>CP144189.1:10005000-20005000 GCA_036452645.1 Capsella bursa-pastoris
GTAAAGCCAATAAGGAGCAGTGTGCAGTTATATTGGATATTTTAAAAAGGTATGAATTGGTTTCCGGTCAACAGATAAATTTTGAAAAATCATCAATACAGTTTGGTCATAAGGTGGATGAGGATACTAAACTGGAGATCCAGGGGGTGTTAGGTATCACAACCATGGGGGGGGAATGGGGTCTTATCTAGGGTTACCAGAGAGTATTGGAGGCGCCAAAACTAAAGTTTTTTCCTTTGTTCAAGATCGGTTAAATAATCATATTAATGGTTGGTCGGCGAAATTATTATCTAAGGGAGGCAAGGAGGTGATGATTAAGGCGGTGGCGTCGGCATTACCGACGTATGTAATGTCTTGTTTTAGGTTACCCAAATCGACTACAACTAAACTTACCAGCGCGGTGGCAAATTTTTGGTGGGGATCAAATGGAAATTCTGGGGGAATGCATTGGTGGGCTTGGGCGAAATTATGTGACAGTAAGCAATTGGGTGCGTTAGGGTTCCGGGATGTACAAGATTTTAATTCGGCCCTTTTGGCAAAACAGCTGTGGAGACTCATAGAGTTCCCTAATTCCCTGTTTGCAAAGGTTTTTAAAAGTCGTTATTATCGGAATTCAGATCCAATGGCGCAGAACCGGACTTATTCTCCGTCCTATGGTTGGAGGAGTATCATTTCAGCTAGATCTCTGGTGCATATAGGACTTATCAAACGAGTTGGATCAGGAGAGTCCATTTCAGTATGGACTGATCCCTGGATTCCAGCTCAATTCCCGAGACCAGCTTCCAGTAATGGGTCGGTTATGGACCCATCACTCCAATTAACAAAATTTATTGATCAACAACAGAACAAGTGGCGTGTGGAATTACTTTCTGAGGTTTTTGTGCCGTCTGACATATCCTTGATTAATGCAATCCCTGTGGGTAACTATCCAGTGATGGATTCATTGGGGTGGCACTTTACAAAAAATGGGAAATATACGGTTAAATCAGGATATCAAACGGCAAGGATGGTGAATCCCAATTGTATTAAGCCTGAGGTCTGTGGTCCTATACTTACGCCTTTGTTTGCTATGGTTTGGCGTGTACGTTGTCCACCAAAGATTCAACATTTTATGTGGCAACTACTATCTGGGTGTATTCTGGCGTCAGCTAATCTTAGACGGCGGGGTATTAATATTGATCCCAGTTGTACGAGGTGTGGTAATCAGATGGAAACGGTCAACCACGCCATTTTTGATTGCCCTCCGGCTAGACAATCGTGGGCTATAGCTAATGTACCTATGGGTTCGATTTTGTTTCCCTTAGAGTCGGTATATTCCAATATGGCATATCTTTTTGGACTTCACATCCCGGATAGTGGGGATCTTAGCTTCCCCTGGATTCTTTGGTATATCTGGAAAGCCAGAAACGCAAAGGTGTTTGAAAACTTAGATGAATGCCCGTTGGATGTTGTTAAGCGCGCAATGGATGAGGCCACGGCTTGGCACCAAGCGCAAATAGAGGTCCTGGAACAGGAGGAAGTTGGTACTATTAGGAGCACAGTGTATCGGGACGTTGATAGACACTTACCTACTTTGGTGGAAGGGTCTAGATGTTTTGTAGACGGGTCATGGAAGGCTACAGACCAGTATGCGGGGTTGGGATGGTTTTGTCAGCAACCGTTGGGTGTATCACCAGCGGTAGGAGATCAAACTATCCGTAGAAGTCTTTCTCCCCTCCATGGTGAAGTAGAAGCTCTTGTCTGGGCGATGCGATGTATGATAGGACATAACTTCAGAGAGGTGAAGTTTTACACACACTGTTCTGACTTGGTGAAGATGGTGTCTTCTCCGGCTTTTTCTACTTACTTGGCAGACATAGAAGTTGACACGGAAGAGTTCTCATCATTTTCTTTGTCTCCTATTTCCAGAAATGCAAATGTAAAAGCGTATAATTTGGCACGAAAAACTCGTGTCAACCCGCATATGATTAAATTTGTATACAATATCCCGTCATATTGGCTCATCTGAGTTGATCTTTTAGTATGCAGTTGACAAAAAAAAAAAAAGACAAAAATCAGGCGTATATAACAAAAATCTGCCGTCTATACATTCAATAGTCTGTCACAAAACAGTTAATTTGTCACTCATATTAAATCTGTTGTAACTATTATCAAACAAATATGTCATTCAAAATAAATTTGTCATATAATGTCGTACATAAATAAATCTGTCACAACATCAACGACAGACTTTCGAATATATTTCCAAAATTTATTAAAAACTTTGGTTTTTCAAAAAAGGGTAAAATTGACTTTTTTAAAAAAGGGTATTTTTGTAATTGCAAAGTACTAATCTAACCCAAATATTTTATAAGTTAGTTTAGTAATTAATCTCTTTATTTGGGTCAATCTAGTTTTTTCCCATATATATATATATATATATATATATATATATATCTATATTTAAGTCATTAAGTTTATAAGCAAAGATATTTAAAATATATTGAAAGAGTTTGTAACAACCTATCATGTGGGATTCCATGCCACATGGCACACCCCGCCACATGACAGCTACAAGCGCTGCAGCGCACCAATTGTTCATATTTATACAGTAATCTTTTAACTACATTCTAATAATTGAATAATTATGAAAATATATATTCTCGTCTAACGAGCCAAACTGTCCACTTGCATATTTGAAAAGAGATATACGAAAATATTTATTTCTTAAATTTTTTTTTTGTCAGATGTATATAGTATCAACACCAATCTATAATTTTTTTAAGTAATCAAATATCATTTTTATTTTTTTCATAATAATCATTTTAAAATAAATATTGCTTGAAATATAAATAAAAGAAAATTAATATTAAAAGATAAAAAGAATATAATTTTGCATACTATCTATAGATATATAAATGATTATTAAGCCTAATAAAAATGTATGACAATCAATACAACATACCCGCGCGTAGCGCGGGTTAATAACCTAGTCTATACTATATAAAAGTTGAGGCTATAAGCTTTTGAGAGCGTCCACATAGGATTTTAAACGTCCAATCGGGATTAGACATCTCAATATTTAACATTTTTAAAATTACGATAATTTCTTTATTAAGTTTTTAATGTAAAAAAAAAAAATAATAAGATTATGGACATAAAATATATATTATAAAATATAGAGATATTTCTAAATTTAGTATTTCATTTTCATAATAAATAAAAGATATAAAAATAAAAAAATCCAAAAATTTATTTTTTGTTAAATTTAAAAACGAAAATATTGAGTTTTGTTTATTAAATTACCTAATAATTTATTGTGAATATTGTGTTTGAGTAAATTTCTATTTTAAAAAGTAAAATCGAGTTGGATAATTATACTGGTTAGCCCTAACAGTTCAACTATAAATATAGAGTCTCGACCTCTAAATTAATACTTGGTTCCATTAGTTTCGTAGTTCTGATTTTTTTAAAAAAAAATTTTTTGTGTAGTTCATATTTTGATAATATGATTTTCTTTGTATTTGCGAATTTTCGAATAGTTTCTATTATTCGAGCTGCTTATCACCCATTTATGAGTTTGTAATTCTATTCGAGGTTATAATTGTGTTTTAATGTTGTATTATTTTTGCCGTGTTTTGATTGTTTATTGCAATTCTAATTTTTTTATTGGTTTATGTAAGGAGTATTGTCTATATTGGGAAATTCGATCGGAATTTTTTTTTTAATGAAGAAATTGGAGATGATGCTAGGAAGATATATTTATTTGTTTGTTTATTATTTATTGATATTTTGGTTAGTTAGTTTGTCTTTTGTTTATGCAATTTGGTATGAGTATTCTTAAAACATAAAACTAAGTTATGTTAGAAAGGCATCTAACTTTGAGTTTAGGAGTTTAGATGGACGAGGTTGTTTCGATTAGTTAAATCATTAATCGTCAATCATAAGAAATAAATGATATAAAACTAATCGAAATATATAATTGAACTTTTATTAATTTAAAAAAACGAAAATACTTAATTTTTTTTTGTTAATTTTTATGTTAAAATATTTCAAAATTTATTGTGAATATTGTGTTTGAGTAAAATTTTCTATTTTTTAAAAATACAACTAAGTTGGATAATTATGCTGTTAGCCTTAACATTCAACAATAAATATAGAGTCTCGACCTCTACATTAGTATCAGGTTCCATTAGTTTCGTATTCTGACTTTTTTTTGTTGTTGGTGTAGCTCATATTTTTTATTATATGATTTTCTTTGTATTTTGTGTTTTTTGAATTGTTTATATTATTTGAATTGCTTATCATTTGTTTATTTTTTTTAATTCTATTCTAGATTAAATTTGTGTTTTTAATAGTGTTGCATTATTTTTCTGTGTTTTAATTGTTTAGTGCAATTCTAACTTTTTTCCTTTTTATGGTTTATGTAATAGGAGTATTGTCTATATTGGAATCTGTGATCGGGAAATTATTAAAATATCGTAATTGGAAATGATGTTAGGCCGATGATACTAAGGTAAAAACCACAATCCGATATTTTTATTTGTTTTTTTTATTATTTATTGATATCTTGGTTAGTTACTTTGATTGTTGTTTTTATGAAATTTGGTATGAGTAATTTTGAAACATAAAACTAAGTTATGGTAGAAAAGCATATAATTTCGAATTTAAAATTTTAGATGGACAATGTTTTTTGAGTAGTTAATTCATTAATCGTCAATCGTAAATAGTTTTCCCAAAATTATATCGAATATACCCATGCGTAGCGTGGGTTCAAAATCTAGTCCTTTAATAAAAACTTTTGTAAACTTCTAAAACCCATGTAAATCCTTAAAAAAATTGTAAAGTCCTTGTAATGCCTTTAAAAACCTTTAAAAACCTTTGTAAACTTCTAAAATCCTTTAAAACCCCTTTTAAATCCTGTACAACTATTTTTAAATCTTTGTAAATATCTTTAAAAATTCTTGTAAATCCGTTTAAAACCAATTTAAATCCTTATAAATGCCTTTAAAAACACTTGTAAATGCTTTAAAAAAACCTTTAAAAATCCTGGTAAATTTTTAAAAACCATTTGAAAATCTTTTAAAAATCCTTGTAAATCATTTAAAAACCGTTATAAACTTATAAAATCTTTTTACAACCATTGTAAATCATTGAAAAACCATTCAAAAACCTTTGTAAGCTTCTAAAATCATTTAAAAACTCTTGTAAATCCCTTTAAAAACCCTTGTAAATCTTTTAAAAGACCTCTTGAAAATATTTTTAAACCCTTTAAAAAAATTGGCGGAAATTTTTTTGTAAAATTGTTTTTTGCGGGAAAATTTTGTCGGAAGTTTTTTTGGTGGAAAATTTTTTGGAAGGAATATCCGTCCAAAGGAAAAAATATTCTATTAACTAGGGGTAAAAATGGTCATTAAAATTTAAGAGAGGGCAAAAATAAAAATGGCAACAAGAGGGTAGTTTTGCAAAAGGGTAGTTTTGCAAAAGGGTATCATAAAAAGGTTATTAGTAAGAATTTCTCTTAATTTATAGAAGTTTTACTTTAAAATGAAAAAAATATAAATAAGATCATATAAAAGTATGGGTGTCAAGTTGGTTAAACCAAACCAAACCAACCCATATATATATATATATATTTTTTGTAAACAACCAACCCATACTCTTTGTTTTTTTTTTTGGCCATCACCAACCCATATTCATATAAACTCAATATTTAATGGATAATAAGTTAAACCAACTCATTTAACATATGGTTTAGGTCAACCCACAACCCATTTAGATTAGGGTGTTTTGTGTCTAGACACACTTTAAAAACATTAATTGCTCAATGACACACTTACCCACCCTCACTTATTCACCATATTAACTAATTTGCCATCCTAACTAGAATATTTATCTTCCTTCTCCTCAACATTATATTTTATTTATTTTTCTCTTAAGACGAATAATCTTTTCAAAAATAGAAATGATTTTTTAGCGAAACCAATAACATCGAGACTGTAATTGTTTGGGCTTTGTCCACTGGGCTATCGATAATGTCTTCATCCATCGAGGAGCATCATTCTGTTCCACTGTGTTTGGACACCTCTTCATTTCTTTTTACGATACCAGTAAAAACCCTAATTACCTTTCCGGAGTTCTTCTCGGCGACAGATCTGCCGTTACACTTCCCCGTCTTTTCGTGTCGATTTCCCATTCCGCCGTTCCAGTTCACCGTCTATTAGATTATCAGTGCTCGATTTGATTTCCTCCCCCCGATTTCTCACTTCTCGACTTGATCCCGATTTCTCACTTTTCGTAAAAGAGAGATGGAAGGTACTTTTCTAACATTTTTTACCCGATTTCCTTTTATTTACACTTTTTATGTTTTCCCCAAATTACTCTCATGTTATTTTCTCTAATCTCTTAACTTCTGCTTGTTTTTCAAATAATCAGTACATTCATCCCCACTTGTCCCCGACGTTCGCCTCCCTAGCCGTCTTTTTGCAACAGATCGTTATCCTGCTGCCAGATTAAATGTGTACTCTAAACTTGACACTCTCTGTTTCATCCGTCAAGAATTAGAGGGATCCAAAGACTTTGAGCATATACTCAAATCATGTTTTGGGCCACTTTTCGATCTCCCTGCTAGTAGGTGACCTAGCAGCTGCAAGCTGATCCATGCGCTCATATACCGTCAGTTGGTTACAAAAAAAAAAAACGAGATATGGACAGTTTTTGGTGGACATCCACTTCGATTCTCGTTGAAGGAGTTTGGAGCAGTTTCAGGTTTGCCTTGTGGGGAATTCCCTGATTGGTTCGACCCAGATGACGAGCCGACGCCTATTAGAGGAAATTGTTATTGGAATAGTCTAATTGGTGAAGACTTTGAAGCAACCTTAGGGGATGTTTGTGATTTGATAAGACGCACAAAGGACAGAGACATTAAACTTCGTCTAGAGTATCTGCTAATTGTCGATGGTGTCCTAATAGCTTCGCATCAGGCTGCTAGTCCCACTTTCAAGTATGTTGAGATGCTTGAAGACCTTGACTCCTTTAATTCCTTCCCATGGGGGAGGGAGTCGTTCCTCAAGACTATCCACTCTATGAGACCTGTACACAAATCCTAGCTCAAGACATCGACAAAGCGTTTGAAATACGATGACCCTATTAAGACCTTTAGCCATCAACTACAGCAACAAACATTTCGTTTGAAAGGTTTCCCTCTAGCTTTCCAACTTCTTGCTTTTCAGAATATCCCTCTGTTGCTTGGAACAATCCCTGAGGACGATCCATCTTGTACTATTATCCTCCAGAGATCTGTCAATCTCCCAAAACAATCAATCCTCCTATCTCATATTCACGCTGTTGAGCAAAATCCTGATGTAAGCTTCCTTACCACCTCTGACAATATTTATTGATGCTTTTACTCAAAAGTTAATATTTGTTTGCAGTTGGTTGTGATCCCTTTTATCGATGTTAAAGGCATGGAAGATGACTGGGGAGAGTGGGATGACGAGGTAAAAGACAAGAAAGTATCTTTCTTGATGGACCATATCATTGGCGGTCACACTTTCTCTAAACATGAATGGGCTGGTGGTGATGATTCTTTACCCCTTATCCCTAAATGCATAGCTAAGAAACCTTCAGTTGTTCACAAAAGGCACGTAGTATCTCGCCGTAAAAATCCTGCAAACCGCAGAGCACATAGCAAACCAATTGGGGTTAAGTCTTCGCCATCCAAATTGAAGCAGAAGCTCATTACGGACTATGGCAGCCGTCTTGACTTGTTAGACGACGACTCAGCATCTCAGGTTGCAGAACTCTCCAATCTTGTTGTTAAGCTCACCAATCGCGTGTCAAGACTTGAATCAAAATTGAAAACTTCCAAAAGGCACATGTCTCGGCGTGGTTCTCGCTTTTTCTCTATGTATTCATCTAAGAAAAGCTAACGCAAACATTCCAAAACCCCATGTACTCATACAGATATGCAGGTGAGTATTATCATACAACTCTCCATTGTCTAGTTACATTAGACATATATCCCGCCCCCCTTATTACTATTTGGATGGTGTTTTTTATAAGAGAGTTACATTATGACATTTCTACTCCCTAATTACTATATTTTCACTTTGCAGGAAGATGTGTTTGAAGAGAAGAAGGATTATTTCCCTGAGGAGGTATTGTTGGTCCAATCCTTGTTTCATTTTTGTAGCTTTTACAATTTTCCACGCCAATAAGTGAACAGAATTGTGTTTGAATCAGGACAAACAAGAAGGTACCAAGAGTTCTCCCAGCATTGACTATATACAAGGAAACCCCCCTTCTCCCCCCCCCATTTTAGTTGGAGATGGCCGGCAGCAAGTATTTACGCCTTACGAACAAATGTTCGGTCTAGACCCTCCTCTGTTAATACGTTTAAAGGTTAGATTTTAAACATATTGTTTTCATTCTCTCATATTTAAGTTGTATAAGGAATCATAGTAATCAGAGAATGTTTGTAGTTTGCTGAAGACCAAACATTACCAGAGTGTCTAGCCTCTCGTCCTGCATTTGATATATCATCTAAGAGCCCCATATTTGACACTAACCAAAAGCATGTATTTTTCTACTCAATTATAACACAGATGGGAAGTTTTAGTAGCGCTTTTTTTTATCACATCACCCCCCACGGGACCTGTTTCCCCTTAAATGCTCTTTTTAGGGAGAAGAGTTGTCTAAAGTTGGCTTGAATACTGAGCAAGTCCGTGAGAAGCTGTTAGATGAGGAGTTGACGTTATCCGATGACCATGAGGTGGAGTACATACAACTGTCATTTAAGTGGACATTCCTTTATCACTTAACATTTAACATTTCTCATTCCTGACAGCCGTTAAGGAGTCCTGCTTACGATGTAAAACTCGGGGTAACTGAACCTGATAACCATGTTTTCAAAACTGTCACAAACCAGGTAATTTTCAACATTTCCCTTTATCAGAGACATCCCTATCTCTTGGCAAATACTTATGCTTTGTTAACAATTTGTTATTACCATTAGATTGCACAATGCCTAGGTGATCCCATATTTGATACAGCTAGCAAAACAAGTCATATCATGGATTATCTCGATGTTTGCTTCTCAACCAATACGTTTTCTTACACCCCCCCCCCCCATTTATCACTTTCAACATACTTACACCCTCCTTTTTTTTGCAGGACCTGCAGGCCCTATCCAACCCTTCTGCTAATGATGTTAATGTGATATTGGATGTTTTACCAGCCAACTTTCTTGGTTACCCTACAAGTCCTGAGAAGACGGAGGTATTAACACTAGAAATTGTTTCTGAAGCAATAACATTTTGGAAACTTTATGGAAACATAACATTTTGACACTGCAGGACCAATCAAAGGCTGACTGTGGACATGATCAATTAGCAGATGGTTTCCACCAGGATAAGGACTCTCCCATTGCTGATGTTCATGACGAGGTAAGCAGACAGTCATGTTATGTTTGACCATGTGGATATGATCCAATGGACAACATGCAATAACATTTTGGAAACATTATGGAAACATAACATTTTTACACTGCAGGACCAATCAAAGGCTGACGGTGGACATGATCAATTAACGCATGGTTTCCACTAGGATAAGGAATCTCCCATTGCTGATGTTCACGACGAGGTAAGCAGACATTCATGTTATTTTTATGGACACTTTATTTGTGGATATGATTTATGGACACTCATTTGTGGATATTATTTTGTGGACAACATGCGTATGGTTGATTTTTTTGGCAGATCAACATGCACACGATTGATGGCCACACTGAACTGGATAACCAAGTTGACACAAAAACATCACACCAGGTTTACCTCATTGTTCATGTTAATCATTCTTCCTACATGAAATGTTTTTTGTAGTGTTATTTCATTCTCAAATCTTTCAAAATCTGTTGCGGCTCTCCAGGAAGTAGTAGATGAGGGTAGTGAACCCGGTTGTCCTGAAACTATATTGGATGTTAGTGATTCATCTCCAGCGAGACCAAGAGAAAGAGCAACTCTCTCTGAGCCCGAATCCCTTCTTGTCAAAGCGCTTTTATTCAAACGCAAGGAAGCCAATCCTCCACTCTTGCCCCAAATTGACAACTATGAGTGGACTGTTTTCCAAAACACATTGTCCAACAACAAGGATACGTATGAACTCAACCTCCCAAGCATATGATTATACCAACTTTCTCTTTACTCATTTTCTAACTTTCATACAGGGAACACATCACATTGGAGGCTCAGTATTGCTTCACCAACGTTTTCCTATTGGATCTTGCCACTCCTCAGAAATGGGTTTCCCATCTGGTATGCTTTCCCCCCTATGTTTAGATGTAATGAGGTATTTTAGAACCGATGTTTGTCTTCTCATCACATAATCCATATCTGCGATGTTTGTCTTTTCAGCACATCGAAGTACTTGTTACACTACTCTCAGATAGGCTTGCCACCAGGCTATACAATCAGCGTGCTGCTTTCATAGCCCCGTGGTTTGCGAACCATTTACAAGAAAAGTAGCCGCCAAGGTGAAGACCAGAGTTCATTGGACAGACAAGCTAAAACAGTTTGTTTGCGGTCCAAACACTGAGTGGTTAAAAGACATTGACACAATATATGTCCCAATGATATGGGAAAATGCTCATTGGGTTGGCCTCGTAATAAATCTTGGGATGTGGGTTGTGGAAATTCTTGATCCCAACACTACTCTGTACGATGACAGGAAGGTTACTCGTTTCAAGGCTCCTATTGTTGAACTCTTGCCACATTTAATCCAGAGATTTGCTCCTCCTCGCATGTCACAGGACCACGGCCGAAGCCCATTCTTGTTAAAACGCCATGAAGGTATATACCAGAACACAAGGTCTGGAGACTGTGGCCCACTAGCAATGAAGCTTCTCGAGATTATTGCTAGCGATCGTGACACCAACACAATGTCAAAGATAACTGATGCCAAAGTTGACGATTTCCGTCGACAGTATGCCATTGACGTCTATCAGCACTTTGTTGCCCCCATTTATGCCCCTAACACCACTTCAGAAGTCTGACTCGACCTTGTAAAAGTTTCTATGTATCTAATGTATGTCCTTTGTAATGCTAGTTAACTTGGTAGACTGAAAACAATGTGAGTACTTTGTACTGTTATCCATTTGTCGAGTTTTCTTTTGTTTTTTGTGGTGAGATGGGTAACGAAATCCATGATAACCACCAATTGCCATCCATGCTAACCACAAATTGCCATGCATGGTAACCACGAATTTTGCAAATGGTTGAAAAATGTAACAATTCAGAAGTATACAAAACTTTCAAAAATGGAAACAATAAAGGACTGAACTCATTATGATTGACCAAGCCGCTACATGTCTTTTGCCTTATCTCATTCCCATTTACTCCCTTTTAGTACCATTTGACCATTTTTAAAATTTTATGTTTCCCTTGTAAGGTGTTTTATGTACAAGCATTGCAATCCATGATAACGAGTAGAAAATTCAAAAGTTTACAATAAAGAACAATGAACTCAAATGTTAGAACACTCAATTTCTTGTACATGTCTTTTGCCTTATCTCATTCCCATTTAGTAAATATGTAACCCTTTATCGCACAACCCATGCAAAAACTAACAAAACAACATTTTCTTGTAACAACGTGTTGCAATCCATTAGAACAACGTAAAATGGACAACTATGTAACAAAACTAAAAAAAATTACATGAATGAATAATGTCCGTGCTAAAAGATGGGAAAAAGTATGCTATACTTTTGTGGCCTATATATTCTTGTTATCTATCTATTTGACCTGAAAGTCTGCATCTGGTTATTTAGGGAGATCTAGCATACGCATTGCTAGGAAGTCATGAGCTACTCTTCAGGTTCTAGCCGGGCATCCGTTGGTGTCCCGAGGACTTGCTGGTGTGGACAAGCGATTACCACATTCACATCTAGGACTGAGGAGAATCCTTTCCGGGCATTTTACAGATGTTTGATTGCAAGCAAGGTACTCTCAGTAAATTCCTTTGCATTTTTGACTGATAATTCCCAATTTTTGACTTGTTTTGTCCTTTTAGAAGTAAAAAAAGAAAAACATTTTTTCAGCTGGCTGGATGAAGGATTGTTAGAAGAATTAAGGATTGTTGATGATAAGTGTCAGAGAATGTCAGAGGACTTCTACGAGATGAAGAAAACACTTGAGAAGACGGTCAATGAGAACAAAGACAAACACATCACTTTCGCGAATAATGATATTGGTCGTCAAATGCATGTGGTATCTTTGAAAATTGTCTGTATTGTGTCTATAGTTGCTACCTCACTTGTATGGATATGGGGGAGGTTCTAGGTTTTTAAGTACGGCGTTGTTCTAAAATAATGTACGTCCAATGGTATCTGGGTTTTTTGGACTTTGATGTATGGACAATATCTGAGCAGATGACTCGGCTTTTGGTTTACTTTTTGACTTATGTTACTAGGTTATACTGCGCCGCATTGTACTGTGACAAATTTTGGGAACCTTTACAAAAACAGGGGCACTCCTTCTTTTGACCTAACTAATATCATGTCGAGCATTGCCTTTTTCCCTTGCCATTGCAAATATAGACCATCATTTCCAACTCGTAGGAACTATTTTCGTCCTAGAACCGCCATGGAATCTTATTTCCTCACCACAGAACAAGTTCACCGCCGCCCCATTGTTGAATTAAATCCCCAGGTGATTTTAATTAACCTAATGGAATTCCGTTCTAGCTATTGTAATAGTGTATAACTTATCCTGAACTTAATATTCCACAGTTTCCATCTTATCTGGATCTCCACTTTCCTGAACATGTTCTTGCTAAGATTGTTTGTTTTTTATCTGAGGATGGGATTGATTATCTGAAGCCCTGGCTCAACGTTGGACCTGACGGAAAGGAAGCTGTATTATCAACCGAAACCCTTTCATCTGTCAGACTAGACATTTCTCCTCATTTCACAAATATGCAACAGACTAACAACTTGTACAATAGTTTCTTCTCAAAATGTCTACAAGCCAACAATCCTTATGCGATATACGTTCTCTGTCTTTACTTTGCTTTTGTGGTTCTTGACATTAATGAATCTCTAGTTCTCTGCGATGGGATAAAAAACAGGTATTGTTTGGGTGGTCTTTTGTGGATTATGTTGAACGCCTGCGCTGGTGTTGAGACTGCTGAATTCTGCGAATTTTTCAAAAAAGAGCACCCTCGCTTTAGCGATATTGACCAAATGGCCGATCAGTTACTGTTCCACATCAACTCTGTTGGCCCTCAGCACGTTGGGACTTACCTAAGTTCTTGGGCGTTATACCATGAAGGAGAATGTTGGGATGATCATAACATGTTGGGCGAACACAACGGGCAGTGGTGTAATTCTTGTATTTTTTACTCCCTCTCTGGAGAAATAGCTCGTTTGAGCTAGTCGCTACAACGGGCAGTGGTGTATCTATTTTTGCTTAATGTTTTTCTTGTATTTTTTCATAAAAGTATTAACGAGAACAAGTTTCTATGATTTGGACACCATCAAAGGTTTTAACCAGAACAAGTTTATTTGTGTATCTGTTTTTTTTAGATATCAAACGCCTACCACAACTTTGATAGTATCTTAACTAGAGTGCATTCAAGCAATAATATCCACGAATTGCAAGCGATTCGTAAATTTGAAAAATGTTAACAATAAAGAACAATGAACTCAACTTCGGATGGTCATAACCAGAACAAATGGTAAAGTGTTTTTTTTTACCCCAGCTGAGGTATCCATATAATGGAGTATTATCCTAAAAAACATTGATAGTATCCTAAATTTGATATGAGAATTACCTAAACAACCATGTCCACGGAATGAAATCCATAATAATTATCACGCTTGGACATTAGGTATCCACATAATGGATTAGTGTTTGACAGCTCCTAACTATTGCTTAACAAACGGACGTGACGTTTGTGAGGGGACAATACAGCTCCCTAGAGATACACCTAGTATAATCCAAGAGATTTTTAGATTTTTATTTTTATTTTTATTTTATTATTTGCTACTCTTGAGAAGTATATATTACTCAAGTGTAAGTGTAAGGCTATTTTTACATGACAAGCACTCTCCTTTGAAACCAGGGATAATGGCTACATATCATCATTCCGCAACATCTCCCCGAGTAAGAGTTCATTACAATGACTCCCGTTTTGGTAATTGTTAAGCTAATTTTGTTGTAATTTTGTTTTTTCTGTATTCTAAACAGACGGCGGAGCCGATGGAGTTTCATATGCCAGCCCCGTTGTTGGCAAAGATAGTTAGCTTGGTTGCAGAAAATGGTGTTCAAGAATTGAAAAGCTGGATCTTAGCTGGTCCTGAAGGTAAGGATGCAGCGTTATCCACAGAGACCCTATCTTGTGTTCGGATTGACAGATCTCCCCAATTTATGTGGTGGTCGATGTCACACTCCAAATTCTTCGTTTTCTATCGTAAATGCATTGATGCCAAAAACCCACACGCTTTGTTTGCTGAGTTGAACAAAGGTGTCGCATACGAACATCTTATGGGTGAGTTATATAGCACTGGCTACTGGGGTGTGCCATATGGTATCATGCTTGAGGCAGGTGCCTCAGAAGTTCTTCCCCCTGGTCTGTCTAGACGTGTTGGTCGTCCAAAATGCGCTATTTGCAGGAAAACAGGGCACACTATGAGTAACTGCCCTGATAGGCGTCGCTGAAAAGCCTATAGTTGTTTTTTGTTCATGCGGCATAACACAATCTACTTTGTTCCGCTTTTCTATTTTCTACGAAAATAAGTAAGAAATATCTATGTTCCCTTTTTGTTAATTGTAAGTGTAAGTCTTCCTTACCGAGTTCCTAAAACATCTATTGCCACCTTCTATTTGTTAAAATCTTCTTCTTATAAATGTAACTTAAACATCCCAATAAACTGCAAGAAAATTATTGAAGCAAATCGACTATAATGGCCCCAACCTAACTGATAGAAAATGATAACGTTGTGGAGATCCTTGTTAAACGATAACGTTGATGTAAACCAAGTGCTATCCATAATACCTAAGAAAATTCATCGTATATGCCGATAATCCTCCTTACTAATCCAAAATATATGTTGACTCTTAATAAACCATTTGTTCGACATGTTGACTCTTAATTATCCATTTCCTCGACATGTGTAGCTAATTTATGATGTAGATGTCAACCATATTGTATCCAAAAAACACATACCACACTACCACGATATGACAATGTAGATGGCCACCAAGTCCCTCGTAATGATAAGCGGGAATTTTGCCGCTTAAAAACATCTAATCAGCTTCCTGACTAGTAATCTAGACTCTTAATTAACCATTGGTTCTACATGTACTTTCTACTCATATGATAATAGTATTATATCTACTGGTATAATAGTATATTATTCCTCTTTTAGCGGGAGATAAACATATCAACGTCACATTCACGCCCCTAATCTACACCTCTAATAACAAGTTGGTATGACATGTCAAGTCTATTAAGCACTGGGTTCCAAACACGATAATGATTAACGTTGTCCCAATATACCTATCCATTGTAACATACCCACTAGTACTCACTACCGTTACAGTAGCCATACATAATGCTCCATAAATCCTTAGGTCTTTATGAGCGGGAATTTTCCCACCCAAACAAAATTACTTTTTCATGCCCCCTTATCTTCCTGAATATTGGATATATAGCTTCATCACCCCTTATCTTGCTGATCTGTTAAGAGATTTTGGGGAAGTCATGTTTATAATGAGAAAATGAGAAAACGAATTCGCTATTCTAAGGTTACGAAAAAGATCAACACAAGTAACAATGTACAGGAAGGCGTGACCCATAATTCTTGCCTAGTAAGTTTCCTTTCCATTGGTGTTTTTAATTATGTCATCTCAAATATGTAACAACCATATATTTTCAGGTGCAACATGGCACTTTCCACATTCCCGCTGGAATATTGGCCCATATTATCTGTATAATTTCTGATGACGGTATTGATTCGTTGCGGTCATTCATTGCTGCTGGCCGGGAAGGAGAAAACACTGCATTATCTAAGGAGACGCTTTTACGCGTACGTTTGGACAAGTCTCTAATGTTTCCCAACATGTCATGCTACACATCTCCATATTAAAATTACTTTACCAAGTGTATCAAGCAAGGGAACCCTTACGCTCTTTATCTCCATAGCCTTAGTCGTTGTTTCTGCTCTCTTGAACTTTCAGCGGCTATTAAAACTTTGGAAACGATAAAAGATGTTTTCCCCCTTGCGAAACTTGCTTATATTATGCTTCTCAGTTGTGCCGGTAAAGAAGACAACATTGTGTTTAGCCAATTTCGATACGAGCAACCACTTATCGATGATGTTGCGCCATTAGCTAATACTTTGATCAAACACATAACCGCTGTCGGACCCAAGCTATTTGGTACTTTCGCTGAGACATGGTACATTGATCAATATCTTATTTGTTGGCTCAAGCACGAGTTATTCCAGGAGTTCAACGGTGAAAGATGCCATCATTGTATCTATTACTACCTTTCAAGAGATTTTTTGTCTTTTATCTTAAAGGACTGCCTACTTTTGTTGGGAAGAGTATGGATAATGGTTTTAGGCCATGTATCATTTGGCATTACTTTTGTTTTGTTATAAATCTTCGTACGATTATAATTTTTTGTCGTCTATCTATCTAAAACATCCGAACAACGATGTAACCATTTAGTAGACTATATTACTGCTTATTATTACAGAGGTAACCATTTAGTAGACTATAATACTGGCACTATCCACCCATACTCGACCAATTTTGGCATATCCGAAGCTTAACACATATCATGATTGATTACGGTAATAGCAAGATCTTTTGATATGAAATTATTTAACTGACATTGTCATTAAGCGATTCAGAAGTATATCGCAAATATCCCCTAGAAAATAGTAGTAGTATCCATCCACACCCGACCATTTTGTCTTGTTTTCTTGGACTGAACGCAATTTTGGTTGATTGCGGTAAATGAATTTGGTAATAATTTCTTTTTAATATTGATTTTGTTAACCGAAATTGTCATTAAACACATACCATTAACCGGAAAATTTAGCAAATATCCCCAAAACAAGGTTCACAAAAAACAGATAAAACACACATCCGGCGGTTAAGCTAAACACATCCAAAAAGTTACGAATCGTGGGATTGCAATGCTTCATATGGGATTTGAACAACTGGTTCGATTGTGACCTCTTCCTTTGCAACGCGAGCACCTATTAATTTGACCCTTTGGTTTCTGCATAGTTCACAATCAGAAATTATTAACACATATAAAACAACAACTTAACTTGATCAAATAATAAAACGATTTTTAAAAGAAGAATTAGTAGTCACATACTGTATGTCTCCTTGATTTTGGAGGAATAATTTTCCGGTTGACTATGTCCTCTTCAACTTCAACATCTCCCGATCTTAGCTCTGGGCATACCACTCCAACGTATGTAGCCACCCACGTCGGTGTTTTGTACCACTCATCCACCAAAGTACTGTGCGCCATCTTAATATTGTTTGCAGCAAGCAAGGCATGTCCACATGGAATTTTAATCCTATCAAACCTCTTACAAGTGCATTGCTTCATATTTAGAGATACAGTCTGTGCGTATTTAGACCCCCCCCCCAAACTGGCCTAAAATTTCAAAACTCCAATTGGTAATCTTTCCAACTTTAGAAGCTGACATAGCTTTCATTGTTTTCGTTATCACTTTGGCTACCTCTGGAGTCACCGCGCCCCTGTGTCTCTGCGACTTAGTCCTCCTTGCATTAAACCAACGAGTTAACATTGATCTTATAAACCTTATTAACTCAATTATATGTGATCCCCTCTCTTTCATCAAAGCCTTGTTTAATGACTTAGCAATATTGCTTGTCATTAGATTATAACGCATCCCCTGGAAATAAACCCTTGTCCAATGCGCCATTCCAACTTTCTCTAACAATTTCCCACAAGCCTGTTTTGACGATTGGATTTGCTGAAACAACTCCTTGAATTCCTTGACCCTTAACTCATAGGCAGCATTCTTGACAAGTTGCATCAGTCCTTTCGTTTTAAATTTTGCTTGCACATTCCGACATATGTGAATAATACATGCGCCAGTGGGTAAACACTCTTCTTTGCAACGTATATAGATGAATGTCTATCTGATATAATAGTCAATGTTTTGCTATTGGCAATGATCCTCTCTAACTTTCTGAAAAACCATGTCCAAGACTCGTCATTTTCACTATCAACCACAGCAAAAGTCAACGGAAAGACTTGGAAGTTGGCGTCTTGACCACTAGCTGTTAGCAACACCCCTTTGTATTTCCCTTTCAAATGAGTACCATCGAGAACCAACATTCTTCTTAGATGCTTAAATCCATCTATTGATGCACCGAAAGCTAAAAACAAATATAGAAACCTTTCCTTCCCTTCGGTTGATGCATCCTTCTTTGTTTCAATATCTGCCACTGTCCCCGAATTCGCTAGCTTCAACAAATGTAAGAATTGTGTCAACTCGTCGAAAGACTCTTCATACGTCCCGTGGACATCTTCGAGTACATGTTCCCTAGCCCTCCAACACTTCGAGTATGAAGCAGAAATTCTCAAATCTTCCAATACTAGTTGTTGCAAGTCACCAGGGTTAGGACCTTTAGAGGGATCACCATATTTTGACTTGAAAACGAACGCAATCACCTTTGATGTTGCCTTCTTAGAATAGTCTCCTCTTGTATCAGTGGTACAAGAATGTGTTAGGTTAGCTTTTCGTATATGATAGTATCCAGTACCTTCAACTTCGTGGCCCATGACCCTCCAATCACACCGGTCGTCTGCACATGTAAGGATGAAATAATGCCTCTTTGTTGTTGACTGTTTGAAGTTGAATTGGTTTTTAATTGCAAAAATTACAAGAGCTATCTGACAATCCTCTTTGCTTGCAAAAGTTTTCCCTTTGTATATTCCTTTATCATCGTCATCTATATCCAAATCTGGTAGATCTTCCCTTGCATAATCAAATTCTTCGTACATAGGCGGAATATCAAACTCCTCGTCATCGATTTCCTCGAGTTTCACCGCTTGTCGTGCATGTCCACTCCCATCTGTCCACTTATCCTTCGATTTCTGTTCATCTTTCACTGATGCTGACCCCTTTCCTCCTACATTTATAAGCACAGTGTGGTCAAATACGCCATTGCCAGTACAAGCAACATGCATCTGAGTGTCACTTTCATCCTCTTCAACTTTATCTTCGGATTTCGTACTACCTGTAAACATAATATCCGCCGCATTTGAACCGCCGTATGACTCCTCCAAAAAGTTAGACCAAAAATCTTTATCATATCCACAAGGTCTGATGTTTTCAAGATCAATTAGGTATGTTTCATGTTCATAAGGTTCATCCTCTTCATTACCCCAATCATCATCTTCCTCTGAATCTTCACACTTTTGTTTTTTTCCCTTGCTCTCGTCAATACTTGCTTCCACTTCTTCTAACTCAGCCATAAAGTCCTCATCTAATGGTGTCAACACAACATCATTTGTTTTAGAGATGTATTTGGATTTGGACCGCCCTGTTGATGTCTCACCCACAGCAAACCCATTTTCAGTGATTCCTCCCTTTTCTAAATCACACATAGTTTTGGGCGTCCCTCTAGAAGAACTTGTTACACCTCGATACCCATCATAACTCCCAGAAATGTTCATCCGTCTCAATGGCATCTCAAACTTGACAAACACATTCATGGCTCTGTCTACTCCATGCGCCTGAAGAAAGAACTTAAAACCGACATCGCTGGTAACAAGGATTGGAGGAGTCATACTACCCGTGGCTGTCAATTGACACCCTGACGGCAAGTAGCTAAGACATGCCTTTCCCGTTGACACGACAAATTCTACCTTCACCGCTTCTAAAAATTGTGTAAGATCTACACCAGGTTGTATTGGAACAACCCTCGACACCTTGTTGTTGTCCACCTCAAACTTCCATCTACCATCCCCAGAACAACGCCACCTCCCACAAATGACTATCGTGTAATCGTCCACAGGAGCCTGAACAAGTGTACGAAACGTAGAGGTTATCGTAACCATTACAAAAAAATCATTTAAATTGCAGAAAAATGTAATATACCTCTGTCGTCGTCATTCCTCAACAAATTTCTCAAAAGCTTCCGTCGCTGTGATTTTGTGTTCTCTATTCAAGTGATACGGGAAGACATATCATCGATATGTTGGAGAAAACGAAACAGCTATTTACCACCAAGTTTTTTTCTATGCTTGGCTAATATATTTAATTAATTGTAACTAGATATGCCAACGAAGTTAGTTATCAACTAACTGAAACCTTTGAAAATGACAACGAGAGAAAAGAAACGTATGAGAGATGATGTTTACTTTATTAGGCCAATTATGTCTTTTTTTGCCAAACAGTGGCCAAAGTACACCATGAAACGGAGAGTGTGTTTTGTGTAAGTGCTACCCCTCAAAGTGTGTCAATAAGTAATTCACTCTTTAGATTAAGGGTGATTTACCAAATAAGTCACTTTCAGGTTATGATATACCAGATAAGTCAGAATATAAGGGGGATGTATTCAAAGTAGCATTTTAAGAGATTTGAATTTTATTGAGATTTTGATGATTTTAGGGAACTTCATATGATTTATGTAAAATCATTTCAAATCCCACCTAAAACTATGAGATTTGGATTCTTGTATTTTTAACTAAGAAAGTTCCCTAAAATCTTCTGAAATCCTCTGAAATCATTTAAAATCAAATCCACAAACTGTTTCCAATAACAGTAGATTTTAAGGTGGGTTTTAAAATGATTAGTTGAATAACACTTGATTTGATGAGATTTTTTAAAATCCATGATTGAATAACACATGATTTGTAAACTTTTTACAAATCACTTGAAATTCCACTTTGAATACACCCCCCTAAGAGTGGCCAAGTTTTGTCATTGTTTGCACACAAAAAGACAAAATTAACCTTGTGAATCTAAATCGAAAAGAAACAATTGTTTGGATAGTAAGTTTGTATTGTAGTTAGCTTTTGACTAGATTAGTTAATGGGTTACAGATACAAAGCTGCTTTTACACATTTACATATGAAGTAAAAGAACATTTTCAAAGGGAAAAAAAAAACTAAGAACATTTGTGTGAAGAATAAGGGTGAACAATTACAGGAGACGGTGGACTCACATGTAAGCTACTAGATTCGTGTTTGTACATAAAAGTTTGTGGATAATTTTTGGATGATATCCAACGCCATGGTTATGTATTCTATGTTCAGGAACAAATGGATGAATTCACTATTGTGATCTGCGGGAGATGGCGATGTTGCGAAAAAGGGAAATGGAAGTTTGAGCTTTTGAGTTTTTTTTCGTTCTTACAGATATCGGTAGTGATGATACTCTTTATGATCATGTGGATGAGGTTTTCTAGATACCATTGATGAATTTTGTCCAAACAATGTTTCCAGTCAATCTTAAGGCTTTCATGTTCATCTTGGATAAACGATTATTATCCATACGTCCACATTTAGAAAGACACACTCATTTATACTAAACTATACAATAAGTGACCACATGTTCTATAATATATGGACAACAATCAGTTGAATGAAAATTTGAACTTGATTCATATTGTGTCCGCGAAGCTAAAATCCACGAAACTAAAGTTAACAACCCCAAAAAATGTTTAAATGTCCATCAAACATAGAACATTATCAAGCGTCCATTAATATATAAAGTCATGTCATTTGGGAATGAAGATGTCTCTTGAGCATGGTACATTGTAGTCCATTAGAGTCCAATATGCATGATCCGTTAGGTTGAATCCAATATTGATATATCTATTATTAAACATGTCAAGTTTAGTAGGAAGTGAACGAGTGGACAGATCTACATGGACGTAGTACGAAGTAAACTACAACCACGAAGTGAACAAATCTGAGAATACATAAGAAGTGAACAATTACGAGAATCAATAATTTAAATGAAAAAAAATACGATTCGAACTAGTGATATGTAAAAATTGATTGATACTTGAATCTTTAATATGAAAAAATTGATACATAAAGAAGAAGAAAATGGTATTGATTTCTGAGCTTTTTACACAGTAAATGCGTAGAATAGTGTTAGATATTAGAAGGGACAAGGGGGAGAGAGAGAGAGAGTAAAGTATCTAGTTGAAAGAATAGTGATGGCAGTTTAGTGATTATAACAACTTTATAATGAGAAGATGGACAAAATATTTTCACTATATTGATGCCACTTCTTAAAGTAACTTAGCTTGCAATATGTTTCTAGAAAGTGACTTTAGGTGAAAATAACCCTTAGATTAATGGGTTAATGTGTTGAATGAATTGACCCATTTACAAGTTACAACTAAACACAACTTATAAACCTTGTGAACAGGTTCTAGATCACAATAAACTGAACGCAAAGATACAAAACTTTCCAAACAAGATGAGTATATAATAGATAATAGGTATACAAGATGAGTAGAGAAAACCAATCACATCTACAGCCAACAGATGCTGCAACCCAAAATGCAAAAAAACTGTTGCAGCAACATGAATCATCACCTTTTCTCATCTCATTGTTTTTGAGCCAAATATAGATAACATCATTCACCTTCGTATAACTCCAATGTTTTTTAGTTACCTTCGTATAAAATCTTAAGGCTTTCATGTTCATCTTGGATAAACGATTATTATCCATACGTCCACATTTAGAAAGACACACTCATTTATACTAAACTATACAATAAGTGACCACATGTTCTATAATATATGGACAACAATCAGTTGAATGAAAATTTGAACTTGATTCATATTGTGTCCGCGAAGCTAAAATCCACGAAACTAAAGTTAACAACCCCAAAAAATGTTTAAATGTCCATCAAACATAGAACATTATCAAGCGTCCATTAATATATAAAGTCATGTCATTTGGGAATGAAGATGTCTCTTGAGCATGATACATTGTAGTCCATTAGAGTCCAATATGCATGATCCGTTAGGTTGAATCCAATATTGATATATCTATTATTAAACATGTCAAGTTTAGTAGGAAGTGAACGAGTGGACAGATCTACATGGACGTAGTACGAAGTAAACTACAACCACGAAGTGAACAAATCTGAGAATACATAAGAAGTGAACAATTACGAGAATCAATAATTTAAATGAAAAAAAATACGATTCGAACTAGTGATATGTAAAAATTGATTGATACTTGAATCTTTAATATGAAAAAATTGATACATAAAGAAGAAGAAAATGGTATTGATTTCTGAGCTTTTTACACAGTAAATGCGTAGAATAGTGTTAGATATTAGAAGGGACAAGGGGGAGAGAGAGAGAGAGTAAAGTATCTAGTTGAAAGAATAGTGATGGCAGTTTAGTGATTATAACAACTTTATAATGAGAAGATGGACAAAATATTTTCACTATATTGATGCCACTTCTTAAAGTAACTTAGCTTGCAATATGTTTCTAGAAAGTGACTTTAGGTGAAAATAACCCTTAGATTAATGGGTTAATGTGTTGAATGAATTGACCCATTTACAAGTTACAACTAAACACAACTTATAAACCTTGTGAACAGGTTCTAGATCACAATAAACTGAACGCAAAGATACAAAACTTTCCAAACAAGATGAGTATATAATAGATAATAGGTATACAAGATGAGTAGAGAAAACCAATCACATCTACAGCCAACAGATGCTGCAACCCAAAATGCAAAAAAACTGTTGCAGCAACATGAATCATCACCTTTTCTCATCTCATTGTTTTTGAGCCAAATATAGATAACATCATTCACCTTCGTATAACTCCAATGTTTTTTAGTTACCTTCGTATAAAATCTTAAGGCTTTCATGTTCATCTTGGATAAACGATTATTATCCATACGTCCACATTTAGAAAGACACACTCATTTATACTAAACTATACAATAAGTGACCACATGTTCTATAATATATGGACAACAATCAGTTGAATGAAAATTTGAACTTGATTCATATTGTGTCCGCGAAGCTAAAATCCACGAAACTAAAGTTAACAACCCCAAAAAATGTTTAAATGTCCATCAAACATAGAACATTATCAAGCGTCCATTAATATATAAAGTCATGTCATTTGGGAATGAAGATGTCTCTTGAGCATGGTACATTGTAGTCCATTAGAGTCCAATATGCATGATCCGTTAGGTTGAATCCAATATTGATATATCTATTATTAAACATGTCAAGTTTAGTAGGAAGTGAACGAGTGGACAGATCTACATGGACGTAGTACGAAGTAAACTACAACCACGAAGTGAACAAATCTGAGAATACATAAGAAGTGAACAATTACGAGAATCAATAATTTAAATGAAAAAAAATACGATTCGAACTAGTGATATGTAAAAATTGATTGATACTTGAATCTTTAATATGAAAAAATTGATACATAAAGAAGAAGAAAATGGTATTGATTTCTGAGCTTTTTACACAGTAAATGCGTAGAATAGTGTTAGATATTAGAAGGGACAAGGGGGAGAGAGAGAGAGAGTAAAGTATCTAGTTGAAAGAATAGTGATGGCAGTTTAGTGATTATAACAACTTTATAATGAGAAGATGGACAAAATATTTTCACTATATTGATGCCACTTCTTAAAGTAACTTAGCTTGCAATATGTTTCTAGAAAGTGACTTTAGGTGAAAATAACCCTTAGATTAATGGGTTAATGTGTTGAATGAATTGACCCATTTACAAGTTACAACTAAACACAACTTATAAACCTTGTGAACAGGTTCTAGATCACAATAAACTGAACGCAAAGATACAAAACTTTCCAAACAAGATGAGTATATAATAGATAATAGGTATACAAGATGAGTAGACAAAACCAATCACATCTACAGCCAACAGATGCTGCAACCCAAAATGCAAAAAAACTGTTGCAGCAACATGAATCATCACCTTTTCTCATCTCATTGTTTTTGAGCCAAATATAGATAACATCATTCACCTTCGTATAACTCCAATGTTTTTTAGTTACCCCCCCCCCCCCCCCCCGCCCCCCATGTAGTTCCATTTACACGGAACATGCAACTAGTCATCAATCAAACGTGGTCTATCCATAGGCAAATGGGAATTCTTTATTTGGACTAGTGATCTAACCATTCATTTATAGTTTATGTACATGAACACAAACCTAGTTTCCAAAATCGTATTCGAAGAGAAAAGTAGTAATGCTCACCTTTTTGAAAACCAGGTTTTCTAATCTTCATGGTTATATAAAAATGGGTTTTGCATTCTTGCTTACTATAACTTAGGACACGGTGGGATCAATAAACATAATCTCAAGTACCAAAACAGATTCTTTAAAAAAACAATGGAGGAAACAGTGAATGTTCTCAAGAACTAAGTATCATAATATTTACAGGCAACAAAAAGACTATCATTAATCTCACTCATAATATGTTTCAACTTATGAATCAATCACTGGAAAACATATATAGCAGAAGGATTCTCACAGAACGTGTGTACTGTTAAGAGACAGTGATCCTTTCAAAAATTGATGCATCATGTTATATAGTTTCAACTAAACTAATCGAGCTTTACAAAGTTTATCTAATCCAAGACATCCAACCCAATGCTAACTCTAATTCTAGTGCAGCAAAAATCTTCCTTACACAAATAATTTTCACTCTGTGGCATGTAAAAAACATAACACTCTCATCTCATGAACACACACTCGAAAATTCATTCAGTCACTTAGTACACCAAAGCAGAAACCAATACTACAATTAACCATATAAGAAACAAAGAAAGCTTGATTCCTAAATTTCAAAAGCATTCTTTAAAGACTTACACTGATAAGCAATCACAACATCACACTAAATACACTAAATAGATATCTAACCTATTTTCTAATCTCTTCGTCTTCTCCTCGCGTGAAACCTCTTCTTTTCTTCTTCTTTCTTCTTTAGTCTTTTACTACCTTCGTTCTTCTTGTATCTCTTTCAACTCCATCCAACATCACAAATGAATTGTGAGCATATTCACGTCCATCACGATCACATAGGCAAGCACTTCAGGTACACATCTCACATGGGTCTCAAACCTTTAGTAATTGTGTAATTGATTGATTCAGTTCGTAGTTTCCTTCTTATTTTCTAGATTTGTAGTTTGTGAATTTACTCTATAGAAGGGAAAGATTAGTTTTAATCAGATTAGTGTTTATTGTATTTAGATTTTATAGTCGATTTAGTTGATATTGCATGTTGTTTTGATGATGGTAGGTGATAGATCTACGATTAAGGATAACAATCTTCATCAGATGACCGAATGTCATGCTCACCATCGCCGCCGACGCCATTGCTGCTGCTGCCTCACCATGTGTCGTCGTAAACCCTAGCTATTAATGGGCTGGGATGGGCTCTATTTTGTAATTGTAAAATTTGTTAAATGGGTATGTAATTAGTTTGTAATTATTTTTTGTTTTATTTCAGGCCATTTACTGTAATTTTGTGTATTTCGGTTCGAATTAACCATATGCTATGCTCTTTCATTATTCTCTCGTTTCTTAACTCACTTTCATAGCTGAAACTGACCAAAACATTATCACACTAGACAAGTCACGCCATTTAAACATATTCTCAAACAATTAACGTACTCCGTTTATTCTACAACATATCATTCTCATTCCAACGATTTCTGCTTTTTTAGCCTGCAATATAGGCGCTTAATTTGTACCTTTCTTAGTGAACTTGTTAAGATTTTTTCTTCAGCTGGATTGATAGTTCGAGGTTCTTTACAAAAAAAAAAATGGTCATTACTCATAAGTTCTTTACATTTTAGGGTAGGTATACGTATTTGTGTGTTTTATAAACATGGAGGGGTTGTTTGATAAACCTCTGAAAATTAGAGGTCATGTTACATAGTTCTTTGCGACCCTTGCAACGAGACCAATGCAACGTTGGATTGGATAACCTAACAAATTGTTTTTTCTATGCAGAAGTTAATAATAAATCGATTTAATTCTTAAATATTACCCCACCAGAAAAGTCTCATATGTATGGACACGGGTTTCAGGATTTTCTTTTGGTATATATGTTATATAAATAGGCACAAAGTTATTATTGCTACTATATTATGTTTCTCGCACAACACACCTTTTCAATAATTAGCAATAGATAAAGAAACAAAAAAATATAACTACATATCTATGGTTCTTTTTTCAAAAACAACTTGATCAATCAAGTATATCTTATATATCCTCTTCAATCTCTTAACAATATCTAATAACTTAAAGCCAAATAACCGAAAATATTAGAAAGTATAATTTGAAAATGACTTAGGGCAAAAGCATAAAATTTGAGATAAAAGCAAGTCTTTTCATATAGTACCGTTGATTTTTGTCTTGTTGCAATAATTTTGGCATGTGTGTGTAGTAAGAAATAGTACCAAAGGCTACACCACTCGTCTCTATATATCTAACCTATTTTGATTATTATTTGCTTTTTTATTTTTGGAAAAAAGAAAAGAAGTTATGGCACAACCACTACGAAATTATTACAGTTTTGGAGCTTTATGAATTGGTTCCTTTGAAGGAATCAGTGACCTCTCTGTCTCTCCTTTGCCAGCATATGCAATGTAACTTCAACCATTGGTCTATATTCTAGTTACACAAAGTCTTTCGAAAATATGTCTGAACAAAAATGATATATAGAAACAGCAAATTAGCGCACACAAAGTTCCCATTACATTATTTGGCAACACAAACAAGTCTCAAAACATTTTTATTAGAAATATATGAAAACCGTTTTTACATATACTAGACTCAATCATAATGACTCAAGACTAACAAAACATTGCATCAACGCATGCGATTCCCTAGTCCCATGCTGACTAAATTTTAATTACACTAGTCACTTAAGTCTTAGAACCAACTTAACTGTTTTATTGAAACAACCGTATGAAACCAACTTGACTGTTTTATCTCCATATATATATTGTATATATCCCTATTTAAAATTTAACTCAACTACTTGTATCATGTCAACATCAAAAATATGAACCTACATTTTATTTTTATTTTTTTAATGAGACCCATGCTGCACAATGAGAACTGAACATAAAATGATATATGGACCCCCCTACCTCTCGCAAGTTTTCGAAACTCTTATGAAATAATTTACTTGCCTTTATATATTGGAACCCTAAGTTCACTACTTGCCATCTGTAAAACCCTAAGTTCACATCTAAAACTCTTGCAAAACTATTTCTTCTCAACTCACCGTATTTTCCTTATTTATTCTCAACTCACCGTATTTTTCTTATTTCTTCTCAACTGATCACCGTATTTGTCTTATTTCTTCTCAACTCACTATGGCCGGACCATCTTCTAACCGAATGTATGGTAAGAAATCTACTATTTGATGTAAATAAAGATTCCTAATTTCTTTCAAAACTAGAAAATAAGAAAAATCCCACCAAAACTCACCCTTTAATCATAAGTCAAACGATTATCTCTATTAGGTTGCTCAACTTGGTAGATTGAAATTAATAGAGTAAATATGATATATATTTTTTTTGTGGGATTTCATTATTTCAGTTTTTTTTTGTAGATGAAGAAGTTGCTGTGTTTTGGGATTTAAATACGTGTCCGTATAAGGATTATTCTATGGCAGCCCATTCAATTGATCACATTAACCATTCTTTAAAAGACGTACACCTCTGTGACGAGAAATTTCCTATATTTCGTGTTTCACAATCAACAAGGATTGCCGTCGGAAATTTCAACAAGTATAACCTTCATAAACCAATTCTTGAAAAACTCGGCTTTAAAGTGTATCATGCGGTTGAAAGAGGGAATCTTTGCAAAAAGCATAGGAAAGATAAGCCCAACTTTTCAGCTCCCGATTATCTCCTAGAAGTACATCTGCTGGAATACGCACTCTCGCACCGTGCCCGACCTATACCGCAGAATATATTAGTCATCACAGGTGATCATGAATTTGGTAAAACAATGGATCATTTTTATAATCTTGCTAATCATTATATATTTGTAGCTCATCGCCAAGATTCCTTAAACGCCGAGTTTAGCAAACACATAAATTTTGGCTGGGATTGGGATAAACTGCAACTTGGGATAAATGGTACGACGTATTATGAAGAATTTAGAAAATAATATCATTTCCTGTTTTATGTATTATCATTTTATTTTTCATGTAATTTTTAATTTCTTTTTTTTTTAATGTATTTTTTGCTTGTTCTAAATCATTTAAAACTAGACCGTTATATATATATATATATAACTGTATGAGTGTATGGTTTGATTGTGTTTTAATTTTTATGTCTTTTCCTTCAATATATATATATAAAAATTTGGACCAAAGTGTGGCTAGGTTCGTCCGTTGTACACATTAGCCATTGACTACGAGTTCGTCAAGCGCTAGTTAGTGCTTTGCTGGCTACATGCTATTGGTTCCAGTTGGTTTCACGGCCAGCCACATACTGTTATGTACTATAGTCTCTGTTTCGATTTGCATACCATTACGCACGCGCGACTCAACCGAAGGCAACTAAATTATTTGTGCAACTAAGTATCACAACATCATCTCAAGCGTAACTTTGTGAATGTGTATGCATATTACATATATGCTTCATGGGCCAAACGAAAGTACCAAGAAAAAAAAACATCATGGAATGTTGTAGGACCAACTGTTTGAGCACTATACGTTATATAATATAAATGTATATCTAATAATTTACATCTGAAGCTTTAATTACAAGTTGTTGTTATTATAAAATTTTGAATGTGAGACAATACTATAACTTTGTCCAAAAAAAGACAATACTATAACATTACAAAATAATGTTCTGTTACATCCTACGAAGATGATTACGAATATATTGTGATAATCAGGTTAGTAATTTTGGATAAACTAATCGGTACTTTTCCGAGCCGAAAATAATCAATCGGTTATCTTCTTATATTATAAGAATTAAACCGAACGTTTCAAATTATTCGGGGGACATATAATCAACTAAAATTTTTCTTTTTCTTATAAAAATTAGGCATGACCACGATTACGGTTAATGCGATTATAGTTAATTAACCACCGGTTAACGGTTATGATCTTTTTTAACCATAATTTTAACCATTATATATACGGTTAAGACGGTTACGGTTATATATACGGTTACGGTTAAATACGGTTACAGTTATTTGATAATTATTATAATATTAATATTGGAGATAAAATCTTATGAAATACTATTTATTTTACAAGTAAAAAATATATATGATTTCAATTATTTATAGTGAATTAGTTAAATCTGGGTATTGTATACAATTATAGTATAATTTATATTAAGGATTTAAATATGCGGTTAACCGAGCATTTAACTGTATGGTTAACTGGTGGTTAATTGCGGTTACGGTTAATTAACGGTTACGGTTATTATTTTTTTTAACCGTAGCTAATTTATTTGTACGGTTAACGGTTACAACTTTTAACCGTTTTATACGATTACAGTCCCGTTACGGTTGATAAACACTCCGGTTACGGTTAGAAATACGGTTAAGGTTAGCTTTTGGTCGTATCTAATAAAAACTATCGAAACGTACTAATATTTAAATTTTCATATGCCGCCCAAAAATGGATAAAATATTTAACTAAGTCAACCGTTGAAACTTTTTTTTTTCCCAACCAACCGTTGAGACTTGAGAATCTAGAAAGATGTTAGGATTGTTGGTTTGGTTTTTGGAATAATTGTCGAATTGTTGGTCGTTGCAAATGAGTTATTTGGATTGTTTTGTTGTGTCTTCCGGTGGTTGTTTCTTGGCTTACTTGTTTTAATTAGAACTGCTTGGTTAACTTTTTTTGATTGGAATATGTCTGGTTTAATCTGGATTGTTTGGTTTATTTGGTTAAAATTGATTTAGAACGGTTAGCTAGTTTAGTTGGTTAATTCGTTTAAATTGATTTAGACCAGTTTAGTTGGTTTAGTTGGTTTAATTGGGTTAATCACGGTTATGCATGATTAAAAAACGGGTCGGGTCTTTTCAAACATTAGTGAGTAGTTTATTTGATTTTTTATAAGCTATGTAGAAAATTTATTAAAGAATATTGATTGGACAAAAGAACTAGAGAGAGGTTATTGGTTTATATTCTTTACCAAATCAATGATTCAATAAACAAACAAAAAACATGCGTTATTGAATCATTGATTTGAATAACTATCAAAATCATGTGTTATTAGTTCTATAATATATAAATATCATTTAAAATCCTATGTTATTCGTTTTGTGATTTGTTTTTAGATTTCATAGTCCACAATACATTTTAAAAGGATTTGAAAGATTTTGAAGTGTAAAATAGAAAGATTCAAATCCAAGGGTAAAATATGTTATTTCACAATCCATATAGTTGATCATGATTAGTTAAATCTAATTTTAATATTTAATTTGTAACACCCATGATTATTTTTTTGGGGTGGGAATCGACACCGGTTGTGGGTGTTGATCGACACCACAATTTCTCGGTCGGACCGGGTTGATATTAATTGCAAAAATTAATTGATTTGGGTTGGTTTAACCATATGTTGCGATTTTAAAAGAGAATACTCGTCCCTTGTTCTCTTTTCAGCTGCTTTTGTTGTTTCTTAAGTCCAAATAGTTTCTAAGTTTCTTATGTGAGGTTTTGGGTAATTCTAGTGAGGGTTGAGAGCTGTTCTTGGGGTTTTTGGGCAAGGAGAAGAGAGATCTCGTATATGTGGTGTTAGGAGTGCTTTGTGTTGCTGCTTGATTTCTCGAGTATTTAACCCGATAAACTAACCGAAAGGCAGTATATTTGGGATTGATCACAAGGAAAAAGATACTCTAAAGATTTCCGAGACTCGTTCTTAGCTAAAGCGGAAAAGAATTGTTGTTGGGTTTTCAGTTTTGTAAATAAAAATGAAAATTTTAAAAAAGAATTAAACTTATGAATTAAAGATATTGGGCTATAGGGTATTTCAAAGAACAATGACTAGTGAATAAACGCAGCAAGGATTCAGACATAAAGAACTGTTCTTGAACATGACCATAAATTTTGATTAATTCTCTTTCACGACATTAATCACTGAATTCAACTATTCAATTACAAAACTCAAAATTTGCATTATCAAATAGGTTCATTTGGTTCACAATTAATACGAACCTCCTAGAATCGACACTCTTAAAGTTGAGGGAAGGATAGACTTTGCACCTAAGGGATCGTGAGATCACTTAGACCAAAGAATATGGAGCGAATGGTCGCACAAAGCTTGCAGAAGAGCCTTTGATTTACCGAAATTGGACTTGCCTATTAATACGACTCTCCTAGAATCGACACTCTTGAAGTTGATGGAATGATAGGCTTTGCACCTAAGGGATCGGGGGATCTCTTAGATCAAAGGATGTGGAGCGAATGGTCGCACAAAGGTTGCGGAAGACCCTTTGATTTACCGAACTTGGACTTGCCTATGGATATTACACACCAAAGAAAGAACAAGAGAGAGTGATCTAACTTAGAAAGAGTTTTTGATAAAAGATTAGATGAGTTACAAATGAGAGATAGAGGGAGATTATATAGTAGAGAGGAAAGAGAGAGAAGAGCCTTGGAAATACACAAGTGCCTTGGAAATACACTCATGCAAGACCATGGACCAAGTCTTGGAAATAACAAAACATTAAATGCAAGAAAGAAGAGAAAAGGTAGAAAATGGGCCAAGGCAAAGTGTTGGGCCTTGGACCCACGAATTTGGTTTGATACAAGGCTTAGAAAGTGTTACTTAGGCCTCATTAAAAACTTTGTCAAGAAAACCCAATGGGACAAAACTTGACAAGGGAAAAAGAGTGCATAAGCAACACTTAACCCTTTACCGAACCTTTTGAGTCGTGATGATTATTGAGGAGACTTGAGCCACGTCTTCTTGCTTCTTGTCTAGCTCCCTAAGTCTTCCATTGGTTGATGGGTTGAGCTCCTTAAGCCTTGAGCGTGTTGGAGGATCTTCCGGGACGCCTAGTGCTTCCTCCGCTTTGAGCTGCTCCTCCGCTACGTGCTCCTTGTCTTCTTGCTGCTCCTCGACAACGGCTTCCTCCACTTCGAGCTCCGGGTCTTGCTCGACCATAGTCATATCACCTATGGATATTACACACCAAAGAAAAGAACAAGAGAGAGTGATCTAACTTTAAAAAGAGTTTTTGATAAAAAGATTAGATCAGTTACAAATGAGAGGTAGAGGGGGATTATATAGTAGAAGGGAATGAGAGAGAAGAAGAACATGCAAGAGCATGCACAAGTGCCTTGGAAATACACTCATGCAAGTCAATGCACCAAGTCTTGGAAATAACAAAAACATTAAATGCAAGAATGAAGAGAAAAGATAGAAAATGGGCCAAGGCAAAGTGTTGGGCCTTGGACCCACGAATTGGGCTTGGTAAATGGCCTTGAAAGTGTTACTTAGGCCTCATTAAAAACCTTGCCAAGAAAACCCAATGGGACAAAACTTGACAAGGGAAAAAGAGTGCATAAGCAACACTTAACCCTTTACCGAACCCCATGAACCGTGATGATCATTAATGAGATTTGAACTAAAACCATGGCGGTTTGATTAGCTTCTTTACAAGCACTTCCTCAGCTACAAGCTCATCCTCGAGTACGAAATGCTCCTTGGGTACGAGCTGCTCCTTGGTTACGAGCTGCTCCTTGGCTACGAGCTGCTCCTCTTCTACGGATTGTTCCTCGGCTACGAGCTCCAGGTTTTGTTCGGCGATAGTCATATCATGCCCTCCGTCTTGAAAAGGATTTGTCCTCAAATCCGTTTCATCTACAAGAAAAGGAGATATATTAGAAACTTTGAAGCTTGAACTTAGATTATACTTACCTCGGAGATCAAATTGATAGGAATTCTCATTGATCCGTTTTGTGATGGTGATTGGTCCATAATCGATTTGACTAGCGAAGTCCTTCATTATCCTTGACTTTGAATCCTTTACCTGCCTTACATTTGCTTTCACAAGAACTAGAGAAACCACATCAAATGTGCAATAGGAATAGATAAACAATCTCTTAAGATATTCAAACTCTTTGTCACAAATAAGAATGTGATTACAACACCAAAAACCCTTAACAACTTTTAGAACAAGCAACCCTTTGCTAGTGAACGAATCAACCTTTGTAACACATGATCATTCAAGTTCGATTTACAAGGTTTCGTTGGTGTAATTGAGCCACACAACACGTCTTTAAGCAAGTATTTCAAATCATGGCAAGTTTGAAATGAAACACATTCAGTTTTAGTACTAAGAAACTCAAACGTAATGCTACACAAAGACACTCTCAAAGATGAGCTAAATTCACGAAACTCATCAAACATCAAACATCAAACTTTTTGGCTTAAGAATTTTTCATGTGTTGGTGTTTTAAAAGGTGAGATCATTTTATCAAAAACAAGGTTTGAAACACGAAATTCTTTCACATTTTCTAAACCAAATCGTTTTTCATCTTGAGCAAAAACTAACACACACAACTTAAGATCAGTCATAAACAAATGAATTTCCTTACAGTGCATTCTCGGGTAGTCACAAGGAAATGGCATGGGAACACGTTCTGGCTCAAAGTTAGATGGCGGTTCCAATTCACAGTTCATTGTCAAGCTCTTTTGTGTTTTTCCTAGCGATGCTTCTTCATGAACCTGTGTAAAGGAAACAATGCTACTCGGTTGCTCCGGTTCAAAATTTGTTAGTTTATCAAGCACAAAATCAGCTTGGGAAGATGAAACAGTAGAATTAGCTTGCAACGGGGAGAGATTTTCCATAATTTTGGTCTCACTTCGTTCTTCCTTGTTGTAGATTTTGAACGGCTACGAGTGGTTGAATTTCTTCTCTCGCACGTCTCGGCCTTCGACTGCTCCGGTGAGGTGTGTGACTACTCGAGGAAATTTTATCAACCGGTTCCTTCTTCGGGGATTGACTATTCTGTTTCTTTTTATTTCGCTCGCCCTCCGAGATGATATCTTGTTCTCCCGACACCTTTTCTTTTCCTTTGAGTAGTTCCTCGATCAACTTAAACTTTTCGTCCAACATTTTGGAGAAAGCATCGGTGAGGGCTTGGTTATTAGCACTTCTTCTCAAACATCTTCTCGAACTTGATGACTCCGGTTTCTCGAATCCTGCCATTGAAAAAACACAAAGCCAATCACTAGTTCAAAGTAAAACATGAAAATTATGCCTAAAAACAGATGAATTTGATTTAACAAAATAAATTATGAAATCAAGTTCAAAAATTCTAGAAATAATGTTTTAAAAAACTAGACTCGATCTAGTTTCGGAATCAGTTGAGTGTATATTTTTTTGATGAGTCAATGATTTATGAAAATTCTGACAAAATGACAGAAAATCCAGAAACACAAAAACTGACAAAAAAAAAACGAAAAATGGAATGGAATATGGATGAAGAGTGAAATGAAATGATGAGATATGATAAAGATGATAGAGAACTCAACTTTTCAGAGTGTGCTCTGATACCACATAATACGATCCTCCTAGAATCGACACTCTTAAAGTTGAGGGAAGGATAGACTTTGCACCTAAGGGATCGTGAGATCACTTAGACCAAAGAATGTGGAGCGAATGGTCGCACAAAGGTTGCGGAACAGCCTTTGATTTACCGAAATTGGACTTGCTTATGAATATTACACACCAAAAAAAAGAACGAGAGAGAGATCTAACTTTAAAAAGAGTTTTTCATAAAAAGATTAGATCAGTTACAAATGAGAGGTAGAAGGGGATTATATAGTAGAAGGGAATGAGAGAGAAGAAGAACATGCAAGAGCATGCACAAGTGCCTTGGAAATACACAAGTGCCTTGGAAATACACTCATGCAAGTCAATGCGCCAAGTCTTGGAAATAACAAAAATATTAAATGCAAGAATGAATAGAAAAAATAGAAAATGGGCCAAGGCAAAGTGTTGGGCATTGGACCCACAAATTGGGCTTGGTAAATGGCCTTGAAAGTGTTATTTAGGCCTCATTAAAAACCTTGCCAAGAAAATCCAATGGGACAAAACTTGATAAGGGAAAAAGAGTGCATAAGCAACACTTAACCCTTTACCGAACCCCATGAACCGTGATGATCATTAATGAGATTTGAACTAAAACCATGGCGGTTTGATTAGCTTCTTTACAAGCACTTCTTCAGCTACAAGCTCATCCTCGAGTACGAAATGCTCCTTGGGTACGAGCTGCTCCTTGGGTACGAGCTGCTCCTTGGCTACGAGATGCTCCTCTTCTACGGATTCTTCCTTGGTTCGAGCTCCAGGTTTTGTTCGGCGATAGTCATATCAACAATGCATTCTAACATCAACTCTCGCAGGCTAGAAATACAATTCTTAATTAAAATTCATTCAAGCATTTCAACGAACATCTCTAAAACAAATAAAGGCCTAAATTCTAAAACAGGGTGATCAATCCTATTCTAGCATTATGAACATGAAAATTGAAGAATCCATTGAAGCAATCCATTCACAAATTCATTGAATCTTTTACTTAGAACCCTAAAACCCAATTAAAAAACTTTTCACACATAGCAATTAAAACAAACCAAATAGATATGAAAGAAAACATGATGAAATTGCAAATATAACAAGAAAGGGTTTAGAAATTTTCTCCAAGTGTCAAAAGGATAGATTCTTCTCCCAAATTTGTTTAGAAAGCAAAGAACAAGAACTCAAAAATATGAAGCATAGCTGCTAAAAAGTCGAGCCTAGGGAATAAAAACAATAAGAGACGAGTTGGGGCGGTTCTGGAGTGTTTCAGGTCAAATTTGAGCCAAAAAATGCATTTGGGAAGTGGACCAATCGATCCAGTTATTGGACCGATAGGTCTGGCACTCTCATGTTTCAATTATGCATCAACTTCAACAACTCGTCAGAATGACATGTTTTCACGAAATCGGGTGTAACTCTTGAATGCACTATTAATCTTCCTTGAAATCACTTGCAAATGAAAGCTAACATTTGTCTTCATCTTGTATCTTTGGTGGAAATTTTTCCATCTAATCCCAAACATCTGACATTTCTACATGAATCTGCATCTCCAAAAAATCTCGTTTTATTCCAAAGCAACTTAAAACATGTTAAGACTCTACAATGGACTAAAAGAGTCTAAAAACACACTTTGACTCAATAAATGTTATAAAATGAAAGAGAAAACAAAGTCTTAAAATTGATAAAAACACAATATATCACTGTTGGTTGTGTGTTTTTGCCCCTGTGTGGCCCTGTTTTATTGCTGTTCTTTCTAGATCAAAGGTGAGTACATGACCAAGCTTAACTAAGCAGTTTGGTCGTTGTTTTGGGTGTTATGATGATTGTTTGATTGATTTCTTGCTTGTTCTGGTTAATTCCATGTTGCATGTTCCCTGTGAAACTCCCTGGAGATTCGTCATTGACTATGGTGTTTATAGGAGAGGAGATCCAGCGAGAAACTACAACTGGAGAGACTGTAGTATGTCGATGTCGATCGACACCACTGGTTTGTACCACAAGGATAGTTACGACTCGCGAGTGGAGTGTTGAGGTCGGTGTCGAGTGCGAGTGTCGATCGACACCAAACTTGATAAAAAATCTAATTAACAGCTAGGGCGAAACGGGTGTTGAGAAAATCACCGATAATTACGGGCTGTTTAGGAGCGTCAAAATCGGAAGAAGTAGGAGAAGAAGAAGAAATAGCTGATTGGAGGTTAGAAAGTGAAGAGACGACGGATGAATTGGGTGGAGAAGAAGTGATGACCGTTATGGAAAGCATGTTAACAAAGCATTAGTAGATGGTTAAAAAAATAAGAGGAATAAATAGCGATTATAGTTTTTTTGGAATCGAGTTTGGACTTTGCCATGTGGCAATCTAAGAAATGAGTTTTATAAATCTAAGGTGGATTGCTTAAGGAGCCTTAATTAACACCTTTTATTAGTATATAATAATAAATGTGTTATCTTATTAAATTTCCAGGAAATATGAAATCTAATTGTGTTATCTTATACATTTTCCAGGAAATATGAAATTTGATGTTGTACATAACATTTATAACAAACAAATAAAAAATTACAAGATCTCGAAAACATATATCTATAATGGTTAATTAATTGGAAAAAGAAGGTTCTTCCTTGAATATTTATATGTCGAATTGGAATAATTATTTTTCTACTAATATATGAGGTTTTTTCTAGATTAGATAATACCATTTTTTTGCCGAATAACCCTATACACTAGTTTATCGGAAATGATTCTCTTTGAGAGAGAGCCAAACAAGGACCGATAAACGTACATGTGAAAAACAAGACCTCGTGCCGTTGCACATTGTTGCAAGTTTATCTGCACGGATATTATAAGCTCTAGAGATATGCCTAATACTAAACCCAATAAAATGTTCACGAAGAAAATTAAAAATTCTAATCTCAAAAGCGAAAGCCGGCCAATCTTCACCCTTTGCAAGCATTGAAATCAAATCCAGAAAATTCGTCACAAACAAAACACGGTTAACGGATAAGATTTACCAAACATTTCATAGCCCATAAAAGGGTGTCTAACTTAGCATGGAGGGGGCGAGAGACTTCATGGTGACCATTTCAAAATTAATTGGATGGTTTTATCACCAACAAAAGCCACCCAACCATGACCACTCCTCACGTCCTTGTCCGTCCGAGAGCCGTCAATATAGCAAACCAAAGCACCTTGTAGAGATGACGCCTCAAAACCCCGAACCTCGCACACCTCCAGTACATCTTCTTTCTCCACATAGCTTCTTCTTGTATAGCGTTGTCGGCGATATCTTGAGGTGACTCCACAACATTCTCAAAAATCTTTTTATTCCTTGCTTTAAAATGATTCATATGTCATTTACTACAATTAAAACGTCCGACACATCACACATATAAAAAGAAAACACAAGATAACCATATTGTTTAAGGATATTTTTTAGATCCAAACTTTGTAGCAATGTCTGTCGTTTTGGTGATTTGGATCAAACAGGTGGGCTTGTCCTAAAGAGTTGAGCCTGTTAATGTTACAAAGGCCCATTTTCGTATGCTTAGGATTCTGCCCAAGTACAAACGACATTTGCTCTGTCGTTTTGAAGACAGCACGCTCTGGGTGTGTGGCTGATATGAATTTATCTTGTAGCACTTGCAAGACGGCGTCATAGTGCTATTAAAGAAGTGAGGAGCAAAAAGAACAAGGTAAGCGAGAAAAGAGGAGCGTTTGGTGTCACATAAGAGAGAGATTAGGGCAAAGGGTGTCAGAGAGAGAAACTTAAATTGGGGGTGAGAGACATTATCTTCTTCATTGTTGTTGTTCTTATTTCATCAAGGGGTCTTTATCTCTGTTCGGTGAGTGACGTGAGCTTGGGATGAGTTTGTTCTAAGTTGTAATAGCTTCTCTGAATACTTCTTGTGAACCAGTTTCAGGTTTACCGAGACGTACTAGGATCACATCAAGGAAGTGAGGTTACAGAACTGAAACAGTGTGAGGACTGCATTCTGGGGAAATCTCACAGGTTGTCATTCAAGACTGGCAAGCACCCTTCAAAGGAGATATTGGAGTATGTGCATTCTGATCTATGGGGTTCTCCAAATGTGACACCAAGTTTGGCAAAATGTCAATACTACATATCATTTGTAGATGACTTCTCAAGAAAAGCATGGCTGTATTTCCTCAAGACAAAAGATGAACCTTACTCCAAGTTTGTTGAATGGCTTGCATTAGTTGAAAATCAAAGTGGAAAGAAGCTCAAAGCTCTAAGAACTGACAATGGTCTAGAGTATTGCAACAAGCCCTTTGATGACTACTGCAAAGAGAAAGGGATTATGAGGCATAAAAGTTGTCCTTATACTCCACAACAAAATGGAGTGGCTGAGAGGTTAAACAAAATTTTGCTTGAGAAGGTAAGAAGCTTGCTGAGTGAGACTGGTTTAGAAGAATCATTATGGGCTGAAGCTTCATCTATTGTTGTGTATGTGATGAACAGAACTCCATCGAGACCATTGAACTTTCAGATTCCTGAAGAAGTTTGGTCGGGAAGGAAACCTGAATATTCACACCTGAGAAGATTTGGATGTCTAGTTTACTTTCATGCTGATCAATGGAAGTCGAAGCCAAGAGCTAAGAAAGGGGCGTGGTTGGGACTCGCCCGGACATCGCATATGCGGTATGCCTAGTGAGTCGATTCATGAGCTCCCCTTGCAAAGATCATTAGTCAGCGGTTAAATGGGTGATGCGGTACATAAGAAACACAGCAGATCTCAAGCTCACATTCACAAAATCAAAAGATTTTAAAGTAAGAGGCTATTGTGACAGTGATTATGCAGCAGACGTGGATAGAAGCAGATCAATTACCAGTTATGTATTCTAAGCCGGTGAGAACACTGTCAGCAGGAAATCTGGACTGCAACAGGTAGTAGCTATGTCATCATCTGAAGCAGAGTATATGTCCCTTGTAGAAGCTGTCAAAGAAGCTTTGTGGTTAATGGGGATTGTGAGTGAACTGGGTTATCCGCAAGAACATGCTGAGATATTCAGTGATTCGGAGAGCGCCATTTGTATGGTTAAGAACAACGTACACCATGAGAGAACAAAGCACATACGTGTGCGGTATCACTTTCATCATAGATGAAATTGCTAGTGGTACGTTGAAGGTTTCGAAGATACATACAGATGTGAATTCGGTCGATTTGTTGACAAAATCGATACCGGTGAAGATATTTAAGGAGGGGTTGAGTAATTTGAAGGTGCTACGTTGAGAGCTAAAGGGATTCTGGCGGTCAAGTCGGAGCTGTTGGTTTCCTATGGTGAAATCGGAGATGTGAAGGTGAAGAGGGTTGATTTTTCAGCTGGTATGTCTAAGACAAATCAAGGTGGAGTTTGTCGTTTTGGTGATTTGGATTAGACATGTGGGCTTGTCCTAAAGAGTTGGGCCTGTTAATGTTACAGAGGCCCATCATGGTCTGCTTAGGATTCTGCCCAGGTACAAACGACATTTACTATGTCGTTTTGAACACAACACGCTCTGGGTGTGTGGTTGGTACGGATTTGTCTTGTAGCACCTGCAAGATGGCGATAGAGTGCTATTAAAGAAGTGAGGAGCAAAGGGAACAAGGTAAGCGAGAAAAGAGGAGCGTTTGGCGTCACATAAAAGAGAGATTAGGGAAAAGGGTGTGAGAGAGAGAGAGAAACTTACAGTGGGGGTGAAAGACATTTTCTTCTTCATTGTTGTTGTTCTTATTTCATCAAGGGTATGTATCTCTGTCGGTGAGTGACGTGAGCTTAGGGTGAGTTTGTTCTAAGTTGTAATAGCTTCTCTGAATACTTCTTATGAACCGGTTTCTATTTCACCGAGACGTACTAGGATTGCATCGATCCTATAAACTCATAAATCTCTGTGTCTTTTTACTTTTTCTTGCACTATAATTTAAACCTGCAAAACAGTAGAAACAGAGCAAAAGTTAGCAAACCTGTTCAGAAGAAAATCTGTAGTTTTCTAGGTTAAACACTCAAGGATACTCCTAACAATGTCAAACAACATCAAGATTTCGATGTATGTAACCCATATAAACTGCTTTTATGTATAAAGATTTCGATGTATGCAACGCATATAAACTGCTTTTATGTATAAAGTATATTTATTACCAGACAAAATTGACAAATAAAGAAATTTGCTATGACAACCATGATACACCCAACTCACTAAAACATATGTGGAAGGAAAATATATTTTAGTGCCATTATTGTCAATTGCCCAAAAAAAATATGATTTTTCATTAATTTTTAATATTTAAAATTAACTAAAAAATTATATTATATATGTCATCCCAAAAATCTGTAGTTAGATAGATTTCTTTGAATTGAAAATAAGTTATCATTTAGAGAGATAATTTTGTAGCAACTAAAATTTTAAAAAACTTGTAATCATTTTATACTTTTAATCATCTTCAAAAGGTATGGAATGAATGAATATACGAACAGGCACAACTCTAGAAAGAAGAGACACAAACCCACTTTGGTTGCGTTTGATTTGTTATTCAACTCGATAGCTGTTAGGCCCAGCTCGATAAGAGATTTAGGCCTATTATTTGATATCTGTTAGGCCCAGCTCAATAGGAGTTTTTGGCCTTTATATAGATAGACGAGGTGTAGTTGCACCTAAACCTAAAATTTCACAAGGTCTTTCGCCCTCTTCTCATCGAAGCTAGTGTCCGCCGCGTCTAATTATCTATCTCGATAACTCCGTCGTCGACACCATGTCCCAGCCCACCAGCAAAAGATTTTTCCCCCCGCCTACCACTAGACTCGACGGGAGTAAGTTGCATCCCTTGCTTGAAATTGTTCGTCTATGATCTGGTTTAGAATTTATCTCTATCAGTTACTTTTAAATGGATCTAATTTCTATTATATTTATGGTTTGGCAATTTTAATCGTTATCCGTTTTGCGAAACTTCACAGGTCGTTTAACGATGGTCTACTGGGTCATCGATGATGGCCCAATCCCTTCACTTTACGAGATTTGGAAGGCATACGGTAAAATCAGATCATACCTCGCCCATGTGGAGGAGTTTCGTGGGAGATCGAATCTCGAGGTTTACTTTCTTAAACCAGCCAAGGTATTGCCCAAAGAATATTGGGATCATTATGAAGAATTTATGAGAATCAAGAATGGTAAAGAAGGTGAATCCTTCTACTTTAAACCCGCTTTTCCCCTTTATATCACCTATATAACTTGGTTAGTGTGTATTCTATTGCAGTCGCTTGTCCCCTTTATATATCACCTATATGACTTGGTTAGTGTATTCTATTGCAGGTGAAGGTGTGGGATTTGGAAGGATTTTACTAGACATTCTTTTATGGTCGTTGCTGGAGAAACGTAATTATCTGATAATCTCTAGTAACAAAGACTTTGGACACGGCACCAAGTTCAACAAAGTACGTGATACTTTAAAGGAGAAGGGTATCACTGTTACTGTAGCACATCCTGATTTTTTCAATAACCTTGATCCGTCATTCTTTGATAAGTTTGGCATCCCCTAACGACTAAATGTTAGTTTCAATACTTTTATGATGTGTCTTTTGCTTCCATAATGTGTATGTAAGACTATCCTTGCATCAGAAAACGTATGTCATGTATCCTTTGTGTGTTGTTCACTACTTTTTCGATTTTTCTGTAGTAAGCATGTTGAATCCACAACATTAACCAAACTGACAACAGCTTGTTTACATTGGACAAAAACATTGCACATTAAATAGTTTTTCCATCATCATCAAAATCAACAAAGAGTAACTGCCTTCAGCTTGCCATAGTAGTTAGTGTCTGCGAATGAAGATCACGTCAGCAATTATAAGTTTCTCTATCAAGACTTTCAGATTATCAAATCAATGGATACTGACATGATCTGTATCGACTTCTGCTATCATTTCTTTGATGCTAGCTTCATCCCCCATACCATACTCTTTCATGGCTGACTCCAACTCATCCATTGTGATAAACCTGTGTATAGGCAAAAAAATCCACAATTATATTGGTGTCTTAAAATAGTTCCCAAGTTTATATTTACCCTGTTCCACAAAGGACCACCAAACTTACCCACTGTTGTCTTTGTCGAAGTATTGGAAGGCTTTGAATACATGTTCGTCTCGATCAAATCTGTAACTATGCATCGTTGCTGAGATAAACTCGATGTTGTTCCATTACCATTACACCAGCCTGAAACATATACAAAATAAGGCTATTCAGGTTCCATCTTTTTTTAAGAAGAATAAGAAACATTAGAAGCAGGGGAAAGAGAATCACAAGACTCTCTGCTTCCATGAGTTGCTTCACTTCAGTTTCAGTGAGTCTAGAGCCAAGTTTAGCCAGCCTGGTTTTCAATTCTTCGTAAGTAATTGTGCCGCTTTTGTCGGTATCCAAGACTCTCTGCTTCCATTGTTTTTAAGACCTTTAATTTCCTCTTCCGAGAGACTCTGCAATAACCTACAAAAAAGAAATCAGAAACACAACCAATGATTAAGCAAAACAAAAGAGAATTAATGTGTTACCTGCAAAAGAAGCATTTGTAATATTGTACCTTAAGAGCTAACTTCTTAAGTTTGTTCATTGCTTCATCCGAAATAACACCGCGCTATCAATAGGCTTGTCCGGTGCTTCTCCTCCTCTGATCCAAGGATGTTCTGAGCAAGAAAAAAAGAAAACCACAAGGATCACCACGGATTAGTAAAGCACTACTACAAAACAGCACTTGGAGAGACCAAAGGGACTTTACCAAGAGCTTGTGCGGCTGAGATTCATTTTTGAGAGTCCTTAGTAAGCAACTTCCGTACAAGGTCTTTAGCACCCTCAGATATATAAGGCCATGGTTGGCTCTCAAAATCTATTTCTCCTTTCAGAATCTCATAAATATCCCCTTCTCAGTTTCTATACAATCTAACACAACAACAATAATAGAAAACATATAAGTCACATAGTTAAGTGGATAAACAAATCAAAGACTTTTTCTGCTTTTAATTACCAGCCCAAAAAGAAAGTACACCACAAAGCAAGATGTATAGAATAATCCCTGCACTCCAAATATCGATTTCCTTTCCGTAACTTTGTCTTAATTAACTTCGTCTTAGTAAGCACCCTGTTTTTTTTTATGTTTTCAGTTTATAGACCAACACATCAAGTGAACACAGTACTCAACTAAGCAAAATAGCATAACTTGACAATAAGGTAAGGAAAACAACACACAAGTTCTATAATACTCCATATTTACAGTTTGTCAGCAAAACACTTGTACACATTCCCAACTTCACAAAAGTAGCAAAACCTCTGTTTTCAAGCTTACCACTAATACTATTTACCAAAAACATCACTACATAAAACAAGATTCTTAATTTATACAGACTATTCATGACAAAACCTATATCCACACCATATCTCCAACATTCATCAGAATCTTAAGAAATCTAAAACATTTGCATATATAAACTATAAAGCCGAAGAAGAAGCTCACCTTCTTCAATGAACACAGACAATCCAAAATCAGTAGCTTTGAGCCTAGCATTCTCACCAGTACTAGCGAGCAAAAAATTCTCAGGCTTAAGATCACGATGCATCACTCCCATGGAAAAACAGAGTAAACATAGAAATATCCTAACCTGAAAAACTCCAGCTCTTGTGCCAGCAGCGTTTGCCTGTCCCCAGTTCCCAGTAGCAAGAGAGAATATATCAGGCCAGAGGTAATTTTTTTGGCCTAAATGGCAAACTGAAGATTGCCTTCTTTGCCACTGTCAACCCACTGTCAAAAAGACAAGAATCAGACTCCCAAACACAGAAAAACAAGTTAGAATTAAATACTTTGGCAAAGAGTACCTCTGTAGGAGATCTTTCTAACATAAGATTTCATAGCCCTTAACCTGCATGCAAAGAAGATGTTAGGTCAGTAAGGGTAGAAAAACTGATACTTGAAAATCCCAAGAAAACTGTGTGCTGGTTACGAACTATTCTAAACAGCCCTCTAAAGTAAAAGACCAGCAAAAAATCAAACAAAGACGATTATATGGCTACTACCAGAACCGTATAGTAGATGGATGCAGCTTGTTAAATTTTGCAGAAAAACGAAGTATGCGCACCTTCCCAATGAAGCTTTGGTAAAATCCAGTGCCCCGTGTGACTTCCTCACCATCATGCCCTATCTTAATAACTCTCTAAAGTTAACATACAAAGGAGCGGAGTGAGTATGCGAGGCTTCTCAACCTGGCAGCCTTGGTAAACAGGGTAGCAGTCTCTCCATCAGACTATGTCACCATCAGTTTACTCAAATAAATCTGTCCAAAGAAAATATTGTAGATTGTCTGCAGGAAATCAACTATAACAGATTTAGAGAAAATAGTATCGAACACAGCTTTTCTCAGTTCCCACCAAGCCAAAAATGATTTTGAGCTTTAACAGATATTCCAAACCATTGAAAGGTCACCTAGATAAAGCTTAGAGCAAATTTACCAACTTGTCTTTATACACCATAACCTTCATATGTTTTTAAAAAAAATAAAGACAGAGAACTTCGAACATTACAAAAAAGTTTAAGTTCATGTTTCTTCACTTCACTACTTCTTCGGATTTGTTGACTTGGTTTTTTGTAGTGGCATCTGTTCCCAAGCCCACAGCCGATCTCCGCTGCTTAATAATTCGTCCTTTGCAGTATTAGTGTGGGCCAGAAAAACAGTGTAACCATTTTTTTTCAAAATATTCATGGCAATCGCGAAGTCGGCATCTCCAGAAGAAAGTAGTATGTACTTGGACGGGGAACCGATGAGCACGTGGCGTATGAGATCTCGCACGATCATCCTGTCTGCAACTTCTCTTACTCGCTGGTAGTACTTGGCAAATTCTTCGTCTGGTTTCTCGGCACACATACTACAGCCGTGATGTTCTTTGACCGAATGCTGAATCTCAAAACCCATATTGTCAAGCGTTTCGTAGTTATCCTCAAAAAAGCCAAATTTTGTGTTTCCTGCTGCGAACTTCCGTTCAGCTAGATGAAATCTTGGATTCAGAGTCTTTAAGGAGGCATTGATGTTTTTCTCCATCATGCGAATTTGGTGAGTTTCCAACCGGCAATTTTCAAAGTCCCACCAAAAATGTACTTAGAACTCAGGATCCAGTTCTGAAAAATACAGAATAACTGAAATGAGATGAAATACCCAGACAACCCATTGACTCCATAGACATCGGAGTTAATTCAAAAACCAGAAGCAAACTAAGACCAAATTAACCCAAAACCCAACAGAGATAGTTACATACTAGCTACTACAGGGCAGGATCTCCTGTAAGGATTCTCCTTTGGCTTGGGGGATCGTAAGGCTTCAGCGTAAGAACCTGAAACACAAAAACACAAAACAAAATCAAAAACTTCATTCTCTAACTTCTATCTTCTACATATTAAACGGTAGACAAACGATCACCTTTTTGTGGTGCAGCCATTTTTGTTTTCCCAAATATAACAGAATTACAGAGAATAGTATCGAACACCGCTTTTCTCAGTTCCCACCAAGCCAAAACACTGATTTTGAGCTGTTATGTGCTGCAGCCATTTTTGTGTTAGGGTTTTACCAGTTTTATGAGAAGAACGTAAATGAGTCTAGTGGGCTCTTATTGGGCTCATTGAATAAAAGATGGAGCTATATGATTCAGGCCTTTTATCTTTGGTTTATTATTTAATAAGTCAAACGCTTTCTCTTGTAATGTTTTATCGATTTAGATCCTAAAAACAATGAACATCATCTTCTTCCTCTTCTCTGTTCCTCACCTCTCTTCTTCTTAAATTCTTCTGTATCTCTATCTTATTCTTCTGTTTTCTTATCATATTCTAGTTATCTTTGATAAGCTATTCTGTACTTATCAAATTGGTGCTTTCAAGTGAATGGGAACAATGTATCCTTCGTCGACTCAAGCTACGCCTTCGGTAACGGAGCTTGCCACACGTGTTAACCAGCTGGAAACGAAGCTCGAAGCTCACACGACGACAATGAGCCACAAAAATGAAACTCTGAAGCGTGTTTGTGATACTCTCGATCGGCTTTGTCCCCAAGTCGCATATCTGACCCAAAGCTGCTTGAATCCAGAGATCTGTGGCACACCCGCGGCTCCAGTCGAGGCTACAACTTACTGTTCGCATTCCAACAAGATTTACGGGTTCTGTGAAGACGAAGCTGCACCGGTAGCAGCGGATGTCGCCGTAGGAGGCTTGTTCGTTGATGGTTTAGCCTCCAACGATCTCAGAGTTTGAGAGTTTTAGTCATGGATTTATATAGACAGTTTTCAAGCTTAACACATACCAAATCAGTCTCAGAGTAAGAGAGTTTTATTGTTTTGGTGATTGAATACTTTTGTATGAACTCTCAGTTTTTAAAATGAATGAATCATTGAGTTTTTATAAAACTGAACCACTTGTGAATGGTAAAACAGAATCAGTAAATGGCTTTGAGTTTAACTTACGAATGCATTGAGTTTGTCATTGAATTCTCTCCGAAAGCTTTGTGTTGTTGCTTTGGTTTCTTGGTTTCGACCAAGTTGAGGTCACTAAGTTGCAGGTCACGAATTGCAGGTCACAGAAGTTGCAGGTTTTATGAATAAGTCAAGCTAATTTAACTCTTAAGTTAGCTTGACTTATTCATAATGATGAAAATGCAAGATTTGGTTAAACTCTGTGAGGGTGTTTGTGATTGATGCTAGTATATTCTGGCTTTTTTTTTCATTAGATAATTCTGAAATTTTAGTGAGTTTGAAGTGTGCAGTAAGCTTTTGTCCTTCAATGCTTCTATGCTGTGAGCTTTTGAGAATTTGTTTTGTGCTAAACATAGAATCATAAATCATGTTCTGAGGTTTGTAATAATGAATATCTCTTTTTGTTTTTTTGTTTGAGACAGTTTTGGTGACAGTGATTTGGATTTGAGGTTATCAAATCCTCTTCACCTTAGAACCCTTCTTGAAGACAAAAGATTTGCAAAGTGTCGTATAGTTCTTCTTCATGCAGCTTATCCATTCTCAAAGGAAGCATCCTTTCTGTCTTCAGTTTATCCTCAGGTTTACTTCATTATGAATAAGTCAAGCTAATTTAAGAGTTGAATAAGTATGATCCATTGGACTCGTTGTTAGTTTGTTTCCTATTTTCTCGTTACCATTCTCCTTCCACTGAGCATTTTCATATCGATAACAGTTCTGTTTTGGTTTCTTTTGTTTATCCTGTTGAATCCTTGATCATACTTCAGGTGACAATAAACTGTCATATGGCTATTGCAGCCACTTTGCTAGACTGCTAGTGCTAGAGTTCAGTAGTAGTGATATTCCTTTTCCCAATTGATAACAATTGTGTTACTTGGATAGTTCCTGAAATATTTTGAAGAGCTTACAAAGTTGTAATTCATTGGTCATGTTTGATTCACAAGTTACAACAAGTTCAAAAAACCTCACAATAAGTTTAAGAACTCCTAGTGAGATTATACCATTGGAGGAGAAAAAATGTTGGAAGTTTTTAATTTTAAATTATCCAAAAATTATATTAAAAATATTGTTGATCATCTTATAGAGCAGCTTACCATTGGAGATGCTTTTAGGGATTGGATCAAATCAGAGATTACATTATATATATATATATGTTTAAGATTTTTTTGGTTATTAAGAACCCAAAACAAAACTGAACCCGAACCCGAAAATGCCCGAACCGAACCCGAGCCCGCCCGAAGATATATCTATCTTAACATTTTTGAAGTACATTTTGTACTAAAATCTATTTTGGCTTATAACCTTTTATTTTGTAATATTTGCATAATCAAACTCTTGCCATTTGAATAAATAACAAAACTTAAAAGTAAATTTTGTAATTAAATCACAAGCAAATCCCAAAATTGGAAACCAAATATTTATTACATCAAAAAATTTCCTAAAATCCCTCTCTAATAAACCGAATCTCTCTCCAATATATTTATATAATCTTATTTGTTTTAAATTTATATTATTACATAAAATATATTTATAATAAAATACAAATTTTTTCATAACAATAAATATAATTTTTTATTTACAACAAATCGTCTCGCGATGTATCGCAGGCTTACCACAAATATCTATGAATCTACTTATAATAAAAATATATAAAATTCTATTAAATTAAATGAAATAAACAGATACAAAACTAAATTATATAAACCAACTACGAAAATGAATAACCAAAAAAATATATTAAATTATGGACCCGTGGTGTACCTGAATGGGCTTTAGAGGTCTAAACCCGAAAACCCGAAAAGCCCGGCCCAAACCCAAACGGGCCCCGAACGCCCAATTTCTATTGACAAGCCCAAGCCCAACTACTATTATCTATATTAACATTTTTGAAGTTTTGGGTTATAGTTTTAATTTTGTAATATTTGTATAATTAAATCCTTGTTATTTGATTAAATAACAAAAGTTTAAAGTAAATTTTGTAATTAAATCATAATAAAATTACAAAACTGGAAATCAGCATTTATTACATTTAACAAAATTTTCTAAAATCTCTCCCTAATAAATTAAACTAGATAACTGATCCGCGCTTGCGTGGGTTGATGTAGAGAATTTAAACTTTTTTTTATGAAATGTAATAATTAATAACTTTGGATTTTTATCATAGTTTAGTCTCATTATTTGATCTGTTCTTGTTCGTTAGTATATGTTTTGGGACTTCGAAAGCAGGCCAAGATTTTATTATTTTTAAAGCCCAACAGTACATTTTGTAGAACCGAAATCCATTTACATGTTGACCGGCGGTACACAGCGGATTTGTTTTTCTTACTTTACATTTATTAGAATTTACAGATTTTATGGGAGTTGATTTAACAATTAGTAAGAGGAATTGAATATTTTGTTTGGAAATCACTACCAAACTTTATTAAATCAGTTTGAATATACATGTCCTAATATCGGCATTGTAAAAAAAAGAGTAAAATAAAGATTTTACTTATATTCAAATATAAAATTAATGATATTTTAATTTTTAAGTAATATCTACCCAAACTCATCTCGTCTTACAACCCGTCCCATCATATTTTTATATTTAACCCATATATGAATGTTATATCTATATCATGAACCCTAATTTTAGAATTCTAATTTTTAATGGAATTTATTATGAATTCCTAATTTCATTCCCTTTCCAATCTACCAAATATCCTAAATTTTTAAAATGTCAAAATATTAAAAATTAGGCAGGCTTAGTAATTTGGAAAAAATATCCAGTCTTTGAAAATAGGTGTAATCGATTTTCTAGTTTTTTAAAGATTGATTTACATACCTATTTAGATTTCTAAATATTCATATGGATATAATTCTAATTATTGATTGGATTTATCACAAAAGTGGTAATTATTTTACCAAATAATTTAAATTTGAAACTAATATTTGAAATATTTTATATGACATGGATAACATATTCATAGGGGGAATATTGTTTGGAAGAGTTTGGTAATATATTAGTAAGGCAATTCGATTGCAAAGTTATTTCCAAATTTTAAATATTTAACTTTCCAAAATTAATAGAAGCTGTAGGCAATTTTTTTGTAAATAGTTAATAACAACTTTTTTGGTTGAGAATGTTTCTCTATTAATATATAGAGGATATATATATATATATATATATATATATATTGTGATGTATTCCAAATTTTCAATTCTACAAAAATGCACAAAATTTTTATCTTCGCTTTTCTTGATAAATAGTCTTCAAATATAAAAAGAAGGTAAGATTGACAAAAGAAAAAAATAAGTTCTAATGGACCCCCTTAGCAAGGTTTACCAACAACTATTACACAACACTAGGTTTTGAACCCACGCTACGCGTGGGTATATTCGATATAATTTTGTGAAAACTATTTATGATTGATGATTAATGAATTAACTACTCAAAAAAACATCGTCCATTTAAAATTTTAAATAAGAAATTATATGCTTTTTTACCATAACCTAGTTTTATATTCATACCAAATTTCATAAAAATAACGAACAAAGTAACTAACCAAGATATCAATAAATAATAATAAAAAAAATAAAGATATCGGATTGTGGTTTTTACCTTAGTATCATCGGTCTAACATCTTCTCCAGTTACTATATTTAAGAATTTTCCGATTAGAGATCTCAATATAGACAATACTCGTATTACATAAACCATAAAAAAGAAAAAAAGCTAGAATTGCACTAAACAATTAAAACACAGAAAAATAATACAACACTATTAAAAACACAAATATAATCTCGAATGGAATAAAAAAAACATAAACAAATGATAAGCAATTCAAATAATACAAACAATTCAAAAAACGCAAAATACAAAGAAAATCATATTATCAAAAATATGAGCTACACCAACAACCAAAAAATCAGAATACGAAACTAATGGAACATGATACTAATGTAGAGGTCGAGACTCTATATTTATTGTTGAATTGTTAGGACTAACTGCATAATTATCCAACTTAGTTTTACTTTTTAAAAATAGAAAAATTTACTCAAACACAATATTCACAATAAATTTTGAATTATTTTAACATAAAAATTAACAAAAAATTAAGTATTTTCGTTTTTAAAAGTAATAAAAGTTAAATTATATATTTCGATTAGTTTTATATCATTTATTTTTTATGATTGACGATTAATGAATTAACTTCTTGAAACAACGTCGTCCGTCTAAACTCATAAACTCAAAGTTAGATGCCTTTCTAACATAACTTAGTTTTATGTTTTAAGAATACTCATATCAAATTTCATATACAAAAGACAAACTAACTAACCAAGATATCAATAAATAATAAACAAACAAACAAACAAATAAAGATATCTTCCTAGCATCATCTCCAATTTCTTCGATTTAAAAACTTTTCCGATCGAATATCCTAATATAGACAATACTCCTTACATAAACCATTAAAAAAGTTAGAATTGCAATAAACAATCAAAACACGGCAAAAATAATACAACATTAAAACACAATTATAACCTCCAATAGAACTAAAAACTCATAAATGGGTGATAAGCAACTCGAATAATAGAAACTATTCGAAAAAACGCAAATACAAAGAAAATCATATTATCAAAATATGAATTACACCAAAAAAAAAGATTTTTTTAAAAAAGTCAGAACTACGAAACTAACGGAACCAAGTACTAATTTAGAGGTCGAGACTCTATATTTATATTTGAACTGTTAGGGCTAACCAATATAATTATCCAACTCGATTTTACCTTTTAAAATAGAAATTTACTAAAACACAATATTCACAATAAATTATTAGGTAATTTAATAAACAAAACTCAATATTTTCGTTTTTAAATTTAACAAAAATTAAAATTTTGCTTTTTGATTATTTTTATATCATTTATTTATTATGAAAATGAAATATTAAATTTAGAAATATCTCCATATTTTATAATATATCTTTTATATCCATAATCTTATTATTTTCCTTTTTACATTAAAAACTTAATAAAGAAATTATCGTAATTTAAAAAATGTTAAATATTGAGATGTCTAATCCCGATTGGTCGTTTAAAATCCTATGTGGACGCTCTCAAAAGCTTATAGCCTCAACTTTTATATAGTATAGACTAGGTTGTTAACCCGCGTGTAACGCGGGTATATTTGCATTGATTGTTTCAAATTTTTTAGATTTAGTAATCATTTAAATGCGCAAGTATGTATGTATCGATTATTATAACAAAAAATTAGACTTAATAACCATTTAAATATACAATGATAGGTACTACACAAAAATACAATAACATATTAATTTTGATTTGTTTGAACATAAATGTTTTCTTATTTATATTTTGAGTATCATTTATATTATTTTCAATATTGTGTTGATAAGAAAGAAAAGATTAAAAATTTTATATGATTAGTTAAATATTCATATTAATATATTGGTGGACAAAAAATAAAAATTTAAAAAAATATTTGAAATTTGCCTTGGTCTTTTTCACCTTCAACGCTCTAATAAAATCTTATTATTTAAGTTTTTATGATATATCAGAAATATATGGTGGGGACTTAACTTATACGACTTCCTCATTTTAGTATCCGAAATTACACTATTATTCCTCTTTACTACTCTCTTTATTTTAGCTCTTCTAAATCTATATTAACATTTTTGAAGTACCTTTTGTGTTCCACCCTTTGATTTTGTATTATTTGCATAATTAACCCCTTGCCATTTGAATAAATAACAAAACTTTAAGTTATATTTGGTAATTAAATCATAATAAAATTGCAAAATCGGAAATCAATATTTATTACATTTAACAAAATTTGCTAAAATCTCTCCCTAAAAATCAAATATTTCTCTAATATCTTTATAAGATCTTATTTGTTTTGAAAATTATATTATTACATAAAACATATGTATAGTAAAAATATAATTGTTTTGCATATGTTGCTATTTGGATTTTTGAAAACAGACGTATATAACACAATCGATACAAAAAAATGTATGTACTAAAGTAGTATTAATAATTATGTATCACGAGTCATGTGATGTAACGAGTTATAAATTACATATATGTTTTTACAGGTTGTCTATTATAGCCAAGCTCACAAAATATTTTAATTTGAAATTAGACTATTTAAACGATATTTAAATGAAAGATGTTATGCCAACATCATTTCATTATTTTGAATATTAGACTTATTTAGTTAAGTTGATCAAATTACGATTATATACAAACAAATTATCATGCCATATTTCACGGGTTAAATTATAGAATTAACAATCAAAATACAGTAGTACAATCTTATATACCAAACAAAATTTTTAAAAATAATTTATTTTAAAATATCGTTCCGCGGTATACCGCGGGTTAAATTCTAGTATAACATTATAAAATCTTTTAACTATCTAAACTCTCTTTTGTACAACTATTATCTCTCATATAATATATGATCTATTAACAATATATTTTAGCACTTCTCATTTCTCCTAATCTAATCACAACCGTACGTAGTAATATATATAGTACAGCTACTACCTCTCACATATAATGAATGATCTTTTAACAATACATTTTAGCACTTATTAGTTCTCCGAATCTAATCACAACCGAACGTAGTAATATATAAATTATTTTTTGCTTGTATATATGTAATCTCTTGCTTGAATTTTTTTATTTCATACATGTGAACAAACTTAACAAAATTAGTGATAGTAATATGGACTATGTAGTAATAATTAAAAAAAAAATTAAAGAACTCATATGTTTTTTAAAAGTTGGTTTGTGGTTTTTACCTTTATATTTGTCAGCCTAACCTCATATCCAATTCATTCGCTTACACGATCATAGAAACTAATATAGAAAAAACTCCTAATACAAAAAAAACTCCAATTAAGAAAGTTAGAATTGGACTAAATAATAACAATACAATAATACAGCCCATACTTTCTCGAAATCAGAGCGACACCTAGCCTATTTTTCTTGTTTCTGCTTTCATTAATACTTTTTCTTCAGATCCAAAAATTTTAGAATTTTAATCAACTCTAATTGTGGCTGACGGCTCGGAAAATACAACTTAAAAGATATGATCAAATGTGATGCCTCTTGTTATTATTTATACTGAAAAGATGTAGGGTTAATCGAATATATATATTTTTGTTAATATTCATTTTTAAAATTTAAAAATAAGAAGATTAAGAAAATAAGAATAAGAAATGTAAGTTTTATATATTCCATATATTGTTTTTTAAATTTTCAAAAATTTACAATTCTCTTTTTTCTTTATATTTCGGTTTCCTTCTTATTGATATTTTTATAAAAAGAGAAATAGAACTTAAAAAATGTTAATTAATTAGATGGAAATTTTTTAATTAATTAGATGTCTAATCCTGATTGGTAGTTAACAGCTACGCGCGGGTATATTTTTATTGATTGTTTTAAACTTTTTAATCATTTAAATAGATATATATACTAACTTGTAGTATGCAAAAATATTAGAACATTTTAGTTTCTCCCTCCTAGCTATGCAAATCATGTTCTTTTATTTAATACTTTAAACATCATTTATTTTAATAGGAAAAAGTCGTAAAGAAATTTATTTGTGACTACATAAAATATTGTTTTAATAGATTGGCGTTGGTAATAATATAATCAAATAAATGACAAAAAAAAATACTTTCAAACTTTTTAAATTATTTTTAGAATTTATTATGGGAATGACTTTCTCCAAATATTACCTTTCACACATGCCCACTCCTAATTTGATTTTCTTCAAAATACCTAAATATTATGACACATAAAGAAATACATGTGTTATAAACATACAAAAATTACTCTAAGTAATAGATAAAGAGGACTCACGATTCTTGAGACTTCTCTTTTGATGAGGAATTAGATAATTCGATTGAGAAAGGATAGTAGAGAAACAAACTCTAGAGAAAGGTAAAAATAAATCATAATCACATCATTAGCAAATAGGATGTTAGAACAAAAAAAATACAAAACTTGCATCCTATTAAAATAAACAAACGTATAAACACACCAAACAAAAACAGAATTATTAATACCTTATCAATTTTTTTAGTTTGGTTCTTTCTCTACTTGTTCATAAATCTCAAATTTTCAAATTATATCAATCAACACGTAGATTTAGTCGCATTCATACCATGAGCATCAATAGTTTTGGATCAAAGCTCACATGATATGTAAACTTAACCATGAATCAAAATAAGCAAAATCAATAGAAAAAAAATATTTGTATTGATTAATACTGAAATAATAAGAACTCACAAAACATACCGCATAATGAAAAAACTAATGTTATAAGAACCAAAAATATATATAACCAATAGTTACCAACGCTAACTAATAGACCAAATGAAAATTTGATAATTTACGTTGTAGCCGAGACTCTATATTTATTGCTAAAAATATAGGACAAACCGTCATAATAATTTCTAGAAATTTAACATTATCTTTAGAAAATTTAAAATAAAATTTAGAAATATTTCCATATTTCATTTATTTCCTTTATTTCCATATATCTTATTATTTTCCTTTTTTACACAAAAAAATATAAAAAATTATCAGAATTTCAAAATGTTAAATATTGAGTTGTCTAATCTCGATTGGTCGTTTAAAATCCTACGTGAACGCCTTAAGGAGCTTATAGCCTCACCTTTTATATAGTATAGATTAACTATACTTCCTTAAGCTAGATTTACACAACACAAATACACTTTTTCTTATTTAAGACTTACAAAATCGATAGCCCATATAACAAAACCACAGTCCAACTTTCCTTTTATTAACTTTGCTCTCTCTCTCTCTCTCTCGTTGACCCTTCTTCCTTCGTCAATTTCATCTTCTCCTTCTTCTCTTATGCGTCTTCTTGTTGTCGACTTGTTGCAGGTTCAATCAAGGAACCAATTCCAACAGAGGAACAATCTGTTTTAAATGTCGACCAACACATGAAAACATACATTCGTTAGTGTTTTATCAAAATATAAGTAAAGAAGCTAAAACGGATTATGGTTAACACTCAAACTAAAAAGAAGAAGAGTTAAACAGAACATAGGCAAATTGAGGAGGACGCACACTTTTCAAACTGTTGCTAAGAGGAAGAAGAGAGAGACATAAATATACTAATGTTGGATAAACTTTTAGCTCTGATTACTCTAGAACCACCCATCATTCTCATTTCATCATGGTCTGGCAAATCATTTGCTCGACCCACTGTGTGATTGGAAGAACATCATAAGATTCAATTTATAAACGAAGAGATACTGAGAGACAAAAAAAAAGAACAAAGAGAATAGTTAACAATATCAGAGAAAATTAAAAAAAAAAAAAAACAAAAGAGACTTGGTTTGGCTTAAGGAAAAACCGAGATACTTCATGAGTCTCTGCCGAGATATTCATGAAAGCTGTCCATCCTTCCTCGGGAGATTTTTCAGCTAGAACAGTAATGGTGCTTCGATTTTTACTATATGATGCTTCTGACACTTAACACCAAACCAAAAACCCATTAGACCTCGACCTAAAAGAACTTGTATCAAGAACTACAGCTACATGCACAAAAGAAGGATAAAAAATAAAATAAAATCAAATATGAGTTATACCACTCCATCCATCTAATTTGAAACTCTAAACCTTGAAATCAAAACCCAAGGTTTTAAGAAATAAGTGATACATGGATAATCAAACCCTATGAATCAACATGTGTGGCTTTTACTCGGGTTTCAAGAGCTGTGGAACGATAATATATACTCTCTTGTACTCTTGGAGTATTCCTCAGGAAGTTCTCTGACTACCCTTATGTCATCTTTTAAGGCATAAATAAAATGCTCACCATCAAAGATATCAACAAAAGAACTTCACACGAAAAGAAAAAACCACACAACTTCAGCTTCAAACAATCCAAGGTAACAACACAACACTTTGAAGGAGGAAACTTTTTCAAGAAACATTACCTTGTATCTTGCCAAACATGATTCACTTGAAGATACAGGATCACGACTGTTGCGTTAATATCCTAGCCACTGTAACTGCATCACTTATCCTCCATTCGTTGTCGATTAAGTCCTCTATCGAAGCTCAAAAGAAGAATTAATAAAATAAATAAAATGGCGTATAATTTTACAACCTTCAACCATCTTTTACCTCTAAACCTTGAAGTCAAAACATAGCATTCATAAATAAAGTTTATATAAATAATCAAACCGTATTAATTCTGTGGGTGCGTAATCATAAAGCATAATAATTTTTTTACCTTAGGGAGAGAAGAGAGAGTGAGGAAGAACTTTGTATGGGTTGAGAATTCCCTTTGGGTCAAACAGCTTTTTTATCGAAGCCATTATTGCAACCTGCATATTTTATATTTCGGTAAGAATAGCAATGACACAAAAGTTGTATACATAGTTCCATTTGTTTGTTTGTTTACTCACGGTTTCAGGTGATTTGCTGTAGAAGATTTCATTAGCTTTCATTACACCTAATCCATGTTCTGCACTGATGCTTCCTCGGTGCTTTGATGTCCACTCATAGACATAAGGTTCTATCAACCCTAAAAGCTGCAAGGAAAGAGTGAATGAATTGATTATTTGAAATCTTGGAATGTATAATATCCAAATTTGTATTTTACCTTATCGTTATATTCTGCGGCTGAGATGGTTAAATGTAGACCATATGGATTGAGCACCTTTTTTTTTTTTTTTTTTTTTAAAAAAAAAAAAACAAAAACTTTATTAAAAAAGGGTCTTCCCATTTTTTAAATGGGCAAGGCCTTGAACATACAATTATTGGGCTAAAGGGGAGAAAACAAAATTACAGCCCAAATCCAATAATGAGATCTTCTCTTGCTGAAAGACCTGAAGCAGCGGTCGGAACAGTAATTCCGGCGGATGCGAGACCCATTCCTTTGCGGCAGAGACTTTGAAGTGGAACTGTTACCAGAAGCAACCGGACTCCGATTCTGGTTCCAAAACATCGAGTCACCTGGCCCGGAACAAATCTCCCGGTCTGTTCTAACCGCCGACAGCAGGCTCTACGGTGCTGGTCCCGTGCCTAGCAACCAAAAACACACTCAGAGCTAACCCCCACTTCTAGATCCGGTGAACTTCGTTAACTCCAAGTAAGGACTCAATCCATCCGGTCCGGAGGAAACAAGATACACGGCGGTCTCATTGATTGTAATTGCTCAAGCCACATTCATGAAACCGTGACCCGTATCCGCCTTCTAAGATCCAGAGGGATCTACAGTTAACCTCCTGGACGACAGCGAATCCTCCATTCCCTTCACCGACTTCCGCCGCAAACCATAGCGGCCATTTGGATGCTTGAGCAGCGACGAGACACCACCGAGAATCATCTGCCGTCTTCAAAACAGAGATCGCTTAGCACAAGGTCTCCTCGACCATCCAAATGAACCCACACCGCCACATATGCATCACATGAAGGAAAATCCACACCACCGATGCCGGAGAGAGAGTCCTTACTCAGCTCAACCCTCCAATTGCACCAAGACCCACAATTAAGCGCATCCCAAAACCAACTCACCTGACGAAACCACACCCCATTGAAGCAAGCAAGCTTACCGACTGGAGAAAGGGAGATCCGCGAATCCAGCAGAAGAAACACCAGAAATCGATCCCTAAGACTCATCCTAAGGACGAGAGCTTAGATCCCCGACATTCTGCAAAGCCAACAACCCTCGGAGATAAACGACGCAAGACAAGACATTCAACCCAGATCCGCCGGAGAGAGAACACAGAACGGAGATATCCCCAACCTCGCGAACCATGGGAGACTCCAATGACCACCACAAACATCTCGCTTTCTCCACGCGCCAGATCTACTCCGAAACCACCTACCTAGAGCCCAGAAACGGAAGGAGGACTGATGCAACAGCTAGGAAGAGAAACGCCGAAGAGAGGCTGCTAAGCAACTAAAGGGAAACGAGAAACCCTCCCCGGCGCCGGAAGGGCAAGCCGGAGAGGCAAACGGCAGCCACAAATTAGGGTTTTCTAGAGAGAAGGGAGAGAGAAGAGAGAGAAGGGACCTCCTCTGCTTTTGGATTGAGCACCTTATAAATGAGAAAAGCCAAACTGACATCAAACCGAAATCCAGATTGAGCCTCCTACCGCAGATCTAATTACACATGATACTATACACCAAGAGGAGAACATAAAGAAGAAGCAATTACCCAATAGCTGTTGGAATCAACAACACCAGGAAACCAGTAACTGATTGCTGACCACTCTCGGATCCATACGGCACATCGTGAGAATGCAGTCTAAACTTAGTTTTCTCGTGCATCAGTTTGATCGCACTTCAATAAGTAATCTGCTAACATCCACAAAAACAACGTTGATTCATAACATTCTGTATCAGAACGATTAAAACCCAATTCGAATCTAAAGCCAGAATCAACAATTGCAATTTCACATTCACCACACTCAAAAACAGATTAGGGATCTAAAAACACACCTCGACACCTTCTTTACCAGAAGCGGCGGCAGAAGCAGACGTGTAACCAGAATCCGGATCGAGACTAAGGTAACGGAAGATAGCGAGACAAAAGAATCCTAAAGCAATATTTAAAAAAAACAATAAATATTTCGGCTAATTATCTGTTTTACATGCAGATTGAACGCTACTCCGGTGGAAACAAAAAGAGAACAGGTCAACACGCGGGTCAACCCAAATCCGGTCGGGTAATTAATTTTGTTGATCGAATTTTCCAAATACTGCCCTTATTAATTAGAGTTTTGCTTATTTGGTTATAAGTAATTAAGGGTAATTAACGGAATTTAAGCGTAATGTTTAAAACCGATTTAATCTTTTATTTTGTAAATATAAACATTCTAGCTGCTAATTTTGCAATTTTTGGTGAGAAGCATTGTGAGAGTGTTACATCAGCTTTTACTCTAAAAAATGCTTCTCTATTAATATATAGGGGATACTTCTCTAATATCTTTATATGATCTTATTTTGTTTTTAAATTTTTATTATTACATAAAATATATATATTATAAAAATGTAATTTTTTCGCATATGTTGCAATTTGAATTTTTCAAAACGGGTGTATATTAATCGATACAAAAAATGTACGGTCAAATCTAGGTACTGGCTTGCACAAAATATGATAGGGGAGGATGAAGCGAATCCAAGTTATATTGCTTAAAAGTATATCCATGGCATATTCGCGCTCCCCCAAAAATTAAACATTTTATTTGGCAAATTTCCACTTGTTCACTTTCGGTCATGGATTGTTTAGCTTGTCGCAACATTCAATGTGATCCGGTATGTAAAAAATATGGTTTTGAAATCGAGACAATTAATCATGTGCTTTTGAATGTGCGCATTCGAGGCGAATTTGGTATTTGTCTACAATTCCGATGTTGCGAGGAGGTTTTCCTTATAACTCGAGATTCGCGAATCTAGATTTCATTTTTTTGGAATGTGATTCCTTGTTTGAGGGAAAAGGAGAAAAAACATTTTTTTATATGGATTTTATAATTTATATAGAAGGATAGAAATAAAAAGGTTTTCCAAGGAATTCAGTTAGAACAGGTAGACATCATAAACCAGGCTTTAAGTGAATAATTATTATAGGAAAAGGCCCAAACCATTCCAACTGGAGCAACTGAACCAATATAACCTATACCTACCCCTTCGCTAATTTTTCGATTTGGAATCGATGGTTCGTAGAAGTCGGGGAATACGTTTACAGGCTTAGGGTGGTGGTGTTTCAAAGGAGAGGAGCAAACATATCTACTAGGCGCTAAGTGTCATAGAGGATGTCCTTCACCACTTCATTCAAAAAATGTATGGTCAAATCTAGGTACTAGAAAATTATGGCGGGAAAATGTTTGTCGGAATTTTTTTTGTCGGAATTTTTTTTGGTGGGAAAAGTTTTATCGGAATTTTTTGGCGGAAAATTTTTCGGAAGAAATATTCTTATCAACAAAAAGAATATTCCTTTCTTCTGGGTTGAATTAAAGGAGGGTAATTTAGTAATTTTGTAAATTAGAAAGGATATTTTTGAAAACGGACACCTAGAGAAACTATTTGTAGAAAACAATATCATAAAAAGGTTATTTGTGCAAATCTCCCAGTTTTTTATTCCTTAGATCTTATTTTCATAATTTTTATTAATAATGTTATATGATAATTATTATCCTTATCCCTTTAGAATTATTATTAAATAATTGTTTCATGTATGATTACTACTAAGTAATTGTCAAATTTTCTGAATTTTTTTTCCTATTTTGATAATATTATTTTTTTGAAAACAAATTTATATAACTTTTTACCACTAATAATCTGACACGTGTCAATATCGTATCACTTCAAAAACATGTGTCACGACGACTAACTTTGAAAACCCAGTTTTATATAATAAGATATACTTGGTTAGTTAGAAATAGAATTGTTGTCGTTAGAGAACAGAAAGAAATAAATGTTAAACCTTGTAAGAAATCACCTGAATAAGTATATAAATCAAAGATGAAATATATATTTACGTTGAAGTTTTATCTCTCTTCCGTCTCTCTCTTTCTTCTCATTACATCACAGAACAAGACACATAAAAGGTTAATTCGATTTGTCTCATATTCTTCAATTTTTTTATTATCGTTTCTTTCTTTCTCTTTTCTTCCACAAATCTCCTCAAAATCTTCCCTCAAACTCAGATCCGATTCTTCATTCTTCATACTTTTCCTTCTTCTACATATATTCTTTCTTCATCATCTTCTTCTTTCTCGCAGCTAAAAGAATACACTTTTCTTTCTCTTTCTTGCCAAAGTCCTCACCTTTCACCGTTTTAAGCCAGCTTCTTCAATCAACCACTCTGTGTTGTTGTTAAGTTTTCGATTTGGTAATGGATTAAACTATAAAATTACACTATGGTATCAAAGGAGTACAATTAGTACCATGTTATCAATATAGCCTATTTGACAAATAAACCCAAAAGCTAAACGTCGCAATTGATCAAATGATTAGAACGACTAAAGATTCTTGCATGATGTTGTGGTCAGCGGACGACGATTAATAGACAATGGAACTGTGCGCTTCGCGCGACCAAATTGGTTGATACACCAACAATGAATTCACAATATTATGTGAAGAACTCAATGAAATTTTGCGCCTCCTTAAAAAAATTTGAACCCTTACCTAACTAAAGTTTGGTATGCTAAAGTTCTCATTACTACTAAAATACTACTTCTTGCCACGGGTTGTCCAAACGACAAGAAAACAACGCGTGTGACAAATAAACGAATAGGAGCAAAAAGCATATGCCACTAAAACCAAAAGCCACTCCCTCAATATTTTATGTAATCTTTAGTCACCAAGTCAACAATGCAAGCCAATAATTATACACTATAGTATACGTTGATGACACAATTCATAGGATGGATAGATAAATCACATAGTCAAATTTGATATTAATATATATACTAATTACGCTGCGATGTGAACACGCATAGCATCTATTAGATATCATCCGTACAACTAAACTATAAGCTTACTTACTTTACTAATTAGATAATTTTTCTTATTCTCTTTGACTTCTTTTGTCTAGCTTTTCATTGACCATCATTATAGTTTAACACTATACCAAAAGTTTCGCAAAATATTATAAAACCTTATAAGTGATTGTATACAATTATTAATAAGTTTTGTTTTGCCATATGAAAATATGACTAGACTCAAGATGAATGGACCCAAAACAACATTTGTTCCCAAATTTTCTATAGAAATTAAAAAAAAAATCATAATTATTATATATTTTCTCACTTGACCTCTAAGGGAGATCTCAAAAAATCAACAACAAATACATGCAGTTTAAGAAACTTACATTTCCATGAAAGACTTTACTATGAAAAAAGTTCACATACATATACTGCACAAAAAGGCACATATATTCGAATTTTTTAAACTCCAATTAAATTTAGTTACTTTTTTGTTGCACATCAACTGCACAAGAAATGTTTGGATATGAACTTTGAAAGACTTTTTTTTACGATGATTTGTGTATTGTGTTTGTCTATTTTCATCTCTACACACATTACAAAACGGGTGTATTGCATCATTTTCTGTATATTTGAATCAAATATAATTAAATCACATGATTTTTTCATCATTTTATTCTCAACGATAAATATCGCATCGATTGTAAAAAATTATGTTAATTTTGCATAACTTAGTTTGATTGATGTTAGTAGTTGCATCAATTTATCAAAATGATGCAGACATTTGAAATGGTTATAGTAATTGATGTTAAGTGTATATATTAGTTATAAATAATCAATGATAAAATCAATGATGTTAGTAGTTGCATCAATTTATCAAATATTATTCAAATTTATTGATTAATATGAAAGCAAACTATATTGTATTTGTTTGTGGTAATAATACTTATTTTCTCAAGACAATTTGCCTTGGCCTTTAAACTAATATCCTTAACAAAATCAAGATTTTGTTTCTTGTTAAGAACTTCCTCTTGGCTAGATACAGTCTTCCCAATTTTAAGCCTTTTATATCTATTATATATATGTTTAAGTATTAAAATAAATTTTAAAACAAATAATATCATATAAAGATATCGGAAAGATATGTGAGAGAAGAAAATAAGAAAATTATATTTTTTATTTATTAGAGATAGATTTTAGAAAATTTTATTAAATGTGATTAATATTATTTTCCAATTATGTGATTCTGTTTGGATTTAATTAAACAACTTAATTGTTTATTATTCAAATGGCAAGAGTGTAATTATACAAATGTTATAAAGTAAAAAGTTATAACCAAATATGTACTTCAAAATTAATAATATAGAGATCATTAATTGTTGTTTATACTTGGTTAGTAAGAAATAGAATTGTTGTCGTTAGAGAACAGAACGAAATAAATGTTAAACCTTGCAAGAAATCACCTTAATAAGTATACAAATCAAAGATAATATATATATTTACGTTGAAGTTTTGTCTCTCTTCCGTCTCTCTCTTTCTTCTCAATACATCACATAAGAAGACACATAAAAGGTTAATTCGATTTGTCCCATATTCTTCAATTCTTTTATTGTTGTTTCTTTCTTTCTCTTTTCTTCCACAAATCTCCGCAAACTCTTCCCTCAAACTCAGATCCGATTCTTCCTTCTTCATCCTTTTCCTTCTTCTACATAGATTCTTTCTTTCTTCTTCTTCTTTCTCGCATTTAAAAGAATACACTTTTCTTTCTCTTTCTTGTCAAAGTCCTTACCTTTCACCGTTTTAAGCCAGCTTCTTCAATCAATCACTCTCTGTTATTGTTAACTTTTCGATTTGGTAATGGATGAAACTATAAAATTACACTATGGTATCGAAGGAGTACAATTAGTACCATGTTATCAATATAACCTATTTGACAAATAAACTCAAAAGCTAAACGTCGCAATTGATCAAATGATTAGAACAATTAAAGATTCTTTCATGGTGTTGTGGTCAGCGGACGACGATTAATAAACAATGGAACTGTGCGCGTCGCGCTACCAAATTGGTCGATACACCGACAAATAGAAACTGTGCACGTCGCGCGACCAAATTGTTCGATACATTAACAATGAATTCACAATATTACTAGGTTTTAACCGGCGGTATAACGCGGGATGATTTTTTGACTAAAATGTTTATATTTAAATTATATTTTTTAAAAAATTTTGTTTAGTGTTTATAATATCATATAAGGATATTTAAGAGATATTCAATTTATTAGGGAGATATTTAAGGAAAATCGAAATAGTTGTAGATCTTTTACAAATTCAAACCTTATAGTTAGAAAAATTAAAGAAATGGCAAGGGTTTATGATTGCAAATAATACAAAATAAAAGGTTACTATCCAAAAGGTACTTCAAAAATGTTAATATAGATGTGAAGAACTCAATGAAATTTTGCACCTCCTTAAAAAAAATTGAACCTTTACCTAACTAAAGTTTGGTATGCTAAAGTTCCCATTACTACTAAAATGCTACTTCTTGCTACGGGCTGTCAAAACGACAAGAAAACAACGCGTGTGACAAATAGACGAATAGAAGTAAAAAGCATATGTCATTAAAACCAAAAGCCACTTCCACAACATCTTATGTAAAACTAAACTATAAGCTTCCTTACTTTACTAATTAGATAATTTTTCTTATTCTCTTTGACCTCTTTTGTGTAGCTTTTCATTGACCATCATTATAGTTTAACACTATACCGAAAGTTTCACAAAATATTATAAAACCTTGTAAGTGATTGTATACAATTATTAATAAGTTTTGTTTTGCCATATGAAAATATAGCTTTTCATTGACCATCATTATAGTTTAACACTATACCGAAAGTTTCACAAAATATTATAAAACCTTGTAAGTGATTGTATACAATTATTAACAAGTTTTGTTTTGCCATATGAAAATATGACGAGACTCAAGATAATTGGACCCAAAACAACATTTGTTCCAAAATTTTCTATAGAAAAAAAAAAAAAATCATAATTATTATATATTTTTCTCACCTGACCTCTAAGGGAGATCTCAACAAATCAACAACAAATACATGTAGTTTAAGAAACTTACATTTCAATGAAGGACTTTACTATGAAAAAAGTTCACATACATATACGGCAACAAAAGGCACATATATTCGAATTTTAAACTCCTATTAAATTTAGTTAATTTAAACTGCACTAAAAATGTTTGGATATGAATTTTGAAAGACTTTTTTTTTACGATGATTTGTGTATTGTGTTTGTCTATTTTCATCTCTACACACATTACAAAACGGGTGTGTTGCATCATATTTGAATCGAATATAATTGATGTAAATGATTTTTGCATCATTTTATTGTAGACTATAAATATTGCATCAATTGTAAAAAATGATGTTAATTTTGCATAACTTAATTTGATTGATGTTAGTAGTTGCATCAATTTATCAAAATGATGCAGACATTTGAAATGGTTATAGTAATTGATGTTAAGTGTATATATTAGTTGTAAATAATCAATGATAAAATTAATAAACTAATTTCAAAAGCAAATATTATTCAAATTTATTGATTAATATGAAAGCAAACTATATTGTATTTGTTTTTGGTAATAATACTTATTTTCTCAAGACAATTTTCCTTGGCATTTAAACAAATATCCTTAACAAAATCAAGATTTTGTTTCTTGTTAAGAACTTCTGTTTGGCTAGATGCAGTCTTAACAATTTTACACCTTTTATATTTATTATATATATGTTTTAGTATTAAAATAAATTTAAAAACAAATAATATCATATAGAGATATAGGAAAGATATTTGAGAGAAGAAAATTAGAAAATTATATTTTTTATTTATTGGAGATAGATTTTAGGAAATTTGATTAAATGTGGTTAATATTATTTTCCAATTTTGTGATTTTTTCTGATTTAATTACACAACTTAATTGTTTATTATTCAAATGATAAGAGTGTAATTATACAAATGTTATAAAGTAAAAAGTTATAACTAAAAATGTACTTCAAAATTAATAATATAGAGATCATTAATTGTTGTTTATACTTGGTTAGTAAGAAATATAATTGTTGTCGTTAGAGAACATAAAGAAATAAATGTCAAACTTTGTAAGAAATCACCTTAATAAATATACAAATAAAAATAAATTATATATTTACGTTAAAGTTTTGTCTCTCTTCGGTCTCTCTCTTTCTTCTCAATACATCACGTAAGAAGACACGTAAAAAGTTAATTCGACTTGTCCCATATTCTTCAATATTTTTAGAGAATATGCACAAAATAGCCATGAAACCAAAAAGAATTGAGAGAATAGCTATCGTGTCAGAGGGCTTCCTCTTTCCTCTTTCCTCAGTTAAAATGTGGAACTGTAGCTAGTTTCCCATAAAAAAAAGTTTTATGGCTATTTTCTTAATTTCCTTCGATAATTTGGCTATCTACTAATATTACCTATATTTTTATTATTGTTTTTTCTTTTTCTTTTCTTTGTTTTTTCTTTTTCTTTTTTTCCACAAATCTCCCCAAAATCTTCCCTCAAACTCAGATCCTATTCTTCCTTCTTCATCCTTTTCCTTCTTCTAAATATATTCTTTCTTCTTCTTTCTCGCAGTTAAAAGAATACACTTTTCTTTCTCTTTCTTGCCAAAGTGCTCGCCTTTCACCGTTTTAATCACTGTGCTGTTGTTAAGTTGTTGATTTAGCTACTTGGGTTTTGATTTTGGTACCCGTGTTAAGTGTATGGCGATTGGGTTTTACTGCTGAATCCGAAAACAAAGATGGATCGGAGTCAAAAGCTGGATCGTCTTATCGCCGCGAAGTTTAAGTTGGGCAGGAAGCTGGGAAGTGGATCGTTCGGGGAACTTTATTTAGGTATCAATCAATCAATATATGTTCTTCCTAGTTCTTGCATTTGGGTTTTGTTGTTGGGGTCTGATTTGATCTTTTTCAATTTATGTGTTTGGTTTAGGGATCAATCTCCAAACTGGAGAAGAAGTCGCAGTTAAGCTGGTAACAACTACGAATTTGGTTTCAGTTTTCAAATTTTGTAGATTTTGTTCTGAGGAAAGTTTCAATTTTGAATGGGTCCTGCTGACTGTTGCAGTCTTTATAGTCAAGACTAGTTTTGACTTGAAATCAAACTGTGTAGCTCAAGTTTTCATGTTTCTTTGTTTCTTTGACACTAGGAACCTGTGAAGACGAGGCATCCTCAACTGCAGTATGAATCGAAAATATATATGTTTCTTCAAGGAGGAAGTGAGTGTGGTTTCTAGGCTAGTTTATTTGAAGTTCCAATCCTCTCTGCCTCTGATAGCTTGACATGTTATCTTTCTTTTGAAATAGCGGGTGTTCCTCATCTCAAATGGTTTGGAGTCGAGGGTGATTACAGTTGTATGGTTATCGACCTTCTTGGGCCTAGCTTGGAGGACTTGTTCAATTACTGCAAGCGAATATTTTCATTAAAATCTGTTTTAATGCTCGCAGATCAATTGGTAAGTACTGAGTAATAGGTATGGTTTTATGTTATGATGTTAGGTTAGGTGTTTGGGAACACTGCTCATCTCATCGTTTGAATATCTTGTATCAATGCAGTTATGTAGAGTTGAGTTCATGCATTCGAAGGGTTTTCTTCACCGCGACATAAAACCAGACAACTTTTTGATGGGTCTTGGGCGCAAAGCAAACCAGGTAATCTTTGTTTCATCATGAAGTTGGTGTATGTAGAATATATCTATGTGTGATTCGTAGGATAGGACTAGTACTAAAGCCTTCTGGTTTACTGTATTAATTTTAATCCACAGGTGTATATCATTGATTTTGGCCTTGCTAAAAAATACAAGGATCTTCAGACACAAAAGCATATACCATACAGGTGAGATCTGCAAATTCTTACCCTTTCTTTTCGGATATCAATGTTTACTGAATCTTTTTTTTGTCTAGGAACCTGTTGTAGAATTTTTTTGGGTTGATCTCCCGTGCCTGATCTGTTAATGAATGCACGAGTGTTTTCTTATAGCTCTCTCCCAGACCTTTGTGTTGGTGCGAGAATAGAAATATTCTCTATTTCTTACTGAGTTCAGGACCTGTGTTCGATACTTTCATTTGTCCACTCTTCTTCCAGCTTGCTTTATTAGAATTTTTTGTAACTTTGCAGGGAAAACAAGAATCTTACAGGAACTGCTCGTTATGCAAGTGTGAACACACACCTTGGGATCGGTAAGAGCTGCTTTCATCTCATACATCCGTTGATTTCTTGTCAGAAGCATTTGAAACTCTTGTCTTCCTTGCTGTCTTATTTTTTTTTATGCATGCTTACAGAGCAAAGTAGAAGAGATGATCTGGAGTCACTTGGTTATGTTTTGATGTATTTTTTACGAGGAAGGTAATGAACTTTCTTGGTTGCATATTAGCTTATAACTTCTTGAAGAAAATGAAATTCTTGAACTTGAGTTCATGTCTGCTATCTCAGTCTTCCGTGGCAAGGTTTGAAAGCTGGTACAAAGAAGCAGAAGTATGACAAGATTAGTGAAAAGAAGATGCTTACTTCTGTAGAGGTACCTCATTGATAAGGTTTTGTATGCAGATAATGTTTTAATATGTCCAGTAGTACTGATATAGCATGGTTTTACTTTATGTAGACTCTTTGCAAGTCGTATCCGTCGGAGTTCACCTCGTATTTCCATTACTGTCGATCATTGAGATTTGAGGACAAACCAGATTATTCATATCTGAGAAGACTTTTCAGGGACCTTTTCATTCGTGAAGGTTAAAACTTCTGCTGTGTTTGTTCTTTATTCCCGTTCTGTTATTAGATTGTTTATGGTCTATGGAGTAACAGAAATATCATCCCTTGCTTTCTTGTACGTATTTGATGGAATGAACGATGCAGGTTATCAGCTCGATTACGTGTTTGATTGGACAATCTCAAAATATCCTCAGTCTGGCTCTAGTTCGAGACCAAGGGTTAGTCCTATTATTGATTTTACGTGTGAGAGTTGCAATTAAATTATCCAAAATCTTATCCCGCTATTGTTATTTATGTGTTTATCATTCATAACAGCCATCTCCAAGACCAGCATTGGACCCTCCAGGACCACCTGCAGAAAGAGCTGAAAAGCCTACAGGTACATTGATGTTCTCTGTCTCTAATGTTGTAGGGACTAAATTAGTCCGATTGATACATAGATAAATATGTTTGTAAGCTAGAAGACATGTCTCTTATATTGTAGGGACTAAATTAGTCCGACTGATACAAAGATAAATATCGAAAAATGTCTTTTAGCTTAAAAACATAGCTATGTATACTTTTGAGACTTGAGTGCTGACAATTTTGGGTGCTTAAAAACGTGCATTATTTCATCTGAACCTTCAGACGTTAATTTGTGTGCCACATAGATATGTTTCTCCCTTAGAAGATTTTTAATTTCTGTCCAGAGATTTAACAAAAATTCTCAAGTAGGGGAAGATCCCAAACAACTTAAGTTTTTTGTTCTGTTTAGTAGGACAGGATCTGCGAGGAAGATTTACAGGCGCAATTGAGGCATTCACCAGACGAAATGTTTCAAGCCAAGGCGCTCATGGTGACCGCTCTAGACACAGATCTTCTGATGATATACCCTCTTCTGCCAAGGAAGTGGTTAGTTTTTGGTGTTAATTCTCTCGTTGGCTAATCCTGTAGATCTATCATGAACATTTCTCTAGTTAAAGATTCAAAATCCCAAGTTATTCTCAAGTTAAATAGGAATTTTCTAAAGAATATGAGAAATTTTGTCTGTTTTGATTTGTCGTGGCTTCACTTGCAGCATGATTCTCGAAATGGAAGTACCTCAAAGAGAGGTGTGATATCAAGCAGCAGACCTGGCTCATCAGCTGAGCCAAGTGAGAACCGCTCAAGCCGACTATTTTCAAGTGGATCACGTCATGCCACAACCCAACGGGTTCAACAGAGCTATGAATCCAAGCAATCATCTACAGCTGCAAGGCCTGGACATGAGGATGCCATTAGAAGCTTCGAGCTCCTGACCATCGGCTCTGGGAAGAAGAGAAAGTGAAGATAAGGGAAGGAGAAGTTTAATGAGAGTAAAGACAAGATTTTATGCTGGTGGCTCTGTCTGAAGAAAATAGGAAAGAGCATTGTTTTAGCCTTGAGAACAAGATGAGAGAAGAAAGAGAGTTAATGTATTCTCACCATCTCTCATTCTCTGGTTTTAAAAGAATCTGTTAATAAAGCATTTAAAGTGTAACTTGTCATGTGTACTTCACCTTTTTTCCTCCTCTGTTTTCTAAAAAATCTATATAGGACTAAAATGTGAAAACCTATCTCGTCTTCTCCAACCTTGCGGCGTTCATAACAAACGTATTTTACTAGTCATATTATGGTCAAATGAAAGTCTCAGACTTTGATGAAGATTGTGTTGACAATCTTGGAAAAGATACGAAAATATATTTTGTCTGCATCTGCTAAAACATCGTAGAACATACAATTTGGTTACAGTATTCTTTCTCAACACCGAGAAATAGGCAGAGGTTACATCTTTCAAAAGCTACCATTAAACACAGAAAATAAGACATAGCGACTAATGTCTTCTAAGAGTGATAAATGGAATGGAGCAAAGACTAATGTCTTCTAAGAGTGATGAATGGAGTGGAGCTGAGATGAGCTGCGATATTGGGTGATGAAAATTCATCAACTTGGTGGTTGGGTGTCACTCTTGAGATGGGCGTAAACGGCATCTTGTTTTCTATGGGAGTTAGCGGAATTGGACTTGCTGGTGTAAGACATTGAAGCTGTGAGCTCTTTCCCGGTCTCAAAGTAGCGAGGTAAGCATGTCCGTTGCAGAAAGGAAGGCTCGTAGCTTGAACTGTAGATTCTTCCTCTTTTGCCACTTGAGCTCCACATGGTTCCTTCAAACATTGAAATGAAACAGCATTTAGGATCAGAGCATAACAAACAGATAAACAGAAGCTTTTTGTGCCTATTAGTTAGTAGTTACGGGTTTATTACCCCAAGCTTGAGAAAGTGGAAAGCCTGGTTATCAGATCCAAGGTAGATCTCAATAAGCTTCCTCAAGTCAGCTAGTGTTGCAACCTTTGTAACTCTGAGTGTTGTTATGAGCTTTCGAGGGTTATCAGCAGTTGTTTCCCACTTAACATAGATATCTATCTGACCGGTTTTCCTCTCATCGCCTGAGATATTGTTTTCCTTTGCTTCTTCCACTGCTAGTGCTTCAGCCTTATTCGTTATAGAAAACAACTGATTGTCTTTCTTATCAGGTGATGCAGCATTATTGGCTTGATCCTCCTCTTGTCCACCGTGTTGTGACAGCTCTCTCTGATTGCCACAAAGGGTGAATATGTTTTGAATTCTCAACCTTCTCGACGAGGCTGATTCTTTGTCATCTGTACTGTTGAAGCAGTTCTCTTTACCCAAACCTCCAGAATTCAAACTAGGCATTGGTGTTGTTATTAGGCAGATGCTTTTATCCTCGACTATCACTTTTTCTTCCTCTTCTTCAACCTCTTCTTCTTCAAAGACAGTGCTCAAGCATACCCGGTCAGGGAACATCTGCGTAAGCATATTCTCTGCAGGTTTTGGCTGCAAAATGTTAGTGAAATTGCTGCTAAGTGTGTTGCTTGATTGGTGTGAAACCCCCCAGACTTGCTTCACTGGTTCTGGTTCACCCATGTCAAGGTCCATTGACTTCACCATACCAGGATCATCATCAGAGTAAAGACTCTTGAGTCTTTTAGCAAACCCACTAGTTTCATCAATACTTCCTCCATCCCTTGAGCGCCGAAACTCAACCTCGATTTCCTCTAACCGTCTCCTCATCATCTCCAGTTCCTCTTGTTGCTGCACAATCCTTTCCTCTATTCTCCTTCTCTCCATCTCAACAAATTCCTCAGCCATTCTTCGGCATTCCTCAAGTTTCTTCTCTAGTTCTGATTTCAAAATTTCGGTTCTTTCGTTTACTTTTTCTTTTATCTCCTCTTCATTGGTAGCACTTGCTTCCTTTCGTGTAAGTAGGGATCGCAAAGCAGCAATTTCCTCTTCCTTCTTCTTCAGCTGCTTTTGTGCATCATTCCTTTCTTTTTCTTGTTGCTTCTTCTCAGTCTGGAGTTTGAGAATAAACTCATCCATCGCAGCTATTCTTGATCCCAAAATAACAGCAGAAGCAGACTCATCACCCCCATTCTTATCTTTGTTTGGAGTATGAGACCCACGAACTATGCACTTTGCCTTTGCTCCATATTCTAGAGTGCAGAGAGTCTTGTGCATTTCCTTTGGATCTGGACTCGCACACAGGATCATTAGAATCTTTGACTTGTCATCTTCAAAAGAGTCCTGCACCCAAAAGATATATTAACACTAAATACATCTTCAAGTTAACTAAGGAGCCACGGACATCTTCCAGAGTATTAATCAATAGAACACAATATTCACCTGGAGGAGCATGGTCAGCTTGCTGTCTCTGAAGGGTACGTGAGAGTCTCCATTTGCTATAGATTCCACAACTCGCTTCAGTGCAATATTTCCCTGATTGATCTTAGCTGTCTGTTGAATAGAGAGAGATATACAGGTCAGTTGAATTCATGTATATATAGTAACTTTCATAGACTCAAATGAATTGAGAGAGACTAAAGAAGTAATCATTACTTGCATCTTAGCTTCAAATCCGGTTTGCCCAGCTTGGTCTATATTCTCTGAACCAGCCATGTCAACAAGCATCAACCTTCCCCCAACAGTTGGCACATCAAGTATAATCTACAAAAGGAAACAATCACACTTGTAAGTTGCAACAGAGATAAACTATATATATGCATCAACATCAATCAAGGAGATCGTTATTACAATGCAGTGACTCCGGGAACTTCTTTCATTGCAAAGTGTACTTTTCACAATTCTCCGTTTCTCCACTTTCACAATTTCTTTAGAGATCTTCCCAGCCTCTGTCCCTGAAATAAAGGTTGCGTTTTTCGCCTTTTTCCCCATTACTTCAAGCCTCACCTATAATAAACCACAAATTCAAGAAGTTGATCAATCAAGAACCTATGCTAAATCTACACATTCACACAAAGGAACTAAAAAAATACTTTACCTTAGTGCTTCCTCCTTTAGGCCAACCAATCCCTAAATTGTTACTACTATTAGTCGAAAGAAGATCATAAATCTCTTCATTATAAACCTCAAGAACAGTGACTTGAACAAAAGTAACACCATCTTGATCCGAATCTCCCAAAATATCCCTCAAAGACCGATACACAATCCCAGGTTGCTTCCCACAACCAAACATAGTATGACTCTTCCCCGCACCAGTTGGTCCATACATCATAATCGTGCATTTATTCCCAACTTTGACACCTTTAATCCTCTCTTCTATAAACTTCTTGTAAAAATCTTCAAGACCTTGTTGCTCCGAGAAAGAAACACCATCTAAGGTGAAATCTCTGTACCCAACATCAGCTCTGACTCGTACCGTTTCGTTATCTGGGTTAACCTGCAAGATCGAAGCCGGTCTCTCTTTCCGATCTGGGTAATCACGGATCCGTCCGATTACTTCAACTGGATGCTCCGGCGGAGTTGGGTCTTTGGATCCATCTGGGTTTGGGGTTTTCGAGTGGAAATTGAGCCGTTGCTTGGTTTGTGGAGTTCTGATTAGAGTATATTGGGTTTGATTCGATCTAGAAGAAGAAGACGGCGTCGGCGCCATTGTTAAAGAAGCTTCAAGATTTCAGATTTGTGTAGAAATGAGTGAAATTTTGAATTCTGGGGATTTTTTGAGATTTCAGAGAGCGTTAGAGTAGAGAGAGAAATTGAAAAGGGGATTAGGGTTTTGTGATTCACGAGGTTTGAAGTTTTGAACAAAGAAAGAAAGAAACAAACATAACCGTTGTGTTGTTGTATCTCTAAACGGCTAGTTTTGTCTCACGGGACCAGTGATTGATTTGATTTAATGTAAACAAAATAATATTTTCGGCAAGTAAAATATTTTAATTCTCTTTTTGAAAAAGGTAAGCTGAGATTTTAATATGGGCTGGATTGTTGATTACGTAAATGGGCTTTTGTGTTTTTATATAGGCCCAAATGTTATAGGATTAGGGTTTTCTCGAAGTCTCTCTCTTATAAACTCGATTCCTTTAGATTATTTGTGGTTTTTGGGAAGTGGAGAAGACGACGGCACGAGCTTCACCGAAGAGCGAAAATGGTGACTCTCTTCTTCTCTGTTCTTTAGTTTTCTGCTAGATTTCTATTGGGTTAGGTTGGGACTTAGTATTTGGTTGCTGATGTATACTTTTGAACAATCGAAATTATTGTTTTAAGATCTGTTTTTGTGATTTTTGTTTTCTTCTTTCTTTGAGATGCTTGTTTCTGAGTTTGCATCTTCAATCGAGTATGATTAGAGTCTAATTCTAAGTTTGAGAGACTGTTGTGTTGTTGCCTTCGTTGTTGTACTTTGAGGACTCAAAATGATGTAGTGTTATACATTAATTCAGAAGGACTTGTACATTTGTATGCTCATTAGAAGGATTCACAAAGTGGTTATCAGTATTATCTAGTTAAGTAGTCAGATCGTATGGTTGATATCAATTCTGAATGATGTAGGAGAATGAGGAAGTTTTATTATCAGATTGAAGGGTTTGTGCATAAGCAGTTTTATGATTGTAATCAATTATGTATGTTGTTGAAACCATTTCTTGTCTTAGTTTTAACTCAAGAGTCTGGTGTTCTGTATATCTTAGGTGAACATTCCCAAAACTAAGAACACCTACTGCAAAAACAAGGAATGCAAAAAGCATACCTTGCACAAGGTGACCCAGTACAAGAAGGGTAAAGACAGTCTTGCTGCCCAGGGAAAGCGTCGTTATGACCGCAAACAATCTGGTTATGGAGGTCAGACCAAGCCTGTCTTCCACAAGAAGGTAACACAAAATCAACGATAATGCTCTGATTCAGTTTTGATTTTTACCAGTCTGATAACAAATATAGTAGTTGAGATTTGACTCTTAGGGATGATCTGTTACTTCGCCTGTGTCTCATCATTTGTATTTTTTTGGAACAGGCTAAGACAACCAAGAAGATTGTCCTAAGGCTTCAGTGCCAAAGCTGCAAGCATTTCTCTCAACGCCCTATTAAGGTAATGATGAGTGAAACATTCTTTATCTTTGTTAAACATTCTTTACTCAGTTCGGATTCTTACATATTTGTGTGTTTTGCAGAGGTGCAAGCACTTTGAGATCGGTGGAGACAAGAAGGGAAAGGGAACATCACTCTTTTAAGTTGTTTCATCTATCTACTTTTTTTTTGTTTTGTTTTGGTACTTGTCTTGCTTCGATACTCAGATACACTTTGAAATCTACCAGAAATGGTTTTGGTGTTTAATTTTATAGGACAGTGTCGTATGGATATCTTTAACCTTTAAAGTTTGTGAACCATTTTATGTTCATTAAAATGCAGTATAATCTAATCTAAGCTTTATACAGACACTAAGTTCAAAATTCCAATATCGTAAACCATAAAGAAACTCATCTTGTAATAGTTAGTTTTGTTTCTATATTGGAGCTAAGGATTAGCCAAGAATGATCTGTATGCAAGTGATTTATTTCTTATATCATTCTTGCTTTCAAAAGAAATACTCAGAGACTTGCGCGAGTTCGCCTATATGAACACCACTACAATTTACGTAACGCATTATCAAGCCATTTGACACAACGTACTACAATATTAGGTTGGGTTTAGAAATTCACATCTGGTTCGTATTCCAATGTAATTATTAATTAAATTCACGATGCAATCATAATATACGGTTGTAATCCTTAATCTCATGATCAACCTTTTATTCTAATTTATTATTTCAAATTGTAATTGATAGTTTACAGCGAGAGTGAAAAAAAAAACACAAGTACAAATTGAAATGGGAACATCATCGTACATCAAGTGAATTAGCAATCATATATCACAATATCGGTCAAATTTGTGTTCACAATTGTTATTTAGCGATTGTAATTCAAAAAGTAATCGCATCTTGTGAAGTTGAATGTTTTAGATCCGATCAGTGATTTATATAATCATAATCATCATCCACCATTAAAAAAGTTAGAAACATTACATTTACATCCTCATATATATGTGCAAAAAGTTCCAACCTCGCAATTTATACGAACATCAAATGTTACAAATTTTAATAGTACGAACTTAAAATCCCTTACATGCAGATTTATTTCTTTCGTGTGACTAATTTCCTTCACCAATTTATTTCTCATGTAATATAGTTTTTTCTGCAAAAAACACTCAAGTAGTTCTGCGTGTTCATCACAGATTTTGCAACGGTAATAACTACATCAAGTGGCAACAATTTTACTCTATTAATCGGTAAATACACATCTGTAAATAGGTAACTGTTTCGAATAGTTAGGAAGAAGAATTTTATGAACCCGAAAAGTTTAATTGCATTACATTTAGTAATCCAAACAAATCCAACAATTTGAAGATAAATTAATTATTAAAAATCATAGATCGAATACAATTCTTGTGTTTACAAAATGTATAACCAAAAACATAGAGATAAATGCAGTCTATATACTACATAGTAATAATAGATCGATGCTTTTCACTTGGAAGTAAAATGGAGATAGAGAAACACAAAGAGCAGTACGACCGGAAACACCAAGATAAGAGGAAGAGACGGAGGAGCCACCGGTCCCATCATCAACGGAGCGAACAGTAAGATTAGTGCAACGACAACAACCGCCAGAACCGAATCCTAACTCATTCGCCATTTTCTTCTTACTCTTTCAATACGACAATAGACTTATATGTTGCGATGATTACTTCTGTGTTGTTTAGTGTCTCTATTTGGAGATGTTATATAAACATGTTCGGACATCAATCTCTACGGTTGTGTCGTTTCCCCTGAGACGTATTGAGACAGCGTTTCGTAAAAAATAATGCATGAGAAAATACATAACAAAACCTTTCACGTAAATTAACCACACCTCTCTAGCATTAAAAACGGCTGCGTTTTGGGCTTATTGGTATTGCCACGTGTTGAAAAACCTCATTACACAAAACGCAGCGTTTATTAAAACTATGCGTTTTCGTGAACTGAATTCAAAATCGCAAACCACCACCACTAACCTCAAAACGCCGCGTATCAGCATTTAGTGCAATCACGTGTTTAAATAGTTCCTGCTGAAGCGCACCGTTTTAGGGACTTTGTCGACATTTTTATGCATTAAAACGCTGCGTTTAAGAAATTTTGAAATCTCAACTATTATTTTATGATATTTTGGTAATCCCGCCCAAATATTTTGAAATTGAAACTCTAATTTGTTTTGTCGGCATGTGGTATTAATCCTCCATTTATCGTTTTGTGCTTTTCCACTTCAAAAATCAAAAGACTTTTTTTTTCTCTTCCCCCAAACTTTTGTTTTCAAATCCTAAATTATTTTACCCTAAGAATTTTGCCGATGTCAGCTTCAACGAATCGCCGCCGGCTAAAAGATCTAAACGCCGGCGCCGGAGAAAATCAAACCTCTGGTAAAAAACCATCAAGGTCTGTAACTCCACTTCCGATCTCGAGCAAGAATCCTAGTCCCGGTCTGCAGAAATCATTGTCCAGCAAAGAGAATCCGAATCCGAAGCTTAGTCACAGGTCATTTGGATCGACTCAGAAGCCAGTGCTTCGTCCTGTTCCCCGGATCGATAAGTCCGCCGTGAGAGGTGTTGGTGATGGTGGCGAGGGTCGGGTTACGCGATCGACGGCTTCTGGGTTGCGAGGTAGGAGTTCTAGTCCATCTGATTTGATTAGGGTTTTCTCGGATTTGAGAAAGGGAAATGAATCTAGGGTTATTGGGGAAAAGGGTGAATCGGATCAGGGTAAGAAATCTGGGTTCAAGGCTTCTGGGTTTAAACAGGGTGAGAGTGAGAATAAGGTTGGTGATGCAATCTGTGAGCCAAGTAGGGTTTGTGAGAAAACAGATGAAGAGAGTAGTGTTCCAGTGAAATCAAGCAAATATGAAGGTTCTGGCTTGGCGAGAAACTCAATTTCTGATGCAAAGCCACATGCTTTGCTTGGTTTTGGAGATAAATCTGCTGTTGCTTCGAAATCTGATTGTAAAGTTGAAAAGATTGGGAAAGTTACTAGTATAGGTTTAAGAAGAAAGTCTTTGGATAATGCTGGGAAGGCAATGGAGATATCAAAGGAGATAAGAGGAAATGAAGGAAGTAGCAACAGCTCTAGTAAATACCCGAGCAAGCTGCATGAGAAGCTTGCTTTTCTTGAAGGAAAGGTTAAGAAAATTGCATCAGATATTAAGAAGACTAAGGATATGCTGGATTTGAACAATCCGGATTCATCTAAGGTTATAATCTCTGATATACAGCAGAAGATCACAGGGATTGAAAAGTCTATGAGCCATGTTGTTGATGGTCCGGAGAAAAACAAAGCTACTCAAGTGAAGAAATCCTCAGTTAAAGGATTAAATAAGGAAGAGCTGGAAGACAGACTCTTTCCTCACCAGAGGTTGTTAAGAAGCAGAACTCAATCCAAAACATCGTCACATGTCACAAAAGGGAATGACTCTGTTGTGCCCAGTAATGCAGTAAATGTTGAAGGAAAGCCATCAGCTCCTGTTGAGGAGAATGCGATAGCTCTAGAGTTCTTGGCCTCACTTGACAAGGAAAAAGTCACATTTATAGGTGATCAGAATGCACTAGAAAATTTGGAAGTGGAGGAAATGGATACCGAGGAACCATCAAAGGAAAATGATGCTTCAAAAGACGGCAATCTGACTTCCAACTTAACTGAAATTCTCAGGGCGAATGAAGCCCTTGAGGAAATTGATGATGAAGAGAATAGGGAGGAGATGGAACTGGAAGAGATAGATGATGGGTGCATGTATCAACCCAATTACATTGGGTCCAAAACTTCTACAGGAGGATGGTTTGTATCCGAGGGCGAGGCAGTTATACTTGCTCATGATGATGGCTCATGTTCCTATTATGATGTTGCTAACTCTGAGGTACTATCCGTTTATGTTTTCAGTGATTTATCTTCATTTATGGAACACCTGTTTTTTAGTATCAGGTTTGATCTACCTTGAACTATGCTGGTGTTGAACGTTGATTTTAAAATCTCATATTCACCGCAACACACACATTTCTCGAGCTACCAGAAGATGTTTAGGATAGCTTTTCTTGATATAAACTGATTTTTTTTCACCTTCTACTTGCTGAAATACTTAGTAACTAAAGCTTTATTTTGGGCTATATATTGTTTGCAAATTTGATGGTTAATGAATGTAATTCTCTACCATAGGGGTGTTTTGTATAAAGTGACTGGAGTTTGTGCACTGTTTGTATACTATATGCATTGTCATCTTTTACATCAAAAACTTTTTTTTTTTTCAGGTGAAATCTGTGTACAGTCCTCCAGATGGTATCTCACCAAACACTTGGAGAGATTGCTGGGTAGTTCGTGCACCGGGTGCAGATGGCTGCTCAGGCAGATATGTCGTAGCTGCTTCTGCTGGGAATACCTTAGAGTCTGGTTTTTGTTCATGGGATTTCTACACGAAAGACATTCAAGCACTTCACATCGAGGATGGAGCTTCCAGAGTTTCAAGAACAGCTCTTGCTCCTCTACCCAATAACACATCACATGGTAGGAACAATCCGGCTTGTGCAGTTGTACCTGAAACTCAACAATGGTGGTACAGACCGTGTGGTCCTCTTATAGCCTCAACTGCTAGTTTCCAAAGTGTAGTTAAGGTTTTTGACATACGAGATGGGGAGCAAATCATGAGATGGGGGCTCCAGAATCCTGTGTCTGCTTTAGATTATTCGAGCCCTTTACAATGGAGGAATCGAGGAAAACTTGTCATAGCAGAAACTGAAGCAATTTCTGTTTGGGATGTCAATTCTCTTCACCCTGAAGCACAGCACACTATTTCCTCTTCAGGGAGGAAAATCTCGGCTTTTCACATTAATAACGCAGATGCTGAAGTTGGGGGAGGTGTTCGTCAGAGGTAAACTTTTTATTTTAATAGCATCTTCCTATTCTCCTTGCTTTGTTCCATCAATTGATCATATGAACATGAGGAAGCTAATAAAATGGATACTTTAGTTTCTCTTTCATTCACTTATTAGTTTCTTTTCACCTGAAAATGCAGGGTAAGTTCCTTGGACGCTGAAGGGAACGACGGAGTTTTCTGTACTAGTGATTCAATCAACATCTTGGATTTTCGTAACCCTTCAGGCATTGGTGCTAAAATCCCCAAACTCGGTGTTAATGCTCAATGTGTATCATCTCGAGGAGATTCAGTATTTCTCGGATGTACCAATCAGAAAACAACTGTAAAGAAACATATGGTTTCTTCATCTCAAGTGCAGCAATTCTCCATTAGGAAACAGCGTCTCGTGAGCACATACAGTCTGCCTGACTCAAACTCTCACCCTCACCACGCTGCAATAACCCAAGTCTGGGGGAATACAAATTTTGTCATGGCTACTTCTGGTATGGGACTTTTCGTGTTTGATACAGCAAAAGAGGAGACCTTGCAACAGCCTTTGACAAGTGACTATGGAAGCCTTCAAACTGTAAGAGAGATTATCGGTCCAAACGATCTGTATTGCCCTTCATTTGATTACTCAGGCTGTCGTGTACTCCTCATCTCGAGAGACCGCCCAGCTTTATGGAGATACCTTTTATAGGTAAAGCAATAAACTTTTGAACACTGTTTTGAATACAACTTATATCGGATGTTAATAGTTAAATTCTGAATTTCAGGTAAATCAAAGCTACGAATGGTGTTCCCACGACAAGTTGATTCTTCAAAACGGAGCCTATTTGGCCAAGTGTTAGCACAGCTTGTGCTGCTTCTCTTGTGTTGTGTTCATACTTTTGCTCTCTGTTACCAACCAACTATGATGCTTTTTTCTAAAATCTCCTTTCATGCTATCTGCTTTGTATGACTTCAGCCTGTACATACATCTGGTGTTTTTGATCAATTTCAGAGGTTTCTTATTTTTCTCCATTATTTGTACTGTATCCAAGATAAGATGATGCACCAAATAGCACAAACCAGATTCTTACCACTCAATATTTCAAGATATTGCAATTGTCATTTCGGCTAATTTCTCTATACACAAAAATAGCTAAAACATCCCAGTTTACTAATTTAGTTTACACAACTTGTGAACTCTGAAGAACAAAATGGAACCTTGATGAGATCTTTACCTGACCCGTAATGTTTACGCACTGCAACTTCTTCAGACCACACACATATTATAAACTATGTATGTCTGTCTAGTCATCACCAAACAAATATATATTCCTAATTTACATCTTTTAATCTCTCTCTACGCAAATTATTAGTCTTGTCAAATCTTGCTCTTTCCTCGTTTGAATCTTGAGGGCCATGTCGGATCTTGCAAAAGACGCATGGCGAAAGTATCTGATTCAGCTCCAAGCCTACCCTTTACGAACCAAGGTTTATTATTTTCGATAATACCCTCAATTTCTCTCTCAAATCTTCAGATGATGATCATGTTGTGATGAAACTTTCAGGCGATCACTGCTGGGGTCTTGGCTGGGTGCAGTGATGCAATAGCTCAGAAGATCTCTGGAGTTAAACAGATTCAGTTCCGGAGATTGCTTCTCCTTATGGTTAGTTTTGCTTTTTGTCTTATCTTTATGTTTGTAATTTATATATATGTTGTCTGAAAAAAATGTGATTTTGGATCATCTGTGTAGTTGTATGGGTTGGTTTATGGAGGACCATTTGGTCACTTCTTTCACAAATTGATGGATGCTATGTTCAAAGGGAAGAAGGGTAATTCAACTGTCGCCAAAAAGGTTTTGCCTTTTGAACCAAACTATCATCTTTTTGCATGCTTCTGCAAACCTCCTTGGTTATAGAAAAAGTTAAACACTTGTTGGCCCAATTTGTTTGAATCAATGCTTTGAATGGTATTATAGATAACTTGTTTATAGTTCAAGTTGATGTTACATTTGGAACAATCATTTTGGATATTTGAATGTGCTTAGATTAGATTGGATAGTTGAAGTTACAAACTTTAGCATGTATACTAGTTCGAGACATAGTAGGAGCATCTCTCTTTCTGTTTCTGATGATCAATAATATATCTGTAAAGATCTCTTATAGTTTCTGTGTTGAAACTTGAAACAGGTTTTGTTAGAACAACTTACATCCTCTCCTTGGAACAATTTTCTTTTCATGGCTTACTATGGTTTAGTAGTTGAAGGTAAGGATCATTTAAAATTTTGATGTTTTTGGTTTTCTCCTTAGTGATCTATGATTTAGAGTTAAGATTCTATGTTCATGTCTTTATATGGTTTAGTAGGCGAAGGTCAAGAACTAAGGGTCATTTGAAATTTTGGTTATCTCTTTAGTGATTAATGATTTGAAGTTTAGATCCTATGTCCATGTCTTACTATGGTTAATTTTTTTGAATGGTACCGATCATTTAAAATCGATCTTTTTTTGGTTTTCTCTTTATGTCTTGCAATGTGTGTCCAGGGAGGCCATGGAAGCTAGTCAAACAAAAAGTTGGGAAAGATTTCCCTGCAATCCAGTTAACAGCATGGAAGGTATAAAGAGTAACCAAATAAAAAAACACACACTATGTTACACTTTTGACAATTTATCCAATTTGGATGGTTCTGATTTCTGAAACTTTGTATGTGAACAGTTCTGGCCAGTTGTGGGATGGATTAATTATCAGTATGTCCCATTGCAATTTCGCGTCTTGTTCAGCAGCTTCATAGCCTCATGCTGGTAAACGCTTTAACCGTTCTTTGGCATTTCTATATCCTCAAAAGGTTTTTGGTAACATCTTCTTCTTCTCTGCACTCATTCAGGAGCATATTTCTGAACCTTAAAGCCCGGTCCCCGGCGATCAAGAACGCCTAGAATATGGAAGAAACAAGAATGAATCACTTTGATCTCGTAAATGTACAAAAACTCCCAGAATTGAATCTCAAGCTAAAAACTGAATCACTTTGGTCACTGTTTGTGTTGTTTTGGTCCATTATATTAATAATAATTCAAATTAGATGCATTTTATAAATTTTACTCTTAACTCTCATCCTCAAATAACAGGCAAAACTATATAGATATACTACATGGTGCATGGAATGGTATATTTGTAACCTAAATAAACCTTAAGTCTTTCATAATTTTTCTAAACAGTAAATTCATTTGTATATTGGTTGTTTTATGAAAAATTGTTAAGGTTTAATGAGCAAAGCATACTTAGTACTTAATTAACAACTAAACTCCCAACAATATGAATTAAAGAACTAGTTGGTACTTGGTAGGAGTGGGACTATAGAAAAACAAACTATCGATCGATCAGGTTGCTTTTATTTACCTCACAGTCTTCACTTACTCATATTTTGTAAGTAGTTACATAAATGCTTACCACACTATTTTAGTAGATTTGAGAAAGAACACACTTACCGATTTTAATCAACTCTTTTAATTTTAAACTTTGAAGTCTAGTTTAAGTAGCTGTTGACCCTTAAGTTTCTTATTTTATCAAAAAAAAAAAATTAACTCAGATTGTGCTTAAACGTCTACATTAAATGAACTGTCCATTGACATAATCACTTCCACAGAACTAAAGTTTCTCAATTTTATCAATGGTACATAAAACAGAGAGACTTTGAAGTAAAGAAGATGAGAGGAATTGGTTTTTGAGAGATTTATTTTTCTGTACCAAGATGGAAACTTAAAGTGCGTATGGAGTTGTAGTCTTAATAGACTAGAAAATGCGTCGATGAAGACATGGAAAGAGTAAAAGATGTGATGGGCAAATATATGAAAACGTAAATTTATTTACGAATTGAAGTGAAACAAATCAGTCAGTTAGTAGTTGAAGCTAAGCAGTAGTGTGAATATTTTATTTAAATATTAGAAGAGGTCGTGTAGTTGGCTTGCAACTCGCTATATAAGGGAGCTGGTCTCTTGGCTTAATGCGAACACAGACATAATACAAGAAATGGGGCGTCTCGTGAATGGAGCTTGTCTCTTGGCTTTGTTATGGTTCAATGTTTTCGTGGCTGCGAGAGAAGGTGTGACCTTTAACAGAGATGAAGCGGAGAAGACCTTCACAGGAAGCAGCAAGGGCTTTGGAGATGGTTTTGGCGGTTGGCACGGTGTAGGATTTGGCAAAGGAGGTGGCATTGGTAAAGGTAGAGACATTATTGGCCACAGAATAGGCAAAGTCGGCGATTTTGGAGGTGGCATTGGTAAAGGTGGTAGCTTTGGTGGCGGAATAGGTAAAGGCGGTAGTTTTGGAAAAGGCGGAGGGATTGGAGGTGGCATCGGCAAAGGCGGTGGTATTGGAAGTGGTGTGATTGGAGGCGGTATCGGAAAAGGCGTTGGAATCGGTAAAGGATGGGGCTTTGGCAGTGGCTGGATTGGACACCATTGAGCTAAATGAAAAGAGAGTTGTAGTTGCAATACATGGATGTCTGAGGTAAAACAAGATGGTTTAACCGACTTCTGAATAAAATGAACTGGCTTTCACGTATTTTTGTAACTTCTAGTATTCCAGTCATGATAAGCTTTGCACTTTTGTGTTTCCACTAGTTTCTATAATTACGATAATTTGATATCTACTATCAAAAGATATGTTAACAATGTGGCTGCCTTTGTATTTCCAGCGTATGTGCCTATCTATGTTTGGTTCATTCCCGGGAATCTCATCACTAAAAAATGAACCTAAGTAGCCCACATACTGATAAAAACTGGAGTCTTCACTCTTCAAGCAATTTACCTCAACTCCAAGTAGGAGGACCTCAGATTCAACCTCGATGAGTCGTTGCTCCACCTAAGAACTCAAGCACCCCTTGATAAGTCCTGTACAAACACACGATGCAAAATGATTATACCCTCTTCTCAAAGCCACACTCTCACTACTTTGTACACCTTCATCTCGATGCTACCACTAACTGAACTAACTACCTCTATTTTCTACTCAAACCTTACATTTAGCAATTTGACTCTCACCTCCATCGACTTCTGCTCACCATCTGCTTTCTTAATCAAGTACCACAAAGCATTATTCCCTGCTTAAGTTGTAACCATCAGGGCCAAAACCAAAATAATGCAATCAATAACAACAAATCCGGCAAGAATACTAGAAGGACAAACATAGTATGAAAACAGCAAAGCCTGTAGTTATAGTAACTCTGCCAAAACTCAAAAGTACACTCAGCCGAAAAATAACTTAATAGAAGTGACTTATTGTAATAGATAGCACATGCTTATAAAGAGATTCAAGCAGTCCAACCCGTTATGAAGTTGAGGAGTCTTTGATTTGATCTAAGGATCCAAAAACCAGGGTGGTGATAATCCCCTAGTTACTACTGGCCTTGTCAACCCTGACCATCATTGTACCCACCCCCATAACCTTGTGACGGGTCAGATCGCCAAGATCCATCACCATAACCGCCTCCCATGTAGCCACCACTACCAGGGTTGTTTGAACCGCCGCCACTAGGACGCCCACCAACTGCACCATATGAGGCTTGATTTCCATAACCAGAATCATTTCCACTGTACCCTCCATATCCGTAGCTTGGATTACCATAGCCAGATGGTGATTGCGCAGGAGGAGCTGCACCAGGAACTCCATATCCACTATGAGCAGCACCACTCCCATAACCTGGGTTCCCATAACCACTAGGAGCTGGAGTGTCCCATGAGTTTCTCGGGGCAACTCCAGTACTACTTCCATAACCGGCACCTGGGATGCTCGTTGCTCCATATGCAGCAGCAGCACCAGTGCCATAACCTCCAGCTGAACCAGTGTAACCTCCATAGCTACTATAACCGGTACCATTACTACCATTTCCATACCCAGCACCATAACCAGAAGACCCATAAGATGGTAAACCATTTCCAACATTTTGATGCTGCATAAACCTATTGGAATCCATACGTCCATCATAATTGCTCTCATTGCCACCATAACCCTGGTAACCGCCAGAGCCACCACCACCCATTGATCGTCCAGCACCTCCAGGATTGGCATCTTTAGGAAGAGCACGCTTTACTTCAACTTGCTTACCGCTCAAATCATGGAAAGTCTTGTGCAACACACGGTCTACAGCATCTTCAGAGTCGAAGGAAATAAATCCAAACCCACGAGGCCGGTTAGTAGCCTGGTCATACATGATTGCAACATCAGTCACAGGGCCATAAACTTCAAAGTACTGGCGAAACTCTTCATCAGTCAAAGTAGGTGGCAAGCCTCCAACAAAGATCTTCTTGGTTTTATTGTAAGCATCACCTCCAGAATTTCTAGATGGATTAAGGTTCCCAGATCTTCCGGAGACTTGTTGCTCCTCTCTTGACATGGCTTTCTTCACGTCAACCTAAACACCAACCAAATTCAATAAAGCTCAGGATAATCTCCAAAAATCATACTTGACCCAACTCAAGAACATCACAACAGCAAATACATCTGTTTTTTACTTTTCCCTATAGACCAAACCAAGCTCTCTTTTCTAATACTATATTCAAAGCACAAAACAACTATCAATTTCCCAAAAATGCCTCATTCTCCTAATTCACTGCATTAGGGGGAATTCAAACCAAACCAAAATTTTCATTTTCACTCTCTCTTTTTCAATCAACGCAGCTAAAGGTAAAAGGGCAAAACTTTAAAACTCGGAAACCACCACAATTAGAGAAATGGAGCCATAAGAAAGCAATAGTAACCTCTCTAGTATCAATGTTGTGTTTGTCATCAAGAACCCTATCGAGAACAGAAGGATCCGAGAAGATAACAAACCCAAAACCCCTAGGCCGACCCGTGAGCTTGTCTCTCATCACAATGGTCTGAGAAACCTCTCCATACTTGCTGAAATGTTCTCTTAGCTTGTCTTCATCAGTTTCCCATGAGATACCACCGACAAAAAGCTTTCCTTGATCCGAATCCATGACTATAAACCACTCTCTTACTTCTGACACAGGAAAATCACAAATCAACCTCAATCTACAAAATTCCAAAACCCCACTGCAGAAACCTCCAGAAATCACAACAAAAGGCTTTAGCTTTATGAGCAAAGAGAGAGAGAGAGAGCAATGGCTGTGGCCGATTTGAGAAGAAGACAGCGAACGAATATTTCTATTGGTTTGGTATTGATATTCGCGAAGGGACGAATCTGTCAGCAGCAGATAAATAAATGAACGGTCAAGATCTTTTACAATATACGGAACGGTTCAGATCTGTTTCCCGTTTTCTTGTAATAGAGATGCTTATTCATAGGGCTTAGTCCGGCCCAATTGAAGTATAACTAATAGGCCATTAATTAAGCCCACATAACTCACTCGTGTGTGTTTCTTCTATCCCACACACACACGTGCCACCATATCTTTGACAAGAACGACAAAAAGATCTTTCGTGCTGTGATGAATCATCATCATCTCTGTGTCCAGATATGCACTTTGTTGTCGCTAATTACAGCTTTATTACTCCTTGTAATAATTAACCTCATATATGTTTTTATTTAATCTCTTAAAACTTAAACCTACCTCGTATATGTATATTTTTAAAACTATAATTTAAAAAAATATATTTAGAGTCTACCAATAACGACAATACTTGCACGTTCTTTATTCAACACCTTGAATTTACAGTTACGAAGAAAAAATAAAAAGGGTAACGAGACTTTGAATTGTCGCTTTGTCAATGTCAGCTTCACTGAAAATTTAAACAAAACTTTAGAATAGTAATAATGATTAATGGTTACATGGCACTAATTAAATTAAAATTTCCATAATTACATTTTTTCAAAGGTTAATTCAAAGCGAGAAAAAAATATAATAATGTTTCAGTCGTTAAATGTAAAAAGCGGCAAAAATGTGGGGCTAATTAATAAAGTTTATTTTCTTCTTTAATTTTAAACAAAATTTTAAAAAATTAAAAATTAAAACAGTTCATAGAGGAGGTTTCAGCTTTCAACAACGAAAAAGCCGTTCTGTATTTGCTTCTCTTTTTTTTTTTTTTGTGTGTTGTGTCTTTCTTCGTTCTTCGATCTCTCTCACTACTGTCGCTTCTCTGTAACAGCTCGATCTTTGATTTAGGGGTTTTGTTTTTTTTTAGTTACATCTCTTGTTCTGTCTGAATCCTTTTTTGTTTATGTTTTATTTGATTTTGACTTGACTAAAACCGTGTAAAAGAGATGGAAGGATGAGAAGAAGAAGGTTGTGATTTATTTTCCAATGGAGCAGCTTGTAAACTTCATCATTCGACCTCCAAGGTGAAAGAGGCTCTTAGTTTTGTTCTCAATTTAGAAACTTGCTCATTCTGGAATTTTGGTTTTGAGTTCTATCTTTCTATTTATTTCTCTTTTACTTGGTTGTAGAATTGGATAAGGAAGTTTAGAGTTTCAGATTTGAATTTTGAAGCTTTGTTCTTGATCTTAAGTTGATTTTGGATTTTGAAATAGATGGAAGTATATGCTAGGAATTCACTTATTTTAGGGTTGCATTCCTCAAGAACAAACCCATTAGAAGATTTTATGTTGTTAATAGATTTGCTCCATTTGCATTCGGACATATTATAACTTGTGTGTGATGCAGAGCTGAATACAATCCGGAACATGATCTCTTAGATCAGGAGTTCATGCTTAAAGGGAGATGGTACCAGAGGAAAGATCTAGAGGTAAAGCTTTCTATTACATTTTTGAGAGTTTATAAAATCAACCAAACCTGTGGACTTGTAAAGGAGTGTGCTAAGGATATTGTATCTTGACAGGTTAAAAACAGCAGGGGAGATGTCCTTAAGTGTAGTCATTACATGCCAGTTGAGCGTCCTGAAGATAGGCCTCTTCCTTGTGTAATATACTGCCATGGAAACAGGTAATTGTAACTTTTAACTTGTATGATACTATGTTTTAATTGGTGAAAAGAAGCTGAACTACTCACCCTTTATCAGATGCAATAGCTGTTAGGATACTATGTTTTGGAAAGAAACAACTGATATGGTACTCGTTTAAGAGTTGCCAATTGTCATAAATGGTCTTATTGCTTTGTCAGTGTCCTATCCATTTCCTGTTGTCCAGTGATCACCAACTTAGCCCCCTACTCCTTGGTTGTTATTGTTTCTTTTAGCATACTGTTTATTAATGGCCTTATGTTTATTCAGTGGATGTAGAGCTGATGCCAGTGAAGCTGCAATCGTATTACTTCCGTCAAACATCACAATTTTCACGCTTGACTTTTCGGGATCTGGTCTCTCTGGCGGGGAGTATGTCTCATTGGGTTGGAACGAAGTATGTCCTTCATCTTTTCTCAAAAAATTCCTCTTCTCTTTTTCAAATATTAAGGCCTACAGTTATTGTGTTTTCTCTAGTTTGTATTCCACTAAAACCAATACACCTGTGCTACTTCATTTGGTCTATAAAGGCACCTTATTATTATCTTTCTGAAGACAGATTTCCATATGATCTAGAGGTTTTGATGCTCTATTTCATGGTAGACTTAGGAGACCTCACATATTCACTGGGTTCTCTAGTGGAAAGATCATGTAGCATTGTCGTTTACTTGGTTAAGTTGTCGATAAGTTTTCCCTTCCCTCAGTCATGGGGTTCATTAGTCTTTATCCTGTATGATAAGAGCAGTTGCTTCTATTATAATTGTTAAATGTATTGTGGGTGCTTGCAGAAAGATGATCTGAAGGCTGTGGTTGAGTATTTGCGCACGGATGGAAATGTCTCCATGATTGGCTTATGGGGTCGTTCAATGGGTGCTGTCACAAGGTTCCTTTAAGTCTTTCATTTGTTAAATTACTTACTAAGATCGTTTTCATTGATAGTCTTGCATTAAAATATGGAACTGTTTACTATATAAGTGAATTTTGTTAAGCATTTGAGGATTTACTTTGTGAACCCCTTTTTCTTTACCAGTAGAGAGGAGAATAGTTGCTGAGAACCAAATGAAATACAATTTGGGCTGGTTTGTTGTCTATTTAGCTTAGAAAACATGACTCGCTCCTGTGTCTAAATGATCTAAGACATGTCAAACGTCAACCACTGCATCTTATTGGTACAATCATTCTCCCTTTCTGCTGGACTGTGTAATCATTGTGTTATATTCACTCATCTTCCAGCTTGATGTATGGAGCCGAGGATCCCTCTATCGCAGCTATGGTTCTAGATAGCCCGTTCTCTGATTTGGTTGATTTGATGATGGAACTTGTAGATACATATAAGTTCCGGTTGCCAAAGTTTACTGTAAGTTAATTTAAACTTGTAGTGTCTGTTTCTTGTTAGATTTGTTCTGCCCATGGCAAGGTTTCCCAGTGTCTTTATTATACGGCTTTAATCTCTTTCCATATCTTATTCAGATAAAATTTGCAATACAATATATGCGGAGAGCTGTTCAGAAGAAAGCCAAGTTTGACATAACGGATCTCAACACCATTAAGGTCGTTTCCTCTGTTATTTTTTACTTTTTAATCTAGTTGATTAACTAATCTATTCACTAGCATGCAACATCATCATTTTGTTTGGTAATCAGTTGCATATTTTCTCACATTGTTTGGCATATAGTATTTTTCTGAATGTGTATAAATGTATCAGATTCAATTGTTAGTTGAGATTTTGTTGCTAGCTCTGTGTTTTTATGTTATGTGATTTTCTGTTTCTCGTTTTTTTCAATTATTAACGTTTATGCTACAGGTAGCGAAATCGTGTTTTGTTCCTGTTTTATTTGGACATGCCATGGACGATGACTTTATTCACCCAAATCACTCAGAGCGTATATATGAAGCATACATAGTAAGTTTCCATGCTATGGAGACTTTCTTTATATATTTTTTCTTCTTCCTCTAGCTTCTCAGACGTTCTTGATAAAACCTTGACCATATAGCCTTTAAACATCTGAATATGCTAGGGAGACAAAAATATCATCAAGTTTGAGGGAGACCATAATTCACTCCGGCCACAATTCTACTTTGATTCAATAAACATCTTTTTCCATAACGTTCTTCAACCTCCAAAGGTTGTTGGGCCAACATTTTTTGACCCGGTCGATGATTACTTTGCCAAGGTAAAGAATCTTGCAGCAATTCAATATTTTTTGTTACGTCTTCATGTCTCTTTAGCAAGAAATGCCAATGATGTTAACTGTCTTATGTTCAGGGGAGTTGGAGCACCATGCAAGAACTAAGTTCTCCACAAACCTCAGCACAGAAAGGTTAGTAATTCGACTTTTTCTCAATATTTATTCCTGGTTTTACTGTATCCGTAGGCAACATCATATCTATTTTATTTTATGATTAGCTGCAGGCAGCACCTCTGATGCTATAGATGAAGTCCGCTTGAAAAGACCTATGAGTCGCATAGAGGTTGGTAATTTTTGACTACAGTCTACATGGTTTTAATACTAGTGGTCAACACAGTTTTCTTACTATATTTGTGAAGTATACTTTTCCCTTATGCTGAATCCCTAAGAACATGATAGTTCTTTTTGTTACTTCTCTCAGGTTCCTTCTAATGACCCATCTAATCAATCATCATCAGAAACCAAGGTGTGACCAACTTATGTACATGTAACATATCGTCTATGGAAGAGTTTCAGAAATGAAGAGATGTCAAATGTGTAGAATACTCATGATGTTGCATGGAAAATTTTATTTCAGGAGAAAGAGAGTAATGAAGTCTCCAGTAGTTCATCTTCTGATATGATCAGCTTTGATTTGTCGAATGGAGATCCATATCCTCCTCATCTTGCGGTAGCTTTAGATGATGATCAATATGTGGAGTTTCACGTAGATGAGCTGGCAGATTTTCCATCTAATGCAGAAGAAGAAGAGAGGGTGAGAATAAAAAAAAATGGATATTGCACTTTGTGCCCTCTTCATAACTATGCTACATATTTGTTTATTCACATATCTTAATGGCCTCAGATGCTGATGGAAGCAGTGATGAAATCGTTGAAGGATGTGGAGGTTGAAACTCATCAGAGCAAAGAACCTTCCAGGACTAATACAGAGAATACTGAAGAAAAAGAAGCTAATGGTACTGTGTCTACTACAAAACCAGAATTGGCACATTTTGATACAGATGCTTCTTCCGGTCCAACACCTAGTAACCATGATGCGTCATCATCTTCTGAATCCAATGCTCCATGTAGAACATCAGATTCTCTCCCAGGACCTATAAATGGTTTCGTCCCTGGTGCTTCGCCACAAATGAGTCAGAACACAAACGAGGCCATTGATTTGTCAGCACATACAAAGGCAACAGTGACTGTCGTTGGACGTAGTAGCACATCAGGAAACGTTTTAGATGGGTTGTTACGCCGATGGGATCTTAATTTCTTCAAAAGTAGATAATTCCATTTTAAGTTATGTGTTTTGGTTTGTGCAAAATAGAATGGAAAGCTAAAATGTTTAAAGGTTTGTCATAACAAATTATCTTCTGGTTATGGTTTATATGATGTGTCGTAGCAAAAATCTCTATGAAAGAGAAGATATCATCTCTTGTTGGCTTTGAATCTGCACTTGTTCCTTCCATGTTTTTGACCAAAAGGTCTTTAAACCCTCTTGCTATGAACATGTAATGAGATCATCTTGCAAATACATATATTATGAACATATAATGCCATCATTTTACATGTGTTTCGATCGTGTTTAATTTCCTTCGCAATTTAGGTGCGAAGCAGAGCAAATGTTGTGGAGGAAGAACGCTAGAATATAGAGCATTTGATCACTTGTAATAGATGATGATGACCTATGATGAGGAAAAACATGAAAATTAAGGCTTGAGACAAAGTCAATCTCTTTAAATTTGTTGCCTATTTCTTAGTCCTAACTCAACAACAGCATTGCTTCTTCGATGAGTTCATTGATCGTTGAGCCATGGCGTGCCAAACCAACCATGCCTGAGAATATATCAAAGTTCTCAAGTTCAGCAGCGGTCTCAAAGACAGTCTCTAACTCATTCTTCATGCCAAGGTTTTGGAAAGTCTTGACTGTCTTAGGATTAGCTTTCATCATCGAAATGGTTAGTTCTATTGCAAACCTCCTGATTCTTGGAACCTTTGGAACTGGCTGTTCATATCTCTTGAGAATATTGACTAATGCCTCGGCTAGTTCTTCCTCGCCCACTCCTGCTTTCTTGAACATCCATCTCAATTCTTCAAGACTCATTAACTTGAGAATATGTGGTGCTAATCCCACCATAACTTCTTGAGGTTTTCTCTCTTCAAACTTGATTGCCATAAGAACCTGTATGATAAAAAAACATAAGTGATGATTATGATTCATGAATCTAATCAATTTATTCTTGATCAAGACCATGAACACTCACTGTTGTTCCTGCAGATATAATAATTTTCTTCAGCTGTTCATTGAACTGATCAGGAGCTGTATATGCACAGAGATTCCGCAAGATTCTCGCTGCATTTAACCGAATCAACCGGTTGTTCAATGCCTCAACGAGTTCCTGAAGAACATTTGATCTTAAGATACGTTGGCAATTGCTTTTACTTCCTTGAGCTAGCAAAGCTATAGACTCACCAGCAGAGACTCTCACACCACTTTTATCCTCTGGAATCTCATTGTTCAAGAATATACAGAGAAGTCCCTTTAAAACACCCCCCGTGCCTCCAATTTTCTCGGTTGCACCTTCGTCAAACGCAAGGAAAGTCAAGATTTCTGCACCAAGCTTCTGCAAATCAGGTTGACTCTTTCCATGGTGTAACGTTTCCCTAATGTTGCTCACTGTGAAGACAATTCCAGAGATAATCATCCTCAAGTTCTTCCCTGTGGCTCCTGTTGTGCTCACCAGCTTCTTTAACAGCTTCAAAGACCGTTTCACTGCCAAGATCTTGTAAGGCTCCGCAACCGCAACTCTTGAATCTTCCAACAACCTCTTCTCAGCGTAAGTGAAGTCAATGATCTTTGAAAGTAACCCTTTTGTCTTCCCAATTTTCCCACAGTTGTCATGATCTCGAGCTAGCCTTTTCAGAATCAGCAGTCCAAGATTGTTCAACGTCCATAAATTTGAATTATTGATACTCTTTTCTCCAATCTCATCCGTGGCTTGACCTGAGTCTCGTGTGCTCTCCAAAAGAGAAGATATCGACTCAATCGCTCCCGGGATCCCTGCAACTCTCAGAGAGTTCTGCTTCTTACTAGCCAATCTTGAGAGAATCTCTGCAGCTGACATTCTCACATCTTCTTGATTCTTGTTTCTCCAATTCAACATCTCCACTAACCTTTCTATGATTTCAAGATTTGTCCCAATCTTCTGAAGAGTATCAACCGAATAGTCTTGGTGGGTTGAGAATCTACAAAGAATCTGTACTCCAGTGAGCTGTTCATCAGGAGAATTCGTTACCATGAGCTCCATGGCAAAAATCACCATATCCATCTTCAATCCATCGAAGATGCTCCCATTGAGGCATCTAGAGAAGGCATCATAGAAGAATCTTCTCACCGATCCCGTGCCAAAGTTCTCAAGACCGCATTCTTTATTGACTTTCTCAAGAATCTTGATAACACTAATCATATATTCCCAATAAGCTTTCTCCACAAGGAACAGAAGAGCCTCGGCTAGGGCTAGAGAGTAGAACAGAGTCAAAGCAGAGTGAAGATTGGTGCTTTTCGGTTTCAAGCCGTTGTCTCCGTAGTCTTGCTTGACGAGTTTTATCATAGAGATAACAATGCTAAAGAAAGCAGAAGCAATCTGAAGCCAGTAAAAGACTCTACTCACGTTTCTTGAGACAAAGACCCATCCTGTATAAGGCAACATAGGAACATCTGAGCTTTTCCATGTCCTTGTCCGCTCGATCTGCCCCGAATGCCTCTCTTCTCTTCTCGGTTCCTCAACCGACGATCTATCGTCGTTCCCAGCAATATGAACTGCCTGGTGGAATATTTGGATAACTTGTTTGGCAAGGAACCTGAAGGTGTTAATTCCAGAGATTGTGTACTTAGACTGATGCTGCAGTTCAAGCTCATGGCTTCTACTGAAGAGCCGAGCCCCTTCCACTACAAGAATCACAGTGACAAACCAGAAATCTGATGTCTCTAAGCTTCCAGCAAATCCACCAAGAAGAACAACTGTTGCCCACACGAATCCTAAAGATCCCAACCGTGAAGCAATCTGCGAGTTAAGAACACATTCAAAACACACAAAAACGACTCTTAAAACATAATGAAATATGAATCTTGAAATCTCAAAAAACCTTCTCAAGAACTGCGAGTCGTAAGGCAAAAAGGGTTAGTTTCTTCTCCGGCGCAGGAACTGGCAACTGTTGTGTCGGTCTCCGAGGTTCTGGGGTCGAAGTACTGTCTGGTCGGAAAATAGTTGTGCCTGAAGAACCGAGTTGTACGACCACATCGGTAGTACGGTCAACCATTTGAGACAAACAACAGAGAAACAAAAGTGTTCATGTAGATAGTTTAATTTATATGAAAATACTAATAATTAGGGGAGTCCTCAGTGTTTTTGTTTCACCATGCACGTCGTTGAGTTTGATCCATTGACTTTTGGAAGACAATGGCGTCCAAAACAACAACGATCTTGGATTATTTCTCATGTCGTCATTACTATGTTACGAATCACATAATAATAACATTTCTTACTCTCGTGTATTATTATTTTATAAATATGTATGTTTATAAATTGTGACCAATCATTCAAAGTTTTGTTAACAAAAAGCATTGAACGTTTTAGGATCGATCAGATCGTTACTTGTGATGGTTGAGCTGGATATTCCAATCACAGAATCCTAATCATATCATATATTGATTTTCTTATCTAATTAAGAATTAAGATAATTGGTTATTAGTAATATACATGTAACAAGTTGTAAGACCTTTTCTGAATAAATTTTGATTCAAAGATCAAAGTGACTTATTTTGTTGGGGATAAAATTGCAAACATTGTGATCACTCACGTCGATTTCAATATGCGAATACATGACGATGCATGTTCTTATATATTATAGTATCATGAAAAGATGATTTGGTCAATCATCTTTATTAATATATAGTTATTTGCAACTAAATAATATATTGATTATGCAATATCTTAGTGAGAATGTTACATATGGTAAATATATAAATGTACCTTCACTCATTATTTTCAAATTTCAATTTACCAAATAATTTCAAACTTTCATTAATAAGTTTGAACAATTTCAAATTTCAATTTACCAAATAATTACACTATGCTTCATTTTCTAAGATTTAAGATATCTAATTAGCAGCATGATATCGTTTAGAAAATAAAGTGGTGTAGATTTGATGTGAGTTTGGAGTAATTAAGGTCGTGTCCATAGACATGGAATAGAGATTCTACTGTAAATACAGTATTTTCTGATTTGACTGTAAATATTTTCTGATTTTATAAAGTGTCATTCTACTGTATCCTCTTTGAACATATAAATATACATAAGATAAGTTTCATTATTAATATATTTGTATGAAGTTTTTAAAATTTTGATTATGATCAATATGTGACGTATTTTTTTAATAAAGATTTTGGAGCTTAAGAAAAATACGATAGGAACAAAATTTAATTTCTTATTTAATATCAAATAAGTTAATTTTATATAAAATGTTTTCATGCATTATACATTATACCACTATAATTTTATTATGATGATTAGTCCGAACAATAGCAATGACATATATGTTTTCTTCCAAAGCGTTTGCAAAAACCACCTCTTTCACATCCTTCAACACAAAATTTCCAGCATTTTCCATCTTTATCAGGATTATCATCTATCCCTGGAAGACATCTTCCGAGACTTGGATGTTCTCTACAACATATCGACTTGAAACCATATACCCATGGTGCAATGTTTTTTTGTCCGTCAACTTGAATTGAACCTAAATTTTGGTAGAAAATTAAATGTGATTGTAAATTCCAAATATCAAATGTTCATAAGAAAGTTTTAAAGTATTAGTACTAGCTAGAAAGAAAAGAAAAACATACCTATGCAAAGCATAATGGCTGCAAATAAAACCAAAGAGACATTCTTGGTTCTTAACACCATTCTCTTTTTTTCCTTTGTTATACTAAAATATTAGGAACTTTTGATTCTTTTTGTTTGAATGAAAAAAATGAAGAAGTTGTTTTGTATTTATAATATTAGAATTCCAATCAAGGGTTTCAATGAACATTATCTAACATAGTAATGAACAAAATTTGTTTGGTCAACCAAATTAAATGTATTTCCAAAAACATTTACTTTCAGGTTTAAAAAAAGTGATTATATTTTAAATAAATGTACTATGTTACTTTGTAAGATAAAGTAACCAACATAAAGTAATGTTGGACATTTCATTTCTGTATAATTTTGGTAGTAGGTTCGGTTGATTATGTCGTAGTAAAAGTCTTGTTTCAATTATAACCAAAAATTAAATCAGTTATATTTTTGGTGTTTTGATTTCATTTTGGTATGTCTCTTATAAAAACTTTTTTTGTGTATTTCGAAAAACCATTATTAAATGAATTTTTGAACATTCATCTCAATTCTTCAACACTAATTAACTTGGAGAATATGCGATTGCCATAAGATTAGTGATGATGGTGATTCATGATTTAATGCACATAAAGCACTATGCATATATATATATATATATCTGCTAAATCTTTTTTTAGTAATCAGTTAATTCTTCACATTTAAGCACGGCTAGTGTGATAAACTATTTTGAACTAAAAACGAAAAATAATATATCAGCTAATTCTTCATATTATTATCAGCTAAATTTATTCTTCACATAAAATACTATGCACGTATCAATTAATTTATCCCAAAAAGGAAAATAAATATAAGAGGGGATAGTCATATCAAAGTCAAATTCATACTAAAGTCTCGTTTTCTGTTAATTTTACAATTGCTTTGTAAATTACTATAGATAAGATTTAAAATATTCTTTTTCGAAATCTTCAAAGTAACCATTGGAAACTAGCATCCTAATAAAAGATAATCTAAATTTGTATGGACCAGTTTTGCTAAAAAGAGGTCAATAGGTCACTGTTACTTCGAGAGTGTATGTATTTGATTTGCATGATCAATCATATATTTCTCCACTCTAATCTATGCACAATACAACTGATGTTTCTTTTTCTAAAATTGAAGATAACTAATGAGCAAGATGATATCAGTGTGCGTTTGGAGTGGCCTATATACACACACGTATCAGCATACATATGCATAAGATTACTTTTAGTCATAACTACGTTTATTTGAAATACTAGAAAATTCGATATTATAAGAGCTTTTATAGTTTGATACAGAGAATAAAAAAGAAGAAATGGGTAAATTTTGTAATTTTTTTATATATATTTGAACAATGTTGTTCTATAGAAATTTTTTTCCTGCTTTACATATTAGATTTCTATCAATTTTGTGTGATGCCTAAACCCGAAGAGTAGCAATTACATTTCTTTCTAGAGTGTTTGTATGGAAACTACCTCTTCGCATCCTTCAATATATAGAGAGACACAAAATTAGTATTCATGAATATTACACTTTTCTGAATTTTCAAAATTTGGTTCCAACGGCTTAGTGATCAAGCGATTTCGATCTGATGTCTCACTTAAAGTGATTATTTAGATTATCGATATGTGACTTTTCAACTTTGTTAATAGAGTTTTTTAAAATTTGATGGCGAAAAGATTTAAAGAGATAAAGAATTTTGGTAGTCCAACATTTGTTTTCATGTGTTACACATTATACCAATATAATTTTGTTATTATATCTATTAACCCGAACAATAGCAATGACATATATGTTTTTTTCCAAAAAGTTTGCAAAAACCACCTCTTTCACAACCTTCGACACAAAATTTCCAGCATTTTTCATCTTTATCAGGATTATCATCTATTCCTGGAAGACATCTTCCGAGACTTGGATGTTCTCTACAACATCTCGAGTTGAATTCATTTACCCACGGCGTGATGTTCTTTTGTTCATCGATTTTGTTGGAACCTAAATTTCAATAGAAATGTAATTTTAATTTCATACATTAAAGTTTGAGAAAAATAGTAATGCATTAGTATTGAACACTAAATAAAACATACCCATGCACATCACAATACTCGCAAACAAAACCAAAGAAATAATCTTTGTTTTTGACATCCTTCTCTTTTTCCGTTGTTAAAGCAAAATATTATTAACTTTTGATACTTTTATTTGAATGAAAACAAATGAAGAACTTGTTTCATATTTATAGTTAGAATTGCCATGACAGGTTTCTTTGGAATATTATCTTATTGGACATAATTTTTATTGGTCAAACAAATGGAACATATTACCCAAAACATAGATGGCAACTTTGACCAATTGTTTAGATTATGTCTTTATATAATAAAAAATATGCATTTTCAATAATTATATTTGTTACTTTGTAAAGTAAAGCACAAACCAATATGACGGTTTGGTATGGGTTTGGTATATTATGTTTTAGTAAAAGAATGTTTGAAATATAACCAAAATTAGATGGGTTTATTTTGGTGATATGGTTTCGATTTGGTATGTGTCGGTATCGGGACAAAAAAAAAACAGAATCAAAATTGATATTGTGCTTCTAAAAATTAGATTTCAAATAATATTTATATTAATATTTTGAGAACATTAGACACACAAAAGTAAAATAAAAATTGATTTGAAAAATCAAGACTAAGAAAATAAAATATAACTAACGAAAACAAACAAAAATAAGATATCAACTCACATGACTATTTTACTAGATGTGTATAAGTGTATTGTTAGCTCCTCAAAGGACAGCTGAACATGGCACTCCTCGTTTGAGAGAGCCTTGGTAGGGAATATTAACGTCTAAATATGATATTATCGAAGTATGTTAAAGAACTTTTTAGGTCCAGTGAGTTATAACTTATAAGATTTCCAAATTAAAGAAAAAAAATTAAATCGATAAAAGAGATGAAATAAAAATACACTTATTAAAATAAATTCGAATATGTAATGCAAATTTTAGAACTATGTAAGTGTGAAGTTGTGAGTTTTCTTCAACCTTTTTAAAATTAAAAAAAAATCCTTTAATGCTAAAATAAATAAATTACAAAGAATGATTTCGAAGAACCATCTAAAATTTGACCAAATACTTTTACGTTGCAAATGGTATGAAAATAAAATAACGATGCGTTAAACTTGAAGATAAACTTGTTGGGTCATTGGCTGCTTTTTTGACATTTTACGGAAACTTAAATACATAAATTTGGGATTATGTATCTATTATTCTATATGAAATTTTAGACATTTTCTGTTTAGATGATAATACATATGATTCATTTTTAATATATTTTCTAAATCTGATTTGAACAAACACAAGGGACATGAAATTTCTGCACTTAGAACAATGAAATGCTTCTTTTGATCTTTATATATATTTTTAGATATCTATAAATTTGTGATGCATATTAATGATCTGCATTATAACAGTGACATACATGTTTCTTCCCTATGAGTTTACAAAATCCTCCGCTTTCGCATCCTTCAATAATGCAAAATTTCCAGCATTTTCCATCGCTAGTAGTAGAATCATCAATACCTGGAAGACATCTTCCAAGTTCTGGATGATCATTATTACACGACGAATTTATACTGTACATCCATGGCTCGATCTTCTCTTGTCCATCTATTCTCTTAGATCCTATGTTTAAAACAAAATATAATTGTTAGTTTTCTCAAATGTAAATTTATACAAGAAAAAAATTGATAATGTAAAACGAAGTTGTAAAAGAAAAACCATACCCACACATAAAATGAGAGCTGCAAATATAATCAAAGAGATAACATTTGTTCTTAGCATCTTTTTCTCTTTTTTTCTTTCTTTGTAAAATCACTACGAATTGTTAATCTTCTTTATATGTATGAGAACAAGCTAAAGGATTTGCTTCATATTTATAAGTAGAATTATAGTCAAGGGTTCCTTTGAATGATTTACTATAACATAGTCATGAATCATGACCATAAAATAAATGTTTGGTCAACCAAATTTAACTTGTATCCAAAATTTACAATTTTCTTCAAAGTCTTTATGTAAAGAAATGCATCATTGTCTTTTAGGAAACATATTTGTTAATTTGTAAGATAAAATTGACTAATGCATTAGTACGTGTGAATAAGTTACTATATTCGTTTGGTTTGTGTTCGGGTTTGTAGTAAACTCAAACCAAAAATTGTTTGGTTTGTGTTCGGTTTTGTAGTAAACTCTAACCAAAAATTGTTTGGTTTTGTTCGTGTTCAATACCGGTTTTAATTCTGTTTTATCAGAATTAGATTTCCAAAGAACTATAGATAAAATAGACTTAGTGTCTGGTTTCACGTCAACCGAACCAAACCAAACCAAATCTTTAGATAGAAGAGCAGCACTACATTACATTCGTCTATGACTTATAAGAGGCTTGGTTCAACTTTATTATAGAAGTTTGAAGTTCATAACCAAAATAAAAAACGCAATCGAAATCTTTATAACCCAAAATTGAACAAGAACCGAAACGACCTGGTTCGATCACAATTCCAATTTGGTTTAGTTATACAAAGCTGATCATAATTACACATTCAACGCAAACAAACTACACTCTTATTCATCCTAAAAGAGAAGAGCTGCTTAGTTTCTTCTGGAAGCTTCGATCACCGTGGCTGATAGATATGATGATTCCGGCGACAATTGAAGTTTGGATTCATCACGTAGCTCTTCTTCTGGTTATACTTTGGTGAACAAGAAGAAGACATTATCACCTTCGATCTGTTATTAAGCTTCTCTGTCGCATACTCAAAAGCATCTTCAAATACTTAGCAACATCTGACTCTGCCATAACAACCAAAACAAACCAAAAAAAAAAAAAAAACTTAAAAAATCCACAGATCTGAAATTTCAAATCCCTAAATCCACAAAATCGTTACCGGTTACTGAATCAACCGTAGATCCACCATCGGACGAAGCGATCATCTCCTCGAACTCTTCTTCCATAACAGAGAAATCATCGTCGCCGTCTTCGAAATCGTACTCGGAGTTGGAACTGAGCCAGAAATCACGGAACCATTTAGACGTCGTCACCAGATCCCACCACCTCGGCGAAAAATCCTCAACTTCGCGAAATCCAACCGGATCAAACACCGGCGCGTTCGGATTCAGCGTCGATAACCTCCGATCTACCATCGCCGCCGACATTTTCCACCTTCAAAAAAATTCACACACTGCAACGAAATCAGAATCTCAGAAAATTCGAATTGACTGATTGTAAAGAAACAAGGAATCTTTGTACCTTATCCGATCAACGAGTCAAACTGAGTCGTAGAGAGCGAGTCACACTTGTGGAGTGAGGAAGCTTGGGACGTTTTTAAAAGAGGGAGAAGAGAAGTGAGTAGCCGGTAAAACCGGTGAGTGTCACAGACACGTGTTACGGGAAAATGACGATCCAACGGTGATGAATGATATGAGGTTAATCTGACGGTGTAGATATGCACAATAATTGGATATACGCTCGCTGGTTTACTGGATAAGGTATTTTATTTTGCTTATTACTGTTTTGGATAAACTAGAGAATTTTTTTCTTTTCGTAAGTAGGAAATTTCTAGAACGTACGTAGCCTAAAGGCTAAAGCGGTAAAGCCCATTAGGGTAAACGAAATAAAACGCAATCGTAACATGTGTTAAGGAGTGAAATAGTTTGAATTATTCATCTATGTTTTGAATTTGTATCTCTTTAAGGAGTTTCGATATGTGAAAAGCTCAAGCTCAAGCTTCTTCTTATCTAGTGAATTATTATCATACATAAGCTTCTGTCGAAGCATAGGTTGTATCATATTGATAAGTCCCGAACTCGAAAACTTTCATGGTTTCTCAACTTTGCCTCAATTTCTGTTTCATCCAAATTAGAGACTGGTCTTTATTGTGTAATTCACTCGTGTGTGACTTATTCGTCAGATCGTGTTGTGGCTCCTTCGAGGGGTGAAGAGTTTGAGAAGGTCAAGACTTGGTCATCAAGCAAATGTACCAATCAAGAATTTGAAAAGTTTGCTGATGCTCAAGACATAACTCTACTTTCCAAGGACGGTGATTATCAAGAGTTAGCCTAAGAAATTACTATAATCTCTCTCTTATACGGGAAAAAAGAAGACTCGTTCGTCAAACAACCATATTGAAGTTTGTGTCGTGAATCCCCCTATAGGGCAAGAATTTGAAGAGACAATGACTTAACCAGAACATGAGAAGAGACTTGTTTGTCAAGCCACATGTTTGACTTCTTCTCGGGTTTTGATATAAGAGCCAAAACGTGATCGTGATAATCATAGAAGCATTATGTGTTCTCTCTCTCTCTGCGTTTGATTTCTAAATGGGAGAGGAGAGAGTGTTGGGTTCTCTAAACCCAAGTCAACTTTTCATTAGTATGATATTGTCCATTTTGGGCTCATAACTCAAATCTGCATGGATTTGCTATTAGGCTTTTTCCCAAAAGGTCTCATACTAATTGGAGTTGGATTTTACTTATATATTAGAAACTTCTCTTTCTAATCTTCCGATGTGGGATATTGGTTTGTATTCCAATACTTCCCCTCAAAGCATAGACCACGAACCTTTGGCCTCCTATTTTTGAGGTACCATTCTTATCGTGTCACATTGAGAGTTTTTTCCACACCGAATTTAGAGCCCATATCCACTCCCCTAAGTCCTCTATCTTGACCTAGGCTCTAATACCAATTGTTGAGGTTCTCTAAACCCAATCCAACTTTCCATTTGTATGATATATTATCCATTTTGGGCTTATAACTCAAGCCCGTACGGGTTCTTTATTGGGCTCCTTCCCAAAAAGTCTTCTTACTAATTAGAGTTAGACTTGACTTATATATTATAAACTTCTCTTTTTAATCTTTCGATATGTGAGATATTGGTTTGCTTCTCTAGTCTTTCACTTTTTTTGTTATTCTCAAATGGAGATATCCGAGAAAAAATGCGTTCAAGGGCTACCAAGACTCTTGATGATGGACCTAACGTCACGTCTCACGTTCGATCATTTTGGGCTAGCCAATTAGATGATTTCAGTTACTTGGGAGTGAAGCTTTCGACTTGTAGTTTCTTCTTAAAGTAGTTTTGAAGTTCGATGGGTTCCGACATGTTAGTTCCTTAAACACCTAAAGATTTTCACGGCATATATCTCGATATTTCTGCAACACTATAATGAATGAATATACCGTTATTTTATGAATCATTTTAGGTGTAAAAAAATATAAACTAATTATGACAAGACAATATATATTAGGAATGGTTTTAGATTTTATATGGGGATAAAATATTGAATCAAAAAAATTCTGTAGTTTTTACTTTTGGCAAAAGCAAAAAATGATACGCAGATTTTAAAGAGATATTGCCTTGGGTACCATTTCTAAATATTCTCTAAAGAATTACTTTAAAACGTGGACGTGGTTTGCAAGTATCTATAAATCTTAGTATTAGGGCTAACGCTGAACACACACATATAGTTTAGGGTTTCAACAATGGCGCAGCTTATCATCAACCGAGTCTTCAAACCCTCTGTCTGCAAAAACATCCTCGTAAGCTTCTCTGCTTTTGCTATGTAATAATTAGGTTATTTTTTTAACTTTTTGTTCTTGGTTGTCTCTGACTAACTTGACCATATATGTATGGCAGAGACACACAAACGTTCGTATGTTCTCATCTACAACTCACTTCTCATCTACACCAGCCTACCCATTTCTGTTGATTGACCACATCCTTAACATCCAACACTCTTCTCTGGATGGTCGTGTAACAACAGAAGACTTATACAAAGAAAAGAAAGTCTGTATTAACGACAAGAAACTCATTGAGGAGGTCAGTAATGCGATGACTGTCGGATTTTCACGTGATGGAGTACGTTCCTATCTTTCCAACAAAGATAAACTTGTCATCTCTTATGATAACCCCTCCAACCCCAAAATAGAAAACGTGACTGTTTATCTACCTTCTCTGCCCACCGGTTGCAAAATCCAAAACGTGGCCATGTCCTCTTTACCTGTCCGGGATAAAGATTGGGTAGTGGGTGTCAAGTTATCAGGATCTCGGTTTAGTCTCTGCAGGCCTTTTGGCAAGCTCTGAATGGATCAACATCGAAACCAAGTGTATAAACCCTTTGTCGAGCCTCATGTTCTCCAAGACAGATGAAAGGTTCTACATTCCAAGTGCTGGTAGCAACTACTTGTGCTACTTTGATCTCGACTTTACGGAGGATGACCAGCCAGACTTCATCGAAATGGAATTTGACAAGCCTCCAGAGTATGTGTACAAGGAGATGGAGAAGGTGAATTCATGTTCCATGACAGACCATCTTGTGGAGTCACCCACCGGCCAACTTTTCCTCGTCAAGTGGTATTTAATTAACTAGACACTTTTAGTGTGTACCATTTTTTGGCTTGTGTATCTTATTTTGACTCTAGTATGCTTATGTATATTTTTTTTCAGGTACTCTAAGGAAATAGAAGACTTCGAAAACGAAACACTAATGCCCCTAACAGAAAAGTTCATGGTGTTTAGAGAAGGTGAGCAATCGGACGAATATGACAAGACTATGATGTACACAGAATATATTGGAGATCTTTGCATATTTATTGGACATAGTGAGGCATTTTGTGTCCCGGCTAGTGCTTCCTATGGACTCAATCCTAACTGCATCTATTTTGTTGGCCATAACTTTGGTGTTTACGATCTCGCCACCAAAACTTGCACTACCTTGTACACTGACGATGATGACGTTCCGTTAAGGAACTTGGACTTCCCTTACTGGCCTCCTCCTTATTAATTCCTCTCTACTAGCTCATAACTAATCACCGTGGCATCTTTCACGTTGTGTTTGCTTCTCTAATATTGTCATCGCTGTTTTTTGCTTTCCCATTTGCTATAATTGAACTCTAATGTTTCTCTTTCAGTCTATATATGTTTCTTTCGATTCCAACATACAGTAGTTCATTATATGCTAAAGGTAACTTTAAATTTCATACATTCCTAATGTTCAAACTCGACTGAGGATTTTGGTTCGGGAGTAGACAAAGATACAAGCCTACAAGAAGCATAATTTCTCTATAAAACAGAGCATTTTTAACAAAATCTAGTAAAGTATTAAAGGCCCCTAGTTCATCGAGAAGTAGAACGCCCTAGAATATGAACTTGTAAATTTTGCAAAGGATAACAAATAAGAGAAGTGTTTTTAACTTATTAGTATTTGAAGTTTTGAACAAACAAGAGAAGTGTTTTTAACTTATTAGTATTTGAACAAACAAGAGAAATGTTTTTTTTTTTTAACTTGATTTAGTGTTTGTGAATTTCTTTTTTAATTACCAATAATTGAAGAGGGAAGAGAAAATATATATTTTTAAAAAATCTATAAAAGTAGAGTCACCGAATTGTACGTGTGTTATAAAGTGCATTAAAAACGCAGAAAATAAAGAACAAAAACAAGGTACAATATCCAAAAAAAATGGAAATATATCAAACAAAACACAAATCCAATATGAAGTCAAACAATACTGTGTACAATATCCAAAAAAAAAGGAAATATATCAAAATAAAAACACAAAGCGAAAAGGAAATAAATATTTAGGAGTCATCTCTAATCTCTATAAAAAAACACTCTTAACAAATCCTTCAATTCATCTTTTAGGTTTCCAACATATCTATTCTCTTTTTTTCTTTTGTTTTCTCTATCTCTCTCAACAGCAAAACAATGTCGAGTGAAACGATTGACCAAGAGAGAGACCTAATCTTGTCTTTCGTCAACATAATCGATGGTGAAGCTACTGAAATCGCAACTCGGTTCCTTGAAGCAACGAGATGGAATCTTGAAGATGCCGTTAACCTCTTTCTCATGGCTAGGAGACTCCAGCATCATCAAGAACTAGAGATCCCTAATGTTGTTCCTTCTGTCTACGATGCTGACATCTGTTACACTTGTCCCTTCGCAATAAGTACTGAAGAGATCTGGGACGCGACACAAGAAGATGAGGAACCTTACGGTTCTTCCTTGTACTGTCCTCCTCCGGATCTGTTTTTCAGTGGCTCCTTCGAAGATGCGAGAGCAACTTCCTGTAGAAAGGATATGTGGTTGCTTGTCAACCTCCAATCAATGGGAGAGTTTGCTTGTCACACACTCAACACTGAAGTATGGTCAAACGACGCCGTTTCTCAAACCATCCGGTCCAGCTTCGTCTTATGGCAGGTCTATGATGATACCTACGAAGGTCAGAAAATCTCTACTTTTTACAGTAACATCTTTGTTCCTCCAGTGGTTCTCCTCATCGATCCCATCACTGGCCAGAGGATGCATACCTGGGCCGGTATGATTGAAGCTAATGATTTTCTCGAGGATTTGAAGACGTACATCGATGTTGGTCCTCACGAACATGTTGCGTCTCTGACAAGCAACAAACGTATCAAAACAGAACCGATTTGGTTTCCAAGCAGCCAGGCTGATGATGATGATCAAGACATGTCTACTTTCGCTGATGCTCCTTTGCCCGATCCCATTGAAGAGACATTAATGTCTTTAACTGAAGATGAGGTGGCCTTTGGTCTGTCAAGCGACCTGTTTGAGTTCCCGGTTTTGACAGAAGAGCCAAAAGAAGACTGCGATCCAAGCCTGCTATGCAGTCTCTGCGTTCGTTTTCCTGACGGGAGAAGAAAGCAGAGGAAGTTTCTCAAGAGCGAACCGGTTCAGCTTCTCTGGTCTTTCTGTTATTCTCTCATGGAGGAGTCCGAGGAAAAAGCCTTCAAGCTTGTGCAGGCGATTCCTGGTGCTACCAAGACTCTGGATTATGGAGCTGAAGCCACCTTTGGTCAATCTGGGATTGCTAATTCGATGGTCTCTGTTACTTGGGAGTGAAGATTCCGACCTGTTGTTGCTTCTTTATATGTTATCTGTTGTTGCTTCTTTATAAACTTCTGCTTCGTTTGTCATAACATATTTATGCTATCTACAGTATGCTAGGGTAACAAAATCTTATTATTATCATTTTATCATTATCATTTTTATTTTTCCAATATGAATCAACTTATGTTTAATATACAGTAAAACATCTATAAATTAATAATGTTGGGACCACAGAATTTTATTAATTTATAGTGATATTAATTTATCTATAAATTAATAATTATTATTTTATAGTGTAAATTAATAATTATTAATTTATAGTGGTATTTTAACTCTTAAAGTTTTTTGAAACGATGAATTAGAACGATTTTACAAAATAAAATTATTCTTTAAGATTATATAAATTTTATAGTTTAGAATTGAATTCTATATTTATATTAAAAAACAAAAATGAATCAAAAATATTATAAATAAATTCACTTCTATACAAAGTACATACATAAATTCAAATTTATGATTAATACTTCAATTGTCATCCTATAAAACAAACAAAAAATGAATATGATGCATATTTATAAACAGAAAACATTTAAAAAAATTTGGTTATTTTGTGATGTTATGAAATATATTATAAGATTATAGTTTAAAAACAAAACATAATATAGAGATGAGGTCTAGGAGAAATTCATTTTTAGACAAAACTAAAAGCATATTTCTACATAACTACTTATATCATATATATGTATATATAGTGATTATTAATTTATGATATTATTGGGACCATATTTACATAGGGATTTCAGAAAAACTTATTATCTTATTATCTTATCGAATTTGGTTAATTTTTACACTGGCCCGACTTGGGACCAACAAAATTTATTAATTTATAGTGTTTATTAATTTATAGAGTATTAATTTATAGAGGTTTTACTGTAATGTCTTTTCGTAACAAAATCTTATTATTATCATTATCATTATCATTTTTATTTTTCCAATATGAAGCAACTTATGTTTAATATAATGTCTTTTCAATTAAAAAAGATTTTTTTTATATATTTACATTAGATTTTATGCTATCATATTTACAACGTCTTATTAGATTATCATAAAGTTACAATAAATAATATACATATGGTGAATTGCACATAATAGTATCTCATCAAATCTAATTTAGATCAATACTGTAGTTATGAAAAGTAATCAAAAGTTTAAAACACACAAACAAATCAAACCTCATCCAAGTTTAATTATCAACGTACTGTATACTAATCAATGGTAAAGTAGTTGTTAATTCTAAAGATTTGTGTATATCTCAAAAAAAAAAAAGTAAAAAATCTATTAGACAATATAAAACAAAAATAAATTTTCCTTTTCCTTAAGAATAAAAAGGAAAGAAACCCTAAAGGAACTTTGATTTCTCTGCCTCTCTCGCTCCCTATATATATAAACTTATCATAGTTCCTCTGTTTCCCAAGACTTAGTTAAGTTAGTTTGTTTCTCTAAGAACAAGCAGCACCAATGGATCCATCTTTCACGAACCAACCTAGAGTGATAGCAACGACATCACGGATTGATGAAGCGATCGATCTCTTTCGTAAAGATCAACAAGTCACATCTTTCCTCGAGATCGCTGTCGGTGAGACCAGAGAAACCGCAAGGAGATTCTTACAGAGAACAGACTGGAAGATTGATGAAGCCATCAACCTCTATCTCACCAACAACAACACTACTTTAATAGAGGGCTCGACAACATCAGGAACGTCTTCCGGTGATGATTCAGACTCGAGCTCATCTTCCTCGTTTAGCCCTCCTTTATATATGCTTCAAGAGGGTTCGTTTGTAGATGCCAAGTCTGTCTCAATAGGAAATAACAAATGGTTGATAGTGAATCTCCAGTCGAGGAAGGAGTTAGCTTCTCGTACACTTAATCAAGATGTATGGGGAAACGAAGCTAGTAGTTGAGCCTAGCTTCTTTTTATGGCAGGTCTATAATGATACAGTCGAAGGTAGGAAAGTCTCTAGTTTCTACAGGGTTGAATCTGCTCCTCCTGTGGTGCTTGTTATCGATCCCATCACTGGCCAGAAGATGGGTATGTGGAGCGGCGAGATCGAAGCTGACAGTCTTTTGGAGGATTTGATGAAGTATACGGACGCTGGTCCTCATGAATACATTGCTTCTCTGACAAGGTACAGGCACACGGAAACTACAGAGACTTGTTTGTCAAGCAACAACGCCTATCAGCCCCCTCCTCCTTCCTGGGGTGAAGAATTTGAAAATGAGGGTAACAATCAAGTTGCGGCTCCTTGCTGGGACCAAGCATATGAAGATCAAGACCAAGCATATGAACATCAAGACCAAGCGTATGAAGATCAAGACCAAGCATATGAAAATCAAGACCAAGCATATAATGAAGATCAAGACCAAGAATATGAAGATGACCAAGAATATGAAGATGAAGAGAGGGAGGTTTGGTCATCAGTCAGAGACAGTGATGACTTTGTGCCTCCTTTTATTGGGGACGAATATGCAGAGACTGATGAAGATGAGGCTTGCTTAGAGTTCCCGATTTTGACAGAAGAGCCAAAGGGAGACTGTGATCCAAGTCTTGTGTGTAATCTCTGCGTCCGGTTTCCAGATGGGAGGAGAAAGCAAAGGAAGTTTCTCAAGAGCGAACCAGTTCAGCTTCTTTGGTCTTTCTGCTATTCTCAGATGGATGAATCTGAGAAAAAGGCTTTTAGTCTGGTTCAGGCGATTCCTGGTGCTTCCAAGACTCTAGATTACGGAGCTGACGCCACATTCGAGCAGTCCGGGCTTGCTAATTCGATGATCTCGGTTACTTGGCAATGAAGCTTTCAACGTTTAGTTTTTTAACCTTCAACCAAAAATATGGGCTTTAAATTTCTCGGATATGGTGCTGAGTTGATCATTCTTTGTTCTTTTTAAAATTCATTGTGAAATAACCTTTTCTAGTACATTCTCTTTTGTGTGAGTCAATTAGGATTATCATGTTTAAATATGCAATTTGAGAAAAACATATCATATCACTCTTCCAAATCACACCTTAGTGGCACAAGAAGTAAAGATTTATATATCTCTTGGCTTCGAAGTAGCAAAACGGATTAAATTTCGAAATAGTCAATTCCTAACTCACTTTAGTGTCATTCTTCACATTCTGTTTTTAGCGCAGTAAGACAAGTCCCACACAATGTGTTGTTTTAGAATGTTAACACCATTGAAAAATTAGGAATTCAGTTTATTAAAGACAGTGTGTTTTTATGGTATCGTGATGAAGAACCAAAATGTTTCTCTATAACTTTAGTTAACTAGGCTAACAGATTTAAGTTTGTCTAGTTAGTTATTTTTTGGTGTTATATATCGTTTGGATCACATAAATGAGTAAAGGCATCCAAAAGCTTCATAGTGATGGAATTTTTAAAACTCATTTGATAAAGAATCGTATCATACATGCAGAGCCGTTGAAGAGGCCAAGCAATGGCTTGCGGCCCTTTATATTAAATATGTTTTACGGTCCTTTTTCATAAAAGTCTCTTTAGCTCAGCGGTTTAGTGTTGATATATATGCTGAGTTTTCAGGTCCAAACCTCTAGGACTACATATTATGCCATTTTTTTTGGGTTGGCTTGTAGCCTTACGAAGGTCAGGGACGATTCTGCATACATGAGAATTTTCTTCTTTGAAAAGAACGATTGAGTTCTTGAAAATGAACACTATGAAAAGGTACGTCCAAAACATACAGACGTATGAGGGGCCAACGATTTTAAATGCGAGTAAAAAGAAAAGAAAAGAAAAAACATATGAAAACATAATTTCTAATATTTTGAAACGATCAAAGAGTTTTATTATGAATTACGAAATCATCTTCAAAACATTTTATATTTAGTCAAAGTTCTTAATGACATTAAGAGAATGTGGATTTTTTTGTTTTCTTCTTAAAACATTTCTTTGGCTGAGAAAAAAATGCTATATATATATCCAAAGTGGAAATCAATATTTTTATTTTATTTTTTATAAATAATGCTCCTATTGATACATTCCCAAAATTTTGAAAAGAACTAGACTACAAAAACTGTATAAATCATCTTTAAAACGCTTCAAATCTCGTTACAAACATAGATATCACGAAAACAGAAAATAAAAGATCTCTCTCTCTCGCAACAATCTTCAAGATCATCAAATGAGAAAATCACAACATCAAAGATGACATAGGAAGCGTTGGTGACCGTTAATACTCATCTAACTTAAATAATATTTTTTTTTTTTTTCCATATCTGTGCTTTTTTGTTTTGCCAAAATTTAGATAATGCTTTTTGTAAAACCAAAATCTTCATTTTCTATATCGGTCATGTTCGTTTCATCACTACCGGCGGTAGCGGCAAACGTTGCCGCAGATTGTTGTTCGTTTTTGTCGTCGCCGCCGCTAATCAACTAATCTCAATCTATGCTAAAACAGAGATGGAGAAATTATAGAAGAAGATCCAAAATAGCTTACCAAGAGAACAAAAATGAAAGCAGAGGAGCAGAGAAATCGAATATGGAGCTGTTCTTCTCTTCTTCTTTGTTCGTTCTTCTTCTCTTAGGTTTAGGATTTGTAAAACATTGAACTAGAGTGTTTTTGTCAATTCCCAGATTGAACGCAACATTTCAATCACGACCGCTGAATAAAACTAACATTTCAAAATTCTCGCCGCAGAACGCTGCGTTATGACGCAGCTCCTTGCGGTGACCATACAAACATCTGTACTGAAATAAATCCATTGTCCGCTGCAGCCGCAACTACTTGCGGCGGTGAAATGAACAGCCCCAATATTTACAAGGTTTAACTGAAAGAAAAAAAACAATTAAATGAGATAGTAACAAAAAGAATAGAATTTGTTGCTTCTAAAGATTGTTCTATGAGATCATAAATCTCTGTGGACACGCTACAACGTTAAAACATTTGTGGTTGTAAAGATATGGACCTTCACGACAAAAGTAAAACTAAACGGGTCTTATTATCATAATGACTAAACTTCAAGGGTCAAAATACAATTTTCTTTAAACTTTTTTGCCGTTTTGTGTCCTACAAAAAAATATCTGTACTGAACTGAATCCATCATGTTGGTGAGATCCAACGGATTATAAAATTTATCAAAAACGGGCCAAAAAAAAAAAGGTCGTCTCGTGTCGTGTGACCAGAGAGAATCAGAAGAGATTCATAGTGACGAATTCTAATTAAAGTAATCAGCTCTGTTTCCGAGGTTACAGTAGAGAGAGACGATGCATCTGATTAATGCGGTGGCGGCGGCGAGGATGTTATCCGGACTCGGACAATCCAACAGTAACGGAGGTGAAGCGATCCCGTTTGGATCGTTTGAGTGGATCACTTACGCCGGAATCTCTTGTTTCCTCGTTCTCTTCGCTGGGATTATGTCTGGTTTAACTCTTGGCCTTATGTCTCTTGGTCTTGTTGAGCTCGAGATTCTTCAGCGGAGTGGTACACCTAATGAGAAGAAACAAGCCGGTGATGATGATTTGTTTTGATTTGATTTGTTTAATTCTTTTTGAATTTGTGTGTTTCTGTTTGATTTTCTGATTTTGTGATTCTGTTTGATAATAAATGATTCAGCTGCGATTTTTCCGGTTGTTCAGAAACAGCATCAGCTTTTAGTGACACTGCTTCTCTGTAATGCTATGGCAATGGAGGTAAATCTCGTTTTCAAGTCTCTTAGCTTCTCTGTATGGAATTGATAGATTTTGTTGATGGTTTGTGGGATTTTGGCAGGGCTTACCTATATATTTGGATAAGTTATTCAATGAATACGTTGCGATTGTTCTTTCAGTCACATTCGTTCTTGCTTTTGGTGAGGTATGTGTGTTTTTTTGTTGGAGGTGTTTATCTAAGTTTATGGTTTATTTATCGAGGATTTGGATGATTTTGAACATTTTTTCTTCTTTGGCCTTTTTAAGGTTATTCCTCAAGCGATATGCACAAGGTATGGACTCGCGGTTGGAGCAAATTTTGTATGGCTTGTCCGCGTTTTAATGATTCTCTGCTACCCTATTGCTTTTCCCATTGGAAAGGTAAATTTTAAAAGTATTTGTTTGGTCAAGAATGTTCTTGTTGTTTTCAGTCATCATCTTCTTGTGTCTGCCTGTCTAAGGTTGATCAAGTGGAAATAATTTATGGATTTTGTCTATCTGTGAGCAATTCATGGGTGTTTATTTAATGTTATTTGAGACTATCGCTATATGTTTGTTCTTGTTGTATACAATGAGTTCCATATTTCAAGTTTCGCTTATATTGTCTCTTTCGGGGAACCTTTTTTTTAATGCTTTTGGCTAGATTTTAGATTTGGTGCTGGGACACAATGACGCTTTATTTAGGCGGGCTCAGTTGAAAGCTCTTGTATCCATTCATAGCCAAGAGGTATTATAGACTGTGAAGATGTTTGTTTCCTTCCTCACAACTTTTGGAAGTTTGGATTACTAATTTGGTTACCTTGTTGTTCTGACTATGGTTTTAGGCTGGCAAGGGAGGTGAACTTACGCATGATGAGACCACAATCATTAGTGGAGCTCTGGATTTGACTGAAAAGGTATGTGCTTGACTTTCTAGAATTCCAGAATCATTGGCTTGATCTGTGAAGATATATTATTACAAGTTATTCATGTAAAGGTGGTATTTGATTTAACAGACTGCACAAGAAGCCATGACACCAATTGAATCGACCTTCTCCTTGGATGTTAATTCAAAGTTGGATTGGTGAGTTTTGGTTCTCAGCTGTCTTACTTGCCTCAAATATTTTACCTGTTGTCTTGGTGTTCCTCTAGTATTGATTCTGAAAATTCTTGCATGGCAGTCGTTTCTGCAACTATTTTTAGCTCATACTCTACTTTGTATCTCATACTGCTTTCTGTGTAATTAATCTCTTAGGGAAGCTATGGGTAAGATTCTGGCACGAGGCCATAGCCGTGTTCCTGTCTACTCTGGTAATCCAAAAAACGTTATCGGACTTCTTTTGGTAATGTCATTGACTCTAATTTTGCATGTTTCAATGCTTAACTGCTTGTTTATCTCATGCATTGACAAACTCTAATCAGGAAGTTCTTCCTTCTTCTAGGTGAAGAGTCTACTTACAGTTCGCCCTGAAACAGAGACCCTTGTCAGTGCAGTTTGTATACGTCGAATTCCAAGGTTTTGCCATTACTAGTTTATCCTCCAGTCTTTTCTCCATGTTGTTTCGGGGAGAGCATCTGTATGTAGAATGAAATTTGTATTGTGATGTTTATAATGCTGCAATAGGGTTCCAGCTGACATGCCTTTGTATGATATACTGAATGAGTTCCAAAAGGGAAGTAGTCACATGGCTGCAGTTGTGAAAGTTAAGGGAAAAAGCAAAGTTCCTCCTTCGACTTTGCTTGAAGAGAATACTGATGAAAACAATGACTCCGATTTGACTGCACCACTGTTACTAAAACGAGAAGGAAACCACGACAATGTCATCGTCACAATCGACAAGGCTAATGGACAATCGTTCTTTCAAAACAATGAGAGCGGACAACATGGGTTTTCGCATACTTCAGACGCTATAGAAGATGGTGAGGTAATCGGTATCATCACTTTAGAAGATGTATTTGAAGAACTTCTGCAAGAAGAGATTGTGGATGAAACAGATGAATATGTTGACGTACATAAAAGGTTCCGCTAATATACTCTATGGCATAATTTCTTATACAACAATGTTTGAGCCACTGATTTATTTTTCTTCTCTTTTGCAGGATTCGAGTAGCAGCAGCAGCAGCCGCCTCGTCAATAGCGAGAGCTCCTTCAAGCCGGAAATTGCTGGCACAAAAGGGAACTGTGAGTTAGCACTCTCTTGTTCTGTAGCACTCTTTTGTTCTTTGTGTTGTTGTGCAGAAGAGAAAAGTTTAGAATTGATGTAACTTGTATCTGCAGGGAGGACAAAATAAGCAAGCGCAGCCGACAAAAGGTTCAGGTCAGGAACAAGATAAACTGCTTGGAACTATTGCCGAGCCTATTCGGAGAAACAACTGATGTTGTGCCCCTTGCTTGAGGAGCCAAAAGCTCTGTTGCGGTATGAGAAATGGAACATAGAATAAACTAAAAGATCCCAAATCTTTCTGTTCCATTGGTAACTTATTCATCATATTTATTTATACATAAAAATTAAAAAAAAGTCAGCCGAAGCAATTGTTCGTCCCAATTTTTGAAAATGTTTTATATATATATATATATATATAATATGTATTCTACAAAATACGTAAAATTTGTACATCGACTCCCAAACTTAATTCTTTTTATTATTATTTTGTTGTTCACTCTATTTTGTTAAAGCCACAGACTTTTTTGTTTGCGGTATTTTGTAAATGGCTAATAGCAGCAATAGTTTCGAAACAATTGCGTAGAAGGTTTCTCCATCCATCGTTAATCTTTCATATACCGGTGGCTTTTGAGTTTTGACAAAGTCTTTACAAGAAAAATCCATCGATAGCTTTGTCAAATTTGGTGTCTTAGTTATTTACAAACATATTGAACTGTTACAAACAATTTTAAATATAAAATTCGAATGAAGATACCAACAATGTTTAACAAAAAAAAAAAAAACAATTGTTTTACAATGATATAAAATAAATTATAACGGTAAAGAGACGAGATTGTCTAAAACATTTTTTGAGACTGTTAGTAAAATATACGTTAAATAGATGCAGGTACAAGATGTGACTAAACATATCAAAACAGATAGTTACGTTAAGAAAATATCAAAAATTATTAAAAATGTGTAACAAAATGAGAGTCAATTATGATAAGATAAAATATGTATGGAGATGTGGAAAACACAGAGCTATAATATAGAGACACAATAATTTCATTCTAAAGTGAAAATTACGATAAAGAAATATTTTTTTTCTAAAAAACTTTTTATGATTGTTAAAACAGAGAGATATGATATAAGATAACTCTCATAAGAGAGAGATTTAAGAGACATGATCATCCTAAATATTATTAAAATGTTTATAATTAGGATGATCATGTCACTTGAATCTATTAAAATATGTTGGATGATCATGTCTTGAATTTACAAAATTTGTAATGGTTCACCATATAGACCAAAGATTGCAACATTTCATCAAATAAACTAAAAGTTGCAATGATCATCAAATAAATCAAATGTTGTAGTGGTTCAATAATATGGTGAAAAAAAATCACTTAATTACATTTAGTAATAAATAATAAAAATATAATTCATGAAAATTTCAATCTTTGAAAGAATGTCTATCTTGTATACAATAAGTCTTCGTCTATGCAAGTCTTCGAGCAAAGGAAGCCCATTTCTCTCTCTTTTCTCATACTATATTATATAGTTTATATGAGAATTTTTTACACCATATAATAGTCTATATATGTACTGCTAGTTGTGGTGTGTGCTGATATACATATCCTAAAACTCTTGGTGATCTCTTCTCTCAAGCTAGCTACTTTCTCCCATGGCGGCTTGTTCTTTTGTCAGCTATAGATACGATGTTTTCCCAAGCTTCAGTGGGGTAGATGTTCGCAAGACGTTCCTCAGCCATCTTCTCAAGGCTCTCGACGGCAAATCTATCACTACATTCATGGATGATGGTATTGAGAGAAGCAGCCCAATCGGCCCTTCGCTTTTAACTGCGATAGCAGAAGCGAGGATCTCAATCGTCATCTTCTCTAAGAACTATGCTTCTTCGACGTGGTGCTTAAATGAATTGGTTGAGATTCACAAGTGCTATAAGAAATTGGGTCAAATGGTGATTCCCATTTTCTACAACGTTGATCCTTCGGAAGTTGGAAAACAGACCGGTGATTTTGGTAAGGTCTTTGAAGAGACATGCGTGGTCAGCAAGGAAAAACAACCAGAGGATCAGAAACAAATATGGATGGAAGCTCTCACAGATATAGCAAAAATAGCCGGAGAGGATCTTCTGAACGGGTACGTACGCTGTTTTGATTATTAATTCCATTATTTTATGTGTGTGTGCGTGTTTCTTTATTTATTCCATTACTCTTTTTTTTTGCATAGACTTCGATTGTGCTTTCTTTTTGTTGACACAAGTACTCAATATTGTTATTAGGTCTAGTGAAGCAGACATGGTTGAAAAGATAGCTAATGATGTTTCGAATAAACTTACCTCATCCACAAATTGTTTTGATGAATTCGTCGGGCTCGAAGCTCGTTTAAAGGAAATGGAACCTTTATTGTCCTTGAAATCCAAGGAAGTTAGAATGATTGGGATTTGGGGGCCTTCAGGGATTGGTAAGAGTACCATTGGAAAAGCTCTATATGGTCAACTCTTAAGCCAATTCCACTTTCACGCTTTCATACCTCATGTCTATAGCAACAAGTTTGAATGGGAGGACAAATTTCTGTCAGAGATTCTAGGTAAGGATTTAAAGATAGGAGGGAAGTTCGGTGTAGTGGAGCAAATGCTAAATAAGAAGAAAGTTCTTGCGGTTCTTGATGATGTGGATGATCCAGAGTTTCTTAAGACCTTGGTGGGGAAAACTAAATGGTTTGGACCTGGAAGCAGAATTATTGTGATCTCTGAAGATAAGCGAATTCTTGATAAGGCTCATGATGTTGACCATTTATACGAGGTGAAGTTCCCATCTCAAGATCTTGCTCTTAAGATGTTATGTCAGACTGCTTTTGGGAAGAACTCTCCACCTCATGATTTTGAGGAACTAGTCGTTAAAGTTGCGAAGCTTGCCTATAATCTTCCTTTGGGTCTCAGTATCTTGGGTTCATCTTTAAGGAAAAAGGGAAAAAAAGAGTGGATGAAAATCATGCCTCAACTCCAAAATGATTTGGATGAAAAAATTGAGAAACCATTAAGAATCAGGTTCGACAGGTTAAGTGAAAAAGATCGAGAGTTATTTCTGTACGTTGCATGTTTTTTCAATGGTTGTAGAGTCCGTTACTTCGGAGATTTCCTTTGCAATAATGTTGGGCTTAAACCGTTGATTGATAAGTCCCTCGTACGTATTACACCACAAGGATATATAGAGATGCACAATTTTGTAGAGAAGTTGGGTATTAAAATTGATCGCGCAGAGTCCAAAGGTAATCCTGGAAAATCTCGATTTCTGAAGAATGCTGAGGAAATTCTAGAAGTGCTTACTCATAAAACCGTAAGTTTTTTTTCCGCAACTATATTTTAATGCATCACCTTATAATTTACTTCCGGTATAAATTATAATCGTATAAAGTTTTGACACACATATTAAAAGAAAGAATAAATTGTCGCTATGGCTAAACTAATTGTTGTTTTTTTGCAGGGAACGGAAACTGTGGTCGGAATATTCTTCAAAGCATCAGAACTTAGTAATGAATTTATTTCAATTGATGGAGACTCCTTCAAAGGCATGGCTAATCTCCAATTTCTAAAAATCCATAACTATTCCTTGTGGTCATCGACTGAAACCTGTATAGTGCATCTACCTTACGGCCTCGACTACTGGCCACGTAAACTCAAATGGCTAGAGTGGAATAGTTTTCCATTGAAGTATTTGCCTCGTAGTTTTAATACTGAGCATCTAGTTGAACTCAGCATGGAGGACAGTAAGCTTACGAGGCTATGGGATGGAACTCAGGTAACAATCATGCATTGTATTAATTAGTTGTAGGTATATTACTATATTTAGTAACATATGCATGTTTTAAATCTTTTTCAAAAATGTTTATGAACGTGTGTATTTTGTTTTCAGCCACTAGGAAGCCTCAAGACGATGGATTTAAGTCGGTCCAAATATTTGAAAGAAGTTCCAAATCTTTCTAAGGCAATAAACCTCGAGGAATTAGATCTTCATGGATGCATATCTTTGGTGAAGCTTCCTCGCTCGATTCAGGTTGCCATTAAACTGAGGAAGTTAAATATGCGTGGTTGCATAGAGCTAAAGAGCTTTCCTACGCATCTCAAATTGAAATCTCTCCACGACCTCGATCTCACTTTTTGTCATAATTTGACAAATTTTCCCGTAATTAAAATGGAGAATTCAATCCATATGCCATATGAAGTTGAAATCCGTGTAGATGATTGTTTATGGAACAGGAATCTTTATGACACAATGTGGAACAGAGATATCCATGGACTCGACTATCTCGGCTGCCTTAAAAGATGCATACCATGTGAATTTCGTCCGGAATATCTCGTTCGTCTCGTAGTGATAGGCAACAAAAAGCTTGAGAAGCTATGGGAAGGCGTCCAGGTAACGTTCTTAATGTTTTATAGCATTTACTGATTCTTGTTTCACATAACCAAAATTGTCAATATGGCTTGTGATCCACGGTTTGATTTTACATACATACATAAATAGTAGTTTTTAACATACATAGGTATACAATTGAAATGATTATATAGTTCATAATGATCCAATTTTTTCTGGTTTTAATTTCAGTCCCTTGGAAGTCTCATAGAGATCGATCTGTCAGAATGTACAAAGTTGACAGAAGTTCCAGATCTTTCCAAGGCCATCAATCTGAGGAGTTTGAAACTCAACAAATGTGAAAGTTTGGTGACTTTACCTTCTACAATTGGGAATCTAAAATACTTAGAGAGGTTGGAAATGAGAGGGTGCATATTGCTGGAGGTTCTTCCAACAGATGTCACCTTGTTATCTCTCGAAATCCTCGATCTTAGTGGTTGCTTACGTTTGAGAAATTTTTCCTCGGATTCCATGGAGTATCGAAAAGCTCTATTCCGAAAACACGCGCGCCATTCGCGAATTTCGTTGTTGCATTGAGAATTTCTCGTGGCTCATTGTACTCAAGAGTTGGATACAAGGCATCGTAGACTAGGACAAGTTGTCATGACTCGTGTTCTTTGGACTAGAGCAACTAGCATGAGTTCACTGGAAACTGTCACTGATCGTGATGAATCATGTTTAGAAGACTGGATTTGGTAATTTTTGTACAAACTGATATAAGCTGAAATCGAGCATTAGCCTTATATTTTAGTGATTACCTCTTGAACCTTAATGTAATTTTCTTATATAAACATACATTAGACCATCGTCTCTCTCACAAACTTAATCGATCTTAGATTACGTATTCGTCTCACTCACTGAATTTTATTTGAATTTAACTTATGATTACGATGATTTAAGTTTGAGGTTTATTTATAAAAATTCATATCATAAAAGATAAGCAAGTTGAGCTAATTTATTTGATACTAGTGATGGACCCGCACGTACGTGCGGAGTTATTTTTACAAAATTACGATTTTTTTAAGTAGATGCTATTTTGGTAAAATTTTGTTATATGAGTTTATTTGATAAACTATATATAGATATACAGTTGTAAAATATAGATATTGTATTACATGATAAAATTTTAAAATTATTTAAATGAAAATGATAAGTGATATTACGTGTTTATTTTTTAAACTAATCAAAACATTTCTAACTGTTTGCTTAGAGATGTTCAATCGGATTTGGGTTTGGCTTTAGTTTGAATTGTTTTATGTGTAGTTTAGAATGGAAACCCGTCCTGTTCCTTTCCGTCTCGTCCTCACCCGTCCCGTCCCGTCTTCTATTTGTCATAAAATTTCTGTTCCATAATCGTTTCTTTTTAAAACATAATCATTTGCCAATGTTTATTATAAGAAACTTGGTAAAAGATTTAGACGGGATACCCATATTCCTCGTTTAAATATTTATTTTTATCAAACTAATAAAAATCTAATTATCAATCTAAGTCACATGCTCCCACCATTTTCATTCACAATGCACTATCTGTAATCCTAACATATACAATCCTTGTTCGATTTTTAATTTTATTGATCTTTCAGTTTCATCTTTATTTCTCGTTATTTTCTTCAATTCAAAGATTCATGTTTTAGCCTTTTTGTTTTCTAAAAATTTAGGTATTTCTATTTTTTTTAATACATGGATTTATCGTAGTTTTGTTATCCGAAGTACTCGTAGTTTTATATTTGAAAGTTGAAAGTGAATTTAACTTTATGACCGTGTCTCATAACAATTATATCTAATCATGTTTTTTTTTATGTGAAATAATTCAGATAATGTTTGTTTCGAATTATATGTTCCCGTCTCGTATCCATTCCTATAAGTTTATATATTTTTTTAATAAATAACACCATTTACATGTAACTAAATATAATTTTAATATATGTAAAATTTCATATAATCGTCCAAAAGTAGAGATTTATACGTCCCAAAGTTGAATTTTGTTCAATATTTTGAGATTTTAAGAATTAAATATAACTACCAATTTTTTTTTATTTCAACCGGTTATCCAAAACTTATATATCATATTTGTCAAGGATAGTTTAAAATTGTACGTATATGTGAGATAATGTTTGTAGATATTTATTTATTATATCATTTATATCATACCAATTTGACATTTTATTTGTTTTCAATTAGATTAAATCATTAAAAATATAATCCATTTATTATTTAAAAATTGGTAATAAGTCGTTAAAATCATTTAAATGTGATATATCCACTTGTTATTTAGTTTTAATCTTAATAGAAATTCTATATGTTTATAATCTCAAAATGTAGTTTATGATTTGATAAAACAATTATTTAATATTTGATAATAGTAATGATATGCAAATTGCCAATGGATGAAGATTTATTTTGTTAAGATTGTGTGAAATTAATAAGAAAAAAGAAGTTTAGAATAATCATTAACTAACTGTTTGACCAAATAAAAATCATTAACTAATTGAATTAATGATAAATTTTGTAGATATCATTTGTGCTATAATTGCTAGATTGATTTTTGAATATGAATGAAAATAAGAAATTTATGTGATGTAGAATGTTTATTCGCATGATTTTAGCAAACAAATATTTAATTATTAATTTAGTTAAATTTTATTTATATTTAAAAAATTATATAATTTTTAAAAATTTTATGATATGATCAGTTATGTATATATACTATGTAGAATTTGATTAGTTGATTATTTCATATGCTAACATATTTTTTTATCTTTTTTTATTTTTCTAAAAAATGTTATCTTTGTTATTTTAGATATATGATGATTTTGTTTTATTAGATTTCATTCTATATAAATTATTAATTTCGAAATTATATTAACATATTAAATTAATAATAAATATGTTTATGTATATTCAAAATATATTTGTTTACATATATTTAGTTTTGAATTTAATTGTCCACTTTTTATGGTAAAAGATTATTATGATTTCCATAAATATAGATTGTTTTTGTTTTTGTTTTTGTTTTTTTTGTTGTCATTAATTCTGTTTGGCAACTGGTTTTATTTTCATGAAATGTTTTTTTAAAATTGGAGGGTGTTTGGCTTCAAGTTGTCTTTCCCAATTAATAGTATAGATCATGATCTAATCTCTATCTATTATGGGTTAAGCAATTTAGCTCATTTGACATTGTCCATATTTTATCATCTAAGTTCAAAATTTGCATATAAAATATTTTTGGGGGAAAAAAAATCATGGATGAAAAAAAATAATCACACATTTGCAAAATATAAAATAACAATACCAGTGGAAAATGAAATAAACGAAGTAAATAAGTAAAATATATGTGAATAATTTGTATTAGATCCATTTAACAATGGGCGAAAAATTAATGATGAAAAGTAACGGGGTGGATTTAGGAGTAAAGAAAATATTGGGGACCAATAATAAAAAGATCGAGAAAATAAAAAAAACAAATTTTGCTGTTTATCCTAAGAATTCAAAATTGTACAAAACCCGACCCTTATTAGGTCGACGATGAGAGGAGAAAATATCTAAAAGAAGGCGTCGGCAATTGCAAAACCAGATAGAGACGAAGGAAGAGGATCCTTCAAAGATGCATCCGATTAACGCGGTGGTTGCGGCGAGGATGTTGGCCGGAGTCGCACAATCTAACACCGTAGGAAGCGAGGCCATTCCGTTCGGATCGCTGGAGTGGATCACTTACGCCGGAATCTCTTGTTTCCTCGTCCTCTTCGCCGGAATTATGTCGGGTCTCACTTTGGGTCTCATGTCTCTCGGTCTCGTCGAGCTCGAGATCCTCCAACGCAGTGGTACTCCAACAGAGAAGAAACAATCAGGTGATTGATTTATCGATTGAATCAATTTGATCGAATCCTTTTTGGAATCTCATGTTTGAATTTTGTTGTGATGGTGAGAATTTGCTTGCGAATTTTTATTTATTTATTTCAGCTGCGATTTTTCCGGTTGTTCAGAAACAGCATCAGCTCTTAGTAACATTGCTTTTGTTCAATGCTCTTGCTATGGAGGTAATTATCTTAATTCAAGTCTCTGTCTTTGATTCCAAAACCTTTTACGCTCGTTATGATGATGAATCAGGGTATAAAGATGGTTCATTTGTTGAAATGTTGCAGGGGCTACCTATATACTTGGATAAGATATTCAATGAGTATGTCGCCATTATTCTATCGGTCACGTTCGTGCTATTTTTCGGAGAGGTTTGTGTTTTTCTTCTGCGTCCAAGGTTTTGCTAGGTTTTATAAAGGCTTCCCACTGAATTGAACATTGTTTTTGTTTCAGGTTATTCCTCAGGCTATATGTACCAGGTATGGTTTGGCAGTGGGAGCAAATTTGGTATGGCTTGTCCGCATCTTAATGATTCTCGCGTACCCGATAGCTTTTCCTATTGCAAAGATGTTAGATTGGGTACTGGGACACAGTGACCCTTTGTTTAGGCGAGCTCAGTTAAAAGCTCTTGTATCCATTCACGGTGAAGCAGCTGGAAAGGGAGGTGAACTTACACATGATGAGACCACAATCATTAGTGGAGCACTTGATTTGACGGAGAAGACTGCGCAAGAAGCCATGACACCAATTGAATCAACCTTTTCCTTGGATGTAAATTCAAAGTTGGATAGGTGAGTTTTGGCTCTTTAATTGTTATAGTATCGTGAACTCTGTCATGTAGGTTATGTATATTTTTATTTTTGATTCGGAAACTGGGCCATGGCAATCACTTGTGTAACTATCTCTATATAACATGTCTGACTCCGTATCATTTACTGTTTTGCTTGTGATTAATCTCTTAGGGAAGCTATGGATAAAATTCAAGCACGAGGTCACAGCCGTGTTCCTGTCTACTCTGAGAATCCAAAAAATGTTATTGGACTTCTCTTGGTAGGTATTGTTGACCCTTTTCCGTTGCTATGATTTTCATGTTTCAGTGGTAGCTTATGCTTACTCTAATCAGGAAAATGTTCTGTTTTCTAGGTGAAGAGTCTCCTTACAGTTCGACCTGAAACAGGGACTCTTGTCAGTGCAGTTGGGATACGTCGAATTCCAAGGTCTTTCCGTTACTATTTTGCTTGCTATCGTTTCCATATTCATTCCTTTAGCATTTCTATGAAAAACAAAGTTCCTGATGTCATAAATGATTAAACAGGGTTCCAGCTGATATGCCTCTGTATGACATACTGAATGAGTTTCAAAAAGGGAGCAGTCACATGGCTGCAGTTGTGAAGGTAAAGGGAAAAGGCAAAGGTCATCCTTCTACTTTGCCTGAAGAAAATAGTGGCAAAAGCAACGTCTCAAGTAGTAAATCCGAGTTGACTGCCCCTCTGTTACTGAAGCGAGAAGGGAACCACGACAAAGTCATTGTCCGCATCGACAAAGCTAATGGACAATCATTCATCAGCGAGGCCGGCAGACATGGGTTTTCGCATACTTCAGAGGAGATTGAAGATGGAGACGTGATAGGTATCATCACATTGGAAGATGTGTTTGAAGAACTTTTGCAGGAGGAGATTGTGGATGAAACAGATGAGTATATAGACGTGCATAAGAGGATTCGGGTTGCGACTGTAGCAGCAGTAGCCATTTCATCATTAGCGAGAGCACCTTCAGGCCGAAGGTTACTAGGCCAAAAGGGAACTGTAAGTTTCACTCTTGCAAAACAAATGGCTAGACTGGAAAGATCTGTAGAAATAAGAATCGGGTTCTGTTTTTCTTTGCAGGGAGGACCAAAAACGCCAAAAGCATCTTCTACTTCTAAATAGGATGATAAACTGATCTCAACCATGCCCGGTCCTCCTCAATGGAACAACTGATGATTTCAGGTGGGTGGTGCTGTTGAGTTTTTGCTTGAGATGTGAGAAATAAATAAGGCTTGAAAGTTAAATCCGTTTTGAGCACCTTCTCTTTCACTGCTTTAACTACATATGTATAATACATACATGTAGATATAATAATCTACAATCCTTTCAACTTTTCTCATATCCACGAATTGATTCTTTTTGTATATTCTTGTCAGATTCTTCGCTGTCCTACTATAACACTTACTCACTTTATTCAACCATATATATCTGCTCATGTGCAATTTCTTCGTTGTCCTGTAATGCTTTGACAAATTTAATTAAATCAGTTCTAATTCTTAAGGCATTCGAGGGACCATAAAAGGCGGCTAAAGCACACGATAAGAGTGTGTGTACGTACTTTATGTAAGAAACCATAGAACAAAGTGAATTTTACTATTTCAAGATTCTATTCTCTTGAGATGGCTGGAAAATATATATAACGTAGAAACCAAATCATCAAACGTAACCAATTACTATCGATGAAAAAAATAGTTTATCCCTTAAAAACCCATTAAACCCACTGGCTGTGGCTGCTAATACCCTCCACTTAACCTAATCAGCACCACTAAATCATAAGAGGTTGTACGTGTGACTAGTTTAAATAGGGAACGTACTGAAGTACTAATCGTTACACACGAAACTAACACAAGAAGATCAGAGATGGATACAATGAGTTTGAAAAAGATAGAGAAAGCGAGGATTAAGAAGAAGAAGAAGATGGAGAATATGAAGGAGACTAGATTGCTTGTAAGCATCAAGGTGGTAGGGAGTACAGGACCAATCCGTTTTGTTGTCAATGAAGATGAAACAGTCACAAATGTTATAGATATAACTCTGAGATGCTATGCTAGCCAAGGAAGACTCCCTCTTTTCTCTTCTCATCTCACCTCTTCTTTCCTACTTTACACTCCCTACTCTCCAGATCAACGTGAGATTTCTTTGAATCTATCTTTTGCATGTAGATGTTACAAATTATGATTACCATTATATATTTCACAAATTAACGTAAACATTTAGGAAAATAAACAAAAACATAGGTAGTATGGTGGCATCGGCTCGGTTTTTCCAAAAGAAGTTGATCAACCTTGCTCTCTCTAGTTTCAAATTTGTTTAGAGGGATGAATTATACTACCAATCAGTATGATCATTGATTGGTCTTAGGTTATTTACATGAATGTTTCATGCACATGTCCAAAACTTCATAGTCAAATAATTTATTTTTTGAAGAGGCGGTAAAATACATTAACGTCGTTATTGCTTTATGTAATGTAATGTAGCACTGAATCCATGCGCAAGAATTGGGTCGACGTTGTCCATGAACTTCATTATGTGTCAAAATCCAGAAGCTAATGAGAACGTTGAAGTTTTTGCGGACACAACCCGAAAGATTAGTGCGATGTGGAGGCTGTGGCTGAAGAACTTTGTAGGACTAATGCGTCGCCCATTACTCAAACATACTTTCCATGGTTCTGTTCGTTTTGTAGTTTCTGGTGATAACGATCAATGACCAAACACATGGACTACGTACATTTTGTTTGTGTTATAGGCAGTTTTTGTTCTTCTTGTTAGATATTTCTTGGATCGATGAAAGTAGGGTCATGATCTATACTATTCGACTAAATCAACCCTTTTAAAAAGTATATAAACAAACAAATTTCTAAGAGGTTGCTTTGCATGCAATACACAACGTAATCAATACTAATCATCATTTTAAGTTTTGAATTGTGTGTCTACTTGGTTAACTTCCTCGTTTGCGTTTTCACGTTTCGTGATTATCAAGTAATCTTTTATTGTTATTGCTAGGACTAAAATGTTTCCATAAAAAGAAACCTAAAACTATATTTATTTAGTAAAGAGGAGGAAAGTATTATTTACATAGAGAGAAAAAAAAAAAAAAAAAAAAAAAGAGATGCATCAAGTAGAGAAGGGTGATTAAAGTTTGAAGAGTTTATCACCCTTGACGATAGGGTTTTGTTTCGTTAACTCGTGAATGGCGACAGCTTTATAATCCGACGGACAAGAATGCTCCTCCGGGTAACGGTGAGAGCCGCAGAACATGTGGCCACATCTACACTGAAACCCTAATAATCCCACCTTCTTCTTGCACATATTGCATCTACTACTCTTCTTCTTCACCTCCACAGCTGTCGCCTTCTCGGCAGCTGTGACCTCTTCGGCCGCCTCTGCTGCTGTTTTCGAGTTGTTGTTCAAAGTGGCCAAGTATCTGGCAGACTCGTCCTTTAAGAAATCCTTGTAGCACTTAGAGCAGAGGTTCTTTGTCTGTGACGTGCTGAAGAAGCCACAGCCTCTAATGCATAGAGAAGGTTCTCCTGTCATTACTCTTTGCCTTCTTGTTTTGGCTCTCCACACAATCCAATCTTATGTTTGCAACGTTTTGTGTATAAGAGTGACTTCGCCTTCTTATTTGTTTTGACTCTGTGCAATCTTTTCTTACGTTTGAAATTTTGCATGTCTTTGAGTTTTTTATAGAGCTTTTGAAGACTTATAAATATATATCCCTGCCAGATTCAGGTGTTTTATGTCCTAATCAAATTCGATATTTATCTTCAATTTTTATTTTGTTTTGCTTTATTTTGTGGACTTGTCTATAAATAGAATCATAATGCAATATTGATTTAAGCGGACTAATTATCCAATTCTACGTGGAAAAACATATAATAACATTATCCTTTGAAAATAAAATTATATTAAGTTTTTGACTCAATGAAAGTCGAGTAATTAAAAAGATTACTCATCAGTTACTTATTTTAGCCTCGCAAAAGTAACAGAGAGAAAAGAGAGAGAGAGAGAGAGAGAGACGAGACCGTGACTCCGTGATAAGCTCTGAACAATGCAGGATGCGAAGACCAACGGGTAAGTTGATTCAATGGAAACGTACATCGCTTGCATTAAAAGGCCTCTCCGTTTATTTGATTTCATCAGCACGTTTCTCCACCCTGAGATAATTTCAACGATCATCATTAGCAAAACCAATCGATAGCTTTATGTTTTAGAGAAACAAATGTAGAAGAGTATTAGAAACCAGGAGAAGTGGAGAAGTCTGAAACCTGCAGGCTTTGCGGTTCGGTTTTGTCTCCATTGTTGTTAGACTTGGAATTGGCTTCAACACGCTTCCCTTTGAATGAGAAATTGAATCCAGAAGCAGTAGCAGACCCTCCAAAACGTTTTGAACCAAAATCCAAACGGTCGATCATTCGTGCGACACCAGCTATTCCTGCATTCATCTCACGTTGCACTCCTTTGCTCAATTCTTTCACTGAGTTATTGCGAGCAAGTAGCTTCTCTTTAAGACCTTGTTTACTTTTAGAGATCGAATCCTTGTACCTGCAGGCATGTCCCAATCAGTTTCTGTTACCAACTTCTGAACAAATGAGGAAGGATTGATTGACATACTTTGCAGAAGCTGCAGCTAGTTTGGATTTAATGGCTTCTGGAAGCGAGGATGCTTCAGGTGGATCTGGACTTTGAGATGAACGAGATGGAGAAAGGCCAGGGGAGATTCTGATGACAAATAGGGTTTAGGTCAGTTCTAACCAATTTTAAAGGCTTGAGAAATTTCCAAAAAGTAGCTTTGTAATGAAGAGACATGGTCTCGCATTCAATAGCCATCTAAATTATTTATCAGTGGACAAAAATCCAGCCAAGAGAAAAAGGAGATATAAGAGTCTCTGCATTGTGCAGCCTTATCCCATATACACATTTTCCCGAGCAAACTCAAACTAATAGAAACCGTATCAATCATGAAAGCTGGTTAGAGAGGCAACCCAAGCAAATAGAAACCAAATAAATCATGGAAGCTCGTTATCGATAAACCAGACTTGATTTTTGTTTTAAGTCCATACCGGGATGCGTTGTTGCTATCTGTAGGAGCGGAAGAGTGACCAGAGACAGGAGATGCGGTCAATGAGCCAGGACTAGGACAAAGGTTTGCGAGTTGATGTTCATCTTGAGAAATAGCAGAGATACGATAAAGATTGATAAAATCAGAAGGATGCATCGTACTGGGAATGGGATCACTGGACGAAACAAAACTGGAGGAGGTTTGATTCTCCCTTCTGCGAAGCAGACAACGTCTATGGGCAGCTTCGGTGAGTTGCCTCAAGAATTGTTCATCAAAGCTGTTAAACTGCGATTCCTCCTGTAGAAAAATAATATATCACCACTTAGTCAACTACGAGCACCAAATCACCTTAGTTTTACTAAAGCAAACTGTATACATTTCGAACCTCCTCAGAGTGAAAATCCTCAGGAGAGTGATGAATAGATATCGGAGATGATGAAGATATGTTCCTAGTTTTCAACAATCTTTCCTTTTCCACAGCAGCCAAAAGCTCTTGGCTACAAAATAGGAACCGTTCTAATTAAAACCTAACTGTGAGCAAATAATCTTTGTTCTTAGATGAATGAGTACCTAGCAGGATCTTTCAAAACAAACAATTGCCAGCAAATAGGACACTCTTTGCTTCTCTGTGACCTGTGTAGTAACACCCAATTTACAAATCAGTCACTGATAGATGAACAAGAAATAGAAATCTAAACAAAGAAACAATATGATCACAGATTGGATTTTGACATAGTACCATTCAATGATGCATTGAAGGTGATATTCATGTTTGCAACTTGTAACCTGAAAGTGAACATCCATTAACAGATTTAGGTATTGGAAACATCGGAGAAGTCACAACAATGGAACATGGAGATCAATCGAACATGTACACCGATGGGTTTAAGAAACAAAATAATGATCGAGAAATCAAATAATCTAGTATTAAGCTAAAGCAAAATCTCATATCACAATCCAATCCAAATACAGAGAACAAGATCGTAAAACCCAGGAAACTGAAGCGTATCTAAGACAAATATAGAAAAGCAAAAAGAGAGAGAGAGGATTTTAAGAATCTGACAGTGGAAGGATCGTGGAGAGAGAAAGGCTCGAGACAGATGCTGCAAGCGTCATCGGAATCATCATCGGAGGAGACGACGAACGGAGAGGAAGAAGAACCAATGGCGGAGTTTAAAGGGGAGTCGGATAAGTTAAAAGCGGAAGAATAAGTGAAATTAGACATTGTTGTCGAAACGAAGCGGAGGAAGAAGAAGAAGAAGAAGCTTGAGGATTGAGAATTTGTGAGATTCAAGAGGTTGAAGAAGATGAAGATGGATTTGATCAAAAGATAGAGAGAGAGAAGAGGAGACTGACAAGTCAAAGGAAGCGAAAAGTCAAACAAAGAGAAAATGGGAAGGAGGTAGGAGGAGAGTAAAGTTCGATTCGACTGTTCGTTCCCACTTTTACCTTTTCTTTTTCTCATTTTTTTATTTTTCAATGTTAGTTATAAAAACTTATATAAATGGACTATTGGGCTTTGCTAGTCCACTTGTTTTAGATTCTAAACGTATTTCACCATCAGATGATGGACCCAATTTCCCAAAAAGTGAAAAGAACACATATAATTAATGAAGTTTTTTTCTCTCTTTAAAATTTTTTTTTTTTATCATTATCCCCAAATTATATAATAATTATGAATTCTACATGTGTATTTTGTATCTAATGAATAATGTTTAACATGATTTTAATGAAAATATATTTTGCTTTAAAGATAAACTGAGAATTTTGTTTTAAAAGTCACATTGATAAATATAAAAATATGTTTTAAAACAAAATTAAAACTATAGTATAACACACTTTGGAGTACTAACAAAAAAAAATTTAGTATAACACACTTAGGATTTGCTAGCACGAATTGTTTGAACCACATTATATTTCTTATGTAAACAATATAATGTTCAGTTGGCTCTTTTGAGCTAATCTTTTAAAAAGTTGTTAAATAAAAAAAAATTAGTAATAAATTTTTTCACAATTTCTTTAGTTTCTCGATTTCAGATTTCTTTCTAAAATTTCGATTTTCAAGAAATGTTAATTCGATTGATTTTTCTCAATATCGGATCTTCTTTAATTATCCAACGAGAGATGCTTGCTCCACTACAACTCTTAGTATGGTTTATCTTCTTATGTGGAGATTTTCTTGTGTGGCATGTTCATTAGTAGAGGTAAAACACCTTTCCATTGTATTACAAGACCAAATAAGCTTCTAGTAATTATCGACATTCAACAAACCACATCCTAACCAAATTACGTATGTTTGCCAAAGAGAAGATAAAAATGTGTAAACAAATTGTCATTAGATGCAATCAAAACTTGGGATTATTGCACCTAATTACATGAAAACTACAAATCAACTAGCTGCAATTTTGACAAAACCACTCCTCCAACAATTACAAAATCTTTTTGACAAATAGGCATTCGAAACATTCATGCTAATTACTATTTTCTGATATAAATTTTTACCAACCAACCGTTAATATTATTTTTTTGATGAAAATCTCTCAAACAAAAATGAAAATTTGTTTGTAATGCCAACCCCAATCCTTCTAGATTTGAGATATCTAGAATTTGTGTTATTAAACCATATGTCCCAAATTATCTTGACAACTTTAGAGAACTTGATCTTGAATTCAGATTCCGACAAATGGCAATACCGATTACATTTTTCACTTGTTTATGTTTGTCTATACTTCATTTTGTTTTATAACTTAAGTTTGTTAAATCATATCTATCATCTATGATCTTTATCATACTGAAATTAGGAGAGATGCATTGTCTCTACTCTCTTACTCGATTAACCAATAAGACCCGGAATGGGATTAGAATAATATGGTGTTAACAAAATGCAAACAATATAGTATTTTAATTTTAATTTTTGTGGTAATCTCTATCTTTCGTAAGCAAAAAGTAGAGCGTGGTCTGAAAACCATCCAAGACCATATTGTTATCGGCTACTCCCACTACCCAGCTTCCTTCTTCTTCTTCTTCGCTGCGTCTCCTGGTTTCTCTACTTTACGATTGCTCGTTAGGTAAAGATAAGATACTCGAGAACTACTACTGTAGCCCTTTAAATCAAGTCAGCTTTTTAGTTCCTCTTGTTGTCAGTTATGTGTTAAAAGATTTAAAGACATAAACTTTTGTCTGAATTGCTCCCATGGGTTTCCTCTAAGATACAAAGTTTCCTCCTTTTTGTGTGTTTTGTAATTCTGATTACGTTATGGCTTCTTCGTAGGAGGGAATTGTGAATTAAGGTGGAGAAGATGGTTGTGTTTGGGAATGTTTCTGCGGCGAATTTACCTTATCAAAATGGGTTTTTGGAGGCAATTTCATCTGGAGGTTGTGAATTGATGGGACATAGCTTTAGGGTTCCGACTTCTCAAGCACTTAAGACAAGAACAAGGAGGAGGAGTGCTGGTCCTTTGCAGGTTTTTTCTTTTTACTTGGAATTCTCGAAATTTTGTCTAGTGGGTAAGTGTTATTTTGATTAAAGAGAGGTAACTACAGGTAGTTTGTGTGGATATTCCAAGGCCTGAGCTTGAGAATACTGTTAATTTCTTGGAAGCTGCAAGTTTATCTGCATCTTTCCGTAGTGCTCCTCGTCCTGCAAAGCCTTTAAAAGTTGTTATCGCTGGTGCTGGTATGTGTCAATAAATAGTGATCCGTTTAAGATCTGATGAAGTTTGTTTAGTAAGCCTGATGCACTTTTGCCTCTAAATAATCGCAGGATTGGCTGGATTATCAACTGCAAAGTACCTGGCTGATGCAGGCCACAAACCTTTGTTGCTAGAAGCAAGAGATGTTCTTGGTGGAAAGGTACTTCGATTGGTTCTTACTCGCTCAACAACTCATGGTTGTTTGCATTCATCATTCTTATATGATTTGCTAGTTTCCAAAGGCTGTACCAATTATGTATGTGAGACTAGAAGATATAACTAGTGTTTAGAGTGTTATAGCTCTTAGGTACACAATTGTGTACATGTATCTCTCTTGTCTGTTTCTAAGTCTTTTACTGCCAAGTTGTTTTAATTTTTTTTATGGTCTTATGTTTTCTGTCTTGTTGTATACACCGCACAACCTCTTCCAATTCGTAAGCTTAGTATATAACAGTATAGAGTAGGTTTACTGGAAGATAGCTTGTGATTATATATTGTGTTACATTGTTGTTGTGTTCTGTGGCTCTTGAATTAGGCCCTGTTCCATTTAGAAAATTTACCTTTAATTTTTTAGAGGATCTATTAACGATGTGAAATTTGTGTTCCTGCAGATAGCTGCATGGAAAGATGAAGATGGGGACTGGTATGAAACCGGCTTACATATATTCTGTAAGTTCAACTTCATATCCTATCTACTGCTCCTGCTATATATGTTTCTCACGAGAGTAGATAATTAACAACTAAGATTTGAATTTACATTGTATTTACGAATCTATCTACTGCTCCTGTCTGATAATCGATAGCTGCATAAGATATATCGTAAAAGCATAGATAATTATGTTTGTAAAGTGATGCTACACACACAGAAAATAAGCTGATGTCAATGAGATCATAGGCATTTATTCATTCTGAGAGTAACAAGTTTTTATTGAGCTTTTTCTCTTATTATCTTGTACCTGTTTTGGAATGTACTCATTAATCAGCTCTACCATCAAGTTTAGTACGAATGTAAAACAATGCTTATCTGTTTTCCCTGTTATTACTATTCTTTTTGAAGTACTTTACTTTTTTTCTTAACTCTCTTCATATTCTTGCTGGAAGTCGGTGCTTATCCGAATGTGCAGAACTTATTTGGAGAACTCGGGATTAATGATCGGTTGCAGTGGAAAGAACACTCCATGATTTTTGCTATGCCAAGTAAACCTGGTGAATTTAGTAGATTTGACTTCCCAGATGTCCTACCAGCACCCTTGAACGGTGAGAGGATAAAGTTGTAGCATACTATCATCTGCTAACCTACTAATATGATATTGCTGCTTCATGTAATTTGAACTTTAAAACAGAAAATATATGATGAAAACAGTGGTTGAATCTATAGTTAGTGGCATCATGAATTTGATTTGATAATATTGGATTAATAGGCCGAAACTTGAGTTGAATGTAAAATAAACTATGATGGAACTGAGTAAAAAAGTAGGGTTAGTAACTATGTTGCATATGTGTATGTGATCTAGGCGTCGTAAAGAACATGGTCATTTTTCTTTCCAATGTAAGGAATCTAGTTTCGAGCTTCTATGTACTAGACTGGTAATTTAAAATGCAAAATTCTGTTTGCTGGTCAAGGCAAGATGACAACTGAACTCCAGTGTAGCATTAGTGCTGAAATGCGTCTATGGTGTAGTTAATGTGTTTCTGGTAGATAAGTCATGTTGATGTTGGATTTACTTTGTAGGTATTTGGGCTATTTTGCGGAACAACGAAATGCTGACATGGCCAGAGAAAATAAAGTTTGCTATTGGACTTTTGCCAGCCATGGTCGGCGGCCAGGCTTATGTTGAGGCCCAAGATGGTTTATCAGTCAAAGAGTGGATGCAAAAGCAGGCAAGTAGGCTATTTGAGTTCACATTCCCTGTGAAATTTTTGTAAGCATGTTGATGAACTTACTATTCTAGAGTAGTTAGCATGCTGAAGCATGATTGTTTGTCAGACTTTTCCAGCCCAAGTGGCTGTTTTTGTTCTCGTGCATGTACTTTTTTCTCATCAGATAATAACAGATTATGATAAATTGTATACTCATCCAGGGAGTACCTGAGCGTGTGACCGACGAGGTGTTTATTGCCATGTCAAAGGCGCTAAACTTCATAAACCCTGATGAACTGTCAATGCAATGCATTTTGATAGCTTTGAACCGATTCCTTCAGGTTTGACATTCCAGCCCTTTATTCCTTTTGTTCTTCCTTATGCCTGTCTTTTTGTGGATCTTTTATTGTACTGGCAATCATAGTTACCATTTTCATAGTCACCATGGAAACTACACTTGAGTGATCTTTTCACCCAAATAATTCTTCCTACTGTTTCTTCTGCCCATAGTGGCAGGAAGGGTTAGGTATTTGCTCTGGAAAACATGTTGACCTTAGTTTCTTGTCAGCGAGTGGTTTTGCTAACAAGAAGTCACTTTCACTGTTATAAGTTCAGCAGTGTTGCTGTTTTGGATGGGATTGATATGACGACCACCTTATTTCTTGAGTTTATCAGTTGATTAACTTGTAGTACTTTATCCCAGTTATCAGATGTTTCTCATTTTGAAACCTATGGTGTGTCATACGCTGCAGTCTGCAATAGCTGGTTAGGATTCCAAATGCAAACTAATAGAAACTACATTGACAGGAAAAACATGGTTCAAAGATGGCATTCTTGGATGGCAATCCTCCAGAAAGGCTTTGTATGCCAGTTGTGGAACATATTCGATCACTAGGTGGGGAAGTGCAACTTAATTCTAGGATAAAGAAAATTGAGCTCAATAACGATGGCACTGTTAAGAATTTCTTACTCACTAATGGAAGCACTGTGGAAGGCGACGCATATGTTTTTGCTGCTCCAGGTTTACTACCATGCTGTCTTGTGGGTTTAGATTTCATCTGGTATCCTTCTTACTAATATGCTGTTTATGTTTTTTTTTTGCAGTTGATATCCTGAAGCTTCTTTTACCAGATTCCTGGAAAGAAATACCATACTTCAAGAAATTGGATAAATTAGTTGGAGTGCCAGTTATTAATGTTCATATATGGTTAGTGAGACCGATACCTCCCTTTTTCTTTTATCTGGCATTTCGGTGTGAGATCACAAGCAGATCTTAACTGCTATGAACTGTTATCGCAGGTTTGATCGAAAACTGAAGAACACATATGATCACCTACTCTTTAGCAGGTGAATTTCTTATATAAGCAGTTTTGAGGTATTAAGTCTTATAGAATACATAGCTGGACATAATATTGAAAAAGAGTTTTGCACTAATACTTGACTTTTCATCAAGAATAAGAAATGTATAGTCTTGAATCAGCAACAGTTAAGGCGTGTTCTTGGTTAAACATTTGCTGTATCTTTAACATTTTTGTTTTGGTGTTTTTGCAGAAGTAACCTTCTGAGTGTATATGCCGACATGTCCTTAACTTGTAAGGTAATAACGCATTCTTGTCTTTCTAAACCTGTTCCTCTACTATGTATCTATCATAAGAGATTAAAACTTGGTGCACTAGTACGTCTCATGTATACCAGTCACAAGTATCTTGTCAATTGTCATATATTTTGTTGGGTTATCTTGATTTGATTCAACCTAGATTCTCTAAGAGTTAAATAAAGCATTTACTTTCATGATTAACTGTAGGAATATTACGATCCTAACCGGTCGATGCTGGAGCTAGTATTTGCACCAGCAGAGGAATGGATATCACGGTCTGACTCTGACATCATAGATGCAACAATGAAAGAACTTGAGAAACTCTTCCCGGATGAAATCGCAGTTGACCAAAGCAAAGCCAAAATTTTGAAGTACCATGTCGTCAAAACGCCAAGGTTAGAGAAGTTACATCAAACCCAACATTGTAAAACAATCCCATTTTATTTAAACCTCACAAGAGACTTGGCATCATGATGATGGACACAACATATTCCTTTTTTGTTGCATGATCAGGTCTGTGTATAAGACCATCCCAAATTGCGAACCATGTCGTCCTCTACAGAGATCACCTATTCAAGGATTCTACTTAGCTGGAGATTACACTAAACAGAAGTACTTAGCTTCCATGGAAGGTGCTGTTCTCTCTGGCAAATTCTGCTCACAGTCTATTGTTCAGGTAAACCAAAACTTTGCCATTCAAAAAGCACATTTGTCCCATCAAGTTAAACTGTTCAGGTTGTATAGAGAGATTGCTTAAGTTTGGTTACTGATTGAACAGGACTACGAGCTACTAGCTGCATCTGGACCGAGAAAGTTGTCGGAGGCAACAGTATCATCATCATCATCATCATCATCATCATCATCATGAGAGAGTAAAGCTTAAAGATGATTTGCTTGTAAGCATTATTTATTTATAACTTGTAACTGTTTGTGTATAAATCTCATTGCAATCCAGAATTGTATTGACCCTACTCTCTTCAGTAAATGAATCTCACAGATTTGACATCTCTCCTTTTCCTTTATCAAATTTTTCTTAAATATAATTTTTAAAAAGTACTAATTACTGTCGAACTTTTGTAATCATATAATGATTTATCATTTTGTCTCATCATTTTGGTAACTTTATTTGTGATATCTTTTTTACAAAAGATGGATCTATGATTGATCCGAGGCAACAACAGAACATGTTGTAAATCTAAACATTGAGAAGTAAAGAAAAATAAGAAACGAAAATTTCCAACCACAAAATTGCATCTAGTAAGGCTAGTAGGGTGTAAGAGAGTCTCTTGCAAGTCACGTGAGCAACGAACTGATATTGCTTTTGGCTTTGAGTAGTGGAGACAGCAGGTGATACATCATACTCATAGAGTACACAAGACATCAAAAATATCGGTTTCGTTTTGTATGTGTATACAAATGTGGAACAGTTTGACTTTTTTTTCAATTACAATTGTTACAATTATAATTTGTAAGGCCGATTCAAATTTACTTCCGTAAATTAGGGTCTGACTGGTTTAAATGAAGTGATTGCGTTTGAGGTTACGGGAGTTTGTGAAAACGGGAGGTTGCGGTTTCAAGTGTTATTAAGCGGTTTGACCGACTGGTTTTGCGTTTATATGGTTGCGTTTGCGGGAGTTTTATGATTTGTTGACCAGTGGATGTAATAGCGGTTAAATCAAAAATTGTAAAAATAAATGTAAATATGATTATAAAAATGTATAAATGCAATAAAAATTATATTATTATGATTAAATAAAAAGATATTGAAAAAGTAGGCAAAAATATATATATATATATATTGAAAAATGAATATGATTAATAACTAAAAACCATAAATGAATTACCAAAATAATTGGTTCACAAAAAAAAGAATTACCAAAAGAATTATTTTAAAATAATGTTTTTTTGGTTAAATACATTTATGAAAAAGAATAACCTTTTTAAACATGGTTAATAATTTAAAGGCCTAAATAATTAGTTAATTTCTAAATATACATCTTAATAATTATTCAAATGTCAAACAAATAAATTTTATAGTGAAACACAAATAATAAATAATATTAAAAATTATACTTAGAGAATGATTATTTATCGATACTTAATGTGAATATATATAGGACTTGATCAAATATATTTCAGTTTGTAGATTTCCTTCTTTTTAAGTTATTTTCTTTTTTAAATATATCGCAAACATTTACGGGAAAGAGTTTTTAAAATTTAGTGGAGCGTTTTCTATAATTGGTACCAACTGTTAGCACGTACAACACTTTAAAAGTAGGAAAATAAGACCTAGAAGGGTTTGGTTGTTATAATTCATCATAATCTTTTGGATTTCTCTGAATCGTTCTAGCATAGGAACATAGTAGCAAAATGAATTAATAATAAATTACAAATACGTAAAAAGATCAAGCCTTCAATGAGAAACAAGTTCAATGAACCAATTGTACTAAAATCTCTTTTTCTATAAAGTCGGTGTTTAATTTCAAAACATATGGCAATCTAATTTATTGGTCAATCAAATAATTCTCAAACAAAACAAAAATTTTAGTGAACCACTAAACATGATTTCATATTTGTTCTAATGTTACTCACGAGATTTGAAATTAAGAAAAACATATAGAGAAACAAACTCCAAAGACATATATATCCTATATTCATGTATCTTCACCGTTGTTAGCCTTACTTCTAACTATCAATTACTTTGAATTCTATATAGTCTACCATTACAACTTTATGTTTACCAAAATATATAGAGTGATCCATGGATCCCAACACAAAAACACAAAAATCTAGTGATATTGTTCATATTTTATTGTACAAAATGTGTATCGATGGAGCATCTTTGGGAATGGATTACACTTGTAAGTTGTAATCAAACAATATACTATATCCATTTGTTGGACAAGTTTAGAAAAAGTCATTAGTTTGATAAAAGAATAACTATATAACTTTGTTTCAATTATGATTACATGCGCTAAAATCATCAAATGAAACATAAGTAGACTATACTAATATTCTCAACAAATAAGCAACAATATATCATAAATCAAAAACTTATTTTTTATCTTTTATAATATTCCAAAAAAAAAGAGGCCGATTTGGAAATCAAAAGGGCGTATGCTTGCTTAGGCAAATCAGTGTTCAGAAATAGAATCAGAGTGCGTACTCATCCTCCTTGCGACGGAGGCTACGGCAATGCAATGATGTATATACAAGAACGTCGTAATATAAAAACCATACTTATCTAGAGCACTGACAGGTTTTGTTTGGGAGCTAGAACAACGGGTAAGTTGGTGGCAAAATCTGAAGGAACACCCGTGGTGGCAGGCTCAAGAAACGTCTTTGGACAATTTATCTTCTTAAAAAATTTATGAATCTTTAATAGAAGTTGAGAAAAAATGAATTTATCTATTTCACATAGTAATGTTTACTCAAATGAATCTCGTACTTTCAAGTAGCTATAAACAAATTAATAAATTATATTCCAAGTCTATTTCACATAGTAATGTTTACTCAATAAAATAGAATTAATTTGGAACTAATAAAATAGATTATGATTATAAAATATAATGTATTTATACATTTGTGCTATTCTAAGCTTTTTTTTTATCTAAGAGAAATTGCGAAACTAATTCCAATAGGTTAATAATCATCTCAGCAAAAACTGTTATCAAATTTCATCAGCAAAACTTTATTAATTTTTTTTTTCCCATTTACTATCAAACAATTAAGCCGAGTATGAGAGAAAACCTATACGATTAAAATAAATTTTGTTGGTTGTGAGAGAATTAGCAATGAGCCAATGATACATACTTCTCGACACATTTTACTAAACAAACCAAAAAATACGATATACTATAGAATTATAAATGGGCCCCACCCACCCGATCGTTGTTTGGATTTTGGTTAAGTGAGAGTATTTGTGTAAGTACGTAGTGGGCTTTTGCTTTGCTTCCTCGTTTCCCCTAAAAACTCAACAACACCACAAAATCTCAAAATCAATCAATGCTTTTAAATCGAAACTCCTCCAAAACTTGAAACTGTTGTTGTTGTTGTTGTTGTTGTTGTTACACTTCTTCCTCTTCTTCTTCATTCTCTAAAAACAAAACCTAAATAACAAAACACACTCATGGATTCGTCTCAGGACCACTGCAACTCTCCAGGTTCTTCTTCCCCTTAAATCATTTTATCAATGTGTCTCTCTTCTCTAGGGTTTTCTTTTCTTTCCTGTTTCTTGCTTCTCAGATTTTCTCATACTCTCTTCTTGTTTTTATTAGATATTTCTAGCAAAGTTTTGTTTTTTATTTTATTTATGGTTGCAATAATGGTTTCTTTCTTTTTGTCTTTTAATGTCGTTTCTATTTGATTAATGTTTCTTCTGATTATGACTTGTTTCGCTTTCTGGTTTTTAATTCTCTCTATAAAAAAGTTCTCTTTTGTATGAAAAGAGTTGTCTTTTTGTAGAATCTATCATCAATTTGAGAATATGGATTTTTTTTGTTTGTAAACCCTTAGGAGGAGGAGGTAAGAGTCATGTCTGCACTAAATGTGGTTGGAGTTATCCTAATCCTCATCCTAGTGCTAAAAACCGTCGTGCTCACAAGAAAATCTGTGGAACTATCAAAGGATTTGAGATCTTTGACTCTGATAACCCCAATCAGATTCTTGATGAGCAAAAACCCCCAAGTAAGAAGAACGTTATAGTTTGCTTTGGATGGATTAAAGTTTAAAGATTTGTGTCATTTTTTGTTTGTTGCTGATGTGTAAATGTACTATGTTGGTGGTAAGGTTCAAGAGTTGTGGAAAAAGGTGATGAGAGGATTGGGGATGTTTCTGAAGAGGATGTGTTTACTGATGCTGTTTGTGAGTTTTCGAGATCTGATTCTCTCAAGGAAGAGACTGCTACAAACTGTGCAGTAAAGAGTAATGAGAATCCTGGTGAGTTAATTACTCTCTTTGATTACCTTTCGATGCTAATGAGACTTTGTTGTTTTAGTGCTATCATAAGTTTTGTTTCATCTAGTAGTAAAGTCTTCTTAGTTTAGTTTCTTTTGACTTTTATACGATATCTCAAACTTGTAGAGTGTAGACTATAGTTCTAAGGGAAACTCTTTTGTTCACTGACTCATCTCTTTATCACATTTCTCAGTCTTGTTTTCCCATTTGGCTTTCATGTTTTGCTCTGCTTTATTTCGACTGTATAGCTGATGAATTTGGAACTGCTCAGGTGTAACTCCCCAGTGCATTAATTCATCAACGGGCAGTGTGGTGAAAAGCTCTGAAGTGGTTCAAGATAGCTGTGAAGTTCCACCTGTGGAAGTCCTTGAGAACTATGACGCCCCAAGTGCAGTAGAAGCAGCATCTGATAATCGACAAGGTGAAGAGCGTTCTACTGAAGAACACTCTGTAGCATCTGAAACTGTGATTGAGTCACCACAGGAAGCTCAGGTCATTGACAGTGGTGATTCCATATCAAATGTTGTATTAGAGACAGAATGCAAAGGAAATGTTGTATCTGAAACTACTAAGTTAGCATCTTCATTAACGAAGAGAGAGGACATTTCAGATTCATCATGGAATGATGAAGTGATTTACTCAGACGTGGAGGGTCCCTACGACTTCACATCAGAAGCAATGAGTATGACTCATCCTGGTGAAGCTAGCCGTATAATCAGTGAGGATATTCCAGTCCATACTTCTCCAGCAAAAGCTGATACAACTCAGGTTAACAGTGCCAGTCAATCTGTTTCTGAGGATATGCCTTTTGTTGACAGTGCTGATGTCTCTTTGCATGGAATCAAAGGCCTTGAAGAATTTGAAGCGAGTCATTCTGTGAATCCTTATCGTGCTGAGACATCTAAGGGTGAAGTATGTGAAACAGATACTCTTACTGAGGCAGAGAATTTAGAAATTCAGCATGAAGGCTTGACTACTGGTTCAGAGGTTCCTTCATCAGACAAGCTTCTCGTCGGAGACAAAACTGAAACTCAAGGCCAAAGTGATTTGGTTGCGATCAAGGAACTTCCCAGCGCAGAGAACATAATGATATCTAAGATTGACTCCGAAGATATCAAAGTGAAAGCTGAAGAGGGTGAATTATCATTAGGGAATGCAAATACTGATGAATCAGAAACCTTGAGAGATTCTCTATCTGCTGTAGATTCTATAGTTGTTGACTCGAATGTTGATGTGAGCAGTGCAGCTAACAAAACTGGTTTAGCTGATCTGGTTGGTCATGAGAGGGAACTTATTCAAGCAAATGTTGTAGCTGAGGATGGGAACAACCCAAAAGACACGCCGAGTTCTGAATCCTCTTGCTATGTTTCCCCAGTGTCTGTTGTATTTGAGGGAGATGATGCAGGTGATCAGATAAAAAATTCAACAGAAAGATCTAAAGACTCCGCTCTCCAAATCGGTGCTGGATTTTCGGAAAGTAAAGATAATATTTGCAGAGAGATCAACAACGGGAGGCCTGTGGAGGAAAGCAGTTTCATAAATGAAACAAATACAATGGAATATCCTATTAGCCATTCTGGATCCACAGGCACTGCACCTGATGACACTGTTAAAACAGCGAATCAGAAGTCACTGGAAAGCGGAAGGACAGAATTCAACAGAGTTGTTGGTGGCTTGGGGGTAATTCAAGCAAATGAGATTGACAGTAATGTCAAAGCACACAACTATTATGCTGAGGTCCCTGTGACAATAGAATCAAACGACCATCGGGATTTTGGGAGATTGCAGAATCTTTCAGAAGCTCACATTAGATCTCTGGTTTCAAGTCCACTAGTCACTAGAAATAATACATCTAATGCGTTAGAATCCAACTTGGGATCGGTTACAGGTACGTATTCCATCTTATATGAGCAAGAACCCAAAACCCTCCTCAACATATAATTCTCATTGAAATTTATATTGTATATCTTTGTAATAGCCAAATTCTATTTTGATGGAACAGGACTAAGCATTGGAGTTAACAAACCAGAAAACACATCTCAAAACCAAGAGATAACCTTGGAGAAGACAACAAGCTGGAGCAGCACAGCAAAGGAGCAACACGTCCCGCTAAAGAACCTTCTGAGTGAAGCAAGATCACCAAGGCTGCAACAAGAGGCAAAGGCTCATCATGAGAATAACAACATACCAAGAGTGAGTTCAATACTGGGACAAGAGACATCCCCTGAAGACGGTCGCTGGCCAGAGAGAAGAGAAGTGAGCGAGGAATGGAACTCGCCAGCAAAGTATCCAGTGGACTTAAAGAGAGAGGAGAGGAAAGTGAAAGGAAGACCCTTTTGGGTGCCATTCGTTTGCTGCTCCAATGTTAAATAAACAAAACCACTCTATTGTATAATGGTGTAGGAGATGATGAATGGATTCTACTACGGACTTGCTTGCTAGTACAAAGACTTGTTAGTACTTAAGTAGTTTGGTTTCTTTGTAGGAGTTATTATTGTTGCTTAGGCTTTCAAAATACTTTTATGCAGACCACTTCTTTGTCTTTTACCTTGACTAGAATTTTTCTTTTCTGTTTGCTTTAGAGTTGGTGCTTGGTTCAGTTAACCGAATAATTGTGAATTGGTTTGTAAGCGTCAAACCGAATTCAAATTAAACCGCACCAGAACCGAATCTATGTTCAGAACTTTTGCAGAGAGCTTCGAAAGAGTGTAAATGGAGAATCTGACGACGGCGCAATTTCTTCTCCACAGCGCGACTCTACAGAAGAAACCATCTCCTCCTCCGCTATGGAATTCGAACACAAGCTTTCTCAGTACCATAACAAGAAGAGCGTATTCGATACCTAAACCTTCTACTCCCCGCCGCTCTTTGCCTTTGTCTATCAATGGCGACGCGACGATGCAGCCCACCTCTCCTCTCCACCACCACCACCACCGGTTTCTCAGTTCATTGCCGCGGCGGCTTGGTCGTCCCGGTTCTTTTCCTCTAACACTGCTTCAAGAGGATGGAGATTGGAGCAAAGACCATTTCTGGGCTGTAATTCGTTTTCTCCGTCACTCTTCAAGACTCCACGAGATTTTTCCTGTAATTTCTTCATCTCCTACATATCTATCTCTTTAATGAAATGTGAGAGCATTAATGATTTTTTTTTGGTTTTTGTTCTTTGAATTGCAGGTTTATGATGCGTGGAAGAATCTTGAACCATCGCGAATAAGTGTGGCTAATTACGAGAGGATTAGAAGGTTTTTATGCGAGGAAGTATCGATGAATGAAGCAATTCGAGCTTTTCGTAGTATGATTGATGATGATGAGCTAAGTCCGTCTTTAGAAATCTATAATTCAATCATCCATGGTTATGCTGATGATGGGAAGTTTGAGGAAGCTATGTTCTACTTGAATCAGATGAAAGAGAATGGTCTGTCACCGATATCCGAGACATACGATGGCTTGATTGAAGCATACAGTAAATGGAAAATGTATGATGAGATTGTTTTGTGCGTTAGGAGAATGGAATCTGATGGTTGTGTGCGTGACCATGTTACTTATAATCTACTTATACGCGAGTTTTCGCGTGGAGGGTTGCTTAAGAGAATGGAGCAAATGTATCAGAGCTTAATGTCGAGGAAGATGACTCTCGAGCCTTGTACATTGTTGTCCATGCTTGAACCTTATGCGGAGTTTGGGGTTATCGAAAAGATGGAGGAAACTTGTAACAAGATTATAAGGTTTGGGATTTCTTTAGATGAAGGTTTAGTCAGGAAGTTAGCTAAGGTTTACATCGATAACCTCATGTTCTCGAGGCTTGATGATTTGGGTCGTGGCATTTCTTATTCTAGAACCCGTAGGTCCGATCTGGCTTGGTGTCTCAGGCTTCTGTGTCATTCCCGTCTTGTGAGTCGAAAAGGTTTGGATTATGTTCTTAAAGAGATGACAGAAGCTAAAGTTACTTGGAATACAACTTTTGCCAATATCGTACTTTTAGCTTACTCAAAAATGGGGGATTTTAAGAGCATCGAGCTGCTCCTTGATGGGCTACGGACAAAACGTGTGAAACTTGATCTTGTAACTGTGGGAATTGTCTTCGACTTGAGTGAAGCTGGTTTCGATGGTACTGGAGTTTTTATGACTTGGAAAAAGATTGGGTTTCTTGATAAGCCTGTGGAAATGAAGACTGATCCTTTGGTTCATGCTGCTTTTGGGAAAGGGCAGTTTCTTAGGCGCTGTGAAGAAATGAGAGGCGAAGATCCAACACCATGGACGTACCAGAATCTTATGGAACTTGTGGTTACGAATCAGAAAACTGTAGTTTAGTAATGTAAATTTCGACCTATACAAACACTAGACTGTATGTAGAAACTAACAGTTGTGTAAGCTTCTCTTAAGTCTGCTCTTCTACACGATTCTCTCTGTTTCTATATGTCTTGTTTCTCTGTCTTAGTGTCTTGTATAGACCCTTACACGGTGTTGTGTTAGTTACACTTACACCATTCCCCCTTGTTGATTATAGCTTGGAGAAGTTTTCCATTTCTTCGATAACCTGTTTCTTCTTCTCGGTATATGTTTCACTTCCACTTGTGCGTCCAAATGAGTTAGATACCATCAACTGAACAAGATAGTTGCGGACTTCACCATTATCATGTATTGAGGAAATTGTTTGTTGCTCTTGTTCTTCAACGGTCTCATCTTGAGTTCCATTCCTGTGCATTTGTTTTCTAAATTCCTGCAGGACCAGAGCTTGTTATAACATCGATTTGATGTATCCAAACGAATATTGAGATACCTTATCTACGTTACAAACCTGGAAGGAACGATTCAATTTGGTCACTTGCTCGGAATTTAACAGCTCAGCCTGCATAAGTTCTCGAAACAATATTACAATCTCTCTGCTGATATTCATCCCATTCAGATTTTGAATCATGCTAGAGATGCAAGACTCATCAAAAACAGTTCTCAACCACACTGGCTTGTTCTTGAGTCTTAGCATGGCAACGGTTACATAGACTGCCGGCTTGTGGTGGTTCACAAAGGTATTTGATGCTAAACAAGGCATGGCTAAGGAAACTGACATTTCTTCTGCAATAAACCTATACCATGAGCTGGTCTTAAGCATCTCCGTTCTTCCTTCCATGTCTTCCCATCCTAAAATCATGGACAGACAAAGCGCAGAGTTTGTTGCTACTCTTATGTCATCACAGAATACAAGACCACCTAAAACAGCCTTCATTGATTTCAAGTAACTTGAAGAACACCGAAGTTGCTCTTTTTTTATGTCAATCTGCTGTGATAATCCAGTGAACAATTCCAGAAGACAACAAGAGGCGATGAGCTTGATTTGCGGTGTTCCAAAATGCATCAACCTGCAAAAATTATGGCAATGGATGCATACTACGGGTAGTGTATCCAGGTTGCTTGATGGGCCAAAAAACGTTTGCCAGTCCACTGCTCCAGCTAGTACAATCTGCAAGCTAAAGGCCAAAAGGGAGTTAAAGAACAGTTAGAAGTAGGATCTAACATTGTTAATAATTTCAGACGCTACCTTCTTAATGAGAAAAAATAGAGTGGTAACGTGAATGCTAAAGCCTTCCCGATGTCCGTTTCATCCTGATACTGAGTCAATGCTGGACCCTTTGAGCAAGCTACAGCAACCACAGTGTTGATTGCGGATACCAAGTACGAATTCAACACAATACTTCTTGAAGCTTCAACAAGTGCTCCATCTAACGAGTGGTACAAAACCAACGAAAGAATGCCAATCACCATCATACCTTCATGGTTCTGTGTTATGGCAGTGTCTCGCAACCTCAAATAGTTTAACAACTACATAACAAAGAGGATTCAGTGAGCTATTTGATATAATGATATTGTTGGTCGAGAATAGGTCTTAAACGACAATACCTTTATAATCACAGCATCCAATGATTCATCCTTTATAAGCACTCCAGGTTGCACAGAAGCTAAAATATTGAATATTAGGAGAAGGAGTGTTGTGAAAGATGGACCCAAGGATGAGTTAGTAAAGCCACAAACAAGTCTATGGCTTGCACTGCCAATGCCATTGATGATTAAATTGTCGGAGACAGTTGGGAATATAGAAACAATCTTGATCATCAGATTTAAAATTGAGATAACATTAGTCTCCTGCTCTTTCTTCTCTGCGAGTTGTGTCAACAAGTTAACCAAAAGAGTCGCAGCATAGTTTTCTCCTTCTGATATCAACTTTGCAAACCAATATGTGAGTGATCTCTGTCTGCCATCTCCATATACATTGTGAACTTCATTTCCAATTAAATTGCTCTGGGAGATCTTTTGGATTTGGTAAGTTAAACTTTTGCTGATACTTTCTTGTTGAAAAAGCCACTTCATAGATTCTAGATGAATATTACTGAAACTCAAGTCCCAATCATATTCGTTTAGTAGATGGAAGAGTATTCTCTCAGCTTCTAGACTGTAGGATATCTGGTATCTCTCGTTTTGAAGACTTCTGCAAAGACCATACAGATTCACTAGGTGGTGGAGCATAGCTGGAGAATCAGAGATGGCACATATTAAACTTGTCTTGTTTGAAAGGATGTATTGCTCCAAAGAAGCTAAAACCAGCTTATCATCTGCAAGCCTACAAAAGATGCAAACTAATATAAGGAAGAGAAATAGATTACAGATATTTAGTGCGTCCATCAAAAACGTGATTGAAAATCAGACGCCTAAGTCACCTGTCGTTGTATATCCAACTGGTATGGAAAATCAGCAGTGCTGCGGACTGGCAAGAAGCCAGTTCTTGATTATTGGAATTATCTTGCCTGAGCAAAAACAGCAAATCTTGTGGATCAGTAGGAAGACACGGAATAGCATCTCTGATATGTGACCCCATTTTCTGTTCAAGAAGAACATCAACAAGGGAACTGAGCATCAAATATACCCTCTGTTTTATCTTAGCCGTAGAAAAGTTTCCTAAGCATCCAAATGAAAAACTGAACCAATCTGCTGAAACAAGCATCTCTGCAAACTCCTTGGCCTGAATATCTGAATTTTGTAGCAGAATAGAATGGAAAGTTTCCATTATGCCAAGAGTTGCTTCCTCACTGACCTCGTTGACATCAGCGAGAAACCATGGCAATAGATGTGATGCACACACGTCTATAACAGAGTGTCTTAACTCAATACAGCTGGTCTTGTTCATGGATGTTGGTGCAGTACAGTATGCATATACTTCATTGAGTAAGTACACTGCATGCAATATCTGGGTTGAATCTTTCTCAGGGAGACTAAGAGAGGCCAAAATGGCATGTCTCAAGGATTCTTGCAATGATGTTAACACATCTGGAGTCTCAGCAAAAGATGGAGTTTTCAATAGGGAAACAAAAACTGAGCAGATAATCGCAAATGCATCTGTAAATAATCCTATCTCCTGCGAATAATATCTTTCAAGCATTCTTTTTAGAACCAGAGCAATTTCCTGAACTTGAGAACTAGAAGCAATCCCAGGGAAATCAGAAATACAGCTTGAAATAAGCTTCAGTGTCTGAATTTGAAAAGGATGGCAAGGAACTTCGCCTACATAGTGAAGCACTTGGATGACTGAAGGAAATCCAATAACAAGTCTCTTCCGAAAAGAATGCTCAGCTAGGGAAAATAGATCAAGGACTCTGAGGCATGAGTTGATGACCTGATCTTTCCATTCTGTTCATGAAAAGGACGTCAGTCAGATACATAAAACACATATCTATTAATGCTCGTACAGATGTGAACTTCCAGAGGACAATACAGTAAGCAAAAGATAGCCGTCAAACGGAATAATAGTTGGCAATGTATGTTAACACCGATTGAACAATATGTTAAATTTGTGTAGGAAACAATGAATTATGCATTTGACATCATAAATGTGTACGATAACTTCATTTCTTAGCTTCTAATCTCAAACTTCCCCTAGTTTGTTGATAATTTCTGGTCCTTTCAGTATAATGGAATTCCCAATAGCAGTATATTAGTCACTTATCCAAAGAGACCACCTTTACCTGATAAGCGCAGTATCTCAAATATATAATCTGCAACATTTTCTTCTACGAGAACTTGAATCTGTCTGCTTGGTGTACTCTCTTGGGATATATAATGGAAGATAAGATCAAGGGTTCTTATTTGCACCTCGCTGTCAGTGGAAAGCAGTGGACCTTTGATGGCCTCGGAAAATAAGACATTTAAACAAGGCCTGGCAACTACAGTCTCAGTTGTCTGCATAGGGTCATCATCCACTTCATCCAAGCTCATGCTGCTGACGTTATTTGTATGTGAATTTGCTAAAAGACCTTGCTGGGCCAAGATGGTCAAAAGGGCTACAAAGTTCAAAAATCTATGTTAGCTGAAATACAACAAATTTTCTTTCAAAATATAAAGAATGGTAGCCTCGGACTGAGAATGGTCTAATGTATGACAGATGACTATTAACATATTTCCATCCACCTCCAAGATTTAAAGGTGGAATGTCTACCCAATAGGAATGAAGCAAATAGATAATTAGATAGAAGCTATACGCACCTACACAATTCAAGCGAACATCATCTCTCTGTGTCTTTGCAAGAGCTTCCAAAGATTGGCATAAGAGCTTAGGACACAATGAAGAAAGAATCTCAATTCCATCAACATTTTGTTCTGTCAATTGTAGAGCAGAAAACTTGTACAGAGCAAAAAGGATTTCACCACGGATCTCCTCACTAGTATGAGAAAAAAGAGGATAACAAACACGAGATAAATCACAACATCCCCCATACAAGTTAGTAAGAACAATGGTCTCCAAGTGGCTTATGCATATTACCTCGGTAATTGAAGACCTTCAACGAGTTGGCAAACAAGAGCTTCTTTATCTCTGATATGGGAATTGACGTCTATGTTCTCACAGCTCATCAGAACACCAAAGCAGTGAAGCTGCAAAACCCAGAAATCAAGCAATGTATGATAGTTTCTAATTGCAGATCTATACCCAGTTAGATGGATTCAATAAATACTCAACGAGAATTCCCAATTTAAGAGCAATCAAACCCTAGAAAGATAACAATACCATATGAAGCTGTCTTCGGCTCCAACCCAAAGCACCAGAAGAGAGCTGATCGGAGATTCTCTCCACGAAATCCTCACCGATTGAAGATTCCTCAGCGGAACAGAGAACCGAGATGGTATCCATGATCTGGATAGCGATTGGAGCATCATCAATCGAAGAGAGAGCGTGGACGAGAGGCGATACGAGAAAGTGGATATGAGAGGTGAGTAGGGTTCGGAGGAAGATAGGTTCAGAGAGAGCGATTGAGAGCTGGTGGAGCGCGTAGGAGATGTGTACGGTGGGAACGCGTTGGTCGGAGACGAGATTGGAGAAGCAAAGGAAGCAGAACGATCCGCCTTGGTCTGTGCGCAGAGAAATTGTGGATCGGTGGCCGTTGGCGCATGGCGACGACGGAGATTGATGGTTAGGATCCGCCATAGATTCATGAAGAAGATGACCGGAGGAGTCTTGCCCCTGTGACTGTGAGTCTAGGAAGAACATTGAGAGAGAGCGCGAAAGAGAGAGAGAGACTGCGAAATTTCGAATTTTACCACCGGTGGATCCAAAACTTCTATTTTAGAAATGGCGTCTCCATTTCTTTCACAAAAACAAAATTATTTTTAAAATAAGTTTTAAATGAATTAATTTTTTTTCTCAACCAATTTTTTTTTATTTACTAAGAAAAATATTATTAATTTTAAAATAGGTATTAAAAAAATAGAGTATATTTCGGATTTGTAATATAGTATTTAATTTATTTTTTATTACAAATGATATTAAAATTACACATATATAATTTTACAACTTTTAAATAGGTTTTCGTGAAATATTATAAGTACATTATAATTTTACGATACAGAATTTAGTCCTAATATGTCTACAATATCGATTTGCTTACAATAAATATATTAGCATTAATTGGTAACCATTTTATAAAATAGTACAAAACTTTACAAATATAGTGCATTAAAATTTACCAATAAAAAAAACATTACTAATAAAAGTTTTTCTAAAAATATATTTTCAGCAATTTTTATATTTTTCGTGTACCGTTTTTTCGTACAATTTTATACTATTCTATAACATCTTACGGTTTTTATGTACAATTTCGTGTACGTTACTATCAGACCTTATTTTAATTTTATGTTTTACAAGTATTATATTGGATATTTTCAGTTAGTTATGCTAATGTATAATTATTTTTTGAAAATTAGACAATTTTAAGTATATATGAACTTAGTATTCTAACAATTTAGCGGCAAATTTTATTTTTTCACAATTATATTAGTTTTCAAAAATATACACATACTGTATTCTAATTTTGCTTCAAAATCATAAATGAAATTTTGGATAATTTAGTTTAGAAGAGATGATCGAATAATTCGAATTCAAGGCACTTGCTCTCTCTTCCTCGTTGCTCAAATCATCTTCCTCGATGCACTTATCGTCTTCCTCTTTCTGCTATTCTCGTCCAGCGAAGAAACTCTTGACATTGTTCTTCACAGCTCGAGCTTTATCAGGAACCTCACAGAACCCTCCTGATCTCTTCTCCCTTTTACATCATTCCCCAAACGCTAAGCATCTACGCCATCTCCACGCTCATCTTCTTCGTACCTCACTCTACTCCAACGTTGTGCTCAGTTCTAAACTCGTTCTCGCTTACTCAAAACTGAATCGTCTCTTTCCCACTTCGCTTTCTGTCTTCTGGCACATGCCTTGTCGCAACATCTTCTCGTGGAATATAATTATCGGCGAGTTCTCAAGATCGGGTTTCGCCTCGATTTCGATTGATTTGTTTCTTCGTATGTGGCGAGAATCAAATGTTAGGCCTGATGATTTTACGCTGCCTCTTGTTCTACGAGCTTGCTCTGCTTCACGGGAAGCGAAACTTGGGGATTTGATTCATGTTTTGTGTTTGAAACTTGGATTTGATGCAAGTTTGTTTGTTAGTTCGGCCTTAGTGATCATGTATGTTGATATGGGGGAAATTATAAATGCACGTAAGTTGTTCGACGATATGCCTCTTAGAGACTCTGTTCTTTATACAGCTATGTTTGGTGGGTATGTTCAGCAAGGAGAAGCTATCTTGGGTTTGGCCATGTTCAGAGAAATGATGTATTCTGGATTTGCATTGGATTCTGTGGTGATGGTGAGTTTACTTATGGCTTGTGGACAACTTGGGGCATTGAAGAATGGGAAGAGCGTCCATGCATGGAGTATCCGAAGATGCTCTTGCTTCGGCTTGAATCTCGGGAATGCCATTATAGATATGTATGTAAAGTGTTCAAAACTGGAATATGCACAAGGAGTATTTGTAAAGATGCCGAATCGGGATGTGATCTCTTGGAGCTCTCTTATTTTGGGTTATGGCTTGGACGGAGACGTCGTAATGGCTATAAAACTCTTTGACGAAATGCTTCAGGAAAGAATTATACCCAATGCTGTCACTTTTCTTGGTGTCTTATCAGCTTGTGCCCATGGCGGTCTTGTGGAAAAGTCTTGGCTGTATCTCAGACTAATGCAGGAATATAAAATAGTTCCTGAGTTGAAACACTATGCTAGTGTGGCGGATTGTATGTTTCGAGCAGGTCTTCTGGAGGAAGCAGAGAAGTTTCTGGAAGATATGCCTGTGGAACCTGATGAGGCTGTTATGGGTGCTGTGTTGAGTGGGTGCAAGGTTTATGGAAATGTAGAAGTTGGAGAAAGAGTGGCGAGGAAGCTAATTCAACTTGCGCCTGGAAAAGCTAGCTACTATGTAACGTTGGCCGGTATATATTCAGCTAGTGGTCGGTTTGATGAAGCTGAGAGTCTGAGGCAGTGGATGAGGGAGAAGCAGATTTCTAAGGTTCCGGGGTGTAGCTCGATATGAAAGACATGATGTAGATTTCTGCGCTTTCTGGTTGTACATGTGAAAGAACCAGGATGGTAAAGATGAAAACAACCGCAAGCTAGATTTTAGTGATAAGGCTCAGGCATAGCTAACTGTATACATGGGGAAAAGTTATGACATAATTGACAAGTTCATGACACTTATTCTAAGCGCACAGAAAATAACAGTAAGATTGACTTATACAAGCTAAACTTTCAATTATTAAAGAACAAAAAAGGGTTTGTTTTTGGTATGTATATGTCTCTATTTATGTGTAATAGTTAATCTTTTTGTAAACCCGGTTGATCCTTGACCCGAAAGCTTTTTCTGGTTCGGTGTCCGGTTCAATTCTGAAAGCAATTGTCAAGAGTGTGTCCAGGTCTTATGGATTTACAAATACAGTAACAGATAAAGCTTTCCATCCTGATCTTCTTCTCCTAGGGAAACCATTTCAAACAAAAGAAAGAATTTAAGACGGAAGCTGATTTTCTGATTACTTGAGCTTCCAAATTCGATCGCAACGGATTCGAGAAGACAGGGAAGATCAATTTAGCGATCAGTCACAACGAAAAGAAGAGAGTGAGAGAGTGGTGATATACATTCCTTCTACAAAAGAAAAGAAAATCGAAACAGAGCATGTCGATAGTGAATGCAGTATTAAGTATCTTAAGAATTAGCTTCTCAAAAATCCAATTCGAACACTGGAATAATCTATAAATCAGACAAACAAAAGCAAGAACTGGCTAAAACATGAGTGATGATTATTGCCAAGGAAAACTTAGCTAGTAATAGTATGTCAACAAACAAGAGATTAACCAATAAATGATACAACAACACCATTTTGAGCATGCATATGAACATGCTCGACAAAGTTGTTGAGATATAAAGGAATCAGGACATAAGTTTAACACGTTCTAAACAAATAAAAAGTTCAAAAGGAAAAAGAAGAAGAGGCATGATGCCAAAGTTTTCCTATTCGTCCGCACGCCACTCTCCTTGTTTCAATCCTTTACAAGACCTCTTCTTCACCTAGTTTTGCTCGTGCGAATGCTTGTGCTTCATCGCTTTCAAACAAACTCTGCATAGCTGAGAGTAGTGAGGAAACCAAGCACATTAAGAACTTCCCTCTCTACTTTCTCAACCACCACCAGCTAATGACTTTTGGCGTTTTCTTTTCTTATCGACCATGCTATTTTGGAATGTAGTCCTCCAATTTGGCTTAGGCCAAATAATTATCATTTATCTAAATATCATTTTTATTTGTTTCTCCTAGGTGCCATAAGAATAACCTCATTGGTCAATCCCATGAGGATTTTTGAAATAGAAAAAAAGAAATGAATTATTTAAATATATAAATAAGTGAGATAAATGTCTCTAGCTAGGGCCTAGGAAGACACTTTATTTCCTGAAAACAAAAATGTTTCTAAATTTAAATATTAATTTATTTTAGAACAACGTAAAAGTATAACCCATAAAGACAGCCTAAACGTTTGGACGGCCATGAGTCCTAACTCAAAAGCTCATCATACTCTCTCTTTCTGCAGTAGTTTCATATTGGGTATAAATCTCTCTCTGAGCTATAGAAATTTCATATCTTTGTAACACCTTTTCCGATGTTGTTGATGTCGTTTGTAACACCCATGTTACGTTGCGCTTTGTTCGTTCCTCTTATTTGTCATGCTCTTACTAAATTTAATTTCACAAAACTTAACGCAGTAACGCAACATACTTGATCAGAAGCAGAGAAGATGTCCAAAAGTACTAAAGCCATTGACCCAAACCATATAACTGATTTTCTTGATTATACAAGATTTCATTCATCCCAAGACAAAAAAAAAAAAAAGTAAAAGCAAACAGGAAATATCTGTACTCCAGACAAATCCAATGCAAAAGACTTCATCTATGCGAGTACCTTCCAAGGTGTATTAATGTGAGACCAAAATAACCAAGAGCTCTAAAATGGTACAAACGGGTTTGTGGGTAAATAAGGAAGATCTGGATAATTTAAGCGGAAAGATAATAAAAAACACTGGGACTGTGACTACTTTTTTCCTCAGGATTGCACGGCCAGTTTCGAAAGATGCTCAAAAAAGACTTGCAGGCTCACATCATCAGTGAAGATTATGTCTGACCCAGCTGACATCTCGTTTGCATTGTTGTAAGTCGCTGATGGATTCAGCTTAGCCAACAAAAACCTTGCCTGCAGTATTCAGAGAGTGTTTAAATTTAAGGACATGGTGATAAAAACCATAACACAGATGAAACGAATCATCAAAATCAAGCTGACTAAATATAGAAAACATATGCCAATGCTAACCTGTGATCCATGTTGATCACACACAACTAATCTTGGGGCTGGGAAACGCTCCTGTACTAACATCTGGGAATCCTCTTGAGGAGCTTGCAATAACTGAGCAAAGGCCTGACACGAGACATTGGAGATTCAGGATAAAGATGTCACAAAATGAGACACCATGGATAGAAAATTGACCTTGTCACCGCAGCCCAGCTTATTTACATGGAACCAGCTCTTAAGAGTATTTATTCCTAGACTAATGTCTCAATTTGGATTTCTACCCTGATTTCTACCCTAACCCCGGTGTCATTTTAACAACCTAACTCAAAACGACCATATCATTTTGTAGCTTACACAGGTGTAAGAAATGCTTTAGTAAATAAAAAGACTACTGGTTCAATACCTCGTGTTCAGGCTGATCATGATAACCCATGTTTCGCCATTGTGCTATAGTCATTCCATGGAAGACAACAACACTAAAATATGCATCTAATAGAAGAATTCTGTCGGCTGCAATGGAAGCCACATCCAGCAAAGCTGGCTGAGGTGGTGCATTAAATGTATATGACGTCAGTGATGGTTGGATCATGACAGTTGCATTTGATATATTCTCCCGGTTTAGCAACATACGGAAGTATGCAGTTTCATCAGGACTATTGTTAAAGACCTGCAACCATTCCAACACCGCAAAATATAGAAAACATGATTCAACAATCTAGGCCAATTTGATAAGGGCATCTGGTGATGAAATCTAAAAATAGTAGTCTACCTGAACAAACTGCGACCGTCGCAGGTTAAACATGAACTGAGGAAACAATGAAAAATACGTATTCAGCGTAAACGAGGTTGGATCATCCTTTCTATATTCACCAAATTTTGAACAGAGACGAATGAGAGTCCGATCTAGCCATCGAGTAGCATCAAATCCCTCCTGAGGTAATATATTATACACGATATACATGAGCAACACTAACACAAAAATACAAGCAGTCAACACTGGACATAGTACTGCAATACGACAGGAGTGCGTAGCAACTATTAGTTAGACTATCAGCCTCACACAGACTATAAAATTTTGTATATAGAGATGAAAGCTGCATATCATACAGCCACAATACATCCTCAATAAATATGCTACAAGGAAAAAGTCTTCAACATTTTCTGAAGGAACAAATGTAAGCCACCTCAGTTATTTTGTTTTATATATGAAGTTCGGTTGTGTGAAAAATAAAGTTTTACTTCCTTTGGACATATAGATGAACATTTGACAAAAGATCCTGAACCCCTGGTAAATAAATTTGGCAAGGAGAAAAAAAAACCCCCATAATAACTGACCAAAAGCAATATTGACTTAATTCCCTTACCCCAACAGGATAAAAGAAAGTCACGGTCAAATTAATCCACATATTGTAAGCAACAAGAAAATGATGTAAGGTACCTCTGTTTCCATTTTTAAGGAAGTTAATCTTGCCATAACCACAGCAGCAGTTTCTTGATCAAAGCCTTGCACAAGTTCCTGAGAATGTATACAGCACCAGTTGTAAGAATGCTTGCCAGAAAGCTTTTAGATATTTAAACGGCATAATACATTAACCTTAACCACAATTATTATTGATTTGGTGACGATATTGAAATCTAAAAGAAAATGGCTAACAAGCTGGTAAAATGAAAAATTCATGCAACCAACACCATAATTCAGAGATTCACGTGATAAGGATTAGGAATCATAAAGCATTAGGAATCAGAGTACGTTATACTGTAGCGGTAGCTAAAGAATCCACATTTATCCTAACCAACCATTTACAAAGAAATAAGAATGTGGAGTCCCATTGAAAGCCAAAAAGCTAACTATATTCACAATAAATAGCGTTTACTAACTACACAGAATGATGGCAAATAATAAAATTTGCTAGCAGATATATAGGTTCTAATCCTAACATGAACAATGCTACCAAAAAAACTAAACAGTGCTACCACAAAAGAGCTTGTAGATTACATTAAAGCCAACTGAGTATAACATTAGATATTTAGAGTAAAGTAAGTTTAAAACAAGACTATGACGAACCTCTGTACTCACAGCAGTATCTACCCACCGTCTGGTTACAGTTGTAACCCGGAGTAAATTTTGACCTTTAGGGCTTTGGTAACTGCAATTGAATCAACAACAGTAAATCCAATATTTCTAAAGAGAAAGTAATAACTTAATGCAGAAAAGGTTTAACAAAAATATAGCGAAGGAAGAAAGTGACAAATAAAAGGTGCAGAATACCTTGTGACAAACTGCAAATACAACTGAGGATTTACAGCTCCAGGAGCATTTGACCCGGTTGAAGATAGATCAAAGAATACAGTCAAGCAGGTACTCTTGTCAAGGCCACACAACTTCCAAGCACTGGTATTCCCCTCTCCAATGACTGTGTCAGCAACATTGGGACCTTTCTGCAAGGCACCAAATGAAAATAAATTAAAATCAATTATAGCAGGCAGCTTTATTCATTCACCAAACAAAAACATACACAAAAAAAAAACATCTTGAAAGAAAATGGAGTCTTAAGTACTCGAGGTATAACCTTTTCTAATGAAGAGCAAGGTCCAATTATTCCTTGAATTTTGATATCTTTGGAACAATTGATCTCCAGCGTGCCACTGAAAATGAAATGTCCAAAGTTAGTTTGGACTAAAGGATGCAAAATATACAGTCTTAGCATAGAAGCCGTATCATGCATATGCTCCACGAGAAAGGATCTTAATTGCCAATTATTATTTATCTTGAACCACCAACTCAACAGAAGATATAGTAGCAAAGTATTGACAAAGAAGCAGAACAGAAACATACTTGAAGCAGAGACCAAGAGAGTGCTCGCCATCTTCAAACACCCGCTTGAAGGAATCTTTAAATACAGAATGGCCAAAACTTTCAGATAGAACAACAAGACCACCGGTACTTTCAACTGCAACTTTCATTTCAGCAACCCCAACCTAACTATACCCAAAATGCAACAGCAGAGATAATTATAGTTAGGTATCTAATCATGTGATGAAAAATGATAGTGACACAATAAAATTATTCAGAAGAAAAAGAATAGAAACTGGTGATCACAAATTAGTAAAATAGCTCGAGTACAGATCGCCTAACAATTTGCTAACTCGGAATGCATATTCAAAATAATGACACATAAAACATCACTTTCAGGGAGTTAATGAGGGATGATGGCTTTCGTTTTAGCTTAACTGTCACAGTGACACAGACAAAATAGAGAAACCAAGAGTTGCAAAAAACTACACATTTATTCCTGAAAGTAAGCAGTATTTGGGCATCACGCAAAGTATAATCATGAGTCATGACACATTAATACCTGATCAAGTGCAGAAGCGAAAAGGTCTAACACATGACCCTGAGCGACCAGCTGCTTTGCAATACTATCATAAAACTTGATTGCTTTTTTATAATAAGGAGCAGCATCTTTATCTAGATCTTTGTGGGAGCGCACAGGATCTGACAAATCCTTTGAGACAATCTGAAAAGAAAAACAAAATATGATTCAGACAATAACAAATATGATAAATGAAACTTGACAGTGCCATCACCCGAGGAATCAACAAGCACAAACCGTTCCAGGGCCCTCTGTACATGGACCTCCAACCAAAGCTACAATTCTAGCCCCAGTTCCAGGCAAGCAAGCTCCAAGCAATCCTGCAGCTACACTCAATGCCACACCTGTGCATCTTTGGGGACGATGACCTGGCTGAACAGGCCACTGGTCTGTTTGGAGCTCATCCAAAAGCTGCATACCAAAAATCAGCCACAGCAGTGTTGAAAATCCATGTTACAATTGATTAATCATTTAGAAACAGAAGAATTCAATGAAATTTGACAATCTACACGAGTTAAATGAAAACAAACATAGGCGTAAATATATCCAAACCGAAACCATAACCCACCAAATCCAGTGTGTATTCACACTCCGAAGCCGGCAGCAGGAATCTGTTAACTCCAGAACTCTGGAATCCGTTTTGCGCTCCTTTGGGAAACCCAGATGTGGGAGCTCTCCGCGAGGAAGACCCAAGCCCCAACTGATCCAAAATTTGTTCCTTGGAAACCTCTTTGTTGCCTTTAAAGACAAAAACTTTAGACATCTCAGAGAACCCCAATTCATGTACATGAGCCTGAGTACCAAACGACACAAACCCCACCAAAGCATTCTCCGGAAGCAACCCGATCGCCTGCTTAAGCGCAGATTTGGCATATCCCAACTCTTCCTCGATCATACACGTATCAAGAACAAACACAAACACAGGCGGAGGCACCTGAGGGGGAACAGGAGCACCAGTTCTCGGATCGAATTGACCACCAACACCAGCAAGAGACGGCGGTATCGTGTATTCAACAGTAGTGTAGTGTTGATAAAGCTCACCAGGGAGATTAGTCTCAGAGATACTATGGTAATGAGTCGGGAAAGTATTCCTCTGGTAACAAAAAGGGCAGATCCAGATCTTGGCGATGAAATCAACACGAGCGAAGCAGTTGAGAACAGCGCTACAGGTACGGCATTGGAGAGGAGCATAATCGAGATTAAGGATATCGGGGTGACGACGGATCGGAGAAATTGAAGCGGCGAGTGGAATCACGCACTTGCTAGCTTCAACCTTAGTGCGAGGCCAAAAATTCCAAGTCATACGAACTCCATCCATACCTTCTGGATCCACGTACGCCATATCCGCCATTGGTGGTCTGATCTAAGCCGAAACGGATCAGATCCGGGATCGAATTGTGGGAGTTTGGTGGTGGAAACTGAGAATTCTGGGGTCAGAGGAGGAGGAGAGCCGTGAGAGATTAGGAGTTAGGAGTCGCGGCTGATCACTGGGAGGTCATAACGCTAGAGACTCAATTTGATTGGATGGATGTGATGACCGGATCTGATGTTTAGGTTCGGGTTCGGGTCAAGTATTGCTCATTTAATTAAAGATTTAAAGGAGATTTGCTAAAAAAATCTTAAAAAATATTAGAAAATAGCCAAATATTATTTTACAAAATATTGACTTAACAAATATTGATCATTTAATTAAAAATTTAAAGGAGATTTACATAAATCTTTTATTTTACAGTAAACTTTTATATTTATTTAAGGTAATGTGCTTTCTAGGCTAGCTATCTTTGCCTCTTTGGTCATCTAATCTAATTATGATTTAGAGTTGAAAATGAAACTAAAACTCCACTAAAATCTTAGAAATACTCACTAATGAACTAGAAAATATTTATTGCAAAATTTCTATAAAACAAGAATTTTTTTTAACTAAATTATATATTTAAAACATAGAAAAATCATCAAATAATATTCTCTCAAACCTAACCAATCTAATATTACTAAAGTAAAACATTATACTATATTTTATATATTTGTTTCTGTTTTTGATTAATTATAAACTATATAAAATTAGGTTTTGTAGATTTTTACGTTTTCCATAAGACATACAGTACATTTGGGTTTATTGACCGTGTTTTATATAAACTTCAAGTTTATAAAAGCGTTTTTTCAGATATAGTGGATGAGAAGCGAAATCAGAGTTTCAAATTTATAGATTTAAAGTTTTCATAAGTACTACATGTCAATGTGTTATTAAAGCTCCGATTGGTAACACGCATAACGGCATAATGGTGTTTTCTAATGCGATTATGCAGAAAGTTTACCATTCAAGAAAATCTGCATAATCGCATTAGAAAAGGAAACATGAAAACAAAATCAACAATCTTAATCGACTTATCCCACAAACTCATATCCACAATGAGTGCTGTACCAAATGTAATCAAGTCGTGGAACCATCAGAAAGTGCAAGTGAGCAGCAATGGAGAGATGAGTTCGAACCGCTTTACAAAAAAGAAACCGAGTTTTCAAATCTTACTGAGCCCTCTTGGTTTTTGGGTTACGATCGGTGCAACATATAATTCTAATGTTCCACTATTATTTGTATAGTGTATATATAATTGATTCTGTGATATAAGTCCAAAAAAGGTTGCACTTGCTTTCACTCGTTTTACACTTTATTAACCAGTTAGACTAACTAGTTTTAGACTAATATAAACTACATACATATATAACTTGTTTGAATCTACCTCTTCTGTAATAATGCAAATATGTCCACAAGTTCTTGTTCAACAAATATTTTTACTGTTCGATTAAATTTTCTTTTAAATAACACAAAAAATAAGAAGATTAAGAAAATAAGAATAAGAAATGTAAGTTTTACATATTTCATATATTGTTTTCAAAAGTTTACAATTCTATTTTTTCTTTATATTTCTGTTTTCTTTTTATTAATATTTTTTATAAAAAAAAGAAATAGAAGTTAAAAATGTTAATTAATAAGATGGAAAAATGTTAACTAATTAGAAAAATAAGAAGATTAAGAAAATAAGAATAAGAAATGTAAGTTTTATATATTTCATATATTGTTTTCAAAAGTTTACAATTCTCTTTTTTCTTTATATTTCTTTTTCCTTTTTATAAATATTATAGAAATTAAAAATGTTAATTAATAAGATGGAAAAATGTTAACTAATTAGATGTCTAATCCCGATTGGTTGTTTAAAATCCTATGTGGACGCTCTCAAAAGCTTATAGCCTCAACTTTTATATAGTATAGATTATATTTTGTCCATTCTCCAAATGTATCCAATCAACATATTGTTTTACGTAATTTTATTCTGTGCTTTTTCTTCTACAAGTTTTTATTATGCGAGATTTTGTTCTGCAACTTTTGCCATTTTGGGATTATGCGTTGTTACTAATTGGAGCCTAAGTTTACAAGTGATTATGCAAACTTTAGAAAATTTGTACCAATATTGGATTATGCATGGTAGCATGTTTTGGTAAAAAAAAAATGGTGGGTGCATACATTTGCATAACACTATAAAAGTACAGTACAACGCAACACAGCCAAAACAAAACGTGGGTGCATGGATCCCCTCCGTTGGATTCATCTTACGGCCCTAAACTCACGATCGTATTAATTCATTCCTTTAAATAAAACAAAATTAAAAATACATGTGTGATAGTGATACGATATGATTAAAAATAAAAACATAGTTTGTGTAGACATAAACGTTTATGATTTAATTTCCATATGTAACACATCCTATATGATCAGGACAAGATTCATCCTTACTCATGGAATTTCTAATTTGAGTATACCATCACATTGTCGATCACTTGCTAATTTACGATCTTTAAAAATTTGACCACAAGTGAAAACATATAGTCCATAACTCCATATAAATTGATGACCAAAATCAAAAACAGGTGAGTTCGAGACTTAAAACTTGGAAAATTTCATATATGTGATTTATGTCATTATGTGGAAGAAAATAAGAAACAAGACGATTACAATGCATTTTTAATAAAAGAAAAGCTTACAAATTAGTAAAAGAAAAGGTCACAAAATGTAAAAACAAACCGTATGGAGAAAACAAAACAGGGACGATCATTTACTCAATCGAACTGAAGTCATAACAATAGGAAGAACAAAATGTCATGTTTTTCCATTTGAAAACTACTCTGTATGGACATCGATCTTCATCATGCTCGACGCATAGTGGTCGAGATAAGGTATTGTTGCGAAGAATTTGTATCTCCTGCTTATAGATCGTTATAGTTTGTCCAGGTTTCATATATTGATCTTTCCCAAGCAAACAATCAACATGGACAGTGGTGCAACAGTCATCACACGCATAAAAACCACCTTTTCTTGAATACACTATCTCCCTTTCGCACACCTCACACCAGCCTGAATGATCACTTTCCCCTCTCCCTTTGCAAAATGTGAGAAAATGTCTGTCGTGCTTATACATTGCCTTGTATGGTAAGGTAGCACACTTGAAACATATAATGTAATTGCATTCGATGCAGTTAAGCATTCTACATTTTTCTTCCTTGCATATTCGACATCTTGCTGATTCTTCTTCTTCTGGAGTTAAAGATAGGAATAAAGGATGCTCATGACCTTGATATTCAAATGGTTCAGACACGGATGCACACCGTAAGTCTAGTCTGAAAATCCTATCTCCTATAGGACTCTCATAGACAAATCCACAGCTTTTACGCCGACAAGCATCACAGCTGAACATACCTCGATTCTCATATCCTCGGTTATCATCATATCCATTAGTGACAATCTTTAGCGTAAGTGGGTGAGGATGCAATGCATGATACTTCATGAGCGGAGCATTCGCGCATGTTTCATGAAGGATGAATTCATCGCATTGATAAAAGTAAATACCCTCGTATATCGGAAGGATGCACCCTTGACAAAACCTGTCTTCGTCATAAACTCTGCAGAAGTCAAGTTTCAAATGATGTCCATGAGAAAAATGGAGTATTATTCCATCAGCTATCGTCTCAAACGGTTGGACAATCATCTCAGGTTCTTCAGGTAATCCTTCAAGATCTTCTCCATCCCACAAGTCTTTTCGCAAGGCACATCTGGTATGAACAAAATAAACACTACACTTGTTGCAAGAGTAGGCACCACAATTGTTGTCAACCTTTTGGCGACAGACTCCACAAAACCATTTTCCGGATGGAAGGGAAGAAGTAAAAGAGATACGATGATGGTGACGAGATATTCTTATGACCTGCGGAAAATAGATACAATCTTGATGAACTACGAAGACACATCTAACACAAACATAGGTAGGGGGATGGTTTTTAGTCAAGCCACAAACATCACATGCTAAGGAAGCTTGTTTGGGAAAAAGGTAAGAGAATGAGGATGCCTTTTTGGATGGTCAATAACACAAGGTATTGGTTTCATGGCACAACAAGGATGCATACTAAGTTTGTAGGTAGGACAATGATAAACAATTTGATAGAGAAATGTTTCACAAAAGATGCACCTCACCACACCATAGGGAGGTCTGTAAAGTTGGAGAGCATGAAAAGGATAGGAAGGATGTTTTATCTGGAGTGGAGACTCAACACATTCTTTGTGAAACATTTCACCACATGTGAGACATAAATAATAGCTTGTGCTATGATTTGAGTCTAGGCATGCATCACAACAGAACTGTGCAGAATCAGGTTCTTTATCGTTGCACCAAAAGATAGGGAGTAGAGGGAGCTTACAGATATTACCATAGCGTCCATTGCTGTCAGAATCAAGAAAATATTGGAGTAGCTGATCAGCACTTTGTAAGATGGGGAAGTGAGGAGAAGTAGTGAACGGGAGAAAGGTGTTCCACTCACCATCCTTCATGTGTTTGAACTCTTCAACTTTGAGACGTAAAGAAGGACATAGGAAAAGAGGAGGGAGGTCGTCGTGATGATCACTAGAACCAATGGAGGAGATGGTTTGGTTGTTTGTTAAAGTGTATATGAGAAATGATTTTTCATTGATTTCCTTCTCACTAAATCCACCATTAATGGAGTTCATGACTGTGTGAACTTCCTCGTCTCCTTCTCGTCTCATATATACAAATGGGAAGGCACGTACAGCTGTATTAACCTGAATCTTGATATATTATAAGAAGATTAATTCCCACTTGGATCGATACATCATAGTAATTATTAAAACATCGTTTGATGATAGTAAAGGTCGTTAACACATTTTTTTGGCTATTGTTTTCAGATCAACTAGCTAGTAGTAGTCTTTGACTCCATGATTCTGTTTTAGATATCAAAGGTTGCGTTTAATGCTCTCATGTCTCCACGACACAATATTAATTGCAACCTTAAACACAAATTATATACGTACTATTATAACATGAGGCACCGACACCCGTAATCAGTGCATTCCCTTTGTCAATATATCATGTGTCATGTAATAATTTGAAGTTACCTATTCCAACCCATATTAATCTAAGAGAAAATGTATGTTATAACTCTTTTAATTAACCTACTGTACAGTAGTTTATTAACTTGATCAGTACATGTGCTTAGAGCACTGGTTGTATTTTATTTTTATTTTACAAAAACATTATATATTTTCTATTTTAAAAATTTGATATGTTATATTAGTTTATATATCGTGATTTTATTTATACATATAGTTATTCTCACCGTATATTATAAGGATTATAACTCATTCTATCATATGACATACGTTACAATTCACTCGTCATCATCAATAAATGTTTTCAATATATATGTTTGAAAATATCAAATTGGAGTATTTGTAATTTTTATTTTTTTTTATCTAAGATTTTTATGACATTAAATATCAAGTTAAGTTATTTTTATATGTTCCAAATCCAAATATTTAAATTTGTTATTGTAGTATAATCTTAGTCAATTTTGTTATTTAAATTCTGATCCTTTACTTAGTCAAATTTTTTGTTGAATATATTTATTTTTGTTAAAATATATATTACTCAAATTTGTTTTTTTGACGCGTTAAAATTATAAATTGAACAAATTATATTTGTTTTTAAAATTTTAAATCATGGCATAGCGGAATTTTTTTATTTTTTATTATTATATGAATGATATGATGAGTTATTTATTTCAAAAAAAAATAAGCATCTAAAGATAAAAAATCGAAATATAATATATAATAAGTTAGATATCAAATTTTCTATATTTATCTTAATTATTTATTTATTTTTTTGTTTGAATAATTAAATTACTTTAAATAAATAAGTATATTAGTAAACCCAGACCCGGTCGGAGGGGGTAGACCGGTTCGGTTATGACGAAATTTTGGAACGATGCAAAAGAAGAATGATTTCGCTCATTTCTCTCTTCCGGTCGGTTTGATGATATGTTTGTTGTTTCAATTCTTTTCTTCGATCTCTAAAAATTCTCCTCACGATCTCTCTTATCTCAAGATTCTCCAAGCCGTCAAAGGTATTCAATTTTCACAAGTTTATGGTTTTAGCCTTTTAGGGCGTTTGATTCAGTAGATGCTTTCTCCAATTCCTAGGCTTGTTTGTGACTGTGTCCCCTTTCTCACTTTTCCAAAAGTTTCAGACTTTCAGTAGATTTGTGATTTGGGTCTCTCAATTTCCAAACTAACGAGCCTCCTCCTCCGTCTTTACTATTCCGGTAAAGCTTCTCCTCCACCTTTCCCATTTCTTTGTTCATCGGAGCTTTAATGAGTGTATTCAATTTTGCCTAAGTTTAGTCTACTTTTTTTTGTAACTTTTCATTAATGCAATCTTGGTTTAGTTTGCTACTTGCCCGTGTTTCGTTTTGTGTCGATCTCAAACTGGATTCTTGTTATCAGGTTAAGCATCTTGTTGACTTATGATCCTAAAGTTGCTTTCTTGTTCATGTTTTAGTATAAAAAGTGAGTGACCTAAATTGTATGATACTAAAGATGCTTTCTTTTTCTATGTTTGGATGAATTTTTCAGCGCACAACGATTCGTTGAAAAGAAAGACAAAATCCTAATTTTGGTGCAAGTCTTGAGTAGAATAACAGCATTTCTAAGACATGGTAAGAACTTGGACTGTTATTCTCATCCTCTATTTGAAATGAATTGTTACTCTTCTGCATTAATGTTTATTCTTCTCATACTTGACAAATATTGTATTTATTCAAAAGTTTCCTGTTTCGAAACAATTCTTCTAAACAACGTCTAACGCATACTGATTTGCTGCAGAAATTGTTTAATTTTTTTTGCTTATGTTGATTCTTTGATGTTCCAGGCAAACTCATTGCGGCTTTATCTAGCATGCATTAAAAATACACTCGAGGCAGCCATGTGCTTACAGGTACAAACTATTTTGGTTCAAGATACCATGACACAGGCTGCAAAGTCTCCATCTTTATGGTTTATTATGCTTAAGGAAATAAAAGCTTCATGTTTGTGTAGTCCCTCATCCATGTTCCACCTATGGTGTGTTACTGTCACGTATTAGTCTTTTAGTTGTCAATTAGGAATAATGTGCTATCATTCATTTTTACTTTTGACATTTTGTGTCGCAATTGTTGGTGTCAAATGTTGAAACCTATGCATGATGTAACATTCAGTTTTACATGGTATATATTCCTGAAAGATTCTATATTTCTCTACTTGCAGAACTTTCCGTGTCAAGAAGTTGAAAGGCATAATAAACCAGAGGTTGAACTAAAGTATGTAAGCTTGTCACAAGAAGATGCATGTGAGAATGGAATGCTCTTTTGCTATTTTTCATTTCAAGTAGTAGAATCTTACTATCACCATGTTTTTGTTTTCTTATAGGACGAGCCCAGAACTTTTACTAAATCCTGTAAGAAGTTTATTTGTTTTCCCTCCCAGTTTTGCATTGATATTGCACTTGTATCCTACCTAAGTTTTGTAGTTGACTGCTAAGTTTTTTGCAACTTGCAGGTATTAATATGCCGTAATGAGGCTGAAAAGTGTTTAATAGAAACATCTATAAATTCACTCCGGATAAGCCTCAAGGTGGTTATTAATCTAACTTTAGCTTTTCCTTCCATCACTTACGAGAAGTGCCCCTTGTGGTACACTGATCAACAAAGGCTTCGTGTTGTTTTCCTGTTTCTTACTGTTTCCTTTAGTTTTTTTCTCCTGATATATTGTCTTGATGAGTCATTACTTAAACATCTGTCTTGTCCTGCTGTTTCAAATATATGTTATTGTTAATTTGCAGGTCAAACAAGCAGATGAACTTGAAAACATACTAACCAAAAAGTTCCTTAGATTTTTGTCCATGAGGGCAGAAGCTTTTCAAGTACTGCGGAGGAAGCCAGTGCAGGTAGACCTTATTATTGATTCAACACTTACCTACTTCTGGGTGCTACTATGTTTATCTGGCAGTTGTAATGCATTTTCTCTTCTGAACAAGTTCTAATTATTCTGCATCATTAATTGGTTGTAGTCTTGTAGACATAGTATTCATAACTTTTCCTTCATTTTTGCGTTCTAGATGGACACTTTATAGTTTATAGGCTTAAGATGGACACTTTTGAATTCTTTTGATAATTAAAATCATGCCACAATCCGTTCCTGTTTTTTGCCCCTTTATGAACCATGAATCATCTCACTGTGCAAAATGTATGCCTTGGCTTTAGATGATTTACTGTCTATTCCCTGCATTGTGTGAACGAATCATTCCCTGATCCCCTTCTACTGGTTTCTTTGTTGGTCTTGAACAGGGCTATGACATTAGCTTTCTTATAACAAACTACCACTGTGAAGAGATGCAGAAACAGAAGCTTATCGATTTCATTATTCAGTTTATGGAGGCAAGTCTTTCTCTAAACTTAATCTTTTTGATTCTATGACCCTGGTTGCATGCAATAGTAGCATCCTATCGATGATAATATGTAAGGAGTAGACTTACATCGTTGTGTTTTCTCACAATACTAATTTGAGTAGTAGTATTCTGAATAGCATAGCATCCTTTAAATTTGAAGTGTTTCTAAAAGAGTCGAAAGGGATTAGTTAGTTACTCTGATGATGTCCTCCAACATTGTATTCTCCTCTTAATCAGATTTAAAATTGTGAGTAAATTTTACCATGGAAAGTGCAGGATATAGAGAAAGAAATAAGGGACTTGAAGGAATCAGTGAACACAAGAGGAAGACTCGTTGCTACAGAGTTCCTGAAACAGTTCATGTAAAACAGCACTTGAGGTATTATAATGTAAACCACTCATTGTATCAATCACTCATTATTTGGTTAAATTCCATATACACTCAGACACTTCTTTTTGGTACTTCCACTGTTCTTCTTACACAACCCGAAGTCCCAAACCATCGGCTTGGTCATTGTACTGTATGTAACTCAAATACTTCTAAAAAATGGTGTGTTGATCATAGATGTTCCAACGTACAATCCCAGAACCAAGAAATTGTTTTATTTACCACAAGAGGACCAACAAACTGTTATCTTTAGATCATCAGCAAAACTCAAGTGCCCTATGAGAAAAGCAAACGTCGTCGTTTTCTTCTGGTTTTCACCATAAACCCAAAAATAGATGTTACTGGGCTGAGCCCATTATAATCGGGAGGATTATTGATTTAAATGTTTAATACTTTAATTGATTATCATGAACGACGCCATATTACACAGGCTCCTCCTGAAGAGAAAGGCCAAAACACTGTCGTTTCTTATTCTGGCGTCTCCATCCCCGTCTTCGTCTTCTCAATCTCGCTGTCACCGACCTCGTGAGCTACTTCTGAGTCCGGCCATCACGCAGCTCCAGGTTAGTATTGATTAAACTCAAAACAACAATACGGTGAATGGGTCGGTGTGTTGTACCTTGAATGGTACTGATAACTATGGTTTTAGGGCTCTTTCATACGAGGAAACGAAATATTTAGGTCATACGAATCTCTCTTGTTTGTAAAAAGACAAGGAACAGAACAAATGGAAGATGTTCAAGATCATTTGGTTTTTGTTTAATTAGGTGTTGTTTAGATGTAGAAGCTGGATTAGGTTGGGGTCATCATCTAGTAATGCTCCCCATCCAATACAAGAAAATTGTTGATTTTTATGGATTCTTTGTCATCTCACACTAGTGTGCTCTGTGCAGGTCTTTTAAAAACTTTGAATTTATGCAAATTTGGGTGATTGACATGGTTAATGGATTCCTCAATCTATGTTCTGCAACACAAAATTTAACAAATCGCATGATTCAGTCAGAAGATGTGAAATTACTGTTTAATTGTAGTAGCTGCTAGTCTTGGGTTTTGTGGTTAGGTTTCAACTGTTGATCTTCTCCTTGCAGTCATTTGCTTTGTGATTATACAAAGATGACAACAATTGAAACCAATCAGAAAACTCAAAAGTCTTCTCCTTCCGGTTCTGCTGCTGCTGCTACTCCCAAGCAGCCATCAGCGTCGTTTAAAAGGTGGGGAAGAAGACACCCATTTGTAAGATATGGAATTCCGATGATATCTCTCACAGTATTTGGAGCACTTGGACTTGGCCAACTTCTTCAAGGCAGGTCAGTTCTTTCTTGATTTAAACATAGCTTTTGAATATATAAGTGAAATGCTTTGGGGGAGATAATATCAATGAATCTATTTAGGATTGTTCAAACTCTTCACCACATATTGGTTTATATGGTTAGTTCAGTAAGGATATCGCAAAGGTAAAAGATGATCAAGAATGGGAGATTATAGAGACAAGAAAGGCCCTTTCAAGAACAGGACCTGTTGATGCTTATAAACCTAAAAACACATCGATCGAAGAAGAGCTCAAGGTATCTATATATCCTTAATTATTCAGGTTTCATGATTTAACTAACGACTGCACTTTGATCAAACATTAAATTTGTGACCGGGTTTTTGTATTCTGCAGGCTATGCAAGAGAAGGTGGACATAAACTCGTACGAGTACAAGAAAATTCCAAAGCTAAACGAAAGCCAGTCGGATTAATCGAAGTCTTGGATTGTATCAGAATTTTGCCTTCTTAGATGTATTCAGTTTCAAATGACTCTTCACATAACATAAGCGCCCAAGTAAAAAAAAAAACAGTGCAGTAGGTTTTGCCCTTCTTAAAACCAAGAACAAAGATGAGGCAGAGGGCCATTTCTTCATTATACATCACTTGATTGTCTTTTATAAAATTAGTGATTGGTAATCCAGCAATCATAAGATGCTTTCTTTCGATTCAATCCATGTTTTAGTATTTGTGTAATCATGAATCTCTATGTATTACATATAATATAAGGATACGTGTGTCAATTTCCGAATTCGATGAATCTGAATAACATTTCGAGTTTTGTAAGACAGGACAATGAACTCGTTAGTTTAATAATTTGAACTTGTTATGATGACTCTTGAGGTTTTGGTTGGACCACCGCCTTATCCATACCTCTTTGTTTTTATTGATTTTGCCAACTATCTCTATTCATCATTTACTAGTCAGGAGCCATACTTGAAAACCTAAATGTGTTGCCTCTTTAAATGGCCACACATCCAAACAAAAAAAAATACACCGGTCATGCATGGAATATAAAATTGCACTAGTTAATACTCAAAATCAACCTACAATGTATCCAATGGCCTCTCAAAATCCAGATCAAAGGGTTTCAGTTTTAATGCGTGTAGTATTAATGTTTTATTTTTATGTAGACTTGACAAATCTATATAACTACATGTCTACACAATAGTTTAACATTAGTAACGAAAAAGAAAAAGTAGATAGAAATGTTGATTAATTAAGGCAGTGCCAAACTCACTTTATGTGTTGTTCTTATTAGGTAAACGTACAAAATCATAATAGAAGACACTAAACTTCTATACAACCCTAAACAATACTATGTTATCCCAAACAAATGAGTAATTGGAAATTGGAATAAGTCATTTGCATGGGGGATGGGAATGCCATGCCATGCCGGCTGGAACAGATAGAGATCGATGAGTTCCGTTAGGTCACAGTCACACCACACGTGAAGGAGGTACGAGGCAAGTGACAAATCTGAGAGACAAGAGATAACACAAAGTCTACAGAAGAAGAAGAAAGAGAGTGGCCATTTCCATGCCAGCTTGTCACTCACCATTCTTCCTTTTTTTTGGCTACATAAATTCTCATTTCCAAGACTAGAAACAAAATCATACATTAGTGTCATGCCAAGAACAAGAACTTGGAGAGAACTTTTTATTGTTACTTTGTTAGATGGGTTACCTTATTTTTAGTACTATATATTTACGATAGTTTACTAATTCAATCATTGCAAAATCACTTTTAAAACCACCATTTTGGTCGTAAGAATTACTCGTTAATTTTTTCACCTATATAAAAAGATAAAGAAATATATATAAATTATGATATAGTATTTGAAAGGCATGGGGAAGTAGTTCTACCAATCGTAATGATTCTTAATCCTTTATGATTCTCCATAAACTTAATCCTTTACCTTTTTTTTTCTCCATAAACTTTTGTCCTGACTTTGTTACTAAATTATTGTATATATACACAAAAACAATCTCTAATAAAATGATGAAATGCATAATATATACATGGAATGATGGATTTTATTATATTTATCAACTTTCTATCCTCAATCTGAAAAATATTTTAATGAGTTTGAACTAATTTATTCTTTCAATGTAAGTAGATTAGAATTCTATTATAAGAAGAACCTAAAAAGAAAGTAAGGAGGCTCGAGGTATGATGATGATGGGTGAAGCAGAAGAGCTGGCAACAGCTCTCAACTGAGTGTAGTGTACACTCTCACACACTTCTTTTGTTCTCTTTCTTTTGGACAGCTTCATCATTATTTTCTCTTTTCTTTTTCACTCATATTATAAAAATAAGCCTCATGAGAGAATAAAGCAAATATATGTACATCAATGATGGGCTTCTCAATAATGCAAATAAAAATGGAGAATATGAAATTTTCAAGATTTTAAAAAACAGCTGTAGTTAAGGTTCCATCCCCTTCTTAAACCCATCTCACACCAAAACACAAACAGCTCTCATCTTCTTTAGTTTTCCAATCTTGTTAAACACCTTTCATTTGTAACACCCAAACTGACTCATATGGGTCGAAACTCAAGCCTCACCACTTTAGTGGCGACTGTTCTGTTGGTGACAATGGTCGGTTCGGCTTACGCAGGCAACTTCTTTGATGAGTTTGACCTTACGTGGGGTGACCACAGGGGTAAAATCTTCAACGGTGGAAATATGTTGTCTTTGTCACTAGACCGGGTTTCCGGGTCGGGTTTCAAATCCAAGAAAGAGTATTTGTTCGGTCGGATCGACATGCAGCTCAAACTCGTCGCTGGGAACTCTGCAGGCACCGTCACTGCTTACTACGTAACGTTCTCAAACTCACATTTTACTCAAAATGTTACTAAAACATGAAGAGACTGATCTTTTATAAAATTTGTATGAAACTTTTTGCAGTTGTCGTCACAAGGGGCAGCACATGATGAGATAGACTTTGAGTTTCTTGGGAACGAGACAGGGAAGCCTTATGTTCTTCACACCAATGTCTTTGCTCTAGGGAAAGGAAACAGAGAGCAACAGTTTTATCTCTGGTTCGATCCAACCAAGAACTTTCACACTTACTCCATTGTCTGGAGACCCCAACACATCATGTAAAGCTCTTTTGACCTCTCCCTCTGCTTCAACGCTAATTGAAAATGAAGATCTTGTCTTAACTTTGTTCTTATCAATGCAGATTCTTGGTGGACAATTTACCCATTAGAGTGTTCAACAATGCAGAGAAGCTAGGTGTTCCTTTCCCGAAGAGCCAACCGATGAGGATTTACTCCAGCCTATGGAATGCAGATGATTGGGCCACTAGAGGTGGGTTGGTTAAGACTGACTGGTCCAAGGCTCCTTTTACAGCTTACTACAGAGGATTCAAGGCTGCGGCTTGCACTGTTTCTTCAGGATGCGACCCTAAATTCAAGAGTTCTTTTGGTGATGGTAAATTGCAAGTAGCAAACGAGCTCAATGCTTATGGAAGGAGGAGACTCAGATGGGTTCAGAAGTACTTCATGATCTATAATTATTGCTCTGACCTCAAAAGGTTCCCTCGAGGATTCCCTCCAGAATGCAAGAAGTCCAGAGTCTGATGTTTGATGTGATTCCCTCCATGATTCTCTACTTGTTTGATTGCAATTCTTAAATTGGTTTCTTTATCTGTTATTCCATTGTACATTCTCAAGTTCAAATAAAGCTCTTCTCAGCTACTTTCAAAATATAAGCATCTGAATCCATAATTAGTCATGACTAGTGTTCCTTTCACAGGAACTGTCACAGTTCTAAACTCTAATAAGGCAAGATCACTATGGATCAGATAACAAAAACAGTTTGATATGCTTGAGAAAAAACAAAGAACGAGACTACTAATGTTGAACAACAAGACAAATGTGGAGACACAACAATCAACAAGTCTAATACTTAGATCCTAGTTACCTCTAAGGTTTGTGCTTTGGAGATAAATTGTTAGGTTCATATGATCTAGGAGCCGTTTTAATTCTTTGACCTACAAGTTCCTTCCTAGATGAACAAGCTCTAGGCGTAAACAAGTCAAACACGCTTTAAGCTATATACAGCTTCACTAAATAACACTAACAGCTAAACTGGCTAACAAAAGTTTGAGTTTCCTGTTCGTACTCCGGATCAGAAAGTGACGCCTCAACATTGTTAGAGCATGTATTCAAATCTTTAGCTTCATTTGCTGCCCCTTTATTCTCAGTGGCTGGAGCATTTGTTTCAATATTCTTCTGAGGATCTATATGTTTACTGGTTTCAGCCGTCCCTAGAAGAACAATTCAAGACAAAGAACAATCATTTCCTAAGTCTACCATCTACACACAGATACACTATATACAATTCACCTAGCCACAGAAGACAGTAAGGACTAACTGTACCAATGTGACAACTATTACTGACATCAAAAATACCATGCGCAGAACATGAATATAAAGAGACTTACCAGGATTATCCTCTGAGTTATCTCTGAGATATGAAAGCATTCTTTTGTAATTCACAGAACCTGGCACTTTAAATAGCCTACGCTTGGAGCACAACTGCTTCAAGTCAAAAACAGGGAAAATGTAAAAAGACAGATGGAAGAACCAAACCAGCCGGACGAAATTAAAACATTCAACGCAACAAGACTAAAAGATCATACAGGAGGTTTTGTGGCACTATATGAAGTCATCTTCTCCAAAGGGCTAATGTTTCCATCTAATTTTTGTGCTGATGGTTTAACAAAGCTATTGGGAGATAGCAAAACAGTCCCGGTTGGATCTTTTGCATCAGCAGCATCTCTAGTATCATCTGCAGCTTCCTTCAAGTAAGGAAGCAGTCTTCTATAACTCACAGAACCAAGGTTCTTGTAAATTGTTTCCGGATGACGAATCTGTCACAGTACATAAGCAAATTCAGCAACCAGTGAAAAATCCAACATTGCAGATTAAACATACCACTTTGCTGCTCAGCTTGGTACCCACTTTTTTCACAGAGACTCCATCGATCTCTTGGCGCATAGAACCAGCTACACTAGTGAACATATCTGAATCCAGTGGCGTCGTTTGTGAGCATTCCCCTACTTCTATATCAGTGCTTCCTATTTTCACAACTGTTTCACCATTAAAGCCATTGTCGAATCAGCTAGTCTCTAAACACATACTGAAACACATCCTACACTATTGAGATTTTGAGTCTGCTTTAGAAGACAAGAAGAGCTTAAATTGAAATTACCGTTAGAATTCGGAGTAACGCATGGAGATTCCACATTTAGCTCCTTGGTTTGATTTTGCCCTTTCATGAGACAATCCCAATCGCTAGAGATCGAACTTTGGGATGATACGCGCCTGAGACACAGATTCCTCACCGTGACACGATGACACGCCCGAGGCTGTTTAGTAACAATTTTATCGCTGAGAGGCGACGCATGATCCGTGAGAAATTTGTTTCCGATGTGAGACAGAGCTGATTCAAATCCAACGGTGGAGCGGTTGCTGTGATTCCGTAATTTGCTTGCCATAAGCTTCTTAGATGTCGCATCTCGAACTGAAGAAGAAGAAGAAAATCGCATTCTCTTCGCTAAGGTGTAATCTGATTCCGCCATGGAAGAGCTAACGCCAAAAGCAGCTACAGAGTCAGAGAGAGAGAGAGAAGAGAGTTATTTTCGCGGGAACATACCTGTTTGGCGCGAAACTTTTGGCTTAATGGATCCACACCAAGAGCTTTATTGGGCTCGGCCCATTTATTGTTCGTTTTTGATTCAACATTATTAAACCGGTTCAAGTAAACCGTGTTGAAGAGGTTTATAAAATCTGTGTGAATCTGAGAGAGTTTATTGTCTTTTCCCTTTAAGAGTGTTTTAGGAAGAAGGATCGTCATCTTCGTCAAAGCTTCGAGAGTAGTGCAATCGAAACCCAGCCATGGATCTCTCTTCTATTAAGGAAGCTCTAGCTGAAAAATCCTTTGATAAAATCGCCGATATTTGTGATAATCTGATGCTTCAGGTCAGAAATTGCTCTTCGCTATGGTTGTTTCTGATGATGTTCACTAGGGTTTTGTGAGGTTTTAATAGTTCGATTTTATAATTTGATAGGTTGCTAGCAAAGGAACTGCGTTTCATGATGACTGGCCTTACGCAATCCATCTTCTGGGTTACTTCTACGTCGATGATTGGTGAGTTAATTATTCTTCTTTGAATGTAATTAGTTCTCTGATGAAAATTAGAGAAGGTTTCTGAGTTCTTGCGGATTTTAGGGCTTCGGGATTGGTGTGTTTGCTTTGATCTGTCTAGGTTCTTCAGTTCTGCTTTTACATTGTCTTGATTGTATCCATTGAGTTAAGAAATTAGAACTTTGACACTAGTTGATAGTTGTAATTTTGTTTGATGTTTACTGTGCTTGTTTGGATTTTACTGCAGTGATAGTGCTCGTTTCCTATGGAAAACAATACCTTCATCTATCAAGGAGAGGAAGCCTGAAGTTGTTGCAGCTTGGAAGATTGGTCAGAAGCTGTGGACACATGACTACGCAGGTGTACATGGAGCTATCCGTGGTTATGATTGGAGTCAAGAAGCTAAAGATCTGGTTGCTGCATTCTCAGGTTATTCTTGAACTAAGCTTCTTGCCTGCTTATTACCATATAAGCATGTAAAGTTAAATTTTTTTAACTTCATATTCCTCTCTATGTTTCGAGCTTTGGTCTGCATATTGGGATTTAATAGCTGTGTTGTTATGTTAACTTCTGAGGCCTTACTTTAGGATGTGTGTCATGCACTAGGTTTCTAGCTGTGATCTGGATATTGAGATGTAATTGCTGTGTTGTTATGTTAACTTTTAAGGTCTTACTTCAGGATTTGTGGCACGCATTAAAGCCACTTGCATCTTGGCATTGAACTTATGGAACATGAATCTGAATTATAATATTGCCTAAGTATGTAACTTATCAGTTTTTGATTAAGAGGTAGCTGCTTCTTTGATCAAACTAGCACCATCCTGTTCTAGTTGTTCCTTATTCTGCATCCTTTTCTAGGCAGCACAGCTTTTATAGCGTTTTTATCAATTGTTTAACCTGACTCTTAATTGCCTCTTCCCATTGGTTGATCTTTTCCATAATCCCCTAATGTTATTTATGCGTGGGATTTGTTGCAGATCTTTACACAAAAAGGATGTTTCAGCTTTTGTTGTCTGCCTACTCCACAATTACTATTCCTGAATTGGCACTTTTCCTGGGGATGACAGAGGATGATGCCACAACTTGTAAGCTTCTCTCTGCAATTTCCTTTGCTTTCAAGAGATTAACCACCTTATTCCACACTAGTTCTCCGACTTCTACTGGATTCATTCTTATATTGAAACTAATAACAAAAAGATTCTGGAAATGTCTACTTTTGAAGAATCTAACTGAGTCTGTTGCAATGGCCTAGCTTAGTGTTTTTGTAGGCGTATACAACCATATATGTTGCGGAATCAGAATTAACAATATAATTGTTTTTGTTTTTTTTTCTGCTGGATACACACAGATGTTGTAGAGAAGGGATGGACAGTGGATGCAACTTCTCAAATGGTAACTGTGAAGAAACAAGCTGTTAAAAGAGAGCAAAAGGTGGATTCATCGAAGCTGCAACGCTTGACAGAGTATGTGTTCCACCTTGAACATTAAAACTAAGGACACAAAATCTCCTATTAAGATAGTGAATTCACAGAACAAAAATTTGTTTTTGAGAGATTTCACAATGATTGATCTAAGTTGCATTATCTTGACTCTCGAGTATATGACCAATTACTCCTACAAGATCAGTTTACACAACAAAGTTACTCAACAAACCAACTCTAACAAACAAAAAACTAAAGTTAACATTGTTATCATTTTAGCGATTACAAGCTAGGCTACTTCAACAAGATCAGTTTACACAACAAACGAACTGAAACAGAGTAGCTAACATTGTGAGCCAAAAAGGACAAAGCCTAAATAAACAACACATGCCTTTAACATAAGTAGGCAGATACAAGAGACGATCACTTTAGCGACTACAAGCAAGGGTATTCCCAAACTTTGTTAATTATCTCTGAGATAAAGAGGTTAAACTTCAAGCCGGAGAAGGCTGTGACCAGATTAGTCGGAGAACGCACTTGGATGAAGCTAATCTGGAAAATAGCCTCTTAAGTCCGCCTGCAACTCTAATAAGTTTTTCAATACTTGGTGGTTGGTAGTAGAAAATCATCTTTTCAAGATTCGGCATTGTCTCCAGGAAATACTTGATCTGCTTCTCCATGCCATCACTCAATGCAGCAAATCCCCGTATCTTTATAACCTTCACCGGACTTGCTGATAAGCAACTGAGAATCTCCTCACGAGGTTTGCACAAGCACACATCTCCACATCCATCCGTGGCTTTGTGGATGAGGCCCTGAAACATAGTGAAAATATTCTCGAACATTGGAAAACGAGACAACAAATGCTATTCAAAGGTTTTGTTCCGTACTTCGAAGATAAGAGTTTCAAGATTTGGAGAATTCCTGAGCAAGCCCGGCAATGACTGCCACCCTACTATGGGGTTACTCTCAATAGTTAAATGAGTCAGGTTGTTGAATAGCGGAATTGCATCGCAGCTGTAAGTAAGAACCTGAAACAAAACCATGACAACATCACTAAATTGCAACCACTAACTCAAATCCTTAAGCAATGTTAAAAATATTACAGGTTGTTTGTTTTCAAGTACCATAAATTTTAAAAAGACTAGAAGAAAGATGGGAACAAACCTGAAGAGTGTTGGCAGATAGATAAAGAGTCTTCACATTGCACAACCGCTTAATAAAATCTGTTGCATTACCAACCAAATCATTTTCCCCATAACCTTCATGGTAACTTATCAATATCGGCTTCAACAAGCGAAGATCGATATGGGCTTCAACAAGCGAATCGAGATTCACTATTGGATAGTTTCCTGCGACAGTGTCAGTAAACTTCAAGTAGACAAGATTAGGAGTATCTAAAGACACACTCTTTGGAAACTCATCCCGCTCTTCCCATCGAAACGTTAGTCTCTTAAGAGTTGGGACAGACACCGAGGCGAAATCCCAAATGAACCAAGATATATCATTCAGAACTAACTCCTCAAGTATGTGACAACCAGAGAGAAGCTAGGTAAGCCCAATACCATGCTTTTCAAAATGGACAGGCTCAAGATGAAGTGTCTTAAGCTTTGGAAGATGAACATCTTCATCATCAAAAGTGGGAAACAACAACCCAAAATATAACTTCAGCCTAACCAGTGTCTTGCTCATGTAGACCTCTGAAGGAAGCAGAAACTCCGATTCGAAAGCCAGGTGTAGATCAAGATCAGATACACCTCGTTCCAACACATTGTGTATCCAAGGAATGATACGGACTGGATCAACACGGTCTCTGACCTTTAAAGAGAACTTATGCAGAGGAGAATTTCCTTGCAATGCCAACACTCTATCCACAAAATCCATAAAACTTGTCGAAATGTCATGCTTATTCCTAGGATTCAGATAAACAGAGTCGTCCAAATCAAGATTAGGAACATAAGCAAAGAGATATCGCCATGTTTTGGAAAGAACTGAGGTAGAAGCAGCTTCTTTAGTGGGAAGGAAGGACAAGATATGGCAAGTAAGGGCTTCCGGTAAAGTACTGATTCTATCTCTTCTACGACCACTAAGATCCATCTTTTTATTCAAGAACCTGAAAGAGGATTCCAAAGATTTCAACTTTCTTACCCTAGTCTTACACAGTCTACTAAGAATCAAAAAAATAGCTTGAAAAAAAAGATAAAGAAGAGTAGAAGATGATGGATATTGAGACTTACTTGGAGATATAAGCATAGCCAACCAAAACCACTCAGTTGAAGAAATTTTAGGGTTTTTGGGCGATCGTATTTGTAGACGAGAGTGAAGAAGAAAGGAGTGAGTTTCTTTCTTTTTTTATAGTGTCATGTCAAGTCTAAACATGATCTTTTGTAAGATTTTCTGTATAAGATATTTTGAACTCTATTTAGATAATATATTTTAGTTAGATATAGTAGCACTTTATGAAAACCAAACCAGATCAACGAGATCATTGAACTCGTCCTTAACCACCTGTTTTACAGACTTACATTACAGTAACTGCATGTTCTAGTGTTGGAACTGAATTTCAGAAAACAAGTTTCTAAAATTGTAAGCCCATTTTTTTGTTATGACTTGGGGTGCACTTGAAGGAACTGGGGATGCACTCCAAAGAACTTGCAAATTACTCTAAAAATATTTTACTAAAATCTTATCTCCTTCTACTATATAAAGAGAAGCAGACTTTCATTATTTATGAAGCTCTTAAACTGAAAGCACTCACAGTTCTGAAAATTTGCATCTGTCTTGCTTCGTCCAAGTAAGTTTTTAGAGTATATCGTAAATCAAGTTTGCTTGAGTTTAAAATTTATGTGTTCGAGTATTAGTTCGTGATCGGTTCTTTTGGAGTATATTTTTAGTAAATATTATATAAAAAATATTTTATACTTAATATTCAGTTTGAAAAGAAAAAATTAAAATCAAAATTAATAAAAAATAATAATTTTAATATTAAAAAATTAATTTGAAACATTTTTTAACCACCTTGTACAGAAACATTTTTGTCAATTGAATAATATATGTCCATTTTGGAAAATTAAAATTGCAACGTGCGGAACAAAAATGTTGAATGTTCCAAGTTATTTTGTTTTGTAGTATCATCTTTTATTAAGTCACGTTGTCTCAGGTGATTGGGCATTAATTGACAAAAATTCAATCAAAGATATAATCTGACTACATAGAGTTGATACCCATGGTGGTTGGGCGTGGAGGGTGAGAAGTTATAAACAGTTCTTTTTTTTTTTACTTGTCGCTTTTACTCGTCGGCAGCTACAAAGACTTTTCTCATCCACCGTTCTTGCAAGAGACAGACAAGACAAGACTGTGTAAAGATGGTCAATTAGCTAAAATCTTATACTATTGTATTTGTCTAAACCATGATTAACTTCATATAATTATACTCTATGTTGTAATTACTTAAACGATCTATAAAATGTGTTCATTTGTTTCAAACTTTTAACACATTCTCAAAACACTAAAATGGCAACGTCCGGTAATAATCGCCGTCGTCCTCCTCACTACTTGCTAGTAACTTTCCCGGCGCAAGGTCACATAAATCCGGCGCTCCAACTAGCCAACCGCCTCATCCACCACGGTGCAACCGTCACATACTCCACAGCCATCTCAGCTCACCGTCGTATGGGGGAACCACCTTCCACAAAAGGCTTATCCTTCGCTTGGTTCACTGACGGATTCGACGACGGTCTCAAGTCATTCCAAGACCAGAAGATCTACACGTCAGAACTCAAACGTTGCGGTTCAAACGCACTGAGAGACATCATCAGAGCCAATCTCGACTACGAAACAGAGCCATTCACCGGAGTAATCTACTCTGTTCTCGTCCCGTGGGTTTCCTCGGTAGCGCGTGAGTTTCACCTCCCCACTACACTTCTCTGGATCGAACCAGCCACTGTACTAGACATCTACTACTACTACTTCAACACATCTTTCAACCACCTCTTCGACGTTAACCCGATCAAATTACCAAAACTGCCACTCATCACCACCGAAGACCTCCCGTCGTTTCTACAACCCTCGAAGGCAATACCATCCGCTCTTGTGACACTAAAAGAACACATCGAAGCTCTCGAGTCAGATTCAAACCCTAAGATTCTTGTGAACACGTTCTCTGCTTTAGAACACGATGCTTTAACCTCCATCGAGAAACTCAACATGATTCCGATAGGACCATTAGTTTCCTCCTCTTCCTCCGACGGTAAAGCTGATCTTTTCAAATCTTCCGACGAGGATTACACGAAATGGCTTGACTCAAAGCTCGACAACTCCGTGATTTACATATCTTTGGGAACTCACGCCGATGATTTACCGGAGAAACACATGGAGGCGCTTACTCACGGCGTGTTAGCCACTAACCGACCGTTTTTATGGATCATGAGGGAGAAAAATCCAGAAGAGAAGAAGAAGAATCGGTTTCTTGAATTGATCAGAGGAGAGGGACGAGGCTTGGTGGTGGGATGGTGTTCTCAGACGGCGGTTTTGGCGCATCGTTCGGTGGGGTGTTTTGTGACTCATTGCGGTTGGAACTCGACGTTGGAGAGTTTAGAGAGCGGTGTTCCGGTGGTTGCGTTTCCGCAGTTTGCTGATCAGTTTACGACGGCGAAGCTTGTGGAGGATGCATGGAGGATCGGAGTGAAGGTGAAGGTTGGGGAGGATGGAGAGGTGGATGGGGAGGAGGTGAGACGGTGTTTGGAGAAGGTGATGGGTGACGGAGAGGAGGCGGAGGAGATGAGAGAGAGTGCGGCGAAGTGGAAGAAGCTGATGGTTGATGCGGCCGTTGAAGGTGGACCGTCGGATTTAAATCTTAAGGGTTTTGTGGAAGTGGATGTTTCTTAATTTTAGGTTTGAAACTTTGAATAAAGGAGAGACCAAGATTTGTGGTGTGTTGTGTATTATTATAAATTGTTTAAAAATCTATGAGAGAGTTAATTGTATGAATTAATTCCATTTCTGTTTTTATTTTTTCCTCCATAACTATGTTTTTAGCCCACTGTGGTTGTATCTTGATTATAAGAAAGAAATTAACATATTAGTTGTAAATATAAGAAATACTGTAATTTTTCTTTATAGAAACAATGTAGTACCTAGATTCGGTTTTGCTATATCCAAAATCAGAATATCAAATGCGGAATTATTTTAACATATGAATATTGGAGATTTAGAATTAGGAGAATCTTTTTAATAATTTAAAAAGGACACAAAATTGAAAATCATAAAATTATACAAAAATTATGACACTTACAATACCAATTTAGATTTAAGATTTTGATTTAACACATGCTTATTGTTTCAACTAGGGGTACGGGGACTTAATTTGCAGGAATTAAGACTAACACATAAGTTTCTAAGAAATAAATAAATCATATAGAAGTATATAACATGTAAGCAAAACATAAACAAAATAAAAGCAAAAAGACAAACAATTTATAAGCAAAACCAAACTTGAAAAATAAAACTATGCAGTCGTAACTACAAATATATTGCTGAAACTGTATGGAAGAAAAACTACAAAAAAAAAAAAAAAAAAAAAAAAAGCGACAATAAGTATGTGGAACTCAACAGTAGGAACAGAGGACAAGTTCAGCTTGTCACAAATCTGGATGACTTCAGGAACATACGTTATGAGACTAATGATCTTAAGTTGTGTGGCATGTAGTTCAAAATTAATGATTTTGTTTTTTTTTAAAAAATATGTACAAAGTGAGTAGTGCCTAATACATTTTATACTATCTAAAATTTTCAATTTTTTGGGTTTAACCATCTTTAAATCCGGACATAAGTCAAAATTATTCATGTATAGGAATGTAAGTAACTAAATATTGGTTGACAAAAAAAAAAGTAAATATTGGTTTACGAAAATTTTATTTAGTTAATTAGTATGAAGTATTCTAGTTTCTATACAAACTCATAATTATAACATAAGGTTTTCTTTTGTTATACAATGTTATAGAGGAAAATATTTGGAGAAAATAATATTTTCGTGTATAAAAGTTTGAAAAGTCAATGATCTAAAATTAGATAATCTGATTTTTGTTTAATTTACTTTTCCATATTACACGATTAATATTTTATCTTTTGGACGTGATTTTTTTCTTCTTCTTTTTGTGTTCAGCAATAAATTTGACATCTTCTTTCACAAATTTTATAATTTGAGAAATGAAAATTTGCTGATAAGTCACTGTCTCATACTTTCTTAACAAAGTTACTGACTAAACCAACATTTACATATGTCTAAAATATTTCAAAGTAAGAAACCAAAGCAGAAACAAATTTACTCGAACTGGAGACAAATTTTCTCAGCTGAAACGAGTAAAGAAATGGTCTATAAAGACTATACTACTGTTCATAAGTAACCATAATCCCCATTTATTCACTCTTTTGCTCCTCCTGATTGATCATCTAAGGTCTCTCGTTAATTAACAACATTACAAAGCAGCCTTTTCTTTGTATCCTCTAAATTCTCTCAAAGCTCCTTTTGTAGATAAACTCTTCTTCTCCTTGTCGAAACAATAGACCGGCGCCTGCCACTTCTCATCCTCTAGGACCGCACCGACCTCATATGTCATTATATGAGCCTCCCTCCCTGCAACAAGTTTTCTCCTCATTTCAGATGAACTTTGCTAGAAATAAAACAGATATTTCATGCTAAGTAGAGAATGGCATGGCGAGCTTTACCTGTATAGAAGATCCATTGGACGGGTCTCTTGGTTGCAACATCCTCATAGTACCATATAAAGTCTACTTTCTCCCATAAATTGCAGAGAAACCCACTCACATTTCTTTGACCTAGATACTTGGCTCCATCTAGCCAGTTTGGTCGCAGGATTCCAACCTTTTGTGACATAAAATTCCAAACATATTCAGCAACTTACTATATACAAAGCATTACATGTTCATACAGGATTATTATATCTTAACTGACTATGTATCAAAACCAAAACAACCATGTCTTAGTTTAAACTCATGCAGCACCATCATCTCCTGATTCTACAGGTTTCTACTCTACCTAAGTCCTGTATACCAACAAAAACGGTTCTACACACTACTACTACCAAATTTTAGTCTCCTGATCTTGGTTATCACAGTCACCAGAATGATTTGCTAACTTAAGATGAGATGCGGGTTTATGATACACAGCACAAAGAGTTATTGGCAACAATCATAATTATACAGCACCCTGCTACAGTTAACAAAGGAAACGCCACATATACTGAAATTTTGAAGTAAATAATGAACAAGTACGGGAGAAGTAGTATGAACAAGAGAAAACTTTATACTAAATCTGCAGAGAGCTCCATTTTGATTCAATTAGAAGGAGATTTGTAAAGTCACCTGATTTAAGCTAAACATAGAACTCTTCCTCAGGAGACTTCAATTGAAAAAGTCAAACCTCACAACACCCATTTCCCCAGTAAAATCACACAAACCAAGAACAGAATTGACCAAATCCATCGCCCCAAATTCGAATTTGTTCCTATTCTGAGATCTGTGACAGAGTCGTAAACTAAGAAAACACACAAACCTCGAGCTGAGCTGAGCGGCACGATCTTGACTCGTCGAGAGTGTAGAGGAAGGATGTGCCATTGTTCCATTCGAGGTCGTAGGTAATGCCACCGAGCTGCTCCTGGATGATATTGAAGTTACGACCGTTGGTCCAGTCGTACCAAAGGTCAATCATCGAGAGATCGCCGGAGTAATTCATAAACATTAACGCGTGGAACTGGTTTGGCCATGGCGTCGGAACCGGGTCATCCGCGGTGGCGATTTTAACGCCGGCGGTTAAAGCGATGAAAAGGACGATTAGTATCAGTGGTCGTCTAAAAGCCATGTGTGTGTATGATGAGGGTTTCGGTTGATGTGCTCAGGATAATTTCCTTCTTTTTGTTAAATACTACTCTATATACTTTATATTTAAATGAATTTTAACTAATGTTAAATTTTTATATTAAAAAGCATGCAGGAGTACGGATTTAAACGTAGTAGTAGCGGTTGCAGTTACAAAATTTACGGAGTAGTTAAAGTTTTAAACGCTATTTTAAATTATACGTTTTGCAATTAAAAATACTATATATATACTGCAAAATTATTTATGACTGTTCGATCATTAAAATAAAAAATTGTCAAAAATATATATTACTATAACGGATTTAAAGATAACAAAGACTATAATTACTGAGATTTCGTACATGATTAGTAATGAAGAATCATATAAATAGTTACTAACTAAGTATTCAAAAATTTTCAGTTTGAATAATTAAAATTAAAGAATGATTAGTGTTTGAGAATTATGTGAATATATATAGAGTTTAAAACTATATTTTTCATTTGTTCGTTTTTTTTAATCATCAGTTGATGTCTTCAACCGCAAATGTTTTTGAAATTTAACAGCTGTCCGTAAACGTAAAATTTGAGAATGGTTGTAGGAGAATCAAGCAAGTTCTAAACTCTAAACTCTATGCGATAAGTTCATTAGTCTTCTGTCTTCCCAACTCAAGATCATTATTAATGCATTTTCTCAATCTACAATTTGTACCAATATGGATTTTGTATAACATTCTCAATTTGAAAATTTCCTTATATGTATTTTGTTGTACAAAATTCAATTCTCAATTTTGGGGAAAAGAGTTATTGGTTCAATTTGAACCATCCAACCAACAATCTTTTAAAAACCATAGCACAAAAGAACTATGAGAGTTTCAAAAGAAATCAAAAGCCCCCAAACTAAAAAAAAAAAAGCTTTTCTTGCATGACTCAATTATAAACCTACACCATATTCCTACTTAAACACCTCATCCTCCAATTCCACACCCATTCCATCCTCAAAAGTCACAATATAATCTGATCATCACCAAACACATTGCAAACCAAACACAAAGACATGACTCTTCTTGCTTTCTTCCTCTTCACCCTCCTTGTCTTTTCAGGTTAACTCGATCAACATCTCCGTTTTATGTATAATGTTTTCTTGTAATTAACTCATCTTCTCCATTTTCTTGGTTTAACAGGTTCATATTGCTCCGCGACTCCGTTCCAAAAGCACAAGTACATACAGAGGAAAACAATGCTAGATTTAGCCAGCAAGATTGGTATCAACTACGGAAGACAAGGAGACAACCTCCCATCTCCATACCAATCCATCAACTTCATCAAATCCATCAAAGCTGGTCATGTCAAGCTCTACGACGCTGATCCAGAGAGTCTCACACTCCTCTCTCAAACCAATCTTTACGTTACCATAACCGTCCCTAACCACCAAATCACCTCACTCAGCTCCAACCAAACCATAGCAGACGAATGGGTCAGAACCAATATCATCCCTTACTATCCACAAACACAAATCCGCTTTGTCCTCGTCGGACACGAGATCCTCAGCTATAACTACGGGAACATCTCGGCGAATCTTGTACCAGCCATGCGTAAAATCGTGAACTCTCTTAGATTTCATGGTATTCACAACATCAAAGTCGGGACACCTCTCGCCATGGACTCTCTCCGATCGTCGTTTCCTCCTTCTAATGGAACGTTCCGGGAAGAAGTCGCCGGACCGGTGATATTACCGTTGCTGAAGTTTCTAAACGGAACAAACTCTTACTTCTTTATTAACGTTCATCCTTACTTCCGCTGGTCAAGAAACCCTATGAACACAAGTTTGGATTATGCTCTGTTCCAAGGTAACTCAACTTATACCGACCCTCATACCGGTTTGGTTTACCGTAATCTTCTAGACCAAATGTTGGATTCGGTTCTCTTCGCGATGACCAAGCTCGGTTACCCACACATCCGCCTCGCAATCTCCGAAACCGGTTGGCCTAATTCAGGTGACATAGACGAAACCGGAGCCAACATTCTCAACGCTGCAACATATAACCGGAATCTGATCAAGAAGATGACCGCAAGTCCACCAATCGGTACACCATCAAGACCCGGTTTACCTATACCGACATTTGTTTTCTCCTTGTTCAACGAAAACCAGAAACCCGGTTCGGGAACACAGAGACACTGGGGAATCTTGCATCCCGACGGTATACCAATCTACGACATAGATTTCACCGGTCAAAAACCCTTAACCGGTTTCAACCCTTTGCCTAAACCGACGAACAACGTTCCATACAAAGGTCAGGTTTGGTGCGTACCGGTCGATGGAGCCAACGTGGCTGAGCTTGAGGAGACTTTGAGGACTACTTGTAGCCGAAGCAACACCACTTGTGCGGCTTTGGCTCCAGGGAGAGAATGTTACGAACCGGTCTCTGTTTATTGGCACGCAAGCTACGCGATAAGCTCGTACTGGGCTCAGTTCCGTAACCAAAACGTTCAATGTTACTTCAATGGACTAGCCCATGAGACCACGACAAACCCTGGTAAGCTTCGGACCAAAATAACCTTAAGTATAGTCACAGTTCACGTGACAGAGTAAGGGTATTTATGGAATGTGATTTTTTTTTTTAACAGGCAATGATCGTTGCAAGTTTCCGAGCGTTACGCTGTGAGGACTGAGGAAGAAGAAAGCTGGATTATTCGTATTTACTTATATTGTTCTTTATCTTTATTGTACCTTTTATGCTTCATGTTGAGACCAAAAAAAAAAAAATCAAATAATTAATAAATAGTAGTATTAATTTTTTCCCTTACAAAGGTTAAAAAAAAAGGATCATATTCTGTATCATTATGGGAGATGTACTTTACTCTAAAGCTGCAACTAATCCAGAACTTTAACTAAAACTCTGTAACGTAAAACAAAAAATCAAACTAGGCGAAGAACTACTGTAATTAACATGGTTGGATTGGATTCATCATCACCAAACAATTCGTTAAGTATTTAAATAAACGTCGCATAATTCATGTGATTTGCATTAAATAATAACAATAAAGTTTTCATACGAGGTACGACGAGCAAATAAAATTATTAAAAAGGTAATAATGAAATTAAATTTGGTAGAAATATAATAATTTTATGAAAAAATCTCGTCCGTTGGAAAAAAAAAGCCATGGTTTAAGGATTTCGTCATTACAAGTGAAGAACGTAATCACGACAAGGACATGGTTTGCGTCACTTTTGTATCTTACTACTAGCTTCGAGATCTCACTTTCTCTCTGTGTTCCATGTTTTTTTTAAGGTCCCCTTCTTCATATTCATCTTATCTGCAAATGCAACTTCATCTGAAACCTGATCATTCCTTCTTCATCGCATCTTCTTCAATGGTGGCGTCGACGACATCGTTGGGACCTTCTACGCTGCTTTCTTACTCTTCTTCTTCTCGTCAATTTCCTGATTTTGGGTTCCGATTGATCTTGGGTCACGACGGTGTTCGAGTTCCCTCGTTCCGGCGATTTAGGATTCACTGCGAGTCTAAGGCAAGTTCATATTTTTTTTGTCTGTCTCTGTTCTTGCTTTTGGGTTTTTGGAATTGAATTAGAAAAGTAGAAAACTATTCACTTTAAGTTACCAAAATTGCATCTTTTTTTTCATGTTCGATGTAAAGTTTGTAGCTTTATGTTGATTCTTTGGGACCCAACTGTCCTGTAGATGAAACAAGATCTTAAATTTTGAATCTTTGATAGATGTTCTGTGAATTCGAAATGATCTTGCTCACTAACCCCAACAAGGAGTTTAATTCTCAATTCTTTTCAGATTTGTAACATAAGTTTTGGTGTGTATGATTCAGGCAAAAGAAGTGAGACCGTCTTCGCTAGTCATAGAAAGCTCGTTATTGTCTAATGAATGGAAGGCTGTTCCTGATATTTGGAGGTCATCTGCAGAAAAGTATGGTGATAGAGTTGCATTGGTGGATCCTTATCATGATCCTCCTTTGAGACTAACGTACAAGCAGGTAAGAATCAATTGATGCTTTTTTCTAATGGTTTTAGTTGGGTATTCTCATGTGTAGTTCTGTTTTAGGATCTTATAACCAATATTTGTCTCACAGTTAGTCTTCAACTGGTTATTCCAAATTTTTTGCTGTCTTTTTTTGTGAGAGGTGGAGAATTTTGAAATTTCTATTGAGTCAGATATTAATGATTTGTTAGAAACGGAAGCCGTCATCTTACTTACTTAACTTTTAGTTGGAACAAGAAATTTTGGACTTTGCTGAGGGCTTACGAGTTGTTGGAGTGAAAGCAGATGAGAAGATTGGACTTTTTGCTGATAACTCCTGCAGATGGCTTGTTTCAGATCAAGGTATGTGGTTGATAAACTAGAATACAGTGTGGAAATGAGTCTGTTACTCATGAATCAATAGGTTGAGCATAAAGCATTAGGGGGATTGATTTCATTAATATTTGCATCTCTAAGCTGTGTTTGCCTTACATAGTAACTATCAAACAACAATCCTTTCGAGCTACGTTTGATATGTTTCTGCTCTTTATATTTTCTTCCATCTAAATTTCTAGTTCGTCAAACATCCAATCACCTTATGAATATCCTTCCTGTCTCTTCTATAGATGTTCTAGACTGGCAGAATTTCCAGATATAGGGCTTCTGTAAATGCTTTTCTCCTTACTGAAGAGTTTCAACTAAAATAGTATTTTCCTATGGTTAAAATTGCAGATCCAAAGAAGTAAGTTATGTAGGAATTTTTACGTGGTTGTCACATTTGGTGATAAGCTCGAGTGCTACTGCACTTCTTGGTGCAATAGTTATAATATACACTGCTCTTTCATTTCGAACGCATTTATTTGTATCTTTATGTTCTGTTTATTACTTTTATCAGGTATAATGGCCACAGGAGCAGTCAATGTTGTTAGAGGATCTAGGTCCTCTGTTGAAGAGTTACTGCAAATATACCGTCATTCTGAAAGGTGTGCCAATACTTCGTCTTTTTGTTGTTGTTTGATATAATTATCATAGCTATTATTGAGAAGTTAATAGTTGGCATTATTTGAAACACTATGGATTTCATCAGTTATACTGACCTCATTTTTGTACCGTTTGTTTCATCATCTTGTTATTTTGTATTCATGAATCAGTTTTAGTGTTATGTCTCAGATGCATCTGATGATGCTGTTGAGTCTAAGAGCAGTATGTTTGGTTTCTTGATTGACAGTTTTGGTGCCTTTTTAGGAATTACGTTTCTGATTAAGTATAGTTCTAGTTAAATAGCTTCTTGATTTCTTATTTATCTTTATAGCATCAGCTCTCCTGTGAAATCATACCTATTCAAAAAGATTCTTGGATAATAAGAGATCTTTAGTCCCTCCATATACTGTGTCTTTAAAAATCATCTATGCCATATTTGTTTGCAATACAGAGATCAAGAATTTCAAGTGATCTGTATTGCAGTGTAGCCCTTGTTGTGGATAATCCTGAGTTTTTCAACCGCATTGCTGAGACATTTACTTCCAAGGCATCTCTGAGATTTTTGATACTTCTCTGGGGTGAGAAATCTTCATTGGTCTCACAGGGGTTGCAGATTCCAGTTTACAGTTATGCAGACATTAAAAGCCTAGGACAGGAGAGTCGTGCAAACTTGTCAGGATCTAATGATACCAGTACGTTGAGATTCTATGTTTTTCTTTAAGGCCCTAAAAGAATCAACTCCTGATGCTAGCACACCAATGACTGCAGGTAACTATAATTTCATCAATTCTGATGATATAGCCGCAATTATGTATACCAGTGGTACTACGGGGAATCCGAAAGGCGTTACACTTACACATCGGAATCTTTTACACCAGGTTCAAGCCAAAAGCCCCAATTCTTTTTCTTGCAAGCGTTCTTTGGTGATTCTGTCAATTTTATATATCAAGTTTTCCTTTTAACTTTCTTGAAATAATAGGTTTGAGAATCTTTAATGTTTTCTTAAACACTTTCCAGATAAAACATTTATCCAAATATGTACCTGCTCAAGCTGGCGATAAATTTCTAAGCATGCTGCCATCATGGCATGCCTATGAACGTGCTAGTGAATACTTCATATTCACCTATGGAATTGAGCAAATGTATACGTCTATAAGATACTTAAAGGTTATTCTCATCATCCGATATTTTGTTAAGTCTGTATCTTTTGCAATCATTTTACTTATATCGAGTTGTGTTAGACTGTTAGTCCCCTGTTAGTGTGATACACTTCACTAACTTCCCGTGAACAATCACTTTTTTTTTGTTTTTTTCTTAATTCTTAACGGTGGCCTGTACATTCGTCAAATATCATTGTGCCATAAAAGTTTTGAAATACGCATATTTCATTTAGCGTTGCTCCTTTTGGCTCTAATTCGTTTTCTTTTTCTTTTTGTACAGGATGATCTAAAACGGTATCAACCAAACTATATTGTTTCCGTTCCTTTGGTATATGAGACACTTTACAGGTTTGTCATTTCAGTCATTAACTACTCCTCAGCATTTTCATTATGTGTTAGTTGTTAAACAATCTTTTTTTCTTTCTCTTTGAGCTCTCAGTGGGATTCAAAAGCAAATTTCTTCAAGTTCTGCTGCACGTAAATTTCTAGCACTTACATTGATCAAAGTCAGTATGGCATATATGGAAATGAAAAGGATATATGAGGTTCATGAACAATATTCCCTCTTGTACATCTTTTCTTACCAAAAAGTTTGTTTTAAGAGGTTTTCTGCTTTTGTCCAAACAAAAAAAAAAAGGCTTTCTGCTTATCCCTGATTGTGGTTCCTGAAGTTTTGATTTGGTCTTTGGTCTGGTTTACAGGGTATGTGTCTGACAAAAGAGCAAAAGCCTCCAATGTATATTGTTGCTTTCGTGGATTGGTTGTGGGCAAGAGTAGTCGCTGCCTTATTGTGGCCACTACATATGTTGGCTAAAATGCTTATCTACAAGAAAATACATGCGTCTATTGGGATATCGAAGGTAGTGGAAACATTCTATTTTCTATTTTGATTCGTTAGATTTATATTTATAATGAAATACTGATATGATTCTTCCACAGGCTGGTATTAGCGGAGGTGGTAGTTTACCCATTCATGTTGACAAGTTTTTTGAGGTTTAGCCATCTATAACTTCTCCTGGAAATAGAAAATTTTCTTTTCTGTTTTTGGCAGTGAAAGTTTTAATATCTAAATTACTTAGTTCAAAAATTATGCAGGCCATTGGGGTGACTTTACAAAACGGTTATGGTTTGACAGAGACCTCACCGGTTGTATGTGCACGGACGCTTAGCTATAATGTAAGTCATTCTTGCTTCCATATTCTTATATGTTTTGACTCACAACGCTTTGAAGTTTCCTTTTGAGTGTTTGCAAAGAAAATGCAATTTTTTCTGAAATGCCCTTACCAAAGTTCTTAGACAAAGCAATTAATGTTGTAGAAGTGTTAAACACAACTTCACAAGCTAGTCAGTTTTATCTCTTTCCCCACTGAGCTTCCTTATCAATCAAAACAGAAATAATAGAACCCAACTTTGTATTTGTTTCCTTAGAAGTTGCAAGTCTTAATAACTGTCATTTCTTTTGATCCATCGTTTGTCTTTTTTTTTTTTGTCGCTACAGGTTCTTGGCTCAGCTGGGCATCCAATGCATGGTACAGAATTCAAAATTGTAGATCCTGAGACTAATAATGTACTCCCTCCTGGTTCAAAGGGCATTATCAAAGTCAGAGGTCCACAGGTTATGAAGGGTTATTATAAGGTATTGTTGTATTATTAGCTTGCTTAATCATAATACTAATATGAAGTCGTGAAAATAGGTAACAGAGAAACACACAAGTTTCAAAATTCAAGCTCGTTTCTTCTGAATAACCTACTAATAAACATATATATAAGCTTCCCTAGCTTTGTCATAATGCATATTTTTATTCTTCACTTCCTGTTTTCCTCAAATTTAAGGTTGTTGCCTGAGTCTTCAAGCATCACATTTAAGCAAAGGGTTTAACTCATTTTCTGTTGGTGTATGCTTCAGAATCCATTGACCACAAAGCAAGTTCTAAATGAGAGTGGATGGTTCAATACAGGAGATACGGGTTGGATTGCTCCTCATCACTCAATAGGGCGGAGTCGCCGTTGTGGAGGTGTCATTGTTCTTGAAGGCCGTGCCAAGGACACAATTGTACTATCCACAGGTATAGTCCAAGTCTCAAACATGTTCAAATGCATAACTGAACCCAAAATTGATTAAACAAAACTCAAAAGAAATCAGTCCTTATATCGATAACATCATCGTCGATATAGGTGAAAACGTGGAACCATTGGAGATTGAAGAAGCAGCAATGAGAAGCAGTTTGATTGAACAAATCCTTGTTATTGGACAGGTGCTTGGATTATCTTAAGAATGCTACGAACATGTCAAATCTTAGTATCGGTTAATTCGCTTATCTTCAGTTATTTGAATTGACTTCTCCTTCACAGGATCGACGCCGGCTTGGAGCCATCATTATCCCAAACAAAGAGGAAGCGCAAAGAGTAAATCCTGAAATAACCAAAGAAACACTAAAGAGCTTGATCTACCAAGAACTGAGGAAATGGTACTGCTACTTTTAAAACTTTAGCTAAAAGTATCAGATCTTATATCTTACTATGTTTGAGCAATGTTACAGGACATCAGAATGTTCGTTTCAAGTTGGACCAGTCTTGATCATCGACGAGCCCTTCACGGTCAATATACATAACCAATACTCTCTTATTGATATTTGGCATATTCAGGATCGTCACGATCGAAAACCTAATGAAGAAAACTGTTTTTTCTTTTTGACAACGTTGCAGATAGACAACGGCTTAATGACACCAACGATGAAGATTAGACGGGACAAGGTGGTGGCTAAATACAAAGACGAGATTGATCAACTCTACAATTAGTACATATGTATTAATCTTATTGTTAATATTAGTTAAACAATAAAACATACCATTTAACAATGCAAACTTTTGAGTAAGGTTTGATTGTTAACCATATAATTTTGTGTTTACTCTGTTGGATCGTGTGTTCTGTTGTGCATCACATGAAAGCTAATAGATCCTATTTATGAACCTCTCACATAGGTTCTAATAGGATTGGAATACAAATTAATATCAGATGTTATTGAATCCTAAACACATGAAATGGCAAAACCAAAATAAACATAGAAGATATGTATGTAAAGCAAACATAACATAAACACAGCTGTTAATATGAGGATACATCAAATGGTATATAGCAATTCGTCTCGGCCCTTTGATGTGTCTTGTGTGCAACAGCCCATTGGACAACCATATTCAACAGTTGAATCATCAACAACAGCCTTGAGATAGGAAGGGAACATGCAACGGTTTTTACAAACTATGCAAAAAGGTCTGGTCATACCATCGTTGGAGACTAGTTCAGCTCCCAAGTATTTGTTCCCTGGCTTGAAGTAATACATGTCTCCAAGTACACACTTGATATGGAGGGTAGTGCCACAACTATCACAACCATAAAACCATACTCTTGGATCTGTCTTTCCTTCACAAATATCACACCACAGTTGAGTACTCTTTGAGTTCCCATCCCCAAAATGCAACGACAAAACATGATCGTCGCATCTGTGTTTCACTGTTCTTGGTAAAGTGGCACACTCCATGCCTAAAGCAAACTTACACGCAGTACAACTTAAGACATATTCTGACTCTTGACCACATGCTCCACAAGTCTTAGGCTCTGTCGAGGTACGGTATAAGGGATGGGGATGCAGTTCATGGTTAAAAGGCTCAGAAATGGAACCACACCGCACATCTATTTTAAAAGAAGAACAACGTGTATAGGATTTCTTACAAGTGTACCTGAAGCCATCGAAGAATTGAAGACAGTAGATACACTCAAAATACTTGCCCGGCTTATCCCGAACCCGTAGATCAACCTTATGGTTATGCAAGATATTTCTTTTTTTCCGAGGAAGACTAGCACATACTTTATGAAGGAAGAAGTTGCATTGCACACATTTGAAGAATGCATCAGAATTGATGGGAAGGATGCAAGTGTCACACCGCATCTTTTCACAATCGATGACATTATCATCCCCAAGTCTTAGGTTGTGTTCTTCATGACTGAAATGAATGATTTCATTCTCATTGACTTCCTTGTATGGAGCTTCTTCTTCCTCTTCTTCCGGCTCATCTTCAAGTTCCTCTCCATCCCACACATCGTCCCTTGTGGCACATTTTGAATGAACAGCATAATTAAGACAACGCTTGCAAGAGAAACCTCCAAAGGGCCAATCAATCTTCTCCCGACAAACTCCACATTCCCAATCGCCATGACCGAGATGATAAGAGCGAGAAACGCGGTGGTCATGACGATTTATGCTTATGACTCGTGGCAATGTGATGCAATCTTGGTGCAGCATGAAACCACATTCAAGACAAACGTAAGGATTACGGTCACCAATCATCCCACATGCTGTACAAGTGAATGAGACCTTTATCGGCAACAAGGTGAACGTATGGTCATGGCTCCTTGACTGATGAATAGTAAGCTTTGGTTTATCTACCCAACATTTTTTATCAATGCTGAAATTACAAATGGAACAATGATACATCTCATCACCAAGTTCATCTCTACAAAAATGGCATCTACCGTCTGCGTAGTCAACTGTCTCGGTCAAGACTTTTTCAGAGGATGTCTTGTGTGACAAGGGTGGTTGATGATGTCTGGCCACTCGATGCATTCCTCATGCGCTTGGAATTTGCAAAATAAACAGTAAAAGCCGATGCCAGAATCTTTAACGCATCCATCACAGGTAGATTTATGTATTCCGGCTATTTGCATCAACGTAGAATCTAACCTATGATTGCATGGAATCTTCACTTTATGATTTGGTTGGTCCATTTGCGTTGTGCGTGTCTGGTTTTGTTTGGTAAAAGTCGAAAAAATTGAATATCAAAAAGCAGATCAAGCTTGTATTTTTCTCATGCTTTCCTTTTTATGTCTTTGGAGTTATACATAAACTCAAGTAGTACTATTTTAGTATTACTTGGTCGGGATTACCGATAGCTCATTGTTGGTTACAGTTAATTATCAATATTTTAAATTTGTCGCCAATGTATCTCATATTATCTACCATATTTATATGACCAAAAAGTTTAGTCTAGCTTTGGACCGTTAATGCGATCCACTATCTCGGTTAGATAATTAATAAAATCATTTATAACACAGTCAATGAGATCCGAAAGACTTTTTTTCATGTTTTTTTTGTAAGTTTCTCTTCAAAAGTTTTCGTTTTCATTTCTATTGTATCTTCTTTCTTTCCCTAACATATATAATTGATTGGACTATGGATTAATTGTGTTATATCATAATTGTTTTCTCTTTTTCATTTTCTATACTCTATCTTTTCTAATTAGTTGTAAAATATTATTGTAAGCTTGACAATAATTGTTTTTGTTTATGGAGATACCTACTTATGATCACAATCTCTAAATGTATTATAGTGTATATCAAATTTGTTTCACACAAATCAAATCTTATCTTTGGCTAGCCAAAGTGTTTGGATGCCTAAAAGACATAAAAAAAGTTTATGTTGCCTATTACAAAAAAACTAATAAAAATAGTTAAATTATTTAAACTAGTCACCTCCAACATAAACCACTGCATACTGCACTGACGTTTTTGTAAATTTGATAAATTTAAAATCTGATATGTTGCCTAAGATAAGGAATCTTTCCTCAAACGTAATAGGAATTTTTTGATAAGTATTTTTCCGTGAAAAAATAAATATACTTATTTCAAGTATTTTGTACTTACTATTATAAAAAAAAAATTTATTTTCTTTTTCCTAAATAAACTTATTTCAGGTATTTTATTTTATTTTATATGATTTCTTAATGAAAGATACTCATAGAAGAGTGTCTGAATTAATGAAGTCAATAATCTGAGTTATGTTTTCATACATAAATTGTTATAAAAAAATATATAAAAGAATAAGATACAGTAACTGAAAATCAATCTACATTTTGATTTAGTATTGAAATTCTCTAATTAATTTATATGTGTGTTATTTAAACTCATAATGTACTGGATCAAATTATTATAGGACAAAATATAGTATAAAATTCTAACAAAGCCTGTAAAGGGCACAAATTTGCAAAAAAATATATGCTCCAATATTCTAAATTTTAACCTAATATCATTATTTGGAGAATTTTTTTTTTGTGTGTTTATTATAGTAATACGTTTTATGATGAAATGTTTATAAAACAGAACTTTAATTAAAATATCAAACAATCAATTAAGTTATGCATATGCGAAATAATGATATGGTACATGAATTTATATTCATGAAATCTTTTTAAAAATTAACTAAAATTTCAAAACAAATTATAGATATAGAGGATAGGTAGATTTAGCATGAGATGTAAATGTTGTTTTCAAATTTTAGTTTAATTCATATAGAAGTCTAGAAACCCATAAAGCGACTACAGCTGATGAATGCTTATCCCACACTATCTTCATCAGCTCCAGCTCTGCGCTAGGAATCGAACCTTAACAACTGGCAAAGCCCTCCATGCCCACATCGTCAAGCTCGGGATCGTTCAATGTTGTCCTTTGGCCAACACTCTTGTCAATGTCTATGGAAAATGCGGTGCTGCTTCTCATGCTCTCCAGGTGTTCGACGAAATGCCACAAAGAGACCATATCGCCTGGGCCTCAGTTCTCACAGCTCTTAATCAAGCGAATCTCTCTGGTAAGACTCTCTCAGTGTTTTCTTCAGTGGGTTCGAGCGCTGGGTTGCGTCCGGATGATTTTGTGTTCTCGGCACTTGTTAAGGCTTGTGCTAACTTAGGATCTATTGAGCACGGGAAGCAAGTTCATTGTCATTTTGTAGTCTCTGAGTATTCGAATGATGATGTTGTCAAGTCTTCACTGGTTGATATGTATGCTAAATGTGGGTTGCTTGATAGTGCTAAAGCAGTTTTCGAATCTATAAGAGTGAAAAACACCATTTCGTGGACTGCCATGGTATCTGGATATGCTAAAAGTGGAAGAAAGGAAGAAGCTTTGGAGCTTTTTAGGAAGTTACCAGCCAAGAATTTGTATTCCTGGACTGCATTGATCTCTGGTTTTGTACAGAGTGGGAAAGGACTTGAGGCTTTTTCTGTATTCACTGAAATGAGGAGAGAAAGAGTTGACATTTTGGATCCTTTAGTTCTTTCGAGCATTGTTGGCGCTTGTGCTAATTTGGCAGCTTCGATAGCGGGGAGGCAGGTTCATGGGTTGGTCATAGCTTTAGGATTTGATTCTTGTGTCTTCATTAGTAACGCCCTTATCGATATGTATGCTAAATGCAGCGATGTTATAGCTGCAAAGGATATTTTCAGTAGAATGCGCCACAGAGATGTAGTTTCATGGACATCGCTTATAGTTGGAATGGCTCAGCACGGGCAAGCTGAGAAGGCATTAGCTGTGTATGATGACATGGTTTCTCATGGTGTAAAGCCCAATGAGGTCACATTTGTTGGGTTGATATATGCGTGTAGCCATGTCGGTTTTGTAGTGAAAGGCCGTGAGCTTTTCCAATCAATGACCAAGGACTATGGAATTCGTCCATCATTGCAGCATTATACATGCTTATTGGATCTTTTTGGTCGATCTGGACTCCTTGATGAAGCTGAGAACTTAATACATACAATGCCGTTTCCACCAGATGAACCAACTTGGGCTGCTTTACTTAGCGCTTGTAAGCGCCAGGGACAAGGTCAGATGGGTGTAAGAATCGCTGATCATCTTGTAAGCTGCTTTAAACCGAAAGATCCATCGACTTATATACTTTTATCAAACATCTATGCAAGTGCTTCTTTATGGGGAAAAGTATCAGAAGCAAGAAGGAAACTAGGAGACATGGAAGTTAGAAAAGATCCAGGGTACAGTAGTGTCGAAGTCAGGAAAGAAACCGAAGTTTTTTACGCAGGAGAAACATCTCATCCTCTAAAAGAAGACATAGTTAGATTGCTTAAGAAGCTAGAGGAAGAAATGAAAAAAAGAAATGGTTATGTTCCTGATACGAGTTGGATCCTACACGATATGGATGAGCAAGAGAAAGAGAAGCTATTGTTTTGGCATAGCGAACGATCCGCTGTTGCATACGGATTACTTAAAGCTGTTCCGGGAACTCCTATACGGATTATTAAAAATCTACGGGTTTGTGGAGATTGCCATGTTGTTCTGAAACATATAAGTGAGATTACAGAAAGAGAGATTATAGTTAGAGATGCAACTAGATATCATCATTTTAAAGGAGGGAAATGTTCTTGCAATGACTTCTGGTAACTGGTAAGTCCCAGCTTCTCTGTTGTAACATTTTGTTTCTGAAATTTGCTAAAGTTTTTAGAATTGAGTATAGTGATGACTGATGAGTGATGAGAAAGAGGCAGAATCGAATTGTATCTATCTCCAGTAAAGAACAAGAAACTGGGTGAGTCACTTCACATGCTTTATAGATAACAACAAAAGAGTCACTGTTTCATCGCACTCACTCACCAACTCACGAATTTATTAACGTGTTTATTCTAATTTCATTCACCAACTCACGAATATAATAATTACACGTGAATCCTTGGACTTATGCATGAACAGAGTAATGAATATGTTTTAAAGTTATTTTCCAATTATATATCTTACTTTGGATAGTGCATACAAACATATGTTTCAATTCAAAACACTTTAATTAGTGAAAATAATAATAAAGTACATACACAAAAGGTATTATTTGGTTAGAACTTACTATAAACTTGCATAAATCTGTTTTAAATTCCTTAATGTACAACTAAACGGCTTTTAACAAAAGTTGAATTATTGAATGAATAGTATTTTTTGTCACATACTATATATATAACAACAACAAGGACACAAGGTCACCATCGCTCTTACTCACGTATAGCTAAATCCAAAAGCTTCCCACTCCTATATATCACATGTGTTTATGATCAGAGACGTGTAGCTTCATTACTTCCACATACTCAAAGAGATAGTGTAGATATGGCTACAGAAACTGTATTGGCGACGGCAGTGGGCAACGGCGGAAACAAAGGATGTTGCAAGTCTGGTCCAGGTTACGCGACGCCTCTAGCCGCCATGGCTGGTCCACGGGAAAAGCTCATCTACGTTACTGCCCTCTACTCCGGTACACATTTCACTAACCATCTTCTACCTTGTTTTATTCAACACTATCTTTGGACTGAATTAGCCTATGGTTTAAACTGTTTATCATACGAGTTTATGTCTTTAACCTGTGGTTTTAGTTGAAGAAAAATGTTGGATAAACTTGGTTCCTCTGTATTCTAATACCTTATGATATGTTGGAATGGGGTAACTAGGAACGGGGAGAGACAAACCGGACTACTTGGCAACGGTGGATGTGGATCCAAGTTCACCTACTTATTCAAGTGTCATTCACAGACTGAAAATGCCTTATGTGGGAGATGAGCTTCACCACACTGGTTGGAACTCTTGCAGCTCTTGCCATGGTGATGAGTCTGCTGATAGACGTTACCTTGTCTTACCAGGCTTAATGTAAGACCCTTTCATTGATCCTCTCATCACATTTCTAGATGATGAATTTGACTGGATGTGTGTTTCTTTCTTGTTTTTGAATGAAGATCTGGTCGTATTTATGCAATTGACACAAAGGCCGACCCAAAGGCTCCCTCTTTGTATAAGATTGTAGAGCCTAAAGAGATTGCTGAAAAGACAGGATTAGCATTTCCACACACATCTCATTGCCTCGCCACAGGAGATATGTTGGTGTCTTGCCTTGGGGACAAAGAAGGAAACGCCAAAGGGAATGGGTTTCTCCTTCTTGACTCTGACTTCAATGTGAAAAGCAGGTGGGACAAAGCAGGACATAGTCCTTTGTTTGGGTATGATTTCTGGTACCAACCTCGGTTCAAGACAATGATCAGTACTTCTTGGGGAGCACCTAAAGCCTTCTCCAAAGGTTTTGATCTCCAGCAGGTTGCTGATGGCTTGTACGGAAGTCATTTACATGTTTATAGTTGGCCTGAAGGTGAAATGAAGCAAGTTATTGACCTTGGAAATACTGGTCTCTTACCTCTTGAGGTAACATAAACTCTAACATAAGTGTGATGATCTGTCTTATGTTAGTAATCAAGAATGTAATCTAACCGGGCTGTTGTTGTTATGTGCTTGCAGATTAGATTCTTGCATGATCCATCTAAAGATACAGGGTATGTTGGGAGTGCCTTATCTAGTAACATGATAAGATTTTTCAAGAACAGTGATGATACATGGAGCCATGAGGCAAGTGGAGTTTCTAAATGTTCTTCTTTTTTCCTTCTTTCAAATCTGTGTGTAACCCGGGATTCAAACTGGTCTTATTTTAGGTTGTTATATCAGTAGAACCGTTGAAGGTGGAAAACTGGATGCTTCCAGAAATGCCGGGGCTTATCACCGACTTCTTGATCTCCCTCGATGATCGGTTTTTCTACTTTGTGAACTGGCTCCATGGAGACATTCGTCAGTACAACATAGAAGACCCTAAAAACCCTGTTTTAACAGGACAAATTTGGGTTGGAGGGTTACTACAAAAGGGTAGTCCTTATAAGGCTGTTGGAGAAGACGGCAACACTTACCAATTCGATGTTCCACAGATCAAGGTTTGTACCCATAAAAAGACTAATATCTTTGTAACGTTTTCACCAAAGTTTAACTGTTTTTGTGGGTTTCAGGGGAAATCTCTAAGAGGAGGACCTCAGATGATCCAACTGAGCCTCGATGGTAAACGATTGTACGCGACAAACTCGCTGTTTAGCGCATGGGACCGTCAGTTTTACCCTGAAATCATAGAGAAAGGCTCACACATCATTCAAATCGATGTTGATACAGACAAAGGTGGTCTCACCATAAACCCTGACTTCTTTGTAGACTTTGGTGATGAACCAGACGGTCCTGCACTTGCTCATGAGATGAGATATCCCGGTGGAGACTGTACTTCCGATATCTGGATTTGAACTTTGGCTAGAGTGAAGCTGGCTTTGTTACTTCATTGTACTAAATGGTGTGTAATAAATTAGAGGTTGCTAGTTTCATGATCCAATATCATTAAATTCGGTTTGCTTATTCCGTGATAACCGAATCGAACCGGTCGAGTTATGTACAATGATAATTCCAAAGTAAACGCTTTCTCAGATACAGTGTACGTAGACAAGATTTGTTATCATCTCATCAAGTCATCATTATGATTTTGTCAACGGACACAATTTTTCTTTTAGTCTGTTTATTGCATGGAGAAATACACTTTACTATACAAACTTACTAATTTAGTAGTAATCTAATCAACTAATTTAAGAATTGTTTCTTTCTCCTTCACATGCCTAACATTAATGACAAGGATTAGTTAAGTCATTATATATAAGTTCGTTCACTCGCATAGATCCAAAAGCATACACCACTCTTGTGTGTTTACGATAAACTCAAAACAGGCACGTCAGAGACGTGTAGCTTTAATTTAAGCACTGCCATATACAAATCAAGATTTGACTTTACAGAGAGATAGAGACAGAGAGAGAGACATGGCGACGGAAACTGAAGTGGTAGCTCCGGTGATGATCAACGGCGGAGACAAAGGATGTTGCAAGTACGGTGGTCCTGGTTACGCTACGCCTCTTGCAGCTATGTCCGGTCCTCGTGAAAAACTCATCTATGTCACTTCCGTCTACACTGGTACAGATCAAATTTTTTTTATAACAGTTCAACAAATCAAGATCGAATTTTTTTGTTCAGTTAGAATCTTTAGAGCTGATTCAAGATTTTAGTAGGTCCTATGGAATCTTCAGATCTGATCTGAACCGAAGTCTTATGTCTATGTCTGTACTTGAATGTCGGAAAGATACTGGTTCCTCTGTATTCTGATAACTGTTGATTTGGGTTTTTGTTTAAAGGAACTGGAATAGATAAACCGGATTATTTGGCGACGGTGGATGTGGACCCAAGCTCGCCTTCGTATTCAAGTGTGATTCATAGATTACCAATGCCTTTTGTTGGTGATGAGCTTCATCACTCTGGTTGGAACTCTTGTAGTTCTTGTCATGGTGATGCTTCTGCTGATAGACGTTATCTTGTCTTACCATCTCTTATGTAAAGATCCTTTCAGCCTCTTTTTACATTTTCTCTTATGTCTCTGTAAGTTTATGTTATTGACTAAAGAGATGGTTTTTGTTTTTTTGTTTGGGATGAAGGTCTGGTCGAATTTATGCGATTGACACTAAAGAAAACCCGAAGGCTCCGTCTTTGTATAAGTATGTAGATCCTAAAGAGATTGCTGATAAGACCGGATTGGCGTTTCCACATACGGCTCATTGTCTTGCTTCCGGGGAGATCTTGGTGTCTTGTCTTGGAGATGAAGAGGGGAACGCTAAGGGGAATGGGTTTCTTCTTCTTGATTCTGATTTTAACATCAAGAATAGGTATCAGCTTATTGCAAAAACCAATCTTTATTCATGTTTTTGTTTCTTATCACTCAACTATTAGTAGCACTAATTACATGGGATATCTCAGGTGGGAGAAACCAGGACATAGTCCTTTGTATGGGTATGATTTTTGGTACCAACCTCGGCACAAGACAATGATCAGCACATCTTGGGGAGCACCTAAAGCCTTCTCCACAGGCTTTGATCTCCAGCATGTTGCTGATGGATTGTATGGAAGTCATCTACATGTTTATAGTTGGCCAGGAGGTGAAATGAAACAATTGATTGACCTTGGACCGACTGGTCTATTACCTTTGGAGGTAACATAATCACACATCTCTTTTTAAACGTGGTCTGTGTATGTTTTTTTACTACATATATGAAAAGGCTAATCTCTTAACTTATATGTGGTTGCAGATTAGATTCTTGCATGAACCGTCTAAAGATACAGGGTTTGTTGGGAGTGCCTTGTCAAGTAATATGATAAGATTTTTCAAGAACAGTGATGAAACATGGAGTCATGAGGCAAGTATAGTTTATGAACCTTCTTTGTTTTACCTCATTTTTTGGTTCTTTCAAATCTATGACTAACCAGCAATGTATACCAACTTGTTTTAGGTGGTTATATCAGTTAAACCTCTGAAAGTAGAAAACTGGATTCTTCCAGAAATGCCGGGGCTTATCACCGACTTCTTGATCTCTCTCGATGACCGATTTATCTACTTTGTGAACTGGCTCCATGGAGACGTTCGTCAGTACAACATCGAGGACCCTAAGAACCCTGTCTTGACAGGACAAATTTGGGTCGGAGGATTACTACAAAAGGGCAGTCCTGTTAAAGCTGTTGGAGAAGACGGCAACACTTTCCAGTATGATGTTCCTCAGATCAAGGTTTGCACTAAAATGTAATATTTTTGAGGTTTTAAACTAAGCTTCACATTTTGTATAACATAGAAGCTGTTTTGGTGATGTTCAGGGGAACTCTCTACGAGGAGGACCTCAAATGATCCAGCTGAGCCTCGACGGGAAACGATTGTATGCAACAAACTCGCTGTTTAGCGCATGGGATCGTCAGTTTTACCCGGAGATCATGGAGAAAGGCTCACACATAATTCAGATTGATGTTGACACAGACAAAGGTGGTCTCACCTTAAACCCTGACTTCTTTGTAGACTTTGGTACTGAACCAGACGGTCCTGCACTTGCCCATGAGATGAGATATCCTGGTGGAGACTGCACCTCAGATATCTGGATTTGAATCAGGCTTGTTTTAAAGATTTTGTGTTTGTGGTAAGTCTGAAGTGAGTTTGATTAGTTTGTTGTGTGTTCTGTAAAGTTGAATAAAAAAGGAATAAGAAGAGGTCATTAGATGATCCAGATAGTAAACACTTGTTTGTACACTTATTAGTCTCCTTGTGATCTTATGCTTTGATATAAAACTTTCTACATTTCTAGTTAACACTCTCTTCTGTTTTTGTTCTTTCTTTTCACCACTCTGTTCTGTTCTGTTCGTGTTGTTCACGTTTCAGTGTCAGACTTATCAACTTCTTTATAACACCATCGACATATCGCTTCACTTGATGGTTACACATAAGATGGTGCGGCATGTTGTATTACTAACCAAAACTACATGGTGTACTACGGCATAAAATATTTACCAATCAACACCATAATCAATCACAAACTTAGCTAAAGATACCTTTATTAGTGATATAACTATAAAATACTGCATTTTATATAACTTTGTTGTTGTTGATGTACAAATTATGGTTGTGATTTCTTAAAAAAGTTTTGATTGGTCTAACGATTGAAAAATAAAATTTAAATTTACACAATTTTCACGTTATTTATATGCATAATTAAGTAAAAAATTTCAATTCGACAGAAAATCGCACTTGTAGAAGCATCATCCGTTTTTTGTTTGTTTTGTTTTGTTATTATGAAAATGTTGCTTATATTCCCATAGTTTACAATATAGTTTTCGTAATTTTAGCATCTCCATCAGTGATATATTTTTATGGAAATATATACAAAATGACTTTGAATTCAAAAAAAAAAAGGAAATAACTATGGTGTCAGAGGCTCTCTCTTTATTCAGTTGCAATTACTGTTATACCCATTATATATATTACATGCTATTTTTCAAAATCACATAAACAGAGTGGTTAGGGTTTGAGCTTATAAATAAATATCACACGATATATAAAATAAATCAAAATTGCAATAGATTTCTCATGACAGCAGTGCTGAGAAGCCATTATTATAACATCACAATGTTAAAATGATGTATGTTGATAAATAATTTAGAAAGTAGAAATTGAAGTTGAAAATTGTTGTAAATTATTTTTGTTCATGATATTGTTCAAAAATTTGTATTGAAAAGAAAGTCTGAAAAAATTCTCAAAAGAAAAACAAATATATAGATTTCTACAGGTTTGTACATTTGAATAGAAAAGAAAGTTTGAAAATTTCTCAAAAAAAACAAATATATAGATTTTGAATAGACACAATTGTTTGTAAAAGACACAACTGTACATTCAACAGACAAAACATTTTAAAGATTTTCTCTAAAAAAATTTAAAATACCCTACAGCTATTTTCGTATTTATTGAGTTTTCTATTATTATATAGAATATAAAAATACCCATTATGGTTTTTTATACCGAGTGGATGGTCGGTGTAAAAATACTCCTTATCATTCTTGTCACCAGCTCTAACGTTGGCCGTTGCTGAAGACATCAATTTTTTTTTTTTTTTTGGCTCAACATCAACTATTTATTTATCAATTCGATATTAAAAATCATTTGACTTTAACAATTTTCACTTAAATACAATGATTTAGTCTAGTTTCATCCTGAAACACTAGCGGATCCAACGTTACCCGACTAAGAATTTTTGTATCTTTTCTAGTTTCTACCACTGCGAAATGAACCACACCACGATTCGATGTAGAATCATCTGTTAAATCACCTAAATTGATCCTATTGACACGAGAACAATTACTAGCACGGAGAAGACCAAAGTCTAAACTAAAATACAAATTAAACCAAGCTATTAGTCCTTATGATCGGAATATAGAGCTTGTCCCAGTAGCATCACCACCCGGACACGCATTATCAGAAAGACGTGGGTTCCCCGGCTTTTATCGGAACGTTAAAAGCTGAAGACATCAATTAAGTAGGCGCAAGTGACACGGCTAAGTCATTGTCTCTTGCCCACTTCATATTTTGGAATAAGATTCTAAGAGATAACAATATTTTCGCATCATCACAAAACAATCCGAATCTGCCAATGTATTATTCAATTCCGACTTACAAATTATTATTCTATATTTTTTCAATCATATATATTATTTTTTACATCAGTTTCAATAATTTACTATATATATATATATATATATATTTTGCTTATAAATATATATTTACGAAGATGAATTTGCTAGTTTGTTAGTGTACTCTCTTTCAATTAGATGAGCTTTTAATTAGGCCTTGTATGGGAAAACAAAATATGTTGTATTTTCTTTTTATATATTAATACTCTTCAATTTTAGCTTTGAATATAATTTGTTTTTCCGATTATAGATCTTTTCATTTTTGAATAACATAGATAAAATATCATTTACGATGCTACTTTATTTAATTATTCTCGAATACCCTTTTCGAAAAAGGTGAAAACAAATGTATTATTATTTTTCGATAAAATGAAATATTCTTCTACGAAAGTAAAAAGAGATACGCTTAGAGATTTAAAACCAAACCTACCACTATAAATAATAATGATGTTATTATCTCCTACCAATAAACATCATCATTCATCAAAACATGGAGTACTACACATTCACCGAAAAAGACGAAGAACGTGTATCGGGAAACCATCACGTAAAGAACACGTGGGTGAAAGAACGTTACGAGAGCGATGAAGAAGATGGAGAGGTGAACAAAATCATCCTCAAGGAAGACGAAGAGACTAAAGATATGGTTACATCGCAGAATGGTGAGAGGATGATGTTGACGAGTAAGGTGAGGTATCTCAACTATGATGCTCTCAAACATGACACGGGGGCTCCGGCAGCTTCCGGTGGTGGAGGAAGAGCCTTGCCTCCTCCGTCTAACAGGTACCACCGTGGCCACCCCAAGTACTACAGATGCAGGGGTTGAAATGAAAACTCTTCGAATACAAGAACCCCTATGTATTGTAATAATAAGTTTGTTGAGTATGTATGTATACTCCTTGCAACGTGTGTTATCTAAAGACTAATTATAAGAGAAACAACCAATTATGGAAGTAGATATATGGAGGGTAGTTGCAACAATTGACGATTTGAAGGGTTTATTTGCACAAAAACCTTTTTGAAAACGCCTATTTGTAAACTAAAAGGTAACTAAAGCCGAAATAATCAATTTAAAATCCACACTTGAGTACAAGAAATAATCTTCAACAATGAAATTACATTTATCTAATTCATTTGATTTTTGAAAGAAAAATATTATTAACACACAACACAATGACACATACATGACATATTAGGACACACGGGTCATAGTTTCTGTCCCGAAATATACAAACCACATTTTTTTACTATTTGTTTTAGTGTACATCTGTTCAAAACAAAATTGTATCGTTCTTTTTTGTTTAGAGTGATTTTAAAACAAATCAAATATTGAACTGATACGGGTTTAGATTATAAATGTTAATACATTCCTAAAAGTTATGTTTACAAACATACTAACAAATTTTATTTTGAAAATCAATTTCGCACGTACGTGCGGATACAAATCTAATATATTTTTTTAAATAAATCAGATTTATTCCTAAATAGCTTGAATTTCTTGTTGGAAACATCGTAGAGAACACGATGTATGTTTTCCCAAAAAATTTCAAGATGGATGGGTATTGACTGTCGCAAAGAAGCAAGTCTTGAACCTTTAAAAATGATCGTAAGAATAACTAATTTACCATGTTATTGTTTTATGCTTGCATGAAGTTTCATACTGATCATGATTATTATAAAATTACTTAAAAACGTTTTGGTGGTATACATTGTCATCATAAGTACCTTTTTGTTTTGGCTCTACAGATAAAAGTACTTTTCCAATAAGAAGAATCCGGATCCATACTTTTTACCAAAACAAAAACATTATAGGAAAGAAAAATGTATTATATAAGTCGTTTTACATTAACATTGAGAGTGGTCCGACATAATATACACTCGTACTCAATTATGTAAAGCAGTGTGTTAGGTGAAGTGCGGTCCCTTCTAGTGCTACTCCCACTAAGTGTTATCTTTCCATGCTTCTTTATTTTCATATAGCCAAAGATTCTTCTTCACAATCCACTCTCTTCTTCTCTCTCTTTTTTTTCTTGGCCTCTCCAATAAAATGGAGACAAAAACCTCTATGATCTTCTTGACCATCACCATCTTTTTCGTATGCCTTCTTGCACACGTCACCTCCGAGGCATCTTCATCATCTTTGTGCAATGGATCGGTGGCAAAGTGTAGCAGCGTGGTGGAGACAGATGAAGTGACGGTAATAATGGAGTCTTGGTCAAGCCAGAGGTTAACTGAGGAGCAGACGCAGAAGCTTTCTTATGGAGCTTTGAGGAGGAATCAGCCAGCTTGCGACGGTGGTAAACGTGGTGAGTCTTACTCTACACAATGTCTTCCTACACCGTCTAACCCTTATAGTAGAGGCTGCTCTAAGCATTACCGTTGCAGACGTGACTCTTGACCTTTTTTTCTTTACCATTCATGCATCTTTATGAATCTTTTATGTTATGTAATTCTATATACTCATATGTTCTTTTATTTTGTTAGTGGAATTTGAATTGTTTTGGTTTGAATTGTATAATCTCTTTTGAATCTTTGTAAACACTCTTTGTGACTTTGGGGTTTCGTTTGTTAGATTAAAAATGTGTTGGGGTCCAAACGAAATTCTGAAAAAAGATAATTACTCTTTTTCATGTCGGGATTTTTTGACTTTTTGACTTTTTGACTCAGTCGACTTAACGCCAACTGCTACGCCTCTTATCTCAAATTTAATTGGAGACCAAAACATAATCATCCGAGTCATTACCAAGTAAGTCTAGTATGGGCTGCAATAACTGATATAATGGGCAACCATGGTGTTGACTTTATTAAGACAATGTCCTTATACAAGACATGTACAATAGACATGTACGTTGATGTAATGTATTCAGTGAACATTGATGTTGCATCACGGGAGTAATGGGTATCGTACGTTCTACGATGATTCTACAGCATGGGATCAAATTCACATTCTTTTTTAAAAGAAAATAATCATTTGCACGATGTGATATTCAAGTATTTAATTAGATTTAAATACAAATTGAAATTGAAACTACTGTATACATAAAACCCCACCTTATAGTATATCATAATTTTCTTTAAATACTATTATGTCTAAACCAAAGGATTAAAAACCGAAAAAAGAAAAATCGAATTGAAATCCGAAATTGAATACAAGTAGTAATCTTCAACAATGAAATAACATTTTTAAAAATATTTATTTGATACTTAGAAGATAAAACAAGTAGAACACAACACATACATTATTTTATAAGATTTACAGCCCCAAAATTTCTTTTACCTTTTGTTGGAAACATTGCAGAGAACACAATGTTTTCCCAAAAAAATTCAAGATGTTTGAGTATTTACAGCGAGAATTACAAGCAACACAAACTGGTCGAGTTATACGATTATTAAGAATCACACAAATTATGGATGACTCAGTTTCTCTTTCTGGTATAAACCCTATGAAGTCTCCAAGTGTGCATTTGATGTGAAAAGTGATACTACAATGATCACATGAAAAAAACCAATTCTCTAGATTTATCGTTTCCTCACATATCTCGCACCAGCATTGCTGACTTTTTTTTCTCTCCGTAACATAGAGATAGTAAGTGATCTTTATCATTTTTGTGCTTAACAGTCTTTGGTAAAATTGAGCATTTAACGTGTAACACAAACTCACATTCTTCACAACTTATAACTATTTTTGCCTTATCTCCACAAGCGTTACAAAATCGGCCTTTTGTTGAGTAGTTGACGTATAACAAATGAGGATGACTTTCATGGAAGAAACCGGACATCCAGGATAATATTCTTATCATCACTGAAGTACCTAAAACCCTGAAAAAGGTTTTGACAACCATCACAAATGATTACTACGTCAGTACTAAAAGATGGGATTAGAGTGGTCGATGTCTTGTAGAATGAATCTATTTTCTTTTTTGGGAGATAAGCACATTTTTCATGGAGGATGAAATCATCACATTCCATGCAACGGTAACATGGACTAGAAAATATAGGATAAATGCATGCTTTACACCGCATGCATTCATCACTAGAGTCACTTTCTTCTTTAAGCTTTAAAGTATGCTCCTCGTGACTAAAATGCTTTATTACTCCCTTTTCTATCTCCTCGTATGATTTAGTCTCTAAAGTATTTTTTGATATGCCTTCAAGTTCAATTCCATCCCATATCCCAAATCTTGTGGCACATCTCAAATGAAAGGCGATATCAGGACATTCTGAACAAGTATATGCCCCACATGTCCAATTTATCTTTTTATGACAAATTCCACATTTCCAATCTCCGACATCAAGACAATGATTGTAATGAATAAGGTGATCATGACGATAAATCTTTATAACGCGTGGTATATCAATACAGTTTCGATGAATCATGAAATTGCATTGAGGACATACATAAGGATTTGGATCATCATCCATTCCACAAGCGCTGCATGTAAAACTTCGTTGCGGCATAAGGATAAGTGAGTGCTCATGAGCCTTAGGGTGGATAAGAGTGAAAGCGGGTGGATTCTTTTGACAATTGACATCCACACTGAAATTGCAAATAGAGCAGTGATATAATAAGTTATGAAGTTTGCTTCCACACAAACAACATTTTCCATCGCAATAACTGGGAACATGCGTGAGACGCTTGAGCAAGTGTTTAGGATGACAAGAGTAATTGATCTCTGGTGTAGATTCCGCGCAATCTTTGTGAAAACTTAATTCACACAAGTTACAAGCGTAAGGAAACCGGTCATCAAGCCGTCCACACAAATGACAAGTAAATGTAATCATCATTGGAACAAGGGATAAAGGATGCTCGTGGGTCTTTGGAACATCAATAGTTATCACAACTTCTTTTCTTGCGCATATTAAATCAATGGCAAAATCACATATTGAACAATAGTAGTACATCTTAGCCAAATTACCTCTACAAAGCTTGCATTCTCCATGGACATCTTCATTTTCTGCTAGTATTTTGAGGTGCAAAGAATGTTGTGGATGATAGACATAGCATATCTCTAGATCGGATTTGGCACATTCTTTGTGGAAGTAGAGTCCAGACCGTATACAACGATAGCCAATACTGTAGTAGTCTTTACCATGATTGCAGCCGTCACAGTTTAACCCACGCGTTTTGACTAGTGAATAATGTTTCTTGAGTATTCCCTTAGATGACATATTATCTTAGTTTTAGTAATGTATTAGAGCTTTTTCTTTTCTTTTTTTTTGTTCAAGTATTAGAGGTTTTTCATTTATACCTTTTTATAGATTAAGTTGTATTCTTTGTTTACATGAAAAGAATACTCATGGAATTATTCTTGTGCTTAAATAAATATCGATAAACAAGTCTCAACGGAATAAAAGAATTCTTGTACTTAAAACTATATATTTTCATAACATTCTTTTTCTTTTTGTGGAAAGAAAGGAAAGAATATTGTTGGACTTTTTTAAAGAATATTTATACATCTAACTTATTCCATTTTATTATTCGAGTTATTCTTTGTTTAACTAAGAGGACATTTCAGTTTCAATGTGGGAATTCTAAAACTAACTTGGTAAAATAGAAAAGGTATCAGAGGGATAAAGGCACTTATCTGAATTGGTAATACACAGTAAATGTGAGTCATTCCCAAAGTAAAGCTTAGTTTGGTACAAATAAGCTAAACATGGATGAGATTTTGAATTTCAACTCATTATACTGAGCAATCCAAATTCAGTATAGTCGGATCTTTGGATTTGGAGCGACACTAAAATCCTGGTAGAACTTTTTGACTTATTTGTACGAAAGCTTCCATACTTCTCTGACATTGGAGGAACCATCTGTAACTTCAGACACCAATGTTGAAGCAAGAACACCTGCAATGAAGATAGATTTATGCGGTCTTAGTACACGGGTTACATTATCATTGTGGAAGATGAACAATATACATCATCGAATAGATCATATTACCGTCTTTCTCTATCATAGACAAGAACTGTCTTGTCCCTCCACCAACCCCAAAATAGTACTTCTTTGCAGCCATGTAGACTACTCCATCAGGATACGCAAGGCACTGCAAAGAACCAAGTGTTGAAACTCCAATGAATCTTTTCTTTAAGAATGATCGTAAAACGAGAGTGGTGTTACCCTTTTAATTAAGCCGTATAGACTTTTCTGAGCGGAGATGGAGTAAATCGTCTCTGCCATTAGAATGATGTCATAACCACCCTTCTTATCACTCTCGCCGTCATTATCAACTAGTGGAAGAACCTGATGAACTTCACTCCACTCACCGCCAAAGAAGCGTACTTCTGTTTCACCTACTGAGACAGAGGAAGACTTCTCCGACAGATTAGCATTCAGATTCGGGATGGTGAGACATCTAAGGACCTCAGCATTGAAGTCCTGGAAATGAACTGCATCTGAACCCTGGACACCAAACGAGACCAATAGATCTAAGAACGATGGGCCTTGGCACACAGATGATAATAAAGCTCAGAAAGCATCAAATTACCTTGAGACACGCATAGATTCCTGGAAGTGCATGACCACATCCAAGCTTAAACCATAGATTCATATGTAAGTGATTTAAAGAACCAAGTGATGTCTCTTGTTTGATAACTAAGGCAAGAGCCTACCTCGAGAACCCGCTTTCCAGAAAGTGATAAGTTTCCAGTTTGTGATTCTTTCTCAAGAGCTTTGACAAGATCAATTGATCCTTCCCAAAGCTTTAGCCCACCTAGATTCAAATCGTATTCAAGATTAGCAAAAAATGCATAATGCAGGAGATACACATCACACAAACCATAACTAGACTAAATCCATTATACCTTCATATACTCCAGGAACCAAATCTGAATTAGGCAATCCAAAGACCTCTTTAGTGCTCGCACGACCCTATAACCAAACCATAAACTAAAATTACTCATTTCCATGAACAACATCATCATCTCAACATTACTAGCTTAGAGCTAACTGAACTTTTTTCGAGATTACACTCGTTGTGATTCACCAATTTTAGAGGTCCATTGGAATTATGATACAAGAATTGAAGTTATTTTAGCATGAGAGTCTCAATTTCTCAAATTTTCTCGGCAAAGTGAAAACAGAAACGCACCTTCAAAAGAGTGATCTCGCCGATACTCACTTTATCCACTGCTAGATCTACGGAGGAAGACGCCTACTGCGACGAAATCCCCAGAAATCAAAAGAGGGAAAGTTACATAAGAAATTGGAGATGAGGTTGCAGAGGAAGGAGTAGTAGTGACGATACCTCGGAGGATAATACTTCAACAGGAGGAGGCGGAGGAGGAAGAGCTGGCTCTGGCGAATCAAGGAACCCTAAACCTAAACCAGAACCTTGAGAAGACGAAAACAGCTGAAACGTCGGATTCGTCGCCATTGACAAAAAAGCTTCGGCGGCAGCACTTCAAAGTAGCCTCCAGAGTCCAGAGCACAGAGGAGCAAATAGAAACCAATTGAACCGGTCGGTACGAGATTCGATTATTTGGTCCAGTTAACCGATCAATTTGACAATGAAATTTTAAATTAAATCAAACATAACTTTTTACATAGTTTCTACACCAACTTGTATACAATACATGTTTACCAATCAAATCCTCAATTCATTCAACATATTTTTTGGGCACTGTTTATACTTACTGTGGAGTATTTGGTATTCTCACACTGCACAGTCTACATACAAACCAAATCCAATGGACCAAACCAAATGGTTCAACAGCATTGAACACAACCAAAATTTTGAACAAAGCTCAAAAATTAACATCTTTTGTTTTGTTCTTATGTATCAAGATTAGCTGCTTTTGAGCAAATTGCTTCTACCTATATAAAACTAAAAAAGCCACAGTAATGAATGACATAGTTTCCACTTTTATGCCAAAATTTGAGGTTCATAAGGAGAAAAAGTATACTTGTAATCATCACTATCATCAAACCCATCACTACCATCTTTCCCTTGTCTCATCATCTCTCTCACTTCTTCAATCCTCTCTAACATTCCCTTCACAGCCAGCTCAAATGCATCTTCATTCCCTTTTGATCCATACTTCGGATCAGCGTAGATCACCCTCGGTATCAACTTTATCACCTCTTCTCTCAAACTCACCACTCTCTCCTCTGGAATCTCAATCAATCTCTCCTTGATTTTGATATTCCACTCCTTCACATCCTTAACCGGTAGATAAACCGAGTAACTCGTGTGGTTCTTAGGCAAATGCCACTTGTATTGAGCGTATGCAGTCCCTGGATGGAAGAACACAGGGATGCACCCTGCCAATATCGAATCAAATATGGATCGTCTCGTGTAAGAATCTCCCGGTGGCTGAAGACAAAACACCGAGTTCCTGAACACTTTCATCACATTGACAGGGTTGTCACAATTCGTTTTCCCATAGTTACAGTCTAGCAAGTAACATTGCTTTTTTGATTCCAAACATTCATCAATGATCTTCCCTCGAACCGAGTCTTTATACTCAGGTCTCGGAGCGCCCGCAAAGGCGAATAGATACTCACGTTTCCGAGACCTCATTAGCTCTTGCCACTCTGAAACTTCATCCACTGTTCTAGGATGGAAACATGTGGGATAAGGAACAGCGTAATCGTTGTTCCAAGAACTCGACTCAATAGACAGCATCGACATGTTTCTTGATTCGGGCAAGAACCTAAGCTTGCTTCCCCAATCAGATTCATTATCAGTCTGTCTCCTAAAATCCCAAGCAATCCTTCCTGAAACCAAGAAATGGTCTCTACCGGACATACGACGCCACTCTTTCTGTTCCACAAGCCAATTCATCAGCTCATGAGACGAAGAATCTCTAACAGAAATGTTGAAACCCCAAAGATACCTACTCATATCAAGACCTGCGTAAAAGGGCACAAAGACCGCAGAGGCAAGAGACGAATCATTCGTCAAGCATCTGTAATTCATCATCTTGTTGTGAAAAATCACCTCGAGCATAAACTGATTCGTCGTGAACCAGCTCTCCTTCAACAACACATTCTCGTAGCTCTTAATCGCATGACCAAAACCGTAGTTCTCGATGTAAGGACAAATGTCCTTCTCGGTTCCTCTAGTAATCAAATAGCAGTTATCAAGCAATTCGAAATTGAATTTATACGGAAGATCATGAACATAGATGTACCGACCGGAGCAAGAAGGAGATGGGTCGTCGAGTTTTCGAGAAAAGTTGTCACCTTTAGTGAATTCAGAGGGGATAGATTTATGGGTAACGTCAGGGATTGAGAAAGAGGGTTCGTCTGTGTCGGTGAAGAGAGCAGAGTAGTCGAAACAGAGGAGAACAAAACAGAGGATGAAGAAGAGTGGAACAACGAACCAGACATTGTTATGATTGTTGTTGTTGTTGTTGATACGGTACTTCCCCGTCGAGATGGGTTTCTCCATCTGAGAATAGTTCTTGGGTCGCATCAAATAAAGGAGAAGAAAGAAAGAATCAAAAGAAGAAAAATGTGGAGATTTGTTGAGAAGTTAAAGGAGATTATAGATAGTGTGAGCATGAATTTGGGGGAGAGAAAGAGAGTTAAAGAGTGACACATGGATGTGTCGAGAGATACTAAAGGTGACCGTTTCGTTGTCGGCAAAATTAAGTTTTTGAGGAGAGATTTCAGTTTTCACATCACATGGGTCAGTCAGTCAATAAAGAGATCTTTCTTCTCTTTTCTCTCGGCTCTACCTAATTATAGTACTCTATTAATGGTATTTTATAAAAGGTTAAATATAAAAATGTTTTAAAATGTATTTAATTAACTGTAAATTTGTATTTTAGTGGGTTTCGTTGTAGTATATAGCTAAAAAAAGATGTGGGAATTTTTTTATAAGGAAAATGTGCAGATAAATTTGTAAAGTTAGTATCAAACCAGTTCTTGAAAAAGGGTGCAAATGAAGAAATGATTGAATCAATTATTGAAAAAGATGTTTTGCATAATTCATATAGTAGCTTTTTATTAAGAATTTATTTACGAAAATGATCTATTTCTCCAGATAACTATCGTATCAATCTATATAGAGCTCGAGTTTTGACCCTGATATATATATTTTTGGTAAATAAATTAATTTATGTTTTCCCGCGAAATAAAAGTTTTCAACTTAATTTCTCTCGAAACAAACGTTCGAGAGTTAACTACCCCCAGTTTTGCGTTTTCTCTGGTTTATTATCTAATTGACCAAACCAAACTCGATTAAGCTTCGAAAATCTCCAAATTTTCATTAGAATCCATACTGAAATCTCAAAATTCTTCAATCCCCAATCTTGGATTAAACAATGGCGATAATTTCTATAGGGAGTTTCGAGATTTTCAAAGTTTAATCGGATTTAAGTTTTTCCAGAGAAAACCCAGAACGGTGGATAATTTGGTTTTTAGGGAAATTAAGTTGAAAACATTTATTTCGCGAAAATTAGGAGTCGAACTTTTTTCCGGAGATATACATCTGGGTGAAACTTTATGCTCTATCTGCATTAAGAAGAAAATTCCAATATACACCTGGGTGAAAGTTCAGCCTCGGTTTCTCCAAAAGAGAAGAAAATTAAATATAAGATATTTAAAGCACTTTCGTAAGGAAAAGAAACTGATCTTTAAATGAGTACTAAATTTCCATCATATCATTCTCATATAATTAAAATATTGGTTACGAATTCTATTTTTCTTCCAAGATCCGTCTCTAACATTGGGTTGGCGATAAGATCATATGAAAAGTAGCAATTGCTTCTATCTATACGTTTGCGAGTCCTTTTGACATTTGCATAAACTTCAACGTAAGAGCTTAAAGAAGGGTGACTTTAGATTCCAACCACCATTCATCTCGGCGAATTTTATGAAACTAAATATGACCACCGACAAAATTTCAACTTTACTTAAAGTTTTCATTTGGTGATGTCATCGTTTATGGTTTTTTTAGACTTTCACTTCTTTTTTTTTTGTTTTTTATGAAGTTTTTTAGACTTCACTTTAGTATTATGAAGTTTCGATAATTGATACTATAATGGGTCTTTCAAGAAAATGTAAAAATCTTCATCTTCGTATAGGTTTTAGGTGAAATAATTTTCTTGAAAGACTTTATAATCATTATAAGTTCTTCGGATAAATTCTAACGAAAATCTAGAATTTACCTAAGAACTATATAGTTCATAAACTTCTTCATAAATATAGTTTCTTCAAAACTACTATATCTTACTAAAATATCAAAGGTAAGATCTTTCTATAAGATTTCTCTGTTTGCTCAGTTATATTGTTTATTCGGTTAGTTCAAAACTTGTCAAATTGAAACGAAATAGATTGATATTGATCAGTTCAGTGATCAGTGTTTTTGGTTCATGATAAAATTCATCGATTGAACCAAAACTTAGATCTTTTAAAGTCTATATAAAATCGATAATTTAAAAATCTTCGGTTTTTGTATAGCTTTCAGGTAAAATAATTTTTGAAAGTTTCTAAGAAATCAAAATTTAAAGATTTCATACAGCGTTGATTGTGTTGCCTAACATAATTCTAGGTAAAATTTAAAGATTTTCATCTTCATATAGTTAAATGCAATGGATTTGACGAATTTCAAAGGTAAGAGATCTCTATAAGCTCTTCATCTTCATATAGTAAAATGTAATAGATTTGAAGAATTTCAAAAGTAAGAGCTCTTTATAAGCTCTTCGGAGTATTTGGTGTTAACCTGCTCGGTTATTTCGATTTTTGTTTCCTTCGGTTCAGCTCAATGTAGTCAAATTGATCGGTTCGGTGATCAATGTTTTTGGTTCAGGATTTGAAAATTCACCGGTTTGAACCAAAACTTGTTTAAATCGGTTTGGTTCAGTTTTTATCCATAGTGGGCTAAGTTTTTAAAAGCCCATTAGAAATAATCTAAACAAAAAAAAACGAGACTTTTAACCTTTCCACTGACAGAGAGAACCCTAACTGGAGTGGAGACAAAGTTGATAAGATCGATCGCATTTGGTTGGAAAATTTTCGATTTTTACTTCCATTTTGATCTAAATTAGGCAGATACCATGGATGAAGAAGACGGAGAGAGACGTGTTCGTGCGAAGCCCTCAGGTGACGGAGCAGTAGTTGAAGTAGATCGGCCGAGAAACTTGCCAGATTCTTTGCTTCATCAGATTCTCTTGAAACTTCCCACCAAGGATGTGGTGAAGTGCAGTGTGTTATCCCGGCGATGGAGAAATCTCTGGAGATACGTACCTGGGCTGGACTTGAAATGTGGTGATTTCATGGTGAGTGACTGTGATGATTTCTCGGATTTCATCACTTTGTTGGGGTTCGTTTATAGGTTTCTGGGTTTCAACAGTGAGTCGTGTTTACGAGAGTTTAAGTTAACGGTTGATTCTTACAAGGCTGTCGAGCTTGGTACTGATCATTTCACCCTGTGGATCAACACTGTTGTTAAGAGGAAAGTTCAACATCTCCATATCTTGGACAAAACTTTGGGGATGAATAGAGTAGTGATACGGATACCAGGAAAAGTTTACTCGTGTGAGAGCTTGGTATCTTTAACTCTCCGGTACATATGCTTGCCTAATCCCCCCGAGCTTGTGTCTTTACCTTCCCTTAAAGTTATTGTTCTAGATGGAGTTGAGTTTGACAACGATTTGGCTTTGGAGATGCTGATCTTAGGCTGCCCTGTTCTTGAAAGCTTAAGTTTAAACACTATTAACATGAACGGCAATTTAGAATATCTTCAAGTGTGTTCTCAGTCTCTATTGAGTTTCACTTATGTTGAGATGATGGGTTATATGAATATCGTAATTGATGCTCCTAGGCTTGAGTATCTGAGGCTTAGTGATAAGGGAATGGAAAGTTTCATTATAGAAAATCATGGTTCACTTGTTAAGGCCGATATCGATACTGTGTTTGACTTAAGTTTCGATAATGAGTCCGATCCATATAATCTACCAAAGAGACATATGATTCGTAATTTTCTTGTTGGGATATCTTGTGTTAAAGATATGAGCATCTCTTCGAGTACTCTTGAGGTAATCTATGTTGATTTCACTATTTGGATGCTTGACTTTATCCTTTTAAGTTCTTACTAATCTCTTTTTCTTTTTCGTTCTTTGTAATAGGTCATATATAATTACTCAAGATGTGAAAAACTACCCTTATTCCGTAATATATCTTTCTTGAGAGTTGAATTCACCGACTACAGGTGGGAAATGTTGCCAATCTTACTTGAGAGCTGCCCATATCTAAGATCTCTTGTCTTGGTTAGGATTTCTACTGAATCATAAACTCCTTTCCTTACTATGTATTCAAATGGTAAAAGTAAGACATACTCAACTTGTTTCGTCTTACTTGCAGGAAATTAGTAGCCGTCCTCCGAAGAAGAAGGGAGTTAGTATCTTACGTGGACCTCGTCAGTTTCTAACATCTCTTGAGTATGTTAAGATTGTGAAGCCGATGGCAGAGAAGGCGACAGAGACAAGCCCGAAACTAGTGAGTTACTTTCTAGAGAACTCAACAATCCTCAAGAAACTCACACTATGCTTAGGCAATTTGAGACAAAAGGAAGAAGCTGTCATCCTCAGGAAACTTCTTACTATTCCAAGACTCTCTGCCTACTCAAAATTTATCATTTTACTTGGGGCATTTGTAGTGCTTTAGGGCATCCTCAATGGGGTATCTTAGCCTCCTAAGATATCCCCATTGAAGATGGTCTTAGGTATTTTTGGGTTTTAAATCGTAGTTTTAAAAACACTATAAAAAGACATTTTAGTTTAAAAATATTACTCATAAAAATGCAAAAGAATAAAAAAAAAATCATTTATTTACGGCTAAGGCTCTCTCTCTCTCGGGTCTTCTTGCCCACCATCACGAATTCACGATCTCTCGTTACTGTTTCTGATTAGAATCAAAACAATGAACGGCGCATTAGGTAACTCCTCCGTTTCCGTGAGCGGCGGCGGAGAAGGAGCCGGAGGACCAGCTCCTTTCTTGGTTAAGACCTACGAGATGGTAGATGATTCCTCGACGGACCAGATCGTATCGTGGAGCGCCAACAACAACAGCTTCATCGTTTGGAATCATGCGGAGTTTTCAAGCCATCTTCTTCCAACTTACTTCAAGCACAATAATTTCTCTTCTTTCATCCGTCAGCTTAATACCTATGTGAGTCTTTCCTCTCAATTTCGATTTCTCTACCGAACTCTTCTTCTCGCTTCTCCATGTTTTTGAAATTGACCTAATTTTGATCGCGTATCGTTTGATTCAAGTACTTAGACGAAAAGGGTTTTGGTGTTTTCGTGATTTAAAGATTGAATTGTGGAATTGAGTTTATGGGTTGTGGATTGATTTCAAGACGAAGATGAAATGTAGCTAAAGTTTATGGTTTTCTATGGATGTGTAAGAACAGCTACGAACGCGTTTAGGCCTGTATGATTATAGATCGAATTGTCGAAATGGGTGAATTTATAGGATGTTTTATCTCATCCAATGTGAAATGTAACTTAAAGGTGAAGGCTTTGTATGGAATTTAAGAGCAATTTCTCAGTGCTAGCAATAGAATTTTATCTCCTCCTGTGTCATCATTTGATTGGAGCTTAGGGACTGTGTGTGGACTTTTAAGAGAAGTTACGGGTACTAGCATTCGGATTTTATCTCCTCCAGTTCAGTGTTATCACTTTATTGGAACTTAGGGATTTTGTTGGTATTCCTCGTACTCTGCTTTAGATTTCTATTAACGGTGAATGTACTTGTGATTTTGTTTATAGGGGTTCCGGAAGATTGATCCAGAGAGGTGGGAATTTTCGAACGATGATTTTATTAAGGATCAGAAGCATCTTCTCAAGAATATACATAGGAGGAAAGCTATACACAGCCACAGTCATCCACCTGCTTCGTCGGCAGATCAAGAAAGAGCAGTTTTGCAAGAGCAAATGGACAAGCTTTCACGTGAAAAATCTGCGATTGAAGCTAAGCTTTTGAAGTTCAAACAACAGAAGGCTGTAGCTAAGCATCAGTTTGAAGAAATGACTGAGCATGTTGATGATATGGAGAAGAGGCAGAAGAAGTTGCTGAATTTCTTGGAGACAGCAATTCGGAATCCTTCATTTATTAAGAATTTTGGCCGTAAAGTTGAGCAATTGGATATTTCAGCTTACAACAAAAAGCGAAGACTCCCTCAAGTTGAGCAATCAAAGCCACCTTCAGAAGATTCTCATCTGGACAATAGCAGTGGTAGCTCGAGACCCGAGTCTGGAAATTTTTTCCATCAAAATTTCTCGAATAAATTGCGGCTAGAGCTTTCTCCAGCTGTTTCAGATATGAACATGAATTCACACAGTATACAGAGTTCCAATGAAGAAGGAGCGAGTCCAAAGGGAATACTGTCAGGATGTGATCCAAAAACGACACTAACCAGAAGAGAAGGCCTACCATTTGCACCTGAAGCATTAGAGCTAGCGGATACCGGGACATGCCCCAGGAGATTACTGTTAGATGACAATACTAGAGTGGAGACCTTGCAGCAGAGGCTAACTTCTTCAGAGGAGACTGATGGCTTTTCATGTCATTTAAATCTAACACTGGCTTCTGCTCCGTTACCGGATAAAACAACTTCACAGATACCTAAGACAACTCATAAAAATCAGGAGATTGGAAGATATACTGAGTTAAACTTTAACTCAATAGAAACAAGTGCAAGTGAGAAAAACCGGGGTCGACAACAAGAGGTTGCAGTTGGAGTTAACCAAGCAAATGCAGCTCCTCCAGCAAGAGTGAATGATGTATTCTGGGAACAGTTCCTAACAGAAAGGCCGGGGTCTTCAGATAATGAGGAGGCAAGTTCGACTTATAGAGGAAACCCATATGAAGAGCTAGAGGACAGAAGAAACGGGAATATAATCTCACGTAATACAAAGAATATCGAGCAGCTGACCTTATAAAGTAATTAACTGGTAAATACATCCTCAAACCTACTTGTTATCTTTATATCTCTTGGTGATAGACATGTTAGCCTTCTCAATACTTGTATGATGTTATTGTTTGGCAATGATTTGCTTGTTTAGCTAGACACTGTCGATAAATCTTTTGAAAGAAAGCATATGCAGTACCTGTTAAATTTCCCTATTCTGCTTTAAATCATTCTGCATTGATTACTGATTAGGAATATTTAGCGCATACTAATGTAAACTTGGTATTGTCAGTAAAACTTAGCATGTTGTCATCTTACTCATGTAGATAAATTATAATCGGTTTACGCCGATACACAATGCTGTAAATTTACCCATTTGCTTTTTCTCTTTTCTTTTTAGGTTACATGAATGAGTATGGTCTGTGGTCTGAGTAAGTAATGAAACAATGGGCTGCTGCTATAGCGTCCAAAGCGTAAGTAGTCCTCCTTGGTGTACACACTTGTATTTCTTTTCTACACATGTAATTTGAGTGTAAATTTAAGTGCATAGACCATATGAAGCCTTCTCCCAAACCTTAGAACCGACGATGTTAACATCCATACTCAAATGTGTTTCTAATTCTTTTTTGGTTTGGTTTGGTGTATGTATGTTCTCGAATCTCGAAAGCATTTTCTTTTATTGGCCAACTTGTATTATGTTTCTTTGGTACCATCTTGATAATCGAGAATTCTCGAGTTAACTGGTTCACGCATCAATCAAATCCCACGAGTTACATATATGATCAATGGAACCAACGACAAACCAACTAATTGTATCATAACCGAAATAAAAAGCTTAAGTAATCTAAACCGGTTTGTTTAGATTTTGGTATAACAGTGTCGTTTGATATTTAATATTTTACCATAAACGTCGTCGTATCAGCTTCTTCTCCCTCTCTCCCAGTTCAATTCTCAGACACTGAAGAAGAAGAACCCTAAAGCGTTTTCTTCAATCGTCTGTCTCTGGGGTTTATCGAAGTCGACGTCTATTTCTGATTCCGCCGTTTCAGAGTTAGTGCTTCTTTCTCTCTGTTGATTTTGATATACTCCGTTGTTTTACTTTCATTTTTTTTTACGATTTTTTCAATAAAGCTCTAACCTTTCAAATACATAATCAAATTTGTGTATTTTGGGAATTTTGATGTTATTATAAGTTTTAATTTAGGTTTTGTTTATATTTCCCCTTGGTCTGATTTCATTGTTGTTAAAAAGCTTAATCATTTATGTAAATTTGTTTTGTCTTAATCTGTTTATGTTTTGCCCTGTTGTGGTTTGAATATCTGTGTTCTTGTTTGTTTTTTTCCCAATTTAGTCCTTTTTACTAATAACATACATGATTCATTTAAATGAGTTAATTTTCATGAAGACATAATGGGAGTTTATTTTTCCTATAACCAGAGACGTCTCAAGTGTTAGTGTCAAGAGTGAACAAATGTATCGTTTCAATAAAAAAAAATTTTGTTTGAGAATATCTTGTTTCAATATAGAGTTGCCAAGATTCTGTCGTGATGTTTTCAACTCTTGAAAATTTCTTAATTCTGTGTCATTTTGTTCATGATTTTGTCTACATAATGAAATGCAGATGGCTAGATGGGATCAGATTTTCTCCTTACCTGTGCAAAATCCTACTTTGCCAGAATTTTCTTCTGCTGATCTTGTTTGGTCAAAGGTTGAAGGTTACCGGGACAATATAGATAGGTTAGCCCTCATCCCGTATACTAGGGTGGATGATTTTGTAAGAGGTGAATCCTCGAATAAAGATTGTCCCACGAGTTTCCATGTCGAAGCTAGAAGAAGGAAAGCCAAAGGGAAAAAATATAAGCCAAAGGTTGATGGCATCCTGGAGTATATTCTGTAAGTTACACAACAAGTTAGATCATTTATCTGGTTGTTAATTTCTACTTTTTTCTCTTTTCCTTTATGTTTCCCAAGCTTTCTGCATCCATTTTCTTGTTGCAGCATATGTGGATAATCTAGATACTATGATCATATATTATTCTCATTGTATGCAGTACTTGGCTCCATTCTTTCTGAATTTAGATTGTGTCATGTTTCATAAAGTTGGCTATTCATTTGGCTGTCCTCCGCATCATCTCTTTTTGTTAGTAAGTGTGGAACAAAATCTTTGGTTATAATTTAGTGCTTTTGTGTGAGTAGGTATTGGTGTTCCTTTGGACCAGATGACAATAGGAAAGGCGGAGCTGTACGGCCAAGTAGGAGCACATATGTTCCAAAAAAGAATAATGCAGGCCGACCCAATTCCAAGAGAGGTTGCAGGTGTCACTTCATTGTGAAACGCTTAATTGCAGAGCCAACAGTGGCTTTAGTAATTTATAATAATGACAAGCATGTAGATGAAAAAGGGTTGCCCTGCCACGGTCCACAAGACAAAAAAGCGGCTGGAACAAGAGCTATGTTTGCTCCATATATATCAGAAGACCTTAGGCTACGTGTATTATCTTTGCTCTATGTGGGTGTCTCTGTGGAGACCATGATGCAAAGGCATAATGAATCAGTCGAAAAACAAGGGGGTCCAACTAACCGAGATGATTTGTTAACTCATAGATATGTTCGAAGACTTGAGAGGAGTATTCGACGTTCAACATATGAGCTCAATGAGGATGATGATGTCAGTACTAGCATGTGGGTTGAAAATCATCAGAGTCAGGTGTTTTTCTTTGAGGGGTTTTCTGACACCGACCCTTTTTCCTTGGGTATCCAAACTGAGTGGCAGTTGCAACAAATGATTCGATTTGGAAACTGTAGACTTATGGCTTCAGACTCGAGGTTTGGAACAAATAAACTAAAGGTCAGTTTCTTACAGTTTTCTCAGTAGCTAAATTCGGTATATATATTCATGATTTTCAGGTCTGACTTGTGTTTATTTCCAGTATCCCATTCATAGTCTTGTTGTATTCGACTCTGAGAATAAGGCTATTCCAGTTGCTTGGATAATTGCACCACGATTTTCCAGTGGAGATGCATATAGATGGATGAGAGCTCTTTGTAACCGAGTCCATGCCAAAGATCCCTCCTGGAAGGTGGCTGGGTTCATAGTGGATGATCCTTTTGCTGATGTAATAACGATCAGGTTGGTTGCTTCAAAGACCACTTTTTTATTTTAAAACATATTTTCCATGTCCATTGTTTCCGTAAAATTGGCAGAGTTTACCACAGCAAAGCATTTAGCTTTGAATGCCGTTAACTTAGTTAAATAACAAAATATTGACATATTGATTGAAGCTGACTTTGGTAATTTAAATAGTGGAGCTCTATGTAGTACTATTTGGACAAATTGACTTGGATGTTACAACAATAGGTCTTGAACCCTTGGTTGGACTGGCTAGGTGCAGTTTGACATAGTTAGATTATAAGATTCTTCACTTCATCAACAGATACTGAATTATATTGCTCTCGTTTGTTTATAAGAACTTTGGTGTAAGCATATGTGTCAGACAAGGAACCAAATTTAACCCTCAATATTATATTTATTGAATACTATTGCTTGCGATGTTCTCAGGGATGTATTTCAGTGTCCGGTCTTGTTTTCCTTTTGGCGTGTTCGCCATGCATGGCAGAAGAACATATTCAAGAGATGTCCAGAAACAGAGGCACGTCTTGAGATTTCAAGACATCTTGGGCAGGCTGTAGATAAAATCTGTAGAAGACAAGGAACAGCCACATTGTTTGACAGTTTTGTGGAGGATTTTGTTGGTAGTCCAGAATTTGTAGAGTACTTCAGAGCTGTTTGGTCTCCCAGAATAGGTTATTTTCCAATTCTCTCTTATCATTTCTTACACTCTACCTGCATGAGTGCATGGTCATCAAAAATTCATTGGTAGGTCTAAAGGTTCATGGACCCTAAGTATCAAGTGTATTCATGTAATTCCACATTGGTTCTCTGCCACTCTACCTGAAATTGTTGCAGATATTTGACATTAGTCCTCTCGAGAATGACTTTTTCCCTCCAATTTATCGTAGGACCTTGGACAAGCGCGTTACAATCTCTTCCCTTGGCAAGCCAAGAGACATGTGCAGCAATGGAGCTTTACCACTACCAGCTGAAGTGCAGGCTTTTGAATGAGAGGGACTCTGAAGCTTATCAACGTGCTGATTGGCTGGTTGATAAGTTAGGGACAAAAGTACATTCTTACTTCTGGCTTGATGAGTATTCTGGAAAAGATAATTTTGCCAGGTACTGGAAAGAGGAATGGGTGAGCGGGTTGACTTCCTTCCGCAAAGCAATGAGTATACCAGATTCTGATGTTGTTTTATCTGGTATGTCTGCAAAAATAACAGATGAGTGTGAAGGCAGCAAAATTCATGTTGTGTGGAGTCCAGGGTCACAGTTTGGGGTTTGCAGTTGCAGCTGGGCAGAAAAGGGATACATATGTAAGCACATGATCAAACTTACACAACAATGTCTTGGAAACAGAGCTTCTATGCAATCCGTGAGCCTTCTACAGTATTATCAGACCTTGATTGATCTGCTACGCTGCCCACCTCGCGATTCCTTGTTTCGTGATTATGCAATTTCATTAGCCGTCTCTGTGGAAAAGCAAATAAATGCACCCGTCAATCTGCAAAAGAGTGATGCTAATGAAGGTAACTTGCAGAAAGAAATTGCTTTCAGTGAACCATCTAATGGAAAATCTCTTGATGAATATGATTTGCTAGATAAACATGAGGGTCATGGCGGAGTTGCTACTGATTTAGATGGTGAGTTGAGTAAATTGCCAATGAGTTGTCTAAGGGCCTGCTCAGAAAATGCAGAGGAAGTTATTTTGGGTTCTGAAATGGAAATCGAACCTTCACTATGTTCATCCAAAGCTGCTGTAGAGAATGTTACCTCAACTACACCGAATGAGACAGACAGTGTGAACGAGAATTGTGAAAGAGGTGCCAAAAGGTTGAAAATTTGGGCACCCGAGCAAGGGAGTGTATGAATGATCGTAAATGAGCCGAGAACTTAAGCGAAAACTTCAAGATTTGAATGAGCAACCTAATGTTGAGGAGACACAAACTGAGAAGCAACATTTACCGGGTCTTAGGATACTTGATTCCAGTGACCATCCACTTATGATGAAGAGTCTGTTGTGCTGACGTTGTATCTTCCATACAACGTGAATAAGTAATCCAAGGACGCTTACATTCATCTGAAAGCAACAGCAGCTGAGTGTCTTGTACTCAGCTCTGGTTATGAAAGTGTATTATTCAAACCAATAGACTTGTTGAATAGATTATGAAAGCCACTAAATGAGTCTCTGTCAACTTTTCTTTGCCGGAGATAGGAACTATCGAAATGTGTAAATTAGATAATTATGATTTGTGTATAAAAGTGTGAAATCAATCAAGTACTAAAAGCAGTGTAAAGCAAAATGTATTGCTTAACAAATCAAGTGATGTAGATCATTTATTTATAAGAGAATATGTGTATAATTTATAGATGTAAATATAGTTTGGTTTTTGATAATAGAGAATACATTGTATATAGTAATATATGAAAATCAATTAGTAATGGAGTCCATTATTGGTATTCTTGGATTTGGAAGAGTCTTGATATAGCAGCAGCAACGGCTCACACGAAGAAAACAAGTTCCTCCCAATTCGTGGTTGTTAGCTTTGCAAAGATCAATACATGTCGATGTGTCTTTACATTCTAGTCCTGAGTAGCATTGTGCGTTTTGCCCTGTTTTGTTCATAAAACAATAACACCATGAACAAATAATAATTTTAACAACCATTGTTTTAAATTGGAATTCGAACTTAGAAAATAGAAAAATATGAAACATGTTATTCAGGAAAAAAAAAATTTTGGAGTGTTATATATATAAAAACCTGAAATCTTGGGTAGAAGGATGAGAGTGCAGACCATCAACAATACAAGAAATGAAATCATCTTGGCACCCATTTTACTAGAGGATTTCATTAGAAATTTAAAAGACAAAAACAATTAGCAAGATAACTTATATGTCTAATACCAACACCAATACTAAGATTATTTATATAGAAAAACTGACATTTCTAAGTAATGTCTGAAAATTTATTGTTACACTATAAATACAAATCGTTGCCTTTAAATTCCTGTATAAGATTTTCTATATGTCATACAAAATTATAATCTAATTTTGAAAATTCACAAATTTGCTTTTCAATAATAACACCATCGATATCTTTCAAAATCTTCCGATTTTTTCCCTAAATATATTTGATTTGTATATTAGTTACCAAATTAAAAGACATAATAATCGACATAAATGAAAATTATCAAAGCTATATAGTTAGATTTCAAGCTGTGTTTAAAAAAAATATATATATATATATATATATTATTTTACCACAGTTTTTACATTTTATTTCCTCATTTAGAAAATTGTTAATCGATATAAATAATTTTAGAGGCACCCATTCTAATATAGAGTACAATTAATTTAGATATATGGATACATGTTCTAGAAAAAATTTAGGTTACTATGAACAAGTACATGTTCGGCTGTTCTGGGTTTGTTTTTGTTCTGCTTAGACCTTATAAGAAATTATGTAATCTATATATAAACATATAGCTAAAATTATTATAATTATTCTGATATAGATAGTACAGATAAAATGATGGATTAGTTAATAATGAATACATTAGAAATTAGTATCATGTGATTTAGAAGACTTCTGAGATTCAAAGCTATAATAACAACAACAGTGACCTTTCTTTGATCTACCATAGCGTTCACAAAACCCTCCTAATGGGTATCCTTTATATCTGCAAAACTCATTGCATGTACCTGAGTTTGAACATACCGGTTCTAAATAACATTGTCTAGCTCCTGTTTTAGTTCAAAAACAAACATATTAACAAGACTATAAAAACACAATGATGATGAACTTGTGCATTTGTATACTAGTGCAAATATTTAACATGTTATGAAATTACACAAAACATTATTTTCTTTAATCTATAACCCAAAAGAAGAGTCACATTTCTTTTTAAATAAAATCTCAATTTGAGTATTTCACCATGATATTATTAGATTAATAAAGATAACTATTTACATTTATATCACTTAACCATGAATAAAAGATAGGTATTACCTGAAACTGAAGTCATGGGTAGGAGGATAAAAGCACACACCATCAACAATACAAGACAAGAAAAATTCTTGATTCCCATTAGTTGTGTTGCTAAATGATGCAAAGAAAGTTGTTAGAACATATCCAATCTCATGAAAAACTTATTAATAAAATAAAAAAATTCTTTTGTAAAGTTTTAAATCAATGTTTAGAGAAGTTCCATTTCGCGTCAAAACATAATAGGAATATATATACGAAGTAATATCTTACAAATACTAACCCGATAATAACAAGTCGTTTTTCTTCTTAATAGAAAATTTTCAGGATTTCTTTCCAACCCATATTTATAACCTAGTTTTACTTTAATTTAAAAGTTTGATTTTTAAAAGTCAAAATATCAATAGATAGCTATTATAGAATTTCCAGTTTTAGTTTTATTTTAATGGATTTTTAGACCATAATCTGGTCAAACCTACATTTTAAGCCATGATAGATTTTCCATAATAACGTATTTCTTTATTCCTATTTTGTTATTTAGACATTAGATCTTGGTCAAATACTTGATCTTTATTTATTTTGATTTGCTTTCACTATATATAAATAAATAAAAATCTAAATATATTAACTTTACGAGATCTTTTATTTATACAAAGTTGATTGTTCATATATAATAAGAGATTGACTCTTAGAGCATCTGCAAAGGTGAATTTTTCTAATGAGTTTTTTTAAAAAAATTCTTTATAATTTTTGATTAATTGATTTGAAACAAAAGCTCAAAAAGGGAAAAAAAATTAAGTGAAAGAGAGAGAGAGAATCAAAGGAAAAAAAAAGAAACATTGACCAACTCCGATCATTATTCTCCACATGTCACTAATTAAGGACTCATCCTTAGCTAAATACACATTTATTTATTTAGTTTTGAACATATTAAAGTTAAGAATCCATTTATGAACCCCCCTTCGGAAATGGTCTTACACTTTTAAAATAAGGATGAGAAATGTGAGATAATAACTAAACACTAAAATTATTTTTTTATAATCGATTTCCCAAAAACTAATGTCTTAAACACTATTAATCTCAAATCAATAAGGTTAATTTTGTAAATATATATATTTTGGGTCGGTTCAGAATTAAAATTTACAACCCGAAATTACAAATCGGATGCTCATTTATTATCTAAATTGAAATAAAAAAACTATATTTTGAAACTATGGTAATATTCTGGTATGGAAAATAAATATAAATCTTCGATATCATTATACTAAGTTATTTAAATTTAAATAATTTATAGAATACGGGGTCAGTCCTAGTATATTAACATTTTGTAAGTACATTTTTGACAAAAACTTCGGGATTCTCACGAGGTACATTTTCCAAGCTGCTCTCCACTCTCTCTAACGTGAACGGAACGGTCGACGACATGGTGAGGTTCCAAACACTCCATAACAGATTATCGGCTCACTCGCAACAGATTATGTTCACTAAATGAGTCAAGAGCTCCTCGACTGGAGGATGGGCTATGCACTTGGTTGGCAACTCGTCTCTACACCAATTCTACGTAAACCTTTATGTTTTTTTTTCTCACATTAGTCTTAATTCTGAATCCTCTTTCAAACTAAGGTTGCATATACTTTAACAAGGTTTTTTTTGGGTTGAATAAATTTTACATTCATTAAAAAAAAAACTTTGGGGTTCTAAATTCCAAAAAATTAAATTAACAATAAATGTTACATGGCCGTAAAAATTTACTGTATTATATAATAAATTATAGAATGTAAAATTGTCTAATATGAGCCCTTTCTTAACCAAAGGTGTACCTTAATCTGACATAGGAGAGTAGAATCCATATCAAAACATATTTGACAATACAATATATGAATTATTCTGATTTGTATATGACATACATATAAAACTAGATATTAATTAGGAATTGATATCATTGGGTATGGAAAAGTCTTGAGATGAATCAAACTTTTTGGAAATTTTGAGAATAATCAAAATTAATTAGGATGACAACAACAATAACCAGTCTTTTTGCCAACATATTTTTGACAGTAACCTCCAAATCTGAATCCTTTAGTTATGCAAACTTTGTTGCATGTCTTATCGTTTGAACATCTTATTTCTTCCATACATGGTATCACTTCAACTGCATGAACAACACACATTAACAACCATGGATTTAATCAATATTAATCGTATTATAAGTTTTTATTTACTATAGTTACAAGTCTCTCATCGTGATATCGTAAATATAAACACACAAAAATTGCTTATAAGAAAATTTAACGTTGAATAAATATGTGTGTTACCTGAAATTATTGATGGAAGGATGAAAGCAAACACCATCAATAAAGGTAATAGAAAAGATGAAATCTTCTTCGTGGCCATTTTTTAATGTTGCTAGAAAATACAACAACTATTTGTTAGAAGAACAAAAGAAAAAGAAAAAAATACTTTAGAAAAATCAAGTTCAAATTTACAGTAATAGAGAAATATTAGATATTTTAGATAAACAATTCTAATGACATTCATGATATTACAACCCAGTTACCTCTCCTCTTTTTGATATTTTAGATATTGGGAATTTGACTGTATAGGTTTTGTGACTTGTATATATTCTTTCTTTATTATATGGCTTGTTTATTTGGTTATTTGAACAATGTTAATTTGGTCAAAGGGGTTATTAATTTAGGATCAGTTTATGATTGTGTTTAAAATAAATTTTGCTAAACACAATTTTATCTAATGGTGTTATAGTAGTTTTTCCTTTTTTATAAAATATTTTTGTTGACCACAGATATATTAGAATTAATTAGTGTTAAATGTTGATGATATTTACTTTAGTTGTTTGGATTTGACTAAAGCTCCAACTCGTGACCACTCTTTAGGAATAGAACGAAGAAGAATGTGGTGTTACTCTTTATAACTTAATTTTTGTTACCATTTACAAAGAATATTTTTCCAATTTTCAGATATGTAAGACCTACATTATTCTTATTCATTCTTCAAATAAAAAGGAACAGCAGTTCAAAAATGTTCTTCCTAAAATTTATAGAGGAACGATGAGGAAAAAATCTTAATATTAGTTTTTTATAATTAAATAATTTAAAATAATTTTAATGATAATATTGACATTAAATTTCTATATATAAATAATTACATAATTTGATTATAAATTTTAAATAAAATATGATTCCATCATAATTTCCACTTTATACTAATGTTATGGATTTATATATTATATTAGCAAATATTTAAAGAAATTTAAAATATGCTTTAACCTAAAATAAATATTAATGAAGAAAGTTCTAAACTAAATTTATTTTAAACTTAAATTTATTAAATAAAGTTTTTGTAAAACTTATTTATACTAATCATTTTTACTTGTTCAATTTTTAAATTTATAAATTAGTTTTATTAATTTTAATTTGCTTTTACAATATATGAATAAATAAAATCTTAATATATTAACTTTACCAGATCTTTCTTTTTTATTTAACAAAATCTTTTATTTATACGTTGTTGATTGTCCATAATAAGAGATGTATCGCCTCGACCGCCATCTCTCTTGTGGGATCCATGTTCACCACCAGCCTTTGGATCCACCTCTCTTAATAGGCCTCACGTCCTCTTACGAGCTCCATGAGTCCATCAATACCCGACGGTCGGTTTGCTACGTCCGGAAGGCTTAATGACTTGTTTACCGACCCTTAAAATCACCACATGATTTTTCGCTGTGTTTTGATCTCACTCACACAGTTCCGACAACCACTTCCTGGAAGGTCACCCATTCTTGGACTATTCCAGCATATACATGCCTAACCGTAGAGTTCTCTCAGGACCCTTGATCGAAAAGATAAGCGCATTTTAGTGATATAGGTAGTCAAATCAATTCATTTAAGCCTTTCCGCAAACTAGGGTCTCACAAAAAGTTGACTCTTACACTTTTAAATAGGAAAATTTCAAAAAATATTCCTTTACAAATATAAATGAGAAGTGTGAGATAATTACTAAACACTCAAAATATGTATTACATAATAAACTGTATAACTTAAATTTTCTTATAAGAGCCATGTCTTAACCAACTGTGTAGCTGACATAAGAGAGTATAATCCATATCAAAACATATTTGAAAATACAATATATGAATTATTCCAATAATGTATATGAAATACATATAAAACGGGAAATTAATTAGGAATTAATACATTGATATCATTAGATATGGAAGAGTGTTGAGATGAATCAAAATTAGGATGACAACAACAATGACCAGTCTTTTTGCCAACACATTTTTGACAGTAACCTCCTAATCTGAATCCTTTAGATATGCAAATTTCGTTGCATGTCGTATCATTTGAACATCTTACTCCTTGTAAACATGGTATTACTTCGACTGCATAAACAAAACACATTAACAAAGATTATATATTCAACCATGGAATTAATCAGTTAATCATATTATAAATTTGTATTACACATTGTTTTTACTAATCAAATGTGAGAAAATGTTACAAGTCTCTCATTTTGATGTCGTAAATAAAACACAAAAAATTTGCTTAAGAAAATTTGGCCTCGATGAATAAAATATGTGTGTTACCTGAAATTATTGATGGAAGGATTAAAGCAAACACCATCAATAAAGGTAATAGAAAAGATGAAAACTTCTTCGTAGCCATTTTTAATGATGCTAGAAAATACAACAACTATTTGTTAGAATATTCTTGAGAAAGAAAAAAAAAAACTAAAGAAAAATAAGGTTTAAATTGACTCTAATTAATAGAAATAATAGAAATGTAGAGCAACAATTGTAATGAAAACATTTTTACAACCCAGTTTACCTCTCCTCTTTTTGATATTTAGATATTGGGAATTTGATTGTATAAGTTTTGTGACTTGTAATCTATGGTTTCTCTATGGCTTATATATAGTATTTTATTTTTGGTTTTTATTTGGTTATTCCAACAATGATTATTTGGTCAAAGGGGTTATTAATTTTGGCTTAGGTTATGATTGTGTTTAAATAATATGATTGAACACAATTTTATTTTATCTAAAGGTGTTATACTTTTTCCTTTTTCAGAAAATATTTTAGTTGACCACAATTGTATTAGACTTAATTAGTGTTAAATGTTGATAATATCTAATATCTACAATATTTGTTTGGATTTGAATAAGAAAGAAATAACATTATATCCACTATTCAAATTTCTATAAAACTGAATTTTTAAAAAAACATAGATTATTTTCTTATAAAATTTATTTGGTTATTTAAAAATAATCTTTGTTATTTTCTTATAAGTGTTACTTACATTTTAAATCACATTAGGAATTTAAACAATTCATGTTACAAAGATTTGATGGTCAAAACAATTTTTTTACACACTTTTGGAAACAAAATAAAACACGAGTATGTAAGAATTTAAAAAAGAACTAAATCCTAACAGCTCAATTGGTAAAAATTTCTGGCAAATGTCTAAAGATCGCCGGTTCGAGTAGTGCTTGGGACAAAAGACCATATAACATGCTCTAGTCTCGGGACTGAGGAGATGTATGTGCTGCCTCTTAGTTATTCAAAAGAAAAGGACTTTAAAAAAAGAATATTAACATAAATTTTTGTTAGCTTTCATAGTGTACTATAAATGTATTTTGTTTTGTCATGAAGAGAACATAATCAGCTCAAACGAGCCAATTTGGAGGACAACTGTTTAAAAACTTGACAAGATGCGGTATGGTACGAACATGTCGGGCCAAAGAAACCGCCTTAACATTCAAGTTACGAGAAATAAGAGATAGAGAAAAAATCGAAAATTCTTCCCTATCAACGATAATATCCTCCAGGTAGACAGAGAAGACCGACCATTCGGTTGGAGAAGACACCATCTTTACCAAGTCTTAACAGTCAGTGAGAAACAAAACATCACTATAATTATGTCCACTCATACAGCGCATCCCCAACACAAAAGCTTCAACTTCAGCATGAAGAGGGGAGAGACTGCGGAGGAGATTCGACTGCGGTGTACTATAAATGTATGTATACACTAATTTAGTGAATTTCTAATTTCTAATTCATTTTTATGCATTAATAACTAAACATAAATAAATAATGGTAGTGTTAAAAAAATGGTAAAATGTTTCAAAAAAATAAATAATGGTAAAATTAGAATATATTTTTTTGTTACGAGATTGTAAATATGAAAATGAGATTATTTCATTTTTTTGATATTAAATTACATGTTTTTATCACTAATTCACTATAAGTATTATTAAAAAAACGAGATATTAAACATTTAAATAAAAAATAGATCAAATATTTTTAGCCTTGATTCATAACTTCACTAACACCCGAGAAGTGAGAAGAAACATTATCTTTTGCAAACCGGCCGGTTTAAGTTGTCTAGCCGACCTAAATCCGAAAAATTAAAAATCAAAACCGGTTTGTTTTTACTGTACATTTTTCAGCTACACTTCTTCTTCTTCCTCACCAACTACCTCCATTTCTGCTTTTAACCTTAACCTTCTGCCAAAACTACACGAAACATCGAGAGAGAGAGAGAGAGATCGCTTTGGCACAATCTGCATAAAGATGTTAAACTATGTGGCGATGGTGTTGTTCGCCGTCATTTTCCTCTCACTCTCCGACGCGATCTCGATCCCGTCGCCGAACAGAGAGATCGAAGCAATGCTAGTACGAAACAGCTTAATCGGAGAAGAAGAAGATCTGATGCCGTCGGAGATAAGCCGGAGAGTTCTCATGGCGCATAAAAGGTACATCGGATACGAAACCCTAAGGAGAGACATGGTTCCTTGTCAGAAACCAGGAGCTTCTTACTACGATTGCCGATCCGGACAAGCTAATTCTTACAGCAGAGGTTGCGAAACCATTACACGATGTGCTAGAGACACAAGCGACATCAACACCTGAGAAAACTTGTTTGGTAATTATATGATTTAAAGGCATTTTTGTATTGTTGTTGTTTGTTGTTATATAATGTCTCTGAGACTTTGACATAAGAATTGTTATATGTAACTCTGCAACTATGTGGTTTATCAAATGTTTAATTATTCAGATCTTATATATTACAATTTACAAGATTGATTGGAAACATTTGGGTGCTTTTGGACCAAATTAGAAGCTTTTCACTTAGGATATGTTTGATGGTTCTTGTATAGTAGATCATGTGTAATCTAGTGTGTGCCATGGAACACAATCATATACAAGTCCTTGTACAACAATGGGATAGACCTTGGTAGAATCTAGAGAGTACCTTTCCAATCCCCTGGCCTTGACCATCAGATTGGGTTAGGTTTGAGTCCACGGTACATGCTTGCCAAAGATAGCAGATCTATATGCTGTGTGAGTTTGGTGATATGAGGCTCTCCACGTACGTGTATGTATTCTCGTGTCGCCGGAAATCAACACCGCGGATGATCATATCCCTCCATGTTTTATGTTCAGAGTTGTACAAGACCAACTGTCCATCGAATCCTAGCAAAAGCTCCTCGTCAATCAGCGTTTCATGAATTTGTAGGAAACGCTGATTCGAATCTCACTCCGTGAACTCTCGACTCCGTACTCGCTCATTACCCATACAACATCATCATCCATCTTGTAGCAGCAATGAACCACACAGAGATACCCTGTGAGAGTAGTGACTGCATATCTCCCAAAGCTATGCTCACATTTAGGCAATGACATAACTCGGAATTTTTCTGTGTTAAGATCAAATGATATAACCGCTTTCTGATGTTTTTCTGTATCATGAAGTAAGGAAATCCAATGGATCACTCCGTTGAGTTCCACAGAATAAGTCAAAGCTAATGCATTATAAGACATATTGCATATCCGCCTCCACGAATCTGTCTTCAGTGAGTATATATACATTATTGTAGTCGTTTGCATCATAAAACTTAACCACTTTGTAATCATTGGTCAGAGAATCAAAACCAAAACCATGCCTAAACCCACTCATACTCTTTCTATAAGGCAGAGATTGATCATCAAGCAAGTCCGGTAGTCTCTTAGATTCTAAAGTGTCGGGTTATACAAGAAGAGATATCGTTTGAACTCAACGCTATACACACCAACCCGTTCGAAGATCCAATGACTTGAACCCAACTTATTTTAGATAAGCGATCTTTATTTAGTTTAAGATTTTCTTTAAGCGGATAATCGAGTTCCACAGCAGTCAAATCCTTAAGTCCTCCACAACCATCAGGGATCGAATCCAAGTTCACCGCATAAAGATTTTGCCAAGACAGTATAAGTCTACGGTTGCCAAAACGTACCGCGTTATGATCGACATGCTTCTTCGCAAACTCGGGATCAATCAACAAAGAGCAAAAATGCTTTGACACGCATCTGAATCTTCCTAATGATGTAACATGTCTTGAGGAAGGTATGAAAATTTCGTCGGTAAAGCTTTGTGATAGCTCACTTCTTTGCCTTCGTTTTCCCACTTCGTCGCTTCCGTTATCATCGTTCTCTGACCCTTTAGGAACCTTTGCTTTCGAAAATATTATAAAGCAAGCTAACCCTAAACCTAGATTATACAACAAGCTAAATATAAGGCAATACATTCTTCTTTTATTTGACTGCCATGTGTGTTTTTTTTTTTATAAAAAAAATATAAATCATTTTAAATCAAAATTTTCACATTTTCATCATTTTTTTATATAGGGATTCATCTAATATCCAAATTTTCATATTAACTATTAAGTGTTTCCCATCCCTCAACGGCTCAACCATACGGACTTTTTTTGTCAAAATTATAAGAGTTTTGGAAGTTTTGCCTATAATAATTATTACATTCAGTGTCCATATCTGTCTCGGTATACTACTATTTGGGCCAATCCGCGGGTTAAAGACCCGCTTGACATTTCTACTATAATTTCTCAATAATCTGGAGTTCGATTTTCGATTTTCGGATTTTTTTCTTAAGAAACCTCCGTACCGAAGAGGGATTGAATCCGGGCACACAGAAAAAAAAAACCCCGAACTCAATTGCACCTGTACTACCTCTAGTACCACACTTCCAACCTCAAGATTTCTTGTGAAAAGATAATAGGCAAGTACAGAACAGGCATATGTAAGGGTTATGGTCTTATGGTCCTTATGGTAGAGCCACTAATCAAAGTAGATACCGAAATGTTTGCTTCGCCAAAACTGCATTTTGATTTTGTGGACCAACAATTTTATTGCATTGTGTGGACTGTGGACCAACAATTTTATTGCATTTTGAGGACCAACAGTTTATTAAATAGGAGTTCTATTAATAGCACGAGGAACAAAGTATATATGATGGTGAATGAAATTTGAATTTAGAGGCATGTTTTAGGTATGACAAAGATGGATATTTTCGTCGAAGGAAATGAAAACGTATAGTTTAGCTCCAATGCAAAGTCCTACGAATCGAAGAGTTGCTAAAATTGGGATGCTGAAAATAAGTTTCCCCTTTGTGTTTTTTTTTTTGGTTTCTCATTTGTTTTGAAGAGTACAATGTTGAACAGAACACGCAAAATAAAAATCAAGAGAGGAAACTAAAACCAAAAACTAATTTTTTTAAGTCTCATGAAAAATGTAGAAAACAAAGCACAACCTTCGAAAGCCAATAACACCCTTATTCATTGATATTTTGGTCAAACTTCATCAGAATGACCAAATATCTCAAACTGTTCCCACTCTCCCACCACAAACCCAACACAAAACCACAAGTTGAACCGAACCAGGAACCGGTTTGTCCACTCTCTCTCTTTCTCAGTACCTGTAGTGAGGAGGCTTGTATGGTCCCTCAATTGGAATGCTGACGTAGTCAGATTGGTCCTTTGAAAGCTTAGTGAGTCTGGCTCCAAGCTTGCCCAAGTGAAGTGCTGCGACCTTCTCATCCAAATGCTTAGGAAGAACGTACACCTTCTTCTCGTACTTGCCGCTTGACTTCTCGTTCCAGAGCTCGAGCTGGGCAATCACCTGGTTGGTGAAAGAGCAAGACATCACGAAACTAGGGTGACCAGTGGCACAACCCAAGTTCATGAGACGACCCTCGGCCAAGACAATGATTCCGGTCTTGGTCTCTGGGAACACCCACCTGTCTGTCTGGGGCTTGATGGTGATACGCTTCACACCTGGGTAAGTCTCGAGTCCGAGCATGTCGATCTCGTTGTCAAAGTGACCAATGTTGCACACAATGGCGTTGTTCTTCATCTTGGTCATGTGGTCAACCATGATGATGTCCTTGTTACCGGTGGTGGTGACAAAGATGTCAGCTTCTGAGACGACATCCTCAAGGGTAAGAACCTGAAGTCCTTCCATCAAAGCCTGAAGAGCACAGATGGGATCAATCTCAGTCACAATGACTCTGGCACCAGCAGTCTTCATGGCAGCAGCACAACCCTTTCCAACATCACCGTAACCACAGACAACAGCAACCTTTCCGGCGATCATGACATCAGTAGCCCTCATGAGACCATCAGGGAGTGAGTGACGGCAACCGTACAAGTTGTCGAACTACAAGTAAACAGCACAATAGATTAGACAGAGTAAAATATATGCAAACGAAGTCATAACTATAATTTAACAAAGGAAAGACATTTCTCCATAAAAATTGATTCTTCCTACTCGCTACTAGATCAATAAACAATTTAGAAGTTGCATCTACTTAGTTTAATCCGTTTTTTTGAATCCCAACACATCAAGAACTACACAGATCTATAGAAGTAACATATTAATCAATATCAGTAAAGGTGGTATAGTGATCAATACCTTGCTCTTGGTGACAGAGTCGTTGACGTTAATAGCAGGGAACAAAAGGGTTCCGTTTTGCTGCATCTGGTAAAGCCTCTTAACACCGGTGGTAGTTTCCTCAGAGACACCAACAAGTCTCTCCTTCATCTTGTGGTACTTCTTAGGATCAACCTGAAGACCTTCCTTGATGATAGACAAGACGATCTGGAACTCAGGGTTATCAGTAGAAGTAGGATCAGGAACCTGTCCAGTCTTCTCAAAGATCTCCTCAGCCTTAACTCCCTCATGGATCAAAAGCGTGGCGTCACCACCATCGTCAACAATCAGATCAGGACCACCACCTGGACCCCAATCAAGAGCACGCTCCGTACACCACCAGTACTCCTGAAGAGTCTCACCCTTCCAGGCGAAAACAGCGGCGGAATCACGAGCGATCGCGGCGGCGGCGTGGTCTTGGGTAGAGAAGATGTTGCAGGAACACCATCTGACTTCAGCGCCGAGAGCAGTTAGGGTTTCGATGAGTACGGCGGTTTGGATCGTCATGTGAAGAGATCCGGTGATTCTAGCGCCTTTGAATGGCTGAGAAGGTCCGAATTCAGTACGGCAAGCCATGAGTCCAGGCATCTCAACTTCGGCGAGCTCGAGCTCGAGACGACCGAAATCGGCTTGGGACATGTCCTTGACCTTGTATTCACGGCCACTAGAGGTCTTCTCAACGAGCAACGCCATTGTTGAGGGAGGAATCTCAGATATTTTCTTGGATCTGAGATTTGAAAAAATCGAAAGAGGCAGAGATAGAGAAGAGTGTGTGCGAGGAGAAGAGAAAGGGAGTGAGAGAGTATATATAGATGAGGTCAAAATGAAATGAACGGTTCAGATTGTTTTGAGGGTTTGGTGGATCTGGTAGAAGTTGTAATCCCGTAGATCACGGAACACGCTGCACGAGCAGCATGACTCGTGTTTGTGAGCTTGTCGTGGGTTCATCGGACGGTGATGTTGGAGTGTTAGCCACGTGGCTGTGTTTTATTTGTTTTGGCGGATCGTATAGATCGTAGTTTATGACTTATTTTAAGAATCCTTAACGGGCCTTCACGTTAGCCCACGAATGACGTATCAGTTAATCTCTTTGTTCCTTTTTTCCGATGACTTATCAGTTAATCTCTTTATTCAAGAATTATCAACTACTACTACTAGAGTACTAGGTTATTATTTACGGCATATTTCTGTTTTTCACCATTTTAGCATTTACTAATTCAGGAAAAAAAATTAATGTAATATCACTGAAAATATTTGTAAATCTTATCATTGCCATGCATTAAGTAAGAGTTTTGAATACTAATAAATACTCCCTATATTCCTAATTAATCTATTTTTAGTTTTTTCACACATATATAATTGTATTTTTATGATTTAAAATTTTCTTCTATAAATTTAGTATTCAATTACATTTATCAAAATTTACAATTTTTCAATAATAACTATTGAATAAAAGACTATCTTTTCTAGAAATTGGAATTGTAATGGAATAGAGGGAGTGATATGCAAGTTTTGCTCTAGTGAATCCAATCTAGGTGGCAAAGACACAATTAGGAGAGTAAAACTAATTATAGGCAAAAATGATAAAATTAAACAATTTAACCGGATTAACTTAATCATAGTTTAACAATAAAAGTTAAAATCTTTAAAATTTGTAACATTTTCCAAATTTTGTTCTGATAAATCAGTTCTTGGCGGTTTCCGCACGGCGATGGGATCCAAATACTCTGATCAATGTGCTTCATTAAGTCGATGAAACCAAGAGTCACTAATACTCTTGCATTTGCTAGTCTAAGTAGGTTGATTTATCTGTTCACGATCACGGCCAGAATAAGAGCTCTTTCATTAGTATAACCGTAGGTTTAGTTTTCGGCCTCGGCCTAGTCTAAATCTTACAATAATAATATTTATTATAAAAAAAAATCAGATTATCATCTTGCTTGTATAACACTAATATGTATACCCATCACTCACTCAAATTGGCACACAACGCATTGCTCGAGTCTTCGTATCAGTATCACTTTCACTCTAAAAGTCACTTAAAAATTGCATCATCATTCTCTCGTGTCATGAATCCTCCCCATGTTCCAAAGTCATTTAATTTACGAGATCTTCTCGTTCGTCTTATTGGCCCACGAGAGACGTCCCATGTTCTCCGCTTATCGTAACAACATACATTTTTCTAAACTTTAAATGCCTTAAGATCCACGACATGTGACCTCTTCTGTTTCTTTTTTTTTTCTTTTTCTTTTTGTCAACTTTTAGCTAATGGGTTTATTCATACAGAATTTATAATAAATCGGTCCAAATTTTTAAGTATGAACCCATATTAAAGTTGGGTTTGAAAAAGAAAAAGCCAAAATAATAACTTGTTATTGAAGAATAGAATATAAATAGGTGCAAAATGCAATAGCCACACAAAGGAAGCGTTTACACACACTATAGTGGGCGGTAGTGACTGTGTGTGCGCTGTTTGGATCTGGACCTGCGCGTGTATGAGCGTCGGTGGATCTGATCTCGCAAAGAGGATCAAAACCCATAATTTAATATTACTAAAAGGTATTTAATAAACTAATACTACTTTTATTCATTATTATGTTGTGATTTACAAAAAGAATTGTAATATTTCAAAGCAACCGACAATGGGAATCAGAGCAATTATGCGACGGTGTGCGTTTTCTTTTGTTTTTCTTTGTTTTGGTACTATGCAGATCTGATACATTGTTTTTTCTTTGAGTTCAAATGGTTATATCAGTTGGGACTTCTTTTTTTTTTTAATAAACTTTTTCGGCTGATCCAGTTAGCCTCGGTAGAAACACACCAAAGTGCTTTAGAGTAAACTATTCCCTGAAGGGTCACTATACTATCTATTCCGAATTTAGAATGCTTTCCGACTAATGCCGGGGATAGTCAGACCGCCTGCATTTCTGAATATCAGGTAAACTAATTGGGCCAAAGTCCAATTGACAGACTTCTCACACAACAATGATTTTTGTTTCCAGAGTAGATCGAACCTGGGTTAGTTCCTTCTAACCTTTCCTCAATTCTCCCTTACCACTGGATGTGGGCATAACAGCTGAGACTTGAGATAGACAAAATTTCTCAATAGTTAAGTTCAGTCTAGTTTTAAGACGGATAATAAATCGCAAGTAGACCAACTCTATTTGTACAGAAAAGTGATTTATAGTTGACCTAGTCGTGTTTTTTTTCTAAAACAATATTACGATAGATATAATTAATGAATGGTAAATAAAAAAGCAGTATAATTATAAATAGTTTTGCTCAAGCTGATGTAACCATTCAAACCTTAAATTTTAAAAGTATACTGTAAATTTTTAATATATTAAAATTATTATTGATTGATACGATATATTACTGTCTGAATTTTTAATAGATTAAAATTGGTATCGATCGAAAGGTATATTCTAGTTTTGCTATTAAACAAATAACGCATACTTCTAATATAATAGTCAATCACCATAATGTGTCACATTCGGGTCATAACATAACAAGCAACAACATGTGGACTGTTGTTGGGCATTGATAAATTTATCATCCCAAAAACTTTATAAGCAAAATCAAAAAAGACTATTTTAATAGATTTACTTTGGAAGTTATGGAACTGGTAGTGCCGTAGTGGTAGGTTTGTGATTCATATAATTGTGTTAAACAGTGTACTCGATTAAGACATTCGATCCTATTCAATCGACCTGAAAAGGACAACACTCTTGTGATGTCGATTTCAGTGTTAGCCTTTTGCCACCACAAATAATATTTCTGTGTTTTAGACCAATTAGACCAATAATAGTACCTACATGGCTCCATGACCATTCCATTAGTAAAACATGATCCATGCTTACAGATTTTTAGACTGCTCCAATTCTCGACATTGTCTTGATCTTAAAAGACAACTCCCGTTCGGATGGAACCTTAGTGACCAAAATATAATGTGAGGAGATATCTCAAATTTCTTATTTATCTACTTAGTTTGAATTGTTTTAGTCTTGGATTTGTATCAAGTTTTTTTTTTTTTTTCCTTTGTGATTTCATGCACTAATGGTTTGATTTGCTCTGTAAGAGGTACCTAATATATAGGAGTAATAAGAATTTTTGAAGGACACTAATTTTGGTGTGTCTATTTTTTAAAAATGTCTTATTTAGCTGTCTATTTTCAAAGATATTTTTCATGAACTTCGAGAACTCTATCAAAAGTTTATAAAGTACTTATTTTTGGATGATAATTAGTATCTAGAGATTCGATTCAAGTATTGATAAAGTTTTACAATGTATTTGTAAGATCTTTACAAGGTATTTATAATATATTTATAAAGGTTTACAATGTATTGATAAGGTTTTAAAGACAATATATTTTTGAAAAATAGTATTTGAAAGTAGGTATTTTTGAATTTTCCGATATATAAAGAGAATTTTTGACATGATAGAATAAAATGATACTATCTCATATAATATAATAAAATAAGATTTCTTTAAGGAGTGACATGTGGTTTCTATCATTTTGACATGTATCACTTTCAAATTAATTAAATTAACTTTCATTGGATTATTTACATTATCATATTTAAAAAATATTTTAAAATCCAAGGGACATATCACATATTGGTCTTTGTTTTTCAATCATTTAGAACAAAATAGATAACATTAAATTAGATTCACGTCCTCTCTATTTTTCTTTTTCTTTTGTTTTCTTTTCACTATATTGGAAAGTAACATCAAAATAAATTTATGAAAATTAAATAAAATCAAAGACACACATTTTTCCCTTTTTATCATTTGAAAAATAAGAAAGAGACAACATTAAAATATACACATTTGTCTATTTTCCTTTGTTTTTCTTTTCATGAAATTTAAACTTCAATAAATTGATAAAAAATTTACACTATATCATGATACAAAACAGGATATATAATTGACCCTAACATAGCTCATTTATAGAATTTGCAATAACAAGTTTTATTCTATACCAGACTTCAGTTTAAATATTCGTATTTACATTCGTTTGTTGAACTTATTTATTCATTTGTTCACAAAGATTCATGACTATCTCTTTGAATTTTGTTTTTTTGGTCAACCTCTCTTTAAATTTTGTTTAGTTTCCATATATTCACAAAAATTCAAGACTATTTCTTCATAATTTTTTCTTAAATTAGTTTTGAACAAAAAATGTAAAAGATGGTTGTTAATTATGAATTATTTTTTTTCGTTGATTTTAATTTCTATCTACGAAAAATACATTATTTATTTTAAATATATGGTATTTTTTAAAAAGGTATTGTAGAATATCTAAAATCATTTAAATTAAATAATATTGAATGAACGGATTATAAAGTTGGGGTAGTAAAGATATGAGAATTTATTATAATAAGTATAAACATATTATAAAGTTTTGTGTCCACTGAGTTATTATATATTATCAAATGTAAAAATCATATGTTATGTGTGTAATACGTGAATGTCTTCATAGCTAGAGCTTTTATTTGGATTTGTCAAACTGAAGTCATTACAAAAAATATAAGTTAAACATGAATTTACTTAGATTTTTTTATGCTAGTTATAGAATGTTGCATAAATTACTATAGTACAAAATTTGATATTTGATGCTTTCTTAATATCCTTTCACAATGTGCTCAGGAACAATTAAGATTTAAGAATGGATTAAAAGTTCACGGTTGAGTGCTTTCACAAAGACCTCCATAGGAAGATTTTGGAATTCCTCTCAGTAGATGAAGCTATACCGACTTATGTCATTTTCAAATCCTTGCGGAATATATAGAAGTCATCTTCGACAATAAAGTTTGATCATTGAAAGTGTAGGGACAAAGCTTTTCAGATAATTGACGAACATTGCCTGAAGCATCGGCTCATTTAGGATCTGGGGTGCTCTTGTAGAACATTGAGAGTTTGCAATGGCTCACTATTGAAAGATCCAACATACTCATTCTCGTGACATACAAAAATGGTTTGGTGTAAACAATTGTGACAAAAGTTTTGTATTCTTGTCATATCCTGCTAGTATGTAATAAAGGAAAAAAACCTTACACCCATTTTAGTATATTTAGTAGTATAATTTTCAATTAATTTTGAGATACATATTAGATATGTCATCCATATAATAATAATATTAAATATATATTTTAAAATATGTTTCATTTCCATCAATATTTTATAAACACATCTTAAGTAAAATTATTTATATTCATTAATAGAGAAATACACTATTTGGTGTACCTCTTTTCAAAAATTCCATTTTTCAAAAATACCAATTAATTAAGTAAAAGAATAACCTCACTCTCGTGTCACCATGTCGACACCAACAATAAGAGAGTTACAAAACAATAATATAACCCTACTTTTAATTTTATCATCATGATCATTCACGACCCCAAAAAGAATTGTTTTATGAAACTTTTTGTATTTTTATTCTTGTTGTTGTTGTTGTTTGGTGGGTTTCCAACTACACAGCCTAAAAATCTGAGGTTGGTGAAGTATCCCTAATTAAAAATGTCTTTCTCTACTAATCTACCACATGGAAAAATTCTCCAAAACGTGACTATACACTTATAAAAAATACACTCACAGTCCACTTCTTCTAATATTTTAAGTATATATCGTTTTATTTTCTACATGATTCTTACAAAAAATATTAGTTATTAAAGTAAATTTTACAAATACACTGGTTTAGCTAAAATTTTATAGATTTATCATTTTTGAATATTTAAAAATGTTCGTATTTATAAAATCATTTGACTAAAATATATACTTTATAACAATACTTTATAAAAAAAGTAAAGAATAAATGAATAATTATATATATTCAAATATAATAGGTCAAACGTATGTTTGAAATTTAGTTTATAAAATTTTACATATAATAGCAAATCCATAAATATTATCGCAAAAAAAATCCATAATTAATATTTCTAAATTGTAGTTAACGTTACAAAGTTACATTTTGCCAACTAATATTTAAACCTTAAATACTAACTTTTTTTTTGTCACCAAAGTAGCAACTATTTACCTGAAAAAGACCATTTTCTAACTTCATTATTCTTTGTGCATACTTTTTTATTTTTAATGAAGAAAAATTAAAATCTTTGTCACATCACATGTTGATTGTTGACCTCAGACCTGCCACTACCCACTGGGGCACTACGCTGCTATATAATAACCACAAAACCAAATCTGAAACACCAAAAGACGAGTTCGTCCCTCACCGACTCACATACATACAAAACTACCAACTCTTCATGGCACCATCTTGAAATAGGAATATACCATTCTCACTCAAATCTTTTTTTCTTTCTGTATACAAGAACACCAACAAATATTATTAAACTTTATACGACACGATGAAATGATGATAAACAAACAAAGTTGTACCATAACAACAACTCCATTGTCTAGTCTAGTGTCATATATCTTATGTCCACGAAAATGGTTTGGAAGAGAGGCTACCAACTACAGTAATACTATACTACCACCAAATTTACTTGTGTTACCAAAATGTGTGTTTAATGGCGTTACCATTAAATATTTGGATAATCTACTAAATATAGAGCGATTACAAGGTTTTTTGTGCGTAAAAATAATAAAATTTGTGTTTCTTGTTAAGTAATATCCTCTTTCTAGGTTCTATTGTTTATCTAAAGGTTTTTATGGTCGGTTTATTCTGTTTTTAGTTTAAAATTTCGTCTTCTTTTATTTTATATTGCAAATTTTCTGTTTTGTATATCTTATATTTTCATATTTCTTTAGTCTTTTCCATAAGGTTTAATGTTTATGGAAACATATTCATCGTGGGACGGCTTACGTTTCCTTTTTTTAAGCGTTGTGTTCCAACTTTGATTGATCCACATCAAAGATTAACAAAAATTCAGACGATAAAAAAAATGGTTAAGTAGTTTGCCTCCAATATCTAATAACCTATAAACAATAATATTTAGAGTTCTCTACCATTACCTCCACATTAATCTTAGCCATTGTGTATTTTTGATATATAATTGTTGTAGGGACTACTAATGACGTTATACTGCGACACTTAAGAACGACTCACACTGTTGTAATCTTCACAACCGAACTAATAATTTCGTGGTAGACAATGTTTTAACGGTCGGAACGACCGAGATTGAAGGAAGCAAATCCAAGTTGACCAAAATGTAACAAATTAGAAACCATAAGAGTGTTTTTTTTTTGTTAAAACTTAATTAAAACATTTGGGCTGAATCAAGACCATGGGCCCTCTCAAAGCCTTTTGCTATGTTTTTTACAGTTTAACTTTAATTTAATATTTCTGAATTATAAACAGATTTTGTTGCTTTCTCTTTTTTTTTGTGTGACTGAATAAAAAAAAAATTATTTGTAATTTTTTTTCTACCAACAAATTAAAATTCTTAACTCAAGAAGAATAAAATAATCCAAGAAGGTTGAGATTTACCCAAAAACAACCTTAAATGCACTTAAAGCTTTTAGTACCAATCTAATCATTTTAATTAGTTAAATAAAAAACAATAATTGGTAAGAGGGTAAAATAGTGAAAACACATCCGCTTCTTTCTCCTACCACACATACACACCTAACCAACCAACACCAAAATTAGCAAAAGAAGGTCAAATCCGTAATTTAATCCACTTCATCCTCTTCTTTTAAACCCAACCGCCTCTCTTCTCACTTCCCTCACTCTCCGATCTCAGATCTCTCTCTCTCTCTCAATCTCCGTTCTCAGATTCAACAACCACATTTCGAAGATGGAACCAGTCTCATCATGGGGAAACACCTCTCTCGTCAACGTAGATCCAGAGATCCACGACCTGATCGAGAAAGAGAAGCGTCGGCAATCTCGAGGAATCGAACTCATCGCCTCCGAGAATTTCACTTCCTTCGCCGTCATCGAAGCTCTCGGAAGTGCTTTGACCAACAAATACTCTGAAGGTATGCCTGGTAATCGTTACTACGGAGGTAACGAGTTCATCGATCAGATCGAGAATCTTTGCCGTTCACGTGCTCTCGAAGCTTTCCATTGTGATCCTGAGAAATGGGGCGTTAATGTTCAGCCTTACTCTGGATCTCCGGCGAATTTCGCCGCGTACACTGCTTTGCTCCAGCCCCATGACCGTATCATGGGGCTTGATCTGCCTTCAGGTGGTCATTTGACTCATGGTTATTATACATCTGGTGGGAAGAAGATCTCTGCGACTTCGATCTACTTTGAGAGTCTTCCGTATAAGGTGAATTTCACCACTGGTTACATTGATTACGAGAAGCTTGAGGAGAAGGCGTTGGATTTCAGGCCTAAGTTGCTCATCTGTGGTGGTAGTGCGTATCCTAGGGATTGGGATTACGCTAGATTGAGAGCTATTGCCGACAAGGTTGGAGCTCTTTTGCTCTGTGATATGGCCCACATCAGTGGTCTCGTTGCTGCTCAGGTATATAATAAGCCTATTCTCTTTTGTATTGATCTAGTGTTTCATATACCTTTAGCTTTGATTAGATCTGGTTTTGTAAGCGTTTTGAATGTTCAAGAACGAAGATCTGGATTTGTGGAACTCTCTCATCAAACGTATCTCATATCTGTTTGCATTCATGTTTCAGAACTAGTGATTTAAGGGTGTATCATCAAATGAGCTTCTTCCCAATAAACAATCATATCACATTGTTGAAGTCATTTATTCCTTAGTTACATCTCATATAGCTTTCCTGGTTTTTAGTATTTAATACCTTTAAGCATGTGTAAGTGAACATACCATGGGAAATTTCGATTCTTTTTAGTTACTATACCATTCTATAAGCCTAGTGGTGTGATTACTCTAATGTTGGTTGCCAAGATTGAGTTTTGTGCACTTACCGACAGGACTCATTGAGTTTTGTGCACTTACCCACAGGACTTATTGAGTTTTGATCATGTTTACAGGAAGCTGCAAACCCGTTTGAGTACTGTGACGTTGTGACAACCACAACCCACAAGAGTTTGAGGGGTCCAAGGGCTGGTATGATCTTCTACAGGAAGGGTCCAAAACCAGCCAAGAAGGGTCAACCCGAGGGTGCAGTCTATGACTTTGAGGACAAAATCAACTTTGCTGTTTTCCCTGCACTTCAAGGAGGTCCCCACAATCACCAGATTGGTGCTCTAGCTGTTGCATTGAAGCAGGCCAACACTCCTGGTTTCAAGGTGTATGCAAAACAGGTGAAAGCCAATGCTGTTGCCCTTGGAAACTTCTTGATGAGCAAGGGATACCAGATTGTGACCAATGGAACTGAGAACCATCTTGTCCTCTGGGATCTTCGTCCTCTTGGATTGACCGGTAAGTGAATAATATATCAAAGAATAAAATTACCACCTTTTTGACAACCCTAAGTTATATGGAACTAGTCTTGAAGTTTATATGTTTCTGCTTTCGCCAGGTAACAAGGTTGAGAAGCTTTGCGATCTGTGCAGCATTACATTGAACAAAAATGCAGTATTTGGAGACAGTAGTGCTCTTGCCCCTGGAGGTGTAAGAATTGGTAAGAGGGAATTCTGAACTTTACATGACAGTAGCCAGCCACGGTATCTCATTGTCTGATCTTTGCTAATATATTAATGTGTGTTTTCGTAGGTACACCCGCTATGACCTCAAGAGGATTAGTGGAGAAGGACTTTGAGCAGATCGGAGAATTCCTGAGCCGTGCAGTGACACTGACGTTGGACATCCAGAAGAAGTACGGTAAGTTGTTGAAGGACTTCAACAAGGGTTTGGTGGACAACAAAGATCTCGAGCAGCTCAAGACCGACGTTGAGAAGTTCTCAGCCTCTTATGAGATGCCTGGATTCCTCATGTCTGAGATGAAGTACAAGGAGTAGATCTCTCTCTCTCTCTACTATCTAAGAGTAATCTTCTATTACCACAATATATATAAAATGCTTTTGTAGGATCGCCTAATTGGAATTTTAAAGGCGAAGAGATGAAGAAACAAAATAGTAAAAACCAAAAAAAAAAAAAGGTTTATTTTGAGTTATTTCTTGAATGTTTTGTTTTTTTTCTTTTTTTCTTATTGAAATTGTTGTATTTTGTTGGCTTTTCTTAATAATAATATCAGCGAGTTTTTCTCTTTCCCCCGTGAAAGATGTGTTTGTTTGTATTACTACTACTGTTCCATTACAAGGTTTCAGCGACTCGATATAAAAATGTAAAAATAACAGTAACTCAACAAAAAGACAGATTCTGAAGATGAGACGAGACCCAATCAATACTATTAAAGAGAACACTTATTACTGATCATATTTACAGTGTCACGAAGGAGAAAAGTAGAAAAAGCTGGGGGAACTCTTACCTTATGAAGTGAGAATGTAGGCGATGGTGAGTCCACAGAACAAACCAGGTACATAGCCTACTGCAGCTGCAACCCAGTTAAATACTTGATCTTCTTCCTTTTCTTCATCTTCATCTTGTTCTTGCTTTGCTGCTTCTTCTTCTTCTTCTCCACCACATTTTTTGAGGAGAGGAGCACCGCAAAGCCCGGGGTTCTCTGCGAAAGAAGAAATGTTCTGGCTCTGAATCTGAGTGGATGTTGGTATTGGACCTTCTAGCCTATTGTACGAGAAGTTCATCCACGCCAAAAACGTGAGTTTACCAATGTCTGGTGGGATTTCGCCGGATAATCTGTTTTTAGACAGATCCAATGACTCGAGATTGGTTAAGTTTGACAAAGATGGTGGAATATGGCCTGTGAAAGCGTTGTTTGACATGTTGAGCACAACCAATTCCTTGAGTAAGCTGATGGATTTTGGAATATCTCCTTCGAATCTGTTTCCAGAGACATCGATGGTTTTATAGATTTTGAAACCAGTCCCTACAAGTCCCCATTCCAATCCTTTAATCGTCATAACCACATATTTATGATAGGAGTCTCGGTCTTCTCCTAAAACCCCAAATCCAGGCGTAATGTCAACAATGGCTACGAATGATGACATTACACTCCAACCAACAAAGTAATCTGATGGCAAGACTCCATTGAAGCTATTTTCTGAAATGTCAAAAATTCGTAGTTTGGGGAAACTCAAAGAATATCCAGGAGAAAATATTGGCCCATAGAACTCGTTAGAACGAAGGACAAGAATCTGTAGATTGGGCAGCGAACTCAACCAGAATGGAAATTCGTCCCTTATTTGGTTATCTTCCACATTCAGAAACTGGAGATAAGTACAGTTGATAAGAGACTTGGGAAGTTTTCCTGATAACAAATTGCCACCAACATCAAGTGATATCAAGCCATCATTGATAATTTCCTTTGGAATAATACCAGAGAGACTGTTATTCCGAAGATGCAAGATCGAAATAGAAGAATTAACATTCTTAAAACACGTGAAATAGAACCGCTGAAGTTGTTGTTGGATAAAACAAGTGTATCAAGATTATCTAATTCACATATTCCTCTAGGAATCTCTCCCGAAAACTGATTATCAGAGCCTATAAAGGTATTGATAATAGAGTTTGGTAACATAGTTAGTTCTCCACTAAAGGAATTCTGAGCAATGTTTACGTTCAGCAAATTTGGCAGTCTCCCCAACCACTCCGGTATTTGGCCTTTAATTTAATTGGCAGAGATATCTAATTCTTGCAAACTGGTTTGATTTTCTAGAAATTTTGGGAATTCAGAAATATTGCAAGATGATAAAGCCAAATACACTATCATGGGTAAGAGAAGATGGGGAGTTGAACTGAACTTCAAATGATTCCCTGAAAGATCCAGCACTTCTAGTAACTTGAAATGCAAGAAGATGCTGAAATCAACGATGTAGAAATTGTTTTCTCCAATGTCTAATTCTAGAAGGTTAGATTGTGAAGAGATATTCCCAAACTCAAGCGGACCACTGAAGTCGTTACTTCCCAAGTTAAGTTCAAACAACGAAGGGATCATAAAGAGAGAAGAGGGAATGGTTCCAGAAAAGGCATTTTCACTAATATCAAAAACTTCCAATTTGGAAAGGCTACTCATGTTCGAAGGGAGCATACCTTTGAACTGGTTAGAGACAAGGTCGATGGAGATGAGTGAGCTCAAGTTGAGTAGCAAGTGAGGAAATTTCCCATTGAGCATGGCCCATCCAAGATGCAACTCTGTCAGATTATTTAAATGCCCCATCGAATCAGGTAGTTCACCGGTGAAATCATTACCAACAAGAGCAAGAGTAGTGAGATGAGAAAGATTTCCAAGTGAAGAAGGAATTTTTCCAAAGAGACTGCAATACGGAAGATCCAAATCCCTCAAATATTTGAGGTTGCCGATGGAATCCGGTAGAATACCCGAGATATTATTCGAGCCAAGTTTCAGGCTCTGAAGATGTTGTAGTCTAAACAGGCTACTATTAGATCTCAAAGGGCCGTTGAGATCACTGTCGTAGAGGTTTAACTCAACGACATTGCCTGTCTTATTATCACACAAGACACCATCCCAAGAACAACAATTAGTGTTGTTCCTCCACGTCTCTGTCTTCTTATCATCCATAAAGGAGTATAACTTGTAGACATAGAACTCATTCTTGAACTCTGAAAGAGCATCCCTCTGATCTGGAAGACACAAGTGTTTAGCAAGAACAAGTGTTGAGTGAGAAAGGCAGAAGAATAAACAGAAGCTCCATATTATTGTGATCATCCTCCTCTCACTACAAAAATTCATTGTTTTTTTTTTCTCTCTTTGGTTTGTTTTCTTTTTGTTTTCTGTGAACTGAATTGATATTTGGATCGTCTCTTACATTTGTGGAAAAACATTAAAGCTTGACTTAACAAGTCTCCTGTAAAGACTAATCTAATTGCTTCAACATAAAACCGATTCAATACGTGAACTATGGATCCTAGGATTGACAGTTTCATGTGTGGAGGAGATTAAAGCTTGATCTTACAAAAGTATCCGCAAATGGCAATTTTCCCAGCCGTGTGGTGTGGGTTAATAATCGCTGAAACGTTCCACAGCGAAGATCTCCTTTGACTATTCAAAATCCTAAATCCAATTATTTTGCCGTGTGGTGGAAGTTAATATTTGAGGCTTGTTGTTGCTCCTGGTACCTCGTTCTAGAGATCAAAGGCCATGTGAGATTTGAGTTGGAGCTGTGAGTGGAACCTGAGTCGATGAAGAATGTCTCTAGGCGTGTGAGCTATGGTAGTTGCCACAAGTTACAATATACAGCCACCAGAGCTTTTCTTTGGTGAGTAAGAAGCTAATGGAGAAGCATTGCTACATATCCTGATGTTGTCCATTGCTTAATTATAAGGAAGGTTAAAGTTAGCCTATAATAAAATGACTCCAAGAGTAGGTATGTGTAATGGTATTAGATGATGTAACTTAATGGGATATGCCAATGCTATCTTGTGTTGTATATATGTATCTGTAGCAGTCAATATACAAAACGTTCAGTAGATGGCTTTACGATAATATCAATACCAAGATCTCATACCAGAAAAAAATGATAACTTCGGGAGTACGTAAACCAATTGTGAGCCATGTATCTTGAATCCTGTACATATTGGATTTAAGCTTTGATTTGACACATAAAGATGGAGTAAGATTCAATAGAAAACAACCAGCATAAATAGGAAAGAACGGCGAACATATAGAAAGAAAGGCAAACAGTGAAAGAAGAATGGATCTTAATACATTTTTCTAAGCTCATTTGATTTTCCAAAATCAGTGAATTGAAAACTAAATTTACGAACGAACCAATCAAAGGAGATTGCTCAATAAAAACTCTTATCATCAGAACTTTTCACAAGTCCCATAGACGTGGTTCTAACTAACCCATACACAAATATGCTGTTTCTATGAAATAGTCAACTTTTTAAAAAGGGGACAATCATACAAAAATAGTAACATAGTCGTGATGTATGAAGTATCAACTATTAAATAAATAAGTATTATAAATTATACAAAAGTAGTATAAACTGTATCTTGTGATTAAAACATGCAACTCTGTATGCAGGTAACGTCTAAACTAAAACAACCCAATATATAATTAACATTATATAATATGGTTGCTTTGCAACCAACGGTTTATTAAATATAGTGCACATGGACTATATATCGTTAAAATGAGTAATGTTTGCTTAATTTCTTGAAGTTATATCTAATAAGTAAAATGGAAAATTATTTTTTTTTCTCTGCTACGTGGAGGCGATAAAAAGAGCGATTTAGGGTTGTGACGTTTTTGGCAAGTATGCTGCAGCCGGCAGCTCCTCTAGGTCAGGCTGAAGGGATCTCGGCGCCGGTGGCGGAACAGAAATCTCCTACGTCTGTTCTGAGAAAGGAGTTGGATGTTGAGGTTTCACCTAAGGGAGTTGATGAAGTTTCTAAAGCAAGTGTTTCAAACAAAGTCGATGCACGTAGTCAGAGAGACTCGCAAGCGGATCCAGGGACGGTGCATCATCAAACCAAGAGGTCATGGGTAAACGTTGCAAGAAACCAAGTTTTCAAGCAACAAAAGTTTGTTTCTGAAGAAGTTGATGGCAGAGCTAGGGTGATTGTTCCAAAGGAGGTTTTTGTTGGGGCTAAGCCTTTATGGGAAGATTTTGTGATTGGAAGGTTTTTAAGTACAAAGGCTCCACATGTGGGCAAGATTCACATGATTGTTAACAAAATTTGGTGCCTAGGAGATAAATCATCTCTAATCGATGTTTATGAAGTCAATGATACGACTGTAAAGTTTCGTATAAGAGATGAATCAATGCGGAGGCGTGCTCTCAACAGAGGCATGTGGAACATAATGGATATTCCAATGGTGGTCACTAAATGGTCTCCATATGCAGAGGAAACTCAGCCAGCAATGACAACCATTCAGTTGTGGGTCACTTTAAAAGATGTTCCTCGATCAATGTTTACAGATAAAGGTTTAGAGTTTCTTTTTAGTGCAGTGGGTAAACCTATTCGGTTACACCCAAAAACAGAGACTTGTACAAGTTTTGATGAAGCTCAGATGCTTGTAGAGGCCGACTTAACAAAAGATTTGCCGTTGGAATATGTCTACATGGGGGAGGAAGAAGGTGAACTGGATGTGGTTATCAAATACTCGTACCCTTGGTTACCACCGAGGTGTAGCAATTGTAGCAAATGGGGACATTTGAAAGACTCTTGTCTTACAGTGCAGAAATCTATTCAACAAACGAGCCCCTTAGTCACTGCCCCGAGTATGGAATTAGATCAGCCAAAGGACTCGATTCCAGTGAATATGGAAGTAGTGTCTTCATCTCCCGAGAGAGTTAGCTCGCCATTAGTAGAGAAAACGGTTGATGTTGGTGGGGAGGAATGGATCACACCAAAACCAAGTCGAAGTCCGGGGAAAAGACAAGTCACTATTCATCCCGGAGAGGGCTCCCTTCTCTCAAACGCTTATTCAGCTCTTAGTGAGCGAGAAGAGGTAGAAGAGGAAGTAGGAGTAGAAGTGGAAAGTGGGGAGAATGCTGCAAGTGAGGTACCAGAACAGGCTGAAAATGTTGGAAAAATGGCGGTCCCGTCTGAGGAACAAACAGAGAGTTTGGATCCCGGGTCGAAGATGGTTACACGGCCATCTCTGCCGCGAGTATCCAAAACTGCGCATAAATCTATTTCGAACCCTTCTATTCAACCCTCTAGGAAACCTTCTAGAGATCAGAATAAAAGGGCTCGCTCTACTCATCATTAATGTCCGGTTTCTTCTGGAATGTTCGGGGCTTAAACAAAACAAATAAGCATTCCGTGGTAAAGAAATGGGTAAAGGAGGAGAAGTTCCAGTTTGGTTGTTTAATTGAGACAAGAGTGAAGGAAAATAATGTGAATTGGTTGGGTATGAAGTTGTTTAACGATTGGTCTATGTTAACGAATTATGAGTACAGTCCAAGGGGTCGCATGTGGGTGGTGTGGAGGAAAAATACTAGACTCACACCTTTCTATAAGAGCGATCAGCTCATTACTTGCTCGGTGAAATTAGAAAACTCAGAGGAGGAGTTTTTCTGTTCTTTTGTCTATGCTTCAAATCTTGCTGAGGAGAGGAGAAATCTTTGGGAAGACTTACGTAATCATCAAAATTCTCCTATAATTCAAGCTAAGCCTTGGATGATCTTGGGAGATTTCAATGAGACTCTGGACTTGGCTGAGCACTCTCGAGTAGTTGTTAACCCGGTTCTCACAAATGGTATGCGAGATTTCCAAGAAGTTGTTAATTTTTGCTCTCTTGTAGATATGGCTTCTCATGGTCCGCTGTTTACATGGAGTAATAAAAGGGAAGACGATCCTATTATGAAAAAGTTGGATAGAGTTTTGGTAAATGCGGTGTGGGCTCAGACTTATCCACATTCTTATAATGTTTTTGAGGCAGGAGGGTGCTCTGATCACTTGCGTTGTTGTGTTAATCTTAATGAGGATACTGCTGAACCAGTTAGAAGAAAGCGGCCGTTTAAATTCATAAACGTTGTAGCGGAGTTGGACGAGTTTAAGCCATTGGTCACTAATTTTTGGAGAGAAACAGTCCCCATTCACATGTCCACGTCCTCACTGTTCCGGTTCACAAAAAAGTTGAAAGCTCTAAAACCAACGATCCGGACGTTGACACAGAGCACTTTGGGAAACCTAATAACAAGAACACATGAGGCTTATGTGGTTCTTTGTACAAAACAAGAACAGTCTCTCGCCAATCCGACTGTCACGGCTGTGGAGGAGGAGAAACGAGCATATGCTCATTGGGAATGGCTTTCGGGGCTGGAGGAGAAGTTTTTAAAGCAGAGATCCAAGCTGCATTGGCTAAAAACGGGTGACATGAATAATAAAGCTTTCCACCGTGCTGTTCAAGTTAGGGCTGCTCGGAATTCTATTCGTGAAATTCAGAAACCTGATGGCACCACAACCTCTTCTGTGGAGGAGATAAAAGATGAGGCTGAAAGATATTTTCGTGAATTTTTACAATTTATTCCAGAGGGGTTTGAAGGTATATCAGTGGAGAGACTTCAGGATCTGTTGCCGTTTAGGTGCTCGGTTGAGGAGAAAGAGATGCTTAGTAGACAAGTAACGGGGGAGGAGGTTAGAAGTGTGTTATTTGCCATGCCAAGTGACAAGTCGCCTGGCCCAGATGGTTTCACCTCTGAATTTTTCAAGAAGTCTTGGGATATAGTGGGATCCGAGTTTGTCTTGGCGGTTCAATCTTTTTTTGTGAAGGGTTTTCTTCCAAAAGGAGTTAATTCGACCATCCTTGCTCTTATCCCGAAAAAATTGGAGGCTAAAGAGATGAAAGACTATAGACCGATCTCGTGCTGCAACGTCATTTACAAGGTCATTTCTAAGATCATCGCAAATAGGCTTAAGTTGGTGCTCCCTAATTTTATTGCGGGAAATCAGTCCGCTTTTGTGGAGGATAGACTATTGTTGGAGAACTTGCTGCTTGCTACGGAACTCGTGAAAGATTACCACAAGACCTCAATATCTAGCAGGTGTGCAATCAAAATTGATATTTCTAAGGCTTTTGATTCAGTTCAATGGTCTTTTATCAACAATATGCTACAGGCTTTGGAGTTTCCACCTACTTATGTCCGCTGGATTATGTTGTGTATTACAACAGCTTCTTTCTCGGTTCAAGTAAATGGAGAATTGGCGGGATACTTTCAGAGCTCTCGGGGACTAAGACAGGGGTGTTCTCTATCTCCCTATCTGTTTGTAATGAGTATGGATGTCCTCTCAAAAATGTTGGACAAAGCAGCAGGTGCAAAGCAGTTTGGATATCACCCTCGGTGTGAAAGTATGGGTTTAACGCACTTGAGTTTTGCTGATGATCTTATGGTGGTAACAGATGGAAAGCTCCGCTCCATTGAAGGTATAGTGTGTGTTTTCGACGAGTTTGCTCGAAGTTCAGGACTGAAAATAAGCATGGAAAAATCCACGATTTATTTAGCTGGCCCTTCGGTTTCGATAGCCCATATGATCAGGGATAAATTCAGATTTGAGGTTGGTGTTCTGCCGGTCCGCTACTTGGGTTTACCGCTGGTCACTAAAAGGTTATCGTCAACGGATTATCTCCCTCTTCTTGAACAGCTAAAACAAAAAATTGCTTCTTGGACAAACCGCTATCTCTCTTTTGCTGGTAGATTGAATTTGATTGCCTCGGTTTTATGGAGTATTTGCAACTTCTGGCTTGCTGCTTTTAGACTACCACGAGAATGTATTCGAGAGATTGATAAGTTATGCTCTGCTTTCCTCTGGTCTGGGACTGATTTGAATCCACGAAAAGCTAAACTCGCATGGACTGAGGTTTGTAAACCAAAACATGAAGGGGGTTTGGGTTTAAGGTCTTTAAAGGAAGCAAATGATGTGTGTTGTCTAAAGCTTATTTGGCGCCTTGTCTCTTCTTCAAACTCGCTGTGGGCTAAATGGATTCGAACCTATTTGTTGAAACATGATACTTTCTGGTCTATCAAGGCAACAACAAGTCTAGGCTCCTGGATGTGGAGGAAAATGATCAAATTCAGACAAGTAGCCAAAGATTTTTGTAAGGTGGAGGTAAATAATGGGTTAACGACTTCATTCTGGTTTGACAAGTGGTCTGCTCTAGGACGGTTGTGGGATGTGGTCGGGGATAGAGGGAGCATCGATATGGGTATTCAGAGACATATGTCTGTTGCTGAGGCTTGGAATGTTCGACGACAAAGACATCACCGAACAGCCCTCCTCAACAGTATAGAGAGTGCATTGGAGTCAGCTTATCGATCCCGCAAAAATGAGTCTGACATTGTCATGTGGAAAGGCAAAAATGACACATACCGACCTCAATTCTCAACGAAAGAAACATGGAACCATATTCGTACCCACGCAGCTGAGGTGTTCTGGGTGAAGGGTGTTTGGTTCAAACACGCTACACCAAAATATGCGTTTTGTATGTGGTTAGCCGTTCTGAATAGGCTCACTACTGGTGATAGAATGTTGCAATGGAGTAATGGGGGCTCGGGAAAGTGTGTTCTCTGCGACAATGCACTTGAAACTCGTGACCATTTATTCTTCTCGTGTGTGTATGGAGCAGAAATTTGGCGAGCAGTGGCTAGAAACGTTTTCAATTCTAAGTTCTCAACGGACTGGCAAACAATCCTCACCTCTGTTTGTGGTCGCTGGCCAACTAGACTTGAGCGTTTCACTGCCCGCTATGTTCTTCAAACGGTCATCTATACGATTTGGAAGGAGAGAAATGGGAGAAGACATGGCGATAAGCCGAACTCACCTACTCAACTCAAAGTTTGGATTGATAGGCAAATGCGGAACAGGTTTTCGACTATCCGCCTCATGGGAGACCGGCGTTACGACAACGGGCTTCAGTTTTGGTTCCACGCAACAACTTAAAATCTAATCTCCTTTCTATTGTTCAGCTTTAGATTCAATTATACGATGCACTTGTTGTAAAAACGATTTTCTTTGAATATAATTTAACATTTGTTCAAAAATAAAAATAAATAAATAAGTGCAATTGGAGTTTTTATATATCTTGCAAATTGTAACTTATTAAGAATAAACTTGTCATTAGTATTAGTTGTCATGGCAAAACTAAATTAGTTTCTTTGGTGAACACATTGGAGTATTAAAATGATAATGTCTTTAAAATACAGACTTGACTTGGATATTACTTGATTCTAAAACAATCAAAAAGTCATACTTAATTCTTAAAATTCAACAAAGTCAAATGTTTAGTTTTGCACGATTCACATTATATAAAGACCCTCAAAAAGTCTTTCTTCTTCCAATCTCAAAGATGGAACCAGTCTCTTCTTGGGGAAACAAGCATCTTGTCTCCGTTGATCCGCAGATCCACGACTTGATAGAGAAGGAAAAACGTAGGCAATGTCGAGGAATCGAACTCATCGCAGCCGAGAATTTCACTTCCTTGGCCGTCATGGAAGCTCTAGGAAGTCCACTCACAAATAAATACTCTGAAGGTATGCCTGGTAACCGTTACTACGGAGGTACCGAGTTTATCGATGAGATCGAGAGTCTCTGCCGCTCACGCGCTCTCGAGGCTTTCCATTGCGATCCAGAGAAATGGGGAGTTAACGTTCAGCCTTACTCTGGTTCCCCTGCTAATTTCGCCGCCTACACGGCTTTGCTACAGCCTCATGATCGTATGATGGGTCTTGATCTGCCTTCAGGTGGTCATTTGAGTCATGGTTACTATACCTCTGGTGGGAAGAACATCTCTGCCACCTCCATCTACTTCGAAAACCTTCCGTACAAGGTTGATTCCATTACTGGTTACATTGATTACGACAAGCTTGAGGAGAAGGCTATGGATTTTAGGCCAAAGTTAATCATCTGTGGAGGTACTTCTTACCCTAGGGAATGGGATTACGCGAGATTCAGGGCTGTCGCGGATAAGGTTGGAGCTGTTTTGCTTTTCGACATGGCTCATAACAGTGCCCTTGTTGCTGCTCAGGTATAATATATATAACTTCTTTAAGATTTCTTTTGTGTAGCATTTTGATATTATAGGGTGTGACAAGATTGAGTCTATCTATTATGTTCACAGGAAGCTGCTGACCCGTTTGAGTATTGTGACATTGTGACAACCTCAACGCACAAGAGCTTGAGAGGTCCAAGGGCGGGTATGATCTTCTACAGGAAGGGACCAAAACCCGCCAAGAAAGGCCAACCCGAGGGAGCAGTTTACGATTTCGACGAAAAAATCAACTTTGCTGTATTCCCTGCGCTTCAAAGCGGTCCTCATAATAACAAGATTGGTGCTCTAGCTGTTGCTTTGAAGCAGGCTATGGCTCCTAGCTTCATGGTTTATGCAAAACAGGTGAAAGCCAATGCTGCTTGCCTTGCAAGTTACCTAATGGGGAAAGGATATTGTATTGTAACAGGTGGAACTGATAACCACCTTATTCTATGGGATCTTCGTCCTCTTGATTTAACCGGTCAGTGAGCAAAATCAACATTAAATTTGTTATACAAAACTATTGCTGATATTAGATTTGCTTCTGCTAGGTAACAAGCTTGAGAAGCTCTGCGACTTGTGCTACATTACATTGAATAGGAATGCAGTATTTGGTGACACTAGTTTTCTTGCTCCTGGAGGTGTACGAATTGGTAATGAGCTGAGTTCTCTAAACTGTTCTTTAACAATGGCCAGTTTATATCTCATTGTTGCATCTTGGAAAAACTCTGTAAATATATGTGTGTTTTTGAAGGTACACCCGCGATGACTTCAAGAGGATTGGTGGAGAAGGACTTTGAGAAGATAGGAGAGTTCCTGGGCCGTGCCGTGACACTCACGTTGGACATTCAGAATCAGTATGGTAAGGTGACGAAAGACTTTAACAAAGGTTTGGTGAACAATAAGGAGATCGATGAGCTAAAGGCTGATGTCGAGAAGTTCACTTACTCTTTTGAAATGCCTGGATTTCTCATCTCTGAGACGATGTATGATTAGAGATCTCTTTGTATCTCTGATCTTGTATTATCTATGTGTATACAATATGCTTTTGTATGTTAAGAAACATACAGTAATTAATAAACTAATAATCTTCAGTTATTTATTCTTCTTGAAACTGTAGTAATTTGTTGGGTTTCTTAATGATAACAACAAGATTTTTTTATAAACAAGTTCAAGTTAAACAAATTTAGGGTTTGAATGGTTTTTTTTTTTTTTTTGGTTCTAATGTGAAGATTTCATTGCCAAAACTATTACAACCTAAAGATACAAAAACTAACCCATTAGCACGAGAACAAGAGACAGACTAGACGAATTACTTTACAACGGATAACTAAGACGACTAAAATAAACAGCAAGGAGAGAAGAAGAAAGCAAGCTAGGTCCTGGAAAGGAGAGAAGTCGACTACGCATTGAACTATCAATGATAAGCCGCAAAGCTGCAGCGGTTGATGCAACACCGGTGAATAATCGAGAGTTTCTCTCTTTCCAAAGGTGATAGACCACCGTCTGAAGGAGGAGCTTGAGGATGGAGATGAGTTTGGTGTTTTGCGGCAGATTGTGGAGGAGGATCCATGAAGACGCTGCTGACAAGGTGGCCGGAGGAAAGGAGATGAACTTCGCTGCAAAAAAACCCCAGACGCTTGAGGAGAAGGTGCACTCAAAGAAGAGATGATTGTGGTTGTCTTCCCCATTAGAGCATAGAACACAGGAGGCAGGAGTATTCATGCCCCACCTTCTTAGTCTATCTCTTGTGGGTAAACGAGCAATCAAAGCCAGCCAACTAACAAAGAAGAAACGTGGCACATGCTCTTTAAACCATATCACATCAGCCCAGGGAACCAAAGGTGAATGAATTCTCAACTGCTCCCAAGTTTCCTTTGAAGAGAAAGATGGGATGAAATTACCTGAAGCATTGCGCCACAGGAAAGCGTCTCGGCCTTTGCTAGATTCTGGTTGAGAGTGTTCTGCTAATGCCACCATTATAGCTTGGGAATTATCAGATCTAGCTGCTGGAAAAACCCAATTACCACTTCTCGTTGCTTCTACAACCTTTGCATCTTTCCTAATGCAGAGTAATCTTGGTCCAGCTTCTCCAAGGTAAGATATAAGCTGACCAAATTCTGTCCAAGAGTCATACCAAAAAGAAGCAGAGCGACCATCACCCACCTCACATCTAAGGAACTCTACAATTGTGGGTTTTAGCTGCAGCATACTATTCACTGTCTTAGAGAACCGGTTTGCTTCAGCCATTAACCAGTAGCTTTTCCTGGAGAATATATTTCCCTGCAACCAAGCAACCCATAGAGAACCAGAGTTGGAGAAAAAATTCCATACTTGCTTCAACCTGAAAACAACCTCAAAGTCTTCAAGCAAACGGATACCAAGACCACCCTCCTCTTTTGGCTTACAAACATCTTTCCAGGCCACTCTAGCACCAGAGGCAGTTCCAATCTTGTTCTTCCAGAGAAAACCAGAACACAAAGAGTCTACCTTGGCGTAGAAATGCTTTGGCAACACAAAGACACTACTCCAGAAGTTAACCATTCCATAAATGACAGAGGAAACCAATCTGATTTTTCCAGCAAAAGAGAGGAACTTGGTAGTCCAAGAATGTAACTTACTAGTGATTCTCTCAAGGAAAGGCTGCAAGGTGGCAAAAGATATTCTGGTGGGATTCAGTGGGAGACCTAAATACCTTGTAGGAAAAGAACCTTGATTGATTCCAGCAAAAACACTTAAGTCACTAGCTTCTTGTTCTGAGAACCCTCCAAAGAAGATCTCTGATTTTGAGGGGTTCATCTCAAGGCCTGACATACCTTTAAAAGCGCTCAAAACATTTGCAATACCAGCCAAAGAATTCCTGGAGCCATTGGAGAAAACCAGTAAGTCATCGGCAAAAAGTAGGTGAGTGATTCGAGGTGCATTGCACTTGGGGTGGAGCTCAATCCTTTCTTGGTCTACTGCTCTTTCTAGCAGCTTGGAAAGTGCCTCCATGGAGCTCAATCCTTTCTTGGTTTGAATGGTTATCACAGTCATAGGTGAAGTGGATAAATCCATCTGGAGATTAAATCGCTCTATTTTTAGGATGCATTATCAACCGCTGCGGAATGGTTTTTAGACTCTATTTGTTATGTAAAACGTTAAACAGTCTGTGGTTGGTCTGAGGTAGTTTTCTTTTAGGGTTTAAACGGTAACAGCGGTTGAGATAAACAAATCCGTCTCCAATTTAGTCTCGCCCTATTTTTAGGGTGGACAATAAACCGCCGTAGACCAATACTATTTGTATGTAAAAGCGGTCCAGAATTGGTCCACAAAGGTTTTGTTTTTATTTTTTGGATTTTTTGTTTCTACTTACTTGATAAATGGTAAATGAAAAGCGATCTAATTCGCATATGGGTTTGTCCGCTTTAACCACTGCAACCATTCAGACTCTTAGTTTTTTTGAATCCGCATCATTACAGTTTACAGACCATAGTTGATGAATGGTGAATAAAAAACAGTCTATTATGCCTTCGTTTTTGTACGATCCAACCGCCACTATTCAAATCCTTATTAGTTTGAAATTATATTCGTTTATTGTTTACTTTTTTCGGTTCGGTTTGGTTCGGTTCATATATTTATAAGAAAATTCCAAAGAGGCCAGAAGATTCATAGAAGGCGCAAAAATCCCTCCAAATCACTCATTTTTTTATTGTGAGTTCACAAAAATGTATTCGACAAATTGGGACGACGACGACGACGATTTTACAGAGGAGCAGCTTCTCGCTATTGACGCCATCGAAGCTTCCTATAAACTCTCCAACTCTTCTTCTTCTTCCTCCGCTACTCCCACCGTACAGGCTATAACCTCCGGCCATGGCCACGAGGTTCCACATCAAGTCCGTCGCCAATTGCCTCGCTCCATCACTTCTCCCACTTCTTACAAACGATTTCCCCTCACTCGTTGCCGAGGTATTCATCACTCTCCCTACAGATCTCTCTTTCTCTAATTTTTTTAGAATTTTGATGTGTTTTTGCTTTGACATTTTCTGGGTTCGTGTTGATCTCGATTCATTTCTGATTCTTTAATTCTATCTCCAAGTTTTGTTCTTTTGAATCGTTACGGTCTCAATGTATGAATCTGTTCTTGCCCTTGTCTATATAATTGAGAAATAACAATGTTATATGGCATAATGGCAAAGCTACTGATTTGTTTATTGCAGGTAGGAATTTTCCAGCTATGAGGTTTGGTGGTAGGATTTTGTATAGTAAGACTGCTAATGAGGTTAATAGGCGAGCAATGCAGCTTCTTAAGGTTCTTGATACTAAGAGAGATGAATCTGGAAGAGCTATTGTTGGGTTAGATATTGAATGGAGACCAAGTTTTAGAAAAGGTACTTATAGACCCTGATATTGCCTGCTAGTTGAGTCTTATCTTGGTCTGTTCTTGATTTGTGTCTGTTTGCAAGTTTCTTCTGTTTCGATTCTTGTTTTGAAGTATGCAATGTGCAGTCAGATGCTTGTGATGGTGCATTTTATCTCTATATGATGTATATGTTTTTTACTGTTTCCTTTTCTAAAATCTTGATGAGATGATGATATACATTTATCTTGTCTTGAGATTATAAAGAGCTAATTAATTGTTGTGTACTTGTTAGATGTTTAGAAGAAAGTGTAGATGTCTCACTTGTGCAGTTTTGTGTTGACTCCAGTCTCATTACTGCAAGCTTTTTCATATGCTACATTGTTCTACTATTTTGTAATCGTAGTTGCTTGATAATTTCTTGTGAAGTTGTAAGCTTATTATGTGTGGTCCTGCATTAAAGTTAAAACACCATCTCTATGTATAGTTTGCTCTTTTTTTTTAGGGTTGTAGGTTTGGAGAGTTTATCCTAACTCAAACCATGTATTATCTTTTGGTAGACAATTCAATAGATTATTGTACTTTGAAAACTCACGCACAGATGCTTCAAATCATCTCAATTCAGTGGGTCATATTCATGAACTCTTTGATGTTTGCTAATATATGCATTATCCTGAAAGAAGTTCTCATGATCTTACTAATGATATTTTGTGAAAATATGAGTTGTTCAGGTGTTCTCCCGGGGAAGGTTGCAACTGTCCAGATATGTGTAGATAATAATTATTGTGATGTTATGCACATAGTCCATTCTGGTATCCCACAAAGTCTCCAACATCTTATTGAGGATTCAACACTTGTAAAGGTTTGTTAAGTTTTCTGCAGTGATCAAAGTTCTTGTTGTTAGCTATAGATGCTCAATTGACATAGTTTTGATTCATATATAGGTAGGTATTGGAATTGACGGTGACTCTGTGAAGCTTTTCCATGACTATGGAGTTTCCATCAAAGATGTTGAGGATCTTTCAGATTTAGCCAACCGAAAAATTGGTGGAGATTCAAAAAGATGGGGACTTGCCTCACTAACAGAGACACTTGTTTGTAAAGAGGTATGCTTTATCCACCTAGCTGGGTTGATTTTATTTCTGAGAACAATAGTGAGAATTGAACTTTTCCTTATCTGCTCTCCTTAGAACTATCATATTCTGTTCTGCTGTTATAAAGGTCTTCTGTTAGAACCTCTGGAAATCTTGGTTTTATTTCGCTTTAAAAGTTTATCTGTTACTTTTCAGCTCCTGAAGCCAAACAGAATCAGGCTGGGGAACTGGGAGGTATATCCTCTATCAAAGCAGCAGTTACAATACGCAGCAACAGATGCTTATGTATCATGGCATCTTTACCAGGTAACATCAAAGAAAAAGCATGAAGCAAAATTCTCACATTGTTCCTATTATAATACTGTTACTTGACAAAAACCCGGAGTTTGTATTTGCTGAGTAAGAAGCTAATGGAGAGCATTGTTACCTCTGCTTAGGTTCTAAAGGACCTTCCTGATGCTGTCAGTGGATCATGACGCGAAGGAGGATGCTTAAAGATTTGCCTATAACCCCAAGATATTATATTTGATCTAGTCAAGTCTATACAAATTCTTATAGGATTTGCAAAGGATATTTGGTTTATGCTTGATATAAGTTCTAATACTACTTATTGGATATGGCCCTGGTACAGTTAACAATCCAAATACTAATGGTAAGCTCTTCTTAGATCGATGTACCGACTCTTGGGTACTCTTGTCACGATCTGAAGCCAAAAAAGAAGCTTTTCTAATCTCCGAGAAGAACAAAACTAGCATCTTAACTCTAAAAGTTCCTCCGAATTTGAAGTTTGAAAACCGGCATAAAGATTCGATAAAACTCTTCTCAGACTACTAATATATTCTCAGAAACACTAAGCGCAAGACCTGATATTTAGATTCAAACAAACCCTTCCTCATAAGGGAAGAGTTTGGATCACAACCAGAAAATCAAATAAAAGAACCTAAAGCTGCAAACACATGAAAGCCCCAGAAGGTGTTTCCTGACGTGGAAAACTCAAAGCCAACTAAATATTATAGCTATTCAAGACCATAGGCATGTAACTTTTTTAACCACAAAAGAAGATTTCTCGTGACATATTAGATTGACTTGGTGAGCTCTTAACGAAATCCACAATCCTCGGTGCAACTTGCTACCATATTTGATTCAGATTGATTTAATGAGGTCTCAAGCCTCAACGAACCCCACAACTCGGAGACACTGCTGCCATTTTGAAGTCACTCAGCTTCTGATAACTCGCCTGATTCTCTGAGTTTTACCAGTTCTGCTATATGATAACTTGGCTACAAGAGTAGGCTTTAAAACAGAATTGCTATTAAACTGTCAATGGATCATGTTTATTACTGACTAACTCACAAAAAAGGGTGCTCCCATCTCACGACAGAATAGTGAATAAATGAGACCTTAGACCCAAAATCACAATACAAAATGTGAAAATTTGATCAATCAGAGTTACGAACAGGGAATGGTAGAACTAGAAGAAGCTAGCCTCAAGAGAGGGAAAAGGCCGTATTAAAATGCACCTAATGCGGGCAATAAAATATTCAACCAAAACAGAAATGAGTTTTTTTAGCAAATCCCATTCAGGTTTTATACTAACACAAGATTCAATTGAAAAAACCAACTAAACAGAACCACTTTAAACTCTTCTTCACAAGCAACTCCTCTCTGTTTAGTAACCACCACCATCACCACCTCCTCCATAGGCACCACCGCCTCCTCCATAGCTACCACCTCCTCCTCCATAACCACCACCGCCACCATATGCACGGGGAGCACTTGGTCTTTCGTTAGCAGGGTTCACTCGGATGTTACGACCATTCAGATCCTAAACATTACAAAACCAATAGCACAAGTTGTCAGCATTTAACAGAAACAACTATACACTAATAAATCGAGGATTCAATACAAACCTTTCCGTCCATCTCTGATATAGCAGCAGATGCAGCAGTCGCATCATTGAAGTTGACAAACCCAAAACCCCTCGATCTTCCTGTCTCTCTATCTACGATGACTTTAGCTGCACAACAGGAACACACACAAAAAAGACCACATTTGTTTATCTCCAAACAGACCAATAAGATCAACCAAAACAGCCAAAAAGTAGAATACAATACCATCAACAACTTCACCGAAGTGAGCAAAAGCATCCCTCAAGGACTGGTCATCAGTTCCCCATGACAAACCTGAAACAATTGAGAAACTCAGTACAAAACAAACCAAGAAGAACTCACAAATCTCATAACAGAGTGTGAAAGACAAGATTTTTATACCTCCAACGAAAAGTTTGGTAGACATCAATCGAAGAGATCCAAGCATAGATGTAACCGGAATATTACCTCCGCTGGGAGAAATGTTCTGTCTCAATAGACCACCGAGTTTGTTGCAGAAAGCCATTTCTACAAAGTTCAAAAAACACCAGATCAGCAAAGACCCTAAAAACACTTGAGACTAGAACAGATCCTGAACAAACAGATCTAAAGATTCAATTTTTACAATCATAAGACCATTCCTAAGCTCTCGATTCATTACAGACAAAACTGAATTGAAACAAACACCTACGAATCTAACAGAGGACTCACTCACAAAAACGAATTCACAAAAGAAAGATTACAGATCAAAGCTCAGGGAAATCGAAAATGGAGGAAGAAGGGTACCTGGTGAACGAAGCCTTGAAATTAGGGTTTTTGTGTGATCTGAGAAAGAGGCAGAGGAAATGGAAGAAGAAGAATGAAGCCAAGGAGTAGGGTTTAAGGGTATATATATACTTAGTTCATTAAAAAATATCTTATTTTCTTTCCAGATTTTTTTTTATTTTTTCGTAATCTGCTGTGTGGAGGTGTATTCTATTAGTGTGTGCTGACGTATCAAATGACCAAAAGTGCAACAGAGTCAAGAGAAGTGTGTGTTTAATATCAGTTCTACGTTTTGGTTGTACGATGGAGTCGGTGTAGAGGAACTACGTTTCGGACTTATCCAATTTTTTGGGTTTTTTTATTTTCGGTCTATATGATTTAATTAGATTTTATTGCTAAAAATAAGACTTTTTGTAGTGGGCTTGAAAGCCCATATTTAACGTTGATGGGCCATGGAAGAGAAACGATTTTTGACAATTTATATGAACCTTGGCCCGCTTGTAAAACTTTTTTAATTGAAATATGATTTTTGTGATGTTTTTATAAAAAAAACATTTACATTTAGTTTTTTTTTTATAATTAATTTTTAATAGTTTAATTGTATCAAAAAAATTAATGTTTTTTTAAAACATGATAATTGTTGTTTTCTTTTGTAATTTCTCTAAAACAATATTGATTATAACGATTAAATCATATATATAGATATATATTTAATATATTATCAAATAAGGAAAATATCTCTATTAATTAAAATTATTAATTCATCGATAAATAATACATTTATTATTAGCATAATTTCATGGTCTGGACTACATTAATTTATAATTGACAAACTATGCACTTTAATTTGTACATAAGATGTTCATATCAAGAGAAAAAAAGAGTAAAGTAGAAAGAATCATGCATCATATAATTTTCGAATAATTTCTTGTGCTCACATCATTTTTGTTTTTATGAATTTATCATCAACATTGCTACCCTACTTGTGAAAAATGATGTATCGTACGTTAGATTCGAAAATAAGAAAGCAGTCTCAATTTTCATTCGCAACTTTCTTAAGTAGCTCTTAACAAACATGTGACGTGGTCCTTATTGATGTTTAATATCTTGAATATATATAGTATCAACTTTCACGGCTATGAGTAATGATGTTCAACCAATTCCAATTCATGTATACATATGTGACATCTTTTCATATGTGTTAACATCCTTTTCAGTTTCTATATAATTTATGGCAAAATTGTTTACTGATTTATTTTTCTTTATATTAAATTGGCTAGTAAACTTTTTAATTCCTACATGAAAACTAGACGATAAACAAAAAAAATGCATAGGGTTTATATAGAGAGTATATACCTGGTTAAGTTTGATTACATTTTTTGGTTTAGTTTGATTTTTATTAAAATTCTTTTGTATTTCACTTTGCACTTGATTGAAGATATATATGTATAATTCTATCTTTATCCCGATTCCAACCTTGAGAGGAATCTAAAATGGTATTTTTCATTTGCATACCATTTTAACTTTAAATAGTTAGGAACTTACATACCACTAATAAATAAGTTTTTATGGAACGAACTTTAAATAGTTACGAACTTACGTACCACTAATAAAATGCTTGCTGGTGATCATCGCACATCAAGCAACACAAACAAAAAATGTGATCGGATTAAATTTGAGATTTATTCGAAAAAGAAAAAAGAAAGAAGAATTTGCACTATAGTAATAATAAATCATTCTTCTTTGAATTGTTTTTTCATGGTTTTTAAAGTGTCGAATTTGTGTTGTTGCTATTATAAATGTTGACTAGTATTGTCTTATAAACGATCCTTATAGTATATCAAAGCTCTAGTTCATTTTGTACCATATTTAAAATGATGATTTTGATGGAAGTAAATAATTTCTCAAATGGCGTTCTTTAGTTAAGATGAACCACATTTTTGTTATGGATAAGGCTATCCAAAAAATGTAAGATTATAAATTATAAATGAATTCAAAAATATAATACAAAAATTATTATACAAAAAATAGAATAAAATGTAACGTCGAAATGAGTAGAAAAAATTCGATATATAATGTGATATGAATGGCTATTTTGTTCCATTAAACACATGTACGTACAAGTGTTAATTTGGTCGGAATCCGAAGATCAATATGGAGTCTCCCGATGAATGACAAATGCATGAGTTTATGAGAGAAACTTGAACACACTTGAATCCGTCCAATACAAACTCAAAGTTCATGCATGGGTTTTGACGTAAACTCAAAAAAACTGCATCGGATCCATTAACTCTCCTCTAAGCTGATGCTATGGTAATGGCTTCTCTTTTTGGTTTGGTCGTATTCTTAATAACTTTACTCTAGTATTTTGAGTGTTTTAAATGTAATTAAATTTCGTTAAAACTATATATCAAAATCTTGGCGCATTGTGTTATAGGATTGGCTCTTCTTTCAGTTGTGGTGGCCAGTTTTTAGAGTTTACTAGACACAGCAAGCATACAATAAAGAGAAGAAAAAAATGTCAGGAGACTAAATGGGTAGACCTAGAGCTTGAAAATATTGGCAGAGACAAATGTCACACTTGAGATGTCCACTGAAGTAATTGTATGTTCAACTCTTTTATTTCGTTTCAACCATATTTCACTACAACCTAGACTAATAGCTTTCATTCAGGATTTAAAAAATTCATAGAACAAACCTTATAAAGGTTTAACATTACTCTAGAATAGCTAGGTCCAATTAACAAGATATTCACCAAACAAAATTGAAAAAAATAAATAGAATTAAGGTACATATATTTAGATAGGGACAAACTAAAATTGGCTATACTAGCTACCCTGTTAATGGAGCGGATATCCTGGTTTTTAGGATGTGTGTATCTGTATCTGTATTATCTGTGATTTTTAGTATTTGTATCCGTATTCGAAAATTTTGGAATTCGTTGAAAATCTAGCATTGTCCGTATTCGTATCTGTTATATGTGTGATTTACTATTAATATATGTATTTGTTTAACTGAATATATATTTTTCCGGAGCAAAAACCAGATACTGATACATATATCCTCAGATGACAGATATGAATATCAGGACTAATGCTAGCTCCGATACCAATCATACACGAAAAAATATTTTAAGATCTTCAGTCTCACAATTTTTTGGTATTATCAAAAAAGATTTATAAAAATTAAAACTTTGCCAGAAGTTATGGTTTAAAGAAAATAAGAGCCATCAACTGTTTTTCTTAGATAAATAAAGTATTGTTGTGAAGCATTTAATACAGTTTTCTGCACAACCAACCATTCCAATCCTTGAACATATCTAAGATTTGCAAATATATCACTCTTTTTCCACTACAAGTAGACAAAAATTAAATGATTACAAACATCTTCTTGACTTAGCTTCTTCTACAGTTTTAACAAAATGTTGTCTAAGAACTACTACTTCGGTTAATAATTTCTGTAACCATTAAGTAATTCTAACCGAAATCTACATTAGTTTTGGTACTAATCGAACTTATCCATCTACTCACAATAAAGCTTTTAATATAGCTCTCAAACTCAAGGTGTGGTTAATGATCTTGAGCATAAAGTCACATGTTGCCTTTTTTAGCTCAACCATTTGTTTTCTTAGAATAGTATTTGCCGTCAATCATATCAATGATCGAATTAATAATTTGTTTTGTTTCTCTGTGGCTTGCAAGTAACTTGAATTCTGATGAGTACACAAAAACGAATTTTGAATCAACCGGTAGATTATATATATCATGGATTAGTTGAGTTTACAATTGAAGATAGTGTGACCAACAAATCAGTTTAGCTAGCTAGACTAACATAGGATAACTGTTATAAACCCAAAACATTATTGTAACAAAAAAAAATCCTAAAAATTGATTTAACGGGCTAAGTCTCATTATTTTAACTGGCTAAGTCTCATGCCTTTTGATTCACTGCAAGACTGTAACAAGATTGTGATTTGCTTTTTATAGATAAATATGCCATGAAGTAATGCTTTTTATAGATAAATATGCCATGGAGTAATTCGTTTTTTCAACAATTTTATTAGATTAACTCTAAAAAGCTAATTTTGATAAATATTTTCATGTTCAGTACATATTCACGTACCAAATTATCCGTTTTAACATTAGCTCAACTAAAAACTAAAAATTTTATAAAATATAGAAAATTCACCTTTGTCACTTCTTGAGCCATCATAGACGATATAATTGATTCCATAACATGAAATAAAAATTGATCTTATGTAGCTTACAGGTTTCAATTAATGTCATTAATGTTGTCACTATCCAAATGTTGAATCCACATAATGCATATTATATATTGATAATAATAATTTAAAACACAATATCTTCAGTTTAAAGCTTAATTAATAAACTTACTTCCACTCATTATATATCGAAATGTTTTGGAATATATAGTTTTGATAAACTAAAATTTTTTGGGCTATCCGTTCGATATATACATCGAAGCTAGAACATTAATTAGTCTTAATTCCTCTTTTACAAAGTTACTCAAATTAATAGTTAACCAGTGCCAAAACCTATCCAGTTTGCTTTTGACTTGGCATGTATCCACGTAAATGCTTTTTCCACTTTTCAATGTCTAATGGAGGAATTTTTGTTAAAGTTTTGTCTTGGATAATCATTGGAACCATCATCCCCATTCCGAAATACCATAACCATAATTGCCATTAGATCGATGATAATCGTAACCCTATCAATAACATACACAACAACATAAATAGATTTATTTTGGCACTACACTTCTATTATAAATGCGGAAATAAACATAAAATACCTAAAAGAAATAGACATGAAAGTAAGGTAGGTGATAAATATTAAGTATATAAACCATGAAATGCATCCATTGGTCGTTATCGATTATCGAGAAAAAAAAAAAAAAAGGCAATTAATTAAACAGCTTCACCTACTTGTAACGTTTAAACAACTTAACACTATAAACACTCATCGATCGTCTCTATATATAACACAAGAGCCTCATCACATTACATCCATCACCTACAAATGTTATATTACATATATAGAAGAGAGAAATAAAATGTCTAAGCAATAGTTTATGTTCAGAAGTGTTACATATATATATACATCGATCGACTTGTTTAATTCAAGAAATAGATAACGTAGAAGTTCAACTCCATTGAGTCATTCATCATGGGTCGATCTCAAGAACAGGGACAAGGACAAGGTCCGGTTCACAGCATCCGGCTATCGACGGTGGGTGCGACCAGACCGACAGAGATCGGTACAACTCACGAACCAACCGGTTTAGACCTAGCCATGAAGCTCCACTACCTCAAGGCGGTCTACATTTACTCCCCTGAGACGGCACGTGACTTAACCGTGAGACAACTGAAGGAGGCCATGTTCATGCTGTTCGACCAGATCGCTTGGACCACAGGCAGGTTCTCGCGGAGAGACTCGGGCCGTCCGTACATCAAATGCAACGACTGTGGGACGCGTTTCGTGGAAGGCCAATGCAATCTCACGGTGGAAGAGTGGCTGAGTAAACCGGACCGGTCAGTTGATGAGTTGCTGGTTTACCATCAACCTATTGGACCGGAGTTGACGTTCTCTCCTCTGATCTATGTTCAGGTATAAATCTGACCACACCAAATGTTTTGTTTAGTTTGCCATATTCTTCTTCTAGTTCACACATGCACTGATCTCTCTCCCTCTCTCTCTATATAACATATAAACACATTTAGTATTGACTGATATATATATTTGACAATACAAAAAGTTCTAAAAATGGTTATATTCATGATATTGCGTTATCCAATCTTGAATCCTTTGCCAAATAAGTATTATTCAAATCTTTAATAGTTTCTTGTTGATATAAATATGTATTATGTATATAATATATACTTTTTCCTAAATCTTGTAACATTTAGTAGAAAAGATCTATATAAACACATATAACATTTAGTAGAAAAGATCTATATATATATAAAACACTTAGTACAGTATTTAGCATAAAAGAAGAAAAGAATAAAGAAGACAAATTAAACCATGCAGATGGAATGAGTTGGAAAAAGGCAATTATTAGCTAAACTAGATTAGGGTTTTTTCGTACCGGCATGCCCTAATCAAGAACGACAAATAACATACTCTATGTATAGACATTGAATGCATGAACTGTAACATCAAAATTTAATACACGAAAGATCCTGTTCGTACCATTAACTTGCATGGAAGTAGACTGCCTCGGAGTAGGTGTACCAAAATTTAATACTAAAACATTCGGACTTTTCAACGTTGTATTGCTCACTAGATTGGGACATTATACATATATGTTGGATGATTGGATCTGAGTTTCATATCTAGATCCAAATCTGGATCCATGTCCTTTGTTTGACAAAAATATATGATTTTAAATATGGTTTTATCTCGGTTAAATGTGAAGTTAATTTTTATCTCGGTTTTGTTTACGTAGATGACCCGGTTTAAATGTGGAGGACTAAGTTTGGGGCTGAGCTGGGCTAATATAATAGGAGACTCATTCTCTCTGTTCTATGCTTTCAACTTATGGGCTAAGACCATAGCTGGAGAAAATATTCAAGCCCCAGTACCCTCTAAGGGAGATAGAAGGTTCCAGAATCTAAACCCAACTGTTAAAGACCCGGTTTCAATTAAACGGGTTGACCCGGTTGGAGATCTTTGGGTCACTCCAAACAACAAGAAAATGTTGTCTCACTCTTTCAATATCTCAGTCGGTGATCATATACCACGACATTCTCCGGTATTTGAGAGTATTGTTGGGATCATATGGAAATGTATAGCTAAGGTTAGGGCAGAGCCAGAGCCTGTGACGGTTACAATCATCAAGAAGGATGTGAATGATATGAAACCTAACGTTATTCGTAACAGTCAGGTGATAAGTTCGGTTCAAGTTGATCTTTCAGTTGCGGAAGCGACGGTGGAGGAGTTGGTGAGGTCTATGGCGGACGCGACGGATGAAAGATTTGGAATCGAGGAGATTTGTGAGAGTTGTGATGGTAATTTGGACTTTGTTTTGTATGGTGCGAAGTTGACGTTTGTGGATTTGAGTGGTGAGGATTTGTACGAAGCGAAAATGATGGGGAAGTCGCCAGAGTCGGTTTATTGTAACGTTGAAGGGGTAGGGGAGGAGGGTTTGGTGGTTGTTTACGCGGCGGCGAAATCGGAGGAGAGGGTTGTTACGGTGACTTTGCCGGAGGAAGAGATGGAGAAGGTTAAATTTGAATTCAAGAAGTGTGGTTTGGTCGTCCTGTGAGTATTTTATTAACGGCTAGTATATGTAAAACGTGAAGTGATGATGAATGTTGTTTCTTTTCTATAAGAAAAAATATTGTGATGATTTTTTTTTTTGTGTGTGCTGAATTGTAAGTTGTAATGTTGTTGTAAAATTAAAGGTCCGATTGGTAACGTTTTCAAAAATGTATTTAAAAAATTGTAACCTGGAGTGATATATAGGGTGTGAATGGTTAAAACAGTTCGAGGAGACAAAACCATCTATGGACCAAACCGCTTTTTATTTACTATTCACTAATTGTATCCGTAGTGGTGCAATTTCAAATAAAACAAAAGAATACCATTGCAGACTAAATGCATTTCGTTTTTATGTACAAATAGAGTTGGTCTACCACAGTTTGTTATCCGTCTCAGATATAGAGTGTACTAAACCGCTGACAGATTTGTCCATCTTGACTAATGTAACCATTAAACATCCATAATGTTTTACAGAATAATGCAAAATTGTAAAAAAAAAACTCTACAAGTAAACTGAGAATAAAGCTTTTAATAAAAAAAAATGTGGTAATCTTTTTGCGATCAGTAAGATCTGAAAACTGTATTATTCATAGAGCTTTATGATGTTCACCAATCAAAGAAATAATTGATTTAGGAAACGTGTAATGATTCTGTCATAGACGACGAGGCTTTTGATTGGTATAAGTACTGTATTTAGGGAGTTACCAAAATAATTAGTTTGGAGAAATAAAGTGATCAGAAAAAGTGGTTGGAGGCAAATTATCTCTAGAGTCTGATTGGTTACACAAATTAAGGCTGTGTAAGCTTCGGATACCTTCGGTTACGAATCGGATGGACCGATCATGCAGCATATACTAGTATGTAAAAAACTGACGGATGAGTGTTTAACATGTGAGAATATATAACGTACGATAAATAAAGTGTTTAATCTTTTATGCTTTTGTGTTTCTTTGACACTTTATTTGTTTTGTTTGAATGAACATTTGATACTTTTATAATGTCTGATCAACTACACATAATATTGAATCCGTATATGATATATTGATATATGGTAACATAGACTCATCTTCATATCGCACCTCTAGCCATGTTCTCCACAATCACTTAAAACCTTCTAAGCCTTGTTCTCTACGATTAATTTAAAACCAGTCGGCGGCATATATATAAGAAATTATCAAATCAAGCATCATTCCAAGTTCCACACAATAAGCTATTCTAGAGCTTTAGTAATCATGGTTTATATCTATTTAGCACATGCTTACCGATTGGCTTAAGCACATGGAAAAGTTTGTATATATATATACAAAGTTGATGCTATGCTTTTTCTATTATATTACACACGAACAATTAAAAAGACTATACATACAAGAAGACTAGAGTATGGAGACTTTGGTGTTGTTGGTTGTTGCATGTCAAGAAGAAGAATCTTGACGTTGACGACGCATCCTAGCAGCCCAAGACATCGAGTTATCATCTTTCTGATTACTTCTTCTCCTTAGCCCTGATAGCTGACTTTGCCATTTTGCCTTCCACTCACTCTTCTCCTCTACTACTTCCTACAAAATCACAACATTCACATTTACACTAAAAATATAGAAAAAAACATAAACCAACAACCCATGATTGAACCAAAAGTAAAGTATCAAATGAGTTCATTTTGTCAACATTCTCTGATCCACTAATAAAAATTAAAATATCGACAATATTCCAATGGACACATACGTCAACATTTATTGGGACCATAATAAAAAGATAAGGTCAATTCTGTCGACAAAGATACACACACATATATACAAAATGGTTCTCGAATCTACTCAGTAAATCTCTTAAAATTCGAAAAAATACTAGAATTATTGCGGATCAGAGAATCCAAATCAACAAACATCAACATCAATTGATAAATTTATGATTCAGACATAACTAAAAATTAGTTCCATACTCTATATTTTTTCCTAACCATAAACCAAAACTATGGTTCTGTTTTTTTTCTCTCCTTTCCTTTTATTTTTTGCTTCATCACAAAAATTCATCAAAATTATGAAATGTTCATTAGTAATATTAATTAAAATCATGTTGTAAGGAACATCAACATCAATGAACAAGACATAAACTCAATTATATCACCAAACTCCTAAATTTTTCTTAACCATAAACTAAAACTATGGTTCTGTCTTTTTCTTTGCCTCCTAAACATTAAATTTGTTCTTAACCATAAACTAAAACTATGGTTCTGTCTTTTTTCTTTGCTTCCTAACATTAATTAAAAGTTAAATTAGTAAGTTTAAATTTTACCTCATCGTATCGGTTACGGCGTCTACCGGAGAAAGAGAAAGAGAAGCCCATAGACAAATCACGATCATACAAAACTCTCCGGCGAGGATCAGAGAGAGTTTCATAAGCTTCTTGAACTCTAATAAACCGATCCGTATACTCTTCGACCCGATCAGGAGGAGAAACGTCAGGATGGTATTTTCTTGCGAGTTGTTTATAAGCTTGTTTGATTTCAGGGAGCGTGACTGAATCTGTGACGCCAAGAAGATCGTAGAAGGTTAGGTCTTGTGATGATTCTTTGACAGGGTCGTCGTGGATGAGTCGGGCTTGGATCCGGGTTGATGTGAATCGGGTTCGGGTTGGGTAAGAGAGAGTTGATGGGAAAGAAGATGGTAGTGGTGGTAGAGAGGAGATTTGTTGTTTGTAGAGGAATGGGTGGTGGTGGTGATGATGATTGGTTGAGAGGATTGATGATGATGATTTGTAACAACACTTCATTGTTTGAGATTATTTTAGGGTTTGTTTGATTTTGGTGTTTCTTGGTCTTGTAGGAATAGTTGGAGTTTGAGATATGAAGAAGGTAGATGATGAAAACAATGGATGAGTAATAATCTGTGGATTTAAGGGTTTTTATGTCATTTTGTTTTTAATATTTTAAGGTAGTCCTCCTTTTACGACTGGAAAAAAACTATTTAAAAGAGAAACTTGACAGAAAAAAAAAAAAAAGAGAAAAAAATATCCAAGTTTATTTTTTTTTGCAAGAGAAACAAATAGTTCTAGTTACAAGTTTTACCGAAGTTTCAAGTTTTTGTGCCAAATGTATTTTCGGATTAGTAACAGTTATATAATAGTATAAGTTGTTGAATAAAAACATATAAAACAAAATATTGTAAAAAACAATTTTGCATATATTTTTATATTACCAATATATAATTATATTAAATAAATGAATTTTTAATTATAAATTCTATTATATTATAGATCCGCAATGTTTCATGATAAAAATATATAGTAGTACTAAGAGTATATTGTTGAAAAAAATAATATTAAGAGTATATTAGAGTTGTGAAAGTTCTAAAAGTAAAAAAAAAAAAAAACTATTTTGTACACTATTATGTTTTTGTTTTATTCTTGAAATTTAAAATTATAAATTTAATGTACGCATTCATTCATAAAATCTTTTCATTCCTTGATCTATCTCATTTTTTTGTTCAATTTGTTAAGAATATACATATATATTTAAAATGATAATTTTATAGATTTCACAGATTTTTAAAACTTAAATGATATGGTTTTATAGATAAAATTTTTTAAAGTATCCAAACTGAATCATATTTCTTGACCCAAAAAAAAAGAAGAAACTAAATCATATTTTAATCTATCGAAAACAATTTTAATGAAATTCCCGGTGTGATGAAATGATAAACGAGTCTAATAAAACTTCGAGAAAAGAGTAATATGGGGAGACTGCGCGAACAAACTGATATATATTTCATTTTTTCTCGATTATTCGCCAACATTGCTAAGTTTAGGCGACACACGGCAGGAAGATGCTCGGCGGTGCGTGCTTCGGTGGCCTTTTGTAGCTGCTGGCAATAAAACCTTACCCCAATTTCGTTGGCCTTTTAGCCCATTAGAGTTCTTTAGTCTGTCCAAATGTTACTTGTCTTTTTGATAATTTTATACTTGTTAGTAGCAAACTAATCGATTTAAGGTTTCGCACATAGCTAAGAGTGAGTCAAAGACACCACATGGTTTTTAGTTAATTTACATTATTTCTCCAAGAGAAAGATTTGACTTTAAGTAGAGTTGACCATGCATATGGAAATTATTGATCATGTGGAAGCCATTAATCATTGGATCTAGTGTCAACCTTCAAAGAGACAATCTATGGATCGATCATCATCATCATCATTTGTTTCACTTTCAAAAAAATAAAATAAAAAATACTAGCTATGCATTGTTTTGGTGAGAGGAAGATGATAATATGGAGCTTGTGTTTAATCTTGATACTTGTGTTTGGTTCTTCTCATGCTAAGCACTTGTGTCGTCCAGACCAGAAGGAAGCTTTGTGGGAGTTCAAGAGTGAGTTCTACGTCCAAAAACCCGATGAGATGAAGTCTGATACGACAACAGAGATGTGGAGGAACAACACTGATTGTTGTTCATGGGATGGTATCTCTTGTAATCCTAAGACCGGTAAGGTGGTTGAGTTAGCCCTCGGGGACAGTTATCTCAATGGTCCGTTGAGATCAAACAGTAGCTTGTTTAGACTACAACATCTTCGTGGTCTTTATCTTAGCTACAACAACATTTCTAGTGTTCTACCAGACTCCATCGGCAGGCTAAAATATTTGAGGGTTTTAAGTCTTGGTGATTGCAATTTCTTTGGAAAGATTCCTTCTTCAATTGGTAATCTTTCTCATTTGACTTCTCTTGATCTTTCTAGCAATGGTTTCACCGGTGAGCTACCTGATTCGATGGGCAGCCTAAACCGGCTTACAAATTTGGAACTTGTATCGAACAAACTTGGTGGAAAGTTTCCTCATGCGCTGCTTAACTTGAGCGAGATCACTATGGTCGACCTACGTGATAACCAGTTTGAAGGTATGCTCCCATCTAACATGAGTACACTCTCCAAACTAGAAGATTTTGAGGTTAGTGGAAATCTATTCTCCGGGTCTATTCCAAAGTCTCTCTTCATGCTCCCTTCTTTGATTCACCTTAACCTGAATAAGAACGACTTCAATGGCCCTCTTGAGATTGGGAATCTCTCTTCACCATCTAAACTTGGAAGTTTAACCCTTGGAGAAAACAATTTCAATGGACCAATCTCGGGATCTATATCGAAACTAACCGAGCTTTGGTTTCTTGACTTATCCTTTTGGAACACAAGGAGAGGCCTGGTCAATTTCAATATTTTCTTGAATCTCAAGTCGCTTACGTTTCTTGACATCTCTTACCTTAATACAAGAAGCATAGTTGATATAGGTATTTTCTCAGATCTTATGTCACTTAGTCATTTGGATCTTTCAGGGATTAATTCGAAGATCAGTTCAACTCTCCATCTTCCCTCATCCATGTTCACATTGATTTTATCATCTTGCAATATTTCTGAGTTTCCCAAGTTTCTACAAAACCAAACCAGTTTGAGATATTTAGACATCTCTGCTAATCAAATTGAAGGCCAAGTACCAGAGTGGTTATGGGGATTGCCAATGCTGCGGTATGTCAACATTTCTCAGAATCTTTTCAACGGTTTTGAAGGATCAGCTAATGTTATTCAAATGAGTGAAAATCAAATGCTTATATAAGCTCCAACACATTTCAAGATCTTCCTTTGTTACCAAAATCTACAATGTTCTTTTCAGGCTCTGATAATCAGTTTTCAGGAGAGATTCCTAGAGCAATATGCAAATTGGTTGCTCTAGATACACTTGTTTTGTCCAACAACAACTTCAGCGGTTCTATTCCTCGATGTTTCAAGAACTTTAGTACTACTCTTTCGGTCTTGCATCTACGGAATAACAGCTTCTCCGGTATTTTTCCACAGGAATCTATCGGCGATAAACTGAGATCACTCGATGTTGGTCACAACCGGTTATCAGGAGAACTTCCCATGTCTCTGATCAATTGCACTGAACTCGAGTTTTTGAACGTGGAAGACAACATAATCAATGACAAGTTCCCATCATGGTTGAGTTTATTACCCAATCTACAGATTCTTGTCCTTCGTTCTAACAAGTTCTATGGGCCAATATCTTCTCTTGGGGATTCTTTGAGTTTTCCCAAGCTTCGAATATTTGACATTTCAGATAATCGCTTCACTGGAGTCTTGCCATCAGATTACTTTTCGGGTTGGACAGCAATATCATATGTGGTGGACATTGAAGATCGTACACCAATAAGATATGCAGGACGTGGATCAGGATACTATCATAAATCGGTTGGTCTGACGAATAAAGGGTCGAAGATGGAGCTAGTTGGGAGTGGTTTCACAATCTACAAAACCATTGATGTCTCAAGAAATAGATTCGAAGGAAACATTCCAGAATCCATCAGTTTACTCAAGGAACTGATTGTGCTGAACATGTCAAACAATGCTTTCACAGGCCGTATACCACCATCTCTATCAAACTTGACCAATCTTCAATCGTTGGATCTATCTCAAAACAGATTAACCGGCGAAATCCCACCAGACCTCGGGAAACTAACGTTTTTAGCGTGGATGAACTTCTCTTACAACAAGCTTGAAGGTCCAATACCACATGGCACTCAGTTTCAAAGTCAGAATAGTTCTAGAGAATACAGGGCTATGCGGTCTTCCTCTCAAAATAACCTGTGGTAGAGAAGAAGAAGCAACAAAGCAAGAACAAGATGAGGAAAAGGAAGAAGAAGAAGAACAAGTTTTTAGCTGGATCGCAGCTGCAATAGGCTATGTGCCGGGTGTTTTGTGTGGCCTCACCATCGCCCATATTCTTACTTCATATAAACGTGACTGGTTCATGAATACAGTTCATTATTTTACTTAACTAAAGCATCGCTTGTTTATTTATATAAGAAAAAATACATATTGTTTGAATTTTCCATTATTTTGGCTACCTCGTCATGGTTTCTATCTGATATATAGAGTCATGCAAGAACTGGTAATGGTTGAAATAATCTCGCCAACAAGGTCTATAAATATTAATATACACATACGTAGTAAAAGAGAAAGAAAAGACTTTCTTCTTCTATAATTGAAGTTATATGTATGGAATGAATTACAACGATCGAATTAATCATTTATGTAGAAGTAAGAAAATAAATTACTATGCATGCATAAATGATAATAATAGGCTCCACATATTACGTAAACACATGTTAACATCATTTTATTGACTAATGTCAAATTTTGGATAGACAGTGTGGTAGCTTTTTAGAAAAAAATCTACTTATAAAATATTTCGGGATTGACCGGATCAGCCGATAAAATTTATCAAAAAAAAAAATCATTTTATTGACTTTAAGTATTCCTCTCTATTATGAGTTTCGTAACCAAGAGGAGACTTTAATTGACTTTGTGGAGTGTTCATTAGGAAATATTTGTGCAAAATGATGCCATTTTTGACAGGAGACTTGATAAGTTTCCCCGCAAATGTAAGAGACAATCCATGGGTCTACTAGACCCACCATCCATCAACATTACTCCTTTCTCTTTCAGTGAAAAAAAGAAAAGATTAATAGATAAAAAGTTAGTAACAAAATAAATTGAAAAGACAAGTGATTCTACTAGTTGGTTGTAAATTTTCTTTTGGAACTTGAACATTTTCGATATACTTTTATAACTACGAGTGTCTAACTAGGACATCTGATTCTCAAGCCCAGATCTAATATGTTGCATTGTTTTTGACATCCAAGATTCTTATGTACTGGTAGAATTGTTAGAGATGTTGATGGTTGAAGGAACTAAAAGAAAATTTAAATCATTTACAGTTTATAAAATGTAAATATACTAAATTTGATAACATTAATAACTATCTAAAAGTAAAAAAAGAAGTAATATAAAAATGATATGAACATGATAAAGTTGTTTCTTTGTTTATATTCTTCTTACATGTGCCAAAAGGTACTACTGAGCTTAATTTCTTCATATATATATATATATATGATCGTTAAAATAACCAAATTACTATATGTAAATAATAAAACATTTATGGATCTATGTTGGGTTTCAAATAATTTTATGAATCCAATCCTAACCGAATAAACCCGACCCAGACTAGATCTGAAACCCGAATGCTCAGACCTACTAAAAAAGGCTTTTAATGGTATAAAAAATTGGAAATAAAGATAAGAATCTACACTCAAATGAAAGCCCCTAAGAAAAAAAGCTTAAAATATAAATGAATTCTCAACTCAAGCATAACAATATTGAATATCGACCCTCCTATATAACAAAATGATTAGCAGAGCACTGATCCCCACCACACAGCCGAGGAAATTGTGCCTGCACTTTTGAAAAATCAAAAGAGTCTTTGTACTGCACTAACCATACACGCATGTGTTACTTTTATTCTTAGCGGAGACTAAATTGACTTTGTATTAATGCAATAACCCTACACGCATTTTAATTTTCCATAATATTCTTTGTGGAAGAAGACTTCATTTTCCATAAGTCAAGCTTTATTTTTCCAAATTGTGAGAGACGGTCCGTGGGTTCACTCATTTCATTTCACACAAAAAAAGAAAGAAAAAAACACACAAAAGAAAGCAAAAAGTATGTTGCATTCTTGTAGTAAGGGGAAGAAGATGACGATGTGGAGCTTGTGTTTACTCTTCTCCCTTACCAATTCAATACCTGTTTTGGCTTCTCACGTTAGGCACTTGTGTCGTGCAGACCAGAAGAATGCTCTTTTGGAGTTCAAGAACGAGTTCTATGTCCAAGATTTCAATGCCAATGGGGATGCTGGTGACAAGAAGACAGAGAGCTGGAGGAACAACACAGATTGCTGCTCTTGGGACGGTATATCTTGTGATCCTAAAACAGGTAAGGTGGTAGAGTTAGACCTCATGAACAGTTTTCTCAATGGCCCTTTGAGATATGATAGTAGTCTGTTTAAACTACAATATCTTCACAGCGTTGATCTTGGCTCGAATAATCTTTCGGGTATGCTACCGGATTCCATAGGCAACCTCAAATATTTGCGGGTTTTGAGTCTTGGTCGTTGCAATCTCTTTGGAAAGATTCCTTCTTCACTCGGAAACCTTACTTATCTCACTAATCTTGATCTTTCTGTCAATGATTTCACTGGTGAGCTACCGGGTTCGATGGGACATTTAAACAAGCTAGCAGAGTTGCATCTTGGATCGGCCAAGCTTAGTGGGAAGTTTCCTAGTTTGCTACTTAATTTGAGTGAACTCACATTGATCGAACTTGGCTTTAACCAGTTTGAAGGTACGCTCCCATCTAATATGAGTAGTCTCTCCAAATTGGTGTCTTTCGATATTGCTGGAAATTCATTTTCTGGATCTATTCCATCGTCTCTCTTCATGCTTCCTTCATTGAACTCACTTGTCATGGGAAGAAACAACTTCAAGGGTCCTCTTGACTTTGGGAATATGTCTTCACCATCTAACCTTGGAGTTTTGTCCCTTCTCGAAAACAATTTCAATGGGCCAATCCCGGAGTCTATATCGAAACTAGTTGGGTTATGGTATCTTGACCTCTCTTTATGGAACACAGGGAGGGGTATGGTCGATTTCAACATGTTCTTGCATCTGGAGTCTCTAACGCTCCTTGACCTCTCTTATATTAATACAAGAAGCACGGTTGACATAAGCATATTCTCACCGCTCTTGTTACTTGGTTACTTGGACCTTTCGGGTAATGATTTGAAGATTAGTTCAACTCTCAGCCTCCCCTCACCAATGGGAACCTTGATTTTATCATCCTGCAAGATTTCTGAATTCCCCAAGTTTCTAGAAAACCAAACCGCTATGTATTATTTAGACATCTCTGCCAATCGAATTGGAGGCAAAGTACCAGAATGGTTATGGAGTCTGCCGGATTTGCAGTATGTAAACATCTCTCAGAATTTGTTCAGTGGCTTTGAAGGACCAGTGGGTGTTATTCAAAGATGTGGAAAACTAATCATGCTTGATATAAGTTCAAACACATTCCATGATCCATTTCCTTTGTTACCAAAGTCTACAACGATCTTTTTAGGCTCCGATAATCGGTTTTCAGGAGAGATTCCTAGGACAATATGCAAATTAGTTGCTCTTGACACACTTGTTTTGTCCAACAACAACTTCAACGGTTCTATTCCTCGGTGTTTTGGGAAATTTAATACTAGTCTTTCGGTCTTGCATCTGCGGAATAACAACTTCTCTGGTACTTTTTCAAAAGAATCTATCAGTGAACACTTGAGATCAATTGATGTTGGTCGCAACCAGTTATCAGGAGAACTTCCCAAGTCTTTGATCAACTGCACCCGTCTCGAGTTTCTGAACGTGGAAGACAACATCATCAATGACAAATATCCACTATGGTTGAGATTGTTGCCCAATCTACAGATTCTTGTCCTCCGTTCTAACGAGTTCCATGGGCCAATATCTTTTCCTGGAGAGTCCTCGAGCTTCAAAAAGCTGCGAATCTTCGACATTTCGGAAAACCGCTTCACTGGAGTCCTTCCATCAGATTACTTTGCTGGTTGGAGTGCAATGTCATCCGTCATAGACATTGTAGATATTATGCCTAGTAGGTATGCGGGACGTGACTCGGGAAACTATCAAAACTCAGTGACTATGACGTTCAAAGGATTCGACTGGGAGCTGGTTGGGAGTGTTTTCGCAATTTACAAAATCATCGATGTTTCCGGAAACAAATTCGAAGGAAGTATCCCTGAATCCATCGGTTTACTTAAGGACCTGATTGTGTTCAACATGTCAAACAACGGTTTCATAGGTATTATACCACCATCTCTCTCGAACTTGACTAATCTCCAATCGTTGGATCTATCTAAAAACAGATTATCCGGAAAAATCCCAGCAGAGCTCGGGAGACTCACGTTTCTAGCAAAGATGAACTTCTCGTACAACAAGCTTGAAGGTGCAATACCACAAGGCACTCAGATTCAGAGCCAGGACAGTTCTTCTTTCGCAGAAAATCCCGGGCTCTGCGGTGTTCCTCTCCAAGAAACCTGTGGAGGAGAAGAAGAAGAAGAAACAAAGCAAGAGCAAGGTGAAGAAAAAGAAGAACAACAAGTGTTTAGCTGGATGGCAGCTGCAGTAGGCTACGTACCTGGTGTTGTATGTGGACTCACCATTGGCCACATTCTCGCTTCGTATAGACGTGACTGGTTCATGAAGATCTTTTGATATTTTGCTTAAACGAGGAAGATGATGTCACCCTTCACCTTTGTAATAATAAATCTATAAGCTTTCTCAAGTCCTGTTTGATTAAGAAGTTTTGGTCATTGATGATAAGTGTATTATCTTGGCTAACTAATATGATTGTGAATCGTGAAGTTTCTGTTAAGTTTTCTTTTTAAATTTATATCTGTATGTGTTTTTCGAAATTCATATTTCTTTTTAAGGTTTAAGTACGTATGTCTCTGTATAAACGAATGTGGTATGTTTTCACATTTTCGTTACATACGAAAGAATAAAACAAATCGTCAAATCGTCATATATATATAGATTGGTCTTGTGGTAAGAGAACACTTCATGATTCATGTATTAGACCAATATTATTGGGAGATTCTTAATTAGGGTATCTTAGCTTAAATTTAGTATTAATTTTGAAAAAGTGAAGTTTAAGAGTTTTAGTATAGTTTTGAGTTTTGATATGTGTTTATTGGTAGGATCTTAAATTGGGTATCTTAGAAAAAAAATATTATTATTTTTTTAAAAAAAATATTTAATTTGTAATTTAAGAAAATCTTATAATAATTGTAAATTTAAAATGTGAAAACATACATAAGATAGAAACAATGATACAATAATTTTAAACTTGATTGGGGGAAAATGTATTCCAAAGATGCTCGACCAAATCGTTCTTCAATTGTTCATGCATATTTTGATCCCGAAGTCGAGTTCTAGCGGTCATCATATCGACGACATTTGAAGGCATATCTGTTTCATACGAGAAATCCACTCTTGTACTTCCTTCATTTTCTGCTTGTTGGAATTCGGTGACATCGAACTGAGTATACATATCTCGTTCATCTTCTACTATCATATTGTGAAGTATTATGCATGCCCGCATAATATTTCCTATTATTTCCTTATCCCAAATAAGAGCCGGATTTTTGACAATGGCAAATCGAGCTTGTAAAACTCCAAAAGCCCGCTCAACATCTTTACGGCAAGCTTCTTGCCGTTCAGCAAATAAAGAAGGTTTATCACCTTGTGGAAGTGGGATCGATTGGATAAATGTAGCCCATTTTGGATAAATTCCATCTGTCAGATAGTAACCCAAACTATACTGGGTTCCGTTGACTACATACTTGCATTTTGTGCTCGTCCTTGTATGATATCATCAAAAACAGGAGATCAATCTAGAATATTGATATCATTTAAAGTACCTGGAGGTCCAAAAAATGCGTGCCATATCCAAAGATCTTGCGAAGCTACAGCCTCTAAAACGATCGTTGGTTTTCCCGAGGCTCGTGTATATTGACCTTTCCAAGCGGTTGGGCAATTCTTCCACTCCCAATGCATACAATCGATGCTTCCCATCATCCCGGGAAATCCTCTTATCTCTCCAATAATGAGGAGCCTTTGAAGATCTGCACGGGTTGGTTTTCTTAAGTACTCATCTCCAAAGCAAAAAATAATACCGTCAACAAAATGTTGCATGCATTTCATGGAAGTGGTTTCACCAATGCGGAGGTATTCGTCAACCGCATCAGCCGCATAACCATATGCAAGCATGCGAATTGCTGCTGTACACTTCTGTAATGGAGAGAATCCTAACCTTCCGGTCGCATCTCTTCTTTGTGGAAAGAAAGGAATTTCATTGGTTAGTCGATCCACGATACGCAAGAATAAATGCTTATTCATTCTAAAACGACGTCGGAATAAAAACCTCAATCTCCAAAATAATCGTTCCATAACCTTATGTGACCTTCTTCACGATGTCTTTCGATATGAACTCTTTTTTTTCTTGGTTTTCTGGGTCGTTGATCCTCCTCCAAAGAATTATCAAATTCTTCTTGAATTTGGTTATCAAATTCTTCTTGAAAAAGATTATCAAAGTCTTCATTCAATACTTGTGAAAATTCATCATGAGAAGATGAAGCCATTTTGTATATAAATTAAAAAATGAAAAGAACAATTTTGTGGTTTGGTAGATTTTAGGAGATTGAGGTTTTTCTTGGTTTGGTTTGAGGTTTCGTTTGGTAGTAAATTATGAATGTAAAAAATATTGTTGACGATTGTGAACGAGAGTTGTGTTGAGGTTTTAGAAAATAAGGATTTTGTGTTGATTGTGAACGAAAGTGGTTTGGTAGTGGTTTGGTTTGAGGTTTGGTTTTGTGAACGATTGTGAAGGAGAGTGGGTTGGTAGTTTTGTGGTTTGAGGTTTGGCTGCTCCCCTTTGTTCATTGCCAACAATGGCGTCTTTGCTGGTGTTGAGCCATGCCGAGATTAAAACTATGTCTTCTTTGCTTGTCCAAGCAATCCTCTTTCTTGGTGCACCCTTAGCAGCCAGGTTATGAGCTTGAGCCGTTGGCTGAGACCATTCAGTGGTGAAGACAACTTCTTCACTTTCACCAAGTCTAATACTTGGTGATGGAGAGTCAAAACAAGGTGGCGGCTGAGGGTTATGGGATTCATTTTGACTAGTTAGAAGATCCATGAAGCCAACAGAGTTGGCATCATATGGATTCATTTAGAGAAGAGATTGAAAAGGTTTTAAAGTTTGTTCTTTTACTGTCAAAGAGAAACAGATAGATTTAGGTGTAGTTGTTTGTGTTAAGTGTAAACTATATACAGTTAGAGTTAGGTTAATGATTTACTGTTTTTTACAGTTGTGGAGGTCATTAAAGTGTGCATTTATCACAAACAACAAGTACTACCCTATATGAAACAACAAGTACTTCCCTATATGAAACAACGGTAAACACTACACAAACACTTGCATGCATTTATCATTTGTACTATCCTATCAGTTCAACTCAATTCTCACCTAAACTACTCAATTCGACTAAATCTTTAAGTATCTTACCAGGATTGAAGGCTCTGGCATCCTCTGACTTAGCTCATCATTTCTGCTATACAAATTGTCCATATGTATCCTTTGTCTCAGACAGTAGACAACCACTCCTGCACACAAACATCAAACAACAAAATCTAAATCAACCATCAACCAAATAACAACATCTACTACTCGGGATCTTTAATGTGATAACTTACAATTTTAAACGTCTCTGGCCACCTCTGATGTCGCTGCTACACTCTCAATTCTCATTTGTAGGAGAAGCATTTGATACAGCAACATGATACATACACCTCGCATAAAACAGAGAACACTCTATCAAATTCATAAGACATAAACAAATATGTCAACATTACAAAGCTAAACATCTCAATTATACCATCCCTATAACCTAAAACCATTCAATTCACGATATTATAACTTACCAGGATTCAAGGCAAAGTTGCCATCCTCTGACTTAGCTGATCATCTTTCAACCTTCTATGTATCCTTTGTCTCAAACAGCTCTCGTTCATCTCCTGGTATCAGACATCAAACAACAAAATCAATATCAACAATAAACCAAATAACAACAGAACCAACTCGGGATATATAAATGTCAAACCACTTTCATGTGATCACTTACAGGATTAATTCTCTGGCCTCCTCTGAAGTCTCTGCTACACTCTCAATCCTCATATGTAGCAGAACAAATAACATACATACACCTCGCATAAAACACATAAAAATCTATCAAATTCAAAAGACATACCCAAATATTTCAACATTTGACACATATACATATCAATTATACCATCCCTAAAACCAAAAATTATTCAAATTCACGATACTATTAAGATCTAACAGACTAATTAACGAAAAATGAATCACACTAAACAATGCATACAATCGGGTTTATCCTGTTTCTCAAATAATTCATGCCTTACATTCATGCCACACACTCATCCACGTTTATAATTACCCTAATTGAAGATTTAAAAACAAATTACAAGTTTTCCCCAAATTTCGAAACCCTAATTTCACAATCGAAGAACCCTAATTTGTATAATCACTCAATCACTTCAATTAACACACACTCCAGATACCAAAACATACCTTCTACTGCCGATTTGTTCTCCCAAGCCTCTGATTTCTAACGCATGAACTTGATTTCGATTCGATTGGAAACTTCTACCCGATCCCAATTCTTCTTCGTCAACGAGTAAAGAAACCCAACCCGCCGCACACCAAAACAATCTCTGGAGTTGATCAGCTACCGAGAACGACGTCTGGAGATGATTCACTCCGGCAGATTCAATCGGAATGAGACGATCGGTTGAATCGTCGCCTTTCGCTTCTTCGGTCGCGAACGAGAGAGAGAGAGAGAGAGAGAGAGAGAGAGAGAGAGAGAGAGAGAGAGAGAGAGAGAGAGAGAGAGAGAGAGAGAGAGAGAGAGAGAGAGAGAGAGAGAGAAGGAAAGAAAGAAGAAAATAGGAAAATCGTTTTTTTTTCATTATATAATTATTCTCATACCCAGTAAAATGACGCCACGTGGACGCTTCTTACAGATTAAAATCGATCTTGCATAAGATCGATTCTTCTGCTTATTAACCTTCTTTTCATTTAATTTAATCATTAATAATCTAAGATCTAACCATAATTATGGTTAGATGTTGCCGATAATCTTGCTCTTAGACATAGCTCATTTACTCGGAAGGATGAGTCTGTCTCTGATCCTTAAACTCATGTTCAGGAGGAGTAACATGGAGTGGTCAGTGTCATTGTAAATCGGTTTAATTAGTAGAACTGAGTCATTAAATGTTGAACAAATATAAACAGAGGTCAAACTGTTAATGAAAGTAAAACAGAGGAAAGTTGTAATAATTTAAAGTCGTTGAATTTTAACTTAATTTTATGACAATACCTAACGCCCAATAGTTCCATCAACTATTTTTAGGATAAATAATTTTCTTTCCTATAACCTAATTTTTTTTAATTTATGTTTATATTCTATTTGAATTAATCATACAATTTTTACTATAAAATCCATTATTTAATAGTTGGTATTTTTCCCACTTTTTTTTTTGATAATTGGTAGTATTCCCACTTTAAAAATAAATTTATGTTGAATCATTCATTAAAAAAAATATTTTAATTGATTAACAAATAAAAAATAATGAAAGTTTAAAGCCTTTACAGTTTCACTTAAGTGATTTATTTATTTTTTCTTACAAAAAAAAAATTAACACTTAAGCATGACAGACCTAAATAAAAACCATAAAGAGTTATGAAACTCTGTGACCACACTATAAACTTCCAGAGTTAACAAAAAATTTATAACTAAATTTCAGTTTTTAAAGTTTCTTCCAATTTCATTAATAATCGAAAAGAGTCTCTTTCAGTTTCTTATTGGAACTTTTTTCATCCATACTGAAATTTATAATCTTTACACAAATCTAAAGAGTAAATCAAAGGATAATCATTTAAAAAGCAAAAAAAAATACATTGCTATTAACTACAATAAGTCTGGTCATAAAGTTTTTTTTTTTTTTTTTTTTAACTCTGTTTTATTAATTAAACGAGAAAAAAAAAGTTAGGTATTTTTTTTTTAAGTTAGATTTATTAGTTCAGTTAATATAATTCATTGATTTGATAATAATTGTTAGTCCAGATGTTCTTTCCTATAGCTGTATTTTTGTTTTTGTTTTTTTGTTATTAAAACTTCTACGTGAATTAGAAGAAAAGCACAGTTGTAATGCAGAGGGAGAAGTCTAAACGAAAACTTGGAGACGAAGGAAATAAATTATTGATATGAGTCGATTAATAAAGAAAAATTACTACGTTTTGTATGATAGGTACTACGTTACTATACGTAGTACTCGACAAATGTGAGAAACAAACAAAAAAAAGTTGGATTTTTGATGCATTATTGCATACTAGTATACTCCACAAATGTGATCTAATCAGTGTTCTAATACTGTATGTATAATCAATCCGTCTTCACTAGAAAAAAAGAAAAAGAAAAATTTGATTCATTATTGTTGTAGTGAGAGGACGATGATAACGATAATGAAATGGAGTTTGTGTTTAATCTTCTGTCTTTCTCACGCAACACTTGTTCCTGCTAAACACTTGTGTCTTCCAGATCAGAAGGATGCTCTTTGGGAGTTCAAGAACGAGTTCTATGTCCATGATCCAACTGGGTATGGTGAGAAGAAGACAAAGAAGTGGAATAACAAAACTGATTGTTGTTCTTGGGATGGTGTCTCTTGTGATCCTAATACAGGCAAGGTCGCTAAGTTAGACCTCGACGGCAGTTTTCTCAATGGGCTTTTGAGATATAACAGTAGCCTGTTTAGACTACAACATCTTCAGAGCTTGTATCTTCGCTCCAATAATCTCTCGGGTGTTCTACCGGATTCCATCGGCAACCTCAAATATTTGACGTTTTTGGATCTTGGCCATTGCAATCTCTTTGGAAAGATTCCTTCTTCACTTGGAAATCTTTCTCATCTCACTACTCTTGATCTTTCTGTTAATCATTTCACTGGTGAGCTACCCGATTCGATGGGGCATTTAAACAAGCTAGAAAGGCTGTGTCTTGGAGGGGCCGGGCTCAGTGGGAATTTTCCTTACTTGCTACTCAACTTGAGCTCGCTCATGTGGATCGACCTTGGTTCTAACCAGTTCAAAGGTATGCTTCCATCTAATATGAGTAGCCTTTCCAAATTGGAAGTTTTTGATATTAGTGAAAATGCCTTTTCTGGTATTGTTCCCTCTTCTCTCTTCATGATATCTTCGTTGGTTGAACTTAACCTGGGACGTAACCACTTCAACGGTCCTCTTGAGATTGGGAATATCTCTTCACTATCTAAACTTCAAAACTTATACATTGGAAAAAACAATTTTAGCGGGCCAATCCCAGGATTTATATCGAAACTAATCGGGCTCTCGGAACTTAGCCTCTCTTCCTGGAAAACGGGAAGGGGCATCGTTGATTTCAGCATCTTCTTGCATCTCAAGTCACTTACGTCACTTGATCTCTCTTATCTGAATACAAGAAGCATGGTCGACCTAAGTATTTTCTCAAATCTCAAGTTACTTAGTGTGTTGGATCTTTCAGGGATTCATTTGAATATCAGTTTAACTCTCCATCTTCCCTCACCCATGATAATGTTGGTTTTATCATCCTGCAATATTGATGAATTCCCCAAGTTTCTTGAAAACCAAACCAGTCTAATGTATTTAGACATCTCTGCCAATCAAATTGAAGGCCAAATACCAGAATGGTTACCAAACTCACTCATTGTCTTTATAGCCTCCGATAATCAGTTTTCGGGAGAGATTCCTAGAGGAATATGCGAATTGGATAATCTATATACACTTGTTTTGTCCAACAACAACTTCAGTGGTTTTATTCCAAAGTGTTTTGAGATGTTCAATTCTTCTCTTTTGATCTTGCATCTTAGCAATAACAGTCTCTCGGGTGTTATTCCAGAGGAAATTATTAGTGATGGCTTGATATCACTTGATGTTGGTGGCAATTTGTTATCAGGAAAACTTCCTAAGTCTTTGATCAACTGCACTCAACTCCAGTTTCTGAACGTTGAAGATAACTACATCAAGGACAAATTTCCGTTTTGGTTGAATTCGTTGCCCAATCTACAGATTCTTGTCCTTCGTTCTAACGAGTTCTATGGGCCAATATTCTCTCCTGGAGATTCTTTGATATTCCCCAAGCTTCGAATATTTGACATTTCAGATAATAGCTTCAGTGGAGTCTTGCCATCAGATTACTTTGTTGGTTGGAGTGTAATGTCATCGGTGGTAGACATTGATGATATTAGGCTTGTATTTGGGATTTTAGGAGATAACCGAGAATCGTATCAAAGATCTGTGGTTATGACGATCAAAGGAGTGGAACGGGAGCTGGTTGGGAGTGGTTACAAAATCTACAAAAACTTCGATGTCTCCGGAAACAGACTCGAAGGAGACATTCCAGAATCCATTGGTTTACTCAAGGAACTGATTCTGCTCAACATGTCGAACAATGCTTTCACGGGCCGTATACCACCATCTCTATCAAACTTGAGAAATCTCCAATCATTGGATCTATCTAAAAACAAGTTATCCGGCAGAATCCCTCCAGAGCTCGGGAGACTCACGTTTCTATCACATATGAATTTCTCGTACAACAATCTTGAAGGTCTAATACCACAAGGCACTCAGATTGAAACTCAGAATAGCTCTTCATTTGCTGGGAATCCCGGGCTCTGCGGTGTTCCTCTCCAAGTAACCTGTGGAGGAGAAGAAGAAGAAGAAGAAGAAGAAGAAACAAAGCAAGAGAAAGAACAACAAGTGTTTAGCTGGATGGCAGCTGCACTAGGCTACGTACCTGGTGTTGTGTATGGACTTACCATTGGCCATATTCTCGCTTCGTATAGACGTGACTGGTTCATGATGATTTTTCACTATTTTGCTTAATCGAAGCATCACTTCTTCTTAGGAGGAGGATGATGTCACCTTTGTAATAATTAATAAGTCACCGTTAAATACTATCTTTCACTCTCATCTCTCTCATCTCACCGTTATAAACCGGTAACGTACGTGTATAAAACTTTTTCATCGTGTTCTGATTACTTGTCATTAGCAAGATGAGTTTCTCTTCGATCGTTTACTCACGTACGTAGTCATGTTCATGAGGAATATTTAGAGTGTTTAGAGTGTTCAGTGTCATTGTAACCGATTTAGAAGAACCGAGTAATTAATTGTTGACCAATGTTAACCGAGATGAAAGCCTTTTAAAGTTTGAGAGTTAACGGAAATAACAAGTGAAGAAGTCAAAAACATAATGCTTTTTTTTTGTTTTTAAGATACTCTGTTTTTTTTTTTTTTTACAATGATAAAAACAAAAAAGTTAGATTGATTATAATTGATTGATTTGATGATAAATTGTTCATCCAAATGTTCAAGAAAATTAATATTCATTCCTTTAGCTGTATTTTTCTTTTTTAATTTCTACATGAATTAGAAGAAAATCTAAGTCCCAATTTCTGAAAATATAACATAGATACACAAGGAGAAGTTTAAACGAAAACAAGGGAGACTTGTTAAGGAAACTATTGATATAGTCTTTGAGGAAACTATTGCTGTGCAAGTAGTCTTCTAAAGGAGACTTGTTAAGTCAACCTTTAATCTCCTCCACAAATGTAATTGGCAGTCCAATGATCTAGAGTCATGCATTTAATCAAAGGAGACTTTTCAAGTCAAGCTTTAATGTTTTTCCACAAATACAAGAGACGATTCAAAGATGGATTAATTGGAGAATTAGTACATTTTTGGAAAGAAATTTGTGAACTAGTACATATACTATTCATAATTAGGAAATTAGTCGGTGGACCCTATAATATGAGATAGAGAAGGTGTGAGATAGAAAAAGAAAATGGGGAAAAAATGACAAGGGGGCAATTGTTTTCGATTTGGTTTTTTGTTTTTTTGTTATTTTTTTATATTTATTTCTTTGAATATTCTTACCCTATGAATCTAATAATTTACATACTCGGTTTTGTGCTATTTTCTCGTAAAACTTTTGTGATACACAAAAATCTATGTTTTTTTCTCTACAATTTGATATGTATTTTACTTAATAAATTTTAAATTTATTTCATATAAATATATTTATTTTTACAGTTTAGCATGTGTACAGACGTATTTTGTACAGTTTAGCATGTGTACAGACGTATTTTGTACAATTTAGTATGTGTACAGACGTATTTTGTACAGTTTAGTATGTGTACAGACGTATCTGTACATTTAATTGGATGTGCAGACGTATCCGTACAGTTTACTAATTGTACGGATGAATAAAAAAATATACATTTTTACCCGTACAACTATTATAGTATACCAAAATATGTATATTTACGTATATTTGTACAATAATACGGTGTACGGATGATATTAAGTGATATTTTTATTATTGTACAAAAAATATTTTTGTACATCCGTACACTTAGTAAAATGTACAGAAACTCGTAAATATTCTGTTTATCTAAGTGCTTAAATGTCACCAAAATAGTAGTAAATAGTGAAAATGTATTAGTTTCCTAATTATAAATAGTGATTGTACTAGTTTTCTAATTATGTTTGAAAAATGTACTAGTTTTCCAACTCACCCTTCAAAGATTAACTCGTCTCACAAAGAAATAAAAAAAGAAGAAAAAATCAAATATGATGCATTGATGTAGTCGGAGGAGGATGATAACAATAAAATGGAGTTTGTGTTTAATATTCTGTCTTTCTCACTCAATGCTTGTTATTGATTCTTCTACTAAACACTTTTGTCTTCCAGACCAGAGGGATGCTCTTCTGGAGTTCAAGAACGAGTTATATGTCCCAAGCCCCGATTCTTATTATGCGAGTATAGAGATGTGGAGGAACAACACTGATTGTTGTTCTTGGGTTGGTGTCTTGTGTGATAATAAGACAGGTAATGTCGTTGATTTATACCTCAGAGGCAATAGTCTCAATGGACCTTTGAGATCTAACAGCAGCCTGTTTAGACTACAACATCTGCAGAGCCTGAATCTTGGCTATAATAATCTATGGGGTATTCTACCCGATTCCATCAGCAACCTCAAATATTTGAGGGATTTGGATCTTAGTTTTTGCAATCTATTTGGAAAGATTCCTTCTTCACTTGGAAATCTTTCTCATCTCACTAATCTTGATCTTTCTGAAAATGATTTCACCGGTGAGCTACCCGATTCCATGGGGCATTTAAACAAGTTGACAGAGTTGCATCTTGGACAGGCCAAACTCAATGGGAAATTCCCTCACGTTCTACTCAACTTGAGCTCGCTCACCTTGATCAACCTTGGTTATAACCAGTTCAAAGGTATGCTCCCTTCTAACATGAGTAGCCTCTCCAAATTGAAGTCTTTTCTTATTAGCGGAAATTCCTTTTCTGGAACCGTTCCCTCTTCTCTCTTCATGATCCCTTCGTTGACTGAACTTAACTTGGGACGTAACCACTTCAGCGGTCCTCTTGAGATTGGGAATATCTCTTCACAATCTAACCTTCAAGCATTATACATTGGAGAAAACAATTTCAGTGGTCCAATTCCAAGATTTATATCGGAACTAGTCGGGCTATCGAGTCTTAGCATCTCTTTCTGGGACACAGGAGGGGCCGTTATTGATTGCAGCATCTTCTCTTTTCTCAAGTCACTTGAAGCGCTAGATCTTTCAGGGATTCATTTGAATTTTAGTACAACTCTCCATATTCCCTCACCCATAAAAGCTTTGGCTTTATCATCGTGCAATATTGCTGAATTCCCAAAATTTCTAGAAAACCAAATCAGTCTAAGGTATTTAGACATCTCTGCCAATCAAATTAAAGGCCAAATACCAAAATGGTTGTGGAGACTATCAGATTTGTCGTATGTAAACATTGCTCAGAATTTCTTCACTGGAAACCTAGCTATGTTACCAGACTCCATAGAATACTTTATAGGCTCAGATAACCAGTTTTCGGGAGAGATTCCTAAATCAATATGCAAATTGGATCTTACATGTCTTTTTTTATCCAACAACAACTTCAGCGGTACTATTCCACGGTGTTTTAAGAATTTCAATTCTTCTCTTGAAATATTGCATCTTAGGAATAACAGCCTCTCTGGTGTTATTCCAGAGGAAATTATCAGTGATGGCTTGATATCACTCAATGTTGGTCTCAACTGGCTCTCAGGACAACTTCCCAAGTCTCTGATCAACTGCACTATTCTCCAGTTTTTGAACGTTGAAGACAACAAAATCAAGGACGAATTTCCATTCTGGTTGAGTCTGTTGTCCGATCTACAGATTCTTGTCCTTCGTTCCAACGAGTTTTATGGACCAATATTTTCTCATGGAGATTCTTTGAGTTTCCCAAAACTACGAATTTTTGACATTGCGGAAAATAGCTTCACTGGAGTGTTGCCATCAGAGTACTTTGCTGGTTGGAGTGCAATGTTATCCGTCGTAGCCATTTTTTATAGTGATCTGGGTCTAGGACCTATCCGAGACGAATATTATAAGTCTGTGTTTGTGACGAACAAAGGATTGAATATGGAGCTGGTTGGCAGTGTTTTCACAATCTACAAAACCATCGATATCTCGGGAAACAAATTCCAAGGAGGTATTCCTGAATCCATCGCTTTACTTAAGGGACTGATAGTCCTTAACATGGCAAACAACGCTTTCACAGGCCATATTCCATCATCTCTCTCGAACTTGACCAATCTCAATTCATTAGATCTATCTCAAAACAGATTATCTGGCCAAATCCCATCAGAGCTCGGGAAACTCACGTTTCTAGAGTGGATGAACTTCTCGTACAACAAGCTTGAAGGTCCAATACCGCTAACCACTCAGATTCAAAGCCAGAATAGCTCATCATTTACAGGGAATCCCGGTATATGCGGTGTTCCTCTCCAAACAAACTGCGGCCGAGAAGAAAAGACAACAAAGCAAGAGCAAGATGAGGAAAGGGAAGAAGAAGATCAAGTAATGAGCTGGATTGCAGCTGCAATAGCCTATGGACCTGGCTTCTTCTGTGGACTCACCATTGGCCATATTTTCACTTCATATAGACGTGACTTGTTCATGAGGATCCTTCACTGGTTTCCGTAATCAAGAAATCACTACTATCACTGAGATTGTGTCCCCTTGCAATAATAATTTTTCAAAACACTTGTTTAAATGTTTTCAATCTACATATATAAAATATTCCCATTAATATTGTTTTGGTAGTAATACTCCCATTAATATTTAAATGTAGTTATAAAGTTGTTTTCGAATTTTTATAAAGAAACAAAAATATTTTAAAAGCAAAATCCAGAGAGAAAAAAACAATATAAAATCTCTGGACAAAAAAAAAAGAAAGAAAAACAATAAAAGGTATAACCAAAACGGTCTTAATTTAAAAGTTGTGTATAAGTGTAACACTCTATGTTTTGTTTTGAGTTGTATTATGTATGTATGAGTGTGTTTTGTGCAATTAAGTTATAACTAAAGTTTCCTATAATTTCGTTACAATACTTTACTGTATCTCTCTGTCCTCTCCTCTTCTTTGCTTTCATTGTTTTTTTTTTCAGATTCAGTTCTCCACACAACACAAAAGAACCCTAAAAAAAATTTCACATTACGTTTTCTATCACCAAGAAAACAAAAATATATATAATTATTACGCTCTTCCACATTGTTTTGGATATATGTACAAATATGGAAGAGATGAAAAAGGTTTGTGATATCGATGCGAATATTCTATAGCATTAGTGATGATTTGATTCTTTTTTTTAATCGTGGGCACGAATGAGGTAACGTAATAATTCTGAAGCAATTCGAAAGATCGATCTATAGTCGCATGCAGCTGTTTCTTGGGACATCGATCGTTTGATTAATTGTTTTTGTTTATGTGGTAAAGATTTGTCTTCTTCCTTGCTTTACATATCTGTGTTTTGTCTCTTTGGTCTCTGTGTAATCTACTTGAGCCATTTGTCTGGTCTTAAATTTTTCTGCCACATACTTCAAAACTCAGATATTTCATTGTTTTAGAACATGATTGGTGATGCAAATTCTATAGATTGTAATTTGTAATTAGTAATCTTCTTTGTTTAGTTTTGTTGATTCTTGATTATAGGGGTGGATTTACTGATTCTTCTTTCTTTGTTTGGTTTTTGTAGACGCAATAAGCTATCATTAACAACAACCTGAAATCACTTAATTTGTATATATCATTGCAAAAAGTACTATAAAATATTATCAAAGATGGAGGAGATGTCACCTGATAATATACATGGAGTCATTTTAGCTGTGTCTTCGAGTATTTTCATTGGTTCTAGCTTCATCATCAAGAAGAAAGGTCTTAAGAAGGCTGGTGTTAGCGGAGCCAGAGCAGGTTCTTCTGATTTCTATATTGAGAGCTTGTTTACTTAGTCTCTTGCTTTTCAAAATGACACATAATCTTGGTGCTTCTTGTTAATTATCTGTGATTAGGTGAAGGAGGGTATGGATACTTATATGAACCTTGGTGGTGGGCTGGCATGATAACAAGTAAGTTTGATCAGTTATAATGGTTTTGAGAAGCTCTGCTGCAAATCTTACTTTTACATTGTTTGCTATTTAGCTATAGAGATGTTATGACTTTGGCAGTTTTGTGTGCTTGGGACATGTTTTGGACTCTTTATCACTATTGAAACAGTCTTTCTTTGTCTTATCTGGAAACTTTGGTTTTATATTGAGACATCATGGCTCTGTATCATGGAGCTTTGGTTATGAGAACTAATTTTGTATTCCTACTTCTTATAGTGATTGTTGGGGAGATAGCCAATTTTGCAGCTTATGCATTTGCACCGGCTATTCTAGTGACACCTTTGGGAGCTCTAAGTATTATTTTCAGGTATCTGTATCCACTATGCATGTTTCTTTATCTGTGTTAAACAAACGTAGTTTCCTGAAAACGAAAAACCGTGTTATGCAGCGCAGTGCTAGCACATTTTATTTTGGAAGAGAAGTTGCATATGTTCGGTATACTTGGATGTGTCCTCTGTGTTGTTGGATCTACTACTATTGTTCTACATGCTCCTCATGAACAAAACATTGAATCAGTCAAGCAAGTATGGCACCTTGCTACTGAACCAGGTATATATAGCTATTGCTAGAGTTTTTCTAATTTTGTTTCTCTAAGTGGACTGAAACATGTTCTATTGTTTGAATGTTTTAACCAGGTTTCCTTGCTTACTCTGCTGTGGTCTTGGTTGTGGTGCTTGCATTGATCTTCTACTACGAACCTCGTTATGGGAAGACGCATATGATAGTATATGTTGGGATTTGCTCTTTAATGGGCTCTTTGACAGTATGTTTTTATCTTTTCCCTTGGCCATTTCTTAGTAGTAGATCTCTCTTTGTTTTGAAGTAAGTTTATATGTCTTTGTTCCATGTTAGGTTATGAGTGTTAAAGCTGTAGCAATTGCCATAAAGCTTACCTTTTCCGGGATGAACCAGTTCAAGTACTTTCACGCATGGATCTTCATCATAGTAGTGACCATATGTTGCATTTTACAAATCAACTACTTGAACAAGGTAATAAGAAATATTTGTTCTACTGTCATGTCACATTTCCAAGTTTTTCTAGTAACAAACTCTGTTTTCTCATCTTTCCAGGCTCTGGATAATTTTAACACAGCGGTCATATCTCCAGTTTACTACGTTATGTTTACAACATTCACCATCTTAGCTAGCATGATCATGTTCAAGGTAAATTTTGTAGAAGTGATCATAATAAACTATAAGCTTCCAATGTATAAGCATATCATCATTATCTTTTTATGATCTAGGACTGGGCTTCTCAAAGCGGGTTGCAAATTGCGACCGAGCTATGTGGCTTTGTGACCATTTTATCAGGAACATTTCTTCTTCACAAGACAAAAGACATGGGAAACAGTACCAGCATACGCGGTTCCACATCGCACTCGCCTAGAGACACTCCTGTCTTCGTAAACTCAGGTTCTAGTCGCAGCTCCAACTCCACTAGGCCTTCAATATTGTAATCCTACTGGTCAGTTGGTAGATCAGCTAACGGCCTAGAACGAGGCAAAAACGAGTAACAAAAGCCTCAAAGAGAACTATTTTTTTGGATGGGAAGTGACAAAACAGAGCGATTGGGTATAATGTGTTTTTGGAGAAAGGAAGGTTTAGTGAATGAATTTGTTAGGGATACTATTTGATTGATTGTTTCATGCTATTTCATTTTATTACCATTTCATGTTTTTCATATGAGAGATATAAAGGAAGTTTTAAACACACAGTTTCACCATTTTTTCTATACTCTTTCACATTTGTTCCTTAAGGAGATCTTGAGGCGAAGAACGATATACGTAACCATATTAAGTCGTTTTTGTTCTCTAGTTTTCATTGATGTATACTGTAATGTGACCTTTGGCAACTTAGAAATCCTCAAAAGAGATTTGATCATGAGAAGAACAGTTAACAAATAAAAGAAAACCCCAAATAGCCATAGCTTCAAAATGTGTATGCCTGAGGTTAGTTTAGTGAGTTGTAGATAAAATGGCACATGGTATTGTCTTATAAAGAAAGTGTTTATATTTCTTTTCTTGGTTAATGCCATATTCCAAACAATAGACCGGACAAAAGACCTAATAATAAAAGGCACTTGTGTTCTGGTGATTTATCTTCCGTAGTGTGGATGTGATTAAAGAAGAAGCAGACAAGTGAAGATGGGGACATGAGAGTTTGGTCGAAAAATATTTAGTTTTTTTTTGAAAACCAAAAATTGACTTTCCTAACTAATCAAACTTCCACGACTCTTCTTCTACTCTCTTCTTTTCTCCATGTGATCTTCTTCTTTCACTCTTTTGGGGCTATAGTTAATTCAGGACACTCGCCTAAAGTACCACTTTAAAGCTTCTTTTGAGTACCCTCTCGACAAAACTTAAAAAAGGGGTCTCAGGATGAGACTAGTGCCGATACAAATGAAAATATCAGAGAACCGTACGTACTTTGGCCCGACCTGTTTTTGTGAAACGGCAAAATCATCGTATTTTTTTTGTCTCTTGGATAGATATTTTAAGGTTTTGGATTCGATCTAAGATATTTTGAGGATTTGAATGCTTAAATCGATCAAGTGTTTAGTGGGTGTTAATACATTATGTCATTTGGTAGTTTGGTATGATGGATACTACGAGTATTTTGGTGGATACTTGCTACACGATTATACGATATTGGAGGATCTTGATTTGGATAGCATATACGGAACAGAGAAAATGGCTATGAACAATATTTTGATGGGTACGTACTTATGAATAGTGTTCACGTGTGCAACGTTTACGTAAATAAGTTCACTACTCATACATAAAGAAGTTACTTGGAACACGTAAAAGCCAACGTTAAATATACAATATCACAACAAAGATAAATGCTGTTACGACAAATTCTATTACCGTTACTAATTAACAATGTTGACGATATGATCTTATTAGTTTAATGTGTGTATCATTCATACGTTTAAGTCAAAGAAAATATCGGTTGTCTTGACATTACCAGCTGAAGACAGAACTAATGTACCCATTGGCCACATGCATGTAGGACATATACTTCATCTCAACACCCCAACATTAATTAAACTACGTCTTCCTAAAATCCAAATTGCTTCGATCTAATCTGTTTGTCAAAACCATGTCCTTGTAGGTCACACTCACAATATAAAACTTTTTCTAACTCCACCAATATATATAGACCTATATTTCCCTTTGGCTGATCATAAACCAAACTCAAAAGCTTCTTTCATCAAACGAGATCAATACATCTTAACTTGAGTCATTGATTCTAAAGCTTTCTCTTTGTTTCTAATTCTAGAAATGGCATTCTTGAGAAGTCTTTTTGCTACCAAGCAAATCATTCGTCGGTCTTTTACTACTGAATCATCATCAACATCATCATCATCATCAACTTCAACGCCTAAAGGGTTCTTTGCTGTCTACGTTGGAGAACATCTGAAGAAAAAGAGATATCTTGTTCCGGTTTACTACTTGAGCAAGCCATCTTTCCAAGCTTTGCTTAGGAAAGCAGAAGAAGAGTTTGGTTTTGATCATCCCACCGGTGGTTTAAGTCTACCATGCGACGAAGCTTTCTTCTTTACTGTCACTTCTCAAATTCGTTGAGCCGACGACACAATAGTTATTAAATGTTTACATTCTCTTAGTTTAAGGAGGGAAATACACATTGTAAATATTACACTTTTTTATATACATACGTACTGATGAGAATAATATAGTTTGCTTTCGAATTCTATATATTCCACACTCCATATAAACTGATGAAGCCAATCGAAAACTCTTTGTATATATTTACTATATTGTAGGTTCTTTACTTCAGTATTTTCATCAAGACTCTTTCCTTGTTATATTTTCTTCTTGGTAACTTGATGATTAATCTTCCACACAACCCCCTTTATTAACTTGTGGTCTTGTTGTTTCCGCCATAAAAAACGACAAAGACAGGCTCCAAGTTAACGATCCATGGCAAAGAGAAGTTTACAGTACGAAGAAAAGTTTGCTTTGAAATGGCTGATGGACGTGCTAGCCTGATAGGGAATGCAATAGCAGCATCTCGTAGACGTGCTCGGATGCATGCAGCTCGTGCTCATAGAAGGACCCGGAATCTAAATATACCCGAACAGTTCTTATTTTTCTGTATCCGAAATACCCGATCCGAACCTGAAATGATACTCGAAAGGATATAGTTTGAGTAGGCTGAGTTGTTTCAATATAGTTATAGTTCCTTTTTATTATTGTTATTGATGTTTTAAAAAGAAACAAATTTAGCATAAGCATGTATTACGTTAATATGGTAGTTACTTTACTTTAGGTTTCATAACATTTTTTAATGTGATAATTCAATTAACTAGTAGTAAAGCTGTATTTGGATTCCGGTTTAATTTTATACCAGTAAAGACCAATTAAAATTGAATTTAAGGTATCAAACCCGGGAATTGATCAAATTCCCGGACCGGTCTAAACTTAACCGGATCTATCTGAGGCCGCCGTTGTTTAGGTTTATACTTTATACCACCAGCTAAAGAGCTTTTCATCTCTCTTTCTCAGCTTCTCTGATTCGTCTTTTCTCCTCCGTCTCTGAATCTTCGCGAAAACCCTAATTGTCTTTGTGGTCTTGTTGCTTTCGCCATGGAAGACGGCGGCAAGAACGATGTCCCCAAGTTACCAATCCCTGGGAAGAGAAATGTACTAATCACCAGTGCTCTTCCTTACGTCAACAACGTTCCTCATCTCGGAAACATCATTGGATGTAATTCTAAATCTTTCCTCTCTTTATCTCTGTTCAATTCATGTCTTCTTCTTCTCTGATTGCGCATTTAGTGTCTGTTTATGAATTCATGTTTTAGGAATTAGATGCTTTGTTTCAGATGCAGTAATCAGTTTAGCTTTGAAACCATCAGATTCCAATGTTGCGAAATTTTAAGATTGATTAGTATATGGAATTGTGAAAAGTGTGTGGACGAGTGTGTGGCACACGACTGATAAGGATGGTTTTAGGATTGAGTTTGTGAGAATGGCGATTTCGATGTTTCTTTCTGGGTTTATACAATGCTTTATATCATTGTGTGTTGTTTTGTTACAGGTGTTCTAAGTGCTGATGTGTATGCTAGATACTGTCGTCTCCGTGGCTATAATGCGATATATATATGTGGGACTGATGAGTATGGGACTGCAACTGAGACCAAAGCTTTGGAGGAGAATTGCACCCCCAAGGAAATCTGTGACAAGTAATGTATCTTGATTTTTTTATTTTGGTTGTTGCTTAGCTTTATGTTTTAGTTTGTCATCATCTACTGACTAAAAGTGGATAGATTTTGTCTGCAACAGACTGTTTATGGTAGTTAGACTGTGTCTTGAAATGTGTAGGTTTATGGGATTTGTATCTTGACAAGAGTTCTGAATCTTGATAGTTTATCCTTATTCAACTTAATCAAGAGAAATATACACAAGTTTTGACAGATTTTCATAATTTGTTTTTAAGAGAACCTTTCAGATATTTTTGCTAGAGAACTTTGCGCTGTAGCATAATTTTTGTTGTTGTTGTTGTGCATTTAGGTACCATGCCATTCATAAAGAAGTTTATGACTGGTTTGATATAAGTTTTGACAAATTTGGGCGAACTTCAACTCCAGAACAGACTGAAGTGTGCCAAGCAATTTTCAATAAGTTGTGGGAAAACAAGTGGCTTTCTGAGAACACCATGCAGCAGGTTAGTGCTTTTACTCAAATATTCAAATGCCAGTTAGCCTTAGTTCATCACAAAAGCATACATATGTTCTTCTTAAGTCGAGGAATCTACACCACTCAGTTTGTGAGTTTTTAATTCTCATGTCTTTGTGGCCCATTGTATCTTCAGCTTTATTGCGATACATGCAAGAAGTTCTTAGCTGACCGGCTTGTTGAGGGTTCTTGTCCGTTTGAAGGATGTAATTATGATTCTGCTCGTGGAGATCAGTGTGAAAAATGTGGAAAGCTCCTGAATCCTACTGAACTCAAAGATCCGAAGTGCAAGGTAGGCCATGCTTTTCTTCTTCATGGCATCATCCCATCAAGGGATTGTATTTGTATCGTTTTATAGCACTGCATTTGTGTGGGACATTGCATACTTCATCACGTCAGTTGACATTCTCATTCACAAACAGCTAGTATGCTTTTTTCTGTTGGTATAAAGAAGATCTTGGGTGTGAAATTCTTTCTGTTTTAGAGATATCTAGTTAACTTGGATGTTGAAACATGAGGCGCATTTGCACTAGTTAATAAGCAATACATATGTATTGCATATGGTTACAATACATATCATTATTCACTGCTAATGGCTAAGTGATTTTGGTTGCCCAGAGCATGCTTTGTTTTTCTTCCTATTTTATTACTTCGGTTCACAGATTTAGCTTTCTATAGAAACGCAGACTATGGTCTTTTATTGTGAATACTAATGATTTATCTCTCAAACAGGTCTGTCAAAACACACCCCGAATTCGTGACACAGACCACCTGTTTATTGAGCTTCCGTTGCTGAAAGATAAGTTGGAAGAGTATATTAAGGAGACATCTGTTGCTGGATCTTGGAGTCAAAATGCTATTCAAACAACAAATGCATGGCTTAGGGATGGGCTTAGACAGAGATGCATTACAAGGGATCTTAAATGGGGAGTACCTGTCCCACATGAGAAATATAAGGAGAAAGTAGGAGCCTCACTTCCAGCCAATTTCATAAACATTTAAACATCAACTACTAATTCAAAACATGGATATTATAGGTCTTCTACGTTTGGTTTGATGCTCCTATTGGATATGTCTCAATAACGTCATGCTACACATCTGAATGGGAGAAGTGGTGGAAGAATCCTGAGAATGTGGAGCTTTATCAGTTTATGGGGAAGGACAATGTGCCATTTCACACTGTGAGTAGATAACATTTCAAAAGTTTATTTACCGCCAGTGACTTGTTCCAATGGTTTTTAGTTATTTCCTTTTTCTTCATCTTATTTTTCACTAAAATAGAACATCAAAAGTATGTTCGGTTCCCGTCTTTTCTGAAGCTCCTCAAGGTCCCCTTAAGATGGTTTATATTTTGTTAATTTGATAGTTTTCCCTAATTTATTGTTATGCAGGTGATGTTCCCCTCTACGCAGCTTGGAACTGGGGAAAATTGGACACTGATGAAGACAATCAGTGTGACTGAATATCTAAACTATGAAGACGGTCAGTTGATATTTCACCATGGCTTCCTTGGGGACTTAGCTGAATAATTTTATTTTTGTCTGCTTTGCTTTTTCTGCTATTCATAGAAAAATACATGTTCTTTTGAATGGGTTTTCAGGAAAGTTCTCCAAGAGTAAAGGTGTTGGAGTGTTTGGTAATGATGTAAAGGATACAAATATACCTGTCGAAGTATGGAGATACTACTTGCTGACCAACAGGCCTGAGGTAACTGATTGCTGCTACGAAATTGAAATGCTTTTCTTCATTCATCATAGGCACGCATTGCAAGTGTGTAAATGTCACTATCACTGATTGATTCTGGGAATTATTCCATCTAGGTGTCTGACACATCATTTTCATGGAAAGATTTGCAAGCAAAACTGAATGGCGAGTTGTTAAGCAACATAGGCAACTTTGTTAATCGAGTTCTGAGTTTCATAGCAAAGCCTGAAAATGCAGGTTGGTTATTTAAGTATTTGGTGTTAGCTGTTTTGTCTTTTTAGTTTAACATCCAGTTTAATATATGGTATGTGTTGTATTCTTTTATTAAAAATCAGCTACAGTCGTTACTGGTAGTCTAAAATGATAGAAAGGTGCATCTGGCTTGCAAGAGTCGTTATTATTTTTCTGCTAAGCTAGTATAACGCTCTCTGATAAGATTCCTCTCTTTGTAAACTTGTATGGACATGGATTGATGAACTGATCGTATAACATGTCTATAGATCAAATGCCTATGTATATGCATATGTAATCTGTTCATACACTCTAGGATGGTCAAATCTTGCATTTGGCTTTCTCAAAAGAAAAACTGAGCATGAGGTTGCAGGATAGCATAAAATATTAAACTCTCTTAGAAACAGTTAGAACACGAAGATACGAAAAACTTGCTAGAATTCTGGTTACCTGCTTTGTGATACTCTAGAATTCTACTAGAGCAAGACTTTTTCATATCTCTCTTTGATGTTTCTACCCCCTCACCATTGCATGTTCAAACCGATGTGCAGGTTATGGGTCTGTCATTCCTGATGCTCCTGGTGCTGAGTCTCATCCTTTAACAATATCACTGGCTGAAAAGGTTGAAAAGTTGGTGGCAGAGTATGTAGAAGCCATGGAAAAGGTGCAAAATATTATATGAACTTTGGCCTGATATGGTCTATCTTACTTTTTGTGCATGGTTGTTTAGGTTCTTAATAAATGCCTTGTTCATTTGATGCAGGTTAAGCTCAAGCAGGGGCTGAAAACTGCTATGCTGATTTCAAGTGAAGGGAACTTTTACTTACAGGTAATTCTGTTCTCATTAACAAACTATATATTGGCTTTGCTGGCTATTCAGTCTAACCAACTATGCTGTTATCTTTAGGCAAACCAATTCTGGAAACTATACAAGGACGATAAACCTTCTTGTGCAATTGTTATAAGAACTGCTGCTGGTTTAGTACACCTTCTTGCTCAATTGTTAGAACCTTTCATGCCATCCTTTTCTCGTGAGGTCAGTTTGATTGATAGTTTTGGTTAATATTGTTTTTATTTAGTTTTAATAGAAAGTCAAGCGTGACTAGTGCTGTCTATTGCATTTTGTAGGTATTTAAACAGCTAAATTTGCCTCTACATTTTTCTCTCTCCGACGAGAGGGGGGAGGTATTACTAGCAAGTAGACCATGGGAGATTCTACCTCCCAGCCACAGGATAGGCACCCCTCAACCTTTGTTCAAGGAGTTGGTATGTAGCTCTCTGATTTTATCCGTAGAATGCCTGGCTTGTTGTCTGTTACAAAATGCCATGTAGCATTTAAATATATCAAAATGATATGATCACAGGTTGACGAAGAAGTGCAACAGTACAGAGAAAAGTTTGCTGGAAGTCAAGCTGATAGACGTGCTAGGGATGAAGCAGCAAATTTGACAGATCAACTTAATAAAACAAAACTTTCAGGTTCTCTATTGTTATTCGCAAAATCCTATTTTACATTCGTCAGGCTTTTAATTGGTAGAGATCCTGAGCTTACCACAGTAACGTGGTTATGTACTGAACTGCTGTTTTTCTCCCAGATGCCAAGAAACAAAAAGCAGCATCATCAAAAGGAGGTGGAAAACCCAAACCTCAACCAGCTGCTGATCGTGAAATAACTATGGCAAGACTTGATATTCGAGTTGGTAAAATTTTGAAGGCTGAGAAACATCCTAAGGCAGATTCATTGTACGTAGAAGAAATTGATGTTGGGGGAGGTGAAATTCGCACTGTTGTTAGTGGACTTGTCAAATATATACCTCTTGAGGAAATGCAGGTTGGTTCAATCAATCTAGTCATTTGTTTCCATCCCAACTTCAGTATCTATCCTTTATAAAATCCAATTGATCTAATATTGTTTCTGGACAGAACCGTATGGTCTGCGTTCTTTGCAACTTGAAGCCGGCAAAAATGAGGGATATTGTGTCGCAAGCAATGGTTCTTGCAGCTTCCAGTAGTGATGGCAGCAAGGTAGAATGCGCAAGAGTCTCTGACCTGTCCGTAGTTTCACTAGTTTCATTTCGGTTTTATAACAAAATTGTTTTTGCTGGAAACCTTTCAGGTTGAGTTAGTTGAGCCACCTCAATCTGCTAATATCGGAGAGCGTGTTACATTTCCCGGGTTTGAAGGCGAGCCAGACGATGTGTTGAACCCAAAGAAGAAAGTATGGGAGACACTCTTGGTGGATCTAAACACAAAGGAGAACCTAGTTGCTTGCTACAAAGATGTGCCCTTCACTACATCTGCAGGTGAATGCAAAGTTTCATCCATCAGCAATGGCACAATCCGGTAAAAGCTTCCTTGAGCCATAAACGCCATTTAATCTTCTCCATTTCTATCTTTCACTGTAAGAGGGAAACGAAACGTACTTCAGAGATTTCATTTGAAAATTTGATTCTAATTACAAAACATGTTCTTGTAAACTTTAATTAAAGCTTGGTACAATTTTGGTTCTTGGTTGATGTTTTGAGAAACAGTAAAATCTTTTTAAAAAGGCAACCACACAACATGTCGATTATGTTGATTGATGTCTTAATTTAGTTAATTTTAGTTAATCTAATTCTCGTTTTACATGTTAGGAAAAAAAGTCGCATCATTCTTTTTTTTGTCGGTTCCTAACTTTGTTTGCTACTTTTCTTATGATCTGCATCTTATGACTACCATTTCTATGTTTTTCTTTCACTGATCCAAATTGCTTAAGCTCCCAAATAATAAGTATTTTCTGGTAAAGCTCCCAACTAATTATAAAGGTGAACATACATCTCGTAAAGAGTTTTCTACACACCCTTAAAAAAACTCCATTGAAACTCGATCAAGTAGTGTGAATGGATTGGACACCGATGGAATTGAACCCTACATGTGGTAATTTAAAGAACTTTTAATAAATATTTTGATTCAAATCCTACATGTGGTAATTTCAAGAACTTTTTATATATAAATAAGAATAATTATAAAAAATAGTGATGGAAAATTAGTTTTCTTTAAAGTTATTATTTTATTAATTTTAGTAATATTTTTTAAAAATAATTAATATACAATGATTTAAGCTAAATGAACGAGCCAACCCCACATATTAGCATACATTCGCGGTACTGGTTAGGATTTTATACATACTACCCATGGGTCGAGACTCATCACGGATCAAAATATTCTTTTGACTCATTGCAAGATGTGTCTAACGGGATGGGTCAATCAACTTTGACAGATTTTGGGTGAAATAAAATTTAAATGAATATATCTTATTTAGTTGATAAACGCGAAAATACTTGACAATTTTTTTTTTTCATATGCTTATATATGCTTATATATGCAATATTAACCTAATAATTTTTTTTATTCAGTCAACTAATTTGGATATTTTAGTAGTTCATATTGTCTAGAACTGAGTAACCAAAAATTATAATCGAGCTGATGTATATATATATATATATATATATATATATATATAAATCAACTATTTTACAATAATACATATATTCAACTCTCTAAACTATTATCTAACTTTGATTTATTCAAAATTCTTAATTATTATTTATTTCACTTCAGTCAAATAATTTGCTTCCAATCTTGTATGTTGTATCTTTATTAGATTTATTCTTTACAGAAAAAGTCTATCCTTTTGGATTTTTTAGTACTTGTTATTGTCTATGCCTCTATGGAATTGAGTAACCAAAAATTGTAATCGTTTACAAAATGCTAGCTGAGTTATATTTATTTTCAACTCTTTTACGACGTTATATTCCATTTATTCAACTCGTTAAATTATCATCTAACTTTGATTTATTCAACCTTCTTACTTAGTATATATTATAGTTCAGTCAAATTATTTGCGTCTAATGTTGTATCTTTATTAGATAAATTATATTACAGAAAAAGTCCATGCCTTGCCTTGAGTAAATAAAACATGTAATTATTTACAAAACGCGAGCTGATTTATATAATGAAAAAGTTGAAGATTCTTTGGTTTAATATTAACGTCAATGACAAATGAAACTCAAATTCAAATCTTTGTTGATGTTTTGCGCGTTAAAACTGCGGAGTTTATGACATCTTCTGACTTTTTCTTCCCCATAAAATGTTTACTAAACTTAGATATGTTTAACATATTGCGTATGATAAATTGAATTGTGTAGTTCTGGTTTAAGCATTAGAATCTGAGTTCGTTAGGACCAATCATTGTCAATTACAACAAATGGACAAAAACAATAATATGCATGAGCGTGACTGCATGAAACCGATTAAAGCATATACGACATTTAGAGGGACGATAGGTAGGTGAAGGTGTTTTCTAGATTCTAACACGTGAGGTTTCGTAAGTAGGTATAACTATAAGAGAGTTAACCATTTGATACAAAATAAAAATCGATTTCGGTTTAGGTCTTGGGTTAAGTAAACCTATATAATCTTATATATTGTGTTGTGCTATTCAATGCAACACTTAAACACGTAGTATAGTATCAATATAAGAATGGAAGATATTACCATAGCCGTGGTGGCTCTCGCCGCGGTTCTTCTCTTCTTTCTTTACCAAAAGCCAAAAACAAAACGGTACAAGCTTCCTCCGGGACCAACGCCACTTCCGGTGATCGGAAACCTCTTCCAGCTTGAGAAGCTTAACCCGCAACGCTTTTTTGCTGGATGGGCTAAAAAATACGGACCAATCTTTTCATACAAGATTGGAAAGAAGACAATGATGGTGATATCGTCGGCTGAACTAGCTAAAGAGCTTCTCAAGACGCAAGATGTCAACTTCGCCGACCGGCCTCAGCACTATGGCCATGAGTTCATATCTTATGGTCGGCGTGACATGGCGTTGAACCATTACACACCGTATTACCGAGAGATGAGGAAGATGGGGATGAACCACTTGTTCTCGCCCGTACGTGTGGCCACGTTTAAGCACGTCCGGGAGGAAGAGGCTAGGAGGATGATTTATAAGATAGACAAGGCCGCGGAGAAATCCGAAGTGATTGATCTAAGCGAGCTTATGTTGACCTTTACGAACTCTGTTGTGTGTAGACAAGCGTTCGGGAAGAAGTACAACGAAGAAGGGGAAGAGATGAAGAGGTTCATCAAGATTCTTTATGGGACTCAGAGCGTTTTGGGGAAAATATTTTTCTGTGATTTTTTCCCCTTTTGTGGCTTTCTTGATGATTTGTCAGGTCTCACAGCTTATATGAAAGATTGTTTTGTAAGACAAGACACTTATCTTCAAGAGGTTATCAATGAGGCGGTTGATCCCAAAAGAGCCAAACCCGAAACCGAGAGCATGATCGATCTCTTGATGGGGATTTACAAAGAACAACCTTTCAATTATGAGTTCACCGTAGATAATGTCAAAGCTATTGTCATGGTAAGTATAAACATCTCTTCTTATCTATGATTCTAACTATTACTTGCCCTACAAGCAATCATTTGCGTGTGGTTTACTCTTCTTTTTGTTCTTTCGTTCCAAAAGGATATCGTAGTTGCGGGAACAGATACAGCAGCTGCAGCGGTTGTATGGGGGATGACCTATCTAATGAAGTACCCTCATGTATTGAAGAAAGCTCAAGCAGAGATTAGAGAGTATATGAGAGATAGAGGTTCAACGTTCATTACTGAAGATGACGTCAAGAACCTTACGTACTTCAAAGCCTTAGTTAAAGAAACCCTAAGGATCGAACCAGTCATACCTCTCCTTATCCCTCGTGCTTGCATTCAAGACACCAAGATCGCCGGCTACGACATCCCCGCAGGGACAACAGTCAACGTCAACGCTTGGGCCGTGTCACGTGACGAGAAGGAGTGGGGACCGAACCCTGACGAGTTCAGACCCGAGAGGTTTCTTGAGAAAGACGTTGACTTCAAAGGCACGGACTACGAGTTCATACCGTTCGGGTCAGGCCGGAGAATGTGCCCGGGGATGCGTCTTGGTGCGGCGATGCTAGAGGTTCCTTACGCGAACCTTCTTCTCAACTATAACTTTAGACTTCCTGATGGGATGAAGCCAGACGAGATCAACATGGATGTAATGACTGGTCTTGCTATGCACAAGTCGCAGCATCTCAAGCTTGTTCCCGAGAAATTCAAAATGTACTGATTAAGATATAGTCAAAATAAAGCTACGTACGTCTCATCTCAATATATGTTACTATACGGTGTACTCTGTTTGGTTTCTTTATTAAGTAGCAGTCGTATCTCTTATCTTTGTTATCTTTCACTTCACATTTTCATGAAAGGAAGCAAATGAAAAAACTTGGTTTGGTTTTAGTTCGGATAAAACTCAAACAGTAATTTAGATTAAAAAATGAGCAGGGACGAAATGTTCGAAACTCTGCCCTTTTTCAATAATTGTGTTTACATTTCATTTCTGCTAATTTGACCAAACCAAAGGACTAAGAACCCTAAAAGAAAAATCACATAAAAACAAGTTAAAATCCCTAATCACACCAAATTTAGGAAATAAATTATTCAGCAAGATAAAATAGTTAAATAATACCAAATTATCAATACTAGATTACTTAGGCTAATTGTTTTCTTTATTTAAGTGATAGTTAAATTAAAAAATTTGGGTTATTTGTTTAGTTTTGTTTTAGATCGAACCAAACCAAATTGCTGAAAAAAGCTTCGCCGCTTGGTAAGGGCAAGGATCTTATTATATAAAGTTGAATTTTCAAAGTTAGTCATTAACAAGATCGTGACACGTGCTAATTGAATTGATAAGATGTCTTTGAACATGAACTGTATTCCAATGTGTGACGAAATCACTAAATCGGATAAAATTCCAGTCACGTTTTGAAATATATATATGTTCTGTTCACATAATAATACTAATATATTGACGTAATCTTGTGGGAAAGGAGTAGCTTTTGTATCAACATAGGCAAATGCACTAAATGTTACACAAAAACCTTACAAAAATATAGATGGGAAATACATAATTTTCAGACGCTTGTAAGCAGAACTGTATAAAGACACGAAGTGGAAACATCTTATTCAAATTCTACCACCAAATTCTAGCATTTTTGTGGTCACATACACGATAATTACTGAAAAAATTTAAATAACATTATGAAACATGGATATGCTTGTTTAGGCAGTCCCAGCTCTAGTGGTAGAGCCCTTGGTGCAGAAAGAAGAACATGCTTTTGCACATTTTTCTACCGCTCCATTCACAATTTCACTTGCATCTACTCCCCAAAACAATAATAAATGAATTAGTATTCTCTTCATTTATCAATCCAAGATATATATAGCTTGATGGTTTGTTTTACCAGATTTTTGGAGAATGTTGATGCCCTCACACACAGATGATGTGCACCCCAACTTACAGTATTCATTGAAAACATCACCTTAGATCAAATTTCAAAATATATTCAACTTACACATTAGAAAAGAAAACATGAAGGAAGTGATAACTAATGACATAATATAACATGTTCTGGTTTCGGGCTTAAGGGGATGTATGGATTTCGGCCCAGAATCTCTATGATAATTCAAAAAAGAAAAAAAAATGACATAATAGAACGAAAAAAATTTACCTAAGTTTTCGAGAATATCGTATTTATATCCCTCTGGACATGTCCCTTCAACAAGTTTGCATCCCCATTGACCAGCACATAATTCCTTGTTGAGATAACTAAGACAAATATTAAACTTAGTTCTTTTAGCATAAGAAGGGCAACAACTGATCTCTCCTTCTACTTGAATTTGCGCCATGACCAGACTCATCACAAGCACACTTAAAATCACAGTATTTTTGCCTTCCATTGTTTAACTGATTACTTATTCAGAAATTTTTTTATAATTAAGCTTGTGTTGATGAAATGGTGATGAAGCCAGACTTTCTTATATCTATTTCTTCTACAATTTATCATCATAAACGTCTTTTCACACATTTCTCACATGCTCTATACACATAGGCTGGATCACCTTATCATAATGGCTACCAACCAAATACCTTATCACAATGGCTAACCAACCAAAAAAGACTTCACCCTATCAAAATCTTATCAAAATTAATTTTCATTGCATTTTTTGCTTGAGAAAATCAAAATTTATTCATGAAAATTGGTTTCATTTGCAGCACATTATACGACTGAATAGGAAAAGTAACATGTTTAAGTTTCAGTTTCTCAAAATAACTTCAAAAAATTTCTCAAAATACCCATGTTTAAGTTTTTTTTTTCAAAAATAGTATTATTAGTTTAATTTTTCAAAAATAACACAAAAGTTTAATTTTTACACAGGTAAATTTTTCATGGGCTTAGAATTTATCCTCTTAACCGTAAAACATTTTAAAAGCCTTGTAAAAACGATTTACTCTTATCAGCCATTTTTTCCTAATTATTTGGAGAAAAATACATTTCTCTTTTCAAAGAATTTAAATTAAAAATAATAATAACATTGTACAACGCCAAGAATCTCATCTAATTGACAAGAAAGAGTTGATTTGATTGACTGGGTTTTCAAAATGAAACGTTGACCTCGTTTCTTTGGTTTGGCATGAGGACCAATAACCGGAGATGACCTTCTTGGCATAACTTGACCGGGTTTCTATGCTGTGTGAGGATTGCATTACTGTTGCCTAACAAAACATGAGCAATTATGTAACTATCCCCTTTCTCATTTGCAAATTGCCATTCCCTAACTGTCAAGTTGAAATAGTCTTTCCGTGTCGATACTGTTGCTTTCACCTCCACGTACTCTTTCTTACCACCTCGGTTTTCGATCAGTAGGTCGTAAGGTAAACCGGTTTCGCTCTGGTCGTTTACCCATCTGACCAGAGCCTCATTGCCGTATTTTGCAACAAAGTATCTGTACGCGATTTCTTCACCTTTTCTACCTGTCTGTTGCGCTTGTGCGGCCCAGGGTGTGCCGGTATGTAGCTGATCTCTTTCGCTGAAGTTAGCTGAGAAGGAATTGTTCCATTCATGAGGAAGATTTGGATTGAAGTGAATAGCAGCTTGATTCCCTGAGGTTGAGCCACTAATCATTTGCATCGGATACAATGGGTTTGGCTCACTAGTTCGTGTACTTGTGCCTGCATAATTATCATATCCAGAAACCAAGTTGGTATCGCTCATCTCAATCGGTATTTTTTCGTCAGGAGCATCTGTTACATCCTCTCCACCGCTGCTATGCTGACCAGAGGCCACCTTTTGTTTAGAATCATCAACGTGGTCCTTGCTCGAACCATGTCCTGGTTTTGAACTTGAAGGTAACCAGCTCAAGCTTATTCCAGCTTTCTTCTTCGCTTTAAGAGCAGACTTTAGGGACCAGATCTTTTCATCATCAGGAATCTGATCAACTTTCTGACTGTTCAGAATGAAAGTTTCCATTTGTTCCCCGTTCAAACCAGATTCTGCCATTGTTTTGATCAAGTGAAGAAAATTTGCCAGATGCAGATCAGGAACTCCGTTGAAAAACAACCGAGACAGTTCCATGAACAAGGAATGGGAATCCAGACACGGTGTTGTGTACAGAGCTTTATCCTGAAGACAGAAGAACAAAAATATAATATATCAGTAAGTAAATTTATGCACCATAAATATTTAGGAGTTTGCATCGGATTAGCATATCAGATTGAACTTGGATAGTAAAACTTCAAAGACAAAGCACATGCTAATTTTCAAGATTGGGAGTAAACGACTGAGGTATAACAACCATAGTCCCGGTTATGAGGTTCTGACAAAAGCAAAGGATCTACTTGCATATAAGCAGAGAGGAGTTTCAGATAGCCTCAAAGCTAGTGTCATAGCCCCTACAATCCCAAAATAGTCTATCGCAAGAAACACAAAGGAAAGAAGACGTACATGAAGAAGAGAGCTGCATTTGAACTCCTTTTTAGAGCTAATGCCATACTGCGGTATGACATTCCTATAGCATAACTTATCAGCAACAAAGACTTGTAGACGCTTGAGTTGACTATGGACTGTCTTTTTTGTCTGGGTATACTTCTCATGATGGAGTGTAAAGATATATCGCTGGGCATAAGGCAGAGCCCAGTTTACAAGTGACACTGTTACAGTATTATCTTGCAAACCTTCATATTTCGCTTCACGCTTTACCACCTGAAAAAATTACGTAAACACCACAAGAGTGAATTGGAATTGAGGTTACATAGTAGAAACGGAGACACATATATCAGTTCTACCCTTGTATATAAGCTACAAGGTGATGGTTTTGGAGTAAGTGCATCAACACAATAAGAAAGGCTTACTCTTTTTAATATCAAATCTAATGTCCCTAAGAAGCCCTTACATGTACACTTTTTAATACAATTTTGTGAAGGAAAAGATTAGGTTACCTCAGATATACTTGGAATGCCCAAGCTGTGCATGAGCCCAGACACTTTTGTTTGAAGCACCTCTTGCTCTTCATCTTCATTTTCCCCAAAGTTAATAAACTCAATGTTATCCTTCTTCTTAAATCTCTTCTTTAATTTCTCATCATCACACCAACATACGAGACCGAACGAGGAGTGCAAGGACACCCACTTATCATTTTCAGTAGGAAGTACCGTGTACTCAAGTTCTGAAAGTCTCTCTTTAAAATGAACAACATCTTCGGAAGATTTGCCAGACTTCAAGTCATCACTCCACTTCAGGAAAATTTTGAAGACCTAGCGAGGCATCAACTTAAAAATTTAGTAAAGAAGAGCATGGCTTGAAGATAAACAGGACGAGATAAATTCGTTCAGTAAATAACTTACAGCCTTGGCAGCACATGAGGGTGACACATAATGTGCGAACTGCCCTAGAATTTTAAGGTATTCTTGAAAAGAAGGTGTCTCAGGTACTCCACACCCATTCACAAAAAAGTCATGGAGACCTGGATAGATATTGCACAATGTTTTCCTACGTAATGATTCCACAACACTGCTGATCTGCGAACTGATCTCTTTTATCTCATTTAAAACGCCAGCAGAATCATTCCAGTAAACATCACCAAGGGACAAGAATATTCCAGATATCAGATCATTCTGCCTACTTCCAATTTCATGTGGTACAAATACACATGGGACAGTATGAAGTTTTCCGGTAATTTTCTCCTTCGGATCAGCCATTTCCTTCCACAAATATTTGTAAAATCTGGTAATCTGAGAGATGCTGCAAAATCAAAAGAAAAAGTTGTATGCGGTTAGAAAAAGCATCAAGAAAGGACAGTCTTGTATTAACATCAGGAGTTTTTGGAGAATGGGTTGGAAAAGACAAACACTTGACTAGAAGAAGCATGTTGTAACAATACAGAAAGTTAAACAACTCATTGCAAAATAAATTACATGGAAAATTTATCTGAAGTCCATGAACTCTGTGCATACTTACACATAAAAGACATTTGGAAAAACGTTTATAACTCAGTTCTCATGTCATCAGACCTAATATTTTATACTTAAAAATAAACAAATCTCCAGCAGAATATCATTTATCAGCTGTAAATCATCCAATGCACGATAGTGAACAGTAGTTTAAGAACTTTCTTATTCGTAATAATGTGGAAAGAAAACAATTAAAAATGAATGTACCTACAATCAAAAAACTCCTAGAAATGTAAGAGTCAGTGTTTAAAAACCAAAGCAACAAGTTGAAATTGCTTCATACCCATACCTTGATTTAAAAGAGTCTCCACAGTGTACCCAAGTTTCTAGGATTTCCAGAGCATCATCGAGGCAAACTTTGGTCTTAAAACCAATATCACGGAGCAACTTGACACTTGTAACCTGTTCCACAGTAGCCCGAATAGAGAGGATGAAAAAGAGAGGTTAAACATATAGGTTAAAAAAGTTCTCCAGTCAGTATGGTAGTGAACTAGTGATCATACCTAGCAGAATTTGAAGATATTAAAACAACACCCCGTCCCACAAAGAACCCAAACCTCTAATTAAATTTCAAGACCATCCATGTAATTTTATAAGTCCATAGATAAATACTCAAAAACCAAATTATTCACTGCGTATATTAGAGCTAATAGTTATAATACCAAGCACATTATAAAATTAATAAGACAAAACAAACCAACCTTAGGAACTGCATAGGGAGCGTTCAAGCCAAGTATTGACTTCACATCATCACAATCATGATAAAGGTCTTTTGCAAGATGAAATTTGTTGTCCATGCTTGAACCTATCCATTGAGAATCACAAATTGCCCTCATAAATGAAGATTCTGATGATCTGATGACACCATGCGTACCCAAATTATAGTTAACAGTTGCTTTATCATAGTAACAATCATCCCACAGTCTATCAAGGACTTCTAAAAGATACTTGCAACCTTTGCGGCCATTACTTTTGTGCAAGAGAGACAAAAGATCAACTAATTCTGGGGATTCCCAATCTTTGACAACTAACTCAGGAGATATCAAGTTGATATCATACTTTTCACAACGTGAAACAGAATAGAATTCAGCAATGCTCTTTTCAACTTGCACCACTTGAACAAAATCAGCTATTCCAATCTCTTGAAAAAAATCCCGCCACTCCTTCAATCCGCATGCATAAAATTTTGATGCTGGATGTTTCAAGTAGGTACCATCAACCACATGCCACAATATATCCAAGTTTTTGGTAAGCTTCTTCATGTTGACCTGGTTTCCAAATTCTTCACCGTAATGAATTGACCCCTCACCTAACTGTTTCAACCCGTAATTAGACAATATGAGAGCTTTGCTTCTTAACTCAGAAATAATGTACTTCCTCTCATTATGACAAATATGACAGCCTGATCGTAGATGTGTCATCACAAAGCATAAGTAATCAACCATCAAACCCTCCTCTGTACCTCTACTCCTTGACGCAAAGGCTGGTAATATATGAACTTTGATGATTTCATGTGCTGATAGCTTTTGTACGCCAATTGCACAAAGGATATTTATGAGGCCATCCACAGAGGATTTTTCATCAACCGAAGATGCCAAAAGAAGGGAATGATCAATGGTTCGGAGATTTCCATATAACATAGGAAATGCTTCAAATACATCACCAAGATCTAATTCAGTGGTGTCATGGTGCAACCATACTGCACCTTCATCTAAAGAGGTGAACTTACCATTTGACAGGGGAATAAAAGGGATCTTATGAAGGTCATCTATAAGAGTCTTATCTATACCTAACTCTACATCACTATGCCCAGAAGAACGGAATAGTATGTAAAGTTCAGTAAGGATAGACGATAACCATGCAAAGCCCATTGACTGCAGACAACCTATTTTTTGACTCAATGAAGAAAGAATCTGCACCAAAGTCTTCGGTCCGTAGTCTTCAATGCCCAGTGACCTTGACAGAGAATCTGACAAAACTATATCTTTGTTCAAAAAACCCAAAGCAAGATGCTCCTGAAGCAATCCATCCTTAAGAAGAACCCTTATCTTTTCATTCCACTTTCTTAAAACCTTGCAAGGAGGAACCCATTCTTCACCGTCTCCCTCAAGCAGCAAGCAATTTGTTGTTCTCAACTTAGATATGATAGAACGAGGAAGAGAAGAAAAGAACCCATGCACTTCCCCGACGAGAGGTACGAGCTGCATGTATGAAGACACAGCTTTGCCCAGATTCTGGGTGAAAGAAGGAAGACTGCAAAAGGACCTCAAAGCATTCACAAACAAACCCGGAAATTCTGACAACAGCCACTGGTTCCAAGGACTATCCTCATCAACATCCTCCCTTGATGAGGTAAGAATGAAATCCCCTTGTATAATAAATTTCAAACCATAGGTTCTTAGAGGAAGAAAAGCAAAAACGGGTTCTTGAATCATACATGATCTGTAAGTTCCATCTTCCATCATGTCAAGAGTGAATCCTATTGAAATCTCTGTTGTCTGAACACCATCACGAAGACTGGCAGCATTTAAATTTTCTGATGCCACAAACCAGGTCATACTATTTTCCCCACATGACACTTTTGTGATATTCTTGCTCACAACCTCTTTCCTCATAACCAAGAGAGACTCATCAAGCATGTTTCTGTATACTATGCATTGGAGGCGATGTAGGAAGAGTAATAAAGAAGGATGAAGGTCTGAAAACATAGGTTCAATGTGGTTCACTGTTGTTCTTTCAGAATCAATGGCTCTGAAAGGAAGTGTAATGCAAGTGTTCCATCCTGCATCCTTTAGGTGTGAAGCACGGCCAGATAACATGCTGATAAGCGAATTAATATCATGAGGAGGCACAACAGTCGGTAAAATATATCCTATCTGACCCTCACTTATATCAAACTTGAAATGGAAACCATTTGAGTGGATCTCAGGAGCATCAGAGACCTGGAAAGTGGGCACAAGCAAAAGCGTTAAAAGGAATTATTGAGAAAGAATTTGCTATGATTCGTTTATCACTTGAACTTAAAGTTCATATGCATAAGCCTTTCAAGCTGGCATGCCTTTTAAGACACGTTTTGGAATAGAAATTCCAAGGCCATTTCTTAGCATAGCATACTATAATCGTAAACTCATATAAGCTTGGATTGTACATACCCGAAACACTGACTTGAAGCCAATTCCTTTCTTCCCTATGTAACCACCAGATCCTTTCTTTGTGGATCGACCAACATCACACAGGGCCCGAATGTTCTCAGGCATGAAGCCACACTCGTTGTTCAAAACAACAATCCCAGTCTTTTGAAGAATGAATGTGAGTGTGGGTTCCACGTGTTCAGGGTACTTATTGTCATCAGCATTTTGAACCTGAAGCAACAATAGCAAGAGATAAGAGGATGACAAATAGTGGTAAAGAGACCTACGAATAAATGATTTGAATACTCATTAACCCTCCCCATGATAAGAATAAATGATAACAGATTCATCTACCAGTGGACAGCATAAAGGTATTGCCGAATTACCAATCATATTGGGTAGAGTAGAACTCGGTCATAGGACAGGCATGTGCATAAAATTACCCCAGTGAACCTAATTAACATGCTTGCAAGAAGATTATAAACAAAGAAAGAAAGAAGGTAAGGGTTCTCACGAGTTCGAGAATGAAGTGTGAATCTTGAGAATACAATTCCTGGGACAAACACTGAAGTGCTCTTCCCAACCGAGCGTGTTGCTTCTGCAACATATTCATCTCAGTACCAGAAGAAGTTGAATCCAGCCCAAATTCATCCTGCCTGATTGAATCAATAACAGAGGCTGAATTATCATGGAATTCAGGTGCAGTCTGGGTGAAAGCCTCCCCAACAGAATCACATAAAGTCCCAGCATCACCTAAAGTGTGACAAGATTCATGAGGTTCATTTTTGTATTCACACGACTTCTCTGATACGATCATGCATCTTTGTTCGGTCTGAATTAGGTCATCCAACTCTTTTTGCACCAAACCTGTGCCAGTATCTAAGTTGGACGAAGCATTCTCCACAATCGGTGAGTTCGGTAAAAATGAGGAGGAAAACTTATGATAATCACTAATCCACTCAACAATGCCTAGCAACAATCCGGCATCATGAAGCATGATGCGTTGCTCTGTGTGCTCGCATGCAGACAAAACTCTTGTAGGAGCATCTTTAACAACAGAACGTAGTCCCGATAGCAAGACATCAACCATTAGACTGCGAAACTCACCAGGTAGATAGCCCACACAATCAAGAAGAAATTTAGAGGCAGCATAGTCACTTTTAGCCACTTTAGTTTTCTGTTCTACGACTATCATTTTTTCCAAAGAAGTGCTGAGCTTTAATGGCACATGCATGTGCGCGACAGAATTCCTATCATTTAGCTCCATCTCCTCGGAATGGTTATCAAAAAAAACTTCAAATACACGTTTTGCATAGCATTTTAAAAGGGAAAATGGTAGATGTGTTTGTCCATTTAATGATATCAACGACAAAAACTGTGCAGCAGTATGGTAAGCAGACCCTTGAAGAGCAGCCTCTAAGAATGAATCTGCTGTTGCAGAAGGATCTGTTCTAATAATCTTACCGTCCCGAGTCACTAGACACAACAGATCTTTTGAATTAATCTCATTTAAACAGCTTATAAGAGGACCAAACTGTGGAGCATACCTAAGATTCCAGTGACACCATGAATTCAAGTCAGACAGCAACGGAACCGTAAGCAAAACATCTAAAACCTCTTTGGAAGCAACAGCATTAACAGTGCTGCTTCTTGCTTCAGTATCATTTCCCACTGTCAGGGATTCTTCTAGCTGCTGACTGGTCTTAGAGTTTTCAGCTCCCAACAATGTTGCAGAAAATAGGACACATTTAGAATAAGAATTCTTTTTACCAATGCTTTCAGAGAAATTTTCCTCAAAATCTCTTCCTACAACATTGAAATTGACTGATGGAAATTGTTCTGCAAGCAGTCGAGCTACTGTTTGTCTAGAAATTACATTACCACCTGAAAATTCAGAAGCTTGTGAAAGCAAAAGGGTCAGCAGATTCTCATTCATGTGGACCTCCAGAGGAAACTCTTCCCGTGATTCTCTAGATAGAAACCTTTGAAGTTGTGTTGGTAGCAGTAACATATGATTTTCCAGGAAACTGAAAAATCCACCCCAACCAAGAGACTCAAAATCCTTCACTTGAAATTGTTCTACCAACAAAACCTCGCAAGTCTGTAGCTTCCTAAAGATACCAATGTGCTTCTCTCCAGAAAGATCATGCTCAAAATACAAGGAAAGCCTTCTGATAATTTCTTCAACAGTGTTACCTAATAGATTGATCAGATTGCAAAGTATAAGAGAAATGACTAGCACCAAAAGACTGCTACAGAAGCTTATTAGATAATGCCTTTCAAGAAAACAGGTCACGTTCTATTATAGTTCGTAAAGATTGTATAACTTGGATGCACTTGTCATGATGCTACAGTGTAGCTTGACCATAGTTTGAATAAGAACTTAGAACAATGATTCACCAAATTCAACATGTAGAGCGCAAATGAAAAAATATACTCACTGTGATTAGGAGGCATAACATGCTGAGTTTTGTTTAACTCAATGTTTTCACTTGGGTTAATTTCTCCGACTTGATTTCCTGAGCCTGTATTAGTCGCATCACTTAGGCTTGTCATTTGCAAATTATCATATATGCTATCCCACACTCCACGTTGTAGTGAACTTACCTGCCAATGTAGCATAACAAAAAACGAAGCAAAAATAAGAGACAATGGGTAAATAAAGCTCATCTTTAAACAAATTAGAACTAATGCATGCAACAAACGAGAAATATCAGTAGAATTGAAAAAGTCCTGTTATATTTTATGCCATGCTAGATGTGTTGGAAAGTATATGTTTTGTCATACATTTTATATTACAACTAAACATAATATGAAATGCTTCCAGAGAAGTTAGCTTTCAATTTAACAGAGAATATTTCACTTCTTTTTTGCTTAAAGTAAATAAAAAAGATATATCCTTTCCGAACAACACAAAACAGCACTCTGCATATGTCATTTAAAATAGCAACTGTTATCACTAATACCATATTTCAGTGAGGGGAAAAGCAGTCCTCTGTAGTAAGTAGAAAATCACAAAGAAAAAATTGATCTTTAATTGACAGAGAAAGGTAACGTCAATCCACAAAAGACATCTATACTTACTGTTCTTAAAATTCACTTAAATGAAGCCCATAACAGAGAAAGATAAAAGTCAATCTACACAAAACATATGCACTCTTATGCCAAAATGTGACAAATTTCAATTTTCTAATCTACATCCTACATTTGAAAGATGTATCCTATTTTTTAATTTTAGTTGAACAAAACGAAGTAAACAAAATCTGCAGAAAAAAAAAATCCTTAACACGAAGGGTAAAATGAAGTAACAACTCAACTACGGCAAACATCAGCAACTTCTTCCTTCAGAAAAAGTAAATTGATCAAAAATAAGAAAACAGAGATACAATTTCCTGAAACAGATTTCCCACTGCACCTAAAAGACTCTTGCAATGTTGCGGTTCTATTCTTGTCTGATTGTCAGGAATTAAAAAAGACAATGCAGACACTTCTAGAACATTGAACAAGAGGCTTTTTGCACAAGATGCGAAACCAGGTTAAAAAAACTGAGATGCTACAAAATATGTCAAATTCAGATGTAAAAAAGGAATAGCAAGGGAATTTTCATAATAGAACCATGAGATGTTGGAAGGTTTCCATTAATTAATTTTATAAGAAACCGAGGAAATGAAGTGGGGGCTGGAGGTGACAAGGGGGACAAGTTTTAGATGATCCACAGTGTGTAGTATTTTTATCCTTACCCAGCCTGCCTCAGTGACATTGTGATACATCAAAGAGCAAAGCTGAACTAGGGGAAGTGTCTACATGTACTGAACTCAACTCCAAGACTTTGCAACTGGGTGCTAAGTCTTAGTTCACGAGCAGGGATAAAACCAAGCAACTGTAGAAGTATGAGTGGAAATCGTCTAGTGTTTAAATTCAGCAATTTTTTCAGAATTTGAAAAGGGATGAGCCTGTGTTTCACAGTGAACTGTCACATATCTTTTCAACTGGAAACGCAACAAGAAAGCAAAAAAAGAGTGACAAACAAAAAGGGTAAAGAAAAAAAATGAAAGGGTAAAGAAAAAAAATGTAAAAAAGAAGACTGGAGTAAAAAATGAGTAATGGATGTAAATCAGAATAGCAGACGTGAAATAATATTGCATCCTTCACTTCAAAAATATATGTGCAGTTCAAAGAGACCTAGACACATAAACTACATCATTTTGAACCTTCTATGACAGAAAACAACAGCTTTTCTTTAATAAATATTTGATGGATTAACAAAAAGAATGTTGAAATTAGTAGCCAACCATCGGTCTGTTTTATCCAAATTGGGAGATAGGAAAAACCAGTAATTTTGCATAGAAAACAGAAAACAAGTGTTGCTTAAAAAAAAGCCTTGGATTATGAGGACGTATTAAGAGAACTTGACCTCCAAGTAGGATAAATGTCAGACAGCAGAAACAGAGTAAATAGAAAGCATTAACAGAGATTTTTACAGAAATTCTTCAAATTCTATTAATCAAAAGCAAGGAAAATAAGAAAAATGCAAAAACTTAAATAAAAGTAATATGACCACTCACAGCGACATTGAGTAATCCAACAAATGGAAATGATGACATCACTTTAGCTCTTTTAATCTGAGCTCGGCCATCAGAGCCGCCCGGGTTGTAAAAAGATAACATTTTCTCGACAAGCTACAACAAATAGAAGAGAGTATTAGAAAATAAAGAAACATGAAGCCCTCACCTCACTCAAGATAATTCACCCCCAGATTCAATCAAACAATTTATTTGATATATGATTCAAACAGTCATATAATCTCAATATGAACTTACTGTTGAAATGCTTACTTCTTTACATGTATCCTTCCAAGTTGAAATGAACAATCGTAAATCTCCTTCAGAAAGAGTAAAATCGGCCTCATCGACACTGAAAACCTTCTTACCATCAGAATCATCAGCCAATTTAGGTATCTCTTGTTTTTCGTGTCCTTGTAATTTGGAGGGGGCTTTTCCAAGCAGTTTGTACGAATCAGATTTTTCATGATTACGTTTTTCACCCTTCCTTTTCTTATTGGAGCCCCCGAGCCGCTTCATCTCTTCCGCAACAGATGGATATGGACAACTATTGATATTGTCAGAACTATTAAGATTTTTAACCTCATAAACATTATCATTGTCATCTGAGCTTGATGAATCAAATCTTGTATGCTTGCCACAATAATCCTTATGATGTAAAGCAAATGAGTCAGCACGCTCAGAGACAGTTAGGGGTTTATCTTGCCGCTGTTTCTTTGATGAGGGGATGTGATACTTTTGATGCAGCTCAGTTAGTAAGAATTTCAACGTTTCACCTTCTTGTCTCTTCGCATCTAGAATGAATGATACATACATCCTACAAAATACATCAATTACATTTAGTCAGCTAATAGAGTTCAACATAATCTGGTAATCTCTTATAAAACAAGATCCAACATTTGAAAACCAAAAAAAATAGAAAAATAGATAACATATGCAACCCATCATACAAAAGAATTCTAAGACAATCCAATGGTAACAAATATAGAATCTGACAAAATGGACTGAGACAAGTAAACCGCAAAATTCCACAAGAGTAGGATACGGGGGTAAAACTTATATGTGCATAACCCAACTAAACGACTAGTCAAAAAATTTACAGAACTGTACATGGGTGCAGTTAAGAGTAACTCCTATCTATGTAATAACAAACAACAAGATATCAAACCAGAGAATATTGATGTTACAGCCCCGGAATCTATTACTAGGAACTTATTCACCATTTAAAGAGAAGGAAATTAAAAGCCAACTAATCAAAATTTAAATTTCTGCATACAAAAACAAATCAAAAGATTTAAGGCATACAAATAAATCACACTTAATGTGCTATCAAAATAATTTAACTCATAAGCAAGTTTCGATAATCCAGAGAAAACAATATCATACCGCAAGCTCTGAATACGCACACCAAGCTTTTCCTTGCTTGTAACTGATTTTTTGCTAGCAACAAATTTCAAAAATTCATCGAGCTTAACATCTTCTGTCATATAAGTGTGCAGATAGCTATCAAGAAATGATATTATCTCTTCACTAGTGATCTGAACTGGACCAGTCGAACTAGATATGGATGGAAAATAGAGCAAGACTAGTGGATGCTGCAGCAAAGGTCCCAATTCCAGATCATCAAAAGAATCAACAAACTCGTTTCGGCATATTGCCACTTCCAAATCATGCAGGGTCACGATTCTTCTAGCTCCAACAAAGCAGTGAATAAATGCATTGACCTACAATCGATACACACACCAAATCTTTGTCTTTTAATCAATGGAAAAAGGAAATAAACATCACTTGCTATCTACACACTACATCCATAGTTCTTTCGATCTACATAATCATAACATCCGTCAAGAATGCAACTGAACAATCTATAAGCTCAAGGATGAGTAGAAAGAAAGTTTCAATTCTTACCTTGCCTTCAATGGCCATAAGTTGACGAAGAGAAGGAACATCTTGCATTTGCACACCCAAGGAACGCCAAGAATCAGCCTGAAGCTCTTCAAGAACAGCTCTCGACACTCTAGTCGAAGAAACACTCTCTCCAGCAGCAACAACTGATTTACGCGTCTTATTAACAGCCTTATCAATCCTAGAAACTTCAACTTTGCGCTTTGGCTTTGCAGATGACTTATCCGAAGATACATTCCCTCCATGGACTACTCGAGACACACCACCTTCATCAGCGCCTAGAGATACACTAAAGGAATTAGCACTCTCACCAATAGCAAAATTAGATTTTGGGGCGACAACATCAGTCCCCTCTAAAACCTCCTCTTGTCGTCTTCGTTTAAACGAAGAGTTTTCAAAAGCTCCTTGATTCTGAGAGCTACTGATATCATTACTAGGCAGAGATTGAGGAGGGAAAGAGAAGCTGTTCTGGGAATGGTTTTGAAGGAAAACATTAGCGTTACCCCCAAATTGGTGAGGGATTTGTTGATGATGATGGAAGTTAAGACTCTGCTGGGGTGGGAAATTAGGGTTTCCGAGAGAGAAGCTTGATAAGTCTGGGAAATTAGGGCGGTAAAAATTCGCCGGAAACTGAGGCAGAGAGTACCCAATTGGTTGTTGATTGAAATTGGGAAACACAGGATTCGGCTGAGGAAGGTATCCTCCTCCAACGGGAACGGTGTTGATGTTTCCGTTGCCTCTACCGCTTCCACCGGTCGTGGAGGGGTTTAGAGACCACGAACCGTCGCGGTTCCCTTGCATTCGTCGGCTGAGGAGGAAAAAAAGGCGACGAATTAGAAGAAACGGTATAATTGAGGAAGAAAGGGTTTAAGAGAGTCTCTCGTCTATTATATATGGTGAGAGTGAGGCCGTGTGTCTCTGTTAGCTTCGGAAGGTTAGGGTTTAGAATGACTCGAGTCCGGTTTTGGTTTCAATTTTGCAAACCGGAACCGGTTCAGTGAGTAAAAGGCTAAGTAGAATCACTCTTAAATTACATATTAGATTAATTTAATCGTATGATGTTTGATTATGTCTTAAATAGAAAGTAAGATGAGAAGTACAGCACACGGTAAAGAGTTGACATTATGAAATATGTTATGTTGGAGCTTAGATACAAATTACAATCAAAGAGAAATCACAATGTATTATTATGTTAATGACTTATGCCTTATTAGAACTCGTTAATCTCCGAACAAAGAATCAAACCATTGATCATTGTACTGAATTAAGCAACGCACCGATCCGTTTGTCAATCCTTCCAAAATGTTTTAGAATTCTCCAAGAAGAAGAAGATAGTAAGCAGCAAGAACAAAGCAAACCAGAAAAGAAGCAAAGAGAAGGAAGAGATAAGAGTATGGATATAGAAGAATCATAATCAAGAACAAGATTAGTGAAATTGTTCCACATCTCATTTCTTTGGTTCCCTTTGTTGGATGAAAATGAAAGAGTTTTGACTTTGTACAAATATTTATCTGCAATCACTTCTTAATTAAGTAAGCTTTACGGTTATATTTAATCAAATCATTTACCAAATCAAACCAAGTAACTTTTGTGAATTGATCAAAGCAAAAATATAAGAAAGACAGATCCTAAAAGTCTCTCTCTATTAATATCTCTGTTACACACCAATACCATCATAGTCTTTAACATTACTGAAGCAGGGTTTGATCTGAGATTGTCTCAAGCAGCTAAAATTATCTTACACGATAATGTACAGTGCAGAGTTTATATGGAGGTAAGGGAGTCCTCAAGACTTTATTTAGCGCGTAATTTGTCTGCCACATAGAGCATATGACTGATGTTTGTAGGAGGATAGTTCTGAAGAAGTTTGAGGTTCGACGTAAAATCTCCTGCAAGCAAACGCCTTCGAACTAGTATCAACATTGCGCAACATATCCGTAGTAGCGTCTCCTGCAGTTTAATCCATATTCACTTGTTAGCTTTTTATTTTTACAAGACAACTAGTGCCCTCATTAACTCAATTCTGATAAATTAAAAACTTTTACAGTAAGAATCAAACAGAAACCGATCTCTAGGACTTATAACACATGCAAATCTGTATTGTTGTTGATGTCTGCTATTTCTTCCATATATGCATGTCTTAAACTCAGCTGTTCACAGGTGTTCACAAGAATGCAACATTGAAATTGACTTCGTTGCTTTTTTTGGTCAACGATGACTAAGAGCTTAATAGTAAGTAATAAACTGAATACTACCTGAGGACCTTCGGGGTCGCTTAAGAGTGTGTCCCAGATGTGAAGGCTTTCCACGAAGTTGAACTCTTGAGTCAATAGGAGTGTGATCCATCTGAACGCATAAAATTGCGGATTTATCTGAAAATATAACACATAGGTCTCATATGTCACAGCGCTGACACATTTAAACAAAATGCAGAGGCTCACAAACTTTTTAAGGTTTTGAAAGAAATAGTACATACTACACATTTTGGTTGTTTTTTAATCTAATAGGATTAAGAATTAGCTTCAGCACAACATTCATGCAACACGCAACTCTGAACCAGCAGCAACACATACCGGCTATATCTTCTATTGGGGTACCTAATTAATGAAAATAGCAAGACTTATCAGACAAAGTTGTGTAATATCTTACTTTAGTTGTGACTTCTAAATGTCGCCAAAGTTCCTCATCATGATGCTTCAAGAGCAACGACAGCCTTGTTATAGTGTAGCGTATACCCACAACACTGTTGTCAAGTTGTTGACAGAAGTTATCTCTAAACCCACTCATCAATTCAACAAAACAGAAAAATGCATCTGATTCAGCAAACGCCTGCATAACTTAAAATGCTAGTGTTAAGTAAATAAGAAGTAAGAGTGGCGTGTTACCCGAAAGAACCAAAAGACTGAAAGAGGTAGAAAAATCTGTGTACAAATCAAATCAGAACAAGAAATAGTATATTATCAGGAACAAGTACTTACAGCATTTCCTTTATCTGGGTCGTTTTTAAAGATGTAGTAAATAGGTGCCAATATCTCATTCATCCCTTGTACATATCTGATGCCAGGATTCAACTTTGCAAAGATAGTCAACACGTTCTTCAATGCATCCTGAAGATGCAAGACATGTATAAAGAATCAGCCAGAAAACTATCATTACTTATATGTTTAATCATCCCAAATGCTTTGACGTCAATGAAAAAGGAATAAAAATAAATAAATAACCCAAACGCTCTAAACTATTGCGAAACCAAAACCGAACCTGATTAGCTTTTGCAACCGCTGAATCCCCAGAGAAAAAGTGCATGTCTGGATGAGTACGCATCACATCACGGTCAATTTGTTCCAAGACTTCTGTGTCCTGGATAGAATCAAAATGAGATTAGGAAGGTCATTTGAGCTTTATATGTAACAAGAACGGAATTACAAAATATGCTTTTAAAACCTATACCTCTCCTAAATCTGCTTCTAAAATTGACTGGAAAGTGAAAAATTATGATAAGTGAATATAAATCAAAATATTGGAATTGCATAAATCAACTATAACATCCCCATATCTGAAAATTATATAACTCAGCTACATCATCCATAAAAATTTTAAAACTTTCAGGCAATAATTACAATTCGATAGTAAGTTAATAACATTTAAGCTTGTCAATTGTCTAACAAAAATGATATTATATGTGGATATCTGAAGCTGCAAAAACAGAATACCTTGAAAAAATTATTCCATAAGCTTGTTGTTCCAAGACTTAAAGGATGATCCTCATGAGTAATATCTGACCTTGAAAGGGCACCAGGGCTTTCGATTTTCAGGTCAGTATCCCCACCCTTTGATTTATCCATTTTCCTTGTTATTTCTGACTAACTAGCCGCAAAAATATGTAGAAACCAGGTTAATCTTAAACTGAAAACAATAACAAAACATGAAAAAGGAAGAAATATCATCCAGATAACATAAGCACTTCCACAGTGATCAAATTCTTCATTATTAAAAACTATATTTTCTAAATAGTACCTGTAGGAAGTATCACATATCCACTTGCCCTAGATCAGTCTGCTAAGTCAAACACATCACATTGACACCTATTTAACTGACATCATACATATTATATACCTACAAGATTCGGGATCAAAATAATAACAAAATATGATTCCCCATTACTCTAATTCAACTTGGTCAAGATATCACCCGAGAATCAATATTGGTAGTACAATTTAATCACCACACCCTTAGCTACTGGCACAAGATAGCCACTATTTTCTACTTCATCGCTTGTTTCGCAATGGTTAACAAGAATGCGACTGTGTCTATTTTATAAGAATGGCATCCACTCTAATCACAAGTTTTGATGGACTATCTCCATGAGCAAAAGAGTACACCGATTAATTCCATCATGTTTCTATTCACAAACCAATTAATACGGTGTTCAGAGTATCAAATCACCAACATGGACTTACAGGGTTCATCAATAGCTCCTCTTTGAATTGCTTGTACTGCGACCTTTTCTTAGCTAACTCAGAAGACCACAGGGAGCGGTCCGGTGACAGATAATCCAGTAAAAGCTGCCACATTCAAGAAAACAATATGAAGCATAACTCACTGGATAGGTAATCGGAATCTGTATCTTCTACATCTTTCTAAAATTTCATTCTCAAATACAAGAGAACACTGAAAACATGTACCATTTCCATATAATCGAAGGATTTCATGAAAATCACAAGCTAGTTCAAAGAAAACTAAACATATCAAAATAGATTGCATCATTGCATTACTGAAAACACAGTAACAATAACGATCCATACTTATTTCCGTGAAGAAGAACATCTAACACATTCGTTTCAATTTCTAATAATCAAAACCATAAGCGAATTATGTTACCTTCCAGACAAGGGAGCGAATTCCAGCATCATCAGGTAAACCTTGAGAAGCTATTTTCCTCAATTCCTTTAAGTCTATCACCTTCTTCGATAACTGGCAATTTCCATATCTAGACTAAGTAAACCACACAGAGCAAATAAATCAAAATGCACAGAGAGAGCATGAGGCACTAACCTCAGCCACGACTTGGGATTTTCGAGAAACATCTTCAACCGAAGTAGCTGCAGGACTATCGCTTCCAGCTCCATCATTACCGGTCCCATTCTGAAAATCGTTAACCTCAGATTTGGACGGAGCTGGTGCGGTGGAAATCGTGGATGGAGAGGAAGAAAGAGGCGGACGCTCGACGATCGGAGGAGATGGAGGTGTGACGGAAGTAGCGGGAGGATTGCGGAGGAGACGATCGTCGATGAGAGGAGGAGGAGGAGAGGAGGACCATAGAGAACTGTTGAGCCACTCTGGGATACCTTTCTTAGCCATGGATTTGATTTGATTTTGGAATTTTTTTTTTGAGTTCTCTCTTCTCTGAGTCTCTTTACTCGGAGACGGAGAGGTTGTGCTACTGCTCCGGTACAGCTGGGTCAGTGCGTCGTCGTTTCATTTTGTAAAATTTGCAAAAAAATAAAATGGTAATTCAAAATGATGGGACACGTGTCGCTTAATCGTAGTTTTACTTTGGAGTTGGAGAAACGAGTAAAAAAATTTAATGGGCCTAGAAAAGGTGGACTTAAGCCCATTTGTTGGCAAGAAGAAACTAAAAAGGACTTTTTGCTTTCGCTACTGAGAGACAGAAAATGGCGGCGGTGAAAGCAGCGGTGGTTTTGCCACGGCCGGTGACGTTTGTGACGGGAAACGCCAAGAAGCTCGAAGAGGTCAAGGCTATCATCGGCAATTCGATTCCTTTCAAGTCTCTCAAACTCGACCGTGAGTACTCAATTCAATTTCTTTCTCGAGATAACTGTGTTTACTCTTTTTCTCGAGTCTCATTGGTTTAGTTGTGTATTTCTTGAGTTGCAGTGCCTGAGCTTCAAGGTGAGCCTGAGGATATTTCCAAAGAGAAGGCTCGTTTGGCTGCTCTTCAGGTGCACTAGCTTTTTTCCCTTTTCTACTTGAACTGATTATAAAAATCAGAATACTTATGTTTATGTGTAAGCTTTTTTTGTGATCATTGTGTGGTTCTTGTATACACTTGTAATTATGTATTCCTTCTTTTGAATGTGGACTAGTAAATTAACAGTGAGTTAGTGATTAAGGATAGTAAGAACTGATATAAAGTTTGTTTGATTTGTAAATGAGAAGGTGAATGGTCCAGTGCTAGTGGAAGATACATGCCTCTGTTTCAATGCTTTGAAGGGGCTTCCTGGTATGAGTTCCTTTAGATTCTAATTTTTTTACATGTACTCTGTGTACAGCAAATGGTTTACACAGTGTCTGAATCTATATTGATTCTTTCTTTTTTGTTGGATTTTTCAGGGCCATACATGTAAGTATTGTTTATTCATTTCTTTCTTAATGATATGCTTGTAAATCTTCATGTGAAAGATGTAGTTTCTTCTGCTCCACTTTTTCATGATGTGGGTTAATGTAAACTAGGAGTTCTTAGATTCAGGGGATTACATACATAGACATGTTAAGTCGATATATATATGCTGACCTTTACTTCTGAAGCTCTCTCAAGTGGTGCCTTTATATGGATGTGCTGGAAAATTGTCTGGTTGGTTTGAATCAAGTCTTGTTATTAGTTCTTCATGGCCGCTGCTAAATGGTTTGAATGAATAGCCAAATGGAGTTTTTTTATTCAATGTTCTGATCCTAGATGTCTTAATTTATTGTGGGACTGAATTGTAGAAGAGACCTCTATGTTTGCTGGCATCTACTACTATCGTCATAGATTGAATTTTAGTGTGGGACTACCTGTGTAAGAGCTATGCTGCTGTCTCTAGAGGTCTTCTTTGTTGCACTTATGATCTTCTTTTCTGTTTTTGCAGCAAGTGGTTTCTTGAGAAGCTTGGACATGAAGGTTGTAACTGTCAATTGTTTCTCTGACCTCTTCCTGTGTTTCATTTATCTCTTACACTAGTAACTTCCAGTCTTGGTCTGTCTCTTGTCCAGGTCTGAACAACTTACTGATGGCCTATGAAGATAAATCAGCTTATGCATTGTGCGCATTCTCTTTCTCGCATGGTCCAGGTTCTGAACCTCTTACATTTTTGGGAAAAACTCCGGTATGTTAAACATTGTCACCACTCTTTTATCAAACTCTCTGCTTCATCTGCTAGTCGTTTTAGTTTTGTTCTGCTTCTGTTTGTTAACTGTCAAAATTTGATTTTCTTGCCTTGTGATTGATGTGTCAGGGTAAGATAGTTCCAGCAAGAGGACCAACTGATTTCGGATGGGATCCAGTTTTTCAACCTGATGGATATGACCAAACGTATGCCTCTGTTAACTCCCAGTAAACATTGTATTTAACCTCAATTAATTGGATACTGGCAAAAGAGGAAACTAAGAGTGGTTGGTAATATTCTCTATGTTGGTTGTAGTTATGCAGAAATGGCTAAGGAAGAAAAGAACTTGATTTCTCATAGGTACAAGTCATTAGCATTGGTGAAATCGCACTTTAAGGAGGCAGGCTATGTGTTTCAGACAGATGATGATACCATTTAAGAGATCCCAATCATCAATATATCCAGCTTTTAGAGATTTGAGCACTGATCACTCACTGTTCCTATTTTAAGCTCCTTTGGGGATATTAATATTGTTCATGGTGTTCTCAAACCCATGCATGGATTGAAAGGCATCGTTTGGTAGTATTGTTCATGGTGTTCATTAAATACTCCGACGGTGAGACTTGTATGAATCTGATAAACCCATCCAACCAAAAAGCTAAAATAAATGTTGGATGGCATACTAAAAGAGAATGGGGTGATATGATGTTCCACATAAATAGCCGTTTATGATCACACAATGTATTTATGAGAGAACAAACCAGTAGGTAAAGCTTCTCGTATAATCTCCAATCACATGAAAAAGCTTACGAATCGAATCCAAAAGAGTAAAGAATAGCCCAACACGTAACGTGCAGCGCAGGGAACAGAAGCCACTAAAACCTCAACTCCAAAAGAAGAAACAAAGATCGCATCAATTATTTGTGGGTTTGGGATCACATCACATGTTAGTGTAACTCCTTTCGTTTACACACCTCTCACCTCACAAGTGGTTTGCTTTAGATTGCATAAAAAGATTTAAACAATTTTGTTATCCATTGAAACAAATGGCAACAACCAAACAAAACATAAAAGCCAAAAGCTTTTCTCAATCGTCTTGTAACATTTTTTGCAGATAGCCTCACTAACTTTAAAGGGAATGTTCCAACAAAAAAAAATCAAACCACCCAAAAAGACTCTAGAACTCAGGGAGGATCCATTAAAACCAAAGGACCTTAACAATCCTAAAAGCAAAACCTAAAACAATAAGAGTTTTGCAAACTAGAAGGAGACTTTTTGAACAACGCTTCTGTGCTTGCTTCTCTCTGTATTCCCACCTTTTTAAAGAAGACGAAGAAGAAGCAAGCCGAGGTTGACCAATTCCTACCATCCGGAAGAAAACCGGAAATGACGGTCCTAAGAGGGAACAGAAGAAGAATAGTACTATATATGCACCTTCCAAAGATATGTGAAAGGTTTTAGGGTTAGTTACTGTGACGGTTGTATAGAGTGTGAGAGAGAACTAGCAAGGTCTGCCCTTACGGCAACCTAATGCTCCTGCAGTAGAGGTAATAGTGTCGACCATAGAAGATGGTTTAGCTGCTAAGCTTGCGGCTCGTCCATAGCTAGCAGATGCTCCTGCTCCTGATGACCTGAAGAATGCTCCATTCAGTAGAAGGTCTCCTTCTGACCTCCAATTCCACTTCTTCCACTCATTTGCATCTGTCTCCACTCTTTTCGTCACCTGTGGATCCACAATTTAAGTTTTCTTTACATATAACAACCTGTTATTACTCTGTTTCAGCAGGCATAAAGGTTTAAGATGTTTAACCTCCTTGGCAAAGCGATCCATGGGAGCAGCATATCTGTTTCCTTGACTGTTGATGGTTGGTTCTGCACTCCCACCAATGGCATACATCTCCCAGTGTGTGTAGTCATTGTTAACCACATGGAAGTACCCATGTCTGCACCTGCCATTACACAACCAATGTCTACTGTCAGAACAAATGAAAACTTAATTGGATTAACAAGATTTTCTACTGTCAGAACAAAGTGGCAACTTAATTGGGTTAACAAGTTGAAAACGAATAGTAACCTTGGCATTCTCTGAACCAGTCCTTCACCAAAATGGTTGTAAGCAATGGTCACTTGCATCAGCTTGTCTTTTGTGTACGAGTCACTGTGACCAAGCAACATCACCTGCACACACATACATACATACATATAAGTGTCATGAAAACAGAGCTAGCCTATAGATTAGTGTTTTGAAGGAGGACAGAGAACAAATGAGACCTCATTGTGGTGGGTAAAGTGGTTATTTGAAACGGTAATAGCAGTAGAGCCCATGACAGCATCAACAAGGCCATCAGCACAGTGAGAGAGAGAGTTATGATCAATCCAGATATGAGATGATCCAAAAATGGAGACTGCATCACCATCAGCCATTGTCCTCCAACCAAAGTGAGTTGGGGTGCTTCTAACCATTGCATTTCCAGTGGGCTTACAATCATGAATGTGAAGACCATGAATGATGACATTGGTGATAAACTGGATGGTGATGCAAGCACCATTGGCTATATGAACGTTGGCGCCACGTCCATCAATGGTCTTGAAACTGTTCATGATCAGCTCCTGTTTTAGCTCTATCACCATATCCCTCTTGAACACGATCCACAGAGGTTCCTCCTGGATAACAGCATGGCGTAGAGTTCCAGGTTTGGGATTAACAACGTCTTCATCAGTTGGATCAGTAACAACGTAGAAGCGTCCATCACGACCACCAATTGCGTTCCTTCCAAAACCGATCCCACAATCCGCAAGGCGTTTACGGTTCTTGTGCCAGTTACGGTCACAACGCCAGCAGTCATCAACTGGATTACCAGTTCCACAGGAGAAGAATCCTAGATTCCTCCTTGCTGTCCTGTTCTGTTCACTCCTGAAATTCAGTATCCAAGAATTCAGTTACGTCTCATGCTTTCATAGATCAATCAGTCACACAACACATAGACATATCTGAGATAATTAATTCAGAAACGACATATTTATTTGTTTCACTCGAATCTAAAGGCTGATTAAACATCTCAGCCGCCGTATCTGGTTTGTTCTTACCTAACGTAATAACTAACGAATCCAACTTTGTTGGTTTATGAGGTCAACAAAGTGGTTGTCGAATAAATCCGAAAAAAAAGCTCCATTAATGTTCAGCTGGTGAAAAAAACTAAAATAGACCAGACCATATAATATCCAAATGAAAGAGACTTCAAAACTTAATGCCACAAGAAGACGACAGGAGGAGTTACTAAACCAAACTCTTCGTGTAAAACCCAAACTCAGCCACAAACAACAGCACCAAAAAAAAGTGAAATCGAATTAAATGAGTGAAGGAAGAAAACGCCGTCTACACTAAACCCATAAAACAAACAAACCAATGTCCGTGCAAGCAAACGGACTCTGACATTCGCAAGCATGGTGAAACGACAATGTGTCAGTTTTATCCGAGAGAGAGAGAGAGAGACGGGTTTCATGTCAGTTTTGTCGTTTCACGATGACATTAAAAAGAGACAGAGACAACAATAAAAGCAAAAGTTTCTATCTTTACCCGTTAATACTCAATATTAATAAAACAATTCAGAAAAGTAAGTTTTTTTTTCCCTGTGTTCTAATTAAATTTTAAATTAAGGTTCACGTGTGTGAACTGTGAAGACTCGTCATCTAAATGCTTATTTTCGCAGAGCAAATTTCAGAATTAATGCATTCACACAATTATAGAGAAAAAGAAAGAGAAAGAGAGAGAGACACGCACATCTGAATAAGCTTAGCGACTTCATCAGCAACCTCATCTGGATCAGCAGCAACCGCGTGTTGATGTGGTTCTTCACCTCCAAGCCTGTTTGAAATTTAAAAAAGTCACAAAATGACGCGACCAACCATAAACACATAAATTTAACCAATCAAACGAGCAAAGTCACAATACTTTGACACGTGGTCTCATCCCAACGCAAGTTTAAAACTAATCAGTACACGCGAGAGAGTACAGAAGAAACAGAGAGCTAAATCAAATGGACTAATTTACCCTTTTAAGAAAATCGTACTGGTTAGTTAGTGACGTGGAATGTATATTTATTAAAGTTCGACTGAAGAGACAGAGCATGTGTGAGCGGCGATGAATGAAACCTCTCTCTATACGCTACATTCGATGAATCAAAAGAGCAACGAAAAGGAATGGTTTAACGGCAAATGGATCTGACGAGATCTTAACATATCCAACGGCTACAATCGTTACTTCATTTTTTCACCTTTTTTTAACTCAGAAAATAAATAAATAAATAAAGGATAAACCCTAGCGGTTAAAGGCGCGTTTCATGTTTTCTGAGCGGCGGCAAAAAAAATAAAAATGAAACTCTTACCTTGTCGCCGCCATTGTTGAGCTGTTTGAGCTCTGAAACTCCTCTGTTTTCAGCTTCCTACCAAAACCAAAAACCGGAATAAAAAAACAGAGCATTATTACGAAAATCAAAATCAAAACTCTCAGAGAAAAACAATCGTACAGATCAACGGCTAGGATTATTAGTTATATTTCTACTTTTATTTCACACAAAAAAAAGTGATAACCCTAGCGGTTGAAAGCGCGTGTTATGTTTACATCTGTACTAAAAGTTTTGTTTCTTTTTTCACCTTGCCGCCGCCATTGTTGAGCTGCTTAAGCTCTGTGACTCCTCTGTTTTCAGCTTCCTACCAAAATCAGAGAAAAAAAAACAGAGCATTATTACGGAATCTGAAGCTTAAAATTGAAATCTCTCACAAAAAGTATCAAAATCCATAAACAGAAAGCAAATCTATGGGAAAAAGGAAGAAGAATCGTTGAAGCGAGATTTAAACAAACAGAAATGAAAAAAAAAATCTCAAAATCCTTCACAGAAGTTAACAATGTAGCTTATTAAAAGCGAAATAGAAGGAAAAAAAAAGCATATAGAGAGAAAAAGATGAAGATTCGGGAAAAGAGAAAGACCTAGAGCGAGAGATCTCATCGTTCCGGAGAATCGTCACCGTTTAAGCTAAAACGACGAACACAGCAAAGCAAACACTGATCACTTTCTGAGAAGACGACGCCATTAAAGCTTTCTTCTTCTTCTTCTCGAAAACCTTACGAAAATTTTCTCGGAAAACAAGCGGGAGAAGAGAGAGAGAGAGGAGAGAGAAAAAGTGAGAATGAAGAAGAAGAAGAAAGAGTGACAGATGAGTGTGCACAAGCTCCAAGGAAACCGTCTTCGTTTATATATACACGCTAAAAAGTAACGTTGACGTTGCCGTTAGTTAAACTACACACCGCTACTTAACGGATTGTGTTAGTTTTACTTTTTCATCTTACGATCTTAGCCGTTCGATCATAATATGTGAGATCCTCGGATCCGTTCCGTTAACCGTTCATTATCCCCTAATTCTAACGCCGTAATTATTAGCCAAGCCAAACGCCTTCTAACTGCCGTAACCGCCTCATGTCTTATATGTATAAAGTAATGATCTTCTTCATAAATCATTGTTAATTAAATTTTGTTAAACCATCGATATTATACAATTTTGCTTTATTAAATGTTATTTACATTCACTAACTTCGGTTAGGTTTCCTAATCGAATGATTGTTATCTCTTGAATGATACAATAGCATTTTAAAGAGCAAATTAAATTTGGATAAAGTTTACTAGTAATGAGAGAATTTAATGATGTTGGTGAGATAACAAAAGGTTAACAAACTTATTTGTATCCATCCAAGGTGTCTTAAATATATATGTACAATGTAACAAATGGGAAAAAAATGTCTTAAGAGCATGTTAAAAAAAATGTTTTAAATACATTTACACTAAAAATGAAGACACATCTCCAAACCAAAACAAAAACATTGCAAAAACTGTTGAGCAAAAATGTTTGAATATTAAAAAAATTGTGAAGTTTTATAATTTAAAATCTTAAACAGCAAAACCAAAATTAACCGAGCAAGATCAGCATTCTTTTTTCTGGTTACTCAAGTTTTTAAATAGTTAGGTTTGGTCTTATACTATATACTAGTTGCTAAATATACACAAAAGTGATGTTGCGTCCATTGGCGAATGTTCTAAAGATTTAATAAATTACAAAAGTCACACTATATTAATAAATGTCACAAGATATATTATTAGTAATAAATACATCCAAAAGTAGCAAAATGTGATTATCGAGAAATGAACGAAAAAATTTAACTAACGAAAACAACGAATCAGAGAGCTTGAAAATGCCATGTCATCGTAAAAGCATTGTGGTTCCGTACGGCAGGTTAAACCACTGGTTTTAAGCCGGATTTAATGGGAAGGAAACATAATTTTCTCAATTTTCAGAATTTTTGTTTTGGTTTGGGTCTGATGCACCAATTACGGTGGTTGGTTGACCGGCCACATCATCATATGCTATTGCATTGCATGGGTATGTTTTTTTCTGGCAAATGTTAAATTGCGTACGTTGTGGATTACTGGATTATCTATTTTGATTTATGTCTCGAACCCAAAGTAAAACCAAGATACATTTTTTTTTTAGTTATTTACGATGTTAATGTATATACAGTAGATATGGATAATAGTTTTTGAATAGATGTTAGGGGTAACATTAAGGCAGTTCTTTTTACTGTCGCAGATAGTTGTTATTGCAGTGGATACAACTGTCGATGTTCGTTTGGTTACTACCGGTAGCTGCGTTATAGCACAGCGGCAAACGCAGTATTTTGCGACGAAAATTTTGGAACGCCAGGTAAATTTTGTCAGTGACGATTAAAAGGTCGAGTTCGATTTAGAAATTAATAAAAATGCTCTTTTTGTTTAATGTTTTACAAAACAACTAAATCTAATTTAGACAAAACACAAAGAGGAAAAGAAAAAGAACAAAAGGGGTGAGGAAGAGAATAACATATCCAGATTCGATTCCTCTGCTTCTCTACTCTCATCTTTGTTATCTTTGTAAGTTCTTTTGCATCTTTTCTATAATTTTCTCTCGATCTTGTTTTACAATGTATTGAGATTAGTTGATTGTGTTGCTTTGATGGGTTTTACTTTGATATAATGAGATTAGTTGATTGTACTGCTTGTGTGGCTATAGACCTCAAATTTTAGTTCTGAAATTTGTTTTGAAAATTGTATAGCAAGATCTTGCCGTTGATATAAAGATAGTCTTCTGGTCACTAAACAAAAATTGTTGTATAACAGATTTTATTTTTATTTATTTGTATATAATAACATAAACTATAATCATAAATGATAAATAAAAATGGTTCACAAACGATTTTTATCTATCTTATTCATCTCAACCATTCAAACATAAGTATATATACATGTTGATTTGCTAAAATATAAAATAATTCTCATATACATTGTAGAGTTTAAACCTTTAAAATTCCATGGCTTTCTCACACAATACCATAAATTATTTTGCAAGTAGATTTTTAAAAACTCTCGCAGTTCATGAATACTAATTTTCAGTTTTTTTTTTGGTGAACATGAATACTAATTTTCATTACTTCACCATTAGTTATAATTTATAATAAGACAATAATTTAGCTACATTTTTTAGAAGACAAGCATTAATTCAACTAGCTAGAACATTTTCTTGTCTTTAAATAGAGAAATTATTAGTAATATTTACGAAATCAGTTGTGTAGTTGTGTTTCATAATAACAATTATGTCCTACTCATGATTTCGACCATATAAAATTTATACGTTTTACTGATATCATTATTAGACATTAGACAATTACTCAACTCAAATCAATACACACTTTTACGTTGAGTAAACATTAAGGATAAGACAAGTGATCGATTATGTATTTGTACATGCAAATATGCAATTACCTTTTTCTTTCGTGATTTCTGGAAGAGTGTTAGTGAATTTTTGGCCTTTTAATTTCTTAATTATTGGATTTAAAATAAAGATTATACGAAGAAAAAAGCTCACTTGATTGAGAGTTGGCTCTTACAATGTTTTAAATTGGAATTGAAAATAAAATAAAATATATTCACATTATACAGATTCTGAAGTATTTATTTGAAAAGTTGTAGACTTGGTTCACATCAAGATAAAAATTAATCAAGCTCAAACTTATAATAGTAAAAATACTACCAAACCTAAAACTTATATATATTATATCTAGATATATATGATGGATAAAAACGTTTTTATTACCTATCCTAGCTCGAGAATAATAATGGAAGACTTTCCCTAGCTATCACACAAAAACCAAACTTTGCTACACATTGAATTGGAATAGAAAACCGACCCGAACCCGGCCAGTTACTAACCAAATAGAACCGAATTTATTGTAAAATACCGATTGATATCTAATACCGATTTACGCGAACTCCGATTGGATAGAACCAAAACCCGATTGGGTATCCAATTGCCCAGGACTACGTAAAAGAATGGAAGAGAAATGATATAATTAGTTGCTACACATGGTAGTCCTAGTCGAAGCACGAAAAAGAATCCTAAATTTTGTTGTCAAAGCAAACATCTAAAACTGGAAAAGACAATATTTGGAAAACTTCTAGATTACCAAACAAAAATTATGGAAAAAGTTACTAAAACCCTATGAAATCATGTTAATTAAACTATGTACAAATATTAACCAAACAATAAGACCCATCTTGGAAAAGATGAAAAGAAGTGGGGAAAGTGAAAACGTATGTAACAATTCTTTGGTTAAACCTTTAGGGAGACACTTTTATGTTTCTTGTGCATCTTTTCCTCCAACCCCACCGGAGCCAATCATGTAGTCTCCTCACGCTCCTTTGTCCTCCTATAATTCATTTTCTTGTATCTTACTTCTTTCTTTGCAATATATCTTGGTAACCCCTAATTAAATCTGTGATCATATCTATGATTATAAAACGTATAGGAATCATACATATGATACTAAAGATGGATTTTTTTATCCTTTAGCTCCATTTCTAGTTAATGATCAGCAAAAGAGAAAGACTTAACGAAACTGAAAAACAAACAAACATATAAGATGATGAGACATGAGACCTCCAATTCTTAAATATTGTCGAAATGTGTTCGTCATCCGCCGACCCAGCAGCTCTTCTCTTATCAAGGTCGAAGAAAGTTATATCCTAATTAAGAGCATATAGTTCCGGAGAACGAGTCCGGTCGTTCTACTAATTACTACGTACACATACATAGAAAATTTTCCAAACCATAAAGAACACTACACATGCACATGCATGAAGAGTCAAAACCATTTTAGATCAATGATTCTCTAGACACTAGTCTTCCTTAGTCCAATCCAAGCAATGCTTTCCAACATTATTAACTAAAATTATACATCATTCGGAACAAGTTCAACGCAACGATGTTCATTAAAGATTGTAGATTTTATCACCGAACTTTATAACTAAACTTACTGAACTTTTCATATAGTATTGATTTCTCTTTCACTCGTCCCCAACTCAATCTTCATCAATTTAGAAATTGAATAATTTATGTGGTTTGTTATGATTTTTTTCAAATAAAAATCAAATATTTCCAAAAAATTATATACAATTAAAAATGTGTATATGACTTAGGTCTGGCTAGAGCCGGATATTCGAACCTTTTTTAAAATATCGGTATAAAAAGCTGGAAATCCGGATCCGGGTTTCATAAAAAAATTATAACATAGAAAATGAAATAAGAATTTATTAATCTAATTTAGTATAAATAATAATAAAAATTTAAGAAAATCTGAGGAAAATATATCAATAATATAAATATAATTAAAATATGAAATATTACAGATCCTAATATCTGGTTTAAAATCCGGTTCATCATCCGGTTCCGCCTCACCCGAATATCCTGTTTTTCGGAACGGATTGAAACGGTTCCCGGGTCTCGGATAGTTGGTATTAGACCTAGATATGACTACATTTATTTGGACCAACAAAAAAAACCCTCTAATAACAATTTCAAATTTTGTTTTTTCAGATTCTGGTTACTTAACTGGTAGTAACCAGAGCACCTCCAAATATATGAAGACACGTAGCAATGGTTCTAGTACAAACGCATCATGGTCGTCAATGCTCGAGACCATCAAAACCAGTCACACGTGGATATGACATCGATGAAACAACCTTTGGTTCTCCTCGGACCAATGCCTTTACTAATGATGATTGCGATGATGACTTCAATGTCGTTGTTACTTGCTGTCAGCGAAGCCATCCCAACAACTTTAGACGGCCCGTTCAAGCCATTGACCCGGCGGCTCGACCCGTCTCTACGGCGAGGCAGTGAAGACTTGCCTATGGATCATCCGAGGCTAAGGAAGAGAAACGCCAGCTCTGTTTTCCCATAACAGATTGCTTTAGCTCTATCTACTACTCCAACCTCCATGTGGGTTTCTTGGGTCACTGGTAAAACAAATAAAAATCTGATTTTTATGACAATTTGATTATATTCTTGAAATTTTTCAGTTTCTAATAAAAAGCTTTAGGCTTTGAATTTGTCTATTTGAACTAGGATTTGTGAGATTATGCTTCTTTCTCAGGTGATGCTATTGTTGGAAAAGATGTGAAACCACTTGATCCTAGTTCAGTTGCTAGTGAGGTTTGGTATGGGAAAGAGAAAGGGACATATTTGTTAAAGAAGATTGGGAATGCAACAGTTTACAATCAGTTATATCCCTTTGATGGTCTGCTCAATTACACATCAGGCATCATACACCATGTCCTCATTGATGGTAATAGTATCTTTCTCACGTAGAGTTTCTTATGTGTATGAATGAACCATTGCAATTTTGCTTGAGCTGAGTATTGCATTGCTTCTTATTTTGAAAAGTTGACATTACTTAGTGTGATAACTACCTAATTTTGAAGGAACTGTTCCACATACTTAACTTTTATCTTATTGTGGACTTGTGTTGTGTGTATAATTTACTTTGTAGAAAGAAAGATGATATCTTTTGAGATGCCCTTATTCTAAATTTGTGTTGACTTGGCCACTGCCAAGATAGTATTTTTGCAGATAGTTGAAGGAATGCGGACTGACTTGTAATGTATTGTAGGTCTTGAACCAGAAACCAAGTACTATTACATGTGTGGTGACAGCTCTGTTCCGGCAATCAGTGAGGAACTTTCTTTTGAGACTTTGCCACTGCCAAGCAAAGACGCATATCCTCGTAGAATTTCCGTTGTTGGGGATTTGGGACTTACTAGTAACACAACCACCACTATTGACCATCTGATGGAAAACAACCCTTCGGTTGTTATAATTGTTGGGGACTTAACATATGCAGACCAGTACCGTACAATTGGTGGCAAAGGAGTTCCATGCTTCTCATATTCATTTCCTGATGCACCTATTAGAGAGACGTATCAACCTCGTTGGGATGCCTGGGGAAGGTAAACCTTACTATCTATGGGTTAACAAAGTTGGATTAAAATATGTGTAGGTCCTGCTCAGCTTTTTTTCAAGTTGTTTAAAATTATCTTAGAGTGAATAATACTGTGCATAGGAAAACAGTTTTATTCTTAGGAGATTTTGGTGGCAAATCTTTGGCTTGTGTCCAGGTTCGTGGAGCCACTAACCTCCAAGGTCCCGACAATTGTCATTGAAGGAAACCATGAGATAGAGGCTCAAGCTTCCGGAATCACCTTTAAGTCATATTCTGAAAGGTTTGCAGTTCCTTCAAGTGAGAGTGGCTCCAACAGCAACTTCTACTATTCTTTTGATGCTGGAGGAGTGCATTTTGTTATGTTGGGTGCATATGTTGATTACAATCACACTGGTAAATCCATGGATACTTGCAGTATCTTTACTTTGATTTCAGCAAAGCACTTGTGTTCTTTGTTCCCTGATTAATAAGGAAGATTTTTGGTGCTCCTACTTCAAACAATCTCATTTCTATGAATAAATATGTGTTATTTTAGGAGCACAATATGCATGGTTAAAGGAAGACTTGTCTAAAGTTGATCGCGGAGTGACACCTTGGCTGGTTGCAACAATGCATCCGCCTTGGTACAACAGCTACTCCTCACATTACCAAGAGTTTGAATGCATGAGGCAGGAAATGGAAGAGCTTCTTTACCAACACCGTGTCGACATTGTGTTTGCAGGACATGTGAGTTCTCAAATTTTCTTGGTGAAAGAGAGATTTAATATTCTTCGAAGTCGAATTATGGTGATATAGATATGTTTTGCTGTTGTTCTTCTTCTTCTATGGTATGATTAAAAAAGGAGTTTATTGCTACTGAAGGTACATGCATACGAGAGAATGAACCGCATATACAACTACACACTAGACCCTTGTGCCCCAGTTTATATAACAATAGGAGATGGTGGAAACATTGAGAAAGTTGATGTGGACTTTGCGGATGACCCTGGGAAGTGTCCTTCTCCAGGAGACAACATCCCCGAGATAGGAGGATCATGCCCTTTAAATTTTACTTCTGGCTATGCAAAAGGCAAGTTTTGCTGGGACAGACAACCTGATTGGAGTGCGTTTAGAGAGAGCAGCTTCGGCCATGGTATCCTTGAGGTATATATCTGCATATGTTTAATAAGAAAGAGTGGTTCTCTTTTATGTAACCAGATCTGACAATTAGAATGTGTTCATACAGGTTGTGAACTCAACGCATGCTCTGTGGAGTTGGCAAAGGAATCAAGATGCCTATAAGGACATCTATGGTGACCAAATCTACATTATCCGGCAACCAGATGTAAGACTTGTAACATGAATCCCTTAATGAGTTTATGCTTCATTATCACATCAGTAGCTAAGTAATGCTCAATTGTAGTATAGTAGTACATATTTGCTTTTGACACATCACTTGCGTGACTTGACTCCATGTATCATTAATTTTTCTTGATTACTGGTAATTTTATTTCTTTTGTGTAGGCCAGCTTAGTTAGGTCTCCACTGTTTGAACTTATATCTTAGATGAATATTTTGCATCACTAGTCATGTTTTGTGTATTGGCTCCAACTGATGAAAATATCCTTGACACATAGTGTTAAAATTCCATATCATTGGATCTGTTTTTAGCATTTCTTGAAGAACTTGTGCTGTATAAGTATCCTAACATCAAAAGAACAATTTTAACTTGAAAATGTATTCATTAGCTGTTGGCAATGTGAAGAGGTATAAGATGACCATTTGATGTCACTAAACATTAAGTGAAAGTGTATATAACCGAGAAGAATCTCTCCCATTTCATTATGTAGATCCTACTGCTGGAGTTTCGATGCGATAGAAAAGATTGATGGCTTGACGCTAAGGTTCAGAGGAGACATAAGTGTGTAAGATCATAAATAGATGTCAAACTGATCCCTCAACACATTCAATTTGGTTGAGTATTTAAAGATAATTATCAACTCCTGTGAGGCTAGTCTGACTGAAGAAGCAGTTTTGAGATACAGTTCCATTGTTACAGAGGTTGAGACCTATGTGGCTATGTCCTATACTCTATTTAAAACCAGAACGCCTTTGTTCAATTTGTCTTTACATTCTACAACGAGGTCTTACAAGGAAGGTGCTTGCATGCGCACCATGCATGGTTCAAATCATCATCTACCAAGACTGGAAAGACCATTAACCAGCCTCTCAAACTTGCCTCTTCATGGCAATCAAACAAGTGTTTCATCTTCTTTCTAAACCAACAAGAAAGAAAAAGATGCATGAGACCACAAAGGAACTTGAACATCCAGTAAAAGTTCTCAATTCCCACATTTCTTTCAAAACCTCATCAAGACTTGTTGCAACTGTTGCAAGGAACTTGCTTGAGCCTTTTTTTTTTTTTTGCTCCAAGTCCCTTGTTAGAATTTAGTCCCATACTTTTGGATGTTGGTAGCTTTTAAGATGAGTATTTGGTTGTTTCTTAAGTTTTAATTGTTTTAGATCATTTTAAAAGCAAATTAATAATGGATCTAAATTAACATAAACCAAATTGATATAATATAGAGTTTGCCCCAAACAAAATTAAAATACATATTAGGTCTAAATTATTTCGAAAACTCATAAAAATATTGGCTCTAATCCATAGCTCATGGGCCAGAACTGTTTGGATCCACCGCTTCAGCTCGTCTCACCACTCTTTGTAGTTGCTAATGTTTTCGTCCTTTGTCACCATCCCTTCTGCACTGCTTCCTTCACCATGGCTGCAGCTTCCACCTTCTCCACAGCTTCGTTTACCTGCAAGAGTACTACGGGATATGTTTGCTGCTATCTCTTGCTGTGCCGTCAGCTCCAAGGAAGACTCGATTACGAGATCTGTTGGTTGCTACTACCTGATCAAGTTGTCTCCCAAGAGATGGAAACACTAATCTACGCCTGACCGGTAGACCTGTCAGTCCCATGAGTGGCTGAACCATTGGTACACGGGACTCACGACTTGGAGATCTGCGTGCAAACAACCATTCACTTTGTTCCACTCGCTTACACGATGGACACTGCATCATGTTAATTGCATTGAACGCAGATCCGATGCAATCTAATTTGATGTCATAAGAAAAAAACTAATTAGCTTTTGTTACCAACACAACACATATCAATTAGGACAATTTTGGTCTAATTAGATAACATAAACGTCACGACCAATGTCTTATCTAAACAATACTTTGTTTTCCGACCACAAAAAAACAAAAAAACTTACGGAGATGATAGTGATGGCCACATCGAAGCTTGACAGGGGTACGATCATCAGCCAATGACTCGAAACAAATCATACACTCATCATCATCATCAAAGTGTTTGTTCTCGAAAGCAACTCGTTTGTTTTTTTTGTTCACGTTAGTTCCTTCACCCATGTTCATAGTGCAAATCTTATTGTTGAAAACGAAAAGTTATGTAATCTTTGTGAGAAGCAAAGGAACCACTGATATCTGTGAAAACTTCACAATGGAACTCGAGTTTATATAGACAAATTTTGTTTAGTTTTAACAAAAGATTTACATAAAGTAGATAGATAATGTGACAATTGTTTTCACAAATGTGGTTGATTAGTTTTCTATCTTAATTAATTAACTAACAAATATCAATAAATAACGGAAATTTAAAAATTTTCGCGCCAATTGTCGTTATCTTATAACGGTTTTTAAAGTTTTTCCTGTTAATTATATCTAATGATTGTTGTGCTTTAACTATATCTAAGACACGTGTAACATTATTTTTGGGAAATCTGGTTTTGGGGATTTCATGATTTTTCAATTGGGAACATTTAAAATTAATACTCTAAAATGAAACTTTTTAAATAAAAGATTTACTAAAATAAATGATATTTTTACAAGCTCTAAAATTACATTCAATAAAATATTAATTTTTATTATAAAAAAGTGGAAAATATGCTTATTTGAAGATGATTTACTTTAAAGTTAACCACATAAATATAAATGTGTCCTTAGTGGTAGTGAAGATTTATTTTTATTTTATCTTTATAATGTTATTTTTTGTTTTATTATATTGTAAACTTTCTCATTATGTCTTACTATATATCATAAATACATAGAAACTTTATTATGTTCAATGTATTTTTATAGCTTTCCATTAAATTCACTAAATATTGTTTGTTTTTAAAAATGATCTACATGACAAAAATAAATATATGTTACCTTAGTGGGGTATTTTAATTATATGTATATAAAAAATTAGTTACTTACAAATTATTTAGTATTAGAGTAATTATAATGACCCAATATAAAACAACTTTTGACCCCAAAAATATAAAATTAAATTAAATTAAAACTTCAAGTACATAAAACAAAACAAAAAAGCCCAAAGACAGTACTAGGTGATTTAAAAATCCAACTTTACATTATAAATAGCCCATGACTTAACTTTAATAAAACAAATTTTACCTTAATATCTAACATTTTTTCGTTTATTATAATTAAGGTTTAATGGTTTATAATGGGGAAAATGTCATTTAAATCACGAACTTTTAAATTTTGGCCATTTAAATCACGAACTTTCTATGTAGCCATTCAAAACATGAACTTTTTGTTAACTTAGTTTTTAAAACATCATCTTTCGTTGATGAAGCCGAAATGAACACCATATCCTCAAATTCGTCGACAGAGCAGCTAGCCATCGTTAACCATATTTGTTAGTGAGAAACGACGTCGTTTAATGCTAAAATGATATCCCAAAATTGTAATTCTAAGGTCATAATCCAAAAATCAAATCCCTAATTTCTCACTTTGTTTTAGGCTTAAACGATTCGTCTCTTACTAATATGGATAAGTGATGGCTAAATGTTTGTTAGCTGTTTTGTTAACAAATTTTTGGATATGAGGCTCATTTTGGCTTAGTTAACGAAAGATGTTGTTAAAAAAATTAAGTCTACGAAAAGTTAATGTTTTAAATGACCACATAGAAAGTTCGTGATTTAAATGACCAAAATTTGAAAGTCCACGATTTAAATGACATTTGTCCCGTTTATAATGAGATTATGCATAGCATGAATTTAACAATCATCGATTAGAAATGTAACATTTTCATCTATTAGAACAAAATTTCACTTCTCATTTTCCTCTTTCGATCTTGACCAAAAATTAAAAAAAAAAACCGAGTTATTTAATATTTTACGTTGAATTTCAGATTATTTTTAAGAAAACAAATAAAAATTCTATTGATATATTTAGATTTTATTCTAATTTTTTTTTTCAACCTCAGCAAAAAGAAAACCTTAAATTACAAAGTTCCTAAAAATTCGATTATAGAAAAACATATTCATAACCCTAGCAAAAAGGGTGTCAGGATGCTTATAAAATCTCCAGGCTTGTTTTGTTATGAAAGCTAGATATTTTAGAGATGAAACTATTTTTGAGGCAAAAACAAAGGCCAATCAATCTTATGGATGGTCTTCTATTCTAGAAGGGTTAAAAATTTTAAAAATGGGGACTCGTTATATAATTGGGGATGGCGAAACAGCTAGAGTTAATATTGATAATGTCACACCCACCCACCCTCCTAAACCTATTCAGGGTGTTACTAACATTAATTTTGAGTTTAGAGATCTTATCTCTTCTGTAGGAAACCATCGGTATTGGGATACTTCCAAAGTTTCTGAAAAAATCAATATAATTGATCATAGCAATCTTTATCACATTCATTTATCTAAAGTTAGTTTACCTGACAAGCTTATTTGGCATTATACCAACACTGGTGAATATTCTGTTCGATCTGGGTATTGGCTTTATACTCATGATCCAACAAATAATATGGATAACCCTCCTATCCCTCATGGCTCTGTTCGACTAAAAAATAAGATTTGGAAGATGAACATTTTACCGAAAATAAAACACTTTTTATGGAGAATCTTATCAAAAGCTTTGCCCACCATTACTCGACTAAACACTCGTGGGATGAATATTGACCCTATTTGTCCAAGATGTTTTCAAGCGGATGAAACAATAGATCATATTCTTTTCTCCTGCCCTCATGCCAAGTCTGTTTGGGAATTTTCTAATATTCCTATTCATATTTTACATTCATCAACCTGGAGTAGCTATACAATTATTGACGGTTTTATATCCTTACTTTCTGATGTTGAGCTACCTCATGAAACAAAATTACTACCCTTTTGGTTAGTATGGTATATTTGGAAATCCAGAAATAACTTTATCTTTAATGGCATTCATGAAAGACCTATAAATATTGTTTATCATGCTCGGGGAGATGTTCACAACTGGATTAAAAATAATAATCCTCCTATGCCTCAGCATACAAATTTATTCATGAATAATAATGTACATTGGTCACGCCCCATAAATGGTGTTCTTAAGTGTAATTATGATGCTGCTTTTAATCATAATACAAATCAAGTTAAAGGAGGATGGATCATACGGAATTTTCAAGGTGGTACGCTTGGCTGGGGATCTGCGGTATTGGGACATGCTACATCTTCACTGGAAGCAGAAGCGAAAGCGTTGATTTTAGCTATGCAACAATGTTGGATCAAAGAGATTTGTTTTGAAGGAGATAGTGAAGTGTTGAATAAGATCATCAATAAACAATATACGGATGTGTCGATCGAAGGAGTTTTACTTGATATTTTATTTTGGACTTCGAAATTTCAATCAACTACTTTTATTTTCATTAGGAGAAATTGTAACGGTGCTCCTCACCTTCTTGCAAAATATGGTTGTAATATTTTTCTTTTTTATTCTGACTGTTTTAATCCGCCAGTTTGGCTAACACAACAATTGTATCATGATTACATTAATTCATCTATATAAATTATATTTTGACGAAAAAAAGAAAAAGAAAAACATTTTCATTTGGTGAGTAGTGTCCAAAAAAAAAACATATTAATTTAATTTTATTCTGTCATCCCTAAATGTTTTTTGCAGTTGGCGGCAAAATTTCTGAGAAACCAAAAATTAAAAACAATAGCCAAAAAAAGTGAAAGGCTTGAGAGTCGAGTGAGAGAGTAGGAGAGAAGAAGATGAAGAAACCAATTCCTAAAATTAGGGTTTTTGGTCAACGATCGATTGCTTCTTCCTTCCTTAATCGCAGTTCGATTCCGTAAGCCTTCACACTCTCCTTTGATTTCTAAATTCTCCAATAAGGTTAATAGATTTGAGTAATTGAATGAATTCGTGTGTGATTGTTTCTATAGTGTCGATGTCGAAGCCTCTTCGGGTTCGAAGAATCTAAGCAAACCAGTGCTTGTTAAACCCAAGAACACTGAGGTAATGATTAAGGACCATTGCTTGAGTTTTTGAGTTGGGATTTGATAGAAAAGGTTTTAATTTTCTTAGTTTAGGTTCTTATGAGCCAAAAGCTGTAACCTTTGAGTTGATTCTGTTAAGAGATTGAGGTGAAATTTTCGAGTTCTGAATTTGAGTTGGGTATTGATAGAAAAGGGTCCTCATTTTCTTAGTTTAGGTTCTTATGAGCCAAAAGCTGAAACCTTTGAGTTGAATTTGTTAACAGATTGAGGGGAAATTTGTGAGTTCTGAATTTGAGTTGGGATTTGATAGAAAAGGGTCCTCATTTTCTTAGTTTAGGTTCTTACGAGCCAAAAGCTGAAACCTTTGAGTTGAATTTGTTAACAGATTGAGGTGAAATTTGTGAGTTGTGAATTTGATTTCTGTTTACTGGGTTACAGATCTTGATAGCTTTGGGTAAATACATATGTTTGTGTTAGAGTTCTCTTCTTTATAAGTGAGGTTATATGTACTGCACAGATTGAATTTCATAGCTTTCATGTTGAGTACGCCAAAGTTTAGTTTTTAGGGGATGCAATTGCAAATTGGTCAAAAGATTTAGATTTGTAGACCTTATGTATAAAGTTTTGGTGTTTGTAGCAGGAAGGGAGAAGACCTTTCACCTCTCTTGTTAGCTCTAAAGATTTGACTCAACTCTCTCACGGGCTTGGGGTGGAGAGAAAAGTGAGGGAAGAAAAGAAAGATGGCGATGGTGGTCTTGAAAAGATGATGCTTCAGCAGTTTAAGCCAAGAGAGATCCAGATAAGGGAAGAAGTGAGTAGGGATATAACTGGTGAGGCGAGTCTTGAGCGGGTGGATCACATAACTGCTGAAGAAATAGATAATCTGGCTTCGCCCTCCAATGAAGACAATGAAGATATCATTATTGTAAAGGATGATCAAACATCAAAGAAAAGAAAAGATCCTTTTGAAGGTATGTCACTTTACTGTCGTCACTTGTTTTCGTAGTTAAACTTAAGAGTTTTAGTAAACCAGTTGGCTGTGGGAAGTTATGAAAAGAATATTATGTTGTACCAAATACATTTAACAGTAGCGTTGGAAGCACATAGGCAAAGGAATTGGGTAAAAGTGATTGGCTCAAGCAAGTTCCTTTTCCATTTTCTAGATGATGTTTTGAAAGAAGTGTGTGAATAGATAACACTACTTGATATTTTAATGCATTTTCTCTTACTTGTTGGTTTAAGATCTTAGTCTTAAATTCGAATAATCTAATGTTTAAATGACCTTTAAAGATCTCAATAGTTGACAAGAGTATACGTTGAATCACTAGGTATGGAGAGCATTAGTAGAACAGGGAAGTCCGTTATAGTCTTTGGAGACAACTCGAATGTACCTAAGCCTATGCAAAGGGAAAGACAAAGAGGAAGGAACAACAACAATAGTAAAAAGCAGCGACCGGCTTACAACCATTGTGAGTGACAACAAGTTTCAGTCACTTTCTGCTAATTAAAACAAAACTCTATGTAGTCGATACTTATGTAAACTTCCCAACAGATGCAAATGGTTCAGGATGGTGGGACTGTGACATGGAAGGTGTTGATTCGGAAGAAGTGGGACATAGTGAAGTGTGGGAAGGAGTTGGTTCAACAACATTTGGAGATATAGTTGATTGGCACTAACCAAGTCACAACCTAGCCGGCCAGTCATGTTTTTATATCTCACACTTTTCCTAATTACTATGGTTTGTCTGAGAAACTAATTCGGTTTGTGTAAACAAATATGTACAGTGATTGTTATGGTAAGCGTTAATCACCCGTAGACTCTTTATACTCTAGGATATTTCCAAGTTACTAAATATTTTTATCTTTCTTTCGGATATTTTATTTCGTATAGTGGAAGAATAGTTAAGGAAATATCCATAAAGACCGTAATTAATAATTTTGGAGATGGAGGAACTTGGTGAGCAAGTTATTGAATGGTTTTTAGAGCCAGGCCAATTCTTCAACTATCTTGCTTTCTCGTTAACAACAATACTATTCATGTCTTTGCTTCTCAATCAGCCCTCTAAGCTCTGTGCTCGGAAGCCTGTGTTGGTGAGATCTTCTCCTCATCTTTGTCGCTGCAAATTCACTCTCACTCTTGTGTCTTGATCTGCGCTGATCCATGTGGAGGTAAACGCGGTTTTGCCACGACTCAGAGGACTAATGCTGGACTTCCTCTTCCTTGGCAAGGGTGGGAGGAGATGAGTGAGAACGATAGAAAGCTGGTGAGAGATTTGGAAATGGAAATGGGAACAATAGGATCATCCTGTGGATGGCTACCTACTTTAAAGGACTGCGTGTTGCGTCTCCGAGAACTGAATATAGCCATGACACAGATCCTAAACGCATTTTGCTGCCTCCTCTTATAACTCTGCCTCATTGCCAGACCCAATATGTCACCAACGTGGCCATCTCTTCGCCTTTCCCTGAAGAAGAGGACTGTGTTGTGGCTGTCAAGTTCTTGGGACCTTAACTAAGCTTTTGCAGATCGGCTCAAAGCAACTCCGAGTGGGTCAACATCAGAATGACAGACTCCTGCTTCTTCTCCTCTCCTGTCATGTCTTCCAAGAAAGATGACATATTTCGCATAGCTGGCTGTGGAGGCCACCTCATCGGATCATGGGATCTCCCCAAACATAGCAAGAACCCCAAGTTGCAGAGGTTGCGGTTTCAAAACCTTCCCAAGATGTCCGAGAAAAAACGAGACCTTTTGGATTCGTGCTACACAAGCGAACACTTGGTGGAGTCGATAACCACCAGTGAAACTTTCATGGTTAAGTTGTACAGGAAGACCGCAGAGATCCTCGAAGGTATTCCGAAAAAGAAAACAGAAGCAATAATGGTGTTCAGGCTAGACGAAGAAGGAAACGCTGTTTACACTCAAGATATCGGAGATCAAAGCATTTTCCTCACAAATTCTGAAGCTTTCTGTGTCCCTTCGAGCTCCAGTTTCTTCATGCATCGACCTAACATAGTTGAATTCTTGTACTTCGACGAACATGTCAGATTTTTCACGCTAACTAAGCAAAAGTGTTAAGAGTCACTACTCCATCTCAAAAAAATTTGCTTGGAATTGAGTTCAGAGTCTAGAGTCTATTTTCTCTTTTAAACCTTTCAAATATCAAATCTATTTTTATATAATCTCTATGAGACTGATATATAATCTTGCAGAAACTTTGCTATATAATCTCTCATCAGTCTCCCAACTAATTTATAATTTAACTATATCAAACCTATCTTCTTTGAAACAAGAGTAATGCAAATATCATACTTCTGATATAAAGAAGAAGTTGTACATATGTATTCATAAACATATATATATATATATATATATATATATATATATATATATATATATGCTTATATCGTTTAAATAAATGCGTCTGTGTATAAAACATGAACCTTCATTATACGTTTTTATTACCGTCACAGACATCGCAAATTGTATAGCCAAGACCTTCACAGTACGGACATTTCATATCTTCACCAACCCACTCCATAAACTACAACATTGAAGAAGAGATTCTCTGCATTAGGCTACTTGATAATTCACACATACACATAATCAAAGCAGGGTTGTTCTGATTTACCCACCTGCGGTTCAATGTTTGGTTCACCAGTTCCGTCGCACTCTACACAACAACCAAAATCCACATGTAGTTAGTTATTTCGTATAATCAAATACTGTACTACAACTCTGCGCGTGAGAGTTGGATCCGAGATAGCCACATTGGATGAAAGATTCCAACCATTTCCATAAGGTTGGTTTCAATTAGCAGTCTTAGTTTGCTAAACAAATCCTAGCCTTCTTTCTCAACTTTCAAAAAACGATGATTTTCACTCTTACATGGTTGGTTAATTGGTTTCTATTATCAGTCTTAGATTCCTACGGAGGAATACTAGCTTTCCTTCTTAAGTAATAACTATCAAAGAACGATGATTTTCACTTAACAGGGTCAAGAAGGGATTTACCTAGGCACATCAATCGACCCTCCCCTCGACAAGTGATGCACCTCGTTTTGGTGTTTGTAGATTTACTTCTGTCTACTGGTTTGTTCCTGCCAATGAGCCTGGAGGGATCTTCCCACCTGTTTTCTCCAAGAAGAAAAACCCGATTTTGAGTAACGTCAACTTCTCCATCACTTTGATCTTTGATGATTGATTGCTTCTTCTCAGGGACTTGTGTCACTGATGTAAATACCGCTCCGTTACCAGCTTCCTTGATCAAGGAAGATGAGAGAAAGGTTAAGTAGAAAGAATAAATCTTAACAGGTTTAAGCAAATTAACAGTTATTTCAGAATATTCATGTTCCCTAAAGTCTCAAACAAGGCAATGTAGTTTTTAATCCTCTTTGGTTAATAGTTTATAAGACGCATAGTAGACACTTCAGATTCGCAACAAATCTCATTAGCAACAAAAATATCATTTTAAGGATAAAACTAAGCTAAGAAGGTAATAAACTGTCAGTTCACAAGCTTGTGAGGCCAAAGCATACAATAGTACTCCACATTCGGTTATAAGAATAGACCGCATAACTACTCTGAACGCTTGCTACATAGCTATAAGTAAATGGGACACCTTTGACTGGCATATACTCAGATCCCTTAGAAAAATGTGGTGGAAACGAGCCATGATCTAGAACAAGTAAGAAGACAAGTTCTCCAAATCCCAAGGGTTTCAGTTTTTTACCTCTTGCTTCACTGTATTGGCTTCATCCTTATCTGTCTCTGTGTCCTCATCCATGAACAACCTTTGAAGAAGCTCTGCAGTCATTACCCCATCCTCACGGACGCCAAGCGATGCCTTTTAAACCAAAACATGAACCATTTCAAAATCAAAACCGCATCAGAACACGATTAAAATCAATGTGGGCTAATATGCAAAATACATACTTGCCAAGTCTTAACAGCTCTTGCTGTTCCACTTGAAAAGCTAGAAAACTCCATGTCCTCTTCACCCGAATAGAATCCTAATTTTAGCAGAGCTTCCTATCAAACAGAGCAAACACAATCCACAAAAGAGAAACCATCAAAAAAGAAACATTCTCTAAACACTTTCAAATCATCGCTAAACTATTTCAAATCATCATCCTAATCTCTCAATCTAAGCTAATTCCAGTGATATGATCGAACTAGATTGACAGATTTTACTCGCCTTTGTTCTAAAACTCAGAGAACAATTTTTTTTTTTGTGCTAGCAGACCTGCAAAGCTTGAACATCGTCGCCTTCGCTTCCAACCTTCAACGTCCTCCTCTTCTTCTTCTTCATCACAGGCTCCGAAACCCTAACTTTCTCCTCAGCAATAATCACTCGCTTCTCTTCTTCTTCTACCAATTCCACTTCCTCTTCCTCAACCACAAGTTCTCTCGTATTCTCCAATACCATCGGCGCTACGCTTAACCCACTCTCCGAAATCCGATTCTTCTCCTTCAAAACCTGAAGCAAAGCAGCGATACTCGAAACCGTATCGGGAACAGAACTCCCCAATTGCGAATTTCGCGACTCTAGGGATTCAATTTTTAGCTGGAGATCCGAAATCTCTCGTAGAAGCGATTCACGCTCGCGTATCCATCTCTGTTCCTCTCGAATCCATCGTTGCTCTTCCCGAATCCATCTCTGCTCTTCTCGAAGCCACCGGACCTCTTCGCGATCGTAACCGGAGGGGTTTTGAGTGGAGAAGCAAACGATTGAAGAACGAAGAGAGAGAAAGAGAGGAGAGCATCGGAAAGGTAGAGACCGAGTGGTGCTACTGCGTGATCGGAGTGGAAATGGAAGAGACAGAGGTAAAGAAGAAGAAGCCATTAGAGAGAGTGAGAGAGAAGATAAAACTAATCGGAAGGTTTTGTTACCACCGCATACAGACGGCGGGAAGATAATTTCCGTTTTTTTTGTTTTTTGTTTTATTCTTTTTTAATCTCTTCTGGAAGTATCTTTTGTGTATTTGTGGATAAAGCCCTTTATTTGTCTGCTGTATTATATAAAAGCATTTAAGTTTCCAAAGTTCTGATTTCAAACCTCAAGTTTACTTTTGGAAATTTTGAACCCTAGGCTTTTCTCACAATTCTGTGCAAAATTAATTAAATTTCTACTAGTTTTAACAATTTATATTATACATACTGTTTTTTTCATTAGTTGAATTGTGTTAATGTATATATTAAATGATGTTTAGTCTAAAAATAAGCAAAAAATAAATAATTTTTTAATCTATGTACATTTGCTCAAAAAATATAAATCATCTATTCTAGAACGTTGGGAGTATTATTTAGTCAAGGCACTACGGCACGTATAAGTTAAATTTGAAATAATTAACAGTGTATTTGATTCTATATTCGATTTTCGAGGGTTAAGAATATAAATTCTTTTGTTTAGATTAAATATTTTAGATTTTATGATAGAGTGTTTAGTGTTTAGAATTTTGTAAACGTTTGTATTTTGGTAATAACCGACATATATAGTGGTTTGTGCCTCTCCTCTATAAACTAATGGTTAGCCTATCAAAGCTTCTACTTGTTAAAAGGTTGTAAGCTTCTAACTAAGAAGTAAACTCGAGACTATACCTTTGATAGAACCAACGCACAAATTATAAGGATCACAAGCCCAAAATTTTTTAGAGTTGATTTCATAGGTAAACCAAACAAAAAATAACAAAAATTGACACTAAAACAGTTCATAGCAATCTTCAAAATCGTTTTTGTAGGAAATTTCCAGTAATGGGATGGTCCATAATATAGATAATATTTGAAAATTACAAACTCATGTGTTTATGAGCTTGTGTATAGTATCGGCTCTGACTTTCGGCACATGCTCACTAACGCGTGAGCCGAAGTCTCCGGGTATTCTGGTTACACAAGAAAAGTGGAAAGATGTGATATGTTTATCAACTGCGGAATTAAAAACCATAAATATGCTATTCTTCTCTAACATATCTATGGTTTTTAATTAAGTCCAAATTTTAAAAACCCTATAGGAGGGCATGCATGTTTTTCTAGAGAGTATGTGTTGAAGTATAGACAAAACTTTTGAATTTAGCATTTTTGTTGCAAAATTTAAATCCCAAAATTGGGTCTTTTTGGGTATAATGCGCCTATTTTTTTATTCAACACCTAAACCAATGTATGGAAATGTATCCAACAAATGTTGTATTTGTGAGTCCCAAGAAGATTGATCGTTCAACAAGTGTGTATCAAGCCTTGTGAGATCACTGAGATGACCAAAGATCGAGTTTACTTTTCAATTATAGAGTAGGTCGGATCTTGTTTGCTTTCAACCACTAACCATATCAACACGTCCTCAGAGAGTGTCTTACCAAGAAAAACAACTAGCTACTTTGACTTTGTCCTAATAGTCCAAAAACATATCAAAATTAAACAAACATTATGAGATTCAACTATGGCAATAATGACTTTGGTTTGCCTCAAAGAAAGTTGATAAAATTACCAATTTTGGAAAACGTTACGAAACATACAACAAAAGAACATAGCAAATGCATGCATGAAAGTAATTTTTATTAGGATACATGAAAAATAGAAAAGCACACCTCAACATAAATCCAATTCACCTTTTGAAACCTGAACCTTGAAATTTCTCGTCCATGATCATGTCGATTTTGTTCGCCATTTCGGTAGTCAGATGATTCTTCCAATCATCAACTTCTCCTTTGCGGAAGAAGATACTATGATCCACGTTGTTCCACGATATTCCGGTCTTGTTGATGTTCATATTGCTCAGACTACTTAGAGAGCACAAGTCCAAGATCTTCTCAACAGATCTACTATGTATTTCTTGTTCAGTAAAAGGACAACCCAAGAACTCGGCAAGTCTCATGACCTGTGCATAAGGCTCTTCTTTAAGATCCTCGTACCTCATAAATAGAACATGCTTTGGATCTTCCAAACTGCCTTTCCAATAGCTCAAAACATGGTCCCAAATAGGACCATAATTGTCAACTCCTTTGCAGAACGACTCAACGATAGACTCAAGACCGCTTCTTTCAGCTTCTTTGTTCCCAATCTTTGACCTAAAATGCCAAAGAGACACTAACACATCCTTAACGTTCCTACACACGTAGACAATCTTACAAGGAGAGTCCTTAAGCGGCTCTCGGAGAGTATGCAACGGCATGTGAGTTGAGAACAACCTCGGAGATGATGAGAGCTTGGTCAGGTCCGGTGTTGAGCTTTTGTGATACAAATCCATCTCAAGAAAAGGTACAAGACCATGAGGGCTATCAGAGGTAAGAGGATGGCTCTGAAGACCATCCTTTGACCTATGAAGTAAAGCGACCGTGAGGGCCTTAAGCCAAGTGGTTCCAGACTTGGGGTATGAGCTGACTATTATGTCGGAATCAAGCGGCTTAAAGTGTTTCTGATAATCGAGGACTGCTTGGAGATTCTTGTAATAGTACCAACATCCTTGGTAGTTGCAAAGCTTCTTCCCTTGGAAGTGAAGATATCAAACTTCTCACTTCTGTTCTTATGTCTTCTTCGTCTCCAAAGTTCCTTTGAGGCTCCGTGTGATTCATTTTTGCTTATTTTCATCTCATGAGTTGTTGACACTCTATATAATAACTTGCAAGTCGCAACACATCACTATTTGTAAACGTGTTGTTATTATAAGAGAAAGCAGTTAAATGATTCGAAAACATATATTATACTTTTTATCGTATAGTAGGACATTATAAAATATATTTACATCCAAAAAAAATAAAAAAATTACAGAAGTTGATTAGTCAAGATGGAGTAGGTTGAATTTTGTTTTCTCTTAAACATTTTTCCCCAGACATCTTTAAATAATGCACCACTCTGACATTTGAACTGTTTTTCAAATATACGAATAAATCATGTCTAATGATTGTATAATACATTAAAAACATGGATGCATCTATATATGATATAAGAATTGTAATTAGACTTAATATTTGGTTAGGTCGAAGATAAAATTTAGTAGAATAGACACTAACCATATTTTCTATTCACTTTTTGACAAAATTAAAGATAACTTTCAGAAAATAGCCAAAAAATAATTTTAAGAAAATAATATCCTTGTAATTGAACGAGAATGTAAAGAAATTATGTAAACATGTATAGTTAATCTATTTTTCTCGGCCACTACATTGTAACAACGTAATAATATGAAATAATGAGAAATATCAGATAGTTTAAGTTTATTATTATTTTTCACTCTTTTTTTCTTTTCACATTTTTCTCTCTTTTCAGTTTGTAATTACAATTCATTTTTCTATCTTTTAAAACTTGATTTCATTATTTTATTTTTATTTGAATTTGAATTTATTTATTTTTTACTTTAAATTGTGTCGTCGTTATAGATGATTCAAGATAACAATATTATGTACACATCTGCACACATTAATAATTTTTGATAATTTATCAACTAATCGTTCAGTTTTGGTAGGTACACCTGTGTACACCAAAATGTGACATAGTAAACATTTATCCGAAAATCCACCACACTGTATCGCGAGTTTGAATTTTTCCGACTAATATCTTGGGATAGTGAGATCACATGTTATTGGAATATAAAGTAATCATCATAAACTTAAAGCCAAAGTCCAGCCTTCTCATATATATGTGAATTTTGTGTCCAGAAAAAGGTCGAAACCCCACGAATATTTTTATTAGTTTTTGGTGCAAAATTTAACTACATAATCGATAGTGTGATTTTTTCTTTCTAGACCCAACAATATAATCGATATATGTATTTTATACAAATTTTTTTTTGCAAATTACATAATTACAAAGTTGTTAAACTTGTGTTAGTGTGGACCTAACATCCATCCAAAAACTAGCTCATAAGAAGAAGATGATTGCCACAATCAATAGAAAATCTTATATCTTTTGTTGTGAAAGTAATGGGTTCAATAATAGAGTGGGTTGAAAATCTTGTGTGCCTCTAACCATATACCACCAAGAGGACCAAGACGTCCTCAGAAAGTGGCCTTCTAAACTAGCAGTACAACTTTGCAATTATAATAATCCAGTACTAACTACTCTGACCTAATCGTCCAAAAACATGTCTCTTTCGGACAATTTGAGTTTCGAAGTAAAATGTTTTACATGGCTATAACCAATCAAACATGGTGAGATATTCAATAATAACATTATTGGTTTGCGTCAAAGAAAGTTCATAAAAGTACCAAAACGTTATGAAACATATATACACCAAATTAAAGAACATAACAAATAACAATGCATGAACGTTGCTTTTATTAGAATACATAAAAGAAAGCAATTACATCTCAACATAAATATCACTCACATATTTTTCAAACCCGAACCTTGAAATTTCTCGTCGATGATCATATCGATTTTGTACGCCATTTCGGCAGTGAGATGATTCTTCCAATCATCTACTTCTCCTTTGCGGAAGAAGATGCTGTGATCCAAGTTATTCCACGATATCCCGGTCTTGTTAATTTCCAGATTGCTCAGACTACTCAGAGAGCACAAGTTCAAGATTTTCTCAACAGATCCGCTAAGTATCTCTTCTTGAGTAAAAGGACAATCCAAGAACTCGGCAAGTCTCATGACTTGTGCATAAGGCTCTTCTTTGAGTTCCTCGTACCTCATAAAAAGAACATGCTTTGGATCTTTCAAACTGCCTTCCCAATAGCTCAAAACATTGTCCCATAAAGGTCCAAAAGTGTGAACTCCATTGCGGAACGACTCGATAATAGACTCGAGACTGCTTCTTTCAGCTTCTTGTTTCTCCATTTTTGACCTAAAATGCCATAACGACACTAACACATCCTTCACGTTCCTGCGTACGTACACAATCTTGCATGGAGAGTCCTTGAGCGGCTCTCGTAGAGTATGCAACGGCATGTGGGTCGAGAACAACCTTGGAGATGATGAGAGCTTGGTCAGGTCCGGTGTTGAGCTTCTGACATATAACTTCAACTCAAGAAAACGTACAAGACCGTGAGGGCTATCAGAGGTAAGAGGATGGCTCTGAAGACCATCCTTTGACCTATGAAGTAAAGCGACGGTTAGGGCCTTGAGCCAAGTCGTGCCAGACTTGGGGTATGAGCTGACTATTATGTCGGAATCAAGCGGCTTAAAGTGTTTCTGATAATCGAGGACTGCTTGGAGATTCTTGTAATAGTACCAACATCCTTGGTAGTTGCAAAGCTTCTTCCCTTGGACATCTGTGTCTGAAGGAAGTGAAGATATCAAAGTTCTAACTTCTATTCTTATGTCGTCTTCGTCTCCGAAGTTTGTTTGAGGCTCCGTCTGATTCATCAATTTTTTATCTTATGAGTTCTTGGTGTTATATATTACCTCGCAAACATATCACTATTTGTAAACGTGTAAAACAAATGAAATTACTTACGTAGTGGTTAGGAAATAATTCAGTAAGGTTTAACTAACGCTCTCTCTTTTAGAAAAAGAAAATAGATTAATCCTTAATTATGATTCTTAATTTATTCCCTACATTTCATAAAAAATAGTCGTTTTCTATTTAGATATACATAATAAATTTTTATAAAATGTTACAGAAGGTAGTCAATAATTACCTAATATTTGAATGTGATTTCACATATCAAGAAATATTATTTTGTAATTTATAAAGAAGGAGTAGGTAAACAAATTTTGTTTTCTTTCAATTATTTCTCACCAAAACAATCTTTAAATAATGCAACACTCTGACATTTGACCTTTAAAAAAAAAAAAATATATGAATAATCATGTCTATAGACTTATGAGTTTTAAAGTTTTAAAGCAATTAATCCAAATTTTAAAACAAAAAAAATGTAAAGAAATATATTCTCAGTTTAAGAGTTTTGTGACTTAAACTTACATGAATTCATAATCGATATGAATTCTAAAATTACATATGACTTCTCGTTTTACTTAAAATTACATTAATTCATAATGTATGTTGGAGATTACTGTTTCGTTTGAGTTTGTCTTTACGTTTACCATGTATTAGAAAATCCTAAATTGTAAAACAAAAGAATGTCTAGCATGCTTTAAAAAAAACCATCGTGTCCTTTAGTTTTAAAAACTGCAAAAAAGAAGAGGAGAGTGATCAAGAGAGATCAACACAGCCTTGTCTTCGTCTTTACTAGATCTTTTTTTCTTCTACTTCAACTCCGGCTAAAGTAATTAAAGACTTAAGTGCACTGCCATGTCTACCAAACTTAGAGAGTTTGTGAAAAAAACTATTTAATTATGTTTAGTGGTTTAGTTTATATATCCTTAATAAGCAAATTCAAAAGTCTGAAAATATATGAGACTAAATGTTAGACATATTGGCCGGGGATCAAACTTCTATAAGATGAACTTTAGACTTGATTACCATTTGACTAAACTAACCTAAGAATAATGTCTCTAACATGGCCTAATTAAGATACATATAAACTCAAAAAAAAATCCATATAGCCACTTGAGGCTATAGTAATAAAAATCTCTATAGCTAATTGAATGTTAGAGGATATAGTAAAAAAAATTCCTATAACCACGATTCAGCCACAAAAATTTAAGTGGTTATAAGAATTTTTTTTGACTAGTATTACCATATTCCCATACAATTAGTAGTCATGGAACATAGTTCTTAAGATATCCATGTCTTTAAAATTTTAAGCAAACATGAAAAAACATCTGTAACAGAACAAAACAAACCAAAAGAAAAAACATGATGATAACTTAAGCAAATGGTGGTGTGTGTTTACATGTACGTATTTTGGTTCAACCAAATCATACGAAAATTTTCAAATATTCATGCATGCGAGTGTACTTCACGTCCGGGTAGAGTTTAGAAGCTTCTTCGTCGTCTCCGACTTCATGATCAGTGAGACAACCTTCGTAGTATATGTGATAAAAGTGTCCTAATCCTGCTTGGTGTGATATCTCCTTATCTACATAAACATATAATTAACATTAATGCCACATTGTTTTATAGAAAATAAATACTTAGCCCCGACAGCTCATTTCTCATAATCTAATCCAAAAGTTTTGTTTGGTTAGTAACTTAGTATGATAATTAGACTTAATTACCTTCAATGTCAGCAAGAAAGTCATGTGCTGAAACAAAGGTCTTCTCCAATTCTTTTCCGATTAGTTTCTCCCATATTTGAACTAATTCCAAATGCGTGAGAATGTTCTCGGTAGGTCTCACGTACACAGTTTTATTCATCGTTCGGGGATCGTTAAGCGTCTTTGCAGTATATTTTGCCATGTCATCTTCATCTATGAATGCCACTAATAAAATGAATGGGAACATAAATGGTTAGAATAAATCTTGAATAAAAATGTAAGTGCCTAATTTGAAAAACATTGTATAATAAAAATTCCGTTGCACTTGGTGTAAAAACACTATTTCTCGAATAAATTTTATATTTTATTCAGAAACAAAAAAAGTAAGTGCTTAATTCGAAAAACATTGTATAATGAAAATTCCGTTGCACTTGATGTAAAAAAGTTATTTCTCGAATAAATTTTATATTTTATTACGAAAAAAGTAAGTGCCTAATTCGTAATTATGAAGTAGAAGCTATATCTCCAAGTGAAAGATAATGAGATGAGTTTCTCTTATTACCTTTAACATTTCCATCCCCATAGATATCAACTCTTTCTCTAGAAGGCATCAAAGTTCCCATTTGAGATAAATTACCACCAAAGTATGCGGCGAAGCAAGCCCCGACGAGGTATGTGTGGGGGATCCCGGCGGCCTCTATTGCATTTCGTACTTCCAATTTTTGTTCGAATGTTTCATTACCTGGTGCCATCGCATGTCCCATACGTGATGGATCCATTCCAAATTCTGATGGTAAAAAACGCTGAAATATAGTATTTACACTTGTTAAAAAAAGTTATTACAAGTATGTTTTAGTTCATTGCAACTATTCGAGACTTTTAGTTTAAGCTAACAACAAGACAAGAGCCAAGACAGACAAAATTATTCTTTAAACACATGCGGCCGCTCGGATCAATAATTTAGTTGGTAGTTTGAATTGTTTATGATTAAGCAAAAAAAAAAAAAAAAAAAACTGATTTCTTATTACTTAAAAGAAGTATTTAAATAGTCTTTGAACAATTATGTATTCAAGTTTATTAAAACTTTCGTATTAGTAAGCCAAAAAGTGCGACTTTGTGATACACAATTATCTTACAAATCTTTGAACGAATCTTATATTTTCTAAGAAAAATATTTATACTTTAGTAATATTTATATAAGTGTGTAAAATATACATATGGTTAAAGTCAATTCATAGCCGAAATATGCCATTTTGAAAGATGCATATGTCATGCGGACAGATCCATTGTACCTTGTACACATGATTACAATTTGCTTTAAACTCTGATGTAAAAGGGTGATAACTACATGCATGACGTATACAGGATTCTATGATTCAAACTCTATAGACTATCAGGTGAGAAATGCCAATAACAAGTTATATTTCATCAAAATTGATGTACTTAGTGATTGAATTAATATTTACCTTGACGTTACCGGCCTCTTTGATGGCTTCGACTAGCTTGAGCTGAACAGGGATGTTGTGAGTACGGAAATGGACTCCGGACATGGCGGAGACAACCACGTCGACTTGCTTTACGGCTGAGACAAGGCTCTTGTGATCGGAGAATGAGCCTTCCACGAGATGTGCGCCGAGTCTTTTGAAAGAGAGCAGGAGCTGCACCTTCTCAAGATCCACTCCGATCTCTGGCCGCTGTAGAACGTAAGTCTCGTGTCCCTCAGCCAAACATGCACTTACAATCCTCCTCCCTAAGGACCCTGTCCCTCCAACCACCAAAACCCGCGTTTTCTCGCCAAAAATTTTCTCGCCAAAATTAGTCTCTCCCATCTCTCTAAGATATGTGTTCTTTTTTTTTTGGGGTGGTGAAACTAGAGATATATGGTGATGTGAACTGGTGAGAAGTTCGTTTATTAATCTCTCTTATATTCGTTACGTTAGGTTGAATATAGTATTCACATACGGACCTACGTATAGGGGCCGGAACAGAGACAATAATACAATATACTGTTTAAGATGTTATGAATATAAAAAGAACTTTAGATTGAAGTCTCTCATATAATTACACGCCATTACTTTCTTCTTCGGCCACGACCCCTTCCGCCAACAACCACAAAGTTACAAATAAACATTTGGCTTCACTATGCTGATCAATGGATTAGTCGCCTATTCGACAGATGCATTTGATAGACACTTTAACTAATATGAACCTATCGACGTGGTTCAGTCCTAAGCGTTGGATAAGAATTATAATTTATGTATGAGTAAGTATGTCATCAACTATATATTAACAAGACAAATACAAAGAGAATTATAAAGAGTCCATGTTCACTTTACGAAAAGAATAACCAAATTTGATACTAATTTAACTTATATCCATATTTGTTTTTTTAACCTAAAATTGTATAGTTAATGAAGATTTGAATACATAACTTTATACAAAATAACAAAAACATGGATTTTTAATTTTTGTATTCTTTGTGATATTTTCGTTTTCTCATGGAACATACGATTTAAGTTCGTATCCATTATAATTAATCATTTATGGATGTACTTTGAATTGATACTAAATAAAAACAAATCCGAACACACAAAAGTTAAAGAGATTACGATTGGGCCATGAATAATGTGATGATTTGATTGTTGACAAAGATAAGTAATAATAAGGCTAAATTGTACTGTAAAGATCTACTTGTTTATAATCCAATGATGTTTGTTTTAAGTTAGGTGTACCTATAAATCTCATCAAGAATCTAGAAAATAATATATGTTGATTGTAAAAAATATTTGATTATATAGTTATGTAACCAACGTTGGACTGAACCAAATTAACCTGAACCATTTCACACTACCATCTTCACAGTTTTATACTATAATTTAGTTTTGAGTTTGTGACCTAGTTTCTTATTTATCGGCTGGAAAATGATTTCGTCAAGAGTCGTTATAGACAAGTCAAACATGTTTTAATCTTCTTGAATCGTTCTTTAAAAGTGTAATCCTAATTTCGTCAAATGTTATGACTTCTCGAAACTATAATATATACTTTAGTAGTACTGCACAACTATAATTTAGTATTAGTTAGGGGTATTTACACGAAGTATATAGTTGGACGTTTCACCTTCAAGACCATACTTCAATTCTTAGACATTTTTATCTCTCCATCTATAAAAATAATAATACTCCAATTGTAAAAATCAAGCAAAAAGCTGCAAGAAATAATAATTAATTTGGTCGAAGTACCTTAAGTATTTGAGTGATGAAAAAAATAATAATAGTTTCCGGCCTCAAAAATTTGTTTCAACAAAATAAAACAAATCACTTAAAGTTAATTAACAGCATCATTAAAAATTAAACCAACTATGAGTCACCATGTTTTATAGTCTTCTAGTAGTTGTGTTAAGTTGATTAACTAGAGAGGTTAACGAGTTATATATTAGTTTTGATATGAACGGTGTAATATTGAAAATTAACGAGAAATTTTCAAGTATACGTTTATTGACTGTTTCTTCCTACAAAGACAAACACTAACTATCTTATATAGTTAGTCTGAGTTTTAATGTAAAATTGTGGCTAAATTGGTCATAGTTCAACAGTAATATGTAGGATTAGTAAATAAGTTTTTTTAATTTTTTTATATAGCAAATCGGCCGTCGGATATAGATGAGTTTACGGATAGGAGTGAAGATAAAATTCACTAAAAAAGTGGGTTTATGAAAATGTACAAACAAATCGATAGGTGTTTCAAAATTCAAATAACCTATCTGAAATTTAATCATAGTGCTTTAATAAAAGTTAAATGTTAATTAGTTTTTTTCAGCCATACAAGATGAGCAACATGACCATGTTGTGGCAACAGCCTAATATCTTTTTTTTTTGAATTTAATGTTAAATTATATTCAAAAGAAAAATAACGTTTGTACAACTAGTACATCGTTTTATAGAGTAGGATGCGGATAAAAATGATAAAAAAAACCGAAACAAATTTAGCTTCGAGATTGGATCCATATTTGAAAACAGCCTAATATCACTCTTAAATGACGTAATTTTGGGCGTTACAATTTTTAGAAAATGCAAAAATTGTCTTTCTTAACATTCAATAAGATTCGAACCATATACCTCAAGGACACAAACCAATAGTTTACCAATACTTTAAAATAATTAAAAAAAAAATTTGGATAAAAAATCCTCAAAAGTCTTAAACATCAAAACACATGTAAAATTACATTACACATGTTGGAGACAAAATCATAACCAACATACAAAACAAAGCTGCAAAGTAAAAAAACACATCGAAATAAAAAAAAAAAAGTTTTAAGATCATGATCCTTAATTGTTATTTTGCTTCTTCTACATGATCACACCTTCCTTTTCATTGAATCTCCATATCAATCCATGAAGCATGCATACAATCTAAAGTACAAAACACTCTTTTTAAGCACTTAAATACCAAAGAATCTACACATCGACCACCACAATGATCACAAACTGGTCGAGAGCTACCACGGTTGCGTACTATTTCCATCTTCTCATCATCATGATTGTAACTTTTGATGGTCACTAGTGGCTTTAGGTACATATTTAGCCCCAATAAACATGTAACATGGAGAGTAACCCTACAACTCTCGCATGTATAAAACCATATCTTTGGATCCAATATGGACTCACATATCTCACACCAGTACTTAAGATTTGTTGCATCTTCTTCTCCGTAGCAAAGAGTGAGTAGATGACTATCATACTTGTAGTGTACCACACCAGGCACATTAGCGCAAGTGAGACACAAAAATGATTTGGACTTAACACATTCAAGAAAAAAAAAGGAGTTCGATAATGACTTACACCTCATACATTCACCTTGAGTCAAGTTCATGAAGAGGGGATGAGGATGGTGGTCATGGATTAAAGGATCCGGAAGGGAAGCACATCTTACATCAAGAGAAAATCTACAGTAACTGTCGGCGCATTTATACACGAAACCACATCCTAATTGCTGGCACCCGTAGCAAGTGAACATGTCGTGAACATAAAACTTAGGAGGGAGTTGGTAGGAATCAGGAGAGGTTGGGTGGAGGGTAAGTGGATGTTTGTGTAGCGGATGGCTTTTCTTGCGAGGAAGGTTTGCACATGTTTCATGGAGAAGATATTCGCATTGCATACATCTATAGAAAGGATCTGAAGGTAGTACTTGAAGGATGCAAGCATCACAAAGCTTGCTTTCTTGATTTCCAAGAAACCCGTTCTTGTGGAGCCTCATATAATGGTCATGACTGAAATGTTGTATTGTGTTCTCATCAATCTTCACAAATGGCTCGATATCTTCATCTTCAGTGGAATCTTCGGGCACTCCTTCGAGATCTTTCCCATCCCATACATCGTCCCTCGTTGCACATTTTAAATGGATAGCGTAGTGGCATCCTTTAGTACAAGAGTACTGCCCGTAATTGATGTCTACTGTTTTGCGACAAACCCCGCAAGAATAGTCACCAGGAGGAAGGGAGGAGGTGAAAGAGAGGCGGTGAGAGTGACGAGTGATCTTAATGACAAGGGGTAAGTAGATACATGTTCCATGAACCATGTAGTTACATGGATGACATTCAAAGATGTGATCAGTGTCATCTTCATCAAGAGACAAACCACAAGCATCACAGGGTAAAGGGAGCCTTCTAGGGAAGACGGTTAAGGCATGCTCATGGATCTTCGGTGGTGTGATAGTGAGAGGTGGTTGGTTTCTTGTACAAGAAGCATTGAAGCTGAGTTTGCAAACAGAACAATGATAGTATACGTTTTCAAGACGTTTCCGACAACACTTGCATTTTGCATGCTTCCCATCATCATCATCATTAGAACTATGAACTTGAAGATCTAGTGAGATAAGGGTAAGAAGGTGAGAGGGATGAAAAGGGTGTCTAATCTCAGGCAACTCACAATCAAAATGAAATTTCAAATCGCAAATACAACAATAGTAACAAGAGTAGTAGTTAATCTGCTGAGAGATCTCTCCTTTGCAAATGTAACAGATCATAGAGCTTGGAGTGAGTTCATCGGAATATTCCAGCCGATCAAGTGTGTGAGGCTGAGCCAGATCTGTTAGATGACATAAAGGCTCAAAACGCTTATAATACGGTACTAGTGTTTCCATGGAGGATTTTGTGTAGGAGAAACGAAAAGTTTCCGAATATAGAATCTTTCTTAATTAGTGTATGAATATATCATTGGAATTCTAGCAAGAACAAATTGGTTCCAGCTGTAAAGACAGACTGATTAATATCAACTACCACATTTTGGTTGTATAATAAAATTAAATATGAGAGGGTTCATAAATATCCACTTGTATTTCACAATCTTATAATAATGGTAGAGGACCAGTGGTATAAGAACTAAGAAGATCAAGTTGAATGTATATAAAATTACACAAATCGTTTTCTATAAATAGTAACTACTAGATTGAAGTTAAAGAAAAAGTTAACTACACTGTTTATTTCCTTTCTATCTAATTAATCTTTGATTAGCTAAATATTACGAGATATGTCGTTATATTTGTTTGTCGGATTCTTAACCCTTATCATTTAGCCATTATTCTATTATGCTTATGTAAGTAAAAGATTAATTGATATGAATTCTGATCACATTTTATTGAAATTTTTTATTTTTTTTCCTAAATCGGTTTTATATTTAATCACATACATTTATTTTGTAATATAATATAATCATCATCTACATTAATATGAAATCAAATATTATAATTATATATTCATTCTATCAACGATAGTTAGTTTTTATACAAAACAAATGTAATAAAAACATAATTGCGAGGTTGCTTATATGAATTTCAACAAAGTTGTAGTTGCATTTGTAAAAATATATATTGTCTATACCATTTTGCAAATACAACTTACCTTCCTTTTGATGAGAGATGAGAGCCCAAAATTTATTTTTTTTCCAAAAAAAACCTTATGAAAATATATAAAAAAGCCAATAAAAGCCCAGTAAAAATGTACCGTAAATATTTTGTATTTTGACCTCTTTAAATTGTTAATTTTGCATTTTAACCCAAATAAATTTGCTTTTTGACCCTATTAAAAACACAATTTATTTGAATCGCCCCTAAAAGTTTGTATTTTTACCCATTGAAAACAAATATTTCATTTTAGCCCCCACTAATTTTGCATTTTGACCCAAATAAATTTTCTTTTTGACCCTATTAAAAACATAATTTATTTGAATTCCCCCTAAAAGTTTGTATTTTTACCCATTGAAAACAAAATTTTCATTTTAGCCCCCACTAATTTTGCATTTTTATCCTATAAATTTTTTGTCTCCCTAACTTTTGGTTATGGCTCCGCGACCGACTACATTAGTAAATTTATATTTTATTTTCAGAAATTAATCTGTTTATTTAGATTTTAATTAATTATAATTTCTGCTAGTTTTCTTAGATTTTGCGACTTAATTATCCTGCATATTTTGAATCTCTTAGCAGTTAAAAAAAAAAACTAATTTAAGCTACTTTAATCTTTAAATAAATCCTATAAAATTCTGTATTTTAAGACATATATTTGACTTATATTATTGAGAACATTACAGAAATTAGTTATTATAATAATAGTCTTTTTTTTATTTTTTTTTTTGTTGTTGAAAATTTATACAATTATGCTTTCTGATCTAAAACTGATAAAGATTTACAAGCAAGTCTAAAGAGATCTTAAGAGCTTTTGGAGAAAATGTGAAATGAAATGCATTGTATTAGTAGACATATCTATGTATCGCAATTCACAATCGGGCATCTATGAATGATAACGAAAGTGTATATCAATGAAACCTATTCTTGTGCAATAGTGAAATTTTGGATTTTTTTTTTTGTTTTTTATTAAACAACATAAGCTCACAACATTAGATATTAATATGAAACAAGGTGACTAATATTAATAGCCGTATATGTATATATCACGGAGTCAACACTAAGAGAACTATTGTGTACCATTCCACTTCTCTAGGAGTGAAGAGCTGATTTGAGAAGTCTCGCTAGGGGATTAGATCATAAACTTCATAGCATCAGCTCTTGAAAGAAACCGAGTGATGTCCTCCAAATCAATAAACCTAAGCACACAAGAACCCTGAATCATATTTTGTAAACAAAGACACAAAAAGTAGAGAATGAGAAGTTGAAAAGCCACTACAACTCTGGCCTCAAACATAGTAATTTTCCTTCCTCTTCAACCAACAAATAACTTAACTTACTTTTACCGAAAAAAATAAATTAACTTACATTCTATTATTTTTAATGTACTTTTTAGTATTTGCTTATGTTTTCCTTATAATTTGCTAATGTTTTTCTTATATATCTTTTATTTATATTTATCAACTTGTTTAGTTTTCAAAATTTTCAACAATTTATGTGTATTGTGTAGTCAAAAATAATGCATCATTTAAATGCATTAAAAAATTAATTTGCTATCTTGAAAAATATTTGATATAAATTTATTAATTTTTATATAATATTATAATATGAATTCTCAATAGGAAATATAGAACTAGAACAAATCTTTTACATCAAATCCCTTAAAGTTATTGTCAAAAATGAAAATAAAGAGTTTTTTATAATGATATTAATCTTAAGAATAGACTATAATCATCATTATGAAAGTTATCTAACATAAAATTATAGTTGAAAAAAAAGAAATATTATTATTGAGAGATATCATTGATAAATTAAGATGTCTACTGATTCATATACACTCTTCTTTTATTTATTAAACGAATATATAATTTGAAATGATATGTGTTGATATTACATATAGCTGGAATGAATAAAAACTCGATTAAAGAACATGATATAAATTCTATAATTTGTTTCAAATGTAATGATATCAATTTATCAACCATATTTTAAATGCATAGTTTAAAAAATCGCTTATCATAGACATTTGAAATTTTATGTCTAATAGTATAATTATCATAGAAGTAAATATTTTCTACTAAGATATTCTATTCTCATTGAAATTAATATAAGAAGCTAAAGAAATAGCTAAACGGCCGAAAATGTTGTGTCCTAAAAACAAACGACACGCAGTTTGGGTCTATTTGATAATTACATATTTGTGTTCAATTTGTTTCTAATCTTAATGTTTTATGGTAAAGATTGTATTTATTGATTCTTTCTTTGTTTGTAACTGAGCCTTATACAGTAGTTTTCCAAAATATGTTAGCTCATTTTTATTTATTTATTAAGAATGCATTTTATACAATCTATGATTGAGATCATTTCAGAAATTAGTTATGATAATCGTACATATTTTTTAATTTCTTATAAAACAAATAGATATATAATTATAAATTTTATGGTAGAGTCATATAATTATAGTTTAATTTTATAATGAGACGAGCACATTCTCTAATGAAAACCAACAACTTCGTTGAAATTCATATAATATTAAACCAGCAATTATGTTTCTATTACTTTTTATTTTGTGTAATTAATTTTACCAAATTCACTTATATACACATTCTAATCGTTATATTTTTAATATTCTGCAGAAGACCAATTGCATTTGGAGTAGTAAAAAGTCGACTCAATTTTTAAAAAGTCATGTGAAAGAAAGAAAAGTTTATGCAGAAAATATATGTATGTCAATGTAGTAAAGCAAATGCATTATCATTTCCAAATATTATAATATCAACTAGTTTGTACAACAACCACATGTTGATTGTATTTTAGTTAATAAAAAAAAGACTCATGAGTCTTGGCCAAATTAATACTTAAATGCAACAAAACATTTTTAAACGAAATTAATCCTTAAATCATGATTAAAGTTTTATTATTAAATTAAAAAAGTACAAATCAATCTGTCTTTACAGCTAGAACCAATTTGTTCTTCCTAGTATTCCAATAAGGAGCCAAGAAAAAAAAAGATTCTATATTCTGAACCTTTTTATTTAGTCTCTCGTGAAACTTTCATTTCTCCTAACACAAATCCATGGAGACACCACCGTATTATGATCCTTCTGAACCCTTATGTCTTCTTTCAGATCTAGCTCAGCCTCACTTACTTGATCGGCTGGATTATTCTGAGAGCCTCACTCCAAACTCTATGATCTGCTACACTTGCAAAAGAGAGATCACGCAAGAGATTGACTACTACTCTTGTTACTATTGTTGTATTTGCGATTTGAAATTTCATTTTGGTTGTGAGTTGTTGTTACCTGAGATTAGACACCCTTTTCATCCCTCTCACCCTCTTACCCTTATCTCACTAGATCATGAATCCTCCGATTCAAGTATATGTAAAGATGAGAGTGAAGATGATGATGATGATGATGATGGGAAGCATGCAAAATGCAAGTGTTGTCGGAAACGTCTTGAAAACGAATACTATCATTGTTCTGTTTGCAAAGTCAGCTTCAATGCTTCTTGTACAAGAAACCAACCACCTCTCACTCTCACACCACCGAGGAGCCATGAGCATGCCCTTACCGTCTTCCCTAAAAGGCTCCCTTTGCCCTGTGATGCTTGTGGTTTGTCTCTTGAAGATCACAACGAGTACGTCTTCGAATGTCATCCATGTAACTACATGGTTCATGGAACATGTGTTTACTTACCACGAGTCATTGAGATCACCCGTCACCGTCACCGCCTCTCTTTCACGTCCTCCCTTCCTCCTGGTGACTATTCTTGCGGGGTTTGTCGCAAAACAGTAGACATCAATTATGGGCAGTACTCTTGTACTAAAGGATGCCACTACGCTATCCATTCAAAATGTGCAACGAGGGACGATGTATGGGATGGGGAAGATCTAGAAGCAGTACCCGAAGAATCTGAAGATGAAGATGTTGAGCCATTCGTGAAGATTGATGAGAACACAATACAACATTTCAGTCATGACCATTATATGAGGCTCCACAAGAACGGGTTTCTTGGAGATCAAGAAAGCAAGTTTTGTGATTCTTGCATTCTTCAAGTACTACCTTCAGATCCTTTCTACAGATGTACGCAATGCGAATTCGTTCTCCATGAAAATTGTGCATACCTTCCTCGCAAGATAAGCCATCCGCTACACAAACACCGGCTTATCCTCAGGGCAACCTCTACTGAATTCTACATATTCCCTCCTGACTTTTGTGTCTACGACATGTTCACATGCGATGGTTGCAAGCAATTAGGATGTGGTTTCGCGTATGAATGCACCAAAGATGATTGTTCATTCGTTCTTGATGTAAGATGTGCTTCCCTTCCGGATCCTTTAATCCATGACCTCCATCCTCATCCACTCTTCATGAACTTGACTAAAGGTGAATGTATGAGGTGTAAGTCATTATCGAATTCCTCGTTTTTTCTTGAATGTGTTAAGTCCAAATCATTTTTGTGTCTCACTTGCGCTAATGTGCCTCGTGTGGTACATTACAAGTATGATAGTCATCTACTCACGCTTTGCTACGGAGAAGAAGATGCAACAAATCTACAATACTGGTGTGAGATATGTGAATCTAAATTGGATCCAAATATATGGTTTTATACATGCGAGAGTTGTAGGGTTACTCTCCATGTTACATGTTTATTGGGGCTAAATATGTACCTAAAGCCCCTAGTGACCATAAAAAATTACAATGATGATGACGAGGAGATGGAAATAGTTCGCAACCGTGGTAGTTCTCGACCAGTTTGTGATCATTGTGCTAGCCGATGCGTAGACTCATTGGTATTTAAGTGCTCAAACAAAGAGTTTTGTACTTTAAATTGTATGCATGCTTCATGGATTGACGACGCAGATGATTGATATGGAGATCAAATGAAAAAGAAGATGAAGTAAAAAGATTCAAAAATAACAATTAAGGGTCATGATCATAAACTTTTTTGTAACTTCAGTGTGTTTTTGCTTTCCAGGTTTGTTTTGTTTTGTAAATATACGTTGTATATGTTAATGGTCAGTGTGCTTAATTTTCTGTCCAGAATGTGTATTGGTTACGTGTGTTTTGATGTTTGGTTATACTTCAAGTCTTATAAATTGAAGGAATAATTTTTCGTTTTAGTACGTCTTCGAAACTTAATTTGCAATATAATAAGTTTATTATTTATAATTGGCAAAATAATACACTTTTACTATTTAAACATTATTTTACAATTGTATGTTAGGGAATGGTCACTTGAGTGCTTCTCTCTCGTACATGCATCCGCGTGACTACAAGAAAATAGTATATTTACTTTTGAAAACTTAAACGAATAAAAATCAATGGTCAAATATATTCTTTTAAGTTCGATTCACCCAGAAAACAAAAATTGTGGTTGTGTGGGAAATCTGTCAATTGGGGCAATGCCCAGTTGGTTTACCTGGTAGTCAGAAATGCAGGCGGTCTGACTACCCCTGACATTAGTCGGAAACCATTCCAAACTTGGAATAGACAGTGTGGTGGCCCTTCGAGAAAAAGTCCACTCTAAAGCATTTATGTGTGTTTCTACCGAGACTGACCGGATCAGCCGATAAGGTTTATCAAAAATAAAATTAAAATATATATATATATATATATATATATATATTTCTTTTTACCATTTGAAAAGCCAAAATGCATGGAATACAAATCTTTTAGCATTACAATTCAGGAATGTCCTAACCATAAAGATACAACCAAAGTTGTACTCTACGTTCTTTTCTTATCCAACCCTTCAAAGACGTAGTAATGTATGGAGGAGAAGACGCAGTTGATTCTTCCACAATCTGGTTTGATGATGACTCATAGAAAGAACAAAAAGTCTAGACTTTGAAAATCTTCTGCTTAACTTTTCTTCGAAGTTCAGTAACAACAAACATCTTAACATTAAACCTTTATATATATACACACACATTCACAGACACAAAATTTAACATCTATGCTCAAGAAAAATGCGGTTTATCTCTTGTTTGATACTACAACTTGTTCTTGGCTTGCAACTAGAAACATATGTCGTCTTGTCTCAAAACATCATAAACGGTTCTGTTCCTGTCGGAGAATCTCTTACCACTTCAGAGTCCAGTTCATGGCGTTCCCCTTCCGGTGACTTTGCTTTAGGGTTCCGCAAGATCACACCAAACGATGGTTTCGCTCTATCGATTTGGTTCGACAAGATTTCTAACAAGACCATCGTATGGCACGCACAAGCCGTCAACACAACCACTGGTCTTGTCCCAAATGGTTCCAAGGTTACATTAACCAAAGATGAGGGTCTGGTTATTACTGACCCTCGAGGTCAGGAGCTATGGAGATCATTGAGTGGTGGCTCTGTTTCTCGAGGGCGCATAACTGACGAAGGAAACTTCGTTCTGTTTAGGGATGTGGACGAAGTTATGTGGTCGAGCTTCGAGAACCCCACCGACACTTTGTTACCTAATCAGGTACCTAGTTCTTTACTTCTTTATAACGAATCATTGTCTCAGTTTATAATTTTTCAACTTTCTTTTAGTTTTATGTAAATATAATATTAATTAATACAACTAAAAACCAAAATCAAAGAAGATGACAAGAGATCGTAATTTTAGGGGGTGTTATTGGTTTATTGATTTGTAAATACACATATAATTTGTGAATCTTTATTATTTATAAAATCAAAATACATGGATTTTGAAATAACATGTTTTATACTTGAATTTGATTCTTTCTATTTTATACTATCAAATCCTTTCAAATCCATTTAGGTATCCAATCTAACATTTTAAGTGATTTGTGCAAAACCAACAAATCCTATGTTATTGAATCATGAATTTTGAAAAATCTTCTGAAATCTAATGTTATTGAAGTAGTGATCCGAAAATCTAATCTTATGAAATCCAATGTTATTGAACTAGTGATTTGAAAATCTAGTTTAAAATCCACTTTTATTGAAAATCAAAACGTTTTGAGGATTTGATTTGACTATTCTAAACGTAAAATAGTCAACCCAAACCTAATAAAAACAACTCTAAAAATATATCAAAATATTCTAATTATGCTAATTAGTGCTATTTTTGCAAATTTGTGGAATGTGTGCTATAATTGTCCATAAAATATATTTTTGGTGCTATTTGAGGGTAATACTCAATAATTAATCGTAAAATTGTATAATGACATAATAAGTAATGACATTCTATGTAAATAGTTTTCAAAATATTAATACGGATATATTAAAGGGGGTGTATTCAAAGTAGCATTTTAAGAGATTTGAGTTTTATTGAGATTTTGATGATTTTAGAGAACTTCATATGATTTATGTAAAATCTTTTCAAATCCCACCTAAAACTATGAGATTTGGATTTTTGTATTTTTAACTAAGGAAGTTCTCTGAAATCATATGAAATCATTTAAAATCAAATCCACAATAACACTGGATTTCATGAAACTTTTTAAAATTCATGATTGCAGGATTTGTAAACTTTTTTCAAATCACTTGAAATTCCACTTTGAATACACTCCCCCCTCTTTTAAACACAAGCTAAAAGGTTTAGAATTTTGAAGTATTAAGGCCGGTACTTCTACTGATCCTATTGTCAAAATAATTTATTTGTACATCTAAGTAACGTTACATATGCATATTAATGATGCAGAATATAGAAGTTGGACAAAATCTGTCATCTCGTAGGACGGAGACGAGCTTCAAGAAAGGAAGATTCAGCCTGCGCCTAGGTGATGATGGAAATCTTCAGCTTCTCACTCTCAATGCTGAGACTGTCTCAGAATCCGACATATACTCTACGTACTACGAAAGCGACACGAACAATCCAAACAGCCCCGGCGTTCGATTAATCTACAACCAGTCAGGGTACATGTATGTACTTCAAAGAAACAATTCACAATTCGTTGTCAAAAAGAAAGATGAGGAAACTTCTAAAGACGTCTATCGCCGCGCCGTTCTACATTTCGATGGGGTTTTTGCTGAGTACTATCATCCCAAAGGAGGCCAAGAGAATAGTGAGTGGGTCTTTGATTGGGCTGTGCCAGATAATATATGCGGGAACTCTTACTCACTTGGGAATACGGCTTGTGGGTATAATAATATATGCAGTTTAAGTAACAACCAAAGGCCAAGATGTGAATGTCCTAAGAGGTTTGTGTTGAAGGATCCAAGCAATGAGTATGGTGATTGCGTGCCGGATTTCGAGATGGAGACTTGTGGATCGAAAAACAACCAAACCGTAAACTCACATTCGAATCTTTACGAGTTTATTACCTTAAAGAAGACAAATTGGCCATTTGGAGATTACGAGAGTTATGCCAACTATGATGAAGAAAGATGTAAAGCTTCTTGTCTTAACGACTGTTTTTGTGCTGCGGTTGTTTTTGGAACCAACAGGGATCTAAAATGTTGGAAGAAGAAGTTTCCGTTGTCTCACGGTGAAAGAAACCCGCTTGGTGATAGCGATACATTCATTAAGGTTCTGAACCGCACTATCGCGGATGGTCGACTAATTACCGAAAAGAGTTCGAAAAATCGTGACTGGTTAATCATTACTTGTTCGGTTCTACTTGGAACTTCAGCTTTCTTGAATTTCATATTTCTTGCTATGTACAAAAAGAAGAAGAAGAAGACGTCGAAGAAAAATCAATCAAGAGATATTAGTGTGGCTACAGCTACTGCAAATGAGTTGAATTTGAGGGTTTTTACTTACGGAGAGCTCGTGGAAGCTACAAGAGATTTCAAGGAAGAGCTTGGAAGAGGAGCCTTTGGGATTGTTTACAAAGGAATTTTAAAAGTTAGTCGTGGTTCTGAAGTTATCGTGGCTGTCAAGAAACTTGATCGTCTTGCTCCTGATAATGAGAAAGAGTTCAATAATGAGGTTAAAGTGATTGCTCAGACTCACCACAAGAACCTAGTGAGGCTTATTGGCTTCTGTAACGATGGACAAAGCCGGATGATCGTTTACGAGTTCTTACCGCATGGAACATTAGCCAGTTTTCTTTTCAGGCGCCCGAGACCAAGATGGGAAGATAGAAGGAGAATTGCGGTGGACATTGCCCGTGGAATCTTGTATTTACACGAAGAGTGCAGCGAGCAGATAATACATTGCGACATAAAACCGCAAAACATACTTCTAGATGAGAATTACTATCCTCGGATATCCGATTTTGGTCTAGCAAAGCTTTTGATGTTGAACCAAACGCATACGCTAACAAACATCCGCGGAACGAAAGGTTATGTCGCAATTGAATGGTTCAAGAACGGTCCAATTACATCCAAAGTAGATGTATATAGCTACGGTGTAATGCTTCTAGAAATCGTGTGCTGCAAGAAAGCCGTCGATCTTGAGGATGGCGTCATTCTCATTGATTGGGCTTATGATTGCTTTCGACATGGAAGGTTGAAAGATCTAATTGAGGACGACTCAGAGGCGATGGACGACATGGAGATGGTAGAAAGATATGTGAGGACAGCGATATGGTGTATACAAGAAGAGTCAGGGATGAGACCTAACATGAGAACTGTTACACAGATGCTCGAAGGTGTGACTCAAGTTTATGATCCTCCAAATCCATCTCCTTTCTGCAGCATTTCCACTTGTACTGATGAGTCTATGTCTAGTGGTCCTGTGTCACTTGTTTGATAAGTTGATACTTTTGTATCGTATAATATGTTTTAATAAGTTGATACTTGATCGTACGTATTTGTTATTATGTTCATACATATAACATACTTAGAAACACCTCATCACACAAATTGTCTTGGCAGTAACTTTTGGTCCTTTTTTATTCGATCATAAATTATTACATCTAGTAGAGTGTATTAGGAATAACAATATCCCACATTAGAAGTTGAGCAGAAAAATGATATATATAAGATATGGATATCTTCACTCATTGCCAACTGGTTTTAAATTGGAAGCCCACAATCTAATATGGTATCAGAGCTCGGTTCACACAAACTGAACCCAATCCATAATCGGTCCGGCCCAATAGTTGGTCCACCGATTCATGCCGAAGTTATCTAAATTTATGACAAAAAACTATCATTTCGAGAGGGCATATTAAGAATAACAATATCCCATTTTGGAAATTGAGTAGGATTTTAAGTGGTATATGTATAAGATAGACCTCACCACTTATAATCAAATATAGACATTTTTTAATAACGAAAACAAAATAAAGATAGTTTTGGAAATTTTACATGATTATCCTAATTTATTAATCTCACATAATATGTAATGTAACTACGAAGCCCCTTACCAATAAAAAAAAAAAAGAAAAAAAAAATCTACCTTGATAAAGTCGATGATAATACCAATGAGGCAACGACGACACATTTGAGTTGAGGCATATTATAAAGTTCTCACGATTAACGTGGGAAATTAAAATATAAGGGTAATAATTAGTTGAATCGAACCATCAATATCGTAGATCATATACTATGAGGTTGAACACGTGGACATGTCTAGAGAGAAACAAATTGAAAACCTTAGTATAATAAAATAGGTACAAGAAACTTGTCTATCAAACCAAACAAACCAATATTTTCCTATTTTTGAAGTTCTTTGAGTGCTAATCCATGGCGATCTCATACGCTCATCTCATTCTTCTTCTCTTCCTACCACCACTACTAGTCTTCTTACCTACTTTGCAGGCCATCCCTTTTAAAGACTGCGGTTTGCTACTAACTCTATTTTCTTAATTAGTAGTGTTACATTGTTCTTGTGAGGCTTTTTGAGATCAAAGTAATATTAGGAATTGAAAGCTTCATAGAACTTTTGAACAATCTCATTTTGACTTGGTTTAACTACCATAAGGAACTTTCCATCAAATTTGGTTATTCATTCATGGTTCTAGTTCTCTCTTACTTTTCTTTCTTATATATATATTTGAAGGGAATTTAATGAAAAAAACCCTCAACATTAGCCGGATCCATTTTTAAACCCTCACCTATTTTTTTAGTAAAACAAACCCTGAACTAAAATCCGTTAATGGATTTAACCCTCTGCTTACGGTTTCTGTCTATAATAGTGAATTGTTGTTTTTAATGAAAAAAAACGACGAAGCATTTGTTTTTAACGCCAAAAAAAACAAGATGTTTTCTTCAATTATTCTAATTTATATAAAAAAACAAAAACGACCTGTCATCTTGGAATTTATAAAAAAAAAACAAGATGTTTTCTCTTAAAACTAAAAGAAATATGAGTTCTCTCGTCTAGTTTCTTTTTACAGTCGATTTTGAATTCTTTACTTTGGAGAAGCTGAAAGAAAAAAAACATGACCAACATAAATTAATCCAATGACTGAAGCTTAAAAAAACTGACCAACATAACCATCGAACTTGTTGCAACACAATAACGTAACCAAAAAAATGATCATCAACCAAATTGCAATATGGTGCACATCATTTCCAAAGAGACTAGATACCCTAAAATAAAGACTCGTCAGCATTAACTTTGAAGAAAAGATTGTATTGGCTGAGTGGTAGAGTTCTCTTCATCCATAGTCTTCTGTTTTTTTCAGCATTAATCTAGTACATAGTTGTTTGAAGTATGTGTTTTTATAATAAAATCTAGTACAACATTAAGTCGTCAGTATGTTTTTTTTCTCGGCGTTAAAAACAAATGTTTCGTCGTTTTGTTTTATTAAAAACAATGATTCATTATTATAGACAGAAACCGTAAGTGTAGGGTTAAATCCATTAACGGATTTTAGTTTAGGGTTTTTTTTACTAAAAAAATAGGTGAGGGTTTAAAAATGGATCCGGGTAATATTGAGGGTTTTTTTCATTAAATTCCTATATTTGAATAACTAAGAGGTTTTGGACCAAAATTCATACATTTCCTTAGACCGAAACCAAAGCATGTTATATAGTCCGGTAGAACGTGAGTCTCCAGAACCCAGTGTCGTAGGTTCAAATCCTACAGAGTGTGATTCCGAATTGGATTTCCTTTTCTAACTAGATTTATTCCAAAGATGCTATCTCAAAGCGTCACTCAAACCTGCTTTTGCCGAAAATTTGAACTATTAACACTTGGTTAGATATTTAAAATAGGTACCAAATCTTTGCGGCTGTTTCAGGTGATGGAAGTTCTCAACTACAAGTCACAAGTGTGGACATAATTCAGGATAAAGACGTGGCAGGGTTTCAGATAACTTGTTCTACAAGTATCCCCAATTGATACCCTTCACCAAGTTTTCACACTATTAGTAATTGGTTTCCGTTTTTTTTTTTGTTTTTTTGGATAAAATATTTTGGTGTGAACAGGTGAAAAGATTAATAGAGGATACATGGACGTGAAAGTTAGAGTAGGCATGATTGTTTTGAAACGTTCGACCTCTGTGAAGATCATGTCGGTTTGGTTTAGTCACAAATTTAGGTGGTTTGATTTTCGGTTTAGTTTGTAAACCGATTAAACCCATATTTTCGCGAAGTAGATGAGAACTATGGATTCAGAGAGATTTATGAATCGAACATTCAATTCATGGGAAATATTGATAAATATTTTTTTCTGAAACATTTACGATGTGATAATTCTAGTGGAGAAATATGAAATTTCCCAATAAATTTTTGCCATTTATAAACTTTGTTTATTACCTTTGCAGATGAAATTCAAGGTTGATGTACATATTTTTGAGGACTCTGATTTTGATGAAACTGAAATATTGTGCCTCAATTTCGAATTTCAGACAAAACGTTCTGTCGTGGTCTTTGCTTAGTTAAGTTTGCTGGATAAAAATGTGTTTACAAGTTATATGAGTATGATCTCTTGATACTTGTATCATTAATAAACATATGTACTATGTATGTTGTTTTCTTTCTTTCTTTCTTTTTGTTTGTGTGGTATTACAGAAATAATTAAAAATAAGTTTATATACAATCCTTAAGCAATTTTCATTTTTCACAATTTTAGTTGAGATTTTTTTTTGATAAACTACCTTAAGGAATGGTTATTGGGAGATAGATTTGTGTCGATTTTTTTTAATGAGGTGAAATGTTTTTAATAAATATATCTATCATAGTTTAATGATTCTCATCAATTTTGTTTCCTATATGATTATTATAAAATAATAGTCTTTAGTTTTTATGAAATTTTTAACGATTAATTTGGAGTTGGAGATAGAGCTGTCAATTAGGCTAAAAACCGCGAGCTAGAACCCAATCCGCTTTAGAATTTAGCGGTCTATGGTTTTAGTTTTGGTGTTCGCGGTTAAGTGAGCTGAGCCCGCTGCGGTCTAAAATCATTGGCGGGCTAATTGTTGCGATCAGCGGGCTAATTCAAACCTAATTATCTATTAAGTATTTAACTTAATTTTCTAAAGACGGTTCTACATATCTATAAATTCATGTTTCTACTAAGTTTATTTGTGTTTTCTCGAGACATTAGAAGATCTTTTAAAAGGTTAATGGCTTTGATCTAGGAAATATACTAAAGACTTTCTCTAAATGCTTATTGTTTTTCTATTAGGCTTGAAATAGTTCCCTTTTTTTTTTCCTTTTCAAAAACAAAATAAAATAAATTTCACCACATTCCCTTTTTTGCTAATTTGGAAATTTTCTTAAATATGTTTACTTATATAAAAGTAAATAATCAAGTCACAACCAAAGCCTTTGTCCATTGTTTGAGTAGCCTTTTATTGTCTTCTTTCCTCCGTCCCATCGTTTGGTTTCTTGAATTCTACAATAGAATGGACATGATGAGTGAGTTGTCTGATGATTTGATCTTGAAGATATTGTCAGCACTTCCTTTTAAACAAGTGAGAGCAACGCGTTTCTTATCAAAGCGGTGGCGAACTCTATGGAAGTGGGTGCCGAAACTCAACGTTGGTCATGAAGATCATGAAGATTTAATATCTTGGGAATTTTAAGCTTATCTCAGATTCTTCTGGCGAAAGGGTCAGTCCTTGGGTTGCTCATGCAGTTTCTTGCGGTTTGAGAGAGCTGAGAATAGAGTTTCTATATACTTCTTTGAATTTGCCGAGTTATGTATATAAATGTGGAACCCTCAAAACTTTGATACTTTGCAAACTACATCTTGAGGATCTTCCGCCACGGGCTTCTTTGTCGTCGTCCCTCAAAACTCTTCACCTTTTATCCGTGAGGTTCTCATGCGACGAATCTGTTCAAAGGCTTTTAAGCATTTGTCCCGTTCTTGAAGATTTGGTTGTAAGAAGATCCACTTATACTAGTGTAGAGATTTTCACTATAAGTGTGCCTACTTTGAGGAGTTTGTCTATCGATTATTCAAAGGCGGTATCTCAACCCGCGGGTGTTCATGGATTCGTTGTAAATGCTCCTTCTTTGAGGTACTTGAACATTAGAGATCCTTTTAGTAACCTTTTTGTAGAGAATGCATTATATTGTAATAAGGGTTTTAATGTCTTTTAGTAATCCCTAGTTAACTCTCTTGTATCTCCCTATATATAGTTGTAATCACTCTTGTAATATAATTAACTTTCTCAACATACATGGTATCAAAGCCTCGATTCTAAAACCTAAAACACCAAAAATTTTTTTTAGCTGCCATGTCTACCGCCAGTGACGACACCACTCTCCCACGGACAACAGACACCATTCCTCTCAACAATCAACATCTGCTTCATGTGAACATGACGAACGTCACCAAATTGTCTCATACAAATTTCCTCATGTGGAAGCTGCAGGTCAGAGCTCTTGTCTCTGGTTATGGCCTGGTTGGTCATCTAGATGGATCCACAGCAACACCACCGCCCACGCTCACCACCAATGGAGTTGTCACTCCGAATCAAGCTTTTGTGATGTGGCAACGTCAAGATCAACTTCTTTACAGTGCCCTCCTTGGCTCCATTGCTCTTGATGTTCAGTCGTCTCTCTCTCAAACCTCGACCTCTGCAGAAATCTGGACTACACTTGCAGACATCTATGGAAAACCAAGCCGTGGACACATCCGTCAGTTGAAAGACCAGCTTCAGTTCATCACCAAGGGCAACAACACCATTGATGAATATGTTCGTGGGTTTACGACCAGGTTTGATACACTAGCCAGTTTAGAAGCACCTGTGCTCCATGATGACAAGATTGAACACATTCTCGATGGGCTGCCAGAAGAATATCGCTCTATTGTGGATCAAATTGCAGGCAGAGAAGAGTCTCCTTCCATTGCATATGTTCATGAGCGACTCCGTACTCATGAAGCAAAGCTCCTCGCCAAAGCAGCTCAGTCCTCCCTTCCAGTCACAGCAAACGTCGCTACTCATCGATCTCAGACTCGTTCCAACAACTATTCTCGCCAAAACAATAACACCAACAAAAGCTACACCAACAGTAACAACAACACCAACACCAACCAACAACAATGGCAGTCCAACCAAAGCAACTCGCAGCAACGTACCTCACGTCCGTATCTTGGCAAGTGCCAAATTTGCAATGTTCAAGGTTACTACGCTCGTCGGTGCCCGCAGTTTCAGACTCGCAACAATGCTTATGCGCCTGCTCAAACCAGCCCGTTTACACCGTGGCAGCCTCGTGCTAACCTAGCTATTGGTCGTGATCCATGGGTCATGGATAGTGGTGCCACTCATCACATGACAAATGATCTTATGGGTCTTTCTCTTCAGCAACCTTACAATGGTGGTGATGATGTGATCATAGGCGATGGTTCGCCTCTTACTATTTCCCACATTGGTTCCACCTTATTGCCTTCTCTTACTCGTGATTTGCAGCTGCATAAAGTCCTTTACGTTCCCGATATACACAAAAACTTGATATCAGTATACCGTCTTTGTAATACTAATCAAGTTTCCGTTGAATTTTTCCCGGCTCATTTTCAGGTGAAGGATCTTCGCTCGGGGGCACCACTTCTGCAAGGCAAAACCAAGAATGAGTTATGTGAATGGCCGGTAACGAAGTCCCAAGCTTCAGCGTTGTTTGCTTCTCCCAGCTCTAAACCAACAATTGCTTCTTGGCACTCAAGACTTGGTCACCCCTCTCCACCTATCTTAAAGTCTCTTATTTCAAACTTTTCTCTCCCAGTTTCAACTCTCTCTTCTAAATCTTTGTTTTGTTCGGATTGTCATATCAATAAAAGCCACAAGCTATCTTTTTCTGAAAATTCTATTCGCTCTACCAAGCCTCTCCATTATATATTTTCTGATGTCTGGACATCCCCAATCACTGCCTTTAACAACACAAAATATTATGTCATCTTTGTGGATCATTTCACGCGATACACTTGGTTTTACACTCTCACACACAAATCTCAAGTCAAAGAAGTCTTTATTATCTTCAAAGAGCTGGTTGAGAATCACTTTGGCACTCGAATAAACACGTTATACTCAGACAATGGTGGTGAGTACATAGCACGGAGATCGTATCTTCAAAACAGTGGGATTTCACATTTAACTTCTCCTCCCCACACGCCGGAACACAACGGTATCTCAGAACGGAAACACCATCACATAGTCGAAACTGGTATGTCTCTCCTCTCCGCTGCGTCCATGCCCAAAGACTACTGGCCGTATGCACTTGCGACTGCCGTGTACTTGATCAATAGGATGCCTACACCGGTTCTTACTCAACAAAGTCCCTATCATAAGCTGTTTGGTGTTGCTCCTAACTATCAGAAACTCCGTATCTTTGGATGTGCGTGTTATCCCTGGCTGCGTCCATACACGAAGCACAAACTAGAAGAGAAGTCGAAGATATGTGTCTTTGTTGGTTACTCACTCACACAAAGTGCGTACCTCTGTCTTCATGCTCCCACGGGACGTCTTTACGTGTCAAGACATGTCAAGTTTGATGAGTTGACCTTTCCATTTAAGTCTCCGGCGTCGATACGTTCTTCTCCGTCTGAGATGATCATCTCACAAACAGTGGTGACTCCGATTCCGATCTCCACCACTGCTCATAACTCCACGGTTTTGCCTCCAGCGGTGCCTCCACGCATAGATCCTCACTGTCGTCAACATCAACCCGCGCCATCACAGCCACAAAACCCGTCGTCACCGGTCGCTGCTGTACCTCCGTCGCCTCCGCCGTCTGCTACTCAGGTATTTCCTTCTTCTTCTAATCACTTAATTTCTACCTCCTCAATGTCAACTCAAAGGCCCACTGGCGAAGCCCAAATACAACCCATAGCTCCCTTAAATTCAGTCATCATAGAAAGGCCCACTGGTCCAATCCACCATACACCAACTCATGAAACTACCCCCCAAAGGCCCACTGGTCCATCCTTGTCACCCAATGTCTATCACGATGAAGCTAATCGACACAATTCACCATTGTTATCTCCGACACGATCACTGTCTGGTTCTACTCATGGCACCAATTCACCGCCTGGAGCTACTCCGCCGCGCACTCAGTCACCCAATCCGCTGCCTCCTCCAAGTCCCGCACCTGCTCCAAACCCGTTTCCTGAACCAGAACCAAACCGGGAACCAGTCCCAATCCCGAATCCTCCCTTAAATAACCAACAAAATCAAAATACAGTTCAAACTCCAAACACACATTCCATGATCACAAGAAGCAAAAATCAGATTCACAAGCCCAATACCAAGTACAGTCTCACAATCACTCTCCGCAAAGCATTTGCACCAGAACCAAGAACGTACAAACAAGCTCTAAGTGACAGTCGTTGGCGTCATGCAATGTCTGAGGAATACAACGGTCAGTTAGCTAATCGCACATGGGATCTAGTACCACCAACGCCTTTGCAAAATTTAGTTGGTTGTAAGTGGGTCTACAAGACAAAAATTCTTCCCTCGGGTGAGTTAGACAAATACAAAGCCCGTCTCGTCGCCAAAGGTTTTCATCAGGAGTACGGGCTTGATTACAAAGAAACATTTAGTCCTATAGTCAAGGCAGTTACGATTAGAACAGTGCTTGGACACGCAGAGAGTAATCATTGGCCTATTCGTCAGTTGGATGTTAATCAAGCTTTTCTTCAAGGTACACTTCAAGAGGAAGTTTATATGGCACAACCACCAGGCTTCGTTGATCAAGATCGTCCCGATCACGTCTGTAAACTCCGGAAAGCGATTTATGGCCTTAAACAAGCCCCTCGTTCGTGGTACTTGGAGCTTCGCAACTTTCTTCTTCACTCTGGTTTTCAGAACAGCTATGCTGATGCGTCATTGTTTGTTTATAGTCATGGTCCAACTCTTCTCTATATGTTGGTATATGTGGATGACATAATAGTTACGGGTAATGACTCAGCTGCTGTAGCGAGAGTGATCGAATGCCTTGGAGCTCGTTTCTCGCTTAAAGATCAAGGAGATATCAGTTACTTTCTGGGCATCGAGGTCACACGCACCAAGACAGGTCTTCATTTAATGTAGCGCAAATATATATTGGATTTGCTTCACAAGACGGATATGATAGAATCCAAGAGTGTGGCTACGCCTATGGCTGCCTCACCTAAGCTACTTCGGGACTCCGGTACTCCCTTAGCTGATGCGACTCAATTCAGGATGGTGGTAGGGAGTCTTCAGTATCTTGCTTTCACTAGACTGGATATCTCTTATGCAATTAACAGGTTGTCCCAGTTTATGCATTGTCCGACGACGGATCATTGGCAGGCCGCGAAACGAATTCTTCGGTACCTCGCTGGTACTATGACTCATGGCGTTTTCTTACCCTCTAATAATGCTCCTGTTTTACGAGCTTTCTCGGATGCAGACTTGGCCGGTGATTCTGATGATTATGTGTCTACCAATGCCTATGTGATCTATCTCGGCAACCAAGCTGTCTCGTGGTCTTCCAAGAAACAACACGGTGTTGCTCGATCCTCCACCGAAGCTGAGTATAGAGCCATTGCCAATGCTTCTGCAGAAATTCGCTGGATTTGTAATCTTCTCACTAAGCTTCGCATTCACATCCCAACAGCACCTGTTTTATTCTGTGACAATGTGGGCGCTACCTACTTAAGTGCGAATCCGGTATTTCATTCTCGGATGAAACACATCGCTTTAGACTATCACTTTGTACGAGAACAGGTTCAATCTGGTGCTCTCCGTGTGTCTCATGTTTCAATGAAAGATCAGCTTGCTGATGCTTTAACAAAACCTCTTCCGAGAACCCCATTTCTCCATGCTTGTTCCAAGATTGGAGTCACTCAAGTACCTCCATCTTGAGGGGGTGTGTAGAGAATGTATTATATTGTAATAAGGGTTTTAATGTCTTTTAGTAATCCCTAGTTAACTCTCTTGTATCTCCCTATATATAGTTGTAATCACTCTTGTAATATAATTAACTTTCTCAACATACACTTTTAACGTTTACAAATATGCCGGAGCTTGTCAAGGCGAATGTCGAGGTTGTTTGTGATCAACCTGAGAGTCTAATAGGATCTCTTACCTCAGTCCGACATCTTTCTTTGTGCACCAAAATATCAAATGTAAGCTTTCGTCAATCTAAACTCAATTAAGTCCAATAATGTCAAACTTAAGCTTTTACTCCCCTATTGTTTTCTGTCAATTAATATCATTCTATTTGTTTTGATTCAATTGTAGATTCCGTACCATATGGACACTTTCGGCTTATTTCTTGAACATTTAGAGCTATGTACATGTTCCGCGGATTGGTTAAATTTACTTACCCGTATACTCCAAGACGCACCAAAACTTCGAGTTCTCAAGCTTAAGTCGGTATGTAGTTAAATTACTCTCTTTCCTTACATTTTTATGTGCTTAATTCTTGTGCTCTAACCCTAATTATGCATCTCAGATACATTATGTCCACTATAATGACCTCTGGAACCAACCAAGTTCTGTTCCTAAATGTTTATCATCCCATCTTGAAATTTTGGAGTGGAGAGAGTACAAAGGCACAAAGACAGAAAAAAAGTTGGCAAAGTACATCCTAGGACAAGCAAGACATCTAAAGATGGCGACATTCATCTCAAAATCTAGAGAGAAACATCATATGTTTAACAAGTTAAAGTCTGTGCCAATATGTTCAAAGGTATGTGAACTTGTGTTTAAGTAATATTGTACGACTAATATCAACTTTGTGATGATGATGTCGCTTACTTGAAATAGTTGAATCCAATTTAACTACAAAGACAGAAACTTATATGGAAACAACTGTGTGTAATCCTTCTACTTATATTGTTGTTCCACACCTTAGCATTCTAAGTCGTCAACTTCGAGTAAAAATATGAAATTTTCCTATTTCTCTAAATTTTAATATTAAAAAAGCAGATAAAAGAAAAAAGAGAAATTCTAATCCGAAACCCATCCAAATATAAACCAATTCTGAATCCGAACGAAATAGTCATAAAACCACAATAAGTTAATAAATTTCTCTGTCGGAATTAACCAAAAAATAAAAATAAAAAATTATCCAAAATAACATAAATATCCAAACTTTTAAAGCTATATTTGTTAAAATAAAACCATATTTTATTAAAAAACCTTAAAAATATTTTAAAAATAAAACCATATTTTTGTAAAAATTTAACAAATTGATTTTTTTGTTTATCTCTTAAAATTAAAACCTATTCGAAGTACGGTCAACTTTGAGTAAAAATATGATTTTTTCCTACCAAAACAAAAAATATGAATTTTCCTATTTCTATAAATTTTAATATAAAAATAAATTTTCCTATATCTCTAAATTTTAATCTTTAAAAAAATAAAATTTTCTACATATTTCTCTACACTTTAATATTAAGATAAACCAAGAAAAAAGAAAAAGAAATTCCAAGCTATTTTCATTTTTCCACAATAATATTTTCCACATGGATAATATTTGGTTCGTTCGTCTTTTATTGCTAATGAACTCATGTTTCTTCGACCTGTGTCGTCCTCGTTTATCTTCCTTCATGGTGTTCCTCTTAAGCTCAAGACCAGACATGTCCTTCGTGTAATGTTTTCTGCCTTTATCTCTAACCCTTCTCATTTCAAAGTCCATTGCTTTACTATGGTTCTAAATTTGTAAATTTGTTCTTCTTTTGTAGACATTTTGTGAGATCAGGAGAGCTACTAGTTGCGCTGCTGTATCTTTATCTCTTTCATCTGAGGAAGATGAGTCATTCCAAGAAAAGAGAACTGATTCCATGGAGAATTGTGGAATTAGACCTAATCATCAAACTTTGACATGGCTTCTTGAGGGATGTTTGAAGACAAATGGGTCTTTAGATGAAGGGAGAAAGCTACATTCCCAGATTTTGAAACTGGGTTTTGATAACAATGCTTGCCTCTCTGAAAAGCTTCTTGCTTTTTATCTATTCAAAGGAGATTTAGATGGTGCTTTGAAAGTGTTTGATGAAATGCCTGAGAGAACGATTTTTACTTGGAATAAGATGATAAAGGAGTTGGCTTTTAGAAATATGAGTGGTAAAGTGTTTGGCTTTTTTGGGAGAATGGTTGATGAGAATGTTACTCCTAATGAAGGAACCTTCACTGGTGTTTTGGAAGCATGTCGTTGTGCTAGTGTTGATTTTGATGTAGTTGAGCAGATTCATGCGAGGATTATATATCAGGGTTTGGGAGGTAGTACAACTGTGTGCAATCCTTTGATTGATTTGTACTCCAGAAACGGGTTTGTGGATTTAGCTAGAAGGGTTTTTGATGGATTACGTCTGAAGGATCACAGTTCTTGGGTTGCAATGATATCTGGGCTGTCGAAAAATGAATGTGAAGCAGAAGCCATTAGATTGTTCTGTGATATGTATGGTTTAGGTATCATGCCAACACCTTACGCGTTTTCAAGTGTTTTAAGTGCGTGTAAGAAGATAGAATCTCTTGAGATTGGTGAGCAACTTCATGGGCTTGTATTGAAGTTAGGGTTTTCCTCTGACACTTATGTTTGCAATGCGCTTGTATCCTTGTATTTTCATTTGGGTAGTTTGATATCAGCAGAACACATCTTCAGCAACATGTCACAGAGAGATGCGGTTACTTATAACACTCTTATCAACGGGCTGTCTCAGTGTGGTTACGGTGAGAAAGCAATGGAATTGTTCAAAAGAATGCAGCTTGATGGACTTGAACCAGACAGCAATACTCTTGCGAGCCTTCTGGTTGCAAGTTCAGCTGATGGATCTCTGTTTACAGGACAACAGCTACATGCATACACAACTAAACTTGGTTTTGCTTCAAACAACAAGATTGAAGGTGCACTACTTAACCTGTATGCAAAATGCTCTGATATTGAAACGGCCCTGGATTATTTTCTTGAGACTGAGGTTGAAAACGTAGTTCTGTGGAATGTTATGCTAGTTGCTTATGGTCTATTAGACGATTTAAGAAATTCTGTTAGGATTTTCAGACAGATGCAGATAGAGGAAATTGTTCCAAATCAATATACGTACCCGAGTATTTTGAAAACTTGCATACGACTTGGGGATCTTGAGCTTGGAGAACAAATCCATAGTCAAATAATAAAGACTAGATTTCAGCTCAATGCCTATGTTTGTAGTGTGCTCATCGATATGTATGCAAAATTAGGAAAGTTAGATACTGCCTGGGATATTCTTGTAAGGTTTGCTGGGAAAGATGTTGTGTCTTGGACAACAATGATTGCAGGTTACACACAATACAATTTCGACGACAAAGCTTTAGCAACTTTCAGGCAGATGTTGGATCGAGGGATCCAGTCTGATGAAGTTGGATTGACAAATGCAGTTAGTGCATGTGCTGGTCTTCAAGCCCTAAAGGACGGACAGCAGATTCATGCTCAAGCTTGTGTATCTGGTTTCTCATCTGACCTGCCATTTCAAAATGCGCTGGTTACACTTTATTCTAGATGCGGAAAAATAGAGGAAGCATATTTAGCATTTGAACAAACTGAAGCTGGAGATAATATAGCATGGAATGCCTTGGTATCGGGATTTCAGCAGAGCGGTAACAATGAAGAAGCACTTCGTGTCTTTGCTCGAATGAATAGAGAAAAAATTGACAGTAATAATTTCACGTTTGGGTCTGCTGTAAAAGCTGCTTCTGAAACAGCAAACATGAAACAAGGGAAGCAGGTTCATGCTGTTATCACCAAAACCGGATATGATTCAGAAACCGAAGTTTGTAATGCTTTAATCTCTATGTATGCCAAATGTGGGAGCATTTCTGATGCAAAGAAGCAGTTCCTTGAAGTTTCCACCAAAAATGAAGTTTCTTGGAATGCGATAATTAATGCATATTCCAAACATGGATTTGGTTCTGAAGCACTAGATTCTTTTGACCAGATGATACAGTCTAATGTAAAGCCTAATCATGTGACGCTTGTGGGAGTTCTGTCAGCGTGTAGCCACATAGGACTAGTGGACAAGGGGATTGAATACTTTGAATCCATGAACACAAGATATGGTTTAGCTCCTAAACCAGAACACTATGTGTGTGTAGTGGATATGCTAACCCGAGCTGGTCTTCTGAGCCGTGCAAAAGATTTTATCCTGGAGATGCCTATAGAGCCAGATGCCTTGGTCTGGAGAACGCTTTTGAGTGCTTGTGTGGTGCACAAGAACATGGAAATAGGAGAGTTTGCTGCACGTCATCTCATAGAGTTAGAACCTGAAGACTCGGCAACATATGTACTTCTGTCAAATCTGTATGCGGTGTGCAAGAAATGGGATTCTAGGGACCTTACAAGACAAAAGATGAAAGAAAAGGGTGTGAAAAAAGAACCGGGACAGAGTTGGCTTGAAGTTAAAAACTTAATTCACTCTTTCTATGTCGGTGACCAGAATCACCCGTTGACAGATGAAATACATGAATATTTCCAAGATCTTACCAAACAAGCATCTGAGATCGGGTATGTGCCAGACTGTTTCAGCCTATTGAATGAACTGCAGCAAGAGCAGAAAGATCCAATGATTTTCATTCACAGCGAGAAACTAGCAATTTCATTTGGACTCCTTAGCTTGCCTACAACAATGCCTATAAATGTAATGAAGAACCTACGTGTTTGTAACGATTGCCATGACTGGATAAAGTTTGTATCCAAGGTATCAAATCGAGAAATCATCGTAAGGGATGCATATAGGTTTCATCATTTTGAAGGAGGTGCTTGTTCATGTAAAGATTACTGGTAAGACCTAAAGCCTGACAGCTCACTCGCCTCTTTTAGGAAGGTTAAGGCCCTGTTCCTAAGTTCGAGCTCCAAAGTTAAGGAGAAGACTCATTCACATCCTCTGGTTCTCTCTCGAAGAAGTAAGGAGAAGACTACTCAAGTGCGCTGGTTCTCGCCCGAAGAAGTAGATCGTGGACCAAAGCTTGCGGGTAAGCTGAGTCTGTAATGATGATGTGATAGGAGAAGAAACACTTGAACAAGTGATATTATCCTGAGGGTATGAACTTCTTGAAATTGGTAATTTTCCTCTGACTTTGCAGTCTCACAACTATATACTTCGTAAAAATTGTTTATTCAGTACTCTTGTTTATTTTCTTTGTATTATGCAACAGGAGGAGACCATAGATAACTGGAGAAAAGGAATGATTACTTTGGCTTTTACTACCATTGCTAAAGTAATATTTACTATTCTTCAAAGCCCATCTCTTTTTTTTGTGTGGCTTTTATACGTGTATATATATGTGCATCTGCGGTTATAGATTGATGAATTGTAGATTGAACAAAAGTGTCTGTTGTCAAGAAACTGAGTCTCTTCATTCAACATTTCAGTGATGTGCTTCTGAAAATAAACTATATGGGATTATATTTGGTGATTTCAGGCTTTTCAGCTACTACACAAACTAATGTTTTGCCGATTCTTGCTTAATCTCATCAGATCACTTTGTTATTTCGATTGTATTTTTGGTTTGGGTTTCATGGACTTAGTCGATGATCATGTTAGAAATTTATCAAAAGTAAAATAGCTTCATTTACCATTGAGATAGACAACTTGAAGTTTTATTTTGCTACTTCCTAAAAATATATATTTTATATTTCATGGGGAAGCAGCAAATGATTAGATAGAAACTAACATTAGGAACACTAATCTAAAAGGGAAATCATACAAATCTAAGCTTAAACACCCTAGGAGACCAGAGTTTCTCACTAATCTATCCAATCACCTTAATCACTACTCAAACCATAAATCATTATCATGAATACATACCCTAAAAATCCTAAAAACTTGCATAATTATAAAGATATGCAGTAGATAAACAAGAATGATAAAAGACAAGTTTTCCACAAAAATGGTGTATCAAGGATATAACAGGGATTCCGAAGTTGGATTCAATCTTGTGTTTAATCATTTAGTGTTTTAACGCCTATTCGGGTTCTTGTTTAAATAGTTAACGGTAATAATTTAGACTTTTAGCTTATTAGCGGTAATAAAATCATTTAACAAGTAAATTTAGTTATTAGCTTTGCCCAAAAAAATTATTAGCTAATAATTTAGTTGTTACCGTTAAACTTATTTAAACAATCGTTGAACTAGTTGGCAAAATGTTATAAATTCAAAAATGTATATATTTTTGTTCCGTAATGACATTTGGGTATTAAAAAAAAAAAGAAAAAAAAAATATCTCCTTAAAAACAAACAAAATATTTTTAATAATGCACAAATATAGAGAAATTAATCTTTATATTTTTCTTTTGTTTGTGTCTTTTGTTTTATATTTTTCGGAATCGAAAAATAAAATAAAAAATAATAGTCGAAGTGGAGTGTTGTCGCAATCTAAAATATCAACTTGTCACTTCGCTGTCATTAGATATCCAAAATCTGTATATACCTCTCCTTTTACATTTTTCCTTTTCACTTTCCCGGGAAAACAGCCGAGAAAATTAAAATAAAAAAAATTTAGTGGGGACAAAAGAGAATGTACTCAGCGATTCGTTCTTCGCTTCCTTTAGATGGCAGCTTGGGAGATTACTCTGACGGAACCAATCTTCCCATCGACGCATGTTTGGTCTTAACCACTGATCCCAAACCTCGCCTTCGTTGGACCTCTGAGCTCCATGAAAGATTCGTTGACGCCGTCACTCAGCTCGGCGGACCCGACAGTGAGTGTCTCCTTGTTGGGAATTTTACGGATCTTGGAATTTTGAAATGTGTCTTGTTCTTGGGGTTTTGTATAAAATAGTCTTGGTCGGTTTAGGTTTTAGTTTCTTTACAGATTTGGAAATATTGAATCTCGAAATAGAAATTAGGAATTACTTGAGTATTGAGTTTGGATGTTTGTTTTGATTACAGAAGCAACGCCTAAAACTATAATGAGAACAATGGGAGTGAAGGGTCTTACTCTCTACCACCTCAAATCTCATCTTCAGGTCTGATACTTAATAGTATCACATTATGCTTCATTGCTTAGTACAAAGCAAACAATGTTCAGTGGTTTTGACTCTGTTGCTTTCTATGTTTTGTGTTTAGAAATTTCGTCTTGGGAGGCAATCTTGCAAAGAATCAATTGACAACTCCAAAGATGGTATTCGTCGAATCCACGACCTTTTTAATGTCTATTTTTTGGTCTATTCTGCGTTTGGTTTGTCACAAACCGATTGGGCGAGATAGTTTCGTCTCCAGCTCTATTCAACTGGCTATTTGGATCTTAGTTTGTAATAGAATATGTTGTTTGCATCATCGGTATTATCAGGACAGTTTCAGTTAGAAATAGAAAATACAAAAGGGGCATTACCTTGTTGGGGATTTGGTTTTCTTGGATTCTGTTGTGGATTGATATCTCTATGAACTTATATCTCTGCAGTTTCTTGTGTTGCGGAGAGTCAGGACACAGGTTCATCGTCAACATCATCGTTAAGATTGGCTGCACAGGAACAGAATGAGTACGGTTACAAGTGGTCTCTTTGTCTCAAATTTTGACTAGTTATTGGTGTTATGTTTACTGTGTATGAACAGTCCTTGTTTTTGGTTTTGTGTGAGCCAGGAGTTACCAGGTCACTGAAGCTTTGCGTGCTCAGATGGAAGTTCAAAGAAGACTACATGAGCAATTAGAGGTTTGTTTTCTTATTCGACTTCCAAAATAATCGCCGTGCATCCTTATCCCTCAGTAACTGCTGTCTAACCCTACTCATATAACAGCTCTAATCTATAACATTCAGTTCTAAGGTAGATGTATAGCTAAGACTTGTGCCATTGAACTTCTTCAAAGCTTATCAGAACAATACTACTTAGGAAATCTCTCAATGTAACATAGAACTGAAGAAACTCTCCATAATGTTTGATTGATACACAATTCAACATTGCGCCATGGATCTAATTAGGTCCATCAGTATGCGCAGGTGCAAAGGCGACTCCAGCTAAGGATCGAGGCACAAGGAAAGTACCTGCAATCAATTCTAGAAAAAGCTTGCAAGGCTATAGAAGAGCAAGCTGTTGCATTTGCTGGGCTAGAAGCAGCTAGAGAAGAGCTTTCAGAGCTAGCCATAAAGGTCTCCATCTCCAACGGGTGCCAAGGAACAACAAGCACATTCGACACAACCAAAATGACAGTTCCGTCCTTATCCGAACTTGCAGTAGCAATAGAGCACAAGAACAACTGTTCAGCAGAGAGCTCTCTGACTTCCAGCACTGTAGGAAGTCCGGTTTCAGCTGCGTTGATGAAGAAAAGGCAACGAGGAGTGTTTGGAAACGGGGATAGTGTGGTTGTTGGTCATGAACCTGGATGGGTTATGCCTAGTAGTAGCATTGGATGAAAGGTTTACGAAACCAGAAAGGCCAGAGTTTAGCTAATTTGTATTTGCTTTGTTGTTGTATTTAACTCTTAAAACTTTGTCATCAAACCTCTGTTGTCGTAGTCTCTTATGTATATATTTGTTGAAGCTGGTCTCGTTAAGTCTTTATTTGTTTCATATTTAGCATATAAATCTACACATTTGTATACGTATGCAGGGTTTGGCGTTTGGTTCGGATCAAATATTTTGGGTTTTCGGATTTAGAAATATAGAATCCATTCCGATATATTAGATTTTGGACAATTTAGATAAATATCTATTGTGTTTGGATAGTTTCGGATCTAAGTTTAGATCGAGTTTGGTATTTTTATCCCAACCAAAATAAAAACTCTGATATCAATCCACATTTAACCAAAAAAAAATTGAAACCAATTGGAATTTGATTGAACAATCAAAATAAGTGTCAAATCAGGGATTCCTGAATTTGGTTTAAATATTATAAATAAAATAAAGAGGAATTCCTCAAAATATCATCATTTTGGTTTTCTTTCCAAAAATACCACTAAAATCAAATTTTTGCTCAATGGTATGGAATTTTAAATTTTTGGTTTGGGTTGATTATTTGCAAATTAGGGTATAGTATTTAGGGGGTAGGGTTTAATGTTTAGAATTTAGAATTTAGAGTTTGAAAATTTAAAATTTAATTCAAGTTTTATGGTATTTTTGTCATAAAAACAAAAATGATGGTATTTTAGAGAATAGCCCAATTATAAAATCGAGACGTGAAAACGGTAAATAAAGAAAACAACGGTAAATAAAAGATTTATGAATCGCGTTCTTTAGTGTTAGAAATATATAAGTTCAGATGATTAAGAATTAGGTGTTATCAAATAGTTTGGATTATTTGAATCAAAACTGAACTGTTAATTTCGAGTCGGGTTCGAGTTTCGGGTTGTTTATAGAATTGTTAAAAAAAAAAAAAAAAAAAAAAAAAAAAACACACAAATCTCGAGTGAGAGAGAGTAGTAAAGTCGGTGAGGAAACGGCGGCGTATCGACTCACACGTTCGGGATGATTTGCAACTGAAGTATATAAAAAAAAAAAAATCATAAATCAAGAAGATAGAAAGGTTTTGATTTTTAAACCAAAAAAAAACGGCAGAGGAAGAGCCGTTTACGGATTTCTCAACTTCTTCTTCTTCTTTGTGTGACTTATTATTCTCAACAAGTTTCTCTGTGTAACGTTTGATTCCTTAGGTAAGTTTTCTCCTTTTTGATTCTTGTTAATTGATTTCAAATTGACTATTTTGGTTCAACCCAATTTCTCAATTTGGATATGCTTTGAATTTGTAGTGTAACTTGTATTGGTGTTTTGTCTCCTCTCCTTGCAACAGGTGTTAAAAAAATGCCTTGTCGGGAGGTAAGATCATGGACATTGAAGGGTTTAGTCTCTGCGTTTCTTGATCTCTCTGTAGCTTTCACACTTCTCTGCGCGTCCTGTCTCGTTTATTTATCATCCAAGTTCCTTAGTTTGTTTGGTTTAGACCTCCCATGTCCTTGTGATGGCTTATTCAGTAACCCGAATAAGAACAAGTGTTTTCAAGAACGTTTAGGTAACGTTTCTGTGGAAAAGATCTCTTCTGTTCAGAGATCTGTTATAAAGAGAACACCTTTTGATTCAGTTCTGTATAAAGGGGAGTCTGGGGAGACTGAAGAAGAGGTTGGTAGTACTCCTTCTGTGAAAAGGGTTGAGAATAATGCTTCAGGGTTCGATCTTTTGACCGCGCAGAGTATGAAAAAAGGAAGCTTTAAGGTTAAGAGTAAGCGGTTTAGCTTTCATAAGTCGCCGTATGGTGTCAAGAACCAGTTTCAAGGTAACTTAAGGCGTAAGAACTTTGAGAAATCACTTTATGTTGAGGAGAATGATCCTCTTCTTGTGAAGTCCCAAGGTTAGTGTTTTGGTGTGTTTAAAGTTTGTTTCTTTTGTGTAAGGTTTTGATTTTGGATTGTGAAAGTTTTGATTTTGGCAATGTAGATAGTGGAAAAACTTTGGAGGATGTGTCATTGAGGAAAAGTGTTTCATTAAGTTCAGTTGGGTGTGAAACTGATACTCATAGCAAACAACCGGAAAGGACATTTTCATGGGCGGGAGAGGGTACATGTAGTTCCCCTGTGGATCTAACTTATAGTGGTATGAGACAAAAGACTATTGAGATTCTAGAGCAAGTGGTTGCAGAAGAAAGAGCTGCACGCGCTGCGTTAGCTCTTGAACTCGAGAAAGAGAGAAGCGCTGCTGCATCTGCTGCGGATGAGGCTTTGGGTATGATATTGCGGTTACAAGAGGAGAAAGCTTCGGTAGAGATGGAAGCTAGGCAATATCAGAGGATGATAGAAGAAAAGTCTGCTTTTGACGCGGAAGAGATGAGTATTCTTAAGGAGATATTGCTGAGGAGGGAGAGGGAAAAGCATTTTCTGGAAAAGGAAGTTGAGAATTACAGGAAAATGTTTCTTGAGAATGAGCAACCTCTTCTTAACACGCCAGATTCAAAACCAGCTCATATCGAAAGATCGCCAACGCCACAAGAGAGTATTGAACCATGGGATGACTTGGAGTCTGCGGATGTCTCTTCTGGCTTTGAGATCTTCACTAATCAGATGGACAGTCGTTTACTTGGAAAATCAGTGCTTACTGGAGATTATGATAATGCTTATTGGGTTAAGAATGATAACGAAATCAAGGTGAATAGAGTAGACCAAAAGCATGAGTGTGATCAGTCAAGAAGTGATCCATTTGATGTAGAACTGAAAGAAACAGAAGACGGTGGCAGTTCATTTTCAAAACTAGTAACAAGAACTCGCGACATCGCTGATTATAAGAAGCTTGGTGAGGAGTACTCCCATGACATTGATTGCCATGTACATGATATCCATGTAGTGACTGATGAAGATAACAAAGTGCAACTGAATGTTGTTCCTTCTGACCATGCCATTCAAGATCTCAAACTGGATAGATCACAAAGTGTTTCAGATACAAGTTATGCACTTCCCCCGGCATTTCCACCAGGACAAAGGAACATGTCTCCAAATATGCGCAGAAATTCAATGTCGGCTGTTGACTATGAAAGACTGAAGATAGAGAGTGAAGTCGGGTTGCTGAGAGGACGGTTGAGAGCTGTACAAAAGGGAAGAGAGAGGATCAGTTTCTCTACTAAAGAACAGAGCAAATCGCTTGTGCAGTGTCGTGGAGATAAAACAAGCCGGTTTTGGGAAGCCAGAAGATCTGGACCTCTGGAAACTTCTAGCCCTTCATCCACAATGGTGAGTTTCATCTTTGGTTAATTTGATTCGTGGGGTGAAAAAGTGCCAATACTACTCTCTTCATATCACTTAGTAATGTATATACACAGAACACAGTTCTTGCTTGTTAAATCTTTCATGCTTTATTTGCTTAACAAGTGGCTGCATCTATTATGGTTTAAAATGTGCTTTTTGCAGGTAAAGGCCATGTCTATGACACTGGACCTGCAAAGGTATGTACTTACTCCAATAACACGAATATACACCTAGTGAATACATGATCGTAGTTTGTACAATCTCTGCCAAAAACTCTAATGTTTGAGGGTATGAGAGATTTCTCGTCTTGTGTTTTGTCACAAACATTGTACTCCGGACGACGTCGTTTCGGAATAAAAGTGACACTTTTTGTTGTGGCTGTCTTAATCGTACTATGGTCGGGTGAAAAGTTTTAGTTTCTTATCTTTCAATTCCTATGCTAACACTTTGTTTGCATATTTGGAAATGCCATTTAAAATAAAAATAAAATGTCATTATTATATTTTGTCAAAACTATTCATAATCTATATTGGCCTTTGAGCTTAAGTCATTTATATATAATGTAGGAAATATTCTAACATATTGGACTTTTGAAGTTGGAGTTGGTGCAACAGAATTATAATATTTTCTCATTATAAAACAAACACTTTTTTTTTATCTATTTTATATGGTTACTAGTAACGACAAAGAAAAGAACAATTAATTAGCAGACAAAAAAGAGAAAACCACTTGATTATGTGGTTGTAATAAGGAATACAATGTGTTCAACTCCAAATGTGCGAACCAAATTATGAATATCTTTCTTTTAATGGAAACTTAAAAATGATATAAGAAGTAATTGTGACATTAACTTTGAAAGTTAAATTAAGAAGAATGAGGAAGGGAGAGAGCATCCCAAATGAGATCCATATCCAAAGAAGGCATCCTACTCAATTGTACACCATCTCCTTCCAATACTTCCTTATGGCTTTTGTGCTTCTTTGTCATCACTACTTCTCCTGATGGCTCCATCTTCATGTGGTTCTTTGGCTCCAATGATTCCACTTTTGTTGGAGGAGGAGGAGAGTTACTTACTTGGGAGGAGATTTGTTGAATCTTGGACTCCAAAAGCGAGGCGATCATGCATCGCAAGGAACCTGACTTGAGCTGGTGTTTAAGGTCAGGGAAGTTGAGGTGTGCGAATTCGCCACGCAAGATATAAGCTGCTGTATCATAAGCCATTGCTGCTTGCTCAGCGGTTTCAAAAGTACCTAACCAAACACGTGTTCTGTTCCTTGGTAGCCTAATCTCTGCCACCCATTTGCCCCAATGTCTTTGTCTCACTCCTCTATACAGCTTTGTTGGTGTAGTCATCTGAACAACCTTTCTTGTTTTTGACTTCATGGGCTGAGTCTTGGTGGTGCTTAGCCAATAGTTTCCAAACCCTTTTGAGGGATAGTTGCTTAGGAGGGTTTTGTTGATCTCTACCCACTCGTTTCTGGTTTGATATGATTGATAAAGAGAGTTTGGGATGTATTTATGGTAAGGGCTCATGTTGGTATCGGACTGAGATAGCTCTAGAAGCTTTGGCTCTTTAAGGAACAAGGTAAGGTTTGGGGCTTTAGAAGAATGATCAGGACGTTGATCAAAATGAGGAAAAGATTCTAGAAAGTTCCAAGGAACAGAAGCTACCGGAGATTGAAGACTAGAAGAAGTAAGCTCATGATCATGAGGCGGCGAGACAAAGTTACTCGGAGTCGAAGAAGGAGAAGGAAGAAGAGGAGATTTCATACCTTCCAAGAATATTGGAACACCGAGAAGTTGTGGTGGCGTTGAAGAACTCAAGATCCCGTAGATTCCAGAAGACAAGAGCTTGTCGTGCATGAAACTAGTTTCTATTTTAGGAAACTGTTCTTCCATGTTTCTTTTTTTTGTTTGTTTGTTTGTATGTTTTTTTTTTTTTTGAGGTTTTCTCCAGAGAACGAAGAAGCCAATACTCTTAATTTTGAAGAAATGGGTGGAGAATAAATGCTTATATATAAACGATAATTAAGGAGAGTTTTGTGTGTGTATTGGTGTAATGATCGATCATGTGGAGATAATATTAGAAAATTTCAGGGAACCTAACTTTATTTGTCTGAAAAAAAACATTATCGTCTGACTCAGATCTACGACTCTGCCAAGCTTAATTTGTACATATGTAAACTACACACAACACACAATTAAAGAGTTCATTAACACTTTTAATGTTCATTAACACTTTTAATTAAACTATAGTTTCTTTTAGTATATAGTACTTTGTTTAATTAATTGACCTTTATTTTTTCTTATCTTGCGACTTGTTCGTGGCTCGCATTCTACGTTCGCCTTTTAATTACAACTTATCAATCCAAACGGACAGCTCAGCCCTAACTCATTTAGGTGTGTTTATAGCCATATATTTATTGTTTTTTTTGCTAAAAAAGAGTTTATATTTTAAATTATACGAATGATGTTGTTGTTGGATACCAACGTTGTTTAATTTTCCTTTTTGTTATCACTTTACATAATCTTTTTTTTTAAATAGAATTAAATGGTTGTGTACTAATATTACAATATGTAATTAATACAAATATATATGATGACGAGCAAATTCTTCTCGAGAATTATCGTATCAAATTAGATAGAGGCTAATCGTATTAAAGATATAGTTTACTATTTAACATCTTTATATGAAAATATTTCGTGTAAAACCTTAAGCTTCAAGCATCCTTAAGCCTCTTTTCAATAAACAAATTATTCATACTGTATTTTATTTTATTATCCTCTTCTATTTAGTTGCTCTTGGTCTTTTTAATAAGGTGAAACCTAGGAATAGGACTTTGGACCACAAGGTATGTGACTTTTCTTTTTGCTAGGTTTAATAAATTTTTGGTTTTTCTAATGCATACATTTTTTTGTTTAATTTAGAGATTGTATAATCGTTTTCTAAGAGTCATATTTGTAATCCAAATTACTACATATACGTCCCGACACATATTGTATTATAATTATTAAACTTGTTAATTAGAGTTCTTAACAGTTGTATGGATCTAATTATTGGAACGATGTGATAACATAACTAACTAGAAAACATTATTGATGATAACATATATATAACTGGGTAACAAATTTTAATTTATCAACCACATATAATATAGAGCAGATAATCACCACAAATGCTTATAATTAGTGAGCCCATAATTATTAATATTATCATCAAAATACAATGATTAGCTTCAAGTTTTGGCCTCTAATTAAATCTTTAATTGAATCCAACTAATGCGGAGGTCATGGGGTTGTCTTCTTTTCCTCTCTAAGAACATCAATTTATGTCTGTCTCTTAATTAGATTGTATAATAATAATATAATTAAGGATGTTTCTACCCTCTTAACTTTGTACATATTAATCGCATTTGTAAGACATATTAGCTAGTGACTATTACAATTGCTTGCAAGAACAATTTATATTTTCTAAATCAAGTAGCTCAATGTTTTTACTGTCAATTTATATTTTGATTAAACTTACTAATCAAGATATACGTAATAACGTAATATGATATGCCCATAACATAATGATAAGAGCTCATTATGTTTCACAAACATAAACATGGTAAGATATGTTAGGGTCGATTTAGAAGTTTTGGTATTCTAGTTTGAGATGATATATACGCATTTTGCCCTTTGAGATGACTATTGGGACGTTTATGAAAATAATAATTATTATTTTGATTTGTGGTAACGAAACGTTTAAGACTATAAAATGAAAGATGTGAGGCTTAATTAAGAGGGAAAAAGTAGTTGACCAAAAAATAAGACTAAACAAAAAAAGTAATGAAAATAAAATAAGAACCCTTACTAGGAAAAATAATTACTAACAAAAATTTAACTAATCTAATTATATGATATTATTTCCAGATTTCAGTTTGTTAGACCATATTTTTTGTTAAGAAATATATGGCAATAGGTAAATATGTAACTCTCAAAGTACTTTTGTGTATGTATCTTGGTAATCGGTTTTGCCAATATAACTTTGTTTCTAAATTAAAAGAATAAAATTATTAGTGTTATGTTTTATAGTATCGATTTTAATCAGTAAAGGTCACCGTGAAATTTTTTTTAACCATGTATATACCTAGTTTTATATTGAAAAAGGCTATCTATTATATTAGAACTTTTCAAAAATAAAAATATTTTTGTCATTGTCTCATCATTTAAAATTTAATACTCTATATAAATTAGCAAGTTGGAGCCACTATACGCCATTCTTATACATCATCTCATAAAATTCTAATTTAAGGAGATTTATTTACCAATATTATAGCTATTTTTATATCATTTATGTATATGTTATAAAAATATTAAAAACATAATATAAAACAAGAGAACATATATATTAGTGTTACCGTCATATGCATTCTATTGTTAGCTAAATCATTTTTCTATTTTCATTATTATTTTCTACAAAAAAACAAATTCGATTTTAAAACATTTTACATAGTTTATTAAAACTAAAAATTTTACATCTGAGTTTTTTATAATAAAAATATAATAAGCTTGATGAATAAATAGAAATGCTTTGCAATTTTCCGTGATTTTTGTTTAAATAAAAACTACACATTCTACCTCTATATCCAATAATTATTTTATTTTATTTATAAATTAATTAATATATTGAAGGAAACATGTTCTATTAAATTTTATTATTTTCTTCAATTTTTTGAGCTTAAAACTCAAAATCAACGGATAGAGGAATTCGCCTCCACAAATGATAAAAACCTTGATAGAAAATATAGCAACATTTTTTTTGTGCAAAGAAAATATAGCATTTAGGATCTAGCACTATCACTGTATTTGAATGAAATAAAATTCATATTCATACGAAATGTTCTTGTTTAGAATACTATATTAGTTTTATACTAATTTAAAAGCGTCGAAAATAAATAAAACTGTTGATGGAAGAGGCATGCATATCCCTTTGAGCTCTATTATTTCGATTGCTGACTTTTGTTGGTCATTATCGTAAGTAATGCATTTTAATCACTATCTATTTATATTACACACAAGTACACTTTGAAATATATTTCTTATTTATTCTAGTAATCTTGCTAGAAGAGTTTTCGTATATATCTAACTTTTTCTGTTCTAATCGAACGTTTATAAATCTATCTTAACAAAGACTTTAGTTAAGGGGAAGTTGAGTATTTTTAAGATATATAATTTTTTTTTATCATAATCTCTTTTCAAACATATATATCATGCGTCTTTCTATTTTGGAAAACGTTGATTGATTCTAATCATTTGACTATCTTAATTAAAGTTGATAGCATATAAAAAATCTTAATATTTTTAGTGTTGCAAGTAAAGAGTAGAATATATAAATGCTTCTTACCCAATGAATTAACAAAGAGCATTAGTAAACGACTATTCATAATTAAGAGCATTAGTGTAGAAAGATTATTATTGCTTTGGTTTAACTGATGTTACCAAGTGCTAATAGCTCAATTGGTAAAGATTTTTGGCAAAAACTTAGAGGTCGTCGGTTCGAGTAGCGTTTGGGACGAAACCATTTAAAATGTTTTGATTTCGGGCCTGAGGGGATGTATGAGATTCGGCTCAAAGCCTCTTTAATTATTCAAAAAAAAAAAAATTTAACTGATGTTGCCATGTAAATTAGTGGATACTCTAAAATCTAATTTGGGATTCGAATATATGAACTTTCTTGAACTCTTTAAATTAGATGAATCTAGATTCTTCTCTATTAGTTTATTTTAAATTTCCAAATATTCTTTTACCATTGCTTAAGACAACTACAAAACAAAACTTATAATGCTTTTGTGAAATGACAAAACACGTCATATTACCTATTTAGGGAATCATTCGTATGAGTTTGTTTTAGGATAAAAAATAAAGTTTATAAGTAAAGAAGTTGAATTAATAAGCAAAGGCAACTAAGTAACTAAGTAGCATGTGAGGCTGACTTCGAAAAGCAGTAGAGGAGAGGAGAGCCAGAAGGCAAATGCAATGTTGGAATATCTCATCATGCACTAATGCACATGAGAATGAGCTAATTAGTTTTTAATTACTTTTGTTAATAATTAAATATAACCATGTTTGTAAAGTTACATCTAGAGTACATGTTGTCTTTACTCCTTGTCTAGATACAACGTATTAGTAAAAATAAGCATCTTAATTATGTACTCATAATTGTGAACTATAATCAAATTAAAATTCAATATTATGGTGCACGGATATCTTAAATTTTATGAAGTCCGATATCAAATTATTTTGTAAATTTATAAATACGTATATTTATATGTTTTTGCTGTTATATATGTATCTATGTGTTTTCATTACTGTTAAAATACCAGATTAATTGTCACGCATTTTATTATTCAGAGCTGAATCTATATCTAATATATATATATATATATATATATATATATGATGTATACTAATTTCTTCATCTTGATAATATTCGAATTGAAAACTGAGATTTGTCTTCATCTTTAATAAAATTATTTCAAATTATTTCTGAACTGAGGAAATAGTGATTGAGTTTTTAACGAAAATGGAGAGGATGAAAATGTGTTACAAAATGAATGATGCTATTTTATTTTCTATTTAATGCTATTTGTGTTTCAGTTTTAAGTTTATCGTTTATATGTTAACATATTAGAAATAAATTAGAAGAAAAATACTACAAAAATTATATGGTGAAACATGACATCTACACGAAACCCAAAAAAATAAAACACTTATATACCATTTATGGTATTGAGTTTATGATGCATAGACATTTGTTTGTAAGCCATTAGATTGTGTTCTTCCTATTTAGGTAAAAATGCCTAGATTTGAGACAGCATTTTCTGTAAAAGCAAATTTGCTGAAACAAACAAAGCACAAAGAAGAAAGAGAATAATAATGTATCATGTATTCATGTGCTCAATGCATTAACATCTGATTTTTCTTTTATTTAATTTATTGTGGCATATAGAGAAGATGAGTGAGGAGTATATAAGCCAAAAACAACCAAAAAGCAAATGATTTTGGGAACAATAAAGAGACACACGTGTCTTTTGTCTTATGACCAACTCAATTTTGTGTGTTATTTTTTTATCTCTTGAATCATTTTTATCAAACATAAAATTTGCACTAACTTTTAGTAAGGTATTTTAATTAAGTAATTTGTAAATGGAGTTCATAATATGGTATTTTGTAACCATACTAAAGTTAATTAATAGTCAAATTCTTATACTTAATTAGGTGAGAGCTATTTTCTTTGGTTAATCTCAAGAAAATATGAACACTCAAAAGTTCAAGATTAAAATTGCTGTTTTCATATTTAATTATTTATCGATGCGGTTAACTTATTAGAATTTAGAATACAGTCACTACACTTTCCAAATTTTCCTTGTTTTATAACAATTTCCATATATATATAAAAAAAAAGAAATACCTTCGAATAGCACCAAATTATGTTTTATGGAAAATAATAACACACACTCCATAAATTTCCAAAAATAGCACTAATTAACACAATTATATATTTTAAACAGTTTTTTAGTTTTTTTTTTAAGGTTTGGATTGACTATTTTACATTTAGGATATAATTTTTATTGTTTAGAGTTTAAGATTTAATTTTGAAATATAGAGTTAAATTTGGAAATAGAAAAATGTGTGCTAAATTTGAAAGAAAAACTTAAATTAATGCTATTTTTTTAGAATTTCCCTATTAAAAAACTAAAAAGAATTTTTATAAAAAAATTTAAAATAGAGTGGGACAGCATAAACTTTGTCAAGACAAAGAATCTAAAGAAAACCAATAACGTAAACTGAAAGTGACACGCCTCTCCAGCAAAATGGTACCACGTGTCATTCATCTGTGGTTACTTCCACATTCTTATTTAGTGGTACTTCTCACTTAAATCTCTAAATTAATCGAGTATCATATGCAAATTAAAGATTAGCATATGATAATAATGATTAGTTATCTAATTTTTAGTAAAATATTTTTTCACGATTTTCTAATAGAGATAATTGACAATCTAAGTTTGTCATTTTTCACATTAATATATATATATATATATAATATAATTAGTATAGTTCTTACCTTATAATCACTACAAATGAACAAAATTGAATATGTTTGGGAATTCTCACAATTTTCTTTATGCTTTATTTAGAAAAATTCTTAGCATAAATAATTTTCATGATTCTCCCATGTTTGAAAACGTCATTATTCAGCTCAAATTTTTGAGAACATAGGCTACCAGTAATTTGCTTGGTTAATCAAATGTGTTTTGCGTTTGATTAGCGTGCTTAACTTGATGTGTGTTGTACTTTCGTCATACAGTATAAATCATACTATTACATTTTTGTTATTAAATTTTTCAACTAATACCAATTTATTTTTATTTAATGTCTCAAATTTAATTCTAACTTTTTTGTCATTTATTTCTAATATTTGCTAACTTTTTTGCTTATACTTTGCTTTTTTATCAACTTGTTTTATTTTTTTTGTTTTCAAATTTAACAATTATAGTATACATTTTTAAAGTTGTGATATGTCAGTTAATACATATAAAAAAACTTAATTCAAAGTTCTATTTTTTTTTATATAACTTCACTAAATGTCAAACTAAGATAAGTTCAATATAACAATCGATCTAATCAAAATGTAAAGCTAACATGTTAGTCACTTTTGATTAGTCATGCTTTCGTATGCAAAATGTACTGGTTTATGTCAATACAAGAAACGAAACGAAATGGTTGGACTTCACACTAAGTATTAGATAAAATTGGATCTAAATGGTTTATTATGTCTGAAAAATTAGCTGAAGTATTGAAACCATAATTAAATCAACTTATGAAAATATGAGTTAAATAAAAACATATTTTTTGTTTGTCAAGAAAAAGAGTTAATTGACTAGTAGCTAATAAAAATATTAAATTGTTCATATATTACTTTTCTAATCTTATTAAACATAAGATAACAGCAGATATGGTCACAATACTTTAATTTGTGAAAAAATAATGTTTAGTGTTTTGAAATTTTATGTTGTAATGTTTTGTAACAATATCAAGTATAGTTTTAGTTTTCAGAACGAACTAAATTTTATTAAATTTTTTTTTGGAAATTAGGAATGCTGTGATTTGATATTTTTCTTATGGTAGCTTAGAGCATGTTCAATGGTGACATTCATTAAGGGTGTCTAAAATAATTAATTATTAAGTTTTATATAAATTTGATTTTTAGACATTTTTAAATGATTACCATCTAATGGAGACATATAATAGAGGTGTCTAAATAAAAAATATTTATAAATCTTTAAAACATAATACAATAATATATTTTATGAAATTTATTACATACAATGAATCATACATAAAACAACAATATTTGAAAAGGAGTTTTTCAGTACAAATACACACTTCTACCAAAAGTAGGCTTTTTGATACATTTCAAAAATTATCTTTAACTTAATAAATTATCGTAATTAATTTTGCAATAGACAACATCATCCGTGAATAAAACAACAAAGAACAATCCCCCGTGCTATAGCGCGGGTCCGATCCTAGTACAACCATATTTTGCTAAATTGTGTGCAACACAATTAGCAGCTCTCTTAACAAAACAGAAAATGACAGATGAGAATTTCGTAGCCCAGAAATGAATGTATCGGATTAAACTAACAATAGTATGATTTGTTGATTGTCCAGTAAGATTTTTGATAAATGTTTCACAATCACCTTCAAAACATACATCTCTAAACTCCTAATCCAAATTTGTTGAATAGCTGATAGCAATACTTTGTCTCCGCCTCCAATATCTACATGTCCTAATCTTGAAGCTCCCCAAACAAATGTTGATCCCATATGGTTCTGTACAATCCATCATGTAGTAGCTTGAGAATTTTGAATATCAAAACCTTCATCAAAATTACACTTAAGAGAATGCGGTGATGAAGGTACCCAATGGGAAGTCGCGTTGCTAGGCGCGTCAAAGTTGGTAAAGATTTGGATAGAATTCGCCATAGAAAATGTTTTATCTTTGGTAGTACAGTCAACTTTCATATTTTATATTTTAGTTCAATAGAACCATGCGGCCTACACGGTAAAACATTCTGATTTTGTCGATCACGCATTAAAACCGATAGCCCGAGCGGACCAAATAAACACATGAATTATTATAATGCCAAATCAGCTTATTCGGAGTCTCTTGTCTCGAGAGATGAGTATTAACCAAAAGATGTTGATCATCTTGAATTATTTTAAAAATTATTTTAAAACTTATTCAAGTTGATTTTTTATAGATATAAGAGTGCTATTTATATATTTAATTTGTTTAGTAATTTACAGATAATAATTATATTTAATTTAATCGTGTAAGTTCTTATTATTTTTTCTTAAATTTATATTATTTTAGTAATTTTGTATATTGTTTTTTAAAAAATCAAATAAGAAAAAAGAATGGGTTATTATTCTTTCCTTTTTTTGTTTATTTATTTATTTATTTTTCTCTGACCAATCACAAAACGGTATGTCACCGTGTCTTAAACCCACAAATTGATTTTATTTTGGACCCAAATCCTAAATATTAAACCAAAACATAAAATAAACTATATTATTATTACATAAGACTCATCTTAAACACCCAATATGGGGCCGATTGGTTGTGACTTTTAAGGCTTTAAAACATTTTTAAAGTCTTAACAGCAATATTTTTGCCAATCAAGATTTTTTTACTTTTATTTTTTTAAAAGCCTTTAAAGCCACTTTATTTTTTTCCTTATTTATTTTTTCTTTATTCTTAAAGTCTCAATATCACGGATGTATAAACTTTAAAACAAATAAGTTTTAAAAATTATTTTTTCTTCTCCCTATAATAATTAGAAACTCTCTATAGATTTATATATATTTTTTCAAACTTTTTTTTTTGTAAATTAATTATCAGCATTTTTTTCTTTTCTTTTGACATCCACTTTTCTTTATAAATTTAATATTTTCAATATCACAATTGTATTTTCTTATATTATAAATATTAATAAACTTTATTTATTTGTCACTATGCTCATATGGATAAATATTGATCATCATATATTTATAAAAATTATATATAATAGCAAAAAAAAAATTCAACTTTTAACCGTTAAAGTGTTTATAGCCAAAGTTTCTACAGCAAAAGTCTCTACAGCGAAAATCTTTACAGTCACAGTTCTCTACAGCCACAAGTAACAGCGGTTACCAATCATCATTGTACATGTTCTAGTATGAATGTATGATTATACAAGAGTCACTGGAGAAATCATAGGGTTACGTTATTATCATATTCAAAACATGTTTGTATTCAATTAATTCGTTCTTCATTTTTGTAAGTTGCACTCTCTCTCTAGCACTATGCTCCAACACTTTAAAAACTTTCACTACTAATACTGTCGTGAGCCACCAACCATTCTTCTTGAATTCATTTAGATAGGTTCTCTATCGTAACAACCTACCCCGTGGACCCTACGCCATAACCCGGCAACAGCCGGAGCTACCCTAATCTTTTTCTTAGTCCACATGCACTCTAGCCATCAGATAGGTTATTGGTGTACTTGGCGTTTTTCGAATCCCAGATCTCACCCTTTAACAACCTTATCACCGGACAAGCTGTTACCAATTGATCTGCCGGTCAATTGGTAACAGCTTGTCTGATGAGAAAGTTGTTAAAAGGTGAGGTGTTGGATTCGACAAACGCCTAGTGTACCAATAACCTATCTTATGGGCCAGAGGGCCTGTGGACCAGGAGAGAAGTTATGGTCGATTCGCTGCAGCACCAGCGTGAGGTCCACGGGATAGGTTGTGACATATACTCATGATCATATTCAGTTCTAGAGCTTTTGTAAACGTACTGTAATCTGGAAAGCCACCATGGATACTACTAGCTAGGTTTGCCACTATCGAGAATCAAGCTGAATATACTTTTTCCGATTTGATTCCAATGTGAGATTCATTATCAAAAGCACTTGTTATATTCTTCTTACCACTTTGTTCCCAAATTCTTTTTGATCTAAATTAGCAATTTGATCTTATGTTTTAAAATACTTTAGTAACCCGTCTTAATTTGAGTAAAATGCTTAGTGAATCTAAAGTGTTGGGTTTATTTTGATATGGCTGATTAATCAAAACCAACAGATTATTTCAAGAACTGGTTTATTCAGGTTTCAATTAGACATTGTAAAGTGTCTAAGTGATTGCTAAATGATTCATTGAGGAAACATCCATGAGTTCCACATGATGGACCAACCTAACGTTAGAGACATGAATACAATTGATCATGTAGTAAAGCTGAAATTTCAGAGTGATAGATTAGCTTACGTGTTTATTGTGGTGTGATTGTAATTGCTTGGATGTTTTTTTTGTTTATTTGGGTAATTGGCTGCAAGCCTGCAAGTGATTTGTTGCATGTGTGAGAACGTACACTCATTGTAATGAACCCCAACCAAGGAGACAACGTTTACACCATCTCAGAAAAGACTATGTAAGAACACTGAATACAAAGGTGTCTTCATGTTGAAAACTTAAACGGGTGTGTGAGAACGTGCACTCATTGGAGTACCACTTCTTTAAACCATCAAAGAGATGTCATTCATTGAGCAAACATGCATCAATGTAGTCATTCAGACAACACTTTCCGGTAAACAGAATCGAGTTTAGCCTAAAATGCTTTCTAGACAAAACCTAAAATTTCGAGTTTTCTTAAGAGTAAAATTGTCCTAAAACCATTCAATGACTTAGACTAAGCACACCCACACAACTATCATAAACTTCAGTACAGATCAAAGACCAAAAAGATGTACTAAAAGTCTAAAAGCATCAAACTGCATCCTTATAACAGAGAAAGCATAACATTATTCAGACGGATAGAGATGTCGGTAAATATATCTCACATCGGATAGGAAGAGAATTAATCGATGATATATAAGACCTAAGGGAATCAAACTAATAAACTAACCTTTGGGAATGTTCTACCTTAAGGTCTTGTGGATTTGATTAGGGTCAGGTAGAGCATCCCCAAATATTGATCGATTAGTTTGGGTTCCCTTGGGTTTTATATAGCATTGTTTCATTCTCTTCCTAACAGACGTGCGATATTTTTACCCACATCTCTATCACAAACCGTCTAACTAACCTACCCGATTCTGTACCATTCCGAGAGTAAGAGTTAAACATATATAGTCAGAGTAACAAGAACTATAGTGTCCCAAACGAACACAGTATAATTGCTAGTCTACTTCATAATAACAGATCGAAGAAAGACCAGAGAAGATTTCACCATAAGCATCAAATTGCAATTTCCACTCAGAGCTCATATTTAAGTGAACATTTTAACACACAGTAGCAAGAACTTCAAGAAACAGTATAATGGTAAATCTACTTCACAGCAGATCAAAGATAGACAAAATAAGATTTCACCATAACCATCAAATTGCAATTTCAACACAGAGACAGCATAAATGGGATTCAGACAAGAGTCATAGCTCAGATCTAAATGGCCCAAATTTCAAACATAAAGTCTACAATATGCTCAAAAAGACAAACCAAAAGGATCATCAAAATCACTTCTTAGCAGCTCCTTTGCCTCCAGCTCCACTACCAGAACCAGCAGCTGCAGCTTGAGCAGCTTTTTTAGCTGCCTTCTCTTGCAATGCTTTCCCATCTCTGAATCATTCCATTACACAACAACCACACACACAGATCAAATCATCACACAAACATCATTTCAATTCAACTAAAAAACCCCTTTCTTAGATTTGTCTTTACCTCTCACGACGTTGCTCCGGTGTCAGACCATCGTCAGCGTTCTTACCCTTTCCTCCAGCACGAGCCGCGGCTCTTTCACGGTCACGCTCTCTCTGACTTCCACGTGACCATCCGAAATCTTGAATCAAAGAAAACAACAAAACTTTGCTCTAATATCTTCACAAATTCTGAATCTTTATAAAAACCCATAAGCAAGATTCGAGAAAGAGTCATCAAGATCTAATCTTTACACAAAAACAGAGTCAGAGAATCAAAAACAGGGCAATCTAGAAACAAACTAAAAACCCTAAATTTGAGAACTTTTTAATCCCTAACCCTAACAAAGATTCGTAGATCGAGCAAGAAACAGAATGAAGCAAGAAAAGGATATGAGTCATGGCTGAAACGGCGATTCGGAGAGAGTTCTCTGTAAAGTCAACAATGCAGAGGCAGAGGAGGAGGATTTGAGGAAAAAGATTGGATTTTTAATTTTTATATATATTTGCAGCGGATTTGTGTTAAGTCGACTTTGTCGTGCGCCTCTCCTTTAACATATTCTCTAATTTCTCGATTATATTATTCCTTTTCTAATATATTCCTACCAACTTGAGAGAATATGTTTAGATTTTTTTGAAAAAAATAATTTCATAAATTTAAAATAAAAATAATTTAATATATAAAGTAAAATTTGCTCCAAAAATACCATCATTACTTTTTGAATAATAACACATTTGTACCCATTTTGTTAAAATTATTTATTTTTGGTGACATTTACACATGTGATTTAGAATTTTACAAAGTTAAGTTTCATATTAATGATTTTGATTAATTTTAGTGTATAATTAAATTTTGTGTAGAAAAATAATTTAGATTTTTAATTGTAAATTATAAGCTACATGATAAATTGTGTTACCTAGATTAATTACACATATAAATTCAGGTTTTTGTTAAATCTACTATTTAAATTAACATTTCTTCCATTTCTTATAAACCACACATACTCTTATATTATTTTACTAAATAATATTGCTCTTATATTATTTTACTAAATAATATTGCACTATCTACTATACTATATTTGTATACACATTTGTTGTATGAACATATAAATGAATGTATATATATACGTATAAATATCTATATATTTATATAGACATATATCATACATATGGCTTTAAATGTATAAGCAAATTGCACAAAATATGCTTCAAATTTGCTTGAAACATATTTAAAATATGCAAAAAGGATTAATCTGTTTCTCTATTTACATGAAACAACTAAATTTTCAACTAAATATATTGATAGGTCTTATACTTTCTACTTTCCCCGATGGTTAAAAAGTTAGTCTTACGTAAACCACTTAAAAAAAACATAACTAAAAGCTTGTAAATGATTTGATCATGCTCTAAAGCCGGTGCTCACCATCAATAAGGGAGATGTTGGTGAAAGGAGCATTTTCCATATCAGTGAGTTGCTTTGTGGCCGAATGGATTATGCAATCCTACAAAAAAAATATTGGTTTTGAATTGTTAATGTACATGTAAAAGGCTATATCAGAAACATTAATAAACGACATTATTGTATTTTTTTTGTTATCTCATATAGCGATCTCCCGTTACTGAATAAAAAGCCCACCAATCTTTCAATAAAACAATTTTTGAAGAAATGTATTCCTTCTTGGTCCAAAAGAGTGTCTTGGTTCACATAGAACCCACATCCATATGTTATTAGAGGAAATTTGTTATTAGATTCTTTATCAAATATAAACTATCTTGGAAGGGTGATGAAAACTTCAGTTTTGACATAATGTTTACTACAACAATTAACAGTTACAATACAACTACTTTTGTGTCCCAAGTACTAGTAAAAAAAATCTCTATAGTCACTTGCATATTCGTGTCTGTGCCTTAATATTCGTGACTATAATATCGTATTTTAAAAAATTTGTGGCTTTTTAAAAAAAATATCACCTTATAGCCACGAATTTTCGCGACTGCCAAGTGGTTATAGGTATTTTTTAATGCATATATAATAATAATTTTTATAATTCTTACTAATAGTCCCATTTAGAATACGATATAACACGAACTTTTATTATATATAATACGTTGGATAACAAACAAATTTAAACATTTTCCATTGTCAAATGAACTCTTTACGTTATACATTGGAAAAACTCTTTCCATGCAATCGAAAACGAGGCTCCTTTCTATCGTTCTTATATGGTTATGAAGGTGAAAAGACATCATTGATTTGCATGGAAAAAAAAAATAGAGAAATGGATTCAAGATGTTCCAATAGACAAACATCAAGACGAATAAAAAGATAAAATAAGAAGTTCCACCCAAAATGGAAAAAACAAACATCTCCTTAGTCTTTAACAACAAGTATCATTCAAATGAGTTTCAAGAAGAGGATAATAGTTTTAAAAATGGAAATGACAAATTGACAATCATGCAAACTAGGTGTGCATTTTAAGATTGGTGTTGAAGAGAGGACTTGAGATGTAAGGCCTCTTTAAGCTTCCGACCAAGAGCAAACGCCAATGGTGGAGGGACAGCATTCCCAATCTGCCTATGCTTGTCCTTGATCTTCCCTGAAAACTCATATTGATCCGTAAACCCCTACAGTTTTTCATAAGACCACACTTTCACTTAACAAGAGTTGTGTTACAATAACATTACTTAGATGTTATTGATGCTACAAGACTGAGTAGAAGAAACATAAGAGTTTTTATTACCTGAGACCGGGCGCATTCACGGACAGTGATAATTCTATCCTGGTCAGGGTGGAAGCACATTCCCACAAAACCCATGGGCTGAGGATCAGTGGTCGAAGTGGGTAAGTTTCCTTGCCAAGCCAATCTTCCATAGAGTCCCTTATATTTCTTGGGATCATGACCTTTGTTTGATGCAGCATAAGGAATCAATTTTTCCACCATCCCGTTTGATAACACCACCTGTAATATCATAAGAAATTGCATATATATAATGATGTGTATATTTAATAAGAATTAGTGGTATGTATATATAAGAGTACGACTTACGTTTTCGTCGGGCAGGTCACGCCAATGAGCACCTGGCCTCTTCGGTATTTTCTTACATCGAATAAGATTTAGTTCATTCATCCTTTTACAGATATGATCAGTGAGAACACTCATGTTTTCTCTCATCTTCTTTTGAAACCATGAGACTGGAAGACCTTTATACTACAAGACACCAAAAACCATAACTTCTTGTTATTATATATGTAAGGTAATTGTATTTAAGACAATGTTCTTGAGGTGGTAATATAAAATCGTACCTTTCTATGTATCTCGGATTCTCCGTTTTCTACAGCTGGAAGATCGCCAATCACGTCTCTCACCGTCATTGAGCGGTAAGGTGCACCAAATTTAGTAGTTTCAACAGCATTATAAACTAAATCTTGAGATGAAGACAGTTTGATTTTAAAACCCGGATTATCAAACACATGCATTGGCTCTGGCCATTCCGGGAGAACTTCATTAGGTGCAGCTGCCCATATGAAAGCTCTTTTACGCTGTTGGGATATTCCATATGCACCTGCCTCCAACAGTCCAAATCTCACCTACATATGTCAACATACTTGTAATATGAAAACCATTGCTCTTGTTGCATATGTCACCAAGTTCTACTAAATAGCAATGGCTTGTGGAACAAAAAGACCCAAAACTCAACAGTAATAGCATTAGGAAATAAATGTTAATTACTTGATAGCCCATTTCAAGAAGAGAGGCGAGAATGAGCTTAAATGTACGTCCATTGTGGTATGATATTAAGGTCTTCACATTTTCCAGAAGAAAATACTTTGGCCTGAAGTAATCAGCAAATGACAAGAATGCTGATATCATTTCACATTGGACTTTACTCCAAGTGCCATCGGCGAACCTGTTCATACGAGAAAACCCCTGCCAAATTGTCCAGATTATATATAACAAGCCTTTTCAATTTAATGAACCAAAGTTATATCAAAGAACAAGAAAATTAAAACAACACTCTAAAATATTTACCTGGCATGGAGGGCCTCCGGTGATGAAATCTACTTGACCAGGCAATGGAAGAGCACTCTTATGGTTTTCATCTAGTTGAAGTTTAGCTGCCTCCTCATGAGAAACACAATCATCTAGGTCTCCACCTTTCTCCATTATAGCCCTATAATCAATAATCTCAAACAATTGATCCCAAAACAAGAAAAAACCCTACATGGAAGTGTATTTAAAGTGTATTTTTTTTTCGGTTCGCAATTTACCTGAGAATTGCATTGCAGTTATCGACAAAAACCGTTGCCTCGGGATGGTTTTTTTTGAAGGCTTGCGCAGCTGGCTCTTCATACTCGATTGCCCACTTTCTTTTCGATACACCTTGTGTGGACATAAACCATGTATATGAATGAATACAAGTTTTTCAAGCGTTTCGAAAGATAAAGTGTATGACCAGCGATAAATACATACCCGCCTTTTCTAGTCCATAAGACAGGCCACCACATCCAGCAAAAATATCAAGTGTAGCTAGACGCATCTCTTTGGGTATCTCATCAGCTTTCACAACCATGCTAGAGTCACTTTCAGTACCCTCTATTCCCTTCCCCTTCTTTTCTCTTAGAAGTTTCTCGTCTTTAACTGTAGAGAACTTCAGCTCCATATTCGAAGGCAACTATTACATGACAGTTCAGAGAAACAGCACTTCAGCTTTTTGTCTGAACCAATACTAATCATAATCTTTAAAAACTATGTAAAAAATTAATTAAAATATTTACCTGCTTGAGAGAATGATTAAAGGAGTCATAGAAGAGTTCACAAAAGAAGACATGGTTTGATATTGGATACTCACTACATAAAGGCATATAGTTTTTCCTCCTTACTTCACATTTTCCATTTATAGCTTCTGGAGGGAGAACATATGTGTCCTCGCTATAATAGAGCTACAAAATTGCCAAAAATAGATAAGATTATTAGATAAAATCTTAAAACATTAACAAATACTTTACGTAAGAAATAGTTGTTACCTCTTGGATGTCTGATCTATAAGCCTTCTCTTCAGATATATCCTCGGGCCTATAAAACCTTCTCAAGTTTACTTCAAAAGAAGTATTATAACCTTTTCTTGGTTCCTTTAGGAAATAACATGAAGTAGTTGACACACGGCAAAAGCTTTTAGCCCTATGTTTTTGCCATACTTGAACTTTTCTGTTCTTGTAACCTTCTTGAGTCCATCTTTCGTTATGTATTTGGGGATAACATAAAGAAAATCTCCGGCAGAGTACTCGATCCCATTGGAGAGGAAACCTGACATTGAAGCATTGAGTTTAGTTTTGGACCTTTCCTCTTCGTCCTCCTTTATCTTGCATGAACTGCAAAATCCTGAACCGAGACCCATGTCATTTCTTGGAAGGCTAAAGAATCCTCCTCTCTCAGGTGAGTAGAAGCTTTTGCAGTAGTACTCAGTTGGCAAATCTTTAGCTTTTCTTCCTTCTGCTCTTGCCCGGTCAAGCTCATCCGCAGCCATGTTCTCTTTCCTATATTGATGACCCCATGGCCTTAACCGAATCTCCAAACTTACAGTTCCTTTAATTTCCTCGAGCGGAATAGTGAGGCATTCGCTAGTCAAGAAAAGTTCCCTTTCGTTAGCAGCTGCCTCTAGAACAGTCTTGGATCCTCTTTGTAAGAGTTTCCCATGTAGCAATTTGCACTGATCTAAACTCTCGAACATGTACTCTACTAAGTATATCACCGAAGTTTCTTCTTGATAAACATCCAAGATGACAGCACCACCAATAGCAACCTTTTCACCTCCAACAAGAGCTTGTCCATAGAGAGGCTCACCATCACAAGTTTCTCCAAGAATCCCACCTTCCCATCTTATTTCCATTTTCCCACAACTACCTCGAATTTTCATAGGAGTATGAGACTTTTGAATCTCAACAGCTTCTACTACACTGTCCTCTTCTTCATTCTCATCCTCATCCTCATCCTCATCTTCAACCTCTTCCACTAATTCTTCAACCTCTTTGACTTGATCCTCATCCGCGTCTTCAACCTTTGGAGATTTATTGTCACCCCAAATCCTATCGATAAGTCGAGTTGTTGTTGCGGGGATGACTTTCATCTTAGATACCTTCAATTTCGACCTCGGATTCCGATTCTTTATGTTTTGCAGAATTATCTTCTCCTCAATTATCCATTTTGTGTGGTACCTATTCTGCATTTTACTTGTAAGATCAAGAACAAATGGACACCTTTTGATATCCTTGTCAGGATATTTTGTAAGAAGCTCCAAGATAATTTGTCCATGGACAATCACATATTTCTCAACCTCCAAAAGATTAGAAGAAATATAAGCTCTATCGTTCTCCTCTAACCCACACAGTCTTTTTATCACATCTGCATATGAAAGCTTAGCAACCCTAGTTTCATTCTTGAGCAAAGCAAAAATTCTTTGCCCAACCCTTGTTGTCTTCATAACAGGCTCAAACCAAGGAGCATATTCCTCTGAAGGTTTCCCTAGTTGATACCTACATTTACATAATACATATATCAACAAAACAACAAAAGTAACAAAACATATGTAATGAACTATATAGTAAGCTTACCAAGCCATATCTGTTCGTAAGAAAATGAAGGTAATATCTGCACCAAACTCAATCTCCCATTCCTTTATCTGACTTAAGAATATGCTTGATCCGACATGATCATCATGTGACCGTGTAGAGCTCTCCGCATCATCTAAACAAAACCCTATTTCGTTATCTCCATTTATCACACCTGACCCAAACATAGCCACATCAATATCAGCACAAGGCTGCATGGGAAGTAGCTCGAGTGATATAAACCGTGACTCGGAGTTATAAAGACACCAATTCTGAAGAGTTTTGCAATGCACGTCTCTTCCCTCAACCTCATAGCCATGTTTGTAAAGAAGAGTCTCATCCACTTCTTCCTTGTTGCTCTCGTAATACTTTGGAGGAGGATAATCATTGGCAATCTCGACTTCATTGATTTTAATGTAAACTCCATTTGAGCTGGCCTTAGTTCTCCGCGGCTGTATAAACTTCCTATACTCTTCATCTTGTACTAGTATAGCATGCTTAGTTCCCTTAATTTCTTCAGATGTCATACCATGGCTCTCATCTATCCTCAAAGCCATAGTACAAGGAACTTTACTACTCTCACATCTTAAAGAAACAAGAACAGGATTCTTAACAAAGCTTGCTTCATGTTTGTTGGCTGTCTCATCCAAACCAGCGAGTTGGTTATATATGAATTCTCCTTGGAATCTAACAAAGTCGTGGACGGCTACACCACTTGAAAAGAACTTGCTTCTGCTCGTTGTTGACCTAACAACCGCGGCGAGTAGCTCATTAAGGCTTGTATTCGGATTCTTGGACAAGCTGTTATACACAGCCACACAAGCAAAGGCTTTCTCAAAGAAATAATCATACATCTTCTTGTATCTGGTAGCTGGTTTACACAAACAGTACTCCGCTATATCGGTTGAGATCCATATCACCGGAGAACCTTCTTCATAACCATATATATTCCACCTCTGTACCGGGCCAAAAGATTCACACCTCACACCCTTCTCTTTGCTTTCTTCTTCGTCTAAAGGTAAGATAACACCTTCAACTAAAATGGTTTCACCAATCTCCAACATCTCTATAGGCTGATGAACTCTATCATTATCATGGAAAATGAAATTATTTAGCCTCCGGTTAATTGGCATCATCAGGCCATCACCATCGTTGCTTCTTGAAGATTTAGTCTTCTCTAACGCTTCAAACTCGTGCTCCACAACATGCATCTGTTTCTTGGTTTTAACAGTTGCGAATTCCTCAGAGATGTGGATCGGATCCTCCTTGAAGTTTGTACATGCTGCTGCTCGCCTTGGCCTCTTTGTCGTCGTGGAGACATCATCCGATTCAACACTTCTCTTCTTTTGTTTCCTTGTTTTTTTCTCCATTTCCACAAACCTGAGTTTGAAACAAGAACTATATCATTAGCATGCAACTTAAGGATACACTTTATCTATGAATCTATGTAATCAAATCTATAAAAATGAGTGTTTTCTACATCACCTTGATTATATCGACGTAAACCTAGCTTCGAATCTAGCTTGATATTGACAAGAAATTTAGAAGAATGGCACAAGAAAAATATATGTTTAGTGAAGAGAGAGGGAGAGAGGGAGAGAGAGAGAGAGAGAGGAGCCAAGTATATTACAAGTTGTAAAAAGGGAGATAAGACTTTTTTAAAATAGGACAAGAAACGCCTGTAATTTGTTTACATTTAGGGCAGTCAAAAAAAATCTTTTGATAAATTGTATATTACAAATTTCATTTAATATGATGAGTTGTAATTTAGATTTTTTTCTTTTTTTTATTATTTGAAATTTAGCTTTTAGGGAAAATCTATAAATCATATATATCTATTTTTAAAAAACTAAAAAAGAAAAAAAAATATATTATTCTCTTTTAAAACTTTTTATTTTATTTTTTACCTTAAACAATAACATTTCCTCTATTTTGTAAAACTAACATTATTAGTGCTGGCAGAAATGGTGTGTTACATTGTACATAGATGTTTCAATATACGTTTTGTAATTTAGCTTTTGGGCAATATCCCACATATGTCTCTTCATCAGTATTTGCTCCTATTCTAATAAACACTGTAAAAGTCCAAATATTTGTTACTTGTCCGAATGCATTACTTACAAGTGTAACAGTCGAGATAAAATAAAGTTTTTCTCTAATTTATGAGTTCGACTTTATTATAGCTAGATATCATATATGGTCTGATTATATTATAATTTGATGTAAGTAATTTCTTTGCATTTGAATAATAAGACATATCTACCCAATTTGTTAAAATCATTTTGAGTTTTACAAAGTTTTATTTTTATTTTTATTTTATTTTAATTAAAAAAAGCTTGCAATTTATAAAATATAGGCCCAAAGGCTATTTCCAGATTAGGCCATACAAATCCCATTAGGGCCCAATCCATTTACAACTAACCAAACTAAATTATTGAGAAGCAAAATCAACCGGGTTCACAAACCGAACTAAACCGGACGCTGAAACCCTAATCTGCAAAGTGCAAACGCATAACACGCAGTAGCCGCCGTCCAACAGATTTGCGGGTACTCACCGGAACAGGACCTCCGGATGAGCCTGGACGACGCTAGTCGAACGGAGATGGTGATCCAAGATCCGTTGCCATCCCGCCACCGTAAAGCGGTTTTGAGAAAGAGGAAGAGAACCAAGCTAACTTTTGTCGAGGAGGTTTTCTTGCTCAGTCGTGAAAGAGAACAGCAGTAGGGAGTAGATGAAGAGACCTTCGCCGGTGGCTTAGCTTCGCCAGATCGGAGACTACCTCCCCAATCATATTCGATCTCGTGAAACCTACAAAGACTCAAGACCCTTAATCTAACTACTCTCCTCTCTCGATCTTCGCTGTGAATCTCCCTCTTCCACTCCGTGTCGCCACACCGCCGGTAGAGCTCATATCGGCACTGTCTCACAGATACTTCCCCTCTCCACTGCTTCCTTGATTTTGAACCAATAGCTTCGTCGGGAAGATGTAATGAATCGCGGATGAAGAACCATGAGCCGAAGGGTCCTCATCGTCACCAAAATTGACTGAGAACCCAACGCCGATGCACGAGCTTGTGACCATAAGAGGAAGAGTTTGTGAGAGAAATCGCCGCGAGTGAGATACACGCGCGACTCAAATCTTTTTGATGTTTTACAAAGTTAAATTTCATACTAATGCAATTAATTAATTTTAGTGTATAGATAAGTTTTATATAGCAAAATAATATAGATTTTATATATAACATATAATAAGACTACCTCCACATACTTAAAAAATTGGGGTGTCTTTAAATATTATAAAACTACCTCCATTGGTAAAAAAAAAATTGGCATGTCTTCAAATAATATTTTGGGTAAATAGGAGGGATCCGTATCTTTTGAGAGACTTCAGAGTTCAGATGCTTTGGCGTCGTTGGTATGCCTTAGTTTTAACTTAAGGGTGTGACGTGTTCTAAATATTTTGGATTCAAATCTAAACTCTAGGGAGTTTAGTTAAGGTTTAGTTAGTACGCATTTATTAAATTAATTAAAACGTTTATTTATGAAAACCATGTTCTGTTCTTTTCTAATATACAAGTATTATGTTTACAATAGAAGTTACTACAACCTAGAAATAAAAGAATAAGAGATTGTAGTTGAAGACTGAAGGCGAATTTGAGTGACTTATATAGAATTTCTCTTAAAAATGCTTAAATGGAATTTAAATGAAGGAGGTTGCTTAAAAACGTCTGACTTAGCTTGTTGGACACTAGGCGAGTGTGTGTGGGTATGGATATAAAAACGTTTGGAGCGTAGTTTGATTTGTGTGGTTGGAGATTTTGTGAGTAGCCTTCCGGATAAGCTAAAGGCTTAGAAAATGTCTAGATATCTCTTTGTCTCATAAGATACGCCATGATTTGTGACCCCTAGCTAGGTTCATTCAACGTTGGTTCTCTATATGCATATATAAAGAGTTTTTAGCCATGGCTTGTGACTCCGAGGTCTTCTAGTAAAGTAAAGCTTTGGCTCCCTAAGGACTCAATAAATGAAATTAAAAAAAAGGGGACTTATGCAACGGGCTATGCCACCTAAACCGACTGAGGGAAGTCGCATCCGTCCCATTGCAAGCACCTACAATGTCATGATCACATAGGTTTACCCTTTTTCTTTGGTAGTTCAACGGACAGTCGCTCCTCCAACAAGAAAAGGTATAAATATGGAAACTTCTCTGCCATTTGAATCGGAGAATTTATGTAGAAAATCAGGTTTTAAATTTTCGGAAACCATTTTTCTCTAAAGGAAGCATAGATAGTGGTTTAAATCAAGAGGAATTCCTCAAAATATCATCATTTTGGTTTTCTTTCCTAAAATACCACTAAAATCAAATTATTGTTCAATGGTATGGAATTTTAAATCTTTAGTTTGGGTTGATTATTTGCAATTTAGGGTATAATATTTAGGGAGTCGGGTTTAATGTTTAGAATTTAGAATTTAGAGTTCGAAAATTTAAAATTTAATTCAAGTTTTGTGGTATTTTTGTCCTAAAAACAAAAATGATGGTATTTTAGAGAATGGCCCTTAAATCAAGCATGTGGGGATTCTTTAGATGTAGCTGAAGAATTTAGGCGTCATACATAATAGAAAGGGAAGAAACCAACCACTTCTATTGAAATGGTGTCGGCACGGTTCCAACTCGTGGAAAAGAAGGAATTTGTGAAGAGCTACCAAGATAAGGTCCAATTCATTCAGTTGAGATATCTGTAGGCTTGAGCCAAACTGACGTGTAAAGAGCCCAGTTAATAAACTATGATGAATATTTTGGTGTCTTAGAGCATCTCCAACTCATCTCTATATTATCTATATATTTGCTTCTATAATAGAGTATAGAGGCAAATATGCTCCAATCCACCCCTATTTTACCTCTAAAATAGAGATTGTTATATTTTTCTCTATATATAGAGGAAACAAATACAGTTTCTCTATATATAAAGGGAAAAATACAGTTTCTCTATATATAGAAGAAAAAATAGAGGTTTTTATTATAGAGAAATACATTAGACTAAAACTTACTCTAATATACAGTTCCTCTATTTTAGAAGCAAAAATAGTAAAATACATTGGAGATAGTGTTAGGATAAACCTTTGCCCTGGATAAGAACAAATTAGGTTTTCTTTCTCTAATGTATTTTACCCTTATCTTGGATCGGAGATGCGATATATTCATATGCTACAACCTCTTTGGAAGGAGAAGTCACATGGCTGGCTTTGGAAACCCGTTATGCCGTCGTACAATATGCATCTATCTTAAACTCTTTAAGGGACCTTCATCTAAACCCAATTACAACAAAGTTGGAGCCTATGGCACGGTTGCTATATTTTTCTTTTCTGAAAATTGCCTAGGAATATTGCTGAAATATTATAAAATAAAATATTAAAGTAAAAATCATAAAATGATGTTACATAAAAAAGAATTCATAGCCCTGCTTTCAATTGTACATACTGTGTTGCATGCTTTTATTCGAATCTTTAATTGATATATACGGATAAAAACACACAAAAAGAATGTAATTAAGCTTTATTTTTAAAAACAACTCCGAAAGCTCAGTTTCAACATAAGCAACAACAAAAAAAGAAGACAGAAACACAAAAAGAATGTGAATTAAAAAGAAAAGAGAGAAAAAAACAAAAAACAAAGCAAAAGCAAAAGAGAGTGGAGTGGTAAGGCTCCACACTCAAACTCTTCACTCTCACTCCTTTCTTTTTCTCTCTTACCACTTCTCTCAATATGGCTCTCTTTCTCCAAACTCTCTCCTTCCTCCTCCTTCTTCTCTTCCCTTCCTCCACTGCCATGTGGTGCGTTGCTCGGTTCGACGTTACAAGCCAAGCCCTTCAGGCTGCTTTGGATTACGCATGCGCCGCTGGAGCCGACTGTGCACCTATCCAACCTAATGGTCTTTGTTTCCTCCCTAACACAGTTCAAGCTCACGCGTCTTACGCTTTCAACAGCTATTTTCAACGTGCGGCCATGGCTCCTGGCTCATGCAACTTCGCCGGCACATCTACAGTGGCCAAAACCGATCCTAGTATGTATTTTACATAACCATAGTTAAACAAGATTGAATAACTCAGTAAAACTGTTATAATAGTGTATGTTGTTGTTCGTTAGACATTGTTTTTGCATTCTTCATGTTTTATACATTTTTGCTCTAACTTAGGTTTTTGTTATTGTGTATAGGTTATGGATCATGCGTGTATCCAAATTCTGTGCGGTACGTAACTTTTATGCGATGTGTTTTTTTTTGCATACTCGTATGCACTAAGTAGTAATAGTTTTTTTTGTTCTTTCTATATTTACTGTTGGTTTCTAATATATTTACGTTCTTATCGTTTTCTCTGGTAAAAGTAAAAGCTAGCTCACGATATTTTCATTCATTTGACTGAGATTCTATTCATGCGTCGTACGTACTAATTTGCATGATTTTTTTAATATGTATATCACATTCGATGATTCTGGGCCGTTGGATGATCTTTATGAGTAATCATTCAACGGTAGAGATCTTTGTTTGCTCATCTTTAGTTCTGTATTCTGTTTTATGTTCGTTAGTCAGAATGGTACAAGTTTCTAAATAATTAAGAGAAAAGAAAGAAAAAAAAAGAGAGAGAAAAAGATAAAGATAAAAAGCGTGTTGCAGTGTTTTACTTTAGAGATTTCGTGAATAACAAGTTTATACAAGTTGATGATGTTATTTGCATTTTACTTATTTTAAAAAGATTCTTGATTCTAAATTTGTTTCTTTTTTTCGATTTTTAATCATTTTTCCTAAAATCATCTACTTTATAAATTTAAATCAAATGTTCTATGTTGTTTATATATATTAAGCTATCAGTACTCATATCATCATTTTAAAATTTGGATAACGAAAAATAATGCATTAGTTTCTAAGTTAAGTAAACAAGACAATAATGTTCTGAACTATTTTGGTTTGGTCATGGCAGCAACGCTGGAGGCTCAGCTTCGACTAGCACAATGGGAGGAACACCGAGAACAACTACTGGAAACAGTCCAATGACGACACTGCGGCCACCATCGTCTGGCACCACGACATCACCTTTTGGAATAAGTGGCGGTGAACTTAATCCAGAGGGAACCACTACCACTAACACCGATGAGTCTGGAGCTTATGTAATAGACAAGACTACTAGTACTGTCTCTATAGCTTTGTTGGTTGTCTTACTTTTGTGGTTTATATAGGTGTTAAGTAGATTCTTGTCGTAGAACATATATGTACGGTTACAACATTTTTGTTAAATGGGTTAATCAATCGGGAAGGTTTTGTTAGTGAATTGTTTCATAAGAGTCTCTATACAAAAAAAATAAAAATAATGATTTCAGATCGCCATTTTTGTTTTCTTTGTTTCCAATACATATTAGCACTTTTGGGTTTCATTTGCAAGAATTATCATTTTGGGGAGATATGAGTTATGCCACTTTTTAAAAATCAAATGGGAGAAGGGAGATTTGCTAAAACATTTAGCAAGAATTATAGTTAAAAGCCAACATAATTTACAATTTACCTTCATCACTAATACCCTTTTTCCGTTTTCGTCATAAATGCGAAGTTTTTTCGTAAGGAAATTTTTCCTACCAATTATTTTGTAGGAAATTTCGTAGGATATCGACATGTTTTCTTGTAGTGTCGCGTACCAAATAAAGAAATCTCGCTAAAGATAATTTCGTCAGTTCAGCGGTCAAAATTCAGATGAACGCGCGGATTTTTTTAACCATGTAGTCTAACCAAGATTGTTATACGATCATGTATAAACTACACATCAATCCGCTTGTCATTTTGGTAATAAAAATGCATATTGTAAGACAATATAATTGATGAGTGAAAAACAATAGAATTGTGAGAAGCAAACTTAAAATGAGTAACTATATAAGTTCTTCATCAACATTGCATCAACAAATGAATGTGCCACCATAAGCTAGTCTAAACCAACAACAGAAGTAACAAAAGGGTACCTTGAGATATCACATCTCCACCCAAGAATATAGTTCGTATACAAAGATCTATGTAACTTATAAAATCTCATAATTAGATCCTCTCTCAAGGAGTCTTCCTGGATAAAACTGTTATATCTTACTTTCTATAAGATATTTTCTTAAGGAAATAACACCTCTAAGATATCTCCATTAAGGATGATCTCTCTTAAAAAATAGCCCAACCCAAATGTAAACGGTCCAACCAAGCCCTTTCCATATAGCAACTATCTTCCTACTCATTTTGGAGATCCAAATTCTTCACATTCCAAGCGAAAATTATAGTCACCTAATTTGTTTTTGACGAGACTTGTAACATCTATTACTTTTCCCTCCTGATTGGTTGGCATAGTAACAAATATATTATTTTACTCGTGCATATAATAATTCATTTTGCTCTTTGTTAAATTTTGGTTAAATTATCAATAAAAAATAATTCCAATACAACTCATACTTTAATATGTATATGTATATATATAATTTTATTATAAAAGGTAATAACAATTTTCATTTTTCATATAAAGTTAAGAACAATGTTGTATATCGACAAATCTTAGTTTATGAGCAAAAATATAATTGTCCAAGTTGGGAAAATAAATGAAAAATACTTGGATTCATCCCTAAGGATATTGAACGACTCTTATTCACGCCCTCTTAATTAGCCAATCAAAATACAATAATATGTCATGTCATAAAATAAATAAAAAATAAATAAAATTACAATAAGGAAAATAAAACAAATTAAAGAAACGAAATCTGTAGGTTTTTTATTAAAGAAATTATATGTCGGTTTAGATTTATAGTAGCTTTATATTTTATTTACATGATTAGAAGTACCAAAATAGTGTAAATTGATCTAAAAAATTTGACCTCTAAACATAGTTTACAAAACTGATATTTTATTAAACCAAAGCAAAATAGTTTTCATAAAATTGAATATTATAATTTTTATTATTCAAAAAATATGTTTATGGATATTATCTTTTTGCATTCTATTATCAAATTCGGAGTTCAATTTTTTGTCACCTAACCAGGGTTAATGCCATTCAGAACATTAAGATATTATGACTATACACTAAAATAATGAGTAAATGCATGATAAGCATTTATTATCTTTACAGTATAACACTATGTACTAAAATAACGAGTAAGTGCATGATTATCACATTATCTTTTAATTTTCACTAAAATAGCTATAATAAGTTCTTTTACTTTTGTTTAAATGTGTAATTTATCAAACAAAAATATGTACAAAAGGTTTCAAGAGGTCGAGAACAATAATCAATGGATCAAAGCAAAGAGAGTCATAACAGAACCAGTTTAAATGAGAGGGAGGCAGCTCAAGGCATGATGAGCATGTTCTTTTAGCTTTATGTGGTTGCATGACACCCAAAGTTCTATTAAGTGTGATTATTCAGATTAGATTTTCTCATCTTTTTTTCAATGTATATGCTCTCACATTATTTCTTCTCATCTTTGATTTAATATTTATTATACATTCACAAAATATCATAAATAAAATCTAAAGAGCATTAAACATACATAATATGTACATAAATTTTATCTTGTTCATCCATATAAGAAAAAAAATAGTTACTTAGACGGAATAGAAAATTTTCAAAGTCTTATAAATAATATAAATAAAATATAAGTTTGATGCTTAACGGTTTTTTATACGAGTGTTTAGTATGGGACATAAAATTCCTCATGAACGGCATTAGTCTAATAAGACGTATATTAACCAAAACAATATAAATTAGTTTTGTAACTTTGTGCAATAAATTTGTAATAGAAAAAAGCTCTTTGAGATGTTTTCAAATGTTTTATTTCTCAAAAAAAAAAACTCCTTAATTAATTATGCTTTCATTGAAACTCTTATATAAATACAAATAAAATCTAATAGTTATTAAAACTAAAATTTTTGGCCTAAGTATATTAGTTCAGATATAAATTTCAACTTTATTAATGAATATTATTTCTCCACCGATTCTCCATTTTATGATGTTTATCTAATTTATATTTATCTATTCGAACTCCTAATTAACATTTTCAAGAATATCTATGTTGTGATATTACGCGGTATAAGACTTTTTGCGTTTTCAAAATCTTCCAAGAGTGATTACAATCGTATAACCTCAAAACATCAAACATATATATATATATATATATATATATATATATATATCTCATATTAAAACAGGATATTTTAATTCAAATCCTAATAATGATTAATGTAACACCCGTGATTTTAATTTTTTGGATGTCGATCGACACCGGTTGTGGGTGTTGATCTAAACCACAATTTTTGGTCGGACCGGGTTAAATTTTAATTGCGAATTTGATTGGTTTGGGTTGGTTAACCCTAGGGGTCATGTTTAAAAGAAGAAAGGTCGATCTAAGTGTTGTTTTAGCCGTTTTGTTGTTGTTCTCGAAGTTTTAAGAGAGTGAAAGTTCATGAGGTTTTCTGTAAGGCTTTCTAGAGGAGTATGGTGGCTATTCTTGGGTTTCTAGGCTAGAGGAAGCGAGATTTTGTAGCTGTGGTGTTAGGAGTGCTTTGTGTTGCCGTTTTTGGTGTGTTTCCGTCTCTTGTCTTCTGTAGCAAAAGGTGAGTGCGTGACTATGGCTGATCTAAGCATGTTTAACCCTTCTTATGTGTGTTTGATTGATTTGGATGGCTGGATTTGTTTTGTGTGGCCATGTTTGTGTGTTTTGGTTGCTATTATTGTATGTTTGAGTGTTATGGCTCATAGTTGGAGCTTTGGAGGTGATGTAAGGGGAATTGAGAGGCGATTTCATGGTTTCTGCGGGGTCGGTGTCGCTCGAAGTAGGAAAATGATAAGAAGTAGGAATGTTATATCGCTTTTTCTATGAAAAAATGTCCCTCAAAAAATTTATGCTGGCAAGAATTTCATATGAAAGTGGTAAAAAAAATTATTATTTTTCTACCAAAATATTTATATGAAATACATTCTTATAATTTTCCTACCAAATATTCTCACTTACCAAAATTATAAGTGATATATGTGATTTTTTAGTAGTTATATTATTAGATACAAAAACATATACAATTAACTGTATGTGATTAATTCATATAAGTTGGTATTACTTTGGATATGATTGTCTTAAGTGGATGCAAGATCCTATTAATTACATAAGTATTTGGAATATTTCTTTCGTATTGATTAATTAAGAGATCATAATATACATTTTTACATAGACATAGTAGGGAAAAAACAATTGTGTATGTTGCTTAAATTTTTAAATTGTTGGCTTGTTGCCAATATTTTTATCCTTCACTATTACAAAGAAATAGAAAAATTCATTACAATTTTCCATTTTAAAATTTATTTTTTATTTTTCAATGTCAATGGTAAATGAATCATTAAAAAAAAATGAAAAATGTTAAAACCACATCAAACCATAAACACTTACTCAAAAACACTTCTCACTTTCTCAGTAACTATAAAACGCTGTCGTTTCACTATCCGCTCACAACACACGTGGCACATCTAGAGTCAAACCCCAACCGCACAGACAAAGAACTCAAATTCCAAATCCTATCTCCATCACCAAACCATTCTTCTCTGCTTCGATTTCGAGTAAAAGATCAAACCAAAGTCTCAATCTTTCTTTCTGGGTTTCTAGTTTATCACCAAATCTAGCTTAAACAATGATTCACTAAACTCTCTGCTTCCGTGGATTCAGAGTAAAAGATCATGAAGCTTACAAGCTTGAGCAAGAATGCTAATTCACCAGCAGCAGTAACTGTATCTTCAATACGGAAACTCCAATTCCTCTCTGTGTCTGAATCTTTGCCTTGTCCGAAGATTTCGACTAAACCCACGTGTCGTCCTTGTAAGTTACTCTTCCTAAGAATTTGAAAGTTCAAGACTTTGCTTGCCCAAGTTTCGATTTTGATTCCATGGATTCACCAAAGAAACTCTACTTGTGGTGATTTTGAAAGTTAAAGATTTTTTCGAGTTCAATTTGAACTTTTCTAGTACTAACTAGTTTTGTAGTGAGATGTAGACGGAGACCAAAGTTGGATTTGCTCTGGGGAAAATTTAGAGTTCGTGCATCAGATGCTGGTGTTGGATCCGGGAGCTATAGTGGTGGTGAAGAGCTTGGATCTCAAAGTGGTTCTCTAGATCAGTCCCCTGCTAGTTCATCAGAAAGGTAACTAGTTCATAAAATTTTCAGTTACCAATGGAATCAACATTTGCTACTGTTTAGAGCCTAGGATTATAATTTAGTGCTATTGGTGTTTATGTGTCTGTAAGAAAGCAACCGTAGTCGAGAATAGAGTAAGAAATTTAAGTTCATGTAAAGTTGGTAATGTTACTCTATGTAGAAGAATTACCTCTAGTCTCTAATTGTGAAATTTACGAGTTAATTGAAGCTTATGTGGTTCTACTTCTCTATTGAAATGCATATGTGATCCTTGTATCTTCATTGTATCGGTGCAGCTTAAAACCTCAGGGGCCATTCCCTTACTCTTTATCGATAGCACTTGTACTACTAAGTTGCGGTTTGGTATTTTCTCTAATCACTTTTGTGAAAGGAGGACCATCCTCAGTTCTAGCAGCAGTAGCAAAGTCAGGCTTCACAGCTGCCTTCTCACTGATATTTGTTTCCGAGATTGGAGACAAGGTAATCTACATATGTGTCTTTCTATTTTGAAGCTCGTCACCTTTAGATTACTTTTATGTTATCTGAATTTTTGTTTGCATGTGATCTCACTTATGTCGTTTTTGGTTGGCCAGACATTTTTTATTGCGGCTTTGTTGGCCATGCAGTATGAGAAAACACTGGTAAGTTTTCTGCTAATAGTTCTCTCTTACTCCCTTTGAACCTTTTGTTGTAATTTATGATGCTGATGTTATTGACCTTGGATTTCTTGACAAGGTCCTTTTAGGTTCAATGGGAGCTTTATCTTTGATGACTATCTTATCGGTTGTTATTGGGAAGATATTTAAATCAGTGCCTGCTCAGTTTCAGACTAGTAAGTTATCCAAGGTTTCTTAATCCTGAAGCTATCACTTTGCTCATACAAAGTTTTATGATAAATATATGATGAGATGCTTCTCTGTCCTTGAACAGCACTACCGATAGGAGAATATGCTGCTATTGCGCTTCTCATGTTCTTTGGATTGAAATCTATTAAGGATGCATGGGATCTTCCACCAGCAGAAGTCAAGAATGGTGAGGAAAGCGGTATCGAACTTGGTGAATATTCTGAAGCGGAGGAACTCGTGAAAGAAAAGGCGTCCAAAAAGCTCACGAACCCACTTGAGATCCTCTGGAAATCATTCAGCCTCGTGTTCTTTGCGGTAAGAAAGAAGAACTTGTATGCATTTGTCAAGAACCTTAATCGAACCATCTACATTATGATAATTGGGGATTCTTTGATCTAACCAGGAATGGGGAGATCGGTCAATGCTTGCAACTGTTGCGCTTGGTGCTGCACAGGTATGATTTGTACCCTCCCATAACACCACAAGGTTTAGTTCACTAAAACCTAAACCTATCTTCTCTCTTTTAATTTTGTGTTAACAGTCTCCATGGGGAGTTGCAAGCGGAGCTATTGCTGGACACTTAGTGGCAACATTGCTTGCAATCATCGGAGGCGCGTTCCTTGCCAACTATATCTCTGAGAAACTGGTACGAGCAAATGCTTACATAAGTCCATTTACAGAAACTGAATTGTTCACAGACTAATGAATTATTGGTGGCCTTTTTATGCAGGTGGGCTATGTGGGTGGAGCTCTCTTCTTAGTTTTTGCTGCAGCTACTTTCTTTGGAGTATTCTGAGCTGAGTGAACGGTCTTATTCTTACTTCTTTTGTTGGAATCAAAGCTGGAAAGCAATAAACCAGACCCTTGTAACAATAGTTGTTGGAATAATCACAAAAAGGAAACATTCTCAATTACGAATGGCATCACACATTTCACACACATTCATTCATTCATTCACAAGTTCTAAACAATTCTCAGTATTTTAGGTGAACAATGATCCTCAACAACATCTCTGCTCCATCAACAAAGTGTTGCCCTGCTGGAATCAACGGCCTAACCTCTGCGAACCCGCAAGCGTTCTTAAACCTCCCGGTTCCTCCAGTTACAGACAGATGTGACATGGTGCTTCCAATCCTATAAATTCCATAGAAATTGAGATTATCATTGTACTCTCCACCTTCAAGCATAACTGTGAAAGCCATCATCTGTGTGCTTCCATCGGCTGAGCTAGCAACATAAACCCCTTGAGCCTTACCAAGTGGCTGTGACCCCAAGTCAGGACCGGATGTGACTATGTCGTCAATCACCGTGATCGTTCCAAACCCAAGACTAAGACCATCAGGACCCAACTGTGTCTGAATCCCATTTAGATTCTGACCAGAAAACGCTGTTCCTGACAAACCAGTACCTAAAGGAATACCGGTTATACCATTAGCCGTTGGCATAGCGCCATTTGCATTGGGTATAGCTACACTGTCTTCGGGTGGAACGAAACCAATCGGCTTAGCGAACGGTACTTGACCGTTGTAGATGTTTCCAAGCAAACCAGTAATAGGTCTTGCCGTAGGACTACTCCCGCCAAGTATATCGTGCATGTACAATTCGAAAATCGGGTCTTCAGGTGCAGGATTGAGTGCAGTTGCTGCAGTAAAAAGAGCAACTATGAGAAAGATTGACGTTGAAAGTGATTTGATCATCTTGGACGTTTTGGATGGTTCTTGGTTTTATTTTTCAGGAAATATTTGAATGATTTGAGATTTTGATGAATTGGTGTATAAATACAGAGGAATGTGATTAAGTGAAGTTGTTTGCATATTTTAAGATTGTGAAGTTGTTCAAATGGGGAGGTTATTATGGCCTTGTGTTCACTTTTTATGTTTTAATTTTATTTTTGGTTCTTATTCCGATTTGGGTGGTTTAGGTTTGTGAGCTATGGCCAACAAAAGTCAACTCTCTTGTTTCTAAGGGTACCTTACTGATACGAACAGATTAGGTGATATTTTTAAGGTAATGACTAATCGTGAAGATTCTACATTGAAATTGTACTTTTCATAAACAGTATTCAAGCCAAGCCAGGCACATAGGCAAATACATTGGATAGAAAAACAAAATTTTCTTTTGAGAAAGTTGTCTTGGAGACAGTAAGAATTGCACTAAAACCTGATCAAATTATAGAATTTGTGCAAAGGAAAAAAAAAATCAAATTCTCAAGGTAACTGATCTACCACCTTACTAGAGAAGGTTGAGGATATCACCAAATATTTTAAGGATATCCATTTTTCTGAAAAAAAAACAGATACAAATACGGATATCCGTGTATATAATTTTTTAATCTTAGACTAACTTGTAGCCTATTAACTTGACTAAATATTATTAGTTAATGTTTCTAGTAATTTTGAAATAGAAGAAGAGGCTAATAACGAGATTAAAATGATACGGAGAAGGAGCAAGTGTGCTAGTAGTTTTCACCTCTCTATTGCATTCTCATCAGATCTGGGTTAGAGCATGGTCACTCTCACAGAGAGACTTATAATTTGTATGTTTGAACCTTAAACGAAAGTAACATACAGTATATAATATTTTTAATTTCTATTTTTTTTATATTTGTATAATCTATATAGTTTGAAATATTTTTATATAATTAATCGTATTTGAAAGTTTTAATATCCAAATCATATTATATCAAACTAAAATTATCTTTTAAAACTTTCTTCACTTATCACCACGACCTATATCAGCCTAACATTGTCAATGGTTATCACAAAGTTTATTACTATACCGGGGAGAGTGAAGAGGTCAAATTTATTCAATCAGCCTTAGTTTTCTCATTTTATCATAATATCTCATTTTGAAAAAGTGCCATACAATGAGGAAAAATAAGGTTTCGCTAATTAATATTGTTTCATGTGTCATTGTTACTGTGGTAAGCGTTTGCATCAGAGGTTTTAGTCATTCACGAATATGAGAAAGAAAGACAAATGCAAATAAAAGAAGGGGCATTCTCTAAAATACTATCATTTTTGTTTTTACAACACAAATACCACAGCACTAAAATTAAATTTTAAATTTTCAAACTTTAAATTCTAAATTATAAACATTAAACCCTATCGCCTAAATACTATACCCTAAATTGCAAATAATCAACCCAAACCAAAGATTTAAAATTTCATACCTTTGAACAATAATTTGATTTTAGTGGTATTTTTGGAAAGAAAACCAAAATGATGGTATTTTGAGGAATTCCTCTTAAATTATATCAAGTCTAAATATAATTATGTTGTATTTTGGTTCGATATCAATTCTACTCCGGTTCTTTTGGTTCTGTTATTTTGTCCAACACGATGGATAAAACTATTTTTAATGGATGTATCTTAGCGAAATATTAGCCTAAGACCAACATTATTGGCGTTCGCCCCCTAAGATACCCCCAATAATGTTACCCTAAAATACCTCCACATCGCATACTATATACGACAAATAATAGACTAGCAAATGTTTATATATAACAACAAAATAGTGTTTTTACGTGTACTTAGTAACGAGACTTTTATCATAAGTATTGTTACGTTTTATCCGAAAAGTTACGGTTATAACGTAAGAGTACAAAGAGACTCACAACATATGTACAGTAAAACCTCTATAAATTAATAATGGTGGGACCAAGATATTTTATAAAACCCTAAAAACATATATTAATATATCTACTTATATGTATATATAGAGTGATTATTAATTTATGATATTATTGGGACTATATTTTACATAGAGGTGTCAAAATAATTATTATTTTATTATCTTATCGAATTTGGTCAATTTTTACATTGACCCGACTTGGGACCAGCAAAATTTATTAATTTATAGTGTTTATTAATTTATAGAGTATTAATTTATAGAGGTTTTACTGTATAATCATTATTACACGACAGAAAATTTTCATTAACCAAAAGATCAAATAAGTTATGGTAAAACAGGAATACTCTGTTCATTCCTAAAGAAATTACCACTATCAACTCTTGTCTTAATCTTCACCAACCTCTCGAAGTTACCACCAAAATAGTTTTTACCGTAACGTTTACCTTCAACGTAGCTACTTAGTTTCCCATTATGTGAATTAATCCTCAAATCAGCGTCACGATAGTTAGGAAACGCTTGTCTCGGGTTCTTGGAAACAAAAGGTGTCATGAACCGGTACAACTCTCTTGTCAAATTTATGTACCGGTCGGTTAGTCTATCTTCTCTCCAATCCGAACCGTACTGAATCTTCCAGAGGTTTCCAGCTCTATGTGGGAATGGAGTCGCCGTCGAAGGTATCTTTGCCATCACGCCACCGTATGGAGTGAAAGTCATAGTTGGGATTTCGACCTTATCATTTTTTGCCAAATTGATTCTAAACCGGTTCTTGAAAACGTAATCTGATTTTCTCTTTAGGTACTCTACGGTTTGGTTCCTCTCAGAGTAGAAGTTTCTCTGAAGAACCGATTTCGATGTTTGCCCAGAACAGCACGGATTGGATCCAGCTTGTTTCGGTACAATCAGACCGGGTTAAACCCAGTTCTGGGAATCTCCGGTTTAATATCGACAGGAGTACTGTTGTGTCTCCAAGAAACATAGCTACGAACGTTGCCCTGATGGTCTTTTGTGTGGAAACGGTGTCGTTTACTACTTCGATGATTGTTCTTACTAAAAGCTCGTCGGGAAGCTCCGGTGCGACTTGCTGCCACCGGTGAACGATCTTGGTCGCGTTTTGCTCTAACGTCCGGAAGATTCTGAAAACGGTGACGTTTTGTGGGACTTCGACGAGGTTTATTTTGTAAGCTAAAACGACGTCGTAGCTACTTCCACCTCCTCCGTTTATTGCCCAGAAGAGATCTTCTCCCATTAATTTTCTATCCAAAATGTTTCCTGAAATTTTCAAATATAAAACGGAAATATAGTGAGAAATAAATAAATATTCAGGTAAATAAAAGTATTGAAAATATAGTTATATCTAAATTCTATAAACTGATTAAAATTTTAGATTGAATAAAAACTTAAAAAAAAAAAGATTTTACCAAAACCTCTATAAGTTATTACCGTTAGAACTTTGATGATTTATTAATTAATCGATATCTAAGTATATTATATAAAATTATCGTTTAATGTTCTTCAATTTCAATAAAGAAAAAAATTTCTAATATAAGGCTCCAAGCAAAATTTTCAACTCAAGATATCACCAAAATTTGCTTCAATTCAATGATTCTCTTTGAAATAAATATTTTACGTATTTTCAATAATAATGAATCATGGAAATATGCACCATATAAATAACACATGACTCAACAAAAATCATGAATTAACATGTAGAAGGTTGTTATCCATTATTATTGTTATCAATTATATAGAATAATAAATATTTGAAATTGTTAATTATAGTTTGTAATAGTTTAAATAGTCAAAAAGATAATAAAAATGTTATTTTTTTTCCAAATGTACTCATATCCAAATGAGTTTCGTTGATTAATACGATACTTATAAAAAATTAATACCAAATATAATAATGAAGCTAGAGATGTATATATAAATTGATCATACCATTGACATCGACCATTCTTGCATCGATGGTATTATCTACAGTAAGACCGTATTTTCTCAACATGTTACTATAACCTCCACCGCTAAAATGACCACCGAAACGAATCGTCGGACAAATCCCAACGGGATAAGCTAGGGTTTTGCTCTTCTCCCATATATTGTAATAAACCTCTCAGAGGATAGCACCGGTTTGAACCCACGCGGTTTTGCTAACCACGTCGACATCAACCGACCGGAGATTAAACATGTCAAAGACGAAGAACGGTTCACGAGAGTACGTAACATACGACAAGCCATTGTAGTTGTGGCCGCCGCTTCTTATTTTCATCTTAAGGTTGTTGCTTCTGCCGCAAGTAACCGCGGCTTGGACGTGTGATTCATGTGTTGTGGCGATTATAAGGAAGGGTTTTGGAGTGTTGGAGGTGTTGAAACGGAGGTTGCGTATGTTGGCTTCTAATACGGAGGAGTAGGAGCGGTTTCCGGCGAATAACACGGCGGCGGAGATGGGATGTTTGGGGTCGGAGTTTGAGGTTAGGCATTGTGTGAAAGTATTGGATGATGAGTTTGATTCTTGTATGAAAACGACGAATAATGGAAAAAGAAGTAATATGATACTTGGATATTTCATTTTTAGGGTTTGAACGTTGAAGTAAAGAAAAAATATATGTTTTTTTTTTTGTGTAAAAAGAAAAAATATATGTTTGCGTTTATGAATGTTAAAAATGTTAAAAACTTAAATGAAAGATCATAACAAAAGGGTTTGCTTAAATTTGAGAGAAACTCAATAATGTTTTCAATTGGGTATGCAATTTTTTTTCAAAATCTACCAAACTATGAAGACTTTAATTAATTATTTGAGAAAGTTGAAGTTGAAGTGGAAATCATTAAATTTGAGTTGACTTTCATTAAAATCATGAGAGATTTGACTAACTTTTAGCATAACGATTATTTTGGTTCTGTTAATTACTTAGATTACGGAATATAAATATATATGGCAAATATTCGATTGGGACATTTTATTATTATTATTATATATATATATATATATATATATATGTAATTTTACATAAATATTAATTTATGTCACTTATAGATGATATAATAAAGATGTACATAAATTATTAATTTGGAAAAACCCATTATCTTCTCAAGTTCTCATCCATGGTTGTAGTCATAACGTACGTTTCCAAATGCCTCCATAAACTACTTGAAAGTTTTTCCAACCAAATAGAATTCAATTGAAGCGGCAGGATTGGCCAATATTGACATTTGAAAAGAACAACATGACATATCCATTATCTTCTTCTCCACCAAGCATTAGAGCAAGATGATTCTGGAAATGTTCGTGTTGTCATATTTTTATTCTAGTTGATAAATAGACTTTACTTATAAGCATATTTGTTTACTTATACATTGTGTGAGATCCTGGTTTGTGTAGATGTATAAATTAATTGATTTGGTCACATATATCACCAAAATGTATTTATTTTTTCGGTTAATGGTCCTGAAAGAATTTCAAGGTTAAGCGTGTTTATGCTAGAGTAGTCTAGGAATAAGTTATAAGTCGACACCAGTGATTTGTGAGCGCAAATATGTGTTTTTGATTGCCTTGTTTGGCTGTTTTGGTATTGTTGATATGTGGTTGTGATCTTTGCTTATGTGTATATAGATGGAAAAATCGTTTCACTGAGTATTATTAGTTTCCGCTGATTACTTGTTGGTTTAATCCAGTTAGGTTTACCTCTACAAGAGGAAAAGAAAACATTTCAGGCAAGAAAATATCATCTCTTAGCACTTGTATTGATCAATTAACTTTTAATTAATTAGTGTTTAAACCAAGCAAAGAAGAACAAAAAAAGAATTTAATAGATCCAGCAGATCATTCAGTCATACAATACACTTTTGGTATAATTGGTTGATTTTTTATCTTTGTTTTATATGCATTTTAATAGAAGTGTTGTTCATTTCGTTGTGGTCTTGTAGAGATATGTTATGGAGAGTAAACAGAAACTGAGAGAGCTTTGTTCACTTCCAACCCATGGGCTCACCTCTTTTAATGGGTCTCACGTCCTTTCACTAGGCCCGTGAGACCATCCATATCTGACGGCGAGGTTGCTACGTCCGGGTGGCTTAAAGAACAGTTTACCGACCCTACAAATCACCACATTATCGTTCTTTGCGTTTTAGCTTCATTTACAATGTTCACACAATCACTTCTTGGATGTACAAACAACTTTTTTGGGGCGTGGGTGACCTTCCGGAAAGTGGTTGTCGGAACCCTGTGAGTGAGACCAAAACACAGGGAAAGATAATGTGCTGATTTAAGCCTCCCAGACGTAGCACATCGGCCGTCTGGTATGGATGGAGTACTCACGGGCCTAGTGAGAAGACGTGAGGTCTGAGAGGTGGGCCCCTAGGCTAAGTGTAAACATGGGGCCCACTGGGAGAGGTGATTTGGCATCAAAAATGATACCATATCAAGAACATAAGTCACTGTTATTCACCAATGTCTGCATGATTTAGTCTTTTGTATCCCAAGCTCATTCTTAAACCGCATAAGCTCATCCCCTTAGTCTAGATGGCACAAGCGTTTTGTAGGAGAAACAAACGTGTTTGTGTCAAAAAAAAATGAAACGAGGAAATGGAAAACAAATAGAACGATGAAGAGGGCTCATTTTTAGACTGAATGTAAGTATATAAGATATAAACTACATTGACTTGATGAGGGCAAGTATAAAAAGATCAAGTGACGTAGAACTTAAATGACCTCTTCTATTAATAATAATGTATCTGCAACGGAAATTGATCCATTGTAACCATTGTAATAAGTCTCTCAAAATCCTCAAAACATAGGCTTCGATTGGTAACAGCGCATAATCGCATAATGGCATAATGGCATAATCGATTTTTGATAAATGTGCCTGCTTAATCCAAGATCGTAGAGCTATTCTTAATCCAAGAAATGATTGCGTTTATAAATTAAATAAGTACATGCTTTCTCATCTACAATCCACGAACAACATGGAAGGGTCTATTCATGAAGTTGCAAGAGACCAAATAGAACACTCCAGAACATTATCTCAATATCATACTATATCACTAGAATGAGAGAATATGAGTCTACCAAGATTATATACAACACAACTAGGGTACAGTGTCCCTCATGTACGTGCCAAAACGTTGGTTTCTGAGTGCTGAAGTAATGAGTTTAAAAGATATGGCATTAGTTTGTTTATTTTGTTTCACTTTTTTAGTTCTTTGTTTCCACATCTCAAGTGCTTTTGTGTATGTTTGGTTCAATGCCACTAGAAGACTATAATGTAATATTGTGGTTTAATTAAAGAGATTGAGTTTTGGTTGTTATGAGTTTAACATTGAGATTTGGTCGAGGCATTTATATTTTATATAGCAGTATAAAAGCAAAAGCGTATATATATATATAGTCTTCGCTCATTACAACCAAGTAGAAATGCAAAGCTTACATAGTATTTGCTCGTAAACGGAAAGTGACATATATAACAAAAAAAATTATTTTCATATTTTAATTTTAATAGTTTAAAATTTATGGGGTCTCTATTTAAACAAAAAAATGTATATGAAAATATAAAAATATAAATTTTCTGTACTTATTAGTTGATATTTTACTTTTTGTGGTAAAAATGAAATCATGAGAGAGACTAATATAAGTTATTGTAAATGATAAGATTAAAATAAGCCTCATCCATAGACGTTGTGACATCTGTTAAAGTAAAAAAAATATATAAAATTTCTTACTTTAAGGAGGTATTTTTTACTTTTTGTGGTCAAAAATAATTCAGAAGAGATTAAAATAAGATACATGTAAATGATAAGATTAAAATCACTGTAGTCCATAGACATTGTGACATTTGTCAAACTCAAAAGAAAATGTAATTAGGGTTTAGGCCCCTTTTTCTTCTCTATGCATATATAGTCAATCATAAGACAAGAACGCCGTTCGAGGAGCGTCAAAGAGACAAACATACGACATGTCTCGTTTGTTTAAGATGAAGAAGAATCCAAAGGCGAGAATGGTGTAGAGGAGATGAGGAGACGTAGTGGCACTACTACACGCTCATGACCTAATCATATCTTCTAGGTATATTGTTCTTTCTCCTTTACCATCTCTCTTTAAGATGGCTTGGTTGATTTGGTATTTTCAGAACTGTTTTGATATATGGTTGATTGTAATTAGGGTCTCCGGTGTTGAAAATTAAGTAGAATACAAAAGGCGAGAATGTTGTAGAGGAAATATGGTGGCACCAAAACATCTTTTAGATATATGCTTTACAGTCTCTCTTTACGATGGCTTGGCTGATTCAATATATTCAGAAACTGTTTTTACTGTATTTAGGATTTCTTCTCTATTCATTTATAGTCTCGAGATATATCACCTTTTTTGAAATCCATAACTGTAGGAGAAGTGTCACGCAGCTGCCCAAAAAGACATCTCTCCGTTGTTGAAGATGAAGAAGAGAATCCCTAGGGATGCAGGAAATATGGTGGCACGACACGCTCTTGAATCCGATCTTTCAAGTATATTCTTTTTACTCTATCTCCTCATTTATTATATATTATATATTTTTAATATATTCACATCCTTTTTATACATAAATATATCCAAGCATGTCGAGACATATGTGGTAGCACAACACAACAGTCAACAAGGTCACTACATACGAATCCTATCTTTCAGGTTTATCTAGTACCTACTTTACCACTTTTCTTTTGGTTGGTTAAAATTTTCTAAAAACTGGTTGAGATGTTGTAGATTTTTGTGGGGTAAACAATTAAGTGATTTTGTGGGGTAAACAATGAATTGATTTTGTAGATATCGAGTGCCTACTTTATCACAAAGTATGTTTACTTTTATCTTTTCCTTTGCGATAATCAATTGCTTTATCCAACATTTGAGGAAAACCCTAAAAATACATCTAAATTGCATTAAAGTTAAACGTAGAATTTGAATCGAAGAAGACTGAATGCTTGATTTTATTAATCAAGCTGTTTTTTTTTACCGCATGAGACACAATGGAACCAATCATCAACAGCAAATAGGTTTATCCTATTTCAAACCAAATTTATCACAGTTTATTACATAATCTAGTTGGAAAGAATAATCACAAGATTTACCATCCTTTTCATATGAGCAGTAAGAAAGTCTTGTGAGATGTCTTTTCATCTAGCGTATGTTTTGAATAGTGGTAGATAAGGTCTGAAGGAAGATAAGCCATATTGTGACGTTAATGGATGGTTTTATTGTATATCATGTGGTAAAATGAACAAATTGCTTGAGTAAAGAAAGCATACAATTTTCTTTCAAATTGTACATATTTTAATACAATCATAGAGATGATTCTTTAGTTTTCCTCTCTTATTTCTTCAAGATGTTGGAGGAATTAATTGATGATCGTAATGGAAGACAGAAGAGTAAACATATCGTGTTGTCTTCTTCTCGTTGCTTAGATTCCTCTAAAGGGCACGTAGAAGTGCATAAGAACTATATGAAATTGGTAAAATAATTAAGAGGGAAAGTTATTATTATGGAAATATTTCTTGTTCGCATATTGTTTACATGAAATGAATTGCACCAAACAATTAGAGAATAATGAGTTTGAACCCAAAGCAAAGTGACATATGTATTATTATTTTATTTTAAATTTAAATTGTGTTCTTAATATATATATATATATATATAAATTTAAATTGTGTTCTTAATATATATATATGTCATATATATATGTATATCTGTAGTTTATAATAAATTTAGAAAAATATATAAATATAAAAATTCTCTACTTATTAGCTTTATATATAGTATTTGTCAAAATCATTACAATTTGTGGTCAAAACTAAATCAGGATAGATTAAGATACAATACAAATAAAATCAATGTAGTCCATAGACGTTGTGACATCTGTCAAACTCTAAACAAAAACTGCAGTTAGGGTTTAGGCATTGTTTCTTCTCTTAATAATCTAAGAAAAGTATAAATATAACTTTGCTTGACTTATTAGTTGATATTTTTTACTTTTTGTGGTCAAAATGAAATCAAGAGAGAAAAGATAAGATATTGTATAAAATTTGCTTCATGCATGAAGCGTTGTGACATCTGTCAAAGTCAAAATAAATATAAAATTTCTTACTTTAAGGGGATAATTTATTATATTTTGTGGTCAAAGCTCAAACCTAAATCAGAAGGGATAACTAAGATAAAATACAAGTAAATGATAAGAGTAAAATCAGTGTAGTCCATAGACATTGTGACATTTGTCAAACTAAAAAGAAAAACTGTAATTAGGGTTTAGGCATTGTTTCCTTCTCTATGCATATATATAGCTGATCATACCACAAGAACGCCGTTGGAGGAGCGTCAAAGAGACAAACGTACGACTTGTCTCGTTTGTTCAAGATGAAGCAGAATCAAAAGGTGAGAATGGTGTAGAGGAGATGAGGAGATGTGGTGGCACTACTACACGCTCATGGCTTAATCATATCTTCTAGGTATATTGTTCTTTCTCCTATACCATCTCTCTTTAAGATGGCTTGGTCGATTTGGGATTTTCAATACTTTTTGATATATCTTTTAGATATATGCTTTACGGTCTCTCTTTACGATGGCTTGGCTGATTCAATATTTTCAAAAACTGTTTTTATTGTATTTAGGATTTTGTTCTCTATTCATTTATAGTCTCGAGACATATCACCTTTTTCGAAATCCATAACTGTAGGAGGAGCGTCACACATCCGCCCAAAAAGACTTCTCTCCTTTGTTGAAGATGAAGAAGGAAATCCCTACGGATGTAGGAAATATGGTGGCACGACACGCTCATGAATCCAATATTTCAGGTATATCTAGTACCTACTTTACCACTTTTCTTTTGTCAAATTTTCTCAAAACTGGTGTAGTTGTGGTTAATTATGTGGGGTAAACAATGTCATTAAATTCATGAACTTGGTCATTTAGGTCAATTAAACCATGAACTTTGCATGCATACATACACATTGACTTGCAGAGTAAAACATAAAACATAGTTGACCAAGCTAAAAACAAGATGTCGCTAAGTCCGATAATGGAGCAATTAATAGCTGTTAGTCTGTTAACAACATGATTTATGAATGATTTGCATTTTTAATCTCTTTATGAAGTATGCACAACGACATGTTGTTAACTGCTCCGTTATTGGACTCAGCGATATTTTGTTTTTGGCTTGGTTAACTCTGTTTCATGTTTTAGTTTGCAAGTTAATGTGTATGTATGGTTTAAATGGTCTGCATGAAAGTTCATAGTTTAATTGGCGTAAATAACTGAGTTGATAAATTTAATGACATTTTTCCCAATTTGAATCAAAGAAGATTGAATGCTTGATTTTCTCAATCAAGCTGTTTTTTTCACTGCAGGAAACAAAATGGAACCAATCATCAACAGCAAATAGGTTTATTCTATTTTAGCCTAATTTATCACCGTTGATTGACATAATCTAGTTGGAAAGAAAAGTGACAAAATGTACCATCTTTATCACATGACCAGTAAGAAACTCTGTGAGCTGTCTTTTTATCTAGATTATGTTTTGAATAATGGTAAATAAGGTCTTAAGGAAGATAAGCCATGTTGTGACATTGATGGATGGTTTTATTGTATATCATGTGGGGGAAAAAAGAACTTGCTTGCGTAAAGAAAGCATATAATTTTCTTTTAAATTGTACATATTTTAATACAATCATAGACATGGAAGATTGAAGAGAAAACATATTGTGTTGTCTTCTTCTCGTTGTTTAGAGTCCTCTAAAGGGCACGTAGAAGTGCATAAGAACTATATGAATTTGGTGAAATATTTAGAAACTGATTTTTATGAACCTCTTAGTTGTCCATCATCATAAAAAATCGTAGTAAAATCGTTAACAAACTTTCCTTTTAACTTGTTGTTAAAAAAATTACTCTACTCCTTTAAACATGTTTAATGATTTGTCTTCTAAGATGTTATGACTGGTTTCCTCTTTTGTTGTTGTTTAATTTGATATTGATTATAGATCAAAGAAGACAACTTCACGATAATTTTTACAACTTTCTTTATTCACTAATTCTAATTGTTGGATTTTATGAATCTTCCCCACCATAAAAATTAAACATTACACAGTGCATGGAATCGTAAAGCCTAAGAAAAAAATTAACGTAACATTACGATTCCATGCACTGTGTAATGTTAGCTATTCGACTTGTCATACTTTTTTGTTGGCCACTGTGTTCATACATTAAATTACGAGTGGCCTAGTAACTAAAACATTAATATGGTCATTTTTCTCTTAGAAGCTTGGTCGATATTTGTTTTGAAATTGACGAATGAGAGAGGTTGAGTTTTCCTCCCATGAGTTTATCAAGCTCAAGTAGGGATTGGAGAAACGGTGAAACTGTTATAAGCGAGGTTTAGATCGTGGAGATGACGTAGTCTAAAAGGAATAATATTTGGCTCAAGCCGACCATAATGACAACTGGAATTAAGGTCTAGTCCGATCTAGTCACTAGACCTCGCATCACAAGTGATATCATATCAAGAACATAAGTCATTGTTATTAACCCATGCATGGTTTTGTCTTTTGTATCCCAAAGTCATTCTTAAACCGCATAAGCTCATCCCTTTGGTCTGGATGACACAAGTGTTTTGTTGGAGAAACGAAAATGTTATAGAAAAAGATAAAACATGAGTCTTAAGACAAGTATGTAAATATATACATATATTATATATAAAAATAGTTATTTGCATGCATTGTTAAAACCAGATTTATGAAACCTAGTAGATAGCTTACCATGAAAATAAAACATCATCATTGAATCAACAAAATCACATTAATTAACATATTCCTGTAAAACGAATGGAGATTAATATCATATTTTTAATCTTTGGATATGGGCCAAAAAAATATATAAGTTTTATGACTGTTATTTTAAAAATTTGTAAAATTCACGTACAAAACTTATTTAATTAAAATATTTTTTATCACGCATATCTGTATACTTATATATACAGATATCTGTATACTTATATACATATATATATGCATTTTCTCCCAAAAACTTATATATCTTTTTAAAAAGAGGTATTGGAAAAGCGGTATTTTTAAAATTCTCCCAAAAACTTTATGGATTAATAGCGAATGACATATATAATTTTTTTTTCAAAAACTATTCTAAGTGTAGTATTTCATCATGTAATCTATATCAAAATATACAAAAATCCATGTTAAATTATATTTTATGCAACATAAAATATACATAATATAGCTTTCAGATATTTCTTTAAGTTTTCTGTTATCTTCGATTATTAAACCTTTAACAGGAAAATTTATCATGATAGAAATATTTCTTGTTCGTGTATGTTTACATGAAATCAATTGTGCCAAATAATTAGAGAAGAAAACATTACGTTTGAACCCCAAGCAAAGTAACATACGTAATATATATTTTTTTCTTAAAATTTATTCTTAATATATATATATATATATACATATATAGTTTGTAATATATTTAGATAAAAATAGAAATATAAAATTTCTTTACTTATTAGCTTAATATATAGCACTTGTCAAAATCATGAGATATTTTTTACTTTTTGTGGTCAAAACTAAATCAGGAAAGATTAAGATAAGGTACAAGTAAATGATAAGAGTAAAATCAGTATAGTTCATAGACGTTGTGACATCTGTCAAACTCTAAATAAAAACTGTAGTTAGGGTTTAGGCATTGTTTCTTCTCTATGCGCATATATATATAGCCAACCATAAGACGAAGAGAGCTGTTGGAGCTAGGAGCGTCAAAGAGAGAAACGCACGACTTGTCTCCTTTGTTGAAGATGAAGCAGAATCCAAAGGGGAGAATGGTGTAGAGGAGATGCGGTGGCACTACTACAAGCCCACGAGAGTCCTATCTTTTAGGTCTATTGTTTTCTTTAGTTTATTGTCTCTCTTTACGATGGCTTGGTTGTGATACGGGGATGATGGTAATTAAGGTCATCTCTTCTCTATTCATTTATAGTCAAGCATGTCGAGGCTTATCACCTCTTTCAAAAGCCATAGTCGTTGGAGGAGCTTCACGTATCAGGGAATCCCAAGGTATGGAGGAAATGTGGTGGCACGACACGCTCACGAATCTGATCTTTCAGGTATAATCTCTCTACTCTAGCTACCACTTATTGTGTCACAATACGCTCACGAATCCTATCTTTTAGGTATATATATTACTTTTTCCTACTTTACCACTTGTATCATGGTTGATTCAAAATTTCTCAAATCTGTTAGTATGTGGTTGAATTTGTGGTGTAAACGATGCACATAACAGGCAAAAATATTTACGTTAAAATCATTTGAATTTTAATGATTTAGTTGTTAATTAGACCAACAGATTATGATACAATCAATTTATTTTTATTCTTGCTTTATATGTATTCTGTTTCTTATAGAATTTTTGTTCATTTCTGTGTAAAATGTGTGATGAAAGTAAACAGAAACTGAGAGAGCTTTGTCGGTGAAATGTGACAGAAGTGGTGCATTGTGTCCATTATTTCAACGGTACGTATTTTTCTTTCTTGGTTTTGGTTTTGTTTGGTTGTTGATAATAATATACAGTGGAGTACAATCTCAACTATCTTAATCAATATCAAAACTGAACCAAAAAATTTAACCTCTTAACCCAAAATTGCATTAATTAATATCAAAATATCCATCCAAAACTGCATTAAATGTATAAATTGAATTAAAGAATATTGAATGGAACCAATCAAACTGTTTGTTTTGCCACAAGAGACACAATGGAACCAAACATCAACAACAACTCATTTTATCTTCTTTCAAGACCTAATCTGCACTGTTAATAACATAATCTAGTTGGAATGAAAAGTTACAAGATTTATCATCTTTTTCTCATGAGGAGTAAGTAACTCATGTAGGTTATCAATAGTTGTAAATAAGGTTTAAAGGAAGATAAGCCACGTTGCGATGTTAACAGATGGTTTTATTTTGTATCATGCAGGAAAACGAGCGACTTGATTGAGTAAAACAATCATACAATTTTCTTTCAAATAATATAATCATAGAGATGACTTTTTTAGTAGTTTCCCTTTCTTATTTCATGGAGATGTTGGAGGAATCAACTGATGATCGTAATTGAAGACCAAAACGTAAACATATCGTTTTTTTCTCTTTTTATCTTTGTTCAGAAACTTCTAAAGGGCATATGTTTGTACACGGGTGGGTGATAACAATAATACGAGAGTGTGGGGACGATACGAAACTAGTTCCTTTATTAACGTTTAAGTGAGATCTGGGCATGTTACGAGAAGCTTGGAGCTTGTTTCCGGAGATGAAATGCCTTGGGCACGTTACGAGGAGCTTAGAAATCGTTCCGGAGATGAAATGCCTTGGGCGTTTGATAACGAAGATTTTGCAAAGATGTCTCGCCTTAGTTCCTTCACGATTATGTGCTTGATTTTGGGACGTATTTTGCAACGCGAAACTTCGTTCGGCTTATCCTATATACGTTATCCCCAAAATGCGAAGCTGAGGGAGCAGACGAGGCGGACTCGTCGTACTATTTAGGTGCGGTGCGTGTGACCGGCTTATCCTGTGGGTACTTTGAGGTCGACCAGAAGAGCAAGTCGGAACTTGGCTTATTAATTCTGTCGCCTGCTAGCTATTGTGCGAGTCTGGGCTCGGCTTTTTCTTTACTGCAGTAAAGTTGTGGATTTTTTTACCACTGCATCATGTAGCATGCATGCGAGTTTGGACTCGGCTTTTTATCTTTACATATGTAAAGTTGTGGATTATTTCACCACTGCATCCATGTGGAACGCGTTAAAAATCGTACACCTGGCCAGGGTGACAATGTGAAAGCTAGTCGATCGGTGAGACGGACTCCTCCGAAAGATTTATGTGCTTTGAGGTCGGCGCGAATGTGCAAGCCTGAGCTTGGCTTATTAGTTCGGCCGCCTACAAGCTTTATAATGGGAGCTCGGTCTAGCGAGCGATCCTTCTTTTTTTTTTTTTTTTTAATTAACATCAAATAGAAAATTGAGATGTAGTGCTTACTTGAGCTCTTATAGTGAAATTTGTGTTATGTCATTGCCACGTCACTTTGCTAGGTATTCTTGAGCACTGCGATGGGTTAATAAAAGAAATTGTAAGTCGCATGAGCTCAAAGATTTAATTGTTGGTACGTTATTATCTAGGTTGGTGAGAAGTGAATTTAGAGGTTGGATTTGCAAAATCCAATTTAGCGAGTGCGGCTATTGACGAGGTTGAGAGCGAGCTTGGGAAATATTTGTTAGGACATAATCGGTGAGAGGCTTGTTCGGCGATTGTGGAGCTGCTTCGAACCAAGGCTGGCGAAGTGCAAAGTGGGGCTTCGTTTGACGAGAACTCCTTGGTCTGGCGATTAGCTACCCGGTTTGGCGTGTGTTGCTTCGCATCCTCTGCTACGACTGCGTCTTCGGCAGGGTGGGGGCAAAGTTGTTCGACGGATAGTTTGTGAGCCTGATACAGCTGGTTATGCAGAGAAAGAGCGGTTCGGCAAGATGGGTCAGTTTGGCGAAGAAGACGTTGGTTCAGTGGAAACATTACTGGTTTATCATGAGCATCACCGATATAGCGGAGAAGACGTTGGTTCGGAGGAAACATCACTGGTTTATCATGAGCATCACCGGTACGGCGGATAAGACGTTGGTTTGACGTAAACACCATTGGTTCGTCGTGAGCACCACTGGTTCGTCATGAGCACCGTTAGTTCATCATGAGCACCGCCGGTTCGGTGGAGAAGACGTTGGTTTGGCGCGAGCACCATTGCTTCATCGTGAGCACCACCAATACGGCAGAGAAGACGTTGGTTCTTAGCGAACAACACTGTTTCGTCGTGAGAATCGTTGGTACGGCGGAGAAGCTGTTGGTTTGATGAAAGCACCACTGGTTAGTCGTGAATGAGCTTGGTTCGGCGAAGCGCGCGTGGTGGAGCTTGGTTCGTTGAAATCTCCTCGTCATTCATACCGGCATTGTTGCTCAGCGTGGCATCCTTAAATGCAATCTCTGCTTCGGCAGAATTTGGCTCATCGTGGCATCGCACGACAGCATCATGGGCGCTCGGTGCAGCAGGCTCTTCGTCGCTCGATGTTGCATGTTCCTCCTGGCACGGTGCAAAAAACTCTTTGTCGCTCGGTGTTGTAGCGGTGTGGTGGCCGCGGAGTTTGATGATTCGGCAATTTCTGGCTCGGATCAGCAATCTCAGGGTCGGCCGGTCTGGTTCGGCATTGTTAGGTTCGACAGTCTCCGGCTCGGCAGTCTCTAGCACGACAGTGCCCGGCTCGGCGTTCTCCAGCTCGGCAGTCTCCGGCTCGGCGGTCTCTGGCTTGGCGGTCTCCGGCTCAGCTGTCTCCGGCTCGGCGGTCTTTGGCTCGGCGAACTCCGGCTCGGCGGTCTTCGCTTCGGTGGTATCTAGCGCGGCAGTCTCTGGCTCGGCGCTCTCTGGCTCGGCGGTCTCTGGCTCAACGGACTCTGGCTCGGCGGATCTGGCTTGGCATGTTCTGGTTCAGCAGGCTCTGGCTCGGCATGCTCCAAATCGGCAGGCTCCGAATCGGCAGGCTCTGAATCGGCAGGTTCTGGCTCGGCAAGCTCTGGTTCGGCATGGTTTGGTTCGGCAGGCTTCGAATCGGCAGACTCTGGCTCGGTAGGCTCCAATCGTCAGGCTCTGGCTCGGCAGGCGTTGAATCGGCAGGTTTTTGCTCGACAGGCTCCGAATCGGCAAGGTCTGAATCGGCAGGTTCTAAAGAGGGGACTATTGTTGGATATGGGTCATGGCCCTCATATATTAGAAGGCCACAAAACAAAGGTCCAACAAGCTTAAATGAGGATTTTCCTTAAAACAAGCCTATTAAGCTCGGAGGGGCAAAATCGTAATTTGTAACGACAATGTCATCCTTCGTTTTGCGCCCAACTAATATATCTACTACTCAAAGACTAGCCCGCCGAACTCAAGCAAGCTCTCGCACACCGGACTAAGGAGGGGACTATTGTTGGATATGGGTCATGGCCCTCATATATTAGAAGGCCACAAAACAAAGGTCCAACATGCTTAAATGAGGATTTTCCTTAAAACAAGCCCATTAAGCTCGGAGGGGCAAAATCGTAATTCGCAGAAAGGAGAGAAGAGATTTGTAGGGTTTCTAGTCCCTATAAATACATTGTATCACTGTTGGGAAGAAAGGAGGTCCATAGGACATTACCCATAAAACAAGAGAATCGTTGCCTAGCCACGACTCTCTCGCATTTGTCTTTATGTTTCGTATAATCTCTGCCTAGCCGCGGCTCTCTCGCGTTTTGTCTTTTTGTTTGGTAGAATTGCGACCGAGCCACTGGCTCTCTCGCGTTTGTCTTTCTATTTCGTATAAGTACTTGGCTCGGCAGATAGTATATAACTGTCGTAACTAGACTTACTCTTTGTAACCCCAGATCTCACTTAAACGTTAATAAAGGAACTAGTTTCGTATCGTCCCCAAACTCTCGTATTATTGTTATCACCCACCCATGTACAAACAGCATATATGACGAAATATTTAGAAACTGAGTTATCTGATAGTGGAGGACAATCTTAACTATATCAATCAATATAAAAACTCAACCAGAAAAAAATAACCCTCAATCCAAAATTGCATTAAATGTAGAATTTGAATTGAAGAAGATTGAATGCTTGATTTACTTAATCAAGCTGTTTATTTTGCCGCAAGATACACAATGTAACCAACAATCGACAATAACTAATTTTATCTTCTATCACACCTAATTTAGCACTGTTGAAATCATCATCTAGTTGGAACGAGAAGTTACAAGATTTACCATCGTTTTTCTCACACATGAGCATTAGGTAACTTTTCTAATTTTTCTTTTAAACTAGATGATTTCAATAGTGGTAAATATATAAGGTCCGAAGGAAGATAAGCCACGTTGCAATGTTGATGGATTGTTTTACTATGTATCATGTGGGAAAACGAACGACTTGCTTGAGTAAAAAAAATTCATATAATTTTCTTTGAAATTATATGTTTTAATTCAATTATAGAGATGAGTCTTTAGTTTCCATTTCATTTTTCTTGGAGATGTTGGGGGAATCACTTGATGATTGTGTGATGGATCCACAAAAAAGAGTAAACATATTGTCTTGTCTTTGTCTTCTTATCTTTGTTCAGACCCTTCAAAAGTACACGTAGAAGTACAAAAAAAAAATAACTATTGTAAGCGAGGTTCTGATCACGGAGATTAAGGTCTTTTCCCAATCAAATCACCGGACTTGGCATCACAAGTGATACCATACCATCTCAAGGACATAAGTTATTGTTATTCACCCATGATTTTATCTTTGGAAAATAAGTGAGTCATCTTTTTAAACAAAATTAGATTTGTGTGTCCCAAACTCATTTTTTAACTGAAGAAGCTCATCGCTTTGGTCTGAATGACACAAGTGTTTTGTAGGAGAAATAAACGTGTTTGTCGAAAAAATGAAACGAGGTAATGGAGACAAATAGGAAGATGAAGAGAGCTCATTTTCGGACTGAATCAAGGCATCAAGTTGTAATCTATATGTATATATGATAAAAGCTCCACTAACTTGATGAGGGCAATTATAAAAATCAAGTGCCGTGGAGCTTAAGTTATCTCTTCTAATAATGAATGTACATTTGGAACTAAATGTATCTTCTTGTATCTAATTTAAAACATGATCTACGGTAAGTTTTTCTCTCAAACTCCTCAACACATAGTTAAGGCTTCAATTTTGATATTACGCATAAAAAGAGGTTAATAGTCATAACTCACTTGATCCTTTGATTTTTTCCAATTGGCGAAATCAATGAGCCTAAAACTGGAAAGACTGAGATCAATGTTCCCGAGGATATGTCGATAATGGGATGTGAGAATCATGTTGAAGCGATTGTTAGAGAAATATATATATAGAATTGTATTTGTATATATGCAAGAAAAAAAGTAAAAAAAAAAACAAAAGATCCAAGAAATGATGAGTATATGCTCTCTCAAGTCTCAACAACAACCTACCACAGAGCACCGCAGAGCTTTATCTCAGTATTCATGAAGTGTAAGAGACCAAACAGACCACCGCATAACTTATATCGTTAATCATGAAGTTGCTAGAGACCAAACAGAAGTTGCAAGAGACCAAAGTTGTAAGAGACAAAACAGAGCACCGGAGAACTTTATCACAGTATTATAACCACTAGAATGAGGGGACTTGAGTCTACCAAGATTATACACACACACACAACTAGGGTACAATGTCCCTTATGAGCGTGCCAAAACATTGGCTTCTTCTATGTTCTACGTCCATTTATGTCCGATAAGTTTTATAGCGGACACGGACATTAACTGGGCTTAAAATTTTGTGAGATCCATTTATGTCCAACTAAAATCTAAAATCTGTCCATGACACCATCCCTAGTGAGCTTAAGAGATAAGGTATTAGTAAGTTGGTTTCCACATTTCAAGTGCTTATGTGTCTGTTTGGTTCAATGCCACTGGAAGATTGTAATGTAATATCGTGGTTTAATAAAAAGAGATTAAGAATTGGTAGAGACATTCATATTTTATATAAAGTAGATAAGCAAAGCATACATAGTCTCTTCGCTCATTACAACCAAAGTTAAAATGCAAAGCTTACATAGTCTTTGCTCATTGACCGACCAAAAGGCCATTGAGACAACTAACTTGTCTTTCTTCTTAATTAATTATCAGATAAGAATCCTAAAACCAAAACCATAGATAGATAGATAGATAACAAAAAGAGGCATTACATTCTCCATTAATCCCGCGATTCAAACCCGGTAAACCTATACATCTAATTGCTTCTTCTTAGATGTTTTCACTAATTGCAGAGGCCACTTCATTCACAATGACACTCTTCTGCAACAACAAATCAAACTCCTTAGCCTCCACCAACTTCAACTTCTCTTCAATCCTCTTCTTAGTCTCCACAGAAACCTTCCTCCATTTCTCCTTCACAGAAGACTCATTAACACCGAGCCTCGCAATGCTTCCAACCACGAAAGACTTGTCAAACATCTCACAACCTCCTCCAAGGTTCACCACTTCCTCATCTTCTCCTACATTGAAACCATAAGCTTTCAAAAACTCCAACTTCTTCACTTTCTTATTAGCTTTCACATCAGCTGATTCAAGAGCTATATCATCAGATCCCCAAATTAACTTAGCTAATCCCAAACACTTCTTATCATGAGACGAAACTAAACCTTTCTTCTTCATTTTACCAAAGTACTTCTTCTTCAAAGACCTAATCTTATCACCGAATTCGAATTTGCTAACCTCAAAGCTAATGTTTCTCTTAACGAAATCGAAAAAGAGATTCATATCATCATAAGGACTTGTACCTTTCTCAGCTTTGAAATCAATCATACCTTGTAACAGAGACGTCTCGTCTTCTTCACTCCATAGTTTCTGAGATTCCTTCTTAGCTTTTTTCACATGCGTTTCCTTCGTCGCTTCACTCACTCGCTTCTTCCCTGAATCCGCGGCGGCGATGGTCTTCTCCTCTGCTGATTCGGATTCCGAGTCAGAACCCGTCTCAGATCCGGAATCTGAATCGGAGCTTGGAGCAGCAGCGGCGGAGATTTGTTCTTCGTCTTCTTCGCCAGATGAGGTCTTGACTTCGTCGTCGTCGCTTGAAGAAGCGATTGGTGGATCTTCCAAGGGGTTGAGAAGCGTCTTCGTCATTGGGGATTTTTTGAATTTCTTCGAGAGAGTGATGAAGTGGAACTGAAACGTTTAGGGTTTTTGTGAGGCGGACAAGTCGATTAAAAAGGGGTTAAGAAAATGAGAAATGTGAAACGTTTTTTTTTTATTGGACCTTACATGGGCCGGACTTCTAGCCCATTAGCCCAATCCAGCCCATTAGCCCACTAACAGAACTAGAAATTGAGCTCGTTAAGTGGGAACCTTCACAACGTAATGGATTTTGCCACTAAACGGTTAAAAGTTGAAAACTTTGAAAGCTTGTGTAGTTTATACAAAACTGAGTACTCACCATACACCAATTAGATATTAGACTTGTTCGTTTCGTCACCGCAAAAGTACATGCAGCTGCAGCGAATGCATGTGTTTATGTTCATTTGGTTACCGCAGCGATGAACGTCGATTTGATTTAGCGGTAAATATGCTCCAGAAACAAACATGTATATTACCTATTCTCAAAGCGTCCAACATAAACATAGAATCAAAAGATTATAAATGTTTGGTCATAACCTCTTACAAATTATCTATCTTTTAATTTATTTATTAGTCGGTTCAAAACAAATTCTTAGCTTGTTGCTCATTAACATGTAATTAGGACGTTGGCAAAAGAAACCCGGGCGTTTCAAGAGGAAACCCGGGCCTAGCTATTGCAAGGGGGGGGGGGAGTTTTGGTCATCATCTAGTGAATAATAAGTTTTGATCAAATATGTAGTAGTAGAAAAAAAAATTTATCTAATTAAACTCAAAATAAAGTAATTAAGTTTCTAATTTATATGTGTAGTGTGATTCGCCATCAAGCTCACTGGGATAACCACAAATCCTTGGTTCCTTAATAATTTTTTATTTTTTTCCAATATTGCTTTCTATTTTGGGGATAGAAAGAACAAATACTTTGTTGTATTTTTTCTTTGTCTTAAAGAAAATTTAAAAGAAGAGAAAAAGTCAAAAGAGACACAAATGGCCACCCACAATTTTCTCAAAATCGAACACCAATCTAACCACAAAAATTAAAAATATGTCTTATCCACTAATCACTCAATGTTGTAAGAAATCCAATACCAAGAAACACTATAAATAACACTTTCGTATCAAACCAATTCAATCAACCAAAGCTAAAAAGAACTTACTCTCTCACAAACTTCAAACCCTTCTCATCCCTTTTTGAATCATCAATCATGTCTCAACAACAATTCAACGCTGGACAGACCAGAGGCCAAGCTCAAGTGGGTTCACCGATCTCTATCTTTCTTACATTCTAGTAAAACATATTACCAAATCTTAAGTATGTTTTGATCTTTATATATCGTTTTTGCATGGATACTTTAGGAGAAAGCTGAGCAATGGACCGAGTCTGCGAAGCAAACTGCGCAATCCGCACGTGATAAGACTGCTGATTTGACACAACAAGCTCGCGACAAGGCCGCAGATTTGTCACAATCAGCTCGTGACAAGACCGCTGATGGATCTAATTCCGCTAAACAGTCCACCCAACACAACCAGGAACAAGCCGCTGGTTTGTTTGGCCAGGTATATTTACATAATTTGTTGAATCTAAAATATAAAACTTTGGTAACAAAATTGATATTTGAACCTTTGAATCTATAAATGTAGACCGGTGAACAAGTTAAGAACATGGCTCAAGGTGCTCTTGATGGTGTGAAGAACAGTCTTGGCATGAACGAGAAGAAATGAGAATATGATGAAATTACTCATGCTTCTCAACTATTTTATTTAAATATTTAAAAATAATTTCTTGTTTTTTTGGGTTTCTCCAAATTATGTTTGTAATAAGGTTATATACTTTGAAAGATTTCATGTGATCTGAAATCTGAGATGTAATAAGATGTTGTAACATCATCATAGCCTTCGATTAATTTCTATTTTTATAAAAGAATGAACCAAATTAAAATTATCACTCTTATTCTATTATTAGAAAATTAACCTTCTAGTCCTACAAGTGATATCACTACAAGAGATTTATTAGATAACCTCACTTAAGTAATGTCACTTAGTTTCAGTATGAATCTAAGATACTTCTCTACTGAACTAAAGGTACTAAGCAATGATGTTTGTTTTGTGAATATTGGTAACACAAGAACTCGTACAAAATTGATGCTAGAGTTGTTCTTTCAATATGAATTTTCTTCATTTTGGAGAATTAAATGATCTATAAAAAATTCTTGAGAGCTGAGATGTTCATTATGTTGAGCATCGTACGTAGTTGGGAGAATATAATGGTCACTTGTAGTGATAGCTATGTCTCTACACTGTGATTTCTGAGACTGTCTTGTTTTCTCAACGAAACAATGGACTTTTTAGCCAATGGTTGTCTACAGTTGTCTAATACATTGTCTCATATAACAAAAAATCTCAAAACCATTGGCTAAATTTCGAGTTAAATGAAAATTTTTCAATATTTGTATTTTTTTTTGTCTAAAAGAAATATTTTTTTTAACATTTACAAAGCGAATCAAATATCCAGTATACAATATGAACGTTTTTTTTTTTCATCAACTTTAATTCATTGATTTTTTTTAAAATAGTACAAAGAGTGATCGAAGCCCAAGCCCACTTACACAAAATAAAAGTCCAACAAAGACCCAAACAAGATTTGCAACTAAAGAGTAGTCTAGGGTTTGTTGTGGAACGTGTAAAGACTCATCGCCGTCATTTCAGCCAAGATGCATCTACCGATCGAAATCACCTTCATCACCGTTTATATTCACTTTTCTTCTCCAGTAATTTCGTCAGCAACTAACTACTTTCTTCGATCACCGACTCGAACGCCATCTGCTAATAGTCACCGGAAGTAACTGACAGGATATTGCTTAGTTAATAGAAATTCTTCCACAGAATTGAATCAAAGCACTCTTCAGAGAACTATCAAAACACGACAAGGACTCCAAATCTACATACTCTGTTTCAATTGAACTGCAACAACTTGAAATCAATCGACCAACGTGAACCATCGCCTAAGCTATTTCCACATGGGATAGCGTGGATTTACCACAATTGGACGATGAATCAAGCACACAACCAACAAAATCCGTCAAACTCCCAGGATCTAACACCTCAAAGACATAGAAGTGTTGATTCGAAGAACAAGCAAAAGGCTTTACATAACCTAAAAAACAGAAACAAAACCGACAAGAAGTCGGAGAAAGATCCAAACAAAGTTGGAAAACTAAAACCGGTAGTACACCGGAGCTATAAACAGAACAAAATCCGATTTTAAATCGGAGAAGAAAATAAACTTTCCTCTCTCTGAAAGATAGGAGAGAGAGAAGAGAGAGGAAGTTTTTTTAAAGTAGATGACCATATGCTCTTAATGTTATTGTTATACAATATGAACGTTAATGGATGTATAATCATTATTAAATTTTCCTAACCGTTAATGGTATCCAATTAATTTGTACAACAAGACAAAATCCACTCCAAAGAAATCTCCAGAAGAAGAATCCTCTCTTCATCTTCTCCAAATTTCTCAAATCCTTCTCCGTAGCGATGACGTCTCTGCAATTACACTGTTCCCTTCACTTCCTCCGTCCTAAACACCGTCTTCGCTACTCTCCTCCTATCTTCTTCACTTCTCGTTCCCGCACCTGCCAGTTTCCCGGAAAAATCAGTTTCCGAGAAAGTTTCAGAGTCAGGGAAAAAGCTAATTCGTTCCGTTGCTTCGCTCAATCGGAGACGAAGGAAGTGAGATTATCTGAGAAAGATGAACGTCCTTCGTTCGATATCAATATCGCTGTTATCCTCGCTGGTTTTGCTTTCGAAGCCTACGCTTCACCTCCGGTACAGTACAACTTCAATTTCGTAGAAATTTTGCTTCTCCTTTGAGAATCTTCGACGGAAATGAAACCTGATTGTGATTTTTCTGTTTGATTCTTAGGAAAATGTTGGGAAACGTGAGGTTAATGCAGCTGGGTGTAATACTCTTTACCTTTCTGAGTATGTGAAGCTTTTTTGGACTGTCATGGTGGTTTTTGAGTTTTTTGTTGCTTAGATAATGAAGAGATTGAAATTATGTACTTGTTTCAGGTCATTTGTAAGGGAGGTATATGATGGGCAACTGTTTATAAAACTCAAAAGAGGATCTGAGTTTCCTGCTTTGGATCCATGGGTATGTGTGTGTGTTTTTTATGAATGTTGAAGCAATGAACTTAGTACCATTTGTATTGCTCTTTTTACCTTTACCAAAGTTGTTCTTATTGGTTTTGCTTTCAGGGAACGAGTGATCCTTATGTGGTGATGGACTTGGATGGTCAGGTTGCTAAAAGCAAAACCAAATGGGGGCAAGTATTTTAAGCTTTACTGAACCAAATGGGATCACATCTCTTAGCTTGAGTTATGAACTTACTTAACTCATCATTTCATGGTTTCCTACAATACTTAAATTTTTAATTTTGAAGATGAATAAAAACGTGTACCTGTGTCATAGCCCTCAACTTTGTTTAGTTTATTTTTCCAAAAGTTGTGTTATTGACTGTTAAATATCTGATCATCAGTTACTGGTATAAATGAACTTGGTTCTTAATGTATTATTTTATTGGCAGGACAAAAGAGCCAAAATGGAACGAAGACTTTGTTTTTAATATAAAGTTGCCTCCTGCAAAAAAGATACAGGTAGAATAGTGTTTAAGTATTGTGTCCTGGTCAACTCTGAAAGTAACTGTACAAATACCTTATATTATAATAGACCATTGCTTGACTTCCCAAATATTGTTTAATGAGCTTCAGATTGCAGCTTGGGATGCAAACCTTGTCACACCACATAAACGAATGGGGAATTCTGAAATCAACCTGGAAGATATTTGTGATGGTGAGAATTTTTTCACCTATTTACTGTCAATACACTTTATTTATATGTTTGAGTTCAACATAGGCAAAAACGTTTGTGTTGTAGTTGGGTATAGTTTTCTATATCTGCCACAGTGTAGAACTTTAGACTTGATTAGACTAAAAACTTATACACTAACAAAGAATAAGGTTTTTCTCAAAATGCTTACTAGGCTATGACTCTGACTAGTGCAGTTACCGCAAGTAGTGATACATCTGATGAGTCTACTGAACGTTTAACTTAAGGTTTTTGTCTCTAATTTTTATGTTTTATTTTATCCTTTTATGCTTACCAAGGGAAGTTGCACGAGGTCCTAGTAGAACTAGATGGAATTGGAGGTGGTGGGAAAGTTCAACTGGAGGTCAGTTTATGCTGCCAAAGATTTTTCTCTCTGCAAATGTTGCTTAGTTGTGTAGCTAATAAATTTATCTCTAATATTATTTTGTTGACGGAGAGAATCAACTTAACTTTAAAAAACAAAACAGTATGCTCGTTTTTCAAGATATCATGCAGCCTGATGCCTCATAGATTCACATGTTTGTATATGCTAAACCCGAAAATTTAGTCTCTCTGCTAGTTTGGTCTTTTTCTTAACCAAATTTAAACTTTCAGATCAAGTACAAGGGATTTGAGGAAGTTGAAGAAGAAAAGAAGTGGTGGAGGTTCCCGTTTGTTTCAGAAATCCTTCAAAGAAATGAAATTAAGTCAGTTCTGAAAAATTTCGTTGACTCTGAAGCAGTTGAATCAGTTTTGAAAAATCTTGTTGACTCTGAAGCTGTGCCAGCACGTCAATTTGTAGAGTATGCCTTTGGACAGTTAAAGTCACTCAACGATGCCCCCCTTAAGAATAATAATCTTCTAGACGATACTAAGGAGGACTCTAAAGGTGAAGAAAACTCTAATGGTTATTCTCCAGCAGTAGATATACTTTCTGATGGGGCTAGTTCAGAGGATTCCTCTGATCAACATCTCAGCACTGATCTGAGTAGTTCAGGAAAGCTTAGCAAAGGGAAAGATGGTAATGGTGATGTCCAAAGCAATGAACTGGAGGGTGACAATGAGAGTGGCAGTTTTCAGTCAGAAGGTAATTTCTGGGATAACATCTCTGAAATAGTCGGTCAAAATATCGTCCAGAACCTTGGCCTTCCTTCACCTAAGAAGTTGAAGTGGAACGGAATGGAAATACTGGAAAATTTTGGTCTACAATCACGGAAAACTGCAGAAGCAGGTTACATCGAATCAGGGCTTGCCACTGCTAATACTCGAGAAGGCGATGATGAAAAGGAAGATGGTCAGCTTGCTATTAACACGCCGAAGTCTTCCCTTGCAGACATGAAGAATGCAACACAAGAATTGCTCAAGCAGGCCGATAATGTCTTCGGTGCATTAATGGTTTTAAAAGCAGTAGTGCCTCAATTAAGTAAGGACAATCCTGGTACAGGGAAGGTCATAGAAAAAGATGGTGCTTCTAGTGTAACAGACGATGTCCCTGGTTCCCCTAAGACTGATAAACTCTCTGGTCTAGTGAATGTTGATGGAGCAGATGAAAAGAATGCTGAGGAAATGAAAAAACTTTTTTCTAGCGCAGAAAGTGCTATGGAAGCATGGGCAATGCTTGCAACTGCCCTGGGGCATCCAAGCTTTATCAAATCTGAGTTTGAAAAGCTATGTTTTCTAGAAAATGACATCACTGACACGCAGGTGAAAACTCTTATGTCTTTGACTTACTGATTCTACTTGTTTGGGAACAAGTGATTTCAGGGATAGAGTATCCTGGCCTGAAAATACAAGTTCATGTTAATAGACATACTAATTTGCAAGCTGCAGGTGGCAATTTGGCGTGATGCAAGGAGGAAAAGAGTAGTTATCGCTTTTAGAGGAACTGAACAGGTAGGTATTTATCTATATCAACTTAATATTCTGTGGTTAAATTATCTATTTCAGTTCTTATAGTCAATGTTTCATGTTGTCAGACAAAGTGGAAAGATTTGCAGACTGATCTAATGCTAGTTCCTGCTGGGTTAGTATTGTCTATTTATTCAGCTTCTCTACATTGATTCAGAAACTTCTAAAGTCTACACTTTTGAATTTTTACTTAGTTATTATTCATCTCTCTGGACATTTTTTAAATATGTTGCAGTCTGAATCCTGAAAGAATTGGTGGGGACTTCAAGCAAGAAGTACAAGTATGTTTTAAACTCTGGCATTGGACAGGTGTATCCTTTATTGAGTTATTCGTAATAATGCTATGGATTTTGTAGGTCCATAGTGGATTTTTGAGTGCATACGATTCAGTACAGATAAGGATAATATCACTTCTCAAAATGGCAATTGGCTACATGTAGGTGCATCTTATGTTTCACTTTGCTTTCTTCTTTTTGGAGAGTTTTTACTTACCTGTTATTTCAATGGTTGCATCCTCTTTTTGCTGGAAAGATAAATGTTTGACATTATAGAGAAAGTTCAATCAAATTGCTCAGGACAGTAATTATATAGTGAGTGACTTTTACGTTTACAAGGTCTGTAAAAGTTGGACATAATTTCTGGTGCATATGCTTTCTCTACTTTGGCAGAGAGGATGTTCCTGAGCATGAAGATAAATGGCATGTTTATGTGACTGGACATAGCTTGGGTGGTGCATTAGCTACACTCTTGGCTCTTGAACTTGCGTCAAGCCAATTAGTTAAGTAAGTGGTTCGAAATTCCTGTACTCTTACATATCACCATGAAGACATCAGGTTGATGATTTTCTACAACTTTATTTGTGTATGCTTGTTAGACGTGGAGCAATCACTGTAACCATGTACAATTTTGGATCTCCAAGAGTAGGCAACAAAAAATTTGCTGAAATTTATAACCAGGTTATGCTTCTTCTAATTTAACAAGTGGGAGTGAGATGGCATGTCGTCATTAAATCTCACATATTAATATGTTTTCCATTCTGCACTTCACAGAAAGTAAAAGACAGCTGGAGAGTTGTAAACCATAGAGACATAATTCCCACAGTACCTCGTTTAATGGGATATTGTCATGTAGCTCATCCTGTTTATCTCACTGCTGGAGAAGTGGTATGCTTTCCCTTTGATCAAACATTTTTAACTATGCAGAGCATTAGTTTAATTTGCCGTGGAGGGGCTGTTATACGTGATTGAAATAATCTATGCTCCTCTTTGTGTTGCCTTGCCTTTCGTAACTGGAAACATTTTTCTTCTTTATGTCGTAGATTTAGCAACTTTCATTTGTTTGATTCTGTCTGGGCTAAGTATCTTGTGTGACCTGCAAAAATTATATATTATGCATAGTGTTTTTATGAATGTGACAACCTTTTATGTGTTACTCTGCATTACACTCTTTCAGTTATGTGATATGGTTTAAGTTAATTAGACTGAGCGATATAATGTTGCAGGAGAATACTGAGTTCCAAAAAGATGGTTATCATGCTGAGGTTATTGGGGAAGCGACACCTGATATTCTCGTTAGTAGATTTGTAAGTCCTTTAACACCTAACTTTCTCTGGTTTCTAAACTTATATCTTTTGATCATCAGTTCAGTTTTAGTTTTCCTGCTTGTATTTCACATATATTCTGCATATGTTTGTATTAAGGCTATTTTCCGTAGAGAATAATTTAATTTTTACCAAGGAAAACAAAAGAGAACTCTGAACTGGCTTCTACCTAGGAGCTTGTAATTATAAGTTCATATTTACTAGTAGCTATTTTATTTGATGGCTTCATATGCATGTGTGGCAGAGACAGTTAAACATAGTGGAACGCAAACTTGTTTACCTGTTGTATGGTCTGTTATATTCTATAAATCTCTTATGACATTTAGAAGTTTTTACCTATGGGAAATATTCAGAAGATGCAGAGAGGCTTACTAGAATTTTAGTGAGAAATATTACTTATGAGTGACATCCTGACGTGAGATTCAATGGATGTTATGTTTCAGATGAAAGGTGAGAAGGAACTTGTTGAGAAGATACTTCAAACTGAAATCAAAATATTCAACGCACTTCGTGATGGGAGTGCCCTTATGCAGCACATGGAAGATTTCTATTACATCACACTGTTAGAGGTATGTCATTAGTGCCCACTTAAGCAGTTGCTGATAATTAATAAGTGAATACTCAGAAAATAACGCATATCTCCATACCGACTTCAAATTATGGAATAATATCTCTCACAGGATAGTAACATTGAAACAGCGCCAAACCCTTTCTTGGGTGGAGCATGTGTTGGTTTAAGACTGTAAATTATTTCCATATAGCTTATTGGAATCAATTTTTGTTGGCAATCTTTTCAGAGTGTGAAATTATATTACAAGAATGGTGAAGATCCAGAAGTTCTTGAAAATGCTACTATTCAATCAGTGAGAGAGGACTAAGACCACGAGAGCATGTAATGACTCGCTCCAACTATATAGGATTCATACTATATATCATTTACACAAGACAAGAATCAACTGGGTCGCATTATTTTCTCAAAAGAATATTGTGTAACCATAATGTAATTATATTTTAGTGACCTGTGGTTCAGTCCTGTAAAGGTAAACATAGACACGAAAGGGGACAAGAAAGCTTGGAAGTTATCAAAATATTTGAAGTGTATAGATTTCAATGATCTCTTCTGTTATTTACTGTTTTCTCATGGTCCAGGACTGCTCCTTGAACTAAGTTATAATAGCATCTGGAATTTGACGATGAAACTTTCAGTGAATGCTCAGGGAAACTATGCAGGAAATGTTATTTCTCGCTTACAGGGATCGTAAACACCTAAGCTCTTGGCTGTCTCGTTCCAGCTTGATCTGCATGTGAGAACTTTTCTAAAGAGCGGTTGCGGGAGAAGTAAGATATCTCAACCCTTAAGCTTTCTCGATTATTTTGGAACTCTTACAACTTATATTCAATTCTTAGTTGCACATTCTAAGTTTCTAGATAATAAACTAGAACTGAGATTCGAGGAAACCGAGTCAAGAAATAAACTACAAGCTTTGTGTCCATCTAATCTCTGATCATTATTGACTCTTTTTTTGTCTATTCGATTTTCTTGATGCTGTTTATATTCCTTATGAAGTATATACAACTTCCTTTAGTGTCATGAGACACAAAATAGAAATGACTTACTATTGCTTGAAGCTTATTGAGTCTACTTAGACAGCAATCCCTGTGGGAAAAGTTATTTACACCCAATGAATTTTGTTTTGAATATTGGCAGGCTTCTGGTCGTAGATGATGTTGTCCTGTTCTTCCCACTGCTACCACCGAGGATACGCAGACTCTGTCTCAGTATGTCAACTTCTCTTTCCTTCCCAATTCGTTGTTTCTCCATCAAAGTTATTCTCCCCTTGAGTGTCTCAATGGTTTCTCCCCTAACTTTAACTTCCTTCCTAAGTTTTTGAACTGTCTTTGCAACTTCTTCTTGTGGTTTCTGTCTCAGTGCCTCTCCTACAGAAAAAAAAAGAAACTCATTACTTTTCTCAAAAACCAAAAGATTAGTTGTGAAAAGTTTTACCGTATGTTGTGTGGATGAGATCATCAAGCTCATTCTTGATAGCGAAATAGAGCTGTTTCCACCTCTCCACAGCTTCTTCCCTCACAGCTCTCTCTAGACACATCTGTTCCACGACCCATTCCCACTCGTGTTGTTTCGCTTTTGCTTCTTCTTTCTCTTCCATCTTCATCCTCAGCCTCTTCACTTCCTCTCTCAGTCTCTTCCTCTCTTTCCTCCACTCTTTCTCTGCCATCTTCAAAGCCAAAACCACTCTATCTTTCTCATCAACCTCTCTTCTTGTTGGTCTCCTTCTCTGTTCACTTCCTCTCACCTTGATACGTCTCCTAGAACTATCTCTCCCTTGCTTGCTTGTTGCACCACCCATGTCTCTCCTCTCTCTATCTCTTATGGAATTTTTGCTTGTTATAATGTCTGTCTCTTCTACAGAGAGGACTTATTCTCATTCAATGAAGAGAAATGATTATTGTTGGTGAAGAAAGCTCCACATTGCGGCATTGCAGACAGGTTATTTATATAATAGTGTCCAAAAGCGTCTTCTTCACTTATTCCCTAACACGCTTTAGTAAAAATTATAGGAATGTCTTACTACAACAAAACTTCATGGTAATTATATTCTTTAATCATGTGGAAACTGAGATAAAAAAAATACAAGAGAAGTTATGGGCACTCATCAGGACACAGTACTGAATAGGTAACAAGAAAGAAAGAAAAAAAAGAATTGAAGTTACTAACTTCAAGTTAGTGTTACAGAATATGAAAAGCATTGTTTCTTCTTCAATCTCCAATTTAATGTTGTGGGCTTTGATGGTTTGTCACATGCCATCATAAACATGGACCCATACCTATTTACTCTTTGTTCTTTTCAATATTTATTAACCCCTACTTTAGTTTTTATAGGTTTCTCTTAATATTAGTTACTCTATTTTTGGTTTAGTTTCTCTTAGTTTATAAGTTTATTGCATATTTCATGAGTATGGTTTAGCTTTGGATCCTTACAGTTACAGTATACACATTTGTGATTAAATGGTCAACGAGTAATAGAGTGAGAAGAAGACAAAGAAACAAGAAGAGACATATGTCTAATCGCTATTGACATTGTAGAGTCTGGATAGCTATAAAGTTGGTCTGGACTAGACTCTTTACATCAATGAGTTTCATTGCTCTCTTCACGTGAACCACCCAAATTTTGCCTCAATCCTTTTCATATCTTAAGAGTCAATGAATCATCAAAATCTTGTTATTGCTTTTGTCTTTGTATTAGCCTACTAGCCTAGGAACTGATCAAGGTTGGATTCTGACCGCAACATTCCAAACCTACACTATGGTTTTAGCTTTTGTCTTTGTACAATCTCTTTACGACACTGCCTACTAAGACCAGCCTAGAAGGCTAATCAAGGTCGGATTCTGACCACAACCTTCCAAAGCTGCACTATGGTTCTGATCTAATTTGTATTCCAACAAGCAAGCAACAATATATATACAAACACATTGATACATAGTGTAAACTTACTTACACGCATAATTTGTATGTTTTGAGTAACATTTTTTGAGACTGTCGTACTTTTTTAAATACAATCATATGATACATGCGGCCAAACCATTCACCAATCATTTATCTCACATATATTCATTATTATGCCCTCAATTTCACTTATCTTTCACCTTAAACTCATCATGGACCACTGGTTCATCATACCAACTGAAGATGGGAGTGCTGGCCGGATTATGGGCACACGTTTCGCTACTGAGATTGCTTCGTTCCACCGAGCAGCATGATTCGCCACCTTCTGAAGAAGTAATTTCATTCAAAAGACAGACAAAACAAGAATCATATGGTGTATATGTCTTTCCGAATTGTGTTCTGAAATACTTACAAACTCTTGAAAGATGAGTAAAAGTCAAACAAGAACATGATTTTCAGTAGCAAACGACATATATGATCCGCGAAGTTAGCAAACGTAAGCAGGACTCAGACCGGTTAAACTACAGTTTCAAGTTTCACCACTACTTTTATCCTTCTCAGAGAAGCATAATATCTAATACCAAACAAGAAAATGTTACAAAGATGAATCATAAAGCAGATAACCGCTGAAAGGCAGAGTCAGAGCTAGTCTAAAGACCTTTCAACTATCGTTTGCCCATAACAAAAACACACGCAAAACTAAATATGATATTCAATCATTAAAGCAGATTAAACTACAGAGAAGAAGCACAAAGAGATGGATCACTCAGGTTGATTTCTAACACCTATTTTCTCACCAACTGCAGTTTTGCTTCTCCATACCAAAAGCATACATGAAGAACTCAACCGATGCTATATCAAAAGAATGAACAGCTTACAAGAACACTTTCTTCATCAAGATTATGTAAATGGAGCATGGCTATTAGTGACTACTATAACCATGGGTCGCTAGCTGCATCTAAACTACTTCGCAAAGAGAAAACTCGACCCGCAATAACCAACAATGGAAACCAAAAGATTGAACTGATGACAACAGGAACTCAAGAATTAACATACTCAAAAGAACACTAAACAATCAAAGTAGACTGAACTAGTTACCTTATCATCCAATAGAACCTTAAGCTGCAGAGTACGACTCTTCTTCTTCATATTGTACAATCTACGCCCTAACATAACAAAACCCACAAATGCTGCGGCCATGGAGAAAGACCAAATAGGATTAACTTTTAAAACACAATACTTCAACACTTCTATTGGAATCTTCCACCACACAAAACCCTTCTCTTCTCCCCTACCACCATCACCACCACCAGATTTAACAGATGGATCAACAGAAACAGAGCCCCCTTCTCCTTCCACTGGATCATTTCCACTAACTACTTCACCTGAAAGTAAAGTTTCATCCTTTACCTCACCAGAGCTCATCAAATCCATGTCATGAGCTGTATCAAACCGTCCTTTTACATATTCAACAATACCCACTTCGCTTCTCTCTAAACCCAACTCATCATCAACCCGATCACTACTCGAATCAGACCATAACTCACTAAAATGCTTCGGACCATAGAGAGCATCAGAGGATGGTTCGATCCAACCAGGACTACCCGATTGAACAGACCCTTCTTCATCTTCTTCCCCTTCCACACGAGACACAACACTCTTGTTCTCAAGAGAGAAGTAATCAAACCTAATCATACCTTGAGTGGCAACTTCAATCTCCTCCAAGCTCTTCGAATTATCATCCTCCGTGGTAGATCTCAAGCTCTGTAGTACCTCCCAGTCTTGAATCTCTTCTTCCATGACAAAGTTAGGGTTTTTTCCTAATCCAATTGACGAAACCAAATAAAAGGAGAAAGCTTTGGATGGGAGCAATCAAAACAGAACCGATACGCTTCTCTTCTCTGTATGATCGCTTACAGTAACATTACGGTCGTGGTGATGACGTGGCGTGGTGTAACTGGATAGAGGATGAAGTCAAAAGAGTGGTTTCGTTGACGTGTGGGTTTATGATAACTATTTGGATTGAGAGTATTTGTTGTTACGGTGGAGTGCGATGTAGTGGATCTCTAACCGCTTTATTTTGCTTATGAGATATGCTCAACTTGAAAATGGAGGGAGAGGAAGCAAACACGTCAAACTTTATGCATATTGTGAAGATACATTATTTGATTTCTCCATACCAAACTGATGACTTAATGTGTTTTTAGTTTTGGCTTTTACCATTTCACTTTTTTTTTCTTTCTCTTCTAACTAGTTGATGAATTATTAAATAATTTTTATATAGTTATAATTAAAATATATATAATTAAAGATGTTAACTTGTTAATTTGAGGAGAATTCTCTTTTCTTAAATACCACTAAAATATTTATTTTTCCAAAAATACGAGTTTTATTTTCCAAAAATACCACCAAATTCCCTTACCAAATTCCCTTAATTGGAACTGGCTTTTTCCTCAAGATCCAATGGTGATTAAAGTTATTAACAGAGACTTCAGAATTGCCACTTACATCTTTATGACTAGCCACCAAAACTCAGTATCAATCACGCTATATAATAACAACACGATGCCCCAACAGAGCTAAAGACAATAATCCCACTTGGCCAGAGGAATGATATACATGATTCAGTGACAGCAGGATGGTAGAATTACAAAAATCAAGATGGAATAGGATACTTGGATTCGATACGAATATATGTTTCAGTATCAGATCATCTAGTTCACCTAATCACAATGGGTTGTGTTGTCGTGACATCTTACTTGGGGGATTTCATCTATCAATCATCTAGGAGTTTCTCAGGACGAGTCCTAGCTTAATGGGTTCTCGACTAAGAAGGTTCTCTAGACCAGGCTAATTAGTGATAGCCACATGATTAACACAATGCAAATCATCAACACATGTTTCAGAAACCGAAGTTGGTGAAAATTACAATACATCACCATATTGAATCAAACTAGTTTCTATCTTAAGCCAATACCAATCTCACATACACTCAAAAATTCACCAAAACAACTCGAAACACAGTTAGTTAAACACCAAAAAAGTATGAAATTTAGATTTCAATCTTCAACTCAAGAACAAGCCAAACCAAGACCTCAGCACATGTTTCAGAAACTGAAGATGGTGAAAATTACAATCCATCACCATGTTGAATCATCTAGTTTCTATCTTAAACCAATATCAACAACATTCACATCTCACATAAACAATGAAAATTCACCAAAACGACTCTAAACACAGTTACTAAAACACCAATAAATCAATAAGAAACTTAGATGCAATCTTCAACTCAAGAACAAGCCAAACCAAAACATCAACACATGTTTCAGAGCCTGAAGATGGTGAAAATTACAATACATCACCATATTGAATCAAACTAGTTTCTATCTTAAGCCAATACCAACAACATTCATATCTCACACACCAAAACGACCCTAAACACAGTTACTAAAACACCAACAAATTACAAGAATCTTAGGTTTCAATCTTCAACTCAAGAACAAGCCAAACCAAAACATCAACACATGTTTCAGAAACTGAAGATGGTGAAAATTACAATCCATCACCATGTTGAATCAAACTAGTTTCTATCTTAACCAAATATCAACAACATTCACATCTAACATACACACAATGAAAACTCACCAAAACGACCCTAAACACAGTCACTACAACACCAATAAATCAATAAGAAGCTTAGGTTTCAATCTTCAACTCAAGAACAAGATTCTAAATTTGTGCAAAAGATTTAACAATCAGAGAAATCACAATAAAACCCAAATCATACTAAATCATGAGCTTAAGTATCCAAATGAAATCGAAACGAAACTGTTACATTATCACACCTTACTACATCGATTCCTCTACAGATTCAAGATTAGGGATAAAGAACTGAAATCGTAGAGAAGAGATAAACCAGATTCAATTGATATCAGTGTCATCGAAATCATCCTCGAATTTGTTGAAGAAATCGGCGTCGACGAGCTTGTTCTCTGAGATAAGTCCTCCTTCGTTGAGTATCTCCATAGCTTCGAGGTCATCAACGTCCATGGCCATCGAGGAGCCTGCATCATCCATCTCCGCCAACATATCCATCTGCATCGGCCTCATTTCTCTTCGTCTTCTTCTTCTTCTTCTTCGGGAAAGATCTAAAAGCTTTACAGTGTGACTGTTGAAGATTTTAATTGTGAAGGTTTTATTATTTAGGCCCAATTTATTTGGCCCATTTATTTACAGGCCCGTTTATTTTCCTAGAGATTTTTGTGCTTTTTTTTTTATGACACTAATTGAAGATAGTAATTTTTATTTAGTAGCTGACTTGTTGAGTTAAAGTAGTTGAATTTGTGTGTGTGTGTTTTTTTTTTTCTTTTTCCAAAAGTTACTATCAAGATAATAAATTTTACTAACTAAATTCTCACTAAGTTAAGTTAAACTATTAAAGTTAAATTTAGGATTTTGAATGATTTTTTCCGTATAAACGGCTAAATCATATATCTTATTCAGTATCCGACATTTTTTCACAAATTGGGGATAAATTAAACAAAAAATACTGATTGATGAATGTGATTATCTCTCTCTTTCTCGTTAATCACTAGATTAATCTATGTGTTTGAGATTTACAAACATGGGAATGAGTTAATTTACACATTGTAGTCATATTTAATATGTGGTAGTTTTACTACTTTTGTTATTTTTAAATGAGCTAGTTTTGCATTATTTCCACACTTGTATGCATCTCAAAAAATTCTGCATAACAATGCATTTTTGATCAAATAAGATAAGAAAAAATGTCTCTCCAAATATGTAGTCTTCTTGTAATTGAGTTTTATAAATTATCAAGTTCATGGGTAGGTAAGGTTGCTTCAAAAGTAAATGATGCTTGTTGGGATTTTTTGTTTTTTTTTTTTTTGTTTTTGGGAGATAATTACTATGTGGGTTCATCTTGTTGTACCATTAGTATCATATGAGGACATTTATGATTCACCGAAGAAGTTTTAAATAAATAAATACTCCAAATTTTTTTCATGAAACAATAATGATACTTTTGCTTTGTTCTTGAAGTATATAAAGATTGTAAACCCTAATCAAAAAAATATTAAAATCATTTTTCTTCAATTAAAAATAGTTATAAATTTCTGAGGAATTCGGATTGTGAAATAGAATTATTTGGAATCTATAGGTACGACTTTTTTTAGATTGAAAGCTGACAGTATATAGAATTGTTTTCACATTAATAATCATTGGAATATTTGCAAGCTTTTCATAAGCAAGATACATTGAATTGAATTTATTAATTGCGAAAAAAAGAAAAAGTCAAATCAACAAAGAAAAATCGAATTCGTAAAAGTCTTATGGTTTTTAGTTGTACGGTAACGTATAGCTATTATTTATTATTAGCCACTTATATTGACTATATGTGTTCGTTTTTATTTTATTATAATTATTGAATTGCTCTATAATCTGAAGCAACAACAACAAATGAATTATGCAGTGAGTCTATCGGCTATGGTTCTAAGTAAGAACTTCTAATTATATTGGGTTCGATATAAATTCAGTAATTTTGGATTACAGATTTTTTAGATCTTGACTGTAGTATCCATTTGGATTTTAGGAAATTTTGGTTTGATTGTTGTTTGGTTTCTTTCGGTTTTCGATTTTAAAGTTGAAACCGATCTGAATTTAGTATTTTTGGTTTTGGTTCTAATCGAAAATTTTATATATTTTAAGATATTTCAGGTACTTTTAGATACTTTGGGGTTTTCAATTATTTTAAGTATTATTTTAGATATTTTGATATTTTTTTCGTTTGGGTATTCAAGTATTTTGAAATATTTTAGATATTTATTCATTTTTCTGTTTGTTATGATGTAGTTTTTAAGTTTAGAATACATCTTGTTAATACATCAATTTTGATTCGGGTTTAAAGGTTCAAATGGTAACAGCCATTAAAACGGTCTAATCCGGTGATAGATTTGTCCATTATGACTATTGTAACCATTCTGATCCTAAGTTATATCGGTTCGGTATATTTTGATCAATTGTTTTGCTCATGCCCACTAAGAGAATTTGAACACGAGGTACATTTGTGCATCTAGATGCTTTAAGCTATTGTTGATAAGTAAACAAAGGTCCCAAAACGCACTTTACAGACGTCAAAAACTTGGGAAAATTAAAGATCTCAATCTCTTAGTAATTTCAAACTCGTGGGCAAATACCTAAATAAACCCTAACTGTATCGTATATGTACGGAGTTTGCCATTTATGACACAGACAACAAGATCACGGACTCCAAGTAAACTGTGATCTACTGATCTCTCTTTGTACGAATCTTCTTTATTAGTATTGTAATAGTGGAATCATGTGGTGTATCAACATGTTACGTATCTCCAAAGTTGTTTGTTTGTTGAAATAAATAAAATAAAAACATTGCATGAGTAGTGACAATAAGATTCTTGATCGGTTTGTTCAAAAGTTTTATATATAGAAAAACACCAAGTTGACAAGTTCTGGTAGCTATTTGCAAGTTTCCAGGACTAAGTCCAATGATATGTGATGTAAGACATAGTGTATTATTTCTTGAAATGATTGATTATTTTTGCACTATAACATGTAATGGTCGTTGAGACTCACACATGATGACATGAATCATCCGTTGTCATTTCTGATTATTCTTCGAGTATGATTACGATTCTGAAAAAATAATGATCCTATCACAAGTTGACAGTTGGTTAGAAGTAGTTTATTATCTTTTTCGATCTATATAATATATTTATTGTAAAGATTCTTTAACCTATTTCATTTTTAAAAAAATTGAAACTGTTAAGTGATTTGCTTGACTAATAATTATGTAATAGTTTATCTAAACTATGTAAATCTAACAAAAACAAATAGCTAAATCTAGACTATTTATAATTTATTATAAGAGTTAAATAATCTGTTATATTATATTTTAAGTTCTTAGTCAAAGTTTATCAATAATTATTAGAATATTTGTTTGTTAAAATTAATGAATATTTTTTTTTTTTGACATCGTTATAAATTATATGTTTTTTTTTTAGAGGGACCGGACTCGACCCGGATCTGGTGAGAAGGCAATAGAAGTGAGAACCACTAACCCACTTGTCCTTCTCGTTAATGAATATAATTATTGATCAAGAATATTTGTGTTTAATATTTTTAACACGTTAGTGTTAATTTAGTTAATTGTAACCTTTCTGATAAATGGTATTTTAATTTAAATTGCTGTATATTCTATAACTGTCCCATATGCAATGTTTGTTTCCACAAATTCTAGTAATTGCACCATATAACTCAACCTTACTCGAGCGAAAATGCTCTAACCAATAAGAAATTTAAGATGATTTTTTTATAATTTATGTTTATGATAATAATGTTCTACCAAATTTTGTATAGAAAAAGATCATAAGATTTTAGACTCTTTCTTGTAGTGAATCAAAACCAACTATTAATCCATTAAATTCTATATACAAAAAATTAGAGAATCAAAATTTAGAAAATAATTAACCACTGAAATCACAAATAAAAGTCCACTGAAAAATTTCCCAATTCAACACAGTCAAAGATATTTATTCTTCAAAATGTTGAAATGTAAGCACCTAACAATGTGAACTTGCCATGCAATTTATCATCTGGTCAAACTTTTTTTCTATTTAGTGTGTGTCCATCAAAGTGCTGGGCCATATTACATTTTAGTTCCTCAAAACTTGTAAAAAGGGTTTATAATCTAAGAAAAATATACACAAAATAACAAAATATAATTTGAGTGGCTTCACCTTTTTCATAATTTCCCATTTGATGATAGCAAAAGACGACAAAATATCTTCTTTCCAACTTGTAGGAGAGATCCTAAACCTCATCTCATGCTAAAGTAACATGTTCCACTTATGTCCTTAGTTTACCACTTTAATGTTATCGACAACATAATCAGTTTAATCACGAGTTCCGAGTAATTAGTGCAAATCATGTTTGTTAATATAATAATTCGATACTCCGAATCTTAAGTTGCGGCAACAAGACGTACGTACGAACCTCTAAAAAGCATTAGGTGGACAAATGATATTTGAGATTCGTGAACCAGTGGTTCAAAAGTTTGTAAAAAACAACTACTTCGGCTGCAACTTGCAAATAAGTGATGTAAGAGATTAGTTGAGGCTATCAAAGTGTTATATCACTTATCTCAGCCAATAAAACTAATTTGTTCAACTTCGTTTTATCAAACTGTTAATGTTTCTAGAAAATGATACGTATTGCGTCAACCTGAAGGTTGGTTTTTAGACTTTTACCTATTCAAAGCCAATAAGCTTATATCAAAAAGTCCAAACTTCCAAAATGGTCAAGCTTTTTTTAACTTAGTCTATGCTTCAAATTTCCTACTTTTCTATACTTTATTTCATGGGTTTTGGAGAAAAGCGTTATTACTTGAAAGAGAACACAAATGACCACATTACATAGAGATATTAAATTGTCACAACCAACCAAACTGTACATCTAAAAACATTACTGCAATGCAAAAAATAAAATATCCAAAGTTTTAAAAAAACACCGTTAATAATAATAACAATAATACTCTAAGAAAAATAATAGTAAAAAGTCCAAATCAAACCGGAGTAGGAGTAGTATTAGCACCATTAGGAGAAGGTGATCTTGGCTCAACTCTCCTAAGTTGAATAGCTTTGTGAGACTCATCATCATCAAAGTACATATAAGCAAAACCACCATGCCTGGTCATATCCATACCAGCCATTTCATCTTCCGACGATATCCTCAACAGTTTCATTTTCTTGAGGATAAAGAAGAGTGTCCCCATGGTCGCACTAACCCAACCAGTAATCACAAGTATTTGAATCAGCTGAGCTCCAAGTAGCTTTCCTCCACCACCCATAAACAAACCGTGTGGCCGTCCCGGTTTGTTGCCGTAGATCTGGTTTAAGTACTTTTCTTGAGCGAAAAGAGCTGTGAATATAAGCCCCCACGCGCCACAACCACCATGTAGCTGCGCTGCTTCAAGCGGGTCGTCGTATCTTAGCTTCTCCGCGAGCTTGTTGCATCCTAAGAGGACAAGAGCCGCTACAAACCCGCAGATGATTGCGGCCCATGGCTCTACGACAGAACAGCCTCCAGTTATTGCTGCAAACCCTCCAAGGAGACCGTTGCATACGTCGGTAACGTTCCAATGTCCTGAGAGTAGACGTTTCCCGAATAAGGTTGTAAGAGCCGCGGTGCAGCCGGCTAAGGTTGTCGTGACGGCTGTTCTTCCGACAGCGCTCCACTGGCCGTTATATGTCCCTGTCTCATATGGGACGAGGATCTTGTTAAAGGAACCAGGGTTGAATCCGTACCATCCGAACCAGAGGAGAAATGTTCCAAGGACAACAAGTGACGCTGAGTGACCACGAAGGGCTATGGCACGACCACCGTTATCAAACCGACCAAGTCTTGGACCTTCTATAAAAGCACCCCAAAGTCCAGCGATACCTCCGACCATATGAACAACACCAGAGCCAGCGAAATCGATAGCTCCGGTTCCAAAAAGCAAATCTCCATCGGTACGGAACGGGCTAGCCCACCCATCAACAGACCAGAACCAGTGAGACACGACCGGGTAAACAAACCCGGTTAAGAAAGATGAGTAGATCAAATAAGCCACGAACTGAGTCCGTTCAGCGATGGAGCCACTAGTGATCCCAGCAGCGGCTATAGCAAAAGCCCATTGGTAGAGAAAATTCGAATAATCAGCAGAAGCCGTGGGGATATCTTTAAGACCAAAGAAGTGTTTACCAATGAATCCATTTGAAGGAGATCCAAAGGCAAAAGCATAACCAAAGAGATAATAAAAGAGACCACCGGCTGCAGCATCAAGAACATTGGTAAGCATGATGTTCATAGTATTCTTGGCTCTCACGGAACCAGCACAAAGCATAGCGAAACCAAGCTGCATAGAGAAGACAAGGTAAGCTGAGAAGAGAAGGTATGTGTTGTCTATAGCGAAAGCAGCGTCGATGAATTTGTTGTTGACATCGCCTAGTTGGCCGCAGATGTAAGTGGCCGCCGCCGTGGCATTAGGACCTAACAGGACAGCAAGATCGGTCGCCGAACAAGTTATAGATCCCGACATGGTTGAGAGAGATTAGAGAGAAGATGGAACAGAGAGGCTGTGGAAAGAAGTGTGTTAATACTCTGTTTATATAAATGGAGGAAGCTAAAGAGGGCCTAGGGTTGACTTTTCTAATTCATAGCCTGACGAAATTTTTATTTAATTTGTGTAACGCAAATTGCCAAAGTCTTTAAGTTTTGTTTGGTAGTACATGTGAACAAGAAATGAAAAAAATAGAAAATAAAGAAGTGTAAAATTTAGTATCATCTAATATATCGGTGAAGATAAGATCTGTGTGTTCGGAAAAAATTATTCTATCACATCCAAATAAATTAAATAACAAGAAATTACATAGAGTACAATATAGGTGTTAATCGTACTATGATTTTATTATATTTTTTGACTGAAATTTCTTACTAACTCTTATAAATATATAAAAAAACTAGATTTTACTCCGTGGTACACCACGGATCTAGTATTTTATGCATATTTTTTATATAAAATTTTAACCATTATAGTTTATATATACGTACGGAGATAAAACTTACCCCGTGACACACTACATGATCATTTTTGTTATTTACCTATATATATAATTTTTATGATTTTGTATTATAAATAGATTAAGTTCTTGGAAAAAATCCAGTTTTTCTAAATTTAATATAGATTTTAAAAGTGATATATATATATATAAATGTATATATATATATATATATTATGTATTAAAACATCAACATGAATTATTTACCCGTGTTGTAGCAACGGATTAATATATTTTAAATTTATATGAATGTCAGTTCGAACCCGTCCCACCATATAACCCCGTCTGATGATATTTTACATTTTTAATAAGATTAATTTGTATAATATTTTTAATTTTGAAATTAGTTTAAAATTATTATATCTTGTATGACTAAACGATATACCGCAAAATAATTAATTTAATAAATTTTTATAGTTGTAGTATATAACTTTGGTTTGAGTTTTTAAATAAATATGAAGTTTGCATAATTTTAATGTAATTATTAATTTGGAAATTAATAGTATGTAGAATAAGTACATATTGTAATAGTTAATTAATGTATTAATATGAAAAGATTGTTTGGATACAGACTACCGTTCATATAATTAAAATGGTCAAAGAAAGTGGAAGGCAATTATTATTAATTATTTGGATACTTTTCATATAATACAAAGTTACAATGAAATGCATAAGAGTGGTTTGTCAAATTATTATTTTGTATATAGAGAAAAGACAAAAAAAAAATATGCAAGAGAAATCTATACCATATAAAAGTTCCAAATTGCTTCTCTCCAAAATACCAAAGGTTTCAGAGTTCTAATTTGATAATACACTTGACCCGTAGAGAACTTATTACAGTAAAAACTCTATAATTAATACTCTATAAATTAATAAACACGTATATATTTTGCTGCCTATTTTCCATTCGTAGAAGACATCATCAAGTCAGTAAGATTAACAATAGTGAGATAGGCATGAAGTATATAACTTGATTACTACTCGTAATAATTTGTCCAAATTTCAGTTAGTAGAAGTATGATTAAAAATATTAAAACCTTTCTTGATCAACGTAGCCTCTCTCCTTCTCTTATGATTGAAGAACAAATTAAACAATGAGTAGAAATAAATCATGCTTAGTTTTTGTTACGTGTTAATGTCTATGTCAAAGATTTATTACTTCAATTGAGGCAAAAATTGTTACAGATGATCTTACTTCTCATTACAATTGTTGCAGTCATTATTACTTTAAGTTTCTCTTTTATTTCTTTTGTATAAAGAAACCATTACAATATGTACAATCAACAAAAAAAAAAAAAGATTAGAGAGACATCTGTGGAAGAGTGCTATATATTAGCATTAGAATTATCTTCAACAAAGGTATTTGTTTAGAGGAATGACAATACAGACATCATCGTACATGAATATATAAAACTTTACAATCAACAAAAACTTTCAGAAGATAAAAGTAGAAAAGTTTGTTCCATGATATTTTTTTCCACTAAAAGGTCTAGTTTACATTTGTGCTAGTTTCAGTGATATCTACAAAATTCAAAAAGAAATTTTGATGAGGATGGATAATTTATAAATGAATAGTCGTAATAAACATTAATTAAGACTACTCACAATTGAAAACTCTGTTGATTGTTCCTTTAAGTTTCTTTGTTTTTGCTTTAGTGAAAATATGATCGAATTTGGTGATTTTAGGTGATATGAATGAAGAGTACTTATAGTGTTTAGGTGAGATGGTAGGATTTTTCATTTAGATTTCGAAAAAATCTGGATGAGCAAGTTTAGGAGATTTTGTAGATCATTTTGAAATATATATTTTTGTAAATATACTGAGAATATTTTTGTAATATTCTCTATTTGTTGAGAAGATCTTCAGATTGTTCATTTGTCCGACTAATATTGGAAAATGTAAACATCTTACCTTATTTATAGGAAACAATCTAAATTAATTTTCAATAATCATGTTATGTTAGCATTAAATCGATATAACTGTTAATTATGTGGTTTTGTGGAGATCCGAGTGAAGATCTTGTAAATATTAATACCTTCCCTTAATTATAGCAATTAAATTCGGATGTTTATACTAAAGAAGAAAAGATCCATCATTTGCAATTGGGTCAGAAATTGAAATCATAAACCGACTCGATAATTAAAATTACATTAGTAACCTTAATGAGCTTTTATAAAATGATTAGTAATAAGAGTAATTAATGGAAATCGATTTTTTGAAAGGGTGGCCAAAAAATTGTACTTCAAAAATGTTATAATAGATTGGGTAATATTAGAGAGAAGCCAAATTCTGGACAAAAATTAAGTAAATAGCCTTGTAACATTTTTGAATTGAAAAATAGCCATATATCCACAGTTTAAAAGGAATGAAATGATAAGTTTACCTTCTTTGTGTTATTGAATTTAATAGAAAGAGTCAAAAAGAAAAAAAAAAACTCGGCGATGAAGACATAAATGAAATAGTTTTTGTGAGATTTTGAAAAATAGTGTGTAATATATAAGATTCACATATTATATTGAAATGAATAACATGGTATTTATCAAAAAAATAGTTGTAGTTCTCTCTTTATCTCGATGACATTCGCTGTGATAAGGAAAAATTTTCAATTTTTTTTCTATTTCTGATTCCACGCAGTTTGAATGTAATGGCTGATTCTTTGGCGCGCAAAGCTCGCTTCAGCCCGCACGTCGTAAAGCAAGTCTGTGTTGGCTCTTCTAAATTGGCTCTGATGAACTAATTGTAGTAAGTGTTGACAAAAAAAAAATAATGTCTATTACAAAAAATACATGTTTGTTAAAAAAAAACTGAATAACGTGTATATTTAGAACAAATCACATGAAATCTTTATAAATAACATGAAATATTATAAAATAAGGTGGTAAAGAGATATATCTCATGTTATCAGGTGTAATTAAGTGCAATAGCATATTTTAAAAGAAAATTACATATATAAAATTATTAAAAACAGAAAAGAGGAAAAGAAGAAAGAAAGAAGAATTTGGGTTATAAATGTAATTGTAACCGAAAAGAAAAATTGCTAGTACTTATTGCTATTTTCTTAATTTATGTCGAATTTAGCTAGTTAATGCATATTCTCTAAAAGAAATTTTGATTTGACCAGATATTTATTTACTTTTAAAAGTCTCTGATTTAAGTAGTAAATATATTATATGTCGTCGCCAAAATTGGTATTTATGTTATCAGTTACGTATTGTTACTTTTTCTTGGGCATTTTAAGTAATTTTGAATTCATTAATATGATATTAATTGATATTTATGTGATATACGAATCAGGTTGTTGGTGGTTAATACAATTCGTTGAGGAAATGTTTTTCTTTTCCGTATAAACTATACTGTATTTTCTATTTATTCAATAGTAATAAATTTCATAATGGTATTTATCCTAAAATAGGTATGTAATTTTTAATTTGTATTTTTTTTAACAATCAATTTAGTTGGTCAACGTATATTTGGATTCAGAGGTCAGGAGTTTATAAATTGTGGTAGGGAACCTGGAAGAAATCTTATTTAGCATATGTTCACTTCTAGTTTTAAAACAAATTTATAAATAATATTTGAATAAAACAAAGCAAAGAAAGAAAAATTAAAACTATTCTACTTTAAGCAATGAATAATTGAAGAAGAAAACTCATATTTATGTTAGTAAGTTTATATATACTATAGAGTTTTTTTTAAAAAATATTTGGACTGATAAGACAATCTCTAACTCATCTCGATATCTATCTCTAAAATAGAGTTTGAAGTCAAATTTACTCCAAAATAATATTTTTCTCTATATTTTGAGATTTTTATTTCTATTTTACACTAAAATTTAGAGTTCTGAATTTTTTTATTTCAAAGTGAAGTTACTCTATTTTGAAAAAAAGAAAGAAAAAAAATCGGTTGTCAACTCTTAGAGGGGTGTATTCAAAGTAGAATTCTAAGAGACTTGTGTAAAACTTATAAATACACTGTTATTTAAACATGAATTTTGTCTTATGAAATTCACTGTTATTCAACTAATGATTTCAAAATCTACCTTAAAATCCACTGTTATTGAAAACAATTTGTGGATTTGGTTTTAATGATTTTGAAGGATTTCAAAGGATTTGAGAGGATTTCCTTAGTTAGAAATACAGAAATCCAAATCCCATGACTTTTGGTGAGATTTGAAAGGATTTTACAAAAGTCATATGAACCTCCCTAAAATCATCAAAATCATTTAAAAACTCAATAAAACTCAAATCTCTTAAAATTCCATTTTAAATACACCCCTCTTAGGTGTGTATTGAAAGTGTATTTTTTAGAGATTTGTGTAAAACTTACAAATCCAGTGTTATTCAAACATGAACTTTAAAAAGTATCATGAAATCCACTGTTATTGAACTAATGATTTCAAAATCCACCTTAAAATCAACTGTTATTGAAAACAATTTGTGGATTTAATTTTTAATGATTTTTAAGGATTTAATATTGAATTGATTTGTGGTGAAAAAATCCATAAAAACTATAATCATTTTACAATTTAGTTCACATGTTTTTACTATAGTTAATTCAACCTGATGATATTGCAGAAATAATATTACAAATTCATGAATATATATATGGAGTAGATTTGATTTTTATTTTCTTTAATAATTTCAAATTTGATTATTCAAAAATTTAGAAGAATCTCATTTATACACGTTATACTCTTAGAAAGTAGCTTTAAACCTGATTATAAAAAAACATATGCAACAATAAGTAACAAAACGAAATAAAATGTTAAAGTATAGACTTATAGTAGTGAAATAAAGTTAGATTCTAACATGTCTATTGTCTAGAGTTAGTAAGCAAATATTGACCAAGGAATCTGCATCTTCAGGTTTGGACTTTTCCTACTTGTGAAAAGATTATATAATCGTGCATTATGAGATCCACTCGTATATAGTCTCTTTAATATTACTTTTGAGTTTTATAAGTTCACACGAAAACTTATTATCAATTGTGTGATGAGCCTTTAGCTAAAAGCTTTAAAAAGCATCTACGACACTTTATATATATATTTTTTTTTGCATCAGTATTATGATCTTTCGAATCCCAAATATGTTTTTAAAATAAATGCAAACCATGTTTATAACAATAATAAATTAATTTATTAATTTTGCAAAGCATCTACACACTTTATATTTCATGTATCAATTGTATCATTATATTTTGAATTCCAAATACATATGTAAACTAAATAAACTAATATTGCGAAGAAAAAGAAGACAATGTTTACTACATTGTCTGGATGTAGACAATGTACACGGTAGATCCGTGCTACAACACATTAAATTAACAAATTAACTAGATGTAGACGCTAGATCCGTGCTACAACACATATTAAATTAACAAATTAACTAGATGTAGACGGTAGACCTGTGCTACAACACATATTAAATTTTATTTTATACAAAGTTTTATATATTTATAGTTTCAAAACAATGTTTGATATGTTGTATTAGTTTATGCATCGAAATGTTATTTGTAGTTCTAGTTCTTTTCAATGTCTGTTATAAGAATCATGTTTCATTCGATCATATAATCCATTACAGTTAAGATGTCACATACGATAAATATTTTAAATATATATGTTTAAAATATCAAATTAGAGTATTTTTAATTTTTAAATTTCTAATCTATTAAAAGTTTATGACATTTCTTTAAAAATATCAAGTTAAACTATTTTTAAATGTTCCAAACTAAGATTTTTTAAAAGTAAAATTTAGTATATAAAATTATACATTTTAACAAAAAAATGTATGAAACTGAATATAAGTAATTTCAACCCGTTACTAGTCAAAACTTTTGTTGAATATATTTTTCTTTAAAATAAATTTATCACTCAAGTTTGAATTTTTTATTTTTCTTTATAGAATAAATTTATCAATCAACTCATGGCATATGGGAGAAAAAATCTATATTTTTTTAATAAATTATATGATGATTTATTGTTTCACAAAATATAATCATATAAAGATGAGAGATCATGAATAATGGTTAACAACAAATTCATATGGCAAGTTAGGTATCAAGTTTTTATATGTTTATTGCAATTGGTTATTCATTTTTTGAAAATTAATAATGTATTTTTTTCTTAATTTAATCAAATTGCATAAAGTATTATTTGACATTTTTACCAACCATTCTTACTTATTATTTAAATATATATTTGTAATGATATTTGAATGTAAATATATACCCTTATGAAGATTTTGTTGTGATGAAAAACATGAAATTAGACATCACATAAATGGATCTTGCGATGGGATGTACCAAATAGTGATTGCGATCATTATAACTGCTGCGACGCCAACAATTATTGCGATGGAAATACATGTAAGTGTATTAGCGGCTTTCAGCCGAAGACGATAAAAAAGGTTACAAGATTATTTAGAGAAACATTGCTAAGATGTTGTAAGTTGTAACAATCGGTTTTCTCTATTTACAAAAATGAAGTTACTAGATACAATCATACAATGGATGTCAAAGAGTATCCTCACACAATTTTTTTTTTTTTTTTTTTTTTTTTTTTTTTTTTTTGCGATTTGTGTATCAATGACCATCGATGCATGGCCTATACAATGATTGTCGATAAAAATGGTACTTTATCATTAAAATGTTTGACATGGAGCGAAAAACTTATAGATATTCAAAATTCTGCAGAGGCATGTCAAGATTTGTACACTAGACTCATTGGAATATATATATATATTGCTTTCTCACCAAATTTTTTTCCAAATTTTCTTCTTTTCTTATATATATTACATCATTATCATTAGTTAACTTATCAATGATAATGAAAAAACTTTAAGAAGTTTTATTAGGATTACTACCACATATTCTCAAGTTAATAAGTTTTTAAGAATTGAGATGGATGTTCAAAACTCATTTTATAATGGATTTTCAAAGAACAAAAACATACTACATTTGTAAGTTTAAGTCCTTCAAAGCCACTTACAACTTATGACACATACCAAAGTGAAATCAAATCACCAAAATATAACATATCTAACTTTTTCTTATAGTTGACACAAGAACTGTACTACAACATGCAATGAAATGCACACCCCTAATACATTTGTTATAAGAAAAAGTCATGCATATTTTCTTTGTAAAGATAGAAAGATAATAAATTTGTCAAAGTTGGAATCCAAGTGTTTTGGAAGTATTTCTTTTACCAATAATAATTATGTTCATTACTATATGTAAGATAAATTTCATCGAACCCCTTGACTGTAATCTTAATTTCAAAACAAAACAACTCCTTCATTTCTTTTCATCTAACTAAAAAAGAATAAATTTTTTGTTATAGCTTAGCATAAGAATGAAAAAAAAGAGAAGAATGTTGAGAACAACGAATGTGTAGGTTAATATTATTTATGCATAAAGAAGAAAATATAGTCTAAGAAAATTTGTCATCTAAAACTAATTAGATTATACTCATTAATTACCATATTTTACATAATTATATATACACATAAACAATTATATGGCATTTAATTACTAAATCTCTATACTTGCTTCAAATGGGTGATATACATACAAAACTTTATAGCAATTAGATCATTAAAATGAAGTAATATTGTCAAGTTTCAAAAAATCTATATATAATTATAGTGTATAAATTTGTTTACAAAATTACAACAATCGAAGTTTACAAACAACAACAAATTTTTTTTTTAATCGTTTTGAAATGTTTATATTTTCACAAAACTATATATAAATTTTTACAAAACTATATATAATTATTGTGCATAAATTTGTTTACAAAACTACAAGAATCCAAGTTTACAAACAACAACTTTTTTTAATCGTTTTGAAATGTTTATATTTTCTCAATATATAATAATCATATATATGTATGTACTGTATATGTATGTGACATCTGTTCTTTTATAATAAAGTATTAGTAAAATTAATAACATAAAATTTTGGGGGGTTTTGTGCAAAACAACCCTCCCAGTACAAAAGTTTTGCAAGTTAACCCTTCATATCCGAACTATGCAAGGTAATACAATCATGAAATCGAAAGTCACCCGCAAACTTATTTGTTGTATAAGCAAAATAGAAATATTGAAAAAATTACATTGAATAGCTCATTACTTGAATCAAACTTAATAGTCACATAAAATTGAGAACATTAAGGGACTAACCACTACACTACAACAACAACATTTCATTGAAGCGATGCCCTTAAAACTAGTTATACTCATTTGCTGCCTAAAGCATTTGCTTCTTGGGCTTTAGCCACAAAATTTAATCGTAGCCTTTTTATAAGAACATGCATAATCTAATCACAACAACAATCAACTATAAATCAAAAATTCCAAACAAAATCAGGCAGATGAAACAACAATCTAAAACCAAAATTGAACAAAAAACAAAATTATACTAGTGAGGAGAATTGACAGAATCACAGATTTTCAAAGTTGGTAGTCCAATCAGGACCTATCAAAAGATCGATGGTAGCTTTATCAACCGCCACCGCTACCGTCGTCGAAGTTGAAGACAACACCATATCACGATGCTTAGATGATGCTTAAAACCACTAAATAAGCATCGATCTTTACCATTTTCTTATGCTTTTGATTATAACTAATCACTTTATTAATTATAAACAACTTTTAAGCAATGGTCAAAGCAACTCCAGTAGGTGGTCTTACCATCCTGTGCTATGTGATGTGGGTTGTGTAATTCATCATCTTTGTTTGGTAGTGAACTTTCTTTTATTTTTGTAAACTGGAATTTGAATAGTACAGTTTTAGCAAGGAATGAAAGATTTATATTACTGAGGAGACGTTGAAAAGCCAAAAGAGGAAAGAAAAAAAAAAGAAAAAAAAACACAAGCCAAGAAGCAATGGAGTCAACAGATCGTTGAAGTGACGCAAAAGCTTTCAACAATATGAAAATGTGCGTGAAAGGCCTTGTGGATTCAGGAATCACGGCGATGTTTCGAGCAACGCCTGCGCTACTCTAACAAGCCTGAAATCGCCACCACCTCCAAAGCATCTCACCATCGATCTGAAAGGAGGAAAACGTGGTGGAGAATATTGGAGAAGCTGCTGAAAAATAAGGATTGTTTTAGGTTGTGAATCACGGCATCCCCGTGGAGGTTCTGGACAGGATGATGATCCAGGGGATTTGCAGCTTTCACGAACAAGAACCTTTCTACTCTAGGGATCATAGTAAAGATGTGGTTTACTACACCAATTTTGATTTGCATAGTACAGAGGCAGCCATTTGGAGAGCCACACTGGCTTGTTATACCGCACCCGAACTTCCTAGATTCAAGGAATTTCCCGTGGTTTGCGGGTAAGGAGAGTTATTGTTAGAGAAAAAAATGTGTTATTCGTTTAATGATTTCATATCACATTTATATGTGAGAGAATAGCTAGGCTCTTCGAACAATTAACTTGTGCAAATTTTATGATCATGTGGCAGGGAGATTTATGATGGCAAGGGCCGATGAACGGGGTAAAACGACCCAACCGACCTGATCGAAAGGTCGACCCACACGTGTGTTAAAAATACTAAGTTATTTTTGTTTTTTCTTGCATGACTTGTAGCTTTATTCCTTTGATTTATCATCTATGAATTGGGTATGATCTAATATTTATTGTGCAGCTTATAAGCAATTAAGCAAATGTAAAGTTCTTAAGCGTTGAGCATAGGGTGATAGACTAATAGCAAATGTAAAGTTCTTAAGCGTTCATGAAGGAGAATCCTCCAGTGTACGGCCAAGTACTCAACCATCTTCAGGTCCAAAAAGATCGATTCTTCGATGGTACACCATTTCATGATCTGAGACAACACTTATTATTGTGCACTGTGTTGAATGGATGACGAGATGATTGACCATGCTCTTTTCAAATTTCTCCATATATAACATTACAAATTTGTAATGTTGATGAGAACATAACCGAAGTAAACCGGTATCAATTAAGATAAGGATGAAACGATGAGAATATCATTTGTGATCTTATTGTTGTTAGTGGTTTTAGGTAGATTATGTTAAATCTTCTATTCATGTCTATCTCCTATATTCTAGGATTGCCCTTAACATGTATAAATACTCATAACATCTTATGATGAAATATATGGAAAAAATGTTTAAAGTCTATTGTTCTTATAAGCTCTTGATTGGGACCTATCAAATGTTCATACAAATTTAGATTACTTTTTGTTTGGAGGATATATACTACATTATTTATTAAGATACTAGTTTCCGGTGGTTACTTTGATAAATTTGGAAAAAATAAAAAATTAAGTTAAATTAGGGGTTATTGGATCATTGATTTTGATGGATTTGGAAATCCAAACAAAAATCATATGTTATTCAATCATTGATTTTAAAATAACTATCAAAATCATGTGCTATTGGTTATATGATTTATAAATAGTAGTTAAAATCCTATGTTATTCGTTTAGTTATTTGGTTTTGGATTTTAAAATCCGTATGTTTTTTAAAGGATTTGATAGTGAAAAATAGAAGGATTCAAATCCAAGGATAAAACATGTTATTTCAAAATCCATGTATTTCGATTTCATAAATAATAAGGATTCACAAATTCTATGTGTATTTACAAATCAATAAACCAATAACACCCAATGTTGATAGGAATGCACAAGTAAAATTGAAGAACATGAATTTGACTCTCGCATGACCATCATCACCTCTTATATATTTTGTTTGTCTTTGTAGGATATATTATCCTTCTTAGATGATTCTTTAAAAGAGACATATATCTTTGAGATGGTTTAGTTTTCATGACGCGGTAGAGAGATCATCCATTATGTCCGATCAAATATGAAATTTAATCTTCCAATTTGAAAATCAATCTTTCATGTCGACGAGGTAAGAGAGATCCATTATGTTGGAGTGCTAAGTTGGCAATCGAAAAGCACATTGAATTAATATTCAACTTAGGAGAAATAAAGATCTTACACTCATTGGTGAATCAAGTTAGAATATATATGTATATGAAATGTCAATGTATAGTTATATGATCGTGGCTATATAGCTAGCTAGGTCCTAACGATGATTATGGGGAATAATGAACTTAGCCAGAGTCTATGACTTTAATTTTTCAAACCATTAAAGTTTAAAAGAGAGCGAGGGAAACGTGTGGACTGACCTACGATTATGTGACCGGGGAAAAGACTTGGTTTCTCCTATTTCTCATAGAGGATGATCCTTCTCTTTCTCTCCATACTTCTTCAATTTATTTTTGGTTTGGGAATACGTGCCATCGACCCGAGGAAAAGCACTTTGTTTCAGTTCAAAATTTAGTTTTAGTTTTGTGGTATTTTAAAAAAACTAAAACTTTAAGTTTTATTTTAATATTTGGTTACGTTTAATTATATAAGGAAACCACTCGTCCTATGAGATGATTATAGATTTCAAATGTGGTAAGTACATTTGGATTAAACACAACTTTACCTGCGAGCAAAGCCACTGTAGTACAGTCTCTAATTTAATACTGATATTCTTTTTCTCTGATCTGCCAAACTGTTCCTTACAAGCCTATTTTTTCTATATGACAATGGTAGAAATATAATTTGATCTATAGTGACTTTTGCCCGCAGGTAAAGTTCTTATTTTTATTTTTTTTTATATTTTAAAGCATATTTATTTCGTTTGAAAATATATTTTGCTGTCTTCAAGATATTTGAAAATTTTAATATATAATTTAATAATGCTTAAACTTAAAAAAATTTAATTGAGTTTAAATATTTCTAATATTTTAAACTTTACATGTATTTTAAATATTTATAATATTTTAAAACCTTTTAAAGGAGTAAATATTAACAATACCTAAACTTCTATAGAAATTAGATTTTTATAGTATTTTAATCTTTCCTTGGACCTAATTTATTTTAAACGTTTATTTACCTAATTTAAACTTTTTCTATATGTACAATTTAAAATACTATAAACATTAATTTATTTTAAACGTTTCAAAATTAAAATATTATAATATTTTGAAATCTATTAGTTTATATTAGGTAAAATATATTAGAAAAATCTAAAATATGTTTACAAATATAATTTCGAATTTAATAGGCCACATTTTATGGTAACGAATTTGTTATGATTTCCATGAATATCAGTTAGTTATTAGTTTTGATTTTTTATATAAATTTTAAAGCATATTTATTTCCTTTGAAAATATATTTTGATCTCTTCAAGAGATTTGAAATTTTTTATATACAATATAATAATGCTTAAACTTAAAATTTTTTAATTTAGTTTAAATATTTCTAATCTTTTAAACTTTACATGTAATTTAAATATTTATAATATTCTAAGACCTTTTAAAGGAGTAAATATTAATAATACCTAAACTTCTATAGAATTTAGATATTTATAATATTTTAATCTTTTCTTTTACCTAATTTATTTTAAACGTTTATTTACCTAACTTAAACTGTTTACATATACACAATTCAAAATACTATAAATATCAGTTTATTTTAAACGTTTCAAAAAATAAAATTTTAAAATATTTTAAAATATATAATTTTTTTTGCTAATATATTATTCGGGTTGAGATAGGCATTATAACTTCATTCCTGTAGGATAAAGCACGATCGAAAACTTTTTAGTTTGTAATAGACATTTTTCCCTATTAACATAAGTGCGGCTCTTGGGTCAACTCTTGGGACGTTGGGTGGCCTCGAAATGGGTTGCGTATTGCGTCAACTGAAATTGTTAGAAAGGCATCGGAGCATTGACTAAGGGAAATATGAAGAGTAAGTGAATTGTCACACGTAACGAATTTAATAAGGTCTCTCCATGCAACTCCCATGCTTTTGAAACCTTCTATATAAACTCACCCCCAAGTTCACGATTCTCCATCAGCAAAAGTGATCTAACAAGCCATGACATTTCGTGAAACTTGGCATCTTTGTGCTTCTCTTTGCAGCTTTAAGTGCAACGGGTCAAAGAGTTTGTGATCCAGTGTGCCAAGCTAAAGAACCCTTCAACTGCAATGATGTGAAAACTTTCAATCGAACTAATTTTCCTAGAAACTTCACTTTTGGTGCAGCAACTTCAGCATATCAAGTATGTTTTGAACCTTATAACATGTTTTATACAACACTCTAATTACACCTTGTAATAAATCTTAAAAAAACCTACAAGTTTATTTCTTAAAATTGATTTGCTTTGTACTAGATTGAAGGTGCAGCGCGTAGAGCGGTTAATGGATGGGACTACTATACTCATAGATATCCAGGTTTTTGTCCTAGTTTGTAAAATATGTAATATATATTATCAACTGTATATATTAGACATTTTTTTGGGTACAGTTACATGGTTTATCGATTTGTATATATACAATTTGACAAAAATATTTGCTTACAATTTGACAAAAATATTTGCTTACAATTTGACAAAAATATTTGCTTACAATTTAGACTTCTCATCTAACAGAAAGGGTTCCAGACCGCACTACGGGAGATCTAGCATGCAACTCCTATGAACTTTATAAGGTTTAATTTTATTTTATTTTAAATAACATATTTAGTTTTGCGATGGATTATTGAGTAATATAGAAAAGATATGACAATCGTTTTCTCTTGAGTTATCTTTGTTAGACCACATTTCTAATAATATATTCACTTAGAATGAAATTTTAATCGAAAAAGTTCATTGCTTTATATATATAGGAGGATGTCCAATTACTGAAACGCTTGAATGTTCAAGCTTACAGATTCTCAGTAGCATGGTCAAGGGTCTTGCCAAGTACATACTCTTCTTCTTTATTTCTTCAATCTTCTTATTTGAGTTTTTACATTTTTACAAAATCTCTCTTACATATATATTTAGAGGGAAAGCTTAGTGGAGGAGTGGATGAGAATGGGATAAAATACTACGACAATCTCATCAACGAACTCAAATCAAATGGTAATTATTTCATTACATAATATTGTCATACACTAACACATGTTCACGTTACAGATTTTTTCTGTTCTTTATCTTTTTATACATGAAGGTATAGAACCATTCGTGACAATATTCCATTGGGATGTCCCTCAAACTTTAGAAGACGAGTATGACGGGTTTTTAAGCCGACGTATAGTGTAAGCCGACGATACATGTTTAAACCAAAACTCTCAAGTTAGCTCATGAATATATATCTTTAATTATATGTATTGTATGGTTATATATACTAGGGGTGATTACAAGGATTATGCTGAGCTTCTCTTTCAAAGATTTGGGGATAGAGTGAAGTATTGGATCACATTTAATCAACCTTACACGTTCGCAAATAGAGGTTATGGAGATGGATCATTTCCACCGGGGCGATGCACAGGTTGCGAATTCGGAGGAAACTCTGGTACAGAACCTTATATTGTTGGCTATCACCAGCTTCTTGCTCATGCTACAACTGTATTAACATACCGACAAAAGTACAAGGTATTAAATACAAAGTATACATAAGTTATCTATGAGAAATTAGTGAATTTATATATCATTATGTCATTCTTTAATGCTTTAACTATTTGCAGAGGTTACAAGGTGGAAATATTGGAATAACCTTAATAGGAAGATGGTTTGTTCCTTTAAATGATGCAAGCGTTTCAGATCAGATAGCTGCGCGGCGCGCATTTGATTTCATTGTTGGATGGTTCTTGGATCCTCTTGTGTATGGAGATTATCCAAAGATCATGAAAGATAATTTGGGTGCAAGATTGCCAAGATTTACACTTTTGGAGTCTCAATTAGTGAAAGGATCCATAGATTTTCTAGGTTTGAATTATTACTTCACACAATATGCAACTGATTCATTACGACCCATTTCGACACCACCCAACATCCAAACTGATATAAGAGCCAATTTTAGTAGTATGTCTTACTCTTCTCCATCACTTTCTATTTCATATTAATTAGCAGTACTGTTGTATCTCAAATTGGGAATTTTGTAGTAACTGCATGCATGCATTAACTACGTAAACTAATTTTTGTTTTTCTATGTTTATAAGCAGCTTCTCGTGGTGGAATTATAATTGGTGTTCAAGTGAGTATCAAATTATTTAGTTACTAAAATGTTTATAATATGAAAAGAGCTCATAATAATACAAACTCTATATAGTTATTTTCGTTTCAATTTAATTGTTATTTTAAAATTCAACTTTTTTTTTTGAAAATTTAATTATTTTCCTAATTTTTTTAAAAATGTCTTAATTTTTAATTCTTTTTTCACAAAATATTATTTACTAATTTCGACGGTTTTTACAGAGTGCTAATTTTGTGTATTATCCTCCTGGATTTCGACAAATTCTGAACTATATCAAAGATAATTACGCAAACCCACTTACCTACATCACGGAGAATGGTAAATTTCGACGAACGTATATACGTATTTTTGTTAGCACCAATGTATATACTATGTATTTAAACAAGTTATATGCTTAACAATATTCTACTTTTGAACTTTGTAGGATTTTCTACTTTCGGGAATCTCACACTTGCTGAAGCACTAGCAGACCAAGGACGAATTGAAAGCCATTGTAGTCATTTGTCTTGTCTCAAATGCGCAATCGAGTGAGTTATCTTTAGTTCTCCTACTATGTTAATTGAGAAGTAAACAAATAAAGATAATTAAACAAATAATCAAAAAAATTAAATATATATTGAATGTGTATCTTAGATAGTTAGGAAACCTATCTCATTTGAGAGACTTTGAGGTGGGTTTTTGTTTTTTCCTTAACTATTCAAGATACCCATTCAATATTTTATGATTATTATTAATTTTATATTATTGTGGAAACTTTCTTAAAAACTCTATTGATAAAGGTGCTTTTGTATATAGGGATGGATGCAACGTAGCTGGGTATTTTCCATGGTCTTCGATGGATAATTATGAGTTCAGTCAAGGTTACACAATCCGTTTTGGTATGAATTGGGTAAACTTCACTAATCCAGCCGATAGAAGAGAGAAAGATTCAGCTAAATGGTATTCCATGTTCAATACGAACTGAAGATAACATATGAAATATGCATGAAGTGATCGCCTAAAAAAGCTACTATATATGTGTTACGTTGTAACAACAACTAAACGGACTTTCATGTCCCCTAAATAGAAAAATAAATTCGAAATATATATGATCTTCACTATAATGCTGAATCATTTGTAAAACCTTCACAGAGACTGGCCTCGGCAAAAAAAATAGCGATATCGAACCAAATCAAAGGATGGGTGACCTTTCGAAAAGTGGTTCTGGAACTGTGTGAGTGAGGCCAAAACACATGGAAATATCATGTGGTGATTTGTAGAGTCGGTAAAGAAGACTTTAAGTTTCCCGGACGTAGCAAACCGACCGCCGGATATTGACGGGATCATGGGCGTAGTGATGAACATGGGCCCATGGGCTGGTGATGAACATGGACCCACTGGAGAGATGGCGGTCGGGACGTTACAACATATGTGTTAACCTAGCAACAAAGACAATATCTAACATAACTCAAATTGACAAAAAATGAATGGTAAAAAACTAAAAGTGTGACCAGATTTTTTTAAAATAATTATCATCCAATGTTTTAAAATACGTTGATAACAAAAATAGTTATCATGAAGAAAATGTTAGATTCCCTTTAATTTATATTAAATAGAAATAAAATGAGGTAATATGGATAACCATAAATTGATCATAAACCAAAATAGAAATACCTTTAAAAGGAAAATAAAAATAAAATATGCAACAGTTGAATATTGACTCAATTAGAATCCTAGTTAGAAAAAAATCTAATCAAAACTTATGACTTAAACTTTGTAAATGGGGTTTAGTACTGGACCAAATCCAGGTTTTGACCAATATTAGAGTTTAACTTAAATATGATCTTGAACATGTATCAGCCAATTGTAGTACAAGTTAGCAGATTTGCTATCTCTTTGTAGGATTTGTTTTAACTAGGATACACTTATATATAAACAAAATATAGTTGTTAGATACATATAATTGGCGTGAAATATTTCAAATATCTGTTATACTTGCTTGGTATTTAAGATTGGAAACTAGTTTAGTATAAAATATATATATATTTTTAAAATCTCATCATCTTATCTTGGTAGTGTATGTAATAAACATATTAAAAAGAAAAATATTAGATAATATAAACAAATATATTTTAGTAAATTATTTGTTAGGTATATTATTTTAATTTATTTTAAGATATTGAGCTTACAAAAGTTGTTAGATATAATTGGCATGAACAAGTTTAAATATTGGCGCAAACTATTTAAAAATTCATTATTTGTTTTTTCTATGATGTTTGATATTCATTTTAAATTATTGGTACAATACTCGTTAGATATAGTTAGCGTAAGATACCTTAAATAATTTGTATTTATCGATATAGTTGACATACCTATTTAAATATTTAACAGACTAGTCATTAGATACAAATAATTGGCGCGCAATATTTTAAATATCTGTTATACTTGCTTGATATTTAAGATTAGAAACTAATTTAGTAAAAAATATATATTTTAAATGTCATCTTGTTTTGGTAGTCTTTGTAAAAACTTAATCATATTAAAAAGAACATAAGAATATTGTGAATTTTCAAGGTCAAAGCAGAAGTCTTAACTATCTTACTAGAAAAAAAAATTAGTATTTAATATATATCTTGGACTATGAGAAGAAAGTTAATAGGTGGCTAAAAACTATTTGCATCAACCAGTACTTGTCCATCTATATAAATTAGACTTTTCTTCTCAATTCTCTCATATATTTTGAGATAAGTTTTACTTTTACATTAGATTAGACAACAGCTATGAGTTTAGAGAGTGGTTTTAAGGAAACCACACCAGCTGATGTTGACAATTGTACAGTTTGTCCTGAGCCATTAGCTAACAATGGTGATGTTGTTAAGCTTCCATGTACCCACATGTTTCATTTGGGTAATATCTTCTAAATTTTTTTATTTATGAAAGAGCATCAAAAGAATAAATCAATTTTTATTAGATTGGTTTCTGTTGATTTTAGTTACATATTACATGCATCCCTTTTCTATTTGTTGCAGATTCATAATATTTGTCTTGTATTGTATTTGTTTTTTTTGTTTGCTTATGTATTATTGATGGAATTCTTTAGTTTCCTGTCTTATTGGGTTTTCAGATTCAAATCTGCATTACAATATTGGGTTTTCAGACTATACAACACTCTCTAAGACATCTTTGGTTGTCTATTGTATTTTTGTCGACCAAAGTTATCCAACATATATGTGTTTATTTAAACGAATTAGGAAGATTTTTAATTATTATTATTATTATTATGAAATTTTAAAATTATAAATCATAAATCCGCTAATATTTTTGGTTTTTCTTATGTTGTGACATTGATCTATCATTTTCTTTCTTGACATGTTCCCTCTGCAGAGTGTATTGCTAAACATGTTCAGCCAAACATGGTAATAGATCTATACTTTGATATTTTGAAATGTATTGTATAGTATTTTATTTGAATGAGTACTAATATATTCATTTGTTGGTTCAGCCAACCAAGGCGTGGAGTGACGACGAGGTTTCTCTAATTAAAACTCATCTCAATTTACTCTTTACCTATCCTACACCTATAAGCTTTGCATATCCTGATCTGAGCCCTATGCACACTCCATATGCTTGGAGCCCAACCAACACTCCAAATGCTCTGAACCCGAGGCATCCTTCATATGGTCCAAACCAAATTCATAACAATGGCAACACTTGGTATGGGAGATTCAGGAATCACATTCCCTTGACGTGGATGCAGCCTCAGGTAGAAGAACAAAGCTTTAATGCAATGATGTGTGAGTCTCAAGGCAGCATTGGAGCAACTAGTGATAGTAGCGTTGTCGGAGGTGGTGAAAGCAGCAGTAGTGATGTGTTGGTCGAGTAGGGGCATAGTAGCAATTGAAAATGATGGTGATCAAACTATCAAATTTTATTGTTCTTTTTTTTTTGTATTTGTGTTTGCTACATTTTGTTTTCCTTTTTTTTTGATAATTTGGCATTCAATTTCTTTTGTGTGCTATAATAAAGTTTTATGGTTTTATAATTTTTTTGTTTATTAGTATCACTTATTCACTTTACCTAGCATTAACAAAGACCATATCTAACATCATTCAAAAACAAAAAAATTAAGTGAACGGAAATTTTATTAAATTGTGTTTCCTTTATACACAACGTGAAGAAATGATAGATTTCTTAAAATTGACAAACGAAACTAGAAATGCTTTTAAGAAAGAAATATTTTTTCTTAGAATTGAATATTGACCTGAATTGAAGTCCTAATAATAAGAGGGGTTTGGTTTTGGTCCGGATCATTAATTTTGACCAATTTTGGGGTTTAGTTTAAATCTGATTTTTAATTTAATCCAAATAATCAATACAATAAACTTATTACACTTCAGATTTGATTAACTACTAATAAATCAGTATTTATTTAGCTCTAATTTAATGAATAAAAAATAAATATAAAAATATTTAAGAATGATTGACAAGTGAGTACACACAATGACACATCATTTAAATTAATATCCAATCAAACATTTTGATTAATACAACAGTATTTTCTTAGATTTGATTAACCACTAATAAAACAGTATTTTTCAAGCTGTAATTTACTGGATAAAAAAGAAAAATAAAAAATATTTAAGAATGATTGACCAACAGGTACTCGGCATGAAACATCAATAAATTAATTTCCACTAAAAAAATTGTTTAATTTACATAACATTTGATTATTCACTAATAAATCCATATTTTCAAGCTGTAATTTAATGAATAAAAACATTACACTCAAAATATTTATGAATAATTGAACATCAGGATGATACATCATTAAAATTAATATGCAATCAAAAAATTCATTTAATACACATTAGATGTGATTAACAATTAATATTTAGTATTAGTCAAGCTTTAATTTAATGAATATAACTAAAACCCAAAAACTTTTATGAATGGTTGACTAGTGGGTATTCACTATGACACATCACTTAAAATAATATACAATCAGATGTAATACAATAATTAATCACTAGTAAATCAGTATTTTGAATGATTGAACATCCGAAACTTAATATGAAACATCATTAAAATTAATATTCAATCAAAGAAATTCATTTATTACATATCATATTTGTTTAACCACTCGTAAATATGGATTTGTTAAGCTGTAATTTAGTGAATAAAAATAAAAATTAAAAAGCTTTATTCAAGCGTTTGATGTTGCATAAGGTAGCGGGTGGCACCGGAAAAGAATGAAAAACGCATGGATAATAAATAAAAATTTAGTATTAAGCTCTACTATATAGTAATAAATAAAAATATAGTATATAGAGAGAGCAAACGCTTGAATAAAGCTTTTGCAAGTTAACCAATTTGAGAGATTCAGAGTGGTAGAACCAATCAAGCTCTAACCCCAATACACTATTTTAAAAACATGAGGACACTAATCAACGTTGGCCTAGATTCTACATATATAATTTATCTTTACAAAAATATTGTAGCAAAATATATTTCCCAGATTTTTTTCTATTTTCCTTTTAATTATTATACAATATAATAAATATATTTTTCTGTATAATATTTGTTAGATATAACATTTTAATTACTTTAAGATGTAGTTACTAGTTAGCTTACAAAAGTCGTTAGATATAATTGGCATGAACAATTTTAAATATTGGCGCGAACTCTTTTCAATATTCTTTATATTTCCATATAAGTTAGTTATTCATTTAAAAATTGGTGCAATAGCCGTTAATTATAATTGAAGCGAAATAACAACTTATTGATACTTTTTAAATATTAGTTAAAAAATTAACGATTAATAATTGTTAGATACATATAATTGGCATGTAATATTTAAAATGTCTATTATACTTGTAACATATTGGAAAGATGTTTAAGATTGGAGAATAATTTAATGCAAAATACATATAAGATATCATATTATTTAGGTAGTCTAATGTAAGGACTTTAAAATATTGGAAAGAACATAAGAAGATTGTAAGTTTATAGGATAGTCAAAGCAGAATTCTTAACTATCTTACCAAAGAAGAAAAAAAACATTTAAGACATAACTTAGACTATGAGAAGAATCTAGATGTGGTTAAAAAGTATTTGCTTCCTTATGTATCTGCCCATCTATATAAATAAGACTCTTCCTCAATGTTCTCATCAGATATTGTGAGATTTTGTTATTGTTTATATAAGATTATATTATAGCTATGAGTTCAGAGAGTAGTGTAAAGGAAATTACCAAACAAGTCGTTGAACCAGTTGATGTTGGTGTTTGCGTAATTTGTCAGGAGTCAATTGCTGACAATGATGATCAACGCACAGTCGTTAATCTTCGTTGTAACCATGTCTTTCATTTAGGTAAAAAAATAAAATAATTTTAGTTAATGAAATACCAGATTCTTAATATATGTTTCACAAGTCTTGTATTTTTTTTTTTGTGCAATTAGTTGTGAATGTATTCTTGATAGAATATTATTGTTAACAGATCTTCTTAGATTCACGTTTTGTTTGATACATCCATGCATTAACTCGAATCTGTAGATTATGTCGACCAAAATTGCCAAATATATATGAGCTAGTATTAGATTGTTGGCTGTAAAAGTTAATTATATTTGTATTACATACTTTTAAAATTATAATTTTCCTCTAATAATTTTGGTTTTTCTTATGTTGTGACATCAATTTATCTTTACATCTTTCCCTCTACAGATTGCATTGGGTCTTTTTTCAATTCAAAGAAAAAAATGGAGTGTCCTTGTTGTAGGCAAACCGAGAGAGGTAACTGGTTGCTTCCAAATTTTGCTGAGCCTTCATCTCCGACTCCGGATACCGATTTTGATATTTTGGGTGAAGGAGCTGATCATATGAGATCGTTACCGGCCATGGTAATAGATCTAAACCTTGATACATTAAAATATCTATTATTATGATATTAGGTTTCGAATTTGATATTATTTAATGAGTACTTATCATATTAATTTGTTACATTAGGTTGAGCCAACCATGATGTGGATCGACGAGATGTTGTCTTCTGTTGAAGATTATGTCGAAAGACTCTTTGCCAATTCTTTTAATTCTTTGCATTCTCCATATGAACCGAACCATGTGCCCTCTCCATATGATCCGAACCATGTGCCCTCTCCAGAAGATGTGAACCCTATGCAGCCGCCTCCATATGCTCCGGACCAAATCCGTGACAATGGTATCATGAGGTATGGGATATGGAGGGATGGCCTTTCCTTGGATGTTTGGTTGGAACGTCAGGTAGATGAACACATAGCCCTTATTGTTGATAGCCAACGTCGCTTACAAAGAATGATGTATGAGTACCAATGCATTACCGGAGGAATTGGTATTGACGGTGAAAGCAGCGGTGGGGGAGACGGCGACAGCAGCAGTAGTGGTGCAATGGCTGAGGAAGAGGTAGAAATGATGGAAGAGTAGCAAAGGGAAATGATAATTTAGACTTTGCTTTTTGTTTGAATTGTTTTGCTTATAGTTTTTTTTTCATGTCTCTTTTTGTTTATCAAACTAAAAATTTCAGTGTTTCTTTGTTTTTGCTTCATTTGGTTTCTTGTTTTAGATAACTTGGCATTGAATATCGTTTTATTTGACATATATATTATTTGAGTTTCACCCAACTTACAAAGTTAAAGGATAAATATATTCTTCTAAGGTTTTAGATGTAAATAACAATAAAACTTTGACAAAAAAAAAAAAATATATATATATATATATATAAACATACTTCAAAATTTTCAAATCACTTAACCTAGCAACAAAGACCATATATATCAAACATATGGTAAATATATATATATATATATATTGACTCAAGTATATAGAAATAACCTTTAAAAGGAACAAGATAATTTATTTTCTGTATATTGAATATTGACTCAAATTAGAATCCTAATAAAAAATTAGCTAATCAAAAGTTATGAGTCCAACTTTACGACCACGGTTTTAGTATTGGGCAAAATATTAAGTGAGCCGGGATTGACTACATCGGGGATTGCTACAATGGCATATTGGCATGGTCTTTAAATCGAAGATATGTAACAGCTAAAACAGAGCTTGTGTACATTATCCCAAGGTTCCCTGCTCATTTCGATGAAATGAGTAATGTAGTTCCCTGCTCATTCATTGAGGTTTGGTTTTTACGAAAATAATGAAATTAAAGTAGTCTTTTTATATCATACACACAAACACACTTCATCACAAAATACTAATAGGCTCGCTCATAGCATTATAAACTAGTTTATCAAACCAAATCTTTTAAAATAATTGAAAATCAAATCCACATATTGTTTTTAATAACAATGGATTTTAAGGTGGATTTTGAAATGTTCGATAACACTAATAACACTAGATTTCATGAGACTTTTAAAAATATTTGTTTGAATAACATACGGTTTATAAAATTCTACACAATTTTCTTAAAATTCCACTTTCAATACAACACCCTTAGACTATATATGTAAAGAAAAATTTAAGGGTTGTTAAAAAGTATTTGCCCATCTATATAAATTAGTATCTTTATCTCTCTTCTCTCCACATATTACTATGGGATTAGGCTATTGTCTACATAAGATTAGACAATTGCTATGAGTTTAGCGAGTGATGTTAAGGACCAAACCAGTTGTTGAACCAATTGATGTTGGTTTCAGTTTGTTAAGTTTCGATGTACCCACATCTTTCACTTGGGTAAAAAAGAATTAAATTTAGTTTATGAAATACTAGATATTTGAAATCTGTTTCACAAGTCTTATATTAATTTCTTTTTTTTGTGACATTTAGTTGTGAATGTATAAGTCATAGAATTATTGTTTACAGATTCTTAGTTTCACGTTTTGTTCGCTGCATCCATTTACTCGAATCTATATATTATGCCGACCAAAGTTGTCCAATATATGAGATTATTTAGCAAATTAGTAGGAGATTCTTAGCTTGTGAAAGTTATTTGTATTTTTGTTATGAAGTTTTGAAATTATAAATCATCTTGTAATTGTTTTGGGTTTTCTTGTGTTGTGACATCTATCAATTTGTTTGTTAACATGTTTCTCTCTACAGATTGTATTGGTCATTCAATTCAATGTCCATGCGGTAGAAATATAAACAAAGGTGAATAGTTGTTTGAAAAACATGTGGAGTCACGTCTCCAAGGAAGTGCCATTGTTCAGCCAACCATAGTGTGGAATGATAGAATGTTAACTCATCCAAGTCCACATATACGCCGTCCATATATAAAATAATAAAAATATTTTTTTCTGTAAAATATTTGTTATATATAACATTTTAATTACTTTAAACATAGTTGGCTTACAAAAGTCGTTAGATATAATTAGTGCAAACAATTTTAAATATTGGCGCGAACTTTTTGAAATATTTGTTATTTATCGATGTTTTCCATATATGTCAGATATTCATTTTTAAAAATTAGTGCAATAACCGTTAGATATAATTGGTATGAAATAAAAATTTATTGATATTAGTTAAAGCAATTAACAGTCAATAGTAGTTAAATACATATAATTGGCGCGTAATATTTGAAATGTCTGTTGTACTTGTAACACGTTTTATTTGTTAGTTATTCGTTATAAACTGATTTTCCATATAAGTTAGATTTTTATTTTTTAAAATGGTTCAATAACTGTTATTGGCGCGAAAAGCAACTTATTGATACTTTCTTACACATAAGTTAAAAACAACTAACTGTCAATAGTTGTTAGATACATATAATTGGCGCGCAATGTTTGAAATGTCTGTTATACTTGTTAGGTATTTAAGATTGGAAACTAATTTAATACCAAATACATATAAATGTCATATTATTTTGGTGGTCTATGTAGAGACTAAAAATTATTGGAAAGAACATAATAAGATTGTGAAGTTTAAAGGACAGTCAAAGCAGAATTCTTAATTATCTTACCAAAGAAGATTAAACATTTAAGACATAACTTAGACTATGAGAAGAAGAATCTAGAGGTGGTTAAAAATATTTGCTTCAATAGTATATAAATTAGACTCTTCCTCTCTGTTGTCTTCACAAATTGTGAGATTATATTAAGATTAGACAATAACTATGAGTTCAGAAAGTAATGTTGAGGAAACCAAACCAGTCATTGAACCAGTTGACGTTGGTGAGATTTGTGCAGTTTGTCGGGTACCAATTGCTGACAATAATAATGAACGAAGTCTCGTTACACTTCGATGTACCCATTGTTTTCACCTAGGTAACATTTCATTAATTTCAATTTATGTTTTTTGTGACATTGATCTATCAAAACATTTCTTTACATGATTCCCTTTATAGACTGCATTGGTTCGGCGTTTAACGCAAAGAATAGAATGGAATGTCCGTTATGCCGACAAACTGAAAAAGGTGACTGGTTGTTTGCAAAACCTACTGAACCCGATACGGTAATAGATCTATCTATATATATATATATACTTTTTCGTTTTTTAATAGACGATATTTTAGCCTTTTTGAAAAAAATTAGATGATTTTTTTCACAAATCTATTCAAAATTAATTCATTTTTATTGGTTTTAAAATTTTATATTCTACAGATTATTTTTTCATTCGTTGAATCGTGTTTATATAGATATCAAATGATGTTTTTATTTTAAAATAAGCAAAAATTTAACGATATCTTGTTCTAAAACGGATGAAGTATTATATATCTTCACATTAAATTGCCGATATGATATTAGGTTTTGAAATTGATATCATTTAATGACATATTGATTTCTTATATTAGGTTGATGAACCAACCGTGATGTGAATCGACAATGTGTTGTCTTCTGCTGAAGAATATATCGAGGGACTCTTTGACAATGATGTGAGTCCTATACACCTTCCATATGCTCTGAACCCTTCGCACTCTTCATATGCTCTGAACCAAATCCGTGACAATGACAACACAAGGAGGGATGACCTGTCCTTGGAGGCGAGAAGACAACGACAGCTAGAAGAACACTTAGCCCTAATTGTTGAAAGCGAACGTCGCTTACAAGAAATGATGTATGAGTATCATGGTATTGGCGATGAAAGCAGCGTTTGGGGAGGCAGTGAAAGCAGTGGTGGGGGAGACGGTGAAAGCAGCGATGGTGATGCAATGGCTGAGGAAGAGGTAGATATGATGGAAGAGTAGTAAAGAGAAATGATAGAGACAAAAGCAGGAAGTTGTGACTCAAAGATATTATGTTTTGTAATGTTGGTTTTTTGTTTATCAGACCACAGATTTCAATGTTTTTTTTTTCGTTTTTGCTTCATTTGGTTTCTTGTTTGGATAACTTTGAAATAAATATGTTTTCTGATATCATAAACTTTTATGGTTTCTTTTTATTTGACATATCTGATTAATTAGCTTAACCCAAGTCCTTGTAAAGTTAAAGGAAAAAACAAATTCTTTCAAGGTTTTAGAGGTAAATAAAAATAAAATATTGACCAAATATATAGAAAACATACTTCATGAAAAGGGGAAAATAGATAGTGAGATTTTAACTTATATTAAATAGAAAGAAAATGATATATTGATTTCCAAATATTGAAAAATCAAAATAGAAATAACTCTTAAAAGGAACAAAATCATATATTTTTTGTAAGTTGAATATTGACTCAAAGTAAAGTCTTGATAAGAAAATTAACTAATTAAAGTTATGAATAAAATTTTATGACCAGGATTTTGGTATAGACATGATCACCAGTTTTAACAGATTTTTATCACATGAGATGTAACTTATTTTCCGATCTTGCTCTTATTTATTTTATTTTAACTTTAAGAGCGAGCATGTTTAATGGTGGCACGCATTAAAAATGTCTAAAACAATTAATTATGATGTTTTATACAAAAGTGAATTTAAACACTCCTAAATGTATATCTTAAATTTAGATACAAATCTAAATTTTTAAAACAAATATATTAATAAACTTAATTATTATATTTTAAGATCTATTGTTAAAACACTCATAAAATCACTGTCGTACATGCTCTAAGACCAATCATGCGCTTATTTTTTCCCCAAATCTTTTCTATCGAAACTCAAGTGGGGGTGGGGCTGGTAGCATATCCTTTTGTACTTACTGAATGTTCTTAGCATGTTCAAGATGAGAAATTGTAGAGGACCAAAAAAATATTTTACAAAAATATCTTCACAATTTAGTGATTTTTAAAATTATTTTAGGGCCTTCTAAAATATTAATCCTCATCATAAGGTTAAAAATATATATTAGTACAGGGCCAAATATTTCAATGAGCCGGGCTTGGCTAAATCCGGGATACTTCTACCTCTCCGTGCTACAAGATTGGGATAATAATCTGAAAGTTCAAAACTCGAAAATAGTTTTGGTTTGTCAACCTTAAACCTTGAGGACCACTAATCATAGTTTTGGCTCATTCACTAACGTTTGGTTTTCTTACGAAAATCATTAACATAAAGTAGTCTTTTTACATCACACACACACACGTCATGACAACATACTAATAGGCATAGCAAAATCTTAAAAAGACTCCAAAGGTCGACATAATTAACAAAATGGAATCACCAAGTTATGGAAATATGGCTTCCTTGGGCCACAAGCAGAAGTAGCAGCTACAACACTCATCCCACCTTGTCCATCCACAACATCCATGTTCCAAAACCCGTCCCATATCGCATTATCTTCATTCATAGTATTAGCGTCAAGTATGTTTACCGGAGCAAGCCTCCCTTGTAACTGCTCCTCTAACAAATTAGGGTTATAGCCAAAGGGTTTTGATGAATGTGTTACTTGATGAGGAGCATAGAACATATTGCCACTGCCACCGTAATCGCTGCTGCTAGTGCTATTGTTGTCTTCGAGTAAAGAGATGATCTTTTTCATATCAAGTTGGTCGAACTGAAACAACTGTTGTTCTTGTTGCATCTCTAATTCTCTCTGTTGCTTGAATTGTTGCCTTTTTAGGAGACGACTCTTTGTCTTCTCCACATTGTTAATGGTTGGCTTTGCCTTTTTCTTGAAATGGGTTCTCCAATAGTTCTTGATCTCATTGTCTGTTCTTCCTGGTAAACTACGTGCAATTGTTGACCACCTAGACAAAACCCTAATAATTTAGACAAAAGCCATGCATAGACGAAACATAGAAAATAAAACACTAAACTGATGACTTTGGTGTTTTTTTTTGTTTTGAGGTAATTTTTACCTATTTCCCCACTTAGCGTGTAGCTCAAGTATTATACTTTCTTCATGAGGAGTGATCTGACCTCTCTTGAGGTCTGGTCTAAGGTAATTCACCCACCTTAGTCTGCAGCTTTTGCCATTCCTCTTCAATCCTTATGATCAAAACATTATAAATGAATCAATCAATCAATCAATGTCTTAAAAATTATCAAAAACATTTGTGTAAAAATATTGAATATTGTGATATAATTAGGGAATTAAGACCATATACTAAAACATGTGAACACTAAAAAAAGGTGGTGGTACCTGCGAGCCTGGCAACAGAGTTCCAACGACCTTCACCGTGAACGCGAACGTATTCGATCAAGAGACGATCTTCTTCAGCAGTCCATGGACCTTTTCTCCAAACTTCTTCTACCATTCCCCATCCACCTCCCTTCATTCCCCACCAACTCATTCTTCTTCTTCTTCTGATTTTGAGGAAAAATATATAGTTTTTTTTTTTCTATTAGATCTACCAATCTGTTAACTTTGTCTTGATATGGAAGCTCTGTGCTGTTCTGCTTTGATGTCTTATGTTCTTATATATGCACTGACTAAAGCCTTCTTGGCTCCACCACTTTTCTCCCTCACTATATTTTGATGCTTTCTTTTATGTTAAGAGAAAATGGTAATGAGAAGATCAAAAGAAAATGAAATTATTTTTTATTTAAACAAATGTTAATGTCTTTTTTAGCATATCGTATCAAATATTGAAGAGCATACAATCTTTGTATATGGGTAAAAGAGATCACAAGATAAGAAACCTCATAATCCAAAACAAAAGGGTAAGAGCCTATATAAATTGTAAGTTATGTCTAGTTAATTCTTTACTATTGATTATTCTGTAGAATTTATAACAAATAATTAGATAAAATTTGCTGCCATAATTTTAGAAAAAGACAACACTTGTGTCGTGTCTTATGAAAATCAATTTAAAATGAAAAAGGTCTCATTGGTTTCTAAAAAGGGTATTATAGAGGTTAAGGAATACAAATGTTAAGGCATTGGGTAACAATTTATAAAGCATCAAATCCAATACTCTTAAAGTGAGATTCGCACAAAGTTAGAACTTTAATTATATGACACGTACACTATCTATGTGTCTATAGAGGCCTATATACAATTATTCATATGCAAGCTCCCTTAATTATAATGGTTTAAAACTAACAACAATGGATGGTAGTGGAGTAACACATAACTAGACCACTCATCCATGTCCAAGTGTTAAGGAAACTTATACATGCCATCTCACACTGAAGTCTTTTTTAAGTTTATGTTGTTCATTGGATTACACGTAAGTACTTGTGGCAATAAGTTAAGTAATTATTGTTCTTTTAACGTCATCACGAGACAGGTGGCTTATATTGTGGTAATTGCCAGTAGATATTTGTAGTAATATTATCACTAACTAGGTGAGTATAGAAAAGGCTAAGTAAGTTTATTCTAAGAACTTAGTTTCTTAAATATATTGTTACCAAAAGATTGATGATGTCATAAACTTTGTTACAACTCAAAGAAGATTTGAGATATGTCTTTAACTTTTCACGAAAACATATAAAATTTGGAGTTACGTGTATTTGATGATAAGAATATCATGAGAAATAAAACATAATTAACATGGGTGGAGAGTTCTAAAAGTTCTACATATTCGTTTTTTCGATCTTATCCCAATTTTATCCTATTTGCTTGATTCTTATTATGTTGTAAATTATATATAATGTATATCTACGTTTGCATACAAGTTTTGAAAGTAAAACAAATGAATAAAAATGGTAGTGATTAGGTAAGATTAGGCATAATTAGTGATGCTCTCTTATTTTATTTGTAGTGCTAAACCAGAACATCTTGAACTGCAAAACTTTGACCCGAGGATCCATAGAGCTGAAGTGTTACTTTCATGCCCGGTCCAAAGCAATATAATTTTTTTTTCACTTTTATTCACTTCTTTACTCTTTTGGTAATCTCTATTATTTTATTGATTAGCTAATAAGCGTGTTTGTTACCCACTAGCTAAAAGATTACGATGTTTTGCATAATTTAACCATACGTGTGGTTGGCTAGAACATATACATAGCCTTTTCTTGTAGGTTGACATTTGACTACATTGGCTAATTTCTCTGTTTAGCAACAAGATTTAGTTGAATAACCTAATAGAGACAAGAAACTTTTATGACAACATTGTATCAAAGCTTGAAATTTGGACAGCTAATCATCTTAATTATATACATATTTTAATGACTATGATTGGTATTGATTGGTATTTGGTAATAACAAACCGAACCGCAACGAAACGGTTAACCGAACCGCAACAAAACGGCTAACCAAACCGAAACGGTTAACCCAATCTCCATAAACGTTGCTATAAAACAAACCATTTCACAAACAAGACTGTCGAATTTAGTTTAGAACTTTTCCATGGCCAATAGCCAAAACAATAGAAAAATATATCGTACCTTAGTCGTTCTTTTTTTATTCGATACATGTTTAGCTTTTTCTTATCTCCATAACACAAAGATGTTCATGAATCAAGAATCATAAAAAGACCGTAATCTCTTCTAAAACCAGAATATAAATAACTTTTTCATATAAACAATCAAATAAAGTAGTACTTGATAAAAAAAAAAAAAAAAATATTTCAGCTATGAGAATCAATTTAAATGTATGAAACAAAAGAAACATCGACTTATAATACAAGATTTAAAACTAATATGCGTTTTGGCTTTACATGGATGTTAAATAATACAAACATAGTATTTTTAGATGTAGCCATTTGCATTCACATTTGGCCTACGTAAAGATGGTTATTTTTCTAAGTGGAAGAAATATTATATTCAGAATCAGAAATGTAGACCTAACTTAAGATAGCTATTGCTGAATATGTTCCACACATTTCGTTTTCAGAACCTTTTTGCATCACTGCTTTTGTTATGCATGTCTCTGTTGAGCCGTAGGACAAATTCTAAAAGAGGCATAATTGTAGTAATATTATAACATTTGTTAATTTGTTACTTCTTTCCTTTCTATAACCAACTCTTCAAGATAATGTTTATCCGTAAGAATATTGCAACTTGGTCAAGTTAAACGCATTATCATGAAAATATAATTTTGCTAAATCCATCGTAGATACGGATAACGTCGTTTTAAGAATAAGTTATATGTGACTGTGTTTGTGTTATGTCATTACAATGGTGAAAGTATGTTATTACATAGTGAAAGTATGTTATTTGGTGTCATAAGATCTCCATATATGACATAACAATTCTGTAGAAACCAACGCTCTTTAGTCATATGAATTTAGTTGGAAATGATCTCATCAAAACCCTTTTAGAGTTCTTCCCTAATGATCATTATTATAAAAAAAATAAAAAATCATTTTTTATTATTAATTATTTTCATAGAGTGTTCAAGAACTTCTATACCTCTTTTAGTTTTGTTTTAGACAAAAAAGAAAGAATTGTTAACAAAATATCGAATAAGCATAATCTTGTAAAAAAATTATCTAAAAGAAAAATTAGGTTGAAAGTTAAAATTTAGAATTAATATATATAGTATGAGTGTGTGTAGAATCATTATACTCCTAAACTAGACTAATCGAGACTTTTGCATCACCGGCCTATGTTAATGTTGATTTGATTCATGTCTCTAACACAAAAAATCACAATCTTTGGGTCCACGTAAACGTCATGATAAATTCGTTCCCGACTTTTAAAAATAAATACATTCTTGCCCAAACATGTAACTAAGAATATTGAGTAAAACAAATGCTCAAAATCATTGTTTATTTTTGTTATCTTTGATCAAAGTTAATGATGCGAATTAAACTGAATCTGGCTGTTGAACACTTGTGACCAAGACCAACACATCTTTACCCTTTTGGACTTTGACTAAACAAAAAAAAGTTGTAGAGCTTTTTGGACGGATGAGTAAAATTAGCTGGTCAATACTTATGGGACATTGGGGTCGATTCGTCATGATTTTCCCGCACGGATGCACAATTTTTAGTTTAGTTTATAATCTCTTGTCGTCAGTAACTAATTCACTAATTCTACTAGATGAGTAGAACACTAAAAAAATCTAGATGAATATCACAAAACACTATGTACTGAGTCTTACCAAAACCAAAAAAAAAGCTATGTGACAAAGAAATTTATACCAAAGATGTGACAAAGAGTTTTTTTCTTTTTCTTAGCTTGGTTAATAAACAAGACAAATACGATGCTATAGACTTATAGGACTTTGTAGCAGCAATAGCACAAGTAGAAGTAGTTGTGCCATCAGCAAATTTAATGGTTGTTTGTAACATATATATGAAACAAAAAGCTTTATCCTAAACCAGCAACATGTTATAGGCAATGTTCAGATAATTGATTAGGTCGTAAATGTTGATCAATTCGACAGTCTAAATTTATATGTAAACCTTGTTTCAGTGTATTTGTCTAATTTCTAACTATATATATAATAAGTTGTAAATATTTCTAAGCTTGTATCAGAGTTTCAAGTGTTAGGCAATGGTTATTGTCTGCATGCTTACTGCCTGATATTTTTCTAAAACATCATTTATCGATGGGACACCATATTGATTCAATTTCGTTAGGATGCATGTTGATAAAAATGATCGTTAACTTTTGTTTTGTAAGTCATTATCCTTAGCCTAGATCTCAAGTCCTTCCCCAAATTAGGTTTCTCAAACCTTTCTAAACAATCCATTGAAAACGGTGGAGTCATAAACAGTTTTCTTTTAGTTGTCTTATAAGATGGTGATACTTAGTCATGGGCATACACTTTTTTTTTGGGTAAAACTAGTCGGGTTATTCTGTTTTTTTGAAAAAATTGTTTACCAAAAATCTTTTAGAACTAAACGAAAATAAATTTCAGTTGGATCGATGGGGCTAAAGGGAAAAACATGGAAGATTTTAAAAGTGTATATTTATACTTTAACCTTGCTATCGTGTGAATTTCAACCTAACTAAATCTTTTTCGAATAAACAACATGAACTATTAAATTTATGCCAAAATCAACATTGACCGAGATTATGTTGGTCAACCACGATGAGTCAGATGTTATATATGCAAATTTTGCCGAATCATATGCTACATGTGCAAATTGAAATTGTTCAGGTTGAAATTTGCCCCTTATCCGACCGATGGATACTCATATTATTCAGATCAATTATAAGCTAAGAAATTAATTATGAACTGAACTGAATGAAATTTATTCTGGTTTACTCAATTGTAATTCGGTTTACTGAAATCATTATGGGCTTAAAACCACCAAATACGAAACCTAATATCAATTTTTGTCATTTTAAAAACACATGGGCCTAAAACAAAACAATAAAGTCCCAGTTAAGAAGATAAGATAGTAGAGGAGATCGTAGAAGCGAAACGCTTAAAGAGTCAGTTTTGGTTTTCTCAATCAATTCATTCGTGCTAGTTTAGCTTTTGTAAACTCATCAACTATTTTCTGCCAAACTAATTTCAACCCAACTCATTAAACTTATCAACTGTTAAAATAAAATCCAAAATTTTAACTCAATGAAATTTTATGGGTTTTCTTGGATTGAGATGACTCATTAATTTGATCCATTTTAGCACCCCTAATTAGATAACAACTTTAAATAATTGATTTCATATATTTAGAAGTGGAATATGTATGTCAATTGGATATCTTCTAATAATACCAGGCAGTTTAAAATAGAATTGGGCTTAATTTGTCCAAGAGAAAACAAATGTTTTTTCATGGATTGAGCAACATATACCATTTTATGTATATGCATTAGTGTTTGATAATATATGGATATCGCTAATCCTCTCGTGCTCTGAATATTTTACTCCTTGTCCCTTACCTTACTCACACGTTACGTATCAATTGGTCAAATACTCAATATCAATTGGTCACTTATTATGTTATAATTTGCTCATCCTCCTATGGAGAATTTCGATAGAGAAATCAGCAAAAAGAAAAAAAAACATCCCCGTCATGTTCTTATTTATCTCCTTTGCGTTGCGTAACATTTCTTATACGGAAACTATCGGAGATCCACGGTCAAGTTAAGAAGGCTAAAATGCGAAAATACGAAGATACGATTCTATGATATTTTTCGACTTAAGTTTCACGGTTCACTTCTGAAGAGTATGAATCAGATTTACTCCGGGAATGGTCTAAGTGTGGTGAAGACTCTCGGTTAGAGAGAAGGTTTCGATTCTAAGTTCAAAAGAAGAAGCACGTGAGGAGCACGGACTGGTTTGTTAGCTTGGTTCGTTGCTGGGACGTTGCAGGTTATGTGAGTGGTTATAACAAACCATTCCGGTTATTAATATCTTTGACTCTTCACTCATCTTATATATCGAGTTTGTAAAGTCTCTTTCAAAGGTTGTTAGATCGAGATTAGAGAGAGATTAGTGAGAGTTTGAGTCAGAGAGATTGAGGAGAGAACTTTGTAATCGGATCTTGATACTTCATCGTTCTAGTGGATTTCCGGAGGGAACTACTCCGGCGAGACGTAGCGTTTCCGGTTTGGAAACGTGAACTCGTTAAATCTCGGTGTCTCTTGCTTTTACTTCTTAATCGTGTTCTTCGTTCTGTTTCTCTTTTGAATTCGTGTGTGTGTCGAAGTTAGCTGAGCTCATTCTTGGTGATAAACCTTCACAACTTCAATAACGGACTTTGACATTATAACGGTTATCCATCTCGCAGTATAAATCTCAACGTGATTAATAATTTGCTATTTCTTCTTTTTGTAATGCACTATAAGAGCTACGTTCAGACCTCTCTAATCCACAAACCTGAAAAATGTATCCAATGTGTTTTGTCGATATGAGGAGTTTCACACTGATCAATTCCAATTACAAACTATACGTTAAGAAATTTTTTTTAAGTAACGTGGATTACACTTCATGACTTGATCAGTCGCAATTAGCTGTTCAAAAATACTTCTGTTCACATAAGTAACTTCTTCTATCATACGTCAAGTTATGCTCCAATGCAAAACTAAATATCTTTATTTATACCAATCACTCTTCTCTCACTTTTCTTAAACCAAAATCATTTTTCTTAAGAACATTTCATGACAACCATGTCTGAATTGCATCTGCGTTTGCGTTTTTTATCACTACTCTTACTCTTTTGTGTCTCTCCTTCAAGCTTCTTCACTTTGAATAAACCTACTGTTGATTATGTTGCTTGTCTTCCACGCCAGATCCAAGCCTTTACGAACTTTATGAACGAGTTTGATACCCGTGGTTGCAACCACAGTGACGACTTTAATGGAGTCTGGTGTGATAAGTCTACGGGTGAAATTACAAAGCTACAACTTGTGGCCTGTCTTAGTGGAACTCTGAAGCCCAACAGTAGCCTGTTTCGGTTTCATCAGCTCTGTTACCTTTATCTCTCTCACAACAACTTCACCTCCTCATTGCTCCCTTCCGGGTTTGGAAACTTCTACAAATTAGAGGTTTTGGCTCTTTCCTCTAATGGCTTCTTTGGCAAGTTTCCTTCCTCATTCAGTAACCTAAGATTGCTTTCAGTTTTAGACCTTACCGGTAATCACTTCTCTGGAAGTGTGAATCCGAACAGTAGCCTCTTCGGGTTGCACCAACTCCGGTTCCTTGATCTCTCTGACAACAACTTCAGTTCCCCACTCCTTTCCGAATTTGGCAATCTCAACAAATTAGAGGTCTTTGGTCTTTCCTCTAATGGATTCTTTGGTCAAGTTCCTCCCACATTTAGTAACCTAACCTCGTTAACTCACTTGCACCTTTCCAAAAACAAGCTCATAGGTAGTTTCCCACTTGTCCAAAATCTAACTAACATCTCCTATCTAGACCTTTCATTTAATCAATTCTCTGGAGCCATCCCTTCTTCTCTTCTTAGTATGCCTATATTATCATATCTTGATTTGAATGAAAACCATTTCACCGGCTCTTTTGAAATTCCCAAATCCTCTACCTCATCTAGGCTCGAGTTCATATACCTTGGGAAATACCATTTTGAAAAAGAAATCATATACCCTATCTCAAATCTCATCAACCTCGTGGCACTCGACCTTTCTTTCCTAAACACAAGCTACACAGTTCACTTAAACCTTTTATCTAGTCGTCTCAGATCTTTGTGGTACCTCAATTTTGACGATAATGGTATATCTCCGACCAATTTGAGTTCAGATGCATACATCCCGTTGCCCATGAAAATCTTGTCCTTTAAGCACTACGGCATTAGCGAGTTCCCAAGCATCTTAAAGACCCTATAGAAGCTGGAGTATATAGACATGTCTGAAAACCGAATCAAAGGGAAAATCCCTGAGTGGTTATGGAGCCTTCCACGTCTGAGGTCAGTGAATCTTGGAAATAATCCGTTCAATGGTTTCCAAGGTTCATCAGAAATGCTGGTAAAGTCGTCAGTTCAGACATTATCTTTGGATGAAAACAATTTCGAAGGAGTACTTCCTGATCCACCATTCTCTATCAAATACTTCTCTATGAGTTATAATAGGTTCATAGGGGAGACACCTCTTTCAATATGCAATAGACGCTCCTTTGATGTCCTTATTCTATCCTATAACAGCATCCCCGGAAAATTTCCTCAATGTCTAACTAACTTAACGTTTGTTAACCTTCGAAAAAATAACATGGAAGGAAGTATTCCTGACAACTTCCATGTTGGTGCCTCTCTACGGACACTCGATGTTGGCTACAATCAAATTACCGGAAACCTTCCAAGGTCTCCTGTTAATTGCTCTTATTTGACGTTTGTAACCGTTGACAACAACAAAATCGAAGACACGTTTCCTTTCTGGCTCAAGGCTTTAACTGATTTGCAAGTCCTTATCATTCGTTCAAACAAATTCTATGGTCCTATCTCTCTTCCTCATCAAAGACCTCTTGGGTTCCCAGAGCTGCGGATATTTGAGATACCAGATAATAAGTTTACTGGAAGCTTGCCACCACGGTACGCACACCAGAGCATGGCTCGATTGATCGAGCAAAAAAGCACTAAGGTTGCTCCTGCCATGGTCTTCTTCCTCCTTTGTTTCTCAAAGATTGCGATCCAACATACGGATTAACCTAGAGATGGTGAGCCCAAATCTTTCTTTTTCGAAAATAGAAAGAGAAAACAAGGTCCGAAGGATAGAGAAAAAAATAATAAGAAGCATATATTTTAACACTTGATAACTCATATGAGGGCAATAACGTCAAACACACATCTCAGTCTTCACTAAACAAAAAACAAAAGTATAATACTAGCAAAAAGTGGACGTAAAAGAGAATATCTCATTATTTATTGTATATAATATTATTGTAATCACAACTTAATTCATAATAAATAAAATTTAAAGAATATTGATGATAACATAACTAATAATTAGGTTTTACCCCGTGATACACCACGGGTCAATTTTTTAAATTTTTTTTAAATTTTTTGTAAATTTTCTGATCTTATTATAAAGGTATATTGAATTTTCTTTTATTTTTTTCCATCTTGTAATATCACATTTGTTGTTTGTTTATTCTTTGTATATTATATAAGTTTTTATTTATATGTTCCCTCTTCTCTATTATCCACTTTATTTTTTATTAGAGTGAAATATCTTTGTTAAGTTATTAACAGTTTGTCAAATTCGTTTTTGTATTAAAAATTTAATTTTTAAAAATATTTAATCGGATTAAAGTAATATTTTAAATTATTAATTGCTGAATTTCATTTTGGTTGTTTATTATTAGATATTTAAGTTTTTATCTTTGTTTCCCTTTTTCTTTATTATTGATAAATGGAAACATAAAAAGTTTGAAAATAGTAAATTTTGTAACATGTTTTTTTCATTAATGGCCTATATAGTTATTGTTTATGATAATTAAGGTAAGGTGTATAATCTACATATTAGGAATATTTGCTAATGTAACGGTGATGGACTTAAGGCAACAAAGTGGGCTTCCATGATGACTTAATGGGCTACGAACCATTGATTGTAGATTTGATGGGCTATTAGTCTATTATCCATTTCGTGTGAAACCAATTTCAGCATAGAAACCGGGTTGTGTTAAAAAAAAATTTGACCCGGTTGGTTTGTTTAAAAGACAAAGTTAACTTTAATGATTTGTCTTTGCTAATGTTTTATAGTTTGGGTTTTCTGGAAGAAAGGTTGCCAAAAAACGATTTTTGGTCAAAATATCTCCAAAAATGTTAAGATAAATATTGAATTTTTGTTTATAGAAAGTTGAAAACATCAATTATTTCATATAAAATATTAAGCGTTATTTATTTAATACATATTAAAAAATATGTGTCGGGTGGGTCACTGATAAATGCTTGTGGTATGTTTGGTTTGGTTCAATGCACCAACCAAACACACCATCATTCAAAGCCGGAATAGCTTAAAGAGAAAATCTCGATTATCAAGAAAGCTCTTTTTTCACATCTCCACAGAGAGATCTTCGATTTTTGTATTTCAAATACAAAAAAAGGTACGAAATTTTTGATTCATCATTTGGAGTTTAATCATATTCATATCATTATAGTCTAAAAATCACATCTTTATGTTAAGAACATTAAATTTTGTAGGAACCATTTGAGAGTAAAAAAGCTTTCTTTGATTCCGCCATGGCTTTAGCTTGAACCCATATCTTCGATTTTGGCTGAGAACCTCGTTAAACCCATTTCGAATCTCGCTTTTGAAGAAATGGGTTCGTCTTCTCACATTCCACATCTTGATCCGTCTTTGAATCCGTCACCTACACTGATCCCAAAGCTCGAACCCATCACTGAATCAACCCAAGACTTGAGCTTTAAGCTCCCAAACTCAAACCCAGAAGCCCAGATTTCGTCACCAGTCTCCAATTTCAACGAACTCACGAACTTGTTCTCTGATTACAACAACGTCGCCGAGACTTTTAGGTCAGCGTTTGCTCAACGGCTTAAACGTCACGATGATGTCACGGTTCTTGATTCTTTATCCGGCGCGATTGTACCGGTTGAGGAGAATCCGGAGCCGGAGCCGGTTCCGGTGTCGGTTGTTGTTACTCGTAGGCCAAAGCCTCAGCAACGTTCGTCTGAGCTTGTGAGGATCACTGATGTTGGACCTGACGGTGAGAGACAGTTTCGTGAACATGTGAGGCAGACGAGGATGGTTTATGATTCTCTTAGGATTTATTTGATGATGGAAGAAGTTAAACGTCAAGGGCTTGGTGGGAGGAAAGGTAGACCTGATAGTAAAGCTGCTTCATTGATGAAAGATTGTTTCTTGTGGCTGAATCGTGATAAACGAATCGTGGGTTCGATTCCTGGTGTACAAGTTGGGGATATATTCTTCTTTAGGCTTGAGTTGTGTGTAATGGGTTTACATGGGCAAACACAAGCTGGGATTGATTATCTTACAGGGAGTCTTAGTTCTAATGGAGAGCCAATTGCTACTAGTGTGATTGTTTCTGGTGGGTATGAGGATGATGATGATCAAGGAGATGTGATTATGTATACAGGACATGGTGGGCAGGATAAGCTTGGAAGGCAAGCTGAACATCAGAAGTTGGAAGGTGGGAATCTTGCCATGGAAAGGAGTATGTATTATGGGATTGAAGTGAGGGTGATTAGAGGTTTGAAGTATGAGAACGCGGTTTCTAGCAAAGTTTATGTTTATGATGGGTTGTTTAGGATTGTTGATTCTTGGTTCGATGTTGGGAAGTCTGGTTTCGGTGTGTTTAAATTTAGGCTGGAGAGAATTGAAGGTCAGGCTGTGATGGGTAGCTCGATATTGAAGCTTGCTAGTACTCTTAAAACCAACCCGTTGTCTGTTAGGCCGAGAGGTTACATCAGTTTCGATATCTCGAATAGGAAAGAGAATGTTCCTGTCTATTTGTATAACGACATTGACAATGATCAAGAACCTTTGTATTATGAGTACCTTGCTAAAGCTTCGTTTCCCCCTGGCTTGTTTATTCAACGGAGTAGTGCAAGTGGGTGTGACTGTATCCAAGGTTGTAGCAGTGGCTGCCTTTGTGAAGCCAAGAATTCAGGTGAGTTTGCTTATGATTATCATGGGAAGTTAATTAGATTGAAACCATTGATACATGAATGTGGACCAGCATGTCAGTGTCCTCCAACTTGTCGAAACCGTGTGACTCAAAAGGGTTTGAAGAATAGGCTCGAAGTGTTTAGGTCACTAGAAACAGGTTGGGGAGTTCGGTCTTTGGATATATTACATGCTGGTGCTTTTATTTGTGAGTATGCTGGGGTTGCTTTGACAAGGGAACAAGCCAGCATTCTAACCATGAACGGTGATACAATGGTATATCCTGCTCGGTTTTCCTCTGCAAGATGGGAAGCTTGGGGAGATTTGTCTCAGGTCCTCGCTGATTACGAGCGGCCTTCTTACCCTCAGATTCCTCCTGTTGACTTCGCAATGGATGTGTCCAAGATGAGGAATGTTGCTTGTTACATAAGCCACAGTACTGATCCAAATGTCATTGTCCAGTTAGTACTCCATGATCACAACAGTCTGATGTTCCCCAGAGTCATGCTCTTCGCTGCAGAGAACATCCCTCCCATGACTGAGCTTAGCCTTGATTATGGAGTAGCTGATGACTGGACCGCCAAGCTTGCCATTTGTAATTGAAAATCTCCTATTTAAATGGTGGTTCTTAGCCATATTTTTCCAGGTAAAACTAAGTTAATAAGTTTTACCGAATAAGCCTTTAGTGTCATTCTAGTTAAACTTTGAGAGAAGCACCAGCAAGAAACATTGCAAATGGTCTTGTATATGTTTGCTTTCTCGAATAGCTCTACTGAGACATGTTGCATGTTGTTTTGATTGTGAGAGAAATGCTGCATTGAGAAAGCCATAGATGTGTTCTTGCTATTAGTCATATCATGTTCATTGGAACTCGAGATATACATCGGTTTCTTGTGGATTGCGATCAGGCTTTTATTGAATCATTTGTTTGTTTGTTTTTTTCTAGTTGGTGACATGAAGATTGTTGAAGGAGAAGGAATTGTGCAGAAGCTAAGGTTTTTATAAGAGTCCCCACTCCTCCCATTTTGACTTTTTGGTTATCTTTGCACATTTGGGAGTCTTGAGGTTTTGTTTTTGGGGGGTAATAGTGTACAAAAACTCTAAAGATGTTTGTTTTTGTCTGTACTGTTTTGGTCTTGTGTTTGTCTCCTACTTAACAAAATATTAACCACCTATCTCTGTCTCTCTAAATTACAGTAGTTAAGTATTAAATGAAACCATCAGCATATAATTTGATTCCACAAAGTTGCAACTTAAACAATTTCCCAAATAAGAAGACAAGGATTCATGTACCGTTTAATTCTTAGATTGCTTTACCTTACCAGTAAATTTAGTGGTGGTCATGTATTAGTAGTGGCTTAATGCAGCTGCAGAACCAAGTGAACCATCAATGATCAATCAAACTAAAGTAATAAATATTGAGAGATGGAGAATGGAGATAGAGCAGAGGACAATGGTTGACCTTTAAGCTATCAATGATCAATCAAACCAAAGTAATAAATATTGAGAGATGGAGAATGGAGATTGAGCGATATTAATGGTCGATATGAAAAGTCGAATATATGGAAATAAGAAAATATGAATTCTATAAGAATCTGAAAGATTTACAATATTATTATCAACCTAGAGTTTTACTAGCGGTATATATCGTGGGGTAAACTTTTTTATTTTATTTTTTAAAAAAAAATCATAAACTAAGTATTATGCTGGAATTTGTCTAAAATTTATTAAGATTGCATGATATCAAATTTTATTAAATCAATTTGATTCGACATGTGTGTTGTTAAAAAATAGTATAATGAAGTTTAACTCGTTTTGAAGTATAAGATTCAAACTCGTCCCGTCATACAGTCCGTGTATAAATGTTATTTCTAAAAACAAACAAAACTGGATTTTGTAATAATTGCTTATATAGGTATTCCGCATAACAACTTATGTCCGAAAAATTAGATCCATGTTTAGAATGTTGGCAATGTCAATAATATTTTAGTTTAAACTTTCTTAGAGTTAATATAGTTATAGCCATGAATGAAGATCCAACGACATTAATGGTCGATATGACAAGCCGAATATATGTAAATAAGAAGATATGATATTTTCTGTAAGGATCTAGAAGATTTACAATATTATTATCAAATATAGTGTAGTTATGATAAAAATATATTTACATATTTGAGTTTATCTATTTTAGGGTATCTTTTAGTATATACCTATGTAATTCCAACCACTATTATTATGAGACTAAAAATAATTCTTCCTAAATAATTTTGTGTTTTTACTCTCAAAGATTTATCACGGCACCATAGTCAGTTTATGCGTTTAAAGACAAAAATCAAGCAATTATAAGATTTGCGTTCAAGAACAAAAAATATTCGAAATTAATTCAAATTGTATCTTATATACGAAATATAGAAGATTATGTCTTCTCTTTCACTCTATAAAAGGAGTTGCTTTTCAAATCATATAGTTTTCGACCTATCACCATCTTTAATTTCATAAGCTTGTCTGAAACAATAGTTATTTTTCAATCAATCACTAAATCACACTGAATATATAAACGAGCCAAAAATAAGAATTGGTCCAAAATAAATGTTCATGAAAATTTTACAAGTCATATAAAAAGTTTTCAAGGATCTAAAATCGAAAACACCATCTATATCGGTATATTGATTCTCAAATGAAATTCAGTTCGATCTTTTACAAAAAAAAAATTGAAATTCAGTTCGAGATAAACCAACTCGAAAAGGTTGAAGATAAGTGTTACCAAACTCAATAGTGAATAAAGTACATCTTACGTTTGGTAGTTTCATCTACTTTTATAATCTTTTCCCCATAGAATAAAAACTAAACAATAAATCTTTCTCATGCATGTAAACAAGTATCAGGACCATGCATGTGTATTTCTTTGCTCACTAAAAAAAAAAAGATGCATTCATAAACTCAAGGTTCAGCAATATCAGTTTTTTTTTTTTTTATCAAAATAATAGTTTCTTCATCTTCTTTTAAAATATCAATATTTATAAGAAATCATGAGAAAGTTTATTAAAGACACAAACAAAACAAAAAAGACATTGCAAGAATTGGTTCTTTGCTGTTGTGTCGGAAGTTTGGTAACGCCTAAAAATAACCAAAACAAAACAAAAAGTGAAGTATTCCTCAAAAATAGCAACACTAACCACCACCACCACAATTATCTTTTTTTTCTAAACGTAGAACACACAACGGTGAAGTGGCTTTAATATTTCCAATTTTTTTTTTCTTTTAGAGATAAACATGAACACAAACCGTGACAACAAATCTTGAGTTTATGATACCCTAGTTTCTCCGATCAAAAGCAAAAGAAACAACAAGAAACATCAAGATTCAAGAATGGTAATGATATAGACAAAAGGAACAAGAAAGGAAAGAAGAAAGAAAAAGAAAAAGAAGAAGAAGTTAAAGGGCATGGAAGACGGTCGTAGAGGATCATCTTCAACACCACAATCACGTAAGATCATGGTGATAGCTGATCCAACTCGTGAATCAGCAGCAGCTCTTCAATACGCTCTTTCACACGCCGTGCTCGAACAAGACGAGCTTATTCTTGTACATGTTGAAAGCACTGGTGGTGGTTCTTGGAAAAATGCTTTCTCAAGTTTTCTTAGATTGCCAAGCTCCATCTCTTCATCTAGCAGCGGCTCCTCCACCCCCGCAGCATCTATAGGTACCGCGACAGGTTCTAATGCCGCGGCTGTAAGCGCTTTGGCCTCTGAGATTGGTCAAGGAGATGGGAACTTTCTTGAACAGATGAAACGGATATGTGAAATTGCTCAGCCTAAGGTACGTGTACACACCGAGTGTATAGGTATAGATGGGATCAAAGCTACAGCTATTCTTCTTCACGGAGACAAGCTTGGTGTTGATGTTATCATCATAGGCCAACGCAGGACAATCTCATCTTCCCTTCTAGGGTATGTTTTATCTCTCTCCATATATCCCTTTAATGAATGGGTGTTGGTTATACATTAAACCCGAATTTACGATATTTTATTAATTTATAGAGTTAGTAATTTTATAGAATATATATAAAATGACCCGAAAATTAATTTGGAATGGAAGAAATGATTATATTGATTTTATCGATATATAACATGACACGATCAAAACAAATTTGGAATTGAAGAAAGATATAGGTTTTTATCGAGTTATTAATTTGTCGAGTATTGATTTATAAAGGTTATACGGTATATATACTAGTGTTGGTGTCTTTACATTTTCGATATGAGATCTTAACAATGAGGGTGTGTGGTTCGGGTTTTGACAGAACTAGGCGGCCAGGAGGGTCACTAAGAGGATCAAAAGGAGTAGACACAGCGGAATACCTAATCGAGAACAGTAAATGCACTTGTGTTGGGGTACAAAAGAAAGGTCAAAATGGAGGATATGTTCTAAACACCAAGACGCATAAGAACTTCTGGCTCTTGGCATGATCATCTATATTACATAGTCAGTTTTATTTGCTTTCAAGTAGCTGTGACAACAAACAAAAGGAAGAAGTAAGAAGACAAAAATAAAGGTTACCTAGCTCGCCATGCACTCATGGTTCTTCAAGTGTTTTTAATTCCTCTCATCTCTCTCAATTCTAGCAATGAATGAAGTGTTCTTTTATATGTTTGTGTTTTTTTCCCCACGTTGAAAAATGTGGGTAAACGCTGTAAATATCTAACAAATGACAGCCTGATGATATCAATGGGAAGTAAAGAATGTATAAGAGAATCTATAGAGCTGCCTCAAATTTGAAAGAAGAAAAATATGTTCATCATTGTTGTAAAGAGCAATGGAAGCTTTTGATTAGTCTCATGACTCTCATCCAGTACCAAGGGCTTTAGGATCTGTAATGTATACAAAGATAAGAATAAGAATCTTATTGATGTTGCTTGTATAAACAACTCTATTCAGTTCCTCACTTAGAGAGGAAAAAAGCAAAATAAAAACTATAAGAAAATTAAAATCTCCGTTGCCGGGATTCGAACCCGGGTCTCTCGGGTGAGAGCCGAGTATCCTGACCAGCTAGACTACAACGGATTGTTGTACATTTTGCGTATTATAGAAATATATCACTATGTTTACAATATTGTAACATGCATACATTGCCCAGATTTTTTTTTTTTTTTTTAAGTAGTTTTGGCTGTTTATTACAAAAGAACATCTATAATCGAAATTTACCCGGACTAAGTAAAACAAAAATTGACTAGTGCATTTTATCGAATGTTGTCTAAGAGCATGAGCATCGCCCGGACGATTTGTTTGGTCCCAAAACAAAAATAACAGAAAAGAAACCAATCGCGGGCCGCCACGTGTCAGTGAGGCCCGCGAATAGTGAAAAATCAATACAAAAGACGTTGCGTTTGTGAGTACGTCCCATTTATTTTTCATTCTTTTTTATTTCTTTTTTAAAATAAAAATTAGAGGGACTGAGATAAGGGACCCGATGCCCATGGCCTAAGATGGTCTAACCACACTTCGAAACCCTCCTTTCAATTTAAAGGCTTTGTTTCGTATACATAAATGAACATTGTTGAAAAACGTCATCAACTAGTTAAGGGAAGTATGTTTGAGGATTCTCCTCTTGCAATATCGCGGGGGAGGTTGTGAGCTCTCGTCTCTTGCAATATCGCGGAGAAGATTACGAGTATGTTTAGATTGTATTTTTGTAAAATGATATAAATATACAAAATGTATGTATTTTGAGATAGAAAGTGAACTTTTACATAATTGTGCAAAAGGTAGCGAGATGTCCGACAGCAATTGCAGTTTCCATTGCGTTTAACGCATCCCACCAACCCATCTGCATGCAACCACACACTTCCATATCCAATAAACTAAAATGACCAAAAAAATTAAAAAAATAGACATAATCAAGAAAGGCTTACCCTTCGAGGTTGTTGTTCCTCTAGGTTTTCATCATCAGGCTCTTGCTGCAACGGTTGTTGGAGGGCTAGGTTCTCATCGCAAGGCTGCAGCTGCACAGTTTAGAGTATAATAGGGTATAAGACTTGCTAGTACATTATGACTTCTAAGGATTAAATATATGTAAAAAGTAATCTCGTGTTCATTTTCAGTTTTCACTATATGAATTCTAAGGAAATGTAAAAAAAATGATACACAAAAATTGCCGAACCAAATATTTTGACAAATTGCTCACCATTTTTGTTAAAAATACTTTAATAATTTCTAACTAATTTTTTACTAACTTTTATTCATCGAATTAGTAAAAAACTCAGACGAATTTCCAACCATTTTTCCTCGAAAATAAGTATGTTTTCTTTTATGCTAAAATATTATGTCTTTTTGAGGTTGGTCTTTGTTTATCGAAATGTTTGAACTGTATGTACACGTGTCAACACACAACCTAAATTCTAGAATTAACCATTTGGTATAATGTTTCGAACGTATCTAAACTAGTTAGGCAATTCAGCGTCAGTTCGTATAATCACGTCATCATTATATGCCAAAGCTATCAATTAAAGTGCGACACATTTTCAAACGTCACGATATATAGCTAGCTATATCTGGCCGCTATTACAAACGCCTAAATAGATTACGAATGTTAAAAAAAAGAACAACGTACCAGAGAGTGAGGGCTACGTTTAGATCGTAATAAGACATAACTATCCAAGAAGAGACAATGGGAATGACTATAGGTCCGTCGCATATAACACTTGACACAGAGATCAAAAGTTTCGCCGCCTGGTGTGTCGAAGCACGTTACACATGTGAAGTGTAGACCACTGAGAGACTGAAGGCACGTCCGACAGCTAATGGTCCGGGTCCGAGCCACATAGTAAAGCGTCAAGACCTCCCAAAAGTCAAGCTGGCCGTCTCTATTACGGTCGAGCTCCCTGAACATCTCAGGACAAACCCAAGCTAAACCGGCCGTTCGATGCAAGAAGTCAATGTACTCTTGAAAGCTAACACGACCGTCTCCATCAATGTCCATTGCCCGAAAGAAATGCCATGCCAAATCCTGTTGTTCCCGGGAGCCGTTGTTGTAATAAGCAATTGCGGCTTCGTGGAGCTCATCCATTATTGATTGTATAAGACCGAAGGGAATTTTTCAAGATAAGTGGCTAAAGCATGTGGTGGAGGTCTCTATGTACAAGCTAGATGGAGCTGGAGACCCTACTTGAACGAGCCAAGAATGAAAATGTACAAGGAGCTCAGACCTCAGAAACCAAGTTTAATTAGGACCACAAGTCTTGTTTTGTTTGTCGCTAAGATAGAAGAAAGAGACAAGAAATAGATGACTTTTGGTGTCAAAGTCTAGTTGTAGTGTTGTTTAGTGCGTAAATCACAACTTGTTCCATGTATATATAGTCTTCGTACTTTTTGGTTTCTTACAGATATTGATGTGAAATTCTTGACAATTAGAATGTGGATAATGTCACAAGACAAATAATCGAATATTTTCTTTGTAGACGACTCTGAACTTAGGCTAGTACAAGATGATTACAGGTTGACTCGTAGTTCGCTTACAAATTAAGGTGGCCGAGACCGAACTAAATAACCGTTAATAAATCGTCAATATGAACTATTAGACTAACAAATGTTTATATTTTTTTTTTGCCTTTTTAGGAATGATTCCTCTCTCGCTTAAAGATGTCGTACACTAGAAATGACTGGAATGCTCTTCCTTCATCTACCTTCCCGGGCACTAAGCGAATATTACGAAAATTTATGGTATTTGTGAGTCGCTTTGTCTCGACCAAATATATGATTTTAGCATTTGTTTTAATTCGAAAATTTACAAATATTTGGATCTACGAATAACCGAATTTTTTGTGATGTTTGTGAATTATTTGATTCGATCCATCTAAAATATTTTTTAAAATATAACTAAAAACACAGAGTACATAAAGTATTCAAATATGAGATATTAAAGATTTTTGACCGACATGCTTTCATATTAAGTTAAAAAAAAAACATAACCACTGTTTTAAAAGATTAAACAATTTTATTTTAAATTGAAGAATATTTTTTTTCCTTAACGAAACTGGGAGTCTGCATATAAAAATTTTTTTTGGTCGAAAGTTTGAAACTATGAAAAAAAAATTTGATTAAAAAATCATCACTTGGTCCTAATATCTTATTTTTAATGGTGATTTTTTTAATCAACTCTTATTCGCTAGAAAAGGGGTGTTATTATTTACCACATGTCCAAAATATGATAATCTGGATACGAGCCGAAAATATACAAATACACAAATTATATAATGATTTTCATATACATAGTTATATATTCTTAGTCAAATCTAAAAATACACGAGTCGAAGCGAATATCTGACTTTTAAAAAAACTGATATTGTGATTTGTTTCATCGTTTAGGAATACTGTATATTCCTATTTGCTTTGCTTCGAAAAATTTCGGATATTCGAATTTTTCAAATCAAATCAAAACGAATAGCGAATCGAATCGAATTTAACGAATATTATGCCCAGGCCTTAGGTGTAAGGTTGGCTCAATGACTTTTCTGTAAAAACCATTAAAAATTGATTATGGACCGGGTCTGTTAAGGGATAAAATCCATCCCTAACAAGAATGAATCACCACTATGCTGCACTAGAAAAGCGATTAACTAAAAGTGTCTTCCTAGGTCTAGCTTTCCCCTTGATCTCTAGTGTCACGGTTGAGTTCATTACTAATCTAGTGGTGCATACCATGAGTAGTATTTGAAAGAGCTATTTTAACTAAAGTTTAACGCTGCCACACTCTTTTCAAACTCAATGACACATTTTTATAACTCCTATGAGAAAATGTGCATATATGAATGGTCTAGTCCTTTAGTGAAATTTTTACAAAAACTCGCATGATCCCAAAGAAATCCAAATCACTGATTCGTCTCCTACGGTCCCATCGTAAAGTGGGACGACTTAAATTCTCGTAGTGCTTATGAATGGTCTAGTCCTTTCCCACAACTGCTGGCACAAAAACATGTAACCTTTGCCCAAATATGGCAAAAACCACCTAACCTAAAAGGTAGCCAATAATACATATATAAGTAAAAAATGCTTCAACATATGTACATACTTTTCTTCAATATTTCATCAAATAAAGTCGGACTATATATATTCAAGAAGTCTATGATGAAAATTGTAACGAAATCCTCATATATTATCCAATAAACAAATTCACTTAATGCTTCCTTGGTCGTCTACGGAAACATGAATTAGTACATTTTGAGTTAAAAGTTAATACAACGAAAACCATGTAAATAATATAGTTCAACCCCATAACTTCAAACGATAGAGAATTATCATGCATGTGCTGCACAATAAGTTAAAGTGCTAATAAATCTTATCTATATGTGTCTGATAAGTATTTTATATGTCTCTGACAAGTTTATAAGTTTATTATAACAATTTTTTCACGTGGTAAACAAGTATGGATCTACCAACCTAAAGACTCTATCCTCTTTTGTCTATACAAATCAATTAAATACATTTGCTATCCCACTAACTAACAAAGCTCCATGTGGATCATATATAACCTTACTTTAGTCTCTCAAAGTTTTGTCAGATGAAGTTGTCAATACACAACATTTGATAGGTTCAAGATCGATCATTGGCTTATTGCACCGATTCTATAAGTTATAGTGATGTAACAAAATGCAAATATGATTGAAAAGGAAAAAACCAAATATATTAAGATTCAATTCCTAGCATTTCAACTCTCCAAATAATTAATTCATTGCAATCCTTGAAAATGTTTAAAAAGTTATTATTATCTTATTTTTTGAATTCTCTTCTTTTTAAATCTTTTATTCAATACCCTTTTCTAAAACTTAAATTTTACAGTGGCTGAGTCCAGATTTTGTAATTTGAACTTTTTTCTAACTTTATGAGGTTTTTATAAACAAACCAAGCTTGAAGTGACATATACGTCTAAATTAATTGATATTAGCTAGGGATATACGATTGCAATATATTAAACTTCCCAAATCACTGTATCAATTTTATTGTGAAATCATATATGATTTAAATAAAATAATTCTCTAGCTAATATTTACTAATATTCTTTTTGTAAGAAAATGTTAAAGTATATATACTTTTAAAATAAAAAAATGTTTTACAACAATGGTCGAAGGACAACATATTTTTTTAAGTGATTAACTGCGCGAGGCAAATAAATTTTGTAACTTTAGTTCATATCATCGATCTCCCCGTAAGTTGATTTGGTCGAGAATTATTTTCGGACATGCTTGTCCAACATAAATTTACTATTCATCAACTATAATCAAAACCGCGAAAAAATAATTAAAGAAATACTTCTACTATGTGAAAGATGATTTATGTTCTCTAATTATTTTTAAAGTTCTTTGCTAGCTATATTCAAAAGTATTTCAACTATAAGAAACTATACTTGAAGCAAAAAGACATAAGAAATAAGTAAAAACCAAATTTTTTGGACCAAAAAAAATCGTTAGAACCAAATTTTTTTAATTTAATTTGTATCAAATCAATTAACGAATATTTTTACTCTTGTGAAACCAAAAAAAAATGACAAATTAGTAACACAAATTATCACATGATTAAGCTTTTTAATTAATTTCACCAACTTAAATGACACAATCTATTTTTTTTTTAATTGTCACCAACCTATAGACTCTCTGTCTCACACAGTCAACGCAACGTTATACAATACAAAGACTCCAACTTTATTTATAACCTTAGGTTTTTCTCAACACACGCCTCAAATCCCTTTTCACAGCTCACCCCTCTCACACACACACACACCTTGAAGAAGACGAAGAGAGAAACCATGGCTTCTTCTGTTATCTCTTCTTCTCCTTTCGTCTGCAAATCATCCTCTAAGGTATTTCATTTTCTCTATTTCGATTTTTCACATTTTTGAGTTTTTCAATTTCTTATAGCTTTTGTGTTTTTTTGTGATCGAAGCAGAAGGATTTGGGGTTTTCTTCGTTTACTAAATCGTCTCAGATTTCGATTCATCGATGTCAGAAGAAATCGATTTCTCGGAAGATTGTTTCTGTTATGGCTCCTCAGAAGGATCGGTCTCCTGGTACCACAGGATCGGTCTGTATCTTCTTCTTCTTCTTATTCTTAGTGTTCGTCTCTCTCTTGTGGCATTCGTTTGATGTCTTTTATTTTGCGATTTGTTTTAGGTGAAAACTGGGATGACAATGACGGAGAAGATTCTAGCTAAGGCGGCTGAGAAGTCGTTAGTGGTTCCTGGTGATAATATTTGGGTTAATGTTGATGTTCTTATGACTCATGATGTTTGTGGACCTGGTGCTTTTGGTATCTTTAAGAGAGAGTTTGGTGAAAAGGCTAAGGTATTATGCTTCTTATGGGATGTTACCTTGTTTCAAGCTTTTGATCAATGGACAGTAGTAGTAGTAGAATTCAAGAAATTGATGCGATTGATGCTCTGGTTTTTCTATGGAAAGTTGGAAGATTTTTGATAGGTTTGGGGATTTGATAGATGGGAATCTTGTTATGGTTATATTATCTTGATCCGTCTTCGTCTCTTCTTATGTTACCTTGTTTCAAGGTTTTGATCACAATGGACCTGGAAGTTTTGTTTTTTACAATCTGGTGGTAGTAGTAGTAGAATTCAAGAAATTGATGCGATTGATGCTGGTTTTACTATGGAAAGTTGGAAGATTTTTGATAGGTTTATGGATTTGATAGGTTGGAATCTTGTTATGATTATATTATCTTGCTTCTTCTTCTTCTTCTTCTCTTCTTATGTTAGCTTGTTTCAAGGTTTTGATCAAAATGGACCTGGAAGTTTTGTTTTTTACTAACTGGTGGTAGTAGTAAAATGCAAGAATTGATGTGGTTGCTGCTGCTTTACTATGGAAAGTGAGAAAGCTTTAGGGATTAGTGAATAGTAATCACAAATTATCGGGTTTTTTTTTCTTTCTGGTTTAGGGATTTGATAGGTTGGAATTTGGCTATAATTATATCATGTTGCGGTGTTGTATTGTTTTTCAGCTAGTTGAGAAGCTTTTGTAGATTTTGTATTGATGCTTGATCACTTTTGTGCCGTTTCTTATCGTGATTACTTGCATGTTTAAGGTTTGGGACCCAGAGAAGATTGTTGTTATTCCAGACCATTACATATTCACTACTGATAAGCGTGCAAACCGGAATGTAGACATTATGCGGGAACATTGCAAGGAACAGAACATCAAGTATTTCTATGATATCACCGACCTTGGAAATTTTAAGGTATGATGCTTTCAAACTTCTTATGGTGTTTCTCGATATTGTGACTTGCGTGATTATTATTGATTCTGCGTTCTTGCATTCGGATGAGACTTAGTGTTTTTTCCCCTCATATGTAGGCTAATCCTGACTACAAAGGTGTTTGCCATGTTGCTCTTGCACAAGAAGGTCATTGCAGGCCAGGAGAGGTACCAATCTCTTTCACTGGATATGATTTGCTTTCTTCTAATTGAATCTGGCGTATTTTTTGTTTTTAATTCTGCTTTAAATGATGTGTTTGCCTGTTATAGGTTTTGGTAGGAACAGATTCACACACTTGTACTGCTGGAGCATTTGGTCAATTTGCTACAGGGATTGGAAACACTGATGCAGGCTTTGTGTTAGGCACTGGAAAAATCCTCCTTAAGGTTTGTGTAATAGCTGATTTTCTTGATTATTTATGCTATAGTTCTATCCAGTGTGTTAAAAGGAAATAAGTGGTTCCCGTTTCAACTTGAAACTTGATAGAACAGTTTCCCCCTCTCCAGTTTTGTATAATCAGACTGTAGTTTCTGAAGCTCATATCCCGACTTTGCAGGTTCCACCAACAATGAGGTTTATCTTGGATGGGGAAATGCCCAGTTTCTTGCAAGCAAAGGATCTGATTTTGCAAGTGAGTGTGATATGTCTTATAGCTTTTATTTCCTTTTCCAGCTTCCAAAATCTTTACAGATCAGTATTGACAGTAGTATGAAGTACATTCCACCTTTTTATGTGTTCTAGTTATGTCTTCACTAATTTGCATATTTATGTGAAGTCAAATTTTTTCATTCTAAATTGATAGTTTATTTATTTAACGTTTCCTCTTTGGATTCTATCTGGCGTCCTTCATCTGGATCTTGAACTTACTTCCAACTTTGTAGATTATTGGTGAAATTTCTGTTGCTGGTGCAACTTACAAGACGATGGAGTTCAGTGGTACAACTATCGAAAGTCTGAGTGTAAGATATTACTTTGTGTCCTACATCATGGATCCCTTCTCCTACGGGAATAAAAAAGTATTTGGCATATGATGTTTTCGGTGATTTTATAAATCTTTGCTTCAATCATTTTTGGCTGCTAGATGGAAGAAAGAATGACATTGTGCAACATGGTTGTGGAAGCTGGGGGAAAGAATGGTGTCATCCCACCTGATGCGACGACATTTGATTATGTTGAGGTATGTATGATATGCTTTCTTGTGAAACATGTGATTTTCCAAGTGAAATGGTGTTGTGATATGCGTATTCCTTATCTTATATTAAATGCAGAATAGGACATCTGTACCGTTTGAGCCAGTATACAGTGATGGAAATGCAAGGTACAATCACATGGCACCCTAAGTTTTACAATCAGTGAGCGGAGTAATTATGTGTTTCTGTTATCTATATTCGAATTATTAGTGAAACTAGATAAACCGTAGTACCCTGGATATGTAACATGTGTTTCGAGAGTAATGCAACTTGATAGAATGGTCTAGCATGTTAAACTATAATTTTTTCTGTTTTGGTTTTTCGGTTGTGGATTATGAAAGTACCCAGTTCACTAACGTTACAGATTGCTCTTTGCAGTTATATCTCTGTTTCTTAGTATTTCTTTTTGTAATTATAGTTTGTTTTGTTGTTTTCTTCCACAGCTTTGTTGCAGATTATAGAATTGATGTGTCAAAGCTGGAGCCTGTGGTAGCTAAGGTGGGTTTACTATAGTTATCAGTTTATAAAGCATTGAGTTATTTCCGCCTCTTCATGCCAATTCAACACCAATTTAAAATAATTTATTTGCTATTGTCATTCTTTTTTTCAGCCTCATTCTCCTGACAACCGGGCTCTAGCAAGAGAATGCAAAGATGTGAAAATTGACAGAGTATACATCGGTTCTTGTACTGGTGGGAAAACAGAGGATTTTATGGCTGCAGCTAAACTTTTCCACGCAGCAGTAAGTTCCACTTCTTATCTGTCTCTTATTAGACATGCTTACCACTCTTTTACTCGATTTTGGACAAGAAATTATGATTACAAATACTTCATTAACATGTTTGAAACAGCCATGAATTGATTTCCGAATTCTTTTGTGGCAAACATAGTTATTAAAGCTCTTTCCTCTTCTCTATTACCTCGATTTCCGTTTTAGCCTCATAGAAATTCTGCTTGTGTATTTGCAGGGAAGGAAGGTCAAAGTCCCAACTTTCCTTGTCCCAGCTACTCAGAAGGTTAGCACTCAATTTCGACATTGTTACTATTTCAAGTAGTTTATGCACTGAATACAAATGATCAAATGCATTGTATCTTATCTATATGCTCATCTCTTCAGGTTTGGATGGATGTGTATGCTCTCCCTGTGCCTGGGACAGGTGGAAAGACATGTGCACAGATCTTTGAAGAAGCTGGCTGTGACACACCAACCAGTCCTAGCTGTGGTGCCTGCCTTGGTGGCCCAGCAGACACATACGCTCGCTTGAATGAACCACAAGTATGCACCCGTTACTTAACCCTACTTATCCTATTATAGATGTTGTGACACTAACTGTTTTAAAATTGTGTGTTACAGGTGTGTGTCTCAACCACAAACAGGAACTTCCCCGGTCGGATGGGACACAAAGAAGGGCAGATTTACTTAGCTTCTCCATTCACAGCTGCAGCCTCGGCCTTAACCGGCCATGTCGCTGACCCAAGGGAGTTCTTGCAGTAGGGCTAATGTAATGGTCTTTGTGTGAAAATGCATCGTCGACACTACTACATCGTTTAAATGATGAGCACTGTGAACTATATGTATGTATTTTTCTTTATTTTCCTGTTTGGACTTAGTTTCAAGCACTTTGTTAAACTTTTTTATGTGTTGAGTTTGAATAATAAAAGAGAGAAAGAGAGAGTTAGATAAGTCAATGATCATATTCAAATTCTAAATATCTTCATGACTCTATCAATGATTTGATTGCATGAAGTAAATAATGAAGACTTAGTGAAAACTTGCTAATATCTAATTTTGTGGTTTTGCAATTGCTGGACATTTGTCATTTACAAATTCCAATAACATTTGTTTGAGTTCCAAATTATATTAAACTCCAATAATTGAAGCTATAATTAAGTCAAATATATTCTCTAGGGACTTAAAATATAGAAGTTGAACATTTGTGTTAGAGAAAGGGAATATATATTGGTAAAAGTCACTGAATTAGCAAAGTCTGACATGAGAGAAATGTACAAGTTTAACCCTTAATAATGCCAATAAATTAATTATTAACCCTCAATAATACTTATTTTAATATTGATAAATTAGAGAGGCAAACATTGGCTGAGGGGCCATTGACTTGGGAAAAAAGAGTCCGTGGAGATAATATTATAAAATTTGATTTGTCCTCCGTAAATTAAGTGAAACCAAAAATATCGAATCAAAACCAAACCAAGAAAAATCGAATCTAAATAGAAGAAAAGTAATAATATTCGAAATAGTAAAAAATGAAAAAAAATGAAAACCGAAAAATTTTGAAATCGAGAAAATCGGCACAAAACCAAAATATTTCGGATATCTAAGATACAATTAAATGATAAAAAATTGCTTGAAATGTTCGACCAAATGAGGACATATATCTATCTTATAACTTATAAATTTGCATAATGATATATCTCTCTCTTGAATAATTAAGAGGTTTTGGGCTTCTTTCAGACCCGAAATAAAACATGTAATATGGTTTCGTGCCAAACTTTACTCGAACCGACGACATCTAAACATTTGTCAGAGATATTTAGCTATTAATACTTGGATCTCTCTTAATTTACTTCTAACCTTATTTTTTGTGGTACAGTGTTTGCAGAACATTAGTTTTCGCTCATCATCTTGTCTGGTAATACTAAACTAAGCTTCCCAGTTCCCACTCAAACTTCTACATCAGAAATAAGATTCGGAAAATGCTATTCGTACGTATTATTATTGTTAATCCCTACGGAATATTCCGGCTCTGTCTTTCTCTCTAGCTAAGTACATTTCTCGAAACATTTTTGTATATAAAAAAAAAATGTAGATTTAAATTATTCTAAAATTTTATAACAGCCGGCAATACGTGTTTGAGACGCGTCCCTACCACACTAAACAACTCTTATTTCCACAGACCTGGTTGAGCTTTTTTTGGTGTTTGTTTAATCAAACACAAGTCAGCTATAGTACTATTACGCCTATAAAAACCACTTGAGATAGAACAGTTTGGAACACATCTAACTAGCCCCATCTCTCTCTCAATTTTCATACAACACCAAAACCCAAAAACAAAATGGATGGTGAGGAGGAACATCAATTAGATGGTGAAGTTAATAACCATCATGAGAACAAGTTGAATGAGAAAAAGGTATGTTTTTGTTCCTCTCTTTAGATCATCTCTCGTCTCTCATCTAGCTAGTACATATATATATATATATCATACTATATATATCGTAAATCAAATTATTTGTTTATTAAGTTTCTAAATAAGAAATGTGAAATTCCGTCGCGTTTCTAATACGAAAACATGTGAGTTTCTGTCATGTTTACAAAAAAACAAATTTTAGGAATTATGTTTTCTTAAATTTTTTGTGTTTCCAAAATTTTATGTTTTTGAAACGTTTCGGAAACGAGAAATAGATATCGAAAAGAGTTTTCATGCAACCTAGCTAGCTAACTATTTCTAATAGTTAATATATGTGCATATATAAGTAAGAGGGAAGTATACATATTTTTAACTTAGTTATATATATATTATATAATTTTAATTCATACAATCATCTGATTTTTTAAACTTCTGTTTGAAAACAATCCAAAGCACGATTTGGAACAACTTAGACTTCATGATGATAAAAAGATAAAATGAATAGTTATATAGGAACATGTTTACCAAAAGCTCAATTATGAATCAATACAAATGACTATTGTGAATTATATAAATCCATCAAAGTCATATTTCTCAGCATCTTTTGCCTATTTCATCAGAGATCATGGGGAAAACTTATTCGACCCGATTCATTCAGCATAGAAGCCGGGAAAACTCCAACGAATACGAATCATACCTCATTGGTATGCTTTCAAATCCTTTCTATTCAATAAACAAGACAATCATCATCATAACTTTAAATCTAACCTTTAAAAATATGAAATAGTTGAGTTGGAGAACAACGTTGAGTTTGGCATTTCAAAGCCTAGGAGTGGTCTATGGAGACATAGGGACATCACCTTTGTATGTGTACGCAAGTACTTTCACTGAAGGCATCCAAGACAAAGATGATGTTATTGGTGTTCTCTCACTTATCATCTACACTCTTACTCTCGTTGCACTCCTCAAATACGTCTTCATTGTTCTTCAGGCTAACGACAACGGTGAAGGTAATAATTAATTTACGGAACATTTTGCATTAAAATACAGAATGATATTTAAAAAAAAAAATTAAAAGCAAATTGATAAACAACACTTATAATAAATTTATTTGTGAAATAAATAAAGTAAAATCATAAACCAAACATTTGTTTTAAGACATAAAAGAGTTTCTTCATTGGATCACGTACCCAAGATTGGGAAAAGATATGTACGTACGTCAATATATAAAAAGTATGACTCAAATTTAAAGTTTAGAAAGAAAATAGAAAATAATGAAACATATGACTTTACTTATTCTCTAGATAATGATTTATTTTTTCGTTTTTGTTTTTATAATCTCCTAGTAAATATTGTAGACTTATTAAACAAGCAAGATATATAATCATATGTAATTGTTTAACAAATATGCAATAGTACAAAACTAAACACGATGGTCGCGCTTTTATTGGACCCACAATTAGAATTCAATTAAGAGATCTATAACGATTTAATCAAGAATCAAATCTTCTCATTAGATCTATAACGAGTTAATCAAGAATCAAAACTTCTAATAGTATAAGCTAAATAATAAACACAATTATTACTATTGACTTTTTAGTATGTGACGCACGTCCTAGAGATGAACATTAATTTGTACGATGTCGCATGTTGACCAAATTTATATAATACTCCTAGTATCATACGATTTGCGCGATCCAATATACGTAAACTAATCTAAGATTCAAAAGTTCGTACGAGAACGAGTACGATGTTGACTTTTTATTAACTTTTTATTTTGATATTTGTTATTACTAGTTTGCAATTGCATCATATAGATTTTTGTGTTTTCAGGTGAAAATGTCAAACACTAGAGTTTTTTTTTTTTGTTTATAAAGTTTTAGTGTCTATATTATGATTTATGCACTTTGCATGCTTTTTGATTAATCTTTTTTCTTTTTAAAAAGTAGAATTGATTATCGGATATTTTTAGAACGAGTTGTATTATGTAATAATTTATTTTTCTTATTGGTTGACTGTTTTGGCTTTAAATTTCTATGCAATTAAAAAAAAATTGATTTGATTTTTTGTGAATATTTTAAGTTTCCATTCTCTTTTAATATAAGTTTATTGTTAACTAATAAATTACGATTATGTATAACATTTATCAAATTTATGGGATTTCTTGATATTGCGTGCGTTTAGGTGTATATTTTAATAAAATAGATTAGTGTCATGACAATTGACATAGTTTCTACCAAATCATATGAATACAAAATATATATATATATATATATATATATATATATATATATATATATATTTTGATGGTGAAATAAAGATCTCAGTGAAGTTAGGTACTACATAATATTTGAATATCACAGCTGAAGTAATAATGACGTTTTAATATGTAAAATATTTGAATGCAGGAGGAACATTTGCATTGTACTCATTGATATGTCGTTATGCAAAAATGGGACTAATTCCAAACCAAGAACCAGAAGATAGAGACCTCTCAAACTATACACTTGAACTCCCAACCACACAATTAAGAAGAGCCCATATGATTAAAGAGAAGCTCGAGAACTCTAAATTTATGAAGATCATACTTTTCCTTGTTACTATTATGGGCACTTCCATGGTCATTGGTGATGGAATCCTTACTCCTTCCATATCAGGTTAGATCCAAAATCATTATCCCTTAATCCTTTTCCAATATGACCTTGTCAAACAATATCAAGAATTATATATCAAGTTAGAATTATATTAATGTATTAGATAACATTCTAACTAACAATTTCAATGTTTATTCTTTTTGTGATTTTGAATCAGTACTATCAGCTGTGAGTGGAATCAAATCGCTCGGCCAAAGTAATTCTCACCGCATCCAAATTCTCGTTTATCAATTAACATGATATATACAACAATGTACTAATTAATGTATACATAAATGTGATCTAATGTGATACACTTTGATGATGAAATGTTCAGACACGGTGGTTGGCGTTTCGGTCGCAATCTTGATACTTCTATTCGCATTTCAACGGTTTGGAACCGATAAAGTTGGATTCTCATTCGCCCCGATCATCCTCGTGTGGTTCACATTTCTTACGGGAATCGGTCTCTTTAATCTGTTCAAGCATGACATTACCGTCTTAAAGGCACTTAACCCACTATATATCATTCAGTACTTTAGAAGAACTGGTAAAAAGGGTTGGATCTCACTTGGAGGAGTATTCCTTTGCATTACTGGTGAGAGAGACTTCATAAACTTCTTATATGCTTTTTTTTTTAATTACAATCCTAAAGTAAAATATTTCCTTCCTAATGATTGATATGTAATTTGTGGAATTAGGGACTGAGGCCATGTTTGCTGATCTAGGTCATTTCAGCGTTCGAGCCGTACAGGTGATTTTTACATTTCCTAAAGAAGTTTTTGACAAGATAAAAATAATAATATCAAAACTTAGAAAATATATACACTTACTAACCCAATGTTTTGAAATTGTAATGTCGCAGATTAGTTTCTCATGTGTCACATATCCAGCGCTATTAACAATATATTGTGGCCAGGCTGCGTATTTAACTAAACATACTTCTAACGTTTCAAATACTTTCTACGACTCAATCCCAGGTTGTTACTTTATAACTCATTTCGGAAAAATAAAGTATGATTATCAAAAATTGTTCTTAAACATTGTCTATAGCGTTTAAAAAATATGTGAGAAGTTTATAAAAGTTTCATATCTAACAATATAGTATTGGATGCAATTTTCAGATCCTATATACTGGCCAACATTTGTGGTGGCGGTAGCAGCATCGATCATCGCGAGCCAAGCTATGATATCGGGGGCATTCTCGGTTATCTCGCAGTCTCTTCGTATGGGTTGTTTCCCTCGGGTGCAGGTGATTCACACCTCAGCTAAGTACGAGGGACAAATCTATATCCCCGAGATCAACTACGTGCTTATGCTTGCATGCATTGCTGTGACCCTCGCCTTCAAAACCACTGAGAAGATTGGCCATGCTTATGGGATAGCTGTTGTAACCGTTATGGTCATCACGACATTTATGGTGACTCTTATAATGCTGGTTATATGGAAGACCAACATAGTATGGATCGTTATGTTCTTGGTCTTGTTTGGTTCTATAGAGATGTTGTACCTATCTTCGGTCATGTACAAGTTTACGAGCGGTGGGTATTTACCGCTTGCGATAACCATCGTTTTGATGGCGATGATGGCGATTTGGCAATATGTTCATGTCCTTAAGTATCGGTATGAGCTAAGGGAGAAGATTTCTGGTGAAACCGCTATACAAATGGCTACGAATCCTGATGTAAACCGTGTTCCAGGGATTGGTCTGTTTTACACGGAGCTAGTACACGGTATTACTCCGTTGTTCTCCCACTATATCTCAAATCTTTCCTCGGTTCATTCGGTTTTCGTCTTGATATCGATCAAATCACTTCCTATAAACCGTGTGGCATCATCAGAACGATTCTTTTTCCGTTATGTCGGACCAAAAGATTCAGGAATGTTTCGGTGTGTTGTGAGGTATGGTTACAAGGAAGACATTGAAGAGCCTGATGAGTTCGAGCGTCAGTTTGTTCATTACTAAAAGGAGTTCATCCATCATGAGTACTTCATGTCCGGAGGAGGAGAAGAGGACGAGGCGGGAAAAGAGGAGGAAGCAAACGTTGAGACTACACTTGTTCCTTTGTCTAGCCCTGTGCCTTCATCGGGGAGGATAGGTTCCGCGCATTCATCTTCGTCGAACAAGATTAGGTCGGCAAGAGTGGTCCAAGTGCAATCCGCAAATGATCAGACAGAGTTGGTGGAAAAGGCTAGAGAGAAAGGAATGGTTTATCTAATGGGAGAGACAGAGATTACGGCCGAGAAAAGTTCTTCTTTGTTTAAGAAGTTTATAGTGAACCATGCTTACAATTTCTTGAAGAAGAATTGTCGGGAAGGAGACAAAGCACTTGCCATACCAAGGTCGAAGCTACTTAAGGTTGGTATGACTTATGAGTTATAAGATTCTTGAAGTCTCTTTTGTTTGTGTGGTGTTCTCGTGTTTGTGTCATGTGTGTCTTTTACACGTTTGGTCTAAGTCGTTGTAAACTTGTAACCCAAATAAAAGTGTCTCTCATCTATTTACTTTAATACGTACTGATGTGTAGTTAATATTACCTTTTGTTTTGTGATTGTTAATGGGGAAAAATGTCATAAAATTCCCGAACTTTCAAATTTGGGACGATTTAATCTCGAACTTTAAAGAAGTTATTTTAATCACAAAGTTTTGTTGACTTTTCCGTAAAATAGTTAAGTTTTGTTGACTTAGCCGATTTAAACACGACGTTTAGTTTCTCTTAAAATTGCAAAGACATGGTTAACTATCCGTGAATTGCTTCCGTTTTAAACCACAAAACGACGTTTTTTAACAAACTGAAGAAACTAAATCTCAAAATCGATTCATAGTTCACAAATCTAACTCCCTAACCCTAAAAAAATCCACAAATTATCTTTACTTTTTGTTGAATTGTTGCCATAGCGCGGATTCATAAAGGAAGAAAACGACTTCCAACGTCGTTTTGTCGTCTAAGAAACATGGTCATTTAGGCTAAACATTGTTAATGTGTATTTTATCATCTTTCCCTACAAACAAATTTTCATTTTCTTAAACCAAATTGATTTTTTTCTGTTTTTAGAAAACCATGCCTTTTGATTTCTTTGTATAATATCATAAGATAAAAAGAGGATTCTAAACATTTATGCACGAAACACGTGTCATGTTTATCGATTAGATATTGATACGTGTCAAAATTTTAACTTTTATAATAAAATAGAAAATTAATTAAGAAAATACATATTTAATTTAGAGTTTATATGCTTTATTATTAGTTTTTTTAAAAGAGAGTTTTTCTTGTTGTTAACCAAAATGATAAATCACGGGTAAGCAAGGGCATTGTGATTAGTATTGTACAGTAAGAAATGTTAGACCAGAACTCATGAATGTATACTTTTGTTTAGAGTTTGTTGGGTATATCTTAAGTTTTAACTCTCTGGACACAATTACATGAAAAGGCAAGACTTGGAGACATATCGGTATGAAAAATTGCTTGAACATATAAAGTAAGTCATAGAAACATAGGAAATATTAAGACAAGACAAACGTGTTGCTCGATACAAAGAAGGAGAAGCTGAATGAGTCAGAATTTGAAGATGAAAGAGCGTAAGACTTCTTGGTTATATTATAAGGAATATATACGTACCTCTAGCAAGCGTTATAAAACATATTATGTTGTTTGCATTCGATAGTATTCAAAGATTGTTACACAAATTCACTGAAGTTAAGGGATCCTTGTTGACGGAGGAGAAGCTTCTATGGATAGGACTAGAGATTTGTCGATTTGTCGATTCTTAGTATACCCGGAAATATAGGGTTTGAGAGTCCTTCCTATAAGCTTCATCGGGGAGCACTTATGCACTCATTTGTGGGGTGACTCACAGCTTCTCAAAGATGCCATTTAGTTGACCTGCACTGAACTTGGAGCATAAGAGCTATAACGCACAAGTCCTACTAAGTTGGGAGATCCCACAACATCTCGAAGACGCATTTGTTTAACCTTGTCATTCTCTTCAATGATGTAAGTTGCGTGATAGCCGTTCCCTATACATTCGAAAAAATGGATAACCATGGCTACCTTCTTCTCCTCCTCAACAAAGAAAAATTTGCCACAATAAGATTGATATGGACAACCAAAACCACGGTCGTCTGGTTTCATATTGGGATATTATTTATCATATCCCGTATGTCAAGCTAATTAGACTAAGTTATTCCCTATTATGTATATTCTGCAAATCTTCAGTAGTAATTAGGCTTGGTCACTACTCTGCTGTACTGTATAAATTTGTAATTGTATTCTCGTATCAATACACAGAAATACATTTTGTCCTTGTCTGTTCATGGTATCAGAGCATTGAAATACAAATCTGATTTATTTTTATTTCCTCTTTCTCTCTGTTTCATCATGTCTGGAGACAATGGAAGAACGAACTCGAACAACTCGAACACGACGAACCCGACGGTTGAGGTGAGACGTAAGATCTCTCCTTACGATCTGACATCCGCTGACAATCCTGGCGCCGTGATTTCACATCCTTTGCTGAAAGGGATGAACTATGAAGAGTGGGCATGTGGTCTCAAAACTGCTCTCTCTTCAAGGAAGAAATTTGGATTTCTTGATGGATCCATTGCTCGTCCTGCGGAAGGCTCACCTGACTTGGAAGATTGGTGGACAATTCAGGCCTTGTTGATTTCCTGGATTCGAATGACAATTGACCCGTCGTTGCGTTCCAACGTATCTCATCGCGATGTCGCAAAAGATCTGTGGGATCATCTCAAGAAACGGTTTTCAGTGACAAATGGACCTCGTGTGCAACAGCTGAAGGCGGAGCTCGCGTGCTGCAAGCAAAGAGGTCTTGCCATTGAAGCTTATTATGGGAAGTTGAATCGCATTTGGGATAGTATGACCAATCACAGGTCTGTGAGGGTTTGTAAATGCGGCAAGTGTGAATGCAATTTGACAATTTTACAAGAACAAGACCGTGAGGAGGATCAAGTTCTTGGCTGGTCTTGATGATGCTTTTAAGACAGTGCGTTCAAGTTTGGTATCTCGCATACCTATCCAACCAATGGAGGAAGTGTACAATGTTGTTCGTCAAGAAGAAGATTTGAGGACCAACGTTAAAAAGAGTGACGATCTCGCTGACGTGAAGGCGTATGCTGTGCAACAAAGAGCCCGTGTGAACTCCTCTCCTCGTCCTGATGAAGATGTGGTGTGCAAGCATTGTAATCGTGGCGGTCACGCTTCCGATAGCTGTTTTGCTGTTGTCGGGTATCCGGAGTGGTGGGGTGATCGTCCTCGGAGTCGCACTATGCAGGGAAGAGGACGTGGAACGTTTGCTGCTGGAAGAGGTCGTGCTACGAACTATGCTCATGCCGTTCAAGTACCAAATGTTTCTCCTCAGGAACATGCCAACTACGTAGTTACGGAGAAAGATCGCGATGGAGTGAGCGGGCTAAGCGACTTACAGTGGCAAAATTTGATGAAGCTTTAAATGGTGGAGCAAATGGAGGGGCTAGTACTAGCAATGAAAAACTCTCTGGTAAGCGTCTCTCTCCTTCTTGGATATTAGACAGTGGCGCTTCTCATCATTTAACGGGAAATTATGAAATTCTTACAAACGTAACGGATATGGAACCAGTTTTAGTAATATTAGCAGATGGTCGAGAACGGATATCCTGTCTCGAAGGAACGGTCGTTCTGGGATCAAGTCTGGTTTTGAAATCTGTTTTTTTGTTGAGGAATTTCAGTCTGATCTCATCTCAGTAGGGCAGTTGATGGATGAGAACAATTGCATTATGCAATTAGCTGATCAGTTTCTTGTAATTTAGGACCGCGTTTCGAAGATAATGATTGGAGCTGGTAAGAGAGATTCCGGAACCTTCCGCTTTTGCAGAACGGAGTTGGTTGCCCAGGTTACAACACAAGAGGAAAAAGTTTACACGTTGTGGCATAATAGGCTGGGGCATCCGTCTGCTAGAGTTGTTGGTTCGCTTCCGCAAGTTTCTGTTTCTGTTGCTTCTGATTCTTTAAATAAGGCGTGTGATGTGTGTTTTCGCGCCAAACAAACACGATCATGTTTTCCTACCAGTAATAATAAAACAACGTTTGTTTTTCAGCTTATACATTACGATATTTGGGGTCCGTATCGTACTCCGTCATCCTCTGGTGCTCGTTACTTCCTTACAGTTGTTGATGATTTTTCACGCAGTGTGTGGATCTATCTTCAACAAGATAAAACTGAAACTGCAGCAAATCTAAAAAGTTTGATTTCAATGGCTGAAAGACAATTTCAGAAACAAGTCAAACGTATTAGAAGCGATAATGGAACTGAATTTACAAGTATGACATCTTTCTTTCGTAGTCAAGGGATACTTCATGAGACATCTTGTGTGGCTACACCTCAGCAGAATGCCCGTGTAGAGAGAAAGCATCGCCATATCTTGAATGTTGCTAGAGCATTAAGATTTCAGTCACATTTACCAATCACTTTTTGGGGAGAATGTATCTTAACTGCTGGTTATCTGATCAATCGTACACCTAGTCCAGTATTGAATGGAGTCACGCCATATGAAAAGCTCCATGGTACTGCACCGAGTTATGCACATTTGAAGGTCTTTGGGAGCCTCTGTTATGCACATAATCAAACGCATAAAGGGGATAAATTTGCTTATAGAAGTCGGAAGTGTATATTTGTTGGCTATCCTTATGACAAAAAGGCATGGCGTCTCTATGATCTCGATGCAAATGAATTTTTCAGTTCACGGGATGTAAGATTTTGTGAAAATGAGTTTCCCTTTGTTGATTCTGAAATTGTCTCTGTTAACAATGACAATAAGGAAGAAGATGGAGAAGCATTGTGGGCTTCACATTCACTTGGTCCAGTTGCAAATGACGACAATGGGCCTGTACTCGGCCCAACTGTTTTGGATGGTCCATTAGAAGATATGGCTACGATTCCAACCTCTGTTTCGTCGTCTTCAACGCCGATGTCATCTTCCTCTGGTTCTGCAATGGTTGTCGCTGATCCAGAGTCGTCTCTACGCCTCGTACCGTCAGCTCCTCGACCTGGTTCTTCCTCAGAACCACTTCACAACTTTCCATCTTTGTCGCCTTCGTCTTCAGATAACGAAGAAGTTGTGATTCCGGTTCCGGCGTCCGTTCCTCCTCGTCGTGGAGACCGACCAAGACATCCACCAGCAAAGTTTCGCGATTATACGATCAACACGGCTCAGATACGGGTCTTGGGTACTTCTCGCTCTCTTTACCCAATTCAAAATTATGTTGGTTGTACACGGTTTTCAGAAAAACATCGTGCTTACTTGGTCGCCATCACTGATAATGTTGAACCAAGAACATATAAACAAGCAATTCAAAGCCAGGAATGGTCCAAGGCAATGGGTTCTGAAGTTGGAGCTTTGGAAGCAAACGAGACATGGACGTTAGAAGACTTACCTCCTGGGAAGAAAGCCATTGGCTCAAAATGGGTCTACAAAATCAAACATAATGCAGATGGGTCTATTGAACGCTACAAGGCTCGTTTAGTTGCTCTTGGAAATAAGCAAGTTGAAGGTGTTGATTACGGTGAAACGTTTGCTCCCGTAGCACGAATGCAAACGGTTCGTATGTTCTTGGAGCTTGCGGCAGGGAATAATTGGCCTGTACATCAAATGGATGTACATAATGCATTCTTGCACGGGGATTTGACAGAGGAAGTATACATGAAGCCTCCACCAGGGTACTTTATGAATGATGAGACAAAGGTTTGCAGACTACGGAAATCTTTCTATGGTTTGAAGCAGGCACCTCGCTGCTGGTTTGAAAAGCTGACAACTGCATTGTGTGAGTATGGTTTTGAACAATCTTTCTCTGATTACTCGTTGTTTACGTTTGACAAAGCTGGGATTCACATCAATATTTTGATATATGTCGATGATATGATCGTATCGAGTAATTCCAATGACGCACTTTCTGCTTTCAAGGGTTATCTGGCCTCGTGTTTCAAAATGAAAGACCTTGGCGCACTGAAGTACTTTCTGGGAATAGAGGTGTCTCGTAGTACACAAGGTTTTTATTTAAGTCAACGGAAGTATGCGCTTGAAATTATTGCAGATGCCGGTCTGCTCGGGTGCAAACCTGACACATTTCCGCTAGAACAGAACAACAAGTTGGCCTTGTCTACTTCTCCTCTTTTATCAGAACCTGAACCATATCGTCGTTTGCTTGGTCGATTGCTCTACTTGGCCGCAACATGTCCGGATTTATCATTTTGTGTTCAGTATCTTGCTCAGTTTATGAAGTCACCTCGCGAAGATCACTGGGAAGCTGCATTACGAGTAGTTCGCTACTTAAAGGGAAATCCTGGTCAAGGAATATTGTTGAAAGCTCAGAAAATTTTTCGGATAACAGGTTGGTGTGATTCAGATTATTCGGGCTGTCCTTTAACCCGCAGGTCAGTCTCTGGTTATTTCATTCAAGTTGGAAGTTCCCCAATCTCATGGAAGTCAAAGAAGCAGAAAACAGTTAGTATGTCGTGTGCAGAAGCCGAATACCGAGCACTGGCGTATATTACAAAGGAGCTCGTCTGGTTGAAGCGTGTTATGGCTGATCTTGGTGAAGCTCATCCTCAGCCTAGGCTCCTCTACTGTGATAGTAAATCTGCTATACATATTGCAACGAATCCAGTCTTTCACGAACGAACCAAACACATCGAAAATGACTGTCATTTCGTTCGTGACAAGATCAAGTCAGGAAATCTTCACTTGTTACATGTTCAAAGTCATTTCCAGCTAGCTGACATCTTCACAAAACCACTCGGCCGTCAAAGCTTTGATAATTTTTGCGCCAAACTGGGCATTTTGAATCTCCATGCTCCAGTTTGAAGGGAGGTATTGGGATATTATTTATCATATCCCGTATGTCAAGCTAATTAGACTAAGTTATTCCCTATTATGTATATTCTGCAAATCTTCAGTAGTAATTAGGCTTGATCACTACTCTGCTGTACTGTATAAATATGTAATTGTATTCTCGTATCAATACACAGAAATACATTTTGTCCTTGTCTGTTCATTTCATATCAACATTTAGAAAAGGGATTCACGACACCGTATTGGACTTAATCATAGTTGTGACCCAAATCTCCCCCTCTGAACTACCCAAACATTGATATAATGCCGTGAGTTTCTCGTCTTTAAGAGAAGAGATTGCAATTGCATTGGAATATAATTTGCATATGGCTGGATGACAAATGTGTTATCCCAGTTGAACTGCGACCGCTAGAAAATTCTTTGTATCAACTTTTTTTTGTTAACAAAACATATTGTGAAAATTTCAACAATACCCCTTTTCAAATACTATTTTTCAAAAAATACCCATTTTCAAACTTTATCAAAAAAATCAACTAAAAGTGTACCACTGTTCATATTAAAATGTAAACTGTAAATTTGTAATGAATTTTAATAATAATACAAATCTTTTATTGGACTTTTAATAATAATACAAATCTTTTAATAATAATTCACGACACCGTATTGGACTTAATCATAGTTGTGACCCAAATCTCCCCCTCTGAACTACCCAAACATTGATATAATGCCGTGAGTTTCTCGTCTTTAAGAGAAGAGATTGCAATTGCATTGGAATATAATTTGCATATGGCTGGATGACAAATGTGTTATCCCAGTTGAACTGCGACCGCTAGAAAATTCTTTGTATCAACTTTTTTTTGTTAACAAAACATATTGTGAAAATTTCAACAATACCCCTTTTCAAATACTATTTTTCAAAAAATACCCATTTTCAAACTTTATCAAAAAAAATCAACTAAAAGTGTACCACTGTTCATATTAAAATGTAAACTGTAAATTTGTAATGAATTTTAATAATAATACAAATCTTTTATTCTGAAAGAATAAAATTTTTCCAAAACATTGTCATTATATTATCATTCATTGAGCTACTAAAACATTATCATTATACTAATCATGTTTACGAAAAAAAATCAGAATAAAAATTTACTTGCAATATAAAAAGTAAATATTATATGTCCAAAAGTGAACATATATAAGAATCAGAATAAATGTTTACTTGCAATATAAAAAGTAAATATTATATCAAATCAGAATAAACATATTTTAAAATAAATACAACTCTAACTAATCTAACTTCTCGAGAAAATGTCACCTGATATATCCCCTAGTTCAATTATTAAAATGCCACACAGACACATTTAAAAATAAAATACCATCTTGCGAGTATCGCGCACATTAAAACGATCAATTTAGAGAAAATAAGGTATGAATTCTAGTTCATAAGTTGATAACCAACTTCTTAAGCCACAAGCGACACACGATTTAACTTTGACAACAGCTGCAAAACAACACATATATTGTTCAGAAAGAGTCAACACGTAGTCGAAGTAATAGACTCACTTGGACTTGGACAAGAGAACCCAAACTCAACAATACTGTCGGGATAACCATAATCTTAGTCATCATCTGAATAGTCCAGGCATAGGGAATAACTTCTAGTTGAAACATCGGGGAGTCTTAAGACTTCAATCCTCTCAGAAAGTCGTTTCTCCATAGCGTCGTCACGCCTGAGGTTGAAACAACTGCTCAAATCAAGGTGTTCCAAGTGTGGACAGCCGTCAAGAATGGCGTTCAAGCCCGCGTTATTTAGTCCATGCCAAAGAAGCTCGAGGTGGCGTAGCTGAGGCATGGTTTCTCCAATTGCTATGGCGGTATTATTCGGCTTTAAATAAAAAAACTGAACCATCCCTGGGCCGAGGTTTAGCTTCAATGTCTTCATTTTTGGACAAGACTGGCCTACAACCCTCACAGACTCTCCTGTAAATGCGCAGCGTGAAATATCAAGCTCTTCAAGGAGTGGTAGTTTCACAACTGCTTTCACAACTCCCTCATCTGTTATTTGACTACACAGTTCAAGTCTAAGGCTTCTCAGATTACTTGACCTGCAAGTAATCGTGTGTAAAAGTTTAAAACATAACCTAATACAGATAAAGTTAAAGATCTGAAAGTTATCTTCTCCAAAACGAAATAAAAGCTAAACAAGAACAGTCTCAAACCTAAAAAATAAACACATTCATCATAAAACCAATACAAGAATAAAGACAGACAAATCTAGCTAAATATTAGAAAGAGACAGAACCTATCAGCGATGTAAATGAGGAGGTCATCAGTACCAAAGTGCCAAATATCAATCTCAAGCAAACCAGCATTACGACACATGATCTCGAGATCATACTTTTTTGCAAAGACTCCGAGGTTGCTCATGTCAATCTTCCGCCACAATGAAGGATCTTTACAGACGCGATGCCACGGTTTGCACACCTTCTGAGCGTTTTCTAGTATATCAACCACGCTAAGCCGATTCAGTACTGATGACGTTAACTCCGAAGGAAGCTCCGCCCAGTTTCTTGGCTCTTCATCTTTCATCAAAGAAGGCACGGAAGATGAAGAAGCCATTTTAGAGAGAGCAAAATGTCGAAGTGAAGAAATGAATATATATATTATATAATGTCAACGTGAATAGTAGTTATATTTAGTTGGACCTTTCGGAGTAGATAGGGCACTATGATCACTTTTATTGCTTGCTTCCCCTTAAGCCGTAATATTGGCATGCTCTAGTTTCTTGGAAACATGCAAAACCTACCAAAGTAAATATCTTTGTTGGAGTGTATTTCCAAATTATGACGATGTTTTCTATAGAAAACCAAGAGCCGCCATGGTCAAAATGACTGTTTTTTAATCTTTACCAAAGAAAATAAAATGAATGTTTTATTTTTCCAAGACATTCATTAACTAAGAGTATATAAAATAAGTAACATTGATATTTCCACGAGACACCAATCAGATTTCAAATTTTACGTACGAACATATATTTTTCAAAAATAAAAGTATTAGTTTAACTAGATTATCTTGGGTATTGTAGTTTCATACAAGATTGATTATATTTCAACGAAATGAATACATTTTGTATCTTTCCTGATCATCTAAAACTGTGTAACCAAATAGAAACACGAATAGTAATAATTCACTGGTCTCGTCCAGAGGACATTGCAAAACAAGAACAAAACAGAAACAAATGAAAAGAAATGCAAGAAAGAAAATAAGATATTAATTAAATTAGTAGTAGTTAGTCTTTGGTTATATATTTGGTAAACTTGGAACATAAGAGCTACAACACACAAATGGGCAACAATTGATATATTCTTGTTGGTGACTCACGTCTTCTCCAAGATGCACTTTCTTAACGAACCCATTCTCTCCAATGATGTAAGCTGCGTCCTCGTAATGGGTTTTTTTAGATGTGTTATAATGAATAACCACTGCGACTTTTTTCTCCTCGTCAATGAAGAAACTGCCACCGCGATAGTCAAAATGAAACTCAAAACCAAAGTGTGGTTCCATATCAACTTTTAAGAAAGGTGTCCACGACACAGCAATGGGTTCAATCATAGTTGTAACCCAAATATCCACCACTGCACTATCCTCACTCTGAAACAAAGCCGCGAGTCTCTCATCTCTAAGAGAAGAGAGAGCTCCTACGTCGTCTTCATAGTTCAAACACGGCAGAGGAAGAAGCTGTCCAAAGCTCTCCCTTGTAAAATTCAAAACATAGTAAATAGTGTGCCGGCCATGGCCACTGACCATCCTCTTGGTAGTATACTTTTTCTGTGGCAATAAAGTAAGTGTTTCCTTTCAAAGACGCGCCGCGCTGAAAATATTCTATCACCCAGTTGGGAATGATATCAAGAACTCTCCATGAATTAGAGATAAAATCATATATTTCGTATTCATGCAATTGGTGCTGACGACAAAAGTCGTAGTCATCCAAAAACCTAAGTACTTTGTGTTTACGGTCGTTGTCATATCCAATGGCATACTTGTTTGATCTATGGTAACTGTTTCTTGATTCAATCAACCTAGTTTGACCCAAATAAGGGTTCCAAACTACAAGCTTAATGTTGACCCCGGTGGTCACACATAACAATAACCCATCGCAATGAAAAACTTTCGATATCTTAATGAGTGGATTAAATAAATTACCTAACTCCTTTATAGTTGGATCCACGAATTCTTCTTCGTTAAAGGGTCCATGGAGATCAAACTTCATTGAGCAAAGCTTATACTTCTTCATCATGAATCCAAGAAACTGATGCTTTGCTTCTGCTTTACATAGAATCCGATCTTTGGATAAAGTGTTCCATCCTTTGCAAGTGGTTCTCACAGCTCCAAGAGAAGTTATTGGAATTCTAGACAGTATCTCTTCTACCAAATCCTGGGAAAGATCAGAGATCGTCGTCATTGTTTTTGAAATCTCTCTAACTTGGCAATCTCTTATATATAGCTTCACAATAAACATTTATTGATTGATGTTAATTTTTAAAATGTATGAATTTTCTATTTTTTTTCAAAAAAAATCTATAGAAATAAGGGATATGATAATAGATACATTTTTTTTTTTTTTTGCTATTAGTATACAAAGAAAATAACTAGTATTAATCACACAAAATTTGTTAAAATTGTACTTTATAATTAAGTTCAGTCACATCTATCTATCTACATAAACATCGAATCACAAGTAGCTATACCATTAATTAATATTTTTAAGTTTTGTTAATTTACTACACTAAGATACTTTTATATATATATGAAAATAAGAGAAATATAAACTTTTAAAATTGAAATATTTACTATAATCAACCATTATTTATTAGCCTAATAAAATTTATTAATATTCTATTTTCAAACACATTTATAACCATTACATTAAATAGAAATAGTTAATGACTATTTGTAATATTTCATTTAAAATTATAATATTGCGAATATATATAATAGTCAGAAAAAATTGTTTTGTTGGTTTTCTGTTAATATTAAGAATATAAAACCTCATTCGACCACAAAGTCACACTTTAAAAAAAGAACCATCTTGCCAGTATCGCGCACACAAAACTTAATAAAAAAGTTCATACTAAAAAGGGCATGAACGAGTTCATAAGTTGGTAACCCTAAAAGTAAAAAAAAAATAGAAGAAGAACAAGTGCTTAAGTCACAAGCCACACACGATCAGACTTGACAAGAGAGAAGCAAAACAACCCGTCTCTTGGCTCTGCATTGTTCAGAAAGAGTCATTATCACTGTCGTAACTACCATGATAAGGGTCATATATATCATCTTCATACTCATAATCGAAAGGATAACGGGGGCTAATTACTAAATCAGCAGCTGAGACATAGGGGAGTCTTAAGACTCTAATCCTCTCAGGTAATCGCATCTCCATAAGGCTGACATGCGTGAGGTTGAAACACATGCTCAAATCAAGGTTTTCCAAGTGTGGACAGCCGTCAAGAATGGCGTTCAAGCTCGAGGTAGCGTAGCTGCGGCATGGTTTCTCCAATTGCTATGGCGATATCATTCGACTCACCATGTAAGAACTCGGTCGCAAGGCTGTCGTTTATCTTCAATGTCTTCATCTGTGGACAAGACTGGCCTACAACCCTCAATGACTCTCCTGAATATGCCCAGCATGTGATATCAAGCTCTTCAAGGAGTGGTAGTTTCACAACTGCTTTCGCAACTCCCTCATCTGTTACTCGGAAACAATATGGAAGTTTAAGGCTTCTCAGATTACTTGACCTGCAAGTAATCGTGTGTAAAAGTTTTAAACATAATCTGATAAATATGTAAAATAATGGAATAAAAGCTAAACAAGAAAACATTCAGTTCAACCTTGTACCAAGTACGACTAGATTTCAAAAAGTGCATTCATCACTAAAAGCTAAAAAGTTTGTGTTTAATATGGACTATGGAGAGAGAGAAAGACAAGATCAGAAAGAGACAGAACCTATCAGCAATGTAATTGAGGAGGTCATCAGTACCAAATACCCAAATACGCATCTCAAGCATACAACCTTGGCTACGATCAACAGCATTACGACACATGCTCTCGAGATCCTTCTTCCTTGCAAAGACTCCGAAGTTGTGAATGTCAATCTTCCTCCACATCAAAGGGTCTTTACAGACGCGATGCCACGGTTTGCACACCTTCTGAGCGTTTTGTAGTATATCAATCACGCTAAGCCGATTCAGTATCAAAAACGTTAATTCAAAAGGAAGTTCCGCCCAGTTTCTTGGCTCTTCATCTTTCTTCACCGAAGGCACGGAAGATGAAGAAGCCATGTTTGAGAAAACAAAATGTAGAAGTTAAGAAATGAATATATAATGTCAATGTGAAGTAGTAGTAGATAGGGCACTATGATCACTTATTGCTTGCTTCCCCTTATTGGCACGCTCTAGTTTCTTGGAAACATGCAAAACCTACCAAAGTGAATATCTTTGTTAGAGTGTGTTTCCATTTCCAAAGACGATGTTGTCGATAGAAAACCAAGAGCCATGGTAAGAAAAGAAATGACTTGTATTCTTTTCCCAGACATTTATTAACTAAACAGTTTTCAAATTTGAAGTACAAACAATACTACTATATTTTTCAAAAATAAAAGTATTAGTTTAATTAGATTATCTTGGGTAATGTGGTTTCATAATTCCGAAGGAAAGTGTATTTTTTTTATTTCTTTATTAAAATATATTCAATACTATAAAGATGTATGAATTTGTAAAATACTTGGTTTTAATGTTATGTTGTACTCTAGATGGAGACTATTTATTTTTACGTTACGTGTATGATGTAGGATATGATTTATAACTTGATTTGTTTTCCCTCGAACGTTATTTTTGCATGCTCTTACGATTGCTAGCTAGCCTTTAATAATAATTATGGAAATCGGTATTTATTGTTCTGTTTAGTACGAAATCACTAAATTTCATAAGAATTCATTCCTAGAAGTGTTTATTGGTTGATTCAGCCATTCAAGTAAATTCAAGTTGGCTATTTGGTAAAGTAATGTAATTGTTTTGATGTAGTAACTAAAGTAATTTTTTTTTCCTTAGGAACATGGGTATATGGGCTATTCAACGAAAAAAAAACTATTATAAAGAAAAAAAACTATACAGTATTATTTTTGATTTTTTTGGTTTTTTAAATAAACTCCCACATGTGTTTTTTTATTTTTTTTTTACATTATTACAAATTATAAATCTTTTTTGGAAGAGATCTATTTCGAACCCGGATCTGGTGAGAAGTCAACAAAAATGAAAACCACTAGTCTACTTGCTCGTTCTCTTCTCATATGTGTTTTCAATATGTTCTTTTCCATTTCGTGTGGTTCAAATGAAAACAGCAACATATACGCACTTGTCCGAACCTGACTGGTTATCTTTTTTTTGGTTACATACACAAGATTCTCTTATTTTTTTCTTCCACATCTTTGTCAGCTGCTTTAGATAATATACTATTCCCACGTTTTACACTCTTGTTGACATAACATGTATAGACAATTTTTTTTTTAAGATATAATAAAGTTTTCACAAAAAAAGGAAATAACAAAGATAAATATCAAATACAAATACAGTATATAAGGCATGTCCATCTGAAAAATAATATAATATTCTTTTTATATGATTTAATTATTTAATTATTTTTTATCTGAGGTAAAAAAAATCATTTTTAGGATGATTTAGCTGAATATTCATTTACAATAACAAAATAAAGAATATAATCCAATAACGAAGGAAATTAAGTAATCAAAATAAAGAATATAATCAATGTTGTCTTTCTACAATTAGAATGTATTTTATCTTGCATCCCTATTAGTTACTTTTTTTGGACTACCTCATTAGTTACTTGAGCCTTGAGGTACAAAATTATTCCCACGTTGTGATATTCTCATACAAAATATATATATATATATATATATATTTATAAAACAATGAGTACTCTTTACTTAAAAATAACAAAGGAGGTAGCATTTTAAAATTCTAAAGTCACTGAACCCAAAATAAAGAAATATGTTCCAGCTTCTGAAGCCTCTTCTTTTCCTATACGATTCAGCTCTTTCCCTCGTCTCAACAATGGTAAGCCATGAGCCTCTTCATACCTTTTCTATCCTTAATTTAGCATTCTTTAGTAATAAACTATATATTCTTTTCATCTCTATAGATTCTCCACCTCGTTGGTTTGTTAATTCTCTCAAGTTTAGAGTTTATTTGTTTATTGTAAATGTAACTGTCAAACACAAATAAATTTAAAAACTAACTTTTCATACACTAAAGTTTAGTTTTGTTCTACTATTATGAGAAAAGTTCCATGGAGGAGGTCTTAAAACATCCGTGGATGGTGTGGAGATAAGCATGAACACTATGTGGAAAGAAACAAAGAGTACACTCATAGTTCCAATGTTTAAGTACATAGTGGATGTGTGTTTGATCCTCTCCCTCTTAGTTTTCGTAGAGTGGGCTTACATGAACCTTGTAGTACTCTACGTCAAGTTGTTTAAACGCAAACCTGAGAGAGTCTACAAATGGGAGGCAATGCAAGAAGATATGGAGCTTGGTCGTCATCAAAACTACCCAATGGTTCTTGTCCAAATTCCCATGTACAACGAACGAGAGGTCGAAATTTTTACTCCTTATCTCTTTATATTATCTTTGATATATATATTTATTGACAAGTAAAAACTAAAAGTAATATTGTAAAAGAACAAATTATTTTTCTGAAGAAGTTGGCTCCACCATTTTGAGTGGACTAGCAGAATTTATCCAAAGTGTCTGCCATTTTTGTCTAAACCTTCTTTTTATTACTATGATGACAAAAGTATATTTGACAGAAAAGTTAATATATTTTTAGAAATTAATAATAGATATTTGATTCTACTGATTTCACCTATTCCAAAATGAACCATAGAAAACAAATAAATAAAATAAATAAATAACATTCTTTTTCTAAAAACTAATTACTTGGTTTTCATTATTGAAAAGTAATTTTTATATTTTGGGAAAGTGTTCATAATATTGCCAACCAATATAATTATATAATATATTATACGTACACAAACTTGAAAATGGTTATATATATTTTTCACAAACTTGTTATATATATTTTTATATAATTTTTAAGATACTCAAACTTGATTATTGTAATTACTTTGGTTATATTTATAAGTTTGTTTTTCATGTGTGAAGGATATATGTAAAATAAAAAAATATATACTGACAACATTATTTTGACTTTTGAATCTCCAGGTCTTCGAATTATCTATAGGTGCAGCATGCAGACTGATATGGCCATCCGACCGCCTAGTTATTCAAGTTTTAGACGATTCCACCGATCCAGCCATCATGGTCCGTTCTAAATCAACTCTCCAAGGACATAGTAGTGCGCTAATAAAACTTAGGGAAAAAAAAGATGACTTAATTATATGAATATTATTGGGTTGGTTGTATATACATATACTTAATTAGTTAATAAAATTTCAGGAACTGGTGAGCATGGAGTGTGCAAAATGGGCATCTAAAGACATAACCATACACTATCAGAGGCGAGACAACAGAAATGGCTACAAGGCTGGAGCTCTTAAGCATGGCATGAGACATAGCTACGTCAAGCTTTGTGACTATCTTGCCATCTTTGATGCTGATTTCCAGCCCGAGCCAGATTACCTCCAACGCGCTATCCCGTTTCTTATCCACAACCCTGAGATCGCTCTTGTCCAAGCTCGATGGAGATTTGGTATGTACATATTTATATATAATTTAGGAAATCAAAAGTTCTAGACATTTTAATTTGTTTCCGGAATTATGGGTTTCTAACTCAAAATCGATTAGCAATGAGTAGAGATGATCATGTATATATAAAATGTTAGATACAACTCCATTTGGGATGTGGGACATTGTAACAAAATTTGACAATGAGAGAAAAAAATGGTACATAATCATTGGTAATCTCCCCTCATTACAAATATGAGTTTGACATAAACTTAATGTGAATGTGGGTTCGTACGAGACATATATGATTTGGTTATGCAGTAAACGCGAACACATGCTTAATGACGAGGATGCAAGAGATGACTCTGAACTACCACTTCATGGCCGAGCAACAATCTGGATCCACAAGACATGCTTTCTTTGGCTTTAATGGTAAAAGAAACGTTACAATATATATAACATGAGGAGATATATGGGTTTCGGCCTATAACCTCTTTGATTATTCAAAAAATAATATATATATATATATATATAGGAACTGCGGGAGTATGGAGAATCGCGGCGATGGAAGAGGCCGGAGGATGGAAAGGCCGAACGACCGTAGAAGATATGGACTTGCCCGTTCGTGTTGGTCTTCTCGACTGGAAATTTGTCTTCATCAATGACCTTGAGGTACGTTATATGTAAAATGCAAAGACTAATCACAAAACATATATTTTGTATGCATCTTCCACTATGAGTGTACATAATCATTATAAAATAAAGTTAACTATGGTTGTAGGTGAAAAGCGAGCTACCAAGCAAATTCAAGGCTTTTAGATTCCAGCAACATCGATGGTCGTGCGGTCCAGCCAATCTCTTCCGGAAAATGACGATAGATATTATTCACAATAAGGTATTTTACCACTAAATTACTTTTATTTCATTTTCAGACACAAAACTTCCCACGTGCCAACTACATTTTTTGTCTAGCGACTTTGAAAGAAGACAAGTTTCTAACCACTACCTAAAAACAAAATAAGAAGAGGACAAGTTTCTAACAGTAGCTAAAAACAAAATAAGAATACAAAACTAAAATGATTGGTCACTCACTTATCTCAATGGGGACAAGTCTCCTAGTTCATATCAAACCACATATAAACGTTATAACCATGTACATGGAAATAAAACTTATAAATTTACATTTGTGTAGTTGGAATTTTGTTTTTAAAAAATAACTAAAATAAAGCTCATGTGATTTTTAAGCGGTCGAGGCGGTTATCTAGGCGTTACATAAAAGTTTAGCGCCTAGACAGGGCTAAGAGACCGCCAAAACCGCTTTCTAGAACATTGGTTTAAACATGTCACATTAGAAATAGGTATGTCCTAATAAAAATCTTCTGAATATTACCTAATTATTAATATAATTGAGTAATATGGAATGTAGTTTTGGTTAACCAAGTGGAACCAAGGAACCAACCATTGAGATATTCTTTTACGAGCAATACTTGGGTTCACCTCTAGGGGTGAACCAACCTTGTTCACCCCCTATTGATTAGCCAATCAAAATAAAACAATATGACATATTATATTATATTTAAAAAATAAAACATACCTTAACCACTCTTTTATAAACCCATGCATACTGAAATATAATTTCGTTTCATTATAAAATCTAAACCCTAACCACTATTTTGTCAACCCAAACCAAAATAAAATTTCGTCTAATTACAAAATCTAAACCCTAACCACTATTTTGTCAACCCAAACCGAAATATAATTTCGTCTAATTACAAAATCTAAACCCTAACCACTAATTTGTCAACCTAAACCAGAATATAATTTTGTTTAATTTTTCTTTCATTTAAGATATTTTTTCTTAAGAGGAGTATGATTTGTGATAACCTAAACCTAATTAAAAAAAAACTTGTGATTAACAGAGAGTGAAGATTTGGAAGAAGTTTTACGTGATCTACAGCTTCTTTTTCCTACGAAAGATCATAGTCCACTTCTTCACTTTCTTCTTTTACTGTGTCATTCTTCCTACAAGTGTCTTCCTTCCCCAAGTTCAGATTCCTAGTTGGTCAACTATATACTGTCCTTCTATCATCACCATCTTTGGCATCATCGCCACTCCAAGGTAAGTAGTACTATAATGATCAGATTCATTCACTCTATATGTTACCTTAGCTAGTTGTTACATTTTCACTGTATGCACATGTGTCTAGATCGTTCTACCTCGTGGTCTTTTGGGTTTTGTTCGAAAATGTAATGGCTATGCACCGGACCAAAGGAACCTTCATTGGCTTATTTGAAGGAGAAAGAGTCAATGAATGGGTTGTCACTGAAAAACTAGGAGATACTCTTAAGACTAAGCTGCTTGCCCGGAATGGAGGAATTCTCAAAAGGTATATAATCTAATCATAACATAACATAACATAAACTCTTACATATTATTTAGTCATGTGTGTTTTGTCTAGTGATTTATTCGGACAGGTTAGAAAATATGAGTTGATAAAAAGCAATATCTATGGATACTAATGAGTGAAAGAAAATGTTTTTGTTGCTAGAGTGAATTTGAAGGAAGTGATGATGGGTATATACATATTATGTTGTGCTTGCTACGACTTTGCCTTTGGGAACGCATTTTTATATTTATACCTCTTCATGCAAGCCACTGCTTTTCTCATCTCCGGAGTTGGCTTTGTTGGAAACTAATCGCAATCAAGTATATATGCAATGAGCATTCTCATGCTGAAAATATATATGTGAATTCATTTGTTTAGCATGAGGTTAATATGATATATACAAAAAGGGTGTATATATTGTATCGTGTAAATTGTATTGCAAAACTAAATGATAATATTATTTTTTTTGGAAAACAGACCTTATTTTCATTCATTCAACATCATAAAAATTTAAAAAGTTTAAGGGTTATTCCACCAAAGCAAAGCTTGATAATACAACATAAACTGAATGAAAAGATAGATAATTCGACAACATGAATTTAGAGTCGTGGGCTATAACCCCGCTTTCTAATTTTATTAAAAAGTCACTATAAATTTTGAAATTTATTAAAAAAATATGTGTAAGCTTATATTTATAGACATAAATTATCTTTATATGTGTGTATTTACATATATATTTTATAAATATCGTATAAATACCTTTTAAAAACGTTTTAAAAATCATTTCAAAATCTTATAAAAACTTTGTAAACCTTTTAAAAACCTTCTTATAAATGCCGTTTAGAACCTTTTAAAATCTTATAAATATTTAGATTTAGTCTCCTAGTAGTAATGATGATCTTGATGTACCTTATCAACCATATAAAAGTTTATAATTTTTCATATTTGAAAAGGGGTATTTTTGAAAATGGATAGAAAAGATAAGTATTTTTAAAAAAGAGTGCACCAAAAGGAACATTTCTCAAAAATTCTCAATAAATAGATTAAAAATAAAAACATCAATTTTTTATTTAAAGTTTTGATACGATATCAAATGATCTATACATAGGTAAAAACTATTTGATAAATGAATTAGTTCTTATAAAATTGCACAAAAAAATAAATAGTATTTAGCTTAGGCAAAATAAACCCCATTATTTAGACATTTTCCAGTCATGTATGCGTATTGGTGGATGGTTATCCATCCTAAAATATACTCCATCTACGTTGGCAGTAGTTGACCTCTCTGGTTTAAATCTGGACGATATGCTTCAGTTTCACTATAAAATCTCATGTTTAAGAGTACACATCCAACGTGATACATCGTTTCCTGCATCCTTGAACTTAATGACTGCATTAGCTTTGTAGTTTATGTATTTAACCCCTGAATTTGCGTTGCCAGAGCGACAATGATATTGGAGAGTTCTACCTATACCGAGGTTGTTCTTAAATACTAACTCATTTAACTTGCAAGCTTCATTGATTCCAAAAAGAAGTTGTAGTTATTGTTATGAAACATATTAGTCGATTCATAATTCGGGTTGAAAATAGTTGTTAGAGTAATAAGGGCATTACTTTGTAGTTTTTATTTTGTGGAAGATGGTTTTTTTATAGTAAATAACACTATTATTAATATTATTAACTAAATTTAGATGCGACCATGCAAGAACAAATTGGAACTTTGGTTAGACGAGGTTTTAGGATCGAAATTTATGGTTGGCCAAAAAGATCTAACTACAGTTTCTTTGAAGTCCAAACTAAACTATTTCAAAAGTCTAAGGGAGGATTTACTGGTTTAAAGAACTGATTTCCTGACATCTAAACCAAAACCATATGTTATATAAACATTTATTTCAAAATTTTTGTTGAAATCACTTGTTATTCATTCATTGATGTCTAAATACTAGTTTAAATCATGTGTAATTTTTTAAATGATGTAAACTTCGATTTCGAATTTTACATTAGAGCACGAGCACCTCCGATGATAGCTTTTGAGAGGGATTCTAAAAAAATTAATTAAAAAAAAACTGAGAAAGAGAAAAAACCAGTACTAAACTTAAAACTTTTTGAAGTGGTTCAAAACAATAAATAGACACATGTCATTCATATAATAATTTAGTTAATATTATAACTAAAATGATATTTGGTTTTGTTTTCTTAGAACCTCATCGACGGAGGTGAGATGAAAATTAGAGGATTCAAAGGAGTGAGTCATATGGTACAATATAGCTTTTCTTTTGTAAGATAAAACTAAGTACTTAGGAATTTTAGAAAAAAAAATACTCAAAAATATATTTTACTGTACACAAGTATGACACAAAATTGATATAGTTGGAAACACTTAACCAATTCTTCTTCTTGTGCAAATTACTCAAAAGTAGTCTGGTCAAATCTCATCTCAAAGATACTCCGAAAGCATTTCACAATAGATTAGAATCAAGTTGTTTGGTTACTACTAGATACATCCATGGGACACGATCGCCTATTTTTGGTGCGGTATGTTTTTCAGCTCTCTTTAATTTTCAATATCTCAAATATTTTTTTTATTTTTTTTCAAAGATTCCATCCATTACCTTTGTTTATATATACCATAAAATCTTCATAATTATACCAGACAACATCCAATATAAATACTTTCATTTTCTTTTTTTGGTAGGAATAAATCTACTTTTATTGTAGAGACAATTAGCTCTATACCATTATATGGGAAAATGATTTTGTAAAAGAAGAGAGAGAACATGGAATATCTATTATTTTTGGACGATTCTACCATTTTTGTTTTAACGGGATACATCTAGCCGACGCATTACGGAATATCAAAGAGAGAGGACGAGAGAGAGGGAGAGAGAGAAAGGGAGAGAGGGAGAGGGAGGGGAGAGAGTAAAAAGGAGGGAGAGAGAGAGGGAGAGAAAGAGGAAGAGGGAGAGGGAAGGAGAGATAGAGGGAGGGAGAAAGAGAGAGAGGATGAGGGATGGAAAAAGGGAGAGGGAGGGAGACAAGAGAGAGAAATAAACATGTCCATAAGTTTTAAGATTTAAATGATGATTATGTACAAGGGTAATATAGTCATTTCAACACTAATATATGAATCCAGTTATTTACGGAAAATAACACTTATTTTTTGACTTAATTCATTTATGGTCTTATGATATAAGCCACAAATTTTCTTTATTATAGTAATTTTGAATAGTCACATACTCACAGTTTAAAAAATAATAATTAAAATTTAGTAATAGTTTTGTTTTGGACAAAATATTTAGTAATTGTTTTTTTTTTCTTTTTGCCGACCATATTTATTTTTTATTAAAATGAAAGCCCAATGGGCAGTACACATGATGGAAATAGAAATCCAAATTCCCCAACATTTACAGATTCGTTAAAAACAAAGCCCACTTATCCTACCCAATTTAAGATAAGGACAAGAGATTAAAGTGTCAAGTGGGTATACATGTCCACACGTGAGAAGGAGGAGAGATGACACGAACAGCGCCGGCCAAATCCACGATTAAATTTGGATATTGGATCGAAACTGAGAAAACCAACATCAAATACACACGGAAATAAGAATAAAAAATAGTTTAATATGAAATGTTTTGATTATTTACGAGTTTAACTTGTTGTGTTGTTTTTAATAAGTGAAAATTTTATCCAAACATTTGATGTGTCTTTTCATTATATACAGTTATAATTTTATTTTAAGGATTTAAATATGTGGTTAACCGAATGTTTAACGGTAAAGTTAACTATACGGTTAACCTTACAGTTTACTACAGTTACAGTTAATCAACAGTTATAGTTACGGTTATTATTCTTTTTTAACCGTAACTAATTTACTTGTACGATTAACGGTTACAATTTTTAACCGTTTTATACCGTTACGGTCCGGTTATGATTAGAAATACGGTTAATGTTAGCTTTTGGTCATATGGTTACTTTATTATATTACCAAAAAAAAATACGGTTACGTTATTTAGTAATTGTTTTATTTCTCTTATTTCTATCAATTTAGTCAATTACCTCCAATTCCAAGATCTCCGGTGTGCCGCCGATTTCGTTTCTCTTTCACCGGTTCTCGCTCGCCGACGTCGTCCTAAACCCTTTTCTCCTCCTCTAATTACGTACCGCCTCATGTCTCTCTCGTCTGACTCCACCGTTCCCACGGTTTCCACTGTCACCGTATCTTACTCAGAGCTCAAGGTTAAATATTGAGCCCGAACTTGTCTATATTGTTGTCTTCTCTGTGTTCTGTTTTCGTCTTCTTTAACTCTTCTTTCTCTTTCGATTTGAGTGTTTATAAACAGAGCGACATAGATTTGTCTGAGAGGATTGAACAAGGATTTGGACCTAATGGACTTGGAATACTCTCGGTTAAAGATGTATGAATCACTCTTCTTACAACAACTATGGTTGTTTGCTTTGTTCTTAATTGGTTCAAAGTTGTATAAAGTTGTAAACTTTATTGAATTTGTCATCTCAGTTGTGTTGATTTAGGAGTAAAGAATTCAAATTTGAGTGTGAAGTTTGTGTTTTAGGTTCCAGTGTTCTTACAACAACTATGGTTGTTGCTTTGTTCTTAATTGGTTATAAGATGTATAAAGTTCATAACTTTATTGAATTTGTGCATGTAATTTTGTGTTGTATAGTTATTTCTCACCTGAATTGTGTTAATTTAGGAGTAAAGATTTCAAATTTGTGTTTTAGGTTCCAGGGTATTCAGCTTTACGACAGAATCTACTTCAGCTTGCACCTAGGTAATGTTTTAATTTTGTATAAGTGATTGATTCAATAAAAAGGTTTGCTTTTTTTTGTTTGAATAGCTCTTAAGGGTTTACTTGGTTCCTCGGTAAAGGTTAGCTGGTCTTCCTGAAGAGGTGAAGAGGGAACTTGAAGATGCTCATAGTAGGTGAAGATTTGATTTTTTTTGTTAAACTTGTAATCTTCTTTTATATTTTTGTTTCCAATTCCTACTCTTTTGCTTTGTTTCTTCTTAGGTACAATTTTGGTTGGAGTCATGGTAAAGAGAAACTTGAATCTGGGAAGCTTGGTGAGCTTATATAAACTTTTTGTTTTATTGCTGCAGAACAGAAATGAAATTTCCCAGTCTATGTCTACCATTTATACTGAATAATAAACGGGATTTCGCAGTTCCAAATAGGTGGCTAAGTAAAACTTTTCGTTTAACTTCTTGTTTGGTTCGATTACATATTACTAGATAGCTGCAAGAAATTATTTAGCTATACCATCTATTCGGCCTTGTATACAAGAAGTTGAAATGTAGATTTTTTTGGTGGCAATGTACATATCTCTGGCCTGCTCTGATGAAAGTTCTGAAAAGAAAGTTTGGGTGTTGTTTGTGCAGACATGTTGAAGGGTTCTTACTATGCTAATCCTCTACAAGATGTACCAACAAGTAATTCATATGAAATACAGCGGTAAATAACATCAGTACTTATGTTTGCAAAGTCTTTGGCTTATGTAGCATTCTTGAAATGTGTTGAAATATTGACTGCCTGACGGAACTCTTGTGTTTCCTAGATTCTCAAGTGTAAACTACTTGTATTCTGTGTTATGTTTACATGAACTATGTGTTCTGCTAAATTTAACTGACTGTTTCTCTTCTACAATTCATTATTTCATCTACGTCTTTTTTTTTTTCATCATGATGTAGGTATCCATCATATTGTGGATCAAACATATGGCCAAGGAATTCGTTACCGGAACTCGAAGGAGGTAACTAGGTGATACATGCTTTAATTTGGATGTTGTTAGTTTTGTTTAATCAGTAATAAGCTTATGGTGTCTGAACTTTAAGACCTTGCTGTTCCTTTTATTACGTATCAATGATCACATATATTGCACAAGTTTGAGAATTTCTGGTACTGCTCGTGTTTGCAACCTTAGCTTGTTTTCATTGATGCTCGCTTTTGTTTTTTTCATCTTTCCTCCAATTAAATGTGTTTTCTTTTTCATTACATAACAGCTTTCAAAGCTCTTGGTAGTTTGATGTTCAAAGTTGGGCTTATGGTAGCTAACCACTGTGATCAATATGGTAAGTACTTTTATTGGGGTTATTGAATCTATATTTAACATCATTGAATACATGTACTCGCGACATTGAATCTTCAATTGCAAAGATTTTTTTTGGAATTGAGCGGAAAGCGGAAGCTCTCTTATGAAATTCAATCCAAGAAGCAGAAATTTTCACTGAAGTATTATTCCGGAAAACACGATGCATTATGTGACTATGTCTGTAGAGTAGCCTAATTGACTTCTTACTTGTGAAATGACGAATATTTAGTATAAGTGGGTGAATATATTTTCTGGCATAGTCTTTAAATTGTGCATTACCAACGAAGTGTATGAACATGACTCTGGTCCTAAATTTTGCCATGGTACTAGTAATTTTCATGATTACATCATTGTCTATTTTCTGAAGCCCTTTGTAATCCATGATCTGCAGTGTCAAAGGGTATAAAACAACATGAAAATCAAAATCTTGAAAAGATACTACTTGACTCTCGGTGTCACAAAGGACGTCTGCTTTATTATTTTCCTGCACAAGAAAGGTAAAATTAGATGTCGGCCCTTCACAAGCTCTTACTCTGCTGATTTTACATTTGGGGTTCAGTCCCTTAGCGGTTAATACTTGTTGAACTCATGCTATCTGTGCCGAAATTCATTTGGGCGACAAAAGTACTTCATTGTCTGATATATTGTCATATTGTCTTCCGTTCAGCACTACGCATGACAAAGATTCTATCTCATCTTGGTGTGGATGGCATACGGACCATGGTTCACTCACAGGTATTAGATTTTCGTCTGTCTTGCTTTTCTAGTTGTTCATGTTTCCCCTAACTTTAGTTGGCTAGCAGGCTATCTTCCTCTCTGTATAGATGATATGCAGATATGATTCTCATCTGTGATGTGCTATTTAAGTGTATCTTTCTACGAATATCCACAGGTCTTACTCGTGCAATATTTTCTAGAGATTCAGTTGAAGTACCTTGCCCAGATCCTGCCTCTGGCTTATACATACAAACACGGTCAGGTCAGATTGTAAAGGTAAAGTATACTGGTCTTTCCTGAAGACTGTGCATAGTTCAGTGGAGCCTATTTGATATCTAATGGCGAAACAGAATTTGTTCTGTCATGAATATGAGCTACACACTTTGCTTAGTTGTTATGCTTCCTTTACATTTGAAGGTTGTGTATGGGGAAGATGAAATAGCATACCAAATAGGCGAGACGACAGCAATTCTGTCAAGGGGATATCTTTGTGCTACACCTCATTGTGTACGGGTAAATATTTCTTTGTGCCTTTGCGGATATGGCTCCTGGATAAAGAAACAAATCTGTTCATCATAGATGGTTCCTTCCAATTGTATTAAGCCTCAGATCTCTCTCTCTCTCTCTCTCTCTCTCTCTCTCTCTGTACACCAAAATGAACCCATAGTTTCTTATTTGTGTTCAGGCGCCACAAGGAGAGGAGGCTCGTGGACTAGAGCGATCGACATTTGCATTGTTCATGCAACCTGACTGGTATGATTCTGAACTTAGATAACGTTTTGGATTGATTTAACATTGGAAACTTCTTCGTGTTGGTAACAAGAAAATGTGAATGTGATGTTTTGTAGGAATCAGAAGCTAACATTCCCAAAGGAAGTTACAATCCATGAAGAGTTATCTCTCTCTGATAAAGTCTTGACTTTTGGAGAATATACAGAGAAACTTCTCAACAAATACTACGATACAAAACCATAGGACCTTCTCTTTTAAAATCACTCTGTAAATGACGATTCCATTGGTGTAAGTTATAAAAAGGACAAAAGAAAGTCTCACCAAAGTTAGTATGTTAGGTTGTTTAGTAGTGATTTGATTTGTCTTAGTTTGAATTTTGAACCATATACAAACTTTACAGGAAGTACAAAAACTGGTTTGGATTGTGTTACTATGAACGCGTTTGGTTCAATGTTATAGAAGAACATACCAAATTACCAATACTACAATGAATCTTGGGAAGAAAAACAAAGAACACATGTCCGAACGTAAAGGTAAAGCCAAAATGTATTGAGTTCAAATCGTTCATGTATAATAAATGAAGCATTCGGTACCGGTTCGGGTTATTCGGGTTAAGAGGTATAGCTGTATAGGATTCGTTCGGATATTTTTTATCTTTGAATTGGGTTCAAATATCTAAAATATTAGAAAGATTTTAAAATATTGGTTAGATTTAAAAAAAATTGAAACTTTTATAAACTTAAAATTAACAAAGATTTTGGCTATTCTAATTTTTTTAAAATCTAAAACGTTTGATATTTTTGAATTTATAATTGTAGTATTGGATAATTGGGTTATCTAAAATCTAAGAATAATTAATATTTTGTATAAGTAAATTATATTTCGGGTTCTCAATTCAAATTTCATTTGTATGGTTTAGAAGTTTAGAACTCGTTCGAATTTTTTTTAGTCTTCGGTTTGGAAATTTTTAAGTCGAGTTCAGTTCGGATTTTTCGAATTCGAGTATTTGGACCAGCCACTATATTAATCCTTTATTCGAATCCGATATAAGTCCATCTTTGTTAACACTTTTTGCTTCTGCGAATTGTGGTCTCTATATACTCCATTAATTAAGGTCGATTAAAAGTTTTGGAATCTGGTTAGGTTGGTCAAACCTAGCTCTATGATGGTCCATCATCAAACCGAGACGTCGCTATCGAGTCTTCATGGACGAATGGATAAGGTAAGCAAAAAAACAAAATTTGAGTACTACATTCAGACAATGAGACAATAGTTAGGAGACGTGGCTGTCTTATGTTTGAAGAGGTCCACACTGTTATTATAGTACAATAAAAGAGTCTTGCAAGTATATAGTTAAATATCTTTACACGGCTACACGCTTTTAAACTCTCTAGTGGCCTTTCGCAGTTCCTATAGTATACTTGTCAGCATCTTCTTTTCTAATTCGATTTTATCACTTGGCCAATAAGGAGACCATACCTATATAAAAGTTGTAAAGAAAATGTACTGAATATATCGTTGTGGTACGTATGCAACAGTTATGGGAAGATCTAATGCCATGCACTAAAAGAGATAGAGCTCGGTATATAATCCGAATCTGAAAAATCCGATAAAAAAATCTATATTATGAACCGGTTTTGGTTATTTAAATAAATTCCAATAGGCTATAATTGCAACCGGATTTCTGCTAAACCGTAACACTATACATACATATTATCAATTTTATGTTTAATTTAGAATATACCATTTCATTCCAAATTATATTTATTTATCCGTATTTGGAATGAAATAGTATATTTGGATTTGTTCGGATAATTCAAATCCAAATCCATATTATTAATTTTATGCTTAATTTGGATTGGGTAAATACGGATAATTCTGATTTGTTTGGACACTTCGGATTTCTGATAAAAAAATAAAGTTTATTTGGGATGAAATAGTATATTTGAATTTGTTCGGATAATTCAAATCCAAATCCATATTATTATTTTATGCTTGATTCGGATTGGGTAAATACGGATAATTCGGATTGGTTTGGACACTTCAGATTTCTGATAAAATTTTTTATAAACCAATGTAAATTACCTGACAGATTTGAATTCAAAAGATGAATTATTCGATCCAATTCGAACACCCCAACTCTCAAGTAAAGAAGAAAAAGAGTATAGAATGATTTTGATGGAACAAAATAATATAGGAAAAAGACAATTGTTATACGTATATTATATGGTCCAGTGTCTGCGCTCCCATATGGTAGAAGAGTCAAATAAGTATGTTAAGATTCCAGAACCTTTTAATAGATGCATATAAGATTGGATCCACTACTCTTACAGAATCCAAAAACAAAAATTTATAATCTAAAATCTATAATTCAAAAACAGCTTAAAATCTCTCAAACATTCATGGCCTGAATTTTATGAAAAAACAATAATATATTTCGTATATAACGTATATTTACTAGTTTAAATATTAAAAAAAAATATTTTCAATATCCAAAACTTTTATTATCTTTTTTATATTGTGGGTATGTTTGGATATTTATCCGAGTTCGGATTTGGATCGAGTACCAAATCGGTAGATCGGGTTCGGATATTATACCAACACCTATTTAATTAAATAAAAAGATATCACAATTACAAATAGAAAGATATCACAAATTACAAAAGGAAAAAAGAAAAAATCACAAAAAGAAAGATATCAAATTACAAAAAGAAAAAAATGGATATTTTTGTATAAAGATTAGAAAGGGCAAAAACGTCAAAACAAACAACTAAAAAACGTGTAAAAGATAAAGATAAAAAGATGAGATTCGTAGAAAGAAACAACTAAAGCGTTACGTCCATAGGACCACGTAGCAGCCGCGTCCTCTTCTCCTATAAATAACTCTCACGACGTCACTCATCATCTTAACTCTTAAGTCTCTTTTCACACCATCCACCATTAGAACCGATCTTGCTCTATCTCTCTTTCTCAGACACACATATATGTCCACTTCTTGTCCTCAGACTAAATCGAACCGGATCAAAACCAGCTTCGGAGATCGGTGTTTACTCATGGCTAAGTATTAGGATATACTTCAATCTTATTTACTTAGATACGATTCTATCTAGTTAAGACAACTTGTATGTGTATAAATACCTTCTTTGACATATGGAATAAACACAACTACACATTCTATTCATTCTATTTCATGGTATCAGAGCAGAAAATTCTTGTGACCTAATTTATTTTTCTATGGCCGTCGTTGCTTGGCTTCAGCAACCGCCGCCTTCGTTCTAAAATCATTAACCTAGCCACCGCTTACAAACCGGTGTTGCTTCCGCTATCTTTTATTTTCTAAAAGTTATAAACCTTAAATCTATTGTTATGGGGTTTGGAGATTCAAGATCTATCAGTTTTCTACTAAATCTACTTCTACTTTGTCGCTGACTCACAAGCTGCCGCAAGTCTATTTTCTACTATTTCTACAAGCCCTCTTCTATCTTCTACACATCCTAAACCTAGATTTTTTTTTGGTGTTTAAGAATGTATTCTTCAAGTTGGTGTTCGAAATTTCGGATCACCAACTTGAGGGAGGGTATTAGGATATATTAGAATATATTAGAATATTGAGATGTGATACCGTTCTATCTTATAAGGAAATCTATGTATAAATACTATTCTTATGTTAATGAATAAATCAAGCCTTTCTAAATTATATCATGGTATCAGAGCATAAGATTCTGACCTAATTTTCTCTCTTCTTCTTTCTTCTTAGCCGTCGCATCGTTTGTGACTGTTTTTTTTCTATCATCTTGGTTCTATCTTCTATATTCTTCTTCTTCTATCTCATGTCGGGTCCGTTGGAATCCACTTCTGCTCCTCATCCGCTTCCCGTGGCTACCACGTCTTCAAATCCTTATTCTCTAAGCTCCTCCGACAATCCTGGATCTCTGATCTCTACTGTTATACTTCAAGAGAACAATTATTCGGAGTGGGCTACTGAACTTCGGAACTCACTTCAAGCTAAGTTCAAGACTGGTTTCATCGATGGGACAACACCAAAACCCACCGTTGATCCCGACCTTGGTCAATGGATGGCTGCGAATTCTATGATCATTGGTTGGATTCGTACATCCATCTCTCCTCACATTCGTTCTACGATCTCTTTTATTGATGAAGCCTCTACTCTCTGGGAAAGTCTTCGGGTTCGGTTTTCTGTTGGTAACGGTGTCCGTAAACAAGTTCTCAAGGATGAGATTGCTTTGTGCAAACAAGATGGTCAAACGGTTCTCCAATACTATGGTCGGTTGTCCAAACTTTGGGAAGAACAACGTAACTACACTTCTCACCATAAGTGTCGTTGTGACGTCTCTCCTCTTCTCATCAAAGAGCGTGAAGATGATCAAATTCACCAATTCCTGTTTGGCCTCGACTTACCACGATTTGCTAGCATTCGTTCTAAGATCACTGATGAAGATCCTTTGCCCTCGCTCAATCAAGTCTACTCCCGTGTGATTCGAGAAGAACAAAATCTCGATGTTGCCCGTCTTCAAGAAACACCGAAGCCCGATGCAGCTGGTTTCTCTGTTCAAACCGACACTCATCCACAGGTTGCTGCAGTCTCTACTTCTAAACCTCGTGATCGCTCGTGTACTCACTGTCGCCGTCAAGGTCATGATGTGACAGAGTGTTTTCTGCTTCATGGATTCCCGGACTGGTACTACGAGCAGAAAGGAACTGGTCGTGGCTCCTCCGAAACCAGAACTACTCAGCGTGGCGGTCGCTCTAATAGAGGAACTGGTCGTGGACGAGGTCGGGTTAATAGTGCTCAAGTTGTTCAGCCTTCAGTTCCTCCCACGGATCAAATCTCTCAGCTGATTTCTCTCCTCCAAGCTCAACGTCCTAACATGTCGTCTGAACGGTTATCGGGTAAAACTTGTCTCAATGATGTTATTATTGATACTGGTGCTTCGCATCATATGACAGGCGATGTTTCTATTCTAATTGATGTTTACGACATTGCTCCATCACGGGTCACCAAACCGGATGGGACGGCCTCACGGGCTACTAAATGTGGCACTCTCCCTCTTAACTCGACCTATAAGCTTCGTGATGTGTTATTTGTTCCCGATTTCGACTGCACTTTGATCTCGGTTTCTAAGTTATTAAAACAGACAGGTTCTATAGCCATATTTACTGACACGTTGTGTTTCTTACAGGACCGTTTTTCGAGGACTTTGATTGGGGCGGGGGAAGAACGTGAGGGTGTCTACTATTTCACCGGTGTTCTAACGGCTTATGGTCACAACGCTTCAGCCCACAATGCAACCTCTGGAGCCTTATGGCATCGTCGTTTAGGCCACCCTTCTACTACTAGTTTAAGTTCTTTACCGGAATTTTGTCAATCATCACAAGATATTAGCACCATTAAGAGTTGTGATATTTGTTTTCGTTCTAAACAAACAAGAGAGGTTTTTCCTATGAGCATTAATAAAACTTTGGAATGTTTTTCATTAATCCATTGCGATGTTTGGGGACCCTATCGCATTCCATCTACTACTGGTGCTGTTTATTTTCTAACATTGGTTGATGATTTCTCTCGCTCGGTTTGGACATATCTTATGTCTGCAAAATCTGAAGTCTCTACTTTGATCAAGAATTTTTGTGCTATGAGTGAGCGACAATTTGGTAAACCGGTAAAGATGATTCGAAGTGACAATGGGACTGAATTTCTATGTCTCACCAAATATTTTCAAGAAAAGGGTATTCTCCATCAAACTTCGTGTGTCGATACTCCGCAACAAAACGGTCGTGTCGAGAGGAAGCATCGTCACATTTTGAACGTCGCTCGAGCATGTCTGTTCCAAGCCAGTCTTCCCGTGAAATTTTGGGGAGAAAGCATTCTCACAGCAACCTATCTTATTAACCGCACACCCTCATCCGTTTTAAATGGCAAGACGCCTTATGAGGTTCTCTTTGGCACACGTCCGTCACATGCCATGTTACGTACTTTCGGTTGTTTGTGCTATGCTCACCTCCGATCTCGTGATCAAGACAAGTTTGCGTCTCGCAGCCGGAAATGTGTGTTTCTCGGTTATCCATTTGGGAAGAAAGCTTGGCGAGTGTATGATCTTCAAACCGGCAAGATACTCATGAGTCAGGATGTTCGGTTCCTGGAAGATGTTTTTCCTTTTGCAAATCCCGAACAACCACCGACGTCATTAGCTCCGCCTTCTATCATTGCCGATGATGACTGGTTCATGCCTATACCTCCACCCATCGCTGTTGAACTGAATCCTCAAAGCCCCACGCTTCTCCAACCAGGATCGATTGATCCCGCATCACCACGGGACTCCTCTGTTCCGGGTGACATTGTTGCACCTCCTACTTCTCCAGCGGTTTCACCGGTGGTTGGTTCCTCAGTTGACATCTCCTCTAGTTCTGCACCGATCTATAATACGACCCTTTCGATAGACCAAATTGATTCTACTATCACTACGTCTCCTTCTACACCAATTACTTCTGCCGTGGATCATGCTGAACCTTCTTCTCCGGGATTACCAGAATTATTGGGCAAAGGTCATCGTTCTAAACGGCCTTCTGTTCTTCTCAAAGACTATGTCGTTCCACCCACTCGATTGTCCTCTCACGTTCACTCCCCTGTTCTCTCCTCTTCATCGTCCTCCTCTACGGTCTCGGGTAAGATTCTATACCCTCTCTCTGATTATTTAACAGATCATGGGTTCTCCGCCAATCACGTTGCCTTCTTAGCCGCCATTCTTGATAGTCAAGAACCTACTCACTTCAAGGATGCAGTCCTCATTAAAGAATGGTGTGAGGCAATGCAAAAGGAAATTGATGCTCTTGAGACAAATCATACTTGGGATATTACTGACTTACCTCCTGGAAAGAAAGCAATCAGTAGTAAGTGGGTCTACAAACTTAAGTTCAATTCAGATGGTACCCTTGAACGCCACAAAGCACGACTTGTTGTTATGGGTAATCATCAAAAGGCGGGAACTGATTTCAAGGAAACTTTTGCTCCGGTTGCTAAGATGACAACGGTACGGTCTTTATTAGCTGTTGCTGCTGCCAAAGAATGGGAGGTACATCAAATGGACGTTCATAATGCGTTTCTACACGGCGATCTTGACGAAGAAGTCTACATGAAACTTCCTCCTGGTTTTCGTGGTTCGGATCCATCTAAGGTGTGTCGTCTTCGCAAATCACTTTACGGGCTTAAACATGCACCACGTTGTTGGTTTGCTAAGCTTTCTACTGCCCTTCGTCAGCTTGGCTTTAAGCAAAGTTACGAAGACTATTCTTTGTTCTCGCTCAAGAATGGATCAACCGTCATTCACGTGCTTGTTTATGTTGACGATTTTATTGTAGCTGGTAATGATCTTGAGGCGATTCATCGTTTTAAGGCAAAACTTCATCAATGTTTTCATATGAAAGATCTTGGAAAGTTAAAGTATTTTCTCGGCATTGAGGTTTCTCGTGGACCGGACGGGTTTTGTCTCTCTCAACGCAAGTATGCCCTTGATATTATTAATGAGGCTGGTATGCTCGGTTCTAAACCATCTCCTGTTCCAATGGAACTCAATCATAAGCTCGGTTCTGTCACCGGTCCAGAATATGAAAATCCCGAGCAGTATCGACGTCTTGTTGGTCGGTTTATTTATCTAACCATCACACGCCCGGATCTCACCTACGCTGTTCGTATCCTCTCTCAATTTATGAAAACGCCACTCGTACCTCACTGGGAAGCCGCCCTTCGTCTAGTTAGCTATCTCAAAGGGACTCCGGCACAAGGCATTTTTCTACGTTCTGATAGTCACTTGTCTCTCACAGCATATTGTGATTCTGATCTCAGTGCGTGTCCACGTACTCGTCGTTCCCTCTCGGCCTATATTGTTTATCTTGGTGATTCTCCAATCTCTTGGAAAACCAAGAAGCAAAACACGGTGTCTTCTTCTTCCGCTGAAGCCGAATATCGCGCCATGGCTTACACACTCAAAGAAATAAAATGGTTGAAAGCTCTTATGACGACTCTCGGAGTTGATCATACTCGTCCAATCCCACTATTTTGTGATAGTCAGGCTGCAATCCATATCGCTGCAAACCCCGTGTTTCACGAACGCACCAAACATATTGAACGAGATTGTCACCAAGTCCGAGATGCTGTCCAAGACAAGCTTATTTCTACCGAACACATTTCTACACATGATCAAGTTGCTGATCTTCTAACCAAGTCACTTCCGCGACCACAGTTTGAGTTTTTAATGTCCACGTTAGGCATTTCTGAATACGAATTACCAACGTGAGGAGGGGTATTAGGATATACTTCAATCTTATTTACTTAGATACGATTCTATCTAGTTAAGACAACTTGTATGTGTATAAATACCTTCTTTGACATATGGAATAAACACAACTACACATTCTATTCATTCTATTTCACTAAGCAGCAACGAACTAGGCTTTATATACTTCGACGTTGTGTTTCTATGTTGCTTTGTTGGCACGACCACTCTATTCATGATTAGAGGAAGGAAAGACACAATCTCTGTCGGAATCTTGAACCCGGAACTGACCAAGAAGTAGATAGATATCAGAAGAAGAATGTTTTTGTGATTTATTAGAGTTTGTGGTTCTTTTTTAACTTTGAGAATTCTTTGGGGAATCTTTGTAATTTGAGAAAGATTCTAATGATTGGGCCTTTTGGGCTTTTGTGTACAACTGTGAAATAGCATATGATCCTTTTTATTTTGGGTACCCAATGGCCATAGTTATATGTCATCATTTTACTAGTAGTAGTAAATTATTGGTAGTGATGTTATTTACATTTTTTTTTGTCAATATTGGGCCACAACTTGCTGGTCCATTAGTGTAATCCTTACAAATATGTAGGAAGCAGGACTCAATCCCTTGTGTAATGATACATGTCCATTAGTGAACTTATCATTTGCCACTAGACTAAGGTCATTTCATGATGTTATTTACATTTTTGCAATACTTTTTGAAAAAACCTTGGAGTTGGAAGTTATTTACAAGGATATGCCATTGACATTATTTATTTAGTCAAAATTCTAAAAACTAATAATAATCATTTTTAACAAAATCCCTATAATCTTTCCCTAATAAAATATAATATCATTTCTTATTTTCCACATTTTCTCAAATGTTTTTCCAAAGTCTTTATATGATCTTATTTGTTTTTAATTTATTTTATTACATCAAACATATGTATCGATACAAACTTTTCCACATATATAGCAATTTAAATTTTTTAAACGGATGTATATTATAATTTTTTAAGCATATGTACAACATCCAATATCGATTAGAATTTAATGGTTCAAGACCTTTATAAATAAGATTATAACCTTCCAACTACGAATGACGGGATTATAAACATGGGTTTATTTTTTTGGAGAATATATGATGGGACGGGTTGTAAGACGGGAATGATTGTTAACTACATATAAAGTTTAAAATATTTAAAATATTGAAATTTTTTAAAATTTTCAGTGTTATCAATATTTTAGCTCTACACCAAATTTATACTAAAATATTATTGACTTTGCCATTTTTTAAATATGGATTTACTTTTTGGTGATTATGACATGACGGAGTATAACACGAGAAATGTTGTAATATGCAACCAACATATTATATGACGGGACGTATTGTAAGACGGAACGAGTTTAAGTTGATATTACTAAAAAAGTCTAATATTATTAATGTCACAGTTCAATACATGTCATTTTACGTATAAAACATGTATAATGAAACTGTTTTAGTAAAGTTTGATATTATGCAATCTTGATAATTATTAAATAAACTCCAACAAAACCTATCAATTTTTAAAAACATGAATTACAAAGAAAATATTTATCCCGCGGTGTATCGCGGGTTAAAATCTAGTTCTTAATAAAATATCAAATTTTTTGCCTTTTTGGTATCGATTTAGCATTGTTAAGACTTAGGGCTTGATTAGTTTAAATGCATCGGTTTAGTTGCGGTTGCAGGAGCTTGCGGACGCTGGCGATTGTGGTTTCATACTAAACTATTTTTACTCATATTTTTGTGTGTATTTGATGTAGAGTTTCTCAGTTTCGATCCAATAGCCAGATTTAACTAATTCACTACAAATATTTGACATCACATATTTTTTTTACCTGTAAAATAAATAGTATTTCATAAGTTTTTGTCTCCAATATTAATATTATAATAATCATCAAAAAACTGTAACCGTGTTTAACCGTAACCGTAGTTAACCATAACCGTATATACCCGTAACCGTCTTAACCGTATATATAATAGTTAAGATTATGCTTAAAGAAAATTATAACCGTTAACTGATGGTTAATTAACCATAACCGCATTAATCGTAACTCTGGTCATGCCTAAATCCATAACCAGAGGACGCTATATATATCGTGGCTTAGTTATAAGATGTTTAAGGTCTGAGCTATTTAACTAACCGAAAATCTAATTTTAAAAATGACCACAACTTATACTATAACTTGGAACTGATTCAATTATATTTTATGTTCAAAACGAGTTAATACTTTTCAATTACGATTGAAATTTTACTAATCGGAATTATAGTATGTCCGTGATTTAATTTTAATACATGATGATTATTTTAAAAAGTACATTATATTTCTATACATGTTTTCACATTTCATAAGTATACTCGAATCATTAAACAAAGCCTAAGAAATTGCTTGTATGATCCCACATTCAATTATACTATCCAAGGGTTTGGATGAGAATTCATTGAAATGGGTGGTTATAAGATCACGTATTTGAAAACTTAATTAGTCAGGAAACTGATGATAATATCATCCGCACTGGGAAAGGTAAAAGAATCAAGAAGTCTTAAATATATATACTATGTTCGTTTCATAATCACAAGCAGCTGCGATAGCGATTTTAAAATTGTGAGATGTTGTTCATTTAGTAATCGCGCGATTAATCGTGATTAAAAAGCCGCGTCGCCGTTTTCCGTCAATTAAAAATCTTAGGCGTAGCAACAGTTAATCGCAACATTTAGTCGTATGGCCATGCTACTGTCAAACAAACAACTTTCACTCGCAATCACAATCACATGCCTCATGCGACTACAAGACGAACAGCCCAATACTATGATATCCTATGTGTGTTTTTATTGTTTCTTGATAACAACAATCTACCATTTCAAATGAAATGGAGAAAAAGACTTGAATTGGATGAACGATCTCAAAAATGTCTCCCCATTAAAGATGGTTCACGACTCTACATATTGGATAGAGCTTATATTAGGAATCGGAGAGAGCATCATGCATAATAGACTAATCTTCTGTTTAGGAGTGAGGAGGCATAACTTTTAGACCTTATAAGAATATATATGTTTATAATATGTAATAAAGTTACTTTTTCTCTTATCCATTAAAATCGTTAACATAAAAATGATATTATTGGATGCATTTTAAAATTAAAGCTAATACTAATAAGAGAGAAACTAAAACAAAACTATTATTTTTCTCTAATATATAATAAAATAATAAAGTATCACTAAGTAGATATAGTCCATTATCATGCAAGTTTCTCATGGTCGATACTAGTTTTGACAATGTTCTATCACGAAATAGAACATGCGTTAGGATTTTCATCACTAAACATCATATATCTTTCATCAGCACTACTTGGGTTTATATAAACACCTCTTAAATGTTCTTCGTCCCTTTTCTTCTTCTCCATTTTTTTTATCCTTTTACGCATCCTTTTCTTAAGTTTCTTCAATAATTTCTCCTTATCAAAGTCGCCAGTGATTACAATTTTTTGGTTTACTATATCGACATCACATGTTTTGACACCTATTCATACAAAAGAAATGATTATAGACCACATTTTGTTATATTTCTTATCTCATTAATTTTGAATAAAAGTAGATTTATTATTTACCTTCAAATTTAGAAATTACTTTTCCGACGTCTTTCTCGAGCTTATCACAGAGAAATGTCAAATGTATTTCGACTTCTTTTGTACTACCAAAACATGAATAATTAGGACACATGTATGCCCTAAAAAAGTAGTTTCGTTGCAACTTTCATCATTAATGGACATGGTTGATTAGTAAAAAGTGATAATAAACCTTGTTTGAGCTGTATCAATTTGTTCTTCTACTTCAGGATTCTCATTATTTTCTGTAATTGTCTCATGTTCATCATTTTCTTCTTGGATTTCTTCATCTTCTTCGACTTCTTCATCTTCTTGGACTCCATCATCTTCTTGCTCATTCACCATCAAGACTTTTGCATTTTTACGAGTTTTTTTCTTGAGTGTTTTCAATAGCTTCTCCAAATTAAATGTACCAGTGACCATGACTTTTTGATTAGCCATATCCGTTGTACATGCTTCAACTCCTAGCATTCACATATCATTTAAAGTTATTATTATAACATGATTACTGTATCATCCATAATAATATATGTAATGGGTTCACAACATTACGAAATATCCAACGTATTATGGCCACTTTTCTTCATGATTTTTTATTTAGCAAAACATGATTTTTTTGAAATTAAATCATAACGATAGTATTAAATTATATATTACACCAAAATATAGAAAATACTAAGTATTTATAAAAAAAATATAGTTCAATGAAGAAACCCTAAGGTCTAATTTGTACCACAAATAAGAATCTATTTGCTTGCCTTGGAATTTGCAAATAGCTCTTTTGACATCTCTTGCACATTTACCACAATGCATCCCAATCTGCAGCTCGACTTCGATTGAATTGCTGAATATATGTTAAAAAGAGAAAATAATTGTAACATCGTAAGAACATATAAAAGACACAACTCTTATTTAATTTACATATATATATATATATATGAGGAATATATATTATGTTTACTCAACGTTGCTGGAATAGTTCGTCGTGACCGCTTTGGCAAACAACCCATGGCTATCTCAATAAGAGAAGAATGTTTTAGACACACAATGATAAATTTTTTCATCAAATTACAAATAGAGGACTTATATAGAAAATATTTTCCATAATAATGTGTCAAGATATACATATATTTATTTTAATTTATTTTTGGTATCTAAACAATTTAATCATAATTTTAGGGAAATGAATAACTATGTTGCTTTCTTATCAATTTCCTTAAAGGTTTTTATTTTTTGACCCAAAAATTTCCCATTTCATTTATATTTTTTTAATAAAAATCTTATTATATTTAATTTCGATGGTGTTCTTAAGTTAAGAAAAATTAATTTTTATCTTTAAATTTTTCATATCATTAAGCCCATGTCAGCTTTATCAACTATTTGACATGTGTAAAAATAAGACTAGATATAGGAATTGAAAAACTAATAATTAAGAAGCTATATATGAAAGATTTCTTTGGTTGAAAAGGTTCTTTCAACAAGTATACAATTTAATTAACTATGAGAAAAGTGTGGTCGGGATTCACAACTCGTGAATGTAACTATGAATCACATATATGAAAACTCAGTTAGTAGGAAACTGGAGATAATATCATCTGAATTGGGTAATGGTGATAACTAAGAAGTTTTAGATATATATACTATGATTCTTGTACCATTCCAAATGGAATGGATAACAAAACGTGAATTGGATGGTTCACGACTTTACATATCAGGGTAGACTATGATATGAAATAGGGGGAGAGAGCATCATGCGTAATAGACTATTCTTCCATTTAGGAGTGTAATGGAAGCATAGCTTTTTTGGACCTTATAAAATATTTTTTCATTATATGTAATAAAATTATTTTTTCTCTTAACCATAAAATTTTAACATAAAATGATATTAATTGGGTGCATTTAAAAGATAAAGCTTATACTAAAAAGAGAAATTGAAACCAAACTATTATTTTTTCTCCATTATATAGTAAAATAACAAAGTATCATCAAATATATATAGTATGTTATCATGCCAAGTTTTTTTATGGTTGGTATTAGTTTCGACTATGTTATATTATAAAATAGAACATGTGTTAGGATTTTCATCACTAAACATCATATATCTGGCCATCTCTTTTTCATCAGCACTACTAGGGTTCATATAAATACCCCTATCTATATCAGTTTCTTCATATTTATTTAAAGGTTCTTCGTCCTTTTCTTCTTCTCCATTTTTTAATCCTTTTACGCATTTTTTTCTTTAGTTTCTTCAATAATTTCTCCTTATCAAAGTCGCCAGTGATTACAATTTTTTGGTTTAGTATATCGACATCACATGTTTTGACACCTATTCATACATCATCCAAAAGAAATGATTATAGAACACATCTTGTTGTATTTAGTATCTCATTAATTTAGAGTAAAAAGATTTAGTATTTACCTTCAAATTTAGAAATAACTTTTTCGATGTCTTCCTCGAACTTCTCACAAAGATATGCCATATGGATTTCAACTTCTGTTGTACTACCAAAAAAAAATAAAAATTATAACAGATGTAATATCTTAAACAAATATCCTTAAACCAACAAAGAAAACCCTAAAAATAGTTTTGTTGCAAGTTTCATAGTTAATGAAAATTGTTAATTAGTAAGAAGTGATAATATACCTTGTTTGAGGTGTATCAATTGTCTCTTCTACTTCAGGATTCTCATTATCCTCTGTAATTGCCTCATCATATTCATCATTTTCTTCTTGGACTACTTCATCTTCTTGCACTACTTCATCTTCATGGACTACTTCATCTTCCTGGGCTACTTCATGTCCATCATCTTCTTTCTCATTCACCATCAAGATTTCTGCCTTTTTACGGGTTCGTTTCTTGAGAGTTTTCAATAGCTTCTCCACATTAAAATTACCAGTGATCATAACTTTTTGAGTAGCCATATCTATTGTATATGATTTTACTCCTAGCAATCACAGACCATTTAAATTTATTATTGCTATACTATCCTTGATAATATATGTGATCCAAAGCATTGTGGCCATATTTCATTATGATATTCCATTCCCCCCACTATAACTCCACAATCATTTTTTCTATAATCTTTATATATGTAATATGTAAATCATTAAAAAGATTCAGCAAAAAAGTGATGTAAACCATAATGATAGCTTTAAATTATCAATTGCACTAAAATATAAAAGGTAAGTATTTTTTATAAAAAATATTATTCAATGCAAAATCCAAAGGTGTAATTTTTTATCAAAAATAAGATCTATATAGTATCAGGAATATGAACTATAATATAATATATATATATATATATATATTTGCTTGCCTTCAAATTTGCAAATAGCTCTTTTGACTTCTTTTACACATTTCTCACAACGCATCCCAATCTTCAACTCAATTTCGATTGAATTGCTGAATATATTTTCAAAAAAGAAATTAAATGTAGCATCGTAAGAACATATAAAAGACACAACTCTTATTTAATTTAGATATATATATGAAGAATATATATATATATATATATATATGTTATGTTACTCAACTTTTTTGGAATAGTTCGTCGTGACAGCTTTGACAAACAACCCATGGCTATCTCAATAAGAGAAGAATGTTCTGGAGACACAATAATAGAGGACTTATATATAAATTTTTTTTCCTTAATATAGATGTCAAGAAATATATATATATTGGTATCAATACAATTTAGGGAAATGAATAACTATGTTGCTTTCTTATCAATAAACTCTAATTTTTTGAAATAAATCTTATTATATTTAATTTTGATGGTGTTCTTAAGGTAAAAAGGTACTTTTCTTATCTTTCAATTTATTTTTATATCATTAAACACTTGTCAGATTTGTGAATTATTTGACATGTGTAAAAATAAGAATAGATATAAGAATTGGAGAAAAAAAAAATAAAGAAGCTTATACATAATTTCTTGGTTGAAAAGGGTCTTTCAATAAGATTACAAAATAAATTAGAAATGTTTTGAGAAATATCCCCTTTTCAAAAAATACCCTAGTTTTCTATTCATTTTCAAAATACCCCTTTCCAAATATGAAAAATTATAAAATTTTATATAATTTATAAGGTACATCTAGTTCATTATTACTACTGGGAGACTCGATCCAAATATTTATAAGGTTTTAAAAGGTTCTAAAATGCTTTTATAAGGTTTTTAAAAGGTTTACAAAAAAATTATCAATTTTTTATAAGGTTTTCAAAAGACATTTGTACGGTATTTATGAAATATATATATATATATATATATATAAATAACTTTTGTCTATATATATATATAAGTTTTCACATATTTTTTTGATAAATTTCAAACTTCTAGTGGCTTTTTGATAAACTTTTAAAGATGAGGTATTTTTAAAAAGTGGTATTGGAAAATGAGTATTTTAAAAATTTCCCCAATAAATTATCGTTCTTGTAAAATTACAAGTTTACATCATTAAACAAATGTCAAAATTTTGAAGCATTTGACATGTGTAAAAAGAAGTCTATATATAGGAATGAGAGAAAAATTTAAAGAAAAAGTATTGCACAGATTTCAAAAATTAAAGAAAAAGGATTGCAAAAATTAAAGAAAATTTATTAAATATATAACCAATCAAAATAAACATAGAAGATTTGATATCTAACTTATCATATTAATTTGTTATTAATTATTATATTTCACCTTTCATTATCATACAATTATATTTTTATGAAACAAATAACTCATCATATCATTCATATAATAATGAAATGTAATTGTTCAATTTATAAAGAAAAAACTGTAACAGGTTAAAAATTCAAACTTGAGTAATATATTTATTTTAAGAAAAAATATATTCAACAAAATTTTTGACTAAGTAATGGGACATAATTTGAATAAAGTATATAAATTTAATTATTTTAATTTAGACCAAAATAAAATAGTTTATTTGATATTTTATTTAAAATTTCATAAAAATCTTAGATAAGAAAAATGTATAAATTATACATACTCTAATTTATTATTTTCAAACATATATTTAGTTTAGGCGACGAGTTAACTAAAAAATGTTATATGATCAAATGAGTTATAATCCTCATAACAGACAACAATCTACTATAGTATTTATGCAAGCATTTTATGGAAAAAATTTAATGCACATTTATTGTCAAAATTTTAATTTTAAAAAAACAATAATATTATGTTGGAGGAAAGTTTCGAACCCATGTTGTATTGAAACAAATAAAATTCTTTAACCACTAGACTATATCAATATATTTGTATTATCACGTAGACATATCTTTGAAAACATGTTAAAATTATTATGTAAAATAAAATTAAAAGCAATTATTACAAATTTTGTTTGTTTAAAAATAACATTTATACACGGGTTGTATAACGAGACGGGTGTGAATCGCTATGAATAAAAATATCAATATATATATATTTTGTTTTTTTTTGTTTTTTTAAATATTAAAATATCATTAACCTTATTCTTTAAAACGGGGTAAAACTTCATTATACTAGTTTTTAACAACACCTATATAAGAATGTCGAATCTTATCATTAAATATTCTTGCAAAAATAAAACATTTCATTTGGAGAGTTTTATCAAAAGCTATACCTTCTATAACTCGTCTTATTAGTCGTGGAATGCATTTGGATCCTATTTGTCCGAGATGTTTTCGGAATGATGAGACAATTGAACATATTTTTTATTCTTGTCCCCATGCTAAGTTAATTTGGGATTATTCACCCTTTCCTATAAATCTTCTGTTAGCTTCTTCTTCTAATTGTGAGAGTTTTATTGAAGCTCTTTTATTTTTACAAACAGATAATACTTTAACTCAGGAAACAAAGTTGTTTCCGTTTTGGCTTCTTTGGCATATTTGGAAATCTAGGAATAATTTCATTTTTAATGGTGTTGAGGACTATCCTATTAACATTGTACAACGTGCTAAAGGAGATGTTCTTGATTGGTTAACTTATAATGTTTCTACAACAACTAACCATGTACATCTGAGTTCTAATCATAATACGACTTGGACGCGACCAATGGAGGACATTCTTAAATGTAATTACGACGCAGCATTCGATTATAATACTAACCATGTCCATGGAGGCTGGATTATTCGTGACAAACATGGTGGTTCTAATGGATGGGGATCTTCTCGTTTGGGACAAGCTTTATCGCCTTAGAAGCTGAAGCAAAGGCTCTTCTTGCAGCAATGCAACAGAGTTGGATTAAAGGGATTCGAAAAATATGCTTTGAAGGAGATTGTGAGATTTTGAATCGGATTATTAATCATCAATTCATTGATACCTCTATTGAATGTATTATTCAAGATATTCGATATTGGTCTTCTTGTTTTCAGTTCATAGAATTCTCTTTCACTCCTAGGAGGTGTAATAATGTGGCTCATTTATTAGCAAAGTTTGGTTGTATTTCATTGAGTTTTTTCTCTGATTGTTTTAATCCGCCATAATGGCTTTCTGAACAATTGTATACTGATTACATTACTTCATCTATATAATTCCATTTTGCCGAAAAAAAAAAAGAATGTCGAGTCAAACAAATTTAATTTAGTTTGATATTATGCAGGAAGTCCTAAAACAAATTGCAGCATAATAGAAAAATTAATATTTAAAATAAATTAAAAAAAAAAAGTTTGGCCCAAAGGTGTACCGCGAGTTAAAATTTAGTAATAACTAATTATAAAAATAAAATTACGATATATACACTAACTAACATATTAAATTTTTAAAATGTAAATTATATAAAATTTTGTATAAAATAAAAAAAAATTAGAATCCTACTGATCTAATTGTCGTTAAGTTTTTATGACTGTTGAGATTGGTTTAGCAGCTTATCATAATTTTCAATTTGTAATTTCCTAATACGGTTATACCGGTCCAACAGGCAATTTGGTATATCTCTTTAATCGCATTCCGCAGAAACAAATAAAAGAAATTAAAAAAAAGTTCGATTTCAAATTTTGAATCCTCGTAACGGCCAAATCTTCAATAACTTCTCCTATATCCTTTCTTCGTCTTCTTCCTTCTCTGTTTCCTCCAAACTCACAAAACCTCTCACTCAACAATGGCGTCACTAGCTCCGGGAATCCTCTTAAAACTCCTTCAATGTATGAACTCCGGCACTCGTCCCACCGGAGACCACAGATCCGCCACCTTACAAGTCACCGGAATCGTTCCAGCTCTCGCCGGCTCCGATCTATGGCCAAATCAAGGCTTCTACGTTCAAATCTCAGATTCTCTCAACTCCACTTACGTCTCTCTCTCTGAACGAGATACAGATCTAATCCTCAGTAACCGTCTTCAGCTAGGTCAGTTTATTTACATAGAACGACTCGAATTCGCTACTCCGGTACCACGCGCCGCCGGAATTCGTCCCGTCGCTGGTCGTCATGCTTTCGTCGGAACTCCGGAGCCGTTAATCGCAAGAATATCTAACGGATCTAAACGAGATTTCGTTATTCAACCAGTTTCTGATTCTGAGTACTCTCTTGATCCTATCGCTGTTTACTTAAACAATAGACGATCCGACGACGACGACGGTGGTGGTGTAGATGTTTCGAAACCTAATGTGAGGCAAGCGCTTGCTCCGGTGAACCAAAACGACGAGAATCGTGACAAAATTCGGAATCAGAAACCTAAAACGACGCCGCAGAGATTCTCGTCACCAGCATCGTCTAAACGGTCAGTCTCATTGGTGAAGAAGAATAGTTCTGGTTCTGTAGCGGCGACGGTGGTGGAGAGAGATCCGTCGCCGGCTGTTTCTGGGAAAGGGAGGAGATCTGCTTCTCCGGTTCCGTCTAAATGTGTGGTGCCGAGTCTTGCGGCGGCGCGTGAGGAGCAGAGAAAAGTTGCTAGAGAGCCGGCGATTGTTGTGCCGTCTAGGTATAGGCAACCTTCACCTACTGGGAGGAAGATGAATCCATCTCCTAGTGGAAGAAGAATGTCGATTTCTCCTGGACGAAGGCTTTCTAGTGGTTTGAAGATGATGTCTCCTATGGTTGGAGACTCTTCAGGGAAGAAGAAGATGGCGGCTTTTGCTGCCGGAATCTCGAAAGTTTCAGAAGCTTTGGCCGGTTCTTCGGGCAAGAATGGTAATCGAAAGAACTGGGATGAAGCTGAAGGAAATGCTCAAATTGAGCATAAGGAGAAGAGTAGTTTTAAGAATAAGCCTGATCATCAAGCTATTTTGCGTACTCAGGTAACAAAACAACTAAGATTTTACAGTTACATATAGCAAATCTCATTGGAGATTATTGTTTGGTTGAAGCTTTGTTTAATTGGATGATCAAATTAGTGTTTTGGTGAATGATTTGGTATGTGTGATGGTCTAATATTGATAATGTACAATTGTATTAGGCTGCTATGTCAAGGCGACTAAGTGATGCGAATATACGAAAGAGTGATTCTTCATCTTCGGCGTGTGAAGAGAAAGCGAAGTCGTGTTCATCAGAGACTAATTTACTAGAAGAAGTCTCAGGCTTTGAACGAGTTGGTATCACATATCATGAAAGGAAATGGACTGATGGTAGTGTGCCATTGGATAGCATTTCAGAGGAACTTGCAAAACTTGGAAAGGTATGAGACAGTGTATAGTGTTGGAGCTTACATTGACTTAACAACACTTGAGTGATTGATCCTTGTCTCTAATCATGTGATCTTGTATTGAATTTTTAGGAGGCTATGCAAAGAAGAGACTTTGCTGCTAGAGCTGCAGCTCGAGCTTTGGAGGAAGCCAATGCAAATGAGTGCATTATACGATGCTTAAGGTAAAACATTTAAAGCTTTCGCAATTAGTCTTGTTACTTTTATAAGTCTGGTCTTTGACACCTTGTCTTGGTTGAATATATCAGTAAATTCTCGGAACTTTCTTCGGCCTCCAAGATGGAGAATCCGTTGCGAATCATCAACCAGTTTTTAACAATCTATGAAGATGTCATGAAATACAGTAAGATAGCCTCAGAAGACAGTTTCAGCTCGTCATCCGATCAACAAAACCCAATCTCTCTTTGGGTTGAAGCTGCATTAGCTACTAACCTTGGTGTGGTGTCACTAGTGAAAAGCCATAACAGCCACGACTTACCATCGTCTCTGAAGAAATCAATGCCTACTCGTCTCTCTCCCGGACCAACCTCTATCAAGACAGGTTTGTTCCATATCAAAATGTCTTACATATCAAACGCAGAGTTCTAAGTTTATTAATTAGCATTTGTTGGTGTTTCAGACAATATTGTTGGGATGTGGACAGATGTAGATGGCTTGAAGGAAACGGCTAAATTCGCCATGAACCTACAATCCGAAATGCAATTGTGGTTCATTGGGTTCGTAGAAGAATCGTTAGACAACAAAAACGCAGCAAAGCGATCTTTAGATGGTAGTTCCATAGCTGCTGTACTGTCTCAGCTGAAACAAGTAAACGAATGGTTGGACCGGGTCGTGTCGAACCAAGAAAATCAAATCACAACAATGGCTTTAACAGACAAGATCGAGCGGCTGAAACGCAAAATCTATGGATTCGTTATCCACCATGTCGGATCTACATATGACAACTCTGCTTCTTGATTTCATCTTTTGCTTTTGGTGTCTTCAATGTTCTCACGTTTGCATGCTCTGTAATACAATGGCTTATGTCTCATGTTTTGAAAGATAATTTATGTGAAGAAGGGTTCCAATTTATTGAATAGTTTTCACAGTAACAAGCTTTTCTTCATCACATCTTACTTTTGTCCACACACTTGAGAAAAGTACAATGAGAATCAGACTTTTAACTCTTCCACTTCTGGACTTAATGGTTTAAACAGAGCTTCCACCTCGTTTTCGTCTACCTCTTCAATGCTTGCGGGGTTCCATTTTGGGTTCTGCAAACAAGTTGAGCAGATCAGTTTTGATTGACTTGAGCTAGAGAGTTTGGTATAAACAAAACTTTGGCTCTAAAACATCATTGGACCATTGGCGGAGACATTTAAGATGATTAACTGAGTGATTAAGAGAACAGATTGACGAAGCTAAGCACGAGATGAATGATGAAACAAACAGAGAAAATTTTTGAGTGGCAATGAACAAACCTGATCCTTGTCAATCAAAACTGCTCTAACGCCTTCAGCAAAATCACAACGCAAGGCAGATCTTAGTGCGATGCTATATTCAGTTTTCATCACACCATGAAGCTTTACAAAGGAAATTAATATGGGGTTTTAATAATTGTCTTAGTGTAGGAAACAATAATGGAATGTAAAAGTTGAAACTCACTGTTGTTAATTCGTTTGCAGTTTTACCCTTGGCACATGCAACATTGGCAAAGTACTTCTGTGTTAAGTTAAGAGAAAACGGTGCTCCTTTTTCCAAACCTTTTAGTGCCTCATTAGCCCATTCTACAACTGTATCCAAACATTTTCCAGCATTCACAAAGGTAAGGCAGCAATTTTAATTTCGTTTATAGTCTGAACGCGAAGAGTAAGGCTCTATGAGCATTACAGTTCTCATGGAAAATTATACCTGACGGCTCCGTGCTTTGCTGGTACTTTTTGAGCTCTTCTATTGTTTCCTTGACAGACTTATTTGAGCTAAAGGCTGACTCTATTTGAGGCAACAGCAATTTGAGGTGGGGCTCAGATTCAGGATTGCCGCTATATTTTGATAAAGTTGCTTGGATGTCTTGATCCGGATCCTCAGAACTGCATCACGGATATGAATGAGTTCTAAACAGAGAAAAATGTTTCGTTTTGACAGAAAGATATGAAAGGAGATCGAGAAGGGCGCACAAGTTAGCTGACAAAATGGCTTCCTTTAATGAAGTTAGCTTTTCAGAAGGTACATAATGCGTCCCAAGACCAACGAACAGTGCATCTGATGGCGTAGAGATCCTTTTTCCAGTCAAACCAAGATAAGCACCTGCAGACATATATGCCAGAGAAGTTGCATTGAAAATATACCACAGTAATATTTTATTTCAGCTGCTTAAACCAATAAACAGGTTCCACTCTATATAAAACTTAGAAGGATTTAGCCGGTCAATTATCATTTTATCCACCGAATTTTGTGCATGCTTAGATAGCAACCAACTAGGAATGACTTTTGCGTAGCACCTTAAAACTTTAGGCAGTGAAAAGGATTCGAGTATGAACATACCAACAGATCCTCCTCCAGGGCTGTGAGCTGCTATATAGGAAAACCCAACATCTGGGAACAAGCCGATTCCATTTTCTGGCATGGCAAGAACTGTCCTCTGGGATAAGAATAAAAAAACATGAAAAAGAGTCAAGAAAATGATTTCCAGTTATTACCTACACAAAAAGTGCAGAACAAGTATTTTTCTCTTTAGTACCTCTGTTATCACACGGTAGCGACCATGTCCAGAAAGACCTAGGCCAAATCCCATTGTTATACCATCCATCAATGAGATATATGGCTTTTTGTACCCCGCAATAGCGCATATCAGAGTATATTCTGCTGTGAATACCTAAGGAAGTAAAACATCAAAATTATAAACATCTACGTTCTGGAGGCTTAACACATGCTAAGAGAGGTCTTGGAAAGGCCAAATTAAAAAGAGAGTACCACACACATGCCTGTTAGTAACCACTTAATTCATCATATTCAGTTAAAAGAATTAAATTGCTCTTCAGAAATAAGATTTTCCTATAATAAACAAGACCTGAAGTACTGAGATGATTCTACATTAAAATCAGTTTCGTGTCTAATCGTTTTTATGGATAGAATCCATATGGCGATGAGCAATGACAGAAAGTACACACGAACAATTAATTTTTGGTAATTATCTGCTTCACATCATCACAAGCAGTTAAACTAAGACCAAGGTTATTCGTTTCCTATTGGTTTTCTTACCTAAAGACAGGCACCTATGATGCGAAATTCACCCATTGCAACAACAACAACAAAAAAACCCAACAAAAATGAAGACATTGCATAACTCTAGCATCTTATATATTCAAAGATAAAGTATATTTTGCAGGTGGTAAGGCATAATTTATAAAGAAACCTTTTGCACAAGAGGTGTATTTTTGTCCTTTTGGATTTCCGCAGCAACTCCTTTAATATCCATTCCTGCACACCATTTCATAGATAGTCACTCAAAACACTCCCCAGAGGGACAAAACTATTATCATTTTGCATTTATCCACTTCCACATAATGACATCCACATAAATTCAATTACATGAAACATTCAGAACACTGAAAACTATGCAATTACCTGCACAAAAGGCTCGAGGTGTGCTGCCTTCAACGATAACACATTTGACTCTAGGATCAGATTCCCATTCATCAAGAAAGCTTTTATACTTCAGATCCATATCTGTAATTATAATAACATATAACCAATTCAGAAACTGTGTAATCCCCAAATATACACTTCACACACCACTGAATCAATCAAGTTCATCATCACTGATTATAAAATCGATTCAACGGATTCAATTCATGATACAAAAAATGGTGTAGCTTCTTCACATCTCAATCTAAACCTTAGCAATAATTACTAACAAAACATCCCAAAATTCACAAAACACAATTCAAACCCTAAAATTTAGTAAGTAAGATCACCAAATTGGGAAACGAAACAATCATATAAAGAGAGAAGACAACTTTGTTTTTTTTTTTTTACCAAGGTTCATGGCGTTGAGAGCTTTGGTTCGATCGAGAGTGATGAGAGCGACACCATTAGGATAAACGTTTCCTTTAACGAAGTCGTCTCCGCCGGCCATCACTGAGAATTTCCGGCAACGATCGGAGATTGAAAGCCTGAGGCGGTGGTGAGAAGAGAAGGTTGGTGATGAGAATTTGGGGAAGAAGATGCGATGAGCCAAGGCTTTGATGATCATAGTGGTGAAGTGATGATGATACAGTCATCAGTGACGGAGAGAGATGGAGCTTAGTAGGTAAACACTCTTTCTCGATCAGCGTGTTCATATAAGAATACATTTGCGATTACTTGACGATAATTTTAGTATAATATATATTTGAGTTTTATTTTGAAAATTTTAAGTCAATAAAAATTAGTTTGACATGAGATAAAGTTATTTATTATGAAATTACACCATATAGAAATAAATAAATTTTAAACAATTTTGGTTTTCCAATACTACTTTTTGTGGATTTTTTTATAATTATGCTTGCTAAATTTTTAGTTACTGTTAATAATAGCTAATATATAATTTGATATATTATTATATTTTCTGATATAATATTTTTGGATCTTCTTTGTTACGATGGTTACGATAGAATGTATATACATTTAAAATTAAAATAAATTATATACGATGAATTAAAATTAGTCGGAAATTAGTAAAATTTTCCGACCAAACAAAAGTGGTCGAAAATTTGTCAAATTATTTGGTCGGAAATTTTGTAGCCATCGGAATTTCGTCGTAACTTCATCCAAAACATATACTAATCTTTTTTGTATTTTTTTTTATTTTCATAATAAAATAAATGGTCGGAAATTGGTCGGAAATTTCAACGAATTTCCGACAATAGTTTTTATTCGGAAATTTGTCTGAAATATCTAAGGTCGTTGGAAATTCGTCGGAAATAATATGGTCGTCGAAAATTTGTCGGAAATTCTACGGTTGTCGGAAAGTTGTCGAAAATTATTTTTTATCTGACGAGTTTCCGACCGATACATTCGTCAGAAATATTTGCTATATAAAAAAGAGTATTCACCCATTTCACAATTCAAAATACAACAAACTCAATTTCTCATTTCATCTTTTTCTCCCCATCTTCTTCTCTCTATTTTGAGGATCATTATCCATTTTTAAAAGTTTACATTTTCCCTTAAATTTTTAATTCATAATTTTTCATATTTGTATATAGTAATTCATTTTTAGCTTTTTATATATGTATGTTTTTAACACAATGAATAATTATTATTTTATTAGTTTTAGCTTTAATTTTCATTTCATTTTAATTTTGATTTTAATTTCATTTTAATACTCTTGATATATATAAATATATATATTTTATTATTATTTTTTTAATAAATTAATTTCATTTTAATACTCTTGGTTTTAAAAATTAATTTAATTTAATATAAAAATGGTCGAAAATTTGTCAGAAATTTCCGACGAATTTCCGACCACTGAGAATTTTCGTCGGAAATTGGTAGGAAATTTTCCTACAAAATTCCGACAAATAATTCCGACAAATTTTCGACGATATATTTCTTCAGTAATTTCCGACCAATTTCTGACGAATATTAATTTCCGAACAAAGAATTTCGACAAATTTGATTTTGTCCAAAATTCGTCGGAATATGTCATTTTCTACGAAATTCCGAACAATATCGTCGTCGGAAATTGGCTTGTTTTCTATACTAATCCTATTCTTCATCAAGTTGTTCCAAAACTGCAAACGATCGGGATGTAACGCCTTGTGTTCTTAGTTTGCGACATATTTTGCAAAATCTAATGAGAAGCCGATCTTCCAAAACTTCGATTTTCGTACGATATTGACCAATAAGTAACAAATCAAATCAGGATTTTGGTTTAGATTAGAAAAAAATATGTTTGAAAGATGGTTTGTATTCCATGGAACTTTTATTACAAGAGAAACCACATATTAATCAAAATTATAGAAAAAAACACAACAAATTAAGGGATCATCTATGTTAATTTAAAACAACAACAATATAGAGGTTGATGAGGAAAAAAAGTACGACATCCTCCAGTCGAAAACCCCAGTGTTATGCAGTCCATCGTGTATCAGAACCTTCCAGATAAACAATAGAGTTTAATTTAGTGGTTCTATACAAATTTTTTTTTCAAATTAATTATTAATACTAGCTAGTAAAACAAAAATGTCTAAATGTGAATTAAACAAAATCACTTGGACGTTCATCATACGTGTGTGAGTTAGCTCCAATATATCTGTTGACAGCCTTGCCCGAGACGTAGTTTGGAAAGAGGTGACCCAGAACCCATATTTCATGGGCTACGGTGTCAAACACGACCGGCATCATATCTTCCTGTGAACCTACAATCATATATCCATAGTACCAGCGGTTGTGATGGTGTACAAGTGGTACACGAATAGCCATTTGAAACAAAGAATAAAGTTCTCAATGTTATTGTTGTGGAAAGGAAGAGGAATAGATGGAAAAGAAGTAGAAGGGTGAGACTATTGAAGTAGCTGAAGGGTGAGACTATTGAAGTAGCTGAGACTACATCACGTATACGACTTAGAAATTAGAAGGGTGAGACTATTGAAGTAGCTGAAGAAATTCGTCTTGCTTTCAACACACCATCTACTCCTCCTTTCCAACCATCAGGGAGAAGAGAAGACTGGTGCATCAAATGCATTTCCAAAACAATTTCTCTCCTAAATCAGGGAAGTGAAAGGAAAAGCATTGGAGACGGGAAAGAGTCTGTTCTTGAGTTCTTCATGTAAGTAAATCTGGTCAATTATATTCTTGTAGATTTGTTTACAGACCCTCATCTAACCTTCTCTCTTTATAGGTTAGGTTCCTTCAATGAGACTTTCCTTACGGATAAAATTGATTTGATTCTCGAAGATTTACAGCTACATGAGATCAGAGCAAAACGAGTGCCAAACCACCTCACGAATTAGGAATTCAGACTGACAGGTAAGCAGTCTTCAAAAACTTCTCTTTTATTTCAATTCTCATATGGAACAGTGCATCTTTGGCCTTTGATCGCTTTGATCTCTACACATATATAATCACAAATTAGATTTTCAAAAATTCAAATTCTTTGATAATATTCTCAAAATTCTCAATATTTTATTTATATATTGATTTAAAATTTTTATACGATCAAAGCTAACTAATTGAAATAAGTATTATGTTATGTATAAGAAAATACATGAGGCCATAGCGTTTTGGGGGGACATCGAAACGACCAATATAATTAAAAGAAACAGAGGTAATAAGATTTTTGTGTAACCCATTTTGTTGGTGTAAATTTCTATTGAAGAAAAATTTCGTACTTTTTTTAAGATCTTGAAGAAATCTTATTTATAGAACAATTAATATTAGAATTACAAAAAATAACTCCTATAATTTGTTTTTCCAAAAGAGGTTTTTTAATTCAATTTTTCTATATTTTCTTACCATAAAGAGTTTTTTCATATTAGTCAATAACATCAAATTTTGGGTAAAAAAATAAGTTGAATAGGTTTTAAAATAAATATCTTGGGATCAAACACATGTATTGTTGTTGTTGTTTGTTTTACTTAAATAATATCTACAGTCAAACCTCTATAAATTAATAATCGATAAACTTATAATCTCTATAAATTATTATCTTGATAAAATACTAAGATAATACGTTTTTTGAAAATCCTTTGTAAATATATGGTCCCATCAATATTATAAATTAATAATTAGGTAAAAGTTTCAAAATATATGTATATATAGACACATTAGTTTTTTGTTAGAGTTTATTTCTAATATTTTACTATATCAAAAATTGCTAGCATTCTCTTTCAAGACATAATAATAATAATTTTCTTTGTAATTGATTATATAAAATACTAATTATCCAAATTAAATCTTATTTTTAAATATTTTTAAATAAATTTTCCAAATTAAGAAAATCTCTCTCTAAATTAATAATTATTACTTTATTAATAAATTAAAACTTCTATAAATTAATAAATTTTCATTTTCCCAACATTATTAATTTGTAGAGGTTTTACTATATATATAACTATATAAATATATATATATATAGTTATGTATGTTTTATTTCCCTTTTTTTTAATGCAAAGTGAAATTGAGTGAAAAATGAAATAAAATGGAAAAAAAAAGAGAGACACGACAATGATCCTCAAATTGGCTCGTTTCAGTTTTTAGTCGTTGACTAAAAAAAACAGAGATGGAGCAATTTTGATACATACAACAACCAAAAAAAAAAAAGTCTTATTTTATTATATTTTGAGCTTTTCTAAAACAAGATTAGATGACTTTTAATGCTGTACGTAGACATATTTTGGGAAACAACTAAGATAACTCTAAAACAATCATTCATATAGATAAAGATAAACAAAACTAATTTTGGCTATACTAAATTTAGTCTTATGACAAAACTCTAATTCATATAGCCATAGTATAAAAGATTGACTTCCCTAAACTATTGAATCACATAACCAAAACAAAACATCTCCTTCATCTTCTTCACCTTGTCCTTTAATACCACCACCCCTATTATTAACACTAGCTCTCTAGGATAAGGTGAAGAAGATGAGTGACCTCCAAGAAAACAACAATGTAGCAGCTGCGGAAAAACATACTTCTTCTTCTTCGTCGATGGCTGTTGATGGGCCATCGTCGTTGCGAAAGATGATATCGGTGGCTTCTATTGCTGCCGGTATACAGTTTGGTTGGCTCTTCAGTTGTCTTTGTTAACTCCGTATGTGCAACTTCTTGGTGTTCCACACAAATGGTCATCTTTCATTTGGCTTTGTGGTCCTGTCTCCGGCTTGCTTGTCCAGCCAACTGTTGGTTATTACAGCGATAGATGTCAGTCAAGATTCGGTCGTCGTCGTCCTTTCATCGCTATCGGTGCCTTTCTTGTCGCTATTGCGGTTTTCCTAATCGGATTTGCGGCTGATTTTGGCCATAGTTTGGGAGACAAACTCGAAGACCGTGTAAAGGGCAAAGCTGTTGTTATCTTTGCTCTTGGATTTTGGATCCTTGACGTAGCGAACAACACTCTTCAAGGACCTTGCCGAGCTTTCCTTGGCGATTTGGCAGCTGGAGATGCAAGGAAAACGCGAACCGCAAATGCAGCTTTCTCGTTCTTCATGGCTGTTGGAAACGTATTGGGATACGCGGCTGGTTCATACACTAACCTCCACAAGATCTTTCCTTTCACGGTAACTAAAGCATGTGACCTCTATTGCGCGAATCTAAAGAGTTGTTTCTTCCTCTCCATCACTCTCCTCCTTTTCGTCACCATCATATCTCTTTGGTACGTCGAAGACAAACAATGGTCACCAAAAGAAGACTCCGAAGACGACAAGAAAACTCCGTTCTTCGGCGAACTCTTTGGAGCCTTCAAGGTGATGAAACGTCCAATGTGGATGCTACTAATCACCACATCATTGAACTGGATCGCGTGGTTCCCTTTCCTTTTATTTGATACCGACTGGATGGGTCGTGAAGTTTACGGTGGTAGCTCAGAAGGAGATGACAACATGAAGAGACTTTACAACCAAGGAATCCACGTTGGTGCATTAGGATTGATGCTTAACTCAATCGTTCTTGGATTCTTTTCTCTTGGTATTGAAGGTATCAGTAGAAAGATTGGAGCTAAAAGGCTTTGGGGAGCTGTCAATATCATCCTTGCAGTATGTTTGGCAATGACTGTTTTGGTTACCAAAAAGGCCGAGGAGCACCGCAGAACCGCTGGCCCGATGGCCCTTCCGACCGATGACATCAAAGCCGGAGCATTGACTCTCTTTGCTCTTCTTGGAATTCCTCTAGCTGTAAGTCCAACAAAACTTGTCTTTTATTCAAAATTTTGTTACTATCACTATTGCATTACACTAACATTATTTTTCTTGGTATATATTTCTATAGATTACTTTCAGTATTCCTTTTGCATTAGCTTCCATAATCTCAAGTAGCACTGGAGCCGGCCAAGGTATTTAGATAACAAATCATCTAAAAACATTATTAGTTTTGTAACATATTTGTTAATAATGATTTTTTTTTGTTATTTTTTCATAGGACTATCTCTTGGAGTTTTGAATATGGCAATCGTTATACCACAAATGATTGTATCCTTTGGAGCTGGACCTGTTGATGCATTATTTGGAGGTGGAAACTTACCAGGATTTGTGGTTGGAGCAATTGCAGCTGCTATTAGTAGTGTTGTTGCATTTACTGTTTTACCTTAAAGTTTCTTTGTTTGATTTGGTTATGTATATGCATACACATGTCCGATAAATTAATGTGACGTATGGCATATTTGTTTGAAAATATTCAATTAAAGTTTCATCAAATTTCAGACTTCAAAAGCTTTTTCCTCTATGATACTATGTCTTAAATAAAATTGCATAAAATTAAATGAAAGGAATAAATAAATATTTATATTTAGCTAAGGGAAATCATCATACAATTTATATAAGCAGTAAATAAATGGTTGGAAGCAAATAAAATTGGTTCTTGAGCTTGAATTACTTATGTAAAATTGTCTTGTTTTAGCAAGTCATAATTATCAATGAAAGACATTACCCAAAATACTAAATTCTCGTTTGTATTACGGTATTCTAACAAGTATTAAAACCTAATCCAATAAATCACAAAACACCTTTTAATTAACATCAATTGTTGGTTCGCCATGGAAGCCATTCCTATCAAAAGATATATCCAGTAATCCAATTACAATTCTGGTGCAAAGATAAATAAATTACGGTGGTAGCTGAATTGACTTAATGCAACTTAAAGCATTAAGAACCATCTAAGATAAAGAACCATATCGATGTTAACAAAAAAATAAAGATAGAGAACCAGAAAAATCATCCAATATTTCACCCAAAAAAAAAAAAATTCATCCAATTATAAAATTAAAAGCAGTAACATAAATATCTCTATAAAAACCCAAAACTCATCATAACTCACATGACCTAAGTACATGTATCATTGTAGAAAGAATGGATATGAGCTCAAACATCTAGAGGTTTAAAAAATTAAAAACAAAACTAAGAATAAACTTTAAAACAGTAATAACGCTCATAAGCACCTGTTTTTTAAGGTGAAGGTAAATCTTTTGTTTATTCATAAACAGTTTTAGAACTCTATGAAGGCACACCTTTTCCATCGATTAGTGGCTTAAAATTTATAAAATAAAATATAAATATAAATATACAGACATTCTCATCAAATAGTTGAAGATTCATACTATAAAATTATTATTAATTTTTAATTTTTAACATTAAGATAAATTACTAATATTTTTAGATAAAAATTTCATCCCTATAAGGCTATAAACTCATTGCTTTTCCAAAATTTTATGTTTTCCCTAATGAATGAAAGACATTACATTTTCAACGATAACTACATTTTTGATCCAATGAAATTAATGTTAAAGAGCTTATATTTTTATTTTGAACATCAACATGCATTGTGCGTACATTGGATAACATATATACTAAATATAATATTTTTATTTAAACTAAATTTCAACCTTAGACATCCATTTATGCGATCACATTACTATCTCTATTTCATCGTAAAACCATATTTTAGTTCTACGCATATTTTCATGGATAAGATTTAAAAATTTTAATAACAAAATAAGATTTAAAAAATTTAATAACAAAATTAATCAAAGAAATAATTAGTAAAAAAATATAGAAAAATAATTAGTAAGAAATCAAATAACATCAACAAATAGTTGGGGGAATTAAAAATACTTCTTTTCCTACACCACTTTTCAAAAATACCCTTTTAAAAAAAATTACTGAAAATGCGAATCAAAATAAGACAGTTATCCAAATATGTGCGTAAATTTATAAAAATATGCAGACTATCTTTATATGTGTGTAAAGTCTTATATATATAATATAAATACCATGTAAATACCATAAAAAACTTTTTAAATTCTTTTAAAGACCTTTTAAAAATATTTTAAACATTATAAAACCATAAAAATATTTGGATTGAATCTCCGATGAGTAATTACTAAGTACCTTATAAACCTTAAAAACTTATAAAGTTTCTTATTTAATAATATATCTTCTGTTTAATAAATATATATTTATTTTATTTTAAATATAAAACGACGATGTTTTGAAGTTTTACTAAAATCTATTTAACATTGACTTAATTCCGTTTAATTAATCTGTCAGTTAACTTAAAATATTTTTTATTTGGCAAAGTCAACAAAAATTTACTATTTAGTTAAAAAAATCACTCTAAATTAGATATATATTTCACGAGACACATAATTCATGCTTTTCTGAAACGAAAACGCAAAAATACAAACTTTATGATTTTATGAAAATTTTTCCCATTACTATTTACTAGATTGTATTATTTTAATTTTTGATTGCTTTTTTTTTTAACTCTTAAAAGACTTTATTAAGAACTTTGAATGTGATCACAATGTAACAAATGAATAAGAAAATTTCTTAATTTTTAATTTTTGATTGCTAAAAATTTCTTTTAAATAAAGAAAAAACCAAAATAATTCTAAAAACTATAAATAGCCATAAGTCGACTATTATCATTTCCCGTCAACGACCACAGCCGTCGACGTCGTCAAGTCAACACCGGTCTTTGTCTTTTATAGTATTATACAAACTAAGATTCCACATTTAACGCCGTCAATTATTTCCGTCCATCTCCTTCCTCAAATCTCAACTCCTCCCTGTACTCCCTTAATCCCACAGACCATTCTTAGCTGTACAAAGTCTCTCTTCTTCTTCTTCTCTCTCTCTCTAGAAAACTCTGATTCAACAAAGACGACAAAGCGAAGAATCAAAATCTCCAGAACTTGGATCGTCGTTGAAAGCTTCAAAGTAAGATTCGTCTTCTAAATCTCCTACAGTTTCTGGATCTATATGTAGGCGTGATCGATCTTAGGTCTATGAACTGTGAGAATTTTGTGATAGATTGAGCGATTAAGTATGTAATTAGTATTGTTCCGAACTCGATTTCGCCATTGTTGATTCGAAATACTGATTCCTGAGTTCCTTATGCAATTTTCTCAGTCTTGAACTTTTTTTTGCCGAGTAGATGAATGATTCTAAAGTTTGTGTAGTTTCTAGCTAGTGTATTGGAATTTGGAAATGGCTAGTCGTGTTAAAGAAGACGAGAAGAACGAGCGGATTATAAGGAGTCTTCTCAAACTTCCTGAGAATAAGAGATGTATAAACTGTAACAGCCTTGTAAGTTTTTTAGTTGATCTTCTTGTTACTGTATTCATCGTTTCAATGAAATGAAACCAAGGAAGGAATTGGAGACAAAGTAACTTTTTATGTTTCCTTGGGTATGATTTTCTTAGGGACCACAATATGTTTGCACTACTTTCTGGACTTTTGTGTGTACTAACTGCAGTGGGATACAGTAAGTTTCTAGTTTCTGTACTTTAGATTCTCCTATTCTTGTGTAATAGTGGTCTTTGCAAGTGTTGTTGAGATATTTGTATGTGTGTTTGAACAGCCGTGAGTTTACACACCGTGTTAAATCGGTATCGATGGCGAAGTTTACCTCACAAGAAGTTACTGCTTTAAAAGAAGGTGGAAATCAGGTAGGCAAGCTGAATCTCTCTTCTTTTGAAGACTGATGGGTTTTGTTTTTTTCCTTGGCATTTGTGATTTAGTATCTTTTGTTTTTGATTTTGCCTTGTAACAGCATGCTAAGGATATTTATTTCAAAGGACTTGATCAACAGCGGCAATCAGTGCCTGATGGCAGGTATCACGAATTTCTCTTATTGTTGTAGAGATGATGGGATATGTTATAGATTGGCTGATTGGTTTTTATATCTGTCAGTAATGTAGAGCGGTTAAGGGACTTCATCAGACATGTGTATGTAAATAAAAGGTACACGAATGAAAAGAATGATGACAAGCTTCCAAGTGAGACACGTAGTTCTAGTGGGTCTCGAAGTCCACCATATGAAGATGTAAATGACCGTCGTTACAGCGACAGATCAAGTCCTGGTGGGAGAAGTCCAGGGTTTGAGACTAGTAACAGGAATGTTGGTAATAACAAAAAAAGCCCTGCTCGTCCTGAGATCTTGAATGATTGGCGTAGAGAAGATAGATTTGGGGGTAGAAAAACATCAGATGAGGGCTCCCAATCACCTGAACAAGTAAAAGACTTAGGTTCAGCTAGCCCTCCAGTAGCTCGACCTGTTAGGGAAATTTTAGGTGACAGTGTTATTCCTCTTCGTGTGGGAGAGCCTCCAAAACCACCTGTCAGCCGAAATACCGATGCTTCTGCACATGCAAAGGTTTGGCTTCATCTTTTTTTCACAGTGCATGTAAGATATAATGTCTATAAGAGCCATTGATATTCATGACCCTTTACCTAAATAAAATTGTTGTAGCACATGTATTCGAGGTAATGCCATCTAATTCTTAGGGAAGAAAGAAAAATGTTGATGTTTTCTGTTTTTGTTATTTCAGTCAACTACATCATTGAGTAGTTTAATGTCCACAAATGAGAAGCCACCAGAAGTGAAGCTGCCAGAAGTGAAGCCGCCAGAAGTGAAGCCGGAGGCTACTTTAAGCCTGATTGATTTTGATACTGATTTTGAACCTCCTGCTCCAGCTGTTGCAATTCAAGCACCAGAATCTACCACACGTCAGCCTGCTCCACAGCCAGCATCTTTGTCTAATGATAACTGGGCATCTTTCGATGCTGCACCCAGTGCCCCTAGTTTAAATGTATCACAACCACCACCCAGTGGAAACACTCTGGATTCACTTCTCTCCCAGTTGGCCGTGACTTCTTCTGTGCAAGGTCAGACATATACACCATCTAGCGGACCTGGGCATCTTGGCCATTCCACGTCACAAATCTTTGCACCATTTCCAAATGAACAGTCAAGTGAACAGGTGGGCACTTTGGTTCATGCTCTCTCATAGAATAGCATAAAATTCTGCTTCCAGAATATAATGTGCTTACGCTTCTTGGATTTTTGTAACAGCCATGGAACACGGCACTTGCATCTAATGTACATAGGTCAATGAGTGCACCGTCATTGCAACCTTTTCAAGGAGTCCCTTCCGGTGGCCTGCAGTCTTCTGAGGTTAAACCTTCCGGAAGGAACGAATTACCAGCGGTATTGATTTATCTTAGCCATTTGACCTGTGCTTTCTATATCTTACCATCTTTGGGAGTGTAAATGACATGCTAACCTTTCTGCAGGATTTATTCACTGTAACCTACCCATCATACCATGCACCAGTACCTGGGTGGCAAGCTGGTCCACCTCATGGTATGCACTATGGCATGCAGCAGTATAATAACCCCGTGGTACAGTTTTCTAAAACATTTCTGAATCCATAATGAATTTGAGCATCAATGACACCCCAGCCTGCGTTATTAATCTTCTATTCCCTGCAACAGCCTTACCAGAATGTCCCGCACCCAGCCAAGTCAATGAACCCTTTTGACTTCAGCACTGGGCCGGCATCACAAACACCAACAGTATGCCCTCTATCTCATTCAACTTATCCAAAACATGATATTTGTGCGAAAGTAAGCATGTTTTGGAAATTAGTTTTTAGCGAAATTGCTACTTGGCAGCTGAGCTGATGTTGACTTAAGCTCTTAATGAGTTAATTAGTTATACCCTTTCACTTTACTCGGTCAACATATACAATCGAACAACTTGACTTACCAAAGTACATATACAATAGTCCTGTGATTACATGTTAAGTAATTCTGAATAAGGTACAGGAAAATATGTTCCCTTCCATGGCTCCTCCACAAGGTGCATTACCTCCTTCAGGCATGATGCCTTCTCATGGAGTACACAATCAATTACCTCCTTCAGGCATGATGCCTTCTCAAGGAGTACACAATCATTTCAATATACCTTCTCAAGTCTCATCCCATCCCTCTGCAATGCCACCAAGTAAAGCACGGCATTACTTTGTTATTCTCTGCTCTTGAATGATGTATTTACTCTTATGAATTGTTTGCTAAACTATTTTCCTCCTATTTTCAGGGTACATGTCTCCTCCATTACCAGGAAGCATGCCACCTAGGTATGACCTCTTAATTCAATTAATTACTTTTCTCTAAACGTGATCTCCATGATCCATACAAAACTTCCTCAAGATCTAGATGAAACATCTGCTTATTTTATCTCTCGTATTTTGCAGCAATGTAACCCCAGTTGGCGACATGAACGCTTCATATGACGCTCAACAAACATACCAAAATTTTGGAAGCTCGTTTCCTGCTGCGGTTCCTTTGAACCCACCTTCTTTCCAATCAGGAGGAAACCCGTTTGGGTAAGAATGAACGAGAATATTAGCTCGAGAGAGCTATGTTATGTTTGAGGATAGTGTTTGTGTTCTAAGGTGTAGTATAAAGTATCAAATGGAATACAAACATGGGTTAAAAAAAAAATAGGGTGAACGAAGGAAGGTACGAGCCATGAATCATGAAGAAAGAATTGGGTTTGTGATGAGAGTGTTAGATGATTTTTTTATAAGCATCAAAATGTTTTGAAATAGGTTTGATATTTATTCTTTGGTGTTTCTATATTTCATTTCCCCTTGTGATGTTGTCTTTTTGGCTATTGTCCCTTTAGAAAAAAAATCTTCAGGCTCCTCCTTTGTGTTGTATGATTTTGTAAAAGGGCTTACACATTGACCATAACGTCTTGTCAAAATTCAATTTTGACAAGTTAAAAGAATTTTCTGTTGTGAGACTTTTAAGGTTTGGTGATGTTTATCTTCTTCCTCTGTTAACTCTCAACACCATTTGTTTTTGAATGAATGAGATTGCAACATGTAAAGAACATCAAGATTTGATCTACGATTAATGATCTAACGCGAAAACTCTGTCGAAACTCTTCTTGGAAACTCACTAAAAATTGCGCACAACCTCAAGCCTTGACGATTCTTACAACTTTCCTCACACTTTAAAACAGACTTGTTTTGTTATCTTAATTTGTAGTGTAAGAGTCTCCTCTTTATTGTTCTTTGATACGGCTCCAAGTCTAAAATGAAACTTGTAGCGTTTAGCTTTTAGCCTTTTACCATCCAATTGCTTAATATCAAAACTATGTATAAAACATAGAGATATGTATGTGTAGTGTAATAATAATGTGTACACGCTTTCATGATTAGAGACCCTGTTAGGGTCACACTTACACACACACAGTATTACTAACCTATGCTATATTGGTATATTTGTATCATCCTTTCTTTGATCCTACACTACCGAGATGAAACGAGAGGTGACAAAAATCTCTTTGTAGTGATCTCTCATGTTGTTTGTCTGCTTTTCAGTACCATTGGAGCGACCAACATCCAAACTGCAACAACCATTAATATCAACATTCAAACGTCACACAAACTATCTTGATTCCTATTAGAGTAAGTAATTTTTTGTTTACTTACTGTAAACGCCAACCGCGAGCCATTCGTTTACTATCCTTACCCAAGTACTTGTCCACCCAACATCAATTGTCCACCTAACGAAAAAAAATCCGAGTATCAAATTATCAATGGAGCTACAAAGATCTACTAAGCTTTGGTAGTTTAGTACTGTTTTATAAAATGAATTCATCAAGAACTTACTTTTTCATGGAATGATGAATGTTCCAGCCAACAAGTAACATTGCAAAGTACATTGCTCCGGTAGCAAACACAAAATGGAAGAATCCGTATCCGTAAGGAATTGCATCTTCCTCATGATTCTCATCTTTTCTAAACTGTAAAAGGCCACTTGCTATTAGTCAAGTTTCTCTTCTGAAGTGTTGAAGAAGTTGAGAAGAGCTAATAGAAAACATACCTGGAAACATTGAGAATCTACTCCTGTAGAGAATGTCGCGATTACCATTGCAAGCAGTGCAACAACAAAGCTCTACAAGATACATATATAAAGAAAACGTGTTTAGTACATTCTTTATAGTCTCAAAAATTTGGAAAGGTCACCAATCGAAAAGCCACTTACTATGATGGTAAGCCAGTCTGTTTTGCTCGAACCTTTGGCTTTTCTGTTGCAAGTTTCTCCTAATGGCTCACTGCAAAACAAAAAACATCAGATGAAATAAGTACTTTGTAACATATATATACATAGAGAGTACATTCTAATTGCTATTGTTATTGTACTTGTTGTAGTATTAAAGATAGATAAAATGAAACATGCCTTCGAATGGCGCACCAGCAGATGAACACAACATAAAGCCCCATAAGCGCGGGAGTCAAGAATCCAGCATTAACCTGTTTATATACAAACAGAATAATCATTTTTCAAATATCCACGGAAGAGTACTATTGTAAGAACCTTGGAAGCAGGACTCACTTTGGGGTGGAGAGAGATACTTGTCATAAGTTGAATGAGGAACAAAGTCCATGTGATGAAAAATATGTTGAGAAGGCATGATGGTTCAGGCACATACCATATGTACATCAAAATCACCCCTAATATGCATACGGTGTACGCAGTAGTCGCTAATAGCATCACATGGACGCGGCTGCAACATTAAAAACTCATCATAAAACACAATTCATTTTGTATGTATCCAAATTATACAAGGAACAGTAGTCTCATTGGGGGTCTCACCATCTTTCTGCATCTTTTTGTGCTTGGAAACATTCATTGAGCCATGTAATGAAACTGATGATACTAATGAGCTGAATTAGGAGAAAGACCCTATAAAAAAAAGGAGGTTAAAGTGATAAGCTTCTGAGATAAAACCATCACACAGTTTCTGAACTAGCATTAGAAAAACCATACCCTGCACCAAAATGGGCAATCTCTCCTGCAAAGCAAAAGAAAGAAAAGCCATTTTGTCATGCTAAATGAATTTTGGTAATTAAAAACGATTAAACGAGGACGATGAGCCTTTATACCATAAAGTTGAATGATGGAAGAAGGCAACAAGAAAGGGAATATGGCTAAGCCAAGCCACATGAAAAGCTTAGCAAACCACCATCCTGAATGCCATTTATCTCTCGAGGAATGCATCTTCGATGTGCCAATGGTTGAAAGAAACATAATGAAATAGAACAGCTATAAAGAGTTAAGGCAAAAGTGTCCTCTCTGAAGCCATCAAGATAGTATTGTATATAAATATGATTGAGTCAGTAGAAAGGATACAAAACATCCAAAGCTAACTCGTAAAACTCCTTCGGTCCCTAAACACTCTCCACCGTCGTCTTTACAGTTCTTGAATTCTGCAATAATAAATAACATACAATCATTCATATGGCAAAATTATTGTAAAATTTCATAAGGCTAGAGACTCAAGTAAACCATACTTCTCATTTCAGTCAAGGCACCTCGGCCATAATCGCGCAAGGCCCAAGCAAACAGATTTGCCAAGAGAAATATCAGACCATACACATATCTAGCCATCCACGGGTTGCAACCATTACGAAACTGGATAAACCACGAACCGTTCTTGATCCCTTCATAGCCATTTTTCTCAATGCTCGTACCGGTCTCCATAGTTCTTTAAACTTATCAGACTCTCTCTTCTTCATGACATTTGAAGATCAGGTCAAATGCTTGGATCAATACCATCAACCCCGAATCTCCCGGTCCTCAGGATTGCTGTCCTTATTTATAAGAATGAACTAAACACAAGAAAGACACTCCAGAAACGTGTACTTGTCTTCCTTCAGGACAAAGAACCTAAAACAAGAAACAATGATAATTAAGGCAAGATCATTTGAGTATAAGCTTAAAACAAGAAACCATGATAAAGACATATGTTTAACAGAAGAAACATATGTCTTAATCTTTCAAATCACACTGAATCCATTTCTAAACAGAAACCTTTTGTTATGTAATTTTGTTAAGTAGAACATTAACAACTTAATACGTAGAGTACAAGTTTGTCAACTTTTTTTAAGGCATGCTTTTAATTTCACACAAACGTCAACGAAACCTCTAGCTAAAGCTAAACCCATCACATACTTTGAATGAAGTTGTATTAAACCACAAGCCAATATATAAATTATTGAAGTAGAGAAGTGGCCAAGGAACTTTATAATTGATATAGAGAGAATCAAAAGCTTAAAAGAAGAGATAAAAAAGGAAACAAAACCTTATATTTTAAGGGATGAATATGATGTATATGTATACAATTTGCAATCTAGATATGAAACGTGTACGGATGCTATTGGGCTAAAGAATCTTTTTTATGCAAGTGAGCAAATTGTTAATGCTATGTAGCCACATCATATAATATACACTTTTTTGCTTTTTTTTTTATGCTTACCATAAATTTGAGAAAAAGCTCAAACGCAAACATATTTTTTGGAGGAGGAGATTCACAAGTTCACTTTATTGAGAGACTCGTGGTTAGTGGTTGGTTACCTCTTAAACAATTTTAATTAGAAAAGGATATAACCAAAAAAAAAAAAAGCAAAAGATCTTATATTATATGATCATCAAAAAAAGAATAGTATCAAATTTGACATATGTATGTCTTTAGCTCAATCAGTGTAGTTAAGTCATTTAAAAAAAAGTTTTAAGGTTAAAACACAGGCAACAAAAAGGAAACTAATCTAACATGCTCTATAGTGCAAGAAGATTATGAGTGTATCAAGATTGTATTACATATTGAATATGATTACTGATTATAAGAAGTTAGATAAATTCCAAATTTATTCTTTTAGTTTTTGATAGAATCAAAACTAAACAAATGTTTATGTTAAGAAACCTAAAACAAAACCCCTATGATCTTAGTATTCTAATTGGAATAAAAAATAAATTTAATTATAAATGAAATCGAGTTATTCTAATCCTCAGTACATTACAAGAATAGCCTTTGATTGTTTGATCCACCAATAAAACTAATCTATATAAATTTTTTGGGATTCTTATGGAAAATGATATTTTCCAAAGACAAATCTTATGAATATGCCACTTTTACTAAAATCTTATGGATTTAAAAGTTTTCATATTTATGATTTTTTTTTGCTAAAATACGTACTTTATAATATATAAATACTAAACCCTAGAAACAAATCGAGCCGACTAAACCACACGTAGCGAGTAAAACGCATGTTTAGTTGCATCTTTGTAATAAAAAAATGACGAATACATAAGATATTACCAAAATGGTAAATTGACAAATGGTAAATTGACAAATGCATAATGATACACAAGTTTTACATAATTGTCACATAAGAAAAAAAAAACCGAAAAGAAATTAAAGAAAACGTATAAATGAAGCATAGAGAAGAATCATCATGTACCCCTGAAAATCTTAATCACCCATAAATTAAGGTATTAATTATGTTAAAGTTACGTCTAATCTCTTAATAAAGCTAGATAATTAGCAGAAAGCAAATAGAGAAGAAAGAAAAAAAAAAAAAGTGACTATTGGACTGGTCCATCTCTGCCTCAAATCTTTTGGTAAAAAAAAAAAAAAAAAACTAATTTAACATTTTGGGTTTTGCAGAAGAAAATTTATTGTTTGGATTCCCAGAAAATGAATGTTAAAAAAAAAACACAAAACACAAAACTCGAATCCCCATTTTTCATATTTCCCAAGAAACATCAAGATTCATACTTAAAAACACTTTAAAATATCAAACTCTTAAGTATAGTTATTATATAAACAAGTACCAAAGAAGACTCACATGCATGTTACTAAATCTGATAGATCCAAGAAAGATAGCAAAAAGAGATTGAAGAGAACCTGTTTTTATTCTTTTCTGGTGCAATATAACTCAAGATCGGATCTGAAGAATGTTTCTTGAAAAGGTTTCACTTAGAAATGAGAAAACCCAAGAACAAGAACTGAGAGAAGAGAAGAGAAGAAAGAAGAAAAATAATGATTTCAGGTTTTGATCTTTTTTGGCTTTTGTTCTTTCTTTTTAAAACACTTCTTTCTTATATATATCTGTTATGTGTATGGCATGCGTAGTAGTTTATAAATTGTGGATTTTTTCTTTTCTCTTTTTTTTTGTTTTTTTTTTGTTTTATAGATTTAACTCACCCTATTTACAATCTTATTTATGTTTCTTAATTTGTGAGCATATGCAATTATATATGATGATGCTCTTTTCATTTTTCTTTTACGACAGTGTATTTTTTATTTTCTTAGAAAAGTTAAAAATTTTATTCTTACAATGTTGTTTTGTCACCTAATTTTGTATGATTATCTTTTCCTTTCCCGCCGCTAAGTTTACTATCTCCACTCGACACTCTCATATCTTTCAACTTTCAAGTAAATACAATGATAACTTTAACTCAAAAAATCAAAGATAATGATAGAAAATATTTTTATCAACACTTTGTCTCCACAATTTAAAACTATAAGGTAATCTCCAATGGGGAGTTCTTCCTCAAAATCTCTCAAAAAAATTAATAATAAAAAAATCAAAAAGTATGAAAGAGAGAGAAAATTGTAAAACTCAAGTTCTCTAACAAAAAATTTAAGAGTTTCGTATATAGATATATCAATGCCACATGTCATATTTTTAATGATAAATTTAGTTTTTAAAAATAAAAATTTAAAAACATAACTTTTTTTGTCATCAATTTAAAAACATAACTAAATAAAATTAAAAATATTGATGATATATCCAAAAGAGTTTCTCTCCACTAGAGATACTATAAGCCAGACGATGTTCCCATTAAATGCATTACACATCAATGCCATATTAGAAACCTTATTGATTGAGCTTCATATATTCACAAGTTCAGTTTAAATCAATTACTAAGTTAAGTTACCATGGAAGTATTAGTCTTATTTCCCCGACCGTCACTTTACTTAGTGAGGCTCACGTTTTCTCTAAATCAGTAGGCTCACCATTATCTGACAGCCGGTATCCTATGCCCGAGAGGTTTTAAATTTTTTATTTTCGACCCTAAAAATTAAACTCATTTCAAATTTTCAATTATCATTATTAAAAAAAACATTACCTTGGAAAGGAAAACTTGAAAATCATATAACCTTAAAACTACTCTTAGTTCTATTCTTCATTAAGTTGTTCCAAAACTGCAAACGATCGAGATGTAATGCCTTGTTCTTAGTTTGTGACATATTTTGCAAAATCTAATGAGAAGACAATCGTCCAAAACTTCGATTTTCTTACGATATTGACCAATAAGTAACAAATAAAGTCAGGATTTTTGTTTAGATTAGAAAAAGATATGATTGAAAGATGGTTTTTATTCCATGGAACTTTTATTACAATAGAAACCACATGTTAATCAAAATTATAGAAAAAAACACAACAAATCAAGGGATCATCTATGTTAATTTAAAACAACAACAATATAGAGGTTGATGAGGAAAAAAAGTACGACATCCTCCAGTCGAAAACCCCAATGTTATGCAGTCCACACTGCATCTTAAATTCTCATATGATGCCGTACATGGAACAGTGCATTTTTGTTCTTTGATCGCTTTAATCTCTACACATATATGCACAAATTACATTTTCAAAAATTCAAATTCTTTGATAATATTCTCAAATTTCTCAATATTTTATTTATATATTGCTTTTAAATTTTTATATGATCAAAGCTAACTAATTGCAATAAGTATTATGTATAAGAAAATACCTGAGGCCATAGTGTTTTGGGGGGACATCGAAACGACCAATATAGCTACAAGAAACAAAGGTACTAAGATTTTTGTGTAACCCATTTTGTTGGTGTAAATTTCTATTGAAGTAAAATTTTGTACTTTTTAAGATCTTGAAAAAATCTTATTTATAGAAAAATTAATCTTAGAATTGAAAACATTACTCCTATTACTAATTTCCAAAAAATGATATTTTATTCAATTTTTCTATATTTTTACCATAAAGAGTTCTTTCATATTAGTCAATAACATCATATTTTGGGTAAAAAAAAGTTGAAAAGGTTTTAAAATAAATATCTTGGGATCAAACACATGTATTTTTGTTGTTTGTTTTACTTAAATAATATTTACTCAAACACATACATATCATTTTACTTAGAAAACAATTTCAATACTTTATGTTGTTGTTTGTTTTCATTTATCTTCTTTCTATGTTTAGCCTTTCATATTTTCCCCCAATGAACTAGATTATGATCCACATGATGTGCAGATTTTAATTCTAAATAAAATAAATTCAATTATCAGAATTATTAAAGTTTTGTTGCAAGTAGAAACGACCTTTAGGAAATAAATGAATTTTTTTAAGTTACAGAACATATATATTTATATACTGTATATCTTTTAGCTGTAATACACTAATTTGCATATATGTTTTAAATTTATTGTAACATTAAGAATAGAATCTCATAGATTTAAGTTTTCAGTCACCAAAATGTTTTCCGGATATTTATTATTACTATTGCTAAATCTCAAACACGTAATTTCTCAATCTCTTCTTAAAATATGATTACATTTACAAAAGTTCTTTATATATATATTACATGGAAACCACCGGTCAAACTATGATCTTATTTACATCTATTTACAATTAAAAATATCTATGAATACATGAATCCAACTTCTATATGTTTCTTTTAGTTTAACTATTGCATAATTTTCTTAACCACTAAATATCTAAAAGAATATTTGAGTAGAAAATATATCACATAGCATTAATTGATGATGTAATCATAAAAAAACCCTAAGATACAAAGAAAATCTATTTGCAATTAGTCTATAACCAACCAATAAAGATTTGAGAATTTTTTTTAAAAAAAATTTGTAAAAACAATGCTAATTGAAAGTCAATTAAAAAATAGACAACGCGAATGGAGCAAATAAAATGACAATGAAAATGTACATATTATTTACTTATTTACCTATAATAAATAAAAATGAAAATAAAAGGCTGAGAATAATTGTGGATTTGATACATAAGCACTAATGACTCTCTTTTAATAAATAGAAGAAACTTGTATTTAACTAATTATTTAGTGAACTTGTATAGTTTTCCTATATTAATCTGTCAGTACATTGTCATAATTTATATACTATAGATTTTCACATCTTTTTAGCAAAAAATAAACAAATAGATTTTTACATCCTTTATCCAAAAAGATAATCAATATTTCTTTTTAGTTTTAAAATTAAAAATTAAAAGTTATGTTTAATTTATAAAATCTTGCTTCCCAAAGAAGAAAAATATTTCTCACAAACCCTTAAAGTAAACATCCTCACCCATGGCTTCTATAACAAATCAAAGTTTCATTTTCATGCTAATCTTGATTCTCATTGTTCTCAAAACATCATCATCATTCACCAATGGATTTTTACCATTAGCACCTAAACATGTTATTATCATTAACAAATTGATCTCACGTGCATCTATGACTGTGCATTGTAGAAACAAAGGAGACGATCTAGGGGTTAAAACACTTGCTCCTGGAGCTAGTTTTGATTTCAAGTTTCGTGTCAATTTTCGCAAGACGACGAGGTACACTTGCATATTTGAGTGGCCTAATAATAAAGCAACATTTGATATATTTAGAGTAGATAGAGACGACAATCCAAAGAGTAAATATGGAGTCTGCAGAGAATGTATATGGAGCATTTATGAGCTAACCCCTTGCCGAGATAGACGCGATGGAGGCCAACCTCAGTGTTTTCGATGGAATTCTTAATGATTTTAAAAAATATTTAAGATATTTTACTAGTAATTAAATCAAATATTTAGTGTTTATAATTGTGATTACGTATTTGTTAGTTTCTCTTAAATTGGAAGTCATGGTATTTTGTTTTTAGGCATATAGTTGTGCATATACATTTGCATATGTCTTTCTTAGGTTCATGATGTGTATTATGAAGCAAAAGGAGGTGGAATGAACCAAAGAGATGAAGGAGAGATCAAAGAGTGGAGAGAAAAATGAACTAATTGATTGATTTAAGACTGAAGCCACAAGACAACCTAATCGATTAACATGTCGACTGGAAGAACAACACAATCACGGACAAGAGATCACACGATCGATGAATTAAAACTATAAGGGACTTATCGACCAGAGACTACCTTCCCAAAGTGAATATGGTCTACAATTCAACAATTCTCACATCTAGTATTATTTTTTTGACATCTAAACATAAAACATTCCAATTAAATCTCATAACCTTGAAACAAACACAGATTAAGATGTTAAAAAATACCAAAAATTCCTATTTATTATTCTTCAAAATGGCCATTCGATTATTTTGTTCGATCTATATAATAGCAAACTCACTTTTAGGGGCTGATTTCATATTTTGATTTTAAGCCAATTGATAAAACTGTATTATCATAAAAGGTATGATGTGATCTTCAATGGCCACAACATTATTCTCCAACTCACCACCACATCCTTCTTTGAGATATATTGATTCCTTCCGAATTAAAACTTTCAACTCTTATCTTATCAATCCTTTATAAGAGTGTTTTGGGCTTTAGACTATGTTAGTTAATAATTTAATTAACATTGAGAGTCACTTAAGGAATGATACGATGATAAGCATATGGGTAGCAACATCATAACCTTTAACCACTCTTCCATTATAATTCATACTTCTAATCATTCTTTATAATGATGGAAATAACTTTTTATATGACTTGTCTCATTAGCCTCTCTAAATTGTAGGGTCATGAAAAGGATCCTAACAATCAAGCTTTAGCTATTTAATTAACTTCAATGGGTAGATCGATGATCTTGTAATAGGAAGACATGCAAAGAAACCAAATTCAATATTCTTGACTGATCTTTACGATCTATATACAACATTTGATCCCGGGCTTAAAGACAAAAGAATCAGAATCTCTAAAATAGAAAAATACATATCAACAACAAACAAACAAAAAAAATTCTGAAGGTGCTATAAAAGTTGTGATCCATGTTTGAATTAATTTATTCCATCTGGTTGCTTTAAATTTTAAAATGTAAACTTCTAATGACTTCATATGGATATATAATCATAAGTAGCTAATCCATATACATGCATGATCAAGAATATTCATCTTAGTCATTTTCCATTTGGCTAGGAGGTTTCAAATAAAGAAATTTTGGTTTTAGGAGAATTATGCGTTTCGGTCCCGAACCTCCAAGTTAAAAAAAAAGAAGAGAAAATTCCGTCTTGTATATGATATATTGTCCCTATTCTAGTAAATATCAAAGCATAAAAACCAATGGAAGATTTGACATTTTAGATGTAGTAGTAGTAACAAGGTGAGATATAGAATAGTTATGACAAAAACATTGATTCTGCTGTACTAAAACGCAACCTTGGCAGAGTGATATATCATAGGGAATGTGGTTCTGATCCTTTTTGGCCTCTTGGCTCGTAAGTGTGGTGGTGCCTCATGAGGTAATGCTGTTTGTTCTCCATAGATGGTCCAATATCTTCTTATATATGACAAATTTATTTAGTCTCGATTCTTTTAAACAAAAATTTTTGTTTTTGTTTGCGTTTAATAAAAAATTCTCAAACATTTTTTAGGTTTAAAGAAAATATCTGTAGAAGCCCCCTTGGTCTAATGGTGTTGATCAAGGGTTTAGTAATGCTTATACACCAGGAAGTCTGGGGTTCGAGCCCCAGAGAGCGCGATTTATTAATATTTCTGCAGATTAATGAAGATAAGTTTACAGAAGATCTCCAGTGATGCGCAATTATAGCCGTTCGCCACGATTCTAGCTATTGAAGGAGAAGAAGGTGTCCAAGAGCAGCATGGAGAGGAAGGTGTTCAAAATCAGCATGGAGTGTCGTTAATAGTGAATCTAATAGGGTCGGAAGGAATTGTCCATGGTAGATCAATCTTTGTAACAATTCTCATAATCTGCAATATTTGCCAATCTTTGTAACAATTCTCATAATGAATGCATCAATATTTGCAATTTGTAATTAATTTAAATAGAAGTCTCTTATGTTTTCGTTAACAAAGTTCATTTATTGCCAACAACATACAATAGAAGTACATAAAACATTGAAAAGATTAATTAACCTTGAGAGAAAGATTGGCACTTTCGTAATTTGTACTTAATATTGGGCTTGATTGACAAGTGCTTTAGAAACTTTACAAAGCCAAAAAGTTTCTAAGGATTTAAAATAGAATCAATCAAATTTATGACGTGGAATCATTGCGATGTGGGGGGAGGATAATCTAGGGTCTTGGTTATTGTGGTGCTGGTTATGTTTATTGTTGTTGGAAATTCGTTTACAAAGATGCTAGATTGTTGGTGTAAATTGTTGTTATGAAATTATTGGTTAATGTAATCATAATAACCTGGTGTTGGTTTGATATGTTTCGTTGTGCAATGTTGGTTATGGTTAATTAAGTAGTATGAGATACTTAATTATAATAATTAAGAAAAAAACAGGATAGATCGTTTTAGTGTACTCATCGGAAGACTGCTCTCGCTTTAGTTTTAGTTGGCCTGCTCTCGCTAAACAACTACTCCAACGCCACTTCTCCACGACTTGGCATGAAGTAGTCAACAATGGTGAGCGCCAAGTTCAGTAACTAAAATTGTATCAAAAGTTTAAGAGTGGGAGGATTTACTGGATAAAAGAACTGATTTAAAAACTCAAACCAAAAGCAAAACCATATGTTATTTGAACATTGATTTCAAAATTCTTAGTCATGATCATGTATTATTTATTCATTGATGTCTAAAGATATTAGTTTAGGTCATATGTAATTTTCAACGTCCATTGTAATGCGTTTTTGTTTAGTTTAAATATGTCCACAAGCCAGTGACCATAAAATTAGCTTTTTGTGGCATCAAAAATTTGTTGTTTCTTTTAGCACAAAAGAAAACAAGGACTGATGTAATGGTGATATATAGCTACTCAATGAAATCATTTTTTTGGTTAAGAATGTAAATATTTCATTAATAATGAAAATAATTAAGAATTACAACGAAGTAAAATCTATAGATTGGTCCTATGGCAAAAAGAATTAAAAACATGGAATCATCGCCGTTTGAAAACATGGAATCATGACCGATGATAAAAAAGCGGTCATCGCCGTTTGACAACATGTTTTCCTTCTCCTAGAGGTCTCATCTTCGTGAATCTTCAAAATAGTTTTATCACTTCTTTGACTCCAAAAGCGTAATTGTTTTTGTTTCAATGAAATCATGATAGTGAACTTGCAAAAACTTTCAGAACGTGGAAAGAAACTTAAGATCATGTTTTCTAATTATTGTTTATATTTTAGATTTTGCTTATCTTCGCTTGTCCATGGAATGCTTGTATCTTAGTGAACTTGAAAAATTTCTCAAAACTTGGAAAGAAACTCAAGATCATGTTTTCAAATTATTGTTTATATTTTAGATTTTCTTTATCATCTCTTGTCCATGGAATGTTTGTATCTTAGTTACCTAAAATTTTGGAGCTCCTTTTGAGTTTTGTGTTATAATGTTCTCATCACCTTAATATTTATTTTCCATACTCCAAAACAAACAAATAAATCTTAAACGTTGTAATTTTAAGGTTGAGGTTGATGGTATAAAACACAACCTAAAGGAATAATTTGATGATGTTGATATAGCAAAGGCAATCCACAAAATTGAACTCCATGATTATATGTCCATCAAAAAAAGCTAAGTCTGCTAAGGTTTGCCCACTAAGCAATAATTCAACATATGGCTGGATTCTGTTGGAGAAGGAATCATTTATAAGTTTTGTTTATTTGTAAAAAAACATCATTTAATATATACTTAAACACAATTCAACCAATGAAAAAATAATCTGCAGATTATAAATTGATAAAAACCATAGAAATATATTTAATTTTGCATAGATTTGTGAGAAAATCATCTATTTTTAAAAAAACCCTAAAAAAACCATCAATATAAAAATGGAAAGAGTATATCGGTCGAAACATCGTCCGTTTTCTTGCCGTTAGCTTGAACGTGAGAGAGATGCGCCGTGATCGATGAATGGTAGAAAAAAAAAAGAACGGACGGAGTATAACTTTTATTAAAGAAGCTAAAAATAGACATATATTTTCAAAGTAAAACAAACATATCACATATGTAGTAATCAAAATATTTTTTTCTGCCCATGCTATTATTTTTTTGATAATTCAGAATGATCGTAAAAGTTTCTTAGGACCAAAAATAATTTTAAAACCCAGAAAAAAAACATGTTAAATTACTCGAATTTTATAGTCAATGCTACTCAAACCCATGTACCGAGAATTACCTCCTTTTACGACCGGACCTAAACTATTTAGTTTATGCAATTATTTATAAATCAGGATCGGGTTTGGTTATGTCTCACTCGTTCCCCAATTCCTTTATTTTCCGCGTAAATTCGCGATTGTGACATAATACATCTTTACGTCTTCCTTTTGCTCTTTTTCACCAATAGGCTTCGACGAGTCATTGTCATTTGCAACTGTTTCCAACTTTACATTCAGACAAAACTCACTTTGGACCCAAATCTTAAAATCTATAAGCATTTTTGCTTTGTTTACATCAATATGGAAAATGTAGCTATTTGAAAGCAAAATAAGGAAATAGAATTATTGATAATGGAACCAAAAAAAATAATTGTATAGCCTAAGAGGTCTTCTCTCATATATTAAATACAAAATCTACGATTATCCAAATCAAATTAATAGAAAACGCAAATAAAATACTCTATACAAACAACCTTTTTTTGTTATTAGACATTTCACTTTTTTTTCATTTTATTTTATTTTTCACAAAATAATTTTTTCTAAAAGAATCTACTGGCGTGTGCTGTGTAAAAGAATTGATCAACGACGTCGTATTTGTGTTTTTAGTGTTCGGGTGCCACGTCATCGTTTCTGTTTTCGGCTTCTCAAAAGAATCAATAGAACGGCGGTGGTGGAGGAGAGGCGTATGATACTCCGATGACCGGTGGTAGTGGTCCTTCATATTCAGGAGATGGTGGTGGTGGGCTTTGGAAGATCACCGGCGGTGGAGGGCTGTTGTGAACAACCGGTGCTGGTGGAGGAGATTCTTCACATGGAGGTGATGGTGGCGGTGGTGGAGAGCTGTAGTGTACTAGAGGTGGCGGTGGAGAACTGTAATGGACTTCCGGTGGTGGTGGTGGTGAGCTGTAATATACCGGCGGTGGTGGGGGAGAGCTGTAATAGACTGGTGGTGGTGGAGGAGAGCTGTAATGAGTGACCGGTGGAGGAGGGGAGTTGTAATAGACTGGTGGTGGAGGAGGAGAGCTGTAATGAACGACCGGTGGAGGAGGTGATGAGTATTCTATGCACGGTGGAGGTGGTGGTGGTGGTGGTGGTGGTTCAATACAAGGAGGTGGGGGAGGAGGGGAATAGACCGGAGTGGGTGGTGGAGAGTAAGTTGGTGTTGGTGGAGGCGGTGGAGACAGATATGGATAAATTGGTGGCGGAGGTGAATGCGGTGGTGGTGGCGGAGAGTAATGTGGTGGTGGAGGTGAGCTATAGTAGTAAGGCTCAGGAGGTGGAGGAGAAAATTGTGGTGGTGGTGGTGGCGGTGAGTGAGGTGGTGGTGGTGGTGGACGGGTGCAGTAAACCGGAGTTGGTGTTGTAGAAGGCGGAGGAGGTGGCGGCGGAGAGTAGACTGGCGGTGGTGGGGGCGGTGGTGGTGGTGGTGGAGGAGAATATACTGGTGGCGGAGGTGGAGGAGGTGGAGGTGGTGGTGGTGGAGAATAAACAGGCGGAGGTGGTGGCGGAGAGCTAACCGGAGGAGGTGGAGGTGGCGGAGAATAAATCGCAGGAGGTGTTGAGAATATTGGCGACGGTGGAGGCGGAGAAGGCAGAGGAGGCGGTAACGGCGTCACAACCGGAGGACGAGGCGAACCGCCACAACCAAACGAACCACAATTCACCGGCGGACGAGACAAGAACGCTTTACATTGCCTTGGAGACCTCTGAGAAGGTCTTCCCGGCAAACAATTTCTCCGATCATCAAACTCTGGCAACCTCAAACACACAGGCGCTTCTCCGGTAAAGAAATTGTAACTGAAAGTGAAGTTCTCAAGCTTCGGTAACTGACAAATACTCGCCGGAATATTCCCCGACAACTTATTATGCGCCACGTTAAGTTGCTCAACCGCAACCATACCACCAACACTCTCCGGTAACGGCCCAACAAGTTCGTTATAACTAACATCAAACACCGTTACGTTCTTCAACCGTCCGATATCAGAAGGTAAACAAGAACTAAGACCATTGTTAATCAAAATGATCTCGTTCAAGTTCTTCATCTCCACTAAGCTCGAAGGTACACAACCATGAAACCGGTTATTCGCCAATACAATAACCGAAACCGGAGAATCACCAAAATTATCCGGTAATTCAAACCGGAACCGGTTATGGTTAATGAAAATCGCGTCAAGATCTTTACTAAAAAGCTCTTTCGGTACAGTTCCTTCGAATTCATTAAACCGGAGATCTAAAAACTTCAACGACGGTAACCGCAAGACCACCGTCGGAAACTTCCCAGCGAACCGGTTATTACTGAGATCAAGCTCGAATAAAAGCTTAAGCCGGTTAAACCGATGCGGTACCATACCACAAAACCGGTTTGAATTAACATGAAACAAAGCGAGATCTGTTAACAAACCAAGCTCTTCAGGTAAATAACCGGCGATATCGGCGTGATTGAGATCGATTCCGGCGACGGTACGAATCTTCCGGTTATCAAGAGCCGGAGAACAGAAAACTCCGGTGTAGTTACAGACATTAGATCCGATCCAATTCGAAGTGAACTTGTTCGGATCAGAGAGAATCGCTTGTTTCCAAGCTTGTAAAGCTATGTACGCATTTCGTAATCTCGGATTCTCGAAGACTAGAGAAGGATCGACGGTGATTTTGACGCTTCGTTCGGCGAATTCGAGTAATTGACGGCGTTGGATGTGACGGACTTCGTTATCGGAGAGAGCGCCGCCGTGAGTGGTGGTGAGGAGGAAGAAGAAGAGGAGGAGGAGGGTTTGAGAAATCGTTTTCTTCATTTGACTGTACAAGTCATCTGAGTGGAAGTGGCAATGGGGTGAAAATTTGAAAGAGAAGTGAGGGTAAAATGGGAAATGTATGAGAGTTTTGAGAGGATATGAGAAGAGAGCTTTTGTGTTTGTGTTGTTGTGTGGAAGGGAGAGAGAGAGAGGTTGGAATATAAATGAAAGAGTTACAGCTCATTCACAGCTCAAAGCCTATCTTTTTTTATATTTCAGAAATTTGTTCGTCTAAATTTTTATTATTCAAATTAGTTTGCTTAAGTTTTTATTATTCAATATATTCAAATTTGTTCTCACCTATTTTTTCCCATAATTTTTTTTATGTTCTAATGTAATTAATTCGGTGCGGTTTACGGTTTGGTTACGGTTTAGATTTTTTGATATTTTGGTATTTTGAATCTTGAAACAATTTGTAATCCGGTTTACGGCTTGGTATTTGTTTAGTGTTTTTTTGATGTTTTAGTCTTTTGATGTTTTGTTAGTTTAAACTATTATGTAAAATCCTGTTTGGTTAATTTAGCGTTTGTTTAGTTTTTGGTTTAAATAATAACAAACAAAAATCTATCAAGTATTATAAATTATTTTAAATGATTATACAAAAAATTAATAAAAAAAATTAATAGTTTAATAAAAAGAATTATTTGGTTTGTTTGAATTAAAACCCGAAATTGAAAACCATACGTTTTTTTCCTTCTAATTGACTTTATTAATTTCCGGAATTATAATCCTGAAAATCAAACAGTTTCTTCGTTCTAATTGACTTTATTAATTTGCAGAATTATAATCCTGAATTTTTTTTTCCTTCTAATTAAATTTATTAATTTTCAGAATTATAATCATGAAAATCAAACGGTTTATGACTTCGATAACGCTTTGGTTTATATAATTGTGGCTTTTTAACCTGTGTCTAATAAGAATCGTTGGTTCAATTTTTATTTAAGTTATATACATGTTGTACTTTTATTATTCCTTAGTAATTTTAATATTGAAAATACTTATTTTCATATATATAATTTTCATAAAATCATACAATGGTATTTAACTGTTTATTTTGAAAAACACCTTTAAAAATTTTGTTTTTGTTTTCAAAGATAATATTTTTTAAAAAATTGGTATCTCAGCATTTCTAACTGAACTTGATATTATTTGTTCTAGGGAATGGGATTATATATATATATTATGAAATGCATGTGATTAGTTGTATGAATATTTTATATACATTTATACCTAAAATGAGGAAGTGTTGTTTCATTGTTTGAACAACTTGATTCTAATAAGCTAAAAGATGTCTTCACCGAAAGGTCTTGTGACCTCTTTTTATTTACTTTTCATATTTTCTCAATCATCTCCAGCACATTATACACAATATTCCATTAAGATTTTCATCAAATGTATGATTTATATAAATTTTGATATGTATTATAATATACTAAAGGAATAAACAAATAATAATTTGAAAAAAAAAGAAAAAAACGCGCAAAGATTAGGAGATGAAGGAAGAAAAGGATAATGCCAGCTTTTGATGAGAGCTTCATGATGTTGAAAATTCGTTTTCATACAGATTCTACAGAAGCAAACAAAAGCAAAAGTCTTCTGAATAATTATAATGACATTATTTTCGTAACTAATCATGCTTATTGTTACACAATGATTAGTGTGTACTTAACTAATGTCTTATAAAACAATTTTATTGGTTTTCAAAGTTGGTAACTCGCATCATCGCGACATGTGTTAATTTTTTATCGATTAAGATTTTGCTATATGTCAATCTTAAATTTTGTTTTTAACAATTTTAAAATATAAACCGATAATTATGTATACAAAAAAAACTTTTTAAAATAATCGAATTATACAGGTTAGTTATTAATCCTAAAAGAAAAACGATTGCAAATATTCACCTCTATTTTTATTTTTATTTTGTAGATATTCGCTTCTAAATAAACAAATCGATGTGGGTGTTGTTCGTTTGACAGTCAAAAGAGACTTGCGATTACAACTGCAACTGCGAGAAAAAGTTGTTCGTTTTATAATGCCAGAGTCCTGCAACTGATCATTGCTATCAATCGCTACGATTGCGACTGAAATTTTTGATTAAGAGAAAACATCAATGTGACTGTTTTAATTGCGATTAGTCGCGTGATTACAAAACGAACAACAATCCACGATTATAATCGCACAAACAAGAGTTCACAATCGTAATTGCAGCCGCTTGCAATTATAAAACGAACAGGCCCGTGTTATATTTTCACTCTAGAAAATATTACTATTGCTTCAATTTTGTTTTATTGGTAAAACTTTTCTTTTGTTTTATTTTTAACGTCTATATATTATTATGGTAAAGATTATACATGATTACAATGCAAAAGAAAAGATTATTTATTGTTAATGTCTTATAAAGAAATGAAAAAAAATAGTAGCAGTTACGTAATAATGAAAAGAGGTGGTTCAGTGGTCAAGTCGGTGTATCGGTTGACCATGAAAAGAAAACACATTTTTTAATTTAATAGCAAATTTGCCCGTTGCATATGAAATTTGGTGATATCACGAGTTTTTATTACCAATCACGACTTACGAGTTTGTGTTTTTATTAAATGTTTGGTTTTGTTTTTTTTTTTGGGTTCAGAACCTAACACTTTAATGATATAACGCGGTTGAGTGTTAGACTTTACTAAAACAAATGTTCTTTTTGTTTTTGTAATTGTTGTAGTTGTCACAAAATTGGATAGAACGATTTGGTGCAGTGGTTGATAGCGAATTTGTGGTTTGATTCGGTGCAATTTAATTTGGGTAAACATTTTTTTAATTTCAGTTTTGGTGAAAGTGCAACAAAGAAAACTAGATTCATTTACAAATCCATTTTCATTTGATTTAATACATATTAGACTTCAAGATGATATACCCATTTAAATTTTGGGTCTTCAGATTATACATTATTTCCAAAGGAATTCTTGGTTGTCAATATATTTAGCGAATTGTCCCAACATTTATGAGATTATTTAGCAAATTAGTAGCTTTAATTATGAGGAATTTTTAAAATTACAAATCATTGGCTAATAATTTTGGATGTTCTTATGAACTATGCTGAGACTTCGATTTGTTTCATGACATGTTTCACTCTACATACTGTATTGGTCACATTACAATTCAAAAAAGAGGATGGAATGTCCGTGCTGTAGACAAACAGAGAAAGGTGAATGGTTCTTTCAAAAACCTGTGGAGTCACGTCTCCAAGGAAGGGTCTTGGTTTAACCAACAATGATGTGGAATGATATAATTTTAACCCATCCAAATCCACCTTATATGTCGTCCATATGCTCCAAATCTAATCATGTATCCCCGACATTAAAACGGATTAAATTTGGAGCATATGAATGGCTAATAGGTGGATTTGGATAGGATAAGATCATTCCAAACCATGTTTGGTTGAACCATGGTCCATCCTTGGATACATGGCTCCACATGATTTTGTAAATAGCCATTCACATTTCTTTATTTTTCTACAACATGGAGATTTCATTCCCTTCTTTGAATTAAAATGCGAACCAATACAATATGAAGAGGGAACCATGTCAAGAAACATATAGATAGATGTCTCAACATAGCTTATAAGAAAAACAAAAAATTATTGGCATAACTCTCTCTAAACTCATGGCCCAAATAACTTATCTTTGAAGGGAACAAAGAAGAAGAGTCTAATTTATATAGATCGGCAAAGTTTGACTGTCTCTTAAGATAAATATTTGTTTTAGAAAGATAGTAATTCTGCTTTGACTCTCATATAAAATCTAAAATCTCATTACGTTATTTCCTATTTTTAAAAAAATCTTAGATAACATAGCAAAAAAATATGATTTTTTTTTTTATCAATGTTTGACTAATTAATTAGTTTCCAATCTTAAATACCTACCACATAAAATGGATATTTGAAAAGATACGGGAATATTCTTTCTACGTAACGACGTCGTCTCTACCATGGGCTCATTAGATGACTTTGCAGGGATGGCCTAATCCCTTCTTCTAACTCTGGTCCTATACACACACCTGAACCTATCGAGTGGTACTGCGTAACTCCTCCAAAGGCACTTGTCAACCCGAGTTCTGCACTCTCCTCACTAAAGTACGATACATGGCCCAATCAGAATGGTATGCGGAAGCAATGCAACATTCATGAGTCGTTTTAGAAAATTGGTCATAAAATTCTCCCCCACCCATCAATGTATTTGACCTCGTGCATGGGAAGAATTGTAACAACCCATCCCGGTGGGAACCCCTACCACATGGCACACCCCGCCATATGGCAACTACAAGCGCTGCAGCGCATCGACCCTAACCTCTCTCCTATGGGCCCAAACTGCGCATGTAGGCACTCTGATCTGCAGATCAGTTGGTGACAACTTCCACGGTGGGAAGGTTGTTAAAGGGTGAGGACCTGGGTTCGAGGAACGCCAGGCGCACCAATAACCTACCTGGTGGGCCAGGAGGCTGCGAGCAAGTGGGCTGCGCAGTTTGGGCCCACAGGAGAGAGGTTAGGGTCGATGCGCTGCAGCGCTGTAAGGATGCCATGTGGCGGGGTGTGCCACATGGCGGATGATCCCACAGGGCGGGTTGTTACATAAAAGTTGACTTTTAATTGTAACAACCCATTATCAATTGGTGACAACTTCCACGGTGGGAAGGTTGTTAAAGGGTGAGGACCTGGGTTCGAGGAACGCCAGGCGCACCAATAACATACCTGGTGGGCCAGGGGGCTGCTACCAATTGATCTGCAGGTCACATGGCGGCTGATCCCACAGGACGGGTTGTTCCATAAAAGTCGACTTTTATGTAACACTTTACCCCGTGGGAACACTCCGCCATGTGGCACACCCCGCCACATGGCATCCTTACAGCGCTGCAGCGCATCGACCCTAACCTCTCTCCTGTGGGCCCAAACTGCGCAGCCCACTGCTCGCAGCCTCCTGGCCCACCAGGTAGGTTATTGGTGCGCCTGGCGTTCCTCGAACCCAGGTCCTCACCCTTTAACAACCTTCCCACCGTGGAAGTTGTTACCAATTGACATGTGGGCCAGGAGAGTGCCTACATGCGCAGTTTGGGCTCACAGGAGAGAGGTTAGGGTCGATGCGCTGCAGCGCTGTAAGGATGCCATGTGGCCGGGTGTGCCACATGGTGGATGATCCCACAGGACGGGTTGTTACAGACTGTCACCTATCCAGTGGCGGCTCCCATGCCCACTCTCAGCTCATGATCCTACCTCTCTTAATGGGCCTTAGGTCCCTTCACTAGGTCCGTGAACCTATCCATATCCAACGACCGATTTGCTACGTCCGAGAGGATTAAAAAATTTGTTTACCGACCCTACAAACCATAACATGAACATTCCTTGTATTTTGGCCTCACTTACATAGTTTTGACAACCACTTTCCGGAAGGTCTTTCATTCTTTGAATACTTTAGCAGAAGCACCTTTAAACTATGGAGTTCTTTTAGGATCTTTGACCAAAAAAATAAGTTTACCTTGGTGACATATGTCACCAAATCAATTCATTTAAGCCTCTCCGCAAACCAGGGTCTCACATTTCTCCCCCACTAACGTAACGTAACGTCCTCGTTACGCACCAAGACTGTCATCCCTTCATGGTGTGAGCCCACTACTCAACACTCGTCTGGGTTTGGCTCGGATACCACTTGTAACTCTCCGACCGTCATCTCTCAAGTGGGCCCAATGATCAGTCTCACACCATGGGCCCACCTCTCTTAATGGGCCTCACGTCCCCTAATTAGGCACGTTAGCTAATCTATTTTCGACGGCCGGTTTGTCACGTCCGATAGGCTTAACGACTTGTTTACCGATCCTACAAATCACCGCATGATCTTTTCCTTTGTTTTTGCCTCACTCACACAGTTCCGAGAACCACTTCCCGAAAGGTCACCCATCCTTTGACGATTCCAGCATAAGCACCTTTAACTGTGGAGTTCTCTCAGGACCTTTGACCAAAAAGATAAGTATACTTTGGTTACATAGGTGGCCAAATCAATTAATTTAAGCCTCTTCACAAACCAAGGTCTCACACACACAAGACCAAGCTCATCAAGAAATGACGGTTGCGATGCAATAGGTCCCTTCGGATAGGAAAATATTTTACAATGAATGCAAGCCTTGATTATCACATGAGCGTTTGGTGATGTTGGAAAGTCAAAAACTTGGAGTAACTTGGTGAGGAGAAGGCAAAATAACAAATTTGTGAGTTTCCAAAATTATTTCTATGATGAATTATTTTACGGTCGTACTCCCAAGGTTTATCAAGAATCAAGTGGCTAATGTCCATCTTCAAGATGTCGAAGTAAAATATATCCTAATAAAAGGGGCCAATAGATAAGGGTGCCAATGGTACTTGAGTAGCACATGTAGATACTCGGTCTTGCATCCACAAAAGAGAATAAGGCGTTGGATGGACCTCGATAGTGCCGATTTGACGATCACATTCTGAAAATAACCCGAATCGATGATGTGCAAATCATACCCTGAATTGTACAAGTAGAGTGAATATGTTGATGTCAAACATTTCAGTGCAAATTTATAATAGATCAAATTCTTCAGCATATTATAACAACCCGCCCCGTGGGAACTGCTGGCGCTGCAGCGCATCGACCCTAACCTCACGCTTGTGCAGATCAATTGGTAACAGTTTGTCCTGTGGGAAGATTGTTAAAGAGTGAGGTCTTGGGTTCGAGGAATGCTAGACGCACAAATAACCTACCTGGTGGGTCAAAGGGCTGCGGGCTAGATTGAGCCCACAGGAGAGAGGTTAGGGTCAATGCGCTGCAGCGCCAGCAGTTGCCAGGTTGTGGCAGGGGGTCCCACGAGGAGGGTTGTTATACATATTAATGCACATGTCGTGAGCCGTGCTTCAGATTATGCAAGTGATTATACATAACTTGATCAACTTGTTTTTGAGTTATGTGGTAGAAACGTAGCACACAACTTGTTTTCGAGTATCTCCCTTGTTTGAATTAGTGCTTTGCCTGAACGGTAGCATGTGGCTTTAATTTTTTTGCCACTAGGAAGCATCATGTCCACGAAATCGAGTTGAAACAAGAGGATCTCGTTACTCATCATGAACTTGTTTAAACTCGAGAATTTCTTCAACATAAAAAACCAATCTAGAAAAGAAATCCCACGTATACCACCATGTATCTTGAGCCTCCAACGTGTATCTTGAGCAATAAGATTATCTCTTTGTTGGTGTTGCATGTTGAGTTGTGTGTGACCTTGCGAGATTAACAACTTGGGTATCACCTATGTGCGTGTTTGCAAGATCATTGTTGCTCAGCTTGGGTTTGGTAGGAGCCATCGTTGGTGAAAATAGCTCGCAGGAACATACTGAATCTGATACCAATTGGTGCGGGCATACGCTATAAGCGGAAGAGTTGAAAAGCTTTGTTAGATTGATAATGATACAAAAAAGGAGAAAAAGTAATGAGATAATGCTCTGTTTTGTGACAAAGGAACACAACAAGAAAAATGTGGTAGAGACGTGAGGTGGAAAGCGTGAAGATGGAGTTGGGTAAAATTAAGATCGGTTCCAAGAAACGATATCGACAAGGATTTCACAAGTCATCCTTGAAAGGATTTAAGACAACTCTTTGGGTAGTTAAGACTACCTCTTTTTGTTTTTTTCTTTTTAAAATTTCAAAACTAAGCTTCCTTACTATGGAGTCTTAAACAAAACTTATCCCTAGTCCTAAACGTCTATAAGAATATCTTGATAATAACGAAAACCAAAACAAATAGGAAACTAAACTAAATACTAATGAAAATAATAAATAAACACCAAAATAGAAAATAGCTTGATGGGCAAGTAACACACAAGATGACGCCCATCAAGGAATGATGGTTTTGCTGCATTAGACAACACACAACGTAACATGGGTTTGATACCACCTAGAACAGCTTATTTCACAAAACTGTGTGGCACTCGACAATCCGCATATACTTGCCAGTTATCCTTCATCCCTTAGACCATCATTGACTAGTTTCGCCCTACCTTGGTCTTATCAAGTGATCTGTTCAAGATCACGACCAGTTTGTGCAGAGGTGGCCTAATCCCTTCGTCTAAGTCAATCCTCCATCTGTGATAGACACTTAAACCTATCGAGTGGTTATGCCCATTCACCTGGTGGCTGTCGTTGATCAAGGATCAGACTTAGAAGAAGGGATTAGGCCATCCATGCATAAACTGGTCGTGATCAGAGCCAGTCACCCGATGAACCCAAGGCAGAGCGAAACTAGTAGAAGATGGTGCAGGGGATGAATGCTAACTCGACAATATTTGGGAATTGTCGAGTGCTGGACTGTCTTTTAAAAATAACCCCTTGATATGTAGCCATCCTATATAGAGCCTTAGATATCGACATTGTCCCTGGTTCCAACTCAATTGTGAAAAGATTAGACTGAGACATTGGTAACCCTTTTAACGACTAGATACATCCTCAAACTCCTGAACAACCTGAATATTCGCAACTACATCCTTCCCAAGAAACTATGGTATAATAATCGTTGCTAGATAGGCTCACAATCATCTTCTGCCTACATGTTCGAGATCATGAAAGTTCGTGAAGTCAGGCTTACTTCCGGATAAACAAATTTTCCTTCTGGCTGCTCATAAGAAACTCTCCCCTGATTTTATAATCCACTGAACTATGTATCAATCTAGTCAATCAATACCTAGAGTAACATCGTATAGCTCCACATGACTAATAATCATGTCTGTTATCATAGACTCCCGAGCTACCTGAACATCACGTCTCAAACTCGACCAAGAACATCTAATAAATTTCCTCTGACAACCTTAACAGCCCCCAACTACTCACTTGGATCTCCAACAAATATTTTCACTCTTAACAAACTCTAGGATAATCAAATTAATGCGATGCTTGAGACATTAACAAAACGGGGGACTTAAATCCCCCCACCAATAAGGTTCCTACACAAACCTCATGTGCTAAGAACCTTAATAATTTATCATAAGAAGAAATAAAATCTAAAACAACATACACCAAGTATGAGTCTCAGACATTATAAATGTGATCAGCCTCGCACTTGGCCTACGCGTCTCAATGGTAGAGTACTCTCGTGGCGCGTCTGCTACCACCATCACCTGCTGAAACTTAGGACACGTCTACGAATTAGGAGTTCCTCCGAATATCTCCTTGATTCTCGTCGTTTTGAAAGTAGTTCGCCACCATGTGATCCATGCTCTTCACCCAAAGCACCCCTGCTCTAGCCCGTCCTCGAAGTTTTGTCCTACTTCCTCTTCTTTGTGCATGCTTGTCGCCTTTGCTAGAACAACTTATTGATGCTTCTTCGTCGTTTGAACTGTTATATTTTAATGCAAAACTAAAATCAACTTAATTCAAGTAAATTAAACTGTTTTTACACCTAATTTAATATGATGTCCCCTAGACCGGTAACATGGTGTGTGAACATTGTGAAGTTTCCCTTGGGACTAGTCACAACTCACGTGACCAAGGTGGAGTTTTCACCGTAAAACGGTCATATCCTCCCGAATCCCTCGTCGTTCACCTAACCTGAAAAGACAAGATTAGCCCTAAAACCCCTAAACCGACTTCTTGGACCGAAGGCCTATAAATACACGTCTATCCCTAGGGTTTATTGCATGACTACAAGTGCCTTTTTCATTTTTGTGCGCACTTCATATTACAACAACATATAAGAAGTAAATTTTGAACTCTATTACTGTTTTCTGAAATTTATTTTCATGAATTACTTAAACCTTGTTTTGATGATTCCCTTCCCTTAGTTATGCTTTAGTAGTTTACTTATTGGGTTTAAAAGGAAAATCAAAGGGGGAAAATGATCAGTTATTAAGTGGCAATTTACTAGGGTTTTGCTGAACATTTACAATATTTTCTTTGGTTCTACACTTTATGTTTAGCTGTGTAGTACACTTTCTATGCTTACATAATATACTCTAAGCCTATTTTAGTTGTGTTCGTATCACAAGACGCATAGAGTTTGATCTAGCTTGCTTTTAATAGTTTGATCTATGCGTCGTTTCCTATGTAAGTTGAATAACAGAGTTTAGGGTTTAATTTTTCATTCTTGTTTTGTAGTTCAAGATTTGGAAGTAAACAAATACCCTACTAGAATTCCTTAGTTAGAAAGATAATTGAACCCACTGTTGATATTACTTTATGTTTTATTTGTTTTCTTATTTTATAACAAAAAACCTCTTTGATATTATAGTTCGAGCCTTATACTTTTGTCTTACGAATTTGTAACAACTTTTCTCTATGTGAATTCGATCCACTAATACTGCAAACAACTTACTAAGCGCTTGCAGTAGCCGTGTTGGTTATTAATGTAATCGATTTGGAGCAAAAAAATCCACACGCAGATCAAGAACTAGCTTAACAAACTAGGCAACATGCGTTGTTGTCTCTGTCAGCTGTGTAACGAAGTATGATTAATAGGTTGCTTGTTCATTCCTGTTTCGTAGTTGAGAACCTAGATAAACATAATTGTAACCATATCATCTATGACGTGATTTTCTTAGAACCTTGATACCTTGGGATATCCCCATTGCCCAACGATTTTAGCTAGCTTGCAACCTCATTTACTTGCTTATTTCATTGCGTTTAGGCAAACCCAAACAAGACCCCATTTTTAGTAAAGTTTTAGTTAGATTTCTTTCTCTAAAGAAACTCGAATTGACTCTTCATAGCTTCATAATCCATCATTACTTTAGAGCCGAACCAGTTCCACTTCACCATTGTTTAGGTTTCGAAATTTTCAAAGTACATAATACTCAACGATAACCACATAGGCCACATCAACCTCTATTTTAGCACATCACTAAGTTAAACATAACAAAATTCAACATACTCTGCTCTAGTTCTCGATTCCTCTCTTTATACTTGATGTTATCCTTCAACTCCAAACTCTCTTTCGCTATCCAAGTCTTCACTATACACGCTTATTTTATAAACCGTGCTGCCCTCGAAAATCCCTATATATTTTTGAGTCAGCCTTCATTCGTTGTACGATCTTCGGCTAGTTTCGCACAGCCTTAGTTACATCCATATGCGAAGATTCAATTGTTAAAATGGCTATAACTCTGGAGTATATACTTCCTAGTAGAAGCCCAAAACCTTTGACTGACATATGCTTATCAAAACTAATTTTAGCTCTTCTTATTAAAAAAACAATATATGTCAACATTAGGTCTATATTTTATTTCGGTCCTAAATAAAAGTTAAAAAATATAATCCTAGAAAGAGAAAGCCAATCCGCTAACTTGTTCTACAACCGGCTGATACATGCTCAAAATGTTTTAAGTTTTCGTTAAATTTAGATTGAATCTGATTTAAATTAAACCCAAAAATTGGTCAAACCGTCAAAACTAGTCATTTGGTCCATTACTGAAACCCCATTTGCAAAAATTTTGTCATAAGTGTGGATTAGTTTTTTTTTTATTATTTATTAGAACTCAACCTAGTCAATATTCAACTTTTGCATATTTAAAAAAAAAAAATTTCCCTTTAAAGTTGGTTCTATTTTGACATGGGATCAATTTAAGGAAATCTATACTACCTCATCTGATGAGCGCAAGGCAGAGACGACGTCGTTACATAAAAATAAATGTCCCGTAATTTTGAAATATCCATTATATGTGTTAAGTATTTAAGATTGAAAAAAAATATATTTTGCTATATTATGTAAGAACTATAAGAAAATAGGAAATAACGTAATGAGATTGTGAAGGTTATATGAGATTCAAAGCAAAAGTCTTAACTATCTTACTAAAATAAATATTTATCTTAAAACCATCTATATAAATTAGGCTCTTCTTCTATGTTCCCTTCGAAGTTTAGGGTTTTAAGCTATGAGTTTATAGAGTGATCTGAAGGAAACCAAAGAAGTCGTTGAACGAGTTGAATGGACAATTGTGTGGTTTGTTTGGAGTCATTGGTGAACATTGATGATGAACGCACACTTTTTAACCTTCGATGTCACCCAAATGTTTACTCAAATGAAACTAGTGGTGATATCAAAGTTTACAAGTGTTCGTTCATCATCATTGTCCACCAGTGGCTCCAAAAAAAAACCCACAATTGTCTAAGACTCCTTTATTTTCTTTAACATCACTCTCTAACTCATAGCTCAAAAACCTTTTCTTTGAAGGGAACAAAGACGAAGAGTCTAATTTATATAGATGGGCAAATATTGACTGTCTCTTCAGATAAATATTTTTTTAGTAAGATAGTAATTCTGCTTTGACTCTCGTATAAACTTCACAATTTCATTACGTTATTTCCTATTTTCTTGAAATTCTTAGATAATATAGCAAAATAATATGATATTGTCTTAATAAATGTTTGACTAATTAATTGGTTTCCAATATTAAATACCTAACACATATAATGGATACTTACAAATATATGGGCAAATTCTTTGTATGTATCGATGTCGTCTCTGCCTTGGGCTCATTAAATGATTGTGCAGGGATGGCCTAATCTCTTCTTCTAACTCTGATCCCGACAGACACTCGAACCTATCGAGTGGTTCTGCTTGACTCCTCCGAAGGCACTCTATCGTCAACCTGAGTGTTGCACTCCTCTCACTAAAGCACGATACATACCACAGTCATAATGCCCCCGCGACAACAACACGACAGTTGGGACGGACCTAGGAAGAAATATTAGTGGGTGCAATTTTCAATAGGTGAGGCTCGAACTCTTCATAATGTAATCGATTTGGAGCAAAAAAAAAATCCACACGCAGATCACGAACTAGCTTAACCAACTAGGCGACATGGGTCGTTGCCTCTGTCAGCTGTGTAACGAAGTATGATTAAGAACATAGATCAAGATAATTGTAACCATATCATCTATGACTTGATTTTCTTGGAACCTTGATACCTTTGTAGTCCCGGCTCAAGTGGGCTGGGCAGAGGGGCAGTGGCCCATGGGACCATCACCAAATTCAAAAATTCTCTTATGTTTAAGGGTCCATTTTATTTTAAATATTCTTGAGCCGGGGATGTACCTTAGGATATTCCCATTGCCCAACAATTTTAGCTAGCTTGCAACCTCATTTACTTGCTTTTTATTGTGTTTAGGCAAACCCAAACAAGATTCCATTTTTAATAACGTTTTAGTTAGATTTCTTTCTCTAAAGAAACTCGAATTGACACTTCGTAGCTTCATAATCCATCATTGCGTTAGAGCCAAACCAGTTCCACTGCACCATTGTTAAGGTTTCAAAATTTTCAAAGTACATAATACTCAATGATAACACACATTGGCCACATCAACCTCTCTTTTAGCACATCACTAAGTTAAACATAACAAAATTAAAATACTCTGCTCTAGTTCTCGATTCCTCTCTTTATACTTGATGTTATCTTTCAACTCCATACTCTCTTTCGCTATCCAAGTTTTCACTATACACGCTTATTTTATAAGACCTTGCTGCACTTGAAAATCCCTATATATTTTCGAGTCAGTCTTCATCCGTTGAACCATTTGCGACTAGTTTCACACAACCTTAGTTACAGCCATATGCGAAGATTCAATTGTTAAAATGGCTACAACTCTAGACTATATACTTCCTAGTAGACGTGTGAAACCTTTGACTCACATATGCTTATCAAAACTAGTTTTAGCTCTTCGTATAAAAATAATAATATATATATATGTCGACATTAGGTCTAGGTTTTATTTTGGTCCTAAATAAAAGTTAAAAATAAATAATCCTAGAAAGAGAAAGCCAATCCGCTAACTTGTACTACAACTGGCTGATACATGCTCAAACTGTTTTAAGTTCTCGTTAAATTTAGATTGAATCTGATTTAAGTTAAACCCAATTGGTCAAACCGTCAAAACTAGTCATTCGGTCCAATCCTGAAACCCCGATTATAATTTTTTGTCATAAGTTTTGATTAGTTTATTGTTTTTTAATTAGAACTCAAATCAGTCAATATTCAATTTTTGCATATTTTAAAAATATTTTTTCCCTCTAAAGTTGGTTCAATTTTGATATGGGATCAATTTAAGGAAATCCATATTACCTCATTTTCTTTCCATTTAATATAAATTAAAGTCAATCTAACATATTTTTTCTTTTATTCCCCTTCATGATATCTTTTTTTTTTGTTGTTTCTATAGGGGGCATGTATCGTGCTTCAGTGAAGTGAGTGCATGACTCGGGTTGACGAGTGCCTTCGGGTGTCTGTCGAGGATCAGAGTTAGAAGAAGGGATTAGACCATCCTTGCACAATCAGCTGATGAGCCCAAGGCAGAGACGACGTCGTTACATACAAATAATATGCCCGTAATTTTGAAATATCCATTGTATGGGCTAAGTATTTAAGATTGGAAAATCATATAGTTTGCTATATTATGTAAGAACTTTGAGAAAATAGGAAATAACGTAATGAGATTGTGAACTTTATATGAGAGTCAAAGCAGAATTACTATCTTACTAAAATAAATATTTATCTTAAGAGACATTGAATATTTGGCCATCTATATGAATTAGACTCTTCTTCTCTGTTCCCTTCGAAGATTAGGGGTTTGAGCTATGATTTTTGAGAGTGATGTTAAAGAAACCAAAGAAGTCGTTGAACGAAATGAAGTTAACAATTGTGTAGTTTGTTTGGACCCACTGGTGAACATTGATGATGAACCCACTCTTGTTACGCTTCGATGTCACCACCATAAATTAAAAAAATGTTTACCCAAATGAACCTGGTGGTGATATCGAAGCTTACAAGAGTTCGTTCATCATCATTGTTCACCAGTGGCTCCAAATAAACCACACAATTGTCAAATTCGGTCTTCAGAGACTCCTTTGATTTCTTTAACATCACTCTCTAAACTATAGCTCAAAAACCTATTCTTTGAAGGGAACAGAGAAGAAGAGTCTAATTTATATAGATGGGCAAATATTGACTGTCTCTTAAGATAAATATTTATTTTAGTAAGATAGTAATTCAGCTTTGACTCTTGTATAAACTTCACAATCTCAGTACGGTATTTGCTATTTTCTTGAAATTCTTAGATAATGTAGCAAAATAATATGATATTTTTTTAATGAATGATTGACCAATTAATTAGTTCCCAACCTTAAATATCTAACATATATAATAGATATTTACAAAATTATGGGCAAATTCTTTCTATGTAACGACGTCGTCTATGCCTTGGGCTCATTACATGATTGTGAAGGGATGGCCCAATCCCTTCTTCTAACTCTGATCCTTGACAGATATCCAAACCTATTGACTGGTTCTACTTGACTCCTCCGAAGGCACTTGATCGTCAACCCGAGTCTTGCACTCCCCCACAATAAAGTACGATACATATCCTAGTCAGAATGGCCCCACGGAAGCAACACAACACCAGGGTGCAATTTGCAGTAGGTGAGGTTTTGAACCCTTCAAAATGAGCATTTAGTGGGGGCAATATCAACAATTTTCCCACTGCCAAAACCAAGCTCCTTCTTTGGAAAGCAGCACATAATGCACTCCCAGTGGGTCAAAATTTAGCTCATCGACAAATCAATGACTTGTACTATGCCCATCGACAAATCATTGATATTTTCTTTATTCCTATCTTTTATTATGATACCTTGTCTCACTAAAATGATATTTTTTAAGTTCTTTGATAATATAGCAAACTAATATGATATTTTTTAAATAATTTTTTGACCAGTTAATTAGTTTCCAATCTTAAATACATTACATATATAATGGATATTTACAAAATTATGGACAAATTCATTCTATGTAACGATGTCGTCTCTACCTTGGGCTCATTAGATAATTTTGTATAGAGTTGGTTCGGGTAGTTAATTCATTGGCTTATGGAGATACATGTTTGGTTAAGGTTAGTAAGTATTAAATTTCACTCTGTTTTTAACCACATGATGATGAATGTTTCACATAAAAAAACGGAGAGTATGAAGAGGAATGTGGGGAAGATGATAACAAAGAAGGAAGAATAAGAGTATGACGAAGAAGCAGATAATAAAAGTAATGATGACAACAACCATGAAATATTGATAATGAAGATTACGAGAAAGGAAATTAGCCGCCATAAAGTTTTCACATCATTGTTGTTTTCTAAAGTAATTGATGAAGGTATACCCCATGTAAGAGTTGGCCGTTGTTGGAGTTACACTAGGGCAACCATTATCTTCTGTATAAGAGCTTCTATGGTCCTCTATCCCTGGATTTGCCTCCCAAGATATGCTCTCAGTTTCATCAGGCTCATACACCAAAGAGAAGCCACACTTTATCACCTTGCATGTTGAGACCTCGCTTGTACCATTTGTCACTTGAAATCTAAGTGAAACTTCAGGAGCTGATGGATACTGTTGATTTTTCTTGATATTATAAAAACTTGTGTAGCCAATGAAGATATGGTCTGCCTCGAACGTATGTGGCTCATCCTCTGGTTTGGACCAACCACCAACAACGAAACTTTCCGGGCTCATGGATAAATTAGTGAACTCACAGCTGCACTTAACTTGAAGACTATTTTTTTGCTCTCTGTACTCCTTAAACGAGATTACCGTACATACAGCTATCCCCACATTTCTACCTGCATTGCAATCTTGAGGAAGCTCCAGTGTCAAGACTGATCCCAATGCTTGGTGGTCAAACCATGCAGGTAATTCACATCCCGGAAAGCAAGCACCAATCAAGGATTTGAAAACAAAATCCTGAAAAATTAAAGTAATGCCAAAGGAACATCATTAGATACGGATGTTTGAGGATAGATAATAAGGAACTTGAGAACACAAAGAATTAATATATACCTGATTATATCGGTCAGCTGATATCAACTCGCTTTTCTTCTGAATGTAAGATATGATTGCGTTCTTTGAGTCTTGTTCCATTTCGTGGCAGTTAGTGAAAATGAAAGTGGAATGAATCTGCTCATTCGGCATAGGAAGAGCTAGTGGACTAGCGACTGTTCTTAGCGAAGTACAACCGTGTGCATTTAAACAGTGAAGATTCGGTGGAAGTAAGGGAAGAGATGTGAGATTCTTACAATACTTTAACTCAAGCCACTTCAGATGGAACATTTGACTCATATCAAATTTAAGGGTGCGGATATTATCATTCCTGCTTAAGCATAGACGTCGCAACAAATATAGATCAAAAATACTGCTTGGCATCTGTGCTATTGATGTTCCATCAAGCAGTAAAACCCGCAAACTCTCCATTTTAGCCTTGACATCAGGAAAACTTGTGAGCTCTAAAGAGCGAGAGAGTTTGAGTTCTTGAAGAGATTTAAGCTCCCCAAGACTATCAGGAATTGTAGCAAGATTTTTGCAATCTTTTAAATTCAATAAGATAAGTCTATGGAGATTACTAATGGCTGAAGGAAGTCCATTTATGGATGTGCCGTTTAGGTACAAAGTTTCTAAATTTTCGGAGATCACCTCAAATGTCTGGAAGTTTGAGCAGCCGCTGAGAATAAGAGTCTTCAGGGAATCCATAGTGATCTTTGGTAAAGACAAGAGTCTTGTGCATCCTCTTAAGTTCAGGATAACAAGATTCGTCAAATCTTTCATCTCGTCAGGTAACTCCTTTAAACTAGTGCATCCTTCAAGGTTCAATCTCAGAAGATTTGGTGCGTTTGATAAACCCGACAAGGAGTTCAAGTTACTCGAGTAGCTGAGATCAACCCATTTCAGGTTAGGTGCACCCTGTGACAACCAGAAAGAATTAAACACCATAAGTCCCATACACGATGTATATATACAAGCCCAATTAGTTTAAATTGACTGGAAAATACAAACCTTAGAACAGCTCCATACAGTGGTAATATTACTGTAAGGTAACCTAAGATCGATGAGACTTGCGGGTTCAAAGTCTGATGGAAGTTCTTTCCCCGGGAATTTCACCCAATGAAGACATCTCACAATATTATCTTTTGGAAACTCAAGTCCATCAGGTAAGTTTAACTTGCACTCAGTTTCAGAGTGGGTAGGACAAAGAGAATTGTACACCTTTACGTACCGGAGACAGCTCATACCAACAAGAGCATTTTTCTTTAAGGGCATTTCCTCCATGTTTGACATGTCTATGATGATTCCTCTAACCTTGTCTTTTCCGTCCTGATCAAGTAAGAAGTATTAAATTTCATATATGTATATATAAGTCTGCGTTTGTATAAATTTAAATTATTTTTATCTCACCTTTTTGAGTCCCAACGCATTAGTAATTTCTGCACAATTCGACAGCAACAGTCTTGATTTCTCTGCAGTAGCTTCAACAATCTCCTTAGCCATAGTAAACAATAGATCATGCATAACAACTCGGCCATCACACACGCCAATCAAGAATTTGTCTGAAAGATCTCTAAAGTCCTGTCCTAATTCCGCGGATTCTAAGTCATAAGAATCAAGTAAGCTTCTAACGTAACTCTCATCTTGTGATCTAAAGAAATAAGCTATATCAAGAAACGCATTCTTCTGCTGCTCGTTTAGTTCATCGTAACAGTTTCCTAACTTCTCTCTAATCTTTGGATTGGAACACTGCGCCAAAGTTCCAAGTCTTGTTTCCCAGTGAACCTCGTCTTTCCCGGAAAGCTCTTTACCAAATTCCTCGAGAGCTAATGGGTTTCCTCCTGCATAATTCACAAACTTTCTAGACAGCTCCATGAAATTTTCTTCTTGAGTACAACAGACTTGATCCCTAAAGATCTTTAAACCGTCTCTCTCATTCAACCCAGGGACTTCAAAAAGATCATAGATTAGTCCCTCGATCAATGACTTGTCCGATGTAGTGATGACTATCCTGCTCCCCTTATTAATCCAGTCGCAAATTCCCAGAAGCTCGATCTGTTTCTTGTCACTCACGTTATCTAACACAATTGCGACTTTCTTGTCCATTAAGCTATCTTTCAAGGCCTCAGGTGCATTTGTATCAGTGCAATTTTGAATATCATCAAGTAAACCTTCCACAAGTTTCTTCTGTAGCCACTCTGATCCTTGCTCCTGTGACTTCTCACGGTCGAACTCGATCAACACACAATGGCTGATCTTCTTCTCAAGCTTGTCGAAGAGTTTCTTGGCCAGATAGGTTTTGCCGATTCCAGGCATCCCGACGATTCCAACAATACGAGTTTCTTTATCATTGCACTCCACATCTAACTTTACTTCCAATTGCTTAAGGCGTTGATCCTCTGATTCATTATTGTTTGCAATCGGTGCTCTGTTAAGACACCTTTGGGGCCTAGGGTTTCCTCCTCCTCCTCCCCCTACCTTAAGTTGGGTTAGGGCATTTCTAACATGTTGGACGATCGTAGTCAAGAAATCGTCTTCCTTACTGCAAGACAAAAAATGAAAGTTTTTTTTTTTTGGAATTAATTTACATTCGATAAAAAAAAATTTCAAAAAATATAATTTATTAAATGTTTTTCACACCATTCTTCTAAATTCCTCATATATCAAATGATGAACAATATAACATAAAATGCTCCTCTAGAAAACTGATGTGGAACAAATATTAAAATTGGATTGACTATTTATATTTATGGATTAGTGTTTAGGATTTAGAAATTACTTTGGAATGTTAAAAATGTTAGATTTAATTTTGTGGTATTTTTGGAAAAAAAACATTTTAGTGGTATTCTTGGAAATAAAACTCATAATGGTATTTTGGGAATAAAAAATACCAATTTCGTGGTATTTAAAAGAATTCCCCATTGCAATATATGTTTTTGTTTTTCATCGCTCTATCCTTGATTGTATTTTCAATGTTGTTGTTCACTCTGACATTGATACTAAATAATATATGAAGTTGTGAGTTAAAAAACAAATATTAAATTCATTTTATTTACATATAGATATAAAAGTTGAGTTTATTCATAATATTTATTTTTTGGTTTATAATAATTTTAAAATTTATTTAGAGAAGATTTTTTTTTGTTAATAATTTCATGTTAAATTAATATCAGAACTTTATTTCAAAATTATATTGAAGGTCATATATATATATACATGTAATTCAAATTATTGTTACAATTTTATCAGGTTAATACTTAATATTTAATACTAATAGTGATTCTTACTCTAATTACCTTGAAAAAAACATGTCAATTCAAAATTAAAAAAATAATAATAATAATAATAAACTCCTTATCTAATATTTATCATTCTTGTAATAAAAAAAAAAGGAGATGTCTAGCTCGTTTATCCAAATTGATATGTTTTGAACTTCTAAGGTTTCATTTGTAAACTTTTTTCTTCATGTTTGGACTACTAATCATGGACTATTATTTTAATTAATATGTGATTGACAAAAAGAAAAAAAAACTTGTAACTTTTCCTTTTATTAATCATCATTAACTTTGATCCATATTGGCATATTACTTAAGTTAATATCAACACAACCAATTTTTTATTTTTTATTTGTTTGATTTGAATTATGGAAATGATTGGTATTGGTAGATATGTGATTATTTTTTAAAATTAACTATAATCTGCGATTTCTTATCTTCAAGTTTAAATGAAAATTTTCTAATCCTTTTATGATATGAATTTCTTTCTAATTTTCCACTAGATGGGATTGGAAATTTTTTGACAATAAATCTTAAAAATGTCTCAATATTCACATAATTTCAATTTAATTATTTTATTTAAAATAGAAAATAGAAGGTCGAATACACCCTTTTAGTGTATAATACTTGCAAATAATTTTTTCCCTGTAAAAGATCTTCTAGTTAATTATTGGGAGAATTTAAAAAATACTCTTTTTTCAAATATCACTTTTTAAAAATACCCCATTTCAAACTTTATCCAAAAAACAACTAAAAATGTTGAAATTTATCCAAATATGTGTGTAAACTTATAAATATACACACAAATTACCTTTATATATGTATAAAATTTTATATATCTTTCATAAATAGCGTAAAAATAACTTATAAAAACCTTTTAAAAACCTTATAAACCCTTTTAAAAACCATTTAAAAACCTTATAAAACTTGTAAAAACGATTTAAAACCTTTTAAAAATTAGAAATTATTTGTATCGAATCTCCAAGTAGTAGTTATTACATAGAAATAACTTATAAACAATATAAAACTTTATAATTTTTCATATTTAAACAGAGGTACTTTTGAAAATGAATAAATAAAGACGGTATTTTTGAAAAGGATACACCAAAAGTGGTATTTCTCAAAAATTCTCTTATATATTTCTTCTAAGGCCGAATATTTCCTTCTAACATGGAATATTTTCTATCTACTTATTAAAATTATAATATTTTATAATTAAAATAATGTTAAGACACCAATCCAAATTTATGCGATGGAGATGGTAAGAGTTTTCAACAATGGACATGCTCTAGCTAGTATCTCCTAAGAATAATTCTACGTCGAACTAGCGTACTCGTTCATTTTGATTCTACCTATGAAAAATCGAAAGTAACATCAAAACTAAAAATATAGTTTAATTTCCATCACTAGCTAATCCATACCCGGTTGCTGGCAATACCAAGGCCTTTCTGGTGAGAACATCCTTCAAAGCCTCACTCCATTTAAAAATACGGTTGTCTCGATCACGACCGCGACTGGGCAACCTCCAGAGATTCCACATATGTAGACCAAAGTCTCCTTTAAGCTCTGCCACCGTGGATATCTCCAGCTTGTAGAAGATTGGAATGACCAATAAATTGTTCATACTACATTCCATCATCTTAACTAGCTCCTGCAAACACCAATGTGACTCCGTGTACCTACTCGATAAAACCGCCAGCGCGATCTTCGAATCTTCAATCCTTTGGAAAAGGTTTTGGAGTTTTTGGCCAGCGTGTTCATCAGAGTCTATAAAAGCGTTGATCCCATTGCGGCGCAATCTTGTATAGAGATGGGAGATAAAGGTAGTACGCAGCTCAGCTCCTCGGAAATTGATAAACACATCTGCTTTGACGTCAGAAGAGTCAAAAGATGTCGCCATCGTGATTTTGTTTTTGCTTTTGGAATTTTTTTGTTAGATTGAATTTTATACGACTGATTTGCAACACATCATATAATGAGACGTCGTATATATATGGGCATATATATATTCCTAGTCAATTTGATCGACCACGTTCTTTCCTCAAGACTACAAACTATAGTATATAATTTATCCTTGGAGACAAGTTCTTACACTGATAATAATTTGTTTATGACGACAAATACTAAGACAGGAACTTTATTAGACTATATACACACTTGTCGTGCTATTATATATATTTTTAAAACTTCAGCTTGAGATCGTTAAACAAATTTCAAAGAGTTGTTGAAATTATATATGTTAAGTGGCAACGTGCCGAGTCGGAAGAATTAAAGGAACAAGTCGGAAGAACTACATGTGTATACAAAATAAGTTAAGACAAGAACTTTATTAGAATATATACACTTGTCTTGCTATTATATATATTTTTAAAACTTCAGCTTGAGATCGTTAAACAAATTCCAAGAGTCGTTGAAATTCTATGTTAAGTGGCAACGTGACGAGTCGGAAGAATTACAAGAACAAGTCGTTAACTTATTTTATACATCAATTAGTTGTTGACTGGAGCTTTATATTTCTTTTTTTTTTTTGTTATATTTTGATATTTCATTTTTTTATTTCTTTTTTTTTTTGTTTTTTACCGTTTTCATTTTTTGTTATTATATTTTTCATATGGATTTTTTTTTTTCTGAATTTTGTATTACTTTAGTATCTGAATTTTTTATTGTTATTTTTCTAATTTTAGTTTAGGGTCAATTAGTTTAGCTTTCAACTCTTGTAGCCCAAATTATTTTGAGAAATTCTTACTAATGATCTTTTTATGATACCCTTTTGCAAAATTACACTTTTCTGCAATTTTCATTTTTGCCCTCTCTTAAATTTTAACGATTATTATACCCCTAGCTGAAAGAATATTCCTTCCAAAAATTTTGCCGTCAAATTTTTCCCGCCAAAATATTTTCTGACAAAATTTCTTGCCAAATGATTTTTAAAGGGTTTACAAGAATTTTAAATGGACTTTTAAAGGATTTACAAGGGGGTTTAAAGGGATTAACAAGAGTTTTAAATGGTTTTTAAAAGATTTGTAATGGTTTTTAAAGGGTTTTAGAAGCTTTCAAAGGTTTTTGAATGGTTTTTAAAGGATTTACTATGGTTTTTCAAAGATTTTATAAGTTTATTACGATTTTTAAAGAATTTACAAGGATTTTTAAAATAATTTTAAAAGGGTTTTTAAAAATTTACATGGGTTTTTAAAGGGTGTTTAAAAGGATTTACAAGGATTTAAAAATGGTTTTAAAAAGATTTACAAGAACTTTTAAAGATATTTACAAAGATTTAAAAATAGTTTTAAAGGATTTACAAGGGGTTTTAAAGGGTCTTAGAAGTTTACAAATGTTTTTATTAAAGGATTTACCATGGTTATAAGGGGTTTAAAGGGATTTACAAGTGTTTATAAATGTTATAAAATGATTTACAAAAGTTTTAAAAGGTTTACTAAAGTTTTTAAAGGTTTTGGATGAATTTTAAAATATTTACAAGGCTTTTTAAAAGTTTTTTTTTAAGGAATTGCGGAAAAGTTTTGGCGGAAAATTTTTTGTCGGAATTTTTTTGCGGAAAATTTTTTTTGGAAAATTTAATTTCTTTTTTTGTTGGTTTTTTACCGTTATCATTTTTTGTTATTCTATTTTTCATATGGATTGTTTTTTTCTGAAATTTTGTATTACTTTAGTATTTGATTTTTTTATTGTTATTTTTTAATTTTAATTACGCTCAATTAGTTTAGCTTTCAACTATTGTATCCCAAATTATTTTGAGAAATTCTTACTAATGACCCTCTTATGATACCCTTTTGCAAATCCACCCTCTTTTTTTGCCATTTTCATTTTTGCCTTCTCTTAAATTTTAATGACCATTTTACCCTTAGTTGAAAGAATATTCCTTCCAAATATTTTGCCGCCAAATTTTTCCAGCCAAAATATTTTCCTACAAATTTTTCCGCCAAAAAATATTCCCACAAAAAAAAAGTTCCCGCCAAATTTGTTTTTAAAGGGTTTACAAGAATTTTTAAATGGTCTTTTAAAGAATTTACAAGGAGTTTTAAAGGGATTTAAAATGGTATTTAAAAGATTTGTAATGGTTTTAAAAGGGTTTTAATTAGAAGCTTGCAAAGGTTTTTGAATGTTTTTTAAAGGATTTACTATGGTGTTTCAAAGATTTTTTAACTTTATAACGGTTTTTAAAGGATTTACAAGAATTTTTATAAGATTTTTAAAGGGATTTTAAATAAGATTTTTAAAGGGTTTTTTAAAATTTTACAAGAGCTTACCACGGTTATAAGGGGTTTAAAGGGATTTACAAGTGTTTATGAATGTTATAATATGATTTACAAAGTTTTTAAAAGATTTACTAAAGTTTTTAAAGGTTTTGGATGACTTTTAAAAGATTTTTCAAGGTTTTTAAAAATATTTACAAGGCTTTTTAAAAGGTTTTTTATGGAACTGTGGAAAATTTTTGGCGGTAAGTTTTTTGTCGGAAATTTTTTGAGGGAAATGTTTTGCGGGAAAATTTGGCGGAAAATTTTTCGGAAAGGATATCATAAAAAGGTTATTTGTGCAAATCCCCCAATTATTTTTTTAAATCCACTGCTTTTTTTTTGTCAGCAACTCCACTAATTTGTTTCCTAAGTGTTTTCATTTTGTCTTTTAGAATTTTTTTTTCACTTTTCATGTTCTTAAAATCGGTTGTGTTCTCATTGGTGGTGGCTTCAGATGACACTAATTTAGTAGTATATCTATATGTATAAAATAAATGTCCTTGTTTTGTATTTAAGCCCATAAATCTGGAAATTATTGCAAGCCTTTTAATTAGATTAAATACAATTTGAATAGGCTGTCGAACCATTTAATTAAAATGAATTGAAATAGGCTGGGTAAATAAGACTACTTACAATAGACAATGATTACTCAACAGTTGCAAGGAGTACAATGATTTTTGTAAAAATGTTGTTAAGGACGTGGCAAATTTGGTGCTGATAAATTACAACACCATGAATTTTCATTGAGTGCGGTATTTATTTGTCATGTGTTAAGTTTTTAGTGGCCATGAAGATTTATGATATTCTTTTCACTTTAATTATTTAAACTCAATTATTTCATAATGAATTATTATAAATATATAAATAATTTATATGAAATTTTATCATTTATAATGCTCTACAGATAGATGCTTAGCTTGTTAATATATTACTTATTTTCTTAAAATCACTATTGAATATAAAATAAATAAAGGTTAAATTATGATGTGGAAGAGAGATAAAATGACATAGAGTGTTATAAGTTAAAAAGTAGGGTGTTGTAATTTCAAACCAATGTAAAAAAGTTAAAAAAAATGATGATGTGGTAGATGATGCGGCGCTGACGTGGCGGAAAGAGGAGAAATAAAAGCTAACTTTATATATATAGACTATATTGGTTTAGAAGACCCGATTTAAAAAATAATCAACTAGATGTAACGTATAATTTTATGCAAAATGATGCAGTCGGAAAAATGTAGGTATGCAAACGCAAAATGAATATTAAATCAAGTTAAAGGCGACAAATTCGAGAATAAAACTCTGGAATCAACCGAAATAGATAAAGTGATCTTGTGATTAAACATGGCTTGAAAATTATAATTATCTGGTTCAGTTGGGAACGTCGTTATTTGCATAAAAATGGGTGAATTGGGGGTTTAGACAGTCTTTAGAAAGAAATTATGAATGTGGATATGTTACTATTTGAAATGGGGAAAAGAAGATACTTTAGAAAGAAATTATGAATGTGGATATGTTACTATTTGAAATGGGGAAAAGAAGATACTTTAGTGGGTATGAGAGAGAGGGTAATATTAGTTGTTGTGAGAGAGGAGAATCCTTTTTTTTTTCTCAACCCAAAATTTTAGAATTTGATTTCATTACAATTTTGTAATCCAAAAAATTATTACAATACAATTTTTATCTTAAAACTTTTTGCGAATCTAATAACAAAATTTTTGATATATTTAACAATTTGTAGACAAAGTCATATCTCTGTAACGCCCCGGCCGTCACCTCTTCAATGGGCCCCACGTTCACCACTAACCCATGGACCTATTTCTAATGAGCCTCTCTTCCTCTCACTAGGCCCATGAGCCAATTAATATCTAACGGCCGGTTTGCTATATCCAGGAGGCTTGAAGTCTTGGTTACTGACCTTACAAATCACCACATAATCTTTCCCTGTGTTTTGGCATCACTCACACAGTTCCAACAACCACTTCCCGTACGCTTAACTCTGAGGACCCTTGCTAGAAAAGATAAGTGCATTTTGGTGACATAGGTGGCCAAATCAATTTATTTAAACCTCTCCGCAAAGCAGGATCTCACAATTCTCCCCCACCAACACACCCCAACGTCCTCGTTGAACACAATGATCGTCATCCCCTAGCAGTGTGAGCCCACTTGACTCCACACTTGTCTGGGTTTGGCTCTGATACCATTTGTAACGCCCTAACCATCACCTCTCCAGTGGACCCCATGTTCACCACCAGCCTATGGACCCACCTCTCTTAATGGGCCTCACGTCCTCTCACTAGGCTCATGAGCCTATTAATATCCGACGACCGGTTTGCTACGTCTGGGACGCTTGAAGTCTTGTTTACCTACCCTTAAATTACCACATGATCTTTCTATGTGTTTTGGCCTCATTCACATAGTTCCAACAACCACTTCCGGGAAGGTCACCCATCCTTTGACTACTTCAGCATAAGCACGCTTAATTATGGAGTTCTCTTAGGACCTTTGACCAAAAAGATAAGTGCACTTTGGTGACATAGGTGGCCAAATCAGTTCATTTTAACTTCTCTACAAAGTAGGGTCTCACAATCTCTGATACGTACTTTATTTTTTTAGTGTTAATAATATATAGAGTACGAACATATGCTACAATATGAACATGCGACAGAGAGTACGAACACAATATATGGAGTACGAACATGAGACATGATTTAGAAACTTTATTTAGTCGAACCCACTATTTTGTCAAAAAATTATAAAATTTTATATAGTTAATAAGTACATCTGGATCATCATTAATACTGGGAGACTCATCCAAATATTAAGAAGAATTTAAAAGATTCTAAAAGGGTTTTACAAATTTTTTATAAGGTTTTTAAAAGGTTTACAAGGTTTTTATAAGGTTTTTATAACTTTTTATAAAGTTTTAAAAGGTTTTGAAAATGTATTTATATGATATTTATGATATATATATATATATATATATACACACACATTTTTTTCCTTATATATATACACACATATGAAGATAATTTTTGTCTATATATATAAAAAGCTTACACATATTGTTTTGATAAATTTAAAATTTTTAGTGATTTTTTGATAAAATTAGAAAAAGGAGGTATTTTTAAACAGTGGTATTAGAAAAGAGTATTTTGAAATTCCCCTAAATTGAAATATATTTCCTTACAAACGTCCACATTTAAATTTGAATAATATTTATCGAAACAAATCAGTTTTAGATCTTATTGCTTAACATGTTTTCAACTAATTTAGAATAATAGATACTGAAACTTTTAAAATGATAAATATCTAAATATTTGCAAATTCTAATTTTTGGTATTTCATATATTATTTCTTAATATACATGACTATTGTATATCAATTATGTTCTTAATTTCACAGTTGACATATTATCAAATCTTTAAGATTTCTCAAAAAAAAAATGGGGGATTTGCACAACTAACCTTTTTATGATACCCTTTTCTACAAGTATCCTCTCTAGGTGTCCATTTTCAAAAATACCCTGTTCAATGTACAAAAAGACTAAATTACCCTCTCTTATTATAACCCATGATGAAGAAAGGAATATTCTTTCCAACAAAAAGAATATTCTTTCAAACAAAACAAATATTCCTTCCAACAAAAAAAATATTCTTTCCGAAAAATTTCCCGCCAAATTTTCTCGCCAAAACATTTCCGCCAAAATTTTTCCGCAATTCCTTAAAAAATCTTTTAAAAAACCTTGTAAATATTTTTAAATCCCTTAAAAAATCCTTTAAAAAACCTTGTAAATCTTTTAAAAGTCATCCAAAACCTTTCAAAACTTGAGTTAACCTTTTAAAATCATTGTTAATCATTTTATAACATTTATAAACACTTGTAAATCCCTTTAAACCCCTTATAACCGTGATAAATCATTTAATAAAAACTTTTATAAACTTCTAAAACCCTTTAAAAACCCTTGTAAATCCTTAAAAACCATTTTAAAAAACTTGTAATACATTTAAAAACTTTTGTAAACCCTTTAAAAACCTTTGTAAACTTTTAAAACCCCTTGTAAATCCTTTAAAACTATTTTAAAATCTTTGTATGCCTTTAAATACACTTGTAAATCCTTTTAAAAACACTTGTAAATCCTTTTTAAAAACCTTTAAAAATCCTTGTATATCCTTTTAAAACTGTTATAAACTTATAAAAACTTTTAAAAACCATTGTAAATCATTTAAAAATCATTTAAAAACATTTGTAGGCTTCTAAAACCCTTTAAAAACCATTACAAATCGTTTAAAAACCATTTAAAAACTCTTGTAAATCCCTTTAAAAACCCTTGTAAACCCTTTAAAAGAGCCTTTAAAAAATCTTGTAAACCCTTATAAAAACCCTTTAAGAAATAATGCAAAAAAAAATTAATTACTTTCTCTAATAATTTATAACAATAAATATTTAATATGTTCCAATATTTAATATCTCTAATAATTAGACAATGATTCGGAACCATTATATAAGACTAATATATTTCCAATTACGAATGAACAAAAAACTTTATTTCTCAGGCGTCCAAATTTAAAAGTTTTATTCGGTATAATCAGGTATTTTATTTGAGAAATTTTTAATATTTATGTTTTCAAAAGAGGGTTGTCTGTCCCCGCACATCGGTCTTATTGAATACGATATACGTTTGATTTGCAAATGATTATTAGTTGTTATGTGAAATACCGATGAAAACAGTTATTACAAAACGGATTATATGACGGGCTTTGTGATATACTCTTGATATTAAAAAATATTGTGTTTGTTTTAGAAATAACATTTATACACGGGTTGTATGACAGGTTGTGTGACGGGTTATATGACGGAACGAGTTTAAATTTTATACTTCAAAACAAGTTTAACTTCATTATACTATTTTTAATAATATTAATATAAAACATATCGAATCCCACTAATTTAATTAAGTTTGATATTATGTAATTTTAATAATTTTAAAATAAAAATTGCAGCATATTAGAAATATTAAATTTAAAAATAAATAAAAAACTTTTACCCGGCGGTGTACCACGGGTTCAAATCTAGTAGTGTACAAATAACTAATAAAAACCTTTTAAAAAGCATATAAAACCTTTTAAAAACCTTGTAAAAAAAGATTTAAAGCTTTCTACAACATTATAGAATATTTGTATTGAATCTCCCAGTAGTAGTTATTATAAAGAAGTACCATATAAAACTTTATAATTTTCATATTTAAACAGGAATATTTTTGAAAATGGATAGATAAAAGGGGTATTTTTGAAAAAGTATTTCTTACCTATTTCCTACTTTGTTAGATTAAAATATACAATCTCAGACAAGTAAATTATTATTAAAGTGACGATTATAAGTTGGAGAAACATGATATATGTGAGACGATTACAAGACTAAACGTTCCAAATAGACAAACCACTTTCCTCTTATCAGTATTTTATGTATTTATCTTTTCTCATAGCAAAAAATAATATGATCATTCTTTTTATCTAAACTGATGTAAAAACAAATCAAACATTAAATAATAACATTCCTAAAAATAGGTTTATAAACATAATCTTTATGTACATAATATATTAGAAACATGATTACAAACTTAGTTTTTGAAATCAACTCCGTATATACGTGCATGTCCGAATCTAGGTTTGGTTACAAATATAAATGGTTACAAACAATATGGACATCTACCTTCTTTATATTTTTAGAACTATCAGCTACATGCCTAACTGAAATTCACAACTATTTACTAAATTCTGAAATACAAGTTCATTTTTTATATATCTTATAAGTATATTGCTATACATTTGGAAAATAACATCATATAACAAATTTTAACAAAATACTACTTTATAAAAAAAAGTACACAAATATAAATAAATTTATATTAGAACTTAAATTAAAAATAATGTGTGGAACTCCCCTTATCCAATGGTTAAATAAATGATTAATTAAAGTTTGTACAAGTTTGAGGTTGATTATCAGATAATGTGATTATATACAATTATGCAGATTGCAAGTGTATATGAGATCTCTGGTGATACGTAATTATCTTTCGTGATTTTACATATAAGAGTAACAGTTTTCATATTGGGGGAATTGCTCGTCGTAAAGTTTAGGTATGTTACTTTAACTTTAGCTTTTTTTTTGCTAAAACTGATTTGAAATAAAACTGATTTGCTAAGTGTTATTGGAAAATTGTAACCAAAACTGATTTGAAATAACCTAAAATTTTTGTAATTTATTAATTTGTAAGCAAAAACTAAAATTTATTTATAAATTTTCTTTCTATTTACTTTCTTTAATTTTTATAAATTGATTAGATTTTCTTTATTTTCTATTTATTCTTTAATAATAACAGTAAAACAAAATATCAAAATATTTCTTTTTTAGTTAAAATAATTTATTTAACAAATAAAAATTAAAGTTATCGCCACATCATTTAAAAGTTACCGCCATATCATTTAAACATTAATTTAGATGGTAGGGGTAAAATTGGAATTATATTTTTGTTTTGAGATCATGGGTATGAAAGTAACAAAATTTTATTTTTTGGGATATTTAAATCAGAAATGTCAATTAAGTATATGTATTTTTCTTCCAAAAAAAAAATTCAAGTTTAAACGTCCAAAAAAATAAACCAGGTATTTTTTGGGATTTTTCCCTAAAACTAATTCATTTTCTGTTTATTTTTTTTATTAATTTATATATGTTATGTGTGGAAGTCGAATAAGTCGTGTCTGCTTGGATCTGACGTAGCTCTTTATCAGGATGATCATCGTGGGTCCGATGATATCGAGAAACTGCAACGAGAGACAGAACAAGACTCTGCGATTGAGGATATTACTTCACAGGCTCTTGTACCTAATTAGTTCCAAATAATCGGAAGCACAAGTGATGGATGTTTCTTCATGGACAACACTCTGATGACATGGCACATCAAAAAACAGAATGGCGTCTCCCAATCAACTGTAGAAGCTGAACATATTGCACTTGGGAGCTGTTGCTCACTACTCAAGTGGATGAAACAAATAGCTGGAGACTATGGTATGAATTATGATACTCTTTTAATTCATTGTGACAACCAGTTTACAATCCACATTGCTAAGAATCATGTTCAACATTCACGTATTAAGTATATTGATATTAGACATTTTATTCGTGAACTTCTTGAGGCGAAATTGATTGTGGTTGATCATGTGAGTAAACTGGCTGATTTGCTTACTAAACCTGTGGATTTCAACAGATTTGTGAATCTAACAAAATTCATTTGGATTTGTAAGATCTAATTTTATAGAGAGTTGTGCTGATCTAATTAAGACATGGACAGAAGTTAGAAATCCTAAGGATGCATAGAAGATCATAACCATATGCATGTGTTTCGGTTTAAAGTGTGTGAAATATAGATGCATGTCATGCCGATCCTTATAGTCATTCCTGTAAAACGTTGTCATGATAACGAAGGTCAAAGAGTTGAGGAGAGGTGGAAGTGTGCATGTTTTAATGAGTAATCAAAATTGTGATGACATCAAAATCCAATCCAGTACACACTTGATAGAGATCTGAATTCACTAATGAAGACATGCACAAGGACCAGTAGTTGAGAAGTCAAACGATATCACTGATCCACAAATCAAAAGTTTAACAGAAGCTTGGTCAAAAGTCAACACTCTGAGAGAAGACTCTGCTTGACTATTAAATCGAAGCTCCACAGGTAGTGTGTTAAACAAAAAAGAGAAAAAAATAAATAATAATAATGATAATAATAGATAAATAAAAATGAAAATAGAAAAGAGGTTTAACACACTCCTGATACTATACTCTCCAAAGGATATTCCAGCTGCATGTTCAAGTTTTGTTTGAACTACTTAGGTTGAAGGCATGACTACTGTGTGAAAGTCTAGCCGCTGAACTCAAAGCTGATCTGTCGAAGATTCGGAAGGTTATGGTAGTTTTTAGCTTTTTTCTGAACAGGTGGTTGGCACAGAACACAGAAGAATGAGTCTCAAGATACATATTTGAAAATTTAGTGTTAATATTTATGAGTACTCACATATTGATTATCTCTCTGGGTCCCTAAAGCATGTTCATGTAAACTGATGACTAACTGATTCTAAATAAAAAGGGAGATAATTGATAGTTTGTATTGAACTCAAGTCTTTAAGTAAAGACAGATGACTGATTCGGATTCATGGCTTTGTTGGTTACACTGATGATTTTGTTAAATGTTTAATGTTTCCTATGTTTAAGTTTATAGGTCCAAACCCATTTGTTTCGTCCTGTGAGTATGGTCTCTAAACGTTAAGGAAGAGTACGTAGAAGAGTGCATATGCTTCCGGGTCTTGGAGTCGACAGGAAGATGTTGGGAGAACAACTCTAGTTGATAATCTAATGGTGCAAAAGATGGTTATGAAACATGATTCAGCTATGTGCAAGGAAAACAGAGTGGTGAAGTAAATTACAAGGCTGTGGGTTTTTGGGATGACTGAGAGCAACAAGATTCTGTTGAATCTTGGAAGTTTTGTGTTTGTTTGCATCCTCGGTGTGATTCAGTCTATACGATTGAAGTGTTATCTGCTGCTCAAGTGCTTCAGGAGGCAATGCACTATTTTGCAGGTAAGGGATTCCATGACTCTGCATACTGATGTGATATAACTGTTTGTTTTTGCCTTAGTTGTTCACTCAAGCAAAGGGAGATGATCTGGTTTCGATATCATTTGAATTAGTGATTGAGAATATGCCAATTGATTGAGTATGTTTTCAGAGAACTATTAAGAACATGGTGGTTTCCGACTTTTAGGTTCTTAAACATAGTTCTGTTTGAACAAACTGCTGACTGATTATGCTAGATAATGATTGTGTTTCGTCTAGTTGTTGCTTGTACTGTTTTTTTTTGCATATGTTTGTTGGAGTGTCTTTTCAGGTTTAACCAGAAGGATGCTTGAGTATCAAACTAAGTCAAAAAGGGGAGATTGTAGATGCAGTTCTAGAACAACTCGTTGTTTGGATCAAGAAGCTGCATTAGTTCAGACGCCTGAGAATACATCAGGCGACTAAGATCACAGCAGACGCTTCAGCTGCTGCCATGGAAGCGTAAGATGACGTGGCAAAGCACAAGTGGATGAAGCGATGCGCCAAGGAGGGTTGCTGACTTGGCAACGAAGATAGAAACGAATTGGGTGTGAAGATATGGAGAATATCCTTCACAACAATAAGGAAAGGGATAAACTTGACAAGCAAGCTATTCCCAAAAGCGTGATTCTCGGAGATTCGCCTGCTAGGGTTTCTCGGGTTTAGTATAAATATTCTAGGGTTGGCCACGAGTCTCATTAGCACTCCTAGAATATTGATATACAATTGTAAACTTCGAAGCCACAAAAATAAGGCTTAGAAGGGTGAGTGTAAGCCATTAAAAAAAGACGTTACAATGAAATGACACAACAATAGATGATATTTTATAGTTTTCTAAAATGAATATAAAAATGTATTTTACAAAAAAGTACGGAAAAATAGTATTATACATTTTTGAAAAAAACTCTCTTACTGTCCATTTTCAAAAATACTCTCTTTTTATTTATTTTTAAATTATTTTAAAAGGGTACGACGAAAAGACGCATACGAAAAAATTACAACGAAAAAACTCGAATAAAAAATTACAACGAAAAGATACTAACGAAAGATTACAACGAAAAACGTAAACATTTTTTTATGGAAAGACAAAACCTTTGGTGGCATTTTCAATTGGGAAAAACCGGAAAAATACGCCATTTGATTTTATTTTGGCCGTTTAATACCTGCACTATTAAATTTGGAATAAAAATAGTTGGTTTAATTTTTGTTGTAACAAAAAACTTCGTTTTATTAATGTTGGTAAATCTATACGTTCGAGTTAACAGCCGTTAACGATGTTCAAAAGCATCCCATTCATCATCTGTGTCCATAGCAGGTTCAGGACGCTTAGCATCCATGCATTGCCTCTCAAATTCTTCATCCTCTTCCACTTGATATGTATCATGAGCAGCAGCTTCTTCCTCAGCTTGGTATGTATCATGACCAGCAGCTTCTTTCCCAGCTTGATTACAATCCCCTCCAAGCTCAGAATCTCTATTAATTTCTTCGTAAAAAGCCCTAAATAGTGGATCATCCTGACCTCCAACAACTTCTTCTATTGGATCTTCTCCAATATCCTGTCCAACTTGCTCCTCAGGAACCTCACCAGCTTTATCTCCTTCAATCTCTTCAAGACCCTGCATCAACTTCAACATTAAACTCTTCACCAGGCTGAGACAGAGGAAATGGAGGAGGTTGAGACACAGCTTGCTGAATGTAGATGTCGACTTCACCACGACTCATAGCTTCACTACACAACTGCCTAATCCCACTATCTTTATCTTCTTCGATAACTCTCGCGACAGACATGTCTTCTTTTGGAAGCTTGTACCAGACTTGTTCTACTGCCCCCGATACTCCTTTCTATGAGCAGGACTCGTCGAAGATTGACCACGTCATCAAGTCTGGATCAATCGACATATCTTTACACTCTATTCCTCAAATATAGAGGAAGGACCCATCCTTCAACGAAACATCTCCTCTGAAGTTAATATTGAGTTTTATATGCTCGAAACCACTGAAAAATTTAAATAATCAAGTGATTAGCCAGTATATATCCATCGCCAACCCAGAAAAATTGAACAAAACTAGACGAAATCAAAATCGGGATCCAATCAAATACATCTCAAACCTAGAAAATTACGAACCCTAAACTGAGGAAATTGAATCGAAATACCTCATCTCTCTGTAATCAAGTTAACGCCTTCAACAGACCACACAATTACACAGACCCGCAGCTAATCAAACGCCCACAATCATCGCATTCGTCGGAATTAAGGATTACAAATGGAAGAGAAGCAAAATCGCTTTTTGGGTTCAAAAAATCTCAAATTGATTTAGGGGAAAAGTGAAAGGGCAACAATGTCTTTCGTTTAGACTAATTAACCACGTGAGATTAACTTCTAACCGTGTTTAACGATTCTGTGACCAGCGTTAACGTCTGTTAACTCGAACGTATAGATTTACCAACATTAATAAAACGAAGATTGTTACAACAAAAATTAAACCAAGTATTTTTATTCCAAATTTAATAATACAGGTATTAAACGGCCAAAATAAAATTAAATGGCGTATTTTTCGGGATATTTCCCATTTTCAATTTGTTGCTATTGAAAAAATGGCATTGCCTTCATTTTATTTTTTTGCTGTAAGTTTAATCCAAAATTATTTTAAAAAATGATTTGTTCCCGGACGGAGGAAAAACAATTTGATTCTCTACAGTTTCTACAACACCATAGCCCATAGTTTCGGTTCTTCAATTCTCTCATTGAAAAACCAAACAAAACCGATAAAATCAACGAACCAACCAAATAGAACCGATAAAATTAATAAATTTAATTAAACAGAACTGGTCAACTGGAATTGGGTAGCAACTACTAGCACGTCTCATGCGTTTACAATTTCATCCATACTTTTTAATGATTTGCAGAAATGTCTACGAAGGCTGTTTGATTAATGATTTGATTTATTATACTTAAGATAGCTTTATATAACGACATGGTAACGTTGATAACTCGCAATACTCCAAACAAATCAAACATGAATACAAACAAAGGAACCAAGCACTTCGACAACATGATCTACAACAAAAATGACTCATCAGTCTCTTCCTTCATCAGCCACCTCACCGCGGCTTTCGTAAGCAAAGGAGTCAAGCTGGTTTTAGGGTTCGAACTTCTTCTAGTGATTATCACTATGGACTACGCATCTTCTGTGCCATGCCTAGAGAACCTTGTCGAGCACCGTGACAAGAACTATGAGTTGGTTCCGGTGTTCTATGGCATAAGCAGATCGACCGTGAAGCAACAATCGGGGACGTTAAGTGATGCATTCAAAAAGCTCGAAGGTTCATATTCTGCAGATCAGGTGAATAAGTGGCGATGTGCCCTAGCGGAAATAGCCGAACTAAAGGCCATGAGTATGACGCGAAATTAAGGTATGCGTGTATAATAAACCCCTAATTTAAATTTTGCTTAGAAGGATGTCCAACGGGAAAACGTATAGAGATAATTTCACGATTGAGCGTTCGAAAGAAATATAATTTATAAGACTATTAATTGGGTGTCCCTATCCCACATATTTTGTAAAATTATTGGGTGTCTTAAACAAAAAAAAAAGCAATATATATATATATATATAATTTAAGACACTCTTTCTTGATTCTATGGGTGGTGGTGCATGGTCGTTCTTAGTTGGTGGAGCGATTTGTCTGATCTTTAGTTAACTTTTTTTAGACACTTTCATTTAACTAATATAAAACTAGTTTTTTAAAATTGTTTTAGACACTCATACAAATATCATTGATAAAGATGGAGACGGCCTTTAACCTACCTATATTATTATATAATGATTTTTTTTATAACGACTTTAGAGCAGTTCCATTGAGCATATACAATGGTGACACCCATAATGGATGTCTAAAACAATTAATTATAATATTTTATGAAAAAGTAATTTTTTTAGACACTCTTAAGCTAATATAAAATTTTGACCCATCCAATAGAAACACTCAATGAGGTGTTTTAAAAAAAATGTACATAAAAATTATATTAATAAACTTTTAAAACATAATACATATATGTTAATCTATTTGTAGATAAACTTTTAACCTCAGATATGTTAACTATATATTCCAAGCAGACACATATATATTTTGTTTTTTTTTTAACTTCTGCAATGATTTTTTTTTACCCTAATTGAAAACCATTAAATCAAGAATAACAAAAAAAAGCATAACAGATAAAATCGGAGAGAGAGAGAGGGAGAGACAAAAAGAGAGAGACTCGATTGATTTTTTCATTTATTTTTTCGTTTATCATTTTTTTCCTTTCACCAATGATAATTTTCCACATCAGCTGTTCTTAAACTCAAAAACATGTCCTATTTAACACACGAATCTTATTATTGGCCTAAAATTTTGAATAAACAATATTATTATTCTATAAAATTAATGTTTAGACACTCAGAATATCACCATTGTACTTGCTTTAAGAGCATATACAATGGTGATATTTCATGTGTCTTAACATTTTCTTATAGAATAATAATCAAGTTTATTATAAAAATTGATCCAATTAATAAGATCAATGTCTAAAATAAGATATGTTTTAAGGGTTAAGAAAAAAGAAAAAGAAAAAAAATATATTGTGTTTTAAAGTTTATTAACATGTTTTTTATCTACCTTTATTGAGTATCTTCATTGTATGGGTCAAAATTCTATAATAACTTAAAGTGTCTAATAAATAATTTTTGTATAAAATATCATAATTAATTGTATTAGACACCCAGTATAGAAGTGTTTTGTATTTTAAAATAATAACTGAGGAGAGAGTGCAGTTATGTTAATGGTTCGAGAGACTCTTTAGAAATGATCTCTACACATTGTTGTCAATGATTCGTTTAATAAATAAATAAAAATAATATTAGATAGATATGAATATTTTACTCTTTTCATGCTCTTAGAGCATCATTATTAAGATCATCTTAAGCTTGGATCTTATGAATAAATTTAGTATTGAATAAAGTAGAGTTAAAAATTAAGACACTTTGATTTTGTATCTTATTTAAGATACTATCTTACTCTTTAAACCATTTTTTGTATTTTATTTAATAACAAATTACGCTAAGAATTTATTAAGATCTCCCTATTAAAGATAGTCTTAGAACTCTGCTGGTGTTCTTAAACCACCTCATGAATAGAATGAAGGATAATTTGAATGTCTTTGAAATCTAAAAAATAATAATCAACAAAAATTGTAGACACCTATTTTTTTTATATTGGTGGCTATAGAAACTAGATTAATATTCTCATTTTAAGACACTACATTAAACTAATAATAAATTTATTATTAAATATGTTATTTTTGTCAAGAATTTTATAAAATATGTTTAACATATGTTTTTTTAGTATTGTTAGGCATGTCAATCGGGCTAGCCCGGCCCGGCCCGGCTCGAAACCCGTAAAGCCCTCATATATGTGAGCTCGGCCCGGCCCGGCCCGAAAAATATCCGAGCCTATATTTCAAATCCCGGCCCGGCCCTAACAGGGCTACAGGGCTTTTCGGGCTTTTTGGGCTTTATTAAAAACTATATTTAAAGGTCTACTATAAAAATAAGGCATCAAATTTTAAATAACTTATCAATATTCAATAAAACTATCTTAATTTAAGAGAAAAAAATAAAAGCCAAATAAATTATTTACATTTTAACCCAATAAAACATGGAACTAAAATACTTTAAAGTATAAGATAGAGTCAAAATTTAATAGATACTTTGATGATTTCAAAATCATGATACTTATATATATTTAGTTTTAGCTTTGTTCAGTTCTGACATATATAAATAAGAGAAAATATTATAGATAAAGATTTTAAAAGTAATAAGTAAGACTAGTAAGTAAATATGAAAACTATAAGATTAACCAAATCTTTTAATCAAACTAAAATATTCAAAAAATTCAAAATATATTTGTATAAGGGCTTTTCGGGCCGGCCCGAGCCCCACCGGGCTAAGCCCAAAAACCCTTTAACCCGAATGGGCTTAGTCCAAAAGGCCCGGTTTTTTCTGGACATATATATTTAAGCCCGATCCCGATGTTTTTCAGGGCCAGGCCAAACTAGCCCGCGGACTTTAGCCCTAATTTAAAATAAAAGGTTATAACCCAAAAAGTACTTAAAATGTTAATATAGATACAAAGAAAGCTGAATTTAATTTTATATTTTTGTCAACGATAATATTATTAAAATTTAAAACCAAGCAAAAGACAAATTTAAAAGAATCTGTGAATTCTGTTTTACATCGACTATTAACCTTGAAAAAACTTCTTAATATCTCAGTGAAGAATCCAAATTTGTGGAGGTGATCGTGGAAGCTGTATTTGAGATACTCTATCCTACGGAAGAGATTGGGATCCCCAAGCAGCAACTATATATAGAAAACTTGCTATGCAAGCAAGGATGGGGCCTTCGAACCCTAGGCATTTTAGGTGACCCTGGCATTGGCAAGACAGTACTTGTTAAAGCGGTGTTTCGCCAAATGGTTAGAGACTATGATGTTTCTCGCTTTGTGAACGATTTCGACAAAGAACATAGTGAGAACACACTTGAGCCTTTGCATGAAGAATTCTTTTGTACGACTCTAGTGGAAGAGTTTGACCTAAACAATTCTGGTTCTAAGCAATGCTATCGCCAAAAAAGGGTTTTAATTGTTCTAGATGATGCAAGAAATGCTAAATCCGCTATGTCTTTTCTTGAGCGGAATGATCAGTTTGGTCCAGGGAGCTTGATCATCATAACCTCAAGAGATAGACAAGTTCTTGAAGAGTGCCGCCTCAGTGAAATTTATGAGCTTAACGGTCTAAATGATAAAGATGCTATGAAGCTATTCACGAGGTGTTTATATGGGAAAGATGCAATAGGTAAGAATCTTCCAATGATTGAGATTGAAGGTTTAAAAGGGAACCCGTTTGCTCTTCGCTCATATGCCGAGAAAGTTAAAAGCAAGAACACCGATAATATGGAGGAGGTTTCGTCTAATGATGCTTTTGTTAATACAAACAAGAACACATCTATGTGCATCTACTCCAATATTGTAGACGATGATGAACATGAAGAATATGGCATAGCAATGGTACGTTACAATCGATCTAACATATATATATATACCCTTTAAAATTCCTTATAACGTTTGGAATTTGATAATGACCTAATCAATTGGTTTGGATTTCTCTTTTGTGTGTTTCAGGCCACTGAAATTTCAAGAGATATAGTTTTGAAGACTATCTTGCATGGCTCACAAAACATTATATTTGATGTGAAGAATCACACAGATTTCGATCTTACTAACCAAGTCGCTGAGTCTGCAAGTGACCTAAGGAGTCCCTGTGTGGGTCGTCGTCCCTCTAAGAAGGTGCAATCTTTGCCCCAACGTTTTCACAGAAGGCAACTTGTTCTACTCCAACATTTTCACAGAAGGCAGCTTGTTCTATTCCGACGACTTGCTTGTCAATTTTACAAACTTTGGCAAGGATATAAGGTAAGGGAAACAACAAAAACTAACAATAGCTTCACCACTTTAGAACACGGAGACATGCATGCCAAAATATTAATAACCTCATATTGAAAAAATTATTACAACATATCATTAAAAAAATTTTAATGAAGTTTAATTGAATATTTTTAGGTATAATTTTACGTGAATGCTCTCTCGAATCTCTATTCATATATAATTTTAGGTGAATGCTCTCTAGAGTCTCGATTCACCTAATTTTCCCTTAATTTTTTTTTTATAGAATAATAGCATTAAAATAAGTTTTGTGGTTAATTATAGCATACACTCTACAAAGTATTCATAATCAAATTCAAATTGCAAAATAATATAATAATCATGTCATGTTAATTAATTCTACAAATAAAGAAGTAAAAGAGAAAATTAATATTGGAAGATATGCTATACTAAATAAATAAAATAATGAACTTCTTATAATGTATAATTTCAAATTTTTTTTTTTTTTTAAGTAAAAACATAATAAGACTATGTATATTATATAAAGTCAATTGAATCAATTTAATACTACAAATATTTTAAAATAAATGACACATGTCGTAAGAAGAGAAAGCTAGGCAGATTTTTTAAACGTAAACCTTACTTTATTATATGTATTAGTTCTTCACAATTTTTATTTTCCATCCTTTCAAAGATAAAGATGTGATAAAAATGTATTTGCCTTTGCTTTGGTAGCACAAAGGTATAAATTTCTGATGTCGATCACTTTTGTTTGATTGCAGAGATTCTCGAGGTTGAGGAAAATTAATCTTGGGCACTGTGAGAAAATAATTCAAGTTGTGGAACTCTCAAACGCACCTTACCTTGAGGAAATCGATCTTCAAGACTGCAAAAACTTGGAGAACATACCAGACACTGATGAGCTTGAGAATCTCCATTCTCTTGATCTCTCTGGTTGCACTGGGATCAAATATTTTCAAGAAAATGTAAGGACCATTGGAGAATTAAAACTTGAAGGCACTGGGATAAGAGAAATAAGATCCAAAAATTCAAAGTTCTCAAGATTAGTAAAACAACGAAGTAATACGTACAACTTTGGAATTTACACAGAGACATTTGCAATTTCCAGGATTTTGAACTAAACTTTGATCAAGTCTAGTTCATGGGTGTTTTTTTTTTATTTCCTTTTTCTAATAAAAAAAAAATATGTACAGGACCAGATCTTATGTAAAAAAATCTGATTTCTGTAACTCGTTTTTTAATTTTATACATGTAACTGTGTGAAAGAAAAACAACAAAATAATCAAAATAATAGTCTTGTCTGTGATTAACTCAATACTATATGCAGACTTAATCGTATATGTGGATATTAATTTCAGTCTTCATATGAACAAATGTTACTCTACTGTTTACACCTCTGAATCGAATAATGTCCGTGCTGATAGCTTTGCGAAATCGGCTCAAGCATGAACCAGAAAAAAGAAAGCGGTTCGAGCACAAGGTTCTACTTTTTCATATAAACTCTTAAGATTCGATATGGCTACCTCATGAGGCTAGCCTACTTAAATATGTTTAATAAAATATGGTGTTTTTGATATTAAAAAAAAATAAAAAATGTTAAGTATGCTGACTCAGATAACACCGCGTCATTTTCGCTTAACGGTGTCAGTTTGATGCTTAATTTCAGTAGATTAAGATAGTTTGGTTTGATGACACAAAAAAAAAAAAAAAGATAGTTTGGTTTTTCGTTACTTTGGTTATTAACGAAAACTGGTCTAGTTTTTTTATTTATAAAAATGATATAATCTGGTTATTAAAAATATAAATAAATTTGGTTAAGCTGAACCGAATCAAACTAATCGAAATTGTCAGTTAACCGAACTAATTTCGCAGAATTACCGATCAATTAATAACCAATAACCAAAATCAAACCGAACAACTAAAATCTCGGTTCGGTTCATTAATCTCGGTTCGGTTCATTAATTCACAACAATTCACCCAACCAAATCAATTGGACCGTTTAAATTAAACCCTGGTTAACTAAACTTTTAAGGGTTTCATTACAGTAACAAGAAACGCCGTCGAAGTCCCAAACCTTCACCGACACACTTTAAAATTTTCCGGCGATCTCGAAGTTCTTCTGGCCTTCTCAGTCATCTTCACAAATGAATTCAGTTCAACGTTTCTCGTTGACAACACGGCGTGGGAGAAGGCTAAGCAGCACCATTGAGTCATGTGTACGCCATTTCTGCAAAGGACACGACGAAGGAGACTGGTTTTACTCGCCGGAATGGTGGGATCCTCACGACGGCGGCCACGCTGTTTCAAGAGCTGTCTCTGTTAATGGAAACGGCGTCGTTTCAGTCGTCGCTCATCCTGCTTCTCTCCCTGTGAGTTAAAATCAGATTCTTGAAACCTCTGTTTTTGCTTCTTGAAACCTTAGTTTTTTTCTTCTTGAAACCTCTGTTTTTGTTTCTTGTTTTTTGAGAGTGTTTTTAATGATTTAATCTTATGTAGAGTAGAGATTCATGGGGAGAAACTGAGAGATGGTTAGAGAAAAGGTATATGGAAGTAATGACTATAGATGGAGAAGAGAAGAATGAGATGTTTAAGGTACTTGGGTATCAATGGCGATCACTTCGGTTTAACGATGATACTAGACAAAGCACTGTTAAAGTCATGGCTGCTTACAGAACATTGCAACCGAGTTCTGTTTTCTATATGCAACAACCACATTGTCTTGCTGTTCCATGTGAGATTGATATTTTCTTTATTCCTTTCTTTTATTATATGCTACCTTGTCTCACTTTTAGAGCTCTGTTGGTTTAGTTTTATGCGTTAAGATGCTTATGTTTTAGGGAACTTAATGGTCATGGATACATAGAACATAACTTGTTCTTGGAACTTGACTTGTTTGTTCTTGAAACATGACTTGTTTATTGTGTTTTAAGTATTTGTGGTAGTCTTATGTTTCCAAGTATAAGTGTTTAGGTTCATTGTGATGTTGTTTTGTGGAGTTGGTCTCTATGTTATTATTAAGCTGAACTCTTTATTTATTTATTTTGGGTGACAGATCTGAAGAGTATGGTTTCAGTTGGATTGACATCTCTTGCAGCTTCTAAATTTGATATGAAGAGTGTAGCTATTGGGGAGAAACAAATGCGTATATTATGCATCGGTCACGGTGGTGGAAGTTTACCGTTGTTTTTAGCTAAACACATTCTTGGTAAGTACTAATCATTATACCTATATCTCTGAATTATTATGTAAACTGATGAGGATGGTGTTATTGATTTTTTTTCTAGGTGCTGTTGTTGACATAGTTGAGCTTGACCCGCTCGTTATCTCAGAGTCGGTTCGAGCAATGGGGTTTCCTGCATTCTCTGTCATGACAGAAACCAGGAAACGTGCATTACCATCTCCTGAAGTTATTGACCAAGTGATGTGGAGAGGCATCCATGAGAGACTCTTTCTCTACGAATCAAAAGCTGAGGAGTTCATTCTCAAGAACCAATGTAACACTTATGACATGATCTTTATGGATGCTTATGATGGAGCTGACATCTTTCCTCATACTCTATGGGATTCCGGTTCGGTGTTTATGAAAGCTCTGAGCAAAGTACTTCACCATGAGCATGGAACTATGATTGTGAATCTTCACTCTGATGCAGATATCTCTGACATAGACAGATCAAATGAAGGTGTAACAACGGGGAAGTATGTGAGGAAGGTTGGTAGAGCTTATAAAAAAGGTTTAATGGAGAATGAGAAGAATGGGATGGTGTTTGCTTGTGAAGTGCCATGGCTATGTAATGTATCTTTGGTGGTGAGTAGAGGGATGAACAACGAAGGAAGACATAATGGTAAAGTCATGAGCAGTCTTATGAAGACTTCACTAGAAGTTGACCAAATCCTGCGTTTTCCTTTCTCTTGCTTGGATTATCTGAAAACTGGTCTTGCCATTATATAACTTGATCTCAAGATTTGAGTTATGTCTCTTAATTATGTTTTGTTTGTAGAAAAGAGAGATATGTAGCAAACAAGAAAGACAATATGGTTTAGTTGTCTTGCACTTGGGATTGCAATAGAAATGTGTTGTGATTCCATATAATAGTACAAGAGTTGTCTCGTGCATGATGTGTAGCTCGAACACGATAAAAGTCAAGGTCCTCCAAAGAGAGATGATCTTCCTCTTGTTCCTTGTTGACCATGCACATAGCATCTAACTTTATCCTTGTAGTACTCTCCAATTGAGACTCTAATAGGATTTGTGTTTCTTGCATTCCAGTCTGTTGGTTGCCATCTCCATCGAGAGGATTCAGTAGTAGCAGCATGTTTTGAACATAGATAACTTAAATTTTGAGTTAGTTACTTCAGACAACTAGAGTTTCTCTTAAATCAAGAATTGTATTACAAGTCTTATCATATTATGAATGTACCTTTATATGCATTAACACAAGACATCACTACTTAGACCATGCAATGTTTTATTCATTAACAAGGCTAAAAGAGATAGAGAGGTTCGGAATCAAGCAGAAGATGGAATAGCCATAAGAGGGAATTTGCGGAAAATCACGAGACCGGTTGCTTCAGTTAGATCATGTCGAACCCTCCCGGGTTTGACATCCATTCTCCAGTTGAACCGTTTCAAAATGTTGGCCAATGTCACCCCGATCAACGCCGATGTGAATCCTATTCCGGGACATATTCTTTTCCCCGATCCAAACGGAATGAACTTGAAATCTTGTCCTTGAAAGTCCAAATCCGAGTCTAAATGCCTTTCCGGCCTAAACTCTTCTGCATCTTTCCCCCATGTTGTAGTATCTCGTTGGATTGCCCAAGCATTGACTATAACCTGTGTGCCAGCAGGGACATCGTATCCTTTTAACTTGACATTTTCGCTAAATACTCGTGGAACCAACAATGGAGCGGGTGGACGCAACCGTAAAGCCTCCTTAATAACAGCTTGCAAATAATTCATCTTCTCGGCTTCTTTCTCGGTTATAAATAAATCTTGTGGTGTACTTGAACGAACCTCTTCTTGAAGTTTCTTCATGGCCTTTGGATGTCTCATAAGCTCTGTCATTGTCCATTCAAGAAATGATAGAGTTGTTGCCGTTCCTGCTAAGAACATATCCTAAGGAAAAAAAAAACATGTAAAACGTCAACATGTTAAAGCTAATATATATGCATGCCTAATAACTAGTTATAATACTTACCCATATGATAAGTTTTAAGGCACTTTTCTCAAGCTCGAATTGTCCCGTCTTATCGCTTTGAATCATTAGTAACTTATCAACCAAGTCGGATCTGGTCTCTTTATCTGCTTCTTCATGTTCTTTAACAACTCTTTCCAGAAATTCATCGAATCTTTTATCTACTTCCTCCATTTTATGATCCACACCGCGGATTCTATCGATCCAAGACAAACTAGGAATGTATTCTCCAATAGGAAACTCACCTAAGAGTGCAGCAAATGTCCTCACTATGTTCTCTACATCAATCTTATCTTTCTTGCTACTATATTTTCTTCCCAAGGCAGCTCTACATATTATATCATTTGTCAAAGTCATTAAGAGTTGGCTTAGATTTACCGGTGAGGATGAAGATGAACAACTTGCTTTTTCCAACTTTTCGATCATTAGTTTAATCTCTTCTTCTCTTATCTTTTCATAAGACCTAACCATTTTGTTGTTGAGTAGATTTTGGATGCATATACTCTGCATCCAACACAAAATCTCAAAATATTTTGTTACTACTACTCTCTTTTTTTTACATTAAGTATTCTTGAAACACTAATCTCTTTGTTTTATAATAGGAGTAAAAACATTTTAACATGTTAAAATGACTTAGTGAGCTACCAAAACATAGTTATGAATGAAAACAAAACACTAGTTGTTATTTTAACTACCTTCATTTGTCTCCAATATTCTCCATAAGGAGCAAAAGCCACATCTCTCCCACCACTCAGAATTTTATCGACCACTTTTGTTTTTGGGCGGTTGGCACAAGTAAGGTCATGTGTCTTCAAGACATCATGAGCAGCATCGGCAGAGGAGACTATGAGGACTGGTGTACGGCCAAAGTGAAGGAGCATGAGTGGTCCGTATCGGAGACTCAAAGAACGAAGAGAGCGGTGAGTATTGAGGTTGAGCTGATGGAGGTTTCCGATCACCGGAAGTCGCCATGGGGACGGTGGTAGGTTAAACTTGTTTGTGGAGGTTCGTTTGAGGATGTATTTTAGGAGAAGTGCAAGGATGGTAGTTAAGCACAAAGTGATTAATATCATTACCATTTTCAATTTAAATTTCTCATATAAGTGTTTGGTAAATGTATTTGTTATTTGTGAATTTGTTCATTTCCTCTTCCTCTCTACTTTGTAATTTATAGAGTTTTGGATCCCAAATTCCCAACGTACTATTTTACTATGCACATGAGAATATACAGTAGTATAACAATCATTTTACTACTTGCAAAATGTTTTGGTTAATATATCTAAAGGGTCTTTTGCAAATAAATTTTATAAATTTCTATTTCTTACAGCTTTATCTTTCAAATCCAAAAAATATGAGTTAATTTTGCGACGTCAAGAAATACGTAATATAACACATTTTTGTTACCGTCAAATTAAATTTGTAAGTATTTGATAATAATACATCAAACTAAAGTCCTCATGGTAAGAATTTCAAATATATTTTTAGAATTGTTAAAATGGACGTACATGTCTGTAAAATAAAGTAGAAAATACTGCAATAACCCGCCCGTGGGACACTCTGCCACATGGTGTTCCTCCTTAGCCCACCAGGGTTGTCTTCTTATTTGGAATGATTGATTTGCAGATTTTAGAAATGGAGGGTAGAATTGGAAAAGTTGGCGACTTGATAACATAATCTAGATATATATAGAACCTAATTTAAGAATCTGCAATAAAACTTTTGTTATATGTTACTTCTAACTTAGTAGATTTTTTTTTATGTTACATCCGACTAAAATGTGGTATTTGACTAGGGCCCGAATGGCAATCCGATTTGAGTGTGATTATAATTTGGGTATGAGAGCGATGTGATTAGTTAGAAATATGAATGAGGTGATTCGGGTGCGATGTCATTACATCATATTTTCCAATGATAACACGGTTTGAATGCAATTAGAAAACAAAACTACCAAATTAACATTTTATTATATACCTTTGATGACTACACTAATTCGGTCGATATTAATTTCAAATAAAATCTGGTAGGTTACATAGTTTGAGAAAAAATGTTTGTTCAAGTTGAAATTGACATTGTATCTAACTGTTTTATAAAATGGTAAGACGGAAGTTATACAAATTAATAATATAATTTTCTTGCTTGAATGTGTCATTACTCGGTTTAATGACATGTTAATTATATTTAAAAACATATGTATGCCCCCATTAGAGTTAGAAAGTGACAATTTCTTGATGTGGTACCTATTATTTTTCTAGAAGAATTAATATTAACAAAGATTTTTATATTTATTTTTGGCACGAGCATAAATATTAAATATCATAATAGCATTTATATTTTAATGACTTGAGTTTTTAATTTGACTAAATTTTTATATATAATATGGTATAGTGGTTTATTTTTTTTATAGTTGTATAAGTTATTTTAAGGAGTTGATACATCTGCCACAACTGTAATGTAGTTATGTGTGTTACCATTAGGATATACTCACCACTACCATTAGGATATACTCACCATTACTCACCATTAGATATAATGTGTTATCAAACTTATTAGTGATGTATATATCCACTCAGGTTCTTCAGATTATTATTTGAAAGTTATATATTCATATGATCATTATGTGATAATAAATGCGATATGTCAAAATACATGATGAGGATCATGATAATAGGGGTAATTGATCTAAGGTTTTGTGTTTATGATGTATTTCATTCTTTGGCGTGATAGTATATATATATTTGTAATTGTGATGTATTTCCCACCATATGGATATCATTATTATAAAAATTAAACAATAATGGAAGTGGAATATACAACCAAAAAAAATTAGTTTAAATATATATTTTATCTATTTAATGGAACACACATGTTAATTGATGATATAATCTATACTATTAATTGGGGAGCATTATTTGTCTTTGTAGCCAAACAAACTTGAAAAAAAAATATTACAAAATATACAATCTCAAATCTATAGCCAAACACCCTAAAAGACAGCAAAAAATAAAAAAATAAATAAAAAATAAAAAAACAAAAACTATCTATATTTATGGAAATCATTTTAATTTTATTACCATAAAAATGGACAATTAAATTCGAAATTAAACATATGCAAACAGATTTAATATTAGTTATATATTTTAGAGTATTTTTTGAAAATTGTAATTTATATTTAAGAAAAATATAGATGAAAAAAATACATATCATAAAATGTGGAGAAATATACGACATAATTAATTATATCATCAAATTTTAAAAAATATAATCTTAGAAAAATAGTTAAAAGTATTTGAATAAAAAATCTTAATTAAATCAATAATTAAAAATTTGTTGGCTAAAATCATGCAAAAATTATATATCACATAAAATCTCTTATTTTCATATAAATCTCTTATTTTCATTTAAATCTCTTATTTTCACATAAAATCTTCATATTGAAAAAAGCAATCTCGAAAATATAGCACAAAAATAAAAGAATTTAAAATATATTGATTAGATATGAGATATTTCCGTTTTTCCTTTTAAAAACCAATAATCCAATTTTTTTTTAAATCATTCAGAAATACAGAATTAATTCAATCACCCTAATAACTAGCACTTACCATAACCAATCGACAAGTAGAAAAATATTTAATTCGATTATTATTTTTCCTAACTATAATGCAATTTCAAATCTACAAACTATCCAAAAAAAAAAAAAGGTTTAATTACATCGTAATAGTTTGATCGTTATAAATTCAAGTTTTCATATATTTTGGTACCTCATTAACTACTAAATTAAAACTAAATAATAAGTGGATATATCAAATTTAAATAATTGTTATGTTTTATTAGCAATTTCTAAATAATAAATGGATTATATTTTTATGATTTCATTTCTACGTTTTTAAGTAAGTTTCGAAAAGAAAAAACAATCAAGTAGTTAAGAACAAAATTGTTAACTATCTAACTGAAACCAAACTAAATGTCAAACAGGTATGAATCCAAACTATAAATGATATACTATAAATATCTAAAAACATTATCCCACATATATAGGTACAACTGATATAATTATATTCAAAATAATATAAAGACTTAAAATAATTTATTCAACAAAAAGGGCTGATTTCATTATTTTGAATATATTTGTCACTAATCAAAATTGTAATTGTATAAAATGAAAAATATATTTTTCAACCGTATTATAAATAAATATCATGTCTAGGAAAAATAATAAAAATTGAATTATTTTATTGCATCAAACACATTATTTTATTTTTAATCAAATCAATACATGATTTTGTGATCACTTTCTGCAAAATGATTTTAATCTTATGCAACAAGAGTAAAAATATTATACAAGATGGGAACGGGATGGAAAGAAGTCCGAACGGAATGTAAGCATAGATTTTCATACAAAAGTCTTAGAACATGTTACAATTAAAATTAATTAACGCTTGCAGTTTTATATGTAATTTTGTTTACATCATCTAGCATAAAAATGTTCAAAGTGAAAATTAAAAAATCTTAAAGTATGTTCGATAATAGTTAAAATATTTAAAACAAAGAAACATAACCAATATGGATGAACTAAATATATAATAATAAGAATAAAGAAGTCAATTATTTTTGTAATTCATTATTATATTATATCGTATATAAAGATACTCACATACAATTCCAGTGAAACAAACAAAACCTTGAGAGCTAAGTCAGCAAAACTACAATAAACCCATGAATTAAAAAAATAGAAATACCTAAATCTGTAGGAAACAAAAAGGCTAAACTTGAATCTTTGAATTGAAGAAAGTAATGGGAAATAAAGATGAAATTGAACGATCAATAACATTAAAAATTGAACAAGGGTTGTGTATGCTCGGATTAGAGGCAGTGCCTTGTGAATGAAAATGGTGGGAGCATGTGACTTAGATTTATAATTAGATTTTTATTAATGTGATAAAAATAAATATTTAAACGAGGAATACGAGTATTCCGTCTAGATCTCTTACCAAGTTTCTTATAATAAACATTAGCAAATGATTATGTTTTTAAAAGGAAACGATTGTGGGACAGAAATATATGATGGATAGAGGACGATACGGACAGGACGGGTCCGAACGGGACATGACGAGACGGGTCGGGACGGGACGGGTTGGGACGAGACAGGAAAAGACGGGTCGGGACGAGACGGAAAGGGACGGGATGGGTTTCTCATTCCAAACTATACGTAAAATAATTCAAACTAAAGCCAAATCCAAATCCGATTTAACATCTCTAAGCAAACAGTTAGAAAGGTTTTGATTATTTTTAAAAACTAAACACGTAATATCATTTAACATTTTCATTTAAATTATTTTAAAACTATATTAAGTAAACAATATCTATATTTTACAACTGTATGCCTATGTATAGTTTTTCAAATAAACTTATATAACAAACTTTTACCAAAATCGTATCTACATAAAAAATTGTAGTTTTGCAAAAATAATCATGCACGTACGTGCGGGTCCATCACTAGTTAATCTTAAATGATGTGGCATTACAATACTTTGCTATTAAACATTGACTTGGCTAGAGAAATCTTAACTACTACTTTGCTAATATTCTTCCCAAAATATTAATATTTTGTAAGAAATAATTTTTTATGTTGACTTCATATTAGTCCAAATAATTTACCAATTTGGCATAGTGGCAAATTCTTTTCTAGCATATGAGGTCTGACTAATATTTTCCGAAATTATCAGAATAAATGCAAAACTAAAGAACTATTAATTAGTGGCATGGATAACTTTTGTAGAATAAACATGCCGGAAAGCTAATTTTAGTAGATTTATTATGTTTTTTTGTTTAAGTTGTAGTGTTAACACAATACTAATGTATAATGATATCACTTTTCCAAAACATGAATAACTAATATACCATGCATCCCATAGTTTTTTTTTAATGTCAATTAGAGTGAGAGATATTTTAAAATTAAGTAGAAAACATTTATTTAGAGTTCCTGCTCAAAAACAAAATGAACAAGTTTAGGTAGGTTATTCCTCCTACTAGATAGAGAAAACAATTAGTGAAAACAATTGTAAGATTCAATCATTTACGAAACATATAAGTAAACAATGTGTGCATTGTTAATTTGTACGTCGCTATTAAACGTTAAATTAATAAATCTTGTCAAGTAGTGTGAGACTCTAGTTTGCGAAAAAGTTTAAATGAATCGATGATTTGGTTACCTATATCACTAAAGTATACTTATCTTATCTTTTCGGTTAAAGGTCTTGAGAAAACTCTACAGTTGAGCGTGCTTTTAGATGCAAGGATTTTGTTTGATGTAGTGGCTGTTTGATACAAGATGTGATTCAGGATGTTGATGTTTTATGTCTGTCTGTGTTTGGGTTCTAGAAGACTTAATAACAAATAATTGGAGGATGAATAAAAAGAAAAATAACTATTCTAATTTTGGGAGAATTAGAGCTTGACAAGGAAAAGGAAAAGAGCAAAAAGGAAAAAGGTTTTTTCTCATGATATTTGGAAAAATTTTCTTATGTGATTTGGGAATCATGTTTGCTATATATAGAGGTGTTGAGCATGTCCTAAACAAGTAAGAGACTGAAGCATAAAGAATAATCTTTGAGAGCTTTCTGGTTTTGTGTGCGACATAGTTTCGCGGTTTGGTGCTTGTGTGATCAAGCTTCTTTGTTCGTCGGTGTGATATATTTGTGAAGGTTGCTCCGGGGTATTGAAGTCTAGGCTCAGGGGGAGTTTAGCCCAAGGTTAGATTATCTTGGTTAAATCTAGACTCAGAGGGATCGGAGTTTAGTTACTGATAGAGATTTATCCTTAAGGTTTTATGTTATAGCTCAAAGCAGTAGTTCAAGAGGGGTATGTTTGATTGTGTTATAGCACATTCTATTTAAAAAGTAATGAACTAAGTTGTCAACATTACAAATAAAATAACTGTTTGGCATTACTCTATTTTACTATAAACAATGACTTATACACCACTATTGTATCTTTTGTCAAATTACTAATTTTATGTAATTTTATGCTATTAAAATAAGGAATAATTTTATAAGTTGACTACATTTTTTCTCCATATAATTTGGTATATAGGCCTGTTCGGTAGTTAGTCGAAGTCGTTGCGATTATTCATCACATGATTACTTTCATATTTCTTTTATTTCTTCATCGTTTCTTTTATTTTCTGTTGCAGCGACCAAAATTCTTGAAATCTAAAATTGCCAGTAAAAACAGCAACACAAGCTTTTGATTAGAAACAGCAATAATTTTTGTTTAACAAATCTGTCTAACAAATCACATTCCCATTGACAAATAATTTCAGATTTTTTTTTTTATCTTCTTCTCCATACGACACAACTTATATATATAAAAAAATAGAATTTTTCATTTTAGTTTTAGTCGGGGCAAGAGTTGCACGACTCTAAAACGAACAGGCCCATAGTCGCATATTTTTTCTAGCATGTAAGAATTGTTTAGTGTTACATGACTGTATATGTAAAAAAAGAATGTTGTGTATATAGTAATGCTTCCAGTTTTCAATTTTCAATATTGGAATAGATAACTAACCCTATTTCTCATCCACTTGTTTTCTTTTGATTTCTTAGATATAATTCCACTTGTTAGTTGTTACTTTGTTAATCAGGTGATTTCGATGAAATATTTAATAAACATTGTTTCATTAGTATATATATATATTGTGGTTTTACCTACACTATGCTCCTCACCTAGCTACAACTCTCTAACTTTGTTTCTCTTTGTCTTTCAAACCACTATGGAAGTCCAAACAACGGTCGATAATGAAAGTGTTGCGTTCAAAAAGTTGTCTCACTCTCAATGGACTGATTACTTCGTCTCTTTTCCCATTGATGATTCGGTGAGGCAATACAATTATAGTTGTAATATATAATAACTATTTTTTCGTGCTTTTATTTAAATGTGTATACCTTTATATATAAGTTAGCCGATAAAAGAAAAGATTTAAGTAAGAGTTTACATGAAATTTGTTTTCGGCTATATAGGAACTTGACGCGATTACAAGAGAGATTGGCATACTCAAGCCTGAAGTGAGGGAGCTCCTATCTTCCCAAGGTGACAATGAAACATCCAAGAGCAAAGTGCTTTTGATCCAATTGCTTCTTAGCCTTGGTCTTGCATTTCATTTTGAAAATGAGATTGAAAATATACTAGAAGATGGTTTTCAAAGGATTGAAGATATGTTTGGTGATGAAAGGGACTTGTCTACAGTTTCGATCATGTTCTGCGTTTTTAGAACATACGGACACAATTTATCATCAAGTAAGCTAAATTTTGTTAACGCTTACTATTTTTGTATTTTAAATAACTTCTAGGCCTTGAATGGCAACAGTTTTTAGATTAGTTTTTGGTTTTTGATTCTAAAAAACCAAAAAAATTGCCATTCAAGATTTTACTAAAAGCGATTTCCTTAAATTTAGGAAAACTAGTTTTTATCAGATTTTAACAATTTCTTCATAGAATCTAAAAACCATTTTTTCAGCTTTCTAACAATATTACGTGACATTTTCTTATTGATTATTAACTTTTATTTTTTTCATATAAAACCAAAAACTAAACAAATTACCATTCAAGATTTTGCAAAAACTAAAATTTACAACAAAAATCAAAAATTAAAAAACTAAAAAACCAAAAGCCAAAAACCAAAAGCTAAAACTCATTTAAAAACTACAAAACATTCATGGTCCTAATGTCAAATATATACAATAAATCTATCTTAACATTTTTGGAGACATTTTGACCAAAAATCGTTTTTGGCAACCTTTCTTCCAGAAAACCCAAACTATTAAACATTAGCAAAGACAAATCGTTAAGGTTAACTTTGTCTTTTAAACAAACCAACCGGGTCAAAATTTTTTTAACACAACCCGGTTTCTATGCTGAAATTGGTTTCACACGAAATGGGTAATAGACTAATAGCCCATCAAATCTACAATCAATGGTTCGTAGCCCATTAAGTCATCATGGAAGCCCACTTTGTTGCCTTAAGTCCATCACCGTTACATTAGCAAATATTCCTAATATGTAGATTATACACCTTACCTTAATTATCATAAACAATAACTATATAGGCCATTAATGAAAAAATCATGTTACAAAATTTACTATTTTAAAACTTTTTATGTTTCTATTTATCAATAATAAAGAAAAAGGGAAACAAAGATAAAGACTTAAATATCTAATAATAAACAACCAAAACGAAATTCAGCAATTAATAATTTAAAATATTACTTTAATCCGATTAAATATTTTTTTAAATTAAATTTTTAATACAATAACGAATTAGACAAACTGTTAATAACTTAACAAAGAAATTTCACTCTAAAAAGAAAAAAATAAAGTGGATAATAGAGAAGAGGGAACATATAAATAAAAACTTATATAATATACAAAAAATCAATAAACAACAAATGTGATATTACAAGATGGAAAATAACAAAAGGAAATTCAATATACCTTTATAATAAGATCAGAAAATTTACAAAAAATTAAAAAAAAAAAAAAAATGACCCGTGGTATACCACGGGGTAAAACCCAGTTATAGTGTAAAAGTCCAACTCTTTATTGGTATATTGAAATTTTGATAGAGTGTTGAAAACTAAAGGTGTGTATTGAATCCATGAGCTGAAAACTATTAATTGATTTGTAGTCTTTCACATCCTTTATAGACTTTTTAGTGATGCATTGATCTCTTCCGCATGTAGATGTATTCAAGAGATTTATAGGGGATGATGGGAAGTTTGAGAAATCTCTTATAGGAGATACCAAAGGTATAATGAACTTGTATGAAGCTACTCACTTGGGAACAACGAAAGACTATGTATTGGACGAAGCATTGAAGTTCACATCGAACCACTTGAAGTCTCTATTGGCAGGTGGAACATGCCAACCTCATATCACAAGGCTTAGAAGAAACACGCTTTATTTACCTCAGCAATGGAATATGGAAGCAGTAATTGCAAGGGAATACATTTCCTTCTACGAACAAGAAAAAGATCATGATAAGATGCTTCTAAGATTAGCCAAGCTCAATTTCAAGTTATTGCAGCTGCACTACATTAAAGAACTCAAAACTTTTATCAAGTAGGATCATAGTATAGCCGTTGAAGATTTTTGTGAACTTTCATAACTCTATTATTCTTGAATAATGCCTTTTTGTGTTTTGTTTTTTTTTTGTTTCACCTGTTTTTAAAGATGGTGGATAAAGCTAGATCTAACATCAAAGTGGCCAAGTCAATTTAGAGAGAGGATCGTGGAGGCTTGGCTAGCAGGATTGATGATGTATTACGAACCACAGTTTTCAGGTGGACGGGTCATTGCCGCTAAGTTTAACTATCTCCTTACCATTATAGATGACGCTTGTGATCACTACTTGACCATTCCTGATATTACAAGACTTGTAGGTTGTGTGGAAAGGTGCATAGGCTAACTTTTTTACCTTAACTATTTTAAACTTATTTTTCTATATATAAATGATGCTTGCATAGGTGAACTTGTTTTTTTCTATATTATCTGCTAATTAAGTAAGACATAAAAATTTAAAAACCAATGTCCTAAATAATATGTAGATGGAGTCCTGATGGCATTGACACACTACAAGATATATCGCGAATTATCTTCAAACTTGCGCTGGATGTTTTTGAAGATATCGAAAGAGGAGTGAGGTCTGAAGGATGCTCGTACCATTCGAAGGAGATGTTAGAAGAGGTGATTAATATAAACCATTTTTCTTACAGTTCATAGAAAGAAAGTAAAAAACACAAATCATTATTCACAATACTTATCGCTTGTAACAATATATTTATGTATGGGAGTAAACAGTTCAAGATACTCGTTAGGTCAAACCTTGATATTGTCAAATGGGCACAAGGAGATGAGGTGCCTAGCTTTGAAGAACATGTAGAGGTTGGTGGAATAGCACTTACCACATATGCAACATTAATGTATTCTTTTGTCGGAATGGGAGAGACTGTCGGGAAAGAAGCTTACGAGTGGGTAAGATCGAGACCAAGCCTAATCAAATGTCTAGCTGCAAAGGGTCGTCTGATGGACGATATGACTGACTTTGAGGTAAGAAGAAACAATATTTGCTTTGATTTGGTGTTACCTTTCCTATAACTTAAGTGTTTTGGTATTGTCAGAACGACATGAGTAATGGGTTTGCTGCGAATGCGATCAACTATTACATGAAGCAATTTGTAGTTACCAAGGAAGAAGCTATTCAAGAGTGTGAAAGAATGATCGTAAAGATCAATAAGACCATAAATGAGGAGCTACTGAAGACAACGTGCGTGCCACGTCGAGTTCTCAAGCAAGCACACAATTTCGGACGATTACTTGAACTCCTCTACACCAAATCTGATGATATTTACAATTGTAGTGAAGGGAAACTCAAGGAGTATATCATAACTCTGCTTATAGATCCAATACGTCTTTGAAGACTTTGAATGGCGTGGGTTTCTTAAAGTTTATAATAGCAAACACAATACTCATTTGAGGAATTGAGAAAGGAATTTACAGAAAGTAAGTAGTTCTTCGTCTTTCTCGTTATCTTTCAGTTTAACATTAAGAGTATTTGTCTATACAAAAACTTACAAAACATTACTCCAGAAACCAAAGCATGTCAACATATGCTATATGGTTTCTCCCTCTTTCACCAAGCTCAGGGTATTCGTTTCACTTTCACTGCACATTTAAATACGAATGAGGAAACATTCAATTAGCTTTAACAGTAACCTCATGAGTGGCATAATGCTCTACTTCTACCTCAAATATAAAAACTATGTTTTCTATAAACTTGATCCTGTTCACCTACCTGAGCATAGTCTTATAGAGACAATACTCACAATGCAACCAAAATACAATTCTGGTTAGATCGCATGAGGAAGGAAAGAAACAAGGTTACCTTACGATGACAATCCTGGTGTGAAATTTTCTGGTTGCTAACATTAACATACACCTCACAGGACACTTTGCCCTGCAGGACAACAATTTTATCCATGTATTAAAACATCAGATTTTAAATCATAACATGGAAACTACAACGGTATAGAATAACCTAATGTTCAAGCATACAAGTTATTCAAAAAAATATCTATGCAAAATTAGGAACTCTTGATATTGTTTACTTCAATTAAGTATAGGTTCTCGCAGGAAGTGACAGTAGTTGTAATATAATGTCACTCTTTCTCCTCCATTACCAGATAACAATGTGAAACATTAGGGCTAATGATTCCAAATAACATTTAGAGAGGCACAAGCAAGACACATATCCCCTACCAATCTCAGAATGTAAAGAAATACCAACCAGCTCAAAAGAGGTACAACACAGCAGAACAAACAATATTCGAGAAGGAAACTACAATCCCGGTCTAAGAACTCGAAACAAAGCAATGCACAACCAAACTTTTCCATCAAATAGAGATTCCTTCAAACCCATCATCATTCACAGTTAATGAAGTAGCCAAAACACATATCCCCTACCAATCTCAGAATGTAAAGAAATCCCAACCAGCTCAAAAGAGGTACAGCACAGCAGAGCAAACATATTCCGAAGAAAACTACAATCCCCGTCTACAAACTCGAAACTAAAATCTAAGCACAATCAAACCTTTCCATCAAATAGAGACTCCTTCAAACCTATCATCATTCACAAGTACTGAAACAACCAATACAAGGTTACAACCTAAGACAATTTGACTAAAACCACTAATCGAAGTACGAAAAAACCGAATCCCTAACCAAAAACACCCTCATGTTTCTTCACCATTAAAACCACCAAACCCTTAGTACATACTACACTCAATACCTTATTCTCTAACTCAATCTAAAAACTTCATGGGCTAGCATAACACAAATCTCTCCCCTATCAAACCATAGTTTCAAAAAACCCTAACTTAGCTACAGAGAACTCAGCTAGAGAAGAAAGTGACAAACCTGAATTGGGATTTGAAACAAGAGCACACCAAGATCACCTTTAACAGTAGCAATAGTATCAAAAGGAACAACACCTTTAGCCAAATCACTAATCAAATAAATCACATCATGAACAACCTCAAGACCATCAAGCTCAAGTGTAGCATCAATATAAGAGCTATCACGAGCACGAAGATGACCACCTTTAGACTTCACAACACCTAACTCTCTTCCTCTATACCCAATCGAAACATCGAGCGAATCGTAATCAAGCGAGAAGAAATCACGGTTCTCAACTTTGATTGTGAGCGAAAACGAAAGATCCAATGCGATTTTATGCGAATCGAGAACGCTTATGTGGTTAAGATCGATTCGTGAGACAGTGATGTCTGGATCTGAAGGGTAAAGGAAGTAAACGGCGGCGGAGAGGAGGAGGATTGCGGCGGTGAAGAGAAGAGAGCAACGGAGGAATGAAGGACGACGGTGACGGCGGTAAGGTGTTAGAAGGATTACGGTTTGAGAGGGTTGTGATGAAGGAAGAGGTGTATAAGGTACGCCGTAGTCTTGTTGCTTCGTCGTCGCCATTATCGTTTTCAAAACGAAGAAGATGGGTTCAGGGAAGGGTGTAATGTCGATTTTGGAAAGTTTTTGGGTTTTATTCGTGAGATTTAGAGTTTTATAGAGAAGAAGACTTTTTAGACTCTACTTATAATATTCTTTATACGTGGAGCGTTGAGAGCCGTTGGATTACATCGGCGCCATTATAGTTTTCAAAACGAAGAAGATGGGTTCAGGAGGGGTGTCATATTGATTATGGAAAGTTTTGGGGTTTATTCGTGAGGTTTTGAGTTTTGTAGGGAAGATGACTTTTTAGACTCTTCTTATAATGGGCTTGTTCGTTTGGTCACCGCAGGTACCTGCGGCTGCGGCGGCGGCAAAAATTGTTGTTCGTTTGGTTGCCGCAGCGACGAACGCAACCTCCTGTGATTAAAATTTTTGAACGTCGATTTGATTTAGCGGTTAAAAATGTTGCGTTCGCCGTAACCGCTACCGCTGCCGCAGCCGCTGCCGCAACCGCCTGCGGCGACCAAACGAACATGCCAAATATTCTTTATACGTGGAGCATTGACAACCGTTGGATTATATCGATGCCATTATCGTTTCAAATCAGTTTAGGGGGGTGTAATGTTGATTTTGGAAAGTTTATGGGTTTATTCGTGAGATTTTGAGTTTGATAGAGAAGAAGAGTTTTTGGACTCTTGTTATAATATTCTTTATACGTGGAGCGGTGAGTACCGTTGGATAATATCGACGGTGTAAGATTTATTTTGGAAAATGAAAAAAATTAAATAGGAAATGTTGACAGTGGGATTTGAACCCACGCCCTTTCGGAGCAGAACCTTAATCTGGCGCCTTAGACCAACTCGGCCATATCAACTTTATTGCACATTTTGCAATTTTATAGTATTTGTCTTGACTAGGTTTTGTTAAGGAGTCTCTTTTAGACCAATCCACGATGATTGAAACTTCAAAATATGCATACAAAATCAATGTATAGTAAAAGCTCTACGAATCAATATTCGATAAATTAATAAATATTTTTGATCTCAAATTGGCCAATTGTAATTTAAGACGCAATTCAATAATATAATAAAATAATAATATTATATTAAAAATTATATACATATTGATTTTTTAGAGTTCATTTCCAATATTTTTATTGTATAAAAAATTATTGTTCTTTTCCAAGACATGATAGTTGTTAATTTCTTTGTAATTAATTCTAAAAAATATTAGTTATAAGGATTAAATCATATCTTTAAAAGATATATTTCTAAAACTTACTAAATTTAAAAACTATAATTTAATTTATCGATAAATTAATAAATTTGTATGGTCCCAACGTTATTAATATATAGAGGAGCTACTTGTATATTAATAAAGTATTATAATTTTCTTGGTGAGAATATGGTTCTTAATCTGAAATTTTTTTTTAATATCATTATTGAAGATGATATCATAAGGTTAGTTTGGGGAAAGGTTAGAAACAAATATCGATTCAAATTATATTTATTTGAGTTCTCTCTACTAGTCTAGAGTCACTTGAAAGTACTGATGGAAACGAAAAAGAGAAAGATCACTACCAAAGGTGTTTCTCTTGGCAAATTTTGGTATCTTATATGTGTTGATGGAGTTACTTCATTTGGCAGGAAACTGGAGAGACCAATGGATAATGCAGAGGTTGTGATCAAGAAGCTCTTAATTAATAAGCTTATGGCATGCATTTGCAAAAGATATATGTACAACGAGAACTATAGTAAGTAAGAAACTATAGGAAGCATGCATTTGAAAACACTAGTGGTGTCTAAGTCCTGCTCAAAGCTGATCAACTCTTTTACGCTTCGACACAAATTCCCAAAGCTTATGTCTGACTTTCTAACATAAGCTTTCAATGTTAGAACAAGTCCATTGGTTATCTCCTCATCAAAATCTTGTTTCTTGTTGCACAAGTGTTGTCAAACGGTTTAGGTTTCCTTGCCATACAATGTTTCCACAGGAATGTGTCCATTAAGGCAGTATCCGAGGTAAATAAACACCCTAGAAGAGTCATCATCTACACTTAAACAATCAGTGAAAGAATATAAATCTTACTAGAACAGGATATAAAGATATTGTCAATGAAAGTCACGTAGTAGCTCTTATAAACCGACATCAGTAAGCATTTGATCATTAATTAAGCTTCCACAAGAACACCTTGAGGTACTAATATTGTTGTATACCTTACAACATGACTAAACCGATATAAAATTCAGACAGACAAAGAACCTGGATGTTTCAGTGTCATCTATGTTCAGGTTTAGCTTTGTACTCTTTGCATACAACAACATGTTCTTACAAGCTTGAGTCTCGAATTTATCAACGTCCATGTCTAAAATACTTTTGTAATGGATGTAAGAGTTTTCATGTACTATATATATAGTGACACAACATTATGGATTGTAAAGTATTTTATAAGCGTTTATTTTTAAAAGGTTTAACTAATCAAAAAGAAAAAACTGTATAATATAAAAATATTTTTATAATATTATATGAATATATAATTTACATAGAAACTTATAACATCTTATAATAGAAAACAAAACAAAAACATTCTCTAATTAAGCTTAAACTGAAAAAAAACAAAGAAAAAAAATAAAAGATCTTTGAACGTTGAACGTACATCATTTGCTAAATGTTATATTTTGACAGGGTAATCTTTATTAGCCAAAAATAATTGATACTATATAGTAAGGTTATAAAAGGAGAAACAAAAGCACTGGTCCATTCTTATAAGCCTTCACCATTGGATGATACAAAGTTAAATGCTCACCAGAGCGAATGCAACTTAGAAGGAGCTGTAGAACATCTTAATTGCAGCTTTGATTTTATAGACAACACTCAGAGAAAATGCAAAATCAGGAAAAGATTCTCCCAACTTTGTTGGGGCACACACGAAAACACTTTTAGTTTCATGTTTTCCCATCATGTCTCCCAATTACTTTGTTGTTGGTGTTGTGAAAGGGCCGGGGATATTCGTTTACCATCTTTGTTCTTTTGAACCCTTTTTTAAATTTTCGAATAACTCAGTGGTTCTTTGCCGAAATTCATACATCCCTTCAAACCCGAAACCAGAACATGTTCTTTGAATTCTTTATACATCATGTTCCACAACATTCAACTAAAAATTCTTGCTCTTACCGCGCAAGCCGGTCTAACGTTTGTGAATGCTCTAATCAAACTTAACTTTTTAACCATTTTTGTATGTTTTCGATTCATAAATGGAAAAAAAAGAAGTTTAATGGTAACGACAAAAAGGATTATTATTAGTTGGTTTATAAATTTTTGTACCCTAATCCGTGGCTTATGTTGCTTTTGCTCCGGACCGGCTCTGAACCTGCAAAGATTTTTATCTAACAATATTGCACAACCAGCTAATTCTTGGATCATATCAAAAATATTACAATGCTTAACTAGTTGATGAACATCTTAAAAGACAGCTATGAAGTCTAGCTAGTTGAAGTTATTGTCTTTGTTTTGAAATCTCCCAATTCTTGAGAGATTGTTTATTTTTTTTATTTTCTTGATTACAAAATCTTCAAGTTTTCTATTAAAAAAACTATATATATTTCGTCCTGATTTATAGGGAATATCCGATCTTCTTCTTATCTATTTTGTGTTATTTTCAATTATTTTTTTTTGGTTTTTTTGTAGATAAGATCAATGAAACTCATTCTCTCTTTTCACCCTTATTCTCGGGACACAAAAGAGAGTACGATCTTTGTTTACCAAATGGGTTTAAAAACCTAATCCAATCTCAGTCTCTTACTTCACTTTCTTGCAAATCTTGAGATCTCTTTTTTTTTTTTCTCTCTCTTTATCTCTTCTATGGAGTTTGTAACAGAAACGTTAGGCAAGAGAGTCCATGATCCATATGTGGAGGACTCAAGGTGCATATTGATCCCTGGACCAATCATTGTCGGTTCAGGACCGTCAGGGCTGGCCACGGCGGCTTGTCTGAAGTCTAGAGGCGTCTCTTGTTTGATACTAGAACGTTCCACTTGTGTAGCATCATTATGGCAGCTGAAAACATATGATCGTCTCCGACTTCATCTCCCTAAACATTTTTGTGAGCTTCCATTGATGCCTTTCCCTTCAAGTTACCCTACTTACCCTACAAAGCAACAGTTTGTCCAGTACCTTGAGTCCTACGCGGAACATTTTGGCCTTAAGCCTGTTTTTAACCAGACCGTGGAGGAGGCCAAGTTTGATAGGCGTTGTGGGTTGTGGAGGGTTAGGACTGTTGGAGGGAAGAAGGATGAGACAACTGAGTATGTTTCACGGTGGCTTGTTGTGGCGACTGGTGAGAATGCTGAGGAGGTGATGCCTGAGATTGATGGGATTATGGATTTTTCCGGGCCAATCCTTCACACTAGCTCTTATAAAAGTGGTGAAATGTTTAGAGAGAAGAAGGTTTTGGTCGTGGGATGTGGAAACTCTGGCATGGAGGTTTCTTTAGATCTTTGCAACTTCAATGCTCATCCTTCTCTTGTGGTTCGTGACTCGGTGAGGATTATAATATACAATCTTTTTCTTTATTATACGTAAGATCTAGATAATGCTAGATGTTTAATATAGTTGCTCGTATATTTTTACTCTTTATAGTCTTTTAGGGTTTAACGTACTTACAAGTAACAACATGTTTACATTTTTATTACATTCCAATAAGGTATGCATGTGATTACATGGTTTGGATCTTTTGTAATTGTATGAGGCTAATGGAGTATTTTGACAAATGCTATTAGGTGCATGTATTACCTCAAGAAATGCTAGGTATGTCAACTTTTGGGATATCCACGAGCCTTCTCAAGTGGTTCCCAGTGCAAGTAGTGGACAGGTTCTTATTACGTATGTCAAGATTGGTTCTTGGTGACACGGATCAGTTAGGGCTAGTTCGACCAAAACTAGGCCCTCTTGAACGCAAGATCAAGTGTGGAAAGACTCCTGTTTTGGATGTTGGCACTCTTGCCAAAATCAGAAGTGGTCACATCAAGGTTCATTACTAATTAAGTCTTTCTCAAAACTATATATTATACACAAACGTGACATTATGGTAGACTGATGAATTTTTATTTGATTTATATATAGGTGTATCCGGAGTTGAAACGGGTAATGCAACATTCGGTAGAGTTTGTTGATGGGAGAGTGGATAACTTTGACGCCATTATACTCGCTACGGGTTACAAAAGCAACGTACCCATGTGGCTAAAGGTGTGTACCATGAGCGATGATGCGTCTACATCTTCATTATTCTTAATTCCTTGATATTGACATATCACAAACAATTTTTACGTTTCAATAGTTGAATTAACTTTGTTTTGACTTTGAATTGTCTTTTCTTTTGTATTAGGGAGTGAACATGTTTTGTGAGAAAGATGGATTTCCGCGTAAACCCTTTCCGAACGGTTGGAAAGGCGAAAGCGGATTGTATGCGGTCGGATTCACAAAGCTTGGACTGCTTGGTGCAGCCATTGATGCCAAGAAGATAGCTGAGGATATTGAGGTTCAACGCAATTTGTTACCATTGGCTCATCCTCAACATTGTTAACCTGATGAGATTTGGCATAGTATGGATTGGATTATCTTAAAAGTAGAGAGGGTAGTAGTGGTGCATTAATGTAATGTTCCTAACTCTTTAATTGTGACATATGAGAGTTAGAAAGAAGGGTTAGATCAATGTTAGGTCAAAAGATTTTTGGATTTTTAGGAAGGAAATATTAGATTCATGGTCCACTTCTGTATATATTTAGTTGGTTTAAATGTTTAATGTATGTTTTGCTGTTTTATTTCGTTCCTGTAAATAAGATAAAATATTTCAATATGATAATTTGAAGTTATAAGTAATGGAAGCTTTTATTCAAATACTCCTTTTTATAAATTATAGTTGAATGGAGGATATGAGGAGTTTGGTTGAGTCTTTAGATTAGAAATTCAGCTTTATGTTATTGTGCATGTTTTAAAGTTCATGTGATTAATGTTAGTGGGTGGTGGTGGTGATGTTGTGGAGGGTGGGGGAGCTCTCATAGACATTAAATTTATATGGAAAAAATTTTGCTTTAGATTTTATTAAAAATATATGATATATTATTGATATATAGATTAGAGTTTTCAAACGAACAAAAATTTAAATATTTTTCTTTCTTTTAAATGTATTTAAATATCATGTTGTTTCATCCATGATATAGTTTCATTTAAAACGCAGAACATTTTTTTCAAATCTCGGTGAATAAAAGTGGTAATTAAACAAATATTTTGAAATAAATTTTTGATTTGATTATTTAGTTATGTGTGATGGATCGAAAGAACTAAGCTCGCCAAAAAAGAGGAAAATATAAAAAGATCATATATTGTTCAATCGGAAATTTGTCGAAAATATGTTGGAATGATCTGGTTAGAAATTTCCGGCCATCGATCGTATTTATCATAAATGGTGGTCAAAAGTCGCTATGTTTTCTTGTAGTACGATCCCGAAATTCGTATTTAACCAACATTTATGTAACATTACATCAAACTGGTTTGACCCCATAGCATCGTAAAGAAAAGCTGTAAAAAGATGAGTACATATATGAAAGAAATGCATGCTTTCCTTTCCTTATTTGCTGAAGATTCGATTGGGCCCTTCGCTATGGACCAATACTTATTTTATGGTTGAATATATGGACCAATAACAATTACTTTATTCTGAATAAAATATATAAGAAAATATATCATCCTACTTACACGAATTATTATTGACATGTGCTAAATTTTTTATACAAAAGTTTTGTTATTCTTCTAGTGATCATTACATCATTAGTGACTGTTTAGTTTTATAGTTAGCTTAACTTTTCCACAGTCTCATATTTTATAAAATAGTTTCTTTTTATCAATAAGCTTCTATATATTTAATTATTAAAAATAACTAATTTTATCTATGTGAATAAGAATAACCAACCAAAGTACTTTAAATTAAAAGAGTATGTACAAAAAATATGTTGATATATGATACACATCATTGTTGTTTTTTTTTGTGACATCATTTGATACGCATCATCTAATCTACATATATTTGCAATCATATCCCAATTGCAATATTAACTTCATATAACTTTTTTTTAAGATCACCTCAACTATATTGAAGAAGAAGCCAAAAGTATTAATATATACTATTAGTCATTATATTATATATATATATCACTAGTAAATATAATCCATATACCCACTTAAATTTTTATGGTTGTGCCTTAATATTCGTGGCTATAGCGTCGTAACTTAAATATTTGTGATATTTAGGTTAAATCGCCTTACAGCCACAAATATTAAGGCGCAGCCGCGGACATAAAAATATCTATAGAGATTTTTTTTAATAGTTTTTGATACAAAACACATCTAAGTTTGTATGTGTGTAGCTAGATAGTGTGATTATACGTGAAAGACATGTTAAACGACATAAATAGCTAGATGATCTTTCTAGTATATATACATGTAATGCATTCATTTTGTTCATTGGATTTAATTTGACTTGGAATCAATGTGACTTGTACATAATACATCCAAATTATTTAAAGTTATATGTACGTGAACATCTAAATCACTCGACTGGACCACAATTTTATAGTCCATGCATTTCCGGCCACAGCTATCTTTGGATGGGGTCTAATGTATTTAAGCGATCTTGTTGTGAAATGTAAACTCAACTTGAAGTCATTCTCACGTTAGAGATTTGTATAGTGAATTTTTTTCGCAGGTTTGTTCAAAGTTTTCTAGCTTTGTTCTTATCTCTAGTAGTTCTCTTGACTGTCAACTTAGACTAATCGAACAGAACTCTTAAAGATCTTAATTAGACTCTCTTCGAACTAAGGTGTCACCTCTTAGCATTTAATATTTTTTTTTTCCTTATGACATTAGACATTAGACCATCAATAACGATGCCTTAGACTTTATGTGTAACGGATAAAAATAATTTTATACAAATGATAGTAGCATGTCGAAAACGTAATCCATAGTCTCATATGAAATAGAGGAGTCACTTAACTCATATCCAATTAGTTTTTAGTTAGAAACTTAATAACCAAAATATACTTTACATCCTAAGTTGATATCGAACTAGAATATGCTTCAGCGATAACATAAGAACCCTAGTTCATGTTCCTAAGTTATCGCTGAAATCACAATCATAAAGTGAGATCGCCCTTCCATAGATTTTTCTCGCTTTACACTTTGGTTGAGGACTATCAAATTTTTATATTAGGCTATAATACCATAAACCAGTTGATGATGTTTTTTAAAAACTTTCTTGTGTATTCCCCAATTTTGTGAACTTTAAAATTTATATATACAAGTGAAATATATCTCAATGATCACATTATTTAGATCCTAAGAATTTGATAAATAACAAGTAGAACGTACAAAAAAATTGTGATTACTGTGAAATAAATAAAATTAATCAGATATGTATCGTAATTATGCAAACCATCCATGAGGTGTATATGGAAGAAAAATCAAACTTTAGTTATTATATTCTTCTAGAATTTTGAATGATCAAAATAATTTTTAAATCTTGGCCGATAAAATTAACATGTACTGTATGTATATTTTCCAAATTTTTTAAGTTATACATTAAAACAAAATTGCACCACTAATGAACCCATTGTACGTTCTCATATATAACTTTTAGTAGAAATTAATATGGTTGGTACCCTTAAAATAGATAAAAAAAAAAAAGAAGTATACAAGTTAAAATAAAAGGACTGCTGGTTCGAATATCCCTTGGAACGAAATCATATAATCTGTTTTGGTTTTAGATTTGAGAAGATGTACGGATCTAAGCTTAAAAATTTTTTATTTTTCGGAAGAAAATGTATTTGTATAGTATATATAACCCAAAACATTTTATTTTCAAAAGTGGTCAATATATATATATATTTTAAAATCTTGGTCAATAAAATTAGCACGTACGTATATTTTCCCAATTTTTTTAGTTTTACATAAAACGAAATTGCACCATTAACAACCCATTGTTATGCTTTTAAAGTTAAACTTTTAGTATAGAAATCAATATAGTTGGTTGAAATAAATAAGCAATTTTGTAAAGTATACAAGTTAAAATTAAAGGGTGCCCATAAAATCACATAATATGCCAAAATGCATCGAGTCGCATTAAATCTTCTTCTAAACGTTGCTCTCATATTGATTGCTCCACTTTTGTTCATTTTGTTGTATATACGAATAAGAATATATCAGAATGTTTTTATTTTCCTTTTTGGTCGACACTATTGTTTATTCTGTCAAGTTGCATGTAATTTTATTTAGGTGACATCAACTTGCATGTACTAAGTATTATATATATTTATAATGCATGGATCATCATAATATAATTCCTTGTTTGCGAGATATATAATAACATCCACACCAATAGGTTGTACATTACAAAAGTTAGATACTTTAGCCATCTCTTGGAATTTGATACCATATAATACTTAACAATTTGTATCCACATATCAGCGTTATTATATATTCCATGTTAGAATTAGGTTTTGGTTAATAAATACGTATAAAGATTATGAATCCTATTGGTAACGTAGTCAAAACTGTAAGTTGGAGAGGTAAGCTTTTACGGAATAGTGTAAAGTTATAAAGAAGAATGGTATATAAATAAAAGTTTTTGGGTAACGCTTTTGTGACTGATAAAAATTAAACTGTACTACTTTGTACAACTTTCCTTACTCCACCAATCAAACCCTATATTACTTATATTTTGACTTAATAAGATTAATTTACAATGGTTTTAGAGATAAATGTATGGTTGCAAAGATTGATGATTTGAAGAGTTTATTTAGCACAAATATATAAAGGTTTTAAGTTTATGATTATAATTTAACGTTTATATTTTCATATGTTGGATATGAATATGATGCAAAGGGTGTCTTTGTATTTACAGTTTTTAAGATCGAAAAAAGAAGATAATCAATTTCTAACTTGTTTTATAGAGGAAGAGATTAGAAGACAAAAGACTAATTAAGTTTCGTCGGCATAAAAACAAAGAGAGTCAAAAAGAGAAAATTGACTCAAGGTCGGAGTCAAAAGAGAATGTCAAAGGAGCAATGTCATTGGATAGGTTTTGTAATGAGAATGGTCCAAGAGAAGAGGGAGAGGCTTGATGAAATGGTCCAAGAGAAGAGGGGAGCCTTGATGATGTTTAGGTGTTGTGTGTGTATCGCTGCATGGCATCTCTAGTCCGTACTTGCCTCACATGCATATGGACCATTTGCATTATGGTTTTTTTCTTCTTCTTGGTTTTCAAATCTTTAAGTCCTTTTATTGTTCGTGGTCCATCTCCAAATTTGTTTTGGTTATTAGGCCGTCCGATTAGTTTATGAATAGATGTTGTATGCATATAGATGCACATACAAACAAACCAAATCTATATGGAGAAGCTCAAGTACTAAACAATTCAATTATCTTTGTGATGAGCCTAGTTTGCTACGATATGTATTTGTGTCAAAGGCTTAAAGTAAAAGAAGATTATAGTTTTTAGTTTTAAGTCTAGTTGGGCCGATCATTTTGAAAACTACAACTTAGAAACACCAATTAAATTTGTAACTATAATGTTTATCGAGTTAGGGAGTCCAATATGCGAGCTCACAAAATAGAGTACATATAAAAATATATATAGTACAAGATTTTAATTTTCTGTCTTTTTTTTTCATTGTTTAACAAAAATAGTAAGCAAAAAGACGCTTTATACAAAATGGTAGACAAAATAGATAAATAAATATAATTTTACTACATTTGCCGACAAAAAATAACAATATTACTTACTTCATTTACTTGTATATAAAATTTGAAATATGGACAGTTTATGATATATGTATCCCAACTTTTTATTTTTAATTCTCTACTTATGTTGCTACTGGCCTTAAGATGCATGGACATGTACTCACTAGTATTAAAGGCTTTCCAAATGATATACATGAAACTGGAGATTAGCATAGCCAAGCTAAGGTTAATTCAGATGATAACAAATGCAAATACAAAGTGTTAATAGCTCAATTGGTAAAAATCTCTGGCAAAAGCTTAGAGGTCGCCGGTTCGAGTAGCTCTTGGGACGAAACCATATAACATGCTCTGGTTTCAGACATGAGGGGATGTAGGAGATTCGGTCGAGAACCTCTTTGATTATTCAAAAGAAAAAAAACAAATGCAAATACCTTTTATATGCAGTTTAAGAAAGTTTCCAATATATAATAAGATTTTAGATGTTTGTTTTTGTCTTTTTCTAATCGCATACAATGGAGATTTTGGTAGTTTCTTTAGGTAGAAGGCCATCAGTTTATGTTTCTAGAACGTTTGTCATTTAAAGTATTCATAGTCGTGAACTCGTGATCCATGATTAGAGTTACTCAAACATACCAATGGAATGGTGGCCTTTGTGGTAGTACACTAGAAAGGAGTTGGTTCCTTTGTTCTCCAGGTACATTTCCTCTTTGTGATGAAGATGCGTTCTTTAAATTGGAATTGATTAAGTTCTGTCTCCGGGTACCAACATAGATTATGGACCAAAAGTCCGTAACTCTCATTGTTTATATAATTAAAGAAGAATTTTGTAAAAAAAAACTCTCCAAATAGTCAGCTTTTACAATTTTACTTTCCACTTTTTAAAAATGCAAAATAACTTTGCAAAGTCAAAATGAATACACAATATAATCCATCGTCATTACCGTCAAAATTTTAAAATGCAATTTTTCATTCTGCGAGTTTTTATTCTGCAGCTTACGCAATTATGTGATTATGCGTGGTTACCAATCGAAGTCTACATCGAATTCCTGACGATGAATAGACTAAATCCACATTTTTAATTTTAAAAATATAATTTAATTATATGAACGTAAAAACGTATAAAAAATACATATAAAGGTTATATTGCGTATTATTTTTGACTTCCCACTATTTTAAAGATGAAGAGTACTAAAAACGCAAAAAAAAATGCGATTTACAGATTTTTTGCACAAAACCCTAGAAAAAATACAAAACATAATAAGTTACGCATTGTTTCTTTTCTGATTTGTAATCGCCTAACTCAGTACTTCAAAATGTGTAGACATACATAATTGGGATGATTACTCCCAAAATATATAAATTAGATTTAACTAAAAAAAGGAAGAAACCCTTCTCAAAAGTGCATTTTAATAAATTTTATAAAAACTAACCGTACTGATCCTATTTACAAGAAACCAACGATCAGCATATTAGATGTTCACTAGATCTTTGGACCCGATCAGTATCATGAAACAAGTTAACATGTGTAAGAAAAAGTGAGACACTTTATTTTGCTTTAGTAAAATGCATGCGCTTTTATAACACATACGAGTGAGAAAGGTCACACACATATATAAGAAGCACTCCTAATGGCACGCTTGCTTAGTCTATATATGTTTACTTTTTGGCAACACAATGTCACGTCCCATTTCTTGTAAGAAAAATACACCATCTTTACAAACGATTGGTCCGACTGATCTCTCGAATCTTAATTCAAAATAAAGTAAAGATCGTGTTAGCAATTTTCACCATCTATTTGAGCATATGCACATAAGTTGGTGACACCAAATTATCTAAATTTAGTCATCAACCGTCATGATATATAATGTATAGAAATGTGATATCCAATAAGAAAACGGTTACATTACCTTTTGATGCAACCTATAGAAGAGTTCTATGGTATGAGATGAAAGCACGAGATATATATATAGGAACATCTATTGTGGGAACAAAGTAATGTGTGTGATCTCTTAATAGATTTGTCTTGCTTCTAGGTTTACTCATTGACAAAGGAGGAGATGGGCCACGCCATTTGCAACTTGACTGTTTCAATGATTAGAGAACATATTAAACCACATGCATGTCAAAAGGATTCCAAGATCTTAGGGGCCAGCTTTCTCTTTTACTCTCTCTCTCTCTCTCTTACTCTCCCTCATAGTTTAGTAGATCTAAGTGGACACTAGCTAGGTTTAAATAATGTAGTAAAGCTTTAAGATTAGCATTTCTTAATAAGTTTAAAAAATATATGAAGGATTCTTACAGAAAATGGCAAATTTTTATGAATGTATCATTTTTGCTTAAATCTTATGAATTTGCCAATTTGAAATGTAATTGCTAAAAACGTACTTTATAGTAAATACTAAAACCTAAAAAAAAATTAGAACAGACTAAACCTAAACATAACAAATAAAACCCATCTTTAATCACATTTTTCTAACCTGAAAATGAAAAATTCATAAAATTACTGAAAATGACAAAACCAAAATTTTGGTTACAAGCAAATTCATAATTGATTCTAATATATATATACACACATATGATCTATATTTTGGCCACTATTGATGGTCGGTTTAAATTTAACTTGGAAAACGAAAATAAAATATTCATGCCACATTTGTTGAGTAAGTGAGTGATACAGGAACAATCATGGCCGTAAATGTGATTTCGCACCCCCCAAAAACCATTCATGTTTTCGACAAAAACAATTTGAGACATATATAATCGTAGGACATGATTATAGTGGAGAAATAAAAATTGAGATCTGTATATATTTATAAACAAAGAATCTATTTGATACTGTATGTACTCTTGACCAATAGCAAAAGAATCTTTTACAACTTTAGCTAAAAATATCAACTTGGTTTATACTTTTACTAGCATTTTGAAAATGTAGACAGAATCCCACTAAAGTCCCAACTAAATAGAAAAACACAAATGATAGGAAAGGGAAATGATTAAAATCAGTGTCTACTAATCATTTTACTTGCTCGCTATTGTTTTCATTGAAAAAAATTAGCATTCTTGAACATCTTATTGGCAAGATGCTAATATCTAGTTTCTGCTTTTTTTTTAGTCCAAAAGGCATCAAAATATAACAATAAATACCTCTATAGGTTATATTAGGTCTTCTTCTGATCCTCCAAAAACATTTTTAAGTGATTGCACCTAGAAAAGGCATCCAAGATAGTTAATAGCCCGTGACCCATGTCGCCTCTACCAATCGATCGATGTGAGGGTGTGCATAACTATCTTTCAGGAAAGCCTTGTCAATGTCCGCGAAGTCCACACAGACTCTCCACTTGCCATTTTTTTTCTTAACAAACACTAGATTTTCTAACCAATCAAGATATTTAACTTCGCGAATTGACCTGACTTTTAGTAAGTTTTCCACTTTGTGTTTAACTGCCTTCGTTCGGGTACAAATGCTAAAATGTTCCTATTTGAAGTCTACTTGGCCTTCCTTGGGATCTTTAGTTGAGCTGGATCCCATCTTTTGGCTCTCCCTTCAGTCTCGAGCTCTCGTTCAGCTCCTCCCCATCTCAACGAGCTATTTAGTTTTCTTCTTATCATCCATCTCGGGATATTTTCCTTTTGGGACCCCATTTATTAGTTTTAGTATGACATGTCCACTCTAATTAACATGGATCCAAACTAATAGTTCAGGATCTGACGTCCATAAAGCACTGATCTGAGAGAATACAAGTGTTAATTATGTAACCTATACTTCTCGAACCTAGTTTTTACTGGAGGATTTTGCGTCATTACATGCGTTGTTTCCTCGCATCAGTCGAGCTATAGAGCATTTTGAACTTATAAAACTAGCTAGGTTGCTTAACTTACTGGGAAACATTCTTTCTATGATATATAGGTTGCTTTCTCATTCGTGTCTCGTAGTTGAGAACCTAAATCCAATTCATTATACCCATATCATCTATGACTTAATTTGCTTAGAACCTTGACACCTTATCATCATTGCCCACTTTTTATATATTGCATACAACCTCATTTACTTCTTTTTTTGAATAGCTAAGAAGTTCTAGGCCGAAATCCATACATCTCCTGAGGCCCGAGACCAAATTATGCTATATGGTCTCGTCCCAAGCGCTACTCGAACAAGCGACCTCTAGGCTTTTTGCCAAAAATCTTTACCAATTGAGTTATTAGTACTTGATTACTTTATTATTTTATTACTTATAGGAAAACCCAAAAGTTTTTATGGTTATGTCTTCTTAGTAAGAATTTTTTTTTCTGAATTCATTCGCGTAGCTATTCTCTCGCTATGGGATCTATCCTAAAATACTTCAACCGATTAAATGTGCACTTGCAGTTTTCGCGTGGTCTTATAGGTAGAAGACTGAAATGAAAAACCACATATATCATAAATACTTCTTAATATATATATTCAGGGGGTCAGTGAAAATGCTAAAGCTAATTTCCAAATTAGAAAACGTAAGAAAGTCTTTTGAATTCGCCTATGTAGCAGGCGGAAGAAGACATTGAATAAATAACACAAGATTTTTTATAAAATAAATAATCTCAATTACACAAGATTTCAACTTTGTAGACATCAACGAATAAATAACATATGATTTTTATTTTCTAGATTACAAAATTATTTATTTTAACCAATAAACCATCCCTTTAAACTATGGATACAATTTAGTTTAGGCTTTGTATAATAACATAATATATATTTGGATTGATCTTATTGGCTAACCATAAATATCGACACTAAAATTTTAATCCGTCATGGTTGCATCTAAATTTAGTTAAAAATATAAAAATAGTTATATTTACTTTATAGTAACACTATAAAAACTGTCTACCACCAATTGTTATTTTATAAATAATAAAAAATTGATGTTTTTCTTACTTACAACAATTATTTTCGATCCGAAATATGAATCGCCTAACATTTTTCATATTAGTTATTGCAATTTATTTTGGTGTAAACGAAGCTTGCAAGTTAAATGAGCTAGTATTTAAGAACGAACTCGGTGTTGGTACACGTCTCCGATATTATTGCAGAAATGGTGACTATAATTCAGGATTTCGATACATTAACCACAATGCTAAAGAAGGCATTAGATTCAAGGATACAGGAACTGATAAATCACTTTGGCAATGTTATCTTCACCATGGGGTTAACATGAAGCTTTTTAGTCTCATTGAAGCATATGTTCCAATTGAAAATAATCCTCAATGTGGTCAACTACGTGAATATACTGCTAGACCAGATGCAGTATATTTTCGAAAGGATAGTTTTCCACGAAAAGCATTAAAACCTTGGAAATCATTAGAATAATGAATTTTATTTTGATTAATATTGTTTATTATTGTTTTTATTCTATTGTTTTTCTGCTTATGACCTAATTGATTTATCAAATGTTTATGATTCATTTATATGTCATTTAATTATATTAATGTTTCAAATCATAACACGTTGATATTTTTGTTTTTTAAGATATGACTCTACATCTATTTGTTTGAGTTACTTGTAATCTTATCATCTTTTCTACATATAAATGTATATTTTGATTACACAATATTATATCCCAAAAAAAGGAGAATATGGAACCACTGGCCAATGGATATATCACAAAGATGATGCACATTTTTGTTCGAAATTAAGATCACAATAGAATTTTGAATCATGGTGTACAAACTCAATTTGATCAAAAAGTTTTTAATTTCTATTGATGGAAGTTTAATCATGGTTCTGATGGAGCATGAAAGATCTCTACATGTTTGGATTACGTAAATATTTTGTTCAGTTATCAATACTCAATCCCTTCATATGGACTTATTTTTCTTTATACATATCTATATTAACATTTTTGCAGCATTTGTTTAAATAACCCATGGTTTGCAGACTTATTTATAGAGACTGTCACAACCCAATGAGTACACAAAATATACCTCTACATCCGTTATACAAACAGACTGATTCGCTTAACCGAATAAAATCACCACTGATTGTAGAGATGTCAAACGGGCCTATAGCCCGCGGGCATAGCCTAATAAGTAGCTTAACGGGGTGGGTATAGACCTTAATTTTGAAGCCCAGAAAAATGCGGGCCTCGCGGACTCGATCCGTTTGGTCTACTGTTTGTCGCGGTCATGCCCGGTGCGGACAACCTGAAAAGGCGATGAAAGGTTCTTCATCTTCTTCTTCTATCGTCTCCAAATCGGATAGTGAAGTGGAGGATGCTTGATCTGCTAAGGAGAATCGCACTTTGCAAACGCAAACATATGCTTAATGTAAGGATGAATCTTTTGCATTCTCTGTAGTATTCCTGCATTGTTTTAGTTTGATTTAGATAATTGATTCTTTTGCATTCTCTATAGTCTTCTTGCATAGTTTTGAGTTTTGAATATGTGGTATAGCTTAGCAAACGCAAAAATTATTAATCTTTTGCATCCTCTGTAGTCTTTTTGCTATGTTTTGATTTGATTTGGATTATTTTGTAACAAAATCGACAAAGTCTGAAGCTCTCTCTAAGCAAGCTTTGGTTGATCAACTGTAAGTTTCTTCTTCAAGTCCATTGAAACCGATATGAACTCAAGTATATATGACTTGGATTTTTTTGATGCAGAGGACTTGAATCCATAGCAGACAGAGAGGTATGTTGTTACATGATCTCGTGTAAGGACTCGATAAACATAGATGCTGTCATAGACCAAACTGCAGAACCTAAAACTTCAAAACCAAACTGCAATTTCATTTCATTTCAATTTCATTTCCTAGTTTTAAAGGTTTTGTCTTTAAATTGGATCTTAACTCTTATCATCTTCTGCTGTCTTTTGCAGCAACTGAGGACACTTTGAAGCAGAGAGGAGACAGCTCATTGCGATTTGAGGAGCTGTAGCCACACATGTGATTCCAGTGAAGTTGTTTTCTGATATGTTTCTCTTGAGGTGATTCCAGTCTAGCTGGTTTCTGCAACGTGCTTGCTCTCTCTACTCCTGCTGTTCAAAGCAGAAAACAGAAAATGTTGTTGGAGCTCTCTCAACTCCTAATGTTCAAGTAAAGCCACTTATATGGGTGGAGAGAAGGTACCTAATAAACAAAATCTTTAGAATAAAACAGCCTTGAAAACAGAATTAGGAAAAGAAAAAAAAACAATTAAAGACTATAACATTTAGAAGCTTTATACTTGTACAAAAGCTGTAAATCCTAATCAGTTTAACATAATTCATTACTTTGCTTGACAAGAAAAGACTGCACGACACGAGACAACTCTAGGTCTCTAGCCCTCAAAGTCTAACAGAGACATAGTCGTGATTCCTTATGGTAACATTAACAAGCTTACATTCGTTCATTGTTGGTTATGCATTTATTATTAGATTTAGTGATTTACATTCATTGTTCTTTTAAAACTTTTGCATTCATTGATTACTAGATTTGCTTTACAATATTTTGATTCATCGTTGGTTTTTTTTTTCAAGGATTCACATGGTGATCTGAGATCAGTAAATTTAGAGTCTCAAAAAATCATAGACGCTGAAAATGCTGCAAACGAACAGCATATGATTGATGGAGGAAAGTCATCTAAATCTTTTAAAAGAGCAGCAATTGCTATTGATGATGATGATGTCGAAGAAGACAGAGGAACATCGTCAACTAAACATAAGAAGAGAAAGCACAGTAATTTTGCTGGAGAACAGTCATCTAAATCTGGTAAAGGAGCTTCAATCAATATTAATGATGATGATGATGATGATGATGATGATGATGATGATGATGATGATGATGATGATGATGATGATGATGATGATGATGATGATGATGATGATGATGATGATGATGATGATGCTGATGCTGATGTCAAAGGAAAGAAAGGAAGAGGAAAAAAAAAAAAGAACCGAAGAAGAAAAGGCAGTACGCAAATTGCTGGGAGCATTTTACAGTGATTAAGAAGAAAAATAATTAGGGAGAAATTGTAGAAAGAGCGCAATGCAATCACTGCAAGCATGACTATGCGTATCATTCACACAAAAACGGTACAAAATCTTACAATCGGTATATGGAAACTTGTAAGGTTCTGATTAGTAAAGTTGATGTTAGTAAAATGATGCTCCATGCTGAAGCAAAATTACAAGCTAAGAGGGGGGGGGGTATTGGGAGAATGATTCCAAAAGAGTTGGTAGATTTCAAGAGTTGATAGATTTTAAAATTCTCAAAGATTATTTTAGATTCTAATAAATTTGTTTACCCAAATTTGTGGATTCTTTATAATAACTTTTCTAGATTTTAGTAGATTGTTCATAACTTAAAAAAAAAAAAATGTAAAATGAATATATGATTAACGTTTGCTTTCCATATATAAGCAAACAATATCATTATTTATTTCTTTATATTGGTGTATTTTGACATAGAGAATAACTCGTAGCTTTTCCTTCATCTTCTTGGACGACGAACACTCACCAAGTAATAGATCTTTGCTCTTCAATATTATAGTTTTGTTATATTCTAGAATAGTTGCAATTTTTTTTTCTTATTTCCAAGTTACGTATGCTATTGTCCTTCAATATTGTATTTTTTACATCCTAGACTAGTTACTATTTTGTCTTCTTTTTGCAAGTTTGTTGATTTGTTTGGTTTGTTAATATTTTATGTGAAGCTCTAAGGTTCGTATTCATATGCTTGATTGTTTAGCATATTTTTAGTTATACTAACTACCATAAGTTTTCAAAAAAGATTATAATGGATGAAAAAGAAAAGCAATATACTCAGGGAACTTTGGATGAAACGAAAGTGTTGGTCGAACTACTTGTCGAGGGTATTCAACGTGGATGGCGTGACACTAGTGGTGTAATGAATAAGGCAACGGTGGAACATAAAATACTACCGGTCCTTAATGAGAGGCTTGGATGCCAAAAGACCCATAAGCATTATATGAGCATAATGAAGTACCTCAAATCTAAATACGATATGTATACGGATCTTCAACGTTTCAGTTCGGGTTTTGGATGGGATCCAATTATGAAAAAGTTTACAGCTTCTGATGAAGTATGGCATAATTATTTTAAGGTATGTCTTTGACTCTAGTCGTATATATAGAACATTTTTAAATATATATGTTACTCAATCAACTAATTTTAAATTAATTTTGATTACATATGTCTATATTTTGACAGGCACATCCACGTCACAAGTTTTTGCGCTATGAATCTAATGAACAGTTTGAAGATCTGCAAATTATATTTGATTGTACAACCGCTAACGGTAGCTGTTCAGTTGGTTTGGGTGATACTACTGATGCTCGCACCAACTCGGTTGGTGATAGTCATGCAAAAGAAACCGACAACGTTTTTGAGGTCGATGAAGATGGCTGTCCATTATCATCTCAACAACGATCATCCGAACATAATGAAACACCTTTTGCAGAAACAAGTTTGAAGGGTCGTGTTGAAAAGCTGGTCCCGAGGAAAAGATCTAGGACAGATGCCGTTAGGAATTTGGATGAGCTGAATAGTGATCACAATGATTCTATGATAGATGTGAGCAACAAGATACTTAGTGTCATACAACAAAGAGAAGAACGACAACAAAAAGAAGCTGAAAAACGAGAGGAAAAGTTAAAACTGGAAGTGGAGAAAAAAGAAGCTGAGAAAAAGAAAAACAATGTTTGGGATGCTATGAAAGAAGTTCCAAATTTGGATCAGCGTATCAAATTTAAAGCGGTTACCCTAATCTACTCTCTGGGAATGAAACATGTGTTTACGGATATGTCGGTCGAAGAACGCTATGGTTGGATCCAAAGCAACATTAGCTCCGACTGATTTGTTTTGTTCTTGTTTCAGTATTTGTTTTTCTGGGTTTGTTTCGTTTTTATTATCGTAACACTATGTTATGATTTATGGGTTATTTAAGTTTGCTTTATGATACCAAACTAGATTTTAAAAAAATCTTTAGTTGAACTTATTATAATATTTTCAGCTATTATCATTATTTGTTTGTTACATGTGAGTGATGTCTCTCTTGTGGTATACGTACCATGTGACACTTTTATTTTACGTCTTTCTAGGCCTCTTACATACATTTTTCTTAACATTTTTTTGTAGGTGTATTATCATGGAAAGCACTACTGAAGAAGAAGAACAAATATATATTGAGAATGGAGCAACTCAAATAGAAGATGATGAATCAGACTTGGACATTATGCTGCTAATGTTGAATAATATAGCAAACGCATATGCAAAAAATGCCAATCGAATTGAGCGTCCTGTTCGTAAGCCGATCTCTAACATCAGATATATTTACATTCAAAATGTTCTCAAAGAGGATCCTGATCACTTTCGATTGGTGTATCGTATGTATCCGAGCTCATTTATGAAGTTGTGTGATCTTGTTAGACTAAAGGCATGTCTAAAAGATACTCGCCATATATGCGTGGAAGAAATGGTGGCCACATTTCTACTCATTGTAGGTCAAAGTTCGAAATATGGTTATACAAAAGATAATTTCAAGAGATCGAAGTTTGCTATAAGTGAAAATTTTCACAAGGTTTTAAGAGCACTAAATACCATAGCACCAGATTTGATGGCGAGGCCTGAAGTTACAACACCTACAAAGATAAGTGAGAGCACAAGATTTTATCCCTACTTCAAGGTACATATAAATTATGGTTTTAATCAAGTTATGATATAGTTTTTTATCCATTATTTTATTGGAGATTTCAAATTGAATAGGACTGCATTGGAGCTATTGATGGAACACATATTTTTGCGATGATACCAAGAGATGATGTTCATAGTTATCGTAATCGCAAAGGGTTTGTCTCACAAAATGTCCTTGCTGCTTGTAACTTCGATTTAGAATTTATGTATGTACTTAGTAGATGGGAAGGTTCAGCTCATGATTCAAAAATTTTAAGCAATGCACTGACAAGGAACACTAGCAGATTACATGTTCCAGAAGGTAATATAGCTAAGCTATAGTATATAGAATAACTAGTAGCATATTTTATATATATAGCTAAACTTAATTTTTTCTAATTGAATTTTGAATTTCAGGAAATTTTTATTTAGTAGATTGTGGGTTTGCTAATCGTCACAATTTTTTGGCTCCATTCCGACGTACCCGATATCATCTACAAGATTTCAGAGGTGAAGGTCGTGATCCCCAAAACAAGAACGAGTTGTTCAATCTGCGACATTCATCTTTGAGAAATGTAATCGAGAGAATCTTTGGTATATTCAAATCTCGTTTTTTGATTTTCAAGTCTGCTCCTCCTTTTCCCTTTAAAACACAAGCAGAGTTGGTTTTAGCTTGTGCTGGATTACATAACTTTTTACGCAAGCATTGTCGGTCGGACGCTTTTCCGGAACAAGTGATGGAGACAAGCAATGAACAAGTTAATTTTGAAGAAACTGGAAATTTCGGTGTTCTTGAATCTCAACAAAGAGAATACGCTAATAATTGGAGAGATACAATAGCATCCAATATGTGGGCAGATGCACTAGGAGCTGGAAGTCAACGATGATAAGGTATGTTATTAGTGATCCTACTTTCAGTTTAGATTCATTTTCTTGTTTTGAGTTATTTCTAGTTGATTGTGATGATAATGATCAGATGACGAAGTTAGGTGACGTGACGGAGTTGCAGGTTGGTGTCACGACGAGAGAAAACGTTGTTTCATGTTTCTCATCATACGTTTGATTACCTTTGGAGGAGTTTGTTATCCAAACATATGTTTTTTTTTTATAAAGATGATACTCATGATACATTATTTTATTATGTTTGGCTTTTGTTACTTGAGTTTGTTATCCAAACATATGTTTTTTTTATAAGATGACATACGTGATACGTTTACGTTTGGATTATACTTCTTATAGACTTTGCAAATATCTAGGATGAGTAGAGGATTTTGAAAGTTGTTGTTAATGTGTAAATGTGTATAAAATCATTTTCTCAATAACACTAGAGTTTAATAGAATTGCAAAATCAATAAATTCACAACTTTTTGAATAATAAATGATTGTAAAAGATTTTTAAAAATCAACACACCAATAACACAAGATTTTAAATGAATTACAAAATCATCATACCAATAACAAAATACTTTAGTAAGAATTCAAGAATCCATAAACCAATAACAAGAGAATTTTAAACTCTAAGAATCTTTAAAAATCATTCTCCCAATATCCCCCCTAAGAAGATAGATCATATGGTTTTCCGTGAGATGGTAGCTAAGTGTATCATTCAGCATGATCTCCCATTTGCATATGTTGAATATGAGAGAGTTAGATCAGTTTGGAAGTATTTGAACACATATGTGAAGTTTATAAGCCGAAACACATCAGCAGTTTACAAGTTCTATGAGAATGAGGCAGATAATTTAATATGATTGTTATATCCCATGAATTTTGCTTATTATCCGATTCTTAATATGATTGTTAATGCGTGATCATAACTGCCTTATGCACTACTATAAATACAACGATTCATGAACATAAATCAACATCACACTCACCATCAATCATACAACTTACTCCAACATGTCGCTTGCATCCTATCAATGGCTGCCACTTTTGCTTTCCTGAAAGATGTTCGGCCGTACAAAACGGCGTGGAGAGTTCAGGTCAAGATGCTGCATTCCTGGAGACAATACACACAAAATACCGATGAAACATTAGAGATGGTTCTCTCCCACAAATTGATAATGACGTTTATATGTGTACTTCTAAAAGTAGGTCTTTATTTTCCTAAACCCGTTTTTTCTCATAGCCACCTTTATGTTGTGTTTTCTAGGGTTACATCCAAGAAAGTACTGAAAATAAAATAACTAGACAAAGAGGGGAAGATTCAGAAGCAAACAACAAATGTTGTTTTCAAGGAATTTTTTGAAACCATAAACTGACTAACATCGAGTCAAATATTTTGTGCGAGCCTCAATATAGAAGGTTATATTTCTTTCTCTATAATTTTTTGTACAATAAATTGTTAAGATCTAAATACAGATCCATATTTAAAAAAATACATTGACAATCAGCTGTTTAAAATTATTTCGCAGGTTCGAGTAGGACCTTCAGAGCACACAGGTGGAGGTAACTGATGAAGCATAATGGTCGGATCTTGATTCAACAATTTCATAATTTACACTTCTTTATACTATAGATTTTTTTTACCAGGGGACAAAGACGTTTATGCTAACTTTTCCAATTTAGCTGGTCTTAGTTTTGGTTAAACAACTCTACTGAGATACATTTATCCGTGTAACTATCAGAAAATGTTTTCATGGCACCCCAAAAAAACATATTCAACAAAAATACCGATCTAATAATACAGAATGTAACCTTTGAGGACAATGCCTCACGTTGCTTCATTAGGTGACTCTCAAAACCTTCACGTTTGCGCATATAAACTACATTCATATACTCTACAACCATTCATGTGTAACGATTGAATTACTACCCATTGCTGACCTTATTTGGTCTCATACGATGAGGTATATTCTTCAAATTAACCTCCATCAAATACTTTCGAGTACGAAAAAAAATTAAAACCAATTATATATTTTTTTAGAAATTTGATACCGCGGGTCAAAATCTAGTTTGATACATTTTTTATAAAAAAATTTGTAATAAGTGCTAAATGTTTAAATACTAGTATTTAACCCGTACTTCCTAAGAGTGATCGTAGCGCTAACATGAAAGAAATAAAGATAATTTTTGTACAACTAATGTGGTTTAGGATTATTTTGTTCAACAACTCTATAAGCTCCATTGGTGTCCACCTAGACATATTCACGTTGAGAAGTGCCGTGTCGGCAGTGGTGGCAACAACTTCAGAAGAAGAAGACATGGCCGTAGTGAGTGAAGCGTGAGAGACAAGAGAGACAAGGGAAGAAAAGAGAGGAGAAGTAAGAAGAGAGGCGGCCGAAAAAGAAAATTTAGGGTTAAATTTTTTTTTGCTCTGATACCATATGAATACTGAGTGTATTGCTTTATTCATAGAAATGATTTACAATATATATAGGCATTAGCATAGGGTTAAGTAGCTAATTAATTACAATTAGATCCCTAATATATACTCTCCTTTACATTCCGCTGCGGTTTGGGAGAGTTTGGTGAAAGATTCGAAACCGTATCTCATCCCTTAGTGTTCTTCATGGTCACACCTACAAGGGAGCTCTTCAACAATGGTTTGGGACTCGTGGCATATAAGTGTTGTATATCAAAGTCTTTAGTTAATTCATTTTCAGGAAAATGTTGAACTTGATGTAAAAACAGTTTTTTTTTTTTTTAATTAAAACAGTGTCTCGTCTTTGTCTCCTCTTCTCGGTTGTAGAGTCACATAGTCTTTGGGTTCTTGTGAATGGATGATGATGTTGCATGATGATGAGTATTGTTGTTAGGTATTTTGGGTAGTTTGTGATACTTTACAATTAAATGAGATTATATATCGTTTAGGTTTATAAATAAGCATTAGTGTTCAGATTTTTTAACTAAACGAAATTATGTATCGGTTAAGATTTATATAAGAGGACTAGTGTTTAGATTTTACAACTAACAAAATTATATGTTGGTTTAATTTTATAAAGTATGATTTCATTTTTATTTTACAGTTAAAACAAAATTATATTTCGGTTTGGGTATATAAAAGAATGATTACGGTTTACATTTACAACTAAAACTAAATTTTATATCAGTTTGGTTTTATAAAAGAGCGGTTATATGTATAAAGATTTTGTTTCCATAGTTTTTTTGGTTTTATATTTTTAATTTTGATTTATATTTAAATATAGTATGAAGTGGTATATTAGTCAACTTTTTTTGGTTAACTAGTAGGTGGTGAATAAGAAGATTCAGTTAGGGAAGGCGTTCAGGTACTCATTCCGATTCAATTAGGGTACTTTGGGTTTTCGTTTTTAGAGGTATATACCTCGTTCATGTATTGCGGATTCAGATGTGAATTACTCGAACTTCCCAAAAATGAAATTTGAGTATCTAGAATATTTTACCCAAATTTAATTTAAAAAAAAAAAGAACTTAATAGTAAAAAAATATCTACAATATACAAAAATCTGAATATTTTAGGCATTTATATTATTACAAATATAAATATTATTAACAAATTATTACTTTATACTTATATTGTGGATGTATATATTTTGTAATATGTTCAGGTTTTGGTCGGGTTGGGGTTTTTCGGGTTTAGAGATATATAATCCATTTGAGTATTTTTAGATTTTGGGTTCGGATCGGGTCTTTTAAATCTGGTTCGGATCTGTTTTCGAGTAAACTTATTTATTTGGATTCATTTTATCTTATTTGTAATTGATTGTTTCCTAGTTATTTAATTAGCCTGATCCGTAACATTAGCATATATAAAACCAGTTTTAGATAAGATAATTGCCACATCACATATTTACAAGTTGATGACTTTTATACTGTGGTATATAACCCACCAACCAAACTACTGTATATGTTATTGTAAACTACCAAATTCTGAAAATACAAAATAAAAAGGAAAACAAAAGGTAGAAAAAAGCCGCAAAACAAGGTTAACAAAAATATGAAGAAAAAGTAAAGAGTAAAAATGAAACTAAAATATCAATCACTGGTCATATATATATGAACATTTCCATCAGAGTTTATAGCCACCGTACGATCCAACTCGAACCACCGTGGGATGCCTTCTTTGTACATCATCTCGGGTATGCTCAAGATGATGATGAGAGCTAAAGAAATCAGAGTAAACCTCCATGAAAAATTGCTCAACCACGTCAAGGTAAGCAGTGTAACGAAGACAAGAGTAGCAATGTAGAAACTCCCTTACATCTGAGACATAATGCTCATCACTTACTATATCATCACTCATCATCTTCTCCATCTCCTTTAGCTTTCCACAAACAAGATTTACTTTTGGCTGTGAATATAGAGTCTCTTCTTTGTCTCCTCTAGTCAAAGCTCTTTTTGTAGTCACATAGTCTTTAGGTTTCGGTTGAAGCTTCTTGTGTATGGATGGTATTGGTGTGTTGATGATGTTGGAGTTTGGATGATGATGATGAGTATTGTTGTTTGGTGCTTTGGGTAGTTTTTGATACATACCATCGTTGGAGAAGAATGACTTGAAGTTGTCGATAGTTTTTTGGAAGAACTTTCTTGTGTTGGAGATTGAGCTTCTAAAAACCATCTTTTCTCTTCTTGTAAATTCTCAAGATTGAGAGACAAATCTGTGTTTTTGCTTATTTCTTTTGTCTTTCTTTGAGTTTGGTGCATTTGTTCTGTCAGAAAGCTCTTTGCTTATGTTAAATAGATGTTGTAAAGGCTTTAGGCTTATTTTATTTAAAACTTAGATAATATATCTATGTATGTAGATGTAATAATGAAGGTATACTTTAACATGGTCTATGGCTACAAATGGTAACACAATAACACTTAGGAAAGTGAAAATTATGAAATTATATTTTTACCGTACGTCCATTACTAAAACTGGTATCATTTATAAAGAATAAATATAATTAGTGGTACTACTTAGTTTGTTTTCTGATAATGATTTAACATTTTCTACTTTTAGGCTCACATTTTAACTAATTGTCGTGAGGTTCATTACAATTTTTGTGTTTAATTAATTATGAAAGAGTAATTTAAATGATATTAATACTTATTTTAGAATTAGAAGTGAATGTCATATAAAAGAGTGTTTACATATTCAATTTAATTTATTTTTCTTGCATGAATAGTATTTATATAATCAATGATTACTTTTGTTTTTGTTCATGTTTATTTAAATCACCGAAAAAAAGTCTTGACTTTTCTTGGTCTACCTATAATTTTATTCTCTTCTTTGGATTCTTTGGAATCAAAATTATCTTCAAAATAAAAAACTAATAATCTATTTTGAAAATCATTACCCGCTCACATCATATACGTATTAGTGAATTAAGATTCATTTCCACCGTCGTTATTTATTTGCTTATCAAACAAACATACTTATAGACTATATGTTCTTTAGAGTATTTAGAGTAACATATGTTCATAGATGATAAGCTTAAGTGAAGTACAACATATATTTAATTTTTTTTTGTTATAATTAATAAATATAATATTGAAAAACCAAGAGAGAAATTTGTAAAAGGAGATGTAAGTTTAGTTGAAAATGATGGAAAAGTAATTACCTCTTTTTTATTTTGAATAAAAAAAAAGTAAATTAACTTTCTTTTTTGAATAACTAAGAGACTTTGGGACGAAATTATATTACCTGCTTTGATTTCTCCCTGAATTCTCTTAGTTATTTATATAAAAAAAAGTTAATTTACCAAATAGATAACGACTCTGGAAATATGATTTCGTCGTAATTTCTACTCGAATCGACGATCTTTAGACTTTTACCAAAGATCTTTACCAAATATTTAGAAGAAATTGATATTTGAGTTAAAACTTTAAAGGAAGGAGTGAAGTAAGAGGGAGGACATCGATCCTTTTAAATATAGAAATAGGCTAGATCTGTTGCACTAGTCTGTGGTTGTTGAATTGACACCTTTCTAATTTAGCTACTCTTGATTTATCTATTTTACCAATTCTATATCCACCCATTTTTTTTTCTTTATCAACCTAAACATGAACCAGACAACAAATCTCAAGTTTATTTTGTTGTATCTTTTTATCTTTAGTCTTTTTTCCCGTAAGTGATATAGATGAACATCTCCAAGATATTTCTCAAGCTTACGTACGTGAGTCACGACACAAGAAAGTTAATTATGCATGTTTTCAAGTTAAAATAACATGGAGATGGAATTTTTCAAGTTAAAATATATATCAAAATGTGCTCTTTGACCAAAGCAAAAAGTGTTGTTTGGTGTCATTATGAGTAAACCATACTCCTTTATGCAAAGCTACCAAGTGTCTTTGGTAGAATAACTAGGCTTGAAGACATGCATTCACCTTTCCTCTTGGTCCAGTTATGTCGAACAAAGCTTCTTTTCCTGACTAAATATCAAACAAGAACAAAGTATTTTACAAAATGCTTTCGTCGCTTCTCTATATTTTAACATCTTCTTCCACATCCAAGATCCAAAGAGTCTTTCCCGAGGGTTATATACCACCGTATAAACGTCATCAACTTGTATATATGTGATGTGGCAATTCTCTAATCTAAAACTGGTTTTATATATGGTAATGTTACGGATCAGGCTAATTAAATAACTAGGAAATAATCAATTACAAATAGAAAAAAAAAACTGTCAGAAATTTTGTTGGAAAATGTCATTTCTAACGGATTTAATCAATTCATCCACTAGTTTTTTTAATCGAAAACTAAAATTAAACAAGCTAATCCTCGCAAAACAACATTCAATGGTGTTTACGAAGAAACTTTTGAAAGAATTTTTGGCGACTAGTTTATAGGTATTTTGATGGACAAATTGGAAAGATACCCCAAAGAAACTTTTCAACAAAAATATCAACATCATTATTTTAAACATTGATATAATACATATAGATATTAAATTACTTATTAATGGAAAAAAAAATATTTGATAAATAACTTAGATCTTATGATTTAGTTCATAAGCAACAAAACAACTGAATAAAAACATATTATTTTTGTGTAAGCCAACTATATAACTTCACAGGTGGATAATTATCCTTTCGAAAATATACTCCATCCGGTCTAGCGGTATATTCACGTAGTTGACCACATCGAGGATAATTTATAGTTGGAAGGTATGCTTCAACGTTATAATAATACTTTACGGTAACACCATGCGGGAAAACGGGGAAAATCAACCCAAACTATTTCCCGAATGTATTTTCATACCCAAACTTGCGTACTCTGAATTTTACAACCCAAACCAGCTTTCAATTCAAATAACCAACCTGAACTATATCAAATTTTGTCAATTTCAACCTCGACGTTAACAGTATCTCTGCCCATCTTGAAGATTTGGACAATTAAGCTGAAGCTTAAGCTTAATTTCTCTTGGTTTTTACAGAAGCTTAAGCTTGATTGTCCAAATCTTCAAGATGGGCAGGGATACTGTTAACGTCGAGGTTGAAATCGACAAAATTTTATGTGGTTCAGGTAGGTTATTTGAATTGAAAGCTGGTTTGAGTTGTAAAATTCAGAGTACACGAGTTTGTGTATGAAAATACCTTCGGGAAATAGTTTGGGTTGATTTTCCCAACACCATGCTTAAGATTACATTTCCAAAGTGATGTTTGATTTCCTGTATCCTTGAATCCAATGCCTGATTTAGCATTGTTGTTTAGGTACCTAACTCCTGAATTTGTTTTACCATCGTGGCATTGATATTCAAAACGTTTGCCGGCACCAAGTTCGTTCTTAAATATTATCTCGTTTAACTTGCAAGCTTCATTTAACCCTAAAGAAACTGCAAAAACTACCATGAAAAATATTAGGCGATTCATATTTTGGATCAGAGATAGTTGTTGGAGTAAGAAATGTACTAATTTGTAGTATTTATAAATAAAAAAGTTTTGTGGAAGACGCTTTATATAGTATTACTATTAAGGAAATATTTAGACCTATTTTTATAATACTAACTAAATTTAGATGCAACCATAAACAAACTAAAAATTCGGTCGAACGAGATTTTAATGTCGAAATTTATGGTTGACCAATAAGATTAATCCAAGTAAATAAATTTACTCGAAAAAAGATCCGAATCAGATTTGAAAGATCCGGTCCGAACTCAAAATCTAAAAATACCCAAATGGATTCTATACCTCTAAACCTAAAAACCCCAACCCGACCAAAACCTGAACAGATTACAAAATATTTATCATGATAATAAATGAGATAACATCCTTTTTCAAATTGTATCCGTTCCTATCATATTTTTCCATCATTTGCTTTAATTGTAACAAAACATCTTTAGTCCAAGAGTATTTTTAATCACCGACAAAGCCAATTGTCCGAAAGAAAGAGTTTATAATCAACATTTAATGTTTTGCTTGAGTTAAAAACATATTTGCAATCTAAATAATAAAGAGCCAATTTCAAAAATATCACTTTTAGATACTACTTTTCAAAAATATCCTTTTCTTAAATGACATCAAAAAGTCGTTAGAAATTTAAAAAACTTATATAAATATACAAAATTATATATATTTTATTAATACCGTATAATTAACTATTAAAAATAAAATAAAACCTTATAAAAACTTTTGAAAACCTTCTAAACTCTGTTTAAGACCTTTTAAAATCTTATAAATATTTCGATCTAATGTCCAAGTACTAGTTATACGATTACTATATAAAAGTCGAAGCTACAAGCTTCTAAGGCCGTGCACATACGATTTTAAACAACCAATTACGATTAGACATCTCAGTGGTTAACATTTTTGAAATTATCTTTGTTTTCTAATCTAAGATTTTTTGCAAAAAAGAAAAAAAAAATACGATAAATGGAAATAAAAGATATATGGAAAATATTTTGAGTAAATTCCTACTTTAAAAAGTAAAAATTTGATGGTTTAGCCTAACAATTCAACTATAAATATAGGGTCTTCACCACCACATTAGAATACGGTATAGTTGAATTGATAGGCTTAGATTTGTAGCTCTAATTATTGATTTTCTTTCTAATTCATATTTTAATAATATTATTTTTTCTATTTGCGTTCTTTTGATATGCTTATCATCTACTTAATATGTTGTGATTATACTTCATTCCAAAGTTACAATTGAGTTTTTTTTTTAATTATGTTGTATTATTGTACTGTTTTGATTATTTAGTCCAATTCTAACTTTTTTTAATTGGTTTTTTTTTGTAATAGGATTACTTTCTATATCTATACATTTGATCGTAAAAGCAAAGAAATTGGATATGAGGTTAGGTAGATGAATTCTAAGGTAAAAACCACAACCCAATTTTTTTTAAAAAAATAATCTTTCTTTATTTGTTTTGTTTATTATAACCTATTCTAGATTTCAAATCGCGATGTATTATCTGAGGGTTTGTGTAACTGTGAAGGTACAACAGACCCTCCACAATACCCTTAATAATTATGTGTCTCGTAGCCCAATTCAACAATCTACTCCGAGTTTTATCTGTGAAACTTGTGTTGTTAAAATAATATCACTATTATTAAAATGGTTGATATTTCATCTTGAATACATAACATAATCCATATTAGTATTACTAAATTTGTTAAGTTTGTTTAATCACATGTATGAAATAAAAAAATTTCAAGCAGGAGATTACATATATATATATATATATTTGAAATTGTCCCATATAGAGAATTTGTCCATTTGGTATTTGTTTTTCAGATAAGAAATTTTTAATTATTTTTTGAAGAGTTTTAGATAGAACTCTACTGTCGATTAGTATTTCATGTTTAAAATATTTGTAACAGAATATTGAATGAAATCCATAATCTTAGAAAAAATTACATACTTAATTAAGTTTAAAGAAAGTAAATATGTTAAGGATAATAGGTGAATTAATTGGTAGAATATACAAAAATCAATGATGAGACTACATACGCATTATGAAAATATATGTTTTAGAAAAGAAAATAAAATCAGTAAACTATAGTTTATCTTCCTATGTATTTTATTTTTAATATTGTTTTGGTAAATTAAAGTTTATAATTCATTATAAATATCCTACAGTGGAGACTCTTGAATGGTAGATATGGTTGTGGGGATAGAAAATGATGACAAAGATAATGTGCTTGCAAAACGATAGAAAAAATGATAGATCTCAAAAGTTTTGTGAAATCATAAAATACATACATATATATATATATATATATATATATATATATTGAAATGAATGTGGGAAAAACATGAGTTTTTAAAAGAAAGTGTATAGATGTAGAAGTGGTTGAGAGTGAATGAAATAAAACTATGGTTGTGATTAGATTCGGAGAAATGAGAAGTGCTAAAATATATTGTTAAAGATCATATATTATATATATAATAATAATGAGAGGTAGTTGTTGTACAAAATAGATATTATGAGTTTAGATTGTCAAAAGATTTTTCATAATGTTATATTTAAAAGAGCTAGACTTACAAAAATAAAGTAAGTAGAAAAGACGAATAATAGTGAAATTGCGGATACTAAAATGAGAAAGTCGTAGAAGTTACGTATCCACCATATATTTCTGTTATATCACAACCACTTAACTAATAAAAATAAATCAAAATTTTGTAGGTGAAAAAGACCAGAAATATTTCACATTTTCAAAATTTTATTTTTTCTCCATCAATATATTAAAATAATATTTTAACTAATCATATACAATTTTTACTTTTTCCTCCTTATCAACACAAATTTTTAAACAACATAAATTGATACTCAAAATATAAATAAAATAACATTTCTATTACTAAAAATCAAAATTAAATGTTATTGTACTTCTACATAGTGTTTATGAATGTATATTAAAATGGTTACTAAGTCTACAAAAAAAATTAAAATAAACAATGTATACATGCTCAAGTTATTTAAATGATTACTAAACCTGTAACAGTTTGATATAATCAATACAAATAAGCAGCAAAATAACTGAATAAAACTTTATAGTTGGAAGTATATTCCATCCGGTCTAGCAGTATATTCACGTAGTTAACCACATCGAGGATAATTTATAGTTGGAAGGTATAATTCAACGTTACAATAAAACTTTATGCTAACACCATGCTTAAGACCACATTCCCAGAATGATGTTTGTTTTTCTGTATCCTTTAATCTAATGCCTGATGTAGATTTGTTGTTTAGGTACTTAACTCCTGAATTTGTTTTACCACCGAGTTCGTTCTTAAATACTATCAAGCTTCATTTAACCCAAAATAAACAGCAATAACTAACATGAAAGATATTAGACGATTCATATGTCAGATCAAAAATAGTTGTTGGAGTAAGAAATGCACTAAGAGGGGAAGGGGGGGGGGTATTGAACTTTATTATATTTTAGAAGATTTTAAAGTATTCTTAAAATCTCTTGTTATTCAATTAATCATTTTAAAATTATTTTTGAAAATCCTATGTTATTCAACTTGGAATTTAGGTAGAATCATTTAAAATAATTCAAAATCTCTTGTTATTCAATCAATAATTTATAAAACCTATTTGAAATCTATTGTTATTCAAAATATCACAATCTTTTGTTAAAATGCTACTTTGAATGATTCTAAAAGACTTTGTTTTATTTTTTAGTTGAAAAATATGAGTAACAAAATCATACCTCTTAATGTAGAATTTTATAGGATTTGTAAAAAAAAGAAAAACACTATCAATACAACTGAAGATATAATAAACTTCAACTCTTATGACATCTCAAAGCCGGTGTGTGATAAATCTATAACAGTGGGATTGTTGGTAATTACATCTCAAAGTCTTCACCACCGAACTTTTGTGTATTTACCTCACATGTATATGTATTCATGTCCAAGTAATTATATAGTCAAACATGTACGTAGTCAAACGTAAACACATATAATGTAATTATATAGTTAAACATATTGATATTGTGCTTCACGTAAGTAGTCAAACGTAATCATGGTCGCTCTATTTCACGTACATAGATAAGGTAGTAATGTCATCGAGGATGAGTTGAGACTTTGAACCAGATTTTCCTTTTTTGGCTTGTAAAATATGCTAAAATTTCTCAAAATTATATAATAAAATCTCAGAGAATCATATTTCATTTTTTAAAGAAAAATTATCAAAATTTTTAAAAGTAATCAAAATCTCCTAAAAACTAATTCAAATTTATCAAAATTCTAAAATATTTTTAATTTTACCAAACCATACACTGTAGGGGATTTCCGGGTGTGGTGGACTGAAATAGTGAGAAGAGAGCCAGCGTGTGCAGCGTATCTTAGAGGGCTTTTATCTTTCACCTCATCAGGCGCGATGGGTGATTCTAGGGTTTCAGAGGCTTCGCCATCGCCTCTCTCGTCGGCAGGGGGTCTGTCTTCGATGATAAGGGCGGCCGAGGGTGGGATTTTGGACTGAACTGGTGAACCTGCTTGACCGGTTACTCTGTCATTACCGGCGGCGGCGGTTGGAAATGGAGGGTTGTCGGTGGCCATCGGGACAGGGTCGGTCTGAGAAGGTGACTGTGGGAAAGCAAATTTCTTAGGAAAATATTTGGAAAGAGTGAGTTGTTTGTCCATCGATTATTGTTGTGTTCTGAAAACTCAAAATAAAAATTCGTTGGTGCATAGAAACGAATGGTCGCCTGGGGAAGATGAAACTTTATGTCCTTTCATCCAACAGTCGCAAACACAGAGCAACCAATTGGGAAAAGGGTACTATGGTCTTTTAACAATAGCCTTGTTGCAGGCGGGAGTAGAGTAGCCTTGTTGCAGGCGGGAGTAGAGGTTGCGAGAAACATCACTCCATAAAACATTTTCTACTGTTCAGGACATAGCCCACAATTTTCTCTTTATAAAATCATCGAAGAGTAATATTGTTAATGATAAAAATAGAAATGGTATTGAGAGAATTTTTAAAATACCCCTTTTCAAATATCATTTTTTAAATTTATCCATTTTTCAAAATTTATCAAAAAAATCACAAAAAATGTCGAAATTTATCCAAATATGTGTGTAAGCTTATAAATATACATACACATTACCTTTGTTTGTGTATAAAAATTTATTTATTTCAATGTCTTACAAATTGGTATGATAATTATATAAAAATATTTTTTTACAATAATTACATACTTTTGGAAAAAAAAAAATATACATGAATATGTGAGAAAGAAACAAAAATCTAAAATAAAAGAATGAAGATGGTTTTTTTTTACTTGATTTTCTTAGGTGTGATGGTCGGAAATCAATATTTTTGAATCTCATAGATAAAGTAATTTTCTTATAGACATAAAAAATTATTATACATATGTATTATATATTTAACAGTATAAGAAAACAATGAAGAAATGAAGAAGTACATAAAACAAAGAAAAAATAGAATTTAAAACAAAATTTTAAACCAAATATATAACCAAGCTCTTACAATGATATCTTAACTAAATATAAGGATTATTATTCTTAAACTAATGTCTTACAAATTGGTTTGATAACTATATAACAAAAATTTATTTTGTTAAAAAATTACATACTTTTGAAATTAAAATAAATATACATGAATATGTGAGAAAGAAACAAACATCCAAAGTAAAAGAACGAAGATGGTTTCTTTAGCTTGATTTTCTTATTGTGCAATGGTCAGAATTCAATATTTTTGAATCCCATCAATAAAATAATTTTCTTATAACCATAAAATATTATTATACATATGTATTACATTTAAAAATATAAAAATAAACAATGAAGAATTGAAAAATACATATAAACAAAAAAATAAATAAAATTGAAAACAAAAGTTTAAACCAAATATTTAATCAAACTCTTACAATGACATCTTAATTGAGAATTCACCCATGCAAGAACTTTTTTAAAAAAACAAAGAAAATAATGAAGATATGAGATATGGTAGAGGAGGATGTGAGAATGACTATTTATAGGGTAAGAAGTGATGTAAGTTACATTTTTAAATTAATTAAATTAGAGGAGTCATAATTATAATTTATAGTGTGTTTAATTGAAATTCAATAAAGAAAACCAATAGTCTTTGAAAAATTATATAATTTTCAGTTACATTTTAGTAGTAAAGTGTGGATTTAAAGTATGAATTAATGTATATGATTAAATGTGTTTTTTGGTAAATAAATATTAAATTTAAAACAAATATACCAAATGGAGTAATAAAGAGAGAATGAATCCTTATATATATATAAATAACTCCTTTTATTTTCTTTGCCATTTGTTTATAACTTATGGTGTAATTAAATTTTGTATTGAATGGTTGTCATAAACATTTACATATATAAATATGTTTTTTTTAAATGAAGGGCTTAAATGTTTTTCCACCAATAAGGAGAGAGTGAAACCTTACTTTTATATATATGATTTAAAGTGAAAATGTGTCATCTATGTATGATGCTCTTTACTATGGGCTTGTGTTTTTGTTTGTTAACTTGGTCCAACTTGAAACAAACACTTGATGGGGTTATTGAACTTAATACTTTAAAGGATTTTGTAGGATTTTAATATTTTAGTTATTTGAAGGATTTGTGTGAGTTTTTAGTAGATTTGATTATTTTTAAGAGTTTTATATTTTTTTAAAGAAAATAAAATTTGATTCTGTGAGATTTGATTATTAAACTTTGAAGGATTTTAGAATATTTTACAACACAAGAAATAAAAAATTTGACTCCAAAGTCTCTACCTCATCCCCAATCCCTAAAACGACAACTATTCTGTTACATAAAAATTTAGTTGAATGAGTAATGATTAAAGAAATGAGTAAGCATGCATGTATGTTTGTTTTTGAGAATCGTAGTACTTTTGACTACGTATGTAAATTAACATTGGTAGTAATAATAATGGTAACGGAGCTGTCAAAGTGTCGCTGAACTGAAGATGTTGCTGATAAAAGGTGTCGTCCCTAAATGAAAGAAGATTTGAAACTGAAATTTTTAGCGACACCGACGAAAGTTGCAGCGTCTTCAAAATATATACATGTGTATTTTGAGTAGTATTGTCAATTGGTCTGTCCATCGACCATTTGACATGTCCAGTTGGACAAACATATTTATGGGCTATATTTGGACGGATCATAATGGACGTGGGTCTAAAATGTGTCCATGTCCAATAAAGACCATGTCCATCTGGACATGCCCATGTACATCCTATTTTCATTCTTATTATTTTTCTTCATCAAAACTGAATTGAAAGATGAATTTTTATATTCTATATTTTATACTATTACTTTTTATTGAGACTTTAATTATGATTATCTAAAGATTAACATATTAAGTTATCCAAAACATTTTATTTTCTATATTATTACTTTTAATTTTCTATACTATACTATTACTTTCCATAACAATTAATAGTAATAAATATCCAAAAATCAAACTTAGTAGCCATACATAACATAAAACATAAGAATTAATAGTAATAATTAATAAATATCCATAAGAATTAATTGTAATAAATATCCAAAAATCAAACTTAGTAGCAATACATAACATAAAACATAAGAATTAATATCCATAAGCATAAGCATAACTAAATGTTCTCTTCCTCACAAATAATATTTACATAATTAGACCAAGCAAAAGAGTCCCAAAGCATCCATATAGTGAGCTGTTAAGCAGAGATAACCTTCAATAGTTATAGCTCTCCAAAGCTCAGTAGTGAGACAAATTATGTAGACATCAGAAGCTGATGTATTCCTACTCCAAAATTCCATAGAAGGATTAGTATATGCAAATGCCTCTCTAATCTTTTCATATTCCACATACGAGTACAGCAAATTGTGTTGAATTAAAGCAACTGCGATCATCTCTCTAAAGACTATCATATCTAACTTCTTGTAGCTACTTCTAGGTGTAGTTACTCCATGAGTTTTTGAACAAACAAGCATGTGACGATTCAGAGTATTAGTTCCATTCCGCCGCAGATTCAAACAGTAATTGAACTCACAGTAATTGCAGGTGACATCATTTAAACCTTCTTTTGCGTCTCCTATTGTGAAAATTTTCCAGCCTTTGGCATGACGTCTACCCGTACCTTTTCCTTTCTGAACTGTCCATAATTTTTGTGGTCGCTATGTTGTGTTATATACACTGATCTCAGATATGTTACCCGGAAAAGGTTAAAACAAGAATCATTTCCTCAAAATGTATATATTAAAAAAGCTACAAACACATTTGATTAGTATCGTAGTTATAGATATATGTAGTCCGGAAAATCTCCGTCAGGGAGAGTTCTTCAAGTTTTTGATTTTCCATGAAAATATGTTGATTGAAGATTTGCAATTTATCGTTGTATCGACATTTTTTTTTTGGGAAATGTTATTAACATTTACAACTTACCATTTTTGGCCATTTTAATCCTCAACTATCGCGGTGGCCATTCAAAACCCGGACTCTCGTTGATGTTGTTTTTAAACCACCAACTTCTGGTGACTGGGCCAGATTATACATGTCGTTAAATCCTCTAACAGACGACTTAACAGCCGTTTATTATCGTTTAACGATCTCTATTAACTCAAAAACGACGACGTTTTGCTTTAACGAACCACCTAAATCCCAAAATCAAAAATCAAATCCCTAGAATTCCCTTTTTCCCTAAATCGAAACTCGCTTCTCTCCCAAAACCTCTAACTTTGAATTCATCTTCTCCTTTATCTTCTCCTTTATCTTCTCCTTAATCTTCTCATTTGTCATCTATTTCATCTTCTCTGTCCGTGATGAGTTGCAATCTCTGATTCACGCTGATTGGGTTCAATCAAGCTGATTTCGAAATTAGGGATTCAATAGAATCAAAGCTATTGGATCAAAGCATCAATGAGAGGAAGAGAAACGATGAAATGAGCAATGAGCAAATTAGGGTTTGTGTTAATCGATTTGGGGGAAATCGAGTAATGTATTTTCCTTTATCTGAAACAACGTCGTTTCTCGTCTTTGTCCATTGATTTTTTTAAAAGCAAAACGTCGTCGTTTTGAGTTAACAGAGATCGTTAAACGGCCATTAACGGCTGTTAAGTCGTCTGTTAAAAGATTTAACGACATGTATAATATGGCTCGGTCAACAGAAGTTGGTGGTTTAAAAACAACGTCAACGAGAAGTCCGGGTTTTGAATGGCCACCGCGATAGTTGAGGATTAAAATGGCCAAAAATGGTAAGTTGGGGATTTTAATAACATTTTCCCATTTTCCTGAAATCCTTTAAAATCTTAACTCAAAATATATATATATATATATATATATATATATATATATATATATATTGATAAACTTATATATATGCTCCAAGTTAAAGATTAATCGAATACAAAAATATGAATAACATAAATCGGCATAATAATAAACTCTAAATTATGATCTCACTCTTTTCAAATTGCTTCTCAAACATATCTCGCTGTCTAATATATTCAGGATCCTTCCACTCTCCTTTGCGGAGAATTCGCATTTCGACCTTTGCATCCGCCTTCGCATCCTCTGGATCTATTTTCGGCTTCTTCGGCGGTGGAGAAACCAACTCCGTCGAATCTCCAGCATCGTTCGAAACCCTAGACATTTCCTTTAATCTTCTGTTGCCAAGTGTACCCTGCATGAGAAACGAGAAGCTATTTCTTGACCATAACAATACTAGTATTAGTTTATTTTTTCCTTTAGGTATTGAACTTATACTTATATTTCTAAAATCCCTTGTTATTCCTTTTTTTTTTCCAACCACACATTAATAAATTTGACAACTACACAATGGCTATATTATTGATTACATTATCTTAAATTACATATTCTAAATAAAGTAAATTTTGCCTATTGAAACTTTTTTTCATATTTGTATTGGTTAAAATTTTTATATAATTATTATTTTTTGAGAAACAAATTTATAATTATTAGTTATTAAAATATTAATACGATTCTTTCTAAATTTAAAATTTAAAATTATTTTTTTAGATTAAATTTTTATAGTTTTATTGAATTTATTTAATACATGTTATTAAATAAAAGGGTATTTTTGTCAATTTTTATTTTTAAAAGTATAGTTTTCAAATAACGATAATATAGAATGTAGTTGTCAAATTTCTTTTAAAATTTAGTCTATTTTTAAAAATGTCCCTATGTTTAATCTTATAATTTTACATGCAATTTTTAGGGTTACGATGTAGATTGCGATAATTTGTACTTCAACTTCCCTGCGGACAGATTCGAATGGGTAATTGGGCATCATATTTGTCAAGCCGACTTACCAATCAGGAGTTGCTACATCTGTGCATAGAGACGGCCATCAAAGAAGAAAATGAAGAAACTAGAAGAAATCTGGAATTTGTCAAGTATGTTAGTGCAAATGTACTTGCCGTCCAAGGTTTCTTGTTTAACATCACATTTTGGGCAAAAGATGTTTCATCACCGAATCCTAAGCCAAACCCTTACCAAGCAAAAGTGAGGAAGTTTATGGATGAGATCAATGTCAGTCAGTTCAGGCTAAAATCCAATATGGTGATGTGTATATACTTATCATATGATTAATTTAATTTTTGCTCCTTTAAGTTGAATCAATGGTAAGCCATGACTTATGAGTTGTGTCGCTCATTATTTGAATCTTGGATGATTTAACAACCTCACAAGATTGTGAACGAAACACAGTGCCGCAGTGGTTTCTTTGTGTGTCTTACTGCAACATCTATGACGCAAAACATTACATAGGACACATAAGCAAGTAGAACGCATTAAGAAATTGCTAACCATTGTCTCGTTCCCTTTGTGTATATATAAGTATGGGTGCCAAAAATAACCAACAACTTCAGAAAAGCAAAGTTCAGCTACTGGGAACTATTTATATACATAGGGCCATTCAAAACAATAAAATGAAGAGAGAATTAAGAAGTCTATCTCATCTTCTTTCAAAATTACTTAATATCACCACACATGTCTTGTTTTTCTGCTAGAGTTGTATATTTTTATTATTTGGCAAAAGAGAAGAAACTATTATTAGCTTTCACATGACATTCTCACAAAGCACTATATCTGCATCTTCATGGTTTGAAAATATATGAATAGCTTGATCAATAATGAAATGATTATGAATTGTCACACATAACCACGATTGTCGGCAAACTTCAATTCCTTAAGTTAGGTACTTTGGAAAGTGAACGTAAAGGTTCATTGTTCGATTGGCATATGACATGAAAGCTAGATAAAATAAAAAATAAAATGATCTAAAATCAAAACGCAAACAGAAGAGATAAATAAACCAAGGTTCAACACACATTTTGCCAAAGTCTTGATAAAATGAAATGAATCATCAAATAACTAGTCTTTTAATTACTTACTAGATTTTAACCCGCGGTACATCATTTCTAAAATGTATTCCTTTTATTAATTTTGTTTGGTATACAACAGTGTACAACTATATTTTGATTGTTAATTCTATGATTTAACCCGTAGAATATTATATGATAATTTATTCTTTATATAATCGTAATTTGATCAAATTAATTAAATAAGTATAATATTTAAAATAATGAAATGATATTGACATAATATTCGTTTACATAGTATAATTTTATACGAAAATATTTTGTGAGTCATACTATAGTAGACCACTCGTAAAAATATCTATAATCATAATTATGTAAATTATAACTCGTTCCATCACATGACCCGTGCTACACAATTATCAACAATCTTTTAGTACATCCATTTTTGTATCGTTTGAGTAATATACATCCGTTTCTAAAAATTCAAATTGCAACATATGAAAAAAAATATTATATTTTTATTATACATATATTTATGTAATAATATAAATTTTAAAAACAAATAAGATCATATAAAGATGTTGGAGAAATATTTGATTTGTTAGGGAGAGATTTTAGGAAATTTATTAAATGTAATAAATATTGATTTCTAATTTTGCAATTTTATTATGATTTAATAATAATATTTATATTAAACTTTTTTTATTTAATCAAATGGCAAGAGATTAATTATGAAAATATCACAAAATAAAAGGGTAGAACACAAAAGGTACTTCAAAAATGTTAATATAGATTTTTCTTTTGTGCATACCCTTTCCTTTCTCCATAAGAGACTCTGCTAAGTGCTATAACAATGAACTTCTCATTTGTCTACGTTCTCTTGAATCCACTCAAACCGTTCTTGTCCCCATTGCCTCCCCCAACTATTCTGGATGATCCAATAATAGTTTATGAGGTCGAAGCCCCAATAAGAACTGTATTATATTGCAAATTACCATGTTAACATTTATTTTAAAATTATCTGCAAAAAAAAAGGATATCATGACCTCCTTTATTTTAGAATTATTTCATTTAACTCAAAATTCTACAATATTTATTGATTATTCATTAACCAATATGCGCCATAAACATATCTTTCATTTTTTCATCAAAATAAGTTAATACGAACGATAACCAAGAGCTGCACAAGTTGAATAAACAAGAGGTGCATAAGAAAGAAAAAAGTTGTATCTTTTTAACTAACACTAAGTCAAAATGAACAACGAATGCACCTCTTGCACCATGTCATCAACAACCATGCTTTAAAGTAAAATTTCTATTTTCATACAAGTTTATGAACTTGACTAAGAATAAAATAGGTTGAAGTTAAAGCACAGATTGCACACTAAATAACTAATATATAATATATACATGATAATTAATCACACCACATGATTATATATATTTATATGCATTTTGACTTAGTATTAGGATACAAGTCTTTTTTCTTCTACTTTTCTGTATCTAAACTCCTCCTTTATGCGTTGCAAGTTTACAACAACTAATTTAGCTAGACCTATATTTACCATTATATTTTTCTTTTTAATATAATTTATAAAAATGAAAATAAAAAAGGGGGAATTTCAAAAATGCCCTTTTTCCAATACCACTTTTTAAAAATACCCCTCTTTCTAATTTTATATAAAAGTCACTATAAAATTTGAAATTTATCAAAAACATATGTGTAAACTTATATTTATAGACACAAATTATCTTTATATGTGTGTAAATTTATATATATATATTTCATAAATATATACCGTATAAATACCTTTTAAAAACCTTTTAAAAATCATTTAAAAACCTTATAAAAACTGTGTAAACCTTTTAAAAACCTTATAAAAACATTATAAATGCCGTTTAGAACCTTTTAAAACCTTATAAATATTTGGATTTAGTCTCCCAGTAGTAATGATGATCTCGATGTACCTTATTAACCATATAAAAGTTTATAATTTTTCATATTTGAAAAAGGATATTTTTGAAAATGGATAGAAAATAGCGGTATTTTTAAAAAGGGATACACCAAAAAAGGTATTTCTCAAAAATTCTCAATAAAAAAAAATATAATATAGGTAAGTGATAAAAAATTTCTATATAAAAAGTCATCGCCAATTGAGTAAAAAACTTGTTATTTTTTTTTTCAAAATTGTAGGTTTTCTTATTAAGGAGAAATATTTTATACAAAATGTCTGAACTTTTGGGAGAATATAGCATGTTGGTGAATGAATACACGTGTCATGTATGTGACGCTTAATATGCGTGTTTCTCGTCACGTTAATATACACAATTCATTTCCTTTAAGTCGTTCATTGATTGAATGCTTAAAGCTAACTTTAACTATTACTATATTTTAAGTGAATCATCTTTAAAACGTTTTTTTTTTAAACTATGATTGATTCGGAATATGTCAGAACAAAAGACCAATCTATACAAGTAAAAAACAATCACCAAAAAATCACGACAAGTGCAAGATCCATCTTTATAACAGTGAAACCTATTTACATCTCTAACTACAATTTCTCTTTGCACAATCTCGCTGATCAGCTTGAAAGCCTCATGGCAATCTCTACACATCCTCAGATTGTTCATAATCCGAATCGTTGATCCCGCACGCAAGTGAAGCAATCCATAGGCTAAAGCCAATCTCTCACAATGCAAATTCACCATTTCCCCTCTAGCTTCCTCATCAACATCAATAAAAACCGACCAACTTGTGATCATACTACTACTACTACAACTTCCTCTGTGTCCTCTTTCCTTCATTTGCTTCTCCATATCTTTCAAAAACCTCTCAATCTCACCGCTTTCGTCACAAGACTAGTCCCCAGCATGAAAAACATAGACTGACTCCATACTCTCAATCCAGCTACAAGCTCGTTCTTTCACATTCCCAATACGCTACATCTCCAATACATTGTTTGATTAATAACCACCTCGAGTGACTAACCCGTGAGCAACTTGTCCCCATTGCAGCCTACCTAATTTTGAGAGATGGTGGACGATTATAATTTCTAGGGTAATTTTCATAAAATAGTAACACCTCATGTGTTTAAGCAAGAATAATATTTTATATCATATTTTGGTGGGTATGTTTATATATATAATCTTGCGAGATTCTCATTAATAACATTATTCTATGTTTTTATGCCACAAATAACACACAGCCCAACAATTTCCAATCATAACATTTATCATTAAAGCTATTAACAAAACTACCTTTAAACCAAAACATTCACTTCCTTAAAATGAGACTGGATTTGAGTGGGAGCTTTTCAAGGAGAAGGTTCAACCTCTCAAAAGAGGACGCAATATTGGTATTATCAGTCAAACACTTAAATCAAACACAGACCACCAATTGAGGAAGAATCTCGCCGAGAAACATAAGTACTGCTTTCAATTCACATCATGTGGTCTTAGGTTTGAGTTCAATCGCTTGTAAAAAATGGTGGACGAGTAAGTAATATATGATTGACAAAAATATATAAAGTAGATCTGGTCCAACGAAAACTTATTTTGACAGATTCTTAGGGATAACTCTATTGCGTGTCCTCCGACGTGTGGTGAGTAGGCTTTGTATCCCGAGAAGCTTTGCATAGACTTTCTTTAACCGGTGAAGGACAAAACACAAAAGGATGAGTTAGAAGAAGATGTGGATAACTATGTTGATGGACATGTTGGTGTAGTAGATATGGTCCATCGAAACTTACATTAAGGAGTTCTAAAAGACAAAACTTGTTTGTGTATCAAGACCGGGAGTTTTGTTCTCCACCATGGACGTTATGTAGAAGAATTTATATAAAGTTTTATATGAAGTAGATCTGGTCCATCAAAAACTTACTTTGACTGTACCAAAAGGCATCTCTATTGTGTGTCCTCCGACGCGGGGTGAGTAGGCTATTGTACCCCGGTAAGGGTAATATAAGCTTTCTTAAATGGGTGAAGGACAAACACAAAAAAAAGATAAATAGTAAAAGATATGGACAATTGTGTTAATAGACATGTTAGAGACAGTAGATCTGGTCCATCGAAACTTACATTGAGAAGTTTTGGGAACAACTTTTGTCTAGGTATCAGGTTGAGAAAATCTTTGTCCTCTGGTGGTCTGGAAATTTCAACTCTGTGTTCTTCACCTTCCATATGAGAATATGGAACTAGATCGAAAGTAAAACATGGTGGGAACAATTTGTGAATGAAAAAAAATATTTAATGATAGTTGTTTGTCAATTGAAGAAAATTGTGTGTTGCAAAACCTGAACAGTCAAATATGGAGAAGAAAACACTGACACATTGCCGAAAAAAATAAATTTAAAATGTTTATTATTAAAAGGGTAAAATAGTCATCATTATGTATTTTATGGCAGACGGGAGAAAACAATAGAATCAATAACAGTACACATAAAAATTATTACTGTTCATAGCATTAATGAGTGTTTTCACGCCCGGACCGGACCCGCCGGTCAGACCGTTTAACCCGCGACCCGAACATTTCTCCGGTTGGGTTTAGTGCTAAAATCCAGCAATTTCAAAACCGCAAAAACCCAAGAAAATCCGCTATTAACCCACGACCCGGTTGGTTCAACCAGTTCACCGGGTCTCGGATCAAAAAAATTAAATTATGATTTGAAAATAACTATAAGTAAAAACTAAAAACTAAAATCTAAAATTTTAATTATTTTAAAACTCTTTCAACTTTCTCAATCAACACATAACACATCATCTTTCGTAGTTGAACATAATTTTTCTATTTTTTATTTTTGTTCTTTTATTTTGAAATTCATGGTTATTTGATGTTAAATATATATTGCTAATTGTTCATGTTTTGATTTGTGATGTTTTATTTGTGTGTTTTGTTTTTTATATTTTTTTTTAGATTTGAAACTTTTAGTCACTTTATTATTAATGTTATTAGACTTTGTATTTTGTTAAATATGCTACGATCTTTTATGTTTTTATGTTCATAAAAATATATAATAAATAAATAAATTTTAATTATTTAACCCGTGGTCGAATCCGATCAACCCAAAAATCCGGTGACCCGAAAACTAGTTCGGTTCACCATCCGGGTCGGGTTTGAAAACATTGAAATCACAATTTTCTCGGTAAAACACAAACTATGCAATTTTGTTCCACTTCTTATCAAACCCATAGCTCCCATTCAAAAGAAAGATAAATATCTTAAACACATGCAAAGAGACAAAATAAAGAACAGCAAATGACACGTGTCATAGTTAGGCTAATGAGATGAGGTTTGCTGTAACGTGTGGCCATCACACTTCTCTTCCTTCTTTCTTTCACCCACCTCTTCCTCCTCTCCCTTCTTCTTCTTCTTCCTAATCTTCTTCTTCCTCCGATCTCTCTATTTAACTTCTTCGACGAATCTAAACATCAAAAATATCTTACATACCTTTTGGGTCCCCAAGAAACCAAGAAAAAGCTCCTTCCTTTATCTTGTTTTCTAAGTTATCTCTGAGCAAAGGTCCTTCCTTTATCTTGTTTTCTGAGTTATCTTTGAGTAAAGGTCCTTCCTTTATCTTGTTCTTTGCATGAGTATCAAGCTATGACCTCTTTGACGAAGATTCAAGTGTACCCACGAGTCTTGGAGCACCGTCTCTTCATCAGAGATCCGATACGGGTCGTGTCTAGGTTGAATTCTAGAGAACGTAGCAATAGGGTTTATGTGCATCGGTGTGAGAGTGATTCTGGTGAGAAGAAAGTTGAAAGAAGGAGAAAAGTTGAGAAATCTAATGGGTTGTGGAGTTCTTTGAAATCTGGGGTTTTAGGTTTTAGTAAATTAGGGTTCTTATCTAAAGATGAGTACAATCACAAAGTTGAGAAATTGGAGATGGTCTTCTCTAAGGTTAGTCTTTAAAGTTTCAACCTTTTTATTCTTTGTTCTCTGATTACTCTAAAGTTTTAACCTTTTTATTGATTTTGTAGATTGCTGTTCAAATTGCGAGATATATTGTGACTATGACAAGTACTGGAGCTATTCTCTTGATTGGGTTTCAATTATCAGGTTACTGCAAGACTGTTGTGTAGAAGATTGTTTTGAAAGTTTGTAACTTTGTTGTTTTAGACTGAGTTGTGTGTGTGTATGTGTTGTTATGAAAAGGTGGGGATGGTTCGATGAACTCATTGGTTTGGTATAGTTGGCTTGGTGGGATTATCATTGGAACTATGATTGGGTCTAACATGGTTTTGGAAGATCATTACAGAGCTGGTCCGCGTAATGTTGTTATTACTGGAAGGTAAAGTTCTTTACTTTCTGGTTTTTTGCATTGTTTCTTTGTGTATTTTGTTGTGATGCTGATTTGTGTTTTTGATTGATCTGTGTTTTAGTACGAGAGGACTAGGGAAAGCTCTTGCTAGAGAGTTTCTTCTCTCTGGAGACAAGAGTCATTGTCACATCTCGCAGGTTGGTATATTGAATGGTATATGGGAATTATGGATTAGTTTTTTCTATCAAGAAATGAGTTCTTATGATTTGTGTTTTGTTTTTTGTTTGGTGCAATTAGTTCTGAATCTGTTGATATGACTGTTAAAGAGCTTGAGCAAAATCTCAAAGAGATTATGAATAGTGCGAGTGAGTCTGCTAGAAAGAAATTGAGTGATGCTAAGGTAGTTGGTATTGCTTGTGATGTTTGCAAACCCGAGGACGTTGAGAAGTTGTCGAATTTTGCTGTAAAAGAGCTTGGTTCCATCAACATATGGGTAAGAACATAAATTCATTGTTCTGTTTTGTGACTTTATGTATTTTAGTAGTTCATATGTTTTACTCACTGTTGTTATTCAATTGGACAGATAAACAATGCTGGTACTAACAAAGGTTTTAGACCGCTGCTCGAGTTCACTGAAGAAGATATCAAACAGGTAAAATACTTTATGAAACTAAAGATTGAAATTTCCGGCTTGAGCTATGGTGCAGTTCCTCAGTCTAATTGTAATTCATATTTTGTAGATTGTCTCCACAAATTTGATTGGATCAATTCTATGCACTCGAGGGGCGATGGATGTGATGAGCAGACAGGACAATGGTGGCCACATCTTTAACATGGATGGTGCTGGTTCTGGGGGTTCTAGCACTCCTCTCACGGCCGTGTAAGAAATCAAATCATTTGATACATGTCTCTAAATAATTACAACAAAATTTCTGAGTCTTTTTGAGATTTTGCAGATATGGGTCAACAAAATGTGGACTCAGGCAATTTCATGGGTCTATTGTGAAAGAAAGCCAAAAAATGAACGTTGGCCTTCACACTGCATCCCCGGGCATGGTTCTGACCGAACTTCTTCTCAGGTATGCATGCGCTTATACACTTTCTCACTAAGCTCTAAATTTCTTTATACGCGAGTTTTGAATTTGGATTTGGCTTTTCATTTTGGCAGTGGCTCGAGCATAAAAAACAAGCAGATGTTTAACATAATATGCGAGCTTCCTGAGACAGTAGCTAGAACGCTGGTACCACGCATGCGAGTTGTGAAAGGTTCAGGAAAAGCTGTCAACTACCTAACTCCTCCTCGGATATTGTTAGCTATTGTCACTTCTTGGCTCAGGAGAGGCCGATGGTTCGATGACCAAGTAAGTAGTTAACAGTTTTCAAGCCAATTTCACTTCAGGGTCACTCGCTTACACAAAGATGTGTTTATTTGTTTGCAGGGACGGGCGTTATATGCAGCGGAAGCAGACAGACTAAGGAACTGGGCAGAGAACAGAACGAGGTTGTCATTAACAGACGCCATGGAGATGTACACAGAGAACACTTGGGTCTCTGTATTCTCTCTTTCAGTTGTTTGTGCTTTCATCATCCTTCAAAGCACCACACCTAGCTCTTTTCCAGGCACATGACAACATCATTTTTTGGATGTGTTTATAAAAGATTTAAACGTACATGTTATGTATAAAGAAGCTATATGTATAACAGAACCAATCTGTTTATCTATTATACTGTCTCTGGTTACAAATGTAAACACGTCATTATAGTTGTAGAATGTTTTGTTGTTGACAGTATTAAAGAAAAGATTGTATTAAGTCTCCATTATTAAATATAACTTTCCAAAATTGTTTGTATGAGATTGTTTTAAGTACTGATCTATATTTTGCTAAAATACCACTAATAAAAGCTATTAAGATTATATTATATGATATGAGAAATATTTAAGGAGATTAATTTTTAGAAGTTGATTTTTTTTTGTAAATTTTGAGAAAGCTATTATTGGTTTAAATTTTTTTACTCCATATATATAAATTGTGTTTGATAGGCTCCATAACTCAACATCTAAATTCCAAACAACTTCTTTATGTTATTTTGAACCTTTTTTGTGAAAATTATTTTGAACTTTAAATTATTCTTCTTATATATTTTATATTTAAACTATTTATAATCCGGAAAAAATGCCCGAAAGAAAAATAGAAAATAAAATTAATTGAGATGTATAAATAAAATCATAAACTTTTATAGTGATTTAAAGGTGATTTGGAATATATGATTGTATAACGCCAACTCTTGAATGTTCTCTTCGTAGACGATTGAGAAATGTCTTCACGGTTTCTTTGATGGAGCTAAATCAGAACTCCGAGTAATATCCCCCACATGTAATGTGAATCCCGATATTTTACTCCAGTCTGCGAGTGATTCATGTTTACCTGCCCTTCATAGGCTTTTTTGCCACAATGGTACACAATTGGAAGACAGTAGAGGCGTAACCACAAATAAAATCCACAGTTCCAATAATGTGACACTCCTTACAAAATTGGCAAAACAGCTACTAAAACAATCTTACCAAAAAAAATTTAATATTTTTGTTATTTTCTCTCATAATTATTGAAAATATGTCAAATATTATGTTAAAAAATAAACATCTACAGATATATTACCAAAAAGAAAAAAATAAAGAAAAAAATTAAGCAAAATATGCTTAAAAGGAATTGTTAAGCAAAATATGCTGAAAAGGAATTATTAAGCAAAATATGCTATAAGAAAGGAAATATTAAGCAAAATATATGCAAAAACATATTTAAAAGTCTATATTTAAAATAATGTGGTATTATGAAATATTTATAAAATTAAGTATATTTATATCATTTAAATAATATAGATATGTGATTATTTTTTCATTTTCCAAGAAAAAAAAGATGATATACAACTAATCAGTTAATAACATATCACCTAGTTTGTTAATTACAGTTTTCATTTATCTTAGATTTGGTGAGAAAGTTCAAACTTTAAACAAATTAGTGTATAAAAACTTTAACATGTATAAATTATTCGTAAGCAGAGGGTTTAAGTTCATTAATAGATTTTAGTTTAAAGTTTTTCTTACTAAAAAAAAGTTCAGAGTTTAAAAATATATCTAACTAATATTAAGTTTTTTTAAAATTCCTTTAAATATATGATTCACAAATTTCCTATTCATGGCTTTTTCAGAAAAACAAATATTAACTCCTTTTCGAAATTAAAACATATTAAGATAAAAAATTTCAAAAATAATTAGTTTTTTTTTTATGTTTTTTACTTATGTAGAAATCTTTTTTATGTTAGATTTATAATTTTTAATTTTAAAAATATATTTTAATAGATCTTTAATTGACATGTATCAATATCTTATCGACACCGTTAACACTTGTAAATAGTAACGATCATGACTTAAACAGAAGCTTGGGACGAGAGGTTATCTTAGTAGACAGGTTTAAATTGCTTACAAAAGAATAATATATCATTAATTCAAACTTCCACAACTCATGTTTAAAGTAAACTAATTTAGTAAAAACTGATATTATGTAATCTTAATAATAATTAAACAAACTCTTTCAAATCTTTCAAATCTTTAAGTTTTAAAACAAAAAAATTACGATCTCTTATCGTTTTGCTCTAAAAATCTTCCAAACTTTTAACTTAAATCTCAACAAATCACGAACTATATCTTTTTCCAACCATAAAAAATAAACAAAAACAAAAAAAAACCAAATATTCTAAATATTCATTCACGAAATCTCTCAAAATCTAAAATTTACTAAGTCCAATATACCTCACTTTTCTCTTATTTTTTTCAAGAGACAAAAGAGTTATTCCATGTGCCAGAAAAAAAGGAACAAAATTGGATAAAATAGGAATAGGCTTGTGTGATTTAATTGCCAAAGCTTTTGTGTGAGACCCATATTAGACAAAACTAATTGGGCTTTAAATAAATCAATAGCCCATTAAAAGGAAGTTCTTATAATGGGCCGAACTTGTCAAAAACCCAAACAGCACATATCTTCAATCTCATATGAGAGAGTCACGATCAACCAACAGAAGACTAAAACCAAACAAGAGAGCAATAAAAACCCAAAAAGATTTTTTTTTTTTTGGACCAAAGCCCAAAAAGATTATTAAATTCCCATATTTATCAATAGAAACAAGAATTTCTAATACAAAAAATCAATTCTCAATGATTAAAAAATCCAAAGTTATAAAGATTTTTAAAAATATATATTAAAGGGATCATCAGATAGGAGCGAAAGACTATGCTACAGAATTGTAATCATGGAGATTATATCATCTGAACTATGCATTATTAATCCTCACTTGACCCTTTTTTCTAACTAAACACATATTTCAAACAAGATTAGGCCTCATTGAATAGATTAGGCTTATCAACATGGATTAATTTAGACATATGCTTGTCTTTAATCGATTTAATCATCGGCCAAATCCTAAAAGAACACAACAAGAAAAAGAACAAAACAAAATAAGAGAAGGACTCAGAATATGGGTGGTGATATAACAGAGTGGTCGGCAAATAGGCTTTGTTACGGCCTTTTTTACGACGAACGAGACCTTAATATCAATCGTCACTGTCCACAAAAAAACAAGAACAAGGAAATATAAGAATCTTTTATTACGAGAAAGATGTACAAGCTTGAGTGAAGGAAGGATGATGTAAGCTTCTGACTCTGTCTCATGCTTTTATACATAAATATAAAGAAGCCCTAGGGTTTTCTAATCTTTGTTAACTTTGTTGGGCTTATTGGGCTTCTTAAAAAGAAAAAGAAATTTTATATACATATATAGAGAATCAATGTGGTGTTTGTTGTTTGACAACTTAGTTTAGTTTACTTCACTGTCCAAGAAACATATCCGGAAGGGAGACAAGACAGTAGTTTTAACTGCTACTTGTTTTGTTCTTTTGCCCTAAAATACATGCATGGCTTCAATTGTATCATATGTTCATTAGTCTTGTTTGATTCATCTTCAGTGTCTATCTTTAGGGCTTCTAAAACCATTCAAGTTCTCGAGTTTCTCTAAATATGAGAACTTCTTTGGTGTTAGTTTAGGAGATTTCGGAGGTTTCTCTGATTGCCCTTTTGAGCTATTGTCGCTCCAACCGATAAAATCTAGCAATGTCGTCTTTGATGAAGAGTATTGTGGTTCAAGCTTCTCTGTTTCCTCTCCGGAGTAGTTCGAAGTTCTAATCGGTTCTGTGTCCATTTCTGATGTTTCTTCAGGTGTACATTGCTTTCGGGCTAAAGAATCCGCGTAAAGTACATCCTCGATTCTCGACATTTCCGTGTACCCCAAGCTCTCTAATATCCTTGAGTAGCTCTCCAAAACCGCGTGTCCAACATCCTATAGTTAGAACACATAATGTTACATATCCTATAGTTTAGTACACATAATAACAATAGCACATATATTGTTATTTAGTGATATTACTCTCGCTTTAAAAATTTATACATCAAATTCTTTTTTAAATGATCCATGACCACCAATACTAAAAGAATCCTACTAGATGATTAATCTTGTCCGATCATGTTGGAATATTAAGATAAAGAATAACATTTGAGTATTACCTTGTTATACTGAATCTTGGAGATGTCTAGTGAAGATTGGGGAAGACCAGGGAACTTTTGTTTAAGCAAGACCAAGATTGTCTGGGCTCGCTCTTCGAACAACTCTCGTTTCTCCAAGCTCACAGCTGATCCCCAAGAAGATTTGTTGTCTTTTAGATGAAGTTTCCTTTTCCATATAACAATTGAAGCCTCGATCCTGTTCTTCACATCCAACACTTTGTGCTCTGTAGACAAGTCAAGTGTTGACAAGAACTGCTCTGGATCAAACCATTCTTCTGTTATACTCTTGTATAACGAATCCCCAAGGCTTACTCTTCCATTCTGCAATAATCTAAATCTTCTCAATCACCATTATTGATTTTTCTAGAATAGTATATATATAGAATTAATGCAAGCAAACAATCAAAACTATATTACCCGATTATTCGACAAAAAGAAGTTTATAATCAATCACCTTTGGAAGAGACTCGATATAGCTATCAGGGATAGCCATTTCTGAAAGAACTTGAGCATTAATAGCCATGGCGGCTTTTTGGACTTGTGAGACTGAATCTTTTTGAATATGAAGCATTCTTCGGGCTGATTCGGACAAGCCATCAGAAGGGACTTTTACCGGAGGAAGCCACCACTTGTCCTTTGTCCTATCATTCCTTGCTTCCTTCCCTTCTTCAGAATCTCTTGACACATACCAAAACTCATTGTGTCCTCTAAAATTGTCCAATGTATCCTAATATGTTTCAATGTTTTTTTCATAAAAATTGCATAACATACATACATGTATATAATTACAAGGGCACATGGACTTACAATGAGCATTGCATCGAGTTTGCGAAGGGCAGGGATGTTCATGAGAAGATCACCTCTTTGTCTTGTCACCATAATCTACAAATACAGTCATTGAATCATAATGCTATCTCTAATACTGATAAAAATGAAATTGATGATTAATTATAAGTTCTAGCAAATGTATCACCTCGGTGCAAACTCCATCCTTACTAATCTGTTGAGATGGAACAAACTCAACAATGTGATCAGTCACAGACAACAACCAATCGATTTCTTTCTTCCACCTCGCTCGCCTATCGGGTGCCATCGGCTGCAACTTTGTCTGTTCCCCAAATATTGACGCTACACATAAAAAATTAAACCAAACCAAAAGATTGATTTTAGGTTACTTGTGTATGAAGATAACTAAAATAAAACCTAAAGAACTACTTTTACCGGCTAGGTTTGTGATGGCATTTGATAGTGCCAAAGCAGAAGCTACACCTTTACCACCACCTGACATATCTTCTCCTAGAAGTAACTTTGTGAATCTATCTTTCATCATCTCTGTATCTACAAATATATAAAACCCACAAGATTGTTAGGGTTTTTTTTTCTTTATATCTTTAGAGTTCTTTAACGAAACATTTTTTTGTTAATCACCGGATTGTTGTTTGTCCCGTCTCCGGGAAATCAAACGGGAAGTCATCGGGCGGCTGGTCTCTGCCGGAATTCTACTGAGGCTGTCTTGAGTTTGACTTTCCGGCATTGTTGGTGGTTCCACGAGATGTTGTTGTTGTTCTTGTTCCTGTCCCGGTGAGGAATCAAACATTCTATCAAAATTGAATGAACTCGAAATGCTTATTCCTCGTTCCAACGATGGAACCATGGTACCAAGACCTTTCAATCGTTTTCTTGTTCCACAGTCGTTACAATACTTGAAAATTTCCCAAGAAAATAAGAGAATTTAGCTGATAGGGAATCAAAATGAATTGTTCGATGGATTATTATAGCAAATGTGAAAGACTTATGACAAATGAAGGAGACGTGGGAGGCACGAAAATGAGGAAGGATCAAGAAAGTGCCATGGATTTTAAGGATTTGAAACTTGTTCTATACCAAAATAGTTAATAGGAAGAAAGCTTATTTAGGTTTCTCTATCTATTTAGGTTTCTTTTATCTATTTATGTTTCTGTATCTTCTCTTTGGTATTCAAAAGTAAATTAGTGGTTTATTTGTGCTTACTATAAAATTCCATAAATCCCGGGAGAGACGATAAAACTTAGCGGCAATTTTAACAACAAACATAATTGTTATCATCTTATATCATATGTTTTTTATACTTATCCAACAAAGTATTTGTTAGCAATGATAACTTTTTATAAAGTGTTACTACAAGAAAACATAACTATTTCTGACCACGGTTTCTCTCGAATGTTTGATAATGTGTTATAAATTTTGAGTAATTACGTCGGATTAAATGTTTTTGGATGGTTTTAGTTAAATGGCATGTGGCTAAGTGTTATGCATTCCAATGATTTAGTTGTTTTTAAACATACCCAATAATTACACTAAAAACTTATCATTTTTTCTTACTTTAGACTTTTTTTTTGTCTTCTTTTTCTACTTTTGACTTTCTTTCTTTTTTTGTCTCCTTATATACTTTTTGACTCTGGGTGCAAAATAAAAAGGTAGAGTGAAATAGTCAAACATAAACAGCACTCAACTAACCCATCTTCTCTTCTTTAATACCCTTATAATTATCTGGGTTTATTAGTGTTCCCAAAGGCACCACTCTATAGCCTAGGGTCCATAGTCATCTTCATGAATCCCAAATCTTTGTATAAATTTATATATATTTTGTTAAGTATTGCTATGTGCTTTGTAAAATAATGTATAAATATTTTGTTAAGTATTGATATGTGCTTTATAAAATAATGTATGGCACTACAACATGTCGAAATTATTTGGTAACAAAAGTAGGTACCGACACATATATAACAATATAAATAATATGCGTTTTGCTATAATTAGAAGAACATTAAGATTACTATCAAAGGAAAATGATAGAGTGAAGAGAGTGAACTTGACTAAGACAAGCATGGCTGTGAAGCTCATTTACCTTTGTCTCTTCGTATACATTGTCCTACTAATTTCAGGTAAAAATATACTTGTATTATCCTTGGCAAATACTATACTCTTTCCGGTTAGGATCTTTTTGAAAAAAAAAAGAATAATTGCAAAATCTTTTTGATGTGATGATATGTATATACAAGGGGTGGCTACTACTCAAGGTCGGACTATGACCGCAACTGCGAGAGGACGGGGTGGGAAGAGTGGTCGAACGGAATGGTTATACGTAGCCGGAGAATGTGCTAAGTTACCACGTTGCAACAAATATTGTGTCTCCAATGGGTTTCATCTTGGTGGGTTTTGTAAGAAATTGTCACCTCAAGCTTCCTCTCTTTTTTGTGTTTGTAAATATACCTAGCTAGGTCTCATCGAACTCACCGGTTTCCTCTTTGTTGTTGTTGTTAGCCGGGAGAGATAATAATTAAAGAGTTCTTCAGAATTGAGGTCTTGACTTGTTGGTCCATTTCAATCCACTTATAATGGTTTGAACTTGTAAGCCTTTTATTTCTTTGCTGTTTAGTAATTTCAACTTTACCAAGTGGTAATAACTCAACTGTAAAAATCTCTAGCAAAACTAAAAGGTTGTCGGTTCGAATAGCGCTTGGGACGAGACATATTACCTGCTACAGTCTCGAATCTAAGGGGATGTATGGGATTCGGCCCAGAACCTCTTAATTATTCAAAAAATAATAATAATAATAATTCCAACTTTAGAAAATTAGATCACGCTATATATAAAGGACAGTTATAGTTATCCTTTAAAAGTTTGATCTCACAATAGGGAAAAAAAACCTAAAAATTTGCCATCTAGAATAGTTTTGAATGTTAAAAATTATAGATTAATTTTTGCGATATTTTTAGAAGAAAACGTATTTTAGTGGTATTTTTTGAAAAATAAAACTTTAACGATATTCATTTTAGTGTTATTTTTGGAAATTTTCCTTTTGTTTTACTACTATTATTTAGTTATAAAATAAATAAAAATAAAACCTGAAAATACAAAGATTACTTTAGTATTTTTGGAGAATATAAAACTTGTAAGCAAAACTAATTTTAAATAACCTAAAAATATTTGTAATGGATATAGATTTATTAATTTGTAAGAAAAATTTGAAATTTTTCAATTATTTATTTTTGTATTTACATTTTCTTTAAATTTTTATAAATTGATTAAATTTTCTTTCTATTTGGTATTTTATATTTATAAATAAATTAATACAGTAAACATAATATCAATAAAATTAATTTTGAGTTAAAAGTTTATTTTTATCAAATGAAATTAAAAATTAATACCAAATTATTTAAACATTAATAATTAATTCACATGTTAGGGGTAAAATTGGAATTTTATTTTTGGTTTGAAATCGTAGATAGGAATTTACCAAAAGTTAAATAAACGAAAACATTTTATAACAAAATTAAATTAACGAAGTTTTTTAATCCAACTAAAAAAGTACATGTATTAATCGTCCAGAAAAATAATAGATGGCGAATTTTTAGGCTTTTTTCCCTCTCACGATAAAAATAAACTTTGAATTGGTTGTATAGATGTGATCAGTATATTGACTAGTGACTCCGGTAGGTTGTATCATGAAATGAAAGCTTTTACCAATACTGCCTAGTGTCGAAGATTTAGTTTTGGTTTTTCTCTTTTTCTTTCTACTCTATTTTATTTTAAACAAACTTATTTTTTGTTTTGCCGGAAAATAATTGTGTTGTGGACCGATATTATCTTAGAGGTGGAGCATACTGTATAGAAATGTTTATAGTGGAAACATATCATAATAAATCTTTAGTTATACATTTTATTATTCTTATGCAAAAAAAATAAAAATAATAACGTTGATATTGTGATACCGCCACTGGATTTTTGATATATGATTTTTTTTTTCAAATTGATCTTTTAAATAATGTTTTTTTCAATTATTAAAATTCGTCAAATTTTTCTAATAAGAACGCGTTCCCTAACCCAACTTACCGAAGAATTTGACGACGGCATGTTAAAATGAACTTAGGTGCATACAATATAATAATTTAAAAAACAAATTTGCAAAATAATTTTTTTTCCAAATAACCCACCTACTTTATCTTTGTTTTTGACAATTATACTTCAATTTATTTTTCACGCATCTCTATATTAGTAAAAGAGAAGTACAAAATAGAATATGGGTCGGGTCAAAATTAAAAAATTAACCTGATTTTAACAATTGGATACTTCAAAATTGGATATTAAATTGGGTTTGGATACATACATCGGATACTTTCCATATCTAATTTTAAAATTATATTATTTCCATAACTAATTTTATGATTTCCTAATAAATCTCTAACTAATCAATTATTATTCTTCTTTAACTTTTATTTGATATTATTTTTAATTTATGATATTATACTATATAATAAAAATAATTAATAAAAATTTAATTTTTTTTTGCATATGTTGCAATTTGAATTTTTCAAAACGGACATATAATACTCAACACACTCGGTTAAATAATTTGAACGATGATTTAAAATCAGTATAAATATGACCAATATTAAAATCATTGTTTCATGAGCATATTTAAAAGTTTCAAAAGTTTCAAAATACTATAATTAAAAAGAATTGTGCCATCCCCCATAATGTCTGTGTCAGCACTGCTTACCAGAATTGCCTCACGAAATTGTGAATGGAGGACTCTCCTTGGCCAAAACAAGAAGATTCGTATGTAATTTTGGTATTTGGGCCAATATTCATGCTATTTTGGTACTTTTATTGGTATGATATTTTTAAGAGACTCTTAGAGGGTATTGAATTTTTGATATTTAAAGGATTTGATGTATCTGCAATTTCATACCCACCAAATTCAAGCAAGGATTTGATGTATGTGCAATTTTATCACAGCCTTTGTAACATATCTATAAATTATTGACTTAACTAATAATCTATATCATTTATGTGAATTTAATATATATGTAAGAATAATTGTGCTAACTATATCATTTATTAACTTCACCTACTTACAATTAAGAATCTAAATTGTTTGTTTCTTGTTAATTAATAATATGTATCACTGATGTCAATCTTATATATATATATATATAATTTTAATTGTACTAACTATATCATTTATATAAATTATAACATCAATCTTATAAACGTAGCAAATATTAGGATCATTTATAATAATTGATATGAAATTAGCATCATGTTTTTTCAGTGTAAAAACATGAAATAACATCGATTATAATAATCAGTGTAAAAAAATATTCAACTGATGCAAATTATTTGCATCACCATTATTTAAATCATTTACATAAGTGATGTATAATTTATTTGCATCAATTATAAGTAATGCAAAAATTAAAAATAAATGACACAAAACACACTTTTTTGTAGTGTATTAACTTCACCTACTTAATTATCATTTAGTAACAATAATAAAAGTCTAATACATGCGTTTTTCAAATTCCTAATTTAATTTACTGAGTCGGCTCTAGAGAAAACTTAGCAGTTTTCAAATCATCTATATTAACATTTTGCAGCATAATTAGAAAAAAAAACCTTGGGGTTGAGGTTTGGAGTATCAAAATTACAAACTATCCACAAACCATACCATACAACTCCCGAAAATAGCTAAATATGGTACCCACATAAGTTAACATTGCTTAACTTTAATTTAATTTCTTAACTTTAAAACGAAAATTATATACTAGTGAAAAAACTTACAAATATGAGCTCGACTACCAAAACAACGATAAAAACTAGTTATTCTTTTAGATTGGTACCAAATTTGAACTCGATTAGATATAAGCATCAAATTAAGTTTTTCTTTCTTTCTAATGCATCTTAAGGATAAACTGCTTTGTACTACTAAGACTCTATTAATATTATTATTAAAATTATTAAAAATAAAGGGATTTTTTTTTTAACAAAAACTATGCAAAACATAAGTAAAATCTAAACAACTATAAGAAACAAATAGCAAAACTATATAACTATAGTTAATACATATTTTTATGCAAAAAGAGGAACATTGATATTTTGATGCTAGGATTTCAAATATATGATTATTTGAATTTTGCATATTGGTCGAATTCCAAATAATGATTTTTAAAAAGTTCGTCAAAGTTTCTAATGAGAATGCGTTCACTTACCCAACCTAAAAATTAATTGGATGCTAATTAATCAAGGAATTTTTCGTTTGGACATATTTTACATAAACTAAAAAAAAAAAAATACAAATACTCATTTTAATATATCAATAATTGAAACTTTCAGACGTGTTTATAACTACATAAATTTAACTAAAATTTAAATATTTTACACAACCAATTTAAATCCGGTCAAAATCATTAATTTGAGTAACTGTTAACTAACAATGACTACTAACTAGATAACCATGTTTGCATTCAAAATTGTGGGTAAAAATACAATAAAACAACTAAGTTTACGACGCAATAGGCTTTTTCCCTTACTTTTTCCCATCATGTTCACTACATAGACACTTAATGCATGCAAATGTTTTTATTTATTCTCAATTGGTCAATAAGCAACAAACAAGGATTGTGTCACACTAACACATCTATAAATAGCAAATTCGAACCGAAACCACTCGATGTCCCGAGTCAAACTCCTCATGTCCCATCCAAATCAATCCATGTGTCTTCTTCTCATCGTACCTCATCTCCTTATACATTTTCCAATCCCATTATATATATACTTAAATCCTTTAACCTCAACTAAATTAACAAACTCATCATATCAATCAACAGAAACAAGAGCGCTAAGACAATGACAAGCTTCGCGGTCGTCGCAAGACTCATCACAAGAGCTCCAAGAGCTCGTGCTTCTGTCCCAACAAGACTCATCCATGTAATCTAGCTATATTTTATTGTCCTAATGTAACGTTTTGGTCATCAGATTTACGTGTGAGTGACTAATAGTCTAATACTAATCATTCCTTAATTTTTAAAAATAAATAACCAAAGGGGAGTACAAGGAATGAAGCCTCCGTCAGTGACAAGGCCACTGAGGCTCAACAAAAGGTAATACACCAAAACATAAAACCAAATTTGAAGGCATATAAAACTTAGTATCTATTATATTTTATATACTATACAAATGTTTCATATAAGTAACCAAGTTAAATATGATGGACCTAGGTGGCCAAGAAGGCAGACGAAGGAGCACAGACGATCTCTGACGCTGCGGGTAACTTGAAGGATAAGGCGAAGAACACTGCAGAGGAAGCATGGGATAAGGTGAAGGACACTACGGAGAAGATCAAAGATACGGTCACCGGTAAAACCGAGGAAACCAAGGAGTCCATTAAAGCCACAGCCAAGACCGTCGAGAGAAGCATGAACACCAAGAACCCCAAATGATAACATACTGAACTTTTAAAATTTTCACTATATTAAATAAAATGTCATTTACCTAATGGAGTTTTGTTTTGATATGTTTACACTTTGGTTTGTATTGAGAATACTGAATACGTATTGCTTTATTAGTGTAATAATAATAAATCTGGTTACGATCATATAGAAACTCATGTGTTTATCTTAGTAAGATTAATTTGATATATATAGACGACTTTAGTACCTCCATAGCCACATAGACTATACTATATGGATTCATAATCTATATATGTTACTTCCTAGTAACCTCAACTACATGTCGAGAGTACCCTTCACCATTGACATCCAAAGACCATCGAATCATGGAAATTGAATCTTGGTCATTAATCTCTAATTTTAGCTCTTTTAGGTTTTCAAATACCCATACTCATTCTTTGAGCATACTATTTTCTAATGTGATATTCTTAATTTTTACCTTTAGTGTATTTTTAATATACCGCATTATCATTGTCGTCGTTTTTGGTATCTTTGTCGTTGTAGATTTTGCTGTAAGGAGAGACTTGAAATTGAAACTTCCCCACATTTGTTTGGTAGGATAAGAGCTTCTCCATCAATGTCTCTTAATGTATATGCTCTAAACTAGAATGTTGGTAGTTTGAAAGACCTTAACCACCAATGTCAAATATATCCTCTCGATACTATTTGACACACGCACCCCTTATTCCCATAGTTTTCTTAAGCTTGTGGTACTATCACACACTCATAATTTGTTGGATATGGGCTTCTCCCCATGTATAGTTTCAATCCGTCCGGTAAACCAATTGTCGACGTGGCTTCTAGAAGGATTTACCGGCACAAAAGGACAAAAATCATTTGCAGCCCAATAAGCGACTGGCCCAAAGATGATCGGCCCGCACAAGCCATTTTGCCGCCTGCGCATCATACACATCTCGAGGTAGGTTATGATGCATACCATCAACTATAAATAGGGTGTCCTCAACTGAAAGAAGACAGATAGTGAACTGGAGTGAGTGAATACATATTTCATATCATAGCTTTCAACATATTTTGCTAAACCTTAAGAGAAGAAACATAATTTGTATTAAGCAAATCGGCTCTATTACTTGTTTATTGTAATCTCGACGATCCTTGATCATTCAATAATAAAGCTTTCTCGCTCAGTCTTGCCTTTATTATTTTCCGATATTTGACAACCTTCACTATCAACACATACTCCTCACAAAATTTCAAGGATCTTTGCTCTTTCTTTAGTAATTAACGATTAGGCTTTGCACTCAAATTTCTAAGCTTATACTCCTTTCTGACTCTTTCTCTTGACACCTATCATAGTTTTCTCATTTCTTACTTTGGGCTAATTTATTCACCAATATTTCTCTCATATCTATGTCTTTTCCCATAGATATATCATTGCTAGAGTGCGAGTTATATAGTAGAAGTTGCCTAAAATTGGAATTGCTTTCCTTTATAAACGAATCATTATGTACAAAAGATTTAGAATTTGGGTGACTTGGTTTGACTCTTTCTCTTTGAGTAGTTGATTGCATAGCACATGAACCATATGAGATTTGTCTCGAGTCTTTTGTTTCCTTCAATAAGTAAATTAGGTGGTTACGAAATACGAACTTAACTTAATAAAACCAAAGAAAAATAAATAAAAAGACAAACTTTGAGAATAAAACCAAACCTATTCAGATAAAACAACTGTTCGATATAATCCGATTAGTATCAAGCCGCTTGAGCAATTCACATGTCATGGCTTCTTCTCTAGCTCCGTTTCCTTCGCCTCTCCCTCCAAGATTCTTACAAACCCTAACCCAATTCCCTAATTCTCCGTTTCTGTCTCCATGCTCTGTTTCGAGGTTAAAAACCGCAACTTTACTGGATTTGAGGACTCGAATCGCTCCTCTTCAACCCCAACGAGTTCGGTCCAAAACCCTTGTTTTGTCTGCTCAGTCCAGTTTCTTGAAAGGTCTGTTCTTTACCCTCGAATTCATTGTTCTGATTGCTAAGTTATCAAATTGAGCAAAAGGGTCACTGAGTAATCTTAGAAATTGGTAAAATTGGATTGGAGCTGATGTGTTTGAAGGGTTTGTGTATTGATTGATGAAACTGGTTTGTTCATTGTTGTGTGGTTACCCTCTGATTGATCAGTTTCTTGAGTGTGCATAAGAGTTTCTTGATGGAGTAAGTGTGCATAAGATTTTCTTGAAGTGTGCATAAGAGTTTCTTGATGGAGTAAGTGTGGTAAAATTAGGTTGGAGTTGATGTTGATTTGAGGATTTGTGTATTGATTGATGAAACTGGTTTTGTTCATTGTTGTGTGAATACTCTCTAATTGATCAGTTTCTTGATGGAGTAAGTGTGCATAAGAGTTTCTTGATGGAGTAAGTGTGCATAAGAGTTTCTTGATGGAGTAAGTGTGCATAAGAGTTTCTTGATGGAGTAACTGTGCATAAGAGTTTCTTGATGGAGTAAGTGTGGTAGAATTAGATTGGAGTTGATGTGGATTTGAGGAATTGTGTATTGATTGATGAAACTGGTTTGGTCATTGTTGTGTGGATACTTCCTTTGTGTGCATAAGAGTGTCTGGCTAATGTTTTTGGATGTTTGTGTCATTGTACTGTACAGTTCTTAGAACCGCATGGAGTATTGGGAAAGATGGAATCGAAGCTGGAACCAATCTTGTGCCTGTAAGCTCTCTTAGTCTTGTCTTCATGGACTAAACTCCACTCTAAGTTAGACTTGGTTATGCTTATGATCCTATTTTTGTTTGTTTGAAAGGTCTCTGTACCTAGACCAGTAGCTAGAATCTCGGTAACGATTGCAGCATTAGCGGTTTCGTTGTTTGTTGTCAAGTCGTTTCTATCAACCGCTTTCTTTGTATTGGTATGTAATTCTCTTCTTCCCTTTCCGACGATATACTTTTTGGTGTTTACAAAGCTAAGTTTCAGTGAATGTTGCAGGGTACAATGGGATTTGCATATTTTTTATTCATAGCCTTGAACAAAGATGAAGCTCCTAAACTAAGAGGAGATGATAATAGCTCTGGTTCTAAGTCAATGGATGATCCACTTGAAGAAGCCAAGAGAATCATGGACAAGTATAAGTAAGCTTAAGGTTTTGTTCATATGAGACAGATCTCCAAATGTATACAGATACAATACTTAGGAATGTTATATGTTCTCTGATTCAAGATCAACTTTGTGACGGTGTAAGGAAGTGATTGGTGAAGTTCTGGTTTAGAAACTGTTACCTCTAATAGTCTAATACCAATACATCTTCTAATATCTTTAGTGGGAATGGTTATATTGAAATTTTTTTGCTGCAACTAGTTAAGTGTCTCTCTCAAAAATATTTTAAAAAATATAACTCTAAATCTTCATTAAATTAATCGAAACAGAACATGAATCTTATGATGTGAAAAACAATATATGATTCGTTTGTCTAGACAATGTGTAATTTGTTGTACACGACTTGCACTCAATCACATTTGTCCTAACAATTTTAAACTTTATCTTTTGCAACTACTAGTTCACTAAGTTCATGACAAGCTCTGATATATTCTTTTAAGTTGTTTACTATATATATAAATGAGAACTTTTAGATCATTTTGATCGTAAATTTAATGAGTCATCTTTCGATATATTAGTAAATAGATGATAACAATACAATTGAAATCAAAAGTATTAAAATAAGCCCAAAATATAATCTCTATATTAGTAAAAGAGAAGTACAAAAATAGAATATGGGTCTGATCAAAATTAAAAAATTAACCCGATTTTAACAATTGGATACTTCAAAATTGGATATTAAAATGGGTTTGGATATATACATCTGATATTTTCCATATCTAATTTTAAGATTATATTATTTCCATAATTAATTTTATGATTTCCTAATATTTCTCTTTAATATAATATATTAAAAACAATTATCATTCTTCTTTGACATTTATTTGATATTATGTTAAATTTATGATATTCTACTATATAATAAAAATATTTAATAATTTTTTTTTTTGCATATGTTGCAATTTAAATTTTTCAAAACGGACATATAATACTCAACTACATTTGGTTAAATATTTTGGATAATGATTTAAAATTAGTATGACCAATATTAAAACCATTGTTACATGAGCATATTTAAAATTTAAAAAAGTTTCAAAATATTATAATTAAAAGGTTCAAATATAAAAAAGATTTAGAATTTAAAATATTAAAAATATTTTTTTGGAGACATAATTATTATTGATAGCAAATATAATGTATATCAAACTATGTAAATTTTAGATAGTTCATGGGTAGTTTATTAAAATCACAATTATAATGGTAAAACGAGTTATGAATAACGGTTTTTACAAAATGAATTCTGTTACGTGTTGATCCTTCATAAAATATATTGTAAGTATGTGATTTTTACGTATATTCTTACTTCTACTACGAAAATGGTCAATTGAATAATTTGTTTTTTCGTGCTGTTAAATTTTCACTGTTTTTTCAATTGTATCAAAACTCAATGTATTATTATTTACTCGCTTTTTTGTTTATTATTTTATCTAAACTTATTATACAAATATATGATTCACCGTAATCGAGTGCATTGTAATAAAATTAAAATGTAACATATTCTAATCCGTTAAAGGTTATATATATGTAATTATTTCCCCCGCGCTGTAGCGCGGATCCGAATCTAGTTTAGAAATTAATTTACAAGTAAATTTTAAATAAAAATAATCTGTTATATTAAGTAAAATAATTTATAGACATAATGATTTATTTTTCTTTATGCAATTTACAATAATTAAATAATGGAGAGGTGCATCGCTGCTATGATTATAGTAACATTGAAGTATTGGAAATTATCAGAACTCATAGTATCTAATTGAAACTATCAAAGGGATGATTGTTGCAGTATGCAAGTCAAGCAATAAGAGAAAAATTGGTTATCACAAATCCAAGCTTCGTTAGAAGTAGTGTTGATGATGGTTGCAGCAACAAAAACTTTCCTCGAAAGCGAAGAGCTACATTAATACTCATTTTTCAATTTTATAAAAAAAATCTAAATTTTTTAAATTTATATTTGTGTTTAAGCTAAAAGAAATATAAACAAATTACCTTTATAAGTGCGAAAATTATATAATATATATAGATTATACCGTATAAATACATTTTCAAAACTTTTTAAAAAACCTTGTAAACCTTAAAAAAAAAACTTTTATAAATCTTATAAATATATGTAACAAGTCTGCCGTATTATATTTTTATCTAGAAGTACCTTATACGCCCTAGAAAACTTTATAATTCTTCGGATTTAAAAATAGGTATTTTTGAAAATTGATAGATGAAAGAGACATTTAAAAAAAAAGGTATACACCGAAAAAGTATATCTCAAAATTTTCCAATTTTTATATAATTCGAAAAGGGTTATTTCTTTAAAATTGGAATATATTTCTTATAAAATTATAATGCAAAACAAAAAATAAGTATGAAAATTCATTTTATTTTTTAAAATTGTGTATTGAACTCAAATCATCTTGATTGCATGTTAAATAAATAATCTCACGAGATAATAGAAAATATATCTAATGATCAAAATAAACTTAAACTTAAAAAAGAAATTCTCAATCTAAATGTTTAATAACCGACAACAAAAACAGTTTTATATTTGTAATACACAGATAATTGGATACAGTGGGAAGTAATCGGATTATGCAGAGAACAATCGTCGGATAATTGACTTTTTTTTATGTTGGTGAACAAAAAAAAAAAAAATTGATTTTTTATGTAATTAGTCATTAACGAGGCTTCTATATATGTACTGTTAATTCACTCTATGACATGAGACATGACTGTTAAAACCCCTTAATCATCTAGATTAAAGTACAATGAAATATTCCACAAGCCGGAATTTTAACGAACTAAATTACGTAAATTTCATTGCAATTAGATTAAATCATTTTGGATTTTGGTTATTAATTTTCTAGGAATTTTGGTATAATTTTGGTTTAATCTGTTTATTTTGTTTTAAGAATCAGGTTGCTTCTCAGTTCGATAAACCAAACTGATACAACAACCAAACTGATCTTAATAATCTATCAGTTAACTATTAATCGAACGTGAACTGAAATGTCCAAACAAAAACAAAAACAAGATAATTTCATTTTTCTCTCATTTAATAATTTGATAAACACTAATTTCTTACTAATTTATTTTAATAAATTTAACGAATATAAGATTACATTCTATAAGTTTAATTTCATAACTTTTATGTATCCGTTTTGATTCAAAGAATGTCTCTCCTCCTCCTTGTACATAGAAAATGTGGACAAGAAGAGAAAGCCTCCAACTTCTTTCCTTTTGATCCTAATGTTAAGTCTTATGGTTATCTTCTTGATTTGCATAAATTAAACCAGCAAAACTTGTTTCGAATTGGGCTAGTAGACACAAGAATGTGCTTGGAATAGCGCGGGGATTGGTTTATCTTCACATTGGACAAGAAGTGATCCTATAATCCATGGAAATGTTAGATCAGGGAATGTACTTGTTGATGACTTTTTCTTGGCAAGGCTCAATGAGTTTAGTCTTGACAAAGTTAATGGTACAAGATGTAGCCGACGAGGTCGAAAACACGATTACAAAGCAGCAAAACTCTTCAAGATGATGAAATGCAATTCAAGAACTGATGTCTATGCATTTGGGATCCTTCTGTCTTGGATATATATCAATGATTCAATGAGGAAGAAACCAGGAACAAGCAGAGATTGAACAACGAGTTTGTGATAGAAGAATATATATTGTAGATATTATATATATACTACTAGAGCAATGCACTTTACTACAACTTGAATATCAAAAACATTGAGAACAAAAGAAAAATGAGTTATTTTTTCTTCTTTCTCTCACTTTTTCATATATTTTCTATATATATGTTCGGTTTTGGTTATACAAATACAAATAATTAACAAAGCGTACCGATCCTGCATTTCAAAGCACCAGAGCTAGAGGTAAGCATTCCTACAAGGGAAGATGATTTAGCAGCCAAACTAGAGGCTCTTGCGTAATTTGAAGAAGCTCCAGCGCCAGATGAAGTGAAGTATGCACCATTCAGCATTAAGTCTCCTTGTGATCTCCAGTTCCAATTGTTCCATTCTCCTTCCCTTGCATTAACCCTTTTTGTCACCTGCCAAAATATATATTTTCAAATTATATCTTCTAGCTTAGATGCTTCTTTAAGCTAGAAATTGATGTAACCGGTTTTATCGAATACCTCCTTGGCGAAACGGTTTCCCGGGGCAAGGAACCGGTTTCCTTGGCTATTGATGGTAGGGTTAGCACTTCCCCCAATTGCATACATTTCCCAGTGTGTGTAATCGTTGTTAACTACGTGGAAGTATCCATGCCTGCACCTGAAATTAAACCAATAATACCAAACTCTAAAACATATGAAACCATAGAAAGAAATAAAAGAACTCCCAAGAAAATGATGTGACACAAACCTTGGCATTCTCTGTATAAGACCTTCTCCAAAATGGTTGTACGCAATTGTTACTTGCATCATTTTGTCTCTTGTGTAGGAATCAGTATGTCCCAACAAAATAGCCTGCATTATTATCTATTGTCAGCTTTTGAAGATAAGGCCAAGGAAAAAAATAGATATAAAACACTAACTTTTTAAATTACTATGCATATTTTTGAGTAAAAATTAAGTTTGCACTTAGGAAACTTAATCTTTGATTAGAAGATGAACCAAAGACATCAAACTAATGAACACACTGCCATCTATAGAACAACCAACTTTCTGATCATAAGAACACGAACCTAAACTAAGGCATGCCGATTTGGGATAATAAGACACGTATCCGATCACCCGTTTGAGTATCTAAATTTTAGAAATTGTAATATACACAATTGACAATTATTAGAGGTTCAGTCCAGAACCTCTTAGTTATTCACCAAAAAAAAAATTATCCAAAATTCTTCCTAAATTATATAAATTCTAGTAATTATTTTGACATCCCAAACATTACATGTTAGGCAAAATTTCGAGAAAACGTTACTTATTTATTATTTCTCAGAAAATAATATGCATATATTTTTAGAAAAAATATTTTTTCTCGCAAATATTAAATAATTCATGCTTTTGTTTGGGAATTATTCCTATTTTATCTATGTTTTCAAAAACAAATAAAACCATCTATTACATAATACATAGTATATGTTACCCCAATTATCCATTCTAGTCCCTATGTCCCATTCCTAGACCGAGTTAATGCATTCATAAACTTCCACACCGATATACTAATAATACATCTTTTCATATATTATATATAAACCTAACTAGTCCGCAAATTTTGGTAAACATGAACTACTAGAATCAATGAAAAGTGAACTAACCTCGTTGTGATGAGTCATGTAATTATTAGAGATGGTAATAGCAGTAGATCCCATAATTGCATCGATCAATCCATCAGCACAATTCGAAAGAGAATTATGATCAATCCAAATATGACTCGATCCAAAAATCGAGATCCCATCACCATCAGCCATAGTTCTCCAACCATAATGACTCTCCGAACTCCGAACCATAGCGTTACCAGTCCTCTTACAATCATGTATATTAATCCCATGAATGATAATATTCGTAACGTACTGAATCGTTATACATGCACCACCAGCTATATGCACGTTCACACCACGACCATCGATGGTTTTGAAGCTGTTCATGATTAGTTCTTGTCTTAATGTGATGACCATGTCACGTTTAAAGACAATCCATAGCGGTTGGTCTTGAATCACACCGTAACGTAGTGTACCAGGTTTAGGATTAACAGGATCATGATCAGATGGATCAGTAACAATGTAGTAACGTCCATCACGGCCTCCGACCGCGTTACGGCCGAAACCAATCGCGCAACTCGCTAGCCGTTTTCTCTGGCGATGCCATTTTTTATCGCATCGCCAACAATCATCGATCGGGTTTCCTGTTGAGCAAGAGGAGAAGTAACCTAGCTTTCTCCTATGCGTACTGTTACGTATGCTCCTGCATGTATCCACAAAATAATATTATTACCAAAAAGAGAACAAAGTTTCTAAAAGTTTCATATTGACCCGTGAGTTTTGGGATTTTGTAGATACCACCCTAGTGAGAGTTAAAGAAGAAAGTCAAAGTAGAGGAGACAGGAAAATGCAAAATATAAGGAAGCATTGAATTGAGGTTTTGGTGAGGTGGCCCAACGTGGGTAAAATTAAATGTTGTCGTTTGTATAAAAAGGAATTTTATATTTTCATGTTCATGGGAGACGATCTATATAGGAAACCTTTGGAGTAGTATTTATTTTCTCTGTAATTCCGAAATTAAATGCAAAAACTATGGGTGCCAGATTCAGATTTATATAAAATATAGTATAAATATGTATATAATATTTTATTGAAAATTAACTGTAAAGTAAAAAAATTTAAATTTTTTTCTTTGTTAACTAATAAACTTATGTGAAAGATGATTGAGTTTAAGGATTTAATAATATTGCATGTAGCATTTTTTTAATGGTAGTAATTAGTAAACTAGGAATAAGGTAATGCTGATACATTTTCTAAAAATAATAATTTTAATCTTTATTAGCCATTTGTCTAAATAAATAATAAAGTAATTTCTTCTATTATAATAAGGTAATGTTTTATCTATTATGAAAACTAGTTATGATATCCATACATTAATTTGCTGTTAGAAAAGAGTTGTAATTTAATAAGATCAATCAGTTTAATTGTTGTTAGTTTGATCATAAATAGTCATTTACTATAATATTCAAAATATTAAATCAATAAGGAAGTAAATCATTTAGATAGTTTATATTCTCATTACATATAAAATGATATTATATAGACAGTAGAAAATATAACCTCTATAAATTCATATTCGATAAATTAATACGTCGACAATTATATGTTTTCAATCCCAAATTAGATTTTCAATGAAATTTTTATATCGATAAGTTGATATGTAGAAGATATTCAATAATTCTAAAATCTAATGCCATTGTTCCATAAATGTTTTTATTTTTTTAAATCATCACTCTTTGAGAGAGTATGTATGTAAAATTGTAAATGTATGTAAAATTGAAAACATTAATACAAAGGCGTCGGTGGATCTTAAGAAAGAAAAATAGTAAGGTAAGGTATAAATGGGAATCACGGTTTGTGGTTTTATTCAATAAACCAATACTGTTCTTCTTGTCAGAAGTGTTTTCACATGTTACTCTTTTTTATTTATTTTATTTTCGCAGAGTTAAGAAATTACAAAAGTACATCTCAGTCAGCACTCACATATATTGAGAAAACTTTCAATTCTATGCATTACAATAATGCATGTTTATTATAAAAACAACATTACTAACTTTTTTAACTTTTACATAAGTCAGAGAAATTTTTATAGATGTTGAAAATGTTTTTCTTGGTCTACTACAACTTTATGTAAGGTTTTATAGTAAAGTTAAAGCATCATATATATATGATTTGACTAATCTTAAAAACGTTATTAATACGAAATATATCTAATAAAGTAGGTTTATATATTTTTATAATAGGTTAAGTATATAGTGAGTGAGTGAGTAAGAGAGAGAGAGACTCACATATCGACCATTGCTGCTATTTCATCTGGGTCTTTCACAGCATGTTCATGCCATTCACTATCAAAACAAGAACATGCAAAACGTCGTCGTTTTAAAGATCGTATAGACAAACAAATTTCGAACGGCTGAGATCAAAATCTAAGTGAGAGAACTCACTTATCAACCGTTGATGTGTTTCTTGAGCTTTCTTGTTTTGATTCCCTTGTTTCTTGAACTCTGCATTGTTGTAATAAAACAAACATCAACCATAAGAATCTCTGTCGGAACGATAGAAACAAAACCAAGTGGGAGATGACAATGTAAGACTTACGCATTTACATGGACAAAGAGAGCTAAGATTATGACAAGAGTTGCTGAGATTGAGAACAGTGTTCTTGTAAGGACTACCATTGTTAGAACTTTTTCTCTTCTCTCTGATAGAGAGAGAGAGAATGTGAGTGATCTAGAGAGAGGAGAGAGAGATGAGAGAGGTGAGGAGAGGGGTTTATATATCATAGATGAAAACTAGAGATTTGCAAAGGAGCTGTGTAAACTCCGTTAAGTATATGTCGACGACGCGTCGTTGTTTTGACGGTGTCGCGTTTTTTTTTTTTAAATGGTGTTTTATATGTATATGTACATTCGGTTAATCAGTTCTAGTTATGTTTTGAGTTCTTTTTTTAGGGAATTTGGAAACGGTTTATTTGGGATAAAACTGTTTTGGTTTGGTGTATCGCATGTTAAAATCTAGTTTTTAATATTTTAATAAATAAATCTCGTCCGGAATTAATATCAAATTGTGTTTTTGTTTTGTTTGGTTTGGTTTCTGAAAAAAGAATAAAATAAAAATACTAAGTAACTAATTCTAATTAAGATTGTACATTTTAATATTTTTTTTTCATGTATAATTTTCTATTTAGAAAAAATTGTTTACTTCCCTTAATGAATTTGGTTAGTTTGGTACGGTTTTCCATAGTTTGAATTCAAATAATTTGATATACATTATAAAATCTATAAATTCTTACGTTGCTAAATTGATATATCTCTATGGTTTTGAATTGGTTTTCAGGTTAATTAATATATAGATCTTCAATTAATGATTCTATATATCAAGAAAATATCACAGTCTCAATGTTATTAATTTATTAAGGTTTTCACTATAGTTCTATTCAAGTTATTAATTTGTTCAAATTTTTTGGTCCAGATTTAAAATTTTGCTTTGATTTGGAAATCATGCCCAAGCCTAATCATTAGGTTAAAAATTAACAAAAAAAAGAAAAATCAACAACTGTACTACTTGTAACTTTTTTCACTATATCTCTCAAACATTGGTTATGCGAATATGATGAAAGTTTTATAAAAAGAAATATATTTTGTTTGCAATATACTCCTTCCATTTCACAAAGAGTTTTACAATACATTTTTGTTTCATAAAGATTTTTATATCAAATCTCAAATTTATCTCCAATTTTTAAGCTTAATTATTAGTTAGATTATGAGAGAGACAATTTTAGTGCATTAACAAAGATATAAATTTTATTTCACATTTTTAAATTTGTATGAAAGTGGTAGAATGACCGTTTTCGGATAAAATCCACTTTGCATGATATTCTAAATCACTTTTTCCTTTTAAATTCTGTTTATTTGATTTGAATCAATGAATTCTACATAGATTTGTAAACCTTACAATGGTTTTAAACCACTAAAATATTTTCCAAATTTTTGTACTTACCTTAACTTACTAAATTTATTACTTTTATTAATAAATAAATTATATTTTCAAGCTTAATTGATTTAACTAGTCATATGAACAAGTTCTAATGAGTCACATTATAACTTGTATGCTAAATACATTATATTCTCAAGACTTTTTTGGTTCAATTTGTAGTTTATTAGATATATAAACATGAAAATATAAATAAATAGTTTTACAATTGATCTACAATACACACATAGTTTTTTCTTAGGTTTTTTTTCAAAAAATTCAAAAATTGGAGTAAAGTTTTACATTTATTTAGTGCTAACTCGTGAGCTAGTTCATTTTACTCCAGTTTAGATATTGTAGTCCCAATAGACAAACATAAGAGCATATAACACACAAAATGAAGTCAATACTTTAGCTCTTAATGAGAAGAACTGAGTTAAACGAATTATCTCATTCAAACATTTCTACCTCTAATATGTACGATTCGTATCAAGGAATGTGGTTATCACAAGCTACACCATCGTACAATCATTTTTATCACAAATATTTGTTGAGTTTACCAAATAAGGCACGATGTTAAGGGAATATGTTAATGGAAATAAAATCAATAATTTGATTTTTTAAATAAATTGCGAACTTAAGTTTTTAAAATTTAACAAAATATATTAATGGATTATCAAACCGTTAAATGGTTCTCACAAATAATTTAAAATTTTGCCAAATTTGGCAAAATTAACGAATGTTTGTGATATTTTTTAGAAAAGTAAACGAAATTTCATGATCTATTTTAAAAGCCAATAAAATTAAGACATATTATTTACCATAAGCAAAGTTCCAGTTTTCACCACTTTTGCTTTAAATTCATGGTTTTTGTTTTGATATTTATCATCCTGATAATCGTCCGGTGCTTATTAAATTAATTTCTAAATAGTTTGTAGTAACCTATTTTCACCAAAGACAGTAATTATTGGCTATTTGTAGCTAACTTGTTTTGACAAGTACGTATTACATCAAGTAAATAATGAAAATGAAATATATATCTATAACACCTAACATTTGAAATTCATTGAAATTGTAGTAGTATTTTGTTACAAACAAAGTAGCAATTTCTAACACTTTATCCAAAATATATTAGTCGCCATATATATTGCTTACCATTCTTGAAAATTTAAGAACATTGTTAATAAGACATAAAAAAAACTATGTCGAGTCACCTAGTTTTTCTCAACAAATTTTTTTTTTGTTAATTTATTTGATAAAAACCCTTTAAAAATCAAAACTATCTAATCAAAATAATATTGATATTTTATTAGAATTTAATCATAAAACTAAATTTTAAGTTAAAAAAATAAATTGAACCCAAATACCCAATCCGGAACCCGACCCGGAAAAACCGGTACGGGTAAGCTTAAATAACTCTATTGGGTTTTATATTGAGATATTTGCACTCACACCTACTTTTCCACATTTTAATCACACATATACTCACTTTGTGCTATACATATACTTTTAGCATGTAAAATGACAATATAATCCCTTACTAAATTCTAACCCTTAACAACATTTCTTTTTCATCTCTTTTTCTTTTACCAAAAAATTACAACTTCTCAATTTTTTCTACATTTGTTTTTTTTCTTATCACAACTCTGAGCTTTATATGTATTTTTCATGTTGTTATATCTTTACTTTTGTTATGTTCCATTTTAAATTTTTTTTTTACAAAAACTTCAAAAATACTCTATATGGATAAGTTTAGGTGGATTTAATATTATTAAGAAAATTATATTTTTTTGAACATAATGCACAGTTGTTATAATGCACAAGTGGATATGATTTTATGAATATGGAGTTGGCATTCTTTAGCAAATCTTAAAGCAAGCTCATACTTTGATGATGTATCTCCTTAAATCTATTTCCAAACCGTTTATTTACTTTCACTTTAGATTCGTCTTCATCTTCCAATGTTTTTCTTTAGATTCGTTTTCATCTCCCAAATATTTATTTTATGAAGACAATGATCATATATATCCATGTGGTTACAGTTTGATGGACAAATAAAACAAAAATATTTTGATGTAAACAATAACAAAATGAAGTATTTTTCTTTAAGTTATAATAAGATTTCTCTACTTCAGTTTTGTTAAATTATGTTAATGTATGGTTTAGGGTTTAGGATTTAGGGGTTAGGCTTTAGGTGTTAGGGTTTAGGTTTTAAAGTTCTTTTGTTGTAACTTTGAGTCCACATGGAGCTATTGAGTCGTTATGAGTAAGGAACTTCATGTTAGATAAGAAACTAGAGTATGATGTGGAGGAAGACAACGACATTTTGGTATTGACTACGGTGACCATAATATGTTTAAAGTTTAGTATTTAGGGTTAGGGTTTAGAGTTTAGGATTTAGATTATAATTTTAGCTCTCTCGTTGTAGTTCATAGTCCCTATGGAGCTTTTGAGTTGTGAAGAGTATGAAATTTCATGTTGTGTAAGTAACTAGTATAATGTGGAGAAAGATACGGATTTTCGGTATCGACAATGGTGAACAAAATTTATATCCATAGAAAGTTGTTTATTTGTTCAAATATTCGTGGATATCATGTAATATATATGTTTTGAACATGTATAAAACGTGTCGATAAAGTTGACCATCAACTTTGAATAATTGTTAATTTGATAGTTATTATGAGTAATTTACCAAAGCAAAACTCTTTGATCAATTTGGTTTTCATATGTTTTTAAAATTTTCAAACATAAATAAGTATCCATAAACAATACTATAATTTACTATCCATCTATCAACAAACACATGTTTAGTTACAAATAGATAATATAAAGTATAATAATTCATCTAAAATATAGCAAAATGCATCTTAAAATGAAGAAAAAATATAATCATAAACTATTGTGTAAAAATAAAAAACTTTATATGTGATAATAAGTAAATAAAGTAATAACAAAAACATAGAACAAAGTGAGATGACAGAGAAACTAAAAATATATATAACCATAAATCCATTAATTCCTTCCTCTTTCAACGCATACACACATCAACTATCTTATATTTTTTTTTATCAAATTCAGGGTTAATATCGTCATAAAAAATATGCACAAGAGAGAAAAAAAGACAAAAGATACACCTAATACTGAAAGTATGTGTAGATGAAAACATTTACCTATAAAGTGGGTCTTCATGTAATTCACTCTTTTATATTGCTAAACCGAACGGATCCTACCCAATAGACATGCTATAATACAGTTTAGGCCCATTAAAGGCCCAATAATTTCGAATCGTTTCGCCTTGTCAAAAAAACCCGAAACCTGTTTCATCTTCCTCAGACGGCTACAGAGTAAGAGAGAGAGAAAGAGACCAGAGAAGATGATGAGTAGCTTCACGATTCCATCGTCTTCCTCCTTCTCTCTTTCAAATCTCTACACCCAACCCTCTCTTCATCATCACTTCATCCTCCGCAATTCCAATTTTGAGTTTCGCCGGTTACGATTAGGTTTAGCGCCGCCTCGAAGAAGACGAACTTGTTTACAATGCAATTGCTCCACCAAAGGCTCCAATGGTACAGATTCAAGTCTCAATCTCTGTGAAAGTTTCGATTTTTTAGGGTTTGTTGTGAATTTTTAGGGTTTAATTGAATAAAAATGGATACTTTGTTTTGTGGGTAGGTGAGAATGAGAACAAGAGTGTGTTAGATGCTTTCTTTTTGGGGAAAGCTTTAGCTGAAGTGATCAATGAGAGAATTGAGTCTACTGTTGGAGAAGTTTTGGGTACTATTGGAAAGTTTCAAGCTGAGCAACAGAAGCAAGTTCAAGAGATTCAGGTTAGTTTTTGTCAATTCTTGTTCTTGTTCAATCTTGTGTTGAAGAAGCATTGTGTTAACCCTAGTTACCATAGAACTATAGAAGATACTCAAAAGGTTTAGCTGAGAAGGTGTGTGAGCTTAGTAGAGCGGGATTAGTTAACCGCGGATTAATTTTCGAAATTACTCTCTAAATGCTAATAGTGAAATGTATTTGAAAGTGTAAATGGTATTGAAGGCATTAAGCTCTCCAAGAACGGCATTGTGTTAGGTTTTGTAAACTCTATTCACCATAGAACTATAGAAGATACTCAAAATGTTTAGCTGAGGTGTGCAAGCTTAGTAGAACGGCATTAGAAAACCGCGATTAGTTTGCGAAATTACTGCTAAATGCTAGTAGTGAAATGTATGAATAAGTGTAAATGGTATTGAAGACATTAAGCTGTCCAAGAACGGCATTGTGTTTGGTTTGTATACTGTATTCACCATAGAACTATAGAAGCTTCTCAAAAAGTTTAGTTAATACGTAGCTGAGGTGTGTGAGCTTAGTAGAAAGGCATTAGAAAAACTGCGATTTGTTTCCAAAATTACGCCTAATAGCGACAGGTATTTGAGAGTATACATATTATATCTTATGTCTTGTTACTGTGTGATTCGGTTTTCATTTACGGTGTTGGAGTTAATAATTTGGTTACTCGTTTAATAACAGGAAGAGGTTCTTGAAAGAGCCAATAAAGCTAAGGAAAGAGCGGCTCGAGAAACTATGGAGGAGCAAGGACTGGTTGCTTCCAGATCAACAACGACAAGCATTAACCGAAAACCGGCTGCTGGCGTTGTGACCTCTGTAACTCCTACATCAACCATTGAGAGTAACATTATAACGGGTGGTGTAGAGGAAAGCTCGAGTTCTAGTGATGAAGACAGTGTCTAAGGTAAAGATTTGGTAATAGCACCAGAGACTTGTCTAAATCAGTTGAGAACATACTCGTTGATACATGTACTTGATAAAAACGATGTAAACAATGAAAGCGAAGATAAATAAAAGGTTAATAGAAATGGGAAATGACAAAACATCACAAACATCTGCATATACATAGATGAGGAACAACAGAAACCGCAAACGCAGCCAACGCATTGAAACAAAAGTGAGATGAGTTGAGCCATGGAAGAAAACACACAAAGAGAAAAATGGAACCCTAAGTCCATAAGTAAACACACAAACACTCCTTTAAACTAAACCTTAAAGAAAAGGGAAATAACTAAAACAGAGCACCAAAACCAAAACCCATTTGAACTTTTGTCTTGTGCTGCATAGTGTTGCGCTAAACTGTTTTGCGCTGCATCCTAGCATCGTCCGCAAGATCCTTAACATCCGGAATACTTTGAACAGCATTTATAGCCTGTTGAGAAGCATCCTCTACGCCAGAAGTAACTCTTGGGAATTTGCCCGCCACTTGATCAGGAAGGTTTCTCTCTTTTGCACCAAAACATTTGGGTTAGAAGATTAGTTCGAAAAAAACTAAACCAAAATCAGGTTTAAACACAACTACATAAACCTAACTAGTACTAGTATAATAGTAATAACTTACTAAATGCTTGGAGATCCATTGGTGCGCCAAGAGCATTGTTGATATGTGGAACTACAAGAAGGAGAATGAGAAAGAGAAACATGGAAGAGACCATAGAAGTTGTCATGTTTAATTTTCCTAGTGAGTGACAATGAGAGAGACATGTTTATGCATTTATATAGGAATCCATAGAGAACTGAAGGAGAGCGAGAGTGTTGGTACTTGGTAATCTTCGGCGAAATTCTTAAACATTGCATTGTTTAAGTCTCTAGGAGCCAATTGCTAGAGACCTATTTGATAGTTATCCAAACTTAAGACTACTTAAAGGTGTTTAGCTTTTTAATATCTTTTTGTTCATAGGTTAGTTAAATAGCTAAATTATCAAATTTATTTATGTTTTTCAAGGTAGGGATAATATTAAAGATTACCATGAAAGAATGAAAAGTTATAACTCTCGTCTATTACATTTTATACTATTTTACTCTTTTTATTTTATTTTAACAATTAAGAGATTTTGGGCCGAAACTCATATATCCCGTCTTGTCCGAAACCAGAAGTGCTACTCGAATTTTTTGCCAAAGATCTACTATTTTACTCTTAATGTTATCAATTAAAGAATTTAATACTTTGTTATCACTGCTATTTTGAGTGTTTTCTTTTTATAGTGTTATATTATTTTGCAGTTTCTTTTTATTATGTAGTGCATTTCTACATTGTAACGTGTATGGACATTGTGTGTTGACTAGTGGTCTCCTCTAGTCTTTTAGATTGCTTGGTTAAATTGGCTTTGTTTTTTTTTTTTGAACACCAAATTGGCTTTGTTTAAAACTACAAAAACACGAACTTGCTTAAGTGATTTCGTGGAAACATCTTCACAATCTCTCGATCACGGACTTCATGATTTGGTGAGGTTATGTTCGGTGAATGATTTGTGTCAATCATACTTTGAATCATGTTGGAAAAATTGATTTGTTCAGAAAACTGTCTCTGCCTTGCTAAGAGGGTTTTATGAACCTCTACCCATTTATTGTATTGTTTGTTATGCCCATGTGTTTATTTGTATATCGCATAAATAATTGGGACAAAAATCAAAATAAATATAATATATATGGGTTTTTGACTAGTATAAATACCAAATTTGATGATTTGAAGATGTTTGATAAAAAGAAATGTTGGAGATCAGTAAAAGAATCTCAAATTTGAAAATTTGAGAGATTATTGAAATGTTCTTAGATAAAAATTCATGTGATGTAAACTGATTTACACAGTCTCAGGACTCAGGAACGTTCACGGTTGTGGTCAGCGTTGATTGTCCGAGCGGTCCAGCTAAGTAAGATATTAAATGGGAATTTTGTGGGCTATGCCCTATTCAAAACTCAAAAATGTTAAATTGCCATTTTCCCCAACTATTTTCAAAACATACCATAATAGTTATTATGTACAGCTGCGAATTGACGATTTTGCCCTCGCAGAAAAAGACAAAAAAACGATAGACTAAAAAAAAAAAAAGAGAACTCGTCCATAAGATCTGGTCCACTACATCTGATCCGCCATAACTAGACGACTAATCGCCGAATCTTGTCAATCAACAAAAAAATGTATTGTCCATAGTGTAATAACTGCATCACTTGTTTCATCGTCTGGCTGGTCTGCCGAATCAAGTCACCAGAACTGGTCTGCCGGTTTTTGTCACCTAGAACAAATATTTCATAACTAGTTTTTGTCCACAAGAAATTATTCGCCGGATCTGGTTTGCCACAACTAGTCTATCATAACTTTTATCTGGTCTGCCAAATCTGCTCTGCCGGAACTGGTTAGTTTGTAGGAACTGGTTAAAGTTCGTAGGAACTGACTATGGTCTGCCTGAACTCGTCTGCCAGATCTGGTCTAACGGAACTCGTCTTTCTGGTTGGTCGAAACTGGTCCGCCGAATATGGTCTACTTGAACTGGTTATAGTTCATCAGAACTGACTGTAGTCTGCCAGAACTCGTCCGCTGGAGTTATGGTCTGTCAGAACTGGTCCGTCGAATATGGTATGCCAAAACTGGTCTACGAAATTGGTACACCGGAATTGACTATGGTCCGCCGGATCTTGTCTGTCGGATCTGGTATGCCGGAGTTCGTCCATCGGATCTGGTCCTCTGGAACTGTTTGTTGTGGGAAGAAGAAAAAGAAGATGAAGAAGAAGAGAGATAAAAAAAAAAAAAAAAAAATTGTGTTTGAAGATTTTATTGGTGAGAAGGGTAATATGGTCTTTTAACAATGACGTTGTGGCAGGCGGGAGAAGAGGTTGCGCAAAATGGCACTTGACACAACTTTTTTTTACTGTTCATGGCATAGCCCACAATTTTCTCATATTAAATTGCAGGCAATCCTAAAGTAAACAAACCTCTCCATTTCCACACTTAAAAAAAAAATTCAATTAAGATTAGAATTTAAAAGTTTAATTACAAAATATAAAACTTAAATCGATTATTTTCTTCTAGCTATAGATCTTTTCACCTACAATGAACCGGTGGAAGATTTTACGGCGGGACTTCAACGATGGTCGACGGAATCACTCATAATATAAAGTAAAAATCTGCACTCATATCACTAGACCACAACGTGTCATAGATTAAAGATGCGTTACAACAAATATTTTTTTCCAAATTGTTAAATAAACTAAATATATTATAGACCATTCATTTCATTTCACCATATATATATATTTTTTGTCTTACAAAATTTAAGATATAAGTTAATTCATACAAATAGATTGCAACACGCGTCGCAAAATGAAGAAAAGCAAAACTCAACGTGTCATGCATGAAAAGAGCGTTACAAAAAACAATTTGTGTTCAGCTACTTAAATAGATTGTTTATTATTCATTTCATTTCACCCCATCTCTCCATATTTTCTCTACTTAAATTGAGATCTGCTTCTTTGGGCATCACCGGAGATAAAAGATAGCAATGGCACGAAAAAGATCTTTGTAAGTATTGTTGTCACTAATTCAACAGAAGATATAGGCGATTTAGCCTGATGGCAAATTTTCTTCTTTATAAAACTAACACTAACTAAGTGGCGATCTAATGTTTGTCTTATGTTCTCTCATTGTTCACAACCATAAAAGGAAAAAGTCTGCCAAATTGGTCAGGATAGCTTGCAGATTTTTAAGGCCTCGTTTGGTGAGACGGTACGTTCATTAATCTAACTATGCCTATTACATATTTCCACTGTTTTAGAGTTGTACTTGTTATCAATTTTATTTTTTCTTTCTTTCTGTGTTGGGATTGGAGTCTATACTATATTATAAAATATGTATCTATAAAATTTATTACAAAATGACTTGAGATAAGGTGTTTAATTAAGACTGTTTTTTTTTAATCATGAAATGAACTAAATATCTTCTTTGTTTGTCATATACATGAAAAAAAAAAGTTGTTTACCCAATTAGACATGAATCTCACTGTATTTTATTATTAAGAACAGCCAACATATTTTTCATGTTTTATCAATTTGTTCATAAGATAAGTTTTTAGTCTTCTCCTATCCCAATTTTACAATGGGCTAAATAAGAATTCCCCAATTTTGTTCGAGCACACCCATAATTTTAAGGTTAAAATATCTGGTAGGGAAAATGTTATGTTTTGATAAGATCTAATTAAATGTAAATTCAAACATTTTAAATGATTAAAATTTTTGCCTTATATGTTTATCATAGTAGAAAAGTTTGACCATATTTTTTTTACATTAGACCAATTAGAGGAGGATTTTATGTGTTGTAAACATTTATTGACAAATATGCTCACCTTGTAAATCAATAATCATAAAAACCTAAAATATATAGGTGAACCAATATACACATTACACTTTTTTGGTTCGTCCATACATAGGCTTTTGTGATTACCAATTCAAAGATTTACTGACATATGTCATTTACTCTATAATGATAATTACATTATGTTTGTTTTTGGCAGTATAATAAATATAAGTTGTATTAAAATTACAACTTGGTTTACAACTCATCATTACAGCTCATTAAATAAACTTTCTAAATTATGTTTCAAACTTTTTTACATGTGTATATGGGGACATTAATAGGCAAATATTACCTCCTTTTTTTAGAGGTTGACTAGACCAACCAACAAAAGACACATAATAAAATGAAAATTTGTTTTTTGATATAAATCTTCTCATATAGAAAGCTTTCATATATATAGCTACATTTTTCCTTAAACATAATTTGTATATTTCTATAACAATCTTTCTTAAATTTGTTTTATATTAAAAAGTACCTTTTTAAATGTGTTGAAACATCTTTTGTGGACCTAGTCCAACAAAATCAAAGTTAGAAACCCTCTATATAATATTTTACCCATTACTCTCTCAAACCACACAAACCCTCCTCTCCTGATTCTTTATATATTTTTTTTTTTCACCATGGGTAGGAGAAAAGTTACACACCAATTGATCGCTGACAACTCCACTCGTCGTGTTACCTTTCGGAAACGCAAAGATGGTTTATTGAAAAAGATAAATGAATTGACTATCCTATGTGGTATACCCGCTTGTGCCATCATTTACAGCGAGTACAAGGATGGCCCTGAGGTATGGCCAAACGTTAGCGAGGTTCGTTCTCTTCTTGACAGGTTAAGCGAGCTTCCAGTGGAGAAACAGACCAAATACATGATGGACCAGAAGGATCTCATGAACAAGATGATCCACGATGCAGAAAAGAAGTTGGAGAAAGAAAAAGCGTATACTCGTGCGATGAAACTTGGGATAATGGCTTCGACAAGTGATCTAACCACCGATACTGATTGTTCGGAGGAACTGGCCAAAGCGGCTGAGGTGATTGATAAGAAGCTGAAAGTCATACAAGAGAGAATCAAAGCTGTGGAAGCAGGAGCCCCCATTATCAAGAGAGATTAGCCTTATCAAAATTTATAATCTTATTATCTTTTTCAATTTCATCGTTTTTATAGTTTTCTCATATTAAGATATTTCGATTAATGGTGTTGACATTTATGTTCTATGATTTATGCTTTGCATTCTTAAGAAGGACTAAGAGAATTATATAAATATCTTTGGACTTTTTGTGGTTTAATTTTGCTAAAATTTATTAGAATAGACACTATATATAATTGATATATTCGATTAATGGCCAGATTTGTTTTATGTTTATGAAGATTCTTTCCCTTATATGTTTGCTAATTTTTTTTTTCTATTTTCTTTGGTCAACAATATGTTTTTGATTCAATAAAAAATCATTTGTCTTATTTCTTACCATTAAAAGAAATTTTTTTATCTTCTACTATAATTAATAGACTAACGAGTATATATATAAAATCTGGTAAATAAATATGTTTGATATATGAATTACAATTTAATCCATGATATACGGTAAGGCATTTTTCATTAAAACTATAATATTTATAATCGATTGTACTCAAGTCTATCAAATATATATTTCCCATATAAAACAATAATTAATGGGTTTTAAAATCCTAAAAATTTAAATTGGGTGCATGAACTATAGTTTACTCTCAACAGTAGATGCAAACATAATACTGTAGTTATTAACCTTTTTTATGCTTTAACTATATGTTGCTTACTCATTTTTTATGATATATATAGTTATTATAAAACTAACGAAGAAACTTAAGTTGCATGTTTTGTGATATTAAATTATTGTCTTTTTATTTAAAAGAAAACAGACAAAATTATTATTATATTAGATTTCTCTAAAATTTATGTCTATGTAACTGCCAAAAATATTATTAAGTAAATTTGATTTTAATTTTGAAACGCTCTTAATAGTTTGACCAAAAAAGACAAACAAATTTATGTCAAAATTCCACAAAAAATCTTCATCTAATTTTAATTTGAAAGTTTAATACCCAATGTTATTTGATTGGAAACAAAATGCATAGTTTATTAATTTGTTGTCTATTAATACATCAAGTATATAAAAATTGTCGAATCGAAAAAACCGCTTAACAAACGATACTCGGATTGACGGAATCACTAAACCGGGGTTAATGGGATTACACTAAACTTAGGGTTTATCGATCCCAATTCGATTTGGGGTAATAGCAAAGGACAATGCAGTCTTTGGATAACCCCAAATTACTCGTGTGTTTAGGGATTAGTGATTTCGTCAACTTCGGTTTAGTGATTCCGTCAATCCGATTAAGCGGTTTATTCGATTCGATAATTTTTATATACTTAATGTATTAATAGACCAAAATTTAATAAACCATGCATTTTATTTCCAATCAAATAACATTGGGTATTAAACTTCCAAATTAAAATTAGATGGAGAATTTTTATGGAATTTTCCCGTGTGTTATGATTGTTTTTGTCATAAACTAGTTACCTTTATCTCTTCTTTTTTTTTGGTAGAAAGTAGTTACATTTCTATTTAAATGTATTAATTCATAGTTTACAACTTGTATGAAGGAAAAATGTTAAAATTTAAAGTCTTGTCACAATGAACAAGAAGAGGAAAAACATCTAAATATTTGTCTTTCTTATCATATACTAGGGGTCGTACGTGCGGGATGTTTTTGCAAAAAACCTTTTTTCATCATAAACCTGTTATATTTGTAGAATTTTATGTGTTATGGTTAAATTTAGAAAAGTTGAAATTTTAGAAGTGTTTTATTTAAAAGAAAAAACATTAGCATTAACATGTATAAAAGATGAGCTTTTGTCTTATATAAGTTTATGGTCCAGGAATAATGTAAATGGATTTTGTTTTAGACCCGAACATGATATAAAACTACAGGGCAGATCCAACAAAACGTTTTGCCTTATCTCCCCGCTAGGTCAAAAGGAAAAAAAAAGAAAAGGAAAACAGATTTACGAAAAGACAAAACATGAACTGGTCCGCCGGTTTTTGTCACCTAGAACAAATCTATCATAACTAGTTTTTGTCCGCCGGAAATGATTCGCCGGCTCTGGTTTGCCACAACTAGTCTATCGTAACTGGTTTATCTGGTCTGCCAAATGTGCTCTGTCGGAGCTGGTTAAAGTTCGTAGGAACTGACTATGGTCAACCTGAACTCGTCCGCCATATCTGGTCTATCGGAACTCGTCTTTCTGGTTGGTCAAAACTGGTCCGCCGAATATTGTCTACTTGAACTTGTTATAGTTCATCAGAACTGACTATGGTCTGCCAGAACTCGTCAGCTGGAGTTATGGTCTGTCAGAACTGGTCCGTAGAATATGGTCTGCCAAAACTGGTCTACGGAATTGGTTCACCGGAATTGACTATGCTCCGCCGGATCTGGTCTGTCGGATCTGGTCCGCCAGAGTTCATCCATCGGATCTGGTCCTCTGGAACTGTTTATTATTGGAAGAAGAAAAAGAAGATGAAGAAGAAGAGAGATAAAAAAGGAAAAGAAAAAATTGTGTTTGAAGATTTTGTTGGTGAGAAGAGTAATATGGTCTTTTAACAATGACCTTGTGGCAGGCGGGAGAAGAGGTTGCGCAAAATGGCACTTGACACAACTTTTTTTTTACTGTTCATGGCATAGCCCACAATTTTCTCATATTAAATTGCAGGCAATCCCAAAGTAAACAAACCTCTCCATTTCCACACTTAAAAAAAAAATTCAATTAAGATTAGAATTTAAAAGTTTAATTACAAAATATAAAACTTAAATCGATTATTTTCTTCTAGCTATAGATCTTTTCACCTACAATGAACCAGTGGAAGATTTTACGGCGGGACTTCAACGATGGTCGACGGAATCACTCATAATATAAAGTAAAAATCTGCACTCATATCACTAGACCACAACGTGTCATAGATTAAAGATGCCTTACAAGAAACATTTTTTTTCCAAATTGTTAAATAAACTAAATATATTATAGACCATTCATTTCATTTCACCATATATGTATATTATTTTGTCTTACAAAGTTAAAGATATAAGTTAATTCATACAAATAGATTGCAACACGCGTCGCAAAAAGAAAAAAAGCAAAACTCAACGTGTCATGCATGAAAAGAGCGTTACAAAAAACAATTTGTGTTCAGCTACTTAAATAGATTGTTTATTATTCATTTCATTTCACCCCATCTCTCCATATTTTCTCTACTTAAATTGAGATCTGCTTCTTTGGGCATCACCGGAGATAAAAGATAGCAATGGCACGAAAAAGATCTTTGTAAGTATTGTTGTCACTAATTCAACAGAAGATATAGGCGATTTAGCCTGATGGCAAATTTTCTTCTTTATAAAACTAACACTAACTAAGTGGCGATCTAATGTTTGTCTTATGTTCTCTCATTGTTCACAACCATAAAAGGAAAAAGTCTGCCAAATTGGTCAGGATAGCTTGCAGATTTTTAAGGCCTCGTTTGGTGAGACGGTACGTTCATTAATCTAACTATGCCTATTACATATTTCCACTGTTTTAGAGTTGTACTTGTTATCAATTTTATTTTTTCTTTCTTTCTGTGTTGGGATTGGAGTCTATACTATATTATAAAATATGTATCTATAAAATTTATTACAAAATGACTTGAGATAAGGTGTTTAATTAAGACTGTTTTTTTTTAATCATGAAATGAACTAAATATCTTCTTTGTTTGTCATATACATGAAAAAAAAAAGTTGTTTACCCAATTAGACATGAATCTCACTGTATTTTATTATTAAGAACAGCCAACATATTTTTCATGTTTTATCAATTTGTTCATAAGATAAGTTTTTAGTCTTCTCCTATCCCAATTTTACAATGGGCTAAATAAGAATTCCCCAATTTTGTTCGAGCACACCCATAATTTTAAGGTTAAAATATCTGGTAGGGAAAATGTTATGTTTTGATAAGATCTAATTAAATGTAAATTCAAACATTTTAAATGATTAAAATTTTTGCCTTATATGTTTATCATAGTAGAAAAGTTTGACCATATTTTTTTTACATTAGACCAATTAGAGGAGGATTTTATGTGTTGTAAACATTTATTGACAAATATGCTCACCTTGTAAATCAATAATCATAAAAACCTAAAATATATAGGTGAACCAATATACACATTACACTTTTTTGGTTCGTCCATACATAGGCTTTTGTGATTACCAATTCAAAGATTTACTGACATATGTCATTTACTCTATAATGATAATTACATTATGTTTGTTTTTGGCAGTATAATAAATATAAGTTGTATTAAAATTACAACTTGGTTTACAACTCATCATTACAGCTCATTAAATAAACTTTCTAAATTATGTTTCAAACTTTTTTACATGTGTATATGGGGACATTAATAGGCAAATATTACCTCCTTTTTTTAGAGGTTGACTAGACCAACCAACAAAAGACACATAATAAAATGAAAATTTGTTTTTTGATATAAATCTTCTCATATAGAAAGCTTTCATATATATAGCTACATTTTTCCTTAAACATAATTTGTATATTTCTATAACAATCTTTCTTAAATTTGTTTTATATTAAAAAGTACCTTTTTAAATGTGTTGAAACATCTTTTGTGGACCTAGTCCAACAAAATCAAAGTTAGAAACCCTCTATATAATATTTTACCCATTACTCTCTCAAACCACACAAACCCTCCTCTCCTGATTCTTTATATATATTTTTTTTTCACCATGGGTAGGAGAAAAGTTACACACCAATTGATCGCTGACAACTCCACTCGTCGTGTTACCTTTCGGAAACGCAAAGATGGTTTATTGAAAAAGATAAATGAATTGACTATCCTATGTGGTATACCCGCTTGTGCCATCATTTACAGCGAGTACAAGGATGGCCCTGAGGTATGGCCAAACGTTAGCGAGGTTCGTTCTCTTCTTGACAGGTTAAGCGAGCTTCCAGTGGAGAAACAGACCAAATACATGATGGACCAGAAGGATCTCATGAACAAGATGATCCACGATGCAGAAAAGAAGTTGGAGAAAGAAAAAGCGTATACTCGTGCGATGAAACTTGGGATAATGGCTTCGACAAGTGATCTAACCACCGATACTGATTGTTCGGAGGAACTGGCCAAAGCGGCTGAGGTGATTGATAAGAAGCTGAAAGTCATACAAGAGAGAATCAAAGCTGTGGAAGCAGGAGCCCCCATTATCAAGAGAGATTAGCCTTATCAAAATTTATAATCTTATTATCTTTTTCAATTTCATCGTTTTTATAGTTTTCTCATATTAAGATATTTCGATTAATGGTGTTGACATTTATGTTCTATGATTTATGATTTGCATTCTTAAGAAAGACTAAGAGAATTATATAAATATCTTTAATTTGGCCTTTTGTGGTTTAAGTTTGTTAAAATTTAATAGAATAGACACCATAATTGATATATTCGGTTTATGGTCAGATTTTTTTTATATTTATGAAGATTCTTTCCCTTATATGTTTGTTATTTTAATTTTTTTTCTATTTTCTTCGGTCAAAAATACGTTTTTAATTTAATAAAAAATCATTTGTCTTATTTCTTACCAATAAAAGAAAACTTTCTATCTTCTACGATAGTTAATAGACGAACGATTATATATATCAAATCTGGTAAAAAATATGTTTGATATATGAATTACGATTTAATCCATGATATACGGTAAGACATTTTTCATTAAAAATATTATATTGATAATCATTTGTACTTAAGTCTATCAAATATATATTTCCTATATAAATCAATAATAAATGTGTCATAAAATCCTATAAATTTAAATTGGGTGCATGAACTATAGTTTACTCTCAACAGTAGATGCAAACATAATAGTTATTAACCTTCTTTATGCTTTAACAATATGTTGCTTAGTCATTTTTATATGATATATATAGTTATTATAAAACTAACGAAGAAACTTAAGTTGCATGTTTTGTGATATTAAATATTTGTCTTTTTATTTAAAAGAAAACAGACAAAATTATTATTATATTAGATTTCTCTAAAATTTATGTCTATGTAACTGCCAAAAATATTATTAAGTAAATTTGATTTTAATTTTGAAACGCTCTTAATAGTTTGACCAAAAAAGACAAACAAATTTATGTCAAAATTCCACAAAAAATCTTCATCTAATTTTAATTTGAAAGTTTAATACCCAATGTTATTTGATTGGAAACAAAATGCATAGTTTATTAATTTGTTGTCTATTAATACATCAAGTATATAAAAATTGTCGAATCGAAAAAACCGCTTAACAAACGATACTCGGATTGACGGAATCACTAAACCGGGGTTAATGGGATTACACTAAACTTAGGGTTTATCGATCCCAATTCGATTTGGGGTAATAGCAAAGGACAATGCAGTCTTTGGATAACCCCAAATTACTCGTGTGTTTAGGGATTAGTGATTTCGTCAACTTCGGTTTAGTGATTCCGTCAATCCGATTAAGCGGTTTATTCGATTCGATAATTTTTATATACTTAATGTATTAATAGACCAAAATTTAATAAACCATGCATTTTATTTCCAATCAAATAACATTGGGTATTAAACTTCCAAATTAAAATTAGATGGAGAATTTTTATGGAATTTTCCCGTGTGTTATGATTGTTTTTGTCATAAACTAGTTACCTTTATCTCTTCTTTTTTTTTGGTAGAAAGTAGTTACATTTCTATTTAAATGTATTAATTCATAGTTTACAACTTGTATGAAGGAAAAATGTTAAAATTTAAAGTCTTGTCACAATGAACAAGAAGAGGAAAAACATCTAAATATTTGTCTTTCTTATCATATACTAGGGGTCGTACGTGCGGGATGTTTTTGCAAAAAACCTTTTTTCATCATAAACCTGTTATATTTGTAGAATTTTATGTGTTATGGTTAAATTTAGAAAAGTTGAAATTTTAGAAGTGTTTTATTTAAAAGAAAAAACATTAGCATTAACATGTATAAAAGATGAGCTTTTGTCTTATATAAGTTTATGGTCCAGGAATAATGTAAATGGATTTTGTTTTAGACCCGAACATGATATAAAACTACAGGGCAGATCCAACAAAACGTTTTGCCTTATCTCCCCGCTAGGTCAAAAGGAAAAAAAAAGAAAAGGAAAACAGATTTACGAAAAGACAAAACATGAACTGGTCCGCCGGTTTTTGTCACCTAGAACAAATCTATCATAACTAGTTTTTGTCCGCCGGAAATGATTCGCCGGCTCTGGTTTGCCACAACTAGTCTATCGTAACTGGTTTATCTGGTCTGCCAAATGTGCTCTGTCGGAGCTGGTTAAAGTTCGTAGGAACTGACTATGGTCAACCTGAACTCGTCCGCCAGATCTGGTCTATCGGAACTCGTCTTTCTGGTTGGTCAAAACTGGTCCGCCGAATATTGTCTACTTGAACTTGTTATAGTTCATCAGAACTGACTATGGTCTGCCAGAACTCGTCAGCTGGAGTTATGGTCTGTCAGAACTGGTCCGTAGAATATGGTCTGCCAAAACTGGTCTACGGAATTGGTTCACCGGAATTGACTATGCTCCGCCGGATCTGGTCTGTCGGATCTGGTCCGCCAGAGTTCATCCATCGGATCTGGTCCTCTGGAACTGTTTATTATTGGAAGAAGAAAAAGAAGATGAAGAAGAAGAGAGATAAAAAAGGAAAAGAAAAAATTGTGTTTGAAGATTTTGTTGGTGAGAAGAGTAATATGGTCTTTTAACAATGACCTTGTGGCAGGCGGGAGAAGAGGTTGCGCAAAATGGCACTTGACACAACTTTTTTTTTACTGTTCATGGCATAGCCCACAATTTTCTCATATTAAATTGCAGGCAATCCCAAAGTAAACAAACCTCTCCATTTCCACACTTAAAAAAAAATTCAATTAAGATTAGAATTTAAAAGTTTAATTACAAAATATAAAACTTAAATCGATTATTTTCTTCTAGCTATAGATCTTTTCACCTACAATGAACCAGTGGAAGATTTTACGGCGGGACTTCAACGATGGTCGACGGAATCACTCATAATATAAAGTAAAAATCTGCACTCATATCACTAGACCACAACGTGTCATAGATTAAAGATGCCTTACAAGAAACATTTTTTTTCCAAATTGTTAAATAAACTAAATATATTATAGACCATTCATTTCATTTCACCATATATGTATATTATTTTGTCTTACAAAGTTAAAGATATAAGTTAATTCATACAAATAGATTGCAACACGCGTCGCAAAAAGAAAAAAAGCAAAACTCAACGTGTCATGCATGAAAAGAGCGTTACAAAAAACAATTTGTGTTCAGCTACTTAAATAGATTGTTTATTATTCATTTCATTTCACCCCATCTCTCCATATTTTCTCTACTTAAATTGAGATCTGCTTCTTTGGGCATCACCGGAGATAAAAGATAGCAATGGCACGAAAAAGATCTTTGTAAGTATTGTTGTCACTAATTCAACAGAAGATATAGGCGATTTAGCCTGATGGCAAATTTTCTTCTTTATAAAACTAACACTAACTAAGTGGCGATCTAATGTTTGTCTTATGTTCTCTCATTGTTCACAACCATAAAAGGAAAAAGTCTGCCAAATTGGTCAGGATAGCTTGCAGATTTTTAAGGCCTCGTTTGGTGAGACGGTACGTTCATTAATCTAACTATGCCTATTACATATTTCCACAGTTTTAGAGTTGTACTTGTTCGGTTTTATTTTTTCTTTCTTTGTGTTAAGATTGGGGTCTATATTATAAAATATGTATGAAACTATACAAATTATTACAAAATGACATGAGATAAGCTGTTTAATAAGACCATTTTTTATTAAGAAAAAAACTAAATATCTTATTTGTTTGTCATATACATGATAAAAAAAACTTGTTTACACAATTAGACATGAATCTCAATTGTAATTTTATTATTAAGAACAACCAACATAGTTTTCATGTTTTATCAATTTGTTCATAAGATAAGTTTTTAGTCTTCTCCTATCCCAGTTTTACAATGGGCTAAATAAGAATTCCCCAGTTTTGTTCGAGTCCGCCCATAATTTTAAGGCTTAAAATATCTGGTAGGAAAAATTATATGTTTTGATAAGAACTAATGAAATGTAATTCAAACATTTTAAAAGATTTAGATTTTTGCCTTATATGTTTATCATTGTAGAAAAGTTTGACCTTAATTTATGGAAGGAGGATTTTATGTGTTGTAAACATTTATTACAAATATGCACACCTTGCAAATCAATAATAATAAAAGCCTAAAATATATAGGTGAAACAATAGAAAAGTTACACTTTCCTACGTTCGTCCATACGTAGGCTTTTGTGATTACCAATTAAAAGATTTACTGACATATGTCATTTACTCTATAATGATAATTAAATTATGTTTTTGTGGTCAGTATAATAAATATAAGTTGTATTAACATTACAACTTGATTTACAACTCATCATTACAACTCATCAAGTCAACTTTCCAAATTATGTTTCAAACTTTTTTACATGTGTATATGGGGACATTAATAGGCAAATATTACCTCCTTTTTTTAGAGGTTGACTAGACCAACCAACAGAAGACACATAATCAAATGAAATTTTATTTTTGATATAAATCTTCTTATATAGAAACCTTTCATATATATAGCTACATTTTTCCTTAAACACAATTTGTATTTTTCTATAACAACCTTTCTTAAATATGTTTTTATATTAAAAAGTACCTTTTTAAATGTGTTGAAACATCTTTTGTGGACCTAGTCCAATAAAATCAAAGTTAGAAACCCTTTATATAACATTTTACCCATTAATCTCTAAAACCACACAAATCCTCCTCTCCTTATTCTTTATATATTTTTTTTTCATCATGGGTAGGAGAAAAGTTACACACCAATTGATCGCTGACAACTCCACTCGTCGTGTTACCTTTCGGAAACGTAAAAGATGGTTTATTGAAAAAGATAAATGAATTGACTATCCTATGTGGTATACCCGCTTGTGCCATCATTTACAGCGAGTACAAGGATGGCCCTGAGGTATGGCCAAATGTTAGCGAGGTTCGTTCTCTTCTTGACAGGTTAAACGAGCTTCCAGTGAAGAAACAGACTAAATACATGATGGACCAGAAGGATCTCATGAACAAGATGATCCACGATGCAGAAAAGAAGTTGGAGAAAGAAAAAGCGTATACTCGTGCGATGAAACTTGGGATAATGGCTTCGACAAGTGATCTAACCACCGATACTGATTGTTCGGAGGAACTGGCCAAAGCGGCTGAGGTGATTGATAAGAAGCTGAAAGTCATCCAAGAGAGAATCAAAGCTGTGGAAGCAGGAGCCCCCATTATCAAGAGAGATTAGCCTTATCAAAATTTATAATCTTATTATCTTTTTTAATTTCATCGTTTTTATAGTTTTTTCATATTAAGATATTTCGATTAATGGTGTTGACATTTATGTTCTATGATTTATGTTTTGCATTCTTAAGAAGGACTAAGAGAATTATATAAATATCTTTAATCACCTCAGTTTGAGAGTATCCACCTCAGTTGTTACTTAAACACTCTCTTAAGATGTCATGTGAGCGTTCGTAAACCACTTCCAATGATACACACACCCACAGTTTTCCAAAAAACAATTAAAATATTTTCAATTGAATATATATATATATATATATATATATATATATATATATATATATGTATATATATATATTTTCTAATCAGCGAACAAATAGATGACTAACAAGTGTTTGAGTAACGTTTCTCAAGTGTCTTAAGGAAACAACGTTTCTCAAGTGTCTTAAGGAAGCAACGTTCCTCCCTTTCTCTACTACTTTTTCTCATATTTATTATTGTTATAATAAACAGCAACTACTTAAAAAAACTCTGCTGGAGATGGTCTTAACCTTCATGTGTTAAACGTAAACTGACATTTTTTAACGTCAATTTTATTAACAGAGATTCTTCTTTATGGTAGAGAGAACACAAAGAACAGAGTTACAAAGATTGAGAATTGAAAAGGTTGAAGCCTTTTTTGAATTTTGTTAGAGTGATGGTCAATTATTCATAAGGTTTTGATTTTTTCATTGTAGGGCTTTTGGTGATAAAGACGGATGATCAAGAATGGTTTTTATTTGTCCTCGTGATCGGAAGTATCCGAGTGGTCATCGTTCTATTAGAGCTACTGGTAAGTTTGAACTATTAAGTCTCTTGGCCTTTGGTTCTAATATTAGGAGTAATATGAGCTTCGATGCTTGACGACTCTTACTTAAAACAATTGATGTCAAAATTTGATTTAATGTATGGAAGAGAGAAGATTAAGAGAAGTAAAAAAATTGGGTCCTTATATATTTGGCCTTCATCGCAAACGTTTTGGGCCTTATGAGCCTTCTTTGTAGCCCTTTCATTTACTGGTTCCTCCACTTCACGACCTTTCTCTTCTACGTGTGACGGTCTCTTTCGCTGTTTCATGGAATATTTCGTCACTTACCGATTTGATTGTCGGGAGCTGCTCTATTTTCTTGTAATGGATCTGAACCAAACCTTAGTGAATCATTTGTAGCATGGCCAACATAGGTAGAAGTTATACTTAGAAGAAACCATGACCTAGGTTGGAAGATCCTCTTAGAAATTTTTTGACAAACATTAATAATGTCCCTATCCAATCATTTAAAAAAATATACAGATGTATGTACTGATATGTTAGTATATACAAATATGTGTGTTTCTGTGTCTTGTATATGTTTGGACCAACATATATATTAGCTTTTTTGTTCTGCATGTTATGCACCAACATATATAGAAACTTGCTTTTTTATTTCTTCGGGATGGGAAGCTTTACACAAAGATAAAGTTATAAAAAATACACTTAGTTTTTGGTCAAAAATCCATAAAGAACTCTACAATCAAATGCACTTACGTTGGAATAGTTTCTGTTGGATAAGCTTCATAGCTTAAAACCTAAGATATTCTAATCAAGTGTGAATTAGGACAAGAGAGGCTTGATGTAAATCTTAATAGAGTTAGGAGTTATTTAGTTCTAATAAGAAGGTTTAGAGAAGGTTAAATTTCTAGTCCTATAAATATGATTGTTGAAATGTGACAATCATTAAGAAAATCATAAGAGCTTTGTGTTTAGTTTTTTGAACTATATTTTCTAAACACATCTTAAGAGAGTTATTCTTAATATAGAGCTAAGTTTTGGTTAAGAGTTTTTAGTTTTAGAACCAGTAACCTTCTAGAAAATTATTGTCAAAAATGTATAAGTGAAGACAAAACGTGACAAAAAATATTATAATTATTATAAAAAATTAACTATTCCGTTAAAAAATTACAAATATATTTTTTACAGAAATGTAACCAATTTTAATTATATTCCATGTTAACATCTTTAATTGTGATCCATATTGACTAAAAATTCTAGGTCCCATCATTTCGACCTTTTGAACCCAAAATTGTAGGAAAAGTTCGAAACGTAAACATATTATAATAGGTGATCTATTATATATAGGACGCAAAAAGTCTAATTGTCTAAATAAAGGTAATCAAAACAAAACATATAGGAGGCAACTTCCATGTGTTTGGTTTCTTGTGTCGTTTAAATTGCTACAAGATCGAGTACATGAAGTAAATAAAATGTAATATTAGGCAGTGCTTTGGTAATAATGACGTTTAGTTTACGTTCTGATTTCATCTTAATCCCAATATTAGACAATCATGCTGGTAGGATAGTTTATGCCAGAAAATGCGTAGATAGATAAATATATACATACAAGAAAAAGAACTATAATACAGTTTTTTATCCATATATGTACATATTATCACTAGATGGAGAAAACTGGAATATAAATTAATACGTAAGAACAGTTATTAGTTTTATGGTCTAACTGATCCCAAAATCTAGATCAAAAAATGATTGTCACATCCTAAACATTATCTAAATATCTTTTTTTTTTTCTAAACAAGTTTGCAAATTTTTATAAATAGGTGTCCAATGGGCTATTTCCATATTTAGGCCCATTACAATTCCAAATGGCTCAATCCACATACAACAAACCAAACCAAACAATAAACCAAACCCGATTTTATGAACCGAATTAAACCAATTACACAAAACCCTAGTCTCTAATTGTAGAACACAACCAGAGCCGCCACCCAAGAATTATGAATCCTCACCGGACCATGGTTTCCGGCGAGCCTGGACAACGAAAGCCGAACGAAGATGGTGGATCTGCTGCCATCCCGCCACCGTAGAACCGTTTTGAGTAGGAAAAAGAAAAACGAGCTTGTCTTTGTCGAGGAGATCCAAGCTCAGACGTGAAAGAGAAATAGCAGTAGGGAGTAGATCTAAGACTTCCAACGGTGGCTTAGCTTTCCCTAGTTGCGGACAATCTCCCCCATCGAACGACGGCGCCGTAAAACCTCCATAATCTTCAATCTTCAGATCTAAGCACTATCCCTTTTTCTTTCTTTAATCTGAATCTCCCTCTTCTAATCTGCGTCGCTACATCGCCGGTAGATCAAATCGCGGATGTCTCATGGAAGCTTCTCCTCTCCACATCTCTCTTGGATTTGGTCATATTGCTTTACTTAGAATGATGCAGCGGATTACAGATGAAGAACCATGAGCCATGGGGCTCTCAACGTCACCGGAATCAACGGAGAACCCCGACGACGGCGCACGAGATTTTGGTCAGAAGAAGAAACTTTTTTGAGAGAAAAATCGCCGCGAATGAGATCCACGCGCCCGCGACTCTTCCACTCTTTTTCTTAATTAGTATTTTTTCCAAAGATCTTTTATCCTAAGACTTTGGACTTTAATAACAATATATCGATACAAAATATTTATACTTTATATTTTAGTATTCCTAATATTTTATGTGAAAGTTTGGAAAAAGGTTGAATGTAGAGACAAGAGGTAGAAGTTTATATATCAACCCGCAATGGTAAATTTGCTATTTCACTTATTATTATTATTCCAAATCGAATATTACAAGTCATACAACGACATATTATAGGTATCACTGAATCAATGTAGCTGCATGCATGCTTCCACCACCTAATATAACATGTACATGAGAATATTCATATAGATATAGCTAGGTAATAACGTGAAGACAACGTAAACCATTGTTTGAGTTGGGCTAGAGGAATATGATTCCTTTTTCTTTTTCTTTTAGTTACCATGTCAGTATGTCACAAAAAAAAATAAAAAGATTTGAAAAATACTTACAGTAATACAAAAAAAACCTTCTACGAGATAATAAAGAGTAGACAAAGAAAAAATAAATAACAGTTACATAAAATAAAATAAAATAATTGATTTTGCAATTTTTATGTAATTTATATACTCTTATTTTTATTTTTTTTTATTAACTAAAAATTTCTACATTTAGGTTCGCACATTTTCTTACCTCCAAAACTATAATTCTTATAGCTACTTGAATTTTCGTGGCTTAAACTTAATATTCGTGGTTACAAGATTTTTTTTTTCTATAACCACAAAAATTCAAGCGGCTATAAATTTTTTTTTTTAACTAGTATGGCTATATGTATTATAGCAAAAACTATTCGAATTGACGATCTTAATTATAAGTAATTTGATTATATTTTATGGGACGTTTATATTTTTATACACGCAAGGGATATATAATCGGCAAAGCTTCGAGTAAGTCAACATTATATTTTTCTTAGGGAAGTAAGTAAAGCTACAAAAAAAAGTCTTTAAACTTCTTTCTTTCACGTCGTTTCTTTTTGCTTTTTTCTTCCTCAGCTTTCAAGATTCTTTGCCAATTTGACCATTACACACACTTTGGCCTACCAAAACTTTAGAAAACATTCATAGGGGCAAAAACCTGAACTGATAGTCCATCTTATTCAAACCCTAGTATGTCCCATGTATATGTCCACACTCTTTCAAAGATGCTCAAAGAGAGGACTCTCTCGTAATTTAACCCCTCGTGACATATCTGCCACACTTTTTTGTTTTCTCAAAGGCTGAACAATCTTTGATGCGATGTCTTCCAACAACATCTTTATTATGGCATTATTAGAGTAAAGTGTGTGTGTGGGAATTTGAATATCTCTCTTTCTCTCTCTATCTCTCATAATTAGCTCATCAAGCTCCTTCTTCATTTCTTATTCTTCCTAGATTTCTCTTTTGGTTCATGGATATTGAGTCTTGCTTAAGGTTTTGGGGAGTAGTTCTTTCTTCTTTTAAACTGCATGGCAACTAGAATTGATCAAACCAGCACCAAGTCATTGCATCCAAAGCAACTCATTCATTTCATTATCACAATCATCTTTTTAGCTTTCCTTTTGTTCATTACTCCTACAAGCTCCATACATCATCATCACCTCCATGAATCCTCATCTAAGAACACTTTGGCTCCTTCCAAGAGGTTCCTTCTACAACCTTCAACTCCATCTTCATCCACTATGCATTTGCGTCCAATAGCTCACACTCGAGCTAGTGTTACAAGGAAGAGGAGAAGAGTGTTTGGAGCTGAAGCTCATGAGGTTCCAAGTGGTCCAAACCCTATCTCAAACTAGGTAATATAATTTTAATATTTGAGGGTGAGTTTGAAAGAGGAGTCAATGTAGTTTAATATGGAAGTTTGTAATGGATGGAGAGAATTATCATAGATTTTTAATTATATATCAGTGTTTCCCTTTCTTTCTTTTATGCCCTCTTAATTTGTTTGTTAAGATATTTTCATCTTAATTCATCTTATAAGTTTTGAAGTTAGCATTGTATAGAGAGTTCACAAAAAAAAAAAAAAAGAGCATTGTATAGAGAAAAGAGAGACTTATATATTTCACATGTGTACGTGTATGTATCCATCTATATAATTCTCTCACATTTATATTTCAATTCTTTTATAGTGCTTTATCAATTAATAGAATAGTTATGCTATATATGGGGACATATGCATGATACTATGCCAAAAAGCAATTCGATGTTTATTAGATTTAGAGCAAGTTGGTATAGCATTATCAAACATTTAACCCGAAATTAATCCCATTTGTGACCTTAATCACCTAATGAAGCCAGCTTGGGTACCAAAGTTGGATTAAGTTATATATAGGCATCTGTTAAGATATCTTTTAGTAATCTCTATAACACTTAATTGAGCTAAATAAGAAACCATATAGATAACAAAAGATTATTCTAAAAGAAGAAGTCATCATCGTCATTGTATAAATTATTATTGGAAAACGTTAGCAAAGATTCTCTGTTCTATAACCAAAACAAACAACCTTGTCACCATCTCGTCAATGAAGTTGTCTTTTTCTCGTTCTTGTTTCATCGTAGAAACATTTTTTCTTTCTTAAGAACCATCTGGTTTCATAATCAAACTATTAATTGAAGTCTGGATAAATAAATCAAAACAAGGTTTTGTAGGATCTTTGTGGTACTTTATGTTTTTCTTGTGAAACCTATAAAGTATTAGAGAGATCCTACAAAACTATACTGTTGAAATGAGTTGTTTCTTGGGTCCATCGATGAACAATAAAACTAGAGAGAATGAAGGATCATCTATGGCTGCTCCTTATCAGCAACAAATAACAACACGAGATGTGGTGGCAATGACCAAAGAACCAACGAACATCATCGAGGCAGAGTGTTTCACGTTTCGCGAATTAGCAACCAGCTTCAGGCAAGAGTTCTTGATTGGAGAAGGAGGGTTCGGAAGGGTTTACAAAGGAAAGTTAGAGAAGACAGGACAGGTAAAAATAAAGTTAGGAAACATTAAAAGAGAGATAGAACTGATTTATTAATCAGTGGCTTGTGTCTGAAGAAACCAGAGACAAGACTCTTCCTTGTGTCTGAAGGAACCAGAGATAAGACTTATTTGTTTGTTCAATGGTGATTATAGGTGGTGGCTGTGAAGCAACTTGATCGTAATGGATTACAAGGGAATAGAGAGTTTCTGGAAGAGATCTTTAGGTTGAGTCTTCTTCATCATCCCAATCTTGCCAATCTCATTGGATATTGTCTTGATGGAGACCAAAGACTTCTTGTTTACGAGTTCATGCCTCTTGGTTCCCTCGAAGATCATCTCCTTGGTATATTTTGCTTAACCCCTTAACCAATTTCTTTTGTTCAGTATTGGAAATTTAGAATTTTGTATTAATAGTAACCGGTTTACCATATAATTGAACTAGATGTTGGAGCAGAACAACAACCATTGGATTGGAACTCTCGGATAAGGATTGCCTTAGGAGCCGCGAAAGGGCTTGAGTATCTCCACGAAAAGGCGAATCCTCCAGTGATATATCGAGATTTCAAGTCGTCGAATATATTGCTTAATGAAGATTTTGATGCAAAACTATCCGATTTTGGTTTGGCAAAACTTGGTTCCGTTGGGGACACACAAAATGTATCTTCCCGAGTTCTTGGAACTTACGGTTATTGCGCTCCCGAGTATCAGAAAACCGGACAGCTAACTGTTAAATCCGATGTTTATAGTTTTGGAGTTGTGTTGTTGGAACTCATTACCGGTAGACGAGTTATCGATACAACGAGGCCAAGTCGTGAACAAAATCTGGTTACTTGGGTAACTCTCTTTAACTTCTATATAAGTATTCAAAATTAAATTGTCTAGTGACATTGAATCTTCTTGATTCTGCATGGACCAACAAAACCTATTCAAACCTAATAGGTTAAACTTTTTATGCGCTCTTTTTTTTCTTTTCTGAATAACTAAGAGGTTTTGAGCCTAGTTCCGTACATTTACTCAAGCCTAAGACCAAAGCATACTATACGGTCCCCTCCCAAACTTTAAGTTCATTTAGCTTACCATTTCTTATTTATGTTTTAGGCACAACCGGTATTCAGAGATCCGAATCGATTCCCGGAGCTAGCGGATCCATTTCTCCAAGGCGAGTTCCCGGAAAAAAGTTTGAACCAAGCTGTAGCAGTAGCGGCAATGTGTTTGCAAGAAGAACCAATAGTTCGACCATTAATGAGTGATATTGTCACCACCTTAAGTTTTATGAGTGCAAAAACGGATTCACCTACCGTCCTTAACCATTTTGATCCTTCCTTTGGTAAGACCGTGGAGGACCAAGGCGTGTTACAACGTGGGTTAGCTCCAAGAGATATGTACTCGTTACTATAACAAAGTTTTACCAAACGTTTTCCAAATTTAGTTTACGTGTTTTCAACATTATATACATTTTTATTGTACACAATATTTTCCCATATAAGAAATTACAAATCATTTTTCTACAACTTGGTCGTCTACATTTTCTACAGCTCATTGAATATTTCCCTTAGTTAATATTTAAGAATAATAATTAAGAGTTCTAAGATGTTTCCATACAACAGTGCTATGGACATGGACATGAACCATTAGGCCACTATAAATCCTACAACAGTTGTAAGATGTCTTTTCTATTAGTCCATTTGACCAGGTTCCTCGCTCCCCAGGTAACCTAATCATACTTTGTTTAGGCATACATATGGCATCAGCATAATCATAATTCATAACCACTTTTCATGGCTGTGCTTGAACTTGATGTCATCAAAAGAGTCAAAGTCTCAATAAACCCACAACAATGAAACTACTCTAATTTGATTATATCTTTCTACCGTTTGTAACATGTCTTATGATCTATTAATAACACTAACGACTAGAAAATAAAAACCAATATGGGTTTGTTCCTAAAGCTAATCCAACAAAAATGGTTGTTTGAATAAAAAGATAATCCAAAAAAAAAAAAATTGTACATGCCCTCAATTTATCTAATATTTAAAAAGTTTAAACGTTAGTGTTAAAATTATGCAAAATATTTTTATCAAACTACAGTTTTTAAAGTTTTAAGTGAGACTTTTTGCTGTAATTCTTAAAATATATCTAGTACTATTACAAAAAATAGTTTTGTGGTCTTCAAAAACATAAAAATAAAATACGATGATTATTCGTATTTTTGTTTTCTACTCCTCTCTAAGCTGTAAATTATAATTATTTTTACATACTCGAAAAAAACACACTTGATGTAACCAAGGCTTTTTTATGAACAAATTTTACATTTAACAAAAGTAAAATTTTACATTCATCTCTCAGTTGTCTTTTTTACTTCTCAAAGTAAAATTTGTTTGAACTGTCCAACTTTTTGGAAATAAAAATATTTGAGTAAACCAAGTCGTTTTGGTCCAGTGGTAAAAAATGATAAATTTCACCATTTAGATTCGAGTAGTATTGGTGACGAGAATTCAAGATTTTAACATGGTTTTTCTTGGCCCCAAAAAATTAGCCTTTGAGCCTGGTAAACCTTTTGTATCATTTATGAAATAAAAGAAAAAGAAAAAGAAAATTTGAGTAGAGAATTTGAGAAGTCATTGTGGTGAGAATGATGATCACATAAAGGTCTCATAAATGAGTGTAACGCACGCACGTCACTGCTTACGTATAACAACAAAACAAATCTCTAAATGTGGCTTTTGACTCGCCGCCCATGTGGCTGTATATATCTGAACTCTAAAGTGAATAAAGACTAAACTGTCCCCTCTAAATCCAACAGTGCCACCATTATATATCTGATCCTCTCTGTTCTTGTTCATATCAAGATTTAGAACAAACAAGAAATGGAGCAGAACACAAGATCTCTTCCTTTAGCCGGACGTGTAGCTATAGTGACTGGAGCCACCAGAGGTATGGGCCGAGCAATAGCGATTCATCTCCACTCTCTTGGCGCAAGAGTCACTATCAACTATGTCTCGAGCTCATCAAAAGCAGAACTCTTGGTTTCAGAGCTAAACGACTCATCAAGACCAAAGTCAGCAATCGCGGTTAAAGGAGATGTATCAGACGAGGACCAGATCAAGAACTTGTTTGATCAAACAGAACAAGAGTTCGGATCTAAAGTTCACATAGTCGTGAACTGTGCAGGTGTTTTGGATCCAAAGTATCCGTCTTTGTCCGAGACAACACTGGAAGATTTCGAGAATACATTCACAATCAACACAAGAGGATCTTTCTTGTGTTGCAAGGAAGCAGCTAAAAGGGTTGTAAGAGGAGGTGGTGGAAGAATCATTATGATGTCTACATCAATGGTGGGTGGTCTCGCACCAGGTTATGGAGTTTACGCAGCATCAAAGGCCGCGGTGGAGACAATGGTGAAAGTATTGGCCAAGGAGCTGAAGGGAAGTGGGATTACCGCGAATTGCGTGGCTCCAGGGCCAGTTGAGACAGAGATGTTCTTTGCAGGGAAGAGTGATGAGTTGGTGAAGACACTTGCTGGGGCTTGTCCTATGGGTAGGATTGGTGAGCCAAAGGATGTTTCAGAGATTGTAGGGTTTTTGGTTGGTGATGGTGGTGAATGGATCAATGGTCAAGTTATTAGTGCTAATGGAGGCTTTGTTATTTAATAAATTGAAGAATGAACAATGATATTTTGATGTTGCCATTTTTTAGTGTGTTGATGGAGTTCATATGTTTTGGTTTTATAGGGGACAAGCCAAAACTTAGAAAATAGATGGAAGAATAATAATACTTTCATCAGTAAAAAATTTAAAAATTATTAGGGAAACTTAAAAAAGACATATAAGGGAAAACTTAATCGAACAAAAGTATTATTATTCTTCCATTTATTTGTACAAAGCATACTTTCAACGTGAACCATCATATAACCGAATTGAAAATTTTCTTCAGTTTAATTCAAGTTTTATCCATTATAACCTGAAAATGCTCAAACTTGATAGATGTTTATCCGGAATCCGACCTGAGTTTTATTTTTTTTTAATCCGAAAACCCAAACTACAAGGTTTGGCAAGAACAAGTAGGTGAACACCCACTTTTTAATGTTCCGAACTAATTACATTAAATGGAGAAAATGTCATTTAAATCATGAAATCGATATTTTTGTTGATTTAAAGCATAGACTTTCTATTTTGGTGGAAAAATCTCATTTTTTTTTGTTGAAGTTTAATTAAATTATGAAGTTTTGATGATTTGGCCGTATGAGACAACACATTTAGTGGCCAAACAGAAAAATTACATGACAGTCAATTAATTGGTAATAAGATTTTGTTACTAGAACGACGTCGTTTTTAACATAAATAAACCTCCAAATTGAAATTCGGTTTTCACTACCCTATAAATCGAAATTCAATTTGGGTAATTTAAGTTAGGTTAAAAACGATATCGTCACGTGACAGAATCTTATTACCGATTAATTAACTCTCATGTAATTTTTTTCTGTTTGGCTACCGTTAATGTCTCATACGACCAAATAAACAAAACTTCATAGTTTAATTACAAGTTAACAAAAAACTAAAAAACTATTCTACCAAATAAAAAGTCCATGCTTTAAATCTAGGGTTGCCACATGATTCAGCCCTCTACTTATTGCTTTCTCAGATATGGCAATATCTCCGGCTATGGAAACGACAATTCAACTAAAAATTACTATTGTACTTGCAAAGCAATTGAGCAACGGTAAAAACACCGGTATGGATTCTTTTTTATCTTCGACGTGAATGTAGTTATATCTTCGCCACACCATCATTTCACTGGAACACCAGGAGGAGAAGCTTGACGATAATAAAGGTTTGAACCCGAAGAGCTCATATCGCTTTTTGGAATTTTGATTGCTTCAACGAAGAACAAACCTAGATCTCAAATCGATTTAGTCGATGTTAAAAAAGAAAAAGAAAAACCACAAACGACGTCGTTTAGTATCGGATAATGATTTGTACTCGGTTTAATGATTGTGATCATCTGATTAATTGGAGGCGTAGGAAATTGTATAAAATTAAAGTTTAGTGTGTTTTATGTAGAAAAAACTTGTTTATGATGCTGTTTTAAGAGCCAAAAAGTTCGGGGTGGAATGCTGAGAAAGCAATAAGTAGAGGGCTGAATAATGCGGCAACCCTTAAATCTACGAAAATGTCTTACTTCATGATTTAAAATGACAGTTTCCGATTTCTCAATGTTCAGCAGCATTTTTGCCGACAATAAAACACATTTTAAGATGCTCAATTTCGTGGGCCGAGATTGGGCTTTAAACCCATTTCTGAAAACTAAAAAAACCCTAAAAGCCTTGTGTTGAGCTGTGCGTTATATATATCACACGCAACTGATGTTATTTTCAGAGCCGAAGAAAGAAGAAGAAGATGGTGTCAGGGTCAGGGATATGCGCAAAGCGCGTGGTCGTCGACGCGAGACACCATATGGGTGGTCGTCTAGCGTCATCAATTGCAAAGGAGTTGCTCAACGGACAGAAAGTGGTGGTCGTACGATGTGAGGAGATTTGTCTCTCAGGAGGTTTGGTAAGGCAAAAGATGAAGTACATGAGATTCCTTAGGAAACGTATGAACACTAAGCCTTCTCATGGTCCTATTCACTTTCGTGCTCCTTCCAAGATCTTTTGGCGCACCGTTAGAGGGTTAGTTCACTTGAACTTTTGGATATTTATGATTAGTTTAGAATTTGATTTAATTGCAAAGCTTTCTAAGTTAGGTTGTGAGAGTGTCTTTGTGTATGAGAATTGGTTGTTCAGTTATGAAAATATGTTTTGTAGTAGAAATGTAGCATTTTTACTAAGATAAAGGTTTGCCCTTTAGTGTTTTTTAGTTCTGAATTTGATTCCATTGAAGTGCAATTGCGTTTTGTTTGTGTACTAGAATTGGTAATTCAGTTGTGAGAATATGTTTTGTAATAGAAATGTAGCGTTTTTTCTAAGATATAGTTTTGTCCTTTATTGTTTTTTGGGAGTGTGACAAAGATTGAACTTGTGAATGTTTTGTTTAGTTTAGTTCAGAATTTGATTCCATCGAAGTATAATTGCGTTTTGTTTGTGTACTATAATTGGTAGTTCAATTGTGAGAATATGTGGTGTGTGAGTAATATAAATTTAGTATTTTTAAAAAGTTAGTTTTGCCCTTTAGTGTTTGTGGGAGTGTGACAAAGATTGAGCTTGTGAATGTTTTGTTTTGTTGAGAATTTGATTCCATTGAAGTGCAATTGTATTTTGTTTGTGTACTAGAATTGGTTGATCAGTTATGAAGATGTGTTTTGTATTAGAAATGTAGCATTTTTACTAAGATAAAGTTTTGATCTTTAGTGTTTTTGGGAGTGTGACAAAGATTGAACTTGTGAATGTATTGTTTAGTTGAGAATTTGATTCCATTGAAGTGCAATTGTGTTATGTATTTGCTGTGTGGTAATAGAAATGTAGCATTTTTACAAAGATAAAGTTTTGCCCTTTAGTGTTTGTGGGAGTGTGACAAAGATTGAACTGTGATTGTTTTGTTTTGTTCACAGTTTGATTCCATTGAAGTACAATTGCGTTTTGTTTGTGTATTTAAGAGACATGGCAGCTCAATTGTGCAATTGTGTTATGTTCTAGCTGTGTAAGTAATAGAAATGTAACATTTTTACAAAAATGAAGTTGTGGTGATATTGATGCTTTGTTGTTGTGGTTGGCAGGATGATTCCACACAAGACCAAGCGTGGTGCTGCTGCACTTGCTCGCTTGAAGGTTTTTGAAGGGATCCCACCTCCATATGACAAGATTAAGAGAATGGTTATACCTGATGCTCTTAAGTAAGTTCTCTTCTGTTTCTTTGTTCTGTTTTGTTTCATGATTTGGTGACAGTTAATGTCCAAAAGTGTTAACGATCAGCTGGTTTGGTAATCAGGGTTTTGAGACTTCAGAGTGGCCACAAGTACTGCTTATTAGGCCAGCTATCGTCTGAAGTTGGCTGGAACCATTACGATACCATTAAGGTGAGTCTTTTGTGTCTAACTTCAAATAGTGTCCTTCACTTTTGGTTGGAATAGAGTAATTGAAACTGATGTTTGGAATTTTTGATTCTAACAGGAACTTGAGACAAAGAGAAAGGAAAGGTCACAAGTGATGTATGAGCGTAAGAAACAACTCAACAAGCTCAGGAACAAGGCAGAAAAGGTTGCGGAAGAGAAGCTCGGATCACAGCTCGATGTCCTTGCCCCGGTTAAGTATTGAAGACACCTGACGTCTATCACCTCTAAGTTTTTAATCCATTTCGTTGAAGCTAGTCTTGATTTCGATTTTGCATCTGAAATTTTGTTCTCTTATTGTCATAGAAAGAACCCTATCTATTAATCTTTTACTCGATTGTTCTGCAACATATCCTTTATGTTGGTTATTATTTCAATCAAATTAATGTTATTTCATATGGATTCGTATTGATGATATTCACAAATTACACCACTTAAAAGCTTAAACATTCTACATTGATTGATATTCACAAATTACACCAAATCTACACAAACATACATTGATCAAGACAGTCCACAACCAGAATTAGAAACTTATGGGAGATGATGAAGTAGGTGATGAACTTGAGTCATCATGATCCTTGACTATTTGGTTCATAATATCTTCCATTTGCTTCATCTCTTTGTGTTCAACATCATCATCATCCCTCACCTTAGCATTACTGTTATCCTCAATAACATGAACATCATACATTATCGGTTCTCTATCCTCAACCACATCGCTTGCTGCTCTCTTCTCGTTGAAACTATCGTCTTTCGTCTCTTGATCATCATCATCATCAATGTGCTTGTAAGTCTCAAGTTCTTTCTCTAAAAGATGCTTCTCTCTCTCCCTTTTGAAAAGTATCTCCTTGAGTATATTCATCTCTTCCTCATCATAAGCAAACTTCTCATCAATCATTCTCTCATATTGCTTCCCTTCCATCTCAAGCGAAGCTTTATCCGCTTGTAGCCTCAGAATCATAGCCATAGCTTCATCAGCTGCTGATGCTGAAGCTGCTCTTTCTTTCTCTAATTCCACCATTAAAGCAGCTTTAGCTACTCTCTCTTCCTCAACAGCTGCTTCCAACAACTTCACTTTATCCATAAGTTCCAAGTTCTTATCTTTATCAACAACCAAACTCTTATCTTCTTGTTCTTGTTCTTGATGATGCAAAAGTCTTGGTCTAGTGGTAGCTAGCTTCTGGACTCTAAGTATGATTCTGAATGGCCAATCAAAGAGAAGTTTCTGGATGCAGAGATCACTGTTTTGGTACCCAAGAACTCCAGAACAAGGACAAGGCAAATACAGTAGCAACTTGGATGTGATAAATACAAAAGCCGATACACACAGAAGACAATAAGCAAATGCTAATTCCATCAAAGCAACCAAAATTCCATAAAATGTCAATCTATAACTTTCCCGGTAGTCCATTTCTATTGTTGTTCCTCTCAATCAATATACTCTAAATCCACTTTGCCAATAAAATCTTGAGATCTGTCAATGGAAACCTAAATCAAGAAAACCAAGAAAAACAAGAAAAGGGGTATTAGCTCGTATAGACTAGAATAGAAGATTTCAATAAGAGTTAATGAAACCTTAAACAAGATTTGAATCTGGCAATAGGTAAAGAAAATACAATTTTTACAAAGTCAAAGAACATAAACAAGACAAAGATGAAAAGGAGAAAAGATAAAGAGAAGGAGGATAGAGATGAAGCTGAGGTCAGAAGTATAAACACCTGAGAGAGAGAAGTCGAAGGAGAACAGAAAGAGAACGCTTCGGAGTTCGGACAAAGAGAATCTTTAGGTTCGTTGTTGTGTTTGGTTTTCTTAGTTAGAAAAAAAAGACAAAGAAAGAAAAAAAAGAGTCGGTAATAATTTTGTCGCTTAGTTCAGAAGTTGTCCAGATAATCAAAATGATGGATCCACGTGACAAAAACAAATAGAGTAAGCTAGTTTAGTAGATTAAGCAAAGGCAAAAAAATATTAAGTCACAATGGACAAATATGCGGATTAAACCGTTCTATTATATAAAATAGATTTTAAACTGTTGTAGATCGATTTTATTTGTATGTAAAAATGGTTTATGGTTAGTTTGCGGCGATTTTTTTTGGGTCTGAATGGTAACTATAGTCATAGTGGATAAATTTATCAACGGATTAAACCGTTTTATTTTGTAGAGTAGACTATAGACTATTGTAGATTGATTTAATTTGTATGTAAAAATGGTATATGGTTAATTTGCAACGGTTTTTTTACCGTCTGAATGGTTACCATTGTCACAGTGGACAAATTCATCAACGAATTAGACCGCTCTATTTTTAGGGTGGACTATAGACCGTTGCAGTCCGACTCTATTTGTATGTAAAATTGGTCCGTGGTTGGTCCGCATCGGTTTTCTTTTAGTTTTTTAGATCAACATCACTACGGTCCATAGTTTTTTTTGTGAATATAATGTTAAATTAATTCAAGAAAAAATAACGTTTGGTTACATCATATGCAAGAGTTGCTGGAAAAAAAACAGCATCAAAGATTACATGAATCTACTGCGGTCCATAATTGATGTCTGATAAATAAAAAGTGGTCCATTCCATCTGCGGTTTTGTCCGCTTCAACTCCTGCCACCATTCAAACCCTTAGTTGTTAAATCCGTACTACTGTGGTCTAAAACTGATAAATACAGAATAAAAAAGATCCATTCTATCTGTGGTTCTGTCCACTTCAACCGCTGTCACTATTTGAACCATAAGTTGTGCTAAGTATAGAAGAATAAGAGAATATATGACCATATATATCAATTATATATATTAACATGTGGTTAATATTATAGTTCTTTTATTTTGGTACAATGTTATCTGAATTTTGATACTCCTTCTGTTTCATAAGGAGTGTCATTTTGACACAATTCATATATATCAAGAAAATGTATAATTATACATATTTACCCTTATTTAATAAGGGATTAATGATTTAAATTCAATGAAAATGACTTTTGGGTTTAGATAAAGTTACACTGGAATTGGTTAGTGGCACTCTTTGTATATTTAATATAAAATTATATTAAAATTGTAGAGTGACACTCTTTGTAAAACTAAAAAAAATCTCTAGAATAACACTTTTTGTAAAACGAAAGAAGTATTGATTATCTTTGCGGAATTAATATACGAATTTTTTTAACATTAATTCTTCTTTTTGTCGGCTTTTTAACATTAATTTATTCTATTCAATTTACTTATGTGGTATTTAACTATAAAACACATCTATTATTTATAATTAGTTATTAATAATGTCACGAAATTATCGTATTTTTTGATGATTCAGTAGCTAAAATAACAACTAAAAAATATAGTGATTTGGAAAAACAAATTTACGCTTTTTAAGGTAAAGAAAAACATCTGAAAAACACATACAAATACAAGTAATCAGTTCGTAAAATTATTCTATGATATTTTGTTATTTGGCAATGGTTGAAAAAATAAATATTTTATTTCTTTATTAGTCAATATTTTAATTTTTATAATTTTACGAAAAATTCTGGTACAGAACGTTCCAATAAATCGACGGTCTTGAAATCACAGAGAGACTTATAATAATTCAGACAAGGTCTCGTTGGAACCAAAATCCCAAGAATGTTGTCTTCCATAGCTGTTCCGGTGAATAACTTTTCTTTAATCCTTTCAAAACCCAACTCTGTTGTCTTCGATGGCTCCAGAGTTTTGTCTGGATCTTTCTTGCTCTCTCGGCTCTTCAAGCCTCCTCCTTACAGGTTCTTATACTTCCTTGATAGATATGATTATAGAATCTTGAGGAACTCTTACTGTGTAATTTTGATTATCTTGAAAAAAAAAATGGGAATCTTGAATTTTCCTTTAGAAGCAAAGAAAAGTTTGAAACAGTCTGAAAAATGTTAATTTGACTGGAATTAGCCAAAAAAAGACAAAAAATACTCTGTTTTTTTTTGTGTAGACGTATGGTTCTTGAACATATTGGCTGAGAGTTTTGATGTTCTTACTATGGCAGGATCAAAGTAAGAAGCTTTCAGAAAGGAAATGTCGGAAATGATGACTCTGCAAAGCCTCGAGATAACGGAGATGAGATGCTTAAAAACGAAAAAGCTGAAAAGAGAGTCCCATTCATAGCAAAGTTAGGTATAGGGTTAGGATTGGCTTTGATTGTTACAGTAATATGTGTAACCTTGAAAGGGTCTAGTGGTGGTTCACCTCTTGAGGAGGTTAAGAGTTTGGCCAAAGCTTCATCATCATCTTTAGAAGGCTTTACGTTTAATGTCTTTGGGAATAAGTTCATGATTCCAGGAAATGCACCAGGGTTAGCCGCGAAACTACCTCTAGTCTTTTAACTTATGAACTAGATTGTGTGTTTATGAAAGACCCTTTTAGTTGCTCTCTAGTGTCTTTGTTTTTGCAGATGGGTTTACTTTTGGTTGCTAATGGCAGCCGGGTTCGGGCTTTTTGTTAGCGAAGAGGCGCTAAATATATGGGTTTGTGTCATATGCTTGTACTTTTGTTTCATCTTTGTTTTGAGGTTCTGCTTCATTAAAATGCTTCTAGTCAGGTTGGAATAACGTTGGCTCGGATGTTAACTTTGGATGGGACGTGGCAATCGTTTGTTGAGTCTTTCTCTCGGAATGCTCCGTATATATTATCTACGGTGTCATGGGTTTACTGGTAAAGCAATATATCTTGGTTTATAAACAACATAGTCCCTATGGTTCATAAAGTTCATCATTCAGCTTTTGTTCTTTCTGTGTTTTTGTTGCCAACTTGGAAAATATAAACCGATACAGGGGAGTTTGTTTAAGCGATATGATACCGTTTTACCTAGGGAAGCTCTTTAGACAAAGTGGAGCTTCAGATGATGTTTGTTCAAAGGTTACTTCCCTTAGGTGAAATCCATTCTTGTTATTTCCCGACTAAAATGTTTATCCAAAAGCTGATTTGTTTTCTACATATTTTTGCATTGTATAAAGCTTGGTATAGGTAAAGAGAAAGCGCTGAGCATTACTAAGGCTGTCGAAAAGTATGGCAACCTCTCAGGTTTTGGTAAGTAGAAGGAAACTGGTTGAAGTGGATAAGATTTCTCTAGAACGTGTGATGATTGACTTTATATTGTGTTGAGTGTAGTGGAAAGATTTTCTCTGGGAATGAGGAATCCTACAGCATTCTTTGCCGGGGCTCTTGTAAGTGTGTAGCCGCGGAGTTGATTCAATATGTAGCATATGGTTAACCATACATGAAACCTTTACAGGGAATATCTCCAGAGTGTTTCTTTGCAGGAGTTTGTTGTGGCGGCTTGATTACTCTTCCCCTTCAGGTTTATCTGCTTTTCTTTATATTCGATTTTGATTCGATTCTTTATGACAATGTGAATCCGATTCTAAAAAATATGTTTCAGCTGGTGATTGGGTTTCTACTTAGAGAACGGCCTATGTTTGCTCTTGCAACAGTAGCAACTGCAGTGGTAAGTAGAGTAAGTGAGAGTTGATGTAAATTGCTTTCACACAAGTTTGAAGTTTTTGGTTACAATACTTGTGTAGGGAATATGGACGATCTTCCCCTATGTGGTGGCTGCATCCACGGCTTTGTTCTTCTACATTCGCAGTCGCTACTCCACCAAAGATTAGCTCTTCTTGTTACTACTCTATATTGAAACATAGAAAGATGTAAAGATGATATAAAAAGATCAAAATATAGTACTTAGCCAACTCGAACTAATGGCCTATATTGTACTGGAGTAATGAGTATTATGTTCAAAGAATATACACACTAACTTGCTCAATTGAATTTTCCTAGAACAAATGTTCATTTTCGTTTAGTAAGAATTGAATTTGCTTTTTATGTACCTTTTTTTTCAAAAACATAATAGAGAGGCGTCGAGAAGGCATCTGTAGATATAGTTCACTGATGATCACACAAAAGATTGCTTTTTTTTTTTTAAATAAAACAAGTCTGTTTATTGTATAAGAGAGTCATGTTCAAACCCTAATTTTGTTGCTTATGGTCCGAACCAGCTCTGTCAAGACTAGAGCCGGCTTCCCTCAAGTGAGTCTATGGTCGAGTCATAGGGATTGGTTTTGGTTTTGGTTAACCTAATAGATAATGTCATCGATCATATAAGGTTTTGCTTTGTGCGATACAATCCTCACAGTCAAAATCATAAACTGCTTTCGAACGCAAATGTTTTCGACATCTTCATCCGATAACTTATCTGGTCGGAACTCGAAAGGATCACAAGAACTACAAAGAAACGAACTCCACAGAAATAAACCGAGCTCCAAAAAAACATATGAGGCCAAGTTTTCAGTACAAAACTAACACTATATGTAAAGTATTTCAGTAACAAATTTATGGCGAAACAAAATTACGTCAAATTCCCACGGTCGATTGGTAATTGGTAAATTTTTTTGACAAAAGCCTTGAGGTCGCCGGGTTGCGTTTAGGACAAGACTATATAACATGTTTTGGTCTCCGGCTTGAGGTGATGTATGAGCTTCCACCCAAAACCTCTTGGTTAATGGTTAAAAGAAAAAATCAATATAACAAGATACGAAATCTAACATTATCTTACAACCAGATCTAACAACGCCTATCTTACAAAATCTAACATTATCTAATAACCATCAAACTGATTTATTCATAAAGACCATAAAATACAGAGTTACGCAATTCCTGCGACAAAGCATGAATCCAAAAACTTTGAAAACTAATTTTCCTAAACAACGCTTATTATATTGGGATATTATTTAGCACAGCAAATCATATCCCACAAGTCTCGTAATTAGACTTATTTGTTACCTTATTCTCTCTTGTATATTCTTTGTAATTAGTCTTGATGAACAAGCTCTTGTAGTATATAGGGATGTAATTGCTACTCAATAAAAGATACAGAAACATTCACTCTCTGTCTCTTCATGGTATCAGAGCACGACACATAAATCAAAAAATTTTCCAATCGATTTTTTTTTTTTTTTCATCATGTCTCACATCGAAAGTGACTCGATGAACACGAACGCGAACACGAACACGAACACAACGACCACGACTGTTGAGGTGAGACGCAAGATCTCTCCGTATGATCTCACGGCGGCTGAGAATCCTGGTGCTGTCATTTCTCATCCTTTGCTAAAAGGGCTGAATTATGAAGAATGGGCAGTTGGAATCAAGACTACTCTCTCTTTAAGGAAGAAGTTTGGGTTCCTTGATGGATCTATTGCTCGTCCCGCAGAAGGATCCTCTGATTTGGAAGATTGGTGGACGATTCAAGCTTTGTTGGTGTCATGGATCCGTATGACCATTGATCCCTCTTTGCGTTCTAACGTTTCTCATCGGGATGTTGCTAAGGACCTATGGGATCATTTGAAGAAACGGTTTTCAGTCACCAATGGACTACGGATCCAACAATTGAAGGCCGAACTCGCCTGTTGCAAGCAGAGGGGTCTCACCATCGACGCCTATTACGGCAAACTGAATCGCATATGGGATAACATGGCGCATCACAGACCGTTGCGAGTTTGTAAATGCGGCAAATGTGTGTGTAATCTCATTGTCCTGCAAGAACAAGATTGAGAGGAAGATAAGGTTCATGATTTTTTGGCTGGTCTTGACGATGCTTTCACGACAGTACGTTCCAGTCTTGTATCACGTATACCTATTCAACCCATGGAAGAGGTGTATAATGTTGTTCGTCAAGAAGAAGATTTACGCTCAAAGGTTAAAAAGAATGAAGATGTCGCTGACGTCACTGCATACGCGGTACAGCAACGCTCTCGTGTGAATCCTACTACTCGTTCTGATGACATACAACCAGTTTGCAAACATTGTAACCGTAGCGGTCACTCTTCGGATAGTTGCTTTGCTGTTGTCGGGTATCCAGAGTGGTGGGGTGATCGTCCCAGAAGTCGTACGGTTCAAGGTAGAGGACGTGGACAGCCCGCTGGAAAAGGACGAACCTATGCAAACGTTGTTCATGTCCCCAATATGGCGCCACAAGAGCATGCTAACTATGTGGTAACAGACAAGGATCGTGATGGTGTGAGTGGGCTAAGCGATCTTGAGTGGCTGAACCTAAAGAAGCTTTTAAATGGAGGGGCGAATGGTGGTGCTAGCACCAGCAATGAGAAGCTCTCTGGTAAGTGTTTCAATCCTTCTTGGATATTAGACACAGGAGCCTCGCATCACTTAACGGGTCAGTATAAAATTCTTACAAACATAAGGGATATGGAACCAGTGTTGGTTATTTTAGCAGATGGTAGAGAACGTGTTTCATGTCAAGAGGGAACTGTTGTGTTGGGTAATAATCTGGTTTTAAAATCAGTTTTTTACGTTGAAGAGTTGCAAAGTGATCTTATTTCAGTGGGTCAGTTGATGGATGAGAATAATTATATACTACAATTAGCTGATCAATTCCTTGTTATCCAGGACCGCGCTTCGCGGATGATGATTGGAGCTGGTAAAAGAGATAGTGGAACCTTTCGTTTTTGCAGAATGCGCGTCAATGGCTCTGGCTACAACGACGGAGATGCAAGCTTACGAGTTATGGCATAAAAGACTCGGACATCCATCTGCAAAAGTAGTTGGTTCACTTCCACAAGTTTCTGTTTCTGTTGGTTCTGATTTTTTGAATAAGGCGTGTGATGTGTGTTATCGCGCTAAACAAACAAGATCTTCTTTTCCTACCAGTGATAATAAAACAACTTCTGTTTTTGAGCTTATACATTGTGATATTTGGGGTCCATATCGTACTCCCTCATCTTCCGGTGCTCGTTATTTTCTTACGGTTGTTGATGACTACTCACGTAGTGTCTGGATCACTCTACAACATGATAAAACCGAGACAGCTACAAACCTGAAAAATCTGATTTCAATGGCTGAGAGACACTTTCATAAGCCAGTCAAACGACTACGAAGTGATAACGGGACAGAGTTCACAAGTATGGGAGCGTTCTTTCGCAGTCAAGGAATAATTCATGAAACATCTTGTGTCGCTACGCCACACCAGAATGCTCGAGTCGAACGGAAGCATCATCACATTCTAAATGTTGCTCGTGCTTTGAGATTTCAAGCACACTTGCCTATTACCTTCTGGGGAGAATGTATTCTTACAGCTGGGTATTTGATTAACCGTACTCCAAATTCAGTGTTAAATGGTGTCACTCCGTATGAAAAATTACACGGCATCTCTCCAAGGTATGAGCATCTGAAGGTTTTTGGGAGCCTTTGTTATGCGTGTAATCAAACGCACCACGGTGACAAGTTTGAGTCTCGAAGTCGCAAATGTATTTTTGTGGGATATCCCTATGGAAAGAAGGCATGGCGTCTCTATGATCTTGATACGAATGAGTTTTTCGTTTCAAGGGATGTTAGATTTTGTGAATTTGAATTTCCATTCAACAGATGCTGCAAATGGTCGTGATGAAACACAAAAAAATGCAGACGAAGGAGAGGCATTATGGGCCTCGTTTTCGTTTGGTCCAAGTGATAATGAGCATCCCATAAGCCCAATTGTTTCTTCACTCATTGATCCATCTACTGAGGAAGGCCCAATAACAACAAATGATGCTGGAAGCCCAACAGAGGTTTTCATCTCTTCCATCTCATCTACGCTTCCGGCTGCAACTGGTTCTGCTACAGTGGCTCTCGATCCCGATACCTCATCTTCACCATCAGTCACACTTCATCGATCTCCTATTTCGCCAGACCCGAGTCCGGTTTCGTCTGAGGCTGAAGAAGATGATGAAACACTACCCGACGCTCCTCTCCGCCGTAGTCAATGACCTCGCAATCCACCTGCAAAATTGCGTGACTACAAAACAAATACGGCTCAAATTCGAATGTTGGGTACTTCTAAATCTCTCTATCCAATTCAAAATTATGTGAGTTGTACCCGGTTTTCAGCTACACATCGTGCGTATTTGGTAGCAATTTCTGATGTGGTTGAACCAAAGTCATACAAACAAGCTATTCAAAGCAATGTGTGGACGAAGGCAATGGGTTCTGAAGTTGGTGCTTTAGAAGAAAACAAAACATGGACGATAGAAGATTTGCCTCCTGGAAAGAAAGAAATTGGTTCAAAATGGGTTTACAAAATCAAGCACAATGCTGACGGCACCATTGAACGTTATAAGGCGCATCTTGTTGCTCTTGGAAACAAACAAATAGAAGGAGTTGATTATGGCGAAACGTTTGCACCAGTAGCTCGAATGCAAACAGTACGTATGTTTCTTGAGATTGCGGCAGGAAATGATTGGCCTGTCCATCAGATGGATGTGCATAACGCATTTCTACACTGTGATTTAACAGAAGAAGTGTACATGAAACCTCCACCTGGCTATTTTACAAATGATGAGAAGAAAGTTTGCAGGCTTCGGAAATCTCTCTACGGTCTCAAACAAGCGCCTCGCTGTTGGTTTGAAAAATTGACAACTGCCCTACGTGAATATGGCTTTGTTTAGTCTCTCTCCGATTACTCGCTGTTCACGTTTGATAGAGCAGGTATTCGTATCAATATCCTGATATATGTTGATGACATGATTGTGTCCAGCAATTCCAATGAAGCACTCTCTGTTTTCAAAGGATATTTGGCATCGTGTTTCAAGATGAAAGATTTGGGTCCTCTAAAGTATTTTCTAGGCATCTAGGTGTCACGTAATGCACAAGGTTTCTATCTAAGCCAGCGGAAGTATGCTCTTGAGATAGTTGCTGATGCTGGTCTTCTAGGCTGCAAACCAGAGCTGTTTCCTCTTGAACAAAACAACAAGTTGGCTTTGTACACCTCTTCTCTACTACCCGAACCAGAACAGTATCGTCGTTTACTTGGCCGTTTGATATACTTGGCTGCAACACGTCCAGACCTCACTTTTTGCGTCCAGTTTCTTGCTCAGTTTATGAAAGCACCTCGTGAGGATCACTGAGAAGCTGCGTTACGAGTCGTTCGCTACTTAAAAGGGAATCCAGGCCAAGGAATCTTATTAAAAGCTCAGAAAATTTTCCAAATCACAGGCTGGTGCGATTCTGATTATTCGAGTTGTCCAATAACAAGAAGGTCTGTTTCAGGTTATTTTGTTCAAGTTGGAAGTTCTCCGATTTCTTGGAAAACGAAGAAACAGAAAACTGTTAGTATGTCTTCTGCAGAAGCAGAATATCGACCTATGGCGTTTATCACAAAGGAGCTCATTTGGTTGAAACGAGTTCTATCTGATCTTGGTGAAAAGCATCCTCAACCAATGCTCCTCTACTGTGATAGTAAATCTGCTATACACATTGCCCCCAATCCCGTCTTTCATGAACGCACAAAGCACATCGAGAATGACTGCCATTTTGTTCGGGACGAAATCAAATCATCTAATCTCCAACTGGTACATGTTAACACTACTTATCAGCTTGTTGACATCTTCACGAAACCGTTAGATCGTCAATGCTTTGAAGATTTTTGTGCCAAACTGGGCATTTTGAATCTCCATGCTCCAGTTTGAGGGAGGGTATTGGGATATTATTTAGCACAGCAAATCATATCCCAAAAGTCTCGTAATTAGACTTATTTGTTACCTTATTCTCTCTTGTATATTCTCTGTAATTAGTCTTGATGAACAAGCTCTTGTAGTATATAGGGATGTAATTGCTACTCAATAAAAGATACAGAAACATTCACTCTTTGTCTCTTCATATTACAATATGAGCAAAAAGGTCTAGACATATGTTGATTATTGGGAAAAAGAAATATCTTTTCACCATTGCTGGTAAATGACGAACCGATATTCATATATAACTCTTTCCCAACTTGACATTGGATGTGTAAGGTGACACTGAAAGAGTAAACTGAAATTGAAAGATTGTTTCTTTATTTCTCAATCCTTAAAACCACATTACAGAGAACATTGCTCTTATATAGAGATACAAAGATGTTTAACCTAGTCTCTAGATTTTTCTCTTTGTCTCTTACGTGTCAGCATCTCCATCACTTGAGTTTAGCACTTCAAATCTGTTCTTTGTCTTTACTTCTGTACGACCTGCAACATCTCTGCTTTTTGGTTTATTTGCAGAGAGATGTTGAACGACAGACTTTGGCGCGTGTTCAATTGATGCTTCACGTATTGGGCTTTGGTGTTCTTCGGCCTGCTAACGGAGTTATGTCGTTTTGGGTTGCAAACTTGTTTTGAATCTTGTTCGTGTTCATACCCCCCCCCCCGGCGCAAACTTGGAGTAGGTGGAACATCGACACCGAGTTTGAGCCGAAGATCTTGAAAAGCAGCCTCTGGTAAGGACTTTGTAAAAATATCAGCCAGTTGGAGATGAGCTGGGATGTGATTAACAATCAAATCACCGAAGGCAACTTGTTCACGAAACATAGTGGTAGTGAGTAGCAAAGTATTTGGTACGAGCATGGAAGCTTGGATTGGCTGTGAGATAGACTGCAGAGAGATTATCACAGAAAAGCTCTGGCTTCTCATATTGTGGAACACCAAGGCTTTTAAGAAGATTGACCAGCCAAGTAATTTCAGAGCTTGTATCTGACATAGCTCTGTATTCTGCCTCCGTTGACCTTATGGAAACTGTTGGCTGTTTTCTTGAAGACCAGGAGATAATATTGTCACCTAAGAAGGTACAAAATGCTCCTGTAGATCGTCTAGTAGCCTGACATCCGGCATGATCACTGTCACTAAAGGCTCTGATCTTGCAGTTTGTGTATTTTGTGAAGGAAATCCCCATGGTGATGGTGCCTTTAATGTACCTTAGGATCCTTCTTAGAAGCTGGAAATCAGAAACTGTAGGAGCATGCATCTTTTGGCACACATAATTGACAGAAAATTGCAGGTCTGGTCTTGTAAGAGTCAGGTACTGAAGCTTTCCTGCCAAACTTCGAAAATATTTTGGATTTTCAAAAGAAACATACTGGTTAGGAGTATTATCAAGCTGCTGTGGCAGAGGTGTAGAAACTGAAGCACATGTTGACATTGCTGCAGTAACTAGCAGATCTTCTGCATATTTTTGCTGAGATAGAAACAAACCGTCTTGATGAAAATGAGCTTGTATTCCCAGAAAATAATGTAGCTTTCCCAGATCTTTCATTTTGAATCGTTTGTTGAGCTCACTGAGCAATGAAGCTAGCAAAGAAGAAGAATTCCCAGTTATGACCATGTCATCAACATATAATAGGAGCATGATGACATCTTTGCCTTTTACACATAAAAATAGAGAAGGGTCTGGAATGCTGCAGATAAAACCAGATTCAAGCAAAAAATTGCTAAATTTATCAAACCATGCCCTTGGAGCTTGCTTGAGCCCATACAAGGATTTGTGCAGTAAACATACATGATCTGGATAATCTTTATTGATGAATCATGCTGGTTGCTTCATGTAGACTGTTTCAGTGAGATCACCATGTAGAAAAGCATTCTTGACATCCATTTGTTTTATTTCCCAGTTAAAAATGGTGGCAAGATGCAAAACACTTCTGACAGTTGCAGTTCTGACAACAGGGCTGTATGTTTCAAGATAATCAATACCCTTTTCTTGTTTGAAACCCTGAGCAACTAATCTAGCTCTATACTTATCAAGAGATCCATCAGCATTTAACTTATCAAGACATGCATATCAGGAGAATAAGGAACCAAAGTATAAGTGTTTGTCTCTTTACATGTTTCCATCTCTTCATTCATTGCTGCTGTCCATTTTGGGTCTTTCAATGCCTCAGTAACTGTGGTAGGCATAGGGTAAGTAATTTTGTGAGCTAGAAGAGCATACCTTGAATTAGGCTTAGAGATTCCATCTTTTGATCTTGTTGTCATCGGGTGAGTAGAACCTTGAGTTTCTCCTGTTGCATGATGATCTGAAGTAGCAATGGTAGGTGATGATGAAAGAGCGTTGTTGCCTATAGGAACAAGATCAGAGCTTGCCGTACACCTAGTACACTCGTCATCACCAACTGACATTGTTACTTCAGCATTTGTTACATTTTCAGGAGTTGGAGCAGAAGCTTGAGAAATTGCAGGGACTGAATTTTCTGGTTCAGAAACTGCAGGGACTGAAATCTCTGGTTCTGAAACTGCAGATGTTGTACTTTGAGCTTGGATTGTCGAATTAGAATCACGATCTGTATGTGAAACAGGACTGACAACACCTTTGAGCCAAGCAGTATACAACGGTGTTGGTGCAAACTGCTCGCTGTTCTGATAAGTACTTGCAAACGGGAAGGATTTCTCATCAAATATAACATGGCGACTGAGATAAACTCGGCCTGTAGGAGGATAGTAACATCTGTAGCCCTTGTATTTTTCAGTATATCCCAAGAAGATACACTTAAGAGATCTTGGATCAAACTTGTTTGCAGCATATGCTCTGAGAGTAGGAAAACAAGCACAGCCAAAAACTCTTAGAGCTGAGTAATTTGGAGGATCACCATGAAGAGCTTCATAAGGGCTTGATTTTGTAGTTAAAGCACTTGCTGGAAGGAGATTACAGAGAAAATTGGCAGTAAAATAGGCTTCAACCCAGAAGCTTTGAGGAGTATGACTTTGAAACATAAGTGTGAGACCCATTTCTGTGAGCTGTCTATGTTTTCTTTCAGCAATACCATTCTGTTCAGGAGTATGTGGACAAGACATGTAGTGTTGAATACCAGATTCTTGTAAATGAGTAAGAAATCTGTTGCTAGTGAATTCTCCTCCCCCATCTGATTGAAAAATTCCAATTTTACGTTGCAAGAGATTTTCAACCAGAGACTGATACTTGATGAATATAGAACAAAAATCTGATTTTCTTTTAAGGGTGTAGAACCAACAATATCTTGAGAAATTATCAATGAACACTACATAAAACCTGAAACCTTGAACAGATGAGACAGGTGAAGGACCCCAGAGATCACAATGTACTCTCTCTAAAGGCCTTGAAGCATGAAAAACAGAAGAACTAAATGGCAATTTCGAACTCTTCCCAAGCCGACATGATTCACACACCTTGCTGGTACTTTTATTGACTTGAATTGCCTTATTTGAAGATAGTTGTTGTAGAACTTGTTTGTGTGGATGTCCCAGTCTTTGATGCCATACTTCATCACTTGTCTTGACTTGTCTGTTTGAATAGAACACCCTGTACTGTTGGTTCTCTAATCTGTAAAGACCATCACTTTCCTTTCCCTTTGTCAGAACTTGGCATGTTGCCTTGTCCTTAATAACAACATCATCAGAGTCAAATGTAAAAGAGCATGGATAGTCTTAAGTCATTTTAGAAACTGAGAGTAGTGACTTAGCAATTTCAGGGCAAACCAAAACATCATAAAGTGGAAGGTTACCTGATGTTGAAGGAAGCTTAGCTGAGCCAATGTGAGTAATGGGAAGAAAGTTTCCATCACTGGCCATAACAGTATCATTGCCATGATATGGTTGAGCTTGCTGAAGTCGTTGAGGACTACTTGTGATGTGAGCTGTAGCTGCAGAATCCGGATACCAACTACCATCATCAGTCACATATGTTATGTGCAGAGCAGAGAAAGCTGCAGCTGTGTTCTCAGAGGCCTAATAACAGTCATCAAACCTGTACCAACATTGAAGAGCATGATGACCTCTTTTACCACATATCTGACATGTTGGACGTTCGGTGGAGTTGGAACTGTTGCTGGATGAGCTGTTGGAGGAGAACTGTTGGTGAAATCCTCTTCCCCTTGTTGAGTAGTTTCCTCTTCCTCTACCCCTGTTTCCTCTTCCCCTTGTCTGAAAGTTTGAGGCTTTGACGGTGTTAAAAGCCAAATGAGGAGAAACTTTAGAGGTAGTGGAGTAACTTTGCAATCGATCTTCGTAACCAGTCAAACGGGAGATCACATTATCATAAGTTGGAGCAGGACTGCGATCCATAGAGTCTTCAATCACAGTGATAATAGGTTCATAATCACGACTTAAACCTCTTAAAGCTGCAAAAATTTTCATCTTTTCACTAACCGGATCCCCTATAGAAGCTAACTGATCACAAATATCTTTGATTCCTCCAAGATATTCTAACATGTTCTTATCTAACTTTTCAGAATTTTGAAGACGTCTCTGAAGTTCAAATAACCTAGTGGAGGAAGTGCGATTGAAGTGAGAGATTAACGTTTCCCATACCTCCAGGGCAGTTGTGGAGCCAATGACGAGTCGCAACACATTTTCACTCATGGATCCAAGAAGCCATGACTTCACAACTTGATCGGATCTGGACCAGCTTTCAAAATCTGGGTTGGAGATGTCTTCTACGTTCCCGTCATTTTTGTTGCGGATAGGAATCGTTGCCTGAGGAGCAGGAGTGGCGCCATTGACGAAACCGAGCAGACCTTGAGTACGCAGGAACGACTCAAACTGAGACTTCCAGATGATATAGTTTTGTTGTGTGAGTTTTATGGTGACACAGTTGGAGATGTGTAGAGAAGGTGACGAATAGAGATCCATGGAAGTGTCCATGGCTCTGATACCATGAAAGAGTAAACTGAAATTGAAAGATTGTTTCTTTATTTCTCAATCCTTAAAACCAAATTACAGAGAACATTGCTCTTATATAGAGATACAAAGATGTTTAACCTAGTCTCTAGATTTTTCTCTTTGTCTCTTACGTGTCAGCATCTCCATCACTTGAGTTTAGCACTTCAAATCTGTTCTATGTCTTTACTTCTGTACGACCTGCAACATCTCTGCTTTTTGGTTTATTTGCAGAGAGATGTTGAACGACAGACTTTGGCGCGTGTTCAATTGATGCTTCACGTATTGAGCTTGGATTGGGCTTTGGTGTTCTTCGGCCTGCTAACGGAGTTATGTCGTTTTGGGTTGCAAACTTGTTTTGAATCTTGTTCGTGTTCATAGACACAACAATACTCATCACACTTGTAAAACCCCTTCTTTGGATTTATACTTTTCTCGCAAGCTTCACACCAGTTCTTTATTGTCTCCTCCCCATAAGAAAGAGTGAGCATGTGCTCATCATGCTTATACCTCACATTTTGAGGTATAGTAGCACATCTAAAACACAAAGCAAAGTCACACGCACACTCAATGCAATTGAATGTCATCGTGTAATTTTCGCAAACCGAACACTTTCTTCCCTCCAGTGGCTTGGATGTTAGGAATAAAGGATGCATATGACCTTTATAGACTAATGGCTCCAAAATTGTGGCACACTGCACGTTTAGCCTAAAACTACGACATCCTTGTTTTTTGCACTCGTAGATGAAAGCACCTGTGCATATCCATTGACAAGCTGAACAAGTATCTTTTAAAATGTGCACATTGCCATATCCTCCCACTAGAGTGAGCATGTGTGGATGTATCGGATGATATATTTTTCGAGAGAGGTTAGCACACTTTTCATGGAGAATAAATGTGCATTGCATACATGAGTAGAAGTTACCGAAATATACTGGTGTTATGCATGATTGACACAGCTTATTCTCGTCATAATCTCCCCATACGCTATCTTCAAGTCTGAGATGATGTTGTCCATGGCTAAAATGTTGAATGATTCCATCGCTTATCCTCACGAACGGCTCATCTACTTCTTCGATTTCTTCTGGCACTCCGTCAAGGTCTATGCCATCCCACACATTGCTCTGTGTGGCACATCTTGAATGTGCTGCATAGGAACAACTTCCTCTGAAGCAAGAATAACCTCCATAACGATTGTCAATCTTTTGGCGACATATGCTACAAAACCAGTCTCGTTGGTCGAAAGAAGGGGTAAAGGATATTCGATGGGGATGACGAGATATTCTTATGACCCGCGGTAAGCTGATGCAACTTTGATGGATCACAAAGTCACAGGGAGGACAAACGTAGAAATGACAGGTCGAATGGGTCAAGGCGCACGCGTCACAAGTTAAAGAAGTGTGTCTTGGAAATAGAGAAAGTGTGTGCTCGTGCCACTTGAGATGGTGTACTGACAAGAGTGGTTGTTTCTCCACACATGCTATCTTCATAGCAAAATCGCATGGAGAACAATAGTAAAATATATCTTCGAGATGTTTATCACAACAATAACATTTCTCCATATAATATTTCTTATCAACCCATAAGAAAAGTTGGAGAGAATGTTTTGGATGAAGAGAGTGTTTGACATCAACTGGAGCTTTTTCATATTCTTCTTCATGGTCTTCGCCATTGCAATCTTGGCAGTGAAAATAGTATTTTCCGCAGGATGAATAAAAGTTTATAGATCCTGTGCGGCATTTAACCTTGTTATTCTCGCTCCGCGGGTGTTTAACTTCTTTCATCAGACGGAATTTTCTTTCTTCAAATGCCAACTTAACTTGAGGGTGTAATGAAATTAGTGGCTTTTTCTCCCACTTCATAGATTTAAATAGAGAGATGACTTGCCTAATGAGGGAAGTAAGCTCTGGCTTGGACTCAAGAGAGACTAGTTGGCGAATGAATGAATAAAGTTCTAAATCCGAATCCACAGAGATGTTGAGATGCATAAACTGCGTAATGAGAGATACAAGCACCGACTCCGAATCGGGTTTGGAGTTAAAGAGAGAGATTACTTTCTTGATGAGGGATATCAGCTCTGACTCCGGCCTTGGCAGTGAATCCAAATTCATTGAGCTGACCAGAAACATTAATGGATGAGATCATCTATTCGACCATTGAGTAATATGAACTCTATCTTCCGCTTCGGACAGAGAATTTTGATCAACGAGCATACCATATAATTCCCTAGTGTATAGTTGATTACAGACTAATACAATCTCCTCCGACTCCACATTTGAATTCCATTCTATAGAGCTTGCAAGAAACGTTATGTCAGTAATGACAGATATGAATCCTTGTTCCCTAATCGAATCCATAGAGCTGCCCCGAGAGAGATTTATTTGAGTGTTTTTGAGATATTTTGAGTGGTTAGTCCTAATAACACTCTTGGATGCTCTCTATGTATCGATATGTGTTCTCCTCACACACGTTCTTGATATTAGTTTTATATAATTTTCACGTAGCTTACGGATCTTGCTTTAACATCTTTGTAAATTACATAGTGACAATCTCAAAACTTATAGGCTGTTCGAATATAAAGTCATCGATCCTGGAAAAAAGTCATCGTTCCATGTAGCAATCAGTAAAATATTAGTACATTACTTCTCGAGTATCTCAACTCAACTAATAAAAGAGTTTACAAAATTAAATTATGATTACTACTACATATGTTTATTAGTGCATTACTTCTCGAGTACCTCAACTCAACTAATAAAAGAGTTTACAAAATTAAATTATGATTAGTACTATATGTTTATAGAGAATTTTTGAGAAATACCTCTTTGGGTGTATCCCTTTTTAAAAATACACCTTTTATCTATCTATTTTCAAAATTACCCCTGTTTATATATGAAAAATTTTAAAGTTTTATATGGTTTATAAAGTACTTTTATATAATAATTATTACTGGGAGATTTGATACAAATATTTTATAATGTTTTAAATCATTTTTACAAGTTTTATAAAGTCTTTAAAAGGTTTTTAAAAGGGTTTTAAATGGTTTTTATAAGTTATTTATGAAAGATTTATAACGATTTTATACTCATACAAAGGTAAGTTGTGTGTATATTTATAAGATTACACACATGTTTGGATACATTTCAACATTTTTAGTGGTTTTTTGATAAATTTTGAAAATAGGGGTATTTTTAAAAAGTGGTATTTGAAAAGGAGTATTTTTGAAATTCCCTATGTTTATATTATAGTTTATATTATGTGTGTTACAAATTTTATAAAATCTAATTTCCACCAAAAAAGTTTTTTATAAAACCTAATAATTTTCATGGTTTATAAAAATTTAGTTTTCAATTTTTTTTTTTAAGAACTCTAGTTAGAGTTTTACCATGGGAGGTGGATAATTTTAAAAAGCTTTATGTTCAAAAAGTACACAAATTAGTGTTAGAAAAATGCTAAGAAACGTTAAATAAAAAACACCCATTGGACATGCTCTTAAAGAGATTTACTTTTGGAACAATTAAAGCAAGATATTGGAACGATGACTTTTTATAATTGAAACTTTTTCTAAATGGCTGGAACTAACTAAAGTAGTCATCACGGGATATGTTTTCTTGTATAATAACTAGGATTGGACATTTGTTATGGTGTTTCCAAATTTAGCATATCATCTCTAAAGTTTTAAGAATAATATTATATTTAAAATTAACCTTCTAAGAGTTAGATAATTTTTGTGAAATGTATATTGTTTAAATGCATACAATTCACAAATAATATTATATTTAAAACTAACCTTCCAAAATTAGATATTTTTTGTGAAATGTATATTGTTTTAAGTTTTATGGACAATTATAAGATACATTTCACGAATATTCAACTCAAACCTTAAAAGATAATTTAAAATATTGTAACTATGTAAGTTAATGCTATTTTTAATTTTTTTTGTGAAATGTATGTTATAATTGTCAATAAATTTGTCTAAATGCTATTTTGAGTTTTTCTATATATATATTGAGTATTCAAAATGCAAAAATCTATGTGTACTTACCAAGTGCTAATACCTCAATTGGAAAAGATTTCTCGCAAAAGTTTTGAGGTCGTCAGTTCAAGTAGCATTTGGGACGATACCATATAACATGTTCTGGTCTCAGACCTGAGGGTATGTATAGGTGTCGGTTTGGAGAAGTCATCACTATACCTTGCTGGAGTGACAACTTCCTCTCTCTCTAAACAACATGCTAGCTCAGTTCCTGTTTTCACAAGGTTCTTACTGGTTCGGTATTTGGGTCTTCCTCTGATCACTTGCAGATTACGAACATCTTCTACATCAGATTCGCCAACATTTTCAATCCTGGACAGCACATCCTTTGTCCTATTGTGGAAGACTTCATTTGATTAAGCTTGTAAAACTGTTGGTTCTTTTTTTGAAATAAATTTAACAATTTTCAAAAGAAAAAGAAAAAAAAGATGTTTTGTTAGTTTTTTAACTTATAAAAAACGATTTCGATGATCATAAGTTGTGCATAGTTTTTAGAGTTTTAACATTTATGTTAAAATAGATTTCCATATAACAGTTCGGAAATAGATTTGCACATAACATTAAGGAGAGGATCTTAGATTGGTTATATAAGTTAACTTGGAGCATAAGAAACTTGACCTGATTGACAAGTTCATCGATCATAGTAGCTCTATATATCATCAAAATAACAGAAATAGGACATTTATATTTTCATTAAGTGTTCTTCAAGGTGGAATCATAGCACATACACAGTCTCTAGAACATAATCTTAGTTCAGAATTCTGAAAAACTGTTCTATGTGAACAACGCTTATTACAATTAAAGCAAAAAGGCCGAGTCATATGCTGATTGTTTGGCAGAACATCTATCCATAAACCGCTCCAGAACGACGACGAACCGAGCTTCATATACAACTCCGTCCCGATTAAACATTCAATGTGAATGGTGACACAACAATACTCATCACACTTATAAAACCGCTCCTTCGGGTTCAATTCTCCCTCGCAAATTTCGCACCAGTACTTCATAGTGTTTGTTTCGTCTTCATAGGAAAGAGTGAGCATATGCTTATCATGCTTATACCTTACCTTGTGAGGTATAGTAGCACATGCAAAGCACAAAGCAAAGCCACACTCCTTGATGCAATTGAATGTTTCATTCTCATTTTCTTGGCAAACCCCACATGTTCTTTGCTCCCCTGATTTAGATGTTAGGAATAAAGGATGCACATGGCTTTCATGGTGTAATGGCTCTGAAATTGTAGCACACTGTACATGTAGCTTAAAACGACCACATTCTTTTTTACTGCACTCATATGATAAACCACCTATGCACACTACATCACAAGCTGTACAGCGATTACCAAAGTACTCAACTTTGTCATATCCTTCCACTAGAGTGAGCATATGTGGATGTATCGGATGATGCATTTTCCTAGAGAGATTCGCGCATTTTTCGTGGAGAATGAAGTCACATTGCATACAAGAGTAGAAGTTACCAAAATAGATGGGTGTGATGCATGCTTGACACTGCTTATTCTCGTCGTAAACTCCTCCAAAGTTCTCATCAAGTTTAAGATGATGATGTTCATGGCTGAAATGTTGTATGATTCCATGGCTTATCCTAACAAATGGTTCAAGTTCTTCTTCGATTTCTTCTGGAACTCCCTCTAGCTCTATGCCATCCCACACATTTGTTTGTGTAGCACATCTTGAATGAGCCGCATAAGAACATCCGTCTTTGGTGCAAAAGTATCCCCCATAATCATTGTCTATCCTTGTGCGACAAACACCACACAACCAATCTCCTTTGTCAAAAGAAGTTGTAAAAGAGATACGATGGGGATGGCGAGATATCCTTATGAGACGTGGTAAGCTAATACACCTAAGATGGACCACAAAATCACAAGGGGGACACATGTAGATAGGAGAGCTTGCATCAGCCAAGGCGCATACATTGCAAATTAAGAAAGCTTGTTGCCTTGGAAACAAAGCTAGTGTATGCTCATGCCTTTTGGGATGGTCTACATATAACATTGGTGTTTCGTCTGTACACGCCATGTTCATAGCATAATCGCAAGCTGCGCAATAATAGAATATCTTTTCGAGATCCACATCACAACAAAAGCATTTTCTCTTTTCTTTTTGGTATCGCCACAACTTATACCATACGAGCTGAAGGGAATGTTTCGGATGAAGAGGGTGTATAACATTAACAGGAGCCATCTCATATCTTTCATCATGCCCTTCTCCATTGCAACTTAGTAAAAACAGTCTTTTCTTGTGGATCTCCAAAACTGAAAAAAAGTTGAACTACATTCTCCTTTTTGCTTCATCCCATGGAGATTCTCTTGTGTTGCGCAAAGATTTGAAGCGAGAGATGATCTTTCTGATGAGTGTTGTGATCTCTGCCACCGGCTTGAGAGACACTAGTTGGCGAATGAGCGACAAAAGATCAGATTCTTGTGTCAGCTCTGAATCTAATTCCACCGAGATGCCGAGATGCATAAACTGATAAGAACTGCACCTTTGGCTTGAGAGAGTGTATTTGCTGAGCGAGATGGCTCTTGTCGTTAGGCGAGTCAGGGTTGTCTTCAGAGATCAGCTGAGTAAGGAAAGATACCATCTTTGACTTTAGTGTGGAATCCAAATCTGTAGAGCTGAAGAGAAATATTATGTCAGTAACAAGTGATATGAACTTCTGTTCCGTTTGGGAATCCATTGAGTAACTGAAGTGTTATGAGAGATTCTAGAGATAGAGCTGCTGAGAAATCTATATGACTACTCTTATGAGAGAGACTTTTGGGTGATGAGCACTTTTATTTAACTCTTTAAAAGTGCTATCTATGTATCGATATGTTTTCTTTCCCACCACGTTCTTGATATTATTTTTTCTATATTTTCCAGCCATAGCTCACTATCTATATATAATAGTAAAACCATTTTTTGTGATTGATGATGTAATTATTTTAATCTAACGGATGAGTTTGTTTTGGTAATCTCATCTAATCGTGTATATTTGTTAATGATCTCGAAAATTGCAAGGTTTTAAATCCAACAATTGTGTTTATTCATTGTTACCCGCATCTTTCAATGATCGTACCTGTTATTGTTTTGCACCTTTTTGTTTTCACACCTCTTTATATGTTTATATACATACGGTTTATATTTGTTAATGATTTCAGAAGTTACAAGGTTTTATACCCAACAATTATTCATCGTACCCCTAGCTTTAAGTTTTCGCACATGTTATTTTTTCACACCTCTTTGTTTATATATATAGATTTCTATGGTCCTTGAAAAGAGTTTTTGTTTCTCTGAGTATTGTTGCACACCTCTGAGTTTTAAAAAATCATGAGTATTATTTTTCTATTTACTAACCGGCGTTGACTAATCATGTTCATTTAAATATGAACTATTTTATTTATTGATTCCCTTATCCAACCTTTTGGTCTCGTTTTCCATCTTATACCTACATTGATTATCTCTTCCAAGTATAAATATATGTAACTGATTTTTACTCTCACCCTGCTTCTCTTATTACTTATTGTAAATTTTGATAAAATAATGATTTGAAATTTTCTTTTTCGTGATTACCTTCTAATATTGATTGTTTGACTAATACTCGACAAATCTAAATTCATAGATCTTGTTAACATTGTTATTTTATTGTCATTGAATTGATTTATATATTTGTAACAAAAAAATTATTTGCTTAATTTGGATCCCTTGGGGTTGAAGGATTTGGTTGATTTATGTTAGCTATTATTTCTCAATTTCAAATGATACAAGAGATGTGAAGCAACAATGTGATTGATTCCAAATTAGAAAATTCAAAATTTTAACTTCAAAAAAATATTAAAAACTCAGAAAATATTGTAGCGTGGCCATATATATTTATTATTTCTCATTGATGTTTTTTTGGCATTGTTTATGGTTCTATAATCTTATGTTGGATTTGGTTGATATTGTAGAGTTGATTCATTGGTTTTATGGGACTAATGATTTGTTAGTGTTAGAAATATGTATTGTGAAAGAAATAGCTGAGCTTTGTATCAAAAAAAGTTTCTTAGATTTTGTAAAAGGAAATAACATGAATCTTCTTTATTCTTTTAAGGGCAATAGCTATAAATTCATTTCAAATGTTAGATGACAGCTTTGTTAAACTTTCGATGACAGCTTTATTTTTCTAATACCGCAAACGAAAGGGCATAAAATGTTGAATTCTTTTGGCTCTCAATATTAATTGAAATACAGTGATACCAATAGAAAAATATATTTAGAGGAAAAAGACGAAATTGTAAGAAATTTGTTTTTGCACTCTACAAATCTTATATATCATAATAGAGAAAAACCAAAGAAAATAAATTCATAAATTAAATAAAAAGTTGCAATTAGAGGATTATAACCACCTTTCCACTCGAAAACGTGATTTAACAATGTTAGTTATTTTAAATTTTCACAGTGTAGACCAGCGTGCAGCCTAGTATTTCTGAAAACAAAGAAAATATGAATCCCAAACTTTTGACAGTGTAGAACAGCGTGCAGCCTAATTCCTTATTGGTGGAGGCTATTACAAGATTTCGAAAGGCTTGGGACAAGTTCTTGTTGGTAGCTAAAAACTTTACAAAAATGAAGATGATGTTACAAAACAGTTTAGTAATCATGGATTCGAGGAGAATGTTGCAAAGAGTGGCATAGCACATAGGAGAGCTGGTTGATGGTCTTTGGTTGCAACAACAATTAAAAAAAAAATATCAATAAACAGATAAAACGAGAAAAGATTTCATATTATATATTATTATCTTTATTTAAATTAATGTTGTTTTAGACTTTATAAGAAAACAAATTTCATTTTTCAATGTAAGTAACACTTTTGGTAATAAACAAATTTGAAATTCTTAAACAAATAATTAATTTAATAAGGAATTTAGTACAAATATGGTAAAATATTTATTTTTTACTTTTTTATAATGAAATTCTTAAGATGCTTATATAGAAGGAAATGTATAGTCAACATTTAGTTTCTAAAATAATTATCAAATAATACTAAATAATTATGCAAACATGTTGGTGATTTAATCCAGATTTTAGTATTGGTCTACTAATTTGGTCTAAGAGAATAATTAATACAAACAAAATTAAATCTAATATAGTTTGGTAAAAAATTAATTAATAGTTGAATTCAATTTTAAGAAATTTATATTTACTAATTGGAAACAATTTTTTCATTAAATTCAAAAAATAGTAATTATTTCATATACCCTATCTAAAAATCATTGAATAGTAATTAATTTTACGTAAAAAAGAAATCATCCACCTTTGACTAGTTTCAGTTTCCAAAATCTTATGGTTTTATCTCAACTCTATTTAAGTGAATTCGCGGGTCTTACAACACATATCCAGCAACAATCATATCAAACAAAAGAGAGATTGAAATCAAATAGTGACCATGGTAAAGGTAAAACTTGCATGGGTAGAGAATAACAAAGCAAGAGCAATATTTTTTAGGAGAAGAAGCGAAGGAGTACTAAAAAAAGTAAAAGAGCTAACCATATTGTGTGATATATTGGCTTGTCTCATCATTTTCAGCCCTAATGACGCTGAGCCAATGGTGTGGCCATCTGTTGAGACGGCTCGTGGCCTCTTAGACAATTTCTTCAGCTTACCCAAGTTTGAGCAAAAAAAGAGAGATACATGTCTCGAATCATTTTTGAAGGAGAAGATAAACAAAGTTCAAGAAAAACTGAAGAAAAATCAAGAAAAGAGTAAGGAATATGTCATTGATCAGTTGATGATACAACTACATCAAGGTTGTAGAATTGATGATCTTAACTTAAATGAGATAAATGAATTACTATCTTTTTCAAGAGATAGAATCATACTTGGTAGGGAAAAGCTAGGTTCCATGCAGTTTTCTCCTCTTCGTGATCCACCGGTGCTTCCATTTGTGGTGCAAGTCGAACAGTTAGCTGAGAAGAGAGATGAAGCAACAGTTCTAATTGAGTTGGCCAACAATGACGTTCTCCAAGAGCCACCTCCTAATGAAATATTTGCTAGAGAAGATCATGTTGATCTGTCGTTGCTTGGTATCGATAAAGATTGGCTGAAACTGAATAATTATCATTTCTAGACTAATAGTTGGTACTATGTTCTAGGTTTGCTATGCCTTTTATTTTAAAATTTGTTTTTCTATTTTGTTTTTGTCAATTTTAACAGTTGTCAACTTCTTAAATCTTTTATCTTTGTTATTCTGAAATCATATTTGGCTATTTATTTTTAATCAAAAATAACTCCGTCATAGTCGAAGTCACAGGCTCCATCATCTTCGGCGAGTTCTCACGTCTCTCTGACGGCGTCGATTATCTCCGCCATCGTTTGTCTCCAATTTTCTACGGTATCGTTCGTCCCCGGTTGTTCGTGTCGTCCCTCTCCCTCTTCCTTTGAGTAGTGAATCAATTCTGCTTTGATTAGTGTTTGGAGTAGTGAATCGATCCTTCTTAATCGTTTTTGCTTTCATTAGATTTCTGAGTAGTGAATCAATTGTTCTTTGATTAGTGGTCGTAGTAGTGAATCGGTAATTCTCCTTAATCGGTAATTGCTTTGTTGGAGAATGAACTAGCTTGGTGGAATAAACGTTGTAGATCTAATTTTGTAAGGTGATTTCACATTTGATTTAGTGTTTAACAAACTTAGAGATATAGTATGGTTGCATTTGTCTATCTCAAGCTTTGGTTGTTTGAAACTCGTCAGTAGAATTGAATTATTCAGCTTGTGGGGAGTGAAAATAAAATGATAATGGGTTCTGAGATTATTCAATCGATTGGAACAATGGACGATCTCTTTGTGAAGTTGATGATAATGTCATGTATAAGGTTTTAGCAAAGATGGTGACTGAAGTTTTTTAACTGGATTGTTTAGTCAATGCTATCAAACTTAGTTGTGGACTTCTTTAAGGATGAAAAGGATGGCATGAGGTTCTTTACCAGTGTATATGCAGAATGATTGTCAAGTTCAGATGTTTATTGAAGATCATCCTCAATTTCGTGGAATCCTTCATGAAGTTCGTGAAATCTTTCCTAAATTTTATAATTGTGTTTCTTAAAAATACTCCTCTTTCTAATTTTATCATAAATTCACTATAATATTTGAGATTTATCAAAAAAATATGTGTAAGTTTATATTAGAGGAATTCCTCAAAATACCATCATTTTGGTTTTCTTTCCAAAAATACCACTAAAATCAAATTATTGCTCAATGGTATGGAATTTTAAATCTTTTGTTTGGGTTGATTATTTGCAATTTAGGGTATAGTATTTAGGGGGTAGGGTTTAATGTTTAGAATTTGGAATTTAAAGTTTGAAAATTTAAAATTTAATTTTAGTCTTGTGGTATTTTTGTCCTAAAAAGAAAAATGGTGGTATTTTAGAGAATGTCCATTTATATTTATAGACACAAATTACCTTTATATGTGTGTAAATTTATATATATGTTTCATAAATACCATATAAATAACTTTTAAAAATCATTTAAAACCTTATAAATGCCGTTTAGAGCTTTTTAAAACTTTATATATATTTGGATTTAGTCTCCCAGTAGTAATGATGATCTTGATGTACTTTATCAACCATATAAAAGTTTATAATTTTCATATTTTAAAATGGGTATTTTTTATAATAGATAGAAATAGGGGTATTTCTAAAAAAGGGTACAGTAAACGGGGTGTTTCTCAAAAATTCTTTTTATATTATCATATAATATGAAGAAATACTATAATGTTTTATTTTTGGACTTACGTTGTATCTTTTTAATAAATAAATGCCACTAAATAAGAAAAATATTTATAGCAACAAGTAACTATGTTCTTGAATTTTATATCATAAAATTTATTATTAATGATATGTATATAAAAAATGATTTTACCTTTAACAAAAAAAATGGGAGAATGTTAAAAAAAAGAATTAAAAAAAAAATTGCAAAGAACAAAATTTTTACTTGTGGTAAATTAAATATCTAGTTTTTATTAATTTTCCAAATAAATTACGAACTTCCGTTGACTTTACCAAGTAAGGCCCAACAATGTTAATACTTAATAGAATTAACTAAAATTAAGCCGTTAAATGACTTTCCAAATAAGTCAACTAGTTTTTATTTTACTATTTATAGTATAAGAAAATATGTAATAAATAATAAAACCATTAAATTGGTGTGCGTGTAATTTTTTTTTTTGTACATCATTACAAATTATAAGTCTCTCTTTGAGAGAGACCGAGCTCGAACCCGGGTCTGGTGAGAAAGCAACAAAGATGAGAACCACTAGCCCACTTGCTCCTTCTCAATGCGCCTGTAATTCAAAGTCGTGGTATTTGAAAAAAATCAATGAATGTTTGTAATTATTTTTAGAACGTCAATGAACATTCATGATTAATTTGAAAAGTAATTAAATTTAGATATTTAATCCATCACAAGTAAATTTAATATTTTTTCTATCAATTTTGGTAAATTAATGCTTTTGACATTTTCCAGAAAAAAGAGAGAATAAATTAACAATTTTGTGGCTAAAATATCTAATTTTCATTTTCTAATTTTTTTTAACATCAATTTTGAAATCAGATAAAATTTATAGCATATACCTAAATATAACAAAATTTAATAATATTAAATTAGGAAATTAAATCTTGCATTTAACTTAAGATATTTATTGATCATAATGATAATATATCCAAGAAATTGTCTTTGACTATATACAAACACATAAGTGTCAACATTTTTTGAAATTTAAGTTCCTATTATGATCATTAACTGTAAATATAAATGTAAATTATTTTTTTGCCAAAAAATAAAACTTTGAAAAAAAGGGAAATCAATTAATAAAAAAATTAAAGACCAAAATCTATATAAATAGAGCCAATCTCTAACATATATACAAACAAATAAAAACATTTGAATTTCTTAATAGAGTTCATAAAAAAATATTACAAGTATGGGTAGTACGAAAACTTTGGTGACTTGTTTCCTTGTAATAATACTCGCAATTTCTTTGTCTAAGCACACTGTTTGGGCTTCAGGTATGATTTAAGTTTTTTTTAGTTATTCTGAAAGTTAGTACTCCCTCCAATTATTTTTAAGTGATGTTTAAGGTTGTTATACAAAGATTAAGAAAACATATAATTTTTGTTTCCAATAAAACATCATTAAATACAATGAATTCAACAAATACGAAAATATGATGTATAATATGATTGGTCAAAAAATCATTAAATACATTTAATATTTGCATAGAAAATTGAAAACATAACTTAAAACAAAACAATTTTTAAAGGCTAAAACATCATTTAAAATGAAGAGATGGAGTATATGTGTGTGTAAATTTGGTAATGACCATGTTTTTGTTTCTATGCATATGTGTAGACATGCATACAAAAGTTTTATTAAAATTCTATTATCTAGATTTATATAACTATCTTATTATTAAAATTTACACATGTTTATATTGATAATATTTAACATATACATTATGTGGACTTGTATAGCTATAGGGACCAAAAAATTCTCAATTGACCACTGCGATACTCGGTGTTATGGAGGGGATGAATGTAAGAACTACTGTATTAAAGGTGGAGAATGTGGTTCTCTTTGTATTCCATGTCCCTGTAAATGTTGTTGCCAAAACTAGTAAGAGCATCTCCGGTGAAAAAATTATTTTGGGTATCTAATGAATAAAATACTAATATTTCTAATATTATTTTGTTATGTTTTTAAATTTTATTTTATAAAACTAAATTGATCATTAAAATTTAAAAACATGACATATGTTTTTGTGGTAAAAAATGGGGTTCTTAAGTGCATGAGCATTGGAGGGTTTATGGCAGTCCCCCAACCAAAAAAAATTCAAAAAAAAAAATATAAGGAGGACGTACCTCCAAACGTTACGGTCCCTTAGCTTTTGTCTCACCAATCGCGGGCCCTACTAACACGTGGCGGTCCACGATGGGTTCTCTCCATTTTTTTTTTTTTAAATCTGAAAAATAAAAAAAGAAATAAAAAAATAAAAAACCTAGGACCAAATGCAGTCCAAACCAATGCATTTGCTCTAAGTCTCTGAATTTAAAATCGTTTCTTACACCCACTTGTTGGAAGTGGTCTAAGATCACTTATACTGTATATCCTCTCTCAAAATTAATGATTCTAGCTATGCATTTACTTTTTCTAAGTTATTGAACTTAATTTGTATTATATGTAGACGGTCTCACAAGCTTACGACTTCAACTTTTGTAAATGTTGTATTGAACAATAAAGCTTTATATTTACTTGCCTCAGTTTAATGTTATTTTTCTCATTTTAAATAATTTATATTATAATTATTATTTTTTATATATTATAAGAATTGTTTTTAATTGTTTTCATATGTTTTCCAAAATTTTACATTTCTCTTATTTATGTATACATTTTTTCTTTTTTACAAAATCTTAATATAGTAAAATTTTATGATTTCAATATGTTAACTGATGATATTGCTAATTGGGATTGAACGGTTTTATATTGATATACAAGGCTATCGCCTTTTAATATAGTATAAATTTATTAGTTTTATAAATTATATTTGTACGACTCGGTCAAATAAGTAAATTTAATTATGTTCGAAAAATATTTTTATTTTATAGTGATTTTAAATGTACGACTCTGTAAGTTTCGAATTAATAAATCAGTATATAGCTAATATAACTAATTACAAACCAAAAAAAAAACGGTTCATATTTTCGATTTCAAATCTTAACATATATTAAAGATGCAAAACATAATTTAACGTTATCTAATATATATATGTAAATATAGTTATATACTTATTTAATATTTTATAGTCATACTTGATTTTGTGCCCAGACATAATAAATATATGCATCCGACTCTATGCCTTTCGGGTTCACATATATCAAATTCTAATGACTAATTATTGTTGTAGAAAAAATGAGCTTTTGTTAATATACTTGGTAAATCGTATCAACTTAACAAAACTATAAATTGTTACGACCAATCTCAACATGCATGCAATTCAAAATTATTTGATGTCCTTGATCGAAGAACCGAACCGAACCGCACCGAAGTTCGTTAAATTCGATTTGACTTCGGGTCGTGGACACAAACCGATCGGCACCTGTTAATTTTTAGTTCAGTTTCAGTCTATTTCGGTTCGGTTCGGTTTGTTCGGTTTTAACCTAACAGCTGAAATATCTAAACCTGATTTTAAGATTTTTTGGGTTTCTCTAAATATCAAAACTTGCGGCGTTTCATTTCCACTCCGACGGAGACAGTTGTCCGATTCTCATCTCCGTGGTAAAGGTTTGGTTTTTCCGTTGATGTTTGCTCGATTTTATGTTTCTTCACAATCGATTTGGTCATGGACTCATGGGTTCCTTTGTTCATGGGTTTAAAGACTATTACTTTAAAAAAAGTTTTGTTCTTTCTCAGTTCATTCAACTATAGTTACGAGTCTGTGAATGAGTCTTACGAGTTGAACATTTTGATTTTTTTCAGTTTTGTGGGAGTTTTGATGTTTGATTTAAGCGTGATTGTGAATCTTATTGCTATTGACACTTGAAATTAGGAAACTTTTCAGTTGTTTGGTGCTCCTTGTGTAAAGTACACGCTTTTGTGTGATGAGTATGAGTCTCCTGTTTTGGTGTTAGATTCGTATTGATGGAAAAAAAAATGTGTCTTTTGTAGATAATGTCTTCGCTTTCGCGTCATGACAGCAACAATGACTTGCTTAATGAAGAGGTTCAAGGAGGAGGAGAAGAAGAAGTTCAAGTTGGGACTAGTGTGGGGAAGAAAAGGACAGAGACTGAAAGATCAAGTTCTGATTTCCCACCAAAATCAAGGAAAAAGATTGCTCACAGTTCTGATATATGGCAACACTTTACTCGAATCAAACGTGATAGAGAGAGCAATGGTCGTTGTTGTGATAGTGATGATGATAGTAGTGATGACAATCTCAAACCCATTAAGTATGATCCAGATGGTTTTAAAAGATCAGTCAGTGAGATGGTTGTTCTTAATGGGCTGCCATTTTCCTTTGTTGAGTCCGAGGGGTTTAAGAGGTTCTGTCATAATGTAATCCCTGTGTACGAGGATGATGTATCAACACGGAAAGCTACTAGTGATATTGTTGCAATGTTTTTGAAGGAGAAGGCTTCTTTGAAGAAGTTGTTTAGTGATGGTAAGAAGAGAGTCTCTCTCACTGTTGATATATGGGAAGCTCCTACTACCTCATGTAGTTACATGATTGTAACAGCTTTTTGGATTGATGTGAATTGGGAATTGCAGAAGAGAATCCTTAGCTTTAAGCCTGTTACAGATAAGGAAGGAGAGACGATTGCAAGAAACCTTATTGAATGTTTAGATGAATGGGGAATTGAGAAAGTCTTCACAGTCACAGTTAATAATGCAGAGGGTAATGATAAGGCTCTGACCTTATTTAAGGAGGCTATGAGGTTGAAGGGAGCTAATGCATTAGTTAAAGATGGTGAGTTTCTGCATATGCGTTGTTGTGCGCATATTGTGAATCTGATTGTAAAAGAAAGTATGGAGCGTGCAAGTGATAGTATTGCTGCTGTTCGGAATGCGGTGAAGTATGTGCAGTCATCCTTTACTAGGTTGAAGTCATTTGAGTTGTGTGCAGAGACGGGAAATGTTACTAAAAGTAGCTTGTCATTAGACAGCATTACTCGGTGGGATTCAACGTATCTTATGTTGAAGGCTGCACTTAAGTTAAGGGTAGCTTTTGAGAAGATGTTAGATGAGGACAAGCTTTATGGTGAGTATTTTCTTGAAACAGAGAAGGAGACTGGAAAAAAACGGGTTGGACCGCCAATTTCAGCTACTTGGGATGAAGTGGAAAGGTTGGTAGGATTTCTCAGAATCTTTTTCCATTGTACCGTGGGATATTCAAAACATAAATCAGAAGCTTCTTCAAATGGTCACAATGACATTGCCAATATTGACTGGAATCTAATGGAATTAAGTAACAACGACGATGAAGAAGTACAGAAACAAGCAACAAGTATGAGGGAGAAGTTTGAGAAATACTGGGATAGATTGGTCAATATAAATCCACTTGTGATTGTTGCTAGTGTGTTTGATCCAAGAAAGAAAATGAAGTTTTCTTCGCTTTGCTTTGAAATGCTCCATGGTAAAGATAGCTTGGAAGCTAATCATCTTACATCATCAATTAATACTGCGATGCGTCATCTATATGAAGAGTATATTACAATGCTGGATAAACAGTCTCAAGATGATGATGCTGCAAACCAAAGCGATCATGGCGATTCTAAGCAATCAAGTGTTGTGTCTGATTTACCAGATAATGAATTGTTTATAAGCACTGATTCTTTGTACCAGATGATGCTTAAGAAAATGAGAGAAGAACAAGCAGGTAAGGAGCTGGATAACTACCTGATAGAAGCAGTTGAGCGACAGAGTTTAGGATCAGATTACGATGTTTTGTCATGGTGGAAGCGTAAAAGTTGGAACTACCCAGTCTTGTCAGAATTGGCTAGAGATGTTCTTGCAATTCAAATGTCTTCTTTTGCTCCTGAGTCCGCTTTTTGTACTAGTGGTCGAATCTTGGACCCTTATAGAAGTTCTTTGACTCCTTACATTACCGAAGCTGTGGTATGCACACAACAGTGGTTGCAGACTTCCTTCCAGTCTGAAGCACCACTTCCTACCTTAAAGGAGATGTTTGAAGAACTCGCCTTTCATGAGTCACTTGGTAATCTGGTTCTTACAACGTTTTCATATTTGTTCAATGATGAATATCGGTTATCTAACTAAGTTTATTTGTTTCCATGTAGATTCTCGGAAACTGGTCACTGAGGTCTAGCTGCAACTAGAGGTACTAAACTTGTTTGTATTGTGGTATTTCTAAGTCTCTGTCTTTAATTTCCGCATTTTCCTTCTTTGACAGTTTCTGCACTCATCTCACAATGCTCAACCTTTGCATCATTGCTTCTAGACTCTGCAATCTTTATATAATTCTAAAAGTCTCGTCTTTTCTGTCTTCAAGTCTACATTTTGATTGTTAGTTTCTTCTATTCGCCTTTTCAGTCCTCTTTTTATCTCCTTTTTAGGCTTTAGTCTCTGCTGCCTTTGTTTTTGTTTTCCTGCACCCGGATCAGATCAATGTCTATTCGTCATACCATCTGAACGCATTGCTAGCTCTTTAGTCTCTCTTCATGTTTTCATTTGCTTTCTTTTTGGACAAATGTCTTCATTGCTAAGTTACTTAAGTATCTGGTGATATCCCACAATGCTCACAACATATAATTGCTAGACGTTGGTGATTTGATGTCTTTCGAGGACAGGACAGATATAAATCAAACCAAGCTGAACCTGATAAGTTCGAAAATGTATTTTTGGTGATTTTGCAGGAACTCACTTGGTCTCAGCAATGGAAAAGAGAAGACTGGTAGTTAGTAGTATAAGACTCAAGACTCTCTTACTGCTGCTAGTTGTCTATTTAGCTCTATTTGTTTTTTGAAACTTTTCTGAAATCTGAAACTGGATTATGACATGTCCTTTTCAAGTTTGAAAGTTAAAACTTAAATAACCAATTCAATCTATTTCACTGGTAAATTACTATACAAACCAATTGTTATATGTGTTTTATGTGCAAATAAAAACATGTATAAAAGGCTTAGCGCAATGCTTGTTTCAGTAGCCTCAAACTAAATCTTACCTTTTTCTATAAAACAAGTATAAGTCTGTTTATTGTTTAACAGAGTCCTCATCATCTTCATCTTCAATATCCCAAGTTAACTCCTCTTCTTCACCCGCTGCTGCTACGCTAACCCGTCTTCGCCAATCAGATTTCTCATCCAAACTCTTATCCTCATTGCTCTTGATATCTTCTTCCATCTTATCCCACCCAAGATCTTCAACCTCAGGTAACGATGGCTGTGTCGAAATCACCGAGATATCACTATCCTTCGACGAAACCTCTCTACTCTCTACCACAATCTCTGAACCCAACTCACCATCTAAGACACGATTCAACGAACTCTCACCATCACCCTCATCATCATCAAGATCCCAGCTCAAATCCTCATCTTCATCATCACCAGAGATAGCTCTGTTCACAAGCTTAACCCTAGCTTCTTCCACAAGCTTAAGCTTATACACTATAAAAATACCTCTTCCAAAAACTCTCATCATCAACTTCAACAGGAACAATCTCATCATACATCTCTTTAAAACCTTTCTTCTCATTAAACAAACCAAAAATCTCATCCCTCTTCTCCTCTAACTTAAACCCTAAACCCCAATTCTCAAAATCAACTAAATCATCAGGCTCTTTAACAAACGTGCCTTTATCAGATTGTATCGCAAGTAACATCATCTCAAAACGACTATAAGGTTTCACAGATACGCCACGTGTACGGCTACGATCCAGTGGTTTCAGAGACTCCTTACCTTGAGAAATGATCCTAGCCGTTGATTTCCACACGGAAGCGCCGATGTCGTCGATGACTTGACCGACCGATTCTAACGACTCTGATGCGACGGAGGCGCCGATATCGAGTGAATCGGGTAATTTCGAAGCTACTTGTCGGATTATTGAAGTTTCTTTCTTCAATTCGGATCCGAATTCCTCGAAATCACGGCGGTAGGATCCGATTACGGATTCGGATCTTGTCGCTAGGGTTTTGATTAGAGTACCGAAGCTCCATGAAGAAGAAGACGAAGCTGTGGTGGGTGAATCTGATTTGAAGAGATCCATGAATCACAGGATTTGAGAAGAAGGAAGATTAGGGTTTTGATTTTTGAAAAATTTGTAATAAATTTAATTAATGAATCAATGTTTCGTTGTTACTGTTCTGATTTTGAAGATATAGGAAACCGATGTCGGTGGCATGTGTTTTGTATGAATCAATATATTTTTTATTTTATTTTATTTATTTTAATTAAAATGACGTTAAACACGGGACTTGAAGGATAATCTATTTTTTTCTTTTAATATAAATTACGATTTGATAATGCAAATTTAAAGTTCATATAAACTAAGTACTCAAGATTATAATTCGAATATATCAGTTGTTTTTTTTATTATCAAAATAACCAAAATAATTATATATTTATGGAATTGTGAAAATTTTCAAACTTTAACAATTTTTTAAAATTTTAGATTTATTTGAGGTTCATGTACAGGAACCAAAATAAAATTATAATTTTGTTAACCATGATTATAATTGTGATGCTAATGTTACAAATTATTAATCTATGTAATATTAATTAATTAATATATTAAAAGTAATTAAATTAATATTAGTATTTAAATATATTTTGACCTTTTAAAAAAAAATTCTAGGTCCGCCACTGATTCCGAGAGAATGTACGTAGACCGGTAAAGCTATATCGGGTTTGATCCGGTTAACAAGGAATACAACTATACAAGGTATTGTATTACATAGGTGATTGTAAAAAATGTTATGTGATTGCTTGCTTTGATGTTAGGTCTGAGCAGTTCAAGTTTATATATCTAAAAAAAATTACAGAACTGGGATTGTAAACTTGTAAACTATAAGGGAAAATTGTGTGTGACTTATTGGGATTTAGAGAATTATGAGTATGACGAACCCATTGAATTGTATGTGTGGGTTCTAGAAGATGTTGAGGAACAGCAATGGTCGAAGCATGTTTACACTTTGTGGGATGATAAATTCTTAGGTGGTGACAAATATGTTGTCATTGGAGTGACTAGTATGGATGAAAATATATTTTCTAGGAGATATTATACATATGGCCAACCGTTTTATGTTTTCTACTTCGGTCTCGAAACGAAAACTCTCCAATGTGTTGAAATCAAAGGTGTTGGAGAATGTGGCCGTAAAGAGTTTACGGTTCATAGAATTTACACCTTTGTAGACCACATAGATGATCTTAATGTTAACGAAGCAAAGACACTCATCTCAAGTGTCTATGCTACTCCATATGTGAAGACAGAACAAGAAGAAGAAGAAGATAAAAGGCCCAATACAAACTCAGCAAATCAAGACCATGCGTTCAAGTCCAACACTGCTCAACGGATACTTGCAAAACAAGACAAACACAGTCAACAAAGCAACCTTCAAAGGCTGGTGGTACGGATGTAGCGACGAACAACAGGTTCGAGCTCCTTGGCTCACATAGCGACATGGAAGACACGTAGACAAGCCAGCTATACCATTTGTAGAACAATCTAGAGAGACTAGGTTAAGTCTGCTGAATCACTATAAAAGAGCAACAACATTATTGTAATCTCAAAAGTCAAAACCAAGGATTGAATAACAAAGAAACTATCTTTCTTTACTTTTCTCTTTAGATAGAGTTATGTGACAACAATATTTTCACATAACTCTATAAGGAGTCAAGTTATATTTTCATAGTTCAATCTCTCTTCAGTTTTGGGTTTCCTGCATTTGGTATTTGTAGGTGTGGAACAGCTTTGTTTCCGTCTCTGTGTTTTGGTTTGTGTTATATTATATAGCTGTATATGTTTAATAGTCCTCTACGACGTGTTTGTCTTAGTTTTTTTGTATTTTATGGCTTTTCTTGTTGTAACATAAATCCTCTTCACGGCCATGAATACAAAACATCTATTGTACACGGGCAGGCCCAAGGTAATGGAACAGGTTCGGTGTTATGGTCGCCTATATAAAGCTGTAAGTTATGATTATAATCCCATTTTCTTATATTTATATAATTTTAAGAAAGAATTATTTAGATGGACTACATTTTAGGTGTATTGACGGAAACCATCCAAAACTTTTTTTTATCCTTAAATATTTTTTAATTACCAGCATGCTCTTTTTACACGTTACCGGAAAAAACTAATTACGAAAAATGCCACTGCCACGTCAGACAAAAAGGCGCGTGCCACCAATAACTCAACAACGGCTGAGTTATCAAATGTCGACAACGGCTGACTTAACTTTCTCCGGTTGGCTGAGTTATCGACAACGGCTGAGTTATCAAATGTCGTTACGGCTGACTTATGTTTCAGGGACATAACTCAGTCGTAATTGGCTGACTTAACGGAAAACTCAACCATGTTACGGCTGACTTATAGACAAAAGATTTATTGCTAATATAGCCTCCAGTTACGGCTGACTTATTTTACGTTACGGCTGACTTATTGACGTTACGGCTGAATTTGGCATCTTAAAAAATATTTTAGTAATTACTTAAATATTTTTCATGTTGTGGCTGATTTAATTTGTGTTGATGGCTGATTTATTTTGGCTGAGTTAAAAATTTGTTTGGTGGCTGACTTACGACTTCAAATGCACAATTCCACGTCAGCATAAACGAGGGAAATACGAAAGGTCCCCCATTAGCTCGTGTTTTTTCTTACACTCTGTTCTTCATTTTCTGTTCTTCACTTCACTTCTGTTCTTCATTTTCACTTCTGTTCTTCATTTCTGTTCTTCATTTTCGTTGATGGATCTGATTCTAGTAATTGTTGTTTATGGTAATTGGGTAAAAAACACAAATATGTGTTTCAACGCCGACGATAGAGGGTGTAGAGTTGTGCAGATAAATGTTGAAAGAACACACGAAAAGCTTGTGAAGTTGGTTCTCGATGACTACATATTGAATGAGTTGAGCTATCATGTAACAATGAGTTACATGTTATCGTTACAATAATTCAGTCAAACCTCGAAATGGTCTGTGTAAGTCAACCATGACGCTGACATAACTCAGCCAAACCACAGATTTATTTACGTTAAGTCAGCTATGTCGTTGGCATAACTCGGCCAAACCTCGAATTATTCTACAATAAGTCAACTATGTCATTGGCATAACTCGGCCAAACCTCAAATATGGTAGATGTGAATATTTGATGCACTCATGTAATAAAAACACTTTAATAATATGTAGTTAACACTTTTATTAACTTTCCATAAAAAATCATGAAATTCGCTCAGGTTTGTACCTTTTAAAACTTATCCAACAAAACGATAAACCCCAAACCCTATACTTATGTTCTATTCCTACGCAGTTGATCAAATATAGAATGTAAAAGAGCTGTTATTGATTTTTGTTAATTGTATTATAATATATTTAATCTCTACATTATTATGATCAGTGCTAATGTTAACATTCAAGTGTCCCTTTAAATTAAAGTTTTAGTCATTAGTCAACCTTGAAAAGTAAATAACTCAGCTGTGACGTATTATTCTATATTCAGACACAAAACTTTGAATTATTTTGTTTAGAAAATTTGAATTTTGAATTATTTTGTTTAGAAAATTTGAATTCAAATTTTGAATTATTTTGAATATATTTTTTTAAACATAATAATCTATGACTTTATTATGCATATGTGTGTGAATATGTGTACGTAATTATTGTTGATCTTTCCCAAAAACCACTTTTTGTAATCTCGAGAATGTATATCACACCTCATCCGTAATGTAGCATAACCCAGCCGCAATGTAGCATAACTCAGCCGTGACGTATTATTCTATATTTAGACAAAAAAAATTTAAATTATTTTGAATATTTTGTTTATAAAATTTGAATTCAAATTTTGAATTATTTTGAATAATTTTTTAAAAACATAATACTCTATGACTTTATTATGCGTGTGCGTGTGAATATGTGTACGTAATTATTGTTGGTCTTTCCCGAAAAAACACTTTTTGTAATCTCGAGAAAGTATATCATAACTCAGCCGTAATGTAGCATAACTCAGCCGTAATGTACCATAACTCAGCTGTAATGTAGCATAACTCAGCCACAATGCGGCATAACTTAGACAAAAAGTTGAAAACGACGTTTCGTATTTCCCTTTTGTTTTTTCGTCGGAAAACGAAAAGTCTCCAGCCGAGTTGAAACGAAAGGCGATTGCAATGAAGACGAGAGAGAGAGACTCGTCGGTATGAGTCGAAGCGGACGAAAGAGATGAGAGAGAGAGAAGCGGCGAGAATTAGGGTTCTTCGCCGGAATCGCCGAGGTAGAGATATTTTTTCCTGTACGTGAACAATTACAAAAAAAACCACAACTCAGCCGTAACTTACAATAAGTCATAATATAACTCAGCCGTAATGTACCATAACTCAGCCGCAATGTGTCATAACTCAACCGTAAACGACGTTTCGTATTTCCCTGTTTTTTTGTCGGAAAACGAAAAGTCTCCACCCAAGTTGAGAAGAAATGCGACAGCAATGACGACGACAAAGAGAAAGACACACCGATTATAGGATAAGCGGCCAGAAGAGACGAGAAAGATAAGCGGCGAGAGTTAGGGTTCTTCGTCGGCTTCGAGAGAGAAAGAACAGTTTTTTTTCTTATTCTTTTTAGTCTTCTGCCTTTTCCTTGGCCTATTCCGATCTGACATAGACACTTTTTTGCAACAAATGAAACAAAACCCGAGAATGAGATATGAGATTTCAATATAGTGGCAAAATAACAAGACAGTAATGAGATTACGAGTTAGTGCCATAGGTTTACCGTTCACTCTCTTCGTCTTCATTATTGTCATCTTCAAAGCAACTCTCACCATGAACAGAACCACATGTGAGGACCAAGAACTCTTTTCTTTTCTTAGAACATTGGGTGTACGCAATTTGAGAAGAAATGCGATAGGAATGACAACAAGAGAGAGACTCGTTGAGAATCGAAGCGGCCAAAATAGATGAGAGAGAGAGAAGCGGCGAGAATTAAGGTTCTTTGCCGGAATCGCCGAGGTAGAAATATTTTTAATAGGAATAAACTATATAACATTAATAAATATATACCTACAAAAATTTTAAAAATTGGATGCCAGAAGCCACTTCTTTTTCTTCAACGGCTGCACGGCCCTGCCTATATTTCAGGACTTGCTTATTTTGTTCGAACATTTGCTACATGCATCGATTGTTTCCACTGTTACACAATTTATTGTAACACAACTCATAACAGACTTAACTAGCATGCATACAACATGAATGTTGCAACTTTGTTTCTTTCATTAACGGTGGTTTATTTTCTTTGATACGCTGATCAGCTAAATCATTTGCCACCCATGCCATATTTATAGTCCGATAGTTGAGTTATCAGAAGTTTGGCTGAAATGAGCCAAACTATTAAACGCAGAACAAAGTACAGGATTACCTCATTTATCTGATGAGTTATAGTCCGATAGTTGAGTTATCAGAAGTTTGGCTGAGTTATGTTATCGACACGGCTGACTTAACTTTCTCCGGTTGGCTGAGTTATCGACAACGGCTGAGTTATCAAATGTCGTTACGGCTGACTTATGTTTCAGGGACATAACTCAGTCGTAATTGGCTGACTTAACGGAAAACTCAACCATGTTACGGCTGACTTATAGACAAAAGATTTATTGCTAATATAGCCTCCAGTTACGGCTGACTTATTTTACGTTACGGCTGACTTATTGACGTTACGGCTGAATTTGGCATCTTAAAAAACATTTTAGTAATTACTTAAATATTTTTCATGTTGTGGCTGATTTAATTTGTGTTGATGGCTGATTTATTTTGGCTGAGTTAAAAATTTGTTTGGTGGCTGACTTACGACTTCAAATGCACAATTCCACGTCAGCATAAACGAGGGAAATACGAAAGGTCCCCCATTAGCTCGTGTTTTTTCTTACACTCTGTTCTTCATTTTCTGTTCTTCACTTCACTTCTGTTCTTCATTTTCACTTCTGTTCTTCATTTCTGTTCTTCATTTTCGTTGATGGATCTGATTCTAGTAATTGTTGTTTATGGTAATTGGGTAAAAACACAAATATGTGTTTTAACGCCGACGATAGAGGGTGTAGAGTTGTGCAGATAAATGTTGAAAGAACACACGAAAAGCTTGTGAAGTTGGTTCTCGATGACTACATATTGAATGAGTTGAGCTATCATGTAACAATGAGTTACATGTTATCGTTACAATAATTCAGTCAAACCTCGAAATGGTCTGTGTAAGTCAACCATGACGCTGACATAACTCAGCCAAACCACAGATTTATTTACGTTAAGTCAGCTATGTCGTTGGCATAACTCGGCCAAACCTCGAATTATTCTACAATAAGTCAACCATGTCATTGGCATATTTCGGCCAAACCTCAAATATGGTAGATGTGAATATTTGATGCACTCATGTAATAAAAACACTTTAATAATATGTAGTTAACACTTTTATTAACTTTCCATAAAAAATCATGAAATTCGCTCAGGTTTGTACCTTTTAAAACTTATCCAACAAAATGATAAACCCCAAACCCTATACTTATGTTCTATTCCTACACAGTTGATCAAATATAGAATGTAAAAGAGCTGTTATTGATTTTTGTTAATTGTATTATAATATATTTAATCTCTACATTATTATGATCAGTGCTAATGTTAACATTCAAGTGTCCCTTTAAATTAAAGTTTTAGTCATTAGTCAACCTTGAAAAGTAAATAACTCAGCTGTGACGTATTATTCTATATTCAGACACAAAACTTTGAATTATTTTGTTTAGAAAATTTGAATTTTGAATTATTTTGTTTAGAAAATTTGAATTCAAATTTTGAATTATTTTGAATATATTTTTTTAAACATAATAATCTATGACTTTATTATGCATATGTGTGTGAATATGTGTACGTAATTATTGTTGATCTTTCCCAAAAACCACTTTTTGTAATCTCGAGAATGTATATCACACCTCATCCGTAATGTAGCATAACCCAGCCGCAATGTAGCATAACTCAGCCGTGACGTATTATTCTATATTTAGACAAAAAAAATTTAAATTATTTTGAATATTTTGTTTATAAAATATGAATTCAAATTTTGAATTATTTTGAATAATTTTTTTAAAACATAATACTCTATGACTTTATTATGCGTGTGCGTGTGAATATGTGTACGTAATTATTGTTGGTCTTTCCCGAAAAACACTTTTTGTAATCTCGAGAAAGTATATCATAACTCAGCCGTAATGTAGCATAACTCAGCCGTAATGTACCATAACTCAGCTGTAATGTAGCATAACTCAGCCACAATGCGGCATAACTTAGACAAAAAGTTGAAAACGACGTTTCGTATTTCCCTTTTGTTTTTTCGTCGGAAAACGAAAAGTCTCCAGCCGAGTTGAAACGAAAGGCGATTGCAATGACGACGAGAGAGAGAGAGACTCGTCGGTATGAGTCGAAGCGGACGAAAGAGATGAGAGAGAGAGAAGCGGCGAGAATTAGGGTTCTTCGCCGGAATCGCCGAGGTAGAGATATTTTTTCCTGTACGTGAACAATTACAAAAAAAACCACAACTCAGCCGTAACTTACAATAAGTCATAATATAACTCAGCCGTAATGTACCATAACTCAGCCGCAATGTGTCATAACTCAACCGTAAACGACGTTTCGTATTTCCCTGTTTTTTTGTCGGAAAACGAAAAGTCTCCACCCAAGTTGAGAAGAAATGCGACAGCAATGACGACGAGAAAGAGAGAGACACACCGATTATAGGATAAGCGGCCAGAAGAGACGAGAAAGATAAGCGGCGAGAGTTAGGGTTCTTCGTCGGCTTCGAGAGAGAAAGAACAGTTTTTTTTCTTATTCTTTTTAGTCTTCTGCCTTTTCCTTGGCCTATTCCGATCTGACATAGACACCTTTTTTTGCAACAAATGAAACAAAACCCGAGAATGGGATATGAGATTTCGATATAGTGGCAAAATAACAAGACAGTAATGAGATTACGAGTTAGTGCCATAGGTTTACCGTTCACTCTCTTCGTCTTCATTATTGTCATCTTCAAAGCAACTCTCACCATGAACAGAACCACATGTGAGGACCAAGAACTCTTTTCTTTTCTTAGAACATTGGGTGTACGCAATTTGAGAAGAAATGCGATAGGAATGACAACAAGAGAGAGACTCGTTGAGAATCGAAGCGGCCAAAATAGATGAGAGAGAGAGAAGCGGCGAGAATTAAGGTTCTTCGCCGGAATCGCCGAGGTAGAAATATTTTTAATAGGAATAAACTATATAACATTAATAAATATATACCTACAAAAATTTTAAAAATTGGATGCCAGAAGCCACTTCTTTTTCTTCAACGGCTGCACGGCCCTGCCTATATTTCAGGACTTGCTTATTTTGTTCGAACATTTGCTACATGCATCGATTGTTTCCACTGTTACACAATTTATTGTAACACAACTCATAACAGACTTAACTAGCATGCATACAACATGAATGTTGCAACTTTGTTTCTTTCATTAACGGTGGTTTATTTTCTTTGATACGCTGATCAGCTAAATCATTTGCCACCCATGCCATTTCTTCAAGGACAAAAGTCTCATTGAGATCTCGTACAAACCTCCACTGGTATTGTACCAAAAGATGACTCGGCAATGCTCTTTCTCTTTGCCTGTTTAGTGTAGTATGCTAGACATAAAAGACTATGAACAAAGAAGTAATTAGAAGTTCTTCAAAAGCTTTAGATTGACTAGCCTAGTTAAAAAGGAGAACCTTTATAATCCGATCTTCCTCAAAGTATCTAGCATGATCTTGAGCCACCATCTAAACTTTGTTGTAACGCCAGGTCCTGACAGTAAATTTTTGCTACTTATGCAAGTTGCAGCTGTCTGAGATGTTATAGACCACAGAGAAATGTTGGAAGTGTAAGCCAATCCAATAGTATTTTTCATGTCAATTTGCGTAGTTTTTGTTTTTTTTTTTTTTTTTGCTTCCATTGATGCAAATTGCAAACTGAGTTTTGTTTGCAAATTGCAAAAGGGCCGCAAGAGGACAATATTCACGTCCAGACTCAATAGTTTGCAATTTGCATCAATGGAAGCAAAAAAAAAGATATATATATATATAATTGTTTATAAATATATATAATTGAATTGGTTTTTTAGTCGACAAAAAAAATAGTTTTTTCTTATTTACATATTTAATTTTATTACTATGCATGAACAATTAACGGTATTTTACAAATGGCCACTTTTATGATGTTAAAAAAAATTGTTTAATTCTATAAATATTAAAATGAACATTAAAATTCCTCAAAATTTTCAATCTTTCATGATTATCTCTCAATTTTCAAGTTTGCAAATTAACTTGTCAATTAAGAAATGAAATGACTTTTTTCTTACTCCACTTTAATCTGTTTTTACTTCTTTCTTTTTTTTTTTGTGAAAAATCTGTTTTTCTTTTTTGTCCCTGACTTGTACAAAAGGTACGAAAGAAGACAATACAACAGGGCCGGAAGAAGCCGGAAGAAGACAATATTCAGGCCCAGACCCAATACTCAGAAGCGATATACAGTATAGTATAGTTTTTACCAAAAGCATTATTAAAAAGAAATCGTTTACCAAATGAGAATTAAAAAAAAAAAAAATTTGGAGAAAAAAAAAAGAAATAAATAAAGAAAAAACAAAATGAGAATCTCTCTGCAGAGCTTCTCGACTCTTCCAAAATTCATTACACTCCCATGTCCTCTCTCTCTCTATCTATAAAAATGATGATTACATCTTCTTCGTATCATCATCATCATCATCATCATCATCACCAAATCATACTCTCTTCTTCTCTGCAGGTAAAGAAAAATAAATCTTCTTTAATCTTTTCTTTTCTTTTCAATTTCAGAATTGTTCAATTAATCGTAACCTTCTTCGGTGGGATTATGTTTCCAGGGAACTCTTTTGTTCTTGTCTGATCTTGTCTCTGTGTCTGTTCATTGACAATGGCACATATCCTTTTTCTTCATCTGTTCATTTTTATTACATAGTTAGAAGTTTAGGTTTTTATTTTTTTTATGTTCTGTGATATTATTTTTTTTGTTTGGCTTTAATTGAAGCAAACGTGGTAACCAAAGAGAACGTGATCGTGAAAGAGCTCAAGCTAGAGGTAATCATAAACCTAAGCAACCTAAGAACGATGGATTGACTCCTGAACAACGTCGTGAAAGGTAACTTCTTATATAATCTCTGGTTTTTGGAATCTTGAGCTAAACAAGAACTTGTTTGAGTAGTTGAATCCTATGTTTGAGATTAGTGTAGTTGGTTTTAACGGTTTGAGTTTCTTGGAATATAAGACAAGTTTTGAGTACTGCTAGTGTTTAGATTGTGAGTGCTGGAAGAGATTGATGTTAGTCTAGATTCGTTTTCGATGTTCTGTGTTTGGTGAATTGAATGCATAAACCACAATATAGTTAATATCGTGACATGAAATTTAAGGGAGCTCTTTAAAGTTAGTGAGGTGATGAGGTCTTGAAGGTAAAGTTTTGTTGATATGATTTAGGTTTGTATTGTCTAAGTATGTTGAGCTGAAACTAATTAGATGTATTGTTGATTTTGGGATGTGGAACTGGTAATGTTTATATATTGATAGATTGATTGGATGAGTGTTGTTTTTTATGATCTTGAGCTAAACTAGGACTGGTTTAAGCTGATTTGAGAAGTTGAATGAAGTGAATGTAGATTTGAGATACATTTGTCTTATTGAGTGTCTTGATCTCTATGAGGAGTTTGAGTGTTAGAGCTTGGTAGGATCCGTTAACAGAGATGGCTGAACCCGAGTCTCGATCTAGTTCCTTGAGGATTGTAATCTGTAGTCATGTTTTATTTCTTTCGTGTGTGTAGAGACGCGAGAGCATTGCAGGAGAAGGCGGCTAGAAAGGCAGGACAATCAATGGGAGGAGGGAACCATGACCATGCTCGTCGCGTTGGTGGAAAAATCAAGAAATAAGACTGACCATGCAGTAGGGGTTCCTTGGATATTTGTAATTATATGTTATTTATTGGTTGATCATCCGAGTTGATTCGATATCGTGGGTGGGAGGTTTTCAAGAGTTGTGTTAAAGTCTTCTGAGTGTGATTCTAATAGTGGCATATGATGTTGGCTTTATGAACTTTTTGTTATACATCTTATATTCAGTGAAATGTGTTGATGTTTCGTTCTTTTGCTTTTCGAGTTCTCGGTAATAAAATGCTTTGGATTGTCATCAAGTCTTGATTTCAGTTTCCTATGGTGCTGGTTGTGCATGTCGTCGTATATTGATGTGTTTTAGTTCAGGCTTCTTGTATTCTCCTTCTCCTTTTACAGAACAAAAATACATGTTTGGTTCTCAGCTATTTTCGGGTATCTGTTTGGTTTTTGGATATTACTTGAACCTTACCGATACCCGAAGAATTTGAGACAGTATATGAACGTTAGTGTTTGAACCAATCATTCAGAGCATGACACCAAAGAAAGATACATCAGAGATTTCAAGCAAACTACTACCATAACCTGCAGGAGTCTCACATATGTTCAATGAGATTTCAATGAAACTCGAAATGCATCTATGTCATAAAGCAAGTTACCATATGATACATACATGCACCAAAACAGAGAAGAAGTATTTTAAACACACAATGTAATGTACCAATAACTCTTCTATCAAATGTAGTACAATGCATAATATCATTTCACATGTTTGGAATAGATCATACCAACCATAAGATATTGATGGATCCTTAAAATTGTGTATAACTTAGGATAAGCATACAAAAATACATAATTCCCGAAAAGTTAAATCAATTTACCACAGCAAAGTTTCCAAGAATCAAGAAACATAAGTCACGATCGTATCATCCAAAGAATAATCAAAAGTCTATCCAACAACCAACCAAAATGTAAGGACTAAGATCACCAGAGACATATCTTATAATGTAACACAAAGCAAAACAACTACAGATGACAAAACCAACATTGTCCATTTAAACAAACAAACGCTACTTTACCGAATACATTGATAGTTATGTCTATAATAGTAACTCAATGCGCTAATTTACTGAATGACAAACAAAAAATTCGACTATGAACATAAATATGTAAAGAAGTTTCAAGTTAACAATTACCATAGCAAACTACAGTTCCTAGAACCGACAAAACATTGAACATAGAACACAATTAGCCAACCTAAAGAGCAGAGAAGATCATAGCACCACATGGCTACATTGACGATGATAAAAGAAAACAAAAAGCATGGTAGGAAAATCAAGAAAGTTCAAGCTCCATCAACTCAGCAAGACTAAGAGTAGACACTCATACCAAAACATCGATATTTTTAATCATCTTGTATGGTAAAGGCTCAAGTAACATCCAGAGTCTGTAGCATTTAACACTGTAATCATCTGTAAATGTTGCAGAATACAAAAATATGAATCAACAGGGGTTTAGAGCGTAGTGCAAAACATATATACATTCAAGATTCAAGAAATTTACTACCATCATCTGCAGGAGTCTCATTGACATCCAAAATAAATATATAAAAGAGACTACAAGATGAATCCATTTCATAAACATGAGAAGCTATATGTTACACAGAAGCACCAAAACAAAGAGATACTAAGTATTTTATACACAATGGTATGTTCCCATAACCATAAGTAAAATCTACCTTTCTATTGTGTATGGTGCAGAATTCAAAAATTCATTCACATAAACAGAAGAATCACTAAAGTTTTTGGGCATAACACAAAAAAATATTGTTGAGGTTCAAGAAAACTACAGTCACAATATGCATAGGTCCCAACTATGTCATATAAGTTTCTACAAGTGACTAAAATAAGAGAGCCTATGATACATAGAAACACCAAGACAGAGATAATACTTATACACTTAACTTAATACGGTATGTAAAATTGTCACATGTAACAATATCTTTATCACAGAAAAGTCTAGAACATCATATACCTGGTCACATGATTTTATTACACTTACAGATTAAAATAAGTCACAACTTCACATGTCTCTTCCTTATGAATTTCAAAATTGTATCAACTAACTAAAAAACATGTTCGAAAGCAAATACCTGTTCCAGAAGTCTGCTACACTTGAAATCTCCTCGAAGTCAATCTAACCTGAGGAAAGTAAAAATTGATTAGTATTCATTTCATGTAAATGCTCAATACTTACCTCGTTCTTTGAAGCTATTGGTTGTATTGTAAGGCTTCTTTAAGCTGTAGCTCTATTAAGTGTCTGGAGTCTGGACGCTTTCTTTGTCTTAAGATTTCTCTATAAGTGTGAACTCTTATTTAAGCCAGTCTTTGTCTTCAGACTTATTCCCATCCAACAAATCGAGACTGATCAATAGGTCTCCAAACATGTATGCACAACCCATCTTCACAGTTTTGTCCCCTAATAGAATCTGACAGAACACAATACATTAGTGTCTACCCCTGAATCTCTTTGGGTTTTGAAAGAAAAAACAAAACAATGAAAAACAAAAAAGTTCCAATCAAGAACCGCTTTGAAACCTTATTAAAAAAGGGAAAAATTTTTTTGCTTCTTGAATCAAAATCCAATTGCAAAAACAAAACATCGACAAGAACTGATCGAACATGTTTGTTCTCTTGTTCGATTTTAAACCTCAAAAACTTGAAAACCAAAAAACAAAAAACTTGAAATTGAGAAAGACGGAGATATACATACCTCAACGACGGGGTTTCAATCGGAGACAATGTCTTGGAAACCCTAACAAGTAAAAACACTTGGGGGATCCAAATTCAAATCAATATCGCAAAAGATTCGGACGGGTTCTAACCAAAATCTCCATAACGATGGTACCAAATCAAAACCCTAAACCCTAAAACTCAATTCACGATCTATAGAAGTCGAAAGAAGCTTACTAATCTAAGAATTATTTGAAACAAATCTCAGATTGATCAAAGAGGATTCTTCAGAAAATAAAATAAAAGAAGAGAGCTTTTTTTTTTTAACCGTTGCGTCTTTAACCAGAAGGGAGCGTTTTTAACCGTTGATCTGGTAAAATGCTCTAATCGGACGGTCCTGCATCTTTCAATATAAGCGGTTAATATTAGGCCTAATAGAACTAAAGCTAGGCCCAATCCGGCCCATTAATTCAATTTTTTAAAAAAACTTTTTTGCCCCTTGCGTCTTGAAACGAAACGCGTTCGTAATACAAGGTTGACCGTTGATCTGTTAGATCCTCTAATCGAACGGGTTTGCATTTTCCGCTGTAGGCAGTTAATGTTAGGTCCAATAGGCCCATTAGGACCAGTGGGCCCATTATTTCAATTTTTTTTTTGTAAACTCTATCTCCGTCTCTTCTCCATCTGGTAAGTTGGTAACGTTGTATTTTTTGTAAATTATTTCAAATTTAAATTTTTTTGTAAATTTTTTGGGATGTGAATTTGGTAACATTGATATATTAGATAGATTGGAGGATCGTTGTTTCTTATGATCTTTACCTAAACCAGAACAACCAGGACTAGTTTAGGCTAATTCACCTAATATTTATATATGCAAATATTAGGATGATTCACCTAATATTTATAAATATAAATAGAAAAAATTACTTAGATGGACTACATTTTTGGTGTATTGACGCAAACCATCCAAAACTATATTTATCCTTAAATGTTTTTTAATTACCAGCGTGCCCTTTTTACATGTTACCGAAAAAAACTAATTACAAAAAATGCTACTGCCACGTCAGATAAAAAGGTGCGTGCCACCAATAACTCAGCCATAACGTACGTTACGGCTGAGTTATATCACGTTATGGCTGAGTTCTGGGACAACGGCTGAGTTTCGGGTCAACGGTTGACTTACGATCATAACTCAGCTAACAGTTACGACTGACTTATAAAAATCTGGTTGAGTTATGAGAAAACGGCTAATAACTCAGCCGCCGTTACGGCTGAGTTATAGTCCGATAGTTGAGTTATCAGAAGTTTGGCTGAGTTATGTTATCGACACGGCTGACTTAACTTTCTCCGGTTGGCTGAGTTATCGACAACGGCTGAGTTATCAAATGTCGTTACGGCTGACTTATGTTTCAGAGACATAACTCAGTCGTAATTGGCTGACTTAACGGAAAACTCAACCATGTTACGGCTGACTTATTGACAAAAGATTTATTGCTAATATAGCCTCCAGTTACGGCTGACTTATTTTACGTTACGGCTGACTTATTGACGTTACGGCTGAATTTGGCATCTTAAAAAACATTTTAGTAATTACTTAAATATTTTTCATGTTGTGGCTGATTTAATTTGTGTTGATGGCTGATTTATTTTGGCTGAGTTAAAAATTTGTTTGGTGGCTGACTTACGACTTCAAATGCACAATTCCACGTCAGCATAAACGAGGGAAATACGAAAGGTCCCCCATTAGCTCGTGTTTTTTCTTACACTCTGTTCTTCATTTTCTGTTCTTCACTTCACTTCTGTTCTTCATTTTCACTTATGTTCTTCATTTTCACTTCTGTTCTTCACTTCTGTTCTGCATTTTCACTTCTGTTCTTCATTTTCACTTCTGTTCTTCATTTTCGTTGATGGATCATCCAGTTCCAGTAATTGTTGTGTCTGGTAATTGGGCAAAGAAACAGAAATATGTATTTAACACTGACGATAGAGGTTGTAGAATTGTGCAAATAGATGCGGAAACAACGAACGAGAAGCTAGTGAAATTGGTTCTTGATGACTGTGGACTGCATCAACTCAGCCACAAGGTGACGATGAGCTACATGCTCTCGTACAAACATATGAAACATATGTCGCATGATACTCCCCTAGTATATGTCTCGAATGATCGAGAGTTGCAGAATTATCTAAGCTTGTTGACAATCGATCAGCCACGACTTTGTGTTGAATGTGCGAAGATGAAGGACGGATCGAATGCAAGGACGAAACGGCCACGCAGTTCGGCTTCAGAAGTAGAATCTACATATGAAGACGCAAGAGGATTTGATGGTTTCTGTTATGATTATAGTGAAAACGTAGAAGATGAAGTCAAAGAAGATGAAGCAGAGTACGAATCAGAGGATGAAGAAGAAGACGACGAGTTTTCAACCCGATTTGACGATTTCGACGACTCCGATGGTGCGTCATCTGATGATGATAACTTTACTGAATACGGCGAGCCTGAGGAGAAAGATGAAAATTTACCGGCTGCTACTCAAAACAGAGGTCATTACTATGGCAAAGTAGGATCGATTGGGAACTCGGAGTCTTTAACGGTGGAGATGGCTAAGTTAAACTTCGTCGTAGGACAACGATACGTGAACAAAGACGAGTTGGAGAAACGAGTGAAACTTCTTGCGGTGAGAGATGGGATGAAGGATGTCTTTGGAGAGTTCGTGCATCTCAAGAAGGAGATGAGCCTGGTTTTGTTGTTCGTATATACGATTCGGTACACACATGTTCTGTGACGGAGAGATCTAATCGATCCAGACAAGCAACACCTGATGTTTTGGGACCTCTTTCAGGGACTTTCTTGGTGACATTGGTCCGTTAGTTAAACCTAAAAGTGTTGGAATAATCATCAGTAAGCATTTTAGCATAAAGGTAATTACAATGTCACGGCTGATTTATATTTGAGTTACGGCTGAGTTTTCGTTCATTTACGGCTGAGTTCTCATTACGATACGGCTGAGTTTCGATGAGTTTTCTTTCCTTTACGGCTGAGTTATCATTACGATACGGCTGAGTTTTCATTTATGTGTCGGCTGACTTATATATAGTTACGGCTGAGTTATCATTACGATACGGCTGAGTTTTCATTTATGTATCGGCTGACTTATATATAGTTACAGCTGACTTATTATTATATTGAAGCCAACAGATGGATTATTGGAAGTCATACAAGACTCTAAGGTTTGCAAGACAGATCGATATGAGAACTCATGAGGGAAGTTTTGGAGAATTGCCTTCCTACCTATACACGATAAGACGGGCAAATCCGGGTACAATAACGCTTCTAACAGCCCTAGCTCAGGATGGAAATTTCCAAATTTTCCTAATAGCTTTCGCAGTTGTTGACACTGAAAATGATGATTCTTGGCGTTGGTTTTTTACGCAACTCAAAGTTGCTATTCCAGACGAGAGGAATCTTGCGATCATCTCGGACAGACATAAGTAAATAGGGAAAGCAATTGGTGAAGTGTATCCGTTGGCTTCTCGTGGAATTTGCACTTATCATTTGTACAAGAACATATTGGTGAAGTGCAAAGGGAAACATTTGTTTCCACTTGTGAAAAAAGCGGCTAGGTGTTTTCGGATGGCTGATTTTACAGAGGCATTCAATGAGATTGAAGCGCTTCATCCTAAACTACATGGATATCTCCAAAGACCTGGGGTGCAAATGTGGGCGCGCGTTCATTTCCCGGGTGAAAGGTACAACCTAATGACTTCGAACATTGCGGAATCTATGAACAAAGCACTATCAAATAGTAGAAGTCTTCCCATAGTTCGACTGTTAGAATCCATACGGAATATGATGACTAGATGGTTTGCTGAACGGAGGATGCGAAATCACAGCTAACAACGCTCTCACGAGGTGTTGAAAAACTGTTAGAGGTAACTGAGCCGATCACGTTACATAAGTGAGCCATAACTTGCTTATAACTCAGCCGTTATTTATATAACTTAGCCATAACTCAGTCGTTATTTATATAACTTAGCCATAACATGATTATAACTTAGTCGTTATTTATATAACTAAGCCATAACATGTTTACATTATTTATATAACTCAGCCGTAACTTTTATGTTTTGTTCTTCCCTCTAATAGGTTCGTGTAACTGCATCAAGACTTTTTGAAGTACAACCGATTGATGCTTTACGTGTACAAGTACAATATGGAACATCTTTGCATGTTGTAAATTTGGATGCAAAAAGATGCACATGCCGCCGTTTCGAGCACGAGAAAATACCATGCGTCCATGCAATCACATCTGCAGAGCATATGGGTGTGTCTCGTATTTCCCAGGCCGATCCGACCTACCGGAGCAATTATTTGGTTAACGCGTACGCTGATTCAATCTCACCTCCGGATACTGCACTCCCTGTTCCTGAAATTGAAACTAACCAACCGTGCGTGCCTCCGATCGTTGCAACCCAGCCAGGAAGGCCGAAGAAAAGCAGGATTAAATAAACTGTGGAAATTGCACTTCAGAATAAACGCCCTAGGAAGCCACACGCATGTTCTCGATGTAAAAAGGTTGGCCATAATGCAAAAACTTGTCGGAAGTAGTATCGTTGGTATGTTGTTGGCATGGATTTTCTCGTTTTGATTATGTGTAGACAATGTTTGTTTTATGTAATCCATATTTCTAGACTAAGCCCTTATGATAACTCAGCTGTAACGCGACCTTTCGTCTTTCTCCCGTACGATAACCCAGCCGTAACGCGACCTTTCGTCTTCTTTAATATGATAACTCAGCCGTAACAAAACTCATCATACGGAATATATTCATGTTACTGATAACTCAGCCATATTAGTTTATTGATAACTCAGCCCAATAAGTTACTGATATCTTAGCCCAATAAGGTTATAGATAACTCAGCCGTAACGCGACCTTTCGTCTTCTTTTCCCGTACGATAACTCAGCCATCACATTAACCAACACAACTTTCCGTCTTCTTCCTTTCTCTCTTTCATCTGATCCCTTTATATATCAGTTTTCTTTTATCAAAAATCTTTTTCCCATTCATTTCATCTTTCATCAATAAGGAAGACAATCCTCATATGCCAGGACATGTTCTTACAGAGATTCACGCGATTCTTGCCGGACCTGGTTGGAATGATCTTCCCGTTCTATACCCTGGTCCGGGTTTATATGATGCTTTCGTTGACAAAAAAACAACGAGATGGAGAGAGTTCCATATAATAATGGCTGAAGCGATCGAGCCTATAATTCGTCAGAACATGCACCACGAGTGGCCGACTTATCGCTTGATTCTCGCCCGCATCAAGATACATTGGTTTAAGATGCTACTGGTAAGCACCACGTTTAAAGCATTTTCATTCATATGGTTCTTTTCTCTTCGCCTAATTTTTGTTTCTTTTATGTAGCGCCAATACAACTGGGATCCAAGGCAAACGTTAATCATTTGGAAACACTTTAATAAAGATGCGAGTTACATTTTCATGTGGCAGATGCGTGGGATTAGGAAGAGCTGGATCTTCGGTTACGATAAGCCCGAGTGGTTGAATCCAACGGTTTGGGAGAAAATTGTCCATATGTTTCAACAACTTGGTGCTGACGATCTCTGCTGGGACTATTTTTGCTGAATTCCAACAGTTATTTGCTTTTGAAAGTTTTCAATGTTGTTTCCTATGTGTTCTCAAGTTTTCTGCTTTTGAATGTTGTTTGTTCTTTCTGAACTTCTTTTTGAACTTCTTTGTAATCTCAAACAAATATCTTTTCTTTTGAATCATGTTTTTATCAATTTTTCTTCATTTTGGCAATTTTAACAGACATATAACTCAGCCGTAATATTATCAATAACTCAGCCGTAACAGAATCACGTAAATACTAGGTTATTGATAACTCAGCCGTAATGTTATCTATAACTCAGCCATAACGTACTATAAGTCTGCCATACCCTATGCGTTATGTCAATTTCTAGTTATAACTCAGCCGTAACGAAATCACGTAAATACTAGGTTATTGATAACTCAGTCGTAATGTTATTTATAACTCAGCCATAACGTAGTATAAGTCAGCCATACCCTAAATATGCGTTATGTCAATTTATAGTTATAATCAAGTTATGAAATCACATAAATCACATAAATACTAGGTTTAGATATGATACAATCATGTTACCATATTATTCATCAATAATTTAGACTTTGTTGGTAACATTTCAAAAACTATCACACAAAAACTAGTTTCTAGTCATAACCAACACTACATAATTTGAATTGGATGAAATTGTGTAAATTTTCCATTTTCTTTTCAAAATTAACAATCTTAACATGCATATTTGCTGCTAATATATATTTATTATATGTCATATCCATTATATACTTATATAATTGCTAATTATAAATTATAATTATACTCATAACTCATCCGTAACTTGAACACATTAACTTAGCCGTAACATAATTATAAGTCAGCATACCCCATTTCTCATTTAACATGAAAAGAACTCTTAAAATTGCTGGTTAAACAACATAAATTACAACATAATCAGTCTAAACATCATGAAACATGAATGAAACAACAATTATATTCTCTCCCATAGCCATACAATAGCGATTCCTATTACAGAGAGTAGACAAATTGTCTTCAAAGCTGCCTTACCCATATCATCCTCAATCTTCTTCATCAATTTTTCCTCAAGCTTCTTACTCAGTTCTTCCTCAAGCTTGTCAAACATTTCTTTTTGGAGATCTAAATTTTGAGTATGTTGATGCCTTAAGTCCGTCACATCTTCTTCTATTCTCTGTACCTTTGCGCCGACCATCTTAATTTCTTCAACCGATGCCTCATCAACCCATTTGAAGAATGCGACTCATTCGCCCTCTAATTAACAAAAAAACCAACATCGATACCCATATGTTAACAATAAAAAATTAAAAGAAAATTATTACCTTCAAAGCAATCGAGCATCTATAGAAGATACGGTAAGGGTTTTCCTTTGTCTTCGATATGTATGTGATGATATCGTTACCACACCAACATCCGCAATTCGTCGGAAGATCTGGAGGGTAAGCACCATGTGCTGAACGATATGTATTCGAAGAGTAGTCGCTCATATTAAAATTGAGAACTAGAACCCAAAAATCGAAGATAAACCAAGAAATCGAAGGCAATCCCAGAAATCGATAAGAACCCTAAATTCCCAGGGGCGAAAGGATCATATATTGCAACAGAGGGTACACAGTTCTTCCTCATGCATATAAGCCCGTTCTCTCCAATAAAAGGAAAAACATGAGTTTTTGGCTGTGGCTCCAATGCACTCCCATCTTTAGCAAACTTCACATTTGTTGTCCTTAATTCTTTAATCCTTTCATTCCTAATCCTTTCTTCCTCATCAACATCAGATTCATGTAAGACGTTGAAGTTCTCGAAAGGATTATTGTCAGTGATATCCTCTAGATCACTATCACAAGCTTTGTTGTCCCCTTTGTTGTCCTCAGCCTCAACCACAACCTTCTTACCCTGACTCTTTTCTTGTGGGAATTTGAATTTCACAAGAGGAATCTTAACAACATCTTCAGCAAGTTCTTCCACCATATCAGACTTATCACTTAGTTTCAACTGCTGAACACCTCTAGGTTTTCTACATCTCTTCTTTGGCTGGCCTTTTTCCTCATTCCCTTTCCTCCTTGCTTCAGCTTCTGCCCTCTTTTTTTCCTCTACTTCTTTTTTCTTTTGAGCATCTGCTTCCCTTCTCTTCAGTGCATCTTCTTTCTTTTTCAGTGCCTCCTCTTTCTTCTTTTGAGCCTCGGCCTCTTTCTTCTGCTGTGCTTCTAAATTCCGCGTTTTCTTATTAGCAGGAGAGGGAGATTTCTCAATGAAATCAAGAAGACCATCTTTCTTATTAGTGGCCTCATCGAAATCCTTATCTAGATTCTTGATGCACCGATTAATGTCACTGTCCAGAACTGCTTCTTCTTCTTCTTCTTCCTGAATTTTCTTCTCCTGTAACTTCATAACATAAAACAACTCAGCCAAAACAAAGGTATAACTCAGCCATAACACAAAACAACTCAGCCAAAATAAAGGTATAACTCAGCCATAACACAAAACAACTCAGCCATAACAGAGGTATAACTCAGCCATAACATAAAACATCTCAGCCAAAACAGAGGTATAACTCATGGTCTCAATACTTGATTTCATTTCAGAAACCATACCCACGAGTAATTTAAGTGACGCCTTTCCACCAGCATCGTCCTCTTCACTATCAGCCTGCAAAACATACACAAAAATTGATATACAAAACATACACAAATATATATGACTATATAACATATAACTAACCTTTACCTCCTCACTCTTCTTATTCTTCTTCTTATTCTTCTGTTCATGAGGCTCGTTTATCTTCTTCTTCTTCTTCTTCTGTGCATCTTCTGCACCAGAATCACCACCCTTTTCAACTTTCTGCTTCTTAGCGTGAGATTCAGACTCAACCGCTGCTCAAACTTTTCCAGCTTTCTTCTTGTCCTCATTCACTTTCACATCCCAAAAACCTTTAACAAGCTTTTCCTCATGTATGTCATTGACCAAGTTGACAAGTTTTGGGTCTTCTTCTGTCTGATTTAGCCACGTATGAAAAAGCTCACTTACATCACCCTTCATCACCATTGTACTCACACGCATCTACATTAGAAGACAAACATTAGTAAGTATAACTCATAAAGAAAAAACAAATACATAACTCAGCCATCACTAAACTATAACTCAGCCATTACTAAACTATAACTCAGCCATAACTAATATATAACTCAGCCATAACTTAATTATAACTCAGCCGTAACTAAATTATAACTCAGCCATAACTAATATATAACTCAGCCGTAACAAAATTATAACTCAGCTATAACTAAATCGTAACTCAGTCATAACATAAAACAGAGATCACTAAAATATAAGTCAGCCATTTAAAACAGATAATCTTACCTCACTATAATTTTTGATATCTTCAGCAATGGCCACATCTAATGCTGAACGTGTACGGGTTCTAGGCCATCGAAACAACGGGATCTCTTCATTCTCGACTAAATTCCTGAATCGCTCTCCTAAGCATTTGATAGAATCATATGCCCAAGCTTGTAACACGTAAACCGGCCCACCAAGGGTGTACGAACTACCTCTAGGATTCAAGCACTTGACATTATCAACCATAGTCTCAAATGTGACCCGACCCCATGGATAAGCCTTCACGGCTTTATCATGAGAAACTATTTTTGCAGCTTCAAATGGTATCCGTGAGTTATAATGCACGTAGTAGAGTCCAATGGCTAGAAAAATCAATAGCCCCAACCACTTGCGCTTCTCAACAGACCATGACCGGCACACTAATAATCCTTTAAGTAGCTCATCATATGTTGGACCTTTCCCACCAGGAACTTTTAATTCTTCTGTTAAGAACTGTTTGAAGTCAACTGAAGGTTCAAACTTCTCTAATGGAGTTGGATCTATGTTTAACCCCGTGAGGTGAGCGAATTCATTCAAACCAAACCTTATAGGCTGGCCACCAACTAAACACCAAAGCTCTTTGTGTTTAATTCTCAACTGTCTACACAATAGATAGTGTACAGTCTTAGCAGACCAAACGAATTTGCTTTCAACTAATTTAGTAACAATTCCAAGAGGTAATTGCTTGATCTCATCCCACGTGTCTTGTCCAATTGATTCCCTAACCCCAGGGAAATCTGCCATCCTAAAATAGGTACACATGCTTTTATTCTTGAGGCTAGACATCCCTTCTTCGTAAAGTCTCGGTGGGTAACGCATTGCTTGTTCTGCAGCCATCTGAAATAAGTATAAACACATCATAACTCAGCCGCAACATACAACAAACTCAGCGGCAACTAAACTATAACTCAGCCATAATGTACACAATAACTCAGCCATAACATAAACTATAACTCAGCCACAACATAAACTATAACTCAGCCACAACATAAACTATAACTCAGCCATCACATAAACTATAACTCAGCCACAACATTAAACAAGTTAATAAGTGAGCCATAACAAATATTATAACTCAGCCGCATCAATAACAAACTAAGACAACTCAGCCATAACATGATAAGTAACTCAGTCGTCGAATCGATAGATCTGACAAATCAGCCGTCAAGAATACTGTAACTCAGCTGTCGAATGAATAGAGCAAACGACGGCGACAATCAGCCATAATAAGCAAAAACAAACACAATTATAGTCGAAAAAACTCTAAATACAGTTCGACACTTACCGGAATACGAAAGGTCTCCAATGTAGCAACGAAAACGATGACTCACTCACGGCGACTTCTTCTCTTCACAGCGACTGAAGGCGAGTTTTTAGAGCGAAAGAGAGAGAGCGTAATGGTTCGTCGGCAGCGAGTTTCTTCTCTTTCGAACGCGAGAGAGAAATTTTTTTTTTTTCCAATTGTAAATAGTGACGAGAAATAAACTGCTCAGTTTCCTTTTTGATAATTAATGAAAGAATAACTGTCGATGATGATGTGGCAATTTCGGGTATGACGTGGCATTTTCGGATCTGACGTGGCAATTTTAAGTGAAAACAGACAAAGGGTGTTTATTGTAATTACACTCATCCCGCTAAACATCTAAAGAATTAAAAAAAAAATTTGGTTGTTTAGGGAATAAATATACAATTGTGGTCTATCTAAGTAATTCTCCCATATAAATATATGGAAAGGTTTCACCGGCGTTGCTCATAGTCTTTGGTACATAAATCTTCCCAAAAATTATCATCATTGTCCAAAAAAGAAAGAAAAAAGAAGAAAAAAGGTTTGTAGTGGCTTTAAGTGTGCTTCATAACTTGAAAGAAGAAGAAAGAATACGATGAGGAATCTATAATGCCCATTTTGTTATTAAAAAAAAAAAAAACAGATTAAGATACAACAAACGATAGAAAATGCTCAATACAATACAGTGATACACACAACAATTTGACAGACATTTAAGAATCAAACTCAAAACCAAAAGAAAATTCTTAACGGTGTCCACACTTCATCAAACAAATTAGCCATTCTGGTTTGTACAAAGCGATGATATGTGCTATTACCAATCCAAGTAACACTCCAAGTCCGTATCCTATTGCCACACCTTTCCAGTTCAACACTTGTTCCTCTTCTTCATCTTCTTCTTCTTCTTCTTTACGCCCATGTGTTAATGATGCATTAGTCCCAAAGCAACTTTCTTCAAGAGGGAAACCACAAAGTCCTGCATTCCCTTCAAATGACGATTTCGATTGCCCAGTCATTTGTGTTCCTTGTGGTATTTCACCATTGAGTTTGTTGTGAGACACGTTCATGTACGCCAAAAACGAGAGAGCCCCTAGTCCATTAGGAATAGTCCCCGACAGCTGGTTACGGGATAGGTCTAGTGACTCGAGTTCATAAGATTGGCAAAAGACCGAGGAATATGGCCAGTGAAGGCGTTATTCGACAAGTTGAGTGCGATTAGTGCCTTTAAGAGACCAATAGATTCAGGAATTTCTCCTTCAAGTTTATTTCCAGAAAAATCAATTGTGGCGTAGGAAGCAAAGACCCTCTTATCCTCCATAGATAGACCTTTATACTGTAGATCTATATGTTGCGAATAAGAGACTATATAGGTCCGATAAAAAACCTTAGTATTCTGTATATAGACCCAAATCTTCATTCATCGTGAGTGAAGATGCTTTCCAATTCACAAAAAAATCTGAGGGCAAGCTTCCAGTAAATTTATTATCAGCTATCTCAAGTATCCTCAGCTCAGGAAACCCTAGAGGACCATTATTAGGAGGAGATATAGAGCCGTAGAATTTGTTTGAACGGAGAGTAAGGGTTTGCAATTTCGATAAAGCCTTAAGGGAGAAAGGAAATTTATCTTTGATTTTGTTGTGGTCCACACTTAGAAATCGTAGAGCAGAGCAATTTAGAAGGTACCTTGGAAGCTTTCCAGTTAATCGATTGTATCCGAGGTCGAGTGACTGTAGAGGTGTGTCGACATCACACTTGTCTGGAATACTTCCTTCCAAGTTATTCTTCCGGAGGTTCAAAATCAAGAAGTTACTTAGACATGGAGGAATTGGACCGGTGAAATTGTTGTAGCTTAGATCAAGGAAATCCAGCGAGCTTCTATTGCAGACTGAAAGAGGTATGTCGCCTCTCAAACTATTGCCAATTGCAGAGAAGTAGTTAATAGAGATCGGTAGATGCGGGAGTGCTCCTTCTATAATGTTTGATACCAACACTAAGATCTGCACTGATGAATTTAATAAAACTTCTAATGAACCTTCCAAGCCAGTTAACAAATTATCTGACATGAACACTGAGCTCAGACGAGGGAGGCTCCATAACCACTCTGGGATTTTCCCACTGATTGCATTGTTGGATACGTCAATATACTCCAAATTGTGAAGGGTCTTTAAGATGTTTGGGAAATCACTGATGTTGCAGTTCGTCAAACGCAGAGCTTCGAGTGTCGATGGGATGTATGAATCCAAACTTAAACTAGCCTCAGCTATCCAAACACCAGAAAGATCGAGGAACAACAAAGATTTGAGAGAGGAGAAGAGACTTAAGTCAATCGGGTAGCTTGTTTTTAGGAAAGAAAGTTCGAACTCTTTGAGGTTGATGAGCTTTGAGATAGGCTCTATGATTTTTCCTTCAAAATGGTTTTTCCCTATGTACAATCTCTCTAGCCTTGACGACGAAGAGGAGTTAGGAACTTCAATAGAACCGTCGAGATTGTTTACACCTAAATTAATATATGATAAGAAAGGCATCGTGAAGAGAGAAGATGGGATGGTTCCAGAGAAATGATTATCACAAAGTTCTAAAAGGGAGAGCTTGGTTAGATTTTGTACAAGTGGGAGACTACCAGTGAAGCCGTTTATAGGAAGGTACAACTCAGTTAACTGGGTTAGGTTACTAATTATGGGAGGAACTTGACCGAAGAAGCTATTAGAGGTAACAGACAAGACCTCTAGTTTGTTGAGATTGCCAAATTCATAAGGGAGTGAGGAGGCGGTGAAGTTGTTGTAACCGAGATCAAGGTAAGTGAGGTGGTGTAACTTAAAGAGGCTACTGTTGGAATTCAGAGTTCCAGAGAAGTGATTACGAGAAACACGTAAGTATGTGAGCTTGGGTAGATTCCGCACAAATGATAAACAACCAGTGAGCTCATTATCAGAAATATGAAAAGCAGAAAGCATGCTTAGGTTACTAAATGAAGAAGGAACTTGGCCGAGGAAGCCATTAGAAAAAAGAAAAAAGACCTCTAATTTGTTGAGCATTCCAAACTCGGACGGGAGTGAAGAGGGGGTGAAGTAGTTGTGAGAGAGATCAAGGGAACGGAGCTGACGAAACTGGTAGAGGCTACTGTTGGGTTTCAGAGTTCCACTGAGACAGGCCCTGAGTCGTATCATCGTGACCGCGCCTGTGGAGTTATCGCACCACACTCCATTTAAGGAGTCACTGTGGTTGCAAGCATGAGTATCAAACTCGTTTTCGAACTGTGTAAAGGCTTGAATCTGGTGAGGACCACAAGCAACAAGACCAACAACAGGGTTTTTGAAAGTGTAGAAGCTTGAAGGGGACACACAAGAGAGTAAGAGCAGCAAGAGAAAATTCAAACGCATAAGCGATTCAGACATGATGAAATATTTCTTGTAAGAAAGGTAGGATGTAGTTTTGATATAAGAAATGTGAGAGGGGAGATTGATATAAATAGAGATATGATGTACTTTTGCATGGTGGACACAAATTGACTTAGAACAAGTTAGAGCTAAGTGAAGTCATCATAGCCAACTCAACCCATGATCTACGTTAGATGAGTTTTCTAAAGTATAATATGGATTGAAACCACATCTGTTTGAAATTTCTCACATATATGTTCAAAATCAAATGAATAAAATTGGCATAAGGACAAACACATTGGATACGTTTGTGCACTGGGGACGTTTTCGTAGCACTACGTGCTTTTACGAACAATAATTGGCATTGTAATAAATTTTGAAGTTAATTGGTGAGGAGGTGTAAAACAGGGAGGCAAAACTGAAAGTGGTCACATGGTGTTTTAGCTAAATAACGACATAGGAGGAAGTTTCCTTTGTGACGTGGGTAAGGTAAGAGAGGGCGCATGTGAGTTCTGGTTTGGTGTTTCGAAACCAATGGAGCTTTCGTGGTGTTACTCAATTGGGCTTAGTAGCCTTAATACAAAACAATAATTGAGTTTTAGTTCTTAGAATCAATCAAGATTTAAAGATAAATTCTTACTAATAACTTTTTTATGATACCTTTTTATAAAACTACCCTCTTATTTTACCATTTTCGTTTTTTCCCTCTCTTAAATTTTAATAGCCATTTTACCCTAGTTGAAAGAATAGTTTTTTCTTTATAATGAATATTCCTTCCAAAAATTTTCCCCCAAAATTTTCCACCAAAAAAAATTCCGACAAAAAATTTCAAGAATTTTTCCCGCCAAATTTTTTTTAAAGGGTTTTCAAGGATTTTTAAATGATTTGCAAGGGTTTTTAAAGGATTTACAAGGGTTTAAAAATGGATTTACAAGAGTTTTTAAATGGTTTTAAAAGGTTTTCGAAGCTTACAAAGATTTTTGAATGGTTTTTAAAGGATTTACAATTAATTTTAAAAGTTTTTAACAGTTTTTAAAGGATTACAAGGATTTTTAAAAGATTTTCAAATGGTTTTTAAAAATTTACAAGAATTTTTAAAGGGTTTTTAAAAGGACTTACAAGTGTTTTTCAAAGGATTTGCAAGTGTTTTTTTAAAAGGATTTAAAAGTGTTTTAAAAGGATTTAAAAGTGTTTTTAAAAGCATTTACAAGGATTTTAAAATGGTTTTAAAATGATTTACAAGGATTTTTAATGATATTTACAAAGATTTAAAAGTAGTTTTAAAGGATTTAAAAGGGGTTTTAAAGGAGTTTAGAAGTTTACAAAAGTTTTATAAAGGATTTACAACAGTTATAAGGGGTTTAAAGGGATTTACAAGTGTTTATAAAGGTTGTAAAATAATTTACAAAGATTTTAAAAGGTTTACTAAAGTTTTGAAAGGTTTTGGATGACTTTTAAAAGATTTACAAGGGTTTTGAAAGGAGTTTTTAAGGGTATTAAAAATTTACAAGGTTTTTTCAGGAATTGCGGAAAAAAATTTTGTCGGAAATTTTTGTCAGGAAATTCTTCGGAAGGAATATTCTTTTTGTTGAAAAAAATATATCTTCCTTCATCTTGGGTTATACTAAAGGAGGGTAATTAAGTCATTTTGTACATTGAAGAGGGTATTTTTGAAAATAGACACCGAGAGAGGGTATTTGTATAAAATAGTATCATAAAGAGGTTATTTGTGCAAATCCCCTAGATTTAAAATGAGATTGACTTTTGCCCAAAAAAAAATGGGATGGACTTTTGCCCAAAAAAAAAAATGGGATGGACTTATAATATAATTATACTGTGTAAAAAGTAACAACTAAGACATTTGCATAATGGCATTAGAAAATGCAAAAACCCATAATTTTCTTTTTCACCTAACAAATACAAGTTAAATCTCATTATGCAAATAAGTGAGTATATGGATGTTTATTTGCATAATAGAATTTATTCTCTTATACATACAAACAACTATAAAAGTAAAAAAAGTAAAAAAAAAAAATATTTATAAAGAAAATTATAATATATAAACTTTCACAACTATATACCTCTTATTTTAATAATTGACTTTTATTATTTTATAAATACAATATATGAAAAAATTTAAATTTATGAAAATAACTATTTCTAGTCAAAATTATAATATTTGAAACATTCACAACTATATATCCACTTATTGGCATAATGAAATTTTATTGTTTTACACATACAAAATATTACCAGTTGTAAAAATAGAAAATTATTGTTTATAATAAAATTTATAACATTTAAAATTTTACAACTACACCTATTTATCTATTTTTTATAAGGAAAAAATGTCTTTAAAATCATGAACTTTCAAATTGTGGCCATTTTAATCATCAACTTCTTCTCTGGCCATTTAAAGCATATATTTCATGTTGACTTTGTTATAAATCATAAACTGCTGTTGACCGAGCCAAAACCATCACGTCGTCAAATTCTTTAACAGACGTTAACCGACGTTAATCGATCTCTGTTTGTTAAAACGACATCGTTTTTGACTTAAACGAAACTAATCAATTGATACTACAACGACGTCGTTTGAGGCAAATGAAAAATCAAAATCCGATTTTCCCCAAATCGACAACCCAAATCCCTAATTTTATAAGTTCTTCTTCTCTCTTCCCCTTTGATGCGTAATGAGCTTCATACAACCTAATCATCGTGAATCGGAGAAGGTTACGACTGGAGATGGATCTGAAGCGCCACCACAAGGCGAATCCGGGATGCTTGCGACTGGAGATGAAGCTGAAGCGCCACCACGAGGAGAGTCAGAGATGCTAGAGACGGGAGATGGAGCTGAAGCGCCACCACGAGGCGAATCAGAGATGCTTGCGACTGGAGATAGAGTTGAAGCGCCACCACGAGGCGAATCACAGAGTGCTCCAATGGAAAGCGAATCTCATTCAATTGTCCCAGATGATGTTTATTTTCAAGCACAAGGAGTCGAAGCTCAATCTAATGGCACATGTCGAGCTTCACGAAGGCGTAAAAAACGAAGAAAAATCAGAAGAAGTGAAGAAGATAATGATTTTGAGCCTAGGGTGGAGGATTACTTACATCTTGTTTACTTGGACAACGAAAGAAAGGTCTCCCTGGGTTCTGTTTTGTGTTCGACATATAGATGACAAAGTCTAACCCGCAATGACACATCCTCGACCCCCGTTTTCTCCACTTGATTGCCCAGATTCGCATGACATAACTGTATGAGAAGATTGAGGACAAGATGGACGAAAAGATAGAGAGGATGATGAAGAACTTGATTGCCCAGATTCTGGAGAAGATAGAGAAGAAGATGGAGAAGACAAATGAGATTTTAGGGATTTGATTCTCAATTTGGGGATTTTAGTATTGATTGATTAGTTTCGTTTAAGTCAAAAACGATGTCGTTTTGACTAACAGAGATCGATTAACGTCGGGTAAACGTCGGTTAACTGGTCTGTTAAAGGATTTGACGACGTGTTTGTTTTAGCTCGGTCAACATCAGTTTATGATTTATAACAAAGTCAACATGAAATATATGCTTTAAATGGCCAGAGAAGAAGTTGATGATTAAAATGACCACAATTTGAAAGTTCATGATTTTAAAGACATTTTTTCCTTTTTTATAAAAATAATTACAAATTAGCATGAAATTATTTTGTTCACTCTGCGAAATGTTTCCAATCAACATATTTTTAAGTAATTTTATTCTCCAGGTTACGCTATTATGCGATTAAGCATTGTTACCAATTAGAGTCAATATAAATAATAGAATGAATCAAATGTTTGTTTCTCTCCCACTAGCTTTAATTGAGTGTTGTTGTTAAAACTTGGATATAAATTTTTGTCTAAATCTTTATGGTAATCTAAGTCGCCTTGGTCCAATGGTAAAGGGAGGTAAATCCCACCACCTGGGTTCGAGTAGCATTGGCCACGGGGGTTCGAGATTTAACATGGTTTCCCCCAGCCCTTTGGGATTATTCCTTTGTTATATATAAAAAAAAAATCTTTATGGTAACTCTGGACACCGTTTTTGATCGGTTTGACTTTTTCATCATTTGCCGTCTGTATCTTTTTCTCGTTAAAAGATGCTCACTAGAGTTTTGTCCACATGCATTGCATTGGGTCGTTTTTTTGGATTCAAAAGTTAATGATTCTTGTTCCATATAATTCATGAGTTATTTGCATTTACACACACTTTCACATCTTTATTTGCACGCTAACATACTTAACAATGCATGATGTACTTTGGTGCTGTGTAAATACTCTCCACCCCTCCCTCTTTCTTAATATTTATTGATTTACATTCTCTTCCTCTTCCTTTTCTTCCTCCTCCTCTCGATTCTTTCTCTTTCTTCCTTTTTTCTTTCTCAATTTTTATCTTTCTTTTTTTATAATTACTTTATCTTGTTATTATAACAATATTTTATATTTATTTTTGTACAATACTCAGTATTTATATTTTTTCTATATTTAAAGATGCATTTTACTATATTTTTGGATGAATTATGTTTATATATATTACCCATTTATAATTGACCATTTATTCGCTGATAATTGGATGGTCAATTATAATATCGTTTCTGGATATAAATATTTGTGTTTGGATATTTTAACAACATGTGGTTACTTCTTACATGTTTTAGTATAAATCAGTGCATATGTACATGAGAACATTCCAATAAAAATGAGTGTAAATGAGTGTGTCTCTGTACATGTGAACATATGGACAATAATTGTCTATCCAACGATGAAAATGAGAGTATTTAAGAATGATTGGAAGCATTTTTAGACAGAATAGGTCATCAGTATCCAAAAAACCTCATCCACATGATCACAAAGAGCATCGTCACTACTGATTTAAATCTGTAAAAACGAAAAAACAAAAAATAAAAAACTCATAAGCACTTACCTAGATCTGTTATCCAAAGTGATTGAGAAATTACTATATACAAGTTTAACATAATATTTTATATTTATTTTTGTACAATACTCAGTATTTATATTATTCCTATATTTGAAGATGCATTTTACTATATTTTTGGATGAATTATATTATATATATTATCCATTTGTAGTTGACCATTTATTCGCTAATAATTGGATGGTCAATTGTAATAACATGTGGTTACTTCTTAGAGAAAATAGTGCGGATATTGTCCAATATATGTAGTTTTTGTGGATATTGTCTAATAGACGTTGAGCTTGTTGCTTTTGTTCAAAACTTGAATTTTCCCTAACATGTCATTTTCTTGAATAATGTAATGATGGAAAAGAGTTCATGGATAACCATGATAATGTTGAAATTTGGTTTGGGGATATAGTAAAGCTTTTAAACATGAAGTAATCTTCTCATGTCGAGTATATCGGGTGGACAAGATTTCATGGACAACAATAATAAGAGAGAGTGTGTGTTTGGATATTTTCAACTATCCACCATCTTCTAAACATTTTGATCACATGTGTCCATTTTCAAATATCCACTTTCAATAATCTATTTTCTCAAAAATTCACGTTAGTTTCACAAATTTTATGGTGTCCATGTTGTACTCTCCATATGGACAATATAATTTGCACTTTAAATATAGCAAAATGGATCTCATTATATAGAAAAAATACAATTACCATGTATTGTACAAAAATAAATAAAAATTTGTTTTTGATAATACATAAAATTGACAATAAAAGAAAAAAGAACTAAGGAAAATGAGAAAGAGAAAAAGAATTTGTCTATCAACACATTTGAACTATACCTACGTCGTCGTCATTCTTCAACCAGTTTTTGAAACAGCTAATTGTCACTAACATGTTTTATTATAATATTAAATTGAAACTGTGTTGGGTAACTATAGTTACGTCGTAACCAAAAAACAGAACATCAGCGGAAGGATGCATTTCACTTTATTAGGAGAGAGATGTCTTTTTTTGGAGCAAACAGTGCCCAAAGTCCACCATGTCTTTGTAAGTATGCTATTTGTAAGTTCTACCCCTCAAAGTGTGCCAGCGTGTAAATCACTCTTCATATTATGCATATGAGTTGATTGAGATGTTATAATAACTGTAGCCACCTCTTGAACTAGACTAACCGGCGATACTGAAGTATAAATGTCTTTACGACCTCATTTTGGCAAAAAAGCCTCCTGATACACTTTTTCAAAAGAAATTGCCTTAGCATCCCTGTTAACATGCTTGAGTTAGATTGCCAAATGGAGTAAAAAAAAAGATTATCTTATAATCCTCGGACATCATGGGGATCATTCCCATATTTATAAGCTTAAAAATGTTAAATGGTAAAATTTCAATATTGTCAATGGAAATTTATTTCTATCGCGGATGGATCAACATTCGAAAGATTACCCACTAATAAAAGTAGAATATCACTATTAAAAAAAAAAACCAATTGTTGTCTAAAGTAATAATAACATATCAAACTCCATTGGCCAAAAAGAGTCACAATTCTCATAATTGTGGCAATAAAACTTAAAATCATGGTACAACAAGTATATATGATGTTATGGGTATGAATCTTTTACCCGAACATGATGGTCTTACATGTGTTTTGGCCCTTAAATGTTTTCAGCAAAGGATGCACTCTCGTTATTATTTCGTCCAATAAATAACTATCTATATATATAAAGTTAGTTTTTTCTCTCTTCTCATGATGCCACCTAAGCATCCACCTAATCCACATTTTTTTACATTAAAATAAATTTAAAACATTCATTTAGTGCATATTTATGTTACTTATTTAATTAATAGAAAATTTATAAAAATAAAAATAAATTATGTAAATAAATGAAATGTTAAATAAGAAATACTTTCATTTTTTATTAGTTAGTGGTATTAATATAATTCAACTTTCATTTTAAATTGATCATAGTTTAAAATTTTAAATGTGTTACTGAGTTTAAGAATGTAAGTAAATTTTAAATTTATGGTAGAATAAAAACAACATTTATGTAATTGTATATATAAAATTTTAAAGGGGAAAAATAAAATTGAAAGTGAAATATTAGTTTATAACATGATCAATAAGAAAATGCTTTTAATCCAAATTTAAATATTGAAAGATAATAATTCAAGAGAAAATAACTATAATATGTTTTGAAAATCAATTAAAAAATAAATAAAATATCACAATATGAATAAAAAATTAACAAAAAAATTATAAACCTCCCGCGCGCAGCGCGGGTCAACTGCTAGTATTTTATAAATTTGAAGTTGAGGACAATAAACTCTAACTAATTAACATTACAAATATAATTAGGGAACACATAGTGGATCAGTTAGTCCTAACAAATGTATAAAACTTAACCGAAGTCTTTCGTGGTGGCTATTGTTTAGTGACTATTTTGTCTATTCAATGCACAGTCAAAACGGACCAGTCTCTTGCCCAATTCAACTTGAGACGACGAAAGTTTCTTTCTTGTGTAACAAGCTGTTTACAAAGTTTTAATTTTAAGATAATCCTTCACAAACCACATTAACTGATCAAAGTAGTAGAATGAGAAGCACTGCACCCAAAACGTTAATAACCACAGAACCTCTAGGGTTTGAGAAGAAAAGTGAAAAAAACTTTAATTTCTTACTTTATAGAAAGAAAAATAGAACAAAAACATTAGATAAAACACAGCAAAACATAAAGAAATGCTTCATGAAAATACCAACAACAACGTGACAAACATCAAACTCAAAACCAAAAGAAAATCTTAACGGTGTCCACACTTCATCAAACAAATTAGCCATTCTGGTTTGAACAAAGCAATGATTTGTGCTATTACCAATCCCAGTAACACTCCAAGCCCGTATCCTATTGCCACACCTTTCCAGTTCAACACTTGTTCCTCTTCTTCATCTTCCTCTTCTGTAGGTTGTTGTGTTGGTGGCGCATTAGGCCCAAAGCAACCTTTTTCCAGAGGGAAACCACAAAGCCCTGCATTTCCTTCAAATGATGATTTAGGTTGCCCAGTTATTTGTGGTCCTTGTGGTATTTCACCAGTGAGTTGATTGTAAGAAACATTCATATAGGCCAAAAATGAGAGAGTCCCTAGTCCATTAGGAATAGTCCCTGCGAGTTGGTTACTTGATAGGTCTAGTGACTCGAGCTTCATAAGATTAGCCAAAGACAAGGGAATATGGCATGTGAAGGCGTTGTTCGACAAGTTGAGTGCGATCAATGCCTTTAAAGACCGATAGATTCAGGAATTTCTCCTTCAAGTCTATTTCCAGAAAAATCAATTGTGGCGTAGGAAGTTAAGACCTTCTCATGCTCCATAGATAGACCTTTATAATGTAGATCTATAGATTCTGAACTGATGAAATCATAGTCCTCGTAAAGATCATTCTCATATACCATATATAGACCAAGATCTTCATTCATCTTGAGTGATGATGCTTTCCAATTCACAAAAAAAATCTGGGGGCATGCTTCCAGTAAATTTATTACCAGCTATCTCAAGTATCCGCAGCTCAGGAAAGCCCAGAGGTCCTTTATTAGGAGGAGATATAGGACCATAGAATTTGTTTGACCGGAGGATAAGGACTTGCAATTTTGGTAAAGCCTTAAGAGAGAAAGGAAATGTATCTTTGATTCTGTTGTGTTCCACACTCAGCAATTGTAGAGCTAAGCAATTTATAAGAGACCTTGGAAGCTTTCCAGTTAATCGATTGTACCCGACGTCGAGTGCCTGTAGAGGTGTATGGGCATGATACTCGTCTGGAATACTTCCTTCTAAGTTGTTCTTCCGGAGATTCATAATCAACAAGTTACTGAGACATGGAGGAATTGGACCGGTAAAGTTGTTGTAGCTTAGATTAAGGACATCAAGCAAGCTTCTATTGCAGATTGACAGAGGTATGTCGCCTTTAAAACTATTGTTTGCAATAGCAAATATGCTTATAGAGAGTGGTAGATGCGGAAGTGCTCCTTCAAAATTGTTGGATGCCAAACTTAAGATTTGCACCGATGAATTGACTAAAGTTTCTGACGAACCTTCCAAGCCGGTTAACAAATTATTATTAATGAACACTGAGTTTAGACGAGGAAGACTCCACAGCCACTTTGGGATTTTCCCACTGATTTTATTGTTGGATACTTCAATAAACTCCAAATAATGAAGGGTCTTTAAGATGTTTGGGAATTCACTGGTGCCGCAATCATTCAATCGCAACGCTTCCAGGGTCAACGAGATGTATGAATCCAATCTTAAACTAGCTTGAGATATCCGGTTACCGGAAAGATCGAGGAGCAACAAAGATTTGAGAGAGGAGAAGAGAGTTAAGTCAATTGGGTAGCTTGTTTTTAGGAAAGAAAGGTCGAGCTCTTTGAGGTTGATGAGCTTTGAAATATGCTCTAGTATATTTCTTTCAAAATGGTTTTCACTTAGGTACAAACGCTCGAGCCTTGACGATGAAGATGAGTTAGGAATTTCAATAGAACCGTTGAGATTGTTTCTACTTAAATGAAGACATGATAAGAAAGGCATAGTGAAGAGATAAGAATGGATGGTTCCAGAGAAGTGATTGGAAGAAAGTTTTAGAATGGAGAGCTTGGTTAGATTTTGTACAAGTGGAATACCGCCAGTGAAGTCGTTCATGATAAGGTACAACTGAGTTAACTCGGTTAGGTTACTAATAGTGGGAGGAACTTGACCGAAGAAGCTATTAGAGGAAACATACAAGAACTCTAGTTTGTTGAGATTGCCAAATTCATAAGGGAGTGTAGACGCAGTGAAGTTGTTGAAAGCAAGATTAAGGTAAGTGAGGTGGTGTAACTTAAAGAGACTACTGTTAGGATTCAGAGTTCCAGAGAAGTGATTACGAGAAACTTCTAAAAATGTGAGCTTGGGTAGATTCCGCACAAATGATAAACTACCAGTGAGCTCATTTTCAGAAATATCTATAACAGAAAGCATGCTTAGGTTACTAAATGAAGAAGGAACTTGGCCGAGGAAGCCATTAGAAAAAAGAGAAATGACCTCTAGTTTGTTGAGCATTCCAAACTCGGAAGGGAGTGAAGATGGGATGAAGTTGTTGTGAGAGAGATGAAGGTAACGGAGCTGATGAAACTGGTAGAGGCTACTATTGGGTTTCAGAGTTCCACTGAGACAGGCCCTGAGTCGTATCTTCGTGACAGCGCCGGTGGAGTTATCGCACCACACTCCATTTAAGGAGTCAGTGTGGTTGCAAGCATGAGTATCAAACTCGTTCTTAAACTGTGTAAATGCTTGAATCTGTTGAGGACCACAAGCAACAAGACCAACAAGTACAGGCTTTTTAAAAGTGTAGAAGCGTGAAGGGGAGACACAAGAGAGTAAGAGCAGCAAGAGAAAACTCAAACGCATAAGCGATTGAGACATGATGAAAACTTTTTTTGATATAAGAAACTTGGGAGGGGAGATTGGTATAAATAAAGATATGATGTAGTTTTGCATAGTGGAGTACTGATTGACTCAGAAGAAGTTAGAGTTAGTGAAGTCGTCACATAGCCATGCATGATCCACGTTTGATGACTTTTCTAATGTCTAATTTGAACTGAAATCACATCAGTTTGAAATCAGTGGCGAAACGTTTTTCACCGGGGTCATATTATATTTTTTTAAGAAAATATATAAAAATAATTATAATTAATAATTAAACAAATACAGAAATTATTTTGTCGCATCTTATAACAAAATTAAGGGGGAATTCTAAAAGACAATGGATACGTTTGTGCTTTTAAGAAGAAGAATTGGCGTTGGTGACGTTTGTTCATATCAACTTGACAAAACTTACAAAGTTGGTGCATGACGAGAAAAAGTGGTTTCGAAGTTTGCCGGATCTTCCTTTGTTTACATCTTTGTGATTCTTCATTCTCACGTCGTGTAACGTCAGGAAGGGAGAGAGATTGAGAGCATGAGATTGTTCGTTAGCTTATGTGGGCTGATTAATATTAGGTTAACACACAAAATGAAATTATTATTGTGTTTTTTTTTTAAAAGAGTCTAAGAGAACATATTGGCTTTGATTGGTAACATAGTTAATGGCGGTTAAAAATTCAACCGCTCATTTGGTTACCACTTACCAGTCTGGTCTAATCATATGAGCGACTAAAATAGGTGAAAGAAACGAGTTGTTAAAAACTTAAAAGAGGTCGTTCACAACCACTCTAAAATAGGTGAGTAACCGTCTTGTTTATAAAATGGGCGGTTGAAATTTTTATAATTATATAATTGTATTATTTTCGAAAAAATATTGTTTGTTTAATTTATATTATTATCTTAAAGAGTTTTAAAAATGAAACTGGTTTTCTCTAAATCTATTTAATTTTTAGATATTCTCAATTATTTTTCTACTAGTATTACATCCCGTGCTATGCACGGACATACTTTTGCATACCCAAAATTAAAATGTATACATAACTTTAAGGTTTCTCAGAAAAAAATGACTGCATAAATAACATTAACACACTTTTCATTGATTAACCCACAAACATACAAACACTTAAGTTAGAGTAAAGTTCAAAAAAAGAAAAAAAAAACACTTTACAGTAATCTTTTATATGTATTGCTTGCTCTACATGTCTTTCTATTCTTAATATAAAAGTAGCTCAATGAGCAGTTTATGGCCTCTCATCATTCATTCACGATCTTATCTGCAAACAACTTCACAATTCTATTAAAACAATAGGAAGTAAAATATCAGCCGGTAGCAAAAGCAATCATGAATAAATAAATCACTATGAAACAATAGAAACATAGTTAAGTGACCAAAGTTATTCTAATCATTATTTTAAGTATAGATTATATGTACTACGTATCATCAAGATATATGTTATATACTTTATATTTGATTTAAGAGACATCAGTGACATCAAACACAGCGGCACGTATTAATCAAAATAATTAACACAGTGTTAAAAGAAACGTTACCTTTAAGAATAGTTCCATAGGCGAACTTGATTATGCTTGTTTTATAGTGTATATTTTCTAGCGGTCAGAGGATCTGAGGGTGTAGTGGAGTTGAGAAGTTTTCTTTACATTGTATATATTGTTAAATCAAACAATGGGGTATATATAAGTAGACAAAATCGTGCGATTCTCATAGCCGCTGATTTTATGTAGTTGAACTGATTCTCAAATCTCCTTTATTTCTTCTTCATCTTCTCTAAATTCTCAAATATTTGTATTTGGAGAGAGATTTAAGATGTTCGGTTTGCATATATAAATATTAGGATGATTGTTGTTCCTTATGATTTTTTTTTGTGTCTATATGTATGATAGTTTTTGAATTGGATAGTTTCTGAAGTGTGTGAGCAGGTTAAGGAAGGAGAGATTGAAACCACACCTGATGAAATGGTTTAAGTTACTGGCTAGTCCTCTGGTTCCTTCAGCTGAGTAGTGTGGAGTGGTGTTCATATGTGTGGTTGGATAAAGTTTGTGAGATTGATTAATGCTTTCAGAGGACCATTGTTGTTGTTTTCAAGTTTGATAATCGTGTTAAGGTACCTGAATCTTGAAACACTATCAGTTGTGAACCATAAGTTGATGATCTTCTCGGACTAAACTAAACACATGATTATACAACACTTGCAAGGGTTTTGTTTTCGTATGTTGTTGATTTGGGATGTGAAATTGGTAACGTTGATAGATTGGATGATTTTTGTTTCTTATGATCTTTAGCTAAACCAGGACAACCAGGACTAGTTTAGGCTGATTCTTATGATCTTGAGATACGTTTGTCTTGTTTTACAATTGGTTTAATGTTGAGTTTCTTGATCTCAAAGAGAAATTTGAGTGTTAGAGCTTATTACGGTTGTTAAAATGGAGATAAGTGAGTCGAAGTCTCGATCTAGCTCTAAAGGATCATAATTTGTAATTTTGAGTTCTAGTGGATTTGCTAGCATCACTTGATCAGGACGTTTAGTTTCAGTTTGATTCGTGATTGTGAGTATCAAATAAAGTTGATGTGAGCTTATTCATTTTTGAGGTTCATATTAAAGTTGTTGATAACTTAGGTTTATTTCTCTCTAGAAGTTTGTGTTGAGCCAATTAGATTTTGTTTCATATTGTCAATTTGGGATGTGAAACTAGTAATGTTGATAGATAGGTTGGAGAAGGCGGCTTAGAAAGGAACCATGACCAGGTAAAATCAAGAAACTGTGAACTTTTTATATGTTTGCAGTGGTAGGAGTTTTTTTTGGATATTGCAAGTATATGTTATAATTGGTTGATCATTCGAGTCACTTCTATAGTGTGGGTGGTAAGGTTTTCAAGAGTTGTGTTCAGTCTTCAAGTGTGATTCTTATCTTTGGCATATGGTGTTGGCTAATGAACTTTTTGCTACACATCTTATATCCAGTGAAATGTGTTGATCTTTTGTTTTCGAGTTTTCGGTATCAAAATGCTTTGGAGTATCTCAATTCTTGATTTCGATTTCATATGGTCCTGGTTGTCCATATTTTTGTACAGTGATGTGTTTAGCCCTGGGAATAGTAACCGACCCGAATATACCAAACCGACCGAACCAAGATTTTTGGTTAACCAAAGATAACCGATCGGAAGGATTAATAAATTTCAGTCGATTACCTGTTCGGGTCGGTTCGGTTTGATCTAACCGATCGGTTACCTAAATTTACCCATATTACCTGAAATTAACCAAAATTAACCGACCTGATATAACCAAATTACCCAAATTTATCTGAAATCAACCGAAATTACTCCACTTAATCGAGATTTTTGATCCGATTACTAATCTAACCGAGAATCTTAAACATTCGGTTCATTTCGGGAAGCAAAAAAAATAACAAAAAAAACCCAATACCCAAACTGATCTGCCCCATTATGTAATTCAGTTATTTTCGGAAACGTTTTTCAAATTCCGAACTACCCGAGTACCCGAATTACCCGACCCCAAGTTGCAGGCAAGGATGTGTTGGTTGTTCCAGTTTCTTGTATTCTATTCTACTACTACTATAGGAACCAAAGCTGTTTTGGAAAGCAACGAAGATGAGAAAACAAAACTCATAAACAAAACTTGAAAGTTTCTTTCTCTTACATCACATTTATCATTATGGAGACAATAACAAATATAAAAAGTGTTGTGGACCAATATCTCTGTTACGGCCATTAATGTGTTAGGTCATCAAAAACACTTTTGAATTGAAAACATTTTAAAAACTCAAAATTGAATTATTGTACTACAAATTCAAAAATTGCAAGACATCAAAGATCTTTATTTATGTTTTTTTTTTATTTCGATGAATGAAGTAGCTCTCCAACCATGAGACGGTTCTGGTTTTAATCAGTAACCTAAACACTGATTTTGCAATTTGTTTAACGTCTCTAACAACTACTATCTACCTAATTAACTATTAAAGTCCAATTCCAATATCGAAAAACTAGTTTTAAGAAGTTACAAAAGTAAAAGACACCAAAGTACATTAAATTACCGGAACTAAACAAACTCAAAGTATGTTTTGAATTAAGAGAAAGAAACTTGTCCACGTAACAAGGAAACTGTCGGATTGCCAAATATACCCATATATTCAACCTTTGATTCTAGATTTCTAGGCTTGGGCAAAATACTAGGAATCAAAGAACCGAACCAAACCAAAAAAAGAAAATTGAAATCGAAAAAAAATGGATACTAAATTTATAATATTAAAAAACCAAACCGAACCGAACCAAATCAACAATCGAATGAGTAACCAAAATATAATTTGTATACTAAAATGTTAATTATATTTAGACTTAATATAACCCAACTATCACAAATATAAACTCGAAAATATTAGTTACTTTTAGACCAAATTAAACAAAAATACTTAAAATAACCAAAGCATCCGAATTTTTTGAAGTCAAATTTGTTAACAAAATACAAATTTTAAAAAAATTAATACTCCCTCCCTTCCTATAAAGATGATCTTTCAGATTTTTTTTTTCTAAAATAGATAATTTTCTTTCAAATCTATGCAAAAATTGATTATAAATTTATTGGTTTTAACAATTTATATTCTTCAAATTGTTTTTTATTGGTTAAACTGTGTTTATGTTGATATTAAATGATGTTTTTATCTTCAAATTATTAAAAATTAATGATTTCTTAATTTGTGTGCATTTATTAAAAAAATCCATCTATTGTAAAACAAAGTATTAAGTATGCAAAATCAAAGAAGCTTTTGAGCGGCCCAAACAACAAACACTCTCTCCTCTCTCATCACAACCCTAGCCGCACAGATCGAGGGGGAAGCACCTTCACTGGCGCCGTTGGTGCTTGTGTGTCTTCTCTTTCCCCTTCTTGTTTCTTTCTTCTTGTAGAGCTTATCGATGGTGGACGACTGTCAGAAATGGAGCTTCGGTGATGGGCGTCTCTCTTCTCCGACGGCGGTGGTGTGGTGTCTCTTCTCTGATGTAGCGGCGGCTCCAGTCGGGCGGTGGAGAGCATCTGCTGCGCATGACCCTGGTTGAAGACGCTGGCGGTTGTATCGGAGCCTCTCCTTGGCTCAGCCGTCCCTTTGGTTGTTGTGGCTACGGCGGAAGTCAGGGATAAAACGGTGGGTTCGCTATTTTGATTCGGCGGTTCACGGTAGGTTCTTCGGATCCTTTTATGGCCCCTTCGGGTTTTGGTTTTGGTTTTGGTTTGTTTGCTTGAGCCAAGCATCTTCCAGATCCTCCGTTGGGGTTTCCTTCAGTCCGGGTGATTGGTTTTGGCTCAGAGGTTGTCGAGGCTCCTGGTTTGGTTGGAGGGGATAAATTCCTGGTCGTCGGTTTGCTAGGAATGGGTTATGACTTCTCGGAACCGGTTGCCGGGCGATTAGGTATTCCGGGAGGAGTGTAGCAGGTTGGTGAGTCGGCGGTTTGGTTTCAATGGTGGGATCCGGATTCTTCCACCGGCGTACATCTTCCCCTCGACCTTGCCGCAACGCCGTGCTCCTTGAATCCGCCGATGCTAGTGCTCTGATTCTCTGCCTCCGGTTATACAGCAAGATCCGATCCTCCGATCTCTTCTCCGGCGAGCTCTCCGACGTCCTTCTTGGGTAGCCAAAGTTTTGTTTTTCTGTAATCCGATATCGGCCCGTTAAGGGTCCAACCCATTAAGGAGTTTTTATTTATATAAAAAAAAGTATTAAGTATTAGTTTTACCCTTAATATTTTGAGTACACATAACCAAACTAAAAATATCCAAAACCGAATCGAACTAAACCCAACAAAAATACCGGAATGAGGACCAAATTTCACCCGAATTAACCAAAAAACTGAAGAACCGAACCACATCGAATAAAACCAAAACACCTTGGACTATATGATTTGTAAAACCAAAACACCTTAGACTATATGATTTTGGTTTTACGTGAACCGAACCTAATCGTATAGTCCAAACCAAAAAACCAAAGAACCGAACCAAATCGTATACAAATCTTTACCGGAATTAACCAAAAAACCGAAGAACCCAAAACACAAGGACTTTCAAATATAAAAGGGCAAATACGGAAAATCATACTAACTTATCTATCTACATCTCCTCTTCTCATTCTAAAACTCTTTGTCTCCCACTCTTTCAAAAGTAGTAGAGATAGATTCACACAAGTCACATAAACAAAAACTAAAGTGATCATTCATCATTCATCTTTTACTTTTAATTTTTGTTTTTATTCCTTTTTGACTCGTAATATTCTTCTTCTACCCAATCTTTATATAAAACACTACTGTGCATAGAATTTTTATTTTTGTCAGATTCGTATAAAGTAAAGTGTATATGAAGATTTATTATTAATATATAAACTCTTATGTGATTACAGATCTGCTCTCGATTTTTTCCGGATTCTAGTGCATATAGAAACGAAGTTGTCGGAGAAGAAGGTTAAGGTATCCAATGTTTGTTATATATTAAACCAAGTCGATCTGTTTTTTTCTCACTCACTTACTATTTTCTCAGATACTTTCTCGGAAAACGTGTCCTCTGTCTTTTGCCGACGGAATTTTTTGTTTTTTTTTCATTTTCTCGGGAAAATTGTGGTTTTGTAATCGATGAAGTTTGTGGATGATTCTTGTTATCTTAAGCTTTTCTTGACAAATTCTCACTCTTTCTTTATTTTCCCGAGAAAATCTCAGACTTCTTGATTTTCTTGACTCTTGTTTTTTTTTTCTTTTCCATTTTCTCAGGAAAATTGTGGTTTTGTAACGGATGAGTGTGGATTCTTGTTATCATTAAGCTTTTCTAATTGAAAAATTCTCACTCTTTTCTATTTTCCCGAGAAAAATCTTAGACTTCTTGATTTTCTTGATTTTTGAAACTTTTCTCAGGAAAATTTGTGTTTGGAGGAAGTTTTACATTCAACTTTGCAGATTCTTATTATTTTTAAGCTGTTCTAATTGAAAAATTCTCACTCTTTCTTTACTTTCCCGAGAAAACTCAGACTTCTTGATTTTCTTGATTTTTAAAAATTTTCTTAGGAAAAAATCTCAGTCTTCTTGATTTTCTTGTTTTTTTTTTTTTTGTAATTTTCTCAGGAAAATTTGTGCTTCAAGGAAGTATAAACATTCGAATTTGTGGATTGATAACTTTTCCCGAGAAAATCTTAGACTTCTTGAGTTTCTTGATTTTTAAAAAATTTCTCAGGAAATAATCTGAGACTTCTTGATTTTCTTGATTTTTCCCGAGAAAATCTTGGACTTAGTGGATTTTGAGGGTTCTTCTTTGTGTATCACACAGGTTACATTCTATTACCGTTGATTAAACACAATGATTCAAATGGATGGTGGAGATAGGATAAGAGTGACGTTACTAGACCGTATGTCAACGGTTGAGAATGGTCGAAGCTCAGTGACACTAGAAGATATTCTCATGGCTGAAACTAGTAGTTTCCGATCATTAACTGCGCCGCCGTCTCCGGCGAGGAACCACTCTAATGGTAGTTTACATGACGTGATGAGAAGAGAGCGTCGCCGTGATAAAACCGCTTGGAAACTTTTCCGGGATAAGCTCCGTCTTAAACGTACCTCTACTGGTTGGATCTCTTCTAATCCTATTCCTGTATTGGATAGTCCTATCCGTAATCTGGATAGTGATAGTAACCGGTTAAACCGTCTTGGTTTCCTCCTCGCTAACTCGGAGACTAACCGGAGCAGTAATGGAGGAGATGAGGCTGCGGATCAAGAAAGCAGGCGCCGGTTAAGCACCGTGTTGGCGGGAGAGAGAGAGGTATTGATATATGTATTAGTTAGTTAAATTAGTTAATCAGTTTGGTAGACGGTTAAAGTTGTTAATCAGTTAATTAGTCTGTTAAAGTAGTTAGAATGGTTGTTAATCAGTTAGTTAGACTGTTAACCTCTTAGTCGTTCGAGTGACGCTTGAGACGAAACCATATAACATTCTTTGGTCTCGAAATTGAGGAAATGTATGGTTATGGCCAAAAACCTCTTAGTTCTTCAAAAAAAAAGCTCATTATCTCTGTTTCTAATTTGTTAATCTTAGGAAGTGCAACCGCCAAGGATGTCTCTAATGGAGTTATTGGAGGATAATGATGGACAAATGTACGATGTCGGCGAGAGAGAAGCGGTGGCGGTGGAGGCGGAGGCGGAGGCGGAAGGGGAGGGAAGAAATGGTGGTTGTGGAGGAGGAGAGGCGGTTGGGGCGACGGCGACGGCGACGGTGGAGTTGAGTTGTTGTGTGTGTATGATAAGGAGTAAAGGTGCGGCTTTTATACCGTGTGGACATACGTTTTGCAGATTGTGTTCGAGAGAGCTTTGGGTACAAAGAGGGAACTGTCCGCTATGTAACACTACCATTTTACAAGTTCTTGATATTTTCTAGCTTTTAGCTTCTTCTGTTGTATATTATTATTCATGTGTTTTCTATTGTTTCCTTCACTTGTTTGTTTGTGAATCTCAAACGATGAACCTTCACAACAATGTTCATTAGAAGCTGAACAAGAGAGTAAGCTCACATATTCACAATCGAAGTTCTGCGGACCGATGTATGCTGCATTTAGAATTTTTTTCTTTGGGTTGAAGTTCGTTGACTATGAAGAGAAGAATCAAAACAATGGAACTACCTACTCATTATTGGGCGGTTAATTATAATATTAATTTAGTTTTGTTACTTCTTGCTCGAAGTCCTAGTTGGCCAGCTTAAATCATAGTTTTTAAACCTAAACACTCTTCTATAAACCCAAACAAAAATATAATTCCGTTTTAATTATAACTAAACTATTCTCTTTTATAATACCAAACCGATATATTTCTTTTGGTATGTGCTCCAAATTGTTTTTGTTTTAAAATAAATTACGTGCATAAAAATCTAACAATCAAAACATGTAGAACTAGACTAATACATATTCTCATAACGTATTCAACAATTTATTTTTTCTAAGTTCATTATTTTTTCAAGTTTTCTTGTTCTTACTTACAAATAAAATATATTATATTATAATGAAAATACCATTTGTATCTAGTTAAAATTATGTTAAATAACTCATATTTTTTTTTTTGAGAACCTGGTTGCGGAGAGGTTTAAATGAATTAATATGGTCATACATGTCACCAAAGTACATTTATCTTTTCGGTCAAAAATCCTGAGAAAACTCCACAGTTAAACGTGTTTATGCTGGAGTAATCAAAGTATGGGTGACCTTCCGAGAAGTGATTGTTAGAACTGTGTGAGTAAGGCCAAAATACAGGAAAAGATCATGTGGTGATTTGTAAGGTCGGTAAACAAGTATTTAAGCCTCCCGGACGTAGCAAACCGACCGTCAGATATTGATAGGCTTATGGACTTAGTAAGAAGACGTGAGGCCCATTAAGAGAGATGAGCCCATAGACTGTTGGTGAACATGGGACCCACTGGAGAGATGACTGTCGGAGCGTTACAAGTGGGGCTCACACTATCAGGGGATGACAATCGTTGTACGCAACGAGGACGTTGTAGTTTGTTAATGGGGGAGAATTGTGAGACTCCAATTGCGGAAAGGTTTAAATGAATAGATTTGGCCACATATGTCACCAAAGTGCATTTATCTTTTCGGTTAAAGGTCATGAGAGAACTCCACAGTTAAGCTATTTAAGCCTCCTAGACGATCATATATTATGAACTCATGGGCAAGTAAGAGGACGTGAGGCCCATTAAGAGAGGTGGGCCCATGGCCTGGTGGTCAACATGGGGCCCACTGGAGAGATGGAGGTCGGGGCGTTACATTTTTTTTTTTAAACTTGTTATATTTGTTTTCTACACATGTCAAAATCTAATTGAGAACACACATACAATAGAAAATCAAATAAAAATATATTTTCGGTTTTGTTAATTTTTCTTTTTCATTTAGGAATAATAGATTTAACCATGCAAATGATATATTCTTTTCTTAATTACTTTTTATACTACTTTAAAAACAGAAAATAATAATTCGATACATGTCAGCATCTTATCGATAGAATAATGAGATCATTTTCTTATTTTTTTCCATGTAATTTGGTGATTTTAGGATTTTGTGAAAGAGAATGCAGTCTATTGGGTGTGGGATGGTTTGTTAATATTATCAAGATAATCCAGATAGCCAAAATCATGAACTCCAATCTGGTTATCGTTGCATTTTTTTCTGAAAATTAAACATAACTTACTGTACAAAAATTAAAATTATTCATTACTCGAACAATATAGTTTTTTTTCAAAAATATATAAAATCAAATCAGCCTAGCTCTAAAAATACATGAGTATTTCCAAGATATTTCAGCTTGTAGCGTATTAGGATCATCTCCATTGGTTATTTTTGATATGTTTCTAAATTTCTTTTGATAATTCATTTTAATGCTAATTATTATGACTGTTTTTATAATGTGAAAAAATTTGACAAAAAACCTCGCTTACACTAAGTATACTATCAGTTCTAGCGATATGGCGGTCCTCCCTCACCCTGTTCAGTGTCGATTCTCCCTGCTTTTATAGAAGTTTTAGACACTCATATTAAAATGAATGTTTTAACTGAAAATTATTTTCGGAAAATTGTTGTTTTTTAACCTTAAATATTTTAAATATTTTAATAGTTATAATACCACAATACAAGATTTTAATACATGAGTTATAAGTTAGTTTTCATTTCGATGAAAAAAATTTGAACTTCCAATTTAATAATGGGTGCAATATGTGCAGTTTTAAAAACATAATCAGAAGTTTAGACTATTTATAATTTAGAAAATAGATATACAATGAGTTGTATAATAAATATAGACTCCGGACACACGATGGATAGTCAAACACACGAGATAAAGCGAACATGATATAGAATACGACCACTTAAGTAGGAAGCAAAAAACGTAAAATACTAAGGTATGAAGTACTAACAAAATATGCAGAATACGAACACATGTAAATATTATGAAACTGTAAAAGTGGATCACTTTCCTAATTATTAATATTAAACATACCATTTCCATTTTTTTTTTTCTTTTGTCACATACCATTTCTAATTGTGTATTTCGCAAATTAACACTAATTCATAGGATCATCTGATCTATGTTAGAGTTGGTTTGATCTTGTTTTAGAATAACCGACAACCCGTAACCAAACAATCAGCTTACGGTTTACCAAACTTGGCCCATAACCAAAATAAACTTTGGGCTTTGGGCCTTCAACTTTTCTCATCAGTTTGTTTTTTCTTTCCCAGGAAAAAAAAATAAATAAATCGGAAACGAGATCTACCACAAACCTCTCTCGTCTCGCCGTCGCCGTCGCCGGAGAAGACAACTACAAACGAACATAAACCCTAATCGATAAAATTTCTCAATCCCCGGTGAAGAACAAGATGAACATATTCCGATTAGCTGGTGATATGACTCACCTAGCTAGTGTCCTCGTCTTACTTCTCAAGATCTACACCATCAAATCCTGCGCCGGTAATGTCCAATTCCAAAATCGGAAATCAAATCTTCGATTGATTTTGTATGAATCGATTCAAACTCAAACTCGAATTCGTGTTTGACATTCACAGGTGTTTCACTAAAGACTCAAGAGCTTTACGCCATTGTCTTCGCGACTCGATACTTAGATATTTTCACGAGTTTTCATTCAATTTACAACACTCTGATGAAGTTAGTGTTCTTAGGAAGTTCGTTTTCAATAGTTTTGTATATGAAGTATCATAAGACTGTTCATAGGAGTTATGATAGGGAACAAGATACGTTTCGTCATTGGTTCCTTGTGCTTCCTTGTTTGCTTTTGGCTCTTTTGATTCATGAAAAGTTTACTTTTCTTGAGGTTTGATTCTTGCTTGCTCGTTCGCCGAAACAGTGTATTGTGTTTTATTAGTGTCTTTAGGTGTTGTTGTGATTCTCATTGTTCTATATGGTATTAGGTCCTGTGGACTTTTTCATTGTACTTGGAAGCTGTTGCTATACTTCCTCAGTTTGTTCTGTTGCAGCGGACTAGAAATATCGATAACTTGACAGGACAATACGTGTTTCTCCTCGGGTATACATATCTCTCTATTGACTACTTTCATTTCTATCGGTTTTGTTTCTTAGAAGGTCGTTTCCCCTGGAATATTGTGTCTTTATATTGTAGTTGCCTTCTAAGGTTCATATTTGATGTACAATTTGTGTCGTGTTGTTGCAGGGGATACCGAGGATTCTACATTCTTAACTGGATCTATCGTTACTTCACTGAACCGCACTTTGTTCACTGGATAAGTATGACTACTAACCTCTCTCATAGTTCTATTATAGCATCTGCTAATAGGTTTGAGCCTATTTAGATTAGTGACATGTTACCGCATAACATGACATGCTCAAGAATCACAGTTTCTGTTGCCTTTATGAATTATTTGTTGACACAATTCAACTGAAATTCGTGTGACATATGTTGTGTTGTTTCGTAGCATGGATCTCCGGGCTCGTTCAAACATTGCTCTACGCCGATTTCTTCTACTACTACTTCCAAAGGTAACAAATACTTCCATAATAGGTCTCTCTGTTGATGAAATGAAACCAGAGCTTTTGATTTATATGGTTTGGATTCATTAATCACAGCTGGAAGAACAATAAAAAGCTGCAGCTACCAGCTTAGTCTCTAAATTTTCGACGCTTTCGGAAACAAATTCGATACTATTGCCCACGAGGAGTTTGGGATTATAGAAGAGAAAGGTTATATATAGAAATGTGTAAACTCTTCACCTATCTGACTTGTTGAGATTTGTTGTACTTTGTCTTGTCTCAAAATTGTTTTTATTCTCCTTCATGATTAGTGTTCTAAATCCTTCTGCGGAACAATGAACATTATCTTATATGCTCTCAAAGTATATATGTAGTTAATTTATGGATATACAAAGATTTTTTCACTCTTTGGTCTTGTGTATTTTCATTTTTGCATCTTATAAATTGTCATTGTCAATGCATTAACAAATCTGTAACCCTTCAATGCTAAGATAACACATATAGGTGCATGGGGTAGTCGCGTGAACACACCCATAACTCTAGTATCTATGCCAATAAATACGTTTATACCAATATGAAATTATGGAAACGAGATATATATATATATATATATATATATATTGCTTCACAAGAAGTACTCAAGACAACCAATAAAGATGGGTTATATTTTAATCTTTGGTTTTGTTTTAACAAAGTTGTTGATCTTTAAGGTTGATGCCACTAAGGTTCATGGAGTTATAAGAGGAATTGATATAAACCAAGAAACTGGTTTTGATGAGAACTATGTGGTTACATGGGGACAAGATCATGTCTTGAAATCTAACCAAGGCAAAGACGTTGAGCTCTCCATGGATTATTCTTCAGGTTCTTTAATCTTCTTTATTTTTAGGTTCGCACTACAAGAAAATATGCTAATTATCGACGATGGTATTGGTCGGAAATGGTATACCTCGACGAATTTCGATAAAATAAATTTTGTTGAAAATTTTTGGTCGGAATCTACATTCGGTAGAAATCGTTGAGAAAATTATCGTCGGAAATTCGCAAAAACAAATTGTCGGAAGTTTTTTGCAAAATTTTCGACGAAAATTCTTTTAGTTTCCGATGTATTTTCAACCATTTTATAATTAAATTAAAAATAATTAAAAATATTTCAAAGTATTTTTATGATATTGGCATGCATGTACTGATTTTACAACACGTACAGGTTCTGGCTTTGAGTCCAAGAACCATTACGGATCAGGTTTTTTCCAAATGAGAATCAAAGTGGTTGGAAACAATTCTGCTGGCGTTGTCACTGCCTTTTACGTTCGTATTTGTTATATTCTTTCACATTTAACATTGGTTGATACTTTGTTATTTACATATTTGATATTTGTGAATTTGGTTATAGTTGACTTCAAAAGGAGACACCCAAGACGAGGTTGACTTTGAGTTCTTAGGGAACGTAGAAGGCAAACCAATAACATTACAAACAAATGTGTACACTCAAGGTAGAGGAAACAGAGAACAAAGGTTTAGTCTTTGGTTTGATCCAACCATTGATTTTCACACTTATGGCATTCTATGGAATCCATACCATATAGTGTAAGTATATCAAATGATATTATTGATATATAGTTTTGATTTATATATATAATGACAAAGATGATTTGATATATACTAGATTTTACGTGGATAATATCCCAATTAGAGTGTTCAAGAACAACACAAGCAATGGCATGAGCTATCCATCGAAGCCTATGCAAGTTGTGAGTAGCTTGTGGAACGGTGAAAATTGGGCAACAGATGGTGGTAAAACGAAGATTAATTGGACCTATGCTCCTTTCAAAGCACATTTCCAAGGTTTCTCCGAATCCGGCTGTCATGTGGATGATCCGAGAAATGTTTCTGAATCTTGCGGTTCATCGATGTATTGGTGGAACACCATGAGGTATAGATGGCTAAGTGTCTATGAGCAAAAGGTTTACAAGAATGTAAGAGAGAAATATATGAACTATGATTATTGTTCTGACCAAGCTAGATTTCCTATTCTTCCTAGTGAATGTCGATATAATCAAATGTAACTATAGTATATATATGGTTTTAATCCATTAATTGTTAGGTTTTTTTTACCAAAGTTATTAACATAAAAGTTGTGCTAGTGTCGTTGTTGTTACTACCCCAATTTAAATTCCATTATTTCGATAAGTTTTGTCCATTTTGAACAACCACATAAACCAGTTGATAGAGAGTAGAAACATATACATTCTTAAGAGAAGTTAAGAAGATTTTGGTGTAATAATCAAATACCTTGAGACTGTTCAATTGCAACAAGACTTGATTAGAATCTTGTTCTCTTTAATTACTCTGTGAATCTTAGGATTTATGAAATTTATCCTCTTATCTTATTATATAAAGTTTGGTTTTCAAAGTTAGACATTAACGTGATCGTAACATTTGTCAACTGGTTAGATAGGATATTAACACATGTCAATTCTCAGTTAAAAAAATACTTTAAAATAAAAAATAGGAAAGTCTTAATTCCCTCACCGTGGCTAACACTCGGACGGATGGATGTAAAATGTGACCGGCGAACAAAATCCCATGAATCCGTAAAAGAGATACAATTCTGGTTCGGTCTTTCAGTAGGTTAAAGCAAGGGAGTAAGGAAGTACACGAAATGATCGAGAATAGTTCTCCAACATATGGAAAAATGGTATCTGAGACAAGACTATCGACAATGACCATTCACTTGACCAAGAAACCCTTAGGTAACTAGTTTGATACTAGAACCCTTAGTTTGGTTGAAGGAAAAATAGAATTTCTTGAGAGAAAACTAGGTTTGGAAGAGGATGTTGGATAGAATGTCGAAATCGGACGTTGGTAGCAAACGCTCTCGGTAGTCAGGCGATAAATGCATTACTGGTGCAGATTGTCATCGATGATCTGCACAAGAAAGTATTCGGTACGTTCATTCTTTTAAGCTGGCACTTTACGAGAGAGAAAAATGGAACGTCGACTCGACACTTGGTGGCTGGTAACGGCCGTATCCACTATCGTTTGTATCGACGGCTAGGATGGAATGTTGGCCAACAAAGAAAATGGACGGTTTGGATCAATCCCGAACTTTCAAAAAATCATTTTAATCAGAAAATTTCCGTTGACTTTTCCGTTAAAAAGTTAAGTTTTGTTGACTTTACCGATTCTTACACAACGTATAATATGTCTTTAAATCACGAAGACGTGGTTAACTATTCTTGAGCTGCTTCTGCTTAGAGTAAATGACCATGATTTTTAAACCCCAAAACGACGTCTTTTAAGAAATTGAAGAAACTAAATCCCCAAATCGATTTATAATTCACAAATCTAAATACCGAACCCTAGGAAAATCCACAAATTCTCTTTACATCTTATCGAATTGTTGCCATGGCGCATACCCGTGGAGGAAGAAAGCGACTTCGGACATTGTTTTATGCTTTAAAAAACGTGGTCGTTTTGACTAAACGGAAGCAACTCACAAATAATTAACCATGTTTTCACTATTTTTTAGAGAGATTAAATATCGTTCTTAAGTCAGCAAGGTCAACAAAACATAACTATTTTATGAGAAAAGACAACAAAAATTTGTGATTAAATTAACTTTTTGAAATTATTAAATCTTCCCAAATTTGAAAGTTTGGGATTTTTATGACATTTTTTCCAAATTACTTGTGACGCTACTTTAATTTTACATGATATCTTAGCTGAGTGTTTATTAATTTATAGAGATTTTACTATTAGACTCTCGGTTATCCTACTTTGACACTTTTAGACACTTCTGCGAACAAGCCTGAAACTCTCAGACTGTCACTCACTCTGAAAAGTTTCAGTCAGTTTTATAGGTTTGAAGAACAAATGAGAAGGTGGAGGGTATTTATAGTATGGCTAGGGCGGTTGTGGAAGCAAGGGGTGGCAGATATGCATCATGCCGTCGCAACATATGTCCGACCACTAATCCAGAGGATCGATCGAGCTTATTTAGCCGTTCATTCTTATCCACTTTTTTCTTATCCATTCGCTTGGTTCAGCCGCCTGCCTAGCTACTAACGGATGCGGACAACCTAGTACGTTTGCTATCGCGTCCATACTCTATGTGTTGTTGGCCAGAAAATTTACCGCCGAACCAAATCAAATTCCACCGTTATTCTTCAATTTTCTTCGCCTAAAATTTATTTATTCGTCTAAGAATACTTTGGCTCAGTTTCAAAAGTTAGTTATATTTTGCCTTGATCAAATTTTTCCTCGATAGGCATTCCATCTTACCTATTAGGTCACAGAGAGGGGCATTACATTGGTACGCAGCATTGGTTACACGATCTTTGAGAAACCATATTTCAACGTTTTATCGAGTAAATTGTCGCATAGGCTGTTTAGGAAATTGATTCGGTCACTTATAAAAATTAGGTAATTGAGATTATGAATTTGACAGTTTATTTGTGTTGTAGTATGCCACCGAAAAGATGTAGGGGATGTGATCATGGTAGGTTTGGGAGAGGGGTCGGATGACGGGTCTACCACCCCGAGATACAAGTATCGCGAGATTGTGAGAGAGGAGTCGTCAAAGAGTGATATTGAACGTATGTTACACGGATTTTCTTAACTGGTTTCTCCAAGTACTCTGAAGGAACCAGTTAAGAAAATTCGTGTAACATACGTTCAGTATCACTCTTTGACGACTCCCCTCTCACAATCTCACGATACTCGTATCTCGGGGGCGGCAGACCCGTCATCCGACCCCTCTCCAAAACCTACCATGATCACATCCCCTACATCTTTTCGGTGGCATACTACAACACAAATAAACTGTCAGATTCATAATCTCAATTACCTAATTTTTTCAAGTGACCGAATCAATTTCCTAAACAGATTTTGCGTCACATTAACTCGATAAAACGTTGGAAATATTGTTTCCCATAGCATCGTGTTACCATGATCTGAGACCACGCTTGTAACACCCCGACTTGTTTTAGGAATAATTATAGATCGAGGGCGTTACTTAGGACCCTCATAGTTGCCCAACCAAGGTTCCCTAAACGAATTCTTTCACCAATGTCATCCAACCATAAGTGTCCGACCTCTCGGACACGGCCTAAGGGTTTGCAACCTATAACCAGGAACGAGAGTTGTGGTAAGTCCGGACAAGACTTAATATCGGTTAGAATAACTATTTTATCTTTGAAAATTTGAGTCTTTGTACATGTATAATATACGTAGAATTGTTAGTAAAACATTTAAAGTTTTCATATTCTCTTTGAAAACCATACAAAGTATAATTAGTAAGAATTTACAAAAGCTGTAGAACCTACATTGATTCGTCCTAGGTCACGTTTCATTACGGAGAGTATTCGGCTAAGATATCCTGCAAAATTAAATTAGTGTCATAAGTAATCCATCATTACTTAGTAGTGAGCCCAAAACTAAACATTTCTACCTGATTACCGACTCCAAGTAGCAAGTAATGAGCATCCATCAAGTACCATCAAACAAATAGCATCATAATACAACAAGTACCACACAATATCATAAAATAGCAAGAAGACTCGAATTAAATATGCAACGGAGTTCCTAAAAATACTAAGCATTCTTCAACAATTTAAGTAAGGCTTTCTATGAATCCATGACATCCTAAGGCAATTCCCTACACTCCTAGACATCAATAGAAGATATGTAGCGCCCGGTCGGTCAAGAACCAGCCCCAAGCCTTTGAATACAATAACATTACGGAGTTTCATGAAACACACAATATATCGGGAGGGATATCATGATCCAACTAGTGCTAGCTGCTAACTAACACGATAACAACACAAAGTACAATCATGTACGATGATAACAATGCTAGCAATTATAATGCAACCAAGATTCAAGTATTACAACAACAATGCAATTACAAACAAGCTAACCAAGCAACAATACCTAAGTATTTCTACAATATAAACTAAATATAAAATAAACATAATTAATTAACTTAACCTTAAAACTAACTAAGTAATTAACCATAAACCTCAATTAAATTAATAATAAATAAATAGAAACTATCCTATTCACGTGTTCACATAATCGGAAAACTCACTTCGTTTCTTCTACGGCTTTAGGTCTCCAAGAGCTTCTCCGACATATTAAGGGATTTCTAGTGTTTTTCGTGTATGAGGAGCAAATGAAGGACAAAGGGGGGGGGGGTTATATAGTGTTCCTAAGTCGGTTGGGTGAAGAAGGAGGTGGCGTCTAAACGCACAGTATTACGACACATCGTTGGACACTAATCCGGCTCCGGAAGGCGACACTTGGCCGGATGGATAAGGATGCAGCCTATCGGATAACTATCATCAGTTATGGATAAGAACAGACGCTTATCAGATAAGCATCACCAAGAATCGATCATGACCGTCCATTTATTTCGTTTGGCCAACATCGTAGTTTGCCTGTCAATACAAAAACAAAATATAAATATGATTGAATTTCTTTATTAATACGTAAATTTTCTAATAAAACAATTCAAATATTATATTCTAATTTTCTTTTCGATTTGTGTTATTCTCATTGTTAAGCCTAAATTTTTTAATTTCCAGGAGACTGATAATTGTTTTAACAAAATTGAAAATGTGTAACTAAATGTTATAGATATTTCATATTAGCATAATTAATTCATATCTTATGTTAATTATACTATCATTTTTCCGATAATGTTTTTCAAATTATATTTTGACTTATCTTTTCAAATTTGTTTTTTTTTGTTTTTACTATTATAATTGAGATTGAAATTTAATGGTTGGTTTGATTAAATTTTAACATAATATTTACTTACCTTACAGCAAAACTTAAAATTTAGAAAAATGTAGAAATTTACATATATATCAAAAATGTTATAATAACTAGGATTTATCCCGTGGTACACCACAGGTCCATAATTTAATATATTTGTTTGGTTGATCATTTTCGTAGTTGGTTTATATAGTCTAGTTTTATACGTGTTTATATCATTTTAATTTTATATAATTTTATGAATTTGTATTATAAGTAGATTCATATATATATATATATATATATATATGTGGTCAACCTGCAGTACACCGCGGGACGATTTCATTGTAAAAAACAAAATATTTTAACTTAACCCGTAAAAGATTTTAAATATAGACAACCCGAAAGAAAAATATAATCATATTAATGTAAACTCAAACCCGTTTAATCATACTTATGTACATTATTATTATATTTTAAATATTTGTAGAGTTAAAATATTAATAATACTTTAAATTTTTGTAGTGTTAAATATTTTAAATATTTTAAATATTCTATTAAACTTAAATTAAATATTATAAATTGCGGCTTTTAAGTTTTAATATTTATGATATATATATTTTTTTTTTAAAATAAAAAATTTATAATATTTTGAAACATTTTTAAAGTTTTATTTTTCTTAAATAGAGAACCGGATTAAACTGAATAAATTTTTTAATTTGGATACTTGAGAAATCAAAGTTCATGCTCATTGGTAGTTGTGAATATATTAGTCTTATTTATAATGGTTTCGAATTATGATATTTAATTTTCAATCTTATGTAGACGTTGTACATATATTTTTCTTTTTATCGATTGAGTTATATACGTCCGTTTTCAAAACTTTAAAGAGGGAATTTCAAAAATACCTCTTTTCAAATACCTTTTTTTTATAAATACCCCCATTTCAAACTTTATCAAAAAAAAACTAAAAATGTTGAAATTTATCCAAATATGTGTGTAAACTTATAAATATACATACAAATTACCTTTATATATGTATAAAATTTTATATATCTTTCATAAATAGCGTAAAAATAACTTATAAAAACCTTAGAAACCCTTTTAAAAACCATTTAAAAATCTTATAAAACTTCTAAAAGTGATTTAAAACATTATAAATTATTTTTATTGAATCTCCAAGTAGTAGTTATTATATAGAAATACCGTATAAACCATGTAAAACTTTATAATTTTTCATTTTTAAACAGGGGTATTTTTGAAAATTAGATAAAGTGGTTATTTTTGAAAAATAGTACAAAAAATGGATATTTCTCAAAAATTCTCAACTTTAAATTGGATAATGTGTGGAAACTAATTTGTATTTTTATTATAAATATATTTTATCTAATATTATAAATTAAAAACAAATAAGATTATATAAAAATATTGGAGAGAGATTCGATTTATTAGAGTGAGATTTTAGGAAATTGTTTTGATGTAATAAATATATGTTTCCAATTTCGCGATTTTCTTGTGATTTAATTAAAAATTTTACTTTTTAGTCTTGTTATATTTTGAAATAGCAAGGGTTTGGTTATGCAAATATTACAAAATAAAAGGTTATAACCCAAAATAGATTTTAGTACAAATTGTACTTCAAAAATGTTAAGATAGATATAGTAATAATCTATTACTAATTTTATTTTATTTTATTATAGGGTTTTCTATCACATTTAATATAATCTTAGTTTATATTTAATAAAAAAATTAAATTATAAGCTGTAAACCCATGGGTATACTCGGGTATAAAAAAATTAAATTAATATGTGTTCGTAATTTTTTATTTATTTGACATCATTACAAATTATAAGTCTCTCTTTAAAAGGGACCGAACTCGAATCCAGATCTGGTGAGAAGGCAAACAGATGTGAGAACCACTAGCCCACTTGCTCCTTCTCTATGTTTTTAATTAAATAGATTTTAGTTACCACACTAAACCAATTTTATACCGCGTAGCAAACTTTTTATTTTATTTTTAAAATTTTTAAAATTAAATAATATCAAACTTAGCTAAATCAGTTTAATTGGACATGTCTTATATTGGTGTTGTTAGAAAATAGTATCATAAACCTGTTTTGAAATTTAAGATTCAAACTCATTCCGTCACACATCTCGTTATACAACCCATATAAAAATATTATTTATAAAACAAACAAAATTTGTAATAATTGCTTTTATAGATTTTTCACATAAAAACTTATTATCATTTGCAAATCAAGAGTATATCTCATTCAATAAAACCGATGTGTGAATAGAGACAACCCACTTCTAAAAATTATTTTTAATACTTTTTTTTAATTAACATATTAAACTATTTTGAGTTTTTAAAAAAGTTTTAGGTTGGTCAAATAAAAAACCAGATTAAACCGATTAAAATTTCATAATTTGGACGTCTGAGAAATCAAGTTTTATGTTCATTCTTAGTTGAGAACATATTAGTCATATTTATAATAGTTCTGAAATATTGTCTAAAAGTTTCTACCTGATGTAGGACGTTATATTTACACTTTAAATAACCAACTAAGTATTATACGTCCGTTTAAAAAAAATCAAATTGCAACATATGTGAAAAATTGTATTGTTATCATACATACGTTTAATGTAGTAAAATTAAAATAAAATAAAAGAAATTATCATATAAAGATGAACGGAGAGAATGAAATTAGAAATTAGGAAACAATATTAAATATTTTTTTTGTTGTAAGAGAAAATAATTAAATATTTTTACATTAATTATTTTACCAAATATTAAATAACATTGGAGTAATAAATGTGACTATAGTAATTTTTGCAAATAGTGTTGAAAAATACTATATTAGATAATACAAAATGTTCATACATTGATATAATTAATTAAATGTAGACTGAAAAAAAACTTAGGTCACCGTTTAAAATTAAGTCACATGATAGAATAGCGCAAGATAAAATAATAATTTTTTTTATTATCTCACCAAATAGTTTAAAAATATTTAAAACTAATACTTAAGAATGTTGACCAAAATTAAGATTATGAAATGCCATTATAGGTAAGAAGAGTTCTCAAGTTGATTACAACCAAATAGTAAATATTACTATTTGACATTCATCATGTTGACTAAAATTTTCGTTCAAATGTAAGAAGACTAAACAAGGATGACTTTGAAACATGAACTTACCTAAAACTGTAACCATCTAGTTCTTGACAGATGAATATAAATAGAGAGAAGCTCTTTGATCCCTTAGAATATTAGATATACTCAAGCTAACATTGAAAATGAATACTATAGAATATATGTCTTCAATATTTGAATTTCTTTTGGTACTCTTCTTGATGTTTACGGCTAGTGCTAGGGTTCGCGGTCGTGGAGGTATAGATTTCGATAAGAACTATGTCGTAACGTATGGACAAGATCGTATCTTGAAACTCAACCAAGGCAAAGAAGTTCAGCTCTCCATGGATCAGGCTTCAGGTTCATTGCTTTATTTCTACTTTCAAAATATATTTAAGTCATTTTTTGTGTGTATTGATTTCAGAGTTATTCATCTCTCATTTTTCTTAAATAAAATATATAATTGGGTTTGTAAGTTTGTTTTTTTTACCAAAATATCATATAATTCACTAGTAAAAATAATCTCTATTGTCACTTGAATTTTTGCGGCTGCGCCTTAATATTCGTGGCTATAGCCGCCGCAAACATGAAAGTGGCTATAGGGCTTTTTTTACTAGTGAACCTAAATGACCATGTAGCTTATTCGTTTTTGAATTGGTAATAAAAAAATCACAAGACAATAAATGATATAAATGTATACATAACATCCAAATAAATAGTTTGACATAACCTACAATACTAATTAACAGGTTCTGGCTTTGAGTCTAAGAGCCATTACGGATCAGGATTGTTTCAAATGAAAATCAAATTGCCTCCAAGAGATTATGCTGGAGTTGTCACTGCTTTCTATGTAAGTTCTCGCATTTATCCTACTCAATGCAAACATGTCTTCTTCTTTTGTTGGAGTTTCCAAAATATTGTGAATTTTACTTATAAATATTGATGTATTGGTAATAGTTGACTTCAGAAGGAAACACCCAAGATGAAATTGACTTTGAGTTCTTGGGGAATAGACAAGGGAAACCAATAGAAGTTCAGACAAATGTGTTTACAAATGGACAAGGAGGTAGAGAACAAAAGGTTCATCTTTGGTTCGATCCCACCACAAGTTTCCACACTTATGGGATTCTTTGGAATCAATATCATATTGTGTAAGCTTTTATTTTATATTCTTCTCCTTCTACTTCTTTTGTTATTATTGAAGTACCATTTACCTAACTCAAAACTTAATGGATGGTTTGTTAAGTAACAGGTTTTTCGTCGACAAAATCCCAATAAGAGTGTTCAAAAACAACAAAAGATATGAAATGAACTATCCATCTAAGCCCATGCGAGTTATGGCTAGTCTTTGGAATGGTGAAGCATGGGCAACAGACGGTGGTAGGGAAAAGATTAACTGGGCATATGCTCCTTTTAAGGCTCAATACCAAGGCTTCGCGGAACATGGTTGTCGCCTAGATGGTCAGAGTGATAATGGGAAAGATTGTGGTTCGGCGAGGTACTGGTGGAACACTAGGACTTATAATAGGTTAAGTGAAAATGAACAGAAGGAATTGGAGAATGTGAGAGCAAAGTACATGAGCTATGATTATTGTTCTAATCAGCCTAGACATCATGTCTTTCCTAGTGAGTGTCAATGGAATAAATGATGAATTGTAAACATCTATTTTTACTAAAGGCAAATAATATACATAAATACTATATACAAATAACATATCTTATATATGAAATTTGGCTAACTCTCTTTATATATGAGTGTCACATGAATGCATAAGAGAAAAGATACATGTATAAAACAAAATGTCAATTCTATAATTTGGTCCATTTAGTGTCTTCCTTTTGTCTTTCAACATCATCTTTAGTGTTTAATTATTTGGTATTCGTGGCAGAGCCGGCCTAAAGGCCAAGCCCATGAAGCATGAGCTTGCGCCCTTGATAATATAATAAAATTTCGGCCTTCTTTATATTTCATTAAATACTTTTTCCTTATTATTTTTTTCTTTCGATTATTATTTTTAAAGTTTCTAATCTCCAAAATTTATTTAGACTTATCTAAAAACACATTATTTTTATTTTTTGTAATATCTAGATACTTGTATATATATTTTTAATTTTTTCACTATTTGTTTCATTATTTCAGTTATTTGTAATAAAAATTTAATTTTTATTCAATCAAAAAATTTCAGTTATTAAATTATATATATTAAAAGGATTCATTAATTTCAATGTTATTGCACTAGTTATTTGAAAATCTATTGTTATTGGAAAAAATAATTGGAGATTTTCTTTTAATAATATTGAAAGATTTTAGAGGATTTCATTACTTAAAAATTAGAAATCCATATCTCAATGTTTTAGGTAAGATTTGAAATAATTTTACAATAAATCATACCAATTTCTCTAAAATCATCAAAATCATATAATAACTCATTAAAACTCAAAGCATTCAAAATGTAAGGTTCAATGCATCCCCTTAAACATATCTATATACTTAGTAATGAATATGGTGGCCTTGAGGAATTGCTCTCCTAGATTAGTTAATATAATTATCATAATAATTTTATAAAGATTTCAATTTACCTACCAAACTTAGAATATCACATAACTCATCCTTTACTATACGCAATTCTTATATAAACATGAGAGATATTTACTCTAAGATAAAAAAAAAACGAAGAAACATATACTCAATCATTCAATTAGAATGAACAAGATGGAGTACATTTCATTCTTAACTTTGATTTCTATATTGCATTTGATCATTAGGGTTGATGCTATGGCTCATGGAGTTAGAGCAATCCACCAAAACGATGATGTAAGTTTTGACGACAACTATGTTGTTACATGGGGACAAAGCAATGTTTTGAAGCTAAACCAAGGCAAAGAAGTTCAGCTCTCCATGGATCAATCTTCAGGTTTCTTTGAAACTTTTATCAAATAAAAAACAATGTTCTTTTATATAAAGACCATCATGTCATGTCTAACATATTTTTACAAAACAGGCTCAGGTTTTGAATCTAAAAGCCATTACAATTCAGGATTCTTCCAACTAAGAATCAAATTGCCTCCAAAAGATTCTTCTGGCATTGTCACTGCTTTCTACGTACGTTTTGTATCTTCTCTTTAGTTATTAGTTTTACATGAACATTTTTTATTATTCTTGCATGTGTTTGTATGTTTGGTAACAGTTGACTTCAAAGGGAGACACCCATGATGAAATTGATTTTGAGTTCTTGGGAAATAAACAAGGGAAACTAGTAAAAATACAGACAAATGTATTTACTAATGGTCAAGGAAATAGGGAACAAAAGATAACTCCATGGTTCGATCCTACTGAAGATTTCCACACTTATGAAATTCTCTGGAATCCATATCAGATTGTGTATGTTTCTTCTCTCTTCATCTTTTCACCTATCTATTTAGCAAATATAGGGCATGGATATGTTTAGGAGATTTTAAGAGGTTTTAAGATTATAGATTATAGATTATATGCTTTTGGTTTTTAGAAAACTAAAACCAAACTTATCTAATATGATATATAAATTTTTTTGAATAGTTGAGGTGAAATATACTAAATGGTTACTAACATTTTATTTCATAAGTTATGAATTTTATTTATAAATAAAATTATATGGTGTTTAGAAATATGATATATATGATAATAATTTTGAATATGAATAAAAATATAAACTCAAATTTCAATAAATCTTAAACTTGATTTTTAAAATCTTATAAAAAAATATGAATTATAGCTATTCATATAGATTAATGTTAAACTTCATTTTTCGTATATATATTTTTTTCTTATTTAAAAGATTTACATGAAAGAAAAAAAATCTTCTTGAAAAGAAAGAAATATGAGGATATATCTAGAAAAAGGTATATAGAAAAATAATATTTTGACTGATTATTTCCTCTCACTTCTCTATACATGTTACAAACCACCATATGATGATTTAATTTAACTATAGGCTTTATGTGGACAAGATCCCCATAAGAGTGTTCAAGAACAACACAAGTGGAGGCATGAAGTATCCATCAAAGCCTATGCAAGTTGTGGTTAGCTTATGGAACGGTGAAAGCTGGGCAACGGACGGTGGTAAAGCCAAGATTAATTGGTCTAATGGTCCTTTTAAGGCAAATTTTCAAGGTTTTAACAATTATGCTTGCGCCGCGAACAATGGTTGTGGTTCACCATCATATACTTATACTAAACTAAGCGACTCCGACCAGAAAGCTTACGAAAATGTGAGACAAAAGTACATGATCTATGATTATTGTTCTGATATAGCTAGGTTCCATGTTCCTCCTAGCTAATGTAAATGGAACCAATGATATTAATAAGTCAAATAAATGATTGATAAATTACAGCTTTTGCTTATATATATATATATGATAATGTTGACATATTGGCTTAGAGTTGGTTAATCTTAATTCTCTAGTATAATGTATGATTCATAAATTAAAAGAGATAAACATTGATTATGATGTACGTTTTAAGATGTTGTTGTAGATGTACTTAAACAATTAATGTATGTTGTTGGGGCCAAAATTAGCTTATGGTCCAAGCCCGGACTGGATCAAGTTAAGGCTGGTCGAGAAGATAGCCCGTTAAGAGTTGAGACCCAACGGAGAGGCATGGAAGGAACGAGCTATGCGTTACGACAGCTATAAGATTGTAAAGTAAAGAGCTCGCCCGGACTCCGCAGAGCGGAGGTCGCGCCTCAGTTATCGTGTTAGATTGTATAAATAGGGGAAGAGAACATACTTGTAGTGGACGACAAAATAATCAATAAAAGTCTTTACTCATTCTCCCTTAGCAAAAAGAATACAATTCAACTCGAGTTCGCAACGGTGAATAGGTTCCCATCTGTTCTTAGTCTCGAGATCACGTACGTGGAATACGACTACCACATATGTAAAGAGATACATATATAGTTGTTTAACAAAACAAGAAGAAGATTGTACGTTTCAATTTAATACTCGTAAGCTAAAAAGTTGGATGATTTAGTAAAGAGAACAACAAATTATTCTTTTGTTTATCAGATTAACATAGCAAGCGTTACGTTTATTTGTACATTATGGCTCATTTAAAGAAAATGCACATTATGAATCACGTTAATTCTGAAACGAGACAACGTTTTTTGAAGAAAAGACAATCCAAGAAAGATACGAGAGGAACGAATGATGAAAATAGCATGTTGGATAAATTAACAAAATAATTAGCTTATGTAAATAAACAAAAGGTAAATTTAGTTTTATAATTTTTTTTCAATCTATATGTGTAATCGGATAATATTTATCTATATGAAAATTATATATATATATATATATATAAGAATTTAAATTTGAAACTATAATTTGAAAATAAGATAATCATTAATATTAGCTATTTTTGAAACTATAATTTGAAAATAAGATAATCATGAATGTCCAAGCTTTGCCATTTGGAAAAAAATTAGTAATATTAGCTATTTTTGGAGTATCCATATTCATATTATGGAACTCTTAATTTTCTTCTGCTTTTTTTTCCTTGGGTATATTGTTTGGGAAAAAATGGATTTAAATATAGGTTTTACTAAATTAGACAACAAAAGATTTACCTCTCAAATTAGCGGTTCCAGATTAGACCATTTTCAAGAAATTGTTAACTTGTTTTTGGTCTCTCCTTCATCTACAAAACTTAACAAATTTAGATTGCATGTGGTGATTAAAAGCTATATTTATATAATTTTCCTTCAATACATATAAAGCACTTTGCACATTTTTTTTAAGAACTACTCACTTTGTAATTCATAAAAACACATAAAACTATATAAGGAAATCATAGAAAAGTATCAAGAAAAAATGAAGGCTCATGTGATATGTTTGATGTTAATAAGTATTTTTGTAATAATGAAGCCAACATTAGCTGCTGGTGGTGGTAAATATTTAGATCCAGGAGTGCTTAATCCATGTCTGCGTCCTAATCCTCCAGCAGGATGCCAGTCCCCAGGATCTATTGGGAAGCCTAAGGAGAATGTTAATGAGTATAAAGCTGGATGTTCCAAAACTACTCGGTGTGACCGCCAAGGATAACTATAATGATATATTTCCATGAGAAATGGCTCATTCTATTTGTATAGATACTTACAATTTCTTTCAACTATGAAGCATGATAATTTGGTACAAAAAACTCTATAGGTATGTACCAGTTTCAACTCATATATCATCTTGTAAGAAATCTAATTTTTCTGCTTTGTAAAACTAATTTCGGATCCAAGACAATGTATGTTTGTATCAACAAACATATATAAACATTTTATGGCTGGCGATCAATTGTAAAACGTTCAAAGACAGATATACATTTGTTAAATAATCTAAAATATAGTTAAAATGGATAAAATTATATATTTTTCTCCATTTATACATTTTATCGGGAGCAAAAGGGATACTTTGGGGGTCAGTTTAAAGAAGCAAAAGGTTGGTTTTGATGTTGTCAAGAAGAGGAGAAGGATATTTCGTGGCTATAGGTGTAAGGGAGGTTACCGTGGGGTTGTTTTATTTCTGTCTTTTTTTTTCTAATCAATCAAAATCAGAGGTGAATGCGTGATCATAACTAATCTGAGCTTCATGAAATGTTTTGATGCCTTTTTTGAAGGTATAGGTGGAGTTGGGGATTGGATATGTGGATATTGTGTATTGTATGCCTGATGTGTTAGGTTTCGTATATGGTTTGAGTTTGGTGGTAGGGAAATCGATATCAAGAAGATCGATTCCAGTGGTTTTGCAGAGTCAGGGTCGATCGACATCAGTTCCGACACTAAAGTTTTGGGTATGGAGAGTAAATCAGATATTTCTCCAGCATATTATATCATTTCTATATTTAGTTTTGATTTTCCTAAAATATCTTTACCTAAAATATCTCTACCTAATATATGTAATGTTTTTGAACTCAAATAGGAATTTAAACCGGATTACCTACCGAGTCATCTGGTCACTAAGCTAACCGGGTTCGACCACAGTCAATTGATTAAAAGTTTTATTTATTTTATATAGATTATGCAGTTTTATAAATAGAAAAGGAAAAAAACCATATCATGTTACACAAAATATGTAGTCTAACAATAATAATAAATTGCTTAAATTTTTAAAATTCAGATTAAACCAAAAGAGCACTAATAATACATCAAGAGTTTATGGTAACCAATTTTAATCGTATGTATTATGGTTTGAGAAAACATAAAAATATTATGACTTCTAAAATATGGCCGGTCCAATTGGTTCATGTGGTCGTAAGTTAACGACAATTTTTATAGTTTTTCAGTCATAAGATTACCGGTTATTTGTACAAAACCGAAAACGGAAAACTATCCAGTTTCGTAGTCGCAGATTAACCAGTCAAACATGCTAGTACAGTTTGGAAATAAAAACATCTAATTTATCAATCACTTACAATATGGGAAATAAACACAATCTAAAATAAATATATATTTAAAAAATAAATACAATTATAATTTATATATTAACTTTTCAAAGAGAAGTCATCCGTGCAGTAGCACGGGTTCTCCCCTAGTAGTCTAGTATTTGTGATAATACTCATGCATCTTTTTTTTTTTTGTAGTGCATATATTTATAAAGTGTGATCATGGAATCGTGGTGACGAAGAAGAGGATGCTCTTGGATCGAGTTGTGTGGTGTTGATTTATGTTTAATTTATTATCTGCTGAATTCTGGTTAAGACCCGTTAGGATTGCTGAATGTTTGCTTGTTGGATTATTGGTGTGTTATGGAATGAATTTATTTATTTTAATTGAGTTGGTTTAAGTTAGTTGTTGGTTATGGTTTGAATTAATTAAGTTGTATGAGATGCTTAATTTTATTTCAAAAAAAAAACGGGTCATGTTGTTTTATTAACAGCTTCCGCACCTCACATTTTCATTTAAATGTCATGGTTGAAAACATTAGGTTTCCCGACAATAGGGAAGATATCTTGGGACGGAAGCTATCTAGTTAAACCAAAATTTTCTCAAGATAAGGGAAGTTATGCTCTAGACCCATGTTTGCTCTAGCAGCTATTTTCTTGTTCTAGACCCATGTTGGTCGGCGTTTGAACTAGCAGCTACTTTCTCGAGCTCTTTGACCTTAGGTGCTGAAAACACAAACCATAACACTTGTTTGCTTACTGGCTTGATCTTCCACTAGATCATTAAAAGCCTCAACGGCTGGTAAGCAAAGCTCTGAGGTAGCATACTCGGTTTTTCGCCACCAAATCTCTCTCTCTTCTCTTGTTGTGCGTAGTCCGAGCCTGAAGAAAAATTTGAGAGATGCATAGTCAGATGGCAATTCCACCACATTGGATGTATGTCGCCTTCACCAACAACAATTGCCATGTATGAGTGGCATCAGAAACTAGAGGAAGCAAAAGTTAGAGGCATTCAAAATTCGGAGACTGAAAAATCCGAGAGAGAGGACAATTATTGACATGAAGATCGACAAAGACCTCTCCTTCATCACAGTCGATAGTGACTCCATTGAGGCTACAAGCTAAAAGGGCAGAATCTTGTCAAGGTTTTAGATGGAGAAGTCTTGAGTTTGTGGGAAGCATGTTCGTGCGATATCAAATCATCACTAGTGTACAAAAAGGTGATAGTGTAAACTGGAGGCATAAGGTTATCAAACATAGAGCGTTGGAGAGTTCAGAGATGATTTAGGGTTGTAGTAGATATGACTTTATTGTTATTTTTACCGATAGTTTCAAATTTGATCATCTTTACTTTTAGTATAGAGATTGGTGTGGTTATAGAGAAAAGAGTGACTAGAGATGAAAACATACAAATATGCTAATATTATTTGAAGAACCAATCGATATTCCACAAACACATTACTAATATTTTCATTAAGTAATCGAAAATTCATTTCTTTAACCTTATTACCTTTTCGATAATGTGTTTCTACTTCCGGATAGAAAAACCTATAATTCAATTTATCCAATTAAATTAATTTTCAATAAGTTATATTAGTTTGAATTTCAATATTTTTTGGTTTTGGTTAATATCAATCCTAAATAAAGTATGTTTTCTGATGCATGTCAAAATTTGATTGACCACGACTCAACATAAATTTATAACTTTTTTTTTGTTAGTTGTATTTTTGGTTAAAAAAAGAAAAGTTATGATTTTGGATATAAACTTGAAATTAAGTTTATGTATTTTAAAAAATAATTAGTTTTCCTATCTCATTAAATAAATTATATGTTATAACACATGTCAACATCTTATAGAGATTTGATACGTGCCACAATCATGTCAATACTATCTTCGAAATCATACTTGATATAATAAGATTAGATAACATATCTAAATTATCCATAATATATATTTTTTAAGGAAAATTCTTTAAAGAATAGTTTAATTTATAATTAATGCTGTTTTGAATTAATTTACAAATGAATTTATCCTTTAGTTATTGTATTAAAATTTTGATTCAATAACAACAGATTATAAATTAGTTTGGAGTATTTGAAGTAACTTTTAAATTCAATAAGAATAGATTTGAGATTAACAAATCACCAATTCAATAAATATTAGATGTTTAATTTTAAAAATCTCTATAAAACATTTAGTGAGAAAAAAATAGGAAACAAGAAACTTGTAACATAAATTTTTAATTTATTTTCTTCAAAGATTTTAGGATTTTATCAAAAATATTTTCCTCTATTAATTATATGAGAGTCCTTTTCTAATATCTACTTTTGAGACAAAGTTTCTTCATATTCTTGTATCTTTTTAAGAAAATAATGTCCTTTATCTAACTTCATCCACATCTTTGTTTGGAAAGATTATATTAAATTAAATAAACTTGTTATAGATTGGTCACTAAACAGAAAATGATTAACCTAGACATTAAATTTATTGGATATTGTAACTAATATAAATCACTATTTTGTAGCAAAATTAAGTACCTATAAAAAACTTCTTAACCAAAAAACAAATTAGAAAACTATAAATAATAGCACAACAAAATAAGTTTCTAGCTCAATATCCCAACAAAAGGAGTATAGAAATACCTCTTCACCTTTCTTTCAATTTTGTTGTTGAAGCTTAATCTACTAGTAAGCCTTAAGTCTGTTTTTTTTTTTTACAAGTTTATCTTTCTTTCTTAAGTAATTAATCGATTTGTAATTCTAATTCTTTTTTCTTTTAAAGAAATAATGGAGTACGATGAAAAAGTAACCTACACGAGAAATGAAATTAAGGAAGATATGTATGAACAAATCTATCAAATATCCAGAACCTTCAACTTACAAAAATCTGAAGCGACCATACTTCTCATGCATCTTGGATGGGACTCGCTTCTTTTTGCTGAACATTTTGGTGGAAAAAGGGAGGAATTATTGGCAGAATTAGGCTTAGAATTAGTTAGGGTTGATTCTAATCTAGATGTATCAAATGCTTCATGTGGTATTTGCTCTAAGAGTGAAGAAACGTTTATTGAGTTTAACAATGATAATGATGACGGTGACGGTCATGGTGATAGTGATGGTCATGGTCATGGTGATGGTAATGGTGGTGAGGACGAGGATAAGGACGAGGACGATGACGATGAAGATGACAATGAAAATAAGAATCAAGATGATGATGAGGATGAGTATGAGGATAAGGATAAGGATGAGGATGAGGATGAGGATGAGGATGAGGATGAGGATGAGGATGAGGATGAGGATGAGGATGAGGATGAGGATGAGGATGAGGATGAGGAAGATGATGAGGAAGATGATGAGGAAGATGATGATGAGAATGATGAAGAAGGGTATGATGATGATTGTTTAATCTCCACACCGTTTTGCGGCCACAAGTTTTGCAAAACTTGTTGGAGAGAATATCTTAAGAAACATTTTTATTCTCTGGAAAATAACTTAACGGTCATCTCATGTCCTGATCAAGATTGTGGAGCTGCGGTTGGACAAAAAACAATTGAGAAACTAGGAGCACATGATCAAGAGATGTACGAGAATTATCTTCTAAGATCTTACATTGAGATCAAACAGCTTCCTGCACCAAATTGTAATTAGGCAATTGGCCATATATGAATTTACTCATAAAGGAAAGTTGTTATTTTCTGAAAGCCATTATTTCACTTTTTTTATTGGCCATTGCATCTGTGTAATTTTCTGTCGAATATCGCGGGCCTCATGTAAAAGTTGATGGTAGTGTTAATTTGCGTCCCATTTTCTTGGCGTCATTGTTCCCTCTACCAATAGCATCGCATATGTTGTTGTACACATTAGCTTTTTAAAGGTTTTTGTTTCGCATGTATCAGTCCATCTTTTCTTGTTCTATTGCCATATATGCATCTACATCGTATTGTTGAAGTAACCATTCAGATCTTTTGAGACTCGTACCTTCTAATAATCTTTTGTAGTTGACAAGCATAAAACTCTAGCATTGGTCACACATTCCCTTTGAATAACCTTTTGCTTTGTACCAAACTTTTTATTACTTCACTAGTGGACGTATGACCATTTATGTGGTGGTAAAACTTTGATGTTTAGCAGTGAAATTGTATTTTCATGCTTTGATGTAGAATATGAACTCTCTTCCAACTATATTATGGATTTCTTGGGGAATAATTTGTCCGCAGTCATGATTCTTGGCTACGTTCTGTATGAAAACTTTTGGAACTAAGTTAAAATGTTAGAGTAATTAGTTTTTCTTAAATTTTTAATAGCCAAGTTAGATGCAGTGATTTTCAGTAGTTTCTGTGCAACTTGTCGAAAACAACAAATGGGTACTTTGGCAATCATTATCCACATTAACTTCAATACGATATCTTATTAGAAAAAGAGATTTTTAGAGAAGAGGCACACAACGAAAAATGGAGAACTTTGAGAGGCTATGTGTTAATCACCAAATCTGGCCAATTGCAGATACAGCCCTACATGTTCAACATGTTAATATTTTACCGGTTGTTATTATTTTCTTAAAGTAAAGACGTACATAATATGAAGAACCACCAACTACTTCATGTGAAAGAAAATATAATTGAACACAATATATGTCCAACTTTAGGGAGACAGCTTTGGTTACTAACATATGTAATGATTTGGATGATACATATGTTATTTTGTCTTCACGGGGAGGGATAAGATTTTTTTGGGAAAAATACTGAAAATAAAGAAGATTTAGGAGATATTAGATTTTATAGAAATTGATTTTAATATTCACTTAAAAGGAGTTTATACATTAATAGCTTTTACGGAAGTCTTTTGTGATTTGGTTTTCGGCATTCCAAAAAACAACTGAGTGGATGCAATTGTGTGAGATATAGATTCTCTTAAATTTAGAGGTTATATGGGAATTGTGTTTCGAAAAGAATGAAAATTAATAGTAAACTTGATAGAATGAATTATGAGAAAATGTCATAAAAAGCATGGACTTTGTGTTTTCATTGAAAAAAAAACATGAACTCTGTATCTGTTGAAATATATATTGTATCTAACTTTGAGTGACTTTTTAATTAACTCGTAAACTCTTGTTGACTTTGCCAAATAAGGCACACTTTAAGTCAAATGGCAGATTAATTAAAAGAAATTAAGTCAATGTTAAATAGATTTTCATTAAACTTCAGAACGAAGTCGTTTTATATACAAAATAAAAATAAAATAAAAACATTTTAACATTGTTAAGGAGAGGACAATCAATTTCCGATGACTATTCGGATGGATTCCAAGCCCCATCTCTGGCGACTACTCAGATTTAAAACATTAAAACCTAGTTGGTTATGGGTACGTTGATTTTTATTAGGGGTAAAGGGTTAGAGCCCCACCATTGTTTGTTTTTATTATTTTTTTAAAATATAAAACGACATATTTTTGAAGTTTAACGAAAATCTATTTAACACTAACTTATTTCAGTTTAATTAATCTGTCAGTTGACTTAAGATGTGTCTTATTTGTCGAAATCAACAAGAATCAACAAGAGTTTACAATTTAATTAAAAAGTCACTCCAAGTTAGATATATATTTCATCAGATACATAGTTTATGCTTTTTTTCAACGAAAACAAAAAGTTCATGCTTTTTATGATATTTTTTCCAATGAATTTTGCAAAAATAGGAAGGAGTGAAACATCGTAAAAAAATGTATATTATTTTAGAATTTAAAGAAAAAAAATAAGACCTAATTGTACCAATCTTAGCTATGCGAGATATCCCAAAATAATTATTTTTTGATTTTATATTTGGAAATTAATAGTTATTTATGATATGTTCATGATTCTCATGATTTTAATTTAAATTTATTGATTACTCTTTTACCCTTAATCTTTTTTCTTTTCAAAAAAAAAAAACATTAATACCAATGGAAAACTTCAATATCATATATTAATTATTAGACAGAAAATCAATAATCTAATGTAGTTTGAAAATACAAAATGCAGCAAAACAAACCAAAGAAAATAATTGAACCGACATTTTACACATTAAACCAACCGGTTTACCAAATCGTTATAATCCTGATTCCTAAAAAGCTTAAAACCCTGAACAAATACGTCGCTCTCTCTTCGTCACCGTGCACGATATCATCGCCGCCGTGAATTCTTAGTTTTCCGACTATAGTTTTTTCCGGCGACGAAGATTTATCCATCTAAAGGTTCTTAGATCTATTATTTCTCAGTTATACTCAATTTCGTGAAAACAAGAACCCCCGAGACAGAGACGAAGAGACTCTGAGATTAGATCCTCTGTTTCTGAGGACTTCGCTTATCAGATTCTTGTTTCCTTACCCAGCCGAGTTGAACCAACCGGTTTATTCCGGTTATTGCTCCCACAAGTCAATCAAAGGATGTCATGTTAGCTTTAAGCTACGCCAAAGGACTCACTCATCGATTTCTCAGAAGTCCCAAATGGTATTTGCCTGCAATTTTGTGTCTTTTTGTTGCAGTAGAATCCATAAAGTGTTTAGCTTTACTTGTGTGTCTTATTATAGACTTCTGGGTTTGTCTTGGCAGGACCTGTGGGCTCTTCTTGCTTCAGAATCAGTTCTCTAATTACTCCATTTATGTAAAGTCAAGACCTTTTCTACAAGTTCCATGTGATTCAGCTCAGAGGCAGAATCTATTTGTGTATGATAGTGTGTTTAACAGACGTTACATGAGTAATTCAGCTATAGAGCTGAGAACAGATGATAATGTGGTGAGGTTTGCTTTCAACAATGTCAGTGGTAATAACAGTGTTGTGCCTACAAGGAAAGAGAAGAAATGGAGAAAGGCTAAAATGTCAAAAAAGGCTATAGTGAATGAGTTGAGGTTTTATCGTCTTAAGGCGAAAAAGAAGATGAATTCGCCGAATCCTGAAGTTAGAATTCGTTACAAGCTTGAAAAGGTTTTGATTAGTATTGATTACAGTTTCATGTTCATTTGTGTTAGTCAATGTAGCTCTGAAGTTTATTCAAATTTTGTTGGTATGGTTGGTTGTACAGGCTAAGAGGAAAGAAGAATGGTTGATTGAGAAACTGAGGAAATACGATGTTCCGAAATCACCAGCGGAGGTCTATGATCCAGAAATTTTGACTGAAGAAGAGCAGCATTACTTAAAACGTACAGGTGAGAAGAGAAAGAACTTTGTTCTTGTCGGGAGACGAGGAGTGTTTGGAGGTGTGGTTCTGAATTTGCACCTCCATTGGAAAAAGCATGAGACTGTTAAAGTTATTTGCAAGCCCTGCAACAAACCCGGGCAGGTTCATGAGTATGCAGAAGAGCTTGCTCGGTTGAGTAAAGGCATTGTGATTGATGTCAAACCTAACAATACCATAGTTTTGTACCGTGGGAAAAATTACGTGAGACCGGAAGTTATGTCTCCTGTTGATACCCTCTCTAAAGATAAGGTATTGATAAAACCAGATAGTTTATGTTGGCTGTGTGTTTCTTGTTCTGACAAAAGTAAATGAATATGGTAGGCTTTGGAGAAATATCGGTATGAGCAATCGCTTGAACATACGAGTGAGTTCATAGAGAAGCTGGAGAAAGAGCTTGAGGAGTACCAGAAGTATGTTACTCGGCACAAGAAGAAGAAAGATGAAGAAGCAGTTTTGAAGAACAAAGCAGTATAAGGCTTCTTGGTAAGAGACTGTCTCTCTTTTCAGAGATTTACTAGCCTCAAAAGTACATATTTTTCTTGTCCTGATGTCCATGGGTTTGGTTTGACTAGACCATGTTGTACCAACTGGCTGTAGGATCAGACTAGAGAAGTCGATTTAAGATGAGTAGCCAAAACAGCCAAATTGTGCGTTAGTTGGTAACTAACCGTGATGACACGAGCAACGTTGGATAATCGTAAGCTAAAGTTGATCACTTTTACTAATTTAGTCTGTTTGTCGTAAACATCAGTATCACAAGTCAGTTTCTGTATTTGAGAACCGAGTATATATTATGGTCCAATGGTTTCTTTGAATAGGTAGATAACTTGTGTTGTGGATAAAGGTCATAGATGAGTTCCACTAATCTAAAACAATCGAAAAGGCTCATTTGTCTATGCATATGGGGGATTACTCTGGGTTACCGTCTAGAATCTATCCTCGTCAGTTGGTAGACCTATGTTAACAGACTCCTTGCAATATTACCCCAGACTATGGGCAAACCTATATAGACCATGGTAGATTTCTGTTACTTTCTAATCAATGCTTTCGGAGAGAAGGGAGCTTAGATGAAATCGATGCTCTGTTCTTGCGAACCTGAACAACCGAGAAAATATTTCTTGTTGGTGTGTTTGGGAAGCTGAGGCTCAGGGCAGTTAAAGGGAATGAATAGTTTCAGCAAATCAGCTGAAGAATATACAGCTGATGACTTTTTCTAGCTCTTCGAGTCTTCATGGAACATTAACTGAGAAGATCTGACATATCACTTAACATTATCTCTATCTCTTTGTCATCACCAAGTTCAGTTTATTTCTGTTTTCTCTCTTTTGGTAGCCACAATAATCAAATAAACTTCACTTACATATATATATTGGATAACCAAATCGTTTAGTTCCAGAGCTTAACATAAGATACAAGCAGAGAAAGATTAAGACCTAACAAATGTTTTGGCTTAAAGCCCAAAATTTGGACATAAAAGGACACAAAACAGACGTGCAAACAATACTTCACTACACCAATAATCCAATTTCTTCTAACCCCAAAAAGAGATCTGATAAGAGGATACAATACAACTACAAAAGTGAAGCAAAATTACTTCACTAGACAATAGAAGTGAAAAAAAAACTCATCTTGAGGACTTCTTTCTCCACTGGGTTCTCCCACGATTGATCTCCTGACCATTTTCTGACAACCTCAAGATATGCAAGAATTGGCTCTCATTGTGTTCTTGTTTGTTTGACGTGGTAGATCCGTTGGTTCCAGTAAGCTTTGAGACCGCCTCGTTGGGAGTTTCAGATGTGGTAAGTGAATCTACAATGTCATCTTGCTGGCATTCTCTTCTGTAATCTAGAGTTATAACTTTAAGCTCGTGCGTGTCTATGATTTCTTGAGGTATGCTCTGCCATTACCAGGGACCAAGGTCAAATTTATTAGTTGGCCCATCAATAAATAACTTGAGGCCTAGTGGCATATACTTAGTTACTCACCTCAAGGACCCATCCAATGTAGGTGACATTATTTACATGCTGGTTCATGTCAAGATCAGCTCGTCTAGGCTTAAGCCCAAGCATAGAATACTGAGCTGGATCTTCCAGTTTTGGGATTTTCTTTAAGCTGCTATTGTTCTCCTCTGGAAATGCTAGTCTACATAAACACAGAGAAAAGCTGGTTCAGGGTTTCATGTCGATAATTTTATAAGTGGCCATAAGAAAACGTCGTGGAAACGATGATTCTTTGCCTGGGCTCTCGTGGACAGAAAACCAAGTACTCGTCCCGAACTTCATCTGTAACTCTCTGAAGCCGCCTTGTGTCTTGGTTCATCATCACCCACTTGCTGAAACATTTGTCATACAACAACAGTTGAGTAATTGTGTATAAAACTCAATTAGCACCCATATGCTGGTTTCTGTTGCTACTAATGCCAGTATATACAAAACCAATTCATAAGACTCAGTTAACACTATATGCATCCAAAACAACTGATAAGAGTATGACAAGTTGAAAAAGCAAAAACCTTGTAGCACGTCCAATAACTTCCCCACTAGTACAGTCCTTTAAAACCCAATCACGTCTAGTTCCAATCCTTCCTTCACTCTGACACCAAGTCTCAATCTCAACCACATCACTCCTATAACCAAAACAAAACAACTTAAAACTTTCCAACTCAAACCACAACATCCTCAAAGCCAAAGAGGCAAAACAAACCCTTACCAAGCTGGATACTTGTAAATCTCAATATGCATTCTTGCAGTAACCCAAATAAGATGCAATTTCCTCATAGTAAGTGTTGTAGCAAACCCATCAGTCGAAAATCCAACTTTCTGAACATGGTTACATGCCACTTCCTACACAAATCCACACTTAAAACATCAATCACATAACCCAAGAGAGATCATAAACACTAAACTAGGATCACATTAGAAAGTTAAAACAAAATCCCCAAAAAGAACCAAAACCTGCAAAAGATTAGCAATTGTCTCAACAGTGGCAGTTTTGTTAATCCCAACTTCATAGCTTCTAACAATGAACTTCTCCTTATACGAAAACCCATCTTCCATCAACCGACCAAATCGGAGACGATCCGCCGGAGAAGCATCGGAAACAGAATCAGCAACACGGAGGCTGCTACTGTTTCCTTGATCAGCTGAGAGAATTGCCCGTAAAGGTTCCTTCTTTAGCTGAAAACAAGAGATGGGTTTCTCCGTAAAGGTACGCCGATGCACCGGAACAAAAATCCGGCGAGGATCGGAGAAAAAACTGTGTAAGTGGTCAGTTACATTACACGAAAGCTTCAACATTTCTGGGTAAATTTCGAAAATTGAGAGATGGGTTTTGGTTTTTAGGGGAATATGATTAAAGGGTTTATGCGTTTTATAAGAGAGAATCAAAGGATTTGGTTTGTTTGTATTTGTCGACGACGATGAGACCGAGGAAGGAAGAAGAAGACAGTGGAAATTGAAAGTTGAGAAATTTACGAGATTGCCATTGATAATTTGGTAGTTGTTTTAGCCAATTGGCAAAAAGAGTAAAGAGGAAACATGTGTGGTGAATAAGAAAGCTCACGTGATCTCTCTCTCTCCTCACCGCTCCTTTCCATGTATACACATTAAACTATACGGTCATATACACGACAAAATACGATCAATTTTTTTTATATTTAAACTACAATAAAATGTATTTTCAAATTGAAGTATTGTAATATGAAATTTGAACTAATATATAAATATATTAACAAGGTGAGTCAAAATGTAAATGAAATCACTGATGACTAAAATGTTGAAAGTTATTATGGGTAATCTAGATTAAGACTAAAATAGTTAAGATATTTTATAATTTAAAGGTTATGGTTTTGAATGGATGTTACGGTTAGTGGAGACTAATCTGTCAGCTGTCGGAGTCCACTTTATTTTTGATATGGACAACAAAACGCTGGAGATTCGATTTATTTCAATGTAAAAATGGTATGTAGTTGGTCTACAGCGGGTTTTTTTCTACTTTTGTTTGGTATGCTTCATTCAAAACTATAGACGGTTTATGAATGGTAAATCAAAAAGACATCTTGGTAAGCTCGAACCGCCGTAACCATAAAAAAAATTGTAGGAAAACTAAAATATGTTCCAAGTTATAGGGGAAAACCTGAAATATACTCCATATTTTTTTTACACGACATTTTATACTTGTAATTTTTTTGTAAGAGAAATATCTCATTTAAATATACTGGTTTAAAAATACTTTGTTTTAAATTGTAGGTGAATTTGAACATGTGATTCAACAACCGTTAAAGATGTTACATTATCTGTAAATGTTATTAAAGTTTTACGGAAAAACCTGAAAAAACCTCATCTAGTTTTTCTTTGGACGTTTTGGTACCCAACTTTTTCGAATGGAGGAAAAATACCTCATGTGCGTATATTTCGTCAAAAACAACCTCATATTTATATTGTTGGTGAATTTGAAACCGCTATTTAACAACTTTTAAAGGGCATTACATAATCATTAAACGATGTTCAATTTAATTCTTATGTGTTTATAATTAAAAATCGTCTCGTAGTGTACCGTGGGTCCAACATAAATTGGATATGGTAAAAATGGTGTTTTCTCCTACCAAATGGCTAGCATTCTCAGTTTATTTGGAAGAAATCAAGATCGACATTTGAGAAATTTTCAAATTTCTCTTTATTTTTCTTCCTCGCAGCGCAAATGTAAAAACGGATAATATGGTAGTAAGAATTCAAACCGATTCACGTTTTATCACTTATGTTAACACTATTCCACCTAAAGCGTAAAATTTGAGAGATTTTTTAATTATTAGGTGAAAGTGATAGAAAATGATGCACTCGACAAAGTTTTCTTAATATATGTCCTCTTTTGAAATCATTATACTACTTCATCGTTCGAACACAATATATATATATATAAGTAACACATAAAATGACATTTATCTAGACCCCAAATAGAAATTCTTGTTATTATATATTTAAAAGTTCCCATAACATCCTACACTTAATTCACTTGCTCAAAAGACATAATAACCAAAACTTAAAAATATATTACACAACCAAACCCATACTTCTATGATCTATTTATATGTATTCTTAGAAATCTATTAGCTAGGTATCACCAGGTTTTGTTTCTTCACCTCCCATTGAGAATAACAGCTTGAAGAACCAACCCCTTTTCAATTCATGTCAGTGTTGAACAGAGAGTATATGAAGTCTTGTTCAACCTATTGAAGAACAAAATTAACCAAAAACATAGTTTTTAACTAAGACTCATAAACTTCAAATAAAACTATATACAAATAATATTTTATAATTTTTATAAACGTTATTATATCATTTACCTGCGTGTCCACGAACAACAAATTGCTAATATCTGGATTAACATCTTGGTCCTAATAAATCGAGTCCAAGTTTTAGAATATAATTAAAAATTTGTTCATTAATATAATCATTATCATAGCTAGATAGAAATATTTTATAAAGTTATAGGTACCTGATTCTCATTAGGGTTCATGGTAAAACTTGGAGGATGGATCTCTAGAGCAGTAAAAGTGTTGGAGGTTTCTCCCTTCACAACAAAGTCATATATTATATATATATAAGTTAGAAACACATAATTTTGAAAGTGTCCACTAAATGATTTTGTGAAGACATATATATACCTTGTTTTGATCGAGTTGAAAGTTGTAAGGAAGCTCATTAGTCTTGTCCAGCTCAAGAATTTCAAGATTTTGATGTGTAGTTGCGTTTGCATGGGGTTGAAGGTTATATGTAGTGTTCTCGTTGTTTAAGAACGATTGCATCCCGTAGGAGAAATGGCTAAGTCCTGGTTGATTTGGAGTAAAACTTCCAAAGCTACTCATCATGTTATTGTTGAAATTATTACCAATAGTTGATGGTCCAACTTGTCCAAACCCATGAACTTGAGATGTTTGGCTGACTTTGTTGGCCATCTCATGTGGTTCATAAAAGCTTCTTCTTTCCTCATTTTGAGATGGTTGGTTAAGGAGACTGAGGTTGCTTTGGATGGGTAGCGTAAAGTCTGATCCAGATTCACTACGGTGCGGCTCATAAGTAGATGACCCGTTCATGTAGTTGTGAGGCATCGGGTTAAAACTAGCTGGCGCACGTGTGTCAGACAAGAGTCTCGACTGCCCAAACCCGTGTCCGGATTTGGAATAGAATGATCTATTGTTAAGACTCGTGTCATACCAAGAAGTAGAGGGTGTATAGTGGTTGAAGTAGGGCTCTTTGGTATGAGTATATCGAAACATCGATTCCATGCCTCTACCTGGCTTAATGCTCATCAAACCTTGTTTCGCAACTTTCTTCAAGAATATCCGATATTTCTATGTAACATAGCAAACGATATTAAGTTTTAGAATGATACACAATAAACAAAACAAAAAATATATACATAATCTATAGTTTTAAACCTTCTTTAAACAATGTTAACGAGAACATACTATTGTCTAAGGATAGGCTCAAAGAGCAAATACACTCAAGATTTGTAGATTTTGTGCTTAATTAAAGAATGAAATATTTTTTTGTCTGATTCAAGTGGAATATAATAGACTTGTTTCCATATTTTTAACAATAAGATCCAAAATTATATTTGAAAAGAGATATCTAACCTGTAAATGGCTGGCTATGTTCTCTCTTGTCAAGTAGGGCACATTCATGAACGCTAAGATCTTCTTTGGCACAGCCTCTTTGGAAGATTAGTAAACAAAAATAAAAGATTAGTTAGTCTGTATAATATATAATGTAACCTAAATTGTAAGAATATTAATAGTGTATCATGTACTTAAACATTTGATAAAAAAAACAAACACTTACTATCAAGACCGATATGTCGAATAGCTTGTAAGAACAGGTCCTGAAGACCATCTGTCCATGTAATCTTAGGCTTCTTTGGGGGCTGCGACGAAGACTCACCATCCTCACCAGGACTACCATTAGGTTTTCTTTTCCGAATTTTTCTTGAATTATCGGTACTAAGACCACTTCCATTTGTATTGATCAGGGATCTTGAATCGGGTTTAGATGTGCACTTCTTCCTAGTCTTCAAGATATTAGCTTGTTCATGAGGCATCTTGAGCTGTTGGGGTACACTAACACATGCATCCTTGTCGTTTGGCTCACTCCATGACTTACCATTCCTCTTGGAGGTTAAAGCAATTTGGTAAATTTTTGGTAAGTCAATTGGTTTTATTGGTTTGGCAAGGAACGCCATGGCTCCACAAGTTAAACTCTCTTGCTCTTTGTTGGTGTCCGATGACATAACTTTAATTTTACAAGAAATGTTAAGAAGTAAGGTTATATATATGTTACAAAATAAAAATAAAAAAGGATTAATATTTTTTGTGAAGAAAATATACCTATGACTGGTAAATTTCCAATTTCCTCAGTGATTTTTCTTTTGAGTTGTAGACCGTTCATGCCAGGCATGTAATAATCTATGATTATGAGATCAATATTGTTTCGTTGATGTTTTAGAGTAGACAATGCTTTCAACGGGTCTCCTTCAGCTATAACTCTGATCTCCATAATCGATGGATCTAAAACCAATTTATAAAAATAAGTTACATAATATATTGGTTGGTATATTTCATCAACCAAAAAACTACTAGCTTATGAAATCATTAGAATATGAATACCTAAACTGAAATTGTAGATGTAAGCATGTAATTAGGATGATTTTGTTTTACAAAAATAAAGGGAGTTAAGATGATTATAAAGGAGAATTGTTAAATTTTAAAAGATATATAACACCTTCAAAGTTGGATTTGGAATGGCTCAAATTTAAGTGTTATTTATAAATCTACTAATTGTTTCTCCAAAAATTGTATTTCATGCCAAGAAAAACATAATAGAAAGAAAAACTAAATGAAATTACAAGAAAAACATATATAATAAGATCTTACCTCTGTATTTAGACTTTTCAAGCATGCGTGAGATAACTTTAAGAAAAACAGGATCATCATCCACAACCATGATGTTGATTCTCAAGACAGAACTTTGGTTGTGGAAAGATTCAGCAAAAGCCATTTTACTAATATTTGTATAGATGTTTTGTTTTTTTTTCTTCAAGTATGTATGAACTATTTAGGTTTCACAAAGTTCAATATATAAAGGCATGTAAAGTAACACGCATATGTAACATTTGGCCAAATTGTACTGGTGTATATATATATAAGTATTATTTGTAGAAAAAAAAAAAGAAAAAAGAAAGATAAATAACAACTTAACTTTATTTACTACTTTAATTATTATATTTAAAAAAAAAGATAAGTTGAAAAAAATTAGAAAAAGAAGATACAATAAAATACTACCATTGCTCGAAAATACCGTGTGCTAATTAATGTAAAAAATCTAAGCTAAAGTAAGAAAAGATTAATGTTATTTGCCAAAAAATTATGGATGGATTGAACCCCAAAAAGAAGTGTGTTTTCAAAAAAAAATATAAATTTTTATTGTTTCTCCAAATTTTTTGTTTCTTGTTGAGGATTGATTTTCATATAGATTTTTAACATCTTTGTTGGATTTTCATATAATAATCATAAAAGAGTCGCAAAATTGGTGTTGACGACTGTTTTGTGACGTTTTTGAGATCGCAAATGACTTGTTTTTTTGTAGTGATATATATATGAGATTGGAAAAGAATTTTGATGTAGTTAATCTTGTGTATCCAAAAACCTGGTACTACATCTTTCATCTTCATATTTACATAATGCAGCTACAACTGAAATTTGGGTACAGGAAATTATTCTTGAGCTTTCTGTTTTTTTTTTTTTTGGTTTTTTTTTGAAAGCAGAATATTTGTGATTCATTGTTTTAGTGATTGTAAAATTTGTTTCTCAATCCCGCACCAAAACCCACAATAGTCTATGTTTCTGGGAAGAGTGAGATACTTTTACTATTCGGACATAACTATGATTGAAATCGCAGTAAATGACTTGAATCAAATCTCTTAATCTCGGAATAAATATTTAAAACTATTTAACAAATACTGGGATATTGAAAAAATCAGAATTTGATTTCTTCAAAATTTGTCCTTTCAACTCATTGATAATATTTGATTAAAAATGGTATCTTAGTGTATGTTCAATGTTCTACTAGTAACACATTCCGAGATCAAGAGATTTTTTCAAGTCATTTTACTGTGATTTCAATCATAGTTATGTCCGAATTTTATTTCTGCGATTTTTTTTTTCTTTTAACTCATTGATAAAATTTGATTAAAAACGATATGTTAGTAAATGTTCAATGTTCTACTAGTAACACATTCGCTAAATTCTAATAACGAATGTTTAGGGTTCTAACTTCACACTTTAAACAAAAAATAATAATCCATAAAAATGATATTAGTGCTGAATGTAGAAGACAAAACGATATTACTTATTGAATTAGCTAGGCCATCGTGTGCAAACATATCGAATATGTTTAACTTTTTACTTAAAGAGTAACGTGCTTAATTTAATATTACATTATTTGATTAAAAATATATGACCTTACAAATAGATAATATGTTTTTATTACTAAATTTATATAATACTTTAAATGCAACATATATATGTGAATATAAAAAAAAAATGTTTTTCAAAAAGATTGTCATATAATGTGAAGATTACGCGTGTCAAAACGTCGACTATACTATGATATAACAATCAACTTTGAACCGTTATAACTGATAAAATCAGAAATATTTTTGCTATTGGGATACTTCAACTTGTAGTTATGGTATATGTAAACTGTTTTGGTACTTAGTATAACGACACAAACTAAATATTACAATGATAAGTAATTCATCAGTTAAATTTTAGTATTTTTCTATATCCAAATTATTAGTTTCATGTAAACATATATCGATTAAAAACAATTTTCCTATCTGAAAGTGTGAATTATAGTTATCAAATAACCACATTCTTTATAATAATACTTTCACTAGTTTAAATAATTTCAATACTTGCAATCTTTAATAATTTTAACATAATGAAAGTAGTCATCTTTCAAAAATTGAAAATAGGTTTCTAAAGTGATTGTATTTTACCAAAGATGATATAACTTTTTGTTTTTTTTTTTTTTTTTTTTTTTTTTTTTCTGTACAATGTATTACAAAGATGATATTACTGTCTTTTGATTCTCAAAATTTCTTCTAAATCCAAAATTTGTTTTCATCTGTAATCAAAAGTCAAAATCTAGTCAGATTTATTTTAACGTAGTTTAGTGTAAAAGGTTATTTCAACTAGTGTCTGTTAAGGAAACTTATGCAATAAAATAATTATATATGTGATGAGAATCTAATATGTGACAAAAAGATAAGCTGCATGCAAGTACAGAGATTTACTTGCATGAAGGTAAAGTGGTCTGTACTCTGTAATTAATTAGATGAGATTTTTGATTACTGGAAAACTAAAGTATGCTTTTAATTAGGCAAAAAATAAAGGAGTAATTATTAACTTCAATAAATAAAAAAGAGAAAAGAACAAATATGCTTTATAACCGTAGTAGTGACAGTTGCGACCAAGATGAAATGAACACCAACACTTTAAAAATATCTAAATTTTCTTTATTAGATTCTAAAAGAAAATGTATTAAATTTAATCCCACCAAAATAGTATAATTACTAAGATTTTGTTGGTTTTCTCGAAAATTAAAAATATTATTTAAAAAATAATAAGAAAACAATTATGAATCTTAAATTAAAAATTTGATTTTAGAGTTATTTTTTATTGGTATATTTAACTTTTTCATATTTTTTCTTATGTCTAAAAATTTTACAATGATGATTATCAACATCTTATGAGCTGATGGAAAACTATATTAAACATAATTTTTTAATAAAAAATTTTTACCTTAATTTTGTTATAATAAAAAGTTATCTTTAATGACAATGATATGAAATTCCAATTTATTAATTGAGAAGAACTATATATATAATATATATAACATTAGACTTTAATGTTGGGGTAAATAGTCATTTATAACATATACAATTTTGAAAGTACAATTTTCTACCTCAACATTAATACAATGCCGATTTCTACCCGAACTAAATATTGTTTTTCAAATAAACTATCAATCTTTTGAAAGGCCCCGACCCGGATTCTTGACGCAAGGACATATGGAAAATGATCCCACCAGAACCATATAATTTTGACGAGACAATCGGCGTCAAAATAACTCCTTACAAAAACTGTCAAAAACTAGAAGTTAGATTCAACTAACCCATACTTCAACTACAAACCACAGTCATATGAACGTACTTAAGGTTCCAAAGTACCTTACATTCATAGACTCCAAATGGATAGGGCACTTGACTCCACCTCCCAGAACAAGCTTCAACTATTCACTTATCACAGACACCACCTCATCTTGGTACTTAGTCACACAACCAACCACCCCTAAACGACCAAGTAACAAAAGAGATGGACTGGAATACACCATTCTGCTATAGCTACGGACTCCGCCTCACCAACGATTCGCTTTGATCCACATTGGCCATCCCGCAGTCCAATAACAACAATTATGGCTAACCCTTTGACTTCCAAACAATAATCCACACACTTCGAGCACCTCTCACCAAAAAACAAGCTCACACAAAATGCTTCGCCAACGCTAACCACTGGTGTTGGTCAACAACCCCACTAGGCATCACAAGATCTAGTGTCGATCGGTACCTCCACCCGGTGTCGATCGTCATCAATCGTGAACCAATCATGAACAACATACATGGTGTCGATCGCCACCAACACACTTGACATGACGGATTCGATCTTCCCTCAACAAATCCTAGCTCCCAACATCTATGATCAACACAAAAGATATTCTGGTAAGCTACTGGTGTCGAGCGACACCACCCCGATATTACTCGACACCCAACCTACAATAGAAATTTCCCAATCTCCTTCGAGGAATCACCTGTTTCGCCATCTTAGCTTTAACCTCTTATTCTTAGGCTTCTCATTACTTGTCCGCCGACCAAGACTTTACTCCCACGGTGAAACCAACCTTGTTGTCTCAACCATCAATACATAAGACACATATAGCACCACAAAGCTCCTTACCAATCTTCAACCAAATCAAATTTTGTTTCACTATCTAAATGTCCAGAGAGGACTTCACAGTTAAGAGTTAAACGTGCTTATGATGGAGTACTCAAATGATGGGTGACCTTCCTGGAACTGATTGTCTAAACTATGTGAGTGAGGCCAAAACACATGGAAATATCATGTGATGATTTGTAAGGACAGTAAATAAGTCTTTAATCCTCAGGGACGTAGCTAACCGTCCGTCGGATATTAGTGGTCTCATGGACCTAGTGAGAGGACATAAGTGTAAGATTAAGCGGAATAACAAGAGAGAGATGCTAGATTTGAGTAACAAGAATAAGAAAGAGATTGGGAGAGAAGATGAATAGTAACCAAGAATAGAAAAGAGAGAGAATTACTCTTCTTACTTCATTAGGTTTACAACTACATATATAAATAAGTGGGATAAGAGATAAGCTTACAAGGGAAGCTAACAATATAAATAATGCTAATCTATTTGAACATCCCCCGTATGTATAGAATAGACCAATATAAGGTACTTTATAAGGTACTTTATAAGATACTTTATAAGATACTTTATAAGATACTTTATAAGGTACTTTATAAGATACTTTATAAGGTACTTTATAAGGTACTTTATAGACCAACATGATAGAATAGACCAATATAAGGTACTTTATAATGGTCTATTCTATCTTGATATACACAATAAGATCTTGATCAATACTCTCCCTCAAGCTTAGCTTAATGAAATGGCTAAGCTTGGAACCCGTGAAGCATCACCTCATTAAAAACCTTAGTATAGAAAACCTCATGGGACAAAACTATACTAAGGGAAAAAGAGTGTGATGTCCACAGATTAGAGAAGTTGATCAAGGTTGTGAAAGGTCCACAAGTCCAAGTTTGCTATAAATATGATTGCAAACCTTAGGACATGTGGCCTTGGTGAAGATATCCGCCAATTGATCTTCACTTCTAGTGTAACATGGGAGTGTTACACCTTCTTCAATCTTTTCTCGGACCTTGCGGCAATCCACTTCAATGTGCTTGGTTCTCTCATGGAACACTGAGTTTGTGGCTATGTGAATGGCGGCTTGGTTGTCGCAATGCATGGTGATAGGTCTCGGTGTTTCAATGCCAAGGTATTTGAGGAGGGCTTTTAGCCAAGTGAGTTCATTTGTAAGCTTCTTCATGGCCCTATACTCCGCTTCCGCACTAGCACATGAAACTATCTTTTGTTTCTTAGACTTCCATGTGACCAAATTTCCACCAACGAACGTGCAATAGCCGGTTGTTGATCTCCTTGTGATAGTATCCCCAGCATAATCCGCATCAAAATATCCTACCATCTCGGTATTTGCATTCTTTCCCATCCAAAGACCTTGACCGGGGCTGCCTTTGACATATCTCAAGATCCTCTCCACCATATTCCAATGATGCTTGGTGGGATTTTTCATGTATTGGCTGGTCTGATTCACGGTAAAACAAAGGTCAGGCCGTGTGAGAGTTAAGTAGATTAACTTACCTACAAGGCGTCGATATTGCTTCGGGTCTTCATACGGCTCATCGAGAGGATTTGAGGGAACATTCTTCTTGCCCTTCTTCTTCTCCCCCTTTTGCTTGACCGTATAGCCTTCTTCAAGTGGTGTCAAGGCCGGTTTGGATCCAAGTTTCCCTGTCTCATTCAAAAGATCAAGAGCATACTTTCTTTGAGAAAGAAATAAGCCCTCCGGAGAGCGACATACCTCAATTCCAAGAAAGTACTTGAGTTCACCAAGAGCTTTTATATCAAATATAGACTTAAGGAAGAGTTTAGTGTCTTGAATACCTTCCTTGTTGTTCTCGGAGATGATGATATCATCCACATACACGAGAACAACAACAATACCTTGATCACTTTGAAGAGTAAAGAGAGTGTGGTCGGCCTCGGATCGCTTAAACCCATGATATTTGAGAGTGAAGCTTAACTTGTGGTACCAAGCCCTCAGGGATTGTTTGAGACCATAAATTGCTTTCCTCAAACGTAAAACGTTGCCCGGGGTGACAAGTGATTCAAGGCCGGGAGGTGGAGTCATATACACTTCTTCTTCAAGTTCTCCTTGGAGGAAGGCATTTTTAACATCCATTTGCCACAAGTTCCAAGATAAGTTGGTGGCTAGAGAGAGAACAACCCGAACCGTGTGAAGCTTGGCCACTGGGGAAAATGTATCCGTGTAGTCATCCCCATATGTTTGAGTAAAACCACGTGCAACAAGTCGAGCCTTGTACCTTTCCACCTCACCATTACTTAAGTACGTAAATGTAAAGACCCATTTAGAGCTTACGGCCTTCTTTCCCAGGGGAAGAGCTTTCTCGTCCCATGTATGGTTGCAGATCATGGCTCCGATTGCATCCTCTATGGCTTGAATCCAACGATCATCTTCTTTGGCTTCTTCATAAGATTGAGGAATGGTATATGCGTCAATCTTTCCAAGAAATGCTTGATGGTCGGTAGGCAAGAGGGCAAGCGAACAAACGGCTTGTATTGGATGAGCCACGGCTTGATTGTTGTAGAAGACTCTTTTCTCTTGGAGTCTTGTACTTCTTCTAAGAGGTTGTGGAGGAGGTAGATGTTCTTCCACATCTTCCTCTTCCTCCTCTTCTTCATGCATTGTTGGTGTTTCCGATTGCACATCACTTTCATTACCATGGATATGGTCCGGATGAGGCTCTTGGTTGAGAGAATGAGTATCCGGACTTGGTAGAGAACCCACCGGGATGGTCAAAACATCCTCCGGTACAAGCTGCGGATGGCCGCCGGGTTGCGAATGGCCGGTGGTTCCTAAACCGGCAGGTTTGTCATGATTTGGTGTCTTTGGAGAGGTATTCCCAAGATGATCAAGAAGAAATTTTAGACTTGAGGCACGGTCCATGTGAATGTGGGATAGATCTTCCAAGCTATTCCAATCTTTCTTGTCATAGTAACCTTGATCCTCTAAGAATTTCACATCTCGAGACACATACACACGGCTATTGACCGGATCATTACACTTATAGCCCTTTTGAGTGGTTGAGTATCCAATGAACATACACCTTGCGCTCTTTGCGTCTAGCTTAGTTCATTGTTCACCGGGCACTAAAACAAAACAAACACACCCAAATACACGTAAGTGTTCTAAAGAAGGCTTAACTTTGTTAAGTACCTCAAATGGTGATCTATCTTGTAGAACTTTTGTAGGAGTTCTATTGATAAGATAGCAAGCCGTCATCACCGCATCACCCCAAAATCTCTTGGTGGAGTTAGTATGAAACATCATCGATCTTGCAACCTCCATAAGGTGTCGATTCTTTCTTTCCTTCCGCAACTCCATTTTGTTGAGGGGTGTAAGGGCAACTTGTTTGTTGAATGATGCCATGCTTGAATAGGTGTTCTTTAAACTTGTGGCTTGTATATTCTCCTCCATTATCCGATCTAAGTACCTTAATTTTAGCATTTAAATGATTAGTAACATAATTTTGAAAGTTTGTAAAAGCTTCATACACGCGATCTTTAGAGGGTAACAATGTGATCCAAGTATACTTTGATTTTTCATCAATAAAGGTCACAAGGTACTTATTGTTGTCTCTAGATATGCATGGTGAAGTCCAAACATCCGAATGCACTAAATCAAAGCAATTTTCATAAATGGTCTTAGATTTAGGGAAAATAGACTTGCAATGTTTACCAAGAATACAAGACTCACAACTAGAACTATCAAATGAAACATTAGGCAACATCAATTCAAGAGCACGAGAGTGAGGATGGCCTAATCTAGCATGCCACACGGCATTAGAACTTAAAGCAAGACAAGCATTAAACGAAGTAGAAGAACTTGGTAAGGTTTTCTTAAGAACATAAAGATCTCCTTTGGCATTTCCTTCTCCAAGTCTTTTCCCGGTCTTAATATCCTGAAAATAAACCTCATTAGGACCAAATATAGTATAGCAATTGGGATCATTAGTAACCCTTTTAACCGATAAAAGATTAGAGGTAAAGGTAGGCATATAGAAGGCTTTAGAATTCTTATCAAATAGTCTCAATTCCCCTATTCCTTTTACCGGTATCTTATCTCCATTAGCTATCTTTACATTCCCTAAGGCCGGTTGTATGTTGTCTATAAGGCTTGGGTTACTAATCATATGGTGAGAAGCACCCGAGTCAGTGACAAGTTTACTACTAGGTTTAGAAGCAAATAGAGAGATACCGGATTCCTTAAGTGAGGTAATGGATCGTATGAGAGCTTCCAAGTCGGATTTTCTCACAACATTACCATGAGATGCAGCCATGGCCACTTCCTCTCCTTGTTTGCTCGATCCGGAACCGCCTTCTTGCCTTGCTTCTTGCGAGATATTCGCCTTGAACTTAGCCGACTTGAGATGGGGATGGAGGATCCAACATTTGTCTTTTATGTGACCTCTTTTCTTGCAATGGTCACAAACCACCACCTTCTTGTCTTCTTGCTTGTATGTTCCTTTGTTGGCCATGATGAGCTCCCCCTTACCACCAAAGAGACCGAGAGAGCCTTGCTCCTTTTGCACTTGAGCACACACATCATCAAGAGAGGGAAGCTTATCGGCTCTAAGTAAGTGCTTGATGAGGTCGTTGTAAGCTGGATTAAGGGTAAGAAGGAGACCAAAGACCTTGTCTTGTTCCTTTCTCTCATTGAGGATGGACGGATCCACGGTACTTGGACGAAGCATCTCGAGTTCAGCCCACAAAGACCGATACTTTCCAAAGTGCTTTGTAAATTCCAAGTCTTCTTGACTTAGGTTGATAGCCTTCTTGACCTCAAACACACGGGTCAAGTTGGACACATTCCCATAGACATTCTTGAGCGTGTCCCAAAGTTTCTTTGCGGTTTCACAATAGGAGTACGCTTCAAGTATGGAGGGTTCAAGGGAGTTTTGAAGGATGGCTAGCACGGTTTGATCTTCTTGGAACCATTTGGCTTCCTTCTCAAGCTTGGCTGCCTTGTCTTCTTCTCCCTCGGTCTCCTTTTCATCTTTCTTTGTGACTTCTTGAGTGGCATGGTTGACATCAACGTGACTCTAAAGCCCTCGGCCACAAAGAACAGTTCTTGTGTTTCTTGTCCACAAAAGATAGTTTACACCCTTAAGAACGACCGGATTGATAATCGGTTTTGGGTTCTCCATGGTGAGAACTTGAAGATCTTATAAGAGAAAGTAGATCTAGATGTGGAAGAAAAAGTAGATCTAGATCTAGAGAAAAGATTGAAGAGAATGAGAAGAGTATAGAAAGATTAGGTAGAATAGAGATGTTTAAGGAGCATAGAATTGAAAAACATGCTCTGATACCATGTAAGATTAAACGGAATAACAAGAGAGAGATGCTAGATTTGAGTAACAAGAATAAGAAAGAGATTGGGAGAGAAGATGAATAGTAACCAAGAATAGAAAAGAGAGAGAATTATTCTTCTTACTTCATTAGGTTTACAACCACACATATAAATAAGTGGGATAAGAGATAAGCTTACAAGGAAAGTTAACAATATAAATAATACTAATCTATTTGAACATCTCCCGTATGTATAGAATAGACCAATATAAGATACTTTATAAGGTACTTTATAAGATACTTTATAAGGTACTTTATAAGGTACTTTATAGACCAACATGATAGAATAGACCAATATAAGGTACTTTATAATGGTCTATTCTATCTTGAGATACTCAAGAAGATCTTGATCAATAATAAGGCCCATTAAGAGAGGTGTGCGCCTGTGCTGAGAGTGAATATGGGGCCCACTAAAGAGGTGAAGGTAAGGGGGTTACAAGTGTTATCAAAGCCGAACCCAAACAAGTGTGGAGTCAAGTGGACTCACTCTATCAAGGGGTGATGATCGTTCTGTCCAACGAGGACGTTGCGGTCTTTTAGTACGGGAGAAGATTGAGACCCCAATTTGCGGAGATGTTTAAATGAATTGATTTGTCCAACTATGTCATCAGGGTGCACATATCTTTTCGGTCAAGGGTTCTCAAAAAACTCTACAGTTAAGCATGCTTATGCTGGAGTAGTCAAATGATGGGTAACCTTCCTGGAAGCGGTTGTCGGAACTATGTGAGTGAGGCCAAAATATAGGGAAATATCATGTGGTGATTTGTAGGGATGGTAAATAAGTCTTTAAACCTCTCAGACATAGCAAACCGGCCGTCAGATATTGGTGGGCCATGGCCCTAGTGAAAGGATGTGAGGCCCATTAAGAGAGGTGGGCCCATGGGCTGAGAGTGAACATGGCTCACTGGAAAGGTGACAGTCGGGGAGTTACAACTGGTATAACAGTCGAATCCAGACAAGTGTGGAGTCAAATAGACTCACAATGTCTAGGGGTGACAAGTAGGCATGTCAATCGGGCTGGCCCGGCCTGAAACCCGTAAAGCTCTCATATACATGAGCCCGGCCCGGCCCAGCCCAAAATATTTCCGAGCCTATATTTCAAAGCCCCGCCCGGCCCTAACAGGACTATAGGGCATTTTGAGCTTTAGTTACCGATAAAAAAATCAATTTCAAAGTTCATAATAGTATTTCAAAAACTATATTTAAATGTCTACTATAAAAATAATGCATCAAATTTTAAATAACTTATCAATATTCAATAAAACTAACTTAATTTAAGAGAAAAAAATAAAAGCCAAATAAATTATTTACACTTTAACCCAATAAAACATGGAACTAAAATACTTTAAAGTATATGATAGAGTCAAAATTTAATATATATTTTGATGATTTCAAAATCATGATACTTATATATATTTAGTTTTGGCTTTATTCAGTTCTGACATATATAAATAAGAGAAAATATTATAGATAAAGATTTTAAAAGTAATAAGTAAGGCTAGTAAGTAAATATGAAAACTATAACATTAATCAAATCTTTTAATCAAACTAAAATATTAAAAAAATTCAAAATATATTTGTTTAAGGGCTTTTCGGGCCGGCCCGAGCCCGACCGGGCTAAGCCCAAAAAATCCTTTAGCCCATTAGCCCAAAAGGCCCGGTTTTTTCTGGACATATATATTTAAGCCTGAATCCGATGTTTTTCAGGGCCGTACCAAACTAGCCTGCAGACTTTAGCCCTAATTGACATGCGTAGTGACAAGTGACAGGACGTGAGACACATTAAGGAGGGGTTATTGGGAGGTTGAATCTAAAAGAGTTTGTGGATTTCAAAAGTTTTTGAGATTTTAAAATTCTCAAAGATTTATGTAGATTCTAATAAATGTTTGCTAAGTTTTTTAGAGTTTAGTAGATTCTTAATATGATAGATTTTACAAATACTTATGCTAAGTACAATATTTTGAAAGTTGTTGTTAATGACCAAATATGTAGGAAATCATATTCCCAATAACACTAGAAATTTATCACTTCAACGTTCGAACATACATAACAAATGAAATTTATCTATAACCCAAATACAAAGTTTTTTGTAAGTTCCCATACATAACATAATATATTAATAATACACTTAATTAGCTTTCTATAAAGACACTTAAAAATATATTACATAACCAAACCCATACTCTACGATTGTATATATTTTTTCTTAGAAAACTATTAGCTAAGTATCGCCATGGTTTTTTTTCTATCACTTCCCTTTAAGAACATCAGCTCGGAAAACCCTTCTCAATTCATGAAACTGTTGAATAGAGAATTCATGAGGTCGTCATCAACCTATAGAAGAACACAATTAACCAAAAACTATTTCAAATAAAATTATATACAATAACATCTTTTAATATTTGTGAACGTTATTAATTATATCATTTACCTGTGTGTCCAATATTGAGCAGTCTCTAATATCTGGATTAATATCTTGTGCCTATTAAATCACGTCCAGATTTCAGAATTAAATAAAAAAATTTAGTTCGTTAATATAAATATGATTATGGCTACATGGAAATATTTTAGAATGATATAATATGTAAATACCTGGTCTACGTTGACAAACCAATCACCATCGTCTTCAAGAGATAGAATTTGATTCAGTTCAGCTGAGAGATCAAATTTAGTGGAAGCCTCTTCTCCTTCATGTTGTTGCTGCATGTATATGTGTATATATATAAACCATTAAAAATGTGAGGTAGTAAATAGATATAGAGAAATTCCCTTGTATAACATGTTTTATTTTTTTCTTCCAAAATTTTTTTTTCCAAAAATACTCACAATTTTTTGTTTTTCAAAAATACCATAAACATTTAAAATTTTAATTTTGAAAATGGAGAACTCTTTTTTATGATTGGGTTGACTGTTTACATTTAGGGTATAGTTTTTAGGGGTACGGTTTAGTGTTTAGGATTTAGAAATTAGTTTTGGATGTTAAAAATTTAAGTTTTAGTTTTTGTGGTATTCTTGGAAAAATTGTATTTTAGTGATATTTTTGGAACATAAACTTCATAATGATAATCTTTGGAAAAATACTCATTTTAGTGGTATTTAATAGAATTTTCCATAAATATACATACCTTGTTGTGATCGAATTCAAAGTTGTTGATGTTGTTCTCATTGTTTAAGAACGGTTGCATTTCGTAGGAGAAGTGGCTAATTCCTGGCTGATTTGGTGTAAGACTCATCATATTATTGTTGACATTATTACCAATAGTTGATGGTCCAAACCCATGAACTTGAGATGTTTGGTTGATTATGTTGGCCATCTCATGTTGTTCAAAAAAGCTTCTTCTTTCCTCGTTTTGAGAAGGTTGGTTTGGGACACTGAGGTTCCTTTGGATTGGTAGCGTCGAGTTTGATCCAGCTCCAATGTGTTGTGGCTCGTAAGTAGATGGTCGGTTCATGTAGTTGTAAGGCATCCGGTTAAAATGGACAGGCGCACGTGTGTCGGACAAGAGTCTTGACTGTGCAAAGCCGTGTTCGGTTTTGGAATAGAATGATCTATTGTTAAGACTAGTGTCATACCAAGAAGGAAAGGGTGTGTAGTTGTTAAAGTAGGGCTCCTTGATGCGAGTACATCGAAACATCGATTCTATGCTAGATCTACCCGACATAATGCTCACCATACCATTTTCCGCAACTCTCTTCAAGTATATCCGATATTTCTGGGGTAACATAGTAAATAATTGTAAGTTATAAAATGATACAAAATCTATAGTTTTAACCCTTCCTAATGTTAATGAGGACTAAGGATAGGTTCAAAAGGCAAATACACTCAATATTTGTAGATTTTTGTGCTTATTAAAGAATGAATTTGTTTTGTTTGATTCAAATGAATATAGTAGACTTGTTTCCATATTAAACAATCAAATCCAAAATCATTTTTAAAAAGAGATATCAAACCTGTAAATGGCTGGCTACGTTCTCTCTTGTTAAGTAGGGCACATTCATGAACGCTAAGATCTTCTTTGGCACAGCCTCTTTGGAAGATTAGGAAACAAAAATAAAAGATTAGTTACTTTGTATAATATGTAATCTAACCTAAATTGTAAGAAAATTAATAGTATATATATCATGTACTTAAACATTTGATAAACAAAATAAACACTTACTATCAAGACCGATATGTCGAATAGCTTGTAGGAAAAGGTTCTGAAGACTATCCGTCCATGTAATCTTAGCCTTCTTGGAGGGTTGCGACGAAGACTCACCATCCTCAACAAGACAACCATTGGGTCTTCTTTTCAGATTTTTTCTTGAACCATTGGTACTAAGACAACTTGCATTTGTATTAGATGAGCACTTGTTCCTGGTCTTCAAGGCATTATCTTGTCCATGAAGCATCTGGGGTGTACTAACACATGCATCCTTGTGGTTTGGCTCACTCCATGACTTACCATTCCTCTTAAAGGTTAAAGCAATTTGGTAAATTTTTGGTAAGTCAATTGGTTTTATAGGTTTCGGAAGGAAACACATGGCTCCACAAGTTAAACTCTCTTGCTCTTTGTTGGTGTCCGATGACATAACTTTAAATATGAAAGATTTGCTTAAGAAGTAAGGTTAAATATATCTTCTAAAAAACCCAAAAAAAAAAAAAAGATTATTGTTTTTCTAAATAAAATGTACCTATGACTGGTAAATTCCCAAATTCTTTGGTGATTTTGCTTATGAGTTGTAGACCATTCATGCAAGACATGTAATAATCTATGATTATGAGATCAATATTGTTTCGTTGAAGTTTTAGAGTAGACAATGCTTTCAACGGGTCTCCTTCAGCTATAACTCTGACCTCCATAATCAAAGGATCTAAACCAATTTATAAGAGAAATATTACATAAGTTTAAGTTTTATTTATAACTCTGCCTTAAATTGTATTTCATGCAAAAACTAATAGAAAAACAAAACTAAAAATGATATTACAAGCAAAACATATATATTATAAGATCTTACCTCTGTATTTAGACTTTTCAAGCATGCGAGAGATAACTTCAAGAAAAACTGGATCATCATCCAAAACCATGACATTGATTCTCAAGACAGAACTTTGGTTGTGGAAAGATTCACCAAAAGCCATTTTACTAATCTTTGTATAGAGTTTTTGATTTTTCCTTCAAGTATGTATAAACTATTTAGGTTTCACAAAGTTTAATATATAAAGGTGTGTAAAGTAACACACAAATGTAACATTTGGCAAAATTGTATTGGTGTAAATATAAGTATTATTTGTAGACAGAAATAATATTAATGATAAGATAATTGCAACTTAATTTTATTTACTATTTTAATAATAATATTAAAAAGATAAGAAGATGAAAAAAAAGAAAAAAAAAAGATACAATAAAATACTACCATTGCTCAAAAACACTATGTGCTAATTAATGTAAAAAAACTTGCTTTTTTCAATAATATATCTATTTTGTATTTTTATTGTTTCTCCAAATTTTTTGTTTCTTGTTTAGGATTGATTTTTATATAGATTTTTATCATCTTGGATAAGTGCTATAAAGGGAAAATATTAGATTATTGTATGTAGAAATTCAAAAATAAGTTATGATTTTTTATTTGGAAATTTATAATCTAAGTACCTAGATAAAAATTTTATTAAGTATCTGCACCTTATATTTCATTATTTAACTCTTTTTTATACCAATTTTAACCCTGTGCAACTCTAATATCATTAACACACCTCCTCTCTCCTCCACCATTTTTTTTGCAGAAAACTAATATTATTAGAACTGATCTTTTGTGAGACTGTGTGTTGATGATTTTGGTGTGCGTTTGTTTCAACTGAGAGAAACTTGAAAAGGTTCTGAGTACGTAAAAAGCTTTCGGTGATCGAAATGGTGAGGAGAGAGGAGGTGTGGTGGGGAAGATGGCGGCAGAGCAGCAATGCTTCGAATCGAGTATCGGAGGCACCGATGTCCTTTTTCGTCTGATTCAACAAGCCTCCCTTCCCTTTACCTTAAAATGAAAGCTTTCACCCTCTCCCTCATCTGCATCCAAACCATTTCGACCAGAGTGATGGATTAAACAATAAATCCCAAAATTCTCACATTCACTTTCTCCTCTACTCGATTGATCGTGTGTGGCTATTATTTGTATAACAACTATTTTACCATATAGATATGATATTATTCAGATATTTAACAAGTTATCCGAGATGAAGAATCATCCGGTGATAGGAGATAATTGTTAATTGAAATATTAAATAATTTAGTATGCTTTTTAACTGTAAATAATTTAGTATGGTAACTTCAATTTATCGAATATTTAATAAGTTAGCATGCTAAAATTTTAATTTATCGAATATTGAATAACTTAGCATACTAACTTAGCATGTTAATATAAATATTATCAGTATACAACTATCTTCCCATATGCATACAAATATTATTAAGATATTTAAATATCTTAGCAAATAATATAAAACTTATCACAATATTATTCAAATTTTTAGATATCTTAGCAAATAATATAAAGAAAAATACAGGGGTGAACTGCTCTTGTTCACCCCCTCTTAGTTAACCAGTCATAATACAACAATATGTCACATCATTTTTTATTTAAAAAAAGTAAATTAAAATTAAAACAAACAAAGCAAATTAAGGAAACAAATTCTGTATGATTTTTATTAAGGAAATATATTACGATTTGGGTTGAAAAATTAGTGTTATGGTTTAGATTTTGTAATTAAACAAAATTATATTTCGGTTTGGGTTGACAAAATAGTTGTTAGGGTTTAGATTTTTGTAAATAAACAAAATTATATTTTTTGGTTTGGGTTGACAAATTAGTGGTTAGGGTTTAGATTTTTTAATTAAACGAAATTATATTTTTGGTTTGGGTTGACAAAATAGTGGTTAGGGTTTATAATTTTTAATTAAACGAAATTATATTTTCGGTTTGGGTTGACAAAATAGTAGTTAGGGTTTAGATTTTGTAACTAAACGAAATTATATTTCAGTTTGGGTTGACAAAATAGTGGTTAAGATTTATATTTTGTAATTAGAAAAATTTTATTCCGGTTTAGGTTGACAAAATAGTGGTTAGGGTTTAGATTTTGTAATTAGGCAAAATTATATTTTGGTTTGGGTTTATAAAAGAGTGATTAAGGTTTTTTTTTTAAATTATAATATGACATGACATATTGTTTTAGTTTGATTGATTAATCAAAGGGGGGTGAACAAGAGGGGTGAACCCAAATATTGCTCTAATATAAAACATGTAACATAATTGAAATCAACTAAATAATACCTTATCAGTTTTGTTCCCGACGTCAGCTTCGTTTTATGCGAATTTTTGTTCCACGGCTCCCCTCTTGTCATATAAAAGAGGAAACACCCGTATAATAAAGATTAAATGATAAATGAAATTTGACAGGATAACATAATAATTATCCAGTTAAATCAGAAATGTACACCCAAAACGACGAGTTGTTAAGAATTTTTCTCACTATTCTCTCCATATAAGGTTACACTTGTCATTATTACACTTTTCATGAGAGAGAACTAATTTACAAATTATTGATGTCTTTCATTTAATTTTTCAGTCAACTAGGGTCATATTTTTAACAAACCCTTTTTATTTTGATATTGAGTTTGAAATATATATAACTTTAAAAATCTGAAAAAGAATTTTGATGTAGTTAATTTGTATATCTAGCAACCCAGTTTACTATATCTTTGATCTTCAATATTGTAGGTAAACTAAAAAACATTGTTGAGCTTCCTGTTTTGCTTTTTTGGAGCTTCATATTTTTAATTCACTGTTTTCGTGATTATATAATTTGTTTCCCAATATCTTAATCTCGAAAAAATATTTCAAACTATTTAACAAAATTTGGGATATTGACAAAATTCAGAATTTGATTGTTGCGACATTTAACAAAATTCTAGTAACACGTGCGCTTAATTCTCTTAACAAAATGTTTAGGGTTTTAACTTCATACTTTAAACAGAAGATAATAATCCATAAAAAATATTATTAGTACAGACAAGACATGACTAAATTAATTACTTACTGAACTAGTTGCATTGGGGGCATTGTGTGCAAACATATCGAATACGTTTAAATTTTATTAATTAAATAGTAACCTTACAAATAAATCATATTTTTATTACTAAATTTGTAATTTAGTTTAAATGTAACTTATAAATGTGAATATCACTTAGAAAACTAAATAATTTTTATAAATTGTCATGTGAAGATAATGCGTGTCAAAACGTTGACTATACTAAGATATACAATTAACTTTGAAGTATGTTTTGTAATACGACAAAAAATAAAGGAGTGATTAATTAATATATTTAATAGAAATCAGCTTTGACTGCCGTTTAAAAAAAAAGAGAAAAAACAAAAAACAAACTGACAACTGCGACCAAGATGAAGTTAATATTAATTATTTTAATTTTATTTATTGGATGCTAAAGATAAAATAGGAAAATCATCACATCACAAAGGATAATTATTAGGATTTTGTTGGGGTTTCTCGAAAATTAAAAGGATTTTTGTAAAACTAAAATTTTTTTAAAAGATATTTATAAATGGGTTTATAGCATTTTGTTTACCAAAAAGAAACTATAATATCAAAAGACATAGTTTAATGTATGTATGTCATTCATATATTCCCCAATTATTAAGAACTAAAATAAAAACAAAAATAATTATCAATCTTAAATTAAAAATTCATTCTAGAGTTAAGATATATGTTTAATCAATGACTATGTAATCAAATCCCAAATTATTAATTGATAAGAAGCATATATATATATATATATTATATAACCTAGGACCTTAATTTTGTTAAGATATTAATTTAATGAATTGATATATTTTTGTGGATTATACATGTATTAATCTTTAATGAATCACGTCTCTCACAAGTTTGCAAGGACTAAAAAGACTGATGAACTTTAGGAACACCTAATGTATTTGAAAATGAATTCAATTAAATTTTACAAGCACTTTTTGAAATTTATTTTCTTGATTTGCAATAGAGTTTTGACGGCTCTTACAAGTCTACTGCTAGTACTGCATATTCCTTGCAAAATTAGTTATGGATTTTGTCTTCGCACGTCGATCGCAAATTTATGATGGAAGTGTGAGAAGAGTACACCGTCAAAAATTTCGAAGGAACTTTTAATAATATGACATTTATAGCACATGTCTCGTAATTTCATCGCAAATTAACGAGAGAGTATTTACCTTAAAAATTTTCCTACCATATCGATTGTTTTCTTGTAATGGCAAACCAAAATTTAAGATTCAGCTCATCAAGATTTTGAAAAAAAAAACTATTAATGAAACTAAATATTTGAAAGCATGAAAACACATAAATTGGAAACCAAACATAGGAGAAACATGTAATTAACTTAAATTAAGCTAGTATATGTCCAAATTTAGTCGGCTAGTTAAAATGTAATTTGATTTTTACTAAGAACTCTTTGATCTCTCTAAATCCAACCGTAATCAATCAACATAATTTTATTTCTATATATCATGTATGCTGACTCAATTTCTTTGTCCTCATATAAAATTCATTTTAATACAATCAAAATAACACATATAGAATGCACATTAACACAAAGAATGCTATTATTAGATGAATCGAGAAAAACGACGATTTGAGGGCTACGGAACGTGATGCTACCATGATGGAAGTCGGAGAGAAGGACCACCCACCAGGAGATCCGCCGGACTCTGGGGGTACGTGGTCACGTGGGCGCAAAGGGCAGCTGGTAGTGGTGCCGGTGGGAGGATAGTTCCGGAATCGGTGTTGAATGAAGAGTTTTTCGAGGCGAGGTTGAACCTGGAATTTCCGGACAGAGAGGATGGTGAACCTGTGTTCACGGTCGGGGAAGAAGTTGTGGCGGCTACGAGTGATCTCTAGAAACAGTGTATGTTTGTGAAGGTGCTTGGCAAGAATATCTCCATTTCCGCGATGAGCAGAAGGTTGAAGGATATGTGGAAACCTAGGGGGGCGATGCACGTATTGGACCTGCCAAGGCAGTTTTTCATGGTGCAATTTGAGATTGAGGAAGAGTATTTGGAAGCATTAATGGGTGGTCCGTAGAGAGCGTTTGTGGTAGGTACCTGATGGTGCGAGCTTGGTCTCTGGATTTCGACCCGTTATGGTATGAAATAATGACCACACCTGTTTGTATTCGTGTGTCTAATATTCCAGGGATTTTCTACCATAAACCGATTTTAATGGAGATGGCTCGTGGTTTGGGGAGGCCTCTAAAGTTGGATTTGAACACAATGAATATTGAACGTGCTAGATTTGCCAGAATTTGTGTGGAGGTGGATCTAAGAAAACCATTGAAGGGGACGATAATGATTAATGGAGATAGGTATTTCGTCTCCTATGGAGGGCTTGATTTGTTGGGGATGTGGAGTTTATGGTCATCTAGTTCACTCATGTTGACGACGTGCGCCTGAGAAAGAGGTGGCGGTGACTGCTCGGATGGAGGTAGAGTTGAACAAGTCCACGGTTCAAGTGAATGATGGCTTCACGAAGGTGAGACGAAAGGATAGAGGGTCGGGTTCATCGCCGAAGTCTCAAACGCCGGCAGGGGCTGTCCGAGAATCCGGACGTAATCTTCGAGAGATTCAACCATCTAATTTTGGAAATGTTAACATTTCTAATCGATTCGCAAATTTGGGAAACGCGGTGATTGGTCCAGAATAGTGTGAAGAAAATATTCATTCGTTGGCAAATAAAGAAAATGAGATTGTTCTCTTTCAAGCAAGGAAAGAGAAGATTGTGATGCACGCTAGTGAGGAAAATAAACTAATTGGGACCAACAGGATTAAAGGAGGCCCCCATTATGGGCCTAGAGATTGTAAGGCCCAAAAAATAAAAAGATGGTTTATGGAGATAAAACTAAAATGAATAAGCAAGGAAGGCCCGTTAGAGGCCTAATCTTTGGCCCAACAGCAGATGATAGTCCTTCTACGGTTTCTGGTAAGAGACTTAGTGTGGAGACGATGAATATGAGACGTCCACGCGGAGCATTCACGATAAATGGGAGTGAACACGTGGAATGCCAAGCTATTCCGATTTCGGGAATGGTGGAACAAATGAAGCCTTGAGCTGGGGCTGCGAATTAGATGGAAGTATCGGATGGAGGGATTCTAAGCAACTCGTCTGGGAAGAAGACGAGAAGTGCCCAAGCCTGACGGTGTTCCCCGAGGGTTCTATATCAGATTGCGAAAGAATTAACGAATTGTCTATTATGGAGCTGCCGGGGGGCAAATTAACCTAATTTCAGATGTTCCATTCGCTATATGTTGAAGAAATTTAGCACGGATGTTCTTGCTATCTTCGAAACTCACGCAGAGGGCGATCGGGCGAAGAGCATTTGTCAAGGTCTTGGCTTTGATAAATCTTTTTGGGTTGATGCAGACGGCCAGCGGGAAGGATTGTGGCTGCTGTGGCGTTCGGGTATCGGGAACATTGTTGTTGTTGAATTCTTGGACTAGTTTATTAATGCTCGGGTGGAGAATGGAGTGGCCTTGCTGCATTTGATTGTGGTTTATGTTGCACCTTGTGTGACTCGCAGGAGTTGTCTCTAGGGACAATTACATGAGGTTATTGCAGGGATTTATGGTCCTCTGTTTGTGGGAGGGGATTTTAATACCATTGTGAGGTTGGATGAAAGAACTGGTTGAAATGGATGTCTTTCAGGTGATTATCTAGCTTTTGGTGATTGGATAAATGCAGAGTCCTTGATTGATATGGGATTTCCAGGCAACACTTTTACTTGGAGGAGAGGGAAGAAACAACAACACTTTGTTGCGAAGAGATTGGATCTTGTACTTTGCTGCCCACATGCACGACTTAAATGGCAGGACGCTTCAGTCACGCATCTTCCTTTTTGGCGTCTGATCATGCTCCTTTTTATTTGCAGCTAAACCCGATGGTGAGCCGGGATCCGATCCGTAGACCATTTCAATTTGAAGCCGCATGGCTTACGCACCAAAGCTTTAAGGAGCTCTTGAATTCTTCTTGGCGAAGGGATGTGGCTACTCCGGATGCTTTGTTGGCTTTGCGAGGGACGCTAAGGAGATAGAAAAGAGAGCTGTTTGGGGATATTACAAAACGAAAAAGAGGAAATAATGGGGGAGATCAGATTGCTGCAAGATATGCTGGATATTACCCAAACAGATGAGCTTCTCTTGAAAGAATGTATGCTTCTGCAGGATCTGGATAAAGTTCTTGAGCAAGAGGAAACATTGTGGTTTCAAAAGTCGCGGGAAGAATGGTTTGCCTTGGGAGATCGAAATACGAGTTTCTTCCACACGTCCACCATTATTCGTAGGCGAAAGAATTGTATTGATATGTTAAAGAATGACGCTGGAGTTTGGGTAAGTAGCTCATAGGAGTTGGAGCAGTTAGCTACAGCCTATTACAAACAGCTCTATTCATTGGAGGATGTGGATTCAGTAGTTGCGGGTTTACCACGGGAGGGATTCTATAGGCTTTCGATTACAAAGCAAAGAGAGCTTAAAAGGCCAGTGTTGAGAAAGGAGGTTGAGGTAGCCGTTCGTAGTATGGGGGCTTTTAAAGCACCCGGTCTTGACGGATAGCAACCTCTCTTTTATCAGCAATGTTGGTATACCATTGGTGATTCTGTGGTTCGGTTTGTGTTGAAGTTTTTTGAGACTAGTGAGCTTCCTCATGGGTTGAATGACGCTCTTGTGGTGTTGGTTGCTAAAGTTGCTAAGCCGGAAAATATAACGCAGTTCAGACCTATTAGCCTTTGTAATGTGTTGTTCAAGACGATTACTAAGGTAATGGTTTTGAGGCTGAAGTTGGTTATAACAAAGCTAATAGGACCAGCCCAATCGAATTTCATACCTGGGAGGCTTAGTATTGATAATATCATGGTGGTGCAAGAAGCAGTCCATTCCATGAATTGCAAAAAAAGCCGGAAAGGGTGGATGTTGCTCAAGCTAGACTTGGAGAAAGCTTACGATCGCATTAGATGGGACTTCTTAGAAGATACTCTTATAGCTGCAGGATTAGCAGATAAGTGGGTCAAGTGGATCATGCAATGTGTGACAGGACCTTCTATGAATATCTTGTGGAATGGCGAGAGATCTGATCCGTTTACACCTTTGCTTGGACTAAGGCAAGGTGACCCGTTGTCTCCTTACTTGTTTTTTTTGTGCCTTGAGCGGCTTTGTCACCAAATCGAGGGCACTATCGGTAGGGAGGAGTGGAAACCGATCCATTTATTTCAGGGAGGGTCGTTGCTGTCTTATATTTGCTTTGCGAACGACTTAATTTTGTTTTCAAAGGCTTCAATAGCACAGATCAAAGTGATCCGAGGTGTATTGGAACGGTTTTGGTTGGCATCCGGTCAGAAAGTAAGTCTTGAGAAGTCTAAGATTTATTTTTTTAAGAATGTCTCACGGGGTTTGCAGAGATTAATAACGGAGGAGAGTGGCATTAAAACATCGACAGATTTAGGGAAATACTTAGGAATGCCGGTCCTTCAAAAAGGATTAATAAACAAACGTTTAGTATAGTTTTGGAGAGAGTCTCCTCTAAACTAGCGGTTGGAAAGAAAAGAGTTTGAGCTTAGCAGGGAGATTGACGCTTACTAAGTCTGTTCTTGCGTCGATTCAGGTGCATACTATAAGTGTGATATTGATGCCGCAAGCGTTATTCGATGAGCTGGAGAAACTGTCTCGATCTTTCTTGTGGGGTAGTTCAGCTGAGAAGAGGAAGCAGCACTTAATTGCTTGGCCACGTGTGTGTAAACCAAAGTCTGAGGGTGGTGCCAGAATTAGATGCGCCGGAGCCATGAATAAAGCGTTGTTAGCCAAAGTGGGGGTGACGTCTCCTTCATGATCAGCAGAATCTTTGGGCAAGAGTTTTGATGAAAAAATATCGGGTGGCGATACAAGGAATTTAGAATGGACTGTGTGCAAAAGTCGTTGGTCTTCAACATGAAGAAGCATTGCTCTAGGGGTGAGAGAAGTGGTGTTATTGGGATATAGGTGGGTGTTGGGTGAAAGATCGATGGCTGCTCAAAACAACGCTTCAAGAAGAATTAGGAAGAGTGCTACCCGTTAATAGAGAGAATGAATGGGTTACGGATTTATGGCATGATGGAATGGGTTGGGCGTTTGCGAGTATTGCTCAGTTCATTTCAGAAGACACAAGACTATGGTTGGGGGCGGTGGTGCTAGATAACATAATAGGGGCAAAATACCGGCTTTCATGGGGGGAAAATCTGGATGGTAGCTTTTCGGTTACATCCGCTTATAGACTCTTAACGGAAGTGCATGATCCAAAGCCTAATATGGAGAAATTTTGGAGTCGGGTGTGGGGAGTTGTTGCTCCTGAGAAGGTCAATGTTTTTTTTGTGGCTGGTTGGGAACCAAGCTATCATGTCTAATTCTGAACGGTTTCAGAGACATTTATGTACTTCATCGCTTTGCACGGCATGTAAAGGGGGGGGGAGAGGAGACAATCATTCATATTCTTTGGGACCGTCCGGCTATGTCAGAGCTTTGGCAACGAATAGTCCCTACAAGGAAGACGACACAATTCTTTACTCTACCTCTCTTACAATTTTAAAAGGGGTAAGTCGATGGAGGAATCAGGTAGGTCGACGCTGTTTGGGATGGCTGTCTGGTGGGGGTGGAAATGTCGTTGTGGAAATGTGTTTGGGGTAACTGGAAAGTGTCGTGATAGAGTTCGGTTTGTTAAAGACTTGGCTAAGGAAGTGATGGCGGCAAACGATGTTCAAGTTGATGCACAAGCGGGGATAGTTCGGGTGGAGAGGATGATCGCTTGGTCTCCTCCGGGAGCGAGCTGGTGGAAGATTAACACAGACGGCGCTTCTCGAGGAAATTCAGGCATGGCTACTGCAGGAGGGGTGATTAGAGATGAGAATGGAGGATGGATAACAAGGTTTGCCCTGAATATTTGGATTTTTTCGGCACCGTTGGCAGAATTGTGGGGTGTGTATTATGGACTGTGTATGGCTTGGGATAGATAAGCTACTCTAGTTGAGTTGGAGGTAGATTCGGAGATAGTGGTGGGTTTCCTTCAGAAGAGGATCAATGAAGCTCATCCACTATCTTTCCTGGTACGTCTGTGCCATGGCTTTATATCGAGGGACTGGATTGTCCGATTAACTCACTTGTATAGGGAGGCTAATCGTCTGGTTGACGGGTTAGCAAACTATGCATTTGGTCTTGCTTTAGGGCTTCATTTTTTGGAAATTGCTCCTATTGATGTTGGGGAGATTTTATCAGCATAAGGTATAGGGGCTGCACTTCCATGAAGTGTTTGTGTTTTATTTTATTTTTGTTTGATTTGGGAGAGTTTTCTCCCTTTGTATTACCAAGAAAAAAAAACACAAATAATACTAGATAGAATGCGGATGATGCCCTAGGTTGAGAATGTCACTTTTACAATATATAAATAATCAAGGAAAAAAGATAGTCAGTTACACAAACTATAAAAGAATACATGACCACATATACATCTCAACTATAGAGATATATACCTAACTAGATGAAATATATATATTGCATGTCCACATATATCAACTATGGCCTTAACAAGTGCTTCAGAAACTTTACAAAGCAAAAAAAAAATCTTAAAGATATAAAATGGATCCAATCAATCTTTAGATGCTTTGGATTTCCTTTTTTCTCACAGTCAAAATATTTCCTTAATTCCTTTTTTTTTTGCTGTATAAAGCTCCTTTTCTAAAGACAATTAGTGAATGATTTATAAAAAGCGGTTTGGTCCATAAATAGTTTTGTCCGATCAAACCGTTGTAACCATTCACACCCTTACATTATTGCCTAAAATTTTCATATCATTTCATCATCACTTTAGCTTAACTTTTGTTATACACATTTTAGGTATTCCCATTTATAATAACTTTAGAAAAACTATTTAGATATTGCATCTCCATACTCACATCTCTTCCACCTATACTCTATTAATTTTTAATTTTTATTCATAATTATTTCTTATAATCCTAGAAAGTATAAATATCCAGTATTTCTTGTACATCTATTATATAGAACTAATGTTGTTTTTTGAGATTTCATTTGTGAAATTTTTCCTTAATAGTTAGTTAATAGTATACAAATCATTGAGAAGTTCTGATTTTTCGATTTCAAATAAAATATAAATAATCAATAATTTAAATAAAAATAGATTGCATCTTTTATTCCATTTTTGCTTTGAACCCCACATCATATTCTTTTTAGAAAACTTCATAATGTCATCTTCACCCTATATAGTTGGGCCATCTATATCATCAAAGCAGCGACATATCAACAAAAAATTGTTACCAAAGACATAGCAATGTTAATATAACGGCCCGATTGTCACTCCTCTCAGTGGGTTCCATATCTTCTTCCGGTTCATGGGCACAATTCTCTTAGTGGGCACCATGTCTTCTTCCGATCCATGGGCCCAACTCTCTTAGTGGGCATCAACAAAAGTTCATGTATTTTTCAGGCAAATACTAAACAAGTCGCGTTTTTTTTCTTCGAATTTATTACTTTAAATTTATTGCGTTATATATATAACTACGAATGCATTATTATTATTAAAGTTTCTTTGCATTAGTGGCTAGATGTGAGTTTTATTTTTTCTAGGAGAGCCAATATTTTCTTACTCATGTTTTTTTATTTATTAAAAACTGACATAAACAACACTGTTTGGTGATATTACGTGGCATAATACGACATTCTAGTCCGCATTTGTTAACAGAAAAGTAACATCGTTCATCGATTTGATGGTTTTGACCGGTTTTCAATTGTTTGTGTTGGAAACTCAAATTTTAGTTAAATTTATGTAGTAATAAGGATGACTCAAATTTTTGTGTATGAATACGATAAAGCAACTAAGTTCACGAGGGAATTTGCCGGTTTCCCTCGCATATCTTAATTGAACTTCAAAATTAAACTAGCCTGGGCTTAAATAATATGTAAGTATGTGGATCTCATGATTTTTTAATAAATATTAATAAATCTTTGTAACATATCAAGTTGTAATTTTCTTACTGTGAGTCTTTTTTTCTTTTTCTTTCTATCCCATATAATAATGTCTGAATCAATATAACTACAAAAAATTCTATCAACTTCAAAAATATCTGTTGAGCTTCTTGTATTCAACATTTTCTCTATATTTCAGTCTGGTTGTATCATCTGCAGGAATAGTCTTTGTTTACAAATGTTGAATCTTGTTACTCTTCTTGAGGAGGACAATGTAACATGCTTGCATTAATCTCCTTATCCTCTTGTTCTATCCTTCTCTTTGGTTCTGCAAACACAGAGAGTGAAGCAAAAATTTGTTTAGACAATATACACAACAGTTGGTTGTTAGTAAAACCTTACTTTTGTTAGTAATTGTTCTGCGTGTGCAAGCCAAGAACTCTTCCCAGCTTTGCTGTTTGAGTTCTCGTATAACTTCTTCCGAAAGCGCAAAGTTTGGTTCCCTTCCACACATGAAAGCAGCCCTAATAGAGAGGTAACAATCTAAGTATCAAGAAAGTTCAAGAATCTTGATTTAAACAAAAAGTGTTACCTATCGTATAAACGGGCAGCCTCTTCTTGAGAAGAGAAAGTGCCCAAATGGATCTGTCTCTTCTCGACTTTAATGGCGGCTTGCCATTTCATGTTCTTGTAGTAGACTCCTCTCATTAAACATGGTTCTTGGTTATGTACATGCTTTCTTCTATGCCGCTTTCTTCGTTTCAGCGGCTGGTCTGTCAACGGGAAATAATTAGTCAATTCTTACTTATCTCAATCTACTAGTTAGCGAGCGAGAAATAGGACCTGTAACGCATATGTTCTGCTCACATTTTGGTGAGATGGAATCAGAATCAACTGGTGATATATCCGAGTACTCAGACCTGAAATGCATATGATTTGACCGAGTTCTTCGGCCCGATTCTTCAACAGACATATTCTACCAAACCAAAAAAAAAGTAAGGCTCAATTGTTAGAATGGAATACACGATCTTATGTCCTCAACACTGCTATCTTTGAACCAACTAAGATCTTTCAGACACTAGTTAAGAGTAACTTCTATATACGATTAGCAAAACCATAAAGTCTAAAAAACTTCTCTACCTCCTCTTCTTTAGGCTCATCAACTTTCTCAGCTTGTCCAGGAGTATAAGCTACTCTGGCATTAGGATTTGGAATCCCAGTGATCATCTCCTCAGCAGTTAGAAAAGGAAGTGGTGTGACATAACCATTTGGTCCTAAAGAAACAAAACTAGTTGATAACTTTACATTATCCCTAATGTTTTGACAACAATATATCTCAAGTCAGAAAACATTGTTTACCACAACAAAGACCCAATAGCCTACGCCTTCTTAAGCTCACCATATTGAATGTTTCACTTTCTCTCCTATAAACCACAAACAAAACACTGATCAGTTCAGGAAACACCTCATATGTCTAAATCAAGTAAGATTACACAAAATATACCAACTTTAAAGCCTCATTAAACATATGTCTTGTGTTTTTGAGACCACAAAGTAGAAAAGTTAACATATAGATCCGACAAGAACAGCTCCAAAAGTCAAATTAACAGCTCATCAAAACCAATCAAAGTACGTAAAGACATGAATCGAAATTGAATCTATCATAGATGAATAAAGGGGAATTGAACTAGTATAAGCTAATCAATTAAAAAGAAAGACTTTTTATCCAAAATCAAGTCAACCCCTCAAATAAGAACCAAACCAAACCTACCACCTTCATGAAAAAAACCTAAGCTAAATCTAGAAACCAGAGTCTGACTCAGACCAATCAAGAAGAAAACAAACATAAGAAGACAAAACTAAAACATACCCATTGTACAAAAACTCATTACAAACCAACCCATTGCATAAAAATCAAACCTTTATGAGATTACAAAACAGAGGACCAAAGGAAAAAAAAAACAGAGGACCGGTTCATGGGTTTTGATAAACCGGAGAGAGAGATACCTCTAAAGAAGGTGGTGAGTGACAGAACACAAGGTCTTATTTGTTAGTTGAACAGAAGAGAGAGAGAGAGAGAGAGATAGAGATAAAGAGAGAGAGAGAGGAGAGTTTAATTTTGTGTTTTTTGGAGTTGTGGTGGTGTATGAGGCAGCTCATGCATCTACCACCTTTGCCATCTTATTTATTTGGTTGGTAAACGCTGGAGAAGACAAGAAGGAAGATTTAATATTTTTGACAAAAACCAAAAAACCAAAAAACCAAACAAAAAAAGGAAAATTTGGAATATTAGGAATAGATAAACTAGAAATAACCAATTATCAGATGACAAAAAAATAAATACTAGAAATAACCAAAAAAAAATATCAATAATTGTAAATTTGTAATTGGAAGATAAATGCTAGAATAAAAAGCCCATGAGGTTTTGATAAAAGTTGAATCCACGAAGGAAACGTGTTATTTTTTTATTTGTGTATCTCTATTTCCACTTTTCCCTTCATCTTGGACTTTTATATATTTTCCCTTATATATTTATAATTTATACTTAGTGTTAGTTTTATTATTTAAAATATTTTGTGTTTATAAACTTTAATTCTTAATTGTGTTATATATAAGGTTATTTTATTCCTAGAAAACTATCAAATTATTATTACTTTTGTAAATAAATATTATTAATTAATGGAATTGGATAGATGTAAAAAAAATTGTTTTAGGAAAATTATTGAAAATAGAACATATAAATTTTTTAATCAAATTATGAAATACAGTATGAATAGGTATCTCACTAATAAAGATAGATTTTTATGTTGAAATTCTCTAATTAATTTGTCTAAAATAGTAGTAATATATTAGTTAGATATCCTAGAAAAGTAGGAATATCTAACCAATGTATATGATCTTAGAATTATTGATCTTTTAGTAATAAATCATATTATTTTTAAACACATTGGATATGCAAAAACACTGTCTCGCCAAAATCCAATATTTACAACAAAATTTCCGGCGTCGATTTAGCTTATGACAATTTTTTTTACAAACATGTTAAATTCAAGCTAAGAGCACAATCTAACCATTCTACGCAGCAAAACAACAAAACCATACAAATGTACTTAATTTACAAGTACCTTACACGTCAGACTACCTTCACCGTCAATCGAACCACTTCGTGATCCACCCGGACAAGCCACCTGACTCCTCTTTCTCGAACAAGCTTCACTTGATAACGTCATACCAAACACCACCTCATCTTGTTACTGATTTACACACCCGACAACTCTTACTAATCGAGTAACAAGAGAGATGGGTTGAAATACTTCATCTCGATCCAACCACGGCTTCACTTCATCAACGCTGGTTACTTTAAAGACCAATGCAGTTAGTTAACCCAAGCTAGAAATCATATTTTTGCTCTCAACAACTACTCATGGCCTCTTTGACGATGTAACACTCCGACCGTCACCACTGAAAAGGCACCAAGTCCGCTCTCGGCCCATAAGCCCACTTCACTTAGTGGGCCCCAATCCTCTCCCGGTCCTTGAGTGCTTCATTATACGAAGGTCGGTACGCCAAGTTAGGAAGGTTTTAAAGATGTTTTTACCAACCCAACATATCAACATGTGATCATTCCTTGTATTGTGCCCTCACTCGCACAGTTCCGACAATCATTTCTCAGAAAGTCACTCATCCTGAACTAGTCTAGCTAAAACACGCTTAATTGTGTGAACATCTTAAATGGTTTCTTGAAAAGATAATTGCTCATTACCAAAATAGGTGACCAAAGAAATACTTCTAAACCTCTCTCTATGCAGCACCGAATCTCTTAAAATAGGAATGTCACAATTTAACCCACTAACGGACTGCAACATCTTACTTGTGAACTAAGACCATCACCCCTTGACGGTGTGCCATCTTGACTCCACATTTATTTGAGTTTGGCTCTTATACCACTTGTAACTCCCAAATTACCATATCTTGATAGACCCCACATCCACTATTCGTCCTGAGCCAAACTTTTTTAGTGCACCAGATGTCCTCTCTCGGCCCGTGAGCCCACCCTTAGCCGAAGATCAGTACGCTATGTCCGAGAGGCTTTAAAGATTTTTTATCAACCCTACAAGTCACCACATGTTCTTTCCCCATGTTTTTCCTCACATGGTTTTGAAAAGCACTTCTCGAAAGGTCACCCATCATCAAAAGAATCCAGCTCAATCATGCTTAACTATGAAGTTCTTTAGGGATGGTTGACTAAAAAAGATAAGTGCATTTTAGTGACATTGCTGACCAAATTAATTATCTAAAACCTCTGTGCATACACCACGAGAAAATAGCAAAAATCATCCCAGAGTATTTGTTGGTGGTGTCGGCTACGGTGTCGGCTGACATATCGTCGTTCAGTGGTTAACTAACATTGTTTCCGTATATGTTGATTTTGGCTAATTTCATATAATTTTGGTTAGAAATTTGAAAATTTTGTGAGTTTAGGTTGCTATTTGCCGAGTATCGTCGTTTAGGTATTAAAATACTGCCAGCCAACAAATAGTTTGGGTTGATTTTCTCTATTTTCCCGTATAAACCACCATAGTTCTTGAAACCAGGGTGTCATTGATGAAATTTGTTGGTTAGAGTTGAGGAACCATCCAACAAGTACTGGTGTCGCTTAACATCAAAAAAATTGCATTCAAGATTGACCGGTCTAAGCCCTTGATCGATCAATACACCCAATTCATTCCCGACAAAACTCAGTTACGGGACAAGGCATAACAATTTTAATATAAGTTTAATAAATAGTTGTTATTTTTTAAAACAAAAATAAACCAATTACATGCCAAATGAGTTTCTAATCAGCATACTATTGGTCTGATAGAAACCAATTTTCATGATCTCTCATACTTTTTTTTTTCGTATAATATTATTGTACATACTATATGTACACTCTTTCGACTAAACAGTATCAAATTACAAACTATTTGATTGCATAATATAGTACTATTTTATTTAAGTAAAATAATCTTTTATGTAAACTTTTTTTTCTTTTACTGTATTGTAAGATTATGGTTTAGAATAAATTTAAGAAAAAAAACAAATTTAAGAAAATATTTATCTCTTACTTTTAACATTAAATCAAAGAAATAAACCAAAGAAATAAAAACATTTAAGAAAAAATAAAAATAAAATTACTTAAGAGGCTACCTTGGGCAATTCGTAGGCTAATGAAATTGTATTTTTCTAATTTACCGTAAAATTCAAACAACAATAAAAATTAGCTAATTATCAAATTTGGTTTATAGTATCGTAGAGCACTAGAGCTAGCAAAGGGTTCAAGAGAGGGACTAGGTAAATACAGAGAGCAGAGAGACAAGGAAACTAAATAATATAGTTGAAATTAAATAACAAATTAATATATTATTTATTTAGATGATTATTGAAGAAGAGTGAGGCCACCGACGAACTTTTCATTCACATTATTTTTCGTTTTTTTTTTCCCTTTGGTTGTTAATGTCTTTGCATTTTTGTTATTTGGCCATTTTATTGTATATATGAAGATGTCTATACAATTCATTGTATAGGGAAAGGTAATGTTGTAAAAGATAGACTGCTAGTATTGCAAATTGTGTAAAGGACACAAAAATATCAAAAGATAATAATAATTACATAACAGTTTTAATTAAATGAGTAAAATTGCTTCTACATTAGTTTACAAAAAAAAAAAAAAATTGCTTCTACATTGAGATATATTCTATTTGGTATTGTTTGTTGCCTGAACAAACCTTTGATATATTCTATTTTAATAGACTCATTTTTTTCCTTTTGTTTAACACAATAAAGGGAATTTTATATAAAATTCCGTTTTCAAAACTCATTCTTTTAAAACTGCCATTTTCTACTTTGTATTTTCTAAAATGCCATATTCATTTTTATGTTAAAAAAAAGACAAAACTATTCTCAAATAAAGAAGACAAAAAAAACTAACATGAGATGAAACACTTTTACCGCTGTCATATTAATTATGAACATTATTTTATAGACAAGTTTTACTCTTTGTATTTTGTGCACACTCAATTATATACAACATTTTTTTGTCATAAGATAGACACTTTTAGAGCCTTCATACACTCTAGATTTGCAACTTGACCAAGAAAACTCTAAAACTATAAGTGTGTAGCGGATTTATTGACCAGAAAATCTATTAACCAACTTTATTATGACAACTTACTTAAGACTATTGACGATATCAAAGCGAAAAGAATTATAGATTATATAGGCGTAATTTATATAATCTATATGTATTATATTAGTCATCTGTCTAGTGACAACATGAATTAAGTCATCTTTGTTTTCTCAACAAACATCATAAAAAAAATAACTTTATTAATCCAACGTGATAAAATATAAAGAGCACAACTAGACAAGTTAAGCCAGAAACACTATATAGTTCAATGCCATAGTTTTACTTCCAGGATCTAAGTTAGTGTACTAAGTTTGATCAAATAACCATAAAATCATATATATATATATATATATATATATATATATTAGTGTGCCTTAATGACCACCAAGCTCTTTTGATGATGTGAATAAAAACGACTAATTGATTCCTGATTTTGCCAATGCAAGGTATACACCCTCATAAGTGACTTATCTAAATAATACAAACTAACTCGATAGTCATGATCGCAATTTGAATCTTTTATATGCTGCCAGATTAGTTTTTCAAGGCAGATTTAATTTCTAATATTTTTACAATATTAAAAATGTTTAACGTTCTCTTTCAAGACATGATAATTGTTACTTTTCTTGTAAATGATTCTATAAAACATTTGTTAGAACGATTAAACCTAATTTTTAAATATTTTTAAAAAAACTTACCAAATAAATAAAATAATCCTGTAAATTAAATGTTTGATAAATTTAAATCTATAAATTAATAGATTTTAAGTGTCCCAACATCTCTATATCCATTATTATTTAAGCAATGTTTATAGCACTTTAACCAGCTATGATGTGACATATTACAAAAAAAATACCATTACATTTTATTAATTTAATAATAAATAAAACATTTGCCTATATTTCTTTCTTTCTTATACGATAATCAATTTAATATTTTTGAAATTTATTTAACATAATTTATTTTTTGTTTCAGAAATTTTAGGAAACAATAACAAACATTTATATGTTATGAAAATTATGAAAATTAATTATTGTTAGTTATTGTAATGGTACAATAATCGTGTCCAAAAAAAATCAGCAATACAATTTTTAGATTAAAGAGTAAAATATTTCTTTTAGAAAGAATCAAATTATATTTATTTGTAAGAGAATTTTTGAGAAATATCCCTTTTGGTGTACTCCTTTTTAAAAATACTCTTCTTTTCTATCCATTTTCAAAAATACCCCTTTTCAAATATGAAAAATTATAAACTTTTATATGGTTGATAAGGTACATCAAGATCATCATTACTACTGGGAGACTAAATTCAAATATTTAGAAGGTTTTAAAAGGTTCTAAACGGCATTTATATGGTTTTTATAAGGATTTTAAAAGGTTTACAAAGTTTTTATAAGGATTTTAAAAGGTTTACAAAGTTTTTATAAGCTTTTTATATGATTTTTAAAAGGTATTTATATGGTACTTATGAAATATATATATATATATATAAATTTCACACATGTAAATCTAATTTGTGTCTATAAATATAGGTTTATACATATTTTTTTGGTAAATTTCATATTTTACAGTGACTTTTTGATAAAATTAGAAAAAGAAGTATTTTTAAAAAGTGGTATTGGAAAAGGGGTATTTTTGAAATTCCCCCTATTTGTAATGTGTGTGTATTACATACGATTTTGTAGTTAGGTAGTATACATGATCTAGTTTCTCTGTATTTTCATTGCTTATTATAAGACATTTTCTTACAAATTAATATCTTATTTTCTTTTAGTTAAGAAAATATATATGCTAATTTTTATTTATAGACATCATGTAATATTTTTTTCTTAATATATTCAATATTTTTTTGAGATATTAATTACATTAATGTATAGCTAAAAATTATATTTTATTCAATATAGTAACTACAACTAAAAAAACCTATATAAGAAAGATAAATTAGAATTTCTAAACATGACCACTTCAATTCATAATACAGAATCATAGGTGAACAAAAATTTTGTCAGGATTTTGTTTTTGGACTTTACCAAATTTATAAGTAACAAAATTTGACATTGTATCCAAACCAAAATAGTGTTACCGATTACAGATCGATCAAAATATGAAACCAAGTAAATTAAATATATAAAAAAATTTAAATGTTATTATTATTTATAACTAACGAATCAAATGAAAATAAAAATTATATTATTATTTATAATTAACGTAACAAGATTTACGTAAATATTTTTCCGCGCTATATATTTTTCATGATGCTTTTAGATTAGTAATAGAATCTTATTATTATTTATTATAAACAATGTTATTATTTATTAACATATACGTTTTAACTAAACACAAAGTAAGAGAACCTTATAAACTACAAAAAAAAGAAAGTAAGAGAACCTTATTGAACCGGTGAGAAGACTCTAGAACAGTTCAAGTTTCCTAAAACATCAACTTTATTTTTTTACATATCAGATGTTGAGGCTTACATACTTTTCACTCAACGTACCACAAGCGTCGAGTGGTTCGCAAAACCAAGCTTGGCTCTGCCTTAGCCACTTTCCCCTCGTCGAACCATAGGCGTCGGGCTATATGCAAATCTTTGCTAGGCTCACCTTTAGTCATAGACTCAGACTTAGGATTTGGAACCCGGGCAAGGTTTGTCCTCCGAATGACTTGATGAGGCCCAATGCAACGCTTCGGCAACGGGAAGGCCTCATGTGTGAGGTTGTTTGGGAATGTGAGTAGTTTATGTTGAGCCTCATGCGCTACATGTTGGCTGATTTCGGATATATGTTTAAAACCCCATATTGAAGCCAAGGCCATGAATACAAGAAATAGAGCAATTAACCTTTTGCCTACTCCTCCTACCTGAAATTAGAAAAGAATAATAAAAATTGATTACTTAAATCTAAACCGGTCTGCTATATATGAATCAACTAAACCGATCCAAAACAAACCGTCCAATCAGCTAAGATTAAGATTAAGCACAAACCTTGGATATGGTGAAGTTCCTTTTGGGAAGAAACTCAAGATTCTTATCAGCGTGTTCAAGACTATACCATAGCAAGTTGCAGATCGTTAGCGACGTGGCTGTGTCTCGGCGTTCTGTAAGAAAACAATCACATATGCAATTCATTTTCATAGCCAAGAAGATGCATAACAGTCTGAAAACAATGTTCTTGAAATGGTTTTATGACCTGGAATGTCGAATATTTGTTTGTCAGGTGGGATACCAAGAAATTCTCCAAGGAATACTCGCGCTCGGGCACGTTTCTCCCGCGAAAGCAAATCTCCATGAGTCATAACTACTGCTGGCTTGTCATCTGCAAAACATATTTAAGTTCTTTAAGATTAAAAAGAAAATGAAACTTACAGTTTATACAAATGGATCAACAAACCTTTAAACGACAGTAACATAGACTTAAAGGCCGTAGAGATCATATGAGCATAGCTACTTCCACTGTCAGTCGATTTCAAGATTTCGACCACATCAACAACAAAGATAACGAAATTCACTTTCCTTATCTCATAACCGATACCACCATCTCGGATTAGTCTATCCTTCAACTCAGAGCTATCGGATCCCCTGACCATATAAAAAACTCACCAAGTTAACAAACATAACTAATTAAAGCCTAAAAGGAGAATAAATCAAGAATCGAAACCAGATGACAGGTTCGCCGCGACGCACGCCTCTTGTCATCCACTGCTCAATCATACTAATGTTATCAGATGACGAGACATGGCTCAAACCACGCGTGTCATACAAGCAAAAAGAACCAGAACCTCCTCTTGGGATCATATATTCCTCAACAAAATATGTCCCTCCTTTAAACTGCATACCAACTACAATTCGAGAGAACGAAAAAAACAGGATTTTAATCACACGTCTGAAAAATAGTAACTAAATCAAATACTTTACATGATTCTTGAGCTCTAGCTGGGGGTAAAAAATCATCGTCTTCGATCACTCTTGTAATCTGATTAACAAGACTACTCTTCCCGGCTCCTTTCGGACCAACAAGGATGATTGATGTAGTCTTCAGAACATCGGAATCGCTCGATTTTCGATCAGAAAACGATCCAGGAGTATAGCTATTATCAACCATAACATCATTAATTCAATTTGTATGATCACCAAGTACAAAATTTCCCTAAACTGAACTGAATTTAACTAAAATAAAATGAAAACCTCAAAATTTTGTTCCTGGCTTGTCTAAGTTTCCTTTTACTGCTTCTGAGCAACAGATCCTGATTTTGTAGAATCTCTTGGTAAGCCTTATCTCCCCTTCTCAATTCAGTAGCAATAATCGAAAAATTGTGTTCAGAAACACAATACTTAAACCCTGAATCATCATCACTGCCACATATCAAAAATAAACAATCACTTTCTTGATTATGATCATCCTCAACTAAAGTAGTGATAATAATAATACCTGAAACTGAAACAAGGAGATGATGATGATCTTGAAGATTCTTCCTCTATAACATCTAAAAAAAATACTTAATTTTCGTTATCAAACATGCAAAATGACAATTCAAGAAACAAGAAAGGGTTCGAGAAAATTTACCATCGTCGAGAGTATCACCACCACCCATGGCTACAATATGGTTCTTTACTTCTTTTTGTTTTTGTTTTTTCTTTCGTTGCAGAGATTTCTCAGACTTGTAACTTCAGAATCAGAACCTTGTTTTAATTAAAAGATTATTTAAGAATCTTTTCTGTTTTGCAATGTCTATCGTTTTGTTGACTTGTTCTTTCATTTCTTTTTGTCCAAAAAGTTAAAAGCCCAGTGGACAAATTTAAAAGGCCCAATCAAAACCATATTACAAAAGATAAAAATAAAATATTTATGGTTTTTAGCACTTCAAATAAAAGGATATAAGTAAAGCAAATATGATATCCCATGAAAAAACCTTTTAGTTTTGAACTCCTACTTTTACTACTTAAAACCTTAACAGTGGTTTTTCTATTTTTGGACACATATAAATTAGTGGAAAAATTGATTCCATTAAAAAAAAAAAAATGGTAAGCACATCCCACATCTACTACAACATTTTTGCAGCACTTTTAAAAAAAATCTTTGGGATTAAAACATATTTACACTCAAATACCACTGGCAATACATATTTTCCCCAATTATTTTTTGTAAAATTTAATTACACAGTTAATTAAATAAAATCATAAAGTTGTTTCCTAATTAAATTCTCCTAAAATCTCTCTAAAATCTACACAATGCATTATTTAATTAAACTAAATACATCAATTACAAGCTTAAAAATCAGTTCCCCACCGATTTATATTTCGTAAATTAATCAAAACAATTAAGGGGGTGTTATTGGATTCTAACTTATAAAGAGTTTAGATGACTCTGCTAAAATCATAGATTGTATGATTTTAAAGGATTGTTTGAGAGTTTTATATAATCTTGTTGATTAGTTTTTTTAAAGTCTTGTAAAGTCTCTCAAACAATCTCTGTATTTATAAGATACTTTTCATGACTTTATTTTGTAAAGAAGAGTGTTTAAAATCATAAACCAATAACATAAAATTTTAATTCATTAACAATCAGAGATTCTTTAGTTTTAATTGAATAACACAGAACTTTTAATGACTTTGTAAAACTCTGTATCCAATAACTCCATATTTATGAAGATTTTGAATGACTCTTTACAAATCAATAACTAATAACACCAAACTTTAAAAGAGTTTTGTAAAATCTTGATTGAATAACAACAGATTCTACCTAACATTTAAAGTCATTAAAACTCCATATAACTCACAAACCAATAACACCCCCTAAATCCATAATGCTTTCTCCCCTAAAATCGGAACAATACAGTTTATATTTATTTAAAATATAATAATCATAGTATTTAACAATATTCCTAAAATATCTACCTAACATATACAAAATCCCATTTTCTTATTTTTTAAATTTATTTCTCACAAATATTTGTCCAATATCATTACATGATCTTATATGTTGTTAATTTATTTTATTACATAAAAAATTATGTATAGCAAAAGTCCAAAAAAATCAGATATTCTGCCATTTAAATTTTTGAAAACAAACGTATATTACAAATTATTATTTTTTGCATATGTTTAACGTTTGACAATGATTCATAACCTTTTTCGATTTTTGAGGCGTCCAAATTTAAATTTTTATTATGTTTAATCCGTTATTTTATTTGAACAAATTAAACATTTTTAAAAAGTTTCAAAATATTATAATATATTTAAATTTATATATTATAAATATTTAATCTTTATAGAGTGTTTAAAATATTCTAAATATTTAAACTCTATAAAAAAGTAAGAAGTATTCTTAATGTTATAACGTTTTAGATATTTTAACTATTTTAAAACTTTATAAAAGTTTCAGTGTTATTAATATTTTAAATCTACACCAATTTAAATTAAAATATTATTGAACTGCAATAATTTAACATGGTTTAATTTTTCAGCGATTATGTGACGGGACGGGCCGGTTCTAAGACAGAACAGGTTGTAAAACAAATAATGTTGTTAATTACATATAAAGTTTAAAATATTTTAAAATTATTTAAAACTTTAAGTTATTATTATTTTAACTCTGCACCAAGTTTAAACGAAAGTATAATCGACCCTTCTATAATTTTAAACATAGATCTAATTTTTTTTGCGATTATATGACGAAAATAGTATAATATGCTTCCAACATACTATTGTAAAAGTATGAAAGTTATATCTTTTCTGAACAATAATTTAATTTGCCGCATTGTTCTCCCTTCTACTTGTTGTTTACTTAGCTTTCATATAAACTTTTTGCCTCTTTAAAAATATTATTTTATTCAAATTTCTAGAATTCTAATTAAATCGAATCGATAAACCCATAAACGGTTTAACCGATTTTTTTTACCCCATATATAAACTTTATTTTGTTAAAGGAAAAAGATACCTAGCTACACGAAATATGCTACAATACATGGCCACAGATCCGAAATTCAAAAATGCATCCCTAACTACACAAACTATATGCATCACATGCCCACATATACGAACTATATGTAGTCATGTCGCCAACATCATGGACATTTTTTCCGGTACACTTTTCCTTGGAATCCGGCGTTGACCAGATTGACCGGCGTTGACTAACTTAAATATTCAAAATAAAAATTAGTTTTTAAATATTTAGAAAATTATGTTATTGAATCATTATAATATTGTATAATTAAAAATATATATACAATATTCAATATAAAAATATTTTGTATATATATTCAATGTATTAATTTTTATAATTAGTTAGTTTCGATAATTTCAAAAGTAAACTAAAAAAAACCAATTAGAATAAATAATTAAAAACAGAAAATTTTCCTATTTTTTAAAATATTTGGACACGAGTATCATTTGGTTTAATATTCGAATATTTAATATATAATATGTGAATTTTAAATATTAAAGCTTAAGAATCAAACCAATTATGTGTGAATTTTATTCTACTAGTTATAAAAGTTGTTAGATCTTCTATCTTATAAATATTAAAAAGAAACATTGTGATTTTTTATTTATTTTTACGTGTTATTTTTATTTACAATTATTTTTTCTAATTGGTTTTTTTTAGTTTAGTTTTGAAATTATCGAAACTAACTAATTATAAAAATCAGTGCATTGAATATATATACAGGATATTTTTCTATTGAATATTGTATATATTTTTTTAATTATACAATATTATAAATGATTCAGTAACATAATTTTTTTAATATTAAAAACCTAAAAAAATTCTTTATTTTTTGAATATTTATGTTGGTCAACGCCGGTCAAACTGGTCAACGCCATTCCGACGAAAAGTGTACATGAAAAAAATGTTCGTAATGTTGGCTACATGACTACATATAGTTCGTATGTGGGCATGCGATGCATATAGTTTGTGTAATTAGAGATACATTTTTTAATTTCGGATGTGTGACCATGTATTGTAGCATATTTCGTGTAGTTAGGTATCTTTTATCCTATATAAAAAGCATTGAACATGGGCAATAATATTGATAGTGATAAACTAATCACATAATCAAACTCATTATCAAGATAATGAAATCACTCAATTTAAACTATTCTATTTATGTGATCTTAACCCTTTAAAATAAAATCTAACTATTCTAAACATACGTTTACAATACGAGATTAACAATGATTAACATTAAACCTGATTTCATTTCTAGTCGTTATATTTTTGTAGTCGCTATGTTGTTCGTTTGGTAGTCGTTGGAATTCAGTGACCATTCACAACGAGCAATTGAACTCAACAGATCATTGAACAATTTATTGACTAAAAGTTTAGTTCATTGGTCACTAGATCCAACAACTGTCAAACAAACAATTACTAGTCGCACTCACTGGTCGCAGCCGCTGACATGAACATGGCCAAAATGTCTTATATCTATCTACATTCTACATTTTGTGTAAGCAAAACTAATCTGAATTTAAACAGCTAGCCCGTATAGAATGAGAGAAATAATAGACATGTATACATAATTAAAATGATTACTGATTCGGCCCATTTTATATGTGAAGACTAATCTTAGTTTAAAGTCACTGTTACATGCATAGATTAGCCCGTATATGCGAAATAATAGCTTCATAGTGAATTTAAATTAGCCCGTATATGCGAAGGATTCGAATCACATTTAATAGAAAATGATAACTTAAGTATTAAGTTTTTTTCTTAGTGCCTAAAATTTTTGTTTATAAGCTTTCTTCTTTGGTTACTAACAAAGATTAAAAATGTGATAATGAAGACTTGAAACCCAACAAAACCCAAGAAACCCAACAAGAGCACCTCAGCCTTCACACTTCAAAGAACAAACTTTTCCACTAAGTTGTCAAAGGCACTTCAAAGAACAAAACATGGAATTGCTCTTGTGAAGATTTCACACAAGCTTCTCTATCTTCATTTTATTCCAAAATCTTGGGATTGTGTTGTGTAAAATCTCTTCCTACAAATTACTATGGCAAACAAAACAGGATTTAAACCCCAACACATTGATTGCATATAATGCAAAATATTCATTTAGAGAATCAAAACCCCAACCAAATAAATTATACAAAAAGTTCATGTGGAGATCAACCATGTCGTATAATGAACCAAATACTTTACCCATAGACATAAATTGTGTACCAAATCGTATGGTAATAGTTGTGTCTCTAAGTTCTCAACTCGTTAGTCACCCCTTGATATGAGCTGTCTATATTTTCGGCTAGTTTCTGAATTTGGTTGTAAACCAATCACGTTATTGCTTCTTTGTTTTCACATTTACTCATCGGTTGGGCTGATTTGAGATTTAAGATTTGAGAAGAGTCAGCTTGTGACTCCATTGCACCTTTTATAAAAATTCCATATAGCAAAACATGTGAAAAGACATTAAATGCATGCCACTCGTGAAAACAAATCACACAGCTTGGTTGAGGAAATATTCTATGGACAAATACTAAACACACCAAACATTTCATTCATCTCTTCTCACCTCTACTAATTACTATCATATCACATAGTCCTATATACTATTGACTTATGTATTTTTTGAGTGTTTATATAAGTACAGCCCAATAAAAGAGCTCATATACATTTACCAACTTAGTCAATAAAAGAGTAAAATATTAGCTCCAACAACCAACATATACAAAAAAGTCATGACTTAAGCTAAACAACACATTTATACTTTGTATTACAAATATTTAATATTTTGGTCTAAAGCTCAACTCAAAAACCTTTTCTCTAAACCTTCTTCCCTTAAGAACCCTACAATATTCTTATGTTGAATTTGGTAAAAGCAAAAAAAAAAGAGAGAAACAAAGTGTCAGCATCATAAGAAACCAAATTAACACGTTCAAGTTTCATTTCAATATTAGTGACTTAATAACAACAATTCAACAACAACCACCTAGATTTGTATATTGTGATTAATGTAATAGTATAGTCTAATATGTCACTATAGAGGGCTCTCTAAATAATCATAATCATAATTGCGAAATAGACAAAAGGAAGAAGTAGGTACATCATCATCAAACTCCAAGTGAATATATTGATGATGCCACCGCCAAAAATAGTTCAATTACATCTTCTGTTTCTTCACTTTTCCTTCTTTAGAACCTGTCTTCTCTAAACCACCCAACCCAATTCTTTTTATTCTTATACTTTTTCATATTCGGATTTGAGTTTTTATTCTTTTTCTTTTTCGAAAGTCCTCTTAAATCGAATACAATAATAACAAAGAGTTCTCATGAAGCTAGTCGGCATATTATTCTATATATTAACGAATATTCTCTGAATCAAATATTGATTTACTATTTTTTGGGATGAAATTTGTGGGTTTTGCCATTTTATCTAAAATCTTATAAATTTGTCATTTTTAGGTAACAAAAAAATTGTAATTAAACATGCGTTTGACATATTCTAATTAAGTTTAATCGGTTTTATTTGATTTACCGGTTTAATTTTTGTTATAAATTATGTATTTTAAGTTTTTAATTATAAAAAATTGTAAATTGACAAATGCATAAAATTTTAGAAAAATGACATAATGTGAGATTTGCTTTGTAAAATGGCATTTTTTGTAAGAATCACATATTCTCTTTATGTAAATGGCTAGTTGGGAATTTAGTAGCCATAAACAATGATCAACATAAATATATTTCTACAAATCTATAAAATAAAATTAAAACTAAAAGACATTAAAATTACCATTACTAATCCTATCATTAGTTTTCGTATTACTATTGTCAATTAATATATCACGTACGAATTTCTCCACGTCGATTTTGGAAACCTCATAATTTTCCGGCGCCGGAATATACGGTGGTCGAGAAACCTTAACCACCATATCCCAATCCAACCCTTTAAAGAAATCGTGTCCCTTGATTCCTTCCACGTTGATCCTACGGCTAGGATCTTTCTCCAACAGTTTTCTTACCAAGTCTCTTAACGTTGTCCTTTCTCCGACCAAACTCGGCGGTTCACTTAATATCTTAAAAAACGTCTCTTTCCTATTCAATCCCCTAAACGGCGTCGTTCCGTACAACATCTCGTACAAAACCACTCCTAACGACCACCAATCCACGGCGAAGTCGTGGCCGTTCCCGGTGATTACCTCCGGAGCAACATATTCCTCTGTTCCAACGAACGAATTCGACTTCTCCCCCGACGATCTCGAAACCGAGTCGTCCGGGGAGATTCCGGAGTTACAAAAACCCGAAAATGCGAAAAAGGACCGTTCTTTTTTCGTCCTCGTGGTCGTCGAAAGCCTCGGCGATTGCGGAGTTCTTGGAGGTAGATTAGTGGAAAGATCGAAATCAACAAGCATCAAATGACCACTTTCTTGAACCATAACATTATTAGGCTTCAAATCTCTATACACAATCCCTTGATTATGCAAATACTCAAGTGCAATCACAAGCTCGGCCGCGTAAAACTTTATAATCTCGTCTGAAAACATTTCTTCAGACTGTTTCTTCCTTAAAGAATTGAGATCTCTTCCAGGACAGTAATCGATCGCGTAACCGACAACTTTGTCAGTAGATAAAACACCATGAAGACGTGGAAACAGAGGATGGTCGAATCGGGACAACACTCCTTGTTCGAAACTAACGCGTTTATACTCATCATCTTTGGCCTTGTTTGTCTCGATTGTTTCTCTTAGTATGACTTTTAAAGCAAGCTTTTCGTTATCGGCTTTTACGAGGAACACAACTCCTTTGGATCCACGACCAAGGGCTGAGAAAACTTCGAGATGGTCGAAGTTTAGAGTCCGGATCTGATTACTCATCGCCGGGATTATCAGAAGAATTTGGTTTTGATTGTTTTTTTTATGGTTCAATGTTCTTTGGTTCTCTTTTAAGTTAGTTTATATAGAAAAAAAGAGTAAAGTGTAAAGATTTTGTAAAAGTCGTATTGATTTTGTTTACTTGCGGAGAAAGACTTGAATAAACGTAGTAAGGGATACAAAAGTCTCTTAACGTTGCTTTTACCATTTTACTACTTCTCGAATCACAATTTACATCGAGAACTTTGACGTTAAAAGGTCTAATTATATTAATTTTCAAACGTCATTGTTTGCATTTTTAGTTAAGTTAAAAGGATATATAATTTATATAAAAAATGTAGACAAAATCAAATCTAAAGTAATGAAAAAGTAAAGAATACCATGAAAATACATGCATTACCTTTCAAAACAATTCCAGAGAAGTGAGATTTAACTAATAAACCAACAAGGCAAAACGAGTAAAATAATCACTTTGTCTGTAGTTTTTTTTTATTTTAAATTCCAAGTTCATTAAAAATATATATATATATTACTAAATGGTATATTTTTTTATATTTTCTACAAAACAAATACAGAGTAATCTAAGAAGTTTTGTAGCACTGTTTTTTTGTACAACGTAAATAAAACGTAAGTCAAAAGTATTTTTTTTTTATAATGTTTTTTTCGGATGGTTTAGACTTTAGAACCTGAAAAAGATAAATATATACATGTACACTAAAGGATATATATAAATTAAGGTTGGTAAATAAAAAGAGGAGTAACACATTACACGATCCTTGCCTAAACCAACTTCATCAAAGAGGCAAGGAAAGAAGGTAACTCAACGGATGGAGGAATTTAGAATTGTTCATGCAAAGGGAGTTTGGAACACAAAATGAATCTTATTTGGGAAACATACATGTTAGATCCTAAAACTAGGCATGACCAAAGCTAACCTTAATCGTATTTTTAACTGTAACCGGGCCGTTTATCAATCGTACCTAGACCATAATCGTATAAAACGGTTAAAAATTTTAATCATTAACCGTACAAGTAAATTAGTTATGGTTAAAAGATACTAACCGTAACCGTTAATTAACTGTAACCGTAATAAACCGTCGGTTAACCGATATGGTTAAACACTCGGTTAACCGCATATTTAAATCCTTAAAATAAATTATATTAAAGTTGTATACAATGAAAAGACACGTCAAATGTTTGGATAAAATTTTCTCCTTTTAACAACACAACAAGTTGAACTCGTAAGTTATCAAAACATTTCATACTAAACTATTTTTATTCTTATTTCCGTGTGTATTTGATGTTAAGTTTCTCAGTTTTGATCCAATACCCAGATTTAACTAATTCACTATAAATATTTAAAATCACATATATATTTTACTTGTAAAATAAATAGTATTTCATAAGATTTTATCTCCAATATTAATATTATAATAATCATCAAATAAATGTAACCGTAATTAACCGTAACCGTATATCACCATAACCATCTTTTTTTTTTTGAATAATCAAAGAGGTTCTGGGCCAAAGCCCATACATCCCCTCGGCCCGAAACCAAAGCATGTTATATGGTTTCGTCTCAAGCGCTACTCGAACCGGCGACCTCTAAGCTTATGCCAGAGATCTTTACCACACCATAACCGTCTTAACCGGAGATATAATGGTTAAAGTTATGGTTAAAAAAATTATAACCGTAACCGATAGTTAATTAACCATAACCGCATTAACCATAATCGTGGTCATGCCTACCTAGGATATTACAAGCAATCTTGTCCTTAAATTCGTAAAACCAATCATAGATACTGTATCTAAATATCGGATATTTATTATCCGTTCTAAAATTTAGTAATATTTGTATCTTAAAATATTTTTCATTTTACTATCTGTATCCCTCCGTTTTTCGAATAAAAAACGGATACAAATACTGTTTTTTAATATCAAGACTACTACCTTCATATATAGAATTCCATTTTCGATTTTTTTTTGTTCCAGTTATTTCTGGTTTGGTTTCGGATATCCGAAATAATATGATTATTTTAAAAAATTTTAAAACTGATTAAAATTTATTAAATTTTGTAAAACATATCTACAACTTTTAGAATATTTTCCTTCTTTTAAATAATTTTAGTTATTTTCGTATAAAACATATAATATCTAAGTTTTTAATATATTGATAATTAGGTTATATCAAATCTAATTACAATAATTAATAGATATCTTAGACTAGTTTCAAACTCATCACAAAGGATCCACATGTGACCATTGATTGCTACATGTCATCAATTCACAACCCCAACTTTTACACACTTGAGGTGACGTGGCAACATTACAACCATTATTTTATAATACCGCTTTTACCCCTTAAGCCTCTCTCCGCGTAAAAAGCCAAGAGAGCACCGTTATTTCGGATTCAGAGATCGTCGTCTCCGTCGTCGGAAAACTCAACAAAAGCTTAAATCAATGGCCGGAAAACTCATGCACGCTCTTCAGTACGATTCTTACGGCGGTGGCGCCGCTGGCTTGAAGGTTTTGATCTCTCTTTATAAGCGATTTTGTTATTGAGATTTTGTATTCTTCGAATTCGATTAGGTTACAGAGCTTACTAGATTACATGATACATTGATTTGATTTTAAACACCTTAGCCAAGTTTAGGGTATCATGTCTTCTTCTTCGTATGTGAATTACTACTTGTATCTCTTTGTTCTGTGAATGTTTGGGAGATTTGAATACAGAGCACACGAATGTTAACAATGGTGGCTATAGTTTTAATCTGACTATGATTTGAAATCACATTTGATAAAAGTGTTACTACTGATTAAGATTATGGTGTGAAGTTACTACTTAGTGTTCTGAGATTTGTGATGCAATCTGAATAATGTTCACAGCATGTACAAGTTCCAGTACCAACACCAAAGAACAATGAGGTTTTCTTGAAATTAGAAGCTACTAGTTTAAACCCTGTTGATTGGAAAATTCAAAAAGGAATGATTCGGCCGTTTCTGCCTCGCAAGTTCCCTTGCATTCCTGGTAAAATTTAATAGCTTTTGAAGTTTTATAAGCTTTCGAAATGTTGGTGGAAGCTCCTTTGATGTTCTTTCTTTAATCAGCTACTGATGTTGCTGGAGAGGTTGTTGAGGTTGGATCTGGAGTTAAGAATTTTAAGGCTGGTGATAAAGTTGTAGCGGTTCTTAGCCATCTAGTAAGTTATGTTGTAGAGATTAGTGTTGTTACCTTGGAACGTTAGGGGAAAAGGAATGTAAATGTTTTGGTTGTTTTCAGAGTGGAGGTGGACTTGCTGAGTTTGCTGTTGCGAGCGAGAAATTGACTGTCAAAAGACCCGAGGAAGTGGGAGCAGCGGAAGCAGCTGCTTTACCTGTGGCTGGTCTAACTGCGCTCCAGGCTTTAACTCAGCCTGCGGGGCTGAAGATGGATGGTACAGGCAAGCAGGCAAACATACTTGTCACTGCAGCATCTGGTGGGGTTGGTCACTATGCAGTCCAGTTGGCAAAACTTGGGAACGCTCATGTAACCGCCACTTGTGGTGCTCGTAACATTGATTTTGTCAAATCTTTAGGAGCGGATGAGGTTCTCGACTACAAGACTCCTGAGGGAGCCGCCCTCAAGAGTCCGTCTGGTAAGAAATATGACGCTGTAGTCCATTGTGCAAACGGGATACCGTTTTCGACATTCGAACCAAATTTGTCGGAAAACGGGAAAGTGATAGATATCACGCCCGGGCCTAGTGCGATGTGGACTTATGCGGTTAAGAAAGTAACTATGTCAAAGAAGCAATTGGTGCCACTCTTGTTGATCCCGAAAGCTGAGAATTTGGAGTTTATGGTAAATCTGGTGAAAGAGGGGAAAGTGAAGACAGTGATCGACTCGAAGCACCCTTTGAGCAAAGCCGAGGATGCTTGGGCCAAAAGTATCGATGGACATGCTACTGGGAAGATCATCGTCGAGCCATAATAGGGTTTTTGGGATCTTTTAACTGTATGTGATACTAAAAGTGTGTGTTCCGTTTTACAATACAGATTACTTTCTTTTGTGAAGTTATGTAAGTGTCCTCTGTTCTCACATTACTTTCTTTTGTTTTGTTTATAAAACTTCTCTCCACAGTTATAGAACCAAAAGAAAGATTGAATGAAATAGTGAGTTGTTTTGATATGTATTGTTTTTTCAGCTATCTTCAGCCACAAACGTCATCTTCACCACCACTCTCCAGCTGTGGCACAGCGGCCAGTGGCTAGTTTCAGCCGTCGTTGTGGCATTCATATGTCCATCGGCTTGACTCTTGCCATTGTGGCTCTTGTGTTGGTTTCAGGTTTCAACCAATTAGTTTCTCTGATTTTTTTGTTGAAAAACATAATAAAATTCACATTCTTGAATAAATTTATAATTAATGACATTTTAATAAAATAAATTTTGCCAATCAAGAGGTTTAATTTCACTAACACACAAAAGGTCCATGTTTTATATGTTCATGTACATAGAACTATATAGTATATAATTTATTCAAAGCACTTAACCAATCCTACTTTGATTTTAAAATCTCTTTAGTATAAAACCTTGCACTAAAACGGGTACGAAAACTAGAAAGATGTACAGAAACGAAGATGTAAAACGGCGAGGTGACTAGAATATCATATACAGTACATAGTAAACTACAACGAACTAAACACTCACTTGACCGAAATTTCTCATCTTGTATTTTTCATTTCAGCAAATAGGAAATAATTAATTATGAATTTGCCATTTATTTGTGACCAAATTTTTTATTTTGCCATTTTTGGTAAAATCTTATGAATTTACTATTTTTAGGTTAAAAATATGTGACTAAACATGTGTTGTTCTCATTATGCTTGGATTTAGTTGGTTCTAATTATCTTTAGGATTTAGTATTTATTATTAAGTACGTCTTTTATAAAAAATGGACATTTTAAAAATTCAAAAATCGCAAATCCATAAAATTTTAGCAAAAATAGCACATTCATAAAACTTTTCTGTAAGAATCCTAACAGTAAACTTACTAAATATATTTTCTCGGTGGCAGATTTATGTCTTTCAAATATTTTATTGAACACTATTTCTACAATCTGCTTTTTTTTTTCAAATAAAATACATATATAAATTACACTTAATTCATCACACCAAAACATATGTGAAAAGACAATGCTTACATGAAGAAATAAAACATTTTACAAGAAAACAACACAATGCAAATTGATTCAAGCGTGAAAGGTTAACAATACCAAATTCAACGTGGATATAAATCCGTTACCGAGACATCGCCAACAGAAGCTACAATAGACTTGCTAGTCGTAGATTGATTTGAATCAAGCTTCTCTTTTTTAGGTCCATTCTGAACGAAAAACCCTGGCTGTTGTGGTACCGGTAATATCACAGTATTACTAGTAAGCATCGCGTAGATGGTTGACAAGATTGGACGTTCTATAGGATCTTCTTGAACACATAACAGACCGATATGGATGCACCGAACCACTTCACTCTTCTGGTAATTATCTGCAATAACTGGATCCACTAGATCTAGTGCTGTTCCGTTATTCCAAAGCCTCCAAGCCTAAAAATATCAAGTAGTCTATTAGTGTCTTTGCAACCATGGTTCAAGGTAAATATTTATTGTCTTTAGACATACATATGTGACCAAGTTATGTGCGATGTCTGTCTCATCGAAGCTTCTATTCTTCCTACCGCTTATAAGTTCAAGAACTAACACTCCGAAGCTATAGACATCAGATTTCATTGAGAACTTGCCATGCATAGCATATTCAGGAGACATGTAACCGCTAGAATCCATGAGAAAACTTTAGTATGTTGGCAAAATAATGTTTAACAAACTTTTACTTATGAAAAGTTAAGTGGGAATAAGACTTACTAGGTACCAACAATTCTGCTTGTGTTCTCTTGGGTTTGGTCCATTCCAAAGATCCTTGCCATTCCAAAATCAGCAATTTTCGGATTCATATCCGCATCCAGAAGAATGTTACTCGCTTTGAGGTCACGGTGTATGATAGTGAGCCGTGAATCTTGATGAAGATATAGAATCCCCCGAGCAATTCCTCCAATGATCTTGTATCGTCGAGCCCAGTCCAGCTGACCTTGCTTTGTAGGGTCTGTGCACATACATAAATTATAAATGACTCTAAAGATCCCAATTTTTGAAGATTGGCTAACTTGAATAATGTAACTGACCAAAGAGGAAGTAATCAAGGCTCTTGTTGGGCACATACTCGTAGACCAATATCCTTTCTTCTCGCTCTAGAGAAAATCCCAAAAGCCTAACCAAATTTCTATGTTGAAGTTTCGCAACAACAACTACCTCGTTCTTGAACTCTGTTTCGCCTTGCCTCGAAGTTTTTGACAACCTCTTCACCGCAACTTCAGTCCCATTAGTTAATATACCCTATCCATCACCATCATCTCGTTATTTGACAACCTATCCATCACCATCATCTAGTTAATATACCCTATCCATCACCATCATCTAGTTACAATTTTATAAAAATATTATCAAATGATAAAGTTTTTTGTTTTTGAGTTTTTCGGAATAACGTTACATATGCAGGATTTACCATATATACGCTATATGTACGCCATATATATGGACCGTATAGCTTTTACGGTACTGAACCACTTTATAGCTATAAAGCGTATATATGGCCGTATAGATTTAGAACACTGATTAGGTGATAGAAAATCGGAGATCGACGGTCGAGATGTCAACCAAGCCCAAGAATATGGAAAATATGAAGATGTGGAGATTCTTGGGCTTCTTTGACATCTCGACTGTCGATCTCCGGTTCTCTATCTCCTAACAATTCATAATATTAATTCTAAAACATGAAAAAAACAGAGCTCTGACCAGGCTGTGGAGGAGGAGGAGGAGGAGTAGCTGACACCGGAGGAATAGAAACTGTTGGTGGTGGAGTTGGTGGTTGAGATAGCAGTGGCGATGGTATAGTAATAGATGATTCGTTGTAAAAAGGGTAAAGCTCGTATCTTGAATTACAGCTCGGGACAATAAGTCTTCCCCCGATATTTGTAAAAGGTAATTGACTGATGCTAAATTGCAGACAACTAAAACAGTCTTGTGTCGTCAGATCAGGAGTGCACTGAAGCAGTACGTACAAAATCTGGAATGCAGAATAATTAGCTTTTCTCGCATCAAATTTTCTTGGGCTGGCTAGGGCTTCCTTGGTGGCTTCGTTCATCGTGGACAAGATCACATCTTTGAACCGGCCTTGTTCGTTTGTGGGAATATCTTTTGGGTTTCTTTGTGTATAATCTCCATAGGTCATAGAGATGGAAAGAATATTCCTGTAAGAATATCTGAGCATACACTCATCGTAATAGAGCACGACCTCTCTCACGTTAGGACATAATCTTAACGATTCTTGGACTGAAAAGGCAACGCAGCTACTGCAAACTTCAGGGGAGACATCTCCGCGGCAAAGAAAGAGTCCGGTGACTCTATCGGGGTCTTGTCCGGCCGTGGCATTTTGGAATCCGGTCGAGTATGAAGCCTTGGGTGAAGAGAGGGAAGACAAAAGGGTTTTGAGATTGGTGAAGTAAGTGCTGTTTTTTGAATACGTTGCCGTTGCCGTTGCCGTTGTTGTGTTGGGACAGTTGTGGTATATGTAAATAGGATTTTGAGCAGAGGGTCTGAATATAGTGATGAAGGAGAAAAGGAAAATAAGATAGATGAAAGAGGCACGAGAAGACATGTTGTGGTAACTTCACCTATATCTGTTCTACTCTATGGAGCTCCCATTTATACATACACTGGAGTAAGGGATGGTTTGTGACTTTGAAAAGTCCATCAAAATCAAAGTTTCTCTTTTTGTTTTATTTTGTTTTTCTTATAGTAACTCACATATACATATTTTTTAAAGATAAAACTGATAATGAAAAATGAGAACTTCCTTGGATACCGGAAATTCCCTTCGATACCATCGTTTTAGTTTTTTTTTTCAAAGATACTACAATTTGTTTTGAATGTTAAAAAAAATTAGTTTTATGGTATTTTTGAAAAAAATATTTTAGTGTTATTTTCGGAAAATAAAACTTTTAATTGTACTTTTGGAATAAATACCTACTTTCATAGTATTTAAGACAAATTCCCAATGAAAAATTAACCAGTTTATAATTTTGTTTCAAAGTTGTTAACTTGAAAGCAATGTGACATATATCATGTCTATCAATCAAAGTTTTAATACGTTTATTTTCTCTTTTTCTTTTTCTTTCCTAAAATGGAAAACGAATGATATACTTAGTTATTCACAAATATGTGTTTCCATGTTTACATTGAACGACTACATCTTTTCTCATTTTTCCGGCCTCAGCTTACATAACTCCTAAGTATTTGAAATAATTCCAATATGCAGAAGCTATATAAGTATGCGAAGCATGCGAAAGTGATGATAAACAGTGTGAAACATTGAGTAAACTAACATAAATGGATGACGAATGCATGTTGAAAAGATGTAAAATATACACATATAAGTTTAGAAGCATGTTAGAATTGCCGGATAATTATATTTTTTTTTGCTGGTTTATTGTTGAATTAATTTTTAATTTAAATTGGAGGTTGTATTGTTTGATTGTTGGTGTAGTTGATTGTTCTGCTCCGAGCTGTTCCTGAAGATTTAAAGGCTGGAAGCAAAAAAAAAATATAGGCCTATTGAAAAAGGAAGGAAAAATGTTTTCAAGTGGAAGGTGGAGAAGACAGATTCGAACTCCTCACCTCTCACACGTATACAGCAGTCATAACCAGTAGACTACAAGAGCATTTACAGAATTTAAGGCCGATTTTATCTATATTATTTGAAGGCTGCAAGCACCAGCTTGCCTTGCTTGGCCTCTTGGACGGCTCTGGTTCTGCTGGTGATGCTGATTTAATTTGGTTTAGTTAATTAATAAGTATGAGATGATTAATATTTTTTTTAAATGATAAGTGCACGACAATGGATTCATGTGTCATTTCCTTGTCAGAATCTTCTTGTTTTTTCCGAGGTGAGAGCAAGACCATAACTTATCTAATGGGTTAGGCTAAGTGCATTAGCATATGTAGGCAAAAGTCCCACGTAATTATTGGTGAAAAAAAAATAAAAAATGATCAAAATAGGTGGGACATATACAAAATCGGACCGTTTTTTGTTTTGGTTAGTTCATTATTTGGGGGACCCGTGACACGTGGCGGTCCACGATTGGTTGACATTTTTTTTTTTAAATCTTAAGAAAGAAAGAAAAAAAAATGTTGTGGGATAATTTTATCTGTATACTCCAATACACATGGTTTTAGATGTGTTATTCTTTGTTCCAGTGATGTATGATTAGAATGATAAGATTAATCCTCGGCTTGTTTCTCAAGAATCTTGTTTTCATTCTCGCCTCTGGTTCCCAAGTTTCCTCCAAAATGCCATCACAATCTCACTGGACTGTGATCAAAAGAATCTTCTTACGTCAAAATTCCTTGACTTTCCTCTCGAGGACCTTCACTGGTCTCGCCTCCAGAGTCATGTTGGTTAAAGATCAGCAGGAAACTTAGAAAATACTTCATCATCCTTATGCAAACATTTCTTAAGCATGGAGACATGAAACACCTTATGAAATGTCTAAATAACCTCGGGTAACTCCAACCGATACAACACCGGCCCGACTCGCTCCACAATCCTTAAAAGACCCATATACCTAAGACTCAACTTAGTCTTGGCAAGGGACATATTAGGACCCCGCAACATAACCATCTTGAGTTACACTATATCTCCAACCTCAAACTCAAGCTCTTTCCGCCTTTTATTAGCATAACTCTTATGCCAATCTAGAGCTTCTCTCATGTTCAGCTTCAAAATCCGGATCTTCTCCGACGTTTTCTGAGCGAAATCTGCAACCAATGGTGTCGTGCATGGCCTCACATACAAAGCCTCGTAAGGAGTCATGCCAATACTGATCTGGTAGCTATTGTTGTACGCAAACTCTACCAATTTCAAGTGATCTGCCCAATAGCCACCCCAATCTAGTACACACATTCTCAACAAATCCTCGAGGGTCTGAATAGTAACTCGAATTGTCAATATGTCTGAGGATGATACGTTGTACTCAAATTCATATTCCTTCTGGAAAGCCCTCCAAAACGTAAAATAAACTTTGAATCCCGGTCTGAAACAGTACTGGTCAGAACTCCGTGAAGCTTCACTGTCTCCTGGATATACTTCTTAGCCAAAACCACTGCTCCATCGGTCATCTTAATAGCCAGAAAATGTGCACACTTAGTCAACTAGTGCATAATGACCCAAATAGAATCCTTATAACGAGAAACCGAAAATCCCACTATGAAATTCATCATGATTATATATCACTACTACTCCATAATGGGCAAACTCTGCAACAAGCTGCTTGGTACCCGATGCTCTGCCTTCACTAACTAGCAAATCGCACTTAACGATCCAATTAGCAGCATCCTTTTTCATCCTGACCTAATAATGATACCGCTTGAGATCCCGATACTTCTTAGTCGCTCCCGGATGAACTGGAAACATACTAGCATGAGTTTCCTTCAGGATCTCTTGCTTCAAACTCTCATCAATAGGCACACAAACCCGTCCGTGAACAAAACATGTTAATATTACATTAATCATTAATATATATTTTAACTTGTTTATCAAATCGTCCCTCTAAGATTATGAGGGTTTGTTTCCAATACACACGGCACTGCGTATGCTGTTTTACCAGGGAGGGACAAGAAAGTTGATCTTGACCCAGTGGTCCTGTGTATATTGAGTAGACTCATGTACAATTTCTGTTGAGTCAAGCTTGTCGTAACAAAAGGTTTCTAAAAATTATATGAATGTTATAGAATCTCATACGCAGAGATTGATGCACAATTGGAGCAAAGAAAGGGCCTGCCATGAGAAAAGCCAAAATATACAGACTAAGACGAAGTCAAAGACAAGTAAAGAAAAATAGGAAGAAGACTCATAAGCTGCTACACGATGTTTATCTCTTGGTTTTGGTTGTATTTTTTTTTTCTTTCTTTCTTTGACAGATAGTAAGAAGACTCACAAGCTGCTACACAATATAATTTTAAAAATAAATTGAAAATAATATTTGACAATAAAAATATAGACTGAAGTTGTAAGAGTTTAAAATATGGGTTGCCGCATTATTCTCTTTACATTTAACAAAAGGAAAAAAGATACTTACCTACATGAAGTATGCTACAATACATGGTCACACATCCGAAGTTTAAAAATGTATCTCTAACTACACAAACTATATGTATTGCATGCCCACATATATGAACTATATGTAGTCATGTCGCCAACATCACGAACATTTTTTCCGGTACACTTTTGGCCGGAATCCGGCATTGACCCGTTTGACCGGCGTTGACCAACATAAATATTCAAAAAAAAAAATTTTTTAGGTTTTTATTATTTAAAAAAATATGTTTTTGAATCATTTATAATATTGTATAATTAAGAAAATATATACAATTTTTAATATAAAAATCTTTTGTATATATATATTCAATGCATTGATTTTTATAATTAGTTAGTTTCGATAATTCAAAGCTAAACTAAAAAAAAAAGCAATTAGGAAAAATAATAATAAACAGAAAATTTTCCTATTTTTAAAAATATTCGGACATGAGTATCATTTGGTTTAATATTTGAATATTTAATATATAATATGTGAATTTTAAATATTAAAGCATTAGAATCAAACCAATTATGTGTGAGTTTTATTCTACTAGTTATAAAAATTGTTAGATCTTCTATCTTATAAATATTTAAAAGAAACATTGTGATTTTTTATTTATTTTTAAGTTTTATTTTTTATTATTATTTTACCTAATTGGTTTTTTATTTTAGTTTAGTTTTGAAATTATCGAAACTAACTAATTATAAAAATCAATGCATTGAATATATATACAAAATATTTTTATATTGAATATTGTATATATATATTTTAATTTACAATATTATAAATGATTCAATAACATAATTTCTAAATATTAAAAAACTAATTTTTTTTTTGAATATTTATGTTGGTCAACGCCGGTAAAACTGGTCAACGCCGGATTCCGGCGAAAAGTGTACCGAAAAAAATGTTCGTGATGTTGGCGACATGACTACATATAGTTCGTATATGTGGACATGCAATACATATAGTTTGTGTAGTTAGAGATACATTTTTAAACTTCGGATGTGTGGCCATGTATTGTAGCATACTTCACGTAGCTAGGTATATTTTTTCCAAATAAAAACGTCGATAAATAATAAGCATAGACTAAAGTTTAGTAGTGTATGAATAATTTCAAAAATATAATATTTACAACACTCATTTTTAAAAATATCCATATAGGTCGTCCATTTTCAATTATACCACTTTCATAAGATTTAATTTAGATTTAATAGAACTAATCAATATTTTAAAAGGTTTTTATAAAGGTTATTTTTGAATATTTTTTTACAAAGATGATTTCGGATTCTAACCATCCTACAACATTCTGAAAAGTATATAATTAAAAATGAATGATATATATAAGGTATTTTTTAGAAGGTATTTTCAAAAAGTTATTTTCAAATATTTAATTATTTAACAAAAAAATATTAATATATTAACTTTTTTTATTTAAATAAAAGAGTATTTCATGGATAGAGATGTTCTAGTGATCTTTAGTCCATGGTGATGCACGGAACCATTCATACCAACCACGGATATTGCAAGGACTACTTCTTTGAAACAAATCTATCAGAAACAAGCACTTTGTCGAAGGAATTGATCCCTTCGCAGAGTTGTTGGACTATTAACAAAGTTGATAAGCCTTTGGGATCACTCTTAAGTTATCAAAAAAAAAAAACAAAATTGATAGTAATATGCGTTTGAAATTATTATTTTTTTGAAGTAAATATTTTTTGGGAATTTTTAGTTAGATATTACACATAGCCGCATTTCAAAACCGTTTTTTCTGTTTGACCAAATACGTTGTTAATATTCGAACCCTAGATGATAATTGAAATGTTTTGTTGGACCAGAAAAATAAGTCTTAAAGCATACATCCAGTAATAGTATGAGTTGAAAAAAATAGAAACCAATAATATGTAGTTAATTAGTAATTATAGCAATATTCAATATTTAGAGAGTTAAATTATATTAGAAATAAATTAAATATTTATTTGTAGAACCGCTTATAGAATTCACCATTAGAGGAAGAAAAATTAAATATTTTTAAGAGTTCCACAATTTTTAATTAATCATTAAATTTAATCAAATTTTCTTTAACACCTTGTTGGTGATGGGTTTCTAACAATTAGGCCCATCGCTTCAAAGCCCGGATTCGTGGGAAGCTGAAAGAATAATTGGGCCTTTCCGTTTAGGACGACAAAGCCCAATTGTGAAAGGAAGGGATCATAACGAGATCGAGTTAGTTTGGAGAGGAGCGAGGTCGATGGAGGAGATCTCGGAGAATAGTTTCAAGGAGATTTGGTTTTGGAAGAATATAAGAAGAGAAGAGTAGGTTTAGATGAGCCAGTTTTTGAAAGCTAACTTTTGTAATACATTCTGAAAACGGAAAAGATCAATATAAACCATTTTATCCATTTTGTTCTCGATCCCGATATTCCTATATCTTCGCCGGAGAGTCTAACCCATAGTCCTCTATAAATCCCCCGTTATTGTTTATAATTAAGTGAGTGGTTTTCAGCACCCACACACCCCAAAATTAGAAGCTCCCTTTTGGAGATGCTCTAACATCTTTAGATAATAATACATAGTCTTTAGAGTCAAACCCTTAATCTAGTCATATATTTTACCCAATTTTAAATTAGTATATTTAGATACATTTGAATATTTGATTGAGAATCAAGATAATTTGGAATTAAATGATTTATCATTTTTTTAAAAAGATAAGAATGAGAAAAAGAGATTGTATTTTTGTATTCTTTTCCTAAATTACTTGAAAAAGGTGTTCACTGATTTAGAATAATGTTAATTAGATTAATATTTTTAATAAAAGGTATATAAAATAGCCCAATTAATATCTAAAAATCCTCACATTTTCAAGGCCAAAAATACTTTAAGATCCTTACTCTTTAGGTCAAAACATAACTGTCAACTAGTTAATCTGATTATGCATGTTCTGTTTCACAATCTTCCAGAATCAGACAACAAAAGCAAAGTTTGTTTTGCTGTTTGGAAAGAAAATAAATTAGTAACTGAAACATATAAAAAAAAAATTCTTACTTAGCTGAAACCACGTGTGTATCATAGAATTATCACAATATTTCATCTATTTATTTCTTCCGACCAATACCTTAACGGTTACTACACAACTCATTCATCATCATCATGGCTTCTTCTTACCTTAGAATCTCTCTTTCTTTTGTCTTTTGGTCTTTACTACTCTCACCGGCTGTGTCACAGTGTTCGTCACAGACATTTTCCGGCGTCAAGTCTTACCCTCACTGCCTCGACCTCCCTGACCTTAAAGCCATTCTCCATTACTCTTATGACTCATCTAACACAACTCTCTCCGTTGTTTTCTCTGCTCCACCGTCAAAACCTGGTGGTTGGATCGCTTGGGCTATTAACCCTACATCCACCGGTATGGTTGGATCTCAAGCCCTTGTTGCCTCTAAGGATCCTAAAACAGGAGTCGCCTCTGTTACCACTCTTAACATCGTCACCTACAGCTCTCTTATTCCTTCGAAGCTTTCGTTTGAAGTGTGGGATGTTAAGGCGGAGGAGGTGGCTAAAGACGGTGGAGCTTTGAGAATTTTTGCAAAGGTGAAGGTTCCGGCTGATTTAGCGGCCAAAGGGAAGGTTAATCAGGTTTGGCAGGTCGGGCCTGGAGTGACCAATGGAAGAATAGCGGTTCATGAACTTAGCGGTCCTAATCTCAACTCCATGGGAGTGCTCGATCTAACCGGAGCTACCCCTACAGTTTCTGGAGGTGGTGATGGGAAGGTTCATAAGAGAAACGTGAGTTTAGTTTTTTTATGATTTGAAAAGCTGTTCTTTCCAAATCTTGGAGTCTTGACTCAGTGATTTGCAGATCCATGGGATATTGAACGCGCTGAGTTGGGGGATTCTGTTTCCGATTGGAGCCATGATTGCTAGGTATATGAAGATAATTGAATCAGCTGATCCTGCTTGGTTTTACCTCCACGTGTTTTGCCAGGTGTCGGCGTACGGTCTCGGTGTTGCCGGATGGGCTACCGGACTTCGGCTCGGTTCCGAATCCAAAGGCATTCAGTACAACACTCACAGAAACATAGGCATTTCTCTCTTCTCTATGGCCACTCTTCAGGTAATCTAAACCAATGCTTAATCTTCATTTAGGACGACCATGCATATATTAGTGGATATTGCATGTTGGCCAATAATACAAAAGATATGTCTTGTTCTGTTGTGTTGAACTATATGCTTTTGTGTCTTTTTGCGCGTGGTTAAAGATGTTTGCGTTGCTGTTGCGGCCAAGGAAGGACCACAAGTATAGATACCTTTGGAATATTTATCACCATGGAGTTGGATACTCTATCATCATCCTTGGAATCATCAATGTTTTCAAAGGTCTTAGTATCTTAAACCCAAAGCATACTTACAAGACAGCTTACATCGCTGTGATTGGGACCTTAGGAGGAATCACTTTACTCTTGGAAGTTGTTACTTGGGTCATTTACCTCAAGAAGAACTCTTCTAATTCTTCTAATTCATCTAAGTCTTCTAAGCCTTAACCATGTTGGGTTAATTAAAATGATCTTTATTGTTTTATTTTTCTTTTATGTTAGAAGAAACTACATTTATCTTTCATTACAAATCATGATTCATCTCTATAGACATATTGCTTTGTTTTGCTGATGATGACTATGGCTATTGAGGTTTATGTATAGTAGGAGAACACACATATGTATTAGTGTTGTATCGTTTGTTATTGTGTTTTTTAAAAACATTTTTTTTTTTGTTTTTAAATCCTTTTTAGATGTCTGAGATTATGACAAAACCAAATATGATCAAAATGACCAACACAATCCTTCTTCAAACACTTGTCATAATATTCTTATTTATGGATTCTTTTTGTGTGATTGTAATTGATAACGTTTATAACTTCAATGTCTCCACCTACTACTGAATCAGCTTTAATTACAACCCATATATATACATTTTCTTTTTTTCTATATGAAATTCAACTTTTAGTGGAAATCGTTTATATATACATACTATATATTATAGTTCAAATTCAAATTCTAGTGGAAATCTCTTTCAAAACATTTTTCAACGTTGTTTATACTTTTTTTTTCCTAATAAAGGTGGTGTGCACTTTACACTGTTTATCCATGATTGAGTCGTATATTACACCAAAATTTGGGTTCAACGTCAAACAAACTAGGAACATGTAATGATAATTCCACTTCATATTTTTTAAAAATATCATTAAAATCTTATAAAAAAAATAAAAAAATACGAATGCTTTAATTTGGTTTTTTTAAACAAATATTTATTGCGGGCGACGAGTTAAATGTAATGTTTTATATGATTAAATGAATTGTGATTCTTATAACAAACTGTGAGAATAATTATAACTAACATAACATATTTGTTTTAAAATATAAAATATATAAAATTATGTAGAAAACAAAATACAACTCATTGCTATAGCACATGTACTAATCTAGTATAGTATTAAATCCGCGCAATGCCTAATCAAATATTCATTTTCCATCGTGAGGAGGTGACACTTGTAAGAATGAGTAAGTATGGCCAAAACTTTTACCATTTAGTATCCTATCAAAGATGGAAGATGGATTGGTAAAGATCCTCCAGCTGAGTTGGTTTGAGTCATCCTTCAAAACCAAGTGTACCTTGTCGTCAATGACATTATGCCAAGCTTTTCCGGTTAGTATGTAACGGATTGCGAATTTGACTATGTCTAACAGTAGAAAGAAGACAATGTCGTAAAGCCAAATGACACCAGCCCATCCCCATCCTATTCCCTCCATTCTCGCAGTTTCCCAACTCAAGTAAACTGCAACTATTGTTGCAAGCTACAAGGTCAAGTTTAATGAAATCATTAATGAAAACTTTACAAAGAAGAGAAAGAAGCAAATAGGATCATGTTTTTAGTGCTTACACATTGTGATAGGGTGAAAGAGCAAAGTAAGAGCGATCCGGGTCGTTCGATAAAAGACCAGCTTCTCGATCGAATGACGAAGATTATAGCTTGACTCATAATACTGACTTGTAAGTATAAAGCAGACATCATCTCACGTTCGTTGCCTCTCAAGTAACTCACATGGAACATTCTCTATATGAAATAAAAACAAGAGTTTTGTGTTATTGCTTTTTGATATGGAGTATTTGAATGTATAAGGATCAGTTAATACATACCGGGAAGAAATCGGTTCTGTATGCATTCCAAAAGAACACAACAGTCACTAAAGCCATGTAGCCTCCAAGAACAAGGCCGGTCAAGAAGATCTCCTTGAGTTTCCAGCTATCTGGTGTAGGAGAAGGCATCTTGACTATGTCCTTTGAGACAATCATGATGACTCCTGGTTGAGTAATTAATAATGTCTATTATCAATTTTTTTGTCTTTAGAGAAAATTGAAAATAAAAATAAAAGAGTGATCGAACAACAAGAAAGCATAGCAAATTCCAACGAAATAAATATTCGGAAACATTTCGACGAATTTCTGCTGGACAAAATAATTGTCGGAAAAGTTTAAAATATTCCGACAAAACAATTTAATCGAAAATTTGTTTCCAAACAAAGTTTGTCGCAGTAATATTCTTGCTATTTCGTCGAATACTGTAAAGAAAAATACATGTCGTATTTTAAGAAATTCCGACGAGTTTTCGAGGAATTCATGAAAACTCACCATCGTTTAAGAATGCAATGGCTAAAACAATGATTGGTGAAATGTCGAAGTTCCATACTAAAGCGATGAAAGTGAACCCAAACTGTAAAAAATAAAAAGGCAAAAAAAGAGTGATGAATTAAAAACATAAAATTATTTAATGATGTTAAAGAAAAAACATACAAGATTTGATTTACTTACCACAACACGGAAGGTTACTGAAACAGCATAAACCTGTTAAAAGATAACATCAGTCATCACAACTACAGGACATATTAACCGAATCAAATGGACCAAACCGATACCGAACTGAAATTTTCTGTTCTGGTTCGGGTTCAGTTAGAGGCTAATAACCGAATGTATAGTGTTTCAGGTATCCATGGATACTGGTTACGAACCAAACAAAACCGAACCGATATCCATTCGAGTAACCGAATGAAACCGAACCATTATTAAAAATATGTATAACCCCAGATTCGAACCCACAACCTCTCTACTTCTAAGCTTATAACTCAACCCATTTTTGGTTAGAGAAAGGAGTACAAAATAAACTAAAAATCGAAACAGTGATCATATATATGTAGACCAAATTCCAAATATTTAAATAATCTAAATATCTTTAAAATTTTAGACATATTCGTCAAAATTTCATCAAATTTTATTCAGTTTTAACTATTTTTTATTTAATTATACTAATCCGAACCTCAAACTGAAAATCTAAAATAACCGAATGGATCCTAAATTCCCTTACCCGAAATATCCGAACGCACACTTACTGAGTAGTTTTTAATTTGTTGCAAAGTAGCTCGACTGATCAGAACCGCGTCTATGATAACACTAAGTCCAGGCTTAGTAAGAACTATATCAGAAGAAGCTAGTACAGATTCAGCAGCACCCGCAACAGCGATACCAATATCCGCTTTCTTCATCGCAGGAGCGTCATTCATTCCATCACCAATGATACCACAAACATGCTCCATCATTTGCAACGATTTTACAATTTCACATTTGTACTCTGAATGAATTTGGTACATTAGTTGTTATTTAAAGACAGTAGTTGTTATTTTAATTTGGAACCAAGATATGAAAAAGGCTCTTAAACAAACCTAGTAAGACACCAGCAAAGCCATCAGCATTCTCAATCAACTTATAAGCAGGAAGGTGGTTATCGAGTAAAGAAGTGGATGGGTACATGTTTGTTCCCATACCAAGTCTACGTCCAGTCTCTTTCGTGATAGCAAGTGAATCACCTATAAAACCAATGGAAACATAAGGAAGAAACCGAAGATACAAATTCGGTGTTTCGCAATATAACAAAGTCGAAAAGAAAACAAATTGTAAAGATATAAACTGGTAAACATCTTCACTTTGACACCAAGGTCTAGAGCTCTTCTTATGGCTTCTGCACTATCATGTCTTGGAGGATCAAACAAAGGCAATACACCAACAAATTCCCATGGATCACCAGAGCTCTCTATTGTTTTCTCAGGTACATTCTGTAACACTGAAACACAAAAATTTAACATAAAGTATATATACATAAAATTTTGTTGCAAGATGTAAAAAATTTTGTTACCTGTCTTGCTACAGCTAAAGACATGAGTCCACGCTCAGCGTATTTTTTGATTGTAGAGTGGACATTCTTCCTCAGATCAGCACTTGCGTTGCAAAGATCAAGAATCTGAATTGGTTTTTTTTATAGTTAATCATCTAAGAGAAACAGAATTGTAACTAAAAGTAAAACATAGTCAGTTTTTGTTACCTGCTCGGGAGCGCCTTTGCTTACTCGATGCCAGTTTCCGTTACCATCGATATAAGTTAAAGCGCTTCGCTTATTAACTGGATTGAATGGAAAGAAGTGAACTTCTTCAATTCCATTTCTTGCCTGACAATAATAAAAAAAAAAGGTTTTCAAGAATAAAACAGAGGAAAGACAGAGCATTAAAATTTATTATAGTTAACTCTTTTGGATCAACTAGCATTCCAACCATAGCGGTATCAATAGCATCTTGATCCTTTGTTCTTGAAGCTCGCGCAGCGAGAAGCAAAACTTGGTCTTTCTCAACGTTTTTAGCGTAAACCTCAATCAGATTCTTGTCAACACTAAGCTTGTTGAGAGTCAGAGTCCCAGTTTTATCGCTGCACAGAACATCCATACCGGCCATCTTTTCAATGGTGGTCATTCTTTTTATGATAGCTCCTTGACCATATAACCTAAGGGATCCAATAGTCATTGTCATAGATAGAAGAGTAGGCAATGCAAGGGGGATCCCACCAATCAAAAGAACGAGAAGATTGTCGAGCCCGTCTCTGTAGGTTCTTTCTTGAATCGGGTACATCATGGTGAGCTCAATCACAATACCGATGGCTACAAAGATTATGCAGAAGTTTCCAACTTTGGCTACAATTTTATTGAAATGTCCAACTTTGTTTGTTGTACTGTCGACAAGATAACCCGCATAAAGCGTGTGGACTCCAGTGGTGATCACAACCGCTTCCATCTCACCGTGCTTGCAAGTAAAACCGGAGTAAACTACATCTCCTGGACCTTTTCTTATGGGACGCGATTCTCCGGTTAGATCAGATTCATCAACTTTTAAACCATCTCCTTCGAGAAGACGTGCATCACAAGGAATGATGTCGCCGACCTTAATCCTCACAACATCTCCAGGAACAAGAACTGAAGCTTCTTGCTCTGACCATTTTCCATCTCTTAGAACCTTTCCAAAACAATAAAAACATACAAAAGGTTTGAGATTATAGCCTCAAGATTGTATATAACATAAACTAAACCACTTGCGTATAAAACAAGGAATCTTATTATGAAGAGAACCTTTGTTTTGGGAGAAAGACTAGCCATAAGAGCAGAAGCCACATGTTCAGCATTGTCTTGTTCGAGATAGAAGAGTATTGTGTTGAACAGCAAAAGACATACAACACCAACAAATATTTGCCAGCCCGATGAACCTCCATCACCAATAGCCAAAGCAATAGCTATGATTGCAGCTGATTCCATGACCAGAGATAAAGGCTTAGACATTAAACCAAAGAACCTGACCACTTTGTATTCCTCGAGTTTGTTGTGTCCAAAGATCTCGAGTCTTTTTTCTACTTCTGCTCCAGATAAACCTTCTCTGCTGCATTCTAAATGCTTGAAAACTTCTTCTACTGGGATTTTCTCCTGCAATATAATATCAACACCATCCAGTTTATTTATCATTCTACACAAAAACATTGCAACTCTTATTCAAGTCCAATTCTAATCCAAGATCATATATTTGTTCTTTAAACTTTTACCAAAGAAAGAAACTCAATATGCAATCTCTCATAGAGATTTATGAGTTTAGGTAACTCAACACAAAGACTAGTATAACGATGATACGATTGTTTTATTTGTAGACAACTTTTTTTTTTTAATTGAATGTAAAATTTAATTCAATCAAAAACCATGTGTACAAAGAATGCTTTAGTTTGTTTGAAAATTTTGAAGGTATTTATAGAATAAAACAGAATTTGAAAAGCTATATGTGAATTTTAACGGGTGGAGAACCAAAGGCGGAGACCATCATCATAACTATGATTACTTATGTCTCGGATTGAGCTGATGCGCTTTCAAATATAATTCTTTTCAATTAGCTTTAAAAAGCCAAGCTTGCGGTGAGTGTAGAACCCCGTGTTGTCTATCTTTCCTTCACGCCATAGACGGTAGAAAGTGGAGTGAAAAATGTACCGAAACAAGAATAAATAGTGTCGTGGGATCGTTTGGTTATTTATTTGTAGACAACCTAGTTAAACCCATTTTAACATAACTCTCCGGTGAATATAGACTAGAAGAACTGCAAAATCTAGTTGAACACAACGTTCAAACGATTAAATCACAAGCTACAAAAAGAATGCATAGAAACCTTAATTTAATCAAATCCTTAGGTAAAATAAAAAGTAATAACATAACGTATTTTTCACTAAACAATCGAAATTAAAAGAAGAAAGTGATACCAAATGAACAGTAAGAAGATCCTCGAGAGAATCATGATGAGTCGCCATCTTTTCTCTCTTCTTCGAAATAAAAGAGAAGTAATTTGGTTGGTTCATCATATATATAAACTCAGACCACCAAATCTTAGGCTAAGATATATGAAGAAAATGATCTTAATACAATATAAAAATTAAGATGAAGAAAAATGAATATACAAAACTCAAACTCTAAAAGCTGCCACGTGTCTCTCACAAATTTTAACTAAATACATCATTATTTACTTTCATTAAAAAAATTAAATACATCATTATTTTATTTTTTAATTATACAATATACCATTCTATTTAAAAAAACTAAGATTCATTTATTTTTGTAATTATTCTATGATATTGCTTTCCTTATCTCATCTATATATGTTTAAAAGAAGAAGAATGGAGTCTCTCCCACGATACGATGGCACATTATCGATAAATTAAAATGTTAGCTTTTTGCTTATTTCCTCTTCATTTTGTATATCTCCACCTAGTGTTATTACTAAATTATTTCTGAAACATATTTTCATAATCTATTTAAAACTTAATTATACTTCCGAGAGTTGTTTACTTTAAAAATGCGAACTAATGGTAAATATATGGAAAAGATAACTATATTAAATATAATACATCACAAGAAAATATCATACTGTTTAGTAGAACTAATTAATCATATCAAATAACTTTCAAATTTCATATTTTTAAACTTTAAAAATATTATAAGCTTCTAAACTTAGAAATTTTAAAATACCACAAGAATAGTTATATGACATAGCGGATTTGTATCACATTAATATAGATTTAAAATAGAGAATTTTTGAGAAATATCCCTTTTGGTGTATCTTTTTTAAAAAATACCTCTATTTTCTATCTATTTTCAAAAATACCCTTTTTCAAATATGAAAAATTATAAACTTTTATATAGTTGATAATGTACATCAAGATCATCATTACTACTGGGAGACTAAATCCAAATATTTATAAGATTTTAAAAGGTTCTAAACGGCATTTATAAGATTTTTATAAGGTTTTAAAAAGGTTTACAAAGTTATTATAAAGTTTTTATATGATTTTTAAAAGGTTTTTAAAAGGTATTTATACGGTATTTATGAAATATATATCTATATATATATAAATTTACACACATATAAAGATAATTTGTGTTTATAAATATTAGCTTACACATATGTTTTTGATAAATTTCAAAATTTATAGTGATTTTTTGATAAAATTAGAAAGAGAGATATTTTTAAAATGTGGTATTAGAAAAATGGTATTTTTGAAATTCCCCTTTAAAATATCATTAAGCAGATGCAAGAACAAGGGTTATATATACATTTTATTGATAAAATTAGAAAGAAATGTATTTTTAAAAAGTGGTATTAGAAAAAAGATATTTTTGAAATTCCTCTTTACGATATCATTAAGCAGATGCAATAACAAGGGTTATATACACATTTTCTAATTTTTTTAACACCATTAATATTAAAATATAAAATCGGTCAAATCAAGTTAATTGCGTGGGAAAAAAAGTTGTTAGTGGTATACTAGGTATCATAATGAAAAAGAATTAAATGATCAGATCAAGTCTATGATATATTTCATACCCACGCAAGTGCATGCGGATGGATCACCTAATTTTATTGATATTTAATATTTCTGATAATTTTCTATAACTCAAAACAAAATACATTTTTATATTTCATATTATCAATCATAATTTTTATCGCTTATCTGTCAAGGACCTCAAGGATGATGAAGATTTACACTATTTTCTTGGTTTGAGCCTTTGAGGAGCATACAACTAAGCTGGTGATTCTGACAAGATCATCCACACAAGTAGAATATCGAGCTGTCATAAATAAACTAGATATGCAATCTCTTAACATAACTTGGACTCATATTGCCTAAACCACAAGTTGTGTACTGAAATAATGTCGGGGTCACGTTCGTATGCACAAACTAAACTCGGTGTTCAAGTCTAGAATGAATTATATAGCCATAGATTATTACTTCATATGCAGATTCAACTAGGAGCTCTCCTAGTGTCTCACATCATCAACATAAAAGACCAACTAGCCGATTCGTAAACCAAACCTCTCTCTCGTGCATGCTTAAGTTTGGTGTTGTTTCAACCGCTCCATCTTAAGAAGACGTGCATGTTAGAGAATGTTTAGATACACATCAATTTCACAACATCTGTTTTCTCAAACATAGAGACTCTCATCCTACTATACATAATTTATCTATATACATTATTATAAGATACAAATATATGAAAAACTCTTCGACATAGTGAGAAACTTTAGCTAAAGAAGCTCTAGAAAGTGGTATGGTCTGTAGAAAACAGTTGTGTACATGTTTTAAGTTACTATAAAAAATTTATTTGCCGACAAAAAGTGAAAAATAATTTCTAATTATTAGATTGTAAGACAGGAGATGAGATAGGGAGACAAGAGTGTAAGATCTTACTAGAAGAGTATAGATATATGTTGACCGAAGCATAAAAAAAAAGAGTTACATATATTTTGCTAAAAAACAATAAAGAGAAGAGTTAAAAATTTTTTAAATTCTATCCTCTCTCTTTTTACAATCTTGTGTGAGTTAAAAAAGTGAAAACTCATCTTCTGAATTTTAAAAAACTCTTATCTCTACGTGTGCACAAACCTCACCATTAGATGATAAGTAGAAGACAAAACTTACAGCCAAATCGACAAAACTTATCTCTCTCCAAAACATTTGGTCCATACGATAAAGCAAGAAAGAAGAATTAACAAATTCAAGAAGACGAAGAAGAAGAAGATGAAGCATGAAATGGTGAACATCAAGCTACGTTACATATCAATCTTCTTTCTTCTCTTTGCTTTGCTTCTTGGAAATTATGTAGTTCAAGGTCTCTCTCTTCTTCTTCTTCATCAATCATCTCTTTCCTTATTCTTATCTTATAATTAAATTTCAATATTTTCAATTCTTGTTCTTGTTTTTTCTTGAACCAGCTTCAAGACCTCGTTCTATCGAAAACACGGTCTCACTTCTCTCACAAGTACATCTCTTGGTATATAAATTCCCATTTTTATCAGTAATTAAGGATTAATTAAGCTATATAATAACATAGTACTATATATATATATATATGTATGTTTTAATTTGAAAATATTGCAAAAAATTAGCAGAAGTCGAGGAGGAGGAATATGATAGGGTCGACAGCACCAACGTGTACGTACAACGAGTGCAGAGGATGCAGATACAAATGCAGAGCTGAGCAAGTTCCTGTTGAAGGCAATGACCCTATCAATAGTGCTTATCATTATAGATGTGTTTGTCATAGATAATAATGATACAATTTCTTATAATTTTTGCCTTTTTTGTCATTGCAATTTCTGTATGAATTGATTGCATTTTTGGAATGAGATGTTTTGGTTTGGTCAGCATTATTGATTTGATTAGTAGTTCATTACCCAAGAGCTTCATAACCTTGTTGTGTTGCATGGGATAATATAATATGGTAGGCTCTTGTTTGTACGTGTTGGTATATTGGTATTGGTGTCAATGAAGATGGTGGAGATGATGATAACATTTGGATGAGTGGTTGTCTAACCATATATGTGTTTAGAAGATTCACATGGTGATGTGGTCCAAATTTTAAGACATAAGTTCAAGAGAAGATCACATGAGGGAACTAGAGTTGTTATGTTTTGTAGTTGTAGCCCTCCTCTATCTTTTTGTTTCTGTCACGTACATGTTATGACAATATATTCATTAAAGACATTTTGTTCTATTAGGATCATTACAGTGTTATAGAATGTTATATGTATGATCGATGCTATTACTTTTCATTTGTTTTTTTCTACACCTAATGAGAATCTATTTTTATTTTTATTCTTTTTAGTAACCAAAAATTTCTTAAGTATTAGGTGTCAAGGGGACGATTACTCAAAGTTGAAGCGGAATCTATAAGATTTTAAACGGTTTAAAGATTTATAGCATAAAAAGTAATATATATATATATATACATATATATATATATAGAAATACCATCAAATTTTAAAAATATTAAAATTTAAATAATAATGTATTTAACGACTTTGTTTGTCAGTAAAGGACCATTAACAAATTTATAAGAATTTTAAAAACCACTTCGGATCACCTGTTTAGTAAAAAATAGATTCATAATTCAATCTTTTATGCAATGGTTTGTGTGCATCTAGCGTTTAAGCTCGCAATTAAGACCATTTTTTACAACACTATAATTAATTAAAAAACCTTATTATAACATTATTTATTTCATTTATTTAGATATTTCGTGTATTCTGATGCATATGCATATTTATAAAAGTTATAAATGAAATTACAAAGGGCGAATTCAAAAATACCTTTTTAGCCAATACTACTTTTCAAAAATGGCCCATATTGAAAATTTTATAAAAATAACCTGAAAAATCTAATATTAATATAAATATGTGTGTAAACTTATAAAATTATAAACAAACAAATTTATATATGTGTATAATTGTTTATATACCATTACCATATAAGTACATTTTCAAAACCTTTTAAACCTTGTAAAATTTCTGTAAAACATTTTAAAACTTATATAAAAATTATAAATATTTGAATCTAGCATTCAAGTAGTTGTTATTATCCATAAATACTTTATAAACCTTATAAAATTTATAATTTTTCGGATTTCAAAAAGAAAGTTTTTGAAAATAGACAGATGAAAGAAACATTTTTTGAAAAGAATATTTTAGTATATTTCTCAAGACTGTATTTAAATTGAGCATGTAAATACAACAGAGATATACAATAATAAATGGACCATCTCGTTAGAGCAACAAGATGACCAAACCAATATCACCTCTCTGTTACCTTAAACCGGTTTTAAAATTAAACCGGAGCATTTGCTGTCTGATCAGATTGCGTGTAATCTTAAACCGGTTTATGCATCATTTAATTGGGCCTTACATTAGTATTCGGCCCAGTTACGTTAAAACCCAAAGTTTGATTTACACTCTGTTCTCTTCTCCGGTGAACCCTATCAAGCCTCGCCGCTAGATTACGGAGGTGCATCTGTTGTTCCCGGCGATTGTAAGACATCTACTCTTTCTCATGGCGGAGGTAAAATCTCCAAGTTTCTTAATCTCATACAGACTTTATCTACCTCTTATGTAATCTGAAAGTTTCATAGATACCATTATAACCCAAAAGCTTTGTTCTTTATGTTTTCTCTATTCATGTTTCTTCAAAAAGATAATATTTTTATTACATTTTGGACTTTCGTGTGTAACTGAGAGACAAGGGTTCAATTGCCATTTATGTTCTGTGTTGAGTTCATTGTCAAAAGGATCTCAAATTTTGTGGATTTACTTGAGCTCTCAAAATCTCAACACTTAGGCAATCTTACTAGTTAGGCAACAATGCCATCTTGAACTTTAGTCATCTGTTTGGTTTTTTGGGTTTTTGTTGTTGTGATTGTGAACATCATTTTTATAAAGATTCATGTCCTGAGGATGGTTAGATTGAGTATTTGTGTTCTTTGGTTTACTCATATGCTTGTGAATCTGATGACATATACTAATGTTTCCATTGTAAAATGCGATGGACAACATCGTGCGACGACTAGTTTAGTCGACAGACTTGTTTCTGCTCCAAAGCTGTTTTTGTAGCTGATGTAATTGGAACTTGTATGTGTAGCTGCAGGGAAAGGTTTTCACTTTGCAATGTATGTATGTATATGCAGAGGCTATTGACACGTTTGTGAGGAAGGGAACAAGAAATGGCTTAATCAGTTGGTTCAAGTTCTTAGTATGCCTCTAAACTTGTCGCTGAGGGTAAGCATTACAACTGATTGCAAATTCGGAAACCTTAAAGTATGGAATATACAGTTTAAGTTTCTATGTATACCTCAGAATTACATGTTCAGATAAACCAAGTCTCATTGTTTTGTGATTTTTGATAGCTATATGATTTCACTGACTAGGCATCGAATATGCAACCGCAGGGTTCAACAGAGACTGTTGTTCACTATCAACTTATGGAAATTCAAGAATCATGTAAGTATTAGAAGATTTGTATCTATATAGAAATCATAACATCTCTCTAGTTCAAGAGTCAAACAACACACCAATAGGACTTCTATTAACAACTCTACAATTTAACCTAACCTCTCCAGGTCTCCCAGATTGCAAATCACCCATCTTCACCATCCCTTGTTCAAAAGCTCTGAAGAACTCAGCTTGGTTCTCACTAAACATCTTCACATACCCTCTTGTCCCTCGATTCGTATACAAAGTCTGGTCAGAGTTCAGAAACCCTCTCCCTGAAACCAAATCTTTGAAGTACTGATTATCAAAAACCTGAGGTGTTGCATCCAAATCTCCAGTCACATTCTCATCTCCACCCAAAGGACAAAGCTTGTTAAGCTTCTTACGGTATCTTGGTTCCAAAGCTGGATCAGGTTTACCAGACCCGGACTGGTTATAAAGCCTAAACATGATCGAGAAACATCGACCTTGACCAATTGAATGAGACCCTGATAAGGCCACCATGTCTTTTACAGAAAGATCGAATCTTTCGAAAAGATCAATCAAGAAAGTTGCATTGGCTCTTGGACTTGGCATTATATCATCTGAATCTTTCTGACTCGCTGTTAAACTGTCTTTCCTCCCTAGCTTCACCTCCCAATCAGGTCCTCCTGTCTGATTATTCAAGACCAAAATCACAAAACCGAAATCACTAAACAGAGAATTTTCCAAAGAAAGTGAGTTCTCTACTTACTAGAGCAACAGCATCACGAGAGGCCATGATAACAATATCAGCACAAGAAACAGTAGCTGGACAAGCTTCTTCTAAAGCTTCTTTAATGTCATCAACAACTTCAAAAGATCTCAGTGAATTGATGTTGGAAAGTGATAGTTTCTCACCAAGCATGTATGGTGTATCATCAAGCAACACAGATGCGTCACATCCCTGAATTGATTCATAAGAGAAACAGAGTTAAAAATCAAGAACACAGAGAGAGTAAGAGAGAAAGATTCTATGAGCTTTACATTGACGAAACAGTCGTGAAATTGAAGACGCATGACTGAAGCAACGCTTCTTGATTCTTTGATCATAGCTTTCATCATTTCTCTTCTAACTATGGATTCAGCTTCAGGGCATGTCTCACTGTAGAATCTTGGTCGGAGAATCTCACCGTTAACCACCACCGCCGTCAAGATTAGTAGGTAGAGGATGAGATGAGGTTGAAGAAGAAGAGACATACTTTTTTCTTTAATGCTTTTTTTTAATATTCTTTTGGGTTTCAGTGATTGAAGAAGAAGTGACTTTGTTTGTTGGTTATAAAGAATAAGGATCTTTCTTGAAGAGGAATTACTAAAATGAGGAAAGAAACAGAAAATATATCTTATTTTTTTCCATGTTTGCCCAAAAAAATAGTAAAAAGATTAATTAATTGTTTCTTTATTGGTGGAAAACTAAAGTAAGTAATTATTTTAGCCAGTAATACTATATATTTGAAATTCTTAATATTATCACTAGTCACCTATAGTGATTATCTAAAAACACTAATAGCATTAATGATCAAATAATCATTGTAAATAGATGGATAATTCTCATAGATATTCTATTTTCAAAAAAATCTATTATTAGTTTTATTTTCTAAAAAACATTATTACAATATTTGTTTTTTCCGAAATACCATTACTAAAATTAATCTTTCAATTTTCAAAATTAAATCCTAAATATTAAACACTACCCTCTTAAAATTATACTTTAAATATAAGATAGTAAAAAATTTAAACCCTTAAAAAACCAAATTATGTGTTTGTAGCATTTTAAGAAAAATATAACTTTTGGATATTTCTGAAAAAGGTTAATATTATTTTTTTTTTGGAAAGAGAACACTAAAAATCTAGTATTTTGAAGAATTTATCTATATAGATATTAAAATTGTTATTGAAAAACTTATTACAAAACAAATTATGATTTACCGGTATTGTGACAAACTGACAACATATTAAAATTGAGAGGTGAGTGGGTGTCGTGAGATAAGAGGAATGGTGTGGCAATAGGAAGCAACTATTTAATCTCATTGGTTCATAATTTCAGCAGCCGAACAAATTGTCCTTTTTCATCATTTTATTTAGTTCTTTTAATTTATATCTCGTCTATCCTTATCTAAAACTTTCAAGTCAGTGGAACTGTCCCAAGGCCAGTTTCGAGTCTGAGCCAAAGATAGTGTTATTTAGACCAACAACAATTTCGATACAAAACCACTTGGAGATGTTAATGGATCGTTTATGTTTCAACAAGTCCAAAATCTAAGATTTGGCCCATCCCATGGACCAAAGGAGATCATTCTAGTTTTCACTTGAAGAGTTTTAGGTCCAAGTGGCTTAGGAGCTTCTAGAATTATGTTTGGCAACCATGAAATGTTTGTAATAATCTCAAGGTAAAGAAATGATACAAGTCAACCAATCTTGTTTTTCATCAGCAAAATTCGACCAAGTAGTCAAAAGAGATCGAAGATCAAGGAGAAATGCACTTAATGGGCTGCCAATGAGAACATGGAAAAGTCTATTGGAGATTATATGATGTCTATCAAGTCCAGCCCATTTTGAGTTAATATTAAAATATTATCTGTCAAATGAAATTAATTTAATTATTACCGTAAATAAAATTTTCATGTCGATATAGAAATTAAATGTAGATGCACGAGCATAATCTGCTAAAACTTGCTATTCACATAGATTTGTGTTCGCGAGGCCTACTTTTTAACGAACCTAATATATTTAGGTGTGAATGATTAAAGCGGTCAGGATGAACAAATCTGTCAGCGGTACAGTCCACTCTATTTTTGGAGCGGACAATAAACCACGGCGGACCAACTCTATTTATACATGAAAATGGTCTACACTTGGTCCGCAACAATTTTTTTTGTTTTTTTGAAACCTCACAACTGCAGAAACAATTAATGAATGGTAAATAAAAAATGATTAGTTACATAGATGGTTTTGCCTGCTCAAACCGTTGTATCTATTCACACCCTTTACGATTTATATCCGTCCACTGTAGTACTATTTTGGCCAAGCCAATTGATTAATAACCCACTTGACATCTCTAATTAAATCTTAATATCATATGTATATGAAGATTGTTTTGGGAAGATTACGATTGGGGTTATCTTCTGATTTATGGTCTTTATGTGGAGTGGTGACGACTATAAATTGGTTCATTGGGGAAGTCTTACTTTTCATCTCATTGTTTTTGCTCATTTCTCTTCCACAATTCTCTCGGCTTACTATGGTTCTCTTTTGTCTCTTTTCATCTTTCCAGTCACGATGTCTCAGAGCAATGTGATCAAGTCCACTGGTTCTAGCAAGCAGGTGGCGATTCCGGTTCCAAAAACAAAGATCAAGTTGCCATTGTTTGATAACTCCGCTCTCATTGAAGGCTACTCCAAAATGGTGATTGGGCGTTGTATGAATGCGCGTTGTCAGGATATGAAATCTCTTCTATTCATGCTGCCTCGCATCTGGTAGTTGGAAGGGAGAGTCGTGGGAGCTGACCTTGGCCTAGGAAAATTTCAGTTCGATTTCGAGAGTGAAGCGGACATTGAGGAAGTTTTCAAAATGGAACCTATTCATTTTGACTACTGGATGGTTGCATTGGTGAGGTGGAAGCCGTCGGTGAAGGCGTCGTACCCATCTGCTATCACTTTTTGGATCCGCATCTTGGGGCTTCCGTTACAATATTAGGTCAATCCAACCTTTCGGAGTATTGGAGAGGATCTTGGTGCTGTCCAAGAAGTGGATATCGATGGCGGTCGGGTCCGGGTCACTATTGATGGTTTTAAACCGCTCGTGTTCGAAACAGAGATCCAGTTTGGCACCTGGGAAGAGGCCACAATGACGCTGCGGTACGAGCATCTCTTCGGTTACTGTCGCTTGTGTTTCAGCCTGTGTCACAAGGAGGCTTTCTGTGAGTCCTTGGTTTCTAAGGTCTCGGATGCTGCAGGAGATGACGATGACGATGACGATAGGCGAAGCCAGAGCTACAAAGGTGCTGCATCACAAGAACACCAAGAGGTCCATAATATGATGGGAAGCAGAAGGGCCCTCTGAAGTCGGAAAACAAGGAAGAGGTTTCTAGAACAAGAGGTGGTCGCAGCAGATAGGGAGTCGGTCTAGGTCAGGTCATTTTCATGGTGAGCTTTGGTCCCGTCCAAGGAGATACAATAACTATGCGTCACTCAACTCACATAGGAGGACAGTCTATGATGCGGTTACTAAAGAGGTGTCTATTGTGGAGCCTCGCAAGCCAGCTGTGATGAATACTCGGTCCAAACAGGTCCAAAAAGCTTTTTTCAAAAATCTGAATCCTTGGAAGTGATTCCAGAGGTTGAGGTGGATGATGTGGATTCAGATACAATCGCTGCCTTGGAGTTGGAGCAAGAGTTAGTTTTGCAGGTTGAGGAGGATCTCACATTGGTTCCTTCTCCTAAGGTAGTTATGGAGGTGGCACTTTGGAATGCAGCTGAGCCAATGGAGGAGTGTGAGGGCGTTATGGTGCTGGTACCGGAGCTGGTAACGGAGGTAGAGGATGAAAACCGGGAGGACCATCTTCTTGAGGTGACGACTGAGCTGCTCACGGATGCAAATGTTAATGCCATGGATGTTTCTTTGGCTGAGGACACGTCGGGTGAGGTTGATAGTGGTGAAGCGGGAGCTGAGAAGATCAGTCGTGGCAAGGGTATTGCTTTGCTCGGCGCCAGTTCAAAGAAGCACATTCCGCATATGGTGACTACTCCCCGGAAGCGAGCTGCACCAAAATCCTCCGTAGTTTATGGTGATGGGTTATCCCGAGAGCTAGAGAAACGGACATAGGTGGCCAAGGAGGTACCAAACCGCCTAAACCAACCAGCCATAAATGAAGATTTTGAGCTGGAACTGCCAAGGGCTAGGAAATAAGGCGACTATCGGATATCTTTGAGATTTATGGAAGCTTCATAGGCCAGATTTTTTATTTCTTCCGGAAACAAAAAAATTGTCTTCTTTTTTAGAAAATTTTCAAGGTCATTTGGGTTATAATACATTAGTTACGGTTGATCCTCTTGGTTGTAGTGGCGGTTTGACTCTTTTTATAATAATAATATCGATAATGTTTATGTTTTATACAAATCTAATAGATTGATTGATGTCGAAACGGTGTATAAGGGTTCCCAAGCACCACGACTTGCTAATATTCGGAAGGCGGAGCAGGGCAAGTTAATTACAGGGATTAAAGTGGCCAATTAGTGTCCCCCAGTCTCGCATCTGCTATTTGCAGATGATAGCCTGTTTGTAGGGCATTACCAAAGCAATGTACGGTTATCCTCGGTATTCTTAAACAGTACAAAACGGTTTCAGGCCAACAAATAAATTTTGCGAAGTCATCGGTTCAATTTGGCCATATTGTGGATACTAATACCAGATCAGAACTTCAGGCGATTCTTGGAATAACTAACGTTGGAGGAATGGGTTCTTATTTAGGATTACATGAAAGCCTAGGGGGAGCAAAAACAAAAGTATTCTCTTTTGTTAGAGATCGGTTGAACATACATATTAATAGTTGCTCGGCTAAATTTCTTTCAAAGGGAGGCAAGAAGGTGAAAATTAAATCGGTCGCCTCTGCTTTACCGACTTATGTGATGTTTTGCTTACGACTTCCGAGGATAATTACATCAAAGTTGACTAGTGCAGTGGCAAAGTATTGGTGGAGTTCTAATGGACAAACGGGGGTATACATTGGAAATCGTGGGATAAATTATGCTCAAGTAAGCAGATGGGAGGTTTCGGTTTCAGAGATGTTAATGATTAATAAGGCGTTACTAGATAAGCAGCATGGAGGTTGATGGAGGTCCCAAATTCTCTTTTGCAAAGGTTTTCAAGGGGAGGTACTATAGGAACTCAAATCCTATGGATATCAATAAATCTTACTCGCTATCTTATGGGTGGAGGAGTATTTGTTCAGCGCGTTCCTTGGTAGCTAAAGGGCTTATTAAAAGAGTCGGTTCAGGTGATTCCGTTGTCGTTTGGTCGGATCCCTAGGTCCCATCTCAATTCCCAAGACCAACTTTAAGTAAGGGGCCGTTTATGGATCCTTCTTTACAAATTAGACATATGATTGATCGCCAGACGAATTCCTGGCGGCTAGATAGGTTACTGGAGCATTTTTCTCTCGAAGATGCTGTTTTGATAAGTGCTCTGCCACTAGGAAATAATCTGATGGGTGACTCTATGGGCTGGCACTTTACAAAAACGGGGAAATATATGGTGAAATCTGGTTATCATACAGCTAGATTAGCAGATACACGGGTTACTTTACCTTAGGTGTGTGGCCCAAATATTATTCCTTTACTAACGAGGGTATGGAATGTGCGGTGTCCGCCAAAAATCTAACACTTTATGTGGCATCTACTGATCGGCTATATATCGGTTTCGGCTAATCTACACAAGAGGGGTATTAATTGTGATACTAGTTGTGCCCGCTGCAGATATCCTGAGGAGTCGGTTAATCACAAAAAATTTGAGTGTCCCCCAGCGCGTCAGGCTTAGGCTCTGGCTAATGTTCTTGTAGGTTCTCTCTTGTTCCCTACAACATCGGTCTTTGAGATTATATGTTAACTATGTCTCTAAAGGAGGATCATGATGGTTTTTATCCCTGGTTACTTTGGTATATCTGGAAGGCGAGAAATACCAAAAAGAGATGAAACTCCCTTGGAAGTTCTTAAGGTTGCTAGGGATGAGGCAAAGGTTTAGCAAGAGGCCTAAATAGAGGACCCTGGAGATCCCCTGGAGGTGTCATGTCTGGGGATGGGAAGAATATCTAGGATTGGCTCTGTCCCCTCGCTGAGAACGGGATATAGGTGTTTTATTGATGGCTCTTGGAAGGACACCGATAAGTTTGCAGGTTTGGGGTTGTTTTGCCATAACGTTCAAGACTCAACGACGACGATGGGCGCCTCAAATCTTAGACGTAGCCTTTTTCTGCTTCATGCTGAAGTAGAAGCCTTGGTGTGGGTGATGCGATGCAAAATTGGGCATAATCACAGAGGTTTTATGTTCCTCATTGACTGTTCCGATGTGGTGAAGATGGTGTATTCTCCGTCTGAGTGGCCAGCGTTTTCTGTCTACTTGGATATTATTTTCTTTGATAGGGAAGAATTCTCAACCTTTTCTTTATCTTTGATCTCTCGCAATGTGAATGCAAGAGCGGACGCCTTGGCACTACCATTTCGTTCATTGCTAAGCATGTAAACGATTGTCCTCCAAATTGGCTCAGTTGAGCTAATTTTCTTATACTGTTGACGAAAAAAATAAAAATAATATCATATGTATATTTAAAAAAATAGAAAAAGTTTTACTAACTAACTGAAAGAACCCATCCCATTTTTTTCTTTTAAACATGCAAACCGGATTAACCCAATTAATTTCAACCAGCTAAACCGGCCATAATAATTTAAATCAAATAAACCAAGCAATCTCATTAAAGTAACCAACAATATTAACTAGCGGAAGACTTAACCAAAAATCCAATAAAACAATTCCATTAAACCAACAAGTTCAACCAAACATTATTCCCAAACATGATCATCCTAACATGTTTCTAAATTTCATTCTAACACCCTAACAAATCCAACAATAACCTAAAACACCAATGAGTGCCTAGATCATCCTCCTCTCCTCGCCATGATTCCACGGATCACACTTTGCTTTTACCTGCATCAAAGAAAGAGATGCATAAGTATTTCATAAATACTTAGTGAGGGCGATCCTCCCATCTACGAGCTATACACACAAGCAATGAGATAACACCCACATATATAACAAAAACAAACCATCCAGCAAGCTAAACATCCAATAACACATCCAGTTCACCTACAAATCATCACACAACAAGTCACTCAATCCCAATCGCTTAGATAAGCTCATGGTCACGCACTCACCTTAACAAGGTGATTTGAACTACAAAAACAACCAGGAAAAACTCTCCTCGCGACTGCAACAGCCAAACAACGCCCTACAACAAACCACACAAACAAAAATCTCTAAGAACCAAAAGGACAGAAACACCAGAAAAAACTACAGCCGCAGAAACGAAGCCCTAAAACATAAACCAACCGTTAACTTCTTAATCCCTACGGTGAAAAGCAAGATCTAGACGCCACGAAGCTCCCCACAAAACTTGGTGTCGATCGGAGAAACGATGAAACCACGATCGCACTTACAAACTCCGCTGATCCCAGTTCGCAACAGAGAAAACGCGTCTCACCAAACTTTCGATAAGATTCGATACGTCGGAACTCTATTCTACCAAGACGTGACGAAACTGCTTCTCTTGCTTTAAACACCAAAGCAAAGCTAACACTCTCCTTCTCACAAGTGAACTTCTCCTTCTCCTTTTCTCAACTCAACTCTCAGAAACAACAGCCACGAAACAAAAGAGAGAAGAAGCGTTCTTTATAAAACTAGGGTTTTTGGTTTAATTCTGATTAAACCAGAATTTACCTAAACCGACTTTAATTAAATCTCCTTTGATTCAATTAAACAAATCGACCAGTTTAGGAAATCAACCGGAATTAAACCGACTCCACCCTAATTCTTATACACATTCAAGTCTCCTATTAATTTTCAGAACACGGGCGTTACACTAACTTCCTCCCAATATACTATTAGTATCATGCTCTTCATTTAATTACTTTTAGGCCTAAATTAGATCTCATTTGAGTTGAATGTTAAAAGAGCCATTGAAAAAAAGTCTAACACTGTTGCCACTTACCATCCTACAATAATTCATGTGGAGTAGGGTAGTTTTCTTCACGTGGTTTTTTCATAATCGTCAGATAGGTTAGACCATCTCCAGCTGAGCAACTTCTATGAGGAGTCCTTAAAATGAGAGAGAAGAGAGAGAAGATGGTAGATTAGATTAAAAATCTATGATTGTAGTATTTTTGGAGCTGCTCTTACAAATAAGTGCTAGGGTGAGAATTAATAAACCTTCGTCTATCTATATATGAACCGTGTACATTAATGGTAGATTAGATTAAAAATCTTATACAAAACTACATCCATTAATACATAAATTGTAAATAAACCAATGTTATAAGAACCAGTTAACCGAAAACAAAATACATTTTTAGGCAATTTTCATAGTTACCATTAAATAATTTGTTTTCTTGTAAACTTTTATTATTATTATAAGAACCGGTTAACCGAAAATGAATTACATTTTTAGCCAATTTTCATAGTTACAACTAAAATATATATATTTTTTCTTCTAAAATATGATTATCAGTTTTATTTTTCAAAAATTTCACATTACTCAAAATTTTCTGTAAAATATCCCCAAACTAAACTAAAATTTAAAATTTTAAAACTAAACCCTAAATTCTAAACACTAAAACATAAAACAAACCTATAATTTATGATTGTAGTATTTTTGGAGAATTCCTTTTTTGTAATAGTATTTAAATAAGACTTAGTGATAGTATTTGGGTGGGAACATATTCGCCGTTCCAAATTTGAACTAAATACTAAATAGGAAAAAATGCTCTTTATGAAGATAGTTCTCGTTTGTATTAATATCGCAATTGTTTTGTCCCCTTTACAAATGAACTTCTCTTCCTATATATAGAGGTGTAACTACATTTAATAGACCACGCGATCTACGCTCCGGAATCCTGCGATCTCCATTAACTGTGTTGACCTTCAGCTCGACTGTAATGATTTCATTCTTAAATGCTCCTTCCCCGAGTTCTCTGTTCGAATCCTGCGGGACTTCTTCTTCCAATCGAGGCCTTTTAAACTGGGCCGTGGGCTCCACATGCCCAATTAACATCAAAGTGCTAATTCTGGTGCCCACAGTTAGCCTCTCAAGTCTTGTGTAGTGATTTTAGTTTGGAAGACTTTAATGCTGCATCGATTTTGGGAACTAAGATCTTCGAATCCTCATGATTGAATTGCCTCGATTCGCGGTTGCGTTACCGTTCCCCTCGTTTACCGCATTGACGTCCCTTCGCCTAATCTATAAAGGTGTGACATTTTAGCTTCTCTAGGCCATCATTACGTTGCAATGTTCGACGCGTCTATAAAAGGTACAATACTCCAACACTCAATTCTTCTCTTTTACCTACTTTATTATTATTCCTTGCTCTCGCCAATTTCTTCATTCTCGTCTCTGCAACTCCTTCCGCCGCCGAGATAGCTACTCGTTGGCCCTTTGTCTTCCTCCATCAGACGAAACCACGCCGGATGTCTCCCTAGAAACCATCTGACGCTATGATTCCGTAACATTTCGCTCCTCATCCTCCGTCTATGATTACGGAGGATGAACTGGTCGGCGTTCGATTCCCGTTCCAAGTTTCCGGAAGTCAATGATAAGTCGGTGATAAGTCGCCGGAAGATCCTCCAGAAGGGCAATGATGTGCCTACGATGTACGCCTTGTGTGTTTCACTCCCCCAACTGTGCCTAACTTTGTCCCCACAGTTCTCTGCCACCAAACCCTGGCGGAGGAGCATGGCTACCTCCACACATTCCATGATATTCTCCATATGTACCCGATAAAGGGAGGGGGGAGGTAGGATCAGAGGAGCCTTTTATCTCAGCCTGCTGGTCGGGCTCCGAGTTTTTGATGACCATCCCGAAAAGGATGACAACTGGCGAAGTGGTTACTTCTTCTTCCCTGTCCCTATTTATTCGGCGAATTGCCGGACCTATTTATTCCTTAGTGGTCCCCAAAAATTGGTAGAACTATAGAGGGGAATCGAATTGTTTATTTTTGTTGATTTGCTTATCATAGTCGAACTCTAACTCGGGCGTTGTTCACTTTGTTTTGCATATTTCTCAGCATCTCTAGAGCGTTGCTCCCTCTCCAACTCCTTCGCAAACTGCTTCATTAGTTTCTGCAGTGGTTGGATCGCTTGGGACTCCTTTTAAAACAAAAGAATCTAGGAGTCCGAAGCTCGTATTCGCAACAACTCTCTTGTTACCATCTCACCTCGACCTGCTTTTCCTCGCAACATGAACTATCGAGAAGAGAGAGAGCTTACAAGAAGCAGGCAGAACTTCGCGAGAAGGAGATGAAGAAACAAATGGCCGCTCCCCTTGCTGAAGGTAAATCCAAGATCCCGAGGAAAGAAAAAAGCTCCAGTTCGATCGCCCCTTATGATGCCAGGGAACGTGATCTCGGGGGAAGTGAGCGCTGAATCCCCCACCACTCTAGGCACTAAGGATGGGAAAGAGACTAGCGAGGCCTCCAAGAAGAGGAAAGCGCCAGATTCAACTCCTTCGTCCCGAGAGACTTCCCGTCCTCGTATGAGTGAGCGGAGAAGAGAGTTGAGACCAGCTCGAAGATGGGAGCTCTCGCAAACCAGACTCCCAGTAATATTATTTACTCTCGCTTGTACATTCTTTTTGACTTAGTTTCTAACCTTTACAGCGGTTATCCTCTCAGCCCCCCCCCCCCCAAAGTCTCTTGTGGACATGATGCGCAGTTTTAATCGTCTTGGAGCTCGGGTCCTGTCTTTCAAGGATATGGCCGAGGCCAACCGGGATAGCTACTTCCGCTTTGCGGATAGTATTGGAGAGGTGAGGAATTACATCTTATTTTTAATTTTAGTTGCTTTCCATATCGTTTCCTTACTAACTTACTTTAACTATAGACCATTAATTGAGCTCAACAGCGCCGTCACGAGTTATGAAGAACAACAGCTTTCCAACCCTGCTTTGACGAAATCAAGGGGCTGCGAGCTCAGATTTCCGACCTGGAGAAATGGGTGAAACGTCTCTGCGCCGCCAAAGCGTCTAACCTCCAAGAAGTGGAGAAAGCAAAGAAATTCAACTTGCGCCTTAAGGCGGCGGAATCTGAGCTACTGATCTCCAAAGCCTCCCTCGAAGATGCTTAAGATAAGCTAAAGAGAGCCGGGAATCTGTATCTTCAAGCTACAGAAGCTAAGACCATTGCAAAGAAGGAGCTTCAGGAAATAAGACTTTAGAACCAACTGTTGGAGGCCAACCATAGCTCGGAGATGGAAAAAGTTCGCGGAGAGGAGAGAAGGAAAACAAGGGCCGAGCTGCGTGAGGCCGTAGAGGGCGTGAAGGTCTTCCTAGATGACCACAACCGCCTTGTCCCTGCCACTATCCGAGCTGCTGAAATCTCCGCCATTCGAATCCTCGTGGAGGAGATAGAGAGGGGTGAGATCGCAGACTTGTAGGCCGAGCTCGAGATCTTCAAGAAGGATGAAATTGCAGCGGTTCAGAGCGCGAAAGAGGTACCAAAAACTAAATTTGACCCTAAGGATTTCCCTAAGTTCTTGACAGGTACTGCTCTCCTTATGATTGAGGAGCCGGTGACTAATGTTGCCACTGTCTTGAACCAGGGAATCGAGCGTGTATGGCCGGGTGCGACTGAAGGCATGCCAACTCTTCCTGCTGCTGAAGGTACTGAAGTGACAGCTCTCGGAGCAGGCGAAGCGCAGAATTCTCCCCCGAGCTCTGAAGCTGCTGATTTTAACTAATGGGGTTGTTGTTATCATTTATTTACCCCCCTTTTTGTTGCTTTTGCTTATAAAACTTTTTATCGCTTTCCTTTTGCTCGGGTGTTTTTGACCTCGGTGGTCTCACCCTTTATAACTATAACTTTTAGTTTTTGTTTTTTTTGTTTAGCTTGTAATTTCTTAGTTATGGTATTTTTCCCTTATGCTTTGGCTAAACAACTAAACGATTTGCGAGTTGACGCTCGGCGTAATTAAGAGAGGTTAATAGATATGCTTTGCGAACTAAGACTTGATTCTGGATCAAAAATGAACTTCAATAAATACGAGATTGACCTTGTGTGAATAGGCTGCCTACGTACCCAACATGGGATCAAGCCAATCGTAGTTCGATTACATAAGTACTTTAAGCAATAAAATACATCTTTAAATGCATTGCATTGCACGACCTGGTAACTGATTTTCCCGTTAAATCCTTGAAGCGATACACCCCGTTGCACACTGCGGATGTTATCTTGTATGGACCTTCCCTTCACCTAGTTTTCTAGCATTCAACTCCTTAGTATTTTCGTCCTTAGTACCAAATCCCCCGACCTTGAGCTCTCGAGGCTTTACATTGGAATTATAATAGCGAACTACCGCACTTTGATAGTGATGTAAACAAATCATAGCCTGATCTCGTCGCTCATTAATAATGTCTAAGGAATCTCGTAAGAACTCGTCGTTTTCCGAGGTCATCCCGGAACTCAGCGTGGTGCGAACTCCTGGAACTTCGAGCTCAGCCCGTAGACAAGGGAGTACGGTTTTTCTTTAGTGGATCGTTGAGGTGTAGTACAGATCGCCCATAGGACGCTCTGTAGTTCCTCAGCCCATCGGCCTTTTTCGCATCAAGGCGCTTCTTCAAATTGGAGAGGATTACTTTGTTCATCGCCTCTGCTTGCCTATTGCCTTGAGGGTACCGTGGAGTGGAATTACTAAGTCTGATTTTCCATTGTGCACAAAATCTCTCGGACTGTTAGGATATGAATTGAGATCCGTTGTCCGTGATGGTGGGGTAGGTTGCTGCTTCCACCCATTTGGAGAAGTAATCAGTGAGCACTAACAGGATTCTCACCTCTCGTCGAAACGTGAAGTGGACCAACTATATCCATATACCACCTCATAAATGGATACAAGGAAGATATGGAGGATAACAGCTCGGAAGGTTGATGGATCGTGGGAGCATGCCTCTGGCAATTCTCACACTTTCTCAGAAATGCTTCGCAGTCCGCAAGCATAGTCGGCCAGAAGAACCCTTGTCGCTTGATTTTGAAAGCTAAAGTTTGGGCTCCGGAGTGATTCCCATTTGGGCCATCGTGGAAACTTATTCGCCGTTCCGAACTCGAATTGAATACTAAAGAGGAAAAACTTCTCTTTATGAAAATAGTTCTCGTTTGTATTAATATCTCAATTCTTTTGTCTCCTTTACAAATGAACTTCTCTTCCTATATAGAGAGGTGTAACTACATTTAATAGACCGCGCGATCTACGCTCCGGGAATCCTGCGATCTCCATTAACTGTGTTGACCTTCAGCCCGGCCGTTACGATCTCATTCTTAAATGCTCCTTCCCCCAGTTCTCTGTTTGAATCCTGTGGGACTTCTTCTTCCAATCGAGGCCTTTTAAACTGGGTTGTGGGCTCCTTAGGCCCAATTAGCATCAAAGTGCTAATTCTGGTGCCCACAACCATCTTTACCAAGTCAGAACAGTCGGTAAGGAACATAACATCTCTCAAATTATGGTCAATCATGCATCTCATCGCCCACACCAGAGCTTTGACTTCAGCGTGGAGAGGAGAGAGACTTTGTTGGCGATTTATAGCTCCCGTCGTTGTTGGAGGATCTTGGCGTGTTGGCAGAACCAGCCTAAAACCTGCATATGTATTTGTATCCTTACATGATACATCTATAAAGCATCTATAATTTGCGAATGTGGAAAGTAAAGAATCCGCCTGCCCCTGCCTGCTCGTGTAAGCTGCCACCAATTCCCTTGGGTTTCCTAAGCTAAGCTGCACGAAAATCGTTGGAAGTGACGCGATTCGCGCTTCCGAAGCGGAAGCGAAAGCGCGGGGAAGCGTGGAGGAATCACGATTTTCAAACTGAGATGTTTAGAAGCGTGAAGGAATCACACGTTTCAGGATTGGAAGAGCAGATGGTGTTGCTCAGAAACGTTGGTTTGATAGATCATAGAAGATGAAGTTATTTGCATTGGGCTTATATTTTTGTAACTTTTGTGTGGCCCAAATCCTATTTTACCCATTTAAATTGATAGTAAACAAAGAAGCTAAAAGGTTAAAAGTAAAACCTACATGAGAAAAAGTGGAAAATCGAAACGTGTCTATGTTCTCTCTGTTGTTGTAAGCTAAGGTTTTGATTTTTCTCTCCTAAATCACGAAATAGAAGAACCAAAGGTAATTTCATATATATTTTCTAAATACTAATCTAATCATATTTTGTTTGCTTTTTGTGTTGTTTTCAAACGATTGTACCAATTACCAAAACCAAATAAAGAACACTGATATCCACGAATTCTTTAATAGAATTCTTGTGCTCTGCTTTCTTTTTGTTTACACTTTTCAGTTATAAATTCTTATATAAGTAGTTGTTGTTAGTTTAAAATTTAGAAGTTATAACATACGAAACTTGATTTTACAGAAATAAAACGGTATCATGTCTCAAGATCCTCCAAATATTGATGAGTCACCTCCTGTAGTAGATGATAAAGCACCTTTGTGGATATATGTGAAAAGGATTGAGAAGCTGGCTGGTGGAGGGTTGTGGAGGTTTCAATTCAGAATGAAGTTAGAGAGCAATGTGATGGTGAGATAACTAGAATGTTCTACACAGCTGGTTTGTCTTTCAACGTTGTAAGAAATCCTCATTACCGTAACTTCTATGTGCGTGCATAAACAATTCTGGGATATGTTCCACCTGGGTATAATAAGAACAACACTTCTTGAAAAAGAAAGAAAGAACATTGATATGCATTTGCAGTCTTTGAAGAACACATGGAAGCAAAAGGGAGTTAGTATATGTAGTGATGGCTGGTCGGATCCTCAACGAAGGCCAATATTTAATTATATTTAATTTGATTGCTGCAAACGAGAGTGGTCCAATGATGTTGAGGGCGATCAATAGTCAAGATGAAATAAAAAATGGTGAGAAGATTGCAGAAATGTTCATAGAATGCATAAAAGAGGTCAGGCATGAGAATGTAGTTCAAGTAGTAACCAACAACGCTTCAAACTGTGTAAAAGATGGTTCACTTATTTCAGCTAAGTTTCCTACTATCTTTTGGACACCATGTGTGGTTCACACATTGAACCTTGCTTTGAAAAACATATGTGCACCAACAATGGCCACAAGAAACAATGAAGAAGTGTATGAAGCTTGCTTATGGATAAAGTCTATTAGTGAAGATGTAACTTGGATCAAGAATTTTATTATGAACCACAGAATGAGGCTTGTAATGCTCTTTGAATATTGTGACCTTAAGGTCCTCACACTAGCTTCTACGAGGTTTGTAATCTATTTTGTTAAGTATATTATTTTTTTTTGTTTCAATATAAAAGTCTAAGATCATTAAATTTTAATTTTACAGGTTTGCAACCACAATTGTAATGTTGAAACGATTCAAAAAAAATAAAAACCGGGTTACAAAAAATCGTAATCAGTCCAAAATGGGATGATTATAAAGAAGATGGTGTGGGTAGAGCACATGCGGTGAAGCAAAAAATATTAGATGAGATATTTTGGGATGATCTTGAATATGCTTTATCTTTTATTTTGCCTATATATAGTGTCATTAGAGCTGCTGATACTGATAAACCTTCTCTTCATCTAGTCTATGAATGGTGGGAAAGTATGGTTCAATATGTGAAGAAGGCTATCTTTAAGAAAGAAAGAAAACAACTTGATGATAATTCTGTTTTTTGGAATGCCATTCATTCTGTTTTGACATCTCGATGGAGTAAGAGTAACACTGCCCTGCATTGTATGGCTCACTCTCTAAATCCCAGGTACGTAACTTGATTTATTATTATTAGAATTCTATCTTCATGCATGCACTAACATGATCAAAGTCACGTATCTTCACATGTGTGTGTGTGTCGACTTATATATGGATCATTGTTTCCATAGAATTCTTGTATATTTAATTAAGATAACCATTGTATGTTCTTGTTGGATGTAGATATTATAGTTCGGAATGGCTTGCGGATGGGAACAATAGAAAAGGTCCCCATCAAGATTTGGATAATACTAGAGAAAGAAGGAATTGCATCCTACAATATTTTCCAATTCAAGATGAAAGAAGAGAGGTTAATGTTGAATATTCTAATTTCTCCTTATGCTTGGAAGATTTTGGTAGTGTCGATGTGATTCATGATAGATTTATTCTAGAACCTTTGAGATGGTGGGCAGTTCAAGGTTCTTCATAACCAAAACTCCAAGCCTTAGCGTTTAATTTGCTTGGACAACCGTCTTCATCCTCATGTTGTGAAAGTAATTGGAGTACTTACAAGTTTATACTCTCTGCAACAAGAAACAAAATTGTTCCACAAAGAGCTGAAAGTTTGGTATTTGTGCACACTAACCTTCGTCTTTTATCTAGAAAGAGTTATGCTTATAGAGAAAGTCTTAATCATATGTGGGATGTAGGAGGTGATCAATTTGATTCATTAGATGAGATTCATTTGATCAGTTTGCAGATCTTTCTCTTGATGAACCAGAGTTGGAGGCGGTTGTGTTCGATAAAGTCGATGAAAATGGGCATGATGATAATGATAGCGAATTGTAACTTTTTGAATCCATTTTATCTTCAAATGGAATGTAATATATATGATTATGTATTAGAATAGTTGTTTACAACAATTTATTAAGTATATGTATAATATTTTATTAATTACTTATATATGTATATATATATATATTTGATAAATACGCTTCCAACTCGTACTCGCTTCCTAATTTTTTTAGAAAATATCGATTCTCCGTTTCTAAGCGCTTCCGCTTCCGCGTACCCGCTTCCGGTTCCATGCAGCTTAAATCCTAAGTCTTCAATCTAAGCATCATGCCAAATCCTCTCCTCATCTTTTGCAATCCGGACTACTTCCATTAAGTTTATATCTATATTTTCAAAAACTTTAGCATTCCTAGCCTTCTAAATATACCATAACAACTAAGAACAAAAATAATTTTGCTCACTAACTAATATTAAGCGTAAAATATAATTTATGTTTGGATACACAAACACCATAGAAAAGGAAATAGAACCCACTGGGAACAAATACATTTACGAAACAAATAAAGCACGTTACATAAAATTTTACTATATATATATATATATATATATATATATATATATACTACTAATGGAATCATTATTACTATATTTATAACTATACCTAACAATATGTATAGACCACAATAATGGTCACACATCACAATAAATTTTTACTATATATATATATATATATATAGCACTAATGGAATCATTATTACTATATTTATAACTATACCTAACAATATATACAGACTACAGACCACAATAATAACAATATTTGCAATATCGGGTATCATTACGTGTATAAATATGTACAGTACAGCATCACACTACCTCAACTTCAGCTTATTGCTTCTCATCTTCTTCAGGCCTCAATTAAATTAAGGTGATTCTTCTCCTTCTTCTTGTTCTACTTCTTGTTTTTTTCTTAGCTCCTCACTTATGTTTATATATCTTTGTTTGTTGTTGAACCATCTTCACATTATTTTGGAGGAATAATTTTCTTTCTTGAATCAATTATGAGTTTGCAATTTGTTTTAAGCAATTTTTTAGATTTGCTTTTCTTCTTAATTAAAATCTTATAGAATTTCCATTTTTCAGGCTACAAAAATGCTTTTAAACATACATTTTACTCGTTATGTTTAAGTTTCATCAGTTTCATTAATTCTTAAAGTTTATTATTTACTATAAAGTATATATTTTAGCCAAAAATATATAAACATTAACTTTTTTAGTTGTTTAAAAATAATAAATGCAATAAAAATATAAACATTAACTTTTTAAAAAAAAAAATTTTATGCAAGCAAAATATAGGTGGACTACAATCCATACAGAATCAATTATAGATTTGCCATTTTCTTTGATGACATTTGTGGTTTTGCCATTTTTGCTAAAATCTTACAGATTTGCCATACCTTTAGATTTGGATTTTCTTGCTAAAATCTTTTTGCAAGATTTGCCATACCTTTAGATTTGGATTTGCCATACCTGTAGATTTGGATTTTTTTGCTAAAATTTTAAAGAAAATCTGTGTTTTAGATTTTCTTGTATATACAACATATATATTGACCATACCTTTTAAAGTATATATTGACTATATTATGGAATTAACTATACTCTAAACAAGACTTAATTCATTTGAAGAGACAAATGACTAATTAATATAAATATCTATTGGTTATAAATATTTATTGGTTCCTGCAGAATCTAAACCATGCATATGACGTTCTCACTCTCACCTTCTGGAGTTGGTGCTGTAATAAACTCGAATGCTTTAAAAAGCCATGTGAACTTCTCACCCAAGCCACCTCTTACTTGTAAAAGAAGCAAGAGAGTTGCATACAATCAAGGGAGTAATAAGGCAGTTGCAAACACTTGTTCTGTAATTGAGAAGCCCTTGACTAAAGAAGATCTCATTGCTTTTTTTGCTTCTGGATGCAAACCAAAGGAAATGTGGAGGTACCACTAATTAATAAGGATCATCACCTCATATATCAAACTACTTATTTGTTCAAACTCATTTTTGTATGGTTTTATATCTTGGAATGGGTATACAGAAAACGAGAAACTCGGTTTCGAGGTCAAGACTTTGCGACCTATGAAATATGAACAGATAGCTGCTTTGCTTAATGGTATTGCTGAGAGATTTGATTGGGATAAGGTGATGGAGAATGAAAGAATTATTGGCTTAAAACAGGTTAATATATACTCTCTTATGTTCTTTTTCTAAATATCCAATTATAACAATAAAATTTTCAATTTTTTTGTTTGGATGTGTTTATTAAAGGGAATGCAAAGCATAACACTGGAACCAGGAGGCCAACTAGAGCTAAGTGGAGCACCTCTAAAGACTTTGCACCAAACTTGTGATGAGCTCCATTCACATCTTTACCAAGTGAAGACTGTTGCTGAAGAATTGGAAATTGGTTTCCTAGGCATTGGCTATGAACCAAAATCTTCTCTTGAGGATGCAACCATTGTGCCCAAGGTTCTTATCTCTACAAACATATAAGTTCTCGTATTACTTAAGTGTGTTTTACACTAACTATTTTTGTGATGAGTCAAAGTGTTTCTTTCACATATGCAGAGAAGGTATGACTTTATAAGAGACTACTTAGCAAGAGCTAGCTCTGAAGGACATGATGTGATGATGAGAACTTGTACTGTCCAGGTCAATCTAGACTATAGTTCAGAAACCGATATGATCAGGAAGTTTCGAGCTAGTCTAGCTTTGCAACCTGTGAGATGCTTGAATCTCTTTTAGTGTTAATGGTTTTTGGATTTCACAATTTTTTTTTTTGTCTCACTTGTTGTTACTTTATTATCATACAGATCGCGACTGCTCTATTCGCAAATTCACCGTTTAGTAATGGAAAACCAACTGGGTGTTTAAGCGTTAGGAGGTTGGTTTCTACATTAGTACTAGTTGGTACCATTTCTCAGTATAATTTTCTCAACTATTAACATTTTGTAACAGTCATTTGTACATTAATACCGATAAAGCGCGAACGGGGATGCTACCTTTTGTTTTCGATGACTCATTCGGGTGAGTATAAAATCTTTCTTCTAACTAACTCGATGATCAATCTTTTTCCTAAAATATATGTTCAACCTTCAATATGTTGATATAGGTTTGAGCGGTATGTCGAATACGCACTTGACATTCCAATGTACTTCTTACATCGAAACAAAAGCTATGTCAACTGTAGAGGAATAACATTTCGGGTCTACATCTTCTTAAATTTCTAACCTTTGAAATCTTCTTGAGCCAGGTTAAGATCCAAACATTATTTTGTTTTTACTTTTCAGGACTTCTTGTCCGGGAAAATGTCTCATCTCTCAAATGAACAACCCACCATAAACGACTGGGAAATTCATATAGGAACAATATGGCCAGAGGTTGATTACTATGTTTTAATCATACCATTGAACTTCCCTGTTTCTTATTGTGTTCTAGAGTCATTTTTTTCTTATAATAATCTTTTGTAATAACACTATTAGGTCCGGTTAAAGAGATTCTTGGAGATGAGAGGTGCTGATACAGGTCCTTTGCCGATGTTATGTGCCCTACCAGCTTTTTGGGTAACTGCATTATCTTATACAAAGCTATAAGAAAATTTGTTTCGCGGGTTTATCTCGAATGTGTTTGAACGATCAGGTGGGTTTGCTATACGATTAGAAGTCTCTCCAAACTATTCTTGATATGATAGCTGACTGGAATCTTGCAGAAAGAGAGATGCTTAGAACACAAGTAAACTGAGAAAGATATTTCTATATTTGTGTAAATTAACGATATATAATCGTGTAAACCAATTCTCACTAGCTAGGTTTCAAACAGGTTCCAATCACTGGCCTACAGACAATGTTTAGAGGTGGTTCTTTAAAACATGTAGCAGAAGATGTCCTAAAGTTAGCAGTGGTACGTGTGCATGCTTTAACCTTATAATGTAAATGTATACATATTGAGGTTTTTTGTTTATTGCTTAGGATGGTTTGGAGCGTAGAGGGTACAATGAAACCGGTTTCTTGAACCCTGTCGCCGAGGTGGTTAGAACAGGTATGTTGCTTCCTGTTATCTGAATAATTACTAATTTTCTTGTAAACAAACAAGTGAATTTTTGTTTCCTGGTTACCAAATAATGTGCTAATTATCATTGGAAAATAGGGACTACGCAGGCACATAAGCTCTTGGAGTTGTACAATGGAGATTGGGGACAAAACATAGATCATGTTTTCAAAGAACTACGATACTAAAAAAGATGAACTACTACTACCATGGTAGAGATGAATAACATTTGAAAATTTATTTGGAGTTTATATGTATTGTTCGATAACTCATGGAATAAGAATATTATTATGAGAAACGTAATAAGTTTGTTATATATTTGAATAATCCTCATCGAGCTAGATCTAACTTATCTATTAAATGTTATTAGATTCTACAAGCAAAATATATATTCTAAGTTAGAATTGAACTGGATCCATAGCTTAGTATGCTTACTGGTCAGTGTATGATTATGCTCAATACTCATGAACATTAATGCTTCCTAGTATAGTTACATTTCTATTTGTTCACATATATCAGCGGGTGTAAAAGTTTAGAGAGAGGTATCTTTATTATCATACCATAACATAAAGCTTACATTCATGTTAGTTCAGTAAGAACTTTGATAATTAACTTAGTGGTTAATGATAGCTTTATCGGCATACGAGACTTGAAGCTTCGGCACTTTCCTCTTAGGCGACTTAGGCATTAATACAGAGACTTGAAGCTTCAGCACTTTCCTCTTAGGCGACTTAGGCATTAATACAGAAGAATCACAAAGTTTTGGGAGAGGAGCCTTTCCTTTGTAAGCTTTGCAGATTTGAGCCACGAAATCATCCAAGCTTTGTACACTCTGCGTCGCCATAAAGAAAATCACAAATCAGCCATTGTAACATTTTTAAATCGATTCAAAAATGTAAATGAACAAAGAAGTTATACATCATCGAGAGGTTTGCCGTTGAGTGTGACCCATGGTACGTATTCATGTGGTGGCTTTAAACTCATGGTCTGTTTTGCGTATTCAAGTATGAGCTGCAATTATAACAAACGACAACAAAAAAAATAGTTATACAATATAGTATGAGTTCTTTTTATAGAAAGTGTAGTGTATACATACCTCTTTAGAGATATCACTATTGTAACAATCATTGATATATTTCTCAAATCCAGAATTCTTAACACATGATTCCCAGTGTTTTGTATCGTTTTCGACGCACCTTATGAACCAGTAATGCGATTTCTGCGTCACAAAACCATGATCACGTTTTCAAAATGAAATTCTTATAAACTTTTTTAGCTAAATATATAAACATAGCAAATAAAATGCATTCACTCTATACCGGATCGGTAAAAGTTCTTATACCACAAGCTTCAAGGGCGTTTAGTTTGCATTCCTCCTCACCATGCTTCACAAAATTTTACTTAATTAGAGAAAGTTACATACAAGCTTTACTCGATCGAAAAAGCGAAAAACCATATACTTGTTTTAATCAATATATCAACAAGAAGAGGAAGAAATGGAAAAGAACCTGGCAAGTAACAGTAAGATTCTCGGAGACTTTGGCATTACCAAATGGAACCAGCTTGACATCAGTGATAGTGTAGAGATCAGAGTCAAAGACTCTCACAAGATAATGGACAATGAAATCTTGGCAACCAGGACAAAGTGATTCATAGTAAAGATTGAGCTTCACATTGTCGGATTCTCCAGTCACGAGGTTGTCTGAAAATGTGAGGAGAACAAGGCAAGCAAAGACCACAACAAGCTTGGTGGAAGAACAAGAAGCCATTGTTTAAAAGTATTATTACAAAAGAGTTTAGGTTGAGTGCTTATGAGTTATGACTAGTGTAGCCACAAGAGCATTGATAGATACTTTTATTACCGTTACAGTAACTTCTGTTTTTACTACAAGTTTGGTTTCGTTTTTTTCACGTGAACATCTTAAGATTCCACAGCTACTAATTTCCAAAGTGAGAGTACTGCTGACTACTGAGTAGTGGAGTAGGCTTGTTAACAGAGTAATTATTTTATCTACCATTCGAGTATATATTGATATTATTGTATTTAGTTTTAAGAGATGTTATTTATGTGCTAAAATGTAAAAATCTTTTAATATATCACAACTCACACAGCTGTATAGGTTTTAATGCATCTTTCAATAGTTTTGGAAAACATTTCAACGTCACTAAGCTAAAGTGGATCTCTAGTTTGAAGTTTGAACCTTGTAGAGTTTTTCCACTTTAAATTACTGCAATTTAGTTAATTTCTGAATAATAATAATAATAATAACATTTGAATTTGATATCTTGTCACTAGATTAATAACGTTAGAGAGCAAATCATTAGTTAGTTCATTTTCTTAAATATATATTCTGTCTAAAATTTTATGCAATTTCTGTCTTTAACATTTTTGAATATTGTATTCAATTTAAAATGCATGTTGATAATATTATGCATTTTTTTTTACCATAACAAGCATCTTTCTGATTAATTTAGTTTTTTTTTTTACCACAGCTCCAACCATATATTTCTATCATCACCAATTTGATAATTATGATATTGTGTAGTGGATCGGAGAAGGCTAGTTTACAGAGTAATAGTTTCAAATTTGACCATTAAATATAGTTATGATAAGAAAAAAAATAGATGGAAAAAATGAAGGATTAGTGAAGTTTATATTTTAGCTAAGACTTATATAAATCTAGTGATTAATGGTCCAACGGTACTTAAATATAATTGTAGTTTAAATCATATATTTTTAAACTAATATAAGGTTTACAAAATAATATGATCTTCATGTGTTAATCTAATAGTTCTTACATTTTAACTTTGAAACTCTTTTTCTATTATAAAAATCTTCTGGACATTTTTTCTTCATATTTCTTCATTTGCAAAAGTAACAAGTTTATTAGAGAGAGAAAAAATAAATAAACTAATAGTTGAAATAAACACAATCATAATAAAAAAATTAACGTATGGTTTAAATGGCCTGCATGAAAGTTCATGGTTTAATTGGCGTAAATGACCAATTTTATGAATTTTCTGCCTAGTTAGGGAACATTACTCCCACGAGTATGTGACGTTTTCTAAGTTTTATGTTTCTAAATGTCAAAAGCTAAGAGTAAGTGCTTAGTAAGAAAAAAATATGTCATGTCTTTCTTATTAGAAAAAAGTTATATACATATTCTTCTTACTATCCAATTAAATAAAAATTAAGGTTTATTATATATGTTCTCGAGGATGCTACATGAAAACCCTACTTAAATCAGTAAAGCAAAAAATTTGACTTAATAAATAAATAAATTTACAAAACATAAAATATTGTAAGACATTAATATTTTGTACAATACAAGTGTGTGTGTTATGTTAGTAAAATCCATCAAATGTGTCATCAGCTTTTTCATTGCTTATGTTTTGCTTTCTATTATTTAAGTTAACAAAAACCATTAATCAAAAATATAAAAAGATTATTATATTGTGTTAATAATTATTAACAGTGCTTCTTTTATTATTTTAGTTTAATTTCAAAATTAATATAATTATTAAAAACAAATTAATTGGTTTTATTTTATTTAGTCAAATTTGTAGAAAAACTGAAGGTAAAATTCCGTATGAAACTTTTTGGAATGCGTTTCCTATGAGGTTTTGGTAGGAAAATGGTCAATAAAAATTCTTTCCACTTTCGTAGGAAATTCGTAAGGATTATTCTACCAAATTTCTTCCTAAGTCCATTTCCTACCAATATTTTTGTAGGAAAACGGTAAGAAACATGTGTTTTCTACCATTTTTCTCCGGTATGTGCGGTAGGAAAACGACCATTTTCTTGTAGTATATATTTGCTGTTCCGTATTGAGAAGGAGGAGTATGACGTGATGATTAAGAAGATAGATGAGCTGTTCTTCCGAGTAGTCTCCGTCCTCTTAGCTTTCTTCGCTCTCAGAGTACCCGTGGAAGACTCTGCCTCCACCTCGCTGAAGGCGATGGCTTTGGCCGACGATTTCTCCCTGTGGACAGCTTTCTTCGCCGTGGCACATATACTCTTGACGACATTACTAACTGCATTGTATTACTTGAAATCAAGCTTCTACCTCATTTTCAATTTCTAGGATTCATATGTGATAATTTCTAAGCTTTTCATGTTTCTTAAAGATGTCAAAAAAGCTACGAGTACCAATTTAAGTTGATGGTCTTTACAGTTTGTTTACTGGTTGGGTTGTCACTGGCTGGGCATTTCTGAGCCAAAACGGTCCACGATTCTTCCGATTCTTCTGGGCTCAAGTGTCGGACTTCATAGCACAACATTGGAAAAAGGTTCTTCTTGCGATTCTGGTTTTAGGTCGGCACTAACTACATTCTATTACGCCAAAGCAATCTTATGTTCTCATTTTAAGTTTATTGGATTCATATGTAACATACATTTCTAAGCTTTTGCATGTTTCTAAATGATGTCAAAAAAGCTACGAGTACCAATATGTCTTCTTATTATGAAAAAACTATGTCATCATTATCCAATAAATAAAATTCAAGTTTTATTCTATACGTTTCTAGTTACTAAATAAAATACACAAAGAGGAAAAAAAAAGTAACACATTAACGTTTAATGCTTTTTCATTGCTTATGTTTTGCTTTCTAATTGCATGCATTAAAATTAGAAACTACTTTTTTTTTACATTTTCATACTCAATATAATATGGTTTTGCTTTAGTGTTAGATAAATATATTGTCCAACTGTAAAGAATGAAAATTCAATTACCTTAATATATCTCTCTATTAATTAATTACTAGAGAAGAAAATTTTGACATTGTAAGACCATGGAAATTTAGCTCAGAGAGATATATTATAGGCTCAAAGTTATATATTTCTTTGTTATTGTCCATGGGCTTATTAATAACCCACTGCGGACTTGTTTCCTATAATAACATTTTTGTTTCCATCACTTTCTTTTTGTCAATTTATATAAATCATACATTTTTTTTTTGGTTTAAAGAAAAATATTTACAAAAAATGGAAAATTCTTTTAAATACCACTAAAATATATATTTTTCCAAAATTACCACTATGAATTTTATTTTCCAAAATTAGAACTTAAATTAAAATTTTCAAAATGCCACAAAACTAAAACTATTATTTTTAACATTCAAAACTAATTTATAAAGCCTGAACACTAAACCCTACCCTTTAAAAACTATAGCTTAAATATAAATACAGTAGTTAACCCGAACTTAAAAAAAAGTTTATATCTTCAAAAATCAATTTTTTTTTATATTGATGGAAAAATCATTTTTTGGTGATATTTTAGGGTATCCAAGAGAATTTCTTTAAAAACTAATCTTGAATTACTTCAATGTATTTGTTTTCTTACAAAATATGAAAGAGATATTAGTTTCAGTCCACGAGTTAAATAAAAATTCTTTCTAACCAAGTTAGGATAACTATGACGAACCCTCACAGCTCGCTTGTATAGAGGTATATAACATTGGTCTTATTAATTGTTTTCTTTTTATAAACATTGTTGAAATATATATCTAAGCCTTCATAACCAATGTATTAAGGATCAATCATAGTATTTGATTGATCAATCTAATCTTCTATATATGTAAACTAAATTATGTAATTACTCTCTCTAGAATACCCTAACAATGTATGTAGGTGTATCTATATTAACATTTTTGAAGTACCTTTTGTGTTCTACCCTTTTATTTTGTAATATTTACATAATTAAACACTTGCCATTTGATTAAATAACAAAAGTTTAGAGTAAATTTTGTAATTAAATCATAATAAAATTACAAAATTGGAAATTAGTATTTATTACATTTAACAAAATTTCCTAAAATATCTCCCTAATAAACTGAAAATTTCTTAAATATCTTTAAATGATCTTATTTTAAAAAAAAAAAAATGTATGAATAAAAGTATTATTGGTAATTGTGACCAAATGGGTCATGTGATGGAACAAATTATAAATTACATAATTATGATTATAGATGTTTTTACGGGTTGTCTACTATAGTATAACTAACAAAATATTTTAATATGAAACTATATTATTTAAACGAAAAATGTTATGTCAACATCATTTCATTATTTTAAATATTATACTTATCTAATTAAGATGATCAAATTACGATTATATAAAAGATAAATTATCATACCATATTTTACGGGTTAAATAAAAAATTAACAATCAAAATATAGTAATACACTCTTATATATCAAACAAAATTAAGAAAAAAATACTGTTTAGAATATCGGCTCGCGGTGTACCGCGGGTTAAAATCTAGTATAATCTCATTTCACTACTCAATTATCAATTCTTTAAACATTTACACTATGCTCTGAATACCAAATATCTAAGCTTATGATTCGGCCATGAGAAGGACACAGGAAGCTCAAAGCTCTATTTACAAACTAACAAACGGGATGACAGAAAAAAAAAAAAAACTAACAAACGGTGGAACAATGGTTTGATACGATCAAGGCTGAAAGTTCTCTCAAAGGGATCAAAGTAACGACGGGGCGATGGTGAGGCGAAGACGGATCCATAAAATTTTTTTTTAATGTAGGGCGCAAATCATATATAACTAATCATATTTAGAAATATAAAAAAATTAATATAATTTTCAACTTCTATATATTGTTAAAAATTGAAGAAAAAAAATACCAATTTTCATAATCCAAATGTGAGACCTAGAATTATTTTAGGATCAATCCATACAATAAATGTTTTGGTGTAGACACATCTATCTGAAAATCTTTTACCTATTCATTGGATCTTTATAACTATTTCTGCACCGTCGTTTTTGCTGTTGTTGACGTTTAGTTAAAATATTTCAATAATTACATAATGTAAATATTTGGGTTCAGTATTGTCTTACTCATATAATTTCTTATAGCACCACTTTGTAAGTATATTAGCGATATGGCTTAACGTAATATTATGGATAGATTTGGGGGATGTTTGAGTTTGACTTTCTACAAATGTAGCAGTCAAATGATTCGTAAGGCCTCTCTGTTTAGAGTCGGCATATAATTTATCAATTAAAAATGCACAATTATAACTATTTATAAGAATGTAATATATAATATTATTATTTAACTATTTGATAATATCACACAAATTTAAATCTAAAATATTAAGTGAACTAAAAATCTTATAATATTTTTTACTAATTTTCTAAATTTACCAAAATCTATAACTAAAATGTTCATATACTTCAATGTAAAAAATATAATTTAAAATGTGTTAGAATTTCTCTGGCAAAAACTTAGAGGTCGCCGGTTTAGCGCTTGGGACGAGACCATATAACATGCTTTGGTCTCAGGCCTGAAGGGATGTATGGACTTTGGCCTAGAACCGTTTTGATTACTCAAAAAGAACAAATTGTGTTAGAAGTTAAACTAGAATTAGAAATATAAAACTAAAACTGATAGAATATATGTGTACCACATAGTGGACATGAAAAACTTTAATATCAACCTCTTTTAAATTGGAAATGAAAATTAAATGCAACTAATTAAATACACCGAAATAAGAACGTCAAACGGTTGGTGTCCCTCACTTTTCAAGCTTAAATTCTTCTATCCATGCAAGTGGTTTTGTCTTGTCCGAGGAATCAGTGTTGATTAATAGCTGTGGAAACGCGAGGTCGTGTAGTGCTTGATACGGTTTAGGGGTTAGGGTTTAGGGTTTAGAGTTTAGGGTTTAAGGTTTAGGGTTTAGGGTTTAGTAGCTTTCCTACGAAAGTGTTGAACTTATTGTGCATCATGAATCAAGTCCTTGACGGGATCATTGGTAAATTTGGTATGAACGGTACGCCAGCCGATCCATGAGTTGCATGTTTGATGGTTGGGGCTAGATCGATGTCCTTATCACGAGAGTCTTATATATGTGTAGGGATACATAGAACTCTCGGGTCTTCAAAATTAGGTTTTAGGGCTTACCCGGTGGAAAACATCAAAATGCTTGGCCGCGTCTTGTTTCATCAAAGGCTCGGTTGGACAGGTTCATCTTCAATTTTGTGTTCCTAATTTATTGTATAGTGTTAGTAATGGATATTGTATGCACTTATATAAAATAAAATGAAGACTAATTTGTAGCGGATTAGTCAGTCCTTGATGAACTTGATGTCATCAAATTTGATGTATAAGGCGAGTCGTGAAGCTTAGTTCCGGCCTGAATGCAAATTCAATGCCTTGAGGCACGTGTAATCACATACAATGCAGCCATGAGCTATAACATTAGGCTATTATAATGGTTTTGAATAACTATGACCATGACATCAATTTGTTAAAAATAGGAATCAAAAGGCCTATAGGAAAATCTCAATTAACAAGCCTAGATAAGGTGTTAAGCATGCAAAATGAGTAAAAACAAAAATTATAGTTTTTATTTTTGCTTTTAAATTATATATCGATCACATGATTTAATAATTCTCATGACATCGTTTCCTTAAAATTCATTACACCATTTTGCATGAGAATTTTAATTAAAACATGTATGTAAAATTTCATATAAACTTTAAAGTCATTTAAATATAAGTTCAACTAAATATATTTATTAAGTAAAACATAACGATGACTCATGACTGTTCCTTTCATAGTAATTAATAAGTATGAACGCATATGTTTGACAAATATAGTTAGTTTGAATTTATACTTGTATGAAGTAAAATTTTATAGTTTTAATTTTTAAGTTTGACTGATTATTATAATTATTTAACATATCAGTAAATTTTTTTTTATTAAAATTAAAAGAAATGAGAAAAAATATCCACTACATATCACAATCTCATTGTTTTTAATAAAAAAGTTTTTAATTTGATGTCTAATCAAAATACACCATTTCGTCACTATGATATTTATGATTTATGATTTCCAAAAATTTTGATGACAAGCGAACTAGTGGTATAAAAATATATAAAGTAGCTAGAATTTCATAATACAAATTTGATGACAAGTGAGACAATTCGTCAACTGACTTTGTTTTCTTGAAGTTCGCACTATTTGTGTACTTAAAGGATATACATTCGTTGATTTCATTGATTGTAATTTAGGATGTAATTAAAGAACATTTAATGCTAATATTTTATAACAAAATATTTTCTAACAATAAATAAAATATTTGTGAACTTGAAGAAAGTGATCTAAAAGTGAAACGTTGAAGTAAGTGGCATCAAATAGGTTACAACATTAATAAAATTTATTTTGTTATGAGATAAAAATATATATATATATATATTAGAGAGAAAATGTTGAGTTTTTTATTTCTATACATTTGTTTTTTTCCTAATTAACAGTTTTTGGTACTGAACTAAAAATTTTACGTGTACTATTTTTGATATAATTAATTTAAGTTCTAAGGTAATAAATGAGATCAAAATAAAATTGCTTGGTACAATTTTTACTTCACTTAGCTTTTATGGTTTTACAGCCGACGAGACTTATTATATTGATCTATTATATAAAGTCCAGTTAAGAGTTTTGACATTTACTCAAAATTTTCATTATTCAGGTGAGGATTTTCAAACATGTTATTTTTCTTTTCATTTTCCTATTACTATAGGTCAATTCTTTGATGGGATAACACCATATTTTGTATGAAAAGGTGTCCAATAGGATTACCAACTAATTAAAACCATATACCATCATTTTTATGTTTTCATTTCTGGTAATATGAGCTTGTAGTTAATATGACATATTTATTTGTAAAATATCTAAGTAAATACCAAATTTATTAAGAATAAAAATAAAAATAAAAGTTCATTTGAATACCAAAAATATAAAATTACAAAATGAAAACCAAACAAACATAAAGACTAAAGTTGAATAAGATAATTTACATATTCTAATAAATCACTCCATAAATAAATCCAAAAGAAAACTTCAATTGTGTTTCTTGTTTTTTTATATTCCTCTATCTCTTAACCAATTCTATCAAAAAAAAAATATATACTATATATCCTTTCTCCAACATTTTACAACGAAACAAAAAAAGTTATTGCCCCACTTCTCTAGTCACCCTACTCCAATCGACAATAGGATATATGGCACAATTTCATTTTGGGTCCCCTCAGAAACTACAGCTTCATCTATTTGATACGAACAGCAGCCTAACATGGATACAATGCTTCCCTTGCATGTTTTTTTGACGTTAACGTGGATACAATGCTTCCCTTGCACTTACTGTTTTGAGTAGAAAGTATATAAAAAAAATCGGTCTAATTAAGATTACCGTGATATAATGTGTAAAACAAATGCCAATGAAATTCAAATATGTCTTTCACATATGATATTTTGGCGAGGAAATGCACCTATCAACGATATTATTTAGATAACATGAAGGCAAAAATATTTAAATTTTAATTCATGAAACAAAATAAATTTATTGGTTGAACTGTCCATTTATGGTTCATTTGACACTCAATTAATTTTCTCTTTTTTTTTTCTTTTTTTTTTCTAGAAAGTAGAAACGTATATTAGAAAAACGGTTAATTCTTTAAAAAAATATAAAAAAATTCGTGATGGTCTTGATGGTCTCCAGCTCCAGCTTCATGATACTCTTCCAAGCCTCACTTCACTTTTCAAGCTTAAATCTTTTATCCGTGCGAGTGGTTTGTCTCGTCCCTCGTCTAGCTTGTATGAGTAATCAGTGTTGGTGAATAGCTGTGGAAACGTGATGTCGCTTGGTGCTTGATACTTGGTGTTGATTAGCTAAATTCCTACGAAGGTTTTGAACTTGTCTTCAAAGAATCATGTCCTTGACAGGATCATTGGTAAGTTTGCTGATCCATGAGCTGCTTGTTTGGTGGTTGAGGCTAGATCAATCTTCTCATCAGGAGAGTCTTGTGCATTTATAGGGATACATCAAGTCTTCACAATTAGGTTCGGTCGAAAACATCAAATTTTTGTGCGTTTGAGTACGTGATATATAGCAGGAGAAAGGCTGGCTGCGACACTGGTGCTTGGAGGAGTGTTTTGTCGCGGTGCTTGGCCGCGGCTTGTTTCATCGCAGGCTCCGCTGGACAGGTTCGTCTTCAAACGAGCATATATTCATTTTGGTTCTTTTAGCTTTCCAACAACACCAAGAAAGCTTGATTTGGTGGTTGAGAAGGTTTTCAACAGGTGCCAAATTTATGATGCTTTAAAGCTATCCTGAAATTCATTTTCTTCTCTTTGTATATTGTGCAAGATTTTGCATTCATTTTTAGTCTCTATTTTCTTGGTATTTATTGCAATTTGTTACTACTAGACAAGCTGGTTTTGAGTAACTGTAATCATGACATCAGTTTATTAAAAATAGTAATTAAAAGACCAATAGTAAAATCTCAATTAACGAACCTAGATAAGGTAATGAGCTTTCATAATTCTCATGTATACATCGTTTGCATGAGTGTATTTTTTTCTTAAAATTTATTACACCATTTTGCATGATAATTTTAGTCAAAACATATAGTTAAAATTTCATGTCAAATTTTAATTTATACAAATATAATTTCAAACTAAATATATTTATTAATCAAAACATAACGATGACCGGAAAATCATATACTAGTCATTTTTCTAGTTCCTTTCATCGTAATTAATAAGTGTGACATATATGTTTAACAAATATTTGTATGAAATAAAAATATATAAATTCAGTTTTTTAAATTAAGATTAAAAGAAATGACAATAATGATCCACTACATATTACAATCTGTTTAAAAAAAATAAATAAAAAATAAAGGGAAATACCACTGTGTACACTCAAATAAAAAAAATTAATAATTTAACCTCAGTATTTTTAAAATTAATTCTCTCTCATAGTTATTTTAGTTGGACGAAAATACCCCTATATATGGTAACAAATAGCTTAACGAGATAACATACTAAATATCAATAAATCGTAGACTTTTTTTATCCAACATTTATACGTCATATGTTTTTAACTTCTACAATATGATACAATGATTCAACACGATAATAAATGATTTATCAGAATAATTTCAAACTTATCATATAACTTATAATTTTATCACGATACAATATCATTTATACTGTTAATAAATTATTTAGCATATTAAGTTTAACACTAAAATCAAAAAATAAATCACTATTCCTATGGTGAATAGTTTCACCGATTTCGAATGAACAATTTCAGAAATTTGATAATTCGTTTTTTTTTATTCATAAGGTGTAGTGTATAATTTATCATGTTATATAGTTATCCATATTTATAAAATATAATATACAAATTAACACATTAACAAAATGGTTATATACAAAAGTTACAAAATGGTTTGTTATATCGTTGGTGAATAGTATTGTATCCATATTCGTTGAGATATATTTTGGTTTGGGTTTATAAAAGAGCGGTTAGGGTTTAGATTTTATAAATGAAAAAATTTGTATTCCGGTTTGGGTTTATAAAGTAGTGGTTAGAGTTTAGATAAAAGATTATTATGTTTTGAAATTATATTTCAGTTTGGGTTAACAAAATAGTGGCTAGAGTTTAGATTTTATCATTAAACGAAATATAATTTTGGTTTGGGTTGACAAAATAGTGGCTAGAGTTTAGATTTTATCATTAAACGAAATATAATTTTGGTTTGGGTTGACAAAATAGTGGTTTGGGTTGATAAATTACCGTGATAACATATTATTAACATGTTTAAAAACAAGTTATCGAATGCTATTAAACACTTATGAACAGTGTTATCGAATTCTATCAATCACATATGAATAGTGTTATTTCTTAATTTTACATATAATATGTAAATTATCGCGGTAACGGATTATTTAACATGTTTAAAAATAAGTTATCAAATGCTATTAACCACGGATGAACAATGTTATCGAATTCTATCAATCACAGATGAATATTGTTAGTATTAATTTAATCGATAATATGTAAATTATCGCGATAACAAATTATTTAACATGTTTAAAAATAAGTTATTAAATGCTATGAACAGTGTTATATATCCTACTCTTTTTTGTTTGTTTTGGCTAAATCAAGTGAAAGACAGACATGTCATTTTAGGTGGCTGGAGGTGACAGAACTAGTTTATGGATTATTACATCCTTAATTTTTTGTTTTCAGTTTATTTATGTACCAATTTTAACTCACCCAAAAATAAATAAACAGTTATAAATTTGATGCCATAACCCATATACACCCTTTCATGACTATAATGAATAAAAATTTATCCGAATCTCATGGCCTAGCCTTGGATCAAATATATATTTAAAATTATAAAAAGGTTCATATATTATAAATATTGTTTCAAGAGTGTTTAAATATTTTTTTAAACTCTATAAAAATTAGGAAATATTATTATTATTATAATGTTTTAAATATTATAAATATTTTCAATATTAAATTTATTTAAAATTTTAAGTCTTTAATATTTTAAATCTACACTAAGTTTAAACTAAAGTATTATTGAACTGCCATAATTTTAAACATGGTTTCATTTTTCGGCGATTATATAACAGGACAAGGTGTAAGACGGGTTGTAATATGCTTCCAACGGGATGACATGACAAGTTTTAAGACGGGACGAGTTTGAAATAATATTAATTAAAATATCATTAATCTCATACTTTAATATGGGTATATGTTTTCATTTTACTATTTTTTAACTATACCAATATAGGATATGCATAATCAAACGATTTAAGTAAAAATTGATATTATATATTTTATTAATTATTAAATAAACTCTAACAAAATCTATAAATCTATAAAGATATGAATTTTCAAAAAAATGTTTGTCCCGCGAGGTTAAACTCTAGTTCATATACATTTAAATAAATAAAAATCCCGTAATGTAAATTTAAAAGAAAATAATATTTGTAACTTAAATAGTAATGCACGACACTTTCAAAATGGACTGTACACTTGATTTATATTTAAACAAAATATCTCGTAATGTCATTTTAAAAAAATAGCTTTGAACCTCGCACATAATATTTTACAATATAATTTAAATATTTATTCTATCAAAATAAACTTAATTTACTCACTCCATCCTGATAGATACAAACTAAAAAAATTATATTAAAAATAATATCTTGATCATATAAAACCCATCTTAGTTAGTATAAAAATTATTAGGAAAAATAAAGAAAACATAATTAGTAAAAAGACAAACAATTCACAAAAAAAAAAAAATTAAGCCTTACAGATTTTAATATACATTTTCTCTACATGTTTAGTCTCAATTGTAGTAATTTTTAGAGAATTTTTGAGAAATACCCCTTTTGGTGTACCCTTTTTTAAAAATACACTTCTTTTCTATTCATTTTCAAAAATACCCTTTTCAAATATGAAAAATTATAAAATTTTATATGGTTGATAAGGTACTTCAAGATCATCATTACTACTGGGAGACTAAATCCAAATATTTAGAAGGTTTTAAAAGGTTCTAAACAGCATTTATATGGTTTTTATAAGGTTTTTAAAAGGTTTACACAGTTTTTATAAGCTTTTTATATGATTTTTAAAAGGTATTTATACGGTACTTATGAAATATATATATAAATTTACACACATGTAAAGATAATTTGTGTCTATAAATATAAGTTTATACATATTTTTTTGATAAATTTCAATTTTTATTGTGACTTTTTGATCAAATTAGAAAGAGGGGTATTTTTAAGAAGTGGTATTGGAAAAGGGGTATTTTTGAAATTACCCCTAATTTTTATATTACTGAGATTATAAAATATGAGTTTTTGTTTTACTTATTATTTTAACAAAATAAAAATACACAACAATTCCGGAGTGAGTCTCTCAGATGATCTAGTTACTAGTGAAAGAGAGAGAGAGAGATACACACATGCATATATAAAATCAATTGAATATGTTATGATATTAGAGGAGCCTCCTTCATCAATAACAATTTCAGATTGGGCCTCTTTAGCAGCTTCTTCTTTTCTATATATTTTCAATAGAGATAGAACCAACAATTGTATACCAAATAAAAGCTATTGTACCCAATCCAAGCGCAAAGACTGGCGAAATTAGGTTATAGACGAAGAAGGAGATTGTTATCACCCCAAACATTTGGGCGAGGCTTATCGACTAGTGAGATGTCCGGGGCAAATTCATGGGCAACAAGAATTAAGAATACGAATATGAAACTACAATAACCAGAAAATATAAAACTACAATAACCAGAAAATATACAAAGACCAATATGCACATATAGCGTTGTGCTGGATCATCACTTGATTTAAAGAACATGGTGAGAGTTCGCATATTTGATATTCCCAAACTAATGTACATGAGGAAGAGTGGTGAGAGTATGGATTCGAGAACCGTATTGTTATATATATATATTCACTGCCATTATAATCCCTATGATCAGTTCATGCATAGTTCGAGAATAGCTGCATGATACTCACCTAACATATACAAAATGAGTTGTATTACATAACAAAATGAGTTTTATTTTGTTATATTATGATAACATAACACAAATAATTATTTACCATAGGATCTCTTTTGGAGGAAGGGGGATATCAACATTATTCATCTCTTCGTCCAAACAATACTTCTTGTTTTTGTAGTGGCAAAGAAATTCTCACCTAGATAATATATGTATCTTCATTTAATTAGTCTAGATTTCATAAGAAATATTTAGGTTTTTGTTTTTCTATTTCTTGTGTTTAATGCCAAAAAGCTACATTCAATATTTTTCTTTTATTTAGAAAATAATATTTTGGTATTTTCTAAAAAGATCTTATCCAATATTTCAACATACAAATCTATATTAATGTACATTTGATGTTCTAACATTTTATTTTGTAATTTTTTCATATTCAAACCCTTGCCATTTGAATAAATAACAAAATTTTAAAGTAAATATTTTAATTATATCACAACAAAGTTTTAAAATTAAATCACGTTCCTCAGAATCCGCCGTTGACCATCATTGACCGCCGTTGACCATCATTGACCGCCGTTGACCAACTTTGACCAGTGTTGACCCAAAAAGATATGTTTAAAAATTATTTTTATTTAATTTTAAAAGTTTCAAATATATAAAAAATGATTCTATTTAATCTCTTATAGTACTATACCGGCCGTCGGATATTAATGGGCTCATGGGCCTAGTGAGAGGACATGAGACCCATTAAAAGAGGTAGGCCTATGGACTGGTGGTGAACATGGGGTCCATTAGAGATGGCGGTCGGAGCGTTACAAGTGGTAATCACCACATGATCTTTTCCTGTGTTTTGGCCTCACTCACACAGTTCCCGACAACCACTTCCTATAAGGTCACCCATCCTTTGATTACTCCAGCATAAGCACGCTTAACTGTGAAGTTCTCTCAAGACCCTTGACCGAAAAGATAACTGCACTTTTGTGACATAGGTGGCCAAATCAATTCATTTAAATCCATCCGCAAATTAGGATCTCACAATTCTCCCCCACTAACAGACCGCAACGTCCTCGTTGCACACAAGATCGTCACTCCTTGACAACGATCGTCACTCCCTGACAACGATCGTCACTCCCTGACAGTGTGAACCCACCACTCCACACTTGTATGGGTTCGGCTCTGATACCACTTGTAACGCCCAGACCGCCATCTCTCCAGTAGGCCCATGTTCACCACCAGCCCATGAGCCCACCTCTCTTAACGGGCCTCACATCCTGTCACTAAGTCCATGAGCCCATTAATATCTGACGGTCGGTTTGCTACGTCTGGGAGGCTTAAATACTTGTTTTATTGACCCTACAAATCACCAAATCAACTTCCCTGTGTTTTGGCCTCACTCACACAGTTCCGATAACCACTTCCCGGAAGGTTACCCATCCTTTGACTACTCCTGTAACGCCCGTGTTCCGTTTTGGGTGGTGTCGATCGACACCACTGAGGGGTATTGCTCGACACCAGCAATTTTTCGGTTTGGATGGTTTGATTTTAATTGCGTTTTGATTGAGGTTGGTTAGGGTTTAACCCTAGGTCATGTTTTGTTCTTTAGTAGCAGCTTTTAGAAGTTAAACAAAGAGCAGAGAGTATGAGTTGATCTTTTGGTGCCTTTGAGTGAGTGTTTTGTGAGTTGGAGGCCTTTTCTTGGTGGTTCAAGTCTAGAGAAGGTTAAATCCGTGGTGTTTGGTGTCTGTGGAGGTTGTTTCACCCTTGCTAGTCCTTTCTTGTTTAAGAAGTGAGTGCATGACCAGGCTTATCTAAGCATGTTTGATCATTGTTTTTAGTGTTTTTATGATTGTTTGATTGATTTCTTTGCTTGTTTGGATGTTTATTTGTTGAATGATGCCTGTGAAACCCCTTGGAGACTCGCTCATATCATAGAGGTGATTTGGAGGGGAGATCTAGTGAGAAACGTTAGATGGAGCGACTGCAGAGCGTCGGTGTCGATCGAAACCAGTGGTGGGTGTCGCTCGACACCAATGTTTTGTCCTGCGAGGATAGCTACGACTCGCAAATGGAGTGTCGAGCCCAGTGTCGACCGCGAGTGTTGATCGACACCGATAGTCAGCAGCGATTCTAGTTTTTCTTGTATTGGATGTTTGGTTCTTTTTCTTGAATGATGGTTGAATGTGCTTGTGTGTATAGCCAGTAGTGGGAGGATTGCCTCACTAAGTATTTATGAAATACTTATGCATCTTTTTCTTTGATGTAGGTAAAAGTAAAGTGTGATCCGTGAAATCATGGCGAGGAGAGGAGGATGATTTAGGCGCTTATCTTGGTGATTTGGATTATTGTTGGATTTGGTAGGGTGTTATAATGGAATTTATAAGCATGTTAGGATGATCATGTTTTGGAAATAGTTTGGTTGAACTTGATGTTTTAATGGAATTATTTTATTGGATTTTTGGTTAAGTCTTCCGCTGTTAATGTTGATCGTGTGCTTTAATGAGATTAGCTGGTTGAGTTAATGGGTTAATCCGGTGTGCATGCTATAAAAAAAACGGGATGGGTTCTTTCAATTTGGTATCAGAGCTTCTACGGTTCTAGGACGAGATTAATTGGTAAATTGTGATGTGATGTGTGAATTGCATTGATGAGGAATGATGATGTGATTTGCATGCTGATTGATTTGTGTGTTTAATCAATAGTGTGAGCATGGAGACCTAAATCATCCTCTCGAGCCTTCAATGAGATTCCACGGTAAGTTGTGTGGTTTGGTGTTTTTGTTTGGTATTCTTAGCCTTTTGTTGTGATGCAGATGGTTAGAGGTGGAGCCATCAATGAGATTTCACGGTAAGTTGTGTGGTCATGGTCGCGGTAGGGAGCGTGGTGTTGCCTCGGGTAGCGACACGAGTGTGGGCCGGAGGCTCCTGTTGGGCCTGATGTGCAGCCCGTTGCACCTGGAGTTCAGTCAGTTGGGCCTGGTGTGCAGTCTTTTGTCAGGATTGTACAGCCCGAGGGGGTAGGTGCGGTGGTCGAGCAGCCGTACTACCTGCAGATGTTGGAGTAGCTGCAGCGGTTCAAGATGCCTTTGTTCTCTGAAGATTCTGATCCGGCTGTAGCGGATGAGTGGCGGGTGCGATTGGAGCGGTATTTCTACTCGATGAGGTGCCCGGAGGCGTATCGGTGGATATGGCGGCCCACTACTTGGCAGGTGATGCACATTTGTGGTGGCGGAGTGTGCTGGTTAAGAGGTGGCAGGGAGTGACAGTATGGGGGATTTCTTGGCAGACTTTAATGCCAATTATTTCCCAGCGGAGGCACTAGACCGGATGGAGTCGCAGTTCTTGACGTTGACTCAGGGAGAGCGGTTAGTGCGGGAGTATGACTTGGACTTTAGGCGACTCTTGTTGTACTCGGGTCGTGCGAGAGATCTTGAGCAGATGCAGGTGCGTCGGTTCTTAAAAGGGCTCAGCCACGACATGAGGGTGTGGTGCAAGGTGCGAACCTATGCATCGCGTGTTGAGCTGGTTCAGGTGGCGGCGGGTATCGAGGACGAGTTTAGGAGTTACATGGTAATTCCTAATCCATCGGTGCAGCCGAAGAAGGCCCAACCGCAGTCGGTTTCGAGCAGAGGTAGCAAACCTGCTCAGGGACAGAAGAGGAAGTGGGACGACACTTCCAGGGCGAGTCAGGGCGATCAGAAGTGCTTCAGGTGTGGGAGCACGGATCATAGGGTGACGAGCTGCCTAAAGAAGGGCGAGCCGTGGGTGGATACCCGTGTTTGTTACCACTGCAGGGAGACGGGGCACATCAAGACGAAGTGTACGAAGTTGCAGCAGATGGCGGTAGCAACGGTGCAGCCAGTGATGCAGGCAGTGGGTGCAGCCAGGATTGCAGCTGCGAGGGCAGTCTTTGGCTCAGTTGGGAGCACCGCTAGTGGCACAGATCGAGGGATCGCGGGGTTACTCTATCGTGCAGACAGGAGAGCCAAGCACTGGACGACCGATCACAGGTTCAATTCTAAGACGCAGTCTGTTTCCTTATATTGTTTTAGAATTTGTGTTGTTTTTCTTGTGGTTTTTGGGGTGGCCGGTCTTAGTGAAAAGGGTTTGTGTATGGACCCTGTTGGTGGGTGGGTTCTTATCCCACGTGATGTTCGATTCTGAAGCTACAAATAGTTTCATTACCCTGGAGTGCGCAGCGGGTTGTAAAATCAGGGGTGATACGGGTTATTTCGGATCCGTTAGAGTCCCAGGATGCGCGTTGCTAGCGGTTCAGGGACGGGCTAGTGGTGTGGATGTGCAGATTGTGGGAGAGTCGATGCCGGCAGATCTGTACATTAGTCCGGTGGAGCTGTATGATGTTATTTTGGGCATGAATTGGTTGGATCGGCACATAGTTCATCTGGATTGTCACCGGGGAAGAGTATGCTTTGAGCGGTCCGGACCAAAGTTGTATTACCAGGGTGTAAGACCGATTTCAGTGAGTTTAGTGATTTCGGCGATGCAGGCGGATAAGATGATCCGGAAGGGACGGGAAGCCTACTTGGCGACAATTGTGATGCCGTTATCTAAGGCTCCGTACCGGATGGCTGCAGCAGAGATGGTTGAGCTGAAGAAGCAGTTGGAGGATATGCTGGGAAAGGGTTTCATCTATCCTAGTGTTTCACCGTGGGGAGCACCGGTGTTGTTTGTTAAGAAGAAAAATAGGAGTTTCCAGCTGTGTATCGATTACCGGAGACTTAACCGAGTCACAGTGAAGAACAAGTATCCTTTGCCGCGGATTGACGAGTTGTTGGATCACTTGAGGGGAGCTACGTGGTTCTCTAAGATTGATTTGGCGTCGGGGTACCATTAGATTCCTATCGACGAGGCGGACATCCGTATGACGGCGTTTAGGACGAGGTATGGGCATTACGAGTTCGTGGTGATGCCTTTCGGATTGACTAATGCACCAGCGGCGTTTATGATCTAGGCGCTTATCTTGGTGTTTTGGATTATTGTTGGATTTGTTAGGGTGTTAAAATGGAATTTAGACGCATGTTAGGATTATCATGTTTTGGAAATAGTTTGGTTGAACTTGATGTTTTAGTGGAATTATTTTATTAGACTTTTGGTTAAGTCCTTCACTATTAATGTTGATCGTGTGCTTTAATGAGATTAGCTGGTTGTGCCTTCATGCATAACCAATATAAGCTTTGAGGGGTGATGCTTATCATTTGGCCATGACAAGGACGCAGAAGGCTCAAAGCTCTCTTTACAGACTAACAAATGGCGGAACAGGTCTGAAAGTTCTCTCAAATGGATCAAAGTAATGACGGGACAATGGCGAGAAGAGGGCGGATTCAGAAACTTTTTATATGTGGGGCGTAAATCATATATAACTAATCATATTTAAATCTATTAAAAATATATATAATTTTCACCTTCTATATATAGTAAAATTTGAAAAACAAATACTATTTTTTTTGAAAATATTTTTGTTGACTTCTAAAGTATCAATTAAAAATACACAATCAAAATTTTTTATAAGAATGTAATATATAATATTATTATTTAACTATTTGCTAATATAACACAAATTTAAATCTAAAACATTAAGCACTACGCGATGCATGAAGAATGTTTAGTTTTATGCTTCAATACAAATACAAGTTATATTGGTTAGTCAATTGTAATCAGTCATTGACCGGATCGATGGTAGGTTTGGTATGAATGGTACATACACTGATCCATGAGTTGATTGTTTGGTGGTTGGGCCTGGATCGATGTCCTTGTGAAAAAAAAATTATGTATAATGTATATATATAGGGATACATAAGACTCTCGGGTCTTCACAATTAGGTTTTAGGGCTTATCTAGTCGAAAACATCAAATTGTTGTGGGTTTGAAACTTTGAGTAAGTGTTAGCAGTAGAAAGGCTGGCTGCTGCACTGGGGCTTGGAGGTGTGGTGGAGGAGTTTTTTTTTGTCGCAGACGCATGGCTTTAGGGCGGGGCCAAGAAATGCTTGGCCGCGGCTTGTTTCATCGCAGGCTCGGCTGGACAGGTTCGTCTTCAGTTTTGTGTTCCTAATTTGTAGTATAGTATTAGCTAGGATAGTAATGAATATTGTAATATTTATATAAAAGAAAATTAAGACAGACGAGATTGTAGCGGATTACTCCATCCTTCATGAACTTATGGATGAGTTTACATGATGTCCTCAAGTTTTATGTATAAGGCAACTCGTGAACCTTAGTTCCGGCCTTAAAACAAATTCAATGCCTTGAGGCACGTGTAATCACATACAATGCAGCCATGAGCTATAACGTTAGGCTATTATAAAGGTTTTGAATAACTGTGACCATGACACCAATTTATAAAAAAATAACAATTAAAGACTTATAGAAAAATGGAAAAATTTCAAAAATATTCCTTTTCAAATATAATTTTTTTAAAATACCTTTTTAAAATTTTATTAAAAATCATTAAAAAAAAATATTGAAATTTATCTAAAATATGTATGTAAGCTTATAACATACACACAAATTACTTTACATGTGTATAAATTTATATATCTTTCATAAATATCACATAAATATCTTATAAAAACCTTGTAAAAAATTTAAAACTTCTTAAAACGTTATAAATTATTTGGATCAAAATAGTAGTTATTAACTAGAAGAAGTACTTTATAAACCATATACTACTTTATAATTTTTCATATTTAAACAGGGGTATTTTTAAAAATAGATAAAAAAATTAAGGTATTTTTTTTAAAATGTACACGAAAAGGGGTATTTCTCAAAAAAGTTATATAATTAAATTTTTTATTTTCTTTTAAATTAAAGATTTCATAATTCCCATGTATACATCGTTTCCTTAAAAGTCATTACACCATTTTGCATGAGAATTTTAATCAAAACATGTATGTAAAAGTAAAATTTTAATTTATGCAAATATAAGTTCTACTAAATACATTTATTAATTAAAAGATAAAGATAACTGCCAAAATCATAAACTAGTCATATCTTCTAGTTCCTTACATCTTAATTAATAAGTGTGAACACATATGTTTAACCAATATAGTTACTTTTGTTTAATTGATTTTTTACAATGTTGACTTTTCTGAACTGTTGATTTTTTAGAGTTAACTAGTTTAGATAATTTTCATTTTAGAAAATAAAATTTTATTTAACTAATGTTCAAATTTTTGATTAAAATAAATAAAATATTTAAATATCCTTTTTCAAATTTTCAATAAATGAGAAAATATGATAATTTTTTTTGAATTATGATTTTTAAAATTTGTTTTTAATTTAAATTCTAAAAGTTTATAAATATGATTGAGTTTTGTTAAACGTTTTATTCCTCAACCGTTTTCAATTTTTTGAAATTTAATTTAATTTATTGATTAAAATTAATTACTGATTATCTAACACACTTTTAAAACATTCGAGTATCTAATTTATAAACAGTAAAGTATTTTTAATATTTTTTGTAATTTTGTTTTTCATTTTTAGTTATTAATAAATTTAATTAATAGTATCCATAATATATTAACTCATCATTAGCTAAAATCTTTTTAAAAAATTTCGAATATCATAGTAAAATACTTTACTGTTTATAAATTAGTAAAATAATATCATGATAAAATAATATTTGTAAAATATAATAATTTAAATATATTAATTAATATATAAAATTTTAATTATTATTTAAGGGTAAAATGGTCATTTTTCAATACATAAGATACATTCAAATTCTTAAAAGAATTAGTGTAGATTTAAAATTTCCACTTAAAATTAGGATATACCAACAAAATAATCCTAAAAACTATCAACCTTATGAAGATTGCATAACATACCGTGTTGCAATGTGTAAAACGAATGTCGGCAAACTTCAAATCTGCATTTCACATATGATCCTTTGGCGAGGAAATGCACCTATCAACGATATTATTTAGATAACATGAAAGCAAAAATATTTAAATTTTTAATTCATGAATGAAAAAAAAATTATTGGTTGAACCTGTCCATTTATGGTTCATTTGACACAATTAATTCTCTCTTTTTTTTTGTTTTCTAGAAAGTAGAAACATATATTAGAAAAACGGTTAGTTCTTTGAAAAATATATAAAAAAATTCATGATGGACTTGATGGTCTCCAGCTCCAACTTCATGATACTCTTCCAAGCCTCACTTCACTTGTCAAGCTTAAATATTTTATCCGTGCGAGTGGTTTGTCTCGTCCCTCGTCTAGTTTGTATGAGTAGTTAGTGTTGGTGAATAGCTGTAGAAACGTGATGTCCCTTGGTGCTTGATACTTGGTGTCGATCAGCTAATTTCCTACGAAGGTGGTAAACTTGTCTTGCAAGAATTAAGTTCTTAACATGATCATTGGTAGGTTTGCTATGAACGATATGTCCGCCAGGAAGTATATCCTAGTAAAAAAAATACCTATCCACTTGGCAGTCGCGAAAATTCGTGGCTATAAGATAATTTTTTTATAAAAAATCACGAATCATTTGAGCTACGACGCTATAACTACGAATATTAAGGCACATCCACAAATATTAAATCTATCGAATCTTCAAAATTAGGTTCGGTAAAAAATGTCAACTTGTTGTCCGTTTGAGTAAGTGATATATAGCAGGGGAAAGGCTGGTTGCGGCACTGGTGCTTGCAGGAGTGTTTTCTCGCGGATGCATGGCTCTTAGGCGGGCCAAGAGGTGCTTGGCCGCGGCTTGATTCATCTACGGCTCCGCTAGACAGATTCATCTTTAAACGAGCATGTACAATATTCAGTTTGGTTCGGATTCTTGAACTGATTCTACTTGGATATGATATATGGTTCTTCTAGCTTTGCAACGACACCAAGAAAGCTTGATTTGGTGCTCGAGAAGGTTTTCAACAAATGCTAAACTGATGATGGCTCAAAGCTATCCTGATCATTTCTTTTCGTCTACAAAGAGTCGAAAATTCCTTTAAACTACAATGAGTCGAAAGTGTCTTTTAATTGCTAGATTTGTACTTAGTAGACACTTAATCGAAAGTGTCTTTCATTAATCTATATATATAAAGTTAGCTTTTTCTCTCTTCTCATGATGCCACCTAAGCATCCACATAAACCACATTTTTTTCTACATTAAAATAAATTTAAAACATTCATTTAGTGCATATTTATGCTACTTATTTAATTAATAGAAAATTTATATAAATAAAAATAAATTATGTAAATAAATGAAATGTTAAATAAGAAATACTTTCATTTTTATTAGTTAGTGGTAATAATATAATTCAACTTTCATTTTAAATTGATCATAGTTTAAAATTTTAAATGTGTTACTGACTTTAAGAATGTAAGTAAATTTTCAATTTATGGTAGAACAAAAACAACATTTATGCAATTGTACATATAAAATCTTAAAGGGGAAAAATAAAATTGAAAGTGAAATATTAGTTTATAACATGATGAAAAAGAAAATGATTTTAGTCCAAATTTAAATATTGAAAAATAATAATTCAAGAGAAAATAACTATAATATGTTTTGAAAATCAATTAAAAAGAAATAAAATATCACAATATGAATAAAAGATTAAAAAAATATATATAAATCTTCCGCGCGCAGCGCGGATCAACTGCTAGTATTTATATAAAAGAAAACTATGACTAATTTGTAGTGGATTAGTCAGTTCTTCATGAACTTAATGGATGAGTTACATGATGTCCCTAAGTTTATGTATATAAGCAAATTATAAAGCTTAAGTCAAAGCCTTAAGGCTCATGCAATGAATCCATGAGCTATAACGTAGCGTGTGCTTTAGATCCCTTTTTGGCTTAGCATCCACGACCTCTAAGCTTGTCTATGAAATTTTCAATTTTATTTTGTTTTACCAATGGATGACATATATTACTATACTAGAATTTAACCTGCGGTACGACGTGGGATAATATTTGTTTTTTAGAATTTTATGTATCAACTAGTTGTTGATTCGCGCTATGCGCGGGAAGTTTATAATTTTTATATAAAAAAAATTGATTTTTTTTTGTTTTTTTTTGCAACATTTGTTTTGTTGGTTTTTTATTGCCATCATTTTTTGTTATTCTATTTTTTGTCTGGGTTGTTTTTTAAAAATTTATATTAGTTTAGTATTTGAAATGATTACTGTTATTTGTTTAACTGTAAATTAGGCTCAACAGTAGGTGTTATAACCTTATATATTTCAGAAGCCTTCAATTCTTGTAACCCTCACGGCCTCACAAACAGTTATAAATTATCAAATTAAATAGCTTACCGTATGTATGCATTTAATTAGTTCATCTTGTATAAACGCAACATTATAGACTGACATAAATATAATTCTTTGCATTTCTATTGGCTCTCATATAAATAGATATATATTGGAGTGTGAATTGATTTTGAAGACATATCATAATTATTTTCTCCTCAATAATAGTCCTTTTAGAAAGACGTCGTTTTATGGTCGTTGTTTCGAGAAATGTTGAAATTGGTCTTTTAGAGAAATTCTTTCTAATGACCTTTTAATAATACCCTTTTGCAAAACTACAATTTTTTGCCATTTTAATTGTTGCCCTCCCTTAAATTTTAATGGTCATTTTATCCATAGTTGAAAGAATATTCTTTCCAAAAATATTCTCCCCAAAAATTTCCCGCTGATGTGTCTGAATTTTACTCATTTTAGCACTAGTTTTATGCATTATTTTTGTCATTCTAGGTCTCATTACTTGATCATTTATGCATATTTTCCTTGTTTTGCTTCACTTGTAGAATCTAGGCCTTGCATTGATTCCATTGTAGTTTTTGTGCATAAACAGGTGTTTACCCAAGGGAAAAGAAGCAAATCATGACAAATAGGACAACTGTAGATGTTGCATCCGATCGAGCAGGAGGATCCGAGCCATGGAATCGATCGAGTGTTCGAGTGGACCAGAGAAGCAGCTCGACCAACCATCCGATCAAGTCATCCGACCAGACCGATCGAGTGCACGACCGAGCAGACCGATCGAGCACCATTAAACCGACTTTCTATTTTGTCTGCTAGTGTTTTAGGGCTACCTAAACTTGCTATAAAAAGGCTCTTTGCCTAATGACTTATCATCTCGAGTTGTATTAGGGTTTTTCTTCATTTTGCTTTAGAATTTCCAGAATCTTGTAAACTTCATATCTTTTGATCTATTGAGTATTTTCTATTGCTTCTTTGTATTATCTTGCTCCTTAGATCATTATCTATCTAGTTATGCATAATTTAGAGATTTATGGGTTTGAGTTCTTGAACATGTTTGTCAGATCTGAGTAGATTCTTAAGGTTTTGGGGATGAGCTAGATGTGTAGGTGGAGAACTTTAGGTAGCTATGTTTCCCATAGGTAGAAATGTTTAGATTTCCTTCTGGATTAGTGTATATAACACTAGTCCCATTTTGATCAAGTGGTGATTAGCATTCAGGCTTCCACGCCCGAGAGGTGTTCGATGGAATGCCGGATAATCTAATGCCAGAGAATTTTATGTCTAGCCCAAGAGATTGGTTGTCTAGAGTGTTATTTGACATTACTGAGCTGAGTCTTAATGCCTATTCATTTCATATTTCATCAACCAGAAGTTGAGATTAGGAAGTGATTTGAATTTGATAGCCTTTGTCAAGAGATTGAACTGGTTATTTTATGAGCTTGTTGTCTAGAAAACAACATTGTTTGTGTTTGATTGATTTAGCAACCTAGTGAACCTAAAGATCTCCACTGAAGTCATCATCTCATCCCAGAACCTCCCTTTAATTGATTGATTTACCTTGCTTAATTTATGTTCTTGCATCTCTAGTTCACTGCATGTTCTTGTTTCTGTAGTTTTATTTCTGTTTTAGTTTAATGTTCTCTCTTGTTTAGTTTCTGCTTGTTTTAAATTCAGTAATTGATAGTTTAAAACATTTCCTGCTTGGCTTAACTTGTTGAATATTAATTGCATATTAACTGTTTGCACACTTAATTGCAAATAATTTTTGTAATTCTTTTTTTTTGCTGGAAAATTTTGTCAAAAAACTTTTGGCGGGAAATTTTTTGTCGGAAAATTTTTGGCGGGAAAATTTTGGCGGGAAAGTATTTGGTTGGAAACTTTTGGAGGAAAATTTTTGGAAGGAATATTCTTTCAACTAGGGGTAAAATGACCATTACAATTTAAGAGAGGGTGAAAAGGAAAATGGCAAAACAAGAGGGTAGTTTTGCAAGAGGGTATCATAAAATGATTACTAGTAAGATTTTCTCTTTTCCCTTTAATCACTATCTTTCAATACTCAAATTTGGATTAAATGCATTTGATTTAATTTGTGAAATATAAATTTGGTATTTCTTTCTGATCATGTTATAAACTAATATTTCACTTTTAATTTAATTTTCATGTTTAAAATTTTATATATACAATTACATAATTTTTTTTATTCTATCATAAATTTAAAATTTACTTCCATTCTAAAATCCAGTAACATTTTATTTATTTTATATAATTTAAATTTTATTTATATAAAATTTCTATTAATTATAAGTAACATAAATATGCACTAAATACATATTTTAAAAAAATTTAAGTGTAAAATAAAAAATGTTGCTTAGGTGGATACTTAGGTAGATGCTTAAGTGGCATCATGAGAAGAGATAAAAGCTAACTTTATATATATAGATAGATAGATAGATAGTGGTTATGCTAGGATGGTTTTGCTACTTTATTAATAATTATTAAAAAAATATTTATATCGTAATAATATAAAGTTTGATTGATTTAAACAGAGTAGTTTGATAGATTCATATCGTTACACATGCATGAACTTAAGAAAGTACGAAGTTTGGTTCCTAACTTTATCAAAGGTTTTGAATGATTAATTTAAAGGTTGTAAAATTAGTAGGGTTTATTTAGCGCTACGCGCGGTTTGTCTCTGTAAATACTTTTAGTTTACTTTTTCTATAATAAATTTTCATTCCAAATGTAATTGTTTGAGTTTAAAAGTATTATGGATGTGAATGCATTAGATGATAACATGTCATATAAAAAAAGATAATTTTTGAGAAATACCCCTTTTGGTGTACCCCTTTTTAAAAATACCCCTTTTATCTATCCATTTTCAAAAATACCCCTGTTTAAATATGAAAAATTACAAAGTTTTATATGGACTATAAGGTATTTCTATATGATAACTCCTACTGGGAGATTCGATACAAATATTTTATAATGTTTTATAAGGTTTTAAATAGTTTTTACAAGTTTTAAAAGGTTTTTATAAGGTTTTTATAAGGTTTCTATAGGTTATTTTTACGGTATTTATTAAAGTTATAAAAAAATTTATACACAAACAAAAGTAATTTGTGTGTATATTTATAAGTTTACACACATACTTGGATAGATTTCAACATTTTTGGTGTTTTTTGATAAACTTCTAAAAAGGGATATTTTTAAAAAGTGGTACTTAAAAAGGGGTGATACACTTAAGAGTTTAAGGAAATTAAAATGGTGAAATTTGTTGTTAGGAAAAACAACTAAACTATGTATTTGGTATCATTTGTGCCCACCATTTTACAGAAAAGAAAAGAAAAATAGATCTATATTGGGTGGTACACTTAAGAGTTTAAGGAAATTAAAATGGTGAAATTTTTTGTTAGGAAAAACAACTAAGGGGTGATACACTTAAGAGTTTAAGGAAATTAAAATGGTGAAATTTGTTGTTAGGAAAAACAACTAAACTATGTATTTGGTATCATTTGTGCCCACCATTTTACAGAAAAGAAAAGAAAAATAGATCTATATTGGGTGGTTTACTCAAACAACACATATAAGTGTAAAAAGCACTAGAATAGCCTTAGGAGAGAGAAAATGACCATTTTTTAAAAAATAGCAACATTACCCTTTAAAGGGTGTACAAACAAAAACGAAATTACTAAAATTGTCATTATTAAAGTGGTTACTTCTCCAAAAGTTAGTCAAATGTTTGGTGAGGTAATTACTTAGCATTTGTTGATTTGTTATAGATGATAGGTCTGGAACATGTCTTGCTAATGCCTAACTTTCCGGTGGTTTGTTTGTTCTTTGTTATACGTTACCTTGTTTATTTGCAACTGTTTTAGGGTTAGACTCATCAGATTCTGGTTTAAAACTTCAAGTTTTTGTTTTGAAGTTTCAGATTGTGTTTTAAACACTTTCAGTTTTAGTTTTAAAAATTTTCAGGTTTTGGTTTTAAAAACTGCAGGTTCTGTTTTAAAAACTTTAAGGTATTTGGTTTCTAAAACTGCAGGATTTGGGTTTAAGGTTCTATTGTCTCTATAAGAAATGAAATTGCAGTTTGGTTTTGAAGTTTAAGGTTCTGTTTTAAAAACATAAAGGTTTTGGTTTTGAAATTTCATTTTGCGTTTGAATCATTACCTTCTTACATAGATTCAAACATCACCATCTTACATAGGTTTAAGGATTTGGGTTTAAGGTTCTATTGTCTCTATAAAAAATGAAATTGCAGTTTGGTTTTGAAGTTTAAGGTTCTGTTTTAAAAACATAATGGTTTTGGTTTGAAATTTTATTTTGCGTTTGAATCATTACCTTCTTACGTAGATTCAAACATCACCCTCTTACATAGGCTTAAAGATTTGGGTTTAAGGTTCATTTGAAATTTATAAATTCTCTGCTTGAATCATCACCTTCTTACATAGATTCTTAAGTCCGGATTTTTCAGTGTGTTATTCATGCTAATTCTTAGTTTTTTGCCTCTTTAAGCTGTTTTTATTTTAAGCTTTCTCTAGTACATGTTACTAATTTGTTTCGAGGAATATTGTCGATTAAAAATACTACTCAGTCTGGTGACAAAAAAAAAAAAAAATTACTACTCAGTATCAGTCTTTTGCAGATGTTTGTTCTATGTCTGTCCTACGTCCTACGAATGCAAAATTTTTAAAACCTGCAACTGCATTTACTCAAACTCACAACTGAAACTGAACTGCAACTTAGAAAACCAAAAGGTCCAAAACCTGCAAATACAAAAAAAATTTGCAAATGTTTAAAACCTGCAAATACAAAAAAAAACTGCAAATATTTAAAAACCTGCAACTACTCAAACTCAATTCTGAAACAGAACTGCAACTTAGAAAACCATAAGGTCCAAAACCTTCAAATTTTATTTTACCAAAAACCTCCAAACTCACTAAAACTGCAACTTAGAAAACCATAAGGTCCAAAACCTTCAAATTTTATTTACCATAAACCTCAAAATTCTCTATAATTGCAACTTAGAAAACCAAAAACCAAACTCAAACATTGATAAAAGATTATACATGAACTAAAACTTGAAAAAGAACTGACACATAACTGAACTCAAACTAAAAAACCTGCAACAACTCAATCTCAATCTTAAAAGTACATAAACTCAACTCAAACATGCAACTCTACTCAAACAAAAACATATATGTATTGTTAAGAACCATCATGGGGTTCTAACCATTGGAGATGGTCTAATAAATCTGTATGTAAATAATAGTTTGTTTGTGAAAAGGAAAAACTTTTGTTCTTCCAAGCCAAGTCTGTTCGTTTTATTAATAAAGCACCTTGTTACACCTATGTACCTTAAAAATGGATGTAACAAATGCTCTCTCTGTCTATCTACTTTTTTTTCTTTTTTGTTCTAATCTTCTCCTCGAGTAACTCTCCGTCGAGTTCATACATCCTGTTCAGAGCCTCCATGTTCTCTAGCGTCTCATGCAGCATTCTGCTGTCACTCCCATCGCATCTCAAATGTTGCATTGGGCCGTGCAGGATCTTGTTCACTATTTCTCCGGTTAGTTTCTCTACTGCTTCCTTCGTCTTCTTGTCAATGTCATTCCCATGTTTAGACATAAACTTTTCAACTGAAGCCGCTCTGATTCTATCTGCTTTGCTTCTTAATTTCTTGATTGTTGGAACCGTCTGCAGAGAATCCCTCCACGCTTCAAACATTTTGGATTCATGTGTTATTATATCCCGAGCTTCCATTGCTTTCCTCGCCCTGTATTCCTTATTGGCATCAACGACTTCCTTGAGGTCATCCACATTGTAAACCCGTGCACCGTCTAATTCAGCGACACAAGAACCAACGTTTCTAGGAACAGAGATATCAACAAAGAGCCTCGCATGATCTGCAGGAGGAGGAGGTAGCATCTCTACATGCTCCTTCAAGAACAATGGTGTCTCAGATGCTGTGCTAGTAAAGATCACGTCTGCTTCCGCAGCACAAGCTAGCATCTCATCAAAGGCTTTATAAATAATCTCAACCCCATGCGGCATCTCCCTACGAATAGCTTCAACTCTCTCTTTGCTTCGGTTCACAACCACCATTTTAGTGCAACCTTTAGCAACAAGGTGCTTGATCACAAGCCTCCCCATCTTTCCTGCACCAATCACCAACATCAAAACAGATGATACTCCTGGAACCTTGGTGAGAGCAAGTTCGACGGCAGCAGAGCTAACAGAAACAGCACCAGAGGCGATATTAGTCTTTCGTCTAACAAGCGCTCCAGCAGAGATAGCTTTTTCAAATAGCCCACCAATCATCATCCCAAACCCATTATTCCCTACTTTTTCTTTACCTACTCGACTAACTTGTTTAACCTGTGCAAGTATCTGACCTTCACCTAAGACAAGAGAGTCCAAACCAGCTGAGACTTGAAACAAATGTAGCGTGGCGTCTTTGTTATACAACAGGAACCGATGCTGACAGATATCTGAAACAGGAATCCCACTTCTCTTAGACATCCACTCAGTAACTTCTTTGACACCACAATGGAGAGAAAGAACAGAAACATAAATCTCAATGCGGTTGCAGGTACTGAGCACAGCAGCTTCTTCAATGTGATTCAAAGCACATAACTGAGTGATAGCTAGTGGCCATTCAGCTTCTGGGATTGCAAGCTTCTCACGCATCTCTAATGGAGCTGTGTGAATGCTAAGCCCAATCACCACAATGCTGCTTCTCTCCCTTGTGTATCCTGCTCATACCGGAAAAAAACAAAAGCTTTATGAGTCTTATATAAACCACAATGCTGCTTCTCCCTCAACAAATCGATGATCAAAATGAAAAATTTGCAGAAAGGAGATACGTTTTACTGTCAATTAGAGATGAATTCTTAAGCTGGTTCAGAGCTGATAAGTCGTTGGGAGAAGGAGAAAGCTCGCAACGGGCTCTATGGATCAGACCTCTCCTTGTCCGATCGTTGTTGTTGTTCATGGGTATCCAAATAAGATCAGCAGCCGAAAAAGAGGGATAATGGTGGTGATTCCATGACGACGTGTCCAACTTTGGGATAGCAATAACAAATCGCACAGAAGCCGCCATTACTTCGCTCAATTTTACAAGCAATCGGCGATTGATTGTTTTCTTTTTTTTTTTTTTTTTTTTTTTTAGCAAATGGGATTGAGAGTTCAAATATTAGGAATTAGGATAACGGAGCGTGTGGGTGGTTGGATCTTATTAGAACGATGGAAACAGGTGAATCTGGGTCTGGTCAACCCAAAACCTAAAATTGACAGAAAAAAAAAAAAAAAGTTTTAATTTTTGATTGGACGAGAATTTTAATGTTGTTGACAATACTGGAGACTTTTGCACAACACGTTTTATTTGGAACCATGCAAGGAGAATACAAACAAGATAAAAAAAGATATATAATAACAAAATACATTATAAATATCTCAAAGAAGATCTTATGGAAGACATTGATAAACAAACACTGAATTATTTTATTGTATTAACAAAATAAAAATAATTTTAAATAACTTCGTTAATATTCTCTTAAAGCCTAATATGTTATAAAATATACGAGTTTTTGTTAAGTTTAGTAGGTGTAAAATCTTTGCATAATCTATTTAATATAAAAAAAAAGGAGGAGAGAAAATGAAGATAAATTCCTCAATTAAATTAAAGACAATTGTAACATTTTCAGTTAAATTTAACGATAGTTTAATGACATGTCTTGTAATTAACTATAAAAAAAAACAAGATTTATTAAGAAAAAATATTATTTTCAGTATTTTAGAAGATTTTAACAAATATCAGACATTTAGTTACCGGCTCAAACATTGTTGCAACTTACAATTTTCATAAAATTAAAACGAAAAGATATCACCCAAGGACGTCAAGTAAGAGGGTGAATCAAATGCACTCAACAAGGAAACAAGTCCACTTGCTTGCTCTTCACGCTACCACCATTGCATCTGTCTCTATTCGTTTTTATGCCTTTATGCGGAGCAGCTATGGCCTCTGAGTTGTATGTTAGACAGTACCAAGCCGATACTAGCTTCTTCCGCACTCTTCTGCATAAACGCATCTACTTGGTTCTCAAAATCTCCGTGAGAACTGCCTCCTGGTATAACACCCCCATAGTACTTCATCAATTTCTTCGTTGTCTCTGTATAGCTATCAAATCCAGCTTCTTCAAGCTTGTAATATAAAATCACAAGCCCTCACCCCCCATGGTCTCATCTTCCAACGTTCTCTACATGGCAGTGCGTGTGTGTATAGAAGAGAGAGAGAGCAAGCCTGAAAACCTAGACATTTTTAGCAAATATTTAAAATCTGAAAACCTGTGACACTTGGCAAACATTCAAAATCTTTTCATGTTCTAGATTATTTAATAAGTTGCACGATCTCAGTGACAACAAAACGTGAAGATATACATCATCATTGTCTTATAATTCGATACCAACCAAAACAAGTCTTGTTTGATAATCTCAGTAAGCCTCCGGAGCCTTGTTCGCAAACTTAACCCCTTTCTCAATGTCTTCCATAAGATCTTCTTTGAGATATTTCAATGACCGAGCCTCGTCCTGTGCGAGTCCCTCGAGGTCTGTCTCGACGAAACCCTTCACTCCATTCTTCCCAAGCTTTATTGTTGATCCAAAAAAAGGCACATCTGTTAGTGTAGACTCCACAAAACCACATTGAAAGATATCTTCATCCCCATCAAGTGCACGGAGCACTAGAGAGAACAAACCGCTCGGCTCCTCGAACTTCAAAATGTTCACGATCCGGATTTCCAGCAAAGTAGTCAAGGTGCTCACTAGTATTAAGCACACAATACTGAATCTCGGAGGTCCATAATATCCTGTCTTGTTCGTATAAAATGACATGGGGATTGGTCTTGGAGAAAAGCGGCAAGGCCGTGAGTGAGCTGTGTCCACCTACAACTGGTACATCCACATCATCCACATCCAAGACAAACCTCTGGGCCACGAACGCTCTAGCCAACTCCACCTCTGGGGTCATGAGGCCAAAGAGCTTGTTGTGGTCATATACGTTTCTTTTTGTCAAAAGCTCTGCTGCCATTGGAATAACAGAATTAAGAAACGGATTGGCAATGATGATGAAAGCGTCAGGGCAGAAATCAGCCAAAGCCTCAAGGCATGCCTTCACAATGGTGGCGTTGGCAAAGAACTCATTCTGGACTGATTCAACCACACGAGGGCAGATGACTACCACATCCACGCCCTTAAGAAATTCCTTCAGTTGTGGAGAGTGTGTAGCATCGAAGCAGGCCTTGAGGTGGTCTAATCCACCTATGGAGTAGAAACGAAGTTGAGAGACTGCTGGAGATTCCCTTAGCGCTGCTGACAAATCCTCACCAATCCCATGTGGAGACCCGATGATAGCGACTTTGTGTGAAGGAGGAGCAGTGGCCTTTCCATTCAAGTCATAACCGCTGGCTTGTGCGCAGAGAGACGTTTTCAAGGATGAACAGACCAGAGACTTTGATCCCGTAACATGGTTTGAGCCAAACCTGACAGTTTGATTTGCAAACGGAAGAATGGATTTGGGTTTGAACGTGTGAGAAACAGTTGATCGGAGTGCGAAAGAAGAAGTTGTTGCTGCCATCTTTCACCTGTGATAAAAGAGCCAAAAAAGAAACACTTGTTAACCTCATTTCACTGATTTATACTGAACAAAGTACCAAATTTTATGAGGTGAAACGAAAGCAGAAACGCTGAACAATTTACCAAAACATGCATGTATCTAATCAAACTATCAAATAACAACAAGCAAGGTGACATTATCACTTATGATTTCCATCCTCTTGACAGATAGATGGTTACACAGCCAAAGGAGACTTGTTTATGCTTACAATAAAGGTAAGAAGAAGAGAATCAAACAAGAAGCAGAAACGCTGAACCAATCTACCAAATTTATGAGGTCAATATATAGAAAGCAGAAACACTGAACAATGTACAAAACAAATATGTATCTATCAAACGAGCAAATAACATTACGCAAGTGTAGAAATAACACTAAGATTGGTCGTGTTCAAGACCCCAAATTTTCGTATCTAACCTGAAATAGAAACCAAAATTACAAAACCCCAATCCACGAGAAGGAAACCTATACCAGCTCTCGAGACTCAGCTCCAACAAAAGATTCAGAAGCACAAAATCGTAATCGTAGACGCCAGTGTTCCAAAAGATGATGATACAGGAATCAAATCGTAAATCTAAAAAGTCGGTTGATTTTTTCCATCGTAACGAGCAGAGAATAGATCATATAGCTCCAAAATCATATTAAAAAAACAGAAGCTCTCATGGAATCGGATGAAGAATAAGAAGATACCGTGATCACAAACCAAAGTGAAACCCTAAACAACGAGAGAAAAAAAGTACTTAATCTATCATGAAGCAGGACGTAAAGAACAAAGATCGAAAAGGAAACGAGAACGTTGCAAGCCAAACCTAAGGGAGAGAGAGAGGGAGAGAGATAGAGAGGCTTTATCGATGGAAAACGACGACGACGGAGAAAAAGGGTTTTCAGACTTTAGTCGCAGGCGAGTCTTAGTGTATGTGTGAAAGAGAGAGAGTCGGTTAAAAGAAACAAGTCGCCATTTTGCTCTGCTCTTTTCTTGGTGTCTCACAACATCAAACATATAGTTAATACTAATATGGTAAGATTAAGAATAATAAATAATCTAATTAGTTTCTAAATGACGATGGTTTTCTTTTGTTTTTCTAATGACATCTCGCATGTTTATGTTTTAACGAATAACTCGATTAGTACAGCACCGAGTATATTAATATGTTTATTTTGATTGGTTATTCATTTTTTTTTAAAAACAATAATGTATTTTTGTTTTTAAAATTTTATGAAATCAAATAAGTTAGTTAGTATATATTTGACATTTTTCTTCTTAGTCACAATAATTAATCTCTTCTTAAAAACCTATATTTATAATGGTATTTGAATCTAATTACATACTCTTACTAATGTTGTTTTTATAATGTAATTCCTTTTTAATAATTAGGGGTTAGTATAGATTATGATATTGAGACATACAAAGAAAACATGATATCGTCAAGAGTTTTTTTTTTTTGGTAGGATGATATCGTCAAGAGTTGTTTTAATGCTAATTGATCAGAGTCGTTTCATGCTAATAGATTAAACGAATAAATCATGATGTTAGATCTAGTTAACGAAAATATATGTGATCATGTTACTTGTGTAGCAAGTCACATTTGTAATTAAAACGATTGGGTAAGTAAAGTCAAGTGACATGTTCATAAACACACCTGTTTTGACAAATGTCGTATGATTGATTGTGCATTGCACTAACACACGTTCCCAGTAAGGGAATGGAGTTTCTACCGCAGAAAAATATTATCTTTTTCCATCAGCATTTTAGCATCAATATCTCAAATGTTTCCTAGACACTAGAGAGCAACACCAACATTTCTGTTTTTACATTTAGACTTTCACTGCAATGCTTTAACAATATATCAAAACCAAAACCAACAAGACCCACTCTCTATATCAGACCAGCAGTAGCAACTTCTAACCAAATACCCCAATAATATTCGATAGACATGATCAAGACCCAATATTTAACTCAACTGACTCTTTCACTCACTTTTCAAAACAAACATAGAATTGTACTTGGGGCACACAAGGACACAGATTTATGTCCCTTCATTCAGACCTCTGTGGCTGGATTCAGGAATCTCAAATTTTGAAATCCAAAGCTCTCAAAAATTACCTCAACTCCTAGCCCTGCAGTGTTTATAGGCGAGAACTCTTATCCGTCAAATATATCCTTCAGCGATCTCTGCTCTCTCTGGCAAACGCCTGCTGACACACACACACACATCTATATATGTCAACCAATCGCGAGAGAGAAAAACTGGCAAACAACAGCTGCTTGGACAAGTAGCAACAATTTTTAGCCCCCTAAGAGTAATGTATGCAGCACCTTTCCTACATATATCTTCCTTCTCTGTCAGCGATTTAGCATATATCAGTATCGCAAACGCTTCATCCAATCAAGCGATTACAGTTTCAAGCTCCAACTGGAAGAACAAGCATATATCATAGTACTGAATATCTATAATCAAGGTACCAAAACAACAAAAAGGATATCAGTTTTAGCAATAAGCCAAGAACTTAAACCTTCTAGGCCCGAGCGTATTCCTTCTCCAAGGATTGAAAACACGATTTGATGAATGTTTGTTCCAAAGGGCTTCATCATAGAATAATAGTTATCTCTTGGAGTTCACAGAAGGAGCATTAGGGTGGAAGCTTGGCTCCAATCTTCTTCCACAAATTGGAATCGAGTATTGGCAGGCTCGGTATCAACCCATTATGTTCTGCTAGGCCAATCTGATATATATAGGCTGAGATGCAGGGGAATGTGTCATCTTAGTAGCCACAAATTTGAACCGAGTCTTGGGGAAAATGAGACAAGATCACTTCATCTTAACATACAGAGCTTTGCTTCGGTTTTAATTAACATCCTTAAAGGAACAAGTGATCAATCTTGAAGACAAAAGCCAATAAAGCAGAGAGACAAGACTCTGCACATACGGAACAAGATACATTTCTTCGATTTAAACTCTTGTTAAAAATTAACAATCAAAATCATGAATCTTTTGTTAAAAGTATCCATCTTAAGTCTTAACACATCACATTTCACAAATGACTTCATTGTCACTTGGCTTTACCTTTATTTGTTTTTGAAGTATGTACATCACTTGGAGACCCTCTTCTGTGACCAACGAGACGAGCGATGATGAATGAGGAGACCGTGACGGGTCTTGAAAATGACCTCGAGGGGAGTGGACTGCACGCGCGCAAAGTACCATGGCTTCCTAGGAATTTCGAGAGGGTATAACGGTGTCTAGGCCAAAGTTACCAGGAACTCACCGGTGAGAATTTCGTCGGCGACTACGGTTTGGGGGAACATTGGAGATTTTGACCGGAGAGAGGGAGAAAGGATGACCGGAGGTTTTGCTTTTCCGAAAGTTTTTTTTTTTTCTTAAACAATTTTTTTTTTTAAATTATACTTTTAATTGTGACCGGGTTTATTGATGTTAATTAATGAACTGTTGATTTGATATCAGTGACCGGGTTTTGTTTTTAACTTGTTATCCTTTATCTTTTACTAGTATTCTACCCGGTGCTATGCACCGGAAATATTATATTATATTTATTTTTTGGTCAAAAATATCATATTTATATTATAGAGTTTTTTTATTGTCAAAATATATAAAATATATATTTTTTTATACTTTAACCAAATAGAAACAATGTTTTAAAAAAACCAAGTAGAAACAAGGGAATATTATCTGCTTTGCCAGTTTTTAATCCAAAAAAACTGGAACTGCCACTTTGATCTAGGTATTCTATGTAGTGCCACAAACAGTGAAAAGAGATAAGACAAGAAGACAAAACTATCCTCCATTAGGAGAAGAGGTTTTACGCAGTGTTAAAAAAAGAGCTGATTTGACAGGATTTTTGGCAGGGCACAGTGAGCATTAATGAGTGAAAAGTGAATCTATTATCCATAAGATAATTGAAGAACTATATTTATACGCAATATGGTCAACAAAGATGATGCAGGTCTATTGTCCACTAGCATACTGGGACACTATGAGGAACATGTCCATGGTCGTGGACAATTGGCGGATGTCGAATCTGATAAGACAATAGACACTAGCAGGTTGGGACACTCTGAGAAACATGTCCGTGATGGTGGACAAAAGTGGGATGTTGAAGCTGAAAAGGCAATGGAAAATAAATATAATGATGATGTGTCGTCTCCCGATAATATATTGTCCATTAATTATAACATATTCGATAGACAACACCTGATCTATTGTTGATACGCCGTAGAACGATCAACAGAACGATCAAAATATGGATGACAAAAATTCAAAATTTAGATGAGTGGACAAAATTATATCGGATGAGTTGGGAAATAGATATGGTCCATCAAATACTAACTCTTCTGTTTCTCGATGGACAACATATGATCTGGCAATCAACTTCGTTGGGATCTCATACTGGATAGAACATTCACAGCGTCTGCCATCAACTTCGTTGGGATCTCTACTAAGTAGAACGACTCACCGTCTGTTCTCTAGGCTCGCCGGCTATGACTGCTCCATCGGAATTGAGAAAAAGTAGGTTTTTACAGCTTCGTCAGAAGGGGATCTCTCTTGGCAGGATATAATAGAGTCTGGTGGGTTAATTTCGGTCTCAGGTAGTAGAGCTTTTTTCGTCGACGGTGCTGGCCACGGAAGGTGGAGGGTCGTCCATAACCATAAAAACATGAATGTTTTTCATCGATGAATGAGGGTGGAGAAATTTTTGTAAGATTTTAAAGAGAATGAGCTGCAAGATCTAATCTCCTCCATTAAACTCACAAGAAACTCACAAGAACACCAAATATGAGTTTGTGTGCTCTTGTGTATAACAATCAAGAAACGAGCACAATGTGAGTTGTTCTTGAGGTTATAACTAAGTCATACACGCCCATTTAAGCTGTGTATACTTGAGAAAAAGAATGAGAAGCAGCAGCTTACTCATGTGAATAAGAACCCCAAAACCCTTAGTGAATCGTTTAGAAAGAAAGGAGAGAATTAGATGAGAGAAAGGGATGAGACCAAGCATTGCCAAAGCTTGGTCTCTCCATGAGAGTATAAAGATCAGAACTTCCCCATTTGTGAGTATAAGAGACGATTTTAGTATAGGGGAAGACTCCCCAAAGGAGAGCTTAACTTTTATTATGCATAAGCTTACATATATATACTACAATGAATGGGATAAGGTGTATCCCTTCTCACCCTAATCTCCAACGGTCATATACATTTAAATCTACTTATTTAAACATAAATCTAGACAAATTATATAGGAGAAAGTGACATGAAGAGAGAGGGCGAGCTGGTCCCAAGTTAGATAGTGACATCTCCGAAAATGCTTCAAATGCCCACTTGTGGTTTCTCTCTTTGGTTGCTTTATTTCCAACGTCTATATTGAGGTCTTGGGCGCCTAAGACTGATAGTGACAGCACATAAACGTCCCTCTTAACTCACATGTGACTCCTTGCAACTTGCATTGTTTCCTCACACATGTGACTCCTCTTTTGGCGCCTAAACACATTTGAATCTAGGGGCTTCTTCACTTTTTCATTGTCCCTAGATTTGCACATTCTTTATCAACTTATTGTTGACCCTAGATTTGCACATCTTTATCTTCAAGATTGACCCGAACTTTGCACATTCTTCTTTGGTGATTAAACCCCGGTTTTGCACATCTTGGTGATGACCCGAACTTTGCACAAGCTTCGGTCTTGATAACTTTGACCCGAACTTTGCACATCTTGATAACTTCATGAATGACCCGCACTTTGCACATCTTGATAACTTCATGAAAGAACCGAACTTTGCACATCTTGATAACTTCATGAATGACCCGCACTTTGCACATCTTGATAACTTCATGAATGACCCGAACTTTGCACATTCGTTTCTTGAGTCTTGGTGACTTGAACCGTGTTTTGCACGGCTATTATCAACACTTCGAGTAGAGCTCTTCGGCCTTATCTTAAGGAAATTCGGCCTCGGCTCTCCTTTGCTTCTTGTGTTTTCCGTGACATGTCATGTATTAATCACGAGTTTACTTCCGGATGTATGGCTCCTTTACATGACTTCTTCATCCGGTTCAATACTCCCCCTCAAGCTTAAGCGTAGAGATATCGGAGGTTGAGCTTGGACATAAACGAGCCTAGTTGAGTGTGTCACTTCATTTTGTACACAATCATGCTCGGCCTCTTCTTCAAGAATGCGGCCTTCAGTTTTCCTTCTCTTCTTTCTCTCCAATACTCCCCCTCAAGCTTGACAATTCAGCCTCGTCTTCTAGACTTCAGCCTTTGCTTCTTCCTCTTTGCTTCTTCCTCTTAATAATTTTTTAATAAAAAATGGAGATAATTTGTTGTTTATCCATCATATCGTTGGGAGAGTGTGAGGAAGAGACTCTTGGGGAAAGACCAACGAAAAGTCATGTTTTTTAGCAACAAAAACATGTTTGAGGTTTTGTGAAAATAAAAAAAATGGGCAAAATCGTCTTCTTTCATGTGAGGTGTGGCAAGTGGGAAAAGAAAATGGGATAAGTGGCAATCTATATAATTTTCGGCACTGTTCATGTCACTGCCAACAATTTTCTCTAGAAACAATGTACAATATTTGAGGATTAACTATTTTAATTAATATAGTTATATAATTGTAGCACATGAAATAAGTAGTCCTCTAAATATTTATGTATTCAAAGAATTCTTCAAACTAATATTTAAGGTTTTATACACAAAATCCATTAGGAGTGTATACAGACATCATTGTGTCTTATGGTATTATTTTCCATTTTCTTCTGCTATTTCGTCTTCTATCAGATTCCTTGTTTTTTATGTTTCTTCGTTGTCTATTTGTCTTCACCTAATTAGTTTGGGTCTTCATGTTCAGTGCCTTTTCTAGGTTAGCTGTTTTTTCTATTCATTATCTGCCTCGTCTGATTCATATGCTATTCATAATCTTCCGGTTTCTTCTATTTCACCTGTTAGACAACATAGAACAGTAAAAAAGCCATAACATGCAATGGAAGGAACCCATGGACGCAACATAATTGATGGAGAGCGGAAGCTATATAACGAACGAGAACGCTAGATCTCAAAGAGAACTTGGATTCACAAACGAATTTTGCTTAGAACGTCAAAACTTGACGAATAAGCAATAGGGATAAGGCGAGAATCCTCTTCTGAGGGCTTCAAACAAGAAGCTCTTAGGGTTGAGAGTCCTCCTCTCTAGGCTTTAAACAAAGCTCTCTTAAAACTCTTTTATTCAATAATCCAAAACTGATTTACAATAGTGTATAACAGTTCATTTAAATAGAAACCATGAAATAAAACCCTAACATAATTAAGAATTTAATCCAAAAATAATAAATAAAATCTCAAAACCTAAGTAAGGCCCATAAGAATTAAATCTAAATAAGAAACACTAAATGAAATAAAACCTTAAAGATGCGCTGCATCAATAATTAAACATGATAATGCAAGCGTACTAATATTAAAAGTCATACATATTGATCTATATACTTGAGAGGATAATAACTCGTAAAATTATATTTATAAATATATAATCCCTACTATAGTAAAAGAGAAGTACAAATACTCTCTCGGGTCGGTTTAAAAACAAAATTAAACCCGACTTCTATTTCGGATCTTCACTACACTTTTGCTCGATTTTTATGGCAATTTAATCGGACTTTAACGGGTCTCCTTAATGGGCCAATGTTTGAAATACAAACGACTGCTCCGTTTTTCCAGCGTACAAGATACAAAAACAGAATATTCTTAGTACTTTACATAATAACTTTAACATGGTTATTATGTACTCACCCATAGAAACATATTCGCTAGACATGAGTTTGAAAATATATTCTGCAACCACCTATAGAAACATAATTAATACTCATCCATACCTTAACCGTAATATCTGCTTTACCTTGATTCACTTCGATTCGATACGATATTGAGATTTTATACCTGAATATCCTATGATATTCGCTAAATATTTTATCTAAATGGTATCATCCTTTCTCTCATAATTCAAAAAAGGATAATAAACAAACATTTACATGGTGATTAGTACAAGCCAAATTTTAGTTAAAAGTTGGTTATATAATAATTCTAAAACGTAAAAAACAAAATATATATATACACTATAGTATTTTTGCGAGAGTTTTTAGCAAAATTTAAAGCTATAAGAATTTATTACATTGGTAATTTATTAGTAAATTTACAATTTAGGAAAATAAATTAAATACTCCAAATCAATAATGGAAACTTTGGCATATATAGAAACTGCATTTGCATAAGTGCAATGTCCCACATCGGATAGAATTGTTCTTACAATAGTCTAAAACATATATAAATAGGGACTAAATTAAATGCTTCCAACTCTGAATGAGCAGGAAGCGTGATTTTCAGGCTTCCAAATTTTGCAGTTTATTTGGTTAATCCGGTTTTTATTTGAGCAAATTAAAACTTTTATTATGTTTCAAAATATTATAATATTTAAATTTTTATAAAGTTTAAAAATATTATAAATATTGAAACTTTTAAAAGTTTTAAGCTTTTATAAAGTTTCAAAATATTATAAATAGTGAAACTTTTAAAATGTTTAAATTTTACAAATATTTAAGTTTTATAGAATGTTCAAAACTTATTCAAAGTTTAAGTGTTATAAATATTTTAACTCTACGCCAAGTTTAAACTTTACAAATATTTAAGTTTTCTAGAATGTTCAAAACTTATTCAAAGTTTAAGTGTTATAAATATTTTAACTCTACGCCAAGTTTAAACTAAAGTATTATTAAACTTGCCATAATTTTAAACATTGGCTTAATATATGGGGAATATATGACGGGACGGGTTGTAAGACGGGACGGGTTGTAAGACGGGACGGGTTATAAAACGAGAAGTGTTGTTAACTACATATAAAATTTAAAATATTTTAAGTTATTAATATTTGAACTTTACACCAAGTTTGAAGTATGTATATTGACTTTGCCAAAAAATTTAACATGAGTTTAATATTTTGGCAATTATATGACGGGATGGGTTGTAACACAAAAGGATTATAATATGCTTTCAACAAATTATATGACATACGCGTTGTAAGATGGGACACGTTTAATTGATTACTAAGAAATAAAATATCTTTAATTTCATACTTCATCCACACCAATATAGGACATGTATAATCAAAGTATTAAAGTGATTAAGTAAAGATTGATAGTATGTAATCTTAATAATTATTAAATAAATTCCAACAAAATCTGTAACCTTTAAAAAAAAAAATGTTTATCCCATAGTGTATAACGAATTAAAATATAGTTTGTTGATATAACTAAATATCAACATTAGAACTAGATAGCTTAACAAACACTAAATAAACAGCCCCTACTCCCAATTGCAACTGTTTACCCGATAATTTTTTAATTATTATGACTAAATATCAAAAATCTCGGAATAATCTAATTTTAGTTCAAGGTTTCTATAGTTCAAAAATTCAAATCAAAAATTTTCCTCCGCACTGTAGCGCGGATCGAAATCTAGCTACCCACGGTAAGAATATAATACACACCGCTTAAGTTTTACAACCAAATACTTTGTAAAACCAAATCTTATATAAATATGATTTCAAATTAAATGAAAAAATTATTCACTTTTAGTGAACACTTATTATTAAAATATATATTAGTTATGTACCCCCCTCCCCAAATTTAAACTATATGGATTAACGAAAACATAATAGTTACCCCCATTCCCAATTGCAACTATTTAATTAATAATATTTAGGAATTTATATATCATGAAAAATGATCAACACAACTAGAAAATTTTCTCTCTAGGAAAATGTTTTCGTTAATAAAAAAATAAGTCGAAACTTTTCCCCCGCGCTGTAGCGCGGATCCGACTCTAGTTATATGTAAAACAACAAACATTCAATCATTAGCAAAGACTTACAAATAACCATGGATCTCATACGAAAAAGGCCAAACACATACAAATCGCATGAATACAGAGAAGAAACTACACCCTTTTCTATAATGGTATGAGAACATAATATATATATTGTGATGCTCGTTGCTATTTGCCATTGAATTGTGGGTTAATCTTCCTAAACCTAGCAGAGAGTACTAAAGTGATTCATATTGTATAGAAATTGAAAATTTTCTTAAAAGATTTCACAATAGGAAAGAGATAGAAGAATTAGATTACCTTGCATTTCCTTGCATTCGGTTATACATCTTTCACTCTTTGTCATCTCCAATGTGGTGCACCTAGCTAAATTCATAAGATGATCAACTTTATGAGAATATTGTAACATAAAAAAGTAAGTTTTCTAAAGGGGATAGAAGTTATATTAATTTGATCATACGTGTTTGTTTTCTCGGGGGATATGCCACAAATGGATTGAAATCATTTGGGGATCTCCGTATGTTGCGTCGGCGCTTTCATCATAAGAATTGTCGAAAGATCAGTGATTTCTTATTAACCTTCTTCAAGACAATATGTTAAAGAAATTAGTAATCTCCAGTGGATGTACTTGCATTTGTATACCAGTGATAGCAATTGCGTGGATCGTTGCCGAGAATTTGAAGATTCTGTTGGGTTTTGGGTTTGATTTGGTCTTAGTCTTTTTCTAGTTTTTGAATAAACTCCGATGTATAAGGAGTCAATGGGTTGTCTGGGTATTTTGTCTCAGTTAGTCGTGCTTCCTATATTTCTGTTTCAAGTATCTGTAGAAGATTGAGTCTTTATCTGTTGGCTATATATAGCCTTTTCTCTTTTGATAATAAGAACATCGAACTATTCAGTTTTCCTTTGTGGTTAAGCTTCTGAGAACAACAAAATTTGGTATCAAAGCATAATTTCTGGGGAAAGGGAAACACTAGTGAGAGAGAGTGAAAACACGGGTGAGTGACAGAGATAGAGATGAGTGATTCAAGCAATTTTGCTGCGTCGAGTATACCGAGATTTGATGGTGATTATGATCACTGGAGTCTACTCATGGAGAACTTGCTGAAATCGAAGGAGTATTTTTGTGTGGTGAAAGATGGAGTTGCAGAGCCAGCTAGCGAGGAGACGCTAACTGATGCCCAGAAGAAAGCTCTTGCCGAGGCAAGACTTAAGGATCTCAAAGCTAAAAACTACCTTTTTAGTGCAATTAACAAGTCTATTCACAAAACGATTACCTTGAAGGATACCTCTAAACAACTGTGGGACTCGATGAAGACGAAGTATCAAGGTTACTCAAGAGTAAAGCGTGCTCAATTGCAGTCACTAAGGAGAAGTTTTGAGTTGTTGGAGATGAGAAGCGGAGAGTCCATCACTGATTACTTCACGAGAGTAATGGTGATTGCAAACGACATGAGAAACTGCGGAGACGATATGCAGGACGTGAAGATAGTGGAGAAGATCTTGCGTACTCTGACAGAAAATTTCAATTACATTGTATGCTCCATTGAAGAATCAAAGGACATTGACAGTCTTTCAGTTATTGAAATGCAAAGTTCATTGTCAGTTCACGAGCAGAAAATGAAAAAGCCAAGCCATGGAGGAGAAGAACAAGCATTGAAGGTGACATATGATTAGTGTGGTGGTAGAGGCAGAGGAAGAGGACAAGGAAGAGGAAGAGGGAGACACTTCAACAAGGAGACCGTAGAGTGATTTAAGTGTCACAAGCTCGGACATTTTAAATACGAATGTCCAAGACAAGAAGGTAAAGCCAACTATGCGGAGGTCAATGGAGAAGAAGAAGATATCTTGCTAATGACGTTTACATAAGGTGAAAGAAAAGAAGAAGATTGGTTCCTTGATTCAGGTTGCAGCAATCATATGTGTGGAGATAAGTCTTGCTTCTCCTCATTTGATCAAGAGTTTCGCCATTCGGTGAAACTAGGGAACAATGCATCACTAACAGTTGTTGGAAAAGGAAGTGTGAGTCTGCGAATTGGTGGGAGAACACACACGATCAGTGATGTGTATTTCGTACCAGCTTTGAAAAGCAACTTGGTGAGCATCGGACAACTTATTCAGAAAGGGTGCAAAATTCTGATCAAACAAGGAGTATGCAAGCTATACCATCCGGAGCTTGGTTTGATTATGCAGTCGAAGATGACAAAGAACAAGCTTTTCAAGATCACAACAACAAAAAATTCTGTCAACCCAGTGGTGGAGTGTTACAAAATCACAGAAGAGGATGAATCACAGCTTTGGCATCGAAGGTATGGCCATCTAAATTACAAAAGCTTGAGAACCTTACAATATCAGAACATGGTGGAGGGGATGCCTCAGCTTAAGAAAACAGAGGAGCCTGGGAAGTGTGTAAGCTGATTTGTGGGAAAACAACATCGGGAGAGTGTTCCAAAGAAGAGTATGTGGCGTGCACCAAGGAGATTGCAGCTGGTACATTCGGATCTCTATGGACCAATCACTCCAGCATCGAACAGTGACAGAAGATACATCCTTACCTTCATTGACGATCATAGCAGAAAGGTTTGGGTTTATTTTCTATCAAATAAATCTGAGACCTTTGTTTCTTTCACAAGATTCAAGAGTCATGTGGAGAGGGAGACTGGCGAGGCACTTGTATGTCTGAGAACAGCCAGAGGAGGGGAGTATTTGTCTAACGAATTCAAAAGTTTTTGTGAAGACACAGGAATAAGTAGACAGCTTACAACTGCTTTCACGCCGCGGCAAAACGGAGTCGCTGAGCGTAAGAATCGTACAATTATGGAGATGGTGCGTTGCATTTCTCAATGACAAAGAGGTTCCTAAGAGATTCTGGCCTGATGCTGTAAAATGGGCAGTTCACGTTTTAAATCGAAGCCCCACGTCTGCTTTAAAAGGAAAAACACCAGAAGAGATGTGGAAGTGGAGCCAAACCAAAGGTGGATTATTTCAGGGTGTTTGGGTGCTTGGCACATGTTCATGTTCCAGAGCAGAAGAGGAAGAAATTGGATGATAAAAGCATTACGTGCGTGTCGATCGGAGTGAGCCATGAGTCAAAGGGTTACCGGTTATACAATCCGGTCACAGAAAAGGTTGTAACGAGCAGAGATGTGGTGTTCGAGGAAGAAAAAGGTTGGAATTGGGGAGAAATCGAAGCAAGAATATGTGAAGAGCCATTGCAGTGGGAAGAAGCTAATGTGGATGAAGTACCTCAAGAGTCACCTGCGCTGCAAGCTGAGAGAGCTACTGGGACAGAGGATGCGGAGAATACAGCGGAGACTACTGTTTCAAAGCCTCCTCAGCTTGTGATCCCACGAACTCGTAGACCACCGTCTTACCTGCAAGAGTATGAGACTGGAGAAAATGTTTCTGAAGAAGAAGAAGAAGACGTAGATGACTTTGTTATGTTTGCTGCACTTGCTGATCCAGTCACCTTCGACGAAACTATTGGAAATGAAAAATGGATAAAGGCGATGGAGATTGAACTAGAGTCCATAAAGAAAAATGGGACGTGGTTTCTCACAGAATTGCCGAAAGGAGCTAAGAAGATAGGTGTGAAGTGGGTGTACAAGACAAAGCTGAATGAAAAAGGAGAGGTTGACAAATACAAACCCAGGCTAGTCGCAAAGGGTTATGCACAACAACAAGGTGTAGATTATAACGAAGTTTTTGCTCCTGTTGCAAGATGGGACACAATACGGATGATTCTGGCCTTGGCAGCTCAAGAAGATTGGTGTGTTTATCAGCTGGATGTAAAATGTGCATTCTTACATGGTGAGTTGTCTGAAAATGTCTATGTAGAGCAGCCACTGGGGTACGTTAAAGAAGGAGAGGAGCATAAAGTCTATAAACTCACAAAGGCGCTATACGGTCTGAAGCAGGCGCCTCGGGCTTGGTACAGTAAAATTGAAGCTTACTTCTCCAGGGAAGGCTTTCAAAGATGCAGATACGAGCACACACTGTTTGTTAAAACAGAGGAAGGTAACAAAATCCTAATAGTGAGCTTGTATGTGGATGATTTGATTTTTACTGGAAATGATGAGAGCTTGCTAGAGGGTTTTAAGTCATCCATGAAGAAGGAGTTTGATATGACAGATCTGGGAAAGATGAAATATTTCTTAGGTGTTGAAGTAATACAAGATGCTGATGGGATCTTCATTCATCAAAGGAAGTATGTTGGAGAGATCTTGGAGAGATTCAATTTGATCAATGTGTGATAATAGCTCAGCTATTAAGTTGTCAAAAAATCATGTTCTACATGGTCGAAGCAAACATATTGATGACGAGACTTATTATATTGATCTATTATATAAAGTCCAGTTAAGAGTTTTGACATTTACTCAAAATTTTCATTATTCAGTTAAGATTTTAAAACATCTTATTTTTCATTTCATTTTCCTATTACTATAGGTAAATTTATTTAATGGGATAACACCATATTTTGTATGAAAAGGTGTCCAATAGACGTTATTCATATAAAAAATATTATTTTATTTGTATTTTTTGATTAAATTGTTAATGACCAACTAATTAAAAACATATACCATCATTTTTATGTTTTCATTTCTGGTAATATGAGCTTTTAGTTTATTATGAAATATTTATTTGTAAAATATCTAAGTAAATACCAAATTTATTAAGATTAAAAATACATATTAAAGTTCATTTAAATACCAAAAATATAAAATTACAAAATGAAAACCAAACAATTATAAAATCTAAAATTGAATAAGATAATTTACATATTCTAATAAATAAAGTTATAAAAATCATTTGTACTTATCAAAACAATTGAAATATAAATTATATATATTAATAAAAAAATCAAATTCTAAAAATCACTCCATAAATAAATCAAAAAGAAAACTGCAATTGTATTTCTTGTTTTATATTCCTCCATCTCTTAACCAATTCTAAAAAACAAATATATACTATATATCCCTTTTCCAACATTTTACAACAAAACAAAAAAAAATTTATTACCCCACTTCTCTCGTCACCCTACTCCCATTGACGAATAGGATATATGGCACAATTTCATTTTGGGTCCCCTCAGAAACTACAGCTTCATCTATTTGATACAAACAGCAGCCTAACGTGGATACAATGCTTCCCTTGCAACTACTGTTTTGAGTAGAAAGTATATACAAAATATCGGTCTAATGAAGATTGTATAACATACCGTGATATAATGTGTAAAACAAAAGCCGATAAAATTCAAATATGCATTTCACATATGATATGTTGGCGAGGAAATGCACCTATCAACGATATTATTTAGTTAACATGAAGGCAAAAAAATATTTCAATTTTTAATTCATGAAAAAAAAAAATTATTGGTTGAACTGTCCATTTATGGTTCATTTGACACTCAATTATTTTTCTCTTTTTTTTTTCTTTTTTTTCTAAAAAGTAGAAACATATATTAGAAAAACGGTTAATTCCGTAGAAAAAATATAAAACAATTTCATGATAGTCTTGATGGTCTCCAGCTCCAGCTTCATGATACTCTTCCAATCCGCACTTCACTTGTCAAGCTTAAATCTTTTATCCGTACGAGTGGTTTGTCTCGTCCCTCGTCTAGCTAGCTTGTATGAGTAATCAGTGTTAATGAATAGCTGTGGAATCGTGAGGTCGCTTGGTGCTTGATACTTGGTGTTGATTAGCTAAATTCCTACAAAGGTTTCGAACTTGTCTTGCAAGAATCAAGTCCTTGACAGGATCATTGGTATGAATACGTCCGCCGATCCATGAGCTGCTTGTTTGGTGGTTGGGGCTAGACCAATCTCCTCATCAGGAGAGTCTTATGCATATAAAACTCTCAAATCTTCACAATTAGGTTCGGTCGAAAACGTCAAAATTGTTGTCTGTTTGAGTAAGAGTGTGGGAAACAGTTCTCGTCCTCTAATTAAATGTATGATGTAAATTAAAATGAACATGGTTACACATTTACACTTGATTTTGGTTCTCATTATACGGAATTTTTGTTTTCCTAATTTGTAGTATAGTGTTAGCTAGGATAGTAATCAATACTGTAATACTATATAAAAGAAATATATAACTAATTTGTAACAAATTAGTCAGTTCTTCATGAACTCAATGGATGAGTTACATGATGTCCCCAAGTTTTATGTATAAAGGCAAATCGTGAAACTTAAGTCAAAGCCTTTCAAGGCACATGCAAAGGCGTGTGTTTTATATCTCTTTTGGCTTAGCATCCACGACCTCTAAACTTGTTAATGAAATTTCCAATTTTATTGTTTTACCAATGCAAGATATATATTATGTAGATGTGCGTACGACTAAATGTTTAGTCTAATATTTCATTCATTTTTAGTCTCTATTTTCTTGGAATTTATTGTAATTTGTTACTACTAGAAAAGCTGGTTTTGAGTAACCATGATCATGACATCAATTTATTGAAAATAGTAATTAAAAGGCCTCTAGTAAAATCTCAATTAACAAACCTAGATAAGGTGATGAGCATGCAAAATGAGTGAAATTTTGTTTTTTTACTTTTGAATAATTCTCATGTATACATTGTTTGCATGAGTTTTTTTTTTTCTTAAAATTTATTACACCAGTTTGCATGAGAATTTTAATCAAATCATAGATGAAAATTTCATGTCAATTTTAATTTATACAAATATAAGTTCAAACTAAATATATTTACTAATCAAAACATAACGATGACCAGAAAATCATATACTAGTCATTTTTTCTAGTTCTTTTCATCGTAATTAATAAGTGTCTGACATATATGTTTAACAAATATATTTTTAGTTTGGTTGAACTTATATTTGTATGAAATAAAATTTTACAATTTTACAAGTTTGATTGATTATTATAATTAATAAACGTATGAATTCAATTTTTTAATTAAAATTAAACGAAATTACAATGATGATCCGCTACATATCACAATCTGTTTTTTATTAATAAAATTAACAGTTTTAAATTCAATTCCATAACCCAAATACACCCTTTCATAACTATAATATTTTAGTATTCATGTTTGCCAAACAATAAATAAAAATATATTCTAACCTCATGGCCTAGCCTTGGATCATTTGAATTAGCTAAAAAATGTAATACAAATCTGATGCCAAGTGTAGACAATTCGTCAACTATTTTCTAAACGTGAAATTTGCACCACTTGTGTACTAGTTAGAAATATATACATTTTTGTTATTTTCAGTTTAATCTTGATAAAAAAAAGGGACCTCATGTCAACAAATACTTGGTTGTCATTCAATAGTATTATCTTCATTAACAATGGTGGACATGAACTGCCTACTTGTGATATTTTCACCATAGGATGTCCTTGTAAATTTGCACCATCCCTAGGAGTTAAGTTGTGAGAAGCTTTCGTTCCACTTATCCAATCAAGGCAAAAAGAGAATTTCAAGCCAAAGCAATGTTGTGCTTTTATACATGTAGTGTTATGAATTTTGTGAAAGATTTGTTGAACTATAAGTAGAAAGATAAAGTATGTGACACGAAGGTAAGAGATAAGTTGGTTTAATGGTTCAAGAGTGAGGAAAACAAGAAGAAGTGGGTTAGTTAGTAGAAATTCTTGATGGTAATGTTTGTGGGATATATATAGTTTGGTTTTGATGTAGGGGATATAAAAGTATATGACACCAATAAAATATATACATCATCTAATATCAATTGAAAGAAGAGTACAAGTTAATTTAATGGTTAACGAGTGGTATAGAATAAGTAGGTTAGTTATTATAAATTCTTGTTAGTATCTTACTATATAAAGCTTGGTTTTCAAAGTCAGTCATTAACAAGATCGTGACACGTGTTAATTAAATTGATAAGATGTTGACACGTATTAGATAATTAGTTGTAAGAAATTATTATAAATTAGTTTTCAAAAAAGAATATTTTCAAAATAAAAAGAAGAAAATAAAAATTCAGAAATTTCACAATTACTTAGTAATAATCATAAAGGAAAAAGGATAATAGTTATAAAATAAAATTATTAATAAAAATTATAAAAATTAGGTCTAAGGAATAAAGAATTAAAAAATAAAGAAAATAATACAATAAGTTAGTCAAGTAGAAGTTAATCTTAGAAAATACTTGCATTATCGTGAATATTATGTTATATTTAAATATTTGTTTGCAGTAAGTTCATCTAAACAAGGTTCGTCATTAATTTAAATATTTGTATTTAGTAAGTTAATCTAAATAAGATATTGATATGAGAAAATTTAAGATATATTAAATTATTTTCAAATTAAATTTATTAACTTATCATAAAAAAATTCTACATAAGTAATACATATAAAATTAGTAAAATTTAATTAACTTATCATATCATATCCTATAAATTTAGAAAATTCAGCGCTATAACACCGTTTTTTACTTTGTTATTACTTGATAGCACCCTTTTGATCCAAGACACCTTTTCTGATTGTGAATAGACATAAAACTCCTTGACTAAAACAACTCCTGCTAACTAATTAAGTCGATACACATTCCTAACGAAAACTGTTTGGTTTTTCTTTTTTATTATGTTACCCTAATAAATATAAAATTCTTTATATTTAATCTCTCTCCTCTGTATCCATGGCAACTCCGGTGACGAGAATCACAACAAAGAGATGACGACATGACGACATGGTCAAACCCAACTCTGCCCAGATTCCATGGCGACTCCGGTGACCGCTTTTGACCATTCTCTGACCCCGACCGCCGCTTTTGAGAATATACATAAGATGTTCGATTCTGTATGGGTCGTCGGAGACGCTTCAAACATTAGTTTCCTTTGTGATTGTCGTAGTGCCAACGGCGATGCTTCTAACGATCCCGACAAAGAGGAATGATTTGGTGTAGCTGTTTGCGAATAGATCTCTAGATTTGTTGGGTTATAATGTTTTTTGTGTTGTTTATAGATAAATTTTATTTGTTTCTCCCAATCAACTACTTAGTTTGATGTTTTGGTTGTGAGAATCTCAAATTTTACAGAAGAACTACTTACTTTGGTGATTAACTTGATTAGAATAACCTTGAGATTTGAGGCTTTTATACCTCTTTGAAGTTGTATATGGACATGTACGGTTTAGTCTAAAGCTAGATAACGCCCTAGCATTTTGGAGAGAAGAATTTACAAAACCAGTTATATCTTCTGCTGCAAATCTACCCAAAAAGTAACAAACAACAATCAAAGAAAGAAAACTCTGAAAAAATCTTGGAAAATGTTATTGATATCAGCAAATACTCTCTCAAACGAAACTCTTTCGTGGATCGTTAACTTTATGGACAACGATTTGTGGATTTTAGATTTTGTGGACATTATCTTTGTGGATATGCTTCCTGCAAAAAAAAACTTCAATTATGATATTTTTATGGATCGTACTTTTTGAACAACGACCAATAATTTTCAGGATTTTTATCATTAGTTTTCACATCAAATTCAATATATTTTCCTAATGAGAAAGCAACATAAAAACCTTGCAAAGAGATTATAACAAGCCTCATATGGTGAAAAGACCCGACCCGTTTTTTTTTTTAATTCATTAATTAATAGTCTCATACCTACTAATTAACCTAACCGAATTAACCCAACAATAAATCATCATGCACAGCAGAAACATATTAAACCAACATCAATTAATCATAATATTAATTAATCAATCATTCAATAACCACAATTTACACCAGCAACCTAGCATGCCTCTAAACCAGGTTCCAACAACAATTAACATATTCATAAACATAACAACCGAGACCCTAGATCATCCTCCTCTCCTCGCCATGATTCCACGGATCACACTTTACCCGCACCACAAACACAATAAGATGCGTGAGTATTATCACAAATACTCAGTGAGAGCGATCCTCCCATCTACGAGCTATACACACAAGCTATGAGATAACACCCACATATATAACAAAAACAAACCATCCAGCAAGCTAAACATCCAATAACACATCCAGTTCACCTACAAATCATCACACAACAAGTCACTCAATCAGCTCATGGTCACGCACTCACCTTAACAAGCTCATGGTCACGCACACATCCAGCTCATGGTCACGCACTCACCTTAACAAGGTGATTTGAATAACAAAAACAACCAGGAAAGACTCTCCTCGCGACTGCAACAGCCAAACAGCGCCCTACAACAAACCACACAAACAAAATCTCTATGAACCAAAATAGACAGAAATATCAGAAAACTACAACCACATAGACGAAACCCTAAAACAGAAACCAACCGTTAACTTCTTAATCCCTACGGTGGAAAGCAAGACCCAGACGTCACGAATATCCCCACAAAATTTGGTGCCGATCGGAGAAGCGATAAAACCACGATCGCACTTACAAACTCCGCTGATCCCAGTTCGCAACAGAGAAAACGCGTCTCACCAAACTTTCGATAAGATTTGATACGTCGGAACTCTATTCTACCAAGACGTGACGAATCTGCTTCTCTTGCCTTAAACACCAAAGCAAAGCTAACACTCTCCTTCTCACAAGTAAACTTCTCCTTCTCCTTTTCTCAACTCAACTCTCAGAAACAACAGCGACAAAACAAAATAGAGAAGAAGCGTTCTTTATAAAACTAGGGTTTTTGGTTTAGTTAAGATTAAACCAGGATTTACCTAAACCGATATTAATTAAACCTCCTTTGATTCAATTAAACAAATCGACCAGTTTAGGAAATCCACCGGAATTAAACCGACTCCACCCTAATTCTTATACACACTAAAGTCTCATATTATTTTCCAGAACACGGGCGTTACATATGGTACTTGTGTGGATATGATTTTGTGGACACGTTCTTTTCGTTCCATGTGAGGTAAATAGATCATAACATGGCTCATATGTACTTGTGTGGATATAATTTTGTGGATACGTTCTTTTCGTTCCTTAGCTTTTGTAATATGTGTAGAAGGTGTCATTGGGGTGCTAGAAGCCGGAGTTGACCCACTGAGGTAAACGTCTCCCTCACTTCTTCCTAAGTTGAACCCAGATTAAAAGCTTCCACCACATCGTTTGTTGTAACACCTTCCTTAGCTTTCGTCACCACTGTCTTTGTTTCTATTCCTCTTTTTCTACAATCTTCAAACCTAGCAAACATATTCAAAAACTTGTTATCCCTGAATATTTGCTTCTAAGTACTTGAATCCAGCTTCATATTTCACCAAAACCGGTGGGCTACGTGCCCCTGTCATAAACTTCGAACTGTTTTGGGGACAAATACTAAAATTCGCCTTCTTCCTCAATTGTCCAAACTCAGAAATTACAGCATCCGTGAAGTCTTCCAAAACCATTGATTTTGATACCGGCACCACCCGCGTAACTAGATACTTGTCCACTTCAAACCTCCATATTCAATCCATGGAACACCCCCAATCACCCCAAAGAACAATGCAATGTCCATCATACCCATTATGGGCCAGCTGGAAAATTAAAAAAATTGATTGCCGTGAGTATATCTCTAACGAATCAACATAACCAACACAAACAAATTCAAGAAAACATCTATCCAAGACAAATCTTGGCAGTCATGTCGGTTGTTTGGTAGCAAAAGCGACGACCCTTTACTCTTCTCTCAGTTATCCACAATTTCTAAACCTAGCTTAAAGCCACCAGATGGGTTAACAAAAAAGTTATACACGCAGTTTACCTAAGCCACACGATTTAATATGCTTTAGTTACAGTTAGACGGTTCAGATTTGATTATATATAACCAGACTACTAACGATTCCGGTTCTCGCCGCTTCATATGTTGGGGGCATAATTGTCCATATTTTGTGTGTACAGTGTAAAAGCAACCTAAAAACGGCCTCCAAACATAAAAAGGTGCTACAATGTTAGAGATGTTAAAGAAACGGTGTCTGTATGTAACATTCTCATAAATTTATGATAGGTTTATAAATTTAATTTTAAAATATTTTAATATATCTCAAAATTTACACGTGCCAATATCTTATCGATACAATTGACACTTATTTAAATTAACTTACTAAATGAAAATATTTAAATATTACATAATATTCACGATAATGCAAATATTTTCTAAGATTAACTTATAGTTGACTATTTCGTATTTGTTAATTTTTTTTATTTCTCAGGCCTAATTTTTACAAATTTTATTTATAATTTTATTTTATAATTACTATCCGTTGTCTTTTAGGATTACTACAAAGTAATTGTTAAATTTTCTGAATTTTGATTTTCTTCTTTCTATGTTGAAAATATTCTTTTTTAAAACTAATTTATGTAATTTCTTACCACTAATTATATTACTCATGTCAACATCTGATCAATACAATTAACACGTGTCACGATCTTAGTAATTGTTAAATTTTCTGAATTTTGATTTTCTTCTTTCTATTTTGAAAATATTATTTTTTAAAGACTAATTTATATAATTTCTTTTCACTAATTATATGACACGTGTCAACATCTGATCAATTCAAATAACACGTGTCATAATAATATTTTCTAAGATTAACTTATAGTTGACTAACTTATTATATTTTTTCGTATTTGTTAATTTTTTTTATTTCTCACACCTTATTTTTACAATTGTTATTTGTAATTTATTTTATAATTACTATCCGTTTTCCTTTAGAATTACGACTAAGTAATTGTTAAATTTTCTGAATTTTGATTTTCTTCTTTCTATTTTGAAAATATTCATTTTTAAAACTAATTTATGTAATTTCTTACCACTAATTATATTACACGCGTCAACATCTGACCAGTTCAATTAGCATGTGTCACGATCTTAGTAATTGTTAAATTTCTGAATTTTGATTTTCTTCTTTCTATTTTGAAAATATCCTTTTTGAAAAACTAATTTATATAATTTTTTTTCACTAATTATATGACACGTGTCAACATCTGATCAATTCAAATAACACGTGTCACAATCTTGTTAATGGCTAACTTTGAAAACCAAGGTTTATATAATAAGATAATTGAATATTTGCGAAGAAGAATAATAATAATTTTTTTTATTTTTTGAGATTTTGCTACGAAATTAAGAACATTATAAAGCAAATCATGAGTTCGTTTCATTTTTTTTTTCTATATAGTAAAATATAAACGTGGGTTTATTATCCATGCGTGTACTAATGTAAGCTGCATGCGTGTTACAAAATTAATAGTTATACTTCATAAGTTGCTCTTTATGCATGCATGAACTTTTAAGTTCAAAACCTATATTTTTTTTTTTTGAAACAAAAAAACCTATATTTTTTTCTCATCGGATCCTAAACTCTTAGAATAACATTTATATATGGAATTTAAAGACGTGAAAGATGTAAACTGTAGCATTCATAATCCAATTAATCGAATAGAGATGCTCAAAGATGATACAAGGAGTTGGATTTCAAAACGTGAAGACCTTGAGAAATTAGCTGTTGAGTACTTTAAACGACTTTACTATCTGGATGATGTAAGCCCGAGTAGAGAAGCTTTACCTTCTTATGGCTTTGACCCCATTTCTCTAGCAGATCGTTTTGCTGTTAGATAAACCTTTCTCGGCCATGGAAGTAGAGAAGGCAATGCGTAGTATGGGGAGTTTTAAAGCTCCAGGGCCAGATGGTTATCAACCAATCTTTTACCAGAAATGTTGGGAGGTTGTTGGTGAGTCGGTTAGTCGCTTTGTTTTAGACTTTTTTGAGAGCGGGGAGCTTCCACCGGATACAAATGCTGCCATTGTTGTTTTGATAGCGAAGGTTGTAAACCCAGAGCGGATTACTCAGTTTCGTCCTATTAGTCTCTGCAATGTCTTGTTTAAAATTATCACGAAGACAATGGTAGAGAGGTTAAAACCGCTAATGACTAAGTTGATTAGCCCGGCTCAATCCAGTTTTATCCCGGGGAGGTTGAGCACGGACAACATCGTCATAGTTCAAGAAGTAGTCCATTCAATGAGGAGGAAGAAGGGTCGGAAGGGATGGATGCTTCTCAAGCTGGATTTAGAGAAGGCTTATGATAGAATAAAATGGGACTTCTTGGAAGACACTATTAAAGCAGCGGGTCTGTCGAGTATGTGGGTTAATTGGATTATGCATTGTGTATCGGGACCGTCGATGAGTATCTTATGGAATGGAGAGCGGACAAAATCTTTTATCCCTCTAAGAGGCCTTCGTCAAGGTGATCCGTTGTCACCATACTTGTTCGTTCTTTGTATGGAGCGTTTGTGTCACTTGATTGAAGAAGCGATTGGTACAAAGGCATGGAAGCCTATTACCTTGTTTAGAGGAGGTCCAAAACTTTCTCACCTTTGTTTTGCTGATGATTTGATCTTACTTGCTGAAGCATCAATGTCCCAGATCAAAGTCATTTGAGGAGTATTGGAACATTTTTGTTTGGCTTCCGGAAAAAAAGTCAGTTTGGAGAAGTCTAAGATTTTTTTCTCAAAAAATGTTTCACGAGATATGGCAAAGTTGATCAGCGAGGAGAGTGGGATTAAATCAACTCATGACTTGGGCAAATATTTAGAAATGCTGGTGTTGCATAAGAGGATTAGCAAAGATACTTTCCGGAGAACTTTGGAGAAGGTTTCGGCTAGGCTTTCTGGTTGGAAGGGAAGAATGTTGAGCTTGGCCGGTCGTATCACTTTAACGAAAGCTTTCTTGACATCTATTCAAGTTCATACGATGAGTACTATAAAACTATCAGCGTCCACTTTGCATAAGTTGGATATTGTGTCTCGAAATTTCTTATGGGGTAGTACGGTGGAGAAAAAACGGCAGCATCTAGTCGCTTGGGATCATCTTTGTCGGCCTCGATGGCAAGGAGGTTTGGGTATCCGGAAAGCGAGTGCTATGAATACTGCTTTGATAGCAAAGGTGGGATGGCGAATGCTGAATGATAATCAAAGTTTATGGGCCTGCGTGGTGAGGAGTAAATACAAAGTCGGAGACCTTCATGATCTTCGATGGGTAATTGCTAAGGGTACTTGGTCGTCACTATGGAGAAGTGTGGGTTGTGGGTTGCGAGAAGTTATTTTTAAAGCGCACAGGTGGGTTACTGGAGATGGACGAAGTATACGGTTTTGGACGGATAGATGGTTGGGTTTTAGTTCTCTCCGAGATACAAGCCCAAATCAAGTCCTGGACCAGCTTCTTGGGTTATCTGCTCGAGACCTTTGGACGAATGGTCGCGGATGGGATCTGGCTCGTATCCAAACTTATGTGACTGACGCGCAGCGGCTTGAGCTTGCAGCGGTGGTAATTGATAGTGTGACTGGTGCTAAGGACATATTATCTTGGGGAGAGGAGCTGGATGGACGTTTTACTGTCAAGTCGGCTTTTGGCTGTTTGACGCATGACTATACTCCTAAAGCTAACATGGTTGGGTTATACATTCGCATTTGGCAAGTAATTGCGCCGGAGCGGGTTCGTGTTTTCCTCTGGTTGGTCTCTCAACGGGTAATAATGACGAATAGCGAGAGACACCGACGACATCTAAGTGATACTATGGTTTGCCCTGTTTGCCGCGGTGGTGTGGAAACGATCTTACATGTTCTTCGAGACTGTCCAGCAATGACGGGTATTTGGAATCGGCTGATCCCTAGACGTCAACGACATGTTTTTTTCACTCAATCTATGTTCGAATGGTTGTATGAGAATTTATGCTCAGGTTATCATGACGGGTAGGTGCCTTGGGCGACAATGTTTGTTGTTGCTTGTTGGTGGGGGTGGAAGTGGAGATGTGGTAACGTGTTTGGTGGTGATAAACTTTGTAAAGACCGGCTCCGAGTTATTATAGATCTTGCGAGAGAGGTGATTAAGGCAAAGGAGGGCGAACATGGGTTGGTTCCCGGTCGTACGAGAGTGGAGAAAATGATAAAGTGGATCACTCCGGGAATAGGTTGGTATAAATTGAACACGGATGGGGCCTCCCGTGGAAACCCGGGGATTGCTATGGCGGGAGGTGTGATAAGAGATGATCAAGGAGAGTGGGTTGGAGGCTTTGCGTGTAATATTGGCCGTTGTACTGCACCGTTGGCTGAGCTCTGGGGGGTATACTACGGTTTATATCTAGCATGGGAGAAGAAAATCACTCGTTTGGAGCTGGAAGTGGATTCGGAGATGGTGGTCGGTTATCTCACGACAGGGATTAGTGAGACTCATCCGCTGTCTTTCCTGGTGCGTTTGTGCCATGGCTATATTTTAAGGGACTGGATAGTCCGTATTTCTCACGTGTATAGGGAAGCTAACCGTCTTGCCGATGGGTTAGCGAACTATGCGTTTTCTTTACCTTTAGGTTTTTATTGTTTTAATGTTATTCCGCCGGATTTGGCGTTGATATTGCACGAGGATGTTGTTGGTCCGCCTCGGCCAAGAGACGTTTATGTATAATTTTCTTTATTTTAATAAAACATAGGGAGGGCACTATCTCCCGTCAATTTACCCAAAAAAAATGTTGGTGATGGGTTTCTAACAATTAAGCCCATCGCTTCAAGGCCCGGATTCGTGGGAAGATGAAGGAACAATTGGGCCTTCCGGTTTAGGACGGCAAAGCCCAAATGCAAAAGGAAGGGATAACAACGAGATTGAGTTTGTTTCGGAGAGGAGCGAGGACGATGGAGGAGATTTCGGAGAATAGTTTCAAGGAGATTCGAGTTTGGAAGAGTATAAGAAGAGAAGAGTAGGTTGAGATGAGCCAGTTTTTGGGGGGTAGCTAACTTTTGTAATACAAAAACCATTTCGTCCATTTTGTTCTCGATCCCGATATTCTTTGATTCTCGCCGGAGAGTCTAACCCAAAGTCCCCTCTAAATTCCTCTTCTGTTGTTCGTAATTAAGTGAGTGGTTTCCAGCACCCACAACAAAATTCAATATTCATCACTTTAAAGGAACTTTGAGAAATATTTAATAAAGAAAATTTATGTATATGAATTCAATTTAGAATCTTGTCTAATCTGGCTGGTCATGAGAAGTGAAATTGTGTAGCAAGTAAGAGTAGATAAATAGGCTCAAAACAAAAGAAAGAAATGCCAGCAAAACCCGAAAAACGAGTCAGTCTTTGTTGGATCTCGGACATAAGACAACAAAGGAAGAGTTTCCTATACTTTCCCCTTAACCAAAGCCACCACAATGTATATGAACCACTTGCTCCTTCGGCGTAATACTGAAAAAACTACACAATGAGGGAGACTCCTCGATTTGGTGGGTATAAACATACCGGGGACATTTTTTTTAGGGTGTGCTTGATTGTTCACAGAGCACTGAGAGAGTGTATAAAGTGTTTTGGTTTGATGATACTTCTTAAGAACAGTTTAATATCTAGTTGTCGAAGCATTGTCATATTATTAGATGATTATTAAGTAGGCAAAACCAACGGATGATATTGACTCTGTACGTACTTGTGTGTCCTTATTTTGATAAGAGACAGAATTATATTTATTCAAATATATATGTCCATCTACTGATCAATCTATGTGACTTATTAAAACAAATCAGTGTAAAATTACATTCCAAAAGTAAGAAAAACTAGACTAAAACAAACTGTTGAAGCTCAGCTATCACTTGTGGTTAAAAAAGTTTGAGATATGTTTTTGGATTTTTCGTCGTGGACACAAAGCTATAGATTTTGAACCAGCCGGATCTAATGCTCTGGTCACTCTGTTATGGGGAGCTGCAGAATCCGAGTTTTTTTTTTCCCTTTTTTGACAATTCTATATTTCGTTTTGCTATTTGGATTTTTTCGTGTAACGTTTGACCGGGCCTGTTTGAGATGTTTTGATTTATTATTAATAAAATGATATTAAAAAATATGACCTGACAATTCATCTAATGAAAACCAAAAAAAAAAAAAAAAAAACTCTCCATGAAAAATCTTATATGTTTATTTTTTGTATTAAACATCCAAAAAAAAAAAAAAAAGCAAAGGTAAAATAATAATAATCAACTAAACAATAACAATCACTTAAGCCATCGAAGAATGTTGTAACGACGACTTAGGCCATGTAACATATAGGTCAAGAGATTCATAGCTTCAATTTCAGGACAAGTATCATCTTGGGTTGGCCACAACACACCTATCTTGTCCCCCAAGTCACGGTATGGCTTGTAATTGGTCCACTGACGAACATAAGCTTGAGCCTTGTCTTGTATAAAAAAATCTGTTGGTTGGCTTCGATGGGTGGTTGGAGCATAAAATAAATCTCTTATTTGTGAGCGTAAATCAAATCAAACACAGTTAAAGAAAGAAGAAAATAAAATGTCTTCCATCGTCGGGAGTAGCTCATCCACAAAGCATTGTCCACATGGATGTCGTACTTTTAGATATGTTTTCATTAAGCTTGTTCACACACTATACGTATGAGTATTGTTTTCACAAGAAAAAGAATTGTCTCTTTGGATTTTTGAGTCATGGATTTGCTTGTTGACAATGACCATATGTTTATTGAGCGTGTTGAGATCTCCTTGCAAGGTTAATGTGTTACCCAAAATCCAAATAGAACATATGTTCCCTCACATGCAACGACAAGAACATATCCACAAAAGCACATCCACATAACCATCTCATCCCGAGTATCTTAAGTTAATGTCTTAATTTTGACGGTTGCGCTTCGGTTTAGTAGCTACGATGTGGTAAGGATAAAACAAATTGTGAGCGTCAAACAAATTGATCATAGTTAAGAAAGAAGAAAATAGAACGTTGTCAATCATCGACAGTACCTCATCCATCAAACATTGTGTACATGGATATCGTACAAGAGATGTATCGAACACAGATGTAACTATCATGGATATAACAATGTTACAATATCTTCCATGAGAACGATGGTATGTGAGAATGGCGGCACGACGACGTGCATGAGACAGCGGTACGATAGTGTGCGAGAGATGGTACGACAAAGTGCATGAGATGGCGATTTGACGGCGTGCGTGAGACAACGGTACGATGACGTGTGTGTGACAACAAATTTGAGATAACAAAGACGTTTCAGGAGAAGAAGCATATAAAAATTACAACTATGGATTTCGCAAGGAAACAATGCGGAGAAAGATTCAAATCTCTGATGGGTCTTATTTATGTACAACTTTTAAGAAATTTAAAACCAAATAAAGAATTTGATGCACAAGTCTGTTGGTATGTATAAATCAGCCTCATCAATTAGACAATGTCCACAAAATTTTGAATTATCGAATTTAGAAAAAAATAACTTATTTCTTTCTCATACCACTAATACTTATCCATAAATATGCATCCATTATACTTTGTCCATATCTTGTTAACCAACTGTTCAACTATTCAAAAATCATGTTGAGTTCTTGTTTGAACATTTGACAAACTCTTCATGAAGAGACGAAATACACATTGAGTTTAGAAAAGAGAAAGGTTCCAAATCAGGATCGATCTTAATCTTAAGCAAAGGAACCAAGTAGAAAATTAAAATTTTATCTAAAAAAAAACAAAAAAAAAAACATTATAACCCAACAAATCTAGAGATCCATTCACAAACAGCACATTGAAGCATTCATCGCAGCACCACGAAAATTACGAAGAAACTATATTTGAAGTCATCTCTACCACTGACCTCATGGATTTGACCAGTAGATAACCAAATACTCTATTTCTCTTCTCAAAAACAGTGACCGAAGTCGAAGAATAAAACAACAAAAGCGGTGGGTGGAATCAGAGAACGAAGAATATTAGTGGTGGGAGTCGCTATGAAATGTAAACTGAAATTGATTTTTCTGTTTCTTTGTTCTAATTTTTGTCATGGGTAATTGAGTAGACATAGATAGAGATAGGAGAGATTGTACAGGGAGGAAAGAGATTAAGTACCGACGAGAGAGAAAGCCTAGACTATGTACATATTTTCTATTTATTATAGTAAATAAATTAAAACACTTTTTATGTGAAAAATAATTTAAAAGATAGTTAATTTAGTCAGGGAGCTGTATGTCTATTCACAACTAAAAAAAGGTATCTTGGATGAAAACGGTGCTATTGGGTAATAAGAAAGAGGAAAGGGTGTTAGAATGCTATTTTTCTATTTTTAAGGGTCTCTATTTATAATCGAGTTAACATTAAAGTTTCTCTCGGGACTGGAGTTATATATATAAGCCTAAACTAATTTTATTTATTTAGTTTCTTTTGTTTTTGTCAAACACACTTTTAGTAAGATAATGTCACAACAAAACTAATTATATTAATTTATTGTTATTGTCTAAGTAATTATCATTGTTCTTTTGAAAGTAATTAATGTGGAGTTTGTCATTGTTTTTTTTAAGTAATTTCTATATATTATTTTAATCAAAATATTTTTAAAAAATATTAATAAATATTGAAGATATGATAATAATTCGGTTGTTACCAAAAAAATATAAACCACCAAAATCTTGACTATAGATTTTTTCATATCATTATACTAAACTCATTTAAATTTATAAGATTTATAAAAAACATAGATTCATGGTGTACCACGGGATATATTCTAGTTTCTAGTAAAAAGATATCAGTCGGATATATATATATATACTAGTCGGTTGCTCGCGCTACGCGCGGAGTTTATTATGTTGTTAATGAGTAATTAGTTCGTATTTTATTTTTTACTTATTTTTTTCACTATACCATACTTTACTTTTTGTTAACAGCTTGTCCAGTGGGAAGGTTGTTAAAGCGTGAGGACCTGGGTTCGAGGAACGCCAGACGCACCAATAACCTACCTGGTGGGCCAGGAGGCTGCGAGCAGTGGGCTGCGCAGCTTGGGCCCACAGGAGAGATGTTAGGGTCGATGCGCTGCAGCGCTTGTAGCTGCCATGTGGCGGGGTGTGCCATGTGGTAGGGGTTCCCACCGGGATGGGTTGTTACATACATTATCTCTTTATATATTGTCATAATTTATTATTTTTTGTTTTACGTTTTTATATCTCGTAATGATCATTTATATACTATTATATATTTTTCTGATTTTATGTTTTATATTTTTTTTTCATATGGAACAATTTTTAAATTTAACATATTAGTATAATTTACTTTATATTTAGTTTATTTCATTGAATAATTTATTTTTATTTTTATTTTCAATTTTATGAAATATATTTAATTTTTTATTTTGTTTATTAGTTTATTATATGTGTTGTATTGGAAAAAAATAGTTAAATTCATATTGGAAACTTTTAAAGAAATATTATTTTTATTTTTACCTTTTTATATGTTTATAAAAAATGAGAATTCATGTTTCGGTTCGACCTATCTCATTTATGTTAGAAATTTTTTTGAGACATAAATTAGATAGATTTATATTCTCAAAATTTCTTACTTTTTGCTCTATTCCCGTTAAATCCCATTATATTTAGGTTTACATTGTGTAAATATAATCATATATATATTTTAAACATTCACTAGAAACTATAATCTATTATTTATATATTTGTTAGTATAATCGATAATTAGTAAGTTTTTTAACTTTCAATCAATTATATTTTTTAGTTTTATAATGTATAATATAAAAAGACTTTTCATATTCATTTTTGAAAAACATATTTGCATAAGTTTAAATATTAAAATTAAATGATAAAATGGTATAATTAATTTTAAAAATTAAATAATAAAATGATGGATGATGATGTGGCTTAAGGAGAAGAGAGAAAAAGTTAACTTTATATATATATATATATATATAATTATAATACTATTTTTTTTTGTTATTTTTGATTTTTGTAAGAGATAAAATTTAGCTCTAATAAACACAACCGATCTATTCTAAGGATAAACATTAAAATTAGAAGATAAACATAATTAATTAAGGAATTTAATTAGTCTAAAGTTACAATTAGAAAAAGAAGTCGAGAAACTTGTATTTATATAATAAAGTATATATAAACCCTAACTCCTATCATCACTTGATGTCTTCAACAATGTCTCTGGCCGTAAAACTCTTCCTCATTCTCCTTTTAGTTGAATCATCAACTGCATTGTATAGAGTTGATTTCAATGAAAATCCAAAAAGTTATCTCGATCAACCTGAGGTTGACTATATCAGGATTTTGAGAGAGACCGTTCGAGGATGGCAAGGAGAAGCAGACAAAAAATACGGTTTATACTCATCGACCGATTACATGAAGCGATCATTGTTCCTACAAGACAAAGTTCGAAGATATGTTGAGCTTTGGGGAGAGTGGAAGAATCATAAAGGGTATCCATTCCATGACTTGAGGAAGATCAAAGGTTACTTGTGGACGATACAGTATGATACTTGTCGTCAAGCTGAGGGTACAGATCTTTTGACATATCTTATATATGGTCTTAGTGCAGAAACTGATATGGTTTAATTTGTTTGTGTTTTTTTAGAGTTTTTATTTTTTTTTCAGTTTGTTTATGTCTAGCTAGGGTTTTTAGTTTGATCCGTTCTTGTTTGGGACTTTTTTATTTTTCTATAGAATTTTTGTTTTGAATTCATCTTTTTACGATAATCTTTACGATCATCTATACCATATAGTGGAAACTTTGATGAATACACAAACACAAGTTACACCATCAAAGACAGAAAGAAAAAAAAAAACATTCTTTTAAAAGTCAATAAAGAAAATTAGGTATATGAATTGAACTTAAAATCTTGTTTAATCTGGCTGGTCATGACAAGTGATGAATTGTGTACCATCTAAGAGCCTAAAATCAAAAAGAAGCAATGCTAACAAAACCCATGAAATGTTTCGGTCTTTGTTGGAGCTCCGACATAAGATATACTAGGAAGAGTTTCCTATACGCAAAACCAAACGTTTGGCTCCTTTGCCTTAATACTGAAAACACTAAATGACGACGTATGCGAGGAATGAGGGAGATTTCTAAAGACATGGATACGGCCGAGGCCATTTTTTAGGGTAGGCTTGTTTGTTCGCAGAGAATGATATTGAGACGAGAATACTAATGATGTCAAGTCTCGAAGCATTATCATATTATTAGGTATTTAAAACCAGCGGATGACATTGACATGGTTTAGCTCTTTATTGTTTTCTTCGGTGTTTTTAGAGTTTTCTTTTCCAGTTTTTGTTCATGTCTAAGATTTTATACGTTCTTGTTTGGGACTTTTTATTTTCCTATATATAGAACTTTTGTTTTGGATTCAATCTTTACTATAATCCTTTCGAAAAAGCTAGCTACACACATGACATGATCAATACATAAACACAAGTGCACCAAAAAAGACAGAAATAAACAAACATTCTTTTAAAAGTGAATAAAGCAAAACATGTCTCCTTCATCTCCGCCATGTCATTATCAGATCTTGCTTCTTTGTAACAAACTCAGAGGTCGAGTTGAGAGAGACGACGAAACAAAGAAGAAGATTGAAGTAAAATTCTCATTAACTCAATAAATTGTACAGTATAGTTTCTTATATGTAAACATAATTAGTGCTAACATACATTAACTGTTATTGCTAACATCAGCATATATGCTAACATCAGCATCAGCATATATGCTAACTCAAACTACTCTGATAGTCATGTTGATGAAACTTTATTTGTAGACATCTGCAAGTAGATCCCCTAGATACTAGAAATAGTGATCAGGTTATAAGGAAGGTTAGCATAAATCACGGGTACTATAAACAGTTAACTCACTGATTTATTTTTTGCAGATGTCACCATACATGTGTCTAACATTAACGATTTGATGAGAGAGGAGGCCAGACACTTGCATGAGATGATCGATGCTTTACACAAAGAACATACGAAGCAGATTCATGCATACATAAGCTGCCATTTGACAGATCAATCCAAATTTAAACACGTCAAAGGTTATATATTGGATGGTTCTAGACAACGTGAGAAATTAGCTGTTGTTATTTTATAAGTGTAACATCTTTTCCATTTTGAACGCTGAAACAAGGATGTAAAAAACTATGTTAATTAGCAGGTTAACATCTCACAATTGCTCTCTCACAATTGGTTTTCTTTGTTTGCTAAAGGTGAATAGGGGGTGATTGGCTCAAATTTACCCTGAGTTACTCTCTCAATTAAGAGATCACTGTAGTACTTAGGGATCGAGTCCATAGAGTCTCAAAGATTACACAATAAATATTCGGTTTCAAATTAAGCTAAACAAAGAAGTTTTAAATTAGAAGGACAAGTGGGCTAGTAGTTCTCACCTCTGTTGCCTTCTCACCAGATCCGGGTTCGAGTCTGATCCCTCTCAAAGAGAGACGTATAATTTGTAACGATGTCAAAAAAAAAAGGTTTAAATTAAAAACATCAAATTAAAATAAAGAGGTTTAAAAATTAATGTAAGAAAAGCTAGGCTCAGGAATTCTCAAGAAATCAATCAGATTAAATAAATTAAGATTCAAAGCGAGGTTCTTGAAGTCGAAACACAAAGTAAAATCTACCAGCTTTCGCTGCGATGATTATATATAGCATAAAACTATAATTTTAAATCTCTTTGCAAAGTTCACAAAATCCCTAAACCAAATCTCTTTGCGAATAATTATTTTTCTCACCCTAGGTTCTTTCAGGTAAATAATCACACTCTCATGTCAAACCAACTGAGGACAAGTATCAATGTATCATTATTCTGGGTTAAAATCTAGTGTTTCTTATATATGAAAACAAATCCCCATGAAAAAACTGATATGTTTATTTGTATTAAACATCCAAAATCAAAAGGCAAAGATAATAATAATAATAAAAATCAACCCAATTAATAATCAACTAAACAAATACCCTAGAGAATTAATTAGAAAAATAACAATCACTCAAGCCATCGAAGAATGTGTTTACGACGACTCAGGCCATGTAACATATAGGTCAGGATATTCATAGCATGGATTTCAGGACAAGAATCATCATCTTGGGTTGGCCACAACACACCTATCTTGTCCCCCAAGTCACGGTATGGCTTGTAGTTGGTCCACTGACGAACATAAGCTTGAGCCTTGTCTTGTATAAAAAAAGATCTGTTGGCATAAGTTTGGTCTCGGTTTTGTCTGAAAGAGAAGCCGTCATAGTTCTCGAAATCTGGCCTAAAAGGGTATTTCTCAGTTGCTTCACGTTGCCATCCTTCAATCATCTCTTTGAAGAAACTTGAATAGTCGACGATGTTTAGATCTTGATCATCACGTAGCTTACATATTTTGCAATGGAATATTCAATCAGTAAGAACAAGATGAAGGGTTTCAATATGGAGAGAGACATTATTATGATTGCACACAAAAAAATTGTGTATTTCTCTGATCAATATCGTGTTATTTATAATCGAGTTAAAATTATAGATCTTCTTGTGATCGGAGTTCTATATATAATCTAATTTTATTTATTTATTTCATTTTGATTTTGTCAAATAAACCTTTACTAAGATAATATCACAACAATACTAATTAAATTATCATTGTTATTTCTAAGTAATTATTCGTAGTAAAAAGATATCATTTGTCGGATATATATATAGTTCTACTACAATTTTTGTTTGTTATATTTTTTTCCTGTTAAAAATATAAAACTTTAGCTCTAAATTAAACACAACCAATTTTTTCTAACGATAAACATTAAAATTAGAAGATAAACAAAATAATTAAGGAATTTAATTAGTCTCAAAAGTTACAAACCCTAATCCCAATTGGAAAAAGAAGTCGAGAAACTTGTATTCATATAATAAAGTATATATAAACCCTAACTCCTATCATCACTTGATGTCTTCAACAATGTCTCTAGCCGTAAAACTCTTGCTCATTCTCCTTTTAGTTGAATCATCAATATTGCATTATATAGAGTTGATCCCAATGAAAATCCAAAAAGTTATCTCGATCAACCTGAGGTTGACTATATCAGGATTTTGAGAGAGACCGCTCGAGGATGGCAAGAAGAAGCGGACAGAAAATACGGTGTATACTCACTTTCCTCATCGACTGATTACATGAAGTGATCATTGTTCCTACAAGACAAAGTTCGAAGTTATGTTGAACCTTGGAGAGAGTTGAACAAGATCAATGGTAACTTGTGGACGATACAGTATGATACTTGTTGTCATTCTGAGCGTACAGATGTTTTACATGTATTAAATTACCCTATTAAAATCAGAAATTATTTTTGGAAACTTTGGCTAAATGAAAAATGAAAACTTTGGTACAAGTAATTTTTTTTGCATATGTGCAAGGTCTCACATCGGGTAGATTATTTTTTTACAACAGTTCAGAACTATATGTTTCCAACTACCAATGAGCAGTAAATTGGTTTTTGAGGGTTCAAATTTAAAAGTTTTATTCGGTTTAATCAGTTTTTTATTTGAGCAAATTATCATAATATAATGATTTTTAAATTTTTAATATTATAAATATGTAAACTCTATTAAAGTTAAAGTGATATCAATATTCTAACTCTATAGAAAATTTAAAATAAATCATTATTCATATTTCCATAAGTTCAAACATAAGATTAATATTTTGGTCATAAATTAGTATACAAAAGACATATAGAAACGTTTACCCCGCGGTACCGCAGTTAAAATCTGGTATTTTATATAAACTGTTTGGTTTGATGATACTTCTCAAGAACACTAATGATGTCTAGTCTCGAAGCATTATCATATTATTAGATGATTATTATTAAGTAGGCAAAACCAACGGACGACATTATTGACTTCCAATATACAGTAAAACCTCTATAAATTAATAATGTTGGGATCATGAAAATCTATTAATTTATAGAGGTATTAATTTATTGATAAATTAATAATTATTAATTTATAGAGAGATTTTCCTAATTTGAAAGTTTTTTCAGAAAAATATTTAAAAATGAGATTTAATCATGATAATTAGTATTTTATATAATCAATTACAAAGAAAATAATAATTATTATGTCTTGAAAGAGAATGCTAACAATTTTTGATATAGTAAAATATTAGAAATAAACTCTAACAAAAACTAATGTGTTGAAAATTTTACCTAATTATTAATTTATAATATTATTGGGACCATATATTTACAAAGGATTTTCAAAAAAAATTATTATCTTATTATTTTATCGAAATATGTCTAAAATTACACTGGTCCCAACTTGGGACCGGAGAAATTTATTAATTTATAGAGATTATTAATTTATCGAGTATTAATTTATAGAGGTTTTACTGTATATGCACATCTTGGTATACTCAATCTATGTGATTGATTAAAACAAATATATGTGACATCACATTCCAAAAATAAGAATCGAGACTAAATAAAATTGGTGAACCTCAGCTATCACTTGTGGTCCAATACGTTTCAGTAACAATGACCTCACATTCTATCAACATCAACCGTAGTAGCCAACTTAATCTCTTCTTCACGACATAGAACGAGTAAGTTCATTATTCATGTGGCTCGTAAGTTGCGGTAACATATCTTGTAGAGGGCCTCCGGAACAGAACACAATTTACTGCAACTTATCCTTTTGTGCCTTCAGAAAAAGGTAAGAGGGACTAGAGCGAATGTGTATAGAGAGGGAAGAATATATAACTAGGATTAGTTAGAACATGTAACGTAACAATTTAGTGAAAGTTAATGACCTTGAATTTAATATAATACTAACAGATGGATTTAATACTTATTGACTCTTACAAGTTACAGCCATCATGTGCAATTATTACTAGTTTGTTTATATGTTTTTCAACCATATTGTATACCACAAAATTCAATAGTAGATTTTTGTTTATTATTATATAAATTTATTGTATATATTATACACCATGTGCAATAAGTTAGTAATAAATTACCTTACATAAATATCAAAGTTAAAAAAAAAATAAAAAAAAAAGAAGACAAAAAAAAAGAAAAAAAAAAAGATCAAAGTTTTTCAACTAGTCATGTCTAAATTTATTTATGTGAATGACTTAACTTGAAAACGAATTTTTCTGTTTTAAGATAATGACTTAAAAATCATATTATAAGGTAACAAAAGAAAAAGAAAACACTTATAAGAAAAATTAAATGGATCTGGATCTTCTATGAAATTAGATTCGTAGTATATCTTAATTTACAAGTTTAGAAGTTATGTTATTAACTTATCATCAAAGCAGAACATATTAAAAATATTACATCTCCGTACCTTAATATATAAGCATAACAGGATTTAGAGTAAGCAAATAAAACTTTACGATTCAGATTAATTAGAAGATGAATATAATCTTATTATATAAAGTTGGGTTTTCAAAGTTAGTCATTAACAAGATCGTGACACGTGTTCATTGAACTGATAAAATGTTGACACATGTCAGATAATTAGTGGTAAGAAATTATATAAATTATTTTTTTTAAAATAGAATATTTTCAAAATAGAAAAAAATCAGGAAATTTAACAATTACTTAATAGTAATTATACATGAAACAGTTACTTAGTAGTAATCCTAAAGAGAAAAAGATAATAATTATAAAATAAAATTATTAATAAAAATTATAGAAATTAGGTCTAAGGAATTAAAAAATTAACAAATAAAGAAAAAAAATACAATAAGTTAATCTAAATAAGTTAGTCATTAATGTGACATGTGTCAATTGTATCGATAAGATATTGACATGTGTAAATTTAAGATATATTAAAATATTTTAAAATTAAATTTATAAACCTATCATAAAAAATTCTACATAAGTAATACATATAAAAGTATACCTAATTATAATGGATTTTTTTATGTTAATTCAAAAATTCTTATTATGTAAAACTTGGTTTTCAGAGTTACTAACTCACGTGATTGTGATATATGTCAAGTAAAACATTAGATGCCGGAATGTGACACATCTAAAAAATTAGATGAAAATAGAAAATTACAAAAAAAAAAAAATATTCAGAAATTTTTACTTATTATTAATCTAATTTTAGGTTATGTTAGTTTGGGTTTATCAAAGAGATTAGGGTTTAATATTTATAATTAAACAGATTATATGTCGATTTTTGTTATAAAAAAGTATTAAAGTTTACTTTTTACTACTAAACATGTTATATGGTTGCTTGGAATTATAAATGAGGATTATGGTTTAGATTCTACAATTAAACAAGGTTTTATGTCGATTTAGGTTTATAAATAAGGAGTAGAGTTTAGATTACATAATTTATACAAGGTTATTTATCTATTTCAATTTACAAAAGAGAATTAAAATTTAGACGATACAATTAAGCGAGATTATGGGTTTAACAAAATAAATGCGTTTATAAAACATTTTTACTTTTTTTAATATGTTATAATTGTTTAATTTTTAATTCATATTTAAATGTAATATGTCATGACTCATGGTGCAATCTCTTGGGCTAAAACAAGAGGGGTGAATAAAAGAGAACTAAAAAAGAGACATTATTAACTTAAAATAAGGATAAACAAGTCAATATAATTCATAGTATAATGATTTCTCAAATACTTTTTCCAAATATATAATTTTGTACACTTTCTTATTTAAAATATTTCTTAATGCTTATCTCAGCGACACAATAACTCATTTTTTTGGATTGATGTTAATTTGTAAGAAATTTACCATAAAATTTTGTAATCATTAATTAATTTTAAGAAATAGATTAAATTGCAAAGTAAAAAATATGAGAGAATAGTTTTTAAAAAAACTGGAAATTAGGAAATAACATTTTTTAGGATAATGGTATAATCATGTTTAGGATATAATATCTAAATTAAGTTTTTATGGAAAATTTGGTAATAGTAATATTATGAAAATGGTGAATAGCTCACAATCTTTTTGGGGATCGATAATTTAACATTATTTGATTTTTCATTATGTATGATACATAAATAATTTTTTCAACAAAAAACAATTTACTAACTTTATCTTTTTTTAATACTTTCGATATAATATTTTTACAATTAAATTTAATTTTAATTTTAATTTATTATGAGAAATATAACCTGTCTATTAGACGAGCCCTAATCTATATTAGAAAATATGATATTCAATTAATATTGATTTTTTTTTTGTTAATGCTATGATTTTCAAAATTTTAACGCATGCACTATTTTTAGTTCATACGTGAAAACATAAATTATAACTCGCGTTTTTACGCAGGGCCTTATCTAGTATATAAATAAAAATTCCTTTTCTTTAGAGCCATTTTAAAAACTATTCTATTTTTGAGTTATACTTAAAATATAAATTTTTATTTTTAATGAAAACTAAATTTTTTAATATAGAAGATGAATATTTTGTCCAGATGTATAAAGATATACTAATGATAAATCAAAACTCAGTTCAAAATTTAGATAAATTATAATAAAATAATTTTGGGAAAATATTAATTCTAGTTATATATTTATTGAAAACAAAATTATTCATCATTTTAATATACAACTTTTAAAGGATATTTCTAAAAATATTTGTAGTCTATCCCTTAATATTTCGCATGTAATATTATAACAAATTTACAACGCATCAACTATAATTTAATCAAGGTTACAAATTTACATTCTTTTATATAAAAAATGATATATTTTTCCATATTTAAATTTAAAGATATTTTAGTAAATAAACGGAGAAAATAAATAAACTAAATTATCACAAATTAAATGATTTTATGTGTTCCAATAATAGTGAATCATCAAAATCTGTACAATGAAGAGAAAACATGAGTATGACTTAACATAGAAAGAATGTGGTTATTTATTATTGCCTTTAGAAATTTTGAGTAATAAATATTTGGAATTGTTAGTTTTATATATAAGAACTTTGTCGAAATTAAATATTTAATTTTATAAAAAAATTGATTTGATATTTAAAAATAACTTTTTGTTAATTATCAAGTCTAAGTAAGACAAGTTTAATAATAATAAATATTTCTTTCCAACCAAATTTTTATTATATACAAGAACCAACCACCAAGTAGGTGTCTGTAAATGTTTGAGGTTAATAACTTTAACCTTGAGGCTCATCTCTCCATGCATTAAAACCTCTTTCTTATCTTTTGTTCTTTCGTCAATCTTCTCAAAATTTCCAAGTACTTGCAGATTCTCTATTTTGATCTTCATAAACTCTTTCTCTATATAAGAGAGAGAAATCAGATTTAACATTTTTAGTTATCTTCTGATGTGTATTGTGTGATTTCATGATCATAGTCATGCATCATCACCATTCACCAACATGACACATACACATGCATATATACATGTTTGTAATTGTGGTTACTTGTCGACTCATATTTGAGTTTCATATATTATATTTGCTATCTTCAATTAATTATGGCCTAATTTGGACTTATCTTATGTTTATTATCAATCAATCAATCAATATTTCTATTTCTCGGTCCATTTGGGATAAGCGACGAAAACATATCACAAATATATAAGATTTTTTTAGTGAAAAAAAAGTTTTTTAAATGTTCTAAACGTGCATTCAACTAATGTTAGTTAATTAAAAGTTATAGCCTAACCTAATGATATTTTGTTATAGATTTTCAGAATCTTACATAGAAAATTAGGATTTTCTTGGTACAAAGTTTTTTGGGAAATTCTATTTTCAGTTTATCATTATAGTAAAGTATATTTTCTTTATGATTCATATCTACTTATACAAAATGATTAAGAAATAGAACTCGTACTCGTAATAATTATAATCCCAAATGACCCTCATGATTCACAAGATTATCCAAAAGTCAAACTTTATAACTGTTGAAAAACAAAGAGCTTCTAGCTAGAACTTCGTATAGAAAGAAGAAAATAAATTTTTATTGTAAGTTCACCTAGCTATCTGAATAAATATATAGTTTAAAACAAAAAAGATGTTTCCGCTTTAGACGATTTAGGAGTATTGGTGAAGACATGCGAAAACGCTGCCATGTAAATGGGAGGAAGCAACACGAGGGTCAATGGTTAAAGGCAAATAAGGGAATCCACCTAGCTCGTCGATGAAGTCATGGTAATAAATATAGACAGGTCCATATTTAGATATATGTGCAACAGTTATATCTATATTTACTCCTTTAGTTTTTTTTTTAAATGCAATTAAAACATATGTTATTATATAAAATAATAATAACACGTGTTTTAGACATAACACGTATCCAGATTCTGTTAATGGCTAACTTTGAAAACCAAGGTTTATATACTAAAATTCGTTGATTGGTAATCCAAGGAGGTGTAAAAAGAGTTTAGAAATGAAACTTGCGAATAATTATACATATTTTTAACTAGTTTTTTTAGAAAAGAAAAGTAAAAGAAAAAAAATTAATTTTAAAAGTGTAAAAAGAAAATATGGTATGTTCCAAATTTACTCTTTTCACGACTATATGTTCGTAATTTTCTAAAACTGAAACTATAATTTATAAAGCCTAACATTTATTAATTTTTACTTGAATCTCCTATATTTTTAAGAACCGATCATGTATACAAGTCCATTGGTTTCTAATCGACAAAATCTTCAGTTCAAAAAATATATTACAAAAAAATATCTTACTTTCTCTTATCTTCACTGCTCAAAGTTTGGTCTATTATTTTTTTCACTCTTATTTTCATGATATACTATAGCATAATATGACTAAAAATAGCATACTAAAGAAAACACAAAAAAAAACTATAACAAAAGACTTAGACATCTCTATTCTTCTATTAAATTAGCTTCCCACTATCCCATAAATAGTTCTAAAGCTTTGATATTTATGTTATCATTAAAATACTAATTAAACTTTGACATAATCTTTATATATATATATATATAATATGACAAGGTTTTTTCTAACAATAATATATGACAAGGTTTTTTCTAACATTGTCTTACAATGCGACACTTGGCATCCTATATTTGTGACACGTGTCATACTAAGAAATAATTTCTTTTCATTTTTATTTTAAACCATTAATTAATTTTTTTTATCAACATTAGTTTCAAATGTTGATATAATTATGAACCAACTAAAATAAAAATATTATGAAAAAATATTATAGTAAAATTATTATTTGAATAAAATATTATGAGTAAATTATTTGTATGAGTAAAATTATTATTATGAACATAATCTTATATAATAACTCAAGGTTTTTTCTAACATTGCCTTACAATGCGACACTTGGCGTCCATCTTTGTGACACGTGTAATTCCAACCATTATTTTATTTTATGTTTATTTTAAACCATTAAATTTTAAATTTTATATCAACATTAGTTTCAAATAATCATAATTATGTACGAACTTAAATAAAAATATTATGAGTAAAATTATTATTTGAATAAACTATTATGAGTAAATTATTGTTATGAGTAAAATATTGTGAGTAAAATTATTATTATGTACCAACTAAAATAAAAGTCTTATATAATAACTCAAGGTTTTTTCGAACATTGCCTTATATATTTGTGACATGTGTCTTTCAAACCATTAATTTCTTTTCATTTTTATTTTGTTTTAACCATTAATTTTAAAATTTTATATCAACATTAGTTTCAAATAATCATAATTATGTGTCAACTAAAATAAAAATATTATGAATTTAATATTATGATTAATGTTATTATTATGAGTAAAATTATTATTTTGTACCAACTAAAATAAAATATTATGAGTAATACTATTATATGTTCAATTCATATCTTTTTGAATATATAATACTATTATTTTAATCATTATCAGAACATTCGTTGAGAGATAAAATGTAACGTATGGGTTTTGTGATATTATGAGAACAAGAGAGCATCAACGAGAGTTAGTGATATTCGTTGTTAATACAAACAAGAGTATAAACGTACAGTTTTGAGAACAAAACTCTTCAACTTGGCCAAGCTAATTAAGTTTTGTTTCAATCTAGCTTGGCTCATATAAAGAATCTAACTTTTTTGAGAACATAACCAAAACTTATAGGGTTGCCGCATTATTCCATCCTCTACTTATCGCTTTCTCAGCATTCCACCCCGAACTTTTCGACTCTTAAAACAGCATCACAAAAAAGTTTCTTCTATATAAAACATCCTAAACTTTAGTTTTTATACAATTTCCTACGCCTCCAATTAAATCAGATAATCACGATCGTAAACCTATCAAACCATTAAAATCGCGTTTTAAACATCACGTTTAGACTAACCCGATTACTAATCATTACCCAACTCTAAACGACGTCGTTTGTGTTTTTTTCTTTTTCTTTTTTAACATCGACTAAATCGTTATCATCTAGGTTTGTTCTTCAACAAAATTGTCAAAATTCCAGAAAACAATATGAGCTCTTCTGGTTCAAACCGTTATCATCGACAAGCTTCTCCTCCTGGTGTTCCAGTGAATTGCTGATGTGGCGAAGATGTAACTATATTCACGTCGAAGACGAAAAAGAATCCATATCGGAGATTCTATCGTTGCTCAATTGCTTTGCAAGTAAAATAGTAATTTTTAGTTGAATTGTGGGTTTGATTTGTTGATGGCTATGGCTATGCGAATCGGTTCATGGAATTGTTTTAATTTACTGTTTTAATCAAAATTTGTGATGTGTCAGAGGGAGAACGAAGAGTACTTGTTCAAATGGGTCGACGAAGCTATGTTGGAGGAAATAAGGATGGTCGATGGCAAGCTCAATAGAGTTGCACAGGATGTGAGCGCTTTGAGGAAGCTAGTGGTGAATAACTTGGAGTTCCAAAAAAAAATATTTATGAAAATAGAGTTAGAGATGGTTAAGAAGTGAATGAGAAGATTATGTAGAATAAACTTTTTTGTTATGCTGCTTTAAGAGTCAAAAAGTTTGGGGTGGAATGCTGAGAAAGCGATAAGTAGAGGATGGAATAATGCGGCAACCCAAACTTATAATCAATCTTTGGTTCAATATAAAGATTTCAAATTCGATTAATCGTACGTTTCATATATGTTGTAATCTGAATATACGGTTTAGACTTTATGTACTAAAACATGTAAGAAAATAGTTTAGTATCTTTCTTGTTCATGATCGTTATCAGAGCATTCGTTGATAGATAAAACGTAATGTATGGGTTTTGTGATATTATGAAAAGCATAAACGAGAGTTTTGAGACCGAAACTCTTCAACTTTGGCCAAGCTAAGTTTTGTTTTAATCTAGCTTGGCTCATATAAAGAATCTAATGTTCAAACTTTTGAAAAGTTGACATATGTTTTAGGTTGGAATTGGACAGATGACGACTTAATTAGTAAGCATTTTATAGGATAATGCCACAGAGGAGTAGTCCCATCTGAAGTTGAAGGACAAGCTTAAGCTATCTGCACGACACTTTGATTTTCTAACTTGCCCTCACTAAACTCCAATTTTTCTTTTAAATAACTAAGAGGTTTTGGACCGAATCTCATACATCCCCTCAGTCCCGAGACCAAAGTATATTATATGGTTTCGTTTCAAGCGCTACTCGAACCGGTGACCTCTAAACTTTTATCAAAAATCTTTACCAATTGAGCTATTACCACTTGGTTACTAAACTCCAATTTTACTTTGCACATTGAGAATGATTTTTGATCTTTGTTTTTAATTTCTTACAACGTGATTTTGTAGGGCCAAGAACGAGTTTATTATGATTTTTCAAGTCAAGTCTATTGGATTTGGAAAGACTCATAAAAATTTTGATAAATAAGATTTTTTATCAAAAAGACTTCAAATCATCAAGTCAATGGAGCTTCATGTGTTTGATTTTTTTTATACATGCAACACTAATTTACCATCACTACTTCATATTACTTTTCTTGATTCACAAATATGAAAGCTTTCTCATGTAATCAGAAAATGAGCTTCCTTCTCCTTTCTATCTCTTTCCTTTTCCTCCTTAATTAGTAATAAGCTAACTTTGTAATCATCAACACACAAAATAAAAACTCAATTATTTTGTTTGGAATCTTTTCCAAACAAAACTCCTTAAGACACCTACCACGTGTCACTCATCCGTAAGCCAGTCGTCACCTTTTAAGTAACCGCCAGTTTACTTTAACAACCGGTCCCAAGTCAACTCGCGCCACTCATATCATTCTTTGCTTATGCAAAAACTCATATATGAATCACAGACGCAACAACCTAACCTAAGCTTATCTCTCTCTCTATGTATTTGGTTTTATAGAAATGCTCAATATCGTGCCTTTTAAGGCAACTGTTGCTTTATCAGAATCATCACATCTGTTAGCTCAATAAAGATCTCTATTACACAACACTACACCAATCCTATGTTTCCTTATTTGTTCTTCTTTTTGTCCTTTTCTTTTACCAGAATTTCTTCCTTGATTCATGCTAAATCATTTTCCCAACATTCATTTCTTTGTTCTTATATGGAACAAGACAGCTAACAAAAGATATTATTAGTTCTATATAAAGTTATACATAGAGAGAGATCGAATTGTTTGTGTTCTTCATTCATTGGATATCAAGAAAATGGTTTGGTTTGTGAAGTTTCTTGTCTTTATTACATTACTTGTCTCTTCAACTATAGAATCAGCTCCTGAGTCTGCTCTTATTACAAAACTCCCTGGCTTTGACGGTTCTTTCCCTTCAAAACACTACTCCGGGTATTAAAAACTCTCTGTTCTTGAAATTATTCAAGATTCTTGTTTTTTGTATATATATATAATCATTTTTTTTTGGATTTATAAAAAGGTATGTGACAATAGATGAGAAACATGGGAAGAATCTATGGTATTACTTTGTTGAATCAGAGAAGAATCCTTCGAAAGATCCGGTTGTGTTATGGCTCAATGGTGGTCCAGGTTGTTCAAGCATGGATGGATTTGTGTATGAACATGGTCCGTTTAATTTCGAACTACCGAAGAAAAAAAACACTAGTCTCCCTCTCGTGCATCTTAATCCTTATAGTTGGTCTAAGGTGATTTAATAAAAGTAACAAAAATAACAAATCTTGGTTTTGTTTTGTAATGTTCTTATGATGTATGATTGGTTTGATTTTTAGGTCTCTAACATCATATACCTTGATTCTCCTGTTGGTGTGGGGTTCTCTTACTCAAACAACGAATCAGATTATGTAACTGGTGACACGAAAACCGCGGTTGACTCTCACGCTTTCCTTCTCAAAGTGAGTATAATCTTTAGAAATGGTTTAGTATCCTTGTGTGTGTTTCAGAGTCACTAAATGCTTCTTTCTTTTGAATGTGTCTTCACCAGTGGTTTGAACTGTTTCCTGAGTTTCAATCTAATCCGTTTTACATCTCCGGGGAATCGTACGCCGGAGTCTATGTTCCAACTCTTGCTTCAAAAGTTGTCAAAGGTAAATATATCTTCTCCTTTCATAATCTTTGATGAATCTTGACAAGCTTTTTTATACATTTTTTTTGGTTTATGTTGATGTTGCAGGGAACAAAAATGGGGTAAAGCCGGTTCTTAACCTCAAGGTAACGAGATTAACGAGTCAATCTCGAGTTTCTTGAGTTCTTGTTTTGGTTTCAGACAGTGATTTGATGATCTGCTCTGGTTTTGGACAGGGTTATATGGTTGGAAATGGAGTTGCGGATGTAATATTTGATGGGAATGCTCTTGTCCCATTTGCACATGGGATGGGACTAATCTCTAATGAACTCTTTGAGGTTTGTTTTAGTCACTTAGTGGATATATGCTTACTCTTCCACTTTCTTTCTTCCTATATATCTAACAACATATCCAAAACAAAAACCGCAGAGCGCGACAAAAGCTTGCAATCGAAGTTTCTATGAAATCAATGGACCTGAGTGCGAGGCAAAATTGATAAAAGTTAACGAGGTATGTACAATACATATAATGTTTTGTAAGATTTTGTGATTTGATGGTTTCTTAAAAATCTTGTTTTTATATGTCTAGGAAGTTGATCAGTTGAACATATACAACATTCTTGAGCCTTGTTACCATGGAACATCGCTATCGGCTTTCGATATTAGATCGCTTCCTTCAAGTCTACTTCAGCTAGGCAAAACTGAAAAGCGGTTAGCTATAAGAAAAAGAATGTTCGGTCGAGCGTGGCCAATTCGTGCACCTGTTCGTCCAGGAATTGTCCCTAGCTGGTCTCAACTTCTTGCGAACATTCGTGTTCCTTGCATTGTAAGTAAACTGTAAGCATGTACCTCTCTGTTTCACTACTTGACTTGAGAGTTGAGATTATAAGCTGAAAGAAACAAAACGTTTATGTGCAGGATGATAGAGTCGCAACAGCTTGGTTGAACGATCCAGCGATTAGGAAAGCTATTCATGCTAAAGAGGTCTTAAACTCTGTTTGATTACTATTACTAAATATAATGAGACCAAATGATTGATGTGTTGAGAACATTTTACAGGAGAGCGAGATCGGAAAATGGGAACTATGCAGTGATAAACTCGCATTTTCACATGATGCAGGAAGCATGATCCCATTCCATAGAAACCTCACTTTAAGTGGATATAGAGCTCTTATTTACAGGTACTTAAACAAAAACCTATAAAATGAATCTGAAGCCATAAGCCTTTAGTTTAGAGACTGATGAAATAAGTTTATTTTTCGAAGCGGGGATCACGATATGTGTGTTCCATTTACTGGCTCTCAAGCTTGGACAGAATCTCTTGGATACAAGGTGACTGATGAATGGAGACCATGGATGTCAAACGACCAAGTCGCGGGGTAATCGTTCTTCGCCTAGTCGAAAACATTATCGTAATGTTTCTTTACAATAATGTATTCATATTCTTTTGCAGGTTTACTCAAGGATATGCAAACAATCTCACATTTTTAACCATCAAGGCAAGCATTGAATCTTAAATCTAAATATGCATCTCATTTGCAAAACTGTTTGCTATACTCTTAATTCCTATCCTTGTGGTGATTGCAGGGCGCAGGACATACCGTTCCTGAGTACAAACCGCGCGAGGCTTTAAACTTCTACAGCCGGTTTCTCGCAGGAAGCAAGATTTAATTAAGAGATCTGTGTTTATGAGTTTCATGTTGTGTTGTATTTAAAAGTGATCATATTGTATCTTCACTGATTTGAATAAAAACAGATATGTTCTTAAGCTCATTCTTTATAATAAAACTTCATGATTAGTTTACTTACTAGCTTGAGCCAGGGATTAATAACTTCATTAATTTGCAAGTGTTCAATCTTATCAAAATGAATCTGTTGTATTATAAAGATTGTTCCCATGTCTTAAAAAGCTGCTCTTCAGTGGCAGGAATAAAGACAACTCATATAAAAAGACAGTTTGACAATTTCTTCATTATGCATTTGTGGGCCATTGCCACTAAAACCACTAAAACAGGTTTGAATTTTCATTTCTAAGACATCCCAAAGGGAGAAAGTGGTCAGTCTTAAATCTTTATATAGTTCAATTCAGTCGACAATCATAAGGCAACGCGTAAACATAGCAGCTTAGGGAAAGATCTTTCATAAGTTATTCCACTAACATAAGCTTAAATCCACCTTAGTTCAGTATTGTTTCATTGGCATAGGAGAATTGAAGCTGTGGCATTTTCATCTTAGACAAGGCAGAGGAACTACAGAGTTTTGGTAGAGCAGTCTTCCCCTTGTAAGCTTTACAAACTAAGTCCACAAAATCAACAATACTCTGCCCAAAAACACAATCACTAAGTGTTCATCTTTTCAACAAAAACACTAATCAGCCAAAGTTGTAAAGATGTTATGTATATATACCTCGTAGAGTGGTTCGCCGTTGAGTGTCATCCATGGTACATATTTATGCTCTGGTTTCAAACTCATGGTTTGGTTTGCATACCCAAGTATCAACTTTGCATATAAACCAGCCAAATCAAAAATTAGAAATCATAGAGTGAAATGTATATATTGTGATGTCTACATGACTTACCTCTTTAGAGAGATCACCATTGTAACAATCATTGATGGCTTTTTCACCTCCATACTTCTTAACACATGATTCCCAAGCATTTGTGTTAGTTTCAACGCATAGTATGAACCTATAGTGTAATCTCTGAGTTTCCAAAACCAATCACATTAATTTTTCATATTGATCATTTTGTCACCAAAATAGACTAATCATTTTAATTAGTTATATACCTGATTAGGCCAAGTTCTAATGGCACATGCTTCCAGGGCGTTTAGTTTACATTCTTCTTCACCATGCTTTATAAATATACCAAACATAAGCATTTACAATAAGATTAAGAGATAATATACCAATCAAGAAGTCAAGAGAAATTGACTAGTAAAACCTGACAAGTAACGGTAAGATCGTCCGAGACATGGGCGTTACCAAATGGAACAAGCTTGAGATCGGTGATTGTGTGGAGATCAGTACTAAAGACTTTGCCTAGATAATGGACAATGAAGTTCTGACAAGAAGGACAAAGTGATTCGTAGTAAAGATTGAGCTTAACTTTGTCGGATTCTCCAGCCACGAGTTTGTCCGAGAATGTGAACAAGATGAGACAAGCAAAGAACACAAGCTTGGTTGAAGAAGAAGAAGAAGAAGAAGAAGAAGAAGAAGAAGAAGAAGAAGAACAAGCCATTGTTCTTGATGAGAGTTTAAGTTGAGTGCTCATGACTACTGTGTTGTGTGTGTCAGTGTATGTATTTATTTATAGATAAGATATTTTTGACTTTTGTGTCCCTACTCCCTAGTAACCACTAATCAGTCCAGTGGGGGATCCAACCAAATCTAACATTTACAGAGGTAATACATATTTATTGATGACAAAAAAAAAATACATATTTATTATCAAATCAAAACTATTTTACTTTATATTTTATAGTATATATTATGTAGATAATCAAATTTCGCTCAAAAATGGTTAAAAAGAGTGGTAAAATATTTTAAAAGGATTTTTCATAAATAATAAATAGGTCTAGAGGTGGGCGTTCGGGTGCACATTCGTGTTCGGATCGGATTTTCTTGTTTCGGATATAGAGAAATTGGATACGTTCAAGTATATTTAGATTTGGATGGGTTCGGGTAAACACTCATTGGATTTGGGTGTTTTCGGGTTATATCCAAAATCTTGAAATATACTTTGGATACACGTCCAGTGGCGGACCTATTCACAAGTTAGGGAGGTCAGCTGACCTGGTGAATTTTTTAAAATTTCCTTGTTATTACTAAGAACAAACACATTTACCAAATTTTTTGTTGCATTTTTACTTATATTTGACCTGGGTCAAAATCCATCTTGGGTCCGCGTCGAATTGGTTTTTCTATCCGAATAAAGGAAAAACCTCCAGATCAATATGAATTTCAAAAATAAAATATTAAAATCAATCAAAATTCATCAAACAAAAATTAAAAAAACATGTACCAATATTAAATAACATAATTTTAATCATTAATGAAAAACACTAAGTTATCAAACCGAACTGAATTAGAAAAAAGAATTTTGAACATCAAACCACTACACTAAGTTCAAAGGATTTATTGTTACGAATAGAGAATTACAGAAAAGAGGAGGGAAGAATTTAGTGTTACTATTAGGGATATATAAGTTTCGATGATTTAGATATTTGTTCGGATGTTCAGGTATACTCGATCGGGTTCGGATACCTAATTAATATAGAATTTTACTATTTGGATACTTATGTTAAGGTGTTCGGGTATTCAATTTATAATGAGACTCCCAACAAATATTTATCATTTTTTTTGGTGAATCCCAAAAAAAAATTAACTTATACAACATAGATATCATTTTTTAAAATAATGTTAAGAAATAAAAGTAGGTATATATTCTATTAGTTAGATGTACACACACACAAAAACAACACGAGGTTAAACTAAAATTAAAACATTACAACAAAGAGTCAAGTCCATGCTTAGTGGAGTCACACTGAACATTTTACAATCACTGACTCACAATAAGCTTATTTGGTTACGTAAAACAATTGTATCCATTTTTTGTTTGTACCTACTACTACTACTAATCACTACAAGTTAACTCAAGATACCAACGGATGATATCATTCGAAAAATGAGTATGCTCAAAGACTAATAGCTCATATCTCAGTATTTGACATGATGTTTCATGTTTGCTAATGATTTGATTCTTCATTCTTCATTCTTCATCAATAAGATCATGTAGTCTTCTTCTAATATCAGCAATGTTAAGAAAGGTTAGACAATTGAATTTCAAACACACTCTGGCTGAGTTTAATTTGGTACTTGTGCCGCGATCGAGCTTAATTTGATCTCAACACTTGCATCTATGATGTAATTAAACTTGTTGTTGCATCACCATCAAGTTTTCTAATTCTTTGCTTGATTCCATAATAAAAAGAGACAAATGTTATAACTTCACTTACTAATTAAGAGTACCTTGAATTAATTAGTTTGATGGTATCTCTTGGTAAGATATTCAAAAATTGGATTTATTTGTTTTCCTCTAATTTTTTTATGAAGCTGTCCTAGCTCCAACTAATAACTTGTAGAAATGGTCTTAATATAGATTAATTTAGGCTTTTTCATTAAAAAAGGAAACTAAATAAATCAGAAGATGCATGACCAATAAAAGAGTCTTTTATTTATCATTCCACTTATAGCATAAAGCTACTGATCCATCTTAGCAACACTTAGTAATTTTTAGCTTCATCGACATAGGAGACTTGAAGCTTCGACACTTTCCTCTGAGACAAGGTAGATGAATTACATATTTTTGGGATAGCCTTTCCTTTGTATACTTTGCAAATCTGCTCAACCAAATTATCGTAATTCTGCATATAACCACAATAACACAAACAAATAACATTTTAAATCGCTTAAAAATATTAAGAAAAAAAATTGAAATAAAGAGTTACTAAAGAAGTTAGAGTTCTATATACGTCATAGAGTGGTTTGCCATTGAGTGTAACCCATGGTACGTATTCATGTTTTGGCTTCAAACTCATGGTTTGTTTTGCATACTCAAGTATGAGCTACAATTACAACAAAAAACAAGTATGAGTTATATCAAAATATATATGTGTAAATTTTTGTATATATGATTATACAATAAACCTACCTTTTTAGAGAGATCACCATTGTAACAATCTTTGATGGCTTTCTCATACCTAGATCTTTTAACACATGTTTCCCACTTATTCGTATCCTTTTCAACGCATTGTATGAACTTGTAGTGCAGTTTCTACAATTTTAGAAATGAAAATTATAAACACACACATATATATACATACAAAATAGTAATTAAATAAGTATATACCGGATCAGGCCAAGTTCTTATAGCACAAGCTTCAAGAGCGTTTAGTTTGCATTCCTCTTCACCATGCTACACAAAAGAAATAAAAACAAGATTCCCAAGTTTAAGTAAAAACATTATACAAGTGATCTAATCATATATAAATAGGAAAAGATTAGTGAAAAATTATGAACCTGGCAAGTTATAGTCAGATTTGTGGAGACATGAGCGTTACCAAATGGAAAAAGCTTGAGATCGGTGATAGTGTAGAGATCAGAGTCAAAGATTTTGCCAAGATCATTAACGATGAAGTTTTGACAATAGGGACAAAGTGATTCGTAATAAAGATTAAGCTTCACTTTGTCATCAGATTCTTCAGCCGCGACGAGGTTGTTTGAGAATGTGAACATTAAGAGACAAGCTAAGAACAGAACAAACTTGGTTGAAGAAGAAGAAACCATTTCTTAAGACTTAGAAAAGTATTGTTATTGAAGAGTTTGAGTTTAGTGCTTAATGACTCTTGTGTTAAGATATATAGATACATTTTTTTACCTCTTTACCGGCTAGTTATTTTTTTTTTTTAACTTGAGATCTCTTTTTTGACTTTTGTGTCCATGGTAACTTTGGTGCCAATCTACTCATTTCCAGAGTGAGTTAGTAGTGTATAATAGACTAAGTAATTAGTGTATAACATATTATATCTTGAATATATTAGTTTATAAGATTCTTTTAATTTTAATTTTTTTATCAACGTTTATAAAATGTTTACTATGCTTTAAAATATAATCACACCAGCTGTACGAGTATCCTACTTTTGACGACCTGTCTGAATAGGTCTTAGATGCGTCTGTCTAATTACTAATACTTTATATAGTTTTGGGAATCCCAATCATTTTAATGTCAGTAAGCTAAAGTAGATGTCTAGTTAGAAAAAGTTAGAACCAAACAGAGAGGTCTAGGTCTAGTTGTATACTACATTATTTATGGCCACTAAACTAAATACTTTGAATATTAACAACAACAAAGATATTAACTCAATAGTACAACGTTCCGGTTAATAAGATAATTAGAGAATCGTTGATCAAATACAATAGAGAGCAAATTAGTCATCTTTCAACTATTTGGTACGGTTTCGGAAATATCTATTAAATTCCAAATATTTTAAGTAGAAATTTCAAATCCATTCGATTATTTCAGATTTTTTTTATGAATTTGATTTGGTTTCTATTATTTTCTGTTCGGTCTCGCTTTTTCGATATAGTGATTTTTATTTTAAATCGATTAAAAATTTAATAAAATTTTATTAAGATTTTAAAATATGTCTAAAAATTCTAAATATTTTGGTTATTTAAAATATTAATTGTTTTAGTCCAGAAATATTTGATATTTACGGGTTTATAATCGAAATTTTGGTTACTGTATTATGTCAAATCTAAATATAATTTAATATTTTAGATCTATAACTATGCGTTGGTAGGTTGTGTTCTAGTTCTTTTGGTTTTCAAGTTTGCTTTCTAATTAGTTATTACATTGGTATTGGTTTGCTTCAGTTCTTAATTATCAGTTTGGTTTTATTTTGGTACTTTTGATTGGGTTGTTTTGTCCTGGAGGACAAGAGCTGCAAAATCATATTAGGTAATATTTTCTATTCAAATACTTGTCGGTGAAATTTTGTTTTTATGGACTGTGATACACTAATATTTTTTTTTAATAATACTTTAAACTCAAGTTGCACTGTTTTTGCTGGCAATAATTTAGTGGACCTGTACTACATGTTATGTAGCACCACATTAATACTAATACCACAAATCTAGGCAACTACGTCTAGTTGAGAGAGAGAGAGAGAGAGTTTTGTTAGTGAGACAATGGCTAGATCAACGGTGGTCATTGCGGCGGTTGTACTAGCTTTTCTTGCGGTGATTCCGGTACCGGAAGTGACGGCAAAGAAATATTTAGTCGGTGACAAAAATTTCTGGAACCCAAACATTAACTATGCCACATGGGTTCAAGGCAAACATTTCTACCTTGGAGACTGGCTTTGTATGTTCTCTCTTCTTTCTCAGATCTGTTAGTTTCAAGATCTTGTAATAGTTTCAAGATCTGGTTAGAACATACGACAACTTATGTGTGTTTTGTTATTATTGGTGTCTTTGTGTTTCAGATTTCGTGTTCTATAGAGATCAACACAACATTCTTGAAGTGAGTAAGAGTGACTATGAAAGATGTATCTCAAACCATCCACTAAGAAACTATACACGTGGAGCTGGGAGAGACATTGTGCCTCTCAATGAGACAAGAGCTTATTATCTACTTGATGGAAGAGGTGGTTGCTTTCATGGCATGAAGCTAAGTGTTACTGTTGAAGGTCCTCCTCCGCCTTCTCCTCCTCCTCCTCCAGCATCAATGTAAAACTATATACTATGTATCTGTCTAAGCCTTGTTTTTTGGATCACAAAATCTTGATTTGGTACTAAAGAGAACTTGTTGTAATGCTATGTTACGTTTTTCCGATATTATAATTAAAATTTTATTATAATAGTTTAGTATTCCCTTCATGAACCCAACTACAAATGTTGTCGGTGGCTAATTTTAATTACTCGAAACAATGAACTTGGGAATGCTAACGAACCGGATAGAGAAGTAAACCAAGAGAGTGCTTAGTAAATGATCTTATCGGTCTAACCTAATAGGATGCCATAAAATCAGTCGTTTTGGACTTTCGGCTAAACCGGGTTGTTCGGGTCGAATTGTTCGGTTTAAAGAAAATTCGGGATTTTCTTTAAAATTCAACCAAATATACCTGAAATAAAATTTGGTTCTGGTCGGTTCTGATGGCGGTTTGTTCGGGTCGGTTATTGATTAAACTTTATGTTCCGAAATTGAATAAATAGTTGTTGTAATGTTATGTTACGTTTTCCACTTTTGTAATGCTATGTTACGTTTTCCAATATTATAACTAAAATTTTATTACAATAGTTTAGTTCCCTTCATGAACCAATGTACAAAGGTTGTCGGTGGCTAAATTAATTACTCAGACCGGATAGAGAAGTAAACAAAGAGAGAGTGCTTACTTAGTAAATGATATTATCGGTGTAACCTAATAATCCAAATACAAGTAATTATTACTAAGATGCAATAAAATTAGTCGTCAAATCGTCATGGGCGTTCGGCTAAACCGGGTTGTTCGGTTTAAGAAAGATTTGGTTTTCTAAAAATTCAACCAAATAGACCCGTAATAAAATTTGGTTTGGGTCGGTTCGGATATTGGTTTGTTCGGGTCGGTTATTGACTAAAATATTATGTTCCGAAATTGAATAAATAGTTGTTGGTTCTGGTTTGATGAATTCGATGTAGCATTCATATTAGTTAGATATGGTCTTAAAGTTAATATCAGGCGTTACTAATTCCGAAGCTTCATATGAACATGTAAAAACAATTCTAGAAAATAGCTCTTTATTTAATTATTTTTTCCACTGACATAAAGCTTAGTAGCTTTGGTAATTAACTTAGTAATTTAATTGATGATCATAGCATCATTGACATAAGAGAACTGAAGCTTCGACGTTGTCTTCACAGTCTCAGACAAAACACTACCGGAACTACATTCTTTTGGAAGTGGAGCTTTTCCTTTGTACAATTTGCAGACTTGAGCCACCCAATCATTTAGCTTCTGCATTCCAAAATAAGCAAATAATATTAACACATATATATCACAAAAAGACAAGTTTTAAAAATTGGTTATAAAAAATGTATAAAGAGTAACCTCATAGAGTGGTTTGCCATTGAGAGTAACCCATGGTACAAATTCATGTTGCGGCTTCAAACTCATGGTTTGTTTTGCGTTGTCAAGTATGAGCTGTGGTTATAACAACAAACAACAAGAAGTTATATTATAAGGTTTGGTAATTATGTTTTTTTTAATTATTAGAGTTATTATTGCAAACCTTTTTAGATAAATCACTGTTGTAACAATCATTCATGACTTCTTTCTGATCATCTCCAAAGCCTTGAAAACAATTTTGTTGATAGTTTTTCGTATCGTTTTCGATGCATCGTATGAACTTGTATTGCGATTTCTGCGATTTCGATCCGAAACCATCACATTCTTTTAATAGAAAAACTATAAATATATTTGTAGAAATTCACAAAAAAATGCATACCGGGTTAGTCAAAATCTTAATACCGCAAGCTTCAAATGCGTTAAGTTTGCATTCCTCTTCACCATGCTTCAAAAATTTAGAAACATATACGTACAAGTAGTGTTAAGTAGTGACACAACACAAGAAGGGTTTAGAGATTGAAATGAACCTGGCAAATGACGGTCTTGTTATCGGAGATTTCCGCGTTACCAAATGGAACAAGCTTCACATCAGTGATCGTGAGGAGATCAGAGTCATAGATTTTGACAAGTTCATCTACGATGAACATCTGACAACCGGGACAAAGTGATTCGTAGTAAAGATTGAGCTGAACTTTGTCGGATTGTCCAGTCACAAGGTTGTCTGAGAATGGGAACAGAACAAAGCAAGCTAAGAAGACAAGCTTAGTTATAGAGGAAGGAGAAACCATTGTTGAAAATATTTGTAATGTACTAAAGAGTGAGTTAGTGAGTTGAGTGTTGTTCATTCATGACTACGGCTTTTATAGACAAAGATATTTATACTTTTTTACCATTTAGGTGCTTTTTTACTTTGGTAACATTTTTTAATTTGTACGGTTGCGCATCCAAGTCAAAAGTTTCAAGGGTCATAATTTATTCATCATTTATTAAATCAAAATTGATGTAATTTTGTAAAGTTTCAAAATCAGTAAAAACATAGAAGCAAGCTAAGAATACAAAGCAAGCTAAGAAGACAAAATTGATATGTTAGTATTTTTGCAAGGTTTTTGTACCACATTTAATGGCCTTCACATTTATTGCAAAAACATTTTAATTTATTTATTATAAAACATTATGTTGGAGAGAAGCATTGAGCCCATATTATTATGTTAATACAAAATCAACTTCTTTACCACTAGACTACTTCAATATATTAGTATTATCATGTTAACATATCGCATATATATATTTGAAAAAGGGTTAATATTGTTATGCAAAATACATAATAGAAGCAATTATTACAAATGTTGTTTTAAAAAAAAATAACATTTATACACGGGTTATATGACATGACGAATTTGAATTGATATTATTAAAATATCATACTTCAAAACGGGTTAAAACTTCATTATACTATTTTTTAACAACACCAGTATAAGATAGATCGAATTAAACTGATTTAATTAGGTTTGATATTATGCAATCTTAAAAATTTTTAAAATAATTCTAGCATAATAGAAAATTTGGAATAAAAAAAGAAATAAATAAAAATTTACTCTGCGGTGTACCGTGGGTTAAAATCTAATTTTTGGTAAAATCGTAGTTCGTAACTAAGAGAGAATGTTTTGCTGATTTGTTTTACAAAATAGCATAAATTTTCTGTTAAGTGCGAAATATAGTGTCTCTTAAAAAAACCATGACATTATGAAGAAAATTCTCACACCAATTTAATCCATTTGAAGGTATGTTGTTATAAACAAAATCTTCTATACTCATTTTTTTTTCTGGAAATTTGAGTAAAATTGTTTAATCATATCTCTAGTGAATTTATTCAATATACAACGAGACTCTCATCACATATTTTCTATTATATGTACACAACACATGGTTGATATCATAATAAAGAGTCGATTCCATTGGTTTAGTGGAGTCATAATGAACATTTAAACCGTTTAATCTAACACACACTTAACTCACATATATAAGTTTATTTGGTTACTTTTATTGCTTACTAATCTAGATCTGTCATTACAAGTTAACTTAAAATGCAAATGTAGTGACGACATTTCTAGAGTGACTACTCTAGCTAGTCACAATTATGTTAGGTAAAGACAAAATTCTTCACCTAGTTTATAAAATATGGCAGTGAATCATAGTTGTTATTTGAGAAAATGGTATATATAGCATTGTAATAAACTAAAGTGATCTTGAGGATAGTTAGAAGCTAGTCGTGCTTCTATACCTAACTAGCTAAGTTAGCTAGATCTTGATGCATGCATATTTCACAAATTGCAAAATTATATTTAACACTTTAATAGTTTCTGAAAAACAATTAATGACAATATGCGCAAGTGGGTGTCTATTATTTTTCCTCTTTGTATAATATCACCAAAACTAAGATTGAATTAATTCAATTTCTCTTATAAATTATGAGTTTGCTTTGCTAATTTTAAGTTCATATACTAAATTTAGGTGACAAACTAAATTCTTAAAAATGAGATCAATAAAAGACGAATGATCTATTAGTTCTCACAAGCATTTTCCAACGGTTGGATTTAGCCAACAGACTAGAGAACATATTTGACTACTTATATTTTTAAATAAATGAATTAAGAGTATGTCGATGGAGAAATTAGCTAGCCGTTGAAAAATATGTAAGCATTAAAAATATAGTTTTGTAAGTTTGTGTATCTCTCATTGTATTATGTCGAGAATCAAAACATGAGTGGTGTTGTATAAATCTCTGTCTTGTTTCGAATATGAAGGTCCTTATTTGATCCAACACTGTAGTAATTAAGATAATTATAACTTGAGTTATGATGAAATATAATTAGCCAACTTGTGAACATAAACATGATTGATATTAGCATAATTAAAGATAATTACTATGGAAGAAGCAAATGTGGATGTAGTAACCATGAAGAAGTATGAAAAATATCAGAATAAGAGAATGACTTAATTACTCGAGTAGCTCATAAAAGTATATTAATGACTCAAATAGCACATCCAAATCTATTAACTATAATAACACATAAACGGATAAGAGTTACAAAAAAAAACTATTCACACTTATTAAAAATCTGTGTGTTATAAAGTAAACTACACGAAAAAACTATATAAACGTATTGTCTTTGATTTTCTAGTAGATAAATGCCCGCGTAAAACGCGGGTTAAAAACTAATGTAAAATTTTATCAGGAATAATTAAAATGTTAGTAAAAACATATGTATGTATTCATATTTTATCTTGAATTGAATTAATACATGAGAGTTTAACATAACACCTTATCTAATTATGTTAATAATGAAATAATTCAATGTTAAAATTGAATTTGAACCAAAAATATAATATTCAATTTTTCAATATAATGTAAGTATGTATAACATCATAAAAAACCATATTTTAATTTTTACAGAGTTCATCTTTATGTATGAGAGCTAGAAAAAAAAATTATATCAAACACAATATATACACATATCAAATATGTATCTTAGTTAGAATTATACAAATATTCTCATCAAATGATTGAAGACTCATACTTATAAAATTATTACTTTATTTCAAAAAATTTAATACTTTTTACGTATGCCTTTAAAATACTTCATGTGTTGAAATTTTAAAAATAAAAACATTGATAAAAATTTACCATTATTTTTTTATAGAAAATTCATCTCTACAAAATCAAAATTTTTTCTGTTTTCCCTAATAAATAAAGACACTACATTGCAAAGATAACTATAATTTTTTATCCAATGATTTTTTTAAAAAAAATAGGTTATGTTTTTATTTTGAACATCAACATGCATTGCACATTGATAAAATATATTGTAAAAAAATGATGCATATTAAAATTTGATAAATTTTTTATGTACACTAAATTTTAACATGTGACATTCGGTTTTGCAATCACATTTAAATATCTATTTTATCATAAAAACCATATTTTAATTATACGCACTTCTTAATAGATTAGATTTAAAATTTTAATAATAAAATTAATATGTGCTCATATTAAACTGTCAATAATAACATTCTCATAGATATATGTGAAACATTATATGAGTATTTTATTTACACATTGAATTAGTTTGTCTATGTACTCATGTTTGAACCGTTGTTAAAATCCAGTTGTATATGAGATTCATCCGTTAATGGCTTCTCTTGACTATAGAAATATGATCATCATTCTTAACACCTCGTTTTCTTTACTTACAAAGGTTTTTAGGGTCCTCATAGTTTAGATTTACTTCAATGGTGTTCATGTTTTAGTATATACTGTATATCTTATCATATAAATCTAATTGAGAACACACATAATGAAAAATTAACAATCTTGATCTCGTTAATTTTCCTTTTCGATTTAGGGAAAAAAAATATATAATTTACATAAAATTTTTAATTAGTTTTTCTATTACAAAAATGAATAATTTTATTTTGACACATGTCAATATCTGATTAATATTAGTTTTTCACGATTCTGTTAATGGCTAATTTTGAAAACTAAGGTTTATATAATAAGATTATTTTATAGGCATAATTTTGTTATTAGGTTAAGGTTTTCTAAGAAACTATATGTTTATATAACTCATAACATTATGTATACATCGGTTTTCTAGTTTCTTAGGATTATTAAATTTATCTTTGATTTAAAGTTTTTTTTCTCTTTCAAACTTCAACAAAATTATCATCAAACAAAACCTGGACACACTTGTTTTCGTTTTAAATGATATTAGGTAAATGAAACATAGATTATATAATTGACAAGACCCATTAATTAAGATCCATTCTGCTATGCAGGAGAGACATATGATTTCGATCCTTTGGTTAGGATGTAAGATTAATATACACATCTTTTAAAAAATATTTTTTAATTCTGTTGTAGTATTTTCTTAGATTATTTATTTGAATTTTTATTTTCATCTTTCAATAATCTAAGAATTTCATCTCATCATACTTATAATTTTCAATTATTTCCTTTAATTATGTTAAATTGGTTAATGTTTTTCAAATTTCTAAACTTTTCTTGGTTGGTCTCAGACTCTATTGCGATACTTCATTTATTACTACTATGTGATATATATTTTATTAGTTAAAGAAAGTAAGAAAATATGCAAAAGTGAAAATAAAGAGACATAAAAATTTGTTTAATGTGTTCATAACTTTATAGATACATTTAATAATAATTTATATTTAGGTTGTAAAAATATACTTTTAGTTGTAACGTACATAAAATAATTTTAAATGGTTATATAAATGAATGTATCAGAGATTGTTTTTTTATAAACAACTATTTTTCTATGTAAAATTTTATCTATTTACTTTTTAAAGATAGTTTTTACTTTAATTTTTTTTTTGATATATTTTTATGTACATATAAAAGCAATCTTAACAATATTAATGACCGAGATTGATTATAATAATATAGAATTATATAGTTGGTTTCTCATAAACCCAAGTGAAAATTATACCATTTGTGAATAGTTTGCAAATAGTCTTAACACCAATGCCATAATGATATAGTTAGTACATACGAAATGATGTTTAGGTATTTTTGATATTTATTAAAATTAGAAAAAAAAAATGAAAGCTTTACTTGGTTATGTTTAAAGAAAACGTTAGTGATTTATAGTTGTCAATGCATTTTACTCTATTTTATTGGTAGAGAAATTAGACTACATATTGATCTGAATAATTTTCATTAAAGAGCAGCATGTAACATTGCTCAATTACGATCACTCTATACAAAGGATATAATTTTAGAATAAAGATTTGAGGAGCATGTTTGGTTTGAGGAGATAAATTGTGAAAAGGAATCACTCTAATGGAAGAAGACATAAAAAATGTCACTATCGAAGCTACCAATTTTTTCCGTTTTTGGATGTTGATGAAGATTAGTGATTTGTAGCTATCAAAAACATTTTGGATTTTGATGAAGCTACCGGTGTAGCAATTTTGAAAACCTTTTTCCCCAGAAAATATAGTGATTTGCAATCTATTTGGGAAAAGAGATATTGTTTACAAAAGTGATGCGGTATGGTAAAAAAAATTTGAGTCAACGAATTCGCTTTAACATTTTTGCTATGAGAGATAAGAGATAAAAAGAGTCATCGATATTTATTGTTTGGAGAATAAGTAGAATATGCTGACTAAAGGGTTGGAGAAGACATGCCACGAGAAATATGATATAAAAAGAAAGATGAAAATCCTTTTCTATCGATTTTTATTTTCTCAAAATAATTAGAAAATTTCGACCACTCGGATAGAGAAAACACATTCACTAAGTGTGAACAGTCAATAAGAAAAGCTACATCACGTTTCTCAAATGGTTGGCGTTATCAAGTAACCGAAAATATTAACTTGAGGTTCCCTCGACTTTGAGGGGAATCGTTCAAAGAATCTTATGAATTTGCACAGAATTCTACTTGAGAAATCCCTCACAATTGTTGTCGTCGTCTCAGCTTAAAACTTCTTATCAATTGTGCATGATTTGTTGTGCTTTGCAAGGGTTCTACTTTTTGCACAGATATTGTTATCCAAGCCAATCCTTTATGCTTGGAAGGCTTAACAGAAATAATAGAAAACTTAACAGAAGACATATCTGAAAGCTAAAAAAAATAGAAGTCAGCAGGATAGAAGTTTTTAAAAATAAATAAATGCATATGTCCGTAGAATCGTTTAAAATAATACGTAAATCTTGATTTAGTAATTGTTTTGCCTTTTTTGATATGGAGGGTAGAGGTGCAAAAATTAACGACTTGAATGGTTTATTTGTAATGCACAAAATCGTATAAAAAATTTAAGTGTTATACAATATGTGAAAACATGTTGAACTTATACACCAAACTGATTTACAATATGATCACAATTGGGTGCTATGTCTAGCTTGTTTTCAATGAATTTTAATTTAACACCTAAAAGTTTTTAAAATAAAACATTTTTTGTTAAACTTCACAACTTTACTTAAACATATTCATTATAAGACACTTTAAAACCTAAGCGTTAAATTTACAATACGTTAAAACATGTTGAACTTATACACCACTGACGGACCCACAAAGGGACTAGATGCTCGGCTCGGTTTGTTTTCAACGTATTTAAGTTTAACACTTAGATTTAATCCAACAAGAATATTTTGATGTATTAAAAATCATACTTTACTTGAAACTTGATCAAGATTTTTAGTCTAAATCAGAAAAACAATATATAAAAAACATAAAATATTTTTTTTAATGTATATTTTATTTTACATCAAAATCAATCGATTTTAATTTTAAATTTTAAAAATTTAGATCAATTGTTCTTAATATATTTTAATTTAAAAAAGTTAGATCATTTTTTAATTTATTTTTTAATTTTAACAAGTTAAAAATATTAAAATATACCTGTCAAATCTTAAGTTTCATATGAGAAGGCGGCTCAGTCAGTGGTCGTTATGAATTCTGCTACAGCCTACACATAATAGAAAACAAACCCATCAGGGATGATAAAATTCAAAGTATTTTGATAAAATTACAGACAACTTATTACTAACCTGCTAATATACCTCCGTACATCTCTGCTCTGATTAGTCTTTACTCATATGGATGATGTAATGTTGCACAGATCATCATTATCGTCATCATCAGAATTCACAAAGACTCTATATGGATATAAAGACATAACCCCGGAAAAATCTTGAATATTTAACAATGAATACAGAAAAACAAATAAACGCACAAAGGAGACAGATACATGATTAATAAGGTTAACATGATGGATGAACTAAAAAGTAGACAAAAATAGCTTGCATTGCATCATTCCAAACGTATATGCATATATAACTATGATATTCATTTCTGTATGTTGCAGACAAGTAATTCTATGTGGTACGGGAAGCAACATAAACTCAGTATAGCAATGAAACTCACAAATCAAATCAGTTAAAGCAGTATACCTCGGTTATAAATGTAGTTATGCTGATGCTACATGATGATCCTTCTTCTTTTTGAAAATTGTGAGGAAGTCCTCTTGATCAAATCTTCATTATAATAGAGAACATCACAATGACCTACAAAGAAAATACAACCAAAATCAAAAACCAAGAGAGCAACAACAGGGAAGTAGAACATAATATCACACCAAGAACAAACATAAGTCATATCAAGGGTCTGAAACCTTGTCTGCAGATCAATGGATTTGTAATAGTTAGCAAAAGAGGAATTCTAACACTGCATATTCATTACGAAACAAAAGAGAGGAATAATAACAATACGATGAATCAATGCCAGTGGTCGGAATATGAAAGTAACCGATGGTGATGGAGGTATACTACAAACATGATTACTCCATGAAAATGAATATGCAGTGTAACATATGGTCATTTTCATGGACTAATTTCCTCGGTCTATACACATGTAATATCGAATTAATCAGTTTAGTATTAATCAGTTTGACAAACTTAAAAAGTAAACAAAATGGTTTGGCTTGCATCAATCGTATATGGCATATACACCTATGAAGACTATGAGATTGAGTTCGGTATGTTGCAGACACGTGATTCAATGTGGTCGGGAAGCAAACACAACCACAATCCAACATGAGATTCAGTACTAAGTTTAATAAAACAATGCAAATCAAACCAATTAAGCAGTATACCAAATCGTGTAATTCCAAAATGATGATGATTGGTAAATAAACCCGTAAAATTGGATAAAAGTTCAAGTCACGCTAAGACACAAGAGACCAACAAAAACAAGACCATATCGAGACAGAGATCAATTCTAAAGTTTAAGAGGAACAAAAAGAGATAGATCCAAAAGAAATAGAGCAGTGTACCATGAAGACAAAGGAGAGGAACCAAAAGCCTTGACCGCAACAAGTTCTCAAGCGTCAACATGATAACCTTTGGATTATTGGGAGAGTGAGTGAGAGAAGAAGAGATAGAAGAGAAGAGAGAAAAGAGAGTAGATTAGAAATTCTTGTTGTATTCGATAAGAAACCCTAAAACAAGGAAGGTTCCCTTAAATACATAGATACCTTAAAACGACAACGTATTACAAAACGCATCTCTTTATTCCTCGAACCTTCTGCTTCTCCAAGAGACTCTTAGCCACTTCTTCCCTCCTTAACTTTCTTCTGAAACTTCCTCACTGATCTCCCACTTCTCAATCATTTCTTCACATAAGCCAAGGTACAGCTAACTTATCAATACCTCCCTGAAGAAGACTCACCTTGTCCTCAAGGTGAAAAGCTGGAAATTGATAGGCTAGGGCTGTAACTGGTTCCCTTGTATCCTCAAACGCGAGCAATCCCTTCCAACGAACCAACACCTCAGTTTCACCACTTTCTGGTCCTTTTCTTATGCTCTGAATCCATTCCGGTTCCACATCCCTACCATATTCCGGAGTCTACATCCTTGGCACCTCCTGAACGTGACTTTCTTCTGAAACTGCAGGCTTGAGCTGTGAAACGTGGAAAACAGGGTGGATTCTGTTGTGCTCTGGAAGCGCTAGTTTGTAAGCCACCTTACCAATGCGTTGAATGACAGGGTAAGGACCGAAATAGCCGCCAATTTCTCATTTCTCCTTTGTGCCACTGTCACTTGCCTATACAGCCTCAATTTCAGATACACCTTGTCCCCAACAGCATACTCTACCTCGCTTCTATGCTTGTTGGCCTGGTGTTCCATCCTTTTCTGAGCCGCTTCCAGATTGCTACGAAGAAGTTGCAACAGATCATCCCTCTCCTTGATCATCTCTTCCACTTGTGCATTTGGGGTAGGAACATCTCCAAACCGTAGCAATTTGGGAACCTCTCTACCATAAACTACTTGGAATGGAGTCATTTTGATTGATAAATGGTAAGATGTATTATACCAGTACTTAGTCCATGGTAGTAACTGCACCAAGTCTTTGGCTTTCCATTAACAAAACACCTCAAATAACTCTCCATGATTCTATTCACCACCTCTGTCTGACCATCTGTTTGAGGGTGATATGCCGTGCTTTTATGCAACCCAGTTCCATGGACCTTGAAGATTTCAGACTAGAATTGACTCACAAACACCTTATCTCTATCTGAGACCTCTCTGGAAACCCATGAAGTTTGACCACCTCCTTAATAAACACTTCAGCCACAGTCCTAACAGTGAAAGGATGCTTCAAAGGAATGAAGTGAGCATACTTGCTTAAACGATCTACTCCCACCAATATCACATCATACCCTTTAGAAACTGGCAGCCCTTCCACAAAATCCAAGCTAACATCCAAATCTTCTCTGGAATGGGTAAATGCACTAACAGTCCAGCAGGGGAGAGTGTGGAATACTTAGTGGTTTGGCACACTGAACAATTTGCTACAAAAGCTGTTACATCCTTTCTTATTCCAGGCCATATCAGTTCTGCAGACATCCTTTGGTACGTTTTCAAGGCTCCTTCACACCCTCCCATTAAGTTAGAATGAAAATGCTTAATGAGCCCTTGTTTGCTTGGCGAATCCTTTGGTAATACCAGCCTCTTTCCCTTGAGCAGCAGGCCATTACAGATTGCGTAATCACTTAATTCATTCCCTTTTTCCTGATGTTTCTTGATGATTGTATCATAACCAGGATCACTCTTGATCTCCTGCATCAACTTATCTAAGTCAAGCACACTAGTGGTCACCAACTGCAGCTCATTAATCTCCTCAATTGGCCTTCTTGATAACGCATCTGCCACTTTGTTATCCACGCCTGGTTTCTACTCAATGTCATATTCCAAACTTATGAGTTTTGAAGCCCACCTTTGTTGAGTTCCTGTCAAAGACCTCTGATCCAACAAGTATTTGAGGCTTCTTTGATCAGTCTTGATTATGAACCTCCTCCCCATGACATAATGCTTCCACTTGGTCACATCCAAAAAGATTGCCAACAACTCTCTTTCATAAGTTGACTTGATTCTTCCTTTTGCTGAAAACCCATGACTGATGAAGGCTATAGGTCGCTGCCCTTGTGACAAAACACCACCTATCCCAGCTCCTAAAGCATCGGTTTCAATGGTGAAAGGTTAATCAAAGTCAGGTAGTTTCAACACTGGCATCTTGGATACAACTTCCTTAAGAGTTTGAAAGTCTTGTTCTGCTCCTGCATTCCACTGTAACCCATCCTTCTTTAACAACTCAGTCAGTGGTCTGGCTATCTTCCCATAGTCCTTCACAACCGCCTATAATAACCAGTGAGTCCAAGAAATCCCCGCAGCTCCGTGACATTCTTGGGAGTCGGCCATTGCGTCATGGCTTTTACCTTGTCTGTATTTGCAGCTACACCTTCAATCAAGATCACATGACCAAAGTAAGATATCTCAGTCTTACCAAAGCTACACTTCTTCTCATTGGCATATAATTGATTTTTCCTTAACAGCTGAAGGACCACTCTTAGATGCTTAGAATGCTCCTCTTCATTTGGATTGTAAACCAAAATATCATCAAAAAATACCAAAACGAACCTTCGCAAATAGGGTCTGAAAAGTGGAAGGTACGTTTGTCAGGCCGAAAGGCATGACAAGAAACTCATTGTGCCCTTCATGGGTCTTGAAGGCTGTTTTCTCCACATCCGAGCTCTTCACTCTAATCTGATGATACCAGGATTTGAGATCCAACTTTGAGAACAGTGTTGCTCCTTTTAGTTTTTCCAACAGCTCCTCAATGACTGGTATGGGATAATGATCTGGAATGGTCGCCTTATTTAATGTTCGTAATCCACACAGAACCTCCAGCCCCCATCTTTCGTCTTAACGAGCAAAACTGGGCTGGAGTATGGACTGATGCTAGTCTGTATTATCCCTGCTTCTAACATTTCTCTCATGAGTCTCTCAATCTCATTCTTCTAAGCAAAAGAGTACCTGTAAGGCCTGCCATTGATAAGTGAACACCCAGACTGTAATGCAATGGCATGCTTTCTGTTTCTTGATGGAGGCAGACCCTTTGGCATCTGGAAAACGTCTTGGAATTCCTGCAACAGACCCTTTACAACCCGATTCTGCTCATCTCCAATGGTCTTACTTTTTTCTTCAAACAGGGTTGAAAGCTCTAGCAAACAGTAAACTTCAGTACCTTTAATCCCCTTCTCCATGGATTTCAGTGTCACTAGAGTTTTCTGTAAAGATGGATCTCCAGTTGTACTTGCGCCAATCGCTTCTCGTGTCTCCCAATGTTTCCAGCCATCTATACCCCATTACCACATCTGTGTTTTCCAGATCAAATAGCAGAAACTCTTCCACAATCTCAATTCCTTGCACCTTAATCACCACATTCTTACACTTCCCTGCTCCAGTCTTAATCCTTCCATCACCCACATACACCTTAAACCTCTTTGTTCATTTTATTTTCAGCCCCAAGGAGGATGCTAGCCGCTCTAATAAGAAGTTTGTGGTGGCTCCAGAATCAATCAATATCTCCACTTCTATTTCCCCAATAACACCCTTCATCCTCATGGACTTACCTGTTGCAAAACCCGACATCGAACGCAAGGACAGCTTCTGCATCTGCTAGGGTTCACACTGCTCATCCCCCTCATCTTGTTCCTCTTCATCATACCCCTCGGCATTGCCTTCCTCATCTAGGTCCATATTACGATATTTCTTTTGAGGTCGGCACCGGTGACCCGTAAAGTAACGCTCTCCACATCTTCTACACGGGTTAGTCGTTGTACTTCTTGGTTCCGGATTGCCTTTAACTTCCCTCCTGACTCAAATGACCTTCTAGCCGGAGAGAAATCATTTCCTTGCCTTGAACCTTGCCCTTTATTATTTCCAAAGTTCAAGTTTGGTGATGAAGAAGTCTTAGGGAATGACTTCACTTCATTGTTCCTCCTTTCAGATTCCTGTTCCTCAATCACCCTAGATGTATCAACAATCTCATCCATTCCCAGAGGTCTATACCTCACAACCTGGTCCTGAAGGCTCTTCTTCATCCCATTTAGAATATTGCCTCCAACAGATCTGTAGTGACATGGGGAACCTCTGCAGACAGTTCTTCAAATCTCTCGCGATATTCCGTCATAGTACCCATTTTTCTTAGCTTCAACATCTGACTAAACGTATTACCCTCACGAGTAGGTTTGAATCGCACCTTCAATCGCTCTTTAAACTTCTCCCAAGTGCTCATATCATTGTTGAGTCAGCATTTGTTATTTGAATAATGATCTTAGACCAATTCTTTAGGTCTGAAGGAGTCAAGTTCAGTTTCCTATTTTGTAGCTATTGGTGGAACTAGTTGAGCTAGTTGTGTCAAGTCGTGTGTCCTTAATTTTCGTTTTGTTGTTGTTCATGTATTCCCCTATAAAAGGCATTGGAACCTATGAATGAATATAGATCATTTCGTGCATTTGCTTTGTGTTTTCTGATTCTGAAACTACATTTGGTATCAGAGCAAAACACAATTTTAGAGTGATCAAAGTGAGAAGAGAGAGAACGGTGAAAGAGAGATGAGTGAAGATAAGGCGATTACGATTCCCCGGTTCGATGGTCACTACGATCATTGGAGCGAGATGATGGAGAACCTCTTACGGGCAAAGGGGTTATGGAGTCTCGTAGAAGAAGCCATTCCTGAGCCAGCAGCAGGACTTGAGACAACTGCAGCGCAGCAGAAGAGTCTTGAGGATCTGAAGAAGAAGGACCATCAAGTCAAGTACTACCTGTTTCAAGCCATTGAGCGGGAGGTGTTTGAGCAGATCTTAGACCGGAAAACTTCTAAGATCATTTGGGAATCCATGAAGAGAAAGTTTGGAGGCAACGAACGTGTGAAGAGATCTCTTCTGCAAACCTTGAGGAGAGACTTTGAAGTTCTCGCAATGAAAACTGATGAAAGCATTGACGATTACTTCAAGAAGGTGATGATGGTATCAAACAAGATGAGAAGCAATGGTGAATCAATGCCAGACTCGAAGATTGTGGAGAAGGTTCTTCGCACTCTCACCGACAAATTCACTTATGTGGTGGTGTCTATTGAGGAATCAAGAGACACAAGTAACATGACTGTTGATGAGCTACAAAGCTCGTTATCTGTCCATGAGAAGAAGTTCAGGAAACTGAGCCATGAAGAAGAAGATCAAGCTCTTAGTGTCAGAGGGCGAGGCAGAGGATCTTACAGGGGACGAGGCAGAGGAAGAGGTCGTTCGTTCAACAAAGCAACCATCGAATGTTACAACTGTCATAAATTGGGACACTTTGCGTATGAATTTCCAGATGAATCCAATGGAGCAAACTATGCAGAGCTGGAGGAGAAAGAGGAGGTTCTTTTGATGGCATACGTAGAGCTTTGCGGAACAAAGAGGAGCGACGCCTGGTTCGTGGATTCTGGTTGTTCAAACCACATGTGTGGGGAGAGAAACATGTTTTCGAGCCTGGATACGACCTTCACACACAATGTGAAACTCGGAAACAATCATAAGCTAATGGTTGATGGCAAGGGGGTGGTGAAGATCACGCTTAAATGGGTAAGCTATGTGGTAAATGATGTCTATTTTGTTCTTGAACTGAGGAACAATTTGCTAAGTGTTGGACAACTCCAAGAACGAGGCCTAGATTTATTGTTCAAAGAGGGAGGAGATCGGAAGACCTGCTGTATCTTTCATCCCACAAAAGGAAAAATTGCAGAATCTGTGATGAGCTCAAACAGAATGTTCATCCTTTTGGGAGAATCGAATGACAAAATTAAAGAAGAAAGATGCTTGAAGATCGATGTCTCTGACAAGGCAGAGCTGTGGCATCACCGATACGGACATCTCAGCTACAAAGGACTACACACGCTATGCAGTAAAGAGATGGTCGTGGGTTTACCTGAAATTGGTGATGTAAAAGTTACGTGTGAGGCATGCGTCAAGGGAAAACACCATCGAGTTCCTTTTCCAAAACAGAGCAAGTGGAGAGCCACCGAGAAACTGGAGCTCATTCATTCTGATCTATGCGGTCCGATCAGTCCACCATCAAACAGTAAAATAAGGTACCTGATAAGCTTTATTGATGATTTTTCTAGGAAGACTTGGATTTACTTTGTTGAGGAAAAGTCGGAGGCATTTCATCGTTTCAAAACCTTCAAAGCATTTGTGGAGAAGCAAACTGGTCTGGTCATCAAATGTTTGAGAACGGATAGAGGTGGAGAATACAACTCGAATGAGTTCAAGGAATTCTGCAGAGAACATGGAATCAAAAGGCAGTTGACTACGGCTTTCACGCCTCAGCAAAATGGCGTTGCTGAACGCAAAAATCGCACAATCATGAATATGGTGAGAGCAGCGTTATTAGAGAAGGAAGTACCAAAAGCGTTTTGGCCAGATGCTGTGCAGTGGGTGAATCATGTCCTCAACCGATCTCCTACAGTCATTGTAAGAGATATGACACCTGAAGAGGCGTGGAGTGGAAGAAAGCCATCAGTGGAGCACTTCAGATTCTTTGGATGCATCGGGTATGTCCATATCCCTGACGTTAAGAGAAGCAAACTTGATGACAAAAGCATCAAGTGCGTCCTGTTGGGTTTCAGCAGTGAATCCAAAGCCTTTAAGATGTTCGATCCGGTACTAAAGAAGGTTCACATCAGCAGAGATGTGATATTCGAGGAAGATAAGAAGTGGAAATGGGAAGATGCTGGTTATGCAAATGAAGCAGATGCAGAACTTGAATGGGAAAATGACTATGAAGTTGCAGAGGTTGCTGACGAGACTGTTGCAGATACAAGGATGGAGGGAGAAGAAGAAGAAAACAATGATGTTCCCTCCCAGAATGCAACAGTGGCGACAACAAGCAGAATTAGAAGAGTCCAATTTGGTCTGCTGATTATGTCACAGGAGAGGAGATTTCTGATACTGAGGAAGAAGCAAACATGGCCAGAGTTGACATTGAGAATCTCGCCTTTATGGTTATAGCCGATCCAACCCGTTTTGCAGAAGCAGCAAGACATCCTCACTGGAAACAAGCGATGGATGTAGAGATACTCTCCATTGAAAGAAACCATACCTGGTCGCTCACTACACTTCCGGCGGGTGCAAAAGCAATTGGGGTCAAGTGGATTTACAAAACTAAGTTGAATGAGAAAGGAGAAGTGGACAAGTACAAAGCTCGCTTGGTGGTCAAAGGATATGCGCAAGAATATGGAGTTGATTACACCGAAGTATTCGCACCTGTAGCTCGGATGGATACAGTGAGATTAATCATCGCAGTTGCAGCACAAAAGGGATGAGGAATTTACCAACTTGATGTTAAGTCTGCGTTCTTACATGGAGAGTTACAGGAGGAGGTGTTTGTAGAGCAACCACAAGGATATGAGGTAGCAGGAAAGCTGGAAATGGTGTACAAGCTTCACAAGGCACTATATGGATTAAAACAGGCACCCAGAGCCTGGTTTAGTCGTATTGAGTCTTACTTCATCAAAGAAGGCTTTGAGAGCAGCTCTAGTGAACAAACATTGTTCATCAAACGAAAAGGAGGTAAAATCCTTATCGTAAGCATTTACGTTGATGATCTGTTGTTCACTAGTGATGATGAAGAAATGTTGAGCGAGTTCAAGAAATCCATGAAGGATGAGTTCGACATGACAGATTTGGGAAAGATGAGGTATATCTTGGCATTGAAGTAACTCAAAAATCTGATGGGATCTTTATATGTCAGAAGAAATACGCTACAGAGCTGATTGAGAGATTCGAGATGCAGAACTTCAACTCGGTTTGTAATCCGATTGTTCCTGGACAGAAGGTTGGGCGAGATGAGGCTGGAGTAAAGGTGGACTCAACTCTTTACAAGCAGATAGTGGGGAGCTTGATGTATCTCACAGCCACAAGACCAGATCTCATGTTTGTGGTATGTCTCATTTCTCGTTTTATGGCAAATCCAACTGAGTTACATTTCGCTACAGCAAAGAGAATCATGAGGTACTTAAAGGGAACACTTGAGTTTGGGATATGGTATGGAAGAGGAGGAAAGGGTGATCTTTTGGGTTACACTGACAATGATTATGCGGGTGATATAGACGATTGCAAGAGCACCTCCGGTTATGTCTTCTTGCTGAGTGGAGGGGCTGTAGCTTGGTCATCCAGAAAGCAACCGATCGTGACGTTGTCATCAACCGAGGCAGAGTATGTAGCAGCAGCCACCTGTGCGTGTCAGGCTATATGGATGAAGAGAATATTGAAAGAAATCGGTTATGCACAAGAGGAGCGAATGACTTTGTTTTGTGACAACACATCCACCATCAAGTTGTCAAGAAACGCAGTCATGCACGGGAAGTCAAAGCACATAAGGGTTCGTTACCACTTTCTCAGAGAACTAACTAAGGAAGGAGTTGTGGAATTGGTTCATTGCAGCACAGAGGAGCAGTTGGCCGATATCATGACTAAGCCATTGAAGATGGCATCATTTCAACGAATCAGGGAAGCGTTCGGGCTGCGTATTGTGAACTGTGACTCTTAATCGAGTTCAGTTCAAGGGAGGGTTTGTTGAGTCAGCATTTGTTATTCCAAATAATGATCTTAGACCGATTCTTTAGGTCTGAAGGAGTCAAGTTCAGTTTCCTATTTTGTAGCTATTGGTGGAACTAGTTGAGCTAGTTGAGTCGAGTCGTGTGTCCGTAATTTCCGTTTTCTTGTTGTTCATGTATTCCCTTATAAAAGGCATTGGAACCTATGAATGAATATAGATCATTCCGTGCATTTGCTTTGTGTTTTCTGATTCTGCAATCACAATCATCTCTGTCCTGAGTGTTCCGCAACCACGCGATAGCGCATCCCGTCATACTTGCTAACCCTAGCTGCAACTTCTCGTCATCTGGGGTTTGGTTAACCACAAAACATTTTTCCACCCTGAAAATCCAGTCCTCTAGGTTCTGACCGTCATACCATGGCAAATCTACTCTCCTTTTAGGAGATTCGTACTTGGGCGAGAGATTCTCCGTCTTGCCTTCTCTCGGACTCGTACGTGGGGGTGTCTTTAAGTTCTGAAACAGAATCGCCACCAGAGGTAGAGGTAAAACGCTGTGTCCCTTCTCTGGAGCTCCCGACGCCATTAACATTCTTCCTGGGTTTGGTGACACTGTCACGATTTGGGTCTTCTCGTGACTGTTTCCGCTTCCCCGAGACAATGACTTGCTGATGAGCAGCCTCGCCTCTTTCATCTGCGCTATATCGTCACTCAACTACGAGATCTTGGTCAGCTCCGATTCGATCTTCTCCAACCGACCCTTGATCGCCGTCGCCTTCTCTGTTGGGTTCGGTGTGTTCGTCGGCTCGATTCGTGGTGCTATCTGTGCTCTGATACCAATGATAACCTTTGGATTATCGGGGGAGTGGGTGAGAGAAGAAGAGATAGAAGAGAAGAGAGAAAAGAGAGTAGATTAGAAATTGTTATTGTATTCGATAAGAAACCCTAAAACAAGGAAGGTTCCCTTAGATACATAGATAGCTTAAAACGACAACGTATTACAAACGCATATCTTTATTCTTCGAACCTTCTGCTTCTCCAAAACACTCTTAGAACATGAGCAAAGGCATAAGCAAGAGGATGCATCTTAGGGTAATTTTAGCATATTAATAATGTAATAGTGTATTTTAAGAACCAAGCAAAATTAAGTAGTTATTGGTTGAACCCGTAGGTTCTTACATTTATAATAATATAATAATAATATATTTATTAATTAATTTGAAAATTTTAAAAATGAAAAATTATATAAACTTATAAATTAGAACAATAAAGATAGAAACATATAATTATAAACAAAACATAACAAACTTTATAAAGATTTATCAAAAATTCTTGATTGTTGTATGGCTTTGATCTAGAAGACTACAAGGGCGATTATGATTTTGTAACAACATCCAGTTACATGTGGCTATTATAATACAATGAAATTCTCATTTATGCCTATTGAGGACTGAGCATAAATTGCATTTTCCGGATCAACAAAGGCTAGTCATCACTCACCCGAACTGAACAACATCTAATCCAGAAACACCAAGACCTCGAGAAACCGCCTCCTACAAAATAAACAATGGAATTGCCAGTGGACAAATTACTTATTCCATTGCATAAAGAGACAGCTTTTGCAGAACTGAAAAAACGTCTTAGGCAAAAAATGGTGGATAAAAAGAAATGTAGAGGGATCACTTAGAGGTAAAAGATTAAAGTCTAGACTATTGCCACATAGAAAATGTCCAATAAATCAAGGAATTAGATTCATACCAACAAGCTTTGTGCAGATATGTGTGAGTCATGGCAAGAACACTTGTTCTATGTAGTAAATCTAAATAAGAAAACACCATCTGGAAAAGAGATTTATAGAGTAAATCTAATTCCTTGATTTATAGAGTAAAACAAATGATCAAAGACCCTTAATTATTTTCTTCTTCTATCCAACCGATTCATATCTACAATCAATTCCAGAAATTAAGCTTTTGTATTGTGAGAACGAACCAGAACGGATTTATGAGCAGGAATAGGAGGAGCTCCGGCGAAGTCCTCAGAAGCTATGAGAACAACATCAGTGAAGGATCTCGAGCTTGAGCTGCTTCCACCATGATCGAGAGAAGAAGATAAACGGAGGAAAGCGACTTTAGCTTTGAGGTCATCGATCTCGCGTTTGAGTTCTTCCTCAGTTTCGCCGGCTTCAACGTAAAACTCCTTGCAAGTTCCAGCGTCGCGAGGGAGATACTCTTCTCGACAAGAGATGCATCGCATCGCCGTATCGGAATCGGAATAGGATTCGAGGTTAGAGTGAAAGAGCGGCACAGAATCTGAGATCTCTACAATTCCGTCGTCCTTAGGGCTAATTCGACCGACGATGACTCCGTTGACCGCCGTCGTCTTGTGTCGCAACGAGAAGAAGATGATATCGCCGTCGTTTTCGCGATCTAGGGACAGAGAAAGAGTCAATTTGGGATTTTTGTTTTTTCAACACAATACGAAATTGTTTTCTTTACCCAAAAAATCACCCAATGTCAAAGTGGCACGTGGCATAAGACTCGGGCCGAAAAAGCTCTTGCCCAGCATCCGGATGCCTCTTCAATTTGCACTGTTTGGAGTTTAAGGCCTTAAAATATTGGCCCAGCATCCGATCGGGTATGCCGATAATGTTGCTCTTAGCCACTTCTTCCATCCTTAGCTTTATTCTGAAACTTCCTCACTGATCTCCCATTTCTCAATCCTTTCTTCACATAAGCCAAGGGTACATCTAGCTTATCACATCACCGTTTGATCGCTCTGCTTCATATCTTACCCTAGATCATCGGACCGTATCTCACAAGTCACAACTATAAATCAACGAGAGGAAAGCTAAAAGTACAAGCTTTTTCAGCGACGATGAATCCAAGCAGAAGAGAGAACGAACAAAGGAGATTACAAAGGAGATTGATTGAATTTTGGTTTTAGGGTTTAGAAGAAGAAGAAGAAGTGGTGAGAGAATTTTGATTTTCTCTCGATCAAAGAAGAATCGAGAGAGATTAGTTTAATATTTAAAAGCATATTAATTAAGAGGTTTAAAGGAAAAGAAAATTAAGAATATCAATTTTAAGTCACAACGGTCATAAAAGTTTAGTTTTAGGGAAATCAATACAAGATTTTGTTTCTTCAATCACAACGGTAACAAAAACTTATTACAAATGATGACCATTGTAATCTCGTAGTTAAGTTACAAAATCTTATTACAATTTTTCCCTTTTTTAATTACGAGATTAACTTAACTAAAATGCAACAAAACTAAGCAAATACAATTTATAACACAATAAAACCTTTTTTTTTTATAAAGTAGTTTTATATATATTTGTAATATTTGATTTAGGTATGAGAAAGAGATTGAGATTTGGAAACAAGAAACTAAACAAGTTAGTTGGAGGATGCTGGCTTTGCTTGTTAAAAATTAAAGGGCATGAAAATTACAAAGAAATATGTTATAAATAAGATTTTTTTTTAATTTACAGTTTTGTAAATTAAAAAATAAGAATAGCTTGTTTATTTATTTATTTACTATATTGTAATCTGAGAAGGCAGCTTGGGCATTAGCCATGGATTATATGGTTAACCCGGGCCTTATCGTTGGACCCTCAGTGGCTCAGCACAACTTTAGACCCACCATGTCTTACCTCAAAAGTACAATTTATATAACACAAACTAGAATCGAACCCGCACTACAGCGTAGAGGAAAGTTATCGGGCTATTATTAACATGTTTTAATTTACCAAGTAATATAAATGTATTTTAAGATTTGTTTTCTTTACAAATATATCATTTTTATATTATGAATTTGCTATTTTTGTAAGTAACTTTTCTAATAAAGTTTGTATTGAAAATTATCCAAAAACAGTAGCAAATATGGTTAGTACATGAAATTGTGTTAAATAAATGAAGTTGATTATGGTGAATCATACATATCTGTAACGGATATATGTTTTGAATGACCAATCTATAACGGTTTGCATTCGTAAAAATATTATTGATTACTCGCTCTACTATATAATTCTGAGTTTAACAAAATAACCCGTGAATTACCGATTTATATTGTTTGATACATAATTTAGTTTACCAGTAAAATGTATTCGTATTATAAATTCGATTTAATCAATATTTGAATAGTATATTTTGTTAATAATACTTTGTATGTACTATTTTTAAAATTTGATTAATTATGTTCTTTAAGACCCGTAAAAATAAACAATTTTGCATATTATTTATTTTTGGTATTACAAAGTATTTAATTGTAAAACTTAAGTGGTGTGTATCATGTTCTGACCCGTTGCAAAAATATTCTGACATGTTTCTAATATTTTAAATATTCTATAATTTTTTTATATTTGAATATTTTAAAGGTTTCAATATTAAAATATTTTAAACTTTTAAAACATTAAAATTATAATATTTTGAAACTTTTTTAATTTTATATGCTCAAATAAATAACTTTACTAATCCAAACAGAAATTTTAAAATTGAAAGCCCGATAACTTAATCTTTATGCTAATTCATAGTTAGAAGCATACCGGTCAAGTTTATAATTATTTAAAACCATTGTCTAAAATATCTTACACCTTTTTCTATCATTAAAAAATACCCCTCTTTTTGTTCATATTTTGGGCAAGACCAGCTTTAGCTTCACTGGTTTCTTCCATTCAGTTTTGGTGCATTGCAACAACACCACAAAGACTACCTCGTACCTTGTCATCGGGGAAAGATATCGTGTGTCGAACTTTCCGGCTACGTCTAGCCAGCAAACGGTTCTCAAAAATGCAATTTCCACGGCTGATTCACTGGAAAAATATCTATATTAACATTTTTGAAGTACCTTTTGTATTTTACCCTCTTATTTTATAATAATTTCTTAATTAAACCCTTACTATTTGATTAAATAGAAAATGTTTAAGATAAGTTTTGTAATTAAATCATAATAAAATTGCAAAATTAGAAATCAATATTTATTTATTACATTTAACAAAATTTCCTAAAATCTCTCCATAATAAATCAAATATTTCTCCAACACCTTTATATGATATTATTTGTTTTTAAATAAAAATATAACTTTTTTTGCATATAGTGCAATATGAATTTTTAGAAACGGATTTTTATTACTCAAAGGATACAAAAAATGGATGTACTAAAGTATTATTGATAATTGTGTAGCACGGGTCATGTGATGGAACGAGTTATAATTTACATAATTATGATTATAGATATACTATGTAAACGAATATTACGTCAATATCATTTTATTATTTTAAATATTATACTTATTTAATTAATTTGATCAAATTATGATTATATAAAAAATAAATTATCATATAATAGTCTACGGGTTAAATTATAGAATTAGCAATCAAAATATAGTAGTACACTCTTATATACCAAACAAAATTGATAAAAATAATACATTTTAGAATGTCGTGTCGCGGTGTACAGCGGGTTAAAATCTAGTTGTGTTTAGGAAAAGAGGTAATAATTAAGAAACCTGCACAAATCAGTTGAGTAAATTTCTTAAAAATGGTTTACTTTGGACTTTGGTTTGTGAGAGTGAGCCAGGTTCAATGGTTGGAGTCATGTGACCATGTAATAGAAAGTTCCCTCGCGTCAATCATAAAAGTATTACCTCTTGGTCTCTCTACAACCAAGAGGTAACACTTTCATGATTATTGACACAAAGTGTTATCTTTAACTGTCGATATATAAATCCCCATGTTATTGACACAAAAAGAAAAGAAAAATAATCTCGCACCTCGTACGATTGCCCCGTTAACTGAGTCCTATTCTGAGAATTTCCAGTCGTGTTGTTTGGCCGGTGAACTTCAATGGCTTCCTCACTGAACATAAATCCAAACATCAAAATGAGAAAGTTTGAAAGGAGGTTTTATTTCTTTTGTTGGAACACTAAGAATAATAGTTACATCTAATTTTTGGCCTCCTCATTTACCTTTTTGTTTTCCTTTTTAATGTAATAAAGGTCATATGTTTATATATATAAACTATCCTTAAAAAGTGTAGAACTTTCAGTTATCAATGACTCAATGAGACATCAATAATAAAAGAAATAATCTTGGACATTTTGGAAATTTTGTAAAATTTATTGTTTTAAGAATGTGATTTTTCTTTTTTTTTTTTATCGCGAACATCCGTCAAATCTTTACATTTTTAAAAATAATTATGCTATACATTTTGAAAATTTGAAAAACAAATTATCAAACTAAAATATATTACAAATTATATTATAAATGATAATTATAAAACATTATAATCTATTTAAAATATTTAAATTATTTAAAATCAGTTTTTTACAATTTATTAATTGATTTTGAAAATCCCATTAACTTAAATAATTCTGTTATCCAATCATTTAGTTATATATTATATATTATTCATAAGTCATATGATATTATTGATGCTCTCTAGAGAAAAGCTCTTACTTTGGTGCCTCACACAAAGTGAGAGTGAGATTACTTGTAGGGACCGAGAAATTGTTGACCTCATTTTCTCTTATTTGTCCATTTCTCTCTTCTGGCAGCACTTTCGAAACTTCCTCGACGATTAATCTTATGAAGTCTTTATCGGATATGTCACTTTGATATATATAAAAAAAGAATAAATCAAAAAATGTAGTTATAATTTTTTTTTATCAAGGGTCATAATATTTAAATTATATAAAAACTAGGTAGTAACACGTGCCACAGTACGGGCGATTCTGTTAAGTAAATTCCACGGCACGGGCGATTCGGTTAAGTAAATTTCTGTGTTTATGGATTGTATTTTGAATATTTTGTATGTTTGGGATTTCATACAAATACTATGGTCCAACTTACACTAAAAATGGCCTACAAACAAAATACCTCGGTCGGTTGGCCTCAAACTCTCTAGCAATGCTATAGCACGGATTGTATAGAAGTGGTTAAAAATTAAAAGACTTTTCAAATATATAAAGAAACGTTGTAACAGTTAAAATGTAAAATTTACAATAGGGTTTCACAATATATTGAAAAAGTGCTTAGTTACATATACAAGAAGATATGAGTTTTCTCATATGGTTAGTATTAGCTTTTAATAATGAGTTTTCTCCATGGTTAGTATATATATTTATATTAGTGGAATTTTTTTGGGTTTTATTATATATAAAAAAGTGCATGTTTTTGTATAATTATTTTTTTTAGTTTTAGATTCTTCTGTTAGTGAAGTATCCATAGCTTGGGCTCAAAAGAAAAAAAAAACATAAAGTGTGTATAAATTAGTTGCATTGTTATATTTAATTAACAGCATTTAAATGGAGACTTTACTGTCAAATGTTCCATGATATAACGCATCTCATCGTTAAGCTTCTTGTGAATCTCAATCTCACCTTTGATTCTATTGAAATCCTAATTATTTTACACAAAAGAAATCTAGTTATATTTATTTTGTACACACAAAAAATGGAAATAAAAATACAAAGCTGTAGTTAATTATTATAAGAATATCGTCAAAATAAAACACTTTTACTAAGCCTCAAGCTCAAGAACCATTGATACGACCCATTTCAGCCTCAAGCTGAAGAACCAAATTCTTGATATGTTTTGTACTATTTGAACAAGAGTGATGAAAGATTTAATTAGATCTAATTTTTCTTTGCTCTTCGCTACTTTGTTTCTTTTTAATATGTTCGTATTCGTCAGTTTATATAGAGAGCATAGGTGTAATGCATTAATTTTATGTATTCCGTGTTGATCCATGTTGTTTTTTCCATGCATGCATGCACAAAAGTCTTCGTTATATTACCATTTATATATTGCTTTTTAATTAGGAAACTCTTACTAAGTTTACTACTAAGTTTGTATGTATCTCTTCTTTCTCATCCATTGAATCAACACCGACTCAAAATTTCAAAAGATTTAATTCTGAAAATGTTAATGTGCGTCGAACATATACACATACATACATAAAAGTTCAGAATTCACATTTGCAAACACGCCATGCTTTTGTAGAATTATAAATTAGTAGAAAATACTTCATTATTGATTGTATATAAAAATCATACAAATTACGAAAAGAAAGATAAATAACATGAAAACCCATATATTAATTATTTCATAACAGATTTGAAAGTTTAAGTAAACAACAAATATTGTGAAATTACTATTAATTATTCTTCTTTACTTTGTCATCCGATCTAGCTTGCTTACTCCTTTATTTAGAAGAGGATGCATCTTTGTCGTCCTCGATACCTTTGCCTAATTTCTTGATCAAATTCTAATAATCCAATAAGCATTTTTAATTATTCACTCCAAAAGAAAATAGTAACTTATATGTATTGTTATATTGTAAATTAATAGTTTACCGTCAAATTTTCGGTATTTTCTAGATTTGCTTTGAATATACGACGAATCTCATCGTCAAACTTCTTGAGAGTCTCGGTCTCAAAACTTCTTGCTATAGACATGTCGTTCATAGCTTTGTTGTCAAACCAAACCTAATTATTTTATAGCAAAAAGTGAATTATATATAGAACAATGGATATATATACAAAAGCTGTTAATTGATTATAAGAATATCATCAAAATGAAACACTTTTACCATCGCCTGTTTAGCCTTTTTCTCCATTGCTTCTGTGATACGATCCACTTCAGCCACACTCTCAAGAATCTCAGCATTTGTAAGAACCATTTTCTTGATTTGTTTGGTAGTACTGGACAGGAATTATGAAATACTTAGGTCTAGTTTTGTTTCTTTGCTCTTGTTCTCCTAATGTTTTGATCCTCTGGTTTATATAGAGAATTATAGATGTAGTTTGTGTCAAGTGGGTGAAATGCATTAAGTTATGTATTCCGTGTTGATGTTGTTTCCATGCACAAAAGTCTTTGATATATTACCATTTTTATTTTTGGTTATAACAACTTTTTCAACTAGGAAACTCTTATTTACTAAGTTTACTACTAAATTTGTATTCATTTCTTTTTTTTTTCATCCATTAGATCAAACCACCGACAAAATTTTTTCAAAACCTTTATTCTGCAAATGTAGTTTGAGTAGACATATAAACATTCACGTTATGTTTAGATTAGTATGTTGGTATTGGTCAACATGTTGTTTCCATGGTTAGTTAAAGTACAGAGGCATTTTAATTTTTGTGGCATTAGCCACAACATAGTGCTTGTGGAGCTAAGGAATGCTAAAGTGTTCTTTGTAATACATGAATAACTTTGTAAGAAATTTCTTTGAAATTTTACCATTTCTATTTTGCTTTTTGATTAAGACCACAATATAACTTTCTCGATTAGGAAACTCTTATTTACTACGTTTACTACTAAGTTTGTATATGTATTTATTCTTTCTCATCCATTATATTGGATCAACACCGACTCAAATTTTCAAAAGCTTTCATTATGCAATGTTTGCGTAGAACTATATACACATACACGTTGATCATCATATAAACACTTGTCATGTTCTTTGTAATACATGAATAACTTATTAGATGCAACATCATTTATACATACACGTCTTTAAACTGTCATATTGCTGCTGGTTTTATAATATCTTTCCAAATAGTAATTTTTTTTTTTTGTGATCGTGAAGAAGAACATGGACATGAATCTTTGATTTTGTTTTTTGAACACTGCAAAACTTTGATTTTATCTTCTTCATTTTTTTTCCCCTTTTAGTGTTACAATTTTTGAGAAACTTTGAATCTGTTATTTATGTGATATTATATTACTAGAAAAAGTTAGTAATTTGTGAATAATAAATTGCATCGTACTGATAAGTGACTAAGGATGTAATGGGCACAATAACTAGCAAGTCGTACGTTACCGGTTGACATGCAAAATTAACATACGTCAAACAGTTTGGACATACAGTAATTGAATTTTCTCTTGCCCTAACCATACTACTTACTAATTGTTTTTTTATTTTTGTATGGTTTCTAGCACATCAAATTCTTTAATTTAGCATACATAGAATATTTCAATAAGTTTGGTTTAAATGAAAGGATGTTGTCTTTGATAACACACATGCACCTCTCTATAAACTTTAATACATATAAAAAAAATATTAGAAGTTATACCTAATTAGAGAATATACGTAGCAGAAATTTGCAGAAATTATGAGTTTATTTCATGGTTGGTAATTTAGTATGTGTATATACATTTCAAATTATATTACTAGAAAAAACATATTAGTTTTTTTTTTTAAATATGTCTTTTTCTTTTAGTTAAAAAAATCTGAAAATTCGAGTTTCATCAATATATGAGAGAGTGGTCGCATAAGAATAGAAGAGGGAAACATATTATAAATTATTCGTGAATACTTCATAATTGATTATATATGAAAATCTTACAAATTATAAGAAAGATAAATGACATGACAAATCATACTCGATGTTCCAGCAAGAGACATAAATAATTAATTATTCCATAACAAATTTCAGTTAGGTTTAAATAAAGGACAATAATACAAAAATTACTACTAATTTATTCTTTTATTTAGAAGAGGTTGCTGCATCTTCCTCCACAATAGCTTTGCGTATTTTCTTGATTAATTCCTAAAAATTTCAATTATCCAATTAACATTTTTAATCATTCACTCCAAATAAAAATAATAACATTATTATAAATAAATAAAAGCATTTAAATGGATATTTTACGTTCAAATATTTGAGATTTATTATGTCTGCTTCGATGAAGATACGACGCATCTCATCATCGAACTTCTTGTGGATCTCAGTATCACCTTTGATTCTATACCACTCCTAAATTATTATATACAAAACAAATCTAGTTATATATATTTTTGTACACACAAAACAATGGAAATATATATAGAAAACTGTTAATTAATTATAAAAGTGTCTAAATGAACACTTTTTACCTTCTCATGTGCTTCATTTTTAGCCATTGCTTCTTCGATACGATCCATTTCAGCCTCAAGCTCAAGAATCTCAGCGTTTGTAAGAACCATCTTCTTGATATGTTTGTTTGAACAAGCTAGAGTAAAAGACTTAGGCCTATATAATATTTTTCTTTGATCTTGATGTTCTTCATAATGTTTTGATCCTCTCTGGTTTATATAGAGAATTATATATAGATGTAGTAGTGTGTGTCAAGTGGGTACTTATGTATTCCGTGTTGATTTTGTTCTTCCAAAGAAGTCTTGGATATATTACCATTTTTGTTTAGCTTTTTTGATTGAGAGTTTGAGACCACAATTTTCTAAGTTTACTTCTAAGTTTGTATGTATTTCTTTCATCCATTAGATCAACCCACCGACTCAATTATTCTCATAAACTTTAATTCTGCAGTGTAATGTGCGTAGACTTATACACATATACACGTTTCTAAACTTTCTATAAATACATAATACTCAGAATTCTACATTTGAATAAACTTTACAAAACAAACCATAACCTTTAATATAGTGATTGTGAAGAACAACGTCGACAGCTTTCAATTTGCTTCTTTTTCTTACACTATACTGTATTTACCTTTTATATGTATTTTCTTGAAACGATATATGGGTTATTTATTTGATTATTATACGCAAAACATTGTAATTAATTTTGTTAGTAAGACATATCAAAGTACGTGCCGAATCTAAAAATGTAAGACCATGGTAAGATTGGTGTAAGAACCCATGCAATAAAAATGACCCAATGGCAGTAAACTAAATCGCTGGTGACATGCATGCTGAATTTCAACATATACGTCACTGAACATGCATGGTAGATAGACAAAAGTAAAAAGTAATTAAAACTTGGGGTATTTTATAATTTGATCTTCATCTTAACTAACTTTTCGACGTGTGGTTAGATGAAAACCCTTGATACTTCTTATAGTATGACACTTTTATTTTGGTGTAACAAGCATTTATTCTCGAAACATAATATCTTTTGGTGTAACAAGTTAGATGATATCTATTAGGCTAATTTAGGTTCTACGGATTGTATACAAATAAATCTACAATTTTTCATCTTTAATTAATGTTCCATGGTATATATAGTCAATTCACCAGACCATATGGTGCCTAAGGATGTAACATGCATGGGGTTTTTATATAACATGCATGTGCCAAATGAGAGAGTTGTTGGTAATGGTCAACATTAGAAGTATTTTAGTACCATATATAAAATCTGTTGCACCATATATAAAAAACCCATTCTTTGCAATTTTCTCGATTATATCATGATTTTCATTCAGAGGAATGATAATTTTACCAGTTTTTACTTCGCTTTTTGATCATATCAACCCACCGACTCAAATTCTCAAAAACTTTGTCCTGCAAATACATCTACACGTTTCTAAATTTTCTCTAAATACATTAAATGTTCAGAATTATAATTTGAAAACACTTGATTTACAAAAGAAAACCTTGAATTTAATTTAATTTCATATGTTTTATATATTTTTGTTCTGATAGTTTCATAATTTACACATTTGAAACCAAATTATATGCTTTATAATCCGAAAGATAACCACATCATTGTTTTGGGTTGTGGCTGTGAATTGTGAAGAAGAAAGTTAACACTGTTTTCTTTACCTTTTAATGTATTTTTCTTTTAAATTAGTATATTTTTTCTTGAAACTTTGAATACATTATTTATTTGATATATTATTATTCAAAAAACATTTAAATTTGTTCATAAAAAACTGCAAATTTACGATGTATCCTAATCAAAAAGATTTCATAAGTTTTGGAACTATGTAAGAGAATTCATATATTACATGATCGGCTCAAACTTGCCCCGAACTACTCTCTCAATTAAGAGATCAGTGTAATACTTAGGGACCGAATCCACAGAGACTCAACTATTACACAAAAAATATTTGGTATTAAATTAAGCTAACCAAACAAGGTTTTAAATTAAAAACAGCAAATTAAAATAAATATTTACCCTGAGCTACTCTCTCAATTAAGATATCACTGTAGTACTTAGGGATCGAATCCACACAGAGTCAACTATAACACAATAAATATTTGGTATTAAATTAAGCTAAGCAAGCAAATTTTTAAATTAAAAACAACAAATTAAAATAAAGATTGGTTTATAAAACAATAGGAAGAAACGCTAGGCTAGGAATATTCTCTAGAAATCAATCAAATTAAATATATTAAATAAATTAAGATTCAACTAAGCGCCGTTCTTGAGCTCAAATCACTAATGTAAAGTTTTAAAGTTTTAAACTAGTATTAACATTCAAGTTTGATGTGCTCACAAAATCCCTAAACCAAATCTCTTTGCGAATAAGTATTTTGCTCACCCTAGGTTCTTTGAGGTAATTAATCACACTCTCATGTCAAATCAATTATCCTAAGATCTAGATTTTAGGTGATCATAAAACTAGCATTAAGAACAACCTATGGTGAAGAACAATTAAGATGGTGAATACTAATCTAACAAATCTACCTAACAAGTCATGAAATCCTAATGAGAAACCCTAAACCTAACAAAGAAGACTACTCAGACATCATGTAACAAGCAAACATCATGAACCGCATAATATAGTTTAAGAAACAGAATAGAGAAACAAGGGAGTATTGAAATCTTCTATCTACAGGGAGTTCTGATCCCTCTCTCCAAAAGCTCTCAAGGTTTTGCAATAGTATAAAGCGTAAGTGTTTCTAAAACCTAATAAGTACTTAAATATGTCTAAAACACGAACTGGGCTTAATTTCAAATAAGGGAGACATTTGGGTCGAATATGCAAATCTTCCAAACTTCAACTAGACGCGAAATTCAATTGCCGTCAGATATTGGTGTCGATCGATACCAGTAATTGTGTTGAGCGACACTCACACCAATATGCTCTCCTGGTACCTACGGCACATCTTCTCCAAATGCTCCAAAAAGCTCCAATCCATGCTAAATAGCTCTTAATTCTGAAATGACTCAAAAAGACTCGAAAACACTATAAAAGCTTTATAAATAAGACTTATATCATGGCCAAAAACCCGTAAAACCATGATATATCAACTCTCCCAGACTTAGCCTTTGCTTAGCCTTTGCTTGCCCTCAAGCAAAACATAAACTTAACCTGTGAAAGAGGTTTGGAAACGCGGGAACTCACTCAACTACAGGAAACTCTTCTTTGCACTCTTCATCGTCTTGACTCTAGAACTTACTTTATGTACTTTGCCTATGAGAAGCATCAACATTCTTTACTCTAATCCTACAATCCTCAGGAATCTTTAGTCTCTCCATTTTCATCTCTTTACATAATTTTAAACAAGTAAAGATGAATTCTTACCGAGGGAATATCGATCAATGGCATATCGACTCTTCTCAAACCAAGACATTCTTCATATGATTTAAATTTCTCTCTCTTTTCTCACTTCTAAGGTAATCGACATCTCCCTACTTTTCTAGGGTATCATTTTATTTTTTCAACGATCCTTTTTTCTTCTCTTTTTTTTTTCAATTTTTTTTCTTTTCCGGTATCCATGAGATCCGAAGGATGCACGGGTTTACGCAACTTCCCCCATATCACTTCTACTTATAGCCTTTTCTATAGTTTGTTTTAAAGGCTGAAGGGAAGAGAGAAGGAAGGAATCATACTTTGAAGAAGTGCAGTGTCTTGTGCGGCTCGAAGAAGAAATCTAGTCCAATGTATACCAACTCCCAAGGTAAGAGATTAAGTCCAGTTAAGTCCTGATAAAATTAGAGACAACGATAGATCAACTGGATATCCAATGAATAAGGGCTTTCAGGATTTTTGATAGGGCTCATAGTCATTCCAAACTTCAGTTCTGAGATCAAGCATAATAAAGAGTCATAAGAGTGTGAATCCAAATCAGAGAAACCATTAGACTGAGTTTATAGTTCCTAACAATAAATTTGACTCAATAAAACAAATTTTGGACTGACTCAATAAAACTCCAAAAACATAAACAAGGTTAGTAACTGCCTCCCCCAAACTTAAACAAAACTGTCTCCGGTGTTGCTAAGTCTAAGATTGGCAAATAAAATAAAATAATACTGAAATAAATGCAAAGAAATAAAAAGACTCACAAGTGGGTTGTCTCCCACTTAGCGCTTGTTTTCAGTCATTAACTTGACTTTGTTGGGGTTCAAGCGTTTGGTGGATCGGTGGAAACCTTTACTTATAAAATTACCAACTTATAATTTATCAAGTAAATGTCGAATCACATACGAAAGAACAACCTATCGTTTCTTTTATCAGGCAAAGGAAAATCCAATCCTAATCAATACAATTAACAAACCTGTCCTATTATTAGCTAGTCAATTTCTGAAACTGGTTATCATCCTAAATTATTTGAAAGTAATTAGTTATATATAATTTATGTGATTTGGTCCTATTGCAAGAAGCTAATTTGGTCGTTCTTTTACTAAAATTTTAAGAAATTAATTCGTTTATCATCATAAAAATAATTTAGAATGACAACCTATTTCATTGTAAATTAATTTACCATGATAACTTATATTTTATCAAGTAAACGTCGAAGGAAGAACATTTCCAACATTAATATTTTTCATCACATAATTGTTACAATATATGCCAAGGGCAAGAATCTGGGATGTAGAAGGGAGAGTTCAAGGTACAAACTTGGGTAATGGCAAATTTAAGTTTGATTTCAAAGAGGAAGAAGATCTGGAGAGGGTCTTACTTTGGAGACCCTGTCACTTCAATCAATGGAGTTTCTCCCTAGAAAGATGGGAACCGAATGTAAGAGAGGATTTCCCCAACCTCATGAGCATCTGGGTGAAAGTTTTGGGTATTCCCAAACATTACCGGAAACAAGAAGCTTATATTAGCATCGGGGAAGCTTTAGGTGAAGTCATCGCAGTAGACACGGAGGGGGAGAGAGTACATGTTACTTTAAACGGAGATAATCCTCTGCAGTTTGAAAGACGGCTGGTTTTGACAATGGTGATGTTATCAATGTTTCTTTAAAGTATGAAGGCCTCTATCGCTATTGTTTCACTTGCAAAAGAATTTCTCATGAGGAGAGAACTTGCCCAGAGTTGACAGAGGCTGAGAGAGAAAGAAACAAAAAGCTCAGAGCGGAGGCTTACGGAGGATCCCAAGAATTCCAGCGAGAACACGGTGCCGTAGGAAGAGAGGATCGTGTAACTTGGAATGGTAGGAACGAATCAGCAAGGGACAAGTATGATAATGCTGGTGCTCTAATCCCTCAGCGTGAGGAGAGATTTTTAAAGGATCTAAGGGACGATTTAAAGGCCAAAAGAGAAGATAGGAGCAAGAACATTTGGAACAGATTAAGGGATCCCAGGGCAGCAAGCTATCCCCAATATCGGGAGAGATACCATCCCTATGGAGGGAGTAAGCAAGATCAAACTTTTTCCAGTCGGGCTGCTTCATATGACTCGATCTCGAGATATCTGCGACGCTCAGAAGAAAGAGTTGTTTCTCTTCCAAATATGAGACACGTGGAACTAGAAGACCAGGTAAAGAGGTAATGGATCTCTCTGACTCGCAAAGGACTGTCTCTGATCTTAGTAAACAATGTCAGTATCTAGATTATCGACGAGATACCTATGTGCGGACCGGGCTCTGATACCATATTAGATTGTGGGCTTCCAACCTAAAACCAATTGGCAATGAGTGGAGAGGCCCATATATCTTATGTTGGTTTAAGTTTGAAGTCAACTTGAATAACAAGTTATCCTAGTCCTAAACCGAGTTATGGTTAAAGAGATAAGGATTATATGTTTTAGGAGTTATCTAGACATAAGTATTTCCTTATAGGATTAGGGTTGGTGTTATTATAAATAGAGATGTCGAGTAATGACATAAGGTGTGAGTTTGGAGAAAGAGATTGAGAGCTTAAGTTTTTGAGAAAGTTTTCTTAAGCTAATAAAGGGTTTTTTTACAATCTTGAGTTCTTACAAACAAATATTCAGTTTCTATATTTGGTATCAGAGCTTATACAAACGATTCTTGAGACATTATGGGGGATATTGTTGATGCATCGGCTACTCAAACAAAGAAAGAAGGTAGCTCTTCATCAATCAAGTGTCCTATGTTGTCTTCATCGAATTACACTGTGTGGGCTATAAGAATGAGAATTCTTCTTCGAGTACATAAGGTCTGGGATATTATTGAAACACCAACAGATGATGGTGAGAAGAACGACATGGCTATAGCCTTGTTGTTTCAATCGATCCCAGAATCACTGATCTTACAAGTCGGTGGCTTAGATACGGCGAAGAAGGTGTGGGAAGCCATTCAAACAAGACACGTTGGGGCAGAACGGGTCAAGGAAGCTCGATTGCAGACATTAATGGCGGATTTTGATCGATTGAAGATGAAAGATACCGAGACAATCGATGACTTCTCTGCCAAGTTATCTGAAATCTAGGCGAAGACAGCAGCGCTCGGGGAAGAAATAGAAGAAACTAAACTTGTTAAGAAGTTTCTTAAGAGTCTTCCTCGCAAGAAGTACATACACATTGTGGCATCTCTTGAGCAGGTCCTGGACATGAAAACCACAAGCTTTGAAGACATTGTCGGGCGTCTAAAAGCTTATGAAGATCGTGTGGCTGAGGACGAAGATGAACAAGAAGATCAAAGCAAGTTGATGTATGCCAATATGGAATCACAATCAGATACAAATCAACGTGATTACAATGGAGGCAAAGGTCGCGGAGGACGTAGAGGCAGAGGACGAGGTAGATCCAACGGAGGAAGAGATACCTCTAAAGTGGTGTGTTTTCGGTGCGATAAGATGGGTCATTTTGCCTCCAGCTGCCCCGATCGTCTTCTCAAACTCCAAGAAGCACAAGAAAGTGATAACAAGAGCACGGTGGAAGCAGATGAGCTCATGTTACACGAGAGCACGGTGGAAGCGGATGAGCTCATGTTACACGAGGTTGTGTATCTCAATGAAGAAAAGGTGGTTCCAAGCAAATACGAAACATCGAATGGAGACAACATATGGTATCTTGACAATGGAGCGAGCAACCATATGACGGGAGATCAAAGATATTTTTGCAAAATAGATGAGTCCATTACCGGTAAAGTACGTTTTGGTGACGATTCTCGAATCGATATCAAAGGAAAAGGCTCTATTGAGTTCATTGACAGAAACGGCGACTTACGGATAATGACGGATGTCTATTTCATTCCAGAATTGAAGAGCAATATCATCAGTCTTGGTCAAGCAACAGAAGAAGGATGTGATGTGAGAATGAAAGGAGAGAACCTAACAATGCATGACAAAGAAGGAAAATTGCTAGTCAAGGCAATTAGATCAAAGAATCGACTTTACAAAGTAACCATGAGCATCAAAGACACTATGTGTCTATACTCAACTGACAGTAGCGATTCTAACAGATGGCATGCGAGACTAGGTCACATTAACCACGAGACCATGAAGACAATGATACAAAAGGAACTTGTGATAGGTGTACCACATGTTAGTCTTGAAAAACAGATTTGTGGTTCATGTTTGCTTGGAAAGCAAACAAGAAAGTTGTTTCCACAAGCCACTACCTATCGTGCTACCAAGTTACTTGAGCTAATCCATGGTGATCTGTGTGGACCCATATCACCAAACACAATGGCTGGAAACAAATATGTCTTTGTACTTATCGATGATTTTTCAAGATATATGTGGACTATTTTGCGGAAGGAGAAAGGAGATGCCTTCGCAAAATTCAAGCGTTTTAAGAGTGTGGTTGAGCAAGAGTCAGGAGAAGTCATACAAACCTTTAGAACAGACAGAGGAGGAGAGTTTGTATCACAGAAGTTCAATGATTTCTGTGCCAACTCGGGTATAAAACGACATCTTACGGCTCCATATACACCACAGCAAAATGGGGTAGTGGAGAGAAGAAACATGACCTTAATGGAGATGACTCGGAGCATCCTTAAGCATATGCGAGTTCCAAATTATCTTTGGGGAGAGGCAATAACGCATTCTACTTATCTCATAAACAGAATTGCCACACGAGCTCTCAAAGATAAGACTCCATATGAAATGTTTCGGTCTAAGAAACCAAACATTAACCATCTGCGAGTCTTTGGTTGCATTGGATACGCAAAGATTGAGGCCTCACTCTTACGGAAGTTGGATGATAGGTCGAGAATTTTGGTTCATTTGGGAACTGAACCAGGGTCGAAGGCATATAGGTTGTATGATCCACAAAATCGAAAAGTTGTGGTAAGTCGTGATGTTATTTTTGATGAATCAAAAGGGTGGAATTGGAGTCAAACTACCACGAAGGAAGGTAGAGCTGGAGAGTTTACAATCGACATTGGAATTTATGGAAATCATGGTATTCAAGGAACAGAACAACAAATCGAAAATGAAACAGGGGAGGAAGACCATGGGAATCAAACAGAGAATGAAGTCGAAGAAAACACGACAAATGAGAATAATAACAGAGATGATACAGAAAGTGAAGTTAGTGATGGTGAAGAACGATCTGTTGGGCTGAGAAAATCACAGAGAATAAGACAAACACCAAAACATCTTGATGATTACGTCTTGTTGGCCAGAGATGAGGGAGAGCGTTTGTTAATGTGTCTTAACAACGAGCCTAGAGATTTTTCTGAAGCAAAAGAATCAAGACAATGGATGCTTGCATGCAAAGATGAGATTCATTCCATTGAAAAGAATCATACTTGGGACCTTGTGGAACTACCTTTGGGAGCTAAACCAATAGGCTTAAAATGGGTGTTCAAACTCAAGAGGAATTCTGATGGCAGCATAAACAAATACAAGGCTAGGATTGTTGCCAAGGGTTATGTGCAAAGGTATGGGATTGACTATGATGATGTTTTTGCTCCTGTTGCACGGGTTGAGACAATTCGGCTCCTCATAAGTCTTTCTGCTGCATATGGATGGGAAATTCATCATCTTGATGTCAAGACAGCGTTTCTTCACGGCGAGTTAAAAGAGACTGTTTATGTAACACAACCGGAGGGTTTCATAGTGAAAGGAAGTGAAGGAAAAGTCTACAAGCTCAATAAAGCACTATATGGTTTAAAGCAAGCTCCGAGGGCATGGAATGATAAACTAAATCAAGTTCTTAAGGAACTAAAGTTTGAGAGATGCTCTAAAGAACCGTCAGTCTATCGGAAAATGCAGAATCAAGACGTCCTTTTTCTTGCGGTGTATGTTGATGATCTTTTTGTATCGGGTACAAGTGTTCAGGTCATAAAAGATTTCAAGAAGGAGATGTCTATGAAATTTGAAATGAGTGATCTCGGTCTTCTGACGTATTATCTGGGAATAGAGGTACATCAAAACAAGGATGGGATAACTTTGTGTCAAAGTAGATACGCTTTAAAAATCTTAGAGGAGGCTGGTCTGTCATCGTGTAACTTGGCTCACACGCCTATGGAAGAAGGTCTGAAGTTATCAAAGGCTTTAGAAGAAGAAGACGTTGACGCCACAAGATACAGGAAGAATGTGGGATGTCTTCGTTACTTATTACACACAAGACCGGATTTGTCTTTTTGTGTAGGAATTTTGAGCCGATACATGCACAGTCCAAAAGAGTCTCATGGAGCAGCGATGAAACAATGTTGGAGGTATCTACGGGGCACTACAACGTACGGATTAACGTTCTCGAGGTCAAGCACAAAGTACTCAAAACTGATTGGTTTTAGTGACAGTAGTCACAACATTGATCCCGATGATGGAAGAAGCACAGCAGGTTATATTTTTTTATCTCGAGGGAGGACCGGTTTCTTGGTGTACACATAAACAGAACACGGTAGCAATGTCGTCGTGTGAAGCAGAGTTTATGGCGGGAACAGAAGCCGCAAAGCAAGCTATTTGGCTCCAAGAGTTGTTAAGTGAAATCACCGGTACGCCATGTGAGAAGGTTATCATTCTTCTTGATAACAAATCAGCAATAGCTCTCACTAAGAACCCGGTGTTTCATGGTCGGAGCAAGCATATACATAGGAGATATCATTTCATCCGAGAGTGCGTCGAGAGCGGGCAAATTGAAGTGGAATATGTTCCCGAGGACGGACAAAAGGCGGACATCTTGACAAAAGCTCTTGGAAGAGTCAAGTTCAAGGAAATGAGAGATCTCATTGGAGTAAAAGACTTAAAGGAAGAAGACTTCAAGCTTAGGAGGGTGAATGTTGGTTTAAGTTTGAAGTCAACTTGAATAACAAGTTATCCTAGTCCTAAACCGAGTTATGGTTAAAGAGATAAGGATTATATGTTTTAGGAGTTATCTAGACATAAGTGTTTCCTTATAGGATTAGGGTTGGTGTTATTATAAATAGAGATGTCGAGTAATGACATAAGGTGTGAGTTTGGAGAAAGAGATTGAGAGCTTAAGTTTTTGAGAAAATTTTCTTAAGCTAATAAAGGGTTTTTTTACAATCTTGAGTTCTTACAAACAAACATTCAGTTTCTATATCTTATATACTAGTCATGATCCTACTCAACTTCCAATGTGGGATATTTATCCCTAATAGTTCCCTCATATACAGGGTGAAAGAGAAACATGCTAAAGATTTGGTTAATGGGAGTATTGGTCAAGAGGAGAAAGGTGACAAACAGGACAATCAAGACAAAGAGTTAGAAATGGATGATGAAATGGTAGATAATGATGATCTCCTAGATGAGGAAGTGATGAATATTGATGAATACCTAAATGAGGCAGGGCTGAATGAATCTGGTGAAGCGGATTACTTTTATCCAGAGGAAGGGGGCAGAACAAATAGAGGCAATCTCTCAATTGTCGCCTTGTCACGATACTGTTATTGATTCTTCTTTGCAGGGTTTAATGGAGGGAGATAAGCTGGAACCCAATTCTCAGAAGAAAAGTTTAAAAGTGGCTGTAGCGCTAGCTGCTCAAGGAAAGAAGATAGAGCAGAGCTCAAAAACTGGGAATAGGCGTGTTCCTAAAAGTCTAGAGATCAAAGGAATATCTTCCAAGAAGTCCAATGCACTGAGAATTAGATATTCTCCAAAGAAAAGGGGTACGAGTACACGCCCAAAACCAGTTACTGTCCCTCGTTGTGAGGTGTTTCCTTCTGCTTTAAGCAAGAAGCCTTCTGCTAATTCAGGTTCGGTGGGGTCCCAGAAACCACCCAGTACGCGTATATGAATACAATAGCATGGAACTGTCAGGGGGCGCAAGCCTACTTGACAATAGAGCACTTTAGGGAGCTCCGTCGTTGTTTTTTCCCGATTTTCTTTTTCTTTTATGCAAACAAAAAAAAAACAAATTTTCTTTTAAGCAAGATTTACAATTTCATTTTGGTTATGATCATTTGTTCACCGTTGAACCCTCGGGTCGAAGTGGGGGACTTGCTTTATTTTATAGGAACTCAACTGAGGTTACTATTTTGTTTTCAAATAACCGTATGATTGATACTGAAACTTCTGTTGAAGGACATAAAGTCTTTATGACTTTTGTTTACGGTGATCCGGTCATTTCGTGCCGAGAACTTGTTTGGGAGAGATTAACCAGAATTAGTCTGGAGCGTGAGGGCCCATGGTTCATGATAGGAGACTTTAACGAGCTTGTAGGCAGTCATGAAAAAAGGTGGTCGAAGAAGAGAAGAAGCCTCCTTTCTCCCATTTCGAACTATGCTAGCAAACTGTGGCATGCTAGAGTTCCCACATAAAGGTAATTTCTTATCTTGGGTGGGAAGGAGAAGCAACGGGAAAGTACAAGCTAGACTAGATAGAGCAGTTGGTAATGCAGATTGGCACCAAATATTAATGATTATTTTCGGCGTTATTTTCGGCGTCGAATGGTGAGGGCTTTGAGGAAGCGCTCCGCTTTGTTAATCCCAAGATTTCTGAGATCACAAATAGAGCTCTCACAAGACCGTTAGCAGATGCAGAAAATAAAAAATGCTCTCTTTGCAATAAATCCAGATAAGTCTCCAGGTCCGGACGGTATGACGAGTTTGTTTTATCAAAAATTCTGGAGTTTTTTGGGTAAAGATCTAATAAAGATGGTTAAGGAGTTCTTTGAGACCGAGGTGTTTGATCCACGGCTGAACCAAACGAACATATGTCTTATCCCGAAGAACGAGCGACCAAGAGCGATGTCTGAATTTTGTCCAATAAGTCTCTGTAATGTCAGTTACAAGATCATCTCAAAAGTTCTGTGCAAACCGCCTGAAGGAAGTACTCCCGAATCTGATTTCGGAGACCCAATCAGCCTTTGTGGCTAGAAGATTAATCACGGATATAATATTCTTCTTGCTCAAGAGAACTTCCATGCCCTTAGAACCAACCCCATTTGCAAGGCCAAATTTGTAGCTATCAAAACTGATATGAGCAAGGCTTATGACAGGGTGGAGTGGGATTTTCTTGAAGCTTTGATGAGAAAAGTTGGTTTTGATGAAAACTGGATCATGTGGATAATGGTCTGTGTTACTTCAGTCTCATATAAGGTTCTTATTAATGGTGAGCCAAAGGGCTTCATAAAACCAACAAGAGGTTTAAGGCAAGGTGACCCATTATCCCCCTTTCTTTTTATTATCCTCGATTTTATTCGGCAACGGGGTTAACCTGGACATGCATAAAAGCTGACCTTAAAAGAGCAATTGGCATCTTGCAAGAGGGAGGTATGGGTGTTTATCTTGGTTTACCAGAGAAAATTTGCGGATCGAAGAAACAAGTGTTTGCTTTTGTCCAGGATAGATTGAATGCACGTATTAATTCTTGGTCAGCAAAATATCTCTCAAAAGGAGGAAAAGAGGTCTTAATAAAATCTGTGGCTGAAGCACTACCAACTTACGTTATGTCTTGCTTTCTTCTTCCTCAAAGCATAATTAAAAAGCTAGGCGGAGCTATTGCTAAATTCTGGTGGAGTACCAAGAATAATAATCGAGACCTGCATTGGATGGCATGGGATAAAATTAGCATTCCCCAAGCTTTGGGTGGATTGGGTTTTCGAGATCTAAACAAGTTTAATATTGCGCTGTTAGCTAAGCAGTTATGGCGCCTCCTTAGGTATCCTGATTCCTTGCTATGTCGGGTGTTAAAAGGTCGATACTACCGGTATTCAAGGCCGTTGCGGCTTTGAAGATGAATCTATTAATCACCTGTTGTTTGAATGTCCACCCGCAGCTCAAGTGTGGGATGTATCATCAACACCTTGTGGTCCGGATTTTCCCGAGTAACTCTTTATACAGTAATTTTGACTATTTGTTTTGGAGAGCAAAGCATCTAGGAGTTCCTAAAGAACAAATTGAGGTCTTTCCTTGGATCCTATGGTACATATGGAAAGCAAGAAACTAAAAGGTTTTTGAAGGAAAGGATATATCTCCTTTAGACACGACAAAACAGCAGATGCATAAGCTATTAGCTGGAGGTTAGCACAAACGATAGAGGAAGTAGTGGAAACAGATTTAGAGCTCTTGCTGGAACAGCCCCAACAGAACCAGGCGATTGAAACTAGTCGATGTCAAGTGGACGCTTCTTGGCTGAGGGAGGATAGTTTCTCGAGTTTGGGTTTTGTCTTTGATGCAGGGAATTCGAGATGGCTAGGATCGAAATGTACTATATGTTTACTATCTCCCCTTCAGGCAGAACTCACAGCTTTGATTTTGGCTATGGAAACAATTCTCTCACTTGGTTATACCTCCATCCACTTTGAAACGGACTACTCAACACTGATAAAGGTGATAAATGAGGAAGAAGATTGACCAATATTTGCTACTGAATTAGAACATTTTAAATTTCTTCAATCCTCTTTTGTGGACTTTTCCATTCTTTGTATCCCTCGTAATAAGAACGTCTATGCTGATGCCCTTTCAAAAGGCGCTCGAGCACGTGGCTGTAAGTTTTCCCATGTAAGTCCTTTGGTTCCGGAGTGGCTGCCTCAAGAGGCTAGCCTATTCGAACATGCTTAATAAAATATGGTGATTTTCATGTCAAAAAAAAAAAAAAACTGCTACAATATTCTATCCACCAAATTGCTACAAATTACTCGTCTAGGTAGCTACTTAATCCGGGTTTGGAAGTAAACTCCTAAAGCAGAAAGAGGTTACTTGAGTGTGTTATAACTGTAATTAAAGGAAAGCTTAAAACAATAATAGAGTAACTGATTCATACTGAAACAAATCTAATTAATTAGTAACTAGTTGATTTAGTTCTGACGTTTCAATACTGAAACAAGAACATACATTATACTACATGTCCGTCAAAACTCAATTAACTCAACTTTATTGTCATGTCAGATAATTTAACTCATTAATTAAATCGAAACATGATCAGTTACATTTCGAAACGCAACTTAATAAGTAATTTGTAACTCGTCTATTTATTTAATAACAACTTATTTCAAGATCCTATAAATTCTAAGTTTCTTCGTATATCCAATCCATCCAAGCATCTAAAAAAGTCTAAAGCAAACATCAACAACAACAACAAGTCTTAAAAGGAGTTATAAGAAAATGGGAAGCAAAACCATTGTCTCAATGATCTTAGTTGTATGCCTTTGTGCTGCCACTTTTGTCACTCAAGGAGCAGCACAAGTGAAACTCCCTTCACTGAGTCCTGGGCTCTTCCCTCCCGGTTCACCTATTGATCTGGTAAAATGTTGGTCGTCTCTTTTCAACGTTGAAGGATGTGTGCTCGAGATCTCCAAATCAATTCTCTATGGCAAGTTTGAAAACATTGAAGGTGCATGTTTTCGACCTTGAATGCAAACTGTTGGCCTCATATGTTTCCGTTAAACCCATTCTTCCCACCTCTCCTCAAGGACAACTGTGCACGCATCAACTCTAGTTCACCCACACACACTTGATAACAAGAATTAGTCTCTACACTTAGCTGTTAGCCGATCGAAGTCTTATAAGTGTTCATGTTAATTTTTGCTGGCGAAGTGTGAGGTCATTATCTTTAGAGAACTCTCTATGTAATATGTAACAGGTTTTTTTCTCAATTAAGTATTTAAAATTTATCTTATTTTTTGTATATCTAATTTATCATATTAATTTTTTTTATTAATCATTATACTTCACCTTTCATTGTTATATGATTATATTTTTGTGAAAAAATAACTCATCCAATCATTCATATAATAATAAAAATGTATATTTTCCGCATATACCATGATTTGAATTTTTAAAAACGAATATAAAATGTGCATTTTATACCTGGGTCAAAAATTCAAATTTGAGTAATATATATTTATATTCCAAACAAAAATGTATTCATCAAAATTTTGATTAAGTAATGGGTCAAGATTTGAATACTTATAATTAGTTCCATAATACAATAAACTATATAATCTTTTAATTTTGAAACTGTACAAATATTTTAACTTGATATTTTAAGAAAATATCATAAAACTTTTATATCAAAAAAATAAAAATAAAAAATTAAAAATCTTCTTTTTCAAACATACATATTAAAAATATTTATTGCAGTATTAGATCATAAAATGATTTATGATCATATAACAGACGACAAAAATAACTAAAAGTATAAATAAAATCATAAGACATAAATTAATATAACATGTCAAAATTTTATTGTAAAATTTAAAAATAGATCAAATAAAATATAACTCATACTATAGCATGGGTACTGATCTAGTTACGTTTAAAATGGAAATCTTGTTATATGTATTTTGTACACACAAAAAATTGAAAAAACAAAACAAAACTGTTAGTTAATTATTATAAGAACAAAACACTTTCACCTTCTCCTCTTTTTTCAGTTTTCGTAATTGCTTCTTTGATACAACCCATTTCAGCCTCAGGCTCAATAACCATTTTCTTGATATGTTTTGTTTGGTAGTATTTGAACAAGAGTGATAAAAGATTTAGACCTAATTATATTTTTCTTTGCTCTTCGCTCCTTTGTTCCTTTTAATATGTTGGATCGTTCGTGTATTCGTCAGTGTATATAGAGAGCATAGGTGTAATGCATTAATTTTATGTAGTCCATGAAAATGTTGTTTCTTCCATGCACAAAAGTCTTCCTTATATTACAATTTATATATTGCTTTTTGATTAAGGCCACAATAACTTTTTCGATTCGGAACAATAGAGTGCCATGAATCTATAACATTGACATGGGTTCATGTTAGGAAAAATTGGGTACAACGTTTACAAAAAACACATACGTGTATAACTTTTGATTTGGTATATCCGAATAAAAAATAACCAATATGGAGGTTGTAACAATTATTTCCCAAATACACATTGTGATTATTCATAAACACTTGCCAAGTTCATTGTAATATATGAATAACTTTGTAACAACAGTCTTTGATATTTTACCATTTCTATTTTGCTTTTTGATTAAGACCACAATAACTTTCTCGATCCGATCTGATCTTTTTGCATAATGCGAGATTCAACAGAAGCGGCAGTGAAGATATTCAAAGAAGCTCAAAGATAACCTAATTCAAAACGGTATCATCTACATGAATTTGATTTTATTTTAATCGTGGGATAAAAACATGATGACGTCATAAAACAAATAGAAGGAAGATTAAAGGATAAAATAAAAGGAAAAAACTCATTTGACCATCATTAAGAGTTTAATTACCTATATAATTCTAAAAAGACTAGGGTTATTTGAGGTTTTTATGCTCAAAATACCCTTTATCTCTTTTATAGGAAAAAAATAAAATACCAAAATACCCTTAATTTTTTATTAAAAACTTTTATATTTGTTTTAATTTTTTTTTAAAACCTATCGTTCAGTTGCCGCAGATTTATTTTGGGTGGCATATTATTCTTTCGTCACAGATTTTCTATGACGGACTAATTTTATACCATAGATTTATTGTTTTAGGTTACCACAGATTTATTTTTAACTACATATTTGTATTCCATGACAAACTTATTGTCGACATAACGACAGACATTCTGATTATACTGCAATTTTTAGTGATGAGGATGAGAAAGTGGGCGATTGAGTGGAATTTTGAGTACAAGTCATAATGGTCAGGCAAAAATAGATATAAATTGCCTGGTCTCTATAAATTATTTTTTAGTAAACGTTAACAGCTAAATGGAGATTGTAGTCATGGCCTTTCAACATTTCAAAAGCATAGTAAAATAAGAATCAGTAGAAGCCAGTAATATATTTGCAAGCGACTTATTGTCTAAAACATCCTTTAGCATTTGATGTAAAATCATACGGTCACCTAGATCATAGGGCCTTTCATAAAGGTACCTCTTGTTGGTTGACAGTTGAAACGTGACATTGCAGTTAGGTTCGTGGCAGATTCGTTCTTGATTCGGTACATGCACGAAATCGACTCCCTGTTTCTGTAGGTACAGCATATTGTCTTGGACGAAAGAATGCTTCAGGTTTCCAACAATGACACTCTTAACAATATGATACCTTGAATCCTTCTTTTTCAGAGTGCTAATGATGAATTTCATCATTTCCGGTACCTCTCTCGATTTCTTTGTACAATTATCCAAATCCCACAGAAAGATGAAGGGAAACAGAGGATCCATTATTGAAGGAGATTAGAGAAAAGAAGAACACAAAAATATGACTGGTAGATCTCTTTCTATTGTAAATCTAATCTTTTTGCCTGATGCGAGATTCAACAAAAGCGGCTGTGAAGATATTCAAAGAAGCTCAAAAATAACCAAATTCAAAACAGTATCGTTTACATGAATTTGATTTTATTTCAATCGTGGAACAAAAACATGATGACGTCATAAAACCAATAGAAGGGTAATTAAAGGAAAAAATAAAGGGAAAAAACTTATTTGACCATAATTAAGAGTTTAATTACCTATATAATTATATAAATCATAGGGTTATTTAACTTTTTATGCCCAAAATACCCTTAATCTCTGTGATAAGAAAAAAAAATATATAAATATACGATTAATTTTTATTTAAAATTTTCGTATTTGTTTTTAATTTTTTAAGAAATCTGTCGTTCAGTTGCCGTAAATTTACTTTTGGGTGGCATATTATTTTTTCGTCACACATTTTCTGTGACAGACTAATTTTATGTTTTGAGTACATGTCATAATGGTCAGACAAAACTATATATACATTGCCTGGTCTCTTAACTTCTTTTTGAGTTAGCGTTAACAACTAAAAGAAGATTGTAGTTATGGCCTTTCAACATTTTTAAAAGCATAGTAAAATCAGAATCAGTAGAACACAATAATATATTTGCAAGTAACTTATTGTCAAGAACATCCATTAGCATTTCATGTAAAATCATACGGTCACCTAGATCATAGGGCCTTTCAAAAAAGGTACCTCTTGTTGGTTTAAAGTTGAAGCATGACATTGTAGTTAGGTTCGTGGCAGATTCGTTCTTGATGCAGTCCATGCACGAAATCGAATCCCTGTTTCCGTAGGTACATCATATTGTCTTGGACGAATGATTGCTTCAGGTTTCCAACAATGAAACTCTTAACAATATGATACCTTCGAAAAATGATGACAAACAGAGGATCCATTATTGAAGGAGATTAGAGAGTAGAAGAACAAGAAAAATATGACTAGTAGATCTCTTTTTACTGTAAATCCGATCTGATCTTTTTGCCTGATGCGAGATTCAACAGAATCTGCTGTAAAAATATTCAGAGAAGCTCATAAATAACATAATTCAAAACGGTATCATTTACATGAATTTGATTTTATTTTAATCGTGGAATAAAATCATGATGACGTCATAAAACAAATAGAAGGGAGATTAAAGGATAAAATTAAGAGAAAAAAAAAACTCATTTGGCAAGAATTAAGAGTTTAATTACCTAAATAATTCTAAAAATATTAGGGTTATTTGAGTTTTTTATGCCCAAAATAACCTTAATCTCTTTGATAGGAAAAAATAAAATACTAAAATACCCATAATTTTTTTTTTTTAAGTTTTCATATTTTTTTTTTAATTTTTTAAGAAATCTGTTGTTGTAATATGAGTTACAAGATTATTTCTAAGATTCTCTGTCTTAGGCTAAAAAAAGTTTTACCTAGGTTAATTTCGGAAACACAGTCGGCCTTTGTTTCGGGTAGATTAATTACTGATAATATTTTAATCGCGCAGGAAATGTTTCATGGGTTAAAAACTAATTCATCATGTAAATCGGATTTCCTGGCTATTAAGACATATATGAGCAAGGCATATGATAGGATCGAATGGGATTTTCTGGAGGCGGTTTTGATCCAGCTAGGTTTTGATGCAAGATGGATTTCGTGGATTATGTGGAGTGTGCGGTCGGTTTCATACCAAGTGTTATTAAATGGTCAACCCCGAGGAAGAATTACGCCTCAACGAGGCTTAAGACAAGGAGATCCATTATCACCGTATTTGTTCATTCTCTGTATCGAGGTTTTGATTGCTAATATTAAAAAAGCAGAAACAGAGAATAAGTTGACTGGTATAAAGTTAGCACGAGAGTGTCCGGCTATCTCTCATTTACTTTTCGCTGACGATAGTTTATTCTTTTGTAAAGCGGAGGAGGATCAATGTGAAACAGTCATGGATATAATTAGGAACTATGGAAATGCTTCAGGGCAAGAAGTAAATCTAAATAAATCATCTATTTTGTTTGGGAAAAAAGTATCAACACAAGTCAAAGACAAGTTGAAAACAATAATTGGTATAGATACGGAAGGAGGTATGGGTTCCTATTTGGGAATCCTAGAAAGCTTAGGTGGCTCAAAAAGTAAATTTTTTAATTATGTTCGAGAAAAACTTAATGATCGGGTGAATGGTTGGTCAGCTAAGTTTCTATCGAAAGGAGGGAAAGAGACACTAATAAAGTCTGTGGCGCTGGCACTTCCTACATATGTCATGTCTTGCTTTAAACTCCCTCAAGATTTAACAACAAAGTTAACGAGTGCTATCTCAAAGTTTTGGTGGAGCGGTAATGGTAGAGATCGCGGTTTACATTGGATAGCATGGGATAAAATGTGTATGCCAAAAAATAATGGTGGCTTGGGCTTTCGTAATTTGGATAAATTTAATGATGCGATGTTGGCCAAACAATATTGGCGGTTAATACTTAATCCAAATTCTCTGGTTACACGGGTGTTACGAGGGAGATACTTTAGAAATAAACATCCCTTAATGGCAAAGAAATCATTCTCTCCATCTTTTGGATGGAGAAGTATTTTTTCGACAAAGAGTTTGGTAGAAAAGGGGGCACGTTGGTCTATAAGGTCAGGATTTGACATTTCAGTGTGGAAAGATCCTTGGATACCTGATATTAATCCACGACCAGCTTCTGGACGAGGAAGTTTGCTTCACCCAAATCTAAAGGTTAATCACTTAATTAATCCAATGACTAAGGAGTGGCATTTACCCATCCTGAATGAATTTTTGCATCCGGAGGATATTCGTATCATTAAAGGTATATCTATAAGTAAAACCTATAAGCCGGATAGATTGATTTGGCATTACACAAAATCCGGAAAATATACGGTCAAATCTGGGTACTGGCTAGCACAAAATTTGAGTGCAGAGGCTGAAGAGAATCCAAGTTATACTGTCTTACAAGCGTATGCATGGCATATTCGAGCTCCCCCAAAAATCAAACATTTTATTTGGCAAGTTGCCACTGGTTCACTGCCGGTCATGGATTGCTTAGCTTCTCGCAAGATTCAATGTGACACGGTATGTAAAAAATGTGGTTCTGAAATCGAGACAATTAATCATGCGCTTTTTGAATGTACGCATTCGAGGCGAATTTGGGATTTGTCTCCAATTCCAATGCTCCCAGGAGGTTTTCCTTACAACTCGAGATTTGCGAATCTAGACTTCATTTTTTGGAGTGTGATTCCTTGTTTGCGGGAGAAGGAGAATAAACATTTATTTCCATGGATTTTGTGGTTTCTATGGAAGGATAGAAATAAAAAGGTTTTCCAAGGAATTCAGTCAGAACCGGTTGACATTATAAATCAGGCGTTAAGTGAACAATTATTATGGGAAGAGGCACAAACTATTCCGACTGAAGCAATTGCACCATTAGAACCTATACCTACTCCTTCGCTAATCCTTCGATGTCGAATTGATGTCCGTGGAAGTCAGGGAATACATTTACAGGCTTGGGGTGGTGGTGTTTCAGAGGAGAGGAGCAAACATATCTACTAGGCTCTAAGTGTTTTATCGGATGTCCTTCACCACTTCATTCAGAATTGGAAGCGCTAATATGGGCTATGGAGAGTATTCTTTTAAGAAGGATTGACTGTCATACTTTTGAATCAGATTGTGCCGAGCTTATCGCAATGGTACAAGACCCGCAAGAGTGGCCAGCATTCTCCAACCTCTTAGACGATTTTCTTCTGTTACGTGTATCATTTCCGTCGTTTTCTTTAACTAAGATTTCTCGTGACTATAATTCAAAAGCAGATTGTCTTGCTCGTTTTTCCAGATCTCTTGATTCGAAAATTACTTTTGTAAACAACTTTCCTTCTGTTTGGGCTACCAATCATGGAGTAATATTTTAATAAATGTATGGTTGATTAAAAAAAAAAAATCTGGTGTTCAGTTACCGCAGATTTATTTTTGGGTGGCATATTATTTTTTCGTCACAAATTTTCTATGATGGACTAATTTTATGCCATAGATTTAGTGTTTTAGGTTACCACAGATTGATTTTTAACTAGATATTTGTATTCCATGACAAACTTATTCTTGACGTAACGACAAACATTCTGATTATACAGCGGTTTTTAGTAATGAGGATGAGAAAGTGGGCGACTAAGCGTAATTTTGAATACATGCCATTATGGTCAGACAAAACTAGATATAAGGGCATCTCCAAAGGGGGGGGATTAAAGAGGGGTTTATAAAATTAAAGTGACCTAATTTAAATCAAAATTAAATAATAAAGTAAGAATAAGTTCATAAATAGGGAGTTCAAAAAGAGGGGATAACGTGGCTTGTTCTTATTGGTTATTAACTATAAAGTAAAAAAAAAACACACATCTCTCTCTCTCTTTCTCTCTCTCTCTCTCTCTCTCTCTCTCTCTCTCTCTCTCTCTCTCCAGTTTCTCTCTCTCTCTCAAAAGCTCTTCTTTCTTCTTCCTCTTCCTCTTCCTTTATTAATAAATAAATTGTTAACAACTCCACTACAAATATTTCTGTTGGAGATGGTCTAAATTACCTGGTCACTATAAATTCTTTTTGAGTTAGCGTTAACATCTAAAAGAACATTGTAGTTATGGACTTTCAACATTTCAAGAGCATAGTAAAATCAGAATCAGTAGAAGCTAGTAATATATTTACGGGCAACTTATTGTCAAGAACATCCTTTAGCATTACATGTAAAATCATACGGTCACCTAGATCATAGGGCCTTTCATAAAGGTACCTCTTGTTGGTTGACGGTTGAAACGTGACATTGCAGTTAGGTTCGTGGCAGATTCGTTCTTGATTCGATACATGCACGAAATCGAATCCCTGTTTCTGTAGGTATAGCATATTGTCTTGGACAAAGATTGCTTTAGGTTTTAAACAATGACACTCTTAACAATATGATACCTTGAATCCATCTTTTTCATAGAGCTAATGATGAACTTCATCATTTTCGGTACCTCTGTCGATTTCTTTGTACAATTATCCAAATCCCACAGAAAGATGAAGGGAAACAGAGGATCCATTATTGAAGAAGATTAAAGAGAAGAATAACACAAAAATATGACTGGTAGATCTCTTTCTACTGTAAATCCGATCTGATCTTTTTGCCTGATGCGAGATTCAACAAAAGCGGCTGTGAAGATATTCAAAGAAGCTCAAAAATAACCAAATTCAAAACAATATCGTTTACATGAATTTGATTTTATTTTAATCTTGGAACAAACACATGATGACGTCATAAAAAATAGAAGGGAAATTAAAGGATAAAATAAAGGGAAAAAACTTATTTGACCATAATTAAGAGTTTAATTATTTATATAATTATATAAATATTAGGGTTATTTAACTTTTTATGCCTAAAATACCCTTAATCTCTTTGATAAAAAAAACATAAAATACAAATATACCATTAATTTTTATTTAAAATTTTCATATTTGTTTTTAAGTTTTTAAGAAATTTGTCGTTCAGTTGCCGTAGATTTACTTTTGGGTCGCATATTATTTTTTCGTCACATATTTTCTATGATAGACTAATTTTATGCCATAGATTTATTGTTTTAGGTTACCACAGGTTTATTTATAACTACATATTTGTATTCCATGATAAACTTATTGTCGACGTAACGACATACATTCTCATTATACAGTAGTTTTTTATGATGAGAATGAGGAAGTGGGCGATTGAGTGGAATTTTGAGTACATGTCATAATGGTCAGACAAAACTAGATATACATTGCCTGGTCTAGTTTAACTTCTTTTTGAGTTAGCGTTAACAGCTAAAAGAAGATGGTAGTTATGGCATTTCAACATTTTTAAGTAATCAGAATTAGTAGAACACAATAAAATATTTGCAAGTAACTTATTATTAAGAACATCCTTTAGCATTTCATGTAAAATCATACGATCACCTAGATCATAGGGCCTTTCAAAAAAGGTACCTCTTGTTGGTTGAAAGTTGAAGTGTGACATTACAGTTAGGTTCGTGGCAGATTCGTTCTTGATGCGGTCCATGCACGAAATCGAATCCCTGTTTCCGTAGGTACAGCATATTGTCTTGGACGAATGATTGCTTCCGGTTTCCAACAATGACACTCTTAACAATATGATACCTTGAATCCTTCTTCTCAGAGAGCTAATGATGAATTTCATCATTTCCGGTACCTCTGTCGATTTCATTGTACATGTATCCAAATCCAATAGAAAGATGATGGCAAGCAGAGGATCCATTATTGAAGGAGATTAGAGAGAAGAAGAACAAGAAAAATATGACTGGTAGATCTCTTTTTCTAGTACATCCGATCTAATCTTTTTGCATGATGCGTGATTCAACAGAAGCGGCTGTGAAAATATTCAAAGAAGCTCAAAAATAACCTAATTCAAAACGGTATCGTTTACATGAATTTCGTTTTATATTAATCGTGGAATAAAAACATGATGACGTCATAAAACAAATAGAAGGGAGATTAAAGGATAAAATTAAAAGAAAAAAACTCATTTGGCCAGAATTAAGAGTTTAATTACGTATATAATTCTACAAATATTTGGGTTATTTAAGTTTTTATGCCCAAAATACCCTTAATCTCTTTGATAGGAAAAAAATAAAATACCAAAATACCCATAATTTTTTTATTTAAACATATATTTTTTCAGTTTTTCTAAGAAATATGTCGTTTCTTGCCGCAGATTTATTTTTGGGTGACATATTATTTTTTCTTCACAGATTTTCTATGATGGACTAATTTTATGCCATAGATTTAGTATTTTAGGTTACCACAGATTTATTTTTAACTACATATTTGTATTCCATGACAAATTTATTGTCGATGTAACGAAAGACATTCTGTTTATACAACAGTTTTTAGTGATGAAGATGAGAAATTGGGAGATTGAGTGGAATTTTGAGTACATTTCATTATGGTTAGACAAAACTAGATATAAGGGCATCTCCAAAGGGGGGATTAAAGAGGGGTTCATAAAATTAAAGGGATTTAATTTAAATCAAAATTAAATAATAAAGTAAGAAGAGGTTCATAAATAGGGAGTTTAAGAAGCGGGTTCACGAGATTAAGTCATAAAGAGGGGATGACGTAGCTTGTTCTTATTGGTTATTAACTGTAAAGTTTTTAAAAAAACACATCTCCAGTTTCTCTCTCTCTCACCAAAAAGGACTTCTTTCTTCTTCCTCTTCCTCTTCCTTTATTAATAAATAATTTGTTAACAACTTCACTACTAATATTGATGTTGGAGATGGTCTAAATTGCCTGGTCTCTATAATTTTTTTTGAGTTAGCGTTAACATCTAAAAGAAGATTGTAGTTATAGCATTTCAACATTTCAAAAGCATAGTAAAATCAGAATCAGTAGAAGCTAGTAATATATTTGCAGGCAACTTTTTGTCAAGAACATCCATTAAAATTTAATGTAAAATCATACGGTCACCTAGATCATAGGGCCTTTCATAAAGGTACCTCTTGTTGGTTGACGGTTGAAACGTGACATTGTAGTTAGATTCGTGGCAGATTCGTTCTTGATGAGGTACATGCACGAAATCGAATCCCTGTTTCTGTAGGTACAGCATATAGTCTTGGAAGAAAGATTGCATCAGGTTTCCAACAATGACACTCTTAACAATATGATACCTTGAATCATGCTTTTTCAGAGAGCTAATGATGAACTTCATCATTTCCGGTACCTCTGTCGATTTTACTGTACAATTATCCAAATCCCACAAAAAGATGATGGCAAACAGGAGATCCATTATTGAAGGAGATTAGAGAGTAGAAGAACATGAAAATATGACTGGTAGATCTCTTTTTACCGTAAATCCGATATGAACTTTTTGCTTGATGCGAGATTCAACAGAAGCGGCTGTGAAGATATTGAAAGAAGCTAAAAAATAACCTAATTCAAAACGGTATCGTTTATATGAATTTGAAGTTATTTTAAACGTGGAATAAAAACATGATGACGTCATAAAACAAATAGAAGGGAGATTAAAGGATAAAATTAAGAGAGAGAAAAAACTCATTTGGCCAGAATTAAGAGTTTAATTACCTATATAATTCTAAAATTTTAGGGTTATTTGAGTTTTTATGCCCAAAATACCCTTAAGCTATTTGATAGGGAAAAATAAAATATCAAAATACCCATAAGCTTTTATTTAAAGTTTTCATTTTTTTTTAAGAAATCAGTCGTTCAGTGGCGGTAGATTTATTTTTCGGTGGCATATTATTCTTTCGTCACAGATTTTCTATAACTGACTTATTTATGCCATATATTTATTATTTTAGGTTAGCACAGATTTATTTTTACTACATATTTGTATTCCATGAAAAACTTATTGTCGACGTAACGACAGACATTCTGATTATACAGCAGTTTTTAGTGATGAGGATGAGAAAGTAGGCGATTGAGTGGAATTTTGAGTACATGTCATAATTGGTCAGACAAAACTAGATATAAATTGCATGGTCTTTAATAATTCTTTTTGAGTTAGCGTAACAGCTAATAGAAGATTGTAGTTATGGCCTTTCAATATTTCAAGAGCATAGTAAAATCAGAATTAGTAGAAGCCAGTAATATATTTGGAGGCAACTTATTGTCAAGAACATCCGTTAGCAATTAATGTAAAATCATACGGTCACCTAGATCATAGGGCCTTTCATAAAGGTACCTCTTATTGGTTGACGGTTGAAACCTGACATTGCAGTTAGGTGCGTGGCAGATTCGTTCTTGATGTGGTACATGCACGAAATTGAGTCCCTGTTTCGGTAGGTACATCATATTGTCTTGGACGAGAGATTGCTTCAGGTTTCCAACAATGACACTCTTAACAATATGATACCATGAATCCTGCTTTTTCAGAGAGCTAATGATGAACTTCAACATTTCCGGTACCACTGTCGATTTCATTGTACAGTTATCCAAATCCCACAGAAAGATGATGACAAACAGAGGATCCATTATTGAAGGAGATTAGAGAGTAGAAGAACACGAAATATATGACTGGTAGATCTCTTTTTGCTCTAAATCCGATCTGATCTTTTTGCCTGATGCGAGATTCAACAGAATCGGCTGTAAAAATATTCAGAGAAGCTCAAAAATAACCTAATTCAAAACGGTATCGTTTACATGAATTTTATTTTATTTTAGTCGTGGAATAAAATCATGATTACGTCATAAAACAAATAGAAGGGAGATTGATACACGCTCCAAACGGGTGAAACGGATGAACGGACTAGGGTTTATCGAGTTGGCCTTCGCTCTCTCTCGATGGAACCACAAACAAGAAGAAACTATCGATAACAAGGTAATCTTAAAACAGTAGGGACTCGCACAACCAAGTAACAAACTCACACGGAACGATTCAAGGGGTAACCACTCAAGAATACTCGTGTAAGGCTCTCAACTTGCAAACGGCGCAAGAGAAGAAAGTTCAACTTTATTGATATAGGGTAAAAACGTGACTACAATGCTGCGAATGGGACTTTATTAATAGTCCTTTAGCCATGACCTTCAAGGGTCGAGATTCAATCTCATAAAACTAACGGTTACAAAATAAAGTAAAGAAAACAACAAAAATGGAAACTTATGTCATTCGCACAAGTGAACCCTCTCCACAGGTTGGAGGCTTGGATTCGACTCTCTAGGACTTAGACTCATAGAATTAAAAAGAAGATCGGTCGATAGGTCCTGCAAAACAATTAAGAGAAAATGGAAATAAAAAAGACCGAACTTACCTTATTCGAAGAAATGAGAGGCCACGTAGCTATCTCCGGTTCTTCGACGTCTTCTTCACCTTGGCTCTTGTTTTCTTGGCTATCCTCAGCTTCGTACGAGCCTATATGGTCAAACACTCCATTCTCGGTGTTGCGGTTCTTGCTTGTGCCGTTACGGAGATAATAGGGCTCCCCTCGACCATCTCCCAATCCGTCCCGTTCATGGGCATCTTTGTTTCGATGGTTAGCTCCAGAAGGATCACTTGTCGAGTAAATATTGAAGCCCAAGTTGTTTGGGTCGACTTTGTTCACGGCTTCACTCTGTACAAGCTTTCCGGCGGCCATGGATGGTACTTGTCGTGAGTCTTCATGTTCTGCAGGGTGTTTCTCAAAACGCTCTCGATAGAAGCTTTTAAAATCATCACTTTGTCGATGAATTTCGATTCCCTTGGCATTTGGTGGTAGGTCGTCTGGGTCGACCGTTCGTGCGTTCGTGTCGTCGGTGCCGGGTGGGGGTGCTCTACCGACTTGTGTTTCTAGGGGGTTTTCTGCAAAACCGGCTCGTTCATTAGTCTTAAAATATGGACTTGGTCGATGAAACTCACCTTGTTTGTTATGTCCTCCATCATTTGGACGATAGAACTCGTTGAGGTTCCCACTCGCGTTCGGGGGTCGAGGGTCGGTCGACAGAATACCCATTTGGCCAGTTGCGTTGATCAGTGCCTCAACTCCTTCATTGAACGTCTCTCTTAAGTTCTTTGTACGTGAACGGATCATTGGTCCAGCTATGACCGTAGGGATTGTTGGTATCGGGTCACTCGTTGCCGGTTCATGGTCGTCCGGCGAGTACTCATCTATATCCGGTCCTATGTCCTCATCAGAGATTAAAGCATAAAATTAAGAGAAAAAACTCATTTGGCCAGAATTAAGAGTTTAATTAACTATATAATTCTAAAAATATTAGGGTTATTTGAGTTTTTATGCCCAAAGTAACCTTATTCTCTTTGATAGGAAAAAACAAAATACTAAAATTCCAATAATTTTTTTTTAAAACTTTTCATATTTTTTTTTTATTTTTTTAAGAAATCTATCGTTCAGTTGCCGCAGATTTATATCCGAATCCGAGAATCCGATCCAAATCCGAACTGAAAAATCCGATCCGAATCCGAATCCAAAACTTTAAAATATCCGAACGGATTCTAAAATTCAATATCCGAAAATCCGAATCCGAACCCGATCCGAACCGAAATCCGAATGAATATCTGAACATGTCCAAAACATAAGTACATAGTAATAATATATAACTAATGTATATTACGTGTAACAATTTAAGTGCCTAGAATATTTAAGTTTTCAATTATTTTAAGTAAATTCATGTATAACAACTATTTTTTAAGTATATTTAAGTAAAATGTAGTTGTAGTTCTTAGATATTTTGGATATTTTTGTGTAGTTTAGATAGACATGGACACAAAATTTTAGATTTTTGAATACTATGGATAATCCGAATCCGAACCCGAAAAATCCGATCCGAATCCGATCCGAACCCGAAATTTAAAAATATCCGAACGGATTTTATAATTCTAAATCCGAAAAACCCGAATCCGAAATATCCGATCCGAATATCCGAAAGCCCAGGGCTAGTCAAGAACATCCTTTAGCATTACATGTAAAATCATACGATCATAAGGCCTTTCACAAAGGTACCTCTTGTTGGTTGACGGTTGAAACGTGACATTGCAGTTAGGTTCGTGGCAAATTCGTTCTTGATTCAGTACATGCACGAAATCGAATCCCTGTTTCTGTAGGTATAGCATATTGTCTTGGACGAAAGATTGCTTTAGGTTTCAAACAATGACACTCTAAACAATATGATACCTTGAATCCTTCTTTTTCATAGAGCTAATGATGAACTTCATCATTTTCGGTACCTCTGTCGATTTGTTTGTACAATTATCCAAATCCCACAGAAAGATGAAGGAAAACAGATGATCCATTATTGAAGGAGATTAGAGAGAAGAAGAACGCAAAAATATGACTGGTAGATCTCTTTCTACTATAAATCCGATCTGATCTTTTTGCCTGATGCGAGATTCAACAAAAGCGGCTATGAAGATATTCAAAGAAGCTCAAAAATAACCAAATTCAAAACAGTGTCGTTTACATGAATTTGTTTTTATTTTAATCGTGGAACAAAAACATGATAACATCATAAAACAAATAGAAGGGAAATTAAAGGATAAAATAAAGGGAAAAAACTTATTTGACCATAATTTAGAGTTTAATTACCTATATAATTATATAAATATTAGGGCTATTTAAGTTTTTATGCCCAAAATACCTTAATCTCTTTGATAAGAAAAAAAGAACATACCAATATACAATTAATTTTTATTTAAAATTTTCGTATTTGTTTATCATTTTTAAAGAAATCAGTCGTTCAGTGGCCGTAGATTTATTATCCGGTGGCATATTATTCTTTCGTCACAGATTTTCTATGACAGACTAATTTGTGCCATATATTTATTGTTTTAGGTTAGCACAGATTTATTTTTTACTACATATTTGTATTCCATGACAAACTTATTGTCGACGTAACGACAGACATTCAGATTATACAGCAGTTTTTTGTGATGAGGATGAGAAAGTGGGCGATTGAGTGGAATTTTGAGTACATGTCATTATGGTCAGACAAAACTAGATATAAATTGCCTGGTCTTTATCAATTCTTTTTGAGTTACGTTAACAGCTAAAAGCAGATTGTAGTTATGGCTTTTCAACATTTCAAGAGCATAGTAAAATCAGAATCTCTAGAAGCAAGTAATATATTTGGAGGCAACTTATTGTCAAGAATATCCGTTAACATTTAATGTAAAATCATACGGTCACCTAGATAATAGGGCCTTTCATAAAGGTACCTCTTATTGGTTGACGGTTGAAACGTGACATTGCAGTTAGGTTCATGGCAGTTTCGTTCTTGATTCGGTACATGCACGAAATCGAATCCCTGTTTCTGTATGTACAGCATATTGGCTTGGACGAAATATTGCTTCAGGTTTCTAACAATGACATTCTTAACTATATGATACCATGAATCTTGCTTTTTTCAGAGAGCTAATGATGAACTTCATCATTTCCGGTACCTCTGTCGATTTCATTGTACAGTTATCCAAATCCCACATAAAAATGATGGCAAAGAGGCGATCCATTATTGAGGGAGATTAGAGAGTAGAAGAACACAAAAAATATGACTGGTAGATCTCTTTTTAATGTAAATTCGATCTGATCTTTTTAATTGATGCGAGATTCAACAGAAGATTGTAGTTATTGCTTTTCAACATTTCAAAAAATCAGGATCAGTAGAAGCTAGTAATATATTTGTGGGCAACTTATTGTCAAGCCTTTAGCATTACATGTAAAATCATACGGTCACCTAGATCATAGGGCCTTTCATAAAGGTACCTCTTGTTGGTTCACAGTTGAAACGTGACATTGCAGTTAGGTTCGTGGCAGTTTCGTTCTTGATTCGGTACATGCACGAAATCGAATCCCTGTTTCTGTATGTACAGCATATTGGCTTGGACGAAATATTGCTTCAGGTTTCTAACAATGACACTCTTAACTATATGATACCATGAATCTTGCTTTTTCAGAGAGCTAATGATGAACTTCATTATTTCCGGTACTTCTGTCGATTTCATTGTACAGTTATCCAAATCCCACATAAAAATGATGGCAAACAGGCGATCCATTATTGAGGGAGATTAGAGAGTAGAAGAACACGAAAAATATGACTGGTAGATCTCCTTTTATTGTAAATCCGATATGATCTTTTTAATTGATGCGAGATTCAACAGAAACGGCTGTGAAGATAGTCAAAGAAGCTAAAAAATAACCTAATTCAAAACGATATCGTTTACACGAATTTGATTTTGTTTTAATCGTGGAATAGAAACATAATGACGTCATAAAACAAATAGAAGGGAGATTAAAGGATAAAATTAAGAGAAAAAAACTCATTTGGCAAGAATTAAGAGTTTAATTACTTATATAATTCTAAAAATATTAGGGTTATTTGAGTTTTTATGCCCAAGATACCCTTAATCTATTTGATAGGAAAAAAATAAAATACCAAAATACCCATCACTTTTTTAAAAAACATTTTAATTTTTTTTTTAATGAAATCTGTCGTTCATTTGCCGCAGATTTATTTGTGAGTGGCATAATATTTTTTCTTCACAAATTTTCTATGATGGACTAATTTTATGCCATAGATATAGTGTTTAAGGTTACCAAAGATTTATTTTTAACTACATATTTGTATTCCATGAGAAACTTATTGTCAACGTAACGACAAACATTCTGATTATACAACAGTGTTTTGTGATTAGGATGAGAAAGTGGGCGATTGATTGGAATTTTGAGTACATATCATTATGGTCAAACAAAATTAGATATAAATTGCCTGGTCTTTATCAATTCTTTTTGAGTTACGTTAACAGCTAAAAGAAGATTGTAGTTTTGGCTTTTCAACATTTCAAGAGCATAGTAAAATCAGAATCAGTAGAAGCCAGTAATATATTTGGAGGCAACTTATTGTCAAGAACATCCGTTAGCATTTAATGTAAAATCATACGGTCACCTAGATCATAGGGCCTTTCATAAAGGTACCTCTTGTTGGTTGACGGTTGAAACGTGACATTGCAGTTAGGTTCGTGGCAGATTCGTTCTTGATGCGGTACATGCACGAAATCGAATCCCTGTTTCTATATGTACAGCATATTGGCTTGGACGAAATATTGCTTCAGGTTTCTAACAATGACACTCTTAACTATATGATACCATGAATCTTGCTTTTTCAGAGAGCTAATGATGAACTTCATCATTTCCGGTACCTCTGTCGATTTCATTGAACAGTTATCCAAATCCCACATAAAAATGATGGCAAACAATCGATCCATTATTGAGGGAGATTAGAGAGTAGAAGAACACGAAAAATATGACTGGTAGATCTCTTTCTAATGTAAATTTGATCTGATCTTTTTAATTGATGCGAGATTCAACAAAAGCGGCGGTAAAAATATTCAGAGAAGCTCAAAAATAACCTAATTCTAAACGGTATCATTTACATGAATTTGATTTTATTTAACTCGTGGAATAAAAACATGAAAACGTCATAAAAAATAGAAGGGAGATTAAAGGATAAAATAAAGAGAAAAAAAAACTCATTTGTCCAGAATTAAGAGTTTAATTACCTATATAATTCTAAAAATATTAGGGTTATTTGAGTTTTTATGCCCAAAATAACCTTAATCTATTTGATAGGAAAAAATAAAATACCAAAATACCCATAATTTTTTTTAAAACATCTTTAAAAAAAAATTGTTAAGAAATCTGTCGTTCATTTGCCGCATATTTATTTTTGAGTGGTATATTATTTTTTCTTCACGAATTTTCTATGATGGACTAATTTTATGCCATAGATTTAGTGTTTAAGGTTACCACATATTTATTTTTAATTACATATTTGTATTCCATGACAAACTTATTGTCGACGTAACGATAGACATTCTGAGTATACAACAGTTTTTAGTGATGAGAATGAGAAAGTGGACGATTGAGTGGAATTTTGAGTACATGTCATTATGGTCAAACAAAACTAGAAATAAGGGCATCTCCAAAGGGGAATTAAAAAGGGGTTCATAAATAGGGAGTTTAAGAAGCGATTCACGAGATTAAGTCATAAAGAGTCCTACCAAAAAAGATTTAGTCATAAAGAGGGGATGTCGTGACTTGTTCTTATTGGTTATTAACTATATATTAAAAAAACCACACACACACATCTCCAGTTTCTCTCGCTCTCTCTCTCTCTCGAAAAAGCTCTTCTTTCTTCTTCCTCTTCCTCTTCCTTTATTAATAAATAAATTGATAACAACTTCACTACTAATATTGTTGTTGGAGGTGGTCTAAATTTCCAGGTCTCTATAAATTCTTTTTAAGTTAGCGTTAACATCTAAAAGAAGATTGTAGTTATGGCCTTTCAACATTTCAAGAGCATAGTAAAATCAGAATTAGTAGAAGCTAGTAATATATTTGCAGGAAACTTATTGTCAAGAACATCCTTTAGCATTACATGTAAAATCATACGGTCACCTAGATAATAGAACCTTTCATAAAGGTACCTCTTGTTGGTTGACGGTGGAAACGTGACATTGCAGCTAGGTTTGTGGCAATGTCGTTCTTGATTCGGTACATGCACGAAATCGAATCCCTGTTTCTGTAGGTACAGCATATTGTCTTGGAAGAAATATTGCTTCACGTTTCCAACAATGAAACTCTTAACAATGTGATACCGTGAATCCTGCTTTTTCAGAGAGCTAATGATGAACTTCATCATTTACAGTACCTCTGTCGATTTCATTGTACAGTTATCCAAATCCCACAGAAAGATGATGGCAAAAAGAGGATCCATTATTGAAGGAGATTAGAGAGAAGTAGAACAAGAAAAATATGACTAGTAGAACTCTTTTTATTGTAAATCCGATCTTATCTTTTTGCCTGATGCGAGATTCAACAGAAGCAGCTGTGAAAATATTCAAAGAAGCTCAAAAATAACCTAATTCAAAACGGTATCGTTTACATGAATTTGATTTTATTTAAATCGTGGAATAAAAACATGATGACGTCAAAAAACAATTAGAAGGGAGATAAAAGGATAAAATTAAAAGAAAAAACTCATTTGGTCAGAATTAAGAGTTTAATTACCTATATAATTCTAAAAGTATTAGGGTAATTTGAGTTTTTATGCTCAAAATACCCTTAATCTATTTGATAGGAAAAAAAATAAAATACCAAAATACCCATAATGTTTTATTTAAAGTTTTCATTTTTTTTTTTAAGAAATCGGTCGTTCAGTTGCCGCAGATTTATTTTTGGGTGGCATATTATTCTTTCGTCACAGATTTTCTATGACAGACTAATTTATGCCATAGTTTTATTGTTTTAGGTTACCACAGAATTATTTTAAACTACATATTTGTATTCCATGAAAAACTTATTGTCGACGTAACGACATACATTCTGATTATACAGCAGTTTTTAGTGACGAGGATGAGAAAGTGGGCGATTGAGTGGAATTTTGAGTACATGTCATAATTGGTCAGACAAAACTAGATATAAATTGCCTAGTGTAACAACCCATCCTGTGGGACTCTGCCACATGGCACACCCCGCCACATGGCAACCTTACAGCGCTGCAGCGAATCGACCCTAATCTCTCTCATGTGGGCCCAATTTGCGCAGCCCTCTGGCCCGCAGCTCTCTGGCCTAGTAGGTAGGTTATTGGTGCGCTTGGCGTTCCACGAACCCAAGAGCTCACCCTTTAACAACCTTCCCACTGTGGAAGCTGTTACCAATTGACTTGCAGATACTTGTCCTTTAGCAGTAAAAGAAGCAGATTCTTTTCGCCTAGCGAGAACGCGTGACTCATTCCTAGATTCCATCCCTGCTTCTTCTCCGCTAGAGACATCTCCCCTCAGTTTGGGGAGGCTGGTTTGTCAAGTTGATGGATATTGGTTGGATAATTCACTCTATTCATCATCCCTTATTATTCGTGGGTTTAAAAAGTTTCTGATGCTGTCTATCTCCCCTTCACGCAGAATTTGAAGCTCTTCTTTCGGCAATGTGGTCCATTATCTCACTTTCTATCTCTAAAGTTGTTTTTCAATCAGATTGCCAAGAGTTAATTCAGTTGATAGACATTCCAGATGAGTGGCCTGCTTTTGCTTTGGAGTTAGAAGACTTCAGCCATCTAAAGCTTTCTTTTTCATCGTTTATTTTATCTTTTATTCCACGCACTAATACCAATCATACTTGCGTTTTAGCGATGTTATGTGATAACTAGGGTTTCCTAAACTTTACATAAATACTGCCTCGTGGCTAGTGCTTTAGATTTCTCTTTTATGCTTTAGATTTCCAGAAACTTGTAAATTTCATATCTTTTGGTCTATTTGAATTTGTTGTTGGTTCTTTCTTTAATATTTCTTATCTCTCTTAGATCTATCTCATTATGCAAGTTTCATTGTTTTATGGGTTTTTGTTCTTGAACATGAGTTCTAGATCTGAGTAGTGAACTTAGGGTATAAGGATGGGATAGATGTAGGATGGTCTAGGTTGCTGGATTAGTGCCTATAATACTAATCCCTTACTAATCATTTTGAGATTAGATCGAGACTTTCACGCCCGAAAGGTGCTCGATGAAATGTGTGATCCTCTAATGCCATATATTTATGTGTCTAGGCCCAAGAGATTGGTTGACTAGAATGTATTTTGACAATAATGAACTGTTGTTTAAAGCTTACTTATTTCATGTTTCATCAACGACAGTTGAGATTAGGAAGTGACTTAACCTTGATAGTCTCTACCAAGACATTGAATTGATTACCTTATGAGTTCATTAGTCTAGGGATTATCTTAATTGTGTGTTATTGAGTAGCCTAGTGACCTGAGTTTCTCCATTGAAGTCAATTACCCCATCCTTGGAACCTTCTGTTAATTGATTGCTTTATCTTGCTTAGTTTCGGTTTTTGTAGCTCTTGCATGCTTAGCTTTCATTTTTTTAATTTCTTGTTTGTTCATGATTGCTTTAGTTTCATTTGCTTTCTATTTAGTAGATTCTTAGATTGGTTACTTCAAAACTTTCTCTTTAATTGGCTTGACTTGTTTGCTTTTGTTGTAATCCCGATTGTTTTCACATTATGTATATATATATATTATATTTTATATAATTATTAATTTATGCTATTGTTGGGACCATATATTTACAAAAGATTTCAAAAGTAATTATTTTCTTATTCTTTTATCGAATTGTGTTATTTTTATACCGGCTTAACTTGGGATCGGAAGAATTTATTAATTTTATCGAGGTTTTACTGTAGTTAACTGAGCCGCCCTTGACATATATATGAAATGAAATGATTTCATATTTGAATTTTACAAAGCTATTGAGTACAAATTTAGTCTGTTTGAATCAAAATATTAATTTATTATTGAACTCTTGTTTTGTGTATATTTTATTGGATCTTATGTTTAAAATATTGTAACAGGTGAAGGTTTATTATGAGTTCACATTTCGATGGGTCATATATTGCAGCTCACTGCAACTTTTATATTTGAACGCCTCGTATACAAACGTATGTGAAAAAAAAATTGTTTTCCAACAACTAAGTTGTTAATTGGTTGTAACACTCGTGTTCGGAAATGGGTGGTGTAAATCGACCCCAGTGGTGGGTGTTGATCGACACCAACATTTTTTGGTTGGATTGGTTTGTTTTCAATTGCAAAATCGATTGGTTTGGGTTGGTTTAAACCTAGGGCTCGCCTTTTAAAGGAGGAGAAGTCGACTTTTTTAATTTTCAGCCGCTTTTGAATGTTATTAGAGAGTGAGAAATTTCTAAAAGTTATTGGAGGTTTATTTGAGGTTTTGTGGAGAGTTTGAGACTTGTTCTTGGTGGTTCTAGGAGTTAGAAGGCTAGATCCGTGGTTGCTTGGTGTTAGGAGAGTATGATCCTTCCATTTCCTCTCTGTTTCGTTGTTGTTTAATCCATTTGAAGTGGTGAGTGCGTGACTGATGCGGACATCGATTATCCTGTCCAACCCGCTGAACTAGATCAGGTACCAGATCCTGTACCACACCCTGTACCAGTCGTCCCAGAAGGTCCCATGACTCGTTCAAAGTCTAAACAACTTAGAAAGAGGTTCAACTTAGCTGTACAAGACATTGTGAGCTCACTAGAGCTGAACTACGTCAACTAGTTTGTACCACCTTTAGTCCATCACGACGGATATAATCCCATCGCCGAGGAAGAGCTTGCTGAAGCATTCACCCAAATGAGTCTTGAACATACCATTTCACCAGGTATGAATTCTCCTTTGACAGGTCAAGAAGCCTCTAGAATTCAAGAGAAGACAATGCAGTTACAAGAGACGAGCAAAACAAGCTTCACCTTTGAGAGTGATCGAGAGAGTGAAGATCAAGAACAAGACATCAAGGACTTGGAAGAGCTACAAGAGACTAATCAAGCTACCCAAGAGAAACTCCAAGAAGCCATCTACTTCAAGAAACCAACAAACAAACGGGCACCTGACAAGACTCCTGACGTAGTACAAGACGTAGTTCAGAAAACAGCTATTGGGCTTAGATCGCATCCAGGTAAGTTCTATTCAATATTTTCGATATTTGCAGGTCCATTAAGCCCCATCAACGGTTAAAAGACGTGCTCATCTTGAGGTCTCAAGTTTGCTTTAGTGTTTTACTTATTTTCTTTCCAAAAACAATGGATTTGTGTTTGTAGTTTTATTTGTTTCCTTTTTTGCATCTTTACATTTATTTCGGCCTTAGGGCTAGCTGAAGGACTCTTATAAAGTCCCCCTACAGCAGTTGTACGAGTTTTTTACCCCTTGATTATCAATAAAGAACCGAACTATTAAAGCTCGACAATAAGAGAATGAACTGATTTACGATTAATGGGTGTAGCATTGCCTACTTATATGGTCCACTGGATAGTAATATGACAGTCCCGAAAGGATTTTTATTGCTTGAAGCAACAAATAATGGTTCTCGAGAAAATTACTGGAATAAACTAAATTGATCTTTTCATGGAGTGAATCAATGGGGGAGAATGTGATATAATTGCCTTAGTGAGTATTTGTTGAGAGAAGGCTACAAGAATGACCCCATTACTCCATGTATATTATAAAGAGATTTGAATCTCCTGTAGAGATTTCACGGATTGTGAAAGAATTAGAATCTTCACAAAATTTGCAAAATGTGGTTATACCCTAAAAATGCACGAACCGAGATGTGTTCGTTTAGCAGAACGGAATTCTGTACGAATTCTGGTGAGATTATATATGAATAACTCATATAACAATCGTCTGAGTTTGTTTACTAAAACTCTATTTATAAGAACTAGGTTTTGAACCCACACTACGCGTGGGTATATTCGATATAATTTTGTGAAAACTATTTATGATTGACGATTAATGAATTAACTACTCAAAAAAGATCGTCCATCTAAAATTGTAAATTCGAAATTATATGTTTTTCTACCACAACTTAGTTTTATGTTTCAAAAATACTCATACCAAATTTCATATAAAAAACAAACAAAGTAACTAACCAAGATATCGATAAATAATAAACAAACAAATAAAGATATCGGATTGTGGTTTTTACCTTAGCACCATCGGCCTAACATCATCTCTAATTACTATATTTTAAGAATTTCCCGATCAGAGATCCCAATATAGACAATACTCCTATTACATAAACCATGAAAAAAAAAGTTAGAATTGCACTAAACAATTAAAACCTAGAAAAATAATACAACACTATTAAAAACACAAATCTCGAATGGAATAAAAAACATAAACAAATGATAAGCAATTCAAATCATACAAACAATTCAAAAAACGCAAAATACAAAGAAAATCATATTATCAAAAATATGAGCTACACATACAACAACAGAAATCAGAATACGAAACTAATGGAACCAGATACTAATGTAGAGGTCGAGACTCTATATTTATAGTTGAATTGTTAGGGCTAATTGTCATAATTATCGAACTTAGTTTTACTTTTTAAAAATAGAAAATTTTACTTTAAATACAATATTCACAATAAATTTTGAAATATTTTAACATAAAAATTAACAAAAAAATTAAGTATTTTTGGTTTCAAAATTAATAAAAGTTCAATCATATATTTCGATTAGTTTTATATAATTTATTATTTATGATTAACGATTAATGAATTAACTACTCGAAACAACGCCGTCCATCTAAACTCCTAAACTCAAAGTTAGAATAGAATTACAAACACATAAATGGGTGATAAGCAACTGTAATAATAGAAACTATTCAAAAAAACGCAAATACAAAGAAAATCATATTATCATAATATGAACTACACCAAAAAAAAAAGAATTAAAAAAAAAAAGCCAGAACTACGAAACTAATGGAACCAAGTACTAATTTATAGGTCGAAAATCTATATTTATAGTTGAACTGTTAGGGCTAACCAGTATAATTATCTAACTCGATTTTACTTTTTAAAATAGAAATTTACTCAAACACAATATTCACAATAAATTATTAGGTAATTTCATAAACAAAACTCAATATTTTTGTTTTTAAATTTAACAAAAATTAAAATTTTGCATTTTGATTATTTTTATATCATTTATTTATTATGAAAATGAAAATTAAATTTAGAAATATCTCCATATTTTATAATATATCTTTTATGTCCATAATCTTATTATTTTCCTTTTTACATTAAAAACTTAATAAGGAAATTATCGTAATTTAAAAAATGTTAAATATTGAGATGTCTAATCCCGATTGGTTGTTTCCTTTTTACTCGAAACAACGTCGTTCATCTAAATTCCTAAACTCAAAGTTAGATGCCTTTCTAACATAACTTAGTTTTATATTTTAAGAATACTCATACCAAATTTCATAAACAAAAGACAAATTAACTAACCAAGATATCAATAAATAATAAACAAACAAACAAATAAATATATCTTCCTAGCATCATCTCCAATTTCTTCATTAAAAAAACTTTCCCGATCGAATATCCCAATATAGACAATAACCATTAAAAAGTTAGAATTGCAATAGACAATCAAAACACGGCAAAAATAATACAACATTAAAACACAATTATAACCTCGAATAGAATTACAAACTCATAAATGGGTGATAAGCAACTCGAATAATAGAAACTATTCGAAAAACGCAAATACAAAGAAAATCATATTATCAAAATATGAACTACACCAAAAAAAAAAGAATTTTTTAAAATCCTTTAAACCCCCTTGTAAAGCTTTTAAAAGTCATCCAAAACCTTTCAAAACTTGAGTAAACCTTTTAAAACCATTGTAAATCATTTTATAACATTTATAAACACTTGTAAATCCCTTTAAACCTCTTATAACCGTGATAAATCATTTAATAAAAACTTTTGTAAACCTCTAAAACCCTTTAAAAACCCTTGAAAATCCTTAAAAACCATTTTAAAGAACTTGTAATACCTTTAAAAACTTTTGTAAACCCTTCAAAAACCTTTGTAAACTTCTAAAACCCTTTAAAACTTCTTGTAAATCCTTTAAAACTATTTTTAAATCTTTATATGCCTTTAAATACACTTGTAAATCCTTTTAAAAAAACCTTTAAAAATCTTTGTAAATCCTTCTAAAACTGTTATAAACTTATAAAATCTTTTAAAAACCATTGTAAATCATTTAAAAACCATTTAAAAACCTTTGTAGGCTTCTAAACCCCTTTAAAAACCATTACAAATCTTTTAAAAACCATTTAAAAACTCTTGTAAATCCCTTTAAAAACCCTTGTAAACCCTTTAAAAGACCCTTTAAAAAATCTTGTAAACCCTTTAAAAAAATTTGGCGGGAAAATTTTGAAAAAATATTTTTTTTTGCGGGAAAATTTTTCTCGGACACTTTTTTGGCGGGAAAGTTTTTGACGGGAAATTATTGGGGGAAAATTTTTTGGAAGGAATATTCCTTTGGGAAAGAATATTCTTTCAAATAGGGGTAAAATGGCCATTAAAATTTAAGAGAGGGCAAAAATGAAAATGGTAAAAAAAGAGGGTATGTGCGGATGATGGAGCAGCTGTAGCTGTACTAGCTGCTCACTACTTTACCGGTGATGCACACTTGTGGTGGAGGACTGTGCTAGCCAAGAGGGAGCAACAATTGATGGTGTGGGGGAGGACTTCTTGATAGAGTTTAATGCCAAGTATTTCCTGGCGGAGGCACTGGATCGCATGGAGTCGCAATTTTTGGCGTTGACTCAGGATGAGCAGTCAGTGCGGGAGTACAAGGAGGAGTTTAGCAGATTCTTGGTGTACTCGGGTCGTGCAGGAGATCCGGTGAAAGAACCCATCCCATTTTTTTTTCTTTTAAACATGCAAACCGGATTAACCCAATTAATTCTAACCAGCTAACCGGCCATAATAATTTAAATCAATTAAACCAAGAAATCTCATTAAAGTAAACCAACAATATTAACCAGCGGAAGACTTAATCAAAAATCCAATAAAACAATTCCATTAAGCCAACAAGTTCAACCAAACATTATTCCAAAACATCATCCTAACATGTTTCTAAATTCCATTCTAACACCCTAACAAATCCAACAATAATCTAAAACACCAATGAGTGCCTAGATCATCCTCCTCTCCTCGCCATGATTCCACGGATCACACTTTGCTTTTACCTGCATCAAAGAAAGAGATGCATAAGTATTTCATAAATACTTAGTGAGGGCGATCCTCCCATCTACGAGCTATACACACAAGCAATGAGATAACACCCACATATATAACAAAAACAAACCATCCAGCAAGCTAAACATCCAATAACACATCCAGTTCACCTACAAATCATCACACAACAAGTCACTCAATCCCAATCGCTTAGATAAGCTCATGGTCACGCACTTACCTTAACAAGGTGATTTGAACTACAAAAACAACCAGGAAAAACTCTCCTCGCGACTGCAACAGCCAAACAACGCCCTACAACAAACCACACAAACAAAAATCTCTAAGAACCAAAAAGACAGAAACACCAGAAAAACTACAGCCGCAGAAACGAAGCCCTAAAACATAAACCAACCGTTAACTTCTTAATCCATACGGTGAAAAGCAAGATCTAGACGTCACGAAGCTCCCCACAAAATTTGGTGCCGATCGGAGAAACGATGAAACCACGATCGCACTTACAAACTCCGCTGAACCCAGTTCGAAACAGAGAAAACACGTCTCACCAAACTGCATATAACTCACTGAGTATTAATCCGAATTCACTTCTGTAAAAAGGAGAATCAACGTACACGCCTTAAGAACAAACCTACCAAAACTTATTACCTTTCGATAAGATTTGATACGTCGTAACTCTATTCTACCAGGACGTGACGAATCTGCTTCTCTTGCCTTAAACACCAAAGCAAAGCTAACCTTCTCCTTCTCACAAGTGAACTTCTCCTTCTCTTTTTCTCAACTCAACTCTCAGAAACAACAGCGACAAAACAAAAGAGAGAATGAAGCGTTCTTTATAAAAGTTAGGGTTTTTGGTTTAATCTGATTAAACCATGATTTACCTAAACCGACATTAATTAAACCTCCTTTGATTCAATTGACAAATCGACCAGTTTAGGAAATCAACCGGAATTAAACCGACTCCACCCTAATTCTTATACACATTCAAGTCTCCTATTAATTTTCAGAACACGGGCGTTACATCCGGAGCAGATGCAGGTGCGTCGGTTCATGAAAGGTCTTAACCACGACATGAGGGTGCGACTATACGCGTCGTGTGTTGAGCTGATTGAGGTGGCGGCGGGTATTGAGGACGAGCAGAAGAGTGAGGTGGTGGTTCCTAGTCTGTCAGTGTAGCCGAAAAAGGCCCAGCCGTACTCGGTTCCGAGCAGCGGCGACAAGCCTACTAGAAACATCAGAGAAAGTGGGATGACACTTTGAGGGCAAGTCAGGGTGGTCGGGGATGCTTCGAGTGCGGGAGCATGGATCACAAGATGGCGAGCTGTCCAAAGAAGAGTGAGCCGCGTGTGGAGACTCGTGTCTGTTTTCACTGCAAGGAGACACATCAAGGCGAGGTGTTAAAGGCACATCAGATGGCGGTAGCAGCTGTGCAGTTAGTGGTGCAGTCGAGGGTACAGCAGTGGGTGCAGCCGGGAGTGCAGTCGTGGACTCAGTTGGGAACGCCACTAGTGGCGCAGATCGAGGGATTGGGGTTCTACTCAACCGTGGAGAAGGGAGATCCAAGCACTGTTCAACCGATCACATGTTAAATTCTAAGATTCAGTCTGGTTCCAATCTGTTGTTTTAGAATTTTTTTATGTGATTGTGGGGTTGGGGTTCTTAGTGTAAGGGTTTGTGTAGGGAGCCTATTAGTGGGCGGGTTCTCGTCTCACGTGCTATTTTATTCTAGAGCTATGAATTGCTTCATTACCCTAGAGTGCGCGGTGGGTGGTAATATCCGAGGAGATCCTAGTGGTTATTTCAGAGCCGTTAAAGTCACATGAGGCGTGTTGCTAGCGGTTCATGGGCGGACTAGTGGTGTGGATGTGCACTTTGATGCCTTTGAAATAACCACTAGGATCTCTAGGGTAATGAAGCTATTCTTGAAAAAGACTAACAAAAATTAGAAACTTTTCTTGAAAAATCATCAAAAGAGAAATACATATTTTATTACATTTACATAGATACCAAACAGATACATATACAAAAGACAATGTGATATGATGTAATTGATTAACACAAAATAAATAGATGCTAAACACATCCATATTTTATTACATTTTATTTTTTGGATAGTACTAAGTATATATCATAAAATATATATATAAACATATTACTTATACCAATCAAACATGCGTTTTAGCGTTGGTATGTGATAATTAGAGTATAAGTAAATCCCATCAGTTCTGGCAATCCATGCGCGCAACTGACCATTTCTTGGAAATTTAGCTCTCCATAAAGTAATGTGATACTCCATTTTAGGACCTTGTCTCAAGGTACAACGCCATACTGTTCTTGAAGAAAAACTTTCCTTGAATTCCCATTGAACGTGATTGTTAAACATCACATCTTGAGGAGCTGCGTCAGGGTCGTTTTTGGATGAGCAATTAACTTTAAGAATACTCCCAGGTTTGAGCTCATTTTTAACTCGTAAAACATTTTTACTAAGCTTAATCGCAGCTATATCCATACCAAAAGACATCAACATGACTAACATTAAAATAATGAATTGCTTCATATTTATTTTGATATGAATCTTAAGGCATCAATGTGTGTGTGTGTAGTTTCGTTTCGTTTTTAAACATGTTCATTTATTTGTTAAGCGGAATTAGCTAAATTTATACATAAAATACTAGCCAAGTAAAATTTGTGGTGGGAGGATAACGTTTATTGTCGTAAAGTAAGGTTGGCCAATACAATTAATCTTAATAAGCCAAAACTATAAGCACTTCCATTTATGTATGGTATCTTAATCTGGGTCTTTTAAAAATAATAACAACACAGTTAAAACCTCTATAAATTAATTATATTGGGACCATGAAATCCTATTAATTCAGAGAGGTATTAATTTATCGATAAATTAATTTATAGATATTTATTCCTAATATGTTAAATTTCTCAAAAATATATATTTTATAACAAGATTTAATTGTTATAACTATTTTTTTTTACTTCATTTACAAGGAAAATAATAATTGCCATGTTTTAATTAAGAACTAAAACTTTTTGATACGGTAAAACTATTAGAAATGAGCTTTAACAAAAATCATTATGTATATATATATATATATTATAATTTATAAAATTATTAATTTATGTTATTGTTGGGACCATATATATACAAAAGATTTTAAAAGTAATTATTTTCTTATTCTTTTATTGAATTGTGTTATTTTTACACCGGTTTAACTTGGGATTGGAAGAATTTATTAATTTATAGAGGTTTTACTGTAGTTAACTGAGCCGCGCTTGATATATATTGAAATGAAATTATTTCATATTTGAATTTTACAAAGCTATTGAGTACAGATTTAGTCGGTTTGAATCAAAATATTAATTTATTATTGAACTCTTGTTTTTGTGTATATTTTATTGGATCTTATGTTTAAATATTTGTAACAGGTGAAGGTTTTTATTATGAGTTCACATTTCAATGGGACATATATTGCAGCTCACTGGAACTTTTATTTTTGAACGTCTCGTATACAAACGTAAGTTAAAAACTAAATTTTTTTTTTTTGAATAATCAAAGAGGTTATGGGCCGAAACCCATACATCCTCTCAGGCTCGAAACCAGAGCATGTTATATGGTTTCGTCCCAAGCGCTACTCGAACTGGCGACTTCTGAGCTTTTGCCAGAGATCTTTACCAATTGAGCTATTAACACTTGGTAAAAAAAAAAAAAAAAAAAAAAACCAAATTTTTGTTTTCCAACAATTAAGTTGATGATTGGTTGTAACACTCGTGTTCAAAAATGGGTGGTGACGATCGACCCCAGTGGTGGGTGTTGATCGACACCAACATTTTTTGGTTGGATTGGTTTGTTTTCAATTGCAAAATCGGCTTGGTTTGGGTTGGTTTAACCCTAGGTTTTGACTTTTAAAAGAAGAAAAAGTTGACTTTGTTTTGTTTCAGCCGCTTTTGAGTGTTATCAGAGAGTGAGAAGTATCTTAAAGTTCTTGGAGATTTCTGTGAGGTTTTCTGGAGAATTTGAGGCTTGTTCTTGGTGGTTTCAGGAGTTAGAAGGCTAGATCTGGGTTAATTGGTGTTAGGAGAGTTTGATCCTTCCATTTCCTCTCTGTTTCGTTGTTGTTTAATCCATTTGAAGAGGTGAGTGCATGACGACCAAGCCTTATCTTAATAGTTTTGATCCATCATTTGGGGATTTCTTTGATTGTTGATTAATTTCCTTGCTTGTATGTTTGTTTTCTGTGTTGTGGTTGCTCTGTACGTTCCTTTGGACAGTTATAACTGGCCATGGATGGCCATAAGAAGGAGATCCGTCAATAAGAAGCGACTGGAGTAATGCTAGGGTTTTGGTGTCTCGACACCAATGGTGGGTGTCGATCGACACCAACATTCTATATCACGGGGATAGTCGTGAGTGTCGCTTGACACCAGTGGTGGGTTGTCAATTGACACTACTCATCCGTTCGGGTTTTCAAGAGCGAGTGTCGACCGACACCAGTTATCAGCAGTGGCTGAGTTTTTTTAATTAATGCTTGTTTTTGTGTGTTGTGATATTACTTGATTTTGATTCATACTGCTTGTGTGCATAGCACAGTAGTTGGGATGAGTGTCTCACTAAGGATTTCTGGAAATACTTATGCATCTTTTTTTATGATGCAGCTAAAGGCAAGGTGTAAACGTAGAATTAGAGCGAGGAGAGAAGTATGATCTAGGGCTCGGTGGATGTTTTTAAATAATGCATTCGTTATTGTTAAGAACTAAGAATTATCCCGTGGTACACCACGAGTCCATAATTTGATATATTTGTTTGGTTGATCATTTTTGTAGTTGGTTTATATAGTCTAAAGTTATATGTGTTTATATCATTTTTAATTCTAAATAATTTTATGAATTTGTATTATAAGTAGATACATAAATATATGTGGTTAACCCGTAGTACATCGCGAGATGATTTTGTTGTAACTAAAATATTATATTTTAAATTAACCCGTAAAAGATTTTAAATATAGACAACCCATAAGAAAAATATAATCATATTTATGTAAACTCAAACGGTCAAACCCGTTCAATCATATTTATGTACAATATTATTATATATTAAATATTTTTAGTGTTAAAATATTAATAATACTTTAAATTTTTGTAGAGTTTAAAATATTTTAAATATTTTAAATAATCTATAAAACTTAAATGAAATATTATAATTTGAAGCTTTTAAAAGTTTTAATATTTATAAAATTTTATTAAAAAAGAACCGGAATAGACTGAATAAAATTTTAATTTTTAATTTGGATACCTGAAAAATCAAAGTCAATGCTCATTTGTAATTGTGAACATATTAGTCCTATTTATAATGGGTTTGAACTATTATCCAAAATTTTCTACATTATGTAAACGTTGTACGTATACTTTTTTCTTTTATCGATTGAGTTATATACGTCCTTTATTAAAAATTTAGATAGCAAAATGTGTGAGAAAAAATTTATATTTTTATTATAAATATATTTTATGAATAATTTAAATTAAAAACAAATAGGATTATATAAATATATTGGAGAGAGAGATTCGATTTATTAGAGAGAGATTCGATTTATTAGAGAGAGATTTTAGGAAATTGTTTTGATGTAATAAATATTTGTTTCCAATTTTGCGATTTGCTTGTGATTTAATTACAAAATTTACTTTTAAGTTTTGTTATTTATTCAAATGGCAAGGGTTTGATTATGCAAATATTACAAAATAAAAGGTTATAACCCAAAATAGATTTTAGTACAAAATGTACTTCAAAAATGTTAAGATAGATGATAGTTCTGGAATCTGAATTTGTTGGGATTGATTTTGGAATGATTGCTGAATTTGTTGGTTAGTGCAAGTGGTTTGGTGGATTGTTATTTGTCTTCCGCTGGTTTTATTTGGTTATGATTTGTTTGAATTGGAATTGCTGGTTAACCGGAGAAATATATTAATTTATAGAGATTATTAATTTTTCGATTATTAATTTATAGAGTGTATATATAATTTATTTTAGGAAATAAAACTCGTCTTTCCAAAAAATTTCTTTCATCTCCTGGAAACTTCATCTGTATTTCAACACTTTTTTGGTTTACCATTTTTTTTTTAATGTTACATGAACTAATTGATGATATAAGAAAAGAAAAGGCTAAAAGACTAACAAAAATTAGAAACTTTTCTTGAAAAATCTTCTATTGAATATAGAAATACATATTTATTACATTTAAATAGATACCAATCGGATACATATACAAAAGATAATGTGATATGATGTAATTTAGAAGATTAACACGAAATAAATAGATACTACACGCATCCATATTTTATTACATTTTATATATACCTATTACTTATACCAATCATACTTGCGTTTTAGCGATGGTATGTGATCATTAGGGTTTCCTAAACTTTACATAAATACTGCCTCTTGGCTAGGGACTGAAGAACCGAGTTTTGTTCTAAGTTTTTCTCTTTTATGCTTTAGATTTCCATAAACTTGTAAATTTCATATTTTTTGGTGGAGAACTTAGATTATCTAGGTTACTATAGAGTAGATATGCCTTAAATTCCCTTCTGGATTAGTGTCTATAATGCTAGTCCCTTACTAATCATTTGGAGATTAGATCCCAGACTTTCACGCCCGAAAGGTGCTTAATGAAATGTTTGATCCTTTAATGTCAAAGATTTATGTGTCTAGGCCCAAGAGATTGGTTGACTAGAATGTACTTTGACAATAATGAACTGTTGTTTAATGCTTGTTTATTTCATGTTTCATCAACAACAGTTGAGATTAGGAAGTGACTTAACCTTGATAGTCTCTGCCAAGAAATTGGATTGGCTACCTTATGAGTTCATTGTCTAGGGAATATCTTAATTGTGTGTTATTGAGTAGCCTATTGAGTATCAATTACCCCATCCTTGGAACCTACTGAATGATTGCTTTATCTTGCTTAGTTTCTGTTTTTGTATCTCTTGCATGCTGAGCTTTCATTTCTTTAATTTATGGTTTGTTCATGCTTGCTTTAGTTTCATTTGCTTTATGTTTAATAGATTCTTAGATTGGTTACTTCAAAACTTGCTCTTTAATTGGCTTGACTTATTTACTTTTGTTATAATCTTGATTGTTTATACGTCTTCCATTTGGATCGACTAAACCCCTTTATACTACATTGTATTGGGTGATTGATACCAAGTAGGCTAAAAACATACTATCAGCAACCAACGACGGTGAAAAAATATCTCCAACTCGTCACCTTGGTTATTTAAATACGTATTTAGCATCTCCAAACATTAAAAAAAGGTCTCCAAACATGCTAGACCCTTCAAGACTTCACATTGTGTTGTTTCGAACTCATCTTTCAACTTATTAAAACCCTAAATGTCAAAACTGGAATACTAATGAGTAGATATATATATATATATATAAATGCGAGTCACATACATGTGCTCGTAATAGAACCAAGCGACCGAGCTGCCTAATCAAGTGAGCTTAAACCAACTTAGAATTTTATCTTCTTATGCTTCAAAGTTTTATGTATTCACTATAAAATTTCACCTAGGTTATTGACCAAAGGGTGTGACTTTTATCCTTAGGTTTTATCTTCGTAGCCACCAAACTTTTAGCACTCTGTAGTCTAGATTTTTTTCTGATCTATTGAGTTTTTGCACTTGTTTCTTTGAGAAATATTGTTTATCTTTCCTTCCTCTTTAAGAGTATGCATGTTTTAGTAATTCATGGGTCTGTGTTCTTCATGATGTTTTATGGGTTTGAGTAGTGGAACTGTTCTTGAGGATGAGTTAGATCTAAGTTGAGAATCTTAGCTAACTAGGCTGCCTTAGTGTTTAATTGTTTGATTTCTCTTCTGATTAGCATCCAAAATGTTAATTCCTTACTGATCATCTGGAATTAGATCTCATACTTTCAGGTCCGAGAGGTGTTCGATGAAATGTATGATCCACTAATGCTGATATTTACATGTCTAGGCCCAATAGATTGGTTGACTAGAGTGTTTATTGACAATAATGAACTGATTCTTAATGCTTGTTTATTGCATGTTTCATCAAGCAGATTTGAGATTTGGAAGTGCTTTAGTTTTGATAGTTTCTACCAAAAGATTGGATTGACTAGGTTTTGAAGTTTATTGTCTAGGGAATAACTTGATTGAAATGTTATTAGCAAATTTAGTTAATTGAGAGAATCCACTGATATCAACAACCCCATCCTTGAGGACTATTATCTTCTTATTGTTTACTTGCATGTTTTGTTGTTGTTCTCGTTTGCTTAGTTCTTGCATGTTTAGTCATTGTTCTATATAGTTTCATTTTGCTTTGGTTTCATATTGTTGCTTGCTTTGTTTAAACATGTAGAACTGTTAGTCTAAACCCTTATCAGACTTGCCTTAACTCGTTAGATCTTGATTGCATCTTGTCTATTTGCACAACACCCGATTGGACCAATAGTCGATAGACCTCAAGTACTACAATTGCTCAGATCAGATGAACCCTGTTTTTGTAGCCGAGCTTAGGATTGTTATCTCTGCCTTTGTTGCAGTTTCAATCGCGAGCAATAGAACACGGATTGTGTTCTTTGTTCTCCAAGGCGTCGCTTCACTCCTCCTATGTGATTTTCATTGCTTGAGTGTTAGGATTGTCTGTATCTATGTTTTTGTCTTGTAATGTGCTTGACTTTTGTAGCGGCATTGTTGTTAGTCTTCAGGGATCTTGTACCCAATTCCTTATTTTGTGGGGTGTAAATTTTTTTATAAAATTTCAATGATCACAATTGACAACCTATAATTTGAGTACTTAGACAAGTAACAAAAAAAAAAAAAAACTCAATTGTTAGTTAGAAACTCAATAACTGGGAAAAATATTATGCCTCCATTGCTCACCGAGTGATTTTGGTTAATTTTACTTTTAAGATTTGTTATTTATTCAAATGGCAAAGGTTTGATTATGCAAATATTACAAAATAAAAGGTTATAACCCAAAATAGATTTTAGTACAAAATGTACTACAAAAATGTTAAGATAGATGATAGTTCTTGAATCTTAGAGCATGTTAGGATTGTTGAATTGACTTTGGAATGATTGTTGAATTTGTTGGTTAATGCAATTGGTTTGGTGGATTGTTATTTTTAATGTCTTCCGCTGGGTTTATTCGGTTATGATTTGTTTGAATTGGAATTGCTGGTTAACCGGAGAAATATATTAATTTATAGAGATTATTAATTTTTCGATTATTAATTTATAGAGTGTATATATAATTTATTTTAGGAAATAAAACTCGTCTTTCCAAAAAATTTCTTTCATCTCCTGGAAACTTCATCTGTATTTCAACACTTTTTTTGGTTTACCATTTTTTTTTTAATGTTACATGAACTAATTGATGATATAAGAAAAGAAAAGGCTAAAAGACTAACAAAAATTAGAAACTTTTCTTGAAAAATCTTCTATTGAATATAGAAATACATATTTATTACATTTAAATAGATACCAATCGGATACATATACAAAAGATAATGTGATATGATGTAATTTAGAAGATTAACACGAAATAAATAGATACTACACGCATCCATATTTTATTACATTTTATATATACCTATTACTTATACCAATCATACTTGCGTTTTAGCGATGGTATGTGATCATTAGGGTTTCCTAAACTTTACATAAATACTGCCTCTTGGCTAGGGACTGAAGAACCGAGTTTTGTTCTAAGTTTTTCTCTTTTATGCTTTAGATTTCCATAAACTTGTAAATTTCATATTTTTTGGTGGAGAACTTAGATTATCTAGGTTACTATAGAGTAGATATGCCTTAAATTCCCTTCTGGATTAGTGTCTATAATGCTAGTTCCTTACTAATCATTTGGAGATTAGATCCCAGACTTTCACGCCCGAAAGGTGCTTAATGAAATGTTTGATCCTTTAATGTCAAAGATTTATGTGTCTAGGCCCAAGAGATTGGTTGACTAGAATGTACTTTGACAATAATGAACTGTTGTTTAATGCTTGTTTATTTCATGTTTCATCAACAACAGTTGAGATTAGGAAGTGACTTAACCTTGATAGTCTCTGCCAAGAAATTGGATTGGCTACCTTATGAGTTCATTGTCTAGGGAATATCTTAATTGTGTGTTATTGAGTAGCCTATTGAGTATCAATTACCCCATCCTTGGAACCTACTGAATGATTGCTTTATCTTGCTTAGTTTCTGTTTTTGTATCTCTTGCATGCTGAGCTTTCATTTCTTTAATTTATGGTTTGTTCATGCTTGCTTTAGTTTCATTTGCTTTATGTTTAATAGATTCTTAGATTGGTTACTTCAAAACTTGCTCTTTAATTGGCTTGACTTATTTACTTTTGTTATAATCTTGATTGTTTATACGTCTTCCATTTGGATCGACTAAACCCCTTTATACTACATTGTATTGGGTGATTGATACCAAGTAGGCTAAAAACATACTATCAGCAACCAACGACGGTGAAAAAATATCTCCAACTCGTCACCTTGGTTATTTAAATACGTATTTAGCATCTCCAAACATTAAAAAAAGGTCTCCAAACATGCTAGACCCTTCAAGACTTCACATTGTGTTGTTTCGAACTCATCTTTCAACTTATTAAAACCCTGAATGTCAAAACTGGAATACTAATGAGTAGATATATATATATAAATGCGAGTCACATACATGTGCTTGTAATAGAACCAAGCGACCGAGCTGCCTAATCAAGTGAGCTTAAACCAACTTAGAATTTTATCTTCTTATGCTTCAAAGTTTTATGTATTCACTATAAAATTTCACCTAGGTTATTGACCAAAGGGTGTGACTTTTATCCTTAGGTTTTATCTTCGTAGCCACCAAACTTTTAGCACTCTGTAGTCTAGATTTTTTTCTGATCTATTGAGTTTTTGCACTTGTTTCTTTGAGAAATATTGTTTATCTTTCCTTCCTCTTTAAGATTATGCATGTTTTAGTAATTCATGGGTCTGTGTTCTTCATGATGTTTTATGGGTTTGAGTAGTGGAACTGTTCTTGAGGATGAGTTAGATCTAAGTTGAGAATCTTAGCTAACTAGGCTGCCTTAGTGTTTAATTGTTTGATTTCTCTTCTGATTAGCATCCAAAATGTTAATTCCTTACTGATCATCTGGAATTAGATCTCATACTTTCAGGTCCGAGAGGTGTTCGATGAAATGTATGATCCACTAATGCTGATATTTACATGTCTAGGCCCAATAGATTGGTTGACTAGAGTGTTTATTGACAATAATGAACTGATTCTTAATGCTTGTTTATTGCATGTTTCATCAAGCAGATTTGAGATTTGGAAGTGCTTTAGTTTTGATAGTTTCTACCAAAAGATTGGATTGACTAGGTTTTGAAGTTTATTGTCTAGGGAATAACTTGATTGAAATGTTATTAGCAAATTTAGTTAATTGAGAGAATCCACTGATATCAACAACCCCATCCTTGAGGACTATTATCTTCTTATTGTTTACTTGCATGTTTTGTTGTTGTTCTCGTTTGCTTAGTTCTTGCATGTTTAGTCATTGTTCTATATAGTTTCATTTTGCTTTGGTTTCATATTGTTGCTTGCTTTGTTTAAACATGTAGAACTGTTAGTCTAAACCCTTATCAGACTTGCCTTAACTCGTTAGATCTTGATTGCATCTTGTCTATTTGCACAACACCCGATTGGACCAATAGTCGATAGACCTCAAGTACTACAATTGCTCAGATCAGATGAACCCTGTTTTTGTAGCCGAGCTTAGGATTGTTATCTCTGCCTTTGTTGCAGTTTCAATCGCGAGCAATAGAACACGGATTGTGTTCTTTGTTCTCCAAGGCGTCGCTTCACTCCTCCTATGTGATTTTCATTGCTTGAGTGTTAGGATTGTCTGTATCTATGTTTTTGTCTTGTAATGTGCTTGACTTTTGTAGCGGCATTGTTGTTAGTCTTCAGGGATCTTGTACCCAATTCCTTATTTTGTGGGGTGTAAATTTTTTTATAAAATTTCAATGATCACAATTGGCAACCTATAATTTGAGTACTTAGACAAGTAACAAAAAAAAAAACTCAATTGTTAGTTAGAAACTCAATAACTGGGAAAAATATTATGCCTCCATTGCTCACCGAGTGATTTTGGTTAATTTTACTTTTAAGATTTGTTATTTATTCAAATGGCAAAGGTTTGATTATGCAAATATTACAAAATAAAAGGTTATAACCCAAAATAGATTTTAGTACAAAATGTACTACAAAAATGTTAAGATAGATGATAGTTCTTGAATCTTAGAGCATGTTAGGATTGTTGAATTGACTTTGGAATGATTGTTGAATTTGTTGGTTAATGCAATTGGTTTGGTGGATTGTTATTTTTAATGTCTTCCGCTGGGTTTATTCGGTTATGATTTGTTTGAATTGGAATTGCTGGTTAACCGGAGAAATATATTAATTTATAGAGATTATTAATTTTTCGATTATTAATTTATAGAGTGTATATATAATTTATTTTAGGAAATAAAACTCGTCTTTCCAAAAAATTTCTTTCATCTCCTGGAAACTTCATCTGTATTTCAACACTTTTTTTGGTTTACCATTTTTTTTTTAATGTTACATGAACTAATTGATGATATAAGAAAAGAAAAGGCTAAAAGACTAACAAAAATTAGAAACTTTTCTTGAAAAATCTTCTATTGAATATAGAAATACATATTTATTACATTTAAATAGATACCAATCGGATACATATACAAAAGATAATGTGATATGATGTAATTTAGAAGATTAACACGAAATAAATAGATACTACACGCATCCATATTTTATTACATTTTATATATACCTATTACTTATACCAATCATACTTGCGTTTTAGCGATGGTATGTGATCATTAGGGTTTCCTAAACTTTACATAAATACTGCCTCTTGGCTAGGGACTGAAGAACCGAGTTTTGTTCTAAGTTTTTCTCTTTTATGCTTTAGATTTCCATAAACTTGTAAATTTCATATTTTTTGGTGGAGAACTTAGATTATCTAGGTTACTATAGAGTAGATATGCCTTAAATTCCCTTCTGGATTAGTGTCTATAATGCTAGTCCCTTACTAATCATTTGGAGATTAGATCCCAGACTTTCACGCCCGAAAGGTGCTTAATGAAATGTTTGATCCTTTAATGTCAAAGATTTATGTGTCTAGGCCCAAGAGATTGGTTGACTAGAATGTACTTTGACAATAATGAACTGTTGTTTAATGCTTGTTTATTTCATGTTTCATCAACAACAGTTGAGATTAGGAAGTGACTTAACCTTGATAGTCTCTGCCAAGAAATTGGATTGGCTACCTTATGAGTTCATTGTCTAGGGAATATCTTAATTGTGTGTTATTGAGTAGCCTATTGAGTATCAATTACCCCATCCTTGGAACCTACTGAATGATTGCTTTATCTTGCTTAGTTTCTGTTTTTGTATCTCTTGCATGCTGAGCTTTCATTTCTTTAATTTATGGTTTGTTCATGCTTGCTTTAGTTTCATTTGCTTTATGTTTAATAGATTCTTAGATTGGTTACTTCAAAACTTGCTCTTTAATTGGCTTGACTTATTTACTTTTGTTATAATCTTGATTGTTTATACGTCTTCAATTTGGATCGATTAAAATCCTTTATACTACATTGTACTGGGTGATTGATACCAAATAGACTAAAAAACCTACTATCAGCAACCAACGAGGGTGAAAAAATATCTCCAACTCGTTACCTTGGTTATTTAAATATGTATTTAACATCTCCAAAACATTAAAAAAAGGTTTCCAAACATGCTCGACCCTTCAAGACTTCACATTGTGTTGTTTCGAACTCATCTTTCAACTTATTAAAACCATGAAAGTCAAAAGTGGAATACTAATGAGTAGATATATATATATATAAATGCGAGTCACATACATGTGCTTGTAATAGAACCAAGCTATTCGACCAAGCGACCAAGCGACCGAGCTGCCTAATCGAGTGATCTTAAACCGACTTAGTATTTTGTCTACTTATGCTTCAAAGTTTTATGTATTCACTATAAATATTTCCCCTAGGTTATTTACCTAGGGGTGTGACTTTTATCCTTAGGTTTTATCTTCGTAGCCACCAAACTTTTAGCATTTTGTCGTCTAGATTTTTCTGATCTATTGAGTTTTTGCACTTGTTTCTTTGAGAAATCTTGTTTATCTTTCCTTCCTCTTTAAGATTATGCATGTTTTAGTAATTCATGGGTTTGTGTTATTCATGATGTTTTATGGGTTTGAGTAGTGGATAAGTGTTCTTGAGGATGGGTTAGATCTAAGTTCAGAATCTTAGCTTACTAGGCTGCCTTAGTGTTTAATTGTTTGATTTCTCTTCTGGTTAGCATCCAAAATGTTAATTCATTACTGATCATTTGGAATTAGATCCCATACTTTCAGGCCCGAGAGGTGTTCGATGAAATGTCTGATCCACTAATGCTGATATTTACATGTCTAGGCCTAAGAGATTGGTTGACTAGAGTGTTTATTGACAATAATGAACTGATTCATAATGCTTGTTTATTGCATGTTTTATCAAGCATATTTGAGATTTGGAAGTGCTTTAGACTTGATAGTTTCTACTAAGAGATTGGATTGACTAGGTTTTGAAGTTTATTGTCTAGGGAATAACTTGATTGAAATGTTATTAGCAAATTTAGTTAATTGAGAGAATCCACTGATATCAACAACCCCATCCTTGAGGACTATTATCTTCTTATTGTTTACTTGCATGTTTTGTTGTTGTTCTCGTTTGCTTAGTTCTTGCATGTTTAGTCATTGTTCTATATAGTTTCATTTTGCTTTGGTTTCATATTGTTGCTTGCTTTGTTTAAACATGTAGAACTGTTAGTCTAAACCCTTATCAGACTTGCCTTAACTCGTTAGATCTTGATTGCATCTTGTCTATTTGCACAACACCCGATTGGACCAATAGTCGATAGACCTCAAGTACTACAATTGCTCAGATCAGATGAACCCTGTTTTTGTAGCCGAGCTTAGGATTGTTATCTCTGCCTTTGTTGCAGTTTCAATCGCGAGCAATAGAACACGGATTGTGTTCTTTGTTCTCCAAGGCGTCGCTTCACTCCTCCTATGTGATTTTCATTGCTTGAGTGTTAGGATTGTCTGTATCTATGTTTTTGTCTTGTAATGTGCTTGACTTTTGTAGCGGCATTGTTGTTAGTCTTCAGGGATCTTGTACCCAATTCCTTATTTTGTGGGGTGTAAATTTTTTTATAAAATTTCAATGATCACAATTGACAACCTATAATTTGAGTACTTAGACAAGTAACAAAAAAAAAAAACTCAATTGTTAGTTAGAAACTCAATAATTGGGAAAAATATTATGCCTCCATTGCTCACCGAGTGATTTTGGTTAATTTTTCCCAATAAATTATTCACATTGGGAAACCCGACGAAATATTACAAATATTATGGATTTTAGTGTTTCAATATTTATCTTTTAGTTAAACTGTTTAGTATTTTTTTAAGATTAACGTGTTATTTTAAATATTTTTTCTTAATATAGTTTGGATGTTTGATGTTAATATTATATATATATATATATATATATATTATTAGCGTTTCCAAAACGTTTCCATATCTTAATTTCATAAAAAACATGTTTCTCGTTTCCGAAATGTTTCGTTTCCGCGTATCCGTTTCCGTTTCCATGATTGGGAAAAAATCAATAATTTATGCCTCCATTGCTCACCGAGTGATTTTGGTTAATTATTCTAATGAGGTTCTCCTTAATTGTGTCAAGATTAGATGTTCTTGTAATCTATTTAAGGGCATATGTAACTATTTTTAGTCTACAAGAAAATGAAGGATCCAAAACTGTTGAATCCATCAAACAGAACCCGTAAAGCTCTCTCTCATCTGTCTTTTTTTTTGTTTTGTGTGTAAATTTCATGTTCTTTTTGATTAACTTTATTTTGTTTTTGTTACAAATTTGTCACTTGCTTAGGGTTTCTTAAAGAATATATGTCTAGATCTTGATTCTTATTCTTTCTTCTCCATTAGTTTTTTGGCTTAATGATCATATAGCTAGGTTTTGCAATAAAGATGGATCGTGGAGAACTAAGTAGAGTGTTCCAAATGTTCGATAAGAATGGAGATGGTAAGATTGCGAAAAACGAACTTAAAGACTTCTTTAAAAGCGTTGGAATCATGGTCCCTGAAAATGAAATCAAGGATATGATAGAGAAGATGGATGTGAATGGAGACGGGTTCATGGATATCGATGAGTTTGGATCCTTGTATCAAGAAATGGTGGAAGAGAAAGAGGAAGAAGAGGACATGAGGGAAGCATTTAGAGTATTTGATCAGAATGGTGATGGGTTCATTACAGATGAAGAGTTGAGGTCGGTTCTTGCTTCAATGGGCTTGAAGCAAGGAAGAACACTTGAAGACTGCACGAAGATGATTAGTAAGGTTGATGTTGATGGAGATGGTATGGTTAATTTTAAGGAGTTCAAGCAAATGATGAGAGGTGGTGGTTTTGCTGCTCTTAGCTCCAATTAAACATTCGTTTTTTTTTATTTACAATAAAGTTTTTGTATAGGTAAACCATCAAAGCCCATAATTATAGAATTACCATGTTAGTTTTCTAGATACACACATGCAACGTAACATCGTATTGGTGATCATTTAAATTATCAAGTGTTGTTTTTCATTTTAAGGTATCTAAGTTTTTATGTTTAAATTTATTCTATTTTCTATCTATATATAATAGCAAACCATTTTTTGTGTCTACTGATATCACCAATATAAAGAGTAATGGTTCAATTTAAAGAATTTGATCATACCAATTAAGATTCATATATTTTTCTTGTTCAATGTTTGTGTTTCTTCTTTGCACCCTTCGTATCTAACGTTTATCTAATCGTTAACTAGATTTTAACCTATCATTTTTTTTTAATTCAAAATTTTCTACTATGGTGGAATTGTTTTTAAAAAAAAATTAAGATTGCATAATATCAAAATTAAGATTGCAAATTAAAAAAAAATTAAGATTGCATGTCTTAATGTTGTTAAAAAATAGTGTAACGAAGTTTTAACCTGTTTTGAAGTATAAGATTAATAATATTTTAATATTTTAGTAATATCAATTCAAACATGTCCTGTCATTCAATTCAACCTGTCTATAAATTTTATTTTTAGAACAAACAAAATTTGTAATAAATGCTTCTATATGTGTTTCTTAATATTTTTCTTTCTTTGCAATTCTGCACTTTTGTTTTCGCTTCCGATTTTAAAGCAAAATCAAAGTTGTTAACGACGATGTCATGCTACGTAAGTTTCTAAATTTTAAATATATAAAATTCTAAAATAGATCGATCTCTAAAAAATAATCAAACACATTTCAGAAATAAATAACAAGAAATAATTATATATAATAATAAAATACTTCCGAAAAAATACTATTTATGAAAGGAAAATTATTTGTTTTACAACTTCCAAAATTTAAGTGTAAAAAAATGAAGCAAAGGCCAGAGCAAGTCGTCTTCACATGGACATTGCATCCCAATGGACGTTACAAACTTACATGTAACGAAGAAATACACAACAAAACAATTCACGTGCTGCTGACCTTTTAATGTCATTGTTCACTGATTTTGCGAAGATGGCTACACGTTTTTTTCCAAATTCCGATTTCGAGATTTTTTTTAACAATTCTTGGTTCTTTTTTTCAAGAATTACAAAAACTTTTTTCTCGTCGTTTTTATATATTAATTTTAATTATTATAAAGTATGAAAACTGGTTTACTACAAAGACAATTTTATTAGATTTTCGATTCATAAATCTTTATCTTTCTTCTTTGTGCTAGATATATTGGATACTTTGTTTTTCTTCGATATTTTATAATCACTGTGAACAGTTCTAATCGTGTATCACTAATCTCTTGTAAATATTCGAACTCCAAACCTCGAAATATATAAATATTAATTATTATTTAACTTTTAGTCAACCATTGAGCCTAAAGGCTTCCACTATAATTTTTGTTTTAATTAGACTTATTGATAATTTGCTTTGGGGATTTCAAAATACCACTTTTCAAAAACAACCTTTTCAAAATTACATCAAAAAAACCACTAAAAAAATTGAAATTTTATCCAAAAATGTGTGTAAACTTATATAAATCTACACAAGTTACAGTTATATGTGTGTGAAATTATATATCTATTTTACAAATACCGTATAAATAGCTTTTAAAAACTTTATAAAAATCTTATAAACCTTTTAAAAACCTTGTAAACCTCGTTTAATACATTTTAAACCTTATAAGTATATCGATCGAGTCTCCAAATAGTATAGTTATTTTCTAAAAATACCTTATAAACCACATAAAGCTTTAAAACATTTCAAATTTTAAAAAAAAATTTGGAATTTGATAGATAAAAGAAATATTTTTTAAAAATGGTAAACCAAAAAATGCATTTCTCCAAAAAATCTCAATTAATTGCTTTCATACTCAATTTATTTTTTCTTTTTCTATTTGGAAGCTAACTTTAAGGAATAAAAAGTGGTACTTTTGATTGTAAAATAACCAAACTTGACGGAAAGCAAATTAATTTTTCTGACAAAAAAAATATGGTATTATAACACTACAAAAAAATATGGTATTATAACACTATATAGTATATGACTCAACACTTCACTTATTTATTTGATCTATTAAAGAAAAAAAAAGAAGGGTTACCTTTAATTTATAGACCACTGTTCTTGAAAGATGAACAAGAAACCCAAGATTTTGAGCTCCGTAAGCTTTCTTTCTCTTTGCTCTTTGTTCATTTCTTCTTGTCTTGTTCCATAACCTTACCTTGCTTTGCTTCTGGGTTTCAAGGGTTTTCGAGAAAGTTGTGAAATTTCAAATCTTTTGTTTCCCCTTTATGTGTTTCATTCTTCGATTGTCTGATTCTCACATCTTCAGTTCTGCAATGTCTGTATTTAGACAGTGACAAGTTTTATACTTTTTTTATGGGTTGAAACACAATCTTGAATCTTTCTTGTGGCATTGCTTTTTTTGAATCTTCTTATTGTGGCAGGGATCATTAAGTATGAATCACAAACGAAAGGGCTTGTCTCTTCGTCGCTTGTTCTCTTTAGTGTTTTTTCTTGCAATGGTCTTCTTATTAGGGAATGCATTTATTACAGTAGACTATAAGGAGGTATTACTTCTAATCATTTGTCTTTGAATCTGAATTATAATAGAACAGTTTGAAAAGTTTAATGATTTCACAGGGTATTGCTGGATGGAGTTCAATAATTAGACTAAATCTTGCAAAACTGCAGATGTGTAAGGTCTGTTGCATAAGCTTGATTAGAGTTTCTTCTATGCTTTTAAAACCAAGTTCTTATCTGAATAATGACATTTTTTCATGTTGCTTTGGTTAATTAGACACAACTCAGGCCTTTTGGTAGTGATACATTACCAAGAGGCATTGTTGCAAGTACCTCAGATTTGGAAATGCGACCGTTATGGGGAGGAAAGCGCAATACGGTTATTTACCTGTCGCTAAACCCGTTCACGAGTTTCCCTGTAGTCATTACTTATCAATACATTCTCTGTTTTCTTATTTTCTTAGAAGCCGAAGCTGAACTTATTAGCTATGGCAGCCGGAATCAAACAGAAGGAAAGTGTTAACAAGATTGTCAAGAAGGTAAAACCTCGGAAAAAACGCCTTTTTCGCCTCTCGGTAATGAAACTGTTTTGATTTTTGATATCTCTTCCCATGTGGCAGTTTCTGTCAAGTGAGTTTGTTGTGATGCTGTTTCATTATGATGGCGCGGTGGATGAGTGGAAGGAGTTTGAGTGGAGTGAAACTGCTATTCATGTTTCTGTAGTCAACCAAACCAAATGGTTATATAACTGTTCTATTCATGTTTAATACCATTTAGCTTGTACAGTTTAAAATATGTTTTACTAACTCTTTTAGGTGGTTTGCAAAGCGTTTTCTACACCCTGATATTGTCTCAACATATTCTTACATATTTCTGTGGGATGAGGATCTTGGTGTTGACCATTTTGATGCTAGAAGGTAAAAAAAAAATGCTATTACAAAGAATTTCTTGTATTTGTGATATCTAATGCAAATGCAAATTGTCAGGTATGTTTCGATTATTAAAGAAGAAGGTCTTGAAATATCACAGCCTGCTCTTGATCCCAATTTCTCTGAAGTGCATCATCAGCTTACCTCTCGGGACAAGAAATCGCGAGTACATAGGTACTTTCTCTCATGCTTTTGATAGAAAACAGTTAGAGAGAATGACATAATGAATCTTATTGCAATGTTTTGGTGGTGGTAACCAGGAGAACATACAAAGTCATTGGTCGGACTAGGTGCAACGAGAATAGCACTGGACCTCCTTGTACAGGGTAAAAGAACTAAACCATTTTAGTGTATACTAGCAAGTGTATATTATGGTGATTATTCTGAAAACTCACTTAGGAAACTCTCTAACTACAGATTCGTCGAAATGATGGCTCCTGTGTTTTCCAGAGCAGCCTGGAGGTGTACATGGCATATGATTCAGGTATTGCACAAGTTTGAACTATTTATGTCACAGACTAAATGAAGACCATCAACATCTAGATACTTGACTTTGTTTTATGACTGTTTTGATTCTTTTACAGAATGACTTAAACCATGGATGGGGTATAGATTTTCAGCTTGGATATTGTGCACAGGTAAATTGCTACTGAGCCAAACCAACACACCCTTTGATTTGTTGGTTTTGTTTTTTTCTCAGTATTGTCTTGTTGCTTTGAATAGGGTGATCGAACCAAAAATATCGGCATTGTTGATTCCGAGTATATACTTCATATGGGTCTTCCTACATTAGGAGGTTCAGCTGAAAACAAGGTTTGAATCTGGTTCTCTTATCACTTCCTCATCCTAGTCTCCATGACTTTTATTTAGGAAGTAATCATACTTACTGCATATAAGCAGATGGATTCAGACCAACTCGAAAAGACCAAGGCTCAGCATGATTCAGACATATCTGTATGCTATTCTCAACTATATTTTGCTCTCTTCTTTCTACCCTTTTAAGATTGTCCATCATTGTCTTATATTACTGTTATTATGCAGAAACCATCACCAACATCATCTGGTAGATCTGAGGTAAGCGAATAAACAGTTTTGTATTTGAAAAGATAATATCAGTTTTCTAATCCTAATGTCTTTAGAGTACTTTGTATGACTAAACTCTCTATGTACATAATGATAATTACCTAGGTTCGGAAGCAGACTTACGCCGAATTAGAGACTTTTAAACACAGATGGAGAAATGCTGTGAAGAACGATGAGTGCTGGATAGACCGATTCCAACCTTGAAGTATGGCTTGCTGTAGACACATTTATATACATACAGAAAGCACATATATACCCTGAAGACCCGAAGGAAGCAAAAGAGAAGGAGAGATGATTACAAGACTGGTGAGATAACAGTTCTGAGGATCTTCATGTCAATGATATACTGAATTTAACCAATTACTGAAGGTATACATGTAGATTCTTTATAGGATGTTACAAATTTGTACTAGGAAACCGGAGATTCTTGACGATTCTTCTATATCCAACTTTATAGAGCCTCAAAGTTTAGCACAAAAATCTTACTGGTGACTTATATGTACCAATGGAACTACAGAAGGTTTTGAATAAAGATGAGTCTTTACAAATGGTTTGTTCATGACTCTTTACGTTTTCTCAGTCTTCTTGCTGAGTACTCTCCAGTTAGAATAGAGCAGATTTGCTTATGATTCTTGAGATTATTCCTCCAAGTTCCTCTCCACAATCTTCTTGTACATGATGGCCAGCCTGATAAGAGCAAAATCAGTTCAAAGTTAGCTTTCTGTTTAGCAATGTCTCAGAAGATATAAGGAAATAGGTGGTACATTTGGCAGTTCAACGAGGTTGTGTCCTGAACTCTTGCAGAACTCTTCAACTCCCTCATAGCTTAGCCACCTGTCTCGTTTTCCCCAGCACACGGTGATCGGGATTTTCCAGCTTTTGTCCATCAGCGATGTCCTCATCTCTTCTGCATATTTCTGTCAGGTAAAAGCTTCAATGAAAAATTCCAAGCTTTCTTGATTTTGACAGGGTATCTTATAAGAGGAATGAAGAAAGAGAATGCTTTATGAACCTTAAGTTCCTTCTTCATGGACCTACTGATGGCGTTAAGGGCGAAACCAGAAGAACCTGAGGTAAGATAAGGTCTTCGGTAAACCATTGCATCGTCTTCTTTCATTTTGTAAGGACCACAACTCGTCAAAGGCTTGTCACTTGCTCTTAGAGGATCCTATTGGTTTAATAAATCAGAAATTTGTTGCACAGAACCTTTGTAGAAGCAAATTTTTGATGAAACAAACCTGAGAGAAGATCTCCCCGAGCAAAAAGTTGCTGAATACAGACAAGGTTGATGGAAGTTTAGCATGTTCAGGTGTGAGCTGAAACCGGATTATACAAGTTTTTAAGTTAGTTTTAACAAAGAGAAGAAAATAGTTAGTTTTGTTTTAGCTTCTTTACTTACAGGAGGATTCAAGAGTATGAGATTCTTGATCTTGTCTGGTCTGTTTCTAGCATATTTTACAACAGCAGTTGAGAAGTATCCCTGACAAAAAAAAAAACATCAAAACAGAGAAGTTAACACTAACAAATCTAAAGTATTGCTTCTTCAGAGACAAATAAATTGATGCTACTATACCTACCTGCACCACAAGTGACACCTTACTTGTAGTTACTTCATCAATGAATGACTCAAGCGACGAAACAAACTCTGCAAAGCCACAGATTATTCTTATTACTCTCGCGGGTTTTAGTCTATTGATCGATAAGCGAGGTTAAAGATCATCTTACCGTCCATTGTATAGCTAAATCCATATCCAGACTGAGGCTTATCAGAAAATCCAAATCCTATGATGCAAGAAAATTCAGGTTCTCTAACAAAGAAAAAGTAAAACACAAGGGTAAGAAGTTACATACCTAGCCAATCGAAAGCAATGGCGCGGTAATTCTTCGAAAGCACGGGAAGAGTTTTCCGGTAAGAGTAAGCCTAGTGACACAGAAAAAAAGCATCCTCCAAAACCTGCTAAGTAATTCGCGGTAACAAAGATGTATTGGAAGGGAATAGATATATATATTACCTGAGATGGGAATCCATGGATTAGTATAACAGGTGGACTATCTACACTTCCTGATTCTACACAAAACCATCTATAGAAACAGAACCATCAAAGACACATTACTACAAAGTTTAAACTCAAAAGTGTGTTTTTACCTGAAAAGATCTTTTGAAGCTTGAGAGCTAGCTCCCATTGTTAATCCAAAAATCGGATCTTTTGCTTCTACACCAGATCCACCAACTCTATGAGCTTTAACCTGAAAATTTGCAGAATCAAAACTTATGTATTATTATAAAACCAAAGTAGATGAATCTGTTTCATACCCATTTCCCTTGCTTAAGCCACTCATCTGATGGACTTGGCTGATCTGAATACTTCCCTCCACTGAAAGAGAAACCATCTCCAACAGAAACAGGAGCATCAATGAGATAGTCCTGTCAGAAGAATCAAGAAAAGAACATTTCAGTTTATATAGTTCTTTATTGTGTAAGAGGGAATTAATAAAGGTTACATCTTTGTCACTGGTTTTGCAGATGAAGCTGCTGTGATGGTATTTTGAAGCAGAGTGTCTTGAAAAGAGATAAGAGGAAGGTGATACAGAGGATGAGGTTAAACGTGATCGGAGATGATGAGTGTAGAAAAAGTTAGGGTTTTGAATATGAACAGCCATTGTTTTTTTTATCTTTTCTTTGGTACGGATATGAGAATAAGAGAGAGGGAGAGAGAGACAGAGAGAGACAGAGAGAGAATACAAAACTGGTGGTTTAAACGGTTTGCTTCGGCGGCAGAGGAGATAAGGCTTTTTTAATGTGTATGTGGTTGACTGAGTTTTCCTAGTTTTTGCCGTGACGGAGGAATCAAAGATATGTCACCAAAACGCTGCGTTTTAAATGCTTATCACTTATTAGAGTCAAATACTAAAAATTGTTGTTGTTGTTTTTTTTTTTTTTTTTTTTTTTTTTTTTTTTTGTAACTCTAGTGAAAAAGAATTATTAGTAGCCTTACAAATCACAGTTACACCAGTGATGAACAACATTATTTGCCTATGTTGGGCATAGTTTTATTCATTGGTTATGATGCCTAATATAAAAACTCAACATCCAGTAAAGTGGTATCTACCTAGTCACAAAAAAATGATATGAATCAATTACGAAAAAATGTGATTTTTCCAAGCTTTTAATGGATTTTGGACTGATGTCCATGTTTACAAAATTGAGAAAATTATTTTTTACTTACAAAATTTTTCATAGAGGAAAGAGTTGTGTTGAAATTGATTGAGACAATATTGTTGATGGATCATGATAGTGAGAAGAAAGGGTTATGGCCGGGATAGTGAGGGTCGTGGTTGGGAGAGGAAGCGAAGGTTTTGGTCGACAAAATAAACAAGGTTGTGGTTGTGCGAGGAATGAAAGAGAAGATACAGATAATTAAGGTATAAGGTTGATAATTTTCAATTTGAAAAGTTGAAATTATCAGCCTTATGCCTTTCAAACGTTAAACTAGTCATTCAAAATGCTTAATAACGCTAAAAACGTAGTCGCCTGCTTCTACATAATCTCCAACTACAATCGCAACCATTGCTTTTGAACCAGTCAAGTCGGCGACTTTAAATGATGAGACTGTATCTTTCTAGTGGACTAAGGTTAAGAAACCCCAGATCCAAAGAAGTTACATACTTAAATCATACTTTACCAAGGAGTAAAAGACAAGTAGTTATTGAATTTTGAGAATCGACAATAATGATATATATTAAAAAAAAAACTAACATTTTATTTAATCAAGTCAATAACCTTGACATAATAAACTTCCAATATCATATATAATCATAGATTATGTGATCAATATTTTTAAAGTTCAACAACTAGGCAAAGGTATATCACAAGCTGCTAAAACTCTTTTAGCAGCTGTAATATACTGACTAACTGATGGATCTTTCAAGTAATCACATATACATGACTGTTCTTCTTTCAGCTTTGCACAACATTCCATCGATGGTGGGCTCTCAGTAGTCACTGCTGATTTGCATACTTGAAGATCTGCCACAGACACATGTTGCTTTCACTTCTTCTGCTGAAACCATTGTTTTGGTTAGAGCAAGAGACGACAGAACAAAGGCGATGAAGACTAATGTAATGAACTTCATGTCTTGACTCCCTTCTATATACTTTATATTTTAATTGCTTTGATAATTTTTGAGATTTTGATTATGAAATGTTCAAAGGATGGTGAAAGCTATATATAGAAGGTATTGAGAGATGGAGTAGTGTTCTGCAACAGACTTGTAAGAGCTCATGTCTTTTGTCTTCTTATTTAACTTTTGTGCATTTCATATCTGTGTAACATAATTCCTAATAAAAATGTGTAAATTTATCAAAAACGACTTTAAGAAAATGCCATTTATATTAATGTAAATATTTGATTATATATATATTAATTATATGCGATTCTATTTTATATAGAACTTAAATACTGGAAAGTGTTTTAAAAGTTTTGAAAAATCTTCGAGCATTGATTGTAAATAATAAAATAACTTTTAAAGTAAATAAACAAAAAGAAGAAAGGATACGCTAAAGCTAGTTATTGGTTTATGTTAACCGGATTGTGAATTTAAATCTAAGAATTTAGATCGTGGAAACAAACCCGAAACTAGTAGAGTTTCTTCTTCTTCTTTTTTGTCAACATTAGACCACAACAGACCGGTCCATTAGCCAATTTTCTATATTTGTATAGAGCGAGACTCGATCTTTATTGTGATTGTGCATACTTTCAGTGGACTTATCATTTGTCACTAGATTTATAAGGTCACTTCATCTAGTAGAGTTTATTTTCCAAGGAAATTTTAATCATCGATGCCTGTTTCCAAAATTTATGTGGTCTTTTATGAAATTTTACATGTTCTGTTCTACATCATCCTGTTTTTTTGGACCACGTTTTCTAATTAATAAAAATATATTTTGTATTGTGCTTTCCAAAGTTTTCAAATACTCTATTTTATTTCAATCATATGACAATTTTTGTTTTTACATTACATTATATTATTTGGTTAAGTTTATAGTGTATTTTCCTCTTATTATGAGTATTTTAGTGTCTTTAAATGATAAGACTATAAATTCATTCACAGATAATTATAAACCAAATGCATGACACAATCCAATTTCAAGATAACTAATGCCAATACATAGATAACCAAAAAAAAAAAAGTCTCTTGCTAGCTATCTACCAATGATAATCAGAGAATTTTTAGTATTTAATTACATCTTAAACTCAATTTAGAGAATTTACAAGGAAAATTGAAAATAAATAAGCAAATGTCAATAAATCAAAATAATTTTATTACCCGGCCCGTCAAAATGTAACTAGAAAATTCATTAGATAACAAATCATGTTTGATGATTATGAATAGTCTAAAGGAAAGCGTCATTTATGTAACTAGGGTTTTAATGGAGACTCTGTCACCTAGACCTAAAGACTCCTCCCGATGGAGATGGTCTTATGTAACTTGGCTATCACAATTCACACATCAGAAACATAAGGATGATTCAAACCAGCCGATACTTATCCCTGACCTGGTTAGATCGATCTTGGAGCATTTGAGTTTTGTTGATTTTCATCGAGCAAGATGCATTTCTTCAGTATGGTACACAACTTCGGAGTCATCATTCATTAGAGTAACCAATCCAACAACTCCATGGCTCATCTTCTTTCCAAGCCAACATGCTGAAAACAACTACAACATTTCATGTAAGTTGTACGATCCTCATGAAAACAAGACTTACATAGTAAGAGGTCGTCTCGGGTTTGATCTATCTAAGAGTCGTTACTTGGCTAGTTCTGGTAGCTGGTTCCTTATGCTAGAGTCTAGTACTAAGTTTCATCTTTTGAATATGTTTACTCGTGTGAGGATCACTCTTCCGGCTCTAGAATTAACCGATGGCAGCGATGTCGAAAATGCGGTTTTGTGGGTAGATGAAGAAAGGAAAGATTACTTGGTTGTTTGAAATATTGGTAGCATTTTTGCATATCACAAGAAAGGATATGATGATAACAATAGCTGGAAAATGTTTGAACCTTTAAAGGACCAAGGCTGTATTGATATGGTGTTTAAAGAGAGCAAGCTTTACTTGCTTAGTGTAACTCGAGACGTCACTGTTCTTGATTTCTCTAGTAATGGTTCTCTAGTGGAATGTGCAACTTTTTTATTTAGGCGGTATGATCATTATCCTTACCTTGGAGAGTGTCATTACAAGCTCGCTGTGACTTTGTCCGGAGAAGTTTTGATTATTATTGTAGAGCAAGCGAGAGGATATCTTATGACGACCGTCTACAAGATGGATCCGAAATCGTCAGAATGGAGAAGAATCAAGTCTCTAGTGGGAGAAACATTGCTTTTCGATCTAGGACTAACGGTTGCGGCCAAAGTTATGAGAAATTGCATATATTTTGGTAACGATCAGTTTGATAGAAACAATGGGATTAGTCTATGCGATGATTATAACTATAACCGTATTCGCATCTACCATGTTCGAACCGGTTTCGTCTTCCAAGTGTTTGAACATCTTACTGCTTTCTCGACAATACTTTTCAAGGATGCTCGTTGGTTTTTGCCCACTTTTGGTTTAAAATGGTTGCTTTAATTAAGACTTATCAAGTCTTTTATTTTTGTAAGGGTTGATTAGTTAGTTTCTTTCATATTGTGGAACAAGAGTGTTGCTAGTAGAAAATAATAAGTGTACTACTTCATTATCTATTAATGAAAACTTGTTTTTTTTTTCAAGTTCTCATCCGATTACATATTATTCACAACTATGGATTATTCATGTTTGTTAGCTAGAGATGTATTAGTATCAACATCATGGAATCTATTTAACTAGAGCATTTTCAAGGCTAAGGCAAAATATAAATTAATGTCAATAAGATGATCAAGAAAGAGTAATATACATTAACAATCCTGAGTTTGAAGGTTCTTGATCAAGGACAAGAGTAAAAAAACGATGATGCAAGAGAGTTGAAGAGTACACTCATATGGATCTACATTTACTTGACGAAGTAAGGAAGGTCAAGAACGTAGAGAAGGAAGTAAGCCCAAGTCACACCAGAGATACCTCCAAAGAAGAACCCTCCTGTGAACTTACCCCATCCCTCAGCCGTTTGAAGCTGATCAGGCTGCTTCTTCCGCCCGGTCAAAGTCAAACTCGGCGCAATCGATGGCTCACCTTCCTTGAAAGAAGAGATTCCGTAGATGGTTAGGCACATGCTAAGGATGATGACAAGGCCAGCCGCGGCTAAAGAACCAGCCTGGCCAGCGTAAACTGTGTTCCTTAATGGACCAGCCTTGACGAATGGGCCTACTAAGAAGAAACCATGGGCTAGACCTACTTCGACACCGCGAAGAAGCGGGTTGACAGCAGTACGGTAGCCAGGGAGGTTGGAAAGGTACCACGCGATCAAAGGACTAGATGTCACAGGAGTTTCCAAGCTTCCAATGAATGGATCACCATTGATTGGTTGAATCACTTGAAATGTTGGCTGCCAATTTCCATATTTATTGTTAGACCAATATACATAAATCACAATTTCATATGTTTATAACCAATATTTGTCACACTTGTAACTCCTAAGTTCCATGGAAGGGGTTCTATAGTCTAATACCAAAACATAAACTAAAACATGGCCAATCTATGTATATTGTTATGTCACGTGTAAAGACAGAACTAAAGATACCTTGTCGGATTTAACAGCACGGACGGTGAAAGAAGAGACTCTTTTGGTCGGAGAAACACCAAAAGGAGCACCGGAGATACCCTTTGGAACGGCGAGGCGTTTAGCTAGAGAAGTGGAGGAGAAGCTGCTCCTTAGCTGGCTTGCCATTGGAGATGCACTCGCTGCCATTGGTTTGTTGTCTTAGTTGTTGTTGTTTGTGTCTCTTATGAGATTAAAAATAAAAACCAGAGTTTGAGATGTGTGTGATGAAGAAATAAGCAAATCTAAAGAAACTTGAGATTGCATTTGCTGATGTGGCAGGACAGAGGATCTGGTTCTTGAGATTGTTGTGGCTCTTAAGGATCTATGTGGTTGATGTATCTCATTCTCATTGGATGTTATCTTATCCACTTTGGCCCCAATATTTTCTTTTGATTTTTTTTTTAATTATTTGTGAAAAATATAAATGACATTACCAAAGTCTTTAATTAAGAGTTATTGGATTATAAATAATAACATGATTTTTTTAGTAACAATATTTTAATTTTTTTAAAAGAACTTGTTTGGTAAAGGTGATTAGAGATTACCAAGATAAACCATTAAATTTTTTATAATTAAACTAATCATATTGATACGTGCCGTGTCTTAATCGTTGCTTGAGTTACCTATTGAATAAACGATTATCAGCTTAATTGCCCATTTTTGAGTATTTTGGTTTAATTCTTAGCCCACAAAAACAATTAGTATCCCATTAGCAAATCCTAACTGAGGTGGTCTAAGAACTAGTTTGAACCTCGCACCAAACCGAATATATTTTTTTTCTGTTTTGTTTCGTGATATAGAACAAGAACCTGAACTACTAAACAATTATTTTTCTTTGTAAATGTCCATGAGAGGTTTATTATAGATTGAATTCTATGCTAAAATGGATATAAACAATTATTGGTATAGAGAAAAAAATAATGAAGATAGTTTAAATTTAAATCAAACATACAATTAGAAAAATCTGGATTGGACTGTTGTTAAAATGTAAAAATACGTTCACCTAGTAAAAACAATCAGACCTTGGGGCAAGAACGACATTGGCAATACCCTAAAACGACGTCATTTGATACCTCCGTTTATTACAGGCTTTTTAATTATATAATGGGCCTATAAAAAAGGCCCATAAGGGTTTTTGTAACTAAATAACGATACATAGAAAAAGCAAAGTAGGGTTTTGGATTTTGTCAATCGCAGTCTTAGCCGGAGGAAGAAGGATCTCAGAGAAGTAAAGCTCCGTTCACCGTCGCCGCCATGGGTCGTATGCACAGTAGAGGGTTCGCTTCTTCTTCTTCGTATCTGATTTTGTATTACGACTAAGTTCTCTTCTTTTAACTCTTCGTATCTGTTTTTTGTGCTGTGTAGTAAGGGAATCTCAGCGTCTGCTTTGCCGTATAAGCGTACACCACCGGCTTGGGTCAAGATAACATCTCAAGATGTAAGTAGAGAAATTGATTCTGATTTGTTTGGCAATGTGATTCAACATCGAGCATAGGTTTAGGAGAATCATTTTCGTTTAGTATTGTAATTTTGGAGTAGCTCTTATGAATCATGGAGTAGCTCTTATGAATCATGGAGTAGCTCTTAGTATTGTAAGGTTTTAATCGATGTAGAACAAGTATTGTGTAATCTTGTTTTGATTAAATTGTTGTGATAGTCTCTTTGTAAGTGATTGTTATGTGTTTGCTTGTCTCTTCCCCTGTGATGTTACTTGATATGGCTTTGAGAGTAACATGTTTAGTCTGATTGATAATGATGTTTGTGTTTATTGATTGATTTGATCTGTTAATGTGTGTGCTGGTCTCTCTTGATTGAAGGTTACTTGATGCAGCTTTAAGAGTAATGTATTTGTTTGTGTTGATGGAACCATGTAGGCTTGATATGGCTTGTAACATTTTTAGTTTGATTGATCGATCTTTGTGTTGATGAATCGATTTAATCTGTTTATCTGTGTGCTGGTCTCTCTTGATTGGAGGTTTCTTGATGCGGCTTAAAGAGTAATATGTTTTAGTCTGAATTGATGTTTTGTGTTGATGGAACCATATAGGTTGATGACTCCATTTGTAAGTTTGCAAAGAAAGGATTGACTCCATCTCAGATCGGCGTCATTCTTCGTGACTCTCACGGAATCCCACAAGTGAAAAGTGTTACCGGAAGCAAGATTCTTAGAATCCTGAAAGCTCATGGTAACTTTTTATTATTCTCCTTTTTAGAGTCCTCTTTAGACAAAAACCATTCAAGAAAACTAAAGATTTCTTGTAACTTATGATTTAAGGTCTTGCTCCTGAGATTCCCGAGGATCTATACCACCTCATCAAGAAAGCCGTTGCTATCTGCAAGCATCTTGAAAGGAACAGGAAAGACAAGGATTCAAAGTTTAGACTGATTCTTGTAGAGAGCAGAATCCACCGTCTTGCTCGTTATTACAAGAAGACCAAGAAGCTCCCTCCCGTATGGAAGTAGTAAGTATACTTCAAAGATCTCGATGATTCGATCATATCGCTTCAAATATTGATCTCTTCTTGTTCTTGCTTTTTGCAGCGAGTCTACTACCGCAAGCACACTTGTGGCTTAAGAAGCGCAATAGCATAGCATTTGTTCAAGTCCTTGAAGAACATCCAATTTTCATTAGACTACATTTGGATCTTTATTTCCTTTTTATTTTTTGCTCAAGTTACGTATAATGTGATTTTTGATTTAAAAGCTTCACAAACACATCTTTAGTTATCCTTGGCTATTTGTTGCAAACGTTATCGAGTTTATTTTTCTAAATATCACAAATACTGAGAAAAATATATTTCTTTCATCAAAATTATATAACTGTAGTATGCATTTAGTGGAAAATAAGAATAAGTAAAGTAGATATTTATTTAATTTTGGATTCACGTGACACACGTTGTGGAGACTTTGCTTTCTTTTTGTGTGGTCAAATATACTCAAATCAATTTTACTATTTCAAAGAATTGAAGAAAATAAATAAATAAGTCCTATTTGATAATATATTAATAGTTTAACATCATAATTTTATTTTTAAGTCAAATTAATATATTTCTTTAAACAGTGAGAAAAAATCATTAAGAACCCTAAAAGAAAGGTCTTTAAAACGCAACAAACAAAGAATAACAAGTGGTCTTGAAACTTCTCTTCTTCTTCTTCTTTTGCTTGTGGTTTAGGTTTTGAGAGAACTCAGAAGCGTCAAAAGGTGAAGTCAATCAAATATTTGAACCTTTCTGGGTTTCGTTTAAAGTTTAAACCTTGCAAATCATTCATCGGCTGCTTTTAGTTTTCTTCAATCTCTCTTCAAAATTTTGTCTTTTTATCTATTTCATTGTTAGTTTCATCAAATTCATATTGGGTTTGTGTGGGTTTTTCAAAACCCTGACTAAAATCGTGTATATGTTGTTAAAGTTTCGATCTTTTTGGTTTCAGGTACTGAAATGTGTCTATTGCTTCTTGCTTCTGGTTTATGGGTTCCTGCGACGTTTTGAGAGTGTTGTTTGGTTTAGGTGTCTGGTGTATTGCTTATATAGCTGTTGCAATCTTTGCCTCTTTTAGAATTTTTCACTCTGTTTGTTCAATTTAAGAGCTTTTGTGGAGAGGTTTGCTTGCTTGATTGCTACAATGGGTTACGCTCAGCTTGTTATTGGTCCAGCAGGCAGTGGAAAGGTTCTATTATAATCTATGATGTCAATTTACTTCTGTAAACTAGTTTCATCGCTTAGGTTTGACTAACTGTATTGTTTTTATGGATCTTTCAGTCAACTTATTGCTCGTCTTTGTATGAACATTGCGAAACTATTGGTCGAACGATGAATGTAGTTAATCTTGATCCTGCTGCGGAAATCTTCAACTATCCTGTGGCTATGGGTGAGTGAAGTTTCCTCTTGTTCAATTTCCTTGCTTTGGAGAGTTTTTGAGTGGCTTCTCACTTTCTTGATTTTGTTGAGTGCAGATATCAGAGAACTTGTTTCTTTGGAAGATGTAATGGAGGAGCTAAAGCTTGGTCCTAATGGTGGTCTCATGTATTGCATGGAGTATCCTTTTTTCATTAGCTTTGCACAATCGAGTGTTCACAATCTGAAACCAAAGAATCAGTTTGGTATTTTATCCTCACAATGGAAGAACCTTAACTTTTAATTAATAGATACCTTGAGGATAGCTTACATGATTGGGTGGATGAAGAACTGGAGAACTACAGGGACGACGATTACCTTATATTTGATTGTCCAGGTGCATACATGATCAATGATTTGTCTCTGATATATGTTTGATGTATTGTGTGGTTTCTATAAAGTTGTTTAGCATTGGCATACCAATACTGGATAGAAGTTGAATACTAATCATCCGAACTGTATTTCGTCTCTGAATTTTGTGAATTCTGTTCTGTTAATAGGCCAGATAGAGCTGTTTACACATGTTCCTGTGCTCAAAAACTTTGTGGAGCATTTGAAACAGAAAAACTTCAACGTCTGTGTTGTTTATCTGCTTGATTCACAGGTTTTATATAAGTTCTATTTCCCCTCCACTATTTGCTCTTATTCTAGTGAACCATTTAGCCTGACTAAAGATGAATTTTGTTGAATCAGTTCATAACAGATGTAACCAAGTTTATCAGCGGTTGCATGTCATCTCTCGCGGCAATGATCCAGCTTGAGTTGCCACATGTAAACATCCTCTCAAAGATGGACCTCTTGCAGGATAAAAGCAACATTGATGAGTATGGGTTCCTATTCTTTCCTTTACTGTTCTTTGTTGCAGTTTCGATAATAGTAATTTGCTTTGGGTTTTTCATGACTTCAGCTACTTGAATCCGGAGCCTCGCACATTGCTGGCAGAGTTGAACAAAAGGATGGGTCCTCAATATGCAAAACTGAACAAAGCCTTGATTGAGATGGTAACATATATGATTGTACTGGGTTCTTGCTGTTAATGTTGACTATAAAATCAAGTAATTTGATTTCATGATTGCATTTTTTGGGTTGTGGTTATTAGGTGGGAGAGTATGGGATGGTGAACTTCATACCCCTTAACTTGAGGAAAGAAAAGAGGTAAACTATTTCCTCCCAATTCATTCTTCTAACTTGATCGGTTTATCCAAATACAAAATTAACGTCAACATTGCTTTCTTTGGGCAGCATTCAATATGTTCTGTCGCAAATCGACGTCTGCATTCAGTTTGGAGAAGACGCTGATGTGAAGATCAAAGATGATGACGATGACTTTGGTGGCGATGGTCCTGTTGCATAAATTGTATTCGGTGTCTACAACTTTTGGCTTAAAATTGTAAACAATCTTAGTCTCATTGTTCTTGTCAGAGAGACCAATGAGTTTGTGAGAACTACTTTATTGCTGGCTATTAAAAGCTTTAACTGAAAGATATTCAAGATGGTCAGAATTTCTCAAACCAAACTATAGATTCAGTTGCATTTTAAATCTACTTGGAGGCTATGCTTTTAAGTTTTAACCTATACAAGTAATGCCCAAACTGGACTAAAGTCACAGCCTAATACATTATCTTGAGGCCAAGCATAGAGAGACCGAGAAACAAACTTAGCCGATTTGTCTATCTTCGTGCTTGTGCGTTGTCAAAGACGGTAATGTTTGTCTCAACAAGACCAAATGTAACATTAACTCCTAACCTTTACAAGACATCATCATCATCTTCATATATGCATATATAAATGGTTTGGAAACAATAATAATACACAGCTCTCTCTATTGTGTTTTGATACAAAAATCAATACATTTGATATCGTACTCTTTAACAGGATGAAAGGATAATGACAAGGAAAAATTAACAACAAAAAATGAATTACCAATTGCTGCAATGTCTGTAATGATGCAGTCATGGGTAATCAATCAATCCTGGAATACATACTCTATCCACAACTATATGCCCTCACCTTGAGCACCATTTTTGGCTATATAGTGAATGCCACATGCTTCATCTTATGGGCAAGACACGAACAACAATCTCGAAAACATAACCCCATGTTTTTTTTTCAGAAGAGTTCTTCTGAGTTGAACTTGTTCCATGCTTCCTGTATATTGCCATGAGAGAAAAAATGATGCAAGGAAATGTGGATGTGTACAATCGTGGGGTTATAGTTATCTATGATGAGATGCAATATAATTCGTTAACTGAAAGGTGTTTTGTTGGTGGCATGTGAAATAGCAGTGATGGATAATTGAATTTAGGTGAATTCACTTACCTTGAGCATGTCGAAAACTTTCTCGGCAATGTATTTTTGCTGGAGATTGGCACCTTTTTGTTGAACTTTGTCAGGGTGTATACATAGAGTGGCTTTCCTGTAAACTTTCTTGACAGATGCAGCCGTAATTAAATCGGTCAATGAAACAGGCTGCCAACCACATTCTGGCCAAAGAACCTGCACATTTACATAACAATTTCAGAGAGTTTGTGGACTCACAACATTAAAGGTACATATGACCATCAGAGTTGCAAATAATAAAGAAAACTTACATATTGTAATGTCGAAAGCAGAGCACGCAAGTTTCCTTCCTTCCCCGCACCCCAACGTTTTATCTCAACATCCAGAGTCACCCCAATCCTCTGAAATTCAGGATAAGCATAATGATTACCAAACAAAATTGAATACAATCCAGGATTAAGTACGGTATTTAAATAAAAGACAAGAAAAACAAGGCGGATGGTAAAGTTGAGACATTTCCTAAGATGGCACAATTTATTTTACGCTAATGGCTGCAAGAGTCTCCAGTCTTAAATATCTCCACTAAGCAACATAATTGATGGGCACAACAGAAGAGGAAAAAGGAAGAACCACATGTAAAGATTTAAAACTGAATCATGTGGTAAGGAAACTTACATCTTTCTCAGCTTGTTCTCTTTGTAGTTGAAGATCACGTTCATTTTTTTCAGCAAGTGCTTTTGCCTGATTGAGAAAAAAAATTATGTTATAAAGCATACTGGTGAATCTTGAATCACTGTCAGATACAAACCCAATCTAAGAACAAGATTTCACAGTCGTAATGATACATACAGCCCGCTCCTGTGTCCTCTGGTGACGTTCCAGCCTGGCACGTCGTCTCTCTTCAGTTTCTCCATCAACATCTTGAAACCCACCAGACTGGGAAGCTGGAGCTATACAACACAGGAGATTTCAGTAGGTGACAAATAAAAAGGCATGAAACTAGAGTGCATAGCGGAAGAATATTATGGATAAGCCTCAGAAATTTCTCTACCTCCAAATATGGAACTGAGGTCATCAACAATGTTTGTTGCGGAAGAGGTCTTTCTTAAGTTTTCAGTTGCTCCAGAAGGCACTCGCGAAGATTCCCTACTAGATTCAAATGATCCACTTTTGTTCCACGGATCCTGGAACGGATCCTGTAACACAACCAGAGTTATAGAAGGTGACAAAACAGCTGTAAAGGACTTAAAACAGAACAGAAGTGGATAACCCATCTCACCAGAGGGTTGGTTCTCTGTCGTGGAACACTGCTTGGTCTAGAAACCGAATTAAAGAAGGAGTCAAGATCATTGTTCTCTTGCTGCTGCTTAGCTTTAGCTTGGGCAGCTGCCCTTCCACGTGCCTCAGCAGCTGCCCTTTCCACAGCAGCTCGTTCTGCCCTAGCCTTTGCTTCTTTTTCCCGCGTTTCAGCATTCGCCCTTTCTCTAGCTTCTGCTGCAGCTTTCTCAGCCCTTTCTCTTGCCCCTGCAGCTGCCCTTTCACGTGCTTCAGCATGGGCTCTTTGAACCGCTGCTCGTTCGGCGCGCTCTCGAGCATCGGTAGCCTTCCCAACAGCAGCTCTTTGAACTTTCGCATGAGCTTCAGTGGCTGCTCTTTCGCGTGCTTCCCTTGTAGCCCTCTCTACCGCCTGTCTAGCCAACAGTCTTTCCCTTTCTCTCTCAATTCTTTTCTGTTCCCTCTCTCTCTCCTCTCTCTCTTTCTCCTGGGCTTTTTCCATCTCTGCCCTTTCACGCTCCAATCTCACTTGCTTTTCTCTAAGTTCCCTTTCTCGAGAATCATGATTCTCTGTGTGATCTCCTTCTCTACTTCTGCTAGCCTTTAAATTTTCTTTCTCTCTCCTTTCCTTAGCATGCCTAAACTTTGCTTCTGCTTTATCCATGGCATCCTTCATGGCAGCAGCTGATGCAGCAGCAGTAGAGAAAACATCAGAATCTTCACTAGAGGGAGGTTCGGGGTGTCCATTAGCAGATGTCTGATTTCTTCCAATAGAATAATCATCGAGTTCATCCATTTGAGATGCTGGTGGGCTATTTACAGAAGCTCTAGCGGGGCTCGATAAAGAAGGCTCGTTAACCTTCTTTCTTACAGCACGTGTAGGTCTTGGTGGTGGAGGTCTCGCAGGTGGCGGAGCACTCGTAGGTTGCGTAAAGAGGGGGATCTCAGATACAGTAAGCCACACATCATCCGATGACTCAAAACTTCCTTCTGTATTGGTAGGTGGCGGAGTACTTGTATTTTGCGGCTCTGAAACATCATCAAATGAAACTTTCTTGGAATGGTAACTCCTAGAACTTTCAACTGGTGACTGGGAGCCACTGATGTTTCCTGGCGGTCTTAAATGACTCTCATATCTACTATTCATATCTGGCCCTGATTTTCCAAGACCATCGAGGGGGTCAATATCAACAAATACTCCTCCATGGGCAGATGGATGATCAGTTTTTCTGCTGCTGGATCTATTATATTTTCCAAGATCCTCCAATGGATCATTGAACCCTCCCATGGGAGGTTCTCTAGGGGTTGACGCAGACTCCTCCAAGACTACAAATGGGTCGTCTTCCACAAGACTGGAAGATGTCTTGGCAGGCTGATACGGTTTCTGGGATTGACTGGTCTCTGAAGTAGACCTGTGCAAAAAACGTAGAGCATCTTTCAAATGATAGAAAGCTATGCCTATACCAAAAAAGAAAGCCAAAATGAAACTTTGCGTTTGAATAACAAACAAAACGTTCAAGCATTAGGAGATTTTTGCAGTAAGTTTTACAGAGTACACATAAGAGAGGTAATCAAACAGCTCTCCAAAAGCCACACAGATCAAGATAATTATTTGCATATGGATGACAAGTTTTTGGAGATTTTCTCAGCAAGTTTTAGAGAGTACTCATTAGAGAACCTTTTATGCAAGCTAACAGCTCCCCCAATAGGTACTAATATCGTTCATGCTACATTTATGTAAGTCTGATGGCTCTAAGCTATGTGTCCTTAAACAAGCTCTCAAGTCAGCCCTAGGAGAATTTTTTTTGAAGAGCAGTGAGCCAGGCACAGAACAAAAACAAATTATGCATATGAATGACAAGTACAAGGTTGAAGCCTTCTGAGATTTCTCTCCAAGTTCAGAAAGTACACATATAAGAACCTTTTTTTGCAAGAAATAACTGAAGCTTTTGGAGTGTTTCAGAGAGTTTCAGAGAGTAAGCATAAGAGAAGAACCTTGTATGCAAACAATAAGCGCTAATACAGTTTATACTACATTGCACTACCATTATGAAAGTGTGATGGCTCTAAGTCATTTCAGGCAACCAAGAAGAGTAACTATGACTGCTTCATAGGGGACCAACCCCGGTAATCAAACAACTCTACATACAAGAGATTTTTTTTAAGTTTCAGAGAGTACACGTATAAGAGAACAGGTCTCCATTAAGAACCAATATAGTTCATGCTACATCTCATGCTCCAAATTCTATACCATCGAGTCATTTTACACAAGCAAGTTCCAAATTTGAAGACCAGTGACCCTAACTAATAACCACAGATGAAGAAGAAGAGCTTCGAGTGAATATTACCGTTTAGGTGAAGGGGAGCTAGTGCGACCAAAGCCAGGAATCAAATCATCAAAAACAGAGCTACCCTTGCTCTCTCTGTCACTCTCAGTCTCTCTTTTCCCCAAACTGTTGCCCATGAGATCATCAAAGGGAGAACTGTCCTGTTTCCTGTGCTTTGCAGGTGAGCTCATGGAAGAGAAAACATTCTCAAACCTAGCTGATTGAGAAGAAGTGGAAGGGATTTTGAGCTCAGGAATAGACTCAAACACATCCTCATCATCATACACCGGCTTATCAAAGACAGGCATGGAGGCTGATTTGGATTTGGGTTCCTTGAACATAGCATCATAGTCAAAGGCCGGAGCAGATGGAGAACGAGAATCACCAGAAGAGGATCCGTACTTTGGTGGTGGAGCACTAAACACATCTTTGAAGAGAAGATCATCACCATCGCGACCAAGATCGTCAAACACCGGCGAAGAATCGGACTTTTTACCGGCGGCGAAGCTATAGGAAGAAGCGAAACTGTTGAAATCAGAGGCAGAAGAGTTCGATTGAGAAGCCATGGGAGCTGATTTTCCCTGAGGTTTCAATCCAAAGTCTCTCGCTAACAATCCTGTGAAATCATCCATTTGGATTCCTTCGATTTCTTCTACCTCCGAAATCGAAAAGCTTTAAGATTTGCCTAACAGAGATGAAGACGAGATTATCTTCAGATCTGAGTCGCCATTAACGAATCTGATCAAAGCATTTGATTTTCAAAAAGGCTCTCTTTTTTTCTGTTTGTCAATGGTTTCTTCTCCAACTCGTACATGTTCCCAGTCTCCGTAATTTCTTCATTGTTGATAGTTCGGTCCTACATTTTCAGAGACTACAAATTTGGTCCCCATATTCCTGAAATTGCAAGGCACTACCCAAAAGTTTTGGATTTTGCTTTTGATCTCCTTTTGTGCGAGGAACTGGATTAGGTGAAAAACTAGTTAAAATGTTATTTTCTGAAAGCAAGATGAATACAAAGTGGAGTGGAGCTTGAAATGCATTATTTTTTCTTGAGCCCCAAAAGTCAAAACCATGAACCATAACCTAAGTATGCTTTGGATGCATCTTTTGTAGAAATATAAAGTTCTTGCTAATAGTTTGGATAGTTTGGTTACTCAAAAGCATCAGTACTCGCAATGAGTATGTCATCAACATAAACCAAAACCACTAAATAATGATCACCATATGCTTTAAGAAAAATAGTGTGATCACCATGGCAGGTTTCAAAACCAAAACTCAATAGAGTGGTCTTGAACTTGGGGAACTATTGTTTTGAGGCCTGTTTCAAACCATAGATTGACTTATGCAATCTACAAACTGCAGTTGGAGAAACTTCTACTCCCATGATCTCTACATAGCCTGGTGGTAACTTCATAAAAATTTCCTCATCGAGGTCACCATTCAAGAATGCATTAGAAATGTCCAATTGATGTAAGGACCATTGCATCTTAGGTGCGAGGGAAAGAATCATCTTCACTGTTGCCATCTTAGCTACATGTGAGAATGTATCAGTGAAATCAATTCCCTCTCGTTGAGTATACCCTTTAGCCACCAGCCTTGCTTTAAAATGTTCAATGCTCTCATGAGCATGATATTTAATTGTGAAAACCCATTTGCAACCTACAGCAACCTTATCATGGGGTAAATCACAAACACACCAAGTTTCAGTCCTTATAAAAGCATCAATCTCCTTTTCCCACAGCAGCAACCCAAGCCTTGTCAAGCCTAGCTTTTGAATATTTTGTTGGTATAGCAATTTTTGTAATGATATTAATGAAAGCACAGAAAGGCTGAGATAAATTTGAATAAGAGATATAAATTGCTAAAGGATAAGGAGAAGTTCTTTTTGGCTTACTTATAATAGGAGTATTATTATTATAAAAATGAAAGTCCTGCAAATGGGAGGGCAGTTTCCTCTTCCTAGTTGGTTTAAGTTCAGAAGGAACAGAAACCATAGAAGATGACTCATCATGATTGTGATGAGCATCAGAAGATGATTGCACTAAAGGCATATGTTCATCATTGATTTGTGAAGGAAGAGAAATATGAGGAAAGAATGTCTTTGCATCATCTCAGATAGTAGATGATGCAAAAGGAAAGATATCCTCATAGAAAATGACATGTCTGGAAATAGAAACTGAGTATGTCTCTATATCTAATAGCTTGTAACCTTTAAAACCTGAAGGATAACCTAGAAAAATACAAGCCTTAGCTCTAGGATCAAACTTAGTTCTAGATTTAGGAGAAGTAGAACAGTAACATAAGCAACCAAAAGCTTTTAAACTATGATAATCTGGGACTGTAGATGTTAATCTTTCATATGGAGTTTTGTTATCTATAACAGGGGAAGGTAATCTATTGATAAGAAAAGCAGTTGTTAAGACACAATCACCCCAATACTCTAAAGGAACCTCAGATTAAAACAGAAGAGCCCTAGCCACATTCAACAGTTGGAACAGAAAAAGGACCCATATATGTATATGAACCAATTCAAAAGGTTTGGTATGCATATGATTTGATGATTTAAAAGGTAAATGCTTCTGTTTAGATAAATGATAAATGTGACAATGACTATGATTTTTATTGATTTTAGATTTTGATAACAACAATACATCTGAAAGAGATTCTATTTTACCAAGAGATGGATGTTCTAACCTTTTATGCCATATATCTGAGTTTTCTTGTGAGACAGAACAGATAGACTTACTAAATATAGATGAATGAGACACATGAACAAGAGACTTATCCAAATTCAGAACATATAGATTTGCAACTTGACTACCGTTTCCAATCATTAGGTCATGAGTAAGTGCTTGTATCATGCATTCATCAGAAGTAAAACTAACTTGAGAGTTCAAAGATTTAGTGATAACACTAACACTCAACAAGTTAAATTTAAACTCAGGAATATGTAACACATTATGTATAGATAAAGCATCTGTAAGTTGAATGTAACCAGTCCCCTCTATCTTAACTGTAGTACCATTTGGTAACCTAACAAAAGTATTAACTAAGAATTTATAATCTCTATAAAGACCCCTTTCATGAGTAACATGATGACTAGCCCCTGAATCTATGACCCAAGCTCTAAAAGACAACTCAGTTTCATGAGGTATAGAGGAAGTTAACATGTCATAGAAAGTGAAGTCATATAAAGAAAGGAATGTACCAGATATCTGTGAGATAGAAGGTACGGATGTTGAAGTCGAAGCTATAGCTTTCTCAGGACAAGAAGTGATACTGGGAGACTGAAGCTTGGTGCTAAGATAAGAGATCATCTGTTAAAGTTGTTCTTTGGTCATTTCATCATTCACTACAACCACATGTTGATCATGTTGTTCTTCAAGCTGCCCAGTACTTGCCAAGTTAGTGCTACCAACATAATTGTTCTTCTTCGCCTTTGGATGACCAGGTGGATAACCATGAATCTGATAATACTTATCCACTGTATGACCAATGCGAGAACAATGAAAGCATTTTGGTTGCTGAACCTTTCCCTGAGTCATCAAGATTGAATTCTGATCCGGAATCACAGCTTGAGATTGAAAAGATGAGGGAGTTGAGATAGGTCTTGAAGACACTCCCACAAGCCTCTGACTCTCATCTTGATCCAACATATTATAGATCTCATTCAATCCAGGCCTAGGCTTCATGTTCAGTATGTTGCTCCTAATGTTGTTGAAGTTATCACTTAAATCCATAAGAAATTGTATGATACGACTTGTATCTGCCTCTTCAAGCAACTCTTTAACATGATCACAGTCACACCTCTTCACACTACGAGTCTTTGTGTTAGAAAACTGCTCCCACAATATCTTCTTCTTCGTGTAGAAAGTGGACAAATCAAGTTGACCTTGTTTAAGAGTCATCACAGCTTGTTCAAGTTGATACATCCTCGGCAGATTGTTTACTTTCAACCTAGTAAACAAATCATTCCACATCTCAACAGCATCTTCATAATACAAGATACTATCATAGATCTCCTTACTCACAACATTAAGAATCCATGATTTCACCATGCTATTACACCTACTCCAGATCTTGAAAACATAATCACTTTCTAATGGTTGAGGAAGTGATTCGTCAATGAAACTAATCTTGTTCTTAGCATCTAGACTAATCCTCATTGCTATAAACCAGCTATTGTAATTAGTTCCATCCAAGATATGAGCAACAATCGATAAACCTGGATGATCAGAAGATTGGAGATTGATCAGAAGATTGGAGATTGAACAGATTATGGTCGAACTCCTCAGATTGTCGCGACATTGATCCGTGACCACCATAACCAACTGATCTCTGAGAACATTGTTGTTTCACCATATCTACCTCAATGTATGGTTATATACATCAAATTAATGTAAACTTGATCTAATCTAAACTGGAATCAAATGTCAATTAACTTAACCAAAAGAATTAATCCATCTACTCTAAGAGAACACCGTCACCAAAGTGCAGTAAGGTGGCCATGAAGAATATAAAGTTTTTGAAGTCATTTCTAGTTAGGAAGTTTGAAAAGTTTCCATTTTTCGAAAGAAAAGGTAGATAAAGTATGAAATTTTGAACAAAACTAACTTGGATACTGTTACGAAAGTTCGAAACGCATGCTCGAGAAAACCCTCTCTATATACTTTAACACCAAAAAAGTAGTTATAACATGATTAATTCTTACAATAACCATTTTTTTTACTTAAACACCATCACAAATTATCATTGTAGTATATTTAAAATCAAATAATTTTTCTGTTAGTCACTATATAATCTACTATAATCATAAAACCAAGAATGTGGAATGATTCTAAAGTTCTTAAGAATTTTATTTTTTATTTTTAACATTTTTATTTGTAAATTTATGTTTTTGGTCGTGCTAATAACACATAAAACATATTCAACTGATAAATCCGGAGTCTTGTATTTACAATTTTCCATTTTTTTTGGCGACTTCTTTTCATTAAAACAAACCCAAAGGACAATTTACAAGTACAAATATGGTTTAAGACCACTAGTTGAATACAAGTACTGTAAAAATTAAAAATGTGTAAGCAAAAGTGGTAGCTCCTCAATAAGCCTCTGATTTCACCACATAATCATCGCCTCTGCTCATGAATTTCCGATGAATCCTCATCAAAATTATTATTCGTCGGTTGGAATCTCTTATTCATATTTTTTTCATGAGACATTCCCACTGATTATTCTTAATTTCACTGATTTGCCTTTTGTAGATTTTGCATGATGAATTTAACTAGATAGCCTTGGCCCTTTTACTATCATTTTTTTGTGTAATTAGGTTAGAAGAATCTCGAGAGAGCTATAAAAACACGACAAGAATTCCAGATTTTCTTACTCCTTTCCAATTCAGTGCATCAACTTGATAAATCCTCCAAAAGAAAAACCTAACCCTCAATAAATTTATTTTAGAAAGTACGAGGATATAACTCTCCGAAGAAAAAAAATCAAGCATTCAATAGAACAAGAATCTAATCTAAACTTCTCGAATTAATCATTCATAAATATGGAACAGCTAAAAGTTTTAACATGCAAATGACGGAAAATGAAACAAAACAATACTGAAACAAAGTTCGGAAGCTGAAGCCAGTACTAGATCGAAGATAAACCGAACCCAAACTATAAACAGAACAAAATATTTGATTATAAATTGGAAAAGAAAAGAAAGTTAGAAGAGAGAGAAGAGAGAGGAAGCTTTGCTACTTACAATTTTCCAGTTAACTGTTTAATTCCTTGATTTTTTTTTCAAAAATTATTACCCAAAAATTCAAATCATTCCACAAGGATGTGTAAATCTTAAATCCAAAAGTTTTGTGAGTACCATTGCATTTATATAAGATTTTAGGGACCAAACCTTTATAAAGTCTGGAAATATCGGACCAATGATTAAAAACAAAATAAGAAATTACGGAGACTGGGAAAAACATGTACGAGTCGGAGAAGAAGAAACCATAGACAAACCGAGTTGGGAATACGCAGAAGAAATAAAGAAAGCTTTTTTTTTTTTTGAAAATCAAATGCTTTGATCAGATTCGTTAATGGCGACTCAGATCTGAAGATAATCTCGTCTTCATTTCTGTTGGGCAAATCTCAAAGCTTTTCGATTTCGGAGGGGAAGAAATTGAAGGAACCCAAATGGATGATTTCACAGGATTGTTAGCGAGAGACTTTGGATTGAAACCTCAGGGCAAATCAGCTCCTATGGCTTCTCAATCGAACTCTTCTGCCTCTGATTTCAACAGTTTCGCTTCTTCTTATAGCTTCGCCACCGGTAAAAAGTCCGATTCTTCGCCGGTGTTTGACGATCTTGGTCGCGATGGTGATGATCTTCTATTTAAAGATGTGTTTAGTGCTCCTCCACCAAAGTACGGATCCTCTTCTGGTGATTCTCGTTCTCCATCTGCTCCGGCCTTTGACTATGATGCTATGTTTAAGGAACCCAAATCCAAATCAGCCTCCATGCCTGTCTTTGATAAGCCGGTGTATGATGATGAGGATGTGTTTGAGTCTATTCCTGAGCTCAAAATCCCTTCCACTTCTTCTCAATCAGCTAGGTTTGAGAATGTTTTCTCTTCCATGAGCTCACCTGCAAAGCACAGGAAACAGGACAGTTCTCCCTTTGATGATCTCATGGGCAACAATACGGGGAAAAGAGAGACTGGGAGTGACAGAGAGAGCAAGGGTAGCTCTGTTTTTGATGATTTGATTCCTGGCTTTGGTCGCACTAGCTCTCCTCCACCTAAACGGTAATAACATTCACTCTTCTCCATCTTCTTCTTCATCTGTGGTTATTAGTTAGGGTCACTGGTCTTCAAATTTGGAACTTGCTTGCGTGAAATGACTCAATGGTATAGGTTTTGGAGCATGAAATGTAGCATGAACTATATTGGTTCTCTTATAAGTGTACTCTCTGAAATTTCAAAGAAATGTCTTGTATGCAGAGAGCTGTTTGATTCCCGGGTTTGGTCCCCCTACTAAACAGTCATAGCTACTCTTCTTGGTTGCGTGATATGACTTAGAGTCATCATTCTTTCATAATGGTAGTGCAATGGAGCATAAACTATAATAGCGCTTCTCTGAAACTCTCTGAAACACTCCAAAATCTCCATAAAAGAGCCATCAGACTTACATAAATGTAGCATGAACGATATTAGTACCTATTGGGGAGTTGTTAGCTTGCATAAAAGGTTCTCTTATGTGTACTCTCTGAAACTTGCTGAGAAAATCTCCAAAAGCTTGAACCTTTGGTGTGTCATCCATATGCAAATAATTATCTTGATCTGTGTGGCTGGGGGTCATTGCTTCAAATTTGTTTTTCCTAGAGGTTAGAGCCATCACAATTCCATAATGAAATTTAGCTAAGCGCTTTCAGAGAGCTGTTTGCTTGCCTCTCTTATGTGTTCTCTGTAAAACTTACTGAAAAAATCTCCTAATGCTTGAACGTTTTTTTTGGTATAGGCATAGTTTTCTATCAATTTGTAAAATGCTCTACTTTTCTTGCACAGGTCTACTTCAGAGACCAGTCAATCCCAGAAACCGTACCAGCCTACTAAGACATCTTCCAATCTTGTGGAAGAAGACCCATTTGTAGTCTTGGAGGAGTCTGCGTCAACCCCTAGAGGATTCAATGATCCATTGGAGGATCTTGGAAAATATAATAGCTCCAGCAGCAGAAAAACTGATCATCCAACTGTCCATGGAGGAGTATTTGTTGATATTGACTCCCTCGATAGTCTTGGAAAATCAGGGCCAGATATGAATAGTAGAAATGAGAGTCCTTTAAGACCGCCAGGAAACATCAGTGGCTCCCAGTCACCAGTAAAAAGTTCTAGGAGTAACCATTCCAAGAAAGTTTCATTTGATGATGTTTCAGAGCCGCAAAATACAAGTACTCCGCCACCTACCAATACAGAAGGAAGTTTTGAGTCATCTGATGATGTGTGGCTTACTGTATCTGAGATCCCCCTCTTTACACAACCTACGAGTGCTCCACCACCTGCGAGACCTCCACCACCGAGACCTACACGTCCTGTAAAAAAGAAGGTTAACGAGCCTTCTTTATCAAGCTCCACTAACCACCACTCTCACTTTCCTAGCTCAGCTAGAGCTTCTGTAAATAGCCCGACAGCATCTCAAATGGATGAACTCGATGACTTTTCTATGGGAAGAAATCAGACTGCTGCTAATGGACACCCTGAACCTCCCTCTGGTGAAGATTCTGATATTTTCTCTACTGCTGCTGCATCAGCTGCTGCCATGAAGGATGCCATGGATAAAGCAGAAGCGAAGTTTAGGCATGCTAAGGAAAGGAGAGAGAAAGAAAATTTAAAGGCAAGTAGAAGTAGAGAAGGAGATCACACGGAGAATCATGATTCTCGAGAAAGGGAACTTAGAGAAAAGCAAGTGAGATTAGAGCGTGAAAGAGCAGAGATGGAAAAAGCCCAGGAGAAGGAGAAAGAGGACAGAGAGAGAGAACAGAAAAGAATTGAGAGAGAAAGGGAAAGACTGCTGGCAAGGCAAGCGGTAGAGAGGGCTACAAGGGAAGCACGCGAAAGAGCAGCCACTGAAGCTCATGCGAAAGTTCAAAGAGCTGCTGTTGGGAAGGCTTCCGATGCCCGAGAGCGTGCTGAACGAGCAGCGGTTCAAAGAGCCCATGCTGAAGCACGTGAAAGGGCAGCTGCAGGGGCACGGGAAAAAGCTGAGAAAGCTGCAGCAGAAGCTAGAGAAAGGGCGAATAATGAAGCGCGGGAGAAGGAAGCAAGGGTTAGGGCAGAACGAGCTGCTGTGGAAAGGGCAGCTGCTGAGGCACGTGGAAGGGCAGCTGCCCAAGCGAAAGCTAAGCAGCAGCAAGAAAATAACAATGATCTTGACTCCTTCTTTAACTCGGTTTCTAGACCAAGCAGTGCTCCACGTCAGAGAACTAACCCTCCGGTGAGTTGGGTTTATCTACTTCTGTTCTGCTTTAAGTCCTTTTCCGGATGATTTACCTTCTTCTATAACTCTGGTTGTGTTTCAGGATCCTTTCCAGGATTCATGGAACAAAGGGGGATCTTTTGAATCTAGCAAGGCGTCTTCGCGAGTTCCTTCTGGAGCAACAGAGAACTTGAGAAAGACCTCTTCAGCAACAAACATTGTTGATGATCTCAGTTCAATATTTGGAGGTACTGCAATTTCTGAGGTTAATCCATTATAGTAGGATAGTATGTTCTTGTCTTTTAACTTAATCACCTACTGAAACCACTTGTGTTGTATAGCTCCAGCTTCCCAACCTGGTGGGTTTCAAGATGTGGATGGCGAAACTGAAGAGAGACGACGTGCCAGGCTGGAACGCCACCAGAGGACACAGGAGCGGGCTGTATGTATCATTAAAGCTTTTCTTTTATGGGTATTGACAGAAGATCACCAGTTTGTTTTATAACATGAATTCTTTTCTCAATCAGGCGAAAGCACTTGCTGAGAAAAATGAACGTGATCTTCAAGTACAAAGAGAACAAGCTGAGAAAGATGTAAGTTTCCTTACTACGTGATTTAGCTTGAAATCTTTAACATGTACTTTCGTCCTTCTCCCTCTGTTGTGCCCATCTCAAATCATGTTGCTTTGTTGAGACATGTAAGTCTGGCGCCTCTTGCAGCCAGTAGTGTAAAATAGATTGTGTCATCATCCTCAAACCTGAATCTGTCTTATTTTTTTTTTAATCACCTAATTATCTTGTGTTACAGAGGATTGGCGGGACCCTGGATATTGAGATAAGACGTTGGGGTGCGGGGAAGGAGGGAAACTTGCGTGCTCTGCTTTCAACATTACAATATGTATGTCTTAGTGTCCGCTTTCTTTATTAATTTTACCTCTGATGTTCATTTTTACTTTCGATGTGATCCAAAGTTTCTTCTGATGTTGCTATGCAAATGAGCAGGTTCTTTGGCCAGAATGTGGCTGGCAGCCTGTTTCATTGACCGATTTAATTACCGGTGCATCTGTCAAGAAAGTTTACAGGAAGGCTACTCTCTGTATACATCCTGACAAAGTTCAGCAAAAAGGCGCTAATCTCCAGCAGAAATACATTGCTGAGAAAGTTTTCGACATGCTCAAAGTAAGTCATCCATCATTTTTCTAAAACTAAATCCATCACAGCTACTCTAGTTGACCCGAACGAAACAAATGAGATTGCATTTCTTCATGGGTAACTAGAACCGCACAAATGCATATCTGCTGGCTTCATCTCTTTACTCATGACAATAAACAGGAAGCATGGAACAAGTTCAACTCCGAAGAACTCTTTTGAAAAAATCTGGGACTATGTTTCTAAGAATGTGTTGTTCTTCTGTCGCCCAAAAGATGAAGCATGTGGCATTCATATAAAAAACCGAAAATGGTGCCCAAGTTTGAAGCAGAGAGTTGTCGATAGAGTGTATTCCCAAGATTGATGACCCAGCACTGCATCATCATATACCACGCAGCAATTGGGTATTCTTATTTTTTTGTTGCAAATTTTTCCTTCTCATTACCCTTCTTTAAGAGTATGATGTCAGATGTATTGATGTTGATTTCTGTATCAAAACACAATACTTGAGATTGAGAGCTGTGTATTGTTGTTTCCAAACTATTTATATATATGCATATAACATTCTTTTTGGCACGATGCGACTCAGTTGGCGAATCTAGCGTAGCTTTTCGATCCATCATGGTCTGAGTTTAGTAGAATCAGGCTAGATAGGGTGTTTATGTATTCCGTCAGTCATACATCTTGTGAATATATCAGCCTCAGTATCTCACAATTTGAACTAGTAAAACAGAGACCCCATCCAGTTTAGAAGTTTTTATCCAAAATGGTACTAATGTCTATATTGAGTTATTGATCATTTGTCCGAGTTGCAGCGATTATGACTATGTTTCTCTTGTATAAAGCTTTCATTTGTCTGAGTTGCAGCAATTACGAATATGGATTCTCTTGAAACGTTCACAGTAACAAATTGGATGTCATCAAAATTTCATTTTGGTATGGTTATTAAGAAGAATGTCTCTAACGCCAAATTAGGTACATCTGCAAGGTCCACGGTACCTAATGGTGTCCAGAGTTATATACAGGAAAAAATTAAGTGTACCCCATCTTTTTAAGTTAAGAACTTATACAACAACCTCAAAGGTATTACAAGCTTCACATATTATGTACAACGCCTTCAAATTATAGTTAGTCTGAACACTGAACTCGGGTTTCAATCTGCATCCTCTTTCGAGGTGTTCAGCGTGCGCTTCTGCTAACCGTTCTTGCAGAATGTCCAGATTAACCTGATGCAAAGAATGTAATCCGTGAATAAAACTCAAGGACAAGTCCAGTGGCTAAGAGTGACAAAGAGGAGATAAAGGACCAAAGAATCTGCACCTCTTCGCCTTTGTTCAGCTGCATTTTACATATGTTGCAATAGATGTGTCGGTGATTCTCCATAAGCTCACCTTTCTTGCATATCGGACACCATATCTGTTTTTGCTCCTGTAAAAACATATCAAACCATTTAACTGGTTTCTGAGAAAAACAAGGCTGCTCTGTGAACCTAGAACCTACCTCCTCACTGTTTAAACACATATTCTGAGAAACTAAAGTGGCCAAGTAATCATCTTCCTCGTCTTCCCATGTTTCGATCTTAACATATGATCCTGGAAGCAGCACCACAAGACACATCAATATACGCAAATTCCCATAGACGAATAATAAACTAAACGGCTTACCATTTACGCTAGTCTCTGATAACAAATCCTTATAAAAAATCTGTTGCATTTCCAACAATATCTCTTCACTATCACCTTCATAAACACCTTTAACACCTTCCTCATATTCCCATAATATATCATCACAATCCTTAGTTACATTCTCATTCCTATCCTCAAACTTTTTCAACTCATCAGTCACAATATCATGAAAAGCAGAATTGATAATCTCCTGAAACCCAAAAAAAACCTAAACTTCAACAACATAGCTAAAAAAAGCAAGTCCTTTTCTCCATTACAGAGACTAGAAAATGAGAAAAAAATCAAACCTTTTGATCTGAAGATTGACAATCAGAAAGCCTCAGCTTCCATAGCAAACGATTCCTATCTTCTCTAACTCTTCTGAAACAATTCTCTCTAAACTGTAAATACACTTCAGAGACTCAATGATCTAAAAACCCAAATCCAGAACTATCTTATCAAACATATAACATAGATTGAGAGTATCTGAAAAACAAAACCAGAAATTGAAATTGAACCTTTTGTTTCCTTATAGAGTAATCGAACTCAGATTGGGATTTCACAGAGGTCCGTTTCGGAATCGTCGAAGCTGGTTTCGTCAAATTCTCCATTGGAGAAGAAGATGATTTGATTCAAGAGACCTTATGCGAGGTTATATACAATGAAGATCCGGTTCGATTTTGAAATAACCGGAATTTAAACCCGGTTATTGATTTTTTCCCCCGGAGAAACCCTAATGAGGGTAGTGTAAAACGACGACGTGTTGTGAATAGAGATATTTTTAGCATTTTACGAGAAAAATAAAAAAAATATCCGTAAAACCCCAGAGACACTGAGAAAACAAAGGGAAGATGATAAAAAACCCAAAACCCTACTCTTTGTAAAATCTTACTCTTCGTCTTCGTCTTCTTCTTCTTCTTCTTCTTCTTCTTCTTCTTCTTCTTCTTCTTCTTCTTCTACCTTATTCTTCCATTTCTCTGAACTTGTTTCTCTCTCTGTAAGTTTCCATGGCTTGTTGATTTTTCTGGTTTTGTTTGTGTAGTGAGTGTTGTTTAGTTCAGTAATCATCATCATCATCGTCATTTCGTTGTGTTTTTTTTATCAATCAATTTCGATGAGACTGAGACTTGGGTTTCTTCAATTCTAATGGTTTTTGTGATTTCGTTTGCTCTTTGCTTCTAATTTCACTGTTAGTGTTGTGTATCACTTCTTAGTGTTCGCCATTTTTACAGTTCTAAGAAAGCTTCTATGGTGATTGTTTTTGACTTGCTTTGTTAACCCATCGGATGCGTTTTTTTGGGTTGAATCCTTTGTTTTGTTGTGAATTTTGGATTTGTTGTGTTTAGAGTTAAGTGTGAGATCAAGGTGGTGATCACATCTTCTTGTTGGTCTGATGATGGAGATAATTGATTTGTTTATGTTGCAGAAATGTTGGAGAAGGGTTTGACTATTATGAGCTTTGTTTTGATACCTTGAGAGTACGAGATCTCTGTTTTAAGTAGAAATGAAGAGGAAATCGCCAGAACAAGTTCAAGCCCTTGAGGCTTTTTATTTGGGTACGAGTTTTTTTTGTTTTAGTATGTATATGAAAAGCTAGCTCAAGAGGCCATTTCTGACAGAAATGATCAACACGTATAGTCTAACATATAAAATTCAGAATTGGCGTCTTGTGCTAGCTTTTTGTGTATGATATACCTTGGATCTATATCACTTTTTTTTCTGCCTCTGATGGTTGTCATATATGTATGATAGCAGAGCAAGTGTATCCAACTTCTAGGGAAATGGAAGACTTGGGAAAGTCTTTGGGGTTAACAGTGAAGGAAGTAAGTGGATGGTTTAAGAGGAGAAGAAGTAGAGGGAAAGGCGTGAAATCACTGGCGGATAATGGGGTGGGCACAGAGAATCCTCAGTCATACAATACATCTCGTATAAGGAGTTCCACATCTTCCAGATGCGATCTTAGAGCGGGTGTTGAGAAAAGATGTAGTGATGGGATAAAGAAGGCCAATTGCCAAGGGTTGTTAACTTCACAGCACATTTTGGCCAAGATCTTTCGAAAGGATGGTCCGTCGCTTGGTTCTGAATTTGACCATCTCCCGTCTGGAGCACGCAAAGGTATATTTGCCTTTTTGCCTACATTGCAATATAAATCATATCACACCCTGTAAAGAAGGCTTGGATTTCTGAAAATTTGACTTTTAACACCAACGCTTTATACCGGGGCAATGAAGTTAGTGCTTGCTTATTAGTTTTGATTTTTCTTATGAGAGACATCTATGACTAGACAGTTAGACCCCGAATGACGGCAGACTTGATTTTTGCATGACTTTAAAAGTATGATTCAGATTTGTTTGATTTTTATGTGGAATTCTTTCCCTGATAGCTTCTTGGCTGGGCACTTCATCTGTTGATCAACAGAAACAGAGAATGGCAAGAAAGAGAAAGGTAGTAGATATATCTTATGTGTTGTTTCGTAAGGTGTTATTACCTGGGTATGCTAAGTCACATAGTCCCTGATCATAATTTTCTTTAGATTTCTGAGCTGATGGATCATACCAGACCAGATTGCATTCGAGAGAAGACTGTGAAGAAACATGGTATTGGAAAGGGTTTGATGACAGTATGGCGGGTAATGAATCCAAACAGGAGGAATTTATCTCCTTGCGTTGATTTATTGGATGAAAGAGCTACATTACCTCAAAGCTCAGCACGTAAACCCCCACATCGAAAGAAAAAGCAAAAACAATTAGCATCAATACTGGTATTTATAACCTACTTTATCTTTCATAATTATGATTCATTCTCTTTCTGCTGCCTTTTTCTCTTAAATTTCTTGCTAACTGCAATTTTCTTTCTTCAGAAGCAGAAACTGTTGCAGAAGAGGTCGACAGAAAAGAAGAGGTGTTCTATAAATCGAGAGGTAACTTGATCTTTATTTGGAAGTTGTGATTCATTATAGTCACAGTGAAAGTGCAAACAAAGATTTGACTCTTGCTATAGGTGGAATTAAACAAGGATGAAACTCAAAAGGCATTTAAAGATAACTGTGAGCTTTCTGCGGACAGGGAGGTATTTAAAGAAACCTGCCAAACAATTTCGATACTAATGGATGACGAAGAATTAGAGATGCGTGAGCGACAGGAGAGAGGTCATCCGTTGACTTGTTCGTGCCATCATCCTAGTAGTGGACCTCATGGTTGTTTTCTTTGCAAAGGTGTGTATGCCAGTGTTACATGAAAGAGTCTTCATTCATGTTCATTTATTACATGGCCAGTGCCATGCGGTCCTCTGACAGTTTTTTGTTGTTTCTAGATTTATTGCCCAAGTTTCCCCCAAATTCTGTTCAGATGAGGATGCCTTTTGGTTTGCATCCATGGAATTCATCTCCAGAGCCTGTTAAGAAATTGTTTAAGGTGTGTAAACTGTCAAAATTGGCGCTTGACGGTTTCGTAGTGTGTTCATAAATTACCTCTCATTTCTGACTTTCTTGTAAGTGACTCAGTATTCTCTTGGCAGGTTGTCCATTTCCTTTATACTTATTCAGTAAGTCTTGATATATGTCCTTTTACACTCGATGAGTTCACGCGTGCATTTCACGATAAGGTGATTGCTTTTCTCTGATAACAAATGCTCAGTTTAATACAATTTTCTATTCTGGAAGGAAATTGTTATTGTATGCTCTGTCAGTCTCTCTTTATCCTTCTGAAATATAATGTATATTGTATAACCTCTTTCTGTGCTTGCATTTAATTCTCAGGATTCCTTGCTCCTTGGTAAAATTCATCTTTCCCTGCTGAAGCTGCTTTTGCTTGATGTTGAAACCGAGCTGCAAAGGGGATCTTTTTCAAACTTGAATATATCATGCAAGTTTCTAGCCCTGCTTCAGTCGGTATGCACTAATGTTGAGCTATTTTTGAACTTGCTAGTTTAATGGAGTTTGAGGATCAACATTAGAAAATTTACAGTAAAATCTTCCCGTCTTTATGGCCCGTTTTTGAGCGTGCTTCCTTTTCTAGTTAATTTTCATAAACACCTAAAAAAAGAAGCACAGTGGGACATATATTGACATTTTCCATAATATTTTTCAGGTTGAGAGCCAAATTCTTATTCTTGATATGTGGAAGGATTCATTAAATTCTCTTACGTGGACGGAAATACTGCGCCAGATATTGGTGGCCGCTGGTTATGGTACACTGAAGTGTGCTGTTCAATCAGAAGAACTAAGTAAGGTGCTGATTTTGTGCTCTTGTGACTGTCTACTTTATTTGCTTGGCTATATTTTATTCAAAGACCATGGTTATTCTCTTGTCCGTTTTTTCCGAACTAGCATGTATTTGTTGTTCTCCTGAAGATAGATGAGTTACATGTGGGGAATTTAAGGCTCTTGCTCAATTTTATTTTGTTATTGATATCCACATGGTTGTGTCGTTTAGTCCCTTATTTTCTTTGCTGATGCAGTGTTGGTTGATGTTACCTTTCTTCTTTCTCCAGGAAAGGAGACTCATGAAAAAGTATGGCCTGCGTCTTGGAACGTTAAAGGGCGAATTATTTAGAATGCTTAATGAGCAAGGCAATAATGGCTTGGAAATATCTGAGTTAGCCAATGCTCCAGAGGTAAGTTTTTGTGATTATTATCAGCTTCTATTTGTAAATTAAGTGATTCAGTTGGACAAAATTGATAGGTGGCTGCTTTCTGATATCCTAAAATGATATCTAATGGAATACGCTGATGGCGTGTGGTTTTGTAGGTTGCTGTGTTGAATCTTGCAACTGCACAAGAAGAACGAGAGAATTCAATATGTTCAACTTTGGCAAGTGATATTACATTATTTGAAAAGATATCAGAATCAACTTATCGTGTACGTGTTAATTGTTTCTCTGAGGACCCTGACAAGAGCCAGTCTGATTCGGACGTGTCTGGGAGTGTTGATGATGAACCTGATGATTGCTCGAGTAGTTCTGGTGATGAGGTTGAACATGTTTCAGAAAATCCTGTACTTCGAAAAGTTAAGTATAGGAAAAGGCAGAAGCATAAAAGTAAAATGCGGGAAGTATCTAGTGAGATCGATGAAAGCCATCCCGGAGAACCATGGCTGTTGGGGCTAATGGAAGGGGAATATTCAGACCTAAGCATTGAAGAGAAGTTAGATGTTCTTGTGGCTTTGATTGATCTTCTTAGCTCTGGTTCCACTATCAGAATGGAGGTAATCCCCATACTATCTAGACCAAATTTCAACTGAGTCTTGCTAGTAAACTTGATGTTACAAAAGCTTGGGCAGATAGATTTCTGATCCCTGTGATTTTGGCGGCTCCTTGACTAATGATTGTTTCTGTATATGAACTTAAAACTTGACAACCTTCTCTTAAAACTTTAAAAATGATACTTCTTTTTGGCAGTTTTGTTACAGCTATATATATCTGCTACATAGTGCTAATATATTTTTAACCACAGGATATACCAAGAGCTACGGTTGACTGTGCCCCTAGTATCTATAGTCATGGTTCTGGTGGAAAAATTAAGAGATCCTCTAATCAGTACGGACGTGGATCATGGGTCCATGGAGGAGAGCTTCATGGAACTCAACCGCTAACTAAATCATCTGATTCTCATCCAGTTGATTCGTCATCAATTGTGGGGGCCTTTGCAAAGCTGGCTGGAGAAAAAGCTAATAATGTTCACCCTATGCAATCTGTGTACCTTGGTTCTGATCGTAGGTTTAATAGGTATTGGCTTTTCTTAGGCCCATGCAGTTCAAATGACCCTGGTCATAGGTGTGTGTTCTTTGAATCTTCTGAAGATGGTCATTGGGAAGTTATCGACAACAAGGAGGTAATGTCATTGTGCTCTTCCTGAAATTATAATTACTCTGCTGGTTAATTGGAAACCTGTATTGAAGATTGTATTATTTTTTCCTCTTTTCCTTGGTGTAGGCTTTGCGGGTGCTGTTGTCAGTTTTGGATGATAGGGGCAGACGGGAAGCTCGTCTTATTGAGTCATTAGAAAAACGGGAAAGTTTTCTTTGTCAGGCCATGCTGAGTAGACAAATGGCCCAGTCGGAGACAGGCCATTTCACAGACATAGTCAGAGAGGATAGTTCTTCACCGGTTTCTGATATAGACAACAACCTATGTCTGAGTGAGATTGCAAATGATCAGGTCTCCTCGCAACATGCGGCCATAGTATTTGAGATCGGAAGTAAACGGGAGAAAAGCCTATTGTGGAGCCTTCTTCAAGAGTTTGATGAATGGATATGGGCTGATTTTAATTTTAATCTCAATGCTGTTAAACACCGCCGCAGATCCTACCTTGATTCACTTACTAGGTGTAAGAGTTGCCATGATCTGTATTGGAGAGATGAGAAGCACTGTAAGATTTGCCATGCCACGTTTGAGGTCGATATAGATCTTGAAGAGAGATATGCGATTCATGCAGCCACATGTAAGAGAAAAGAAGAGTGTGATGCATTTCCTGATCAAAAAGTTCTATCTTCTCAGCTGCAATCGCTAAAGGCTGCCGTGTATGCCATTGAGGTATGCCAATAATCTTTTGCTTGACTTTTTCTCTAAGTGCTCAAATTTTAATTTATTGGTTTTGTATTAAGAGAAGCCTCCGTTATTTTTGTGTGCTGAAATATTTTGCAGTCTGCTATGCCTGAAGATGCCTTGATTGGTGCATGGAGAAAGTCAGCTCATAGGTTATGGGCCAAAAGACTTCGGCGGAGCTCAACTGTGTCTGAAATTACGCAGGTATCAGTCTATTATATAAGCTCCTTTTCTGTGTGGCACAATATTCTTTATCAAATCGAACTGTCCTCTAAATTAATTATGTGCAATTGCTGTAGGTAATTGGTGACTTTGTTGGGGCAATCAATGAAGATTGGCTATGGCACTCTAATGATCAAGTTCATTCTAATGCTTTATTGGGAGAAACTATAAGTTGCTTCCCTTCGATCCCTCAAACAACTTCTGCGATGGCTCTATGGCTCGTAAAACTGGATACCTTGATTGCTCCGTTTGTGGAAAAAGCTCACACAGAAAGGAATCAACTGTTTTGCAGAACCAGAAATACAAGTATGATATACTTTTCTAAAACCATCCATTACAACCCAAGTTTCTTGTCTAGTCCACACAAAGTCAATTTAGCTATAGATATTTGCCAATTGTCTTGTTGATTTATCCCTTGAACTTGGATAATGTTTTCGGATGAGTTTGAGTTTCTCACATGTGTAAATTACTCTGTTCCAGGTAGGCGAGGCTCTACGACGGAGTTGTAGCTCTCATCTGGACATCATGGGACGGCGATAGAATAGAGTAAGAAGGTTGTATAGAAAAAAGCAGTGTTTTGTTCCCTGCATTATCCAAATAACATTGGAAAATACTACAATCCAAGTGACTTGAGATAATATGTACATACAATTTTAGATAGTAGCAGGGATCACATTCAGTTTTGAGTTTGATTGCCAAAATCTCCTTTTCTAGTTTTTGTGTATCGGTAAAGAAAAACAAAGACTGTTTAATGTTTGTGTCAAATGTTAATCAGTCCTTCAAAATATAAATTACATTTTACCCCCAACTTTATGTTTTTTGCATAGTTCAACCTCCAAAAATATTGAAATTGCTTATTTAGTTAATCCTATATGGAAATGTCAATTTAGTCCGCCTACATAGAGGTGGGCATTTTAACAGAACCAAACTCAACCAACCGAATTTAAACAGATCCAAACTAAACTCAATCCTACACTCAAACCATTTGCTTATGTTACGGTTCAGTTTGGTTCGGTTTGAACCAATAATCCAATGTGTTTTTAATTAATTAATTAGTATTATTAATATTGTTGTAAAAATGTAATTTTACCTAGATTACATTTGTTTATAACTTTGAACGTTTGATTTTATTTTTATTTTTTAACAAATTACTTTTACTTAAAGTTCAAAAGAGAAATTATAAATATGCATTTAATTTTAATATTGTGTTGTTTTGTGTTTATTTTCTATGATTTAAAGATAGCTAGATTCAATTATTTCTTAAACTTTTTTTTTTGGTCATCCAAAAAATCTAAGATTAGCTCAAATGAGCCAATTCGAAAGACAGGAACGAGTTTGTCGTGCCAAATGGTCCGCTTTTACATTCAAATTTCTAGGTATAAGAGATAAAGAAAAAGTTGAGAATTCTTCTCTATCACTGCTAATGTTGTCCAAATAAAGAGAAAAAGTCGACCACGCCCTAGGAGAAAACACCATATTCACCAAGTCAAAAAAGTCAGTAAAAAATATAATATCTATTAAATTATGTCAATTATGCATCTCATCGCCCAAACCAGAATTTCGACTTCAGAGTGAACAAATTATTTCTTAAACTTTGCATATACGTTATATCAAACAAATCAAATAGAAACCAAATCGATTTAAGCCAAACCGAACACCAACCGACCTGAACACAAACCAAACCAGACTAACTTCGGTTGAGTTTGGTTACAAACTTACAATGTTGTGTCAAACGTTAATCAATCATTCAAAATATTAATTACATTTTACCCCCCCCCCAAGTTATGTTGTTTTGCATAGCTTATCCTCCATAAATATTGATTGCTGATATCGCTAAAGATATAAGTAAGTTTCAGTTTAGTCCACATTCTTCTATGTGAATGGCTTGTCTTCTCCGCGTGGCTCCAAACCCTACATTTGAAAGATCAACGGTCGCTTCAAAGAGACAAAATCCAAAGACCATTCTAAGTTATCATTGCAAAGCTTCAAGCTTTAGGACCAAAACAATGTCGCAATCTTCTACTCCTCGCGAGAAACTCAAGAAAAAGAGCCGAGCGAAAAAACCAAAAGAAGAAGAAGAACCGCTTGGAGGAGACATAGAAGATCTCTTTAGCGACAACGAAACTCATGAAATCAGAGTGTCGTTGCTTGATTGGTACGATGTGAATCAGAGAGATCTTCCATGGAGGAAGAGAAGAAGTGAAAGTGAAAAGGAGAGAAGAGCTTATGAGGTTTGGGTATCTGAGATTATGCTGCAGCAAACTAGGGTTCAGACTGTTTTGGAGTATTACAAACGTTGGATGCTTAAATGGCCAACCATTAATGACCTTGCTCAAGCTTCCCTTGAGGTGATTCTTCTCTTCTTCTGTCAATTTGGGATGAAGAAAGACTTCTCTTTTCTTGGGTTTTTGGCAAATTGGTTAATTTGTAAAGAGTTTCTTTGTGTTTCATTGTCACTATGTGTGAAATTGGCTATAAAAACGTTAAAGACTTCATCTTTTTGGTATTGTTCTACATTTTTCTTTCATTAGTAGATGAAGAATGAGCTTAATTGTCTTATGTTGCTTGTCACTGTTTTGGTAGATGGATTCCTTTATATTGGGTGTTATGTGTTTGTACAGTTTATTATGTGGGAAATTGGTCTTATACTTTAAACTATATGAATTCTTATATGCATCAGTTGGGAAGTAAAGCTTCATCTTTTTGGGCTCCTTAGTATAGGGTGTTGTGTGCTTTGCATAATTCTATGGTTAGTAGATGAAGAAAGAGCTTTCTTTTCTTGGGTTATGTTGTTTGTCATTGCTTTGGCAAATGAGCTACTTTGTAAAGAATGTGTGAGTGTATGTTTATTCAGTCTTACTATGTGAGAATGTGAGAAGAAACTCTATATTTGAATACTTATGTGCATTTCTGGTATGTAAAGGCTTTGTCTTTTTATGTTATTTTGCTATTAATTTGCCTGTCATTGTAGGGAAGAGAGATATATATTAGGTCTGTATAGAAGTTAATGCCACACCATTTTCAATTTTTGTTTTCAGGAGCATGAGAACAAATTAAGAGCTTTCTTTTCTTGTGTTATGTTGTACTTGCTTGTCTTTTTTTTTCCAGATAATTGGCTCCTTTATAAAGAGTGTCTTTGTTTTTTATCTTACTATGTGGGAAATTGAGAATATACCCTATAAATGCCCCATTTGATTTCCTATATGGTTGTGTCTTTGGTAAAGACGGTGTTAGAGAATCCTGTTTGATGTGTAATAATAACTGGGAAGTAAGGCTTAATCTTCTTTGGTTTGCTGTGCATTTTCTAATCATTAGTAGGGAAATGAGTACTCTATTAGCTCAAATGCCACACCATTGGGATTTGTTTTTCTTCAGGGGGAATGAGTAAAGCATGTGATTCTTCTGCTAAGAAATTGAGTTATTCCCGCTGCAGGAGGTAAACGAAATGTGGGCAGGTTTGGGGTACTATCGGCGGGCACGTTTTTTGTTAGAGGTGAATACACTTCTGCAATCTGGCATTTGACCCTAGTTGATATGTTCACTGTATATCATAGTAATGCGTTCTTGTCTTGATTCTTGTAGGGGGCGAAGATGGTTGTTGCAGGGAAGGATGGTTTTCCTAACCAAGCGTCTAGCTTGATGAAAGTTAAAGGAATAGGAGAGTACACAGCCGGAGCAATTGCCTCAATTGCTTTCAATGAGGTGAGTCAGTTTTAGTTTTTTCAGTCATATATGTAAGCCATTAAGTAATGATCTTTACGTCTTTTGGCACTTATTCTGTTCCAGGCGGTACCAGTTGTTGATGGAAACGTGATAAGAGTGCTTGCCAGATTAAAGGCCGTCTCAGCTAATCCAAAAGACCGGCGTACGGCCAGGAATTTCTGGTGAACAAACTTTTGCATTTGGTCGGATGTCTTACTATTGAGACAATAATAAAAGAGAGGATAAGTAAATAATCTCTCTTTGTCAGGAAACTAGCTGCTCAGCTAGTGGATCCTTCACGTCCTGGAGATTTCAACCAATCTCTGATGGAGCTTGGTGCTACTCTATGTAGTGTTTCAAAGCCAAGTTGCTCTTCTTGTCCTGTTTCCAGCCAATGCCGTGCATATTCACTTTCCCTGGAAAATAGTACCATTTCTGTGACAGATTATCCTACAAAAGTGGTCAAGGCCAAGCCAAGGTGTGACTTTTGTTGCGTATGTGTTTTGGAAATACTAAATCTGGAGAGGAACCAATCAGGAGGTAGATTTGTTCTTGTAAAGAGACCTGAAGAGGGTCTGCTTGCTGGTCTTTGGGAGTTCCCATCTGTTATATTGGATAAGGAAGCTGGTTTGGCAACAAGGAGGAACGCGATCAACCTCTACCTTAAGGAAGCATTTCATGTAGAACCCAAGAAAACATGCACTATAGTTTCAAGAAAAGAACTTGGAGAATTCGTCCACATTTTCACTCACATACGTCGAAAAGTGTATGTGGAGCTATTAGTTGTACAACTAACAGGTTTGACCGCTATCTATTTCTTTCTTTCTCGGGCTCTCTTTTACATAGACATGGACGTAAATTTAGTCAGAAAAATTGACAAGAAATTACTCTCTTCTCTGTGTCATACAAGGTGGAACAGATGCTTTGTTGAAAGATCAGGCAAATGACACTCTGACATGGAAGTGTGTGGGCAGTGATGCTCTTTCTACCATGGGACTGACATCAGCTGTTAGAAAGGTATCACCTTTTCGTCTTCAAACAATAGAAAATGACTCTCTCTGGATGTGATTGCTGAGAAGGAACAAGTTTTGAAATAGACAATGTTATCATAGGTTTTGATTAGGTTGTTCTTAAGGTAATTCATGATTGTTTGATTCAAGAACTCCATGTTTAAAAGTGTGTATATGTTGATGGAGTGCAGGTGTATTCAATGGTTGAAGCTCACAAGCAAGGCTCATCTGTTGCGATTGACTCATCAAATAGAGCAGCCATATCGAGGAAACGAAGAATCTCATGACCTCCTTCTCACACTTTTCTATTTGTTGCTTAGCTTCTATATTTATTGTATAGCATTTGGATATCAAGGTCCTGTTTAGTTTTGACCAAAAACACATGTGATCTTGGTTTGAAATTGCACAATTGTTTTTCTCCTAACCCCCAGGGGACAAAATTTCAGTTCAGTTCCATAAAAGTTACAGTGTGAGCACTGGTTCAGCTGCTTGTTCGTACTACATAAATTTGATTTCAAAGGATCCAACCACATCTGATGAGCTCATTCTTAAGACTACTGCTAGTGAAAAATGTTTTTGCGAATTTGATTTGGCATCCTGTATTTCTATACCTGATCAAGGTAAAAAATGTGTGACTTGTCGTGCATTGTTATGATGATTCTTTGTATACAAGTTCACTTGTTGATTTCTATTATTGTATTAGGAACTGAAAGTGCCATCAGAAGCTGTGATTACATACCCTTGGATGATTTCTACAAAGGGAGCTTGCCTGAGTGGCCATCAGAGAGTGATTTCAATGATATAAAAAGGTTTTATGTGGTAAGATTCAGAACACACTTTGTGGTTTTGCTTTACTCATGAACAAGTTAAGTCTCATCTACTCATGACCAAGTTAAGTAGTGATCTGTTTTTGCTTTTCTTTCTATGTAGGTGAAGGAATCAGAGTTGCAAGAAAATGATTGGATTCTTCTATATTTGGAGCTTGCATTTTTATACAAAAATTATTCAAATATTATATATGTTACACAAATTTAATGAAAATTATAAGAATATTAAAAGAATTGTGGTATAAGAATAATCATAGCTACACGTATGAGAATAATCGTAGCTACGACACACATAAGAATTTTTCATTCTCAATGATGACTTTAAATATATGCAGGACCATCCATCATTGAGAATGAACAATTTTTTGTAATTATCTATAACTTTAATTTGGGAATATCTAAATTAAGAATATCATTTCTGTTGATACTCATAAAATAAAAACAAAAAATTAATAATTCCATCAATATTTAAGGAAAAGCATAATAAAAAAACAGTTTAATATTAAAGAAACTAATCAAATCAAAATAATCGTCACATGAGTCTCGATGAAATAACAACGAAATTTACATATGGAGAGTCAAAAGTCATTGTGATTCACGTATACGAAGACTTGTCAAAAGACATACTCAAAAAGCTCACAACTAAACTGATTAAAGCTTGGCCAACAAGGTAAGATGTCACTTTCTAAAAAAAGAAACGTCTACAATAAGAAGACTCAATGACTTCTTTCACTCACACCATCCTCTTATATATACATTATTTGACATGCATAGAAGCTCATATCAAAACTCAACACTTCAAAAGTCTTAGAACTTCAAACATGTCACTCTTCACACTCTTCTTGGTTTGCTTTGGTCAGAAAAATGAACCACGGATCAACAACACAACGGACACTAACTTGGAGGTCTTGTCTTTAAAGAAACCAAAAAGCAAAACCGAGTCTCCGACAACTCCCACGATTGTCGTCTCTTATTTCCCAGTAGGCTCCAACCTTTCCCGTCTATAAAGATATAGGAACGATGGAAACTCAAATTTTGTGGTGATGATGAGAAGACAATGACGACATGACCAAGAAAGGATATGAGATGAGGCTAGATGCTTTTGGTCCAGTCCAATCTTGTTTTTGTCCTTCTTATATATGTTTGATTACGTACGTAATAGACTAATCAAAGAATATGCTTTATGGTTTATTATGGTCGAAACTTTTTTGTTATGTATTGACTTTGTTTTGTATAATTATGTATATCTCTTATTTTACATATATAGCGCCGATGTAAATTGTTTTTTTTTTTTCTGTTAAGTGATAATAACTATAATGATTTGGAAATGCCAATTAAAGTATCAGCTTTATAATTTAAACTACTAGTAAAGAAAGGTGAGAAAAAAACACAAAAATCTTGTTTGTCGCTAATATTTTTAGATGAATTGAGAATGTACACCACTCCGTTTGTATAAGATTATAGACAATACTTTTACCAATTTAAAGAAGTCTATACCAACTTTGTCTAATCATTAGTTAGACCATCTTCAATGTATATCTCTATATTTTTCTTTAAAATAGAGCAATTCTAAAATAGAGCATTGTTTTGCTCCAATGTATTACTCTATTTCCTACTCTAAAATAGAGGTAGTATAAAAAATAGAGTAGAGAATAGAGTTGCTCTATTTTTAGAGTAACTCTATAATTTACTCTATTTTAGAACAAGATATAGAGTAGGGTTGGAGCAAATGTTACTCTAAAATAAATGTTTTGACTCTAAAATAGAGTAGGGTTGGAGATGCTATTAGATCCGGCAAATCAAACTAATTTAGAGTTAGTCACCAAAAATCATATTTAAACAAATAAAGAGAAGAGATGAATGTTCTGAGTGGTACGTAATGGAGGCTTATCATGAGTAGACTTCTCCAAGTACATACATAACAAAAACTAACATGACTTTTTCTTCATATTTCAAACCTAAATAACGGTTCTGAACAGTGATTCCATGATGATAGGCCACATTTAAAAAGAGCATTTCAATTTGATTTCATATATGAGCAACTAGATTCATCATGATATGGATCCAAAAGACATCATTGATATAACACAAGTAAAGGCGATATAAACATCGTTTTCAATACAACCTTTATTCTTGAATTTTTGTTTTTTGTTGAAATGGTTTTGGTATGATGCTTTTTTACAATGTTTGTCCTTGAACTTTTTTGTACTGATTAAACACATGCACATTGATCAAATAATAATACATTGTATTAAAAAGAAATAGAAATGACTATATGTTATCACGACGAATAATTAGTTGATATTCTCGAAATTAGTTGCTAGCCAACCGAATGAACCACACTCATCGAAATTATCAGGACGAGTTGTTAGCTCTCACGTGACTAAGCCCTCTTTGGCTCATTGTCAAACCATCGTTGATATGGTTGGATCTATGTTGTCTTGTCGACTTAACAACGTTTCTAAAAAATTAGAAGAGCTTCCATAATCATGTATCTCACATACCATTGAAAAAAGAGATGGCTGAAACGGCTCAAGTGTAAGGATTTTCAAAGATAGTGATAAAAAAATTTCCGGATGGTCCGATGGCTACTACTTTCTCAATAAAGGTTCATCCAAGCTTTGCAATAATTACATATCACCAAACCATTGTCTTTTCCTTGACCGATAATTAATATGACGGACTATCTATTTTTCAATCAATTATGTACGAAGAGCTTTTTTTCCTACGTATGATGGCTATTAATTATATAATTAATACTTATACTCGTATCATATTGTCTTTTTAACGAAATTTGAATTATCTATACTGTATATACATTTTAAAGTATATTTTGTACTAAAATCTATTTTGGTTTATAACATTTATTTTGTAATATTTGCATAATTAAACACTTACCATCTGAGTAAAAAGCAAAACTTAAAAGTAAATTTTGTAATTAAATCACAAGCAAATCGCAAAATTGGAAACTAATATTAATTACATTAAGAAAAATTCTAAAATTTCTCCCTAATAAATCGAACCTCTCTCCAATATATTTGTATAATCTTATTTGTTTTAAATTTATATTATTACATAAAACATATGTATAATAAAAATACAATTTTCCCCATAATTTGCAAGTAAATTTTTTAAAACGGTTATATATTACTCAAACGATAAAAAAAAATGTTTGTACAACGTATACATAAGGTAAACATTTTTATATTATAGTTCACAACCATTATAAATAGGACTATTATGCTTCCTACTATAAATGAGCAAAAAGCTTGATTTCTGAGGCATCCAAATTAAAACTTTTATTTAGATTAATCCGTTTATTTATTTAAGAAAAATAAAAATTTTAAGAAGTTTCAAAATATTATCAATTTTCAATTTTAATATTATTTTTTTATAAATAGTAAAACTGTTAGAAATTTCAAATATTATAATAAATAATTTTAGCTTTATAGAATATTTTAAATATTAAAACTCTACGAAATTTAATGTATTATTAATAGTTTAACTCAGAAAAAAGTTTAGAATATAATTAATATGATTTAAAATGTTTGATTTTACATAAAAAAAAATGATTATATTTTTCTTACAAATTGCCTACATTTCAAATTTTTTACCAGTTAACTTAAAATATAAATTTTGTGTTTAGAAAAAAAATTGTAGGATTAATAGTTTTACACGTGTCATATATCATGTTATCTTTTCTGATTCAATATCATTTAAGTAAATAATCAGTTAGTATAACATATTGAATTAAATATATAACCTACATGTAAAGAAATTATTTAGTAATTAAACGCCTTCAATATATGTACTATGTAGGAGCATCCATCATTAAGAATAAGAAAATCACTTATGTTGATACTAATAAAACAAAGCAAAATTTATATCATCGATATTTTAGGAAAAGCAAAAGCAATGAAATATTGATCAAAACAAATCTCAAACACTTCAAAAGTTTTAGACCAAACTCAAACATGTCTTTCTACGCAGCTCTTCTTCGCTTGCTTAAGTTGCTTTGGTCAAAAACATGAATCACGGATCAACACAACCAACACAAACTAGAAAATCATTTTTGTTGTTATTGAGAAAAAAAAAAATCATTCATAAATAATCGTCACGCAGTCTTGATGAAATGACAACATAATTTACATGCATGGAGAGTCAAAAGTCCTTGAAGTTAACGTATACGAAGACTTGTCAAAAGGTACAACAGATTAAAACTTGCTTGCCCAACAAGGTAAGATGTCACTTTCCAAAAAAAGAAACGTGTACAAAAAGAAGACTCAATGACTTCTTTCACTCACACCATCCTCTTATATACATACATTATCTGACATACATAGAATAGTGGCTTAAATTAAAACTCAACACTTCAAGAGTCTTAGAACTTCAAACATGTCACTTTTCACACTCTTCTTGGCTTGCTTTGGTCAAAATAATGAAACACGGATCAACACAACCGACAGTACTAACTTGGAGGTCTTGTCTTTGAAGAAACCTAAAAGCAAAACCGAGTCTCCGACAACTCCCACGATCGTCGTCTCTTATTTCCCAGTAGGCTCCAACCTTTCCCGTCTATAAGGAAATAAGAACGACGGAAACTCAAATTTTGTAGTGATGAGAAGACAATGACACGACCAAGAATGGATATGAGATGAGGCTAGTTACTTTTGGTCCAGTCCAATCTTGTTTTTGTTCTTCTTATAGATGTTTGATTACGTAAGTAATAGACCAATCAAAGAATATGTTTTATGGTTTATTACTAGATTTTAACCTGCGGTACACGACACGAAGAAAGGAATGAGATGAGGCTATATATAAACTTTGGTCCAGTCCAATCTTGTTTTTGTCCTTCTTATATTCGTTTGATTACGTAAATAGACCAATCAAAGATTATGCTTTTGGTCGAAATTTTTTGTATTGATTTTGTATATCTCGAATGTCACATAATTCGACTATGTAAATTGTCTTTTGTTAATTGATAATAAATAACAATAATGATTTTGAAATCCAAAGTGGATAAAAAAAATTATTTAGCACTGTGGAAATTTATATACGTATATATATATATATATAATTATGTATATCTTGAATTTTATGCTTAAATCGACATGGTTAAATTATGCATAACTCAGTTGATTGTTTTATATGCAACATTTTAAGTTTTTTTTTTTAATATCCAAAAGTACCATAGTAAGCTTATTTTTCAAAAGTACCCCAACAAAATTTTATTTTTACAAAAATAACACAAACATAAAAATAAATTTTGAAGGGTGTAAAATTTATTTTTGTAGGTCCGGGTTGAATATTTTAAATTTAGAGTATAGTTTTTAGGGATAGTGTTTAATGTTCAGGATTTAGAGTTAGGTTTTTAAGGTTAAAAACATTGTTTTAGTCTTGTGGTAATTTTGGGAAAAAAAATTTAATTGGTATTTTGGAAAGATTTAACTAACAGTTAGTTGTTAAAAAAAAATACTTTAGTCGTATGTATGAAAATTTCCCTAAAATTTACCAATATCAATTTCTTAACCAAAATAATGGACTTGTGAAAGAATTTTTTCTTACTAGTCAAAAGCAATTATTTTTTTTTTAATTTTTTCAAATTATATATATATATATATATATATATATATTTTTGTTGAATAAATGTTACATTCGTTGATAAAAATGTTTATATCGTTTTCGTTGGAATATGGCTTTGACTATAGATCCTTAATAGTCTTCTTGCTAAACAATTATATGGGGAGTCAAAAGTTCTTGAGGTCCAAGTATACACATTAATAATGAAGGACACGAAAATATAAGTCACTTTCCAGAAAGAGACGTCTCCTAAGTAGATTCAATGAACTCCTTCTACATCCCTTAGTATATATTTACATATATCTTACACTTATACTTAACATAAAAACTCAACACTTTGAAATTTTTCAAAACCCAAAAAGAGATGTCTCTCTTTACACTCTTCTTTGCTTGCTTTGTTCCAAACTCAAGTTCACGAGTTAACACAACCGACACTAACTTGGAAGTCTTGTCTTTGAAAAGACATAAAAGCAAACCCGAGTCTCTAAGAAGTCCTTCTCCTATAATCATCGTCTCTTATTTTCCAGCAAGCTCCACTCTTTCTCGTCTGTAGTTAGATTTTTTTAGTTTGAAGAAGACATTGACATGACCAAGAAAGGATACTATTGATGGACTCCAATTTTATTTATGTCCCTTTTGTTCTCGTTTGATTTTGTATTAGACCAATCAAAGAATCTGATTTTGGTCGACACTATTTAGTATTTGATTTTTGTTTTGTGTAATTATCGAATTCCATAACCAAACAAAGAAATTATATAGTGAATTTTATTAATTAATAACATGTGCAATGTCAAATTTCCAAGTGAAATTGATCGAATCTGATCCCCTTTAACTAAATTTAAATCGTACATGTGGCTAAGGAATCCATATACATTTCTTTTGGAAATACGAACATTTTGTATATATATATATATATATTTTTTAATTTAAAAAATTATATTTTGTATATTGATGTGTACTAATTCATTTTTCCCAAAAAAATAAAAAGATGTATTCATTTATAAGGTTTCTTGGCCGCGGGCCCGTCCCTTTTGTTCTAAACGACCAAGCTGTATTTATTATGAGCCCAAGAAACCAGAAACATATTTTACATGTATCAAGACCGATTATTTCTCATTATCAGTGTAGACTATATATAATCCGCGCTACACAGCGGGACATTAAAAGATTTTAAAGATTATTTGACGTTAAAAATCACATCCCGAGACACAAAAAATATTTGACGTTCTAAATCATAGAGACGCCAGCCTTGTTTTCCATAGGGATAGCCAACATACACGCAACGACGACTCCGAGATCCAAATTTATCCCCTTTGTGAGAAAGATTGTGAGCATGAGCCAAAGAACCAAAAACACGCAAGTGTTTGTAGGATGGAGCGTGACCATAAAGAATCTTAAATGGAGTTTTCCCGTGAAGTACTTGAGTAGGAGTACGGTTTATCAAGTACGCTGCAGTAAGAACACATTCACCCCAAAATTCAATTGGTAGGTTGCCTTGAAAACGTAATGCACGAGCAACCTCTAAAATATGACGATGTTTACATTCGACACGACCGTTCTGTTGAGGTGTGTAAACACAAGATGTTTGATGAATAATCCCCTTCTCTTGAAAAAATCGAGTCATACACATGAACTCTGTGCCATTGTCACTCCGTATGACTTTCACTTTCTTAGCAAATTGTCGTTCAATCATAGTCAAAAAATTCTGAAGGTGAAATGCTACAGAGGTCTTGATACCATGCAATTTATAAAAGTCAACAAAGGTCTACAAAGACAAAATGAATGAGAAACATGCAATTTATAAAAATCAACAAAAAGTTAACGAAAAGTCAACACAAAAGTCAAAAACGAAAATGCAAGAATATAAAAGTCTATGGGTCTCTTTAGCTTGGTAGATTGCCACTAGGAAGCTCATCAATTAGGTTTTGGTTCCCATATATGCAATTAAGACTTTAATCTAGTGGTTTAAGCCTCTAATTATAAACTAATTCACTTTCATGACACTAGTTCATTCACTAATTATTCTTAATCATGCTAAGATTCCTCAAATGCAATCAAGAAATTAGTGATCATTAAATTCATGCTTAAACACCCTACAAAACACTCTAGACATCAACTTCCATTGGCTAGAATATATTTTGCTCTTTAGGATTGAAATTGGCATTTCATCAAACACCTTGTGTGCATGAAATGTCTAAGCTAAGGATTTTAATTTTCCAATCAAATCCTAGCCACAAATCCATTCCTAATGATAGATACCTTAATTACTAATCTTGAGAACCAATTCCTAACCATCAAAACTCCCTAATCTACCATTTGCCTAAAGACCCATAGATTAGATTTACTCACACATGATTATGGAATAAATCATGGTGAGAGTTACAAAATAAATAAAGAGAAGAGAAAAGCTAAAGCAAATATGAAATTGCAAAACAAAAATGAAGTTTAATCATCCAAATCACCAAAGATTCAACTACAAGTTATAGTTCCCATTTGAACTTAGAACAACCAAAACTCCGTAACCAAAAATGTAAAAAGTGCTTAAAAAGAGGTTTTGGTCCGAGTCGGGTCGACCCGGTTTGGACTGGGTCAGGTCTGGATCGGATCCGGTTTGGTTAGTACATTTCTCATCTTCAAACCTTCATAACTTCCTAATCGTAACTCCAAATCCACTTCCCGTTTTGACCCAAATTTCTTATTTTTGATGTTCTTCAATCTAGTCTAAGTGGTTTCTCAAATTCTTGAGCTTTTCTTTGCACATCTTTTTGTGATCCAAGACGTCCTTTTGCCTCTTAAGCTCCATATGTCCCTTTTTGTACCTAAATCAACACCAAATGCAATGCATATGCAATTCTAGGACTCTAAATGCAAAATAACTTAAACTACATGATAAATGCATATTTATAAGAAATAATAGTGAATTAAGACCCAAAAATGATAAGAAAAAGAGGTTCAAAACACCAAAATATCATCGCATCAGACTCAAAACCATTGAGGATGCTATTATGGCTAAAAATAGTTCTTTTTATTTTATTTTATTTAAGTGGATTTGATACAAGAATAGTCGGTTTGGGTTGTATATGGTGATCCAGTTAGTGTGGTTGGGTTGGTAAATAATTGAATATATGAAGGGTCATCGTGTCTTTTAATATGTTTTTGACTTAAAGAAAATATAAACATATTTCATCATTATAACAAGAAATAGAGAATTTGTTTTTAGTTTAGAGAGCTTGCGAGATTAAAATCAATAAAAAGTTTTACGTACAAAGAAAGTAATCAGATACGATTATATTATTATTCTCTACTTTATAGTTTCTATAGCAACCGAATCAGGATTTGAATGAATTGTCTAAGATTGTAACATAGCACATTTGAAAAAGAAAAAGTTTTGTTATGGACTTGACATTTTCACCAAGCATCCATCTTAAAGCCAAATATATCCTCTTCTTCTTTGTTGTACATACCTATATAGAAGGAGGATAACAATTTATCTATTTATACAACGCTATTCAATTATAGTTTACACATCAAATTACAAAATCACATCACCGTAATGCATTTTGCATCTGATCACCCTAGACACATATTTGAAGAATTTCCATGCGAATCTAGAGATGCAGTTTGCAAATTATGTAAAAGTGAGGTTTCTTTAGAATCTTTGGCATATTATTGTCGTGAATGTAGCTCACATTTCCACAAGGATTGTCTCACAATAACTAACGCGAAGATTCATGAGCATACTCTAACTTTCATACGTAGAGAGATTTATTTCCCATGTGATGTTTGCGGGTGGGATCCTAATGGTATGGATATGTACGGATGTTTACAATGCGATTTCTTTCTACATAGACAGTGCATACACTTACCAAATGTTATAAAGCTCACACGTCATTCACATCGTCTCTCTCACGTTTTTCGTATCTCTAGTGGCGATAACATTTGTGGAGTTTGTCATTCTCAAGTTGATGCTGGATATGGAGGATATTGTTGTATTGAGAAGACATGTAATTATGTTGTCCATTTAAGCTGCATAATTCGTTTCGATGTGTGGGATGGGAAAGATCTTGTAGAAGAACCTAAACCAGAAGAGGTTGACTCTGAAGTTGACCTCGCGCCGTTGGTGGAAATAGATGGAAAATCAAAACGCCATATTAGCCATGAACATGACCTAATAAGACTCGACATGGATGACAAAGAAGAAGGTGGAAAAGTATGCCAAGCATGCATCCTACCAATTGAATATGGTGGTTTCTTGGATTGCAAGCAATGCGACTTTGCTCTCCACGACGTGTGTGCGAGACTTCCTCAGAAGATGGAACATGGGATACATATTCATCAGCTAACCTTACATGTCGACACGTTGAACTACGATAATGGGTTCTTCACTTGCTCTGTATGTAACCAACACTCTTGTGGATTCATGTACAAGTGTAGCCAAGAAGAGTGTGGGTTTAAAATAGACGTGAAGTGTGCTTCTTTTGTTGAACCATTCAACCATAGTATGCACAAACATCCTCTTTATCTAGCAATATACTATGATGAATTTATTTACAGGTGCGTAGGTTGTACTCAATCTTCAAGGTATGCAGCAACCTGTTACAATGAATGTTGGTTCTCCTTGGAATTCAAATGCGTGAACTTACCAAAATCGGTAAAATACAAGCATGACACTCACTTACTCACTCTATATTGTGGTAAAGATTATTCAAAGAGATATGAAGATCAGCTTGAGTGGTGGTGTGAGATTTGTGAAGAAAATATAATGAAAAGTAAATTTTGCTACACCTGCCATGATTGCTCCACCACTCTTCATGTCGAATGCATATTAGGGAAATACCCTTATTTGAAATCTGGCCATAAGATCAAAGTGAGTGGTTTACTAAAGTTTACTACAATGACTTTTATATTTGTATTTGTTTTCATAAGTTATTTTTCAATTTTTGTTTTCAGACTAAGTGTAAATAAAACAACAAAAATTCATCTGAGCTGGATATATTTTTCTTGAGTTGGAATCTTGAATATCCGGATCCGTCTCAGGGCTAGTTGTATCTACGTCCGTCATAATAGATTAGACACTTTACATAGTGGTTTTCTGTTTTGTTATCGTATTGTCATATACAATAGCACCTATTTATTTGCAGGTAAATATTATATAATAGCCTATCATTTTCAGTAATTATATTAGCAAAACCATTATTCATATATATGTATGTATAGAGTTGAATTTAAAATTTTATTAAAAATTCCTCAAATTTTCATTATAAGCAACATATTAATCAATAACAATAATAACAATTCTTTAATAAGAAATTAAAATGATCTGTATTTAATCAAGAACAATATTGAAATATTAAAAAGTGAAAGCAGTAAAACCATCATGTAAAACTAATTCCTCTGCTCGACATCTCTCCCCTTGCAACGCCCCGACCGCCATCTATCTCCTTGCAACGTCCCGACCACCATCTCTCCCAGTGGGCCCCATGTTAACGCAGTTCATGGGTCCACTTCTTTTAAAGGGCTTAACGTTCTCTCACTAAACTCGTGAGCCCATCCATATCTGACGGTCGGTTTGCTATGTTTTGGAGGCTTTATAGACTTTTTTACCACCCTTACAAATCATCACATGATTTTCCTGTGTTTTGGCCTCACTTACACAATTCCGAGAGCCACTTCATGGAAGGTCACCCATATATCGTTGGATTATTCCAACATAAGCACGTTTAACTCTTGAGTTCTCTCAGGACCATTAATCAAAACGATAAGTGCTCTTTGGTAATGACATAGGTGGTTAAATCAATTCATTTTTAAACCTTTCCAAAAACCGGGGTCTCACACCCCTGTTTCCGAGGTCCTTGACTTTAGTAAGAACAGCTGATATCGAGCCAGAGTGAAAAGACCCGACCCGTTTTTTTTTCTTTTAAATTCATTAATTAATAGTCTCATACCTACTAATTAATCTAACCGAATTAACCCAGCAATAAACCATCATGCCCAGCGGAAACATATTAAACCAACATCAATTAACCATAATATTAATTAACCGATCATTCAATAACCACAACTTACACCAGCAACCTAGCATGCCTCTAAACCATATTCCAACAAAAACTAAACATATTCATAAACATAACCACCGAGACCCTAGATCATCCTCCTCTCCTCGCCATGATTCCACGGATCACTCTATACCTGCACCACAAACACAATGAGATGCATGAGTATTATCACAAATACTCAGTGAAGCGATCCTCCCATCTACTGGGCTATACACACAAGCACTTAAGATCACATCCATACAACAACAATGTCACAAACAGCCAAAACAGGCAATCAAAAATACAAAAATATGCTCACAGAAAACTGGTGTCGGTCGACACCAACACACTGGTGTCGGTCGACACTACCAAAAACTAGTGTCGGGCGACACCATAAACTGGTATTGGTCGACACCACCAAACTGGACTGCGATCAACCGAATGGTGACGATCGACACCCGACTGGTGTCGGTCGACACCCACCCCCTAAAACGCATCCAACGACGATCTTAGCCACCAAAGAATCCCTATAGCACCCACACATCACCTCCCATGATGACACAACCCAATAACAATCACACAAGGCCACACAAACACCAGAAAACATCACAAACACAAAGGATTCAATTCACACATCACATAAACACAAATCATGCAATCTTAACGCTTAGATAAGCCATAGTCACGCACTCACCTCTGATTTGGATTGGAAGGATGGACGAAACAGAGAAGAAGAACACTCCAGCAACCTCTCTTCACACCCACAACCATGAATCCCACTGATCGTTTGCTAAAACACTGAAGAACAGCCTCCAAAAACCTGCAGAAACCCTAACAAGCCTCTCCTTAAGCTTTAGGAACAACCAACTCACAACCCTCTCTCTCTCTTTTCTTTTCAAGAAGCGACAAAAGCCAAAAATGAGAAAGAAAGGCTGCTTCCACGAGTTTAAAGTCGTGCCTAGGGTTTCTGCAATCAATTCTAATTAAACCGACGGTTTAAAAGCTAAACCGTCTAACCCAATTTTGTTGGTGTCGATCGACAACCAACACTGGTGTCGGTCGACACCACCAAAATTTCAGACACGGGCGTTACACAGAGTACATGAAATGACAACGAAATTTACATGGAGAATCAAAAGTGCTTGAGGTTTACGTATACAAAGACTTTTCCAAAGGTACATAATCAAAAAGCACAACTAAACTGATTAAAGCTTGCCCAACAAGGTAAGATGCCATTTTCCAATAAAAGAAACGTGTACAAAAAGAAGAGTCAGTGACTTCTTTCACTCACACCATCCCCTTATATATACATTATCTGACATGTATAGTAACTTCAATTAAAACTCAACACTTCAAAAGTCTTAGAGCTTCAAACATGTCACTCTTCACTCAGAGTTCTTTGTAACATGACAATTGAAACATTACATCTGCTTGATTTTTGGAATAAATAAATATCGCCTTAATGGTTTCTTGAAAACATTAGTAAGGAAGGTATTGATATTCCTGAAAACATTAGTCTAGTATACGTATTTAAAATAGCAAATGACATTTACATAGTTGACTAATCGTTAATAGACACAAATATCTTTTACAATTCGTCTTTAAATGGCACCCGTACAAATATAGATGGGAAGGTAACTAGCTTCGACCTTACGAATGCCTTTTGGGTGCTTTTTCTCGTTCCAGCTATGTCCATGTGATTCAAATTGGTCAAAGCTACTTGTTCCTTTGTTCGGTTACTCAAAGATTCTCCTAATTTACGAGGGCTCGAAGTCTCTGTGAATGATGCAAGTTTTCCTATTCTTTTAGTTTGAAGTACCATACTATTTAAGCCAAACAAAGAGTTTTGTGGATCCACTTGTTTGCTGGAGAATCAACTGTGAAAGTGCAAGAGGTATTGATATGTATGCAAACTTAGACACAAAGTGAGACAGTAGTTTTTTCAAAAACAAAATCTTTTATTAGAAAATTTGTTTAGTAAACTTACAAGTTTCACTCAAACAAATATCTAATATGTCATGTTCATAGATTTATACACAATCCAAGAACCTCTCAAGACAAACTCCTTAGCCCTCTTAAGCGTTATGCTTTCTTACAAGAAACCACATAACCTTAATATCTAAGAATTTTCTTGCTCTTTTGTGCTGCCCTATACAAAGGCTGAGCAATATTGATGAACCACTCTTGTACACCCCCTATTGATTAACCAACCAAATTAAAACAATATGTCATGTCATATTATATTTAAAAAATAAATCAAAAATAAAACAAACCTTAACCACTCTTTTATAAACCCAAACCGAAATACAATTTTGTTTAGTTACAAATCTAAACCCTAACCGTTATTTAATCAACCCAAACCAAAATATAACTTCGACTATTTACAAAATCTAAACCCTAACCCACTATTTTGTCAACCTAAACCGAAATATAATTTCGTTTAATTACAAAATCTAAACCCTAACCACTAATTTGTCAGCCCAAACCTATATATAATTTTGTTAAATCACAAAATCTAAACCCTAACCACTAATTTATAAACCCAAACCGATATATATTTCCTTAACAAAAATTCTACATAATTCGTTTCCTTAATTTTCTTTATTTTTTAATTTTATTTTTGATTTAACTTTTTTAAAATAAAAATTGACGTGGCATATTGTTGTATATTGATTAGCTGATTAAGAGAGGGTGAACAAGAGTGGTTCACCGCTAGGGGTGAACAAGAGTGGTGAACCCCAAGTATTTTTTGGCTAAACACCCCTATTTATACATAATAGGTCATGGTCATACAAGCCTAATTTCGTATTCTAACCCTAATAGGTATTGCCAAATCACTTTGCAAATTTCCTTTTCTTTTATGGAGTAGGATATTCCTTTTTTTCATGTTTCCTTTTCTACTAAAAATGAAACTTTTCAAACTTCTAGTCTTCATAACCTTTGTGTTCTCAATATTAACCATCATAGCTGAATTCCTTATTTCAGCTACACATAACCTGTTCCGTTAAACTACTTCTTCTTCCAAAAATGTCGTTTTCTTTTTCTCTTCATCTTGATTTAAAACTCAGTTAAAAATACATCAACAATCTCTCCCTTTCTTATTGAGTTTAACAATCCAAGCTTCATACAAACATAAGCTTCAAACCATTACTTTGATGATCTCCAAACTCTCCCTTAATCTCCAAGTAAGGATCTCTACAACATCTAAAACTCGATCACCGAAACACCAATAAACTGAATTGTATTCTTAAATGTTTGTCTTTAAGTGTCCCAAAAGTTTCAAATGGACATGGATATATACAAGGATCGCCAAAAGTGATTGATGTGGCAAAATATATTGTGCAAAATGCTCATTGCTTAAAGACTGCGACAATCTTTTTTCAGTCTGCTAGAGAGACAGAGTGAGATGGTGATCCAGGAGTTGTACTTTCTTTTCGATGTCCAACAACTCATACTACTATAAATTTTTCATTATTGCATGTGTTGATAGTTTGGAAGTTGTTTCCCAATATTTAGATATTGGCTTCGTAAAAGCAGTTGTTATGACTTATAATTACGTGATCAATGAAAAAAATGTTTTGGTTTTTATATAAATTCAAGGTAACCTAGTTTACTCAAACAATACAAAAAAGAAGAAAAGAATTACTAGATTGGAGGGTGGGGAATATAATTTTTAAAAGGCACTTGTGCCCTTTTGGGTGTGAGAGGGGGTGAAAAAAATACAAAAGTGCCACAAAAAGTAACTGCCACGTCAGCAGGTTGGAGAAAGTTATTTCAAAGTTTTTGGTGGCAGTCATGACAGACTTGTTTTCCTCGGCAGATATATATGACTTTGTTAATAAAGTGATAGACAAATGTAATATATATTGAAAATTTGGTAGGTAAATGTGAGAGATAATTTTTTAGTGGTAGCAGAGTTTGAAATTAAGTCAGATGTATGGAAGACTGACATATAAATATGGTAGAGTAATTACATTGGTGATAGATTAATGTGTAGTTGGTAGAGTTTATTGGCAATGATATTGGCTATAGTGATAGATCTATGTATTTACCACAGATGTTACGAGGATGATAGACATAAATGACAGATAATTGTATTCACGACAGATAAAAACGACATAGTTTTAAACTAGTGATGACAGGTACATGTAGGTGACATATTTTTCCGATTTTTGACAGATTTAGCGGCCATAGTTGCGATAGATCGATGTATAAGCCACCACAATGAATAAAAGTAGACAGAGTTATAGAATGTGTGGTGGTAGATAAACCGCAGAGTGATATACTAATACTATTTAATAATTAGGTCAAATGTGTACTCCTATGTGAAAAATCAAATTTGCCCTTTTTCTTCATCTTCTTTCCTCACCCAAACTCGCAAAGTAGATTGAGAAAATCTCTTACGGGAGATCGAATCCCATCTTTAATTCATCTTCACTTGTTATAATCTTAAATAATTTGTGACTTTTGATATATGGAGGAGATATCTATAGTGTGTGCAAAGTAGAAATTAGTGAAGAAGAAGTGGGAATTTTGTGTTGATGATAGGAGAGGTTCGAGGGTCATATATGCGAGGAAGGGAAGCTCATTTGAAGATTTTGTGGCAATGGTAACCGAGGATTTTGGAATCGATTGGAAGTTGTGTCAAGTTCAGCTAAGTTATAAGTTAAGAAAGAAGATGCAAACGATTCCAGGTGATACACCTCCCGTTTTTGTATGCAATCATCGAGATCTTTTTTATTACCATATGCTTTCCCTAGTTCACTCACACTATCAAACGCCCAAATCAAGAATACATGCACACATCTGTGAATTGCATATGTGTCTTTCTCATAAGACAAAACCTTTAGGGAGTCTATTAAACTTTTAAAACTCACTCTATCCCAAGGAAATCTCTCAAATGCTCCTGGATCAAGGACTCGTTTTGCATACTCTAAGGGATCCTACTAGACCTAACTATGCCCAAAATTCCAACATGCAAGACAAATAGCAGACCAAGCATTTTCCTCTTCTCTGCACTCCTTGTTCTCAAACACTCATTCAAATCTTTCCAGCTTGGTCCTACACCACTATCTACTTTCATCTCCCCCCAAAACTCTCTGTGATCAATCTCAACTATATCTTCATCAGAAAATGGCTCACAGTTGAGACCCGTAATGTCACATAACTCATGTAAAGAAAACCTAACTGGACTTCCTTCAATAGCTGACCAGATCTCATGCCTCCTGTCTATTGCCAATTGTTGAGTTAGGAGATGATGCACTATCTTCAAACTCCAAAGATATCGACTATCAGCAAGCTTCAATATCACTTCCACTTGAGAATTCTCTCGGATATCCTTATACACTTCATCCCCAATGCTATCTTTCAGCAGGCCAAAACTAGTTAGAGTACAATTGTGGTGCATGCTCCACTTCTATAATGGATAGTACCCATTACTATAGATTTTTGGTGGATATATTTTCTTTTCGCTGCTACTAGATCCCATCTCCTGTAATATTCACAACTTCTATTCACATCACACTTAATCATACATACATGCATCAAATGTAAAAAATAGTTAAATACGACTTAACTAATATTAAAGCTCTTTCAAGTGAACAGTTAAGTGTCATAAGAAACAAAATAAGAACACTTTGGAAGGCATTTGTCTACCCTCCTTTCCTTTAGTTGTTATATTTTCTACTATCTATCATTACTCACACATTTCTCTATCACAACATATTCAATTCCTTATATTATTTATCACATTTCTCTCCCACAACTTTTTATAATATGTCCCAAATTGCAACTTCAACATCTTTATCTCTATACATCCCCGCCAAATTCAAATTTAATATACACGCCTTAACAGAATATATAATATTTTCTTCTTCTATCTCAAAATCACAAACCCTTACTACACATAATTTGGTTCCGCATCCAATTCGATTTCAATTTGCATATAGGGAGGTCTATCTCCTTACCTGAATCTCGCCGTCGCCGTCGCTTAACCCTTCCTTTTTGCCCCTCCGCTATAACTTCCATAACCCTTTCAAAATCATATATTATTCAATTAACTTACACAACTAACAATTAGCTTACACAAGATACTTGATTTCTACTCAAAAGTACGACTCACCTTCTCACCAACTTCACCCTTTTGCTTTTGCGTCCCCAAACCTGCAACACAAATTCCAAATCAAAACCAAATCAACCCAGATTTAGGTACCCTATTTATTCACAACACAAAACGTCTCTTCATCCAAAATCACCGGAATTTATCTTCCCGAACTATCTCCACAATCCCGACTTTCTCGCCTGTTTTGTCTTTTGCTTTTGCGTCCCCGATACCTGCAGCAAATGCCCAAAATTAAACTCCAAAACATTTGCCACTTGATTCAAACCACTGAGAACTAAGCTCCTAACCCAAACTCACCGGATTTCACTCAGCAATGCAGCTATCCTAACTCGCCGAATTTCGTCACCCTTTCGTATTTCACGAAGCTCCTTCAAAGTAACCCTATTAAACCTCACAACGACACATTCACTCATTCAATCATTCACTCTTACTCCTAACTCACCGGAATTCAATTGCCTCTGGAATAACGATTCGCGATTCTCTCAAACTTTTTCTGTCCCCAAACCAGCGAACGCGAAACACTTCTTCTTCTTCTTCATTAGGTTTTTGTTTTCTTCATTTACTTTTCTTTTTTATTTTTCCATTTATTATTATAATGTCAGTATTAGTAATTATCTCAGAAACAAAAAGCTTTAATGTGTTTTTCACATTTATTTGTGTTGTTTGAGTGACGCTGTTGTTCAACGTGTTGTTTGAGTAAAAACCTAAAGTACTGTTTTAGTCATTTTCTCTAAATTCAAAAGTAGGTAAGGAATTGACAATCTTTTAAATGAAGTAATTTATTTTGAGACACTTGGAGATAAATGATTTACAAGAATAAACATTAATTTGTTGGTCATTGGCTCAATGGTCAGGAAAACAGTTGTACGTGGACTGTATATATCTCTTAGAGCAAAATCCATACTTTGTAATAAGTCCTATAAAATAAATCCTTGTCAACGGAGAGTATACATGTGAGATATGACCTTTAAAGTCTCCAAGTTTTCAGTAATCAAAGTCTAATTAATCTGGAAAAAAGTTTCAAGCACGAAAACTATTAATTTATCAAGATATTAATTTAGCATATAAGTCTTATCATACACCGTATTTAAGTAAGCCAATTTATTATCGAATGCTTAAATAAAAACTAATTATTATTTTTTTTTAAATACAACGACGTTTATGTTCTTTTCAAAACAACGTCGTCGTTTTGAGAATGAAAAAGGTATTTAAGTACATTTAGGGTTTGAAGATAACACATTATAGCTTGGTTTCGAGAGAGAGAAAGAAAGCGGCGATTGCTAGGAATAAAAGAGAGTAAATAGTGTTTCTACAAAATTCACAACCATCCTTAACAATGGTATCTTAAGCAATATCTTAGTCTAAAATTTTGTGATGGAATGTGTCTTATAAGATACATTTCATCCTTAACAATGGTATCTTAAGCAATATCTTAGTCTAAAATTTTGTGATGGAATGTGTCTTATAAGATACCAAATCTGTTACCCTCATGCCTATCAAATTTCTAACTAGCCTGTCCTTTGCTAACCACTTAGGATCTGATTCATTTTCCTTTTCCCTGAAGCAGCAAGAGATCCATCTGTCTTAAGAACTGAATATAACCCCAAAATCTCTAGTTGTGCTAACACTCTATGCTTCCATATGGAAAAATCACCATCCCCATCAAACTTGTCTACTTCAAACTTCCCCTGAGTAGGTTCCATCTATTCTTCTCACTAGATCTAATCAGAACCTAGAAAAGCCAAATATCAAGAACAACACCACAGAAATACCCACAACACCACAACCACACAACACATATATGCAACTAGAACCAAAAGACAACCTCACTAGAGACACACAAAGATACCCAGGACTCAGAAGAAACACCTAATCTCATAAACCAGGTAGGATCCCTAACCTGCTGAGAGTAGATCTTCGGGTGTGTGCTTAAAAAAGACAGTCTTTTGCTGAAAGTTTATAACTTTATGACCTTTAACCAAGCTCTGATACCATTTGTTAACTTTCAGAGGATGTTACTCTTTGTGTTTCCTTATGTGTTTGGTTTTGTGTTTGTAGAAGCAAGAACAAAATAAGGAGAAAGAAGAGAGATGACACGGTGATTTACAAGTTCCCAAGGTCAATGTGACCAAGGTACGTCTTGGTGAGCTAACAACCAGCCCACAAGGTTTATATCAAGCGTTAAACAGAGTACAAGAAACCAGGAAGAAGAAAATCCCTAAGAGAGACTACATCTCAGATTAAAGGTAGAAGAAAGAACCCTAAAACCTTAATCTTTCTCTCCTAGTTATTCCCGCTTGCTACTCACGCTCCTATCTTGTCTTCACTCTATTTTGCTCCTTATATATCCCTTTGAATGTTCACCTTTACAGCTCACAGTCAAAAAACCTCAGAGCCTTGATCCTTATCATTAAGATTCAATGAATAAAGACACGTCAAAACCTTTTCTCCTTTTAATCATCTTGGGCTGTATCAGAGTCCAGTTTCTTACCGGGCCTTCAGCAACCATTCAGGCCCAAACTACTTAACTCTTCACCCACACTGTGGGACCGAATCGACACTGATCAGATGTTAATTTGATATACATGAAAATTCTGATTTCGATCCAGTAGGCTTACCTCATGTATATTTCGATCGAATATATAAAACATAAAAGGCTTTGTGGGATTTATATTTATTCAAGATTTACATGAATTATTTCTCCATATAAGGTTTGCATATTTGAGATTTGTATTCTCGTGATTCCTTGTCTATGTTCTTGGTTTTTCTTGTGACAAATTCTCTTGGTTTCTTGAACCGAACAAAAGATAAAAGTGACTGTTTACGTCAAAGATAAAATAATTGTGCAGATCGATTGATTGTAAAAATATGGACAAGATCAGCCAATGAATTGCTCGTGAAGATACTATTGGATCTCCCAACGTAACAGAAGTTGCAGTAAGCACAAGTGTTTTGTCCAAGCAATGGAAGTTTCTTTGGATGTGTCGCTTCTAAGTTCTTGTCACCTGAAAAAATTAACACTCAAGGTTATTATATTTCATGCAAAAAGAATCTAAGGACGTTATCATGTGCTTTTTGCATCTTTTTGTTATTGCTATCTCTGGTAGTCTAGTGTCACACTCACCAAATTAAAATATTAAAAATGTGACAACATGGAATGCTTACTGGTATCACACATTTCTCTGTAGGAAATATTAGTATCTTATGTACAAAAGGATCAGTTACTAATCACTGACTAGTTGGCCAAATACAGAGACATGAGCTTTATACAGTTTATGCTTGATCATACACTATGCTAAAGGTATAGAATATTGTGTTTATTGATTTTTGATATTGGATTGTAAATTTTAATTTTGAATCAACCCTGAATAGATATTTACTGAATTAACTTTCCAATGCGGATGGTATAGCTCGTGGAGCCAGATTGTTGCCTGCAGACATTTCTTTTGTAAACATTTTTTCTCTTGATTGATTTTCAATGAGGATTTGATTTATTAATGAATACGTGGTTGGAAAAAAAAAAAAAGAGAACCTTAATGATTTGAGATTAATAGTGTTTAAAACATTGGGTTTTTGGGAAATCAATTGCATAAAATAATTTTAGCACAAAATGTACTTTAAAAATGTATATAGAGATATGGATTCGCATGCGAAGAAGCTATTGCATTGGAAAGACAACAAGAGCTTATTCATGAAAAAAGAGATAAAGGAAATTTAAGGCAAAACATCTTGGCATTTCGTCGAACAAATCCAATGCATCAACCAATATATTGTTTCGGACAAATTGGCTTCGGTTCGAACTGCCATGTCTTTGTATGTGTCACAGTACAAATTTGATAAGACTGCTGGCAGAAACAATAAAGCTTTGATTCTCTTCTGTCAAATTAGCTTTGTTTCATTTCGAGGGTCTTGTAATAAATCAAAGATTAGATTCTGATATAATCATATCATAAAACAAGAACCCAAGTTACAAAATCTTCACAACGCAAAAAAAAAACAAAAAACAGTGGACGATTGATAAAAAGTAAAACCCTATTAGAAGATGATATCTTGCAAGGGCTTTTCACTCGTCTTCCTGGCTATGCAACCTAGCAAGCCTATTGGTAACAACAATGTCTAGCTGAGAAGCTCTCTCCACTATGGCCTTTCTCTTCTTTGTTGAGACATTGTGAGCAATCTCGGCGCAGTAAGTCCTGAGAAAAAAACCCAAAGTAAAACACATCAATGAGACGAATATGCTCAAGATTCTCTCACATTCTACTAATGTAATCAAGAATCTCTCACATTCTACTAATGTAATCATTATAGTTACCTGTTGTGCATCATAAGTAACTCGAGCTCCGAAGTGTTGTGAACAACGAATTTCTTGAATCCATTAGGGAGGTAGTGACGGGTCTTCTTGTCAGATCCGTAACCAACATTGGGCATTAAGGTGACACCTTTGAACTTTCTCCTCACCCTAGAGTCAATACCCTTAGGCCTCCTCCAGCTTTCCTGATCAACAACAACATCAATCGCAAGACAAATGAATCATTCGATAATGAAAGCTCAAAATATCACTGCTTTCTGACTAATGTAAACATTGATGAGAAAATGTCAACAGGTAAAAAGTAACAGTAAGCTTATCAAATCGATTCAATTTCTACCCGTATAAAACCAAAGTAACCAGAAACAGAGTAAGAATTCTGGTTACCAGATACCACAGGGCATTATACAGATGCACAAGCTTCATAGTCCTAAAAGAACTAGGACTATATGTCACATAAAAGATGCTAATCATCATCAAGATTCTAAGACCGAGACGTAATGATGATACAGTATTTTTTTTCTCACTATCAGAGCCTAAGCTCTACAGAGAGTGATGAACGAATACTCATGAAAACAAAGTTGAATCTAGATAAAACTGCAAAAGGAGATCAAAGATGATATACTTTGACGGTGATTCTACGATCACTCTGGGGTCTGATGAACTTGGCAGACCTCTTCTTCACGACCTTCTTCGTAAGCAACGGAACCGCCATTTTTACTCCTCCCTTCACTACAAAATCACCAAAAGCGTCAGACGAAACAACGTTTTAATTGATTTATACAGAGAAAACTAAGGCAAAGAGATGTGATTAAGAGAAAGAAGCTTACGGTGATGAGAGCTCCCTCCGCCGCTAATGTGAAAGGACGACTCAAGTTTGTTAGATGAACATGACTTAGGGTTTCTCGGTGTGAAGGTCAAAAATGTAATTTTGGATAAAGATTAGAATCAACGGCTAGATCTTTAAGTTAGTCTAAACGCACAATCAACGATTGGATTGTAAGTTTTTGAAATCTATCATCTTTTCTATTCACCACATCTACCATTAGCCTTTTATCATCATTTTCTATCCCCACAACCACATCTATCATTAGTCTTATTTGTTAGTCTCGCTTCACTTCGATATTCGTTTCGATTCGATTTCAAAAATTCAAACATCTTTCAGATGTTGAAGCAAAGAAAATATGAAAATAGAGTATTCATAAAAATCGAAAAACAAATAACAAATATTGTTTTTTTAATATCGAATATCCGCTTCGATTTGTATATAAAAAATATTATATAATATATATAATATGTGTAATTGTAAAAATATATTTAGATTATTATATTTTGGCAAGTTTGACTTTTTGTTAAATGTTGTTCTTAAGCAAATAAAATTTTATTAGAAAAAAGCAATATTAAAAATAAAATGTGAGAATTTATATTACAATACTAGGTTTGCTTAATAAGTTCTCAAGTCTGTAGTTTTTTCTTTAGATAATGCTTCTTATTTTTAATATAATTTTAATTTTTAATATGTTTTGTGTGTAGTAGATTTGCATTGTGGGAGCGAGAGAAAGCTACACTGATGACTGAACAATTTTTTGATGGCATTGCTGTTTATGTTTATATGCTAAGATGTCAGTCTCATCATTTCTTTCATGTTATGTTTTGATTAATGGCATTTTAACTATCGGGTTTTGGCTTTTTGGATTAGTTTGATGGCATGCTCGAGGTAGGATATCAACGGTGATTACATTTTCTTCTTATTTTGAAAACATGTCAAACAAGAACCTCTAATATCTCATATTTTGCAGTTTATATTTATGTACTATATGTTTTTAGTTTAAAAAAAAATAGATGGGTCGAAGCTAAGCGAATACAACATCTTTTCTGGTCTCTTGCATGCATTCTCTCTTTTCTTTCTCTGTTGTCTTGTACCCTTCCAACATCTCTCGGGCTTAGTTGTAATCATCTATTATTAGTTGTAATCATCTATTTACTTCTTCATTATTGCTTTTCCAAACAAACTATTGGTATGTTTGTGTTATCGGTTCATCGTTTTGTATGCAACTTCTTTCCCTAACAACGCTTTCTGCACATCGTTTATCTAATAGAAAGTATTTATAATAATTTAGGAGGCGTTCATGATTTAGAGTTTTATTTTATTTACGATTTCCACCGTTCCCACATACCTTTTATGATTCGCCTCATGTTTTTCAAACAGAGATTAGAATCAATTTAGTGTTGTTGATTTCACTCTCTCTGATCTCTTTGGCTATATCTCGATATGTTTCATTTGTCATTGTAATCTTCTCCTCGAGAATATATGCTTCATGTTCTCTCTAAATGCTTAGCTTCTAGTCTCTACAACTCTCCTCCTTTCTTTTTTCGGTTCTACTTCATTACGTAAAATCTTTACCGTTTCTTCCAGATTTACAATCGTGGATTCCCTCAATGCAACATGTATCCTGGTCTCTTGCATTCTCTCTTCTCTTTCTCTGATATTTTGTACTTTTTCAACATCTCTCGGGCTTAGTTCTAATCATCTATTATTAGTTGTAATCATCTATTAACATCTTGATTATTGCTTTTCCGAACCAATTGATGGTTTGTTTGTGCTTTCAGTTCAACATCTTATATGCAGCTTCTTTTCCTAACAACGCTTTCTACACATCGTTTATTTAATAGAAAGTATTTATAAGAATTTAGGAGGCGTCCATGATTTTGAGTTTTACTTTATTTACGATTTTCAGTAACACATAAAAGAAGAAAAATTATATTTTTAAAAGATATAACTCGCCATTATTACAATTAATATTCGCAAATTTACTATTATTTGGGGTAAAAAATAATTAATCGAGGGTCAACATTTATATCCAAGAAAAAATAACTAATCGAGGGTCAAGATTGTAAGTTTCATATGTTCCATATATTATTTTCCAAAACTTTTATTTTCTATTTTTCTCTATATATTCCTTTTCCAACAATTTATTTTCTATTTTTTCTATTTTTTTCCTTTTATTTATATTATTGTGTAGAATATATTAAAATTAAAAATGTTAATTAATGAGATAGCAAAAATGTTAATCAGTGAGTTGTCTCATCGCGATTGGTCGTTTAAAATCCTATGTGAACGCTCTCAAAAGCTTATAGCTTCAACTTTATATAGCACAGACTATGTTTTGAACCCATGCTACGCATGGGTATATTTGATATATTTTTTTAAAATTATTTGGGAATAATGTCAATTAAACCCTGAACTTGTTGGTCAACACCATTTAAACCCTGAACTTTGCCTAATGCCATTTAAACCATGAACTTTGCCTAAGGCCATTTAAATCGTGTAGTTTTGTTTGACTATTATTTTAAACATCACATTTTATTAACCAAGCCAATTTACACATATCGTAAAATCATAAACCGGAGCAACTAAAAAACATTTAGCATCCGTGTTAAAACATTCGTTATTTACAGAACGAGTATTTTCCGTGAATCAAAATATCAAAAAAAATCCCCAAATCACACAATAAACCCTAATTTTCAAATCACCCAAATAAACACAATTCTCTCTTTGCGATTCAGAGAAGAGGAACACGTTCCAGTACAAAACAATTTAGAGGCACCACAAGGCGTTTTAGAGGCTGTGACCGGAGATGAAGTTGGAGCACCACCGGAAGGCGTTTCAAAGGCTGAGATCGAATACAGAGTTGAAGCTCCACAGCAAGGCCTTTCAGAGGTCGAGAAGAAGAAGAATTCTAGTTTAAAATCGTGAAGAGGAAAAGGTGAAAAAGAAGAAATTGAGAAATTGAGAAATCGATTTTGTGTTTAGAGTAATGTTTTTTTATTTGGAGAATTTTTTTCTCATATGCACCGTGTAAATTGGCTTGGGTAATAAAATGTAATGTTTAAAATGATAGTCAAACAAAACTACACGATTTAAATGGCTTTAGGCAAAGTTCAAGGTTTAAATGGTGTTGACCAACAAGTTCAGGGTTTAATTGACGTTTTCCCAAAATTATTTAGTATATTTGATATATTTTGGTTAAAATTATTTATGTTTGACGATTAATGAATTAACTATTTGAAATAACGTCGTTCATCTAAATTCCTAAACTTGAAATTAAATGTCTTTCTTACTTTCTACCGTAACGTAGTTTTATATTTCTAGAATAACCATAGGAAATATCATAAACAAACAAATAAATTAACTAACCAAGATATCAGTAAATAATAAACAAACGAAAAGCAAACAAATAAAGATATCGGACTGTGCTTTTTACATTAGCATCCTCTACCTAACATAAACTCCAATTACTTCATTAAAAAGACTTACCCAATCAAAGTTCCCAATATAGACAATACACCTATCTATATCTATACTATTAAAGCAGAAGTACCCATGTAGTTTTACATTAAAGTTTTCAAATGAAATAAAATACACCTAATCAGATACTTCATTTTCGGATCTTTGGGTATGGATCATATATTTCTACAGCAGATTATATTGTTTCCATATTTAATTTTGATTTTCCTAAAATATATCTACCTAATTTAATGTAATGAATTAAAAAATTATTGTTCTTCTTTCACGTTTATATGATCTTATTTATATTTTATTTTATTTTATTATATTATATTAAACATATGAATAATAAAAATAGAATTTTTTTCTGCATATGTTGCACTTTGAATTTTTTTAAACGGACGTATATTACTATAAATTGAAAAATAAAAATTAACCATATCATAATTATAATTTACAATTTATTTATTTAACTCTTTGAAAAGACCATCTGTGACCGTGGAGTAGCACGGGTTATCCTCTAGTATACATTATTTGCGAAGTCTTTTACCCGGTTTGGAGGCCTCACATAGCTCCTCAGCCTAGAAAAAACGATTTAACCCTTTTTTTTAATATTCGGACAAATTTAACTCTTAAGGACGGGCATTAGCGTCAAACTACACTAATTGGGTCATCGGATCTAATAACGGGTGGATCAAAAAACGGGTCTATTGGATCTAGAAAGTAGAAACGGGTCTATTATTTTCTTAAAACCTAGATTATAGACCGCCTCTTGAATTTTTATAAATATTCGTCGTTAGGTTTTTATACCGTCTCAACTAGATTTTCTTTGTTTCACCGCCGATTAGCACTATGATAGAGGAAAAATTCGACCTTGAAGGCGACCACTCACTCTTGTTTTCTCTCCTAGATCTAGGGATCCTGTTTCTTGTTAGATATTGGGATTCTGATGGTCAGAAAGATCTTCTTCTTAATGATATGTATGAGTTGCAAATTGTTGCCCAATTTCTTCGACCTTCTTCGGCTGATGGGTTCTCTGCTTTTCGTAGTTGCTCCACCACGAGCAACAGATTCATGTTGAGAAAAAAGCTTAAAAATACCTCATCTATTTTTTATTTGGACGTTTAATACATGATCTTTCTTGGTTGGAAGAATAATACCCAAAATAATAAAAACGTGCAATTTAATACCTAAACTATTAAATATTGACATTTTCCTACCTACGATCTCTCAACAAAAAAAATATTCCAATTTTACCCTTCTTCATTTATATTTATTATTAGTGCATAAATGACATGAAATTAATTACAATTTTATTGGAAGAAAAATATTTGCTAGTAATATTTCATTGTATCATTAATTTATAGATTTAATTCAAAATATATATTTCATTTTTCATTTTTATCCAAAAAATATTAAGTGATTCAATGAAAGGTTTATTTTGAATTATATGTTTCATATCCAAAATATATATTTCATTTTTATCCAAATATATTTTTTTAAGAAATCTAATGAAAGATATATATATATATATATATATATATATATATATATTGAATTATATATTTCATATTTAAAAATGATATGTATATTTCATATTTCATTTTTATATAAAACTTTTTAAGAGATCCAATGAAAGATATATTTTGAATTATATATTTAATATCCAAAAATTGTATTCTATTTTAATCCAAAAATTTTAAGAGATCCAACGAAAGATATATTTTGAATTATATATTTTATATCTAAAAATGAATATTGAAGTATGAAATATATATTTTTAATTAAAGATATAAAGAAATATTACAATGAAATAGTTAAGTAAAATATAGTATTTTATGCATTAATAATAAATAGAAGTGAATAGGGGTAAAATTGGAAAAAAACTGTTGAGAGATCGTAGGTATAGAAATGACAGAATTTAATATTTTAGGTATTAAATTACACGTTTTTATTATTTTGAGTATTATTCTTCCAATCTTAAAAGATCATGTATTAAACGTTCAAATAAAAATAGATGAAGTATTTTTAAGCTTTTTTCCCGATTCATGTCCCCTTCTTCCTCCATAAACCCTATGTCCCGTGAGGAGGCAATTAACCGTTGATAATGACCTATCCGCTTCCTTGACCGCACATATTAGCCAAATACACAGTTGAAGAAACAAATGTTAACTGCAGAACTCCCTTAGCTTTATGCATGCTTTCTCGAAGAGTTAAATAAATGAATTGTAAATTATAATTATGATATGGTTAATTATTATTTTTTTATTCATAGTAATATACGTCCGTTTTAGAAAATTCAAAGTGCTGGATGAACTCTGCCGAGTTATGAATCTCTAACCGTAACTCCCAATTCCAATCGGTAATTATGATCCACAATTCAATTCAAAGATGAATACTTTTTTGAGTGTGTGTGATTGATTACCCAACAATTGATCATGTTTTGTTTTAACAGACAAACGAAGAAATTGATAGGTGTGTGACTCAAACCAGTGAGCCGGATCCAGTAGCTACATTTCACCACGCCATGAAATAGAACCAGACATTGAACTTGGAGATTTAGAGGTCAGAATTCTATTTTTATTCTGTTTTGGTTGATTAGTCTTGTATACCGTGGGATGAGACTTGCTTTTAGTTTCTTTGTATCTTCAAATGTTTTTTCTTGTAGAGACAACTTGCTGATCACGAACATGAGGTGCTGGACATGAATTCAAACAGTGAAAATATTCGGCAGGCATATAACGAACTCCTTGAATTCAAGGTAGTTCTTCAAAAGGTAGGTGTATTCGCCGTCCATCCTCGGATTTATATTCAGTAACTGGAAAATGTTTGGTTTTCAGTTTTTCCCCCTCCAAAGTACCTGAAAATTTCTTGATCACTTGACAAAGGTTAAATAGCGCAATAGATATTGTTCAGTTTTCATTCAAATTTTACTTGATAAAACGTACACTCATCTTCCTCTATTTATGCTTAATGATCGCAAGCCACAAATTTGAGTTCTATGATTGTACACGTTTCTATTAACTGTGTTAATCTATGATTGTAGGATGTGTACGTTCTGGAGCAATGTGTTACAATATGAATGATGTTTCAGCTTTCAACCGAGCAGAGGGTGAGTTCATGTTATGTTATCTTGATAGTAGTGGTATGCTCTCTTCTTTAAAAGATGTATCATCAATCTTCTTCTTTCTCTCACTGACAGATATTATAAAGACAAAATACTAGAAAGGGTCTTGTGCTGGAACTGATTTTAACGAGTTTGGTGTTTCTCTTTTAATAAAATTTTAGTTGTTAGCGTACTCTCTAGCTAAAACATTGAACAGATGGGAGAGACGAACGCCCTTGACGTCGTCGCATTGCGGTCGCCTCTTATATGGTGGCAAAGACATAACTGACATTTCCCGCATAGTGATTCAGCCATCAACTAAGCCTATCCATCATGATGCCTTGTATAAAGATGTCAGATGTGAAGTTTCTGATGATTTGTCTGATTGTGTGTTTATACTGGGTATCAAACAACATGAGGTGTGACAGTACTATTGCATTGAAAAAGACTCTTTGAAGTAAAAGGATTCTGAGTAAGAATATAATACAGAAAAACTCCACAATCAATCACAAGAACTCAAATACTCCATATATAACGATAACCAATCGATGTTCATAAAACATGGAAAGATTACTCACTGGCTCTCTAGAAGAGAGAAACCCAGCAATCTAAGAGTCAAATGACAGAGAAGAAGAGTTCTTATAAAGATCAAATGCGATGATAATGAAAAATGAGCAAAACAATGCTCTTATAACTCGCCAGACTGTGTTTCCAACGGCCAAGGAATCTTCTAATCTCTGCCATCCACGTGTTGACTGCGATTTCCTACTTGGCTATGAACGTGTGAGTCGCACGTGTGGGTGGTTCTGCTATTATCTGTATCAAATCTTCCCCCTCTGCAGAACCTTGTCCACAAGGTTGATTAAGCTGGAAAAGCAGGGAATTTCTTCTGAATATCAAACAAAAATTCCCAAGTAGCTTCCTCAATGGGTTCATTCAACCACTTGATCAATACCTTGGTCACAGTCTTGCCTTGGTGATTCACCATCTTGCGTTCCAAAATCTTCTCTGGTTTTTTTTCAAATACATCAGGCAACACAGAAGGAAGTTGAGAAGCAACAGGAACATTACCAACCAACACCTTCAGCTGAGAAACATGGAAAACATGATGAATGTGAGTTCCTAGAGGGAGTGCCAATTTGTAAGCAGCTTCACCAATTTTATCCACGATCTTGTAAGGACCATAGAACTTGGGAGCAAGTTTCTGATTAGCTCGGAAGACAACAGAATTTTGGCGATAGTGTTGAAGCTTCAAGTATGCATATTCACCAATCATAAAATCTCTCTTAGTGCGTGACTGGTCAGCTTACTGTTTCATCTTGTGCTGTGCTCGCATCTAGTGGAAGTTCAGAAGTAAGATCATGTTTTCACGCTCTTGTAAGGAACGAGCCACCACAGCAACTTTGGATTCACTAGGAAGGTATGGGAGATGTACTGGTGGAGCTTGACCAAACACCGCTTCATAGGGTGTCATTCGGGTTGCAGTATGATAATTTGTATTGTACCAAAACTCTGCAAGAGACAACCACTTACTCTACATGTGAGGCTGTGTATGACACATAAAACGAAGGTAGGTTTCTAGACATCGATTCACCACTTCAGTCTGGCCATCACTCTGTCGGTGATAAACATAAGACATCTTCAGGGCAACTCCTTGCAGAGAAAAGAACTCCTTCCAAACTCGCTTGTAAACACCGAATCTCTATCACTGACAATTGAGTTTGGACACCCATGATGTTTAAAAACATTATCCAAATAGGCTTGAGCCACAGTTAATGCACTATAGGGGTGAGACAGAGAGATGAAATGAGCTGCTTTACTCAATATGTCCACTACCACCATAATAACTGACTTGCCTGCAGAAACTGGAAGACCATCAATAATATCCATAGAGACCTCACTCCACAATGTTTTTGGAATAGGGAGAGGCTGAAGAAGGCCAGGAAAAGCTGCATTGTCATTCTTGCACTGTTGACAAACAGAACAAATACGAATATAAGTTTGAATGTCAGCCGTCATACCCTTCCAGTAAAAACTGCCTTTAACCCTCTAATGAGACATCACGACCAGAATGACCACCTAGTCCTGAGCAATGCAACCATTCAAGAATTGAATTGCGAATCGCAATGTTATTTGGGACAACAATCTTACTTTTCCTTCTTAAGATATGTTGAGACCAAGAATAGTGCTTCTTAGAGTTAGATTGAGCTTGTAAAGCTGCAATAATGGATTGTAGAGCTGGATCTGTGGCATATGTTGCCTGAATAACTTTCAACAAGTCACATTCAACCACTGTCATGGCCGTATATAAAACCTCAGAGCCCTCGACACGAGACAAAGCGTCTGCCACCAAATTTTCTTTGCCTTGCTTGTATTGGATCTCATAATAAAATTCGAGTAGTTTGGGGAGCCATTGCTGTTGAATTGGAGTGTTAAGACATTGTTCCAACAAGTATTTCAAACTTCTTTGATCTGTTTTGATGATGAAGTGGGCAGGTAACAAGTAGTGTCTCCATTTCTGGACAGCAAAAATAACAGCGAGAAGCTCTTTTTCATAAATAGAGAGGTGAAGTTGCTTGCCTTTCAACTGTCGACTAATGTAAGATAAGGGATGGCCATCTTGCATCAATACTGTGCCAATTCCAATTCCACAAGCATCAGTCTCCACAACAAAAAAATTATCAAATAAAGGCAACACCAACACTAGAGCTTGACATAGAGCAGTTTTAAGGTTATCAAACGCTTCTTGTGCTGCAGAAGTCCAAAGAAAAGCATCAGTCTTAGTCAAAGCATGGAAGGAGCTTGTAATAACTCCAAAATGCTTGACAAAACGCCTGTAATAACCAGCAAGACCCAGGAAACCTCTCAATTGTTTAAGATTCTTGGGTGTGGGCCATTCTACAACTGCCTTAACCTTGGCAGGATCCGTTGAAACTCCTTCAGCACTGATAAAGTGTCCCAAATATTCCACCCTTGAAACTGCAAATGCACACTTACTCATTTTAGCAAATAGACTCTCAGTTTTCATTACTTCAAAAACCAGTTGAAGATGCTTCACATGCTCTTCCAGTGAGCTACTGTATATGAGAATGTCATCAAAGAATATCTAAACAAATTTCTTCAAAAAGGCTTTAAAAACTGAATTCATCAAGCTTAAGAATGTTGCAGGTGCATTGGGAGGCCAAAAGGCATGACCAGATACTCATAATGTCCACTATGAGTTTTAAAAGTTGTTTTGGAAACATCATTTTCTTGCATTCTAACTTGATGATAACCAGCCCTCAAATCGATTTTATAAAAGATCTGAGATCCTCCTAGTTCATCCAACAAATCTTCAATTAAAGGAATAGGGAATCTATCCTTCACCGTGATGCTATTAAGCTCCCTGTAATCCACGCATAATCGCCAAGTACCATCCTTCTTTTTGACAAGCACCACAGGAGAGGCATAAGGGCTAGAGCTAGGTTGAATAGTTCCAGCAGTAAGCATGACTTCCACTATAGTATCAATTTCATTCTTCTAGTGCAGAGCATATCTATAAGGCCTTTGATTCACTGGATTTGCACCCTCCAGTAATAATATCTTATGATCATGATTTTGCCTAAATGGAGGTAACCCTTTTGGCTCTGCAAAAACTTCAGGAAAGGTGTGTAACAGATTCTCAACCACTGGTGGAGTCTCTGTAATTACTGTTACAGCATTGATTTGAACCGAGTTACTCACTTCTTCTTCCTCAACTGAATTCATGCATATCATAGAGATCTGCACGTCCTCCTCATCCAACTTCTTAAGGCGTTGTGCCTTCACATCTCTAACTGACCCACTGTGAATGCCCTTTAGCAGTACTCGCTTATTCTGCCACATAAAACTCATCTCATGTTTCTTGAACTCCCAAGAAATCCGGCCTAATGTTTCAAGCCATTGAACCCCTAGGACCATGTCACACTCGTGCAGTGGAATCAACAACACATCAGACTGAAAAAAGTAGTGTGGAGCCTCCATTGAAAACCCTCGACTTTACCATGTACTCCCAATTTTCTACCATTTGCAACTGATACCCTTGCTAAACCAGAAATTTTTATGTCACACCCCAACTTCGCAGCAACCTTGGGATCCACAAAATTATGAGTGGAGCCGGAATCTAACAGAATATAAATTGGCTTCTGCCCATATAAACCCTTAACTAGCATAGTTTTATAATCTAATATTCCCGAAACGACATTCAATGAAACTCGCGGCGTATCCTTATCATCTTGCTCTGCATCTTCCCACTCCTCATCATCATCTACTTGAATACCCTCTTCCACCTCAAGACTAAACAGTTGAGTCTTCTTATGAGTCTGGTAATGCTCCGGAGTAAACTTCTCATCATACCAATAACACAACCCTTTGGCCCTGCGATCACTCATCTCTTCATGACTAAGAAACTTCTTAGGAACAACTTCACTAAATTTGTGGGCAGAACGCGGTCCCTGAGCTCCTCCCTTCCTAGGAGTTGGAAAGAGACTCCGAGAGCCTTGACCAAACGCACCTCCCTTAACAGAATGCCAAGTCTGAGCACTAGGTTTCTTGGGATGAGCCTTCTCATACAACCTCCTCTACTTATAACATTGGTGAATGCTCTGTGGTTCAAACATCTTGACGTGCATTTGTGTGTCAAGCCTTAATCCTGCCAAATACAAACTCAACAAATATGCTTCAGATAAATTCACCCTGATTTTAATCAATTCAAACTTGCGATGGTAATCAACTATTCCATCTGTCTCATGTAGTTGTTTAAGTTCGGCCATAGGTTCATCACTGTCATCTTCAAATTTTTCACGCAACAATCTTACATATCCATCCCAATCATACAACACATCCAAACCGATACCCGATTGAACAAAAGAATGATGCCATATTGATGCGTGACTATCAAAGTGAATAGCAGCCATCTTAACCTTCATCTCATTAGGAGTGTAATCCACAACAAAAAACTCGTCAACCTTAAATAACCATTCATTCAATCGATTACCATCAAAGCGAGGAAAATCAATATTACCCAACCTAGTGAGGTTACCATAAAGATAGTGAGCATCAGATCGGCGAGGATCTGGATGAACCAGTTCCGATTTAACACACACCGGTGGATCTGGGTAATTTGAGCGTATATCCGTGGAAGAAGAAGACGCTTTTGGATATCCTTCAGCAGACTTAGGTCCCTCAGCTCCTGGTTTCGTCGATCGCTGAAACGCCTCAAACATCTCTGCGATATGCTTCATCATCTGACGACTCTGGTCCGCCACAATCTCCTCCAACCAAGAAATCCGAGACTCCGAGGGATCTGTCTCCACCACCTGTTGTTGCTTACCCTCAGCAACCTGCGATCGCGTTTCCACCACCATTTTATTATCCGAGAAACGTTTGGCTTTGATACCTTTAATACAGAAAAACTCCACAATCAATCACAAGAACTCAAATACTCAATATATAACGATAATCAATCAATGCTCATAAAACATGGAAAGATTACTCACTGGCTCTCAAGAAGAGAGAAACCCAGCGATCTCAGAGTCAAATTACAGAGAAGAAGAGTTCTTAAAAAGATCAAATGCGATGATCATGAAAAATGAGCTAAACAATGCTCTTATAACTCGCCAGACTGTGTTTCCAACGGCCAAGGAATCTTCTAATCTTTTCCATCCACGTGTTGATTGCGATTTCCTACTTGGCTACGAACGTGTGAGTCGCACGTGTGGGGTGATTCTGCTATTATCTGTATCAGAATAAGAGCTTGAGTTCCCTTGAGAAGAAGAAAGCCACTTTACAAGCAAATTCCCACTAGCTCAGATTTGGTGAGTCCTTCTATCCGTTTGTGAAATTTAAATTGCTCAGAAATTTAAGAAAGGCTACATATGTATTGTTTTGCTATGTATCCAATTATTTGTGTTTGACAATCCATGTGTAAGCTGAGTCCTACGCCAATTTGATATAATAGTTTGGGACTTAATGCATAGTTGTGTTCGATTTTTGATGGTCTCATTGTGTTTTGCGACATGGTCATCTTCCTTAGCATTGGATTGGGTTATTGGAACTATAGAAATGGTCAGATATTATCTGACCGATTTAATATAAACCCTAAGTTTGTCCACCACCTTAATAGTTTTGAGATTCTCTCTTTAACCTATCGCTTAAAATTCGCTTATTCCTCCCATCATCATCCTATTTCTTGCCTTCTCTACACTTTGCAAATCCCTTTTCAGTTCAGATTTCTAGGTTTTCTCTTCAAGTTTGTGAAACATAGAGAGAGAGAGAGAGAGAGAGAGAGAGAGAGAGAGAGAGAGAGAGAGAGATGTCGCTGTGACCGAGCAAACATGTTAACAATCACACCATATGAAGTGTTTTCCCCTTCCGTCATTCTGTCAAGGAACTCTTTCCAATCTCCAGCAACTAAAGGCTTGATTGGTTCTCCCGCTCTCAGCCGCCTAGCGGTTGCTAGCGGGCGGTTGCGGTTGTGAGCGGTTGATACCAATCATAGAAAACGCTTCACACCGCTTCAAACCGCTCGAAATCGCTGAATTTCAAAAGCTCCCTCCAGCAAGCGTTTGCGGTTGCGGGCGATTGCGATTAGTTTAAAAAAGGAAAGAATCTAAAAAAGGAAAATCTGTAAATTATATTTTATCAAATTATATATATATATATATATATTCACATTAATTATCAAAAATAGTCACTCTCTTTATATAAGTTTCCAATATTATTAATTATTTGTTTTTCACTATAAAATTTATTTGTTTCACGTTTGAATAATTATTTCATATGTATATTAAGTAATTATTTATGGTTTTAATTATTAAGCATGTTTAAGAAAATTATAATTTTTCTTAAATATATTTAACTGAAAATATGTTTTTTAAAAAATAATTATTTAGTTATTCATTTATGGTTTTTAGTTATTAATCATTTTCTTTTTTTCAATATATTATTATTTAATCATAATAATATAGTTTTTGGAGCATTTATATGTTTTTATAATTATATTTATATTTATTTTTGCAATTTTTATTTAACCGCTGTTGCACCCGCTAATCAACCAGTCGTAAAACTCCCGCAAACGCAGCCATTTTTAAACGCAAAACCAGTTGTTTAAACCGCTTAATAACGCTTGAAACCGCAACCGCCCGCTTCCACAAACTCCCGCAACAGCTGCGTTTAAACCAGTCAGGCCCTAAGTGCATTAGAAGCTGAGATTTTGTGAACTATCTCTGTTAGGGAAACTTGCAGAGGTATCAATGGAAAGCGATAAAAAGGAGCCAGTGGTGTTCTTAGACCGTACAACACGGGGTAAACTGTAAGAAACAGTTTGAGCTAAAGCTTCTAATTGATGAATGTGTTTCACCGTGCCATTGTGTTTTTGAAATTTTAATAATTTACTTTTCTTCTTTGCAGGATGACCAAGTTGCATGATGATGTAGTAGAAGAAGATGAACAGTTTTGGAATCAAGAAGCTCTTAAAGAGGTTTGTTTTTTTTGTTATATATATCATATACTCTCTCTTGGAGAGATGTGAATGAGCTCTAATTGTAAATATCTATATATATAAAGTTAGCTTTTCTCTTTTCTTATCATATCACCTAAGCATCCACCTAAGCTACATTTTTGTTTTCACATCAGAATAAATTTAATACATTCATTTAATGCATATTTATGTTACTTATTTAATTAATAGAAATTTTATATAAATAAAAATAAATTATGTTAAATAAATGAAATATTAAAATAAGAAAAACAATAATTTAATTTTTTATTAGTGGTAATAATATAACTCAACTTTCATTTTAAATTGATCATAGTTTAAAACTTTATATGTGTTACTGAGTTTTAGATTGGAAGTAAATTTTAAATTTTATGGAAGAATAGAACAATATTTCTGTAATTATATATAAAAATTTTAAAGAGGAAAAATAAAATAAAATTGAAAGTGAAATATTAATTTATAACATGATAAAAAAATGATATTTCATAAACTGAATCAAATGCTTTTAATCCAAATTTGAGTATTGAATGATAATAATTAAAGAGAAAATAATCTATATATATAAAGTTAGCTTTTCTCTTTTCTCATGATGCCACCTAAGCATCCACCTAAGCTACATTTTTGTTTTCACATTAAAATAAATTTAATACATTCATTTAATGCAGATATATGTTACTTATTTAATTAATAGAAAGTTTATATAAATAAAAAAAATTATGTAAAATAAATGAAATATTAAAATAAGAAGAACAATAATTTTTCCTTTTATTAGTGGTAATAATATAACTCAACTTTCATTTTAAATTGATCATAGTTTAAAACTTTATATGTGTTACTGAGTTTTAGATTGGAAGTAAATTTTAAATTTTATGGAAGAATAGAACAATATTTATGTAATTGTATATAAAAATTTTAAAGAGGAAAAATAAAATAAAATTGAAAGTGAAATATTAGTTTATAACATGATAAAAAATGATATTTCATAAACTGAATCAAATGCTTTTAATCCAAATTTGAGTATTGAATGATAATAATTAAAGAGAAAATAATTATAATATGTTTTGAAAATTAATTTAAAATAAAATAAAATATCACAATTAACGAAAAGAAAATATAAACCTCCGGCGCGCAGCGCGGGTCAACTGCTAGTTATAATATATAATGGAACAATCATATACATAGATAAGCAGGTGATCAGATCACATTAAATTTGTGACTGCATCGATTCTCTTTTAACAACAGTAGAATGTACATAACGCTTATTAATGTTAATGTTTCTTGCAGGACCCAACTCAGCAAACAACAATATAACTGACAACTTCATGGTCCATGAACTTGATGGAACCCAAAACGAGTGGGGTTGGTACTTCATGGAAAACTCATGTCTTGTGAAAGAGACTCTAACTAACTTGCCTCTTATGTGTACAGATTGGAGCCAATGCTATTCTTGATGTGTCTCTTGCTGGTTGCAAAGCCGAGGTTGCTTGAATTTACGCTACCCAAAATTCTCATTACTCCAAATTTCCCTCTTGCATTTTATTAGGAATAGTTTAGATAATCGTTTTAATTTTCTAAATTATTCATTTAATTTCTGTAGTTGTTAGTTCATGTTATAATATTTGCAACATAAAAGAAAGTTGAAATTAAATTAAGCTATTAAAATTTCATGTTCCCATATCATACCAGCTATTTAATATTTGAAAGTTGAAACTGAATTTAACTATCCAAATTTTTGTTTCCTCAGCTTTAATGCCTCTATCTAGTAGTTATAGTATGTACTAATTATATGTAATGTTGTTGTTATCATTTTCTATTAATAGAACCAAAAAAAAAAGTAAAACAAAAGAAAAAAAAAGAAGAGAATTTTTGAGAAATACCCCTTTTGGTGTACCCTTTTTAAAAAATACCCCTATTTTCTATCTCTTTTCATAACTACCCCTTTTCAAATATGAAAAATTATAAATTTTTATATGGTTGATAAGGTACATCAAGATCATCTTTACTACTGGGTGACTAAATCCAAATATTTATAAGGTTTTAAAAGGTTCTAAACGGCATTTATAAGGTTTTATAAGGTTTTTAAAAGGTTTACAAAGTTTTTATAAGGTTTTTAAATGATTTTTAAAAGGTTTGAAAAGGTATTTATGAAATATATATTTATAAATTTACACACATATAAAGATAATTTGTGTCTATAAATATAAGCTTACACATGTTTTTTTGATAAATTTCAAAATTTATAGTGACTTTATGATAAAATTAGAAAGAGAGGTATTTTTAAAAAATGTTATTGGAAAAGGGGTATTTTTGAAATTCCCCCAAAAAAGAATCTGAATCTATCACGGTTTTCTTATGTTGTTTGTTTTTAATATTATTTTTTTGTTTACACATTCTGAAACTAAAGCTGCTGAAAATCGGGTTTGGGTTATTTCCATAATATTAGTTTTGGAATGATTGAGATTTGAGATTTTGAACTTAATGATTAGTATCTATGATATTAAATCGATTTTTTTATTATATATAAACACAAAATTATGTTACCTATTTTCAAGTGTGGTAAATAGTAAAAAAAAAATTTTTAGTAGCTTTGTTATATTAGTTACATATAGTAGTAATTGTGGAGATTTAGATTTTGTTTACGATTTCCTTTACAAATTTTTATAATTTAAAACAGTCTTTTAAATAGATCAAAATCTTGTTTCTTTTATATAACTTTAATAAGTAAATCGATTTCCTAAATAATTAATAAGAAATTGTACGATTTCCTAAATTATTAAACGCTAATTGCCTCACAAGTAATGTTTGATTACAAATTCATTTTCTGTTAAAATGACATTATATTTCCATTTTTTAAATAGATCTTGAATTATATTATGATTTTTTAAATTATTTAATTCTAATTGCACCACAAGGAACGTTTGTCACAAATATATTTTATGTTAAAATGGCATTATATTGTTTCCGTTTTTAAGGGAATCTTAAATATATTTATTTCTGCCAAAATGATTTATTTTCTATCATTAGTTACGTTTGGCTATAGGTTTAAGATTACATAAAATGCAATTTTACTTATTAATTCTGTTTGGCAACAAAGACTAAAAATGCTTCCCTTTTAATAGTATAGACTAGATTTGGACCCGCACGTACGTGCGGGATTGATTTTCAAAATAAAATTTGTTACTAAATTTTGAAATATATTGCGTACGTACGGGGTATGTTTGTAAACGTAACTTTTAAGAATGTTATTAACATTTATAATCTAAACCCGTAACAGTTCAATATTTGATTTGTTTTTATATCACCCTAATCAAAAAAAGAACGATACAATTTTGTTTTGGATAGATATACACTAAAACAAATAGTAAAAAAAATGTGGTTTGTATATTTGTGGACAAAAACCATGATCCATGCGTCCTAATATGTCATGTACTCATGTATTTTCACCTCATAATCATTTTAATAATAATTTACTTATTTAAGATGGTATATTTTTTCCGAACATATTAAAAAATAAGTTAACAATTTAAATTTACACGTAAATGTGGGGTTTTATTTGTAGATATATTTATTCTCTATAGCATTTATAACATAAACTAATATTTGTTTGCTTTCATGAAATTTGTGAATGTCAGATCGACATGATAGCATATCCAGATTGAGTGTGAACTGTGAGTTTCAAACATGATTAAAACAATGAAAATAAATTAAAACGTTTTTCCCCGGATGGCCTAAATATATTTGTCAATGGGTCCGACACGTTACTATGCATGCTCCACACTACAAATATTGTTAACTCAATATAGATTAAAATAATTTGACCCGCTAAAACAAATTTCCTCTAATCCACATTATTAATAGTATGTCCGCATATGCTCTTCTTGAATTCGCGTTAGCTAAAATTTTCGACCCATATTCTATCATGAATAGTTTAGATGTTATTTTTATGTATCAAACTAGATTTGAACCCGCGGTACACCGCGGGGTAAAATGTTTTTATTTATTTTTAAATTTAATATTTCTGATATGCTGCAATTTTTATTTTAAAATTATTAAAATTACATAATATCAAACTTAATTAAACTAATGTGATTCGATATGTTTTATATTAATATTATTAAAAATAGTATCATGAAGTTAAAACATGTTTTGAAGTATAAAATTTAAACTCGTCTCGTCATATAACCCGTCACACAACCCATCATACAACCCGTGTATAAATGTTATTTCTAAAACAAACACAATTTATTTTAATATCAAGAGTATATCACAAACCCCGTCATACAATCCGTTTTGTAATAATTGTTTTCATCGACATTTCACATAACAATTAATAATCATTTGCAAATCAAGTGTATATCTTATTCAATAAGACCGATGTGCGAGGACATACAACCCTCTTTTAAAAACTTAAATATTAAAATTTTCTCAAATAAAATACCTAATTATACCGAATAAAACTTTTAAATTTGGACGCCTGAGAAATAATTTTTTTTGTTCATTCGTAATTGAAAATATATTAGTCTTATTTATAATGGTTCCGAATCATTGTCTAATTATTAGAGATATTAAATATTGGAACATATTAAATATTGATTGTTATAAATTATTAGAGAAAGTAATTAAATATTTTTTTGCATTATTTCTTACAAAAGATTAAATGCATCAAGAGTAATAAATGTTAGCTATAGTATTTTTTCCAAAATGTGTTGGAAAAATATTATAGAAGATTGTATTTTTTTGCAAAAAAGTGTTACAAAATACTATAGTAGATTAAAAAGATTTTATGTATCAATTATTTTTGATTTTATATATTAGTTAAATCAGTGATTATAAATATTATAAACTTTTTATCGTTTTATACTATTTCATCCAAAAAATGTTTTTTACCTTTTTGAAAATTTGAAATTGATTATGGATATTTTCAAATATAATTATTAAATAATAGTGTATATATATGTATTAATGTTTACAAAACTGTTAAATGAAATAAATGACGCTGCCATTTTTTTTGAGCATTAAATTATTAATGCAAAATCATTAACTATTTTGATTATTTTGATTTAAATCAATAACTAATTTGGATAAGCTGGGAGAAATTTAAGGGAATGGGTTTTGAATATATTTTTTTTAATAGTGGAATCAATTTCTTTTTAAAAAAAGGAAAAAAAAACAATTAATGGCAGTGGCATTCTCTGTAAATACTATTGAACTCCAAGATTTTTTTCATAAATTGCTCCAAAAATGTTAATATAGATTACTTGTACCCGATATTTCATGTTTTGATATTTGAAATAAAATTGGAAAGTTAAAAGTGAATTTAACAATTCAAATTAATGTTCATGTATCATAATCTTCCAAAGTAGAAATTTACTTGTCTCGAAGTAAATATTGATAATACTTAAACTTCTATAGAATTTAGATATTTATAGTATTTAATATTTTAAACGTATATTCACCTAATTTAATCTGTATATATGTTTTCATATATATAATTTAAAATACTATAAATATCACATTATTTTAAACGTTTTAAAAATAAAAAATATTAAAATATTTTGAAATATCCCTATATTAGTAAAATAAAAGTACAAAAAATGCTTCCGGGTCGGGTCAATTTCAAAAAATTATCCGAAATTTGTAATTGGATCTTTTAAAGTTGGATAGATTAATGGGTTTGGATACATACACCGGATACTTTCCAAATCTAATTTTAGGATTATATTATTTCCATAACTAATTATAGGATTTACTAATATTTCTCTAACTAATTTAATACAATCTATTTAAAAAATATTAGTCTTCTTTCACTTTTATTTGATATTATTTTTAATTTATGATATTATATTATATAATATTAATATTAAATAAAAATTTAACTTTTTTTGCATATGTTGCAATTTGAATTTTTCAAAACGGACATATAATATTCAACTACACTCGGTTAAATATTTTGGACAATGGTTTAAAATCATTATAAGTATGACCAATATTAAAACCATTGTTACATGAGCATATTTAAAATTTCAAATAGTTTCAAAATATTATAAATAATAGGTTCAAATATATAAAACTTTTAGAATTTAAAATATTGAAATATTTTTTTGAAGACGTAAATGTAATTTTGGAGACATAGTTTTTATTGATAAAATATATTATATATCAAACTATGTAATTTTTAGATAATTCACGGGTAGTTTGTTAAAATCACAATTATAATGATAAAGCGAGTTACGAATAATGTTTTTTACGAAATGAATTCTGTTACGGGTCAAACTTTCAAAAAATATATTGTAAATATGTAATTTTTACGTATATTCCTACTTTTACTACAAAAATAGTCAAAATGAATAATTTATCGACAATATTATTTCGTGATGTTAAATTTTCACCGTGTTTTTAATTGTATCAAAACTCAGTATATGATTATTTACTTGCTTTTTCTTTATTATTTTATTTAAAATTATTATACAAATATATGATTTACCATAATCGACTACAATCTAACAAAATTAAAATCTAACATATTCTAATCCGTTAAAAGTTATATATATGTAATTATTTCCTCCGCGCTGTAGCGCGGATCCGAACCTAGTATTAGTTTAAATTAGAGAAAATATCCAAAAAAACTAAAATATGTTTACAAATACAAAATTTTGAATTTAATAGGCCACATTTTATGGTATCAAATTTATTATGATTTCCATGAATATTAGTTAGTTATAAGTTTTGATTTTATTTATTTATTTATTTTAAGCATATTCATTTCCTTTGAAATATATTTTGCTGTCTTCAAGATATTTTACATATATACAATTTAAAATACTATAAATATCCAATTATTTTAAACCTTTTAAAAATTAAAATATTAAAATATTTTGAAATATATTATTTTACATTAAAGAAAATATCCAAAAAATCTAAAATATGTTAACTAATACAATTCAAATTTAATAGGCCACGTTTTATGGTAACAAATTTATTATGATATCCATGAATATTAGTTAGTTATTAGTTATTATTTAATTTAATTTTTAAGTATATTTATTTCCTTTCAAAATATATTTTGCTCTCTTCAAGATATTAGAAATTTTTAATATATAATATATTAAATTTATAATTTTTTGATTGAGTTTAAATATTTCTAATATTTTAAACTTTACATGTAATTTAAATATTTATAATATTTTAAAACCTTTTAAAGGAGTAAATATTAATCATACTTAAACTTCTATAGAATTTAGATATTTATACTATTTTGAATCTTTCCTTGGACTTAATTTATTTTACACATTTAATTACCTAATTTAAACTGTTTACATATATACAATTTAGAATACTATAAATATCAATTTATTTCCAGCGTTTAAAAAATTAGAATATTACAATATTTTGAAATATATTAGTTTAAAGTTGGTAAAATTTATTCAAAAACTCTAAAAATATGTTTAAAATATAGAATTTCGAATTTAATAGTTCACATTTTATGGTAATAAATTTATTATGATTTCCATGAATATTGGTTAGGTTTAGTTGATTTTTTATTTATTTTAAAGCATATTTTTCTTATTTGAAAATTTGTCATTAATTCTGTTTGGTTATAGGTTTAGGATTACATTTTATTTCATTTTTTCTATTTAATATGTTTGGCTACACCTATTAAAAATGGAGGGAATTTCAAAAAACCCCTTTTCATATACCTCTTTTTAAAAATACCCCCTTTTCAAACTTTATCAAAAAACCCACTAAAAATGTTGAAATTTATCCAAATATGTGTGTAAGCTTATAAATATATACACAAATTACCTTTATATGTGTATAAAACTTTATATACCTTTCATAAATAGCGTAAAGATAAATTATAAAAACCTTATAAAAACCTTATAAAAACCGTATAAACCCTTTTAAAAATCTTTTAAAAACCTTATAAAACTTATAAACACGTTTTAAAACTATTTAAAACATTTTAAAATATTTTTATCGAATCTCTCAGTAGTAGTTATTATATAGAAGTACCTTATAAACTATATAAAACTTTATAATTTTTTATATTTAAACAGGTGTATTTTTGAAAATGGATAGATAAAGGGGGTATTTTAAAAAAGAGGTACACCAAAAGGGGTATTTCTCAAAAATTCTCTAAAAAATGCTTCCCTTTTAATAGTATAGATAGAAGATGTCATTGGCATTAATTACTCTACTTAAAAATATAAAAATAATCACATTTAACAAACTTCCTAAAATCTCTCTATAATAAATACAAAATATAATTTTCTTATATTTCAATTTATTTCTCTCAAATATTTGTCTAATATCTTTATATGAGCTTATATGTTTATTAATTTATTTTATTACATAATACATATGTATAATAAAAATACAAATTTTTCTTGCATATGTTGCAATTTGAATTTTTGAAAATGGATGTAACAAATGTTTTCTTACATATGTTTAACTTCCCATATCGGGTTGACAATGGTTCATAACTTTTATAAATAAAACCATATGTTTCCAAATACGAATGTGCAGGAAGCTGAATTTTTGTGTGTGTATTATTGAATTGTCATATTGATTTTCTGCAATTATATGACAAAACATGATTGTAAGACAGGACGGATTATAAGACGGGTAGAATTATTAATTAAATATATAAAGTTTAAATTATTTAAACATTTTTAAACATTTTAAAATTTTACTTGTTATTATTATTTTAACTCTACACCAAGTTTAACCTGAAGTATTATTGACCTTGCTAAACATTGGTTTAACTTTTCGACGATTATATGACATGACGGGTTGTAAACAATGGATTATATGATGGGAAAAATTGTAAGATGGGACGATTTTGAAGTGATATTAATAAAAACAAATATCATTAATTTCATACTTTAATACGGCTAAAAATCTTTATTTTACTATTTTTAACAACAACGATATATCTTCTTATAATTAAAAGAGAAGTACAAATTGGACATTGTAAAATTTTTGACAAATTTGACCTTGAAATCATCAAATTGATTTTTAATTTTGCTATTTGGAGGCATAATTTCGAAATCAATCAGGGTTAATTTTGGGAAATTAACATTGACTAATCAAAAACAGAACAAGGCCCGCGTGCCTCATCTATGCCCGATCCAACATGAAACTCGGGTCTTAAAATTGTCGCATGTTGGGCCTTCACGTATCTTTCAAAATTTCATAATGTTTAGGCCAATGAAAAAAAAGCTATTTGATCGATAAGGCCCATTGAAAGTCTGTAAGATTTTTATTACTACAATACATATACGTTAGTGAGTTTACTAAAATACAGCCCATAAAAATAAAAAGATACGTTAGTGAGTTTAGGAAATTTTCATATTTTCGCATAATCAGCGAATTACGATATACGTTATATAGTTTAGGAAATTTTGGAATATAAGACATAAATAAAAAACATAAATCGTGATCAAGGAGTATCTATTAAATGCTTATGTGAGATTATCAATCAGATCGTAATCGAAAATCAATATACATAAAATTAGCGTATCAAACAAATTTTCATTAAACATATATCCTAAGTTGATGTTTTTCATTTAATTTTATAGCTTTCTAATCAAGTCTTCTTAAAACCTAAATCGTCTCATGCTTACTCGGTTCGTTACTATATAAGAGGATATGAATCGTGACTCTGAACTTCATCACTATTACAGCGAAAAAGAACATGAAGAATTTTAGGAATCTAATGCCTCTCTGGCTTCGCTATTGATCGTTTCTCTTCCAAGTCCAGTTTTTTGCTTTGCTTCCTTGGTTTTTCTCTTTTTTTACAGGGAACCAACTTTGGTCTTGCTATATGTAACACCAAACTCTCATTTATGATATTTACTTTCTTAGCAAAAAAAAAAAAAAAAAAAAACTGAGTCAAAGAATTTGAGACATCCATAAATTATCAATCGATTTGTAACTAAATTCAAAGCACCAACATCAGTTACATACTTGGGTAATCATTTGTGTCCTTTGAGAGTATGCGTCCAGTCTGGAATCGACAATTTGTATGGAACCCGCGTTGATGTCCTGATTGATCGTAAAAAAAATGTGAACATATGAGATCTAAGTATAAAAATTGAATGAAGCGAGAGAGAGAATTACAGATATAAATCGATAAATGCATAAAAATATTCACATATCTATGTGATATAATCGGAGACGTTGAGAAGAAGATGAACAGATTAGTGAGTTTGGAGAACCGAGTCATTGCTTTTTGCTTCCCACTTATTGGATTTTGTCAAAAAAATAAACTATGGGTTTGGTTAGTCTATGGAAGCATCTGAGATTCATTGACCCAGAATAATACTTAACCGGTTATGTTATTGCTTATTAATCTAAACCAACTAAAAAACAGTTTAACAACTAAACTTTATTATTTTTGAAATCCATACGTTTATTAAAGGAAAGAAAAAAAAAACGTATAAATGGTTTTTGATCATTAACAATATCAAATATTGTTATAAACAGCTAATTATGACCAACGTATAAAAAAAAATTGTTTCTGCTTAACAACTACAAATTGTGACTACTCCCAACAACACAAAAAATATTCAAAAACACACAACTTAACAAAAATATATAATTCGGCACTTCTCAGGTATTTATGTAATTCAATTCAACAATTAGTAAAATTATATTAATTTTGAAATACAATTAAACTAACCCATTCCACAACAATATTAACAATTTCATATTCCGTAAACCAAAAATAAAACAACAGACCCGCGGTGTACCGCGGGTTCAAACCTAGTGATATGTATAATCCAAATGATTTAGTAAAAAAATTGATAATATATAATCTTAATAATTATAAATAAACTCCAACAAAATCTGTAAATTTTCGAAAATATGAATTAAAATCTAGTATAATAACAGTTTCAGATATACATACTTAAAGATATATCGTAAAATATTTACAACCGTACACTGATGATGATGATCATTTAAGATATACGGCTTATACACATCTCTCTCTCTATATATATATATATAGATAGAATGAAGTATTCAAATATTTAAAAGAAAGATCAAAGGGAGTAGTAGAGAGGAAAACTGATAATGATGAAGATGTTGAGGTGGTTGTGTTTTTCCCCACAGAAGAGCCGAATTGAAGATTCCCATCACGAGCAAAGATTGTCCGGTCTGGTAAGTTTGGACCCTTTTCCCCTAAAATTGCATTATAAGTTAAATGAAGTTTAATTGATTTTTGATAAAGAAACTACTAAACTGGTATAGAAGTCTGGCGTGGACGAATCTCAAATCCTCAATAACACGGCGTGGGTTATGTACCCTGTGCAATATGTTGGTAGGGCACTTAGGGAAGATGATGAGAATTGTTTGTGGGGTTATGTAGCCAACATTACAGCCCTGCTAGCTGACGATGCGGTCGATAGGGTTGCTCTGTGAAGCATAGAAGGTTGTGGTAAATCTCTAATCGCAAATACTTTGAACAGCAACATTGGGAAACGTACTTGTGCTCTACAGTTTGATTTAGTGATTTGGGTTGAATGTGGTAAAGAGTTTCACTTTTCAAGGCAACTACACCAAATCGCTACTAGGTTGACCCTTTATTACTCAAAGGATGCACCCGAAACTGTCATTGCTGGTTTAATTTTCCGCAAGTTGCAGAAATTTAAAACGTGTCTCATCATCCTCGATGACGCTCAGAGGTCCATCGATTTAGATCGTTTGGGTATTCCATGGAGAAATTATCAAGGAGACAGCGGGGTGAGAGTAAAAGTTCTTATCACCACTAGGGACCGCCGTGTGTGCCGAAATCTACTAGTTGATCACATCCTAAAACCTGCCTTCCTAAGCGCTGATGATGCTTGGAAATATTTTTGCTCTGTGGTTGGAAAAGCTGCTACATCAGTCCCTGGCGAACCCATTGCAAAGCAAGTTTGTAACAAACTTAAAGGTTACCCTTTCGCCATCTCGGTCGTGGGGAAAATTCAACGAGGTCGGAGTTCGCATTTCGGCTGGATGATCATAGCTTTGGAAGACCTCGAATACCCACACCGTGCGAGTACCATTACTAGTGAAATCATATATGCTTCTCTAAAGATGACATATGATTGCTTGCAAAACAAGAAGATGAAACCATGCTTTTTGTTATGTGCTTCGTATCCAGGGAGTTGCGTAATCAAGGTAAAAGAGGTTGTGCGCCTTATGGTGGCTAATGGGATTATACAAGACTCTGAGGGTTGCCATATGGAGGGCCTTATGTTGGTTGAAGGCTTGAAAGACGTTTGTCTTCTAGAAGACGGTCTTAACGATGAGACAGTTACAATGCACGAAGTGATTCACGATTTCGCCCGATGGCTTATGTCCACAGACGAAGGAAACATGTATGGGTGTAGTATTAATCTACAAAACATTGAGCAAGAGGTGCAGCTAGATCAGTCCTCTCCCATGAAAACCCCCGATGATTGCTTCTCTGTTTTAAAATTAGTTCATTGTCTTCGTAACCTTTTCCTTTGGTTTTGTTTACATTATTGTCTCACGTTTGCTTTAATTTCTTTCCAGGTTGAACTAGGTTTCTTCGCATTAAAATAAAAAAAATAAAAAATAGGTTGACCTTTACGACTAACAGAATCTATACATAGGATATTTTGATTTGCCTATCTATACTATTAAAAGGGAAGCACTTTGTATAAAGTAAACATATAATTTATTTATACTATGAAAAGGGAAGCATTTTGTAAAAATTAAGCATATAACCTTTTTCTTTGGTTTTGTTGATATTATTGTCTCCACATTTATTTCCAGGTTGAACTAGGTTTCTTCACATTTATAAAAAAAAAAAAAAAAAAATCTAGGTTGACCCTTACGACTAACAGAAAAATTATACATAGGATATTTTGGTTTGCCTATTTTATTGTAAATGGATATAATAAATAAAATATTATCCGATGAAGCAAAAATGATTTAAAAATAAAAAGAAACATAAAATACAATGCAAAATTATTTTTAAAAGAAAAACAATGAAGCAAAAATGAAAAACATAAAAAGATACAAACATATATATTTATTAAAGCACACAAACATTATGTAATACCATGATCACGAGGAACATTTGGGAATGCATGGTCACCCTCCTCAGCTGAATCTTACTCTTCTTCGAACCCTCCGTAAACAAAAGTGAACACAGACGGTTCAGTAGCTATAGAGGCTGCTGCGGTGCGGCTGTGGTAGCAAGAGACTTTATCAAAGCCTAGCTAACTAAATACCTTTTCTTTCCCCGCAAGAAAGCACATCAAAAAAGGAAACGAAGCTCAGTTCAGACATTGACGCAGATTCACGTTGCAATGGAAGCTGTTAATTACCTAATATAATTATAATTAATGAGAGAGAAGAAGATTTTTGCCGCACAAGGTAGAGAGAGAAGAAGATTTTTGTCGGAGGAAGAAGAAAAAATGGCGAAAAAATGATTATTCTCTTTTTCTATTTTCTCATCAGCCAATCTATGCGTACCACGTAACAGTTCTTACGAGTTCTTTCAGTTACCAGAAGCAGAATCGATTCTCAGATCTTTTTCTATACTTTTTCATTTAAGATAGACCCACAAATAACATTAGTACCACAATAAAAAGCATGAGTGGAAAAGCTCTGATGAACCCTCGAATTTCTACATCCAAATAAGTCCTTGTTCAATTTCTTCCATCTCATAATTTCTATGTTTCCTAGTAAGTTTAAAAATCTATTTTTATTTGTTTTTTTCGTCTTAGATTTCTCTTTTAAATTCTGGGTTTTTTTTTTAAATTTTAATGTTTTCCTCTTTTCACCCTGAATTGTTTATTTTTCGTTTCTTGGGTATATAGCTTCATCATCATATTCATTTAGATCGGTCCCTTATGTTTGTAAGGATTTGATGCGGTCCTTCAGTTTTGAGATGGTTGTATGATTTTATTTTTGTCTAGGAAATTGAAGCTACAATCGTAAATGGCAATGTGACACAGACTTGTCCATATAATTTTAAGTACGATGTTAGGAAGAAATGGCCATTCAAAACAGGTTTGTGTTGTGCAAAATAGATCCAGAATTAGAGGATTCAAGATGATTCTAGATACATAGATAGTGCAATATATAACTGTAGATAGTAAGTAATATTAACTCCAATCAAACGTGTAGTTGATTTGTCCAAACTTGTGTAGAATGCAATTCGTATCTGGCCTTAATTTGTAGGTAGCCCGTTGCATATTTCGTTGTAGACAATATTTTTTATTCTCTTCTCTGCATCATTATGTGGTTTTAGAATGGTAAGACATGTAGGAGATGTTACACGTGATAGCCCCACGTACAGCTGGCCATGACTGAAAACTGGTTGAGGCAAATAGAGTAGCACTGATTTTAAGCTTTTCCATGGATTTTGTTTATTGTCGTTGCATAGCATACTCTGATTGGGAATTGGCATCTTCGAAGTGTGAAAGGATGTTTTGAGTCAGGTGGTGATAAAATTATCCGTGGCAAAATAACTTTTCTGCCCACACAACCGTGGTCCAGATATTAATTATGGGGTTAATATTGATGTATTAAATGGGAAAAACGGGATGGTTGTTTCAATCTATATTAGTATTTTTGGAGTACAATATTTGACCATAATCGATCTCAAGCAATTTTACACGAAATGCCTTTATAAAAATCAGTCAACCTTTACTCATTAAGGATATTTTAGAAAAATACTTTGCTGGGTCGGTTCGGAAAATTTAATTAAAATCCGATTACAACTTATTGATAGTGTACACACAACTAATGGCTTTCGTATGAAAGGCCAAATCTTATGCAATCATTGATCGATAAGGCCCATACATATATGCATTCACATGTCGACAAAACCCAGCAATCTCGGTCATTGATATAGTTTTCCCGCTTTTTTCTTCAAGCCTCGATTGATATCATATCCCTATGGTTCCCTTTAAAAACAGAACCATTATATTGTATCTAGAAGATTTTAGCAAAATATAACAAAAAAATGCCTAATTTTTAGCAACATCATAACTTCATTTCTAAATAACACCTCTCCAATTATAATCTACCATCGCAATTCCAGTAACAATATCTCTTTCCAAAATCTCAATATCTAAGGGCCTCACTGGTTTAAACGCAGCGGTTGCGGTTGCGGGAGTTTGCGGAAGCGGGCGGTTGCGGTTTCAAGCGCTATTAAGCGTTTTAAACGACTGGTTTAGCTTTTAAAAATGGATGCATTTGCGGGAGTTTTATGACTAGCTAACCAGCGGTTGCAATGGCGGTTATCAAAAATTACAAAATTAAATATAAATATAATTATAAAAATGTATAAATATACCAATACTATATTATTATGATAAAATATATTGAAAAAATGAATATGATTAATAACTAAAAACCATAAATAAATTACTGAATAATTATTTAAAACAAATATTTTTTTAGTAAAATATATTTTTCGTCAAAATGTTTTAGTAAAATAATTTATTTAAAAGTATAAATATTTTAAATATGATTTAAAATTACATACCATAAATTATTACTAAATATATATACTGAATAATTATTCAAATGTTATATAAATAAATTTTGTAAAATTTGATAATATTAGAAAATTAAAATTAAGATATATATTAGGGGTACTATTTCGGCCGAATACTTCACTGCCTTGAAGCGTATTCTTCGATATATTAGGCGTACTATTTCGCATGGTCTACAGCTCTATCGCTTTTCTCCAATGGCTATGGGCGCATACACTAACGTGGATTGGGCTGGATGTCTTTCTACCCGACGCTCAACGTCCAGCTATTTTGTTTTTCTCGGCGATAATTTGATTTCTTGTTCATCTAAGAGGCAGCAAACGGTGTCCCGATCCAGTGCAGAGGCTGAGTATCGAGGCGTTGCCAACGTTGTAGATGAACTTACTTGGTTACACAATCTGTTCGTGGAGATGTGCATTAAGGTTCCTAAGACTTTGCTTGTGTTTTGCGACAATGTCAGTGTCGTCTACCTCTCTACTAATCCGGTTCAACATCAACACACAAAACATATCGAGATTGATATTCATTTTGTGCGGGAATGGGTTGCTTTAGGTTACATAAAGGTGTCTCATGTTCCTTCATCCCTCCAATATGCAGATATCTTCACTAAAGGGTTGCCCACTACTCTTTTTAAAGATTTTCGGTCCAGCCTGAGTGTTTGGGAACCTCCAGCCCTGACTTCGGGAGGGTGTTAGATTAGATGTATGAGAATCTTATATTTGCATATATCTCATATAGATTTGTATAGATTTGGCCTAATCATATGGAAACACTATATATATGTTATGAATACATAACTCTCCTCTCACGGAGATCCATACAATTACAGATCCTCAAGCAATTTTAGCCGTAGGTTAAAATCCCGTTCACTGCCTTCCCTATACTATAAATATATGTATTTTCTACAACCTATATGCTCCAAACTCGACTGCTTATCTCTAAACCAAAAGAAAAGAAAGAAAAAAAACCCTACCATTTAGTCCAAATATTATATATACTCTTTAATCACACCAACAAAATGCATCAAACTCGACACACCTTCTAAGACACATCTTTTTTAACCAAGTCTTATTTTGACAGCACTCTGAAGACAACAAAATACAGCAGAAGAAGAACACAAATCAATAAACGATTTGGCAACATACCAGAACGGCTTCCTCCATAGCTACCTTTGTGAGTTCCATTTGTATAAATCTTGAGACATTAGTTCTATATCAAAATTCTCCCATTTACATATATTTATGTATTGTTTCTCATAACAACAGGTTTTAAATGAAACAAATCCATTTTATGAAGGATTACTTACGAAGTTACGAGACATCGTATTGATGAGAAGATGAAGGAGATTGCATAGATGAAAAAGTATCCAAATCTTGGAGTAGACTAAGAAAAGAAGACAAGGAATCATGGACAGTATAAATATTTCCCACTATGTTTGTCAGATAAATGGAGCCCCATGGTAGCACTAAAGTCGTTGGAGCCTATGTTCACTTCTCTCCTTTCCATGTTTGCTATGTCCTTGACTGTATAGTCTGATAACAAACATTTTACAATTGGAAAATTCAGTAAACGCTAGATTTAGGAATTTATAAGGCTAAAGAATCGGATTTTTGCTTCATGCGATGTAATTAAAGAGTAGAGATTGATGATTGTTGCAGTCAATTGAGGAAGAAGTTGGCATCGTCATAGTGGAGAAGAAGATACATGTGTATTGGGAACTCTCTGTTCCACTTCAAAATTTTAGCTTAGAGGAAGAGAACGAAAAGGGATCGATAAGTTTTGTCTGGTTGAACAATTATGTTTTGGGATTTTGGCATGGATAACCTCCAAAAAAAAAATTATAATTCAGCTGCTAGCCATTCTAACTACATACAAGCAATATGTTGTGTAATTTATGTACTATTTACTTTAGTACCCTCGTTGTATGATATACAGTTGGGCAAGCTCCCACTCTCCCAAACGTACCCACAGTTTCATTAAAGAAATAATGTTTTAAGTATTATTTTACCCTTTTTTCGAAAACCTCTTCCGCTTCTACGACCCTTCGTCCTAGTTAGCAATTGTTTTTCATTGCTATGTTATTGATTAGACATACTATACTACTTGTCATGTTACTACACCATAGCTAACTAATACTTACACGTTGCAATTACTAATCATCCTCACAAGCCAGCGCGTCAATGACACGTAACCCCAGAACCGTAATATCACAATGGGCAGATGTTAGTTTCTTAATTTCTAAGGTTAATGGGCTGTATTCTTCATTCTCTTTTTTAAAAGGAATATTGAGCTAATTCTCCTTTTTTTTTGTAGTTTCATATTGTCAAAACAAAGAAAAAATGAGAAGTAAACTACACAGTATGAACAAAGATTAAGGCCCAAACAAATTAGAAGTCTGTTCAGAAAATGAAAAACCCTTTCTAAGTACTTATTATGTAACTATCCTTTCTCCTTTTTATTTTAATTTCTCTTTTTTGTCATACCTTTATATTATTATTTCTCTTGCATCATATTTCTTTAAAAATATTATTTTAATAAACCACTTTTATGCATTCGTAACTTGGTTTTATATACTTATATGAAAGGTTTCCAAACAATTAATAATAATTGGCTTCCAATTATAGGAAGGGTATCATATTAAAACATTACACAACATTACAATATGTACAACTTATGCTTCCAAATTAACACAGTACAGTAAAATTATGCAAACTTCATCTTTATCTAACCAAAAAAAAAAAAAATTGTTCCGTGGTGTATCACGGAGTAAATCCTATATCTTTTATTATATATATACCATCGATTGTAATTTTTTTTAAAGTTGAACATACAACAACTATCTAAAGGAAGTTTGATGCTAACCGTACACTAGAAAAACGATAACTCTAATCGCTTTATCTAACACAATCGCTTACACTAATGGACATGTGGTGTACCACGTGGTAAAATCTAGTTACTCAATATGTTTGTTGGCATCACTTTCATACCCAAACTATGATACTCAGCAAAAATCAACCTAAACTCACTAAAATTTCAAATTTCCAACCTAAACTATATGAAATTAACCAAAATCAACATATCCCGAAACAGTGTTAGTTAACCGCTTAACGTGAATGAGTCAATCGACAACGTGGCAATGACATGGCATCAGAACTGAGTGAAACGATGTTGTTTTTAAGAGTTTAGGGTTCTCGAATTGAAAATTTGATGGATGGTTGCTTTAGCGATTCTTTGATTTGAGAACCCAAAACTCAGAAAATGACGTTTATTCAACTTAGATGCCTCGTCATTGCCATGATATCGGTTGACTTATTGCTGTTAAGCTGTTAACCAACACCGTTTCAGCATATGTTGATTTTGCCTAATTTAATATAGTTTAAGTTAGAAATTTGATTTTTTAGTGATTTTAAGTTGATATTTGCTGGGTGTCCTAGTTTGGGTATAAAAACGTTGCCAGCAAACAGTCTAGGTTGATTTTGACCATTTTCCCTTATCTAGTATGGTTTAACATGTAATTCGTTAGTTTTGTATGTTATATAGAAAATGAGTTAACACGATAAATATAATTTATCACATAAATCATAACTTATCGCGATATAATATGGTTTAATACAATATATTTGTAAACTTATTTATATATATATTGTTAGCAGGGTAATTCAATAGTTATTCATTAACTTATAACATGATTTTACTTGTGACTTTGTTGAACACTATCTTCGAGAATTATTTTATTAGATCGCTAAATATTTTGTTAAATACGAAAGGATATTAGATCGTCAACTTAATACAATGAGGTGAGAGAACTAAATAACAAATTATTGTTGCCTTACTTTTAATTTTTCAATCTTCTAAGTATATAAAGTAGTAATACCCTTCCGAATTCTGTATTCTATAACATTACCAAAAATTCTGTAACTATGAATTGGTGTTTAAAATTGTATAATTAATAAGAAGAAGTGGTCGTGTATTCATAGTTATAGAATTTTTGGTAATTTTAACAAATATCCCACAATAAATAGTTTTAATTTGGTGATATTACTTGTTGTATCTTCAATATAACCATACTAAACACGTTAGTATGTTTGCGTTTGGTGATATTTGTATTCTGAATAAAATAGGAATCTACAAACTTATGTAAAATGAAATCAATTTGTGCTCTTACTTGGGCTTAAAAAAGTATACGATGGATTTTGTAAGAGATATTGATTATTGGGCTTTTTATTGTTACAGGTAAGAGTACGTGTTTCAGCTTTGCTTTCCTTGAAATAATCCAAGAATATGATCAAATAATATACGGGTGGGTTTTGTCTAACTTGTGTTGACTTATTAACCCCTTTCAGTTTTGAGAAAGGCTCTCCTTCATATTAAATTAGAGGGTAATTTTGGAATTTTTTTGACCAAATTATTTTCATTTTCAATTTTGTACTACTCCTTTAATATTAAGAAGATATACGAACTCTTCAGTAATCACATCTACAGACTTCATGCACCCAGTGTAGGCACCATCTTGACTACGTCGACTTTCAAGAAGCTCAATCCTCCCCTCTATTAGATCAAAAACATGTGTCACTCAAAGAGATCGTTGATATATGATTGGACCAAACATAGCTTCGCAAGACAAATACATGAAAGAGGAAGTATTACCAAGATCTAAGTTAAAGTTGTCATCAAATTTGACATAAAACTCTGCATCCCAATTCTGAACAGTGAACAGCATCACTGTAGAAGAGCTTCGCTTTCTTCGGTAACTCTTCTTGGGCATCCTCGTGATTCTCCTAATAAGCCATCATATTTCGAGACAAAATGTGAATTTGGAAGCCACGTCAGTGAGAAGGAATTAAAATAAGCAGGCAATGAAAAGAAGAAAAAGAGTGATCCTTGCTTACAAGAATCAAAAAGTCTTTAGTTGAACAATTTCTTCGTCAATTTTCCTATCTCGACTATCCCCTCAGTTAGCACTAGCAATTTATAAAGCATATTAACATCAGACTGTGAAACACTTTGCAACAGAAAAAGAAATCTAGAAAAATGAAAGACTAAAGTGAGTAGGATAACTACCGACCAATCAAAAAGCGTATGACAACTCCTCTTTCCTCAAGTTTGTTTCACATCATCATCTAAAGAGAAGAAAGTTTCATAAGAGAAACTAATGTATTAAACCATAGTTATCTGTTGTACCAAACAAAGCAGGTGATAATTCTAACTCGTGGCATCCAAGAGCCTCTAAAATTATTGCGCTTCAAGTGACTTCCAAAGCTTGTGTAAACTCCAATAAAAGCAAGCATATAGACTTTTCTGGTTTTAAGATAGCCTTGACTCTTTGCCTGGGCCAACTCCATTGTAATTTCAGCAATTGTCCTCTCAAGATCTCTATTAGACAGTTACATTGTGTGTTAGTACATGCAGAATAGAATCAAACTATCAGAATAAAATCAGCTTACTTGCATCCAAGGACCACAAGCTTGTCCTCGACCATAAGAACCTTAGACCTCTATACTCCACAAGACCATGATCATCATTTAAGACAAAACATTTAATGAGTAAAATGACTCGCTCAAGTGATACTAGTTTCTAACTAAATATTCAAAAGAGGCATAAGAAAGACCAACATGATCATAATTATTCTTAAGCACAGTATTGAGTGCTGCTCAGTATTACGCATCTTGCCATAACCTAAAGGTAAGAAACAAACACCGTAATATAGGTCATAATCAACTGATACAATCAGAGGGATTCGATTTGAGCTTGTGACTGGTAGATTGTAATGGAACTCAAGCCCAAAAAAAGACATTGCAATATAGTCTGAAAAGTTATAGAATCGAGACTGATGATACAACTTTGTTGTTGACTTCCAAAGTTTGGTTAAACAAAGTCGTATTGAAAAAAGCGATGGTTATGTGCTGGCTAACCATACCACGCTTTTGCAATATGAAGTTGACTTCCAAAGTTTGGGTTAGGCCTAATGAAACAAGTTGACTTCCAGAGTTTACTGATGAAATATTCACTCTAGTAACTTTGGTTTTAGTATGACTTCGAAAGAGCTCTAGGGTTAATGTGCTATATGTGGCAACTCCATGGAGCCTAACTCTTCTCATGTCTTTATTTTCGACATTGTAGTAGATAGTGAAGAATGGTTTATCAACGGGTGGGAGAGTATTTGGGGAAAAAATGATTTCACCAGCCTTGTTGGTACCCGGGGAAGTCTCATCGACCAAAGGGAAAGGAAGCTTAAACGTTTGTTTGGACCATTCATGTTTGATGGCATCCTCAAGTATCAATAAACCAAAACTTCGGAATAAAGAATATGGGTTTACTAAAACCGAAGCTAACTTCCCTCGGTACATCAATATTGGTTCAATCTCCCAAAACACAACATTCCTAAATGCTTTAATAAAACTTATCTTCTCGTGTCTAACATCAAAACACACAATCACCGTATCCATTCTTTGCTTAGGGGCCCAAGCACCATAATAGATGGAACCATTAATGTAAACTCATCGGTTACAGGGTAATAAGGAGCAGTGGTAACCTAACTGCGTGATACTTCTCCTCCTCCTCCAAGTGTTATAAACTCGTGCACTAGATAATCAAGAAACATGTCAGGAGAAGTCACCAGGTTCAACACTTTGAGTTGATGACCGACAGGATCATATCCCAAGGATGAGCGGGATCCTATAGTGGGCAAGGTAATGACTTGCCTCGTGCTCGGGTTACATACAATGAACGGAAAGCTATTATTAATATAACCAATAAAGCCGTAGATGGAAGGACACTTCCAACGGTAAGTCAAGACCACATAAGGTATTGTCATGTCTAGCTTGGCAACCAAAGAAGAAGATTTATCTTCTTTCTTGAAGGAAGAGGAAAAGATGCATAAACGCTCGGTGTCAGTCGGGACAATTAGAGCGTTACAGAAAGTGACTATGAAACGCGATCGCGTCGAGGAGGACAAAGCGTAGTGGGAATCGACAAAACTCTGGCTTCGGATTATGGAAGACCACATCTTGGACACGCATCAGAACTTCAACAGAGTCTTTGCTGGAAGTCTAGCTGGAACTTTAACAGATCATTAGGGATTGAATCTTCTAGCTTGTCTTTCTCATCTTCCTCGTTACAACCTCGCTCATCACTGCGCTTGATGGTCGTTTCCAACAAAATCTTGGATTCGACTCGGCAAAGGTGTTTGTTTTAGTGAGTGGTCATTAGAAAATTTGCAGGCAATCTATTCACAACTTTAAAATTAAGATGTACGGCCCGCTGGAAGTGGTGCAGTGGTAAGGGAGAATTAGGGAAAGGTTGTAAGGAACTAACACAGGGTCGATCCACCCTGGAAACAAAAATCATGGTTGTGTGGGAAGTCTGTCAATTGGGCCAAAGCCCAATTGGTTTGCCTGGTAGTCAGAAATGTAGGCGGCCTGACTACCCCTGACATTAGTCGGAAAGCATTCCAAACTCGGGATAGATAGTGTGGTGGCCCTTCGGAGAGATAAACTGAGATGTATGAAATGGTTTCTTCTATTCTTATGCGTGTGACTTCGTGCTTGTAAACTAAGGTAGGGTTGATAAACCCTAAACCTGTAGGCTCCGGAGGGGGAATATAAGGCCCATTTAAGCCCACTGTTTACAGAATATCTTTTTGATTTTTTTAAAAATATTTTAAAGACTCAATAAGTCAAACATCGAAAGGGATAAAAAGCAACCAATCCCTAGAATTGAGAACAAGAGCTCAGTTCAGGACTTAGAGCAGTGATAACAATGGCGGAAACTATCAACAACTTATCTCCCTATTATGTCCTAACAGAGCTTCTTGAACTATTACCCAATTTCTTCTCTATCGATAAACTCAGCGTAGCCGAAGACAACTATGTTTTCTGGAAATCACGATTTCTCGATTACCTTGGAATCAATAACAAATCCGGGTTCATCGACGACACCATTGAGAAGCCGGACCTTTCCTCGCCTCTCTACAAGCCATGGAAACGATGCAACGCGATGGTTATGTGCTGGCTGATGAAATCGATGAGCGATGAGTTTGTAGAGTCTGTGTTGTACGCGGAGACTGCGCAAAAAGCGTGGGAACATCTCAGACAAAGATTCGTTCCGTCAAATGATCTGAAGATTTATCAGCTAGACTCGCGACGCTAAGGCAAGGTGGTGACTCTGTGGCGTAGTATTTTGGGAAACTGAGTAAAGCTTGGATGGAGTTGTCGGAGTATGATCATGTGCCCGAGTGTAAGTGCTGTGGTTGCAATTGCGAGGGTACGAAACGAGCTAAAGAGGCGAGAGAGAAGGAGCAGCGTTACGAGTTTTTGATGGGTTTGAACAGTGACTTTGACCTTATGACGACAACAATCATGCTCAAGACACCACCTCCGTCACGTTACCAAGCTTACAATATGGTTAAGCAAGCAGAATCGTCGATGAAGAGTTACAGAAGATGAAGAATTTAGGAATTGTTTGTCCATGATCATAACTTTTCTCTCTATGTTTTGTTTTTATGGCTTTTATTTTACATTCTAGTTTGTCTTATTGAGTTGGTTTTGAATGGTATTTCAATGTCATATGGATATTAGATTCTTCATGAACTGAGATTTTGTTGCTTGGCTAGTTAGCATGCAACTAATGGAAATATAAAAGATTATTTGGAGAATTAGTACGTTTTTGAAAAGAAATATGCAAACTAGTACATATACTATTTATTATTAGGAAAATAGTCGGTGGACCCTACAATGTGAGATAGAAAATGGTGTGAGATAGAGAAAAGAAGGGGAAAAAATGACAAAGAGGGCAATTTTTATCGATTTGGTTTTTTGTTTTTTTTTTGTTTTTTATTATTTTATTTCTTTGAATATGTTTATCCCATGAATCTAATAACTTACCTACTTAAGTGGTATTTTTATTGTTGTACAAAAAAATATTTTTGTATATCCGTACACTTAGTAAACTGTACAGATACGTCTTCGGTGGCATACTCGTAAATATTTTGTTTATCTGAGGGCTTAAATGTTATTGAAATAGTAGCAAATAGTGAAAATGTATTAGTTTCCTAATTGTAAATAGTGATTGTACTACTTTTATAATTATGTTTGAAAAATGTACTACTTTTACAACTCACCCAAATATAAACATCATTAATTCATTATAGATGATATTTGAAAAATATAGATGCGATTTTGTCAGACCATTAGGATTCTTTTTTTTTAGAAACAAAAGATATACATGTGATTTTTTCAGACCATTTATATCAGCGGCCAGCTTCATTGTCCAATATTGGTACATTCTTGATGATGTCCTGTGCAGAAAAGATTTGAACACCTAGCAAGTGTTCATCCTGCTCAAGATACTGATCCGAGAACTTATGCTTTGTTGCTTTGACTTTCAAGGCCTCTAGCTCTCCAGCTACTTCTTTCATCTTTGGCCTTTCTTCACCCATAATTCTGGTACACTTGCCTGCAATTTTTGCAGCTTTGTGGATCTCCCACTGATTGTCTTCGTTAATCACTTTCCCATCAATAATCTCATGCAACCTATTCTCTTTTGTGGAAGAAACAAAGTGACCCACCAGATGTTTTGAGTGATGTGGTCTTTCGAAGCACAATGGCTTTTGACCTGAGATCAGTTCCATGAGGACTACCCCGAAGCTATAAACATCGCTCTTCTCGTTCAGAAGCCCTGTGTTGTAGTATTCTGGGTCTAAGTAACCCAGAGTACCTTGCACCAAAGTTGTGAGCTGCTCTTTATCCATCGGTATCAGCCTTGAAGCACCAAAGTCAGCTACTTTTGCAGTTTAACTTTCATCCAAGAGGATATTAGCAGTCTTGACATCCCTGTGAATGATTGGAATAGAAGCGGAGGAGTGAAGATATGCAAGAGTTCCAGCAACTTCTATTGCTATCCTTAGACGGTGTTCCCATGTAAGAGAAGAATCAAACATGGAACCGTGCAAGTGATCGAAAAGGGTGCCATTGGTAATGAACTCATAGACCAATAAGGGAATTTCAGTCTCTAGACAGCAGCCCAAAAGCTTGACCACGTTCCTGTGGTTGATTTGTGAAAGAACGAGCACTTCGTTGATGAACTGCTCTACTTGGCTATTTTCTCCAAGCCGAGCTTTCTTTATAGCAACTATGGAGTTATCTGGTAATATCCCTTTGTAGACTGTTCCCTGGCCTCCTTGGCCCAGGATTCTGCTTTCATCATAACCATTAGTTGCTTCCTTCATGCATTCCTCAGTAAATATTTTAACATCAACATTTGATGGCCCTGCTCCTGAGAGTCGATGTATCAATATGCCGCCACCATTTTTCTCGAATAATTTTTGTCGGAGCTCAGTGTTTTTCCGGTGCTTCGTTTTCTGTCTTATACAGCTAACGCCAAGCAAGATGGCCAAGAAGCCGATGACGGTTCCTAATCACACACATCATAGACATACATATGTTTAGAATGAGTTGATTTAGGTAACAATAAGTCTAGAAACAGTGAAGAAAGCTTACCAAGCATTATTATTGTCCATCCAACGTCTTTACGCTTGCAGCTCATAGTGTTGGTATTTAAGTGGTAACCAGGTTGGCACTTGCAATAAAAGCTCCCACGGGTGTTTCTACAGGTGTTGGGATCCGAACAGTTATGTCTAATGCTAGTACACTCATCAATGTCTAGGAAAAAAAGAGCCAGATGAAATAACAAATGTGTCAGGACAACAATCAACACTTAAAAGAGGACAGAAGTAAACTATATGATTATCTGAAGTACCATGGCAGCCGTATGAAAGGTATGGATTTCCCTCAAAACCTTCAAAACATTTGCAATTATAGCCGACTCCGCGAGTAGAATCAAAACATGTGCTGTTCCCACCACATATGCTCGTGTTTCTAACCTGTTCGCATGTTTGTTGTTCATATACCACAGGGAAGTCTGTGACATTTCGCAGATTCTTTAGGTCCTCCAACGCATCAAAGTTGAATGAACCATTTTCGACAAGAAAGGCATAGTTGCAAGGATTAAAGCTCTGCACAGAAGTGTAGTTGTTAAAACTCTTAGCTTGAACTTCAAAGGATTTGTCCCCCCTAGAGACAGAACTCTGACAGCAACCTTTACCAGAACATTCTTCATTTGCCTCCGGACGAGAATCACACATTGACATGCATCCAGATGATGAGTTAGTTCCGTAAATACTCAGGAATGCGTGAATGTTGCAGCCTACAGCAGTAAGCCTGTTTTTGGTGGAGAGAGTAAAATCACCCAGCGTAAAATTATTGTATAGCCAATCACTCAAGTTTCCACGGCTATTGTAGCAAGAGTAGGAAGGGGGAACCCGAACACGTAATTCGCTGCTGTGAGAAATGCTGATGACTGGAAGGTTTCTATAGAGAAGCTGCTTCTTTTTCTCATTACAGGTGAGTTTTAAACTAGGATCTTTGGCATAGTAACAACCTGAAGAAGTGCCAAAAGGGTACTCGATTGTGACATTGCCACATCTAGTTGAGCAACCCTCGCGAGGTTGAGGTTTCCCCTTGACCAGCTGCGTATATGCATGAAAGCAAATAGCCACCAAGAACACACTCTCATACAACTTCATCTTCTCTCTATTTCTCTCACTTTGGAATTTTTTTTTCTCTTTGAGTTTTCTCTCATCTGACCGAGGCTTCTTAAAGCTAAATCAACAAAACTTCGCTCTTGACTTGGTTCCCTTGACCTGTCCCCGCTTTGTCATTATCTGTTGGAAGCTGCTATACTATTACAGTATAAAACTACAAGAGACTAGACTGTAACGCCAAAACGTTTAAGTAGTGGACTTTTCAACCATTTAAAACTTCAATCTCTATCTTCTCTTACTTGTTTTGATATATCCAGGAAACTTAACCACTTCCTTACGGCATACATTACACTTTGATGTTGTGAGTTATTATTTTTAAACTTATTAGTTGTTAAGGGTACTCGATTGTAACATTAATTTCCACATTTAGTTTGTACGTCAATCCTCACAAGGTTGAGGTTGCCTGTTGACCAGCTGCGTATACTAAAGGGAAAACAGTAGCCACCAAGAACACACCCTGCATCTTCATCTTCCACATCTCTTCTAACTTTATTTCTCTTCTCTTTAACTTTTTGGAATATTTGAGAGAGAAGAAGAAAAAAACAGAGTAAGAGACAAAAGTCTCTTCTCTTGTAGAAGACAAGATCTAAACTAAAATTTGTATTGAACTGAAACTTGTTATCATTGTTACAACAACACTTACATACACGAAAGTGTGTTACGGTCGTAACCATTCACACAGACAAGTCATGAAACAACACAACTATCTAACTCACACTCATTCGTTTATACGCATCTCTTCACGTAAGTATATACACACTAATTGATCTAATCATATAAGAGATAATAATAAGACCAAACTCAATTATAAACCAACAGAACTTGTTACTCTTTTGAGGTTTCTCTCATCTCATTGAAGCTTTTTCTTACACGAAGCAAAACCCAACCACATGAGATGTTCTCTTTACTCATTTTCATAGAACCGTTCCCATTCTTTCAGAAATTTCAGGAATCTACAAGACTAATTCAACTAAACAAACATGACCATGCCCCAATGAAACATGCATGCATGAAGAACGTTCATACATGCTTCATATCCCAACAATGTACGTTTACTTCGGTTAAATAGTGACAAATCGAGGTCACGGTCTTCTCGTCGTTTCTTGATATCTTATTCGTTTTCATGGGGTGGCCAATTCGTTTAAAAAAAAAAAAAAAAAAATTCTTTCTAATGGGATAGACTTTATTTTCTTACTATTCAAAGATTGAGACGCTTGGGTTGCAAGGAATCTTCAGTTACATGGCAAATCTACTCTCTTTTTCTTGACATTTATTAAATTAAGAGATTTGGCTTGTAGTGGTACGATGTAGGAGAATAAGTCTCCTGAGTCATGATCATTGATCACAACATGCTCTGTTTTCTTCTGATGCTTCTATCACGAGTTGTCTTTTTAAATTCCCATATGACATCATATATAGATATTTTGTAGTCATTTAATCCAAGCTTTATGAACCTTACATTTAGATATCACATTATAATGAAATGACATAAATGTGTAAATAAGTTTTTTCTTTTATTAAAAGGACCGTATCTTATTAATTACCCACTGAATGGGCCGGGCCGTCACAAAACGAAAAAGCCCAGAAGCAAAGGTAACCGGAAATTACAATTGTCGCCGGAAAAGAAAATCTGAACCTATTGACACCAACGATGCAGAGACTCACCATTAGAACCGGCAGATGCGAGATCCACCGCTTTGCAACCAAACCGGGGTATCTAGTCAACGGTGGGAAGCATCTCACTCCCAGCCTCCGTTCCTTTTCCCCCGATCCGCCAACCCGCTACAGATCTCCCAGTAAGATGAACTCCGACACCACGGCACGTGGCAGATGGATCCTGTTCCTAGCAAGCCAGCCGCTTCAGCTCGAACCCTTCCTTCCCAGCTAAGACGAAATCCGATAACCGATCTAATCCCCTTCTAAACGGTCCGGAGGAAGCAAGACGAGGTGGTGATTAAGGCCGATGGCTCAATCAGAAGCTTAACCACACGAGATCCCCGACGGCCATCAAGATCCGAAAAGGATCTTCCGTTAACCTCCCAGACAAATCAGTAAATATATGTGTAAATAAGTTAATATATGTAAACACCATCCTACTAGAAGGAAATCGACCGTAGTGAATAGTGATCATCCAGCGTGTCCTTGTAGCGTTTGAACATTGCTACCTTCATGTCGCTGTTTACTCTTCAAGAAGAAGTCTCTTCGAAACTTTCATACACATCCACCACGTCTCGCCAAAAGAAGCCACGAGAAAATATCAAGTTGTTATTTTGACGACTATAATAATCTTTGGCAGACAATACAAAGAGATATAAAAGGTCTTATAGAGGTGATGTTATCAACTAATTGAAAGAGATATGTCACTTTCTGAAGCAAAATGAAATGAATCACAAGACTGATGATCACTTACTCTCCATAAGAACGTAAACATACATTTACATAGTCTTACGAGTAAAATACTAAATGCTGACGAAAACTGATTATTCACTGTTTCTTCGGATTGTGGGACATAAGTAGTTCACTTTGATTGTCTTTTCAAGCAAATCTCTAATATGGAAGATATAGTAGGAACCGTCATTACTAAAAAGATCATATGTATATGTTATCAAAAACAAATTATGAGATTTGATGTGATCAAGCATGGTCACAAAACTTGGGCAATCTTGTGCAACAAGAATGATAAGTTCATTTAGGCACACAAGGCAAAACCCTTTCTCATTTTCTCCATGAATTTTCAGATATCTGCCATACTAAAATTCAAAAATTTAATCAAGACCATGTAAATGTATTATGATTATACGGTTGGTGGTTACAAAGGACTCTTCAAAGGACTCCTCAAGAAGTTCTAGGATCGAATCAAAACCCATTTTAGAGCATCTCCGCTCAAGCAACCACTAATGGGTGCTTAAAATTAATTACCTAATATAATCTATATATATAATGAGAGAGTTCTCTCTCCCTCTAAAGCTGTCCACATCAGCATTTTTTCAAATTTTTGTGTCAAGCCCAACAAATCATCTAAACCCATATTTTTGTGTATCATTTTATTGTCTTTTGGCTTGTTAGTTTGTAATTTAAGCTCCAACACTTTTATTTCCAAATTGGGTATTTTTTCTATGACATCAAAAAGAACACATTGTTTAGCCCAATATAATATAAACCCAAATAAGTTAATAGCTTTAGGTTGTCTCTCACTTACATTCGTTCTTCTACGGATTTCTGTCGTTTACAGTTTGTTTATCATAATTCAGAAACTCAGTCTCTTTTTGATTTAATAATCGCCGAGGTACTTAAATACGTAAGTTAATTCTAACATATTTTGATAATATAGGCGTTACAGTTCAGTTCGAAAAGGTTTAGCATATCCTCTCTGCAACTTCTTCACTTCCTAACATTCATTTGGTGCATAATATGTTATTTATAATTAATAAAAATTAAAGATAAAGAAAAAAGAATTTTACATAATGTTAACATATAATTTCTTTTCATGGTAATAAATAAATAATTAAAAATAAAAATATGTAAAATAAATTAAATTTAAAATAGTAAAACCAATACTATGAGAATTTTATTAGTAATAGTAGTACGATTCAAATTCTAAACAAGAACAAACTTTAAAATAATCATACTTTGGAATTTTAAATGTGGTAATGTGTTTTTAAATTTAAGTAAATTTTAAATGCATGCTAGAATAATACAAATTGTTTGTAATTTTACTTTTAGAATTTTGAAGAGGAAAAATAAATTTAAAGTGAAACATAAGTTCTAAAAAGATATTATATATTTTTATTTATTATTAAATTTTAACTAAAAACAAATGATTACTAAACTTAATTTAAAATACTCTAAGAAGAAAATATTTGAAAAGTCACACTTTATGCCGGGAAATTCTATTAAAAATATAAAAATTACAAAAAACATTATTATCCATATTCTAAAATAATCAATAAGTAATTGTCACATTATTCATGGGTTTTACAATAAAATATATAAAAATTCATATGTAACCCGTAAAGTGATATGTAATTTGTGTAGCATATCTCAAAAAGAAAGTTTACTTATTATCAAGTAGAACTATAACTTTCTAACATAATCAGAAAGAAAAACAAGTTTGATATCCCATCATTTGAATCAAATGCTTTTAACCCAAAATGGACTATTATTAAGGAAGAAATTCTTATGATATGTCTTAAAAATATAAGAGAGTTAATAGAAGGTGGAAATAAACTAGATGTCGAGAGGTAACAAATACATCGTGGAAGATCAAAAAAGAATTAGTAGTTAAAAGCAATTGAATATAAATGACGATAACTTAAAAAGATAATGTATATGACTAAATTTGAAATATTTGAGATCTCATTTATTGTGTTAAATGAAGTGAGTTTTTCTAAAACTCAAGACATACTACTAGATTCAAAGCCGGACTTAACTGTTAGTTATAGAAATGAGATAAGATAGACACATTTATGACTTAGGGCGTGACTGGTTTAAACGCTGCGGTTGTTGTTGCGGTTGCGGGAGTTTGCGGAAGCGGGCGGTTGCAGTTTCAAGCGTTATTAAGCGTTTTTAAACGACTGGTTTAGCTCTTAAAAATAGGTGCATTTGCAGGAGTTTTATGACTGGTTAACCAGCGGCTGCATTGGCGGTTACATCAAAAATTACAAAATTAAATATAAATATAATTATAAAAATGTATAAATATGCCAATACTATATTATTATGATAAAATATATTGAAAAATGAATATGATTAATAACTAAAAACCATAAATAAATTACTGAATAATTATTTAAAAAAAAATAGTTTTTAGTAAAATATATTTATGTAAAAGTATAAACATTTTAAATATGATTAAAATTACATACCATAAAGTATTACTAAATATATATACTAAATAATTACTCAAATGTTAAATAAATTAATTTTATAAGATTTGATAATATTGGAAATTAAATTTAGAGAATAATTATTATTTGAAAATTAATGTGAATATATATAAGATTTGATAATATATATTTTATTTTGCATATTTTCCTTTTTCAGTTTCTTTCCTTTTTTAAATCAATCGCAATCGCTCGCAACCGCAATTGCTTGCGGGAAGGAGCTTTTGAAATCCAGCGATTTCGAGCGATCCCAAGCAGTATGGAGCGTTTTGTATGATTGGTACCAAACGCTAGCAAACGCAATCGCCCGCTAGCAACCGCTAGGCAGGTGAGAGCGGGAGAAACAATCAACACCTTAGTCGAGAGTTCTCTTTTACCACAGTGCACTTTTTCCGCTTGATAAACCAAGTTCACTAAACCTACTCGAACGACATGATATTATATATGTATCTTTACACTTAATGATGTATACGAGGCTCGGTAAATTCGTGTTATATAGAACAGTGTTATATTTGTATCAATAATTAGGATCATGAGCTGGTCGTCGATGTCATTTACTCTTCTCGCAAATCTTTTCAAGTAATCTTTGTTACCATGTAATAATATTAAATCATTTATTTGTCAAAAAAACACTATCGCCAACAATATATATGTTATATATCGCTTAAAAAAATTAGTTTAGTGTTTAATTATATAGCTTTTATCTTTTAAAATTTGAATGAATATAGTTTTAAATTGAAATCCCGCGCAACGCGCGGGTACACAAACTAGTTATAATTAAATTAATCAGAATCAATCAATTAGCAACTTTAAAAAAATAACCATTCCACTAGAGTACCTTAATAAAGGGTACTTAATCATAATTATAATATATTTATATAAAATTTAAATAAATTGACAAGTAATTCAAATTAACAATAAAAAGATTAACTTCTTTGTCATTGTCAATCTCTATTATTTTCTTGACAGTAATTTCCATCTCATCAAAACAATTTATTTGTTCAAATATATGTAAAATATGCTCTGTTTTTTTTTTTTTTTCAGATAAATTTCTAGAGTTTTATGAGTTGTTGGTTACTAAGCAGAACAATCTTATGCAAACTCAAGAATGATAACGTTAATTTAGAAAACAAAAATATAAAAGTTTTAGTTACAGTAGCAAAAAAAAATGTAGGAGTGGAGCTGTGGATCAAACTTACAGTTTAAAACAAATGAGCCCTTTATTTTTTTTAGTTACGCAATACACAAGTATCATTAGGGACCCTAGACTGGAATTGTAACTCTTTTGTTTTTCCATTTGTTTTTCCATTCTTTGGAGAAAAACATAGTTAGCTTAATTACCAAAAACGAAGGTTGTGACTAAATATCCAACCTGACAACACCAACAGCTTTTTTATTGTTGCAGGCCATACATTCCAAAGTCGTGTCTCCTCTTTCAAGTTTACACGCACATTTAGTGCAGGCAATGTAGTGCCAGCCACAATGAGGCGAGATTTCTACAATTATAGCAATGCAGATAAAAGTTGCTTTCTGCTACATTGGTATATTTGTAAGAAACTAATTCCTCTAAAATAAGCGGATAAGTTTCCGAGGACCTTTAGTACCGTACCCCCAAACCAGCAGCCTTCGCGCCAAGCAAGACCGCCCTTGTCGCTAGTGCGTGTTGAACCGCTATCTTCTATCTATGTAAACAATATCCCGAGTTTTTGGCTCATTTAAGTCTATTTATAATAGTTGTTGACAAAAAAAAATCCTCTAAAACTTATTAAAAACGGATCAGTAGAACAATATTTGATCTCAATAATAATACCTAAGGAGTGTTGTTTTTCAGAAATTGATAGAGTTCGCCAATGGTAACTGGTTCTGGCTTTGTAACCTCTGAAGTGAAGCTGTTGACGACAACAGAGTCATTCTTTCCTTCTTCCCCAACCTTGGAAAATAAATGCATGCAACTTAGTAAAGATAAATATATTTATACAAAATTATACTATGTAAACGAATATTATGTCAATATCTAAACCTTAACCAGAGCTATTACCTTTAAGTTAGCATGATTATTTGGTGTCCAAGCCGCGTCGGTGTTGCAGCGTATCATATGATCCACCAAAGGAATCGGAACCGCCGAAGGTAACAGCTCTGGTTAAGGTTTAGATTTTGTAACTAAAACGAAACTATATGTTGGTTTGAGTTGACAAAGTAATGGTTAGAGTTTAAATTTTGTAATTAAACGAAATTATATTTCGGTTTGGGTTGATAAAATATTGGTTAGGTTTAGATTTTGTAATTAAACGAAATTATACTTCGATTTGTGTTGATAAAATAGTGGTTAGGGTTTATATTTTATAAACAAGTAAAATTATATTAATTTTGGGTTGATAAATTAGTGGTTAGATTTAGATTTTGTAATTATACAAAATTAAATTTCAGTTTGTGCTTATAAATATAGATTCTTTTAATTTATTTAGTTAGATGACATGACTAATTTTGATGGGTTAACTTAGACAGAGTGTCACCCATCTCATTATTAATACATCTTTTCTTGAAGAAGTAATACGTAAATTGTCGTATATAATATTCTTGTCTTTATTTGTAGCTCTAGCTCTAGCAAATGAACAATTACTATTTAGCTGCTTGGATCATCATCTCCAAAGAGATCACTCTATGGTTTCTATGCTTGGGGTTCTCCACGTATATGAGCAGACATCGTCATCATCTTCACTCATCGACTCTGCTTTATTGCATGAATTACATGTATTAATATTGTTAACAAAACCATCAGAATCGTGAGCACAAAAAGAAGCACATTCAAATCTAGTAATCACTTAAAGTGAATTCACATTCAGATAGAGTTAAAACTAAAATAAATTATAAAAATACGATTTTACATGATAAAGTTGTAATTCTCGTGTCTGAAATTTTGGTGCTGTCGACCGACATCAGTGTTGGGTGTCGATCGACACCAACAAAATTAGGTTAGATGGTTTAGCTTTTAAACTGTCGGTTTATTTGGACTTGATTGGAAAAACCCTAGGCACGACTTTAAACTCGTGGAAGCATACTTTCTTTCTCACTTTTTTGGTGTTTTGTCGCTTTCTAAAAGAGAGAAGAGAGAGCTGTGAGTGAAGGTGGATCCTAAGGTGCTAAGGTGAGGCTTGTGAGGGTTTCTGGAGGTTTCTGTGGCTGGTTCTAGCAAGGAGAGGTTTGGATTCGTGGCTGGTAGTGCAAGGAGGGTCTTGTTCTTTTTGTTTCCTCTTTGTTTCGTTCTTTTTTCAATCTAAATAAGAGGTGAGTGTGTGACCATGGCTTATCTAAGCGTTAAGATTGAGTGATTTGTGTTTATGTGATGTGTGAATTGAATCATTTGTGTTTATGATGTTTTCTGGTGTTTGTGTGGCCTTGTGTGACTGTTATTGCAAACAAATCGGGTTGCAACTATAGCTTCTAATAATCGTGCCTTAACCTCACCGACACTTCACACTTCATAAATTCTTAGTCAAATATGATATGATCTCTAAATCGCTTTACCATAAAGGTCGAATTTCCAAATATTATTCTGATAAGCATTTGACCAATTTTCATGCATTTAATATTTACTACAATTTTTTATCTATATTAACTCATTCTTGCACTTAGAAAAAAAACACATTCCTTAGCTAACGAAACAAACACAAACAAATTAAAGTTAACTTTTTTTTTGGTTATTAATTGTTTTTTTTTGGTTTTGTTTATGTCTCCAACATGAGTTTGAGAAAAACTAAAGGAAACCAAAAAAATATAAAAGAGGTGGAATAATATGAAGATCGGATGGTTATATTCTCGAGATGTTCAGCATTAAGAAAATACATAAGAACTCTACATATGCGGAGGTAAAAGCAGAGGCAGAGGTAGGAATGTTAAGAGTGGGTTAAAACCCACTGGGTACCCAAAACCCGTTTTTATAATAGGGTAAAAAGACCCGTTTTCTGTCAAAAAAATATGGGTTTTTTCTGGGCGGGTACCCAAAATATTAAAGTCTTGAACGGGTTTACCCTAGTAACCTTATGGGTACCCGTCGGTTTTTTTTAATTAACCTATCAACTAATACGACGTCGTTCTCTAAAAACTGAACTAAACCTACCTTTCTTCTTCCTCTTGAACCCGACATCGACTCGTTTGAGATCAATTCCACTGAAACCTATATAATCAATCACCCTTGAAACCTAAGCTTCTTTGTCCGCCATTGAATCCGCCATTGAAACCTAATCGCCTTGCTTCGTCTTCCATTGTCTTCGATCCCATTAAAACCCAAACTCATCAATTTCAGTTGTTTGTCTTCCATCTTCTTCCATTGTCTTCGTCTTCCATTTTCCTCCATTGATGGCCACGAATTGAGCTTTATATTGTCTATCTCGAAGTGGGTTTTACAGATTGTGGTTAGTCTTCTTCTAAAATTATACTTCCATTGCATATTGAAAGAACTTATAGCTTCTAAAAGGTTGAGATGTGTTCATGGCCTGTTACAATCATGTTGCTTCCATTTGTTTAGCTAATCATGTGTCTTGACTCTTGATTCATGTCTTTGTGTTCACGGCATGTTACAATCATGTTGCTTCCATCGTGTTCGTATTTGTGCTTGGTAACAATCATGTTGCTTCATTACTTTACTTTTCTTTAGTGTGCCATGATTCACGTCTTTGTGTTGAGCTTTGATTCACGGCCTGTTACAATCATGTGTCTTGAATCATGTTTTTGTGTTGGTTTGCTACCATTTGTTTAGCTAATTTTGATGTTTTGGTTTGTAAAAGGGCAGTTCATTGATTGTTATAAAGCAGCCAAAAAGATCTGAGGCAACCCTTCTCTCCTCTGGTTAGTTCTTATAAAACCTTTCTCCTTTGATTAGTTCTGCCGCAGAGGCATATGTAGAGACAGAGGCAAATTCAGTGAAGAGAGTTTGCTGGAGTGCTTATCTTCTCTGTTTTCGTCCATCCTTTCAATCCACCTCAAGGTGACTGACTGCGTGACCATGGTTGATCTGGGCATATAAGACCTTATGATATGTGTTTGATTGTTTTGGGTGGCTGGAATTGTTGTGTTTTGGCTTTTTTGTGTGATATGGATGTTGTTTTGTGTCTATTGATGGTTTAGGGTTCAAGTTTGGAGCATAGAGGTGATGAATTTGTCCTTCTAGAGAGTTGAGAGGCGATTTCAAGGTTTTTGCGGAATTCATGTCGCTTGACACCAGTCGGGTATTGCTCGATACCAACCTGGTCTCTGTGTTGGTCGACACCAATATCTAGACTGTTTTTTGGGTAGCAATTTCTGGACAGCGAGTAGTCGATGTCTTTTTATGCCTGGTTTGGTTGTTTTTATTGATCTTATAAATTTTTATTGGCCTATTATGCATGTGTGTATAACCCAGTAGATAGGAGGGCCGCTTTACTGAGCATTTGTGATAATACTCACGCATATCATTGTTTTTGTGATGCATGTAAAGATAAAGTGTGATTCTGGAGTCATGGCAATGAAGAGGGCGATGATCTAGAGTCACTGTTTGGATCACACTTTATCTAGATCATCGCCCTGATTCCACAATCACACTTTATCTTTACCAACATCACAAAAACAATGAGATGCGTGAAGTATTATCACAAATACTCAGTGAATTGGTCCTCCTATCTACTTGGTTATACACACATGTATAATAAGACCATCAAACATGCATAAGTTCAATCAAAACAACCAAACATGGCATAAACAGACACCGACTACTACCTGTCTACAAAAATTTCTGTCCAGCCAGAAATTGGTGTCGACCAACACCAGAAAATGATGTCGACGGACATAAGAAAATGGTGTCGAGCAACTCCCGACTGGTATCGAGCGACACCGATTCCGTAGAAACCCTGATATCGTGCTTCCAAGATTAATGGTTCATATAGAATAAATAAACATTTTGATATAATATTATTTTGTTATTATTAACAACATCATAATGTTAACTAAAATTTATTAAAAAAATGACCAATTCAAAGTTTAAAAGAATACCTGATCTAGTAGTCACATTTTTCTCCTTTATACTTCTCGAGATGTCATCAGTTATAACTGATTTCTTCTGATATGGTTGGAAGCCTATAACTGGCTTTTTTACTTTGCCAAATTACATTTTCACATAACTGGCTTTAAAAGTTGTAAATAAATGTCTATATCTAAATGGTTTTGTTAATTTTAATTTATTTTACTACTAAATCGAATGATATTTATGAAAACTATATTTTTAATGGAAACAGGATAAATACATAATGTAAATAAAGAGACCGTAAAAATTCCATACGTTTAAGTTTTTCATAATTTAACATAACTTAAAAGCATAAGAACCGAGATAAGTAGTTTTAAGTTGTTTACATAATTAAACATTAGCAAAAGGATGTAGACAGATTATTCAAAACTAAACCACTTAGAGACATGAGATTTGATTAGTTTTCTTCCACATCATTTGGACCATTATCGTTAATAACATCTGCTAAGAAGCCAAGCCTGAAACGAAAACAGAGATAAGCCATGTATTAGCATTTGTTAAATCAAAGCACCTAGATTGCTTCATGTGTAAACAAAAATTGAAACGTCTTACAGCAAGTTGTCTCTGTCTATTTCATGGAAATCATGATCCATGAAGATCCTAGAGAACCGGAATCCAGAGATGAGACATGGTTCCCCTACACATTTGGTATTTTAGATTGGTTAATTCCATAGAAATAAGTATAATCTAGTATCATTGTCTAATTGTTAAATTGTAAAGATCATACCTTCATAAGTAGAGACTCTCCAATGGCGAAGAACACATACAACAGGCTCGTTAACTAACTGGTAGCTGAAATCCTCGTCGTATCCTTTGTTACGCCAGCTATGCATGAAACGATCACAATATTCTCCCACAGCACAACATTTGACAATCTCACCACTAAAACATGTTCCAGTTATAATCAGCTAACAATGTATGACATAAGCTACTTATATAAAACCATTTGCAAATAAAACCAAAACTATTATTAACAATACTTACGTTGAATCCTTAAGCATTATCTCTACCAATGGACATTCATCTTGTATTGCATTTTCAGTAGCAACCCATGGCATTCTCTTAATCGCCGAGACAGTCCAAACAACACCATAAGCATCTAGGAAAAGAAAATAATTTTTAAAGTACATGTTAATGTTTCTAGAAAGCCAATATTGAATCCTTGAAAAAGTAATAGATATCCTTACCATGAACAAAAGAGTCATTGATCCGATTAGTGTTTATGTTTGTGAAGGGCACAAAATCAAAGAAGTTGGCTTCAGATCTTGGATCAACATGATACATGTTTGTCTCATAAAGACACTTGATCTGATAAGGATGGTTTGAGTTTCTAGGAATTTGGAGGTTTTATGATTCGAAAGTTTGACATCAAGTACCAATCACCTTCTACTACATCCCTTTCGAAGTCAAACATGTAAGGGATAGGAGGAATAGTTGCATCTATTCTTTTATCCTGTAAAAATTTGATAAAATCTAACTTCAATCTAAGTCGTATAAGTATATATAACTTGTTAATCTATGTAAAAGCAAAACTTCAACTATTATGACATAAAAAGGAGAAAAATTTACCGTTTCATCACAAAGAATCATCTCAGTCATTTGCCCTAAACAGTTGATTGGAGGCCTCCACTTCCTCAGCACCTTCACGAAGATGAACCAGCTAGTCTTTTGTATAGTCAGATCTGAGACACTTTCGATCTCAAAGAGGAACTCTTCGTTTTCATCCTTTTTTTTTGGTAAAGTTGAAAGAGAAGACCGATTTTTGGATTTTGTAATGGTAAGTAATGATATGTTAAGTTGATTTTGTGTAGAAGATGAATCGTAATTGTAAATTAAATAATTTGTAAATATTTTTTCCTTCTTTTTATTGGAAAGAGTTAATCTTTCACGATTTTGTAGGCATGCATGTCAAATCATAACATGCAAAGCAAGCAAAAGAAAATTTTATGCTATTCTTTCCTAACATAATTACATATCATAATAAAATAAGATTACCAAATCTTGTTACTTTTTTTTTTTAATTCTGAAACTTCATTATAACCGATATAGCAAAGATGTTCAAATACAAGACATGGAAACAAAACAAGAATTAATGAACAAACCAAAGCTCTTAATCTGGATCTCCCCGTCGTTTGTCTCTTTCAACCCGATCCTGCAACCAAGTTGGCCCACCAAGAGGTATGTACGACGTAAGTCTCCCATCACGTGTAACACTACAAGCGATCTCCCTAGCCAACAAGTTAGCTTTCGGCGAAGAAAGGTGGAAAGAAACCTTCCGTATCACCTGTTCAATCATATACAAAAGAGCTCGGTACTTAGGCCATTGAGAAGGGGATGGAAAGAGCTTCCCAAGCTGCACCACAGTCCATCTAAACCTCACAAACATCGAAATGCATATCATGGAGGCTTTTGAGGCACCAAAGAACGCATCGCAGCTCAGCTGCAATTCGATTAGTACAAGGAAGAAATGCATCTCTTGAATGGTATAAAACATCACCAGAATGGTTCCGTGTTACCCAAGCTCCTCCACAAAACAAAGAATCATTAACCCACGAAGAATGAATATTACACTTAACTGTTCCGATGGCCGGTGGAATCCAAAACCTACCCGTAGCACCACCATTTCGCACTCCATTCATAGCATCCAAAACCCGCTTATCTTCTTGTATACATCACTCTTCCATATCCTTTAATGCCGTAACAAAAAGAATGTGCGGATTGAAGACATGTGCTCCAAAAACAAACCCATTCCTAGCTTTCCAAATCTCCCATATAAGCCATGGAATTACTGTTCTCAGCTTCTCTGGTATCTCCGATCTAACCATCAATGCCAAAACAAAAGCTATGTTCTCCAAAATGTCAGATGAGAAACCATGAGCAGGAAGAGGAAGGTCGCTGACATTCCAAGCTTGTGAGGCTAAGTCACACTTAAAGAGAACATGCGATATAGTTTCCTCTTCCTTGTTACAAACTTGACAGAGAGGGTTAGTGTTAATTTTGTGACTTCTAAGGCAGTCACTCACTGCCAAAGCTCCAGACAATCCCCGCCAAAAAACAATTTAATTTTAGGGGCTGTCTTAAGGTCCCAAACCTTCACCTTAAGAGCATTTAACTTTTTGATACTTTCTGAACTCGGCACTACCACTTCACGAGCATGAGAGAGGAACCAATACCCACTTTTAACAGAGTAAACTCCGTCTTTTGTGAAAGCCCAGACCACACGATCCTGCAAGTGAATCGCCGGCGGGAAGGAGCTAATCCAGATAACATCACAAGGTAGAAAAACCTCATTTAAGAGATGAAAATCCCACTCACCTTGCGATGTTATTAAGGATGAAACTTTCAAGTTGAGATCCATTCTCAGCTCCTTGTTAAAAGGTCTTCTTGGAACCTCATCAAGAACCCATTTGTCTAACCAAACAGCCGTATTTAACGCATTACCAATGGACTTCATCAAACCATTCTCAAGTAACTCTCGACCAAAAATAATACTGCGCCAAGCGTATGATGGACGATATCCGATCTTGGCTTCAAGTAAAGTCTTATCCGCAAAGTACCTTGCCTTATAAACCTGGGATATCAAAGACTCGGGGAAATGTAATAACCTCCAAGCTTGTTTGGCCAAAAGGGCTTGATTAAATTGGCCAATATAAGCCCCCCATGATGCTTAGATTGGCAAAGCTTATCCCAAGAGACCCAATGCATTTTGTGTTTCTCCTCACTTGCATTCCACCAAAAGTTCGACATAGCGCTGGTAATGTTCTTGCATTGGTGTTTAGTTAAGCGGAAACATGACATGGCATAAACTAGGAGAGACATAGCCACAGATTTTAACAAAACCTCTTTGCCCCCAAGTGATAATGTCTTCTCATACCAGCCACTAAGTCTTGATTTCAAAAGGTCGGTGATGTAGCTTAACAATTCAGTCTTGGAACCACTAAAATACTCAGGTAACCCCAAGTATTTACCTGCACCTCCTTCTTGTGAAATACCAGAAAGCAAACTAATCAACCTTTTCATAATTGGATCCATCTTCTTACCAAAAGTAATGGATGATTTCTGAAAATTTATTTCGTGTCCCGAAGCTCTCCCATAAAGCTGTAAACAATGGAGAAACTCCGAGCATTCAAAGAGCGTAGCTCTACAAAGAAACAAACTATCATCCGCGAAGAGAAGATGTTGAACCGAAGGACAATCCGCAGTTAAACTTAGACCCGTTAATCTCCCGGCAGTTTCAGCCCTATTCATAATATGTACCAAAGCCTCAGCACAAAGTATGAAAAGAAAAGGTGATAGCGGATCACCTTGACGAATCCCCCGTTCAGGTTTGAAAAAACCATAGGAGGAACCATTGATGAGCACTTTGTAAGATACATATCGTACACAACTCATCACCCACGTTACCCATTTAATGTCGAAACCCAACCTTAATAATAACTCTTCAAGGAAATCCCATTCAACACGATCGTATACCTTTGACATGTCCGTCTTAATGGCCATGAATTCTTCCTCACAACGTGGGTTTGTCCTGAGAGCATGAACCATTTCATGAGCAAGAAGAATATTATCTGAAATTAGCCTTCCGGATACAAATGCTCCTTGAGTATCCGACACAATTTCCGGAAGGAACTTCTTTAACCGGCCACATAAAACCTTGGAAACAATTTTATACACCACCGAAAAGAGGCTTATGTGACGCAGATCAGTCATGTGAGATGGGTTGACGTTCTTCGGTAATAAGCACAATTGCGTAAAATTCCATTCCGGAGGTAAAGAACTGGTTGGAGATAAATGTTGCACCTCGGTTACCACTTGTGGGCCAACGATACTCCAATATTTGTGATAGAAATGACCCGACATTCTCTCTCCCTTAATACTTAGAGCAGCTAAAAGTATTTTCTCTCCGGAGACCGGTTTAGTGAGCTCCACATTCATCTGACTTGTAACCCGTGGTACCATACCTTCCAAGGGTTCTGAAATCGTAGTTGGTTGAGAGCTTGTAAATAGATTCCTAAAGTAAGCAACAACCACCTCTCTTTAGAAGCTTCTGAAAATTGTTCAAATCCATTGATATCAAAGAGGGATAAGATTTTGTAAACGCCTTTGTTGTACACTACCTTGGAAAAACTTTGTATTACGGTCTCCTTCTCTTAACCATCATTCTTTGCTTTGTTGTTTCCAAAACAATTCTTCCTCAAGATAAGCCTCTGATAACTCCCAATTCAAGCTTTTAAGAACACGGAAATCCGGTTGATACTTTGAGCTCTCAGCCTCTATCAACTCTTAGAGATCCGTAAGCCGAGCCTTTGAGTTTTGGTTCGTTTCCTGCTTCCAAGCTGAGATAGAACGCCTACAATTAGCAATCCGGTGCATAAGCGATGTCTGTCCTACTTCATTTCCTCTTTATCATCCCTCACGAATGAACTCAGAAAAACCATCCTTTGATATCCAACGTTTATTGAAAAGAAACCGCCCACGACGAGACATGTTTTCATTTACAAACTGAGCAAAGAGCGGGCGGTGATCCAAGCCTATGCATTTTAGATACTCCATTTGTACTCGTGGAAAGAGTTGAAACCAAGCCTCATTTCCTAATGCCCTATCCAAGCGACATTGTATCCACATCTTGTTACGCTCTCCAGCCCATGAGAATTTATTACCTATACTAGGAACCTCCCGTAGACGGCAATCACTTATCATATTCCTGAAAGGAAAGAATGATGATTCCGCCCGTGCCGGCCCTCCAAGTTTTTCAGAATTATCCATTATCTCATTCAAGTCACCAATTACTAACCATGGATCATCTCTAGAAACACCAATGTTTATTAATAAATCCCAAACAACTTGGCGTAAATGCGAAGTCGGTTCTCCAAAAACACATGAGATAAAGAAACCAAGAGACCCAAGCTTGACTTTTACGTCAATTATTCTTGAACTAGCATTTAAAACTTCTACTTGCAAAACAATGCTAACCCTCCACTAAGCCCCACTGGATCAACAATGTAGGCTTTATCATAACCAAGAGAGCGTTGCAAATTAATTACGAAACTACTGGAGTTTTTAGTCTCCAAGAGGAACAAAAAATCCGGGAAATGTTGACGTCTCATTTCCCTCAATATTGGAATTGTTAAGTTGCCCCCCAACCCTTGACAATTCCAGCTCATGAAACTCATACTTGTTTCGGCGGTTCCTCATCCGAAACCACCGTCTCCAAATTGTGCTTTGCAACCTTTGCTGTCCAAAAAGTTTCATGATTAGCCTTTCTCTTCGACGATAACCCTGTATCCCCAACCTCATCTCGCTCTTTCTGCTTCTGGCTCACGCCGGCTTTCAAGGCTTGGACCTTCCTCCTCCATTGACTCGGCCGTCTCCTCCTAGCACCCTTAGAAGTCTTGGTCCCGGAAGAACCCGCTGTAAAGCTGGCATTAAAACCCGTAAAACCCAGACCATGTTGCGAAGCTGTTGCATAAGTCGCAGACCGAGACTCAACTGGATAAGAGAGACGCGTCATTGCCTTGCCTTGAGCTACAGCCGAGCTCACTCTCTCGTCAGCAATTTTAGTAATTGTTCCCCCACCTTCAAAGTTGAAAACCAATACCTTCCCCTTGTCGACATTTGTAGTGAATTTTGTAGGCGCCTCCAATCGCAACATCGTTTTTTTGCCTTGAAAATCACCCTCGAGATCCCAAACAGCTTTACGGACACGAGCAATATGGATTTTCTTCAACTCTGGATCAACCACCGAAAGATATTGCTTCATCTCGTCTAGAACCTCTTTAGCTCTCTTTGGTTTCACGGTTGCAAAATCAATCCCGGCATCTTCATTGGTTAGAACTCCAAACAGCGGGTCATCTTCACTAATCTTAGGGATGAGCCCCACCCGTAGCAACAACTTTCCGGTTCAGAGAGTTAAACGGGCAGTGCTCTTTGTCGTGAGTTAGCCGCTGGCACTGGTAACACTGTCTTCTAATCCGCTCATACTCAATGTTGATAACCACTGATTCACCTGATGGAATCTGTAGCAATCTAGAGTTCTTCAATGGTCGGCTTACATCAAAAAGAACCCTAACCCTCAAGTAACCTTTACTTTGAGGCTTCAACGGATCAAAAGCCACATCCGTAACTATCCCAATATGCTCCGCAATTTCTTGAATCGTATCCTTAGTGTTATAGTTCACCGGGATATTACGCAAACGAATCCAAATAGGTAACACCTTTAAGTAATCAGTTGGTGGCTTCTCCACCCATCTCTCCAAAGTCATGCTCCAATCATTGAAAGTCCAAGCTCCAGCTTCCAACACAGTAGTCATCTCCCTCTCTGAATCAAAGATGAACTGGAACCGGTCATTCTGAAGCGTGATACCTCGTGTCCTGTTATACACACCCCAGATACGGGGCATCTCGTGGATAGCACTTGACATCTTCTGATTTTCAGGGCACAAAAGACGCCCAATAATACTTAGCGAGTTCCTTTCACATGAACTGAACTTAGGTAAGTTCTTCAACACAATCGGTTCATCCTCCTCCAACGACATCTCTTTCAAAGCCTTGTCTAATGCAAACTCCATACCAATACGTAAACTCTTTCCGGAACAAACACAACGCAACGAACACCAAAGATAGTCCAAACACAACCGGCGCAACACACAAAAGCCCGATACACCAATCTCACTCGCTAGAAATGAAACTTCTAGATCAGAAAAAATCAAACCCTAAGCGGCGTCCCTCACGCTCCAGCTGAACAAATCTTGTTACTTTGAATATTCTTCTTTTATTTAATACTAAAAGGTTTGATATTAAAATCTGATACTCAAAGTATAGATGCAGAATAACCTGAATATTCTTCTTATATTTGATACTAATACTACTTTCTAAGGGGGTGTTATTGGATTCTAACTTATAAAGAATTTAGATGACTCTACTAAAATCATAGATTATATGATTTTAAAGGATTGTTTGAGAGTTTTATATAATCTTGTTGATTAGTTTTTTTAAAGTCTTGTAAAGTCTCTCAAACAATCTCTGTATTTCTAAGATACTTTTCATGACTTTATTTTGTAAAGAAGAGTGTTTAAAATCATAAACCAATAACATAAAATTTTAATTCATTAACAATCAGAGATTCTTTTGTTTTAATTGAATAACACAGAACTTTTAATGACTTTGTAAAACTCTGTATCCAATAACCCCATATTTATGAAGATTTTGAATGACTCTTTACAAATCAATAACTAATAACACCAAACTTTAAAAGAGTTTTGTAAAATCTTGATTGAATAACAACAGATTCTACCTAACATCTAAAGTCATTAAAACTCCATATAACTCACAAACCAATAACACCCCCTAAAATATTTTTATTGGAGTATGTTTGGTGCTAAATAAATTAGAAATATAGAAATTTCCTAAATTTTAAATTTTAAATATATCTTCCATATTATATCGAATTAGTAAATTTTAGGGTACTTCAAATAATTAATATTAATTTCCTAGTTTATTTTAACATACAAAGTGTTGATATTAGGTTAATAAAAAGATAAATTCTTTTTAAATATGGAAGATATCAAAAGTTAGTTATCTTTTGGAAACTGTAGTAACCAAAGGAAATGTTGGAAATATCTTTTGAGGTTTTTGGAAATCCAATGAGGATTACTTCATATTCAAATTTTCGAATGAATTATTCTTTTGAGACAACTTTTTTTTATTGATATTCTATGTAATCTAGTGTATATGTAGTATAGTTTGTATAGTTTTTAGATTGTTTTACTTAATTTTAAATTGTTAATTACTGGTTGTAATAGTAGACAGTATTTTCTTTTGGGCTCGAAAACTAAACGGGTTTTATAGTTGGGCTAGTATAGTTCATTTGACTTCCAATTTTTAAAGAAAACTGCCTATGCTTTTGCTTTTGGACTTAATTATAAACTAATTTATGAAATGTGGAGTTTCATAGGGAATTTTAGAAAATAAGAAGAAAAATAGAAAAAGTAGAACTAATCCAATGCAAATAATCATAATCCGAATAAAAATAAAAATGCAATTCCTTCCAAAGTACTGAACCAAATAAAATGTAAAACGAAAATAATTTAATTGTTCGAATAAAAGCTAATAAAACGATAACTGGATATAAGCTGAAAGGGAAATATTACTTCATCTTGTCCTTGTCTTGTAATCTCTTCATTCAAATCTTTCCTTACAACTTCCGATCCATCAAATTGAATAGAATCAATCTTGGAGCATTGTTTCTTTGTGGAACTTGACCGATCACTTCCATTACCACTCGTGTCAGACTTCCACTTTGATGAAGGAGTTGAAGTGGAACTCAAATCGGTTTCACAAGGTTCTGTACCATTGGTAATCATAAGGGAAGCCTCAAACAGTATATGAGATGAAGGTGTTATAATCTTTGTTAATAATGATCAAGTAAATTCTTAATGGTTTAATAAGTTGAAAAAATCGAAGAAAACAATAAATAAAATAAAGCTTTTAAACCTGATCAGATGACATTATGTTGTTATACTCTAAATAACTTTCTGATTCTTCATTAGCAATTTCTATGAATTTTTGGCCTGACCAAACATTAGAAAATTTGTAGAACTCATACCCACCATAAACATTTTATTTTCCTACTATTATTAGAAACTGGAAAGTTTTCCTAACCAATGCTTTAATTTGATCAGGAATTGCATTCGGATCCTCAATCTGCAAAGAGTAAAGTTTAATTTGATATAGTAATTAGATGCATACCTAATAATTTTATTTTAGTCATATACCTCATCAAAGGAACCATTAAGAAATTCCGAAGCAGGAGCACCTCCAAGGATTAGCCCAATTATCAAACAAAAAACAAAGCCAAGTCATCATTTGGAAGTCTACATATAAATCACGTTTAAAAATATGGATGAAGACAATCAAATTTTAAGTAAAATAATATTATTACATACATGCTCTTAAATGCTTCGATCTCTTGTATTTGTGGATTGATCATCAGAATAGAAGATTCAAAAGCATTTTCAATGTATCATGTGTCTGCAATGATATTATACATGAGAAGTTAAAACATATTACACGAAATACATGTGTTTAAGAATAATAGAAAAGAATAAAAATGCGTTGATGAAGACTATTATTACCTTTGTAATGATTTTTCTTCACAAACCTCAACAAACAGATGACTCATGTATTGCATTGTTAAGCAACTCAACATAATTTCCCCATAAAGTACATGAGAGACGAATGTCGCTGTAATAAGATTGTTTTTTATTATGAAAAATTGATCGTATGTATAAATGTTAATGATAACTATAGGAGTTTGGGAATATAAGTGAGTACTCATTGTCTCTGATCTCGAACACGATTTTCTTGGTTTTTTTTATTGTTACGATTAAGTCACTTCAATTCCACCAGAGGAAACAACTTGACCAATTACATATGTTGCAATATATATGTAGGACAGATTAGTATAACTTGTTTAAATGTAAAATAAAATATAGTTATAAGTTAAAAATAATTATATTTATAACTTACCAAATAAAATGTTTTTGTCAAGGGTTCCAGCAAGGATATCATCAAACTTAGCGAATGATAAATAATGATCATCAGAATCCTTTTCAGACTGGTTAATTGTGGTGTAACGTGTGCTAATCTTGTACTTCCATTGAGAAGGTCGGTACATCCCAGCGCAAGGATGCAAGAAAAAGCTGGTCATTATCTTCCAATCGCCCTCATGCAAATTGTTTTCAAACTTTTTCATATGATCCTTTCGAATCGAAGCTCCCATTTTGTCACCCTATACATTAAAAACACAACAATTATAAGCTATGTGTGGTATAAATAATGTACATGTAGTAAAGGAAACTAAAAGACATACTTCTTCATCCGCAAGAATCAATTCCATTGATTTCCCACACTTAGCTGAAAACATTCTCCAACTATGAAGTATTTTGACTTGGATACGCCATGAGTTTTATAAGGCTTAAGATCTTTGAGTGGTGTGAATGAGAGGGGAATAGCCATAGACATTTTCTTTTTGAGTAGTTTTTTTTAGGTTGCGAGAAGAATATGATTGATAAGCGAAGGTAGTATCAAATTTATAGAGTTCTAAATTTTTTGTTTATGGAATGGAAAATCCCTTAATTTTGGTAATTTTCAGTTATGTTAAACGATTTGTAAGTATAATGTGCAGAATATTCTCTATACGCAATATTCATTCGAAGATGATTGTGATTAGAATATCTATTCATATTTTTTAAATTAACTATTGTGATTGTTTAAGTAGAAATTAAGGGCTAAGATCCATTCTCCAATATGTTAGCTAATATTTGATGACTATAGTTCCCTAATATGTTGGGATCGTGATAAATTATAAGTAATAATTTAGGTAGGATGTTATTAGATTTTCAAACTGTTAATATAAAAGTTTATGTGATATCAACGCAAAATTATGGTAATTTAGGACATCAGTCTTGCGGATCAAGCAAAATTTAAATCATATAAATGAACGAATGAGATTAAAGGTTGTGATTAAACTAATTATACCCGAATAATAGATCCGAATCATTTATTACATCCGCGTGAACGAATGAGATTAAAGTTTAGGATTAACGGATGTAATTAAACATATTAAACCCGATTAAAAGATCCGAATGATTAATTAGATCCGCGTGTGTATTCCAATTAGCATTGTATTTTATTTCATTTGAAAATATTAGTGTAAAACAAATGGGTACTTCAGCTTTAATAGTATAGATTTAATAAAATCTAATTTATTATATTTTTTTATTTGGTTTAATGGTTTTATTCAAGTGGTTTATGTTACTTTTATTTTGTATAACTCTTATGATATGATAATATATATATATTTTTCCTTCCAAAAATCATCATATATTAAAAAAATATATATTTTAGGACAAATTTAAAAAGAAAAATAAATATGTTATATATTGTACAATACCATAAAATATGGAGAAATATTCAACAAAATTGATAATATTTTATGATAAACAAATTAAAAAATGATAAAATATTAAATAAATAATTAGAAATTTTAAATTAAAGATCAATAATAAAAATTTATTTTCAAAAATCAATAGAATAAATATTTTATATCACATACAATCTCTTATTTTCACATTAAAAATCTTCATACTGAAAAACAATCTCGCAAATATAGCAAAAAAAAAAAACTTTTTGAGATATATTGATTAGAAATGAGATATTTATATATTTCCTTGAAATAAAATAAAAAACCAAAAGTAGCATGTGACCAAAAATAAAATAGTCAAATAACGTTCTTTATTATTAACATCAATTTAATAATATATTAACCCACAATCTCGCTGGATATTAACTAATATGCAATAAGCATTTGATAATTTTAGAAAAGTTCAGGAAATCATATCACATGATTATTATATTTTCCATATAATATAACATTGACAATCCACAAAAATAAAACAGTTAATGTATGCTACAACTAAATAAATAAAATAAAATAATTATGATTAAAAATGGAATAAAATTGTTATTTGAATTTCCATTACTTAATCTATATTTACCATAGCTACTTACTAAATGATTAATATATATTTTATTCAATTGATTCATTTTTTTTTGAAGATTTAATTCGAGATAAGTTTGTAGTTTATAAATGTGACTTTGTGATTACATTTCTTTAAATTTTGTGGTAACACAGGCCATATGTTTCAAAACCCTAATAATTAACGGTCTTGGTTTTTTAATGTTGTTAATTACAAGCTATATAATGTTTTTTAAAAAAAAATGTAAATGATGCCATTTATATAAAAAATGATCTTATTTTAGAGGGAAATACGGGTACAAAAAGGAAACGGGTAATTATATCTAAACTATTTCTCATCAAAAATAAGACGATATAAAAATTTGGAAACTTAAATTCAATTTCAACTTTCAAATATCAAATGACGGGTACATGATTGGGTTGGTATTGTCAGCAACCGTCGGGTGCACCAACAACTATGGGAGCCCATACAATTCGTCGGAGTTTGTCTCCTCTCCATGCTGAAGTAGAAGCACTTGTCTGGGCGATGCGTTGTATGATTGGGCATAACTTCAGGGAGGTGAAGTTCTACACAGACTGTTCTGATTTGGTGAAGATGGTATCTTCCCCTAAAGAATGGCCGGTAGGGAAGAGTTCTTATCATTTTCTTTGTCTCTCATTTCCAGAAATGCAAATGTAAAAGCGGATTGTTTGGCACGAAAAGCTCGTGCTAGCCCGCATATCATTAAGTTTGTAAAAATTGTTCCGTTCCGATTGGCTCCTTTGAGCTGATCTTTTTAGTATGATGTTGACGAAAAGAAAAATGACGGGTTTGATACAAGAATATGAAATATAAATAGCAAAAATAAGTTTCAAATTACTTAAATATTAGTTAAATAAATAAATTATAAATTATATTTATGATATGGTTAATTTTTATTTTTTAGTTTATAGTAATATATGTCCGTTTAAAAAAAATTCAAAGTGCAACATATGCGAAAAAAATTATATTTTCTTATTCATATGTTTAATATAATAAAATAAAATATAAATATAAATAGGATCATATAACTGTGAAAGAAGAATAATATTTTTTTAATATATTAGATTAAATTAGGTAGAGATATTTAAGGAAAATCAAAAGTAAATATGGACCAATATAATCTGCTGTAGAAATATATGATTCATTATCCATACCCAAATATCCAAAAATGAAGTATCTAATTAGGTGTATTTTATTTCATTTGAAAACTTTAGTGTAAAACTAATGGGTACTTCAGCTTTAATGGTATAGATTTTTAATATCGGGACAAGAAATAACAGATATGGAAAGAGAACGGACGGGTAATTTAATTAGTTACAGGCTATATAATGTTGTTTTTAAAACAAAAAACATGTAAATGATGTCATTAATATTAAAAAAAAAATGATCTTATCTTAGACGGAAAGAATGAGTACAAAAAGGGAACGTGTAACTCAAAAACAAATTAGCTAAACTATTTCTCATCAAAAGCAAGACGATATAAAAAATTTGGAAACTTAAATTCAATATTCTACTTTCAAATATCAAATGACGGGTATGATACAGGAATATGAAATTTAAATAGCAAAAGTAAGTTTCAAATTACTTAAATATTTCAAATATCGGGACAAGAAATAACATATATGGAAAGAGGACATGCATAGTGAATGGGTTTGAGTCTCTTGACATCTATATTTATGTTATTTTATTCAAAATTTTTAATGTTTTTCAATGTTTTTATGTGATGTGATAGGTTACAAATTTAATTGATTTCTAACTTATCAATAATTCGGTTCACGCTCAATCCGGGTCTCTTATCATATCGATCCGAATATTGCAAACATTATGATAAGTTTAGGTTTTGCAATCAACCCCGCACGTACGTGCGGATCCATCGCTAGTATATATATATATATATATATATATATATATATATATTTGGAAGCATAAAATTTGTTTGTTTCTTTTTTTGTTGCTCAAGCCAGCTAAAGCAAACTATCTTTTCTATTCTTGAAATGACCAGAATCAATAGAAACTTTCCTTGATAGCACAAACTATCAAAAGGATTTCACATGACTAATCAAGAGTGCTAGTTAAAACGTTCAGAAGTTAACATAACAACACAACTATAAAATTTCAGTATGCAGATCAAAGCTCGAAACCTAAGAGGAATAGAAGTAACAAAAATTTAACTTTACATGCTTATATAGTGATAAGCTGTCAGCACACTTAATTCAAGAATAACCTGAGAATGCAGCAACCATCTCTTTAGCTTCTAGACTCAAATCATAACCACATATTGCTTCATGTACACCTGCGTAGTCATGTGTCCACAGCTTCTGGCCAATCTTCCAAGCTGCAACAACTTCATGCTTCTTCTCCTTGATAGATGAAGGTATTGTTTTCCATAGGCGCTATCACTGCGGTAAATTCCAAACAAGCACAGCAAACATCAAATACAATTCCAACCCCAATTCCATAAAAGTCATCTACTCAAGAACAGCAGAACCATAACTCTGTAGTTTGAACATACTACATTCACTATCAAGACACAAAATAAAAATAAAACTCTGTGAAAGGAGGGAAAAAGGATTTTTTCATATCTGGACAATTGCACTATGTTGAATTTATACATGTGACTATTTAATCTGCCTAAAAATACATTAATTTTTAAATAATTTAAATTCCAAACTTGAATTTTAATTTTTGTGCCTTAACATACTAAAAGGTGTTTATTGCTTAACTCTGTTAACTTTCCGTTTACTCAAGATATGATGTGGCATCCACGTGTGGATAGGAGATCAAAATGACGTCGTTTTGATCATTCGAATAAAAGTGAAAAACATTGCCACAACCTTGACTCGAACCTGCAATATCTAAGACCTCATTAAAACTCTGTAACCACTCGACCAGACAAACCCATTGTGCTGTAGTGAACACAAATTTAAATATATCCACATCGGTCTCTCTTCTTCTTCTCCCCCACACTCGCCAAAATCTGTAAAACTCGAAGTCCTAAATACAACAATTTCCTCTCTTCTTCCTCATACGCTATCGTTAAGCGATTTGACAATCAATGTTCCCGTGTTCTCTTGTAGTCTTTGTGAAGCTAGATTAGGCAAGATTCACTCATAATCTAACTGTTGTACCATCAATTTGTCCTTGGGTGTACACACAAAGCTTGTATATTTTCAAAATCAACTCTAATTTGGAAGCAATTCAAGTCAAAGATAATGAGTAACTAAGTGTTGAAATCCCACCGACATCAGATCTTTGTCTCCTGATTCATTTGAGATGACGATGAGGAATCTGGAATTTGAGAAGAAGAAGAAAGATATAAAAGCATATATTAAATGTACGTTCACTTTAGCCCTGGGCAAAAAGCCCGTACCCGAAGCCCAAACCCGAGCCCGGCCCGATAGGCCCGTACCGAACCCGAACCCGATTTAAAGAGATACCCGAACGGGTTTTGTTTTTAAAAATTTCGGGTTCGGGTTCGGGTAAACCCGAATACCCGAACAAAACCCGAACCCCGATTGAAATCGAGTTCTTGCTCCAAAGGGTTTGTAAATCCATTCTCATCCGCGATCCGTTTCCGATTTTTCCAATTCGTGCTTTATCTAGTTTTTGTGTTTCACTTTCGATCTCGTTTTTATTGATTAATCTCTTGTGAATTGAGACTCCAATTCTGTCTTTTTTTTTTTTTTTTCTTTGATTCGAATAACTGAATTTTCACATGCAATGGTGTTTACGAGCTATCTTTGTATTGATCTGGTTCTGGGAATCTCCGAATCGCATGCTAATTTGGCTTATCCTTATTTGCTTGCTGCATATGATCTCGTTGCATTGCTTATGAATTGGTACATTCCAGAGTCAAGGTTTTGCATTATACTATACTCACAAACTATTCTAATTTAAAATTTGACTACATAATATTCTGTAAAACGTTTCTGATTTCAAGGGTAACCTCTACTTTCAGGAATTAAGCTCGGAAGTGGTAGATATTAATCCGTACAGTAGGCTTATGGCACTTCAGCGGATGGGTATTGTGGACAACTATGAGAGAATAAGAGGATTTTCAGTCGCCATTGTTGTCTGTGAATCTCTCCTTCTCTTCTCCATTTCTTTCCCTCTGTGGACAACTATGAGAGAATAAGAGGATCATATGCTGTTGAAACCTCTGGAAAATGAGAATTTCTCTTAAAATATGTTATATAGTTCCTCTCTTATGATCAAATGGTGATGTGTCATTGTTGGGTCATCTAAGTTTGACAATGCTTTTGGTGGGAAGTTAGCAGCAGTACTTTATATTTAGCTCTTTGTGTGTTTTAAAATACAGGATACAGTAAAACCTCTATAAATTAATAATGTTGGGACCATGAAAATTTATTAATTTATAGAGGTATTAATTTATCGATAAATTAATTTATAGAGAGATTTTCCTAATTTCAAATTTTTTTCAGAAAAATATTTAAAAATGAAATTTAATCATGATAATTAGTATTTTATATAATCAGTTACAAAGAAAATAATAATTAGTATGTCTTGAAATAGAATGCTAACAATTTTTGATATTGTAAAATATTAGAAATAAACTCTAACAAAAACTAATGTGTCTATATATACATATATTTTGAAAATTTTACCTAATTATTAATTTATAATATTATTGGGACCATATATTTACAAAAGATTTTCAAAAAAATTATTATCTTATTATTTTATCGAAATATGTCTAAAATTACACTAGTCCCAACTTGGGACCAGAGAAATTTATTAATTTATAGAGATTATTAATTTATCGAGTATTAATTTATAGAGGTTTTCTGTATATTGGATCAGTGTCGTTCCTGGATACAATCTTGAAGGTTATCAATAAGCTTCGGTCTATAAACCCAAATCTTACATATGGTGAGTGTACTGCTACTCCCGCAAAATCCTTCTGTTTGTAACAATAGTTTATGTGAAATCCCCTGATGGTATTATTTTGTGTTTAGGTTGTTCCATTGGCGTCTATGTTGACTCCTAACCAGTTTGAGGCAGAGAAATTAACAGGATTAAGGTACTTGATTATTAGTGAGAGTTAGATTTAGCTCTTTGATTGAGATAACTGACAATTATATTAGTAGTGGAAAGAACGAGCACAAAACATCAGGACTTTCCAAATGTTTGATATTTATCGTGTTATGGCTCCAAACATCAGTCCTAAATAAATTTCACATGTTTGATGTTTTGTTTTATAGTTTATTTTATATTTTGTTCTTAACAATTGTGTCTTTTTTACATTGCTTTTTAATATATTATTTTCTTTCTTATTGGTAACTATGGTTATTAAGAATCCGAAACAAAACCGAACCCGAACCCGAAAAGCCCGGTCCAAACACGAGCCCGCCCAAAAATATATATATATACCCGAATGGACTTTAGAGGTCTAAACCCGAAAACCCGAAAACCCGAAAAGCCCGCCCCGAGCCCGAACGGGCCCCCGAACGCCCAGGGCTAGTTCACTTATTCACCAAACTTCTATATGTCTGAGTGATTAGAGAGTTATTATTGGGTTCTTAGAAAAGCGTGTTCGAGCCTAGTTTTACTTTTATTTGCACATGTGGATGCCACGTCATATCGATTAAACGGAAGGTTAACGGAGTTAAGCAATAAACACGTTTTGGTATGTTAAGGCATAAAAAATAAAGTTTAGGTTTGGAATTCAAATTATTTAAAAATTAATGTATTTTTAGGCACATCGAATAGTCAAATTGTAACGTTCTTGTCCCGTTTTGGGGGGTGTCGATCGACACCATTGAAGGGTGTCGCTCGACACCAGCGTATTTCTGTTTGATCGGTTTGTTTTTAATTTGCAAAATTGTGTGGTTATTGGGTTGGTTAACCCTAGGTCGTGTTTAAAAGAGGGAAGGTCGTGTGTTGTCTCTTCTCAGCCGCTTTTTAACAATTTCAGAGATAGAAAAAAGGTTCTAGAGCTTCTGAGGGTTTTTGTGAGTCTTTTGGTGGTGTTTGGTGGTTGATCTTGGTGGTTTAAGGCTAGTAGAGGCTAGATCTGTGTTTTGTGGTGTTAGAGGAGGCAGATCCTTCCTAGTTCTTCCTGTTTTCGTTGTTGTTCTACTTGTTTAAAGAGGTGAGTGCATGACTAGGCTTATCTAAGCATGTTTGATCATTGTCTTAGGAGTTTTGATGATTGTTTGATTGATTTCTTTGCTTGTTTGGTTGTTTATTTGATCATTGATGCATGTGGAACTCCTTGGAGACTCGCTCATATCATGATCATGTTTTGGAGAAGAGATCCAGTGAGAAACGCAGTTGGAGCGTCTGCAGAGAGTCGGTGTCGATCGACACTAAGAATAGCTTCATTACCCCGGAGTGCGCAGCGGGTGGTAATATCCGAGGAGATCCCGATGGTTGTTTTGGACTCGTTAGAGTCACAGGAGGCGCTTTGCTAGCGGTTCAGGGACGGGCTAGTGGTGTGGATGTACAGATTGCGGGTGAGTCGATGCCGGCAGATCTATACATTAGTCCGGTGGAGCTGTATGATGTAATTCTGGGAATGGATTGGTTAAAGCGGCATAGAGTTCATCTGGATTGTCACCAAGGAAGGGTCTATTTCGAGCGGCCTGGACCGAACATGTATTACCAGGGTGTGAGACCGATTTCAGGGAGTTTAGTGATTTCGTCGATTCAGGCGGATAAGATGATCCGGAAGGGGTGGGAAGCTTACTTGGCGACGATCGTTATGCCAGATACGGTCGGAGAGGTAGCAGTGGATAGGATCCGGGTGGTCCAGGAGTTCGAGGATGTGTTTCAATCGATGAAGGGGTTACCACCATCTCGGTCTTATCCCTTCACGATTGCGTTAGAGCCCGGGACAACGCCATTTTCTAAGGCTCCGTACCAGATGGCTCCAGCGGAGATGGCTTAGCTGAAGAAGCAGTTAGAGCATCAGTTGGGTAAGGGTTTCATCCGTCCTAGTGTTTCACCGTGGGGAGCACCGGTGTTGTTCGTTAAGAAGAAGGATGGGAGTTTCCAGCTGTGTATCGATTACCGGGGACTTAACCGAGTCACGGTGAAGAACAAGTATCCTTTGCCGCGGATTAACGAGTTGTTGGATCAGTTGAGGGGAGCTACGTGGTTCTCTAAGATCGATTTGGTGTCAGGGTACCATCAGATTCCTACCGACGAGGCGGAGCGGATATCCGTAAGACGGCGTTCAGGACAAGGCATGGGCATTACGAGTTCGTGGTGATGCCTTTCGGGTTTACTAATGTACCAGCGGTGTTCATGAGGCTGATGAACAGCGTGTTCCAGGCGTTTCTGGATGAGTTTGTTATCATCTTCATCGATGATATTCTGGTGTATTCTAAGAGTCCTGAGGAGCACTCGAGACACTTGCGGGCAGTGTTGGAGAAGCTGCGGGAGTAGAATCTGTATGCTAAACTTAACAAGTGCAGTTTCTGGCAGTGAGAGATGGGTTTTCTGGGTCATATCGTGTCTGCAGAGGGAATTTCTGTGGATCTAGAGAAGATTGAGGCTATCAGAGATTGGCCTATAGCGTAGAATGCCATAGAGATTCGGAGTTTTCTTGGATAGGGGGGTTACTGCAGACGGTTTGTGAAGGGCTTTGCCAGCACAGCTCAGCCGATGACCAAACTGACGGGGAAGGATGTTCCTTTTGTGTGGACTCCTGAGTATGAGCAGGGTTTCGCTCAGCTCAAAAAGATGTTGACGAGTACGCCGGCTTTGGCTTTACCGGATCAGGGAGAGCCGTATGTGGTGTACACGGATGCTTCGGGAGTTGGTTTGGGTTGCGTTTTGATGCAGCAGGGTAAGGTGATTGCTTATGCTTCACGGCAGTTGCGGAAGCATGAGGGCAACTACCCTACTCATGATTTGGAGATGGCAGCGGTGGTCTTTGCTCTGAAGATTTAGAGATCTTATCTGTATGGAGCGAAGGTTCAGGTGTTTACAGATCATAAGAGTCTGAAGTATATATTCACGCAGCCTGAGTTCAACTTGAGGCAGAGGTGCTGGATGGAGTTGGTTGCAGACTATGATCTTGAGATAGCTTACCATCCCGGTAAGGCTAATCTGGTTGCATATGCTCTGAGTAGGAAGAGGGCGGCTTCAGCTCGAGGGCAGGATATGGATACCTTGGTGGGAGAACTTAGCATCTTGCGGTTGTGTGCTATTTCTCAGGAGCCATTTGGGTTAGAGGCAGCTAACCGAGCAGATCTTCTGACCAGAGTTCGAGCGGCTCAGGAGAAGGATGCGGGGCTGGTTAATGCTTCTAAGGATACTGAGTCGGAGTATTAGGTTGCAGCCAATGAACTATCCTTGTGCATGGGCGGGTTTGTGTGCCCAAGGATGAGGCGTTGAGATGAGAGATTTTGAGTGAGGCTCATGCGAGCAGGTTCTCTATTCATCTGGGAGCGACCAAGATGTATAGAGATCTGAAGAGGTACTATCATTGGGTCGGGATAAAGAAGGACGTGGCTAAGTGGGTCTCTGAGTGCGATGTTTGTCAGCTAGTGAAGGTTGAGCATCAGGTGCCGAGTGGTTTATTGCGGAGTCTCCCTATTCCAGAGTGGAAATGGGACATGATCACGATGGATTTCGTGGTAGGTTTTCCAGTGTCACGGTTCAAGGACGCCATTTGGGTCATTGTCGACCGTTTGACTAACTCTGCACATTTCTTGGCTATCAAGAAAACCGATGGAGCGGCAGGGTTAGCTAAGAAGTATGTGCAGGAGATTGTGAGACTTCATGGAGTACCGGCCAGTATTGTGTCAGACCGGGATTCGAAGTTCACTTCGGCGTTCTGGAAGGCTTTCCAGAAGGAGATGGGTACAAAGGTGCATTTGAGCACGGCTTACCATCCTCAGACAGACGGGCAGTCTGAGCGGACCATTCAGACACTTGAGGATCTGTTGAGGATGTGTGTGTTAGACTAGGGTGGTCAGTGGGTAGATCACTTGAGCTTGGTGTAGTTTGCTTAAAATAATAGCTACCAGGCGAGTATTGGGATGGATCCTTATGAGGCGTTGTATGGGAGACCATGTCAGACACCTCTATGCTGAACTCAGGTGGGGGACAGGAGCATTTATGGTGCGGATTTTGTTCAAGAGACTTCATAGAAGATTCAGGTTTTGAAGTTGAACATGAGAGAGGCGTAGGATCGGCAGAAGTGTTATGCTGATAAGAGGCGCAAGGAGTTGGAGTTTGAGGTTAGAGATATGGTGTATCTAAAGATGGCGATGTTGCGTGGTCCTAACAGGTCCCTTACCGAGACTAAGCTAAGTCTGAGGTTTATGGGTCCTTTCAGGATTGTGGAGCGGGTTGGACCGGTGGCTTATCGGTTGGAGTTACCTGAGGTGATGCATGCATTTCATAAGGTGTTACACGTGTCGATGCTGAGGAAGTGTCTTCACAAGGATGATGAGGTGTTGGCTACGATCCCGACAGATCTTCAGCCTAGCATGACCTTAGAGGCGAGGCCAGTGAGGGTTCTCGAGAGGCTGGTAAAGGAACTTTGACGTAAGAAAATTCCTTTGATGAGAGTCCAGTGGAACTGTGATGGAGTATTGGAGGAGACTTGGGAGCCAGTGGCCAGGATGAAGGCAAGGTTCCGGAAGTGGTTTGACAAGCAGGTCGAGGAGTAGACCGTTGGCTTGTGTGTTTTTGAGTTATTTCGGTTGTATCTCTTTTTTATTTTCATTTTGGTGTAATGATTATGACATTTGAGATAAATAAGATGAGTATTTCTTGGATTGACTTGTGTTGTCATGTGTTAAAGAAATATGTGCAAGTTTCTAAAAATAGAAAGTGTCGGGTTGACGGTTCTATTTTTGGAAAGTCTCGGGGTGGTGGTTAGTATAGCATAGCGATGCTATAAGTGGACCACGGGAGGTATATCTGATCGAGAGATATGCTCGGGGGCGTTTAGACTTATTTGCTCGGATATGATGTGATGGCCTCGGATGACGATTCGAGTGCACGCTTGAGGGTGACGACCCGAGAGCGAGCGTGAGACTTCCCGGATACCGTAGCTAGAAGGCGGGTGACCTAATAGTGAGCTCGTATGACTTGAGGGTTGCGACCTGAGAGCGGGGGGAGTGGTGAGACTTCCTGGATACCGTAGTCTAAGGCTGAGGCCTGAGGACGAGCCGATATGATTCATGGGTTGCGACCTATGGATGGGGGAGGTGGGTGTGTATGAGCAAATAGGGTCTCGAACGTGAGTATATTGATTAGATAGGAGCCTCGGTGAGGTCAGTGGTGTAATGACGGACGTGTTGAAGGATTTGAGGACGAATCCTAGTTAGTGGGGGAGAATTGTAACGCCTGTGTCCCGTTTTGGGGGGTGTCGATCGACACCACTGAAGGGTGTCGCTCGACACCAGCGTATTTTGGTTTGATCGGTTCGTTTTTAATTTGCAAAATTGTGTGGTTATTGGGTTGGTAAACCCTAGGTCGTGTGTAAAAGAGGGAAGGTCGTGTGTTGTCTCTTCCCAGCCGCTTTTTAACACTTGCAGAGATAGAGAAAAAGGTTCTAGAGCTTCTGAGGGTTTTTGTGAGTCTTTTGGTGGTGTTTGGTGGTTGATCTTGGTGGTTTAAGGCTAGTAGAGGCTATATCCATGTTGTTTGGTGTTAGAGGAGGCAGATCCTTCCTTGTTCTTCCCTGTTTTCGTTGCTGCACTTCTTGTTTAAAGAGGTGAGTGCATGACCAGGCTTATCTAAGCATGTTTGATCATTGTTTTAGGAGTTTTGATGATCGTTTGATTGATTTCTTTGCTTGTTTGGCTGTTTATTTGATCATTGATGCCTGTGGAACCCCTTGGAGACTCGCTCATATCATGATAGTGTTTTGGAGAAGAGATCCAGTGAGAAACGCAGTTGGAGCGTCTGCAGAGAGTCGGTGTCGATCGACACCAAGGGTGTGTGTCGCTCGACACCAACGTTTTGTCTCGCGAGGATAACTGCGTCTTACCATTGGAGTGTCGAGACCGGTGTTGACCGCGAGGGTCGACAGCGAGTGTCGATCGACACCAGTGGTGGGTGTCGATCGAAACCGATAGTCAGAAGCGATTCTGGTCTATCTTTTATTGGTTGTTTTGTTTTTTTCCTTGGATAATGGTTGAATGTTCTTATGTGTATAACCAGTGGTGGTATGATTGCCTCACTAAGTATTTATGAAATACTTATGCATCTCTTTCTTTGATGCAGGTAAAAGCAAAGTGTGATCCGTGGAATCATGGCGAGGAGAGGAGTATGATCTAGGCGCTCATTGGTGTTTTAGATTATTGTAGGATTTGTTAGGGTGTTAGAATGGAATTTGGAAGCATGTTAGGATGTTTGTGTTTCTGGAATAATGTTGGTTGAACTTGTTGGTTTAATGGAATTATTTAATTGGATTTTTACTAGGTATTCCGCTGGTTACGTTAATTGGTCTATGTTAGTGAGGTTGTCTGGTTTGCTTTAAATGGGTTAATCCGGTTTGTATGTTTAAAAAAAAAAATGGGATGGGTTCTTTCACAAATGTATGAATTCAACATAGTGCAACTGTCCAGGTATGAAAAAACTCTTTTTTTTTTTTAACGCTGAATGATTCAATATTATTAGAACATGAGTGTGCAGAACAAAACCATAAGCCATAAGATGGAAACCAAAATCGTTAAGGAAAAGAAACCAAGAATTAAACTCCACGACGTTTGTCCCTTTCAATCCGGTCATGAAGCCAAGACGGACCACCAAGCGCTAGATACGAAGTTAGTCGACCATCCCGTGTAACGCTGCAAGCAATCTCCCTAGCCAATAAATTAGCTTTCGGTGAAGAAAGGTGAAAAGAAACCTTCCGCATCATCCGTATTACTTGCCTGATCTTAGATAACGATGCACGATATTTAGGCCAAGAAACTGGATTTGTGATAGCTTCCCAAGCTGCCTTACAGTCCAACCAAACTTCACGAATGTCATAATGAAGATCATGTAAACTAGATAAGCTCCATAGAACACTCTTTTTCCTACACTATTATATACAATATCTAATGCATAAACTTATTTTAGGAATGAAAACACTTTTGAATAGAACAAATACTTATTTTTGTAAACATATTAATATATTTTTTATTTCATAAATTATTTAGGAAAGAAAACACATCTCTGAACATATTGGTCAACATATAATAAATTTTTACATTCTAAAAAATAAGAAATGCTTTTTTGGTCAACAAATGATAAAAATTTTACATCTTAAGATTTTTACATCTCTTAACATAAGAAATGCATTTTTGGTCAACAAATAAAAATCTTTTTACATTTTTTTACATCTTCTTTTGGTCAACAAATAATAAAAATTACATTTATTAACATAAGAAATGCTTATTTGGTCAACATATAATAAATATTTTGTATTTGGTATTCTCACTAATCTTTAAAAGCCTTCCATAATATACCAGTGTTATTGGTTATAAATAGATTCACCAAAAATAGTAAAATACATCAAAAAATAAATAAATCAAAAGTTTTAAAAAAAAAAAGAGTTTGAAAAACAAAATGATGAAATTCACCCTTTTCTTTGTTTTAGTATCAAGTTTGTTGCTTGCTTCTCAGTTTTCCAATGTAAAAATTCAAATACTTTTTTTTTCACTCCTTTTGTTTTATGAATTCGTCAAAATTTGTTTTTTAAATTAAAATGTTTTGTTTTCGTATAGGCTGAGGAATTTGAAAATCCAGTTGAAGCACCTGAAATCCATAAGGTATATTTTTTTATATAAAACATCAAATTAGGAAGAAAAAATATATAACAAATAATAATATCACACACATATAATTTTTAAATGATTTTAATTGTAACCATTCTTTATTTCTTTTGCATCACAAATTTATGTGCGTCATCCAACAAAATTCAGATGGGAGGAGAAGGCTCACTTCGAATAGAAGGTAAATTATTGAACTGTTCTTTCTAATGTAAAGAATGTGATTGAATCATATCTTAAGTAATTTATTTGACGTTGTTCTATATTTTTTGTGTAGAATGTCCAAAGGCATGTGCATACCGATGTTCAGCGACATCTCACAAGAAACCATGTTTGTTCTTCTGCAACAAATGCTGTAGAAAATGTTTGTGCGTACCATCGGGAACATACGGACACAAAGAAGAATGCCCTTGTTACAATAACTGGACGACCAAAGAAGGTGGACCAAAATGTCCATAATCACATACTTGTGAAAAAATGTTTCTTCCTAATAAAATCTATGTTGTCCATGCCTATTTTTATTATATGATATGAAGTTTTCTTCTATTGGTTCCTACAATTCCATTAAACTAAAATCAACTAATTGGTCAAGCACCTTAAGATTAAAAACGAAAATGCTAATAACTCTATCTATCATCGTATCATAATAAACACTTGTATAACATCTTATAATCATCTTATCATCTTAAAGGGATATCTTCTCATCAAATAATCTAGTAAAGACGAATTAATTAATGTAAGTAATTCTTGCTTAAGACTAAAGACAAAATAACAATAATGGGAATCTAGTTATAAAGAATTAATATGAACATATGATGAGGCTTACACGTAAAAAAATCTCATGCAAACAAATTAATTGAAAGTCACATACAATTTTTTTATATTGACGAGTTAATTAACAATTGCAATATTCATATGGGAGCTCCCACAAGGAATGGGCCTCAAGCAGAAGTAGTAGTAACTAGGGTAGGCATTTAAACCAAACCAAACCGAACCGAACCAACCGACCCAATCTTACATTCAAACCATTTGGTTGTGTTTCTTCTCAACCCGAATGGTTCAGTTTGGCTTGGCTAATTAATTAATTAATATAACCGAACCAAACGGAAAAATACAATGTGTTAATTAATTAACTAATTAATAATATTGTAAACAACTAAATATGTAATCCAACATTCTTTCAACGTTTCATATTTATTTTCTACTATTGCTAGACATTTGATTTTAAATATTTTTAGGATTTATTTTTATTTGAATTATTGAATTTATAGTTTTCTGATTTTTTCTTTAACAGAACAAAACCAAACCGAACTGAATTGAACATAAACCGACCCGAACACAAAGCAAACCAAACTAACTTTGGTTGAGTATGGTTAGTGTTTTATAGAACAGAATAAACTGAACCGAACCAGAACTTAAACGAGTTACATTATCCGGAAAAAGGGTTTTTTCATACCTGAACAGTTGCACTATATTGAATTCATACATTTGACTATTCGATGTGCCTAAAAATACATTAAATTTGAATTCCAAACCTAAACTTTATTTTTTGTGCCTTAACATACCAAAATGTGTTTATTGCTTAACTCCGTTAAGCTTCCGTTGAATCGATACGACGTGGCATCCACGTGTGTAAATAAAAGTAAAACTAGGCTCGAACACGCTTGTCTAAGAACCCAATATCAACTCTCTAACCACTCGGACATATAGAACTTTGGTGAATAAGTGAACGTACATTTAATATATGCTTTTATATCTTTCTTCTTCTTCTCAAATTCCAGATTCCTCATCGTCATCTCAAATGAATCAGAAGACAAAGATCTGATGTTGGTGGGATTTCAACACTTAGTTACTCATTATCTTTGACTTGAATTGCTTCCAAATTAGAGTTGATTTTGAAAATATACAAGCTTTGTGTGTACACCCAAGGACAAATTGATGGTACAACAATTAGATTATGAGTGAATCTTGCCTAATCTAGCTTCACAAAGACTACAAGAGAACACGGGAACATTGATTGTCAAATCGCTTAACGATAGCGTATGAGGAAGAAGAGAGGAAATTGTTGTATTTAGGACTTCGAGTTTTACAGATTTTGGCGAGTGTGGGGGAGAAGAAGAAGAGAGACCGATGTGGATATATTTAAATTTGTGTTCATTAAAGCACAATGGGTTTGTCTGGTCGAGTGGTTACAGAGTTTTAATGAGGTTTTAGATATTGCAGGTTCGAGTCAAGGTTGTGGCAATGTTTTTCACTTTTATTCGAACGATCAAAACGACTTATCCACACGTGGATGCCACATCATATCTTGAGTAAACGGAAAGTTAACAAAGTTAAGCGATAGACACCTTTTAGTATGTGAAGGCACAAAAATTAAAGAAGAAAAGATAGCTTACTACACCAAGTATCATATTGTACACTCAGCTACATAAATTATATTTATTGCATGGTGCATTAACTATACAACGTCATGTAGCCAACATCATAGACATAAAATTCTGGTACACCGGTCAACGAGTTGACCGGTGTTAACTCCAGCGTTGATAGTTTTTGACCAAAAAAAATATTCAAAAAAAGTTTTAAATAATTTTTTTATAGTGTTAAAAAACTAAAAATTATAATTATTTTATAATGAATTTTTATGGTTTTGTATACTTTAAAAAAACTATAATCTTTTTTTTTTTGAACAAAAAAAAAAACTATAATCTTAGAAGAAAATTGTAACAATGATTTTTGTATTTAAGTAAATCATATAATAAGTGAATGGTTTTGATTGACAATATGAAAATAAGCAATTCTCTTACTAATTCGTATGATTTTTCGAGTTTCAGTTTAGATTATAATATCTTGAATTATTTTACTATTAGTTTAACTATAAATTTTTAAAATAACTAATTATAATAAGAATGAATACATTAAATATATAAACAAAACTAATGTTTAGATATTGAATATATATAAAAAAAATTTTTTTAATTAAATTGTTTATGGTTTTGTATAATGAAAAATATATAATCTTAGGATGAAAATTGCTATGATGATTTTGTTTTTTAAATAAATCAAATAATAAGTTAATGTTTTTATTAACAATATTAAAATATTAATTCCCTTAGTAATTCACATAATTTTTTTAGTTTTAATTTAGATTTTAGTATCTTGAATTATTTTACTATCTTGAATTTTTCTAGTTTTAATTTAGATTTTAATATCTTGAATTAAATACAAAATCATCGTCGTCATTTTCTTCTTAAGATTATATTTTTTAATAATATAATATTTTGAAATTGTTTATAGTTTTGTATAATAAAAAAATCAAAAATAATTATAGTTTTTAGTTTTTTTAACAGTATAAATAAAATTATATAAAAAAATTTTGGAATATTTTTTTTGGTCAAAAACGGTCAACGCCGGAGTCAACACCGGTCAACGCCAGAATCAGTTGACCGATGTACCAGAATTTTATGTCTATGGTGTTGACTACATGACGTTGTATAGTTGATGCATGTGGCCATGCAATACATCTAGTTCGTGTAGCTGAGTGTACAATATGATATTTGACATGTGTATGCATTCCTCTATAGTTGATGTAGTCAGCCATCTTTTTTCCAAAATTAAAATTCAAGTTTGGAATTTAAACTATTTAAAAGTTAATGTATTTTTAGGCACATTAAATAGTCACATGTATAAATTCAACATAGTGCAACTGTCCAGGTATGAAAAAGCCTTTTTTCCCTCCTTTCACAAAGTTTTATTTTTAATTTGTGTCTTGATAGTGAATGTAGTATGTTCAAACTACAGAGTTATGGTTCTGCTGTTCTTGAGTAGATGAATTTTTTGGAATTGGGGTTGGAATTGTATTTGATGTTTGATGTGCTTGTTTGGAATTTACTGCTGTGATAGCGCTCGTTTCCTATGGAAAACAATACCTTCATCTATCAAGGAGAAGAAGCATGAAGTTGTTGCAGCTTGGAAGATTGGCCAAAAGCTGTGGACACATGACTACGCAGGTGTACATGAAGCAATATGTGGTTATGATTGGAGTCAAGAAGCTAAAGAGATGGTTGATGCATTCTCAGGTTATTCTTGAATTAAGTGTGCTGACAGCTTATCACTATATAAGCATGTAAAGTTAAATTTTTGTTACTTCTATTCCTCTTAGGTTTCGAGCTTTGATCTGCATACTGAAATTTTATAGTTGTGTTGTTATGTTAACTTCTGAATGTTTTAACTAGTACTCTTGATTAGTCATGTGAAATCCTTTTGATAGTTTGTGCTATCAAGGCAAGTTTCTATTGATTCTGGTCATTTCAAAAATAGAAAAGATAGTTTGCTTTAGCTAGCTTGAGAATTGTGCTGATAGGTCCCAATCAAGAGCTTATAAGAACAATAGACTTTAAACATTTTTTCATATATTTCATCATAAAATGTTATGAATATTTATACATGTTAAAGGCAATCCTAAAATATAGGAGATAGACATGAATAGAAGATTTAACATAATCTACCTAAAACCATTAGCAACAATAAGATCACAAATGATATTCTCATCATTTCATCCTTATCTTAATTGATACCGGTTTACTTTGGTTATGTTCTCATCATGTGCGTTTAAGTTACATGCTCTAGTCAGGATTGTTCCGACTTCTCAGCTTTTGTTCCAAGAATTTGAAGTAAGAGTTTGGTGATTGTTGAATTGAATTTTTGAAAAACGCAAGCACTTGTGGTCTGTGGAAGTTGATATTTCTCGGATAAAATTTGTGATGTATCATGTTTTTCACCTTTTCAGGCAGGTATCTACGGTTACACTGCATATTCAGCGAGCAAGTTTGGGCAAGCATTGCAGCAAGAAGTTATTTCTGATGACATCCATGTGACTCTCTTGTTTCTTCCTGACACATATACACCCGGGTATGAAGAGGGTAAGACAATCCAGAGCGTGTGGCTATCCCGAAAGGTTTCTTATATATATGAAGCTAGTCCTAATAGCAACTTAGCCTTTTTCATGCAGTCACTATATTCGCATACCATTGGTGCGTTACGTTGTCGTATAATTCCTAGATGTTTGCATTCACCTTGTTCTAGTTATAAAATTAAATAATAAATTTATTAATAAGTTTAACAATATTTTATTATTATAAAATTAAGAATTTAAGGGTTCAACCAATAACTACATAATTTTGTTTGGTTCTTAAAATACACTATTATATTATTTAATATATATTTTATAATGTTATATATATGTTATTGTAATTACTAAATTACAAATGCTCTATACGGTATAAATACAAACAACATATTGAATTTGAAAACCACACAATATATATTACATTTGCCAAATACAACAATACGCTAAATGAGGTAGTAATCTATATTAAATACCAAAAAACAAAAAATAAACTATATAAACCAAGTTATAAATTTTTCTATAAAATAAATATATTAAATTATGTAATTCCTAGTTACTAATAATCTAGATGAAGAAGAGGTTAAGCCACCGTGAATCACACTGCGCACCGACACACTGTAAAAGCGTCGCAGAGTATAATTACCCAACCCACCCACGATTTTCTTGATTTTCGTTATTCGCTCTCTTTGCGAACGCATTAAGCAACAACGCAGTGATACACAGAGAGAGAGAGAGAGGCTTTATCATCAGCGTGACCTTGGAGCGATTTCGAATTCACAAGTCCTTCTCGTACACATCTCTTCTAGATCTGACTCCGTCGTAGATCTCCTTACCTGGATCTGTCTCAGGTTTGCTTCCCCAATCTCTCTGAGTGAGATCTATTCGTTGTTTGCATCTCCTCTTCTTTCGCGTTTTTTTTTTTCTGATTTGATTTGGTACTCTTTGTATTCGTATTTGATAGTCGTTGTTAGGTTCTGTGATTGTTTCATTTTTGCGTTTATGATCCATTGAGATCTGATCTTTTGTTCCACCGATCTGATTCGTTATACGATTACTTTGATGACATTGATTGCGAATCTGGTTGCTACGAATCTGATCTGTTGTATTCGTTTTGATTTTTTAGTTTCTTCTTGAGAATGCTTGTTCTCTGTGTATCACCATATTGATTTTTCAATGTGTTTCATTAGAATGTGCATGAATCTGTTACAGTAGGAGGGAAGGGTTACTAACGTGAGAGAGGTTTTTTTATATTTTTTTTTGTACAGGAAGGGACAATGTTTGGTGTGTATCGAGTTTTCGTGTTGCTGGTGTTTGTGAGTCAGCTTTGTAATGGGTTTTACCTGCCAGGGAGTTATATGCACACTTATTCAGATGGAGACTCTATTTTTGCCAAAGTCAATTCTTTGACTTCTATTGAAACTGAGCTTCCTTTCAGTTACTATAGTCTTCCTTACTGCAAACCACTTGAGGGTATCAAGAAAAGTGCTGAGAATCTTGGGGAGCTTCTCATGGGTGATCAGATTGATAACTCTGCTTATAGGTTTCGGATGAGAACGAATGAGTCTCTTTACCTTTGCACCACCAGTCCTCTGAATGAGCATGAGGTCAAGCTTTTGAAGCAGAGAACCCGTGAGTTGTATCAGGTGAATATGATTCTTGATAACTTGCCAGCTTTGAGATTCGCTAAGCAAAACGGGGTTACGATCCAGTGGACTGGATATCCTGTTGGGTATTCGCCACCAAACAGCAATGATGATTACATCATCAATCACCTCAAGTTTAAGGTCTTGGTCCATGAATACGAAGGTAATGTCATGGAGGTGATTGGTACTGGTGAAGAAGGTATGGGTGTGATCTCTGAAGCTGATAAAAAGAAGGCCCTGGGCTATGAGATTGTTGGATTTGAGGTTGTTCCCTGCAGTGTTAAGTATGATCCTGAGAAGATGACAAAACTTCACATGTATGACTCTGTTCCTTCAGTTAATTGTCCACTGGAGCTTGACAAAGCTCAGATCATCAAGGAACATGAAAGAATTACCTTCACTTATGAAGTCGAATTTGTTAAGAGTGAGACAAGATGGCCATCCAGATGGGATGCCTATTTGAAAATGGAAGGTGCCCGTGTTCATTGGTTCTCTATTCTGAACTCGCTTATGGTGATCTTCTTCCTCGCCGGTATAGTTTTCGTCATATTCCTGAGGACAGTGAGAAGGGATTTGACAAAGTATGAGGAACTAGACAAGGAAGCACAGGCACAGATGAATGAGGAGCTCTCTGGATGGAAACTTGTTGTCGGAGATGTGTTTAGAGAACCAGAAATGTCAAAGCTCCTATGCATTATGGTGGGAGACGGGGTCCGCATTACAGGAATGGCTGTTGTCACGATTGTTTTCGCAGCTCTTGGATTCATGTCGCCTGCTTCAAGAGGAATGCTACTAACCGGAATGATCGTCCTCTATCTTTTCTTGGGTATTGCTGCTGGGTATGCTGGTGTTCGGCTCTGGAGAACCGTCAAGGGAACTTCAGAAGGATGGAGATCGCTTTCCTGGTCCATTGCATGCTTCTTCCCGGGTATTGCTTTCGTTATACTAACAGTGTTGAACTTCCTTCTCTGGAGCAGCAACAGTACTGGAGCTATCCCAATCTCATTGTACTTTGAGCTCTTGGCTCTCTGGTTCTGCATCTCTGTTCCTCTCACCCTGTTTGGAGGATTCTTAGGCACACGAGCAGAAGCAATCTCGTTTCCAGTGAGAACCAACCAGATTCCAAGAGAAATCCCTGAACGGAAGTACCCGTCATGGCTTCTAGTCCTGGGAGCAGGAACCCTTCCTTTCGGAACACTATTCATAGAACTGTTCTTCATCTTCTCCAGCATATGGTTAGGGAGATTCTACTACGTATTTGGGTTCTTACTCATAGTCCTGCTCCTCTTGGTAGTCGTCTGCGCAGAAGTATCAGTGGTCTTGACCTATATGCACCTCTGCGTCGAAGATTGGAGGTGGTGGTGGAAAGCCTTCTACGCATCTGGTTCAGTCGCATTGTACGTTTTCGCTTACTCCATCAACTACTTGGTCTTTGATCTTCAAAGTCTGAGCGGTCCAGTCTCAGCTATGCTTTACATTGGCTACTCTCTGCTTATGGCAATTGCAATCATGCTCGCCACTGGAACCATTGGCTTCCTAACCTCCTTTTACTTCGTCCACTATCTCTTTTCCTCTGTCAAAATCGATTGATCATACTTTTGACGACAAAATCTCAGCCATCGATCTCTGCTTTGTCTAAAAGCAATTTCACAGGTGTTGTTATTTTTTTGTCAGTACTAGACTTTTGTAGAGTCCACTATATTTTACATGTTTTTATTTTTTCCCGGACCTCTATATTCTCCTTATATGTTTTTTTTTTTTTCTCTCACAACTCAATCTCTTATGTTTTGAACTTTTGAGTAGAAAATAAACAAATTTGCCTTTTTGCTTTTTGTTTCTTTTGGATTGTGTTTTCTTCTTCTCATTGGTTCCACAGATAAGCTTCCTGTGTCTGCTTTATATGTTGATCTGTTAGAGGAGAAGGTAAATATCAATTTAGAGAAATATGTTTGTTAGTTAACGATAGAGACAACCAAGTGAGAAAATGGTCAAAATCATCAAAACTATTTCTATTCAGCTTCTTCGTGCCCATGGTATCGTGCAATTATCTATCTGAACCTACTAAAAATTCAAAGTTCCTACCTCAATTTTTATGAAATCAACCTCAATTTTTATGAAATCGGTCTAAACGGTGTTAGTTAGCCATTTAACGGTGATGAATCAGACGATACAGTGGTTATGACATGACATTTGGTATGAGTAAAAAAACGACGTCGTTTTGCTAATATTCGATTTCATAAGCGACATTATTCTCATTCGTTTTTCGACAATTGATCATTTCTCTCTCGTTTCTCGGTTATCCAGTAAAACAAATTATATGTTTTCCCCAATTCTAAATGACGTTAGTGATATATTTGGTTTAATAAAACTGAAAATTGGCAAACTAACGTCATATCGTTAATCTCGATGCCTTGTTATAGCCACTGTTTCGTCTAACTCATCCTGAAACGGTTAATTAACACTGTTTCAAGAGATGTCTAATTTCATAAAATTGAGGTTGAAATTTTTTAATTTTTAGTAGGTTCAAGTTGGTAATTACCTGGAAATAATTTGAGTTAATTTTGGCCATTTTCCCGGTGAGAAAATTGATTATATTCAATGTAGCATTTGTTTCATGCATAAGGTAAAACGACATATATGAGGAGGCTTACATTTTACAATAATCTGAATCTGAAAGATTTTGCCTACATCTATTATGGCATGTTAATCTCGTATTTGCATCTGCAACCAGCAAGAAAGAATGTAAAGATCTCTCATACTTGTGAATCTGTAGATTTGGCCTGGGCACATCCCAATTAATATCAGTTAAAATCCATGAAAGTATCTCTTCAGGGAAGCCATCTTCAACTCGGTTTAGCTTGTTGAATCTGCTGGAGAAGTGCTGCTGCTAGCTGTAATGTTGCCTGAAGACGCTTTTGTGGATTAGCATCAGTTTCTTCTTCTTGTTGGCTATTGCTGCTACCTTGAACCTCTACATTGTGATTTCCTGGAGATACCAATTGAGGTATGCTTGGTGTCTGCACGTGTTGCAGATGGCTGAAATTTGCTCGGCCTTCTGGTGCATATCTCTCAGGCAGAGAGGAAGCTAAATGAGTAAGCTGTTCAGGCTGATGAAACCCTGATAGAACTGGAGTTTCCGTCTCATGATATCGACTATGATCTGCATTTAGCTGCCTCCCTGGAACAAACCCGCTATGCTTTTGAACAGTATGATCTATAAAGGGTTGCATCTGTGAACTTCTAGTGTTGGTATCACGAGGCGGCCAGTCCGATCCAGAATACCGGTTACTCAACTGATCATGCTTGCTCTCAATGTATGGATCCATGGATGCACTTTGACCGTCTCGAGCAGCAGTATGCAAAAATGCTGCTGGACCTGGAATACGTGGGTTTCCCACATCAGGAAAACCTCCACTAGCTTCTGTATAGGATGTTTCACCATAATAGGTTGGCAAGTCTGGATCTTTTCTCTCACCCTGATGTTGGACAGGCCCCGATCCAGAACCACCATATTCTAACCGTAGAATAACTCCAGAGATGCTAAGTTTCCCAGGAACTTTAAGTACTTTTTCGGAGAAATCAGATGGAGGCACGAGGAACAACGTTGTTGTGTCATCCAATTTAGAAACAGCGGCCCGTTGCTTCTCCTCCAAATAATGCATAAATTCATTATAAAACTTGATATCAGCATCACTTCCAGGAACGAAAAAAACCACCCAAGCTTTAGATGATTGGTAGTAATGCTTGGCCAGCATGTCTAAACCAGTTCTTGCCGTGCAATCTAGATACTCAGGCCTGCAATTATAACAATAACAAAACAAGAAAATGAACTTAATCAGAAGTCTAAAACTAAGATACAAAAAAAATTTAACTAAATCAACAAATTTCATCAGATGCCTGAACCAAAAGAAAATACAGAAAAAAACTAAAGACTTAGAGCTACTTACAGCATCATGTCCATCACTTTTCCCACAGGAAAGCATTTAGCACGACATATGGGATTGCCTCCCTTTGCAATAGTCCCTTCCCAGTTCCAGTCCTTTAGTGATGGTCGATTCAGTTCAGGGGTGTACGTTTTCCTTTCAGAGACAATTGATGGCAGAGAATAACCTCCCGTTAACTCGTCATGTGGTTCTCGTAAGCTACTCTTGTCCCCGTTCCTTCTAGCCAGATTTAACGGCAGCTCAACCGTTTGCTTGTATCTTAGCTGTCCAGCATCATAGTTCCGCTCGAATGCATCTTTAGGGGAAAAATCAGCAGATGATCTGGAAAAAGGGCGTCTTTCTTGCTCTATACCAGAGAGCTGATGCCCTGGGAGCAGCCTCTCAGGCTGCACGGATCTTGTCTTCAGTCTCTTGGTTTCCTGATAGTAGTAGTCATCTTCGTGTAAATCCCATGGCTCTTCATACAATGAACTCCTTGACGGGAATCTGTGAGGATCATCACGCATTGATGAACCCATTTCCCTAGGACTACCACGATACTCATGCATATCCTGAGGAAATCTATGTGTAGCCCTCAACCTTCCATATGCCGGACCTCCTTCTGTCCTTGAGACTCCTTTCCTGTTATACATGTAATCTTCAGAATCTTCCAAATCCCTATCTGCTATGTAATGTGGTTCCCTCACATTGGGATTTCTGCTGATGCTTCCATAATTTCTATCCTGAAGATACCCTTCTGAAGATCCCAGTCGATCAACAGATCTGTAAGGCGGAGAGAGTGATCTACTGGACGGACCTCTTCCACTGCTAGATGAGGAAGGTTCACTCTTTGCATAACAAATATGCACTCGAGGATTGCCAAATAACTTACCCTGAAGGGTTTCTTTCGCCTCACAAGCTGCCATCAAATTTCGGAACTGAACAAATGCATAACTGCGACCAGGGAATACCGTAACCTTTGTTATTTCTCCAAACGAAGAAAAAACCTCCCTCAAGAGCGTGTCGTCTACTTTCAACGAAGCCGGAAACCCTATATATAATACTTCACTAGGTTCTGCATTTCTATCAGTCATTTTTGATTTGCTATATGTGTCTGGGCTATCGTAACGCATTCTGGAGTCTTTTTGAACAAAAGATGACCCTCTTGCTGCAGACCGCTGTTCGTCATGACGAAATATATCTTCCGTGCGTGATCCAGCTGATGACTTTTCCTGCAATAAACAGTATCACAAAGATAGAAGTATTAACCAACAGCCTAATTCACTGCATGGTCAAGAATAAAAAGCTTCTCAATTTTAGAATAGCTATATTTTACCCATACAAGAAGAATACCCTTTGCTATGAGCAATATGGAAAGAAATGTAAGATCAAAATAGAACCTGAATTAGGATTGTTGTTTGATGGTCTCCTGAAATTACCAGTTCACTTTATGCTAAAAAGATAGCATTCATATCACTAATATTAATTTAACCAAGAAAACAAAACATTGAAAAAACAAATGAAAACATAGTCATTCTTGTGATGTCATAAGAACCGTTGAAGTCCACAGTTAAAACAATAAGAATGAGCATTTACCAAAAACAATAAGAATGTTGATAGGCTCTATCAAAGCTAATGAGAAGAATTTCAGCAGTGTGTCAATAAGGTACTTCAATTAACGAAATATATAGCTATGCGTCTACTGTTATTAAGAGTATCAATGATACAGTCCAGTTCAAATTCATCACAGGAGCACTAAAAATTCATATACTATTTACATTCATAATTAGAGAATTAGATGTCCATCTGTGTAACACAGATGATCAATCTAACACAGCTGTGTAAAAATCCACGAGGCAACAATCACTGTGCCAACAGATAAGACGCTTCGGCCTCACAGTAAGTACCATGCATTAATATCAACAACATACAGCAGAGAGCAACTGAGCAAGTCTTTAAACTATTAACTGCTGAAAAAGTAATAAATTCTTTCTATGGATGGAAGAGCTTCCTATAGTGAATAATTTTGAGTTAAAGATTATCCCAGCAATGTGTAAGTTACATATGCAGTTAACAATATAATGAGTTATCAGAAGACATATCCTAAACATATCTAGCTCCTCAATTCTAAACATCACCACTAGCCATGAAAAGTTGAAGACGTGACCGTACTGCAATTATAGCAAAATTTAAACATCATCACAAATAAACAGCAAGCTTAAGACATTTGGCGATGTAATTTCTTGTATACTCACTTTCAAACGGCAATGATGAACAATTTTATTGGCCAGTTACAAGGCTGGATTGGTATGTATGGAGCACATGCTGCTTTAAATCAAGTAAATCCAATATCTATCAATAGGCATCCATTTCAAACGCATGTGTCTGTTTGGCATTGGCAAGTTGCATACGACCATAGGCATATTATGAGCGATGGTGAATATAAGAATGAACTTAACAAGGCCTCGAATCTATGGTGAGTTACTGACATATTAAAGAGTAAAACGTCACCAACTGCTAGCTGAATAATAGTTCTATCCTCTGTAACTATTAGGTTCATAGTCACATAATGGAAGGTAAAAGTTACTCGGAAACATTATTAAGATGAACATGTCGCGTAGGCAACTGAAGTTATGAAATAATGCAATCAAATTCACATCATGTGTACATGCCAACATAACTCTATTAACTTGTGTCAAATAAGTTTTGAATGTTAGTGGAACTGTCGCCAAAGTATATGGAATCATCTAAAGTTGTTTGGTAAACTTAATGACAACACACTTGTAAGATATAATTGAAGACTGATCCACTTCCTTTCAACAGATGTTAATGTTCCTGGAATACACTTGACCTCAACTGAACCAAGAGCATATTTCTCACCAAATGAACAAAGAACTTTAACTTGGGATCGACTACCAAGTTCATGTTATTTGTCAATAACATTCTGAATGCTTCACAACATAATGGCTGAATGGTTGAGTTGTGAATAATAAAGGTAAATGCTTCTGTTGTAAACTATTAAGGTAAATGCTTGGGTTGTGAATGATAAAGGTGGGTGATTGTGAATGGTAATGCTTCACAACGTAATGGCTAACTGCTTGTGTTGTTACTTGTCAGTGATAAAGGTAAATGCTTGTGTTATAAACGATAAAGATATATGCTTGTGTTGTGAATGATAAAGGTGGATGCTTGTGCGGTTACACTTGGATACTTTTGATGTCGAGGCATATTCGACAATAAAGATGGCCCAAATATGGTTCAATGGAGAATGATTCTAAGCTTCCATGTATAGAAACATATTTATCAATGTAACTACAGAACTTTCACATTTAATGTTAAAGAAACTTAAATGTATAAAAAGCCTGCTAAAAACCTGTTCCCCTGGTTTATATAACAAAGTGTAATGAGGCCTATCTATAAGAGATATGATTGAGATACAATATTTTTTTGTTTTGATCATCATTGTGTTCATAGAACTTCGGCAAACGATTACGAAAAATCGAATGACAAGGGTAAGCGCATTACTGCACATTTATGGGAGACACACTAACCGATAACTTTCAAGCTATCTAATAAGTTGGTTCATTCAATAAAACCTTTAAGTTGGGTTATTGAGATAACTTAGTAAATCATGCCATCTGTAGTCAACCATTTGAGTAATTTCTATGAAAGCTCTTCTTAAACAATCATTCATTTTTCGAATACTATCCTTTTCAAAGCTTGTTGGTAAGCACATACTGGTAACTTTCAAGCATTCTTATAAGGTTGGTTCATTCTATAAAGCCTTAAAGTTTAGTACTTTGGTTACTGGGATACACCTAAGTCATGCCAATCATCTCTAATCAACCTCAAGACTCGAAACTAAAACATGTGAAACAAGCAACTAAGCAAGACAAGCAACAAGCACTGAAGTTTCAACACTAACCGGCTTAGCAAACTCGATCCTAAGTGGGTTTCCAGAGAGTGAGAAGCCTTGAAGCGATTCAATAGCAGCGAAAGCATCCTCATCATGCTTAAAGTTAACAAACGCATAGCTTCTTCCAGGCTGAAACGCTAAGCTTTCCAATTCACCAAACCTTAAGAACCGATCAGCTAAGTCTCGTTCTGGTATCCCATGAGGAAGGTTCCCAACCCATAGATGCCGCGACGGAGGATTCTTTGCTCTGCCGCCGCCGCCGCCGCCGCCACCACCACCGCCACCGCCTCCGCCTCCTCTAGCTGACTGTAAAATACATACACCGTTACAAAACAAGATCAGCACAGTACACGAACAAGTCGTAGGAACAATGAGAGAGGAGATTGTATTAGACCATTGCAGATCTAGGGATTTTCAAATCACCATCTTCTTCTTCTTCACTGTTTTGTTCACTTTCTACTGCTCACTACAATAATTTAGGGCTCTTCATAAAAAGAAATCCCCAATTTAATTTTGTAACTTCTCTTGTGTTGTGCTCTTCGTTTGATCGTTTGTTTCTATTGGAACGGTTTTGTTTTTAGTAAAGAACCCTATATTATTAGTTTCTTATCAAATTGGCCCAGATTTTGTTCTTTAACTGTTTAAACCCCTTGAATTCAGTTGGATAAAGTAATATTATTTGAAATATGTTATAAAAAAGTGTTTATTTTATGGTGGATACAAATGATAGAAAGAAATTTAATACTCACAAAATAATCGAGATACTGAATTAATTAAGAGATTATAGCATGATTGGTCACTTATTTAAAAGTAATATCAAATGAAGTCAGTTTCTTTTTTTTTGCATGATGTAGGGAAAATATTGTTCTAAAATAACTTTCATATTTTTCCATAATATCTTATTTACCGTTGTAACTAAAACAAATACACTCTCTCCTACCAGTGTCTATATTCTCCTTCTTCTTCCTCGTAACTCTTCTATTCATTTCTTTCTGTATTATTTTTTCCCTCATTGATAAATTGTTGATGTCGGCGTATGAGGAAGAGAGAGACTGAATCTGCCCTGTAGTTGTATGAAAACAAAATTGAAGAACTTACGCCTATGTTACTCCTATGTTACCCATATTTTATTACGGAATCCATTCCAAGAAAACTTTCCTTGATGTGTGAGTCTTCTTACTCTTTCTCTGAAGCTGTAGCAATACGCTTTGATATGTCCATTCTTTCCACAAAAATAACAACCAGTTCACTTTGTATTAATCCTTTTAGACTTGTTTTGATCTGGTACAGAAACACCTTCAGCTACAAACTTGATTTGTCCTGTTTGAGATCCTCCTTGTCTAATATATCCCAAACCTCTTTTAGATTTTTCTGCTCTAATAGAAATAGCCAGCTTGTCCTGCATCAGTGTTATACTTCCTTGACTGGTTTTATTTTTATCTTTTAACTCATTCTGCAGTGACTCAACAAGTTCATCAAGACGATGCTTCTCTTTTATTAAGATCTGATTATCCTGTCCAATCTTAATCAGTGTTTCACGCACTTCCTTGTAACTTTCTGTAAAATCATCTACCTGTTCTACATAAGATTCGAATTCTAATTCTGAAACTAGTGTTCCTTCAACAAATTATGTGATTCCTAAGAATGCTCCAAATTTATTCAGTTCTCTTCCATCATCATTGTCGTCCTCTGAATCATATTCTACTCTTAGTATAGATTTTTCTATTCTGAGTTTCCGATCATGACCACATTTCATCTGAATATGTCCAATACCTTTGCACGCAAAGCAATTGATGTTTTTTCTCTTGACTGTAGGAAACTCATTCTTCAAATGCCCATATCCTTTCCCCTCATGACATTGCGTGTTTGTCTTCTTACCTTTTTCTGGATTCTTTTGATCAAGCTGGAGTTCTTCTGGCCTAGTTCTTGTTCTGCTTCTTTCAATACTCGACCAAGCTTTTGTACTAGCAAACCAATTAAATATTTTTCTTCTACTTCTTGAGTTTTTCTTTAAAGATAAAGAATATCTTGTTTTTCCGAACCCTCCAGTTCCATCTCACGAGCTTTAAGCATACCAACCACTTCTTCAAAGCTAAGTTTTTCCGTGTTATGAAACACATTCAAAGCTGTTTTGTAGGCCACGAATCTTGTAGGAAGACATTTTAGAAATTTCTTCACTAATTTCTTGTCTTTAATTTGTATTTTTTTCCCAAGAGTCAATGCCTCTTGTGCTAAAGTACATATCTTGGAACTAAAATCAGAGATTGACTCATAATCTTCCATTTCCAGATTTTTCGTATCTTGAAGCTCACATGTCTTTCCTTAAATTTTCACCTTAGTGGTTCCTTCAAAGTGAGCTTGCAAGATATCTCATGCTTCTTTTGCTGTTTCACTTCCCTGAATCAGTTCAAACTCGATATTTCCAACATAATTGTGATTTGTTGTGAGTGTTGTGGCGTTGTACTTTGATTTCTTCAATTCATCATTTTTCCGGTCCTTCTCCAGCTTAGCAACTTCTTCTCCTGATTCATCCGCGATTTTTGGTTCTTCCCACTTTTCATATATGGCTTTCCAAGCATACGCATCAATGCCTCTTATAATCGCCTTCATCTTTGATTTCCAAAAACCGTAGTTTCCATCACCTAAAATTACGCTTTAACCTAATTCTAGTCGATGATAGCTCTCCATCTTCTCCACAAGATCTCGCTTGTAGTAATCTTAACAAGCGCCGCTATGATACTAATTGAAAGTGCAATAGCTATTGATATGTATGGAAACTAAGACACAAACTAAGACAAGAGTTTCTTCAAATAAACCTTCTTTATTAGAAAATATGTTTAGTAGACGCAAAAGTTTCACTCAAACAATCATCTAATCTCTCATGTTCATGAATCTGTACACAATCCAAGAACCTCTCAAGACAAACCCCTTAGCAACCTTAATGTCTAAGAATTATCTTGTTCTTTTGTGCTAACCTCTACAAAAGCTTAACACCCCTATTTATACATAATAGGTCGTGGCTATACAAGCCTAAATTCCTATTCTAACTCCAATAGGAATTGCCAAATCACTTTGCAAATTTCCTTTTCTTCTATGGAATAGAAAATTCCTCTTCATGTTTTCTTTTCTACTAAAAAGGAAACTCTTCAAGCTTCTAGACTCTTCTCTAAGATTCTAGTCTTCATAACCTTCTTGTTCTGAATATTAAACGTCATAGATGATTTCCTTATTTCAGCTCCATATCATCTACTTCGTTGAACTACTTCATGTAGTACTGAACTAGTATAGAGACTGTGTCAACAACTTCACTTCATTCTTCACTTTCCATATATGTCGTTTTCTTTTTCTCTTCATCTTGATTTAAACTCAGTTAAGAATACATCAACAATATTTTCATAATAAACCAACACATCCCTACACATATGGTATGTTTACTAGTTGATGGATACATCGTTGCGTCCATTTTTCTTCAACAAGTTGTCACTTGTAGATGGACAAATCTCTGACCACATAAGGAACGTCGTTCATCGTCATCATCAACGACGTGGTTGTCATCAAATTTCATCACCATCTCACACCATTACAAACATGTCAAAATAAATCAAATATGATAAGGTGAAGTTATTAGTTTGTACAAACAAGAATACCAATACCTCGGTTCCATCATCGAAGCTACACACTTATTCTTCGTCTTCTACCTTCTGTTCAAAGTTCTTTACTCAATCTCTACAACTATCAACTTAAAATTGGTTGGTGATATGTAAATAATTTGCCACTTATGTGCATATGTTTATCATCTTTTCAGCATCAATAACATTGATTTGCACCATTTTCGATCTCTTTTGCAGGTTTTGCATACTTAGGTAGGTTTTACGCATATTATACATGCATTCTGCATTTTGGATCATTTTCAGGTACTTAGGCGAATCCAGAGCAGAATGGAGCATGTCACTCGAGGCAAATACTCGAGTGACACAATCGAGTAGCAGAGGTGATGTAGAGCGGTTTCTAAAGTCACAGGAGGCACAAACTCGAGTGAACCGATCGAGAAGCAGAAGAGATACAGAGGAATTTTACAAGTCACTTGTGGTGCTCACTCTAGTGAATCCATCGAGTAACCCTATCGAGTGCCTCGAGTAAACTGTCTTCCCGAGCTAATTCATATTTATACCTATTTATGATCTGAATTTTCCAGTCATATTTAGAAGGATTCTAACGTGATACATCATCGAAAGGACAGCACTTCACTGTAATTATACTTGTTAAACGTTGAAAACTTTTTGTTAGTATTGAAACTACGAACATAACCAAAAATTGCTTTCAATTGTTTAGTATTGAAACTACGAACATAACTCATTATTTCCATATTTATCGTTTTATTTTTTTTACATAATCTTCATGTGTAAATCAATTTTTATCGTCTCGATTTTCAATCTTTATCCTATTAAAATTGTAAAATTTTTATTTGTTTTGAAATAACTATCATTATTCCACCAATTATCTTCGCATTACTATTATGGTGTAATTTATATCTCGTTAATATGTTTTTTAATTTATTTTTTGTTATTGGCAAATTTTGTTTTCTTAGAATTTCAACATTTTAATATTTATCTCCCTATATTTGAAAATATATTAATTACTTTTAAGGGTATAAAAAAAACCTTTGTTGATTTTATTAAGCATATATCAGTCTTTCGAGAATATTTATCATATATACAAAATATATTAATATTTAAATGATTTTATATTAATTTTAAAATATAATATTTTATATTTAAAAATTATTAATACTTTCTATTTTGTGCAATGTCTATTATTTAAAAAATTAACTTTTGAATTCAGTTCAATTTATTATTTATTAGTATTATAGCTAAAATAATGAATTAATAATATATAAAAAGAGAATTTTTGAGAAATACCCTTTTTGGTGTACCCCTTTTTTAAAATACCCTTTTTATCAATCCATTTTCAAAAATACCCATTTTTAAATAAAAAAAATTATAAAGTTTTATATAGTTTATAAGGTACTTCTATATAATAACTACTACTGGGAGATTCGATACAAATATTTTAAAATGTTTTAAATAGTTTTAAATCATTTTTATAAGTTTTAAAAGGTTTTTAAAAGGGTTTATATGGTTTTTATAAGGTTTTTATAAGGTTTTTATAATTTATTTTTACGCTATTTATGAAAGGTATATAAAGTTTTATACACATATAAAGGTAATTTGTGTATATATTTATAAGCTTACACACATATTTGGATAAATTTCATTATTTTTAGTGGGTCTTTTGATAAAGTTTGAAAAGGGGGTATTTTTAAAAAGAGGTATATGAAAAGAGGTATTTTTGAAATTTCCCCATATAAAAATATGCGTACGACATTCGATAAAGTATAATAATGTAAAATAAACTCTTAAATTAAACTAAAACTTTAAGAATCTGATACTTATAATATAAGAGACAAAATCTAATTCTAAATATTGTATATCTATCGAAAATAATTTCAAGAAATGAAAAATTATATAGTTTTATAAAACTCCCTAATCTAGATAGAAATTCATCATATGTGACTTTTCTTGCTAGAAATTCATCATAGGATTTCATCATATGTGACATTTCAAGAACTCCATGCAACCCAAGAATATTAGATCTTGTGTTTGTTGAGCCCAACGTAACATCTTTTATAAAATCATCTTCAATAACTAACCGACTTAATATTAGAAAAGAAGTAATTCCAAATTTAAAAAAATTGAAAATAAACAAATAAATTGAAAGAATGTACCGGGTTCAAAAGGTGAAGTAAGCATAGACAAAGCTGTAGGAATGTATGATCTTGCTTTCTAAATAACCACTACACGAAAAAGATAATAAAAATTAGATGATGATGAATAACATGAATTACACAGATTAGTATTCAAATATAAATTTCTAAACATTATAGAAGCTAAGCTAATACTTTTTTCTCTATGGAGTTATGGAGATTGAATACAAACCCTAGTTCTAAAATTCTAAAAAGATCGGTTTAAACCAGATCCGATTATGGTTAAAACAATTTTTGATTTTAAACATAAAATCGGATTTTGGTTTAGAGATTTTTCTTTTTTGGTTTGTAATTAAATAAAGGCTAAGAAAAAATAGAAGTCAATAGTATTTTTCATTAAGGGTAAGACAGAAAATTTTTCTGAGAGTGAATGTGAGCCCTTCGGACTACTCCTTAATAAACTATAATTTTTTTTTAGGGTTTCAAGTAAGGAGGTGTAGTTTTACGGGTGTTTTACGTAAGCACATTTGCTTGAAAAGTCTAATTCTAAATTTCTTAAAAGATCGGTTTAAACCAAATCCGATTTTGGACTAATAGTTTTCGCTTTTAATTGTTTTTTAAACAATTTTGGTTTATATTTTTTCGTTATTTGGTTTGGTTTTAATTAAAAAGGACTCAGCAAAAAATTAGAAGCTTGGGAATATTTTCATTAAGGGTAAATTGGTAATTTTTTTCTGAGAGCAAACATGCGCCCTACGGACTACTCCTTTAATATATTAGATGATGACTCATTCATTGTAATATTAACACACTACAAACTTCAATTACAAAGAAGTAGAATTTTTTCATTCGTCTCTCTTTAAATGATGAGTGATTTACCAAGAAGATAACTTTAATTTTGACTTATGTTATTTGAAAAGAGTAACATTATAAGTTTGGGGATATTAGACCAATAAAGGTGATGTGAAAGCGAACGAGAGGAAGACGTTTAGTTAGGGAATTTTAGTAATGTTGAAACAGGGCCAACTGATACTAGGGGTTATCATGTCATTGAAATACAATATGTGTCAATACAATCACGTGTAATGCTAACAATCAAGATATTACGTAAATGATTAAGTCAAGCCAAGCATAAAAGAAATCTGGATTACAATTTTCTGGATTGTTTGGTGGCTTGCAAGAAAAACCTACGGATAAAAGCTCGATCCCTTGGGCAATGCACAAAGAGACGAGCAATACTTGGGTTCACCCCTAGGGTTGAACCTCCTCATTCACCCCATATTAGATTAACCAATTAAAATGAAGTAATTTGCCACGTCATACTATATATAAAAATATATCAAATATAAAATCATTAAAACAAAATAGATTATGGAAACAAAATCTGTATAATATAAGCACTCTTTTATAAACCCAAACCGAAATATAATTTTGTTTAATTACAAAATCTAAACCCTAACCACTATTTTGTCAACCCAAACCGAAATATAATTTCGTTTAATTACAAAATCTAAACCCTAACCACTATTTTGTCAACCCAAACCGAAATATAATTTCGTTTAACTACAAAATCTAAACCCTAACCACTATTTTGTCAACCCAAACCGAAATAAAATTTTATTTATGCATAAAATCTAAACCCTAACCAGTCTTTTATAAACTCAAACCGAAATATATAATTTTCTTAATAAAAATCCAACAGAATTTGTTTCCATAATCTATTTTTAATGATTTTAATTTTGATTTATTTTTATATATAGTATGATGTGGCAAATTACTTCATTTTAATTGGTTAATCTAATAGGGGGTGAATGAGGAGGTTCACCCCTAGGGGTGAATCCAAGTATTTTTCCAAAGATACCTAATTATAGTAATGTTGGGAAAAACAGTTCACTCGAGGGTAATATTTATACCTATTTATACCTATTTAGATCATACAGACAACGTCGCTAATTCAAATAATGAGTCTAAACTAGAAACACTTCATATCCGACATCTCCTTAAAATGGTTTGCCTAGGTGTGATGTCCAAGAAGGGACATAAGTCTGAAGTTGGTCGTCTTTACGATTCTGAAAATGATGATTCGGACAACGATGATAGGGACAACGAAGATAATGAAGGAGATCAAACGGATGAGGATTATGAGAAAGAGGAGGAGTATGAAGAAGATGAGGGGTTTTATAGATAATGGATGAGGAAGATGATGAAAGTGAAAGTGATGAAGATGGCGACTGTTATAATAGTGAAGAAGAAGATAATGGGGATGAGGAAGTAGAATATAAAATCGAAGTATGTTATGATGATGAGAGCGAAGAAAAAGATGTTGATTGTGACAAGTTTGAAGAAGAAACTGATGACGACGAGGATTATAGAGAGGGTAATTCTAATGAACACAATGACGAAGCAGCTGATGAGGAAGATGATGCACAAGATTGCGAGAAAGAGAACAATGAAAAGGAAAAACTAGAAGAGTATTCCATATATCATAAATTTTTTACTAGGAGGAAGAGGATGAACAAGATAACCGAGCTTAATGAGTAGGAAATGCTTACTCACATTACAAAGTCCCTCCTTAAGTCGGTAGCACAGAGTCTAACAACTTCACATCCACAAAAAGCCATACGAGCACCAGCATTTTACATGACAGAACACAAAAATCAGTTTGAGATTTTTCGAAGTTTGAAACTAGGGAGACACTAATCAGAAGAGGCTGAAACAGTGGCTTAAGACATTTGTAGCTAAGGAAACAATAAACCTGAGCGCTAAGGCGAAAACAGTTGCGACATGTCAAGGAGATGCATGGAGATGGAAATAGCTACCACAACTCCAGGCAGCCTCAAACTCTTGATCAAGTAGAGCCAACAACTCCCTCCAAGACGAAACTCACAAGTTACATACAAAAGCAAAACAAGTATTGGAGAGCACCAGTAATCGTCATCAATCAACACCTTTGGCTTGGGAGAAAGGCTGAGGAATGATGTCGATTGTGGCTTATTGAAGTTAGAGAAGCCGTCCCTAACAAACAAGCCACAACGAATGACAAACACAAACAGCCCAAAACCACAAGTGAAGACAGAATAGTAGATCGAAATATCTGGTGGTTGATTCCCAAGCGCTAGACAGCAGAGCCTAATGCAACAAACACTCAATAGAGGCAAATCTTACCAGTGCAAGTAAACAACCGGGGAAACCAACGACTACTAACACATGGCGGGAGAAAAGAAACAAGAAGTGAAGACAAGTGGAAATCACAGAGGAAAAGAGAGTCTTAGTATCCCTTCGCCTAACGGAGTAAACAGACTGCCGTTTGAGCAGCTACACGACAACCACGAAGCGCAAAGCCATAGCAAAAATAGCACCGTCAGGAGTCTGACAACATCAGATTTGTCACCAGAGGTTATGTGAGAGAACCGAGGAGATGAAGTCGCCGAGATTAACAGTAAGGTTTCAGGCAAGTCAACGCCTTTTTCTGCTAGAGGAGTCTTCGATGAAACAAACCACAATTTTTTTTTTTGGGAAATACTTAAGGAACTGTTTGTGATACTATCAATTTCAAAAATTGTATTTTTCCGCTAAATCTTTGGATCGCGATAAGAGATATACTATGTGAAAATATTTTGTTTCTCCAAAGAAACCGCATGACGATCAAGGTACATATAATTATGATTATTATTTTCCAACATTTAAAAGATCATTTGGAAATACTTGATATATTTATAAGTATGCTTTTAAATAACTAAATATATATATAATTATTGTAATAATAGATAATTCACTACAAGAAAACAGCCTAGAACCGAGGGGCAAATCCGTCTGTAATCCGTCGGAAACAGCTATAATCAACGGATTACCGACGGATCTGTCCGTCAGTTCTAGAGCGTCGGTAAGAAAATATCCGTCGGGTAATCATCGGTAATTACCGACGGATTTCCGACGGGCAATTTACTGATGGATTACTGATAGATAACCGTTTTTGTATTCTGTTGGTAATCCGTCAGTAAAGTCATTACCGACGGAATTGATTTTTTTTTTATAAAAAAAAAACAATAATTGAGAATTGTCTAAAATTAGTATTACAATTATTTGTTAAAATTTCATTAATATGCAACACTGAATATTGCTGAATTTATTTATAACAAAAAAAACAAAGAAATATTTTTTAAAAACCGTAAATTACAAAATTCTAATCAATAACGAATAATTAACGTAATTAAAATTGTTCCTACAACAAATGCTAAAATTTTCTTAAATTCTTTTATGCTTATTTTCATTAATAATTTTAAATTCAGTAAATCAAATTAAACTACCAAAATTCATTTAACATACTTAACAATAAAAAAATCAACTAACAAGCCAACAAAATTAAAAACCATTTTCAAACACAAACTATATAATCTAACACAAACAACAAATCCTAATACAATAAATTACATAAATACTAACCTAACACAAATCTCACACATGATTTAACACAAATCTAACCATTTCAATGCAAATATATCACAATTTTAATTATCAAAATCAAACAATTTCCATTCCAAAAACCTAACCATTTCTAACATAGAAACTAACCCTTATCATATTCTAACAAATCTAAGTTCTCATTCTAAAAATCTTACAAAACTTAGAAAATTAGAAGTGGAAGTTGAGAACTTACGCCATAAGTAGTTAGGGGAATTGGAGGTAGAGATTGGGAAGTCAAATTGCCGGAATCTACACCAGAGAGAAGAATCGCCGGCGAAAGGAGTTTTTATTAAGGAAAGGGAAAAAAGAGAAGTGGAGAAGAAGAACTGAGTTTGGTGTAATATATCGTCATTAGCAACGGGTGTGCCGTCGGTAATCCGTAAGTTTTCAAAGTTTAGCGCGACTACGAAAATTTCAAAGTTTTTGGTTCCTCGCTAAATTTTCTGACGGATAACCGACGGATCTCAACAATATTAGGGTATGTTTAGGGTATAACCCATTATTTTTTATGATTTCTAATGGAATAATGTATATATGATCCCTATTTTACATTAAAAAGAGTGTGTAGTGTTAAAACACATATTATTGTTACAATTTATGAGAAAACATATTTTGAGAAACAAATTAACAAATACTAGTTCATAATATATAATAAACCATTATAAGTAGTTTTGGTGAAACACCCTTATTTTTTTTCGATCACACATTTTTGGGGTTTTTAATATACCATTTAGCTTATTAATCATTAAAATACAATCCCTTAGCTATTTTTTATCTAAAAATTGCTATTACGATTTAAAATTACAGTTTATACAATAAACCATCGGTAATCCGTTGGTAATCCGTCGGTAATTTCTAACAGATTACCGACGGATTTTTTTTCATTTTCTCTAAATCGATGAAAAATTAAGAACTCGTCGGTAATCCCTCAGAAATTACCGACGGATTACCGATGAAATTAAAACATGCATATTTACCGACGGATTAGTGACGGATTATTACTGACGGCCAATATCCGTTGGTAATCCGTCAAAAAGTTTAAAATTTTACCGACGGTTTTAGATCCGTCGGTAAATTACCGACGGAAAACTGACGGATACGAACAAATACGTTTCCGTCAAAAATTGATCAGTTTTCCGTTGATAATTACCGACGGATTTAATGCCGTTGATAATTCCGTTGGTTATACCCTTGTTTTCTTGTAGTGATTGAATTGATATTATACAAATTAATAAATTTAAACTAAAAGAAATATCACCCAATTTATTGTCTTCTATTAGATATTACCAGTGATTATATAAATATAATAATTAAATTTAATTAATACCAAGATAATTATTGAATACAATATATCATGATTACATATCCTAGATCTAAAATAAATGTATAACTTTATTTATATAAATATTAAAAAAATTTAAAGATAAAGATGGAAATAAGGGTTGTTGTGTTATATATAAGGGAATGTTGCATTAGGGAACCGTTTCTGTAAGTTGTCTCCCACTTTAACACCGTTCTGAGTTTGTGCACCCTTTTGGGGGTTCTTTTCCACTGTATCAAAAGAAGTTGGACTATTTTTCCCTTTTTGCGTGGGAAGGAAGGAAAGATAGTCAAACCAAGCTGGTTAGTGGTAAACAAATCATGTCTGTTGGTTCTTAACTTACTGTGGGCTTAATCGTAGGGTGTCCAATATTAGTGATTATTTTCCCTAAGAGCATCATTATCGGCATATTCATTCGGGCCTTCGGGCATTATTAATAGCCCAGATAATGAAAACAGTGTATTATTAAGGTCCATCCGCTTCTTATCGACGAACAAGCATTCGACTTCGATTCTTAGGCCACGTGGTGCGCTGGGAGAGAGTAAAAATAATGATTTCCTAAACGTTTAATATTTTTCTTTTGTCAAAAGAATGAAAAATCCCAAATCGATTTTTTCCTCTTTCGAACCCTAGTTTCAGAGAGAACTCCGATTTCTGATCTCTGCTCTGCCAAAGGAGACGATTGAAACAACGAAAGGATTGAGAGATCTAGAGAGAACCATCTTTCTCTGTCATACAGTAACGATTGAGGGGAGGATCTCGTTTTCTTCTCCGGGAGATCTCACCATCTTGACCGTGTCGTCTCACCTTCTTATCCTTCCCGTCTGTCTCGTCAGCAGCGTCTTCTGGATCTCGCCCTTTTCCTCCTCAGCGTCTATTAATCCTTCGTCTTTCTCCATCCTCCACAGGTACATGCAAGTCTCTTCTCAGTCTTAGTATCCATTCGCCTAACGGAGTAAACAGAGCACCGCCATACGACCAATGAAGAAGAGCCACCGCACGTCAACAGGAAGGAGAGGTAAGCTAAAGAAAACCCCACCCCTATCAAATCACTCGCAAGAGAAGAAACCAAACTGTCGTTTGAGCAGCTACACGACAACCACGAAGCGCAAAGCCATTGCCAAAATAGCACCGTCAGGAGTCTCACAACATCAGATTTTTCACCAGAGGTTGAGTGAGAGAACCGAGGAGATGAAGTCACCGAGATTAACAGTAAGGTTTCAGGCAAGTGAACGCCTTTTTCTGCTAGAGGAGTCTTCGATGAAACAAACCACAATTTTTTTTTGGGAAATACTTAAGGAACTGTTTGTGATACTATCAATTTCAAAAATTGTATTTTTCCGTTAAATCTTTGGATCGCGATAAGAGATATACTATGTGAAAATATTTTGTTTCTCGAAAGAAACCGCATGACGATCAAGGTACATATAATTATGATTATTATTTTCCAACATTTAATAGATCATTTGAAAATACTTGATATATTTATAAGTATGCTTTTAAATAACTAAATATATATATAATTAATTTAATAATAGATAATTCACTACAAGAAAACAGCCTAGAACCGAGGGGCAAATCCATCTGTAATCCGTCGGAAACAGCTATAATCAAAGGATTACCATTTGGGGTTTTGATCACACATTTTTGGGGTTTTTAATATACCATTTAGCTTATTAATCATTAAAACATAATCCCTTAGCTATTTTTTATCTAAAAATTGCTATTACGATTTAAAATTACTGTTTATACAATAAACCCTTGGTAATCCGTTGGTAATCCGTCGGTAATTTCTAACAGATTACCAATGGATATGTTTTTTTCATTTTCTCTAAATCGATGAAAAATTAAGAACTCGTCGGTAATCCCTCAGAAATTACCGACGGATTACCGATGAAATTAAAACATACATATTTACCGACGGATTAGGGACGAATTATTACTGACGGCCAATATCCGTAGGTAATCCGTCAAAAAGTTTAAAATTTTACCAACGGAAAACTGATGGATACGAACAAATACGTTTTCATCAAAAATTGATCGGTTTTCCGTTGATAATTACCGACAGATTTAATGTCGTTGATAATTCCGTCGGTTATACCCTTGTTTTCTTGTAGTGATTGAATTGATATTATACAAATTAATAAATTTAAACTAAAAGAAATATCACCCAATTTATTGTCTTCTATTAGATATTACCTGTGATTATATAAATATAATAATTAAATTTAATTAATACCAAGATAATTATTGAATACAATATATCATGATTACATATCCTAGATCTAAACTAAATGTATAACTTTATTTATATAAATATTTAAAATTTTTAAAAATAAAGATGGAAATAAGGGTTGTTGTGTTATATATAAGGGAATTTTACATTGGGGCACCGTTTCTGTAAGTTGTCTCCCACTTTAACACCATTCGGAGTTTGTGCACCCTTTTGAGGGTTCTTTTCCACTGTATCAAAAGAAGTCGAACTATTTTTCCCTTTTTGCGTGGGAAGGAAGGAAAGATAGTCAAACCAAGCTGGTTAGTGGTAAACAAATTATGTCTGTTGGTTCTTAACTTACTGTGGGCTTAATCGTAGGGTGTACAATATTAGTGATTATTTCCCCTAAGAGCATCATTATCGGCGTATTCGTTCAGGCTTTCGGGCATTATTAATAGCCCAGATAATGAAAAAAGTGTATTATTAAGGTCCATCCGCTTCTTATCGAACAAGCGTTCGACTTCGATTCTTAGGCCACGTGGCGCGCTGGGAGAGGGTAAAAATAATGATTTTCTGAACGTTTATTATTTTCTCTTTTGTCAAACGAATGAAAAATCCCAAATCGATTTTTCCTCTTTCGAACCCTAGTTTTTTCCTTTTCTGAAGTTTCTTCTTTGGCTTAATTCACCCTTGTTCTCTGTAAAGTTTACTATTGTTGATTCACAATTAATTAGCGTTGGATATTTGGTTCTTTCGAGTTCGTTATTGTAAAAGCCATTCACAATTAAGGGTTTTATTGTTTGATTTTTTGTTTAAACTCGAGTGAAAACTTCATCTGTCTTTTTCTGATATTTAGTTGTACGGTTTAATTTGATGGCATTCGTATTTTCAGTTGTATTTGTAACAATAAGTTGTGAGTTGTACAAGTAATGAGTGATATGGTTTAGATCTGTTGTTTACAAGTGGTTTGATAGAGGATTTGTATGTGTTCTTGGTATGATCTTTTGTTTGGGAGTCCCTTCTGAGTTATATTTCCAACTCGATGTAGGTTTACTGAGTTAACTTATAAGAAATATATGTTTAAGAAAGGATATGATTAACCTTAATGCATATGATAATAGTGTTTTGATGAACCTTAACTATTTGTTGTTTTCTTTGTTTGTGAGGATCGAAGTTTAGGATAGCTTTGATAACTCAATCGGATTCATACAGCACATTTGACTCCAAAGTTAGAGGTATGTGACTCAATCCTTTTAGTTCATAGTTAATGTATTACATGATCTTGAATGCGAGCTTGATGAACTGTAAAAGAGTTGTGAATTGAAGTATGTATTGAAGTATGGTGTCTTGGGATAAATTGTAGTTGTATATTGATCTGAATCCTTAGTTAGATATATGTTACCCTTATATATCTAAACTTTTGTTCTTCTAAAAGCTTAGAATCCTGTAAATGTGCTGTCTGAGCATGTACTATCTAGTTGTTAATTCTACCTGTATATTGTAGTTTCTTTGTGATTGGTTAGTGATTGTAGTCATTGTCTTGCTTCATAGTGATGATATTTGTTTTCTTCCAAATACTTCTGAAGGAATCTATAATATAAGAACATTACAATTATTGCTTTCAAGAAAACCGTCTTCTATGCTTTGTGAACTTTGTTTATATAATACTCCCTCCATTTCACATTGTTTGATGTTTTGGAAAAAAAATTTGTTTCTAAAATATTGATTTTGTAGATAAAAAAATTAAAACTACAATTTTACTTTATGCTTTTCTCCACATGGCAATTATATGATGGTTTATGTTTTCTCTTTCTACCAAAAGATAATTATAAATTAATATATAAACAAATATTTAATTTTACCTTAATATGTGTGAAAAATCTAAAACATCAATCTTTTAGAAACAGAGGGAGTAGCTTTCAACCCTGTAATTGAACTATGCTTGCATAAATTGATCATGTATAGAAGATCCATCTGACTGGTTGGTTAGTGAACTAAGTAATTGTCTTATATATATTGTTCTGACATAAGTAATTGCCTTTATAGTTTAGAATTGATCTTGTTAGAACATTATTAAAATTTACACTTAAAACTTAACTATATTCTTTGTTTTCTTCACTGTAAAGAATTAGAAACCATTGTTAATGGTAGAGAACTATTTACTTAATGCTATTTGAATGGTGATTTGATAGAAGTAGGTAATTGATAGCTTTAACTTTTCTGTATTAACTCTACAAAGGCTCTTTATGAACTTTGTAGTAATTAACTTCTTCCATCTACCTTCTGAAGCTCAGAGATTTGATCCTCTCTTTCTTATCTCTCTTGAATCATCTCTCCTAAACATCTCTCGAATATCATTTCCCTTTTTTGGCTTCTTCTTTAAACCAATCTTTTTTCCTGATCATTTGCTTCTTCTTTCTTCCTTCTGGTTAGCTTCTTCTTTCACCTTCTGTTTTGCTTCTTCTTTCACCTTCTGTTTTGCTTCTTCTTTCACCTTCTGTTTTGCTTTTTCTGTCATCTTCTGTTTTGCTTCTTCTTTCATCTTTTGTTTTGCTTCTTCTTTCATCTTCTGTCTTGCTTCTTCTTTCATCCTTTCCTTTTGCTTCTTTTTAAACCAAACTTTCACAATGGATTCAAATAATCCGTATGGGAGTTCACCTGGGTACTTTAGCTTAAATAATTTCCCTTACGATAGCTTCTCCCAAAATGTAAACTTTGGGTCTTCTCCTCCCACCCACTTCGGAAACAGCTACAATCAACAGATTACCGACAGATCTGTCTGTCAGTTCTAGAGCGTCGGTAAGAAAATATCCGTCGGTAAATCATCGGTAATTACCGACGGATTTCCGACGGGCAATTTACTGACGGATTACTGACAGATAACCGTTTCAGTATTCCGTTGGTAATCCGTTAGTAAAATCTCCGTCATTACCGACGGATTTGAATTTTTTTATTAAAAAAAAAAATAAAATTAAAATAATTGAGAATTGTCTAAAATTAGTATTACAATTATTTGTTAAAATTTCATTAATATGCAACACTGAATATTGCTGAATTTATTTAAAACAAAAAAAACAAAGATATTTTTTAAAAACCGTAAATTACAAAATTCTAATCAATAACGAATAATCAACGTAATTAAAATTGTTCCTAAAACAAATGCTAAAATTTTCTTAAATTCATTTATGCTTATTTTCATTAATAATTTTAAATTCAGTAAATCAAATTAAACTACCAAAATTCATTTTACATACTTAACAATAAAAAAATCAACTAACAAGCCAACAAAATTAAAAACCATTTTCAAACACAAACTATATAATCTAACACAAACAACAAATCCTAATACAATAAATTACATAAATACTAACCTAACACAAATCTCACACATGATTTAACACAAATCTAACCATTTCAATTCTAAATATATAACAATTTTAATTATCAAAATCGAACAATTTCCATTCCAAAAACCTAACCATTTCTAACATAGAAACTAACCCATATCATATTCTAACAAATCTAAGTTCTCATTCTAAAAATCTTACAAAACTTAGAAAATTAGAAGTGAAAGTGGAGAACTTACACCATAAGTAGTTGGGGGAATTGGAGGTAGAGATTGGGAAGTCAAATTGCCGGAATCTACACCGGAGAGAAGAATCGCCGGCGAAAGGAGTTTTTATTAAGGAAGGGGAAAAAAGAGAAGTGGAGAAGAAGAACTGAGTTTGGTGTAATATATCGTCATTACCAACGGGCGTGCCGTCGGTAATCCGTCAGTTTTCAAAGTTTAGCGCGACTACGAAAATTTCAAAGTTTTTGGTTCCCGGCTAAATTTTCTGACGGATAACCGACGGATCTCAAAAATATTATTACCTAAATTTCAGCATTTATTATTTACGAATAAATATCAAAGTCCGTCAGTAATCCGTCGGTAATTTCCAACGGATTACCGATGGCATAGAGTATGTTTAGGGTATGTTTAGGGTATAAACCCTATTTTTTATGATTTCTAATGGAATAATGTATATATGATCCCTATTTTACATTAAAAAGAGTGTGTAGTGTTAAAACACATATTATTGTTACAATTTATGAGAAAACATATTTTGAGAAACAAATTAACAAATACTAGTTCATAATATATAATAAACCATTATAAGTAGTTTTGGTGAAACACCCTTATTTTTTTTCGATCACACATTTTTGGGGTTTTTAATATACCATTTAGCTTATTAATCAATAAACCTAATCTTTTAGCTACTTTTATCTAAAAATTGCGATAACGATTTAAAATTAGAGTTTATACAATAAACCATCGGTAAACCGTTGGTAATCCGTCGGTAAATACTAACAGATTACCGACGGATTTTTTTTCATTTTCTCTAAATCGATGAAAAATTAAGAACTCGTCGGTAATCCCTCAGAAATTACCAACGGATTACCGATGAAATTAAAACATGCATATTTACCGACGGATTAGGGACGGATTATTACTGACGGCCAATATATGTTGGTAATCCGTCAAAAAGTTTAAAATTTTATCGACGGAAAACTGATGGATACGAACAAATACGTTTCCATCAAAAATTGATCGGTTTTCCGTTGATAATTACCGACAGATTTAGTGTCGTTGATAATTCCGTCGGTTATACCCTTGTTTTCTTGTAGTGATTGAATTGATATTATACAAATTAATAAATTTAAACTAAAAGAAATATCACCCAATTTAGTGTCTTCTATTAGATATTACCTGTGATTATATAAATATAATAATTAAATTTAATTAATACCAAGATAATTATTGAATACAATATATCATGATTACATATCCTAGATCTAAACTAAATGTATAACTTTATTTATATAAATATTTAAAATTTTTAAAAAGAAAGATGGAAATAAGGGTTGTTGTGTTACATATAAGGGAATGTTGCATTGGGGCACCGTTTCTGTAAGTTGTCTCCCACTTTAACACCGTTCGGAGTTTGTGCATCCTTTTGGGGGTTCTTTTCCACTGTATCAAAAGAAGTCGGACTATTTTTCCCTTTTTGCGTGGGAAGGAAGGAAAGATAGTCAAACCAAGCTGGTTAGTGGTAAACAATATTAGTGATTATTTCCCCTAAGAGCGTCATTATCGGCGTATTCGTTTGGGCCTTCGGGCATTATTAATAGCCCAGATAATGAAAACAGTGTATTATTAAGGTCCATCCGCTTCTTATCGAACAAGCGTTCGACTTCAAATCTTAGGCCACGTGGCACGCTGGGAGAGGGTAAAAATAATGATTTTCTAAACGTTTATTATTTTCTCTTTTGTCAAAAGAATGAAAAATCCCAAATCGATTTTTCCTCTTTCGAACCCTAGTTTTTTCCTTTTCTGAAGTTTCTTCTTTGGCTTAATTCACCCACCTCTCTGTAAAGTTTACTTCTGTTGATTCACAATTAATTAGCGTTGGATATTTGGTTGTGTCGAGTTCGTTATTGTAAAAACTATTCACAATTAAGGGTTTTATCGTTTGATTTATTGTTTAAACTCGAGTGAAAACTTTTGAATTTAGTTGTACGGTTTAGTTTGATAACATTCGAATTTTCAGTTGTATTTGTAACATTAAGTTGTGAGTTGTACAAGTAATCAGTGCTATGGTTTAGATTTGTTGTTTACAAGTGGTTTGATAGAGGATTTGTATGTGGTCTCGGTATGATCTTTTGTTTGGGAGTCCCTTCTGAGTTATATTTCCAACTCGATGTAGGTTTACTGAGTTAACTTATAAGAAATATATGTTTAAGAAAGGATATGATTAACCTTAATGCATATGATAATAGTGTTTTGATGAACCTTAACTATTTGTTGTTTTCTTTTTTTTGTGAGGATTGAAGTTTAGGATAGCAAGGATAACTCAATCGGATATATACAGCACATTTGACTCCAAACTTAGAGGTATGTGACTTAATCCTTTTAGTTCATCGTTAATGTATTACATGATCTTGAATGCGAGCTTGAAAAAGAGTTGTGAATTGAAGTATCTATTGAAGTATAGTGTCTTGGGATAAATTGTAGTTGTAAATGGTTCTGAATCCTTAGTTAGATATATGTTACCCTTATATATCTAAACTTTTGTTCTTCTAAAAGCTTAGAATCCTGTAAATGTGCTGTCTGAGCATGTACTATCTAGTTGTTGATTCTACCTGTATATTGTAGTTTCTTTGTGATTGGTTAATGATTGTAGTCATTGTCTTGCTTCCTAGTGATGATATTTGTTTTCTTCCAAATACTTCTGAAGGAATCTATAATATAAGAACATTACAATTATTGCTTTCAGGAATACCGTCTTCTATGCTTTGTGAACTTTGTTTATATAATACTCCCTCCGTTTCACATTGTTTGATGTTTTGGAAAAAAAACATTTGTTTCTAAAAGATTGATTTTGTAGATTAAAAAATTAAAACTATATTTTTACTTTATGTTTTTCTCCACATGGCAATTACATAATGATTTATGTTTTCTCTTTCTACCAAAAAGTAATTATAAATTAATTCATAAACAAATATTTAATTTTACCTTGATATGTGTGAAAAATCTAAAACATCAATCTTTTAGAAACAGAGGGAGTAGCTTTCAACCCTGAAATTGAACTATGCTTGCATAAATTGATCATGTATAGAAGATCCATCTGACTGGTTGGTTAATGAACTAAGTAATTGTCTTATATATATTGTTCTGACATAAGTAATTGCCTTTATAGTTTAGAATTGATCTTGTTAGAAAAATATTAAAATTTACACTTAAAACTTAACTATATTCGTTGTTTTCTTCACTATAAAGAATTAGAAACCATTGTTAATGGTAGAGAACTATTTACTTAATGATATTTGAATGGTGATTTGATTGAAGTAGGTAATTGATAGCTTTAACTTTTCTGTATTAACTCTACCAAGGCTCTTTATGAACTTTATAGTAATTAACTTTTTCCATCTACCTTCTGAAGCTCAGAGATTTGATCCTCTCTTTCTTATCTCTCTTGAATCATCTCTCCTAAACATCTCTCGAATATCATTTCCCTTTTTTTGGCTTCTTCTTTCAACCAATCTTTCTTCCTTATCTTGTGCTTCTTCTTTCATCCTTCTGTTTTGCTTCTTCTTTCACCTTCTGTTTTGCTTCTTCTTTCACCTTATGTTTTGCTTCTTCTTTCACCTTATGTTTTGCTTCCTCTTTAAACCAATATGTTATCCTTCTGTTTTGCTTCTTCTGTCATCTTCTGTTTTGCTTCTTCTTTCATCTTCTGTTTTGCTACTTCTTTCATACTTTCCTTTTGCTTCTTTTTAAACCAAACTTTCACAATGGATTCAAATAATCCGTATGGGGGTTCACCTGGGTACTTTAGCTTAAATAATTTCCCTTGTGATAGCTTCTCCCAAAATGTAAACTTTGGGTCTTCTCCTCCCACTCAATTCCCACCGTGTAGCCAACAACCATCTTAAGGCAGCCAAAAGCCTTCTCTTAACTAAAACCCTTCTCTTAGCCAAAACCCTTCTCTTAGCCAAAACCCTTCTCAAGCCACCCCAAATGCTAATAGGGAGAGAAGGCAATGGAACTCCTCAGATGATCTAGTGTTGATTAGTGGGTGGCTAAACACATCAAAGGATGTGATTGTGGGCAATGACCAAAGGTCAGGCACCTTTTGGAAAAGGATTTCTGACTATTATGGAGCTAGTGAACATGTCTTGAATGGTGCAGAACCAAGACTGCCTGATCATTGCAAGCAAAGATGGGGAAGAGTAAGCAAAGAGGTCAGCCACTTCTTTGGAACTTATGGTACTGCTGAGGGTGAAAGTGCAAGTGGCATGAATGATGTAGACGTTCTCAAGAATGCTCATACAATCTACATGTCACTTTACAAGAAGAAGTTTAGTCTCGAGCATGCATGGGTGGAGTTGAGACAGGAACAGAAATGGTGTAGTTTAGCTGTCATGAACCCTACTAGCAACACATCAAGCAAGAGAAGGAGAGGTGAGGATGCTCCACCATCTTCTGGTTCGGTTTCAAATGAACCAGAGAGCAGGCCTGAAGGTGTTAAGGCAATGAAAGGTAAAAGGTTGAAGATAAAAGATAAAGCTGCACCTTCCAAAGACTATCCTCAGCTGTGGGAGAACAAACGAAAGGATAATGAGGCCAAGAAGGAACTCCAAAAGATGTCAATTCTTGACACTCTAATTGCCAAGACCCAGCCATTGGATGAAGATGAACTTGCTCTGAAGAAAAAGCTCATGGCTGAGCTTTTCTAAGTAGCTAAATTAGGTTTAATGAACCATGTCTAACAAGTCTAAGTCTAAGTATTATCATTTGTTTGTGTTATGTTCTTGTTTAATATCTATTATAAGTATCTTCTGTGTAATGAATCAGTTGTGTTTTCCTTTTAATGATATGTTGTGAAATATGTGTAATGAATCAGTTGTGTATTTTGTGTAATGAATCAGATGTATCTTCTGTTTAATGAATCAAACAAATTTTATTTGTATTGAATAAGTTGTGTGATGACTCAGTTGTGCTATCTTTGTAATGAAATCTGTATTAAAAATGTGATATCAGTGTTTTATATGATGCAGTTTGTGATACACAGATCTGATCTCATGTTTCTTGTCTCAATTCATAAATCTTATCTGATGTAATCTGATATGTGTTTGGATAGTATTATATTAGTTGTATGAATCAAAATGAGATCCGAGAAGGTGATAATACTCTTTGTGTATTGCTAAGTCATTGTGTTTTGGTAAGTCATTGTGTATTGCTTAGTCATTATAGCTTACTCATTGTGTATTGCCTAGTGAATGTGAATTGTTGGTTTAATCTTGTTGGTTTCTGGTATCATGTCTTGTTCGTTTAATCTTGTTGGTTTCTGGTATCTTGTCTGTTTAATCTTGTTGATCTCATCTCGATGATAGTAGTGTCATCTTCTTGTCTACTTGTATGCAAAGTCTCAATGATATTTGTTTGTTTCCAGGATTTACATTTATGCTTCTGGACAATGAAACTTATATGCATTGATACTTGTATGCATTGTCTGTTTAATCTTGGTTTGTTATTAAAGTCTCATCTCGATGATAGTAGTGTCATCTCTGTCATAGCAGTCTCAAATCTGTGGAATGATCAATGTGTGTGATATAGTACTTTAACATAGTCTGTTTAATCTTGCTGCCTTGTCATCAAAGTCTCATTGATATTTGATTTTTTTTGCAGGTTAAGCCATAAATGGGGCTTGACTATAGCTACTCACAGGATTCATCTAATGATCATTACACAGAAGACAATATAGAAAGGGAGACAGCAACATACATTTTGATGGATGAAGCTCAAAGTGCTTGGAACATTGCTCGCAGGACTGAAGAGGAGATTGAGGTAGGCTTCCCCAACATATGTTATTGTGGGGGGGGGGCAGCCTCTACTTAAGACATCTTACACCCGAAATGATCCGGGAAGAAAGTAAGTAGAGGTTCCTGTTTTATGAATCCATTTACCTCTTAATTCTGAGCCATATTGATAAGTGTATGGTTTAATGTTTCCCAGGTACTTCACTTGCGAGAATGTGGATGATGGAGATATGCATCTGCATAAATGGTGGGATGTGGCAGTGATGGAAGAGATGGGAGAAATGGAATCTGACGTTGGCTGGTAATGTCGTGGTACGTTATCAATGCGATGGTGAGTACTCTGGTGAATGGTTGCCGGTCCGGTGGATGGTATTATGGCTATCGGCAGTTATAGACTGGTAGAGCCTGTTGCTTGGTTCCAAGAATCGGATTGAGTTCAAGTCGGATCCGAGAATGTATTTCGACACTCAAGTTTAAGATTTCACAAGAGGAAATGGAAATCCTTAAATGATTATCTAAGGCAGTGAGTTGCCGAGAATTTGGAGTAAAGGAGACTCCACTAAAGGCGTCTGAGATGTTTAGCTAGTTATCTTACATCCTCGGCAAAGTCAGAAATGATTGTGGTGGTCTGAAGAAAGTTCAAGGATTCTTATAGGAAGGAAACCTAAAGTTAAGTTTACATGATGAAGTTTGAAGTGGAGGATGTGTAGACTAAGGACAAGCCGGAAAGGAAGAGTGACTAGCTTCACCGGAGGCAAGCTATTGTCTAAATTGTTGTAGTTTGAGTTGTTTTCTTTCAATAGGTTTGATTGGTCTTGAGAACTTGCCATAGTTTAAGTATTATCGCTGTAATGTCTTGATAGTTAATCGAGGGTGGTTCCGATAATTGTCTGGACGCTATGTTTTTGACTTGCATGATTGACTCATGAGATCGATAGTGTGTTTTTGGATTTCTAGATTGAGCCTACTGACTTCGTGACCGTGGCCTCTGGAATCATTCTCATTGCTTAGACTCATTGATGTTGCTTGCTTGTTGTGGTTTATGTTTATCGCGATAATGTCTCGGTGGATAATAGATGGTGGTTCCGATATTCATCTTGAATATATGTTATGTTATAAAATGGCAAGTACCCTTGACTAGTTAGATCAATTGTTAGATTACGATATGGACAATGACGGGAAGAATATGTTGAGGTAGAAAATGAGTTAAGTGTGGGAGCTTAAGTGTTTTGTTGGTGAGCTTTGGAGGTACATGGTTTAATTAGTTGAGGTGTTCGTTATGTACATGCGTGTGCTAAGGAAAATTTATGTAAGTGTACTTGGGGACTTACGAGTCTGCCGATGCACTATGTCATGTTAGTCTTGGGGACTTACGAGTTTCCTTGACAAGATTCTTGGGCCATTAGTACTTGCCAAGGTAGTAGCCACAATATGTGAAAGTTCTGAGAGAATGTTGATAATGTTATGGTTGATCAAGTTTGATTACCAAGTATCGAAAGTAAGCGGCTTGAGAGCTAAGGGTTGAGCTAGTCTATCCGAGAGTTTAAGGAAAGACTACTCGAAAGACTTTAGATAATCATGTTTGATGAATCACGTTGGTGGAATGAGTGGACTTTGCCATTACGTGAATATGATCATGGTTTGGGAATCGGAGAATTCACCAATGTTTGTATGTTGAATCGCTTACAGGAATTTGGAAAGTTCTCCGAGGCGTGTGGCATTTAATCGGTAAGGACCGGAAGCTTTTGCCAAGGTGTGGATGTTTTGCCGAATGGTTTATGCGAAGCATAAGTAATAGAAAGGTGGATAAGTATCGGTTGATCGGGAAGTGTTGGTTAAGATCATGGAGAGATCTGAAAAGTGAGTATTGGCATCGAGTTTATGCAATGGTTGGTTAGGACGTTTAAGACGTTTCCATAATTTCCATAAAGATCAAGTGGTAATTTCCATAAAGATTAAGACGTTTCGGAAATTCTTGGAAGGTTCAAGATTAAGTGTGGATAGTCATGGCGGAAGTATCGGGCCGTGAGTATGGTCCAAGTGGGAAATTGGTCTTAAGGTAAATGTTGCCATGGGAACTCGAAAAGTTTTCTAAGGCATATTTATGAACCAAAATGATTATCGGAGATCAAGCGTGGGATTGACCAAGGTTGGTTGTTCTGGGTTATGAAGTGTCGAGTGTGGTAAAATCTACAAAGGTATGATAAGCGGGATGTGTTCGGGAAGGATGCATAATGGTTAAGTGTTGAGCATTTGAAAATGTTTGATGCTAAGGCTGGTTAAGTGTGCAAAGGAGGATAAGTTCAGTCGGGTAAGATTAAGTTCTTCCACAAAGAATCAGAAGTATACACGGATGTAAAGGTCTATCGGCCAAGAAAAGGTCAAGAAAGGAGTGCATAGCTCTATACGAGTATGTCGACAAGCTGGTAGCTGGATTGAAAGTGTCTCCGGATAGTCATGTTTGGTTGGTAAGTGTAAGAAAAGTGGGACCTTGTCCGGCATGGACTTGTGCAAATGTTCAGCTCAAGTCACTGGAGAGATATGAATCGAGGAATTTGTGAAGTAAGTCCGGGAAGGACTAAGGTTAAAGTGTAAAGATCTAGCCATGGAGTGGTTGTGGTCGAGGAAAACGTTTTGAGAATTGAATAAGTTAAGGTAAGTGAGCAACAAGAAGGGTTTATCGGATGCAAAAGTGTTGCATTATGGTATTGATGAAGGAATGATTGTTCAGGTTGATAATGAGTTATTAAGAAGCTCAAGTATTTGAATGGATTTCGACAATAGAGAAATTTGAGGATGAATTTATTCTAAGTGGGGGAGAGCTGTAACGCCCGTCTCCGGCTTTTCTTGGATGGTATCAGGAAGCCTATTGTCGAGTGTATGCAGAAGTTTACCGAAGGAAATTGACAATGGTTGAGAAAATGTTAGATGTAATCGAAGTTTATCGATAAGGATCGATATGGGCTGATGCGAATCCGAATGTTCGGTGAGGAACAAGGTATTGTTCGGTTGGTTCCGACAAGAGTGATCTTTCGGACATGTTTTGTCGGAAGATTATCTAGAATGGGGTTTTATCGGATAGTTGTCGGAAGCTATCAATGTTCGGTCGATATTGGTCGAGTGGCTGTCGATAAAATGTTAGTCCGTGGGCTTTTTATCGGTCGAAACCCGTTGGTCGTGAATGTTGTTGCGAGTAATGGATTCTAAAAGGATATAATTCGACTAAGTGTTAGAATATGCGAATATTCTCGAGAGAATATCGGAGTATCGGCTGTTTACTCGACAATATAAAAGAATGATCGATGGAACTAGGGTTCCTTATGCGTGTTCAGGCGTTATCACGCATTATGCGCGCCGTCAAGTGAACCATCGAGAAAAGGAAGAAAAAGAGTGAGAATTATCGAGAGAATGTTAATGCAGATGGAGAGTTCATCGTACTGGATCGAGATCAAAGAAGGGAAATCAAGATGGATCAAGAGAGAAACGTGAGTAATCGTCTAAGTGTCGATGTGAAAGAGTTATCAAGAAGTGGTGGTCGATGATCGAGTGTTTATCAAGAATCATCGAGAAAGATGGAAGAGATCGAGAGAGATCGAGTGAGATCGAGTGATAGATTGATTGCATCTAAAGAAGTATGTCGATTGGATCATGCGATATTCTGATGGTACAAGTGGTCTGCTCAAAGGATGATTAAAATGTACGGAAAGGGATCGATGATTGGCGACCGAGAGTCGAACTTAGCAAGTGGCGGAGAAGAATGTCCGCGGCTTGACAGATCCAGCATTCCAGCGCATCTCTTATTGTTTACTCTGTCACTCAGGGATGGTTGGTTGTGTGACTAAGAAACAATAAGGGATGGTCATCGGTGAACGAAGGAGACGTGTTCGGTGATGCAAGAATGGAGTGATGAAGGCTGGATCGTTAGCAAGGTGATTCGGATGGATGATGTGCGATTCAGAGAATCCGATTCTATAAGGTACACATGGAGGTAAATGTGTTCTTATTATTGATTGTATAGAGTTATGTTTGTTATAAATGTGTTTAAAATGGTTTAAGCATGTTTGTAAGTATGTTTTTGTTAAGTTGATTTCTCGCAGGAAGTCTCGCCGGAATGTTTTCTCCGGTGGATTTTTAGTTTCCGGGTTAGGGTGTTTCAGTTGCTTCCCACTAAGTACTCTTTTTAAGTCAGCTTGACTTGGCAGCGGATTAAGCCGAGGGTGATTCATCCAAATGCACAATGTGTCCGTCTTGAATCTCGGATTTCACCCAATATTGTTTAACCCTTTGACATTCACAGTGACTGGCTGACCAACTTTACCCAGCAGGACAATGGCTCAATAAGGTCTAACCTCCTTGATGGTGAAAGGACTTGACCAACGAGAACGCAATTTACCCGGAAACAATGGGAAATGAGAGTTATACAGAAGTTCCTAATCATTTGGTTCGAAGTTCCTAGAGATGATCTTTTTATCATGACATGCCTTTTTTGCGCCTTGTAAAGCTTGGAGTTCTCATAGGCATGGAATCTGATCTCATCCAACTCATTCATCGGGACCAATCTCCTCTCAGCAGCTGCTTTAGTGTCGAAATTCAGCTTCTTAACTGCCCATGTTGCCTTGTACTCAAGCTCCACTAGTAGATCACATGATTTCCCGTATAGCAGATGGAAAGGTGTAGTCCCAAGAGGTGTCTTATATACAGTTCGATATGCCCAGAGTGGGTCATCTTGTTGAATTAAGCGGAATAAGAAGACATAGATGCTAGATTTGAGTAACAAGAATAAGAAAGAGATTGGGAGAGAAGATGAATAGTAACCCAGAATAGAAAATAGAGAGAATTACTTTTCTTACTTCATTAGGTTTACAACCACACATATAAATAAGTGGGATAAGAGATAAGCTTACAAGGGAAGCTAACAATATAAATAATGCTAATCTATTTTAACATCCCCCGTATGTATAATATAGACCAATGTAGAGACGAGCCTAGTGGTCTATACTATCTGAACTTTGTCAATATAGAATAGACCAATATAAAGTAGAATATAATGGTCTATTCTATCTTGACATACTTAATAAGATCTTGATCAATACTCCCCCTCAAGCTTAGCTTAATGAAATGGCTAAGCTTGGAACCCGTGAAGCATCACCTCATTAAAAACCTTAGTATAGAAAACCTCATCGGACAAAACTATACTAAGGGAAAAAGAGTGTGATGTCCACGGATTAGAGAAGTTGATCAAGGGCGTGAAAGGTCCACAAGTCCAAGTTTGCTATATATATGATTGCAAACCTTAGGACATGTGGCCTTGGTGAAGATATCCGCCAATTGATCTTCACTTCTAGTGTAACATAGGAGTGTTACACCTTCTTCAATCTTTTCTCGGACCTTGTGGCAATCCACTTCAATGTGCTTGGTTCTCTCATGGAAGACCGAGTTTGTGGCTATGTGAATGGCGGCTTGGTTGTCGCAATGCATGATGATAGGTCTCGGTGTTTCAATACCAAGGTCTTTGAGGAGAGGTTTTAGCCAAGTGAGTTCATTTGTAAGCTTCTTCATGGCCCTATACTCCGCTTCCGCACTAGAACATGAAACCACCTTTTGTTTCTTAGACTTCCATGTGACCAAATTTCCACCAATGAACGTGCAATAGCCGGTTGTTGATCTCCTTGTAATAGTATCCCCGGCATAATCCGCATCACAATATCCTACCATCTTGGTATTTGCATTATTTCCCATCCAAAGACCTTGACCGGGGCTACCTTTCACATATCTCAAGATCCTCTCCACCATAGTCCAATGATACTTGGTGGGATTCTTCATGTATTGGCTGGCCTGATTCACGGCAAAACAAAGGTCAGGCCATGTGAGAGTTAAGTAGATTAACTTACCTACAAGGCGTCGATATTGCTTCGGGTCTTCATACGGCTCATCGAGAGGATCTAAGGGAACATTCTTCTTGCCCTTCTTCTTCTCCCCATTTCGCTTGACCATATAGCCTTCTTCAAGTGGTGTCAAGGCCGGTTTGGATCCAAGTTTCCCTGACTCATTCAAAAGATCAAGAGCATATTTTCTTTGAGAAAGAAATAAGCCCTCCGGAGAGCGACATACCTCAATTCCAAGAAAGTACTTGAGTTCACCAAGATCTTTTATATCAAATATAGGCTTAAGGAAGAGTTTAGTGTCTTGAATACCTTCCTTGCTGTTCCCGGAGATGATGATATCATCCACATACACAGGAACAACAACAATACCTTGATCACTTTGAAGAGTAAAGAGAGTGTGGTCGGCCTCGGATCGCTTAAACCCATGTTCTTTGAGAGTGGAGCTTAGCCTTTGATACCAAGCCCTCGGGGATTGTTTGAGACCATAGATTGCCTTCCTTAAACGTAAAACGTTGCCCGGAGTGACAAGAGATTCAAGGCCGGGAGGTGGAGTCATATACACTTCTTCTTCAAGTTCTCCTTGGAGGAAGGCATTTTTAACATCCATTTGCCACAAATCCCAAGATAAGTTGGTGGCTAGAGAGAGAACAACCCGAACCGTGTGAAGCTTGGCCGCCGGGGAAAATGTATCCGTGTAGTCATCCCCATATGTTTGAGTAAACCCACGTGCAACAAGCCGAGCCTTGTACCTTTCCACCTCACCATTACTTAAGTACTTGATTGTAAAGACCCATTTAGAGCTTACGGCCTTCTTTCCCGAGGGAAGAGCTTCCTCGTCCCATGTATGGTTGCGGATCATGGCTCCAGTTTCATCCTCTCTGGCTTGAATCCAACGATCTTCTTTTGCTTCTTCATAAGATTGAGGAATAGTATGTGCGTCAATCTTCCCAAGAAAGGCTTGATGGTCGGTAGGCAAGAGGGCAAGCGAACAAACGGCTTGTATTGGATGAGCCACGGCTTGATTGTTGTAGAAAATGCTTTTCTCTTGGAGTCTTGTACTTCTTCTAAGAGGTTGTGGAGGAGGTAGATGTTCTTCCACATCTTCCTCTTCCTCCTCTTCTTCATGCATTGTTGATGTTTCCGATTGCACATCACTTTCATTACCATGAGTAGGGTCCGGATGAGGCTCTTGGTTTAGAGAATGAGTATCCGGACTTGGTAGAGAACCCACCGGGATGGTCAAAGCATCCTCTGGTACAAGCTGCGGATGGCTGCCGGGTTGCGAATGGCCGGTGGTTCCTAAACTGGCAGGTTTGTGCGGATGGTCGCCGGGTTGCGAATGGCCGGTGGTTGGTGGTTCTTAAACCGGCAGGGTTGTGCGGATGGCTGCCGGGTTGCGAATGGCCGGTGGTTCCTAAACCGGCGGGTTTATCATGATTTGGTGTCTTTGGAGAAGTATTTCCAAGGTGATCAAGAAGAAATTTTAGACTTGAGGCACGGTCCATGTGAATGTGGGATAGATTTTCCAAGCTATTCCAATCTTTCTTGTCATAGTAACCTTGATCTTCTAAGAATTTCACATCTCGAGACACATACAGATGGCTATTGACCGGATCATAACACTTATAGCCCTTTTGAGTGGTTGAGTATCCAATGAACATACACCTTGTGCTCTTTGCGTCTAGCTTAGTTTGTTGTTCACCGGGCACTAAAACAAAACAAACACACCCAAATACATGTAAGTGTTCTAAAGAAGGCTTAACTTTGTTAAGTACCTCTAATGGTGTTCTATCTTGTAGAACTTTTGTAGGAGTTCTATTGATAAGATAGCAAGCCGTCATCACCGCATCACCCCAAAATCTCTTGGTGGAGTTAGTATGAAACATCATCGATCTTGCAACCTCCATAAGGTGTCGATTCTTTCTTTCCGCTACTCCATTTTGTTGAGGGGTGTAAGGGCAACTTGTTTGTTGAATGATGTCATGCTTGAATAGATGTTCTTTAAACTTGTGGCTTGTATATTCTCCTCTATTATCCGATCTAAGTACCTTTTAGCATTGAAATGATTAGTAACATAATTTTGAAAGTTTGTAAAAGCTTCATACACACGATCTTTAGAGGATAACAATGTGATCCAAGTATACTTTGATTTTTCATCAATAAAGGTCACAAAGTACTTATTGTTGTCTCTAGATATGAATGGTGAAGTCCAAACATCCGAATGCACTAAATCAAACCAATTTTCATAAATGGTCTTAGATTTAGGGAAAATAGACTTGCAATGTTTACCAAGAATACAAGACTCACAACTAGAACTATCAAATGAAACATTAGGCAACATCAATTCAAGAGCACGAGAGTGAGGATGGCCTAATCTAGCATGCCACACGACATTAGAACTTAAAGCAAGACAAGCATTAAACGAAGTAGAAGAACTTGGTAAGGTTTTCTCAAGAACATAAAGATCTCCTTTGGCATTTCCTTCTCCAAGTCTTTTCCCGGTCTTAATATCCTGAAAATAAACCTCATTAGGAACAAATATATTATAGCAATTGAGATCATTAGTAACCCTTTTAACCGATAAAAGATTAGAGGTAAAGGTAGGCATATAGAAGGCTTTAGAATTCTTATCAAATAGTCTCAATTCCCCTATTCCTTTTACCGGTATCTTATCTCCATTAGCTATCTTTACATTCCCTAAGGCCGGTTGTATGTTGTCTATAAGGCTCGGGTTACTAATCATGTGGTGAGAAGCACCCGAGTCAATGACAAGTTTACTACTTGGTTTAGAAGCAAAGAGAGAGATACCGGATTCCTTAAGTGAGCCAATGGATCGTATGAGAGCTTCCAAGTCAGATTTTCTCACAACATCACCATGAGATGCAGCCATGGCCACTTCCTCTCCTTGTTTGCTCGATCCATAACCGCCTTTTTGCCTTGCTTATTGTGGCTAGCACGGTTTGATCTTCTTGGAACCATTTGGCTTCCTTCTCAAGCTTGGCTGCCTTGTCTTTTTCTCCCTCGGTCTCCTTTTCATTTTTATTTGTGACTTCTTGAGTGGCATGGTTGACCTCAACGTGACTCCAAAGCCCTCGGCCACAAAGAGCAGTTCTTGTGGTTCTTGTCCACAAAAGATAGTTCACACCCTTAAGAACGACCGGATTGAGAATCGGTTTTGGGTTCTCCATGGTGAGAACTTGAAGATCTTAGAAGAGAAAGTAGATATAGATATAGATCTAGAGAAAAGATTGAAGAGAATGAGAAGAGTATAGAGAGATTAGGTAGAATAGAGATGTTTAAGGAGCATAGAATCAAAAAACATGCTCTGATACCATGTTGAATTAAACGGAATAACAAGAGAGAGATGCTAGATTTGAGTAACAAGAATAAGAAAGAGATTGGGAGAGAAGATGAATAGTAACCAAGAATAGAAAAGAGAGAGAATTACTCTTCTTACTTCATTAGGTCTACAACCACACATATAAATAAGTATGATAAGAAATAAGTTTACAAGGGAAGCTAACAATATAAATAATGCTAATCTATTTTAACATCCCCCGTATGTATAGTATAGACCAATGTAAAGACGAGCCTAGTGGTCTATACTATCTGAACTTAGTCAATATAGAATAGACCAATATAAAGTAGAATATAATGGTCTATTCTATCTTGACATACTTAATAAGATCTTGATCAATACATCTAACTTGGCTGACCAATCCTTTCTTGTTGGACCAACTTTCTTCTCAAGAATCTCCTTGATTTGGCGGTTAGAGACTTCCACTTGTCCGCTCGTCTGAAGTTGATATGGAGTAGCCACACGGTGTTGAACACCATGCTTTTGCAAAAGCTTCTTAAAAACCTTGTTAATAATTTGAGATCTACCATCACTTATAACAATCCGAGGCACACCAAATTTAGGGAATATAATGGTCTTAAACAGCTTAAGAACGACTACATAATCATTCTTCAGACTAGCAATAGCCTCCACCCACTTAGAGACATAATCAACAGCGACTAGAATGTATTTATTCCCGTAAGATGAGGGAAAAGGACCCATGAAATCAATGCCTCATCAACCTCAAGGATAAAGTTTTGTGGCATCTCATGTCTCTTACCGATTTTTCCTCACCTCTGACAAGCATCACACTGAGTAATAAAATGCTGAAATATAGGAGTAAGCAGACTCCCAACACAATCAAACTTCTTCCCTGTCCCCACAAATGGCCTAGAAGTCTTAAGAGAGACCAAGTGATGAGCAAACACCACACCAAAATTTACCTAGGTAACTCAGCATACTCGCAATCATCCTCTATCATAGGACCCAACAAATAAGACAACAAAGCTAATTCTAAAACTCTCATCTTCCCTGGCTCAGTCTTACATAAAAGTTTGTTCCCAAGAGCTCGAATAACAAACCTAATAACAGGATGTCGGACATTGGATTGTCTCTGAGTGTGACTTCAGATGCTGTGAGGTTATCCTTTTTAAGGAGTCTGTCTAGCAGTCTCATCTTCCCTTGCCTAACTTTAGCCTCCTGTTCCTTGTTCTTCATGGCTATTATCTTAGCTAGCTTAACCAAAGAGCATCCTGGACATTAGTTGATACTTCAGGTTTCTTCCCTTTCTTCTTGGAAGCTTTAACACCCGGTGGCCTCATCTCAGTAGCTTCATTGGTTGAACTGCCTAAGTATGTTCATTCTGCATCCAGCTTACTCTTCTTAGAGGTAGAATCATACATGTTCTATTTCTGACAATGCTTGAGTTTCCTCCAGCAATACTCTAGAGTAAATGGTATTTCATGTCATTCTTGTAAAGTTGGTGTGCAACAGCCAATACATCGTCTTCAGATTTTCCACTCGTCTTTCTTGTAGTAGCTTGTGTGTAACACCCAACCCACTTGTTCACAAGCTTATTTATCTTAATCCACCTAGCTTTACACTGCATAGCCCCTGTGATTTTGTACTGGATGCTCCCTCACTTGCTTGGAAATAGGCTGCAATCCTTTTCCATAAGCAATCAACCCTCTGCTCATTACCCACAACTAGTTATTTGATGGTATTTAACCATGTACTTATAAGCTTCACATCCTTCTGGGAACTCCACCTCATGCGACTTCCTTTAGCTCCCTCTTCTTTATTCTTATCAACATTAAGGTCAACAAAATCTTCAGGGACAGGCTGAGAAGGGAATTAGGTGCTAAAGGGGATAGGTTGAGAAGAAAATAATGAGCTAAAGTGGGCAGGCTGAGAAGGGAATTGGGTGCTAAACCTTATAGGTTGATTCAACAGGTCCACAAATTGATGAGGAGGATAATTGAAGGGATTTGAAGAGCTCATTACTGTATTTTAGAAAATGATTAAGTTGTTAAGTTTTAAAGTTGGTAAGTATTATAGTCTTTAATTAGGGTTTTTATATAGCTAATGGGTTCTTCTTACAGAAAGATACACTATAAAGGCATATGTTGTAATCGTTTGTAGAGATAGTTGAATAAAGTACAATTTTTCTTTGTTTGTAATGAGTGTTTACGGAAGAGATATACACTTTTTAGTATATCTCAAAGAGTAGACAACTGAAAAGGTAAGATTTGCAACCATCAAGCAACTATACACTTTTCATTAAAGTCAAGAGGATTATCAAATGCAATCATATAGCAAATATTTTATTTGTTTTTATTGAAACCAGAACCACAGAAAATTACTTTCAAAATTCTACTATATCTTTTTCAAACTATATCAGATTTTATTCATAACATGACTAACACAACAACACAACATGACCAAACAAACATGACACAACATGATCACAACATAAACCAATCAATACTAAGCAAACAAATCCGCAGATCTAACACATGATTAATGATTTACTGAACAGAAAACATAAGGAAACATATTCAACTAAACTAATCAGTAATTCAAACGAGTAAATACTAATAAGCAAACAGACCAACCAAATAGCTTTTTCATACTTCATACTAACATGACCAATCAATAGTTCTACCAACACAACACACAACTACATTATTGTCAGATGTGATGATGCATATCTTTTGGTGTAAGAACCAGAGAAGTCTCTGCCCATTTACACAATAGAAATAATATTCCTGCTTATAATAGGTACATAGTAGCAATTATTAAGTTCTAAAACCATGCTAGAAGGTAAAGACAAATTGAATGTTCCTACAGTCAATGCAGCAACTCTTGCTCTATTCCCCACTCGTAGGTCCGCTTTTCCTTTCTCCAAAGCTCTACTATTGCTTAGGCCCTACATATTAACACAAATATGAGCGCCACAGCTGGTATCCAATACCCAAGAAGTAGAACTAGAAGTAGCAACATTTACTTCTATAACATAGATACATGGAGAAGAAGTCTTAAAAGTCTTCTTCTTCTTTAGATTTTCCAAATATTTCACGCAATTTCTTTTCCAATGGCCAGAGCCATTACAATAATGGCATTTTTTATTACCAGAGGGACCATCATTGAACTTAGGAGACGAATTAGATTTACCAGGATTCTCAATCCCGGTTATCTTACCCTTTCTTTTGTTCTTAAAATGTTTCTTAAACTTTTTGGCCCCTTGCACCATTAGGACATTTGGGGTGTCCTTTCTGATATTTGGTTCAACAGTTTTGAGCATTCCATGCATCCCAGTCAAAGTCTTTGTCAAGTTGTTCATATTGTAATTCAAAATGAATTGATCATAGCTTGACGGCAATGACTGCAAGATGATATCAGTTGCCAACTCTTGGCTAATAGGGGAATCCAGTTTAGCCAGGTTATCAATATAACCCATCAGCTTAATGACATGTGGGCTAACTGGACTGTCTTTTAGTAGCTTGCAATCAAAGAGAGCCTTATCAGTTTTATACCTTTATGTTCTTTCTTGCTCCTGAAACATCTTTGTAGGCAAATGATTATCTCAATCGGAGAAAACACGTTCTCATATTGCTTATGCAAGTCCGAGTTCATGGTAGCAAACATGAGACAATACACATCGACCCTATCACTGATATGCTTTTCATAAGCATTTCTTTCTGCGTGTGGAAGATTGGCGTTAGGCTTCTCAAGCGGCAATTTCTTTTCAAGGACATATTCCATTTTATCCTGCTTGAGAATAACTTTCAAGTTTTGATACCACTCGAGAAAATTTGATCCATTCAGCTTGTCCTTCTCAAGGATGGATCACAGTGAAATGAACTGTGAGAGTTTGACATCTCTATGTCAAAAGAATAGCATATGTTAATATGAAGTTCATTAATTTGAGAAATCTCAACAATTAAGAAAATTCATACTATACTCAAAAAAATATTTTCCTCAAATGAGCATAGTAATACAAGATCCTTACTTCACTGAAATTCAAGTGAGCTTTGGCTCATCTCCGGAATAATTAGTTATTTAGGTAAGCAATATCCTTGCTAATTATACTAACAAAATCACACTCTTTGAGGTAGAATTTTAAAGGATTTCAGAAACTTTTTTTGTCAATACAACTGAAGAGAGATAGATAACCAGTAACTCCTCGATTAACATATATTTTCCTAGAAAATTAAAAACGGAAGAGCTCACCTTGCCGAAGATTTTTCGACAAAAGCTCGAAGCCAAAAAAAACCTCGCCGATCATTAGCCACTTTCTTTACCTGTGATATCTTTGCCTCTGATTTCCACCAAGGAGACCTATTTGCTGGTGATCTCATCTTCATTCTTGAGTGAGCATCTCCTTCTCCGTCAGCAATTTATTTGAGACATTATCTCAAGCTTTATTCATCTCTTCCTGTGAACCAACCACCACCATCTCTGTTTGGTAAACTAGAATTTCATATGGACTCAGCTTCTTGTCCTTTTGTTATCTGGTGGGGGTAATAACAATTTTCAATTTCTCGGGTTTCTAATTGAAAGATTTGAAAAGTTATATTTTGATCTCAAACTGAACTAGAAAGAAACTATGAAGTGGAAGAATACAAAACTAGTTTTCTTATGCTAATAGAGTTGGTGCATTGATAATTCTGTTCTTTTGTAAGTTGTTTCCGAGCTAGGTAATCACTAGTATTATTATCTAGTAGGAGTTATTGTAGCAGTGGAGATGTACTTGTTTTAGCTCTCGTATATGCTTGTAATGCCTGATCATCTTCTTCATTATAATGAATGCTAAAAATTGAACGTTTTAATTTCTTTACTTGCAAAACTAAGAATTACTGTTTTAAACAAATCAACATCTTACCTATATATACTACATAATTACTTGGTGTTCATATATTCTTTGCAGACAAACATCATTGGCATAGTTTTGCTTGGATAATATTAAGTGTGTACTAAATCAATACTGCTATGCCTTTGCACCAAGAGTTTCTTACATTAATAGCTTGCACAGTTTAGCGACACCTTTTATAAGCAACATCTTCTGTTCAACGACACCTTGACAGCTCTGTTACCATCATTTGGCTCGGTCGCTGCGCTATCGTTGCCAATGAGTAAAAGAACACGGCCAATGTTAATATACATATATAGGTAGTCATAAGTACTACGATTCACAAAAAGAACAAACATATATGTTTACTCATATTTTTAATCATCAATCCTTAGACAATCTCCACTCATGAACATAATCATAAGTGCTTAACATTAAATGAACAATATAATTAATATTAAATTAATCTAATCAACACATTAGCAACTTAAAACAAAATAAACCTTCCACTAGAGAACTTATCGAGGGTACTTATCATTAATAAAATATATTTAGATCAAATTTAAATAAATAATTTAATAATCCAAATTGACAAAACAAAAATATAAATTACATATATTACATTAAAAGAGAAGGAAAATATTGTACATAATTCAGGAATTAAAAATATATTATATAAAATAAAAAAAGACGTTCATAAAATGCAATAGAGCAAACGGGAAACGAGAAAACAAACAAACTTGGTTCTATTGTTGCGGTGCGCCGATTTTTTGCCAAATTGGCTCAACCAAGTCATTTTTTAGATGGTCATGCAATTTTGTATCATAAACGTCATTTTGAATGCCTATCATATTAGTGAGATTCGTTGGCATATCTGTAGAAAACGATAAATCGACATGAGAAGTTCCGCTTCCTTCTCCCCTATAGAACTCCGAGGGATCGTAGAAACTGTATTAATCTCGTTCGTCTTCCACAATCATGTTGTTCAATATGATACATGCTCTCATTATTTTCTGATTTTTTTTATCCCAAAAAAGGGCAGGAATCTTGACGATTGCAAATCGAGCTTGCAAGACTCCAAATGCACGCTCTACATCTTTTCAGCATGATTCTTGACATTGAACAAAGAGTTGTGCTTTCTGACCTTGTGGAAGTGTAATTGATTGGATGAAAGTTGACCTTTGGGATAGATACCATCGTTGAGGTAGTACGCCATTTTGTATTGGCATCCATTGACAACGTAGGAAACTCTCAGAGTTCGACCTTCTACTATATCATCAAAAACTGGTGAATGGTCCAAAACATTGATATCACTTAATGTACCCGAAGGTTCAAAAAATGCGTACATATTCCATAAATTTTACGATGCCACTACTTCTATTACAATTGTCGGTTTTCCAGATCCACGTGAATATTGTCATTTCCATGTCGTTGGACAGCTTTTCCACTCCAAATGCATAAAATCTATACTTCCTACCATTCCAGGAAACCTGCGATGTTCTCCAATATTCAATCATCGTTGGAGGTTTTCTGCTGTTGGCCTTTTGAGGTACTCATCTCCAAAAAAAGTTATTACTCCGTCTACAAAAATTTCAAGGCATTTATGCGCAGTTGTTTCAGCAAGTCGTATATACTCATCCACATCATCTGCCGCACATCTGTATGCCATAATGCGAATAGCTGCCGTACATTTTTGTAGTGCGGAAAGACCGAGTCTTCCAGTAGCATCTCGTCTTTGACTTAAGTACGGGAAACCATTCTCAATAATTTTAACAATACGCAAGAAGAACGTTTGTTCTTCTACCATTTCATCGATTTCTTCTTCAATTTCTTCATCAATACTCCAATTTGATATCTTCTTGGTGTAAGATTAATTGATTTTGGTTATGGGAATATAATTTTGTGATAGGTTTATTGGTTTTGGGAATATAATTTGGTGTATGGTTTATTGGTTTTGGAAATATAATTTGGTGTAAGGTTTATTGGTTTTGGGTTTTGGAATAGAATTTGGTGTAAGATTTATTGGTTTATTGGTTTTCGGTATTGGGAATATTATTTTGGGCTTGGGTTTGAATTTGACAAAGGAGATGTATTGGTGTTGGTGGTAGAAACCATCAGTTTTGTGATTTTGGCTCTTGATGTTTAAGACCAAAAGTGAGAATCTGTATTGCAATTAAAGAAAGAAGTTTTGTTAAACTAAAAACTGAGATTCAAGTAAGTTTACAAAAGCATAGATGAAAATGAGAAGAAAATAGATGGCAAATGAGAAGAAACAGACTTGATGAAAATTAGAACAAACAACGTCGATGACATTGTTAAGAATCAGACAGCAACAACATTCGAAAGCGCTGACGGAACATATCATTAGTGTAAGTCGTAGATGCACTAAAGTAGTCATTCCATAACCGAATGTGTCCTCCTTCCCGGTCCCTATTAACATAAGCTCTTATGAAAACTAGAAAATAGATGGAAAATGAGAAGAAAATAGATAGAAAATGAGAAGAAAATAGATGAAAATAGATGGAAAATGAGAAGAAAATAGATGCAAAATGAGAAGAAACAGACTTGATGAAAATTAGAAGAAAAATAATCGACGACATTGTGAAGAAACATACTCGATGACTTAATATATAGACACGATTTTGGAATACAACTTGACACTAAAAACCAAACCAACTTCACGGGTTAAACTCCACCTTCACTACACTCCAACATCACAACACAACAAGAGGCATTCACGGGTTACGAATGCACCACACTACAACTAGCAACAACATGTCTCTGAGATAAAAAAAACCTGCAACCAAAACAGAAAACATCATCAGCACTAAACTCCAACTTCACAACACAACAAGAGGCATTCACGGGTTACCAATGCACCACACAAAAGCCAACATACAATATGTCTCTGAGATAAATAACTTGCATCCAAAACCAGAAAACAATATCTGAACATTAACAATCTCATGATAGTTTGAGGATTTAACATTATGCTAAAGAGAAATACCTAAGTGTTAATCAACATTTGAACAACTAGATGGTCTCTTAGTGTGACTTTAAATGTTGTGAGTTTATCCTTTTTAAGGAGACTGTCTAGCAATCTCATCTTCCATTGCCTATCTTTAGCCTCCTGTTCCTTGTCCTTCATGGCTATTACCTTAACTAGCTTAACCGAAGAAGCATCGTGGACATTAGTAAATACTTCAGGTTTCTTCCCTTTTTTCTTGGAAGCTTTAACACCCGGTGGCTTCATCTCAACAGCTTCATTGGTTGAATTGCCAGAGTATGTTCCTTCTACATCCAGCTTACTCTTCTTAGAGGTAGAATCAGACATGTTCCATTTCTGATCATGCTTAAGTTCCCTCCAGTAATGCTCTAGAGTTAATGGCTTATTCATGTCATTTTGTAAAGTTGGTGTGCCACAGCCAATACATCATCTTCAGATTTTCCACTCTTCTTTTTTGCAGTAGCTATTCTGTAACATCCAACCCACTTGTTTACAAGCTTATTTATCTTACTCCACCTAGCTTTACACTGCATAGCCCCTCTAGATTTTGTACTGGATGCTCCCTCACTTGCTTGGAAATAGGCTGCAATCCTTTTTTAGAAGCAATCAACCCTTTGCTCATTACCCACAACTGGATCTTTGCTTGTATTTAACCATGCACTTATTAGCTTCAGATCCTCCTAGGAACTCCACCTCATACAACTTCTGTTAGCTCCCTCTTCTTTATTCTGATCAACACTAAGGTCAACAACATCTTCAGGGACAGGTTGAGAAGGGAATTGGGTGCTAAAGGGGATAGGCTGAGAAGAGAATGGAGAGCTAAAGTGGACAGGCTGAGAAGGGAATTGGGTGCTAAACCTTATAGGTTGATTTTCAGAAGTGTTGGAAACCTGCTGATAATTCAACATGTCCACAAATTGTTGAGGAGGATAATTTCAGGGATTTGAAGAGCTCATTACTGTATTTGAGAAAAGGATTAAGTTGGTAAGTTTTACAATATTTAACTGGGTGTTTTATATAGCTAAAGAGTTCTTTGTAGAGAAAATATACACTATAAAGGCATATGTTGTAATAGTTTGTAGAGATAGTTGAATAAAGTACAATTTTTCTTTGTTTGTAATGAGTGTTTACAAAAGAGATATACACTTTTTAGTATATCCAAAGAGTAGACAACTGAAAAAGTAAGATTTGCAACCATCAAGGAACTATACACTTTTAAGTAAAGTCAAGAGAATTTTCAAATGCAATCATATAACAAATATTTCATTTGTTTTTATTGAAACCACAACCACAGAAAATTACTTTCACAATTCTACTATATATTTTTTAAACTATATCAGATTTTATTCATAACATGACTAACACAACATGACCAAAAAAACATGATCACAACATAAACCATTTAATACTAAGCAAACAAATCCGCAGATCAAACACATGATTAATGATTTACTGGACAGCAAACATAAGCAAACACATTCAACTAAACTAATCCGCAAATTCAAACCAGTAAATACTAATAAGCAAACAGACCAACGAAATAGATTTTTCATACTTCATACTAACATGACCAATCAATATTTTAACCAACACAACACACAACTACATTATTATCAGATGTGAAGATGCATACATTTTGTTGTAAGAACCAGAGAAGTCTTTGCCAATTCACACAACATAAATAATATTCATGTTTATAGCAGGTACATAGTAGCAATTATTAAGTTCTAAAATCATGGCAGAAGGTAAAGACAAATTGAATGTTCCTACAGCTAATGCAGCAACTCTTGCTCAATTCCCCACTCGTATGTCCACTTTTCCTTTCTCCAAAGCTCTAATATTTCTTAGGCCGTGCATATTAACACAAATATGAGTGCCACAGCCGGTATCCAATACCTAAGAAGTAGAACTAGAAGTACAACATTTACTTATATAACATAGATACCCGGAGAAGAATTCTTAGAAGTCTTCTTCTTCTTCAGATCCTCCAAGTAATTCACGCAATTTCTCTTCCAATGGCCAGAGCCATTACAATAATGGCATTTGTCATCACCAGAGGGACCAACATTGAACTTAGGAGATGGATTAGATTTACCAGGAGTCTCAATCCTGGTTATCTTACCCTTTCTTTTATTCTTAAAATGTTTCTTAAACGTTTTGGCCCCTTGCACCATTAGGACATTTGGAGTGTCCTTTCTGATATTTGGTTCAGCAGTTTTGAGCATTCCATACATCCCAGTCAAAGTCTTTGTCAAGTTGTTCATGTTGTAATTCAAAATGAATCGATCATAGCTTCACGGCAATGACTGCAAGATGATATCAGTTGCCAACTCTTGGCTAATAGGGGAATCCAGTTTAGACAGGTCATCAATATAACCCATCATCTTAATGACATGTGGGCTAACTGGACTGTCTTTTAGTAGTTTGCAATCAAAGAGAGCCTTAACAGTGTTATACCTCTATGCTCTTGCTTGCTCCTGAAACATCCCTTCATGCTAGTGATTATCTCAATCGGAGACAACACGTTCTCATATTGCTTCTGCAAGTCCGAGTTTATGGTAGCCAACATGAGACAACACACATTGACCCTATCACTGATATGCTTATCATAAGTATTTATTTCTACATGTGGAAGATTTGTGTTAGGCTTCTCAAGCGGCAAATTCGTTTCAAGGACATATTCATTTTTCTCCTGCTTGAGAACAATTCTCAATTTTCGATACCACTCGAGAAAATTCGATCCATTCAGCTTGTCCTCTTCAAGGACGGATCACAGTGAAAATGAACTGTGAGGGTTTGACATCTCTGTATCAAAAGAATAGCAGACTTTAAGATAAGTTCATTAATTTGAGAAACCTCAACAATTAAGAAAATTCATACTATACTCAAAACAATATTTTCCTCAAATGAGCATAGTAATCCAAGATCCTTACTTCACTAAAATTCAAGTGAGCTTTGGCTCATCGCCCGAATAATTAGTTATTTAGATAAGCAACATCCTTGCTAGTTATATGATTAACCAAATCACACTCTTTGATGTAAAATTTTAAAGGATTTCGAAAAAAAAAATATTTGTTAATACAACTGAAGAGAGATAGATAACCAACCAATCCCCGTCATGGAAAATTAAAATCGGAAGAGCTCTCCTTGCCAAAGATTTTCCGACAATAGCTCGAAGCCAAAAAAACCTCGCCGATGATCAGCCACTTTCTTTACCAGTGAAATCTTTGCCGCTGATTTCCACCAAGGAGTCCTATTTGCCGGCGATCTCATCTTCATTCTCGAGCGAGCTTATCCTTCACCGTTAGTAATTTATTTGAGACATTATCTCAAGCTTTGTTCGTCTCTTCCTGTGAATCAAACCACCATCATCTCTGTTTGGTAAACTGGAATCTCATATGGACTCAGCTTCTTGTCCTTTTGTTATCCACTCTCTTTGGTGGGGGTAATAACAATTCCAATTTCTTGGGTTTCTAATTGAAAGATTTGAAAGATATATTAGATCTCAAACCAAACTAGAAAGAAAATATGAAGTGGAAGAATACGAAACTAGTTTTCTTATGCTAATAGAGTTGGTGTATTGATAATTATGTTCTTTTGTTAGGTGTTTCCGAGCTAGGTAATCACTAATATTATTATCTAGTGGGAGTTATTGTAACAATGGAGATGTACTTGTTTTAGCTCTCGTATATGCTTGTAACACCTGAACATCTTCTTCATTATAATGAATGCTAAAAATTGCAGAGAGTGAACGTTTTAATTTCTTTACTTTCAAAACTAAGAATTACTGTTCTAAACAAATCAACATCTTACCTATATATATATATACTACATAATTACTTGGTGTTCATATATTCTTTGTAGACGAACATCATTGGCATAGTTTTGCTTAGATAATATTAAGTGATTACCGAATCACTACTGCTACACCTTTCCATGAATAGTTTCTAACATTAAAATAGCTTGCACATTTTAGCGACACCTTTTATAAGCAACATCTTTTGTTCAGCGACATCTTCTGTTCAGCGGAAAGACCGAGCCTTCCAGTAGCATCTCGTCTTTGGTTAAAATACGGGACACCATTCTTGAGAATATTAACAATACGCAAGAATAACGGTTTGTTCATTCGAAAGCGCTGACGGAACATATCATTAGTGTAAGTCGTAGATGCACTAAAGTAGTCATTCCATAACCGAATGTGTCCTCCTTCCCGGTCCCTATTAACATAAGCTCTTATGAAAACTAGAAAATAGATGGAAAATGAGAAGAAAATAGATAGAAAATGAGAAGAAAATAGATGAAAATGAGATGAAAATAGATGGAAAATGAGAAGAAAATAGATGGAAAATGAGAAGAAACAGACTTGATGAAAATTAGAAGAAACATAATCGACGACATTGTGAAGGAAACATAATCGATGACTTAATATATAGACTCGATTTTGGAATACAACTTGACACTAAAAACCAAACCAACTTTACGGGTTAAACTCCACCTTCACTACACTCCAACTTCACAACACAACAAGAGGCATTCACGGGTTACGAATGCACCACACTACAGCCAGCAACAACATGCCTCTGAGATAAAAAAACCTGCAACCAAAACAGAAAACAACATCAATACTAAACTCCAACTTCACAACACAAAAAGAGCCATTCACGGGTTACCAATGCACCACACGACAGCCAACACACAACATGTCTCTGAGATAAATAACTTGCATCCAAAACAAAAAACAATATCTAAACTTTAACAATCTCATGATACTTTGAGGATTTAACATTATGCTAAAAAGGAATACCTAAGTGTTAATCAACATTTGATCAACTAGCTTGTCTTTGAGTGTGACTTTAGATGTTGTGAGGTTATCCTTTTTAAGGAGAATGTCTGGCAATCTCATCTTCCCTTGCCTATCTTTAGCCTCATGTTCCTTGCCCTTCTTGGCTATTACCTTAGCTAGCTTAACCGCAAAACCATCCTGGACATTAATAGATACTTCAGGTTTCTTCCCTTTCTTCTTTGAAACTTTAACACCCGGTGGCCTCATCTCAGCAGCTTCATTGGCTGAACTGTCTGAGTATGTTCCTTCTGCATCCAGCTTACTCCTTTTAGAAGTAGAATCAGACATGTTCCATTTCTGATCATGCTTGAATTCCCTCCAGCAATGCTCTAAAGTAAATGGCTTTTTCATATCATTTTTGTAAAGCTGGTGTGCCACATCCAATACATCATCTTCTGATTTTCAACTCTTCTTTCTTGCAGTAGCTTGTGTGTAACACCCAACCCACTTGTTCACAAGCTTATTTATCTTACTCCACCAAGCTTTACACTGTATAGCCCCTCTAGATTTTGTACTGGATGCTCCCTCACTTGCTTGGAAATAGGCTGCAATCCTTTTCCAGAAGCAATCAACCCTCTGGTCATTACCCACAATTGGGTCTTTGCTGGTATTTAACCATGCACTTATAAGCTTCACATCCTCCTGGGAACTCAACCTCATACAACTTCCCTTAGCTCCCTCTTCTTTATTCTGATTAACACCAAGGTCAACAACATCATCAGGGACAGGATGAGAAGGGAATTGGGTGCTAAAGGGGATAGGCTGAGAAGGGAATGGAGAGGTAAAGTGGACAGGCTGAGAAGGGAATTGGGTGCTAAACCTTATAGGTTGATTTTCAGAAGTGTTGGAAACCTGTTGAGAATTCAAGATATCCACAAATTGATGAGGAGGATAATTGAAAGGATTTGAAGAGCTCATTACTGTATTTGAGAAAAGGATTAAGTTGGTAAGTTTTACAGTCTTTAACTGGATTTTTTATATAGCTAAAGGGTTCTTTGTACAGAAAGATACACTATAAAGGCATATGTTGTAATCGTTTGTAGAGATAGTTGAATAAAGTACAATTTTTCTTTGTTTGTAAATACACTTTTTAGTATATCTCAAAGAGTAGACAACTGAAAAAGTAAGATTTCCAACCATCAAGCAACTATACACTTTTCATTAAAGTCAAGAGAATTTTCAAATGCAAACATATAGCAAATGTTTTATTTGTTTTTATTGAAACCACAACCACAGAAAATTACTTTCACAATTCTACTATATCTTTTTCAAACTATATTAGATTTTATTCATAACATGACTAACACAACATGACCAAGCAAACATTACACAACATGATCACAACATAAACCAGTCAATTCTAAGCAAACAAATTCCCAGATCAAACACATGATTAATGATTTACTGGATAGCAAACATAAGGAAACACATTCAACTAAAATAATCCGCAAATCAAACCAGTAAATACTAATAAGCAAACGGACCAACCAAATATCTTTTTCATACTTCATACTAACATGACCAATCAATATTTCAACCAACACAACACACCACTACATTATCATAAGATGTGAAGATGCATACCTTTTTGTGTAAGAACCAGAGAAGTCTCTACCCATTCACACATCTCTTCGCCCAAAGTACTTATATTTCCAAAGGCTCCACCTTCACCAGGTTATGAAAACCTCGCAGATCACAACATAAACCAGTCAATACTAAGCAAACAAATCCGCAGATCAAACACATGATTAATGATTTAATGGACATCAAACATAAGCAAACACATTCAACTAAAAACAACTAAAAACATAAGACAACATAAGCGCACAAATACATAACCAACCTAACACATACTAATAAGCACACAGAAACAAACATAAGCAAAGAACCCGATTTGTTGATTCTATTGAAAGGAAACAAAACGAATCTGCAAATCAAACCAGTAAAATACTAATAAGCAAACATAACACACAATTCATAATTCTATTGTGATTCAACTGACAACAAACATAACAGACGATTAGATTCAAGTGACATCAAACATTAACCAAACAACCAGATTAAATGATTCTATTAGAATCTCAATACACGATTAATCAGTGTACTCCTAATCAGTCTATAGCTTAACTAGTAGCTCAAAATCTCATAGTTTAACCCACAGTTAATGTGAAATCCTAACACATTTCTTACATTAAGCCGAAACCCTAGAACCCATTTACCAGAAACCCTAGAACCCAATTCAACCGGATTGTAAACCCAGGGACTCAAACCCTACACTAGATACACATTCTGGTGAAAACCCCTAACATTTCATATCCTCAATACAACATGAATTACAAGGACATGTAGAACAGCAGAGATGAGAAGACGAATCGTTTGAAGCGGATTCGCTCGTTGGTGGAGCTCGCCGTCACCTTAAGGCCATCTTGGGAACCAATCGCCGCCATTATCGCTCTCTGCCGTCGATGGTACTAACATATGAATCGTCAAATCGATTCATGTTTCGATTCTAACCAGTTCCGAACATAAATCGGTCACAGGGACACGTCGCTCTTGTGCTTTTGCCATAAAATCAACCGATTCAAAGTTAAAGATTGATTTGGGCGGAATCATATTGAATCTCTTCGTTTTCACCGTTTCTCATTGAGCGGCCAAAAGAAAGAAAATGAAAAAATAATTGGTTTTTTCTTTTTATATTTTACCCATCAACCAATGATATTTGGCCACGTCGCAATGCTTCACCGATCATTTTGTTGCCTCTCTAAACAACAATTTTCTTTCTTCTAGGCCATGTTTCATCATTTTTTATAACTTTGTGGCCCACTTTAAATTTATGCACCCCCTAAATATTGCCCACAGGAGCTGCTCTTAAACTCAAACTTTATGTAACATAATAGTTGTCGTTGAAAAGATTGGAGATGAGTTTAGAATTTGGAGTTCATTTTTCTTTTCTTGTGCTGTAAAAGATTATAAAGTCACCCAAAGTTTAAAAATAAAATCTCACAAAATCATATATCATTATTTTTAAAAATATATAAAATGTCTATAGACTAATCAGATCTCTTAAAAACTCACTCAAATCTTCCAAAATTCCAAAATATTAATATCCTATCAAATCCTTTAAAATATCAAGTTCAGTATCCCTCTCTTAAACTTGGGCTAATGGCTTTTTATCAACAAACATGGAAATTTTACACATATTAATTATATTTATTCATTAATCAAATATAATATATATGCACAAAGCCACGTACAGATAAGAAGCAACCATTCCAAAAAGTCAAATACCAAAATATGAGTACATCTCTAATCGTATTATATTCATAATATTTAATTTTTTATATGTTGTGCTGTAACAAAAAGAAAACTACATGCAACGTAAACAACATTTTACACATCTGCATGCATCGATTAAATGTTCATCAAATATTACAATCGAATACAACATATAAAATAGAATTAATTAATATCAAATATATTCATAAAAAAAAGATTTAATTTCAAAATTAAACATGTAAGCTCTGATACTACTGTAGGAGTTTTATAACGATTTATAAAACTAATCACAAATTTAATTGCCATGATTCATGTAAATATTGATTTAAAATCTATGTCATCAAATTGTGAATATACCTGAATAGTTCGCAGCAGAATAATAAACTAAAATAAATTAAGGTCGTAAAGCACTCCAAACGTCGTGCCTCCACTAGTATCCACACGCACATAAACTGGATCACGGGATGCTAGTACCGTCAAGATCAAATCTCAAAAAGAACAAACTGTTTTGTGTCTTAGAGTGTTTTTTCTGCGGTGAAAGAGAGAGACGAGATGTGTGTGGTTTCATATGATCGCAAAGTACACATATATTCACAACACTAACCTAAACGATTTAGGTTTGTTAATGGACCTAGCTAGCCCAACTCTCTTATTATCTCGTGCAGTACATATACATATATATCATATACATATAATATATATTTATTATATTAATCATTGTTAAATTGCACAAATATAAACATATATATATATATACTAGTAGTTGACCCGCGCTATGCGCGGGAAGTTTATAATTTTTTTTTGTTAATTTTTCATTTATATTGTGATATTTTATTGTCTTTTTAATTGATTTTTTAAATATATTATAATTATTTTCTGTTTAATTATTATCTTTCAATACTCAAATTTGGATTAAAAAAATTTGATTCAATTTATGAAATATCATTCTTTTTTTCTTTTTGATCATGTTATAAACTAATATTTCACTTTCAGTTTTAGTTTTCCTCTTTAAAACTTTATATTACATAAATGTTGTTTTATTATATTATTACCACTAATAAAAAAATTTAAAGTATTTTTTTCTTATTTTAACATTTCATTTATTTACATAATTTATTTTTATTTATAAACTTTCTAGTAATTAAATAAGTAACATAAATATGCACAAAGTGAATGTTTTAAATTTATTTAATGTAAAAACAAAAATGTGGTTTATGTGGATGCTTAGGTGGCAGCATGAGAAGAGAGAAAAGCTAACTTTATATATATCTCATATAACATATGTTATATTTGTATCTTAGGTGTGTGATCTTGTAGGATCAAATAATATTAGTAATGAACTTCTAAAGTCATTGATTATAAAAAGTAATTCTAGCAAAACGTTATAATCATCTAATATTATTCGATTTTCGAACCTTATCAATATAACTTAAACTAGAGTAAATACAAATAATTTCAGGACATTCCCAACAAATGAAATACAACCACTTCCATTTCTAACGTACGTACTAGTATCAAATTCAACTAATTTTTGAGTGCCTGGTTTTTGCTAGATAGAGTGCCACGTGTCCAAACTTATTTATGAAGCTATTCATGTCGAAATTATAAATTTGATTTGTCTACCGATCTTTCATCGATCACTCTGATTACAAGTCTTTGAGTTTTATAATTATCCGGTTCCGAAAATATAGAATGTCAATCTATTCCAAGAAGAAAGAGGGAAAAATGAACAATCTGAAGATCATCATATCCGAGGATTTGATAGCGTTGAAGTAGTTTGATGAGATCATTTTTCTCGATAGAGAATGGAATCAGCATATGTATCTCCTCCTTTGTTTATGAACATTTTCTTTCAACTACATGCATTTAATATTTTTTCCTCGCTGGAACTAACCTTGACCAAACTCCAGACATAGCCGGGCAATCTCGAATAACATGAAGGATTGTCTCAACTCCTTCCTTACAAACTTGACAAACATCCGTATCCGACAGATGACGCCTATGTCTCTCAGCATTTGTCATTATAGCTTGATTTCCAAGAAGCCAAAGAAACACCCAAACCTGCCCCAGAACAGCGGCTCGCCAAACTGTCTCAAACACCTGTGAAGCATTCTGTCTTGGAGTACTATCCCAAGTCAACAACATATAGGCTGATTTTACAGTAAAACAACCATCAGCGGTGTAACCCCAAGATAACATGTCCCTTGCACCAGTCACAATATCAAGAACCACCGAAGCGAGTTGAAGCCGATGATTCACAGAAGTATAAGGAGCAATACTCGCCTAGTCCCATCCCATACCATCACGCCATAACTGACGAGCGTTCACATCAGCCAAACCCGGGGGAAGCTCTATAATAGCTGAGTCCAGTAAAGGCTCATCCAGCACCCACTTATCTTTCCAGAAACGAATCTACCTTCCATCCCCAGGGACCCAGCGAAGACCTTGGAGCACAACTTCTCGCAGTCCAATACCAACGCTCCTCCAAGTCGAAGAGCAATTACTCTTAACCACAGTCCAACTATGATCCTTGACATCCCCAACTCTATACTTGCTGTGCACTACCTTAGCCCACAAACTGTGCTGCTCATGTAGCAGTCTCCATCCTACTTTTCCAAGTAAAGCTTTATTCATCTCACTTGCTTTGCGAATTCCCAGCCCTCCCTCTCGTTTAGGAAGACAAACAACCCGCCAAGATACTAAATGCATCTTCCTCTCCCCCTCATTATTCCACCATAGAAAGCTCCGAACTACCTTATCCAAAGTACTCAAAGTAGACGCGGGAAGCTTAATTTTGCTCATCGAGTGAACCAGAATAGAAGACAAAACTGCTTTAGTAAGGGTGATACGTCCAGCAAAGCTCAACATCCTTCCGATAACCTGTTAGAAACCTTCTCTAGCAACTACTCAAAGTGTCCTTATTAATCATTTTTTGGAGAATCGGCATTCCCAAGTACTTCCCCAACTCACGTGTCGACTGAATTCCACTCTCATCACTTATCGACTTCCCCAGTTCTCAGGACACATTACTCGAGAAGAAAATCTTAGACTTCTCTAAGCTCACCTTTTGTCCTGAAGCTAGACAAAATTTCTCCATAACATGCCGTACAACTCTGATTTGACTAACTGATGCTTCAGCAAATAAGATCAAGTCATCTGCAAAGCAAACATGGGACAGCTTGGGACCTCCTCTGGATAAGCTAATCGGTTTCCAAGTTTTTTGCGCAACTTCCAGCTCAATCATGTGACAGAGCCTTTCCATACACAGCACAAACAAGTATGGTGTTAAGGGATCTCCCTGACGGTGCCCTCTCTTAGGTGTAAACGCTGCAGTTTTCTCACCATTCCAAAGACACGCTCATGGAAGGACCAGCCACACATTGCAAAATCTGACTCACTCAAACAGTAGATAAACCTGCAGCTTGGAGAGTATCTTCTAAAAACTCCCACCTTATGCGATCATACGCCTTCTCTAGATCAAGCTTCAATAGCATCCATCCCTTCACCCCTTTCTTACGTCTCATGGAGTGAACCGCTTCCTGAACCACTACTATATTGTATGTGCTCAAGCGTCCTGGAATGAAGGTAGATTGAGCTGGGCCTATTAGCTTTGTCATTACTGGCTTCAGCCTCCCCACCATTGTTTTTGTTATAATCTTGAACCAAACATTGCACAGACTGATCGGGCGTAACTGGGTGATTTTCTCTGGCTCCCCAACTTGGGAATTAGTACAACAAGCACATCATTAAGTCCTGGAGGCAACTGTCCTGTTTGAAAGAAATCAAGGACCAGCTTAAGAACAGAGACTCCCACCACCTTCCAGCACTTCTGATAAAACACTGGCTGAAACCCATTTGGACCTGGTGCTTTATACCCTCCCATACTCTTCAACGCAACACTCACTTCTTCTGCGGAGAAAGGTTTATTGAGAGCAATTTGTTCAATCTGAGAAAGACTAGCAAATCTTGCATGTGGTAATACCTCACCTGTTATACTCACATCCTCCAACGAGTATAACCTCTTAAAATACTCCACAGCAATGTTTTCTAGTTCCTGAGTATTAGAAACCCATCTCCCATTATCATCCTTCAAAATTGATAATTTTGCAACGGGTCGAAACATATATTAGAATTATTTATAATTTTTCAACAGGTCAGAACATGATACACCACTTAAGTTTTACAACCAAATACTTTGTATACCAAATCTTACATAAATATGGTTTAAAATTATATAGAAAAATTATCACTTTAGTGAATTACAGATCCTAAAGTAGATGACTAAATCAAAAAATTTTGATGGTTTATACAAAATCTTATTAACAAAATATACTATTCAAATATTGATTAAATAAAATTTAATACGAATAAGTTTTACCGATAAACTATATTATGTATCAAACTATATAAATTACGGGTATCAATCTCTAATTACTTTTTACATATACTTTTTAACAAAAAAATATTTAAACATCTAACTACAACACCAACAATCCATTATTTCATATTGACATTTAGATTATAAAAAAAAAAGATCGGTAATTTTCCCCCGCGCTGTAGCGCGGGTCAGGACCTAGTTAATAATCAAATACTTAAGTAAAGTGTGTTCACATTGCATGGGATAAATGTATAAATGGGCCTGTGGAATGAGATAGCCTGTGGATTTGGGGCTAGCAATTGGTAACAGAGCTTATAATCTCTTACAAGGTTGATTAATTAGTTTTGTTTACTTAGAAATACTATATTTTCAAATGGTTGAACTTGGAGGCTGGAGCACAATGAAATCAATTTTAAGTGCTTGCTAGATTTGTAGTTTTGCTTCTATTTTCAATTTCTGATTACTAATAACCTTTATTTTGTAGATTTGAAAAAATATACTATATTTCAAACCGTTATGAAACACTTTCATTATAAGTTTTCATATAAAAAAATATAGATGTTTAACAATTGTTTTGAAAAAAAAAATTATAGCATAAAAGTGTGGATAGTTTAAATAATTGAATTTATTATCACAATAGTTTAATTAAAAAAAATAAAAAATATATAAAAATAATTTTTTTGATAACCTAGTGTTAACAAAAAAGTAAAACTAAAATAATTATGTTAGTAAATTAAATTAATGTCAAACGAATAATGAAAGAAATGAAAAAAGAGTTTGCGTGATAGAGCCGTTATCACACAACGGTTAGAACTTAGAAAACAATCTGCGACGGCGCCTATAAATACAGAAACTTCAAAATCTATATTTATTCTTCTCCACCTTCTCCAAGTTCAAGTTTGTTACAAAGGAAACAATAACACAACTCTTACTTCAAAAATCATAACTTTTCTTTCGAATACTTCAAAGCGTGACGAGTTTATATTATGAATAAAGAACGAGAGAGAGAGAGAGAGAGATAGAGAGATAGAGAGATCGTACCAGAAACAGAGTCTTCCGGTGGTGGTGGTTCTGGAGTTACGTCCGCTGTCAAATTTCAACGTTGCTTCTCCTGTACGGTAAGTCTTTTGTAAAGCTTTGATTTTTCATTATGGGTTTCCGATTTCGATCGTTGATAATTAGGAATCTGATGAAAGGCTCTTCGTATTAGGATTAGAACATGATCTTTGTATTAGGGTTCTTTAATAGATGTTTTTTTTGTAGGATCAGAACATGAACTTTAGATCTTAGACAAGCTTTGGTTGTGTTGTGAATAACTAACGAGAGAGCGAGAGAGAGATAGTGCCAGAAACAGAGTTTCCCGGTGGTTGTGTTCGTTAAGCAAGTCTTTCGTATAAAGCTTTGATTTTTCTTTATGGGTTCCGAAGTCGATCGTAAATAGTTAGGAATCTGATACATTGGTTCTTTAAAAGATGTTTTTCATAGGATCAGAACTTAATCGTTAGATCTTTTAAGGCATAGACAAGCTTTTAACGCATGATCGGCTCGGTCCATAGCTCTGTTTTGTTGTTAAGTCTTGTTTCAGAAATTTTATACTAAAGACTGAATCTTGTTGCATAATCAAAAAACTTTGTTTTTTCCCATATTAGGTTTGATTGAATTGCTCTTGTTATTAGGGTTTTATAGGATCAGAACATAATCTTTAGGTATAGCCGTATAGTCATATAGACGAGCCTTGGCTGTGTTGTATGAACTTATAGTTTGGTTCAATTTTTCTTAGAAGTATAAGTTTAGATATAGACGAGTCTTGCTTGTGTTGTATGAAATAATAATAGTTTGGTTCAATTTTTCTTACAAGTATAAGTTTAAGCCTAGATGAGGTAAGAGTTTACGCATGATACGCTCAGTTCATAGCGCTGTTTTGTTTTCAGGTTTTGTTTCAGACATTTAATACTAAAGATTGAATCTTTTTGCATAATCAAACAACTTTCGTGTCTTGTTCTTCACTTCAAACATTATTGGTCCATTCTTGTGTGAAGCAACACCTATAGTGATGCAAAAATGCTTCCACTTCTGTTTTTCAAGCTTTGATATCGTCTGATCTAAAGTCTTCGTCTGACTAGACAAGATAGAGCAGAGGAAGGTTATTTTGTTGGGTTTCTTGGCGTGTGTAGCCTTAAAACCCTCTCCAGTCTAGCTCCTACATGACTTTATTCTTAGTTCATAGTTTCTGTTTTGAAACCCTCTTTTCAAAAGATCTTTAAGGTGTTAAGAAGATAACTTTATAGAATCCAAACGAGCCTTTGGTGGTTCATTTATGTTTGCGTGTTGTAGGAAATATGTTTTGCTTTTTTTCCGAGACTGTAAAGCCTTTGGTGGTTACAGATGTCATAGGAGAACTAACTTTGCTTCAACTTGCCCACAAAAACAAGTAGAAAATTCAACATCACCTAAGTTGAAACCAAGCTTATCAAAATCAAGTGATAGTTTATTTTCGCCAAGTTTTAAAACTTCCAATTCTTGTGTAATGCACTTGACTTCCAATTCAAGTGATAAAGGTTTAGGACGTACAATAGAGCACAAAACTCATGATGAGACTAGTTGTGTACTGTTATAAGTCCACAATAACGTGTGTCCCAAACCGCACCCATTAAGGTACACTAGTAAGTGAAATTTTCAATCTTGTTCAACTTTATAATCCTCATATATTGTAAAAATGTTTCAATATTTTTAGTTTTTATTTTATTTCAAGTATATTACACTTGATATTGCCTTTGAGTGTAGAAAAGGATGTAAGTACTTAGAGCTGTCAAAATGAGTTGTCTATATCTATTTTGACCCGTCCAACATTGTCTATTTGATTATGAACATGGTCTATATAGGACCATGTTCATTAACGACCATGTTTTTATGGGCTGTCCATGGGTGAGCACTAAGCTTGATTTATTAGGCATCCAAATTTAATAGTTTTATTTAGTATAATCCGGTTCTAAATTTGAGCAAATTAAACTTTTTAAAAGATTATAAAATACTATAATAGTTAAAGTTTTAAAATGTATAAAATATTATAAATATTAAAACTTTAAATGTTTTAAGATTTATTAAAGTTTCAAGATATTCTAATTTTTAAATCTTTTAAAAGGTTCAAATATTATAAATATATAAAATAATTAATAATTTTACAACGGGCGAGAACATATATTTAAACTGATAATTTTACAACGAGTCAAAACATATATTAAAATTTATTAATAATTTTACAACGCGTTACAACATGATACACACCACTTAAGTCTTACAACAAAATCTTTGTAATACAAAATCTTACATGAATATGATTTCATGTTATATGGAAATATTTACTTTTAGTGAACTACAAGTCCTAATTTAGATGACTAAAGAAACAAAATTTGGTGGTTTATACAAATTCTTGTTAACAAAATATACTATTCAAATATTAATTAAATCAACTGCTGAGGAGGAAGGAGAAATGCTATTGATGTGCTTAAACAATGAGCCAAGAAGTTACCATGAAGCCAAGAATAAGAAAGAATGGATGCTTGCATGTGAGGATGAGATTCATTCGATCGAGAAGAATCATACTTGGGATCTTGTAGACTTACCCGATGGAGTTAAACCAATTGGTTTAAAATGGGTGTTTAAGCTCAAAACAAATGCGGATGGAAGCATCAACAAGTACAAGGCACGGCTAGTCGCGAAAGGATATGTGCAACAATACGGGGTTGATTTTGAGGAAGTCTTTGCTCCGGTGGCTCGTCTTGAGACCATAAGGTTACTTGTTAACCTTGCGGCTGCGAATGGGTGGGAGATACATCATCTCGACGTGAAGCTGAGTTCATGGCCGGAACCGAAGCAGCAAGGCAAGCAATTTTTCTTACGGATTTGCTTAGTGAGGTCACGGGTCAAACTAGTGAGAGAGTTACACTACTTATGGACAACAAGTACATAGTCGAAGTAAACATATACATAGGAGGTACCACTTTATAAGAGAGTGTGTGGAGAATGGCCAAATCGAAGTGGAGCATGTTCCCGACAACGAGCAAAAGGCGGATATACTCACAAAAGCTTTAGGCAAGATCAAGTTCAAAGAGATGAGGGAGTTCATTGGAGTTCATGACTTGGCAAAAGAAGATTTCAAGCTTAAGGGGGAGAATGTTGAGTTAAGCTTGAAGAGATAACTTGGAGAGGAAGCTATCCTAGTCCTAAACTGAGCAATGGTTTAATTAGAGATATTGATCATATACTTTAGGAGTTATCTAAGTGTATGTATTTCTAATAGGATTAGGAGTAGGTTTTCATATAAATATAGGTGTTGAGTCATGACATTATGTATGAGACTTTGAGAGATTGAGAGCTTAAGTTTTGAGAGAGTTTCTTAAGCAATAAAGAGAGTTGATTCTTTATAATTATTTCAAGTGTTCTCTTAGTTACTATACTTGTAATCTATATAATAAAATTACGATACTAGTAAACGCTATTATGGTTAAAAACGGTTTAAGCATCCTAAGTCATTAATTGATTAGAGATGTAGTTTTATGCACCAAAATATTAGTTTGTGTAGTTTTAAGAAGGAAATAGTTTTTGATGTTGATATTTGAAGAGACAAAATTTGTGTAGGAAAGCTAAGAATGCTAAAAGTAGAGGGGGGAAAAACCGCCAACCCTATATTTTTCTAGAGATTTTATATCTATAATCATTTAGAATTTTTTTTACTTTGTGACTCTCTATTTTTTCAAAAATTATTTTAGGTTATTTCTTATTTACCATAATATTTTATTACTTTTTTTTACCATGGTCATTTTTTTCTTTTTTAATATAGTTATATAATTTACTAATGATAATTGTGTTTTCTAACATCAATATTTTACAACTCTATGTATTTTTCCAAAGTTTTAGATGAATACCAAGTTTTCATTTATTTATTCTTCATAATATATTGAAACCCTTATTTAGTCGATTTGATAAATCATTTTGTAGAAAATAATTTCATTATTGTAAGTTTTCAATAAATAAAAAACATAAACAATTTTATGAAAAGATGCAATAAATATGACGTAAAAATGTGGGTAAATTTTATATACATGATAAATATTTGAATTTACTATCACAATAAAGTCATATATAACACACAATAAAAAAATTATAATTTTACATTCTCATGATTTATTAAACAAACTTTTGAGAAGTTATTTTAATCACAAAGTTTATGTTGACTTTTCTGCAAAATAGCTAAGTTTCGTTGACCTTGCTGATTTAAGCATGACGTTTAATCTATGTTATAATCTCAAAGAAGGGGTTAACTATTTGTGTGTTGGTTCCATTTAACCTAAACAATCACACTTTTAAACGACGAAACGATGATGTGAGTCACTAACTTCATCCATGGGTCCGTGCTATGCCAACAATTCGACAAAAAGTGGAGAGAATTTGTGGATGTTTCTAGGGGTTAGGGATTTAGATTTGTAAATTGTGAATCAATTTGGGGTTTCGTTTCTTTAATTTCTTAAAAAAGGACGTTGTTTTGTGGTTTAAAATACATGGTCGATTAGGCTAAATGGAAGCAGTTCACGAATAGTAATTAACCGGTACCTGTTTCACAATTTCAAGAAAAACAAAATGTCGTGCTTAAATCGGAAAAGTCAACAAAACTTAACTATTTTACTGAAAAGTTAAATAAGATGTTGTAAGTCACCCTAGTCAGCATGAAGACTTTCCTAGACCTATCTTGTATATTCATCAGCAAGTCACCTATTTTTAAGAGGATCCATCGAGCCAGAACTGAAGACCAACGACGAGAAATCAAGATGGGTCACAAAGACACGTTTCCACCGTACCATGAGCAAGCAGAAGGAACCACCAGCCAAACTACACGTCTATTCAAGCTAAGATTTAAAAATATATTAAGAATATGTAGAATTTAGGAGGAATGAACGAGATACATGTGTTCATCATCGAGGTGTTTTGAGATATTATCATGAGAAGTTTCTCGAACAAGCTTATTGGCGAGAAAAACTGCAGTTTAGAGAGTCCACTCGTCCATTTCATCTTGGCTTCATTATTAACCAGAAAATCAACTATATGGAGCATAATAATCAAGCCAAACCACCCCTGGTTCGAGTTGGATTAAGACTTACTTGTTTGGCCTTACCCGATGGCCATATGGGACCGAAAATGAAACTTTCCTTAATAGGTTCCATGGAGACTTATTTTTGGTGACCTGGAGGACTTCTATATCATTCATAAACTCTCCAAGACGCTTCACCATGCACCAGCATCCATAGGATTAGGTGAATCCTCTTGCACCTCAACTTTCCTTTTCTAGACCCATTCACACTGTTTAAACCTCAACGGATATCTTGCTACCAAAGAAGCTGCGTCTTGAAGGTTCTCCAGACATCCCATTAGGTTCTAATAAGTCGCATATTCCTCCCCAATATTTCAAGATACAAGAGAAGAGTCTTTCCTTATTTTGGCCGATTTTGTAATTAAAGCTTTAATGGCCATTTTCTTTATGTTTTGCGATTTTTTTTAGGCTGTAGAAACGTTTTGTAGATGCAAGGATTTTGTCTGATGCAGTGGCTGTTTGATACAAGACGTGATTCAGGATGTTGACGTTTTATGTGTCTACTTGGGTTCTAGAAGACTTAAGAAGACATGATTGGAGGAAAATAACTATTCTAGGCTTGGGTGAATTGAAATTTGACAAGGGAAAGGAAAAGCCTAAAGAGCAAAACGGAAAAAGGCTTTTCCTCATGAGATTTGGTAAAGTTTTCTTATGTGATTTGAGAATCATGTTTGCTATATATAGACGTGTTAGGAATGCCCTAGAGAAGCAAGAGAGCATAAGCAAAAATAATAATCTTTGAGAGATTTCTTCTTGTTTTGTGTGCGGCTTAGTTTTGCGGTTTGGTGCTTGTCTGACGTGTATGTGAAGGTTGCTCCAGAGACTTGGTTTATTGAAGTCTAGGCTCAGGGGGAGTTTAGCCAAGATTAGGTTATCTTGGTTAAATCTAGACTCAGGGGGAGTTTAGTTAAGGATAGAGATTTATCCTTAAGATTTCATGTTATAGTTCAGAGCGCTAGTTCAAGAGGGTTGTGCTTGATTTACGCGTTTGAAAATTGGTTGTATTTGCTTTCTTGTTCTAGTGAAATCGAAATCTAGACTTGGTCCTACGGAGTAGGAAAACCCGAACCTCGTTAACAAAATTTGTGTCTCGTTTACTTTCTGCACTTTATTATTGCCTCATCCGATATTTGGTAGTTTGGCTTATGTGTTCTAGTTTCTGATTTTATCTTTGAATGGTATGAAATATTTTTTAACGAGTAAAATTGTGATCCCTTTGAATACATTGTAACGATGTGGACACAACCAATTTGTATTTGAACCAATTTACATTAGGAAATTCTTTATGATTTTTTTTGTAAGCCTATTAAAATCCATTGGAGAAATTATTACATTTCTACCATTTCATAATTTGTTTCCAAATTTTAATTATTAAAATAAAATAAAATGGATTACTGCACCCATTTAATTTAATTATGACTATTTGACAAATAAAATAAAATTACCAATTTTGAGTATATGTGCGCCGGACATTAATCCACTTTTAGCAAGGGTTTGGAAAGCGTGGTGTCCACCAAAATTACAACATTTTATGTGGCAGGTTTTGACAGGATGCATTTCGGTTACGGCTAAATTGCAGCGGAGGGGGATTAATTGTGATACTACTTGTATTCGATGCGGGGATCAGATGGAGACGGTAAACCATGTCCTCTTTGCAAGTCCATCGGCTTGTTAGTCTTGGGCCTACATCCCGGTGGGGGCTATAAATTTTCCCACAGAGTCTGTATATGCAAATATGGATTATATGCTTCGGTTAACTTCATCAGGGGATCAAGATGGCTTTTCTCCCTGGCTGTTATGGTATATTTGGAAAGCTAGAAATACCAAGGTTTTCGAAGATGTGGATACAAATCCAGCAGAAACAATACGGATTGCAAGAGATGAGGCGAGGGTTTGGCAGGAGGCCCAAATTGAAGACTTAGGGATATCCGTGGTGCCTCCTATGGCTATTACGGGTTTACGGGGGCATATAAATTCCTTAACTAATAGGTTTACTGGTTATCGTTGCTTTGTCGATGGTTCTTGGAAGGACTCTGACTCATTCGCAGGTTTGGGATGGTTTTGCCAGCATGCTCAGGAGGCTTCGCCAACGATGGGTGCAAAGAATCTCCGCAGAAGTCTTTCTCCCCTCCATGCGGAAGTAGAAGCACTGGTGTGGGCAACGCGTTGTATGATTGACCACAATTCCAGAGATGTAGAGTTCGTTACCGACTGTTCAGACTTGGTGAAGATGGTGTCTTCTCCTACCGACTGGCCGGCTTTCTCTGTCTACCTGGATGATATCACTATTGATAGGGAAGAATTCTCGTCCTTTTCTTTATCACTAGTTCCTAGAAGTTTGAATGTTATAGCGGATTATTTGGCTCGACAAGCTCGGTCCATTCCGCAATTAGTCAAGTATGTAAACAACTATCTGTCACATTGGCTCGTTTGAGCCGATCGTTTGATTCATTTGATGACAAAAAAAAAAAAAAGACTAGTTGACAAATCTTTAAATTTTTTTGATTTGTGTTATGAACTACTACAACGTATAGTTGATTTATGAACTCTTGTAATCTTTTTGTATATTTGATGAGCCGTTACAAAATTTACTTTACTTGATAAATTAATCATTGTACAAGTTTGGTATATTTGTTAGTTGGTGCAACTTTTCCCTCTCAAATATTTTTTTTGGGCATTATTCAAAAGTAAATAAAAAGAAGAACAAAACATTAAACAAAAAATATATTGAGGGAACACATAGCATCAAAACACGATTATAATGTTTTATAGTAACCACCATTTCTTTACTTGTATTGTTTATACGTCTGTCATAGTGGTGACATAGCGTATTCGACCGCATAATCTATTTTCTCCCCCAATCAACTAACCAATTTGGTTTGAGATCAGAACGATTTTGTAAAATCTTTTTATCATCTCTTATAGTAATAGCAATTCTAAAAAATAGCTTTGAGGATTGCAGGGTTTTAGCATATATATTTCTTTGTATGGAGATCTCTTAAATCTATAGTCGTTTAGAATTTTTTTTCAAAAATTCATAATGTTTTTTTTTTTTACTCCCCAATTTTTCAAAATTTATTTTAGGTTATTGCTTGAGGGGGAGTATTGAGTATGTCAAGATAGAATAGACTATTATGTTCTACTATATATTGGTCTATTCTATATAGACTAAGTTAGGATAGTATAGACTATTAGGCTCGTCTCTACATTGGTCTATACTATACATACGGGTGAGGTTAAGGGAGAAATAGATTAGCATTATTTATATTATTAGCTTCCTTTGTAAGTTTATCCCACCTACATATATGTGTGGCTGTAAACCCTAATTAAGTAAGAAGAGTAATTCTTCCTCTTTTCTATTCTTGGTTACTATTCATCTTCTCTCCTAACCTCTCTCTCATTCTTGTTCTTCAAATCTAACACTAAGCTGCAGTTTAGAGAATCCACTCGTCCATTTCATCTCAGCTTCATAATTAACCAGAAAATTAAGCATATGGAGCATAAAGATCAAGCCAAACCATCCCTGGTTTGAGTTTGATGAACACTTACTCATTTGGCCTTACACGAGGGCCATATGTTACCAAAAATGGAACTTTCCTTAATAGGTTCCATGGAGACTTATGTTTGGCGACATGTAGAACTTCTATATAATTCAGAGACTCTCCAAGACACCTCACCATCCACCAGAATCCAGAGGATTCGCCAAATCCTCTGGTACCCCAACTTTCCTTTTCTAGATGCATTCACACTAAGAATGTTGAAACCTCAATGGCTATTTCGCTACTAAAGAGGCTGTAATTAGAAAAATCTCTAGACATCCCAGAAGGTTCCACTAAGTCGCACATTCCTCCAGTCCTCCCCATGCTTTCAAGATACAAGAGAAGAGACTTTCCTTATTTTAGCCGATTTTGTCATCAAAGCTCCAACGGCCATATCCTTTATATTTTGCTATTTGTTTTAATATTTTAGGCTTTGGGACTGTTTTTTATTGAGTATATAAAAGCTCATCTTATTCCTCATTGTAACACACCCTTGATTGAATTAAAAGTTAATATAAATTATTTTCTTCTTCTCAAAGTTGTTAAGTTCTTTGGTGCGAGTTTATTTTTTTAGCTCTTGATGAGTGATTCGTTAAGTACTATTGAAGCTGCATAATAAGTTATTTGAGTGATTGAAATACCCTTGTTTTGTTCATCAATTCTAAGTGCTTGCCACTAGATAACAACAATATTGATAGTTTTGCTTATCTGTTCCAATTTCTGAATACTGTTTGAATGGTATTAAATATTTTTATACGAGTAAAAGTTTGATTCATCCGAGAACATTGTAACGATCTGGTCACAATATATTTATATTTGAGCCAGTTTACATTACAAAAAAAATTCTAATTTTTGTAATCCTATTAAAATCCATTGGAGATAAATATTGCAGTTATAACTCTTCATATTTTTTCTCAAACTTGAATTATTAAAATAATATTAAGTGGATTACTGCAATCATTTAATTGAATTATGACTATTTGAAAAATCATTAAACATAAACTTTGTGTTTAAAATGACTTTGAAAGTTCGGGATTATTTTGACATTTTTCCCGTTTCAAAAATGGCTTTGCGTGATAGAGCCGTTAAACATACACAACGGTTAGAAACTTCAAAGTCTATCTTCATTCGTATCCACCTTCCCCAAGTTCAAATTCATCACTTTTCTTTCTAATACAAGCGTGACAAATAAGAAGGGAGAGATGATAGCAGAAGCAGAAACAGAGTCTTCCCAGTGGTGGTTCTAGAGTTACGTCCGCCGTCAAATCTCAACGTTTCTTCTCCTCTACGGTAAGTCTTTCGTAAAGTTTTTATTTTTATTTATGGGTTCCCAAATCGATTGTAAAGCTTTACAAAAAAATGATACACACTTGCTTCTTCATATAAGGGTGTATAGATATGAGGGTCTTAATGTAATTTGATCTCTAGAATCCCTCCAGTCTAGCTCCTACATGACTTTGTTCTTATTCCATAGATTCTGTAATTAGAAAATCTAAAACCTTACCACTATTTTGTCAAACCAAAACAAGATATAAGTTTGGTTTATTACAAAATCTAAACTCTAGCCAGGATTTTGTCAACCCAAACCGAATAACCTAAAACAGTAATATAAATCCCTTTCCTAGCAAAATCTAAAGCTTACCCACAAATATGTCAGCGCAAATGAAAGGAAATGATGAGTCAGGACGAGAAATGGAGAAAACGGTGAAGCAAATCCTGAGAAGACGAACGGAGAGAAAATAGCGCTTGAGCAAAGGCAATTTCTTGCAAAACTGCAGAATAGGGAAATTAAATGGGAAAAATGTCAAAAAAATCTCCAACTTTCAAATTGTAGACGAAAAAATCATGAATTTTCGAAATGTCATTTAAATCTTAAAGTTTTTTATGACTTTTGGGTAAAATGGTGAAGTTTCATTGACCTGGCCATTTCGAGCATGACGTTAAATTTCCGTTGACTGAGATAACTTTCTGTTAGAGTTTCCGTTCAACCAAAACGACGTCGTTTCATTAAAAATAAAACTAAGTGCGCTCATGAAGGGTTGAACTCATGACTTTTGCACTTTTTCAGTCACACTCAACCATTGAGCCACAATAACATCTATCTGTTATACCATACAAAGTTTGTATATAGACAAGACAACAAATTTAATTAAAAATAATAAAATAAAAATTTCAATGGTTGATTTGAGTTTTTATATACAAAAATTATTATATACATAAAAGAAAAATATATTATTAAAATTTAAACTAATAGTTTTTTTTTATTTCATAATTGTCTTAGTTTTGTTATTTTAATAATTAGTATTGTATTTTATCGTAATTATTGACCTTAATATTCTTTTAGTTTTATATCAAATCATAAACGAATAAATCATTTTATTTTTAATTAATTGCATATATATATATATGTCTATGCGTATATGTGTATATGTAGTTTTTTTTTGTAATAGTATTAAAATGTTACTGTGGCCCAATGGTTCAAAGCATGTGTAGAGTCGGTAATGTCTTTACATTTTTTTGTAAGCCTATTAAAATCCAGAGGAGAATAATATTACGGTTATAAAATTGCATATCTTTTTAAAACATTTAATTATTTAAAAAAGTATCAAGAATTATTACAACCATTTAACTGAACTATGACTATATATCAAAAATACTATGGTAAAAAAATAAACGGTACGCTAAAATATTTTTTGATAAAATCGAGAGTCACAGTTTAGTAAAATGGTTGGTCGCAAATGATTTATCATGTATTTTTTCATTGTGACTCCATTTTATTAAAAAGAATTCGTACGTTTATTTTACTATGGTAATTTTATTTCATTATTTCTTTTTATTTTAGAGAATTATATATTTTACTAAATAATTAATCTCCCTAACATTGATATATTGAATTCTCTTAAATACCACTAAAATGAGTATATCTTTCTAAAAATTTAGTTTACAAAATTACCACTAAAATACATTTTTCTAAAAATACCACAAAACTAAAACTTAAATTTTAACAGTCAAAAATAATTTCTAAATACTAAACACTAAACGTTACCCCTAATTCTACATCTTCAAAATTCAATTTTTAATGTTAATGGTATTTTTGGAAAAATCAAAAAGCTGTGGTATTTTTGGAAGAAAAACTTAAAATATGGTGTCCAAGGGTTTTTCTCTATATTAGAACTCTATGCATTTCTTCAATTTTAAGATAATTACCAAGTTTTCATTTATTTATTTTTCATTAATATATTGAGGATAGATTTAGTAGAATTGAGAAAATGTTTCTTATAAAAAATATCATTATTTTAAGTGTTCATAAAAAATATTATTATTTTAAGTGTTCATATTAGTAAATTAAACTTAATATCAAAGGAGTAAATTAATTAGAGAAGTTAAAAAATGGGTTGCATGATAGAGCGGTTAAACACAACGGTTACAAAGCACTCTGATAAATAATAAAAATCTATCTTTATTCTTCTCCACCTTCTCCAAGTTCAAGTTTTGTCACAGAGGAAACAATAATACAAAGCTTACTTCAAAAATCATAACTTTTTCTTTCGATCGAGAGAGAGAGATGGTAACAGAAACAGAGTTCCCCGGTGGTTCTGGAGTTACGTCCACCGTCAAAGATGTTTCGTAAAGCTTTGATTTTTATTTATGGGTTCCCAAATAAATAGGAATCTGATTGAATTACTCTTCGTTTTAGGGTTCTTTGAAAGATGTTTTTATAGGATTAGTTTGATTATGAATAAAGAACGAAAGAGAGAGAGAGATAGAGAGATCGTACCACAAACAGAGTTTTCCGGTGGTTGTTCTGGGGGTTACGTCCGCCGTCAAAATTCACCTGTACGGTAAGTCTTTTGTAAAGCTTTGATTTTTCTTTATGGGTTTATGAAATTGATTATCAACGATTATGAATTTGATTGAATTGCCCTTCGTATTAGAGTTCTTTGAAAGATGTTTCTATAGGATCAGAACATGAGCGTTAGATCTTTTAAGGCATAGACAAGATTGGTGGTTTTGTCGGAATTAATAGTTTACTTTGGTTTTCTTACAATCATAAGTAGAAGAGGTAGGTTACGCATGATAGAAGAGGTCCATAGCTCTGTTTTGTTGTCATGAATTGTGTCAAACATTCTATACTAAAGATTGAATGTTTTTGCATAATTAAACAACTTACGTGTCTTGATCCATTATTGTGTGAAGCAACACCTGTAGTGATGCAAAAATGCTTCCTCTGACTAGACAAGATAGAGCAGAGGAAGGTGGTTTCTATTTTGAAACCCTTTCTTCAAGACTTAAAAGAAGATAACTTTATAGAATCCAAACAATGATTCTTGGATCTGGTAAAGATTAGACGAGTCTTTGGTTGATCATTTATGTTTGCTTGTTGTCTAAGACTTTAAAACTGATCTTGATTTGCTTTGTCTGTAGTTAATATGTTTTGTTTTGTTTAGTTGTCTTCACTTCTTGTTCATCTTGAGTTTAAGCCTTCTAGTTGGACAATTGTATTTACAGTTGAAGAGAAACGAGATTTGGGTGATTTATGTGTCTTTATCTCCCTTGCAAATTCCATGGCAGCTCCTTCTAATAGCTTCAGCCAGAGCACAAGACAGGTTCCACTGCTGTAAGCTTAAGAGAACTGTCGAAAATATACAGGCTCCACTGAAACTTTGGATGACAAGCTTTCATCTTTTTGTGTTGATTCAGGGTGAAGCTCAATAGTCGCTATATTAGGAGAAACGTGAAGAAGAAACCGGTAGAAGTAGTAGAAGCTGAACATTCATTTTCCTGTACACTGCTTTTTTCTCCAGTCACATCCCATTTGTTAACATAAAATGAACCATTGCACAATTCACACGAAGAGGGTTCAACAAGATTCAACCGCAACAAAGTTGTTTCAGCCCCAACGTCCAGCCTGAGGATGATGGGTTTCGGCCATCAAAGAGAGTGCAAGCAGAGCATAACAAGAGCCACATGAATTCCAAGAAAGCCAAGGAACGTCCACAAGCTGCATCTCACACTCTAACACCAAGTTCAACAATATTGTTTGAACCGCAAGGAAAGCATCAAAGTAAGTCTTCTAATTTTTCAAATTTAAATCAACCAACAGGTTATGATGTCATAAGAGAGGTAACTTTGCTACACCTTGCCCTGAAAAGCAAGTAGAAAATTCAACATCAACAAAGTTGAAACCAAGCTTATCAAAATCAAGTGATAGTTTATTTTCGTCAAGTTTTAAAACTTCCAATTCTTGTGTAATGCATTTGTCTTTTCCAAAGGTTGTTGATACAGGTTTAGGATGTACTATGGAGCACGCAGTTCATGATGTAGTCCCTAAGTCCACAACAACGTGTGTCCCAAACCGCACCCATCAAGGTACACTAGTAAGTGAAACTTTCAATCTTGTTCAATTTTATAATTCTCATATATTGAAAAAAAGTTTCAAGAACTATATTTTTAAGTATATTATACTTGATCTTGCCTTTGAGTGTCGAAAAGGATGTAGGTATGAAAGTAACATGGAGAATTACAGACAGAGAAAAGTCACCACCAAGCTAAGCCAAACCACAGATCAAAGCCACCAAGAAGTTGACTCCAACCTTACACTTGAAAAGGTTCATAGTAACTTGTTTCATTTTGTTTATTAAAGTTCCATGACCGATTTAATACACTTCTCTTTTTCCAAGAGTGTTGATACACATGTAGGTGATAAGGAGATACATGATGTGACACCAAATGAGGGATCAACAATGAAAGATGTTAAGCAGCAAAATCCAGAGCTCTTAATTTTTTAATATATCCCAAAGGAGGAAATGATGATCACGCATAGCTTCTTGTTACAAGAAGAACCGTCGGAGCTAACCTCAAGTCAACATGCCTTGTTGAACAAGGAAAGCCCATTCTCCTGGACCAGGTAGGTAATTCTCTTAACCAATTTATCTGTGATGAATATAATTCTTTGTTATATTATTTATTATATCAAGAACTAGTGAGAAAAGTTTAGGTTTAAATGAGAAATTGTTTGTTCATAAATATTTTCATAAAACACAAGTAAAGGTGAAATCTAGCACGTTGAAAGAATTGGTATAAACTGAAACGTGTATAGCTGGTTTTGTGATTCGATGACTGTGATAACACACTTGTTTCTTTCCCAAAGAGTTGACACATGTTCAAGTATCAAGAAGGATTACACAAAGCATAAAGACGATTCACTGGATTTAAGTGATCAATTCCAAACCCAAGAAGAAGTCTAAGACTCCACAGCACGAACTACTGCACCAGATCAGTCAAGAAGATTTATCCAATCTTTTTTTGCGGAAAGGAGAAGCACCAGATGCCCCACGCATCACCAAACCTCAAACATACAAAGGTAACTCTAAGCTTACAAAATCATATCAATGCTAACTTGCTTTCTCTTAGTACATATTATAAAATTTCCAGGATGAAAGTCCTCGAAGAAGGAGGGGATGATATCATATCAGGAACCAGACAGACCAAGAGGAAACCAGACCAGCCGTTTCCAGTCTCAAACCGACTAACAAAGTAAAAATAGAGAATTCTTGTCCAAATGAGTTCCGAGGCCTAGGATTAATTATTCATAATAAAATCAATTCTAGTAAGACTAATGACTCAAGAGAAACGATAAACCAACAAACCATATTGAAGATTGTCCACGACGACCCATCTAGAACATTCCATATTCAGTTCCCTTAATCACATGAAGAATTTTCTCGACCTATATCAAATATTCATCTACAGTTGGCTATTTAAAAGTGATTCATCGAGTCAAAATAAAATACCAACAAGCCAAATCAGAACACCAACACGATGAACCGTACGGGTCATGCTGAGTCGAAGTTGATAGTCAGCACGAAGACTTTCCTAGACCTATATTTAATATTCATCAGCAAGTCACCTATTTTAAGAGGATCCATCGAGCCAGAACTGAAGACCAACGACGAGAAATCAAGATGGGTCACAGACACGTTTCCACCGTACCATGAGCAAGCATAAGGAACCACCAGCCAAACTACACGTCTATTCAAGCTGGGATTTAAAAATATATTAAGAATATGTACAATTTAGGAGGAATGAACAAGATACATGTGTTCATCATCGAGGTGTTTTGAGATATTATCATGAGAAGTCTCTCGAACAAGCTTATTGGCGAGAAAAACTGCAGTTTAGAGATTCCACTCGTCCATTTCATCTTGGCTTCATTATTAACCAGAAAATCAACCATATGTAGCATAATGATCAAGCCAAACTACCCCTGGTTAGAGTTGGATTAATACTTACTTGTTTGGCCTTACCCGATGGCCATATGTGACCGGAAATGGAACTTTCCTTAATAGGTTCCATGGAGACTTATTTTTGGTGACCTGGAGGACTTCTATATCATTCATAAACTCTCCAAGACGCTTCACCATGCACCAGCATCCATAGGATTAGGTGAATCCTCTTGCACCTCAACATTCCTTTTCTAGACCCATTCACACTGTTTAAACCTCAACGGATATCTTGCTACTAAAGAAGCTGCGTCTTGAAGGTTCTCCAGACATCTCATTAGGTTCTAATAAGTCGCATATTCCTCCCCAATATTTCAAGATACAAGAGAAGAGACTTCCCTTATTTTGGCCGATTTTGTAATTAAAGCTTGAATGGCCATATTCTTTATGTTTTGCGATTTTTTTTTGGGATTTAGGACCGTTTTGTAGATGTAAGGATTTTGTCTGATGCAGTGGCTGTTTGATACAGGACGTGATTCAGGATGTTGACGTTTTATGTGTCTGCTTGGGTTCTAGAAGACTTAAGAAGACATGATTGGAGGATGAATGAAAAGGAAAAATAACTATTCTAAGCTTGGGTGAATTGAAATTTGACAAGGAAATGGAAAAGCCAAAAGAGCAAAAAGGAAAAAGGCTTTTCCTCATAAGATTTGGAAAAGTTCTCTTATGTGATTTGAGAATCATGTTTGCTATATATAGAGGTGTTAGGCATGCCCTAGAGAAGCAAGAGAGCATAAGAAAATATAATATTCTTTGAGAGATTTCTTCTGGTTTTGTGTGCGGCTTAGTTTCGCGGTTTGGTGCTTGTCTGATCAAGCTTATTTGTTCGTCGGTGTGACGTGTGTGTGAAGGTTGCTCCAGAGACTTGGTTTATTGAAGTCTAGGCTCAGGGGGAGTTTAGCCCAAGATTAGGTTATCTTGGTTAAATCTAGACTCATGGGGAGTTTAGTTAAGGATAGAGATTTATCCTTAAGATTTCATGTTATAGTTCAGAGCGGTAGTTCAAGAGGGTTGTGCTTGATTTACGCGTTTGATAATTTGTTGTATTTGCTTTCTTGTTCTAGTAAAATCGAAATCTAGACTTGGTCCTGGGGAGTAGGAAAACCCGAACCTCGTTAACAAACTTTGTGTCTTGTTTACTTTCTGCACTTTATTATTGCTTCATCCGATATTTGGTAGTTTGGCTTATGTGTTCTAATTTCTGATTTTATCTTTGAATGGTATAAAATATTTTATTAACGAGTAAAATTGTGATCCCTTTGAATACATTGTAACGATATGGACACAACCGATTTATATTTGAACCAATTTACATTAGCAAATTCTTTATGATTTTTTGTTTCTAAGCCTATTAAAATCCATTGGAGAAATTATTACATTTCTACCTTTTCATAATTTGTTTCCAAATTTTAATTATTAAAATAAAATAAAATGGATTACTGCACCCATTTAATTCAATTATGACTATTTGACAAATAAAATAAAATGATCCATAATTACCAATTTTTAGTATGTGTGGGCCGGACTTTAATCCACTCCTGGCAAGGGTTTGGAAAACTCGATGCCCGCCAAAATTACAACATTTTATGTGGCAGGTTCTGACAGGATGCATTTCGGTAACGGCTAACTTGCAGCCTAGGGGGATTAATTGTGATACTACCTGTGTTCGCTGTGGGGATCAGATGGAGACGGTAAACCATGTACTATTTACATGTCCACCGGCTTGTCAGTCTTGGGCGTTAGCCTACATCCCGGTGGGGGCTATAACCTTCCCTACTGAGTCTGTATATGCAAATATGGATTATATTCTTCGTTTAACTTCAACAGGGGATCAGAATGGTTTTTCTCCCTGGCTGTTATGGTATATTTGGAAAGTTAGGAATGCCAAGGTTTTCAAAAATGTGGATACAAGTCCAACAGAAATAGTTTGGATTGCAAGAGATGAGGCGAGGGTTTGACAGGAGGCCCAAACTGAAGAATTACGGATCACCATGGTGCCTCCTCTGACTATTACGGGTTTACGGGGGCATATAAATTCCTTAACTAATAGGTTTACTGGTAATCGTTGCTTTGTCGATGGTTCTTGGAAAGACTCTGACTCACTTGCAGGTTTGGGATGGTTCTGTCAGCATGCTCAGGAACCTTCACCAATGATGGGTGCGAGGAATCTTCGCCGAAGTCTTTCTCCTCTTCATGCTGAAGTAGAAGCACTAGTGTGGGCCATGCGTTGTATGATTGGCCACAATGTCAGAAATGTTGAGTTCGTTACCGACTGTTCAGATTTGGTGAAGATGGTGTCTTCTCCTACCGACTGGCCGGCTTTCTCTGTCTACCTCGATGATATCACTACTGATAGGGAAGAATTTTTGTCCTTTTCTTTATCGCTAGTACCTCGAAATTTGAATGTAAAAGCGGATTATTTGGCTCGACAAGCTCGGTCCATTCCGCAATTAGTCAAGTATGTAAACAATTGTCTGTCACATTGGCTCGACAACTGTCTGTCACATTGGCTCGTTTGAGCCGATCGTTTTATTCATTTGATGACAAAAAAAAATAGAAGACTAGTTGACAAATCTTTAAAAATCTTTGATTGTGTTATGAACTACTACAACATATAGTTGATTTATGAACTCTTGTAATCTTTTTGTATATTTGATGAGCCGTTACAACTTTTACTTTACTTGATAAAATAATAAATGTACAAGTTTGGTATATTTGATATGTTGGTGCAAGTTTTCCCTCTCAAATATTTTTTTTGGGCATTATTAAAAGGTAAATAAAAAGAAGAACAAAACACTAAACAAAAAATATATTGAGGGAACACATAGCATCAAAACACGATTATAATGGTTTATAGTAACCACCATCTCTCTACTTGTATCGTTTATACGTCTATCATAGTGGTGACATAGCGTATTCGACCGCATAATCTCTTTTCTCCCTCAATCAACTAACCAATTTGGTTTGAGATCAGAACGGTTTTGTCAAATCTTTTTATCATCTCTTATAGTAATAGCAATTCTAAAAAATAGCTTTGAGGATTGCAGGGTTTTAGCATATATATTTCTTTGTATGGAGATCTCTTAAATCTATAGTCGTTTAGAATTTTTTTTCAAAAATTCATTATGTTTTTTTTTTACTCCCCAATTTTTCAAAATTTATTTTAGGTTATTGCTTGAGGGGGAGTATTGAGTATGTCAAGATAGAATAGACTATTATGTTCTACTTTATATTGGTCTATTCTATATAGACTAAGTTAGGATAGTATAGACTATTAGGCTCGTCTCTACATTGGTCTATACTATACATACGGGTGAGGTTAAGGGAGAAATAGATTAGCATTATTTATATTATTAGCTTCCGTTGTAAGCTTATCCCACCTATATATATGTGTGGCTGTAAACCCTAATTAAGTAAGAAGAGTAATTCTCCCTCTTTTCTATTCTTGGTTACTATTCATCTTCTCTCCCAATCCCTCTCTCATTCTTGTTCCTCAAATCTAACACTAAGCTGCAGTTTAGAGAATCCACTCGTCCATTTAATCTCAGCTTCATAATTAACCAGAAAATTAAGCATATGGAGCATAATTATCAAGACAAACCACCCCTGGTTCGAGTTGGATTAACACTTACTCGTTTGGCCTTACCCGAGGGCCATATGTTACCAAAAATGAAACTTTCCTTAATAGGTTCCATGGAGACTTATGTTTGGCGACATGTAGAACTTCTATATAATTCAGAGACTCTCCAAGACACCACACTATCCACCAGCATCCAGAGGATTCGCCAAATCCTCTGGCACCCCAACTTTCCTTTTCTAGATGCATTCACACTAAGAATGTTTAAACCTCAACGGCTATTTCGCTACCAAAGAAGCTGCGTTTAGAAAACTCTCTAGACATCCCAGAAGGTTCCACAAAGTTGCACATTCCTCCGGTCCTCCCCATCCTTTTAAGATACAAGAGAAGAGACTTTCCTTATTTTAGCCGATTTTGTCATCAAAGCTCCAACGGCCATATCCTTTATATTTTGCTATTTGTTTTATTATTTTAGGCTTTGGGACTGTTTTTTATTGAGTATATAAAAGCTCATCTTATTCCTCACTGTAACACACCCTTGATTGAATTAAAAGTTAATATAAATTATTTTCTTCTTCTCAAAGTTGTTAAGTTCTTTGGCGCGAGTTTATTTTTTAGCTCTTAATAAGTGATTCGTTAAGTACTATTGAAGCTGCATAATAAGTTATTTGAGTGATTCAAATACTCTTGTCTTGTTCATCAATTCTAAGTGCTTGCCACTAGATAACAACAATATTGGTAGTTTTGCTTATGTGTTCCAATTTCTGAATACTGTTTGAATGGTATTAAATATTTTTATACGAGTAAAAGTTTGATTCATCCGAGTACATTGTAACGATCTGGTCACAATATATTTATATTTGAGCCAGTTTACATTACAAAAATTTCTAATCTTTGTAATCCTAGATAAATCCATTGGGGATAAATGTTGCAGTTATAACTCTTCATATTTTTTCGCAAACTTGAATTATTAAAATAATATTAATTAAGTGGATTATTGCAACCATTTAATTGAATTATGACTATTTGACAAATCATTAAACACTTTGATTTGTTTTATGAACTACTGCAACGTATAATCTATTTGATGAACTCTTGCAATATTTTGTGTATTTGATGAACCGTTGGAAATTTTTCTTTACTTGATAAACTAATCCTTACAATTTTGGTATAGTTTATATGTTGGTGCAACTTTTCTCTTTTAAATGTTCTATTTTTTTTTTTTTAAAGATTATTCTTTTGGGGTTTCGCTCTGAGGGCGATTAGGGTTTCACTTCTGGTGAAAAAGTTGAAGTTAACCGGGAATTTACAGGGTTTCGCCGGATTTGTAAGGATTTTTTCTGTTCGTCCTCAAGATATTCACAAAATCTTGGAGGATCTTTTCGTTTTAACCTAGTTACAAGTGTCTTTGAGCGCAGCCACTATTTTCCTTCTCTTTTACTTAAATTTCGTTGTGAGTACGTGGTGATCAGTGTTCAATGGAGTATGCCCTAGACAAGGCGTTGCAAGAGATGTCTTTGGAAGAGGAGACACCGATCATTCTGCAGAATCGTCCGTAGTTTAGTTCATGCCTTCGGAATGAATGTAGCATTATTGGGAAGATACTGTGTCCGGAGAACCAAAAGCTGTCGAAACTGATTCATGAAATGCCTCGGTTGTGGAGGGTCTACAATAGAGTTCGAGGCATAGCTTTGTCTAAAGATCAATTTTAGTTCATATTTGATTCTGAATCCGAGTTAACTACGGTGTTAGGAGCCGGTGCTTGGACTTTCAATGACTGGAGTGTGACTTTGGAGAGATGGGTGGAGAAGCCACCAGAGGAGTACTTAAAGACGTTGCCGATCTGGTTACGTCTTCGAAACATTCCGGTGAATTTTATTACCGCGGATACTATAAAGGAAATAGCGTCGCACATTGGACAAGTCACGGACGTTGCTTTTGACCCACTTAAGCCCTTAAGTAAGGGATATGTTCGAGTTCGTGTGCTCTTTGACGTCAATAAGCCTTTGAAGAATTCTCGTCCCCTCCAAATCCCTTCTGGCGAGATAATTAACATTGGAGTGTAGTATGAAAGGATTCGAAGGAGGTGTTATCAATGTAAATGACTGACTCATGACATGGAAAGATGTCCTTTTAATCCTTTAAACCGGCAAACACTTGCTACGGGAGGGATTAAAAATGCGTCGGTCATTCCTAGTCGGTTGGTACCAAAAATTAGCAAGGATGATCCACTTTTTGGCGTTTTAACTGATGAGGATGTGGGTATTGATCCGGTCTCGGGTAAACCGAAGATTGCCAAAGTTGCTCTTGACGAAATGCGACAATACCTTTCTGTAGCTGATCCAAAACTGAAGCAGATTCATGTGGAGCGAGTTAGGAAGTCGGTTTGGAACTTAGAGGGAGATACTGAGGGACAAAAAACGCTTCTTCGTCTTGAAGCTCCAACCAATTTTACTACGGATGTCGACAAAGGCAGAGGCCTGGTTTTCGATTTTGAAGAAGCTAGTTCTGCAACTTCTAAAGACCCTCAAGTTGTCTCGGCTATTCGGTCGGGTAAGGCCATGTCCAGGATTCCCAAGCCTGCGATCTCGAGGTCAGCTACATATGCTACTGCCTCACAACAAGGGTTTGGATCAACTGAATTTAGACCTTGTTTTTATGCTGGATCAACTGGGGTGAAAAGTTCATCAATTAAAAAGAGGAGAAGACTGAACCAATGGAGAAGAAAGGCTCAAAAATTACAAGAAGGGGTAGCAACAAACAAATCAGCAAGTGTGGATGGTTTGAGTGCTGAAGTAGGAGAGGGTGTATCAGCTAAAAGAAAGGCTGCGGATGAGGCCAAACTTTCATCTAAAATCGCTAAGCGTGTTGAAGAGACGGTGGTTCCACATGAGGAACCGCCGACTCAAGTATGAGCTGGAATTGTCAAGGTTTGGGGGGCAACTTGACAATTCCTATGCTAAGGAAAATGCGTCGTGAATATTTTCCGGATTTTTTGTTCCTCCTGGAGACGAAGAACTCCAGTTCTCACGTGGTGAATGTGCAGAAGTCGTTGGGTTATGATCATTCGTGTATTGTCGATCCAATAGGATTAAGTGGTGGGTTAGCTTTATTTTGGAAGTCAGCATATGTGGTCGAGGTCCTTTGTGCTGATCAGCGTATTATTGATATTAAAGTTAACCTTGGGTCTATTTCTTTCTTCATTTCTTGTGTCTATGGAGATCCTGTTGTGCATCGGCGGCAAGTTGTTTGGGATAGACTAATAAGTTTAAGCGTTACAAGAGATGATCCATGGTTAGTGTTGGGAGATCTTAATGAAATTATAAACAACTCGGAGAAGCTAGGTGGACCAGCACGGGCGGAATCATCTTTTTTTCCTTTTAGGAATATGATTAATGATTGCCGTCTACGGGAGGTTCCTAGCATTGGTAATAAGTTCTCTTGGGCTGGTGAACGTAACCATGTTTGGGTACAATGTCGTCTTGATAGAGCACTTTGTAATGCAGCTTGGATTTTGTTATTTCCAAGAATTCAAGCCGAGTATCTGGATCGTATAGGATCTGATCATCGTCCTCTCTTTACTCGGTTTGTGAGTGATAATGTGTCTCAGCGTGGACGGTTTTTGTTTCAAAAACGGTGGATTTCTAAACCTGAGTTGTCGGATATTATAAGAGAAGGTTGGTCAAGAGGAGAGGAGTTAGAATCGGTACCTATCATGAATAGGATTGCGGAATGTCGTCGCTCTATCTCAAGTTGGAAGCGTCTCACGGTTCGGAATTCAAGTGACCGCATTAATCAGTTACAACATCGCATTGAGCTAGAGGTAGCTAAAGTACAGCCGGATTTTCAGTTGATGAAGACTCTACGGTGGGATTTAACTGAAGCTTTTAGAGAGGAAGAACTTTTTTGGAAACAACAAAGCAAGGAGAAATGGTTGCAGGATGGGGATCAGAACACACGTTTCTTTCATGGGAGTGTTAAACGTAGGCGTGTTCAGAATAGAATTTTATCATTGATTGATCAGTTGGGGATAGAACAGTTCTCAGAAGGGTCTAAAGGAGAGGTGGCAGTTGAGTATTTTCGTAACATCTTCTCCAGTTCGTCTCCTGATGCGATTTCGGAGGCTTTGGAAGGTTTGTTACCTAGAGTTACAAGTCATATGAATGCTAACCTTATTAGACCTGTTTCGGGTGCTGAGATTAAGGCGGCGGCCTTTAGTATTCGAGGAGATAGCACTCCGGGAGCGGATGGTATGTCAGGACATGTTTATCAAGCTTATTGGGATATTGTTGGCCCTCAAGTTATTGCTGAGGTTCAACAATTTTTTGCATCTGGCTCCTTATCTCCGGATTGGAATTTCACATAGATTTGTTTACTCCCAAAAAAGCCAAACCCGAACAAGATGACAGACCTGCGACCAATTAGTCTTTGTTCTGTACTTTATAAGATTGTCTCAAAAGTACTTTGCAAAAGATTAAAGGGTATTCTTCCTAGTATTGTCTCTGATACTCAAGGTGCTTTTGTGTCGGGAAGATTAATCTCCGATAATATCTTGTTAGCTCATGAAATGGTACATGCTCTTCGCACGAACTCTCTTTGTGATGAAGATTTTATGGCTATCAAGACAGACATGTCTAAGGCGTATGATCGAGTAGAGTGGAAATTTCTAGAGGAGTTACTTATTCGTCTGGGTTTTGATATTAAGTGGGTTACGTGGATAATGAGTTGTGCAACCTCAGTTTCATACTCTGTTCTTATGAATGGTGCATCGTATGGTTACATTAAACCGGAAAGAGGGCTTCGTCAAGGGGATCTGCTGTCTCCCTTTCTGTTTATTCTGTGTGCTGAAGCTTTAGTGCACATCATGAACACAGCAGAACAAGCTGGTCGTTTAACTGGTATGAAGCTTTCTCCCACTTGCCCGTCGGTTCAGCATTTGTTGTTTGCAGACGACAGCCTCTTTCTTTGCCGTGCCAATCTTTATGAATGCTCGGAGTTCTTGACATGTCTTGAGCTTTATGGTAAAGCTTCTGGTCAAGAGATAAACTTCCAAAAGTCTTCTATTACTTTTGGGAAGAAAATCGATCCTTATATGCGTCATTTGTTGGGATTGTTTTCGGGCATTCATCAAGAGGGAGGGGATGGTAAATACCTTGGTCTTCCGGAATGTTTTAGTTGTTCGAAACGTGAACTTCTGAATTTTATAAGCGATAGGTTGAAATCAAGATTGACTGGATGGTATGAGAAAACGCTGTCGTTGGGAGGGAAAGAGGTGTTGCTAAAGTCCGTAGCAACGGCTTTACCCGTGTATGCCATGTCTTGTTTTCGGTTATCAAAACATCAATGCAAAGTGATCACAAGTGCTATGATGAGTTTTTGGTGGAATGCTACTGAAGAAAAGAATAAGATGCATTGGGTGGCTTGGGAGAAAGTGTGTAGGTCAAAAGCTAGAGGAGGTTTGGGTTTCAGAGACATCGAACGGTTTAATCAAGCTCTTCTTGCAAAACAAGCTTGGCGGTTACTGGACTCTCCTCTCAATCTTTGTTGGCTAGAGTTTATAAAGCGGCCTATTTTGCAGACAAAGACTTTCTTGTTGCTGGTTTAGGTCGTCGACCATCTTATGCTTGGCGTAGTATTATATTTGGTCGAGAATTGTTGGAGAAAGGTGTGATGAAGACCATTGGTGATGGTTTATCTACTAGGGTATGGATTGATAAGTGGGTTTTTGATGACTTTCCGAGGAGACCGTACAACAAAGAGATTTTTATGGATCTTGGGCTAAAGGTGTCGTCTCTCATAACCTCGTCCGGTGACTGGAATGTTCAACGATTACAGGAATTATTCTATCCTTGTGATGTTAATCGCATATACTCTTTCCCTCCTGCCATTAACCTCTCGGATGGTTATATTTGGGCTTTCTCAGCTGATGGCAAGTATTTAGTTAAGAGTGGGAACTGGATTCTTAATCGTGAGGTAGAGATGTTGGACCAATTACCGGATGATATCATTGTAGTTAACAAGGTAAAAGAGAAGGTTTGGTCTCTGCATACAGAACACAAAATTAGAATGTTTTTGTGGCGAGCTTTATCTGGTGCTTTAGCGGTGGCAGTGTGTATGCGCTCTCATGGTTTATCAGTGAATCCTGTTTGTTCTATTTGCAAAGTGGAAGAAGAAACAATTGCACATGTGCTGTTTGGTTGTTCCTTAGCTAAGCGTGTTTGGTTACAAACTCTCTTACCTATTCCAGCTACCGGGTTTTCAATGAATTCTGTGGAGGATATTGGCCTTGTTCTTCAGTTAATGGAAAGAGTTGATCTTCCTGCTCCACTTAGGTCTTCAATACCTTGGATTCTTTGGGAGATTTGGAAAGCAAGGAATGGTCTTATTTTCTCTAATCAACCGCAGAACCAGCATTGTTTACTTGCAAATGCATTGAGATCTTCAGAAGAATGGCTGTATCTTCAACAGGCCAGAGTCACGGAGGGTAGTGCTCTTGGTTTGCGTTCTAGTTCTGTTTCTCATCGATGGTGCAAGCCTGCAACAGGAGTTCTGAAGTGTAATGTTCATTGTTCTTGGATTAACGACTCTGTTTTTTGTGGCGGATCTTGGCTTTTGCGTAATAACAGTGGAGATGTTATGTTTCATGCTCGTGATGCTTTTACCCCAAAGTCAAATCGGATCGCGGCTGAACTGTGCTGTATTTTGTGGTGTCTTAAATCTCTCAAGGATCTTCATATTGTTAATTGTGAAGTTTGGTCCGATTGCAATGCAGCTTTCTCGGCACTTGCAGCTCCTGTGTCTTGGCCTAAATATCGTTCATTGTTGGAGAAGATAGCTAGTGTTATTAAAGATATGGGGGAGATCAGATTCATGGTGTCTTTGCCGAAAGCGAACTCGATAGCTAGGGATATCGCGAAGAGTGTGACTGCGGATGGAAGATGGACATCGTACCTTGCACTTGGTGGACCGGCGTGGCTTCACGACCAAATTAATCAGGAGAAGTATGGTCGGGATTGATTTGATCGTTGCTTGTCTTTTCTTACTCTGTTTTTCAATTTTCTCTGTTTTTCAGCACATTATTCTGTTTCTTCTATAAAAAGTCAAGCGTTAAAAAAAAAATGTTCTTTTTTGGACATTATTCAAAGGTAAATAAAAAGAAGAACAATTCACTAAACAAAAAAAAAATTACTTTACTAATACAAGTGCTTTCAAATTTCAGATTACTATATATTAAAACCTTTATATTGTAGATTTGAGAAATTGTTTCTTATGCAACACTTTTATTATTTTAAGTTATCATATGTACAAAAATAGAAATGTTTAACAATCGGAAAAATACAATATAGCGTAAAAATGTGGATGGTTTAAATATTTGAATTTATTGTCACAAAATAACAAATAGAATAATAATTTTTTTTCATAAGCTAGTGTTAATAGAAAAATAAAATAAAGTGATTAGTTAGTAAATTAAATTAATATCAAACGAGTAAATTAATTAGAGAAGTTAAAAATGGGTTGCGTGATAGAGCCGTTAAACGAGTAAATTAATTAGAGAAGTTAAATATATAATAATAATTTATTATTAATAATTATATATATATATATTTTAATAATCTAATATCGTAATTATACAGTTTTGTATATTTTGGATTGTTTTTAAAGTTAAAAACTCTTTTTTTAAATAAATTTATGTCAAAAATTATATAGGTTTTGAAATTTTTTAGTAGTTTGGACATATTTGGATATTCAAATTTTGAATTTGAGAATTTTGGGTAATCCAAACCCAAACCCAAAATACCCGATCCGAACCCGATCCAAACCCGAAATCTAGAAATACCCTAATGGGTTCTATATCTCTCAACCCGAAAACCCGGAAATCCGAAATATTCGACCCGAACCCGACACCTAGGCCTACTATTGGCAGTTTTGCTTATGTGTTCCAATTTCTGGTTACTAGTTGAGTTGTATTAAAAAATATTTTACGAGTAAAATCGTGACATCTTTGAGTACATTTTAATGACCCGGTTCTAGTCTATATATATTTAATTCAATTATGTTACATTAGTGAAAATTATAATTCCCTATGAAATTTTTGTAAGACTATTAAAATTCATTGGAGAAAAAAGAATTACAGTTCTAATTTCATATTTTTCAAATTTTAGTGATTTGTTTTTATCAAAAGTTATTGCAACCATTTAACTGAACTATGACTTTTATCGGAAAAAATGTACTTTTTTTTACTATGGTCATTTTGTTTCATTATTTTATTTTTTATTTTAAATAGTTATATATTTTTACTAATAATAGTTGTGTTTCTCTAACATTGATATATTATAATTTTATGCATTTCTTCAAACTTAAGATAATTACCAAGTTTTAATTTATTTATGTTTCCCTAATATATTGAAGACTTCATTTTAGTTGATTTGATAAAATGTTTTTCATAAAAATATATATAACCACTTAACAAATTTTTGTTTTTGGAAAAGTACTCAGAATGTGGGTAAAATATATAAATTTATCATCACAATCATTTAACATATAAACACAATAAAATTATAATAACAATTTTTCATCATAACCTATTGTTAACCTATTATTAGTTAGTAAATTAAATTAATATCGAAAGAGTAAATTAATTAGAGAAGTTAAAAAGTGGGTTGAGTGATAGAGCCGTTATGACACAACGGTTAGAAAGCAATCTGATAAATACAGAAACTTCAAAATCTATTTTCATTCTTCTCATACATTCGTCATAGAGGAAACAATAGTACGACGCTTACTTCAAAAATCATAACTTTTCTTTCGAATACAAGATAGGAAACAGAGTCTTCTGGTGGTGGTGGTTCTGGAGTTACTTCCGGCGTCAAATCTCAACGTTTCTTCTTTTGTACGGTAAGTCTTTCGTAAAACTTTTTTTTTATGGGTTCCGAATTGAAAAGCTTTGGTAGTGTTGTCGGAAATAATAGTTTGCGTTAGTTTTTTACGATAAGTTACGCATGTTCGGCTCAATTCATAGCTCTGTTTTGTTGTCAGGTAGTGTTTCAAACTACTTTGATTTTTCCCATATTAAGTTTGATTGAATTGCCCTTGTTATTAGGGTTTTATAGGAGCAGAACATAATCTTTAGGTATAGTCATATAGACGAGCCTTGGGTGTGTTGTATGAATTTATAGTTTGGTTTATTTTTTTTTTATGATTTAAGCCTAGACGAGGTTACGCATGATCGGCTCAGTCTATAGCTCTGTTTCAGACATTTTAATAATGAAGATTGAATCTTTTTGCATAATCAAACAACTTCAGTGTCTAAATCTTCACTTCAAACATTGTCCGAGTATTGTCTGATGCAAAAATGCTTCCACCTTCTCAGAATCACTTCTATTTTACAAGCTTTGATAACTTCTGATCTAAAGTCTTCGTCTGACTAGACAAGATAGAGCAGAGGAAGGTGGTTTTGTTGGGTTTTGTGGAGAGTGTAGCCTTCAAACCCCTTCTCTAGATCTGATCTACTATGCCCTCTCTAGTCTAGCTCCTACTAGATGACTCTCTTCTTTATAAGATCTTTAAGAAGATAACTTTTATAGAATCCAAACATGATTCTTGGATCTGGTAAAGCTTAAGACGAGCCTTTGGTGGTTCATTTATGTTTATTTTTTGTAGGAAATATGATTTGCTTGTTGTCCAATACTTCTGATATTCATTTGCTTTGTCTGTAGTTAATATGTTTTTTTTATGATTTATGTTTGTTTGTTGTAGGAAATATGATTTTCTTGTTGTCCGATACTTCTGATATTCATTTGGGTGAAGCTCCATAGTCGCTATATTAGGAGAAACGTGAAGAAGAAACCGGTAGAAGTAGTAGAAGCTGAACATTCATTGTCATGTACACTGCTCTTTTCTCCATTTCTCAACATAAAATGAACCATTGCACAGTTCACACCAAGAGGGTTCAACAAGATTCAACCGCAACAACGTTGTTTCAGCCCCAAGTAGAGCAAAAAACTTCCAGCCTTAGGAGAGATGGTTTCCGGCCATCAAAGAGAGTGGAAGTAGAGCCACGTAACCTCCAAGAAAGCCAAGGAACGTCCACAAGCTGCAGCTCACACTCTAACACCAAGTTCAACAACATTGTTTGAACCGCAAGGAAAGCATCAAAGTAAGTCTTCGAATTTTTCAAATTTAAATCAACAAACATATTATAGATGTCATAGGAGAGGTAACAAGTAGAAAATTCCAATAGGTTGGTTCTAAGTCATAAGACAGAGATGCATGCGAATAAATAGGGAAAAAGAGAGTTGAATAATTGAATAGAGAATCTTATTGAATGGAGTTGGAGGATGAAATAGTGAATGAATGTGATATAAGGTCAAGACTCAAGAGGGGTCTCTCTATTCCCACGGCCATTTTGGATGGTTGAGAAAAGATAGACAAAGTCATCAAATCATTATGTCTGAAATGACTTTTGTATGTTTTGACCTTTTTAGTAGTATATGGGAAACTTGTCTTTTGGATTTTATTTTAATTCATAATTTTTCTTTATAATTTTATGGACATTTTTGTACAAAATAAAAAAAATAATAATAATAATAAGGGTGATTTAAAATTATATACTCAATTGACTGAAAAATAAGAGAATAGTAGTCATGTATGTATAATTAGTTCTCTCTCATCAACCTATATATTAGACTAAAAAAGCCCTATACGTTTAACAATTTTTTTAGCAGTATAACAAAATTGATATCGATAAACTATATGTTTGTTTTTTTAACTTCAACAATATGATTTAACACGATAATAAATTATTTAACACAATAATAGATTAATTAACACGGTAATATTAACGATATATAATATTACTTAACATATTATTGCTATTGTTGACTTTCATAATAATTTAGTATGTTTCATAATAACATGTTACTGCTATTCCTATTTAGTAGAACTAAGTTGAAACCAAGCTTATCAAAATCAAATGATAGTTTATTTTAGCCAAGTTTTTCGCCATCGCTATCGTTAAAAGAAGGCAACATTTGGTTGAAAAGGATGGATTTTGCTAAGGTTGTTAAGGACATACTATGGAGCCCACATCTCATGATATGGTCCCTAAGTCCACAAAAACGTGTGTTCCAAACCGCAGCCATCAAGTTGCACTAGTAAGTGAAACTTTCAATTTTATAATTCTCATATATTGAAAAGAAGTTTCAAGAATTATATTTTTACTATTTATATTTCAAGTAATATTATATTTGATCTTGCCTTTGAGTGTCGAAAAGGATGTAGGTACGGAGGTGCCATTAAGAATTACGGACAGAGAAAAGTCCCATGACCGCTTTAATACACTTATCTTTTGCCAAGAGTGTTGATACATGATGTGAAACCAACTGAGAGATTAACACTGAATGATGTTAAGCATCAAAATCCAGAGCTCTTAATTTTTTAATCTATCCCAAAGGAGGAAATGATGATCACGCATAGCTTCTGGTTACAAGAAGAACAGTCGGATCTAACCTCGAGTCAACATGCCTTGTTGAACACGGAAAACCCATTCTCCAAGAAACCGGACCAGGTAGGTAATACTCTTACCCAATTTATCTATGATGAATATAATGCTTTGTTATATGATTTATTATGTCAAGAACTAGTGAGAAAAGTTTAGGTTTAAATGAGAAATTGTTTGTTCATAATTGTTGTCATAAAACGCAAGTAAAGGTGAAATCTAGCACGTTTAATGAATTGGTATAAACTGAAATGTGTATTCCTAGTTTTTGTGATTCTATGAATGTGATAACACACTTGTTTCTTTCCCAAAGAGTTGACACATGTTCAGGTATCAAGACGGATTACACAAAGCATAAAGACGATTCAATGGATTTAAGAGATCAATTCCAAACCTAAGAAGAAGTCAAGGACTCCATAACACGAATTACTGCACCAGATCAATCAAAAGGATTTATCCTATTATTTTTCTGAAAGGAGAACCACCAAATGCCCCACGCATCACCAAATCTCAAACATAGAAAGGTAAGACTCCAAGCTCCCACAATCATAAGAAAGCTACATATTGTGCAATTTCTAGGAAAAAAGCAATTAATGAAGGAGGGGATGATATCATATCAGTAACCAGAAAGGACCAAGAGGAAACTAGACCAGCTGTTTGGAGCGTCAAATTGACCATACCGAGCCGAAATAGAGAATTCTTGCCCAAATGGAGTTCCGATCAAGCAAATTGCCTAGAATTGCTTATTCGTCATAAAATCAATTCTAATAAGACTAGTGATTCAGGAGGAACCATAAACCAACGAACCAGATTGAAGATTATCCACGATTACCCTCCAGAACGCACCATGTTCAATTCCGCCGAGCACATGAAGACTTTCCTCGACGTATATTAAAGATTCATCTACAAGTTGGCTATTTAAAAGTGATTCATCGAGTCAGAATCAAATACCAAGGAGCCAAATTATCAGACCAACAAGACGAACCGGAGGGGTCATGCCGAATCCAAGTTTATCGTCATCATGAAAAATTTCCTCGACCTATATTGAATATTCATCAGAAAGGCACCTATTTTAAGAGGATCCATCAAGCCAGAATTGAAGACTAAATACCAGAAATCAAGATGGGCACAAAGACACGTTTCCACCGTACCACGAGCAATCGTATGGAAGCACCAGCCAAACTACACGTCTTTTCAAGTTGGGATTTCAAAATCCATCGACAATATGGAATATTTAGAAGGAACGAATAAGATACATTTGTTCATCATCGAGATGTTTTGAGAGATTATCATGAGAAGCCTCTCAGCCACGCTCATTGGCGAGCTAACCTGCAGTTTAGAGAATCTACTCGGCCATATCATCTCGGCTTCATTATTAAGCAGAAAATCAACCATATGGAGCATAATGATTAAGCCAAACCACCCCTGGTCCGAGTTGGATTAACACTTACTCATTTGGCCTTACCCGAGGGCTATATGTTACCGAAAATGGAATTTCCTTAATAGTTTCCATGGATACTTATGTTTGGTGACCTGGAGAATTTCTATATCATTCAGAGGCTCTCCAAGAAAACACATCATGCACCACCAGCCTCCAGAGGACTAGGCGAATCCTCTTGCACCTCAACTTTCTTTTTCTAGACGTATTCACACTAGGAGTGTTTAAACCTCAATGGATATCTTGCTACCAAAGAAACTTCATTTTGAAGACTCTCCAGATATCTCAGAAGATTCCAAGAAGTCGCACATTCCTCTCCAAGCTTTCAAGATATAAGAGAATAGACTTTCCTTATTTTGGCCGATTTTTGTCATGAAAGTTCTAATGGCCATATTATTTATATTTTGCGATTTTTTTATTGTTTTAATTTATTTTGGGCTTTAAGAAATCATTCCTCATTATAACGTACCCTTGATCGAATTATAAGTTAATATAAAGTATTTTCTTTTTCACAAAGCTGTTAGTTCTTTGTGTGTTTATTCTTGGGTGGGTTAAAAATTTAGACATAAATAATTGAAAAACAAAAAGCAAAGCCTTGATAAAATAAAAATTAGTTCTCTTTCTAAATGTGTATGGAGTTACAATGTTTTCCTTCTTTCTATTTAGTAAAAAATAATAAAACAATAATGTAACCCTCCATTTATTTAACCAGATGAGTCAAGACAAATATATGTGTACGCAGAAAAATGACACTGCATTTATTGTGATAATTTTTATATTATGTACTAAGATATTTAATATATATGAATAGTATTTGTATGCACATGGTAAGATAGTTATTATACAGATAATATTTATATTAACATGCTAAGTTAGTATGCTAAGTTATTTAATATTCGATAAATTATAAATTTAGCATGTTAATTTATTCAATTTTTGATCAAATGAAATTTAGCTTGCTAAATTATTCAATATTCGATCAATTAACGATTTTCTCCTATCCACATGTCTCCGAGTGAAGTAGCTGAAGTTTTATTTCTGACCAGGATAACATAATAAAAATCTCAATAATATCGTATGTACATGGTAAGATAGTTGTTAACAAATAATATTTAAATTAGCAAGATAAGTTCATATGCTAACTTATTCAATATTCGATAAATTGAACCTTGCTCCATAATCTCCAGCTGATCTTGCCACAGTCTTCAAGCAACTACAGAACCACAACGGAGAAAGATCAAGACACCATGAGACTCTGACCTCCATGACGCCTTAATCAATATCTTTCCACACCCAACACTACCGGAGAAGAGATCAGAGCTACTTCAAACCTCCGTCAAAATACTTGATTTAACCTATAAATATCATACACAAGATAAGAGGAGGAGACCATGGCTCCATTTTGCAATACTGGGACTGAAGATAAGAGAGAAGAAGAGAGAAAGCGAGAGAAAAAGAGAGAAAGTGTGATATTTTGTCTTTTTATTTTATTTTATTTTAGGAGATGACAATAGGGTTAAAATGGTCATATAAATAATGAGCTAAATATTAAATTTTGGTAGTCATAAACTTAATAAAATTTTAATCTGAGCCTATGAAGCGTAGTTTTCCTTTAGTCTTTAGATCTTACTAGGTTATTAACCCGCGCACGCGCGGGTATATTTATATCGATTGTTTTCAAGGAAGTATATAGTACCATATTATATGCAAAAGTACTATAATGTCTCATTTTTTATTCGTTTAAGACATATTCTTTCATTTATATTTATGTATCGTTATATTTTTTTATAAAAATAAATAAAAATTGTATCTAGATACTGAAAAGAAAACCAGTTAGTTGTATTGCTAGTAGCGGTCGTCTTTGTCCTATTGCCATAACCATTTTGGACAAAACCTCTTCAAGATACTCACAATGGCCTCTATATATGTTGTTTGATCCATACACACAACTGTCTTATCGCTCCTCTTTTCTCTTATCCTAATCCCAACAATGTCTCCTTCAACTTCTCATCCTAATCCCAACAATGTCTCCTTCAACTTCTCATCGTCACTCTCTCCTCTACCTTACATGACCTTCAAGCTTCTTCTCCACCTCTTCTTTCTCCTTCTTCATCTTTACCATACACTTCTTCGCTGTCAAAAGCATTTTTGTCACATTAGCCACCGTCTCCACATACCTTTTGTGCTTCTCATTAAGTATTTCATACAGGAATTATAATCTATTTAGTATTTTTGAATTCACTCTCTCCGATCTCTTTGATCATACCTCAATATGTTTCATTTGTCATTGTAATCTTCTCCTTAAGCAATACTTGTTCGGTTGTTCCTCTAAATGCTTAGCTTATCTTCTCTTAAACTCTCCTTCTTTCTCTATAACACTTGTTTGGTTATTTATCCATCAAGCTCTCTATCTCCTCTCTTTTCATCTCTACTTCATTACGTAAAGTCTCTACAGTTTCTTCCAGAATTACAATCGTGGATTCCCTCGACGCAACATCTTTACCAGTCTCTTGCATTATCTTTTCTTTCTCCTCCGTATTGTACTCTTCCAACATCTCTCAGGCTTAGTTGTAATCATCTTTTAGCTTCTTGATTATTGCTTTTCCAAACAAACCATTGATCTATTTGTGCTCTCGGGTCAGCGACTTGTATGCAGCTTCTTCCTCAAGCAATGCTTTATGCATATCGTTTATCTAATTGAAAGTATTTATAAGAACTTCAGATGTGTATGATTTAGGGAATGCTTTTTTATAATTTCCAGTAACACACAAAATAAGAGAATTTATATTTTAAAAAGACACGACTCGCCATTATCACATCTAATATTCACAAATTTACCTTTATTTGGCATAAGAAATATAGTTAATCGAGGGCTAACATTGATATTCAATATTATATACTTAGATTGTAAGTTTCAGATATTCCATGTATTATTTTTCATTAATTAATATTTCTATTTTCAGTATATTCTTTTTCCTTTTTATTAATATTTTGTATATAAAATATTATATTTAAAATGTTAATTAATAAGATAGAAAAAATGTTAATCAGTGACATGTCTTATCCCGATTGGTCGTTTAAAATCCTATGTGGACGCTCTCAAAAGCTTACAGCCTCAACTTTTATATAGTATAGACTAGGTTTATTTTGGTTAAAATTATTTATGATTGACGATTAATGAATTAACTACTTGAAACAACGTCGTTCATCTAAACTCCTAAACTTGAAATTAGATGTCTTTTTTACTCTCTACCGTAACTTAGTTTTATATTTTCAGAATACCCATACCAAATTTCATAAACAAACAAATAAATTAACTAACCAAGATATCAGTAAATAATAAACAAACAAAAAGCAAACAAATAAAGATATTGGATAGTGCTTTTTACCTTAGCATCATCTGCCTAACATAAACTCCAGTTACTTCATTAAAAAGACTTTCCCAATCAAAGATTCCAATATACACAATACTCCTAATACACAATAACCTAGGTTTGAACCCACGCGTATTCGATATATTTTGGTAAAAATTATTAATGATTGACGATTAATGAATTAATGATTGACTACTTGAAACAACGTTTTCCATTTAAACTCCTAAACTCGAAATTACCTTTCTTACTTTCTACCACAACTTAGTTTTATATTTTCAGAATACTCATAACAAATTTGATAAACAAACAAACAAATTAACTAACCAAGATATCCATAAATATTCAAAAAAAAAGAAGCAAATAAAGATATCATATTTTGTTTTTTACTTTAGCATTCTCTGCCTAACATCATCTCCAATTAGTTCATTGGAAGATTTTCCCGAACAAATATACAAATATAGACAATACTCATTGTTACATAAACCAAATAAAACAAAAAAAAATAGAATTGCACAAAACAATGAAAACACACCAAAATAATACAACACTATAAAAACACAATTATGACCTTGAATGGAATCACAAAATCATAAACGGATGATAGGAAACTCAAATCATATAAACAATTCGAAAAACGAAAATACAAAGAAAATCATATTATCAAAAATACTACTCCACAAAAAAAAAATCATAACCTCAAAACTAATGGAACCATATACTAACGTAAAGGTCGAGACTCTATATTTATAATTGATTTGTTAGAGATAACCGTCTTAATTATCCAGCTGGATTTTACGTTTTAGAAATAGAAATTTACTCAAACACAATATATACAATAAATTTTGAAGTATTTTAATTTTAAAATTTAAGTATTTTCGTTTTAATTTTTTTTTTAAAAAAATTCTATTTTGATTAGTTTTATATCATTTATTTAATATGAAAATGAAATATGTTATATCATTTATAAAATTTTCTATTTTCTATTTTCCTTTTTACAAAATTTTACTATATATTATAGTAAATTAAAAATTAAAGAGCTTATATATCTTTTATTACCATACATATTATTATTTTCCTTTTTACAAAAAAATCTTACTATAGATTAGCGTAATTTCAAAATTATTAAACATTGAGATGTCTAATCTCGATTGGTCGTTTAAAATCATATGTGGACGACTTAAGGAGCTTATAGCCTCAACTTTTGTAGTATATTATAGATTTTGGTTTTTAAATTTTTTTTTTTAAAAAAAATAGAATATTTTGATTAGTTATACAGTAAAACCTCTATAAATTAGAAATGATGGGACTACAGAAATTTATTAATTTATAGTGATATTAATTTATCTATAAACTAATATTTATTATTTTATAGTATGAATTAATAATTATTAATTTATAGTGGTACTTTAACTCTTAAAGTTTTTTTGAAATTATGAATTGGGCAATTTTACAAAATAAGATTAGTCTTTAAGATTATATAAATTTTTATAGTTTAGAATTGAATTCTATATTTATATAAAAAAATAACAATGGATTAAAAATTTTATAAATAAATTCACTTCTATGCAAAGTACATACATAAATTCAAATTTATGATTAATACCTCAATTGTTATCTTTTAACATCCTATAAAACAAACAAAAAATGAATATGATGCATATTTATAATTAGAAAACATTAAAAAATTGTTTATTTTATTGTTATGGAATATATTATAAGATTATAGTTTAAAAATATAACATAAACCTTTTTTTAATAAAGATGAGGTCTAGGAGAAATTCATTTTTACAAAAAACTAAAACCATATTTCAGCAAACTAATTATATCATAAATATATATATGTGATTATTAATTTATGTTGTTATTGGGACTATATTTACATAGGGATTTCAAAAAAACTTATTATCTTATTATTTTATCAAATTTGGTTAATTTTTACACTGGCCCGACTTGGGACCAGCAAAATTTATTAATTTATTGAGTATTAATTTATAAAGGTTTTACTGTATATTTTTTATTTATTGTGAATATGATATATTAAATTCATTAACATTTCCATATTTTAAAATATATCTTTTGTATCCATATATCTTATTATTTTCCTGTTTACAAAAAGAAACTTAATATAGAAAATTATAGTAATTTCAAAATTGTTAAACATTGAAATGTCTAATCTCGATTGGCCGTTTAAAATCCTATGTGGACGGCTTAAGGAGCTTATTTTTCCTATTTACAAAAAGAAACTTAATATAGAAAATTACAGTAATTTCAAAATTGTTAAACATTGAAATGTCTAATCTCGATTGGCCGTTTAAAATCCTATGTGGACGGCTTAAGGAGCTTATAGCCTCAAATTTTATCCAACTTGATTTTACTTTCTAGAAATAGAAATTTACTTAAACACAATATTCACAATAAATTTTGAAGTATTTTAATTTAAAAATTAATAAAAATGAAGTGTTTTCGTATTATTTAAGAAATAATTTTTATATATATTTTGATTAGTTTTATATCATTTATTTATTATGAAAAGAAATATGAAATTTAGAAATATTTCCATATTTTAAAATATATATTTTATTTCCATATATATTATATATTGCTTTTTTAAAATAAAAAATCTTTACATAAAATTTGTCATAATTTAAAAAATGTTAAATAGTGAGATGTCTAATCCTTATTGGTCGTTTAAAATCCTATGTGGACGGCTTCAAAAGCTTATAGCCTCAACTATTATATAGTATAGATTGACTGATTCATTAAGTACTAATGAAGCAGCAGGATAAGTTATTTGAGTGTTTCAAATACATTTGTTTTGTTAATCAATTGAGTTAGTCAATCTTCTTCCATTCCCATTTCTACCCTCGTTCCACCTTCCGCGAGTTAAGGCTTTGAATCTTTCGATCATCAAGTGATTATACATAGGATTCAATGCGATCGTGTATCATTTTGGGGTCAACAATAGGTAACAGAAGTATCCCTTACAAAATTGATTTTATTAGTTTTGTATATGTTTTCTTATAAATATTATATATTCAAGAGAAATTCTTACTAATAACCTTTTTCTAATACTCTTTTGCAAAATTACCCTCTTTTTGTCATTTTTATTTTTGCCCTCTCTTAAATTTTAATAGCCATTTTAACCCTAATTGAAAGAATATTCCTTCCAAAAATTTCCCCCAAAAATTTCCCGCCAAAATTTTCCCGCCAAAACATTTTCCTAGAAAACTTTTCCCGCCAAATATTTTTCCGACAATATTTTCCCGCCAAAAAATTTCCGCAAAAACTTTCCTACAAAAAATATATTTTGTTATTACTCAACAAACTTAGTCCGCAGGTTCCAATAGACTTAAGAGACTCACTCACTTAAGACTAATGAATACAAATGACAAAGACTTGAACTTTGACAAGAAGAAACTTTGCTATTACTTTAAAATTGATCAAGGGTAATTACAAATGAACAATATAATGAGCTTATATAGGCTCAGCTACACGTCCTAATAATGTAAAACAAGAAACAAATCGCTCAAAATTAATTACACTTGTCGTTGGGACTTTATGAACCAAATCGGCAAAATAAGGCAAGTAGAGAGATGCCTTGAGTCTTGAAAGCTTGGGTGCGAATCCATGACTCCTTGGGGTGTCTAGGTTCATTGTAGGAAGCTTCAAGACGTGCATAAGTGAATAAGGAAGGAGTGTTTGCAGCTTGATCTCATTTTGCTCCATGTATGGCAAGTAGTGACTCATCGGCTTCTTGTTTGGTAAGGTTTACCAAAGATCATGTGGGACAAGTCTTGTGTGGCCTACAAGTTCTCTTAGTTTCCATATGCAGCTTTGGAACACGTCTTCATGAAATTAAAGAAGAGTTTCCTTATATCGCTCTAAGTAGATCAACGACCTTGATTCAAAGGGTAGTTTGGACTCGGGTCTTCTCTTGGGATGTTCTCCATGGGCTGGGGCCTTGTAGTGATTTGACTTGCTGATTTTTTGATCCCTCTTGAACTGTCGGACTTCTTAGGGTTAATATCATGGTGAATAATTAACCCTTCACCTTGTACTTGATCAGAACTCCACTTAGACAAAGATTCTCCAAAATTCTCCATGTAGACCGGTTTGTTGTGCTCTTGGTCTAATCTAGTTCTGATGTCCGCATCATACCCTCTCTCTTGAAAAAGTTTCGACCTCGAAACTGTACAATCTGCACCAAGAGAAAGCAAGTTAGCTTTCATGCGTTTTGAGAGTTCAATGTCTTACCTTGGTGTTGTTCTGTCTTCATGATGCATGGTGCATCCGGTGGCTCTCCTTTGAGCAAGAAAGTAAAGATCACTCCTCGGTTTTGATCTAGTACAATGGTTGATGGTGTAACGTGTTTAGCTCCTTCTCGGGTATGTGCTTGAGCTTTGAAATCTGGCGGTTCCTGTTTGATTAAGAATGAACTTGGGACTCTCCTAGTCTCCATTAGGGAAGGTGTGACCACCAATGGCGCTGGTTTACTCCGGTTCCGATTTTGATTCAAGCGTTTCTTCATCTCCGGTGAATCGCCTTTATGATCCTCATTCGTACCTGCAATGTTGTTGACACTTTTGGCAAAGAACAAGTGCATTAATACAGTCATGGGAACAATATAAACATGTAAAACAAGGACGAGTTGAACCATTTCTCTTTTATAAAGTTTATCAATAAGTATGTCACAAAGTGTATCAACTAATCGATATGATTTAAAACAAGAAATTGATTCTACATGTTTATTTAAATAACCAACGTTTCTCTCAAACTTTCTAGACCTTAACAACATTATTATCACATTCATTCAAATTATTAGAAAAAACTCGAAGTAACGTGGGACTTACTTGACATAGATCTTTGTTGAGTATATCTTTCGAAATAACCACGGTTGGTTGATTCAATGACTGGTCCGGTGATTCTTCTTGCAGCAAGATGTTGTTGGTGCTAACTTCATCATCTTTATTAGCTGGTAAACACATCTTAAGCTCTTGAACTGGATGCATGTTATCACTCTTTGCTAGTTTCTCCGTTTGCTCCACATTCATTATCCTTTGGGATGTGGTCTCTCGATCATCATAATACTCTTCTATGGTACCTGTATGTTTTAGGATACCATGTAAGGTGTTTGGCATTAACTCAACCTTAATGAGTGTGATCTTTGAAGCAAGATCAGATGATGTTGAACATAGTTGAGCCTTCACACGTGCTTCAACAGTTGGTTGCTCACACATCTTATTTTCGCAAACTTGTGATGACGTTGTTTCCGAAAGTTGCTCCTCAAGGCTTATATCATTCTCAACTTCCCTTGGAGTTGCTACATGGTGGTTTAATTCTTCATCCTTGTCATCCATCATATGACTTAGACCTGCATCAATAACCTTTGGCAAAGACAAGCGCATTAATCTAGAATTGGGAATTTCTAAACTTGATTTCACTAGACAATCATTTGAGTTTGATGCATTTGGTTTTAACTCTATTGATGTGATATGTTCTACATGTCGTTCAGGACATGATGCAGCAAAATGACCTCTTTTATGACACCTATAACATGTCGGTCATTTGTTTTTAAACAATTAGAAGACTTACCTTGCTCGGGTTTGTCTCGCTGTTCAAGTGAAGGTATGGGGTTTGATTCTTCTTTTGCACTTGTACCTTTCTCATTCTCATTGGATAAAAGCAAGTGTATCACGTGGTCAACTTGTTGATAATCATTAAGCTTAGAAGTTGTGGCACTTACCTTGGCGGGTGACATATCCGCGTTTTGATTGGAACTAACACGTTGATGTGTTGTGTTCTCTCGGCTTGGTTCCTTTGAGGGGTAAGTGTTTTGACCGGGTTGGGATAGCATTTGAGGTGCATATCTCTCCCTCATAAGCAACTTTAGTTGCCCCCACGTTTTAAGTGATGGTTCCTTGTACCATACTCTATCTTTTTCCTCTCGGTTCCACCAACGTTTTGCGCTTCCCATGAGTTGTTCAAGACAATAGGTGAGCCTCTCTTCTTTGGGAATGGCATAGTATCTAAAGTACTTGTCCATGTTGAGTTCCCATTGTAGATAATCTCTTTCATGTCCTGCAAACTCAAAACATTCAGGTCCAAAATACTCATAACCATTGTCTAGAGATAACCTGAATTTTGTCTTGTGGATTCGGTTGGGATTGGATAGCAACGGGTCTCTTCTAGCACCATGTTTTAGCTCGCCTCCTCTTAGTTTACTGGTCCTTGCGTCTCTCTCAGCTAGGGGATCACGTCTACCACTTGGATGTGGTTCAAAACGAATTGATGATCGTTGACTCACTTCCTGTACTACTCGTGGGTTTGTACAGAAGTACTTGTCTCTTGATTTTGTTTGACGTGAGGCTGTAGGTTCTCGGTGTAATAAGATGATTATCGGTCTTCTCTTCATGCCTTGGAAGACGTCGATAATGGTAGTTCTTCGTTGTTACTCTTTTATTCCCCATGTCTTCTTTTCGCTTAAGATAATCATTTTTTCCTGAAAAAGACATAATTTGGGTCAATGGAGATTTTGAACCATGGCTGGAAAAATTATCATTAAATTTAATCAATGGTTTAGAATAGCCATTATTGTTGTTGTATGAGTCAGGCGGTTCTGGTTCTGGTGCTTCATGGCCTGGTTCATCTCTTGGATCAGAAGCTGAACTATCATCTCGTCGCCACGAGATTGTTCCATAGTTGTCTCCTTGAGGTTCTTCATCTGAGTAAAACTCAATAAACTCCATATTTGCTCTGGTCTTCGTGATTGAAGAATCTTGCACAAGCAAAAGAAATATGTATCAGAAGTAAATCAACAAATAAGGAAAATAATAGAAATAGATATTTTTGTTTCTTTTTTTTAATAAATCCGAAAAATTCAATGACAAAAAGGTAAAATTCAGTTTTTATTTTCTTTTCTGGTTTTATAAAAATAAAATTCGAAATTATTTTTTTTATAACAAAAAAATGATTTTTATGGCTTTTTCTTTTAATAAATCCGAAATAAATAAGAAAATGAAGTAAATCAAACTTTTTTTGTGATCAAATACTGAAGCAAATAACAAGAATAAAGCAAGGAAAAAAAATTATTTGATTTTTTTATATCAAATAAAAATAATAAGAAAAACAGAAAAAACAAATATAGGTTGAAAAGATACAACCTTGGGGATAGGAGCTTTTGAAGCTCTGATACCAGATGATACAAGATTGGAATCACTCCAAACTTTAGATCACTTGATGATCAAGAGATTCCAAGCTTAGCTTGCGGAAGGTGGAATTCACGAGCTGGCCAGAAGCACTCTCTCGTGAATCAGTGCGTGGTTCAGGGGATAGTTCAGGTGATTGACTCACTCAATCGGTGGGATAATCGACTCACTCGATCAATGGACGAATAAAGGATGTTGAATCACTCAACAAACTTAATCCGCAGGTTCCAATAGACTTAAGAGACTCACTCACTTAAGACTAATGAATAAAAATGACAAAGACTTGAACTTTGACAAGAAGAAACTTTGTTATTACTTTAAATTGATCAAGGGTAATTACAAATGAACAATCTAATGAGCTTATATAGGCTCAGCTACACGTCCTAATAATGTAAAACAAGAAACAAATCGCTCAAAATTAATTACACTTGCCGTTGGGACTTTATGAACCAAATCGGCAAAATAAGGCAAGTAGAGAGATGCCTTGAGTCTTGAAAGCTTGGGTGCGAATCCATGACTCCTTGGAGTGTCTAGGTTCATTGTAGGAAGCTTCAAGACGTGCATAAGTGAATAAGGAAGGAGTCTTTGCAGCTTGATCTCCTTTTGCTCCATGTATGGCAAGTAGTGACTCATCGGCTTCTTGTGTGGTAAGGTGTACCAAAGATCGTGTGGGACAAGTCTTGTGTGGCCTAAAAGTTCTCCTAGTTTCCATATGCAGCTTTGGAACACGTCCTCATGAAGGTAAAGGAGAGTTTCCTTATATCGCTCTAAGTAGATCAACGACCTTGATTCAAAGGGTGGTTTGGACTTGGGTCTTCTCTTGGGATGTTCTCCATGGGCTGGGGCCTTGTAGTGAATCAAATGACTGTGTGGGCTACCTTCATGGCTGATCCAAGTGTTAAAAGACTTCAAATCCTCACAGCTCGCAATCTGATGTAGTTCAGGCAGTCGGTCAGCGAGTAGTTCAGGCAGTCGGTCAGCGAGTAGTTCAGCATGCTTGTCAGCGAGTAGTTCAGCATGCTTGTCCGCGAGTAGATCAGAATGTACATCAGCTATCATCTTTGAATCATATGGATGGTGAATGATTCCTTGATGACTTGGTGTTGCCTCATTAAAAACCTTTCTAGGTAAACCCATTGGGACAAACCCTAGATAAGGGAAAAAGAGTGCAACAGTCATATCCCAATAATAAGGTGATTTGACTTGCTGATTTTTGATCCCTCTTGAACTGTCGGACTTCTTAGGGTTAATATCATGGTGAATAATTAACCCTTCACCTTGTACTTGATCAGAACTCCACTTAGACAAAGATTCTCCAAAATTCTCCATGTAGACCGGTTTGGTGTGCTCTTGGTCTGATCTAGTTCTGATGTCCGCATCAGAAGTATATTAAATTTTGACTATATCATCTACTTTAAAGTACTTTAATTTCATATTTTATTGGGTTAAAGTGTAAACAATTTCTTTGGTTTTCGTTTTTTTTTCTTTTAAATTAAGTTAGTTTTTTTTTAACACCTAAATTAAGTTAGTTTTAATGAATATTGATAAGTTATTTTTATATTATTGAAGCATTCTTTTTATATTATACCTTTAAATATTTTTATTTCTTAAACTATGATGAACTTAGAAGATGAATGTTTATACGTAAGTAAAGCCCAAAAAGCCAGAAAAATTCTTGTAGCCCTATTAGGGCCGGACCGGGCTTTGAAATATAATTTGTATTATGTGTTTTTATTATGTTTTTTATATTATATGTGATACAAATTTTATAAAATCTAATAATTTTGAAGAAATTTTAAAAATACCTCTTTTCAAATACCACTTTTTAAAATTACTCCATTTCAAAGTTTATCAAAAAAACCACTAAAAATGTTGAAATTTATCCAAATATGTGTGTAAGCTTATAAATAAACACAAATATTACCTTTGAATGTGTATAAAATTATATATATTTTTTTATAAATAGCGTAAAGGTAACTTATAAAAACCTTATAAACTTTTTAAAAAACCTTTTAAAAACCTTTTAAAACATGTAAAAATGATTTAAAACCTTTTCAAACATTATAAAATATTTATATCGAATCTCAGTAGTAGTTATTATGTAGAAGTACCTTATATTATATGTGATACAAATTTTATAAAATCCTATAATTTTGAGGAAATTTTTAAAAATACCTCTTTTCAAATACCACTTTTTAAAATTACTTTATTTTCAAAGTTTATCAAAAAACCACTAAAAATGTTGAAATGTATCCAAATGTGTGTGTAAGCTTATAAATATAGGTTTATGAAATGTTTATACTCAGATAAAGAAGAAACCAAATTTTGGAGACAGATAAAACAAAAATTAGTTTTTTAGGCAACTGACATAAGAAGTGACAGCCCTATCCCTAAGAAAAATTGTTTAAAACAAGAGTGAATTACTTACTGACACACTTTGAGGGGTAGCACTTACAAAAAACACACTCTCCGGATTATGATGTACTTTGGCCACTGTTTGGGCCAAAAAAAGACATAATTGGCCTAATAAAGTAAACATCATCTCTCGTCCGTTTCTTTTCTCTCGTCGTCATTTTCACAGGTTTCAGTTAGTTGATAACTAACTTCGTTGGCATATCTAGTTACGATTAATTATATTTTAATTAGCCAAGCATAGAATAATACTTAGTGGTAATAATTGTTTCGTTTTCTCCAACATATCGACGATATGTCTTCACGGCGACGGATGCACTGTTTTGGAAGCTTTTGAGAAATTTGTTGATGAATGACGACGACGATGGTATAATATGTTTATGTTAAACTTGTATATACTAATTTCTCAATCACTTTGGATGACAGATCTAGGTAAGTGCTTCTGAGTTTTTTATTTTTTGTTTTTCGTTTTTACAGATTTAAATCGGTAGTGACGATGCTCTTTGTGATCATGTGGATGAGGTTTTTTGGATACCGATGACCTATTCTGTCCAAAAAATGCTTCCAATCATTCTTAATACTCTCATCTTCAACGTTGGATAGACGATTATTATCCATATGTTCACATGTACAGAGACACACGCATTTACACTCATTTTTATTGGAATTTTCTCATGTACATATGCACTCATTTATACTAAGGCCATGTTCGGTATATGATCGTGCGACTGTGTTGAGCGACTAAAAATAAGATGACGTGGCCAAAATTTATTGGATCAAAAGGTGTTGCCGGAACAGTTAACGGAGTCCCTGAAATGAGATGCAACAGTTAAAGAGTTACCGAAATGAGTCGCAACAGCCGCCAGAATCTTCGGCGATTAGTTATTGATCCAAAAACAATCGCGCGTCTCTTTTTCTAACACCAGCATCAATATTTTCTGCAATCTTGTGTTTAAAGCAACAAAACTACAATGGTTATTTGAGTCGCTACCGCTGGCCGCAGCGATTATCAAAAGAACATGACCTAAAACATGTAAAACGTAACCACATGTTGTTAAAATGTCCAAACACAAGTATGTATATCCAGAAACGATATTACAATTGACCATCCAAATATCAGCGAATAAATGGTCAACTACAAATGGATAATATACATAATATAATTCATCTGATGCTCTTTGTGATCATGTGTATGATGTTTTTTGGATACCGATGACCTATTCTGTCCAAGAAATGCCTCCAATCATTCTTAATACTCTTATCTTCGATGTTGGATAAACGATTATTGTCCATATGTCACATGTACATAGACACACTCATTTACACTCATTTTTATTGGAATGTTCTCATGTACATATGCATTCATTTATATTAAAACATGTAAAAAGTAACAACATGTTGTTAAAATGTCCAAACACAAGTATGTATATCCAGAAATGATATTACAATTGACCATCCAATTATCAGCGAATAAATGGTCAACTACAAATGGATAATATATATAATATAATTCATTCAACAATATAGTAAAATGCATCTTCAAATATAGGAAAAATAGAAATATTGAGTATTGTACAAAAATAAATATAAAATATTGTTATATAAAGTGATTATAAAAAAGAATGATAAAAAATGAGAAAGAGAAAGAAAAAGAAAGGGAAGGAATCAAAAAGGAGGAGGAGGAAAAAAAGGAAGAGGAAGAGAACGTAAGTGTTTAGTTGTGTGGCATTTTAGTTGGGATGGCAAATGAGTTAATATGTTGAATCAGTGAGGGTGAGAGAGTAAACAAACTTACCCAAAGTCCACCATGACTTTATAAGTGTGTCATAGTACAATTACACTTTTGAAAGTGTATCTAGACGCAAAATTCCCTTAAAACAAATAATAGCATTCTCTCTCTCTTATACTAGCCTGTAGGCTACACCCACACTATCTTCAAAATCTTTTGATGCCGCCGACCCAAGATTTGGAAAAGAAACAATGATGGTTTTTGATACGCTACTGTGGATGATACTCGTTGGGTTATTTATTACACCGATATCTCAGTTGCCTCAACAACACCACTCTGAGACAAGTAACCCAGTTACACAACGCTCTCTTTTAATACCGGTGATTAACAAGTTACAGAGAGACTTTAAGGTTCAAGTATAAATTTATGGCGGTTTTGTTTTTGTTATTCCTACGATGGAGGGCTATTCAATGCTTCTATACTTTATCAGTTTTTGTCAACGTCTTGCGATAACTATATATTGAGTTCGATAAGAACTAACTTAATCATTTTTATTATCAGTTACAAGATGGCGCTTGTGGTACGGTTGGCTCGAGGCGAGTGGCGGATGAACGAGCAAGGAGACTACGAACACGTTGCGGATTTGCAGGGTTACTGTCTGGCTGTGAGAATACGAGAGAGAGATAATTTCAAGACCGTGATGGAATCTGTTAAGGCATGACTGCAACTTCGAGAAGAAGATAAGGTGGAACTGACATACCAGTGGCCGAAATGGATAATGGGGCCGAAATGGAAGAGGGCAGATCCAATACTGATCCAAGACGACAAAGACATGACTCTATTTCTGGCGATCCGGGCGGACCTGGAGGAGGTGTACCTAAGAGTGAAGGTCATACGGGAAGGAACGAGCAGTGAAGCCCAGATGATGAATAAGCCACCCCCAACGTTCAACCCAGCTGGCCGGACTTCGGCCGAAATATCAGATAGATACTGGAATAGCACGGATACACAAGCTACTTGGACCAGCGTGATAACGAAAATGTTACTGGATAAGCAAGAGGGGCCTGTTAGTGGGCCAAAACCAGGAAATACATATCAAAGGACCACAAGCCTTTACGTCCCACTAAGTCCGGCGGCTGGTGGAATTGTCATTTCTGATCACGGTCAGAACGATTCAGTTTTCTTATCATCTTCCCCAAAACAGATCGGAGATGCTTCGAGAGAACGAAACTCAGCGGTCGCAAGGCCTACAGACAAGGGGAAACAAAAGATGGGGATCAACGATATTGTCACAGACGAGGACTACGAGATATTCAAGAAACAGTACCAAGCAGAGATGTGGCGAGAGGTGTGTGCGACTCAAATCTCCTTGGGCAATGGGCAAACTGGTGCTGACGAATACGGGGTTAAAACGGCGAGGAAGTTAGATTTTGGTTTTTGCCAACCACCAAATGCATCAAGCAGCAACAAAGACTACCAAGGACCCTCTAGTGAGTTGGGAGAAGGAAGCGCGACCAACGTGGTCACGATTTCTTCAGGCGAGTCAATGTTTCGAACACCGACCCCACTATCTGGAAGTATCTCTTTCTCCTCTGAGGAGCTGTATAACGACCTAGATCCGGATTATGTTATTGGTAAGTTAATAGAATTTTTAACCAGCTAACATTCAGTTTATCAAGTTAAATATATGTTAATCGATTTTTTCCTTTCCACAGATAGTAACATGGTAGCTCAATACCATTCGGATCTAGAGGCACCAGTCTCCGTTACTCCGATTCAAACACGAGGGATAGACAAGGGGAAGGGTATAATGCTAGAGGGTGGTCAAGATAGAGGAGAACAAGAGGTAGGAATTTACTCGGCCCCGCCCATAGTAATTCAGGAGATACGCGACAAAGTTCGTGACACGCCCGTTCTCACCGTCTTGTATGACATGGATGCACCTCCTTACTTCGATGATCCGGGAGAGGAAGGTATTACCGGATACATTACTGGTTATCAGAATAAGATGAAAGTTATCGATATATTAATAAGTTAATACTCTATATATTTTACTAATCAAACACAATATCTTCGAATGATAGATTTCCTGCGAGGGGCCTTGAAAGATGCTGACTATGAAGCTGATGATGTTTTTGTTGGGCGATTATACAAGGACAAGGAGGACTGTACTACAAAACTGGCAATACATGCCATAAGAAGGAAGTTCCATTTCATCCTTCCTACATCAACACCTAAGGTGGTGGCTGCTGTTTGTGTGAGCAATACCTGTCCATGTGAGCAATACCTGTCCATGGAGGGTCTATGCAACAAAGTTGGAAGAAAGTGAGAGATTCGAAGTACGGACAGCTGTACTGCAGCACACGTGTAGTGTGGATGCAAGAGGCGACTTCCATAAGATGGCATCAACCGCTGTTATAGGGAAGCTGATGAGGACGAAGTATGTTGGGGTAGGTAGAGGCCCAAGACCTAATGAGTTACGGAAGATACTAAGGCAGGAGTTCAGCTTGAACATTTCTTACTGGAAGGCGTGGAGGGCGCGGGAAATCGCCATGGACAATGCCATGGGATCTGCAATGGGGAGCTATGCTCTCATCTAGCCATACTTCAAGTTTCTTTTGGAGACAAATCCAAACTCATTGGTCTATTTGGAAACAGCACCTGGTCCTGACGACGTGGAGAGGTTCAAGTATCTATTCTTGTCCCTGAGTGCATCCATCAAAGGATTTGAATTTATGCGGGAGGTCATCGTCATCGACGGAACCATCTCAGGGGGCGATATGGTGGTTGCTTGATCGCAGCGAGCGCGCAAGACGCAAATTTCCAAGTGTTCCCAATCGCGTTTGGAATAGTGAACAGCGAGAACGATGAAGCCTGGACTTGGTTCATGGAGAAACTTTCGGAGGCAATACCAGACGACCCAGATCTTGTTATCGTGTCGGATCGCCATTCTTCGATATATGCAAGCATCCGCAAGGTAAATTCCATTTTCCGCTTGTTGTTTATAGACGACTGAACTTGCTGATAACTTAAACATTATATACAAAATAACTAGTTATATGCTACGAACAAAAGTGGTGGATAAAAGGATGCAAACTTAAGTTATGTAAAATTCCGGGTTTTTGAAGGTTTAACATGGCACTTGTCTGGCAAAAAATACAAATGTGAAAAGATAGAACGTTGTATAGAATAATATCGCAATTGTATAAGTAACATGAATATATGATAAATGATATAATTAGATGCTAAAGACAGATAGATAGTTAAGAAAGTATAATCGAACGATAACGTTAAATATGTATAGAGAACAAACTTAGTATATGATACTAATCAAATTACATAATATGTTATTATCTAATGGATAATACTATATTAAAAATATATATATATATATATATATATAAACAATTATATGATAAATACCTTGTTATTTCGTAGGGCACTATATAATTCATTAAATTAGAACATATTGTAAATATGTCACAACATTTGTTCTGCTTGAATTGAACCAAAAAAATTTGCTTTGCGGAGCCTGTAAGCGTGCTTGTACATAGGGTTAAATTTATAACTGTTAAAAAACCATAGGATGACAATTATATGTGCTTTTGATAACCCATTAATTATATGCTAATTCACATAAAACAACTTCCACTAATGCAGGTGTATCCGATGGCTTCGCATGCGGCATGTGTTGTTCACCTGAAGCGAAACATTCTTGCGATATTTAAATTTGAAGAACTTAGTTTCTTGGTTTCCAGCGCGGCGAGGGCATACCGGCTTGGCGATTTCAACAAGCTATTTGCTGAGATATGTGCAAAGAGTGGACCATGTGCGGAGTCACTGGAATCGGATTTGAGCACTGGACCATATCACATTTTGTAGGAGAGCGATACAATGTCATGACCAGCAACATCGCTGAGTCCTTGAACAACGTCCTCACTATGGCCCGGGACTATCCAGTGATCTCTATATTGGAGACAATCCGTACAACCTTAGTGACATGGTTCGCTCTATGCAGGGAAGCAGCTAGGGTTGAGGATAACATCTTACCACCAAAGGTCAACGACATGGTTATTGAGAACTATGAGAAGGGCTCGGGTTTTTTGGTTATTAAGATCGGTGATGGCCAGTATGAAGTTCATGACGCCGAGGACTCCGCTTTCGCCGTCAATCTTTGGGAGAGAACCTGCACCTGCCGTGAGTTCCAGCTGCTAACCATACCATGTTCCCACGCTATCGCCGCAGCTATCCGAGAAGGTGTGAAGGTGGACACTTTGGTGGGTGTTACACACACTGTTCCGAACCTTAGGTCCTGCTACTCGGAGATGATCATGCATGTCCCAGACATGGCCAACCTTGCACCCTCTCCAAACGATGTAGGTGGAGGAAACTTAGGCCCTCCGTTTGTGAGGAGGCCCCCAGGCAGGCCGAGGAGAAGAAGACTTTTTCAAGGGGAGAATTCCGGGTATGTTAAGCATAGCCATCTAAGTATATCCGAATAAATATTTGGTTACCTTTCTGTATTAATATTTTGGATTGGATCTCTAAACAGAGAACTTCGAGGAGGAGATGTACCAGGTGCCGTGCTCTAGGGCACAACAGGGCAACGTGCCAGGGTCCACTTCCGGTAATAAGTTCGTAAACTTCAATATAACCTACTGAGCTGTGTGTCTCATTTAACACGTAGTTAACCTATATACAGGGGCCTTAGATGGAAGCAGGCCTACGTTTTTTGTGCATATGACGGACCAAACTAGGATTTGTGGTATAAATAATGAAGCAGCAGAAAGAATCGGGAAGATGGTGACAGGAATTTTCCATTGTATAAAGTAACTAATCTGTTACCCGGTATATGTATGATTATCTAGTATGCTCCCCGTAGGGGAAACTCAAAATCGGTGTTATGCTAAACAATGCTCACTACTAGAGTTTGTTTATCAAAACAATGTTTTTTAAGAACTAAATTATAAATGAAGTTTGGTCCTCTAAATTATTTGTTTTATGTTTATTAAATTAGTTGATACTTGGGAACGTATTAATTATTTGTTAACATATTCATTATCGATTAACTAAAGTGTTAGGTAAATCAAATCACTAGTTATCACAAGTAAACCCAAACATTAGTTTAATTGTGGTAGTGTCAACACAAATTATATATATTAAATATATTCCCTAAGGCATAAAATTTCCAACCCAAACATTATTTTAAAATTGCTATTGACTTTTAAATGTTATCGTGTGTTATATATGCTAACTATTTCCGTACGTCATAACTAATCATGGGTCCAAACACAAGTCAAACCCTAACATTATTTTAAAATTGCTTTTGACTTGAAACCGTATTTATTAGATGCTAACTAATATGTAAAATCTATACACTAAGCCAAGGCCTAGTCAACCCAATGGTTTGCAGTAAAATTAGTAGTTACTCGGTAACTTATTTATTAGTGGTTAACATTTTCTTTGGCGGTTAACTAATGTAGTAGATCAAACCTGATGCCTAATACACACAAAGGTCAACCCAAACATTAATTTAATAGTGGTAGTGTCTTGCTAAATTATTTATTATATACAAACTTATATGTTATTTCTATACCCTAAGCCACAAACAAAACAACCCTAACATTAGCTGTATTCTTCGCTGTATTATGTTAACATTCTTATTAGATGTTACCGTGGGTAATATATGCTAACAATTTTCTCAGGACAAAGCTGACATTGGATTAAATTAACCCAAACATTAAATAACATTGCAAATGACTAGGAACCATACTTATTATATGGTAACTTATATGTCAGATCTAAACCCTAAGCCAAGGCCTAGTCAACCCAATGTGTAGCTATAAAATTAGTTGTTACTTGCCAAGGTATTTATTATTTGTTAACATATTCATTATCGCTTAACTAAAATGTTAGGTAAATGTAATCACTAGTTAACACTAGTCAACCCAAACATTAGTTTAATAGTGGTTGAGGTAACCCAAATTATAAATTATAACCAGAGTTATATGTTAAATCTATTCCCTAAGGCACACAATTGTCAACCCAAACATTAGCTGTATTCTTCACTGTATATTGATAATAGAAATAATAAACGTTATCAAGTGTATTATATGATAACAATTTCCGTAAGTCATATATAATCATAGGTCCAAGCGCAAGTCAAACCCATACATTATTTTAAAATTTCAATTGACTGGGAACCGTATTTTATTAGATGCTAACTAATATGTAAAATCTATACCCTAAGCCAAGGCCAAGTCAACCCAATGTTTTGCTATAAAATTAATTGTTACTTAGCAAGTTTTTTATTAATGGGTAATATATTCATTACCGGTTAACTAATGTAGTAGATCAAACCTGATCCCTAATCTACACAAAGGTCAACCCAAACATTAATTTAATAGTGGTTGTGTCATGCTAAATTATTTATTATATGCAGACTTATATGTTAATTCTATACCCTAAGCCACAACGACACTACACCTTTAACCCTAGTACGGGTACTAAACAAACCAGACAAGTGTACAAATATGTTATTTTAATGGCAACATAAAAATTAAACGATAATTAAATAAAATTATACAACAACTAAGTTATGGTTATGGAAATAGGAAACGATAGAAAGATGATTATCTTGAGGTTGCATAAGTCATGAGCAATGAAATGGATACAAGTATACGTGAACATAAGGATTCAAACATGTAAACATATCCCTAAGGAACACCAGCTAGTATGATGGCGGATATAAGCCTCTTAATTTCCTATTCCAATTGTTCGACCTTAACATCCGCACATTCCTCAAGACCACCTATGGCATGCGCATGAATCATAAATACTGCCATCATACCAGAATCAGAAGGCGATTGAACCTGAGGTATGCACGAAGGACGAGTGATTTGAAAGGGTCATGTGGGCGTTGGGAAAACACCAGCCTGATAGAGAAGATACGAAAGCATTAAGGCAATTGGTTGGAGCTCAGCTAGTATTTCTTGGTCCTTAAGCAGCTGTGTATTACAATCCAGAACAACAATCCCGTCATTAAGCAGATCAATGCACAGCGACACCCAGTGTTTCTGATCGAAATTGAAAGGAACATAAAGATAATCTGCTTCAGAAAATAGCTGAGCCCGGCCTAGGTCTCCAACCCCTAAAATTTGACCAACCACATCAGTGGGAAATTTGAAATCGGCTGGGACAGGGACCTTGGTGAATTTTGGAAACTGACGAATCAACAAGGACACAAACTTTGAATCAAGTAAGTCGACATGAAGTTTCTTCCCATCAAGGTCTTCAGTCCGCAACAGATGACGACTGAATCTAATCAAAGCATCCATAACCTTCAAAAATTTAATTGGCCAACAACAATGGAATGTTAAATTTTAATCACTCTGTTACGTGGCCACATATTTGGCATAAGCATACCTTCGCATTGAGATGTTTTTTCCGCTCTATTATATCAAAAACATCTTTGTTAGACAGGGACGCTTCACCCCCTAGGCTAATAGTCCTGCAACCCACAACAATTTTGTTAGTCCGATAAAACAATACTTACCAAATATGACCAGGTTATTCAAATAGGCAAATCTGGATGGTCCGGTACCTGGCGGCCTTGAGCTTGTTCAGAGAATTCTGGAAACGTTCTTCAGGGTGCACCGGTAAAATGGAATCCTTCTCAATAGGTGATGGGTGCCCAACCAAGACTTTGGTCTTCTTATCATACTGAAAACGCCCATCCAGCTTGGTTGAAAACGTACGCATCCTCTTACTCCTCCTACCAGGATTAACTACTCCGACCTTGGACAAAGATATAACGGGACACAAATATTTACCTAATAGTAAATAAAAAAATTATCGGTTAACATAAGATTTAGTTGTATATTATTACGTTACCTGCTTCTCCTTAGCCACAGTCGGCCTTTGGTTTGCGGGTGGAGGGGTCAAAAACACCTAAAGGGACAAAATAAAAAAAATAAAAAAACCTAGGGGATCAAAAAAAAAAATTCTTCTAATTAATTGAAGCGAAATAATTAAAAAGAAACCTGTTCGGTTTCATAAAGAACTGTATCCACTGCCTGGTTGTGCGGGAGATTAGTGACCTGCATAAAATAGTTCATTTAACACACCAGCATAAAATAAATTCTATAACGGGAAAAAGGTAATTAATATTTACCTGATAACAGTAGCAGTAATTGATAAGAATTTAATTAAACTTCAAAGATTTGCAGTAGCATTAAAACAGTCTAAAATAATTATGGGTTATATTCTGAAAGGGGCAGTGGATACCATGAGTATCCGACGCTAACAAGGGCAAAGTTGAAAGCACACATACACAAACATCGGGAAAAGATTGACACAAAGTGGAAGAAAGTATCCGCTATTAATTATTTTATTAGCCTAAATGACATATTTCTGATAATTGTATGGCGGATGTCTAAAAATATAGTTGCATGTGCTAAAATAAGTTACCGATAATAAAAACGTCCAAGACATAAATAAAACCTTTCCAGACGATACAAATGTTTCTACTCTTGCAAAACAATAAATCCATGACAAACGATCCTTGCTAATATGATCCTTGCTAATAAAAAATATACTGAATATGTCTACTCTTATCAACTAACCATGAGGTTATCAAGATCTTCACTCCCACACCCAATACCGGTTTCTGGGGTGTCCTCCAACCTCTGCAAAGCCGAATTCATATAATTGATTGATGAACTCCATGCAATAAGCAGAGCTGTAAAGATAAAACCACTGACCCGCTCTGCCACCGCTACGGGAAGAGGGTATTCGACAGTGCTATCTGTTTGGATTACTCCAACACCAGACTGATCGACAACCTAGAAAACATGAAAAGCCCTGGCATATCAACAATAATTCTTTAATAGTATAGACAAGAACGTGAAAGACACATATAACAGAAACTTACTACAACGGTGTTAGGGTAAATTTCAACAGCTTCGTCATGCACAAGATCCGTATGGGAAAAACTAACAAACTTCACAAGAAGGTGAAAGATAAAGTAAAGACCAACCCCATGATTTCTTTTAACTAGATGAACTGAAAAACTAGTCAAAACAATCTATATTACCCCCAATCAGATAACCAAATCCAAACCAATGCTTATCATTTGTCAATGCTTCACCAAGAAGTAAAAAAGAATTAACAAACCTTAACAATACTCTTGGGGGGAACACATTTCCCCCCAAGAACTTCTTTGGTTGATTTACCCGCACCGACCTGAAAAGATATCACATATGTGTTTCACTTAGCACATAAAAAACAGGGGCAATTAAATTTTAACGGTAAATGAAAAAGAATTCGATAACATTTCACGGTATTGCTGAAGCACATTCCGGGAGGTCATTACTTCTTCCAATGTCACCAGTCTCTCCAAGCACTCCCCCCTCGGCAACCTGCTGATAACGCACAAATAATCTATTAGGGTAGTCAAACAACATAAATGGGACAGTAGCGCAATTACAAGGTTAAACCAACTTACATCTATTCCAGCTTCGTCGACAATGGCATAATTGATATCAAAAGCTTCTTCAGGAACCTGGAAGAAGATAAAACAAAACATTGGAATAGAAAATGGGAAAAATATTATGAAGTAACATCTCTAAAGGGTAAGAAGGTCTACTTGTTTGATATGGCCCGCCTCCTCCTCAACCACCAAGGCGGGGATATTCGGGTCCTCAATCCTTTGCCCCTCACAAGGGGAGCTGATACCACTTACATAAACACCCCCACTAGAAATACCTTGAATCATAGGACATAGACATATAACAAAAATTATATCAGATAAGTTTGGAATATCGTGTAATAGTTTACAAATTCAAATATGTTTGGGACCTCAATCCTTTGTCCCTCACGAGGGGAGCTGATACCACTGACATCAACACCTCCACTAGAGATCTCCTGAATCATATTAAATAGAAGTATAACAAAAATAATATCAGATAAGTTTAAAATTTCTGAGTAATATTTTACATATACAAATATATTCCTAAACAACTAACCGGGTTAAGCCCTTCAACGGCTGATGGCTCCGCGCTCACACAATTACCCTGCATGAGGTTCTCGAAAAGGTCACATATGGAAACATCAATCTCAGTTAAAATTACAGTCAACCAATATCAAGGGATAGGAGACTGACCTCTACATTCTTGGCTGGATAATGCAAAAGTACATCAGCAATAGAGTGATGAACGTCATCGCGAAGGGCAGGATCGACATCCATTGGAATGGTGGATTCAGTAACCCTGGGACCATTACCTCGGTCTATGGAGGATGATTATGGAATAGAATTGGTTCTCGGATCGTCAGACGATCTACCATCGCTTCCATCGGGATTTTTAGGCAGAGAAACGACTCCGTTTTTTTGTGATCCACTCAGTTACACCCTTGATGATTCGAGCCTCCATTGAGGTGAGTTTAGAGTCCAATAGCCGAGAGAGAGAGTTACTAGATTGCATGACCCAGACAAACAGGCAGGTTCGGGAACATTTGGTGAAGGGTCTTTGGTTTTGGTTGATTGGCTAGGGAGAGGTTTTTGAACTTTCCTAGCCCGTGTTATTTTGGCCAACATTCCCCTTTTCTGTTTTTTGGGCGCCAACTCCAACTGTGATGGTATGCAACCGCCAGTAAACATTTCATTATTAAATAAAAATCCAGACTCAGCAAGGGACACAATATTGTCGACAACAACATCGTCACAGTCATCTTCCCAGGTCAAATCCTCATCCGGATCCATATCAAGCTCGGGAAAAATAACAGGGTCAACCAATATCTGAGATTTGGAAAAGTGTATAAATAATACATTAGCATGATAAGAAAACGATTGATAACGATAGCGTTATCAATTAATTGAACATATACAGTAAGAGAACAATAGATAACTATATTGTTATCAAACAATGGAACATATATAATATGAAAACTGTTTATAACTATATAGTTATAAACCAATACAACAAAAGTTAGATAACCTTAAGGTTAGAAAATAACCTCGCAGTTACCATCTAGTCGTTTAGCGTTTGCTATTTTCAAAGGCACGCAACTACGAGACCCCACCCGGCCGTGGGCTCTTCCTCGGAATCACTACACGGCGGTTCTTCCGCCGGTGACCCTTCTTGTATAGTGGGAGCAACTTCAAGGATCACGAGCTGCAATGCGTAAAGAAGCCCCTGTACAGCGACGCAAGTCGTGGCTAATTGGACAACATCCCTATCTTTGATAGACTTCATCATCATCTCAAACGACAACCGCCCCCAAGGATATGATAGAAAGAATTGGAGATCCTCACACATCACCGCGTGTTCTTTGACAATCTTGGGGTAGTGGGAAGTAGGAACCAAGAATCCATCAACTATAGCAAGACAAGCAAATCTTTGTCGGATTTCCTTATCCATTACATGCCTCTTCTTGAGCATTGTGATTACCCGATCTACAGTGACATCGTCTTCAAGTCCAAACAGGGTACTGTAGTATGGAATTTTCTTCCCGGCCGTTCCTTTTCTTTTCCGCTTCTGCATATTGGGAAACCTCCCACATGGAAGCCCTGTCACAATTTTGAACTCCCGAAGGGAGAAACGAACAGGAGTCCCGGCAAACACAACCCATATTTCATGAGGCTTGGCGACTTCAAGCTGCCTGGATAACAGGAAAAGCCCAAACGACGCGGACCACGCAAGTTTATTAGGGAAATCCAAGAGGTTACCAAATGAAGTCGATCTGATCCACTCTCTCTACTCATCATCCAACGCATCGATGATCATCGAAAGAGTTTTCATCTTGTGATAAACATTGACTCTTTCGCCCAGTGCTTCTTCCCCATATGCGATTATCCGATTAGGTAATTCCAGATCGGTCATCTAAGAAATTAAGAAATACATTAACAAACCGAAACCATAAAATTGATAATTAAGATAGATCCAGCTACGAGTCGGAATATACTCACCGTTGACGTATCGGGAGAAAGTTGAAAAGATAAGAAGGTTAGATGAAGACCGGCACGGGAACCCTAGTTTGAGAAGAAACGTAAAACAACGACTTTGGATTTCCAGAATCACTCGTCTAAAGAACCGAGGGAGAAGGTGAGTAACCCTAATATATCGCCCAAAAAACACGACCGGTGCTTTATCAACAAAGGAGGCGACGATTCATTATTGGGAACATTTATCTTCTTTTTATTTTCCCAAGACCGGAAGAAATCCATCCTAAAGATTTGTTTCTGATTGCTCTGGGCAAAAGAAAGCCTACACACTTAGAGGTATATAGGGTCAAAGTTGAAAGCTATTTTGAGAGCTAATTTCTGCAAGATAATGACTTAATAAATCGGTCAACTGCATACATGAGTTGTAAGTTCCCTATAAATATACACACAAGTTACCTTTGTATGTGTATATAATTTTATATATTTTTTATAAATAGCATAAAGGTAACTTATAAAATCCTTTTAAACTTTTTAATAAACCTTTTAAAAACCTTTTAAGACATGTAAAAATGATTTAAAACATTTTTAAAAATTATAAAATATTTATATCGAATCGCAGTAGTAGTTATCATGTAGAAGTACCTTATAAACCATGTAAACCTTTATATTATTCATATTTAAACAGGGGTATTTTTGAAAATGGATAGATAAATGGGGTATTTTTGAAAAGGGGTTTTTTCTCAAAAATTCTCAATAATTTTCCTGTTTTATAAAATTTTAGTTTTCAAATTTTTTTTTAAAGAACTCTAATTAGAGTTTTACCATTGGAGGTTGATAATTTTAAAAAGTTGTTATTTTTGAGAACTGCACAATTTATTATCAAAAAACTACTAAAAACTTCCATTGGACATGCACTTAGTGTTCGTTAGGCTGTGTATGCCTTATCAAACGAAATATTCAAAAGATAAATCATAAACTCTGTATTTTAACAAACAAAAATGGCCCTGCGACGTAGTTATAATAATACTTTTTCATAACCTAGTAATAAAATGATTAGTTAGTTAATTGTTATCAAACACAGGCTTGCGTGATAGAGCCGTTGTTACACAACGGTTAGAAAGCAAACTGCGCCGCCTATAAATACAGAAACTTCAAAATCATATCTTTACTTTCGAATACAAGCATGACGAGTTTGACTATGAATAAAGAACGAGAGAGAGAGTTCGTACCAGAACAGAGTTTTGCGGTGGTGGTTATGGAGTTACTTCCGTCGTCAAATCTCAACGTTGGTAAGTCTTTTTCATAAAGCTTTGATTTTTCTTTATGGGTTTCCGAAATCGATTGCCAATAATTAGGAATCTGATTCAGTGGCTCTACGTATTAGGACTAGAACATAATCTTTGTATTTGGGTTCTTTAAAAGATGATTTTTATAGGATCAGAACATGATCTAACTAGAGAGAGAGATATTGGCAGAAACAAAGTTTTCACGTGGTGGTTCTAGAGTTGCTTGATCTTTAGATCTCTTAAGGCATAGAAAAGCTTTAGATAGTGTTGTTTTACAACCATAAGTATAACGCCTAAACAGAGTTACTTCCGCCGTCAAACCTCACTGTTTCTTGTCCTGTACGGTAAGTCTTTTGTAAAGCTTTGATTTTTCTTTAAATCGATCGTTACAAATTAGGAATTTGATGAAGGCTCTTCGTATCAGGATTAGAACATGATCTTTAAAAGATGATTTTTATACGATCAGAACATAAAATTTAGATCTTAGACAAGCTTTGGTTGTATTGTGAATAAATAACAGAGATAGTGGCAGAAACAGAGTTACTTCCCTGCCAAATCTTAACGTTTCTTCTCTTGTACGGTAATTTGTTCGTAAACCTTTGATTTTCTTGGTGGATTCCGAAATCGATCGTTAATGATTAGGAATCTGATTCAATGGGTCTTTGTATTAGGGTTCTTTGATAGATGATTTATAGAATCAGAACATAATCTTTACATCTTTTGAAGACATAGACAAGCTTTGGTTGTGTTGTCAGAAATAATATTTTGCTTTAGTTTCTTTACAAGCATAGGTTTAACGCCTAGTTAGGTTACGCATAATGGGCTCTGTTTTATTCTATAATAAAGATTGAATCTTTTTGCATAATCAAACAACTTTAGTTTCTTGATCTTCACTTCAAACATTGGTCCATCATCGTGTGAACTGTGAAGCAACAGCTACAGTGATGCAAAAATGCTTCAACCTTCTCAGAATCACTTCTGATCTAATGTCTTCGTCTGACTCTAGACAAGATAGAGCAAAGGAAGGTGGTTTTGTTAGGTTTCTTGGAGAGTGTAGCCTTGAAACCCTTTCTCTAGATCTGATATAGTATCCCCTCTCCCGTTTAGCTCCTACGTGACTTTCTTAGACTTTGGTTCATTTATGTTTGCGTGTTGTAGGAAATATGATTTGCTTGTTGTCCGATACTTCTGATATTGATTTGCTTTTTCTGTAGTTAATATGTTTTGTTTTGCTTAACATGTCTTTGTCTTCACTGTTTGTTGAGTCTTCTAGATTTTGCTGTATATATGTATATGTTACAAGTTACAAGTTACAACAATCATATATATATATATATATATGTTAATCATATTGTCTCCAAACTAGTTGGACAGAAGTTTGTTGAGACCGAGGATGTGGTGAATTCTGAATATTAGATAAGCGATGAAGTTGAAATTTTAGATGACAAGCTTTCATCTTTTTGTGTTGATTCAGGGTGAAGCTCCTCGGTATGCTCTTTTAGAAATGATGAAGAATTCTCAGAGTCACTATATTGGGAGAAACGTGAAAAAGAAACCGGTACCTTGGCCTTGATTGAGGGCGTAGAAGGTTCAGTTTTTGGAATAATGCTCTTTTCTCCAGTCGCATCTGATTTCTCTTCATCATGTTGCTTTCTTCTTTTCATCACCAAGAGGGTTCAATAAGATTCAACCGAAACAACGGTGTTTCAGCCCCAAGTAGAGCAAACAACTTCCAGCCTTAGGAGAGATGGTTTTCTGCCATCAAAGAGAGTGGAAGCAGAGAATAGCAAGAGCCACGTGACTTCCAAGAAAGCCAAGGAACGTCCACAAGCTGCAGCTCACATTCTAACACCAAGTTCAACAACATTGTTTGAACCGCAAGGAAAGTATCAAAGTAAGTCTGCTAATTTTCCAAATTTAAATTGACCAACATGTTATAGATGTCATAGGAGAGGTAACTTTGCTGCAACTTTCCCTGAAAAGCAAGTAGAAAATTCAACATCACTTAAGTTGAAACCAAGCTTTATCAAAATTTAAGTAATATTTTCTTTTCGTCAAGTTTTAAAACTTCCAATTCTTGTGTAATTGATCTTTTCCAAAATCAAGTGTCCCAAACTGCACCCATTAAGGTACACTAGTAAGTGAAACTTTCAATCTAATTCAATTTTATAATTCTCATATAATGAAAAAAAGTTTAAAGAACTATATTTTTTAGTTTTTATATTATACTTTGAGTGTCGAAAAGGATGTAGGTGCAGAGTACCATGGAGAATTACGGACAGAGAAAAGTCACCATGGATCAAAGCCATCACGAAGTTGACTCCAACCTTACTCTGGAAAAGGTTCATAGTAACTTGTTTCATTTTGTTTATTAAAGTTCTATGACCGCTTTAATACACTTGTCTTTTTCCAAGAGTGTTGATACACATGTAGGTGATAAAGAGATACATGATATGAAACCAACTGAGAGATCAACATTGAATGATGTGAAGCAGCAAAATCGAGAGCTCTTAATTTTTTAATCTATCCCAAAGGAGGAAATTATGATCACGCATAGCTTCTTGTTACAAGAAGAACCGTCAGATGCCATGTTGAACACAGAAAGCCCATTCTCCAAGAAACCGGACCAAGTAGGTAATCCTCTTACTAAATTAATCTATGATGAATATAATGCTTTGTTATATGATTTATTATATCAATAACTAGTGAGAAAAGTTTATGTTCAAATGAGAAATTATTTGTTCATAATTGTTGTCATAAAACTCAAGTAAAAGTAGTGAAATCTAGCACGTTTAATGAATTGGTATAAACTGAAACGTGTATACCTGGTTTTTGTGATTCTATGAATGTGAGAACACACTTTTTTCTTCCCCAAAGAGTTGACACACGTTCAAGTATCAAGAAAGATTACACAAAGCATAAAGACGATTCACTGGATTTAAGAGATCAATTCCAAACCCAAGAAGAAGTCAAGGATTTCACAACACAAACTACTGCACCAGATCAATCAAGAGGATTTACCCTATCATTTTTCTGAAAGGAGAACAACCCCATGTCCCACGCATCACCAAACCTCAAACATACAAAGTTAAGACTCTAAGCTCCCAATATCATATGAAAGCTAACTTGCTTTCTATTGGTACATATTGTACAATTTCGAGGACGAAAGAAATTAAAGAAGGAGGAGAGGATATCATATGAGGAACCTTACCGGGCTAAGAGGAAACTAGACCAGGCGGTTGGAGCCTCAAACCGACCATACCAAGCCGAAATAGAGAATTCCTGCCCAAATGGAGTTCTGATCAAGCAAATGGCCTAGGAGTTATTTTCATCATAAAATCAATCCTTAAAAGACTAATGATTTAGGAGGAACCATAAACCAACTAACCAGATTGAAGATTGTCTACGACGACCCTCTGAAACGCACCATGTTCAATTATGTCGAGCACATGGAGACTTTCCTCGACCTATATTAAAGATTCATCTACAAGTTGGCTTTTTAAAAGTGATTCATCGAGTCATAATCAAATAAAAAGTAGCCAAATCAACATACCAACACGACAAACCGTAGGGGTCATGCCGAATCCTAGTTTATCGTCAATATGAAGAATTTACTCGACCTATATTGAATATTCATCAGCAAGTCGACCTATATTACTGCAACCATTTTAATTGAATTATGACTATTTGACAAATCATTAAACATTTTGATTTTTTATGAACTATTGCAACATATAGTTTACCTAATGAACTCTTGCAGTATTTTGTATATTTGATGAACTGTTGCAACTTTTACTTTACTTGATAAATCTATATTAAAATTTTTGAAGTACCTTTTGGAAACTAACATTTTATTTTGTATTATTTGCAATCATAAACCCTTGCCATTTGAATGAATAACAAAACTTTAAAGTAAATTTTGTAATTAAATTATAGTAAAATTGCAAAACTGAAAATCAGTATTTATTACATTCAACAGAATTCCTAAAATCTCTCCCTAATAAATCAAATATTTCTCCAATATATTTATATGTTCTTATTTATTTTAGAATTTATATTATTTCGTAAAACATATGTATGATAAAAATATAATTTTTTCCGCATATGTTACAATTTGAATTTTTGAAAACCTTATATTACTCAATTTATTACTAATACAAAAATTTGTCAAATTACTCAGTAACGTATATAACCTGCTTCAATACAATGAGTTTAAATATTATTTATTAAAGTATTATTGATAATTGTGTAGCACGGGTCATGTGATGGAGCAGGTTATAATTTACATATTTATGATTCTAGATGTTTTTACGGGTTGTCTACTATAGTAATACTTATAAAATAATTCAATCTGAAACTAGACTATTTAAACGAAAGACGTTATGCCAACATTATTTCATTATTTTGAATACTAGACTTATTTCATTAAGTTGATCAAATTAAGATTATATAAAAAGAAAATTTCATGCAATATTCCACAAGTTAAGTGAGAAATAACAATCAAAATACAGTAGTACAATCTTATATACCAAAAAAAAAAAAAAAATACCATCCCGCGGTATACCGCTGGTTAAAATCTAGTCAATCATTACAATTTTGGAACTTTCCCCTTTTAAATGTTTTTTTGGATATTATTCAAAGGTAAAAAAAAAAAGAACAATTCACTAAACAAATTTTTTTTTTGAGAAAGCACATAGCATCAAAACACGATTATAATGATTTAACAACTTCATTATAAACACAAAGTTGCTAACCAATTTGGTTTGAGATCAGAACGGTTTTGTCTAATTTTATTATCATCTCTTATAGCTTTATGAATTGTGGGCTTTTAATATATATATTTTCTAGAGTTTTTTTTTTATATATAATCATTTAGAAAGTGTTTTTCTTTGTGATTCTCCATTTTTCAAAAAAATATATTTGGTTATCGCTTATTTACCATAATATTTCGTTTCACACTTTTTTCTTATTATAGGCATTTTATTTCATTTTTGTTTAATATAGTTATATAATTTTCTAATGATAGTTTTGTTTTCTGACATCATCAGTTTATAAATCTATGTATTTGTTCAATTTTTAGATGATTACCAAGTTTTGATGTATTTATTCTTCATAATATATTGAAACCCTTATTTAGTAGAAACCATTTTTTAGAAAACACTTTAATTATTTTATGTTTTCATAAGAAAATCATAAACGTTAAACAAACTATGACGTCAAAATGGGGTAAAAAACTATATATATACTTTTTTGAGAAATTCCCTAATCTAGCATGATTTAAGTTCTTCTTACATATATACCACACACTCCATAATTTGACACAAATACCAGTAACAATTTAATTAAATGACTAAAAGACCCTTGAATACAAAATACACAATTTAACCTAATATTTACGATTGATTGAGTGCTATTGTGTTACAATCGCTGGCGAGCTCGTCGCCGTTTAACCGCCGGTGAACTGTCGCATCACTTCCTCCGCCGTCATTTCCACCGTCCACCGGTGAGCTTATCATCATTAGCTCGTGTCACTGTCTTCCTCAATTCGCCGTCTCCCTTGAAGTTTCAGTTCTCTGTCATCGTTGTTCAATTCGTCGTCGTTCAAACTTAGGCTCGTGTCTGTCGTCATCAATTTGTCGTCCTTCAATTAGTCAAGCTTGATTTTGCAAGGTGTTGCTTTGGTTTTTGCAAGGTGTTATTCAAGATTTGATTAGCTGTTTCTTTTAATTTGATTAGTTTGTTGCTATGGATTTAATTAGGTGTTCCTCTGGATTTGAGAACTGTTATCAAGCTGGTGGTTTTGTGCTGCTCTGGATTCAATCAGTTCTTGGTCTGGATTTGAGAACTGTTATCAAGTTGGTGATTTTGTGTTGCTCTGGATTAGGTGTTGCTTTGGATTTGTGAAATCAAGGTGGTGATTTTGTGTTGCTATGGTTCAAGTGTTCCTTAGGATTTGTGAAATCAAGCTGGTGATTTTGGTGAATGTTATTTGCAGATCCAAATTTATAAGGTGCTTTCACATTTGCAATCGATTGGAACAATGGAGAATCTCTTTGTAAAGTAGGTGAAAATATCATGTTTAGGTTTAGTTGAGATAGTGATTGAAGTTTTCAATCTTGATTGTTTCGTTAATGTTATCAAACTTAGTTGTAAACTTCCTCTACAGATGAAGAGGATGGTATGAGATTCTTTGCCAATGTTGTGTGGAATGATCGTCAAGTTCAGACGTTTTGTGAAGACCATCATGAAGTTCGTGGAATCCTTCCTAAAGTTTGTGGAATCCTTCCTGAAGTTCGAGGAATCCTTCCTGAATTTTTGGTGTATTTCTTTCTAATTTGGATTTCCTTAACATTATGTCTTTCTTTCTAATTTAGATTTTTAAATCTTTTTATTTATATTTTACCTCAAATGTATCAGAAATCTCATGAGTAATGATTTGATTTTGTGTCTCTCCAAATTTCAAAAAGTCTTTCCTAAATGTCATGAAATTCTTCTTAAATACCAACAAGTCCTTCCTAAATATCAAGGAGTACTTCCTAAATGATAACTAGACTTCTCAATAATTAGAAACATCCAAAAGGAATTCCTAAATGCAATGACTCCTTCAAAAAAATTAAGGACAATCTAGGTGACGCATCATATTATCCTCTCATTCATACTTATCATCTTGAGCTAAGCTTTGCCATAATAGGATTCAAATTCATATATTTGATAATAGGAAATTGAGATGATTACAAATGAGAACAATTAAATATTATCAAAAGTGTTATACATTAACGTCATCTCAAACGTTATATAATCCTAGATAGATGATTACAAAAATTGTTAATCAGTTAGTCCTGGTTTTAGCTCTTCTATATGTTGAAATAGAGTCAAGGTAGTGTGATATTTGCAACGAAATAATCTCTCAAGCCCTATTGTAAAAATGAAAATCAGTATATTGTTTTATGATAGTCTTCATAAACTATACAAATCTCTTCCTAAACGTTCATTCATGCTTCCTAAATTTTGAGCAATGCTTTATCCAGTCAACATATGTGAGAAACTTTATTGTATTCAAAAACTGGTTTCTCTTCGTTTTAGATCTTGGCTCCTTTCTAATGTTGAAATGGAGCTTAGGGAGTGTGATATATGTAGGCAAAGACTCTCTCATGTCCTGCAGTACATATAAAAAAATGTGCAAATCGTGTCAAGAAAGTCATCCTTAAATATAAAAATCTCTTCTTAAATTTTCAACAGTGCTTCCTGAATTTTATCTACAGAACTCTGAAAGAGCAATACCACGTTGAAACCTCATCCATCTACATTAAAAAACACATACCCATCATTTAATACCCTTGAAAACTACTAATGATTTCCACACCACAACAAAAAGAAAAATACTTCCAGGTCAAACTCTAACATTCTTGTTGTAACAAAACTAGTATTCTAACACAAAAATCATCTAAAGTAGTGGATGATGCAGGAATCTGAAATAGACAAGAAGAATAAGCAAGGAAGGCTGAAAAAACAGAAGCAGAAGCAGGAATGATGGCACAATCCAAAATTTTGCTTGCTTCATGTCCTTGATGTATCCAATTTCACCTGCACATTAACCAAGTCAATGGAAAACACAGTCCAAACTCTAGCACTCTTGTTGTATCTAAACTAGCATCACCATTATAAATTAAACTCAGCTAAATTAAACCAAGAACTCAAGCTGACATTCACACACACTAAACTCTAAGATTCTATGCCACAGACCCGACCCAAACTCTATCATTCTCAATAAACCAAAGTAGCATTCTCACGCTGCCATTTACAAACAAAACTCTAGCATTAATTTCCATAAAAAGTCATACTCTAGCATTCCCATTATGTATCACAAACCAAAATGGCACAAACTTTAGTATGATTTATCTCATGTTGCCATTCACGACAACCTAACTCTAACATTGATTAGCACAAATCAAACTCCGTGAGTGAAATCGATTTTACTCTACATGAGAATGCAAGTAGTGAGTTGAATCGATTCAAATCTTACAGTAGGGCAACGTGGCAAGGCAATGAGGCGAAGCGAAGATGCGAGTTAACCATGACACAGATCTAAGGGAAGAAAGAATCGTTGTTTGAGGGAGAAGAAATTGAAACAGCGATAGTGTCCGGCGACGGCAAGGTCGTCGATATCGACAAGAAACAGGCCAGTCGATGTCAATCTGAAGAGAATCCGGTGACGGCGACGGCGAGGTTAAAAATTTAACCGGCGACTTTTGCTTGTGTGTGAAATTGTGAGGGGCAATGTAGTCAAATTTTTTAATAAAAGATGTTAGGGATGGAATTTGTTGAGCCTTGTGGTATTTGTGACCCAAAAACATAAAATCATGCTATTTTTGAGAATCTCTCTAACTTTTTTCATAACCTAGTTTTAATAGAAAATAAAATAATTAGTTAGTTAATGAAAGAAATAAAAAATGGCTTTGCGTGATAGAGCCGTTAAACACAACGGTTAGAAAGCAATCTGATAAATACAGAAACTTCAAATTCTAAATTCATTATTCTCCAAATTCAAGTTTGTCACAATAAAACAACGAGAGAACGAGAACGACGAGTTTGATTATGAATAAAAGAACGAGAGAACGAGAACGACGAGTTTGATTATGAATAAAAGAACGAGAGAGATGATAGTAGAAGCAGAAACAAAGTCTTCCCGGTGGTTCTGCTGTTACTTCCCCGGGCCAAATCTCAACGTTTCTTCTCATGTACGGTACGTTGTTCGTAAAGCTTTGGTTTTTCAGATGGGTTCTTTGAAAGATGTTTGTATTAGGATCAGACCATGAACTTCAGATGTTGCGTTGTGGGAAATAATAGTTTGCTTTAGTTGTTTGACAATTCACATAGGAAACAATGATACATACATGATCGAACATGAACAATGTTTAGGTTACGCATGATCGTCAAGTTACTTCAAAAGCCATAACTTTTCTTTAGAATATAGAACACGAGAGAGAATTTATGAATTTGATGATTTTTGAAATTTCAAAGTCTATCTTCATTCGTCTCCACCTTCCCCAAGTTCAAATTCATCACTTTTCTTTCGAATACAAGCGTGACAAATAAGAAGGGAGAGATGATAGCAGAAGCAGAAACAGAGTCTTCCCGGTGGTGGTTCTAGAGTTACGTCCGCCGTCAAATCTCAACGTTTCTTCTCCTCTACGGTAAGTCTTTCGTAAAGCTTTGATTTTTCTTTATGGGTTCCCAAAATTAATCGTCAATAATTAGGAATCTGGTTCAATGGCTCTTTTTTTTAGGGTTCTTTAATTAGAACATGATCTTTAGATATTTTAAGACATCGACAAGCTTTGGTTCTGCTGTCAGATATAATAGTTTGCTTTGGTTATGTTAAACCTTACAAGCATAAGTTTATCGTCTTGACGAGGTAGGCATGATCGGCTCAGTCCATAGCTCTGTTTTGCTGTCAAGTCTTGTTTTAGATGTTATCCCGAATGGTGGACCGCCAAATCCTTGCGACCCAAACCAGGCGCCAAAGAAAGGAAATTCCTTCTCTGGATGCTCAATGCTTGGAAAAGGATCAAATTCAATATCTCATGTGAACAATTTCTTTACACCACCGCCTGATGGAATCTTTGGAAGTCATTCAACTCCTACCACAAACAGCTCTCTTTTGCCATTAATGCGTGTTGGAATAATCGGTTTAAGTAACGAGCTCTTGCAGCGTATACTCGAGGAACGCAAATCTCACTCAATAAAACACCACACGGGTATGTATTTTATCGAATCTTGGATCATTGACACAGGTGCTTCTAATCACATGACCGGTTCTCTTGATTTTTTTATATTAATATTTGGGATATGGCACCCGTTCTTATCAAACTACCGAATGGTCGTTTTACCACTGCCACCAAACAAGGAATTTTAGTGTTTGGTTCCTCTCTAAGTCTTCAAGATGTGTTTTTTGTTGCTGAGTTGAAGTGCCACCTTATCTCCGTTTCATAGTTGACTAGATATCGTGGTTGCGCATTTCAGATTACTGATCGGCTTTGTATTATTCAGGATCGCATCACCAAAATGCTGATTAGTGCGGGTGAGCAACAAAATGGTCTTTACTTTTTTCCGACGAGTGGTGGTTTCTGCAGATTTTCATTATGTGGATTCATCATCTACTGGAAGTATGGCATTCTCGGTTGGGACATCCCTTTTCTACTGGTTTTAGATATGTTGAAGTTTTTGGATTCTAAAAATAAATTTGACTCAAAGGAGTGCGACATTTGCATTAGAGCTAAACAAACAAGAGAATCTCTTCCTTTGAGTTATATAATAAGACAAGTGTTGCTTTTGAACTTATTCACTACGATTTATGGGGACCATATCGCACTTCTTCTATTTGTGGTTATCGATATTTTCTTACTGTCCTTGATGACTATTACTGAGAAGTCTGGATTTATTTATTACCTTCCAAGAAAGAAGCACCAGCACATCTTAAGAATTTGTTGGCTCTTGTTGAACGATAATTCTCTACTAAAGTGAAGACGATATGTAGTGATAATGGGTGTGAATTCATTTTTTTAAAAGGCTTTTTCACTCAGCATGGAATCATCCATGAAACATCTTGTGTTGGCACACCACAACAAAATGGTAGAGTTGAACGGAAACATCGTCATATTTTAAATGTCGCTAGAGCTCTTCGTTTTCATACCAACCTCCCTATTCAATTTTGGGGTTATTGTGCGTTAACTGCTGGTTATTTGATAAATTGCACTCCCACACAAACTCTTGATGGAAAAACCCCTTTCGAGCTCAATTTCATGTTCCTCCACCATGATGGAAGTCTATTGGATATAAGTGGGGTTTTCGATTAAAATATAATGTTGATGGTACACTTTCCCGACATAAAGTCCGTCTAGTTGTTCTCGGTAATAATCAAACGGGAGGTATTGATTTTTCTGAGCCTTTTGCTCCCGTTGCCAAAATGATAACCATTAAAGCCTTTTTCTACAACAAGCAGCTTCATAAGATTGGGAAGTTCATGAGATGGATGTTCATAACGCGTTTCTTCATGGTGACCTTGATGAAGAAGTTTACATGAAATTTCTTCCTGGTTTTCGTACAGATGACTACACTCAAGTCTGTCTTCTTCGCTGTTTTAAACAGGCCCCTCGTTGTTGGTTTGCCAAGCTCGCTTCTGCCATGAAAAAATTCGGTTTCATTCAAGACTACACTGATTATTCTCTCTTTGTTTTGGCCAACAACACAACTCTTCATCACGTCCTGGTTTATGTTGACGATTTAATCATCATAGGGAGTTCTGTTCATGTTGTTAACGAGTTCAAACACTACTTAAGTTCTTGTTTTCACATGAAAGATTTGTGTGTCGTGCGTTATTTCTTAGGAATTGAAGTGTCTTGCAGCCCGGCTAGGATTTATCTTTGTCAATGCAAATATGCTCTTGATATTATCAGTCAAACTGGACTTCTTGGTGTTAAACTGACTAACTTTCCTTTTGAACAAAATCACAAGCTTGCATACACCAAAGACGATCTGTTTCTTGACCCAATACGCTATCGCCGACTCGTTGGTCATCTAATCTATCTTAGCAATACACTACCAGAGCTTTCGTAAGTCATTCACTCCTTTTATGGATGTTCCACAACAAGCTTATTGGACTGCTGCTCTTCGTGTGGTTTGCTATTTAAAAAACAGTCCAGGTCAGTGCATTTTACTTCGCGCTAATGCTCCTTTCGTCTTAAGGGTTTGGTGTGGTTTTGATTATGCGACATGTCCTTCAACCAGACGATCTCTTACTAGTTGGTTTATTCAACTAGGTAATTCTCCTTTGTCTTGGAAAACAAAGAAACATGATGTTGTCTCTCGTTCTTCGGCCGAAGCTGAATACTGTGCCATGGCAGAAACTGTTAACGAACTACTTTGGCTCCGTCAGCTCTTACCTTTCCTTGGCATTAAGGTTACAGCTCCAGTTACTCTCTACTCTGATAGTTTCTCCGCCATAACGCTTGCTGCCAATCCGGTTTTTCATGCTCGAACAAAACACGTTGGTACATATTGTCACTTCATTCGTGATGCGATCATTCAGGGGCGAAGGCAGTCAAGTGGCCCAAGGGTCAGTTGACCCTGGTGAATGTATATGTAAATTTTTTTTTGACCCTTACCAGATAAGATAAGGGAAAAAAGCTTAAAAATACTTCATCTATTTTTTATTTGGACGTTTAATACCTGATTTTTTTAGATTGGAAGAATAATACTTCAACTAATAAAAACATGCAATTTAATACTTAAAATATTAAATATATTGTTATTTCCATACCTACGACCTCTAAACAAAAAATATATTCTAATTTTACCCCTATTCACTTCTATTTATTATTAGTGCATAAAAGACTATATTTTACTTTACTATGTCATTGTAATATTTCTTTATATCTTTAATTAAAAATATATATTTCATACTTCAATATTAAGTTTTGGATATAAAATATATAATTCAAAATACATCTTTCATTGAATCTCTTAAAACATTTTAGATAAAAATGAAAAATGAAATATATAGTTCAATATATATATATCATTCATTAGATTTCTTAAAAAAGAATATTAGGATAAAAATGAAATATATATTTTGGATATGAAACATATAATTCAAAATAAACCTTTCATTGAATCACTTAATATTTTTTGGATATAAAAATGAAAAATGAAATATATATTTTGAATTAAATCTATAAACTAATGATACAATGAAATATTACTAGCAAATATTTTTGTTCCAATAAAATTGTAACTAATTTTATGTCATTTATGCACTAATAATAAAATATAAATGAAGAAGGGTAAAATTGGAATATATTTTTTGTTGAGATATCGTAGGTAAGAAAATGTCAATATTTAATAGTTTAGGTATTAAATTGCATGTTTTTATCATTTTAGGTATTATTTTTTCAAAAAAAAAATCAGGTATTAAACGTCCGAAAAAAATAGATGAGGTATTTTTAAGTTTTTTTCCCCTAAGAAGATAATTGACCCATATGAAATTTTTGCCCAATACTAATTGACCCTTGTAAACTTTAAAACGTACAAGGCTTTAAGCTTATACATAATATTAAGTCCAATAACCTTTTTTAAGTAAATATATTATTGTTAAGTCCATTTAATTTGTTTTTCTATTATTATTAACCTAAAAACAAAAACGGTTAAGCTTCTTCTTCTTTTTTGCATTTTTGTCTTTTTGGTTTGAATTTCTTTTTGACCCTGGTAAATAGTTTTTCTAGCTCTGCCACTGAGATCATTCGCTGTACTATTGCTGTGGAACCAATAATTCACACAAGGGGATCTAACCGGATTATTGGTAGATCCGATTGAGATGAAGATCAGGTTACGTAATTGGTTTCGAAGAAGAAGGTTGAAGAGAAAGATTAGGGTTTTTTGATTTGGAGAATATGTGAGAATTTGTATTTCTTGTATTAATGTTTCAATAACTAAAAATAGGAGACAAACCCCCTATTTATATGAATTACAAGATGCCATAATCCCAAGAATATAGGGAAAAGTAAACCTATTTCGAATGGGAACTTGCTCCCCAAGCTACATTTTGGCGACCTTATGGGCCATGACCCAAAGCCCATATTGAATGGAAATCGAACCGGTTTAATCGTCTGGGACTTATCCGGTTAAATGCGGTTATGTCGTTGGCGCTAAACCATGTGCCAACAATAAGTCCCCCCCCCCAATTTATGAGATCGAATGTTCATTCGAATCATGAAACTTTGAAAGGATATCTGCATTTTATTCGGAACAGCATCAAACGATTTAAACTGGTGAAATCCCTTCAATTTCGACACGTGGAGAACTTCTGTGGTGCGGCGCGTCAGGTCGAAAAACGAAGCGGCGTGTAGGTCATCATTGCTCTTCATAGGGTCTGTCGCCTATCCCCTTCCGCTATATATACTAGAAGATTGTCTTCGACTTCTCTCATTTGCTTCCATCTCGTCGATAAGGTAATCCTGCTCTGCTCCTTATCCCTCCTTGTTATTTATACACTTGTTTCGCGTTTTTTGTTCCGTACTCTTCTACCCAAGATGCCGCCAAGGAGAGAAATCCAAGTTTCGTTAGTGAGAAGACTGGTTGATGAGGCTGAAACATCGGGAAGTAGGGGGCACCTAACGTCCGGTTCGGCAGGAAATGTCAGTCGTCGTGACCCCGGAAATGCTCCTAGGTTAAACGATCTGAACATCGAACCGTCGAACAGATCTGCAGGAGGCATAAACAGGTCGCCAGTTGCGGATGATGGCTTCGTCCCCCGCAATATTTTTGAGGAGGATCTCGACCCTATTCTTGACTTCCACGGGCGAATTGGAGGGGATCCAACGAGAAGTGACGAGGCCTCAGTAAGGGTAACGCTGAACGTATGCGGCTAGGTGAACAAAGGGGTGACGTATATTATTCCATGCCCTACTCAACGCCCATGGAATCCACCTAAGGGATACATATGTCTCTATGAGGCGTACTTAAGAGATTGTCAACTCTGTTTTCCAATCCCATCATTGTTGAGCCTATATGCTCATCGCCGTAACCTGGCGATCTGTCAACTTACGCCTGCCGGGGTGTGCAATTTTACTGGCGTCCTGACAATAGCTGTCGAAGTAGGATGCCGCGTTGGAATCCGTCTCTTTGAAGTCATGACCACTCTGAAGCAGTCGAGATAGCCGGGACGTGGGTTGTTAATATGGCCCCGAGACACAATGTTCTTCCTGGGAAGAAAACGAGCAACTTCCATGACTGGGGGAAGAAATATTTTTATGTGCGTGTTGACGGCCATTCGATGGAGAACCCGATGACTGGGCGTAGAAGAGAGTGGAACGAAAAACCACGTAGGCTACGTTTTACATGTTTTGGAGGTTTTCACCAGGACTGACCTGACCTTTCTTTTTCTTCTTTTCAGCTCGCCCTGCACCCTACGGACCCTTTCCCACAGAGATTCAAGTTGTAAAAAGCGCTCTTTTGAGGGGTTCAAATCGTGAGTGGAAGTATTTTTCTCGTCAAAGAGTAGAGAGAGCAATGGAGCAAGGAAGAAGAATGTTTCCGAACATTGACGAAGTTCTGTGCGAGTATAGTCAAAGTCCGCAGGTCGCCTCTCAGACCGAGCAGGAAGGAACTGAGACATTGCCGATCTCAGTTCCCATTGTCCTTGAAGCGGAGGATGTGATAGAGGGCAACAATGACGAGGTCAACGTCTCTGACGAGATCGCGGCGCCTGCTCCGGTCGAAGCTCCTGTTTTCTCAGTACGAAACTAGGGGCTGCTGAACCTGTTTCCGCCAAAGCGCAGCAGGAGGAGAGAAAGAAAAAAAAAGATAAGGGGAAGGGTTTGGCTATTTCGGAGGGCGACCAGAGTCGCAAGAGGTCGGCGTCTGATGCCGGCCTAGGTCGTAGTTTCATGCTCTTGGTTATTTGTCTTGATTTAATTACGGGCTAAAATATGACAAGAATTTAACACTTGTCGAATTTTTGCTATCGTGCAGATGATTGCCTACACTAACGCCTTGCTCTTTAAACACCACGTTCGGGCGACGAGCCAGGCGACGTCGGAGCGAGTTTTTGAAAAGATCAAAGACTGCTATGAAGATGGTAAGGTGAAGATTAAAGATTTGACGACGAAGGTAGCCTCCTTGGAGAAGGATTTAGAGATGGAGAGGAAGAACGTGGCAGATCTGACGGCAGTCGCTGCATCTGCTGAGGAGGACCGGAAGAAAACGCAGATCGATCTGGATGATGTCTGCGGTAAGCTTGCGTCCAAGACGAGGAGGTTTCGGAGAGATCGCTGGGAGAAGGTCGAACGGACGAGGATCAAGGTGCAAGGTCACCTAGATCGGGTCAGAGCTTATCTGACCGAACAGGGGGGAAGAGCTCGCCCTCAAGGGGATCTACTCAACTAATCAATTGGAATTCACGAGACGGCTAAGGATATGGTCAAAGAGGGGATCGTCATTCCTAAGAAGAAGATGGCGGAGATAGTGGGCTTGAGGAGGCATCTGCAGGAAAAATATGACAAGATGTCGTTTTTCAAGGCTTCGGATCTCGAGTTGCAGATGTCTCCGGATCAACTCGGCTATGGGCTTTCGAAGGATGACAACCCTCCGGAGTCAGTTCGGGATCCGCACGGTTCGAATGCTTCTCTATTCCAGGCAGACCTGACCTCGACACAGGGCGATCTGGATGCTAATCCCGTTTCTTCCTTTTCTCTCTTTTTGTCCTGAACTAGTATTTGGGCCTAGACCTTTTTGTAATATTTGGACCGGTTCCCTCTATTATTGACGCTACTTTTGTTGATCCGTTCGGTTTCGAATTGTAGGAAGTTTCTTTGCTTATCGCGATAGTTGTCTTATAATATTCTCTCATATCGCGCTAGGTGGTTTCTATTGCTTATAGTAAAACAATCGTTCGTTTACCCTATAAATACCCCTGCTTCGTTCATAATTTCTTGTTTGATAGAAATTTTTAGCAGTGTTGAATCATGGTGAATTCTATTCTTTTGACCTCAAATTCCTGTACTTCGGATAATGTTGGTGTCGACGTCCCAACGTTCTCTGATGTAGAAGCGATCTAGAGAGGAATGCCCTATTAACCGAATATTAGGGTTCCGAGGACTTTCTTGTTTCAAGTCTCGAAGCGCGAGAGGGATCATCTGGAGAAGTTCTTTTCGTTGATTTATGAACGTCATCGCCAATATCAGGTAAGTTTGCGACAGATAGAAGCGATGAGATCTGATATTCTCCACAAGATCAGTTAGAATCACATCCGAGGGAATGGATTGCGAACGAATTATATCAAATTTTGGCCATGCCGCCATGTTTGGTTGCTTATTGCAACGATCTGGCTAGAGATGGAAGCTCAAGCTCGCGGAATGGTAGGGTCCCGGGAATTATCATGTGTCCCGATTTTACCCCTGGTTCAGTGAAACCGTTCTTCCTTCGTCCTACTGCGAGTAATGGGGACATTCAGGCTGCGCAGTTGTTCGTTGATAAGGTATATATACTATTTAGAGTTCTTTTCATCCTCTTAGGGGAGCGTATGGTTAGTCGTATATTGAAAGATCGTGTTTCTTGATCTTTTCGTGGTTTAATTCAGATCGGGGCGTTGCACTAGAGCGAGTGCCGAGACCTACAATATTACCGGCTGAAGAAGAGAAGGGTCGATGCTCATCTTGACGAACTGCGAAACGAGATTGCATAGCTGAAATTGAAGCGTAGGAAGACGATGTCGTGTGTAGACGAGATCGAGCAGAAGACAAGGGCACTCGAGACCAACCCTGAGGATTGGGAGCGTACTGGGATGCATCTGCTCTGGCCGATGCCAGATAGCCTAAGAGAGGATACGAGGGAGATCGCTCGTAATAGGCATTTAGTTTGATGAATTGTATTTTTCTGGTTATTTTGAATGATAGTTTCATTTTGTGATTTTCGGGCGAGATGTGCTCGTAAGATCGTTTCGTGTTTTTAGGCGTTTTGTGCCTTTAAAAACAATATGAGATTTGTATGAGTTGTGGGACGTCTCTCGGCCTATGTATCATAATCGAATGAACGTAGTGATTGTTTGGGAGGTAACTCTGGGCTCCGTAGATGGGGTTTTTTCAATTCCTAGCAATAGTGTGCGTATGCGGGGTACGAGAATATACCCCGCTCCGTAGATGGGGTTTTTTCAATTCCTAGCAATAGATGGGGTTTTTTCAATTCCTAGCAATAGTTTACCCCCTTGATCTATTCCGGGCGACCTGCGAAGTAATCTCTGGGTTCGGCTGATTGGTTGGCCCGAAGTAGACCTAAGAGCGGATTCGATCAATGGATCCTCTAGGTCCGGCTTTGTCATTTTATGTTTGCTTTTTATTTCGAGATGTGTCAAAATGGTGCGATCATCTGGCCAGGATGTCGTGATGTTTTAGTATTTAGGGTTAGAGTATGAATATGTGTGTATGTAAACCTATTACTCCCCTCCCTTTTTTAGATATATATATACATGTATATGTGTGTATATATATATATATATATATATATATATTTTGGTTGATTGGACGTGACGTTCTTGGAAAGACGCGTATTGTTATGGTAATCGAGCCGTTACGTTTCCCAAAGGAAAGTCGACTGTCGCGCCTGTTGGGGCATTTAATCGTTGCTTTTAATGGCACCTTTTGGGGTAGTATAAGTACATGGTGAGAAGGATCTTTGTCTTTCATTGCCATAGTTTTCTCATTTGTTGATTTTAGTGAGAAAGAATGTCGGCGTATTACCGAGTGAGGCAGTTAGGGTTGGACGATCGAAGAATCGATCGTTATAAAGATTGGGTGGTCCGTTTAAGTATGCACATACGGGGTGCTATGGAGTTGATTGAGCCGGAACGGGAGCTCAATGAATATTTAGGGGTTGTTGATTTTGTGACAAGTATCCGAGAGGGGACTTGTATGTTCTTTTTCTGAGACGGGGGCGGTTGCCTGATCTGGAAGGTCGTCTCTGGGGAGCGGTTGCGCGAGTGAACGTTCCTCCATTGGGTTGCGACGATTTCAACCCCTTGACGACTTGGGTATAGTCAGTCCGGAACGTCGGGGAGAAATGGAAACCTTTCGTGCAAGGATAGTCCGTCTCTCTGACTATATATGGGCGTATTATCATGTGAAGGAGGTTCGGCGTCAAAAGTCGCAGGCAGAAACGCCCTTTCCACAGAAGGCACTTAGGATCGCCATGGACGCTCGTGCACACTGGGTGGTGGAGGAAGCGAGGGCAGTGCTACGCCTGCTAGAAGATGGCGATCTTGATCTTCTTCCGAGGCTCGTTATGGACTATGCCTAGCAACGGAGGCCTTGGGTTCTAGGCGATTTATTTCCCTTTGTCCCTGGTCGTTTTGTTGTTGTTTTTTTTGTATATGGCTGATAGCGTTGTGCAATCGGTTCATAGAATGGTCGTTGTATCGAAGGTAGTAAAGGATATGTAAGAATTTATTAAAACTTATCATTTGATGAAGGTCGCGGTTTTCGCCTAAAAAGTTTTAAAATAAAACGGGATTTCCCTTCCGTATCCTTTATTTTTATTTAAGAATAACAGCTGTACCAAGTAGTTAGTTGCCTACGTACCCATTTCGAGGATCAATCCGATCGTAGTTCACATTTACACATGTTTATTGTCGGATTTCCGACTTAGTAGTAATACTTTTTTTAAGTGGGAGGTGTTTCAGGCGTTTGGGATTTGTTGGCCCTCCAGCGTGGTGAGTTCGTACACGCCATGACGAACTACCTTTGAGACGATGTGCGATCCTTACCAATGTGCTCCGAGTTTTCCGGCATTAACCTATTTGGTGTTTTCGAAAACTTCGGGCAGTACGAGATTGCCTTCGTTAAATCTTCTTTCGCAAACTGACTTGTTGTAGAACGTTGCGGCCGCATTTTGGTAATTTTGAATCCGTATTAGGGCTTGGTCGCGAAGTTCCTCGGCGAAGTCGAGTTGGTCGTAGAGCATTTTAACATTTAATTTCGGATGTTGGATCATCATCGTTCGGCGGAGTGTGGGACAACCTGCCTCAGATGGAGCCATTGCTTCTACTCCGTATGCAAGGGCGAAAAGGAGAAAAACCCGTAGCTCGCCTTGGGGTTGTTCTGTAAGACCATAGGACGCCGTCCAACTGATCGGTCCAAAGACACTTTCGGCGACCTAAACGTTTTTAGATACCGTCAAGGATAGTTTTGTTAGATGCCTCGGCTTGACTGTTTCCCTGTATATCGTGGTGTTGAGGTGCTTAGCCGAATTCCCTACTTAGCCAGGAATTGCCTGGTGGCTGCAGATGTGAACTGGGATCCGTTGTCCGTGACGATCTCGTAAGGTAATCCGTGTGGGCATATGATGTTGTTCCAGATGAAGTTGGTTACATCTATGGATTTGACTTGGAAAAAGGCATCGGCCTCGATCCATTTAGTGAAGAAGTCGGTCAGGACGAGCAGAAAACGCTTTCGCCTTGACATAGGGAGGGGGCCGACCAGGTCCATTGCCCACCTCATGAAGGGATATGGTGCTGTGAGTGCGCTTAGTTGTTCGGGAGGAATATGTTTCTTGGGTGCGTGCCGCTGGCATGGTTTGCATTTGCCGGTAAAGGATTCACAGACGACGAGCATAGTGGGCCTTCTTTTTTTATTTTCAATGCGAGAGATCGTCCGCCAGTGTGATTTCCGCCTTCCCCTTGGTGGACCTCTTGCATTATCCGATCTACTTTGTCGCGATCTACGCAGGTGAGGAGGGTTCCGGCGGACGTGTGACGGTATAGTCTGCCGTTGTCGAAGACGTAGCGGGCTGCTCGTGCTTTACGGCGATGTGTTTGCCATCGATCGTCAGGGAGTTTCTCGTCAGCAATATAGAGTATAATTGCTGCCTGCTAATCGGTTGGGATGGTGATTGGATCTTGAACGACTGGGTTGGTGTCGACCTCCATAGGTTCCGTTTCGTCGATTATCACTAAGACGGGGTTGACGAGGTCTATAGTTGGTGAATCAATCCTTTCGATAGGTATGGTGCGACATAAGTCCGGTTTGGAGCTTGATGCTAGAGCTGCGAGAGCATCGGTTGTGGAGTTATCGCTTCGTGGAATTTTTGAGAGGGTGAAAGTGGCGAACTCACTGGCGAGTGCTCGAACTAGACGTTGATAGACGATCATCCGGTCGCTTTTAGCGTCATACTCCCCGCTGAACTGGCTGACGACGAGTTGGGAGGCGCAGTAAACTTGGATGTGTTGGATGTTTATTCCTTTTGCCAAGCGGAGTCCGGCCAATAGAGCTTCATATTCTGTTTCATTGTTTGACGCCTTAAATCCCAGTTTGAGACTTTGTTGGAGGATTTCACCGGTTGGCGATTTGAGAAGTATTCCCACCCCAGATCCATGTTTGCAAGAAGACCCGTCAACGTATAGGACCCAATTCTCTATGATCAGAAGGTTGTCCAGGAGTTCTGGTGAGATTTCGGTAATGAAGTCGGCGAGCACTTGTGATTTTAAGCTGGGGCGAGAGCGATATTCAATATCGTATTCACTAAGTTCAATAGCCCATTTCGCCATTCGTCCTGACTGGACTAGACTGTGAAGGATGGTTCGCAGTGGCTGATCGGTATAAACCACGATGGCATGTGATTGAAAATACAGTCGCAGTTTTAGAGCAAAAGTGACGACGGCTAAGGCAAGCTTTCCTAAGGTCGGATAGCGGGTTTCAGCATCGTTGAAAGACTTGCTCGTGTAGAACACTTGTTTTTGGTCGTCGCGGTCATCTCGGACGAGGACACTGCTTATGGCCGAAGTCAAAACCGAGACGTAGAGATACAACGTTTCCCCGTCTTCTGGTTTGACAAGGATTGGATGGCTGGTCAAATACTGTTTGAGATCGTTAAAGGCGACTTCGTAGCAGTCGTCCTAGATGAAATCTTTATTTCCCCCAAGTAATTGGTAGAAGGGAAGACATTTGTCTGTCGACTTGGCAATGATTCTGTTGAGTGCAGCAATTCGTCCTGTTAAGCGCTGGACCTCCCTTTTATTCGTCGGCGAAGGTAGTTCTAGAACCGCGGTGATTTTTTTTGGGTTTGCCTCGATCCCTCATTCGGTGACGATATAGCCGAGGAATTTGCCGAAAGTCACTCCGAATGTACATTTCGCAGGGTTTAGCTTCATCTAATATTTATCCAGGATGTCGAAGCATTCTTGAAGATGGCGGCCATTTTCGCCGGTGATTAGGGATTTGACCAACATATCATCGATATAGACTTCCATAGTTCGCCCAATTTGGTCGGAGAACATCTTGTTGACCAAGCGTTGATAGGTCGCACCGACATTTTTTAAACCAAAAGGCATGACTTTGTAGCAGTAGGTCCCGCTATCGGTAATAAAAGCCGTTTTCTCGCGATCTGCGGCATTCATCATAATCTAATTATATCCAGAAAATGCTGGTTGCCAGCGGTAGCTTCGACTAGGCGATCTATGTGTGGAAGAGGGAAGCAGTCCTTCGGGCATGCTTTGTTTAGGTCGGTAAAATCGACACAAACCCTCCACTTGTCGTTCTTCTTTTTGACGACGACAGGATTTCCATGATCAAACCGGCTTTGAGAAGCCTTTCGACCTCGTCCTGTACGGCCTTTGCGCGTTCCGAGCCAAGTCGCCGTCGTTTCTGGCGGATAGGTTTAAACGTAGGGTCGATATTGAGAGTGTGACAGGTTACACTGGGATTGACTCCAACCATATCTTTAGTTGACCAAGCGAAGGTGGTGGATCGAGTTTTAAGGAAAGTGATCAATTCGCCTTTGATGTCATCATCCAGGGAGGCGCCTATTTCGACCGTGCGCGAAGGATCGAGTTCGTCGATACAAACTTGGACGATTTTATACTCCGGTGATTTGATTTGATCGTGTCCTTGTTCGTGGAGAACAGGAGTATATTCTCCGTCCTGTAATTGCTATGCGAAATCGTCGTTTCTTTGCTTTTTCTCGATGATGCAACATGTTCTAGCCATCTTTTGGTCGCCGAACAGAGTATGAATTCCTGACGCAGTTGGAAACTTGACGCAGAGATAATAGGTCGACGGAACGGCTTTCATCAAATATAACCATGGAGAACCAAGTATGGCACTGTAGATCGGAGGGGCGTTGATGACGACGAATTTGGTGTTTTTTGTGACACCGCCTGCCCAAACAGGAAGCTTGATGTCGCCTTGGGACAATTTGGTAATCCCGTCGTACCCCGTGAGTGTTCGGGGATTTGGTTTAACTTGTTGCTCCAATATTCCCATTCGAGCGAGGCTTTGGAGGGAAATAACATTGACAGAACTACCGGTATCGACCAAGACTCGTTCAACGTTGAAGTCGCCCTTGGCGTCCTATGCTGTGAATGTTATGGGGTCAGCAGTTGCCATGTCATCGTCAAGAGCTTGAATCGTGTAGATCTATCGTGCGCGTTTTTTGAGGGCTCTTACTGAATCGTTGCAATCATCGGGCACAGTAAGTATCATAGTGAGTCGACCACGTGTAGGCAAATTCGGACGTTCAGGTCGTTGTCCACGTATCCGCTTGGGAGGGCCGGGGAGGTTGTCTTCCTGGTTTTCCTGATTTTGGTTGTATCGGGGTGGGCTTTGGTGGGCTTCGTCGTATTCGTCATTATTGACGAGATCGCGATGTTCCTGGCGAGATCCTTCATTACCGTTACGAGGACCTCTACCTCCTCGCCCATTACTGCCTCTGCCTCCGCCACGACCTTGGCGACTCCTCTTACCGCAAAATTCCTTTGGTTGAAAAATCGCTTCGACTTCGCCGGATTTGTATTTTTCAAGAAGGAAATTAGAAAGGTGTTTGCATTCTTCAGTCGAATGGTCGGAGATGTAGTGGAAAGTGCAATAGACTTCTTTGGACGAAGTCTGTTTTTGGTCGCCCTTTCTCGTAACGGTGTTAACCAAACCGTTTTTGGTTTCTTTTGGGTCGTAATGTTTCCGAGGTTCGCGATATTCGTCGCGACCACGCTCTTTGGCTGATTTTGAGCGATTTGTTCGCGATGCCAACTTGAGAGCTTCCTCCTCGACGCGGGCGAAACGGGAGACGCGCTGTAGAGCGTCGTCCAAGTCTTTAGGGACCTTGATCGTCAGATCGTTTCGCAGGCAAGTTGGGTATCAGTCCCTTTTCGAAGGCGGCCATGGCAGCATCGTCCGTAATGGTTATTTTGTAAAGAACATTTTTGAACTTTGTTAGATATTGGTTTAAAGTCTCGTCCTCTTCTTGGATGGTGCACCATAGCTCGGCGCTTGAAGCGCCCGGCTAGAAGAAAATCTGGTAGTACTTGAGGAAAGTGGTGGAGAGTTGGGCGAAATTGTCGACCGAGTTCGGCTCTAGACGCGAAAACCAACTCAAGGCATTTCCAGACAAGCTTTCGACGAATAGTTGACAGTAGCCGATATCTCGTTCTTCGTCAGAAAAATGAGCTTTAGATGCTACGGCCATGAAGGACGTTATGAAGTGCTTGGGATATTTGTTGCCTTCGTAGATCGGCAACTTCAGCTTCACTTGACAATGTGTGGTAGTATTTATACATAGCCTAGTTCCCTATTCGTGATATACTTAAATCTTACTAAACCATATTGACATATATCATCCTAATAGACAATTATCTTACAATAAAATGAAAAATACGTGAGAGAGGATAGAACTTGTTCACAAGTTATCAAGGAATAGGGTTTCTCAAGTTATAAAAATAAAAATAAGAAACTAAAAGCTAGAAAAGAAACTAATATTAAACATGTCATTTTGTTAATGGTTTATTATTTTCTTAAAAAAACTAAAATATGATTGATTATTAGAAACTCAAATCACACAACTAGACTTGAACATCCTCCTCCAACAACTTTGCAACTACGAGGAAGAAACACGCAATGTGTTACTTAGCCATTTTTTGTTTTGATCATAAAGTCCACTAGGCTTTGCAATATTGTATAAAACTAGGTACGGATCCGCGTTACAGCATGGAAAAAAGTTTCGATTTTTTAAATCTAAATCACAATATGTAAAGATTGATTAATGGTGTTGCAGGTAGAAGTTTAAGTAGTTTTTTGGAAAATGGTACACGGTAAGGGTTTGAGGAAAATTAACAAGTATATTGTATTACATACAATTTATACGAGTATCTACAAAAAAAACGAATTTATACATGCATAAAGTAACAAATAAAATGTTATTACTATTTGTTTTGTATTAGAAAGTGTGGTTTCTAAAATTAAGGTAACTGCACTACAGATCCGGGAAATATTTACGTATACATACAATTTATAACATATTAAACTATGTTATATTTTTATTTAATTGCAGTGTAATTGACTGAGGTGAATCATATATTAATGTAATGATTTTGGAGAAACAGTAGAATGAAGAAATTGAGTAAATGATAATATAATGTGTTTTGATAATAGAAGAAAAAAGAAAAACAATAAAAACATTAACAGCGCAAAGGAATATTTTTGATATATCATTCAATTTGACTATTTTTGTAATAGAAGTAGGAATGTACGTTAAAACTGTAAAAAATTTGCATACATAAAACTTATATACTTATAATATTTTTTTTGACATACCAATCCGAAACGGATTGCATTCGTAAAAAGAAATCTTCAAAAATACACTTTACTATATAATCGTGAGTTTAACAAACTGGCCCGTAAAATAACAATACCACTTTTTAAAAATACCCCTTTTCTAATTTTATTTAAAAGGCACTATAAAATTTAAAATTTATCAAAAAAATATGTGTAAGCTTATTTTATAGACACTGATTATCTTTATATGTGTGTGTATATATATATATATATATATCATAAATACAGTATAAACACCTTTTAAAAATCATTTAAAAACCTTATAAATGACGTTTAGAACCTTTTAAAACCTTATAAATATTTGGATTTTGTCTCCTAGTAGTAATGATGATCTTGATGTACCTTATCAACCATATAAAAGTTTATAATATTTCATATTTGAAAAGGGTATTTTTAAAAATGGGTAGAAAAGAGGGGTATTTTTAAAAAGGGTTACACCAAAAGAGGTATTTCTCAAAAATTCTCTAGTTGTTTGATACATAATATACTTTTTGGTAAAAATTATTCGTATTAACTTTAATTTGATCAATATCTGAATAGTATATTTTGTTGATAAGACTTTATATATCATCTATTTTAGGACCCATAATTCACTAAAAGTGAATAATTATTCAATACAACTTAAAATTATATTTATGTAAGATTTAGGACCCATAATTTCCTACCAAATTATTTCCTTTAACTTTCCTACCACAACTAATTTTTTCTATTTCCTACAACCATTTCATTCGGTTTTCCTCCCAATATTAATAATATATTAATTAATTAATTTATATTTAGATTCAAATTAAATTGATTTTACTTTTTATCATTGTCAAAAAATTGCAAATGATGAAAGCAAGAAATTTATTAATCGAGAGAAATAAATTATTATTTATAAAATTAAATTATTTTTTACAAGGAAACATATACTTGTTCAGTGAAGAGTACAAGCAAAACAAATAATACTTGTAGATATAGTGAATTTGTCCCTTAGCTAGAGTAAGCAAAGAGGCCAAATCATTGAGCATGGTAATTGTTATCAATTATCTCCTTGTAGCTTCTCCCAGGATTTGTCATCAACATACGCTTTCTTCCACTCATGTACCTTCCGCATCCTCGTCGTCCTCCTCCTTACGTGCAGACAACCATTACTTTTATATTCCACACCTGCAAACAGAAAAAATTAAACTTTGGTGGCCATCTAAGAAGAACAAGTCACAGATGGAGAGGATTTGAGAAAGTTGAGTTAAGATAACTTACCATCCAATTTGAAAAGCAAGAGGCCGTTCAGCTGCTTCCATATCATCAATAGAGCTAGAATGATAAGGCTCAAACCATCGTGGTGTCAATACTATCATTTAGGTCTCCTTGCGTTTATGTTAGCTCTTTTGTGAGGAAATCTAGCTTGCAAACTTTCAACACCAAGAGATTCATTTGCAGCCTTAAGCAAAACAATAATGAGTTCAGAAAACCGCATATATTAAAATATACAACACCTCACTCTTAACTGGAACTATGAGTTGTGAAAACAAATGCAGACTATGGAGTTTTTAGTTAAATAAATACAGACTGCGCAGTTTCTAACAAGTGATGGTGAAGAACAAAAAATTGAATCGGAAAACATAAACGCTTATTCTTCAGGTATTGAAGTAGTGACAACCTCAAAACCAGAACCCATACCAAACAAGACCTATGAAACTATCAAACATAAAAGCAACAAGAGAGTCTAAGCTGTTACATGGATGATCATGAGTCACAATCGCAGACTCATTCAACAAATAATAATCCCAAGTTTTATGTCAAGTATAGACGTGGGCGTGACTAGCCTAGACGGAGCCGGTGAGTTCGGATCAATTATTAATTAATAACTATAACTTGAATTGTGATTCTAGAAATTGATTCTTTGGAATCTTGTGATTCTTAAGCACTAAACAAATTCCATAAGTTAATATCATGTCATGGTCATATTGATATCTTTAAGCAAAAAAAAAAAACAAACGCATGTCGAATCTCAATTAAAATTAAAGCACAAAGGCGTATAGAAATGTATCAGCAGGTATGGAAAAAAAACAATGACTTATGTTGGACTAGAACAATAAAGCTAAGACTATGATGTCTTGGCATATCTGGCAATACACATAAAAACAGAGAATGCTATTAGGCTGTGACAGATGTAGGAATAACAAATTGCAAGTGATTGTTGTTTACGATGGGGCTTTGAGGCTACAATAAAGGAGGTCATACAAATGTAGTTCAAGTCCATGAATGTCACATAGATCAAAAAGATGGAGTAGCTGTTCTTTGAGCTCAGTACGAAAGTAATCCTACGCACAACTCAAACAATAAATCAAGTTCACAAAAGGAACTAACCTCATCGATGATTGGTCCATTGGAGAGATCAAAAGCAGCATCATTTAACTGCAAAAACCAAATCCAAATGGAGAGAAAGAAAACAGAAGAATCAAAATCCAATAAGAACGAGCAATAAAAAGTAACGCTACAAGAAACCAGGGACTCCGAAAGAAGTAAACACATAACTAGAAAATTCAAACCCCTATGGAGTTTTAACTAAGAGTTATGTAACCTTCGTCTTAGGCACAACCATGGCTTCATTGAAAACAAAATTGGGAACCCGAATCATATATTTTTAAAATTATAGTCTCAATTAGAAGAACCAACTAACCCAATATTGCGATGGGTTTGAGTGACGGTTTCAATGGCACATGTAGAAACCCTTCACATGTCTTCCCAAGAACAACCTCTACCCCTCCAGTTGAATTGAGCACTATATCCATTGAATCTCTCTTCAGCATCACCGGGAGAATATTTCAAATCAGGAGAGCTCACGTCTTCTACACTACACCTCCTCTGCTTCTGATTCTAAAAGTGATTCTCAACGCATCTGAAAAGGCAAAAAAGGATAAAAAGGCGGAAGATGGGAGGAAGACGATAATTACTTAGTAGATTTAGGTTTTAGATTTTTGGTAGGAAATTAGTAGGTTAATTAAAAATTTATTTTTGGTAGGAAATTAGCAATTAAATTAAATATTTTTTGTTTGAAATTAAATAACAATCTGGAAAAAAAACGCAATGAAAAAACAAATGTTTATATTTATTGTTTAAAATACATAAATTTTAGATAAACATAAAAATTAGTAAAATTTAAATTTTACGCATAATTTAATAAACACTACAATGTTTTACATAAAACTAGCAAAGTATCCCGCGCTCCGCCGCGGTTCACCGAAACCGTAAATACTGTTTGCGTTACTACTAATAATAAATCCTAAGTATTAATACCAAATTTTTAATCTTACAATTACATGGATATTTAGGTTAGTGTTTAAGTTTGTATTTTGAAGATGAATCAATTTTGAGTATTAATATTTATTAAATTTTCAATTTAGTTTTTTCTTGGAAACCGATTAGATTGCAAATATTCAATTTAGATTATGATTCTCTAGATTGTCTTTACTTCATTTTCTGTTTTGGTAAAAAAGTAAATTTGCATTTTACCTATCTATTTAGGGTTACCCGTATGCTCAAAATTGTATAATTTACTTATCTTCCATAATCAATCTTTGCTATTTGGACTTGTACTTAAGACATTTTTATTTTGTTTAGAGTAATTGTAGTAACTATTATATAATTTCAAGAATGACATTTTCAACAATGTTGTTTTAAAGCCATGCAACTGTCAAATCGTATTCGTTTAAGTGTCAAATCTTATATGAAAACAAGTATTATCTAAAAATTAAAATATTTTATTTTTTGTTACCAAAAGTTTTGTTAATATAACATATATCGATTTTCTTTTATATTTAGATGGATATCTATGTAGAATATAGATTAACCGTAATTCAACATTCATATACAAATATATCTATATATATATATATATATATATATATATATATACATAAAATTAACTATCGAGACAATATATTCTACATTTTAGAAGGGTGAAAAGGTAACCCGGTTTTTAAAGCAAACGGAGCTCTTCGGACAAGGCCATTATTATATTAGAGACTACAAAAATTTGATAAAAATAAATATATTATATATAAAAATGTGAAAATAAAAATGTGATAATGTAAAGAAAATTAATGTTTGAAATTAATATATCTACAAAAGAGTGATTTAAAAACTAATTTAAACTTCAAAATTGATAATTTATTCCTATAAAATAAAACTAAATTTTTTATTTTATTATTTAAATATTAAATATAGGTCCGCTAGCTGGCCCGCACATTAGACTTAGAACACAACGTTGTTTCCCACCTCCAGCTGGGTCAACCCATTTGACTTATCAAATTATACCAAAAATATTTTGCAAAATATAAACCCTAATAAAATCGTATAATCTTGTTTAGTTATAAACTTAAATTCACATATAATTTTGTTTAATTGTAAAATCTACACCTTAACCATTTTTTCATAAACCCAAACTGACATATAATTTTATTTATAAAATCTAAACCCTAGTCCTCGTTTATAAACTCAAACCGCACATAAATTCGTTTTTAAAATATAAATCCTAACCACTCTTTTATAAACCCAAACCTACATATAATTTTGTTTATTTATAAAAATATAAAACCCTAACCACTATTTTATAAACCCAAACCGACATATAATTTTATTAATTGGAAAATCTATTCCCTAATCACTCTTTTATAAACTCAAATCGACATTAAATTTCGTTTAATTGTAAAATCTAAACCCTAGTCTTCATTATTAAACCGACACCAACATATAACATTTAATTGTAAATCGAAATTCTCATCTTCTGACTCTAAAATTCAAACCAACATATAACATCATTTAATTGTAAAATCTAAACTCAAATGCTTATTTATAAACTCAAACTGTTATCGTGTTTAATTAATAATTATACATATTTTGTTTCTTTAATTGTTTTTTCTGATTTCAATTTTAATTTACTTTTAAAATATAGTATTACCATTAAAGGTGTCAAGCGGCTGTTAGCCCGCTAGCCCGTTGGACTTATGGAGCATGCTTGGACATAACTGTTTTTCCCGAGTCTAGTTGGGCATGCCCGCATGGGCTTTATTTTTTCAGGACCATGATGGACCAGCTCATTTGACACCTATAATTAGTGGCATATTATTATATTTTTATTGGCTAATAAAGAGAGGTGGCTAAGAAAGATGAACCTAAGAATTTTTGAGATGCTACACCTAATTCAAATTATCAATTCGGATATTTTCGACTTATCAACATCTTATAATTTTATTAACATCTCATGTAGATATGGGCACCTTATAATTTTTCTAAAATACTTATAGTATAAAACATATTAACTAATATGCCACGACCATATTATATGGTGAGATGTTGGATAATAATCGATGGTATATATCAAAATCAAATAATGTACATAAATTAGTAATATATATTTACCATATGATTTATGTTATTTTTCTTTTTAAAACAAACATTAGTCATTTCCATCTGTATTGTTTTAAAATTGTAACATTTATATATATCTTAAGTTTTACAGCTTTTTTTAGGATTCTAAATTGATGAGTGTGTAACTTGGAAAACATCCACAACTCCTCATCGAATAACATAGATTAGAGTACAGCCTTGCAAAGTTCTGTAAGTCTTGTAAAAGTTCACGGCCGATGATTCAGTTAATTCACATTGTAAAATGACACCACTAATTTTCCAAAACCAAAGAGAAACATTAGTTTTACATAATTATCATATATTTTAAAATAAATTAAAATTAGAATGAATACTTTCATATTTAGAATCTTCATTTTACTATTTTTTAACAACAACAGTATAATGCATGTATAATAAAATGATTTAGTAAAGTTGATACTATACCATCTTAATAATTATTAAATTAATTCTAACAGAATCTGTAAATTTTTTAAAAGTATGAGTTAAAAATCAAATGTTTGTCCCGCGGTGTACCACGGGTCAGAATCTAGTTACTTACACTAATATAGACCTTTATCTTTACTTTATGTTAATTCATATTTTAAAACATCTGTTTTTCCTATATTCTCCAACTTAAATTTGTATTATATATATATATACTAGATTTTAACCCGCGATACACCGCGGGATAACATTTTAAAATGTATTCTTTTTATTAATTTTGTGAGTATATAAGAGTGTACTACTATATTTTGATTGTTAATTCTATGATTTAACCCGTAGAATATTATATGATAATTTATTTTTTTATATAATCGTAATTTGATCAAATTAATTAAATAAGTATAATATTTAAAATAATGAAATGATATTGACATAATATTCGTTTACATAGTATAATTTCATATTAAAATATTTTGTGAGTTATACTATAGTAGACAACCCGTAAAAATATCTATAATCATAATTATGTAAATTATAACTCGTTCCATCACATGACCCGTGCTACACAATTATCAATATTACTTTAGTACATCCATATTTTTGTATCGTTTGAGTAATACATCCGTTTCTAAAAATTCAAATTGCAACATATGCAAAAAAAATATATATATTTTTACTATACATATGTTTATGTAATAATATAAACTTAAAAACAAATAAGGTCATATAATGATATTGGAGAAATATTTGATTTATTAGGGAGATATTTTAGGAAACTTTGTTAAATGTAGTAAATATTGATTTCTAACTTTTACAATTTAATCAAATGGCAAGGGTTTAATTATGAAAATATAACAAAATAAAGGGTATAACACAAAGAGAATTTTTGAGAAATACCCCTTTTGGTGTACCCCTTTTTAAAAATACCCCTCTTTTCTATTTATTTTCAAAAATACCCTTTTTCAAATATGAAAAATTATAAACTTTTATATGGTTGATAAGGTACATCAAGATCATCATTACTACTGGAAGACTAAATCCAAATATTTAGAAGGTTTTAAAAGGTTCTAAACGGCATTTATATGGTTTTTTATAAGGTTTTTAAAAGGTTTACACAGTTTTTATAAGCTTTTTATATAATTTTTAAAAATTATTTATACGGTACTTATGAAATCTATATTATTAAAGGAGTAGTCGAAAGTGCTCACATTCAATCTCACAAAAATATTACTAAGTTACCCTTAATGAAAAATACCCTTAATTGTAATCTTTTACTTAATCCTTAATTAATTAAATCAAAAAAAAAAATTAAATAGGCTCTTTGCAAGACAAAATCGAAAATTTGGCTCAGACCGGGTTACCGTTTTACCCTTAATGAAAAATACCCCTGACTTAAAAATTTAAGTTAGCTCTTATTTAATCAAAACCTAACAATAAAAATTAGAAATTTTAACCTAAAATCGGAACTTCTAAAACCCTAGCCGAATTTATTTTTAAAAAAACGATATAGAGTGTTTAAAATTTAGGGTTTAGATGAAATGAGCTTATTCCAAAAAGCCCGTTTAAAAAAATACGTCTTAAATTGAAACCCTAGAAAACAATTGTCGTCTGCTACTCTATAAATATTAGAGTTTCAATGCTCTCTCCATAACTAAAACAAAAAACTAAACCTAAACTTTTCTATCATGTTCGCGGAATTATATTTTGATACTGATCTTTGTTCTTCTTTTTGTTCATCGTCCTCTAATTTCTGTTTTCTTTATCGTGTAGTGGTTTTTTGGAAGGCAATGTCAAGTAATACTATATTTTTGTCTATGGTTACATCATCTTTTGGATTAGGTATATTATTTTGGGTTTAATTTATATATTGATTCTTCAGCAAAATTTCTTATTTAGTTTTTGTAATTATCAATTTTTGTAGAGGATGTTAGAGAAGATTCTACATTGCTACCTACAAATCGTGGATCTAAATTCCAAAGTTGGATGGAAGCCAATTCAATAGATGCTGAAGCAATGAAGTACAAATATGAAGAATTTCCAAGAGGATTTTTTTGGTGTACTTAAGAAAATCGGTGGAAGCAAGGGTCTCAAAAAAAAAAAAAGCCACGAATTCAAAATGTTTTGTTCATCCTTATAATTGTATTTTTATGTTTTATGATGCATCTTCGATTTTTATGAAAAATAATGTTGAATTGTTTTTTTTGTTGAGCTTCTTCTATTACTAATTAAATTAAATCTGAAGCTTAGACATCATTAGCAAACCCTATACTCAAGTATTTAATATTCTGATATTGCTAAAGAAATTTGTCTCGAGTAATTTCTGTATTGTGATTTCGATACGTGCTTATTATTATTGATTTTTGATAAACAAACGATAATTACTGAATTGTTTATATCAAATTGTTTCAAAATATAGTTGAACAAAATATTTAAGAAATCTTTATTATATCTTCTTGATATACAATAAGTGTGTAGCTTAATAAATAAACATAGGTTTAAAACTAATTAATTTTGACGATGGAATGTAAATATTAAGGTCTAATTTATTAAATCTGAAAAGGATAGAGATAAATATCTTGATTAGCTTATATAAGTTAATCCCCAGAAATAAAAATTATTCATATATTTATTGTATATATATCCAAGTAAGTAAATATATGCAAAATATATTGTATATATCCAAGTTATTAAATATATATGATTAAAATATATAACCGATATATATCAGAAATTTATATGCTTATATAACAATATAAAACGATAAATATGTTAGTAATTAGTGGTTCAATACAGGAAAGTTCACAATACTACGTATTAAATACCCGAAGATTTACTAATAACAGCATCTGAGGATCCTATCCACGCATTTGTTCATGAAATCTATGGTAAATCCTTCGCTAAAGAGAATGACCCAAAATTCTTTAAGCGAAGAGCTATTCTTAGTCCAAAGAACGAAGACGTTGATAAAATCAATCAATATATTCTTTCTCAACTACCAAGTGTGTATTATAATTGTTTACGTGTATTTATTCTATACTTTAAAATATATATATATATATATATAGTAGATTACATGTGTCTTATACATATTTATCAATATTATTATAGGTGAAGAAAGGCGTTATCTTAGTTCGGATTCCATTGAAACATCGGATACGAGTGTTTTCGACGATATGGTCTACTCGCAGGAATTTTTAAACAGTATAAACGTTTCTGGATTACCTAAGCATGAATTAACATTGAAGAAGGGAGCCCCTATCATGTTGCTAAGGAATATAGATCCAAAAGGTGGTTTGTGCAATGGTACGAGATCCTAAGAAATTTTTTACTAAGTTACCCTTAATGAAAAATACCCCTAGGTTGTAATTTTTTCATTAATCATTGATTAACTAAAAATAACAAAAATTAAAATCGGCTCTTTGCAAGACAAAATCGAAATTTAAGTTCAGACCGGATTACCGTTTTACCCATAATGAAAAATACCCCTGACTGAAAATTTAGGTTATCTCTTATTTAATCAAGACCTAACAATAAAAATTAGAAATTTTAACCTAAAATCGGAACTTCTAAAACCCTAGCCAAAATTTTATAAAAAAACGATACAAAACGTTTTAAATTTAGGGTTTAGATGGAATGGGCTTATTCCAAAACGCTCGTTTAAAAAAACACGTCTTAAGTTGAAACCCTAAAAAAAAGTGTCGTTTACTACTATAAATATTAGAGTTTTCATGCTCTCTCCATAACTAAAAAAAAATATAAACCTTAACTTTTCTATCATGTTCTTAGAATTATATTTTTATACTGATATTTGTTCTTCTTTTTGTTCATCGTCCTCTAATTTCTGTTTTCCTGTTCGTAGTGGTTGTTTGGAAGGCAATGTCAAATAACACTACACCTTTGTCTATGGTTACATCACCTTCGTCTATGGTTTCAGTGTAATTCTTTATTTGGTTTTTATATTAGTTATTTTTTGTAGATGAAATTAGAGAAGATGTTTCATTGCTAAATTCAAGATCTAAATTGCTAATTTGGATGGAAAGCAACTCGATAGATGTTGAAGCAAGGAAGTACAAAAATATGAAGAATTCCCAAGGGGATTTGTTTGGTGTAGTCAAGAAAATAAGTGGAAGCAAAGGTCCCAAAAAAAAAAAAACCAAGAATTCAGAAAGTTTGGTTGATCCTTATAATTGTATTTTTGTAAAGATGTTTTATGATGCATTTTCAATGTTTAGGAAAAATAATGTTAAGCTGTTTTTTACCTATTAGAGTCTAAAATTTCAAGTTCAATAATATTTTCTTTTTACATTTCTAATTAAATTAAATCTGAAGCACTAATATCATTAGCAAACCCTATATAATAACGTATGTAATGAACTAATTAATACATAAAAGAAAATAATCCAAAATAAAAAACGATACATTCATATTACTTTTGAATTTTGATAAACAGACGATAATAACTGTATTGTTTATATTAAATCGTAGCCTAATTTAGTTAAACAAAATACTTTTATTATCTTGATTACATCTTCTGGATAGACGATAAGTGTGTAGCTTAATAAATAAGGATTGGTTTAAAACTATGAAATATTGACGATGGAATGTAAATATTAATGGCTAATTTACTAAATATGATAAGGATAGAGATAAATATGTTGATGTTATTTTCTTAATCTTATTGTATTAGATTTGGAAAATATTTTAACATTTACCAAATTTATAATTTGGAACAAAAAAATAGGGAAATATATAATACAAACGTGATTTAGTTGAAAAATTTACCCTACATAATTTTATCCCCAGAAATAAAAAAATATTTATATATTGATTGTATACATCCAATTTAGTAAATATATACAAACTATCTAAGTGATATATACTATAAATTTATATGTATATATAACAATTTAAAACGATAAATATGTTAATAATTAGTGATACAATATAGAAAATTTTACAATGTTACATATTACATAGACTATATATTTACTTCTTTAATTATACATTGTTTCAAATCTTCTGGATCCATTAAAAAGACTAAACTAAGATAAATATATATTTTAAATATATAAATTTTACATATTTATAGCGATAAATATAGGCCGAGCAGATTAAAAGAAAATAAAAGTTTGATATAAGTTAAAAATAAATCTCCATATTAATAAAGGCTATTATTCATAACAATAATTATTTATAAACTAAAAGAATTTTTATGTACATATATTTAACCATTCAATGTCCAAAATTTCATACCTCAGACGAGTTTCTAGGGTTAGGTTTAATTTCATTACTCAACTGTTTAGTAAAAAAATTCTTCTGTTCATAGTTTTAATAGTAAAATAAAATTGTCTCTGTGGTTATTCAGGTTTCATTATGGTGAAGATTCATCCGGTTGATAGTGTGACACGCTTGAATCCCTCGAAATATGACTGGAAAATTCAGGTGAAAGTGTTATGTTTATGGGAGGAGAATTTTTTAAAGCTTGGACCAAGTTTAGAGATGGTGTTAGCTGATATTTTTGGTTTGTTAGTTTTTTATATAACATGCGTTTGTAAAATAATTTAGATTAAATTACATATTACAAATTATTACGATAACATACTATAATTTTTCTTATCCACTATTTTAAATTTTGTAAGGTGAAAAGTGCAGTGCTCTTTCCGTGGTATTCTTGATGATAAATCTCTTTCCAAGTATGATGTTGGTGATTGGCTCGAAATTGAGAATTTCAATGTCGTTGATCAATATGGGTCTTGCAAAACTACTACTCATCGATACAAAGTTATTATTTTGTGTCAAACCATGATTCAGAAGGCCATGATTGTTGGAGGTGGAGAGTATTTTGATTTTATCGATTATAAACATATATTGGATGGTTCTAATTGTGATGATTACTTGGTCGGTAAGTGATTTAAACATTGTGTTTTAAGGTTAACTAAAACTATAATTTGTGTGTACTTCCTATATTATTTTACATTAGGATTTGTATTCATACTGATTATTTTTATTTATTTTAGATGTCATTGGAGAGGTTATACACGTAGGAAAGTTTGATACTTGGGACCATGTAGACAACGACAATGAGCAGAAGAATCGCGTTCAAGCTGTGTCTGAATCAAGTTCCTAGCTGGAGGTGGGAAACAACGTTGTGTACATGCGTGCTTCCTAAGTCTAATGTGCGGGCCAGCTAGCGGGTCTATATTTAATATTTAAAAAAATAAAATAAAAAATTAGTTTTATTTTATAGAAATAAAGTATCAATTTTGTAGTTTAAATTAGTTTTTAAACCAATCTTTTGTAGATATATCAATTTCAAACATTAATTTTCTTTACATTATCACATATTTTATTTTCACATTTTTATATATAATATATTTATTTTTATCAAATTGTTGTAGTCTTTAATATATTAATGGCGTTCGCTTTAAAAACCGGATTACCTTTTCACCCTTCTAAAATGTAAGGTATGTTGTCTCGATAGATATATATATATATATATATATATATATATATATGAATGTTTAGTTAATGTTAATCTATATTCTACATAAATATTTATCTAAATATAAAATAAAATCATTATATGTTATATTAACAATACTTTTGGTAACAAAAAAATAAAATAGTTTAATTTCTAAATAATATTTGTTTTAATATAAGATTTGACCCGTGCATTTGCGAATACTTATCTTTTGACCACTTAAACATATATATTTGTATATGAATGTTTAATTAAGGTTAATCTATATTCTATATAAATATCTATCTAAATATAAAAGAAAATCGTTATATGTTATATTAACAATACTTTTGGTAAAAAAAAAATAGTTTAATTTCTAAATAATATTTGTTTTAATATAAGATTTGACCCGTGCATTGGCGGATACTTTATCTTCTGATCACTTAAACGAATAGGATTTGACCGTTGCATGGCTTTAAAATAACATGGTTGAAAAAATCATTCTTGAAATCAAATAATAGTTACTACAATTACTCTAAACAAAATAAAAATGTCTTAAGTACAAGTCCAAATAGCAAAGATTGATTATGGAAGATAAGTAAATTATACAATTTTGAGTATATGGGTAACCCTAGATAGATAGGTAAAATGCAAATTTAATTTTTTTACCAAAACAAAAAATGAAGTAAAGGCATTCTAGAGAATCATAATATATATTGAGTATTTGCAATCTAAACGGTTTCCAAAGAAAAAGTAAATTGAAAATTTAATAAATATTAATAGTCAAATTGATACATCTTCAAAATACAAACCCTAAACACCTAACCTAAATAGCCATGTAACTATAAGATTAAAAATTTGGTATTAATACTTAGGATCTATTATTAGTAGTAACACAAATAGTATTTACGGTTTCGGTGAACCGCGGCGGAGCGCGGGGTACTTTGCTAGTATATATATAAATTTACACACATGTAAAGATAATTTGTGTCTATAAATATAAGTTTATACATATTTTTTTGATAAATTTCAATTTTTTTTTTTTGACATCATTAACAATAATAAATCTCTCTTTGAGAGGGACCGGGCTCGAACCCGGATCTGGTAAGAAGACAAACAGAGGTGAGAACCACTAGCCCACTTGCTCCTTCTCAATTTCAATTTTTATTGTGACTTTTTGATAAAATTAGAAAGTGGGGTATTTTTAAAAAGTGGTATTGGAAAAGGAGTATTTTTGAAATTTCCCCTAACACAAAAGGTACTTCAAAAATGTTAATATAGATAGTAGACAATCCGTAAAAATATCTATAATCATAATTATGTAAATTATAACCCGTTCCATCACATGACCCGTGCTACACAATTATCAATATTACTTTAGTACATCCATATTTTGTATCGCTTGAGTAATACATCCGTTTCTAAAAAATTCAAATTGCAACATATGCAAAATACATTTTTTATATATTTTTACTATACATATGTTTATGTAATAATATAAATTTAAAAACAAATAAGGTCATATAAAGATATTGGAGAAATATTTGATTTATTAGGGAGAGATTTTAGGAAACTTTGTTAAATGTAGTAAATATTGATTTCTAATTTTGCAATTTTATTATGATTTAATTACAAAATTTATCTTAAACTTTTTCTATTTAATCAAATGGTAAGGGTTTAATTATGAAAATATAACAAAATAAAAGGGTAGAACACAAAAGGTACTTCAAAAATGTTAATATAGATTTCATATTTAGAATCTTCATTTTACTATTTTTTAACAACAACAGTATAATGCATGTATAAGAAAATGATTTAGTAAAGTTGCTATTATACCATCTTAATAATTATTAAATTAATTCTAACAAAATCTGTAAATTTTTAAAAAGTATGAGTTAAAAATCAAATGTTTGTCCCGCGGTGTACCGCGGATCAGAATCTAGTTACTTACACTAATATAGACATTTATCATTACTTTATGTTAATTCATATTTTAAAATATCTGTTTTTCCTATATTCTCCACCTTAAATTTGTATTATATATATATATATATATATATATATATTCTAGATTTTAACCCGCGATACACCGCGGGACAACATTTTAAAATGTATTCTTTTTATTAATTTTGTGAGTATATAAGAGTGTACTACTATATTTTGATTGTTAATTCCATGATTTAACCCGTAGAATATTATATGATAATTTTTTTTTATATAATCGTAATTTGATCAAATTAATTAAATAAGTACAATATTTAAAATAATGAAATGATATTGACATAAAATTCGTTTACATAGTATAATTTCATATTAAAATATTTTGTGTGTTATACTATAGTAGACAACCCGTAAAAAAATCTATAATCATAATTATGTAAATTATAATCAGTTCCATCACATGACCCGTGCTACACAATTATCAATATTACTTAAGTACATCCATATTTTTCTATCGTTTGAGTAATACATCCGTTTCTAAAAATTCAAATTGCAACATATGCAAAAAAAAATTATATATTTTGACTATACATATGTTTATGTAATAATATAAACTTAAAAACAAATAAGGTCATATAAAGATATTGGAGAAATATTTGATTTATTAGGGAGAGATTTTAGGAAACTTTGTTAAATGTAGTAAATATTGATTTATAATTTTCCAATTTTATTATGATTTAATTAAAAAATTTATCTTAAACTTTTTCTATTTAATCAAATGGGTTTAATTATGAAAATATAACAAAATAAAAGGGTAGAACACCAAAGGTACTTCAAAAATGTAAGTAAATAAGTAAATATCAAATACTGAATAAGTAAATATATTCTATATGTAATATTCTAAAATTCATATACTCCACTACTAACTTTTACCATCTTTATCGTGTAAAAATTCTTATATATACATATAAATTTAAGATATATATATATATCGTGTTGATATTTTTCTATATAATAAATATTGAGAATTTGTTAGAAATACCCCTTTTGAGGTATCTCTTTTTTAAAATGTCCCTCTTTTTGGCTATTTTTAATTATACCCTCATTAAAAATTTAAAGACAACTTTACCCTCCCTTGTAAAAACCTGAAAGACGATTCTCTCTTCTCCTCTCTTTGCCGTCGTCGACCTTTCGCCATCATCTCTTTTCTTCTCTCTGTCGCCGTCGTATCTTTTCTTCTCTCCGCCGTGCGTCGTCTCTTTTCTTCTCTCCATCGTGCTTCGTCTCTTCTCCTCTCTCCGCCGTTGTCGTTTATGTATTTGATCTCATCTGTTACTGTTTCTGCAAAACATCAATTGAGACAGACATGTGTTTTCTGATTTGGTTATAGCATGAAATCCAATTTGATTGTTGGATTCGAGTTTGATTTGCGGGGTTGATAAGGATTTTGAAGAAGTTAACATGGATTCTTTGGGTTAGGCCTAACGATGGTGAGCATGGTTTCTTATATAATACATGGTTAAATTTTGACTAATGAAGCTTAGAACGTTGATATATTTTAAAATCTCGTTTTTCAAAGCTTTGTTACTCTTATGAGTTTGTTTGGTGGTGAAACAATGGATTGTGACAGTCTAGAGCTGCAGCAGTCACAAGTGATGAAGAAGATAACAATCTTTTTGTGATTTGAAATGAAGGAATAGCACATGAGGAACGAGAAGTGAATACATAGGAGTGAACAGTGAGCTATAAAGTCATTAACCGTTCATTGGTGATCCTTAAATGTTGAGTTGATTCTGTAAATTTACCTAGTTTGTTTTGTGTTGATGTTGATAGGGTGGAATTGACGGAGCTGAAGATCCAAGAGCTGCAGTCTCTCTCTCTCAATGCCTTTGTTCGGAGCATCGAACACGTCACACGTTGCATAGTACACGTCACACGTCTCTTCTCTCCTCTCCGTCGTCGTCTTCGCTCCTCTTCTCTCTGTAACAATCTAGAGCTGCAGCAGTCACAAGTGATGAAAACAATTTCGTAAAGATGTAACTGAATCGATCAAAGATGTTAGTCCAATAAAAACTTCATGCGCTAGTTTCTAGAATCAAAATTTTTAAATAAGAATAAATTTGCCTTCTAATTTTTTATAATGACCAAAAAGTTACTAAATAACTACTATATATATATATATATACATATTTATATATATTTATCTCTATCCATATCATCTATAGCTTATTAAATCTTATATTTCCATCAATTATTTTCATTAATATATTTTACATTTTAATTTATCTTTAAGATAATTTTAAGTTAAAATATTATTAGGGTTTAAACCATATCACATACACAAACAAATTACAAAATTCTGAATGCTTTAAATTCTTAAATTATTAATATTTTCTGAACTTTTATTAGATTATAGAATTTCGATAAGCTTTAAACTTTGTGTAGATCCAGAATATGTAATATATACTAAAAGAAAAAAAAATACTAAATATTTTATATATGAAATTTTGGACGTTCATAATATTGTAGTTTTTTGATTAACTAAAGTATATATTTTATTTAATAACATATCTAATAACATATAGAGAGATTTTTTGAGTTCATTTGACATAACTTTGTGTTATGGAATTAGGTTAGACTTACTCGTGATGATGATGCTTTAAAATTATTTATTTTCATAATTTAACAATATGAAAGAGATAAATTAAGGGTTTAGTCGACATAATTTCTTTAGCAAAATTAGAATTCGATTTTCTAATGATCTCTATGATTTAGATTTAATTAAATTAATAATGTAAAACGTAAATTTTATTAAACTTGAAATTTTAGACGATAATATGTAAAAAACTTTTGATAAAAAAACCAAACATTATCTTTTCCTACAAATTGAAGATGCATCATAAACCATCTCCACAAAAATACAATTATAAGGATTAATTAAACTTTTTGAATTCTTGGTTTTTTTCTTTTTCTTTTTGGACCTTTGCTTCCATTGATTTTCTTGACCACAGCAAACAAATCCCCTTAGAAATTCTTCATATTTGTACTTGCTTGCTTCAACATCTTAAATTGCTTTTCATCCAACTTAAGTATTTAGATCTTCAATTTGTAGAGAGCAATGTAACATCTTCTCTAACATCCTCTACAAAAATTAACCAATATAATAATTAAATAAGAAGACTTTTGGAATAAATATAATCTAAAATAATAAATGAATTCTGAGATAATATACCTAATTCAAAAGGTGATGTAACCATAGACAAAGGTGTAGTATTCTTTGATCTTGCTTTCCAAACAACCACTACACGAACAGGAAAACAGAAATTAGACGATAATGAATATGAGGAAGAACAAAGATTACTATCAAAATATAATTCCGCAAACATGATAGAAAACTAAAGATTTACGTTTTTTTAGTTATGGAGAGAGCATAAAAATCCTAGTATTTATAGAAGTAAACGACACTTTGTTTTAGGGTTTCAACTTAGGAGGTGTTTTTAGCGGGCTTTTTTACGTAAGACCATTTCTTCTAAACCCTAAATTTGAAACATTATATACAACATTTTAAAAAACAATTCGGCTTTAGTTATGAAATTTCCGATTTTGGGTTAGATATTTTCAATTTTTATTGTTTGGTTTTGATTAAATAAGGGCTAACACAAAATTTTAAGCCACGGGTATTTTTTCATTAAGGGTAAACGGTAATCTGGTCTGAGATAATTTTTGATTTTGTCTTGCAAACACTCGATTTTATTTTATTTTTTGTTTTAATGAAAGAAGGATTACGGAAAAAATTATAACCCAGAAGTATTTTTCATTAAGGGTAACTTAGTAATTTTTTTTGAGATTGAATGTGAGCACTTTTGACTACTCCTTTAATAATCATATATATAAAAGTAAGGTTCCACTCTCTCCTTATTGGTGGAAAAATATTTAAGGCTTTATTTTTAAAAAAATAAAAAATAAATAAATGTTTATGACAATCATTCAATGCAAAATTTAATTACACTATAAGTTATAATCAAATGGCAAAGAAAATGAAAGGACTTAATCATATATCATTCAACAAAATAAATAAATAAATAAATGTTTATGACAATCATTCAATACAAAATTTAATTACACTATAAGTTATAATCAAATGGCAAAGAAAATGAAAGGACTTAATCATATATCATACAACAAATTTTATAAGGCTTATTGGTGGAAAATTATTTAAAATCATATATATAAAAGTAAGGTTCCACTCTCTTTATTGTTCCATTTTGTATTTATTTTTTAAAATATAATATTTATTTTTAACCAAAAAAACACATTTAATCATATACATTAATTCATACTTTAAATTCACACTTTACTACTAAAATGAAACTGAAAATTATATAAATTTCCAAAGACTATTGGTTTTCTTTATTGAATTCCAATTAAACACACTATAAATTATAATTATAACTCCTCTAATTTAATTATTTTAAAAATGTAACTTACATCACTTCTTATCATATAAATAACCATTCTCACATCCTTCTCTACCATATCTCATATCTTCATTATTCTCTTTGTTTTGTTTTTAAAGTTCTTGCATGGGGTGAAAACTCATTTAAAATATCATTGTAAGAGTTTGATTAATTATTTAGTTTAAACTTTTGTTTTCAATTTTATTTATTTTTTGTTTTTATGTATTTCTTTATGTCTTCATTGTTTTTCATATTTTTTAAATGTAACATATGTATAATAATATTTTATGGTTATAAGAAAATCAAGCTAAAGAAACCATCTTCATTCTTTTACATGTTTGTTTCTTTCTCACATATTCATGTATATTTAATTCATATTTCAAAAGTATGTAATTTTTTAACAAAATAAACTTTTTGTTATATAATTATCAAACCAATTTGTAAGACATTCTTTTAAGAATAATGATCCTTATATTTAGTTTGTGATTCAACATGTAATAATACAAAGAACATTATAATTTGTTTTAACTTTGAATTTTATACTTGATTTCCTATCTAAAAAACAATTTGATATTCCATTTTCTATCTATTATATATACTACAAGGATGAAAATATAATTAAACCTAGAAATATAACTTAAATTAAGAGGAATATAAAAAGAGATTAAAAATAAAATTATTTCTTGGGAATTTTTAAGGTTTCATTCTCTCCTTATTGGTCCATTTAGCATTTATTTTTTAATTATAATATTTATTTTTAATTAAACCAAATATCTAACACATTTAGTCATATACTTTAATTCATACTTGAAATCCACACTTTACTATTAAATTGTAACTTAAATTATATAACCTTTCAATTGACTATTTGTTTCCTCCATTTAACTTCAATTAACACACTATAAAATATAATTATAACTCCTCTGATTTAATTATTTTAGAATGTAACTTACATCATATTTTATCCTATAAATACTCATTTTTACATCCTCCTCCACCATATCTGATATTCTCAATATTTTCTTTGTTTAATTTTTAATGTTCTTGCATGGGTTGAAAGCTCAATTAAGATATCATTTGTAAGAGCTTGATTATATATTTGGTTAAAACTTTTGTTTTCAATTATATTTCTTCTTTATTTTATGTACTTCTTCATTTTTTCATTGTTTTTATACTATTAAATGTATAATACATATGTATAATAATATTTTATGGCTATAAGGAAATTACTTTATCGATGGGATTCAAAAATATTGATTTCTGACCATCGCACCATAAGAAAATCAAGCTAAATAAACCATTTTCATTGTTTTACTTTATATGTTTTTTTCTTTCTCACATATTCATGTATATTTATTTTATTTTCAAAGTATGTAATTATTTTAACAAAATATTTTTTTGTTATATTCAAACCAATTTGTAAGACATTGAAATAAATAAAATTTTATACACAAATAAAGGTAATTTTTGTGTATATTTATAAGTTTACACACATATTTGGATAAATTTCAACATTTTTAGTGGTTGTTTTGATAAAGTTTGAAAATGGGGTAAATTTAAAAAGTGGTATTTTTAAAGGGGTATTTTTTAAATTCTCCCAATATCATTCCTATTTTTATCATTAACAATATTATTGTTTTATCAAAAAATACTTAAAAGTACTAAAGAAAATTACTATCAAAATTGATTAATTGAACAATTAATCAACGAATAAATTCAAAAGATATGGATGTATGCTTCTATTGTATGATTTAAATAAATAACATGTAAAAATGTCATAAGCATTAAAATTTATTTAATCTATTTTTTATAAGTAATAAATAAATTAAAATAATTACTTAAATATATAATAACCCGCGCATATGCGCGGGACATTACCTAGTATAGACAACTTGACAGCTTAAAAAAAACATTTACATCTACATGACATAAGCAGTAACATAAGTTTACTTAATCACTTTTTATAATACTTTTTATGATACAAAATTGTACATGATATAAGTTGTGTGTATTATATCCTTTTTGATGTAGAAATGGTTTTTTTTTTAACTTTCTCTCTAGTAAAAAATGAAGATTTGCATTATAAGTTTGAATTTTATTTTTTTGTATACATAATTTGTTTTTATTGTTTAGGCATAAAAATTGTTAGATTTTTATTTTTGAAGTGTTGGATTATAATTTTGAGTATGATAAAGAAAATTTATGGGTCATATTTAGTGTTAGGGTCAAGAAAAGGAGTATCTTAGAAATTTTTAAAGATTAAATTTAAGAAAATATCTTGATTTAAGAAAACAAAATTTTAGTAAATAATAGCGGTACTATTTAACAACAAATATTTTTTAAATAAGTTTGGCACATGCTCAATAAAACCAACAAAAAATAATGTATAAGAAACTAGTAGGAAATATTTCTTACTAATTTCCTAAAATATTCATTCAAAATAATTCTTACCGAATTCTTACCACGTAATTTTCAATCAAATTCTTTCAAAGTTCTTCCGAAAACTCCTACGACTATAATTTGAGAAGGATTTTCGAAGGAAATTTCATACGAATTTCTTACAAAATATTTTCGTAGGAAATTGGTAAATTTCCTACGACATGCGCTTTCCGTAAAAAAACTTGTAAGTATATGGTAGGAACTGTATCCTTCCATAGTTTTGGTAGGAAAATTAGTAGGTTATCACCTTGTTTTCTTGTTGTGATTCTTGCCTTCAAGGATTGTGTTAATGTGTTAATTATTAATTTTTATGGTAAGGATGGTTTGTTAGCGAAATAGGCCGCAAGCTCAAAAACAATTTGAATACCTTAAGGTGTTATTGGTCAGTGGATTTTAATAGTCTAAATCTAATCTAAAAAGTATTGGAAAGGTTTTAAAAATGTGTAAAATAAATCATAAGTAGAATTTTTATGGACGCTACCAACTAAAGTAAACCAAATTTTGTAATACATATGCCGAAAGTTTACATATTATAAAAGTGTTCCCAAGCACACATGTTTTACTTGCTCACCTAAACGCCGGTTCTTCTCAACACACAAGGCATGTGTTGTTTACATTTGATTATATAAATAATATTAATATTGCGCTATATATATATCACGCTTTTATTTGTTTTCATCACAATTATTTATATTGTAATCGATTTCTATTATAAAGAGTTTTTTCTCGACAAAATGCATTTTCTCTATTTTATTCTCCTATCATTGTTCCAAGGCTTCGTTTTATGTAATCATACGGTCACTATAACCCTCAAACAACAAATGAACGCTATACCCAACGCTGTGGGTTTAACAAATTACCGTGAAGTGATTTTCTATGGACATATAAGTGTTGGAAATCCTGGCCAATTATTTAAGGTAGTTTTTGATCTAGGATCCAGCAATCTCTGGGTCCCTTCAGCGTGGTGGCCTTTTAAAGGGCATCATACCTTTAATGCCTTGGAATCAGATACCATCAAATCTATCGGTAATATTTTATCCCTTTCTTTTGTCTCTTTGATTTTGTTACGTACATTCAACTTATATAAATCTCTCAACTGTGTAGGAAAAACTATGACAATGACATATAAAAATGGTCAAGTACAGGGTGAATTATCCCAAGATAATGTTCGGTTTGGTGGCATCATAATTGAGGGACAAGATTTTGTACAAGGTATTACGCCAGATGAAAGTTTTCGAAACGTTGTCTTTGATGGTGTATTAGGTCTGGCATTTTCTAAATTGGCATTAAAAGATACTGTCTCTGTTTTAGAAAATCTCTATAAAGAAAAAGCAAACACAAAATGTATATTTTCTTTTTGGTTGACATCAAATGGTGGGGTAATTATGTTCGGTGGATACAACAAAGACCACTTTGAAAATGATCATACATATGTTCCGGTGTTAACGAGGCCGTATAAGGACTTCTGGAGGATAAGAATGGGGACAATGTTCATTGGTCAAAACCCAAGCAAAAACTGTAAAGTACAGTGTACAGCAATTATCGACTCGGGGATGACGGATATTATAGGTCCGGAGGTAAGAAAACTGAATTATAGTGAATATACGTTGTCAACTTGTATCATCAGTTTTCATTCATTTCAAAATAAACTATGTTTTTCTGTGTTTATAATATTCAGCGGGGTATAAGGGAAATAAATATAGCAATTGGAGCATTCGCTAATGGTGGAATTGTTCTATGCTCCACTATTAGTTCCTTACCCGTGATAATATTTACAATTGGGAAAAAGCCTTTTCCACTCACCCCACAAGATGTATGATATATATTTTTAAATTTTTTTACTTTGTTATTGGTTCATTTATTAATGTATCTTCTTTGCTCTAATGCCATTTAGTACATTAATGTATCAAACTTAGACATTTAAAAAATGTAATAGCTATTGATCTATTTTGTTGATGAAGTAGGATTGTTGATATTTTTGACTTTGTCGTATTGTGCTTCTTGGCTCATTTAGTAAACGAGGCTGATGGAGCGTTGTTGTCCATTAAACACTCTTGCATGGCATTTAGTGTGATGCTCAATGGATGATACTTGGCAGAACTTTCGCATCCGTGAAGAACTCAAACGAGTCAGTCTAATAAGAGAGTAACTGTGTTAAATTTGAAAACTAAATTAACAAATTACAGTTGACTCAGTAAATATATTATATATTCACAAATTAGTTCAATAAATTAATTACGAAGGTAAACAAAAAAAACCATGAATAAGGGGTTTGCGTTTCCGCAGAGGTTTTGTAAATAACATCTTTAGAATATCAATATAGCTATCAAGAACACAAGACTGTTAAAATTATAACTCACTTTTATTAGTTTAAGAAACTAACTTGAAACTTAAGCTCTCAGTCTCTTACTCAAAGCTCACAAGGTTAACCACAACATTGGTAACTCTTATATAGAGAAGAGACAAAACAAACTTCCTAATCTAAATCGGAAATAATACAAGTCTAGATAACTCCTAAAACTTCTTTTCCTAATTCCATAACTTGGTAGATTAGGATAACTTCCTCTTTAAGTTATCTCTTTTTCAAGCTTATTCCAACAACATCAACGAAACAATCAATAGAAAGAGCTAAAAGCTCTGCAACTGGGTCAGTAATTTAGTCACGAAATAAATAATTTGAGAATAGACAGCTTTTCTGTGTTTTGTGTTTATAGATGTGAGTCCAAAACCCTCACAAGAATATAATACCAAATGTTGCAATAATCAATATGTATTAAGAATCATACGCACAGAAGAAGAATTATTCATTCTCGTTTGAAACATGGCAAGAACCATCGGGATCTAGAGCAGGGAAAGGAAGAGCAAACAGAACGGTGCGGTAGTTGAACCTGTTTTGAATCGAGGTTGAATATGAAGATTTCGGTTTTGTCATATTGATCTTCGAAAAGGATAGTATCCATGGAGAAGTAGATGGAGTTCTTCTGGATTCCCTCCATGTCCTTGGCGAGCAGTGTGATACCCAAATCCAAAAGAATGGCTTCGTCTCCCAAAGAATAAATTTCCTCCCACTGGTTGTTCCCAACCATCTTGTAGATTTTAAACTCCCAAATTTTGGACACATTCGGACGACGACACTTAACGATTAAGACATCTCCGGCTAGCGTGACAACTACTTTATTCTTTGAGTGAACCACGTTGTCCTTCCATGAAGTTCCAGGCATCCTCATGCCAAAAGGTCTCGGTGGTTGTAAGAAGTCACTTACGCTGGTTTTGAAAACTCTGAGCGGAGTATCTCCAGAAAAATCGAAGACCTTGAGTTTACCAAAGTTGAGACAGTAGAGCTTCTGATCCTTGAAAACCATGCTAAAACACTCCTCGATACCTGACAAGGTTGGGATTTGTTTCCACGAATTGTCTCCTCTCTTGAAAGAAATGGCATGATCTTCTTCAGACATTCCAATAACTAGGTGATCTTTGGTTTTCTCATCGATCCAAAGTATTGAACATATGAGTCCACACCCTGATACGAAGGTCGGTAGATTGATTCTCTCCCGGGTTAAAAGATCAAGAATGTATAGATTCAATCTACAGTCTTCATCCATGTGTTGGTATTTTGGTTGCATCAGAAACCAGCTTTTATAAGTCGCCACACAAACGTTCTTGGTGAAATCGTTGCCGAGATTTGGTGTTTTGTACATCTTGTCTTTTTCTTCAGGGTTGAACAAGAGACAGTAATCGTAGCCGTTGCCCTTGGGGAACCGAATCATCCAAGGGATTTGGTTATTTGGCTGAGAGTTTCTCGAAACTGATCTCCATGACGAACACACGCACTTAGCTCGTTGGAAATCTGCAAAACCAAGGCGGTAGAATACCAATTGCATTAGATCTGAAGGAAGCTTGGACCAGCAATGGCAATGGAGATGGGGACGGAGGTTTCTTCTCTGGGCCAACGGCAGAAGGAGATCCTCGTCGGTGAAGGATATGCCCAGGTTTGGAGCCGGTGTAGCAGATCCATGGGATTCAAGGGGTAGCGGAGATGCCATATCACGGGATCGTAGAGCCATCTACAGGTTTTTAAGAGACAATTATCTTACAATAAAATGAAAAATACGTGAGAGAGAGGATAGAATCACAAGTAACACGTAATAAAATGTGATATCAAGGAATAGGGTTTCTCAAGTTATAAAAATAAAAATAAGAAACTAAAAGCTAGAAAAGAAACTAATATTAAACATGTCATTTTGTTAATGGTTTATTATTTTCTTAAAAAAACTAAAATATGATTGATTATTAGAAGAGATTGGTTAGATAGGTTGTTAACCAATCTATTAGCAGTTGAAATATGATAAGAAAAGACTCATTACGTGGTCAAGATAGTGCCGCTAACGAAACCATTGTAATTACAAGTAGTAAGTTTACAAATTACAACCCGAGCTACTCTACTGCGAAGAGATGTTCCCGAGCATGAAATTGCTGTTTCTACATCGCATACTCGAACAAGAGACTGCTAAAGAAGCAGGCTCACAATACATACTGTGATCACATCAATGCAAAAGAAGATCAGCAAATTAGCCAAAATACGATTAGCAAAACTTAAATTGCGTAATACCTGCGGCTTCCGAGTACACAACTGCATTGTACACAGTGGCCTGCGGTGAGAGCATAGCTTCCGTTTGGAATGATCAATCCGTAGTCCGTAGCGTATTTGGGAAAATTTGAACTACAAGCTGAGAAGTTCGATATAATTAAACACAAAACACTCAATATTATGTTATAGTCGGCACTTAATTGGCAAATTCCTATCTAAAGATTGATACTTTAAAACTCTTATGCCTCTGAAAATGATTACATTTACAGTGAATAAGAACTGTCTAACTCAACAAAGAAGAGAGAGAGAGAGAGAGAGAGAGAGAGAGAGAGAGAGAGAGAGAGAGAGAGAGAGAGAGAGAGAGAGTTTGGATCGTACCTAGCAATGGGACAACGTTGTCATATTGTTTAAGTTTGGATCTTAAACTTAACTACAACGTTGTCATATCGCCGCTCAATATCTTTAAGGATATTGACCGCCAGATAGTCAACTCAATCACAGCCAGGAGAAAACGAAAGAACTTCAGAAATCTTACGGGATTGTGGCTCAGATAAGGAAAATCTGTTTTCCTTTATTCTCTTGATGCATTCTCGTTGCAGTAGTATTGCTCCCATGTTATTTTATCTTTATATGATATTAACTTTCTTAGCAAAAAAAAAAAAAAGATGGGAGATGGAAGGGGATAGAAAACTGGATAGATTAGGGCCACGAGATAAGCCGGTGACACAGCCGAGAGAAGAGCATGTAAAGCCTGAGAAGGAGAAACAATGGTCAGAATGCATTATTCTTGTGTTAATTAACACACTCGAGAGAGTTCACGGTCGCATTGTGTATTGTACTTGTGTTTTCGAGTCCCACTGCAAGTGTAGCAGTTTATTTAAGTTGTTGTTTTCTATTAATCATTAATCATTCAAGTTGTTGTTTTCTATTATAAAAAAAAAACATGAGGTCGTGTCATTGTCGTACGAGTGACGTCTCACTTTGGTTATCTGTCTATGTACCTGATTTATGCAATGGTTTTTGATTATGTGTGGCTGAGGGATCGATCTTGCAGTACAAACGTGACGTATATCTTCAGTGACATTAGTAATTTGATTTATTTAATTTGGTTGGTTTTGGTCTACGACATAGTTTGTAGGTTATTAATTTTCTTTTAATTTGATTTTCAAAATTATAAAGTCCATTTGTAATGACTTTCAAGTCCATTAGTAATGACTTTCAAGTCCACTAGTAATGACATCAAATCCACCTAATTGCATTTAAAGGCTATTGAACTTTAAAATCCACCGGTAATTAAAATCCATTAAAATTCTCTATCCAATAACACCTAGCCATTTTTAAAAATACTCCTCTTTTCTATCCATTTTCAATAAAACTCCTTTTCAAATATGAAAAATTTAAACTTTTAAATGGTTGATTGTTATAAATCATATGGTGGATTGTCATAACAAGTCCAGTCCGGCCCAGCCCAGCACAAGCCCGGTCCGTCCTATGTTGAGCATGCTTAATCTTTTCTTTATTGTATTAGGGTTTACTCATAACCCCTTGTATCAATCCTTATATGATATGACTATGGTCGAACAAGACCCGAAGCACGAAGTGAAAGAAGCCGTTGACAAGGAGCAACAAGGAGACCAGGACAAGCACGAAGATGAGGAACAACACATAGCCGAGAAGCAGCTCAAAGCGGAGGAAGCACTAGACGTCCCAGAAGATCCTCCAACACACTCAAGGCTTAAGGAGCTCAACCCATCAACCAATGGAAGACTTAGAGAACTAGACAAGAAGCAAGCAGACGTGGCTCAAGTCTCCTCAATAATCATCACGGCTCAAAAGGTTCGGTAAAGGGTTAAGTGTTGCTTATGCACTCTTTTTCCCTTATCAAGTTTTGTCCCATTGGGTTTTCTTGACAAGGTTTTTTAATGAGGCCTAAGTAACACTTTCAAGGCCATTTACCAAGCCCAATTCGTGGGTCCAAGGCCCATCACTTTGCTTGGCCCATTTTCTATCTTTTCTCTTCATTCTTGCATTTAATGTTTTGTTATTTGCAAGACTTGGTGCATGGACTTGCATGAGTGTATTTCCAAGGCACTTGTGTATTTCCAAAGCACTTCTTCTCTTTCATTCCCCTCTACTATATAATCCCCCTCTATCTCTCATTTGTAACTGATCTAATCTTTTTATCCAAAACTCTTTCTAAAGTTAGATCTCTCTCTTGTTCTTTCTTTGGTGTGTAATATCCTTAGTGAAGTCCAAGTTCGGTAAATCAAAGGCTCTTCCGCAACCTTTGTGCAACCATTCGCTCCACATTCTTTGGTCTAAGTGATCTCACGATCCCTCAGGTGCAATGCCTATCCTTCCCTTAACTTCAAGAGTGTCGATTCTAGGAGATTCATATTATGTGGTATCAGAGCACACTCTGAAAAGTTGAGTATTCTATCTTCTTTACCATCTTTCATCTTTTCCATTCCATCTTCATCCATAATCCATTGCATTTTCCTTTTTTTATTTTCGTCAGTTTTTAATTCTGGATTTTCTGTCAACTTGTCAGAATTTTCATAAATAACTGGCTCATCGTAAAATTATAAGTTCAACTGATTCTGAAACTAGAACGAGTCTAGTTTTTTAAAAATTATTTCTAGAATTTTTGAACTTGATTTTATAATTTATTTTGTAAAATCGAATTCATCTGTTTTTAGGCATAATTGTTATGTTTTTTTTTTGTTTTTTTGAACTAGTGACTGGGTTTGTGTTGTTTCAATGGCAGGGGAAGAGAAATCCAAGTCATCACGTTCGAAATAAGTGCTAACAATCAAGTCTTCATTGATGCTATCACCAAGAAAATCACCAAACAAATGGATAGATTGATGAACGAAAAGCACAAAAAGCTTACAAGAAAAATTGACGAAAGACTTAAGCCGATGGAAGCACAACTTAAAGGAAAAGAAAAGATATCAGCCAAACAAGTCATCATATCGGAGGGCAAGAAAAATAAAAAGGAGCAAAATAGTCAATCCTCGAAGAAGGAGTCGGTTGATAAACATTTCCCGAGTAGTCACTCATCTCACCGGAGCAGCCGAAGACCGAGACGTGCGAGAAAAGAAATTGAACCACTCATAGCCGTCCAAAATCAGCAACTCTCAAGAAACAAGGAAGAACAAAGTGAAACCAACATTACGGAAAATCTCGCCTCGTCGCAAGCTAAGTGTACTCTTTCATCTCTCCAATTTTATTTTGTGCTTGATAAACTAACCAATTTTGAACCGGAGAAACCGAGTAGCATTGTTTCCTTTCCACAGGTTCATGAAGAAGCATCGCTAGGAAAAACACAAAAGAGTTTGTCGTCAAGGAGGTTCACGGCGATACTGGATCTTGCTTGAGTTACCGAGGTCTTTAGCTCCCGGTCCAAAACCATTCAGAATCCAATCGGTGTTCAAGAGGTAAACAACATGAGCCCTAAAACCATTGTTTCATGTTTATAATCTTAAAACCATGAAAACTTGAACATGTGATTGTTGTTTGAAGTACTTTTCATATGAATATATAAAACCATAAAAATATGAAATTGTTATTTGAAGTACTATTCACATGAAATTATAAAACCCTAAAACATGTGATTGTTGTTTGGACTGTTTTTCATGCGAAATTTTGAAACCGTAAAATATGAGATTGTTCTTTGGACTGCTTTTCATGTAACCCTAAAATCGATTATCACCTTAATATTTCTCTAAAATAAAATCGATCCAGCATGAACACCTAGAATTACATTATAAATTATAAATTATATGCTTGAAATTGCATGATGAGTGTTTGATCTTATAGATTTCGCATGCTAGGATGCTTGTTTAAAATCGCATGAATACTTGATATGAAAAGAGGATGTCGTTTGGCATGAAAGTATGAGATTATAAGATCATGAGAATATGAGATCATGAGAATATGAGATTATGAGATTATAAGATCATGAGAATATGAGATCATGAGAATATGAGATGATGAGAATATAAGAATATGCATAGACCTTGTCCGGGATGATTGTTCGGAGAAAAGGGGACGCGCCTCGGCGAGTTTATACTCGTCCGAACTGATGCGCGGGCTACCTCTCTACCGAACGGTAGGAACGGGCAAAGGTAATAAGTGGTTTATAATGAAACCTAAGAATAAGCATATGTCTTTTCAGATGTCGAAACTCAATAACTTGGATTTTGCCGCCCTTAATCTCTCGGAAGATAATTATTTACAATGGGCGCTGAATACTAAGATTATCCTAAAATCAAAGGGGCTCGATGAATGTATTGTTGATTGCAATGACGAGCCCGATAAGATGAAATATAAGGCAATATTGATTATTCGCCATCACCTTGCGGAGAGTCTCAAGGATCAGTACTTGACTATTGAGAATCCCTTAGACCTTTGAAATGAGTTGAAAACACGATATGATCACCAAAGAACGGTGTTATTACCAAAGGCCATGTATGATTGGAGGAATCTCAGGATCCAGGACTTTAAGTCCGTGGATGAATATAATTCGGCCATGTTTTAGATAGTTTCTATCTTGAAACTGTGTGGAGAAGAGATAAGTGAGAAGGATATGTTTCAGAAAACCTTCTCCACCTTCCACACAAGTAACCTATTGTTGCAACAACAATTTCGTGAAAAAGGCTTTGAAACATATACAACTCTGATCTCATGTTTATTGCTCGCCGAGCAAAACAATAAATTATTAATGAGAAATAGCGAGATGAGACTTCCGGGATCAGCCCCACTCCATGAAGCCAATGCGGTTGCATTGGCAAAGAAAGAAACCAAAGAGGTTAACCACATCCAAAGAGACAATAATACATCCGGCCGTGGATGTGGTAAATGGCAAGGACGTGACCGTAGTCACTCCTCCGGTCGTGGGAAAGGTCGACGCCGCGGGTATCACGGCGGTAAAGGCCGTGGCCGTGGTACATCTTTTTAGCCGCAAAACCCGACCGGAAAATCAGTTTGCCATAGATGTGGGATGGGGAACCATTGGGCTAAGAATTGTCGGATTCCCAAACATTTTGTTGACCTCTATCAAGAGAGTATCAAAGGGAAGAATCCGGAAGCTCATTTGGTGCATTATGATAATGAGGATGATTTCGATCATACCAAGGATGATCTCATGGAGACTTCCGATTGCCTTGAATAAACCAGGTTTTCGATATCAAGCTTTATGTCAAGCTTTATAATTCTCTGAAATTTTAATAATTTGGATATATTCTCAATAATTACTATGGATTTATCTCTATTATTTCTTGGATTTAATAAAATTTGAGAATAGTTTTATTAAAGTGTTTAAGATATAATTTGTGGTGGATAGTGGGGCAAGCCACACGATTTTGAGAGATAAAAGATACTTCATTGATCTTACACTTAAAAACGCCAATATAAGTATCATAGCAGGTATGGCTTATTTAATTGAAGGGTACAGCCACGCCCATATATTATTGCCCAAGGGTACGCATTTAGAAATTTTAATGCGTTATATTCACCCAGCTCATAGAGGAGCCTATTAAGTTTCAAAGATATAAGAATGAATGGTTTCCATGTTGAAACCAAGGGCGAAGGAAATAAAGAGTTCCTTATGATTTATGAAAGCGCCCAAGGCCATAAGAAAGTCCTAGAGACTATTCCCGCTATATTTAACAAGCATTTACTGTGCTAAGGTCAGTATGATAGAAGCCAATGCCACGTTAAACAAAGAGTTTACCAAGAGATTCACTTTATGGCACGACCAGCTTAGCCCGGGTCGAGTATGATGCAAAAAATAATAATGAATACATACGGACACACATTGAAAAGAGTTATCCCAAAGAATCTAAGGTGTGTAGCATGTTCATTAGGGAAACTCATTATAAGGACATCACCAGTCAAAGTGATTAAAGACTATATGTCTAGATAATGCTGGTGAATTCACGTCCCAAGCTTTTAATGCTTATTGTATGTCCATGGGGGTAAGTGTGGAACATTATATGGCACATGTACATACACAAAACGGTTTGGCTGAATCATTTATAAAAAGCATACAGCTAATTGCCAGACAGTTGCTAAAGAAATCAAAATTCCCGATCTCAGCTTGGGGACATGTTGTCTTACATGCAGCTGAATAATTCGCATCAGGCCATCTAGTGAACATACATATTCCCCAAAACAATTATTAACTGGTCATGAGCCAGACATATCCCATCTTAAGATATTTGGATGTGCCGTATATATATCAATAGCTCCAACACAGAGAACTAAGATGGGTCCTCAAAGGAGGATGGGGATATATGTTGGATATGAATCTCCTATAATAAATAAGTAGCTTGAGCCGACCACTGTTGATTTATTCAAGGCCAAGTGCGGATTGTCATTTTGACGAATCCAATTACCCACCATGAAGGGGGGGAGATAATAATAATAATAAGCTGGTAAAGGAAATTACATGGAATCAATCATCCTTATCATGGCAAGATCCTCGGACTATGTAATATGAATTAGAAGTCCAAAAGATAATACAAAAGCTAGCTAATAAAATTGTCAGATTCCTTTGACCCAAATAAAGTGACAAAGTCACATATACCAGCTATAAATGCACCAATAAGAATTGATGTTCAGGAAGGACACAATCAAGTTGCTACAGAGTCCAAAGCCTGTATGAAACGTGGTAGACCAATAGGTTCCAAAGATAAGAACCCTCGGAAATAAAGAAAGGTGCTAAGAATGAATCCGAGGTTGAGAAAACCGTAGTTACCCGATACATAACCGAACCTCAGTTACCTAACAGTGAGCCTTGGGACGCCAAGCTTCAAGGTACTGATGAAGTTCTTGATAATAATGAGATCGCGATCAATTATGTTATGTCCAGGATAAGATGGAACCGAAAGGATGTCGACATCGATGATATATTTGTATACAAGGTAGCATTTGAAATGAAATTAATAAGCGAGGATCTAAAACCCACATCCATATTAGAGTGCATTCAAATATCATATTGGATTAAATGGAAATAAGCTATAAACGTGGAGTTGAATTCATAAAAGAAGAGGAATGTATTTGGTCCAATAATAAGGACGCCTCTCGATATAAAGCCAGTTGGACATAAATGGGTCTTTGTGAGGAAAATAAATAAATATGGTGAAATCGTGAGATATAAAGCACGGCTTATTGCACAAGGATTCTCACAGAGACCAAGAATATATTATGAGGAGATATACTCCCCTGTGTTGGATGCTAAGACATTTAATGTTTGATAAGTCTGGCTATATATATAAAAAAGAAAGACTTGATTTGTGACTAATGGATGTAATGCATGCATATTTATATAAGTCCACTGGATAAAATATGAGATTACCAGAGGGTATTGAGCTCAAAGATAAGAAAGGTTCTGGAGAACAGCACTGCATAAGGTTAGAAAAATCATTTCATGGACTTAGACTAAATGGGCATATGTAAGGTTATAAATGATCCCATCAGTCCATGTATTTTCATAAAGAGGTTTGCAAACAAAGGATTTGTAATCATAAGCAGTGTATATCAATGATTTAAACCTCTGGGTGATCGACCAAACAGTTGAATATAAAAGGAAAAGAATCTGAAATGAAAGACCTAAACAATAATTAAGTCATGTTTGGGATTACAACTTGAGTACGTGAATAATAGAACCCTTGTGCATCAAATGACATATACTGAAAGAGTACTCAAGGAGATTTAATAAGGACTAGGCCCGCCCATTGACCAGGTCCAATGGTGGTCAGAAGCCATAGATTGGATAGTGATCCATTCAGTCCGTAAATGTCATACCTCAGTGCCATAAGAGTTTTGATGTCTCTGGCGAGCCACACTAGGCCAGATATTTGTTTTGCCGTGAATTATTATTATTATCAAGATTTAGCTCATGTCCGACCCGAAGGCACTGGAACGAGATTAAATATATTCTTCGTTACCTACAAGGTACGAAAGATTTGGGTCTATATTATACTAACCAACCCAAAGAGGGATTCATCAGTTTTGCTGATGCAGGTTATCTCTCGGATCCGCACAACGGTCGATAACAAACTGGTTATGTTTTCACACACGGTGGTACAAAAATATCTTGGCGATCTCAAAACCAAACAATCGCAGCCACATCGTCCAACCATGCTGAAATTTTGGCGATGCATGAGGCCAGCCGTGAATGTGTTTGGTTGAGGTCCATGACTCAACATATTATGATCGATTGTGGGATGACTGAAGGGAAGGCAGCACCAACAATAATGTATGAAGATAATGTTGCCTGCATAGCTCAGCTTAAAGACGTATATATCAAAGGAGATAGGACGAAGCATATCTGGCCAAAGTTCTTCTTCACTAATGAATTACAGAAAGCCGAAGAGGTCCAAGTGGAACAAGTCCAATCATATGACAATTCAGCGGATCTATTCACCAAGTCGCTTCCAACCTCAACATTCAAGAAACTTATAAATCAAATTGTAATGCGCCGGTTGAAAGATCTTCGATGAGCTTCAAATGAGGGGGAGTAATACGTGTTGTACTCTTTTTCCTTCACCACGGTTTTATCCAAATGGGTTTTCCTGGTAAGGTTTTAATGAGGCAACATCCCCAAGCGTATTACTAGCTCACGACGGTAATGACATCCAAGGGGGAGTGTTATAAATCATATGGTAGATTGTCATAACAAGCCCAGTCCGGCCCGGCCCATCACAAGCCCGGTCCATCCTATGTTGAGGAAGCTTAATCTTTTCCTTGTTGTATTAGGGTTTACTCATAACCCCTTGTATCAATCCTTATATAAAGGAGTCTAAGCTAATGAATAAAGCATCCCAATTCCCTCTCTATTCTCTCTAGTTTACAACATTGATAATGTACATTAAGATCATCATTACTACTGGAAAACGAAATCCAAATAATTATAAGGTTCCAAAAGGTTCTAAACTGTATTTATAAGGTATTTATAAGATTTTTGAAAGATTTACAAAGTTTTTATAAGGTTTTTAAATGATTTTTAAAAGGTTTTTAAAAGGTATTTGTATGGTATATATATATATATATATAAATTTACACACATATAAAGATAATTTGTGTCTATAAATATAAGCTTACACATATTTTTTTGATAAATATCAAATTTTATATTGAATTTTTGATAAAATTAGAAAGAGAGATATTTTTAAAAAGTGGTATTGGAAATGGGATTTTTTTGAAATTCCCCTAAAAAATTTAATAGCTTTAAGGAATATTTTTTGGAGAATTTTAAAAATACCCTTTCTAAAATTAACAACTTAAGTGGTGTGTATCATGTTCTGACTCGTTGCAAAATTATCAATGATTTAATATATGTTCTCACCCGTTACAAATTATCAATTATTTTATATATATAACATTTGAATCAATTAAAATTTTTCATATTTATAATATATGAACCTTTTAAAAGTTTCAATATTTATACTATTTTAAAATTTTATACAGATTAAAAATCACAATATTTTGAAACTTTAAAATAAATCTTAAAATTTTTAATATTTATAATATTTAAACATTTTAAAATTTTAACTATTATATTATTTTGATTTTTTTTTAAGTTTTATTTACTCAAACTTAAAACCGGATTATATAAAATAAATCATTGAAATTTGGATGCCTAATAAATCAAGCTTACTGCTCATTCGTAATTTGAAGCATGTTTGTCTTATTTATAATGATATGAACTATTATCAAAAAAATATTTTGACTGATGGGACGCTCTATATACATTTTTTGTCAATTGAGTAATATATGTCTGTTTAAAAAATATCAAATTGCAACATATATAAAAAAATGTTGAATTTTTATCATACACTCGTATTATATATTAATAATAATAAATTAAAAATAAGATCATATAAAGACGAAAGAAGGATAATTGTTTTTAATATATTATTTTTAGTTAGTTAGAGAAATATTAGAAAATGCAAAACTAGATATGGAAATAATATAATTATAGTTACCTAAATATATGCAATCAAATTTGATATAAAAAACATTTATGTGAATTAAATTGGACCTATCAAAGATCCAATTGAACAAACCAGGTTAAAAACTTCAATTGACCCTACCCATAACACTTTTGTACTTCTGTTTTAATTTATAGGGGATAATTTTATTTTCTGGTTTTTATTCTTTATTTCTTTGTTTTCCCCATAAGAGCAACATTATCCATAAGATCTTAAGCTTTAATCTAATGATTAGTTTATTAGTAAATTTGAAAAAGAAAAATGTAAGAGTTGTAATTTGGTTTTTAGTTTTGAGATGTGATAATTGGTAGGCTCTTAATTTGGGGTTCTTAAGAAAAAATATTTATTGAAAAATTAAATTAAACTAAAATTTGGAGTTTTTGAAAATACTAAAATACAATTTAAAAGATATAACTATTGCAAATTTAAAATTTTCAAACATACATAAGTTATAATTTAAAAGATAAAGAACATGAAGTACAATAGTTTTAAACTTGATTTCGAGAAACTTTGTTCATAAATGCTCGACCAAATCATTCTTTAATTGTTGATGCATAACTCGATCACGAAATCTAGTTCTAGTGGCCATCATATCGATAAGATTTGAAGGCATTTATGTAGAATATGTGAAATCCACCCGTATACTTCTAGCAGATTCCACTTGTTGGAATTCGGTGACATAAAATAAGAGCCGGATTTTTGACAATGTCAAATCGAGCTTGAAAATCTCCAAAAGCACGTTCGACAGCTTTATGGCAAGCTTCTTGATGGGTTGCAAATAAAGATGGTTTCTTACCTTGTGGAAGTGAAACAGATTGGATAAATGAAGCCCATTTACGATAAATTCCATCCGTGAGATAGTAACCCAAATAATACTCGTTCCCGTTAACTAAATAATTTACTTTTGATGCACGCCCTTTTAAGATGTCATCACAACAAGAGAGCGATCAAGAATATTGATATCGTTTAAAGTACCTGGAGGTCGAAAAGATGCGTGCCATATCTAAAGATCTTGCGAAGCTACAACCATTAAAACGATCGTTGGTTTTCCAGAGGCACGTGTATATGGACCTTTCCAAGCGGTGAGATAATTCTTCCACTCCCAATGCATACAATGAATGCTTCTCATCATCCCGGGGAATCCTCTAATATCTCCAATAATGAGTAGCCTTTGAAGATCTTCAGCGGTTTGTTTTCTTACGTACTGTTCTCCAAAGCAAAAAATTATTGTGTCAACAAAATGTTTCATGGACTTCATGGTAGTGGTTTCCCCAATCCGGAGGTATTCGTCAACCGGATCAGTCGCACAACCATATGCAAGCATACAAATTGCTACTGTACACTTCTGTAGTGCAGAGAAACCGTACCTTTCGGTCGCATCTTTCTTTGTTGAAAGAAAGGAATTTCATTAGATAGCTGATCAACAATACGCATGAATAAGGGCTTATTCATTCTAAAGCGACGTCGGAATAGTTGACGAGGAAATGTTGCATTTCTGCGAAAGAACTATTCCTATATGCATATGTTGGTCCTTACTTTTAGCATTCTCCCAAAAGCTCAATCTTGTTCATTGAGAGATCCCTGTACTTAAACGGTTAAACCTTCTCTAAAGGAGACCCTCTTTGTCTCTTGAACCTTTTCATACCTAGCCAAATGAGTTTGTATTCATTTCACATCCGGATTCATGGCTACTGCTTAAAGAATATTAAAGGAATGGTTGATCTGAATGCTTTCTTAGGTTCTATGACTGATGACATTTTGTGTTGAGATGAGCATAGCAAAAGTCTTCAGAGTATGGTTCATATGATTTGCATTCTAGAACCATAGACAAGGACATTGATTTTAACTACTTTAGCAGCAAGTATTGGTTATGAATTTCCACCTTCGAACTTCTCTTCCTACTTCGAATTTGCTTGAGGCCAAGTAATGAATAAGTTTGGGGGAGTTGATGACTCTATATTTTTACATTATTAAGCATACATTTTATGCAAATTTTGCATGGTTTGAGTCATCTTTCTTAGGAGTTCTAGTCTCTTTTCCTTACCAAGGTGGACACGATCAGGTGATCGGATCCTGAAGAAGAAGCGGACTCGACCGAGCTTGGAGAGGATCCGAACGAGCCCAACATGCACCCGATCGAGCTCACCTCAAACAGACTTTGTAATTTGTCTGTTTGCGTTTTAGGGCTTGCAGAACCTACTATAAATAGAGAGCTTGGGTCATTAAGAGAAATATCGAGTTTCATTAGGGTTTTTCTCTATAGCCACCAAACATTTCCAAAAACTTATAATCTTAATATCTTTTGATCTATTGAGTTTTTGCTGTTGCTTCTTTGTATTGTCTTGCTCCTTAGATTATTATCTTTCTGATTATGCATGATTTAGAGATTTCTGGGTTTGTGTTCTTGATGATGAAATCCAGATCTGAGTAGTTTTCTAGGGTTTTGAGGATGGGATAGGTTAGTGAAGAATCTTAGTCTCTAGGGGTGTTTAAGCTTAGATTTCAATAGATCCCTTATGGATTAGAGATTTAATAGCTAGTTTTTGCATTAACCATGTGGGATTAGATCTCGGACATTTCAGCACCCAAAAGGTGTTTGATGAAATGTCTGATCCACTAATGCCAGAGATCTACTTGCTTACCTAAGAGATTAGTTGTTTAAGGAGTAGATTGACATTAATGAGCTTGATCTTTATGCCTATCTATTGCATGTTTCATCAATGAGAATTGAGATTAGGAAGTGCTTTAGATTTGATAATCTTTGCCAAGAGATTGGACTGATTAGGTTAAGTGGTTCATTGTCTAGGATTAGATCTATTTGAGCATGTTAAGCACCCCAATGAGATTAAGAGGATTCATTAACCCATTAACCCCATCCTTGAGACCTTTATTCATCTGATTGTTTACTTGCTTTCCATTTCTGCTTTAATACTGCTTTTGTAGTTCTTGCATGCTTAGCTTGTCTTTAGTATTGTTCTTAGATCCTTAGTTTCATTCTGTCATTTACTTTTATGCATTTGAGTTGATGATCCAAACTGCTCATTGCTTGGCTTAACTTGTTAGCTTCTGTTGCATCCTGCTTGTTTATATCACACCCATTTGGATCGATTAAACCCTTTGTACTGCATTGCATTGGGGTGATTGAACTCCAAGGGATTGCAAAATCCTAGTTTCATGAACCACCAGTGACCCACCAGCTTTCCTTTTCTTTTGTTCTCCGTGAACCAACAGTGACCCACCAGTGACCCACCAGCTCTCTCATGACCGTGCACCACCCGCTTTAAACCAGCTTTAGTTTTAAAGAAAAATCTCCCAAATTAGCTTGGTTTTAAGTTTTTCCTCAATTTCAGATAGAGAGTCAGATATAGCTTGAAAAGATTCAAGCATTTTCTTGTTCGACAGTTTATCATTCAAACCATGTTCTTGTTGCTTCAAAGTGAAATCTCTTTGCTTTTGATCCCACAAAGTCTGAATCCTTTCCATTCGCTCCTGGCCTCCTCCTTCAACATTTGGTGAACTTGTGGTAGTCCTTTTGCCCTTAGCCTTGGCAGCCTTCACACCATGTGACCGAGCTTGAGAAGTTTGAGAAGCTTGAGACTCTCCTTGAGCTTGGGACTCTCCTTGATATTGGGAATCTTCTGAAGAATGCATAGAACCTGAGTCAATAATGTGTTTGGATTTTACTCATTTTAGCAATTGTTTTATGCATTGTTTTTGTCATTCTAGGTCTCATTACTTGATCATTTATACATATTTGCCTTGTTTTGCTTCACTTGTAGAATATAGGCCTTGCATTATAGTTTTTGTGCATAAAAAGGTATTTACCCAAGGGAAAAGAAGCAAATAAGGACAAATCGACCAAGTGTAGATGTTGCATCCGATCGAGCAAGAGGATCCGAGCCATGGAATCGATCGAGTGTTCGAGTGGACTAGAGAGGCAGCTCAACCAACCATCCGATCAAGTCATCCGACCAGACCGATCGAGTGCACGACCGAGCAGACCGATCGAGAACGATTAAACCGACTTTATATTTTGTATGTTAGTGTTTTAGGGCTTCCTAAACTTGCTATAAAAAGGCTCTTTGCCTAGTGACCTTGGATATCGAGTTCTATTAGGTTTTTTTCTTTATTTTGGTTTAAAATTTCGAGAATCTTGTAAACTTTATATATTTTGATCTATTGAGTATTTGTTGTTGGTCTCTCACTTTATTTTTTTTATATATATATATATATATATATATATATATATATTGGTTAAGGGCCCGATATTGAGGTCAAGGAGGAGGAAGAGAGAAGGAAGAGAGGAGGAGAGAAGAAAAATATAAGTTTGGTGTTGCTCATCGTAACTCCAAGTCTCCAAGGTGACTCCTTTTTTTTTTGTTTTCCCTTCTTCTATCTAGATTCCTATTAAATATTTGAGAATAATAAAAGAACAAAAATCAAGATCCATAATCATATGTATTATGATACCCAAATTACATATGCTATTCATTTTACTATGATTAAATAACAAGTATTATGATTTATAGTAATATATAAATAACTTAGAAATATTTATAAGTGTTGAAATATTCACAATATATATATATATATATATATATATAAAATAAAGACAGGTTGCATACTTTTATGTTTTTTAAATGATTTTTGTATTCTAATTTTGGATATTGGTCTTAGTATGATCTGAATCAAAAGACGAACATCTTTATAAACGGGTTGTATACTTTTGTTAATTTTTTGAGTCAATATCGACCATCATTTGGAAATGGTTTAACTATTGTAAAATGTTTTATTTTTTTCACACCTCTAAGTAAATATGTAATCAAAATATTAAATTACATATGTACCATGACTTCAATTTTGCAAACATTAGATTTTTTTTTGTAATTATATATATTAACCAAAAAAAACATTCAAAAAATATATAATTTATTACTTAGAGAAAAAAATATTTCGGTATGTTTATTGCAACATTTTAAAAATAATAATTATGAAATCAATGTAAATAACTTTAACTTGAACAAGATATACTATATAGTTCTTACTTACAAATTTAATATTTTACCTCCATAAAAGATAATTTGATAATAATATTCTCATGTGACAAAACATTATTTTGTCAAAACATTATTTTGAAAAAATTAGTTTAGAGCTTTTGGATCAATAGGTTGAACGGGTTAGAATTAACATTAGTCTATTATACGATGAATTAAATGAAAATGTTATTTCTTTGACAGTTAATATGTGTAATTACAGTATCTAATTACTAAATTCCATATATACTACGGTTACATCTACAAGCACAGAAATTAAATCTTAGAAACTTTAAATAATAACAAAAATATAAAATTCTATCATTGTTGTATGTATAGATAAAATATTTCGTGATGGTATGCCGCGGGTTAACACCAATATTAAAACCTACCTAAACAATTATGTCAAGGAAAAAAAAATTCATCAAATTCTCTATACTCACATTAATTGTCAACCTCTAAACTAATAATTTAAATCATTTGGTAACACTGAGAACTAAACCTTCTGCTTTCGCAAACTTTTGCACGTGCAACCGCAATACTCCGTTTAAATTAATCAAGTTGTATATCACTACCATAAAAGCATATTTGTATAATATGATGGTATTTAGGATAAAACCATCATACATTAACTTCTATTAATAAAAAAAAGTTCAAATACAAATATTGTCCCGCGGTGTACCGCGGGTTCAAACCTAGTAGTTTAAAATAAGTAAAGACATATGATTTGGGTAAAATAGCAAACTGATATTTTAAACTCCATAATGTTTTGAGTTGTGTGAGTGTCAAACATGGAAGGTTTGGTACTATTGTATCATGTTTCTTATAAAAAATCAGGTTAAGCTTCTCGATTTAGATAAATTATCAAATTAATTAATGTTAAGGTTTACTAATTTTTAGCTTTTATTCGAGATCTTTCTCTCTCTAATGTTCTAAATTAATTAATATTAGGATTCTTATGGTTTAAGTCTAGATGTTTTATAGCTAGAGCATATATCATATAGTGGCACAACATAACTGTGTAATCATCAGAACTCTATCTCTTAAGAATGTCTACAACTCAAATTAGCTTTGTTATACTAAGGTAAAGAAACCAGTTCATAAAGTCAACTCTCTAAGAAACATTTTATTTCCATGTAAATCTTTGGTTTCTTGATTTCTCCCACATATTTCTTGAACTCTCGCTGAAGCAAACATGTTATCATGCACACATTTAAACAAAACTCTTAAAGAAGTCTCGTAATTCTTGATCAATCAGTTTTAATATGTGTTGTTGTGTTGATCTCGATCAATGGACATCATGAAATGAAAGATGTTATTCCACGTGAGATGATTCCTCGGCAAGTGGTTTATGTCATGAAAGCTGGAGTCATTCTAAAATGTTGAAGTGTGGTATGAGATAAATTAATTTCTTGTTGTGAATTCCTTGGATACCTCAATTTTCTGAGTCGTCTATTAATATATCAATCCTTTACGATGATACTAAACTAATGGAGATATTTTGGTTGTCTAACCTAAGCTGCATAGAATCGGAATCAGAATCAAGTATTTACCTAAACTGCATGGAACCAGAATCGGAATCAAGTACGCAGAAACGTAAACATTTAGAAGAGGTGAACGAGTTTTAAAATATTTAGGAAGCCCGTACGTCTTGGAAGCATATACTAGTACTTGAACATAATATACTAAACATCGTAGGGATATATATTGTTCAAATCGAACATATTCTTAAAAAATTTTAATTAGTGTAGTTAGTGGCTGAAAAAACCCATATACTGTAATTTGGACCAACTAAAACCAGTTAAAGCAATTTAACTCATCCAATTTCAATTTTAAACCGGTTCACTAGCAATTCCAAATTAAACCAACCATACACAATAAAACCAGCGAAAGACAGTAAAACAACAATCCACCAAAACAATTGCATTAACCAAATATCCAGCAAGCATTCCAGATAAATATCCAGCAAACAATTGCATTAACCAAAGTAATATAGTTAATGTATAAAATTCTTTATCTTTTACAGCTCGAATAGTTTTCTATTTATAAACGAATATAAAAAACACAAATATTTTTTTTTCTGCAAACAAAAATAACTTTATTATTTTAACCCGTTGTATACGCGGGAAAATGTTTTTAACTAAAATTTTTAAAATTTAAATTGTATTTGTTTGTGTTTAAATATAGAATTTAGTTATTAATCATAGGATTTAACATGTGGTCTACCACACAAAACCATTTTTGTTTTTACGTAATCATAATTTAATCAACTTAAATAAATATGTCTAATATTCTAATATTAATGGTACAGCGGGGCAAAAATTATATCTGTTTATTTTATTACAGCTTTCTATTTAGTATTACAATTATATAATTTATTAAACGTGGGTATTTTTAGATTTAACCCGTAATACATATGCAGTTTAATAATTTTGTATTGCAATTATATATTTTTCAAAGGAGACTAACAATTCCATTTAATCTATATTAACATTTTTGAAGTACCTTTTGTGTTCTACCCTTTTATTTTGTGATATTTTCATAATTAACCCCTTGCCATTTGATTAAATAGAAAAAGTTTAAGATAAATTTTATAATTAAATCATAATAAAATTGCAAAACTAGAAATCAATATTTATTACATTTAATAAATTTCCTAAAATCTCTCCCTAATAAATCAAATATTTCTCCAACATCTTTATATGATCTTATTTGTTTTTAAATTTATATTATTACATAAACATATGTATAATAAAAATATAATTTTTTTTGCATATGTTGCAATTTGAATTTTTAGAAACGGATGTATATTACTCAAACGATACAAAAATGGATGTACTAAAGTATTATTGATAATTGTGTAGCACGGGTCATGTGATGGAACGAGTTATAATTTACATAATTATGATTATAGATATTTTTACGGGTGGTCTACTATAGTATAACTCACAAAATATTTTAATATGAAATTATACTATGTAAACGAATATTATGTCAATATCATTTCATTATTTTAAATATTATACTTATTTAATTAATTTGATCAAATTACGATTATATAAAGAATAAATTATTATATAATATTCTACGGGTTAAATCATAGAATTAACAATCAAAATATAGTTGTACACTCTTATATACCAAACAAAATTAATAAAAAATACATTTTAGGAATATCGTCCCGCGGTGTACCGCGGATTAAAATCTAGTTAATCTAAATAATATAAATATCAGAATATAACCTGTCCTACCATTTGATCTGCGAGCTTTTTAAACATTTAATTTTCATCAAAATAATTTTAGTGATGGTGGATCGCAAGTGAACCACGTGTCTGGAATTAATAATGCATTCTATTATAACTTTCAACAAAAGAGATTAACAATTCCAGTTAAATCCTACATGGATTAATGCATATTCCAAATTAAGGTCAATGTCGACCCAAAAACACCTATACCAAAAACAAAGTGTATATACCATTTTTAAAATAAGCAGATCTTTTGACCCATATTCCATCAAGCATAAGATTCATAATTAGAATACGATGAAACATTTAGATCTATAATTTTAGTTTTTGAATATTATTTCGACATCATAAATATTTTATCTATGATTGGATCATAATATTTGTTATTTTGCAATATAAAAATTATTTTGAGTAACATATTAAATTTTTTTATCATAGTAGTTTTAATTTTAATTTAAAAGCTAATATCTAAATATTATTTAATTTATCATTTAAAAGACAAAACAATAAAATATGAATCTAACTATGACAAAAGAAAAACCTTCTTCTCAAATTATCAAATAAATTACATAATTATAATACATAATTATCATTCTCACGTATTAGTCCTACTACATCATTACAATTTTTTTTTTTGACATAAATAATCAAAAGTAAACAGAAATGCAAATGAGACAGTAGTATCTCTCAGAATGGTTTGTCGTTCTTGTATTTGAAATTGTGTGTTCAAGTGCAAGTTTAGAAGTCATTAGGTAAGATTTGCCTTGGTCAGCAAGATGGTATTTGTAACGCCCGTGTTCTGAAAATTAATAGGACCCTTGAATGTGTATAAGAATTAGGGTGGAGTCGGTTTAATTCCGGTTGATTTCCTAAACTGGTCGATTTGTTTAATTGAATAAAAGGAGATTTAATTAAAATCGGTTTAGGTAAATTCTGGTTTAATCAGAATTAAACCAAAAACCCTAGTTTTATAAAGAACGTTTCTTCTCTCTTTTGTTTTGTGGCTGTTGTTTCTGAGAGTTGAGTTGAGAAAAGGAGAAGGAGAAGTTTACTTGTGATAAGGAGAGTGTTAGCTTTGCTTTGGTGTTTAAAGCAAGAGAAGCAGTTTCGTCACGTCTTGGTAGAATAGAGTTCCGACGTATTAAATCTTATCGAAAGGTAATGAATTTTGGTAGGTTTGTTCTTAAGGCGTGTACGTTGATTCTCCTTTTTACAGAAGTGAATTCGGATTAATACTCAGTGAGTTATATGCAGTTTGGTGAGACGCGTTTTCTCTGTTGCGAACTGGGATCAGCGGAGTTTGTAAGTGCGATCGTGGTGTCATCGTTTCTCCGATCGGCACCAAATTTTGTGGGGAGCTTCGTGACGTCTAGATCTTTCTTTTCACCATACGGATTAAGAAGTTAACGGTTGGTTTATGTTTTAGGGCTTCGTTTCTGCGGCTGTAGTTTTTCTGGTGTTTCTGTCCTTTTGGTTCTTAGAGATTTATGTTTGTGTGGTTTGTTGTAGGGCGTTGTTTGGCTGTTGCAGTCGCGAGGAGAGTTTTTCCTGGTTGTTTTTTAGTTCAAATCACCTTGTTAAGGTGAGTGCGTGACCATGAGCTTATCTAAGCGATTGGGATTGAGTGACTTGTTGTGTGATGATTTGTAGGTGAACTGGATGTGTTATTGGATGTTTAGCTTGCTGGATGGTTTGTTTTTGTTATATATGTGGGTGTTATCTCATTGCTTGTGTGTATAGCTCGTAGATGGGAGGATCGCCCTCACTAAGTATTTATGAAATACTTATGCATCTCTTTCTTTGATGCAGGTAAAAGCAAAGTGTGATCTGTGGAATCATGGCGAGGAGAGGAGGATGATCTAGGCACTCATTGGTGTTTTAGATTATTGTTGGATTTGTTAGGGTGTTAGAATGGAATTTAGAAACATGTTAGGATGATCATGTTTTGGAATAATGTTTGGTTGAACTTGTTGGTTTAATGGAATTGTTTTATTGGATTTTTGGTTAAGTCTTCCGCTGGTTAATATTGTTGGTTACTTTAATGAGATTGCTTGGTTTAATTGATTTAAATTATTATGGCCGGTTTAGTTGGTTCGAATTAATTGGGTTAATCCGGTTTGCATGTTTAAAAGAAAAAAAATGGGATGGGTTCTTTCAGTATTATGAAAGAATATTCGCATGGTGAATTAAGATTTGTTTTGGTAAATTTTTATTGAAATTCGATATTTTATCACTTTACACTAACAAATACATAATTTCCATTTATCGACGATTTTACATGCCTAACAACAACAAAAAGAACAAATAATTTGGTTTGTAAAAAATCTTTGTTCCTACATATCTTATAGATATATTCTACACTAACAAAATATAAATTAAAATCGTCAATAAATGGAAGTTATGTGTTTGTCGAGATATTCTAAAGGATTAATTTTTAGGTGATTTTTCATACACAATCGGAATTAATAGCAAGAATATTCTTATGATGTTATGTATTGAATGTAATTGGATATTCTTAGAAAATTATTATAAATTTTGTTTAGTAGTTATTGTTAAGCTTAGATTTAGGAAAATTTTTATGCCAAATATATTCGTATTGATATACTTTACTAATCTATCTTAACAATAATAATAATAATAACAATTAAATTCGGATGTTTTATGGTAAATAAGAGAAGATCCATCATTTGCAATTGGATCATAAATTGAAATCATAAACCGACCCGATAATTAATTTAACAGCATTAACTTTAATGAGCTTTTGTAAAATAATTAGTGGTAAGGGTAGTTAGTGGAAATCGATTTTTTAAAGATATATGGTAAAAAAAGTGGCTGCAAAAATAATAAGATAGATTATGCAAAACAATCGAAACCAAGCAAGGAAATCAATCGAACAATCATCAAAACACACAAAACAAGGATCAAATTGCTTAGATAAGCCTTGGTCATGCACTCACCTTTGAAATGAAAGAACAACAACAAAACAAGGAAGAACAAGGAAGGATCTGACTCTTCTAACACCAACAATCACAGATCTAGCTTCTTCTAGTCTAATCAAGCAAGAACAAGCCTCCAAATCTCACTAGGACTCTCTAAAAACTCATTGGAACACTTCTATGTTCTTTTTCTTTCGGCTGAATGAGAACAAAGAAGACATTTTCCTCTTTTAAATCGCAACTTAGGGTTAAACCAACTCAACCCCAATCAATTTCACAACTAAAATCAAAGCGGTCTAACCGGAAAATGTTGGTGTCGATCGACACCCTTCCTTGGTGTCAATCGACACCACCCATTTCCGAACACCGGTGTTATAGTGGTAATATAATTTTAATATATTATAATAGTGTAATACTAACTGTTATAGTATAATTTTAGTGAAATCTAATCGCCATTTGTGCTTTTTTTCCTTCACCGCTCTAACCAGCACACTTATGTTCTACTACGCTTTTCACTCGGAAGATTAGGCTTCCACCACGACTCCAAAACATTCATTTTGGAAATTGCTTGCACTTCCAAAAATATTTATCGCGGTTCGAGACGATTTTGCTTCCATTTTTGAAATCAACATATTTCCAGCGATTCCGTACGTGCTACGTAGGATCTTAGAATATATTATGTTGCATTGCTTTGTAATCTATAATTAAACACTTCTTCTTAGAGATGATGGGTACTTTTAGTTATAAAGAAAGTGTTGGATAATTCCAAGTGACTTGGGGAGCAAGTCAAGGGATTCACAAACATGATCTAGATAAGGGCAAGTTATTTAGATAAGGCTTTGTGTTGTTTTCCTAATCTAATTAGGACTAAGGTGTTGTTTTGGTTCTATAAATACTAAGCTTGTGAAGAGATGTTTCACAAGACTTGAGAGAGATTTAGTTTTTGAGTAGTTTTCTAAATCAATAAGAAAGGTTGTTCTTATATTTCTCAAGCACATATAAACCTAGATTTGGTATCAGAGCAAGGTTCTCTTTTGATCAAGAAGGAGACTTGATCACAAAGCTTTGTCACCAAGATGGGAGACAACAATCCGCAACCACGCACCAAGGACCTTAGCTCACCATCGATTCATTGTCCAATGTTAACGGCAACGAACTACACGGTTTGGGCAATGAGGATGAAGGTGTTACTTCGAGTCAGCGAAGTATGGGAAACAATATAACCCGGTTCCGAGGACGTTAAGAAGAACGATGTGGCAACCGCTCTATTGTTTCAATCAGTTCCTGAGACTTTGATCTTACAAATTGGAGATCAAAACTCGGCAAAGAACATGTGGGAAGCTGTTAAGTCTCGTCACCAAGGAGCAGACCGTGTGAAAGACGCAAGAATCCAGACTCTCAAGGCAGAACTCGATCGATTACACATGGGGGATGCTGAATCGGTTGACGAGTTTGCAGGGAAGATGTCAGGCCTTGCAGCTCAATCCGCTTCACTAGGAGAAACCCTTGATGAAGTAAAGCTAGTGAAACAGTTTTTAGCAGGACTTCCGGAGAGGTTCATTCACATTGTAGCTTCCCTTGAGCAAGTTCTTGACTTAAACACAACAAGCTTTGAAGATATCGTGGGAAGAATCAAAGCTTATGAAGATCGAGTTACAAAGCCGACCAGAAGTAGTGACGATCAAGGTAAACTGATGTTTACAAACACATCTAACAATCGTGGAGGCCATGGTGGCTCTTGAGGAGGATCTAGAGGCAGAGGAAGATGTGGAAGAGGCGATAGAGGCAGTGGTCGAGGGAGATCTAATGGCCAAAACAAAAACCAAGGAGAAGAAACCACAGAGAATCCAAAACCTAAGAAAGATCTATCCAAAATAATTTGTTGGAGATGTGATAAACCGGGACATTCTGCAAACAATTGTCCCAACAAACAAACGCAACATCAACAAGCCAACTTAAATGAGACACATGAGGCCGATGCTCTCTACGTTCATGAGGTGGTGTTCTTAAACGAAGACAAAGTGATTCCAAAGAATTTTGATATCAACAAAGGCGATGCAAGTGTTTGGTATTTGGATAACGGAGCAAGTAACCACATGTCAGGGATCAAGAGCTACTTTTGTAGTTTAGATGAGAGAGTTAAAGGGAAAGTAAGATTTGGTGATGGCTCTTATGTTGATATTGTTGAGAAGGGTACAATTAACTTTGTGTGCAAGACAGGGGAGGTGAGAGCACTCAAAGAAATTTACTATATTCCCAACCTAAAACACAACATATTGAGTCTTGGACAAGCAACTGAAGCCGGGTGTGAAGTTCTCATGCGAGGAGATTTCTTGACATTAAAAGACCCGTGTGGAAGGCTGCTTTTAAGAATCACAAGATCACCAAATCGTCTCTATAAAACACCCATGGAGATTAGTAATTCTCCTATGTGTTTACAACTCGATGGTGATGAAACTACATGGAGATGGCATGCTCGGCTGGGACATGTGAGCTTTGGTGTTATGAATAACATGGTTCAAAAGGAGATGGTTGTGGGAATGCCGAAAGTGATACATGAGAAAGATGTATGCGAGGTGTGTTTAGCCGGGAAACAAACAAGAAGCTCTTTCCCGACTAAAACAAGTTTTCGTGCATCACAAGCATTGGAGTTGATCCATGGAGATTTGTGTGGTCCGATTTCACCACCAACACCAGCTAACAATCGTTATGTTTTTGTCTTGATTGATGATTTCTCTAGGTACATGTGGACGATGTTACTACGAGAAAAGAGTGAAGCGTTTGATCGATTTAAGCGTTTTAAAGGTTTTGTTGAAAAACAAACCGGTTTGGCCATCAAGACGTTTCAAACCGATAGGGGGGGAGAGTTTACCTCGGCTGAGTTCAATTGGTTTTGTGAAGAGAATGGAGTCAAACGTCACTTAACCGCACCATACACGCCACAGCAAAATGGTGTGGTTGAAAGAAGAAATCGTACCTTGATGGAGATGACAAGAAGCTTGATGAAGGCAATGAAGGTTCCGAATGATATGTGGGGAGAAGCTGTACGTCATTCAACCTATCTCATCAACTGTGTGCCCACAAAAGCTTTAAATGGTCAAACTCCTTACGAGAGCTTCACATTCTGGAAACCTCACATCGAACATTTGAGGGTTTTTGGATGTGTTGCTTATGCAAAGATCAATGGGCCTCATATCAAAAAGCTTGATGATAGATCAAAGAAAGTGATCAATCTTGGAACAGAACCGGGTTCCAAAGCTTATAGACTCTATGATCCGGTTACAATGAAGGTAATCGTTAGTAGAGATGTGGTCTTTGATGAGAAGAAAGCTTGGGACTGGTCATCTATCCTAAAGGAATCCGATGGAGAACCGGGTATGTTTAAGCTTCCTCAAGATGGTATTATAGAAGATGGAGGAGATCATGAGGGTGATCAAGAAAATGTCCAACAAGAACCAGACCAAGAAGCTATAAACCAAGATGAGGAGGAGGAAGAAGAAAACATACAAAATGAAGAAAATAATGACGTGAATCAACAAGCTGGGAATCAACCTTTGGTGACAAGAGCAGGTCGTTTGATAATTAAGCCAAATTATCTTAACGATTATGTTTTACTTGCAGAACAAGAAAGTGTAAGATTGTTTCTTACCATAGACGGTGAACCCGAGAACTTTCTTGAAGCTGAAAACATTAAAGAGTGGGTTGATGCAATGAAGGCTGAGATTGATTCTATTGAAAAGAACAAGACGTGGGAGCTTGTCAACAAATCAGAAGGTGTTAAACCTATAGGAGTAAGATGGGTTTACACGGTTAAGAGGAAAGCAGACGGATCGGTGAGCAAGTATAAGGCCAGACTTGTGGCAAAAGGCTATGTACAACAACAAGGCATAGATTTCGAAGAAGTGTTTGCTCCGGTAGCACGACTAGAAACTATACGCCTTCTCATAGCCCTTGCAGCAACAAGAGGTTGGGAAATACATCACCTAGACGTGAAAACTGCTTTCTTAAACGGTGAACTAAAGGAGTTAGTTTACGTAACACAACCGGAAGGTTTTAAGAAGAAAGGAAAAGAGGATCGAGTTTATAGGCTTTACAAGGCATGTATGGTGTACGTCAAGCTCCTAGAGCTTGGAATATTAAGCTTGATCATGTTCTAAAGGAGATGAACTTTAAGAAGTGCTTAAAGGAACCCTCGGTATATCGTAAGAATGAAGATAAGGACGTCTTGATTCTGGCTATCTACGTTGATGATTTGTTTGTGACCGATACTTCTCTTAAGGTCATTAAACGATTCAAAAATGATATGTCAACAAAGTTTGAGATGTCGGATCTTGGAAAGCTAACGTACTATCTCGGCGTAGAAGTGATTCAAGGAGCAGATGGGATTAGAATCAAACAAGAAGCATACGCTCAAGGAATTCTAGTTGATGCTAAGATGGAAGCGTGTAACTTGACTCATGCACCAATGGAGTCGGGTTTAAACTTGTCGAAGGCAGAACATGAGAAGGAGGTTGATGCCACGAAGTATAGGAGAACCATAGGATGTCTAAGATATCTTATTCATACAAGATCGGATTTGTCGTTTGCAGTTGGAGTTCTAAGTCGTTATATGCAAAGTCCGAGAGAGTCTCATGGACAAGCTATCAAGCATGTTTTAAGGTACTTAAAAGGAACTACTAACTTTGGCTTATTTTTCAAGAGAAATGGATCACGCAAATTCATTGGATATAGTGATAGTAGTCACAATATCGACATTGACAATGGTAGAAGTACATCGGGGCATGTGTTCTATTACGGTTCATCACCGATCACTTGGACGTCGCAAAAACAGCCCACCGTGGCGTTGTCATCGTGTGAGGCTGAGTTTATGGCCGCTACGGAAGCAGCAAAGCAAGCTATATGGCTTAAGGAGTTGTTGGGAGAGATATTAAGTGTAGAAGGCGAGAAGGTCATGCTTTTGATCGACAACAAAGCAGCTATAGCGCTTACAAAGAATCCGGTGTTTCATGGGAGGACTAAGCACATACTTGCAAAGTATCATTTCATTCGTGAGTGTGTGGAGAATGATCAAATCAAAGTGGATCATGTACCGGGTGAAGAGCAGAAGGCGGCCATAGTAACTAAGCCTTTAGGGAGATACAAGTTCAAGGAAATGAGGAGTCTAATTGGAGTTGAGGAGATCAAACGTCCCGGAGTTCGTGTTGGAATTACGGGGGTGAATGTTGGATAATTCCAAGTGACTTGGGGAGCAAGTCAAGGGATTCACAAACATGATCTAGATAAGGGCAAGTTATTTAGATAAGGCTTTGTGTTGTTTTCCTAATCTAATTATGACTAAGGTGTTGTCTTGGTTCTATAAATACTAAGCTTGTGAAGAGATGTTTCACAAGACTTGAGAGAGATTTAGTTTTTGAGTAGTTTTCTAAATCAATAAGAAAGGTTGTTCTTATATTTCTCAAGCACATATAAACCTAGAGAAAGTAGCTTTGAGCACCTAAACAAGATTCAGAGAAAGAAAACATTTGCAAACAACTCCTCGAAGACTTTTCTTATCTAAGTATACATATTTTATTTCTGTATAGGGAAAACGGGGAAGCATAAGCTTGATTGTTGATTGTCCAAATCTTCAAGATGGACAGGGATATTGTTAACGTCGAGGTTGAAATCGACCAAAATTGATGTGGTTCAGGTTGGTTATTTGAATTGAAAGCTGGTTTGGGTTGTAAAATTCAGAGTACGCGAGTTTGGGTATGAAAATGCCTTCGGGAATAGTTTGGGTTGATTTTCCTCGTTTTCCCTAATGCTATACACATTTTCATATTCATTCAATCGATGTCACACACATTTTATTGGTGTGTGTGTGTGTGTGTATTTTTTTTTTCTGTTTTGTTTCAAGCAAGGTAACAAAATAAATATACAATTCAAATAGGGGGATTTAAAAAAATAGTCTTTTTCTATACCATTTTTTAAAAAATACCTCTTTCAATTATATATATTTTCGATATACAAAATGACTAAATTTTAAACCTGATAAGTCTGTATTTCATCGCTTTTTGAGCATGCATTCATCATCTTTTCCGCATCATTCACTTGTTGATTCGCATCACATTGATCCCTTTTTGCATGTTTTACATACTTAGGTAGGTTTTATGCATATCATGCATATCTTGCATACATTGTGCATATTTGGAGTGTTTCAGGTACTTAGGAGACATGCAGAGCGAAGCAGAGGAACAAGCGTTACTCGACATGCACACGATCGAGTGGGACGATCGAGTGAGAAGCAAGGATGCGTTGCAGTTACATCGACGATCGAGTGAGCAGCAGACGTATACGATCGAGTAGCTGATCGAGCAGAAGGGAAGCGAAGCAGAACCACCTGTCACTCAATGCACTCACTCGAGTGACATGATCGAGCAAAGCAAAGAAGTAGCTGATGGTTTCACAGGTCACTCGACACGATCACTCGAGGAACACGGTCGAGTATGAAATGATGCAGGGAAGAAATTAAGTGTTACTCGACACGCTCACTCGACCGACATGACCATTACAACTTTTAAACCGCTTTTACGTTGTCGTTTTATGTTTTAAGGTTTTCCCAAACATTGTTATAAATAGGTCTCATTTGGATTGCCCAAAGGATCGAGTTTTTATTTTATTAGGTTTTTGTTGTTAGCCACCAAACGATCCTGAGAATTGTAATCGTGATTTCTTTTGAGTCATTGATATTTTGCAGTTAGTTCTTGAATCATTGTTGTTACTCTTCCTGTCATCTTTATTATTATGCATGTTTTGAACGATTCTTGTTTCATGATGTTTAACATGATTTCTGCGTCTGAGTAGTGTTAGGGTTCTTGAGGATGGGATAGATTAGGTGGAGGATGTTAGTTTGCTAGAGTGTTTATGTTAGATTCGTTTTGTTTCCCTTCTGGACTAGAGTTTTATTAGCTAGTTCTTCTCTGATCAATTGGAACTGGGTCATAGACATTTCATACCCGAAAGGTATATGATGAAATGTCTGAACCAACTAGTGCCAGAGATTTACATGCTTAGCCCAAGAGATTGGTTGTCTAAGATGTTTATTGACATTAATGAGCTGTTTCTTTATGCCTGTTTACTGCATGTTTCATCAATGAGAATTGAGATTAGGAAGTGTTGTAAACTTGATAGTTTCTGCCAAGAGATTGGATTGACTAGTATTAGAAGTTCATTGTCTAGGGATTAGAATGTTTGCAGTTTGATAAACACTCGAAGTAGATTAGCATACTCCACCTACATCAATAACCTCATCCTCGGGATCTTCTATCCATTTGTGCTTTCTGTTTAATTCTCTTGTTATTTACTTGGTCTGCTTTGTTTTCTTGCCAGTATCAATAATCGTTACGTTTTAGTTTATGCATGGTAGTCTATGTTTTACAGCATTACATTTATCGCATGTTTAACATGTTTGCTTAGGATCACTGAAAACCAAAAGATCATTTACACTTGCTTGACTTAATCATTTCTGATATATCTTGATTGCTAGCATCACACCTGATTGGATTGATACCTATTGTATTGCAATGACATGATAGTACTCTAGGGTAATTGATAGAAAAATCTTAGTATCAAAACCCAAGACCCTTAAAACTATACCTTTAATGTAAAAAGATAACCCAAACCTTAAAAATTTCTTAAAATAATTTAATATATAATAATTGTGTAAAAGAGGGTAAAACTAAAAATGACAAAAAAAAGTAATTTTGCTCAAATTAAAGATATTAGTCAAAATTTCTCATTTAAAATAACATATTTGTAAAGTGAATGAATATAGCTTAAGTGAATTTGATATTATAACAAGATTAACGTTTGGAATTAAATACATCTCCGCACTCCATATAAACAATATTATGTTCGGGACTATAATTATGCAATGCTCGTTTAGATCCACAGGCTTTAGTACCTATTTTTAAACATCATTATATAATTACTTGTATTTTAAATTTCCTGATATATATATATATATATATATATATTATAAGAAATTAAAATTAGTTTTAAAGTAAATGAGGAAAAAAAAATTATATCTATTTTGCTAGGATTATATATTAAAAATTTGGAATAAATATTGATCATAAAAACAAAAGAATTACAACAAAAATTAAATAATAATAATTATGCGAAAATCATGCAAAGCTTATGCAAATGTTATGCAAAAAATGAAAAAACGTAGTTCTTAATTATGTAAAGTGTATAGAATCAACTATACTGAAAACTTCTCCACACTTTTTCGTTTTCTTACTTCTTTCTGCAATTAATAATAACAATAATTGATTAGAATTTGTTTTGACAAACGTATCAAATGAGATATTATGGACCAAATTAACACATTAAAGACTGACTATCTAACTTACCACAAAGAGGAACATTGAATATGTATAGTTTATGATTGTGATGTCCCACGATCAACGTCCTCGTTGCGGTTGATTGAACACATGTTAATGCCATGAAGGCGATTGTGCTCACAACCAAAAGCTCAACTCCATATATATGTGAGCTCTATATTATGTAAATGATAAGAAAAGTTGTTTGAATGGTGATTTTCACACCATTCAAGTACAAGAGAGTTTTGCTGAATGGATGGATGGATGGAAGACCATAGCGGAACCATACCAAGATACTCATGAGAGCAACAATATATGGCATTGGTGAATCCTCCTCTATGGCCTTTTTGGCCTGTTTGATATTAAAACAAAATTAATATTATCTCTATTTTGAATGAACCAAAGAAAGCTAAAGTTACTATGCGCGTATATGAAGAAAAATTTTGAAATTGTTATTTAAAATTATTTTGGTTCATAACAGTATTTTTTAAGAAATTCACAAAGATAGCACTAAATTTAAGTTTTTCATCCAAATTTTAGCAGACATTTTCATATTTTCTGAAATTAGCACTACATTTTGATAATACAAAATGTTTAACTCAAATATCTTACTTGCTTGCTCTTTTAAAAGATTTGGAAAACTTACTTGCATTGGAGGTAAGAGGAGACAAATCTTTCGAAAAAAAAACAATGAAACTATAAACTAATTACATATATATACTGATGGGAACCACTCAAGATTGTCCTATCATAAAAGGTACGTGGCGTTGGTAACTTACTTATCATCTTATAAAATATTTGGAAAACTTTCTTACATTGGAAAACTTACTCATGGGCATTCCCACTATGATAGACAAAGTTAGGGTTTATTTCACTTAGGAAGAAGATACATGTTGTTTAATTTAATGTTACATGTCAAATGTATTGGTAAATATTGTTTAATGTTTAATTCGTAGTTTAATTACTTGTTTATAACGACCGTGGGAATAACACCATGCATTAACTTGTAAATTTCATTTAATTAAAAAAAATATGTAACTATGTAAGTCTTATAACAAAATCGAACAATGTCTTAAAAATTGTACATATTAGTACTTTAAGTGAATGAACTTAAAGTTCAATATAAATAATGTGGTTGGTAAAGGAAGATTCAACGTTTCAGAACAAACGTTGTGTTTAATTGAAACTTCCCCATTGTTTAAATGTCTTTGTTATATTTGAAAAAATTTTACATTAATTTTCATTAATATTACTTTCTAATATTTTAGTTCTATCAAAAATTTGTTGTTTTCTCTTTAAAACATAAATGTGGGTTTCGTTGTAATTTCTATACAAAATATATTAATTATGACGAAATCCACATTTATGTATTAAATATAAGATTAAGAAAATATCTCTTTAATTGAATAATCTTTTATATAAATTAATAGAATTAATAATTTCGATGTTTTTAAGTTATAGAGGTTTTCCTGTTGCTCAATTCAATGCATCTTATGAGAGGATATGGTCAATGTATCTTAGATGATAATCAATATATCTACTGTAACAGTTCCTAATTAATTCATAGTTCATAAAAATGAAACTAGCATATAATCATGTGAATATCTAAACAAACAAAATACGTCCACTAACAAAAGAAAATGAATAGTTCATAAAAAAAACTCATCCTTTCCACTATAATATTTTGCTATGTCATAAATAATTGTCATGGATTCAATCCTTTTGCTAAAACCGTTGTCACAATCACCAACAATATTAGTCCGCAAGCAGTCTTGAGAGTAAGTTGTAGATCTAAAGACGATGATCTAGGTGAGCATGTGTTGAGGTCAGGACAAAGATTTCAATGGAAGTTTAGACCAAACTGGTTTCATATTACATTGTTCACTTGTAGGTTTGCTTGGAATAACCAAGTTAAAAGGTTTGATGTATATACAGCTAGCAGAAATCAAGGCCATTGTATTACATGTAATTGGTCTATCATGGCTGATCGTGTATGTTTATCAGGAAACTTAGATAAATATTAGGGAGAGTTACTATAATAACTTATATTAGTTTCGATATTACAAGAGTAACACATAATTCTTGTTAATTATTGGCTGCAATTTCAATACTATTGTATCCTCCAAACCAAGTGTACACAAAAATCTAATTACCAAAGCTGCCATTGTAAAGTAAGGAAAGAGAAGGAAATTTTTTTGCTTTTCTAGGGAATCGTGATCAATGTAGTGATGGTGGACTTAGTAAGTTGTTAGAGTTATGTGTTAGAGTTGTTCGGTAGACTTAGTTCGTAGATTTAAGTGATAGAAGTTATGTTGCATGTGGTGGCGGAGTTATTCATCGTTAGACTTACTTGACAGACTTTCAGGTTTGGTCGATTTATTTGGTAGACTTGTATTCCTTTGCCGGTAGAGTTGTTTGGCAGACTTAATATTTGGTAGACTTGTACTCCTTTGGCGACAGAGTTGTTTTTTAAATAGATTTTATGCGCCACCGGTGTTTGTAACCAATCAACGGCAGTTTCAGGGTTACCTAAGGCAGTGCAAAGCTGAATCTGTCCGGTTATGTATTCAGATTGAAGATTTAAATACCGGAGAAACCTTTGAAGCTGCAAAACCCTTCCCAGGTGCGAAACCCAGAAACGATTACAATGGAGTTCGTCATATGAAAACCCAGAAACGATTGCGAAGGTTAATGTCAACAATTCTGCTAACTTGAAGGCTCGTGAAGATAATGATCAAGAGGATGAAGACGATGAGAACTCAAGATTTGATTACTGTGATGACAGCGATGGTGCTAGTTCAAGGGATGAAGACTATTGTCTGTATTCCAAATTTTCAGAAGATGTTGAAGTTGAATCGGGAAAATGTTTGTCAAATAAACCACCAGTTGTCATGGATTCTTCTCATGTGAAGGAGATAGTAAAAAGAAGATAGTTAATATTGAAATGGGTGCTGTAGACCTAGCAGATGGTCTAACATTTGAAAGCAGAGATGCATTGGTGGCAAGATTGAAGATACTTAGTGTACTCAAGAAATTTGATTTCAACATCGATAGATCATTGTGGAATCTGTATACAGTTTATTGTTGGATAGAAGGTTGAAAATGGAGAGTATGTGCTTTAACCGTTGGTGATTCTCCCGTACATCATATTCGAATCTATATCTGTGACCATGCATGCTCTGTTACCAAAAGGTCAGGACGACACCAGAAAGCGACGCCACAAATACTTGGTCACATATACAAGCATTTTGTTGGTGGTGTTGGTGGTAGGGTCATGCCAAATCATGTTTCAGAAGGTTTGAAGCTACGCTATGGAATTAACGTAAGTCTATCACTTTATGTCTATGGTATGATTGGGTACGGTAGGTATGTTAGATAGGGAAGAAGTCTGGTTTAACAGTTTAATTGACACATTTACATTTACAAACTAACAGGTTGGCTATTGGAAGGCACATCGTACACTTATAGCTGCAAGGCAATTAATCAGGGGTACACCTGAACAGGGGTACGGCCAATTACCCTCTTACTTATACATGCTGAGGAGAGCTAACCCGGGGACACTTACAAGACTTGTTGTTGATGAGAGATAGATTCAAGTATGTTTTCATTTCATTTGGTGCTAGCATACATGGATTCCAGTATATGCGGAAGGTGGTTGTTGTTGATGGGACATTTTTAAAGGGGCCATATAAGGGTACACTCCTCCTAGCTACAACACAAGATGGCAATTTTAATATATTTCTTTTGGCGTTTGCGGTTGTTGATACAGAGAACGATGAGTCATGGGAATGGTTCTTTAGGCAATTAAGCTCTGCCATTCCGGATGATGAAGAACTATCAATGATATCGGACCGGCATAAATCTTTAGGGAGAGCTATTGGAAAGTATACCCCTTAGCTAACCGTGGAGTTTGCACATATCATCTCCACAAGAATATTCTTCTGAAATTTAGAGGAAGTGAAACATTTGGACTTGTCAAAAAGGCAGATGCTGCATACCGTCTAGTAGAGTTCAATGCTCTATTCTAGAAAATACAAGTACTGAATCCGGAGCTGCATCGTTATATACAGGGGGCAGATGTTTGGTTGTGGAGTAGGGCTCACTTCCCTGGAGATAGGTACAACTTCACAACATCCAACATTGCTGAATCAATAAACAAAGTTCTCAATCCGGTCAGAAATTATCCCATAGTAGAGTTACTAGATGCAGCTAGGTTTATGTTGACACGCTGGTTTGCATCTAGACGCAAACTTGCAGCCTCTATGACGACTAATCTTACGAAAGGAGTCGAAAAACTGTTAGAGGTAGTGCGTTGATTACTCATACATCCAATGCACGTTATGTTCTGTGCTTTGCTTCCTCTAACCTATTTACCTACAATGTTTATAGGTACGTGTCGAGCAAGCAAGACTTCTAAATGTACAAGAAATAGATATACATCAATACCAAGTGACAGGGGTGACATCTATGCATGTTGTCAATCTGTCACATAAGAAGTGTTCATGCAAGGGGTTTGATTTGGAGAAGTTACCTTGTATACACGCTATTGCAGCTGCTGAGAAGTCTAGTAAATCGCGGATACAACAGTGCCATCCCTACTATCGTACAGAGTACCTCTGTTATGGGTACGAAAAGTTGGTAATGCCAAAGGATTCTTCATGCCTCGTGCCTACCAGTGTATCAACAGTTTCATGTAAACTTCCTTTCGTAAGGAATCCACCTGGTCGGCCTAAGGTTTCAAGAATGAAGTCTTTTATGGAGGTTGCATCGGAGAGAAAACGTCCACAAAAACAAAGTACTTGTAGTACATGTAAACAAACTGGGCACAACCGTACTACGTGCTCGGTGAATTAATTTTGTCTTACCTATGTTTTGGAAACACTCAAGAAAGCTTTATTCTTTTGGGAATGATGAAAGCTTTATTTTATATAGGTCTACTAATGTATCATATTTGGTTAGAATTCAGAATTATGTTGTACTATGAGTAATTAGTAAGAAGATCAATGTATCATATTTGGTTAGAATTCAGAATGATCTTGTACTGCAATGTGCTGAAAACAAGAAACGAAGCTACCAACATACAACAAGATACAGCAACGTACACGAAGATGATAATAAAACAAGAAGATACCATACCAATATACATGACATTGTAAATACATATTTTTACTCTTACATAAACATCTTCTCTAGCTTCAGATTGACCTTGTTAAGAATCTCTGCCTCCATATCCTTCTCAATCTTCTCATTCATCTTTTTAATTATCTCTTTCTTCCATTTTCTCAATCTTCTCATTAATTTTCACAAAGAATTTATTTTGAAGGTCCAAATTTTCCAGTAGGAGCTTCTTCATATCATTGACGTCATTTCCAATTCTACTCACCTTCACATTAATCATCATTATTTCTTCTACAGTCGCTTCATCCACCCATTTGAACAAATGTTCTTCATCCTCCCTCTGATACATCAACAAATCAATAAAAATCAACTAAATGAAGAACAATTAACCTGATACAAAGTCGAACCTGCAAAGCAATCACGCAACGGTACAATCTTCGATATGGATTGTCTCTTGTCTTTGACGTGTATGCAATAACATCTATGCCACACCAGCATCTGACAGGAACCCCAGGAGGAGATGCTTGTTGAGGATAACGGCTTGTATTTGAAGAACTCATGGTTTTCTTAAAATTCCTTACTCGATTTCCCCTTCGATTTCCCCTTCTGTGTACTTGAGTTTCAGATACAAACCCTAATTTCCTTTTCTACCCAACTCGATTTTGATTATCTTTTCGCCCCAATTGGATTTTGCCAAGTTAAAAGCGAACATTGACAACAAACACGACGTCGTTTCCACTCCTGTTTTCATTTGGTCTTCCGTTGACTCAAATCGGTATATTGAAAAGGCAATTTCTTAGTGTACATTAGCGAAAGCATTTGCTTATGAATAAAAATTCTGTTTTACTATAAGACAAAAAGCTTATAAATCTTAAAATGCCAAAAAACTAAGTTCATATTCATACACTTATTCTAAAATAGGTTTAGGTTTATGTTTAACTCAAAATAAAAACTACAACAAAGCATAAATTTGACATTATGACATTGTGATTAGTCGTTTAGTCCAAACTTTTCAATGAACTCCTCGTAGCAGTCCATGGCATACTCCATACTGCCTCCTTTGTTTTCCATAAAACTTACAAAAACATTGACGGAGTTTTCTGTCTTATACATAGCGCAGAATGTCATGTACTCCAGGTCTATCTCTATCGGCAAAGGTTTTGTACCCTCACCATAGTGTTCAGCAAGAGGATCTTCAACCCATTATGTAATTTAAGAAGTGACAACTCTTGAATCTACATTATAGGCTTCGAAAAGTTTAGACAGTAGTCCCTAAACACCATTAGATATTTTGCAGTTAACTGACCTTCCCAAGCGAGACAAATCCAGTTTGAAATCCCAGTTTCCGTTAATATAACGAATCCACCTTCCAGCCAATGCGGGAATGGTGTCCGCTTCGATTATGTAGTCAGCTTTGTACGGTTGGAGCTTCTCGATATGGTGAAGCAAAGGTTGTTGACCCGGACGGGCCTTCCCAGTAGGCTTCTCAAGGGTGATTTTTGATTCTTTTGGCTGCTCAACCTGTAGACTACCTTCTTTTGCCTTACCTTTCAGCAATGAGCTTAGACTTAAACGTTTCATACTAAAAATGTGTGGAGAACACAATAATGTGGGGGAAAGAAAGAGAGTTAAGAAAAAGAAATAACTTAGGGGGGGAAAGAGAATTCAATTCAGTAGCAGTAATATATATATAACTTAAATAGGACTTTAGTTTAGTTAAATGGACTTTAGTAAAAGAATTTTATTTAAGTATACAGCTACCTTGAACTAATATTTATATCAGAGAAAGCAGAAATGATGCGGAATAGAATATCAGTTTGGTTCTTTCGCTTATAAGGTACATTACAACTTCATTTATGTTTGTCAATACAAAGAAGACTCCAATGTGGTGTATTCTTAGTGAACCAGTAGAGTACAAACTGCTTCATACATAGTACTCATTGGATGAGCCGTATTGTTAGCAAAAATGTTTAGTAGAGGTGAAAGGAAACATAATACATAATAAAAGACATTCCATGCGTCGTAATCTTAGCAAACCATTAGAGTAAAAGCAAAAGAGAAAAAATAGTACATAATACATGCCAGATGTAGCGTATTCTTAGCAAACGATTAGAGTACAGCAAAAATAAAGATAGTACATAATACTTCCCATTATTCTAACATAACAGGCCATTCGAGGAAGGCCTACAAGAAGAGTACGTACGCCCACACTACCACTTAGCAAGTAACTTCTTTAGCCTAGCAACCTCTTCTTGTTTTTCAGTTAAACGTTTTTGAAGGGCATCTACGTCAGCACGCATAACACTAATTGTATCACGCAACTCCAACATTTGATTCTGGTGATAAGAAGGACTCGAAAGTGATCTGTTCTGTAGAATACTTAGCTCTTCCTCAACACCTTCATCTCACCACTTAAATATGTGTTTCTCTGGTCCTTCTACCTACGCATTATAAAGAAGAGGAAAAATAAAATTCATTAATTTTACAAGGACTATGGCATAATAGACAATAATTCAGCTTACCTCGACTTTGGACACTTGAGACATTTTCTACCTTTGTGGTCACCATAGTCGCATACTTCATTAATCAGTTTTGAACCACATAAACAATTCTCGCTTAGGCCATAATTATCATCTGCATAACACCCATGATCAATACTTACCGTATCCCCTGACGAGCTTTGAGAGTAAGTTATTAGCATAATGACTGTCGAAAGGAAAACAAAAGAATATCAGCTATACTATACTGCAAATAAAACCGAAGATGGAGAATGAGCAGGCAGGCGAATTTAGTTACCTTGTATCAACCGATAAAGCTGAGATCGAAAATTGTTATGGCGAGAAGGTCTCACTTTTTTGGCTGAACACTGAAAACCTAGATTTACTTTTGGAAGGGGGAAGGAAAGTAGAAGAAGAGCATATTCTGTTGTGAGTAATATTGACTAGGCCGTATTGGTTATATATTTATTACATGCCCAATATATTAAAATTTACTGTTATGAGAGATGAAATGGTGGGCCTTCTTCATAGAGGACGTAAATATAATTGAACATAACAGTTGTGTATGTTGAATATAACAGTAATACAACATCCACAATTGTTATGCCACTCAAAATGTTGTTACAAGTTCAGGGAAGCCATTTCATTTTCCCTTCTACTTACCAAAAAGTTACCCAAGTTACTTCCTAATCTAAAGTGGTAGGCACAACATATTCAAGAAAACAGACATTGTCTGGAACCTCAGCGTACACTTCTGCTGCAAGGTTCATCCTAACGGAAGGAATGGCCAGATCACACAAACCCTGGGTCGTCAAGCCTAGAGCTCTACACTCTATGTACTTTAGTGCATATACACCACAATCACCAGTCTGCACATTCTGAGGAGATGTTTTAGACCTGTAGATTGAGAACGCGGATGCCCCAGTCTATTGGTTTTCTCTTTTTGTAGCACCAACCTGGAGCAAATGTGGTATAATCCTGGTGTACGGCTTACACGCCTTGTAGATATCTTCATCTGTATTTGAACTGTTGATGCTATCATAGACCACAATCATGCGCTTTACCAAGTCAGCTTCCATAGCAATCCAATGGTTGTTGTTCATGTTGTGTAAGAAATACAAGATGTCAACATGGTCAATCCATTTTTTGTTTGTAGGACATTTTTTTGGACTCTTGCCATCAAACAAATCAAAATATCGCTCGGGAAACTTCCACTTCTTGTCTGTATGAAAAGTTTTGTAATCATGTGGCCACTGATTCACAAACCAAGGGTCAAGGAAAGCAATCCTATATGTCGTATATGGGGATGGCTTTTGCATCGATCTTTTCGTAAACATATGCATTGCTGCTGATATGTGCTACAGGAGTACGGCCGGGACATTAATAATTGGATAATGTAATATAAAAACATGAGGGGAATAAAATTCCAACTTACCGCGTCAACTAACCACCTGTACTGAGGACAATCTGGTAGCCATCTTTCATTAGGAGTGAAGAGCCGGTAGTAAAAATTGACAACGGGATTGTCAAGTTCCTTATCCCTGAAACAATGGGATAATGATAGCTACCAATTACCAATAAGAGCTTCAAAATAAACATTATAAACGAAATAACATGATTAAATTTTTCAGGTTACATAAAATTGTCCAGGTATTCAAACAAATTTGCCTCTTTCTCGGGAGAGACATCATTAAATGGATCGTACACTGCTGGGGAGACTACGACATCAACAATACAACGTTTCAATAATGCTTCATATAGTGCTGATGAAGGCTCAATCATGGTGTCTGTAATGGTCGATATATCCTGGACTTTTGAAGACACAGTTAGATCCCCAATTTTGGGAATTTTTTCAAATAACTGAGAAAACTTCCTAATTTTTGGATTTTTGCGATGATCAGATATATCTGATAGGGTTTTACTGGGCACTTTCTTTGCAAGTTCGTTGTAACCAATAGTTAAATCAATTATACTGCCACATTCCTCAGCGTTATCAACTCTCTCATTTTCTTCTCCTTCCTCATAAGGATGATTCTCTTTCTCCATCACTTCTAACACACTATGAATTGGTTCAGGTCTCTGTACACTACGTAATGGTAATGCCTGACGGCCCAAAGGCTGCAGTTCGGCTAATGCCTGAACTCCGGCTTCCAATGGCTGGACCCCGGCGGCCAAAGGCTGAACTCCGCGGAAATGGCTCAACAAACGACAATGGCCGAACACTTTGTACGCGCTGATATTTGTCGACGCCTGAACTCCCTTCAATGGCAGACTACTCCTTCGTCCCCCTGTTGCCCCTCTTGGAATTTCAAAATGTGTGTCCATCTTTTTATTGTGTTTGCTCTTCGGATTCCTAATCACGCTTGCTATTGGGTAACCATCCTCAGGCAACTGCTTCATCTGTAATATCCACATCTTTAACAAACATTTATTCAAAATTATTATATAATGAGAGCAGTACAACATTGCTAACCATTCAAAGTAGTGTAAATTAGATAATATGATGTCTTAAAGTATATGTTTTCAAGTCTTACATATGTCTTTTAATTGCTGGCTTGATAAATGTCTATAATAATATATATGAATATTGGCTTACTCAGATGCTTTACCAACATACTTATGGGATCACTACACTTATTTCATAGTACATGCTCCTTACCCACATCTGCATTCTAGCTATTCTCTCACATATAACCATTACCAAAAGTCTGCATACAAAACCAATTTACTCTCATCTTTAATAATACAAACATTTTAACTTATGTTATAAATTCACAGATAAGTCTTATAACAAGTTCATGACAACATACCTCATCTTTTGCATTACCAATGTTTGACTCCTGATCCATGTCTTTGCTAACTACTTTCTTTAACAATTTCACATCACACTCCAGTGTCTCTATTTGACCCGACAATCCTTCAATTGTCCTGTCTATTAAGCTGAGTGAATTACAGAATGATGACTCCAGCTGTACAAGTTTTTGCTCCAACTCTTCAATCATCAACTGCAGTCTACCATTAGCATGTCTATCCTCCACAGTGACCGGGTCGTTGGTTTCATGGGAAATCTTGCATATTTTTACTTTTTCTTACCATTGACAAACGGTATATCCTCAACAAAATCATCATTACTTTCCCTCTTCTCTCTTTTTAGTACAGCCAAATTATTGTTGACATCATCCCATTGACTTTCGTCTACTGATCCATGAATGATATCATATAATAAATTATCAAGTTTCTGTTTCTCACCTTCCCCTTCATCGTATACTGATTTCTGTGAGGACCATTCTGGATATATCGCTTCAAGAGGTTTTGTTACTAGATGCTTCACTTGAAGCTACATTTGAAAATCGAAAAGACTCATTAGGGTTATTGTACTCAACTTTATCATTTCAGAAATTTAAAGCTTGGGATCTCCATTGTTACAATGTACTACTACCTTTCCATTGTTCATCAATTTGTTCCCAGCTAACAAAGCTTTAACTTTTTTCCGAGGCCTCCCTCCTCTCCAACTAAGAAACGGTATATTTGATACCTCTCTTCGATTCCCATAAGTTGACCCCAACACTTTAATACTCTCATATGCCCATATAAGCAAAACATGAACACAACCATTGAGAGTATATGATTCGTTCTGAAAACTGACAGCTTTTATGAACTCCACTAATGACTTGAATCCTATCCTACCCCATTGAAAACTCTCAAAAGAAGCATCATTCAACACCTTCTTCGCATATTCATAGGGAATCCTACTATTCCTTGCTATTCCTAGTACTCCAACATGAACAATGAATAGCCTTGCAATCATTATCCTCAACTTAGCACTCCATGTTCTACATTTTCTCAACCCTGCTGCTAGCTCATTTCAGTTTGATCCAACACCTGAATCCAGCTCTAGTGCAGCCCATAATTCACTCTGCTCCTCCACACACTCACCATCGAGGTCAATTTCATCACAGTTCATCCTTGTTATCTCTGCATATTCATTCAATGTTAACCTCAACGGATTTCCCTCAAGCAAGCATCATACATCAGTTTTCAGGCCTATTGCTAATTGATTAGTGAGAAGATAGTGAACAGTTTTCGAACACCAAACGTAGTCACTGTCAGCAAGCTTCAGATACAATCCAACTTGAGAATTATTGGCTATTTCAAGATAAACCTCATGACCAACATAATCCTTCATCATCCCAAAATCTGACAAACTACACTTATGATTCATGCTTCTTTTTTGTATAGGTGACTTCCCTTCCGGATATAATCTCCTTGGATACCTCCTCTCTTTCACCTCCATCCCTCTGCAAATTAAATTCAAATAACAAATTCACATTTTCTCTTCAACAATTACAGACACTCGCCCAACACCAAAACTCTATTTGCTTTGCCATAAACAATTACATAGAGATTGAAAGACGATGCACAAAGATACAATAAGAGAGACAACATCAAACTATGCTATGTTTTGAACAGAGAACTATGCTATGCTTTGATTCTAGAACAGAGAACACTTCAATAAACCAAGGAACAAATTCATTTACCATAAACAAAAATACTCGCTAAAAGAATATTCAACCTCTGCAACTAGACGCCATACAGCAGAAAAGATTATATAAAGGGATGCACGAACCTCCACCGCCGTAACTTACTGTTCAACCTCTGACTCCTTTGCAACCAACCCACGGCCTACGTCGGCGGCCACTAAGCCGGCGGTGAGCTTCTTCAAGCGACTAAGCCAAACCGTATCCTTCGATTGTTTTCTCCACCGATTGTGTTCTCCCAATTGAAAATCAAAAACATTTACGCTCAGCTTTCAAAGACCTTCACGCTCACCTCTCAGCTTTCAAAACAATTTTTTTTTCAATGGCACAATCGTAGATTAAAGGTCTACCCATGGTTTACAAGTAAAAGGCAAACTATTCTGTGTTGTTTTAGTAAGCCCAAATTCAGCTAAGTTATTAGAGTAATATCCCAACTTATCTAAGTATTCTGAGTAATTTTCCCAAATATTATGATAGGTGTTATCAATGGAAATAAAACTATTTGTAATAGTTTCTAGTAATCATATTCATTGATATATTTAATAAAAATAAATATGATTTTGTCTTTCATTATCATTATCAGAGACAAAGACGATCTCTCGACGGTACACAAATGTTATGTATGCGTTTTGAAAATTTAGCTATGTCCTAGGTGTTACTCCTGTGCTATGTGAGGTTGAGTTTATTATATAATTTAGTGTTTTAAAGATATGTTTGATTATTAAGTTTCAGTGAATGTTGTTTTTCATAAAAATTTGAGAAATTGATACCAATAACCTTTTTATGATACCCTCTTTTAAAAATACCTTTTTTTTACCATTTTCATTTTTGCCCTCTCTTAAATTTTAATGGCCATTTTACCCCTATTTGAAAGAATATTCCTTCCCAAAATTTTCCCCCCAAAATTTTTCCGCCAAAAACTTTCTCGCCAAAATTTTCCCGCCAAAAACTTTCTCGCCAAAATTTCCGCCAAAAATTTTGGCTGAAATTTTTTTGCGGAAAATTTTTGGCGGAAATTTTTGGCGGGAAAATTTTTGCCGGAAATTTTTGGCAAGAAAATTTGGCGGGAAATTTTTCGGAAGAAATATTCTTTTTGTTGGAAAGGATATTCCTTTCTTCATCATGGATTATAGTAAAGGAGGGTAATTTAGTCATTTTGTACATTGAAGATGGTATTTTTGAAAATGGACACCTAGAGAGGGTACTTGTAGAAAGGGTATCATAAAAAGGTTAGTTGTCCAAATCCCCCTAAAAATTTTAACATAAAAATCGTGGGTTGGTGTATATTTTTGGGAAACAATTTTTTCTTTTTTCTTTTTTTGTAAACATTTAGAAAGGTAACATTTGTTTCAGGTTGAAACATAAGGTTTGAATTTGATGGCTCCATTTGGGTTTTCTATTTTGTACCATATAGTTTTGAGCATCGTTAACTTTGATCATAGACCTTGTTATTAGATTGTGGGCTTCCAACTTAAAACTAATTGGCAAAGAGTGGAGAGGTCTATATCTTATATATACCACTTAAGATCATATTCAACTTCCAATATTAGATATTGTTATCTTTAATATGCTTTCTCGAAATGATGTTCTTCTAGCCATAAATCTCGGTATGTTCAGGCATGAATCGGTGGGCCAACTTTTGGGCCGAACCGATTGTGAATTGGTGAGAAGTAGAAATGCTTGTGTTTGTGTACTTGGGGTGAGAAGAACTGTCGGATGAAGCCATTTAAAAAATATATATATTGTTTGCTGATGAAACCGAAAAGTACTAGTGGCCGATGAACGTGGATTGTGTTCTTTGTTGTCTCGCTTGATTGTTTTGTGTTGATTATTTTTCGTGTTTTGTTCTTAATTGCTTGAGTGTATAGTTTAGTAGGCAAGAGGATCGACGTTAACAATGGTGGATGATGGAGGCTTGGAATCAAGTTTGATGGTGCCATGTCTAAGATTGATGGTGCCATGGTGGTGACGACGAGAGCTTGCGGCGAAGATGACAGTACATACACATATGACATATATACACACTCAGGTCTAGGGGAAGTGTTTAGGTTTCTTGATTTTTCCTTCATACTTCTTGAACTTGTCGCTGAAGAAAACCAAAAAATAATGTGAAATTGACCAGCACGATACTGAAACCAATAACACAAAGCAAAAAGAATAGATTTTTCGACTTTCTAGTGAAACTCATTGACCTAAAACCATTACTAACAAAGACATTACAACACCAGCTACCTAGAGAACAACTAGGGAGTGCATGGGGATACAAGTTGGAGATAAAGTTGTGACCTTTAAACTTAGCTTAACCAATTTGAAGATAAAGTTGTGACCTTTAAAGCAAACAAAAAATTGAATGATTCTCATTTGCAATTTCATAGTACTAAACCCTAATTGAAAGCAAACAAAAAATTGAATGAACCAAAAAAAATATGAGGGAGAACTCAAGAAACGGGAGATTTATATGGAAATAACTAAAGAACCCGTATGAAATCTGGAAATCTAGAAAAAGCCCTGCACATTTGGTAATGAAAGTGGCATATATTATTCAAGGACAAAACTCATTCTCAAATTGTAAAGTATGGTATGGTATGCTAAGACAGGAGTAATATGCTCGTCAATCTTGTAATGTGATCTTAAACTACATTTTAGCTGTCCTTACAATATTATAACATTTGCATATTTCTGTGTCTATAAAGACGATGAACATTAATCTTTTTATTAAAGATGATTGGTACACTTAATCATACAAAAAGTAGCTTTTTGACCCCCACCTAAGCAAGAATCAGAGAAATCTAGGAGAAAACATTTGGAAACAACTCTTCGACGACTTTGATGAGATAATACTTCCATTACCATTACCCTTGTTTAACTTGAACACCTTTTTACATAATTTCTCAATGAAGTAAATAGAGTTTTCGAGGCATCCATAAAAGTCTTGAGCCGAAACCGAGAAAAAAGTATCACTAGCCAATAAAACGCTTTGTCTCCCAAGGTCTTAACCTCTACCCATCTTAATAACACCTCATCCATCTTGTAAACTTTGTTTTTTTTAGAATAATCAAAGAGGTTCTGGGCCGAAGCCCATACATCCCATCAGACCCGAAACCAAAGCATGTTATATGGTTTCGTCACAAGCGCTACTCGAACCGACGACCTCTAAGCTTTTGCCAGAGATGTTTACCAATTGAGCTATTAGCACTTGGTCATCTTGTAAACTTTGAAACCGACCGTTCTGGAATAGTTAAGTGTTCCAATATTAGCATTTTTCTGTCGGGGATTCTCTCTCGGGAGTCGCTCCACAACATAAAGATCTCTACCACATTCCACAAATCTCATGTCTCCCCAACAGCCATTAGTGACTGTTTCATCTAGTGAAGTAGTTCTATAACTAGAGATTTCAAGATGATAACTAATACACCAAACAATACCTTGTGAATCCAAAACGCAAGTCACCCCTTTGTGAACTATAATGTCGACGAAGGGATGATCACCCATTTGTTCAAGTTTCCTCGAGATATTTTCATCCCAGTAGTTGATATATCCATCCCAACTGACTCCAAGAACTCCATGATGATGATCATCTCCAACCTTGACTTGGACAAGAACACTTCTATCGAATCTGGGAGTAGTTACTCTTGCCTTGGCTTCATCAAGAACCACACAGGCTTCTTGAATCTCAGAGACAGTGAACTCGAAAAGATCTATGCTCTCAAAATAACAGTGCAAAGGACGATGGAAGAGAGGGTGAAGGAGATAGAATCTCACGGAGTTGACGATGTCCATGTCGGATTTGATAATCCAGCCCTTGCTCGGGGAAGAGGAAAGAGTGACTCGGAAGAAGGCGTTATGCGAGAGGAACACACAGGGGTTGCACTCGTAGCAATCATCATCTAGTAGGGTTTCGCTAGGGGCGATGGGATCGAAGTGGATTAGACGGCGGCGGCTCTGGAAAGGAGTGCCGCCAAGACGTGCAGATGCTACGGAAACGTTGGAGTTCGACCACGGAGAACAATCGAACGAAGATCAAGTTGAGGAGCTCCTCAGGTAAGTTAGACCAGTCTGGTACCATTTCTCTCAAGTCTATTTGTTTCGGCTAATTTGGTTTTTTGTGTTGTGTTGTTGTGAGTCACAAAATCGAATTATACCAATTAAATCAAGGAATCTCGGTTTAATGTTTAATGCGGGTGTGTGTTCATTCCTAAAATGGAATGAACGACTTCATACAATTAGGGTGTCGAAAACCCTAATTAAATATTTATTGTAACCCTAGATCCTTTGTAAATAAAGAAGATGCCTCCATTTCTAGGGCATCGATCATTGAATACCAAAAACCCTAACTCTTCATTTGTTCTTGAGCAAACCCTAAATCGTTCATTCCTAGATCAACGTAATTCTTCTAAAATCTTCTTTAATCGAGTTCCCGAGAAATTGTTCAAAGTGAATTTATTCGCCTTTCCTTAATAAATTCATTGTGTGAGCCCTTGGTTCAACAATTGGCGCTAGAAGGAGGGGAGGGGATTTTTTCCTTTCTGAAAAGCACCTTTCAAAGTAACAGTTCTCTCAACTCGGTTACCGAAGCAATCCACCTCGAGATGTCTCCACAGCTCAACTCCGTTAACGCACGCCAAAACGAGGAAACCAACGTGGAGCCCTGTACTACCAACTCAACCTTCAACGAAAGACTCGACGAAGAGGTCCGTCAAATGGGTCTCCCGGCACCGACTGGAGCCGTTGACCAGCCTCAAATCGGCGAGGTTGAGAACAGCACCATCGCCACTCGAGAATCCGAAGGCCAACCCGCGGATGAGCCTTGAATCGCCCCAATCGCTCCAATACCGCAACCCGTTCAACAAACGCATCTATGGACGATATGCGCATAGTATTTGGAAGCGTGACCAAAGACATCTATGACCAGATCGCGGCAGCTAACCGCCGGATGGATACGATTGCGCGTACTCGCACACCGGAATCCAATACACATGACATGAGCTTCGACGTCCCTCCTACCGATCTGGTCGGAGGATACATGGTGCGCCCCCCAGCCCCAGTTGGACGATCGTGTGCAAGACCCTCGCAAACTGAAACTCGACCCCGAGCATTCGTGACAATGTCCAGCCAGCCCGTAGATGTGCCAAGTTCTGGACGAGACCAGGACCTAGAAGATCTGTACGCAAAAATAGCAGACATAAACTCTCAGATCCACCGGGTCTCCAGTTCGGCCCCGGAAATCGACCGTATGTTCGAAGAAACTCAGCGGACCCCCTTTACAAGCCGCATCACTCAGGCTCGAATTCCGCATATCAAGTTCAGGTTGCCGACATACGATGGGGACAAGGACCCTCGCACTTTCATGATGGCGTTCATGGCCGCTTTAGCCGCATTCCGAAAAGGGCTCCTTCCAAGATCGTCCCTACGAAAGGATTTGGCCATCCGCGAACCGAACGATCTCGATGACGCATTACATCGCGCGTCCAGATACGCATTTTTTGAAGAGGAAGACGTCAAGTTAGCGGCAAAAGCTGGAGCAGCTCGTCCCGTACCCCGGGACCAAAAGCGCGAAGACTACCGGGAGCCACGGAAGCACTATGATGGAAAGGACGCTACGCGCGGTACGATTAGCGCTATCTCTAAGGAGATCAATGCCCAGAAGACAACTCCCAAGGAGTCATACTGCACCTTCCACAAGTTCGCCGGGCATTCAACCAAAGTTTGCAAGCATCTCTCTAATTACCTCCTCGACAAATATAAATCCGGCGAAATAGAAGCTGTATTCCAACCAAAGGAATACAGGGGACAACGACCCGACGGAAGGCGCGGGCGCGGTCGAGGCCGAAGCTAGGGGACCCGTCAATATCGGGAGGATTGTCCTGACAGGCGAGATCGACATGAAGAAAGGCACAGTCCCGGACGTCAGAATAATGAGGAAGGTGAATTGCCAGGACCGCCATAAAGGCAGAGAGGACAGCGACCGCAGCGCGCTGGTTCGCCAGTTCGCGGGCGGATAACCATGATACTGGGAACGCCTGAGGATTGCAACGACTCAGTTCGGGCCCTCAAAAAAAGGGCAAACAGGTGTGCAGCTTGCACATCGCTCCGGAGGACGAGGCGCCGGCTGTCGAACCTATCACGTTTTCCTCTGACGATGCTAAAGGAATACAGCATCCCCATAACGATTCCATAGTCGTCGAAGTAACCATGGGAAACTACGATGTCGAACGGGTTTTAGTTGACACCGGGAGCACCGTCAATGTGCTATTTTTAAGCACCCTGACCAAGATGGGGGTTTCAGAATCCGAAATAAAACCGAAAGCTCGGACGCTAACCGGTTACGATGGCACAACCCGTCTCGCGATGGGCGATATCAAAATCGACGTCAGGGTCGGGGGAGTAACAAAGAAGCTCAAGATCACGGTGGTCGACGCCCCTCTGATCTACAATGCGATACTCGGATCCCCTTGGATCTATGCCATGAGAGCAATCCCTTCTATTTATCATTTATGCGTAAAATTCCCTACGGAGACCGGGATCTACATAATGTACGGCGACCAGAAAATGTCGCGCAACTGCTGCGTTATCGAGAAAAAGCAGCGAAGAGACGACCTGGCGTAGCAATTACAGAGCGGAGAATGCGTCGACGTTCTCCAACCGCCGGCCCGAGCATCTCTCCAATCTCCGAGCTGCCAGATCATCCAGGTCAATATCGATGAATATGATCCTTCCCAAACAGTCGGCGTCGGAGCTATGCTAGAGGATTATACCAAGCAAGAACTGGTAACCTTCCTAAAAAAGAGATCGTCTACGTTCGCATGGTCGACTAAGGATATGATCGGAGTGGATCCCGAAGTAGCTTGCCACAAGCTCAACGTAGACTCCACTTTCAAACCAATTCGCTAGAAAAGACGCCGACTAGGCACCGAGCGAGCCCAAGCGGTTCAAGACAAGGTGCAACGACTGCTGAAGGCAGACCTTATCATGGAGGTGCAATACCCGGAGTGGTTGGCAAACCCAGTTGTCCTAAAGAAGAAAAACGGCAAGTGGAGGACCTGTGTAGATTTCACTGACCTGAACAAAGCATGTCCCAAAGACTCCTTCCCGCTTCCACATATATATCGCCTGGTGGAAGCAACTTTGGGAAATCAGTTGTTATTGTTTATGGACGCCTTCTCAGGTTACAACTAGATCATGATGCACGTCGCCGACCGCGAGAAAATGTCCTTCATCACGGACAAGGGAACATACTGCTACAAAGTCATGCCTTTCGGTTTGACTTATCAGCGTCTTGTAAACCGAATGTTCGCTGATCTCTTAGGGCGAACGATGGAGGTTTACATCGATTACATGTTGGTAAAGTCGTTAGTGGCAGAGAATCACGTCCGCCATCTCACGGAATGCTTCGATCTCCTCGACGAATATCGAATGAAGTTAAACCCTACCAAATGCACATTTGGAGTGACATTTGGGGAATTTCTGGGATAAATCGTCACCGAACGAGGGATCGAGGCCAATCCGAAGCAGATAACAACAGTCTTGGAACTTCCCTCCCCAACCAACAAACGCAAAGTCCAACGCCTGACAGGTCGGATTGCAGTCCTCAACCGCTTTATCGCGAGGTCGACTGATAGGGGATTCTTTCTCGGGAGTCGCTCCGGGGAAATCGGATTTTCACTGGGACGAGCAATGCGAAGCGGCCTTTCAGGAATTGAAGTCGTATCTAACCAGCCATCCCATCTTAGTGAAACCCGAGGTTCTGTACCTTTATGTGTCGATCTCTAGCTCAGCAGTGAGCGCCGCTTTAGTCCGAGACGATCGCGGCGATCAGAAACCAATCTTCTATGTCAGCAAATCCTTGAACGATGCAGAAACGCGTTCTCCGACGCTAGAGAAGTTCGCGCTGGCCTAATCGTCGCCGCCCGGAAACTACGCCCATATTACCAATCACACTCAATCGTCATCTATACCGATCAACCACTTCAGACGGTGCTGCATAGCCCCATGCAATCGGGGAGGATGGCTAAATGGGCGATCGAGTTGAGCAAATACGACATCGAATATCGCTCTCGTCCCTGACGGAGGATCCGGAGTGGGAGTTCTCTTACGATCTCCAACAGGTGAGGTCATAGAGCAATCATTAAAACTCGGTTTCAAGGCATCCAACAACGAAGCCGAATATGAAGCTCTACTCGCGGGAATGAGACTCGCTAAAGGGATCGGGATAAAACATATCGAGGTGTTCTGCGATTCGCAGCGATGATCCGTATGCAAAATTACCAGAATTCAGCAGCGAAGTATTATAACAACACCGTTCGAGAGCGTCGTTTTAATGAAGGCGACCTAATTTTGCGGGAGGTGTTCGAAAATACTAGGGAGCTCAATGCCGGCAAGCTTGGAGCAAGATGGGAAGGCCCCTATATCGTCACACGACGAGTACCTCCAGGCGTCTATGAACTTTCAACCATGGAAGGGCAGCGAGTACGACACTCTTGGAACGCAGCCCACCTCAAAATTCTACTATTAGGTCGGGAATCCGATCGCAAAGGTCAACAAATACCTCACTCGGAAACCCGAGCCTTTTGTTTGACGTACTGTGAACTACGTAGGCAACCATGATACATGATGCAGCTAGTAATAAAAAAAAAAACGTGTGACTATCATTAACGATCCCGTTTTATTCCATAAAGATTTGTTACAAACAAAATACACGACCCAATGAAAACAAAAAGGCGAAACTCGAAATAACCACAAGCCAAAGCGACCCACTTAGTTCCCCAAATCAACAACTTTAGGAAACAGGTCGGTGTCGCCATCGTGCAGCTGTGGAAGAGGGTAATTCACCTCCTCTTCGGCCCACAAGGAACTTGCCTGCCTCACCAGCTAGAGGATCTTTCTTTTGATCGGAACCCCTTCGGCGACCATCAACAGAAGAAAACTCTCGACACCTTCCGCATGAATCCTCTGATGAATGACTTCGGCCGCGTTGTTGAAAGCGACGATATAGTCGCATAGCCGAGCAATGCGGGCGCGATATCCCTCCAGTTCCTCGCGACGTCCTCGACTCGCAACAGGAGGCTCATCGAACGAATCAAGATCGCCCTCTTGAAGCCACGAGACCTTGATATTCTCAAGGGCCGAGTGCAGGTGGTAGACATGACTCGATGATAAGTCCGTGGTTTAAAACGGATTTCTCAATAAAATCCTCAACTCCGAGATATCGCTCGAGGTCGGCTTTAGGACCTTGACGCTCCCAGAGCGATCGGATGTGCATACTTAGCCTGCAAATATGAGCCTTGTAGGACTCAGCCTTGACCTCATCCTCATCAAGCTGTGCCATCAGACAGCGACCTCCATGGAGAAAGGAGTTGGTAACAATCTCTCTCGACGATCCGGCCATCGAAGAATCTCTTTTGGTGATAATGAGATAGCCAGATTCCGCAGTAAATGCAAGCCACTTCCCAACCAACATACACTGATTGGCCGAACATTAAAGGGGCACCTATATATATATGTATATATATATACACCCCCGACATCCTGGCCAGGTGATCGGTCCGCGTCAAACACACAAATTCTTAAGTTTAGGAATAAGCCGAACCCAGAGATTAATGTTTCGCACCTAAAGGTCCCGAGTTCGGGTGGGATAGTTAGCCGACCCAGAGAAGTCAATCTTTCGCAACCCATGTCTCAACCGGCACCAAAGGAGATAAGCCGAGTCCAAAGTTTTATCTCGCCCTTCGATAAAGTACATTATGCTCGAGGGCAAAATCCCTCACTTCGGAGCCCAGAGATATCTCCAGATACGTTTAAGACTGTGGCGAATTACGACACTGTAAGCCGGGAGACATATAATTCCGACTTGAATTAGGTGCCCAGTTTAACCCGGAAATATGGATTGTTTTATTCAAAATAGGGTGAAACTTAAAGGTTCGATGGCGTCCCGCCAAAATAAATAAAAACACATCGGCAAATAATAATGATAAAAGGTGGCACAAATCGTGTAGTCCACGATTATTAGACCCTTCTCCCCAATAGCAGCAACCTAACGCGTGTCTTGCAATAGGTTATCCGGCATTGGCCAAAGCAGCTGCATCCCAGTTCGCTCCCAATCGGCTGGATCCGTTTCCAACGCCTGAGCTTTCTGCTCTGCCTCGTCAAGCTTGAGAATCGCTTTCATTCTCTTCGACTTAAGCTTGGCGACTTCTCCCTCCAACTCGTCCAAACTAACGTCAATCCTCCTCTTTTTCAGACGAAAGTATTGTAGATTCCTGCACTGCTCTTGATGCAAGGCCCAGACCTAACAAAACAAAAAGCAGGGTAGTTATTAAGGCGTGAATCTCCGTAAAATGGGATACCGACGTTCGACACATGGAACGGGATAGATACCTTCTCGACAAACACCTCGGCCTTATCCGATTCAGCTTTACTAGCCGAGGTGCCTATGAGAAACGCCTTCACACCTGATGGTGTAAATTCAAGGCATCGCGCAATCCCCAAGGAAGAAGGCGCATTCCGGTTAGCATCAACATCTCGCATACATTGCTCGTCGGCATTGGAGCTATGCACCCAAACCCGAAGGAAATCCAATTCCTTGGATGGGATTCCAGTAGTTTCAACTTGTGATTAAAAGCAGATCTGATCTTATCAACAATGAGAAATTGTTTGAAGTATTGCGTATGTTTGTCATACACGGCCTAGAAGAATTCCTCCATTCGGAGCCTCTCTTGTCGAGAAACTCGCGACATCAAAGTTTTCGGAACCCTTATCGTCGGGAACAAGGGCATCCCACGATCAAGCGCTTCCTTCTCGGTGAATGTAGGCGTGTCGACACCGGAGATGATCCGTTGCTCTCGATCAAGCTAGATTTCTTCATAACATTTGCTTGGAGGAACAAGTTTTAAATCCAAGATGTTCTGAACCTCGTCCAGCCAAGGAGCATATTTATACTCGGCATCGCCGCCCTTCATCGAACAAAATTGGCAGTTTGGACAACACAATACAGGAAAATCACCAAAATTGAGCCGATAGAAAGAGCATATTTCTATTTCTACGAAAGAGGGAAATAGGTAAAAATAATACTTCCATTTATTGGAAAATAGAAGTCGGTACAGAAGCAGAATCCAAAAAAAATATTACACAGGGTTCGCGACCCATCCAAGTTCAAAGATCATTAAAAAAAAAGAGAAGGAAGAAGGACAAGAAAATTTAGACGACTTCAACATCGCCATCAGGGTTCGCCGGATCGGAAGGAGGATCAACATCACCGCCAGGATTCACCGGAACAAAAGGAGGATCGGCATTGCCATCAGAAGCCCGCAGGTCGGCCTGGAAAGCTATCGCATTTGACCCATCCGGATCTCGGATAGATCTCGGAGCAGGATCTTCAGGCCGAAGAAGGCCGTAACCCAGTTGATCCGGCGACATGTTTAGATCGTCAGGCTCCAGGACGAGGTAGTCAAGCGCATTTGCAACCTCTTGACACACTACCTTCTTTGCCTTAATCTTGGCAATCTTCGCTTCCGGAATCTGAACATGGCATTCCTTGACAAGCCTGTCAATCGTGGCCTCAACCTGAGAGCTTGGTTCAGCAGGTCTTCCTTCGGGCGGACGGCGACCTCCTGCTCGGCCAAAAACGCTTTCACCCGGTCCTAGCGAGCATGGGCCTTTTTCCTTGTGCGCTCGACAACAGCCTGCCGATCCAAACGAAAACGCCAAAATTCAGAATCAGAAAATTCCTGAAGGGAACGAAGGTCGCCTTCTGTCTTCGCCTTCTCGGCTTCGAGGGCTGCGTTCTTGGTCCGCAGATCGGCTATTGTGTCCTCCAAAGAAGCGATGACCCCCTGGCGAACCTGGGCTTGCTCTTCCATGCCTTCTATGTTCTTCCGCAGCATTGCCACTTTATCTTGAGCCTCTTTGGCGCACTTCTCCATCATCAAGAAGGCGTGACTCCTATTCGAGTGCGACTTCATCCTCTTCTCATACTTGAAGAAGAGAGCGTTGCCGTAGGCGATCGAGTAAAATAAAGGAGGAAACCGACATTAAAGTACGCACGGAACACAAAAGCCGAATATCACGAAATAGCAAACAAACCTGCAACGAAGATCGAGTGTAGTTCAGATAGTCCTCCTTGAACTCCAGCGCGTCAAGGTCGGGCAGGATTTCCGAAGAAAACTTCAGATTTCGGCATAATTCCGCTGATGCATAGCGGTCACCGACGACGGAGCTCTCTCCAAAGTAGTCAAAGCAAAATTTGTCCGTCTTCGGGTCCTTCCGAGTCACTCGGAATAAGTCGGCCTCCTCCAGACCCGCCTCCACGGCCGACCTCTTGTGACTACTCCGGTCGCCAGAGTTAGGGGCCACGCCTTTGCCTCTCTCAATCTTTTTCTTTTTCTTTTTCCTTCCAGCCGCATCTCCTTCGGATGTTACAACCTCTTGCACGGGGACCTCAACCCGGTCACTACCGCTCATTTCCAGGTCTACAATCGCAAGTCCTGTAGGGGCGACCTCTTCTGCGGTCGCAAATTCAGTGGGGGCGACCTCTGTGGCCGCCGTAGTTGGAGCCGCGAGCTCTGCATCCCGCTCCTGGAGGGCGGTTACCGAAGTGCCGGATGACTTGGCCAACTCTTCTGCAAAGTTGGGGTACGTCCTCGGAATCCTTCCCATCGCTTCTTCAACTCTCTGTCGGGTAAACTGCTTCCACGCGCGAACAAGCTCTTCACGATGCTGGAATACTCCGGGGGAAATGTGGAAAAAGCTCGAATGCGATCTGCAAAAAAGAGGAGGAGTCAGGTCAGAACGGTATAAGAGATTAAAGTTAATGCAGGTTAATACCCGGATTGCTATTCCACCGTCGGCGTAACCCGACAAAAGGATTCTCGATTGAGAGGTAGTCAGCTCGGACGTAAAAGAAGCGTTTCTCCCAGCCTTTGAAATTGCTGACTCGGGTTCCGGGGATAACGTTCTGTTTTTCACGCATAGTCACGGTGAAATTGCCGGAGACCCTGGACTTCTTCAGTACCGTCATCTCCTCGAAGCACGCGACGGGAACCCTCGTGCCAACTTCAGCTGCCAGAGTCAATATCCCGACAACATTGCAAATACTGGCAGGGGCGAGCTGAGAGATCGCCAGCTAACGGCGATGTGCGTATTGAGATAAGAGCTCGGGAAGAGGGAACCGCAGGCGGCAATGGGTGAAATACATCTCGTACAAGCAGATGTATCCCTTTGGAGGAGTCCAAGGACGTTGGGTCTTATGCGGAATCAAGATACTAACTCCGGATCTTGCTAAACCGCAGGCAGTAAGCATCTCGTTGATGCTCTTAATGGTACTCAAGGTCGAAATTCCACCGATCCGACCTCTGTGGTCAAGAATAGGTTGGATGTCGTTCAAGTAGATCCCCGAGACAGCAAAACGGTCCTCGCCCTCTAGACGAACAGGATTAGAAGGTTGACCGACCTCAACATCAGTAGTGGCGTTGTTCCTACCATCTCGGATCGGAACGGTCAGCTCGTAAATAGAGGCCTGAACGGGGCGAGATGATGAAGCTTCGTTACTAGAACGACGAGTCAAACGAATACCGGAGCGAACTAAAGGTGCGATCTCACTATCAGATGAAGAATGCGACCTCGCCATTGTTGGAATAATCGAAATATGACCGGAGAATTGAAAGGTCGGCGGTGATAAATTAAAGAAAAAGAGGAGAGTGGGCAGAGCAAGATTTTACCTTTTGTGGAGAAAAGCGGAAATGAGAAAAATGAAAGGCAATGGGCTAGTATTTATAGAAGCAAATGAGCGGCAGACCTACGAAAAAGTAATGATAACCTAGGCGATGCTTCGACTTCCGACCTACATGCCGCCTCGTAAACGAGCGACACGTGGCAACATCACCAAGATAGGCGACGATTCGATTCTGATTTTATTCGTTTCCTCTTAACTTAGGCCAGGCATAATTAATAGTTCCATAATTCGAATGAACATTCGACCCATCGAACTGGGGGGGGGACTTATTGTTGGTGTAGGAATTAGCACCAACGTCATACCGGCCTAAACCAAGACGAAATTGAATTAGACCAATTGAATCGGGGAATCTCGGTTTAGTGTTTAATGCGGGTGTGTGTATCCTAAAATGGAATGAACGACTTCATACAATTAGGGTTTCGAAAACCCTAATTAAATATTTATGACGATATTCTTTGTAAATCGAAGGAAATAGAGCATTTATTATAATCCTAGATCCTTTGTATAAATAAAGAAGATGCCTCCATTTCTAGGGCATCGATCATTGAATACCAAAAACCCTAACTCTTCATTTGTTCTTGAGCAAACCCTAAATCGTTCATTCCTAGGTCAACGTAATTCTTCTAAAATCTTCTTTAATCGAGTTCCCGAGAAATTGTTCAAAGGAATTTATTCTCCTTTCCTTAATAAATTCATTGTGTGAGCCCTTGGTTCAACAAGAACCTAATACGATTTCAAATTTCATTTAGGCTCCAAATGAATTGTGATTTTAACTTTTAGAGAAACAATAAATAAATATAATTCATAAATGAAAGTCGAATACATTGAATCAGTTTGCAAAAATATTACTCCAAAAATATTATTTCATTTTTTATTCAGATATCATACCACTAATGTGCTTTTTTTTTGTCATACCATTAATGGCTATTATTTGATGTTGACTTGAATTATTTTATTTTCTTGTGTACTTAATCTTTGTAATATCTGTTACTAATAAAAGAGTTATTTGAAGCTTTGTATGAGGCTAAGCCACGTGATCAGCTCTATGTCATAAGGCAAAATGATTTTGAGAGAAACGTCAATATCTAGGTTAAAAAAAATCCTAGAAAGAGAAAGCCAATCTTCTAACTTGTATAATTGGCTGATACATGTTAAAAATATTTTTAATTTTTTGTAAAATTTAGATTGAATTAAAGATCAGATTTAAGTTAAACTCTAATATTGGTTAAAATTGGTCATAACTTGTGATTCGGTCCAACACTAAAGCCCCATTTATAAAGTTTAAGTCATAAGTTTTGATTAGATATTTTTTTCTAACTAGGAGTCTAATTGAGTCAATATTCAACTGTTCCATAGTTTTTTTTAAAAATTTCCTCTTAACGGTATTTCTATTTTGATTTATGATCAATTTAAGGTTATCCATATTACCTCATTTTCTTTTTGTTTAATATAAGTTAAAGTCAATCTAATACTATATTTATTATCAATGTATTTAAAAACATTGGATGATAATCCCTATATTAGTAAAAGAGAAGTACAAAATGTGTTTCTGGGTCGGGTCAATTTAAGAAAATTACCCGAAATTTGTAATTGGATCTTTTAAAGTTGGATAAATTAATGGGTTTGGATACATACATCGGATACTTTCCAAATCTAATTTTAGGATTGTATTATTTCCATAACTAATTATAGGATTTACTAATATTTCTCTAACTAATTTAATACAATCTATTTAAAAAAGATTATTCTTCTTTCACTTTTATTTAATATTATTTTTAATTTTTTGATATTATACTATATAATATAATAATTTAATAAAAATTTAACTTTTTTTTGCATTTGTTGCAATTTGAATTTTTCAAAACGGGCATATAATACTCAACTACACTCGGTTAAATATTTTGGACAATGGTTTAAAATCATTACAAGTATGACCAATATTAAAACCATTGTTACATAAGCATATTTAAATTTTCAAATAGTTTCAAAATATCATAAGTAAAAGGTTCAAATATATAAAAATTTAATAATTTAAAATATTGAAATATTTTTTCGAAGACATAAATGTAATTTTGGAGACATAATTTTTATTGATAAAATATATTATATATCAAACTATGTAAATTTTAGATAGTTCACGGGTCGTTTGTTAAAATCACAATTATAATGATAAGCGAGTTACGAATAATGTTTTTTTACGAAATGAATTAGGTTACGGGTTGGACCTTCAAAAAATATATTGTATATGTAATTTTTACGTATATTCCTACTTTTACTACCAAAATGGTCAAAGTGAATAATTTATCGACAAATATTATTTCATGCTGTTAAATTTTCACCGTGTTTTTAATTGTATCAAAACTCAGTATATGATTATTTACTCGCTTTTTTCTTTATTATTTTATTTAAACTTATTATACAAATATATGATTTACCATAATCGACTGCACTGTAACAAAATTAAAATGTAACATATTTTAATCCGTTAAAAGTTATATATATGTAATTATTTCCCCCGCGCTGTAGCGCGGATCCGAACCTAGTTCTTTTTGAAAAGGAAGCAAAATTTTAGTTTTTTACCATTCATTTTTTGTCAGTTTGAGTTATGTTAGATATTGTCTTTGTTTATAGGTTATCACATATGTATAATGGAAAACTTTAATTTTATTAGCCATAAAAATTTATAATAGCACCAAAGAAATCGAATGCCAAGTTATCTAAAAAACAAATACCAAATGAAGCAAAACACAATAAATAATAGAGTTTGATAACAAGAAGCTACACACACACACACAAACACATAAATGTTCCGAGATCATGATTTTAGTCGATGAAAATGTAGATAAAATAGTTTTGGGGTTGTTTTGTTTTGGTTAATATTTTAACTGAGTCAATAATAACATGTACTTAAGCCACAATAGACGAAATGTTTTTAACGTCTCGGGTATGCCTATTTTCGCATGAAACGGTAAGATTAGATAACAAATTTAAACTTTGTTTTAGCTTAATTATTCTATTTTATTTGAACATATAAAGAGTTAACGTATGAATTGAACATACGTATGATTTTAAATTATCTAGCTTTATTGTCCACATATTACATATTACATCTATACAGAGACATGAAAGTCTGTTTAGTTTTTCTTTTGATTACAACCATAGCTTTTTTAGCCGATCACTTTGTGTTTCATATATTATCTTCAGTTTGTGTTGAATTTATAATACAATTTAGCTGAATCTTTCTCTCTTCTATCAGATAGATTAGTGAAGTTCACCCAATTCATACCAAAACGGATTGTGTAACCTTGACCGAACTCATAATTATCCATCGGAGACCATGGAAAATATTCGTTTTATGTATACACCTTACTACCCGTTTTATGTTTTCTATCTCAATCTCGAAAGGAACACTCTCCAACGTGTTAAAATCCAAGGTTCTGGTGAAGAGTTTACGGAACCTTGTGGTGTTCGCACCTTTGCAAACCACATATTAGATTGTGAGCTTCCAACTTAAAACCAATTGGCTATGAGTGGAGAGGCTCATATCTTATATATACCACTTAAGATCTTACTCAACTTCTAATGTGGGATATTGTTATCCTAATACCACGTAGATGATCTTAATGTTAATAATTTAGAATTACTCAAGTCGGTCCATCCTCCACTGGAGAAGCCAGAATATGAAGAAGATGATGTAGAAGAAGAGTATGAAGAAGAGTATGAAGAAGAATATGAAGAAGAATACGAAAAAGAATATGAAGGAGGAGAAGATAGAGACAATGATTGGAGTTATTCCGAATTTATTAGTAAGACAATGTGATTGGATTTTTATTCCAAATCTAAGTGTTCTTCATTGAAACCGATGCTTGAAGTATTTAATTGGTTTCCGATTGTTGAGCATTCGTTTTTCTCCTTGCTAAAGATCGTGTACAACTTTTTGCAGTTTTAATGTTAATTGTTTGATATACACACAATAAATATTATAATAATATATTTTCATAACCGAGTTTCTCTCTCTCTCTCTCTCTCTCTCTCTCTCTCTCTCTCTCTCTCTCTCTCTCTCTCTCTCTCTCTCTCTCTTTATTCACAACATTGAAGATGTGGTGTTGAATGAGTTTTATAAGCTATTTCAATATGTCAAGAGATTACAATGATACATGAAGTGAATGGATATAACTGACATAGAAGATGAAGCAGTGCTTGTACTAGTTCTGAAGTCAATACAGAAAGTAGTACAAGAAGCTGAGTTGTGCGGCTACAAGGTAATAACATGACGTAGTAAAAAAAGCAGAATTGCTAAAGATGTTGTAGGACTACTTGACACAGTTGTGGTAAGACTGTGCGAAGTTCCAAAGTAGTACAGGAGGCAGTACGTGAAGTAGTACAGGAAGCCGAGCTGTGTGACTACTTTGAAGAATGGGAGTACCGAAGTTTGGGACCGACTTGGACAAGCCAAAAGGCGGTTGCTGTGCTGGATAAACATCTTGAATAGTACATTCAAGATGAGAACGTGGAAGACAAATTTCCTTATCTATATAGAACAAAGGAAATTTGTCAATTCCTATTTGGTGAAGGAATGGGAAGATTGTCAATCTCTAGGGTTGAGCAATTGCTATAAATACCAAGAGGGCGCTTCATGAAGACTTGCGCGCCTCTGGGTATTCTCGAGAAGATGCACACAAGGTGTGTGGCGTCGCCCCATCAACCAGATAGAGAGATCTTTTGTTGGTTTTGTAGAAGATTTACACTAGTCGGAAAAGACAAATAGTGGTAGTCTTCTTTCATTGTAATTCTAAGAAAGAGTTGGTGGATTCCATATAGCAATTGTAGGTTGCGGACTTTTCTAGTTAATGAAATCTGGACTAGGTCTCGGGGATGTAGGTTATCTGAACCCCGTTAACAAAGCTTGTGTCTTATTTACTTTATGCTCATACATCTCAGAGTCGATCATACAAGTACTTGAATTAGTCACACATATGCACTTTCAAACACAACCAAAACTTGTCTATGTCCTAAAAGATCTAAATACCATCTCCTTACATTAGACTACCTAAATAATATGACATCTTACATTATTTTGTATTAAATTAATCTCCAATCTTAAACATCTTTCCAATATGTTACAAGTATAACAAACATTTCAAATATTATGCGCCAATTATACGTATCTAACGGCTATTAACCGTTGATTGTTTTTAACTAATATTTAAAACGTATCAATAAGTTGTTATTTCACTCCAATTATAATTAACGGCTATCGCACCAAATTTTTTAAATGAATATCTAACTTATATGGAAATATAAAGAATATTGAAAAGAGTTTGCACCAATTATATCTAACGACTTTTGTAAGCTAACTACATCTTAAAGTAATTAAAATGTTATATCTATCAAATATTTTACAGAAAACCACATTTATTATATTGTATACTAATTAAAAGGAAAATAGAAAAAACTCTGAGAAATATAGTTTTCTCTAAAGACAGTTTTTATATCTATTGATCAAGTTAAGTGAAAACATATAAAGAAAATAGCAAAGTATAAATTATATAACAATGATTATTGTGGAGCAACGGTTGTGGTAGTAAGTAGTAACTATGGTGATAAATGCAACATCCTTCATCGGAGAGAGTAATTTTAGAGTCCATTAAGAATTTGTACAGTCTTCTTGATAACTAAAGCTAAAATCGACACACAAAACTTTTAGCCAAATAGCTTCTTTATAGTAAACTATCTATATAGTAGTACTAAGATTCAATTGTTACAATCTTTGAATCATCTGCTTATTAAGATTAGGTTTAGCTCTTATTATTATAATTCATATTATATATGTAGACCCTAGGCCGACGTTTCATTTACATACACACATGGCCGGTCCTAAACAAAAATTACAAAGAAATAGGTGTGTTTAAGACAGAAAAATAACAAATACCAGCTAACTTGTACTACCAATCAAGTTCTAAAGCCAATACACTATTTTAAAAACACGAGGACACTACAATAATTTTTTTTAAGATGGCATCAAAGCTATATAAATTAGATAAAATAATTAAAATATCTTTGTTTTTTTTATTCATTAATATTTTTTTACGGTTTATTCGTAAAATCTTAAATATACATATTTTCATTTCATTACAGTATATGTTTTCGCATGAATATATATATGTATATATATATATATACAGTAATGCTCAAAAACTAATTATAATTGTTTAAATTTGGTATAATATGGACTCACTTAAACTTAAAAAAAAATTTGAATAACTATTTAGTGATTATTTTATATATAATAAATCCTAATAAAATCTTTTATTTTTTTCATAAATATAATTTTTGATGTTTTTATATTTTATAATTATTTTGATATTCTTTGTATGTAATCATTGTCGTACCCATTGGTAGTCTGTCATATATAACTCTTTTTGAGTTTTTATTTTTATTCATTAAATTAAAGCTTGACAAATCCAGATTTATAAGTGGTTAAAAAAATATGATGTGTAATACATGAATTTCTTTGATTGGATATTAATTTTAATGATGTGTCATACTGAGTTCCCATGTTCAATCATTCATAAATATATTTGAGTTTTATTTTTATTCATCAAAATATAGGATGAATATACTGATTTTCTAATGGTTAATTAATGTATTAAAAAGACTTTATTGTATATTATTTTTAATGATGTGTCATGCTGAATACCCGCTGGTCGATCATTCATAAAAGTTTTGAATTTTATTTATATTCATTAAATTAAAGATTGACTAATACTAATCTTCTTATTATTAAAAGAAGAGTACAAAATTTTCAAAATTGCCATTCAATTTGAGTTGAAGGAGCAGCTTAATTGAAATTAAAAAGGGTAAAATTGTCTTAAATAATTCGAAATCATTGATCTGACCTGTCTTACTATGTGAATCACATTATTAAATGGGTCTAACGGTTGATGACTGGTTTCATGTTTGTTGGGCTATTCCAAATATTAGTGGATTTGTTTGTGTTGGATCTTTCTATTATTATTATTATTGAAATTTCTAAAAATAATCTGATTGGTTAAGGGGCTGACGTTAAGGTCAAGGAGGAGGAAGAAAGGAGAGAAGAAAACGATGAGTATGGTGACCTTTTTTTTTTTTTTTCTTTATTGTATCTAGATTTTTTTTTAAAAACAATATTATATCTAGATTCTTATTACTGATAACAACAATAATAATAATAGAAAGCTAGATCCATAATCATAAATATTATGATACACATAATTAATAGTTACTCCAAAAAAAATATTTCTATGCTTAAATAACAAGTATTATGATTTATATTTTATAAATAACTTAAAAATATATATAAATGTTGAAATATTACAATTTATATTTATATATTTAACAAATTTAGACGGATTGTATATTTTTTCTGTTTTTAAAAGAGTTGTGTAAACAAACTTTGAATAGTTTGCTTAGTCTGATCTGGATCAAACGATGAACATCTTTATAAACGGGTTATATACTTTTGTTATTTATTTTTTTGAGTCAATATCAACCATCATTTGGAAATGGATTTATATAGACTAAATTATATTTTATGTTACCTTGATAAAAAAATTATTTTGATAAAATATTATAATGTGACAAAATATTATTTGTAAATTTTTATTTATAGACACAAATTATCTTTATATGTGTGTAAATTTATATATATATATATATATATTTCATAAATAATGTATAAATACCTTTTAAAAATCTCTTAAAAACCATTTAAAAACCTTATAAAAACTATATAAACCTTTTAAAAACCTTATAAAAACCTTATAAATGCCGTTTAGAACCTTTTAAAACCTTATAAATATTTGGATTTAGTCTTCTAGTAGTAATGATGATCTTGATGTACCTTATCAACCATATAAGTTTATAATATTTCATATTTGAAAAAGGTATTTTTGAAAATAGATAGAAAAGAGGGGTATTTTTAAAAAGGGATACACCAAAAGGGGCATTTCTCAAAAATTCTCTAAATAGATTTCAATGCTTATGACATTTTTACACTTTAATTATTTAAATCATACAATAAAAGCATACATCCATATCTCTTGAATTTATTCGTTGATTAACTGTTCAATTTTGATAGTAATTTTCTTCAGTATTTTTGAGTATTTTTTGATAAAACAATAATATTTTTAATGAAAAAGAAAATAGAAATAATATTGGGAGAATTTAAAAAATACCCCCTTTCAAATACCACCTTTTAAATTTACCCCCTTTTAAATTATTTTTATATGTGTGTAAATTTGTATATATATTTCATAAATACCGTATAAATACATTTTAAAAAAAATTTCAAAATCATTTAAAAACCTTATAAAAACTGTGTAAACCTTTTAAAAAGTTTATAAAAACATTACAAATGCCGTTTAGAACCTTTTAAAACCTTATAAATATGTGGATTTAGTCTCCCAGTAGTAATGATGATCTCGATGTACCTTATTAACAATATAAAAGTTTAAAATTTTTCATATTTGAAAAGGGGTATTTCTAAAAAATTCTCATCAAAGAAACCACTAAAAATGTTGAAATTTATCCAAATATGTGTGTAAGCTTATAAATATACACACAAATTACCTTTGTTTGTGTATAAAATTTTATTTATTACAATGTCTTACAAATTGGTTTGATAATTATATAATAAAATAAATATATGAGAAAGAAACAAACATCTAAAGTAAAAGAATGAAAATGGTTTCTTTAGCTTGATTTTCTTATGGTGCGATGGTCGAAAATCAATATTTTTGAATCCCATCGATAAAGTAATTTTCTTATAACCATAAAATATTATTATACTTATGTATTATACATTTAATAGTATAAGAAAACAATAAAGAAATGAAGAAGTACGTAAAATAAGAAAAATATATAATTGAAAACAAAAGTTTAAACCAAATATATAATCAAGCTCTTACAATGATATCTTAATTGAGCTTTCAACCCATGCAAGAAAATTAAAAATAAAACAAAGAAAATTTTGAGGGTATCAGTTATGGTAGAGGAGGATGTAAGAATGAATATTTATAGGATAAAATATGATGTAAGTTACAATTCTAAAATAATTAAATTAGAGAAGTTATAATTATAATTTATAGTGTGTTAATTGAAATTGAATGGAGGAAACAAATAGTGAATTCACAAGTTATAAAATTTCAGTTACAATTTAGTAGTAAAGTGTGTATTTCAAGTATGAATTAAAGTATATGATTAAATGTGTTAGATATTTGATTTAGTTAAAAATAAATAATATAATTAAAAAATAAATGCTAAATGGAACAATAAGGAGAGAGTGAAACATTAAAAATTCCCAAAGAATTATTTTATTTTTAATCTTTTTATATTCCTCTTAATTTAAGTTATATCTGTAGGTTTAATTATATTTTTTCATCCTTGTATTATATATAATAGATAATGAATTGAATATCAAATTGTTTCTTAGATAGGAAATCAAGTATAATATTCAAAGTGAACAAAAATTATAATATTCTTTATATTATTAAATGTTGAATCACAAACTAAATATAAGGATCATTATTATTAAAAGGATGTCTTACAAATTGGTTTAATAGTTATATAACAAAAAATTACATACTTTTGAAATTAAAATAAATATACATGAATATGTGTGAAAGAAACAAACATCCAAAGTAAAAGAATGAAGATGGTTTCTTTAGCTTGATTTTCTTATTGTGCAATGGTTGGAAATCAATATTTTTGAATCCCATCAATAAAATAATTTTCTTATAACCATAAAATATTATTATACATATGTATTACATTTAAAAATATAAAAAAACAATGAAGAAATGAAGAAATACATAAAAACAAAAAATAAATAAAATTGAAAACAAAAGTTTAAACCAAATATTTAATCAAACTCTTACAATGACATCTTAATTGAGTTTTCACCCCATGCAAGAACTTAAAAAAAACAAAGAAAATAATGAAGATATGAGATATGGTAGAGGAGGATGTGAGAATGGATATTTATAGGATAAGAAGTGATGTAAGTTAAAATTTTAAAATAATTAAGTTAGAGGGGTCATATTTATAATTTATAGTGTGTTTAATTGAAATTCAATAAAGAAAACCAATACTCTTTAAAAATTTATATAATTTTCAGTTACATTTTAGTAGTAAAGTGTGGATTTAAAGTATGAATTAATGTATATGATTAAATGTGTTTTTGGTTTTAATTAAAAATAAATATTATATTTTAAAAAATTAAATATCAAATGGACCAATTTTAAGTTAACTAATTTTAATTTATTTATTACATATAAAAAATAGAATAAATTTTTTTTAATGCTTATGATATGTTTACACTTTAATTATTTAAATCATACAATAGAAGCATACATCCATATCTCTTGAATTTATTTGTTGATTAGTTGTTCAATTTTGATAGTAATTTTCTTCAGTATTTTGAGTATTTTTTGATAAAAAATAATATTTTTAATGAAAAATAAAATAGAAATGATATTGGGAGAATTTAACAAATACCCCTTTTCAAAAACCACCTTTTAAATTTACCCCCTTTTCAAACTTTATCAAATAAACCACTTAAAATGTTAAAATTTATTCAAATATGTGTGTAAGCTTATAAATATACACACAAATTACCTTTATTTGTGTATAAAATTTTATTTATTTCAATGTCTTACAAATTGGCTTGATAATTATATAATAAAAATTTAATTTGTTAAAATAATTACATACTTTTAAAATAAAATAAATATACATGAATATGTGAGAAAGAAACAAATATCTAAAGTAAAAGAATGAAGATAGTTTCTTTAGCTTGATTTTCTTATGGTGCGATGGTTGGAAATCAATATTTTTAAATTCCATCGATAAAATAATTTTCTTATAACTATAAAATATTATTATACTTATGTATTATACATTTAATAGTATAAGAAAACAATGAAGAAATGAAGAAGTACATAAAACAAAGAAAAAATATAATTGAAAACAAAAGTTTAAACCAAATATATAATCAAGCTCTTACAATGATATCTTAATTGAGCTTTCAACCCATGCAAGAACATTAAAAATAAAACAAAGAAAATGTTGAGGTTATCAGATATGGTGGAGGAGGATGTAAGAATGAGTATTTATAGGATAAAATATGATGAAAGTTACAATTCTAAACTAACTAAATTAGAGAAGTTATAATTATAATTTATAGTGTGTTAATTGAAATTGAATGGAGGAAACAAATAGTGAATTCACAAATTATAAACTTTCAGTTACAATTTAGTAGTAAAGTGTGGATTTAAAGATGAACTAAAGTATATGATTAAATGTGTTAGATATTTGGTTTAATTAAAAATAAATATTATAGTTAATAAATAAATGCTAAATGGACCAATAAGGAGAGAGTGAAACCTTAAAAATTCCCAAAGAATAATTTTATTTTTAATCTCTTTTTATATTCCTCTTAATTTAAGTTATATCTCTAGGTTTAATTATATTTTTTTTTCATCCTTGTAGTATATATAATAGATAATGAATTGAATATCAAATTGTTTTTTAGATAGGAAATCAAGTATAAAATTCAAAGTGAAAAAAATATAATGTTCTTCATATTATTAAATGTTGAATCACAAATATAACGATCGTTATTCTTAAAAGGATGTCTTACAAATTGGTTTGATAGTTATATAACAAAAAATTATTTAGTTAAAAAATTACATACTTTTGAAATTAAAATAAACATACATGAATGTGTGAGAAAGAAACAAACATCTAAAGTAAAAGAATGAAGATGGTTTCTTTAGCTTGATTTTCTTATTGTGCAATGGTCGGAAATCAATATTTTTGAATCCCATCAATAAAATAATTTTCTTATAACCATAAAAAATTATTATACATATGTATTACATTTAAAAATGTAAAAAACTATGAAGAAAAGACGAAATACATAAAAACAAAAAATAAATAAAATTGAAAAAAAAAAGTATAAACCAAATATTCAATCAAACTCTTACAATGACATCTTAATTGAGTTTTCACCCCATGCAAGAACTAAAAAAAAAACAAAGAAAATAATGAAGATATGAGATATGGTAGAGGATGATGTGAGAATGACTATTTATAGGATAAGAAGTGTTGTAAGTTACATTTTTAAAATAATTAAATTAGAGGAGTCATAATTATAATTTATAGTGTGTTTAATTGAAATTCAATAAAGAAAACCAATAGTTTTTTAAAAATTTATATAATTTTCAGTTACATTTTAGTAGTAAAGTGTGGATTTAAAGTATGAATTAATGTATAAAATTAAATGTGTTTTTGGTTTTAATTAAAAATAAATATTATATTTTAAAAAATTAAATATCAAATGGACCAATAAGGAGAGAGTGAAACCTTACTTATATATATATGATTATTTTGATGTGTTATGCTGAGTAGCTGCTGGTCAAACATTCATAAATATTTTGAGTTTCATTTTTTATTCATTAAATTATAGTTTGACAAATATTGATTTAATAGTGAATAATAAAATCTTATGTGTATTAATAGAAATAATTTGATGGGCATTTATTTTAATGATGTGTCATGCCGAGTACATGCTAGTTAATCATTCTTAAATATTTTTATTTTTATTTTATCCAATAAATTACAGCTTGAAAAATAATAATAAAGTATAATATCTAATTAAGTCTTAATATCTAATATATTTTTCCCCTTCATGATAACTATCTATCAACTTATTTTAAAATATTGGATGATAATTTTGTCACGTTGTGTTTAAAAGGAATCACAATTTCAAAACATTTCCATTCTCTTATTTTTTGTTAATTTGAATGATGTTAGATATGGTCTTTGTTTCTAGGTAAAGTGATAATGAAAACTTAAAGTTTATAAAACCATAAAACTTTATTATAGCACACAAAAGAAAGTGAATGCCAAATTATCGAAAAAGAAAACAAAATGTAGCAAAAACAAATACATAAATAAAGAACAATAAAATTTGATAGTTTGATCACCATCATTTTCAATTGCTACTATGCCCCTCCTCGGCCACTGCATCACCACTGCTGCTTTCACCAGTTGCTCCAATGCTGCCTTGAGACTTAGACATCATTGCAATAAAACGATGTTCTTCTATTTGAGGCTCCATCCACATCACGGGAATGTAATTCCTGAATCTCTCATACCAAGCGTTGCCATTTTTATGAATTTGGTTTGGACCATGTGAAGGGTGCCTAGGGTTCAGAGCATTTGGAGTGTTCATTGGGTTCCAAGCATATGGAGTGTGCATAGGGCTCAGATCAGGATATGCAACGTTTATAGGTAAAGGAAGGGGAAAGAGTAAATTGAGATGCGTTTCAATTAGAGACAACTCACTGTGACTCCACTCCATGGTTGGCTGAACCAAAAATGAATATGTTAGTACTCATACAAATAATATACTATACAATACATTTTAAAGTATAGATCTATTACCATGTTTGGCTGAACATGTTTAACAATATAGTTTGTTGAGGGAAACATGTCAAGAAAGAAAATAATAGATCAATGTCACAAGATAGCTTATATAAAAAACAAAAAATATTAGCGGATCTATGATTTATAATTTTAGAAATTGATAATAACAATTATAAATTTCTCATGCAACAATCTCCTCCTAATTCGTTTAAATAATCACATATATGTTGGGCAACTTTGGCCGACATAAATATAATAGAAAACCAAAGATGTCTTAGAACCCAATAAGACAGAAAACTAAATTCCATCAATAATACATTCGCAAAAAAAAAAAAAAAAAAAAAAAAACAAGACAAGACAAAATATTACGAATCTGCAACAAATAGAAGAGGGATGCATGTAATATGTAACTAAAATCAACATAAACAAATCAAATAAAAATTGATTTAATCTTTTGATGCTCTTTCATAAATAAAAAATTAAGAAAATATTACCGAAATGATACATGTGGGTACATGGAATCTTAACAACATCACCATTGTTAGCTAATGGCTCACAACAGTTTTTCTAGTAAGATAGTTAAGACTTATGCTTTGACCTTCAAAATTCTCAATATTCTTATGTTCTTTTTAATATGTTTTAGTTGTTACAAAGACTACCAAAACAAGATGACCATTAAAAATATAGGGTTTGTACTAAATTAGTTTCTTATCTTAATATCAAGCAAGTATAACAGATATTTAAAATATTGTGCGCCAGTTATTTGTATCTAACGACTAGTCTGTTAAATATTTAAATTGGTATGTCAAATATATCGATAAATGGCAATTGTTTAAGGTATTTTACGCTAACTATACCTAATGAGTATTGTAACAATAATTTGAAATGAATATCTAACATATATAGAAAAAACAAATAATGATTTTTTACAATAGTTCGCGCCAATATTTAAACTTGTTCGCGCCAACTATATCTAACAATTTTTGTAAGCTCAGTATCTTAAAGTAAATTAAAATAAAATACCTAACCAATTATTTACTGGAAAAAAAATATTACTTATATTATCTAATATTTTTCTTTTCAATATGTTTATTACATAGACTACGAAGATAAGATGATGAGATTTTTAAAATATATATTCTATACTAAACTAGCTTCCAATCTTAAATACCAAGCAAGTATAACAGATATTTCAAATATTGCACGCCAATTATATGTATCTAACAACTTTAGTTTGTTAATATATAAGTGTATCCAAGTTAAAACAAATCCTAAAAAGAGATAGCCAATGTGCTAAGTTGTACTACAATTGGCTGATACATGTTCAAGATCATATTCAAGTTAAACCCTAATATTGGTCAAAACCTGTGATTTGGTCCAATACTAAACCCCATTTATAAAGTTTAAGTCATACGTTTGTTTAGATTTTTTTCTAACTAGGAGTCTAGTTGAGTCAATATTCAACTATTGCATATTTTAATCTTTTTTCCTTTTTAAAGGTATTTCTATTTTAATATAAATTAAAGTAAATCTAACATTTTCTTCATGATAACTATTTTTTATCAACGTATTTTAAAACATTGGATGATAATTCTTTTTTTAAAAAATCCGGTCACAGTTTTAGTTTTCTACCATTCATTTTTTGTCAATTTGAGTTATGTTAGATATTGTCTTTGTTGCTAAAATCGACCAACATAACCTCAACTAATAGATCTATCAAAATAAATCAAGCAGAATGCAAGATCTAAACAGATCTGCTTGCAGATCATACATTTAAAACGTATAACAAGCTAACCAAAACTAAGGTATGATTTATACCGAGTATAAAATCATAACCATGCACAAATTAAAACAAATGAATAAAAATTTAATCGTGTAAGTATTACACGATCGGAATCACAATGTCTATAATATTTATGTTCTATAAACATAAAATAAAATAATAGAAAGTTTACTTACCTTTTAAAAGCTCCAGCGGTAAAGACATCATGTATATTACATCGTGTATAACATAACCTAAATAAAATACTAATATTATATTATATATATATATATTACTATGTATATAGCAAATGATTAGTTTGAGAGAGGAGTACGAGAGTAGAGAGAATTGTATAAACAACTACTCTTCTTCATGTCTTACTTCTTCACAACAACAACAACAACAACGATCATATATATAGTACATGTAATATTAATATTATACTAATACTTGGGGAAGAAGCAAAGAGAAGATAGACATTATCCATATTATATGGATAGAGACAAGTGTTAGATAATCACCATTGTAATTATCTATTTATAACAATCTTGAATTAAATATGTATGACTGGGTTTTATTCGTTTTATCAATTCTTTATAATAACTAATTGGGCTTCTGGACCTCTCATCAAATTGTTAATGGGTTTATATATCCACTTATTTTATTGATTTTTTTTGTTGGTTAACGGGTTATAAAGATGACATACGTTGACCCGACATGCTTTCGGACGGGTTCTTAAATACGCGCGGATCCATGGGTGTGTGTTTTTTATAAAAAAACTCGTGAACATAATTACGCCTATTGATTTCAATTAAGTGTCTCTTTTATGCATAATTGAAATCAAATTCAATGATTTGAAGGTTAATTTTGTCCAAAGTTCAATTTGTACTTCTCTTTTAATTATAAAAAAATTTGGAACGATGACCTATATCCCCCTCGGAACTTTCGTATACTTTCTTTTATTAGCTAAGCTTGTAAATATCATTAGAAAGATTAGGGTCAAAAACAAAATTACAATACTTATAAAAACAAAATGGCATGGAACGCGAGTTGCGATATAAAGAAGATATGTTTAAACATGCCAAAGATCAAACTAGCTAGTACTGTAAAAATTCATAGATCATAACTCATTCGATTGCACACTTGAGACAAGACAAATGACTACAGTGGCTTTCAATTCGTCCTTGGTCTGCTAGTGCTTCAGCAAGTATGAGATTCCCAAAAGTTGAAAATTCTGCAAAGTTCATAGCATGTAATAATAGATTCTTGTAAACTAAACTTGTTTCAATACATATTAATTAAAGAAATGTTTTTATACCTATATTTACATACCATTTTCAGTGATGTAAGTAAGTGGGTTTGCGTAATTATCTTTGATATAGTTTAGAATTTGACGAAATCCTAAATAATCACTCTGTAAAAAAAACGGTTTGAATTAGTGATACAATTTTTGTATAATTATGAACTCTTTTTTTACATTTAAAATAAAAAACTATTCATACTCACTTGAACACCAATTAGAATCCCACCACGAGAAGCTGCTTATAAAAAAAAAAAAAACAAAAATTTAGTTTACGTAGACAATGCATGCATGCAGATATTACTAATTAATATGATATAGAAAGTGATGGAGAAGAGTAAGATATACTGCTAAAATTGGCTCTTGCATCAGTTTGGATGGTTGGGGGTGTCGAAATGGGTTGCAATGAATCACTTGCATATTGTGTGAGGTAATAATTTAAACCTAGAAAATCCATTGATCCTTTAACCAATTGAGATTCTAAAGGTGTAAATCTTGGCGATCTTTTTCCCAAAGTATCTTTCATGATCTTTGGATAATCTCCATACACAAGAGGATCCAAGAACCATCCAACTATAAAATCAAATGCTCACCGTGCAGCCATCTGGTCTGAAACGCTTGCTTCATTTAAGGCTATTCCAATATTTCCACCTTGTAATATCTGCATATTGTAAAAAAAAATGTGATACGAGATTATGGTTATGTTTATTAGGGCGTGGTTAAGACATTTTAATTTATAGTTTTTGGGGTTTCTATACTTTTGAATTTGGTTTTTCATATTTTCCTTTTTATATTAAAGTGATTTATTTTATGTATTAGGGTTCATGATTAAGATGTAATGTGGCCTATATATATAAGGATTTGTTATGATCAATAAGAAAACAAACCCCCAAAAATTAACCTTAATTTCTAAGAGAAACTAGGTTTAATAGAGGTAGTTTTTTTTTGGGAGAATTACTTAGATAGACCATAAAAGTAGGTTTATTCTTTAAATAGCCACATTTTTTTTATTCCTTAGATGTTTAGTGAGATGGGTGTAATTACAATAAACACCCTTGGTCTGTTTTCACTTAAAAATTGTCACGTCAGATTCGACATGCCACGTCATACCTGAAATTGCCACATCATTATTCTGTCTTTAATGATAAAAGAGGAAGAAACTGAACATTTTCGTCACTATTCACAAACAAAAAAAAAACTGTTTTTTCTCTCTGGAAGCCAACGAAGAACCCTAACTCTCGCCGCTTTTCTTTCTCGTTTCTTCCGGCCGCTTATCCTATTATCAGTGTGTCTCTCTCTTTCTCGTCGTTATTGTTGTCGCATTTCTTCTCAACTTGGATGGAGACTTTTCGTTTTCTGACAAAAATAACAGGGAAATATGAAACATCATTTACGGCTGAGTTATGGTACATTACGGCTGAGTTATGACACATTGCGGCTGGGTTATGATACATTACGGCTGAGTTATATTATGACTTATTGTAAGTTACGGCTGAGTTGTGGTTTTTTTTGTAATTTTCACACACATGAAAAAATATTTCTACCTCGGCGATTCCGGCGAAGAACCCTAATTCTCGCCGCTTCTCTCTCTCATCTCTTTTGGCCGCTTCGATTCTCAACGAGTCTCTCTCTTGTCGTCATTCCTATCGCATTTCTTCTCAAATTGCGTACATCCAATGTTCTAAGAAAAGAAAAGAGTTCTTGGTCCTCACATGTGGTTCTGTTCATGATGATGGTTCTGTTCATGGTGAGAGTTGCTTTGAAGATGACAGTAATGAAGACGAAGAGAGTGAACGGTAAACCTATAGCACTAACTCGTAATCTCATTACTGTCTTGTTATTTTGCCACTATATCGAAATCTCATATCCCATTCTTGGGTTTTGTTTCATTTGTTGCAAAAAAGGTGTCAATGTCAGATCGGAATAGGCCAAGGAAAAGGCAGAAGACTAAAAAGAATAAGAAAAAAATATGTTCTTTCTCTCTTGAAGCCGACGAAGAACCCTAACTCTCGCCGCTTATCTTTCTCGTCTCTTCTGGCCGCTTATCCTATAATCGGTGTGTCTCTCTCTCTTTCTCGTCGTCATTGCTGTCGCATTTCTTCTCAACTTGGGTGGAGACTTTTCGTTTTCCGACAAAAAAACAGGGAAATCCGAAACGTCGTTTACGGTTGAGTTATGACACATTGCGGCTGAGTTATGGTACATTACGGCTGAGTTATATTATGACTTATTGTAAGTTACGGCTGAGTTGTGGTTTTTCTTTGTAATTGTTCACGTACAGGAAAAAATATCTCTACCTCGGCGATTCCGGCGAAGAACCCTAATTCTCGCCGCTTCTCTCTCTTTCGTCCGCTTCGACTCATACCGACGAGTCTCTCTCTCTCTCTCTCGTCATTGCAATTGCCTTTCGTTTCAACTCGGCTGGAGACTTTTCGTTTTCCGACGAAAAAACAAAAGGGAAATACGAAACGTCGTTTTCAACTTTTTGTCTAAGTTATGCCGCATTGTGGCTGAGTTATGCTACATTACAGCTGAGTTATGGTACATTACGGCTGAGTTATGCTACATTACGGCTGAGTTATGATATACTTTCTCGAGATTACAAAAAGTGTTTTTCGGGAAAGACCAACAATAATTACGTACACATATTCACACGCACACGCATAATAAAGTCATAGAGTATTATGTTTTAAAAAAATTATTCAAAATAATTCAAAATTTGAATTCAAATTTTATAAACAAAATATTCAAAATAATTTAAAGTTTTTTGTCTAAATATAGAATAATACGTCACGGCTGAGTTATGCTACATTGCGGCTGATGCTACATTACGGTGAGTTGTGATATACATTCTCGAGATTACAAAAAGTGGTTTTTGGGAAAGATCAACAATAATTCAAAGTTTGAATTCAAATTTTCTAAACAAAATAATTCAAAGTTTTGTGTCTGAATATAGAATAATACGTCACAGCTGAGTTATTTACTTTTCAAGGTTGACTAATGACTAAAACTTTAATTTAAAGGGACACTTGAATGTTAACATTAGCACTGGTTATAATAATATAGAGATTAAATATATTATAATACAATTAACAAAAATCAATAACAGCTCTTTTACATTCTATATTTGATCAACTGTGTAGGAATAGAACATAAGTATAGGGTTTGGGATTTATCGTTTTGTTGGATAAGTTTTAAAAGGTATAACCTTGAGCGAATTTCATAATTTTTTTATGGAAAGTTAATAAAAGTGTTAACTACATATTATTAAAGTGTTTTTATTACATGAGTGCATCAAATATTCACATCTACCATATTTGAGGTTTGGCCGAGTTATACCAACGACATGGTTGACTTATTGTAGAATAATTTGAGGTTTGGCCAAGTTATGCCAACGACATAGCTGGCTTAACGTAAATAAATTTGTGGTTTGGCTGAGTTATGCCAGCGTCATGGTTGACTTACACAGACCATTTCGAGGTTTGGCTGAATTATTGTAACGATAACATGTAGCTCATTGTTACATGATGGCTCAACTCATTCAATATGTAGTCATCGAGAACCAACTTCACAAGCTTTTCGTGTGTTCTTTCAACATCTATCTGCACAACTCTACACCCTCTATCGTCGGCGTTAAAATACATATTTGTGTTTTTTACCCAATTACCATAAACAACAATTACTAGAACCAGATCCATCAACGAAAATGAAGAACAGAAATGAAGAACAGAAGTGAAGTGAAGAACAGAAAATGAAGAACAGAGTGTAAGAAAAAACACGAGCTAATGGGGGACCTTTCGTATTTCCCTCGTTTATGCTGACGTGGAATTGTGCATTTGAAGTCGTAAGTCAGCCACCAAACAAATTTTAAACTCAGCCAAAATAAATCAGCCATCAACACAAATTAAATCAGCCACAACATGAAAAATATTTAAGTAATTACTAAAATGTTTTTTAAGATGCCAAATTCAGCCGTAACGTCAATAAGTCAGCCGTAACGTAAAATAAGTCAGCCGTAACTGGAGGCTATATTAGCAATAAATCTTTTGTCTATAAGTCAGCCGTAACATGGTTGAGTTTTCCGTTAAGTCAGCCAATTACGACTGAGTTATGTCTCTGAAACATAAGTCAGCCGTAACGACATTTGATAACTCAGCCGTTGTCGATAACTCAGCCAACCAGAGAAAGTTAAGTCAGCCGTGTCGATAACATAACTCAGCCAAACTTCTGATAACTCAACCATCGGACTATAACTCAGCCGTAACGGCGGCTGAGTTATTAGCCGTTTTCTCATAACTCAACCAGATTTTTATAAGTCAGTCGTAACTGTTGGCTGAGTTATGATCGTAAGTCAACCGTTGACGCGAAACTCAGCCGTTGTCCAAGAACTCAGCCATAACGTAATATAACTCAGCCGTAACGTATGTTATGGCTGAGTTATTGGTGGCACGCGCCTTTTTATCTGACGTGGCAGTGGCATTTTTCGTAATTAGTTTTTTCCGGTAACGTGTAAAAAGAGCACGCTGGTAATTAAAAAACATTTAAGGATAAAAAAAAGTTTTGGATGGTTTCCGTCAATACACCTAAAATGTAGTCCATCTAAGTAATTCTTTCTTTTTTTTTTTGTATATATCCAACAGGCTGATTCGGTCGGCTTTAGAGGAAATGCGCCGAAGTGCTACTATGTAGATTTGTTACCAACACATAAACTACCATACTGCCTAATCCCAAGTTTAGAATATTTTTCGACTAATGTTCAGATTAGTCAGGCTACCTGCATTTCTGATTACCAGATAAACTAAATGGACCAAGGTCCAACTAACATACTTCCCAACAAGATATTGACAAAAAGAAAAGAGGAGGGAGTTTCACCCTTTCACCCATGGCCCTACCACTCGCCAAGCACCTTCTAGGATGAGCTAAGCTTTTAAATGTCCCTCTTTCTTATGTTTAAGAATGGTTCATAAGAGCACCTCCACTGGTGTATATTAGGATAGGTACTCATAAAATTAAATTAAAGAAAAAACTAAAGAGAGAGAAAGAGGAAGGTGCTTAATAAAGACTTGCTGGAACCGATACTCATACAAAATAAACAGCTGTCAAATTTATACTAGTTCAAGTGATAATAAAAAATAAAACGTTAATTTAATAAATAAAATAGTTTTTTTTCTTCTTAGCAATCCTCATTGGTTTATACCAGTGGAGGTGGTCTAACAGAATGTGAAAAATATATATATGTTTCTCATGCACATATGACATAACTCATCTAGTTTCTTGTTATGTTCCTTTATATATTATAGTGTTTAGGTATATTAGAAACAAATGAAGACATAATGTGAAGCTATGACATGTACCTTGTATGTGTGCCAATATGTATATAAAGTTGTAGCATGAGCAAGAAGTTGGTGATAGCCAACAATATAAGGCTCTGTACCAGAATCTCCACCAAATTCACAACATGTGCATCACCAAATTCTCCGCAACCTCTGTTTGCGAACGTGTAAGGTTGATTAAATGTGATCAAATACTTCATTCTATCCCCAAACCTTAGAAAGAGAAGCTCAGCGTAATCCTTGTAATCACCCCTAGTATATATATATATATATATATATATATATATATATATATGACCATACATAAAGATATATTCATGAGCTAAAACATATATCAAGATTTATATTAGTGATTTCTTTTATTAGCTAAGCTTGTAATATCATTAAGAAAATAGGGTAAGAAACAGCATTATCTTACAATACTTATGAAAACAAAATGGCATGGAACCTGAGTGACAATATGGCCTTGAATGTTTAGTGGATTTTGGAAGAGATTTTGGTTTTTGTTTTTCAAAAACTTATTTTCAAACAATCAAGATTTTGAATTTTTGGATTCCCTAAAATTTAGTAAAACTATTTTGTTGTAATCTTCCATTCAAGATTTTAGATTTTAAAGTTTAATAAAATGTAGGGAATCTAGTTTTTAGTTTTTGTATGTTATTTTTCTCAAAAACCAAAAGTCATATTTTTGGGATTTTGAATACAAAAAACTAAAAGAAAAAACTGAAACAAAAATCTATAATTCAAAAGCTAAAACCCAAATCCAAAAACTAAATTAAAAAACAGCATCCATTCATGGCCTATATAAGAGATATGTGATTTTGTTTTCTCCATGTTAAAACCATAGATCAATAATAATGAATATTTTAATATATCAAGGTTTAGATCAATGTTTTCTTGATCTATTTTAATATATCAAGGATAAGATCAATGTTTTCTTATTTTCGTAGGAATTTATTAGAAGGAAATCAATTTTTCCTACCATTGTTCTACGAGTACCCCTGTAGGAAACCATAGTGTTTTCTTGTAGAGGTTTGCTCCGGTAAATATACCTGACGAAATTACTATTATAACAACCCGTCCTGTGGGATCCTCCGCCACATGGCCTACTCCGCCACATGTCATTCTTACAGCGCTGCATCGCATCGACCCTAACCTCTCTCCTGTGGACCTAATCTGGCATGTAGCCTCTCTCCTGGCCCACATGCCCACTTGGGCCACTAGGTAGGTTATTGGTGCGCTTGGCATTCCTCGAACCCAAGACCTCTCCCTTTAACAATCTTCCCACCGGACAAGCTGTTACCAAGCTGGTACTAATATATATATAAGGATTAATATTTAGAAGGCCCTAAAGTAATTGTTAAAAGCCCTAAATTGTTAAGAAATCTTTGCAAAATATTTTGTTGGTCCTCTACAACTTCTCCTCTTGAATATGCAACGAACCTTCTGTAAGTACAAAGCAATATGTTACCAGCCCCACTCGAGCTTCAATCAATAGGATTTGGGAAAACAAATAAGAGCATGATCGGTTTAGGGAACCGAAGCCAACAAAAAGAAAAGAATTTAAGATTTTGGGATAAATTTTTTTGGATGCATTCTTCATATTTACACCATATTTTCGAAGCTTTAAAATGTTTTAAATTTTATATTGAAAACCAGATTTAAGTTAAAAATGTGGTGAAATCCGCTTAAAATTGGTACCAAAACCCTGGTCCTAAAGTTTGACTCATAATTTTTTATTGTGATTTTAATTTGAGTCAATATTCAATATACAAAAAATACATGATTTTGTTCCTTGTAAAAGTTATTTCTATTTGAGTCAATATAGAAATACATATATATATATATTACCATATGTATGATATATGGTCTTTTTTGCTAGCTGAAGTGTGAAAATTGCGAAATAAGCTTTATATTTTATTTTGTCAAGGTTTTCTTGTTATTTACATCTAAAACTTTAAAAGATTCTTTTTTCTTCTTGTTATTTTTTTCTTCTAAATTTAGGATATCATAAAAGATATTTATTGTCAAGTTATCCAAAAGAAGAAACCAAATGAAGCAAAAACAAAACAAAAAGATTGAAATTTGTAGTTTGATAAACAAAAAACAAAGTCTAAATTATCTTTGAGCCACAACTTTTAACTGTTGTCTTTATCATTTCCTTTTGCTACTCTTCCATCATTTCAACCTCTTCCTCAGCCATTGCATCACCACCGTTGCTTTCACCGTCTCCCCCACCACTGCTTTCACTGCCTCCCCAATCGCTGCTTTCACCGTCAATACTAATTCCTCCGGTGATGCGTTGGTACTCATACATCATTCTTTGTAATTGATGTTGGCTATCAGCGATAAGGGCTATGTGTTCATCTACCTGACGTTCCAGCCAAACCTCTAATGAAAGGTTATCCCTGCATATGCCATACCTCATGATGCCATTGTCACGGATTTGGTCCGAAGCATCTGGAGGCTGCATAGGGTTCGAATCATATGGAAAGGGCACATGGTTTGGTTCATATGGAGAATGCAAAGAATTAAAAGAATTGGCAAAGAGTCTTTCAACATAATCTTCAACAGAAGACAACACCTCGTCGATCCACATCATGGTTGGCTCAACCTAATGTAACGAATTAATATGTTAAGTACTCATTGAATAATATCAAATTCGAGACCTAATATCATGATAATAGATATTTTAATGTATCTATATATATCAAGGTTTAGATCTATTACCATGGCCGGTAACGATCTCATATTATCAGCTCCTTCACCCAAAATATCGAAATCGGTATCCGGAGTCGGAGATGATGGCTCAGCAGGTTGTGGAATCAACCAATCACCTTTCTGGGTGTGTCTACAACAAGGACATTCCATTTTGTTCTTTGTAGAGCTGTCAATTAGGGCTAGACCGCGGATTTCCAGCCCTAACCGCGGCGGGTTTTTTTTAATGCGGGTTTTGGCGGGCCAGCCCGCTTTGATCCGCGGTCATAAAATTCATAATCCTAATCCAACCCGCTTCATATATGCGGATATGCGGTTCAGCCCGCGGTCTTTTATTTAATAAGAACAAAACAAATTAAAATTAATTTAGTTAAATCTATAAGTAGTAAAATATACTTTTTCTAATTAGTTATTATTGTTATTACATTTAAAAGATTTTTTAAAGTTGATTATTAGGGTATACAACTTATACCAACAATTAAACAAGTTACTAGTCACAAGTGTCACTAATTATAAATTACCACACTACGGACCCATTCAACATTTCATGACAAAGTAAAATTATCAAGCCTAATATAAAGTATATCACACAAAACATATTTCTACCAATATAGAGAAAAACAAGCATAATAATAAAATAATAAGCATTTAGAGAAAGTCTTTTGTATATCTTCTAGATCAAAGCCAAAAACCTTTTAAAAGATGCTCTAATGTCTCAACAAAACACAAATAAACTTAGTAGAGACATGGAGTCATAGGTATGTAGAACCGTCTTAAAAAATCAAGTTAAATACTTAAATAGAAAATTAGGTTTCAATTAGCCCGCGGTTTAGCCCGCTGACCGCAACAATTAGCCCGCCAATGATTTTAGACCGCAGCGGACTCAGCCCGCTTGACCGCGAACACCAAAACTAAAATCCTAGACCGCTTAATTCTAGAGCGGATTGGACTCTAGCCCGCGGTCTTTTGTCCTAATTGACAGCTCTAGTTCTTTGAATTGAAAAATGACCCAATGCAATCTGTAGAGGGAACACATGCAAAGAAGAAACTTGTAAGATCACAGGAACAAGCAAAACTATTACAAAGAATTTATAATTTTAAAAGTTCATAATTATAAAACACAATTAACTTTCATAGCCAACAATCTCATATATTTTGGACAATATCGGTCGACATAAATCTATAGATTCGAGTTAATGGATGTATCAAACAAAATGTGAAACTACGAATTTGTTAACAATAATATTCTATCAATAATACATTCACAACTAAATGCCACACAAAAAAAAAACAAAGACTTGTGAAACATAAATTAAGAATCTAGTATTTCATAAACTAAATTTTTTTTTTTTTTTACCTAAATGAAAGACATGGTTACAACGAAGATTAACGATTGTGCGTTCATCATCATTGTCAGCAATAGACTCCGGACAAATTACACAAACACCAACATCAACTGGTTCAACTACTGGTTTGGTAATTTCCTTAGCATTGCTCTCTGAACTCATAGCTATAATATAATCTTATATAAACAATAACAAAATCTCACTATATCTGAAGAGAACATAAAGGAGGAGTCTAATTTATATAGATGGGCAATTACTTGTTGAAGAAAATACTTGTTAATTACATCTAGATTCTTCTCATAGTCTAAGTTATGTCTTAAATGTTTATTCTTCATTGGTAAGATAGTTAAGAATTCTGCTTTGACTATCCTATAAACTTCACAATCTTCTTATGTTCTTTCCAAATTTTTAAGTCCTTACATTAGACTACCTGAATAATATGACATCTTATATTATTTTGTATTAAATTAGCCTCCAATCTTAAATCTCTTTCCTATATGTTACAAGTATAACAGACATTTCAAATATTACGCGCCAATTAATGTATCTAATGGCTATTAACCTTTAATTGTTTTTAACTAATATTTAAATAGTATCAATAAGTTGTTATTTCGCTCCATTTATAATTAACGGCTACTGCACCAAATTATTAAAATGAATATCTAACTTGTATGGAAATATAAAAAATATTGAAAGAGTTTGCGCCAATATTTAAAATTGTTTGCGCCAATTATATCTAACGAATTTTGTAAGCTAACTACATCTTAAAGTAATTAAAATGCTATATCTAACATATATTATACAGAAAAATATATTTATTATATTGAATAATAATTAAAAGGAAAATAGAAAAAAACTCTGTGAAATACATTTTTCTCTAAAGAAAGTTTTTATATCCTCTATTAAAATTCACTGAAAACATATGATGATAATAGCAAAGTATAAAACTGTGAACTAAAATTCTGCAAAGTAAACCTCCACTATTCTTAAAGCAATCAATTTGACGGAGGAGTTGACACCATTATTCTAACTAACATAGTATATAAAACATGTAAAGAACCTATGGCACCTGGTCTAAATTTACAAACATAAATATATATAAAACATAAATGAACCTTCAATATTTTTGCAAACATAAATTATATAAAACGTTTGTTGTGGAGCAACGTTATAACTACAGTCTTCTTGATAACTAAAATCAACACACAAACCTTTTAGCCTAATGGCTTCTTTATAGTAAACTATCTATATAGTAGTACTAAGATTCAATTGTTAACAAGGCTACAATCTTTGAAACATCTACTTATTAAGATTAGGTTTAGCTCTTATTATTGTAATTTATATATGTAGACTCTAGGTCGACGTTTAGCTCTTATTATTGTAGCGTCCTAGTGTTTTTGAATAGTGTATTGGGCATAGAGCTTGATTGGTTCTACTACTCTGAATCTCTCAAAATGGTTAACTTGCAAAAGCTTTATTCAAGCGTTTGCTCTCTCTATGTATAGACAGAGAGCTTAATACTATATTTTATTTATTATCCATGCGTTTTTAATTCTTTTCTGGTGCCACTCGCTACCTTCTGCAACAACAAACTCTTGAATAAAACTTAATGAGTTTTATTTTTATTCATTAAATTACAGCTTAATAAATCCAGATTTATGAGTGGTTAGAGAAATCTGATATGTAATAAATGAATTTTCTTTGATAGGATATTAATTTTAATGATGTGTCATATTGAGTTTATAATGTTCAATCATTCAAAAAATTTTATAATTTTATTTTGATTCGTTAAATTGAAGGATGAAAATATTGATTTACTAGTGGTTAATTATTGTATTAAACAAAATATTTTGATTGTATATTATTTTTAGTGATGTGTCATAGTGAATACCCACTGGTCAAACCATTCATAAACGTTTTTGAGTTTTATTTATATTCATTAATTTAAAGCTTGACTAATACTAATTATTAATTGTTAATCACATCTGATGTGTATTAAATGAAAATTTTGATTGCATATTAATTTTATTGATGTGTCATCCTGATGTTCAATCATTCATAATATTTTGAGTGTAATGTTTTTATTCATTAAATTATAGCTCAACAAATACTGATTTATTAGTGAATAATCAAATCTTATGAATATTAAAAGAATTTTTTTTTTGATTGGACATTAATTTTAATGATGTGTCATGCCGAGTACCTGCTGGTCAATCATTCTTAAATATTTTTGACGTTTCTTTTTTATCCAGTAAATTACAGCTTGAAAATATTGTTTTATTAGTGGTTAATCAAATCTAAGGTGTATTAATCGAAAATGTTTTATTGGATATTAATTTTAATGATGTTTCATTGTGTGTACTCCCTGGTCAATCATTTTTAGATATATATTTTTTATTCATTAAATTGCAGCTTAATAAATACTGATTTATTAGTAGGTGTAATAAATTTATTGTATTCCTACCAAACAAAAAAAATTATTGTATTGATAATTTGGACTGAATTTAAAATCAGATTTAAACTAAACCCCAAAATTGGTCAAAATTAACGATCCGGACCATTACCAAACCCCTCTTAGTAAGTTATATCACCTCTTAGGTAGATGGCAGCACCACAGCCGGATCTTCCTCGCGATCAAACACCATGTGATCAGGTTTGAGATCCATTTCTGTTAATATAATTAAGGAATGAAATGAAATAACTGGAGAATGCTCACATATATGGATATGAAAACTGATCACGTGGTGTTTAATCATGAGGAAGATCAGGCTCCGTTGTGGCCATCTCCAGGACAATATTCAAAAGATTGAGAGGAAAATAGCCGATACTCGGAAGGCTATCGAGGAATTGGAGATGGATCATCTCATGTTTGAACTCAATCGTGGTTGTGAAGTTGATGATCTTTCCCGAAAAAAGATTTGCTAAAATGGTTTCAGATAGTGGTAAGAAAATTATGTCTTTCAAGAATGAGATAAATCTTGATCCTATGACTGTCGACGGGGCATCTCTTGGAGTTGCAACAGTGAAGGCTTTATTAGTTTGGTTGTTTGCAAGTCAATTAATACCGGGAATGTTTGATTAACTTCCAAGTTGCTAAAAACTATTAGCAAATATGTTTTATTCATTTTTTATTCCATGGGATTTTTACCATTAGTAGTTTTCATGTTTATCATTTGTCACACTTGGTATGAAATATTTTGTATGACTTGACTTGATTTTTTTTCCTCTTTCAAGAACAAAAGATGAATTGATTTTCTGATACTAAAATTGACTTGATTTACATAAGGCCAAAGTTTGTATGGTTAATGGAATGAGGAAACAACTGAATGATAATTAGCGAAAAGAACTGAACATGCTTAAGATTTTCTAAACTGAATATAAAACGCTAAAAAGCTTGTTTTAGTAGATTAATCATGTTTTCTAGGTATTTATCTTTTAACTCGCTAGTGGTATATTGTTTCATCAACCAGAAGTTGAGATTAGGAAGTGATTTGAATTTGATAGCCTTTGTCAAGAGATTGAACTGGTTAACTTATGAGCTTGTTGTCTAGAAAACATCACTGTTTGTGTTTAATTTATTTAGCAACATAATGAACCTAAGGATCTCCACGGAAGTCACCATCTCATCCCCATAATCTCCTTTTAATTGATTGATTTACCTTGCTTCATTTCTGTTCTTGCATTTCTAATTCTATAGTTCTTGTTTATGTACTTCACCTCATGTTCTTGTTTATGTAGTTTCATTTATGTTTTAGTTTAATGTTGTCTCTTGCTTAGTTCCTGCTTGTTTTAAATTCAGTAGTTGATAGTTCAAAACCTTTCCTGCTTGGCTCAACTTGTTGAATATTGATTGCATCTGAACTGTTTGTACTCGTCCATTTGGATCGATAAAACCCATTATACTACAATTATATTAGGTGATTGATATCCAGAGCCGTAAAAATCTGTTATCAGTCAACCTTCCTTCTTTTACTCTTATCAGTTTCTTTAGTAGCCTGTAATGCACACCACTTTTGATCATGTCTTAACTCTCTCCATGCATGCTCCAAGTTGAACTTCTTCTTGTAATCAATCACATAAATTTGGTGAGCTAACTTAATGAGATCATCATCATTCATACCACTAGCCATCTGAATTGTTGCAGCTTGATGAGATCCAACAAACTTAAAAACTGTCTTATTTATCTTGGCCCATCTTTGTTTACAGTGGCTTGGCTCTCTCTTTCTCAAAAGCATAGACATTGAGACTTACAGCAAAATATGCTGCAATCCGCTTCTAGAAGGCTTCTCCTCTTTGCTCATTGCCTACTATGGCATATTTACTTGTATTTAGCCATGCAGAAATTAAAACCAAATCTTTCTTCCCTGAACAAGAGTTCCTCTTTGTTAGTGTACGGTTAGCAGTGGGAATTACACCTTCACTAGGTGCTTCAGATTCACCAAGTCTAATACTTGGTGACAGTGACTCATAACTATTGGGATGAAGGCTAGGGTATTGTTGTTGACTGGTTAATAGCTCCATGAAGCCAGCAGAGTTAGCATATGGATTCATTTTGAAAAGAGATTGAAAAGAGAATGAAAAGAGAAGGAAAAGAGAAGGAAAATGTACATATAGTTTAGAGAATGAAACTTTTGATATGTGAGACTGAAAGTGAATCGACTGATATGGATAGATTTAGGTTTAACAGTTAGAGAATCACTTTACAGTTGTTGAGTCCATTTAATGAAAAGCAAACAATCAATTTGAATCATAATTTACTATCCACTTAAACATAAACAAATATACTATCCAAGTACAGAAAGAGACATTTATCTACATACATGCATTTAATGAGCAAGCAAGAAGAAGATAGAGCTATAGAACAATGTGTTAAAAAATACTGAAACAATTGCCTTTATCACAAATAATCACAGACAATAACCTAAGTTGTATCAAATACAAAGAATTTTAACACATAAACCTCAACAATTCTTAATCTAATTCATATAGTTGGTATAACAGACTAATAATAGTCAACAAAATCAATTCGACCCCATAGATCACATGAAAAGAGAACTGGCCTAATTTAATATCAGAAAAAGAACTATAACACAAAAATCTTAAAGAACTCTTAACCTCATTCTCATAGTAGTTATAACAGAGACAACCAGACAAAAAAAAAAAAAATCATGAAAGCATCTTTCATCCCAGCAAAATGTAAATCCAAACATTCATCAACACCAACCATCGGAAAAAAACTATCTATCAACATGCATTTAAATGAGAAAGCAAGAAGAAGATACAGCTATACAAGTATAAACACAAGAGATAGATTCCTAACCTGTTTTCAGCTAATATTCCTCCAAGTTCTGTCGATATATCTCAGGAAAATATGTAGAGGATTCCATCTGTGTTTGTATCTCCATAATATCGTCGCAGTAAAACATAGAACAATTTGTTAAAAGGCTGAAATAATTATCAACAACACAAACAAACACATAGACACTAACCTAAGCAGTATCAAATACACAGAGTTTAAACTCATAAACCTCAAACAATTCTAAATCTCATTCGTGTAGGTTGTATATCGGAAACAAATAGTCAAATCAAGTGTTAACAACATCAATTCAGCCCCATAGATCACATGAAAAGAGAACTGAACTAATCTAATATCAAAAACAAAGAATTATAACACATAAATCTACAAGAGTTCTTAACCTCATTTGCATAGTACTTATAACAGACACAAACCATACACAAATAATGTCTTACAACCATCTTTCATCCTTTACGATCACAGTAAAGTGTAAAGCAAAACACTCATCAACACAAACCATTGAAACAAAACTATCTACACAAACAATCATATTAACTCGGTGCCATTGGTGCAAACCCTTAAAAAATCATGCCTAAATATAAAGAGAAACACAATTAACCCTAATTTTACAACAACAAAATAAAACTCTATTTTCCCAAATCGACGAACCCTATATTTCCAACACTCAAAAAATATGATTTCAAACATCCAGAGAGAGATTCATAGCGAAACTTAGCGATTTGAGAATAAATTGTACAAAACAGAGCCAGAAATTTATGATTTCCGGTACTCCTCGCCGCCTTTTTATCACACCACTCGCTGATTTTGGCATCTCCTCCTCCCCGTGGAACTCTCACTTCGCTGGACTTTGTAATATCTCTCAGATTGGTCACCTGGACGACATCTACGGCGGAAGATTGGAGATTGAGCCAAACCGCCATCTTTGTCGCCAAAAGAAAAAAAAACTTTGTTTTCACGATAGAGAAATGAGGAGAAGACAGAACACGACCATCAGATAAGGATGTAACGGCCGAAGTGGATGTGGGACCCACAAAGAGAGGTAAGCCCATTAGCTGGGAGAGAACATGGGACCACTAAGAGAACATGTGGAGAGGTTTATAGGAATTGATTTGACCACCTATGTCACCTAAGTAACCTTATCATTTGTTCCTAAAGTCTTGGTAGAACTCTATAATTATGCATGTTTTTGCTAGAGTAGTCTAAGGATAGGTGACTTTCGTAGAACTGATTGTCGGAATTGTGGGAGTGATGACAAAATACAGGGAAATATCGTGTTGTTATTTATAAGGACATAGCAACTTGACTATCGGATATGAGTGGATTTACGAACTAGGATATGAGGGGGCTTACAGACGCACCACTAAGAGAGGTGGGTCCATGGACTAAGAGTGGATATAGGGTCTACTGAGAGATTGATGGTCGAGACGTTACAAGTGGTATTAGAGCCAAAACCATATGAGTGTTGACTCAAGTAGGCTCACACCATCAAGGACATTGCGGTCTGTTAGTTGGAGTTAATTGTGAGACTTTGGTTTCACTGTTGTCGAAACTGTGCGAATGAGGACAAAACTTAGGGAAATATCACGTGGTGATTTGTAGGGTTGGTAAACAAGTTTTAAAGCCCCCCATAAGTATAGAAGCATTAATTAACCCTTAGTCAACCACTGGACTAAAGGTGCTTCCACAACTATTAAAACATTTAAAATAAACTTTTATATATCGATCATGATTGTACAAAAACCTAGTTTTCTGATAACAAAATAATATCGATCATGGACAACAAAGTAGGGGAGCGTGCCCAAGAATTTTTCACGACAATGTTTGCTTGCTACCAACAGACCCCATGTTTCATCATTATTGGATTTTGTAGACTACCGATCATCAATGACTCAATCAATCAATGACGACTTAAATTGTGAGTTAAGTAACACAATTAGAGCATCTTATGTGAATTAATTTTTTTTCTGAATAATCAAAGAGGTTCTTGGCTGAAACTCATACATCCCCTCAGGTCCGAAACCAGAAAATATTATATGGTCTTGTCCCAAGCGCTACTCGAACCGGCGACCTCTAAGCTTTTTGCCATAGATCATTACCAATTTAGCTATAACACTTGGTTATGTGAATTAATCTCTTTTTCGATATGCATCTTGTGTGATGACAGTGCTCTTGGCCAGATGGAATTACGGCTAGATTTTACAAACAATGTTGGGACATTGTTGGTAAAGAAGTAATCAAAGAGATGATTCATGGTAGTGAGCTAAGTAATATAAAATCCCATTGATGCATATTCCATTAGTCCATTACCTTAACGTTCATGATAACTAATATACCATGGAGATTGGATGGTCTTCCACCTCATTTCTTCAGTTCCTAATGTCAAGCAGCAATCATAATTTGAAATCTTAACAAAATATAATAAAAATAAAAAATAAAATATATGGTCCAATTATGCATCGTTTATATCATTACAAAATCTTTAAATTTGCGGGTTGTGACAGTCAAGTAACTACAATCTTACAATTAAACAAAATATATCGGTTTAAGGTTTATAAAAGAGTGGTTAGGATTTATATTTTATACATAAACGAGATTATATTTTGGTTTAGGTTTACAAAATAGTGGTTAGGGTTTAGATTTTAAAATTAAACAAAATTATATTTCGGTATAGGGTTATAAAATATTTATTTATAATAAAGGTATTCCCCAAATATTGATATGTATTTAATAAACTTTATTATTAAAATATTTTGAAATGTTTACAAAGTTTTAGCACGTTGAATCGATGTTTCCCAAAACAATAATGTTTTAAAAATTGAGTTTTGATGGATCAGATTACAATCGATATGGAAATGGTGAAAAACAATCGAATGAAAAAATGATGAGAAGGAAGAGTGATTACAAAATAGAATAATGCGATCGTATGGTCCATGATCCACTGAAAGTTGTTTTGAAGGAACAAATGAACATTAAAATGTTTCTTATCATTGTAATGTTTTTTAGTAATAAAAATCATTGTGTACATTTAGTTAATATGTTTATACTATAAGTATTATGGAATTTAAATTTATAAGATGCTCATAACTACATGAGATGTTAATAAAACTATAAGATGCTCATAAGTCATAACTATTGAAACAAGTATTTTTGTTAGTCTTGGAGTTCAATTCCCCAATGCGATGTAGCATAAGAGGTATCGATCCAGATGGATGTATTGTAAACAATCAAGATATAGCAGATCTAATCAAGTCAAGCCAAGTAATTCAAGGTTTGGTTTAAAGGACTCTAATGCATAAAAGTAAACTAAAGAAGCAATAATGAAAGCAATAAGTAAAAGCAGATAATCAATCAGATAGACAAAGGGTCTTAAGGATGGGCTAATGGGGTGATGAATCGTCTTAGTATCTTTGGGATGCATAACATGCTCAGATAGATCTATTCCTAGACAATGAACCACTTAACCTAATCAGTCCAATCTCTTGCCAAAGATTATCAGATCTATAACACTTCCTAATCTCAACTTTCATTGATGAAACATACTATAAATAGGCATAAAGAACAAGCTCATTAATGTCAATCTACTCCTTAACAACCAATCTCTTGGGTAAGTAAATAGATCTCTGGCATTAGTTGATCAGACATTCCATTTGAACACTTTTTGAGTGCTGGAATGTCTAAGATCTAATCCCACATGGTTAATGCGAAGATAGCATTAAGAACTCCTAATCCAGAAGGTATCTACCTAAATCTATAGTTAAGCAACCCTAGAAACTAAGATTCCTCATCACCTAACCCATCCTCTAAACCCTAGAAAAACTACTCAGATCTGGAGTTCATCATGAAGAACACAAACCCAGAAATCTTTGAATCTTTCATAACTAGATAGATAATGATAAGGAGCAAGATATTGTAAAGAAACAACTCCAAATTCTCAATAGATCAAAAGATATAAAGATTACAAGTTTCTGAAAATGTTTGGTGGCTACAGAGAAAAACCCTAATGAAAACTCGTTTTTAGCTTAATGACACAAGGGGTCTATTTATACTAAGGGCAAGAAGCCCTAAAACACAAAAAGACAAATTACAAAGTCGGTTTAAGGTGAGCTCGGTCGGGTGCTTGTTGGGCTCGTTCGGGTCCTCTCTCGGCTCGTCTGTGTTCAGCTTCCTCTTGTGAGTCCGGGTGCTCGACCGTGCTCGCTTGGTCGGGCTGGACACACTCGATCGGGTCCATGCTTTGCAGTGTCCAGGTGTGCCTGTTTTTGCTCTAAAATGCAGATGATATGCAAATCCCTATGCTAAAGATCTTAGATGCGAAATATAATGCAAAGAGACTAGAAACCCTAAGAAGTAGAGACCTAGACATGCAAATAATGCACAATACATATGCTTAAGAGTATAAAAATATAGGGTTATCAACTATCCAAATTGATAATTTGAATTTAGTGTGGTATTTGAAAAACATTTTAGGTTCACCTTTCTTATTCCCTCCCTTTTAATTGGCCAATGAAAATATAGAAATATGTCAGTAATGCTATATTAAAAAAATAAATCAAAATTAAAATCAGATACAACATAATTAAGGAAACAAAATATGTATATAGTTTTCAACTAAACAAGGTATCGATTTGGATTTATAAATAAGGTTTTGGGTTTAGATTTTACACTTAAACGAGGTTATATGTCGGATTGAATTTATATCTCGCAAGATTAGAATTTTGATTTAGAATTAAAAATTATTTTTATGTTTAAGTTGGACCCATGGACTAAGAATGGATAAGGGGTCCATGTTGGTGCGCAACATGGGACGTTTCGCTCTATTAGTGGGGTGAATTGTGAGACTCTGGTTCAGTGCTGGCTGAGAGGTTTAAGGGAATTGATTTGGCCACCTATGTTACCAAAGTGCACTTATCTTTTCGGTCGAGATTCTGAGAGAACTCCACAGTTAAGCGTGCTTATGTTGGAGTAGTCTAAGGATGGGTGACTTTAGAGGAAGTGATTGTCGAAACTGTGCGAATGAGGACAAATCTCAGGGAAAGATCACGTGGTGATTTGTATGGTTTTTTTTTCAACAAACTTTGATTAGATTGGCTTATATAAGCCAACTGGAGGGACAATTGTTTACAAACTTAATCAAATATGGAAGGGCACGCATATTACGAGCCAAGTTATCCGCTTTAACATTTGCATTTCTTGGAATAAGAGATACGTAAAAAGATAAAAAATTCTTCCCTATCATTGTTGATGTGATTTGTAAGGTTGGTAAACAAGTTTTAAAGCCTCCTGAATGTAGCAAACCGACTATCAAATAAGAGTGGACCGACGGGTTGAGTGGACGTGGGATCCATTAAGAGAGGTAAGCCCATTAGCCGGGAGAGAACATGGGAACCACTAAGAGAAGTAACGGTCAGGGAGTTACAACATGTATCAAAGCTAAACCTAGATGAGTGTGGAGTCATGAGGGCTCCCCCGTCAGTGGTGACAGTTTTGGTGCAGAGTGAGGACGTTGTGATATGTTAGTGGGGTGAATTGTGAAACTCCGATTTCAAGAAACGCGAAGAGGTTTAATGGAATTAATTTGGTCAAATGTCTTAAGAAAACTCCACATTTAATTGTGTTTATGCTGAAGTAATCTAAGGATGTGTAACATTCCGGACGTGATTGTCAGAACTGTGCGAGTGAGGACAAAACACATGAAATATCATGTGTTGATTTGTAAGATCGGTTAACAAGTGTTTAAAGCCTCACAGACGTATGATTCTGACTATTATATATAAGTGGACCCACCTGCCTGGAATGAAGTTAAAGTCCAGTATTAGGGTGGGCCCACGGAATGAGAGTGGCATTGGACCCACTGAGAAAAGTGACAATCACGGAGTTACATTAATCTTACAATTAAAAGAGTGGTTAGAGTTTAGATTTTACAACTAAGCGAAATTATATATCTGTTTGGATTTATCAAATACTAGATAAGAGCCCGCGTAAAAACGCGTGTTAAAATTTGAAAGAACCCGTCCTTTTTTTTTAAAACATGCAGACCGGATTAACCCAACTAATTGTAAACCAGCTAAACCAGCCCTAAATCAATCCAAATCAATTAAACCGCACAAAACATAACCAGCAGAAGACTTAAGCACAATTCCATTAAAATAATTTCATTCAAACCAGCAAGTTCAACAAAACATTATTCCAGAATCACAAACACCTAACATGCTTCTAAATTCCGTTCTAACACCCTAACAAATCCAACAATAATCTAAAACACCAATGAGCGCCTAGATCATCCTCCTCTCCTCGCCATGATTCCACGGATCACACTTTAGCTTTACCTGCATCACAAAAAAGAGATGCATAAGTATTTCATAAATACTTAGTGAGGCAATCATCCCACTACTGGCTATACACACAAACAGTAGTGAATACATTCAAGTATTAACTCAAACAAATACAAACAAGTCACGTTCAACAAAAAAAAGTGACCATCGTCGCGAGAAAGAAAGTAGTGTTGATTGACACTCGCCACTACTGTCGATCGACACCGAAGCCCTAACTTTGCTCCAGTCGACTCTCATCGATGGATCCACCACCTCTAACACTCCATGCCCGATTTATCACCTCCTCAGACCCGTACCAGGACACCATATCACATAATCAAGCATACAAACACATAAATCAATCATCAATCTGAGAAAACACCCAAAATATGCATCAAAACTGCTTAGATCAGCCTTGTCATGCACTCACCTTTGAAAAAGGATTGCAACAAGGACGAAATGCACTCAACAACAGCAACCAAAGACTCTCCTAACACCACAGCTACGAGATCTCTTCTCTAGGATAGAATCACCAAGAACAGGCCTCAAATCACCCTCAAACCTCACAAAACCTCTCTAGAGAACTTAGAAACTTTTCACTCTCTATGGAAGTGTCACTACCAAGAACAAAACACGACCCTTCTCTCTTTTAAAATTGTCGCTTAGGGTTAAACCCAAACCAACCCCAATCGAACGCAATTAAAATCGAACTGATTAAACCGAAAAATTTTGGTGTCGAGCGACACCCACCCTTGGTGTCGATCGACACCACCCATTTCCGAACACGGGCGTTACAAAATTTATGTTTTCACGTATGATCTAAAAATATTGCATCCCCTTTATATTAAAAGAGAAGTACATTTGTGCTTTGGGCAGGTCAATTTGAAAATTTTAACCCTGATTCTTAAATTGGATCTTTAATAGGTCCACCTTAATTCACATAAATGTGTACACTTTCAAATTAAATTTCATTAGATATATTTAGCTGACTATAATTATATTATTTCTATATCTAATTTTGGATTTCCTAATATTTCTCAAACTAATTATAAATAATATATTAAAAACAATTGTTAATTTCCTTTCATCTTTATGTGATCTTATTTTTAGTTTATTATATTACAATATATAAGACAAATGTATAATAAAAATTCAATTTTTTTTACATATGTTATAATTTGAATTTTTCAAAATGGACATATATTACTCGATTAACAAAAAAAATGTATGTATAACGTCCCACGTCTGCTAAAATAATTTTGACAATACAGTTCAAATCATTATAGATAAGACCAGCATGCTTCAAACTACGATAGAGCAGTAAACTTGATTTATCACGCATCCAAATTTAAAACTTTTATTTGATATAATCCGGTTTTAAGTTTGAACAAAGTAAATCTTTTTAATAGCTTCAAAATATTATAACAGTTAAAAATTTAAAAGCTTCATATATAATAATTATTAAAACTTTAAAATGGTTCAAATATTATAAATATATAAAATAATTTATAATTTTGCAACGGGTCATAATATATATTACATTATTAATAATTTTGCAACGGGTCAGACCATGATACACACCACTTAAATCTTACAACCAAATACTTTGTAATACCAAATCTTACATAAATTTATTTTTTAATTGTAGAGGAAAATTATTCACTTTTTGTGAATCACGTGTCCTAAATTAGATGACTAAATAAATAATTTCGATTTAACAATATGAAACAACATTTCAAATACTAAAAAAACAGTTACCTTATTTGTAGAAATCACATTTTCTAATACTAAGTAAATAGTTTTGTTAATATAAGGAAGCATTTGTTATTTTATATACGTATAAATTCTATTTTTTGGTTAGTATACACGTATAAACTCTAAAATTACATTATATTTGTTAATTTTCCTCAAACCTTTTACGATTTTAAACACATACCCTCTTCCAAAAACTATATACACATCTACATAGAACACCATTAATCAATCTTAACATAATATGATTTAGATTAAAAAATAAAAAACTAAAGTCATATACTTTTCCTCCGCGCTGTAGCGCGGGTCCTTACCCAATTTTAAAATTTGGAAAATCATAATATGAACAAAAGTAAAATTAATCAATATTAATTGAATATCATATTTTCTAATATGATTAGGGCCCATCTAATAGATGGATTATTTATTTTCAAATTAAAATAAATATTTTATTGTAAGAATTTTATATCCAATTTTTTTTTAAAAAAAGATTATTTTTTCTGTTAGTAAATAATTTTTTGTTGAATAAATTAATTTATGTATCATACATATTTAAAAATCGTTATTAAACATTCATCATAAAAATATGGGAAATTACTCCGAATAACTTAGATAAGTGGGGATATTACTCTAATAACTTAGTTAGTAATCAAGTAAGTTAAGGCGGTGGAGGTTCGTGCATCCCTTTATATAATCTTTTCTGCTGTATGGCGTCTAGTTGCAGAGGTTGAATATTCTTTTAGCGAGTATTTTTGTTTATGGTAAATGAATTTGTTCCTTGGTTTATTGAAGTGTTCTCTGTTCTAGAATCAAAGCATAGCATAGTTCTCTGTTCAAAACATAGCATAGTTTGATGTTGTCTCTCTTATTGTATCTTTGTGCATCGTCTTTCAATCTCTATGTAATTGTTTATGGCAAAGCAAATAGAGTTTTGGTGTTGGGCGAGTGTCTGTAATTGTTGAAGAGAAAATGTGAATTTGTTATTTGAATTTAATTTGCAGAGGGATGGAGGTGAAAGAGAGGAGGTATCCAAGGAGATTATATTCGGAAGGGAAGTCACCTATACAAAAAAGAAGCATGAATCATAAGTGTAGTTTGTCAGATTTCGGGATGATGAAGGATTATGTTGGTCATGAGGTTTATCTTGAAATAGCCAATAATTCTCAAGTTGGATTGTATCTGAAGCTTGCTGACAGTGACTACGTTTGGTGTTCGAAAACTGTTCACTATCTTCTCACTAATCAATTAGCAATAGGCCTTAAAACTGAGGTATGGTGCTTGCTTGAGGGAAATCCGTTGAGGTTCTCATTGAATGAATATGCAGAGATAACATGGATGAACTGTGATGAAATTGATCTCGATGGTGAGTGTGTGGAGGAGTAGAGTGTGGAGGAGCAGAGTGAATTATGGGCTGCACTAGAACTAGATTCAGGTGTTGGACCAAACTAGAATGAGCTAGTAGCAGGGTTGAGAAAATGCAGAACATTGAGTGCTAAGTTGAGGATAATGATTGCAAGGCTATTTATTGTTCATGTTGGAGTACAAGGAATATCAAGGAATAGTAGGATTACCTATGAATATGCGAAGAAGGTGTTGAATGATGGTTCTTTTGAGAGTTTTCAATAGGGTAGGATATGATTCAAGTCATTAGTGGAGTCCATAAAAACTGTCGGTTTTCAGAACGAATCATATACTCTCAATGGTTGTGTTCATGTTTTGCTTATATGGGCATATGAGAGTATTAAAGTGTTGGGGTCAACTTATTGGAATCGAAGAGAGGTATCAAATATACCGTTTCTTAGTTGGAGAGGAGGGAGGCCTCGGAAAGAAGTTAAAGCTTTGTTAGCTAGGAACAAATTGATGAACAATGGAAAGGTAGTAGTACACTGTAACAATGGAGATCCCAAGCTTTAAATTTCTGAAATGATAAAGTTGAGTACAATAACCCTAATGAGAACATCTTTTTGATTTTCAAATGTAGCTTCAAGTGTAGCATCTAGTAGCAAAACCTCTTGAAGCGATATATCCAGAATGGTCCTCACAGAAATCAGTATACGGTGAAGGGGAAGGTGACGAGAATCTCCCTAGGATTCGACACTCTTAAGTTGAGCAAGGATAGATTTGGCTGGAAAGCCGTGATGCGGAATAGAAGTTGAATGGTCGATGGATATCACAAGAAGCTTGTGGAATAACTTCACGATACCGAACTTAGATCCTTTGGATATACGCACCAAAGAGGCTAAGGGTTTTGCTGGATATACACACCAACAAGAGAAAAGCTGGATATACACACCAACTAAAAGATCACCTTAGAGAAAAGGTTTTTGATAAAAAGAAAGGTTGTCTTCTCATAAGAGATTACAAGGGGTTTATAAAGAAGAAGGAAGTCTTGGAACACACTCTCAAGACTACCTTGGAAATAACAAAATATTAAAGATAAAGTTTGAATAGAAATTACTCTTCAGTTACTTATTTTCGTCACTCCTCTTGGCCAGCAAACTACCCACTTGGTTTGGGCTCTTCTTGGGCTTGTAATAGGCATAAAACAAGCTAGACTTGATATATATTCCATTGGGCCAAGTTCTGAATGCATTTTCATGGTTTGGATCAACAAATGGGTGATTTGAATGTGAATCATTTGCCTCATTTAAAACCTTGTCAAGAAAACCCATTGGAAAAAAAACTTGACAAGGGAAAAAGAGTACAAATGAGACACATGCCCATTTAGTGATCATGTATCAAAACCAGTGAGGTTAAGATAACATCTTTGCCATACTCTTTCTTCGCTATAAGCTCATTCTCTGATTTAAACGGCTCCTTAGCTTTGAGCTGCTCCTCTGCTTCAATCTCCTCCTCGGCTACAAGCTCTTTGTGATGTTCCAAGCCGTTGTGCTAGGCATGATCATATCATCCTCTCCCTCTTGAAAAGGATTTGACCTCAAATCCAATTTATCTACAATAAAAAGAACCAAGTCAATAATTTTGAAACAGGAACTCACATTATACTTACCTTGCAGCCCAAATTCATAAACTTTGTTGTTGATTTGGCTTGCTATGTTGAATTGACCATCGATCCTTGGGATTAGATTGGACTCTCTTTCAGTTGGAAATCTTTTCTTTCTCCAATGGACCCATACTTGTTCTCCAACGTCAAAAATCATCCTGAAACGAGCATAAGGTTTTTTATATTGCGTTAAAACATCTCCGATTCCAGTCCTCGCAAAGAAACTGGATGAGAACTCTTTTAAATCTAGTGGCTCCTCTTTTGTACCTGCATCGTTTTTAACACCTTTGACCAAGAACAAGTGTGTTATTACAGTCATGGAATCATTATAAAAATGTAAACATATCTCTGTTTGGACCAAATCAATATCCTGGTAATGTTCTCCTTTTAGTTGCGCCTCAAGACAAGAATTTGGTTCCAAATATTCTTTTAATAAGCTAGATTTATTCTCAATGATTTCTTGATATAATAAAATTATAATCATAGTCCCTAAATCATAAGAAATCAATCGAGTTGAGGAATTACTTACTTGGATAAGGTCCTTGACATGGTTGGTGTTTATCATCTTTTTTGGATCTGGGGGTTCTTCTTGGAGCAGTGCGTTGGTGGTGACCAACTCATCCTCTCTAGAGGTTAATTTACACAATGAAAACTCAAAATGTTGCAGCGTATAATCTTGCACGGTCATGTTCTCCTTTTGATATCTTTTCCCTCTAAATATGTTGTGGCTCGCCTTTAGCTTGAATGTTGCATCTGGTGGTGCTTCTCTGATCAGTATGAAATGACTCACGTCTTGGTGTTTATTCTGGTCCAGATTGGGTGGCTTAACCCGATTGTCTCCCTCTCTTGTTCAGTTCTTCTCAAGCGCTTCAAGATTGCCTTAAAATCTGCATTTGGCTCTTTTGACAGAGACAAGCGAATCAAATCTGTGTAATCTTGGATAGAAGTGTACTTGAGAGTAAAGATACTTATCTTATCATAGCTTGATATGTGCACTAGTATTGCATGAGGTGGTTCATCTTTAAACGATGAAGAAGCTTTAACTACATTTCCATGCTTTTTGTTTGCTTTAAATTGTAAGAACGCAAGATCTCTTGTTTTCCTTTGGTACTTCCAGCTCCAAATTCCATGATGATAAGTCTTTCTATGGTATTTATCTGGCGGATTTTCCTTGACTTGGGTAAGCCATTTGAGTTCTTCTCCAAAGTACTTTCCAAAGTACTTATGCTTCTCCATGTCACCTGTTCCCTTTTTAGCACTCATGGGATAGAACAAGTGCATTATACTTGAAATAGATAAGTCAAGAACATAACTTTTCACCACTGGTTTATAAAGCTCATCGAAGGGATATGATTCACTCAACACGTTTTGAAAATAATTCATTTCAGAAAAAGGTTTCACCAATATATGCTCAGTTCTAAACAGCTCAACTGCATGCTACTCAAACAAACTCTTAAAGAAGAGTTAAATTCATTAAATAGAAAACCTTTTGACTTAAAGAATTTTTCAAGTGTGAGAGTTTCAAAAGTCGGAGTTATTTTGTCAAAAACAGTTTTTGAAACACACAATTCTTTCACATTTTCTAAACCATTACGTTTTTCATCTTGAGTAGAAAGCAACACAAAATAATTAGGTTCAGTTATGACGAAGTCAATTTCCTTACAATGCTTTCTTGGGTAGTCACAAGGAAATGACATAAAGATCGGTTTTGGTTGATTTTCCTTTTCTTGATCTACTTGCTTCCATTGTCCTCCATTTGTTTCTGTACCTATTTCAACACTTTTGAAGAAGGACAAGCGCATCATACTAGTCATGGAATCATCATTAAGAACTTGAAAACCTTTAGCTTGTAGTTAGATGACGAGATCCTCCCTAGGATTCGACACTCTTAAGTTGAGCAAGGATAGATTTGGCTGGAAAGCCGTGATGCGGAATAGAAGTTGAATGGTCGATGGATATCACAAGAAGCTTGTGGAATAGCTTCACGATACCGAACTTAGATCCTTTGGATATACGCACCAAAGAGGCTAAGGGTTTTGCTGGATATACACACCAACAAGAGAAAAGCTGGATATACACACCAACTAAAAGATCTCCTTAGAGAAAAGGTTTTTGATATAAAGAAAGGTTGTCTTCTCATAAGAGATTACAAGGGGTTTATAAAGAAGAAAGAAGTCTTGGAACACACTCTCAAGACTACCTTGGAAATAACAAAATATTAAAGATAAAGTTTGAATAGAAATTACTCTTCAGTTACTTATTTTCGTCACTCCTCTTGGCCAGCAAACTACCCACTTGGTTTGGGCTCTTCTTGGGCTTGTAATAGGCATAAAACAAGCTAGACTTGATATATATTCCACTGGGCCAAGTTCTGAATGCATTGTCATGGTTTGGATCAACAAATGGGTGATTTGAATGTGAATCATTTGCCTCATTAAAAACCTTGTCAAGAAAACCCATTGGGAAAAAAACTTGACAGGGGAAAAAGAGTACAAATGAGACACATGCCCATTTAGTGATCATGTATCAAAACCAGTGAGGTTAAGATAACATCTTTGCCATATTCTTTCTCCGCTATAAGCTCATTCTCTGATTCAAACGGCTCCTTAACTTTGAGCTGCTCCTCTGCTTCAATCTCCTCCTCGGCTACAAGCTCTTTGTGATGTTCCAAGTCCGTTGTGCTAGGCATGATCATATCAGAAGGTGAGAAGCAGAAACTTGATAATCTATTATATGATATCATTCATGGATCAGTTGAAGAAAGTCAATGGGATGATATCAACAATAATCTGGCTGTACTAAAAAGAGAGAAGAGGGAAAGTGATGATGATTTTGTTGAGGCTATACCGTTTGTCAGTGGTAAGAAAAAAGTGTAAATATACAAGAACTCCCATGAATGGTAGACTGCAATTGATGATTGAAGAGTTGGGGCAAAAACTTGTACAGCTAGAGTCATCATTTTGTAATTCACTCGGCTTAATAGACAGGACAATTGAAGGATTGTCGGGTCAAATAGAGACACTGGAGTGTGATGTGAAATTGTTAAAGAAAGTAGTTAGCAAAGACATGGATGAGGAGTCAAACATTGGTGATGCAAAAGATGAGGTATGTTGTCCTGAACTTGTTATAAGATTTATCTGTGTATTTATAACGTAAGTTAAAAGTATTATTAAAGATGAAAGTAAATTGGTTTTGTATGCAGACTTTTGGTAATGGTTATATGGGAGAGAATAGCTAGAATGCAGATATGGGTAAGGAGCATGTACTATGAAATAAGTGTAGTGATCCCATAAGTATGTTGGTAAAGGTTCTGAGTAAGCCATTATTCATATACATTATTATAGACATTTATCAAGCCAGCAATTGAAAGACATATGTAAGACTTGAAAACATATACTTTAAGACATCATATTATCTAATTTATACTACTTTGAATGGTTAGGAATGATGTACTGCTCTCATTATATAATAATTTTGAATAAATGTTTGTTAAAGACGTGGATATTACAGATGAAGCAGTTGCCTGAGGATGGTTGCGCAATAGCAAGCGTGATTAGGAATCCGAAGAGCAAACACAATAAAAAGATTGTTGAATTAAGCGGAATAACAAGAGAGAACAAGTGCATATGTAACCAGACCCAATCTCCTGGTTCAAATAACACTTCTTTTCTTCCTCGATCAGCTTTGCGTTTGTTGTCGACGGCCTTCTTCTCCAAGTTGCCTTTTGCTTTTTCATGCAACTTCTTTATGATTTCTCCTCGTCTTAACGCAACTTGACAAGCCTGTTCTATCTGAGGTAAAGGTGCTAAATCTATGGGAGATAAAGGGTTAGTTCCATAGACTATCTCGAAGAGAGATAGTTTTGTAGCCGAGTGAACGGCACGATTATAAGCAAACTCAATAAAAGGAATGCAATCAAGCCATGTAGCCATATTCCTACCAATAGTGGCTCTAAGTAAAGTTGAGAGAGTTCGGTTTACCACTTCGGTTTGTCCATCCGTTTGAGGATGACAAGTTGTAGAGAATAGAAGCTTGGTACCTAACTTTCTCCAAAGTGTCTTCCAAAAGTGACTCAAGAACTTGGTGTCACGATCAGAGACGATGGTCCTCGGGATACCATGGAGGCGCACCACTTCCTTGAAGAACAAATCCGCGGTTTGAGTAGCGTCATTGGTCTTGTCATATGGGATGAAGTGTGCCATCTTGGAGAACCGGTCCACGACGACAAAGATTGAATCCGTGTGTCTAATCTTAGGCAATCCTAAGACAAAGTCCATAGAATTATCTACCCAAGGGGCGTTAGGAATAGGTAATGGTACGTATAGACCATGAGGATGTAACCTGGATTTTGCCTTGTAGCAAACAATGCATCGAGAACAAAATCTCTCCACGTCCTTCTTGAGATGGGGCCAAAAGTAATGATCCATGACCATTGCCAAGGTTTTGTCAACACCAAAGTGACCCATCAACCTTCCACCATGTGCTTCGGTGAGTATCAACTCTCGCATTGAACCTTGAGGGATGCACAACCGCTTGTCTTTGAATAAGAACCCATCTTGCAAGTAGAATGCTTGATAAGCTCCTTTGCCATGGTCTTTGTAGCACTCTCCTAATTCTGGATCATCCTTGTACAACTCCTTGATGTGCTCAAAACCCATTACTTTAGCCTCCATTGTAGCTATAAGGGCATGTCTCCTTGACAAAGCATCAGCTACCACGTTCTCCTTTCCCTTCTTGTACTTGATCACATATGGGAACGTCTCGATGAACTCCAACCACTTTGCATGTCTCCTCTTGAGTGAAGTCTGACCCTTGAGATGCTTCAGAGTTTCATGGTCGGTGTGAATGATGAATTCCTTGGACAACAAGTAGTGTTGCCATGTCTCAAGTGCTCGTACTAAGGCATAAAGCTCTTTGTCGTAGGTCGGGTAGTTCAATGCTGCTCCACTTAACTTTTCACTGAAAAACGCGACTGGTCTTTTCCTCTGATGTAGTACAGCTCCAATTCCCAAACCTGATGCATCACACTCCACTTCAAACATAACTTCAAAATCTGGAAGTGCTAAAACTGGTGCTTGTGTGAGCCTCTCTTTCAGCGTGTTGAATGACTGTTCTTGGGCTTCTCCCCATGAGAATGGTACATTTTTCTTGATTACAGCAGTCATTGGTGCAGCCACTGTGCTGAAGTCTCTGACAAACCTCCTGTAGAAGCTTGCTAGTCCATGAAAACTGCGAACATGTCCAATGGATGTTGGAGTAGGCCATTCACGGATCGCCTTGATATTTTCTTCATCTACCTGTAGGCCATTTTTACTCACTACAAAACCTAAGAACACACACTTGTCAGTACAAAATGAGCACTTCTTTAGGTTAGCATAAAGGCCTTCCTTCCGAAGTGTTTTCAGAATTAACTCTAAGTGCTTAGTGTGATCAGAATAGCATTTACTATAAATAAGTATGTCATCAAAGTAGACAACAACAAATTTACCAATAAATGACCTTAGAACCTGGTTCATCAATCGCATGATGGTGCTTGGTGCATTGGTTAGTCCGAATGGCATAACGAGCCATTCGTAGAGACCTTGCTTGGTCTTGAAGGCGGTCTTCCACTCGTCGCCTTTTCTCATTCGAACTTGGTGATAGCCGCTTCGCAAGTCAATTTTGGAGAAGATGATTGCACCACTTAGTTCGTCCAACATGTCGTCTAGCCTCGGAATGGGATGTCGGTACTTGATGGTGATATTGTTGATCTCTCTACAGTCCACACACATCCTCCACGTACCATCCTTCTTTGGTACCAAAAGAACTGGTACAGCACACGGGCTGAGGCTCTCTCTGATGTACCCTTTGTTCATCAAGTCGTGCACTTGCTTTTCTAGCTCCTTAGACTCCTCCGGGTTCATGCGGTAAGCAGGTTTGTTAGGTAGGGCAGAACTTGGTACAAGATCGATCTGATGTTCGATACCACGAATAGGGGGTAGTCCTGGTGGAATCTCTTCTGGAAAAACGTCGGTGTACTGATCTAGTACAGCTCGTACATCAGCAGGTAGTTCAAGTTCACCTAAACCTGTACTTAGACATTCTTTGAAAACCATTAGTAGCACGGTGCCATGGGCACTCATGGTTTTACAAATCTGACTAGAACTTAAGTAAAGGCTAGAAGTTCTTACCTCGACCTCTTTGTTCATGTGTTTTTGCAACTCATGAACTTCTGATGGACTTAGAGGGGCAAGGTTAAACTTACGGTCATTGTGGGTGAAAGAGTAGTGGTTTGTGCGACCATCATGATTAGTGGCTCGATCGAACTTCCATGGTCTTCCAAGGAGAAGATGTCCGGCTCTCATTGAAACTACATCACAAATAACTTGGTCCTGGTACTTTCCAACGCTGAGTGATACAGTCACTTGTTCAGCGATCTTTAGTTCAACATCATCGTTCAGCCACCTAAGTTTGTATGGTCTCGGATGCTTTCTCTTTTGAAGACCTAACCTGTCTACCATATACTTGCTAGCAACATTAGTGCAAGAACCTCCATCAATAACCAAATTACATACCTTGTTATTGATTGTGCACCGAGTGTGAAAGATATTTTCTCTTTGAACTTTTTCCTCGGGGTTGATATACACGCTCATCATACGTCGGATCACAAGGAGTTCTCCTACATTAGGATACTCCACATCTTCCTCTGGATCATTCAGGTTCTCATCTTGCTCGTCTTGAGACTCGTAGTCACCACTAGGAGTGAGAATCATCACTCGTTGGTTCGGACATTCTCTCGCCATGTGTCCCCTACCTTGACATTTAAAACAAGTAATGTCACGAGTACGAGATTGACTAGTGCTAGGAAACTTACCTGGTTCAGGCTTGGTGATCTTAGGCGCTTCACTAGACTTATTCTTTAATCGAGAATCGTTGTCTATAGCTTTGCCTTTGTCCATGCCTCGGTTGTTACTTGCGTTCCAAGGTGTACTACTCCTGGTACGATTGCTCAGAGACATCTTACGCTTGATTTGTTGCTCCACTTGTACAGCCTTGTGAAGTAGTTCATGTAGGCTGCTATAGTTGGACATCTCCACTTTTCGGGCTATACGCTCTTGCAACCCGTCAATGAATTGAGCCATCAATGACTCGCTGGATTCTTCTAACTCCAAAGAGTTCATGAGCTTCTCAAACTCCTCAAAATACTCGTCCACGGTCCTTGTTCCCTGAGACAATTTTCTAAAACGTTTTTGTAAGTCTCTATGATAGTGATCAGGAACATACCTCAACCTCAAGAGGTACTTCATGTCTTCCCAATTGTTGATGGGAGCAAATCTTTGCCTCCTCCTCTCGGCCACTGTCCTATCCCACCAAGATAAGGCGTTGTCGGTGAGTTGTGCCGATGCTAAGGCTACTTTTCGGGGTTCTCCATATCCATAACATTGGAATATGTATTCCATCCTCTTCTCCCAATCCATGTAAACCTCTGGATTTGATTTTCCTGCAAAAGTAGGAGGTGTTAGTTTAACATCTCGGTTTTGTTCACGGGTGTCCATCTCTCGGGCACGGTTCCTCATCAAGGGATCTTCTCTCCGCTGATGTTGACGCCTTAATGGATCAGGTGGTGGATCATCGTCGTCATCCAGGTCAAGGGAGTCTTCTTCCTCTTCATGGGCATTCCTTCGAACCTGAACTGGTTCAGCTTCAGCTCTGGGCTGAGGCTGCTCCAAACGACCTATCCTTTCGCCAAACCCTTCTAGTTGTTTCGATAGGGTTTGCATCATTTGCATCATGGCATCTTGGGGTATGACTGCGTGTTCTCCCATTATGAGTGTCTAAAGTATTCTGCACTTACACAAAAACAACAAGGAAATCAACGTACCACAGAAATCAAAAAATGAAAACTTTAGAAACAAGAAACTGATGCACGTGCTGAATTAGACAAGAAGATGAAAACTTTTTTTGTTTTTTTTAAATAAGCTTTAAGATACTTAAACAATACTAGCTAACAAAGATAATGACACAAAAATTTAAAAACGAAATATATATATTTTTTTTTTGACGAAAACCTTGAACTAGTACAGAAACTAAATCAAAGACTGAAACAGACGATTAAGGAAAGAATAATGACGAATATATTTTTTTTTTTTTGTTAAGGAAAAATAAAACTAAATAACCTATAGAAACAAGGCTGCAGCAAACTAGGGTTCTTAATTTTTTTTTGTTTGAAAATCAAATAAAACAAAACTAGAAATCAAAACTATCAAAAGAAAATGGAAAAGGTAAACCTGGCAAGGGAAGAGCGTGAGGCTCTAATACCAGATGATACAAGTCTCGGTGGTGAGCTTGTATCAGGATAGATATGATGGCTACACAAGATGGCGGTCGCTTCTCTCTTGTGTAGGAAAGATGGTCGTTGATGTAGATCTGACACGATGGAGGTCGCTTCTCTCGTGTGGGATCGAATGAAGGGGAAGTGCTGGCGGATTGAAGTACACCACAGAGATGTGATTGGTCTTTGATACAGTACACGATCTTAGCCTTGTGGAATCACACACACAAGACAAAGAACAAGCTTATTCTCTTAAGAACACTTAAAGAGAAGAAGTGAAGAAAGTTCGGTTCTTTATTGATAATTAAGGGTGAAAAACTCGTACAACTGCTGCAGGGGGACTTTATAAGAGTCCTTCAGCTAGCCCTAAGGCCGAAATAAATGTAAAAATGCAACAAAGGAAACAAATAAAACTACAAATACAAAGCCATTGTTTTTGGAAAGAAAATAAGTAAAATACTAAAGCAAACTTGAAGCCTCGTGATGAGCACGTCTTCTAGCCGTTGCTGGGGCTTAATAGACCTGCAAGTATCGAAAATATTGAATAGAACTTACCTGGATGCGATCTAGGCCCAATAGCTGTTTTCTAAACTACGTCCTGTACTACTTCAGGAGTCTTGTCAGGTGCCCGTTTGTTTGTTGTTTTCTTGAAGTAGATGGCTTCTTGGAGTTTCTCTTGGGTAGCTTGATCAGTCTCTTGAAGCTCTTCCAAGTCCTTGATGTCTTGTTCCTGATCTTCACTCTCTCGATCACTCTCGAAGGTGAAGATTGTTTTGCTCGTCTCTTGTGACTCCATTGTCTTCTCTTGGATTCTAGAGGTTTCTTGACCTGTCAAAGGAGAATCCATACCTGGGGAAATGGTATGTTCAAGACTCATTTGGGTGAATGCTTCAACAAGCTCTTCCTCGGCGATGGGATCATATCCGTCGTGATGGAGTAAAGGTGGTACAAACCAGTTGACGTAGTTCAGCTCTAGTGAGCTCACAATGTCTTGTACAGCTAGGTTGAACCTCTTTCTAAGTTGTTTAGACTTTGAACGAGTCATGGGACCTACTGGGACGACTGGTACAGGGTGTGGTACAGGATCTGGTACTTGATCTAGTTCAACGGGTTGGACAGGATAATCGATGTCCGCAACACCAAACATCCGGATGCACTAAATCAAAGCAATTTTCATAAATGGTCTTAGATTTAGGGAAAATAGACTTGCAATGTTTACCAAGAATACAAGACTCACAACTAGAACTATCAAATGAAACATTAGGCAACATCAATTCAAGAGCACGAGAGTGAGGATGGCCTAATCTAGCATGCCACACGACATTAGAACTTAAAGCATGACAAGCATTAAACGCAGTAGAAGAACTTGGTAAGGTTTTCTCAAGAACATAAAGATCTCCTTTGGCATTTCCTTCTCCAAGTCTTTTTCCGGTCTTAATATCTTGAAAATAAACCTCATTAGGACCAAATATAGTATAGCAATTGAGATCATTAGTAACCCTTTTAACCGATAAAATATTAGAGGTAAAGGTAGGCATATAGAAGGCTTTAGAATTCTTATCAAATAGTCTCAATTCCCCTATTCCTTTTACCAGTATCTTATCTCCATTAGCTATCTTTACATTCCCTAAGGTCGGTTGTATGTTGTCTATAAGGCTCGGGTTACTAATCATGTGGTGAGAACAAGTTTACTACTTGGTTTAGAAGCAAAGAGAGAGATACCGGATTCCTTAAGTGAGGCAATGGATCGTATGAGAGCTTCCAAGTCAGATTTTCTCACAACATTAGCATGAGATGCAGCCATGGCCACTTCCTCTCCTTGTTTGCTTGATCCGGAACCGCCTTCCTGCCTTGCTTCTTGCGAGATATTCGCCTTGAACTTAGCCGGCTTGAGATGGGGATGGAGGATCCAACATTTGTCTTTTATGTGACCTCTTTTCTTGCAATGGTCACAAACCACCACCTTCTTGTCTTCTTGCTTGTATGTTCCTTTCTTGGCCATGATGAGCTCCCCCTTACCACCAAAGAGACCGATAGAGCCTTGCTCCTTTTGCACTTGAGCACACACATCATCAAGAGAGGGAAGCTTATCGGCTCTAAGTAAGTGCTTGATGAGGTCGTTGTAGGCTGGATTAAGGGTAAGAAGGAGACCAAAGACCTTGTCTTGTTCCTTTCTCTCATGAAGGATGGACGGATCCATGGTACTTGGACGGAGCATCTCGAGTTTAGCCCACAAAGACCGATACTTTCCAAAGTGATTTGTAAATTCCAAGTCTTCTTGACTTAGGTTGTTGATAGCCTTCTTGACCTCAAACACACGGGTCAAGTTGGACACATTCCCATAGACATTCTTGAGCGTGTCCCAAAGTTCCTTTGCGGTTTCACAATAGGAGTACGCTTCAAGTATGGAGGGTTCAAGGGAGTTTTGAAGGATGGCTAGCACGGTTTGATCTTCTTGGAACCATTTGGCTTCCTTCTCAAGCTTGGCTGCCTTGTCTTCTTCTCCCTCGGTCTCCTTTTCATTTTTCTTTGTGACTTCTTAAGTGGCATGGTTGACCTCAACGTGACTCCAAAGCCCTCGGCCACAAAGAGCAGTTCTTGTGGTTCTTGTCCACAAAAGATAGTTCACACCCTTAAGAACGACCGGATTGATAATCGGTTTTGGGTTCTCGATGGTGAGAACTTGAAGATCTTAGAAGAGAAAGTAGATCAAGATGTGGAAGAAAAAGTAGATCTAGATCTAGAGAAAAGAATGAAGAGAATGAGAAGAGTATAGAGAGATTATGTAGAATAGAGATGTTTAAGGAGCATAGAATCGAAAAACATGCTCTGATACCATGTTGAATTAAGCAGAATAACAAGAGAGAGATGCTAGATTTTAGTAACAAAAATAAGAAAGAGATTGGGAGAGAAGATGAATAGTAACCAAGAATAGAAAAGAGAGAGAATTACTCTTCTTACTTCATTAGGTTTACAACCAAACATATAAATAGGTGGGATAAAAGATAAGCTTACAAGGGAAGCTAACAATATAAATAATGCTAATCTATTTGAACATCCCCCGTATGTATAGTATAGACCAATATAGAGACGAGCCTAGTGGTCTATACTATCCAAACTTAGTCAATATAGAATAGACCAATATAAAGTAGAAGATAATGGTCTATTCTATCTTCACATACTCAATAAGATCTTGATCAATAAAGATGGGTACAAATTTTGAAATTCCAAGAGGGGCAACAGGGGGACGAAGGAGTAGTCTGACATTGAAGGGAGTTCAGGCCGTCAACAAATATCAGCGCGTACAAAGTGTTCGGCCATTGTCCTTTGTTGAGCTATTTCGCGGAGTTCAGCCTTTGGCCGCCGGGGTCCAGCCATTGGAAGCCGGAGTTCAGCCATTAGCTGAACTGCAGCCTTTGGGCCGTCAGGCATTACCATTACATAGAGTACAGAGACCTGAACCAATTGATAGTGTGTTAGAGGTGATGGAGAAAGAGAATCTTCAGAATAAAGAGGGAGTGCATCCTTATGAGGAAGGAGAAGAAAATGAGAGAGTTGATAAAGCTGAGGAATGTGGCAGTATAATTGATTTAACTATTGGTTACAACAAACCTGCAAAGAAAGTGCCCACCAAAACCCTATCAGATATATCTGATCATCGCAAAAATCCAAAAATTAGGAAGTTTTCTCAGTTATTTGAAAAAATTCACAAAATTGGGGATCTAACTATGTCTTCAAAAGTCCAGGATATATCAACCATTACAGACACCATGATTGAGCCTTCATCAGCACTATTTGAAGCATTATTGAAACGTCGTATTGCTGATGTCGTACTCTCCCCAGCATTGTACGATCCATTCGATGATGTCTCTCCCGAGAAAGAGGCAAATTTATTTGAATACCTCGACAATTTTATGTAAGCTGAAAAATTTAATCGTGTTGTTTCGTTTATAATGTTTATTTTGAAGCTCTTATTGGTAATTGTTAGCTATCATTATCCCATTGTTTCAGGGATAAGGAACTTGACAGTCCCGTTGTCAATTTTTACTACCGGCTCTTTACTCCTAAAGAAAGATAGCTACCAGATAGTCCTTAGTACGGGTGGTTAGTTGATGCGGTAAGTTGGAATTTTATTCCCCTCATGTTTTCATATTACATTATCCAATTATTAATGTCCCGGCCGTACTCCTGCAGCACATATCAGCAGCAATGCATATGTTTACGAAAAGATCGATGCAAAATCCATCCCCCTATATGACATATAGGATTGCTTTCCTTGACCCTTTGTTTGTGAATCAGTGGCCACATGATTACAAAAATTTTAATACAGACAAGAAGTGGAAGTTTCCCGAGCGATATTTTGATTTGTTTGATGCCAAGAGTCCAAACAAATGTCCTACAAACAAAAAATTGATTGACCATGTTGACATCTTGTACTTCTTACACAACATGAACAACAACCATTGGATTGCTCTCATAACAATAATTTTTAATATATTGGGCCTGTAATAAATATATAAACAATAAGGCTCAGTCAATATTATTCACAACAGAATATGCTCTTCTTCTACTTTCCTTCCCCCTTCCAAAAGTAGATCTAGGTTTTCAGTCTTCAGCCAAAAAAGTGAGACCTTCTCCCCATAACAATTTCCGATCTTAGCTTTATCGGTTGATACAAGGTTACTAAATTCACCTGCCTGCTCATTCACCATCTTCGGTTTTATTTTGCAGTATAGTATAGCTGATATTCTTTCGTTTTCGTTTTGACAGTCATTATGCCAATAACTTACTCTCAAAGCTCGTCACGGGATACAGTAAATATTGATCCTGGGTGTTACGCAGACGGTAATTATGGCCTAAGCGTGAATTGTTTATGTGGTTTCAAAACTGATTAATCAAGTATGAGACTATGGTGACCACAAAGGTAGAAGATGTCTCAAGTGTCCAAAGATCGAGGTAAGCTTAATTATTGTCTATTATGCCATAGTCTTTGTAAAAGTCAATGTATTTTATAGTAAGTCTTCTCTATAATGCGTAGGTAGAAGGACCAGAGAAAACACATATTTAAGTGGTGGGATGAAGGTGTTGAGGAAGAGCTAAGTATTCTACAGAACAAATCAGTTCCGAGTCCTTTTTATCACCAGAATCAAATGTTGGAGTTGCGTGATACAATTATTGTTATGCGTGCTGACGTGGATGCCCTTCAAAAATGTTTAACTGAAAAAGAAGAAGAGGTTGCTAGGCTGAAGAAGTTACTTGCTAAGTGGTAGTGTGAGCGTATGTACTCTTCCTGTAGGCCTTCCTCGAATGGCCTGTTATGTTAAAATAATGGGATGTATTATTTACTATCTTTATTTAGGAAGTACTCTAATGGTTTGCTAAGAATACGCTAAATCTGGCATGTATTATGTACTATGTTTTCTCTTTTGCTTTTACTCTAATGGTTTGCTAAGAATACGATGCATGGAATGTCTTTTATTATGTATTATGTTTCCTTTGACTTCTACTAAAATGTTTTGCTAACAATATGGCCCATCCAATGGGTACTATGTATTCAGCAGCTTGTACTCTATTGGTTCGCTAAGAATACACCGCATTGAAGTCTTCTTTGTACTGACAAACATGAACGAAGTTGTAATGTACCCTATAAGCGCATTAACCAAATATTAGTTCAAGGCAGTTGTATACTTAAATGAACCTTATTTTAGTAAATTCCATTCGAATATTTCATTAACTAAACTAAAGTCCTGTTTAAGTTATATATTACTGCAACTGAATTATATTCTCTTTCCCCCTCCCCATAAGTTATTCCTTTTTCTTAGCTCTCTTTCTCTCCCCCACATTATTGTGTTCTCCACACATTTTTAGTATGAAACGTTTAAGTCTAAGCTCATTGCTCAAAGGTAAGGCAAAAGAAGGTAGTCAAGAGGTTGAGGAGCCGAAAGAACCTAAAATCACCCTTGAGAAGACTACTGACCAGGCCCGTCCGGGTCAACAACCTTTTCTCCACCATATCAAGAAGCTCCCAGCGTACAAAGCTGAGTACATAATCAAAGCGGACACCATTACCGCTTTGGCTGGAAGGTGGATTTCAAGCTGGATTTGTCTCGTTTGGGAAGGTCAGTTAACTGCAAAATATCTGATGGTGTTCAGGGACTATGGTCTAAACTTTTCGAAGCCTATAATGTAAATCCAAGAGTTGTCACAAATTACATATTGGGTTGAAGATCCTCTTGTTGAACTATATGGTGAGGGTACAAAACCTTTGCCGATAGAGATAGGCTCGGAGTACATGACATTTCGCGCTATGCATAGGACAGACAAATCCATCAATGTCTTTGTAAGTTTTATGGAAAACACAGGAGGCGGTATGGAGTTTTTAGGTCCCGAATATCCAAAAATAAGGGGTAACAAATGGAAATCCACATGGGATTTTGGCAATAGAGTTGTTTTTACTGATGCTACTAAGGAGCCAACCACTCCTACACTTGGGTTTGGCATAAATCCCCCACCTTCATCGCTCCTACAAGCGGATTTACCTGACACTTTCTTCTTAATCCATTTCGACGCAATGGACACTGTTTAAATCGTGACGCCTGTAACCATGCCCTTAATGCGTCTCAAGAGGCTGGTCACAGCAAAACTGGCGCTGGGCCTTCTGGCTTGTATGTACCAGATAGTGAGGCTGAAAATGTAGAGGCTCAACATGGTGACGATGGTTCAAATTCGGAAGAAGAAGACTATAATTTTGACTTTTGGACGGCGTACGTCCGAAAGAAGTGTTAGTTATCTACCGTACATTGTTTAAAATTTCCTTCTCTTAATTACCCTCTTTCTATTTCACCAATATTATGTACCCTTCTTTATTCTATTTGCTATCTACATCCACCTGTTGTATAACGTTTATTCCTATATGTTATGCTGATTTAACCCTTCATATTTATTATGCTGCATTAACCATTTTTCAACCACATGTTGTCATTTGTTGGGTTTCGGACTTCAAAGTCCTTAACATGTAAATTTCTGCATGTGTTGTCATCATGAAGAGTCTATAAGCGGCTGATTTGACAGCTAAGAAAACCCATTCTTACAAGCTTTATGTCCTCCCATTTAAGTTCAAAGATACTCTTGCTTTTTAATCATATTTTCCATTCGATTATCAGTTAAACTAACAAGACTAATATAATTGGAATGTATTATATATTTATGCAAATTGTTACTCCTTTAGAGTTACACTAAGAAGACTAAAATTAACAATAATTAGTCCTTCTTACTTTACTATATATATGACAACAAATAGTTAGTCCTTCTCACTTACATCATAAAACCAAATTTCTACTTTCCAGAATATTACATGGTTACAAAAATGTTGCCTGATCTCCCTGATGACATCGTAGCCATCATTGTGAAGAAGGTTGGTAGTGATCGGAGGTGGCTGTTGGCACCTATCCTCAAAGCAGGCTAGAGGGGCCAAGACCTGGTTTACAGGAAAGATGTACTTAAGCATGCTCACATCGTTTCCCTTTGTGCTGATCCAACCGATTTCAGAGAATTCAAAGACCCAACCACTCATGTTGTTCACTAAGGTCCCTACCGTCTGTTCTTCCAGTGTTGCCTTGAAGCACCAACAGGACAACGCTCTACTACGAAGGGCTACAGATGGTGACAGAAAAAGGTGACATCAACCAAGCTTTGACACCCCTCAAACTAAATGTCCCCAAAGACAAAGATGCGACCATCGCATGTGGGGTTCTGTCTATTTGTAGTGGTGAAGAGTATGCCGTTCGCTATCTCCTCCAGTTTCACCATACTCACGATGCACGAAGCTCAGCTGAGTTTCGTCAGACTGGTGAGGATTTTCTTAGTGACTTGGCTGCTTTTAACTGTTGGTACAGTAATATCGTTTCCCTTTGTGCTGATCCAACCGATTTCAGAGAATTCAAAGACCCAACCACTCATGTTGTTCACTAAGGTCCCTACCGTCCGTTCTTCCAGCGTTGCCTTGAAGCACCAACAGGACGAAAGTAGTGAAGTGGAAAAGTTAAGTACATAACATCTCTAACATCTTTAGTATTTAAATTTGCAATGTTATAGCAAAACCTTCCACTGACCTATATCTTTTTGTAGGTGGATTTTTCCATGGCTGGGATAGTTAAACCCCAAGCAGACGAACAACTCATCCCTGCCGAAGGAGGAATATCTAAGAGGCCATTTATAGGGAAAATAGTACATCAGCTCCCAAGAAAAGTGGTGAAGTGGAAAAGGTAAGTAAATAACATCTTTAGTATTTAAATTTGCAATGTAATAGCAAAATCTTCCACTGACCTATGTCTTTTGCAGGTGGATTCTTCCATGGCTGGGATAGCTACACCTAAAGAACAATATGATTGTGGAAAGCAACCAGTACTACACCCTGCAGTTTCAGCCGAAATCAAGGTAAAAACAAAAAAACCAGAAGCACATTATTTAAGCAAAGTTCATGTAAAATCAGTTATGTGTAATAGCATCCCAATAAATTATTTAGGAAGTGAAGTCCTCGATGGGTGGAAACACTAGGGTAAAAGAACCATCAGATCCGGTAGAGGAACCAGTACATGATACATATAAATGTACACCCAACAAGGTAAATTTCACTAACCTATACAAGTGAAGATTTATTTAGATGAACACAATATTTGAGTTTTGAAAGGGAAAATGTATTGTTTAGAAGGTGGACCATTCTCCTCCTAAACTCTCTCCATGTGGAGGACCAGGTTGTAGCTCAGACGGTGGAGTACCAGATCCAATACCAGAAGGTGGAGCATCTACCCTTCCAACAAAAGTGGTGGAACCAACAAAGGCAAGTAAAATATCAATTTCTTAAACCATAATGAAACAGGACGTGAATTGCATTGACAAATGTTGTGTCATTCATTTTTTTGGAACACTTGCAGAAGGAGGAGTATAAATTTGATCCAAAATATGCTCTAGTTATTGTGTCAATGTATGTAGAACCACTACAAACAATTTCACCTAAAAAAAAAAAAGGGTAAAAGGACGAAATTCAGGTCAGTCAAATTGGGAAGCATGTACAAGGTCGATACACGGTTGAAGTCTCCTTTTGCAAACCGTACAGAATCTCCTAAGGAAAAAATGACAATAGAAGTTGAAGGGAGTGAGGAAATGTACAAGATTTTTGAATCTGCCCTTTATGCTACATCATTGCAGTAAGTTTTATCATCGTGATTTCATAATAACATGGTTTGTTGACATTTTATGTTTAAACAAATTTTCTATATTAATATAGGTGCTATGAAATTGTTACGGAGCACACCATAACCAATGCTTTCTTCTTGGAGATTGGAGAGAAACAAAGATGGCTTGCGACATCGGTATGGAACTTATCAACTTTTTTATTATGATTATTTGTAAGATGGTACCAACATAACATTTTGTGTTGGGGTAAACAGCATATGCAAGTGCTGATGGCTTTGTTATGGAGGCAACAAGGAGAAAATTTGATCATGAAAAGGGTTGCTTTCATCAACCCATGGTTCTGCGACTTGATTACAAACAACTATAAGTCATTCAGCGAGACACCGGATGCTGAGAAAGAGAAGTTTGAATGCGGTAAGAGTTTAAAATCATTTTTGCATGGGAGATCAACTGTTTATGGAAAAGATGTAGGATGGAGTAAGACTCAATTCTTGAAGAGTGTGGATGTACTCTACGTACCTATGACCTGGGGGAGTATTCATTGGGTTGGGCTGGTCATTAACATGAGGAGCCACCATATCGATATTTACGACTCGTTGATCACATACCCGTGAATCATTTGTGGCAACATATATGGTTCAGTTACAATTGTGTCACCCCTGGATGCTCAAGTCTTTGGTGCCAAAGAGATGGGAGAAAATGACTGACACATCTCCATACACCTACAAGCGCATAAAAGGTATCTACCAGAATCAGAGAACTGGTGACTGTGGACCAGTCTCTGTCAAATTCCTAGAGATGCACGCGGCTGGACATCGTACGGAGGCGATGGCGGAGATAACAGATGATCACGTCGATAGTTTCAGGAAAAAGTATGCCATGGACTGCTACGAGGAGTTCATTGAAAAGTTTGGACTAAACGACTAATCACAATGTCACAATGTCAAATTTATGCTTTGTTGTAGTTTTTATTTCGAGTTAAATATAAACCTAAAACTATTTTAGAATAAGTGTATGAATATGAACTTAGCTTTTTGGCATTTTAAGATTTATAAGCTTTTCGTCTTATAGTAAAATAGAATTTTTAATCATAAGCAAATGCTTTCGCTAATGTACACCAAGAAATTGCTTTTTCAATATACCGATTTGAGTCAATGGAAGACCAAATGAAAACAGGAGTGGAAACGACGTCGTGTTTGTTTTCAATGTTCGCTTTTAACTTGGCAAAATCCAGTTGGGCGAAGAGATAATCAAAATCGAGTTGGGTAGAAAAGGAAATTAGGGTTTGTATCTGAAACTCGAGTACACAGAAGGGGAAATCGAAGGGGAAATCGAGTAAGGAATTTTAAGAAAACCATGAGCTCTTCAAATACAAGCCGTTAGCCTCAACAAGCATCTCCTCTTTGTGTTCCTGTTAGATGCTGGTGTGGCACAGATGTTGTCGCATACACGTCGAAGACAAAAGACAATCCATATCGAAGATTCTACCGTTGCGCAATTGCTTTGCAAGTTTGACTTTGTATCAGGTTAATTGTTCTTCATTTAGTATATTTTTATCGATTTGTTGATGTATCAGAGGGAGAATGAAGAACATTTGTTCAAATGGGTGGATGAAGCAACTGTAGAAGAAATAAGGATGATTAGTGTGAAGGTGAGTAGGATTGGAAATGACGTCAACGGTATGAAGAAGCTACTAATGGAAAATTTGGACCTTCAAAATAAATTCTTTGTGAAAATTAATGAGAAGATTCAGAAAATGGAAGAAGAGATGATTAAAAAGATGAATGAGAAAATTGAGAAGGATATGGAGGCAGAGATTCTTAAGAAGGTCAATCTGAAGGTAGAGAAGATGTTTATGTAAGAGTAGAAATATGTATTTACAATGTTATGTATGTTGGTATGGTATCTTCTTGTTTTATTATCATCTTCTTGTACGTTGTTGTATGTTGTTGTATGTTGGTAGCTTCGTTTCTTGTTTTCAACACATTGCAGTACAAGATCATTCTGAATTCTAACCAAATATGATACATTGGTCTTCTTACTAATCCCTACTATAGTAAAAGAGAAGTACACAAGGGATTCTGGTCAGGTTTTTCAAAACATTCCGGGTTAAATTTCCAATCGGATACTTGCCAAATTTTTTGTTAAATATTTTCTAAATATTTCAATAATATACACCAGATTCCTATCATTTAGGAAACTATATTAATGCTAAATAAAAATTATGTCTTATAAGGAAAATTTGTTTATGAATATAAAGATCTCAATCTTTTAAAAATTTTCTAATTAGTATATTAATTTCTTATATGAAAAAACAAAAAAAAAATATATTTTTTATAAGTTTAAATCTTTGATATATAGAAAAAAAAATAATTTCAAAATATTTGGTATAACAAATATAAAAATGCATCTAAAATACATAAATAATGGTAATATAATCAATAAAAATGTTAATTAGTTTGAATTAGTTAAATGTTTCAAAAAATAAAATTTGAATATATATATATATATATATATATATGGCTATAAAAAACGAAAGATTTTATTAAATTAGTGTGACTTTTATAATATATTAAAGGGTTAATCTTTATTCTTATTTTTTATATTTTCTAATATATTAAAAGATTTTAATCAGAATAAAAAATAGTATATGAAAAGTGGTTTCAAAATTATTCCAATATTTATCAATTTGAATTACCTATAAAAAAGAATAATATTTTATCAGTAGCATAATTAATGCAAAATTATAGAGATCCATATATATCTAGAAATGGTTATATTTGAATTTTGAAAAAAAAAGTATTTTGACAATCAATAATATATTTCAATGAGTAATACGAAAATATTTTGGATACAAAAAAATAATTAAAAATTTAGGATAATTATTATAATTAACTAAAAAATACTTTAATAACAATATTTTATCTTTGTAATTATTAAAGGAAATCACTTAAATTTTTTTACAAGCTGAAAAGGTGTTTTCTATAAGAATTCAGAATCACTTACACTCAAAATAGCTATAATCGCCCAAAAAATCGACACCCACTCCTCACAATATATAGTCATACATTTGTTGAATAAAGACATCAATTTTTTCTTTCCAACTTTTACATTTTATTTTGAGTTTTTTCTTATGATTTATCGTTTACTATTTTTTTTTATCGTTTACTATTTTAGTTTATGGTCTCTTATTCAATATGATGTATATTAATATTTTTATTTTATTTTTATAGGATACAAGTATATACAATTTTTTCAAACTCATATGTCTTATGTGATACATGTATATACAAAATTTCGTTTAATATTATACATTTTCATGATTCTTTTTAAAATACACGGGTTTTTGCTTATTGGTTCGTCACCACATACATTGTGAGTATATAATTTGATTAATAAACCTTCTTTTATTTAGTTTATTAAAATATTATATTTAATTTCCGACAACACACTTTTCTCAAATAATTGAAACCAAATATACATTTCGAAATAATAATTGTTGATACTAAAATAAACGAAATAATAACACATACGACAAAACACGTTAAAATAAAATAAACATGAAAATATTCTCCCGCGCTGTAGCGCGGATCTGAACCTAGCACGGGTCTGAACCTAGCATACGTGACAAAGTACACATCCACGATAGTACATATTCTCATACTTGCCAAATTCAATACCAACAATCCATTTTAACAATTAAAAATTTACGTAATTCGGAAAAAACAAAAACCGACACTTTTGCCCCACGCTGTAGCGCGGGTCCGGGCCTAGTTACTCATAGTACAACATAATTCTAAATTCTAACCAAATTTGATACATTAGTAGACCTATATAAAACAAAGCTTTCGTCATTCCCAAAAGAATAAAGCTTTCGTCAGTGTTTCCAAACCATAGGTAAGGAAAAATTAATTCATGGGGCACGTAGTACGGTTGTGCCCAGTTTGTTTACATGTACTATAAGCACTCTGTTTTCGTGGACGTTTTCTCTCCGATGCAACCTCCATAAAATACTTCATTCTTGAAACCTTAGGCCGACCAGGTGGATTCCTTACGAAAGGAGGTTTACATGAAACTGTTGATACACTGGTATGCACGAGGCATGAAAAATCCTTTGGCATTACCAACTTTTCATATCCAGAACAGAGGTACTTTGTACGATAGTAAGGATGGCACTGTTGTATACGCGATTTACCAGACTTCTCAGCAGCTGCATTAGCGTGTATACAAGGTAACTTATCCAAATCAAACCGCCTGCATGAACACTTCTTCTGTGACAGATTAACAACATGCATAGATGTCACCCCTGTCACTTGGTATTGATGTATATCTATTTCTTGTACATTTAGAAGTCTTGTTTGCTCGACACGTACCTTTAAACAATGAAGTTAAATAGGCTAGAGGAAGTAAAGCACATAACGAAAAGTGCATTGGATGTATGAGTAATCAACGTACTACCTCTAACAGTTTTTCGACTCCTTTCGTAAGACTAGTCGTCATAGAGGCTGCAAGTTTGCGTATAGATGCAAACCAGCGTGTCAACATAAACCTAACTGCATCTAGTAACTCTACTATGGGATAATTTGTGACCGGATTGAGGACTTTTTTATTGATTCAACAATGTTGGATGTTGTGAAGTTGTACCTATCTCCAGGGAAGTGAGCCCTACTCCACAACCGTACATCTGCCCGCTGTAAATAACGATGCAGCTCCGGATTCAGTACTTGTATTTGCTGGAAAAGAGCATTGAAGTCTACTAGACGGTAGGCAGCTGCTGCTTTTTTGACAAGTCCAAATGTTTCACTTCCTCTAAAATTCAGAAGAATATTCTTGTGGAGATGATATGTGCAAACTCCACGGTTAGCTAAGGGGTATACTTTTCCAATAGCTCTCCCTATAGATTTATGTCGGTCCGATATCATTGATAGTTCTTCATCATCCGGAATGATAGAGCTTAATTGCCTATAGAACCATTCCCATGACTCATCGTTCTCTGTATCAGCAACCGCAAACGCCAAAAGAAATATATTAAAATTGCTATCTTGTGTTGTAGCTAGGAGGAGTGTACCCTTATATGGCCCCTTTAAAAATGTCCCATCAACAACAACCCCCTTCCGCATATACTGGAATCCATGTATGCTAGCACCAAATGAAATGAAAACATACTTGAATCTATCTAACTCATCAACAACAAGTCTTGTAAGTGTCCCCGGGTTAGCTCTCCTTAGCATGTATAAGTAAGAGGGTAATTGGCCGTACCCCTGTTCAGGTGTACCCCTGACTAATTGCCTTGCAGCTATAAGTGTCTGATGTGCCTTCCAATAGCCAACCTGTTAGTTTGTAAATGTAAATGTGTTAATTAAACTATAAAACCAGACTTCTTCCCTATCTAACATACCTACCGTACCCTATACCCAATCATACCATAGACATAAAGTGATAGACTTACGTTAATTCCATAGCGTAGCTTCAAACATTCTGAAACATGATTTGGCACGACACTACCACCAACATCACCAACAAAATCCTTGTATAGGTGACCAAGTATTTGTGGCGTCGCTTTCAGGTGACGTCCTGACCTTTCTGTAACAGAGCATGTATGGTCACGGATATAGATTCAAATATGAAGTACGGGAGAATCACCAACGGTTGAAGCACGTACTCTCCATTTACAACCTTCTATCCAACAATAAACAGTATACAGATTCCACAATGATCTATCGATGTTGAAATCAAATTTCTTGAGTACACTAAGTATCTTCAATCTTGCCACCAATGCATCTCTCCTTTCAAATGTTTGACCAACTGCTAGGTCTACAGCACCCATTTCAATATTAACTATCTCCTTTTTAACTATCTCCTTACATGAGAAGAATCCATGACAACTGGTGGTTTATTTGACAAACATTTTCCCGATTCAATTTCAATATCTTCTGAAAATTCGGAATACAGACAATAGTCTTCATCCCCTGACCTAGCATCATCGCTGTCATCACAGTAATCAAATCTTGAGTTCTCATCGTCTTCATCCTCTTGATCATCGTCTTCACGAGGCTTCAAGTTAGCAGAATTGTTGACATTAACCTTCGCAACACACTCTACATCCTCATCCTCTTCCATATGACGAACTCCATTGCAATCGTTTCTGGGTTTCGCAGCTGGAAAGGGCTTTGCAGCTTCAAAGGTTTCTCTGGTATTTAAATCTTCAATCTGAACACATAACCGGACAGATTCAGATTTGCACTGCCTTAGGTAACCCTGAAACTGCCGTCGATTGGTTACAAACACCGGTGGCGTATCGCCTGGGGCTTTCTTCATACTTGGTAACACATAGCTCATGCCTATTTGATATAAGCGATCGTCCAAACAATAATCCTCCAACACCATGCCAGTAAAGTCTTCAAACAATGTTTCGTCATTCGCGTATATGATCCTGCAACCTTGTTTTTCATCAACGTTAAAAATCCATTGCTTTTTCTCGATTCTCCACCTCCCACAGACCAATAGAATGTCAGCCATGAACTCAACGAATAATTTTCTCTCCTCTCTCTCTCTCTCTCTCTCTCTCTCTCTCTCTCTCTCTCTCTCTCTCTCTCTCTCTCTCTCTCTCCCTCTCTCTCTCGATGGATGAAGGAAAACATGAACTAAGATCATAATAAACATTCCAGTTCGTCCGCCGCTATTTACTGTTTCAATACCCTAGTGTACAACTTCATAATTCCATAATTAAACATAGAAAATTAAAGTTTTAATACAGCTTCATAAATCTCCATAAGTCTATCACAACGTAAAAAACGATCTTTCAAAACTCTGTTAAAATTAAAGCCATTCTAGTAAAACACTAAGTCCGCCGTAACTAATATGATAAGTCTAACTGGTTTCATAAGTCCGCCGTCACTAAAATGGTAAACAATCTTTCATAAGTCTACCACACCGATAAGTCCATCACACAACTTACATAAGTCTATCGACGCTTTGGTAACTCTACCGCATAAAATCTATTTAATAATAACTCTGCCGCCAAAGGAGTACAAGTCTACCAAATATTAAGTCTGTCAAACAACTCTGCCGCCAAAGGAGTACAAGTCTACCAAATAAATCGACAAAACCAGAAAGTCTGTCAACTAAGTCTAACGATGAATAACTCTGCCACCACATGCAACATAACTTCTATCACTTAAATCTTCGAACTAAGTCTCCCAAACAACTCTAACACATAACTCTAATCATACTGCCATCATATCAGAATCAGAAGGCGATTGAACTTGAGGTATGCACGAAGGACGAGTGATTTGAAAGGGTCCTGTGGGTGTTGGGAAAACACCAGCCTGACAGAGAAGATACGGAAGCATTAAGGCAATTGGTTGGAGCTCAGCTATTATTTCTTGGTCCTTACGCAGCTGTGTATTACAATCTAGAACAAAAATCTCGCCATTAAGCAGATCAATGCACAGCGACACCCAGTGTTTCCGATCGAAATTGAAAGGAACATAAAGATAATCTGCTTCAGAAAATAGCTGAGCCCGACTTAAGTCTCCAACCCCTAAAATTTGACCAACCACATCAGTGGGAAATTTGAAATCGGCTGGGAAAGGGACCTTGGTGAATTTTGGAAACAGACGAATCAACAAGGACACAAACTTTGAATCAAGTAAGTCGACACGAAGTTTCTGCCCATCAAGGTCTTCAGTCCGCAACAGATGACGACTGAATCTAATCAAAGCATCCATAACCTTCAAAAATTTAATAGGCCTACAACAATGGAATGTTAAATTTTAATCACTCTGTTACATGGCCACATATTTGGCATAAGCATACCTTCGCATTGAGATGTTTTTTCCGCTCTATTATATCAAAAACATCTTTGTTAAACAGGGACGATTCACCCCCTAGGCTAATAGTCCTGCAACCCACAACAATTTTGTTAGTCCGATAAAACAATACTTACCAAATATGACCAGGTTATTCAAATAGGCAAATCTGGATGGTCCGGTACCTAGCGGCCTTGAGCTTCTTCCGAGAATTCTGGAAACGTTCTTCAGGGTCCAACGGTAAAATGGAATCCTTCTCAATAGGTGATGGGTGCCCAACCAAGACTTTGGTCTTCTTATCATACTGAAAACGTCCATCCAGCTTGGTTGAAAACGTACGCATCCTCTTACTCCTCCTACCAGGAATAACCACTCCGACCTTGGACAAAGATATAACGGGACACAAATATTTACCTAATAGTAAATAAAAAAATTATCGGTTAACATAAGATTTAGTTGTATATTATTACGTTACCTACTTCTCCTTACCCACATTCAGCCTTTGGTTTGCGGGTGGAGGGGTCAAAAACGCCTAAAGGGACAAAAAAAAAAAAAAAAACCTAGGGGATGAAAAAAAAAAAAATTCTTCCTAATTAATTGAAGCGAAATTATTAAAAAGAAACCTGTTCGGTTTCATGAAGAACTGTATCCACTGCCTGGTTGCGCGGGAGTTTAGTGACCTACATAAAATAGTTCATTTAACACACCAACATAAAATAAATTCTATAACGGGAAAAAGGTAATTAATATTTACCTGATAAGAGTAGCAGTAATTGATAAGAATTTAGTTAAACTTCAAAGATTTGCAGTAGCATTAAAACAATCTAAAATAATTATGGGTTATATTTTAAAAGGGCCAGTGGATACCATGAGTATCCGACGCTAACATGGGCAAAGTTGAAAGCATACATACACAAACATCGGGAAAAGATTGACACAAAGTTGAAGAAAGTATCCGCTATTAATTATTTTATTAGCCTAAATGACATATTTCTGATAATTGAATGGCGGATGTCTAAAAATATTGTTGCATGTGCTAAAATAAGTTACCGATAATAAAAACGTCTAAGACATAAATAAAACCTTTCCAGACGATACAAATGTTTCTACTCTTGCAAAACAATAAATCCATGACAAACGATCCTTGCTAATATGATCCTTGCTAATAAAAAATATATTGAATATGTCTACTCTTATCAACTAACCATGAGGTTATCAAGATCTTCACTCCCACACCCAATACCGGTTTCTGGGGTGTCCTCCAACCTCTGCAAAGCCGAATTCATATAATTAATTGATGAACTCCATGCAATAAGAAGAGCTGTAAAGATAAGACCACTGACCCGCTCTGCCACCGCTACGGGAAGAGGGTATTCGACAGTGCTATCTGTTTGGATTACTCCAACACCAGACTGATCGACAACCTGGAAAACATGAAAAGCCTTGGCATATCAACAATAATTCTTTAATAGTAGAGACAAGAACGTGAAAGACACATATAACAGAAACTTACTACAACGGTGTTAGGATAAATTTCAACAGCTTCGTCATGCACAAGATCCGTATGGGAAAAACTAACAAACTTCACAAGAAGGTGAAAGATAAATTAAAGACCAACCCCATGATTTCTTTTAACTAGATGAACTGAAAAACTAGTCAAAACAATCTATATTACCCCCAATCAGATAACCAAATCCAAACCAATGCTTATCATTAGTCAATGCTTCACCAAGAAGTAAAAAAGAATTTACTAACCTTAAGAATAGTCTTGGGGGGAACACATTTCCCCCCAAGAACTTCTTTGGTTGATTTACCCGCACCGACCTGAAAAGATATCACATATAGTGTTTCACTTAGCACATAAAAAACAGGGGCAGTTAAAATTTAACAGTAACTGAAAAAGAATTCGATAACATTTCACGGTATTGCTGAAGCACATTCCGGGAGGTCATTGCTTCTTCCAACGTCACCTGTCTCTCCAAGTACTCCCCCCTCGGCAACCTGCTGATAACGCACAAATAATCTATTAGGGTAGTCAAACAACATAAATGGGACAGTAGCGCAATTACAAGGTTAAACCAACTTACATATATTCCAGTTTTGTCAACAATGGCAGAATTGATATCAAAAGCTTCTTCAGGAACCTGGAAGAAGATAAAACAACACATTGGAATAGAAAATGGGAAAACAATTATGAAGTAACATCTCTAAAGGGTAAGAAGGTCTACTTGTTTGATATGGCCCGCCTCCTCCTCAACCACCAAGGGGGGGGATATTCGGGTCCTCAATCCTTTGCCCCTCACAAGGGGAGCTGATACCACTTACATAAACACCCCCACTAGAAATACCCTGAATCATAGGACATAGACATATAACAAAAAATATATCAGATAAGTTTGGAATTATCGTGTAATAGTTTACAAATTCAAATATGTTTGGGACCTCAATCCTTTGTCCCTCACGAGGGGAGCTGATAACACTGACATCAACACCCCCACTAGAGATCACCTGAATCATATTAAATAGAAGTATAACAAAAATAATATCAGATAAGTTTGAAATTTCCGAGTTGTGTTGTGTTGAGCCACTGATGGTCCAACGATTAGGCCTGGGTTAACCGAGACTATCTTGAGCATACGGTCCATGGCTAATGCCCAAGCTGCCTTCTCAAATTGTGTCTTCGCAAGAGCATGCCATAGCTGCCCGGCTGCACATATACCGACACACACACAAGTTTGTTAAAAAAGAAAACTTTATATTCATCCTAAAACCTTAATTTAAAAAGCTAATTAATTTTTGATCTAGGGACTAGGTTGGATTTAGTTAAGAGGTTTGACCTCTTTAATATGTTATAGAGAGATTACAAGAGAAGTGATCATAAGACTACAATTTTTTTAACTCACATTGTATCCTTCATGGTTGTCCAAGCAACAGAACACAACGTTACAGTTGTTAATGGAAACGAGGATGCTTTGGTAATCTAACACATCAACATCATAATATACCTCTTCTGTAGCTTCCATGTCTCTGATCTTCTCTTTAACCTTATTACCAAAATCCTCATTAGAAAAGACAGATAAAATAAAGAAAAAAAGAATCAACCTCTTTGAGACTTGGTGTTGATGTTCTTCTTCTATATATAAAAGTCTCTATTTTCCTAAAAACAAGACTTCTTTGAGAGTACTTGATGTTCTATTTTCCCAACAACATCATCACTTATATATAGAATGTCTTAAGACCTATGAACAACAACAAGTCATAATTAAGTCTATTGTTCAAAAAATAAATATCGACGAGATCAATCTCACAACAAAGTTGAAATCATTTTTATGAGTAAAGAAATCTTTTAAATTGGTCTTTATTGTATTGATGTGGTGACTTATTGTTTTTATTCAATTCATTTTGTGTTATAAATTGTATTGCTTAATTAAGATTAATCTCATAAAAGAAAAAAAAAAGACCGTTGTAATAATATTTTGTGACCGTTGTGCTGAAGAAAACAACATAATCAAAACCTCATATCAATCATCTTAAAAGATTTGGCATCAATCTCCTTTTGGAACTACAAAGATTTGGTATAGTGCTTAATTGGTTTGATTTGCGTTGTTTTATTAAACTTATTACTGAATCTCATGTTGAATTGTGTTTGCTTCCCGACCATATTGTATCACGTGTCTGCAACAACATACATAACTCAATCTCATAGTCGTTATAGCCTTATAGGAGCTGTTGGTTCATCAATCATGTTAACCTTTATGATTCACGGTATTGTTTATATTCAACTCTTTGGTTTTGTAATGAGTATTAATAGTTCTATGTCTCCTTTGTATCTCCCTTTTTATATGATTTTGAGTAATCAGTATCAGTGTTAGAGTTCCTCTTTTTCTAACTAATATTACAAATCCATTGATCTGCATATAAGGTTTCAGACCCTTGATAGGAGCCGTTGGTTCTACTTCTCTGTTGTTGTTCTCTTCGTTTTTGATTTTGGTTATATTGTCTTTGCAGGTCACTATGATGTTCTCTATTACTATGAAGATCTGATCAATAGAACTTCCTCACCGTTATCAAAAAGAAGAAGGATCATGTAGCATCAGACCATTACTACATTTATAACCGAGGTATATACTGCTTTACTCATTTGATTTGTGAGTTTCATTGCATTGGTTTATTAGATTACTATACTGAGTTTATGTTGCTTCCTGACCACATAGAATTACGCGTCTGCAACATACAGAACTCAATCTCATAGTCATATATGCACGTACGTTTGGAATGCAATGCAAGCCATTTTTGTCTACTTTTTAGTTTATCCATCATGTTGACCTTATGATTCCTATCTATGTCTCCTTTGAATGTTTATATGATTTTGTGTATTCATTGTTAGATAATCAAGATTGTTCCTGGGTTATGTCTTTTTGTTGATGAAAGCTCATTTTGTGTTCTCTGTTTTGCAATTGAAGCTGTTGATGTGTTAGTGGGCCTTGTGGAACAACTGTTATTGGTCTCTCGTATTAGAGGTCCAACCTTGTTTGTGTAAATGATTTTGTTTGTTGAGCGTGACTGCAGTTTTTAAGTTGTGTAGCTCTCAAGTAGCTAGAAAAGTGTGTGTTTGTGTACGTGTTAGGTGTGTGTGTGTGTTTGATGTGTAAGAGTCGCAGAAGAAAAAAAAGGATGATGGAGAGAAAAATTATCTTTTGATGTTTCTGTTGATTTCCAAATGTTCTCTGCACTCTGCAATTTAAATGGTGAAATTCAACACTTTTCTTTCAGGGTGAAGACGCATCAAGGTTCGATGGTACTTAAGATTTCACAGGTATATTTTTAACTTTTCTAACTTTTTAAAATTAAAAATAAATTAAGAACAATTCATCTAACTTTTAAAATTAAATAAAATATACATTAAAAAAATATTTAATGTATAGTAATCTAATAAAATATACATTAAAAAAATATTTTATGTTTTAAATTTATATTTTTTAATAAATCAAAATATTCTTTTTCGGTTAATTCTAAGTGTTAAACTTAAATACGTTGAAAACAAACCGGGCGGAGCATCCAGTCCCTTTGTGGGTCCGTCAGTGGTGTATAAGTTCAACATGTTTTCACGTATTGTAAATTTAACGCTTAGGTTTTCAAGTTTTTTTTTTTTTTTTTTTGAACCACACATTTATTAAAATTGTACTCCATGGTTGGTAGCCCAAACCGGAGGAAAGTTGTTTACAATAGTAACTTCTGAATCAAAAGATCTGGAAGAATGAGCCAGTCAATCTGCTTTTGAAGTACAAGTACGAGAAATCTTAGTTAAAGAAAACGACGGAAATGATGCACGTAACAGTAGAAAATCGTCTAAGAGGTTGGAGAATGCTGGCCACTCTTGTGGGTCTTGTACCATTGCAATAAGCTCGGCACAATCTGATTCAAAAGTATGACAGTCAATCCTTCTTATAAGAATATTCTCCATAGCCCATAATAACGCTTCCAATTCTGAATGGAGTGGTGAGGGACACCCTCTAAGACATTTAGCACCTAGTAGATATGTTTGCTCCTCTCCTCTGAAACACCACCACCCCAGGCCTGTAAACATATTCCCCGACTTCCACGAACCATCGATACGACATCGAACAATTAGCGAAGGGGGAGATATAGGTTCTATTGGTTCAGTTACTTCAGTCGAACTAATTTGGGCTTCTTCCCATGATAATTGTTCACTTAAAGCTTGATTTATGATGTCTACTGGTTCAGACTGAGTTCCTTGGAACACCTTTTTATTTCTATCCTTCCATATAAACCATAAAATCCATGGAAATAAATGCTTTTTCTCCTTCTCCCTTAACCAAGGAATCACACTCCAAAAAATGAAGTCTAGATTTGCGAATCTCGAGCTATAAGGAAAACCTCCTGGGAGCATAGGAATTGTAGATAATTCCCAAATTCGCCTCGAATGCGCACATTCAAAAAGCGCATGATTAATTGTCTCGATTTCAAAGCCACATTTTTTACATACCGTGTCACATTGAATCTTGCGAGAAGGTAAGGCGTCCATGACCGGAAGTGTACCCGTGGGTGGCAATTTGCCAAATAAAATGTTTGATTTTTGGTGGTGCGCGAATATGCCATGCGTACGCTTTTAGAGTAGTATAGCTTGGATTCTCTTCCGCCTCTCCTATCAAATTTTGTGCTAGCCAGTACCCAGATTTGACCATATATTTTCCTGATTTTGTATAATGTCAGATCAATCTATCCGGCTTATAGGTTAAAAATTAAGTTTTTCTCGAACATAATTAAAATTTTTACTTTTGAGCCACCTAGGCTTTCAGGGATTCCCAAATAGGAACTCATATCCCCTTCCTTATCTATACCATTTATGGTTTTAACCTATCTTTGATTTGTGCTGATACTTTTTTCCCAAACAGAACATATGATTTATTAAGATTTACTTCCTGCCCTGATGCTTTTCCATAGCTCCTAATTATTTCCATAACTTTTTTACATTGATCTTCTTCCGCTTTACAAAAAAACAAACTATCGTCAGCGAAAAGTAAATGAGAGATAGTCGGACACTCCCGTGCTAACTTTATGCATGTCAACTTATTCTTTGTTTCTGCCTTTTTAATATTAGCGATCAGAGCCTCTGTACACAAAATGAACAAATAAGGTGATAATGGATCTCCTTGTTTTAAACCTCGTTGAGGAGTAATTCTTCCTGAGGGTTGGCCATTTAATAAAACTTGATATGAAACTGATCGCACACTCCACATAATCCACGAAACCCATCTTGCATCAAAACCTAGCTGGATCAAAACTGCCTCCAGAAAATCCCATTCGACTCTATCATATGCCTTGCTCATATCTGTCTTAATAGCCAGGAAATATGATTTACATGATGCAATAGTTCTTAACCCATGAAACATTTCCTGCGCGATTAAAATATTATCAGTAATTACTCTACCCGAAACAAAGGCCGATTGTGTTTCCGAAATTAGCCTAGGTAAAATTTTCTTTAGCCTTAGACAAAGAATTTTAGAAATAATATTGTAACTCACATTACAAAGACTTATTGGCCTAAATTCTGCCATCCGTTGTGGTTTATCTACTTTTGGAATTAAACAAATATTTGTTTCATTCAATCTTCTATCAAACTGTCCTGTACGGAAGAAATCTTTAACCAGAGCAACCAAATCCCCTTTTAAAGAATGTCAAAATCTTTGATAGAACAAAGCCGTCATCCCATCTGGTCCTGGAGTTTTTTTTGGATGCATAGAAAATAAAGCTTTCCTAATCTCACCCTCTGTGATCTCCTTGGTTAAATCTCTATTAATACTCTCTATAATGAAAGGATTTACCTCTTGTACCATCTCTGAAATGCCACTCATATTAGATTTTTTAAAAAGGTCCATGAAATAATCAATGGCAATATTTTCCATACCAGAATTTGTTTCCACCCATGAGTCATCTGGACCAAATAATCCTAAGATCCTATTCCGTGCCTGCTTTGCTTTGTGGATGCATGAAAGGATTTAGGATTTTTATCCCCTACTTTTAACCAAAATTTCCTACTTTTTTGTTGCCAGTATATCTCCTCATCACGATACGCCTCCTTTAATTTATTCTCAACATTTCTAATTTCCACCTGAGGAATTGAGTCATCATTTTTTGCCTCCTCTAGAGCCGACTTCAAAGAGGATATCAATGCCTCACCATTGGGAATATTATTTTTTCTCCACCATGAGATAGAATTTCTGCAATTTTTTAGCTTATCCACAAACACCGGGATTCTAAATTTTTTGGAACGACGATCTATTTTTTATCTTATCCCCAAATCGATTCCATCTTCTTCTTATGAACCCTAATCCCCAAATCGCAATTTCATCTTCTTCCCAACTCTTCTTCTTCTCCGAATTGATCTTAGCTCCTCCGCCGATGTCACTTGTCAAGATTGAGATTGAAATTGGAGTAGATTTGAATCATAGGGTTTTAAGGTTCTTAGATTTGGGGGTTTTTAAACAAATGAAGATTTGGGTTGGAAGTTGGGTTTATTACTCAGACCCTGATTTCTAATTTGATTTCGTTTCTAGGTTGTTTCGATGTGGGGAGATCTAACTATGGAACTTTGTTTCGAGGGAGATACAGAGAGAAGCTGAAAGTGTGGGTGGAACTGGTCGTATACGAAAGTTCCGAGGGGGAAATAGATCGTCGTTCCAAATTTTTTTGTTCGGTTCCACCCCGATTCAACTGCCCCAGAGAGACCATCTTTGCCAATCCATCTCTTATCAAACTGAAACTGTCGTCTAGGAATTTCTAAATATTTTTCACAATTGATTAGAATGGGTCTATGATCCAATCCAATCATAGCCAGATAATCTACCTTGGAATAAGGAAAAAGACTCTGCCAATCTTCATTTCCTAAAGCCCGATCAAGCCTACATCTTATAACTTGATTATTTCTTCTATATCCTTTCCAAGATAACTGATCACCATAACACGGAAACTCTAACATCCCACAATCTCGGATCATTGAATTAAATAAAACAAACGAAGATGCAGGCCTCAAATTTCCCCCTAATTTTTCATGATTTCTAGAAAGCTCATTAAAATCACGGACCATGAACCATGGAGCATTTCTGTTAGATCCTAGTTGTATTAATTTATCCCACACCGAACCCCGAAGAGAAACAACAGGATCTCCATAAACAAATGTCATAAACACAATTTGTTGTCCCAAAAGAGCTTTAACATCAATAATCCGATTACTCTCATAAAGAACCTCCAATTTTATTTCATCATTATAAAATAAAGCTAAACCGCCGCTATAACCACGTGGTTCAACTGTATACAATTTATTGTAACCCAAACAAACTTGAAATTTTTGTAAATAAGAAAATCATTTTTTTGTCTCCGACAAAAATAGAAGGTCCGGTTTATTCTTCTTCCACACATCCTTTAAATAGTTCTCCGTCAGGTCAGCCCCTATGCCCTGACAGTTCCAGCTTATGACTTTCACGTTTGAGCCGGTGGTTTCGGGAGCGCCACCGTCCCTTTCTTCGACACACGACTCTCTCCACCCAAGATGATTCCTTCCTTAACTTTGTGGTGTTGTCTGCCTACAGCCTTTTGCTTGATAACATCACCTACATTTTTAGAAAGTAAAGCCTTAGCTAACAAACGTTTTCCGGGAGAGGCCATAAGTAAAGCATATCTCTTATTTGCCTTAACACCTTTACTGCCATGAACACCATAAGTTTTCTGTAATAATACGTTTTTACTGCCCAAATCAACCTCCATCATAGCCTTACTAACTATATCCACATCAATACATAAAGGATCAGAGCTACGAGACATACCTTTTCGATGAATATTATCCTCAACATGACCATGAGTCACGATACATGTAGCTTCTTCCTCATTCATTACTTGATCCTCTTCCTGGTATTCTCCATCCTCTAATAAGTCATCCGTACTCTCTGTAAAATCAAGACCAACTGATAAATCCTTACTCTCTGTTTCCGGTTCAACTTCTGATCCAAGATCATCCTGAATTTTGCCCACCACAAGAGCCTCTGTAGTGTAAGCTTTATTGACAATAGAATTATCCACATTAGATACCTGCTTAACTTGATACAATGGTTTTGGCCAGAGTGGTCCTGGACCTCTTCTGCCCACCTAGGAGCTATGAGCTTCAAATTGTGACCCCTCACCAACATTCATAGCTGCTCCTCTCCCAAACTCCCCACTGGATTCAGCCCAGTTCCCAAGGAAAACTCATCTTATTACCCCAGGCTGCAACATGTTTATCATAACGTCGGTAATTATGCTTTCCGGTATTCCCCTCTTCTAGATGATACTGAAAACTCCCATTGTTGTCCTCACTTTGAAAATCCAGCGCTCTCTTCACAGTTCCTTGTCTCGGTTTTTCCCACCCTCCCTCATGCTTTTAGGCATTTTGTTTAGCCAACACTTGTTGTCTAGGAGGCCCTCTCCTGTCAGCTTGGTCGTCAATCACTCTATTCCCAGAAACCCTTCTTAACTCTGGACAAGCACCAACCTCATGAGTTAACCTAAAGCAATGTTCACAGAACCCAATAAGCTTTTCATACTCCAAAGGAACCACCAATTGAAACATAATGGGATTAAAACCATTAACAGTGACATAGATACTACCAGTATCTTCATCAATCTCCCGAATTAAACCCAGCTTCTTCCCAATAGCTCGTAATGTTGCTTCTTCCCACAGATGTATTGGGATCCCAGAAGCTTTAACCCAAAAATTAATAGTTGATGGGTAAGTACTTGATATGATAGGCTCCCAACGAACCAATTCTATCATCCACCCATCAAAATGATAAGGCACGTTATGCAAAACCCCCTCAAGCTCCTCCTCAGATTCAAAATTAAACTGAAAAGTCCCCTGTCCCAAATCTGCTCCAACGACCTTATCTTCCAACTTCCAAATCTTAGGCATATTTGCCACAAGAGAATCCATCATCTGAATACTTGGGTTCATCAACCTCCCAATAAGGGTAAGGGAGAACTGTTGAATCCGTTGTGACACAGGCGAACCAGAGATCTTACCCGTCTCGGTACGAACCATCGCTGCCTTTCCCTTATTCAAAGCCAACTGAGCCATAATACACCCCCAAAACCAAACCCGACACCCTTCTTGAAAGATGAAGGAACGAAGGCAGATAGACTGGAAAAGCAAATATTGTTTAGTAGAAACGAAAGCAGAGATGAGAGAGACCCTTGACTCTCTCCTCTGAATATATACCCACGAAAAAAGAATAATCCCCCATCCTTCTTTGGTTAAACCACATAAAGAACGAATCCACAAAACTTCCCATAAACGACCAACAATAGACTTTTGGAATCTCTCCTTATTGATAAAAGAGATGTGATGTGTGATTCTCAATCGGTAAATTGAATCGTAATATCTCTTCATAATTCCCAAAGATATTACCCTCCAGCCTAGAGAATCCTTACATTGAAACAAAAGAACTTGATCAATCAACACCACCTCTCGTAATCTTCCCAAACTATGATATCTTAATCCATATAATAAGATCAAAAACCAAATACGGTACATTCTTTCCAATCATATACACCTTTTGAATCCACTAGTTTCCATTACCAAACCAAACACCAACATTAAAAATTCCAATCAGAACCACTGCCCTCTTTTCCAAATTGAACTGTATCTCCACGTGTAGCATAAAACCACATCTCTCCCACAGCCATAAGAATATCCCATTCAAACTGTGATCCATAATCCAATCCCGGACCAGAACCGCAAAACCGAGATCCAACAAACCAAAAACCAAAGACCACAACACCCATAAGAACCTTCGCTGACCCAAAATTTTCACGAACACTTGCTGCCATCTCCACCACCGTCTCCATGGAACCACTATTATCCAACGAAGGCACTTCTCCCAAACCACAACCCAATACTCCTCTACACCAAACCACAATGATCCCTCTGAACCGAGATCCAAAGAACTGGAGAAGAACACCACCATCAAAACCTAGATCTGAACCCAATCGCCATCGCCATGGCTTCTAATTGATAAGTTTTTCTTTATAACTCTGATATGAATGCACAGGTTTTAAAGTTTTTTATAATGATTCTTTTTTAATGTAAAGTTGTCATTTTTAACAAAAATGTTTTAATTTTTAAAATTTTAGCTTGAAATTAAAATAGCTTGAAAACAAGCTAGACATAGCACCCAATTGTGATCATATTGTAACTCAGTTTGGTGTATAAGTTCAACATGTTTTCACAAAATGTAAATTTAACGCTTAAACTTTCTATACGATTTTGTGCATTACAAATAAACCATTCAAGTCGTTAATTTTTGCAACTCTACCCTCCAGATCAACAAAGCAAAACTACTAAATCAAATATTTATGTATTATTTTAATCGATTTTACAGACACATGCATTTATTTATTTTTGAAAACTTCTATTCTGCTGACTTCTATTTTGTTAAGCCTTTAGATATGTCTTCTGTTAAGTGTTATATTCTTTATGTTAAGCATTCCAAGCCTTTACTGCTTTGACAACAATATATGTGCAAAAAGTAGAACCCACGCAAAGCACAACAAACACCAAATCATGCACAATTGATAAGAAGTTGATCAACGACAACAATTGTGAGGGATTAACAGAGGTTGTTGTCTTTACAACGAGGCAATTATATGATTAAAAATATCTCTTAATTTTCCATAATTCTAGCATGTGATGCAAATATCAACAACAAATTAGGTGTCAAACTACCATTTTGGATTTCTCAAGTAGAATTCTCTGCAAATTCATAAGAATCTTTGAACACTTCCCCTCAAAGTCGAGGGAACCTCAAGTTAATATTCTGGGTTACTTGATAACGCCATCCATTTGAGAAACGTGATGTAGCTTTTCTTACTAACTGTTCACACTTAGTGAATGTGTTTTCTCTATCCGAGTGTTTGATATTTTCTACTAATCTCGAAGAAAAAAAATCGATAGAGAAGGATTTTCATATTTTCTTTTTATATCTTATCTCTCGTGGCATGTCTTCTCCAACCCTGTAGCTAGCATATTATAATTATTCTCCTAACAATAAAAAGCGATGACTCTTTTTATCTCTTATACCTCGTACCAAAAATGTTAAAGCGGATTTGTTGGCTCAAAATTTCTTATCATACCGCATCACTTTTGTAAATAATATTTCTTTTTCCAATTGGATTGCAAATCACTATTTTCTAGGAAAAAGGCTTTCAGAGTTGCAATATTCTTTTTGTTATTTGTTGCTAGCTGGCCTCATTGTATATCATAACAAAAATTCACATTTCTATAAGTAACAAATTTTTCTAATTTTTTTTAATTTCAAGTTCCAAAAAAATAAATATATAAAATACATATACTAAATTGAGATTACAATATAGTAAATAAATAAATAAAGCAAGCTATTTTTATTTTTTTATTAACAAAACTGTAAAAAAAAAAATTCTTATTTATAACATATTTATTTGGAATTTTCTTGCCTTTTAATTTTTAACAAGCAAAGCCAGCTTCCACCAGCTTGCTTAGTTTCTTGTATCTCAATCTCTCTTCATAAACTTCACTTCCTTGCATCTCTTGTTCATACCTAAATCCAATATTACAAAGTTATAAACACACATTAATACAAAGAAAAGGTTATATTGTAAAAAGAATAATAAAAATATGTACCTTGGTGGCATCTATACTATTAAAATTGGAGCATTTTTTATAGGTGTAACCAAACAGATTAATTAGAAAAAATGAAATAAAATGTAATCCTAAACCTATAGCCAAACAAAATTAATGACAGATTTTTATATGAAAAAATATGCTTTAATATAAATTAAAAATAAAAACTAATAACTAACCAATATTTATGGAAATCATAATAAATTTGTTACAATAAAATGTGGCCTGTTAAATTCGACATTTTTAAGATTATATAATGCTTTAAACGTTTATTTTACCTAATTTAAACTCATATATTTTAAAATATTTTTATATTTTAATTTTTGAAACGTTTAAAATAAACTGATATTTATAGTATTTTAAATTGTGTATATGTAAACAGTTTAAATTAGGTAAATTAACATTTATAATAAATTAGGTCCAAGAAATATTAAAATACTATAAATATCTAAATTCTATAGAATTTTAGGTATTATTAATATTTACTTTGTTGAAAGGTTTTAAAATATTTAAAATATTTAAACTATATGTAAAGTTTAAAATATTAGAAATATTTAAACTCAGAAAAAATTTTAAGTTCAAGAATTATTATATTATATATTAAAAAGTTGGGGGATTTTGATAACTCCATATTTGACCCAATTTAAGCATACTTATACTGCATGTTTTTCATAGTTTGAGTCTTGTTTCATATGTATTATAGTCTTTTTTCCTTCATTTTGCACTCTTAGGTTGTTTTTGCATTAGCATTGCATATTTTGTAAATTTCGAGCATTATTAGGTGTTTCGGAGTTCTAAAAGAGAAGGAATGTGTTCTTTTCATTTCTGGGACTAAAGAAGAGAATTGAAAGCATAAAGAATGAAAAAATAAGGCACTCGACCAACCAACTCGACCGCGTCAACAATCATCCGATCGGATGCAGTATAAGTCTCTCAAAGATCGACTCGAATGAAGATCTTGGGTTGGGTTTTGGCTTCCGAGGTCTTCACCAAAGTTGTTGGAAATTGAGTTAGCTTTCCAGTGCCGGTGATTTGGAGCCAATCCGAGATGCGGTTCAAGAGTTATCACTGTTTTAGTGAAGCTATATACATCCAGATCGAAGATTGGACGCCTAGAAGATCTCACCCGACCAAATGAAGCTGACCCGACCAAGTCACTATCTGACCCGATCTGATGGAGTGAAAGACCAGATTTTCAACTAAGGCATTGCACCCGATCGAGCATTTGATGGACCCGAACGAGCGAACATGCACCCGACCGAGCTCACCTCAAACCGACTTTGTAATTTGTCTTTTTCTGTTTTAGGGCTTCTTGCCTTTAGTATAAATAGACCCTTTGGGTCATTATGTAAAAGGAGAGTTCTAATTAGGGTTTTTCTCTGTAGCCAGCAAATATTTCCAGAAACTTGTAATATTTATAACTTTTGATCTATTGAGTATTTGAAGTTGCTTCTTCATATTATTTTTCTCCTTAGATCATTATCTATCTAGTTATGCAAGATTCAATGATTTCTGGGTTTATGTTCTTCATGATGAACTCCAGATCTGAGTAGTTTTCTGGGTTTAGAGGATGGGTTAGGTGATGAGGAATCTTAGTTTCTAAGGTTACTTAAGGGGGTGTTATTGGTTTGAGATTTAAATAGAGTTTTAATGACTTTAAATGTTAGGTAAAGTATGTTGTTATTCAATCAAGACTTTTTAAAAGTCTCTCAAAGTTTGGTGTTATTAGTTGTAGATTTGTAAAAAGAAATCTAAAATCATCATAAATCTAGAGTTATTGGATTAAGAGTTTTATAAAGTCATTAAAAATTTTGTGTTATTCAACTAAAACAAGACAATCTTGGATTGTTAATAAATTAAACTATTAGGTTATTGGTTTAGGATTTTATATACATTTCTTCACAAAATAAAGTCATGAAAACTCCCACCTAAAATAGAGAGATTGTGAATCATGAGAGTTGGACTCTTGTAAAAAAACAAAATGACATACAGTATTTTGAACATGGGTCTTCTATCAAATGGTTTCAACAAAATGAAACTATCTACGTTCTATTGATACGGTGTCATTACAAAATGAAAAGTGTCATTACGAATCAAACTTTCTTCGATGAGATCAAAGGACCCTTCGAGGTCTGTCTTATCTCAGTTTGTAGTACTTGCTTCTACTGCAACAAAGTCATTTGTCATTTCCACCCGTCCTTTTGGTGTTTTGCCTTGAAAGAATGACATATCACATTCTGTTGTTAATGGCTCTTGAGATGATTGTTCAAAAGCTTCATCACTGATGATGTTATCTCTCACTCTATTACTCTCCCCAATTCTGGTTCGAGCATCAATGGTATCACCCATTCCAATTGCAGAACCACCGGTAGCTAAGCCACAACTAAATATGAGTTCAAGATCCTCAAATTTGTCATTTGACTCATATCGTAGATGTCTATGTTTAGGATGTTTCTGTAAATCAAAGAAATATATATATATATATATATATATATATTACTCATACTATATGTTTGAAAAATAAATGTTCTATGATTAACCATGTATAATTAAACACATACCTTTAAGTACTCCTCCCACACTTCATCCGGAGCGGTAAACTTTTTTCATTTCAGGATCCCATCTAAATCCAGAATTTAAGCGTTGAAGGTCTAAATTTTTTTGGTATAGGCCTCTCAAGTACTTGCATCTACTCAAGTATTGACTGTGATTTTTTTGGCATCCAAGTCTTTCATTGAGAACTGGTAAAATTTTTTGCTCCACCGTTAGCTTGCTAAAGTTACCGCTATTATCACGCCAGTTTCGGTGAACTGCATCAACAAGTAACTCTACTAGCACTTGTGTCTCCTCTGGTCCCCACTGACTGTATGAACCCTTTTCCTTACTCTTTTGGGAATCTCCCATTAGCTAAGCATATATGTATAATAAATAGTGATAAAAAAAATATTGATAATCACTAGATTATCTCAGTCAATAGAAGAAAAAAAGAATGAAACAAAAAATGAAACACCCAAGTAAAAGGAAGATAATAATATATGAACAGAGAAATTAACATCCAAGCAAATAATGAATGAAATACCTAAGATGAATCAGAGAAAACTTGAGAAAACCTATGTACCTGTAACTTTTGACTGAAGCGTTGAATACTTATGGCCGGTGATCGAGTATGGTTTTTGATATAACCAAAACCTACGCTTTTTGACAAAAGCGTTGAATAAACAGTATGACCTTGGCAAATATAATCTTTATAGAACGAGCCCAATATGCACCCGACCGAGCTCACCTCAAACCGACTTTGTAATCTGTCTTTTTCTGTTTTAGGGCTTCCTGCCTTTAGTATAAATAGACCCCTTGGGTCATTATGTAAAAGGAGAGTTCTAATTAGGGTTTTTCTCTGTAGCCACCAAATATTTCCAGAAACTTGTAATATTTATAACTTTTGATCTATTGAGTATTTGGAGTATATTATTTTGCTCTTTAGATCATTATCTATCTAGTTATGCAAGATTCAATGATTTCTGGGTTTATGTTCTTCATGATGAACTCCAGATCTGAGTAGTTTTCTGGGTTTAGAGGATGGGTTAGGTGATGAGGAATCTTAGTTTCTAGGGTTGCTTAAGTATAAATTTAGGTAGATACCTTCTGGATTAGGAGATCTTAATGCTAATCTTAACATTAACCATGTGGGATTAGATCTTAGACATTCCAGCACTCAAAAAGTGTTCAAATGGAATGTCTGATCAACTAATGCCAGAGATATTTACTTACCCAAGAGATTGGTTGTTAAGGAGTAGATTGACATTAATGAGCTTGTTCTTTATGCCTATTTATAGTATGTTTCATCAATGAAAGTTGAGATTAGGAAGTGCTTGTTTATCTCATTGTTTACCTGCTTTTATTTCTGCTTTCAATATTGCTTATGTAGTTTACTTTTATGCATTAGAGTTCTTTAAAACGAAACTTTCAACTGCTTGGCTTGACTTGATTAGTTCTTCTATATCTTGATTGTTTACAATACATCCATTTGGATCGATAACTTCTTATGCTACATCGCATTGGGGAATTGAACTCCAAGAGTAAACAAAACGCTTGTTTCAATTTGGCGCCGCTGCCATTTGGATGTTAATTGTTCCATTTAAGATCCCAGTTCTATCTAGATCAAGTTCTTTTTATTTCCTTTCTATTTCATTACTGATTTCTATTTGCTGCTTGTCTGATTTGCATTTCAGGTACACGACTACTCGAGCCGGACCACCCAACCCGATCGAGTTACACCAAACCCGATCGATTCTGCTCTCAGCTCGACCGTGTCTCACCTCTGCTCATGAATCTGATGTGAAAAAGTATAGAGAGACAACACAAACAAATACGCTTGGAACGCGCCAAGCAAACACTTTTCCTTTCGATCTTTATTAACAAAATTTATCTTTTCCTAGGATACAATTTTGTCTCGTTTCTTATTCAATCTATTCCTCCCAATAGAATTGAATCCGACTAAAGAACGAGAACTAAGCCTATCTCTTCTACACCCGTGTAGCTCTAAGAGAAAAACAAACACTCACCTTTTCAGCCTTGTTTTGCTAGCTTCAAAGTTTTACAATACCGCACAAAGAGTCTAAAGTGTTCAAAGTGGCTCGTGGCCAACCCTAGATTATTTATACTAACTACCCAAAACCCTAACCCTAGGATCTTCGAGAATCTCACACAATCGGAATATACTTGCTTGTCAAGCTTATCTTTTCCTTATTTCATGTGAAGAATATTCACCATATTCACACACATTTCGTCTCTATCTTTGCTGCCAAGCACTAAATCCTCCTTAGCACGTCACTACATTCACTTAAGCTTTGCCACGTCATCTCACGATTCCATGTCAGCAACTTCAAGTGTCTGATGTGATTCAGGCGTCTGGTGTGGTCTCAAGCGTCTGAACAGATGAAGCTTCCTGATCTTCACAGCAAGCTGTTCTAGAACTGCATCTTCAGTCTCCCCCTTTTTGACTTAGTTTGATAATCAAGCATCCTTTTTACTAAACCTGAAAGTCAACAAAGAGACAAAACCAAACACAGCAACAAGGCAAACATCTAGTAATATAACTAGCATATATCCCAAAATAAGAAATCCTAAAATGCCATGTTTAAACAAATTACAGACCCAAAAGCTAAAGAGCTAACGAAACAAGGTTCTGTAATTAAAATACATTGTTGCTAACAACCAAAAATAAACAGCAACAACAACAGCAAGTGCTCCCCCAAGGTTGACAAGCCAAAACTATTTTCGGGTTTTGAACTTTTAGATTATTATCCCAATCTTGTAGCACGGAGAGGTAGAAGTATCCCGGATTTAGCCAAGCCCGGCTCATTAAAATATTTGGCTCTGTACTAATATATATTTTTAACATTATGATGAAGATTAATATTTTAGAAGGCCCTAAATTAATTTTAAAAAGGGAAAAAATCATTAATTGTTGCTAAAGAGCTAACGAAACAAGGTTTTGTAATTAAAATACATTGTTGCTAACAACCAAAAATAAACAGCAACAACAACAGCAAGTGCTCCCCCAAGGTTGACAAGCCAAAACTATTTTCGGGTTTTGAACTTTTAGATTATTATCCCAATCTTGTAGCACGGAGAGGTAGAAGTATCCCGGATTTAGCCAAGCCCGGCTCATTAAAATATTTGGCTCTGTACTAATATATATTTTTAACATTATGATGAAGATTAATATTTTAGAAGGCCCTAAATTAATTTTAAAAAGGGAAAAAATCATTAATTTGTGAAGATATTTTTGGAAAATATTTTTTTGGTCCTCTACAATTTCTCCTCTTGAACATGCTAAGAAAACTCAGTAAGTACAAAAGGATACTACCAGCCCCACTTGAGTTTTGATAGAAAAGATTTGGGGAAAAAATAAGCGCAGGATCGTTCTTAGAGCATGTACGACAGTGATTTTATGAATGTTTTAACAATAGATCTTAAAATATAATAATTAAATTTATTGAAATATTTTGTCTAAAAAATTAGATTTGTATCTAATTTAAGATATCATTTGTGAGTGTTTAAATTCAATTTTGTATAAAACATCATAATTAATTGTTGTAATGTGTGTCACCATTAAACATGCTCGCTCTCAAAATAAAAATAAAAAATAAGAGCAAGACTGGAAAAAATAAGTTACATCTCATGTGATAAAAATCCGTTAAAACTGGTGATCCTGTCCAATACCAAAATCCTGGTCATAAAGTTTTATTCATAACTTTAATTAGTTAATTTTCTTATCAAGACTTTAATTTGAGTCAATATTCAACTTACAAAATATATATATATATATTCTTTTTTGTTCATAAAGGACAATTTTTGTTCTTTTACTTTTATGCTAAGTTTTAACCCGTGGTATACCGCAAAATGATTTTTTTTTAAATTAAAAATTTATATTTTAAGTTAACCCGTAAAAAAATTAAATATAGACAATTCTTATACAAAAATATATTATATTATGTTAACTCAAACACGTTTTAATTTTTCTTAAATACAGAACCGGATTAAACCGAATAAAATTTTTAATTTGGATGCCTGAGAATCAAACTTCCTGCACATTTCTAGTTGAGAGAATATTAGTCCTATTTATAATGGTTTTGAACTATTATCTAAAATTTTCTACCTAATTTAGACGTTTTACATATATTTATTTTTTTATCGATTCAGTAATATACATCCGTTTTCAAAAATTTAAACTGCAAAATATGCGGAAAGAAATTTGTATTTTTACTATACATATGTTATATGTAATAATATAAATTAAAAACAAATAAGATTATATAAATATATTAGAGAGAGATTTGACTTATTAGAAAGAGATTTTAGGAAATATTTTTGATGTAATAAATATTTTTTTCAATTATACGATTTACTTATGATTTAATTACAAAATTTACTTTTAAGGTTTGTTATTTATTAAAATGGCAAGGGTTTAGTTATGCAAATATTAAAAAGTAAAAGGTTATAAACCAAAATAGATTTTAGTACAAAATGTACTCCAAAAATGTTAAGGTAGATATTCAACTTACAAAATATATATATATATATATATATGATTTCTTTCCTTCTAAAACTTATTTCTATTTTAATTAGTCAATATTTGGAAATCAATATATAATTTTCTTTCTATTTAACATAAATTAAAATCTCACTATCTAATCCATAAATGCATGCAAGAGCATCTCTGCAAATAGAGAGCAGCATTTTCACCTTGACACAAACTCTCAATACCTGATTCCTAGGTAGCCGGTGTAGACAGTTTAATGATTTGTTTGTCTTAATGAGTATGTTTTATATATTTTTGGTCAATGTTGTATGCTATTGTTATTTATATCTAAAAGCTTGAAAGAATATTTTTGTTTCCTTTTAACTTTACAAGGACTTGGGTTAAGCTAATTAATCAGACATGTCAAATAAAAAGAAGCCATACAACTTTATGATATCAGAAAACTTATTTATTTCAAAGTTATCCAAAACATGAAAACAAATGAAGCAAAAACGAAAAAAAAACATTGAAATCTGTGGTCTGATAAACAAAGAACCAACATGACAAAACATAATATCTTTGAGTCAACTTCTGCTTTTGTCTCTGTCATTTCCCGTTGTTACTCTTCCATCATTTCGACCTCTTCCTCAGCCACCGCATCACCACCGCTGTTGTCACCGTCTCCCCGACCACTTCTTTCACTGCCTCCCAAAACACTGCTTTCATCGCCAATACCGTTTCCTCTGGTGATGCCATGATACTCATCCATCATTTCTTGTAAGCGACGTTCGCTTTCAACAATAAGGGCTAAGTGTTCTTATTAGGCCCGGTCCTGTATCACACATAACTTGTCAGTGAATATAGCATAACAGGAGTGTTCTCTTAGTAAACGGGCTAAAGAAATCAAAGTGCATGATAAGTCGGGAACATAGAGAACATGTTGTAGGATCCGATCACTACTGAGATGAAGGGATCCTTCCTTTGTGGCGTAGGAGTCTTTGCCGTTAGGTAAAACAACAATGCTTTGTGGAATGTCTATGACATTAGTCAATAGTTCCGCGTCCCCGGTCATGTGATGGGATGCACCAGAATCCGTGTTCTTACCAGAGAGAGTTTCTGAAGATGAACCCGATGGTTTGAGGAGATTTACAATGGCTGCCAATTGGTCTTTGGAGATGGCTGGAAGGCCGGACGAGTCAGCATCAGTGCCTACAACGACGTTGTGTGCACAAGGCGGAGCGCTACTTCCGTAGCCACGTCCTCTTTTCCCGCCGTTGTTGCTGCCACGACCTCGTCCTCGTCCAGACGAGGGATTATTCCAGCCTTCAGGATATCCATGAAGAAGAAAACATGTGTCGATCGTATGGTTTGTGCGATTACAGTGGGTGCAAAGCAGGTTGTTTCTTGTTCGTGTAACTGCTGCAATTGCATTCACCCCACTTTGCACAGCCAAGCCAACTGCATCCATACGTTCTTCTTTGCTTCTGGAAATTGTGAGACGGCGTTCTTCAGCAATTAATTCAGAGTAAATTTGGTCTAAACCCAAGTTTTCTTCGCGAGTTAATCGTCCCAAAAGGTTGGTGCGAGTTGTGCCAAACCGAGACGCGTCTAGCCCCGTAAGAAACTGATGAATAAGTTCATGATCGCGTCGTTTGTTGTGTTGTAAGAGGATTGGACAAGAAGTATTAGAGCAGCAGCACCCTAACGAAGGCTCATAGTCATCTAGGTCATCCCACATGATTTTGAGCTTCTCAAAATAGGTTGCGATGTCTTGTCCGTTTTGTTGACACGCTACGATATCAGCTTTCAACTGATGTACCCGTGGAGCATTACCGGCGGAAAAACGAGCACGAAGATTTTCCCACATAACTAGGGCACTATCGACGACAGAGATGGAATGATGAATCTTCGGATCGTAATGGACCGGGCCTAATACTCCGGTGAGGAAGAGAATGGCGGTCCATTATGATTAGAATATTTAATCTCTCACATTAAACCTAATCTCTTGTAATATATATATATCTCTTATGATCAATAAAGAATCAAGCTTTCTCTCAACTTTGGCAGTTCTTCTAGCTTACGTTGCCTTCTCGCCTCCAAGGACAAGTCATCCCTCCTTGTGTTGTCATTTTCACGGATTTGGTTCAGAGCATATGGAGGGTGTATAGGACTCACATCACTGTCAAAGAGTCCCTCGATATAACCTTCAGCAGAAGACAACACATTGTCGATCCACATCATGGTTGGTTCAACCTAATACAACATATCAATATGTCATTAAATGATATCAATTTCCAAACCTAATATCATATTGGCAATTTAATGTGAAGATATATAATATTTCATCCATTTTAGAATAAGAAATCATTAAATTTTTGCATATTTTAAAATCAAAACATCATTTGATACCTATATAAACACAATCCAACCAATTAAAAAATGATCTGTAGAATATAAAATTTTAAAAACCAATAAAAAAAATTAACTTTGAACAGATTTGTGAGAAAATCATTTATATTTGAAAAAAAATAAGGCCAAAAGATCGTCTATTAAAAAACGAAGAAAGTATATATATAGCGAGATCTATTACCATATCGGGTTCAGTAGGTTTTGCAAACAACCAATCACCTGTCTCAGTTTGTCTGCAGAATGGGCATTCCATTCTATTATTTGCGTTAAACGCCGAACCAATGCAGTCTATAAAGGGAATCATGTAAAGTAATTTTTTGATAGATCAATGTCACAACATAGGTTATAAGAGAAAACCAAAAATAGTACAGGATGATTCATAATTTTAATTAAAAAAAAATAAAATTAAGGCTCACAGCCAAAAATCTCCTAAGAATTTAATTCATATATATTGGAAAACTATGGCTGACTTAAATATATAGACAATCAATATAATATAATCTGAAGAACCGACATTGTAATGCAAATTCCAGTTAATGGATTATGGATGCATCAAACAATACCTGAAACTAAGAATCTGTAAATAATAATTCCATTAATAACAAAACGTTATTAAAAAAAAAATTAAAATTAATAAAATGTTACCTAGGTGAAAACAATGGGTACATTGAAGTGTGACCAGAGTGCGTTCATCATTATTGTCAGCAATTGATGTAGATGCAAGGTTTTTGTCTGATGAAGTGGCTGTCTGATACATGACGTGATTTAGGATGTTGATGTTTTATGTGTGTGCTTGGGTTCTAGAAGACTTAAGAAGACATGATTGGAGGATGAATGAAAAGGAAAATTAACTATTCTAAGCTTAGGAGAATTGGAGTTTGTCAAGGAAAAGAAAAAGAGCAAAAACGAAAAAAAGAAAAAAGCTTTTCCTCATGAGATTTGGAAAAGTTCTCTTTTGTGATTTGGGAATCATGTTTGCTATATATAGAGGTTCTAGGCACGTCCTAGAGAATCAAGAGAGCAGAAGCATAAAGAATAATCTTTGAGAGATTTCTTCTAGTTTTGTGTGCAGCTTAGTTTCGCGGTTTGGTGCTTGTGTGATCAAGCTTCTTTGTTCGTCGGTGTGACGTGTGTGTGAAGACTGCTCCAGAGACTTGGAGTATTGAAGTCTAGGCTCAGGGGGAGTTTAGCCCAAGATTAGGTTATCTTGGTTAAATCTAGACTCAGGGGGAGTTTAGTTAAGGAGAGAGATTTATCCTTAAGGTTTCATGTTATAGTTTAGAGCGGTAGTTCAAGAGGGTTCTGCTTGATTTACGCGTTTGCAAATTGGTTATATTTGCTTTCTTGTTCTAGTGAAATTGAAATCTGGACTTGGTCCCGGGGAGTAGGAAAAACCGAACCTCGTTAACAAACTTTGTGTCTCGTTTACTTTCTGCACTTTATTATTGCCTCATCCACACTTACAATTGGTATCAGAGCGGGTTCTCGATAGAGATTCAGTCTTGTTTCGAGTAGATCAAGGGTGAGGATAGTAGTTCAGGACGTAAGTCAGAGCTGAGATTTGTGTGATGGAGTCATATAAAGAAGGAACGTCTATGACAAGACCCCCTTTGTTTGATTCAGCAAATTATGGATATTGGAAGGTTCGTATGCAAGCTTTTATTAGTAATCTTGATGAAGACTGCTGGAATTCGATTGAACTAGGTTGGGAGCCTCCTACAATCACGGATGATAAAGGTGTTGAAATTCTTAAGCCAAGAGATAAGTGGACTGCTTCAGAAAAGAGGTTATCAAGTTGCAAGTCTAAAGCCAAGACTGCGATTTACAATGCTATTGATCCAAGCCACTTCAAGTTAATTTCTCAATGTGCATCAGCTCAGAAAGCATGGAAGTCATTGGAGAATATGTTTGAGGGCACTACTAGTGTTAAGAGAACAAAGCTGGAAATGTTAGCATCACAGTTTGAGAATCTAAGGATGGAAGAGAAGGAATCAGTGGCTGAATTTAGTGCTAAGCTATGTGACATATCTAATGAGTCCTTTGCTCTTGGTAAAGTTTGTAAAGATAAGAAGCTGGTGAAGAAGTTGAAGAGATCATTGCCTGCAAAATTTGAGTCAAAGATTTGTGCAGTTGAAGAAGCTCATAACTTAGATGAGATGGCTTTTGATGAGTTTGTTGGGATACTTAAAGCTTTTGAGTTAAGCAAAGTTCATGATGCTGGAGGAATTAAGAAGAAGGAAGATGAAGATGTGAAGAGAATTTGCTAAAATATCTGAAGCGTAAGGGAAAAGTGATGAAGAATAGAAGAGATGAAGATGTGAGAGGTTCATCAAAGAATATTCAATGTTTTGAATGCAAAGGGTATGGACATGTTCGTTATGACTGTGCCAATCTACAGAAGCATAATAAGAAGGCTATGAATGTTGCTAGTGATGATTATGAAACTGATTCAGAAGATGATGAAGAATTGCTGAACTTGGTGGTGTTTACAACTTTCGAAGATAGTTCTGAATTAGAGCCTGCAACTGCGTCAGAATATGCTGGAAAACCTGCAACTACGTCTGAATCAGCAGCAAAACCTGCAACTTCATCTGAATCTGCAAATACAGCAAAGTCTGAAATAGAGAGTGATAGTGATGCAGAGAATTTTGATGATGAAGAACTTGCTATGAAGTATGAGATGTTGTATGAACATTGGCATAAAGTAGTTGAGGAGAATTCAGTTTTGACTAAGAAGATGAAACAGGTATTTTTGTACCCTTGGAGTTCAATTCCCCAATGCGATGTAGCATAAGAGGTATCAATCCAAATGGATGTATTGCAAACAATCAAGATATAGCAGATCAAATCAAGTGAAGCCAAGTAATTCAAGGTTTGGTTTAAAGAACTCTAATGCATAAAAGTAAACTAAAGAAGCAATATCGAAAGCAATAAGTAAAAGCAGGTAATCAATCATATAGACAAAGGGTCTTAAGGATGGGCTAATGGGGTGATGAATCCTCTTAGTATCTTTGGGATTCTTAACATGCTCAGATAGATCTAATCCTAGACAATGAACCACTTAACCTAATCAGTCCAATCTCTTGGCAAGTTGATGCGGTAAGTTGGAATTTTATTCCCCTTATGTTTTTATGTTACATTATCCAATTATTAATATCCCGGCCGTACTCCTGCAGCACATATCAGCAGCAATGAATATGTTTACGAAAAGATCGATGCAAAAGCCATCCCCCTATACGACATATAGGATTGCTTTCCTTGACCCTTGGTTTGTGAATCAGTGGCCACATGATTACAATAATTTTGATATAGACAAGTAGTGGAAGTTTCCCGAGCGATATTTTGATTTTTTTGATGGCAAGAGTCCAAAAAAATGTCCTACAAACAAAAAATGGATTGACCATGTTGACATCTTGTACTTCTTACACAACATGAACAACAACCATTGGATTGCTCTGGAAGCTGACTTGGTAAAGCACAGGATTGTGGTCTATGATAGCATCAACAGTTCAAATACAGATGAAGATATCTACAAGGCGTGTAAGCCGTACACCAGGATGATACCACATTTGCTCCAGGATGTTGCTGCAAAAAGAGAAAACCGAAAGACTGGTGCATCCGCGTTCTCAATCTACATGTCTAAAACATCTCCTCAGAATGTGCAGACTGGTGATTGTGGTGTATATCCACTAAGATACATAGAATGTAGAGGTCTAGGCTTGACGACCCATGGTTTGTGTGATCTGGCCATTCCTTCCGTTAGGATGAACCTTGCAGCAGAAGTGTACGCTGAGGTTCCAGACAGTGACTGTTTTCTTGAATATGTTGTGCCTACCACTTTAGATTAGGAAGTAACTTGGGCAAATTTTTGGTATGTAGAAGGGAATATGAAATGGTTTCCCTGAACTTGTAACAACATTTTGTTGGCATAACAATTGTGGATGTTGTATTACTGTTATATTCAACATACACAATTGTTATGTTCAGTTATATTTACGTCCTCTATGAAGAAGGTCCACCATTTCATCTCTCATAACAATAGCTTTTAATATATTGGGCATGTAATAAATATATAACCAATAAGGTCCAATCAATATTATTCACAACATAATATGCTCTTCTTCTACTTTCCTTCCCCCTTCCAAAAGTAAATCTAGGTTTTCAGTGTTCAGCCAAAAAAGTGAGACCTTCTCATCATAACAATTTCCGATCTCAGCTTTATCAGTTGATACACAAATGTTGCCTGATCTCCCTGATGACATCTTGGCCATCATTGTGAAGAAGGTTGGTAGTGATCGGTGGTGGCTGTTGGCACATATCCTCAAAGCAGGCCGGAGGGCCCGAGACATGCTTTATAGGGAAGATGTACTTAAGCATGCTCACATTGTATCCCTTTGTGCTCATCCAACCGATTTCAGAGAATTCAAAGACCCAACCACTCATGTTGTACACCAAGGCCCTTACCATCCATTCTTCCAGCGCTGCCTTGAAGCCAGCAACAGGACGGCGCTCTACTATGAAGGGATACGGATGGTGACAGAAAAAGGCGACATCAACTAAGCTTTGTCACTCCTCAAACAAAATGTCCCCGAAGACAAAGATGCGACCATCGCCTGTGGGGTTCTGTCTATTTGTAGTGGTGAAGAGTACAATATCGTTCGCTATCTCCTCCAGTTTCACCATACTCACGCTGCAATAAGCTCCCCTGAGTTTCGTCAGACTGGTGAGGATTTCATTAGTGACCTGGTTGCTTTTAACTGTTGGTACAGTAATGCGTACAAGCGGACTTTCTCCTACCCCATTTCTGCCCCAGTAATACCATGGCCTGACCGTGCCTTTTATTGCTATTTGGGTAATGGAGGTTTGAATTACATGTGTAGCAACTGCTACTTATGGGGGTTGGCAACCAGATTTTTTGAAATTCTGTGAACCATGTGGTTTGGGGTTTCAGTACAACAAATCATATTAGGCCCTTCATATCCTCTTTGTTTTCTGCGTCTGCGAAGCTTTTCACCTTCTTCTTCCTTATACCTCATTCACCTACCTCACTGTACACTATACTGTCAAAAAGATCTTTTGTGCACTACAGATCTTCACCCTTCCTTTGTCCATAATCGATGGATTCTGGAAATCTTCGGAGTTCCTCTCGCAAAACATCGGCATTACAGTCTATCGCTGATGTTGGTCGAGAAAACCTCGGACCCAGCATGTCTGAACTCCCACGGTCTCCATCTCCCGGGGGTATTATATGTTTCTATTTAAATTAAACAGTTGAGTTTCATTAATTGCAGTTGTCTTGCGGTTATCTTGCAACATACAACCGCCGCGACAATTTCTTTGGGCAGTTACAGAAATTCACTATTTAAATCCGATTTTCTGTTTAGAAAACTTATTTCTCTTCTCAAACTCTGCCCAATTAACCATGTCTTCTTCTTCTATGTGATTACTCGAATATTTAACCCGATAACTTAATCGAAGTAAAGTATATTCGGGATCGATCACAAGGAGCAATGGTACACTAAAGACTTGCGAGACTCGTTCTTAGCTAAAGCGGAAAGGGTTTTTGTTTGGTTTTCAGTTTTGTAAATAAAAATGCAAATAAAAGAGAGATTTAAACTTATGAATTAAAGACATTGGGCTGCAGGGTATTTTCAGAGAATCAATGAATAACAAATAAAAGCAATAAGGAATTCAAACTTGAAGAACCGTTCTTGAACATGAACAGAAATTTAGACTAACTCTCTCAAGACATTAATCACTAAATCCAACTATTCAATTACTAAACTCTCATTTGTAATTTCCTAGCCAAATTTGCATTATCAAACAGGTTCATTTGGTTCACAAAGCGTTCTAACATCAACTCTCGCATGTTAGAAATACAATGCTCAATTTTACATTCATTCAGGCATTTTATCGAACATCTCTGAAACACATAAAAGCCTAAGTTCTAAAACAGGGTGATCAATCCTATTCTAGCATTGAGAACATGTAAATTGAAGAACCTAATGATTTAAGAATTCCCTAAGACATCTAATCCATCAAATCATTGAATCTCCTACTTAGAACCCTAAAACCCAATTAAAAACTACTCACACATAGCAAAAGAGAAAACAAAAATCATAGATGAAGAAAACATGATGAAATTTCAGAAACAATAAGAAAGAGTTTAGAAATCTTCTCCAAGTGTCAAGAGGATGGATTCTTCTCCCAAAATTGTTTCGAAAGCAAAGAACAATGTTTAGAACTTAGAAAAGTGAAGGATCGCTGCTAAAAAGTCGAGCTTAGGGTATAAAAACAATAGGAGATGAGTTGGGTCTATTTCAGATCAAATATGGGCCAAATATTGCGTCAGAGGTAAGAGACCGATCGATCCAAATGTAGACCGATCGGTCTAATGCTCCCAGGTTTTACTTCTGCATCAGCTTCAACAACTCGTCAGAATGACCTGTCTTCACGAAATCGGGTGTAACTCTTTAATGCACCGTTAGATTTCCTTGAAATCACTTGAAATGAAAGCTAACATCTGCCTTCATCTTGTGTCAAAATTTGCGAAAGATCTAACGGTGAAACATTGTCCATATGATCTCAAACATCTGACGCTTCTATATGAATCTGCATCGCCAAATGTGTGTTTGCATCCCAAAACGGCTCGTTTTATTCCAAAGCAACCTAAAACCTGTGATGACTCTATAATGGACTAAAAGACTCTAAGAAAACACTTTGACTCAATAAAAGTTATAAAATGAAAGAGAAAAGAAAGACTTAAAACCGATAAAAACACAATATATCCCTATGTCAGAAAACCCTTTCGACGAGGACGAAGAAGTTTTGCCCCTTCCATCTCGGCTATTCTCATAAGATTTGTGTCTGCTTGGAGGCAGAGTGAATATATACTCAAACGGAAATGTCATTGGGACACTGACCCAACTTCTTTCTAGAACTTAAACTTTCAAACGTATTCTCGAGTCTCGGTTTGGGAAGTTGTTTTCTCTCCCAACTGCAAGATGTGCGAATTCCCTTAAATTGATCCACGGACTCTTATCTCGCTAACTTGTAACCGCCAAAAAAACATGAAATGTGGATTGCTTTTGGTGGCAAGCCGTTCAGGTACTCACTCCGAGAATTCCACATTATTTCAGGGCTCAACTGTCACCCTTTCCCTGAACAGAATTACTTGACGCACAAATGGCGCATAAAGATCTTCTGTGGCCAACTCTATTTGGTTCCAGACGGAGGGTTACAGTAGCAAGTTTGTTACATATGCTTGGCGATCCTAAACTCTGAGAGGAAAGAAGGCTTCAGCTTGCTCTCGTCGTCATCGTTGATGGGGTTCTGATGTGTACCACCAAGGATCTTAAAATCACTGAAGGGTACGTTGGAATGCTTAATGATATAGACAACTTTCTGAACTACCCATGGGGGAGGTTGTCCTTCAATGCGACCTTTGATAGATTAGGCCCACCACTTCACAGTCCACAATGTTGTACGGAAGTGGTGTCCCGTCTGAAGTAGTTCAATAACGATTGTCTCGGCTTCCCCATTCCTTTCCAACTTCTGGCATATGAATCCATTCCTTTGTTACAAACAAAACTCCCAAACCCAGAATATATGTGATCATTCATAGAAAATCCTATATGATGTATGTCATCTGTTACCCCACTCACTCAGGAAGCTATAAACGAGGTTGAGACTGACGATGAGGTATGCACCATATTTTTTTCTTTTATATATACTGCTATATGTACCCTGTACAGAATGCCCGTTTATGTTTTTAATGTACCCTAACCCATCTGTCTCACATATGTTTTCAGCTCTTTGTTCAACCTATTTTAGACACATTGGAGGTTGTGGATGATGCAGCCTTGAGTTGGGATGATGAGGTTGATGATCCAATGATTGATGACATTGATTATTCTTTCACTCACCTAGATTTCAGTGGCGGTGACTCGTCTCTCAAGCATTATGGGAGAGTAGGAAAATCACAATCAAAAGGCCATAAGCGTTTAAAAACTAATACCGCAAAGGTGGATCAAGGGGAACAAAGCAAGGCTGAAGTTGAATATGAACTTTCTCCTCAGAGTAGAGTCAGTACGTAGAGTCCACACATGTCTCACCAACTAGGATAGACGGTGATAACACAAATTCAGATGTTGCTAGCAAGGAGTCTACAATGAAGAAGAGGAAGACGGTTGTGCAAAAAACGAGAGTCAAGGCAGAGAGAAGAGGAAAATTGGTGAACCTAAATCTCCATTGCATGAATTCGAGACTCGATTGAGGAAAAAACAAAAACTGGGAGAAACCAGCAACGCTGCTCCAAAAGAATCACCTTTGATACCCAAAGCCGACAGAGTTACTAGGTCGCAGGTACAAAAACCTTCATTGTCGCAGGGAGAAAAACCTGCAACGTCGCAGGTACAAAAACCTGCATCGAAGTGTACAAGAAGAAGAGGAGATAGTAGAGCAAATAATGTCGAAAATTTGTACTCCAGACCTAGTCTTCAGGATATACAGACAGAGACAATGAATTGGTTGAAGGCAAAACTGAGGACTCTGAAAACAGAGATTCTTGATGAGATGGAGAAACGGTTTTTCCCTACCGCAAGATCTCCTATAGAGGAGAATGAAGGATATGCCAATATCCATGCGGGAAGCCCAGTAAAGGACAATTATGATGTTGCTAAGGATGTTGATCAGAATGATGATCAGAATGTTGTGGAGAATGTGAACTCTGAAGAAAGTCCAACTATTAAAATAAGGAGTAATGATAAAGTCTATGATGGCCAGGATCTGAACCGCCCAGGAATTCCAACAAATGTAAGTCAGGGAGGGATAAGTATAATGGGGGACAATGGTCTGCATATGGTATAGAAGGTAACATTGTGCATATAGTTGCCAAACATCTAGAAGACCAACCTAGTACAGCAGATCCGGGAACCAGTCCAGTAATTGATGATCCTAAGGAAAGTGGTGAAGTGGAAAAGGTAAGTAAATAACATCTTTAGTATTTAAATTTGCAATGTAATAACAAAACCTTCCACTGACCTATATCTTTTTGCAGGTGAATTCTTCCTTGCCTGGGATAGTTAAACCCCAAGCAGACGAACAACTCATCCCTGCAGAAGGAGGAATATCTAAGAGGCCATTTACAGAGGAAAATAGTACAGCAGCTCCCAAGAAAAGTGGTGAAGTGGAAAAGGTAAGTAAATAACATCTTTAGTATTTAAATTTGCAATGTAATAGCAAAACCTTCCACTGACCTATATCTTTTTGCAGGTGGATTCTTCCATGGCTGGGATAGCTACACCTAAAGAACAATATGATTGTGGAAAGCAACCAGTACTACCCCCTGCAGTTTCAGCCGAAATCAAGGTAAAAACCAAAAAACCAGAAGCACATTATTTAAGCAAAGTTCATGTAAAATCAGTTATATGTAATAGCATCCCAATAAATTATTTAGGAAGTGAAGTCCTCGACGGGTGGAAACACTAAGGTAAAAGAACCATCAGATCCGGTAGAGGAACCAGTACAGGATACATATAAATGTACACCCAACAAGGTAAATTTCACTAACCTATACAAGTGAAGATTTATTTAGATGAACAAAATATTTGAGTTTTGAAAAGGAAAATGTATTGTTTAGAAGGTGGACCATTCTCATCCTGAACTCTCTCCATGTGGAGGACCAGGTTGTAACTCAGACGGTGGAGTACCAGATCCAATACCAGAAGGTGGAGCATCTACCCTTCCAACAAAAGTGGTGGAACCAACAAAGGCAAGTAAAATATCAATTTCTTAAACCATAATGAAACAGGACGTGAATTGCATTGACAAATGTTGTGTCATTCATTTTGTTGGAACACTTGCAGAAGGAGGATTATAAATTTGACCCAAACTATGCTCTAGTTGTTGTGCCAATGTATGTAGAACCACTACAAAAAATCTCACCTAAAAAAAGAAAAGGTAGAAGGAAGAAATTTTGGTCAGTCAAATTGGGAAGCATGTACAAGGTCGATACACGGTTGAAGGCTCTTTTTGCAAACCGTACAAAATCCCCTAAGGAAAAAATGACAACAGAAGTTGAAGAGAGTGAAGAAATGTACAAAATTTTCGAATATGCCCTTTATGCTACATCATTGCAGTAAGTTTTATCATCGTGAATTCATAATAACATGGTTTGTTGACATTTTATGTTTAAACAAATTTTCTATATTAATATAGGTGCTATGAAATTGTTACGGAGCACACCATAACCAATGCTTTCTTCTTGGAGATTTGAGAGAAACAAAGATGGCTCTGCGACTTGATTACAAACATCTATAAGTCATTCACCGAGACACTGGATGCTGAGAAAGAGAAGTTTGAATGGGGTAAGAGTTTAAAATCATTTGTGCATGGGAGATCAATTGTTTATTGAAAAGATGTAGGATGGAGTAAGACTCAATTCTTCAAGAGTGTGGACGTACTCTACGTACCTATGACCTGAGGGAGTATTCATTGGGTTGGGCTGGTCATTAACATGAGGAGCCACCATATCGAGATTTACGACCCGTTGATCAAACATACCCGTGAATCATTTGTGGCAACATATATGGTTCAGTTACAACTGTGTCACCCCTGGATGCTCAAGTCTTTGGTGCCAAAGAGATGGGAGAAAATGACTGACACATCTCCATACACCTACAAGCGCATAAAAGGTATCAACCAGAATCAGAGAACTGGCGACTGTGGACCAGTCTCTGTCAAATTCCTGGAGATGCACGCGGCTGGACATCGTACGGAGGCGATGGCGGAGATAACATATGATCACGTCGATAGTTTCAGGAAAAAGTATGCCATGGACTGCTACGAGGAGTTCATTGAAAAGTTTGGACTAAACGACTAATCACAATTTCACAATGTCACAATGTCAAATTTATGCTTTGTTGTAGTTTTTATTTCGAGTTAAACATAAACCTAAACCTATTTTAGAATAAGTGTATGAATATGAACATAGCTTTTTGGCATTTTAAGATTTATAAGCTTTCCGTCTTATAATAAAACAGAATTTTTAATCATAAGCAAATGCTTTCGCTAATGTACACCAAAAAATTGCTTTTTCAATATACCGATTTGAGTCAACGAGAGACCAAATGAAAACAGAAGTGGAAACGACGTCGTGTTTGTTTTCAATGTTCGCTTTTAACTTGGCAAAATCCAGTTGGGGAGAAAAGATAATCAAAATCGAGTTGGGTAGAAAAGGAAATTAGGGTTTGTATCTGAAACTCGAGTACACAAAAGGGGAAATCGAAGAGGAAATCGAGTAAGGAATTTTAAGAAAACCTGGTGTTCCTGTCAGATGCTGGTGTGGCGCAGATGTTGACGCATACACGTCGAAGACAAGAGACATATCATATCGAAGATTCTACCGTTGCGCGATTGCTTTGCAAGTTCGACTTTGTATCAGGTTAATTGTTCTTCATTTAGTTGATTTTTTTATCGATTTGTTGATGTATCAGAGGGAGGATGAAGAACATTTGTTCAAATGGGTGGATGAAGCGACTGTAGAAGAAATAAGGATGATTAATGTGAAGGTGAGTAGGATTGGAAATGACGTCGACAGTATGAAGAAGCTACTAATGGAAAATTTGGACCTTCAAAATAAATTCTTTGTGAAAATTAATGAGAAGATTAAGAAAATGGAAGAAGAGATGATTAAAAAGGTGAATGAGAAGATTTAGAAGGATATGGAGGCAGAGATTCTTAAGAAGGTCAATCTGAAGGTAGAGAAGATGTTTATGTAAGAGTAGAAATATGTATTTACAATGTCATGTATGTTGGTATGGTATCTTCTTGTTTTATTATCATCTTCGTGTACGTTGCTGTATGTTGATGTATGTTGGTAGCTTCGTTTCTTGTTTTCAGCACATTGCAGTACAAGATCATTCTGAATTCTAACCAAATATGATACATTGGTCTTCTTACTAATTACTCATAGTACAACATAATTCTAAATTCTAACCAAATTTGATACATTAGTAGACCTATATAAAACAAAGCTTTCGTCATTCCCATAAGCTTTCTTTAGTGTTTCCAAAACATAGGTAAGACAAAATTAATTCATGGGGCACGTAGTATGGTTGTGCCCAGTTTGTTTACATGTACTACAAGCACACTGTTTTCGTGGACGTTTTCTCTCCGATGCAACCTCCATAAAATACTTCATTCTTGAAACCTTAGGCCGACAAGGTGGATCCTTACGAAAGGAGGTTTACATGAAACTGTTGATACACTGGTAGGCACGAGGCATGAAGAATCCTTTGGCATTACCAACTTTTCATACACCCAGAACAGAGGTACTATGTACGATAGTAAGGATGGCACTGTTGTATACACGATTTACCAGACTTCTCAGCAGCTGCAATAGCGTGTATACAAGGTAAATTCTCCAAATCAAACCGCCTTCATGAACACTTCTTCTGTGACAGATTGACGACATGCATAGATGTCACCCCTGTCACTTAGTATTGATCTATATTTATTTCTTGTACATTTATAAGTCTTGCTTGCTCGACACGTACCTTTAAACATTGAAGGTAAATAGGTTAAAGGAAGTAAAGCACATAACAGAATGTGCATTGGATGTATGAGTAATCAACGTACTACCTCTAACAGTTTTTCGACTCCTTTCGTAAGAGTAGTCGTCATAGTCGTCATAGAGGCTGCAAGTTTGCGTCTAGATGCAAAACAGCGTGTCAACATAAACCTAACTGCATCTAGTAACTCTACTATGGGATAATTTGTGAACAGATTGAGGACTTTGTTTCTTGATTCAGCAATGTTGGATGTTGTGAAGTTGTACCTATCTTCAGGGAAGTGAGCCCTACTCCACAACCGAACATCTGCCCGCTGTAAATAACGATGCAGCTTTGGATTCAGTACTTGTATTTGCTGGAATAGAACATTGAAGTCTACTAGACGGAAGGCAGCTGCTGCTTTTTTGACAAGTCCAAATGTTTCACTTCCTCTAAAATTCAGAAGAATATTCTTGTGGAGATGATATGTGCAAACTCCACGGTTAGCTAAGGGGTATACTTTTCTAATAGCTCTCCCTATAGATTTATGCCGGTCTGATATCATTGATAGGTCTTCATCATCCGGAATGATAGAGCTTAATTTCCTAAAGAACCATTCCCATGACTCATCGTTCTCTGTATCAGCAACCGCAAACGCCAAAGGAAATATATTAAAATTGCCATCTTGTGTTGTAGCTAGGTGGAGTGTACCCTTATATGGCCCCTTTAAAAATGTCCCATTAACAACAATCACCTTCCGCATATACTGGAATCCATGTATGCTAGCACCAAATGCAATGAAAACATACTTGAATCTATCTAACTCATCAACAGCAAGTCTTGTAAGTGTCCCCGGGTTAGCTCTCCTCAGCATGTATAAGTAAGAGGGTAATTGGCCGTACCCCTGTTCAGGTGTACCCCTGACTAATCGCCTTGCAGCTATAAGTGTCTGATGTGCCTTCCAATAGCCAACCTGTTAGTTTGTAAATGTAAATGTGTCAATTAAACTGTAAAACAAGACTTCTTCCCTATCTAACATACCTACCGTACCCTATACCCAATCATACCATAGACATAAAGTGATAGACTTACGTTAATTCCATAGCGTAGCTTCAAACCTTCCGAAACATGATTTGGCACGACACTACCACTAACATCACCAACAAAATCCTTGTATAGCTGACCAAGTATTTGTGGCGTCGCTTTCCGGTGACGTCCTGACCTTTCTGTAACAGAGCATGTATGGTCACAGATATAGATTCGAATATGAAGTACGGGAGAATCACCAACGGTTGAAGCACGTACTCTCCATTTACAACCTTCTATCCAACAATAAACAGTATACGGATTCCACAATGATCTATCGATGTTGAAATCAAATTTCTTGAGTAAACTAAGTATCTTCAATCTTGCCACCAATGCATCTCTGCTTTCAAATGTTTAACCAACTGCTAGGTCTACAGCACCCATTTCAAAATTAACTATCTCCTTTTTAACTATCTCCTTCACATGCGAAGAATCCATGACAACTGGTGGTTTATTTGACAAACATTTTCCCGATTCAATTTCAACATCTTCTGAAAATTCGGAATACAGAAAATAGTCTTCATCCCCTGAACTAGCACCATCGTTGTCATCACAGTAATCAAATCTTGAGTTCTCATCGTCTTCATCCTCTTGATCATCGTCTTCACGAGCCTTCAAGTTAGCAAAATTGTTGACATTAACCTTCGCAACACACTTTTCATCCTCATCCTCTTCCATATGACGAACTCCATTGCAATCGTTTCTGGGTTTCGCAGCTGGAAAGGGCTTTGCAGCTTCAAAGGTTTCTCCGGTATTTAAATCTTCAATCTGAACACATAACCGGACAGATTCAGATTTGCACTGCCTTAGGTAACCCTGAAACTGCCGTCGATTGGTTACAAACACCGGTGGCGTATCGGCTGGGGCTTTCTTCATACTTGCTAACACATAGCTCAGGCGTACTTGACATAAGCGATCTTCCAAAAACAAATCCTCCAACACCATGCCAGTAAAGTCTTCAAACAATGTTTCATCATTCGCGTATATGATCCTGCAACCTTGTTTTTCATCAACGTCAAAAACCCATCGCTTTTTCTCGATTCTCCACCTCCCACAAACCAACAGAATGTCAGACATGAACTCAACGAGTAATTATCTCTCTCTCTCTCTCTCTCTCTCGAGATGGATGAAGGAAAACACGAACTAAGATCATAATAAACATTCCAGTTCGTCCGCCGCTATTTACTGTTTCAATACCCTAGTGTACAACTTCATAATTCAATAATTAAACATAGAAAATTAAAGTTTTAATACAGCTTCATAAATCTCCATAAGTCTATCACAACGTAAAAAACGATCTTTCAAAACTCTGTTAAAATTAAAGCCACTCTAGTAAAACACTAAGTCCGCTGTAACTGATATGATAAGTCTAACTGGTTTCATAAGTCCGCAGTCACTAAAATGGTAAACAAGCTTTCATAAGTCTACCGCACCGATAAGTCCATCACAAAATTTACATAAGTATATCGACGCTTTGGTAACTCTACCGCATAAAATCTATTTAATAACAACTCTGCCGCCAAAGGATTACAAATCTACCAAATATTAAGTCTGACAAACAACTCTGCCGCCAAAAGAGTACAAGTCTACCAATTAAAACGACAAAACCAGAAAGTCTGTCAACTAAGTCTTACGATGAATAACTCTGCCACCACTTAAATCTACGAACTAAGTCTACCAAACAACTCTAACACATAACTCTAACAACTTACTAAGTCCACTATCACTACATCGATCACGATTCCCAAGAAAAGGAAAAATTTTTCCTTCTCTTTCCTTACTTTACAATGGTAGCTTTGGTAATTAGATTTTTGTGTACACTTGGTTTGGAGGGTACAATAGTATTAAAATTGCAGCCAGTAATTAACAAGAATTATGTGTTACTCTTGTAACATCGAAACTAATATAAGTTATTATAGTAACTCTCCCTAAAAATATAGTAATGTGAAATTATCGAACACAAAAATATTGTGTAGAATTTTTGAGAAAGGCTCAAAAAATATATAAGAAAAAAAAACACAAGATAGTAAAGAGAGAAATGTCCCTATGCTTTTTGTTTAAACAAACTCAGAAACATAAGAGTTTAAGAGGGGACCGAAAAGAATGAGGTCAGAAATGCAAGAATTTTGCAAGGTACCAATCAAAATCTTGCAGGTTTTGAGTATTTTAAGAAGAATCATTCAAAATAAAATTAAATTAGCAAAAGACTAAATGTTCACAAAAGAAGAGATTCAATTTTAGCATTCTTCCATATTTTCTTTCAAGGAAGAAATAACAAGAAAAAACAAGATAGATTTTATCGTTCTGTAATTCATTTTCAGTGTCATCCTACAACGTTCATGTCTACATTTAACGACTTTACGACAAGAATGTAGCGGTATAAATTAAAGAAAAAGATTTGTTAAAATTATGGAATTTTAGTAACGCTTGTTCTTAATGATTTTGTCAATGTGTAATTCACTTTCTACGGCAATAATATAAAAAATTGTTTGAAAATTAAAAGATTTTTAGTTGTTGACATTTATCACAAAACATTCAGAAAAATTCCAAACTTGATTTGTATGAGTTAAATATAATTACAATTTGATTGATTTTTGTGACATATTTTTTTAATATTATTTTTCGAATGTAAATTTGAAAAAATTGAAATGTTATTACTAAAAGTCTAGTGAACAACATGCTTGTAACTTTATTGGTGTCTTAATAATATATATATATATATATATATATATCTTCTTATATAAAACTTGGTTTTCAAAGTTAACCATTAACAAGATCGCGACATGTGTTAATTATAAATGATAGGATGTTGACACATGCCGATTCTGATTTTGTTAATGTTTAGATAAAAATATATAGAAATATTCTTAATCATATCGAAAAAGGAAATTTATAAAATAAGTATTAGAAACAGTTATATATTAACAATCTTTTGGAAAACTAGGTTTTGAACCCACGCTACGCATGGGTGTATTCGATATAATTTTGTGAAAATTATTTATGATTGATGATTAATGAATTAACTATACAAAAAAACATCGTCCAACTAAAATTTTAAATTCAAAATTATATGCTTTTTCTTCCATAACTTAGTTTTATGTTTCAAAAATACTCATACCAAATTTCATAAAAACAACAAACAAAGTAACTAACCAAGATATCAATAAATAATAAAAAAATAAATAAATAAAGATATCGGATTGTGGTTTTTACCTTAGCATCATCGACCTAACATCATCTCAAATTACTATACTTTAAGAATTTCCCGATCAGAGATCCCAATATAGACAATACTCCTATTACATAAACCATAAAAAAGAAAAAGTTAGAATTGCACTAAACAATTAAAACACAGAAAATAATACAACACTATTAAAAACACAAATATAATCTCGAATGCAATAAAAAAACATATTCAAAAGACGAAAAATACAAAGAAAATCATATTATCAAAAATATGAGCTACACTAACAACAAAAAAATCAGAATACGAAACTAATGGAACCAGATACTAATGTAGAGGTCGAGACTCTATATTTCTTGTTGAATTGTTAGGGCTAACTGCATAATTATCCAACTTAATTTTACATTTTAAAAATAGAAAATTTACTCAAACACAATATTCACAATAATTTTTGAAATATTTTAACATAAAATTAATAAAAAATTAAGTATTTTCGTTTTTAAAATTAATAAAAGTTGAATTATATATTTTGATTAGTTTTATATTATTTATTTTTTATGATTGACGATTAATGGATTAACTACTCGAAACAATGTCGTCTATCTAAAATCCTAAACTCAAACTTAGATGCCTTTCTAACATAACGTAGTTTTATGTTTTCAGAATACTCTATCCAAATTTCATAAACAAAAGACAAACTAACTAACCAAGATATCAATAAATAATATACAAACAAACAAACAAACAAATAAATATATCTTCCTAGCATCATCTCCAATTTCTTCATTAAAAAATCTTTCTCGATCGAATATCCCAATATAGACAATACTCCTTACATAAACCATTAAAAAGTTAGAATTGCAATAAACAATCAAAACACGGCAAAATAATACAACATTAAAACACAATTATAACCTCGAATAGAATTACAAACTCATAAATGGGTGATAAGCAACTCGAATAATAGAAATTATTCGAAAAACGCAAATAAAAAAAATCATATTATCAAAATATGAACTACACCAAAAAAAAGAATTTTTAATAAATGTCAGAACTACGAAACTAATGGAACCAAGTACTAATTTAGAGGTCGAGACTCTATATTTATAGTTGAACTGTTAGGGCTAACCAGTATAATTATCCAACTCGATTTTACTTTTTAAAATAGAAATTTACTCAAACACAATATTCACAATAAATCATTAGGTAATTTAATAAACAAAACTCAGTATTTTGGTTTTTAAATTTAACAAAAATTAAAAAAAAAATTGATTATTTTTATATCATTTATTTAGTATGAAAATGAAATAATAAACTTAGAAATATCTCCATATTTTATAATATATCTTTTATGTCCATATTCTTATTATTTTCCTTTTTACATTAAAAACTTAATAAAGAGATTATCTTAATTTAAAAAATGTTAAATATTGAGATGTCTAATCTCCATTGGTCGTTTAAAATCCTATGCGGAGGCTCTCAAAAGCTTATAGCCTCAACTTTTATATAGTATAGACTAGGTTGTAAACCCACGCTACGCGTGGGTTTATTTGATATATTTTGGTAAAATTATATTTGATTAATGATACTTATAAAAATTTTATACAAAAAGTTAGATTATTATTAAGGCATTAAATTCATTTCAAATACACATTTTAAAAAATTATAAAATCAATTTTGTAAAGGAATCAAATAAAATCAAAAGAATTATGAATCCATCTTGTTTTTTCCTTATTTAATTGGGCACAATTACCTATGTCTTCTTATTTTCCCTCACATTCATCGTTTTCATATTTTTCATATATATAAGAGCAAAAATAGTTTATGTCCACACAAATCACTTAGACTATGTATCTATCAAGTCGTTGGTGAGCAAGAGAGGATGTTGGGGTGGGAACTGTAGTTGATCACCAATATTGAGGGTTTGGTGCATTTTCTTGTACTTTTAGGTTTTCTTTCTTAGGCGTTTTTCGGGCTACTAATAGTTTACTTAAACAAAAGTAAATCATGTTGTTTCCTTTTATATACGGTTTAAAACTGTCACAAGTGTTTATCCTCACCACCTCACATGCATAATGGTGCTCTTGGTTGTCTTTGATCTTTGCAACATCTTTCATTGTCTCATTAGTTTGAGACCTAGAAGGAACGTCAAACATGGACACCATAAAGGTTAATCATAGCTTCATAACTTTATCTGGCTGTTTCGCAGCACATATTTCTTCACAGTAATACTTAATAAGTTGATATAGGTCAGCATGGACTTATATATGACCTCTACAACTAGGATGGAAGAGGGCCTAGTTTCAACATCAATGGCACAAGTGTTTATCCTCACCACCTCACATGCATAATGGTGCAACAGTCTTCTTTACGCTTTCTTTCACTGATATCTTTTATATCTGCCACTAAACTTGTATTTGGGACATAACAACCAATACTTGATGCAATTTTGCACTTAAATGGTACACGATATTCTCTTCGTTTCATCATTTTTACTTTAAATAATCACGACGCATTTTTATTACACACGTTCCATAGAGAAAAAATATGGAATTAGCTGGAATTAGCTTCAAGTGCAACCAAACAAATAAATGGTGTTTAGGAAAACATAAATTAGGTTTAAAATCCAAAAACAAAAATGTAGTTATAGTCTTCCAAGAAAGCATACACTTTATGCTAAAATTTTTGGGATCATGCTGCTTGACATAGAAACTATGATGATCTAGTGATTTGTGTTGAATCTTAGCATATACTCCAGCTAATACTTTCCCGAAATCAGAGCGACACCTAGCCAAATTTTCTTGTTTCTGCTTTCAATGATACTTTTTCTTCATATCCAATACTTTTAGAATAGTAATCAACTCTAATTGTGGCTGACGGCTCTGAATTTACAACTTAAAAAATATGATTAGATGTGATGCCTCTTCTTATTATTTATACTAAAAAAATGTAGGGGTAATTGAATATATATTTTTGATAATATTCTTTTTCTGGTTAAAAAATAAGAAGATTAAGAAAATAAGAATAAGAAATGTAAGTTTTATATATTTCATATATTGTTTTTCAAAAGTTTACAATTCTCTTTTTTCTTTATATTTCTTTTTCCTTTTTATTAATATTTTTGTGGATAAAATATTGTATTTAAAAATGTTAATTAATGAGATAGAAATAATGTTAATCAGTGAGATGTCTAATCCCGATTGGTCGTTTAAGATCCTATGTGGACGCTCTCAAAAGCTTATAGCCTCAACTTTTATATAGTATAGATTAAACAAATAACCTAATTAAAGTTATGTAAATTTGATTCATTAAGAAGATAGAGATTTAAAATTTACAATCAAACGAGATTATAAATCGGTTAAATAAACTGAGGAGGATTAAGGTTTAGATTTTAATTGTTAAGGTTTAGATTTTAATTTTACAATTAAAAGTTAAAACATGTTATAAGTTGGTTTTGGTTTATAAATAAAAATTATAGTTTAGCTTTATAAAAAAGAATTATGGTTTATGCTTAACAATTAAACGAGATTATATATATAATGAAGCTTGGTTTTTTGAAGTTAATAACTCATGTGATCATGATAAGTATCAAGTAAAACATAAGATGTCGCCGCATGCTATATTCAGTTTTGTTAATATTAAGAAAAAAATAGTTGTTAAACACCATATTGAAAAAGAAAAGAGGGAATATCAAAAATATTCCTTTTCCAATACCACTTTTTAAATTTACCCTTCTTTCTAGTTTTATCAAAAAGTCACTATCAAATTTGAAATTTATCAAAAAAATATGTGTAAGCTTATATTTACAGACACAATTTATCTTTATATGTGTATAAATTTATTTATATATATGTCATAAATACCGTATATACCTTTTAAAAACCTTTTAAAAATCATTTAAAAACCTTATAAAAACTTCGTAAACCTTTTAAAAACCTTATAAAACCTTATAAATATCATTTAGAACCTTTTAAAACCTTATAAATATTTGGATTAATTAGGAAAAAATAAATAAATAAATATTTGGATTTAGTCTCCCAGTAGTAATGATGATCTTGATGTACATTATCAACCATATAAAAGTTTATAATTTTTCATATTTGAAAAGGGGTATTTTTGAAAATGGATAGAAAGAGGGGTATTTTTCAAAAAGGGTATTTTTCAAAAGAGGTATTTTTCAAAAGGGATACACCAAAAGGGGTATTTCTCAAAAATTCTCACTAAAAATAATTATATTTGAACTTTTTAATAGTTCAATTATTAACTTAATTTTAGGTTATGTCGGTTGAGATTTATCAATTCAAAAATATCAATTCAAAAACCAAATAACAAAATTAATATATTTTACAATATTATTAAAAATATATTTTATTAGAAATTAATTTATTATGTTCGTATTATTTTAAAAAAATTAGGTATTTATTATAGATAATATTAATTAGTAACTACAACTGAAAAACTAATAATGTATTTTTAAGAATATTATTTAAAATAAATTACTGGTTATACATTAGATATTCAAATTATAGTAATCATGAATTTAATTTATTGTAGATAATATTAACAATAATTAAAATTAAATACGAATTTATAATATTTATAAAATTTTAGATTTAAAATTAAATTCGAATTTTAAATAAGCAAAATATAAAAATAATTTTCATAATTTTTTCATTTAATATAAAATTTTGAAAACAATATTTAAATGTTTTTAACTTTAATATAATAAATATCTAAACTAGTTAACCCTAAAAAATCAACAGTTCAAAAAGTCGACAATGTAAAAAATATTTTAAACAAATAACAAGTCGAATCTTGCAATATAAGTCAACAACAACAAAAATCAAGTCGACAAACATAATATATAAGTCGACAGTTCTAAAAGTCAATCAAAGTAATAAATTAATATAAAAATAAAATAAGTCTACTAAGACCAAACAAATCGACCAAAGTTTTTTTAAAATCAACAAACAAAACAAATAAGTCAACTGTATAAATAAGTCGACAGTATAAAAAAACAATGAAACAAAATATAAGTCGACTCTTGTAATATAAGTCAACAACAACAAAAATTAAGTCGACAAACATAATATATAAGTCGACAGTTCTAAAAGTCAACCCAAGTAATAGTCAATATAAAAATGAAATAAGTCTACTAATACTAAACAAATCGACCAATTTTTTTTTAAATCAAGAAACATAGCAAATAAGTCAACGGTATAAATTTGTCGACAATATAAAAAACAACGAAACAAAATATAAGTCGACTCTTGTAATATAAGTCAACAATAATAAAAACAAGTCAACATAAGTAAATAGACAAATCAATAGTTCAAAATATCAACCTTATTAATAAATCAACATTGAATAAAATAAGTCTATCAAAATATATATATTATTGATTACATAATCTTAAATTACATATTTTTTAATAAAGTAAAATTTTGGGCATCTATTTTTTTTATATTGTATTGACCAAAAATTTAATATAATTATTACTTAAAAAAAATATTTTTTAGTTATTTAAAATATTAATACGTTTTTTAATTTAAATTTTTAATTTTTTTTTAAAAATTAATTTTTTTATACTTTAGTTAATTTATTTAATATTAATGATTAAATAAAAGGGTATTTTCGTTTATTTTATTATTAAAAAGTATAGTTTTCAAATAACAATAATATATAGTATAGTTGTCAAATTTTTTACACAATTTAGTACATTTTTAAAAATGTCCCAATTATAAATGAGAATTATTTAGATTTTATAACTAAATGAGATTATATGTCGATTCGGGTTTATAAGTAGGATTTATATTTTACAAACTAAAAAAGATTATTATCAGTTTGGGTTTACATTTTATAACTAATGAGATTATGAGTTTAACTAAACCAATATTTTTAATTTTCGATTGCTTTTATAATATGTTATATTTTTAATTTTTTTTTAATTTATGTATAAGTGTAATATAATCTTATAATGATTGGTTTATGCAAATTTTGGAACAATTCTTGCGTTCACCCCTAGGGGTGAACCTATCTCATTCACCCCCTTTGACTAACCAATTAAAATTAGCCATGTTATCTATATCTATAAACAAATTAAAACAATTAAATCTACTAAAGTAAATTCTAAAAACCCAAAATTAAATTAATTATGGAGCCCATTACTAATTATTGGTCTTTATCTCGCATAAGAAAAAAGTTATTGAATCTGAATATTTAAAGTTATCTAGAGAACAAACAAACTAGAAGTGATTTCTTATTTCTCACCCTCACGCACGTCCACCTGGTATGTGTGTCTTAAATTTAGAATTTTTGATTGTTATATATTGTTGTAACGCCCGTGTTCTGGAAAATAATATGAGACTTGAGTGTGTATAAGAATTAGGGTGAAGTCGGTTTAATTCATGTGGATTTCCTAAACTGGTCGATTTGTTTAATTGAATCAAAGGAGGTTTAATTAATGTCGGTTTAGGTAAATTCTGGTTTAATCAGAATTAAACCAAAAACCCTAGTTTTATAAAGAACGCTTCTTCTCTTTTTTGTTTTGTCGCTGTTGTTTCTGAGAGTTGAGTTGAGAAAAAGAGAAGGAGAAGTTCACTTGTGAGAAGGAGAGGATTAGCTTTGCTTTGGTGTTTAAGGCAGGAGAAGCAGATTTGTCACGTCTTGGTAGAATAGAGTTCCAACGTATCAAATCTTATCGAAAGGTAACGAAATTTGGTAGGTTTGTTCTTAAGGCGTGTACGTTGATTATGCTTTTTACATAAGTGAATTCGGATTAATATTCAGTGATTTATATGCAGTTTGGTGAGACGCTTCTTCCCTGTTGCGAATTGTAATCAGCGGAGTTTGTAAGTGCGATCGTGGTTTTATCGTTTTTCTGATCGGCACCAAATTTTGTGGAAAGCTGGTGACGTCTGGGTCTTGCTTTCCACCGGAGGGATTAAGGAATTAACGGTTGGTTTCTGTTTTAGGGTTTCGTTTCTGTGGCTGTAGTTTTCTGATGTTTATGTCCATTTAGGTTCTTAGAGATTTTGTTTGTGTGGATTGTTGTAGGACGTTGTTTGGCTGTTGCAGTCGCGAGGAGAGTCTTTCCTGGTTATATTTGTTATTCAAATCACCTTGTTAAGGTGAGTGCGTGACCATGAGCTTATCTAAGCGATTGGGATTGAGTGACTTGTTTGTGATGATTTGTAGGTAAAAAGGAAGTGTTATTGGATGTTTAGCTTGCTAGATGGTTTGTTTATGTTATATATGTGGGTGTTATCTCATTGCTTGTGTGTATAGCTCGTAGATGGTAGGATCGCCCTCACTAAGTATTTATGATATACTTATGCATCTCTTTCTGTGATGCATGTAAAGGAAAAGTGTGATCCGTGGAATCATGGCGAGGAGAGGAGGATGATCTAGGGGCTCGTTGGTGTTCTTGAATTATTGTTGGAATTGTTAGGTTGTTAGACTGGAATTTAGAAGCATGATAGTGTGATTATGTTTCTGAAATAATTGTTGATTGGTTTGGTTTAATGCAATTGTTTGGTTTAATTGATTTAAATTAATTAGGGCCGGTTTAGCTGGTTTGAATTAATTGGGTTAATCCGGTTTGCTTGTTAAAAGAAAAAAACGGGATGGGTTCTTTCAATTGTGCTCCTAAATCTCTTCTTCCTCATCATTATTTTTTAGGATTTTATGTCTCTTTTTTCTTGTTATACTAAGAAATTGTTTTTTGGTACCTCATCATTATTTTAGTTTCTTGTTGTTAGATCATCCGTATTTGCTATTTTTTTTGTGAGGCTTGGAATTGTACATAATATAAAAGAACTTATAACCATATTATTTTGATTTGTGTAGGTTCTGAAGGAGAGTAATCATGAAATTGTTCTTGTTGATCAAAATGAATCTCGTTTGCAAGTCTCAGGTGAACCCAGTTTTCTTAGTCAAAAACAGTTTGAGTTACAACCCGAAGAAATATATGATTCGGTAAGCGAAGACGGAGCTTCAGTCAGTGAATTCAAGGAAAAAGAAGAAGATGACATAGCCAACAAAGAGGACTATGTTAAAATTGAAGAGATTTCTACTTTACAACCAAACACAGAAAATGAGAAGAAAAATTAACTATGTATTGGTATGGAGTTCAGTTCTGATGAAACTGCATATGACACTTATTTAAAGTTTGGAGGGGAACACAGTTTCAATGTAAGGAAACAGCGGATGAAGAAAAAAATAATGAGGTGGTGAGGCTTCTTTATGTTTTCTCAAAAGAGGGGTTTAGGAAGGAAACTAAGATCAAGACATGTTATTCACAACCAATTACATGGTGTGGTTGTGAAGCTCGTATGACTTGCTACGTTCAGAAGACAGGAAGATTTAAGATCGTGTCTTTCAACCAGGATCATAACCATGATTTAGTGAAGAAGCCTATAAAGCACTTGTTGAAGGGAAACCGAATGGTCTCTGTTGCTCAAAAACAACATGCTAGTGATGCCGACATGTCAGGAATTTCAGCAAAGGCAACCGTTGAAATGATGAGTAGAGAAGTTGGGGGCCGAGAAAATTTGGGGTTTCTAGAGAAAGACTATCGGAATTATATATACCGGAAGCGAATGGCAAAAATGGAGAAGGGAGATGCTGGAGCAGTTTTGGAATACTTTCAAAAAAAGAAAGAGGATAATTCATCTTTCTTTTATTCAATGCAACTTGATGAGGATGATATGATCACTAATATCTTTTGGGCGGATGATCGGTCTATAAGTGATTTTAATCTTTTTGGAGATGTTGTTTGCTTTGACACAACTTATAAGACCAATGAATATGATAGGCCCTTTGCCCCATTTGTCGGGGTTAATCACCACAAGCAAACTATAGTGTTTGGTGCTGCTCTCTTGTATGATGAAACCACATAGTTGTATAAGTGGCTTTTCGAAACTTTTCTTGGAGCAATGTCTGGGAAAAAACCAAAAACAATTCTTACAGACCAATCTGCAGCAATGTCGAATGCAATAGTGAAAGTGGTCCCTGAAACAAAGCATACACTATGTGTATGGAATATTTACCAAAATGCTGCAAAAAAATTGAGTCATGTATTTCATGGGCCAGGACATTCTACCATAGACTTTGGAAAGTGTGTATATGACCATGAGGAAGAAGAAGACTGGTTATTCGCATGGAGCGATATGCTCAAGAAGCATAATCTGACAGAGAATAAATGGTTGAAGAATTTGTTTGAGCTGAGAGAAAAATGGGCAATGGTATATGGACGTCACACTTTTACAGCAGATATGGTGAGCACACAACGTAGTGAAAGTATGAATAATATTTTGAAAAAATATTTGAAGCGTAGTTATGACTTGTTGTGTTTCTTTGAACACTATGAGAGAGTGTTAGAAGATCGACGATATAAAGAATTAATTGCTGACTTCAATATGATGCATACCTCGCCGGTATTATCTGCTACTGTAGAGATGTTGCAACATGCAGAGGAAGTGTATACACCAGAAGTTTTTAGCTTGTTTCAGAAGCAATACACAGTTATCGGTGATTACGTTGCTAAAAAGGTCAGTAAGTCTGAGATGGTGTATGAATACAAAGTATCTTTTCGTGGTGTAGCACGAGAACATTTGGTTAATTATGATGCTATAAACTAAACAATACAGTGTAGTTGCATGAAGTATTCTCTTGCTGGGATCTTATGTCCTCATGCATTAAAAGTGTTGGATAGGAAGGATGTTAGAAGAAAACTATCAAACTACATCTTAACTTGATGCGGAGGGAGTTCCAAATGCACGTGGAATTAAAAGAAAAGCTACTGTTGGACGACCAAAGAATAAAGCAGTCGGACCTCATGGCCGATATTTGAATGTTTTTGAAATGAAAAAACGTGGTACATCAAAAAGAAAATTATCTTTTCAGGTATTGATCAATAATTTTTCTTTTATGTTTATGTCCAGTTTCTACTTAGTCAATTTATGTATGTATATTAACTACAAGATGAAATTGATAATTGTTTCAGGACTCTTACTTCGATACCCAGTTAGATGTTAAGGGTCTCCAATCCATTATCCTTATTCCTCGAATTATGAGAAACCTTTACTCCAATCTTCCTGTTTTATGGAGATAACGTTTGTTATAAATTACCGCCCTCGGCTACCAGCTTTTAAGCTAAGAATGCAACCAAAATTTCTAACCATTATATTACTTAGGTAGAGTTTCTATTAAGATCTCTGATACACCCGACTGTAGATCGTAGAGTGAAGCAATTGTAACAAACTTTATTAACGGATAAGAGTGTATTACAAAGCTTAATCAGTAAAGTTACATGTATTCTGTATTTATACATCACATTAATACTCAATCTCAATAACCGGATATAACCATTATCAATTTCGATAACCGGATATAACCATCATCAATATCTCAATAGTTTCCCGTGTAGGCGAGTTCCAAGGTTTTGCAAGCTTTATCAGCGTCACTATATTTATCTACCGTGACTAATCTCTCACTTCCCAAATGTGTTCATGGTCGTGATTCCGACTCAGCATCTTCTACTACGTCACAATTTGTGTTTCAATTCTTGTCTCTACCATGTCTTAATATGGCCTATCCTAGCTAGCTATCATTATGTTGCATCTCTAGATGCCTTTATACAGTAAAACCTCTATAAATTAATAATGTTGGGACCTTAGAATTTTATTAATTTATAGTGATATTAATTTATCTATAAATTAATATTTATTATTTTATAGTGTAAATTAATAATTATTAATTTATAGTGGTATTTTCACTTTTAAAGTTTTTTGAAATTATGAATTGGGACAATTTTACAAAACAAGAATAGTTTTTAAGATTATATAAATTTTTATAATTGAATTCTATATTTATAAAAAATAACAATAAATTCAAAATATTATAAATAAATTCCTATCTATACAAAGTACATACATGATGACAAAAAAATACAAAGTACATACATAAATTCAAATTTATGATTAATACCTCAATTGTTATCTTTTACCATCCTATAAAACAAACAAAAAATGAATATGATGCATATTTATAAATAGAAAACATTAGAAAATTTTTGTTTATTTTATGATGTTATGGAATATATTATAAGATTATAGTTTAAAAATATAATATAATTTTTTTTATAGAGATATATATATATATATATACATAGTGATTATTAATTTATGATATTATTGGGACTATATTTACATAGGGATTTCAAAAAAACATATTATCTTATTATTTATCGAATTTGGTTAATTTTTATATTGGCCCGACTTGGGACTAGCAAAATTTATTAATTTATAGTGTTTATTAATTTATAGAGTATTAATTTATAGAGATTTTACTGTATTTGGTGTTGTAAGCTCTGAAATTGTAGAACTTCTAAACTTTGTATTCCAATTTAGGAAAATGAAAAATTTGGAAAAGTCATGCAAGGTAACAATCGAAATCATGGAGGTTTTGAGTATCTTACGCAGAATTATTTAAAATGAAAATTAAGCAAAAGACTAAAATGTTCACAAAAGAAGTGATTCAATTTAAGCATTCTTACAAATTTTATTGTAATTGAAACAACTACAAGAGTTTTGATGTGTCAAAAACAACAAGAGTTTATATATATTGTAATTTTCTATTTATATCTATATTTTTTACAAAATTCGATGTGTCACATTCTGACATTTAATGTTTTACTTGATATATATTACAATCACGTGAGTTAGTAGCTCCGAAAATCAAGTTTTATATAATAAGAATTTTTGAATTATCATTAAAAAGTACATAATAATTAGGTATTATTTTATATGTATTATTTATGTATAACTTTGTTATTATAAGTTTATAAATTTAATTTTAAAATATTTTAATGTATCCATTTTCAAAAATACTCTTTTCAATGTACAAAATGAATAAATTACTCTCCTTTAGTATAACCCATGATGAAGAAAGGAATATTCTTTCCAACAAAAGGAATATTCTTTGCAACAAAAAGTATATTCCTTCCGAAACATTTCCCGCCAAATATTCCCACCAAAATGTTTCCGAAAAAAAAATTTCCGCCAAAACGTTTCCCGTCGAATATTTCCAAAAAAAAATTTCCCGCCAAATTTTTCAGCTATAATTTTCTGCAATTACTTAAAAAACCTAATTATGTTTTTTTTTTGTTGGACAAACTAATTATGTATCATACATATTTAAAAATCATAATTAAACATAACTTAATTTAGCAATCATACCTTAAACATGATTACACCAATAGTCTAAAAATACTTTATTTCCTAACTTCTAGTTTAAAAAAAAAATTCTCGCATATATTTTTAACTGTGCAATTTATTATATTTCTTAAAATAAATTAATTATTACAAAATTTGATGGTAAAATTCTTACAAACTAACATCAATCCAGAAAATGAGTAACAGTGATGTTGAGAAAAGAATTAAGATTTATAAAAAAATATGAAAGTATACGAAATTACATTTTGAAAAAAAAATTATTTTAGAAATCATTATATTACAAATTATATTGAACTTTTGGTATCCTTATTTTAAGTTAATAATGTCTCTTTTTCAGTTCCCTTTTATTCACCTCTCTTGTTTTAGCCAATGAAATAGTATTATGACATATTACATTTAAATTTAAACAATTATAACATAATGGAAAAAGTAAAAACATTAATTTAGTTAAACTCATAATCTCGTTTATTTTTTTCATCTAAATCTATCTTATCTTTTATAAATTGAAACTGATAAATAACCTTATATAAATTATGTAATCTAAACTCTACTCTTTATTTCTAAACCTAAATCGACCTAAAAGACTTAAACTGTTTTCTCTCGCTTTATTTGCTCTGATTTGTTCCTAGTTGTATTCGGAAACTCGAGTGACTCATGTACATAATTTTGTTAAATAAATTAAACATGTAAAAAAAATAGTCGACATAAAACCTTGAATTTACACATGTCAATATCTTATAGATACAATTGACACATGTCACCATCATGTTAATGACTAACTTAATTGTATTAACTTACTGAATGAAAATATTTAAATATTACATAATATTCAAGATTATGCAAATATTTCTAAGATTAACTTATAGTTGACTAACTTACTGTATTTTTTTCTTTAGTTGTTAAATTTTTTTTCTTTAGACCTAATTCTTATAATTTTATATTAATAATTTTATTTTATAAATACTATCCTTTTTCTTTTAGGATTACTATTGAGTAATTGTTAAATTTCCTGATTTTATTTTATTCTTTCGATCTTGAAAATATTCTTTTTAGAAAACTAATTTATATAATTTCTTACCACTAATTTTCTGACACATCTTATTAATTCAATTAACACGTGTCACGATCTTGTTAATGATTAAATTTGAAAACCCAACTTTATATGATAACTAGCAGTTGACCCGCGCTCCGCGCGGGAGGTTTATAATTTTGTTTTAATGATTTTTTATTCATATTGTGATATTTTATTATTTTTTTAAATTGATTTTCAAAAAATATTGTAATTGTTTTCTCTTTAATTATTATTTTTTAAAACTCAAATTTGGATTAAAAGCATTATTTTTTCTTTTTGATCATGTTATAAACTAATATTTCACTTTCATTTTTTTTCCTCTTTATAATTTTATATATACAATTACATAAATGTTGTTTTAGTCTACCATAAATTTAAATTTTACTTCCATTCTAAAACTCAGTAACATATTTAAAATATTAAATTATAATCAATTTAAAATGAAAGTTGAATTATATTATTACCACTGATAAAAAAATTAAAGTATTGTTTTTCTTATTTTAACATTTCATTTTTTTACATAATTTATTTTTATTTATATAAACTTTCTATTAATTAAATAAGTAACATAAATATGCACTAAATGAATGTTTTAAATATATTTTAATGTTTAAACAAAAATGTGGCTTAGGTGGATGCTTAGGTGGCATCATGAGAAGAGAGAAAAAGCTAACTTTATATATATAGATAAGATCTTGTTATATGTTATATTGTAACGCCCGGACCGCCATCTCTCCAGTGGGCCCCATTTTTACTACCAGCCCATGGGTCCACCTCTCTTAATGGGTCTCACGTCCTCTCATTAGGCTCATGAGCCCATCAATATCCGACGGTCGGTTTGTTACGTGCGAGAGGCTTAAATTCTTGTTTACCGAGCCTACAAATCACCACATGATCTTTCTTTGTGTATTGGCCTCACTCACAGAGTTCCGACAACCACTTCCAGGAATGTCACTCATCCTTTGACTACTCTAGCATAAGCACCTTTAACTGTGGAGTTCTCTCAAGACCTTTGACCGGAAAGATAAGTGCACTTTGGTGACATAGGTGGCCAAATCAATTCATTTAAACCTCTCCACAACGATCAACCCCCTAACAATGTGAGTCTGCACTCCACACTTGTCTGGATTCGGCTTTGATACCAAATTGAAAAGTCCCGACCCGTTTTTTTGTAATCCTGCAAACCGGATTAACCCAATTAATGCAAACCAACTAACCCGGTCTAAATCAGTTTAAACTAGATAATTACAATTAGAACTATGCACATAACAATAACCAGCAATAACGGACGGAAGACTTAACCAAACAATCAAAAAGTTCAATTGCATTAAACCAGCATTTCAACCATAACCAAACCAATCATCATCCAGAAATAGAATCAAACCCTATTAGGTTTCTAAATTCCAGAACTAGCAATTCTAAAACAATTTTAACATCATTCCAAACAATTCAACGAATCCCTAGATCATTCTTCTCTCCTCGCCATGATTCCATGGTTACACCTTTCCTTTACCTAGATCACAGAAAGAGATGCATAAGTATTTCCATAAATATTTAGTGCAGCACTCATCCCAACTACTGGGCTATACAAACAAGCAACATTGATCATTATCAAGTAAAACCATCACAATCAAGCGTTTAAAAACATAAACATCTATGTTGAAGCTCGGTGTTAGTCGACGCCCACCATTAGTGTAGATCGATACTCACAGTCGACACACGCGGTCGACACCGTACTCGTCGCTCCACTCGTGAGTCGCAACTATCCTCGTGGTACAATTACTTGGTGTCGAGCGACACCCACCACTGGTGTTGATCGACACCAACACTCTACAGTCGCTCCTGTTGCATTTCCTATTTTGATCTCCGCTTCTAATCACTTCAAGGCCAACAACGAATCTCTAAGGGGTTCAACCGGGACCATATAACACAGAAACACCCAAGAAAGGAAATAAATCAATTAAACAATCATCAAAGCATCCAAAACAATGATCAAAGTGCTTAGATAAGCCTTGGTCATGCACTCACCTCTTCAAAAGGGATGAACATCAACGAAACAAGACAGAACAAGGAAGGATCAGACTCTTCTAGAACCAACAACCATGGACCTGGCGTCCTCTAGTCTAAACCAGCAAGAACAAGCCTCCAAACTTCACTAGAACTCACCAAAACTCACTAGAATCACCCTCACACTCACTGTTCTTTTCTCAACTTTTAAAAAGCGGCTGAAAACCACAAGGGTCGACACCCAAACCAAAATTTGGTTCACGGGTGTTACAATTCTACCCAACTAACATGGAATCGTCCCCAAATCCTTGAACATTATTTATCAGTCTAGGACTCCGTGCATCTGTCATCACAACTGACCCATCCGAGGGCTCTATCTAATCAATATACTCATGATCCAGACCCTATTTGTTCATACTTAACCACATCCCCGTTCACAGGTCGCAACCCATGAATCATACCGGCTCGTCATCAAGCCTACGCCTTCAGATTATCCTAGAAGTCTCACTGCTCTCCCGCTCTCAGATCGCAATCTTCAAGCTACCTTGCACGGAAGCGTGGGTAAAGCACCGATTCCCGCTTCAGAACCGGAATCGGACGCGGAAGCCCTTGGAATCGCAAAGGAAATGCGATTCTCAAAAAATGGCAATTAGAAACGTTTTGGAAACGTCGATTCTGTGTTGGAAGCGTGAAAGTGAATAAATGGAATCGTAGTCGGGTTTTTTTCTTTCGGTTTTGTAAAACCAGAGTTGAAGGAAGAAGAAGATGAATTACTTCTCTCTCACATGCGTTTTATAAAGCCCAATTCATTATTCTTCACCCAATTAGGTTCACTTGTTTTTATTTCATTGTAAACAGATTCTATTTAATTTTATTCTTAAAATAAATGGAAAATATCTAAATTTTGCTGTAGCTTTAAGCTTTCAACCTCTCATTTTAACGTGGTTAATTGTTTTGGTTCTATCAGTTCAATGCTTGTTGAAATTAATACCTTTGGTTGAATTACATATTAATATTATATACTTGCAAATTAAGAAAAAATTCAAGACACTAAAATTATAAAATATGTTTTGTAATTTTAATTCTGATTAGTAATTTACAAACTTAAGTTGTTTAATTTTGTTTTGAAGACTAATTCAACTAATATTATATATATATATATATATATATATATATATATATACATATGTTTATATAGACGCTTCCAACACGTACCCGCTTCCGATTCCATGCAGCTTAGTCATCAAGTCATACTGGCTCACTATCAGGCCTCCAGCCTTCAAGCTAGGGTATCCAGGGAGTCACTCTCGCTCTTAGGTCGTGACCCTAAAGCGCACTTTGGAGTCACTCTCGCTCTGAGGCTATCACACATCATTCGAGAAAATAAGTCTAAATGCCCCGAGCATATCTCTAGGTTAGATATACCTCCCATGGTTCCCCTATAGCATCGCTATGCTATACTAACCTCTAACCTAAAACTTTCCAAAAATAGAATAGTCAACCCGACACTTTCTATTTTTAGAAACTTCACATATTTTTTCACTTTTGACAAAAACAAGTCAAATCCAAGAAATACTCATCTTATTGACTCCATAGTCATAATTGTTACAAACCAAACAAAAATACAAAAGAGTTACAACCAACTTCACTCCAACATAGAGGATAAACAAAAACAAAAGGTCTAAACCTCGACCTGCTTATCGAACCACTTCTGGAGCCTTGCCTTCATCTTGACCTCTGGCTCCCAAGTCTCCTCCAAGACTCCATCATAGTCCCACTGGACTCTTATCAAAGGAATCTTCTTACGCCGAAATTTCTTCACCTGCTTCTCGAGAACCCTCACCAGTTTCGCCTTTAAAGTCATGCTGGGCTGAAGATCTGCCGGAATCTTAGCCAACACCTCATTATCCTTATCCAGACACTTCTTGATTGAATCAAATTTTCCCTGAGCTACTCTCTCAATTAAGAGATCAGTGTAGTACTTAGGGATCGAATCCATAGAGACTCAAAGATTACACAATAAATATTTAGTATCAAATTAAGCTAAGCAAGAAGGGTTTTAAAATTTAATTCAAACAAAAAGCAATTTTAAAAAGAGGTGTTAATTCAGTGGGAAGAAAAGCTAGGCTCAGGGATTCTCAGGAAATCAATCAAATTAAATAAATTAATAAATTATGATTCAGATTAAGCGTGGTTCTTGAACTTAAATCACAAAAGTAAAAGTCTACCAGCTTTCGCTGCAATAATTAACTATGTCTAAAATCCTAATTTCTAAATCTCTTTGCAAATTCATAAGTTTAAGACATGAATTAAATTCAACTTTGATATGTTCACAATATCCCTAACTCAAATCTCTTTGCGAATAAGTATTTTGCTCACCCTTGGTTCTTTCAAGTAATTAGTCACACTCTCATGTCAAACTAATTATCCTAAGATCTAGATTTTAGGTGATCAATTTAAAACTAGTATTAAGAACAACCTATGGTGAAAAACAATAAGATTATGAAACCTAATCTAACAAATGTACCTAACAAGTCATGAAATCCCTAATGAGAATCTTCAACCCTAACGAAGAAAAATACTCAGACATCATGTAAAAAGCAAACATCATTAACTGAATAATATAGATTAAGAATATCAAAAGAGAAATAAATGAGTTCAAAATCTCTCTCTCCCAAAAGCCCTCAAACAATTCTCTCAATAGTTTACAATAGAATAAAGTATAAGTCGTTGACCAAAAAAAAAGAATAAAGCATAAGTCTTACCAAAACCCTAAAAACTCAATATATATGTCTAAACCACTAATTGGGCTTAACTGCAAATAAGGAAAACTTCTGAGCCGAATTCGTAAATCTTTGTAATTGCCAGAATATGCAAAATTCAATTGCCATCAGATATTGGTGTCGACCGACAACAGGGGTAGTGTCGATCAACACTCACGCCAAATATGCTCTCCGAATGCGTTTCTTCAGCCCATCTTCTCCAAATGCTCCAATGTGCTCTAAAATCTCAAAATAAGTCCAAAACATAATTACAACTGAAAAGACTCAAAAAAAATTATAATAACTATATAAATAAGACTTATATCATGGCCATAATATATCAACTCTCCTAGACTTAGTCTTTGCTTGCCCTAAAGCAAAAAAGAAACTTAACCTCTGAAAAAGTTTGAAAATGCGGGAACTCAGTCAATATATTTTTCAATAAATGGACAAAATTGTTGAACTAATTTTTGTCGACTAGACTCGAACTAGTTATGGCAGATCATATGTAATGGACCAGATCTCTTGGACGAAATCTCTTTTTTATTTTGATTTTGTCTTTTTTTTTTTTTCTACGAGGGCAAAATCATTAATTCATAGCTGCACACAATTATAAAAATGTCATGTTTTAAAAAAGTTGGAGAAATGACAGTTTTACACTTTTTAGTTTTGAAAAAGACATAGCCCACAAAATTCTCTTAAATTTCTATATTCGAAATATCCAAACCCGAAAAACCCTATCCATCCAACCCGAACATCCGGACGCCGGAAGTAAAAAACTGAGATTACTGAAGAAAAACCGAAATCAGAAAACCAATTACGGTATTGGTTTAAATGTTATTACGCCTTAACCAATATCTTTTGCCCAAAACAAAAAAAACCAATATCTGAAGAAGGTAGAGCAGAATCGTGTGTGCATTGATCTGATAGAGCAGCAAGAATGACTACTGTCAATAAGAAAAGAGTTCGAATTCTATCAACAGGCGCCTCCGATGCGGTAATCTTCTTGCGTTTCTTGAATTTTCTCGTCATAAAGGCTTTTGATTTTGGTTACCCACTTTGAGAAACCATCGAAATTCTCATCCTTTTGGTCAATTTTAATACAGGACGATCAAAGAAACCCTAAAAAGAATGATAAAAAGAATCAGAAGTTGAAAGAAGTTGCAGCTCAGACTCGTTCTCGGGTAAATTCTAAGGCGGGTGATACTGAGTTGAATAAGGGAAGAAAGCAGCGAGGGAGATTTGATGAGAAGAATCATGAAACTTCTGATGCTTTTATATCTAATACTGATGAGGACCATGAGGGAAGCAGTTCTGATGTAGGTAGGGAAACAAAGCCACAGAAAAGATGCGAAGAAGTAAACCATGAAACAGCACAAGCGCACAGTTCTGTTGTGGGTGTCAAAACAAAAGAGAAGAGGAGATACAGTGAGAAGAACCAGCAAAACAAAGCAGTTTCAGGAACTCATGAGCAGGAAGTCTTTGTTAATGATGAAGGAACAAAAGCGCATAATTCTGATTTGGGTGATGGAAGAAGAAGTGGGAAAGGATATTGCCATGAAAAGAATCAGCAAAACAAAGTGTCATCTCCTGAAAGATGTGAGCAGAAAGTTCCTAGGACGAATAAAAGGGTCTCACACGGCTCTGGATTAGGGGAGGAGAGATATCCGGAGGAAAGACATATTGAAAAGAACCAACAAAAGAATGTGTCATCTCCTGAAAGATGTGAGCAGAAAGTCCCTAGGACCAATGAAAGGGTGTCACACTGCTCTGGATTAGGGGAGGGGAGATATCGGGAGGAAAGACATATTAAAAAGAACCAGCTTCCCAAAACTATTGAAACAGAAAGTCTGGCGACTGAAGTTTTCAAGGATCGGAAGAGAAAGCGAGAACGAGGAGTGGAGAGAGATCGAGATGAGTTTTATTTGGCGGAGAATCAATACATACAATGCCAACCTGATATGAGAAATGATGATGTGGCCTTTAATAAGCAAGAGAATGGTTATAGAAATGATGAACGAGTAAAGCAAAAGTCTGTATCTTCTATTTCATCTACTGAGTCTACTAACAATGTTAACGAATCTAATGTACCTTGTCAAGAGTTAACTTTGATCATCCACCCAAAGGTTGGTGTACAAGATCAACCTATCGAAGCACGACCTCTTTGCTCCATCCCTTCAAAGAAACCATCTTTCCAACCTGAAAAATACGGACACAAAAGTTACCAGGAGAAGAATGGAGCCGTGTCTAATGATCCTGGACAAAGGTTTGTATTCATTTGGAACCTCGTGGCACTCAAATTTTCTTTAGCATAATGGATGTCTTTTGAAAGAGTCATAAGCAGCAGCTAACAATTTTGCTTTCTTTCGATGTGCAGGAACTTTGTTTTATGCAGTGACAAAAAACGTAAAAGACTATTTTGGACACAGGCAGAAGAAGAGATGCTTAGGGTATGAAACTTGCACATTCCTCTCTAGCCTACTTAGATTTCATGCTGCAGTCGTCTTGATCGTTTTGTAGTTTGGAATTTACACATTCGATGACTTTTCTTGAATCTTTACTCCTGTTTTAGTTGATCAGCTTTATAAAAACAGCCAGGAAAGCTTGTTTTATCGTCTCCTAAGAGGCTGCATTTCCTTATCAGCCTTAATGCTATTGCTTTGTAGATGAGACTTCAAAACAAAAGTGTATTTCTCTGCGCATGAGATAAATAACATTGCTTGTCGCTGTCCAAATTAGGTCTTGCTATGTAGTGCACAATAATGTTGTTTTGTCTCACTTCTTCCTGTCCTGTAGGTTGGTGTGGAAAAGTTCCTTGTAGGCAGGAATATTCCATGGCGCAAAATCTTGGAATTTGGTCGGGATGTGTTTCACGATGGACGTGCTCCAAGCGATCTCAAGGACAAGTGGAAGACGATGAACAAAATGGCTTGTGACACAGGGAATTGGGTAAGACACCAAACTGAAAGACAACCAACTTACTATGTGTCTGAGGTTAGTTCTGACTGAGCTTTGGGATTATACAAAGCATTAGAGCTTAGAAGAGGATAGGGCGTTGCATTTTTTTGTACAACCTTGTTCATAGTTTGTGAATTTGTATTTGTATCATAAACTAATCTAACCTTCCCCAATTTGTATCTCCTCGCCAATTTAGAGAATAATACATAAAGGGTAAGATGAACTCGTGACACAAGTTTATGCTGATATTATGAACCAATGTTTATACTATTAACAATAATGCAAGTCAAAGAACAAAACTATTTTAAGTTCATTTCTTTTACACGTTGTAAACAAACAACATTTTTTCTAACTTTTAAAAGATAGAAAAAATCAGACAAGAAAAGTTAGAAATTCCCGCCGGTGCATGGGTCCAAGTACAAACTCTTTAGTCGCCACGTGTCCCAGGGGAGTGACACGTACAGAGCCACCATCGTCCACTTTTTGGGCTTCTGTCGGCTTAAACTCTGTCTGATTCTTACTGAGTAGCAAAAAAAATAAAGAATAGCAATGGAGGTTCCTATAGGGTTTTTGGAGAAACTATGGAGTTTTGTCTCTTTTCTTCCTTACTTCTTCCTCTTACTACTCCTCGGCATCACTAAGGGTATGTTATCATTCATTTAACCTCCTCTTTCTTTGTTTAATCGTTCCCTAAGGTTGCAGTAGAGTTTCTGCAGTATGTTAGGTCCATAGTAGAGTATTGTAAGTTATGTAGAGTATAAAGTTCTCACTCTTGTTTTGGTTTTGTGTATCAGCCCTAATTGTTGGTCCAATATCGTCTGCTATAATTTTGGTTGGCAATTCTTCTGTCATCATTGGTCTTTGGCCAGCACATTTCATTTGGACCTACTACTGTTTAGCAAGGTGTTTATTGATTATATTCAATACCTTTCCTTTTGTATTTTTATCTCTGTTTGCACTGAACATCTTCTTTCTTGTGTTATCTCTAGAACCAAGAGAATAGGGCTGGTTTTGAAGACCGTGGCATTGGTATTGTTTCCTCTGCCTTTACTCCTCTGGCCAGTTGCTGGTATAGTAGGAAGTCTCTTTGGTGGAATTGCCTACGGGTTTTTCACTCCTCTTATGGCTACATTCGAGGCTGTAGGGGAGTCTGTTACTAGCAAATGCTACCATTGCTTTGTTGATGGTTCATTCTCCACTATTAAAGGGAGTTGTACTGTGGTTACGGACTTCACAGATTTTTGCTTCCATTCTTACTTCTCCTACATGGATGAGTTAAGAGAAATGGTTTCAGCCGATGTTGAACCCTTAGAGATAAGGTGAGAATAGCTCTGTTCTTCTGTGCCTGTTAAAGAAAAAACGAATAATTTGTTACACTTTACAGTGACGGCGTAATCTCATTTTCTTCCCAGGTTATCTCGACTACCCAGTTGTCTGCTTGCTAGTCTCATAGGTGTGGTGGTAGATATTCTTCTGATAACAGCTGTTGCTATTTACAAAAGCCCATACATGTTGCTCAAAGGATGGAAGAGGCTACTGGAAGACCTTGTTGGTAGAGAGGGTCCATTCTTAGAGACTGTCTGTGTTCCATTTGCAGGTCTTGCTATATTGCTGTGGCCACTAGCTGTCGTGGGAGCCGTTATAGCTTCAGTTTTATCCAGTTTCTTTCTAGGAATGTACAGTGGAGTCATTGTTCATCAGGTGGCAGCCAGTACTTAAAATTCTATTCAATGTTTTCCTTATCTTAACGAATGGTTTATAGAGATGTCATTGGGGTTTAAGCCTTCATTGAGTCTGAATCTATGTCAAAACTGAAAAGGATTTGAAAGAAACTAATTAACTCTTGAGCTCCTCTGGTCTTGATTTTTCGCTCTTTGTGATATAGTTTACCGTATCTGTGACAAAGTTCTGGCCGTTTGGGATACTTCATGTTAGCTTAATTGCAGCTTAGCAAGATAATTTGTGTAATCTAGTTATCTGACATGAAAATCCTTGAGACTTGCAAGACACTAGAATGTATCTCTTGTACACCTTAGAATTTCTCAGTTAGTTCCTAGATATTGATAATTTCAGGTTGGTTAGGAGGTCCTTATCTTTTAACTGTTTAATAATTTATCCAGGAGGACTCTTTCAGAATGGGGCTTAACTATATAGTCGCTGTGGTCTCACTATATGAAGAATATGTTAATGATTTACTCTATTTGAGAGAAGGAACTCGCCTGCCAAGGTATCTAGTGGGGGTGCTGTTCCATTATCATTTCATCTCCGCGACATAGACCATTTTATTCAGCGTTGGTTGATTATTAATTTATGACTGTAAAGTATATATGTTTGTGGCAGCCAGGCCTTGCTATAGGAAGAAAACAGAGACTGGTCATGGTAAGAAAATATTAGGAGAGAGGAAGAATGTTGATCTAAAGAGCAAAAGAAGCAGCTCCCTGGGTTCGAAGCTTGTTTCAGAACAATCGAGGACACTGAAAAGAGCAATCACACTATATAAACCAGTTCAGGTATATTACACCTTTATTTTCTTCATATATATTTTGACTCTATAAAAGAATCTTTAACAAGGTGAGTGAACATCTTGTGTCTCTCTTTGAAGGTATGGGAATGGTTGTTCAAGTCATGTGAGGTGAATGGAAGGATACTTCTTCGCGATGGCTTGATAGATGTGAAGGACGTAGAGGAATGTCTTGTCAAGGGTAATTTTAAGAAGCTCTATATCAAACTACCTGCTTGGACTGTATTACAATGTCTCCTTGCATCGGCTAAATCAAACTCATCTGGGTTGGTGATCAGTACGTATACTTGATGAGATCTCTGCACAAATTCTTGTAAAAACCTTCTTTTTCCCCAACACGTAGACTTATGATTTTGTGATGAATTTCTCGCAGCTGATGGCGTGGAGTTAACAGAACTAAACAGCCCAAGAGACAGAGTATTTGTTTGGCTTGTTGGGCCATTACTGATAATGAAGGAGCAAATAAAGAACCTGAAGCTTACTGAGGATGAAGAGTTTTGCCTAAGGAAATTGGTAATGGTATGCAAAAACGAAAGAGCGGAGGACTGGGATAGCCCCGGGTTCTCGTCAAGCGATACAGTAAGGAAAGCACAACTGCAAGCCATAATTAGAAGGTATGTATAAAACATCATGTTGTGAATGAGTTCCCATGTGTTGATTCAGATCATTCTTCATAGAAAGTAAGAAGCTTTTTTGCAAAGTTTGAGATAAGCCTCTAGTGATTTTCTTGATCCTGTTTTGTATATACACATTGACTGAGTTCTAGTTCTGTTCTTTTCCATGGCAGGCTGCAGGGTATGGTAGCATCAATGTCAAGAATACCGACGTTTCGACGCAGATTCATGAACTTGGTTAAAGTGTTGTACATAGAAGCTCTTGAAATGGGCGCCTCAGGTAATCGTGCTGGTGGGATCCTCAAACCCAACAGCAACCAAACAAGGAATCTGGATCGGACTGAAACACCAGAGATGGATGTTGTATAAGTAGTTGTTACGGTATTTTATCTTTTTTCGTTCGTCCTACACATTAGTCTACCTCTGGACTCTGGTAACGTTGTTTCAGTGGTGTTTTAGGATTTGATATATATTATGAACTATTAAAGTGCTTTTTCTTTGTGTTTATGATATTGAGAATTCCAAAGTTTCAACGTACTCTATATATATCCGTTGTTGGTTTGGTTTCCAACCGAAGTAGACGTCTTGGCTGTATGCATTACAACATTAGATCGGTAATCAGCAAAACGAAATGTTAAGACTCGGACGCCAAAGGTGTAGATGCATTCTTAATTAACTAGGACTGTCTTAAGTGACGCGAAGTGACAGAGAACGGGATAATAACATTACACGAATCTTTCTGCTATAGAAAACACCCATTGAATCTTCGAGTCGAGAACGAAATGATGTTGTTTCACTCAATTTTGATGCTCTGTCATTGCTATGATTCATTCACGTTAAGCGGTTAGTAACTAACACTGTTTCGATGTTGATTTTGCTAATTTCATATAGTTTAGGTCAGGATTTTGAACTTTTATCTAGTTTAAGTTGATTTTTGCTGAGTAACATAGTAAGGGTATAAAAACGCCGTCAGGAAATAGTTTTGCTTGATTTTGGCAAATTTTCCTTTTCTGTCGTCATCATGTTGTTTTTGTTAAACCAATGTCAGAGAAATCGATGAAAAATAAATTCGTAAAACAATCTATGCAACCAACGATTGAACACTAAAATATTATTAGATAGAGAATTTGTTAGAAAGGTCATTTTTGGGATACTTTTTTCTTTTAAAATGCCAACTTACATGACAAAGTAAGCAAAGCATGTTAAGGTCAGAGAGCTAGAAAAATAAATAAGCACCAGTTTAATCAAATAAGTTGCCTTGAATCGTGAAATGTTAAGACATATGTACTGGAAAGCTTCTACTAAAACAGTCATTTAACTACATCTCTTATTCAAAACGATCTCACTATGCTTTGAGACAGTATGCATCTCCAACTATATCACATACTTCTTCGGAGCAATGGCAGTGATGGCAGAGAGCGACAAAGAGGATTAATGTATGGCATAACCTGCAACTCTTATGTCCTCTTAACACTCAAAACGATCATAGTTTGTTGTAGCGCTGCAACTTGTATTTCCAACGCAAAAAAACCATGTTAGCCATAAATCCCAAATTTAAATTTATTATATAAATATCAAAACATTGATAAAGCTAAAATTACATATGGCTTCTTTAATCATACTACCACCCTATTCTTTCACCATTTTTTTTACCAGCTTTGTCTAGAATATCAATGAAGCTTTAAGAACACAAGATTGACAAAGTAAAACTCACTTTATTAGCTTAAGAAAATTACTCAAAACTCAAGCTCTCAATCTCTCTTAAAACTCATAGGTTTACCACACCTTGGCAACTCTATATTTATAAGAAAATCCTCAAGCTAATTTCCTTTATCACAATAGGAAATATAACATAGTTCTAGACTTATTTCTAAAACACTTAACTAATCATAATTCAATTAGGAAAATGGTTTACTTGCTCTCTAAGCCATCTTCTTCTTCAAGCTTACTCCAACAATCTCCCCCTTAAGCTTGAAATCCTTCTTTGACAAACTGTGAACTCCAATGTCGTCTCTCATCTCTTTGAACTGGTTTTAATCAAGTGCTTTGGTTAGAATGTCAGCTCTTTGTTCAACCCCTGGAACATGTAACAGTTCTACTTGACCATTTTCCACACATTCACGAATAAAGTGATACCTTCGATGAATATGCTTACTACGACCATGGAAGACCGGGTTCTTGGTGAGTGCGATTGCGTACTTGTTATCAACCTCTCACATGTTGTTCCTGTAAACTCAGCAAAAAGATCTTGTAACCAAATCGCTTGCTTAGCTGCCTCTGTTGCAGCCATGAATTTAGCTTCACAAGAAGACAATGCTACGACTTGTTGTTTTTGAGAACACCATGTGATAGGACACTCATTAAAATAGAAAACATGACCAGCAGTACTTCTTCCATCATCAACATCGACGCTATGACTGCTGTCATTGTAACCGATCAAACCCAAATGACTTCCTTTCTGAAAGCAAAGACCATAAAGGAGTGTACCTTGAAGATACCTAAGAACTTGTTTAAGTGCTGCTCCATGGGATTCTTGTGGTTCTTGCAAATACCTACTCAAAATCCCCACAGGATATGAGAGATCCAGCCGTGTATGAAGCAGGTACCTAAGACACCCAATGTTTCTTCGATATTGTCGCTCATCAACACGTCTCGGGTCTTTGTCATTAGATAACTCCAGTCCGGATTCCATTGGTATAAGAACACTATTGTAGGTACTCATCCCAGCTTCCTCTAAGATCTTCTTTGCATATCTCTCTTGACTCAAAATGATTCCATCTTCTCCTTGAAGAACTTCGATGCCGAGATAATATGTAAGTTTGCCTAGGTCACTCATTTTAAATTTTCTTGACATGCCTCTCTTGAAATCAAGTATCGAATCCAAGCTTGAACCTGTTACAAGGAGATCATCTACATAAACCACAACAACTAGAAGATGACCTTCTTTAACATGTTTCTGGTACAAGGAAGGTTCCTTAGAGCATCGCACAAATTCCAACTCGCTAAGAATGCTATTCAGCTTGATATTCCACGCCCGCGGTGCTTGCTTAAGTCCGTAAAGGGCTTTATGCAATTTGTAAACCTTTTCTTCACTGTTCATGATAATAAAACCCTCCGCCTGAGTAACATAGACGTCTTCTTTTAAGTCTCCATGTAAGAAAGCAGTCTTAACATCGAGATGATGCACTTCCCAACCGTTTGACGCTGCCAATGCAATGATGAAGCGTATGGTTTCAATCAGTGGCGGAGCCAGAAAAACTTATTAAGGGTGTCATAAAAAAATATTCTCCTAAAAATATAAATCTAATCAAAAAAATATCATTACAAACCTTTTGCTTAAAGATGAATCCTACGTTCACTCATACTTTGGAAACAGTTTATTACTGTTTCGTTTGTTACAGTATCGAGTACTTGTTTTTCGATATAACAAACTAGACAATCACTAAAAAAAGTATCACAAATACGATTACGCGATGCTGTCTTCACAATATTCATTGCAGAAAAACATCTCTCAACACTAGCGGTCGCAACGGGGAGAATCAAAGCTAACTTCAAAAGTCGATAAACCAAAGGATGAGAAATATGTTTCTTCGTCTCCACCATTACACGAGCTAGATCACCAAGACTTTTGAGATTAGTAAACCTATCATCTCTTTGCACATTATCAAGATAGATGTCAAGTTGATGATCAAGAGATATGCGCTCCACAAAAGTAAAGCATCAGGATAAAACTCAGCAAACCTCACAAGCTTTGATTTGTCAAATTGACAAAAAGAGTCCACTGGGCTTTTTCTTTTTCAACACTATACTCTAACCAACCAGCACCATATCGATCATACAATTCTGGATTAAAACACCGTAATAAACCTCCAACTGTTATTTGTTTAAAATTGTGATTACGAGGTTGATAAGGTCCTCTAATCAAATATTTGCGTCGTACCTCATCTCTTTGATTAGGATGATAACTTAAAATGCTTTTCCTTTTAGCTGGATCCCATGGCAAATTATCCAAATTAATGTTAGAAGGTGGAGATTTTCTTTTCAAGAATCGATCCATAGTTGTCATTGCCTACATACAAAAACCATAAACAAATTTGTCAAAATATAGAATTATTTACACTGCACATCAGCACATGTCTACATAATTATTTGTAAAAAAAAGGAGACTAATCGAACTATATATATTGGATCATTAGCTCGTTACGCAAGCTGCTTCTCAACCTTGTTAAAAAAAACTAAACAAATTGTTAATATGTGAAAGTTCTCTTCTTAGATATAAACTATAATCCCACCAAAATATTTCCACGACCACTACCAATAATTAATCATTAAGCATTAAACAATCTCTTATCTCTTAGATTTCTTCTACACATAACACATCTGGATTATTAAACAAACGCTTGAAGAAACATATATTCAATAATCAATAGACTTAAAAGTTAGAATCATTGTGTAATTAAGACTTACTCAATAAGACAATAACTTCAATCTGGCTAACTAGGCAATGATGTACGACGGTGAAGGAAGAAGAAGAGACTCAGATTTTTTGAGGAAACCGTTTTTAGGGATTGACTTTTTCTTTTTAATTAGCTTATAATTATTAGTCAAACCACAAAGTCAATTAAAACCTTCAAGCCCAATAATTTTCTAAAATAAAAAAGGCCCAGAAATAATATATATATATATCTTAACTTATAAAAAAATTATTGACATATATTCCTCTTTTTTTTTGAAATTACATGATATACGTATTTGTAAAAGCTAATCTAAAACGATTATAGAATTTAAGAGGGGTCAATATTATTTGAAAGGGTGTCAAACTGTCAATAGAATATATGTTAAATATTTTTTTAAATAAAAATAAACCAAAAAAAAAAATGTCATGGGTGTCATATGATCATGCCTTTGTACGTGTCCCTTAGCCACAAGCCTTGCTTTGTATTTATTTATGTTGTTATATGAGTTTCGCTTTAGCTTAAGGACCCATTTCAAACCAATTGGTTTAACTTCAAAGGGTAAGTCGACTAAGATCCATGTCTTGTTCCGATTTATTGACATGATCTCTTCTTCACAAGCATCTTTCAAAAATTTTAGCTTACTTGCTTCTTTGAAGTCCCATGGTTTTTCGTTACTGGCTAATAAAAGATGTTCTCCTTCTAGTTAAGCGAGAAGTACATAGTCGTTTAGGTGACTTGGCATTCTAACTTGTCTTTGCGATCTTCTTAGGGGTGGCTGAGCTGGCTGCGCTTCCTCCTCCACATTATCTTGCTCTTCTCATTCTCTGTTTCGTTAACATCTTCTCCTCTTCTAACTCCATTGTTCCCAAGAGTAAAGGTTCCTGATTCTGAGACATTCCCTCTGTTTTCCACTTCCAGCTTTTGTGTTCATCAAAGACTACATCCCTACTAACAAATATTTTCCGATTTGTTGGATCAAGTAGGCGATATGCCTTAGAACCGGGTTATGTTCCAAGGTAAACAAGCATCCTAGAACGATCATCAAGCTTCTTTAGATGTGGAAACTCAACTTTGGCATAGCTAAGACAACCAAACACTCGTAGATGTTCAACATTCAGTTTCTTCTTCTTAAACGCTTCATATGGTGTTTGATTTTCCAAGACTCTTGTTCCCACTCTATTGATGATATAAGTTGCATGTCTTACAGCTTCTCCCCATAGGTAATTAGGCATGCTCATGTGTTTCAAGATGCTCCGAGTCATTTCTAGAAATGTCTTATTCCTACTTTCCACAACACCGTTTTGATGTGGTGTGTAAGGTGCAGTTAAATGCCTCTTGATGCCTTTTTCAACACAAAAATCTTGAAAGTCTTGAGACACAAATTCTCCTCCTTTATCGGTTCGGAATGTCTTAATAGCAACACCGGATTCTTGCTCTACTAATGCTTTGAATCCTTTAAACTTCTCAAACGCTTCACATATAGCGAGAAAATTCATCGATCAACACAAAGATGTACCTCTTGTTTGCAGCTGTTGAAGGTGATATCGGTCAACATAAATCCCCATGAATGAGCTCCAATACTTGTGATGCACGGTAAAAAGTTGGTTTCGGAAAGAATCTTCTTGCTTGTTTCCCAAGTAAACAAGAAGCACAAGTCTCTTTCTCTTTTGACACATTAGAAATTCCAACAACTAACTCTTTGGTTACCATTGTTTTGATGGTTTTAGGGCTGATATGTCCAAGTCGATCAGCATGCCACAATGTCGAGTTGTTTGTAGCAAGTAAACACTTCATGTTATTAACTTCCAATCGCACCTTGTACAACATGTTTCTTGATCGACTTGCTTGTACCAACAAATTTCCAGCTCGATCATGAATAGTGAGATAGTCCTCTTTCATTCTAATATCGCACCCGGATTCCGTAGCTTGACCCAAGCTAATGATATTGCTCTTAAGATCCGGTATTTAGTAGACATCTGACAGAACCTTTCTTGCTCCTCCTTTAGCTATGAACGTGATCGATCCCTTCCCTTTGATGTCTATCTTTGAATCATCTCCAAAACGTACTTTTCCGGTAACCATTGGATCGATCTTACAAAACCAAGCATGTTTCCCTGTCATGTGATTACTAGCACCATTATCAAGATACCAAAGATTTTCAGAGCAATCATCATATATACTCTTGTGGCTGTGTGTCGGAGTTAACATACATAAGCTTGTTCGAACCGTCTTGTAAATCCTCTTCATCACAAATTCTTTCCTCATATGTTTTCAATCTCCCGACAATGTCTTCGAATGTTGTTGTCTTGAGATGAAGTACTTGCTCAAGAGCAGCAGTGATGTGGATGTACTTCTTTCTTGGTAAGCTCTTAAGAAACTTCTTAACAATCTTCACTTCATCAATGGTTTCACCCACAGTTGCGGATTTAGTGGATATTTCAGAGAGCTTCCCAACAAAGTAGTCGATCATATCAGTCTCTTTCATCTTTAATCTATTAAATTCAGCCATAAGAGTTTGTAGTATCGCTTCTTTGACTCGATCAACACCAAGGTTTCTTGTTTTGATGGAGTCCGATACGGCTTTAGAGGTGTCGAGGTTTCCAACTTGCAAAATCATCGATTCCGGTATAGACTGAAATAAGATGGCCCTTGCTAAGTTGTTCTTGTCAACGTCTGTTGATCCAGGCTCAACTGTTTCCCAAACCTTCTGCACTTGAAGAGCGACCTTCATCCTAATCGCCCAGACGGTGTAATAAACAAATTGGGTATGGAAAATGATTTCCAAGCATTAACAATGGCTATGCAATATATGCGGGGTAAAGGTCATTGAAACATTATATTTGAAGGTGACTGTAAACAAGTCATTAATATGCTAAAAGGAAAAGTTTAAATTTTTCATACTTCAATTGGTTTCAAGAAGCTAGACATTGGCAATAAATCTTTGGCGATGTTCAATTCCGCTGGACACTAAGATCAAATAAGCAAGCAGCTGATGCTCTTGCTAAGACTCCCATTAGGGATAATCTTAATTATTTGTATCATCATTTTGTTCCTCTGTTTTTTATCCATGTTATGCATTGAAACCATGTAAAATTATTAATCTAATAAAATGCAGAAATTACAAAAAAAAAAGTATGGTATTTTTGGAAAAAAATAAAATTAAACGTGATCATTTAAGGAGTTTTTCTTTAAACTTCTACCATTTATTTTTATTTATTATTTGACGAAGAAAAATATACTAAATGGAATGGTTATAAATTTAATATTTTTGGAAGGTTTACAATCGCTACGTCTAAACTTCTAACTGTTTCTTCTAACCATTTATTCTAACCATTTATTCTAACCATTTGTTTCATCCGCTTATCCGATTAGTAGTGAAATGGGCGATTAAATTTCGAACTTCCCTTAAATATGTTAGTATGCTACCAATCAAACCAAAATGAAACTGAATTAATTGATCATAATAGATATTAAACTATAATTTTATCAATCCTACATTTCATTTATAATTAAGCAGAAGTTTAGTAGAACCATAAGCATATAAAATATTTAATGTTAAAGGTGTCGTTGGACCTATCAATGTTAATTACCAAGCACTCATGAATTTAGCCTTTTGGAGACAAAAATCACAAGTAGATAAGACATAACACGTGGACGATCAGTTCCATGTGGTGACTCACATATGATCACTCCTATAATATGCCAACCACTAAATAAACTTTAATATATAAACATGTGAACCAGTAAGAGCTACAAATCATGTTATCCAATTATAAATAATATCATCGATTTTGCTTATGATCAAAAGTAGTTACATATTTCTATACTTTTCTTGAAAAGCAAATTGAAACTCCTCTCAGTAGTGATGCTAAATCAAAATACTATATTTTGGTAATATCAATGGATTACAACACATTGTTGGTGAATCATTTATAGTGGGTTTAACATGTTATTTTATCTATACACTAATGTAAAATACAAAAAATGCTTATCTAGAAGTAAAAAAATTATTTTTTTTGTTTTTATCAAAAGGTAAAAGTGACGTTTTTAGGGAAAATTTCTTAGGATAAAGGTTTTGATAATATTTTCATTAGGTGAGTTCAAATCTCAGAAAATACAGTTCTGTAGTTAATACTGCAAAATTCATCTAAAATCTAGAATATCATAAACAAATTTATTTTTCGTGGTTTTGTGTATTTCTCTATTGTAAAAATATCGTATAGCCGTTCGTTGAGTTTTGTAAAGAGAATTGTGCTGTGAAATTATTGTTCGTAAGAATTAGTCATCATAACCGCGTATACTGCTTGTAGTTAAATATTCATTAAATAATCTTTCATAGTAATATAATTGATAAGAAAAAATGAATATATAGCATAGTTTTCACACAAAGATTACATTAAAATATATATAATGGAAAAATGGTTTGACAACAAGAAAAAGAATCCAGGTAAAGTTTGACAAATTGGCAAATATACAAATAAAAGGTAGATATAATCGAAAGGCAATGATTTCATTAACATGTTTTTATGTTTCCATTAGAAAAAAAATTGTATCATTCATACTAATATATTTTTTTCCAAATCTCCTAAAAGCAAAACAGAGGACAAATAATTATATTTCTTTTGTACTACTGACACTTGATTTAATAATCTTCTGCAAAATTTTAGACTGTACAAACGTTTGCTCTCCATAACTCCATCTGCAATTTAATGAACCAAAAGAAAATAAATAAAGTGGAATCGACTATATAGTTAATTTAATAATAATAAGTATGTGCAATTTAATGAACCAAAAGAAAATATATATTTTGATCCAAAAAAAAATATGGGTTGGAAAACTTTTTGAGGTTGCACTTTTGCACTTTGGGGACAAGAAAGGATACAAATCTTTATAACCTCAATAGATTTACTAATAATAATTAGGCTTAGGCATATAGTTCCGTTACTAATTAAAACATGTTCGGATTTTATATAGAATGTGATTTGGATTTCGGTTTGGATCTAGTTATAATCGAAATTCAATCAACTATCCGTTAAACCAAATCAAATCAAATTACTTTGATAAATTTGGATTCGAAACCAAGCTTATATATGTTTCGGATACACTATAATTTTTGAATAGAGTTTTTAAACTGATCCAAATCCAAATAAGATCAAACTAATCCAATTGGAAAAGCATTCAGATTCTAAATATCCTAATCCGAAATCAGAATAATCCGATCCAAAATCCGAATGCCAAGCCTTATAATAAAAATAAGTAATATACTATAGATATGGTTGTCTTTTTTTTTTTCTTCTTTTTTTGAAGTAAACGACAACTGGGGACAAAACCAACTGGACATTTTTCTTTTGTCTTATAAAATCTAACAAAACTAAAATAAAATAAAATAGAAGAACAACTGGAAATTTTGGTAATAAAAATTATTATTTGTGTTTTTGATAATGTGATGTTCTCTTCTCTTCCTTGAAGATCCTTGCCCGTCTTGATAATGGATCTTTCTTCTCCTTCTTCAATCATTCATCCTTAAATCTTTCTTCTCTCTTCCAAATATTAATCAACAAAACTAAGTATTTGAGTTTTTTTTTTTAATCTCAAATTACTCTGTTTTTGAGATCTCTGTTTCAACAGGTCTTGTAAGAACCATGTCTTCCTTGTCAGAGAAGATAACAGAGGATCCAGTAACATACAAGACAGCACAAAGCAGCGTGACATGCATTTACCAAGCACACATGGTTGGATTCTGGAGAAACGTTAGGGTTCTATGGTCTAAGAATCTCATGAATCATTCGTTGACCGTGATGGTCACTAGCGTACAGGGAGATATGAATTACTGTTGCAAGGTTGATCTTAGGCCATGGAACTTTTGGAACAAGAAAGGTTACAAATCTTTTGAGGTTGAAGGAAACCAAGTTGATGTGTATTGGGATTTTAGGTCAGCTAAATTCAACGGAGGGCCTGAGCCGAGCTCGGATTTTTACGTGGCGCTTGTATCCGAGGAGGAGGTTGTTTTATTGTTGGGTGATCATAAGAAGAAAGCTTTTAAGAGAACTAAATCAAGACCTTCTTTGGTTGATGCTGCCTTGTTCTACAAGAAAGAGAATGTGTTTGGTAAGAAGAGCTTTTCGACTAGGGCTAAGTTTCATGATAGGAAGAAAGAGCATGAGATCGTTGTCGAAAGCTCGACGGGAGAAAAAGATCCAGAGATGTTGATTAGCGTAGATGGGAGCGTTTTAGTTCAGGTGAGAAATTTGCAGTGGAAGTTTAGGGGGAACCAGACTGTTGTGGTGGATAAAGAGCCTGTTCAAGTGTTTTGGGATGTGTATGATTGGTTGTTCAGCTCGCCCGGTACAGGCCACGGCTTGTTCATCTTTAAACCCGAGAGCGGTGATAGTGACTCGAGCAATGGAGGAGCCAAGGATAGTAGTGCTTGTTCTTCTTCATCTGAGTTTTGTCTCTTCCTTTATGCTTGGAAACTGGAGTAAGTCTGTTTCCAAACCAAAGCTTGCATTCTATTTTTTTGTCTGACTGTAAATTCACATTCAACATCAATCTTAGCGTGTGAACCACTCTGGATAATTTTGAGTAGTTCAAATTTACCAAGACGTGTGAAAAAGGTTTGTTTTCTGATTCATTGTGTGACACTAACCAAGACCTTTTCTTACCCAACTCATAAACACAACATCTTTTCAATCTCAAGATTCTTTTACATGTTTTATCTGAGAAACTGCATTACTATATTAACCGGTAAGCAAACATTACCGTAAATGCAATGAAAACTTTGCTGCTCTAGGTACACAACATTTCAGGTACACTTATATCTCTACATCAAAGAAAAGCTCTGTTTGATCCTAAGACAAGTGACCACCTCTAGCTGGAGAGGAACAAAACAGGAGAGGCCCAAACAACCTGTGTGAGTTCCGGCCGACAAATACATCACTGTCTATAGGGGGTGGTATTGTTAAAGATCCTACATTGGTTAGGAATGGGACCAACTAATGCCTAATTAAGTCACATGAATACACTCACTCATAACCTAACTTTTAGATATGAGTTTATAATGGTCCTCTATGAGTTTCATCCGAATCTCACGAATCGAGCTAAGTCTTAAGAAAATTTCATTAACTCAGCAACTAACAAAGTAACTCAACCTAAAACAGTGATGTCAATGCTAGTAACATTTCAAAGACAAAACAAAGATGCAGAGAGTTACATACTAAAACTTTTCTCATTAGTTATGCAACATACAAACTTTTCTACAAGTAGTACTAATGCGGAAACAAGTGGAACAAGATGGTTTACGCTTTCTATCAACCTACAAACAAACAACCGTATCTGATAACGTTTTCATAATGCTTACCAGAGAGAGATCAGCTTGCTGCTACATTGCAAGTGCCGATTCCATCTCTACAGTCATTAGTAAGATCATTGAATGTTTCAATCTGTTTCTTCCCTCTTAAGAATACTTCTGTATCAACAGAAGCTCTCATGTAACCGTCAAACTCGACTGGGTTTCCTCCATTAAGCTTCGTTGTCTCTAAATACCATTCGCTACTCTCGTCCCAAAGATCCTTAAACTCATCAAGAAAGTGAGGTTTATACTTATCTTTCAAAGGGTTAAAGAAAGATACATCTGGTTCATTTGTTGCAATATAAAGATTCCTTCCTTGTTCGATTTTTCCCTGAAGGGTAGATAAGATAGAGCTTGGTGAAGTATCCCTGTCAAGATTAGGCCAAACTCCTTTGTTTCTCACCTTCTCCCCTCTCTCAATATGAATAGCATCATAGTCCCAGTTTAATCTAGAAGCAATTGCAGAAACAATCTCCATTAGTCTTTTAGATTTCCACAATAAATGCCATGGCCTTTTCACAACAGATTCTGTTTCCCCTTCACAAACTCTATACCAATAGTTATCTGGTTCTACACTCCCAAACTTCCTCATTACCAATGTGTCCTTTACATCAACAAGCTTCATCGGTGTGACTCTAAAGTCTTCAACAAGATGAAGTTTCAATCCATTCTTCTTATACCATTTCCCCCAATCAGTCCAAAACTGTACTTGATCTAACACAGAAGCAGCTTCTTTCAAATGCTCAAAATCAAAGTAAAACCTGAAGTCCTTACCTTCCTCGTTCTGACCAGACAAAGTATAACCTGAAGACAGACATAGAGTCAAATCCATAACTAATGTCCTATTCAAATACTCTGCTTCCCCTAAAGCACACAAGAAACTCCACAAGAAATGGTTCATACTCTTACACCTATCTCCTCCACCAACATAAACCAAGTAATGACCTTCCTTAAAAGCATTCTCAGACTCAACCACAGGAAGTGAATCATTCACTACTTCACCTACCACAGGCAATGAGAAATCATCAACCTTACCACTCGTTTTCTCAAACCCGGGTTTCAAACTCCTCTTCCTCTTCCTAGCATTCACACCTGAATGATACTCACCAATCCCCATCACACTAACACTACAATTCTCAGACTTTTCAATCACAAACCTACGATAATCCTTATAAAACGCAGCCGTTTTACCATCCTTAGGCCTATAACGCCAAGCCATATCACAAGAACTAACACCTTCCACTGCTGAAGGTTTACCAAACTTATAAAAGTGAATGTCTTTGAACTTCTCTATAGCTGCTTTCATCATCAAGTGGAATACTTCAGGATCTTTACAATCAATTGGGATCTTTGTATCACAATCTAGCTGATTAGTATCTGAATCATTCTCAGATGTTTCAACATCAGCTATCTTGATGAAACCAGAGAACGCTGTTTGGTTCGCCGCCATGAAATCTTCCCCTGTTTTAACAACACTGTCGTCGGATTTGAGAGTAGCGTCTGAATTTGATGTGAGGAAAGTTGTGATTTTGTCAGATGGGTGAAAAAGTGGATCTTCTGGTTCGTATGTAGCAGCGATAATGGTGAAAACTACGATTCCGATGACGAATAAAGACAGACCTATGCTTCCGATTAAGTTCACTGCGTTTTGTCCTAGATTCTCTGGTCGGAAGCCTCCGGTTCTTGAAAATGCAGATCTTCCTAACATGATTTCTTGTCTTTTTCAAGATTTCTACACAAGCCGGTTTGGATTTATACGATAAGTGTCATTCTCATCAGAGATTAGAGATCGATAGGTTCTCAAGAAGGTCTTTTGTGAAGCGGAGGATTCGAAGAGCTTTTTGGAGTTTCTTGTTTTGTTTGTTTATTTTAAGAAATGTGTTACGAGGACATGCTTACACGTGTAAATGTGGAGCGACGCTACTTGTGTTGTCATCGACGTTGAGTGAGTTTATATTTTATGTCTGAACGGAAAAGGTTGAATCTTGAATTTGAATGTATCAACTCCTCTGAGTTTTTTTTTTCCAGATCTATGTTTTTTTTTTTTTTGAGAACTGACGGGAGATAGCGTCTTCCTTAAAGCTTTATTAAAAATTGAAAGAACTAAACAAAAAAATAAAATTGAAAAAACTAAACAAAAATATTTTTTGGCTGAGGTGCACCAACAACATCCTCGTTTAAAATCAACGCCAAATCCAGCGTAACAACATCAAAACAATAAAAAGCTAAAGGTAAAGATGACGTATAGTTTGCTAACCCATCGACAAGACGGTTACTTCCAAGGGCGGATCTACATTGTGAGGAGGTGAGGCACGTGCCCCACACTCATTATTAATAAAGTTTCAATTGGTCATCTTACCACTTTCTTTACTTAGCTTATTTGGTATAATTTGCCCCAAGCACTAGCTTGTGTCCATGGTTCGAGGCTCCAAATCATGAACTTTTTGTTATTTTTTGAACCTTTTGTTATTTTCTCCCCAAGCTTTTTATTACTAATTTTTTTTACTACATATATTTAATTAGTGCCCCATACAATTTTTCCTTCTAGATCTGCCCCTGGTTACATCCCTATACATGAGAGAAAGTCGTACTATCCAGTCCTGTATGAGTAAGCCATGGCACAAACGCACCAGGATATATAGCAGATGAGTATCACTAATCTTTGTCTTACGAAAATCAACCACCACCTCCGAATCCACTTCCAACTCTAAACGTGTTATACGCCTCTCACAAGCTAAATGCAAACCATAAAACACGCCCCAAAGTTTTGCTAAAGGAGCGGTACTGAAAGGCCCTATCCCGGATATTCTATGTCCGGAGAGGTTACCTTTGATCCAATAACAACTTTTCCATACTTAACCAAGTTCTAGGACCCATACCTTAGACAATTCATTTATAATAATTGTGAGATTCATTACTTAGAATCGATATGCAAATATTTGAGTAAAACAACCATTCAATACTTTATTAAATAAGTAAGGATTCGATACAACTTATGAGTTTGCATATAAGCTATTACAAGTTGTATAATCGATCTAACTACCCAGCATCCATCACGACTCATCTTCCCGTCCTTGAGTCCTCGCGCCTAAGCCCTTTCATCCCCTCGATCACCTTCTTTCCCTGATACCACATAGGAAATCAATAACATGTTTACTTATTCACCATCGTCTTGCATGCAATGCTCGCTAAGTTACACTAACAACTCTGTCCATTCAAACTGTTCGGTAGAGAGGTTGCCCGCGCATCAGTTCGGCCGAGTATCATCAATGATTCAACTCGCCGAGCCGCGTCCCCTTTTCTTCGAACAATCCTTTCGGACAAAGTTATGCATATGTTTATGCTCATGCAACTATCAAACCCATATGCACCCCCACAACCGATCTTATGGTCTCTATATTAACCTTTTATCGGATTTCGACTTTCCCTTAGTATTTCTCTCGAAGATAACTTTAAGAATATTGTGTATTTTTGGTCTCCGAACGTGTCCCAAAACTGAAGGCGAAACCCACTATTTATAGTGTTTCGGCCAAACCCGTTCGAAAAGACACATGTTCGATGCACCTTTCACTCGCACCGATTCGCTTGTATCCTTCCATTCGTACCGTTTCACCGATACCCGTTCGCTCTTCCTTCGGTAACCGCCCAGTTAGCTCGTTCGGTGAGTAAACATCACAACTTCCTCGACTACCGGATAACTGGTTGAACTTCCTAGCAGCTGGTCGAGCTGGTGTTACTTCCTGGCAGCTGAGGTCGAGCTGGCACCACTACCCTGCAGCTGGCCGAGTTAACTTAACTGATCTTTTCAGCTGGATTGTTGGATCAACAGTTCTTCCTTTTCCCTTTTGCTACATTTCGAGCTGTTGGTCAGCTGTATTTAAACTTGTTCGAGTTTTCCCCTTCTTTCTTGAACCAAGTCTCGACCAACGATCCTATTCTGGATCGCGGGTGTTACAACTCTGCCCCCCCCCCTTGAATGGGATTCGTCCCCGAATCCGAGTCGAGTATTTCTTCTTCCATCTCCTTAAAACACTCCGGATAGTGGGCCTCCACACGAGCTTTACCATCATCTTCCTCTTTCGGGTTCCTTTTTCCATTCGATCGATAATTCGAACCGGTATTACTTCCACCGTCAAATTGTCTCGCAACTCGGTCGGTAAGGCTGTAACGATTTCGTTTCGATCACCTAGGCATTTCCGTAATTGTGATACGTGAAAAACCTTATGAAATGCATCGAGCTTCGGTGGTAAGTCAAGTTTGTACGCCACTTTTCCAACTCGCTCGATCACCTTGTACGGCCAAACAAACCTTGGACTCAATTTCTTTCTTTTCGTAAATTGCCCTTTTTCTTTGTACGTGGTTGCCTTAAGATACACCAAGTCTCCGACTTCAAATTCTAACTCCTTCCGACGTTTATCTGCATAGCATTTCTGTCGGTCTTGCGCTTCTTTCAGCTTTATCTTTAAAAATTTCAACTTTGCATTTGTCTCGTCCATAATCTCCGGACCAAACAGAGTACGTTCTCCGACCGGTGTCCAGCACAAAGGCGTCCTACACACTCGGCCATATAATGCTTCGTAAGGCGACATTCCGATACTAGCTTGATAATTATTGTTGTAGGCGAACTCAACCAACATTAAGTACTTCTCCCAATTTTCGCCCCAATCCAAGACACATGCTCGCAACATGTCTTCCAGAATTTGAATTGTTCTCTCGGACTGTCCATCGGTTTGTGGATGATATGCGGTTCTCAAGTTTACCCTTGTTCCCAATGCTTTCTGGAATGCCTGCCAAAAATGCGAAGTGAAACGAGTATCCCTGTCTGAAATAATGCTTGCTAGAACTCCATGCAACCGTACTATCTCTTCGATATATCTTGCTGCAATTTCTTTGGCTCCGTTCGTTTCTGCAATTGCTATAAAGTGGGCAAATTCGGTTAGTCTATCCACCACTACCCAAACCGCATCGTGTTTAGATTTCCCTTTGGGCAATCCAGTCACAAAATCCATTGTCACGTGATCCCATTTCCACTCCGGCATCGGTAAGGTTTGCACTAACCCACTCGGCACCTGGAGCTCGACCTTAACGAGTTGACATGTTCCACACTTAGCAACCCATGCAGCCACGTCCCTCTTCATTCTCTTCCAGTGATAGTACATTTTCAAGTCATGATACATCTTTTTTGAGCTCGGATGAATCGAGAATTTGGATTGCTGCGCTTCCTTAAGCATTTCTTCTCTTAATTCTATGTTTTTCGGAACGCACACTCGACCATTCACCACAATGGTCCCGTTGTTCAAGGTTTGAAACTCTGTCTTATTATTCTCAACCAACACTTTCAACTCCTCGTCATTTTCTTGAGCCAAACGAATTCTACTAAGTATATCCGCTTGGTTGGTTGCACCCAAACCTAATGGTTCCAACTCCGTAGATAATTCATTCAAATGCAAGGTTCCCATTATATTAACCAACACCTCCCGGTTTCTTTCTGCCTCAACTTCATAACGTCTTCGACTTAATGCATCTACCACCTGATTTGCCTTTCCGGGATGATAGGCAATATCTAAGTCATAATCAGCCACGAACTCCATCCTCCGTCTTTGCCTTAAATTTAATTATGGCAGGGTGAATATGTACTTTAAACTTTTGTGGTCGGTAAAAATTTGAACTTTGGGCCCATAAAGATATGCTCGCCAAATCTTAAGAGAAAACACTACCGCAGCCATCTCCAAGTCGTGTGTCGGATAGTTTCCCTCATGTTTACGAAATTGCCTTGAGGCATAAGCGATCACACTACCTTTTTGCATTATAACACATCCTAAACCCGTTATCGAGGCGTCGGTATAAACCATGTAAGGTTCATCTGTTTTCAGTAACATCAACACCGGAGCACTTGTTAACATGGCCTTTAACTCCATAAAACTCTTTTCCCAAGCTTCCGACCACTGGAATTTTGTATCTTTCCCCGTTAATTTTGTCATAGGTTGCGAAGTACTCGCAAAACCTTTCACAAATCTTTGATAGTATCCCGCCAACCCGAGGAAGCTTCTAATCTCCATAGCATTCTTCGGACGTGGCAGTCCTTAATGGATTTGATCTTTTCCGGGTCCACCGAAACACCTTGATCCGAGATAATATGACCAAGAAACCAAATACTCCTTTGCCAAAACGAACATTTGCTTAATTTTGCAAAAAGCTTATGTTCTCTTAACCGATCCAAAACTTCCCTTAAATGTTTTTGATAAGTTTCCCAGTCCTTCGAAAACACGAGGATGTCATCAATAAATATTATCACCGACTCGTCTAAGAATCCTCGGAAAACACCACTCATCATCTTCATGAATGCTGCTGGTGCATTGGTTAGTCTGAACGGCACTACCACAAATTCATAGTGGCCATAACGTGTCGGAAAAGCTGTTTTTCGAATGCTGATGGTTCGATCGGGATTTGGTGATATCCTGAGGCCAAATTTATCTTTGAAAACCACTTCGCACCTCGTAGTTGATCCAACAGCTCGTCTATCCGGGGTAATGGATATTTATTTTTCACCGTCACCCTATTCAATCCTCGATAATCAATACACAGCCTGAAGCTGCCATCTTTCTTTTTGACAAACAAGACCGGTGCACCCCATGATGAACTACTTGGTCTTATAAATCCTTTTTCCAACAACTCACCTAGTTGTGTCTTTAACTCCGCCATTTCTGCCAGTGCCATCCGGTAAGGAGTTTTAGATATAGGAGTCGTTCCCGGCTCTAGTTTGATTGTGAATGGATCTGACTGATCCGGCGGTAATCCACGCATTGTCTCGAACACGTCCAAAAATTCATTTACAACCGGAATATCTTTAAGTTCCGCATTTGCCCTAACTTCCATCGTTGTGATTGTGGCTAAATATGCCTCACAACCTTTCTCAAGCATCCTTTCTGCATGGATTGCTGAGATGACCAAACTTCCCGATGTTGATTTTATTCCTTGGAATTCTATCCTTCTTTCCTCCCTCTCAAATTGAACTCGTCCCCGGTGACAATTAATATGCGCTTTGTATTTCCCAACCAGTTCATTCCTAAGATAACACCGTTCTTAAGTTGAACGACGATAAGGTCAATAGGCATATTGACACCGTTGACCACAACCAAGATTCCCCGAATAATACCAGACAGATACATAGCTTGTCCGCCGGCTGCTCGAAGCATTCCATATTTGTTGTTTGGTTCTATCTTGTACCCACCTTTTCCAATCATCTCCGAATTCACAAAACAATGTGTAGCTCCGGAATCAAATAATGTGTGAGTTTCCACACCACCTATATTCAAGGTTCCTACACATTCCCCTAGAATGCTAAGTACCCTTTCCTTTATGCCTCATGATGCCATGCAATGCATTATTAAACTATAAAATAATTTTTCACGTACCAGTGATCGAGCTGAAATTCTCATCAATGGTTTCCTCGGAGAGCTCATACACACGTGGTGCGACAGCCTGCTTCTTAGGTGGCGGTGGTAAGTTATTCCTACAATTGTTTCCATTATGCTTCGATTTAAACTTAGGAGATTCCCTCTTAAAATGCCCTGCTCTCCTGCAGTAGTAGCAAGACTTCTGTTCTCCAGCATTTTCTTTCGGAGTTTCTACATCATTCCTGGGGAAAATTCGAATTGTATGATCTCTGCTTCCGCATCGGCCGCATGCACCAACGGCCTTCCAGCAATCTCCGCTATGATACTTTCCACAAGTCTTACATTCTCCATACTTAGTATCAGATTTTGTATTCTCCACCTTGTCCCACTTCCTTTTGTTGTCAGTGGTTTTGGTATTGGAACGTGCCGAGTTCTTCTCACGTTTCCACTGTTTCGCTTCCTCGAGCACAGATTCAATCATGGCCGCCTTCTCGACCAATTCAGACACCGAAGGAAATGTGCAAATCAAACAATGAGTGGTTAATCTCGACTCGTAATCCTCGAATGAATCCGCGCTCTTGGGCCTGCTCATCTTCCAGCTCCTTTCCAATAAACAGATACCCCACTACTCTCCCGAGTTGCATTTTCCGAAGATTTTTTTCCAGCCTTAGGGCCGGCTTTATTCTGTTCATCAGGGTTTGTCATGTTCTCAGCTTCCTCGGTTACTCGCGTTTTCTTAGTGCTTATTGTCTCTTCGACAACATCCTTCCCCTTGTTCTTTTTGTCTCTCTTGCCGCTCTTACCCATCTGTAAAAACTCTTCAATAAGTCATGGTTATTAAATAAAACCGTAACGAGTTAACAAAAAAAAACTACCGCAAGTTCCCAATAAGCCGATGAGTGGTGATCCCCAACCCGCATACTAGTCCTAGAATCAAGCATGCTCTGATACCAACTTAAAAGACCCTATCCTGGATATTCTAAGTTCGGAGAGGTTACCTTCGATCTAAGAACAACTTTTCCATACTTAACCAAGTTCTAGGGCCCATTCCTTAGACAATTCATTTATAATAATTCTGAGATTCATTACTTAGAGTCGATATGCAAATATTTGAGTAAAACAACCATTCAATACTTTATTAAATAAGTAAGGATTCTATACAACTTATGAGTTTGCATATAAGCTATTACAAGTTGTATAATCGATCTAACTACCCATCATCCATCACCACTCATCTTTCTGGCCTTGAGTCCTCGCGCCTAAGCCCTTAAATCCCCTAACCCCGGGCATCAGTTCGGTCAAGTATCATCAATGATTCAACTCGCCGAGTCGCGTCCCCTGTTCTCCGTACAATCCTTCCGGAAAAAGTTATGCATATGATTATATGCTCATGCAACTATCGAACCCATATGCACCCCCACAACCGATCTTATGGTCACGGTATTAACCTTTTATCGGATTCCGACTTTCCCTTAGTATTTATCTCGAAGATAACTTCAAGAATATTGTGTATTTCTTGTCTCCTTATATGTCCCAAAACTGAAGGAAAAACCCACTATTTATAGTGTTTCGGCCAAACCCTTTCATTCGAAAAGATACATGTTCGATGCACCTTTCACTCGCACCGATTCGCTGGTATCCTTCCATTCGTACCGTTTCATTGATACCCGTTCGCTCTTCCTGATATGATCATGCCTAGCACAACGGACTTGGAACGTTACAAAGAGCTTGTAGCCGAGGAGGAGCAGCTCGGAGAGGAGGAGAAGCAGCTTGGAGAGGAGGATAAGCAACTAGGAGAGGAGGATAAGATTGTAGTCGAGGATGCTCTTGTCACACCAACTGGTCCAATGACTCGCTCAAGAGCTAAAATGTTTGACGAAGCTGTTGGAGGATTACTTAATCAGATTCGGAGCCAACACGATCAAGACATCAAGTATGAAGGAAAAGCTTGTCAAACCACTTTGGTTTTGATCCAAGCTAAGTGATTCAACAATGGGAAAAGTGTCATGGTTGTACTTTTTTTTCCTTGTCAAGTTTTGTCCCACTGGGTTTTCTTGACTAGGTTTTTTAATGAGGCAGCTGTTTCACTTCACCATTGCCCATTTGTTGAATCAAAAGCCCGAGGCCTTTTATGCAACGACCAAGAACAGGAAGAGGGTCAATCTATCTTTTAAATTTAAAGTTTTTAATTTATTGCTTTGTATTTTCGAGAACAGCCTTGTAACTTGTTCCAAGGCTTGTTAGCTTTTCTTTATAAACTCCCTTGTAATCTCTTTGAAACTCAACCTTTCTTTTTATCAAAACCCTTTTGTTTCTCTAAGGAGATCTTCTTGTTGGTGTGTATATCCAGCAAACAACTTAGCCTCTTTGGTGCGTATATCCGAAGGATCTAAGTTCGGTATCGTGAAGCTATTCCGCAAGCTTCTTGTGATATCCATCGACCATTCAACTTCTATTCCGCATCACGGCCAAATATATCCTTTCTCAACTTAAGAGTGCCGAATCCTAGGGAGATTCTCATCAAGTGGTATCAGAGCACGCTCTGAAGTTGAGTACTCTATCCCTTTCATCTTTGTTCATCTTTGTCTGTTCATTTTCTCTGTCGCCCTGTCATATTGTTTTAATTTTAATAAATTATTGGCTCGTTAGAAAATTACGAAATCAACTGCATATAAATCTAGAACGAGTCTAGTGTTTTTTTTTAAAAAATTATTTCCGGAATTTTTCAGCATCGTTTGATAATTTATTTGTCCCGATCAATTGATACTGTCGTAAATAGGGTTTCAGGAAAGTTTGGTGTCATTTGAAGAGTCTTTTTATTTTTGTTGTTTTCAATCATTTTTTTATTTCAAAAAGAACTTGTTACTGGTGATTTGTGTGTTGATCTGTTTCAGGAAAGATGATGAATCATGGAGAAAAAGCTCACATCAACAACAAACTTTTTCTCAAGGAATTCTCAACTCGGATGGAGAAAATAATGAACACCGAATTTGAAGCGCTTTGGCAGGATCTTAAAAAGAAAAGAAGAGCATCAAAGGGAGAATCGGCAAACCAAAGAGAGCTAAAACCAGAGCAGCAAGACCACAAACGGAGCAATCCATATCAAACTTCTCACACTCCCAAAACTAAGGTTCGTTTTAAATCTGATTATGAGCCTTCTAATGAAATTCAACTTTATTCATTTTCATGAAAAAGAAACTACCTAGAGTGGGAAATAAATATCGATGAGTGGTTTTACTACAACCACATCCAAAGAGAAGAGAGATTAGCTTATGCAATCGACCATCTAACTGGCGATGCATATAAATGGTGGTTACAAAAAAAAAGATGATCGCTCGTTCTTCAAGGAGCCAACTATCACCTCGTGGAGAGATCTTAAGGAACTAATGAGGAAAACGTACAAGGACAAAAGCTACACAACCACAAAACTTCCAAGTGTTGAGCAAGATAAACAACTTCAGAAGCGGTTGAGTAGACAAAATGATTATGATGATTTGGAAAAGCGGCTAATGGACTCATTTCTGGATGTGATGAAAAGTCAAAAGAAAAATCCAACACACCCGAGACTTAATTGTCCAAAGGAGGGGCTAACTATTCAAGAGACAGTTGCAAATCAACCTTTACTGATCTACAAAGAGTCCATGGAGCAGCAAGAAAATAAGAAACTAGAAAATGCTTCAGCATCTAACAATGAAAAGGTACAAGCTAAAATTTCCCAAGTTGTTAATAATGATTCCATGACTAGTATTGTAACACCCCCGAACCGTTCTAGAGATAGAACGGCCTAAGATGCTACGTGATAACTCACGCGGACAGTCAACCGAGGTTCTCGAAACGAATTCGGTCACCTTAGTCGTCCGTACCACGAGGTCATCCCACTCGAACACGGATCCAGGCTTGCCAACCCTTACCGTGAGCGAATGTTTGGACGGCCCGGACTAGACCATAATCATTAAGAGCCAACCGCGATATATAAAACATCCTTATTATACATAATATATATCACATACGGTTCAAAACACATTACCAAATCTTACATGTTTTATTCGGCCGGGAGCTAATCTCCAAAGGCTATGTACTTATACTTGAAAACATAATTTTACAAAAAGGTAGTAAACCTACACTGGCTTTCCTAGTGTCCAGCTTTCCCTCTACAACAACCCTCTACTGGTTACCTGCAAAACAAATATGGTAGTATCATGAGTAATCTAGCATTACTCAGTGAGTCCGGGATCTCTACCGTTAGTAAACCCAACCCCAATTTCCCCAATCACAAGCAATATAATATTCATGAGCACAAGACGGCACTACGGCCACAATCAATATAATGTTACGAATAACGCTAATATGAATGTATCCACTATCCCATGTAAGGCCTTCTCTACGGGTCAATGATATCCTCAAGGCAATGCCCTACACTTCTAGACACTGAGTCTATAGAAGATCTGTCATTCCTTAAATCTACATCGTCATGTAGTCGCTCGGTCCGTCGCGACCCGGCCCGGAGCCTCGTATACGATCACGTTACCTAACGTACCATATACGACGAGGATAGCACGACCCGGCTATTACTAATTATTCAACCCACACAATGCATAAGCATAACCAATATCATCACACACCAACAAGTAATCATCACAAAGATATCACTTGAAATTAGGTTAAGTAAGAAAACTTAACCTCATACTAAAATATATAAATTATTTAAATAACTACTAAATGAATATTAAAATAAATAATAACTTAAATAATTAAATAAACCTAGTCGCGTGCTACCAGACACGACCGGAACTCACAGAAACTCGATCGGCGGCTGAAGGTCTCTCCGAGAGCTCCTAGTGCAAGCAAGGAAATTTTTGGTGGTTTGGAGTGGAAGTGAAAAATGATGGACGAAGGGGGGGGGTGTATTTATAGGTTCGGTTTTGGAAATGGATAAGCTTCACTAACGGATAAGGATAAGAACAACGATCAGATAAGCTCAACGAACGGATAAGGATAAGAACAACGATCGGATAAGCTCAACGAACGGATTGGCACGGACGGACGGACCAATCACGGTCGCACACGACTGAGAGGTCGTCCTTATCCAAAAAGTAAGGCGGCTTAACCCTTTAAGCAGCTTACTTGGCCACTCCTTGGCCGTTCGTTCCATTCGCACACAGCACACGGCCGTACCGAGAGATTTTTCGACCACCGAACATATCTAAACGATCCTTATAGCACCGATTCTAAATCTAATGGACAAAATCTAATTTTTCTTAACCAAATATGCCTAAGTCACTAAACACTCTTGGAAACTTGACCCAAGCTGCTAATACTTTACTAGATAGCCTTACCAATGGAAGGTACTAAGGTTGGATCGAACGTTACCATACTGCATGATCTTCTGTACATAATCCGGGTGAGGAGCATTACAAGTATGATGCACTTGTCCTTCTCCAAAAGTGTTGAAATAGGTACAGAAACAAATGGAGGACAATGGAAGCAAGTACATCAAGAAAAGGAAAATCAACCAAAACCGATCTTTATATCATTTCCTTGTTACTACCCAAGAAAGCACTGTAAGGAAATTAACTTCGTCATAACTGAACCTAATTATTTTGTGTTGGTTTCTACTCAAGATGAAAAACGTTTTGGTTTAGAAAATTTCAAAGAATTGTGTGTTTCAAAAAATGTTTTTGACAAAATAATTCCAACTTTTGAAATTCTCACACTTGAAAAGTTCTTTAAGTCAAAAGATTTTCTATTTGATGAGTTTTGTGAATTTAACTCTTCTTTAAGAGTTTCTTTGAGTAGCAATGCAATTGAGCTGTTTAGAACTGAGCATATATTGGTGAAACCTTTTTCTGAAATGCATTATTTGCAAAACATGTTGAGTGAATCATATTCGTTTGCTGAGCTTTGTAAACCAGCTGTGAAAAATCATGTTCTTGACTTATCTATGTCAAGTATAATGCACTTGTTCTATCCTGTGATTGCTAGAAAAGGAACATGTGACATGGAGAAGCATAAGTAATTTGGAAAAGAACTCAAAATGCTTTCCCAAGTCAAGGAAAATCCCCTAGATAAATACCAAAGAAAGACTTATCATCATGGAATTTGGAGCTGGAAGTATCTAAGGAAAACAAGAGAACTTATGGTCTTACAAATTAAAGCAAACAAAAAGCATGGAAAGGTAGTTAAAGTTTCTTCATTGTTCAAAGATGAACCACCTGATGCAATACTAGTGCTCATATCAAGCTATGATAAGATAAGTATCTTTACTCTCAAAAACAGTTGTATCCAAGATTACACATATTTAATTCGCTTGTCTTTGTCAAAAGAGCCAAATGCAGATTTTAAGGCAATCTTGAAGCGCTTAAGAAGAACTAAAACAAGAGAGCAAGACAATCAGTTTAAGCCAGCCAATCTGGATCAGAATAAACACCAAGCTATTAGTCGTTTCATACTGGTCAAACAAGCACCACCAGATTTAACATTCAAGCTAAAGGCGAGCCACAACATATTTAGACGGGAAAAATATCAAAAGAAGAACATGACCGTGCAAGATTATATTCTGCAACATTTTGAGTTCTCATTGTGTAAGTTAACCCTCTAGAGAGGATGAGTTGGCCACCACCAACGCACTGCTCCAAGAAGAACCCCCAGATCCAAAAAAGATGATAAACACCAACCATGTCAAGGACCTTATCCAGGTAAGTAATTCCTCAACTCGATTTATTTCTCATGGTTTAGGGGCTATGATTATAATTTTATTATATCAAGAAATCATTGAGAATAAATCTAGCTTATTGAAAGAATATTTGAAATCAAATTATTGTCTTGAGGTGCAACGAAAAGAGGAACATTATGAGAATATTTATTTGGTCTAAGTAGAGATATGTTTACATGTTGATAATGATTTCATGACTGTAACAAAACACTTGTTCTTGGTCAAAGGTGTTGAAAAAATTGCAGGTACAAAAGAGGAGCCACTAGATTTAAAAGAATTCTCATCCAATTTCTTTGCGAGGACTGGAATTGGAGATGTTTTCACGCAGTATAAGAAACCTTATGCTCATTTCAGGATGATTTTAGAGGTTGGAGAACAAGTATGGGTACATTGGAGGAAGAAAAGATTTCCAACTGAAAGGGAGTCCAATCTAATCCCAAGGATCGATGGTCAATTCAACATAGCAAGCTAAATCAACAACAAAACTTATGAACTTGAGCTCCAAGGTAAGTATAATGTGAGTTCCTGTTTCAAAATTATTGACTTGGTTCTTTTTATCTTAGATGAATTGGATTTGAGGTCAAATCCTTTTCAAGAGGGAGAGGATGATATGATCATGCCTAGCAAAACGGACTTGGAACGTCACTAGAGCATGTAGCCGAGGAGGAGCAGCTCGGAGAGGAGGAGAAGCAGCTTGGAGAGGAGGATAAGCAACTAGGAGAGGAAGATAAGATTGTAGCCGAGGATGCTCTTGTCACACCAACTGGTCCAATGACTCGCTCAAGAGCTAAAATGTTTCACGAAGCTGTTGGAGAATTACTTAATCAGATTCGGAGCCAACACGATCTAGACATCAAGTATAAAGGAAAACCTTGTCAAACCACTTTTGTTTTGATCCAAGCTAAGTGATTCAACAATGGGAAAAGTGTCATGGTTGTACTTTTTTTTCCTTGTCAAGTTTTGTCCCACTGGGTTTTCTTGACAAGGTTTTTTAATGAGGCATCTGTTTCACTTCACCATTGCCCATTTGTTGAATCAAAAGCCCAAGGCCTTTTATGCACTTAAGGAGCCACGACCAAGAAGAGGAAGAGGGTCAATCTATCTTTTAAATTTCAAGTTTTTAATTTATTGCTTTGTATTTTCGAGAACAGCCTTGTAACTTGTTCCAAGGCTTGTTCTTTCTCTTCTTTATAAACTCCCTTGTAATCTCTTTGAAATTCAACCTTTCTTTTTATCAAAACCCTTTTGTTTCTCTAAGGAGATCTTCTTGTTGGTGTTTATATCCAGCAAAACCCTTAGCCTCTTTGGTGCGTATATCCAAAGGATCTAAGTTCGGTATCGTGAAGCTATTCCGCAAGCTTCTTGTGATATCAATCGACCATTTAACTTCTATTGCGCATCATGGCTTTCCAGCCAAATCTATCCTTGCTCAACTGAAGAGTGCCGAATCCTAGGGAGATTCTCATCACTTCCTTTAATAACCGCCCAATTAGCTCGTTCGGTGAGTAAACATCACAACTTCCTCGACTACCGGACTGCTGGTCGAGCTTCCTAGCAGCTGGTCGAGTTGGTGTTACTTCCGGGCAGCTGAGGTCGAGCTGGCACCACTATCTTCTTCCTTTTCCCTTTTGCTACATTTCGAGCTGTTGGTCAGCTTCATTTAGACTTGTTCGAGTTTTCCCCTTCATTCTCGAACCAAGTCTCGACCAACGATCCTATTCTGGATCGCGGGCGTTATAGGTACAGCGGCCAGTATTACACGCAAAACCCCCAATCCACTCCCTTTGATCATTCCGGAGCACAGCACCTGCCATAGAAATGCCCGGATTCAATTTAAACCAACCCCAACCCGGCATCACCCATTTTATTAGCCTTCCTCCCCTTTTATTGCCATCACCACTTCTTTTGTGAGATCTTTAATAACTCTCACTCGATCCTTACAAAGTTTATCCCCACCAAACACATTCCCACATCCCCATTTCCACCCCCACCAACACGCAACAGTAAACATTGTAGCCCACAATATATCATCATCATGTTTGCTTGGCCCTAAGTTCTCATACAACCATTCGAAAGTGTCATAGCAAAGAACTCGTGTCCATGCCGCCTAGAGACCAGCCGATTCCATATCCCCATCATTACGGGACAAACACGAAGGACATGAAGAATTGTTTCTACTACCCCTCGACAAACCGAACACACCATTGTATCACTTAAATGGCGACGGTATCTTTCGCTGTTTGTCATAATCACCCGCTGAGAAACCAACCAAATAAACACATGAACCCTCTCCGGAGCCATAACTTGCTAAATTTGCTTATAAAAACCAGACATGTTAAGAGTAGGAATAGAATCACGCGTCAACCAACCAAATGAAGACTTGACGCTAAACCTTCCATCTGCTGCCTCTCCCCAACATAATATGTCTTTAGCCCCGGTCAGCTATCAACTACGACCGACATCAGTTCAAGCCGTTGAGTGTCCGTTACGTACGGCTGAATCCAAGTGAAGTCCCAACCCCGGCCGTCCGTCCAAAGGTCTCGAGCTCTTAGTCCCAACATATGATCAGGCTCTTGAATTGGGCTTGAATCGTGAAGAGGCGTTGGGCCCAGCCATCTATCGGTCCAAAATCTTATACTTCACCTATCTCCAATTACCCACCTATGATCTTGAAAAACGATCTCTCGTATCCCGCAACCCACACTTCGCCATAGAGATGACCATGTACCCTTAGCAATTATTCACGTATGATCATAAAGGTCCCCAACTATATACTTACTTCTCACTACACATGCCCTTAGACTTTGGTGATCATTCAATATTCTCCAACCCACCTTTGCAATCAAAGCAATATTCATAACACTTGATTTTCGGATTCCCAATCCTCCTTCACAACGTGGTCGACAAACCTTATCCCAAGCTACAAGAAGTTGTCGTTTCTTTTCCAAAGTGCTCCCCCACAAAAAACTGCAAGACACACTATCCAACTTATTCAACGTAGAAGCCAAAAATTTTATCGTACTCATCGAGTGGACTGGTATATAAGTTAAAACCACTTTTCTAAAGTCATATGAACAGCCAAGCTAAGCATACAACCCTTCCAACTAGCTAGTCTAGCTGAAACCCTCTCGAATAGACCCTCAAACGTGTCCTTATTAATCCGCTTACGAAACACCGACATTCTTAGATACTTTCCGAAATCATGAGTACATTTAATCCCGCTCTCAGCACTAATCAACTTCGACATGTCTCGGGAAACATTATCAAAGAAATAAATTTTACATTTCTCTAAACTGACCTTTTGTCCTGATGCCAAGCAAAAACGTTCCAACACACCTCATATAACTTTGATTTGAGACACCAAAGCTTCAGCCAATAAAATAAGATTATCAGCAAAACAGAGGTGAGAGAGCTTTGGACCACCTCTAGACAGAGTAATTAGTTTCCAATCCTTCTTACCAATCGCTTCTTCAATCAATTGGCACAAGCGCTCCATACACAGAACAAACAGATACAGTGACAATTGATCACCTTGACGAAGTCATCTTATAGGTGTAAAAGATTCAGTCCTTTCTCCATTCCAGAGAAGACTTATCTTAGGACCCGCAACATATTGCATAATCCAAGTCACCCACATCCTAGAAAACCTTGCTGCCTTAAGAGTATCCTCCATGAAATCCTACTTAATTCGATCATAAGCCTTCTCCAAGTCTAATTTGAGAAGCATCCATCCTTTTCGGCCTTTCTTCTTCTTCATAGAGTGAACTACTTCATGGACTATGACAAAATTATTCGTGCTCATCCTACCCGGGATGAAGCTGGATTGAGCGGGACTAATCAGCTTTGTCATAATTGGTTTTAACCTCCCTACTATTGTTTTCGTAATGATTTCAAACAAAACATTACAAAGGCTAATCGGACGAAACTGAGTAATTTTTTGAGGATTGACCACCTTAGCTATCATCACAACATTGGCATCATTCGTATCTGCTGGTAGCTCCCCTGACTCAAAAAATTGCAACACAAAACGTATAACCGACTCGCCCACCACATCCAAACACTTTTGGTAGAAAATTGGTTGGAATCCATTAGGTCCATGAGCTTTAAAGCTCCCCATACTACGCATTTCCTTCTCCACTTTAATAGCCGAGAAAGGTTTCTCCAAATCACATTGATCTGCTGGAGAGATACTTTGAATCCGACGACTGGTAAAGGACCACCACTAGTATTCACATCATCAAGAGAATAAAGCTTTTTGAAATACTCAACCGCTAGCTTTTCCAGATCTTCTCGATTCGTAACCCTACTCCCTCTATCATCTTTTAGCATTTCTATGCGGTTTCTCTTTCCTCTTATAAAAATTGACGTGTGAATTTTTTTTGTGTTTCGATCGCCATGGATCACTCATTTTTCTCTAGATTTCTAGTACCATAGCATCTCCTCTTCCTCTAACACCATATCCAGTTCCTTAACAAGCTCACCCTCCCTCAATAAAAGATCATCAGTTTGGTTCTGATCAATCAAGGTTTGAATCACTGAGATATCCTTTAATGGTTACTCCTTGCGTTGTTGGATATTCCCAAAAACTTCTCTATACCATTTTTTCATAATCCTTTGTAGATTCTTCAAAGCTTCCCGTGTGTTCATCTCCCGGTTCCAAGATGAATTCACCAAGTCCTTAAACCCCGTATGATTTAACCAGGCGGCCTCAAAACAAAAGGGGCAACGACGTGAATCATTATCCACTACCGGCAATAATTGCACATACAGAGGCGCATGGTCTGACGACAAGAATGGAAGGTGAGTCACAGAAGCGTCTTGCCACTTCAATCTAGTATGAGCGCAACACAGCACATGATCCAATCTCTTCGCAACAAAAGTGTTCACTACTTTACCTCATCTCCAACTGAACTGATTTCCTCGAAAACCCATGTCAATTAACGACAGTTCACTTATCCAATATCCAAAAGCAATAGAGTCTAGAGATAGACAGCTATTTCCACCAGTTCTTTCATCAACACGAACAATCGTATTAAAATCTCCTCCCACAACCAATGGTCCCTCAATCTCTTGCAATACATCCCCCAACTGTGCCCATAACCCGCTTTGTCGGCTCACCGATGGAGCAGCATACACAACAATAAGATTCAAAATCTCATCCCCTTTCACCAATTTAGCATAAATGTATTGATCCGATGAGCTCACAATCTCAATGAAACAGGTATTTTTGTACCCTTGGAGTTCAATTCCCCTTAGCGATGTAGCATAAGAGGTATCGATCCAGATGGATGAATTGCAAACAATCAAGATATAACAGATCTAATCAAGTCAAGCCAAGTAGTTCAGGGGTTGGTTTAATAAACTCTAAAGCATAAAAGTAAACTAAAGAAGCAGAATTGAAAGCAGTAAATAAAACAGATAATCAATCAGATAAACAAAGGGTCTTAAGGATGGGCTAATGGGGTGATGAATCCTCTTAGTATCTTTGGGATGCTTAACATGCTCAGATAGATCTAATCCTAGACAATGAACCACTTAACCTAATCAGTCCAATCTCTTGGCAAAGATTATCAGATCTATAGCACTTCCTAATCTCAACTTTCATTGATGAAACATACTATAAATAGGCATAAAGAACAAGCTCATTAATGTCAATCTACTCCTTAACAACCAATCTCTTGGGTAAGTAAATAGATCTCTGGCATTAGTTGATCAGACATTCCATTTGAACACTTTTTGAGTGCTGGAATGTCTAAGATCTAATCCTGCATGGTTAATGCTAAGATAGCATTAAGATCTCCTAATCCAGAAGGTATCTACCTAAATCTATACTTAAGCAACCCTAGAAACTAAGATTCCTCATCACTTAACCCATCCTATAAACCCTAGAAAGACTACTCAGATCTGGAGTTCAACATGAAGAACACAAACCCAGAAAACCTTGAATCTTTCATAACTAGATAGGTAATGATGTAAGGAGCAAGATATTGTAAAGAAACAACTCCAAATTCTCAATAGATCAAAAGATATAAAGATTACAAGTTTCTGGAAATGTTTGGTGGCTACAGTGAAAAACCCTAATGAAAACTCGTTTTTGGCTTAATGACCTAAGAGGTCTATTTATACTAAAGGCAGGAAGCCCTAAAACACAAAAAGACAAATTACAAAGTCGGTTTAAGGTGAGTTCGATTGGGTGCTTGTTGGGCTCGTTCGGGTCCTACCTCGGCTCGTCCGTGTTCAGCTTCCTCTTGTGAGTCCGGGTGCTCGATCGTGCTCGCTTGGTCGGGTTGGACACACTTGATCGGGTCCATGCTTTGCAGTGTCCGGGTGTACCTGTTTTTGCTCTAAAATGCAGATGATATGCAAATCCCTATGCTAAAGATCCTAGATGCGAAATATAATGCAAAGAGACTAGAATCTCTAAGAAGTAGAGACCTAGATATGCAAATAATGCACAAAACATATGCTTAAGAGTATAAAAATATAGGGTTATCACTCAACATCTCCAATACCCATTCTCCAAAGTAACCACTAACCACCACTCTGCCCTACTGCATCCACCCGGAATGAATTTTCAAAACACAACCCTTGGCATATCTTCCCCGATTTATCCCCACTAGCATGCGTCTTAAACACTGTTAAAATATCAGTGGTGAACCTCTTCAAGATGTATCAGATCGAACGCCTAAAATTGGGTTTATTGGCCCCTGAAAATTCTACATCAAACAATTCATCATAAAATTATAGAGAAAAATAAGAATCACCGGGGCGACACATTATTTCATCGAACCCCCATCCGTCTCAGGCTCTGTCGAGCTCTGATGCACTCCAGCAGATCAACTTTGTGTGTCATTGTCCTGTTGAGTAGAACCCAAACCAGCAACATTACCATACCTGATCAAGCTTAGCATGTGAGAAGGTTCTTGTGTTGTAATAGATCATGTTCTAGCCTCAAACGCTTCCTGCAATGAGAGAAACCCGACTCTCCCCTTATTGGGCCAAATGTGAAACCCCGAGTAAACCCCTGTTCTCTGACACGAGCAACTTGTGGGCAGGAATGAATAAGATGACTAGATAAACCACATTGTGTGCAAATCGTCGAGATCCCTTCGTACGCAACATAGTACCGTTCACCATTAATCATCACTGTTCCCTTTAACGGTTTCTTCAAATCCACTTTCACACAAATCCGAGCAAAACGGCCCTCTCAATTTTTGTCGTTGTAAGATCAACCTTAAGTGGTTTACCTAACCCTCTTGCAATCTACTCAAAGATAGAAGTATGATAGTAATAGACTGGAATATTCGAAAGCCGGACTCAGACCGGTGTCGTCGTTATCTCATCCCTCACCGGATCAAACTTTGGCGTCCAGGCCTGAACAATCAAATAGCTACCAAAAACCCTCCAAGGTCCTCCTGTCAATACCGTCATATAATCCTCCTCCGATTCAAAGTGGACCATGAAGAACTGCCAAGGTAAGTCCAAGATAAACATGTCACGACTAGGCTTATATTGTTCCCTTAAATGCCGACTTAGAACCGCTGTGGGGATGTTACGCCCTAGAACTTTCACAAGCATACAATTTTTCAAAAGACCCTTCATCGCCTCTACCACCTCAGAACCAATAGTGTTGAACTCTCGATCTCACAAACTCTGCTTCCAAAACCTCCTCTAGCATCAACATACTACCACCGTGACAACCTTTCACCTTCTAAATCCACGAGCCCAGTTGTAACACCCCATACCCGTCCTAGTACTAAGAACGAATAGGGAGTGCTACTTAGGACCCTGGTAGTCGGTCGACCAAGGTTCTCAAAACGGATTTGTTCACCAATGTCGTCCAATCACGAGTGCCCGACCTCCCGGACACGTACCACGAACGAGTGTTGTGTTAAGTCTGGACAAGACTTAGTATTAGTTGGAACAACCATTTAAGGTTTTGGAAAATTTGAGTCTTTGTACATATGTAGTATATGAATAAATGGTTACCGAAAACGTTTATACGAGTCAGATCCTTTTTCTTAAAAATCATACATAGTATAATTAGTAAAAATTTACAAAGGCTGTAAAATCTACTTTGATTCGTTGTAGGTCACTTTCTTCATTATGAGAATATTAGGCTAAGAATAACTCTACTCGTTACCTACCCCCATCAGCTTATAAGGATTGCCTATCGGATTGCCTACCGAGAACTAACACACAAGAAGCAATTTCTACAACAATCACAAAACACTAACAATCCATCGACAAAGACTCGAACAACACATGCAGCGGAGAATCTAGAATGTTATGCATGCAACTACAACTCCCATAAGGTCTTTCACGAATACATGATATCCCCCATCCCATCCAAGCTGATGCTTCCAAGTACATGCTAATACTATCCAATATAAACCATCCAAGCTATAAGCTATATCCAATGTCCAAACATCACAACTATACAACCATTCTATTAACAAAGCAAGCTATCCAATGTTTAACAATCACACAACAATACTAACCATAAACTATTCTAACTTCTTCAAGGTCTAGGTACTAAAGCCATTACTCAATAAACAAGCTAAACCAAGTATTAGAACTAACCCAAGTAATAATGCCAAAGTACTACCATCTTTTATACTAATTATAACTAAAAAACTACTTAACCTAATTAATTAACTTAACCTTAAAAAGTAACTAAGTAATTAAAAATAAACCTCTAATTAATTAAGACTAATTAAATAACAAGAATAAACTATCCTATTCACGTGCTACTTCACGTGACTGAGAAACTCACCTACTTCTCCTAAGGGTTTTTCTTCTCTCCGGGAGCTTTCTCCGGCGAACTACCAAGCTTTTTCGGGTCTGGGTAAGAAATGAAGGCGAAGGAGGATTTATATAGGGGTACTAAGTCGGTTGGGGTAAGCATGAGGTGGTCGTTGGTCGCTTAGTATTGCGACACATCGTCGGACACTATGATGGCTCTAAACAGCGACACCTCGCTAACGGAAAAGAACAAGGGTTAAGGATAACTATCGCCTGAAATGGATAAGGATGAGCGCCCTAACGGATACACATTTCCCAAGAATCAATCTGGACCATCCGTTTCCTTCACCGGCCGATATTGCATCCTGACCGTCGGTACACGTGAGTATCGATACGGCCGTTACCGGCCATCGATCATCGGCCGACGGTCGACCCTTCCTTTCCGTCTGATGCCGGCTTAGAGAAACAGACTTACCGAATACTTTCTCATGCATATCATCGAGGACAATCCGCACTGGCAATGAATCCTTCGTCCGGCTACCGAGAGCGTTGGCTGTCCAACGTCCGGTTTCAGCATCCTATCGCACATTCTCGACCAAACCTATTTTTCTCTCGATAACTTCTACTTTCCTCTCGACCAAACTATAAGGTTTAGTCTAAAACTAACTTAGGGACTTTACCTAAAGGTCTTCGCCGATAGAATGGTTATGGTCGATAGCCTTGCCTTGGTACCATGTTTCGTCTGTCGGAGAATCATTCCGATCGTTTGTTCTTGGCCATTTCTCGTACTTCCTTACTCCCTCGCTTAAGCCTCATGAACGACCAAGCCAATGTTGTATTTTCTCTACGAATTCATTGGATTTTGCCGACTGGTCGTATTGCACGTCCGTACGTCCGTGTACTAGTCCCGGTGAGGGACATTACATTCTCCTCCCCTTAAAAAAATTTGTCCTCGAATTTTGTAGAATCGGTCATAACTATAATTCCTCACTTCAACTTCGTCGTGGTTCTGGGTTAATGGGAAAATCCCTTATCTTGTACTGCTTTATAATATTGATCTCCAAAGGCTTAAGCATTATTTTCTTGCAATCTCTACATAGTCTTCGAGTGCATCATTCTCCTTTCACCTTGTTCGGAATACTTCTTGTATATGTCTCCAATTATCAAAGTTGGATTGTTGTTCTCGACCTTCTTGAGTGTATCATCCTTTGGAACGTGAATCTTCTTTGGGTTTTCTTCTTTCTCGGCAAGAGTAAGGCAGCTACTTGTGACTTTTGCATTTGATTTTATCGGTCGATCATCTCAACATGCCTATTGACTTCCATTTCTTGGCTGGCTGGGTTTAAGATAATTGTCCTAATTTTCTATGGTTTTTCTCTCGGGTTCCTCAAAATACCTATTTCTATTCCTAACACATACTCATGCACACATAAAAATTAATAAGGAAATATCAAGCAAGTAAATAAGAAAATTAAAACAAGCAAAGGCAAGAGAGAAATATGAACATAGCAAAGTCATATCACATCCTATAAGTAACACGCCCATCGTCACATAAGTAACACACCCATTGCAGTAGTATCTCACATATACACCGCTTATTCAACCCTTCGACACAATCCAACCACATCCAAAAAGATTAAACAACATAGAACCGCAAGTTACAGGTGGCCTAACCATAGCCGCCGCAGTACACACAAAAATGGGGTTAGTGCCTATTTCCTACTAAGGTTGGGGTTCCCTATCAAGGAAGCCTATATTTACACCTAACGCACGGACAACCTGAAATGGAACGAAACAGGGTAGACGGTGGCTGGGAGGATGAAGGACCGGTGGCGTGAGATGGGGATGGAGGGGGAGTTGGAAGGCAAATAGGAGTTGGTGGCTTCACTATCGGACAAGAGCTGGCGTAATGTTCGATCACTCCACAAAGCAAACAGATGTTGTATGATGGAGCATATGGCCTGTAATATTGACACTCTCGAGGATAGTGTCCACTACGCCCACATATAAAACAGTACGACAACTAGGTGCCAGATGTGCTACCTTACTCACTCATCGGGAAAGCATCGGCCAACAGATCTGGACCGAGGTTGAGGACCGGCGAGTTTTCTCTCCATATCATCGTAAGTGGTGTAACACCTTGCCCCGTGGGAACACTCTGCCATGTGGCACACTCCGCCACATGGCATCCTAACAGCGCTGTAGCGCATCGACCCTAACCTCTCTTCTGTGGGCCCAAACTGCGCAGCCCACTTGCTCGCAGCCTCCTGGCCCACCAGGTAGGTTATTGGTGCGACTGGCGTTCCTCGAACCCAGGTCCTCACCCTTTAACAACCTTCCCACCGGACAAGCTGTTACCAATTGAACTGATTGGTAACAGTTTGTCTAGTGGGAAGGTTGTTAAAGGGTGAGGACCTGGGTTCGAGGAACGACATGCGCACCAATAACCTACCTGGTGGGCCAGGAGGGTGCGAGCAGTGGGCTGCGCAATTTGGGCTCACAGGAGAGAGGTAAGGGTCGATGCGCTGCAGCGCTGTAAGGATGCCAAGTGGCGGGGTGTGCCACATGGCGGATGATCCCACAGGATAGGTTGTTACAAGTGGACTGTTCCGAGATGGTATAGTAAACTCTGGAAGGTCTATCATGGGTTCGGTTGGTTCTTCTGGATCTTCTTCAAAATTCTCCACGTCTTCAAGTTTGTTAGCATTCACTAACGGAGAGAACATGTATGCTGGGCTCAACGCAACCGATGGAGTACCAGAACTGTCGGAGGATATATCGATGATACTTGACGGACCTCCAAAGGTTCAAAGTGAGTTGAACGAACCCGATGAAATACTGATATAATCTTCGACCATGAAGACTTCCTTCTCTTCTTGTTTCGGCGCCACACAAACACAATCGTCCGAATTTTCCTTGATCTCTCCCACGTAAGTACGTTTTTCTCTCTGGCAATTTTCTTGAGTCGTTCTTCTGGAGTATCTAGACAAGACTTGAATACACGCTCAGCAGCACTCTTTGATGACTCCCCTCTCACAATCTAAGGGTACTCATATCCTGGGGGTGGGAGACCCGACATCCTACCCCCTCTCCCAAACCTACCTCGGCCACGTTCACGGATTATCTTTAAAATATTAAAAATTGAATAATATAAACTTTAACTTATAAATTTTAATTAGATTTGAAATATTTCTTATAATTTAAATTATACATGTAGTTTAAATATTTAAAATATATGAAAATATTTCAACTTAACAGAATGTTCCAAAATACTGTTATAAATATTTATATATTTAAATAGAATGTTAAATTCCAAACTCTATAAATATTTAAAAATTTTCTAATATTTTTAAACTCTATAGAGTTTAAATATTTATAGTATTTAATAGTTTTTGGAGTTTAAGTATTTATAATATTTTTTAACATTCTATTAAGTTGAAATATTTATTTTTGGAACCTATTAATATTCAATATTTTAACTATTTTAAATAACGTTTAATTTTCAAAATTATAATATTTTAAAGCTTTTTAATTCTAAACTAGGTCCGGACCCGCGCTGCAGCTCGAGGGAAGATTACCCGCGGGTTTTTAATTCCGTTTATTTGGTATTAATGTTATTTTTTGTATTTTATAATTTGGTTTTAGTTATGCAATTAGACTTTGTAAAAAAAATGTTGTAAAGCATTTTTAAATCACATTGTAATATGGGTTTGGTGAAAACATTAAAATGTACTGTGTTATAAACGTGTAAGAGTTATTCTCAATCAAGAAAAATCTTATGTAATATTAACACAACTATGTGTACTTATTAATTGATTTGTCATTTTGTAAAGTAATTGTGCCGGCATATTTTGTATTTTAATTGTTGGTATATTTGTAGGTCTTTGTATTTCTTCATAACATGGTTAGTTGATGATTATTGTTTATTTGAGTAACAAAATTATTTTAATCTACGGCCTTTGCAAATTACTAAGAAAACTAAGGATGGGCTTTTCAGTGAGACAAATCTTAGACCGTTTGAATATATATTTTTTGGAAACAATTACACTAACATTCGTTTTGGGCTTTCAGCCCATATTTGGTTGTTTGGTTTAATGATTTTTTCAAGTAACAGAAGTTTTAGAAGGAAAACATACCAATAAATGAATTTGTATCATTTTCTACGGATTCAAATGTCTTAACCCAAATTTCAATCCACAATCTCATGTCTGAAAGTGTTTAATCTTCCCCGTTTGTATCATTTTCGTTATCAATGGACCGTTCTTTGATTACGGTATTCGCTATGGAGACGAAGAAAAGATGGTGATGGTTCGGTTATGTATTTGGGTGTTTTGGTGAAGGAAAAGGCGTCTGGGCAAACCAATTTCAGCAGAAATCAATAGATTATGGTAAGCTTCTTTTCAAATTAGTTTTAGTGATCCGGCTTGGTAAGTGTTATGCCAATTTCGATTGGCGTAGTGTTTCAACTGCTATATGAAACTGTAATTTTTAAATTAGACCGAACAATTGTCATATATCGAGTTAAAAAAAAATACCTTGGTTCAATCAGAGAATGTTCCTCAAGACAATTGTTTCACTAGAATAAAGGTTTCTTATCTTTCTTAACAACATCATTTTCAGTTTTTGGAACCAACCAGACTGTGTAGTTACACTTTAAACACACAAAATAATACCAAGCAAACTCGGTATCAATAGCATAAACAGTACACAACACCTTAAATTTCCCCTCCTACAAAATAGCTTTGTTAATGTCAGTTAATATATTAGTAGATTATTAAGGAAGTCTGTAGAAAGTAAACATTGAATGACCTCATGGTAGTCAAGGATTTCAGCCACGGTTTTGCTTGGATATCTTTTGAGAGAGTGAGCCTTTTTGGAACTTGTTGTTTGTATTGGTAGATCTTGCTTTATTGTCAATGATATACCATCATTTGGTAACCTGTTTGTTTATGTAGAACTATATTAGATTAGGAAATAATAATATTTAGAAAATTTCGTATATATATTGTAGTTTAGGAAACATACTGTAGGAGAAAATCATTAGCCTCAGGCAAGTCTGGATCGATTTGAAGGTCAGACATCTCAAAAGCATTGGAGATTGATTTTGCACCTAACAATTTAAAATCGAGTCTATGATATGCATTAATAATTAAAATCAGTTAGTAACAATAGTTGTAGAGGTTTTACCTTTAAAGGAATTGATCTTAGCAAAACGTAGTAGGAAAAATACCACCTTAGACCTATTGTTTTGGGAGGCGGCTAGTATCTTCTCCGCAAAAGACCCCCACAGAGTACATGCCAAAAGTTCATCCCTGTAAGAGGAATGATTAGAATCCTTCACTACAAGAAAATTGCGTATTAATTGCAACTGAAAAACGCTATTTATTGATACGATAACGTTTTGTTAAACCTATATCATCGACCGCGATCGAAAGTCTAAGACTTTCGATAGCAGTTTTGACAGGTGCTATGGTATATGATTTTAATATAGCAGTTATGGTATGCAATGTATTATTTTACAATAGCATTTCGTAAATGTCATGCATATGTAAAACGTAGCAATCGTAAAATGTTATCTATAGAGATTAAACATAGCAATTTGCAAATGTAATTAATTTCGATTTGTCGATTACATATTTTTATTTTATTAGACCATAATTTAATTTAGTTTAGACCATAATTTAATTTAATTTAGACCATAATTTAATTTAATTTAGACCATATTATTATTCATTGTTCATATTATTATAAATAAAAGACCCTCACTTGAAGTTTACAAACCATTGTTCACATACAAAATATAAAGTTGAAAGTAAACCATACAATTAAATAGATAATTTAACCAAAGTTCATATTTAGATTAACTAACACCTTCAGCTTCTGCCTCTTAGTTTCGACGATGCGACTTGCCTCTTGAGGAGTCTCCTTGTTCCTGTTTTGGTCGTTTCATTGCAGCGGAGAGTTTTTCGTGTCTAAGCCTTTGTTCTTCGTTTCTGAGGTTTTGGACAAGTCTTCGGAACTCAGGTTCGATGTCTTCTTCGTCTTCCTCTACCCGTATGAAGCTGTATCCCATATTTCTTCGGTATTCTACTCGTGTGAGCTCCACCACATCACTTCCTTGATCATCATGTGCTTCTTCTGGTGGCTGCTGGTGGATCTTTGGTATGAATCCTTTTGTCGGGAGTCCACATACTATGCCTTTCCTTGCATCCATTCTGAATTAAAACTGAATTTGGTTTTAGCGGATGTTTCGAGAGAGAGCATAGTTAAACTAAATATTAAACTAAAAATCAGGAATTCATGTCAATTACCTTTGGGAGATTAGCGAGAAATATTCAACTTTCAGAGGCCAAGGGAATTTGTAAATGTCGAATCCTGAATTAAAAAAAAAGTAAATATATTAGAGAGTAAATTTATTGCATATAATCTGTACCGTTAGCAAATCTGCAAGGCATATAATCAAAAACGGTTTGAAAATACAATTAATCGATTGTACCTCTTTTGGTTCACTGCTTCTGGTTGTCTGCTTCAAATCAAGCATGTAAGAATGATAAACAAAGGATAAACGAAGGATAAACGAAGGATAAATCAAGCATATAGGGGGAAAAGCCTACCGGAGGATAAACGAAGCGTCAACTGACTAGGGACATCGAACGAGACCATTTGATTTCTTCTGCTTCTGTTTCAAAACAAGAATGTAAGAAACGACAGAGAAGATCCTGTTAACAAGGTGAGTTAGAGAGAAAAACTCACCTGATGAGAGAAAACCCTAAGAAGAGTAAACGAAGCGTCAAATGCGAAACTGATTGTTATGTTTGTTTTATACATATTTTTAAGGCCCAATAGATCAGTTTTGTTTTCTTTTTTTCTGAACATTGTTAAAGGCCCAATATAGTTGTTTTTTTTTTGTCGAAAAGGGAATAAAGTTGTTAGATATTAAACTTCAAAGTAAACAAACTTCAAGTCTAAAATAAAAATTCATAGTGAAAACAACACATAAATCCTAAACATATAAAGTAAGAACATGCAAGTAGATCAGTTAGAGACATAATGTAAACACTATACCATCCAACACAGAGAATAGGAGAAGAAATTAGTGAAAATTAGTGAATGACTCACATGATAAATTTGTGTTTTCCTTTGTTGATTGCAAACCCAAAGCTCTCTACAAAAAATTGAAAGCATCGACAGTTTCAACCCGAAAAACAAACTTCTAACTCGATTGCGAATTGGAAACAATGGCTAACACAGATTCAAAAGGAAATCGATTGCAAACCGATAGAAATAATGGCTCAAAAGCACAGATTCAAATGGAAATCGACTTAATTTTACATACCTCTGCAACTATTAAAGTGATGAAAGTGAGCGACGATACAACTGCAGAATTGAGATTCAACACGAATTAAGGTTTTTAGGTGATAAAGGAAACTGATTCGCGATAAAAAATAAGGTTTCAAGTGGGTAATTAGGATTTTGAGCTCAAAAGGATTCAAAGACTTCGTGAGAATTGTATCGAGCTCAAAAGAGAAAAAGATGACCTTTGATTGTTTTCCCCCTTTGTTATTTTTAGGTTTTCTCCAAAGGCGGGGACAAAAAAATTATAATCCTGCGACACTATCAAATAGCGTTTTCAAATATTAATGCTATCTAAAGACAGACGCGAAAACAAAAACACACCCGTGTATTCAACCATAGCATATCTTACCAAAACGCTATATTATTGTGCTATTAATACTTAGTTCTCTTGTAGTGCTTTTATAGTTTTTACCAAGAACATTCTATAAAACCAGTGAAAGTTCCTCAACCTAGTGTTCCTTAGTTCGAATTCCAAATTCTTCTTCATCTTGTTGTCAACCTTATGGGTTTTCATCTCCCCAATATTAACCACTTGTCCAATAACATCTGTATTAGAAATAAATAGAGTTTGAGAAAGACTGGTAAAAACACAATAAAACCAAACAAAAATTGAAACTTACCAATACAAATGTGTTCATTGAGTTTGGACTCATGATGGACGTCTTCAAATTCCACCAACTTCAAGAAGTTGTCATCTGACACTGAAGCACAAGGAACAATTGAAGTGATGTTCATTATGGACATGCGATAGACATGATTAGTGCCTCTGAATTTCCCAGATGCTTTAGTGAGGGTGAAATGCTCAATGATTCTCCATTGTCTGGGGACTATCAATCTCTGGAACTTGGTTATTTGCTGTTTCTTAACTGTGCCATGAATCATGGTAGCCTACAAAAGAATGAAAATATTTTTTAATTAGAAAAAGGTGATGCGGATTATGAAAGATAGCAGCAAATATATTAAATTCACACTTGTATCAGCTAATATATTAAATTCACACTTGTATCAGCTAAGATCATTTCCAAGGTCTTCCTAGCATACTTAGTGTATTGTTGCCAAGAGTGCACGATTTTGATATGTACACACCAGCTTGTTTTGTAGGGTTTAATCGCATCCAAAGGAGTGAAAGGAGGAATGGCTGCCATCGTGCTAGGATATAAAGCAGGAAGAGTATTGAAGAAAGGTGAGTTTCTTTTGGTCAAAAAAAAAAGGTGAGTTTCTTATGTCGCTTTTTATTGTCTTATATAATAGGTATATGGATTGGTATTGTTTAGGTTTAGACATTATGCGAAAGGTGATAATGGAATATTTGGCTTGATATTCATATATTAGATTGCACAATTTGAAAATAACAGTTATGGTAATTAGAATACTGTTTTGGAAAATCTAAACAAAAATGCAATTCGCGTGATTGAATAACAAAGATCGGTTTTTGAAAGCTACAATGATGGAGCACAATCAGCGTGATTGAATCTTGTAGTTAAGTATTGGTTTTTCATAAAGATCAATACTACATCAATTTAGGTTATACTATTATTTTTAATTAATCGTGATTAAATGCCAAATATCAGTTTTAGGGTGTATAGTAAAGATTTGTTTTTGGAAAAGATATGTTTACGATTATTAAGATCAGACTGTTATTACGATTCTTCTTTTGTTCATTGTTCTGGGCCGAAATAATGCATGAATTTGATGGGCCATGCCACTAAAACGTATTTGTATAGTTTACTTTTGTATTTAAGTTTGTAAATGTGTAAAGATCCGAATTTGAGGAACCGGGTATAATTTTTTAAATTACCCGACCGAAGTACTTTTGTACTTCCCTTTTAATATATAGGGGATATTTAAAAGTTTCAGTTTATTTTAAAATTTTAATAATTTAATTATTATAATATTTTGAATATATTAGTTCAAGAGAAATTCTTACTAATGACTTTTTTAGAAATTCTTACTAATGGCAAATTCTCACCCTCTTTTTTGCCATTTTTCATTTTTGCCCTCTATTAAAACCATGGTGTTTTTAAAATGGTTTTACACCCATTCAACTTACAAATCCAGTTGTTGATGCCGGTTCTTCCTCTTCCTCTATAGGACTGCCAGTAGCTTCTCTTTTCTCTTCTTCCATAGGATTGGTAGATCCGCATCAGTCTGAATCGCTGAACTCATAGCACCCTCAATTCTACCTTGTTCACCCTATATATCTTCAAGCGATTCTTGAATCCATTCCTTCTCACTCATCCTATAACCCTTGATTACAAATCCGTTTTAGCATGATGGGAAATTCAGAGGCACTAATCATGTCTATCGCATGTCCATAATGAACATCACTTCAATTGTTCCTTGTGGTTCAGTGTCAGATGACAACTTCTTAAAGTTGGTAGAATTTGAAGACTTCCATCATGAGTCCAAACTCAATGAACAGATTTCAATTTTTGTTTGTTTTTAGTGTGTTCTTACCAGTTTTTCTCTAACTCTATTTATTTCTAATACATATGTTATTGGAAAAGTGCTTGATATTGGGGAGATGAAAACCCATGAGGTTGACAACAAGATGAAAAAGAAGCTGGAATTCGAACTAAGGAACACTAGGTTGAGGAACTTTCACTGGTTTTATAGACTGTTCTTGGTAAAAACTATAAACGGATTCTAATCATTCCTTTTACAGGGATAAACGTTTGGCATGTAATTTGTGGGGGTCTTTTGCGGAGAAAACAATAGATCTAAGGTGGTAATTTTCCTACTACGTTTTGCTAAGATCAATTCCTTCAAAGGTAAAACCTCTACAACTATTATTACTAATTGATTTTAAAAATTAAAGCATATCATAGACTTGATTTTAATTATTAGGTGCAAAATCAATCTCTAATGCTTTTGAGATGTCTGACCTTCAAATCAATCCAGACTTGCCTGAAGCTAATGATTTTCTCCTACAATATGTTTCCTAAACTACAATACATATATGACGTTTTCTAAATATTATTATTTCCTAATCTAATATTGGTCTACACAAACAAACATGTTAGTTAATGATGGTATAGCATTGACAATAAAGCAAGATCTGCCATTAAAAACAACAAGTTCCAAAATGGCTCACTCTCACTAAAGATATCCAAGCAAAACCGTGGCCGCAATTTTTGACTACCATGAGGTCATTCAATGTGTACTTTCTACTGATTTCCTTATTAATCTACAAATATATTAACTGACTTTAACAAAGCTATTTTGTAGGAGGGGAAATTTAAAGTGTTGTGTAATGTTTATGCTATTGATACCGAGTTTGCTTGGTATTATTTTGTGTGTTTAAAGTGTAACAACACAGTATGGTTGGTTCCAAAACTTGAAAATGTTGTTGTCAAGAAAGATAAGAAACCTTTATTCTGGTGTAACAATTGTCTTGAGGAACATTCTCGGGTTGAACCAAGGTATTTGTTTTCAACTATTTATTTACTATATGTTGCCTTAATAAGTAGCTTAAATAAGTGTACTAAATAATCATCTAACACAATCATAGGTTCAAGTTGGTTTTATGTGTCATGGATTCCACTAGTAGAGCCGTGTGTGTTTTGTTTGAGAATGATGCTAAATTGATTGTGCAACAATTTTCTATGGATGTTTTGGCTGGAATATATGAAGAAGTATTACTTTTCAAATGTCAACTCTTCTCTACTTATACATATGTTAAGACGTTTATTATATAAGGTGATATTTAATCATTGGTTTCATGTTGAATAGATTAAGAACCCAAACAATATCCCCCAAGTTTTGCTAGATTTAATTGGCAGGACATTCCAATTCGTGTTGAGCATTGAGAAAGCCAACCTTCGAGATGCAAATGATACATATAAGGTTGCTTATGCGTTTGTTGGCCTTGATGACAATGAAGAACCCATCCTAGAGATTGGTAATGGTGAAGATGATCTAGCTACAATTGTTACTGGTGACCAGGTATGTGTTTATCTAGACTTATTTAACATAGAAATTATACTATATGGATGGTCTAATTTAGATAATTATGTTTGAATTTCAGGATTCTCTGATGCATTCTACTAGCAATGAAGCTGATAAGATGGTTGAAGCCACTAGCATAACACCAACTTCTAAACGTCTTCAAGATGAATCAGATCAATCATCATCTTCGAAAAAGATGTCTCTCAGTTCCTTACAGAAAGAGATACTAAAAGAAAATGTTGAGGTTTCTACTGAAGAAAAAAAAGGCTAGAGATGAGCTTTGGGAAAAGATGATTGTTGCATGAAGGACGTTCTTTATGTTTTTTTCTTTCAACTATTATTTATCTTAAAATAACCTGCTCTTTTGTTTCAATGTCGTCTCTCTGTTTCCTGCTTTTTCACCTCGTTTCCTATAAAAAAATCTTCATGCTTTACGTGGCTTTAAATTTCCAACTATAAAATGTTTCAAGATTCTTTCTAGGGTATCAATCTTATAAAACGGTGGTAACTGTACTGCAAAACAATAAACTACAACTTTGCAATAATAAACAACCTACACAGGGATAGAAAGTTACCTTCTAATTGTGTCTCATACAACTTACTGTCTCGCTTTAGCATCCTTAACGTTTTATAATCTGTTTAAAAAAAAAAAATACAATGGTGAATACAAATACCAACTTATACTAAGTAATAAACAGATACACGAGACTGTAACCAAAATACCAATTTATTTTGGTTAACATAATATTTTTAAGTCACAAAATGTAAATGTTTTGATATTAAAAAGACACATGAATTAAGAAGTATTTATCAATAAACAATACATTAATGTAATGATTTCTATCAATAACAAAACAGATTGGATGATTAATATGATCAATTATTATCTGTAAAATTATATTCATCCCAAAATAGTGATTGTTACGATTCCCAAATATGAGTTTGGCTAAAATTAAACATTACTCAGAGGAGATCTATATTAGCGACAAAATAGAGAGATAATTATGAAGATACATTTGTCACTCACATCATCAAACAAACATTGATAAACATTTACTGTGATTTTCTTCACAACACCATGAAAAAGAGGAACAAGCAAGGTGATGAGCATTATAACAATCAAGATATTCCTAAGAGGAACAGATTTTCCCCTTACATTACTCCAAAAAGTCTCATTACTCAACAAGCACATATCAAAGCCAATTCTACTATCCCATCAACCCAAGTTTTCAATAGACTTCACAGAAATCTTAGAAACTTACCTGAAAGCTCTTCTAAAATGACTAACACTCCTTCAAACTCAACACAACCTTCTTCAAACATTTCATACGCCAAATCAGGTGACCAAATATTACTGCAAAATGTACAACCATTACTGATTAGTAGAAAGTTAGACTTGATTTTGGTTTAAGCATAAATAAACAACAACTATTCTGTAATATAGTATCGGGGTTACACTCCTATGGCCGAGTATTAAGAGACATAACAAACATCAAAGGAAGCTCCAGTCAAAATCTTCCAACTCCATCAAACACACGCCTTTCATTACGAATGATCTATCAAGCTGACAAGGAAGCAGGTATGTTGTACTTTAACATTGGGAAGAAAGTTTATAAAGTGCTTATTGTTAACTTTACAAATCATTTATATATACATGTGCAGGAAAATTTAATAGGGTCATACAAAAAAAGTCACAAATAAACACAAGGGTGAAGAATCCTCCAGAGAACGGTTTCCAACATGTGGCCAGCATATTGTCCCAAAAAAGAAGTGAAAACATCAATCAAATTTTCGTACATGTAAGCTATACTGCTCTATAGTTTGAAGTACTTTGTTTACAAATCTTATACACAACTTATTACATTTGGTATACTGTCTATTATTAGGGGAAGATGAATACTCAGCATATATAACTCAAAGGACTCCAAAAAACAAGGCCAAACAAAGACCACAATCAACAAATAACAAACCAAGAAACTTAGAATCTGAATTTGATGAGGCTATTTAGACACAATCATCAGAAGGTTTGGCCAAACGTTACTTAATATATGTCTTTAATCTTCCAAAGAGTAATGCAAGTCCGATTTACTAGCCAATCTACTTATAAATAATGCAAATGAAAATGTTTACGAGGAAAAACAAGTGTATTTTCTAACCAGCAGTGATGAGGATGTCTCATTCGATACGGATTTAACTAGGTTTCCAACACCACCCAGATCGACACCTGTCAATTCCAAGAAGAAACCAAACAATGTTCATGTTAAACACAACAAGAGATCCAACAAGATGTCTGACACATGTTTTACATTGTTAACTAAACAATGATACACACTTTTTCTAAAAATGAATTTTTGTAGATTATTTAGACCATGGGGATCCTACATATAATTGTCAGTACTATGGAGCTCTTATGTGGTATGATGAGAGATTAAACATTAAAAGGAGGAACACAAAAAATCCTCAATTTTCATTGTGTTGTTTACAAGGCACAGTTAAGTTGCCGCTGTTTAAAGAGTCTCCAGAAGTACTCAAAAAATTACTCACAGGAACTGATCGAATCAGCAGGCCTTTCCAAACAAACCTAAGAGGCTATTGTATGGTTTTTGCAATGACTTCTCTAGGTGGAAAAGTTGACTGAACAGTCCTAAACGGCCAAGGTCCTAATATGTTTCAGTTACATGGAAATAACTACCATCTCATTGGTAGCATGAAGCCTAAAGAAAAAGATTACGCATAGTTTTCACAGCTATACATTGTCGACACTGAAAATGAGATTACAAATAGGACCACAGTCATGAGGTTAGTTTCATTTTGTAAATTCCTCTCAAATCGCACTCATCACTTTATATCTAAACTTACCAACTGGTTTCTCTACAGCAAAGGTCCGAATTCAACATCTCCAACCTCTAAAAACCAGTTTCTTCCAGAAATCATTGCCCCATTGATACAAATATTAGACGATGTTAATCCTTACGTGGAACATTTTAGGGCTGCAAGAGACAGATTTAAGAGTAATGCTAATGAAACTTTTCACATGCGGATTGTTAGCGATCGTGGTTGCTTGGATGGTAGGAATTATAGTAATCCTACAGTTGGGGAAATTGCAGCTTTAATTCATGGTGATTTTGTTAGAGAAATGTCTGAACGTGATATCATTATTCAAGAGAAGTCTACTGGATCATTGCAAAGAATAAGTGAAATCCATCCATCTTACCTAGCCTTACAATATCCTCTGATTCATTTGTACGGGGAAGATGGTTTTAGACCAGGGATTCAGAAAGCTTACACAGAAAAAACGAAGACAAAGAAAAACAAGTGTATTAGTATGAGGCAGTTGTTTCCATTCTGCATATAGGAGAGAACTGCTAAGTCTAACACTATTTTTCTATCTAGGAGGTTGTTTCAGCAGTATTTGGTTGATGCTTACTCAACGATAGAAACAAGCCGGCTACGTTATGTTAAGTTGAATCAGTCGAAGTTTAGATGTCAGAATTATAGCTCAATGAAAGAAGCAGCACAGTCTGGTGAAACAAATATGAGTCAACAAGGGAATCTGGTTTCCTTGCCTTCTTCTTTCACAGGTGGCTCGCGCTGTATGGTACAAAGCTACTATGATGCGATGGCTATTTGTAAGCATTACGGATTTCCAGAACTCTTCATCACTTTCACGTGTAATCCAAAGTGGCCAGAGATAACCCGTTTTGTAAAAGCCAGAGGTCTTAATGCCTTAGACAGACCAGACATCATATGCAGAATGTTCAAGATCAAACTAGATTCATTAATGCATGACCTGACTGTCAGAAATCTACTAGGCAAAACCCTTGCATGTAAGTTTAAAATAATTGTTATTATAATTTGAAATATCTCTTATACTCATGTAGAAGAGAGGCTTACCACATGCTCATATCCTATTATTCATGGCACAAAGAAATAAGCTACCCACATCTGATGATATCAACAACATTATATGTGCTGAAATACCCGATAAGGAAAAAAAACCACAGCTTTATGAAGTTATCAAGGATTCAATGATTCACGGTCCTTGCGGGAAGGCTAATCCTAACTCACCATGTATGATAGAAGGTAAATGCTCTAAAATGTTCCCAATGACGCATTCAGAATGAACAAAAGTAGGCAAAGATGGTTATCCTATCTATAGAATAAGACGGTCAGATGCTTTCATTGAGAAAAATGGTTTCATATGTGACAATCGCTATGTAGTGCCCTATAATGAGAAACTCTCTCTACGCTACAGAGCTCACATAAAAAGGGCTCACATAATGTGGATCAATCAAATATTTGTTCAAGTACATTAACAAGAGCCCAGATCGTGTAGCTTTTTGAGTTGAGAAATCGGATGCTCCCAAATCACGAGATGAAATAAAAGACTACTTCAATTGTAGGTACAGATTTCTAAAGACACTCCAAACGTTTAAAAATCAAACGTTTCTAAAGACACTCAAAACTTTTCTAAACACTACTTCAATTGTAGGTACAAATTTCTAAAGACACTCAAAACGTTAAAAACGTGTTAGAAGATATGGTCATTACTGGGGATAGGAATGGTGACTTAGTATTGATCCCTAAGATTCTACTAACACCAACTGACACCAAACTCCCTTTCAAGATGCGCTGTAGACAGTTCCCTTTATCAGTGGCTTTTGCAATGACAATCAATACAGTCAGGAACAGTCTTTGCAAGAAGTTGGATTAGTATTCTCTCATGGAAAACTTTATGTGGCTTTGTCTACAGTTACTTCTAAGAAAGGCTTAAGAGTATTGATTGTTGACAAAGAAGGTGTTATTCAGAAGCAAACAAAGAATGTTGTCTTCAAAGAAGTTTTCCAAAATCTAGATGGATAACACAGCCAATGTACAAGAAGATAACACATGTATGCTTTTGTTACCATAAGCCTCATTCAACTGTTTCGCACAATAGCAGCTAAAGCAAAACTCTATATTAACGCATTATTTATAAAAATTTAGGAATTGTGCTCAACTATCGCTTAGCTGGGTATGTCTAGGAAAGGGTATTTGAAGCTAATAACAATGAGGATTTTGTTATAAAAATTTTACATCACAAACTCTATAAGATGATACTCACTTTGGGCACCGTGGGAAAGCAAATTGCATTAGTTTCTGTTATTTCTGAGTTTTGATATGGATTTCATGTATTACGATATTCTATTTGCAGTGTTCCTTATTATATTATAAGATATAAGATAGCTTAATCGAATGTGTTTTTCATTAGTTTTCACAATAATTCAAAACAAAAATTATAATATCTCACTAATATTTTTAGGGGGATTATCAAGATTTTCAAAACAACGGAACATAATATATTTTGTTACTTACAAATCTATAAACTTAGAAAGAAAATATTGTAAGTAAAGAATTTAGTGACATCAAACAATATAATTCCTAGAATCACGTCCCAAATTGTTTATCTCAATTTTATACAATCGCATTTAACGGGTCAGCTAAATTTATCCCATAGAATCGGGTAATTGGTGAGCAATATATTCTAAGCATTTACAGAGCCTAATAGAAACCCTACTACTACCCTCATATATATATTGCTAATAAGTGAATGGAAGAATACACACACATAGTAAATCGGCATTCATCTATCCCCCTCTATCAAAAAACAACATTTTCAATCAAAAGCTATGGCAAATAGGCATACACTAAAAGACATTCAAGATCATATTCTATTGGCTTGGTTTGATCTTAACCGTCATTCTCCTGAAGCTAGAAATTTAACTCTAGAGGAAATTCCTCAGTACTACACTTGGCAACCTAAAGAGAAATGTTGGAAGCCAAAAAAAGAACACCTTCAAATGGAAGAGTTTATAATATTCCAAGTTCTTTTAACAGTTCTACAAGTTTAAAATTTTTGTTCAGGTTTATCAAAGGAGCTACATGTGATGAGGAATTGCGGACATTTGATGGTCAAGTCTACGAGATATACAAAGATGTTTGTCTGGCAAGAGGATTACTAGAAGACTGAAGATCTAAAGTTTAGCTTATTTATCTACATTCCATAGCTTTTATTCAGTATCTTGAATTTTCAATGTCTCAAAATGTTCTCTTCATTCAATAAAGAGTAGGACATTTTCTTTAAAAATAATTGTCTTTTTAAAAGTTAGATTAAGAAGGAATTTCAGTAACAACGCAATCATAAACAAGCTATTAGGATCAGCCTAGCTGAAAAACATTACTCTAAACTAACCTTTGATTAAAGAGCTGAAATAACCAATCCTCTTAGCTCAACCTCCAAAATTGTGAAGTTAAACAAGACATAAATTTCCTTGTGTAAACAACAGAGATAATGATTAACCGAAAACTTTCATCGTTTAACAGTTTTTACATGTACCATTGCAGTCAATATTACGCAATTATAAATACAATGTTACACCCATTCAACTTACAAATCCAGTTGTTGATGCCGGTTCTTCCTCTTTCTCCATAGGACTAGCAGTAGCTTGTCTTTTCTCTTCTTCCATAGGACTGGTAGATTATTCTCTTTTCTCTTCATCCATAGGACTGGCGGACTCTTGTCTTTTCTCTTCCTCCATATGACTGGGAGATGGTGGTCTTTCCATTTCTTCCATAGGACTGGGTGATGCTAGTCTTTCCTCCACATCAATCGGATGCTGGTCATTCTTTTTGTTCAATAGATCTAGCAGATCCTGACTAGCAGATGCTGGTGTATCGTGTTCTTTTGCACCACTGCCAAATGCTTGTCTACCAGGAGAGACATTTGCTCTGTTTTCCTCGTTTTCTGTACAACTAGCAGAAGCAATTCCTAAACAATCTTCTATCTTCACCACTTTCTTGTGAAGAACTTCACAAGACTTGTATTCTATGTCAATTCTCTGACTGAATGACATTGTTTTTCTTCTTTTATTCTGATCCGCATCAGTATAAATCGCTGAACTCATAACACCCTCAGTTCTACCTTGTTCCCCCTGTATATCTTAAATCCATCCTTGAATCCATTCCTTCTCACTCATCCTATAACCCTTGATTACAAATTAGTTTTAGCATGTTGGGAAATTCAGAGGCACTAATCATGTTTATCACATGTCCATAATGAACATCACTTCAATTGTTCCTTGTGCTTCAGCGTTAGATGACAACTTCTTGAAGTTGGTGGAATTTGAAGACGTCCATCATGAGTCCAAACTCAATGAAACTCAATGTATTGGTAAGTTTCAATTTTTGTTTGTTTTTAGTGTGTTCGTACCAGTTTTTCTCTAACTCTGATTATTTCTAATACAGATGTTATTGGACAAGTGGTTAATATTGGGGATATGAAAACCCATGAGGTTGACAACAAGATGAAGAAGAAGCTGGAATTCGAACTAAGGAACACTAGGTTGATGAACTTTCACTGGTTTTATAGACTGTTCTTGGCAAAAACTATAAACGGATTCTTATCACTCCTTTTACAGGGATGAACGTTTGGCATGTAATCTGTGGTGGTTTTTTGTGGAGAAAATACTAGCCGCCTCCCAAAACAATAGGTCTAAGGTTGTAATTTTCCTACTTCGTTCTGATAAGATCAATTATTTCAAATGTAAAACCACTTCAACTATTGTTACTGACTGATTTTAATTATTAAAGCATATCATAGAGTCAATTTTAAATTGTTAGGTGCAAAATCAATCTCCAATGCTTTTGAGATGTCTGACCATCAAATCGATCCAGACTTGCCTGAGGCTAATGATATTCTCCTACAGTATGTTTCCTAAACTACAATACATAACGACATTTTCTAAATATTATTATTTTCTAATCTAATATAGTTCTACATAAACAAATAGGTTACCTAATGATGGTATATCTTTGACAATAAAGCAAGATCTGCCAATACAAACAGCAAGTTCCAAAAAGGCTCACTCTCACAAAAGATATTCAAGCCAAGTCGTGGCCGATATCCTTGACTACCATGAGGTCATTCAATGTGTACTTTCTACAGACTTCCTTAATAATCTACTAATATATTAGCTGACATTAACAAAGCTATTTTGTAGGAGGGGAAATTTAAAGTGTTGTGTACTGTGTATGCTATTGATACCGAGTTTGCTTGGTATTATTTTGTGTGTTTAAAGTGTAACAACACAGTCTGGTTGGTTCCAAAAATTGAAAATGTTGTTGTCAAGAAAGATCAGGAACCTTTATTCTGGTGTAACCATTGTCTTGAGGAACATTCTCGGGTTGATCCAAGGTATTTTTTCAACTATTTATTTACCATATGTTGCCTTAATAAGTAGCTTAAATAAGTGTACTATATAATCATCTAACACCATCATAGGTTCAAGTTGGTTTTATGTGTCATGGATTCCACTGGTAGAGCTAAGTGTGTTTTGTTTAAGAATGATACTAAATTGATTGTGCAACAATCTTCTATGTATATTTTGGCTGGAATATATGAAGAGGTATTACTTTCCAAATGTCTAATCGTCTCTACTTATACATATGTTAAGACGTTTATTATATAAGGTGATATTTAATCATTGGTTTCGTATTGAATAGGTACAGGACCCACACAATATCCCCAAGTTTTGCTAGATTTAATTAGGAGGACCATTCCAATTCATGTTGAGCATTGCGAAAGCCAACCTCCGAGATGCAAATGATACATATAAGGTTGCTTATGAGTTTGTTGGCCTTGATGACACTGAAGAACCCAGCCTAGAGATTGGTAATGGTGAAGATGATCTAGCTACAATTGTTACTGGTGAGCAGGTATGTGTTTATCTAGACTTATTTAACATAAAATTATACTATATGGATGTTCAAATTTAGATAATTATGTTGGAATTTCAGGATTCTCTGATGCATTCTACTAGCAATGAAGCTGATAAGATGGTCGAAGTCACTAGCATAATACCAACTTCTAAACGTTTTCAAGATGAATCAGATCAATCATCATCTTCGAAAAAGATGTATCTCAGTTCCTTACAGAAAGAGATACTAAAAGAACATGATGAGGTTTCTACTGAAGAAAAAAGTGGCTAGAGATGAGCTTTGCGAAAAGATGATTGCTGCATGAAGGACAATCTTTATGTTTTTTTTTTCCAACTACTGCTTATCTTAAAACAATCTACTCTTTTGTTTCAATGTCGTCTCTCTGTTTCCTGCTTTTTCACATTGTTTTCCAATAAAAAAAACCTTCATGCTTTACGTGGCTTTAAACTTCCAACTATAAAATGTTTCAAAATTCTTTCTAGGGTATCAATCTTATAAAATTGTGGTAAATGTAATGCTAAACTATAAACTATAACTTTGTAATAATAACCTACATAGGGATAGAAAGTTACCTTCTACTTGTGTCTCACACAACTTACTGTCTCGCTTTAGCATCCTCAACTTTTATAGTCTGTGTAAATAAATAAAAAAATACAATGGTGAATACAAATACCAACTTCTACTAAGTAATAAACAGATACACGAGACTGTAACCAAAATACCAATATGTTTTGGTTAACATATATTGTTAAGTCAGAATATGTAAATGTTTTCATATTAAAAAGACACATATGAATTAAGAAGTATTTATCAATAAACAATACATTAATGTAATAATTTCTATCAATAAAAAAACAGATTGGATGATTAATATGATCAATTATTTCTGTAAAATTTTATTCTTCCCAAAAATAGTGATTGTTACGATTCCCAAATATGAATTTGGCTAAAATTAAGCATTACTCAGAGGAGATTAGGCATGTCAATTAGGGCTAAAGCCTGCAGGCTAGTTTCGCCCGGCCCGGAAAAACATCGGGTTCGGGCTTAAGTATATATGTCCAGAAACAATCCTAGCTTTTTGGGCTAAGCCCATTCGGGCTAAAGGGTTTTTTGGGCTTAACCCGGACGAGATCGGGCCGGCTCGAAAAGCCCTAAAACAAATACATTTTGAATTTTTTTTAATATTTTAGTTTCATTAGAAAATTTTATTAATGAATTAGTTTTCATATTTACTTGCTAGCCTTACTCAATACTTTTAAAATCTTTATCTATAATATTTTCTATTATTTATATATGTCAAAACTGAACAAATCTTAAACTAAATATATATAAGTATCTTGATTTTGAAATCATCAAAATATATATTAAATTTTGACTTTATCATCTACTTTAAATTATTTTAATTCCAAGTTTAACTGTTCTCCTAAATTAAGTTAGTTTTATTGAATATTGATAAGTTATTTAAAATTTGATGCATTATTTTTATAGTAGATCTTTAAATAATGTTTTTAAAAAACTATTATGAACTTAGAAATTGATTTTTTTATCGGTAAGTAAAACCCAAAATAGTCTGAAAAGCCCTGTAGCCCCTTTAGGGCCGGGCCGGGCATTGAAATATAGGCTCGGAAATTTTTCGGGCCGGGCCAAGTTGGGGTCACATATATGAGGGCTTTACGGGTTTTGGGACGGGCCAGGTCAGGCTAGCCCGATTGACATGCCTAGAGGAGATCTATATTAGCGATAAAATAAAGAGATAATTATGAAGATATATTTGTCACTCACATCGTCAAACAAACATTGACAAACATTTACTGTGATTTTCTTCACAAACACCATGAAAAAGAGGAACAAGCAAGGTGATGAGCATTATACTAATCAAGATACTCCTGAGAGGAACATATTTTCCCCTTACACTACTTCAAAAAGTCTCATTACTCAACAAGCACACATCAAAGCCAATTCTACTATCCCATTAACCCAAGTTTTCAATAGACTTCACATAGATCTTAGCAACTTACCTGGAAGCTCATCTAAAAGAACTAACACTCCTTCAACCTTAACACATCATTCTTCAAACATTTCATACGCCAAATCAGGTGACCAAATATTACTGCCAAATGTACAACCATTACTGATTAGTAGAAAGTTAGACTTGATTTTGGTTTAAGCATAAATAAACATCAATTATTCTGTTATATAGTATCGGGGTTACACTCCTATGGCCGAGTATTAAGAGACATAACAAACATCAAAGGAAGCTCTAGTCAAAATCATCAAACACACGCCTTTCATTACGAATGATCTATCAAGCTGACAAGGAAGCATGTATGTTGTACTTTAACATTGGGAAGAAAGTTTATAAAGTGCTTATTGTTAACTTTACAAATCATTTGTGTATACATGTGCAGGAAAATTTGATAGGGTCATACAAAAGAGACACAAATAACCACAAGGGTGAAGAATCCTCCAGAGAAAGGTTTCCAACTTGTGGCCAGCATATTGTCCCAAAAAAGAAGTGAAAACATCAATCAATCCTACCAAAACCAGACTCCAAGGAATTTTCGTACATGTAAGCAAAGCTTAGTATACTGCTCTATAGTTGGAAGTACTTTGTTTACAAATATTATACACAACTTATTACATTTTGTATACTGTCTTTTATTAGGGGAAGATGATCACTCAAAATATATGACTCAAAGGACTCCAAACAACAAGGCCAAACAAAGACCACAATCAACCAATAACAAACCAAGAAACTTATTAACGTTTTAAAAAGGATTTACAGTGGTTTTGAAAAGTTTTTAAAGGATTTACATGGATTTTTAAAAGATATTCAAATGGTTTTTAAAAATTTACAAGGATTTTTAAAGAATTTTTAAAAGGATTTACTTTACAATGGTTTTTCAAGGGATTACAAAGGTTTAAGGATTTTACTAGAAGGACTTTAAAATTGTTTTTTAGGACTTACCAGGGTTTTTAAAGGGGTTTAGAACTTTACAAAAAATTTTATTAAAGGATTTACCACGGTTATAAGGGGTTTAAAGGGATTTACAAGTGTTTATAAATGTTATAAAATGATCTACAAAGGTTTTAAAAGGTTTACTAAAGTTTTGACAGGTTTTGGTTGACTTTGAAAAGATTTACAAGGATTTTTAAACATACCTTTAAAAATATTTACAAGGTTTTTTAAAGGGTTTTGTGCAAAAAAACCATTAACGTAGTTTTTTTTTGCAAAATTAACCTCCAAATCGATAAAATGCAGGTCAATACCATAAACTTAAAAGTCACCCGCAATACAGCCCTTGCCTGTATCGATGACGTGGCATCCGTCTAAAACGTGTAAAACGTAACAGTGTACAAAACGACACCGTTTTTCTCTCTTTGGAAAACGACAGAACATCCAAAAATCAGAAGCTTCATCCCTCTTTGGAAAAACAACACGATTTTTGGATGTTCTGTCGTTTTCCAAAGAGAGAAAACGGTGTCGTTTAGACGGATGCCATGTCATCGATACAGGCAATGGCCGTATTGCGGGTGACTTTTAAGTTTATGGTATTGACCTGCATTTTATCGATTTGGAGGTTAATTTTGCAAAAAAAAACTACATTAATGGTTTTTTTGCACAAAACCCTTTTTTAAAAGATTTTTTAGGGAAGTGCGGAAAAAGTTTAGCTGAAAAATTTTGGCAGGAAAAGTTTTGTCGCAAAATTTTCGGCGGGTAATATTTTTGGCGGGAAAATTTTTGTCGCAATTTTTTGGCGGAAAACTTTGGCTGGAAAATTTTCGGAAGAAATATTCGTTTTGTTGAAAAGAATATTTTTTTCTTCATCATGGGTTATATATTAGAGGAGGGTAAGTTAGTCATTTTGTACAGTGAAGGGAGTATTTTTGAAAATAGATAATCAGAGAGGGTATTTGTAGAAAATGATATCATAAAAAAGTTATTTGTGCAAATCTACCATTGTTTAAAAAAAAAATCAAATCTAACAATTTAATATTTATATATATATATATATGATGTAGAATATAAATATATATTTCAGTGTTTTGTCCAAAATATAGAATATAAGTATATTTTTCAGAGTTTTATGATAATAATACACGGGTTGTTTGCGAAAGTCATAATCATATGGTAGAACGGGTCGTGATTTATATTTTTTGAATTCGATTTGTACGGGTTAGTCTATCAAAATATACATTATGACTGTGTATTTTTATGATTGAAATCTTATCAAATAAATTTTATAGTTATACCAAACCCGTTCCGTAGCACAACTATTGAAATACAATCATGCATGTATGTGCGAGTCCATCACTAATTTAGTTTAAATTTGACCCGGATCCAGCGTCACATCAATCCAAATTTCTAAGTGAAACTATTTTTATTTAAATCAAACATTCACAAATTGAATGAAAACGACACATCAAAGTTTGAGTTATAAATTTTATATTAAACAATTATATTAACGAATATTTCTTCATACGTATGTACGGGAATGAATGTGATACATGAATTTTTGGTAAAGAGATAAATATTTTATGGTAGCTATAGTCAGTTCTCAAAATCTCACTTGAACATTCATTAAATTTGGAACGGGTAACTATATATCTATTTTGGATGATAAATATATTATATGATTTCAGAAAATTTACTTTTTGAAACTTTAAATATTCAAACATAAAATGAGAGTATTATGTTCTAAATCTCTTATCAAGTCCCGTAAACATATATTATAGATTACAAATTTAATTTTTTCGAGTTGCATGTTATCCACGGGATTTGCAAATTCAAACGAGACAAATGCAGACATTGCTCATGTGGCTTTTACGGGATGAGTTGTTTATGTGTCGAACATAATAAAACCGTTACGAGATGCATTTTTCTACCTTAACAATTTAAGTAATTTGTTTTGAAAAGTTGTTTTTTTAATGAATTTTAATAGTTCCTAGGTTTACAATTCATTCAGATACGGCGTCATGTCAATCTGTTTCCACCGACATGTCGATCCGGATCTGTTAGCATACTAATCAAAATTTTATGGCGAAATCACTAATATTGCAAAAATACACAAATTGGATGAAATCCAACCAAAATAAGTATAAGTTAAAAATACTATATTGAAAAATTATATTTACAAATATAATCCCGCACGTACATGCGGGTTCATCTCTAGTTTTATGTTGTAGAAGGAACACAAAACTAATGGAATCCTTACTGAAAGTCATAACGTGTACACATATAGTGTGTTCCCTCCACATAACAATACTCGTGATGAGTATGATGCCATGCATGTACCAGAGCCAATAATGACTCAGAATGATAAGATGGTGAACCCAAATTTATTCTTAATTGTATATACTTTATTTACTAGTAAAACTGTTTTTAATCTTGTATTAAAGGTTCCTGAAAATTGTATTTGCAGTGTGAGACCGAGAATGTTCAAGAGAAAGGAGATATTGGGGAAGGCAACACCAAAAATGAAGATGTGGAATAAAGCAACAAACGTAATGAAGATTCAACAGCTGAGGTAAATAAAATCTCCATAAAACAAAACCAATACTTGTATGTTGAATGTTAAGGACATTTTCTTAATCTCCTTGTCCACATCTACTGCATTTGTGACTTTGTGATTTTGAGCCCAGCACGCCAAACTCTCCCTTAGAGCGAATTCGCTTTTTAGTGGTCTTCCACTACTAAACTTACTCCCTCGAGGACCACATAAGAAATTGCTAATCAATTCAGAGAAAATCCAATTCTTTACATCTCCATTTGAGTGTACGCTCTCAGAATAAGCATTGCCCCAAGTATAAGTCAAATAACTATCATTAACAAACTCATTCTCATCCCTATCGGACCGCTTTGCTCAAGCAATCCCATGGATACACGATATGTTTTCAATGTCAAAGACAAAACAACTAAACTATCTTTTATTTACGTCAACAATGAACTTGTTCACATCATCTTTCACCTCGAATTCATCTTCATCCAGTTGGAAGACGTCAATCTTCATAGCATATGAGAATATTGACACCAACGTCTGGACTACTTTAGGAGTGACACGCTTGTTGTGCTTGGCAGCAAGTGCACATCTCTGGTGAAAACATTAAGTAGCACACGTCGTTCACTTAACAATGAATTGAAAGACTCGGCAATGTTAGTAGTCATTATATGTAGCGATTTGAAGGAGCATAAGATTGAGCCCATTTTCTGAAATCTGCTTCTTCCAAATACTTAGCCAAATACAGATTAGCAACTTCTTTGTCTCTGACATGTTTTGCAAACTCTAGCTGAGTATAAGCATTAGCGGTAGATTATACAATTGGCAGATAAGACTATCCTCTTAACTTTACTTTCATGTTGTTTCCAAGATGAAATATGCATATACCATGGTGGGAAGCTGGATACAATTCTGAAAGAGCATTTGTAATTGATGGAGCACGATCAGAAACGAACACCAAATCCGCTGAATCATGAACGATTGTTTGAAGATACCTAAAAAACCTGCTCCAAGATTTGTCTTTTTCAGAATCGACAATAGCAAAAGCTAAAGGGTATATAGGTGATAATCCCCATATTGAGCGGTTGCTACAAGAAAAGTTTCCTTGAATTTTGCCTTCAGAAAGATACCATCAACAACAATCACTCTACACATCAAAGCAAAACCTCTGATTGGCGGGCCAAATGTTATAAACACAAACCTGAATTATTTATTATGAGGATCAACGTCAAGATACACAACTGAATCATGATTTTGTTCCTTGGTCATAAACAGCCACTTTTCATTGTTGTGATAACTGTCTTTAGGAGTACCTCTAACCAAAAGTTAAGCTGCCTCTTTTACTCTCTATGCCTATTTATAATATGTGTGAACACCGTATGACATTCTAATCCTTTCTAAAGTTTATTTTGGCTTTAGTCCAGCCTTCTTCTCCCGATAATGACTGCAAAGAAATGAACCCTACAACTTTGTAGTAGCTTGATGATGATTTGTATGCCTACATAATGTATTACAGTTATGTTCATGAATGTAGTGCTTCACCACACAAAAAAAAATCAGAGAATTTTACCTTTGTATCACAAAGTTTCCAGCTACAAGTTTTGCATCCACTCACCACAAACTGAATACAACTTAACCATATCCACGAGAATGACCAAAATCACCACCTAGGCTTCACCAAATCCAGATTGATAGATTAGTTCTCAAATCCACACAAACCACAAACAAATATACAAAAAACCACGGGAAAATAAAACTTTGCAAATACAAAGGCGGAGGATCTTTCATTATAAAACTTGGATAGAGTGCATATCTTAGTTTTAGATCTTTCATCACACAATCTAGTCCAAAATCTTCTATGACCATCTCAACTAAAGCCTTATACGTTACATTCACAGCAGCTTCACTAAGGGATCCACCCTTTTGCGAATCCAAAACGAAATCCCAGCTTCAATTATCGTTTTGCATTTACTCACCACAAATTGAATACAACTCAACAATATCCACGAGAATGATTAAAATCCCCACCTAGATTTCAAGAAATCCAGATTGATAATTTAGTTCTCAAATCCAAACAAAACAGAAACAAATATACAAAAATCCATAGCAAAACAAAAACACATCATCCACATCAACACAAACAATCCCAATCAATAGCAACACAAACAGTCCTAATCCATAGCAACACAAACAGTCCCAAATTACAGCAACACAACACAATCCTAATCCATAGCAACCCAAACAATCCTAATCCACAGCAACACAAACAGTCCTAATCCACAGCACAAACACATAATCGCACATAAGCCCCAGCTTAATGACAGTTCTCGAATCCAGAAAATTACATAATCGCTTCCCAAATCAAACCTATTCAAATCCAAAAGCAAAAATAATCTCTACAATCTAATCAATAATCAAATCGGAGTTAAGCTATAGCACAAACACGATTTTTCACTGTGTTTTGATTAGGTGTTTTCATCATTCAAAATCACTAGATTGATTAAAATCCAAACCATAAACACATAAAAACCAGCTCAATGACAGTTTGCAAATCCATAAAATCACATAATAGCTTCCCAAAACAAGACCTAATAAAATCCAAAAGCAAAAATAATCTCTACAATCTAATCAAACTAATCAAATCGAAGCTTAAATCCAAAACACAAACACGATTCTTCACTGTGTTTTGATTAGGTGTTGTCATCATTCAAAATCGCCAAATTGATTCAAATCAAAGCACCAACACAAAATCAACAGCTTAATGACAGTTCTCAAATCCATAAATCACCTAATCGCTTCCCAAATCATACCTAATCAAATCCAAAAGCAAAAACAATCTAAACGAAAACACATTGAATAAGCAAAACTTACGACGACGAGTGAAGAAGATATCGACACAGAAGCGTGAAGAAGATAGCGACACACAAACTGGTAGGCGGACACAAATTGGAACCCCACTGGCGCTCATCGCCGGATTTTCTTGTCGCCGATTTGTGTTAAGCAAATGCAAAAAGTTATTTGGTTTGAATTGTGTGGTTTATACATAAGGGCGTTTTAGTCTGTTTACTTTAAAACTAATGGTATTAATGTAAGATTATAGAGTTTACGGTATTTGTGGAAGAAGAAGTTAAATGCTGCTAGTTTAGAGAATTTCTCAATTAATAACCACGTTTTAGTAAATCCCCTCATCAGTAAAGGGGAAATACACTATAAATGTTATAGAATGAATTAACGATACAAATATCAAATACTAATTTCTTAAATTTAATTAAATTTAAATTCAAAATTATATATATTTTTTAATGAAACCAATCAAAATAAACTTATAAGATTTGGTATCTAGCTTATCATATTAATTTATTATTAATAATTATATTTCACATTTCATCTTTATATGATTACATTTTTGAAATAAATAAGGGATAAATAACTCATCACATCACTTATATAATAAAAATGTAGTTTTCCGCATATTCCATAATTTGAATAGAGATTTTTCATTTTATAATTAATAAATTGTGACGGCTCAAAAAGTTAAACTTGAGCAGTATATTTATATTAATGAAACATATATTTAACACAAATTTTGACTAAAACTATCCACATTGGTTTGGTGTTTACAACACCCACTTTTTAACTTTTAACACTCCACTTTTATACTCAACAATGGTTTTGTTTCATAAACTTACAACACCTTACCCAACTATTTCTATTTCATATTTTTCATTTTATTTATGATTGTTGTGATTACATATTATTAATCATTTTTAATATTAAATAAAATTAAAATAAGTAAATAATTAATAATTTATAAAATATTTAATAATTTATAAAATATTGGGAAACTATAATCTATGTACTTAGATAAAACAAAAATTAAGTTTATGGGCACCAAAATTTTTTATTTAGCTAATAATTTCACAGACCATTTTAACCCTATTTTACTTTTGTCTCTTTTTCTGTAGATTAGATTCTCTCTCTATCCAAAAGCACATTCTTCTTCTTCCTTTGGCTACAAATATATCCAAATTATTTATGAGAGAGAACTCAAGCATCCACGTTTATTGATGTTGTGATTTTGATAGATCTTCAATCCCCACAGATATGAAGATGGAGATGGAGAATAATCGCCCTGGCAACTTCACCTACATGGCTGCAAATTCAGCGATTTAAGTGTCAACGTGTCTTTCTCCGATCGCAACAGCGACAGATCCGGTGAGTTTCCCAGCGCTTCCTTCAAGAGCTGTCGTCTCCTTCTCTCCTAAGATGGTGCCGGTGGTGTTGTTACAGATCACGGCACGATCATGTTCATAAATTCTATCTTTTTTTGCTGATGTGCGATCTAGATCTGAATTAGATAAGTATAATATTATCAAATACAAGTATAATATAAATAGTGAGACTTTGGAGATTTATCGTTAAATCCATGGCGGCTTCGTGATAATATGTAAATTAACACAATAACAAATTATTAGCATGTTTAAAAATAAGTTAACGAATGCTATTAAACCCTTATGAACAATGTTACAAATACTATCAATCACGTATGAATAATGTTAGTATTAAATTAACAGATAATATGTAAATTATCGCGGTAAAAGATGATTTATCATGTTTAAAAATAAGTTATCGAATGCTATTAATCATGGATGAACAATGTTATCGTACTCGTGAAATAAATTTCGGTTTGGGTTTATAAAAGAGTGGTTAGGGTTTATATTTTATATTAAAAAAAATGTATTTCGGTTAGGGTTTATAAAATAGTGGTTAGGGTTTAGATTTTATAATTAAATATAATTATATTTTGGTTTGGGTTGACAAATTAGTGATTAGGGTTTAGATTTTGTAATTAAAAGAAACTATATTTTGGTTTGGGTTGACTAAATAGTAGTTAAAATAATTTTTAGTCAAAATACAGAAACTTAATAAGTATATTGTTAAAATGAAAAAACAGTGGTTAACTTGATAACAATAGATTGTTAAAATGATTTTAGTTACCTGATAACAATGTATATTATTGTAATTGTAAATGTAATTTGATCTTATCATATAAAATAATTGTTAACTGGTTATTATTGTTACTTGATAAGAAGGTATCGTCTAAACGTTCTTTTGTTACCTGATAACAATATTTTGTTTGCATATCTCCCTCTGTCCAAAAGCATCGTTTGTTAATAATGTGTCAGATGATTCACATGTTTCCTTTTTATTTTTTTTTCTTTAATTGATCCTAGGGATATCATAGTAATTTTATGTGTGTCAGACAAAAAAACTAATTTTTCTTTTATTGAGTCTAAATTCTTTGTTTTTAGGTTATTTGAGTACTAAAATTGAACTAACCCTAGAATATTTCTCAATAATTTATAAATTCTTTTTATTTTGCAACTAATAAAAATTAGAAATACAAATAGTCATTAATAAAACACATACAATAACAAGAAAATATGGTTTATTTTTTTGTCTGTCTGAATTAGGTGAACAAGTCTCTATTTATAGAGTATGAAAAATTATAAATTTTGGTATAAAAATAAAAAAATAAAATAAATATTATATGTTATAATTGATCTCAAATAATTATGTTGGATAAAAAATATCCAAAATCAAAACATTCAATAAAACATAACATATGTCCTCATCTATATATCATCATATATTTGAAAAGTATATCCATTCATTATATGTCATGTGGTGCAGTGAGACCCACTATATTATGGCCATGTCATCATTGTTTTGGTTTTAAACATACCATTGTAGTGATTCAATAGTTTAAAAAGTAATCATTGTAAGTAATTTTCAGTCAAAATTTGAATATTTATATTCAGTGACATACATTTCATTTCCTTGTTTTTTGTAGCCGAAAATCATCTTTAAACTAAAATGAAGAAAATGTTAAATTACAAATAATTAAGCAGTAGAAATAAAAGAAAAGAAACACAAAACCTAATTGGATAAAGCAGAAAATAAACTTGACAAGTAATACACCCAATATCCGGGGATGGTAGGCGTGAAAAGTACCTCATAAGATTTGGTATCGGGATCATGTATGACCACTGGTTGCAAGTGTGAACGAGCATCAAGTAATAACTTAGACTTGTCCAGAATTGCTACTGGATCGAGGGCGCCTTCTGGTTCTTCCAACCAAATAAAAGTTTCCGAGAGATCTATCAAGCACAATATTTTTCATGGCTCGTTACCCCCTCAAGGGTCAAGTGTCCATATGACTTGGGTGAACCAATTTTTCTAGGACACGCACAAGCAGTTATCGAGGATGCACACGGTGAAGTCGCGAGGGTCACGCACATGGGGAAAGGGAGTTTTTGAGATGACTTGAAAAGTTTCGGTATGAAGATCGAAAGATAAAACTTTTGTTTCTTCACAGTCAGTGAACCAGTAAAGTGACCCATCTAAATACACAGGGTAAAAGCAAGGAATAATCCGATAAGGAGAAGCATAGAGAAGGTACCTCCAAGCGTTCGTGCTGAAATCGAAAACTTCACAAGCGGTAATGTTGTCTAGGCCATTTTCGGATGAATTACACAAGGGTTTTCAATCGTTCCTTTAATCTTATGCTGTCAAAAATGAGCATTTGAATGCCATCTAGTAGTAGGATGCCATCTAGTAGTAGGACTCACCACGAAACTTGGTGTGTTGATACTGTAAAGGCATATCATGCCGTCACAACTACCATGGCAAACCAACTTGCAAGAACTAGGGAACTTAACGGTAGCAACTATGGAAGAACCCAGGATTATTCTCATCCTTTGAGTTTCAGCTTCATCATCACCACGGGACACGAAAAGGGCATCTAGACTTCGGGATTGTCTATGACGGATAAACTGTCTTTCCTGATAACGTTGGGACTCAATACTAGATTGACTTGTACCTCAACAAAAATTTCACAGGAAGCCTCTCGAGGAGGAGCTCAACTACATCATGTGGTAGCACTTCCACAACACTGGACCGATGCCTTTTCAATACCACACTCGATCCATCTCTCTTTGATCCCACAGTGGAATCATATCTTTTTAACATTTTCTTTGTCTCTCTCTCTCTCAGATTGATTGAATAGAAGAATTGAGGCTTTAGATATATATATAACCACACGCACACGAGCTCAGCAACGACTGACTTCGAACTAGCAATCCAAAAAAAAAAGAAAGAGAAAACTTACATTAACGAAATTGCTTGTAAATATTCTAAAACTTCCATTAACGAAACTTCCATTAATCTCTATGTTAACGTCGAGGTTGAAATCGACAAAAATTTATGTGGTTCAGGTTGGTTATTTGAATTGAAAGCTAGTTTGAGTTATAAAATTCAGAGTACGCGAGGTTTGAATATGAAAATGCCTTCAGAGAATAGTTTGGGTTGATTTTCCCCGTTTTCCCGGGGTCCAAGCTGTAAAGGTTTGAAAGCTAAATCATGGAAAGTTAGAACCCCACCAAAGATTAAACACTTTATTTGGCAAATTGCATCAGATTCTTTACTATCACTCTGTGTAAGAGATTGTAGAAAATGAAACTATCAGTCGCACAATTTGAATGTCTACATTCTAAAAAAATCTGGGTATTATTTCTGATTCCAGTTTTTTTTCAAGATATTATGTTGTCATCTTATATATATAATATATATATATATATATATATATATATATATATCTCACACAGAGATTATGTTGTCATCTCTCTACCATTTATTTATGTTTTTGATTTTCAAAATACAATTTTGAGTATTATAAACTAGATTATGTTGTCATCTCTCTACCACTGTCTATGAGTATTAAGTTTCTCCCCCAAGATAAGGCTTCGCTCCTTGCGGACGCAATCATATACATCACCGATATGCAGAAGAAAATCATGGTATATGAAACAGAGAAGCTAAAGGAAAAACCCTTTTCTTGGCTGTGTAGATTGACCTATTACGATCAGAAATGATTGACATTGTTTTGCTATCAGCTATTATACGCTCCAGCTTTTCAAAGAACCACGTCCATGCTTTGTCGTTTTCACTGTCCACCACTGCAAAAGCAAGTGGGAAAACTTGGAAGTTTTCATCTTGTCCACTTGCTGTGAGAAGGACACCTTTAGTTTCCCAGTCAAATGAGTATCGTCAACAACAAGCACACGTTGAAGGTTCCGAAACCCTTGAATAGATGCACCAAATGCCAAAAAAAAATACAAAAACTTCTCACTACCATCATCTTCCAATTCAGTTTTCATATATGTTATTGTACCAGGATTTGCCTATTTCAGAACAAACAAATATGCAGCCAACTGGTCATAGGAGTCGTCTTCAAGTCCAAATAAATCTTCCTCAGCTTTTCCCTTTGCTCTCCAGCACTTACTATAAGAAGCTGACACCCTAAGATCCTCAAGAACCATCTGCTGCAGATCCAAAGGTGCAGGGCCTTTGGTTGGGTCAGTGAACTTTAATTTGTACAAGGATGCAATGACCTTCGAGGTTGCTTTCTTCAAATAATCGTTCCTTGTTTCTATATGGCATGTGTTCTCCAGGTTTGCTTTCCTAATCTCGTAGTATCCACAACCCATTAATTCACACGCAAGAATCCTCCAGTCAAAACGCTGGCACGAACACTGTAGAACAAACGATTCATTCTTTGTGGTTGTCTGTGTAAAATGGAACATGTTCTTTATAGCATATATAGCAATTCCAATTTGACATTTCTCTTTGCTAGCAAAAATCTTCCCAACGTAAATGCATTTACCATCATCATCAAATTCAAGATCTGGTATATCATCCCTTTCATACTCAGTATCATCAAACAAAGGAGGGATATCAAACTCCTCGTCATCAATATCTTCAAGCTTCCTTTCATCCACATTTGGAACTGATCTGTTTCCACCTGTTTGATTAGTTCCATGGTATCCATACCCATCTGTCCACCTGGATACACCTGGTTATCCACTGGCGCTTTGAGGAAACACTCTAGGCACGTTTCCATTCAAAACTCCATCTTCATTCAGGTCTGCACCTACCACTGGCGGCTTATCCTCAGGCTTTATGACACCATTCAATACCACAATATGGTCAAAACAAGATTGTGTATTACACATCACCTCCAAAACATCCACTCGACCATAGTTATCACCTATGAAATTTCCCCAGAATTCAGTTTCATACTGTTTTGGTGTCACGTAAACATCCTTTTCTTCAAAAATTTCTTCATTTAACATGTCTTCAATCCAACCATCTTCTTCAACAATATCAGTTCCATCTTCAGTTACCCTCCCCTTAACATCTGTTTCATTTTTCCTACCATCCACATGAAGACCCGCAATTGCGTTTTCTACAGCCATCCACGGAGAGGAGGGTCTGTTCTGCCTCCAACTCGACTTCAGATTGGGTTCTTTTACGGAACTCTTCGAATGTTACAAACAAATTTAGACCTCTGTTCCGACGAAGCATGTCCATATAGTACTGAAGGCCAACGTTTGTACTGACCAACACTGGCGGCGGCCTAAGTACTGGTGACAAATGCAAATTGCTGGGCAGACAATAGCTCAGGTTTGCCTTCTTATTAACCAAGTTGAATTCTGCAACCACGGCATCCTCTAGTTGAGACATATTGATTTCCGCCGAAAAAGGAACGATCCTCGAGAGAAGCAGTTGGTCGACGTGCCATTCACAAACGTTTTGCTCGGTGAAACACCACTTCCCTGAAACAACCACACAAAAACGAGGTAGTTCGTCCTGCGCGAAAGAAGCAAAATTAATAACCCTGAATGATCAAACCAGAAGTTTATTAAGAAAAAGAACTATCCACAAACCCTTACATGCGCAGCCATGTTTGGAGAAGACCGACAAAAACCCTAAGCTCAGATTACTACTTTCTTATCCACAAATAAACGAGTTCTTAAGTTGAAAAATGCTTTAAATCCAAAAACTCCCGTTTGAAACAAAGATTAATATAAGCCACATGATCTAATTATCTAGTTAACATCCTACGGTCCTGATTTGTTCAGATTCAGTTACAATTGAACTACACAAAAACAGAGACAGAGGGCACAATAGTCATTTTTTTCCGGGCCCAAACAATTAATGTCGAACAAAAGTACACCGTAAGCAGAAAGTGGTTCTGCGTGTGATTAAAACTTGTCAAAGTGGGTGTAGACGCAAATAATTCTTTTATTTTTATCCCCAATGTGTTGAAGAATTAATATGAACATTAAATACATAACTAATTTCATAAAAAGAACAACCAATCGAAATCAACATATAAGATTTGATATATAATTTACCATATTAAAATATTATTAACCATTATATTTCACCTATCATCTTTATATGATTCTATATTTTTGAAACAAACAAATCATCATATCATCCATATAATTTTAAAAATATATTTGTTTCTGCATATGCCATGATTTGAATTTTTAAAACAAATATAAATTGTTCAATCTGTGAATAAGAAATTGTAATGGTAAAAAGTTCAGACTTAAGTAATAAATTTCAATAAATTATTTTAATTTGAAACAATTAAATATAGTTTAACTTGATTATTTTAAAGATCATCATAAAACTTTAATAGTTCCAAATTTAATTTCTTTTGTTTTTAACATATATTTAAATATTTATAGTAGACGGCAGATTAAGATTATATGACGATATAATTTAAATAAGATTTGAAAATTTTAAATATTTCAAAATTTAATTATGCATTCAATATTGAAAATAATAAATGATGGATTGTGAAAGGAATTTTTTTATTATGAACTCCGAATTAATTTCAGTCTCATTTTGTAGTTGTTAACATAATAAAATAGTTACTAAAACAATATTCAATAATTTTCAATTATTTAGTCTAATATCATAAATAGGAACTTCACAAAAATAAAATATCTTTTCATTTAATATTATATAATTATTATGTTGTTTATGAGTAATTAGTTCGTATTTTATTTTCTACTTATTTTTTTCACTATACCATACTTTACTTTTTTAAAACTTAAATTGTGTTTGTATAGAAAAACTATTGAGTTTTAGCTTCATTAGTTGTTGAGAAAGTAAGTGTGTATAGTATAAGTCGAAGTGTGGGCGTAAATGGAAGTGCGGTTGAAAATCATTGAGAAACGTGTGCTATTAGGGTTTTTACCAAATATAGATCTAGATGTTAATATTTCGGGGCCTTTTATATGTTTGCATGAAATTTGAACATGATTTGTGGGTTTCAGGCGGACTGTTATATTTTTAATTGTTTACATTATCTCTTTATATATTGTCATAATTTATTATTTTTTGTTTTACGTTTTCATTTTTTGGATTTGTCGTACTTTATATCTCGTAATGATCATTTTTTCTGATTTTATGTTTTATATATATTTTTTTTGTTTTTTCATATGGAACAATTTTTTAATTTAACATATTAGTATAATTTACTTTATATTTAGTTTATTTCATTTAATAATGTTTTTTATTTTAATTTTCAATTTTATGAACTATAGTTAATTTTTTATTTTGTTTATTAGTTTTACATATGTGTTGTATTGGAAACAAATAGTTAAATTCATATTGGAAACTTTTAAAGAAATATTATTTTTATTTTTACAGTTTTACATGTTTATAAAAAATGAGAATTCATGTTTCCGTCCGACCTATCTCATTTATGTTAGAAAATTTTTTGAGACATAAATTAGATAGATTTATATTCTCAAAATTTCTTACTTTTTGCTCTATTCCCCTTAAATCCCATTATATTTAGGTTTACATTGTGTAAATATAATCATATATATATTTTAAACATTCACTAAAAACTATAATTTATTATTTATATATTTGTTAGTATAATCGATAATTAGTAAGTTTTTTTAACTTTTAATCAATTATCTTTTTTAGTTTTATAATGTATAATATAAAAAAAAGACCTTTCATATTCATTTTTGAAAAACTTATTTGCATAAGTTTAAATATTAAAATTAAATGATAAAATGGTATAATTAATTTTAAAAATTAAATAATAAAATGAGGTGGATGATGATGTAGCTTAAGGAGAAGAGTGAAAAAGTTAACTTTATATATATAGATTATAACTTTATTCTAAAATATATAAATATATAAAAAAATTTACAAAATAAAATTCAATCTATGCTTTAGTACGGGGTATGATCTAGTGTGTGTATATAACTGCAACCATAACAATCAATAGAGGATGTACATGTACATCACAAAATCACGTAAGTTCCTTACTTTCTACTATCTTATAGTCAAGTTTAGGTCTCAACTCTATGAGTAATTTTGTTGTGAGAGAAAAAAAAAGATAACATAATATGAATAAATTTCTTATGATGGAGTGCAGTAGTGTTCCTTAATAGCAATCAAGCAACCAACATCTAACTACAATCTTATACAATTATCAGAGGTATATTTGTAAAAGTATGATAGACTTAGAAATTTATAATTGACAACTTTTCTTTTGCCCTCAAAAATATGGACTGCCTATATATATTGTCATCACTCGCCATATATTTGAGTGGTGAGTGCCTATCGATTCTACTAAAAGAAGAGTGTGCCATCTTATGTGTGAATCTTTGAGTCAAAGTTTATCTCTAGGTAAGTATTATTGTTATATTTGTAGACTAGATAATGAAGATAGATATTGAATTGCAAATTATTTTGTTCATTAAAACGAAATAAATTTGTGCCAAAAGGAGTTTATATATATATATATAAATATATATATATATATATACACTAGATGTTGACCCGCGTTCCGCGTGGGCAATTATTATTATTATTTTAATTTTTTGTTTTTTGAATTTTTTATTTTTTGATATTTTGCTGCGTGTGTGTTTGTGGTTTATTACTGTAGTCATTTATTTTTTCTCTAAATTTTAGATGAGTTATTTTTTTTTAATATATTAGTAACTCTAGTGTTATCCTTTTATCGTTAAGTAATTTTTTATTTTTTTTTCTCTAAAAGAGAATGTCTTTTTTTTGAGTTGGTAGATTAATAAAAATAGATAAATTTTATGTTTTATCTATCAAAATAGATATACATAGACTTGTTTGAAAATTTGGCCCATAAATAAGTTAATAATTGGACTATATGTGTGCAATGATGGCTTAAGTAAATTGTAAAAGTAGGTAGTATATATATGACCATTTAAAGATATAATTGTTACTAAAAGACATTTAAGTCGTTAATTAATAGTAACTTAGACAGTAACGTTACCGACTGCCATTTCAGTAGCAAAATAACAGTTTTGGTGAAAATGAATAAATGCAAGTTTTTGACCAGAAAAGACAAAACTGCCCCAATAAAGTGATTCAACACCAAACAAGAATCAACATTATTTTGTTATGTCAGACAGTGGGAAAACGGGGAAAATCAACCCAAACTATTTCCCGAAGGTATTTTCATACCCAAACTCACGTACTCTGAATTTTATAACCCAAACCAGCTTTCAATTCAAATAACCAACCTGAACCACATCAAATTTTGTCGATTTCAACCTCGACGTTAACAGTATCCCTGCCTATCTTGAAGATTTGGACAATCAAGCTTAAGCTTCTTTAAAAACCAAGAGAACTTAAGCTTAAGCTTAAGCTTGATTGTCCAAAACTTCAAGATGGGGAGGGATACTGTTAACGTCGAGGTTGAAATCGACAAAATTTGATACAGTTCAGGTTGGTTATTTGAATTGAAAGCTGGTTTAGGTTGTAAAATTCAGAGTACGCGAGTTTGAGTATGAAAATACCTTCGGGAAATAGTTTGGGTTGATTTTCGTCGTTTTCCCTATCAGACAGTAGCTACGTTGGAGAAAAAATTTAGTTATGTTGTTTGGTTACGTTAGAATAAAAAAAAAATTCTGTAAATTTATGTGGCTTTTAAATTAAGATTAATGTTTAATTACACCTAAGGTTTATCTTATGATTTTTTTTTTAAACGTTTACATATGGATCAAAGAAGAACTTATTTCTAGATAAGGAGAAGAGAGGTGATGTTGGACAGTAGAAATCATCGGTATCCAAAACATATAACAAAATTGATACGAAATCTCATATCCAAAAGGACTAAAACATAAAAACAAAATTGATACGAAATCTCATATTTTAATTAATTTCCTTAACTAAGCTCATATTTTATATGACCGTTACGTTGTTGTGATTGATATTTTTAATTTCCTTTTCTTTCTTTTCAACCTCTTAATTAATTAATTTGCTTATAAATATTTAAATACTAATTTCTTGATCGAGAGAAATCAAAATTATATATATCTCACCAGTTCTTCTTCTTCTAAACCCTAAAACCAAAACTAAGTCAATCTCCTTTGTTCATTCTATGATTCATCTTCCATGAAAAAGCTTCTACCTTTAGCTTTCCTCTCGATCGTTTTGTTGTTGTGACTTGTGAGATTCGGTTTCTATGATCTAGGGCTGAGATATGAAGCAGAGCGATCAAACGGTGCTGAGGCTTGAGAACTTGTGGCGGTCGAGGTTTTTTGGTTCTTCTTCTTCTTAGTCGTCTCTCTCTCTTTTGGTTCCTCTCCTTCGTCTTCATGGTGGTGCTCTTGCCTCTTGCTTCCTCTTTCCCTTTCAAGGTACACTGCTCTGTTTCTTTTGGATTCTTAGTCGCTGAAAAAGCTTGTACCTTTATAGCTTTACTCTCGTCGATTTGTAGTTTTGACGTGTGAGATACGGTCCGAAGATCTAGGGTTAGATATTAAGCAGAGCGATCAAATGTGGCAGTCGAAGTTTTTGGTTCCTCTTGGGATCTTACTACCTCTCCTTCGTCTTCATGGTGGTGCTCTTGCTTCCACATTCTCCTTCAAGGTACACTGCTCTGTTTCTTTGGATCTCTCTCTCTTCTTGTTCCTCTCTGACTTTGGAATTTATATCTGTCTCGATATATTCTTGTTGTTGTTGATATCTTGTGTCTTAGGTTTACTATATCAATCATCTTAAAAGATTTGGTATCAATCTCCTTTTGGAACTATAAGATTTGGTATACTACTTAATTGGTTTGATTTGCGTTGTTTTATTAAACTTATTACTGAATCTCATGTTGGATTGTGGTTGCTTCCCGACCACATTGAATCACGTGTCTGCAACAACTTACAGAACTCAATCTCATAGTCGTTATAGCCTTATAGGTGTCTATGCCATATACGATTGATTCACCATATTGTTATTAATCATCTCTTTTGTTTTGTAATGAGTGTTCATGATTCTCTGTTTCCTTTGTATCTCCCTTTTTTATATGATTTTGTGTAATCCATATGTAGTGTTAGAATTCCTTTTTTGCTAATAACTACTACAAATCCATTGATATGCAGACAAGGTTTCTGACCCTTGATATGACTTATGTTTGTTCTTGGTTTGATATTATGTTATACTTCTCTGTTGCTGTTTTTCTCTTGGTTTTTGATTTTGGTTCTACTGTCTTTGCAGGTCATTGTGATGTTCTCTATTATAATGAAGATTTGATCAAGAGGACTTCCTCACAGTTATCAAAAAGAAGAAGGATCATGTAGCATCAGACCATTACTACATTTATAACCGAGGTATATGCTGCTTTACTCATTTGATTTGTGAGTTTCATTGCATTGGTTTATTAGATTACTATACTGAGTTTATGTTGCTTTCTGACCACATAGAATTACGTGTCTGCAACATACATAAATGAATCTCATAGTCATATATGCATATACGTTTGGAATGATGCAATGCAAGCCATTTTTGTCTACTTTTTAGTTCATCAATCATGTTGACCTTATGATTCCTATCTCTGTCTGCTTTGTATGTTTATATGATTTTGTGTATTCATTGTTAGATAATCAAGATTTTTCATGGGTTATGTCTTTTTGTTGATTAATGCTCATTTTGTCTTCTCTGTTCTGCAATTGAAGTTGTTGATGTGTTAGTGGGCCTCGTGGAACTACTGTTATTGGGCTCTAGTTTTTGAGGTCTAACCTTGTTTGTGTAATGATTTTGTTTCATGAGCGTGACTGCAGTTTTTGAGTTCTGTAGCTCTCAAGTAGCTAGTAAAATGTGTCTTTGTGTACGTTAGTGTGTGTGTGTGTGTGTTTGATGTGTCTTTTGACGTTTCTGTTGATTTCAAATGTTCTCTGCACTCTGCAATTTTGATGGTGAAATTCAACACTTTTGTTTCAGGGTGAAGACTCATCAAGGTTCGATGGTACTTAAGATTTCACAGGTATATTTTAACTTTTCTAACTTTTTAAAATTAAAAATAAAATAAAAACAATTGATCTAACTTTAAAAAATTAAAAATAAATTAAGACTAATTGATTTTGATATAAAATAAAATATACATTAAAAAAATATTTTATGTTTTTAATTTCTATTTTTTAATAAATCAAAATATTCTTTTTGAGTTAAATCTAAGTGTTAAGCTTAAATACATTGAAAACAAACCGGGACGAGCATCCAGTCCCTTTTTGGATCCGTCAATGGTGTATAAGTTCAACATGTTTTCACGTATTGTAAATTTAACGCTTAGGTTTTAAAATTTTTTATAATGGATTATTTTAAGTAAAGTTGTGATTTTTAACAAAAATGTTTTTATTTTTAAATTTTTAGCTTGAAATTAAAACAAGCTCGACATAGCACCCAATTGTGATCATATTGTAAATCGTAAGTTCAACATGTTTTCACATATTGGAAATTTAACGCTTAAACATTTTATACGATTTTGTGCATTACAAATAAACCATTCAAGTTGTTAATTTTTGCAACTCTACCCTCCATATCAAAAAAGCAAAACAATTACTAAATCAAATATTTACGTATTATTTTAAACGATTTTACGGACATATGTATTTATTTATTTATTAAAACTTCTATTCTGATGACTTCTATTTTGTTAAGCCTTCAGATATGTCTTCTGTTAAGTGTTATATCAAACTAACATTTTGGATTTCTCAAGTAGAATATTCTGCAAATTCATAAGAATCTTTGAAAAATTCCCCTCAAAGTCGAGGGAACCTCAAGTTAATATTTTGGGTTACTTGATAACGCCATCCATTTGAGAAACATGATGTAGCTTTTCTTACTGACTGTTCACACTTAGTGAATGTGTTTTCTCTATCCGAGTGGTCGACATTTTCTACTTATCTCGAAAAAATAAAAATCGACATAGAAGGATGTTCATCTTTTATTTTTATATCTTATCTCTCTTGGCATGTCTTTTCCAACCCTGTAGCTAGCATATTCTAATTATTCTCCAAACAATAAAAATCGATGATTCTTTTTATCTCTTATCCCTCGTAGTAAAAATGTTAAAGCGGATTCGTTGGCTCAAAATGCTTTTACCATACCGCATCACTTTTGTAAATAATATCTCTTTTCCCAATTGGATTGCAAATCACTATATTTTCTAGGAATAAAGGTTTTCAAAGTTGCTAGACCGGTAGCTTCATCAAAATCATCAATATCCAAAATATTTTCGATGGCGACATATCACAAATCTTCATCAACATCCAAAAACGGAAAAATGGTAGCTTCAATAGTGACATTTTTGATGTGTGCAGTTAAACTGCTTTATAATTGAATTAAAAAGGTGAATGGAAACATATGTGCAGTTCTCCCGCTCAGGCGCTAGAACTGTCTTTTATTTACACTTCCATTCATAGCCTTAGTCATACATCATCCACTACCATAATCTTTTTATCCTCAAGTTTTCGATTAGTTAATATATTACTATTTGAAAACTTGTAGTCATTAAGATCTGTCTTTTTATTGCATTATATTGTTGGTGTGATTCTTAGTCAATGTCTACCAACATCACAACTTGGAGAAAGACATTAGAATTACAAAGACATTAGAATTACATAATTGTGGATAAACCAACTACAACAAAAATGTGTGGATCGTAATCGTACGAGTGGTCTAGTATTTATAATGTATACATATATATATACTCATCACTTATAACACATTTCGTATTGTGAAAAATGTAGTATCTAATTGATAAATTCAATTCATCAAAAGTTAGCTATACACACTTTAAAGTTGTCAACTCATTCAATTACATCAAACACATGTTAACATTTATATTGTCATCTATCTTAGCTTGCAAAGGTGTAGTCTTGTAGCATTCCATGGTTTCTACAAGATTGCTACCTACACGAAGTATAAGAGAATACATGGTCATACATGCCAAGTATACTATTGTATACCCAGCTACACGAAGTAGATGTATTGCATGGCCACATGCATCAACTATATGACGTCATGTAGTCAACATCATAGATATATTATTCTGGTACACCGGTCAACTGAATCCGGCGAATACTGATGTTGACTCCGGCGTTGACCGATTGTTGACTAATTTTTTTAAAAAATATTTTTATTTATAATATTAAAAACTAAAAACAATAATTTTTTCTACTGAATTGTTTATGGTTTTGTATAGTTAAAAAAATTATTCTATATTCAATATCTAAACGTTAATTTTGTATATATCTTTAGTGTATTCATTATTATAATAATAAGTTATTTTTAAATTTTAGAGCTAAACTAATAGTAAAATAATTCAAAATTTTCAAATTTAAATTGAGAATGGAAAAAATACTATCATAGTGAATTGGTAAGGGAATTGCTTATTTTTACATTTTCAATAAAAAACATTAACTTATTATTTGATTTATTTAAGTACAAAAATGTTTATGTTTTTAATGTTCTTTAACCATAAAAATCATGGGTTTATGAAATGTATATACTCAGATAACGAAGAAACCAATTTTTGGAGACAGATAAAACAAAAATTAGTTTTTTAGGATTCTGACATACGAAGTTACAGCTCTATCCCTAAAAAAAATTGTTTAAAACAAATAATAGCTTCCTCTCTCTCTTATACCCACGCTACACCCACGCTATCTTCAAAATCTACACCCTACACCCACGCTATCTTCAAAATCTTCTGACGCCGGCGACGTTGGGAGGAGCAAGATTTGGAAAAGAAACAATGATGGTTTTTGATACGCTACTGTGGATGATACTCATTCGCTTATTTATTACATCGATATCTGAGTTGCCTCAACAACACCGCTCTGAGACAAGTAACCCAGTTACACAACGCTCTCTTTTTATACCGGTGATCAACAAGTTACAGAGAGACTTTAAGGTTCAGGTAGGAAATTATGTCGGTTTTGTTTTAGTTATTCCTACGATGGATGGCTATTCAATGCTTCTATACTTTATCTGTTTTTGTCAACGTCTTGCGATAACTATATATTGAGTTCGATAAGAACTTACTTAATCTTTTTTATTATCAGTAACAAGATGGCGCTTGTGGTACGGTTAGCTCGAGGCGAGTGGCGGATGAACGAGCACGGAGACTACGAACACGTTGCGGATTTGCAGGGTTACTGCCTAGCTGTGAGAATACGAGAGAGAGAGATGATTTCAAGACCGTAACGGAATCTGTTAAAGCACGACTGCAGCTTCGAGAAGAAGATAAGGTGGAACTGACATACCAGTGGCCGAAATGGATGATGGGGCCGGAATGGAAGAGGGCATATCCAATACTGATCCAAGACGACGAAGACATGACTCTATTTCTGGCGATCCGGGCAGACCTGGAGGAGGTGTACCTAAAAGTGAAGGTCATACGGGAAGGAACGAGGGGTGAAGCCCAGATGATGAACAAGCCACCCTCTACGTTCAACCCAGCTGGCCGGACTTCGGCCGAAATATCAGATAGATACTGGAATAGCACGGATACACAAGCTGCGTGGACGAGCGTGATAACGAAAATGTTACTGGATAAGCAAGAGGGGCCTGTTAATGGGCCAAAACCAGGAAATACATATCGAAGGGCCACGGGCCTATACAGCCCACTAAGAACGGCGGCTGGTGGAATAGTCATTTTTGATCACGGCCGGAACGATTCAGTTCCCTTATCATCTTCCCCAAAACAGATCGGAGATGCTTCGATAGAGCGAAACTCGGCGGTCGCAAGGCCTACAGACAAGGGGAAACAAAAGATGGGGATCAACGATATTGTCACAGATAAGGACTACGAGATATTCAAGAAACAGTACCAAGCGGAGATGTGGCGAGAGGTGTGTGCGACTCAAATCTCCTTGGGCAATGGGCAAACTGGTGCTGACGAATACGGCGTTAAAACGGCGAGGAAGTTACATTTTGGTTTTTGCCAGCCAACAAATGCATCAAGCAGCAACAAAGACAACCAAGGACACGCTAGTGAGTTGGGTGAAGGGAGCGCGACCAACGTGGTCACGATTTCTTCAGAAGATTCAATGTTTCGAACACCGACCCCACTATCTGGAAGTATCTCATCTGATGAGCTGTATAACGACCTAGATCCGGATTATGTTATTGGTATGTTAATAGAATTTTTAACCAGATAACATTCAGTTTATCGGGTTAAATATTTCTTAATTGATTTTTTCCTTTCCACAGATAGTAACATGTTAGCTCAATACCACTCGGATCTAGAGGCACCACTCTCCGTTACTCCGATTCAAACACGCGGGAAAGACAAGGGGAAGGGTATAATGCTAGAGGGTGATCAAGATAGAGGAGAAGAAGCGGTAGGAATTTACTCGGCCCCGCCCATAGTAACTCAGGAGATACGTGACAAAGTTCGTGACACGCCCGTTCCCACCGTCTTGTATGACATGGATGCACCTCCTTACTTCGATGATCCGGGAGAGGAAGGTATAACCGGATATTTTACTGGTTATCAAAATAAGCCGAAAGATATCAATATATTAATAAGTTAATACTCTATATATTTTACTAACCAACTACAATATCATCGAATTACAGATTTTCTGCGAAGGGCCTTGAAAGATGCTGACTACGAAGGTGATGATGTTTTTGTCGGGCGATTATACAAGGACAAGAAGGACTGTACTACAAAACTGGCAATACATGCCATAAGAAGGAAGTTCCATTTCATCCTTCCTACATCAACACCTAAAGTGGTGGCTGCTGTCTGCGTGAGCAATACCTGTCCATGGAGGGTCTATGCAACTAAGTTGGAAGAAAGTGAGAGATTCGAAGTCCGGACAGCCGTGCTGCAACACACGTGTAGTGTTGATGCTAGAGGCGACTTCCATAAGATGGCGTCAACAGCTGTTATAGGGAAGCTGATGAGGACGAAATATGTTGCCGTAGGAAGGGGGCCCCGACCTAACGAGTTACGGAAGATTTTGAGGCAGGAGTTCAGTTTGAACGTTTCTTACTGGAAGGCGTGGAGAGCGCGCGAAATAGCCATGGACAATGCTATGGGATCAGCCATGGGAAGCTATGCTCTGATCCAGCCCTACTTCAAGCTGCTGTTGCAGTCGAATCCAAACTCGTTAGTATATCTGGAGACAGCACCAGGGGCCGACGGCGTGGAGAGGTTCAAGTATCTGTTCTTGTCACTCAGTGCATCAATCAAGGGGTTTGCGTTTATGCAGAAGGTTATTGTCATCGACGGTACACATCTAAGGGGGCGTTATGGAGGTTGTCTGATCGCTGCTAGCGCGCAAGACGCGAATTTTCAAGTATTCCCAATCGCGTTTGGGATAGTGAACAGTGAAAACGATGAAGTTTGGACTTGGTTCATGGAAAATCTTGTAGAGGCAATCCCGGACGACCCAGACCTTGTTATCGTGTCTGTTCGGCATTCTTCAATCTATGCAAGCATCCGCAAGGTAAATTCCATTTTCCCCTCATTGTTTATAGACGATTGTTCTTGCTGATAACTTAAACATTATATACAAAGTAACTAGTTATCAGCTACGGTAAAAAATAGTTGATTAAAGGATGCAAACATTAGTTAGGTAAACTTTCCAGTTTCTTAAGGTTTAAAATGGAACTTGTCTGGCAAAAAATACAAATTGGAAAAGATAGAACGTTGTATAGAATAATATCGAAATTGTATAAGTAAGAGGAATATATGATAATGATATAATTAGACGCTAAAGACAGATAGATATTTAAGAATGTAAAATCCGACGATAACGTTAAATATGAATAGATAACAAACTTAGTATATGATACTAATCAAATTACATAATATGTTAATATGTAAAAGAAAATATATCGGAACAAATATATGATGTCAATTATATGTGCTTTCGATAAACCATTTATTACATGCTAAATCACATTAATAAAATTCCACTAATGCAGGTGTATCTGATGGCTTCGCATGCGGCATGTGTTGTTCACCTGAAGCGAAACATTCTTGCGATATTTAAATCTGAAGAACTTAGTTGCTTGGTTTCCAGCGTGGCGAGGGCATACCGGCTTAGCGATTTCAACAAGCTATTTGCTGAGATACGCGCTAAGAGTGGACCATGTGCGGACTACCTCACCGGAATCGGGTTTGAACACTGGACCAGATCCCACTTTGTTGGGGAGCGCTACAATGTCATGACCAGCAACATTGCTGAGTCTTTAAACAATGTCCTAACAATGGCTAGAGACTACCCTGTGATCTCTTTATTGGAGACAATCCGTACAACCTTAGTGACCTGGTTTGCGTTGCGCAGAGAAGCAGCTAGGGTGGAAGATAATATCTTACCCCCTAAGGTCAACGAGATGGTGATAGAGAATTATGAGAAGGGAGCTGGTTTTTTGGTTATGAAGATTTGAGATGGCCAATACGAAGTACATGACACCGAGGACTCAGCCTTTGCAGTCAATCTTTGGGAGAGATCCTGCACCTGTCGTGAGTTCCAGTTGCTAACCATTCCATGTAGCCACGCTATCGCTGCAGCCATCCAAGAAGGTGTTAGAGTTGACACTCTGGTGGGATATACACACACTGTTCCCAATCAAGGTCTTGTTACGCAGAGATGATAATGCCTGTCCCAGACATGGCAAATCTGGCTCCCTCTCCAAACGATATCGGGGGAGGTAACTTAGGACCTCCGTTTGTGAGGACGCCCCCAGGCAGGCCGCGGAGAAGAAGACTTTTTTCAAGGGGAGAATTTCGGGTATGTTAAACATAGCCATCTGAGTATATCCGAGTAACATACCTTGCCAAGTTATATATTAATGAGTAACATACTTATTTGCTGCTAACTACTGTGTTAGGTAAATGTAATCACTAGTTAACACTAGTCAACCCAACCATTAATTTAATAGTGGTTGTGGAATGCTAAATTATTTATTAGATCTACACCTATATGGAAAATATATACCCTAAGCCAATGCCTACTCAACCCAAGTTTTAGCTATATAATGAGTTGTTACTTGGCAAGGTATTTATTATTGGATAACATATTAATTGGCGGTTAACTAAAGTGTTAGGTTAGAATAATCACTAATTAACAGAAATCAACGTCAAACATTAGTTTAATAGTGATTGGGGCAACCCAAACTATATATTACACAATAGTCAACCCATAGATTAATTGCCAACGTATTTATTATTGGTTAACATATTCATTAGCTGCTAACTAGAGTGTTAGTTTAATGTAATCACTACTTAGCAATAGTAAACCCAAACATAATTGTAACAGTGGTTGAGGCAACCCAAAATATATATTATATCCAGACTTATATGTTAAATCTATTCCCTAAAACACACAACTGTTAACCCAAACATTAGCTGTTACTCGGAACCTTATTTATTAGATTCTCATTAATATGTCAAATCTAAACCCTAAACCAAGGCCTAGTCAACCCAATTTATTGTCAGAAAATTCGTTGTTAGTTGGAAACCTCTTTATTATTTGCTAACATGATAATTAGCGGTTAACCAAAGTGTTAGGTTAATTTAATCACTAATTAACACTAGGCAACCTAAACATTAGTTTAATAGTGATGGAGGCAACCCAAATCATAAATTATATCCAAACTTATATGTTAAATCTATTCCCTAAATCACACATTTGTCAACCCAAACATTAGCTGTATTCCTCTTTGTATTTTGATAATAGAACTATTAAATGTTCTCGTGTGTATTATGTGATAATAATTTCCTTGTGCCATATCTAATAATAGGTCCAAACACAAGTCAAACCCATACATTATTTTAAAAAAGCATTTGACATAATATAGATGCTAACTAATATGAAAATACTATACCCTAAGCCAGGAGCTAATCAACCCAATTTTGTCCTATTAAATTAGTCGATAATTGGCAAGTTATATATTAATGGGTAACATAATTATTTGCTGCTAACTAATGTGTTAGGTAAATGTAATCACTAGTTAACACTAGTCAACCCAACCATTAATTTAATAGTGGTTGTGGCATGCTAAATTATTTATTATATCTACACCTATATGTAAAATCTAAACCCTAAGCCAATGCCTATTCAATCCAAGTTTTTGCCATATAATGAGTTGTAACTTAGCAATGTATTTATTATTGAGTAACACTAATTAACAGAAGTGTTATTTGCGGATAACTAAAGTGTTAGGTTAGTATAATCACTAATTAACAGAAGTCAACGTCAAACATTAGTTTAATAGTGATTTGGGCAACCCAAACTATATATTACACAAATTTCAACCCAAACATTAATTGCCAATATATATATTATTGGTTAACATATTCATTAGCGGTTAACTAGAGTGTTAGTTTAATGTAATCACTACTTAACAATAGTCAACCCAAACATAATTTTTACAGTGGTTGAGGCAACCAAAATTATATATTATATCCAGACTAATATGTTAAATCTATTCCCTAAAACACACAGCTGTCAACCCAAACATTAGCTGTAACTCGGAACCTTAATTATTAGATTCTCATTAATATGTCAAATCTAAACCCTAAACCAAGGCCTAGTCAACCCAATTTATTGGCATAAAATTCATTATCCAACCTCTTTAATATTTGTTAACATGATAATTAGCGGTTAGCCGAAGGGTTAGGTTAATTTAATAACTAATTAACACTACGCAACCTAAACATTTGTTTAATAGTGGTTGAGGCAACCCAAATCATAAATTATATCCAGACTTATATGTTAAATCTATTCCCTAAATCACACATTTGTCAACCCAAACATTAGCTGTATTCCTCTTTGTATTTTGATAATAGAACTATTAAATGTTCTCGTGTGTATTATGTGATAACAATTTCCTTGTGCCATATCTAATAATAGGTCCAAACACAAGTCAAACCCATACATTATTTTAAAAAAGCAATTGACTGGGAACCGTATTTATTAGATGCTAACTAATATGAAAATACTATACCCTAAACCAAGGGCTAATCAACCCAATTTTTTTCTATTAGATTAGTCGATAATTGGCAAGTTATATATTAATGGGTAACATAATTATTTGCTGCTAACTAATGTGTTAGGTAAATGTAATCACTAGTCAACCCAACCATTAATTTAATAGTGGTTGTGGCATGCTAAATTATTTATTATATCTACACCTACATGTAAAATCTAAACTCTAAGCCAATGCCTAGTCAACCCAAGTTTTTGCCATATAATGAGTTGTTACTTGGCAAGGTATTTATTATTGGTTAACATATTAATTGGCGGATAACTAAAGTGTATGATCAAAACTGATCCCTTATCTACACAACGGTCAACCCAAACATTAATTTAATAGTGGTTGTGTCATGCTAAATTTTTTATTATAAGCAGACTTATATGTTAGTTCTATACCCTAAGCCACAACGACACTCCACCCTTAACTCTAGTATAGGTACTAAACAAACTAGACAAGTGTACAAATATGTTATTTTAACGGCAACATAAAAATGAAACGATAATTAAATTATTATACACCAACTCAGTTATGTTTATGGAAATAGTAATCGATAGAAAGATGATTATCTTGACGTTGCATAAGTCATTAGCAATGAAATGGATACGAGTATACGTGAACAGAACAATTAAAAGGATTCAAACATGTAAACATATCCCTAAAGAACGCCAGCTAGTATGATGGCGGATACAAGCCTCTTAATTTCCGATTCCAATTGATCGACCTTAACATCCGCACATTCCTCAAGGCCACCGGTGGCATGCGCATGAATCATAAATACTGCCATTATACTTGAATCAGAAGGTGATTGAACCTGAGGTATGCACGAAGGGCGTGTGATTTGAAAGGGTGTTGTGGGAGTTGGGAAAACACCAGCCTGACAGAGAAGATACGGAAGCATTAAGGCAATTGGTTGGAGCTCAGCTATTATTTCTTGGTCCTTACGCAACTGTGTATTACAATCCAGAACAACAATCCCGCCATTAAGCAGATCAATGCACAACGACACCCAGTGTTTCCGATCGAAATTGAAAGGAACATAAAGATAATCTGCTTCAGAAAATAGCTGAGCCCGGCCAAGGTCTCCAACCCCTAAAATTTGACCAACCACATCAGGGGGAAATTTGAAATCGGCAGGGACAGGAACCTTTGTGAATTTTGGAAACTGACGAATCAACAAGGACACAAACTTTGAATCAAGTAAGTCGACACGAAGTTTCTGCCCATCAAGGTCTTCAGTCCGCAACATATGACGACTGAATCTAATCAAAGCATCCATAACCTTCAAAAATTTAATAGGCCAACAACAATGGAATGTTAAATTTTTATCACTCAGTTACGAGGCCACATATTTGGCATGACCATACCTTCGCATTGAGATGTTTTTTCCACTCTATTATATCAAAAACATCTTTGTTAGACAGGGACGCTTCACCCCCTAGGCTAATAGTCCTGCACCCACAACAGTTTTGTTAGTCCGATAAAACAATACTTACCAAATATGATCAGGTTATTCAAATAGGCAAATCAGATTGGTCCGGTACCTAGCGACCTTGAGCTTCTTCAGAGAATTCTGGAAACGTTCTTCAGGGTCCACCGGTGAAATGGAATCCTTCTCAATAGGTGATGGGTGTCCAACCAAGACTTTGGTCTTCTTATCATACTGAAAACGCCCATCCAGCTTGGTTGAAAACGTATGCATCCTCTTACTATGCCTACCGGGATTAGCTACTCCGACCTTGGACACACATATAGCGGAACACAAATATTAACCTACTAGTAAATAAAAATTTATCGATTAACATATGATTTAGTTGTATATTATTACGTTACCTGTTTCTCCTTAGCCATAGTCGGCCTTTGGTTTGCGGGTAGAGGGGTCAAACACGCCTAAAGGGTTAAAATAAAAAAAAAATTATCATAGGGACTGTAAAAATTAAAATACTTGCTAATAACTTGAAGCGAAATTATTAAACAGAAACCTGTTCGGCTTCATGAAGAACGGTATCCACTGCCTGGTTGCGCGGGAGATTGGTGACCTACATAAAATAATACAATTACCACACAAGCATAAAATAATTTATATGACGGGAAAATGGTAATTTATATTTACCTGATAAGAGTAGCAGTAATTGATAATTATTTAATTAAACTTCAAAGGTTTGCAATGCATTAACACAATCTAAAATAATTATGGGTTATATTTTGAAAAGGCCAGTGGATACCATGAGTATCCGACGCTAACAGGGGCAAAGTTGAAAGCACCCATACACAAACATCGCAAAAAGATTGACACATAGGGGAAGAAAATATACGCTATTGACAATTTTATTAGCCTAAATGACATATTTCTGATAATGGTATGGTGGGTGGCTAAAAATATAGTGGCATGTGCTAAAATAAGTTACCGATAATGAAAACGCCCAACAAAAAATAAAACCTTTCAAGACGATACAAATGTTTCTACTCTTGCAACACAATAAATCCATGACAAACGATCCTTGCTAACAGGATCCACCGGAAATAATATACTGAATATGTCTACTCTTATCAACTAACCATGAGGTTATCGAGATCTTCACTCGCACACCCAATACCGGTTTCGGAGGCGTCCTCCATCCTCTGCATAACAGAATTCACATAATTAATTGACGAACTTCACGCAAAAAGCAGAGCTATAAAGATAAAACGACTGACCCGCTCTGCCACCGCTACGGGAAGAGGGTAATCGACAGTGCTATCTCTTTGCATTACTCCAACACCAGACTGATCGACAACCTGGAAAACATGAAAAGCCCTGGCATATCAACAATAATTCTTTAATAGTAGAGACAAGAAAGTGAAAAACACATACAACAGAAACTTACTACAACGGTGTTAGGGTAAATTTCAACAGCTTCGTCATGCACAAGATCCGTATGTGAAAAACTAACAAACTTCACAAGAAGGTGAAAGAAAAATTAAAACCAGCCCCATGATATCTTTTAACTAGATGAACTGAAAAATCAGGTTAAAAGAATCTAAATTACCCCCAATCCAATTACTAAATACAAACCAATGCTTATCATTATTCAATGCTTCACCAAGAAGTAATAAAGAATTAACTGACCTTAGCAATACTCTTGGGGGAAACACATTTCCCCACAAGAAGTTCTTTTGTTGATTTACCCGCACAGACCTGAAAAGATATCACATATAGTGTAAATGAAAGGGAATTCGATAACATTTCACGGTTTTGTTGAAGCACATACCGAGAGGTCATTGATCCTTCCAACGTCAACAGTCTCTCCAACCACTCCCCGCTCAACACCCTGCTGATAACGCACAAATAATCTATTAGGGTAGGCACACAACATAAATGGGACAGTAGCGCAATTACAAGGTTAAACTAAATTACATCTAATCCAGCTTCGTTAACAGTATCAGAATTGACATCAAAAGCTTCTTCAGGAACCTGGAAGAAGATAAAACAAAACATTGTAATAGAAAATGGGGAAAATTTTATGAAGTAACATCTCTAAAGGTTAAGAAGGTGTACTTGTTTAATATGGCCCGCCTCCTCCTCAACCGCCAAGGGGGGGATGTTCGGGTCCTCAATCATTTGCCCCTGGCAAGGGGAGCTGATACCACTTACATAAACACACCCACTAGAAATACCCTGTATCATATGATATAGACATATAACTAAAATTATATGAGCTAATTTTGGAATTATCGTGTACTAGTTTACGAATTCAAATATATCTGGTACCTCAATCCTATGTCCCTCACGAGGTGAGCTGATACCACTGACATCAACACTCCCACTAGAGATCCCCTGAATCATAGTAAATAGAAGTATAACGAAAATAATATCAGATACGTTTGAAATTACCGAGTAATATTTTAAATATACAAATAAATTCCTAAACAACTAACCGGGTTAAGCCCTTCAACGGTTGATGGCTCCGTGCTCACTCAATTACCCTGCATGAGGTTCTCGAAAAGGTCACATATGGAAACATCAAACTCAGTTAAAATTACAGTCAACCAATATCAAGGGATAGGAGGCTGACCTCTACATTCTTGGCTGGATAATGCAAAAGTACATCAGCAATAGAGTGATGAACGTCATCGCAAAGGGGAGGTTCGACATCCATTGGAATGGTGGAGTCAGTAACCCTGGGACCAAAACCTCGATCTATGGAAGATGATTGTGGAATAGAAGTGGTTCTCGGATCATCATTCGATCTACCTTCGCTTCCATCGGGATTTTTAGGCAGTGAAACGACCCCGTTTTTTGTGATCCACTCAGTTACACCCTTGATGATTCGAGCCTCCATTGACGCGAGTTTAGAGTCCAATAGCCGCGAGAGGGTTACTAGATTGCATGACCCAGACAAACGGGCAGGTTCGGGAACATTTGGTGAAGGGTCTTTTTTTTTGGCTGATTGGCTAGGGAGAGGTTTTTGAACTTTCCTAGCTCGGGTTATTTTGGCCAACACTCCCCTTTTCTGTTTTTTGGGCGCCAACTCCAACTGTGATGGTATGCAACCGCCAGTAAACATTTCATTGTTAAACAAAAATCCGGACTCAGCAAGGGACACAATATTGTTGACAGCAACATCGTCACAGTCATCTTCCCAGGTCAAATCCTCATCCGGATCCATATCAAGCTCCGGGAAAATAACGGGGTCAACCAATATCTGAGATTTGGAAAAGTGTATATATAATACGTTAGCATGATAAGAAAACGATTGATAACGATAGAGTTATCAATTAATGTAACATATACGGTAAGAGAACAATAGATAACTATATTGTTATCAAACAATGGAGCATATATATTATGAAAACTGTTTATAACTATATAGTTATAAACCAATACATCAAAAGTTAGATAACCTTAAGGTTAGAAAATAACCTCGCAGTTACCATCCAGTCGTTTGCCGTTTGCTATTTTCAAGGGCACGGAACTACAGGACCCCACCCCGACCGCGGGCTCTTCCTCAGAATCACTACACGGCGGTTCCTCCTCCGGCGACCCTTCTTGTATAGCGGGAGCAGCTTGAAGGATCACGAGCTGCAATGCGTAGAGAAGCCCCTGTACAGCGACGCAAGTCGTGGCTAGTTGGACAACATCCCTCTCTTTGATAGATTTCATCATCATCTCAAACGACAACCGTCCCCAAGGATATGATAGAAAGAATTGTAGATCCTCACACATCTCCGCATGTTCTTTTGAAAATCTTGGGGTAGTGGGAAGTAGGAACCAAGAATCCATCAACTATAGCGAGACAAGCAAATCTATGCCGGATTTCCTTATCTGTAACATGCCTCTTTTGAGCATTGTGATTACCCTATCTACAGTTGCATCTTCTTCAAGTCCAAACAGGGTACTATAGTACGGAATTTTCTTCCTGGCCGTTCCTTTTCTTTTCCGCTTCTGCATATTAGGAAACTTCCCACATGGAAGCCCTGTCACAATTTTGAACTCCCGGAGGGAGAAACGAACGGGAGTCCCGACAAACACAACCCAGATTTCATGAGGCTTGGCGACTTCAAGCTGCCTGGATAACAAGAAAAGCCCAAACGACGCGGACCACGCAGGTTTGTTTGGGAAATCCAAGAGGTTACCAAATGCAGACGATCTAATCCACTCTCTCTCCTCGTCGTCCAGCGCATCGATGATCATCGACAGAGTTTTCATCTTGTGATAAACATTGACTCTTTCACCCAACGCTTCTTCCCCATATGCGATTATCCGATTAGGTAATTCCAGATCGGTCATCTGAGAAATTAAGAAATCCGATTAGGTAATTCCAGACCGAAACCATAAAATTGCTAATTAAGATAGATCCAGCTAGGAGTCGGAATATACCCACCGTTGACGTATCGGGAGAAAGTTGAAAAGATAAAAGGTTAGATGGAGACCGGCACAAAACAACGATAATGAATTTCCCAAATTAATCGTCTAAAGAACTGAGGAAGAAGGATATAAACCCTAAAATATCGCCCAAAAAACACAACCGGTGCTTTATCAACCAAAGGAGGCGACGATTGAATATAGGGAACATTTATCTTCTTTTTATTTTCCCAAGACCGAAAGAAATCCATCCCAAAGATTTGGTTCTGATTTCTCTAGGCAAATGAATACCTACATACTTAGAGGTGTATAGGGTTAATGTTGGAAACTATTTTTAGAGCTAATTTCTGGGAAATAAGGTCAGTCTACTTAATAAATCGGTCAACCGCATACATGAGGTGTAATTTCCCAAAAATCATTACTATAATAAAATCAAACCCAATGAAAGAAAATTATATGCAAAGTATTAAAGTATGTGACTCTTTAGTATAAAGTTTGCAAGGTAATTTTTTTATGGTTGAAAAACATTCAAAAACATAAACATTTCTGTATTTAAATAAATCAAATAATCAGTTAATGTTTTATATAGAATTTTAAAATAACTAATTATTATAAAAATGAATACATTATAGATATATAGAAAATTAATTTTTAGATATTGAATATAAAATTATTATTTTTTTCTTTTAATAGTAAAAAAATATTATAAAAAAAACTTAAATATCTTTTTGGTCAACGCCGGAGTCAACACAGGTCTTCGCCGGAGTCAACACCGGTGTAGCAGAATTATATGTCTATGGTGTTAGATACTTGACGTCATATAGTTAATGCATGTGGCCATGCAATACATCTACTTCGTGTAGTTGAATGTACATTAATATACTTGGTATGTATGACCATCCGTTCTCCTATAGTTGGTGTAGTTAGCAATCTTTTTTCCTTTTGTTATTTGTTGCTAACTGGCCTTATTGTATATCATAACAAAGATTCACATTTCTATAAGTAACACATTCTTTCTAATTGTTTTTTTTATTTCAAGTTCCAAAAAATAAATATATAAAATACATATACTGAATTGAGATTACAATATAGTAAATAAATAAATAAAGCAAGCTATTATTATTTTTTAATTAACAAAACTGTAAAAAAAATAAATCTTATTTATAACATATTTATTTGGAATTTTCTTGCCTTTTAATTTTTAACAAGCAAAGCCAGCTTCCACCAGCTTGTTTAGTTTCTTGTTTCTCAATCTCTCTTCATAAACTTCACTTCCTTGCATCTCTTCCTCATACCTAAATCCAATATTACAAAGTTATAAACTATACACTTTACAAAAAAGAGGTTATATTGTAAAAAGAATAATCAAAATGTGTACCTTGGTGGCATAGCTATTAAAGGAGATAGAGTTTGCACAAGCTTGAGAGCTTCATCTTCTGTATTCACAATTTGGTTGAAGCAAAAGTATCTACCACAAGTCGAAGTATCTTCGAATGCTCGAATGTGAACGTCCGCTACGAACTCTACGTCTACGTATGCTAACACACCGTTCTCATACATTTGTGCAGCTCCTATGTAAAACAAGGTACAAAGGTCTGAATGATTCACTTTATTCCTTTGCTCAAGAGATACAATATATAGAGAGAAGAGTATCTACCAGAACACGCAATCAACGTGATCGCTACTCTAAGAATATACAATCAAAGATATGGGAGAATATACACATATGGAAACAAGTATATGCGTGAGGGATATTCTCTAACACCCCCCCCCCTCAAGTTGGAGCATATAGATTGTAGATGCCCAACTTGCCAACCAAGTAATCAAATTCGCGCCGTCCCAGTGCCTTCGTGAACACATCCGCGAGTTGCTCCTTGGTATCAACCTTTCGTGTAACAATGAGCTTAGCTTGTAGAGCATCACGAACAATGTGACAGTCTTTCTCGATGTGTTTTGTCCGTTCATGGAAAACGGGATTGGATGCAATGTGTAAAGCAGCTTGATTGTCACAATGTAACTCCATGGGACGAGGATGAGAGACACCCAAATCAGCTAGAACATCATGTAGCCATTGCAGTTCATCAACAGTAAGTGCCATGGCTCGATATTCAGACTCCGCAGAGGACCGAGAGACGACATTCTGTTTCTTACTCTTCCACAAGATTGGCGAGGAACCAAGAGTAACAAACCAAGCGCCAAGAGAGCGACGACTCAAACGACACCCTGCATAATCAGCATCACACCATCCTCGTAGCTGTAGATCAGAGTTTGATTTCAACAAAATCCCTTGTCCTGGCGTGCCTTTCAAGTAACGAACCACACGCAAAGCACTCTCCCAATGTTCTTGTCGTGGTTCTTTCATAAATTGGGAGAGTATATGGACTGAGTATGTTAAGTCAGGGCGAGTAGCCAACAAATATACTAACCTCCCAACCAAGCGACGGTAGCACTCCGGATCCGTAAGAATTGGACCAGACGCTAAAGCAAGCTTATGTTGTTGTTCGACTGGAATCATAGCAGGTTTTGCACCAAGTAGACCCACTTCGGTGATGACATCGAGTGCATACTTCCGTTGACAAAGGAAGATACCATCACCATTGCGTGCAACTTCGATGCCAAGGAAATATTTCAAATTCCCTAGATCTTTCATGTGTAAACAGTCACTAAGATATACTTTAAAATCAGAAAGTATCTTAGGATCATTACCTCCAATAATAAGATCGTCAACGTACACAAGAATGTATAACTCAGAACCATTGTGTCGCTTGGGGCGTGTGGAGAAAAGATCCCACATCGGAAGATGTGAGGGGACTTCAGTAGTATATAAGGGATTAGGGCCAATCCACTCATTGCCAATTGGTTTTGAGTTGGAAGCCCATAACAAGCCCTAATTTAACATTGTATCAGAGCCCGAACACACATTGACTCATTAATTAATCCGGCCCAGATAGAGGCCCGATCACCCCATTAATTGATGGCCCTAAAGAAGGCCCAATTCCATCGAGATAGCTAGAAAAGCATTATCTAGAGGGGGCGTGATGGATTATGTCGAGATTAATGGCTGAAAGAGCCATTATCTCGAGGGGACGTGTGGAGAAAGATCCCACATTTGAAGATGTGATGGGACCTTAAGTAATATATAAAGGGTTAGGGCCAATCCACTCATTGCCAATTGGTTTTGAGTTGGAAGCCCATAACAAGCCCTAATTTAACATCCTACACTACAAGAAATATGGGTTTTATTAGCTCTAGATAGATGCTATTATATGTCACTGATAGCAAATTATCAAACGCTATCTCTGCCCCAGCTATAATAGGGTCACCCAATACAATAACATTTTTTTGTATGCTATCGTAAATCGTTCTATTGTAGGTTTAATCGAATGTTGTAATATACTTTCTTGTAGAACATGTTTATTGTTGTTTTATATAGTATCATAACACAGTTATTTGCCATATGAATATTTAATTTGATTTATATAATATTTTGTATTTAAATTTTGTTTTCAAAATTTATTTAATTGAATTTATAGATAATTATTATATTTGAAAAAATACATTAAAAATAATATTAAATTAACAAAACACATCTTACATAGAATAACATTCGTAACAACCCCAAGTACAATGGCTGGCAAAAAGAAAGAACACTAATCAAGAAAACAACAAGAATCAGTTACACAAATTAAACACAGAAACAAAAGTACAAAAGACATCTTTCATTTCATACCTCAGTGCGATGCCTATAAAAAAACTCATGACCCTTCGATTGAAAGAAACCCTACCAAACAAATGAGAAAACTTCATTGCAAACCTCAAATTTCCAGAAAAAGACTATTCACACTCAAATTTATAACCTAATGAAAGTTATAAAATCTATAAAATCAAGAGGCGGAAACACAAAGTTCATTATTATAGATAGATGGAGACTAAGAGGCAAAGTTAAGGAATTACTACCATGGATGCGTTTTGGGTTTCGATAAAAACAGATTCTTGTATAGTAGAGACCAGATCTGGTGTTAATTAAGGTGAGAAGAGATGATATAAGATGGGGAAACATAAGGGTTTCGGTTGAATGAGGTTGATTTGGTGGTTGCAACGGAGGAAGCCAGGGTTTGGATGGAGGCGGAGGGGGAGGAGGTGGGGAGCGACGATTTATGGTGGAGATTGTGGAGGAGTATATCAAAGCAGGTGAGGAGGTGAGGATAGAAGGAGAAGAAGAGAGGGTTGTCTCTCGAGAGATATTTAATTTTTTACTCTTTTTTTCTCGTTCAAGTTTTTTTTTCCTTTTTTTTGGGTCTCCAAATAATTTAAAGGCAAAAATACAGTGACAATGATAATGTTATTTTTTTAACTTGCACTCATGAGAACATTTAGGGTTTAAAGATTTGGTTAGCATTTTTAACGTGCTATAATAAAATACTCTGATCCAGTATATCCTCTTCAATAGCAGTTATAGAAATCGTGCTATCCTAATATGCTATCAATACTCATATTTCTTGTAGTGCTACAAATTAATTACCACCATAAGTAGGTTATTATTTATTATACATCTATCTAACATGAATGGATATGTTTGTAAAAGTTATAATGTGTGTACTTTTGAGGTAAGACATGGTGGGTCTAGAGGTGTGTTGAGCCACTGTTGGTCCGACGATTAGGCCCAGGTTAACCAAGACCATGTTAACCATACGGTCCATGGCTAATCCCCAAGCTGCCTTCTCAGATTGTGTTTTCGCAAGAGCATGCCATAGCTGCCACACACACAAGTTTGGTACTAAGAAAAAACTTAACTTCATCGTAGAATCTTAATTAAAAAGTAATTACAAAACTAATTGACTAGCACTTGTTTACACAAGCTTCTGTCTAAACGTAACTAAATTGTCTAAAAGTAACCAAGCATCTTTTTCTCGTTTGTCTGTTGTGCTACTTTATTAGGGCACTTTGTCTTTACTTATATTGTTACTCTTGCCATATATTTAACTTAGAAAGTGACTCTTTATGTAAATCACTCTTTTATAAAAGAGTGCAATGGAAAGACACAACCGTTAATGACATTTATTAAGAAACTATTAGTGCCATTTTTCAGATTGCTATTATTATATATATAAAAAATTGCAAAATAATCACAAACCACCTACTTTATGCTATATGTATACTTTCTAGATATAAAATAAAAAACAAACCCCTTACAAGTTCTAACTAGTTTACTTTTTGTTTTTTTTTTGGTCTTACCTTCTTTTTTGTTTTTTGTTCATAACCGTCTGTTAGAGATTGGTGTTTGATGTAATATTTACATTTCTTTATTATCATTACAAATTCTACATCTCTAAATGTCATATTTATGTTTAGAGATTGGTGTTTAATATATCCACTAGGTGACTAACCCGTGTTTGCGCAGATTGAGATATATCGCAGATATGATAGTATATTTTAACTATTGATAGTTACTGACTACAATTTCTGTCTCGTTAATTCATGAATATTAATTTAGTTATGATGTCTTGTTTTTGTTATACATATCTTTTTGGATGGTATCTTTGTAATATTGGTAACATGTGAATATTTGGGGTTTTATGTCTTGTTTGACCTTTAGTAGCAGACATAATTTATTTGTGGACGCCTATTTTACAAAAGTATATTTAATAAAGTTCATTTGTTTTCCGAAATTTAATTTTAGATATGTGCTGTTGTCAATTTGTTTTCCTATAAACTAACATCTATTTTTTGTTTTTGTCTCCGATTTAATCCACTATACACCGTAGGACAAATATTTTATTTTTAATTCACATTTTTAAAAATTTACAGATTTTGTTAGATTTTAGTAATAATTATTAAGATTGCATAATATCACTCTTTACTACGTCAATTTGATTATACACGTCCTACATTTGTGTTATTAAATAAATAGTAAAATGAAGATTTTACCCGTATTGAACTAGTATGCCATTAATGATATTTTAATTTTGTAATAATATCGATTCAAACACGGCCCGTCTTACAACTTATCCAGTCATATAATCCTTTGGAATCATATTATAACTCTTTCTGTCTTACAACTCGTCCCGTCATATTATCGCCGAAATATTAAACTTATGTTTTTTGTTAAAATATTAAACGAACTGTTTAGGCATCTCATCGTATATGTACAACATGGTCAATTCTTTGCTTAGATTCGAATCCTCCAAGAAAGTAAAAGTCGTCATTTGGAAAAAATAATAAAGTTGAACGAAACTACTGTGGGATAGAACATGTATAAAATGGAGATTATTTATGAAACATAGTATACTTTAGGGTTTTTTGCTTTCTATGTAAAAAATATTTTACAGTGGTTATAAAACAGAATATTGGCATCGATAAAGTTAATGGGATCAATATAGTTAATAGGATGTATTAACTATAGGTATCGAGTTTTAAGTGTAGTTAATGTTTTTTTTTGTATATATCTATACTATTAATTGGGGATCATTTTTAGTCTTTGTTGCCAAACAAACCTGAAAAAAAAATATTAGAAATTATGTAATTGCAAACCTAAAGCCAAACACACCCAACTTTTAAAAAAACAACAGTCTTCAAAATTGTAATTATAGGCCTATTCGCAGGGCCCAAATGTTGATCTAAACATTTTTAAAAATCTTAACAATCTAGATACCATAACTGATTTATACCTTTTAATTCGAAGCATAATTTTCTCCAAACAAAAAATGTTAACAAAATCTTCTTGCAGTTAACATTTTCGAAAACAATAATTAATTTTTCATCGTCTTACAATTAACATTGTCGATCACCATTATTAGTTATTGCCTTTCTTAAAACAAATTATGCCTAAATCAAAGCAAACCTCTATATTCATGGAGAATAATGAGAAAGAATATTCCTAAAATTACGAACAAACTCATAACTACCATAATCTTCATCTTATATGCAAAACTGATTATTGCCATATAGCAAACAAAATCGATTTTCGAGAATATCTAAACGATATCTTTGAGAATATGCCATATCTTTGCAAGCAAGTAAAGGCCTCTCTATAAATAGTCAAGCATATGTTACTAATACACATACACATTAAACCTAAAGCGACTTAAAAACAATGGCAGCAATAGAGTGTTTCACCGAGCTATCAGATATCAAACCGTTCAAGACATCATGGAAAATAAGAGTGAAGATCGTCCACACATGGAAACAGTTCACTACTTACACTGGAGAGACAATCGAGATGATCTTGGCTGATGTAGCAGTAAGTGTTTCGTCCAATCCTGTAAAACATACATAATTTACTGCTTTATTAGCTAACATGTTTAATTTTTTTTCTTTGGTTTTACAGGGAATACTAATTCATGCAACCATTAAAAAACAACAGTTGAACAAGTTTCAACGACTAATTGTTTTTGGAGAATGGAGAGTCATTGAAAACTTCCAACTCACTAGAGCATCTGGGAAGTTTAGAGCAACCAAGCATACATACAAAATGTCGATAATGAATTCAACAATCATTACTCGATGTCAGTCTTTGTCTAATGATTTTTATGTTGATCTTGCTGCATTTGACAACATACTCGTTGATGATGTTCTTAATGAACACATACTCATTGGTAAGTTATCTTTAATCATGCTTATATTTCAGTCACGATTTATTATCCAAGAAGTAAATACTTCATAATATATATTTTTCCTTCTCAGATGTTCTTGGTCAGGTAGTATCTGTTGGGCAGATGAAAACGTCTTCACAAAATGATAAACCAAAAAAAAGGTTGGAGGTTGAGTTGAGAGATACCAGGTAATTCACCTACACTTTAAAAATTGGAATTCCTTTTCTAGAATAATGATAACAACTAAATGTTTATTTTACAGTGACCAGCGGCTATCATGTACTCTATGGGAGAAATTTGCAGATTCAATGTGGGAAGCATGTAAAAAAGAAGAAAGTGGAATTGTAATAATGTTTGCTTATTGTAAACTAAATATTATGTGATTTTAAAGCTACTAATTTCTGATTATTTGTGATAACAGGTGATAGATCTCTCTCAAATGTATTTGACATGTCTTTAATGCTACTCAACCCAGACTACACAATAGTCGATGAATTTATGGGGAAGTAAGTGTTTTTAAAATTTTAAAAATAGTATACATGTAATCGTCTAAGTATCTTTATGTTAGTTAAATCTTTCTAACCGTGTATTTGTTGTATCCTATTTATATAGCTTGCCAAATGATAATTTACAAATCACCTTTCAAGACAAAAACACAACATCTATCAGAGAAGGAAAGGATAAGGATGATTACATCAATCAATTTCCTATGAGCACAATTTCTGACTTGCTTGAAGCTAATATGGTAAACACATACGACTACACAGAATGTTTTGTATGTTAGATATTAATATGTTTTTCTTATGCTATAGGAAGGAAAGTTCAAGATAATTTGTACCGTCTACCACATTGATATGGAATTTGGTTGGTATTACTTTGAATGTCTCAAATGTAAAAATACTTGCTATTTGATTCCAAAGAAAGAGAATGAACCTCCCAGCAAAACAAAGAAGCCTTTGTTTTGGTGTCAAGAATGTAAACAAGAAGTGACCAAAGTTGTTTCCAGGTAATGAATTAGTTAAACACTTATCATATTATTTGTTTAGTTGTGTATGAATTCGTTATGAACTGTATGATATTTGTTTATGTTAGGTACAAACTAATTCTTGATGTCATGGACACAACTGGTGAATCTAAGTTCATCTTATTTGACACAAATGCTCAAAAGGTTGTGGGCATAGTACAACACAGTTACTAAACGGACAGTATGATGAGGTACATTTTCATAGAGTAAATTTAACTAATTTTTTTATTTCAAATAAACTAATTTGTGAATAACCAAAATGCAGATTTCTGATCCAACTAAGTTGCCCGAGCCTTTAACTAACTTGGTTGGTAAAACTTATATGTTCCTTGCTACTGTGGAGACCTCCAACATCATTGCAGGCAAAGAAACATATAAATGTCAATACGTGGAATTGGGCGGTGACAACAAGCAAGTCGACCATACTGAAGATTCTGAATTACCAACTGATCCTAAATATGTTATTTCAGTAGACCAGGTATTTAAATGCATACTTGATTGGTTAACATTCTCTCTATAGCTTATAAATGTTTTAATGTTTTGCCCTCTATCGTAGGACCAAAACTGTATCACGAATAGCAGTGATAATGGAGATGGAAATCCAACTGCAATGACTACTCCTTCATCGAAAAGGAAACAAGACCCAAATGATGAAAATGACCAAGAATCAACTTCGAAAAAGCTTTGTTTACCATCAATCACAGCGGCTATTGAAAAAGAATATGACAAGGATGTACCAAAAGAAAAGGATGGTTAGAGATTTCTTTCTTCCTTAACAAATAGACATTTGTTATTTCAGATTTCTAAGATGTTCCGGCTTAAACAATAGAGATTTCTACTATAGTAGTTGAAATGGGATATAGATATTTCTGAAGTAATATCTTATCAGTCCATATATTCTTTTATATTTTTTTGTGTAACATCGAATTTATTGTTGTAGTTATTTTTAGAAGTTAAACTAAGATTTTTACTAATTTCCTTTGTTGCAGGGATAAACCTAAAAATTAACAATGAAGAAGAGAAAAAGCGATTTTGCATCTTCATCAAAAAGTGCAGCACATCTCAAATATACAAAGACAGTGACATCACCTATTGATAAGGAGAATAGAAATCCCAATCTACAGGACAATCCTCATAGTAGTATTGAAGTTAGATCAATTTTCAAAAGAGTCTTCTCTGATCTGATTCAGAGTCCTGTGCATGGTGCAAGTTTTATGAAACTCCCAGAGCATGCATCTTCTCCTCAAATTGCATTGGACTTATCTGGTATGACAAGCTAACATTTATGACTATTACAGTCCACAAATGTTGTTATATAAAACTCAGATTTAGTCTAATGTAGCAAATAATTACATATTATATTTTGTGATCTCGATTCCAACCAGGTTCTACTAGGGATTCTGTAAGGACAAGGACAGTTCTTGGTGATTTAACTAACCAAATTCCAGTTCCTAGACATGGAACTGTACCAACATCATCCAAAAGAAAACAAACAAGCTACGGGCTAAGCATAGTATATCAACATTCTGAAAACAGTCTTAAAGGTTATAAGCAAGATCATAAAACACCTACGAAATTCTAATTGACACTAATTTGTACATTTTTGTAATATTTGATGTAAACAGAGAATACATGCAGTACAGTGTGTCAACAGTCCCCAATCTATAGCAGTGTAACCAATAAAGAAGCTACTTTAGAAGAAACACCGCCAGCAAAACGAAGACAACCTTACAGCAAGACTAATTTTACTCCACCATCAGTGAATAGCAAAAAAGGTATCAAATGTAAAAAACTATCGGAATTTGGTAGTATTCAATTATCTTATATCTGAATGATTTACCCATTTCAAATGTATTTCAATAAACGTGAGTAATAGGAGGAGTAAAACAAGGTTTGTCGATTACAAGGCGGAACACTTCTTTACGATTTGTTAAGAAGCTTGCTAGGCAGTGGAAACCTAATCAGCAAAGAAATCATCTTGCAAGCGGAAACAATATATGCGATCACCTTCAAACAACTGGAAAGAACACTATAATAGAACTTCAATCAATCAAAACAGGTTAATCCTACATTCTTAATCCAGATTGAGCATTGTCTACAAAATTGAGATAAACATCTGACTTTGTGTATTTATTATGCTAACTATTAGTAACACTTATATCACAGATGAGCAAACATACCAATGCACCAGCAGTAGTGATTGTCATGACTCCAAAACCTCAGAAGATGAATCTGAAAATGAAAATGTTTCAGTAGAAGTTAGTAAAGGATTCCAGATTCTGAACATGTTAGATGAGAGTTTGACAAAAGCTTTTTCTGCTAAGACTAAAAACAAATCTAAACCAAGGTTAAGGAAGAAAGAAACAGGTACTACACTTTACAAAGATTTAAAATTCATAACAGTCACATAAAACTAATATATTCATATTCATTTTAACTAACAAATAGACATTTGTTATTTCAGATTATCTTGATCATGGAGATCCTACATACTCATGTTCTTATTGAGGAGCAATAATGTGGTACGGTGAGCGCATTAACCGACAAAGAAAGGAACGTAACCCAACATTCTCACAGTGTTGTTTACAAGGAGCAGTACAATTGCCTTTCTTACATAATCAGTCAGAGCTACTGTTTGCTTTGCTAACAAATGACGATGAATTGAGTCGGCATTTCAGAGAGAATCTAAGAGCATACAACATGATATTTTCATTCACATCACTAGGTGGATGTTGTGAAAACAATGTTGTTAAAGGACATGGTCCTAACATGTTTCAGATACATGGAGAGAATTATCATCTTCTCGGTAGTTTAAAGCCTGAGATGGGTGATTTCCCTAAGTTTTCACAGTTATATATTGTGGATACAGAAAATGAGGTTCAAAACCGAGCAGGCATTTTAAGGTGTGTCCAGTAATTTAAAGTTTTATAGATCGTGCTTAATAATGTGAAGACATGGTTCTAACGTGCAATGTTTTTGACCATTTACAGCAAGTCCAAAAATGCAGGGAAGTATAAGAATAAACAGAGCCTAAGACCAGAAGTTATAGCCGCTATAATCAAGTTACTCAATGAAGTGAACCCATATGTTGAAAATTTCAGATCAGCAAAGGAAAGGTTAGATACAAATCCTGAAGAAAGTTTTCACATGAGGATAGTGAGTGATTGGAAAAAAGACGGTAGAACATATGATGTTCCTACGGCTAATGAGGTGGCTGCATTGATCCCAGGAGATTTTCATGTAGGTATGCCTACCCGTGATATTATTGTGGAAGATAAATCTGGAGAATTACAAAAGATTAGTGAAATACATCCTTCATATCTGTCTCTGCAGTATCCTTTACTGTTTCCAAAAGGTGAAGATGGTTATAGGCCTGGAATAAAGAAAGGTCCTAAAGGTGGGAAGAAAAGAAGTAACAATGAGACAGAAAAAGAGAATGACTGCATAAGTCTGCGTCAGTGGTTTGCATTTCGTATACAAGAAAGGAAGAACGAGTCACATAATCTCTTACTTTCTAAAAGATTGTTTCAGCAGTTTTTGGTAGATGCTTACACGACCATTGAGACTAACCGGTTGACTTATATTAAGCAGAATCAGTCAAGTCTTAGGGCTGCTAATTATGACGCAGTAAAAGATGCTGCTAATCAAGGCAGAACAGATATGAATGACGAAGGGACCAAATACTACTTACCCGCTACTTTCGTTGGTGGACCTAGATATATGCGAAATATGTATCTTGATGCAATGGCTGTTTGTAAGCATCATGGCTTCTTCAAGATGAAGCTAAATTCTCTGATGGATGATTTGACAAAGAAACACATCTTAGGGAAAATTGTGTCGTGTAAGTTCATATCTATACTATTCTTTTCTTATACTGAATATTATAGAATGTCTTTCTAACCATATTTTTTTTGTCCAACAATGTATACAATAGAGTTTCAGAAAAGAGGACTACCCCATGCTCACATCTTGCTTTCGATGCATCCGGATTACAAGTTGCCAAAAGCAGAGGACATTGACAAAATGATATCTGCTGAAATACCAGATAAGAATAAAGAACCAGAGCTATACCAAATTGTCAAAGATTGCATGATACATGGACCATGTGGTGCTATAAATAGGAATTCGCCATGTATGGAAGAAGGGAAATGTTCATAGTTCTTCCCAAAGAAGAATGTGGACCACACTACTGTTGATAAGGATGGATTTCCAGTTTACAGAAGAAGGAAAACTAAGCACTTTGTTGAAAAGAAAGGTTTTAAGTGTGACAATCGCTATGTTATACCATATAACAAAGTACTGTTACTAAGATACAAGGCTCACATCAACGTTGAGTGGTGCAATCAATCAGGTTCTATCAAATACTTATTCAAGTATATTACTAAAGGACTAGATCGTGTCGCTGTTGTGGTTGAGCCAGCTATGAAAGATAATGAAAAAGACAAGAGTACAACCAGGACAACCCAAAAAAAAACGCAGCCACCAAAGAATACTACGGGTGGCAACAGTTCAAACGAGATAAAAGACTTCTTCGACTGCAGGTTGGTTATTTTAAATTTCATAAAATTCATTGGAAGCTGATTCAACTAAGTCGTTTAACCTATTAATGATAACTTAATATGCATGTATGTTTCTGCATGTGAAGCCGGCTGGAGAATTTTAAAAAATCCTATCTGTTACAGATCTACATCAGTTCAAAGGTTATCACTCCATTTACCAGGAAAACACCTCATTTTTTTAAGGGAGATGATGAAATGAAAACAGTTCTGGATAAGGGAGAGTTAGTGCTTTCAATGTTTCTAGCATGGTTTGAATTGAATAAGGTCAGCTCCATAGCTTCAGGACTGACGTATGCGCAGATACCAGAACATTTTACATGGTATGGTAAGAGGAAACAGTTTAACTTGCGCAAGAGACGGCCAAGTTCTACCATTGGAAGAATCAACTATGTTCCAATAAGTATGGAAGATGGATATTATCTTAGAGTGCTTCTTAACAAACAAACTGGTCCACAGTGTTTTGATGATCTCAGGAAAGTAAAGGGAGTAGTTCATAAAACATTCAAAGAGGCATGTTTCCATCTTGGCTTGCTTGATAATGATCAGGAATATATAGATGATATAGTAAGAACAAGTTTCTGGGGTACTGGGAATTTTTTGCGGCGCTTATTCGTTGTTATGCTTCAATCTTATAGTTTGTCACAACCAGAAGTTGTTTGGGAAAAAACTTGGGAACTACTATCAGAAGATATAGAAAACGAAAGGAGTGAATATTTCAAGAGACCAGGTAAAAAATATTCTATTACATTCCAAACACAAGTACGTGCACGTACGTAATAGTAATTATAGATTATCATTTTACAAAGTCTCGGATCCTATTTATATATATGTTTATATACTTGTGCAGAACTAACACTAGATGACGAGGAGAAGAAGAAATTTGCTTTACTTAATATTGATAGCATCTTAAAAAGCAATGGAACATCTTTGTCCGCCTTTAGATCAATGCCTCAAATACCAGAAGATAGTATTGATGACACAAATGTTTTGATCCTTCATGAGAAGAACTATGATCGTGAAGAACAGAAGGCAAAACATGACACATGGGTGAAACAGATGACAGATGAGCAAAAACAAATCTACAAAGAGATCATTGAAGCAGTGTATAATGACATGGGAGGTGTATTCTTTGTGTATGGTTTTGGAGGTACAGGGAAAACTTTCATCTACAAGACTTTATCTGCAGCATTGAGATCTAGAGGATCGATTGTCCAAAACGTTGCTTCGAGTGGGATTGCTTCTTTGTTGCTAGGTGGTGGTAGGACAACACACTCTAGATTTGGAATTCCTTTAAATCCTCATGAAGGTAGTGTATGTACAATGAGCCCTGGAACGGATCAAGCACAATTGGTGGCTGAAGCATCTTTAATAATTTGGGATGAGCAGACATTGCTTTGAGTCTTTAGATAGAAGTCTGTCAGATATAATTAAAGAAGGTGGGAAAAAACCTTTTGGGGGTAAAGTGGTTGTGTTTGGAGGAGATTTCAGACAAGTGTTACCAATAATCCCAAATGCAGGTAGAGCCAAAATCTGTATGACTGCACTCAATGCTTCTTATATATGGGAGCATTGTAAAGTTTTGAAACTAACCAAAAATATGAGGCTTCTATCAAATAATTTGAGCGTGACAGAGGAAACAGAGATAAAGGAGTTTTCAGAATGGATCTTGGCAGTTGGGGATGGGAAGATAGCTCAACCTAACGATGGTGAAGTCATGATTGATATTCCAGATGAATTTTTGATTACGGAAGCTACAAATCCTATTGAAGCAATAACAAGAGAGATTTATGGAGATACATCTCTCTTGAAAGATAAAAAGGATCCAATCTTCTTCCAACAGAGAGCTATTTTATGTCCAACGAATGAGGACGTTGACATTATTAATGAATATATGCTAGATCAGCTTGAAGGTAAAACGAATTTTTTTATATTTTTATATATAAGTTATTAGAATATAAACATATAAACATTATAGTTAGAAAACGTTTTGCTGTTAATTAATAGTTCTCATTGATTGTTTGAAGGTGAGGAAAGAACATACCTAAGCTCAGATTCTATAGACCCTGCTGACAAGAAATCAGAGAACAATCCAGTTTTAACTCCTGATTTCTTGAACAACATGAAGGCATTTGGCTTGCCCAATCATAAAATAAAGTTGAAAGTAGGTTGCCCAATTATGTATCTAAAAAATAGAGATCCAAGAGGAGGGCTAATGAATGGTACAAGGTTGCAGATTACACAATTAGCTGAGTTAAAGAATAATGTCAGATTCAGATATAAACTATAAAAATCTAATGTTTTATTCAATAAGAAACTTCAATTGATTATATGTACTTATCTAAAATATATCATGATTAGAATTTCACTGTCTTCTATATCCACGAAATCGAAGTCGTTGTGCGTAAACTTTATAAGTCCCATCTGTTCAGAACAAAGATATAGACAACAATTAAAAACAGATTGTTACTATACGATTCAGACAAATATCATATTGAATTAAGACAATAACCGAAAGGAAATTAGAGTCCAAAAATCAAAGATGAAGCTACTCTAGAACTGAAATCAGAAATAGTTTTCAATCTGTAAAGGAGTACAGATTTAACTACCAATTTCGTTGTTAATTACCTTATGATAAAGAAAGTTCTTCGATTGCCATCCAAGCAGGAATTGTTGTTAAGCAAAAGCTAGATTTCATTCACCTCAAACAAATTGATAGCAGATCCGAATTTGGAGATAGAAGACAACATTTTTTTTACTCTTTTTGTTTTTTGTTTTTTTGGACGGCTGTCTTTTCGTTATTCATTTTCTTTTTTTTTTTGATAAAAAATCCACTATTACGTAGCAGATTCAATTAATTCAAATGGGCTGCGACATCTTAACTCGGGCCTTGGCCGAACAAATATAGTTTCTGAGCCTAAAAAGAATACAAACCCAATTTCAATTAATAATCGACCAAAGATGGGTTTAATCCAATATAGAATCAATTGCATAAATATGTACCAAATTATTTGATTGTTAAAATAATCTTATTAATTTTAATAAAATTAATTATTTATATAACTGAGCAAAATTATATCAATATATTCACATAATCTACTACAAATATAAAATTACACAATTAATTTGGTTTTTAAGAAAAACCCCGCACGTATGTGCGGGTCGGTCACTAGTTTACTTTTATTAGGGCTGCCTATATCTGGCCTCTATAGTATATGGTTTCAACTAGGATCCACCTTTACTTTAGCACTCTATCCAATTCCACATGAACAAATTGATTTGTGTTTTTAGAAATTTCTGCGAATCCTAAAAATTGAAATTGGGATTTTTGTGTTCTTAGAAATTTCCCCAAATCGATTTTAGAAGTTTTGATTCGGATTTGAGTTTTATTGACTAGAACTCGGGTAAAAAAAATATCCATTCGGGTTCAGTTAATCGTGTACTGTAACGTGAATTAAGATACACAAAATCCCATTTTTAACAGCTTAATTGATATTTTTTTGACCCAAATTCTAGTTAGTAAAACCGAAATCCGAATCAAAACCTTTAAAATCGATTTGGGGAAATTCTAATAACAAAAACGTCACAATTTCGATTTTAGAATTCACAGAAATTTCTATGAACAGAGAATTAATTGATTTTGGTTAATTATGTAGAAATTATGTAGTTTAGGTGGAATTGGGAAGAAAAAATTTGTTCAGGTGGAATTAGATAGAGTGTGAAAGTAGAGGTAGATCATATTTGAAACCATATTCTACAGGTGACCAGATATAGGCAGCCCCTTTCATTACGGTAATTGTTCAATTTTTGGTGAGAAGCTATGTGAGAGTGCTACATCAGCATTTTCAAGTTAAAATACTTTTCTATATATATACATATATACTAGGTTTGAATCCGCGGTACACCGCAGGATAATATATAATTTTAGTATTATAAATCAATTTGCTTTTTACTATAAAAATTACTTTATTATAAAATTGCTTTTATTATAGTTAAATAGAGGATGTGGTTGCAGCTGCAGAATTTTGCGAAAGCAAGAGATTTGGTTTCCATCATTACCATGTGTTTTGAATAATTAATTAAAATGTTGAAAATTGGTGTGTTAGCAAATTGCTTATGATTGGTTAACCCGTCAGGTTAGACGCATCTCAAAATAAATTTAAAGATTATTAATCGACATAAAACCATCCTACGAAACATGTTATACAATAATATGTTTGCATCCGTCTTGCTTGTGTTCAAAAGACTTACAAACATTTTACTAAATCATTTTCTTCAAAAAAGTTTCAACAATATCACTCTTCTAGTTTATATATATTTAAACTGATATTAATATAATATATAATTTAAAATATTAATAAATATTTTCTTTAAGGAAAACTAAAATTTTTGATGATTAAATTACATATATTATAAATTTAATTTTTAACACTAATCTAAGATAACTATTTATTATTTATCATGTTTATTTCAACATATATATAAAATAACTATGCCATTATTTATCCTTTTTCAAAGTATGCGCATAAACTATAGACCCGCAAGATTTACAGAAAAGTTATGATTTATTAACGACGTCTTACATATCTGTTTTTTTTTAATAATTATGATCGGCAGTTGTATATGTCCTATAGGCTTTGGTTATTTGACAGAACAAATGATTACTAATTAATTCGCAATACCCTGTAGGTTAACACATTTGGTTAAAATATACACTAAAACCTCTATAATTTAATACTTTATAAATTAATAAACACTATAAAATAATAAATTTTGCTGGTCCCAAGTCGGATCAATGTAAAAATTGACTAAATTTGATAAGATAATAAGATAATAGTTATTTTGACATCCCCATGTAAAATATAGTCCCAATAATATCATAAATTAATAATCACTCTATATATACATATAAGTAAATATATTTATATATGTTTTAGTTTTTTGTAAAAATGAATTTTCTCCTAGAATTCACCTCAATAAATAATTTTAGGTTAGTATTTTTCTTAAACAATAATCTTGTAATATATACCATCTCAAGTCATAAAAATAACCAAATTTTCTTTAGATTTTCAATTTTTAAATATGCATCATATTCATTTTTTATATATAGGATGTTAAAATATAATAATTGAGGTTATTAATATACATTTGAATTTATGTATATCATTTGTGTAAGTGAATTTATCTATAATATTTGTATTTATAGTCAAATTTCTTTTTTTCCTAAATATAATATTCACTTTCAAACTACCGTATCATTTATAAAATTTAAAAGATTAGTCTTATTTTTGTAAATTGTGTCAATTCATATTTTTAAAAAAAATTGAATAACTAAATACCACTATAAATTAATAATTATTAATTTACACTATAAAATAATAAATATTAATTTATAAATAAATTAATATCACTATAAATTAATAAAATATCTTAGTCCCAACATTATTAATTTATAGAGGTTTTACTGTAATGTATTATTTTAATGTTCCTTTTTCAAGTAAAAGATGATCATATTGGAAGCCATTTACATTCTTAATTATTAAAAACTATTATAATAGAAAACACAAAAAAAAATATTTTCAGAAGTTTCAACCAATTAAAGTTATTAGTTTTGTAAAATCCTAGTGTTATTTAAGAAGGAAAAACAATGTCAAAAAATTACATGACCCGTTTTAAAAAAAAAAAAAATCTAGATCTGATTAAGCATAGGATCCACAGTTCGAATAAACAACATATTTAAAAAAAGAGTGTAAATGTACATGACCCGTTGTCAATTTAGATATATAAATATAATTTGTGATTGTTATTCCAACATTCATAATTATTTTTAAATCTATGATTGATTTATAATGCTTGTTGATTAACAATAATACTTGTGATTTAATTTATGTATTAGATAGGGTATTTAAATCCATTGGTACGTTTTAGATAGGGTGTTTCCAAATTTAAAAAAAAATTGAGAAAAGAGGAGAAAAGATGAGATAATGAGCTCTGTCAAGAGACGATGAGCTCTCGTTGAGAAACTTCTTTTACAGGTGTTTTTAATATCATATAGTACATGGGTCTCTCCACTCATTGTTAATTGGTTTTAAGTTGGACCCCATGTTTACTAATATAGTATCAGAGCCAGGTTTCAATTTCTCTCGATTGTGGGTTCACCCGTGGATGCCCAGTCCCACAAACTTCAAGTTTTGTGGGGCAATATATATAGTACATGGGTCTCTCTACTCATTGCCAATTGGTTTTGAGTTAGACCCCATGTTTACTAATATGTTTATATCTTAACAGTATTAAGATACGTATGAGGGGGTATTAATCGATAGATGCTCTGTTAATCAAGTTCTGATTTGGTATTTAATGTTTTGACTAATCATGGTATCATTGAAACTTGATTAACAAAAAATGGGAACAAAGCAGTTATTTGGGCTTAAACTAAAAACTAATGGATTTGTCAAGAAGATTATGTTAATGGGCTTTGTATTTATCATTTTTGAGTCCACCAACACTTCAGATAATTTTTCCAGCCGTTTTTCACACTAGTAGATGAGGACCCATGATTCCATGAACATCTTCGGGCGGGTCAACATACAAACACGCTGATCTCCTCTATTAATTTTTTTTTTGACAATCTTATCCCTTATGATTTTGTTGAGAAAGACTTTCTTTCATCAAAAATTGATGGGTAAAATTAGGATTTTTGACCAAAATTCAATGATTTTCAATTTTGTATTTCTCTTTTACTATTAAGAAGATTAATTAATTGTTTTTTTTTATAAATTTTTGGTCGCTATGTTATTCGCTTGCATATCTCTGATCCACGTACCAATCGCAATGACCGATCGCTAATGATCGCTGAAATTTTCAGAGACTAAAAACTGCGGTTGCTGGACGTTGACGATTGTCGCTCATCAAATAAGAAACGAATAACTTTTTTGTCGCTGTCGTTGGCTACAGGCAAACGAACACGGCCTTAACCTCAAGATATACACATAATTTTTTTACTTTTTTTTGTCAACAACATACACACATATAGTTAGTTTATCATATTTTAGAATAAATTAAGTTACAGTGCGACGAACGTGGTGGTCTGTCTTGTCTTAAGATAAGTTGAAATTTATAAATATAGAATGAGTAATTGGTGTGTTTACTTACTCTCCAATGATAAAACTGTTACAGTGTAAATATTATATATATATGCTAGTATAATCCTGGTAAAAATTTGGACTTCTTATTAGTTTCCAACAGTGCAAGGTTTTGTGTGCCTCTAATTGAAATTTTAGTCTCTCAAGTTTTCTACTGCTATATATATGACATATGTTATGCAGAATAGAGGCATTAATGTGAATGAGTTGGAGAATTCAATAAGTAATGATACGACTGAATCAACGGTTTAATGACCCAAGCAACTTCTTCGAAATGGTCCGATTGTTATTTTTATTTTATTTATGTTGTCTTTGGAGTCAACTTTTAGCTTAGAGTTTTGATAAAACTGATCGCTTTCTTCATCGTTGGTGATTTTCAACGAGCAATTATGGCTGAAGGAGTTGTTTCGTTTGGAGTTGAGAAGCTTTGGGATCTTCTAAGTCAAGAATCTGAGCGATTGCAATGTGTTGCTGAGCAAGTTGACGGACTAAAGCTGCAGTTGGGAATGTTGCAGTCGTTGTTGAAAGATGCAGATACCAAGAAACATGGAAGTGAAAGGGTGAGAAGCTCCTTGGAAGATGTCCAAGACTCGGTTTATGATGCTGAGGATATCATTGAATCCTTTCTTTTGAAAGAAAATATTAGAGGAAAAGAAAAAGGGATCAAGAAGCATGTGAAAAAACTTGCTTGCTTCTTACCGGATCGCCACAAAGTTGCTTCAGATATCGAAGGCATCACTAAGAAGATCTCTGATGTGATTGGGGATATGAAGAGTTATGGAATTCAACAAATCATTGATCATGGTGGTCGTTCGCTGACTTTTCAGGAAAGACAAAGGGCTCAGAGAGAGATACGACATACCTTCGCTAACAGTCCTGAAAACGATCTTGTCGGGGTGGAGCAGAGTGTTGGAGAATTGGTTGGTCATTTGGTGGAGAATGATAGATTTCAAGTAGTTTCTATATCTGGCATGGGCGGTATTGGTAAAACCACTTTGGCTAGACAAGTTTTTCATCATGACTTAGTCCGACGTCATTTTGATGGATTCGCATGGGTCTGTGTTTCACAACAGTTCACACAAAAGCATGTTTGGCAGATGATCTTGCAACAACTTCAGCCACACGATGGTGAAATTTTACAAATGGACGAAAATGTACTCCAGAGTAAACTCTATCAATTATTGGAAACCGTTAGATATTTGGTTGTCGTAGATGATGTATGGAAAGATGAAGATTGGGACCGAATAAAAGAGGTGTTTCCACGGAAAAGAGGTAAATCTTAAAAGTAATATATAGCATAAATGTGTTTTATTCCCTAACATGAAAATACAATTATTTTGCAGGTTGGAAGATGCTACTTACTTCTCGGAATGAAGGTGTTGGGTTACATGTTGATCTAACATGTTTACCTTTTAGAGCAAGAATCCTTAATGCCATAGAAAGTTGGAAGCTCTTTGAGAGTATCGTCTCTAGGAGAGATGAAACTGGTACACTTTCAAATATAAAATTAAAATTGAGAATCTAGTTAATTTTGTTTTGGAATGTATTTACCTTGTGATGTTGTGCAGCATTACCATTGTTTGATGAAGAAATGAAAGCCATGGGAAAGGAAATGGTCTCATATTGTGGAGGACTACCATTGATTGTTAAAGTGTTGGGAGGCTTGTTAGCTGGGAAACATACAGTTAATGAATGGAAAAGAGTTTCTGACAATATTGGAGTTCAAATCGCAACAACACGGGAATACAGAATATTGTCTTTGAGCTATGAAGATTTGCCAATGCATTTAAAGCATTGCTTCCTCTACCTAGCAAATTTCCCCGAAGATTGGAAGATAAATTTGTGGATATTGTTCAGTTTATGGGCTGCAGAAGGAATTTACAACGGATCAACCATCCGAGAAAGTGGAGAAGGCTACCTAGAAGAGCTCGTGAGGAGAAATATGGTTATTCCTAGAAAAAGCTATTCGAGTTTTGGGTATAAATATTGTCAAATGCATGACATGATGAGAGAAGTATGTTTATCTAAAGCCAAAGAAGAGAACTTCCTACAAATGATCAAAGTTCCTACTTCCACCTCTACCATCAATGCTCAATCTCCTAGTAGATCTCGCAGACTCGTTGTACATAGTGGTAATGCCCTTCATTTACTGGGACACAAAAACAATAAAAAAGTCAGAGTTATTATATTTGGGGGACTCCGTGAAGATTGGAAACAGTCAACTTCAGGCTTCCAAAGTTTACCATTGCTCAGGGTGTTAGACCTTTCTTGGGTAAAGTTTGAAGGAGGGAAGTTACCTTCTAGCATTGGAGGGCTCATCCACTTGAGATTTTTTAACTTATGCCAGGCTAAGGTATCTCATCTACCTTCTACTATGCGGAATTTAAAGCGTCTGCTCTATTTGAACTTATTTGTTAATGGACTTGAACCAGTTCATGTGCCAAATGTTTTGAAAGAGATGCTAGAGTTGAGGTACCTTTCCTTACCTTCGCATATGCATGATAAAACCAAGTTGGATTTGGGTGATCTAGTGAACCTGGAGTACTTGTGCCATTTCTCAACGCAACACAGTACTGTGACAGACCTCCACTGTATGACCAAGCTCAGAAGTCTCGCTGTATCCTTGAATGAAAGGTCTACTTTACAAACACTATCGTCATCTCTCTTTGAATTGCAAAACCTCGAGACGCTTACGTTCCTTCATCATGACAATCCGCCTGAGGTTGATTATGTGGGAGAGTTTGTTCTGGATTTTATTAATCTAACAGATTTATTATTGTTCGTACGTATATCAAAGATTCCTGATCAACGTCAATTACCTCCCAACCTTGCACACATATCTCTATATTTTTGCTACATGGAGGAGGATCCGATGCCAATTCTAGAAAAATTGATTCATTTGAAATCAGTTGAATTAAATTATTGGGCTTTCGTTGGGAGGAGAATGGTTTGCTCAGAAGGCGGATTTCCTCAATTACTTGCTCTAGACGAATTTGATTAGGGTCAGGGCCCAATTCAGCAGATCTCCAAGATTGCGAATGAAGATGAGGAGGAATTGCCGCCTACAAAGAAATCAAGGGCGTAAAAATTGGGGCCGCCCTCCCCTTGGAGTTCAGAAAAGGAATGATTGCTATTCTGAAGGAGAACAAGTTAACTTTTGCCTAGACGGTCGATGATATGACTAGTATTAACATAAACGTAATTTCACACGAATTCCATGTAGATCCGTCTTTCAAACCTGTTAAGGAAAAGCAGCGGAAGCTGGGGTCTGAGCGAGCTGAGGTAGTCAACGTCGAAGTGGATCGCATGCTTAAAGTAGGTATAATCCGGAAGGTTAAGTATTCAAAGTGGCTAGCTAACACAGTCTTGGTGAAGAAGAAGAATGGTAAGTCAAGAGTATATGTAGACTTTACCGACCTAAACAAGGCTTGCCCCAAGGATAGTTTTACTCTACCTCATATTGATCGGTTGGTGGAGTCAACTTTGGGGCACGAGCTACTCTCCTTCATGGACGCTTTTCCTGGCTATAATCATATTCTGATGCATCCGAAAGACCAGGAAAAAACAGCTTCCGTTACGGACCGGGGAACTTATTGCTACAAGGTAATGCCGACATATCAGAGGTTGGTAAGCATGTTGTTTGCCGAGCTGTTAGGAAATATCAAGGAAGTTTACATCGATGATATGTTGGTGAAGTCAATGAGTTGCACGTCGCACATTGGTCACTGTTCCATCGGACAAGTTTCTTAGATACACCGTAACTGAGAGAGGGATAGAGGCCAACCCGAGACAGATAGATGCCTTCTTATCCATGACCTCCCCTCGAACGCTAAGGGAGGTGCAACGATTGAATGGAATGATTGCTGCTCTGTACATATTCATATTGCTGTTTACGTTTTTACAGGTTGCTCAAGAAAGGGAATAAGACATTTATTTGGAATACAGAGTGCGAGGACACCTTCGATACTTTAAAGAAATATATCTCCGAGAAGTTTGAACATTTTGATCTAACAAAAATCCCAAGGGCGGAGAATTCAGCCACGGACTTGCTAACTTCCCTCGCCTCAACATCGGATCCCATCTACACTCGTATTATCCCAGTTGAAGTATTGGAAACGCTAAGCATCCTGGGTGGAGGAATAAATGTTCTAGCGAGGTCTATGCAGAAGCGGCTAGATCAGGGCGAAGTCTTCACTGAGAATCCAAAGTATGTTCCTACCCATAGGAATCGAGGGACAGTCCCTAGGCAAAAGCCCGTTCGGTCCGATCTAGTGCATGAAACGGAGCCCATCCAGGATCCGGAGTCGAGCAAATAACGCGGCGACTCACGTCTTTTTGAAATTAATGAATCACCTCCAGCGCTCCCTGGCATTAGCGAGTGAATCCAGCAGAAGCTTCGCCACATCCTCTGGACGGGTCGGGACGCTCAGTTGAAGGAAATACAGACTCTGATAAAGATAGGTGACTGAAGAACTCCAATCATAGAGTATCTAAAGAAGGGGGTATTCCCAGCAGAAAAATGGCAAGCCCGGAAAATCAAAGTGACCAGTTCGAGGTTCTGCATACATAATAATGGCTTGCTCCGAAGAAGTATTACTGGACCATACTTGAGCTGTGTGGCGGGAGAGGAGCACAATATCTTACTAAGAGTGGTCCATGATGGTCCAAACAAAAACAATTCCAAAGCCCGGACATTGGCGCCAGGGGTACTTCTCGCCAACCATGCTATCGGACTGCGAGAAGTTCGTCCAACAGTGTCTAAAATGCTTAAAGCACGCTCCGACTATTTATCAACCTTATGAGCTGCTTTCATCGATCTCTGCCCCATACTCGTTTATGAGGTGGTCAATGGACATTATCGGGCCTCTACATAAGTCCTTAAGAGGAGTAAGATTCTTGTTGGTCCTCAAAGATTATTTCTCGAAATGGGTGGAAGCCGCATCTTATTCAACCGTCACGGGAGCGCAAGTACGGTAGTTCGTTTGGAAAGACATCATTTGCCGTCAAGGGGTGCCATACGAGATAGTTACGTATAATGGGAAATCCGCCTTAGCAAATCTACACCCCAAAGCAATAAACAAGGTTATTTTAGCAAACTTAAAAAAAGTTGGATTCACATAAAGGGCGATGGGCGGAACAACTTTAAGGTGTATTGTGGGCAATACGAACTATTCCTCAGAGTTCCACGGAGTTCGCACAACACTCAACCCATCACTTGTCCAAGAAAATGACCTCCTGCTCCAAGATTCGTTAGATGTTATTGATGAACGGAGAGATCAAGCTATGATAAGGTTGCAAAGTTATAAGTGCTCGGCGGCCAAGTATTACAATTTTAAGGTCTGAAACCAGAGAGCTGAAGGTGGGGTATTTGGTCCTAAGAAAAGTCTACGAGAACACAAAGGAGCCAAACGCTGGCAAGCTGATATATCATGGTTTTACGAGTTTTTCGCCATGATATAAGTCTTATTTATAGAGCTTTATAGTGTTTTCGAGTCTTTTTGAGTCATTTCAGGATTAGGAGCTATTTAGCATGGATTAGAGTTTTTTGGAGCATTTGGGAGCATTTGGAAAAGATGTGCCAAAAGAAGGTACCAGGAGAGCATATTTGGTATGAGTGTCGATCGACACCAATATCTGACGGCAGTTGAATTCGCGTTTAATTGAAGTTTGGAAGATTTGCAGATTTGGCCCAGAAGTTTCCCTTATTTGCAATTAAGCCCAGTTCGTGGTTTAGACATATATATTGAGTTTTTAGGATTTTGTTAAGACTTAATCTTTATTTTGGAGAGAGAGATTTGGAGAGAGCCAGGAGAGAAGAATCAAAACCTCCTTCAGAGAACATTCAAAACTCCAATATTGATTCTATTGATTTCTTTAATGATATCTATTTTATTCATGATGTTTGTTTCATTCACCATGTCTGAGTAGATTTCTTGTTAGGTTTAGGGTTTTTAAAGGAATTCATGAATTGTTAGGTGTTTAGATTGTTAGGATTGAATCAATAGAGTTCTTCATCTAGATTGTGGTTAATTTGTTCTAGAGTAGTGAAAGCAACCTAGAATCTGATCTTAGGTTAATTGGTAGACACGAAAGTGTTATCGATTTCCTGAAAATAATCTAGATGAGCAAAATACCTATTCGCAAAGAGATTTGGTTTAGGGATTTTGTAAACTTATCAAACCTAAATTAAATGCATGTCTGAAACTTATAAATTTGCAAAGAGATTTAGAATTTACAGTTCTAGACATAGATAGTCTTTGCAACGAAAGTTGATTGATTATAATTTTGTGATTTGAGTTCAAAAACGGTGCTTTATAAATTCTGACAATTATTTATTTGCAATTGTGAATTTTCTGAGAATATCCCTAGGCCCAGCGTTTCCTCATTATTATTTTAAAACCAATCGTTAATTTAATTTGCTGTTTTTATTTAATTTAAAACCTGCTTGCTTAGCTTGATTTAATACCAATTATTTATTGTGTAATTGTAGAGTCTCTGTGGATTCGATCCCTTAGTACTACCATGATCTTTTAATTGAGAGAGTAGCTCAGGGTAAATTTGAGCCGATCAAATTTTGGCGCCGCTGTCGGGGACTTAATTTTGATTACCATTAGATTAAGGTTAAAAGTTTAGTCTAAGTTTTTATTATTTTATTTTGTTACTTACGCTTTTCTTTTCTCTTTTCTTTTTGGTGTTTCAGGTTTATGCCTAATACCAGAAGCCAGCAGAACAAAGAGTTAGTTGATCTCAACAATTCAGAACTAGCGGGTTTAGAAAGAGGAATCCAAAAAGCTAAGAAAAAGGCAGCAATGGCACCACCAATGGTTTTGATTCAAGATGCTAATGGTACTCTCAGAGATGGAGATGGACATGTGAGGAATGCACAAGGGCAGAAGCTGAATGCTGACGGGATTGTAATTCCTGAACCAGTCGCTCTCGGTGTCGAGCGACACCAGGCTGGTGTCGATCGACACCAAGCCGCATCAGACAATGCACAATTGGCGTTGAATGCTGAAGCAGGGGATGAGAACCGTACACTAGGAGAATACAACATGCCTGCTCTGTTCTATTCTAACCGCTCTGCTATACGTTCTCCTACATTTCAGAGGAACAACTTTGAGTTGAAGCCTGGGTACTACACTCTTGTAGGAAAACACCCGTTCCATGGCCACACTCATGAGCATCTGATAAACCATATTGAGTAGTTTGAAGATCTGGTATCTAGCATCAAGGCTGATGGTGTATCTTCGGATTTTTTGCTCTGCAAGCTTTTCTAGCACTCTTTAGCTGGAGAAGCACTATCTTGGCTGAAGGAGTTGAAGCCTGGATCTCTTACGTGCTGGAAAGATGTAAAAATAGAGTTCTTGAACAACTTTTATGATGATGCGAGGTCAGAGGAGCTGCGGAAAAATATTTCTACCTTTTCTCAAGGGATCTCAGAGGCTTTCAAGGCTGCTTGGATGTGTCAAAGGGTTATCAGAGAGATTGTCCACACCAGGGGTATGAAAAATTTCAGCTTTTGGGCATTTTCTACAGAGGATTGAATTGGAGGTACCAGATGGGTTTGGATGCTGCTAGCAACAGTAACTACAACACAAGGTCTCCAACTCAAGCCACCAAACTTATTGAGAACTTAGCTTCCAGCAATAGTACTAAAGTCGCTGATTTTGAGGGGAAAAAGATAGCTCAAAACATGGATGGTGTTCAACTCACTAACGTTAAGGCAAAGCTAGATTCAGTGCATAACCTTCTTGTTACTAATAAGAGTGTTAAGTTTGCTGCTGAGGTTGAGGCTGTTGAACCATGTGCGGATGAAGAAGAAGGCACGAACTACGTCAATGGAGCTGGATATTTGGATCAGAAGTTTGGTAACACACAAGGGAACATGTATAACAATGGGTATGGTCAAAAAGGCACCAACAGTTTCGTCAGAACCTATGGAAATTCTTCTTACCAGTTACGTCCCTCTCCATCTACAAATACTAAGATGAAGTCAATGCTAGAATAGATTCTAGCGGGTCAGCAGAACATGACAGTGGATTTCAACGGGAAGATGGATGCCTTATATACTGATCTAAATAGCAAGATAGAAGCTTTGAGCACGTTTACCAACAAGTTGGATGTTAAGGTTGCACATACTACTAGAACTGTAAAGAAACGAGAAGGATGCAATGCCATTTTGATTAGAGATGGAGATGATGTTTGGGAGGAGGAAACAAGTGACGATGATGAAACCGCACTTGCACAGCAGGTGTCGCTCGACACCATCTCACGTTGTCGATCGACACTAACACCAGTTCTCCTGAATTCAGTCCCTGACAAACCGATATCGTCCGCAATCGACACCAAGGTGTCGACACCAGAGCACAATGTCGATCGACACCTTCCCTGTGTCGATCGACACCCCTCACAGACAGAACCATATTTTCTTGAAACTCGACGACCATCTACAGTAAAGATCTACAAGCCTAAGGTTCTTTTTCCAAAGCCTAGGAAGTCAAAACAAAAGATGGAAGAAGCTCGATGCAAGGCAAAGATGGAAACAATGATAAATGAGATACAATTAGATTATGCAGATCGGGATTCACCTATGCTTAAGCGGTGTGCTAAGAGGATGGTCCAAAATGACGTGAGCCCTGAGGAAGGAGCTTTGCTGGCTAGAGACATGGGTGTTATCTTCTTGAAACAGACCCCACAGAGTAAGAAAGAAAAGAAGAAGAAAGTGTTTGTTTCTGACAAAGTTAGTGCCAAGATTGAGAGCAAGATTCCAAAGAAGTTACTAGATCCAGGAAGTTTCGTGCTCGACTGCTATATCTTCACAGAAAGATTTCCTCACTCTCTTTGTGATCTTGGCTCAGGTATCAACTTGATTCCATCCTTTGTTGCTGTGAGACTTGGGATGACAGATTTCAAGCCGACTAGGATCTCTCTTATCCTAGCTGATAGGTCCAAAAGAATTCCCTATACTAGGATTTTACTACCAATTACCCTAGAGTACTATCATGTCATTGCAGTACAATAGGTTTCAATCCAATCAGGTGTCATGCTAGCACTCAAGATGTATCAGAAATGATTAAGTCAAGCGAAATATAGATGATTTTTGGTTTTCAATGATCCTAAGCGAACATGTTAAACATGCGATAAATGTAAGGTTGCAAAACATAGACTATCATGCATAAATAGAAACGAAGTAGCTATTAATACCAAGTACAGAACAAACTTGCAAATGACAAATGAAATGAAACAGAAAACACAAATGGATAGAAGATCCTAAAGATGAGGTTATTGATGTAGGTGAAGTATGCTAATCTATTTCGGGTGTTTATCAAACTGCAAACATACTAATCCCTAGACAATGAACTTCTAATAATAGTCAATCCAATCTCTTGACAGAAATTATCAAGTTTACAACACTTCCTAATCTCAATTCTCATTGATGAAACATGTAGTAAACATGCATAAAGAAACAGCTCATTAATATCAATAAACATCTTAGACAACCAATCTCTTGGGCTAAGCATGTAAATCTCTGGCACTAGTTGGTTCAAACATTTCATCATACACCTTTCGGGCATTAAATGTCTATGACCTAGTTCCAATTGATCAAAGAAGAACTAGCTAATAAAAATCAAATCCAGAAGGGAAACAAAATGAATCTAACATAAACACCCTCGCAAACTAACATCCTCCACCTAATCTATCACATCCTCTAGAACCCTAACACTACTCAGACACAAAAATCATGTTAAACATCATGAAACCAGAATCGTTCAAAACATGCATAATAATAAAGATGACAGGAAGAGTAACAACAATGATCAAAGAACTAAGCGCAAACTCTTAATAACTTCAAAGAAATATGAATTACAATTTTCTGGATTGTTTTTGTAGCTAACAACAAAAACCTAAGAATAAAAGCTCGATCCTTTGGGCAATCCAAATAAGACCTATTTATAACAATGTTTGGGAAAACCTTAAAACACAAAACGTCAACGTAAAAGCGGTTTAAAAGTTGTTGTACATAAATTGGTCGAGTGAGCATCTCGAGTGAGCATCTTCTCTGCTTTGCTCGATCGTGTCACTCGTGTGTGCACGTCGAGTGACGGTTGTTTCGCATTCCTTCGGTTCACGCGATCACCCTACTCGATCAACCACTCGATCAGCCACTCAATCACCCTACTCGATCACGTCCGTCGAGTGAAATATGTTTCTGTAACGCATCTCTGCTTCTCACTCGATCGTCCCACTCGATCATATACATGTCGAGTAACGCTTGTTCCTCTGCTTCGCTCTGCATGTCTCCTAAGTACCTGAAACACTTCAAATATGTAGAATGTATGCAAGACATGCATGATATGCATAAAAACTACTTAAGTATGTAAAACATGCAGAAAGGGATCAATATGATGCGAAACAACAAGTGAATGATGCTGAAAAGATGATGAATGCATGCTCAAAAAGTGATGAAATACAGACTTATCAACTCCTCCAAACTTAGTCTTTGCTTGCCCTCAAGCAAAGCAAAAAGAAACAAAGTGGAAGAGAGGTTTGAAAATGGGGTCTCAGAACCTGTAACTTGCAAGATAGAGCAGTTAAAATCAATGTCCTGGTTGCTAAGTCTTTGATGCATGCTGAGAGAACTTTACTTAGAGAATCTTTTCTTTCTTTCCACAATCATTCTAATCCCAAACGCAAGTAAGAATCCCGACCTAGTCCTATCTGATTTGAAAGTGAAAATCAGGACTACTCAAGATTTTAATCATGTCGGCTCATACCTAACACGTTCTCCCCTAGCATAATCCGGTAAAAGACCTACCACTCAAAAATTATCAATTGGCTTGAAAGAAAAGAATAAGCTGTGGGTATGGCAAACTGATCAAAAGAAAGATCAACTACTTGGATCAACAAGAGTGGTGAAAGGAGGAAGATGATCCAAATATGTATATGATGACCATGAGTATGCAAGCAAAACACAACCAGATAATTACAAGTCAAGATTAAGTTCTTATAAGGTAAGGAATGAGATCATATCACAACATGTTTCACCCAAGTTCAAGAATGCTCTTCATGAATTCCAAGTTTTTTCCAGACTTACTTCAAGTTCAATCATCATGCATCAAAGAATTAAAAACCAGGGCACTGATCTCAACTAGTGAATCATAGCAAGTTAACAAGGTGTAAATCATCATCGCCCCCTATGCTAATGCGACAGTCCTACATAAAAAAATCTAGACTCAATTCTAATATGAAAATGCAAGCTACATGATCATTCTGTTTTTAAAGATTTTTCTGAACTTTTTTCAAATTTTTAGGGGTTTTCAATGCACATATATGAATGCAGATTATATGCTCAAAATTCCAAATAAGAAAAGAGAACACAATATCAAATGTCATCCCAAACCCTCCCCCAAACTTAAATTACACAGTCCCTTGTGTGATAAAAATTTGAGAGTTGGTTTGAGAATCAAACAAACAAAAATATGAAAATGCAATGGTATATACAAAGGAAGGTTTGGAGTGGTACCTTACTGAAAATAGCAGTCCAGGTATTGAGTCATGGACTCGCTTGTATAAGCACCTGGTGCAGGCTGCGTAGGAGGATCCTCTGCTGGTTGCTCAACGTTCTGCTCGACCGGATCCTCAATAAGGTCTTGGAAGTGATACGCACCTAGGTTGACAGTCAGGTCCTCATTATGATCGTCAGCTTGATCCATGGTCAAATCCTCAACATGATGCTCGTCTGGCAAGTTTGATGAACTAGCTTTTGCCTTCCGTCTCGCTGCCTTCTTCTTTTTCCTTTTCTCCTTCTTCTTGCTAGCCCGAAGCTCAGGGGAAAACTGTCTCAGAGGAGAAAAAGAAACATTCTGCTCTCTATACTCATAAGCTGAATGACGTGATGGAGAAAGAGTTCTATAGCGTGCTAGGACATCACTCGTGGACAAACGGCGTTGAACCGGTCTAGCATCCTTCGGAGTAGTATCTGTAAATGATGTGGTTGTAGAGGCGCAACTGAACTTACTCATGAAGCTCTTCATCTTCGACTTCATAGATCTTATGGCCTTATCTTGCAGCATGTTCCACTTCTGTAGTGTACTGATACGCTTGTGAGCCTCTACCAAACTCTTGCCTTGTCTAGGCGCTGTGTAGTCCTTGAAGTGGTACCTCTCTGGTCTGTACTCATCTGAATCCTCTTCCATCTGATCATCCTCTTTCTCAGATACCTCCATCGCTTCCTCACCATCTGTTGTGTAGAGAGCCTCTACAGGAGGTGCAAACTCAATGTTGCTTCCTTCGAGTATCCTAGTGAAAGCAATACAAGGAAGCAAAAACCGCGCGTCACCAAGTACCGGGTGAGTGAAGTAGTACATATACAACCCGTTGCGTTTCTCCCAATGCAACCATTGAGCTTGCCTCAAATTCTGAATGTCTATGAATCTCGGTGCAATAGGCTCTGAACTCAGCGGGACGCTACAAGCTTCTAAAATAACAGTCACCAACCCTCCCATGCACATAACTCCTTGAGTTCTGCAGCTGCTCAGCTTCACTACCCAAGTTCTGTAACTGAGTAGCTGGTGCAACAAAGTGAATGAGGGTGATGTATCAGTTGTATCACCTCGCAGTAGTGTCCCATCTGCTGCTGTTAACAAGAGATCCTTGAGTGCAAGATCAATCATCTCCAGCTCTCCATTGATCAGTGTCCCTGTTGTCTCCCTCGCGAAGAACACGTTTGCAATTGATCGATGGAAGTAGCGGAGAACTAGACTTCTTATGTGGCTGCTCTTGGTCCTAGATGAATAAAACTTCTTCTCATTCTCAATCGTTTCCCAAAGAGCCAACAATTCATCCCTATCAATCCTTTGCCCAGTCCCTGTTCCATTAGGGAATCCAAACAAACCCCCCCCAGCTCTCTGATGGTAAGGAGATACTCATGATCATGGATAGTGAAAGTGATGTATCCCAACCCTCCATCTGAGTTTATGTCCGGATCATCCTCATAAAGGTGTATACCTAGCGTACAGAGGAATTGTATGGTCTCCTCTCTGTAAGCGTTTCGCGGACTAGTCATGAGGGTGCTGAGATGACAATGCTCGAACATATACGCAACATCACCCGAGATAGCCAGCTCATCCATCGTCTGCTGGCAAGGATATCTCGTGCCCTGAAACTTATGCTGCTGAAACAGCTTGTAATACTCTCCCGGAGCTAACCACTTCTCTGCCTTCTTCTTCTGCACTGACTTGCGAGCTGGGACAGGTGGATGCTCTTTAAGCTCATAATCACTGTCATCATCCTGCAACTCCATTGGTTTTTTACCCGAAGACTTATTAGCTCTGCTTCTTGCCTGAGATGGACCAACACCAGACGCTCTCTGATATGCAGCTTTCTTCTTCTCCATATAAACCTTGGACATAGACTGAGGAAATGCACGCTCTGTTGGTTTACAACCATACTTCTCACGCATTTCGTGCAACAAATCTCTTGACATATTGATTCTGAAACAATTTGAACTCAAAACTAAAAGTTAGCTTGTTAGTGTTCCAAAGATCAAGAAAAATAAACAAAATTTGAAATAAATGAGTAAAGATACAAATGCTTATCACTTCCGGTCGAGTGAGTGAGTCGTGGTTGCAGATCGAGTGGAGTGCTTGTACGGGCAGCCTCTATCAGGTGAGTTACAGGCGACCGTCGAGTGAGAGTGAGCTTTTGCTGGTCGAGTAGGTGTGGAGGAGATGTAAATCAGATGAGCTTCGGTCGGTCGAGTGGAAGGACGGGTAAGAGTGGGAATCGAGTGAATAGAGCCCAAGCGAGACTTTGCCGCTGGAGTGAGGTTCGAGAGCTTCGTGGTCGAGTGAATCGAGTGGGAGTGGAGTGAAGTTGTTCGAGTGAGCTGGTGAACACAGGTTTGTCGGGTGAGTGTTGTGTGGATCGAGTGAGAGGCTTTGTTGCTCGCGTGAGAGGAACACCCGAGTGAAATTCCGGCGTGTAGAAAGGTTGAGGTCAATCGTTGGTCGAGTAAGCAGCTTCGCGTGTCTGCTTCGTCGAGTGTGTGCTAGTCGCGTGAGAAGACGACCGTCGAGTGGGTGTGAGTGTAGAGAGACGTCGGTCGACTGGCTCCCATCGAGTGACTGCTACGGGAATCCGGTGAAGACAAGTCGACTAATGGAGAGAGAGTGCTGAGGTGAGCTCGAGTGAGTGGCTAGAGAGGAAAAATGATGAAGATAAGGTATGGGTGTGGGTCGAGTGGTGAGTTTTTTTTTTTTTTAAATTTAAACATCACACTTATCAAATGTCATCCCAAATCCTCATTGTACCGTGTTTGTTACTGCATCTCCTCCTCACTTCATTCATTTCGCTTTTCTGATACTAATGTCTCTGCTCTCTCATCTCTTTGACGTCCTGAACAAAACAAAACCAAAAACAAAAATCAAAATAACAAGAATTCCTAAACGGTATTTACAGGGATACCTTTGGGACTTCCTCCCAAGTGAGCTCGTTTAAAGTCACTGAGCTTGACTGGTTATGCCTTTTTGGCTTTAGGAGGCTCATAGAGAGGCATGGAAGACCCCTCTGGTGTCTCTTGGTCAGCTAGGTACCGCTTGACACGTTGACCATTCACAGTGAACTCACTGCCATCCTTGTTCAGGAGAGTGATTGCACCAAATGGCAAAACAACTTTGATTTCAAACGGTCCAGACCATATAGACTTGAGCTTTCCAGGAAACAACTTAAGTCTGGAATTGAACAGCAAGACTTGATCTCCAGTCTTTAACTGCTTAACAACAATCTTTTTATCATGGAAAGCTTTGGCTCTCTCCTTGTAGATTTTGGAACTTTCAAAAGCATCAAGTCTGATTTCCTCAAGTTCATGGATGTCAAGAACTCTCTTTGCCTGGGCTGCATCAATGTCCAAGTTCAGAAGCTTGATAGCCCAAAACGCCTTATACTCAATCTCCACAGGGAGATGACATGCTTTACAATACACCAACTGGAAAGGTGTTCTTCCTATTAGTGTCTTGAAAGCTGTCCTGTAAGCCCATATAATATCATCCAACTTGGTAGACCAATCTTTCTTCGAAGCCCCAACAACTTTTGACAAGATTCCTTTTATCTGCTTGTTGGAGACCTCAACTTGTCCACATGTCTGGGGATGGTAGGCTGTAGATACCTTATGCTTCACACCATACTTCTTCAACATGCTTTCAAAAACCTTGTTGATGAAATGTGTACCACCATCACAGGGAGATGACATGCTTTACAATACACCAACTGGAAAGGTGTTCTTCCTATCAGTGTCTTGAAAGCTGTCCTGTAAGCCCATATAATATCATCCAACTTGGTAGACCAATCTTTCTTCGAAGCCCCAACAACTTTTGACAAGATTCCTTTTATCTGCTTGTTGGAGACCTCAACTTGTCCACATGTCTGGGGATGGTAGGCTGTAGATACCTTATGCTTCACACCATACTTCTTCAACATGCTTTCAAAAACCTTGTTGATGAAATGTGTACCACCATCACTGATCACTGCTCTCGAACAGTTTCAGAACAACCTTGTGATCGTTGGTGGGACTTGCAATGGCTTCAACCCATTTTGAAACATAATCAACTGCGACCAGAATGTAGACGTTGCCATTTGATGGAGGGTTAAATGGTCCCATAAAATCAATTCCTCAAACATCAAAAATTTCTACTTCCAAAATCGGGTTTTGAGGCATCTCATTTCTTCTGTTGATGTTACCCATCCTATGGCAAGCATCACACTTGATGATGAAACTGTTTGTATCTTTGAACAAAGTTGGCCACCAAAGACCTGCTTGTAGAACCTTCTGAACTGTTTTGAATGTAGCGAAGTGTCCTACATATGCGGATACATGACAGTGCTCAAGCACTCCCTGCACTTCCCCTTCTGCTATGCATCTCCTAAACAGTCCATCTGAACCCCTCTTGTACAAGTAAGGTTCATCCCAGAAGTAGTGGTTGACATCTCTGAAAAACTTCTTTTTCTTATAAGGATCCATGTCTGCATGATTCTCTCCACATACCTTGTAATTCACCACATCCGCATACCAGGGCATACTCTCTGAATTGACTGCTGGACATTGAAGCTCCTTCATAGCCATTCTTGTTTGATGCATCTTCTTGCATATCTCAACGACCATAAGATGTTCCTCAGGCATAGAGTCATCGATATGGACTGGATCTTCTATTCTCATTTTGAACAGGTGATCAGCAACACCGTTCTCTATCCCCTTATTGTCAACAATCTCCATATCAAACTCATAGAGTAGAAGTATCCATCTCAGCAGTCTCAGTTTGGTATCCTTCTTGGAGTATATATGCCTAAACGGAGCATGGTCTGTGTAGACTACCACTTTTGATCCCACCAAGTAACTTCTGAATTTCTCAAATGCAAAGACTACAGCCAAGAGCTCTTTCTCTGTCGTTGCATACCTCCTTAGTGTCTCATCAAGAGTTTTGCTTGCATAGTGTATGACATGCAGCTTCTTCTCTATTCGCTGCCCCAACACAGCCCCTACTACATAATCTAAGGCATCACATATTATCTCAAAAGGATGATCCCAGTCTGGAGCTTGGACTATTGGTGCTGAGACTAATGCTTCCTTGATCTTGTTGAAAGCTTCCAGACAACTTTCATCTACTACAAACTCGACCTCCTTTCACAGCAGTCTTGTAAGAGTCTTGCAATTTTTGAGAAGTCCTTGATGAATCTTCTGTAAAACCCAGCATGCCCAGGGAAACATCTTATATCCTTGACTGTCTTGGGAGGCTGCAACTGCACCATGACCTCAATCTTTTCCTTGTCAACCTCAATCCCTTTCTCTGACACCTTGTGTCCCAACACTATCCCTTCGTTCACCATGAAGTGGCATTTTTCCCAGTTGAGCACTAGGCTTGTCTCCTCACATCTTGCCAATACCCTGTAGAGATTCAACAAACATGAGGAGAAGGAGGAGCCATACACGGAAAAGTCATCCATGAATACCTCCACCATCTCCTCTATCAAATCCGAGAATATAGAGGTCATACACCTCTGAAATGTTGCAGGCGCATTACACAAACCAAAAGGCATGCGTCTGTAGACAAATGTGCCATAGGGACACGTGAAAGTAGTATTTTCCTGATCATTTGGGTGGATAGGGATTTGGAAAAATCCGCTATACCTAGATGCTGCAGCATTCAGTTTTCTGTAATCAATACACATCATATGGCCAGTGATAGTCCTAGTGGGTATCAATTCATCTTTTTTATTTTTTATCACTGTAATTCTTCCTTTCTAAGGTACACAATGTACTGGGGATACCCAAGTACTATCAGAGATAGGATAGATAACCCCAGCATTTAACAGTTTAAAAATTTCTTTTTTCACAACTTCCTTAAGATTAGGATTCAATCTCCTTTGAGGTTCAATACTAGAGTATGATTCATTTTCTAGATTAATCCTATGCATGCAGAGACTAGGTGAGATCCCCTTGATATCATCTAAGGAATAACCTATGGCCCTTCTATATTTTCTAAGCTAAGTGACTAGCAACTCTAATTCCTCATTATTCAAGATAGCATTCACAATGACAAGATAAATAGAGTTGGATCCAAGAAATACATACCTCAGTCCTGAGGGTAGCGGTTTGAGCTCCACCTTGGGAGCTTTTAACTCTGAACAGTCATCATCAGCCGCATTGACATGGTCAACAACAGGGTGAGTGATTGAGCATACCTCCTTGACAGACTCATCCAATCCTTCAAAACGTTCTGAATCATCAGTTACCTTGTAGGTATCCAGTAATGTTTCGTAGACCTTTGTCTTAGCATGAAAAAATCCATCTGATACATTCTTTGTCAAGGCTGTCTTGACATGATCCTCCTCAGCAAGTTCTTCTAAAAGTTCATCAGCTAGCTGATCCATCTCCTCTATCCATAACTCCTTGCCATTGATTGTTGGTTTCTTCATAGATTCCTTGATGTCAAATGTCATCTTGAAGTCTTCTCCCAAGCATAGGTCTATCTTCCCCTTCTTAACATCAATGATAGCTCCAACAATAGCTAGGAATGGTCTTCCAAGAATCAGGGGATCCTTAGGCTCTTCATCCATTTCCAAAACAACAAAATCTGTAGGGACTTCAACAACACCAATCCTTATTGGCAAGTCTTCCAAGAGTCCATGCGGGAGCCTCACTGATCTATCAACCAGAATGAGAGATATGTTGCATGCCTTGTATCTTGTGAATCCTAAACGCTTAGCCACAGACAATGACATTAGACTCACTGAAGCTCCAAGATCACATAGGCATCTACTGAATGATAGGGGGCCTAGTGAGCAGGATAGAGTGAAGGATCCAAGATCCTTAAGCTTCAAGAGAGTGATCTTCTTCTCGATAATGGCACTGCATTCATGACTCAATATCACCATGCCTTGGACTTCTTTTGCTCTCTCCATAACCAAATCTTTGAGAAACTTTTGATAAGGAGGAACAAGTGCGAATGCATCCAGCAATGACATTCTCAACTCAATCTCCCTCACTTGCTTTTCGAATAAAGTCTTATACTTCTCAGCTTGCTGCTTTTTGAATCGCCCTGGAAATGGTAGAGGTGGTTTGTATGGTGGGGGCACGTATCTCGTAGGCTTATCCTTGGAAGCTGCAGGTGTTTCAGCATGTTTCTCAGCAGGTTGAGGAGCTTCTTCAGGTACGATTTCTGATTCTTCCAGAGGAACAACCGGATCTTCATTCTAACATGCATCCTCCCCTTCCAAGTCTTCACTACCCTCAGTGACTACAACAGGTCCTTGTCTGGGAGGCAAGTTTTTACCGCTCCTTAGCGTGATGACATGAGCAAACTCCTTAGGATTCTGAACAGCTTTTCCTGGGAGTTGGTCAGGCTTTGTGGTAGAAGTAGAAGCAGTTTTGCCCTCCATATACATGATCTTGGAATTCAGAGTCTCAATCTTCATATTCAGATCGTTGTATGAGCAGTCCAACCTCTGAGTCAGCTCAGCAAACTTCTTAGCATTGTCCATGGAGCCACTTGCTTGTCCCTGGAGGAGTTGCTGAAGCATGTTTTTCATGTCATGGTCTGGTGCCTGAGGAGGCGGAGCGTGTTGAGGTTGGAATCCTGGTGGTGGTCCTGCTGGAGGTTGGTAACCTTGCTGAAATTGTTGTTTGGGCACATAACCTTGGTTGTAGGGCACAAATGGTTTGTTTTGCCCCTGCTGCTGCTGTTGTGGAGGTGGATAAACTTGATCCTGGGGATTTGCAACATTGGTGCTCCTATAATTGGGATTCTGCTTATAAGGATTGTATCCCTTATTGTATCCATCTTGGTTATGGACATAGCTTATCTCCTTAGATTGTTCTCCCTCCCCATCCAGAATCTGGAAAGGGTTGTCTTCAGAAACGAAATGGATGTTCCTCTGCTGGCTCATCAAGAGTTTGTCCAGCTTATCATTCACATCTTTCATCTCCTTCTTGTACTTCTCATCAAGATTTGTGCTTGCCCTGATGGTTCTATCATAGTCTTCATTGTAGTTGCCATCGGATTGGGATAGGATCTCAACAAGCTCCCAACCATCGTCGACGTCCTTGTTCAGAAAGTTGCCATTGTTGGCAGTGTCAAGCAACATCTGAATCTTTGGGAGAACGCCCCGGTAAAGAGTACTGAGGAGAGACTCCTTGGTGAAGCCATGGTGGGGGCACTAAGACTGATAACTTTTGAAGCGCTCCCAGGCTTCACAAAGCGTTTCACCATTCTTCTGAGTGAACCCAGAGATCTCATTGCGAAGACGTGCAGTTCTAGAGTTGGAGAAAAACTTGGCAAGAAACGACTGCTTGCATTGATCCCAGGAAATGATAGATCCTGGAGGAAGAGTTTTCTCCCATTGATGAGATTTGTCACCCAAAGAGAATGGAAAGAGACGTAGCTTGAATCCGTTCTCACTGACCCCATTGATCTTGGTGAGACTACAGAGACGATCAAACTCATCGAGGTGATCCAGGGGGTCTTCCATAGGCAGACCATGAAATTTATTCTGCTGGACCATGGAGATCAGACCACACTTGATCTCAAAGTTGTTGTTCTGCATGGTTGGAGGCACTATACCCTGACGATGGGTATGGTTGCGTGGCGTATCACCAGCTCCAATCCGTGTAGGTGCCCGTGGTGGAGGTTGTTGTTCATGGTTTTCCATCTCTACTTTTTGTGGTGTAACTCTGTTGCGTTGCTGTTTTGATGCAGGTACCAAACGATCAATATGGTCGGAGGGCTGGAACAAGTTCTCTGTGCCTTGCGACCGTGTGTGCATACAACTCAAATTAGCTTAGCTCGCGAGACGGTTGAGTGTGTCAGTCGAGTAGGAGCAGTTGAGCAAGAGTTGTACCTGAATCAATAGACAAACATAAAGAACATAGTGAGTAACTGTAGTGAATGTTGAGTAAAAACTTGATCTTAGCAAGTCTGAAATCTCAAATGTAACAAACAAACACCCAAATGAGAGCGGCGCCAAATTGATACTAGTATTTTACTACCAATCACCCTAGAGTACTAGCATGTCATTGCAGTAAAATAGGTATCAATCCAATCAGGTGTGATGCTAGCACTCAAGATGTATCAGAATGAATAAGTCAAGCAAAATATAAATGATTTTTTGTTTTCAATGATACTAAGCGAACATGTTAAACATGCGATAAATATAAGGTTGCAAAACATAGACTATCATGCATAAATAGAAACGAAGTAGCTATTAATACCAAGTACATAACAAACTTACAAATGACAAATGAAATGAAACAGAAAACACAAATGGATAGAAGATCCTGAGGATGAGGTTATTGATGTAGGTAAAGTATGCTAATCTACTTCGGGTGTTTATCAAACTGCAAACATACTAATCCCTAGACAATGAACTTCTAATACTAGTCAATCCAATCTCTTGGCAGAAACTCAATTCTCATAGATTAAACATGTAATAAATAGGCATAAAGAAACAGCTCATTAATGTCAATAAACATCTTAGACAACTAATCTCTTGGGCTAAGCATGTAAATCTATGGCACTAGTTGGTTCAGACATTTCAGCATACACCTTTCGGGCATGAAATGTCTATGACCTAGTTCCAATTGATCAGAGAAGAACTAGCTAATAAAACTCTAATCCAGAAGGGAAACAAAATGAATATAACATAAACACCCTAGCAAACTAACATCCTCCACCTAATCTATCCCATCTTCAAGAACCCTAACACTACTCAGACACAGAAATCATGTTATACATCATGAAACCAGAATCGTTCAAAACATGCATAATAATAAAGATGACAGGAAGAGTAACAACAATGATCAAAGAATTAAGTGCAAACTCTTAATAACTTCAAAGAAATCTGAACTACAATTTTCTGGATTGTTTTGTAGCTAAGAACAAAAACCTAAGAATAAAAACTCTATCCCTTGGGCAATCCAAATGAGACCTATTTATAACAATGTTTGGGAAAATCTTAAAACATAAAACGACAACGTAAAAGCGGTTTAAAAGTTGTTGTAACTAAGGTTGTCGAGTGAGCATCTTCTCTGCTTTGCTCGATCGTGTCACTTGAGTGTGCACGTCAAGTGACGGTTGTTTCGCATTCCTTCGGTTCATGCGATCACCCTACTCGATCAACCGCTCGATCCGCCACTCGATCAACCTATTCGATCACGTCCGTTGAGTGAAGTATGTTTCTGCAACGCATCTCTGCTTCTCACTCGATCGTCCCACTCGATCATATGCATGTCGAGTAACGTTTGTTCCTCTGCTTCCCTCTGCATGTCTCCTAAGTACCTGAAACACTCCAAATATGCAGAATGTATGCAAGACATGCATGATATGCTTAAAACCTACCTAAGTATGTAAAACATGCAGAAAGGAATCAATATGATGTGAATCAACAAGTGAATGATGCTGAAAAGATGATGAATGCGTGCTCAAAAAGTGATGAAATACAGACTTATCAATTTCCGAAGGTGTTTTAGAGGATGTTCTAATAAGGATTTGTGAATAAATAATTCCTACAGACTTTGTGGTTTTGAAGTATAGCAAAAAACCTCATGATCCTCTTATCCTTGGGAGATCTTTCTTAACTACCACTGGTGCTCTTATAGATGTTCAGAAAGGAAGGATTGGACTGCATGTGGGTGATTTGGTCATGAACTTTGATATGGACAAGTTGAGGAGAGCACCTACTATTGATGGCCAGACTTTTTCTGTAGAGGAAGCCATGGATGACAAGGCAGTCATAGAGTATTCAGAAGACATTATTGCTAGTGATCATCTATTTAGGACTACGGACTAGAGCGAGGGTCTAGCTACTGACAAGTTATTGGAGGATGACGTTTTTGTGATAGAGATGAGGATTGCTGAGACGAATTGTAGAAAAGTGCAGAAACACGAGCATTAGGCTCAGTGTCGAGCGACACCATTCGTCACGACAGTCCAAACTTGCCAAAAATGGATGGATTTGGGGTTAATCTTACTGCTGCAAGCTTGAGCCCTGTTTTGAATCGAATAGCTTCACCACCCATATTCCAAAGACCTCGTGAAAAGCAAAGGTACGCAACTTCTTTACCCAAACCTTCTCATATCATCAATAAAAATTTCCAAGGTACAAAGACTGTTTTGCAATTAATCAAGCCATGAGATTATTGTAGAGCTCTTGTTGGTTCTTTTTGATGATGTTGTAGGTAAAAGAAGTGTCCTACCCATACCTAGAGCATGCCCCGCTGCTGTTCCTTGGTCGATCTCCTACACCTAATTCTTATACACCACCTTGGATGATGAGACACTATTCTCGGAGGAATTTAGTGCCACTTCCCGATCCACCGGATGCTTGAGTCCCGACAAAGTCAAGCTAATGACTGAAAACAAGCGCTAAATGGGAGGCAACCCATTTGTGAGTCTTTTTTTTATTTCTTTTGCCTTTATTTTAGTTTTATTTTCTTTATTCTCCAATCTTAGACTTGGTAAACTGGAGACAGTGTTGTTTAAGTCTGGGGGAGGTAGTTACTAACATTGTTTATTCTTTTGGAAATTTATCGTGTCAGTCCAAAAAAAAATTGTTTTATTGAGTCAGAATTTTTGTAGGGAACTATGAACTCAGTCTAACGGTTTCTCTGATTTGGATTAACACTCTTATGACTCTTGATTATGCTCGATCTCAGAACCGAAGTTTGGAATGACTATGAGCTGTATTAACAATCCTGAAAGCCCTTATTCATTGGATATCCAGTTGATCTAACGTTGTCTCTAATTTTATCAGGATTTAATTGGACTTAATATCTTACTTTGGGAGTTGGTATACATTGGACTAGATTTCTTCTTCTAGCCGCACAAGACACTGCACTTCTTCAAAGTATGATTCTTTCTTTCTCTCTTCCCTTCAGCCTTTAAAAGAAACTGTGGAAAAGGCTATAGGTAGAAGTGATATGAGGGATGTTGCGTAAACCCGTGCAGACTCGGATCTCATGGATACCCGAATAAAAAAAAAAAGAAAAAAACAGAAAAGAAAGAAAAAAAAAAAGAAAAGAAAAAGGAATCGTTGAAAAATTAAAATGATACCCTTTTAGGGAGATGTCGATTGCCTTAGAAGTGAGAAAAGGGAGAAGAAGTGAAATCATACGAAGAATGTCTTGGTTTGAGAAGAGTCCAGATGCCATTGATCGATATTCCCTCGGTAAGAATTCACCTTTAGTTGTTTTAACTTAGGTAAAGAGATGACAATGGAGAGACTGGAGATTCCTAAGAATTGTGGAATTAGAGTAAGGAATGCTGATGCTTCTCATAGGCAAAGTACATAAAGTAAGTTCTAGAGTCAAAGCGATGAAGAGTGCAAAGAAGAGTTTCATGCAGTTGAGTGAGTTCCCACGTTTTCAAACTTCTTTCACAGATTAAGGTTCTGTTTTGCTTGACGGCAAGCGAAGGTTAATTCTAGCGGAGTTGATACATCATGGTTTTTACGGGTTTTGGCCCTGATATAAGTCTTATTTATAGAGCTTTTATAGTGTTTTCGAGTCTTTTTGAGTCATCTCAGGATTAGGAGCTATTTGGCATGGATTGGAGTTTTTTGGAGCATTTGGGAGCATTTGGAGAAGATAAGCCGAAAGAAGATACCGGGAGAGCATATTTGGTATGAGTATCGATCGACACAACTCCTGGTGTCAATCGACACCAATATCTGACGACAATTGATTTTCACATCTAGCTGAAGTTTGGAAGATTTGCAGATTCGGCCCAGAAATTTCCCTTATTTGCAATTAAGCCCAGTTTGTGGTTTAGACATATATATTGAGTTTTTAGTGTTTTGTTAAGACTTAAGCTTTATTTTGGAGAGAGAGATTTGGAGAGAGCCAGGAGAGAAGAATCAAAACCTCCTTTAGAGAAGATTCAGAACTCCTTTACTTCTTCTATTGATTCTATTGATTTCTTTAATGACATCTATTTTATTTATGATGTTTGTTTCATTCACCATGTCTGAGTAGATTTCTTGTTAGGTTTAGGGTTTTCAAAGGAATTCAAGAATTGTTAGGTTGTTAGATTGTTAGGATTGAATCAATAGAGTTCTTCATCTAGATTGTGGTTAATTTGTTCTGGAGTAGTGAGAGCAACCTAGAATCTGATCTTAGGTTAATTGGTAGACACGAAAGTGTTATTGATTTCCTGAAAATAATCTAGATCAAAATACGTATTCGCAAAGAGATTTGGTTTAGGGATTTTGTGAACTTATCAAACCTGAATTAAATGCATGTCTGAAACTTATAAATTTGCAAAGAGATTTGGAATTTAGGGTTCTAGACATAGATAATCTTTGCAACGAAAGTTGATTGATTATAATTTTGTGATTTGAGTTCAAGAACGGTGCTTTATAAATCCTGACAATTATTTATTTGCAATTGTGAATTTTCTGAGAATATCCCTAGGCCTAGCGTTTCCTCATTATTGTTTTAAAACCAATCGTTAATTTAACTTGCTGTTTTTATTTAATTTAAAACATGCTTAGCTTGATTTAATACAAATTATTTATTGTGTAATTGTTGAGTCTCTGTGGATCCGATCCCTAAGTACTACCGTGATCTCTTAATTGAGAGAGTAGCTCAGGGCAAATTTGAGTCGATCACAAGCTTGGCGTAAATTGGGAAGGACCATACCGCATTACAAGCGAGGTCAGGAATGGAGTATACAAGCTCAAAGATTTGAACGGGAACATACCGCATTACAAGCAAAGTCAGGAATTACGATTCTTAAGTCAAAAATATTTTGTAACCCAAACTACAAATAGCTTGATCCCTCTTGGTTACGTAGGTAACCTCGATTCGCAGGTCCAGCCCCAACTAAGTTAAACTTCCTAAGAACTTTGCAATACAAATGTAGTTATGAGTAAGTATATAATACATCTGTTTGAAGCCAAACTCATTATAGATCTTCGCTAAGGTGTTTGGTCAGATTTGATAGACGAGCAAGTAAAAAACGAAGCAAAGTTAAACATTGATTTAAGGAAAGCATAATGCAGAATGGCAAGTAATAAATTAAAGAAAAAACCTCCGAGGTCATAAGTTCAAGTGAGGCGGTGGCGACAGCTAGGTCAGATTCAGCCGTCCCGAGTCATTCGCTGCGATGGTAGAGTTCATTTGTTTGACCTTCTTCGCCAACTCAACCACCTGCTCCTGCCGAGACTTTACCTCGGCAAGACTGGGGGAGGCGAACAAGTGCTCCTCGTAATGAGCCACCGAGGTGTTGACATGAGGTCGAGTAAAGATTTAGCTTAAACAAATAAGATATTTTAAAAGTAAAAGAGTTAGAAAGATACCTCACCAATTCTGTCCGAAAACCGAAAGTAATTCTCTCGGTTGAAGTTTGGCAGATTTGAAAGCTAGGAACCTGACTCCAGGGAGTTCGAAGTTCCTCATTATATCAGCTACGACCCTTGGAGGAGCTGAGGGAACATATAGGAAATCAAGTTTCTGATAAAAATAATTTATCTGGAACGCAAGGCTTCCTGCGAGCTTTTTGGGGTCGGCTTTGCGGAGTTATCTCTCTTTGAGCCGCCCGCGATCTCTTTTTCCCCCTTTGAGCTGCTCCTTGTATCATTTTCTTCCCTTCTGGAGCTCACCTCGTTTCTCTTCTCCTCTCGAGTTAAGATACGAGCCCGTGAGGTCTCCCGAGAAGAGGTGGCGCACTCCTGGGCCTTCATCTTGAGGGGGGAGGATAGCTTACTGGTCATGAACCTCCAGCCCTAACGGGGCTAATATGTGAGTCATCCACTACTTCACCCAAGGTGGAAGCAGCATCAGGAACTGAATCACCTCGGTCTGTCTTGGTTTGGGCAAAGTTGAGGAGCCAGAACCTTTCTCCTTGGTAACTATCCGAGCTTTCCTTTTAGGAAGAGCAACAATCATCATTTTTTTACCAACTTTCTCTCGGGTTTTGAGCTTCTTTCGATAGGCCCTCTCGTCGCGGTAACTTATAGTGGCGGGCAGGCGAGGGGAAGAGATAGTAAGAGTAGAATTACTTTATCTAGTTTAGTTGCTTTAATTTGGTTTAATCTAGTTTAGTTAGTTTAATTTAGTATAATTCGGTTTAGTTGGCTATTTAATAAAACACATGCGGGTCCTTTCAATTTGGTATTAGAGCCCTTACGTTTTTAGGGCTAGGTTAAATAGGTGGTTATGAATGGTTTTGTGAATCTCATTGTTTGGAGATTGATGCTTTGATTGTTGTGTAATCAATTGTGTGGACATGGAGTCTAGATTATTCTCTCGAGCCGTCAACGAGATTCCCAGTAAGTTATTTGTGTTGTGAAATGAAGATGGTTAGAGGTAAAGCTGCTGGGGTTCACAAAAAAAAAAAAAAGAGGTAAAGCTACTGGTGGTCGTGCTCGTAGCCATGCGTGGTGTGGTGATGCCTCGATTGGCGACGAGAGTGTGGGTCAGAGCACTACGGCCGAGCATGTTGGCGATTCTTAGGTTTTTCAGGAGGGATCTCTAGGCGATGCTAGTGTGAGTGCCGTGGGAGCCGGGTTGGCTGTTAGCAATGCTGGTTTGGTTGGGAACTCGTTTCGGGGTGTTCTAGCAGGTGAGGCCCAAGGTCCGAGTGATCGCCTTGCAGACTTGCTGACACAACTGTTCGAGCAGTTACCGGGTGTGGTTCCCATGTAGGCTCCAGTTGGACCACCAAGGGTTGTGGGTGTGCAGCCAAGAGTTGCTGATGTGCAACAATGGTTGCGAGTATGCAACCCGGGATTGCGGGAGTGCAGCTAGTTGGGTTGGGTGTGCAGCCGAATGTTGCAAGTCAGTAGTATGGAGTAGGTGTGAGAGTGGAGATATCGTACTACTTGAGGATGATGGAACAACTGTAGTGGTTCGACATGAGTTTGTTCCTCGGGGGTTCCGATCCTGGTGTAGCAAATGAGTGGTGTGTAAGATTGGATTGCTATTTCTAGTATATGAGGTGCCCTAAGGCGTACCGGCTGGACTTGGTGGCCCATTACCTGGCAGGTGAGCACCATGGAGACGGAAGGGCCAAGTACCGGCAAACCGATCACATGTTTAATTTCTAAGACTCAATTTTGGTTTAATTCTGTTGTTTTGGATAGTGTATGCTGTGATTTTGTGGTTGGGGTTCTTAGCTTGAGGATTTGTGAAGGAAGCCTATTGGTGGGCGGGTTCACGTCCCACATGTTGTTTGATTATGGAGCAACGCATTGCTTCATTTTTTAGGAGTGTGCTACGAGCGGTAACATTAAGGGAGATTCCGGTGGATACTTTGGAACCGTTAAGGTCTTAGGAGACGAGTTTTTAGCGGTTCAGGGCCGAGCTAGTGGTGTGGATGTTCAAATTGCGGGAGAGTCGATGCTAGTAGATTTGTACATTAGTCGCTCGAAGTAGACTCTCACCCGGTGACAATCCGGACAAACTCTAAACCGATATATAATATAATAGAAAATATAATATACAATTTGTGCTGTAGTTTGGATGTTGATCTAGTACTAAGGGCCTGACTGAGTTAAACGCAGCGGTTGTGATTGCGGCTGAGAGAGTTTGAGAAAGCGGGCGGTTGAGGTTGGTAGCGTTATTGAGCGTTTTGATCGACTGGTTTGACGTTTGAAATTGAGTGCATTTGCGGGAGTTTTATTAACATGTGTGCGAATATATTTGCATTGTTTGTTTTTACATTTTTAAAACTTAATAATCATATAAATAGCTATACATTGACATGTAATATGAAAAAATATTATAAATTTTTAGTTGATTTTTTTTTTAAATACATGTTCTTTTATTTATATTTTAAGCATAATTTTCTAATAAGAAAGAAAACGTAATAGTTATATATGTTGACTTAAAATATTAGTTATATAGTTTGGTGTTGGTAATAATATGGTCCAAAACGATAATAAACATTTTAATTTCAAATTTTTAATATTAGTTTTAGGCAATTTTTGAGAAATGACCCCTATTAATAATTCAGAAGTACTAAAGATAAAAAAGTATACTTAATTACAATATAATGGCATTAAAATTATATTAAATTATATGAATATCAAATTTCTACTCAATTTTATTTTTATCCCCAATGTGTTGAAGAATTAATATGAACATTAAATACATAACTAATTTCATAAAAAAAACAACCAATCGAAACCAACATATAAGATTTGATATCTAATTTACCATATTAAAATATTATTAATCATTATATTTCACCTATCATCTTTATATGATTATATATTTTTGAAACAAACAAATCATCATATCATCTTTATATGATTATATATTTTTGAAACAAACAAATCATCATATCATCCATATAATTTTTAAAATAGATTTATTTCTGCATATGCCATGATTTAAATTTTTAAAACAAATATAAATTGTTCAATCTGTGAATAAGAAATTGTAATGGTCAAAAGTTCAGACTTAAGTAATAAATTTCAATAAATTATTTTAATTTGAAAAAAAATAAAAATAGTTTAACTTGATTATTTTAAAGAACAGCATAAAAATTTAATAGATCCAAATTTAATTTCTTTTATTTTTAACATATATTTAAATATGTATAGTAGACGGCAGATTGAGATTATATGAGGATATAGTTTAAATAAGATTTGACAATTTTCAATATTTGAAAATTTGATTATGCATTCAATATTGAAAATAATTAATGATGGATTGTGAAAGGAAGATTTTTTATTAGGATTTTTTATTAGGATTTTTTATTAGGATTCTCAAAGATTTTTTATTAGGAGTCTCATTTTGTAGTTGTTAACATAAATAAAATAGTTACTAAAACAATATTAAATAATTTTTCAAATGTTTAGTCTAATATCATAAATAGGGACTTCACAAAAAAAATAATAGCTTTTTATTTAATATTATATAATTATTATAAATTTATTCTAATATATATAAATATATAAAAAAAATTTACAAAAGAAAATTCAATACATGCTTTAGTACGGGGTATGATCTAGTGTGTATATATAACTGCAACCATAACAATCAATAGAGGATGTACATGTACATCACAAAATTACGTAAGTTCCTTACTTTCTACTATCTTATAGTCAAGTTTAGGTCTCAACTCTATGAGTAATTTTGTTGTGAGAGAAAAAAGATAACATAATATGAATAAATTTCTTACGATGGAGTGCAGTAGTGTTCCTTAATAGCAATCAAGCAACCAACATCTAACTACAATCTTATACAATTATCAGAGTTATATTTGTAAAGTATGATAGACTTAGAAATTTATAATTTACAACTTTTCTTCTGGCCTCAAATATGGACTGTCTATATATATTGTCATCACTCGCCATATATTTGAGTGGTGAGTGCCTATCGATTCTACTAAAAGAAGAGTGTGCCATCTCATGTGTGAATCTTTGAGTCAAAGTTTATCTCTAGGTAAGTATTATTGTTAAATTTGTAGAGTAGATAATGAAGATGGATATTGAATTGCAAATTATTTTGATTCATTAAAACGAAGTAAACTTGTGCCAAAAGGAGTTTATATGTATATAATAGATGTCGATCCGCGTTCCGCGTGCGATTTATTATTTTTTGTTATTTGATTTTATGTTTTTTTTTTGATATTTTGCTGCGTGTGTTTGTTGGTTTATTACTGTAGTCATTTATTTTTTCTTTAAATTTTAGATAAGTTGTTTATTTTTTAATATATTAGTAAAGTGTTTTAAATGGGTATTGGTATGTGTTTTATGTTTATTTAGACTCAATAGGAGGTGGTAGGAACTTATATGTAATGCCCAACATAGTTTCTCAAATCTATTGATTTAGCTTCCCTAGTGTTATCATTTTATCGTTTAGTAATATATATATTTTTTTCTAAAAGCGATTCTCTTTTCTTTTTTTTTTGGTGAGGGCGATTTTCTTTTCTTTTGAGTTGGTAGATTAATAAATATAGATAAATTTTATGGTTTATCTATCAATATATATATATATATATATATATAGACTTGTTTGATATTTTGGCCTATAAATAAGATAATTATTGGACCATATGTGTGCAATGAAGGCCTTCAATTCAAATATAAATGCTGACGTGTTGCTTCTATCAAGACTTTGTTCAAGTTTCTAGCCAAGAAGGCTTACTTGAATACTGCAAGCAGTAATCAAAATCGTCCTGACATGTCAACAAATTTTTTGAAAGCAAAGCTCTGAGAATTGTTATGTTGTACTTTATAAGTTTTTTTTTTTGCAAAGCAATATCTTAATTCAAAAGTTACTAATAAAAATCTCCCAGTTTTCCTATCTATCTTTATAATATGAACGAGCTTCATATGAGTCTTTTTAAAAAACAATGAAGGCACCACTTCATGATTTGCTAAGAAAAAAAAAATGTTACTAAAAACCTTTTTGTCATAAACTCCAAAGAAGTAGGCCCTGTTCGTTTCTCCATTTTGCATCTCCATCCAAATTGTCAATTCAAATGGATTATCTGAATGATTCATTTCGATGTTAAATGATTAAACAAACAAAAAATAAAACTATTCATCTAGATGATCCATTTGGCTGGAGATGTGTTTGTTCCTCCATTTTGCATTTCCATCTAGATGGATTTTATTTTTAAAATGACTAAAGTACCCATGTATGGATCTAAGAATTTATTTCATATTCATGTTAATAATAATTTTTAATTGTTGATCTAAAAAATATATATGCACCTTATAATTTTGTAAATGAATATTTCTGACATTTTAAATTCCCATTTTCATAAAATATAAATTTTGATAAGAGTTACAATATTTTGCGGTTTTGGTTGGAAAACATAATTTTACGTTTTTAGCGGAAATATATATTTTTTAGTTAATGAAGAAAATGTATTTTGGCGAGAAAACGTAATTTTGCGTTTTTGGCGCCAAAATGTGATTTTACATTTTCCCGCCAAAAACGCAAAATCATGTTTTCCCGCCAAAATCACAAAATCACATTTTCACCAAAAACTAAAAAATACATTTTGACGTTTTTTGGCGGGAAAGCATGATTTTGCGTAATTGGAGGGAAAACAAGATTTTGCGTTTTTGGCGGGAAAATGTTATTTTGCGTTTTTGTCAGAAAATATGATTTTGTGTTTTTAGCGAGAAAATGTGATTTTACGTTTTTGGCAAAAAAAATGTAGTTTTACCTTTTTGGCGGGAAAGCATTATTTTGCGTTTTTGGCGAAAAAAAATATTTTTCGGTTTTTTACAAATAAATATGAGATTATTTGCAACTATTATTTATAATTTTGTAGACAAATAGATTAATTAAAAACTAAAGGTATGTTTGTCATTTGTCATTTTTGGATGAACCATCTCCATCTAGATGATCCAATTACACTCATCCAAATGACTTTCAAAAATTTGCCTAAAATTTAAAAACTCACCTAGATGGTACATCTGGATGATTTTGAATAATGCTCATTTTTTAAATTAAAACGAACAACATCCAAATGATTCATCCAGATGAATCATCTAGATGGATAAAAGAACATGCCCGAAGTCGTTTTAGTTTACTTAACAGTATGAATTAAAATAAATAAAAAAAGCCAAAATACAGGGGTTTTAAATTTGAATGTCAAAATACGTTCATACTTGCAAGCACACCAAGTTGCAGCATAACCATTTTTGGTATATTCTGTAGAATGATTAGTTTTATATTAATTCACACTTGAAAAATCGAATATATATGCGTTAAATATGAATGTGAATATTATCAAAACTAACCATAAATCCGGCAAATTAGGAGTAAGATAACATTCATTTCGATAATACAGTAAAACCTCTATAAATTAATACTCGATAAATTAATAATCTTTATAAATTAATAAATTTATTCGGTTCTAAGTTAGGACCAGTGTAATTTTAGATACATTTCGATAAAATAATAAGATAATAATTTTTTTGAAAATCCTTTGTAAATATATGGTCTCATCAATATTATAAATTAATAATTAGGTAAAATTTTCAAAATATATGTATATATAGACACATTATTTTTTGTTAGAGTTTATTTCTAATATTTTACTATATCAAAATTGTTAGCATTCTCTTCCAATATATAATAATTATTTTTTACTAAGAGTGCTTTGAATTTAAATTCTATTAAAAAGTAATAGAATGACTTGATTGATAATGTGTTTGTATTGTAGACAATAGATGACTTTCCAATGCTTACAATTGCTCAATTGTTGTCCTAAATCCTGAATTAACTAGAGTAGAAGAATTCAAAGCACTGTAAGTCATATCAAATTCCCTATATATACACTGAAAATAAACAGAACGATTGTTATATAATTTGCCTTTATGAAACTGGTCTAATACTTATTTATTTCTCTATAGCCTTCCTAAGGACGAACTTGCGTTGGTTGTTGTCAATTCAAACCCTCTTGCAGTAACTGGTGGTGTTTCTGACCGAGAAGATTTCTTTGTCCATACATCTAAAAGAACAATCAGTGAAGTTAAATCTTCAAGAGAGGTATCGTATTTTATCTGTTATATTATTTACATATATGCATCAACAATATAATACATGAAATTGAACATTTTTGGTAGTTAGATCATTTATCTGGTATGTTATATAATTTCAGGTTGCGAATGGCCACCATATTAGTCGTTGATCCTGATATGGGTTAGTTTTACTGGAGTTGCAGTATTTGTCAGAAGAAAGTTACCACTCTGCTACTAGAAGATGGAGAGGATGAAGAACAGGCTGACATCTTGCCACTAACTTTCCATTGTCCTAAGTGCAACATTGATAACCAAACACTGGTGCCCAGGTTATTTCAAAAATGAAATATGTAAACTTATTTTCATGTATGACCAAAACTAATAAGAAAGATAAATTGAGTTTCCTAAATTTTTTAGGTTTAAGTTACACATCCGTGTAATTGACAACACTGGAAACACTGTTTTCATTCTCTGGGATAATCTTGCCCAACAAATAATTGGTCACACATCATCTGAGTTAGCTCCACAAGAACATAATGAGGTAAATAAATTTTAACTTCAGTGACTAATACATTCTCTATAGTTGTAATATATAGATATGTAATGTCTTTAAGTTTGTTTGTTTACTTTGCTCAGATACAACCTGATGAAGAAATCCCTGGTGTTGTGACTAATGTGGTGGGGAAAACTTTCATATTTAAAATTGCTATCGACAAGGAACACATTGTATTCAAGCATAGCACTTATAAGGTTATGAAGATTATCACTGACCTCACTATGATCAATGAGTTTTCAGAGAAGGAAGCACCACAGGTAAGTTACAAAACTAAGTGTATTGTTTATCACTAAATATGTGCATAATCGTTTGAAATATAAATGGGTATAATGTGTTAAACTGTTGTCGCAAATTTTATTTAAATTCAACTAGAAACTGTTGACACTGTTGGTTGTATTGGTGTGGGTTCATGTCTATCTGCTCCAAGTGAGGTACTATCATCATCAATAATCTCCTTTACTACTCTGTTATTTAATTGACTCTATACTGTTTTTAAGGAGAAAATTATATATACTACATGATACCTTAATGCTGACTGATGTCGAAAGGCCAACTAGCTCATCGGTCTCTCCTGATTCAAATCAGTCTAAGCGTAAAGGAGGAATGGAGGAGTCTCAACCAGACAATCCTCATCAGACATCCACTTCAAAGAAAGTTTGTCCTATCAAAGTGAAGGTTGAGAAGATTGAGAAAATGAAAAATGTCAATGAGTAATCAGATAGTTGGATCAAGACTTTGGAGAGGCTATATCTACTTTATCTTTCATTTTACCATCTCAAATAAGAGCAGACTACCGATCTCATTTTATCTTTCTACTTGCAAACTATAGTTTGGTTTAATTTTTGAATTTTCATTTTACTGAATAAAGCCTCTCTTTCGTGATTTGGTTGGTGTCCTTTTAATCTACAATTTCATTGAAAGTATATTTCGAAACTATTGAAATGATTATGATAGATGCAAAAGTATGTTTCTATTTTTAATAAGACCATAGCCTTAGGCTTATATTGTAAAATGCACCTTATATTATATGATACTGCAAATTCATAATGTTAAAGATGCATATGCACATAGTTTCAAATCAATTGTTTTAAATCGTTAAAAGAAGATACACAAATAACCAAATGCACTGTTTAACAGGTAATATTATAAGCCACATTCACTATTATTATTTTTGATTATTATATATTTAGTCTCTGTATATACTAAGGCAATGTATGCGAGAAGTAACATTCAAAGTTAGCTTAGAAAACACAAATGTAACCTGCATTTGCATGCATATTCAGGTTTTTGGAGATGCATTTGGAGGAGCACTGGGCAATGTCATGCATAATTCAGAGAAAAGTCGTTAGAATTTTGAATGCGGAATTGTTAGCCTTTATAAAGCATTATCATATGATAAAGGATATATTACTATATACTATGATATATTATATATGCATACTAACTATTAACATAGATGCTTATTAATAGAGAAGCTTTTGTTATCTAAATATTTAGTGATTTATTAAGCCAATAAGAGAAAATCTATAAAGATTGTTGGACCCGATTTTATTCCCCTATAAGACTGGAAGGTGTATAAACATTTATTGATTTAGGAACAATACAGTTATTATTCAATAATTCACTTTCTTAAAATGAAAGGGATATCTAAAACGTCGATATATGAATCGACGTGTCTTTCAAGACAAACCTAAGTCACACCCTCTCAAATTATATATAAGACTAAAACTTTTACCTACGCCTCTCTACTCTTCTCTCAATTCCTAAAATAATACTCACATCCAGTAAACATAAGCCAAAAATGGTTCACTATGACAGAATCCGTGATATCCACTCATGGAGGACAAACTGGATAGTTTGTGTCAAGGTCATCCGGAAATGGAGAAACATGTTGGAAACTGGCAACACCGTGGAAATGATTTTCTATGATGTGTTTGTAAGTTTCTTATCTTTTCAAATCCTTAAATAACACTCTTTTAGCAACTTCCTTAAATCTTACTAATCTAGATACTATTTTTATTTACAGGGAGACAAGATTCAAGCAACGATTAGCAACAACCTCTACCAACAATTCAACAACCAATTTACTGAGAATGATTGGAAAATCATTTCTAACTTCTCAATCATCCCTGAGACAGAGCCTATTAAGATTGTTGACAATAACTACCGAATCTCTTTCATGGAAGAGACGCAAGTGGAGGAATCAGAAGCCTTGACCAACAATAATTTTGTGGAGTACCTAACTATTGATAGAGTCTTAGATGGTTTCCTATTTATTGGAGCTGCAAAATTCAAGTTTAAGGAAAAGTTAGGACAAAATTCTTTGGTGCCCTTTGACTAATATTGTTATTCTAAAAATGCTTTGACCAAAAGAAAACATAATTAATTAATTTAAAAAAATCGAAAAGAGGTTAATACATATCCACCCTTACTAAAACTTCAAAATTACAGATCCAACCACACCAAATCCGAAAACCCATTCAATTTTGGATACCCATCGGATCCTTCACCCTTTTTTCTTCCTCATCGTTTGAAAAACCACAAAACTCCTGAATCCTAAGTGTTTGAAAAATCCGAAAATCACAAGGCAAGAGCAGTTCGTCGAGTACAACTAAGGACAACCCGAGATTGGGTAAGTCAAAATCGATGATTCTTTGGATATTTTATGTTAGATCTGCTTGAATATTGTCGATTTAGGTGTTTTCGATTTGTTAATCTTAATTTAGGGTTGTATATTTTGTTTATTATTCGATTATGTTGTTAATTTGCGGTTGTTGATTTGTGTGAAGGAGAAGAGAATAGTGTGTACAAAGAACGCAAGCTTTAATAAAGAAATAAATCCAGTAGGTGAAGTCGAAAAGGCAACAGATGCAATCGTAGAAGAAGATGGGACTCGTGCAGATGATTCTAAAGAAACATATTCAAATCCGAAATCAAATTTTGGGGATTCAACGATATGTACAACTTGGATAGAATAGTACAACTTGTGCGAACTCGGTATAACTAGTTGATTTATTTTATGTTGTGTTTTTGAATCATATTATATGTGAACTCTTTAGATTGGTTTGTGGTTTGTTGTGTTTTTTTGGATTGGTGGGTTTTTGAACTATTCTGGTTTAGCTTAATGTTGTATGTTAAGTTTCTGAGTCCATTTTTGAACTATTCTGGTTTAGCTTTATGTTGTTTGTTAAGATTTATAACAATACAATACAACCCCGAATACACGAAATAACTTCAAATTACCAACAAAGTTAAGCCAATAGGGAAAGTTACAATCATATCGTACGATAAGAAAAAGTTATACATAGTTGTACAATTACGAAGAACAAATTAGACTTAGTTGTACCATTACGAAGAACAAGTTATACTTAGTTGTACAATATTCCCAGCCCTGTCACAAGAAGACAACCACATAAACGAGTATACACATAAGATCCCCGATACTCCAGATTCGCATCTCATTCTTTAGAAATCACACAAATACAGTGTTAACTCATAAATCGTAAACCCTAAGAGAAGACCAAATCCCAAACCCAGAAAGAAGGAGGAGAAGAGAAGAGAATAAAACCCAACTCTAGTAAATCCTAGCTAGCTAACCCGATTCCCCCCTTTCAATTTGTTTTGGAAATTTGAACTTTTTGAAAAGTATTGGAAAAAGAAAGAAATGACCAAACAACAAACATGTGATCCACGATACACACGTGTAGCCGCCAAAATGCACTAGTTGTACAAAAATTTCAAGTTATACTAGTTTTGGCAAGTTGTACATTTTTGATTTCTTTGTTGTAATTAGTTATACCATGTTTAAACTAAATATATTTAGTTGTACACATTATTTTAATTAATTAAGGTACATATACCACATGTACATGCCTAAATATTGTTAAAAACATTAATTTCTTAGATTTTCTAATTATCTGTTGTTTGCAATGAGAAAGTGAACCTTAATGTATAAGGTATTTCATGATAAACTTAGAATATGATGAAGAAATCTATAATGAAGTATACTTATTATTCTTTATTATATATATAATTATTATTCTTTATTATATATATTATATATTCTTTATTATATATAAAATATATTTATGTACCCATAGTTGTAGTTAATTGAGCTACATTAACAATACTTACATGCAATAATATGTGTTAAAACATTATTTTCCTAACTTTTTGTAGTTTTGTGTGGTTTACATTAACAAAGTGAGCCTTCAAGTATAAGGTGTTTGATGAGAAACAGAGAATATAATAAATCTATAGTTACATTTTTTTCATTAACTAGTTATGTATAACTATTATATATTTTAATGATAATAAAAAGGTTATCAACAAATATTAGTTATACAATAATAGTATTTTTAACAAAAATAATCAAAACTATATTTTATTAAGTATTACAAACAAACCAAACACTACTAAAAACATGTATATATTTCTTAATAGAGATTAAATTCTTATTGTAAATATTATAAAAATTATTTACAATTTCCTTAATTAATTTTGTATAAATAATACATAATAAATTTTCATGAATTCCAACTATGCTCATAAATAATACATAATAAGTTTTGCATTGATATGAATTTTTGATAAATATTATTCATTGTATTATGAAATATAATAAATACCCACTATCGATGTTGTTTCTAGTAATACATAATAATTTTTCATGAATTCCAACTAAGCTCATAAATAATACATAATAAGTTTCTATAGATATGAATTTTTATAAAATATTATTCACTATATTATGAAATATAATAAATACCCACTATCGATGTTGTTTCTAGTACGACTTTTACAAAATTCGTAATAATATGTAGTACCAGTTGTACTCGTAGTAGTTATACCTAGTAATACTAGTTGTACCCATCTTAGTTATACCAAATTCTACTAAGTTGTACTACATTCATAAAATCACTAATTTTAGATTATTTTCTTGCGATTTAGTTTGATTGAAATGTTAAAATCCTTATATTTATTAATATAAATTGACCCAGATCGATTCTTAAAACAAATATACAACTCAATTTCATAGTTTTTCAATGGTGTTTGCATTGATTATGAAGAATTTCAATGATGAATTTCAAGTTTGGGAGAGAGAAAGAAGAAGAAGAGAAAGGAAAAAGGAAGAAGAAGAAACGTTGGTGGAGTCCACATTTTTTCTTTTTATTTTTTACTTAAATTAAATCAATAATAGGAGGGGCAAAATATATCTTTAAATTGGTCAATATATGGTCAAAGGGTAGTTAGAACATAGAAGGGTATGAGAGTATAAAGACTTCGGTCAAAGGGCGTGAGAGATTTTGGTCCGAAAAGTTACTTACCTCGGTATTTAAAAACTCTCCAGAACCGCAAAACACATAACAAAGGATCTGCTTTATATGTGAGATGGTATCCTTGTAACTCCCAATACTTCATAAAATACTCAGCAAAGTCTCCAATTAAATGACAAAGAAATAACTCATATCTGCATTTAGATGTATATGTGTAAGAGATTTTCACATTATTCAAGTAAAACATTATGAACTTCTTAGGTATAAATTTAAAAATTGCTTACTAACTTCCCATTTATCATTTTGAAAACTAAACCAGTGACATTAGAAGTCTGTCCATAGTCATTGACAACAAAATCTCGATGATTAAGTTCACCGATAATTATATATGACATTATGTTATATGTAGAATCTGAAACAAAACATATTGGTCACAAAAACATACCGTATGAGTTGTTTGACGGTAGCAACTCTTTAACAACATGGGTGAAATCTTCAAACCTTGAGTAGGGTTTATCTTCATGTGATAGTTCCCACCACATTTGCGTTTTGGTTGTGGTCTTGATTTGATGATGGTAGGTGTTTCTCTGTCTCAACACAAAAGTGATTAATCTGAAATCCCATATATCTAACCAGTCTCCATCACATATGTCTCTATTGAATTTTAGATCACATGTGTAATCCCATATGTCTCCAAAAATAGAAATAATGATCCAAGAATTTGGGATCAAAAAAATCTCAAACTTTTTGATATGCTCCTTTTTGATGTTAGCAGCAATCTTATGACCCTGTGAAAGTTAAACGTGAAGAAACTTCAATATCATAATTAGCTAATTAAAATGAAAACAATCCCAATTTTGCATACTGTAACTTACAGAAATGTTGACCAAAAACATCTCGATTGTTTCACCAACTTTGGTGGAATACAACTTCCAAAGAAGCAAAACCTTCACTTGAATACGCCAATTCACTTTGTAAGGTTTAAGCGAATTAAGAGAAGTGACAGGTAGTGTAGAGGCTAACATCTTTGGATTCTCGAATTTTATTTAATCGTTTAGTTATGATAGGTATTAATAAGAATTGGTTTATATACAGTGTAATGGTATCGTCATTTTAATTTAGGTTAAGGAAGATTTCAAATCCATTAAAGATGACTCTAATTTGATCTTTGATTATTACGAATATATTTAAAGTAATAAAGTTGCTCACAAAGTTTGTTATTGTTTTGGATTTAAATAGAAAATCGTATATTCTGCTAATCAATTAAAGGGTAGTTATGGTATGCTCTTTATAAATAAAAGATCTTCGATAACGATTTCAAGTACTAATTAATTATCATTAATGGAATCAAATACATCAGTGAATCTTTAAGTAAATATTGAAAAGCGGATATTATGGTGGAGATAATGATTCCACCCATATCAAGAATATACGATTTTATGCCATAAAAATTATCCAAACCAATGATGCGATCTCGGCCCATATTCGTAAAAAATCCCGAAAAGATTAGGCCGGAATGAAAGAAATTTTCTAAAAAGGCCCAAATTATTATATGGTTTGTCATTAAATTAAACGGTTAGGATTAAAAGCTTGCCCTTACAACGAACGACCAATATTAAAAGTTGATATTCTCGGCGGAATTATTAGACGGTTAGGATTAAAAGCTACAACTTATAAACGAACGGCTAAGATTAGAACATAAAATTTTCGGATTACATAAGCAGGTATAAAAGATCCGCGCGTTTATCCATATTTTGAGTTGTTTGGCAACAGTTTTTATGATTTCTTACACTATAGTATTTATACGCTAATTTAATGATTTTGTTTGGCTACAGGGTTAAATCGCTTTTACTTTAATAGTATAGATGTAGGATTGATGCTACTATCTCATATATTCGGTATCGAACTCCATTCCATAATCTCATTATTGAGGGTTATTGGTATCTCTTATCTAACTTTCAAGTGGTTAAACTAACATTCCATCTTGACGGTGAGAATTATTGTGTCTACAAAGACAAAGATATTGTTGAGGATGTTTTGAATTGCCCTAAAATTTGTCTCACATAATTTTTAGCATGGTTTGAGTGTAATAGACTTCGTCCAGAAGCAAGATCACTAACTTATATTGAAATGCCAACAAAGTTCATTTACGATGGGAAAGAGAAAGAATGGAAAAAGAGAAGTAGGAAAGGTGGTTTTGCACTGGGCAGACTTCAACATGCATCACCATCTTTGGGGGAATTTTTTTATTTGAGATGTATGCTTTTGCAAAACAGGGGAGCTATGTGTTATGAGGATCTGAAAACAATTAATGGAGTTGTTTTTGAAACTATTTATGATACCTACTATAAGCTAGGCTAGCTGGATGATGATAAGGAATCTATTGAAAGTTTAAAGGAAGCAGGATTTTGGGCACGAGCACCTTATGTTCGAAAACAATTTGCTATTATTCTATTATCTTCCAGTTTAACTAAGCCTGAGTTAGTATGGAAGAGAAGAGACTTGGCATATTCTATCTGAAGACATTATTCCTAAGCTACAGAGAGATTGTAAGAGACCAGGTTATATTTCCTATCATTTTTAAAAATAAATAATATTATATTACTAATATTGTTAAACTCTATAACATGTTTGGTTATTGTGTATACATTTGTGCAGACCTCGGACTTACTGAAAATCAGTTAAGGAACTTTACATTTGAAAGAACCCATCCCATTTTTTTTTATAACCCATTTAAATCAACCAGCTAAAACAACTCCAATTAATTAAACCAATTAAACCAGACCAAGCAACAATTAACAAGCAGAAGACTTAACCGAAATCCAATAAAAACAATTCCATTAACCAAACAATTCAACAACATTATTCCAGAACATGATCATCCTAACATGCTACTAAATTCCTTTCTAAGATCCTAACAAATCCAACAATAATCTAAAAACACCAATGAGCGCTGATGCGGACATCAGAACTAGATCAGACCAAGAGTACACCAAACCGGTCTACATAGAGAAATTTGGAGAATCTTTGTCTAAATGGAGTTCTGATCAAGTACAAGGGGAAGGGTTAATTATTCACCATGATATTAACCCTAAGAAGTCCGACAGTTCAAGAGGGATCAAAAATCAGCAAGTCAAATCACCTTACTATTGGGATATGACTGTTGCACTCTTTTTCCCTTATCTAGGGTTTGTCCCAATGGGTTTACCTAGAAAGGTTTTTAATGAGGCAACATCAAGTCATCAAGGAATCATTCACCATCCATATGATTCAAAGATGATAGCTGATGTACATTCTGATCTACTCGCGGATAAGCATGCTGAACTACTCGCTGACAAGCATGCTGAACTACTCGCTGACCGACTACCTGAACTACTCGCTGACCGACTGCCTGAACTACATCAGATTGCGAGCTGTGAGGATTTGAAGTCTTTTAACACTTGGATCAGCCATGAAGGTAGCCCGCACAATCATTTGATTTACTACAAGGCCCCAGCCCATGGAGAACATCCCAAGAGAAGACCCCAAGTCCAAACCACCCTTTGAATCAAGGTCGTTGATCTACTTAGAGCGATATAAGGAAACTCTCCTTTACCTTCATATGGACGTGTCTCAAAGCTACATTTGGAAACCAGGAGAAACTCTACAGCAACCAGAGAATATTAGGAGAATATTCACGCACAATAATAGTCATTGGATCAGGAGGATTCAATCATATTATTACTCGCCTTGTTTGGAGTCGATCATCGTCAATGCACAACGACTCTTTCCTATTAAGTTCATGTGTGTGATACAGCATCTCCAAGTGCACAAGAAGCTTCCAAGGCGTCACTATTACCTTCCCAAGTTGACGAGATACAAGGCACACCTCACTTGCCTTACTTGGACCTATTCTACACTTTATGGTCCAACAGCCATATTTTCATTAATTGTTGCGATTTATTTCTTCTTTCTAGGTTTAGAACGTGTGACTCAGCCTATATAAGCTGATCATTAGTCTCATTGTAAATTCACCCTTGATCAATTTAAAGTAAAGAAAGTTTTATTCTTGTCAAAGTTTGAGTCTTTGTCATTGTTCTTCATTAGTCTTAAGTGAGCGAGTCTCTTAAGTCTATTGGAATCTGCGGATTAAGTTTGTTGAGTGATTCAACATCCTTTATTCGTCCATTGATCGAGTGAGTCGATTATCCCACCGATTGAGCGAGTCAATCACCTGAACTATCCCCTGAACCACCCACTGATTCACGAGAGAGTGCTTCTGGCCAGCTCGTGAATTCCACCTTCCGCAAGCTAAGCTTGGAATCTCTTGATCATCAAGTGATCTAAAGTTTGGAGTGATTCCAATCTTGCATCATCTGGTATCAGAGCTTCAAAAGCTCCTATCCCCAAGGTTGTATCTTTTCAACCTATATTTGTTTTTCTATTTATTTCTTATTATTTTTATTTTATATATAAAAAAAATCAAATAAAATTTTATTCCTTGCTTTAATCTTGTTATTTGCTTCAGTATTTCATTAACAAAAAAAAATTGTTTTACTTCATTTTCTTATTTATTTCGGATTTATTAAAAGAAAAGCCATAAAAATCATATTTTTTGTTAGTCTAAATTAATTTCGTATTTTATTTTTATAAAACCAGAAAATAAAATAAAAGCTGAATTTTTCTTTTTTGTTATTTGAATTTTTCGGATTTATTAAAAAAATATATATATATTCATTTCTATTTTTTTGAAGTTTTTTTCCTTATTTGTTGATTTACTTTTTGATACATCTTTCTTTTGCTTGTGCAAGATTCTTCTATCACGAAGACCAGAGCAAATATGGAGTTTATTGAGTTTTACTCAGATGAAGAACTTCAAGAAGAAGAGCCCTATCAAGTCACGTCGGATGAGGAAGACAACTATGGAACGATCTCGTGGCGACGAGATGATAGTTCAGCTTCTGATTCAAGAGATGAACCAGGCCATGAAGCACCAGAACCAGAACCGCCTGACTCATACAACAACAAAGGCTACTCTAAACCATGGATTAAATTTAATGATAATTTTTCCAGCCATGGTTCAAAATCTCCATTGACCCAAATTATGTCTTTTTCAGGACAAGATGATTATCTTAAGCGAAAAGAAGACATGGAGAATAAAAAAGCAACAACGAAGAACTACCATTATAGACCTCTTCCAAGGCATGAAGAGAAGACCGACCATCACCTCTTGTCACACAGAGTGCCTACATCCTCACGTCAAGCAAACCAGAGAGACAAGTACTTCTGTACAAACCCACGAGTAGTACAGGAAGTGATTCAAGGATCATCCATTCGTTTTGAACCACATCCAAGTGGTAGGCGTGATCCCCTAGCTGAGAGAGACGCAAGGACCAGTAAGCTAGGAGGAGGCGAGCTAAAATATGGTGCTAGAAGAGACCCGTTGCTATCCAATCCCAACCGAACCCACAAGACGAATTACAGGTTATCTCTAAACAATGGTTATGAGTATTTTGGACCTGAAAGTTTTGAATTTGCAGGACATGAAAGAGATTATCTACAATGGGAAATCAACATGGACAAGTACTTTAGGTACTATTCCATTCCCAAAGAAGAGAGGCTCACCTATAGTCTTGAACAACTCATGGGAAGTGCAAAACATTGGTGGAAGCGAGAGGAAAAAGATAGAGTATGGTACAAGGAGCCATCACTCAGAACGTGGGGACAACTAAAGCTGCTTATGAGGGAGAGATATGCACCTCAAATGATGTCCCAGCCCGGTCAAAACACTTATCCCTCAACGGAACCAAGCCGAGAGAACACAACACATCAACGTGTTAGTTCCAAACACAACGCGGATATATCACCCGCCAAGGTAAGTGACACAACTTCTAAGCTTAATGTTTATCAACAAGTTGAGCACGTGATACACTTGCTTTCATCCAAGAAGAATGAGAAAGGTATAGGTGAAAGGGAAGATTCGGCTTCAATACCTTTACTTAAGCCGCAAGATAAACCAGAGCAAGGTAAGTTCTCTAACTATTTAAATTCAAATGCACCAACATGTTATAGATGCCATAAGAGAGGTCATTTTGCTGCAATATGTCCTGAAAGACAAGTAGAAGATATCACTTCAATAGAGTTAAAACTGAATGCATCTAACTCAAATGATTGTCTAGTGAAATCAAGTTTAGAAATTCCCAATTCTAGATTAATGCACTTGTCTTTTCCCAAAGTTATTGATGCAGGCCTAAGTCATATGATGGATGAAAAGGCTGAAGAACTAAACCACCATGTAGCAACCCCAAGGGAAGTTGAGAATGATATAAGCTTTGAAGAGAAACTTTCGGAAACAAAGTCATCACAAGTTTGCGAAAATAAGATGTGTGAGCAAGCAACTGTTGAAGCACGTGTGAAGGCACAACTATGTTCAACATCATCTGATCTTGCTTCAAACATCACACTCATTAAGGTTGAGTTAATGCCAAACACCTTAAATGGTATCCTAGTAAGTGAAACCTACGATCTTGTTCGATATTGGAATAATTTAATAATTAATCGTAGCTTCAAAGACTTTGTTTTAAATGATTATATTTCAAGTATAATGCACTTGATTTTATTCTTAAGTGTCAAGAAAGATACAGGTACCATAGAAGAGTATTATGATGAACGAGAGACCACATCCCAAATGATAATGAATGTGGAGCAAACGGAGAAACTAGCAAAGAGTGATAACATGCATCCAGTTAAAGAGCATAAGATGTGTTTACCAGCTAATAAAGATGATGAAGTTAGCACCAACAACATCTTGCTGCAAGAAGAATCACCGGACCAGTCATTGAATCAACCAACCGTGGTTATTTCGAAAGATATATTCAACAAAGATCTATGTCAAGTAAGTCCCACGTTACTTCGAGTTATTTCTAATAATTTGAATGATGTGATAATAATGTTGTTAAGGTCTAGAAAGTTTGAGAGAAACGTTGGTTATTTAAATAAACATGTAGAATCAATTTCTTGTTTTAAATCATATCGATTAGTTGATACACTTTGTGCCATACTTATTGATAAACTTTATAGAAGAGAAATGGTTCAACTCGTCCTTGTTTTACATGTTTATATTGTTCCCATGACTGTATTAATGCACCTGTTCTTTGCCAAAAGTGTCAACAACATTGCAGGTACCGATGAGGATCATAAAGGCGATTTACCAAAGCTGAAGAAACGCTTGAATCAAAATCAGACCCGGAGTAAACCAGCGCCATTGGTGATTACACCATCCCTAATGGAGACTAGGAGAGTCCCAAGTTATTTCTTAATCAAAGAGGAACCGCCGGATTTCAAAGCTCAAGCAAAAACTCGAGAAGGAGCTAACCACGTTACACCATCAACCGTTGTACTAAATCAAAACCGAGGAGTGATCTTTACTTTCTTGCTCAAAGGAGAGCCACCGAATGCACCATGCATCATGAAGACAGAACAACACCAAGGTAAGACACTGAACTCTCAAAATTGCATGAAAGCTAACTTGCTTTCTCTTGGTGCAGATTGTACAGTTTCGAGGTCGAAACTTTTTCAAGAGAGAGGGTATGATGCGGACATCAGAACTAGATCAGACCAAGAGCACACCAAACCGGTCTACATGGAGAATCTTGGAGAATCTTTGTCTAAATGGAGTTCTGATCAAGTACAAGGCGAAGGGTTAATTATTCACCATGATATTAACCCTAAGAAGTCCGATAGTTCAAGAGGGATCAAAAATCAGCAAGTCAAATCACCTTATTATTGGGATATGACTGTTGCACTCTTTTTCCCTTATCTAGGGTTTGTCCCAATGGGTTTACCTAGAAAGGTTTTTAATGAGGCAACATCAAGTCATCAAGGAATCATTCACCATCCATATGATTCAAAGATGATAGCTGATGTACATTCTGATCTACTCGCGGACAAGCATGCTGAACTACTCGCTGACAAGCATGCTGAACTACTCGCTGACCGACTGCCTGAACTACTCGCTGACCGACTGCCTGAACTACATCAGATTGCGAGCTGTGAGGATTTGAAGTCTTTTAACACTTGGATCAGCCATGAAGGTAGCCCACACAGTCATTTGATTCACTACAAGGCCCCAGCCCATGGAGAACATCCCAAGAGAAGACCCAAGTCCAAACCACCCTTTGAATCAAGGTCGTTGATCTACTTAGAGCGATATAAGGAAACTCTCCTTTACCTTCATATGGACGTGTCTCAAAGCTACATTTGGAAACCAGGAGAAACTCTACAGCAACCAGAGAATATTAGGAGAATATTCACGCACAATAATAGTCATTGGATCAGGAGGATTCAATCATATTATTACTCGCCTTGTTTGGAGTCGATCATCATCAATGCACAACGACTCTTTCCTATTAAGTTCATGTGTGTGATACAGCATCTCCAAGTGCACAAGAAGCTTCCAAGACGTCACTATTACCTTCCCAAGTTGACGAGATACAAGGCACACCTCACTTGCCTTACTTGGACCGATTCTACACTTTATGGTCCAACAGCCATATTTTCATTAATTGTTGCGATTTGTTTCTTCTTTCTAGGTTTAGAACGTGTGAACTCAGCCTATATAAGCTGATCATTAGTCTCATTGTAAATTCACCCTTGATCAATTTAAAGTAAAAGAAAGTTTTATTCTTGTCAAAGTTTGAGTCTTTGTCATTGTTCTTCATTAGTCTTAAGTCTATTGGAATCTGCGGATTAAGTTTGTTGAGTGATTCAACATCCTTTATTCGTCCATTGATCGAGTGAGTCGATTATCCCACCGATTGAGCGAGTCAATCACCTGAACTATCCCTTGAACCACCCACTGATTCACGAGAGAGTGCTTCTGGCCAGCTCGTGAATTCCACCTTCCGCAAGCTAAGCTTGGAATCTCTTGATCATCAAGTGATCTAAAGTTTGGAGTGATTCCAATCTTGCATCATCCTAGATCATCCTCCTCTCTTCGCCATGATTCCACGGATCACACTTTACCTTTACCTCTTAAACAAGAAAGAACAGCAACAAACATGGGCTTGCAAGGGTCAAAACAATCTCCACACACACCAAACACCACATATCAACCTTTCTCTAGCCTTGAACTACCAAGAACAAGCTTGGATCTCTCCAAAAACCCACTCAAAGGCACCAAAAGGATCAAACTCACTCATTGTTCTCTCTCAAACTCACAAAGCGACAAAGTGAAGTAAACAGAGAGAAACGGCGCTTCAAAACTTATAAGGTCGACCTATGTTTTCCCCGAAACCAAGGCTCAATTGAACCGACGATTTAAAACTTAAACCGTCGAACCAAAAATTACTAGCGTCGATCGACACCACCTGGTTTTCCAAACACGGGCTTTACAACATTGATTGAGATGGAGAAACTATTGCGAAGAAACGGGAGTACCTTGTGTAAGTTTGACAAGATTCCAAGTGGATATTAGATATTAATGAGGGGAAGATTAATGAACCTAATGATGGTGAAGTCTTGATTGACATTCCAGAAGACCTACTAATTACGTCGTGTGACGACCCTATCCAAGATATTTATTGATCAAGATCTTATTAAGTATGTCAAGATAGAATAGACCATTATGTTCTACTTTATATTGGTCTATTCTATATTGACTAAGTTCGGATAGTATAGACCACTAGGCTCGTCTCTACATTGGTCTATACTATACATACGGGGGATGTTAAGAGATAAAATAGATTAGCATTATTTATATTATTAGCTTCCCTTGTAAGCTTATCCCTTATCCCACCTATATATATGTGTGGTTGTAAACCTAATGAAGTAAGAAGAGTAATTCTCTCTCTTTTCTATTCTTGGTTACTATTCATCTTCTCTCCCAATCTCTTTCTTATTCTTGTTACTCAAATCTAACATTTTTCTCTCTTGTTATTCCGCTTAATTCAACATGGTATTAGAGCATTTTTTCGATTCTATGCTCCTTAAACATCTCTATTCTACCTAATCTCTCTATACTCTTCTCATTCTCTTCAATCTTTTCTCTAGATCTAGATCTAGATCTATTTTTTTTCTTCCACTGGATAATAAATCTTATCTTCTAACATCTTCAAGTTCTCACCATGGAGAACCCAAAACCGATTGTCAATCCGGTCGTTCTTAAGGGTTTGAACTATCTTTTGTGACCAAGAACCACAAGAACTGTTCTTTGTGGCCTAGGGCTTTGGAGTCACGTTGAGGTCAACCATGCCACTCAAGAAGTCACAAAGAAAGATGAAAAGGAGACCGAGGGAGAAGAAGACAAGGCAGCCAAGATTGAGAAGGAAGCCAAATGGTTCCAAGAAGATCAACCCGGAAGCCATCCGCACAAACCTGCCGGTTTAGGAACCACCGGCCATTCGCAACCCAGCAGCCATCGGCAAAAGCCTGCCAGTTTAGGAACCACCGGCCATTCGCAACCCAGCGGCCATCCACAGCTTGTACCGTAGGAAGCTTTGACCATCCCGGTGGGTTCTCTACCAAGTCCGGATACTCATTCTCTAAACCAAGAGCCTCATTTGGACCCTATCCATGGAAATGAAAGTGATGTGCAATTGGAAACATCAACAATGCATGAAGAAGAGGAGGAAGAGGAGGATGTGGAAGAGCATCTACCTCCTCCACAACCTCTTAGAAGAAGTACAAGACTCCAAGAGAAAAGAGTCTTCTACAACAATCAAGTCGTGGCTCATCCAATACAATTCGTGGCTTATCCAATACAAGCCGTTTGTTCGCTTGCCCTCTTGCCTACCGACCATCAAGCCTTTCTTGGAAAGATTGACGCACATACCATTCCTCAATCTTATGAAGAAGCCAAAGAAGATGATCGTTGGATTTAAGACGTAGAGGATGAAACCGGAGCCATGATCTACAACCATACATGGGACAAGGAAGCTCTTCCCCCGGGAAAGAAGGTCGTAAGCTCTAAATGGATCTTTACAATTAAGTAATTAAGTAGTGGCGAGGTGGAAAGGTACAAGGCTCGGCTTGTTGCACGTGGGTTTACTCAAATATATGGGGATGACTACATGAATACAGTCGCCCCGGTGGCCAAGCTTCACACGGTTCGGGTTGTTCTCTCTCTAGCCACCAACTTATCTTGGGATGTGTGGCAAATGGATGTTAAGAATGCCTCCCTTCAAGGAGAACTTGAAGAAGAAGTGTATATGACTCCACCTCCCGGCCTTGAATCTCTTGTCACACCGGGCAATTTTTACGTTTGAGGAAGGCAATCTATGGTCTTAAACAATCCCCAAGGGCTTGGTATCACAAGCTAAGCTCCACTCTCAAAGATCATGGGTTTAAGCGATCCGAGGCTGACCACACTCTCTTTACTCTTCAAAATGATCAAGGTATTGTTGTTGTTCTCGTGTATGTGGATGATATCATCATCTCCGGGAACAACAAGGTATTGTTCTCGTGTATGTGGATGATATCATCATCTCCGGGAACAACAAAGTGATCAAGGTATTGTTGTTGTTCTCGCCACTGGTGTCGATCGACACACGCGACCATCCTCGCGATACAAAAGATTGTTGTTGATCAACACACTGGCGTCGATCGACATTGATGCCCTAACATCACTCCAGTCGCTTCTCATCAACGGATCCGCCCTTCCAAACACTCCACAGTCGAATAAACACTTCACAAGGATCGTCCAAAGGCACCATAACACAAGAAACAAGCATACAACCAAAGAAAAACAATCAATATCCATAGAAATCACTAAAACATGAATCAAACAGCTTAGATAATCCTAGCTCCTGCACTCACCTCTTAAACAAGAAGGAACAACAACGAACAGGGGCTAACAAGGGTGAAAACAACCTCCAAAGACACCAAACACCACGGATCTAATATCCTTTAGCCTAAAACCTCTCTCAAATCTCACAATACCTCACTGGAGAACACTTCACACTTCTCTATTCTTTTTCTAAACTTCAAAAAGCGGTTAAATGAAACAAAGCGACCTCTTGCTATTTTAAGTCGCAACTTAGGGTTAACCCACCCCCAGCCAAATCAATTTCGTAATTAAAATTAAACCGCTCAAACCAAAGAATGTAGGTATCGATCGACACCACCAATTTTCGAACACGGGTGTTACAGAAAGTGACTCTTTATGTAAAGCACTTTTTTATAAAAGAGTGCAATGAAAAGACACAACCGTTAATGACATTTATTCAGATTGCTGTAAAAAATTATTTTACCAAAGACGTGACGAAAAGGCGCTACCATTAGTGGCATTTTTCAGATTGCTATTATTATATATAGAAAAAATTGCAAAATAATCACAAAGACACCTACTTTATGCTATAGGTATACTTTCTAGATATAAAATGACTAACAAACCCCTTACAAACTCTAACTAGTTTACTTTTTTCTTTTTTTTGTTCTAACCCTCTATTTTTTTTGGTCATAACCCTCTGCTAGAGATTGGTGTTTGATGTAATATATATATTTCTGTATTATCATTACAAACTCTACATCTCTAAATGTCATATTTATTTTTAGAGATTGTTATTTAATATATCCACTAGGTGACTGACCCGCGGTTGCGTGGATTGAGATATATCACAGATATGATAGTATATTTTAACTATTGAAAGTTACCGAGTACAATTTCTGTCTAGTTGATTCATGAATATAATTAAGTTATGATATCTTGTTTTTGTTAGACATATCTTTTTGGATGGCATCTTTGTAATATTGGTAACATGTGAATATTTGGGTTTGTATGTCTTGTTTGACCTTTAGTAGCAGACATAATTTATTTGTGGACTCCTATTATACAAAGGTATGTTTAATAAAGTTCATTTGTTTTCCGAAAATTTAATTTTAGATTTGTGCTGTTATCAATTTGTTTGTTTTTGTCTCCGATTTAATCCACTATACACCGCAGGACAAATATTTTATTTTTAATTCACATTATTAAAAATTTACAGATTTTGTTAGAGTTATTAATAGTTATTAAGATTGCATAATATCTATCTTTACTACATCAATTTGATTATACATGTCTTACATTGGTGTTATTAGAAAAATAGTAAAATGAAGATTTTACCCGTATTGAAGTACGCATGCGATTAATGATATTTTAATTTTGTAATAATACCAATTCAAACACAGCCCGTCTTACAACTTTTTCTGCCATATAATCCTTTAGAAGCATAGTATACCTTTTCCGTCTTACAAACCGTCCCGTCATATTATCGCCAAAGTATTAAACTTATGTTTTTGTGTTTTTGTTAAAATAATAAACGAACTGTTTAGGCATCTCATCGTATATGTACAACATGGTCAATTCTTTGCTTAGATTCGAATCCTCCGAGAAAATAAAAGTGGTCATTTAGAAAAAATACTAAAGTTGAACAAAACTAATGTGAGATAGTACATGTATAAAATGGAGGCTATTTATGAAACATAGTAGACTTTAAGGTTTTTTGCTTTCTATGTAAAAAATATGTTACAGTTTTTATAAAACAGAATATTGGCATCGATAAAGTTAATGGGATCGATGTAGTTAATATAATGTATTAACTTTGGGTATCGAGTTTTAAGTGTAGTTAATGGTTTTTTGTAAATATTTACTTTTATTAGGGTAATTTTGCAATTTTTGGTGAGAAGTTATGTGAGAGTGCCACATCAGCTTTTTCAAGTCAAAATACTTCTCTATTAATATATAGGGCATTACAACCCCCTTAAATTATTTTCTCTCTCTCTCTCTCTCTCTCTAGATCTGTTCTCAAATGTCACAAATTAAACTAATATTTTTCTTCTTCTTAATCATAGTAACCCCAAACTTCAATATAAAAGAAAGTCCAATAGTTTTTGTTAGTAAATTTAATTTTCATGTTCAATATATATAAACTTGTCTATCAATATGTAACGACTGCGTGATTCACATGACCATATGGACTACACCGCTTGAATAGTCACCAATGGTTATACACATAAATTTTTATAGCCATGAGTTTCAAACTTTGCTCTCTCTAGCTTCGTTTTCATCTTCCAATGTTTAATTTCATTCTAGTTTAGTTTGTTATTGTAACGCCCGACTGTCACATCTCCCAGTGGGTCCCATGTTCACTCTCAGCCCATGGGTCCACCTATCTTAATGGGCCTCTCATCTTCTCACTAGCCCCGTAAGCCCATCCATACCTGACGGTCGGTTTGCTACATTTGGGACGCTTTAAAGAGTTGTTTACTAGTCCTACAAACCACCACATGATCGTTTTCAACGTTTTTACCTCACTCATACTGTTCCGACAATCACTTTCCAGAAGGTCACCTATCCTTTGATTACTCCAGCTTAAGCACGTTTAACTGTAGATTTCTCTCATGACCTTTAACTGAAAACATAAGTGCACTTGGTAACATAGGTGGCCAAATAAATTCATTTATACCAGGGCCGCACAGTTATAGCCATTATTTACTTTCACTCTAGCTTCGTTTTCATCTTCCAATGTTTTTTGGTTAGCTTAATTTGCATATTCCATTATTTTCTCTTTTCACCTAGACACCTTGACTATATATCTTCTTATACTTAAAAGAAGAGTATAAAGTTGAAAATCTCCAAAATTTGGTCAAATTTTCTGAAACTGCCATTCTATTTGGCATAAAAGAGACATATTATTGAAATTGATAGGGGTAATTATGTCCAAAAATCAGGTGAATCAAAATTACCCTTGGATCCGCGCGTTTCTAACAACCCACCCGGGAAACTATTTGGATCCTCTTTTTCGTCTATAGACCTGCAACAAGATAGCAAATATCTTTGTGGGCCTTAAAAACCCATAACAAAAGTAATCGGATCATAAAGCCCAATCAAAACGATAGTAAATTATAAACCCATGACATAAAAAATTTAGACCCAATTGACCAATTGTGTTATTTACTTACAGAATATATAGAATATTCGACACATTAATGACCATTTCAAAAATCATAACAATCTATATATTGAATCATTAATTTTCCTCCAATCATATCAATTTCGCTTGATCAATATACTGTTTATTCGCATATAATTAATTATGATTAATAATTATATTCAAAACCGTTATCAATATGTAAGGTCTTGAACTTGCTAATCAAGCATACCAATAATCGATATCAAAGGTTATCTTACATGCAAACCTCTATAAATATTTTTCAATCATCGATTCTCAAAATCATCAAACACACAACTCTCTAAAATAACCACAAAACAAAAAATGACAGACAATATGTGGATTATTGGAGGCTACAAACGAAAAATTACCTTCATGGCTGGATCTTCTGTATTTTATTGTTTTGGAGGTTCTTTGATCTTGGAGGTATTTACAATTTCTTACTAATAAATAACTTTTTAAGATTAATTACTCAGAATCTATATTGACTCTACTACACTGCTAGATTCTACATTGATTCTAACCTCCCTGGACTTCAAGAGGAGAAGTCATGGAAGTAAAATATGAATTAATATTCGAATGTACCATCTGATTCTCTATGAAATGCTGAGATTTGGAGATTAGAAGCAACATGCATGTTTGTTGTTCATTTGGGAGGTGAGCCTTACAATATATCGATCTATATGTATAAACTTTAACATAAAGAAATCATCATAAGTTTATTTGTAATTTTTTTTATACCTCAAGCCTAACTGATGTTGTTTCAGTACCGGTTATTCCCAACAAAGATAATATCTCCATTCTTCACTGCAATAAAACATGAAACAAGAACATCCATCACACACCTGTATTAGTACACGCTAAACCAATGTTTTCATATTTTCTATATCATCTTATTCTATAAAGGTCATAGAGAACCTTGGCAAGCTCACTAAATTAATGGGAAGGACTTCAGAACAGGCTTCTTGGTCTTGATTCAGTGTCAAAGTTACGAAAGGCAATTAGCATTCAAAATAATAACTTCTAAGATATGTTAATAATTGTAGCTTAGGTCCCAATACATAACATGAACAAACCCGAAAGAGATTTCAAACAAATGCATATAGCAAATAGAAGAATTATCCAGCAAATAAAAAAAAACAGAGAAGAAAAAGCATATAGCACAAAAGCTTCTTAGTGATCCTCACAACAACATTGAGATTATAATTACAGAATATGAACAATTATCAGTGAGATGAGTCCAAATTCAGTTAGCAAACTGGAGAACACAAAAAGTAGAAATAGTTAGTACCAGACATTCGCTTTGAGGCAGCTGGAGAGAGCCTCGGGATTGTTCATGATATATAGGTCAGTACCAGACGTTTACATAATATATATGTTACTACTATTAAGATCCATTTCATTTCTAAGTTGATTTGATTCAATTGCAAAAAAGACTAAAATCCCATAATGTCGATACACAAATATTGTACTACGATACCTCTGTTTATTTCTATATGTACTCTTGAATCAATTAAACATAATCCTAATCAGTTAAAAACTTATAAATTCCTAACTACGATACCTTTGCTTGTTACTAACAAAATTATTACACTAAAAACACTATGAAAAATTTGAAATTAATATAGCCTACACTGATGTAAAAGAGATGACAAACAAATTCCAAAATTGAAAAAACTAAAATATGTCAAGGAGATGACAAACAAATTCCCAAATTGAAAAAGCTAGGTTCAATGAGATTCAGCTTAAGAGGGATACAACATGATGTCTTAGATGGTTATTGACGAAATGAGAGATGCAGGCTGGAGAAGAAGAAAGAGGTTGCGGTCGCTGCTGGTTTCACCAAAGCAATTCCGGGATGAAGAAAAAGCAAGAGGAACTTTAATCAAAGGACTCAAGAGGGAGTGTTTAGATTTGAGTCCTCCATCAAACATGCAATAAGAAAAGAAAAATTAGTTAGAAAAAGAAGAAAAAGAAGAATAAGAAGCAAAGGAAAGTAAGAGCAAGGGGAAAAAGTCGCCAAAGAAAAGAAGAAGATGTCATGAAACTGAATCAACGACAAAGAAGGAACAAGGTAGCAAAACTAACATAAGGAGATGTTGGCCTTTGTGATGTTTTGGTAATGGTTAATTGGCTGTATATTTGTTAGGCCCAATAGAAAGTGTGTTTTGCTGTACTATATAAAGCTTGGCTAAGGACCAAGTCAAATTCGCCCTTTCATAAAAGGTTCCAACGTTTTTTTTCTTAAAATAACTCTAATTACAAACTTGTTGACAAAAAAATCACAAAGTTTGTTCACATTTATCATTTAGTTTGTTAAAAAAAAAAATATGTCGCATGTTATGTTATTACGTTCATATTATTAAATTTATTTGTGCAATAAATTGATTCCAATTAAGTCATATATTTTATATTTTAGTATAAATTATATTTTGATACGGTTACTAGGATTGATTTTCAAAGAGCTGTTTCAAACAAGAATTTTAAATGGTGTGAATAGGAACCATTGGACATAAAATTTTGGTTTTTCTACTTTAAATAATTATGTTTTTTTTGAGAAATATACTGAATATTCAAATATAAAAACAGTTTTTGATACCTTATTTTTATATTTGAAGTTGTTCATACTTTCAACTAACAAAAAAAAACCATGTTTTATCAAGTAAAAAGCAAAGATAAAACATTACTTATTTATAAACGACATTCAATTGTCAGTTGAATTGGAATACAACATATATGTTTAGATTAAATATATTTATAGATATGATATCAAATTTCAATGAATTAGCCTATATATTAATGAGGTTGATGATGATCCCAAGCCAGTCCTGCAAAATAAAAGGTGAGAAACCAAACCAGTGAGTTGCTTATTGCTTCGTGGTGAATGTTTTAGATGGAGATGGAGTAGGATTGACATAAATGATGAAGAGTCGCATGGATGCTTGCGCTTGCTATTGATTGTCGTGACAAGAATTGAACCATCCATGAGAATCTTCATTGTTTGTGTATGTGACTCGTATTTCCTTCCTTTTAACAAATTGGCCTTGCTCTGATTAAAACATTCGTTATATTTATCTCTCCATGACTCGCTGGAGCGTTGTTGTATCCCACATTCACTCGTCCAGACATTGTAAAACGATGAAACCCACAAGGGGAATTATTCAACTTTCAAACGCTCATAATGCACGACATGAAGCAGAAGTTATAAATTAAGAAAATTAACTTTTTTAGTTTTTACCATTTAAAAATTGGTGAAAAATAAATGAGTCTGAAAAATGTGATATTTATTAAAAGAAAATGATATATATGAAAAAGTGAAGCGATTTTGAAAAATGTGATGATACTTGATGAGACAAAAAGTAGTGAAGATGTGGAACCGGTTCACCGCTCGGTTCGGCCAAGGATACCAAACCGCAAGTATCTCGATTGAGTCAACATTTGGAGACTTTGGTTTTATTTCTTTGTTTCATTTGTTTCTGTTTGCAAATAAGTTGAAGTGGTCTTCCACATTATAAGGAGCCACTCAACCACTTTCCCCATTCCCTAAGTCGTAGGAATCGTTATGTTTCCACTACGATATGCAGTTGTATTTGCTTCTATTTAAATCAATGAAAAAGACAAAAAGAGGTGGTTCATCTAAACAAAACAAATATCGATCTTGTTGTTCATTGAGCAATACTCTAGCTTTGAAGAGGGATCTATCAATACTTGTTAAAGAGAGTGCATGTCTTTCAAAATCACCTTTTCAATTTGATGTGAAAAAAATGAAAAATTGTTCAACGCAATGTATGTGCGTTTGAGACTATCTTATGTGCTTTTAATAAACCACCGGGCAATTAACCCTATCAAAAAATTACTCTTTTCTCTTTTTAAGTATCTCCACTAATTACTTGTCTACTGTGACAGTCACAAACTCTAAGGAGTTAAATGTTTGTTTGATAGTTATTTATGGCTTATTTACCAACTCACAATTTTTTTGATAAAATAGGTTTTGATATGTTTTTTATATGACTAAACACAAGTATCCATAAACATAAATAGACTAAACGTAAATGATACTGCAATTGATCATCCACTTTTCAATAAGAAAAATATAATCATTGCATATTGTATATACATAATTAGAGAATTTCTATAATTGGTACCTACAATGACGATAATAAAGTGGATGATCAATTGCAGTATCATTTATTATCGTAGAAGAGAAATAGTATATTTTGAGAGAAGTTGAGTTTGTTATTTTAATGGATTTCTCTCTCTCTCTCTCTCTCTCTCTCTCTCTCTCTATCTCTTACACAAGTATCCATAAACATATATAGATTAAACGTAAATGATACTGCAATTGGTCATCCACTTTTTCAGTAAGAAAAATATAATCATTGCATATTGTATATAAATAATTAGATAATTTTTTATAATTGCTACCTACAATGACAATAATACACAGAGAGAGAGAGAGAGAGAGAGAGAGAGAGAGAGAGAGAGAGAGAGAAATCCATTAAAATAACAAACTCAACTTCTCTCAAAATATACTACTTCTCTATTACAAGGGCAATAATGTCTAAAATTGTGTTGAATAATGTGAAAGTAATTTAGAAAGTACAATTATAAGTGAAAGTATGGTTTTTAGCAAACTTATACCCACAAAGTAGGTGTAAGTGTAAATACCTATTATATATACTATATTTTTTTACATATTTGCTACTTACTATCCAAAGTTCAAGAATGATTAAAAAATCACATAAATTTTATACAAATTTTGTTAATCGATATACAATAAGAACCATCATAACTCTACATGCAACTCTTTTAGCCTTTTATTCGATTACAAAATATTTCTTCAATGTTTGGTTGAAACATTGAAGAGTGAATTTCCTATAAAAGTAGGTTTATCGATATACAAAAAAAAATGAAAAAGCTGATAAATAATTCTACATAGAAACATATATATTATAATAACTAGATGACTTTTGTGAACGGTCTTCTATTTTCACATTAAAAACTCATCTTTAACGTTCAATATTCATCTTCAACTCTAACTTCTTTTAAAAATTTCTTTTAAAAATTTCTTTGTTTTGACAGAGATTTAGAATCCATGGTAAATCTCTCTCTCAAGGGTAAGATTTGGGTTATTTAAACATAAAATTTGTTTGACCAAATGTGATCCAGTTAGAGGATGACATAATGTTGTAAAGAAGTTCAGTGAGGAGAAATAAATTTGATGAATTAATTGCATTTTTTTAGTTTGATGAATTACTATTGGTTAATAGTTATGAGAAATAGTTTAGTTTAAATAAAGGGAAATACAACTTCATATACACAGAAAATGTTTTAATTAAGGAAATAGAGGTATTTACTCTAACAACTCATAAAAGTGCAATGGTTTACTCAAATAGCACATAAAAGTTAAAAAATGACCGGGAAAAAAGCTTAAAAATACCTTATCTAGTTTTTATTTTGACGTTTAATACCTGGTCTTTTTTGGTTGGAATAATAATACCCAAAATAATAAAAACGTGAAATTTAATACCTAAACTATTAAATATTGACATTTTCCTACCTACGATCTGACAACAAATTTTCTTATCCAATTTTACCCTTCTTCATTTATATTTATTATTAGTGCATAAATGACATGAAATTAATTACAATTTTATAGATTTAATTCAAAATATATATTTCATTTTTCATTTTTATCCAATGAAAACTTTATTTTGAATTATATGAAAGCTTTATTTTGAATTATATGTTTCGTATCCAAAATATATATTTCATTTTATCCAAATATATATATTTTTAAGAAATCTAATGAAAGATATATATATATATATTGAATTATATATTTCATAACCAAAAATGATATGTATATTTCATTTTTCATTTTTATCTAAAACTTTTTAAGAGATTCAATGAAAAATATATTTTGAATTATATATTTTATATCCAAAAATTGTATTATATTTATATCCAAAACTTTTAAGAGATCCAACGAAAGATATTTTTTTAATTATATATTTCATATCTAAAAATGAATATTGAAGTATGAAATATATATTTTTAATTAAAGATATAAAGAAATATTATAATAAAATAGTAAAGTAAAATATAGTCTTTTATGCATCAATAATAAACAGAAGTGAATAGGGGTAAAATTGGAATATATTTTTTGTTCAGAGATCGTAGGTAGGGAAATGACAATATTAAATATTTTAGGTATTAAATTACACGTTTTTATTATTTTAAGTATTATTTTTCCAACCTAAAAAGATCAGGTATTAAACGTCCAAATAAAAAATAGATGAAGTATTTTTAAGCTTTTTTCCCAAAAATGACCATAAACCTTTTTTTGGTATTTCAAATTTATGCCATTAGTGTTAAAAAAATCAAAAATATAATTTAAAACAAAAAGAGAACCTTAGACATAAAATTGTTTCTCTTTTTGGTTTCCGCCGACTCCTTGACGAGGGATTGTCTTCGCAAAAGGTCCAGTCGATTCGAGTTCCATTTGTCGACGGCGAGAATCCGGTTAGTTTATCTACGACAAAGTTATTGATTGATTCGATTTCTGTGTGACGATGGCGATACTCCAGTAGTGGTGTTTCGATGGTATCCAGATCAAAGAAGGGTTTTTTTACGGGTAAGCTCACAAAACTCTCATTAACTTGCATATGAGTATGTTAGCGTGTACTTGTGATTCAAGGTTAATCTTTTTCTCTTTCAATTAGTATAAACAAAAAGACCACTTCTATACCCGTTTCTCGTCACAAATCTACTTTAGAGGGCTGAAATCAACACCGTTTCGAGATGAGGAGAATACTCATAGCCAGTGGAACAACGGTGACCTTGAGTTTCTCGGAGAAAGGATTCTGAAAATTTTGTGCCAAATTCGATTTCTAGAAACGTAGATAATGGCAATGGATTTGGGTTTGTTAGGAGGTCAATGTTGCATAATCTATTATTGATGAGAGTCCTAGGGTTCCAACTACCGAGAGATTGAGAGCTCGCGATGAATATTTGAAAACTGGAGATGATAGCGAGAAAAGACCTAGTAATGGTATGATGTTTTCTGTTTCCTATGGCTTTATTGCTTTGGATATTGATATTGTTTCTTCTGGTAGCACTAATGGTGTCCAAGAATGTGCCCAAGGGTTTTTTCAGAAATGTACTTGAAACATGTATATAGATATATATAGATTTGTTAATCGATGTACAATAAGTACCATCAAACCTCTACGTACATGCAACATATTTGTTAAATGTTTGGTTGTAACTTTGAAGATTAAATTGTCCAAAAAAGTAGGTGGTACCATATATTGTTACATTGGTAGAGGAAGTATACGGAGGTCTTTGATTATAGAGGAAGTATATGGAATTCTTTTAATTATGTTGTTTATTTCGGGCACTACAAGAAAACAATCTATTTTTAAGGAAATTTTGCCAGGGAAGAAATCCCTCGCAACTTTGCGAGGCATTTGCTATAAACGCCTGCTCTATAGCAAATTCCTCTCAAATTTGTGAGGGAACACCTCGTCGCAAAATCAGTCACAATTTGCGGGGAAATTGTGACACATATGTAAGTAAGCTAAAATTACTCACAAATCTATTACTAATTTGCAACATAATTAAAATAGAAAAACGTCATAGCAAATATGCGTCTTATATGCGATGTAGTTACAAAGTCCTCGCAAATCTGCTGCAAATCAAGAAAATAAAGTTCAACAAAAATACCTCTAAACTTTAATCGAATTTATTTTAAATATTTTATGAGTGTTCGTAAGGTTTATCAGTCTTCTCCATTGTTGAGTTCTTTAAATTCGTCTAATTTCACATATTTTTATGATACTTCTAAAATGTTTCTTTATAAAGTAAAATAATACCTAAAAATTAACAATTTTTGTGAAGTCTATAAATGAATATTATTTTCGTTTATAAAATAAAATTTAAGATGCCTTATAGTGGAGATATGATTAATGGTGTCGATCGTCACTCGCCACCATCATCGCAACCCAATTCACTAGTGTCTATGTGATGCTCCGAGATCGCTCCAGTCACTTTTTCTTGCTGGATCTCCGCACCTAGGCATTTCAGGGACGATGACGACTCTCCAAGGGATTGCACATAGACACCAAGACATATAAATAACCAAACAAGCATAGGAATCAACCAAACAATCATGAAATCATCCAAAAGAATGGACTTACTGCTTAGAAAAAGCTTGGTCATGCTCTCACCTTTAGATTGGAAAGAACAATGACGAAAACAACTCAATCAGAGGCAGCACGAGACTCTCCTAACACCATAGACACGAAATCTCCTTTCCCTTTTGCTAAACCTCTCAAGAAAAATACCCCAAACTCTCTTGAACACACATAAACCTCATAGAAAAACTTAGAAGCTTTTAACTCTCTGGAAAAAGACAAAAAGCGGCTAAAACAACACTTAGGGTCGAGTTTCCCTTTTAAACACGAGCCCTGGGGTTGACCCAAACTGACCCAATCAATTTCGCAGTTAAAATATACCGATCAAGCTGAACATTCACTGGTGTCGATTGACACCCCCAACAAAAAACTGGTTCACATGCGTTACAATCTTCCCCTAGTAACATGGATCATCTCGTTGGCAAAGAATATAGTTTTCGTTTAAGACTAAATTCGTATAACTTTAGATCTACAGCAGCAGGAATATCAATCATTGAAACATATATAAATAATGATGATAGTGAAAAGGTTATATAACTATCTATTAACACATAATGTTTTATAGAGGAAATATATCAAATTTACTAACTTCAATAATATGAAAGAGAAGGCGATGGACAACATTGACAAACCTAAAAAAGAATGGTGTAAGGATGCTAACAAAGAGAAAAAAGAATTGGGAAAGATGGAAAACAATAGAAAGGAGGCAATTAACCTAAAAAGAGAAAAATAAATAATTGGGGAAGCAGATATAATCCCTACAAACAAAACAACGAATCAAAATAAAATAAAAACAAAACATCAAATGCTTGAACAATGAAAAGAGAGAACATTGGCAGACAATCAAGAACAAAAAGAAAAAAAGTAGACGAATCTTACTCTTGGGAGTAAACATAACTTACATTATGATTATTAATTAATGAGTTTTAGCTATCATAAAACATAAATACATAAATAAAATTCAAACTATCCCCGGTACTATTAATTTTACATTTTAGTTTTATTCCTAATGTAAAAAGTTGAGCTATTGTGTTGCATTTTAAACCTTATCTTTATATTAATGTAGTGCACTTGATTATTCTTATCACTTAGCAATCAAAATTCAAAAGGTTTTATTGACAGTTAGTAAACAAATCTAAACATAATATGCAAAAAAAAAAACCATTTAGATGAATCCCGCAGCAAAACATAATAATTTGTATTATATGTGTATGTGTTATTATAATACTTATAAAATTAATTAAATTAAAAAAGAAAAAGAACAATATGCTTAAGGTAGGTGAGATAGAAGGACGTGTTAATTTGCACACCTGTAGTTTGTTAGTTGTGTTGGGGATATACACACTCAAAGTAGAGCATCCAAGATACCCGGCATAATCATATTTCCGTTATAGTATTTGAACCCGTTATATTTAATTCCAATTCATGCAAACTTTCATATATATATACCACATCAATCTTGGTGTCAACAAAATCCCAATTTTAATACCTGAAGCGGTGTGTATCCAAGCCGTTTCAGCAACCCGTTTCTCAATTGTTAGGACTGTACTGTCTCCGAAGAAACAAAATCTGTATGATCTAATTGAGAAGTTGCCAGAAATATGGAGTCTACGTAATGGGGTGGTCGGAAGAATTGTTGATGCAAAGAGGTTTCAGTTTCTATTTCAAACTGAAAAGCACTGAATCGTGTTCTAAGAGGAGGGCCGTGGTCTTTCGATGATTGGATGATCGTTCTTCAAAAAGAGATTCCATATATGTGAGAAGTAGAGTTGAAGATGAATCCTTTTTGGGTTCAAATACGGGGAGTTCCGCTTCAATATTTAACAAAGTGGTGAAATCTATCGGAGAATCACTTGGTCATGTAGATAAAGTTGATTTTGATGAAGCAACAAACCATGTTGATTTTTTCAGGGTCAGAGTATTGTTGAATATTGATCATTCCTTGGACTTCCAACGCAAATAACAGTTTGGTAATGAATAAGAAGCAATTCTGAGTTTTCGGTATGAACTGCTAAGGAAATTCTGTGTTCAATGTGGTATGTTGGACCATGAACAAAAGGATCGTCACATCCGTAGGTACAATGATGTTCATTTGGCTGTTGGGCCATCAACTGCTTCTGGTGCATATGGATTAAAGGGTGCTTCTTTGTTTCACGACAAAGATATGGAGGCTGAAACCTGGAGATATATGCAAGCAAAACAAGCGAAATAAAAACGTAAAGAAGAAAAGTTTAAGAATATGATGTTTGATTATATTAAAAAAGAAAAAAAAAACTCATCATCTATGGAAAGAAATATATATGGTGAACGTTCTTTTGGCTATGATTTTTCAGATATGTCTCCAGGATTTAACTATGATGATGAGAAGGAAGCACATTACCAAAAGATGAGAATGGCAAAAGGGAAACTCAGGGAAGATGAGGTCGTTGCTGAACGTAACAGTTACAACATGATTGGAGAATCATCAAAATTCACCAAAAGAAAGAGAGACAAATTACAAATTTCAATCTTTTTGTTTTGTTTTAGCTTCATTTGGTTTCTTCTTTTGGATAACTTGGCAATAAATATCTTTTCTGATATCCTAAAATTTTTATGGCTTCTTTTAATCTGATATCATAAAAATCTTTTTATTTTACCCAACTCCTTATAAAGTTAGAAGAAAAAATAATCTTATAACGTTTTAGATGTAAATAACAAGAAAACGTTGACAAAATAAAATATAAAGCTTATTTCGAAATTTTCACACTTAAGCTAGCAAAAAAGACTAGATAGAATAGAAATAACTTTTACAAGGAACAAAATCATGTATTTTTGTATATTGAATATTGACTCAAATTAAAATCACAATAAAAAATTATGAGTCAAACTTTAGGACCAGGGTTTTGGTACCAATTTTATGCGGATTTTCACCACATGTTTAACTTAAATCCGGTTTTCAATATAAAATTTCAAAAATTTAAAGCGTCGAAAATAATGGCGTAACTATAAAGAATGCATCCAAAAACTCTATCCCAAAATCTTAAATTCTTTTTTTTGTTTGTTGGCTTCGGTTCCCTAAACCGATCATGCTCTTATTTGTTTTCCCAAATCCTATTGATTGAAGCTCGAGTGGGGCTGGTAACATATTGCTTTGTACTTACAGAAGGTTCTTATATATATATATATTAGTACCAAATATTAATCCTAAATATTTGGTACAAATGGGAAACATCCACATCCCTGTGCCACTTGACTACTTCCGGGAAACATCCACCTCTCTGTGCCACTGGGTTACGATCCAGAACAAGTGCAACAAGATTGGGATAATAAAATATAATTAGGTCAAATCCCTTAAAATGGTTAGTAATTAGTAAAATGACATGGTCTTCCATTCAAAGAAAAAACAGTTTACTTCGATGACATGAGTATGATGAACTACTAATCAGAGTTCCGTGCTCATTCATTGAGGTTTGATTTTTACGAAAAGCTTGAACATCACACACACAAACACACTTCATCACAAAATACTATTAATTGGATCATAGCATTATAAACTAGTTACCAAACCAAAATTAAAATAAAAAAACTTCAAATGACGACCATTTATATAAACAAAATGGAATCACCAAGTTATGGAAATAGGGCTTCCTTGAGGCAAAAGCAGCAGTAGCAGCCACAACACTCATCCCACCATGTCCATCCACAACATTCATGTTCCAAAACCCGAGACATATAACATTGTCTTCGTTCATAGTAATTTCGTCAGGTATATTTACCGGAGCAAACCTTTACAAGAAAACACTATGATTTCCTACAGCAGTACTCGTAGAAGAATTGTAGAAAAAATTGATTTCCTTCTAATAAATTCCTACGAAAATAATAAAACATTGATCTAAACCTTGATATATTAAAATATATCAAGAAAATATTGATCTAAATCTTGATATATTAAAATATCCATTATTATTGATCTATGGCATGGTTAACATGGAGAAAACAAAATCACATATCTCTTATATATTGTCACTCAGGTTCCATGCCATTTTGTTTTTATAAGTATTGTAAGATAATGTTGTTTTTTACCCTATTTTTATTGATATTACTAGCTTAGCTAATAAAAGAAATCACTAATATAAATCTTATATATAAGGATGGATGCAACGTAGCCGAATATTTTCCATGGTCTTCGATGGATAATTACGAGTTCATTCAAGGTTACACAATCCGTTTTGGTATGAATTGGGTGAACTTTACTAATCCATCTGATAGAAGAGAGAAAGATTCAGTTAAATGGTATTCTAAGTTCAGCACGAACTGGAGATAATATATGAATGATGAAGTGATCGGCTAAAAAAAGCTACAGTTGTAATAAAAAGAACTAAACTGAGTTTCATGTCTCCTATATAATATAGTCACTTAGAATGAAAGTTTAATCGAAAAAGTTCATTGCTTATTTATAGGAGGATGTCCAATTACTGAAACGCTTGAATGTTCATGCTTACAGATTCTCAATAGCATGGTCAAGGGTCCTGCCAAGTACATTTTTTCTTCAATCTTCTATTTTGGATTCTTCTTTTGTTTCATTTAAAAAGAATTCTCTCTATTTATATAAGGCTCTCTCAGAGGGAAAGGTGTGTGGAGGAGTGGATGAGAATGGAATAAAATATTATGACAATCTCATCCATGAACTGGAAGCCAATGGTAATTATAAGTTTTATATATTTATACACCAATACCTGCATGTGAATCTTTTTATACTTTCGTTATACTGTTATATCATTTGATCATTTCAATATCTAATACATGTTTTATAGCTCATGAATATATCTTTATGTATGGTCATATATACTAGGGGTGATTACAAGGATTATGCTGAGCTTCTCTTTCAAAGATTCGGGGATAGAGTAAAGTATTGGATCACATTTAATCAACCTTACACGTTCGCAAACAGAGGTTACGGAGTTGGAACATCTCCACCGGGGCGATTCCGGTACAGAGCCTTATATTGTTGGCTATCACCAACTTCTTGCTCATGCTACAACTGTATATACATATCGGTAAACATACAAGGTACATGTCATAGCTTCACATTATGTCTTCATTTGTTTCTAATATACCTAAACACTATAATATATAAAGGAACAGAACAAGAAACTACATGAGTTATGTCTTATGTGCATGAGAAAAACATATATGTATTTTTCACATTTCGTTAGACCACCTCCACTGGTATAATAAACCAATGAGGAATGCTAAGAAGAAGAAAAAAAATTATTTATTAAATTAACTTTTTAGTTTATTATTTATCACTTGAACTAATATAAATTTGACAGCAGTTTATTTTGTATGAGCATAGGTTCCAAAAGGTCTTTATTAAGCACCTTCCTCTTTCTCTCTCTTTAGTTTTTTCTTGTTTTGTTTTTTTTAATTTGAGCACCTCTCCTAATATACACCAATGGAGGTACTCTTGTGAACCATTCTTAAACATAAAAAAGAGGGAGATTTAAAAGCTTAGCTCGTCCTAGAAGGTGCTTGGCGAGTGGTAGGGCCATGGGTGAAAGGGTTAAACTCCCTCCTCTTTTGTTGTTGTGAACATCTTGTTGGGAAGTCTGTTAGTTGGACCTTAGTCCATTTAGTTTATCTGGTAATCAGAAATGCAGGTAACCTAACTAGTTTGAACATTAGTCGAAAAGCATTCTAAACTTGGGATTAGGCAGTATGGTAGTTTATGTGTTGGTAACAAATCTACATAGTAGCACTTCGGCGCGTTTCCTCTAAAGCCGACCAAATCAGCCCGTTGAATATATACAAAAAGACCTTAACCCTAGTCTCTCTTAGAAATTAAGGTTAATTTTTGGGGGTTTGTTTTCTTATTCATCATAACAAATCTATATATATATATATGCCACATTACATCTTAATCATGAACCATAAAATAACTCACTTTAATATAAAATGGAAAATATGAAAAAACCAAATTCAAAAGCATAGAAACCCCAAAAACTATAAATTAAAATGTCTTAACCACACCCTAATAAACAAAACCATAATCTCGTATCACATTTTGTTTTAACAATATGCAGATATTACAAGGTGGGAATATTGGAATAGCCTTAATTGGAAGATGGTTTGTTCCTTTAAATGAAGCAAGCGTTTCAGATCAGATGGCTGCACGGCGAGCATTTGACTTTATAGTTGGATGGTTCTTGGATCTTTTTGTGTATTGAGATTATCCAAAGATCATGAAAGATACTTTGGGAGCATGATTGCCAAGATTTACACCTTTAGAATCTCAATTGGTTAAAGGATCAATGGATTTTCTAGGTTTAAATTATTACCTAACACAATATGCAACTGATTCATTGCAACCTATTTCGACACCACCAACCATCCAATCTGATGCAAGAGCCAATTTTAGCAGTATGTCATACTCTTCTCCATCACTTACTATTTCATATTAATTAGTAATATCTGCATGCATGCATTGTCTAAGCAAACTAAATTTTATTTTCTTTGTTTATAAGCAGCTTCTCGAGGAGGAATTCTAATTGGTGTTCAAGTGAGTATCAATAGTTTTTATTTTAAATGTAAAAAAAGAGTTCATAATAATACAAAAATTGTATCACTAATTCAAACAGTTTTTTTTATAGAGTGCTTACTTTGTGTATTATCCTCCTGGATTTCATCAAATTCTTAACTATATCAAAGATAATTACGCAAACCCACTTACTTACATCACTGAAAATGGTATGTAAATATAGGTATAAAAACATTCCTCTAATTAATATGTATTGAAACAAGTTTAGTTTGCAAGAATCTATTATTACATGCTATGAAATTTGCAGGATTTTCAACTTTTGGGAATCTCATACTTGCTGAAGCACTAGCAGACAAAGGACGAATTGAAAGCCACTGTAGTCATTTGTCTTGTCTCAAGTGTGTAATCGAGTGAGTCATGATCTATGACTTTTTACATTACTAGCTAGTTTGATCTTTGGCATGTTTAAACATATCTCTTTTATATTGCAACTCGCGTTCCATGCCATTTTGTTTTTATAAGTATTAAATATTAATAAAATGAGGTAATATGAATAACCCTGAAATGATCATAAATCAAAATAGAAATACCTTTAAAAAGGAAAATAAAAAATTAAATATGCAACAGTTGAATATTGACTCAATTAGACTCCTAGTTAAAAAAAAAATCTAATCAAAACTTATGACTTAAACTTTATAAATGGGGTTTAGTATTGGACCAAATCACAGGTTTTAACCAATATTAGGGTTTAACTTAAATATGATCTTGAACATGTATCAGCCAATTGTAGTACAAGTTAGTAGATTAGCTATCTCTTTGTAGGATTTGTTTTAACTTGGATACACTTATATATTAACAAACTATAGTTGTTAGATACATATAATTTTCGTGAAATATGTCAAATATATGTTATACTTGCTTGGTATTTAAGATTGGAAACTATTTTAGTATAAATATATATTTTTAAAATCTCATCATCTTATCTTGGTAGTCTATGTAATAAACTTATTGAAAAGAACAATACTAGATAATATTAAAAATATAATTTTTAGTAAATTATTTGTCAGGTATATTATTTTATTTTACTTTAAGATATTGAGTTTACAAAAGTCGTTAGATATAATTGGCATGAATAGGTTTAAATATTGGCGCAAACTATGTAAAAAATCATTATTTTTTTTCTATAGATGTTTGATATTCATTTTTAAATTATTGGTACAATACTCGTTAGATATAGTTAGCGTAAAATACATTAAATAATTTGTATTTATTGATATAGTTGACATACCTATTTAAATATTTAACAGACTAGTTGTTAGATAAAAATAATTGACGCGCAAAATTTTAAATATATGTTATAATTGCTTGGTATTTAAGATTAGATAGTAATTTAGTATAAAAAAATATATTTTAAATGTCATCTTTTTTTGGTAGTCTTTGTAAAAACTTAAACATATTAAAAAGAACATAAGAATATTGAGAATTTTTAAGGTCAAACTCAAAGTAGAAGTCTTAACTATCTTACTAGAGAAAAATTAATTAGTATTTAATAGATATCTTGGACTATGAGAAGAAAATTAACAGGTGGCTAAAAAGTATTTGCATCAACCAGTATTTGTCCATCTATATAAATTAGACTTTTCTTCTCAATTCTCTTCATATATTTTGAGATTTAGTTTTACTTTTACATAAGATTAGACAATAGCTATGAGTTTAGAGAGTGGTCTAAAGGAAACCAAACCAGTTGATGTTGAAAATTGTACAGTTTGTCGTGAGCCATTAGCTAACAATGGTGATGTTGTTAAGCTTCCATGTAACCACATGTACCATTTGGGTAAATGTTCTTAATTTTTTTTTATGAAAAAAGCATCAAAAGAATAAATCAATTTTTATTTGATTTGTTTCTGTTTATTTTAGTTACATATTACATGCATCCCTTTTCTAGTTGTTGTAGATTTGTAATATTTTGTCTTGTATTGTTTTTTTTTTTTGAGAATTTTTGATAAATACCCCTTTTGGTGTACCCCTTTTTAAAAATACCCTCTTTATCTATCCATTTTCAAAAATACCCCTTTTTAAATATAAAAAATTATAAAATTTTATATAGTTTATAAGGTACTTCTATATAAGAACTACTACTGGGAGATTCGATACAAATATTTTAAATAGTTTTAAATCATTTTTATAAGTTTTATAAGGTTTTTAAAAGGTTTTTAAAAGGGTTTATACGGTTTTTATAAGGTTTTTATAAAGTTTTTATAATTCATTTTTACGCTATTTATGAAAGGTATATAAAGTTTTATACACATATAAAGGTAATTTGTGTATATATTTATAAGCTTACACACATATTTGGATAAATTTCAACATTTTTAGTGGGTTTTTTGATAAAGTTTGAAAATGGGGTATTTTTAAAAAGAGGTATATGAAAAGGGGTATTTTTGAAATTCCCCCTTTTTTTGCGAATGTATTATTGATGGAATTCTTTAGTTTCCTGTCTTATTGGGTTTTCAGATTCAAATCTGCATTATAATATTGGGTTTTCTGACTATAGAACACTCTCTAAGACATCTTTGGTTGTCTATTATATTTTTGTCGACCAAAGTTATCCAACATATATGTGTTTATTTAAACGAATTAGGAGGATTTTTATTTATTATTATTAATATGAATTTCTAAAATTGTAAATCATAAATCCGCTAATATTTGTGACATTAATCTATCATTTTCTTTCTTGACATGTTCCCTCTACAGACTGTATTGCTAAACATGTCCAGCCAAACATGGTAATAGATCTATACTTTGATGTTTTGAAATGTATTGTATAGTATATTATTTGAATGAGTACTAACATATTCATTTTTTTGGTTCAGCCAACCATGGAGTGGAGTGACAGCGAGTTGTCTCTAATTGAAACTCATCTCAATTTACTCTTTTGCCATCCTTTACCTATAAGCTTTGCATATCCTGATCTGAGCCCTATGCACACTCCATATGCTTGGAACCCAATGAACACTCCAAATCCTCTAAACCCTAGGCACCCTTCATATGTTTCAAACCAAATTCGTAACAATGGCAACGCTTGGTATGAGAGATTTAGGAATCACATTCCCTTGAGGTGGATGCAGCCTCGGATAGAAGAACGTCGCTTGAATGCAATGATGTGTGAGTCTCAAGGCAGCACTGGAGCAACTGGTATTGATGGGGGAGATGATGAAAGCAGCAGTGGCTGAGGAGGGGCATAAATGAGGGGAAGAGTAGCAATTGAAAATACTAGTGATCAAACTATCGAATTTTATTGTTTTTTGTATTTGTTTTAGCTACATTCTGTTTTCTTTTTCGATAAGTTGGCATTCAATTTCTTTTGTGTGCTATAATAAAGTTTTATGGTTTTATAAACTTTAAGTTTTTCAATATCACTTTGCCTAGAAACAAAGACCATATCTAACATCATTCAGATTAACAAAAAATAAGTGAATGGAATTTTTTTGAAATTGTGTTTCCTTTTAAACACAACGTGAAGAAATTATCAACGATTTTTTAAAAACACGTTGATAGCAAAATAGTTATCGTAAAGGGGGAAAAAGCATATTAGCTGTTAAAAAAAAAGCATATTAGTTTATATACATATATATATATATTTATATATATTTATATTTCTATATATTTATATTGATATATAAATATATATATATATATATATATATATATATATATATATATATATGGGTTTCCTAAATTAAAAACAACTTTAAGAAGGAATTTTTTTTTTAGGATTGAATATTGACCAGAATTTAACTCATACCTCCGGACGAACCAAAGCCGCCAGATCTTCTTCGCTTATGCGTCTCTCCGCCATTCTCGTTAGCTCTTATCGTGCTGTAATCTAACGGATCTACCCTCTTGGTACGGGTGAGCCTTCCTTTCCCCTTTGCAAGGCTATACATTCTCGTCGGACATCTGCTTCCCGGTAATTCTCCTTTTGTAATTTGGGTTGTAGATTATGAAGCTTGCCTCGGCCAAACCATTGGCATGACAGTATTGTACAGAGCTACTTGTCCTGATCTTCTGCTGCCTCAGTCACCATCTCCAACACTCATCAATCCGGTGTGCTTCTCCCAAACCCTCACCGAGGTTTTCTCCACCGCCTCTCTTATCCACAACAACATCTCAGTCCAACTCTCTGTTTTGGCCTCCGCTCCGTGTCTACATCCAGCCGTGTGGGAGAGTTACTCCTTGGTAAACGTATGCCAGCTTGCTCTCGTCGTGAACTCGTTGGGATGGTTGGGTTTGGTTCAGCCTTTCGGGTCCACTAGTGACTCGTTTGTAGCCTTCCCACGGGCCTCTCCTGCTGTTTGCAACTTATGGTCCGTTCTCCTCAAGATTACGGCTCGTACAAGGTCACATATCTTCTCGTTCTTCAATTGGCAACCCCAGATATATCTGTCTCAATTCTCCCTTAATATGACGTCAGAAGGTAGTTTCTTTGTGATCCTCTTCCTTACTGTTCAATGGTATAGCTGCCTCATGTTAGTTCCAAATTACCTCACTATGAGGTCTCGTCAAGTTCGTTTACCTCAATATGAGATTCTTATTTCTATCAAGTGTGATCAAAGCTTTACTTCTCTCAATGCCTTTGTTCCGTCCTTTGGTGTGGATTTGATTGGTTCAGCTCATCTCTCGAAACACCTTGATGTTGTTACCGATATTCCTTGTATTGAGGATATTGTAGGCTTTGTGCTAACTTTTTTCGGGCTAAGGGCTTAGTCCCGAGTTTTCGCTTGGGTGTTTTTTGTGTTGTTGACACTTTATTTGATGGTCTAGTCTGCACGAAACCGGACAACTATGTTAAGCAGTCCCATCCAGTCCTTCTATCATCTCAGAAAGTAGAAGCTTATCAAGTGGACTTGACTAGTTCCTTCCCCCCATCATGGATGGCTAAAAGTATTGGCTATGTTCTTGTAACAACCCATCCTGTGGGATCCTCCGCCACATGGCAACCTTACAGCGCTTCAGTGCTTCAGCGCTGTAAGGTTGCCATGTGGCGGAGTGTGCCATGTAGCAGAGGATCCCACATGATGGGTTGTTACACCTTTTTTATTATGTACTAAACTAATTACAACATCATAGAGTTGCCTTTCTTGTTCATTTAATAATGGAAACTGAGTCAAGTGATCATCTGAAGTTTATCAATGTCATAATTCTTTTCCTCTCTTATCATTGAGTTTGATAACCTCGCTATTAAATTGTTGTTTAACTTTGGCATTTCAGGATAATCGGATAGCAACCGATCATAATGCCTAAGAAGTAACTCTAACTCCATTAAAGTATAATTCTGCATTTCCTCTTCATTTAAATTCATTCTTCTAAAATTAAACAACTTTCTCTGTTCGAAAATCATGTCTTCAGTTAGATCTTTCCAATGGGAATTCCATAATTTTAAAGGATTTGTAACTTCACAATGAACTAGTAGCATAACAAACAGATTACGTAGCTGTTTTGCCGTAGCCCAAAGTGATGCTTCTGTCATACCTTCATGCCACTCCTCATCTCTTCTAAAAGTCCCATTGCAACACATGCATTTTTAAATGAACTATGAGTTGTACCATCAACCGTAAGAATATCTTCGTAACTTGTCGGACCATTTGTATAATTTATTATCATTCGAAGATAATACAATTCACCACAAGCTGGATGCACATTATATATTCGCCCAATCGAAGTACCATTTTTTTGTTTATTCCAATTTCGAGAAGATTTGTTTCATACATATTTTGTTGGAAACTGAGCATATGTCAATTCATTAGCCTCTGGATCTTTTTTATTTGTCTCTAACCAGCTAGTAAACATACGTTGTTGATACTTGACATTAGTAGCTATTGTTTCCAAAGAATCATCGTCTCTAAAAATACAATGTTGTTGATTTGGCAAATGAATACTTAATCTTTGAACAGGCTGGTTTTGATGATGTATTTCAAATTTCAAAATTCGCCATGCTGCCTCACAAGCAGATACATATCTACAGTCAAGATAATTATCTATCTCATTTACCGAATCTATACTGTTTTCATCATTTACTTCTTTATTGGAAGATTTGATTTTCTTCTTTAATACCACTGTTGCCTTATCTACTCCTTTAGTAATATATTTAAATAAATATTTTATAGCACTTGTCTTGTTACAGAACTCAACGTTGATATGTGCCTTGTACTTTTTTAATAATTCTAGGTTGTGAGGGAAAACTTAGCGATTGTCCAATTTTATATCTCCCTTCTGAATAAACTTTGAGCTGATATTTCTCCTTAGATATATTATATATTCATCTTTATCAAGAGTAGAAGAGTTACAAAATGCATGGTTTATTAATTTGTTGTCTATTAATACATCAAGTATATAAAAATTGTCGAATCGAAGAAACCGCTTAACAAACGATAATCGGATTGACGGAATCACTAAATCGGGGTTAATGGAATTACACTAAACTTAGGGTTTATCGATCCCAATTCGATTTGAGGTAATAGTAAATGACAATGTAGTCTTTGGATAACCTCAAATTACCCGTGTGTTTAGGGATTAGTGATTTCGTCAACCTCGGTTTAATGATTCCGTCAAACCGATTAAGTGGTTTATTCGATTCGACAATTTTTATATACTTAATGTATTAATAGACCAAAATTTAATAAACCATGCATTTTATTTCTAATCAAATAACATTGGGTATTAAACTTCCAAATTAAATTTTGATGGGGAATTTTTATGGAATTTTTCCTTATAATATATATACCTCCATTAGTTTGGCCAAAAAAAACCTTCTTCTCAATATCATTAAGGAGTTGTTTTAGCGTCATATGGAAAACTCGTGACTCAATATCAGGTCTTGCATTTCCTGAGGAATCACCAGACAAATATAAGAACACATAAATCTCTTCCCAATTTGGGTTTGCAGTCATTGTAATAAACAAGTCTGCGTTTCCAAAACATCGACAAAGAGCCATAGCATCTTGATATTTTTCAGCCATATATCTTGGACTACCAGTATGTGAAGATGGCAACACAATTCGCTTTCCAATGCTTCATGGGTCGTTATCTCCTCAATTCACAGCATCTCTCACATTATTGTATGCATCAGCTCGTATAGTTTTTGATTTAATCTTATCCATTGTAAGCATCAACAATAAATTGATGAAATAATCTTCCACTTTTAGCAATGGTTGAATATAGGCACGAACGTGTATGTATAAGATACATGTAATATTCAGTCATTGATACAAATTCTCTTTGTCCTTTTTCAAGAGAAGTACTTGGATATCGTATTCCTTCATAAAATCCAATTTCTCCAAAGGGAAACAATAATGGATATTGTAATGTCATATAAAGTGGATGAGTACTCCATATACGTTGTAAACTGCCCGAATTGTGTTGTATAAGTATGTCTCTCTCACCCACTGTAGAATTAAAGCCACCAACAATTAATGCAGCTATTTCACTCGTTGAACGCAATTCGTACTGTCTTTTATTTTTATCATACCCAATTAAATGTATTTGAAAATCATCTTGTCTTGTACTCTCATATCTATCTCTTGCTTTTATAAAAACTTTTGCTTGAACATTGAAATCATCTACCATTTTAATTAACAAGAATACATTCCTCATCAAGCTCATCAGTTTCATCTTAATTCACCACAGTAAAAATCCTATACTATGATAATTTTCTCCATGGATCGTGAAACAATACAATCCATGTGTATTTTGCACTGAATAATCAATTTTTGCGCTCAAGGAGGTGAAAGCTAACATTGAATTATACGCCCTTATATTTCTTAACAACAAAGGATCGCTTAAAAGTTTTAGTATGGGAGGAGGCTCTCGAGTAATAGGTAGTGATACTTGATCTTTTTTGCAACAAATTGAAAATAATGGTCGTTTAGTAACTGGATCCTGATCTGAACTTTCATATAACCAAACCCAAGCATTACAATCTCCACATTGCATTAATGAATTATGTGGTTTATTTTTTAATGGTCGACCCTTTTTTCCTACAAAAGTATATAATAAAACTGAAAACAGTTAGTTTAGAAAAAAATATAACCGAGATTAAAAATAAAAATTATTACTTATGTTTATTATAACATACGCTTGTTGTTTGTCGTTATATTTTTCTTTAACTTTTTCTGAAGTTTACAATCTGTATAGTATAAGAAATAGTTAGTAACTCCATCAAATAAGAGTTTAACAAAACAATAATCGAACACCAATGACTAACCCGTGATCGAGGATTGATTAGAACTACTTCCTATTTCCTTAACTTTTGCCATGCATTATAATTTTTATTTTTTTTAATCTGTGTAGAAATAATATAATTTTTATGATCAGTCATTATTAAGTACAGTAAAAACAAAATATGTAACTAATATAAGAAGTTATAACTATAGCTACCAGTAATTAAGAAGTTCTATTTCGATATAAATCTATATTTAAATTTATTAATTATATAATATTTATTTATATAATTATCTAGCAGTTAATGTGTAACCATATATTAATATCCTATAATTAAGAAAATTATATTTTAAAGCTTACATTTCTATTGCACACTACCGACCCTAATGATATGTTTCTCTTGAACATATGATAGATGGTTCTTCTCTAATACTGTTTTCACGTAAGCTGTATGCTTTAGTAATAGAACGTTTAGTCATTTACTTATATAAAATGATAGTTTGAATTTGAAGTCTATTTAAAGTGTTAACTCTACCATTAGATAAGGTGCCTTCTTCTAACCATTATGACTATTCATCTAACCAGTGTGCCTCTTTGTAGAGCTGTTTATGAACAGTTGTTATAATTGCGACTCTTATAGACACCTGTTCATATACATATATATATATATATATATATATATATATATATATATATATTACAAAGCTCATAATCTAATATTATTATAAATATTACTTTACCACAAAAATGATTACATCTTTTTGGTTTACACTAATGAATACAGTATATCATTCATTTGGAGTAAATAAAAGTGTTACAAGTCATGATAGTGAAGGGATAATAAATGTTGAGGCTGAAACAATCAAAACCGGAAGAGAGAGTGAAAAGTTGTTTTACACATTTACAATTGAAGAATTTATTGAAGAAGAAGAAAACGCTAGAAAAGAAGGTCTGTATTATTCTTTGGTAATAGCCGGCATGGATGGAAATGATGCAGATGTAACAATTGCAAGTATGGTTAAATACAAGTAACTTATGTCCGATCTGTCGGCGTAACTTAGATTCTTAAGATTGTATTTATTAGTTAAATAAATAAAAATTTTATAAGATCCAAACAGAAGAGTTATTGTTTATAAAATATACGTTTTTTAAATTTTAATAAATTGTATGATCTTTTAACAAATATTAATTAGTCTTATTTTAATATAATGTATGAGTAAATTAATCATTTCATTTGCGTGAATTCGTTATTAATATGTATCATAACATAATTCTGGAATATAATACCATTTATGAATTAAATTATTCGACCAAACCTACTAATTTGCAGGATAAACGTTTACATATCATAAACCGTTATAATTGTGTTTTATTATTATACATTTTCCAGGAAATATAAAATTTGATGTTGAAAATTACATTTATAACAAACAACTAAACAATTACAAGATTTCATAAACCTATATTTATGTTTGTTAACCAATCAAGAGAAATAAAACTTCCTTCTGTATTCATGTGACGAACTGGAATCATAGCTTTCCTTCTAATATGTGAAATTTTTTCTAGATTAGAATACCATTTAAATTTATTCATTTGTCGTTTACTACAATTCAAACGTCCAACACATATTAAAAAGGATAATATTAGTAACTAGCCTTTGACTCAAAAAGAATTAAGAAACTAGCCATACAATTTTTTTTAATGGGGAAATAGCTATGGCCCCACATTTTAGATAAGGTAAAAAGTCATAATCATCCTTGTTTGTTTTAGAGTGAGATAAAAGAAAATAAAGATTCGGTGGCCAAAAACAAAATGAGATTTTTTTCGCAAAATTTTGAAAAATAACATGTAACATTTATACTTAACATGTTATATATTCACAAAACATGGTATTTGTAAATATAGCATTATTATTTGTGAAAATTAAACTAAATAGTGTGTTAGATAAGAACATAGCGTGTTAATTGAGAAAGTATCTTGTTATATAAAAACATAGCGTGTTATTTGAGAAAGTATCGTATAAAAAAATAATATTCTAACATCATGTGTAATTCAAAGAAGTAGCATGTTACAAAAGAAAATGACAGAGATTCCAATATGACTGAACATGTGAGAAACAGAGAGGGAAAGAGAGAAAATGAAAGGGAGCAAGAGAGAGAGAACGAGGGGAGAAAGAAAGTGAGAGAAAAGTAGAGGAAAGATATTTTGTGTTTTTGGTGGAAAATAAAAAGAATATAGATATAAGAGAGAGATAAAGAAACATTGAATCATATAGGTGTTTTATGTGATTTTGAAAAATAACATGTGATATAATAGTAATTGTACCTAAAGAGAAAAAAAGCCCTATGACACCATGACAATTTTCTTAATTCAGTTTGATTTCATGGCTATTTAGTGCATATTCTCTATTAAAAATATAGAAGATAGCCATATTTCTTGAGGATATCTATTCAAATCTGTGTAAGACCTTATAAAAGATCAATCATGGGTGATCTAGTAGAAGACATCATTGGGAATTTATTAGAAGAAAAATTTTCTTCTAATTTACTTTTCTCTTCAATTTCTTTGTTGTAATCATCCTCCCTACGTAAAAGGAACATGATATCACAACCTCTATCAATTGAGCTTTTTTGGCACAACAAATTGAAAAAAAATCCTAAATTCCACAACCTCATAAATAAAGAGCACAAATCATGAAAAGAAAACTATCTAATGTAATTTTTCCTAAAAGGCAATATACTCATATTCATATAAAATAAAGAGCACAAATCCTCTTACCAGTCGAGTAGACAATCGGAAAATTGAGAGTCGCCATCGTCAGAGTTTAGAGAACCCGTCGAATCCAAAGAGACTTGAGAGTCTTGAGATTCAAGAGATTCTAAAGAAACTGGGAAACTTAGAGATGAGGATTGTTTATAGAGTGGAGATGGTGGAGGAGCTGTTGAAGAACGGTTTGAAAGCTTCCGAGAACGCAATTTCTTATGCAAAGCAAAATAGAAAAAAACATCAAAAAGAATGACAAAAAAAAGAAGAGCTTTCAATGAAGAATCCATCGAGAGAAATTTAGGTCATAACTGTTTGGGAAGAAGAAGAAGAAAGATGAAAGAAGTAAGAGAAAGCTGGATGGGACTGGATGAGAAAGAAGAAAGAAGTAAAAAAAAAGTTGGATGAGAGTGGAAGAGTTTTCGTCAGACTGGATGAGAGTGGAAGAGTTTTCGTCAAATTGGATGTGATTATAGGGCGTCTCGAGGGGGGAGGGAGGGAAGGAAAGATTCAGAGTTTTGGTCAGACTAACTTTTTTTTTCTTTTAAAAATTATAATATTAAATTTTAATTAGATAAAGTAGGCCTTGGCAAAAAAACCAAAACCAAAAAACCGAAACCGAAAAACCGGAAAAAACGGTTCTGGTTCGGATATGGATATAGGCTAAATACATGTAACATGTTATATATGCACAAAAACATGGTATTTGTAAAAATAGCATTATTATTTGTGAAAATTAAACTAAATAGTGTGTTATATAAGAACATAGCGTGTTAATTGAGAAAGTATCGTGTTATATAAAAACATAGCGTGTTATTTTAAAAATTATCGTATCAAAAAATATATATTCTAACATCATGTGTAATACAAAGAAGTAGCATGTTACAAAAGAAAATGACAGAGATTCCTATATGACTGAATATGTGAGAAAGAGGGAGGGAAAGAGAGAAAATGAAAGGGAGCAAGGGACAGAGAGAGAAAAGGAGAGGAGAGGGATTTTGTGTTTTTGGTGGAAAATAAAAAGAATATAGATATAAGAGAGAGATAAAGAAACATTGAATCATATAAGTGTTTTATGTGAAAATTAAACTAAATAGTGTGTTATATATGCACAAAAACATGAATTAAATTATTCGACCAAACCTACTAATTTGCAGGATAAACGTTTACATATCATAAACCGTTATAATTGTGTTTTATTATACATTTACCAGGAAATATAAAACTTGATGTTGTAAATTACATTTATAACAAACAAATAAACAGTTATTAGATTTCATAAACCTATATTTATGTTTGTTAACCAATCAAAAGAAAATTAAACTTCCTTCAGTATTCATGTGACGAACTGGAATCATAGCTTTCCTTCAAAATTGTGAAATTTTTTCTATATTAGAATACCATTTAAATTTATTCATTTGTCGTTTACTACAATTCAAACATCCAACACATATTAAAGAGGATAATATTTGTAACTAGTCTTTGACTCAAAAAGAATTAAGAAACTAGCCATACAATTTTTTTTAATGGGGAAATAGCTATAGCCCCACATTTTAGATAAGGTAAAAAGTCATAATCATCCTTGTTTGTTTTAGAGGGAGATAGAAGAAAATAAAGATTCGGTGGCCGAAAAGCAAATGAGATTTTTTTCGCGAAATTTTGAAAAATAACATGTAACATTTATACTTAACATGTTATATATTCACAAAAACATGGTATTTGTAAAAATAGCATTGTTATTTGTGAAAATTAAACTAAATAGTGTGTTATATAAGAACATAGCGTGTTAATTGAGAAAATATCGTGTTATATAAAAACATAGCGTGTTATTTGAGAAAGTATCGTATAAAAAAAAGAAATATTCTAACATCATGTGTAATTCAAAGAAGTAGCATAGTACAAAAGAAAATGACAGAGATTCCAAGATAGCTGAACATGTGAGAAAGAGAGAGGGAAAGAGAGAAAATGAAAGGGAGCAAGAGAGAGAGCGAGAACGAGGAGAGAAAGAAAGTGAGTGAAAAGGAGAGGAGAGAGATTTTTTGTTTTTGGTGGAAAATAAAAAGAATATAGTTATAAGAGAGAGATAAAGAAACATTGAATCATATAAGTGTTTTATGTGATTTTGAAAAATAACATGTGATATATACGATGGATATAATAGTAATTGTACCTGAAGAGAAAAAAAGCCCTATGACACCATGGCTATTTTCTTAATTCAGTTTGATTTCATGGCTATTTAGTGCATATTCTCTATTAAAAATATAAAAGATAGCCATATTGCTTGAGGATATCTTTTCAAATCTGTGTAAGACCTTATAAAAGATCAATCATGGGTGATCTAGGAGAAGACTTCATTGGGAATTTATGAGAAGAAAAGATATCTTCTAATTTACTTTTCTCTTCAATTTCTTTGTTGTAATCATCCTCCCTACGTAAAAGGAACATGATATCACAACCTCTATCAATAGAGCTTTTTTTGTACTACAAATTGAAAAAAACCTAAATTCCACAACCTCATAAATAAAGAGCACAAATCATGAAAAGAAAACTATCTAATGTAATTTTTCCTAAAAAGCAATATACTCATATTCATATTAAAAAAAAGAGCACGAATCCTCTTACCAGTCGAGTAGACAATCGGAAATTTGAGAGTTGCCATCGTTAGAGTTTAGAGAACCCGTCAAATCCAAAGAGACTTGAGAGTCTTGAGATTCAAGAGATTCTAAAGAAACTGGGAAACTTGGAGATGAGGATTGTTTATAGAGTGGAGAGGAGGGAGGAGCTGGTGAAGAACGGTTTGAAAGCTTCGGAGAACGCAGTGACTTTTGCAAAGAAAAATAGAGAAAAAAAAACAAAAAGAATGACAAAAAAAAGAAGAGTTTTCGATGAAGAATCCATCGAGATAATTTTAGTTCATAAACGTTTGGGAAGAAGAAGAAGAAAGATGAAAGAAGTAAGAGAAAGCTGGATGGGATTGGATGAGAAAGAAGAAAGAAGTAATAAAGAGGCTCGATGAGAGTGGAAGAGTTTTCGTCAGATTGGATGTGATTGTTGTGCGTCTCGAGGGGGGGGGAGGGAGGAAAGGAAAGATTCAGAGTTTTGGTCAGACTAATTTTTTTTTTAATTATAATATGAAATTAGGATTATATAAAGTAGACCTGGGCAAAAAAACCGAAATCGAATAACCGAAAAAACGGTTTTGGTTCGGATATGGATATAGGTTAAATACCGGAAGGCTTTTTTTTGGAAACCATGGTTCTCGGTTCGGATTCGGTTAGTAACCGGAATCGAATAGCGAACCGAAATATATAAACCTAATGTTTCTTCTTAGTCTTCTTACCTTATGCATTTGGTTTTTTTGTTTCTATTATTTGTGAACATGGTCTTTGTTGCTCTTTGGTGCTTTGATTTTGGTTTTCTCATTCGGCTATGGTTTGAAGTTTGAACATTTGAACTTGGTTTTGTCTAAGTTTTTTTTTAATAAATTTGGTTATTTTTGGTTTTATTCGGGTAATTTCACACTTATTCGGATAATTTTGTTGAATTCGGTTAGAAAATAACCGAATCCGTTTAGAAACCGATTTTATCAGGAAATTTCTGGTTTCTCTAATGTTTGAACCGAACCAAACCGGAGCCGACACGGTTCGAACCGAAACCAAACCGCAATGTGAAAAAACCGTGTGGATAATAAATTCTCTGAACCGAAAAACCGATTTCGGTTAAAAACCGAACCACCAAACCGGATGTCCAGCCCTAAGATAAAGAGTCTAAAATAGGGTTCAATCCGGATTTTGGATCGAATTCGAATCGGGTTATTCAGTTTAGAACAAATAGTTACTATATCTATATCAGTTTGGATCGGTACAGAACCACTCAGCTTTCGGGTTTTTCGGTTTAAAACCAAATAAACTATAACTTAACTGTTGTTATTATTTTTTTTATCAAAAATGAAAAAAAAAACTTATAAAACAAAAAGAAATAATTCAAAAACATTTAATAAAATAAAATTAAAAACTACATACATTATATCATACATATGTCGAGTGTTTCTTAGTCTTCTTACCTTATGCATTTGGTTTTTTTGTTTCTGTTATTTGTGAACATGGCCTTTGTTGCTCTTTGGTGCTTTGATTTTGGTTTTCTCATGCGGCTATGGTTTGAAGTTTGAACCTTTGAACTTGGTTTTGTCTAAGTTTTTTAATAAATTTGGTTATTTTTGGTTTTATTTGGGTAATTTTAGACTTATTCGGATAATTTTGTTGAATCCGGTTAGAAAATAACCGAATCCGTTTAGAAACCGATTTTATCAGGAAATTTCTGGTTTCTCTAATGTTAGAACCGAACCGAACCAGAACTGACACGGTTCAAACTGAAACCGAACTGCAATGTGAAAAACCGTGTGGATAATAAATTCTCAGAACCAAAAAACTGAAACCGAACCGCCGAACCGGATGCCAAGCCCTAAGATAAATAGTCTAAAATTGGGTTCAATCCGGATTTCGGATCGAATTCGAATCGGGTTATTCAGTTTAGAACAAATACCGCTCATCCCCTAGCCCGTTCTTTATATGGTTTGGAGAGACAGCGCTCCCCGGCAGGAATCGATGTAATGTTTCAATTTCGCTTGTGTAAGATTTTTTTGGATCGACACAATTCACGAGAGACAACCATAATTCCGAAACCAATCCCTATAAGGGGTCAACATCGTAGTGGGTGGAGAGTAGGCACGTGGAGCAGTTTCTCTGATGCTCATCTATTCTATGCTTTTTTCCTTAAATGTTCCTTAGGAGCAGGGGCCGACTCTTTATCCGAAGAGGATCTGCCTCCCGTGAATTGTGTGGACCCAAACACTGCTCCCTTCATCCCCTAGCCCGTTCTTTATCTGGTTTGGAGAGACAGCGCTCCCCCACTTGGATCAGTCGTACCAAAGTTCCCCCATCGTCTCCCATGCTATGTTTCCGAGGGTTGTGCCATCTAGGCCGCCCTGAGACAGTTGCCGTCTATGACTCCCACATATCCTTTTGAAGCATTTCCTCCAACCCAATGGTCTCCTGTTCGTTCTTTCATAGAATAGATGAACATACCGTCATTCTATTTTATAGAATAGATGAGCATCAGAGAAACTGCTCCACGTGCCTACTCTCCACCCACTACGGTGTTGACCCCTTATAGGGATTGGTTTCGGAATTTTGGTTGCCTCCCGTGAATTGTGTCGACCCAAACACCGCTCCCTTCTAATTTTCTTCTAAAGCTTACAAACACTTTATAAAATATTTCTAAAATAGGTAGTACAACAGTAAATTTCAACCTGAACAATTTCAAAAGTGTATTTTTATACCTCAAATTTGATAACGTGTGAATTTCAACCTGAACTAAATATTTTTTTCGAATAAATAACATGAACTATCAAATTTGTGCAAAAATCAACATTGACCGGGATTATATTGGTCAACCACGATGAGCCAGCTGCTATGTATGCAGATTTTGCTGAGTCATATGCCACATGTACAAATTTTGCTGAGTCACCTGCCATGTGTCAGAATTTTTTTTTTTTTTGAATTTTGAATGATTATGAACATTATGCAAAAAGATAAATTTCAATTAATTTTAATATTTGGTAGTACAATCAATTGTTGTGATGTTAAACTTGTACTTTTTTTAAATGTGATCAATGTGCTAAATTGGCTTGCTTAGGTGTAGATTTAATAGCTTCTTGTGATGTTAAAAGCTTGTCTTTAAGTCTATGCTTGTTGTGCTGTTAAACTTGTACTTTTTCTAAGTGTGATCAATGAGATGTAATGCTTGGAGGGAGCTCAGATTTAATTGCTTGTTTTGATATTAAATGATTTTTTTTAAGTCAATGCATGTTGTGATGTTAAACTTGTACTTTGCTTAGGTGAAGATTTTATTGCACCATTTATTTGCTTAAAGACAAAACACTGATTCAAGTCGCCTTTAAATATTGAATCAATCCTCTTCTTTCATTTACCACAAACATATATCCTCTTACTTAGATCAAACCTTTTCCCAAAAACTCTTCCATTGCTCTTTCTTCTTTGTACCAGAAACTATGAATCCATATGGTCATAGTTCTGGTTTTATGGATCTTTTAACCAGCCAACATGAAATCCAAACTCTCTTTGAAGAGGATCTTGAGCCATCAACTGATGATCGAAGCTTAGGGGGACAAAAACATAAGAGCAGAAGGTCATGATCACACTGTTTGGAAAGCCCCTGTAAGTTTTCGATGAAATTCTTAATACTGTCTTAAAAAAATTCACGATTTTTATTCTTCCAAATGATTATGTTATCCTCATAAGTGCTTGGCTCAAAATTAGCAAGGATGTTGTGATTGCTAATGAGCAAAACGGCAATGCGTTTTGGTCACGCATTGCAAATTACTATGCAGCCAGTCCCAAGTGAGATGGTATGGAGAAGAGGGTGCCCGTCATTGCAAGCAGAGGTGGCAGAGGATCAGTGACACAGTCTCCAAGTTTGTAGGCAGCTATGAGGCTGCTACAACACCAAATAAAGTGGGCATATTGAAGATGATGTCATGAACTTGGCTTATAAAATCTTCTTCAATGATCTTTTGCTAGTAAAGATCAAGGAGCGTCAAAGAAAAGAAAGAAGGATGATGAGTAATCGGCATTCAACTCTGTGCATGTGAGGCTTGAAGATGAGGAAGGGCATCCTCCTGGTGTGAAGGCTGCAAAGGCTAAATCAAAAACAGTCTGCATCAAGCTCTGTGCAAGAAGGCACTCCGCTCATGGAGTTCGAAAGTATGTGGGACATCAAACATAAGGATTTGGCCATGAAAGAGACACTTGGAAAGAAAAGACTGTTGGAGAGTCTATTTGCCAAGAATGATCCACTGTCTGAAAAGGAGCGGTGTTTGTCACGATTGGGATCCAATTTTGAAGATTGTACACCATCGATTAAGCAATCGATCGAGAGTGATGATGATTTCCATGAGAAGAGAAGAATATTACCCCATTCTTCCTCTCAAATGGCCGGAAATTTCTTTGTTGTTCCGTTTTTCTTCAATCATCATAGAGAGAATAAAGAGAGAGAGTCACGAGAGAAAAGAGAGTGTAACGTCCCAACCATCACCAGAATAAGCACGCTTAACTATGGAGTTCTCTCAAGAACTTTGACCAAAAAGATAAGTGCACTTTGGTGAAATAGGTGGCCAAATCAGTTCATTTAACCCTCTCCGCAAACTGGGGTCTCACAATTCTCCCTCACGAATAGGCTGCAACGTCCTTGTTGCGCACCAAGACCGTCACCCCTTGACAATGTAAGCCCACATGACCGTCACCCCCCTTACAGTGTGAGCCCACTTGATTCCACACTTGCTTTGACTCCACACTTGCCTGGGTTCGGCTTTGATACCACTTGTAACGCCCCGACCATCGCGTCTCCAGTGGACTCCATGTTCACTACCAACCCATGGGCCCACCTCTCTTAATGGGCCTCACGTCCTCTCACTAGGCCCATGAACCCATCTATATTCGATGGTCGGTTTGTTACGTGCGGGATTCTTAAAGACTTGTTTACATATCCTACAAATCACGACATGATCTTTCCCTATGTTTTGACCTTACTCGCACAGTTCCGGTACCCAGTTCCTGGAAGGTCACCCATCTTCAGACTACTCCAGCATAAGCACACTAAACTATGGAGTTCTCTCATGATCTATGACCGAAAAGATAAGTGCACTTTGATGAAATAGGTGGCAAAATCAATTCATTTTAAACCTCTGCGTAAACCGGTGTTTCACAAAGAGAGAGAGAGAGAGATAGAGAGTCAAGAGAGAATGAAAAAAATTAGGAAGAATTTTTTTTTTGTTTAAAGTTTTTCCTACACCCACTCCATAACCGACATGTATGTGGTTCTTAATAGAACAAACACAATTTAAGCAACGAGGCTTGACTCTTTTTATTGTTTTGGATGAAAGTCATTTTATTTAAAGGTAAGCAACCTCTTATCAACCCATTAAGCACCTCCACTGGAGTTGCTCTGACTAACTAGTCTTTGTCAACCTTTATTCAAAAAGATTCCAACTTTTTAGATTTAGGACCAAACAAACTCAAGATTACCAAACATCAACTGTGTAGAGATTTGATATACTTCCTCTATACATTAAGACCTTTGTCCAAACAATTTTCTGGAATCATGGCTAGACCAGAATGATGACCAGTAATCTTCATCCTTGGATCATATTCAACCTAAAGACAGTACTTACCGAGCAAGAGCAACACAAATCTACAGAAAGATAAATCTAGACAGTTACAGAAAAATGATAAATGAGATAAATTGGAAACCCTTGAGTGTTTTAGAAGGTTCTCCGCTTAATGTGCTTTTCAAGGAGCTTTCAACAGTGAACTTTGGCGCTGATGAGAGTCGTTTTATAGTAATTATGAAGGGAAAGAGCCTGTTCGGAGCATAAGCAACACAAGGGCTCTCCATGGGATGGTTCAAGGTTGAATAAGTCACGGTTTTGCTTAATCCATTCTTTAAAGTCTCGAAGATGATTTTCTTACCCTAATTTAAACTTAAAAGAGGTAATCTGGATTACCTCGATTTGGCTACCCCCAAAAGCATGATTCTATGTGATAGACTCGATTCCCCGGACGAGACTAGAGTTGAGTCAAGAGTTCCAATCTTCCGGGGTACCAATATTGTTACTTGATCCTAGATGAGAGACCCTTTAAACTTGTAGAGTTACTACCACTTTGATGGGTGAGAGTTACTATTCAATATAATTATCCGGTTTACTACGGTTCGGTAAACATTTCTACAGCAAAATCATAAAACTGACCAATTGTCATTTTAGTTACAGTTCGTTAAAGATTACGAGAACAAACCTACCAAGAACAGTTACTCTCATGTGCCTAAAATTCATATGAACAAAAGATTCACCAAGAGAACAAAATGAAAAGCTCAACAATGATCAAAACTTGTGGACTTGTGGTGAAAATCTGCAAATTGATATGTATAATTGTATACCAAAAGCTTTTATTGCAGTTTGTATTTGCAAACTTATTACTTACCAAACCAAGATAACAAACTCAAATCCAAAACAGTGGAAATATTTTGAAGAGATGTCCTAACTCTCTTCTAACAAGCCATATGCTTTGTTACACACACATTGACATACATACGCTTTGTTACACACACCTTGACATACATACGCTTTGTTACACACACACACATTAATCAGTACATATGTTTTTGTACTCTTTGATACACACCTCAGTTTCCACCAAGACAAGTTCACATACTGAAAGACTTAGGAGCTTAGGTGGAAGCAGTTAGATGAAGAGTAACCTCTAAAAATTAGGTATTAAATTGATATACTTTAAAGTAACTTACCATAGAAATTTGGTTTTCATTTTTAGCAATCAATATACAGAGTAGTAAATTTGTATCCGAAAAAGGTTAAAATATCGTTCGGAATAGCATTGTGATACATTTTAAGAAAAAAAAATTAGCCTGCGATTTTAAAAAAAAAAAATCAAAAAAATAAATGACAGAAAGCTATTTTATTTGCATAATATTTGAATATATATTGTTTTCCATGTTCAAATATGAAATATATATATTTTGTATAAATATATACAGTTTTAGTGCAATTATTTTTTGACATATATATATATTTTGTATAACTTTAGACCTTAACAAAAGATCTATTGTAGCAAACTAGTTAAGTTGTCTACTTAGATGTATTTCCGGATTGAAAGGGGGGGGGGGGGCGGGGGGGGGGTAGTAAATTGCTATACTTTAAAGTAATTTATCACGGAAATTTGGTTTTCATTTTTTAGTAATCAATATACAGAGTAGTAAATTTGTATCCGAAAAGGTTAAAATATCGTTCGGAATAGCATTGTGATACACTTTAAGAAACAAAAATTAGCCTGCGATTTAAAAAAAAAAAAAATCAAAAAAATAAATGACAGAAAGCTATTTTATTTGCATAATATTTGAATATATATTGTTTTCCATGTTCAAATATGAAATATATATATTTTGTATAAATATATACAGTTTTAGTGCAATTATTTTTTGACATATATATATTTTGTATAACTTTAGACCTTAACAAAAGATCTATTGTAGCAAACTAGTTAAGTTGTCTACTTAGATGTATTTCCGGATTGAAAGCTGAGCAACAGAAATTTTGTTATATTTAAAATATGTAACTAAGTATCTCATCAGCGCAAAACTTCATCGTGGAAGGCTCCTTGAAAAACACGTTAACTGGAAAACCTTCAGAAACACTCGAGAATTCCTATGTATCTCATTTATCATTGCTCTGTAATTGTTTAGATATATGGTTCTGACCCTATAGATTTGTGTTCCTCTTGCTCTATAAATGTCTTCAGGTTCAATATGATCCAAGAGGATGATTAGTTATGGTTTATGTCTAGCCATAATTTGAGAGAAGTGTTGGGACAAGGTCCTAAAGTATAGAGCAAGTATATCAAATCTTTACACAATTGCTGTTTGGAAATCTTGAGTTTGTTTGGCCCAAAATCTAAAAAGTTGAAATTTTTTTGAATAGAGGTTGAGAAGAACTAATTAGTCCTAAGGCGTAAGATAAATAAACAACTTATTAATCAAATTGTTTAATCTCAGTCGAAGCACTAGCTTAAACAAACATGGCTAATTAGTTAAGTTTAGTAAAATTAATTAATGCCTCATATATTCTAATACAGTCGTCCATATAAAATTACATCGTAACAGAAGATTTGTGCTATAACACTTGTTAAGTTCATCTACATTGATGTATTTCCGGGTACAAACCAGAGCAACGGAAAACCATTTTTACTTCTAAAAACTAATTTCTTTTTGAATATATATTATTTCATCTAAATTTACCTCCTAAAAAAAGACTCATTGTACCACACTGGTTCAGTTCATCTACTTTAATGTATTTCCTAGTTCAAATCCCGGTAACCTTAATTATCTAAAATATGTAATTATCTTTTTGAAATATATATATATATATATATATATATATATATATTATATATAATTACCTCCTTACAAAAGATTTGTGTTATAACACTTACCATAAAACAACTCTCATCAGCGCAAAAGCTCATCGTGGAAGGCTCCTCGAAAAGCACGTTATCTGGAATACCTTTTGAAACACTCGAGGATTCCAATGTATCTCATTTATCATTGCTCTGTAACTGTTAAGAATATGCTTCTGACCCTCTAGATTTGTGTTCCTCTTGCTCTATAACTGTCTTCAGGTTGAATATGATCCAAGAGGATGATTGATTATGGTTTTGGTCTAGCCATAATTTGAGAGAAGTGTTGGGACAAGGTCCTAATGTATAGAGAAAGTATATCAAATCTCTACACAATTGGTGTTTGGAAATCTTGAGTTTGTGTGGCCCAAAATGGGAAAATTTTAATTTGGAAGTTTAATACCCAATGTTATTTGATTGGAAAAAAATGCATGGTTTATTAATTTGTTGCCTATTAATACATCAAGTATATAAAAATTGTCGAATCGAAAAAACCGCTTAACAAACGATAATTGGATTGACGGAATCACTAAACCGGGGTTAATGGAATTACACTAAACTTAGTGATTATCGATCCCAATTCGATTTGGAGTAATAGCAAAGGACAATGCAATCTTTGGATAACCCCAAATAACTCGTGTGTTTAGGGATTAATGATTTCGTCAACTTCGGTTTAGTGATTCCGTCAATCCGATTAAGCGGTTTATTCGATTCGACAATTTTTATATACTTAATGTATTAATAGACCAAAATTTAATAAACCATGCATTTTATTTCCAATCAAATAACATTGGGTATTAAACTTCCAAATTAAAATTTGATGGGGAATTTATAAGGAATTTTCCCGGCCCAAAATTTAGAAAGTTGGAATTTTTTTGAACAAAGGTTGAGAAGAACTAATTAGTCCTAAGGCGTTAGATAAATAAACAACTTATTTACCAAATTGTTTGCTCGCACGCAAAGCACTAGCTTAAACAAACATGGCTAACTAGTTAAGTTTAGTAAAGTTATTTAATCCCTCATATATTGTATTACAGTCGTATATTTTTGCAACTCTACCCTTTATATCCAAAAAATGCCAAAAAATTATACTAAGTCAAGAATAATATGCAATACAACTCTTATAAGAGAGAAATTTATTTTTCTAAACGACTTTATAGCACACACATTTTCTTTTGAAAAATCTGAAGATATATTTGAACTCCTAGTTACGAGGGCTTTGATTTGATATCTTATTTCTAAAAAATTTACAAACATGATAGGAGGAAAAATGGGCTATATTACGTATTTATTTTGACTTTGCGGGATTGACTTGCATTTTATGGATTTGAAGGGTAAACTTGCAAAAAATGGCGACTTTGAGGGTTTATTTCCAGAAAGCATACTAATGAAATGCATTTGTTATAAACAGCTTAAGAATACTTTGCAAGGCTATAATTTGATATGTATATACAATAAAAAAAGAAACTTCATATTTTTTTTCAGAAAAGGACAAGTTAATCGTAACAGCTTCGTAGCCACTCCTGCAACTGGGGTTGGATTAGTTCTGGTTTAAAATTTACTAATTAGAGTCTCGGTTTCAACCTGAATATATCTGAAACTGGGAACCTTAAGACCATATAGTCTCCCTTTAGTACCCAAACCTTAATTTATTTCTACTTTGCTAAAGATTATAAAAACTTGTGCTTACCAATTTAAATATATTACTTTTTGCTGGTTTGCTTGTCTATACTTTCTTATTTTGGTTTATCTATTTTAGGTATAATTTTTTATTAAAAATTTTATGAAATAATTTTGATAAACTCTTCCAACATATATTTGAGGTATTTCGGGTATGCAATAAGAAACGAGCTTTTTGTGTGCTCTTGGAGTTCAATTCCCCAATGCGATGTAGTACATGAGGTTATCGATCCAAATGGGTGTATTGCAAACAATCAAGATATATCAGAACTAATCAAGTCAAGTCAAGGAGTTGAAAGTTTGGAATTAAGAACTCAAATGCATAAAAGTAAACTACAGAATGATAAACTAAAAGATCTAAGAACAATACTGAAGATAAGCTAAAGGATCTAAGAATACTAAGAAAGCAAGAAATACAGAAGCAATATTGAAAATAATATTGAAAGCAGGTAAACAATCAGATAAACAATGGTCTTAAGGATGGGCTAATGGGCTGATGAATCCTCTTAAACTCTAGGGGATGCTTAACATGCTCAAATAGATCTAATCCTAGACAATGAACCACTTAACCTAATCAATCCAATCTCTTGTCAAAGATTATCAGATCTATAGCACATCCTAATCTCAACTGTCATTGATGAAACATACTATAGATAGGCATAAAGAACAAGCTCATTAATGTCAATCTACTCCTTAACAGCCAATCACTTGGGTAAGTAAATAAATCTCTGGCATTAGTTGATCAGACATTCCATTTGAACACTTTTTGAGTGCTAGAATGTCTAAGATCTAATCCCACATGGTTAATGCTAAGATTAGCAATTAAATCTCCTAATCCAGAAGGTATCTACCTGAATCTATACTTAAGCATCCCTAGAAACTAAGATTCCTCATCACCTAACCCATCCTCTAAACCCAGAAAACTACTCAGATATGGAATTCATCATGAAGAACATAAACCCAGAAATCTTTAAATCTTGCATAACTAGATAGATAATGATCTAAGGAGCAAAATAATATAAAGAAGCAACACTAAAAACTCAATAGATCAAAAGATATTAAGATTACAAGTTTCTGGAAATGGTTGGTGGCTACAAAGAAAAACCCTAATATAGACTCGATTTTTGGCTTAAAGACCCAAGGTCTCTATTTATACTAAGTGCTGGAATCCCTAAAACACTAAAAGACAAATTACAAAGTCGGTTTGAGGTGAGCTCGGTTGGGTGCATGTTTCGGATCCATCCAAGACTCGGTCGGGTCCAATGCCTTAGTTGAAAATCTGGTACTTCACTCCATCTGATCGGATCAGATAGTGGCTTGGTCGGGTCAGCTTCATTTGGTCGGGTGAGATCTTCTAGGCGTTCAGTCTTCAATCTGGATGTATATACCTTCACTAAAACAGTGATAACCCTTGAACCGCATCTCGTATTGGCTTAAAATCACCAGAAATGGAAAGCTAACTCAATGGCCAACAACGTTTGTGAAGACCTCGGAAGCTAAAACCTAACCCAAGATCTTCATTCGAGTCGATCTTTGAAGGACTTATACTGCATCCGATCGGATGGTTGTTGACGCGGTCGAGTTGGTTGGTCGAGTGCCTTCTTTTTATCATTCTTTATGCTTCCAATTCTCTTGGTTAGTCCCAAAAATGAAAATAGCACCTCCCTTCTCTTTTAGAGATCAAAAACACCTAATAATGCTAGAAATTCACAAAATATGCAATGCTAATGCAAAAACAACCTAAGAGTGCAAAATATAAGAAAAGAGACTATAATGCATATGAAACAAGACTCATATTATGAAAAACTTGCAATAAAAGTATGCCTAAATTGGGTAAAATATGTTGTTATCAACTCCCCCAAACTTATTCTTTGCTTGACCTTAAGAAAATCCAAAGTAGGAAGAGAGGTTTGAAGGTGAGGATTCAAAACCAGTACTTGCTGCTAAAGTAGTTAAAATCAATGTCCTAGTCTATAGTTCTAAAATGCAAATTACAAGAGCCATACTTCTTTCAACATGAGATGCATCTATCATAGAACTTAGGCAAGCATTCCAATCAACCATTCCTTTTAAATTCATTAAGTAGTAACCGCGAATCTGGTTGTAAAGTGAATATAAACTCATTTGGCTAGGTATAGAAAGGGTTAAGGTTCTTAGGGTGTGGTTAACTGGTCAAGGTTATGACCAGCTACTTGGATCAACAAGAGGGTGGTAAAAAGAGGGAAAGAAGATCCAAGTATGTATACAAGGTATCCATGAGTTTAAAACAAATCACAACCAGATAATTATCAATTCAAGTTAAGGTTCTAATAAATAAGGAATGGCATCATATCAAAGCAAGCTTCAGTTTAGACTAGAATTCAAATCATGCGATCAAAGAATGGTGCGGTTTCAATTCAAGCTCATACAATTGCATTAAACAACTATGGACGAGGGCATTGATTTTAAGTCTAATGAAACAGCAAGTTCTTTGGTTATAATCATCATAATCCCCTATGCAAATGCAATGATCCTAAATGCAACATCCCTAAAGCAAGACTAATATGCAAATGCAACTATATGAACACTCTGCTTTTAAAGGATTTTCTGAATTTTTTTCAAAATTTTAGGGTTTTTAATGCACATAGATGAATGCAAAAGTATATGCTAAAAATTCAATATAAGAAAACAGAAAACATGTCAAATGCATATCCCAAACCTTCCCCCAAACTTAAATTACACAGCCCCTTGTGTAATAAAAATATGAGGAAAGATTTAGGAATCAAAAAGCAACAAAAAACAAAATGCAAACTGGTATGTACAAAGATAAGTGATGGAGTTACCTGGATTTGGCTAACGGTGCTGGCGTGGTCGGGTCAGGTTAACGAACCCGATCGCGCTACAAGTATATGCTCCCTGTGCTCCTTTTCTTAAACCCAAACAAGTTTGAAATTGCATTTCTCCGCTTATTCCTGGGTCAATGCTAAAAGAACTACTCCTCTCCCTTAGACTTAGACCTTCTCTGGATTTCTTTGGAGAAGAACTACTGCATTGCCCCTCGAGCTTATTGATTAGCTCACTCATCCCCTTCATCGTAGGTGTTAACTCCCGCAATGGATCCTCTTGAACGTTGACAGATTGAAATATTGATAGACCACCAGATGTAGGCTTCATTGACTCAAGCAGTTGGAGAGGCTTGGGGAGTAAGTCTAGACACATAGGGCGAGGTGGAACTTGACTCAAGTGGGGACTCGAGTGGGAAATCGATTGACGAGGTCGAGCTCCCCTTAAGCTGCCTTCATTTGTTTCCAAAAAATTTGTGCTAGACCCATTTACACCCTTAGAAACTGATGTCTTAGTGTGATGATTGCTTTCTTCATTCCAGAAGATCTCGGTATCAATTATTTGCTTCCTTATAGCATTCTTGATGTGATTCTTCATCTTGAAGTTGACACCCAAATTGAGGTCAATTATCCCTCTCCTGACATCTATTATTGCTCCAGTAGTAGCTAAGAATGGTCTTCGCATGATCAATGGATCTTGAGGCTCTTTGTCCATCTCCAAAACAACTAGGACAGTTGGTACCTCTATCTCACTAAGCTTTACTGGAACATCCTCCATTATTCCTTTTGGCATTCGAACACTTCTATCGGGATCTTCTAGCTTCTTTGGGACAATATTCTTCTCGATGATGGCATTACACTCATGGCTAAGTGCTCTTTTTCTCTCATCTTCCTTAGCTTTTTCCTGAGCAGCCTTCTTCTCTTGAATCCTTTCCATTAGTACCTTTCTCAGGATCACGTTGTAGGAAGGAATATTGGCAAAAGCATCTAACAAAGCTACTATAAGCTCAGTCCCTTTAAATGTATTGAGTATTCCTCTATACTCCTCCTTGATTTCTTTCTTAAATCTTCCAGGGTATGGCAATGGAGACTTTTAGGTTGGAGGGATGTAGTGTGGTTCCTTCTGCTTTGATAAAACTTGCTTTTCAACTGTGCTGATCTTGACGCTGTTAGTCACTGCAGTGTCCGATCGGGTGGGTTGGTCGGGTCTATTCCCTTGTGTTATTTTTGCAGCCTGAAACTCATTTTGAAAGAAATTCTCCCCCTCTTGTTCATCACTGTCCGCATGGATTACGTTGTGATCTTGATGTAAAGGTAGCTCTCCTAAAGTGATAACATGAGCAGTTGCAAACTCCTTGGCTTCTATACACATGACATTGTTGCTTAAAGCGTCAAAATTTTGGGACAGATCATTGAATGAGGAAGTCATATAGTTGGAGAGCTCATCGAACATCCTAGTCATTTCCAATTGATCATCAGCTTGCAGCTGTATAATTTGCTGCAACATGTTCTTCAACTGAAAATCTTTAGCAGGGGCCATCCAAGGTGCTGGATGTTGAAAATCATGTTGTGGAGCGAAAGGTTGATGATAGACATCTTGAAACTGATAAGAAGGTGAAGTGACTTGCATTGGGTGGTGCTTGTAGTGGAAATTGATCATGAACTGGTCCATCAGATTCATGAGCAGAGGTGAGACACGGTCGAGCTATGAGCAGACTCGATCGGGTTTGGTATAACTCGATCGGGTGGCTTGGTCGGGCTCGAGTAGTCGTGTACCTGAGAATTAAAACAGACAAGCAGCAAAGGTAGAAATCAGTAATCGAATAGAAACGAAATAAAAAGAACTTGATCTAGATAGAACTGGGATCTTAAATGCAACAATTAACATCCAAATGGCAGCGGCGCCAAATTGAAACAAACGTTTTGTGTGCTCTTGGAGTTCAATTCCCCAATGCGATGTAGCATAAGAGGTTATCGATCCAAATGGATGTATTGTAAGCAATCAGGATATGGCAGAACTAATCAAGTCAAGCCAAGTAGTTGAAGGTTTGGTTTAAAGAACCCTAATGCATAAAACTTAACTACAAAGTCAATAATGAAAGCAGAAAGTAAAAGCAGATAATCAATCAAATAAACAAGGGTCTTAAGGATGGGCTAATGGGGTGATGAATCCTCTTAATCTCTTTGGGATGCTTAACATGCTCAAATAGATCTAATCCTAGAAAATGAACCACTTAACCTAATCAATCCAATCTCTTGGCAAAGATTATCAGATCTATAGCACTTCCTAATCTCAACTTTCATTGATAAAACATACTATAAATAGGCATACAGAACAAGCTCATTAATATCAATCTACTCCTTAACAGCCAATCTCTTGGGTAAGTAAATAGATCTCTGGCATTAGTTAATCAGACATTCCATTTGAACACTTTTTGAGTGCTGTAATGTCTAAGATCTAATCCCACATGGTTAATGCTAAGATTAGCATTAAGATCTCCTAATCCAGAATGTATCTACCTAAATCTATACTTAAGCAACCCTAGAAACTAAGATTCTTCATCACCTAACCCATTCTTTAAACCCAGAAAATTACTCAGATATGGAGTTCATCATGAAGAACATAAACCCAGAAATCATTGAACCTTGCATAACTAGATAGATAATGATCTAAGAAGCAAAATATTATAAAGAAGCAACTCCAAATACTCAATAAATCAAAAGATATAAAGATTACAAGTTTCTGGAAATGTTTGGTGGCTACAGAGAAAAACCCTAATTAGAACTCGATTTTGGCTTAATGACCCAAGGGGTCTCTTTATACTAAGTAGAGGAAGCCCTAAAATAGAAAAAGACAAATTACAAAGTCGGTTTGAGGTGAGCTCGGTCGGGTGCATGTTGGGCTCGTTCGGGTCCATCAAATGCTCGATCGGGTGCAGTGCTTTAGTTGAAAATCTGGTCTTTCACTCTATCAGATCGGGTCAGATAGTGACTTGGTCGGGTCAGCTTCATTTGGTCGGATGAGATCTTCTAGGCGTCCAGTCTTCGATCTGGATGTATATAGCTTCACTAAAACAGTGATAACTCTTGAACCAAAACTCGGATTGGCTTCAAATCACCGGCAATGGAAAGCGAACTCAATTTCCAACAAGTTTGATGAAGATCTCGGAAGCTAAAACCCAACTCAAGATCTTCATTCGGGTCGATCTTTGAGGGACGTATACTGCATCCGATCAGATGATTGTTGACGCGGTCGAGTTGGTTGGTCGAGGGTCTCCTTTTTTCATTCTTTATGCTTCCAATTCTTTTGTTTAGTCCCAAAAATGAAAAGAACACCTTCCTTCTCTTTTAAAACTCCAAAACACCTAATAATGCTCGAACTTCACAAAATATGCAATGCTAATGCAAAAACAACCTAAGAGTGCAAAATGAAGGAAAAGAGACTATAATGTATATGAAATAAGACTCAAACTATGAAAAACATGCAGTAAAAGTATGCCTAAATTGGGTAAAATATGGAGTTATCACAATAATTATGAGCCAATATTTCTAGTTCGTTATTGACAAAAATATATATATTTTGGGTATTTCGAATATATACGGAAAATCCATGTTTTCCATGAAACCAATATTTCTTTAGGTTTTTTATCCCGAAAAAAACCTAAAAAGCTATTTGATTTGCATAATATCTGAATATATTGTTTTCCATATTAAAATTTGAAATATATATATATATATATATATATATTTTTTTTTTGTATGAATATATACTTTTTTGTGCAATTATTTTTTGAAAAATATATATTTTGTATAACTTTAGACCTTAACAAAAGATCTATTGTATCAAACTAGTTAAGTTATCTATTTAGATATATTTCCGGATTAAAAGCCTAGCAACAGAAAATCTTGTTATATTTGAAATATATATATTTTGTTAAATTTACATCCTAACAAATTATCCGTTGTAGCACACTGGTTAAATTCATCTACATTGATGTATTTCCGGGTTCAAAGCCCGGCAACGGAATATATTGTTTTTGAATTAAAATATGCAATTATCTTTTAAAAATATATATATTTCCTATTCTTTACATATTAACGAAAGATCCATTATAGCAAACTAGGTAAGTTCATCTATTTTAATGTACGTTTGGGTCAAGCCCGTCAATCTTTTAAATTTAAAATATGAGTTTATCCTTTTTTTTTTTACAAAAATATTACATATAAAATTACATCGTAACAGAAGATTTGTGCTATAACACTTGTTAAGTTCATCTACATTGATGTATTTCCGGGTACAAACCCAAGCAACGGAAAACCTTTTTTACTTCTAAAAACTAATTTCTTTTTGAATATATATTATTTCATCTAAATTAACCTCCTAACAAAAGATTCATTGTACCACACTGGTTCAGTTCGTCTACTTTAATGTATTTCCTAGTTCAAATCCCAGTAACCTTAATTATCTAAAATATGTAATTATCTTTTTGAAATATATATATATATAGAAATATATATTTATATCCTATAAAATTACCTCCTTACAAAAGATTTGTGGTATAACACTTACCATAAAACGACTCTCATCAGCGCAAAAGCTCATCGTGGAAGGCTCCTTGAAAAGCACGTTATCTGGAATACCTTCTGAAACACTCGAGGATTCCTATGTATCTCATTTATCATTGCTCTGTAACTGTTAAGATATATGCTTCTGACCCTCTAGATTTGTGTTCCTCTTGCTCTATAACTGTCTTCAGGTTGAATATGATCCAAGAGGATGATTGGTTATGGTTTTGGTCTAGCCATAATTTGAGAGAAGTGTTGGGACAAGGTCCTAATGTATAGAGAAAGTATATCAAATCTCTACACAATTGGTGTTAGGAAATCTTGAGTTTGTGTGGCCCAAAATTTAGAAAGTTGGAATCTTTTTGAACAAAGGTTGAGAAGAACTAATTAGTTCTAAGGCGTTAGATAAATAAACAACTTATTAACCAAATTGTTTGCTCGCACTCGAAGCACTAGCTTAAACCAACATGGCTAACTAGTTAAGTTTAGTAAAGTTATGTAATCTCTCATATATTGTAATACAGTCGTATATATTTGCAACCCACCCTTTATATCCAAAAAATGCAAAACAATTATACTAAGTCAAGAATAATATGCAATACAACTCTTATAAGAGAGAAATTTATTTTCTTAAACGACTTTATGCTCACATACATTTTCTTTTGAAAAATCTGAAGATATGTTTGAACTCCTAGTCACGAGGGCTTTGATTTGATATCTTATTTCTAAAAAATTTACAAACATGATAGAAGGAAAAATGGGCTATATTACGTATTTATTTTGACTTTGCGGGATTGACTTGCATTTTATGGATTTGAAGGGTTAACTTTAAAAAATTGCGACTTTGAGGGTTTATTTCCAGAAAGCATACTAATGAAATGCATTTGTTATAAAGAGCTTAAGAATACTTTGCAAGGCTATAGTATTATACGTATATACAATACAAAAAGAAACTTCATATTTTTCGAGAAAAAGACTAGTTAATCTTAACAGCTTCGTAGCCACTCCTGCAACCCGGGTTGGATTAGTTCTGCTTCAAAATTTACTAATTAGATCTTGGTTTCAACCTGAATATATCTGAAGCTGGGAACCTTAAGACCACATAGTCCCCCTTTAGTACCCAAACCTTAATTTATTTCTACTTTGCTAAAGAAAATAAAAACTTTTTTTTTACAAATTTTAATTGCATTACTTTTTGCTGGTTTGGTTGTCCATACTTTCTTATTTTGGTATCTATTTTAGGTATAATTTTGTATTTAAAATTTTATAAAATAATTTTGATAAACTCTTCCAACTTATATTTTAGGTATTTAGGGTATGCAATAATTATGAGCCAATTTTTCTAGTTCATTATTGAAAAAAAAAATATATTTCAGGTATTTCGAATATATAAGGATAATCCATGTTTTCCATGAAACCAATATTTCGTTAGTTTTTTAATCCGAAAAAGAACCTAAAGAGCTATTTGATTTGCATAATATCTGAATATATATTGTTTTACGTGTTCAAATTTGAAATATATATATATATATATATATATTTATACTGTTTTCGTGCGATTATTTTTTGAAATATATATATTTTGTATAACCTTAGACCTGAACAAAAGATCTATTGTAGCAAACTAGATAAGTTATCTACTTAGATGTATTTCCAGATTAAAAGCCGAGCAAAAGAAAATCTTGTTATATTTGAAATATGTAACAAAGTATTTGAAATATATATATATATCATGTAAATGTACATCCTAACAAATGATCCGTTGAAGCACACTGGTTAAATTCATCTACATTGATGTATTTCCAGGTTCAAAGCCCCGCAACGGAAAATAATTATTTTAATTAAAATATGAATATATCGTTAAAAATATATATATTTCATATAAAATTATATTGTAACAAAAGATTTGTGCTATAACACTTGTTAAGTTCATCTACATTGATGTATTTCCAGGTACAAAGCCGAGCAACTGAAAACCTTTTTTATTTCTAAAAGTAATTTATTTTTGAATATATATTATTTCATCTAAATTTACTTCCTAACAAAAGATCCATTGTACCACACTGGTTCAGTTCATCTACCTTAATGTATTTCCTAGTTCAAATCCCAACAACCTTAATTATCTAAAATATGTAATTATCATTTTGAAATATATATATATATATATATATATATATATTCCTATAAAATTACCTCCTTACAAAAGATTTGTGGTATAATACTTACCATAAAACGACTCTCATCAGCGCAAAAGTTCATCGTGGAAGGCTCCTTGAAAAACACGGTAACTGGAAAACCTTCTGAAACACTCGAGGATTCCTATGTATCTCATTTATCATTGCTCTATAACTGTCTTCATGTTGAATATGATCCAAGAGGATGATTGGTTATGGTTTTGGTCTAGCCATAATTTGAGAGAAGTGTTGGGACAAGGTCCTAATGTATAGAGAAAGTATATCAAATCTCTACACAATTGCTGTTTGGAAATCTTGAGTTTGTCTGGCCCAAAATCTAAACAGTTGGAAACTTTTTGAATAAAGGTTGAGAAGAACTAATTAACCAACTTATTAACCAAATTGTTGGCTCTCACTCGAACAACTAGCTTAAACAAACATGGTAACTAGTTAGTATTAATAAATTTAATTAATCACTCATATATTGTAAAACAGTTGTCCATTTTTGCAACTCTACCCTTTATATCCAAAAAATGCAAAACATTCGTACTTAGTCAAGAATAATATGCAGTACAACTCTTATAAGAGAGAAATTTATTTTTCTAAATGATTTTATGCTCACATACATTTACTTTTTAAAATCTGAAGATATATTTGAACTTGTAGTCACGAAGGCTTTGATTTGATATCTTATTTATAAAAATTTACAAACATGATAGGAGGAAAAATGAGCTATATTACGTATTTATTTTGACTTTGCGGGACTAATTTGCATTTTATGGATTTGAAGGGTAAACTTAAAAAAAAAAGCGACTTTGAGGGTTTATTTCCACAAAGCATACTAATGAAATGCATTTTATTATAAACAGCTTAAGAATTATTTGCATGGCTATAGTTTTATATGTATATAAAATACGAAAAGAAACTTCATATTTTTCCAGAAAGGACGGGTTAATCTTAACAGCTTCGTAGCCACTCCTACAACCGGGGTTGGATTACTTCTGCTTCAAAATTTACTAATTAGATCTTGGTTTCAACCTGAATATATCTGAAGCTGGGAACCTTAAGACCACATAGTCCCCCTTTAGTACCCAAACCTTAATTTATTTCTACTTTGCTAAAGAAAATAAAAACTTTTGTTTACCAATTTAAATTATATTACTTTTCTGGTTTGCTTGTCTATACTTTCTTATTTTGGTTTATCTATTTTATGAATAATTTTTTATTGGAAATTTTATAAAATGTTTTTGATAAACTCTTCCAACTTATATTTCAGGTATTTCGGGTATGCAATAATTATGAGCCAATTTTTCTAGTTCATTATTGACAAAAAAAATTATATTTCGGGTATTTTGATTATATACGGACAATCCATGTTTTTCATGAAACCATAATTCTTTAGTTTTTTTTTATCCGGAAAAGATCCTAAAGAGCTATTTGATTTGCATAATATCTGAATATATATTGTTTTCCGTGTTCAAATTTGAAATATATATATTTATACTGTTTTCGTGCAATTATTTTTTGAAATATATATATATATATATATATATATATATATATATATTTTGTATAACCTTAGACCTTAACAAAAGATCTATTGTAGCAAACTAGATAAATTTTCTACTTAGATGTATTTCCAGATTAAAAGCCGAGCAACAGAAAATCTTGTTATATTTGAAATAAGTAACAAAGTATTTGAAAAATATATATTTCTTATAAATTTAAATCCTAACAAATGATCCGTTGTAGCACACTGGTTAAATTAATCTACATTGATGTATTTCCGAGTTCAAAGCCCTGCAACGGAAAATATTGTTTTTAATTAAAATATGCAATTGTATTTTTAAAATATATATATTTCCTATTATTTACATATTAACGAAAGATCCATTATAGCAAACTAGGTAAGTTCATTTATTTTAATGTATTTATTGGTTAAGCCTGTCAATCTTTTTAATTTAAAGTATGAATTCATCTTTTAAATAAATATATATTTCATATAAAATTACATTGTGACAAATGATTTGTGCTATATCACTTATTAAGTTCATCTATATTGATGTATTGTCGGCTACAAAGCTGAACAACGGAAAACTTTTTTTAATTCTAAAAAGTAATTTTTTTTTGAATATATATCATTTTATCTATATATACCTCCTAAGAAAAGATCCATTGTACCACACTACCACATTGGTTCAGTTCATTCTTCCTTAATGTATTTCCTAGTTCAAATCCCAGCAACCTTAATTATCTAAAATATTTAATTATCTTTTTGAAATATATACATATTTCCTATAAAATTACCTCCTTACAAAAGAATTGTGGTATAACACTTACCATAAAACGACTCTCATGAGCGCAAAAGTTCATCGTGGAAGGCTCCTTGAAAAGCATGTGAACTGGAAAACCTTCTGAAACACTCGAGGATTCCTATGTATCTCATTTATCATTGCTTTGTAACTGTTTAGATATATGTTTCTGACCCTCTAGATTTGTGTTCGTCTTGCTGTCTTCAGGTTGAATATGATCCAAGAGGATGATTGGTTATGGTTTTGGTCTAGCCATAATTTGAGAGATCTGTTGGGACGAGGTCCTAATGTATAGAGAAAGTATATCAAATCTCTACACAATTGCTGTTTGGTAATTTTAAGTTTGTCTGGCCCAAAATCTAAAAAGTTGGAATCTTTTTGAACAAAGGTTGAGAAGAACTAATTAGTCTTAAGGCGTTAGATAAATAAACAACTTATTAACCAAATTTTTGGCTCTCACTCGAAGAACTAGCTTAAACAAACATGGCTAACTAGTTAAGTTTAGTAAAGTTAATTAATCCCTCATATATTGTAATACAGTCGTCCATTTTTGCAACTCTACCCGCTATATCCAAAAAAATGCAAAACAATAATACTAAGTCAAGAATAATATACAATACAACTCTTATAAGAGACAAATTTATTTTTCTAAACGATTTTATGCTCACATACATTTACTTTTGAAAATTCTGAAGATATATTTGAACTTCTAATCACGAGGGCTTCGATTTGATATCTTATTTCTAAAAAAATTACAAACATGATAGGAGGAAAAATGGGCTATATTACGTATTTATTTTGATTTTGCGGGACTGACTTTCATTTTATGGATTTGAAGGGGAAACTTGCAAAAAATGGCGACTTTGAGGGTGTATTTCCACAAAGCATAGTAATGAAATGCATTTATTAAAAACAGCTTAAGAATTATTTGCAAGGCTATAGTTTTATACGTATATACAATACAAAAAGTAACTTCATATTTTTCGAGAAAAGGACTAGTTAATCTTAACAGCTTCGTAGCCACTCCTGCAACCGGGGTTGGATTATTTCTGCTTTAAAATTTACTAATTAGATCTCGGTTTCAACCTTAATATATCTGAAGCTGGGAACCTTAAGACCACATAGTCCCCCTTTAGTACCCAAACCTTAATTTATTTATACTTTGCTAAAGAAAATAAAAACTTTTTTTAACAAATTTTAATTACATTACTTTTTGCTGGTTTGCTTGTCTATACTTTCTTATTTTGGTTTATCTATTTTAGGTATAATTTTGTATTTAAAATTTTATGAAATAATTTTGATAAACTCTTCCAACTTATATTTTAGGTATTTCGGGTATGCAATAATTATGAGCCAATTTTTCTAGTTCATTATTGAAAAAAAAATTATATTTCGGGTATTTTGAATATATAGGGACAATCCATGTTTTCCATGAAACCAATATTTCGTTAGTTTTTTTTATCTGGAACAGAACCTAAAGAGCTATTTGATTTGCATAATATCTGAATATATATTGTTTTCGGGTATTTTGAATATATTTTGAATATCATAATATCATAATATTTCGGGTATTTTTAATATATAGGGACAATCCATGTTTTCCATGAAACCAATATTTCGTTAGTTTTTTTTTATCCGGAACAGAACCTAAAGAGCTATTTGATTTGCATAATATCTGAATATATATTGTTTTCCGTGTTCAAATTTGAAATATATATATATATATATATTTATACTGTTTTCGTGCAATTATTTTTTGAAATATATATATTTTGTATAACCTTAGACCTTAACAAAAGATCTATTGTAGCAAACTAGATAAGTTATCTACTTAGTTGTATTTCCGGATTAAAAGCCGAGCAACAGAAAATCTTGTTATATTTGAAATATGTAACAAAGTATTTGAAATATATATATATATATATATATATATATATATATATCATGTAAATGTACATCCTAACAAATGATCCGTTGTAGCACACTGGTTAAATTCATCTACATTGATGTATTTCCGGGTTCAAAACCCGGCAACGGAAAATAGTATTTTTAATTAAAATATGCAATTATATTTTTAAAATATATATATTTCTTATTATTTACATATTAACGAAAGATCCATTATAGAAAACTAGGTAAGTTCATCTATTTTAATGTATTTATGGGTTAAGCCCGTCAATCTTTTTAATATAAAATATGAATTTATCGTTAAAAATATATATATTTAATATAAAATTACATTGTAACAAAAAATTTGTGCTATAACACTTGTTAAGTTCATCTACATTGATGTATTTCCGGGTACAAAGCCGAGCAACAAAAAAGTTTTTTTTTATTTCTAAAGGTAATTTCTTTTTGAATATATATTATTTCATCTAAATTTACCTCCTAATAAAAGATCCATTTTACCACACTGGTTCAGTTCATCTACCTTAATGTATTTCCTAGTTCAAATCCCAACAACCTTTATTATCTAAAATATGTAACTATCGTTTTGAAATATATATATATATATATATATATATATATATATATATATATATATATTTCCTATAAAACTACCTCCTTACAAAAGATTTGTGGTATAATACTTACCATAAAACGACTCTCATCAGCGCAAAAGTTCATCGTGGAAGGCTCCTTGAAAAACACGGTAACTGGAAAACCTTCTGAAACACTCGAGGATTCCTATGTATCTCATTTATCATTGCTCTGTAACTGTTTAGATATATGTTTCTGACCCTCTAGATTTTTGTTCCTCTTGCTCTATAATTGTCTTCATGTTGAATATGATCCAAGAGGATGATTGGTTATCGTTTTGGTCTAGCCATAATTTGAGAGAAGTGTTGGGACAAGGTCCTAATGTATAGAGAAAGTATATCAAATTTCTACACAATTGCTGTTTGGAAATCTTGAGTTTGTCTGGACCAAAATCTAAACAGTTGGAAACTTTTTGAATAAAGGTTGAGAAGAACTAATTAACCAACTTATTAACCAAATTGTTGGCTCTCACTCGAAGCACTAGCTTAAACAAACATGGCTAACTAGTTAATATTAATAAAGTTAATTAATCCCTCATATATTGTAAAACAGTCATCCAGTTTTGCAACTCTACCCTTTATATCCAAAAAATGCAAAACATTCATACTTAGTCAAGAATAATATGCAGTACAACTCTTATAAGAGAGAAATTTATTTTTCTAAATGATTTTATGCTCACATACATTTACTTTTTAAAATCTGAAGATATATTTGAACTTGTAGTCACGAAGGCTTTGATTTGATATCTTATTTATAAAAATTTACAAACATGATAGGAGGAAAATCGAGCTATATTACGTATTTATTTTGACTTTGCGGGACTAATTTGCATTTTATGGATTTGAAGGGTAAACTTAAAAAAAAAAGCGACTTTGAGGGTTTATTTCCACAAAGCATACTAATGAAATGCATTTTATTATAAACAGCTTAAGAATTATTTGCATGGCTATAGTTTTATATGTATATAAAATACGAAAAGAAACTTCATATTTTTCCAGAAAGGACGGGTTAATCTTAACAGCTTCGTAGCCACTCCTACAACCGGGGTTGGATTACTTCTGCTTCAAAATTTACTAATTAGATCTTGGTTTCAACCTGAATATATCTGAAGCTGGGAACCTTAAGACCACATAGTCCCCCTTTAGTACCCAAACCTTAATTTATTTCTACTTTGCTAAAGAAAATAAAAACTTTTGTTTACCAATTTAAATTATATTACTTTTCTGGTTTGCTTGTCTATACTTTCTTATTTTGGTTTATCTATTTTATGAATAATTTTTTATTGGAAATTTTATAAAATGTTTTTGATAAACTCTTCCAACTTATATTTCAGGTATTTCGGGTATGCAATAATTATGAGCCAATTTTTCTAGTTCATTATTGACAAAAAAAATTAAATTTCGGGTATTTTGATTATATACGGACAATCCATGTTTTTCATGAAACCATAATTCTTTAGTTTTTTTTTATCCGGAAAAGATCCTAAAGAGCTATTTGATTTGCATAATATCTGAATATATATTGTTTTCCGTGTTCAAATTTGAAATATATATATTTATACTGTTTTCGTGCAATTATTTTTTGAAATATATATATATATATATATATATATATATTTTGTATAACCTTAGACCTTAACAAAAGATCTATTGTAGCAAACTAGATAAATTTTCTACTTAGATGTATTTCCAGATTAAAAGCCGAGCAACAGAAAATCTTGTTATATTTGAAATAAGTAACAAAGTATTTGAAAAATATATATTTCTTATAAATTTAAATCCTAACAAATGATCCGTTGTAGCACACTGGTTAAATTAATCTACATTGATGTATTTCCGAGTTCAAAGCCCTGCAACGGAAAATATTGTTTTTAATTAAAATATGCAATTGTATTTTTAAAATATATATATTTCCTATTATTTACATATTAACGAAAGATCCATTATAGCAAACTAGGTAAGTTCATTTATTTTAATGTATTTATTGGTTAAGCCTGTCAATCTTTTTAATTTAAAGTATGAATTCATCTTTTAAATAAATATATATTTCATATAAAATTACATTGTGACAAATGATTTGTGCTATATCACTTGTTAAGTTCATCTATATTGATGTATTGTCGGCTACAAAGCTGAACAACGGAAAACTTTTTTTAATTCTAAAAAGTAATTTTTTTTTGAATATATATCATTTTATCTATATATACCTCCTAAGAAAAGATCCATTGTACCACACTACCACATTGGTTCAGTTCATTCTTCCTTAATGTATTTCCTAGTTCAAATCCCAGCAACCTTAATTATCTAAAATATTTAATTATCTTTTTGAAATATATACATATTTCCTATAAAATTACCTCCTTACAAAAGAATTGTGGTATAACACTTACCATAAAACGACTCTCATGAGCGCAAAAGTTCATCGTGGAAGGCTCCTTGAAAAGCATGTGAACTGGAAAACCTTCTGAAACACTCGAGGATTCCTATGTATCTCATTTATCATTGCTTTGTAACTGTTTAGATATATGTTTCTGACCCTCTAGATTTGTGTTCGTCTTGCTGTCTTCAGGTTGAATATGATCCAAGAGGATGATTGGTTATGGTTTTGGTCTAGCCATAATTTGAGAGATCTGTTGGGACGAGGTCCTAATGTATAGAGAAAGTATATCAAATCTCTACACAATTGCTGTTTGGTAATTTTAAGTTTGTCTGGCCCAAAATCTAAAAAGTTGGAATCTTTTTGAACAAAGGTTGAGAAGAACTAATTAGTCTTAAGGCGTTAGATAAATAAACAACTTATTAACCAAATTTTTGGCTCTCACTCGAAGAACTAGCTTAAACAAACATGGCTAACTAGTTAAGTTTAGTAAAGTTAATTAATCCCTCATATATTGTAATACAGTCGTCCATTTTTGCAACTCTACCCGCTATATCCAAAAAAATGCAAAACAATAATACTAAGTCAAGAATAATATACAATACAACTCTTATAAGAGACAAATTTATTTTTCTAAACGATTTTATGCTCACATACATTTACTTTTGAAAATTCTGAAGATATATTTGAACTTCTAATCACGAGGGCTTCGATTTGATATCTTATTTCTAAAAAAATTACAAACATGATAGGAGGAAAAATGGGCTATATTACGTATTTATTTTGATTTTGCGGGACTGACTTTCATTTTATGGATTTGAAGGGGAAACTTGCAAAAAATGGCGACTTTGAGGGTGTATTTCCACAAAGCATAGTAATGAAATGCATTTATTAAAAACAGCTTAAGAATTATTTGCAAGGCTATAGTTTTATACGTATATACAATACAAAAAGTAACTTCATATTTTTCGAGAAAAGGACTAGTTAATCTTAACAGCTTCGTAGCCACTCCTGCAACCGGGGTTGGATTATTTCTGCTTTAAAATTTACTAATTAGATCTCGGTTTCAACCTTAATATATCTGAAGCTGGGAACCTTAAGACCACATAGTCCCCCTTTAGTACCCAAACCTTAATTTATTTATACTTTGCTAAAGAAAATAAAAACTTTTTTTAACAAATTTTAATTACATTACTTTTTGCTGGTTTGCTTGTCTATACTTTCTTATTTTGGTTTATCTATTTTAGGTATAATTTTGTATTTAAAATTTTATGAAATAATTTTGATAAACTCTTCCAACTTATATTTTAGGTATTTCGGGTATGCAATAATTATGAGCCAATTTTTCTAGTTCATTATTGAAAAAAAAATTATATTTCGGGTATTTTGAATATATAGGGACAATCCATGTTTTCCATGAAACCAATATTTCGTTAGTTTTTTTTATCTGGAACAGAACCTAAAGAGCTATTTGATTTGCATAATATCTGAATATATATTGTTTTCGGGTATTTTGAATATATTTTGAATATCATAATATCATAATATTTCGGGTATTTTTAATATATAGGGACAATCCATGTTTTCCATGAAACCAATATTTCGTTAGTTTTTTTTTATCCGGAACAGAACCTAAAGAGCTATTTGATTTGCATAATATCTGAATATATATTGTTTTCCGTGTTCAAATTTGAAATATATATATATATATATTTATACTGTTTTCGTGCAATTATTTTTTGAAATATATATATTTTGTATAACCTTAGACCTTAACAAAAGATCTATTGTAGCAAACTAGATAAGTTATCTACTTAGTTGTATTTCCGGATTAAAAGCCGAGCAACAGAAAATCTTGTTATATTTGAAATATGTAACAAAGTATTTGAAATATATATATATATATATATATATATATATATATCATGTAAATGTACATCCTAACAAATGATCCGTTGTAGCACACTGGTTAAATTCATCTACATTGATGTATTTCCGGGTTCAAAACCCGGCAACGGAAAATAGTATTTTTAATTAAAATATGCAATTATATTTTTAAAATATATATATTTCTTATTATTTACATATTAACGAAAGATCCATTATAGAAAACTAGGTAAGTTCATCTATTTTAATGTATTTATGGGTTAAGCCCGTCAATCTTTTTAATATAAAATATGAATTTATCGTTAAAAATATATATATTTAATATAAAATTACATTGTAACAAAAAATTTGTGCTATAACACTTGTTAAGTTCATCTACATTGATGTATTTCCGGGTACAAAGCCGAGCAACAAAAAAGTTTTTTTTTATTTCTAAAGGTAATTTCTTTTTGAATATATATTATTTCATCTAAATTTACCTCCTAATAAAAGATCCATTTTACCACACTGGTTCAGTTCATCTACCTTAATGTATTTCCTAGTTCAAATCCCAACAACCTTTATTATCTAAAATATGTAACTATCGTTTTGAAATATATATATATATATATATATATATATATATATATATATATTTCCTATAAAACTACCTCCTTACAAAAGATTTGTGGTATAATACTTACCATAAAACGACTCTCATCAGCGCAAAAGTTCATCGTGGAAGGCTCCTTGAAAAACACGGTAACTGGAAAACCTTCTGAAACACTCGAGGATTCCTATGTATCTCATTTATCATTGCTCTGTAACTGTTTAGATATATGTTTCTGACCCTCTAGATTTTTGTTCCTCTTGCTCTATAATTGTCTTCATGTTGAATATGATCCAAGAGGATGATTGGTTATCGTTTTGGTCTAGCCATAATTTGAGAGAAGTGTTGGGACAAGGTCCTAATGTATAGAGAAAGTATATCAAATTTCTACACAATTGCTGTTTGGAAATCTTGAGTTTGTCTGGACCAAAATCTAAACAGTTGGAAACTTTTTGAATAAAGGTTGAGAAGAACTAATTAACCAACTTATTAACCAAATTGTTGGCTCTCACTCGAAGCACTAGCTTAAACAAACATGGCTAACTAGTTAATATTAATAAAGTTAATTAATCCCTCATATATTGTAAAACAGTCATCCAGTTTTGCAACTCTACCCTTTATATCCAAAAAATGCAAAACATTCATACTTAGTCAAGAATAATATGCAGTACAACTCTTATAAGAGAGAAATTTATTTTTCTAAATGATTTTATGCTCACATACATTTACTTTTTAAAATCTGAAGATATATTTGAACTTGTAGTCACGAAGGCTTTGATTTGATATCTTATTTATAAAAATTTACAAACATGATAGGAGGAAAATCGAGCTATATTACGTATTTATTTTGACTTTGCGGGACTAATTTGCATTTTATGGATTTGAAGGGTAAACTTAAAAAAAAAAGCGACTTTGAGGGTTTATTTCCACAAAGCATACTAATGAAATGCATTTTATTATAAACAGCTTAAGAATTATTTGCATGGCTATAGTTTTATATGTATATAAAATACGAAAAGAAACTTCATATTTTTCCAGAAAGGACGGGTTAATCTTAACAGCTTCGTAGCCACTCCTACAACCGGGGTTGGATTACTTCTGCTTCAAAATTTACTAATTAGATCTTGGTTTCAACCTGAATATATCTGAAGCTGGGAACCTTAAGACCACATAGTCCCCCTTTAGTACCCAAACCTTAATTTATTTCTACTTTGCTAAAGAAAATAAAAACTTTTGTTTACCAATTTAAATTATATTACTTTTCTGGTTTGCTTGTCTATACTTTCTTATTTTGGTTTATCTATTTTATGAATAATTTTTTATTGGAAATTTTATAAAATGTTTTTGATAAACTCTTCCAACTTATATTTCAGGTATTTCGGGTATGCAATAATTATGAGCCAATTTTTCTAGTTCATTATTGACAAAAAAAATTAAATTTCGGGTATTTTGATTATATACGGACAATCCATGTTTTTCATGAAACCATAATTCTTTAGTTTTTTTTTATCCGGAAAAGATCCTAAAGAGCTATTTGATTTGCATAATATCTGAATATATATTGTTTTCCGTGTTCAAATTTGAAATATATATATTTATACTGTTTTCGTGCAATTATTTTTTGAAATATATATATATATATATATATATATATATATATTTTGTATAACCTTAGACCTTAACAAAAGATCTATTGTAGCAAACTAGATAAATTTTCTACTTAGATGTATTTCCAGATTAAAAGCCGAGCAACAGAAAATCTTGTTATATTTGAAATAAGTAACAAAGTATTTGAAAAATATATATTTCTTATAAATTTAAATCCTAACAAATGATCCGTTGTAGCACACTGGTTAAATTAATCTACATTGATGTATTTCCGAGTTCAAAGCCCTGCAACGGAAAATATTGTTTTTAATTAAAATATGCAATTGTATTTTTAAAATATATATATTTCCTATTATTTACATATTAACGAAAGATCCATTATAGCAAACTAGGTAAGTTCATTTATTTTAATGTATTTATTGGTTAAGCCTGTCAATCTTTTTAATTTAAAGTATGAATTCATCTTTTAAATAAATATATATTTCATATAAAATTACATTGTGACAAATGATTTGTGCTATATCACTTGTTAAGTTCATCTATATTGATGTATTGTCGGCTACAAAGCTGAACAACGGAAAACTTTTTTTAATTCTAAAAAGTAATTTTTTTTTGAATATATATCATTTTATCTATATATACCTCCTAAGAAAAGATCCATTGTACCACACTACCACATTGGTTCAGTTCATTCTTCCTTAATGTATTTCCTAGTTCAAATCCCAGCAACCTTAATTATCTAAAATATTTAATTATCTTTTTGAAATATATACATATTTCCTATAAAATTACCTCCTTACAAAAGAATTGTGGTATAACACTTACCATAAAACGACTCTCATGAGCGCAAAAGTTCATCGTGGAAGGCTCCTTGAAAAGCATGTGAACTGGAAAACCTTCTGAAACACTCGAGGATTCCTATGTATCTCATTTATCATTGCTTTGTAACTGTTTAGATATATGTTTCTGACCCTCTAGATTTGTGTTCGTCTTGCTGTCTTCAGGTTGAATATGATCCAAGAGGATGATTGGTTATGGTTTTGGTCTAGCCATAATTTGAGAGATCTGTTGGGACGAGGTCCTAATGTATAGAGAAAGTATATCAAATCTCTACACAATTGCTGTTTGGTAATTTTAAGTTTGTCTGGCCCAAAATCTAAAAAGTTGGAATCTTTTTGAACAAAGGTTGAGAAGAACTAATTAGTCTTAAGGCGTTAGATAAATAAACAACTTATTAACCAAATTTTTGGCTCTCACTCGAAGAACTAGCTTAAACAAACATGGCTAACTAGTTAAGTTTAGTAAAGTTAATTAATCCCTCATATATTGTAATACAGTCGTCCATTTTTGCAACTCTACCCGCTATATCCAAAAAAATGCAAAACAATAATACTAAGTCAAGAATAATATACAATACAACTCTTATAAGAGACAAATTTATTTTTCTAAACGATTTTATGCTCACATACATTTACTTTTGAAAATTCTGAAGATATATTTGAACTTCTAATCACGAGGGCTTCGATTTGATATCTTATTTCTAAAAAAATTACAAACATGATAGGAGGAAAAATGGGCTATATTACGTATTTATTTTGATTTTGCGGGACTGACTTTCATTTTATGGATTTGAAGGGGAAACTTGCAAAAAATGGCGACTTTGAGGGTGTATTTCCACAAAGCATAGTAATGAAATGCATTTATTAAAAACAGCTTAAGAATTATTTGCAAGGCTATAGTTTTATACGTATATACAATACAAAAAGTAACTTCATATTTTTCGAGAAAAGGACTAGTTAATCTTAACAGCTTCGTAGCCACTCCTGCAACCGGGGTTGGATTATTTCTGCTTTAAAATTTACTAATTAGATCTCGGTTTCAACCTTAATATATCTGAAGCTGGGAACCTTAAGACCACATAGTCCCCCTTTAGTACCCAAACCTTAATTTATTTATACTTTGCTAAAGAAAATAAAAACTTTTTTTAACAAATTTTAATTACATTACTTTTTGCTGGTTTGCTTGTCTATACTTTCTTATTTTGGTTTATCTATTTTAGGTATAATTTTGTATTTAAAATTTTATGAAATAATTTTGATAAACTCTTCCAACTTATATTTTAGGTATTTCGGGTATGCAATAATTATGAGCCAATTTTTCTAGTTCATTATTGAAAAAAAAATTATATTTCGGGTATTTTGAATATATAGGGACAATCCATGTTTTCCATGAAACCAATATTTCGTTAGTTTTTTTTATCTGGAACAGAACCTAAAGAGCTATTTGATTTGCATAATATCTGAATATATATTGTTTTCGGGTATTTTGAATATATTTTGAATATCATAATATCATAATATTTCGGGTATTTTTAATATATAGGGACAATCCATGTTTTCCATGAAACCAATATTTCGTTAGTTTTTTTTTATCCGGAACAGAACCTAAAGAGCTATTTGATTTGCATAATATCTGAATATATATTGTTTTCCGTGTTCAAATTTGAAATATATATATATATATATTTATACTGTTTTCGTGCAATTATTTTTTGAAATATATATATTTTGTATAACCTTAGACCTTAACAAAAGATCTATTGTAGCAAACTAGATAAGTTATCTACTTAGTTGTATTTCCGGATTAAAAGCCGAGCAACAGAAAATCTTGTTATATTTGAAATATGTAACAAAGTATTTGAAATATATATATATATATATATATATATATATATATATATATCATGTAAATGTACATCCTAACAAATGATCCGTTGTAGCACACTGGTTAAATTCATCTACATTGATGTATTTCCGGGTTCAAAACCCGGCAACGGAAAATAGTATTTTTAATTAAAATATGCAATTATATTTTTAAAATATATATATTTCTTATTATTTACATATTAACGAAAGATCCATTATAGAAAACTAGGTAAGTTCATCTATTTTAATGTATTTATGGGTTAAGCCCGTCAATCTTTTTAATATAAAATATGAATTTATCGTTAAAAATATATATATTTAATATAAAATTACATTGTAACAAAAAATTTGTGCTATAACACTTGTTAAGTTCATCTACATTGATGTATTTCCGGGTACAAAGCCGAGCAACAAAAAAGTTTTTTTTTATTTCTAAAGGTAATTTCTTTTTGAATATATATTATTTCATCTAAATTTACCTCCTAATAAAAGATCCATTTTACCACACTGGTTCAGTTCATCTACCTTAATGTATTTCCTAGTTCAAATCCCAACAACCTTTATTATCTAAAATATGTAACTATCGTTTTGAAATATATATATATATATATATATTTCCTATAAAACTACCTCCTTACAAAAGATTTGTGGTATAATACTTACCATAAAACGACTCTCATCAGCGCAAAAGTTCATCGTGGAAGGCTCCTTGAAAAACACGGTAACTGGAAAACCTTCTGAAACACTCGAGGATTCCTATGTATCTCATTTATCATTGCTCTGTAACTGTTTAGATATATGTTTCTGACCCTCTAGATTTTTGTTCCTCTTGCTCTATAATTGTCTTCATGTTGAATATGATCCAAGAGGATGATTGGTTATCGTTTTGGTCTAGCCATAATTTGAGAGAAGTGTTGGGACAAGGTCCTAATGTATAGAGAAAGTATATCAAATTTCTACACAATTGCTGTTTGGAAATCTTGAGTTTGTCTGGACCAAAATCTAAACAGTTGGAAACTTTTTGAATAAAGGTTGAGAAGAACTAATTAACCAACTTATTAACCAAATTGTTGGCTCTCACTCGAAGCACTAGCTTAAACAAACATGGCTAACTAGTTAATATTAATAAAGTTAATTAATCCCTCATATATTGTAAAACAGTCATCCAGTTTTGCAACTCTACCCTTTATATCCAAAAAATGCAAAACATTCATACTTAGTCAAGAATAATATGCAGTACAACTCTTATAAGAGAGAAATTTATTTTTCTAAATGATTTTATGCTCACATACATTTACTTTTTAAAATCTGAAGATATATTTGAACTTGTAGTCACGAAGGCTTTGATTTGATATCTTATTTATAAAAATTTACAAACATGATAGGAGGAAAATCGAGCTATATTACGTATTTATTTTGACTTTGCGGGACTAATTTGCATTTTATGGATTTGAAGGGTAAACTTAAAAAAAAAGCGACTTTGAGGGTTTATTTCCACAAAGCATACTAATGTAATGCATTTTATTATAAACAGCTTAAGAATTATTTGCATGGCTATAGTTTTATATGTATATAAAATACGAAAAGAAACTTCATATTTTTCCAGAAAGGACGGGTTATTCTTAACAGCTTCGTAGCCACTCCTACAACCGGGGTTGGATTACTTCTGCTTCAAAATTTACTAATTAGATCTTGGTTTCAACCTGAATATATCTGAAGCTGGGAACCTTAAGACCACATAGTCCCCCTTTAGTACCCAAACCTTAATTTATTTCTACTTTGCTAAAGAAAATAAAAACTTTTGTTTACCAATTTAAATTATATTACTTTTCTGGTTTGCTTGTCTATACTTTCTTATTTTGGTTTATCTATTTTATGAATAATTTTTTATTTAAAATTTTATAAAATGTTTTTGATAAATTCTTCCAACTTATATTGCAGGTATTTCGGGTATGCAATAATTATGAGCCAATTTTTCTAGTTCATTATTGACAAAAAAAATTATATTTCGGGTATTTTGATTATATACGGACAATCCATGTTTTTCATGAAACCATAATTCTTTAGTTTTTTTTTATCCGGAAAAGATCCTAAAGAGCTATTTGATTTGCATAATATCTGAATATATATTGTTTTCCGTGTTCAAATTTGAAATATATATATTTATACTGTTTTCGTGCAATTATTTTTTGAAATATATATATATATTTTGTATAACCTTAGACCTTAACAAAAGATCTATTGTAGCAAACTAGATAAGTTTTCTACTTAGATGTATTTCCAGATTAAAAGCCGAGCAACAGAAAATCTTGTTATATTTGAAATAAGTAACAAAGTATTTGAAAAATATATATTTCGTATAAATTTAAATCCTAACAAATGATCCGTTGTAGCACACGGATTTGCCCTGGAAGTGTCATCCCACTTCCTCTTCTGTCCCTGACCAGGTTTGCCACCTCTGCTCGGAACCGACTGTGGCTGGGTCTTCTTCGGCTGCACCGACGGATTAGGAATCACCCAGTGACTCCTCAACTCGTCCTCGATCCCTGCCGCCACCTCAACCAGCTCCACACGCGCTGCATAGGCCCGCACCTTGCACCGCACCCTCATGTCAAGGCTGAGACCCTTCATGAACCGACGCACCTGCATCTGCTCAGGATCTCCCGCATGCCCCGAGTACACCAAGAGTCGGCTGAACTCCGAGTTGTACTCCCCACACCGACCGCTCCCCCTGAGTCAACGCCAAGAACTGCGACTCCATCCGGTCTAATGCCTCCGCCGGGAAATACTTGGCATTAAACTCTGCCAAGAAATCTCCCCATACCGCCAATCCCTGCCCCCTCTTGGCTAGCACACTCCGCCACCACAAATGTGCATCACCCGCCAAGTAGTGGGCCGCTAGGTCCACACGATACGACTCCGGGCACCTCATCGACTGGAAATACCGCTCCAATCAGGATAGATATGATGGCTACACAAGATGGCGGTCGCTTCTCTCTTGTGTAGGAAAGATGGTCGTTGATGTAGATCTGACACGATGGCGGTCGCTTCTCTCGTGTGGGATCGAATGAAGGGGAAGTGCTGGCGGATTGAAGTACACCACAGAGATGTGATTGGTCTCTGATACAGTACACGATCTTAGCCTTGTGGAATCACACACACAAGACAAAGAACAAGCTTATTCTCTTAAGAACACTTAAAGAGAAGAAGTGAAGAAAGTTCGATTCTTTATTGATAATCAAGGGTGAAAACTCGTACAACTGCTGCAGGGGGACTTTATAAGAGTCCTTCAGCTAGCCCTAAGGCCGAAATAAATGTAAAATGCAACAAAGGAAACAAATAAAACTACAAATACAAAGCCATTGTTTTTGGAAAGAAAATAAGTAAAATACTAAAGCAAACTTGAAACCTCGTGATGAGCACGTCTCCTAGCCGTTGTTGGGGCTTAATGGACCTGCAATTATCGAAAATATTGAATAGAACTTACCTGGATGCGATCTAGGCCCAGTCGATGTTCTCTGAACTACGTCTTGATCTACTTCAGGGGTCTTGTCAGGTGCCTGTTTGTTTGTTGGTTTCTTGAAGTAGACGGATTCTTGGAGTTTCTCTTGGGTAGCTTGATCAGTCTCTTGAAGCTCTTCCAAGTCCTTGATGTCTTGTTCTTGATCTTCACTCTCTCGATCACTCTCGACGGTGAAGCTTGTTTTGCTCGTCTCTTGTGACTCCATTGTCTTCTCTTGGATTCTAGAGGTTTCTTGACCTGTCAAAGGAGAATTCATACCTGGGTGAATGCTTCAGCAAGCTCTTCCTCGGCGATGGGATCATATCCGTCGTGATGGAGTAAAGGTGGTACAGACCAGTTGACGTAGTTCAGCTCTAGTGAGCTCACAATGTCTTGTACAGCTAGGTTGAACCTCTTTCTAAGTTGTTTAGACTTTGAACGAGTCATGGGACCTACTGGGACGACTGGTACAGGGTGTGGTACAGGATCTGGTACTTGATCTAGTTCAGCGGGTTGGACAGGATAATCGATGTCCGCATCATTCCCTCCCTCTTCAAAAGGTTTTGCCCTCAAAACTAAATCTCCTGGATCATAAGCAGACAAGTCAGCAACATTAAAAGTATGAGAAATTTTTACCTCATTAGGTAGCTCCAAACGGTAAGCATTGTCATTGATCTTCTCGAGGATCCTGAATGGACCGTCGCCTCTTGGTGATAGCTTGGATGCTCTTTGTGTTGGAAACCTCTCAGGCCTCATATGTAACCAGACCCAATCTCCTGGTTCAAATAACACTTCTTTTCTTCCTCGATCAGCTTTGCGTTTGTTGTCGACGGCCTTCTTCTCCAAGTTGCCTTTTGCTTTTTCATGCAACTTCTTTATGATTTCTCCTCGTCTTAACCCAACTTGACAAGCCTGTTCTATCTGAGGTAAAGGTGCTAAATCTATGGGAGATAAAGGGTTAGTTCCATAGACTATCTCGAAGGGAGATAGTTTTGTAGCCGAGTGAACGGCACGATTATAAGCAAACTCAATAAAAGGAATGCAATCAAGCCATGTAGCCATATTCCTACCAAGAGTGGCTCTAAGTAAAGTTGAGAGAGTTCGGTTTACCACTTCAAGTTTGTCCATCCGTTTGAGGATGACAAGTTGTAGAGAATAGAAGCTTGGTACCTAACTTTCTCCAAAGTGTCTTCCAAAAGTGACTCAAGAACTTGGTGTCACGATCAGAGACGATGGTCCTCGGGATACCATGGAGGCGCACCACTTCCTTGAAGAACAAATCCGCGGTTTGAGTAGCGTCATTGGTCTTGTCACATGGGATGAAGTGTGCCATCTTGGAGAACCGGTCCACGACGACAAAGATTGAATCCTTGTGTCTAATCTTAGGCAATCCTAAGATAAAGTCCATAGAAACAAGGGGCGTTAGGAATAGGTAATGGTAAGTATAGACCATGAGGATGTAACCTGGATTTTGCCTTGTGGCAAACAATGCATCGAGAACAAAATCTCTCCACGTCCTTCTTGAGATGGGGCTAAAAGAAATGATCCATGACCATTGCCAAGGTTTTGTCAACACCACAATGACCCATCAACCCTCCACAATGTGCTTCGGTGAGTATCAACTCTCGCATTGAACCTTGAGGGATGCACAACCGCTTGTCTTTGAACAAGAACCCATCTTGCAAGTAGAATGCTTGATAAGCTCCTTTGCCACACTCTTTGTAGCACTCTCCTAATTCTGGATCATCCTTGTACAACTCCTTGATGTGCTCAAAACCCATTACTTTAGCCTCCATTGTAGCTATAAGGGCATGTCTCCTTGACAAAGCATCAGCTACCACGTTCTCCTTTCCCTTCTTGTACTTGATCAAATATGGGAACGTCTCGATGAACTCCAACCACTTTGCATGTCTCCTCTTAAGTGAAGTCTGACCCTTGAGATGCTTCAGAGTTTCATGGTCGGTGTGAATGATGAATTCCTTGGACAACAAGTAGTGTTGCCATGTCTCAAGTGCTCGTACTAAGGCATAAAGCTCTTTGTCGTAGGTCGGGTAGTTCTATGCTGCTCCAGTTAACTTTTCACTGAAAAACGCGACTGGTCTTTTCCTCTGATGTAGTATAGCTCCAATTCCCAAACCTGATGCATCACACTCCACTTCAAACATAACTTCAAAATCTGGAAGTGCTAAAACTGGTGCTTGTGTGAGCCTCTCTTTCAGTGTGTTGAATGACTGTTCTTGGGCTTCTCCCCATGAGAATGGTACATTTTTCTTGATTACAGCAGTCATTGGTGCAGCCACTGTGCTGAAGTCTCTGACAAACCTCCTGTAGAAGCTTGTTAGTCCATGAAAATTGCGAACATGTCCAATGGATGTTGAAGTAGGCCATTCACGGATCGCCTTGATCTTTTCTTCATCTACCTGTAGGCCATTTTTACTCACTACAAAACCTAAGAACACACACTTGTCAGTACAAAATGGGCACTTCTTTAGGTTAGCATAAAGGCCTTCCTTCAGAAGTGTTTTCAGAATTAACTCTAAGTGCTTAGTGTGATCAGAATAGCATTTACTATAAATAAGTATGTCATCAAAGTAGACAACAACAAATTTACCAATAAATGACCTTAGAACCTGGTTCATCAATCGCATGAAGGTGCTTAGTGCATTGGTTAGTCCGAATGGCATAACGAGCCATTCGTAGAGACCTTGCTTGGTCTTGAAGGCGATCTTCCACTCGTCGCCTTCTCTCATTCGAACTTGGTGATAGCCGCTTCGCAAGTCAATTTTGGAGAAGATGATTGCACAACTTAGTTCGTCCAACATGTCGTCTAGCCTCGGAATAGGATGTCGATACTTGATGGTGATATTGTTGATTGCTCTACAGTCCACACACATCCTCCACGTACCATCCTTCTTTGGTACCAAAAGAACTGGTACAGCACAGGGGCTGAGGCTCTCTCTGATGTACCCTTTGTCCATCAAGTCGCGCACTTGCTTTTCTAACTCCTTAGACTCCTCTGGATTCATTCGGTAAGCTGGTTTGTTAGGTAGAGCAGAACCTGGTACAAGATCGATTTGATGTTTGATGCCACGAATAGGGGGTAGTCCTGGTGGAATCTCCTCCGGAAAAGCATCGTTGTATTGATCTAGTACAGCTCGTACTTCAGCAGGTAGTTCAACTTCACCTAAACCTGTACTTAGACATTCTTTGAAAACCATTAATAGCACGGTGCCATTAACACTCATGGTTTTACAAATTTGACTAGAACTTAAGTAAAGGCTAGAAGTTCTTACCTCGACCTCTTTGTTCATGTGTTTTTGCAACTCATGAACTTCTGATGGACTTAGAGGGGCAAGGTTAAACTTACGGTGATTGTGGGTGAAAGAGTAGTGGTTTGTGCGACCATCATGATTAGTAGCTCGATCGAACTGTCATGGTCTTCCAAGGAGAAGATGTCCGGCTCTCATTGGAACTACATCACAAATAACTTGGTCCTGATACTTTCCAACGCTGAATGATACAGTCACTTGTTCAGCGATCTTTAGCTCAGCATCATCGTTCAGCCACCTAAGTTTGTATGGTCTCGGATGCCTTCTCTTTTGAAGACCTAACCTGTCTACCATATACTTGCTAGCAACATTAGTGCAAGAACCTCCATCAATAACCAAATTACATACCTTGTTATTGATTGTGCACCGAGTGTGAAAGATATTTTCTCTTTGAACTTTCTCCTCGGGGTTGATATACACGCTCAGCATACGTCGGATCACAAGGAGTTCTCCTACATCAGGATACTTCACATCTTCCTCTGGATCATTCAGGTTCTCATCTTGCTCATCTTGAGACTCGTAGTCTCCACTAGGAGTGAGAATCATCACTCGTTGGTTCGGACACTCTCTCGCCATGTGTCCCCTACCTTGACATTTAAAACAAGTAATGTCACGGGTACGAGATTGACTAGTGCTAGGAAACTTACCTGGTTCAGGCTTGGTGATCTTAGGCGCTTCACTAGACTTATTCTTGAATCGAGATTCGTTGTCTATAGCTTTGCCTTTGTCCATGCCTCTGGTTTTACTTGCGTTCCAAGGTGTACTACTCCTGGTACGATTGCTCAGAGACATCTTACGCTTGATTTGTTGCTCCACTTGTACAGCCTTGTGAAGTAGTTCATGTAGGCTGCTATAGTTGGACGTCTCCACATTTCGGGCTATGCGCTCTTGCAACCCGTCAATGAATTGAGCCATCAACGATTTGATGGACTCTTCTAACTCCAAGGAGTTCATGAGCTTCTCAAACTCCTCAAAATACTCATCCACGGTCCTTGTTCCCTGAGACAATTTTCTAAAACGTTTTTGTAAGTCTCGATGATAGTGATCAGGAACATACCTCAACCTTAAGAGGTACTTCATGTCTCCCCAACTATTGATGGGAGCAAATATTTGTCTCCTCCTCTCGGCCACTGTCCTATCCCACCAAGATAATGCGTTGTTAGTGAGTTGAGCCGATGCTAATGCTACCTTTAGTGATTCTCCATATCCGTAACATTGGAATATGTATTCCATCCTTTTCTCCCAATCCATGTAAACCTCTGGATTTGATTTTCCTGCAAAAGTAGGAGGTGTTAGTTTAACATCTCGGTTTTGTTCACGGGTGTCCATCTCTCGGGCACGGTTCCTCATCAAGGGATCTTCTCTCCGCTGATGTTGACGCCTTAATGGATCAGGTGGTGGATCATCGTCGTCATCCAGGTCAAGGGAGTCTTCTTCCTCTTCACGGGCATTCCTTCGAACCTGAACTGGTTCAGCTTCAGCTCTGGGCTGAGGCTGCTCCAAACGACCTATCCTTTCGCCAAACCCTTCTAGTTGTTTCGATAGGGTTTGCATCATTTGCATCATGGCATCTTGGGGTATGGCTGCGTGTTCTCCCATTATGAGTGTCTAAAGTATTCTGCACTTAGACAAAAACAACAAGGAAATCAACTTACCACAGAAATCAAAAATGAAAACTTTAGAAACAAGAAACTGATGCACGTGTTGAATTAGACAAGAAGATGAAAACTTTTTTTTTTTTTAAATAAGCTTTAAGATACTTAAACAATACTAGCTAACAAAAATAATGACACAAAAATTTAAAAACGAAATATATATTTTTTTTTTTTTGACGAAAACCTTGAACTAGTACAGAAACTAAATCAAAGACTGAAACAGACGATTAAGGAAAGAATAATGACGAATATTTATTTTTTTTTGTTAAGGAAAAATAAAACTAAACAACCTATAGAAACAAGGCTGCAGCAAACTAGGGTTCTTAATTTTTTTTTTTTTTTTGAAAATCAAATAAAACAAAACTAGAAATCAAAACTATCAAAAGAAAATGGAAAAGGTAAACCTGGCAAGGGAAGAGCGTGAGGCTCTGATACCAGATGATACAAGACTCGGTGGTGAGCTTGTATCAGGATAGATATGATGGCTACACAAGATGGCGGTCGCTTCTCTCTTGTGTAGGAAAGATGGTTGTTGATGTAGATCTGACACGATGGCGGTCGCTTCTCTCGTGTGGGATCGAATGAAGGGGAAGTGCTGGCGAATTGAAGTATACCACAGAGATGTGATTGGTCTCTGATACAGTACACGATCTTAGCCTTGTGGAATCACACACACAAGACAAAGAACAAGCTTATTCTCTTAAGAACACTTAAAGAGAAGAAGTGAAGAAAGTTCGGTTCTTTATTGATAATCAAGGGTGAAAAACTCGTACAACTGCTGCAGGGGGACTTTATAAGAGTCCTTCAGCTAGCCCTAAGGCCGAAATAAATGTAAAATGCAACAAAGGAAACAAATAAAACTACAAATACAAAGCCATTGTTTTTGGAAAGAAAATAAGTAAAATACTAAAGCAAACTTGAAACCTCGTGATGAGCACGTCTCCTAGCCGTTGTTGGGGCTTAATGGACCTGCAATTATCGAAAATATTGAATAGAACTTACCTGGATGCGATCTAGGCCCAGTCGATGTTCTCTGAACTACGTCTTGATCTACTTCAGGGGTCTTGTCAGGTGCCTGTTTGTTTGTTGGTTTCTTGAAGTAGACGGATTCTTGGAGTTTCTCTTGGGTAGCTTGATCAGTCTCTTGAAGCTCTTCCAAGTCCTTGATGTCTTGTTCTTGATCTTCACTCTCTCGATCACTCTCGACGGTGAAGCTTGTTTTGCTCGTCTCTTGTGACTCCATTGTCTTCTCTTGGATTCTAGAGGTTTCTTGACCTGTCAAAGGAGAATTCATACCTGGGGAAATGGTATGTTCAAGACTCATTTGGGTGAATGCTTCAGCAAGCTCTTCCTCGGCGATGGGATCATATCCGTCGTGATGGAGTAAAGGTGGTATAGACCAGTTGACGTAGTTCAGCTCTAGTGAGCTCACAATGTCTTGTACAGCTAGGTTGAACCTTTTTCTAAGTTGCTTAGACTTTGAACGAGTCATGGGACCTACTGGGACGACTGGTACAGGGTGTGGTACAGGATCTGGTACTTGATCTAGTTCAGCGGGTTGGACAGGATAATCGATGTCCGCATCACCGAAGAACAAAGACATCTCGAACCGCTGCAGCTGCTCCAACATCCGCAGGTAGTACGGCTGCTCGACCATCGCACCTACCCCCTTAGGCGGTACAACCCCAACAACAGGTTGCACACCAGGCCCAACAGGCTGCACACCAGGCCCAAGAGGAGCCTGCACCTCAGGCCCAACAGGAGCCTGCAACTCAGGCCCAACAGGAGCCTGCACCGACGATACCGCACCTGGATTTCCAACAACACTAGTACCGTTCCCGGATGAACCGGCTCCCACGGCACTCACACTCTCACCACCCACGGGCCCCTCCTGATGCGACTAGGACTCGCTAAAAAAATCAGCCGTAGCACTCCGGCCCACACTCGTGTCGCTACTCAAGGCAACACCACTCCCCCTACCGCGACCACGCCCAAGACCACGACCACGACCACGACCACGACCGACAGCTCCACCTCTAACCATCTGCAACACAACAGAAGGCTAAGAACACCAAACAAATCACCAAACCACACAACTTACCGTGGAATCTCATTGAAGGCTCGAGAGGATGATCTAGGTCTCCATGCTCACACAATTGATTAAACACACAAATCAACCAGCATGCAATCCACATCATCATTCCTCATCAATGAAATTCACACATCACATCACAACTTTTACCAATTAAATCTCATCCTAGAACCGTAAATGCTCTGATACCAAATTGAAAGAACCAATCCCATTTTTTTTTTCTTTTAAACATGCAAACCGGATTAACCCATTTAATTCAAACCAGCTAAACCGGCCATAATAATTTAAATCAGTTAAACCAAGCAATCTCATTAAAGTAAACCAACAATATTAACCAGCGGAAGACTTAACCAAAAATCCAATAAAGCAATTCCATTAAACCAGCAATTTCAACCAAACATTATTCCAAAACATGATCATCCTAACATGTTTCTAAATTTCATTCTAACACCCTAACAAATCCAACAATAATCTAAAACACCAGTGAGCGCCTAGATCATCCTCCTCTCCTCGCCATGATTCCACGGATCACACTTTGCTTTTATCTGCATCAAAGAAAGAGATGCATAAGTATTTCATAAATACTTAGTGAGGCAATCATCCCACCACTGGCTATACACACAAGCAGAAATGAACACATCCAAGTATTAACTCAAACAACCACCAATATAACACAAAACAACACAACGTGACCCGTTCTGACGAGTAGTGTCGATCGACACCATCCGCAGGTGTCGCTCGACACTCGCGACCATCCTCGCGAGAAAGAAAGTTGGTGTCGATCGACACCCTCCATTGGTGTCGAGCGACACCGAAACCCTAACATCGCTCCAGCCGCTTCTCATCGACGGATCAACTAACTCCAGCACTCCATGCCCGATCTATCACCTCCCCAGGCTCGTACCAAGACCCCATACCACATAAACAAGCATACAAACACAGAAATCAATCATCAATCAGAGGAAACACTCAAAATATGCATCAAAACTGCTTAGATCAGCCTAGTCATGCACTCACCTTTAAAAAGGAAACAAGGACGAACAGATCTCAACAACAGCAACCAAAGACTCTCCTAACACCACAGCTACGAGATCTCCCTTCCCCATGACAGAACACCAAGAACAAGCCTCCAAACACTCTCAAACCTCACAAAACCTCTCTAGAGAACTTAGAAACTTTAGAGAAGAAACAAAAGCGGCTAACCTCACCCTAGGTCGACCCTTTTCCTCTTTTAAACGCAACTTAGGTTAAACCAACCAATAACCACACGATTTTGCAATTAAAAACGAACCGATCAAACCAAAACATGCTGGTGTCAAGCGACACCCTTCAGTGGTGTCGATCGACACCCCCTAAAACGGGACACGGGCGTTGCAATTGTATACTATATGCTTACTTTATTCAAAATGCTTCCCTTTTAATAGTATAGATAGATTTATGAAAAAACACTGTTTCGATGGGTGAGTAAACGAAAAAGACTACAATCTTGTCTTTATATTCATAAGTTAGGATGCTAGAATATTCATTTAATTAATTATATGAATTAAATGACTAGTAAAAGTTAGGAAAGTAGCCGAAATTTAGTTAATTTCTTTAGATTATTTTGGTCAATTTTTGCGTAATAGGTAGTCGTATTTTAGATTCTTTTGTCAAGTTTAGAATTCTTTTGATTTTGTAATAGTATTGAGTAGTTATTGAGAAGCTATATTTTAGGAATATACAGGATATGAGAAACTATATAAAAGGAATCAACATTAATTCCTTATACTGTTTTTTGTTATAACTAAATTGATATGTTTTACACTTTTTAATTGTAAACTATATGCTTACTTTATTCAAAATGCTTCCCTTTTAATAGTATAAACTAGGGATGGACCCGCACGTACGTGCGGGGTTGATTTCAAAAGTCTGTATTACATACATGCGTGTGAGGTTGATTTCAATATATTACATACGTGCAAGGTTAAGTTTGTAAACGTATTTTTAAGTAATGTTATTTAATTCATAATCAGAAGAATTCGTACCAGTTTCATGTTGTTTTTAATTCGATTTAGATAAAGATATTATCAGATTTGTTTTCGTTAAGTAGAGAACATTACATAAAAAAGAAATAGTAGAAAAAGCCACAAAAGGTGACTATTTCATAACTGTCATGTCCCATCCATATATATCATGTTTTTCCATCTTATAATGGTGGTTTTAATACTTTGAGATTATATATTTTAGTCTAACATATAAAAAAATAGGTAAGAGATTAGGAGCCACACATACGTTTGCTTTGCTTTCTTCAAATTTTTGAATGTTTGAAATAATAATAGCTTTAGATCGACATGATAGTGGATCTGAATCAAGTGTCAACCGGATTAGTGATAATCTAGATTTTTATATAAATCGTAAACTATCAAACCAGGTAAAAACAACAAAAAACACTAAAATTTCTTGAAACAAATGACCTAAATATAGTTGTCAAGCGAGTCAAACTCGTCCGCTATGTCTGGCCTGCAACGAACTAAAATATTTTAACCCGCAAAAAACCCGTTATCAAAATTCACATGAGTAAATAGTATCTATGTATCTCCCTTAGTTGAATTTGCGTTATCCAAATTTTTTGCCTCATATTTTACCAGCATTATTTAGATACTATTTTTTATTATTTTCTGAATTACCCGCTCTCTCCATGTACCCATTATTTCATGTTTCAATATTTAAAAGAAATAGGAAATTTTAGCTATTTAAATTTTATGCTTCTGTATTGTACCCGTAACTTGATATTTGAGAGTCAAAATTGAATTAAACTATCCAAATTGGTGAATTTGATAGAGTTACTTTTTTTTGTAGTTCTCTCTTTTTATTAGAAAAAGTTTAGATGTTTTTGTTTTTACAAATTAAATATCACTACCAACAATTTTTTATTAAGTCCATTATCTAAAATTTATGTCCCATAGTTTCTCAAGAATGGTTCGGAATCACACCCATATGGTGGATAATGTTGTAGAAATTTATTTGCTATAACTTTCAAAATCAAAATTTATACTCGTTTCGTTTAAATAAGAAGTTCAAAACATATAGTTTAATATGTAAATGTTATACGCTCGATTTTGAATCATACAAAATATATTTCAATATATAGATTTAATATCGATCGGTTTAATATCGAACGGTTTAGATTTTATTGTTAAGATTTTAATAAATGGAAATTTGAACCGAGGAATCTACACTAATTAGTTAAGTTTATTAGTTTCCTAAATTATAGGATCGATCAATATTTTTATAATTAATATGACATATTTTTACGGTTTGTTTCTCCACATTTATGGTTGACTTTTATTTCTCAAGTACGAAATTATATAATTTCATCCCAAGTACAATATTATATTAGTTTAAGAGATTCTATATGATATGGAATGTTTATTCGCTAGATTTTAGCAAACAAATTTTAAATTATTGATTTATTTTCAGATTTTAAATTTAAACATTTTTTGTTATCTGTTTAAAATTATATAGTTTTGTAAATTTGATGATATAATAAAATATGTTGTATATTTCTGCATATTTTATGCTATACAAAATTTGATTAGTCGTTTATTTCCTAATCTAAAATATTTTATTTTTATTTTTTTCCTAAACTATCATCTTTCTTTTCCATAAAATTATATAATTAATATTATATAATGATTTTTTATAAGTTTAGCATTATATAATGTTTTTCCATAAATTTTCCATAAATCCTTAAATATATGATGATTTTTTATTACATTTCATTAAATATATATTTAGTGTTTTCAAAAATTTCGGAAAGTATATAATTAATATTAAATATGTTTACATATGTTTAATTTTGAATTTAATTGTCCACTTTTTATGGTAACAAACTTAATATGGTTTCCATAAATATAGATAATTCATAATTTTGGTTTTATTTTTTATTTATTTAACTATATTTTTTTGCTGTCTTTAAATGTGTTTGGCAATAGGTTTGCAATCACATTTTTTCTAATATTTTTTTTTCTGGTTTGTTTGGCAATAAAGACTAAAATTGATTCCCAATTAATAGTATATACTTATGAAAAAGCACTGTTTCGATGGGTGAGTAAAGGAAAAAGACTACAATCGTGTCTTTATATTCATAAGTTAGGATGCTAGAATATTCATTTAATTAATTATATGAATTAAATGACTTGTAAAACTTAGGAAAGTAGCCGAAATTTAGTTAACTTCTTTAGATAATTTTTGTCAATTTTTGCGTAATAGGTAGTCGTATTTTTGATTTTTTGTCAAGTTTAGAATTCTTTTGATTTTGTAATAGTATTGAGTAGTTATTGAGAAGCTATATTTTAGGAATATACAGGATATAAGAAACTATATAAAAGGAATCAACATTAATTCCTTATACTGTTTTTTTGTTATAACTAAATTGATATGTTTTACACTTTTTAATTGTATAATATATGCTTACTTTATTCAAAATGCTTCCCTTTTAATAGTATAGATGCATTTCATTAGCCATGCTTTATAGTTCATAGTTTATACAATATATGAGGGATTAATTAGCTTTACTAAACTTGTTGAAATGCATTTTCTAGTTAGCCATGTTTGAGTGTTTCGAGTGAGAGCAATGGTTAATAAACCATGCGTCTCCATATTTTGAGTAGTTTATTTATCCGACGACTTAGGACTAACTAGTCCTTCTCAACCTTAAGATTTAGGGCCAAACAAACTCAAGATTACCAAAGAGCTACTGTGTAAAGATTTGATTTACTTCCTCTATACATTAAGACCTCGTCCAAACACTTGTCTGGATTTTGCATGGCTAGACTAGAACGATGACCAATCATCATTCATCCTTGATCATATTCAACCTGAAGATAGTTACAGAGCAAGACAAATCTAGACATTTACAGAGCAATGATAAAGGAGACGCATTGGAAACCCTTGAGTGTTTCGAGTTAACGTGCTTTTCAAGGATCCTTGAAAAGTGAACTTTGGCGCTGATGAGATGTGAGACTTGATGGAAGGTTCAAGGTTGAAATAAGTCACGGTTCAGCTTAATCCATTCTTTAAAGTCTCCTTCCATATAAATGAACTTTTTCAAATTGTTACGCTTTGGCAATATGCTTTTCTGATGAATTTGCTTTAATAATTTCTATGAAGAATTCAGATTTTTAGTCGTTTATCAACTTGCAGCTCAAGAATATATACAGTTGTTCGCATGATTCTCTGTGATAGACTCCCCGGACGAGTCTGGAATGGATCAAGAGTTCCAATCTTCCGGGGTACCAATAATGTTACTCGACCCATGGTGAGACCCTTTAAACATATGGAGTCACTACCACTTTGATGGGTGAGAATTGGTGACCTAATCTCTATTAATAATTACTTAAACGTCACACACATCAACACTCTTCTATCTATTAAATTTATATACGCACTCACTAGACTCTCAAGATGTTGTTACGACAATATGTTTCTTCTTGGTCTGTTTTAACTCTGTTTCGCATGTCTTGTCTGCATCTTTTTGCTTAATCACGTGTCTTAGCGACTCTTTTTGAGCTATCAGACGTGACTCCTTGCTTATAAACGATTCGACTTGCAAGTCATCATGTTTTCGACTAAATTGTTGTGTTGTTTTCTGATGGTCTTTAGAATTAGTCTAATCATCGATCATGACTGTGTTTTAAAACATCATCTCATGCATTATCTAGTTAGCCATGCATGTTTTATTGCAACACACGATACAAAGACCACGTCGTTGTCCTTAATTTTCTTCTCTGAATATGGTGATGCTCTGTTCCTAGTTTGTAGTAACATAAACTAAAATTAAAAACATAACTTTCTTAAGAAAGAGGTAATTTGGATTACCTCAAATTGGCTACCATCAAAGGCATGATTCTTTGTGATAGACTCCCCTACGCGACCGCAATGAGGAGATGACCGGAATAGAAGAACCGGAGATCACACTACAATATGACCCGTTTTGGAAGCGAAATCCAGTTTCTTCGGGGGAACCAATCTAGTAACTCGATCCCTGGTGAGAGACCCTTTCAACATGCTGAGTCTCTACCATTTCTGATGGGTGAGAATTGGTGACCTATTATCTATTTAATAATTTATAACACGTTAGTAATTAAACTGCGCTTAAGTGCACAGCTCAATAGCCGGTTTACTACGGTTCACGAAAGATTTCTAGAGCAAAAACATACAACTGATCAATTCTCGGTTTAACTACGGTTCGTTAAAGATTACGAGAACAAGCCTTACAAGAACAGTTAGGCTCATGTGCCTAGAATCCATATGATCACAAAAGATTCACCAAGAGAACGAAATGAAAAGCTCAACGACGATCAAAACTAATGATTAAAATTTGCAGATTGATATGTATAATTGTATACTAAAAGCATTTGGAGAGAGAAGAACAATATGTATAATTGTACAAGTGGATTGAGTTCATAGGCACACTACACACAAACTTTGCTACCTTAGATAAGCATGTCATTTTGTAAAAAAAATATTTGGTGTAAACAAATTCAGTAAATAGGTTACTAGTTGAACTATAACAGGTTATATAAGTAGAAAAAAAAAAAAAAAAAAAACATGGAAGACCAAAAATAGGGACATGCACTCTTCTTTCTTGTTCACGTCTTGGCTATGTTGTTCTTGCCCTTTCTTCTCTACAATGTTTTAACATCAACCAAAAAGTCATTAAATCAAAATCATTCTTTCATGTTTCTGACAAATCAGAGCAATGATAAATGAGACGCATTGGAACCCTCGAGTGTTTGAGAAGGTTTACCAGTTAACGTGCTTTTAAAGGAAACTTCGACGATGAACTTTGACGCTGATGAGTTTGTTTTATAGTAAGTATGATGGGAACAGTGCCTGTCCGGAGCATAACCAACATAATAAGGGCTCTCCATGGGAAGGTTCAAGGTTGAATAAGTCACGGTTATGCTTAATCCATTCTTTAAAGTCTCCAAGATGCTTTTTTACCCTAATTTAAACTAAGATGTAATTTGGATTACCTTGATTTGGCTACCATCAAAGGCATGATGATCTGTGATAGACACAATCGAGTCCCCAGACGATATATTGGAGTTGAGTCAAATGTTCCATTCATCCATGGTACCAATATTGTTACTTGACCCCTAGTGAAACCCTTTAAACATGCAGAGTTACTACCACTTTGATGGGTGAGAATTGGTGACCTTATCTCTATCTAATAATTACTTAAACGCATAACTCTCAATATAATTACCCGGTTTACTACAGTTCGGTAAAGATTTCTAGAGCAATATCATACAACTGATCAATTCTCGATTTAATTACGGTTCATTAAAGAATACGAGAACAAACCTACCAAGAAGAGTTACAGTCAACTTGTCTGCCTCTTTTTGCTTATTCATATGTCTTAGCGACTTCTTTTGAGTTACGAGACGTGTGTACTTGCTTATCAACTTGCACATTATCATGTTTGGGAAAAAGTATAGAGAGACAACACAAACAAATACACTTGGAACGCGCCAAGCAAACGCTTTTCCTTTCAATCTTTATTAACAAAATTTATCTTTTCCTATGATACACTTTTTTCTCGGCTCTTACTCAATTTATTCCTCCCAATAGAACTGAACCCGACTAAAGAACGAGAACTAAGCCTATCTCTTATACACCCGTGTAGCGCTAAGAGAAACAAACAATCACCTTCTCAGCTTTTGATTTGCTAGCTTCAAAGTTTACAATACCGCACAAAGAGTCTAAAGTGTTCGAAGTAGCTCGTGGCCAACCCTAGACTATTTATACTAACTACCCAAAACCCTAACCCTAGGATCTTCGAGAATCTCACACAATCGGAATATACTTGCTTGTCAAGCTCATCCTTTCCTTATTTGATGTGAAGAGTATTCACATAATCTTCACACGAACTTCGTCTCAATCTTTGCTGCCAAGCAAGAAATCCTCCTTAGCACATCACCGCATCCACTTAAGCTTTGCCACGCCATCTCACGATTCCATGTCAGCAACTTCAAGTGTCTGATGTGATCCCAGACATCTGATGTGGTCTCAGGCGTCTGAACAGATGCAGCTTCCTGATCTTCACAGCAAGCTGTTCTGGAACTGCATCTTCAATCCCCCCCCTTTTTGACTTAGTTTGATAATCAAGCATCCTTGTACTTAACATGTAAGTCAACAGAGAGACAAAACAAAACACAGCAACAAGGCAAACATCTAGTACAGACTAGCATAAATTCCAAAATACGAAATCCTAAAATGCCATGATTAAACCTATTACAGACCCAAAAGCTAAAGAGCTAACGAAACAAGGTTCTGTAATCAAAATACATTGTTGCTACCAATCAAAAACAAACAGCAACAACAACAACTACTGCTCCCCCAGGACAAATGCTCCCCCACAAATCAACCAGCCCTATGATCATCTGAATCAGAATCATCTCTGCTTGTTTGCACAACTAAGTCAAAAACAAGTAACTTATGGATCACATGAATGACAGATTGAATGGAGAAACACTTACTTGCATCGATGATGCGCTGCATGATCTGAATTGCACGACGCAAAACCTTGTGATCGTCAGAAGAACACACTGGAACCTCAACAGTTTGTCCATTCTTCGCTTTGCTCTTCTTGTTGGACTTTGGCACTGGCTGAGATACATCAGGATGAACAGGGTGCTGTGACTGAATCAGCTGATAGATCAAACTGGGAAACGGCAGACACATCTTTGAAACTGGGACCAGACCCATGTTGATGATCATCTTAAACACCATCCTCCCAAAATCAAACGGTTTGTGATGCATCACCTTGTAAACGAGTTTGGCTCTGTCGGGAGTGACATATCCATCATTGGTTGTAGGCAGCCAATTCGTACAACAGATCTTGAGAAGATCTTTTGTGTTGTTGTCTTCAACCTTAGACAACTGAAACTGCTTGAAGACCTCGGCCTTGCCACCAGACACAAACAGAGCTATGTCTGAGGTAATCGCTTCAGCCATATGTCGTTGTTCTGTGCGTTCATCCACAGCCGGCAGACCAAACAACGCATTAATCCTGTCAGGACTAAACTCATACACCCAATTGCGAACTAACACATCTGTTGAATCTTTCTATGGCTCTACAGTTGGCAGATTCGCTCAAAATTCATAAACAACTTGGGGATCAAAAGGCTTGCTTTCAGAAACAGTTCTAAGTAGACCCACAACATCTATCAGATCCCTAACCTCATTAATTTCATCAAAAGTGGTGTTTACCTCAGCATGCAATTCCTGAGATTTAAAATAGCCATACCTCTGAAAAGCAGCAGCATACCCAAACCGAGTTTGATCAAACTCCAAGGGATGTTCGTCTTTCACAATCGGTCCTTTTCCTCGTGTAGCTTGACGCCTCTTCTTCTGCTCAGAAGGCATATGAATCGACTGCTTCCGTTTCAGTACCCGAGATGAGACAGACGGCCCAGTGGTTCCAGTCACTTGAACATAATCAGATCCATCAGAAAGTTCCTCAATTTGCAGATCTCGAATCGATTCGTTTCGCTCAGTCGGCTGAGATCTCTAAGGATTGGCCGAGGAATCGCAATCACCATCGACAGCCGTTGGCGATTGGGGAGACGCAGACTGCTCTATCTCGTGAGCCTCTGATTCAGGAAGAATCACAGAGTACGGGACTAACTAATTGTTCAGTTCAGTAGCCTCATACTTCTACGGACTGGGAACTCTCTCTTCTTTCGTCGGAGACGGTTGTTCCGGCAAGGGTGAATTAGATTCTGTCGACTGGCTGGAAATTAACTTCTGAATTCCGCTGAAGATGGATTTCATGACTCCGATCGTGCTTGGCTTATGGTTTCAAACTCGTGAAGTCGAGGGAGAAAGAAGAAACAACAATTTCGAATGCTTTTCAACTTCCACGTCTTGTGATTAACCCTAATTTTACCCTCCTAAATACACTTAGTAACGTTATGGGCTTTAAAACAAATGGGCTTCTCCTGAAATGAACTTAATAACCCACGAACCTGAAACACTTAACAAAACCATTAGTGTACACCTATCAACGCAGCCTCAAATCTGACTTCTAAGTCATTTTTTTCTCATACTCTTGAGCTCAACACAGTTGCTCAAATAGATTTCTTTCACCGTGACTCAATCTACTCATGAACATGTTTTAGGGACCCAGAATGATAATTAACATATGAGTACTTGGAAGTATTATCATAAAATCATTCAAAAACATGTACCTTGAGTTTCTCTCTCTTCTGTGTTATGTGCCAACCATTTGTTCAGGACAGAGCTAAAAACTACCACAACCTTCTGAATCTTTGACAGATCAGGTCTGAGTTCAGTGGCTAGTCTTTCACTCTGGCATACTTTCAACTCAAGTTTTCAAACCCAACATGAACAGGCAGCTAGAATACCCTTTGGAGAGTGTAGGACCAGTAGTGTGTTAAACCCCTTTTTTGTATTTATTTTTTTTCTTTCCTTTTTTGTGTTTAACACACTACCTGTGCAGCTATGATTTAACAGTCAAGTAGAGCATTCTCTCAAAACGTTGTTTTTTTACCAAGCCTCTGTTAAACCTCTGATTTGTGGATCAGTGATATCACTTGACTTCTCAACCACTGATCCTTGTCCATGTCTTCAATATCGTATTCAGAGCTCCATTAATAGAGTACTGGAATTGAGTTTTTGATGAATCACTATTCCAAGTACATCTCGTGACATGCACACTTCCACCTCTCCTCAGCTCTTTGACCTATGTTATCACGACAACGTTTTACAGGAATGTCCACAAGAGTTGGCATGACAGGCAGCTATTTTCCACTCTCTTAAATCGAAGTACAGGATGCTGATCTTCTATTCATTCTTAGGATTTCCATGGTCTGTTCTAGCTCTAGCCCCTGTCTAAGATCAGCACAACTCACAGAAAAAGTTAGATCTCACAAATCCCAATGGATTTTCTCATATTCACGAATCTAGCCCTGGGCGTTCGGTACAACCCAAGAAAACCGAACCGAAAAACCCAAGTATTTCAGTTTTGTATAATGGATTTGGGCTTGTAAATAGATTTGTTTAGGGCCCGTCAATTTTTTTGTTAATAAGGCCTTTGTTTGTATTCAGAATCTTGTTTATTCAGCCCATTTTTTATTAGTTTGGTCTAATTCGGTTATAATTAACCGAATTAAAATTAAAATCGGTTTATTTCAGAACTGTTTTAAAATCCAATAACCGAACCGAATAACCCGAGTACCGAATAACCCGAACCAAATTTAATTTTGGGTCAATTCGGCAGCTAATTTTCATAACCGAAAAACTAGGAAACCGAAAAAACCGAACCAAATTGGCCGTATAAACCGATTGCCCAGGGCTACACGAATCTATTAAAATCCAAAGGTTTAGTAAACAAACCAGCCAGCTGAAATTCTGTACTCACATGATCAACCACAATTAGTTTCGCCTCAACAACTTCACGAATAAAATGATGACTAATATCAATATGCTTAGTACGTGAATGTTGAACCGGTTTCTTAGCTATGTTGATTGCACTTTGGTTATCACAATGAATTAAGAGAATATCATAATCCATACCATAGTCTGCAACCATTTGTTTCATCTACATGAGTTGAGTGCAACAGCTTCCAAGTGCAATATACTCGGCTTCTACTGTTGACAAGGAAACACTGTTTTGTTTCTTGCTGTGCCACGAAATCCGGTTGTTGCCCATGAAGAAACATCCACCACTTGTGCTTCTACGATCGTCCAATGAGCCAGCCCAATCAGCATCACAGTAGCCTGTCAAGCTCCTTGGTGTAATATATCCCAAGATTTACAGTTCCCTTGATATACTTGATGATCTTCTTAACAGCCAACAAATGAGACTTCTTCGGTTTGGCTTGATACCGAACACAGATTCCAACAGATAAACAGATGTCAGGTCTGCTGGCAATTAAATACAGCAGGCTCCTAATCATTCCCCTGTAGACTCGTTCATCAACATCCTCTCATGTTTCATCCTTTGAGAGTTTGTCAGTCACACTGATTGGAACCTTTGCCTCTTTACTCTTAGCGAGACCAAAACGTTCAACTAGATTCTTAGCATAGGTGCTTTGTGAAACAAATATTCCATCAGTCGATTGTTTCACCTGCAGCCCCAAGAAATAGTTTAACTCACCACACATGCTCATTTCAAATTCCTGAGTCATGTTCTTCACAAACTGATCAACTAGCGGCTGACATGTGGATCCAAAGACAATGTCATTACATATTTCTGAACAAACACCACACCATTGTTATCTTGAAACACAAACAGCATTTTGTCTACACTCCCAGGCATGTATTCTTGTTTGATCAGAAATGTTGTCAGACGCTCATACCAAGCTCTTGGAGCCTGTTTCAGTCCATAGAGAGCCTTCTTTAGCTTGTACACATGATCAGGACGCTGAGGATTCTCAAAGCCTTTAAGTTTCTCTACATAGACTTCTTCTTGGAGTATTCCATTTAAGAAGGCACTATTAACATCCATCTGGTGCAATGTAAAGTTCAAAGCACATGCGATTCCAAACAGAAACCTGATGGACTCCAATCTTGCTACAAGAGCAAAGGTTTCATCAAAATCAATGCTTTCTATCTGAGAGTATACTTGAGCAATCATACGCGCCTTATTGCGAACAATACATCCATGCTCATCACTCTTGTTTTTGAAGATCCACTTAGTACCCACAACATTGACATCAGCAGACCGATGTTTGAGCTCCCAGACATCACTTCGTTCAAACTGCTCTAGCTCATCTTGCATAGCAGCAATTCAGTATTCATTGACAAGTGCATCTTTATGACTCTTGGGCTCCAAGGTTGACACAAAACAAACAAACTGCACAACAGTAGCCATCTGTGGAACTTCAGCAGCAGCATTCCTCTACTTCTGTCCAGTCAGCTGCTTGAAGTCGATCTTCTTACCTATAGTAAATGTGCCCCCCTGAATCATACCTATAATATCATTAGAGGTGTGATTCTTATGCACCTGAGGAGTAAGCAGAAGCTCAGCAGTGTCTTCATCGGCTTCTGAGCCATCATAAACTTCCTGGTCTGAACTTTGTTCATACCCCACAACTCCTTCATCGTAATCCTTAGGAGCATTAGTTACTGAGGACACATCTTCATATACACAAAAAGACGCATCATCAAAAATCACATTAACAGTCTCTTGAACCATCCTGGACCGTTTGTTATAGACTCGGAAGACTGTGATGTTTCCTGAGTAGCCTAGAAACAGGCCTTCATCACTCCTGGAATCAAACTTGCAAAGTTGATCCTTGTCATTAAGGATATAGCACATACATCCCAAAACATGGAAGTAGCTTACTGATGGTGTTTTCCCTTTCCACAGCTCATAGGAAGTCTTGTTGGTTCCTTTCCTAACATAGACCCGGTTGATTATGTAGCATGCTGTATTTATCGCTTCATCCCAGAAATGCTGAGCTACTTGATTACCGTGCAACATAGCTCTAGCCATTTCTTGCAGCGTTCTGTTCTTCCGCTCTACCACTCAATTCTGCTGAGGTGTGCGAGGAACAGAATACTGATGAGTAATCCCTTGAGCAGCGCAAAACTGATCAAACAGCTCATTCTGGAATTCACCACCGTGATCACTTCAAACTGTCTTGATTCCCCATTTTTCAGTCTTGAGTTACAGTGGAAGAATTGTGAAACTGTCAAGAGTATTCGTGTTCTCTCGCAGAAAACGGACCCAAATATAGCGTGTAAAATCATCAACCATAACAAGAATGAAACGTTTACTTGTCAGACTTTGGACACGCATTGGTCCCATTAGGTCCATGTGAACCAACTCCAAAGCATGGGCAGCACGAACATCAGGAACCGATCTGTGAACAACCCTCACTTGTTTGCCCTTGTTACACGGTCCACACACAAAATAAGGATCAGCCTTTAGCTTTGGAATCCCTCGAACTACCACCTGATGTGTAAGCTTCAGCATCGTACGAACATTCAGATGTCCTAACTTTTTATGCCACATCTCAGTTTGAAAGTCTACAGATGCTTGAAAACAACGATTACTTGAACTCCACATGTAGTAATTGTTACCAGACCGCTGTCCCTCGAGTTGAACACGTCCTAGGCGATCCACAGCTTTGCAGTTGGCCTTGGTAAATGTAACATCCAGTCCCTCATCACACAACTGACTGATGCTAATCAGATTGGCCTTCAGTCCATCAACCAGAAACACATTATGTAAGTTTGGTTGAGATTCACCACTAGTGATACCTTTTCCTCTGATTTTTCCTTTTGCACCGTCTCCAAAGGTAACTCTACCTGCTGAAACTTGTTCAAACTCTGACAGATTGTTTTGAGCCCCAGTCATGTGTCTTGAACATTCACTATCAAAGTACCACTTCTCCTGAGCTGACTTTTGTTCATCAGTAGTGTATGCAACATTGCAGTACAAATTTTCTTTTCTGATATACACTCTCTTCGTATTTTTGAATCCCTGTGATACCGCTGATGATGCATCATTACAGACACATGATTCAAAAATCCATAGCATTGTGCCTTGTAGTGATTCAGATTACCACAGTACCAACAGCCTGTTTTCCAGCTACGTTGAAGACGAAACACAGAACCGTAAGCTGATTGAACCCGTTCATGAGATCCCACTCTCGATTTTTGACTGTAAGCTGGTTATTCCCGATTGAATGAGGACATGACGTCTATGAGTCTTCTGAGGAACAGACTTCCTTTTTGTAGCTTAGCTGACTGCGGAGCTTCCTTAACAAACTTAGTTGTACCATTGTAGTTTCCTCCTTGATATCCCAAACCCTAGTTGACATTAGCTGTTCGTCCCACAGTCAGAAGTTTGTCTAGATCTTTAGTCCCTTTGCTCAGCATCTTGATGTTTCTGAGTTGATCCTCCAGCTGCCTCTCAAGACCTTGCGACTTGACTTTCTCAGCTACAAGATCCTTGGATATCATGGATACTTTCAACATAAGCTTATTTCTTTCAGTGGTTAGATCAGAATTCTCCTTTGTCTTGATCATTAGACTCCTGATCAAAATAGCAACTTGTTCTTCAGTTGGGAGATTCGCTTCATCGTCCTTTGATTCATCACCAATGACCTGATTACCATCCTCTTGAGCTGTCATATCCACACTTTCACCGTCTTCCTCAATGATACCCAAAATGCCACAAAATTGTTTAACAATTCACCTTTTCCTTCATCTGCATCAGTATCACTCTCACTCCAAGTCACATACGATTTCTCATTGGAGTCTCTTCCTAGGCATTCAGCCTTGGTGTGACCATAGCCCTTACACTCATAGCATTTCAGTGCATTTTTTCTTCTTGATATTCGGACATTCAGCATTGAAGTGTCCATAGCCTTCACACTCAATACATTGTTTCTTAGACTTATCACTCCTCTTGAATTCTTTCTATTGCCCTGATTTGTTGTTAACTGCAGATCTGCGTTGCTGACCTTGCTCCATCTTCCAAAAGTACTTTCTCACAAGCATACCAACTTTATCATCATCTGTAGATTCTGGTGAACTGATTGACTGGCAGCGATTTGAAGATCAAGGACAGAGCTGTTGCGTTGTGTTTTGCTGCAAGTTTCTCTTCTAAAGTCCATTCCCTCTTGTGTTTCAAAACAGCAACTGCAGCCTCATTTGTTTTCACAGGAGCTGTCCATCCAACTTCAACATCAACCAAAAAGTCATTAAATCAAAATCATTCTTTCATGTTTCTGACAAATCAGAGCAATGATAAATGAGACGCATTGGAACCCTCAAGTGTTTTAGAAGGCTTACCAGTTAACGTGCTTTTAAAGGAAACTGCGACGATGAACTTTGGCGCTGATGAGAGTCGTTTTATAGTAAGTATGATTGGAACAGCGCCTGTCCGGAGCATAAGCAACATAATAAAGACTCTCCATGGGAACGTTCAAGGTTGAATAAGTCACGGTTCTGCTTAATCCATTCTTTAAAGTCTCCAAGATGCCTTTTTTACCCTAATTTAAACTAAAAATATATAATTTGGATTACCCTTATTTGGCTATCATCAAAGGCATGATGATCTGTGATAGACTCGATCGAGTCCCCGGACGATATATTGGAGTTAAGTCAAATGTTCCATTCGTCCATGGTACTTAAACGCATAACTTTCAATACAATTTCCCGGTTTATTACGGTTTGGTAAAGATTTCTAGAGCAAAATCATACAACTGATCAATTCTCGATTTAATTACGGTTCATGAAAGAATACGACAACAAACCTACCAAGAAGAGTTACACTCAACTCGTCTGCCTCTTTTTGCTTATTCCCGTGTCTTAGCGACTTCTTTTGAGTTACCAGACGTGTGTACTTGCTTATCAACTTCCACATCATCATGTTTGTGAAAAAGTATAGAGAGACAACACAAACAAATACACTTGGAACGCGCCAAGCAAACGCTTTTCCTTTTGATCTTTATTAACAAAATTTATCTTTTCCTAGGATACAATTTTGTCTCGACTCTTACTCAATCTATTCCTCCCAATAGAATTGAACCCGACTAAAGAACGAGAACTAAGCCTATCTGTCTAAAGTGTTCGAAGTGGCTCGTGGCCAACCCTAGACTATTTATACTAACTACCAAAAACCCTAACCCTAAGATCTTTGAGAATCTCACACAATCAGAATATACTTGCTTGTCAAGCTCATCCTTTCCTTATTTGATGTGAAGAATATTCACATAATCTTCACACAAACTTCGTCTCAATATTTGCTGCCAAGAAAGAAATCCTCCTTAGCACATCACCGCATCTACTTAAGCTTTGCCACGTCATCTAACGATTCCATGTCAGTAACTTCAAGTGTCTGATGTGATCTCAGGCGTCTGATGTGGTTTCAGGCATCTGAACAGATGCAGCTTCCTGATCTTCACAGCAAGTTGTTCTGGAACTGCATCTTCAGTTTGCGTCTAAAGACCACGTCGTTGTCCCTAATTTTCTTCTCTGAATAGTAACAGAAACTAAAACTAAAAACAGAACTTTTTTTAAAAAAGAGGTAATTTGGATTACCTTGCAATGAGGAGATGACCGAAATAGAAGAACCGGAGATAACACTACAATATGACCCGTTTTGGAAGCGGTATCAAAATTCTCTCAACGAACCAATATAGTTACTCGATCCCTGGTGAGAGACCCTTTCTAGCATCTGCATGTCACTTGGACTTTAAATGTACAACTCCTGCTTATGGTACAAAACATTAGAAACTTGTGGTAAACGGAAACATGTGGTACACGACAATGAAAAATGTATTGATAGAATACTTGGAGGTCAAGGAACTGATAAGTTTAGGAATCAAAACTCACAAGAACACACACAAAAGAGAGAAACGAGTAACTTTATTGAATGATAGAAAAAGATAACTTGAGAGACTTACGGTTCTCTCCCACCCCCTTACAAGATTCCACAAATATCTCGATAATGAATCCAAAACCTCTCACTCTCCCCTTATACTTTCTACCCCTTACAAAGCCGTTAAACAAAAGCATGTGGCTCCAAAGACAGGTGGATAACCACAGTTATTAATTGATTAAGGTTGATCAAAGCTAACTCTAGTTACCAAGGCTCCCAACATATCCACACAAACTTCTAGTAGCTTCCCAACTCCAGTTCTTACTGAACTTTCTCTTGAGATCTTTGATGGGCCTTGTTCTTCCTTTGGTATTGATAAATGATCGGTGGTCGACTTGTCCCATACGTATCAACACTCCCTCCTTTGAAATTGACCTTGTCCTCAAGGCCGAAGTGGGGAAACTGTCCCTTGATGGTTGACTGCCATTCCCATGAACTCTCAAATTCCGGCTGTCCATTCCATTTGAACAACACTTCCTGCTGGCCTGTTATAGGGTGTATGCTAATACCCAGAATGGCCTCAGGCTCCACATCCAAGTATCCATCAGTTAACTGCTTCAGAATAGCATCAGCCATGGGTTGGTCTCCAATGGCTCTTTTCAGCTGGGATACATGGAAGGTGTGATAAATTTTGGCCTCTGCTGGTAGCTTAAGCCGGTAGGCAACCTGTCCCACTTTAGCTTCCACCTTGTAAGAACAATAAAACCGGGTAGAGAGCTTCTCATTTGCTCTCCTGGACAGAGACTTGCGGCAATACGATATCATCTTTAGATAGACCTGTTCCCCTACCTCAAAATTCACATCCCTTCTTTGTCCATCTGCCCTCTGCTTCATCTTTTGATGGGCCTTGTTCAAATGATTCTTAAGGACCTTGAGGGTGGCGTCTCTGTCCTGCAACTGCTGTTCTAAATCTGCATTTTCTGTCGAGTCGTTCTCATACTTGAGGATCGCAGGTGGTTCTCTGCCATAAACCGCCTGAAAAAGTGTCATCTGAATTTATGAATGGAAGGACGAGTTGTAGCTGAGTTAAGCCCAAGCTAAGTACTGTCCCCAAGTGCGAGGTTGGTCTCCTGCAAAACAGCAAAGGTAAGTTTTTAATCCTCTGTTTGTCACCTCCGTTTGATCGTCGGTTTGGGGATGGTTGGCAGTGCTGAACCGGAGATTAGTGCCTGCCAATCAAAACAGTTCCTTCCAAAATTGACTCGTGAAAATCTTATCCCTGTCGGATACAATGGTGCGAGGGAATCCATGGAGTTTGACCACCTCATGAATGAAGATGTTGGAAATATCAGCTGCCGAAAACGGATGCTTTAGCTTGATAAAGTGAGCAAATTTGGACAACCGGTCCACTATCACTAGGATGGAGTTGAAACCCCTGGATTTTGGAAGTCCCTTGATGAAATCCATGGAGATATCTTCCCATATCTTCTCCGGAATGGGCAAGGGTTGCAGTAGTCCTCCTGGTGCAAGTGTTGAGTGCTTGTACCTCTCACAAGTGGAACAGGCTGCAACATATCTCCGGATGTCCTGCATCATACCAGACCAATAAAACAACTCCACAATTCGCTTCTGTGTTTTCAGAATCCCTCCATGACCACCCATCTTACCGTCATGAAACTCTCGCATAATCAACCCGGTAATTGGGGAAGCTTAAGGGATGACAATCTTCCCTTGCCTCTCTAAAGCTTCCCCTGCCTCATCAACCTTCCCTGAACCACTGAGAACGCGGGGGTGATGCATTATCTACAGTCCATTCCCTGATGATCTGCTGCAAATCTTGGTATTTCTCCACTTCTGAACAGATCGCCTCAAGTTGGATTGCCGTAGGCACAGAGAGAGAAAAAAGAGAAGTGTTAGTAACCAAACCTTTGCGCGAGAGGGCGTCGGCTGCTTTATTCTCAATGCCTTGCTTATACTGGATCTCGAAGTCAAACCCCAACAATTTAGTGAGCCAACGTTGATACTCCATGTTCACTTTCCTACTGCTCGAGTAGAAATTTCAGTCTTTTCTGATCAGTGCGAACCAAAACTTTCTACCCAACAGATAGTGCCTCAATTTCTGAACTGCCAGCACGATGGCCATAAGCTCCCTTTCATACACTGATTTTAGACGTTACCTTTCAGATAAGGCATGGCTGTAGTAAGCGATAGGTCTTTCTTGTTGCCTAAGGAATGCCCCTAATCCAATCCCTGAAGCGTCTGACTCCACTATGAACACCTCTGAAAATTTTGGAAGGGCCAGCAACGGAACTGAAACCATTGTTTCTTTCAACTACAGGAAAGCTGTGCGTGCCTATTCTGACCAGTGGAACGGTTCCTTGCGTAACATGTATGTGAGCGGCCTTGCTATCTCCCCATACCCCTTTACAAACTTGCGATAATATCCTGTGAGTTCCAAAAAACCCCTTAGAGCTTTAATGTTGGCTGGGATTTCCCATTATGTCATAGCACTAATCTTGTTTGGATCAGCTGCAACTCCTTCTGCTGAAATGATATGCACCAAATATTCAATTTTTGGCCTTCCAAACTGACACTTCTTCTGGTTGGCAAAGAGCTTCTGTGTGCAGAAGGTGTAGTGTTGCTCTGAGGTGCTCTTGATGTTCTTGCAAAGTTCTGCTATAAACGAGGATGTCGTCGAAAAAAACCAGCACAAACTTACGAAGATAGGGCCGCAAGACGTCGTTCATCAGTGATTGAAAGGTTGTTGGTGCATTGGTTAGCCCAAAGGGCATAACCAGGACCTCAGAATGGCCGTCGTGGGAGCGGAAAGCAGTCTTGGGCACATCTTCAGCCTTTACCAAAATCTGATGGTATCCTGAGCGTAAGTCGAGCTTGGAGAAAATACTAGCACCATCTAACTCATCCAGCAACTGATCTATCATCGGAATTGGGTAACTATCCGGGACTGTTGCCTTGTTAGGAGCACGATAGTCAACATAGAACCGCCAGCTACCGTCTTTCTTCTTCACTAATAACACGGGACTCAAAAAGGGGCTGTTACTTTCTTGGATGATCCTTGTCGTCAGCATGGCTACAACTTGCTTCTCTATCTCAGCTTTTTATGCATGGGGGTAACGGAATGGGTGCACATTAACTGGCTCCATGTTGGTCTTGAGGACAATGGCATGCTCCTTGCTCCGGGATGGAGGTAATCCTTGTGGTTCTGTAAACACACCAGCAAACTCAGAGATGATTGGTTCCAATTTTGGGATTGTGGAGATTGGAGCCTCGTGTTCCTCTGTTTGCAACCCGTTAAACTCGACCAAGAGTCCTTCCCGATCCTGTTTTAGTGTCTTCCATAGAGCCTTTAAAGATACGGCTGAGTTGGCTAGGCTATGATCCCCCTTTACTGTCACAGTTTGAGCTCCAATGTTGAACCTCATCACCTGTTCCTTCCAATTGACACTAATTTCCCCCCAAGGTTTCCAACCACTTCATCCCAAGAATAGCATCCACTCCTGCGAGTTCAAGAGGAAGGAAGTTGGTAACCAAGATGTATCCTGGAAGTTGCAGAGCTGTCCGTTGACAAACGCTGGTGCCCAAATAATACTAGGATTTTTCTATCAATTACCCTAGAGTACTATCATGTCATTGCAGTACAATAGGTATTTGTCCAGTCAAGTGTGATGCTAGCAATCAAGATATATCAGAAATGATTAAGTCAAGCGAAGTGTAAATGATTTTGGTTTTCAATGATCCTAAGCGAACATGTTAAAGATGCGGTAAATGTAAGGTTGCAGAACATAGACTACCATGCGTAAGCTAAAACGTAATGATTATCAATACTACCAAGAAGACAGGACATAACAAGTAAATAGCAAGTGAATAAAACAGAAAGTTCAAATGAATAGAAGATCCTGAGGATATGGTTATTGGTGTAAGTGGAGTATGCTAATCTACTTCGAGTGTTTATCAAACTGCAAACATATTAATCCCTAGACAATGAACCTCTAATACTAGTCAATCCAATCTCTTGGCAGAAACTATCAAGTTTACAACACTTCATAATCTCAATTCTCATTGAAGAAACATGTAGTAAACATGCATAAAGAAACAGCTCATTCATGTCAATAAACATCTTAGACAACCAATCTCTTGGGCTAAGCATGTAAATCTTTGGCACTAGTTGGTTCAGACATTTCATCATACACCTTTCGGGCATGAAATGTCTATGACCTAGTTCCAATTGATCAAAGAAGAACTAGCTAATAAAACTCTAATCCATAAGGGAAACAAAATGAATCTAACATAAACACTCTAGCAAACTAACATCCTCCACCTAATCTATCCCATCCTCAAGAACCCTAACACTACTCAGACGCAGAAATCATGTTAAACATCATGAAACAAGAATCGTTCAAAACATGCATAATAATAAAGATGACAGGAAGAGTAACAACAATGACTCAAGAACTAATTGCAAAATATCAATAACTCAAAAGAAATCTCAATTACAATTCTCTAGATTGTTTGATGGCTAACAACAAAAACCTAATAATAACTTCGATCTCCTGGCCAATCCAAATGAGACCTATTTATAACAATGTTTGAGACATACCAGACACTTTCTGATATGCAGCTTTCTTCTTCTCCATGTAAACCTTGGACATAGACTGAGGAGATGCATGCTCTGTTGGTTTACAACTATACTTCTCACGCATTTCATGCAACAAATCTCTTGACATGGTGGTACTAAAACAATTGAAACTCAAAGCTAAAAGTTAGCTTGTTAGTGTGCCAAATATCAAGAAAAATGAACAGATGTGAAAGAGAAGGGCAAGAGAAGTGACACTTAGCAAATTTGTCAATTTCACTCTTCTCGGTCGAGTGAGTATATGGCAGGGATGGGTGCGTCGAGTGAGGTGATGACGGTGGAGTGGTGCTCCGACTGTGAGCTCGTAGTTGATGCAGTGATGATAGAGCCGTCGAGTAACGGCGACAGCGAATGGTCGAGTAGGAGCTTTAGAGCTTGTTCCGTCGAGTGAGCAAACGGTGAGACTGAGTGATCTTTGGATCGATTGAACTTATGTCGGCCGAGTACTCGTATCGCGTGGTCGAGAAACGACAAGTACGGTGGGGAGTGTGTTGGTCGAGTAAGAGCTAGCTCAGGTGGAGCAGAACCGGTTCCGTCAAGTGAGCTCCTCGCGGGTCGTGTGAATGCGAAATCCGTCAAGTTCAGTCGAGTGAGCAATTGTGTACTCCGCTGTTAAGTGAGGGATACAGGGGTCGAGTGGCGAGACGGTGTCGTGCGTCGAGTAACGATGAGTCGAGTGGTTGGTGAGGAGACGATGCTCGCGTGAGAGTGATAATCGAGTTATAGGGAAGACGACGATGGTCGAATGGGAACGGCCGAGTGAGAACTTGCTCGTCGAGTGTTGGGTACGCGCTGGTCGAGTGGGGAGACGGTGAGCTTCGTCGGTGGAAGTACGGTCGAGTAAGGAGGTGAGAGATAGAGAATCAAGTGATGGAGTGAGTGGAGTGATTAGAGATTATGAAAATCGAGTGTGTGGTGAGGATAAGGAGGATGGATGTTGTGTGGGTGTAAAGAGAGATGGGAGAATAATTGTCAGGATAAGAAAATCAATGGGTAAATGGGTGTTGGAGATGAGGGGATCGAGTGGTTTTTTTTTTCTTTTTTTTTTTTAACTCCCGTTGAAGTAACAACCCCAACATTTTTTCTCTGTATCATCATTGATTCCACATCCGCCATCACACTCTACTTTTAACTGTTCTGATATGCATGTCCAAACTTCCTTAACATGTAATCCTGATAATTATAAAACCAAAAACAAAAATAAAAAAAAAAACAAAAAATCCTAAGCAATATGTACATGGATACCTTTGGGACTTCCTCCCAAGTGAGCTTGTTTAAAGTCACTAAGCTTGACTTTTATGCCTTTTAGGCTTTGGAAGGCTCATAGAGAGGTATGGAGGACCCCTCTGGTGTCTTTTGATCAGCTAGGTACCGCTTGACACGTTGACCGTTCACAGTGAACTCACTGCCATCCTTGTTCAGGAGAGTGATTGCACCAAATGGCAAAACATCCTTGATTTGAAATGGTTTACACCATCTAGACTTGAGCTTTCTAGGAAACAGCTTAAGTCTGGAATTGAACAGCAAGACATGATCACCAGCCTTCAATTCCTTAACTACAATCTTCTTGTCATGAAAAATCTTGGTTCTCTCCTTGTAGATTTTGGAACTTTCAAAAGCATCAAGTCTGATTTCCTCAAGTTCATGAATGTCAAGAACTCTCTTTGCCTAGGCTGCATCAATATCCAAGTTCAGAAGTTTGATTGCCCAAAGCGCCTTATACTCAATCTCCACAGGGAGGTGACATGCTTTACCATACACCAACTGAAAAAGTGTCCTTCCTATTGGTGTCTTGAAAGCTGTCATGTACGCCCATAAAGTATCATCCAACTTGGTAGACCAATTTTTCTTCGAAGCCCCAACAACTCTTGACAAGATTCATTTTATCTGCTTATTAAAGACCTCAACTTGTCCACATGTCTGGAGATGGGTAGGCTGTAGACACCTTATGCTTCACACCATATTTCTTCAACATGCTTTCAAAAACCTTGTTGATGAAATGTGTACCTCCATCATTGATCACTGCTCTCGGTACTCCATATATGGGAAAGATGATGATTTTGAACAGTTTCAGAACAACCTTGTGATCGTTGGTGGGACTTGCAATGGTTTCAACCCATTTCGAGACATAATCAACTGCAACCAGAATGTAGACATTGCCATTTGATGGAGGGTTGAACGGTCCCATGAAATCAATTCCCCAAACATAAAAAATTTCCACTTCCAAAATCGGGTTCTGAGGCATCTCATTCCTTCTGTTGATGTTGCCCATCCTCTGACAGGCGTCACACTTGGTGATGAAATTGTTTGTATCCTTGAACAAAGTTGGCCACCAAAGACCTGCTTGTAAAACCTTCTGAAATGTTTTGAATTAGCGAAATGTCCTCCATATGCGGATCCATGACAGTGCTCAAGCACTCCCTGCACTTCCCTTTCTTCTATGCATCTCATAAACAGCCCATTTGAACCCCTCTTGTACAGGTAAGGTTTATCCTAGAAGTAGTGGTTGACATCTATGAAAAACTTCTTTTTCCTATAAGGATCCATGTCTGCAGGAATCTCTCCACAGACCTTGTAGTTCACCACATCCGCATACCAGGGCATACTCTCTGAATTGACTGCTAGACATTGAAGCTCCTTCATAGCCATTCCTGTTTGATGCATCTTCTTACATATCTCGACGACCATAAGATGTTCTTCAGGCATAGTGTCATCGATAGGGACTGGATCTTCTATTCTCATTCTGGATAGGTGATCAGCAACGCCGTTCTCAATCCCCTTCTTGTCAACAATCTCCATATCAAACTCCTAGAGTAGAAGTATCCATCTCAGTAGTCTCGGTTTGGTATCCTTCTTGGAGTATATATGCCTAAGCGCAGCATGGTCTGTGTAGACTATCACTTTTGATCCTACCAAGTAACTTCTAAATTTCTCAAATGCAAAGACTACAGCCAAAAGCTCCTTCTCTGATGTTGCATACCTCCCTTGTGTCTCATCAAGAGTTCTGCTGGCATAGTAGATGACATGCAGCTTCTCCTCTATTCGCTGCCTCAGCACAGCCCCTACTGAATATTCTGAGGCATCACACATTATCTCAAAAGGATGATCCCAATCTGAAGCTTGGACTATTGGTGCTGAGACTAACGCTTCCTTGATCTTGTTGAAAGCTTACAGACAGCTCTCATCAACTACAAACTCGACCTTCTTGCACAATAGTCTTGTAAGGGGTCATGCAATTTTTGAGAAGTCCTTGATGAATCTTCTATAAAACCCAGCATGTCTAAGGAAACTTCTTATATCCTTGACTGTCTTGGGAGGCTGCAACTAGACCATGACCTCAATCTTTTCCTTATCAACCTCAATCCCTTTCTCTGATATCTTGTGTCCCAACACTATCCCTTCGTTCACCATGAAGGGGCACTTCTCCCAATTGAGCACTAGGCTTGTCTCCTCACATCTTGCCAATACCTTGCAGAGATTCAACTAACATGAGGAGAAGGAGGAGCCATACACGGAAAAGTCATCCATGAATACCTCCACCATCTCCTCTATCAATTCCGAGAATATAGAGGTCGTATACCTCTGAAATGTTGCAGGTGCATTACACAAACCAAAAGGCATAAGTCTGTAGGCAAATGTGCCATAGGGACAAGTGAAAGTAGTCTTTTTCTGATCATTTGGGTGGATAGGGATTTGGAAAAATCCGTTATACCCATCAAGGAAATAGTAGTAAGCATGATTGGCTAATCTTTCTAACATTTGATCAATGAAAGGAAGAGGGATATGGTCTTTCCTAGATGCATCATTCAGTTTTCTATAATTAATGCACATCCTATGGCCAGTGATAGTCCTAGTGGGGATCAATTCCTCCTTTATTAAGTACACAATGTACTGGGGATACCCAAATACTATCAGAGATAGGATAGATAACCCCAACATTTAACAGTTTAAGAAATTCTTTTTTCACAACTTCCTTAAGATTAGGATTCAGTCTTCTTTGATGTTCAATACTAGTGTATGATTCATTTTCCAGATTGATCCTATGCATGCAGAGACTAGGTGAGATCCCCTTAATATCATCTAAAGAATAACCAGTGGCCCTTCTATATTTTCTAAGCTCAGTGACTAGCAACTCTAATTCCTCATTACTCAAGCTAGCATTCACAATGACAGGATAAGTAGAGTTAGATCCAAGGAATACATACCTCAGTCCTGAGGGTAGCGGTTTGAGCTCAACCTTGGGAGCTTTTAACTCTGACCAGTCATCATCCGCCGCTTTGATAGGGTCAACAGCTGGGTGAGTGATCGGGTTGCCACTGACTTCCTCCTCTACTGCGCATACCTCCTTGACAGACTGATCCAATTCTTCAAAACGTTCTGAATCATCAATTGCCTTGTAGGTATCCAGCAATGTTTCGTAGACCTTGGTCTCAGCATGAAGAAATCCATCTGATCCATTCTTTGTCAAGGCCGTCTTGAGATGATCCTCCTCAGCAAGTTCTTCTAAAAGTTCATCAGCTAGCTGATCCATCTCCTCTATCCAGAACACCTTGCCATTGATTGTTGGTTTCTTCATGGACTCCTTGATGTCAAAAGTCATCTTGAAGTCTTCTCCCAAGCATAGATCAATTTTGCCTTTCTTAACATCAATGATGGCTCCTGCAGTGGCTAGGAATGGCCTTCCAAGAATCAAGGGATCCTTAGGCTCTTCATCCATTTCCAAGACAACGAAATCTGTAGGAACTTCAACAACACCAATCCTTATTGGCAGGTCTTCCAAGAGTCCATGTGGGAGCCTCACTGATCTATCAGCTAGAATGAGAGATATGTTGCATGCCTTGTATCTTGTGAATCCTAAAGGCTTAGCCACAGACAATGGCATCAGACTCACAGAAGCTCCAAGATCACATAGGCATTTGCTGAAAGATAGGGGGCCTAGTGAGCAGGGTAGAGTGAAGGATCCATGATCCTTAAGCTTCAAGGGGGTGATCTTCTTCTGGATAATGGTAATGCATTCATGACTCAATATCACCATGCCTTGGACTTCTTTTGCTCTCTCCATAACCAAATCTTTGAGGAACTTCTGATAAGAAGGGACAAGTACGAATGCATCTAGCAATGGCATTCTCAACTCAATCTCTCTTACTTGCTTTTCAAATAAGCCTTATACTTCTCAGCCTTCTGTTTTTTTAATCGTCCTGGAAATGGTAGAGGTGGTTTGTATGGTGGGGGAACGTATCTCGCAGGTTTATCCTTGGAAGTTGCAGGTGTTTCAGCATGTTTCTCAGCAGGTTGAGGAGCTTCTTCAGGTACGACTTCTGTTTCTTCTAAAAGAACAAACGGATCTTCATTCTGACATACATCCTCACCTTCCAAGTGTTCACTGTCCTTAGTGACTACAATAGATCCTTGTCTGGGAGGCAAGTTTTACCGCTCCTCAGTGTGATGGCATGAGCAAACTCCTTAGAATTCTGAACAGCTTTTCCTGGGAGTTGGCCAGGCTTTGGGGCAGAAGTAGAAGCAGTTTTGCCATCCATATACTTGATCTTTGAATTCAGAGTCTCAATCTTCATATTCAGATAATTGTATGAGCAGTCCAATCTCTTAGTTAGCATTGTCCATGGAGCCACTTGCTTGTCCATGAAGGATTTGCTGGAGCATGTTTTTCATGTCATGGTATGATGCTTGAGGAGGCGGAGCGTGTTGAGGTTGGAATCCTGGTGGTGGTCCTGCTGGAGGTTGGTAACCTTGCTGAAATTGTTGTTTGGGCACATTACCTTAGTTACAAATGGTTTGTTCTGCCTCTGCTGCTGCTGTTGTGGAGGTGGATAAACCTGATCCTAGGGGTTTGCAACATTGGTGCTCCGATAAGACAGATTGGGATTCTGCTCATAAGGATTGTATCCCTTATTGTATCCACCTTGGTTCTGGACATAACTTATCTCCTCAGATTGTTCTCCCTCCCCATCCAGAATCTCGAAAGGGTCGTCTTCAGAGACGAATTGGATGTTCTTCTGCTGGCTCATCAATAGTTTGTCCAGCTTATCATTCATAGCTTTCATCTCCTTCTTGTACTTCTCATCAAGATATGTGATTGCCCTGATGGTTCTATCATAGTCTTCATTGTAGTTGCCATCAGATTGTGATAAGTTCTCAACAAGCTCCCAACCTTTGTCGACGTCCTTGTTCAGAAAGTTGTCATTACTGGCAGTGTCAAGCAACATCCGGATCTTTGGAAGAACATACCGGTAAAGAGTACTATGGAGAGATTCCTTGGTGAAGCTATGGTGGGAATACTGAGACTGATAACTTTTGAAGCGCTCCCAGGCTTCACAAAGCGTTTCTCCATTCTTCTAAGTGAACCCAGAGATCTCGTTCCACAGATGTGCAGTTCTGGAGTTGGAGAAAAACTTGGCAAGAAACGATTGCTTGCATTGATCCCAGGATGTGATAGATCCTGGAAGAAGAGTTTTCTCCCATTGATGAGCTTTGTCACCCAGAGAGAATGGAAAGAGACGTAGCTTGAAACCGTCCTCACTGACCCCATTGATCTTGGTGAGACTGCAGAGACGATCGAACTCATCAAGGTGATCCAAGGGGTCTTCCATAGGCAGACCATGGAGATCAGACCACTCTTGATCTCAAAGTTGTTGTTCTGCACGGCTGGAGGCACTATACCCTGACGATGGGTATGGTTGCGTGGAGCATCACCAGCTCCAATCCGTGTAGGTGCCCGTGGTGGAGGTGGTTGTTCATGGTTTTCCATCTCCACTTGTTGTGGTGTAACTCTGTTGTGTTGCTGTCTTGATGCAGGTACCAAGCGATCAATATGGTTGGAGGGCTGGAACAAGTTCTCTATGCCTTGCGACCGTGTGTGCATACAATTCAAATTAACTTAGCTTGCGAGACGGTTGAGTGTGTCAGTCAAGTAGGAGCAGTTTATCAAACTACAAACATATTAATCCCTAGACAATGAACTTCTAATACTAGTCAATCCAATCTCTTGGCAGAAACTATCAAGTTTACAACACTTCCTAATCTCAATTCTCATTGATGAAACATGTAGTAAACATGCATGAAGAAACAGCTCATTAATGTCAATAAACATCTTAGACAACCAATCTCTTGGGCTAAGCATGTAAATCTCTGGCACTAGTTGGTTCAGACATTTCATCATACACCTTTCGGGCATGAAATGTCTATGACCTAGTTCCAATTGATCAGAGAAGAACTAGCTAATAAAACTCTAATCCAGAAGGGAAACAAAACGAATCTAACATAAACACTCTAGCAAACTAACATCCTCCACCTAATCTATCCCATCCTCAAGAACCCTAACATCATGAAACAAGAATCGTTCAAAACATGCATAGTAATTAAGATGACAGGAAGAGTAACAACAATGATTCAAGAACTAATTGCAAAATATCAATAACTCAAAAGAAATCTCAATTACAATTCTCTGGATTGTTTGGTGGCTAACAACAAAAACCTAATAATAACTTCGATATCCTGGGAAATCCAAATGAGACCTATTTATAACAATGTTTGGGAAAACCATAAAACATAAAACGACAACGTAAAAGCGGTTCAAAAGTTGTTGTGACTAAGTTGGTCGAGTGAGCATCTTCTCTGCTTTGCTCGATCGTGTCACTCGAGTGTGAACGTCGAGTGACGGTTGTTTCGCATTCCTTCGGTTCACTCGATTACCCTACTCGATCACGTCCGTCGAGTGATGTATGTTTCTGCAACGCATCCCTGCTTCTCACTTGATCGTCCCACTTGATCATATGCATGTCGAGTAATGCTTGTTCCTCTGCTTTGCTCTGCATGTCTCCTAAATACCTGAAACACTCCAAATATGCAGAATGTATGCAAGACATGCATGATATGCATAAAACCTACCTAAGTATGTAAAACATGCAGAAAGGGATCAATATGATGCGAATCAACAAGTGAATGATGCTGAAAAGATGATGAATGCATGCTCAAAAAGTGATGAAATACAGACTTATCACCAGGACTATGATACCCGTTCCCATCCGAACTCCATATTCTCTGGTCCCCATTGCTGTAATCCCCAGCTGGTCAGCTACCCAGTGAGAGTGGAAGTTGTGGGTTGCGCCAATATCAATAAGGACGACGACCTTGGCCATTTGAATCCGTCCTTTGACTTTCATGGTGCGTGGCGACGAGATACCAGTGACGGAGCTAAGCGACAGAACAGCACACTCGGCCACTTACCCCGTGATTGCTTATGTGGTCTCCGCGTCCGCTGGTTCCTTGTTGTCCTCGTCAGCGAGTTCATCGCTCACCACTAAGACCTGAATTTTATGGTTGGCGTGGGATCGCTCACCACACCGAAAGCAGAGGCCTTTCGCCTTTTGGTCGCTTGCCGCCGCGTATGTCAAGCGGCGATAAGGGATCCTTTTTGAGTCATTAGGTTTGTGATTCTTTTCCCCGTTTTGGCGAAACGATGTCGTCTGGTTGTTGATGTTGTTAGAGGGCTTGGCAAAAGACGAAACTGCCCCGCTAGACAAAAACTAATTGGCACGTGAGTTGTACCTCTCTCCTCCCCACGCGTTGTCGTCTTGTTCATCGTCACCGGTGACCCTGCTGATGGAGACTCACCAGACCACTCCTCAACTTTTCGGGCTAAATTCATCATCTTCTTCAAACCCCGAGGTTCGAACATCTTAACACCCGCTCTGATTTTTGGTAAGAGGCCAATCATAAAAGCCATCTCGAAGACCTTCTCTGTGACCTCCAGTGCATTAGAAGCCAGAGAGATGAAATCCTTGCAATACTTCCCCACATTGTCATCCTGGCGGAGCAGTAACAGTCGTTCGTCCGCCGAGAGGTCATGAGTCAAGGAAAAATTGTCCAAGATTCTGTCTTTCAACTGTTCCCAGCCCAGGAATGGTGTTCAATCTCTTTCCCAACAATACCACGTGAGAGCCTCCCCCATCAAACCACACTCTCACAGCCTTGGGCTTCTCCTTCTCAATTAAATCCCCATTTTGAAATATTGTTCCACACGTTGTACCCAGAACTCAACGTTATCACCATCAAACAAAGGCACTTCGATTTTACGGATCAAAGGTTCCGAGTTTCCAGTCGTTCCACCTTGTACCGTTGTCGGAATGGTAGGTGGTGTTATCGTCGGTGTGAACAACCGCTGAACCACGTTGGTGAGGTTACCGTCGGAGACAGCTGGTTGTGTTACATCGCCATAATCTTTCTCAGTGACCCACGACCTGCGTTCTTCCGCCATGAGACATTTTTGGAGCAACTCCAAGACGTCAAGCTTCCCCATCTGCTTCTCGATAACATCCAGTTTCTCGAGCTGTTTTTGTTATCCCACGGACGTCGTTCTCCAACCCGGTGATTTTCCAGACGTCTTTCTGGGGACCCTCCACAAGCTTTTCTATTTCCTCCATCTTCTTTGTAGCCAATTGATGCACCAAAATCGTACCGCTCTGATACCAATTTGATAAGTTTAGGAATCAAAACTCACAAAAACACACACAAAAGAGAGAAACAAGTAACTTTATTGAATGATAGAAAAAGATAACTTGAGAGACTTACGGTTCTCTCCCACCCCCTTACAAGATTCCACAAAATTCTCGATAATGAATCCAAAACCCCTCACTCTCCCCTTATACTTTCTACTCCTTACAAAGCCGTTAAACAAAAGCATGTGGCTCCAAAGACAGCTGGATAACCACAGTTATTAATTGACTAAGGTTGATCAAAGGTAAATCTAGTCACCAAGGCTCCCAACATATCCACACAAAATTCTAGTAGCTTCCCAGCTCCACTTCTTACTAGGCTTTCTCTTGATATCTCTGATGGGCCTTGTTCTTCCTTTGGTATTGATAAATGATCGGTGGTCGACTTGTCTCGTACGTATCAGGAACCAATGTTTACTCTCCGGAGATGGTCGTCACTTGTGCAATACATGGTTTCCTCAAAACTATGGAGAGAAAAAGAGCATAAATAGAAAAACCAGGGAGAGGAAAACTCGTCCTAATGAAGAGGATGCAGTGTATTGTCCGCAGCATCTGTGGCTTCTTCCAGCAAAATTTTCGAAAGCCATTTTCCATAGGAAAACACAGAGATGCCTATAGGTTGTGGAATAGATGGATATGCCCCAAAAAGACTGTATCCTTGCAAACATAGCTGGCAAAAAGACTGAGATAACGCGGTCTCAGTTTCAACACTTGGTGGAAGTACTAAATTGGATATGAACATCAAATTAGCTGGACATGGATTATGGCGAATCCAAAACTACATATAGACGACAAGGCCAAATAAACCTTTTACACAATATATAGAAACAACAACTCAATAACGAACATATCAAGTTGATGAATCTCAAACACTAATTTAAACACCTTTGTCGACGTTTCTAAGAGCGATTCCAGTGGAAGATAATGATTCTAGGACATAAGTAGGGATGTTTTTATGTTTCCAATAACAGTGATGGTGATAGGACCAGAGACGCTTGACCTCCTCAGCCCTAATACTATAGCTGGACAGACCAGACGAGGATCATCATCTTTGGAACCGGACAGGTATCAATGTCCCAAAACACGGATTTTTTCGCCATTAGAAAGAAAAAATATCAATTAGATGTGAATCTAATCGTTCTTAGGATTTATAAAACGCTGTAATTATAAATCTCATATATAAACCGATGGAGGTTTATATGGGCTGTGGCCTCTTTTTTACGTTTTAAGTTTTTTTTGCTTAACCTTTGAAGTTTGATGTAGAAATCGACACTGTTAATTACTCTTACGTATATGATTTGGAAACAAAAAACAAGAAAACCAAACTTGGATACGAAGAAATGACGAACCAATATGAAGGGTTCTGAACTACTGATATACACATGACCCAGAGCACTTTAAAATATAGACCTAAAGCCATCTCTGATTCTCGAAATTTTTCCTCATCAGAACCCGAAACCCTACAAATCTCGTAATGCAAACTTCTTGCTTCTAGGATATTAATACTATTACCAATGCAAACTCTGGCATCTGCACGTCACTTGGTCCTAAAATGGACATCTCCTGTTTCACAAACAAATGCAATTAAAATAAAGTGTCAAATTTGATACATTGTCTTTCGAAAGCAAACCAAAACAGATGTGCGAAATGGAAACTTGTGGTATAAGACAATGAAAATAGAATATTTGTCTAATATTTTTATATGATCTAATTTTTTAAAATTTCATATTATTACATAAAACATATGCATAATAAAAATATAAAATTTCGGTGACCAAATAAAAAAAGAAAAAGAAAAAATATTCATTTGCAAAAATTACATAGTCACAAATATATGTTGTGGCGAATTAAGCTGCAAAGAATTGTGTTCATAGAAAAAATAATTTATAACCCGTTTTACTATGTGATTGTGAATTTTGCAAGCCAACCCCGTGATTTTGTTTTAATAAAAATAATGACATAAAAATGAATAATGATTAAAAATTAGAAGTATAATTAAATAAATATATATAGTTTTTATATACCGTATAAATACCTTATAAAAACGTTTTAAAAAGATATGTAATTCAATTTGATCATTTTAGTAGTATCAAAAATAATAATACAGATAAGATATTGCATTTGAAAAAATTACATACTTACAATGTATTTTGTGACAAACCAACCCGCAAAGACCCGACTCATTTAAATTTTATTATCTAAAGATTTAATATAATTATAAACATCACACTAATTCTCATTATTATTTTCGTTTTTAATAGCTATATATACATTTAAATTTTATTTCGTAAGATTTTTCGAAACATTTAACTAATTCCAACTAATTAGCATTCTTATTAATTTTATTACTATTATTTATGTACTCATATATGCATTTTTTATATTTTATTCCAAATATTTTTAAATTATGTTTTTATATATGCATTTTTTATATTGTTATATTTATAATTTTTCTTCTAAAACATTATAATTGTTTTAGTTTTATATAAGAATTTCTTATACTAATTAAAATATTTTTAAAAGATTGAGATCTTTTATATTTTTTTAATTTTATATAAGAATTTCCTAAATTATATGAATTTATTGTATAATTTTTGGGATAAATTATAATTTAAAATAGTTTCCAAAATTATAGGAATCTTATTATATAAACCTTAGTTTTCAAAGTCAGCAATTAACAAGATCGTGACATGTGTCAATTATTAACGTTAAGATGTTGACACGAGTCGATTCTAATTTTGCAAATATTTAAATAAAATAGGAATATTATTAATCATATAAAAAAAGAAATATATAATAAAAATATATTATAAAGAATTATATATTAAAAATTTATTAATAAATCAAACAAATAACCTAATTTCAGTTATGTCAATTTGTTTTATTAATAAGATAGGGTTTATAAATTTATAATTAATAAGAATATATGTCGGTTTTTGTTTACAGAAGAGGATTGAGATTTAAACTTTAATTTTACAATTAAAACAAGTGATTTGTTGGTTTGGGTATATAAATGATAAATGAGAATTATGCTTTATCTTTGTAAATGAGATTTGTTGGTTTGGGTATATAAATGATAAACGAGATTATATGTCGAAACTTTGTTTTTAAATTTAGTAACTCACGTGATCATGATAAGTGTCAAGTAAAACATAAGATATCGCAACATGTTATATCTAATTTTGTTAATATTAAGATAAAAATAGATTAATTATGTGTGGTTGGAAAAAAAGATAAAAAAAAAGAATTTTTAAACAACATTAAAAAATAAAATATATAAAATAATTATAAAAATTAAAGAGAATTTTTGAGAAATACCCCTTTTGGTGTACCCCTTTTCAAAAATACCCCTTTTATCTATCCATTTTCAAAAATATCCCTGTTTAAATATGAAAAATTATAAAGTTTTATATGGTTTATAAGGTACTTCTATATAATAACTATTACTTGGAAATTTGATATAAATATTTTATAATTTTTTAAAAGGTTTTAAATCGTTTTTACAAGTTGTATAAGGTTTTTTAATGGTTTTTAAAATTTTTTTAAAAGGTATTTATAAGTTAAAAAGTAAAAAAATTGGGAAAATTTCAAAAATACCCCTTTTCCAATACCCCTTTTTAAAAATACCCCTGTTTCTAATTTTATCAAAAAGTCACAATAAAATTTGAAATTTATAAAAAAAATATGTATAAACTTATATTTATAGACACAAATTATCTTTACATATGTGTAAATTTATATATATATATATTTCATAAGTACTGTATAAATACCTTTTAAAAATCATATAAAAAGCTTATAAAAACTGTGTAAACCTTTTAAAAACATTATAAAAACCATATAAATACCGTTTAGAACCTTTTAAAACCTTCTAAATATTTGGATTTAGTCTCCCAGTAGTAATGATGATCTTGATATACCTTATCAATCATATAAAAGTTTATAATTGTTCATATTTGAAAAGGGGTATTTTTGAAAATGAATAGAAAAGAGGGGTATTTTTAAAAAGGGGTACACCAAAAGGGGTATTTCTCAAAAATTCTCAAGAAAATTTGATATTTATATTTACAATTATATTCATAATATTGTAATTTATAAGGTATTCATAATATTCACTAGACAAATTGTCGGGATTATCATAAATGACTAGAAGAATAACAATTTAAGGTATTTAAAAAACTTTTAGTGTGATTTTGGTTTGGTTTTGACTGTCAGTTATATATATCTACTAGATAAGGGCCCGCGTATAAACGCGGGTTGATTTTTTAAAAATATTTTAGCAATATTATGAATAATAGTGAATAGCTCCCAAATAGCTCCCAAATATTCTGGTGATTGTCAGCTTGACATTACTATATTTTTATAATTAATGTTTAATAACGAATTTAAAGATATATATACATTTATTTGATACTTCAAACCAAATAAAATCTCTTTCCAAATGAAAATAATTTTCTCTTATTTTTCAAAAAAGATTTGGAATTATCGTATATATTTCACTAAAACCTATAAAACAACCCCACACTATAACTTAAAAAATTTAAAGTTAAGCATCACTGAATCTAAACGCATCTAAGAAAATTATTGGTTACTAGGTTTTTTTGTATCTTTCAAATTTTTGAAATTTAAGTATTCATCATTATGAAGTTTTAGTAAAATATTGTATTGTAATTTTGGTGATTTTTAAATCTTATTTCAAACAATTTTTTTGTGTTTAATTGTTAAGAGAGTTTTTGGTGAAAATTTTCTAGCACTGATTCTTTCTACCATAATTTACAATGGAAGCATAAGAAGCTTACTGAAAATAAAAATAAAGCTTAGAAGTTTATGAGCAGTAAGATGAGTTTCTTGTCACGAAATGGAAGTTCTGCCTTTGTTTGACTTCTCTGCCTTGTTTCTTAGTTTCACTTATCTGATTCAAAATATATTATTGCAGAGCTTCTGCGATGATTGAAGCTCTTGTGGATCCACAATTATATATCATTAATGAAACAATCAAAACTTTGTAAAGATTTTTAGATTAAACTAATACAAAATAAAATAATAATTTATAGTCAAGATACATATTAGAAGATGATCATCAATGAAAATGCTCAAGGAGCTTAATGAAAACTAAAATTTAAAGAGCTTGCCGAAAAATGCTTGCATAGTTAAAATTGATTTTATGACGAAATTAAGTGATCTAATTTTTTTTTTAATACTAAGAATTTAGCATTTATGTGAATATGAATAATATACTAATTCACGTGAAATTGAATAATATACTCAAAACTATTTATTAGTTATCAGTCAAACCTATTATAATTGATGTGGATGAACCACTAGTGCCTAAAACAAGAAAAACACCACCACTAAGCTTATAAAGGTCTCATTATGAAGAAGACCAAGCTTATAGAAATTATGGGCCTTTAATAGCTATAGTTAGGCCCAGTGTAGTGTTAAAAAAAAATTGACCCGGTGAAGTAGTTTAACGGCCACCGACACGAACGAATCAAAAACGGTGCCGTGGCGATCGCATCCAAAGCTCCCACGACGGAGAAGAAACGATGAGGAAGAGATGAAACGCGGTGGATCCAGACCGAAACGATTGTTCGGGAAGACGACGATTCTTTTATCATCTGTGATTTTCTTTATCGGTTTTGGTTTGTTCTTGCTCACCCTCCGTTCCGTCGATCCTAATTCGTCTTTCATCGATGACGACGACGACGACGCCGGTTTGGAATCCGAGGAGGCTGCGAGATGGAGCAACTCTTCGTTGATTAGAGATGCTAAGGTCGATGGAGGTAGGCTCTGTGCGACGGTAGAAGAGATGGGAAGCGAGTTCGATGGTGGTTTCGTGGATCAAAGTCTCAGAGTTAGAGATGTTATCCGTCACCATTTTCAAATCAATGGTGAGTAATTTCGTGTTTGAATCGATTGGTTAGTGTTTGGCTAGTTACTTGTTTAGTGAAAGCAAGTTTTTTTGAATCCGATTACTCTGATTTAACAAAGTGTGTATTTTTAATCCGCTTACTCTAGATTAATGTCTGGAGAAACTAGTGTTCGATGTGCTTGTATATATGAATGATGATGATGAAGATGATTCTTGTTGTTTGCAGGCGCTTCAGCTGTTCGTGAGCTGCCTCATGAGCAATTTTGTAAACATGGTTATGTTCTAGGGAAAACAGCAGAAGCTGGATTTGGAAACGAAATGTACAAGATCTTAACCTCAGCGGCATTGAGCATAATGTTGAACAGATCCTTGATCATTGGCCAGACCAGGCATATATTGGTTCTTTCTCAATCCTTTTTCTCTATTTCTTGGGAACTATATTAACTGATTCAGTACCTGAGCTGTTACTTTGCTTGTTGTAGTCTGTGTTATTTGTCTTATTTATATTTCTTTCTCTGTGTATTATTCCTCAGGGGTAGATATCCTTTTGGTGATTACATTGCTTACTCCAATGCTACACTTACCATGACTGAAGTGAAGCATCTGTGGCGACAAAATGGCTGCGTGAAGAAATATAGAAGGCGGCTTGTAATGAGATTGGATGATTTCGAGAAGCCGGCTAAGAGTAATGTCTTATGCAATAACTGGAAGAAATGGGAAGAACCGATAATATGGTCAGTGAGAAGAAAAAAAAACAAAAGATACAAATTTTAGTCCATTTTGTGAAGTTATAATCATTAACTGAGCGTAGCATTTGGTTTTCAGGTTTCAAGGCACTACAGACGCTGTGGCAGCTCAGTTTTTCCTCAAGAATGTGCATCTAGAGATGAGAGCTGCTGCGTTTGAGTTTTTTGGAGAGCAAGGAAACTCGGCACCAAAAGCAAATGTGTTTGGAGGATTGATGATGAGTCTCATTTCTCCCACGAAAGATGTGAAAGAAGCAGTTGACTAGGTTCTACAGGAGACTGGAGATCCTGATATTTCAGTGCACATGCGAATGTTGATGAGCAAGTATGTTACAACTCAAGTATGTTTTTTTCACTAGATGGCTTACTAATCTTCCGTTTCATGATTTCTCCAGATGTGTTAGACCTATACGAGCAGCGGTAAACTGTCTAGGGAAAGCAATTAACAGACTTGGCATATCAAAACCGAGAGTAGTTATAGTGTCTAACACACCATCTGTAGTGAAAACTATCAAAACAAATATCAGCGCAATTGCAGAGGTATTAATGATCTATTAAACTCGCACTTGCTGTAATCTTTCCAATAGATTCTCCAATTTCATTGCCGGATAACTAAATCAGTTGCAATGGTTTGCAGGTTCTACATTTTGACTATAAGCTTTTCAGAGGTGACATCTCCTGATACAAGACTCGGTGGTGAGTTTGTATTAGGATAGAGATGATGGCTTCACAAGATGACGGTCGCTTCTCTCTTGTGAAAAAAAGATGGTCGCTGATGTAGATCTAACACGATAGCGGTCGCTTCTTTCGTGTGGGATCGAATGAAGGGGAAGTGCTGGCGGATTGAAGTACACCACAGAGATATGGTTGGTCTCTGATACAGTACACGATCTTAGCCTTGTGGAATCACACACACAAGACAAGAACAAGCTTATTCTCTTAAGAACACTTAAAGAGAAGAAGTGAAGAAAGTTCGGTTCTTTATTGATAATCAAGGGTAAAAAAGACTCGTACAACTGCTGTTGGCGAACTTTATAAGAGTCATTCAGCTAGCCCTAAGGCCGAAATAAATGTAAAAAATGCGACAAAGGAAACAAATAAAACTACAAAGATAAATCCATTGTATATCGAAAATATTGAATAGAACTTACTTGAATGCGATCTAGGCCCAATAGCTGTTCTCTGAACTACGTTTTGTACTACTTCAGGAGTCTTGTCAGGTGCCTGTTTGTTTGTTGGTTTCTTGAAGTAGATGGCTTCTTGGAGTTTCTCTTGGATAGCTTGATAAGTCTCTTCTTGAAGCTCTTCCAAGTCTTTGATGTCTTGTTCTTGATCTTCACTCTCTCAATCACTCTCAAAGGTGAAGCTTGTTTTGCTCGTCTCTTGTAACTCCATTGTCTTCTCTTGGATTCTAAAAGTTTCTTGACCTGTCAAAGGAGAATTCATACATGGGGAAATGGTATGTTCAAGACTCATTTGGGTGAATGATTCAGCAAGCTCTTCCTCGGCGATGGGATCATATTCGTCGTGATGGAGTAAAGGTGGTACATACCAGTTGACGTAATTCAGTTCTAGTGAGCTCGCAATGTCTTGTACAGCTAAGTTGAACCTCTTTCTAAGTTGTTTAGACTCTGAACGAGTCATGGGACCTTCTGGGACGACTAGTACAGGGTGTGGTACAGGATCTGCTACTTGATCTAGTTCAGCGGGTCGGAAAGGATAATCGATGTCCGCATCATTACCTTCCTCTTCAAAAGGTTTTGCCCTCAAAACTGAATCTCCTGGATCATAAGCAGACAAGTCAGCAACATTAAAAATATGAGAAATTTTTACCTCATTAGGTAGCTCCAAACGGTGAGCATTGTCATTGATCTTCTCGAGGATCCTAAATGGACTTTTGCCTCTTGGTGATAGCTTGGATGCTCTTTGTGTTAGAAACCTCTCAGGCCTCATATGTAACCAGACCCAATCTCCTGGTTCAAATAACATTTCCTTTCTTCCTCGATCAGCTTTGCGTTTGTTGTCGACGGCCTACTTCTCCAAGTTGCCTTTTGCTTTTTCATGCAACTTCTTTGTGATTTCTCCTCGTCTTAACCCAACTTGACAAGCTTATTCTATCTGAGGTAAAGGTGCTAAATCTATGGGAGATAAAGGGTTAGTTCCATAGACTATCTCGAAGGGAGATAGTTTTGTAGCGGAGTGAACGGCACGATTATAAGCAAACTCAATAAAAGAAATGCAATCAAGCCATGTAGCCATATTCCTACCAAGAGTGGCTTTAAGTAAAGTTGAGAGAGTTTGGTTTACCACTTCGGTTTGTCCATCCGTTTGAGGATGACAAGTTGTAGAGGATAGAAGCTTGGTACCTAACTTTCTCCAAAGTGTCTTCCAAAAGTGACTCAAGAACTTGGTGTCACGATCAGATACGATGGTCCTCGGGATACCATGGAGGCGCACCACTTCCTTGAAGAACAAATCCGCGGTTTGAGTAGCGTCATTGGTCTTGTCACATGGGATGAAGTGTGCTATCTTGGAGAACCGGTCCACGACGACAAAGATTGAATCCTTGTGTCTAATCTTAGGCAATCCTAAGACAAAGTCCATAGAAATATCTACCCAAGGGGCGTTAGGAATAGGTAATGGTAAATATAGACCATGAGGATGTAACCTGGATTTTGCCTTGTGGCAAACAATGCATCGAGAACAAAATCTCTCCACGTCCTTCTTGAGATGGGGCCAAAAGAAATGATCCATGACCATTGCCAAGGTTTTGTCAACACCAAAGTGACCCATCAACCCTCCACCATGTGCTTCGGTGAGTATCAACTCTCGCATTGAACCTTGAGGGATGCACAACCGCTTGTCTTTGAACAAGAACTCATCTTGCAAGTAGAATGCTTGATAAGCTCCTTTGCCATGCTCTTTGTAGCACTCTCGTAATTCTGGATCATCCTTGTACAACTCCTTGATGTGCTTAAAACCCATTAATTTAGCCTCCATTGTAGCTATAAGGGCATGTCTCCTCGACAAAACATCAGCTACCACGTTCTCCTTTGCCTTCTTGTACTTGATCACATATGGGAACGTCTCGATGAACTCCAACCACTTTGCATGTCTCCTCTTGAGTGAAGTCTGACCCTTGACATGCTTCAGAGTTTCATGGTCGGTGTGAATGATGAATTCCTTGGACAACAAGTAGTGTTGTCATGTCTCAAGTGCTCGTACTAAGGCATAAAGCTCTTTGTCGCAGGTCGAGTAGTTCAATGCTGCTCCACTTAACTTTTCATTGAAAAACGCGACTGGTCGTTTCCTCTAATGTAGTACAGCTCCTATTCCCAAACCTGATGCATCACACTCCACTTCAAACATAACTTCAAAATCTGGAAGTGCTATAATTGGTGCTTGTGTGAACCTCTCTTTCAGCGTGTTGAATGACTGCTCTTGGGCTTCTCCCCATGAGAATGGTACATTTTCTTGATTACAGCAGTCATTGGTGCAACCACCGTGCTGAAGTCTCTGACAAACCTCCTGTATAAGCTTGCTAGTCCATGAAAACTGCGAACATGTCCAATAGATGTTGGAGTAGGCCATTCGCGGATCGCCTTGATCTTTTCTTCATCTACCTGTAGGCCATTTTTACTCACTACAAAACCTAGGAACACACACTTGTCAGTACAAAATGAGCACTTCTTTAGCATAAAGGTCTTCCTTCCGAAGCGTTTTCAGAATTAACTCTAAGTGCTTAATATGATCAGAATAGCATTTACTGTAAATAAGTATGTCATCAAAGTAGACAACAACCAATTTACCAATAAATGACCTTAGAACCTGGTTCATCAATCGCATGAAGGTGCTTGGTGCATTGGTTAGCCCGAATGGCATAACGAGCCATTCATAGAGACCTTGCTTGGTCTTGAATGCGGTCTTCCACTCGTCGCCTTCTCTCATTCGGACATGGTGGTAGCCGCTTCGCAAGTTAAATTTGGAGAAGATGATTGCACCACTTAGCTTGTCCAACATGTCGTCTAGCCTCGGAATAGGATGTCGGTATTTGATGGTGATGTTGTTGATTGCTCGGCAGTCTACGCACATCCTCCATGTGCCATCCTTCTTAGGTACCAAGAGAACTGGTAAAGCACACGAGCTAAGGCTCTCTCTGATGTACCCTTTGTCCATCAAGTCGCGCACTTGCTTTTCTAACTCCTTAGACTCCTCCGGATTCATTCGGTAAGCTGGTTTGTTAGGTAGAGCAGAACCTGGTACAAGATCAATTTGATGTTCGATGCCACGAATAGGAGGTAGTCCTGGTGGAATCTCCTCCGGAAAAACATCGTTGTATTGATCTAGTACAGCTCGTACTTCAGCAGGTAGTTCAACTTCACCTAAACCTGTACTTAGACATTCTTTGAAAACCATTAGTAGCACGGTGCCATGGGCACTCATGGTTTTACAAATTTGACTAGAACTTAAGTAAAGGCTAGAAATTCTTACCTCGACCTCTTTGTTCATGTGTTTTTGCAACTCATGAACTTCTAATGGACTTAGAGGGGCAAGGTTAAACTTACGGACATTGTGGGTGAAAGAGTAGTGGTTTGTACGACCATCATGATTGGTAGCTCTGTCAAACTGCCATGGTCTTCCAAGGAGAAGATGTCAGGCTCTCATTGGGACTACGTCACAAACAACTTGGTCTTTGTACTTTCCCACGCTGAATGATATAGTAACTTGTCCAGCAATCTTCAACTCAGCATCATCGTTCAACCATCTAAGTTTGTAGGGTCTCGGATGCTTCCTCTTTTGAAGACCTAATCTGTCTACCATATACTTGCTAGCAACATTAGTGCAAGAACCTCCATCAATAACCAAATTACATACCTTGTTATTGATTGTGCACCGAGTGTGAAAGATATTTTCCCTTTGAACTTTCTCCTCAGGGTTGACATACACGCTCAGCATACGTCAGATCACAAGGAGTTCTCCTACGTCAGGATACTCTACAGCTTCCTCTGGATCAGTCAGGTTCTCATCTTGCTCGTCTTGAGACTCGTAGTCTCCACTAGGAGTGAGAATCATCACTCGTTGGTTCGGACATTCTCTCGCCATGTGTCCCCTACCTTGACATTTAAAACAAGTAATGTCACGGGTACGAGATTGACTAGTGCTAAGAAACTTACCTGGTTCAAGCTTGGTGATCTTAGGCGCTTCACTAGGCTTATTCTTGAATCGAGAAACAGTGTCTATAGCCTTGCCTTTGTCCATGCCTCGGTTGTTACTTGCATTCCAAGGTGTACTACTTCTGGTACGATTGCTCAGAGACATCTTACGCTTGATTTGTTGCTCTACTTGTACAGCCTTGTGAAGTAGTTCATGTAGGCTGCTATAGTTGGACGTCTCCACCTTTCGGGCTATACGCTCTTGCAACCCGTCAATGAATTGAGCCATCAATGACTCGCTGGATTCTTCTAACTCCAAGGAGTTCATGAACTTCTCAAACTCCTCAAAGTACTCGTCCACGGTCCTTGTTGCCTAAGACAATTTTCTAAAACGTTTTTGTAAGTCTCTATGATAGTGATCACGAACATACCTCAACCTCAAGAGGTACTTCATGTCTTCCCAATTGTTGATGGGAGCAAATCTTTGCCTCCTCCTCTCGGCCACTGTCCTATCCCACCAAGATAAGGCGTTGTCGGTGAGTTGTGTCGATGCTAAGGCTACCTTTCGGGGTTCTCCATATCCATAACATTGGAATATGTATTCCATCCTTTTCTCCCAATCCAGGTAAACCTCTGGATTTGATTTTCCTGCAAAAGTAGGAGGTGTTAGTTTAACATCTCGGTTCTGGTCACGTATGTTCACCTCTCGAGCGCGGTTCCTCATCAAGGGATCTTCTCTCCGCTGATGTTGACGCCTTAATGGATCAGGTGGTGGATCATCGTCGTCATCCAAGTCAAGGGCGTCTTCTTCCTCTTCACGGGCGTTCCTTCGAACCTGAACTGGTTCAACTTCAGCTCTGGGCTGAGGCTGCTCCAAACAACATATCCTTTCGCCAAACCCTAATAGTTGTTTCGATAGAGTTTGCATCATTTGCATTATGGCATCTTGGGGTATGGCTGCGTGTTCTCCCATTATGAGTTTCTAAAATTATCCTGCTCTTAAACAAAAACAACAAAGAAAATCAACGTACCACAGAAATCGAAAATGAAAACTTTAGAAACAAAAAACTGATGCACGTGCTGAATCAGACAAGAAAATGAAAACTTTTTTTTTATATATATAAATAAGCTTTCAAATACTTAAACAATACTAGCTAACAAAGATAATGACACAAAAATTTAAAAACGAAATAATTTTTTTTATGACGAAAACCTTGAATTAGTACAGAAACTAAATCAAAGACTTAAGCAGACGATTTAAGGAAAGAATAGTGACGAATTTTTATTTTTTTTGTTAAGGAAAAATAAAACTAAACAACCTATAGAAACAAGGCTGCAGCAAACTCGGGTTCTTAATTCTTTTTTTTTTTAATTAAATCAAACTAAACTAGAAATCAAAACTATTAGAAGAAGATGGAAAAGGTAAACCTGGCAAGGGAAGAGCGTGAGGCTCTGATACCAGATGATACAAGACTCGGTGGTGAGCTTGTATTAGGATAGATAGGATGGCTTCACAAGATGGCGGTCGCTTCTCTCTTGTGAAGGAAAGATGGTCGTTGATGTAGATCTGACACGATGGCAGTCGCTTCTCTCGTGTGGGATCGATTGAAGGAGAGGTGCTGGTGGATTGAAGTACACCACAAAGATGTGATTAGTCTCTGATACTGTACACAAACTCAGCCTTGTGGAATCACACACACAAGACAAAGAACAAGCTTTTCTCTTAAGAACACTTAAGGAGAAAAAGGAAGAAAATTCGGTTTCTTTATTGATAATAGGGTGAAAAACTCGTACAACTGCTGCAGGGGGACTTTATAAGAGTCCTTCAGCTAGCCCTAAGGCCGAAATAAATGTAAAAATGCAACAAAGGAAACAAATAGAACTACAAATACAAGCCATTGTTTTTGGAAAGAAAATAAGTAAAATACTAAAGCAAACTTGAAACCTCGTGATGAGCACGTCTCCTAGCCGTTGTTGGGGCTTAATGGACCTGCAATTATTGAAAATATTGAATAGAGCTTACCTGGATGCGATCTAGGCCCAGTCGATGTTCTCTGAACTACATATTGATCTACTTCAGGGGTCTTGTCAGGTGCATGTTTGTTTGTTGGTTTCTTAAAGTAGATGGCTTCTTGGAGTTTCTCTTGGGTAGCTTGATCAGTCTCTTGAAGCTCTTCCAAGTCCTTGATGTCTTGTTCTTGATCTTCACTCTCTCGATCACTCTCGAAGGTGAAGCTTGTTTTGCTCGTCTCTTGTGACTCCATTGTCTTCTCTTGGATTCTAGAGTTTTCTTGACCTGTCAAAGGAGAATTCATACCTGGGGAAATGGTATGAACAAGAACCCATCTTGCAAGTAAAATGCTTGATAAGCTCCTTTGTCATGCTCTTTGTGGCACTCTCCTAATTCTGGATCATCCTTGTACAACTCCTTGATGTGCTCAAAACCCATTACTTTAGCCTCCATTGTAGCTATAAGGGCTTGTCTCCTCGACAAAGCATCAGCTACCACGTTCTCCTTTCCCTTCTTGTACTTGATCACATAAGGGAACGTCTCAATGAACTCCAACCACTTTGCATGTCTCCTCTTAAGTGAAGTATGGCCTTGAGGTGCTTCAGAGTTTCATGGTCGGTGTGAATGTTGCCATGTCTCAAATGCTCGTATTAAGGCATAAAGCACTATGTCGTAGGTTGGGTAGTTCAATGCTGCTCCACTTAGCTTTAATTTCACTAAAAAACGCGACTGGTCTTTTCCTCTGATGTAGTAGATCTCCAATTCCAAACCTAATGCATCACACTCCACTTCAAACATAACTTCAAAATCTGGAAGTGTTAAAACTGGTGCTTGTGTGAGCCTCTCTCTCTCAGCGTGTTGAATGACTGTTTTGAGCTTCTCCCATGAGAATGGTACATTTTCTTGATTACAGCAGTCATTGGTGCTACCACCGTGCTGAAGTCTCTGACAAACCTCCTGTATAAGCTTGCTAGTCCATGAAAACTGCAAACATATCCAATTGATGTTGGAGTAGGCCATTCGCGGATCGCCTTGATCTTTTCTTCATCTACCTGTAATCCATTTTTACTCACTACAAAACCTAGGAACATACACTTGTTAGTACAAAATGAGCACTTCTTTAGGTTAGCATAAAGGTCTTCCTTCCTAAACGTTTTCAGAATTAACTCTAAGTGCTTAGTGTGATCAGAATAACATTTACTGTAAATAAGTATGTCATCCAAGTTGAAAGAAACCATCCCGTTTTTTTTTTTCTTTTTAACATGCAAACCGGATTAACCCAATGAATTCAAACCAGCTAAACCGGCCATAATAATTTAAATCAATTAAACCAAGCAATCTCATTAAAGTAAACCAACAATATTAAACAGCGGAAGACTTAACCAAAAATCCAATAAAACAATTCCATTAAACCAACAAGTTCAACCAAACATTATTCCAAAACATAATCATCCTAACATGTTTCTAAATTCCATTCTAACACTCTAACAAATCCAACAATAATCTAATACACCAATGAGCGCCTAGATCATCCTCCGCTCCTCGCCATGATTCCATGGATCACACTTTGCTTTTACCTGCATCAAAGAAAGAGATGCATAAGTATTTCATAAATACTTAGTGAGGGCGATCCTCCCATCCAATACACCTACAAATCATCACAAACAAGTCACTCAATCCCAATCGCTTAGATAAGCTCATGGTCACGCACTCACCTTAACAAGGTGTTTTGAATAACAAAAACAACCAGGAAAGACTCTCCTCGCGACTGCTACAGCCGCAGAAATGAAGACCTAAAACATAACCCAACCGTTAACTTCTTAATCCCTACGGTGAAAAGCAAGATTCAGACGTCACAAAGCTGCCCACAAAATTTGGTGCCGATCAGAGACGCGATGAAACCACGATCGCACTTACAAATCCGCTGATCCCAGTTCGCAACAGAGAAAACGCGTCTCACCAAACTGCATATAACTCACTGAATATTAATCCGAATTTACTTCTGTAAAAAGTAGAATCGACTTACACGCCTCAGGAACAAATCTACCAAATTTTGTTACATTTCGATAAGATTTGATACATCGGAACTCAATTCTACCAAGACGTGACGAATCTGCTTCTCTTGCCTTAAACACCAAAGCAAAGCTAACCCTCTCCTTCTCACTAGTGAATTTCTCCTTCTCCTTTTCTCAACTCAATTCTGAGAAACAACAACGACAAAACAAAAGAGAGAAGAAGCGTTCTTTATAAAAGTTAGGGTTTTTGGTTTAATCTGATTAAACCATGATTTACCTAAACCGACATTAATTAAACCTTCTTTGATTCAATTGACAAATCGACCAGTTTAGAAAATCAACCGGAATTAAACCGACTCCACCCTAATTCTTATACACAATCAAGCATCATATTATTTTCCAGAACACGGGCGTTACAATTCTCCCCCACTAACATCGTCCATCAGTCGGACTCCGTGCAACCGTCCCAAACAATCCGCACTCCCACAACTGACTACTCTGAGGCTCCTATCTAATCCATATACTCACGTTCCAGACCCTATTTGCTCATACTTACTCACTTCCCCCGTCCATAGGTCGGAACCCATGAATCATATCGACTCGTCCTTAGGCTTCTGCCTTAGACTACGGTATCCAGGAAGTCTCACTACTCCCCCCGCTCTCAGGTCGCAACCTTCAAGTCATACCGGCTAATTATTAGGCCTCCAGCCTTCAAGCTACGGTATCCGGGAAGTCTCACCAATCCCCCCGCTCTCAGGTCGCAACCTTTAAGTCATACCGGCTCACTATTAGGCCTCCAGCCTTCAAGCTACGGTATCCGGGAAGTATCACACTCGCTCTCGAATCGTCATCCGAGGCTATCACATAACATCCGAGCAAATAAGTCTAAACGCCCCCGAGCATATCTCTAGATTAGATATACCTCTCGTGGTTCCCCTATAGCATCGCAATGCTATACTAACCACAATCCCGAAACTTTCCAAAAATAGAACCGTCAAACCCGACGCTTTCTATTTTTAGAAACTCACACATAATTCTATTTCTCATGACACCAACAAGTCAAATCCAAGAAATACTCACATAGTCCAAGTACAACATCACAATGTCATACCTACCAAACAATATTCCCACCTGGAATATCATCTCTACCATGACTATTCTTCAAGTCAACTCCCAAACCATCCCGTCACTCAGGGTATTACATAATAGTCTCCAACTTAATTTCTCAGAAATCTATTTCCAACAAAACACCACCGAAGACCCGCGCTCCTGATTACAACCACCACGACCACACAACTACTACGAGCACCACGCTCGCACTTGTCAGCAATCTTCAACTCAGCATCATCGTTCAGTCATCTAAGTTTGTATGGTCTCGGATGCTTCCTCTTTTGAAGACCTAACATGTCTACCATATACTTGCTAGCAACATTAGTGCAAGAACCTCCATCAATAACCAAATTACATACCTTGTTATTGATTGTGCACCGAGTGTGAAAAATATTTTCTCTTTGAACTTTCTCCTAGGGGTTAACATACACGCTCATCATACGTTGGATCACAAGGAGTTCTCCTACGTCAGGATACTCTACAACTTCCTCTGGATCAGTCAGGTTCTCATCTTGCTCGTCTTGAGACTCGTAGTCTCCACTAGGAGTGAGAATCATCACTCGTTGGTTCGGACATTCTCTCGCCATGTGTCCCCTACCTTGACATTTAAAACAAGTAATGTCACGGGTACGAGATTGACTAGTGCTAAGAAACTTACATGGTTCAAGCTTGGTGATCTTAGGCGCTTCACTAGGCTTATTCTTGAATCGAGAAACAGTGTCTATAGCCTTGCCTTTGTCCATGCCTCGGTTGTTACTTGCATTCCAAGGTGTACTACTTCTGGTACGATTGCTCAGAGACATCTTACGCTTGTGTACAGCCTTGTGAAGTATTTCATGTAGGCTGCTATAGTAAGACGTCTCCACTTTTCGGGCTATACGCTTTTGCAACCCGTCAGTGAATTGAGCCATCAATGACTCGCTAGATTCTTCTAACTCCAAGGAGTTCATGAGCTTCTCAAACTCCTCAAAGTACTCGTCCACAGTCCTTGTTCCCTGAGACAATTTTCTAAAACGTTTTTGTAAGTCTCTATGATAGTGATCAGGAACATACCTCAACCTCAAGAGGTAGTTCATGTCTCCCCAATTGTTGATAGGATAAAATCTTTGTCTCCTCCTCTCGGCCACTGTCCTATCCCACCAAGATAAGGCGTTGTCGGTGAGTTGTGCTGATGCTAAGGCTATCTTTCGGGGTTCTCCATATCCATAACATTGGAATATGTATTCCATCCTCTTCTCCCAATCCATGTAAACCTCTGGATTTTATTTTCCTGCAAAAGTAGGAGGTGTTAGTTTAACATCTCGGTTTTGTTCACGGGTGTCCATCTCTCGGGCACGGTTCCTCATCAAGGGATCTTCTCTCCGCTGATGTTGACGTCTTAATGGATCAGGTGGTGGATCATCATCGTCATCCAGGTCAAGGGAGTCTTCTTCCTCTTCACGGACATTCCTTCGAGCCTGAACTGGTTCAACTTCAGTTCTGGGTTGAGGCTGCTCCAAACGACCTATCCTTTCACCAAACCCTTCTAGTTGTTTCGATAGGGTTTGCATAATTTGCATCATGGCATCTTGGGGTATGGCTGCGTGTTCTCCCTTTGTGAGTGTCTAAAAAATATCCTGCACTTAGACAAAAACAACAAAGAAATTAACGTACCACAGAAATCAAAAATGAAAACTTTAGAAACAAGAAACTGATGCACGTGCTGAATTAGAAAAGAAAATGAATTTTTTTTTTGTAAGTAAGCTTTAAGATACTTAAACAATACTAGCTAACAAAGATAATGACACAAAAATTTAAAACCAAAATATATATATTTTTTTTGAACGAAAACCTTGAACTAGTACAGAAACTCCTGGGTAGCTTGATTAGTCTCTTGAAGCTCTTCCAAGTCTTTGATGTCTTGATCTTCACTCTCTCAATCACTCTCAAAGGTGAAGCTTGTTTTGCTCGTCTCTTGTAACTCCATTTTCTTCTCTTGGATTCTAGAGGTTTCTTGACCTGTCAAAGGAGAATTCATACATGGAGAAATGGTATGTTCAAGACGCATTTGAGTGAATGCTTCAGCAAGCTCTTCCTCGGTGATGAGATCATATCCGTCGTGATGGAGTAAAGGTGGTACAGACCAGTTGACGTAGTTCAGCTCTAGTGAGCTCACAATGTCTTGTACAGCTAAGTTGAACCTCTTTCTAAGTTGTTTAGACTTTGAACGAGTCATGGGACCTTCTGGGACGACTGGTACAGGGTGTGGTACAGGATCCGGTACCTGATCTAGCTCAGCGGGTTGGACAGGATAATCGATGTCCGCATCATCTCCCAACGTGGCCGCGGATTACCAATGTTAGATTTCAGAATAAAGGATTGGGGTCCTACACCTAGATGGGTTGCAGTTGTAGATTTCTTCCTCGCGTGCCGTGCGCAACAGGCGGTGATCTCTGGTGCTAACAGGCGAGTCGGGACCACATATGCTCAGTTGGTTGCTGCATTAGCTGCTGCAAATAGTCTCAGTTAAGACCTTACCTTAGTTTTCTCAACACTTGCGCTACTTTTCAGTACTCAGTTCGTCATTTATACTACTACTTGACTGTTTTTTAACTGGTTAATTTACAGAGGATGGTTCGAGCAACTCGAGCTACGCCTTCCTGAGTAGCTTCTCGAGCAACTTATTAGCAGACGGTCTGAAAAACCAGGTGGGTTGGGGACATGTATGGAACAGATACGCTGGACCGTTAAGCTGTCCAAAACAGCCGAACCAATGTGCCTTCACGCCGCTCACACCTCCCGGTTGGTGGGACGGTTTATGGTAATCGCCCATCCAAAGGGACACTCGTAGGCTTGCAGCTTTTGGCATTGAGCTTTCCGGGTTTGGTACGGTTAGTGAAAACCGGTTCCATGCCTATTGTAGCAAGCACTGTAACAATCATTTAGGGAGACTTCTTGAATATTTTTTTCTGGTCTCTTGGTTTTACACTTGTACTGTAGTCACTGGTATTTAATATTTTATTCCGCAAATCTGTTTTCTCGTCTTAAATTTTAACTGGATCTAAACCGAACTCTAGTCAACACAAATTGGCCTTTAAGCTTCATTATTTCATGACAATTTTGTATTCTACAATATGTTTATATCTTTTGAAATAACCATCCAAAATTTTACTTAGAGCATATTTATTTAGTGTGCAAAAAAAAAAAAAATTCAAATTTTTATTAATGTATAAATAGTATAATAAATTCATAATCCAACATAGATATCATGAAAAGTGTGGGAGAGATTAAATGATAACCTTCCTATAAAACCTTTTTTTTTTTGTGAAGTTTCTGTAAGAAAATTTAATACCATAGGATATTATCAAATTATTACCTTTAAGAGCGCTTGAGAGATAAGTAACATTTATAATGCAAACACATGTTTATCTTTGTGGATTACATGTCTCTTGTTATGCTTAATTGCCTTATCAAAAACCCTTCAGTCAAACCATTGATTTCCTCTTGCTAGCTGTAATCCAAATCTTATCTCTAATCCTCAAGTTTTATATAAACCCCTCTCCTTTCTAACCCCAAATATCACTCCTTCTCAATTCCTTATCATCACGTTTTCCTCGAGAGTTATCCCCAAAACTAGAATCTCTTAATCTTGTTTTGTGGGTCAAATTAGTTATCAAGGCGTTTTCACGAAAAGAGTGTTGGAAAGAACTCTTATGTGTCTATTAGTCTATGTGAAGATGTAAGCATTAGACCAATGATCACCAAAGTCACCTATACTTTAATCATTTATTGTGTCTGCCTATTACAACACTAACCGATGATTTCATCTTCTCATTGCAGGTTCAAACATCAAGGAAAATTTAAAAGACATAGAAAAAGAACAAACAAGCTTTGATATCTTTTAAGCTCTGCATGTCTTTTAAATTGTCCTTTAATGTTTGAACCTGTAATGAAGGGAGGAATTCATCAGTCAGTGTTGTTATAGTTTTACAGGCATACACAATAAATGATCAAATGTATAAGTTACATCTGCTCTAGATTACATCACTGAGTACTCAATCGAGCATAAGGAAAACTAGGCAAAAGGACGAATAGGAGTTATGTAGAGGGCGGGGACATCGAATGAGATGAATGTTTTTGATTGAGATGAATATTATTGAAGAAAAAAATTGCCCTCTTGAGAGGAGGAGAGTCGTGGATGAGGCTTTACCTTGGGCTGGCAAGTGCATGCATGGCTCTCAGCCAAAAACGTCGAGTCCTAATTAAAATTGTTGAAGATGAAGAAATATATTTTTAATGTTTTTTTCTTCTTTTATATTTAAATTGACTCAATTTGTTTTTGTTATTTTCGTAATTATTTCTGTCATTTCAGTTTTATAACATATTGTATATCAGAATGTTATAAATTATAATGCCATAAGTTTGTCTTTATCAATAAGTTATTAAGATTTTTTTTTCGAATGAAGAATTATGACTGGCCTAATTGATAGATCCCAACATAATGATATACATATAAAAAGAAAACAGTGTTTGTTAAAATAATAAAACAACACGAATCTTGCGTATGATGTTTTTGTTTGTCCCCAGTTATTTCGCAACTTTTTGACAATCAAAGATATGTTTGGTTGTATAACAATTATCACTAAAATAACTAAGTTATGAGACCCAGCGATATATTGTATTCTATAAGGAGAAAATTATCTTCCTTTTAAGCTTCTTCTTTTTTTTTTGTTTTAAGTTTGACTTTTTTAAAAGCTGCATGATTACCAAGTAAAGATCAGAAAATGAAAAGGTCCTCAAGATTCAAGAATGTGCATCAAGAGATGAGAGCTTCTGCGTAATTTGAGTTATTTGGAGAGCAAGGAAACTCGGCATCGTACATGCAAATGTGTTTGGAGCAGTTGAATGGGTTCTACAGTCTACAGGACACTGGACATCCTGATATTTCAGTGCACATGCGAATATTGATGAGTAAGTATATATGTTACAACGCAAATATGTGTTTGTGTTATCCTTTGGTTATCTTCTGTTTCTTGATCGTGTTTTTGATGTTCCTTGAGCATCATTGTATTGACTAGTGAAAATGAATTCAGATTTACTATCTTTGTGAGCCAACTGTAATAATAATAGTTCAGACATAGAAAACCAAAACATTTATGATTACTTGTCCATCAAGAAACAAAGTGCAATAGTTAATAAAAGATAGCGAAACCTTAACAATAAAACAAGTCCACTTGATGTACCAAGTTTATAAAGCACTCTAAATCCCAACTCTTTTCCCTATTAATCACCGAACATCATTCTAAGAACTCAAGCAGAGCATTTATGTCTGCACACTTCACCTTCAAGTCTTTCAACTCTTCCATAATTCCTTGCAGCCGAGTCACACCAGAATTTTTCAGTTTCTTCTCCAACCAAGCCAACTTATAACCTGCTTTTGTCACAAAACGTAGTATATAATATGCTTCAGCCAGATCACCATTGGAGAGTTCCTCAGGGGACTTGCACAAATTCTCAGTCAGACTTAGCACGACGTTCACATATGTTTCCCTCTGATGAGGGTTCTAGGGACATATTTTTGATGCAAAGCCTGGATACTTTCCAAACAGACTGTTCACAGATTCTACCTGAAAGTCAAAAGCAAAAAGGACAAATCAAGTAAAAACCATATCAAATGAACTTTAATGAGAAACCTTTTACAAATTATATTCTATTTAGTAGGAAGTATTTATCTTACCTCTGAAGCAAGAACTTGAAACCCAATGTTGTCAATAACTTCAAGCACATTTACTTCTGCAACAATCTTGACTTGTCCGTTTACCATAAAGCCATCAGTAAGATCCAACTCGTAATAGTGTATTATGGATTTAAAACCATAGGTTGTGTTATATTGATCAAACCAGCAGTATTCTGCTTCTGAAATAAATGAAAAAAGCAAGACAAATCAATATAATAAAACATTCAACAAAGTATGACTTCTCACCTCGCATTTCAGAGAGTTCTTCTCGAACTTGATTTGCAATTGTAAAAGATGTTTTAGCTGATTGCAGCGAACATCCACGAATGTAATTTATATTACTTGCAAGTTGAATAGTGCAGACTCTTCTTAGTTCTTACCATTTGCAGCGCGACCAGCCACGAATATATTGTAACGCCCGTGTTCTGAAAATTAATAGGAGACTTGAATGTGTATAAGAATTAGGGTGGAGTCGGTTTAATTCCGGTTGATTTCCTAAACTGGTCGATTTGTTTAATTGAATCAAAGGAGGTTTAATTAAAGTCGGTTTAGGTAAATTCTGGTTTAATCAGAATTAAACCAAAAACCCTAGTTTTATAAGGAGCGCTTCTTCTCTCTTTTGTTTTGTGGCTGTTGTTTCTGAGAGTTGAGTTGAGAAAAGGAGAAGGAGAAGTTTACTTGTGAGAAGGAGAGTGTTAGCTTTGCTTTGGTGTTTAAGGCAAGAGAAGCAGATTCGTCACGTCCTGGTAGAATAGAGTTACGACGTATCAAATCTTATCGAAAGGTAATGAATTTTGGTAGGTTTGTTCTTAAGGCGTGTACGTTGATTCTCCTTTTTACAGAAGTGAATTCGGATTAATACTCAGTGAGTTATATGCAGTTTGGTGAGACGCGTTTTCTCTGTTGCGAACTGGGATCAGCGGAGTTTGTAAGTGCGATCGTGGTTTCATCGTTTCTCCGATCGGCACCAAATTTTGTGGGGAGCTTCGTGACGTCTAGATCTTGCTTTTCACCGTAGGGATTAAGAAGTTAACGGTTGGTTTATGTTTTAGGGCTTCGTTTCTGCGGCTGTAGTTTTTCTGGTGTTTCTGTCCTTTTGGTTCTTAGAGATTTTTGTTTGTGTGGTTTGTTGTAGGGCGTTGTTTGGCTGTTGCAGTCGCGAGGAGAGTTTTTCCTGGTTGTTTTTGTAGTTCAAATCACCTTGTTAAGGTGAGTGCGTGACCATGAGCTTATCTAAGCGATTGGGATTGAGTGACTTGTTGTGTGATGATTTGTAGGTGAACTGGATGTGTTATTGGATGTTTAGCTTGCTGGATGGTTTGTTTTTGTTATATATATGGGTGTTATCTCATTGCTTGTGTGTATAGCTCGTAGATGGGAGGATCGCCCTCACTAAGTATTTATGAAATACTTATGCATCTCTTTCTTTGATGCAGGTAAAAGCAAAGTGTGATCCGTGGAATCATGGCGAGGAGAGGAGGATGATCTAGGCACTCATTGGTGTTTTAGATTATTGTTGGATTTGTTAGGGTGTTAGAATGGAATTTAGAAACATGTTAGGATGATCATGTTTTGGAATAATGTTTGGTTGAACTTGTTGGTTTAATGGAATTGTTTTATTGGATTTTTGGTTAAGTCTTCCGCTGGTTAATATTGTTGGTTACTTTAATGAGATTGCTTGGTTTAATTGATTTAAATTATTATGGCCAGTTTAGTTGGTTCGAGTTAATTGGGTTAATCCGGTTTGCATGTTTAAAAGAAAAAAAAATGGGATGGGTTCTTTCATATATCAGAATATATTTCCTTATCAACAACCAAAGATTTGAAATCCTTAATCACCCAAGTGAACTTGTTATCAGTTTCATTCCCCATTGATCCTGATTACTCCTAAACACAAAAGTTTGTAAGTCGAACAAGTTAAACAACCATATCATGAAACACAACCAAAATATAGACTAAGATTTAAAGACTAGAATATAGTATGAAACCTGCACTTTATAGGTTTTGAACTCTCAGAGACAAGGACGATGAATGAACTCTCCAAGTGCAGCAATAGCTTTTAAAGGCAAGCAAATGTGTAGACGAGAGGAAGAATACGAATCGTTTGGACTCCTCATGAATATTCCCAATAAAAAACACTAATTGGGTTTTCTTGAATAGGGAAAAATGTTTTTTGCAAACCAAGTCGCCTTGGTCTAGTGGTAAAGGGAGGTAAGTCCTGCCACCTGGGTTCGAGTAGCATTGGCCACGGGGTTCGAGATTTAACATGGTTTCTCCCGGCCACAGGAGATTAGTCTTTGGGCCTAGAAAGCCTTTGAGATCACTCCTGAGTTATAAAAAAAAAAAAAAATGTTTTTTGCAAGACGAAAATGTATTTTCCGAGAAAAAGTCAAGTGATCATATGACAGATGTAAAGGAGTATGTTTAAGTAGAAGAATACTATCTTTAAAATCATTGTTTAGAGATTTCAAAATCTAAGAGAGATGATGTTTTGACTACCAATAATGCAGATACAAAAAAATAGGGTTTTTGCATGTTTATCGTAAAATAAATTGAATAATGGTTAATGGATGCATGTAACCTAATATAAAATTTTCCTAACTCGTGTTTATGGAACTTGGAGGACAATCCAATTCCGAGTACCTTGGAACAAAGCCATATGAATCAGGGAAAGTAATAATTTCGTCTTTCAACTAGCTCAGTGCTTCATCATCCTTGCTGTACTTAGACTAGCTGCACGAGGAAGCTGTTTCCATCAATTCAGAGTTGTGTTAATCTTTAGGGTTTCCTAAATTACTTTGGCGATTAATCTAATTAACAATATTATCTTCTATAATTGAGAATTCCTTGAGCATCATTTAATTGAAAATGAATTAGTTTGCCTATCTTTGTGAGCCAACTGTCATAGCTCAGACATAAGAAACCAAAACATTTCTGATTATTTTTCCATCAAGAAACAAAGTGCAATAGCCAATAGTTTATAAAACATAGCAAAACCTAGCTAAACAACAAATCAAGTCCTCTTACTATTCCAACTTTGAAAGGACTCTGTCTCAAAACTAAGATAAATCAAACAAACAGACCATAACACCAATTAGACCCCAACTCTTAACTTACGTAGTCAACAACCAACATCATCGTAAGTGCTCATCCATGTCTGCACACTTCAGGTTCAAGTCCTCCAACTCTACCTCAATTTAATGCAGCCGGGTTTTACCAGTGTCTTTCAGTTTCTTCTCCAACCAATCCAACTTAAACCCTGCATTTAACATTTTAATTTATTTTTATTTGATTCTATTTTGTTTGTAAGTTATATGGTATATGTATATTGTACAATGATACTATTAATTCTTAATCATTAAAATTATTCTGTTGAAAAAAAAATGTATAGTTTGCTTAAAAAAAAATGTATCATTGTTACAAAAATACATTTCTTCATATTTTAGTTTCTAATTCAATTAAATATCATCTAACCTAAACATAAAATAGAAACAGCTATGACTCTTTTTTTCCTTAAGAGAAAAGGCACATCATATTTCCTTCTCCTTTAAAATATTTTTAATTAATTATTTTGTAACATAATTTATAATTTATTTAAATTTAGTTTACAATCTGTGGACACAAATTTATGTCTTAATAATATTTTAATATTAAATCTAACATATATTTCTACTGTGGAGATTTAAAGTGTCTGTGTATAGACATAAATCTTTATTAGTAGACAGAAATCTTAAATCTTATTTTTACATTTAGAGATACTATAACAGAATTTAATGAAAAAAACCCTCAACATTGGTGAAATCCATTTTTAAACCCTTAACTATTTTTTAGTAAATAAAACCATGAACTAAAAAACATTAGCAAATTTAACCCTCTGCCTATAAAAAAATAAACGCCCTTAATAGTCTCTTCTATGCAATCAAAATTTGTTTAACTGAAACAAAAACGACTAAGCGTTAGTTCTTAAATACAAAAACAACAAAACTTTTCTTCAAAACCCTCGTTTCCCATAAAACGTGTCGAATAGAACCCAAAAAACTCTCAAATCATGAAACACTAAAACCTCAAAATTTCCTAAAAGTTGAACGGTTAGTGAAAAAGAAACAAAAGTAGGCTTAGTAGGTGATTTAAGACAGAGTTAATTGAAGGTGAGGTGATATTAATCGAATGATATTAACTCATTGAGTCACCATTATGGAGTGAGGTATTGAGAGAACATATGTCTATTTCATCTGGTGTAAATTTTGTAAAATGTTGAGGGAAGACGAATTCTTTTGTTTGTTGTTGTAAATATGGTTCAAAATGAGCATTTTGCATAAAATATAAGAAATTTTTCATATTTCCTTCAGAAATTGCAGGATACCATAATACAAAAAAAATTGTATTGTGATTGTGATGTGCTTAAAAAAAGGTCTAGTCGTTTTTGTTTTAATGTTTGGCTAGAGTATACAAAATTATTAACGGTATAAATGTATGTTTTTTATAGGCGGATGATGAAATTTGTTAAATTTTGTTAGTTCAGAGTTTTATTTACTAGAAAAATAGTTGAGGGTTTAAAAATGGATCCGGCCAATGTTGAGGGGTTTTTCATTAAATTCCCTATAACTAATGAGGATGATCTTATAAGAGCTTAAGAGATAAGTAACATTTATAATGCAAACACATGCCTGTCTTTGTAGATTACGTGTCTTTTGTTATGCTTACCTTATCAAAAACCCTTCAGTCAAACTTTTGATTTCCTCTTGCTAGCTGTAATCTAAATCTTATCTCTAATCCTCAAGTTTATATAAACCCCTCTCGTTTCTGACCCCAAATCTCATTCCTTCTCAATTCCTTATCATCACCTTTTCATCGAGAGTCATCCCCAAAACTCGAGTCTCTTGATCTTGTTTTGTGGGTTTGTATGGTTCCTTATCACTGTCGTCGTGTCTGAATCTCAAACCATAGAGTGTTTGTGTTTATTTCTATCTTCCGTTTCTCTATCATGTTTCTGATTGTTTTCCTTGAGATTTGATTCAAAGAGATAACATGATGGCTTGTTTGCTTGTGTTTTGATCTCAAAGACAAAAGTCTGATAAGAAATCCAAAACGTGACAAGTCATTATCACTGGCATGTATCTTCTGGTTCCTCTCTAACTTCCTCTCATGAATCTTTGTTCTTTATTTATTAATCTTGAGATGTCTTTAATTAATACCATTGATTAGCTAGATTATTAAAGTTAATGATGATAGAGAGTTTCATAGTGATGGATTATATAAGTCGTCACTGTTGAAAGATTTGTTTATTTGGTTAACTGATGTCTCTTTAACGCAATTAATTGATCCAGATCACATGTGATAATAGAGTCTTGATCTCATTTGTGGTGTTTTGTTCCTCTTTTTTTTGTAAGCCAACTTTCAATTAAAACGATTCAAACTCCATTTCTGGAGGAGATGAACCAAGAGACAATGCTCTTGGGTGGAGATACAGTAGCAAAAACAATAACCAAATGCAGAAGAAGAAGAGATAAACATGTAAGATAAACGAGCCGCTGGAATATGTAATCCGCAAAGGCACCATCGACCTCACTCGCTCGACCACCGGAACTGAGAAGAATGATAAGTTCTTTACACTCCGAAGAACAGGCCAGCTTTGAAACACCCAATGCTAAAGCCGCGAAAAACGCCACTTCTATAGCAATTGCCTTTGCTCCTAGAACAAAGAACACAACGGGTTCCTTTGTAGCCAAACCAGAAAGAGCTTCAGAAACCTTATACATATGTCAAGATTTTCTCATATCGCGAACTGGCACCACTACGAATAACATCAAGGATGAATATTTCATAGGAAGAGGTGGATCCGCACCTGTGTATCAAGGAAGGCTAGACAATGGAGAGGTAACTAAAAAAATCTATAGCCTTGTCATTGTATTCTCTAAAACTGTATGTTTTTTGTTGTTGTTGTTTGTTGGTCGTACTTCAAGAAAATAGCTGTTAAAGTACTTACAATACTGGTCTGCAAGGTGACAAAGAGTTTGTCCTGAAACAATTTTTTTTTTATCATTTGTTGTGTCGCCTGTCTGCAAAACTATTACAACACTAACCGATAAATTTCTGTTGTTGTTAGAGGTTCAAACAATAAAAGACAATTTCAAAGATATTGAAAAACAACAAGCTGTTCAGATTTTCTCAATAGCTGTGCTTTTTTCTTATCCTTGTCTTTGTCTTTTAATGTTTGAACATTTAATGACAAGAGGGATTTATGAGGCATCATTGTTTTAGCTTTGCATGCATACACAATAAATGATAAAAACGTATTTCATCCGTATAAAATTAGTTGTCGTTCTACAGTTAAAAATTTGTTTTTAAGTAGTTGTCTTTTTGGATGTTCAATACAATTATTGAATGAAAATTCCAACTTTATTTTTTAGTTTTTTAAATGCTTTGAACAATAAAAGAAATTAGAAAATATAATAAAGAAGGATAAAACTGAAACTTTAATTGTATTTTTAATTTGTGTGCAAAAACCTTAAACAATAACAAATTAAAAACTAGGGGAGTATAAGTTACATCTGCTCTAGACTACATCATTGAATGAGATGATGAGGATGTCGTTGAATGTTATTGAAGAAGAAACTGACTCTCTTGAGAGGAGGAGAGTCGTGGATATGACTTTCTATTGAGCTGAAAAGTGTATGCATGGCTCTCAGCCAACAATGCGTCGGGTCCTAGTTAAAAGTGTTAAAGATGAATAAAATTTATTTGATTACATGCGTCTGAAGCAGTTGTAAATGATGTTTTTGTTTGTCCCCTGTAACCCTGTTATTTCGCAATTTTTGACAATTAAAGATATGTTTGGTTGTTTAACAAAATTAATTATATATATATTGTATTCTGTAAGGAGAAAATTTTCTACCTTTTAATATTATCAAGTAAAGATCAGAAAATGAAAAAGCCTCAAGAATGTGCATCCAAGAGAATCAGTCAAAGCTTGGACTTCTTCAATCTGGTTCAATGCGCCTTCACACGGCTCACCCGTCGCCCCTCCAGGTTGGTGGCACGTACGGTTTATGGCAATCCCTCGGGACACTCGCAGGCTTGCGGCTTTCGGCATTGAGCTTTCTACGGTTAATGAAGACGACTGGTTCCATGCCTATTGTAGCACCAAGAAAGAGTACTTAAAGCACTTCAACAATCATTTAGTGAGACTTTCTTAATTTTCTCTGGTCTCTTGGTTTTAAACAGTCTATTATATTAAATGGTCCATAACAAAACTTGCATATGCGTCTTCGAACATGGTTTTGGAATAACTGTCTTGAGTATCAAGCAAAAAAAAATCTGTGATGAAATCTTATAACTCATGACTACATGTAATTTATTGCCATGAAATTTTGTCACTTGTCCTTCGTGGCATATTTTCGTTGTAATTTTTTTAGAAATGCACTAGCCAAACAAAACCCTAATCAAAACCAATCCAAACTATAGTTGTAATTTAATCGAGTTTAATTTTTTTCTATATTGTTTTATAAGAAACTTCATTACATGAACATATCTTACTTAATTACTAATCCAATTTAAACATTTTTTTGTTCTATCAAATTTCCATATACAGTATGTATACAATATGTAAAACACAACCAAACTCTAACCGAGCAAAATTTCAGTATAACCAAACCGTAAGAGTTCAATGATTGGTCTGCTAAACCGAACTCATAAAAGTTTTACTTGAGAAAAAGGTTTCCGCTTTGCTTAGTTTTTCATAATGGGCCATTGTATTGGGCTTTTTCATGGTTATATTTGGGCTTTGAGGGGGAAAAAAGGATGATTGATGTCTAAAAGTTTCTGTTTAACGGAAACATCGAGAAACGAATTTCAAAATTAGGAGAGAGCCGTTCGAAGAGCGTCATCGGCTTAGAATTCAAAACCCTGTTTTGGAGTTTGCTTCGTTTGATTTTCACTAGTCCCAATCAAATTCAAAACCTTGATAATGCGGAATTGGAATCTCGATTTGGTATATTTGCAAACTTGATTTGATTTGCGTCTCTCAGATTCATAGTCTCTTATTGACGGTAGAGGAAATTGCAAGGGTTTCCAGAGAAAATTGCAGCGATTCGATCAGGTTTCTTTAGGTTTCTTTAGGGTTTTATGTTCATCTATTTATCATCTCTCTCTCTCTCTTGTTATATGGATCTTGTTTTAAGGATTTGTTTTTGCTTTGTTTCTACTTTGTAGGTATTGTACTGTACACGAACGTGGAAACTATCAGAAACTCTCTATAGAGGAGAGGAGAGGGTATGGTTTCTCGAGTTGACTCCATCCAAAACTTGGTTAAGTCAATTATCTGAACCACGCTTTAAACTAATTTGGTTCTGTTTCAGCAGATTCGATGTTCTGTTTTCGTAAGTGTGGGATATATATTGGTCATGAATACTGACTTTTTTTCTTTCTTTTTCAATGCATAGGATCTGTATTTGGTTTTAGTGTTGGTTCTCTAGTGTATTGACTTGTGCCTTTTCCTCTGTCTTAGTCTCCTCTTTACAGTTTGATGTTATTTTCTCTGTTCTACTGCAGTTGGAGAGTTCATAGTCTAAGTGTAACTATGTGGGAATACATCAGAACTATTTAATCACTTAAAGAAACAGTACACTTGCATAGAATCATTCATGTACAATGAATCATACATAAATACATATTATACTTGCTTTCTTAATTTGCTTGCTTCTTGGCTTACATGCTTAATTTGGTCATGCTTTTTTACATACTTCTTTTACTTTGTTGCTTATTTGCCTTCTTTTTTTTAGCATAAGTATATGGAAGAAACATCCATATCCTTTGGGCGGTCTAGACTTTCTTGAGGTATGTCTTTGTCTATATCTTGTAGTTGCAACTTATCTTTTCTTAGAGTTCATTTTTACTATGTTTTCTGAATGCGTGGTTGATTTAGGGTCTCTTTATTTCTCACATTAAAAACTTTGATATGTTCATGTTGATAAGTCAAGTCTCTAGTCACTTTCTTACTCTTCATATTTTCATGTTGAGAAGCCAAGATAGTGATCTTACCATTAAGAACATTGTACATCTCATCAATCTTGTTGTGCATATCGACACATCTCTTACCAAAATCCATATAATCCTTAGTTGGCCCTCTAAAACTTGTTTCAACATGGAATTCACTTCATTATCTTGAGGAGGAGGTTGAATATGAGATTGTCCTTGGTTTGTGAATTGAGGACTTGGTTGAAATCCTTGCTCTTGTTGAACTTGGCATAATCACTCTTGTGAATATCTCCATGTGTAGTCATCTTGTGGTATGTCTAGAGATGATTGATCACATACCTCATTGCACCTTTGATTGCTTTCGGCCAAATTCTCAACAAGTAACTCTCCTTGTTCAATAGTGAGATTTACAAAACTTCTTTTGCTAGCCACGTCCAATCTCCATTTTAGCTCCTTACTAACTCCCCTATATAAAATACTAAGGATAGCTTCCTTGTTGAATCCATGATGAGGGCAATCTCGAGTATATCCCTTAAGTCTTCCCCATGTTTCATATTAACTTTCATTGATTCCTTGCTCAAAGCCTATTATGTCTTTCCTCACTTTGGCCTTTTTTGCATAGAGTAGAACTTGAGAAGGAATAACCTCTTACAATCATCCCAAGAATTGACCAAATGTGATGGTATAGCTCTCTCCCATCGGCTTGCTTTTTCTCCAAGAGAAAATGGAAACAAAATCAGCTTGATACTATCATCGGGAACACCTCCAATCCTAAATGTGCTACACAACCTCTCAAAAGAGTCCCAATGATCATATGGATTCTCCATAGCTAGTCCCAAGCATTTAGAGCCTTGAATCAATCGAATCAAACTTGGCTTGATTTCATAAGCATTGGCTTCTATTGGAGGAGGTCGAATTCCATATCTTGACTCATGACAATGAGAAACATCAAAGCTTCCTATTTTGGTTGTCTCTTCTCGAGCATAAGTTGGATTTCCGGTCAAATCTTGAGGTTGTGGAGCTTGAATAGTGTTAGTACGAACGTCCACATCTAACACCTTAAATGACCTTGTCTTTCCATTCTTCTTATTTTGATTTGAGTACCTTTGAAAGCACAAGAGAATCAAAGAAGTCAAGTTAGTAACAACAAAGAGAGCTCATCATCTCAACTAGATGTGTGAATCTAATCATATGCGCGCAAAGTAAATGGCTTAGTCTCAAGCAAAAATGAAATCCTAATTGCTAATTGATTTATATAATTTTCGGAGTAATGTATAATTAATATAGTTTCCTAAATTATAGGAATATATTAATGTTTCCAGAATTAGTTCAGATTTTATGGTTTATATCTATATCCGAAATTTTGATCCAAATTATAAGTATCCATTTAGCAAATTTTGGGTTTTTTTTTTGGTAATTTGACCCGACCAATTTCTCATTTGTACTTCTTTTTTACTATTATAGGGATTTGATAGATTGTCTTTCGAAAGCAAACCAAAACAGAAGTGAGAAATGAAAAAATTTGGTATAAGACAATGAAAAATAGAATATTTGTCTAATATTTTTATATAATCTATTTTTTAAAAAAATATATTATTACATAAAACATATGTATATTAAAAATACAAAATTTTCGCATATGTTGTAATCTGAATTTTTGAAAACGGATGTATATTACTCAATCAATAAAGAAAAAAACATTGTTTGTACAATGTCCCACATCGGGTAGAAAATTTTAGACAATGTTTTAGAACCATTATAAATAAGACTACTATACTTAAAAAAATAAGACCACTATACTTTCAACTAGAATTGAGCATAAAGTTTGATTTCTCAAGCGTCCAAATTAAAAGTCTAATCCGATATTTTATTTTAGAAAATAAAAAGTTTCAAAATACTATAAATATTTTTTAAAACTTACAAGGATTTTACAAACCTTTTAAATATCTTATAAAAACTTTGCAAACCCTTTAAAAACCTTATAAATGCCGTTTAGAACCTTTTAAAACCTTATAAATATTTGGATTTAGTCTCCTAGTAGTAATGATGATCTTGATGCATCTTATCAACCATATAAAACTTTATAATTTTTCATATTTGAAAATGAGTATTTTTGAAAATGGATAGAAAATGGGGTATTTTTAAAAAGGAGTACACAAAAAGGGGTATTTCTCAAATTGTTTTTTTTTTTTTGGTAATGAAATAGGAAACTAATATTTATTACATTTAATAAATTTCCTAAAATATCTTCCTAGTAAATCAAATATCTTTCCAATATCTTTATATGATCTTATTGGTTTTTAAATTTATATTATTACACAAGACATATGTATAATTACAAAAACATTTCTGTATATGGTTAAATTTGAATTTTGTCCGTATATGGTATAAATATTAATTTTCTAAAATATTATAAATATTGACACTTTTAAAAAGGTTTGATTGATAAAAAAGAAGGTTTGAATCAGTTCTGAATCCTTCTTTTTTTTTTTCATCAGTTCTGAATCCTTCAAAATTTACAAATTTGATATCGGTTTCAACCTGAATATATCTGAAGCTCAGAACCTTAATTGATTTACTAATTAAGACCACATTCTCCCCTTTTAGTACACAAACCTAAATTTAGAAAACAAAAACTTGTGTTTACCAATTTAAATTATATTTTCTTTTTCTGGGTTGCTTATCTATACTTTCTTATTTTGGTTTATCTAGTTTAGGTATAATTTTTTTAATTTAAATTTTATGAAATAATTTTGATAAACTCTTCCAACTTATATTTCAGGTTTTTCGGGTATGCAATAATTATGAGCTAATTTTTCAAATTAATTATTGACAAAAAATTATATTTCGGGTATTTCGAATATAGACGGAAAATTCATATTTTCCGTGAAACCAATATTTCTTTAGTTTTTTCTGGAAAAGAACCTAAAGTACTATTTGATTTGCATAATATCTGAATATATATTATTTTCCGCGTTCAAATTTGAAATATAAATATTTTGTATAAATATATACTATTTTCGTGCAATTATTTTTTGAAATATATATATTTTGTATAACTTTAGACGTTAACAAAATATCTATTGTAGCAAACAAGTTATGTTATCTACTGAGATGTATTTCCGGATTAAAAGCGGAGCAACAGAAAATCTTATTATATTCAAAATATGTAATTAAGTATTTGAAATATATATAGTTCGTATAAATTTACATCCTAACAAATAATTCGTTGTAGCACACTGGTTAAATTCAACTACATTGATGTATTTCTGGGTTAAAAGCCCGGCATCGGAAAATATTTTTTAAAATTAAAATATGTAATTATATTTTTTAAATATATATATATATTTCCTATTATTTACATGTTAACAAAAGATCCATTGTAGTAAACTAGGTAAGTTCATCTATTTTAATGTAATTTTGGGTCAAGCATTTCCATCTTTTTGATTCAAAATATTAATTTATCTTTTAAAAAAAATATTCATATAAAATTACATCGTAACAAAAGATTTGTGCTATAACACTTATTAAGTTCATCTACATTGATGTATTTCCGGGTACAAAGCCGAGTAACGGAAAACCTTTTTTTATTTCTAAAAAGTAATTTCTTTTTGAATATATATTATTTCATCTAAATTTACCTCCTAACAAAAGATCCATTGTACCACACTGGTTCAGTTCATCAACCTTAATTTATTCCGAGTTCAAATCCCAGCAACCTTAATTATCTTTTTTAAAAAAATATATATATTTCCTATAAAATTACCTCCTTACAAAAGATTTGTGGTATAACATTTACCATAAAACGACTCTCATCAGCGCAAAAGTTCATCTTTGAAGGCTCCTTAAAAAGCACGTAACTGGAAAACCTTCTTAAACACTCTAGGATTGCTATGTATCTCATTTATCATTGCTCTGTAATTGTTTATATATATGTTTTCTGACCCTCTAGATTTGTGTTCCTCTTGCTCTATAACTGTCTTCATGTTGAATATGATCCAAGAGGATGATTCGTTATGGTTTTGGTCTAGCCATAATTTGAGAGAAGTGTTGGGACAAGGTCCTAATGTATAGAGCAAGTATATCAAATCTCTACACAATTACTGTTTGGTAATCTTGAGTTTGTCTGGCCCAAAATCTAAAAAGTTAGAATCTTTTTGAATAAAGGTTGAGAAGAACTAATTAGTCCTAACGTGTTAGGTAAATAAACAACTTTTTAACCAAATTGTTTGCTCTCACTCGAAGCACTAGCTTAAACAAACATGGCTAACTAGTTACGTTTAGTAAAGTTAGGTAATCCCTCATATATTTTTATACAGTAATCCATTTTTGCAACTCTACCCTTTACATCAAAAAAAATGCAAAAAAATCATACTAAGTCAAGAATAATATGCAATACAACTCTTATAAGAGAGAAATTTATTTTTCTAAACGATTTTATGCTCACATACATATTACTTTTGAAAATTCTGAAGATATATTTGAACTTCTAGTCACGAGGTCTTCGATTTGATATCTTATTTCTAAAAAAATTACAAACATGATAGGAGGAAAAATGGGCTATATTGCGTATTTATTTTGATTTGGTGGGATTGACTTGCATTTTCTGGATTTGGAGGGTAAACTTGAATAAAATGGCGACTTTGAGGGTTTATTTTCACAAAGCATAGCTAATGTAATGCATTTTATTATAAACAGCTTAAGAATTCTTTGCAAGGCTATAGTTTTATATGTATATACAATACAAAAAGAATCTTCATATTTTTTCAGAAAAGGACGAGTTAATCTTAACAACTTTGTAGCCACTCCTGCAACCAGGGTTGGATTAGTTCTGCTTTAAAATTTACTAATTAGATATCGGTTTCAACCTGAATATATCTGAAGCTGGGAACCTTAAGACCACATAGTCCCCCTTTAGTACCCAAACCTAAACTTATTTCTACTTTGCTAAAGAAAATAAAAACTTGTGTTTACCAATTTAAATTATATTACTTTTTGCTGGTTTGCTTGTCTATACTTTCTTATTTTGGTTTATCTATTTTTGGTATAATTTTTTATTTAAAATTTTATGAAATAATTTTGATAACTCTTCGTACTTATATTTTAGGTATTTCGGGTATGCAATAATTATGAGCCGATTTTTCTAGTTCATTATTGACAGAATAAAGTTATATTTCGGGAATTTCGAATATATACGGACAATTCATGTTTTCCATGAAACCAATATTTCTTTAGTTTTTTTTTTCTGGAAAAAAACCTAAAGAGCTATTTGATTTGCATAATATCTGAATATATATATATATATATATATATATATATATATATATATATATATATATTTGTGTTCAAATTTGTAGTATATATATTTTGTATAAATATATACTGTTTTCGTGCAATTATTTTTTGAAAAATATATATATATTTTTTATAACTTTAGACCTTAACAAAAGATCTATTGTAGCAAACAAGTTAAGTTATCTACTGAGATGTATTTCCGAATTAAAAGCCGAGCAACAGAAAATTTTGTTATATTTAAAATATGTAATTAAGTATTTGAAATATATATATTTCGTATAAATTTACATCCTAACAAATGATCCGTTGTAGCACATTGGTTAAATTCATATACATTGATGTATTTCCTGGTTCAAAGCTCGGCAATGGAAAATATTTTTTAAAATTAAAAATTGCAATTATCTTTTTAAAATATATATATTTCCTGTTATTTACATATTAAAGAAAGATCCCTTGTAGCAAACTAGGTAAGTTCATCTATTTTAATGTAGTTCTTGGTCAACCCCGTCAATTTTTTAAATTTAAAATATAAATTTATCTTTAAAAAATATGTATATTTCATATAAAATTACATCGTAACAAAAGATTTGTGCTATAATACTTGTTAAGTTCTTCTACATTGATGTATTTCCGGGTATAAAAGCCGACCACCGGAAAACCTTTTTTATCTCTAAAAAGTAATTTCTTTTTATATATATATACTATTTCATCTAAATTTACCTCCTAACAAAAGATCCATTGTATCTCACTGGTTCAGTTCATCTACCTTAATGTATTTCTGAGTTCAAATCCCAGCAACCTTAATTATCTAAAATATGTAATTCTGTTTTTTGAAAATATATATATATATATATATATATATATATATATATATATTTCCTATAAAATTACCTCCTTACAAAATATTTTTGGTATAACACTTACCATAAAATGTCTCTCATCAGCGCAAAAGTTCATCGTGGAAGGTTCCTTGAAAAGCACGTTAACTGGAAAACCTTCTGAAACACTCGAGGATTCCTATGTATCTCATTTATCATTGCTCTATAACTGTTTAGAATTCGATATATGTTTCTGACCCTCTAGATTTGTGCTCCTCTTGCTCAATAACTGTTTTGAGGTTGAATATGATCCAAGAGGATAATTGGTTATGGTTTTGGTCTAGCCATAATTTGAGAGAAGTGTTGGGACAAGGTCCTAATGTATAGAGCAAGTATATCAAATCTCTACACAATTGCTGTTTATTAACCAAATTGTTTGCTCTCAAACGAAGCACTAGCTTAAACAAACATGGCTAACTAGTAAAGTTTAGTAAAGTTAATTAATCCCTCATATATTGTAATACAATCGTCCATTTTTGCAACTCTACCCTTCATTTCCAAAAAATGCAAAACAATCATACTAAGTCAAGAATAATATGCAATACAACTCTTATAAGAGATAAATTTATTTTTCTAAACGTTTTTATGCTCACCTACATTTACTTTTGACAATTCTAAAGAAATACTTGAACTTCTAGTCACGAGGGCTTCGATTTGATATCTTATTTCTAAAAACTTTACAAACATGATAGGAGGAAAAAATTTACAAACAGGATATCATGTTTTCCGTGAAACAAATAATTCTTTAGATTTTTTTTTTCCGGAAAAGAAAAATAGTTCTTTAGTTCATGTTTTGAATGGCCACATAGAAAGTTCGTGATTTAAATGGCCAAATTTTGAAAGTTTGTGGTTTAAATGACATTTTTCCCGAATATATATTGCATTCCGTGTTCAAATTTCATATATATATATATATATATATTTCGTATAAATATATATTGTTTTCCGTGCAATTATTTTTTTGAAATATATATATTTTGTATAAATGTAGACTTTAACAATAGATCTATTGTAGCAAACTAGTTAAGTTATCTACTTAGATATATTTCCGGTTGCAGTATATAAAGTATGATTATATTATTAGTATAAAGTATTATTAGTATTTAGGGGGAATTTCAAAAATTCCCCTTTTCCAATAACACTTTTTAAAAATACCCCTCTTTCTAATTTTATCATAAAGTCACTATAAATTTTGAAATTTATCAAAAAAATATGTGTAAGCTTATATTTATAGACACAAATTATCTTTATATGTGTGTAAATTTATAAATATATATTTCATAAATACCTTTTAAAACCTTTTAAAAATCATTTAAAAACCTTATAAAATTTTTGTAAACCTTTTAAAAACCTTATAAAACCTTATAAATGCCGTTTAGAACCTTTTAAAACCTTATAAATATTTGGATTTAGTCACCCAGTAGTAATGATGATCTTGATGTACCTTATCAACCATATAAAAGTTTATAATTTTTCATATTTGAAAAGGGATATTTATGAAAATGGATAGAAAAGAGGGGTATTTTTAAAAAGGGTACACCAAAAGGGGCATTTCTCAAAAATTCTCTAGTATTTTGAACGAGTTTGCGTTTACATAAATATGATTATATTTTCTTACGGGTGGTCTACGTACACACAAAATATGTTAGTCTGAAATAAAATGAGTTAAATGGATGAAAGATGTTACCCCATCATCAATTCATTTTTTGAAATATTATACATATTTAATTGAGTTGATTAAATTTCGATTATATTAAACATGTTTAATTGAAATTTAATATTATGTAGTATTCCACGGGTTAAATCATATAATTAAATCACAATTCAATTGTACAATCTTGTATGCGAAACAAAATTAATAAATAAATACAACGATGAGAGGTGAAACTTGATGGAAGGTTCAAGGTTGAAATAAGTCACGGTTGTGCTTAATCCATTCTTTAAAGTCTCCTTCCGTTAATGAGCTTCGTCGAACTGTTACGCTTTGCACCTTGGCCAATATGCTTTTCTGATGAGTTTGCTTTAATATTTTTCATGAAGAATTCATATTTTCAGTCGTTTATGAACTTGCAGCTCAAGGATACACAGTTGTTCTGAATTCTGCACGTATGTCTCCAAGATGCATTTTCTTACCCTAGTTTAAACTTAAAAAGAGGTAATATGGATTACCACGATTCTGCTACCATCAAAAGCATGATTCTCTTTGATAGACTCCTCAGACGAGTCTGGAATGGATCAAGAGTTCCGATCTTCCTGGGTACCAATATTGTTACTCGACCCCCGGTGAGACCCTTTAAACATGCAGAGAATTGGTGGCGTAATCTCTATTTAATAATTACTTAAACGCACAACTCAATATAATTACCCAGTTTACTACAATAAAATTATGGGGTAACCAAAATCATCACTTTAGTATAAATATAATCACTTTTGAAATTATGGGGTAACCGAAATCATCACTTTTGAAATTTATAAATCTAATATTAGTTTTTTTAAGTTATGTTAAAAGAAAACTCTTATAAATGAAATATTATGTAATTGAATCAATAGAGTTCTTCATCTAGATTGTGGTTAATTTGTTCTAGAGTAGTGAAAGCAACCTAGAATATGATCTTAGGTTAATTGGTAGACGCGAAAGTGTTATTGATTTCCTGAAAATAATCTAGATGAACAAAATACCTATTCGCAAAGATTTGGTTTAGGGATTTTGTGAACTTATCAAACCTGAATTAAATGCATGTCTTACACTTAAAAATTTGCAAAGAGATTTGGAATTTAGGGTTCTAGACATAAATAGTTTTTGCAACGAAAGTTGAGTGATTATAATTTTGTGATTTGAGTTCAAGAACGGTGCTTTATAAATCCTAACAATTATTTATTTGCAATTCTGAATTTTCTGAGAATATCCCTCAGAACACTACAGTGATCTCTTAATTGAGAGAGTAGCTCAGGGAAAATTTGAGCCGATCACTTGTTCACGGTTTCTTTCAATATAGGTTCCATTTTTTGGACTTTGTTGCTTCTTGACGATCACCTTGCGCTATGAAAAGATTTTCGAATACTACATCGAAAGCATTATCAAAATTTTCTTCCATGATGTCAAAATTATTATGAGAAGAAGATGCCATCATATTTGTTTTAAAAGAGTAATTTGGAGATTTAAGAAATTTTAAAATGGAAAATCTATTTGTTGTTATTTTCAGAAGAAATATTATAATCTTTGTGATCTAGTTTATGGCTTATATGGAAAATAAATGGAACTGATAAACAACCAATATCAATTGTGTAGAATTGTTGAAAAAATTATGTGGTGGGCAAATTTTTTAATGGGGTGCTACGAACCACTACCAAACAATTCTAGATTCATATTCTACTTGTACATATATGAATATCTTTAGTATTTTTTTTTTCTTTGTGACCATATGACTTGTACATGTACGAATATCATACTAGATGTGTGTGACCAAATGTGTATGTATGGAATACTTCTTTCACATGCATAACAATAGGTTTGTTGTTCTCCTCAAAGCTTTAGAATTTGAAACAAACAAACTTTGCCATATACGATCTAGTTTTTAAGTTCTAATAAATCAACAATCAGGTGCCATAAAGATCATCATCATTAAAGTCTCCCCTTGGATTTTGAACTGCTCTCCTCATCATGATAAGACTTTCTTGGATTTAATTTGTTTTCTTCAGCATGGATAGGCCTCTGATCTGTTCTCCTCATCAATACTCACACACAAGCAAAAGACATCAAGAATCACACACAAGCAAAATACATCACCAAACTAATAATCGATTCTTGTTAAAATGTCTTAAGAAGATGTGTGTGTGTGTTTGTAATCTTTCACATGCATTACAATACGTCTAAAAAGATTCATAAACTTACTAGAAGACTGATCAAGTACTACAAACAGTCTCAAGCTGATTCATTAAACAAAAACAAATTGATTTATGTCGGAGTAAGCTTGAAGAATAAGACTTGAGGCCCAAGCAAAGCCCGTCTAAACCGAGTTATGGATTAGACCGTAAACAGAGTTATGGTTTAGGTTATTTGTATTAGGGTTTTGTGAAAGCTCTATATAAGGAGATGCTAATGTGTAGCATAACTTGTACAAGTTTATGAGATTGAGAGCTTAGGGTTTTGAGTTATTTTCCCTAAGATAATAAGAGAGTTCTTCTTCTTCTAAACTTGAGTGTTCTTGGTTCTTTGCTATTCTATATTTGGTATCAGAGCCACCATGAGCGACCATAACGACGACGATGTGAAGCCAACGAAGGAGATCGGCTCCTCTTCTATTAAGTGCCCGATGCTTACCTCTTCTAATTACACCGTTTGGGCTATGCGTATGCGAATTAACCTCAAAGTGCATAAGGTGTGGGAAACTATTGAGGATGGAGTCAAGAGCAATGAGAAAAACAACATGGCTATTGCTTTGCTATTTCAGTCGATACCCGAGGCTTTGATTCTTCAAGTTGTAGACCTCGACACATCAAAAGCAGTTTGGGATGCCATAAAAGCACGTCATGTTGGAGCAGAGAGAGTTAAGGAAGCTAGGTTACAAACATTGATGGCGGAGTTTGATAGACTCAAGATGAAAGACGCGGATACGATTGATGATTTTGTTGGAAAATTATCCGAGCTCTCATCTAAGTCCTCTTCTCTCGGGGAAGACATTGAAGAACCCAAAGTCGTGAAGAAGTTCCTCAAAAGCTTGCCCCGAAAGAAGTACATTCATATTGTAGCCACTCTAGAACAAGTTCTTGACCTCAACACAACTAGTTTTGAGGATATTGTTGGAAGATTGAAAGCATATGAGGAAAGAATTGCTGAAGACGAAGAGGAAGAGGACCAAGAGGAGCAGCAAGGTCATTATGCCTCGGATTGTCCAGATAGATTACTTAAGCTCCAAGAAGCGGTTGAAAAGAAGGTAGAAGATACACAAGAAGCTGACGAGTTGATGATGCACGAGGTGGTATATTTGAATGAGCAAAGGGTGCAACCAAACAGTTTTGAAACTTTTATGGATTCAATGAACGTGTGGTATCTAGATAATGGTGCGAGTAACCATATGAGTGGAAATCGAAGCTTCTTTCATGATCTTGATGAGACAATCACAGGAAAAGTTCGATTTGGAGATGATTCTCGGATTGATATAAAAGGGAAGGCCTCTATTTGATTTGTTTTTCATGATGGTAACAGAAGGATTTTGAAAGACTTACACAATGTTTACTTCATCCCAAACTTGAAAAGTAACATTGTAAATCTCGGGCAAGCCACCGAAGCTGGTTGTGAAGTACGCATGAAGGACGATTTTCTTATGTTGTTTCATCGGGCTGGCCATCTTTTGGTGAAGACGGGTAGATAAAAAAATCTATTATACAAGGTGCTCTTAGACGTCGACGAGATGAAGTGCTTGCAACTCACAACCTCAAGCGACTCGACCAAATGGCATGCTCGTTTAGGTCATGTTAATACTGAAACAATGAAGATGATGATCAACAAAGAAATCGTAACGGGTATCCCACATATCACGGTTGAGAAAGAAACGTGTGTCTCGTGTTTACTTGGAAAGCAGACAAGGCATTCCTTTCCACAAGCAACTTCATATCGAGCCACACACGTCCTAGAACTGATCCATGGCGATCTATGTGGACATATCACACCTTCCACACCAGCTCATAAAAGGTATATCTTTGTGCTAATTGATGATTACTCGCGTTATATGTGGACCATCTTGTTGAAGGAGAAGAGTGAGGCGTTCGAAAAGTTTAAAAGGTTCAAGATACTTGTTGAACAAGAAACTAAATGCGTGGTCAAGACATTTCGAACTGATAGAGGGGGTGAGTTTGTATCTCATGAGTTTCAATCTTATTGTGATAAACACGGGATCAAGAGGCACTTAACCGCACCGCACTCTCCACAACAGAACGGAGTGGTGGAAAGGCGTAATACAACCCTGTTGGAAATGACCAGAAGCATCTTGAAGCACATGAATTTGCCTAACTCATTATGGGGAGAAGCTGTGAGACATGCCTCGTACTTATTAAACATAATTTCTAGTCGATCACTAGGTGAAACCACTCCATATGAGCTGTTTAATGGAAGAAAACCAAATATCGGTCATCTTAGAGTGTTTGGCTGCATTGGATATACAAGAACAGAAGCAGTTGGTCGTAAGAAGTTGGATGATCGATCGAGACCACTAGTACATCTCGGGACTGAACCAGGATCGAAAGCCTATCGTCTTCTTGATCCTACAACCAAAAGGATATTTGTGAGCCGAGACGTAGTGTTCGATAAAATCAAGAGTTGGAATTGGAATACAAGTGCACGAGAATCACATAGTGATTCCGGGAAGTTTGTTGTCGAGATCGGAGAATTTGGAAACAAAGGCATAAGCAATGTTGAAGCTCAAGCCGTGAATGAGGATGATGGAAATGAAGATACTAATCCCGTGGAAGAAAAAAGAAGTAATGGTGAGGAGACAAGTAATGAAGATGATAGTGATGATGATTCTCGGCCACAACTAAGAAGATCAACTAGACCGAGAAGAAGGCCGGCTCATTTGAATGACTATGTGCTTCTTGCTGGTGTAGAGTGCGAAAGGCTCTTGATGGTAATAAATGAGGAGCCATGGAACTTTCAAGAAGCAAGAGAGTTGAAAGTATTGATAGATGCATGTGAGGAAGAGCTCTTATCAATAGAGAAGAATAAAACGTGGAACCTTGTTGATCTTCCCATTGGAGTCAAGGCGATTGGTTTGAAATGGGTGTTCAAGATCAAACGGAACTCGGACGGAAGTATTAACAAGTACAAGGCTCGTTTGGTGGCGAAAGGGTATGTACAAAGGAACCGTGTGGACTATGATGAGGTGTTTGCTCCAGTAGCACGCATTGAAACCATACGGCTTATAATTGCCTTATCAGCTTCAAAAGGTTGGGAGATACACCATCTCGACATAAAAACCGCGTTTCTTCACGGAGAGCTGAAAGAGGAAGTATATATTACTCAACCCAAGGGATTTGTGATCAAAGGAAGTGAGAGCAAGGTCTACAAGTTGAATAAGGCCCTTTATGGTTTGAAACAAGCGCCTAGAGCATGGAATGTCAAGTTAAACAACATCTTGAGAGATTTGAAGTTTCATAGGTGTTCTAAGGAGCCATCTTTGTACCAAAAGGAAGAGAAAGGGTGCTTACTCATCGTTGCCGTATACGTAGATGATCTACTTGTTACTGGATCTTCCTTGAAGTCTATACTTGCGTTTAAGGGGGAGATGGCAAGTAAGTTCGAAATGAGTGATCTCGGAATGTTAACGTACTACCTTGGAATTGAGGTGCATCAACACGATGAAGGCATAAGTCTAAAGCAAGAAAGGTATGCAAGAAAGATATTAGTAGATGCTGGAATGGAGTCTTGCAACCCTACTCATATACCGATGGAGATGAACTTACAACTGTGCAAGTCTTCGAGAGAGAAGGGTATAGATGAGAAGAAATACCGACGAAGCATAGGATGTCTTCGTTACTTGCTCCATACATGACCGGATCTCTCCTATTGTGTTGGAGTATTGAGTCGGTACATGCATGAGCCGAAAGTGTCTCATGGTGTAGCATTGAAACAAGTTATGAGATACTTGCGAGGTACATCTTCCCTTGGTCTTATGTTCACTTGTGATAACAAGGTGAATTTGATCGGATATAGTGACAGTAGTCATAGTCTTGATCAAGACGATGGTCGTAGCACAACTGGCCATATTTTCTACCTTGGGAACTGTCCGATCACTTGGTGTACACAGAAGCAAGACACGGTTGCAATGTCTTCATGCGAGGCTGAGTTTATGGCAGCCGCGAAGCAAGCGATCTGGTTACAAGACCTACTTAGTGAAATCACTGTCTCGTCTAGTGAGAAGATCACTATTCTAATGGACAAAAAATCCGCGATAGCTCTCACTAAGAATCCGGTGTTTCATGGTAGGAGTAAACACATTCATCGACGATATCATTTTATTAGAGAATGTGTTGAGAAAGAGCTAATCGAAGTGGAACATGTTCCCGAGACGGAACAAAAGGCGGATATACTAACCAAAGCACTTGGAGGAATCAAGTTTAAGGAAATGCGAAGGATGATTGGAGTTCAAGATGTGAGAGATGGCAAGTTCAAGCTTAAGGGGGAGAATGTTGGAGTAAGCTTGAAGAAGAAGACTTGAGGCCCAAGCAAAGCCCGTCTAAACCGAGTTATGGTTTAGACCGTAAACCGAGTTATGGTTTAGGTTATTTGTATTAGGGTTTTTGTGAAAGCTCTATATAAGGAGATGCTAATGTGTAGCATAACTTGAGAGAGTTTATGAGATTGTGAACTTAAGGTTTTGAGTTATTTTCCCTAAGATAATAAGAGAGTTCTTCTTCTTCTAAACTTGAGTGTTCTTGGTTCTTTGCTATTCTATAATTTATACATCAACTACTACAAACTGACTCAAACTGATTCATTAAACCAACACAAACCGATCCATAAATCAAGTACTATAAACTGACTCAAGACCGATTTAAATTGGAACAAATTACAAGCATTTTTAATTATTAACTGGTTCATAGCAAACAAAAGAAACCAGTCAAGAGAAGTTTATCCCAACATCTCAATAAGAAGCTTACCCTTTAGGGCCATTTCCTTTTTAGACAATGGATCATTCTTGGCAAAATGAATCTCCAACAGTATTTTCTTTCCAAGTGTCTCTTTCATGGCCAAATCCTTATGTTTGATGTCCCACATGCTTTCGAACTCCATGAGAGCAGTGCCTTCTTGCACAGAGATTGATGTAGACTGTTTTGATTTGGCCTTTGCAGCCTTCACACCAGGAGGACGCCTTTCCTCCTCTTCAAGCCTCACATGCACAGAGCTGGATGCAGACTACTCATCATCCTTCTTTCTTTTCTTTGACGCTCCTTGATCTTTACTAGCAAAAGATCCTAGCCATTTTTGATCAAACCTGAGCTCCCTCCAAGCATGTTCACGGTTGAACCTCACATTGTGATCACTGAAGAAGATTTCATAGGCCAAGTTCATGACATCATCTTCATTCTGCCCACTGGATTTGGTCGTGTAGCAGCCTCATAGCTGCCTACAAACTTGGAGACTGTGTCACTGATCCTCTCCACCTCTACTTGCAATGACGGGGCAACCTCTTCTCCATATCATCTGACTTGGGACTGGCTGCATAGTAATCTGCAATGCCTGACCAAATCGCATTGCCCTTTTGCTCATTAGCAATCACAGCATTCTTGCTAGTGTTGAGCTAAGCACTTATGAGGACCACGTATTCATTGTGTGACCATGACCTTCTGCTCTTAGGTTTCTGTCCACCTAAGCTTCGATCATCAATTGATGGCTCAAGATCCTCTTCAAAGAGAGTTTGGCTTTCATGTTGACTGGTTAAAAGATCCATAAAACAAGAACAATGACCATATGGATTCATTGTTTCTGGTTGATGGTTAAAACAGAGAAGAAAGAGCAATGGAAGAGTTTTTGGGAAATGGTTTGATGTAAGTAAGAGGATATATGTTTGTGGTAAGTGAAAGAAGAGGATTGGTTCAATATTTAAAGGCGATTTGAATGACTGTTTGGTCTTTAAACAAATAAATGGTGCAATAAAATCTTCACCTAAGCAAAGTACAAGTTTAACATCACAACATGCATTGACTTAAAGAAAATAATTTAACATCACAACAAGCAATTAAATATGAGCTCCCTCCAAGCATTATATCTCATTCATCACACTTAGACAAAGTACACGTTTAACAGAACAACAAGCATTGACTTAAAGACAAGATTTTAACATCACATGAAGCTATTAAATCTACACCTAAGCAAGCCAATTTAACATCATAACAAGCTATTACTGAAACACAAGCATTTAACAGCACATCAAGCTAGTAAATCTTTACTTAAGCAAGCACAACATCACATTGATTACAATTAGACAAAGTAAAAGTTTAACCATTAGCAATGACTTCAAGAGAAGACATCATTAAATAAAAATAGTTGAGAAAATGCTAATAAATCCCATTATAGTTGTACTACCTATAACACAAAGTTAAGACCAATAGAGTTGTACTACCTCTAACACAATGTTAAGACAACAACACTTGTACTACCTCTAACATAAAGTTAAAACCACTAGAGCAGCAAATCATTAAGACCACTAGAGCAGAAAATCATTCAAGCATTTAACATCAAAAGAAACATTTAAGATGAAACATAGATTAACGAAAGGAAGAAGCATAAATTAAATAAAAGAAGCATATATTCGCTCTTTAAACATTTGGCATTCTGAACATATAACTAAGATTAGGCTGTTAATTACCTTGAACCATTGCTGGTATTCTTTTGTATATCTTTCTCCTCAAGCTCTCCATTTTTTTTTTTTGAATTATCAAAGAGGTTATGGGTCGAAGCATACACCCCCTCAGGTCCGAGACCAGAACATGTTATATGGTCTCGTCACAAGCACTACTCAAACCGACGACCTCTAAGCATTTGCGAGCTATCTTTACCAATTGAGCTATTAGCACTTGGTCAAGCTTTCCATTTAACCTAAAAGAAAACAGACCAAACATTATAAAATATTGAACACAAACGACTTGGACTGAGCTTTCTATACTTGGACACAAACGATTCATATGAGAAACGAATCTGGTTTACCTTTGTATGACCTCATATACAGCCTCCATTTGCATCCTGACTTGATTTTCCATTCCAATTATCTAGTAGCACTCAACAACAACGAAGTTTACAAACACAAAACATGTTACATTCAAATTCAACAAAAAAAATCCTTAATTAAGGACTAAAACAGGAACTATTTGACACACAAACAGACTATTCAACACCAATTATACTACAAAGTGAATCAATTTCTAATTTCCAATTCGAAAACATAGAACCCTAATTTTGCTTTTTGGAATTCCTAATTCGTTTTACCCTAATTTTGCTAACAAGCTTTCACAATTACAAAGAAAATATGAGATTAATATACCATGACAAACCCCCTTAGACCAAACGCCAATTTGATTCTTCAGTTGCTTTCAATTTTGTCACGATTGGGATCCGATTTTCAAGATTGTACACCATCGATTAAGCAATCGATTGAGAAAGATGATGATTTCCACGAGAAGAGAAGAAAATTACATGATTCTTCCTCTTAAATGGCCGGAAATTGCTTCGTCGTCCCGCTTTTCTTCAATCAATATAGAGAGAATAAAGAGAGAGAGTCACGAGAGAAAAGACAGTGTAACACCCCGACCATCACCTCTCCAATGGGCTCCATGTTCACTCCCAGCCTATGGGCCCACCTCTCTTAATGGGCCTCACGTCCTCTCACAAGGCTTGTAAGTCCATCTATATCCGATGGTCGGTTTGTTACATCCTGGAGGCTTAAAGACTTGTTTACCGACCCTACAAATCACCACATGATCTTTCCCTATGTTTTGACCTCACTCGCACAGTTCAAGTACCCACTTCCCGGAAGGCCACACATTGTACACATCGTGAGACTACTCCAGCATAAGCACGCTTAACTATAGATTTCTCTCAGGACATTTGACCAAAAAGATAAATGCACTTTGGTGAAATAGGTGACCAAATCAATTCATTTAAACATCTCCGCAAATTGGGGTCTCACAATTCTCCCCCACTAGTAGGCCGCAACGTCCTTGTTGTGCATCAAGACCGTCACCCCCTGACAGTGTAAGCCCACATGATCGTCACCCCCTTACAGTGTGAGCCCACTTGGCTACACACTTGCCTGGGTTCGGCTGTGATACCACTTGTAACGCCCCGACCATCACCTCTCCAGTGGACTCCATGTTCCCTCCCAACCCATGGGCCCATCTCTCTTAATGGGCCTCACATCCTCTCACTAGGCACGTGAGCCCATCTATATCTAATGGTCGGTTGTTACTTCCGCGAATCTTAAAGACTCATTTACCGACCCTACAAATCACCACATGATATTTCCCTGTATTTTGACCTTACTTGCATAGTTCCGGTACCCACTTCCCAGAAGGTTACCCATCTTGAGACTACTCCAGCTTAAGCACACTTAACTGTGGAGTTCTCTCATGATCTTTGACCGAAAAGATAAGTGCACTTTGGTGAAATAGGTGGCAAAATCAATTCATTTAAACCTCTCTGCATACCGGGGTCTCATAGAGAGAGAGAGAGAGAGAGAGAGAGAGTCAAGAGAGAATGAAAAAAATTAGGAAGAATTTTTTTTTTTTTGTTAAATATTTTTCCTACACCCACTCAAAAACCGACATGTATGCGGTTCTTAATAGAAAGAACACAATTTAAGCAACGATGCTTAACTCTTTTTGATTGTTTTGGATGAAATTCATTTTGTTTAAGGTTAAGCAACCTCTTAGCAACCCATTAAACACCTCCATCGAAGGTGCTCTGACTAACTAGTCTTTCTCAATCTTTATCCAAAAAGATTCCATACTTTTTAAATTTAGGGCCAAACAAACTCAAGATAACCAAACATCAACTATGTAGAGGTTTGATATATACTTCCTCTATACACTAAGACCTTTGTCCAAACAGTTTTCTGGAATCATGCCTAGACTAGAACGATGACCAATCATCTTCATCCTTGGATCATATTCAACCTAAAGACAGTACTTACAGAGCAAGAGCAACACAAATCTACAGGGTCAGAAAGATAAATTAAGACAATTACAGAAAAGTGATAAATGAGATGCATTGGAGACCCTTGAGTGTATTAGAAGGGTCTCCGGTTAATGTGATTTTCAAGGAGCCTTCAACAGTGAACTTTGGCGCTGATGAGAGTCGTTTTATAGTAAGTATGATGGGAAAGAGCATGTCTGGAGCATAAGCAACATAAGGGCTCTCCATGGGAAGGTTCAAGGTTGAATAAGTCACGGTTGTGCTTAATCCATTCTCTTAAGTCTCCAAGATGCTTTTTTTTTACCCTAGTTTAAACTTAAAAGAGGTAAATTGGATTACCTCGATTTGGCTACCATCAAAAGCATGACTCTCTGTGATAGAATCCTCAGACGAGTCTGAAATGGAAAAGAGTTCCAATCTTCCAGGGTAACAATATTGTTACTCAACCCCTAGTGAGACCCTTTAAACATGCGGAGTCACTACCACTTTGATGGGTGAGAATTGGTGACCTAATCTCTATTAATAATTACTTAAACGTACAACTCAATATAGTTACCCGGTTTACTACGGTTTGCTAAAGATTTCTAGAACAAAAATTATGCATGGGCATTCGGGTTCGGATAGGACCCGTTCGGGTTCGTGTTATATGGGTTTAGGAAAATATAATCCATTGGGTAAATTTTAGAGTTTTGATTTGGGTTTTATCGGGTTCGGGTCGGTTTGGGTTTAAATTTCAGAACCCAATTACTATCCAAACTACTATATACCATAAAAAAACCCCTTAAAATTTAGATAAATTTAAATAAATTTAGCTAAATTTTGACATATGTAACAAATAAATTTTGGATATCTTGATTATTTTGGTATTTAGGTATAAAATAATTGATATATTCAAAATTATAATTATAATTTTGGATGATTAGATTATCTTAATGTTAAATATTATTAATATATGAAATATTTTCATATTGTTTGGGTTTTATGGGTATCCATTCGGGTAATGGGTATTACCCGGATCCTAACCCGAACCCACGGGTTTAACAATATTGAACCCAATAGAGTCATTTAGGCATACTCGTACCCTACCCGAACCGGTGTTTTTGGGTCGGCTTCTGGGTTGGGTATTCGGGTAAGGTTTTTTTACCCTGCAGGCTTAAGCAAAATCATACAGCTGATCCATTCTCAGTTTAATTACGGTTCATTAAAGATTATGAGAACAAAGCTACCAAGAACAGTTACGCTCATTTGAACTAAAGATTCACCAAGAGAACAAAATGTAAAGCTCAACGATGATCAAAACTTGTGGTGAAAATCTTCAAATTAATATGTATACTAAAAGCTTTTAGTGTATATTCGATTTTTGCAAACTTAGATAACAAACCAAGATAACAAACTAAAATCCCTAACAGTGGACATTCGTTGAAGAGATGTCCTAACTAAAATACTATTTGTTTCACGGAAAACACGAAATGTCAGTATATATTCGAAATACCCGAAATATAAGTTTTTGTTTTTTTGTCAAGAATGAACTAGAAAAATTGGCTCATAATTATTGCATACCCAAAGTACCCGAAATATAAGTTGGTAAACTATATCAAAATTATTGCATAAAACTTTAAATAAAATATCCTACCAAAAATAGATAAGCTAAAATAAGAAAGTATAAACAAGCAACCCAGAAAAATGTAATATAATTTAAATTGGTAAACACAAGTTTTTGTTTTCTTTAGTAAAGTAGAAATAAGTATAGGTTTGGGTACTAAAAGGGGACTATGTGGTTTTAAGGTTCCCAGCTTCAGATATATTCAGGTTGAAACATATATCTAATTATTAAATTTTGAAGGATTCATAACTGATCCAAACCCGGTTGCAGGAGTGGCTACGAAGCTGTTACGATTAACTCGTCCTTTTTTGACAAATATGAAGTTGTGTTTTGTACTGTATATATATCCAAAACTTTAGCCTTGCAAAGAATTCTTAAGCTGTTTAAAATAAAATGCATTTCATTAGCTATGCTTTATAGTTGATAGTTTAAACAATATATAAGGGATTAATTAGCTTTACTAAACTTAACTATTTTGCCATGTTTGTTTGAGCTAGTGCTTCGAGTGAGAGCAAACAATTTGGTTAATAAGTTGTTTATTTATCTAACGCCTTAGGACTAATTAGTTCTTCTCAACCTTTGTTCAAAAAGATTCTAACTTTTTAGATTTAGAGCCAGATAAACTCAAGATTACCAAACAGCAACTGTGTAGCTATTTGATATACTTGCTCTACACATTAGGACCTTGTCCAAACACTTCTCTCAAATTATGGCTATATCAAAAGCATAACCAATCATCCTCTTGGATCATATTCAACCTTAAGACAATTATAGAGCAAGAGGAACACAAATCTAGAGGGTCAGAAACATATATCTAAACTGTACAGAGCAATAATAAATGAGATGCATAGGAATCCTCGAGTGTTTCAGAAGGTTTAACGTGCTTTTCAAGGAGCCTTCCACGATGAACTTTGGCACTGATGAGAGTCTTTTATAGTAAATATAACATTAGCATCATAATTCATTCTGGGTTAAATAAGACACGGTTATGGTTAATTCATTCCTTAAACTCTCCAAGATGCTTTTCTTACCCTAGTTTAAACTAAAAGGAGGTAATTTGGATTACCTCAATTTGGCTACCATCAAAAGCATGATTCTCTATGATAGACTCGATCGACTCCCTGGACGATATGCTGGAATTGAGTCAAAGTTCCAATCTCCCGGGGTACCAATATTGTTACTCGAACACATGCAGAGTTACTACCACTTTGATGGGTGAGAATTGGTGACTTAGGGGCGGATTGGTGACAACTTTCAAGGCTTTAAAACCATTTTAAAGCCTTAACAGCTATTTTTTTGCCAATCAACTTTTTTTTTTACTTTTTTTTTAAAAAGCCTTTAGAGCGACTTTAATTTTTTCGTTCTTTATTTTTTCTTCATTCTTAGAGCCTCAATATCACGGCTTTGAAACCAAAAAAATCGAAAAGCTATTTTTTTCTCCCCATAATAATTACAAACTCTTTACAGATTTATATATATGTTTTGAACTTTTTTTTTGTAAATTAATTATCAGCACTATTTTTCCTTTCTTTTAACATCCATTTCTCTTTATAAATTTAATATTTTCACTATCACCATTATATCCTTGTAATTTCATTAAAAACTAGATTCGGACCCACACGTACGTGCGGGATTGATTTCAAATCCAAAATTTGGTATTAAATTTTGACATATATTACGTACATACATGATTATGTTTGTAAACGTAACTTTTAGGAATGTTATTAACATTTATAATCAAACCCGTACCAATTCAATATTTTTTTTATTAGGTTAAACAAAAAAAAGTGATACGGTTTGGTTTAATTAAAGACAGCTGTACATTAAAACAAATAGTAAAAGAAATGTGGTTTGTCAATTTTTGGACCAAAACCTTCTCCCGTGCATCCTAAATATGTCATATTTTCCATCTCATAACCATTTTAATTATTTACCCATTTGAGAGTGTATATTTTAGTCAAACATATAAGAAAATAGGTCAACGATTTAGACTTACACATAAATATAAGGTTTTGTTTTTAGATATATATATTCTCTATATCATTTATAACATAAACTAATATTAGTTTGCTTTCATAAAGTTTGTGAATGTTGGATCGACATGATAGCAGACCCAGATTGAGTGTGAACTGTGAGCTATCAAACATAATAAAAACAATAATAATAAAAAAACATCTGATCTTGGATGGACTAAATATATTTGTCAACTGGATCAAACATGTCCGCTATGCATGTTCCACACTAAAAATATTTTTAACCCAATACAAATTAAAATATTTGACCCACAAAAAATACATTTCCTGTAATCCACATTAGTAACTAGTATGTCCGCATATGTTCTTCTTAAATTCACGTTACCCAAAATTTGTGTCCCCATATTCTATCAGGAATAGTTTATATGATATTTTTTATGTTTCACATTACCCGTACATGTTATTTCATATTCCATAATTTGGAATAAAGTTGAATAATTAAAACTAAATATAACAATTCAAATTTCATGTTCTTGTATCATACATATTATTTGATATTTGAAAATTGAAATTGAATTTAGTTTCTTGATTTTATGATCTCCTCTCGTTACTTTTATTTCTCATCATGCTTTTTATGAGAAATAGTTTGGATGATATTTTATTTTTTCGAATTATCCGCTCTCGTCTCGTGATTCTTTGTGATAGACTCCCCTACGCGACCGCAATGAGGAGATGGCCGGAATATGTCAAGCTCACTGTTAGATGCTCAAACAAGTGTATGTCAAGCTCACTGTTAGATTCTTCATTTTCAGTTTCACCAACATCTTCGAGTACAATGACTCCATCCTGTCATAACCATTATCACCTGACATATCAAACAAAGTATTTACATCTGTTGATACTCTAGAATCAAAGATTAAGAAGATCAAGCTCAAATAAAAGAATCACTCTCTTTATTTCTTTAGGAAAATCTCTCAACACCTAAAGCTCTCAATCTCTCAATCTTAATTCTCACAAGTTATGTCACACCTTGACATCTCCTTATATAAGAAAAGAACTAGACTTATAACTCCTATTCCTATTAGGAGAAACACACAAAATATATTTAGATAAACTCCTAAATATAAAAGCCTAATCCTAATCTTCTTATGCTTGCTCTCCAAGCTTACTTCAAGCTTAAGTCAACATTCTCCCCTTTAAGCTTGAACTCATCATTCTTCAAGTCTTGAACACCAATGAGATCTCTCATCTCTTTGAACTTGATCCTCCCAAGTGCCTTAGTCAAAATGTCAGCCTTTTGATCACTTCCCGGAACATGTTCAACATCAATTTGGCCATTCTCAATACACTCCCTTATAAAATGATAACGTCGATGAATGTGCTTGCTTCAGCCGTGAAACACCGGGTTCTTGGTGAGAGCAATGGCGGAGCGATTATCAATACGTATTGTAACCTTCTCACATACGTCTCCCGTGATTTCACTTAGAAGATCTCCGAGCCAAATGGCCTGTTTTGCAGCCTCAGTTCCTCCCATGAATTCCGCTTCACATGAGCTTAATGCGACAGTCTCTTGCTTTTGCGAACACCATGATATCGGACTATCCCCAAAGTAAAACACATGTCCAGCTGTACTCTTACCATCATCCGGATCAACATTATGACTGCTATCACTATAGCCAATGAGTTTAGGTATACTAGTGCACTTCTTGTAGATCAAACCGAGAGATGTAGTTCCTTTTAGGTACCTAAGACAATGGTTCATCGCGGATGAATGTGACTCTCTATAGGGTTTTGCATATATCTACTTAAGACTCCCACAGCATATGACAAATCCGGCCTAGTATGCAACAAGTATCTAAAGCATCCAACATTTTTCCGATAGGTTGTTGCATCGACTTCTTTCTCGTGGTGTGATTTGGACAACTTCAAACCAACTTCCATTGGAGTATGCACCAAGTTACACTCCTTCATACTGGCTTCTTCTAAGATCTTGAGTGCATACCGAGTTTGGTTCAAAGTAATTCCCTCATTGTTTTGTATCACTTCGATTCCTAAGTAGTATGACAATACTCCAAGATCACTCATTTCAAAGCTAGATGACATCTCTGTTTTGAACTGATTAATCACATCCAAGCTTGTACCTGTGACCAAAATATCATCAACATAAACAGCCACGATTAAGGCATAGTTGACTAGGCCACATGAGTATGAAGAATCTCAGAGTTCTAACTGTGAAAGGAAATCTTGACAAAAAGAAGATCAGCAACTTAGAGTTCTGTGAATTTTGTGTAATGGGGAAGAACAAAAAGCTGAGTTTCAATGTTGGTAAACACAACACCGAGGAAGTCCTGAAATATGTGCATTCTGACTTATGGGGATCTCCAAATGTCCAATTATCTCTGTCGAAGAAGCAATATTTTCTGTCCATCATTGATGATTTCTCGAAGAAGGTGTGGGTGTATTTTCTGGCCACAAAAGATGAAGCTTTAAGCAAGTTTCATGAGTGGAAAATTCTGGTGGAGAATCAGGCAAATAAGAAGGTTAAATGTCTCAGGACTGACAACGGTTTAGAGTTTTGCAATATTGAGTTTGATAAATTCTGCAAAGAAAATGGCATTGAGAGATATAGACATGCTCATACACTCCACAACAAAACGGTGTAGCAGAACGTATGAACAGAACAATCATGGAGAAAGTGAGATGCTTGTTGAATGAATCAGGTCTAGAGGAGAAATTCTGGGCAGAGGCTGTTGCCACTTCAGTGTATATCATCAACAGAACTCCATTGTCGGCAAACGATTACAACATTCCTGAAGAGCTATGGCTGGGAAAAACACCTGGATATTCACATTTAAGAAGATTTGGCTCTGTTGTTTACGTTCATGTTGATCAAGGGAAACTGAAGCCAAGAGCTTTGAAAGGAGTTTTCATTGGATATCCCTATGGAGTGAAAGGTTACAAGGTGTGGCTTCTTAATGAAAAGAAGTCTGTCATTAGCAGAAATGTTGTATTCACAGAAGATAAGCTTTACAGAGACTTGTCCGGTGAGAAGAAGTTCGGAAAAACTCAATTTGAGATTGAAGGAATTGGAAAAAACGAGGTGACAGTTGATGCTGCTCAAGATGTTGAGAATCATAGAACTATGCCAGAAGGTACAGCTGAAGGTGGAGCAGCAGAAGAAGTTCATGATAGTGAAAACGAGTGTGTTGAAGAAGAAGAAAACTTGGACAATTATATTTTGGCGAGAGACCGAATCAGGAGAGAGATCATTCGTCCAAATAGGTTCAGAGACGAAAATGCTGATGCCTTTGCACTCTCTGTTGCAGAAGAGGTTGATTCAGAAGAACTTAGAGACTATTATGAAGCTCGAAGAAGCAAGTACTAGGAGAAGTGGAAAGCAGCCATGGATGAAGAAATGAATTCTCTTTTGAAAAATCACACCTGGAATTTAGAGAATCTACCAAAGGATCAGAAAACTGTAGGCTCTAAATGGGTGTTTAAGATTAAACCTGGCATACCGGGAGTTGAGGAACCAAGGTTCAAAGCCATATTGGTTTCTAAGGGATATTCCTAAAGAGAGGGTATTGATTATCAAGAAATATTCGCACCAGTGGTCAAGCACGTATCCATAAGACTTTAGTTGTCGATAACAGTGAATCAAGATTTGGAGCTGGAACAACTTGATGTAAAGACTGCCTTCTTACATGGAAATTTAGAAGAAGATATCTATATGGATCAACCTGAGGGTTATGAATCTAGAGGAAAGAAGAATTTGGTTTGTCATCTACAAAAGTCTCTTTACGGATTGAAGCAAGCTCCAAGACAGTGGAATAAATGCTTTGATCAATTCATGATCAAACATGGATTTATCAAGAGTGCATATGATCATTGTGTATATTTCAAGGAACTGGAGAATGAAGAATTTGTTTATCTACTCTTATATGTAGATGATATGCTGGTTGCTGCAAAAAGTATATTAGAGGTTAATAAAGTGAAGAGTCTGGTTAAGGGTGAGTTTGATATGAAGGATTTGGGTCCAGCAAAAAGAATCTTGGGCATGGATATTGAGAGAGATCGTCTAGGTGGAGTTCTTACATTGTCTCAATCTACTTACATCAAGAAGATTCTGCAAGTGTTTAGAATGGATGAAGCAAAACCTGTGTCAACTCCCATGGGATCTCACTTTAAGTTAGCTGCTGTTCAAAACGAAGAGGAAAATGCAGAAACAAGTGAGTTTCCTTACTCTAATGTTGTGGGAAGCATTATGTATGCTATGACTGGAACAAGACCGGACGTTGCTTATGCAATAGGGCTAGTGAGCAGATTCATGATTAATCCAGGACGTGTTCATTGGACTGCAGTACAGTGGATACTCAAATACTTAAAAGGAACTCAAGACAAGTGTCTAGTTTTCAGAAAGAGTTCAGATTTCAAAGTAGAAGGCTATTCAGATTCTGATTTTGCAGCAAATTTGGATCGCAGAAGATCCATCACTGGATATGTGTTTACTGCAGGTGGAAACACAGTGAGTTGGAAGTCAATTCTGCAACACATCACAGCTCTTTCAACAACGGAAGCTGAATACATGGCTTTGGTAGAAGCTGTCAAAGAAGGCATATGGCTGAGAGGATTAACAGAGGAGCTGGGCTTTAAACAAGGCATAGTCAATGTTTTCTGTGACTCTTAGAGTGCAATTTGTCTTGCCAAAAACAATGTCCATCATGATAGAACAAAACATGTGGATGTGAAGATGCATTTCATCAGAGATGTGATTGAACATGGAGAAGTGGGGGTGCAGAAGATTCATACATCAAAGAATCCTGCAGATATGCTTACTAAGGTGATTCCAGTTCAGAAGTTTGAGCAAGCTTTGGCTTTGCTCAAAGTAGCCAGGTGCTAAGAAGGTGGCTACGCTTGGCGGTACAAGGAACAAGCTTAAGAAGGTGTTGTTGTCAAGGTGGAGATTGTTGATCGTTCATGTGACAGACAACACTTGTGGTTTGAGTAAAACCAGTTTGGTTGAAACTCAAACAGGTACAAAGGTTCAATCGAAGATCATTGGTTAAGTGGTTGTTATTTGGTTGGCTCAAGTTGTAACCGGGTTGCTCTATCTATGTGAGTGATAAGGAGAGCTTGTTATTATGATAAGTTATAATCATAGTTAGATAAGTGCAGAGAGAGAAAAGCTCAATCTAGAACTAGTCTCTCTATATATATAGCTTATTTGTACGTGATGTAACTTTGTGAGAAAAGCTAGTGAATTGTCTGTGCCGTCAAGCCGAGACGTAGGGTACTCATTCGGGACCTGAACTCGTTAAAGCTTTGTGTCTTTCTCTCTTATTCTCTGTTTTGATCTTTGTTCTACTATTGTTCTCTATTTTATTCAACAACAACACAAGTCTGTGTTGAATTGTTTCGAGGGCGTAGTTATAACACGTTTTGTACTATATATAAAACTCTAGCCTTGCAAAGAATTCCTAAGCTGTTTAAAATAAAATGCATTTCATTAGCTATGGTTTATAGTTCATAGTTTATACAATATATGAGGGATTAATTAGCTTTACTAAACATGTTGAACTGCAAGTTCTAGTTAGCCATGTTTGTTTGAGCTAGTGCTTCGAGTGAGAGCAAACATTTGGTTAATAAGTTGTTTATTTATCAAACGTATTAGGACTAACTAGTTCTTCTCAACCTTTGTTCAAAAAGATTCCAAAATTTTAGATTTAGGGCCAAACAAACTCAAGATTACCAAACAACAATTGTGTAGAGATTTGATGTACTTGCATGTTCCTCTATACATTAGGACCTTGTCCAAACACTTGTCTTGGAATCATGGCTAGACCATAACGATGACCATTCATCGTTAATCCTTGGATCATATTCAACCTGAAGATAGAACTTACAGAGCAAGAGCAACACAAATCTAGAGGGTCAGAAACATAAATCTAGATAGTTACAGAGCAATGATAAATGATACGCATTAGAACCCTCGTTTAAAGGAACATTCGACGATGAACTTTGGCGCTGATGAGAGTCGTTTTATAGTTAGTATGATGGTAACAGCGCATGTCCGATCCGGAGCATAGGCAACATAATAAGGGCTCTCCATGGGAAGGTTCAAGGTTGAATAAGTCACGGTTATGCTTAATCCATTCATTAAAGTCTTCAAGATGCTTTTCTTACCCTAGTTTAAACTAAAAAGAGGTAATGGATTACCTTGATTTGGCTACCATCAAAGGCATATTCTCTATGATAGACTCGATCGACTCCCCGGAAGATATACTGGAGTTGAGTCAAATGTTCCAATCGTCCGGGGTACCAATATTGTTACTCGACCCCTGGTGAAACCCTTTCAACATACAAAGTTACTACCACTTTGATGGGTGAGTTTTGGTGACCTTATCTCTATTTAATAATTACTTAAATGCATAACTCTCAATATAATTACCCGGTTTACTACGGTTCAGTAAAGATTTCTAGAGCAAAATCATACAAATGATCAATTCTCGATTTAATTACGGTTCATTAAAGAATACGAGAAAAAACCTTTTTCGACTAATTTTTAAAAAGAGGTTCTAGGCCGAAGCCCATACATCCTCTCAGGCCTGAAACCAAAACATGTTATATGGTTTCGTCCTAAGCGCTACTCGCACCGGTGACCTCTAAGCTTTGCCTGGAATCTTTACCAATTGAGCTATTAGCACTTGGTTACGAGAACAAACCTACCAAGAAGACTTACGCTCATGTGAGCTAGGATTCATATGAACTAAAGATTCACCAAGAGAACAAAATGAAAAGCTCAACGATGATCAAAACTTGTGGTACATCTACAAATTGATATGTATCACTTATCACTTACCAATCCAAGATACAAAAAAAACTCAAATCCCTTACATTGGTTATTTCTTGAAGAGATGTCCTAACTCTCTAACAAACCATACGCTTTGTTACACACACTCACACACACATCAATACTCTTATATCTATTAAATTTATAAACAGCTCAGACGTGTGTACTTGCTTATCAACTTGCACAGCATCATGTTTGCGTCTAAAGTGTTGTATTTTTTTTTTCCTGATTGTCTTTAGAATTAGTCTAATCATCGATCATGACTGTATTTTAAAACATCATCTCATGTGTTTTTGCAACACACAATTCAAAGACCACGTCGTTTTCCCTAATTTTCTTCTCTGAATAGTAACAGAAACTCAAACTAAAAACATAACTTTTTCTAAAAAGAGGTAATGTGGATTACCTCAAGTTTCTTCCGGGAAACCAATATAATTACTCGATCCCTGGTGAGAGACCCTTTCACCATGCTGAGTCTCTACCATTTTTGATGGGTGAGAATTGGTGACCTAATCTCTATTTAATAATATTCAATACGTTAGTAATTAAACTGCGCTTAAGTGCACAGCTCAATAGCCGGTTGACTAAGGTTTGCTAAGGGGGAGTTATTGGTTTATGGATTTGTAAATACGCATAGAATTTGTAAATCCTTATTATTTATGAAATAAAAATACATGGATTTTGAAATAACATGTTTTATCCTTGGATTTGAATCCTTCTATTTTACACTATCAAATCATTTCAAATCCATTTAAAACATACTGTGGATTTTAAAATCCAAAAACAAATCACTAAACGAATAATAAGACATGATTTTGATAGTTATTTTAAAATCATTGATAGAATAACATATGATTTTTGTTTGGATTTCCAAATCCATCAAAATCAATGATCCAATACCCTCCCCCCCCCCCCAAAAAAAAATCATGTTTGGATAACATGTTTTATCCTTGGATTTGAATCCTTCTATTTTACACTATCAAATCCTTTCAAATCCATTTAAAACATACTGTGGATTTTAAAATCCAAAAACAAATCACTAAACGAATAATAAGACATGATTTTGATAGTTATTTTAAAATCATTGATAGAATAACATATGATTTTTGTTTGGATTTCCAAATCCATCAAAATCAATGATCCAATACCCTCCCCCCCCCCCTAAATTTCTAAAGCAAAAAACATACAACTCAAATTCTCGGTTTAATTACGGTTTGTTAAAGATTACAAGAACAAGAACAAGCCTACCAAAAGTATTGTTCGGATGAATTAAAGCATGTAATGAATTTAAGAAAATTTTTATCATTAAACGACCTAGTTAACTAGTTCAACTACTACGTAGAAAAAAAAAAAAAACATGGAAGACCATATGCCATGCATTCTTCTTCATCTTGTTCACGTCCTGGCTTTGTTCTTGCCCTTTCTTCTCTACAATGTTTTATGAACCAAAAAGTCAGTAAAATCAAAATCATTCTTTCATGTTTCTGACAAATCAGATTGGTAATTCTTTTTTTTTGTTTAAACTCTTTCCCTAATGACTAAACATTTAATAATTCCAAAAATTGTGGGTAAATCTAAACTACAGATCATGTTATAACATACCATTGGTTTCTTCTTTGCCATGGAATGAGAATCGCAAGAACCCTCACCTTTGGCTTCAACCACCTTATCTGGCATCTGTACATCACTTGGTCCCAAATTGTACAACTCCTGCTTTTGGTACAAGACAATGGAAACTTGTGGTCAACGGAAACATGTGGTACAAGACAATGAAAAATGTACTGATACAATACTTGGAGGCCAAGAAAACAATGCTTATTTTCTGGAGATGGTCGTCACTCGTGAGATGCATGGTAAATCCTCAAAACTATGGAGAGGAACAAAGCATAAATAGCAAAACCAGGGAGAGGAAAACTCGTCCTGATGAAGAACATGCAGTGTATTCTCCGCAGCATCTGTGGCTTCTTCCAGCAAACTTTTCCAAAGCCGTTTTCCAGAAGCAAACACAGAGATGCCTGTACGTTCTAGAATAGATGGATATGCCCAAAAAAGACTGTATCCTTGCAAACATAGCTGGCAAAAAGACTGAGATGACGCGGTCTCAATTTCAACACTTGGTGGTAGTATTAAACTGGATATGAACATCAAATTATCTGGACATGGATTATGGCGAATCCAAAACTACAAATAGGCCATAAGGCCAAATAAACCTGTTATACAATATATAGGAGCTACAACTCAATAACAAACACATCAAGCTGATGAATCTCAAACACTAATTTAAACACCTTTATCGACGTTTCTAAGAGCGATTCCAGTGGAAGATAAAGATTCCAGTACATGAGTAGGGATTTTTTTAGTTTACCAATGACAGTGATGGTGATAGGACCAGAGACACCTAACCTCCAGCGCTGATACTATAGCTGGACAGACCAGACGAGGATCATAATCTTCGGGAACCGGACAGGTAACAATGTCCCAAAACACGATGTTTTCGCCATTATAAATAAAAGAAGATCAATCAGATGTGAAACTAATCGTTCTTAAAACCCTGTACCTGTAAATCTTTTATATATAAACCGATACAGGTTTATATGGGCCGTGACCTCTTTTTTTATGATTCAATTTTTCTAATGGCTCATTAGTTGTGTCTTTGTGCAACAAGACAAAAACTAACGTAACATTTGAAGTTTCATGTAGAAATCGACACTGTTAATTACTCTCACGTATAAGATTTGGAAACAAAGACCAAGAAAACCAAACTTGGATACGAAGAAATGACGAACTAATGTGAAAAAGATGGTGAGCATGACGAAGGGTTCTGATATACACATGACCCAGAGCCAAAGAGTATGTACAAAAAAAAAGGGAAAGAAATATTCAGCCTTTAAAACTTACCAAATGGTTTTTCTTCCAATCCCGGAGAGGTAAGAATACTCTATCTCTATAGACCTAAACCCAGCTCTGATTCTTGAAATTTTTCCTCATCAGATGCCGAAACCCTACAAATCTCGTAATGCAAACTTCTTGCTTCTAGGATATCAATACTATTACCATTACCATCGTTAGCTATTCGATTTGGACGAGATACTAGGAGTAGTTGCTGGCTTCGCCTTGTGTTGGATGCTTTTCATGCTCAGCTCCATGCTTCTATGAACCATGTCCTGCAACAGTTTCTTAGCCGTCTCAGCAGATTTTTCTGCCCCGTCGACTTGTACTGCTATGCCATAGACAATTTTCTCTAGTATTAGTGGAGCCATTTCTTTCTCACGAGGGGTCTCTCTTAGTAGGTCCAAGAGGACTCTAGCTCTATCTCGGGACTTTGAAGTTCCTTCTACTGTTGAACTAAGCAGACCCGGGATTGCACCTTCTTTTAGTATGAGTTTCCGGTACTTGTCTCGGTTACTGCGGCATAGAGAAAGCAAAGCTCCAATCGCATGTTCTATGCTGAGTGGAGAACCATCCTCTACAGTCTCTACTAGAGTCAGAATACCAGATTCACAGCTGGTGATGGCATGCCGCCCGTCCTCAGAGTTAGAAAGTATCATCTCAACCAAGGCTGTAGCTTTTTCGGCAAACTTGGAATGTTTTTTGCATTCTTTGAGTAGGTGGATGAGCGGGGACACAGCTTTAGCATCTAGAATGGAGGTGGAATACTCTTTGCAAGCAGAAAGATTATGAAGGGCCGTGACTGCATCTACTTTCCCCTGAACAGTTCCAGAGCTAAGCATCTGAACCAGAAGTGGTGGAACTCCAGATGTTATAATCGTTGCCTTATTAGCTGGTGCAGCGGAGAGTGTTAGAATTGCCGCAGTTGCCAATTCACGCAAACTAGCATTGTGGAGCTTCAGAATCTGTATCAGAGGAGGAAGAGCTCCAGCTTTCACAATCTCAATCTTATTCCTGATCAGAATTTGCAACCAAAAATAAGTCAGAATTAGTTAATGACCATCCACATAGCAGGAAACTTCAGGTAAAGCTGCATTTCGAAGATCAGAACATAAAATCGTTAACCACATAACAACGAAACACTAATATCCATCACGAATCAGAAACGGGACTGCCATTGCTAATCAGTTCCAACTTCCAAATGTGCAAAGTCAGTATTGAAGTGAGAATTTGGATGTGAGCTAAATTAAACTCAATATCGTTGTGGTTTCTACAGATCTTAAGTCACAAAATATAGATACTCTCAGAGCATTCTTAGTCCCAGACTCATTCAGAAACTGAAAACCCCAGAACCAAAGTCTAATCTCCAAGCTTTAACCAGAGATTCGTGAAGTTTCTTAATAACTACCTAAGGCCTCAGATCGAGCAATAAATCTATAAAACCTAAAACAATCATTTTAGAGATTACCGTTCATTTCTAACGGCGAGGTTAAGGAGAGCGAGGAGAGAAGCGTGACGAGCATCAATGTTAGAGGAGATAAGCATAGGAACAAGCGGCGGGATAACTCCGGCGTCGGCGAGTTTTGACCTAGCCGAAGACTTCACCGGAGACTTTCTAAGCATCTTCCGGATTTCCCTAGCGGCTTCAATTCGGAAATCGAGATCTCCATGGAGAAGTTTCTTGGAGAGATGTAGAATCAGCGATTCCTTGGTGTTTTTCCATGTGTTGGTGGTGGAGGTCGTGGTTTCTTCCTCTGGTTCGTCTTCCGATATATTCGCCGTCATCGCTGAGTCGCCGGCGATGGAATCCATTATCTGATTATGGTTCTCCTCCACCACCATTATTATCTCTCTCTTCTTAAGTCCCCCAAGTAGATGATTTCTCAAGTTTGGGTTTCTCTAGTCAAAGAGGAAACGACTTATCTAATCTAATCAACAACTTAATAACTAATTAAGAAGAAAATTATGGTATTAGTTGGTAGAGCCGATATTTCTCGAGGTTAGTTAGTTTAACAAAACACATTTTACCAATTTGGACATTTTTACACAGTAAACTTATAGGTAAGCGAGTAATCTGTGGTACTAGAGATTATGTTTACTTTCCTTTCTTTTTTTACTAAACTTATATTGATTAACATGAGTCTATTAGAATAAATACGAGTAGATTTTAATTAGACGATATTTTAAAATGTATATTTTTATTTTTATTAATTTTGTTTGGTATATAAGATTGTATGACTGTATTTTGATTGTTAATTTTATGATTTAACCCGTAGAATATTGTATGGTAAACTTAATTAAATAAGTCTAGTATTCAAAATAATGAAAAAATGTTGACATAACATCGTTTTTTTTTTAACGGCAAATCAATTATATTGAATTATAAATGTGTTACAAAGTACATGATACAAAAAACAATCAAATACAACCATTGAACTAAATAAAAGAAATTAAATACAATTTCGATGAAAAAGTGGAAGTGACCATGCTTGCCAAACGGAAGCCTTACTGGCAACAGACGAAATCTATTAAGTCCCCTGTTCATATATTTGTAAAAGGTTAACATCTTATAGATGAAACTCCTAAATGCTTTTAGCATTACTCTGATTAAATGAATACACTGTTTTATTGCTTCAAATGATTCTGGATCATGTCTTTTGTAACGGTCTATCCAGCGTTGTCAATTCGTGATCATGAGTTTTGTTTCCATAATACTTGCAGAAACCGATCGCGGGACAGCGTGAACCGCACCATCATTGAATCGCCTTCTTAGAAAAAGGAAGTTATCGCATAAGCCAATTCCTTCAATCGTAAAGAATTCCCAAGTAATTCTCGGATCGAATACCCAAATGATTTTTTCAAACCATAAGTTAGGAGCAGATTCATCGGTTACAAACCGGAGATGACGCCAATAAATGAGAGCACTGGAAACAAATTTTATATGAAAAGTTAATTTACAATCTAAACGAATCAACATAACACAAGGCAAAAAACACTGGTGCCTAACTTTAAATAGTCTAATTTTAGACTAAAATATTTTGTGAGTTATATCATAGTAGACAACCCGTACATCTATAATCATAATTATGTAAATTACAACACGCTCCATCACATGACTAGTGCTACATAATCCCTTATATTAAAAGAGAAATACATTTGTGATTTGGCCATTTGGGTCGGGTCAACTTAAAATTTTTAACCCGAATTTTTAAATTGGATATTTAATAGGTCCAATTTAATGCACATAAATTTTTATTTGCATATTAAATTTCATTGCATTTATTAAGGTAACTATAATTATATTATATATATATTTAATTTTGTATTTCCTTATATTTTTCTAACTAATTAAAAAAATATTAAAAACAATTTATTTTTAATTTACTATATTACAGTATATAATAAATATTCAAATTTTTGTTTTACATATGTTGCAATTTTAATTTTTTAAAACGGAGATATATTACTCGGTTGACAAAAAAAGTGTACCTACAATGTCCCACATTTGCTAAAATATTTTTTGACAATAGTTCAGATTAATAAAATAAGACCAACATGTTTCGAACTACCAATGAGCAGTAAGCTTTGATATATCAAGCATCCAAATTTAAAATTTTAATAATCCGTTTTAAGTTTGAGCAAATTAAAAAACTTTTTAAAACCTTCAGAATATTATAATAAATACAATTATAAAAATTTTAAGATATTATAAATATTAAAACTTTTAAAAAATTTAAGATTTATTAAAGTTTCAAAATATTGTAATTTTTAATCTTTTTAAAAGTTTAAAATACTATAAATATTGAAACTTTTAAAAGGTTCATATATAATAAATAATAAATATTAAAACATTTAAATGGTTCAAATATTATAAATATAAAAATTAATCTATAATTTTGAAACGGGTCAGAACATATAATAAATCATTGATAATTTTGGTACGGGTCATAACATGATACACACCATTTAAGTTTTACAACAAAATACTTTGTAATACCAAGTCTCAAATAAATATAACTTTAAATTATATGGAAAAAAAATATTTATTTTACTCAACTAGTCGTCCTAAATTAGATGACTAAATTATACTAAAAATTTTCCTTTTTTTTATTGTATCAGAACTTATTATATTATTATTTACTCGATTTTTTCCTTCTATTCTTTCATCCAAACTCATTAAATAAATATGACTCATCGTAAACAACTATAGCGCAATGAAATAAAAATATAACATATTTTAATCTGTAATAAATCGTATTTTAAACGTCAATATTCTCATGCGCTGTAGCGCATGTCCGATTCTAGTTATTTATAATACTTTAGTACATATAATTTTTTTGTATCGATTGAGTAATATATGTCTGTATTCAAAAATTCAAATTATAACATATGCGAAAACATTTTATTTTAATTACAAATGTGTTTTGTGTAATAATATAAATTTTAAAAGAAATAAGATCATATAAAGATATTGGAGAAAGATTAATTTATTAGGGAGAGAATTTATGAAATTTTGTTAAATGTAACAAATTATGATTTTCAGTTTTGCAATTTTATTATAATTTAATTACAAAATTTACCTTAAAGTTTGGTTATTTATTCAAATGGCAGTTTTGTTATTTATACAAATGGCAAGGATTTATGATTGAAAATATTACATAATAAAAGGTTATTACCCAAAATGTACTTCAATTTAAATATATAGACTCGATTTTTACCCGCGTTATATCACAGAATTTTTTTTTTTAATTCATATTTTTTGAAATTTGCAGATTTGGTTGGAGTTTATTTAATAATTATTAAGATTGCATAATGCCAATTTTTATTAAATTAGTTTGATTATACATATCTTATATTGATGTTATTAAAGAAGTAGTAAAATGATGTTTTTACCCGTACTGAAATATGAGATATACAATATTTTTGTTTTTAAGTATTATCGATTCAAACATGTCTCATCTTACAAGTCGTCCCGTTTTACAACTCGTCCCGTTATATAATCCGTTTATATTAAAAATTGTTATAAAAATGTCATCTTGTATGATGTAAAAATGTTGTCTTGTATGATGTAAAAATGTTATCTTGTATAACATAGAAATGAACCAGGCAAAAAAAAACATGCAAGAAGTGATGGTACTCATAAAAAACAAAGGGATAATAAATCAAATCATACCATCAAAACCCAAAATATTTTCCAATGGAAATTTAATAAAATGATTTTTTATTTAATATAAAAAAAATATCAAAAGCACGTTTCAATATTTAATTTAGCATATTTCACCATTTTCTGATCTTTAACAAATTAAAAAATTTTGGTTGAATTTAAACCATCAGTGTCGAGATAGGCACACCATAGAAAGAGAGATTGACTGCGGTCGTTGAGCCAAAACACACAAGTGGTTGGATAATACACTACCTTCGGCTATTGCTGAACTCTAGGCTTCAGTTGACAACTTGGTGATTATTATCACTTATAGTTTTGCAAAGGTATAAATTATTTTCTTCTCTCTTTGTAATATAGTTAATATAGCCAAAGCACATTATATAACTTAAAAGCGTTAAAAGTTTTTGTTTCTACTTTAGCTAGAGAATTAAGGTCATACTTAACTTTAACTATTCTTTTACATTCCTCATCAAATAGGCGAACAAAAAAATAAATTTTTCCTCTACAACAATTGATGTTGACAATATGGAACAAAAAGTTAAGGATAATATTAAATAGATTCTCTTACTAATATATGTATGTTGGTATCTAATCATATATTAATATTTATAGAAAAAAATTCATGGTATGCATTTTATGCCTAAAAATTTTAAAGTTTTATTTTAAAATTATATTGATGGCAAAATAAATTTAGTTTAACTTAATATTAAAAAAGAAAAGAATATATTTTAATTACTTCTATAAACTTATTTTTAATTAATATTAATGGTTGAATATTTAACATCAAATTGTTTGAATGTAAAATTATATACAACGGAAAACCCATTTTTACAACAAGTGCGACAGTATGATTTTTTTTAAAAAAGATCTTAATAAATCAAATAGTAGAGCAATAATGTAAGGTTTTCTTTCTTGACTTTGAAACTAGAGTAGTAAATATGTGTGTTCATTTTTTCAAATGAGAAATGACTTTTGATGGGGAGGAACTCAATGATGCAAAGCAAAGTGAAAAGAAGAGAATGTCACTTTTTAGAAGACTTCAATCTTGTATACTATATATTACCGTTAATACCGGAGAACCAAAATTACATATCTCAGTAAACTAATTCCAATAAAAAAATTTGTCAAGTTAGTGGAGAAGAAGAAGATGGATTCCTTAACAGAGGATCTTTTGGGTAATTATATTAGTGAGATTAACACTAAAGAGCGTCACTACTTGTGCATCGATCGGTTTGCAAGCAATGGAAATCAATTCTTGAATCTCAGTTTTTCTGCGAGCTTTGCCTGTCTCATCATAAAAACTCTCATTCTTCATGGTCACTCATGTGCAGGGACTCTCCAAAAGAAGTCATAGCTTACTTTGGATACAATATTTGGGGACTTCCACGATCTCTAGGATCGTACATCTCTTGTTTCATAGTCGATAAGTTCGAGATCAGTAAGGAACATCGTGTTAGAGTCGAGGCTTACACGGATGTTGGCTTTATATTGATCAGTCGAGAATATAACCTACTATATAGCTAATCCAATTTCACGAAAATTTCTTGAGATCCTAATCTTTATCCTCATTTTTATCCTTCTCCTAGAGAATATGATGTATTCAGACACTTTGGGCTACAAAGTTGTTTACATGGATAAAAGCAACATAAATGATACAATGTTGCATTTATATTCATCTGAGACGGATTTGTGGAGTTTCAAAACCCATTTGAGGCTAGTACTATATCCATATGGAGCAAGATAAATAAATGTTTAGTATCTACTAAGTTCAACGAAGGCAAGCCTTGGATTCACAACAACTTGGAGCATGGTAGTAGCCATGGTAACATTTTGAGCTTTGCTGGAGAACTTGACCCATTTCAAGCTCTCTATGACATACACTATATATATACCCCGTTGGCTATATATCAGATCTCTTCCTAACAATCATGAGCAAAGGTGAGGAGATCTTTCCTTATTGCTTCTTATTTATTTCTTAGTTATTGTTTTTTTTCTTTAAATGAATATATTGGTAACTTTGATTTGGTTATTGATGATTGTTAACATTAAAATGATATAAGAGTATAGGGATTCATACGCTACATAACCCATATAAATAATAGAGTGAAATAAACAGAGGAGAAGAGAGCAAATAATAAAAAAGAACTCATGAAACCTAATAACATGATGTTTATTTTGGTGAGACATTTTTTATTATTTCAAACAAGATGAAGTATTTCGAATACGGGTCGGGTTTGATATCGGTCTTTTTTTGTCAACAAAACACTAAAATTAGTTCAACTGAGCCAATTGGGTGAACAATTGTTTACATACATACTTAACGGTTTGATTCCGGTCTAATCATATTTTTTTCTAATTATAATTTTAGGATACAATAAAATTGATTAAATAAAAAATCAGAATAGAGCAATTTCAATGGATCAGCATGGCTTCATTTTTCTTTCTAATTCTTTATTTTCGTAAAGATGAAATTTAACATTTGGTTCTGTTCGAAATACTCCTGATATATATCATATCATATCATATGTTACTCTAACGGTTTGGTAATATGTTAGGTATGATAGATGAATTGCATGTTTGGAAAATTTAAATTTGAAAGTCTAGAACTGTACTGCTTAGAAATTATCTTAGAAGTTGAGAAAATTTTACCAAATCATCCAAAATATTTGTCTTGAAAAATTATTGAATTTTTGGTAAATAAATTGTTTCTATCATTAGTGTTGGCAATTAGCCCTGGGCAAAATATTTGTTAGATTCGCTTCGCTTCGATATTCGTTTCGATTCGATTCGAAAAATTCAAATATCTATAAGATGTTGAACCAAAGCAAATATGAAAATGTAGTATTCGTAAAAGCCGAACCAAATAACAAATATTGATTTTTTTAATGTCGAATATCCGCTTCGCTTCGTATATTAATCATTATATAATATATATAACTACGTTCGGACCCGCGCTACAGCGCGGGGGAAAATTATCGGTTTTAAAATTTTCATTACATTTACATGTATATTGTATTATATAGTTTTTATAGCTGTAAAAAAAAAACGCAAATTGAGAGGTCTACTTCATTTGTTGTTATAATAGTATAATTAAGAGAACACACACTGCGTAGTTTTACATTTGAAATGTTGAGTAGTGAAAAGTTAGGCTTCTTCAAGTATTCTTTTGTGATTATCGAATTATATATACTACAGCGCAGGGGAATAATTACAAAATATAATTTTTATTATACTTTGGTGTATATTTAAATTTATGCTTGATAATGGAGTTTGTAAATTTCAATAGGAGTAAATTGGTGAAAGTAAAATTATAAAATATCATAAAATAGAGTATTTGTAAAAGTAAAACAGATCTTATGATTTTGTAGACATATTTTAGAAGGAAGTAATTATAATACATTTGTCTTTTTGACAATTTTATATAACAATAATATTAATTTTGAAATTATAGTTTAATGTATATATATATATATAATAAATAGAGGAGTTTATTTTGGCCTTTGATTATATATACTTGTAACGCCCGTGTTCTGGAAATTAATGGAAGACTTGAATGTGTATAGAAATTAGGGTGGAGTCGGTTTGATTCCGGTGGATTTCCTAAACTGGTCGATTTGTTTAATTGAATCAAAGAAGGTTTAATTAATGTTGGTTTAAGTAAACCCTGGTTTAATCAAAATTAAACCAAAAACCCCAGTTTTATAAAGAACGCTACATTCTCTCTTTTGTTTTGTCACTGTTGTTTCTGAGAGTTGAGTTGAGAAAAAGAGAAGGAGAAGTTCACTTGTGAGAAGGAGAGGGTTAGCTTTGCTTTGGTGTTTAAGGCAAGAGAAGCAGATTCATCACGTCCTGGTAGAATAAAGTTACGGCGTATCAAACCTAATCGAAAGGAAATGAATTTTGGTAGATTTGTTCTTAAGACGTGTACGTTAATTCTCCTTTTTACAGAAGTGAATTCGGATTAATACTCAGTGAGTTATATGCAATTTGGCGAGACGCGTTTTCTCTGTTGCGAACTGGGATCAACGGAGTTTGTAAGTGCGATCGTAGTTTCATCGTTTCTCCGATCGACACCAAATTTTGTGGGGGAGCTTCGTAACGTCTGGATCTTGCTTTTCACCGTAGGGATTAAGAAGTTAACGATTGGTTTATGTTTTAGGGCTTCGTTTATGCGGCTGTAGTTTTTCTGTTGTTTCTGTCCTTTTGGTTCTTAGAGATTTGTGTTTGTGTGGTTCTTTGTAGGTCGTTGTTTGGCTGTTCCAGTCACGAGAAGAGTCTTTCCTGGTTTTTTTTGTAATTCAAATCACCTTGTTAAGGTGAGTGCGTGACCATGAGCTTAACTAAGCGATTGGGATTGAGTGACTTGTTGTGTAATGATTTGTAGGTGAACTGGATGTGTTATTGGATGTTTAGCTTACTGGATGGTTTGTTTTTGTTATATATGTGGGTGTTATCTCATTGCTTGTGTGTCTAGCTCGTAGATGTGAGGATCGCCCTCACTAAGTATTTACGAAATACTTATGCAAAGTGTGATCCGTGGAAGCATGGCGAGGAGAGGAGGATGATCTAGGCGCTCATTGGTGTTTTAGATTATGTTGGATTTGTTAGGGTGTTAGAATGGAATTTAGAAACATGTTAGGATGATCATGTTTTGGAATAATTTTTGGTTGAACTTGATGGTTTAATGAAATTGTTTTATTGGATTTTTGGGTAAGTCTTCCGCTGGTTAATATTGTTGGTTTACTTTAATGAGATTTCTTGGTTTAATTGATTTAAATTATTTTGGCCGGTTTAGCTGGTTTGAATTAATTGGGTTAATCCGGTTTGCATGTTTAAAAAAAATGGGATGGGTTCTTTCAATTTGGTATCAGAGCATTGACAGTTCTAGGACGAGATTTAATTGGTAAAAATTGTGATGTGATGTGTGAATTTCATTGATGAGCAATGATGATGTGGATTGCATGCTGGTTGATTTGTGTGTTTAATCAATTGTGTGAGCATGGAGACCTAGATCATCCTCTCGAGCCTTCAATGAGATTCCACGGTAAATTGTGTAGTTTAGTGATTTGTTTGGTGTTCTTAGCCTTCTGTTGTGTTGCAGATGGTTAAAGGTGGAGCTGTCGGTCGTGGTCGTGGTCGTGGGCGTGGGCGCGGTAGGGGGCGTGGTGTTGCCTCGGGTAACGACACGAGTGTGGGCCGGAGTGCTACGGCCGATTTTGTTAGCGAGTCCCAGTCGCATCAGGAGGGGCCCGTGGGTGGTGAGAGTGTGAGTGCCATGGGAGCCGGTTCGTCCGGGAACGGTACTAGTGTTTTTGGAAACCCGGTTGGGGGTGTTACAACAGGTGTAACCTAGGGTCAGAATGATCGGCTTGCGGATTTACTGACGCAGCTCTTGTAGCGGTTACCGGGTGCGGTACCGCCGGTGCAGGCTCCTGTTGAGCCTGGGGTGCAAGCTCCTGTTTGGCCTGAGGTGCAGGCTCCTCTTGGGCCTGGTGTGCAGCCTGTTGTTGGGGTTGTACCGCCTGAGGGGGTAGGTGCGGTGGTCGAGCAGCCGTACTATCTGCGGATGTTGGAGCAGCTGCAGCGGTTCGGGATGTCCGTGTTCTTCGGAGGCTCCGACCCGACTGTAGCGGATGAGTGGCGAGTGCAATTGTAGCGGTATTTCCAGTCGATGAGGTGCCTAGAGGTGTATCGGGTGGACCTAGCGGCCCACTACTTGGCCAGTGATGCACATTTGTTGTGGCAGAGTGTGCTGGCCAAGAGGGGGCAGGGATTGGCGGTGTGGGGAGATTTCTTAGCAGAGTTTAATGCCAAGTACTTCCTGTTGGAGGCACTAGACCGGATGGAGTCGCAGTTCTTAGCGTTGACTCAGGGCGAGCGGTTGGTGCAGGAGTACGACTCGGAGTTCAGCCGACTCCTGGTGTACTCGGGGCGTGCAGGAGATCCTGCGCAGACATGAGGGTGCGGTGCAAGGTGCGGGCCTATGAATCGCGTGTGGATCTGGTTGAGGTAGCGGTGGGGATCGAGGACGAGTTGAGGAGTCACGGGGTGATTCCTAGTCCGTCGGTGCAGCCGAATAAGACCCAGTCGCAGTCGGTTCCGAGCAGAGGTGGCAAACCTGCTCAAGGACAGAAGAGGAAGTGGGATGATACTTCCAGAGCGAGTCCGGGCGACCGGAAGTGCTTCAGGTGTGGGAGCACGGACCACAGGGTGGCGAGTTGTCCGAAGAAAGGCGAACCGTGGGTGGATACCCGTGTCTGTTACCACTGCAGAGAGACGGGGCACATCAAGACGAGGTGTCCTAAGTTGCAGCAAATGGTGGTAACAGCGGTGCAGCCGGTGATGCAGCCAGTGGTGCAGCAGTGGGTGCAGCCAGGATTGCAGCTGGGAGGGCAGTCTTTGGCTCAGCTGGGAGCACCGCCGGTGGCACAGATCGAGGGATCGTGGGGGTACTCGACCGTGGAGACAGGAGAGCCAAGCACTGGACGGCCGATCACAGGTTTAATTCTAAGACTCAGTCTGTTTCCTTCTGTTGTTTTAGAATTCGTGCTGTTTTCCTGTGATTTTGGGATGGGCGGTCTTAGTGAAAAGGGTTTGTGTAGGGACCCTGTTGGTGGGCGGGTTCTTGTCCCACGTGATGTTTGATTCTGGAGCTACGAATAGCTTCATTACCCCGGAGTGCGCGGCGGGTGGTAACATCCGAGGAGATCCGGATGGTCGTTTTGGAGCTGTTAGAGTCGCAGGAGGCGCGTTGCTAGCGGTTTAGGGACGGGCTATTGGTGTGGATGTACAGATTGCGGGAGAGTCGATGCCGGCAGATCTGTACATTAGTCTGGTAGAGTTGTATGATGTAATTCTGGGCATGGATTGGCTGGATCGGCACAGAGTTCATCTGGATTGTCATCGAGGGAGAGTCTACTTCGAGCGGCCCGGACCGAAGATGTATTGCCAGGGTGTGAGACCAATTTCGGGGAGTTTGGTTATTTCGGTGATGCAAGCGGATAAGATGATCCGGAAGGGGCGGGAAGCTTACTTAGCGACGATCGTTATGCCAGAAACGGTCGAAGAGATAGCAGTGGATAAGATCCGGGTGGTCCTGGAGTTCGAGGATGTGTTTTAGTCGTTGAAGAGGTTACCACCATCTCGCTCTGATCCCTTCACGATTCAGTTAGAGGCCGGGACAACGCCGTTGTCTAAGGCTCCGTACAGGATGGCTCCAGCGGAGATGGCTGAGCTGAAGAAGCAATTGGAGGATCTGCTGGGTAAGGGTTTCATCTGTCCTAGTGTTTCACCGTGGGAGCACCGGTGTTGTTCGTTAAGAAGAAGGATGGGAGTTTCCGGCTGTGTATCGATTACCTGGGACTTAACCGAGTCACGGTGAAGAACAAGTATCCTTTGCCGCGGATTGACGAGTTATTGGACCTGTTGAGGGGAGCTACGTGGTTCTCTAAGATCGATTTGGCATCGGCGTACATCAGATTCCTATCGACGAGGCGGATATCCGTAAAACGGCGTTCAGGACAAGGTATGGGCAATACGAGTTCATGGTGATGCCTTTCGGGTTGACTAATGCACCAGCGGCGTTCATGAGGCTGATGAACAGCGTATTCCAGGCGTTTCTGGATGAGTTTGTTATCATCTTCATCGATGATATTCTGGTGTATTCTAAGAGTCCTGAGGAGCACGAGGGACACTTGCGGGCAGTGTTGGAGAAGCTGCGGGAGCAGAAGTTGTATGCTAAGTTGAGCAAGTGCAGTTTCTGGCAGAGAAAGATGGGTTTTCTGGGTCATATCTTGTCTGCAAAGGGAGTTTTTGTGGATCCAGAGAAGATTGAGGCTATCAGAGACTGGCCTAGACCGCAGAATGCCACAGAGATTCGGAGTTTTCTGGGATTGGCGGGTTACTACAGACGGTTTGTGAAGGGCTTTGCCAGTACAACTCAGCCAATAACCAAGCTGACGGGGAAGGATGTTCCATTTGTGTGGACTCCTGAGTGTGAGCAGGGTTTCGCTCAACTCAAGGAGATGTTGACGAGTACGCCGGTTTTGGCTTTAGCGGAGCAGGGAGAGCCGTATGTGGTGTACACGGACGCTTCGGGAGTTGTTTTGGGTTGTGTGTTGATGCAGCAGGGTAAGGTGATCGCCTATGCTTCGCGGCAGTTGCGGAAGCATGAGGGCAACTACCCTACTCATGATTTAGAGATGGCAGCAGTGGTCTTTGCTCTGAAGATTTGGAGATCTTATCTGTATGGAGCGAAGGTTCAGGTGTTTACAGATCATAAGAGTCTGAAGTATATATTCACGCAGCCTGAGTTGAACTTGAGGCAGAGGCGCTGAATGGAGGTTGTTGCAGACTATGATCTGGAGTTAGCTTACCGTCCCGGTAAGGCTAATCTGGTTGCCGATGCTCTGAGCAGAAAGCGGGCGGCTTCAGCTCGAGGGCTAGATATAGAGACCTTGGTGGGAGAACTTAGCACCTTGCGGTTGTGTGCTATATCTCAGGAGCCACTAGGGTTAGAAACAGCTAACCGAGCAGATCTTCTGCCAGAGTTCGAGCGGCTCAGGAGAAGGATGTAGGACTGGTTAATGCTTCTAAGGATACTGAGTCAGAGTATCAGGTTGCAGCCAATGGTACTATCCTTGTGCATGGGCGAGTTTGTGTACCCATGGATGAGGAGTTGAGACGAGAGATCTTGATTGAGGCTCATGCGAGTAGGTTCTCTATTCATCTAGAAGCGACCAAGATGTACCAAGATCTGAAGCGGTACTATCATTGGGTCGGGATTAAGAAGGACGTGGCTAAATGGGTCTCTGAGTGCGATGTATGTCAGCTAGTGAAGGCTGAGCATTAGGTGCCGAGTGGATTATTGCGGAGTCTCCCTATTCCGGAGTGGAAATGGGACATGATCACGATGGATTTCGTGGTAGGTTTGCCAGTGTCTCGGTTCAAGGATGCTATTTGGGTCATTGTGGACCGTTTGACTAAGTCTGCACATTTCTTGGCTATCAAGAAAAAAAATGGAGCGGCAGTGTTAGCTAAGAAGTATGTGCATGAGATTGTGAGACTTCATGGAGTACCGGCCAATATTGTGTCAGATCGGGATTCGAAGTTCACTTCGGCGTTCTGGAAGGCTTTCCAGAAGGAGATGGGTACTAAGGTGCATTTGAGCACGGCTTACCATCCTCAGACAGATGGGCTGTCTGAGCGGACCATTTAGACACTTGAGGATCTGTTGAGGATGTGTGTGTTGGACTGGGGTGGTCAGTGGGCAGATCACTTGAACTTGGTGGAGTTGCTTATAATAATAGCTACCATGCGAGTATTGGGATGGCTCCTTATGAGGCGTTGTATGGGAGGCCATGTCGGACACTTCTATGCTGGACTCAAGTGGGGGAGAGGAGCATTTATGGTGCGGATTTTGTTCAGGAGACTTCAGAGAAGATTCGGGTTCTGAAACTGAACATGAGAGAGGCGCAGGATCGGCAGAAGTGTTATGCTGATAAGAGGCGCAAGGAGTTGGAGTTTGAGGTTGGAGATATAGTGTATCTCAAGATGGCGATGTTGCGTGGTCCTAACAGGTCCCTTACCGAGAATAAGCTGAGTCCGAGGTTTATGGATCTTTTCAGGATTGTGGAGCGGGTGGGACCGGTGGCTTATCGGTTGGAGTTACCTGAGGTAATGCATGCATTTCATAAGGTATTCCACGTGTCGATGCTGAGCAAGTGTCTTCACAAGGATGATGAGGTGTTGGCTACGATCCCGGCAGATCTTCAGCCTAGCATGACCTTGGAGGCGAGGCCAGTGAGGGTTCTCGAGAGGTGGGTAAAGGAACTTCGACGTAAGAAGATTCTTTTGATGAGAGTCCAGTGGGACTGTGATGGAGTCTTAGAGGAGACTTGGGAGCCAGTGGCCAGGATGAAGGCAAGGTTCCGGAAGTGGTTTAACAAGCAGGTCGAGGAGTAGACCGTTGGCTTGTTTTGGTTTGAGTTTTGTTTTGGTTGTATCTCTTTTGTATTTTCATTTTTGGTGTAATGATTATGACATTGGAGATTAATAAGATGACTATTTCTTAGATTTGACTTGTTGTGTCATGTGTAAGAGAAATATGTGCAAGTTTCTAAAAATAGAAAGTGTCGGGTTTGACGGTTCTATTTTTGGAAAGTCTTGGGCTGGTGGTTAGTATAGCATTGCGATGCTATAAGTGGACCACGGGAGGTATATCTGATCGAGAGATATGCTCGAGGACGTTTAGACTTATTTGCTCGGATATGATGTGATGGCCTCGGATGACGATTCGAGTGCACGCTTCAGGGTGACGACCCGAGAGCGAGCGTGAGACTTCCCGGATACCGTAGTTAGAAGGCGGGTGGCTTAATAGCGAGCCGGTATGACTTGAGGGTTGCGACCTGAGAGCGGGGGGAGTGGTGAAACTTCCTGGATACCGTAGTATAAGGCAGAGGTCTGAGGACGAGCCGGTATGATTCATGGGTTGCGACCTGTGGACGGGGGAAGTGGGTGAGTATGAGCAAATAGAGTCTAGAACGTGAGTATATAGACTATATAGGAGCCTCAGAGGAGTCAGTTCTAAGAGTGCGGACTGTGTAGACGGTAGCACGGAGTCCTAGACGGATGGACGGTGTTGAAGGATTCGAGGACGAATCCCTGTTAGTGGGGGAGAATTGTAACGCCAGTGTTCTGGAAATTAATAGGAGACTTGAATGTGTATAGGAATTAGGGTGGAGTCGGTTTGATTCCGGTGGATTTCCTAAACTGGTCGATTTGTTTAATTGAATCAAAGAAGATTTAATTAATGTCGGTTTAGGTAAACCCTAGTTTAATCAAAATTAAACCAAAAAACCTAGTTTTATAAAGAACGCTTCATTCTCTCTTTTGTTTTGTAGCTGTTGTTTCTGAGAGTTGAGTTGAGAAAAAGAGAAGGAGAAGTTCACTTGTGAGAAGGAGAGGGTTAGCTTTGCTTTGGTGTTTAAGGCAAGAGAAGCAGATTCGTCACGTCCTGGTAGAATAGAGTTACGACGTATCAAATCTTATCGAAAGGTAATGAATTTTGGTAAGTTTGTTCTTAAGGCGTGTACGTTGATTCTACTTTCTACAGAAGTGAATTCGGATTAAAACTCAGTGAATTATATGCAGTTTGGTGAGACGCGTTTTCTCTATTGCGAACTGGGATCAGCGGAGTTTGTAAGTGCGATCGTGGTTTCATCGTTTCTCCGATCGGCACCAAATTTTATGGGGAGCTTCGTGACGTCTGGATCTTGCTTTTTACCGTAGGGATTAAGAAGTTAACGGTTGGTTTATGTTTTAGGATTTTGTTTCTGCGGCTGTAGTTTTTCTGTTGTTTCTGTCCTTTTGGTTCTTAGAGATTTGTGTTTGTGTGGTTTGTTGTTGGGAGTTGTTTGGCTGTTGCAGTCACGAGGAGAGGTCTTTTCTGTAATTCAAATCACCTTGTTAAGCTGAGTGCGTGACCATGAGCTTAACTAAGCGATTGGGATTGAGTGATTTGTTGTGTGATAATTTGTAGGTGAACTGGATGTGTTATCGGATGTTTAGCTTACTGGATGGTTTGCTTTTGTTATATATGTGGGTGTTATCTCATTGCTTGTGTGTATAGCTCGTAGATGGGAGGATCGCCCTCCCTAAGTATTTAAGAAATACTTATGCATCTCTTTCTTTGATGCAGGTAAAGGCAAAGTGTGATCCGTGGAATCATGGCGAGGAGAGGAGGATAATCTAGGCGCTCATTGGTGTTTTAGATTATTGTTGGATTTGTTAGGGTGCTAGAATGGAATTTAAAAACATGTTAGGATGATCATGTTTTGAAATAATATTTGGTTGAACTTGATGGTTTAATTGAATTGTTTTATTAGATTTTTGGGTAAGTCTTCCGCTGGTTAATATTGTTGGTTTATTTTAATGAGATTTCTTGGTTTAATTGATTTAAATTATTATAGCCGGTTTAGCTGGTTTGAATTAATTAAGTTAATCCGGTTTGCATGTTTAAAAGAAAAAAAAATGGAATGGGTTCTTTCAATACTTAAGCTAAATGGGCTTCGTAAGGTGAGTTTGTAAAATGACGAAGCAATAATTTGTACATTTTAAATTTTATAAAAAGCCGATTTCAATCATGTTTTCTTGTCGATTGGATGATACTCTTTTGTTTGTGTCTTCTAAATAATGTCCTCCTTTTCTTTATATTATCCGAAAACCCAAAAAACATCATAAACTAAAGACAATCCAGATCCTGGCTCCTTATTTAAAATCGACGTTGCATTTATGTTGAAGAGTTCTGTAGAAGAAGCCTCTCACATATCCTTCAAACAAAACTTTTAGCCTATCAGCAAAAAAAAAAGGTAAAGAAATAGACTGATTACAAAAAATGCAAGGAACAAAGGCAAATATTACGATCTGAAATGATGAAGAAACCTACCGCTGTCTCCGATCAAAAGAAGTTTAATGAGGTAATCGTAATCAGCACGAGCTCTAGCAGGAGGAGCAATCATCTCTTAAGAAAAATTTAAGTTGTATCCGAATAAAACAAATCACTGGTAAAGAAATAGACTGATTACAAAAAATGCAAGGAACAAAGCCAAATGGAGACAAATTCAAATCGAGAATCATGAACGTAAAACACTAAAAAATCGAAAGGGAGAAGAAGTACCAGATCTAAAACTCAGGGAACACAAATCATAAGAAGATTCAGAATGGAGCAAAGACAGTAACCGGACGGCCGTTGAATTATTTATTACTCCCGATCTTTTTCTTAGAAGAACTTTTTTATTTTTTGGTTTGAGAGTTCTGTGTTGAAGAGTTCTTTAGAAGAAGCGTTCATTAGTAATATACTGTTTTTTTTTAATTTAGATCGTATCATTGTAGGTAATAGAGACATTGCGGAAGAAAGATTATTTTTAAAAATAAAAGAAACTGTGGAAGGTATGATACGATTAACCATTTGTTCATATGATATATATAGCATAACTTACTGCGTCTATAAGTTAGGGTTCAAATAATATTCGACAATAATATTTGAAATATAAAATATTAATACTTCCATATTTAAAGATTTGAGATGTTTTTAAGTATTTTCTTAAGTTATGATTTACAACTAGATTTTAACCCGCGATACACCACGGGATGTCATTCTAAAGTATATTATTTTTTATTAATTTTTTTTGGTATATAAAAAATACTATATTTTGATTGTTAATTATATGATTTAACCCGTAAAATATCATATGATAATTTGTTTTTTATATAATTGTAATTTGATCAAATTAATTAAATAAGTGTAATATTTAAAATAATGTAATGATATAGACATAATATTCGTTTACACAATATAATTTTATATTAAAATATTTTGTGAGTTATACTATGGTAGACAACCCGTATAAATATCTATAATCATAATTATATAAATTATAACTCGTTCCATCACATGACTCGTGCTACACAATTATCAGTAATACTTTAGTACATCCATTTTTGTATCATTTGAGTAATATACATCCGTTTCTAAAAATTCAAATTGCAGCATATGCAAAAAAAAGTTATATTTTTATTATAGATATGTTTATGTAATAAAATAAATTTAAAAACAAATAAGATCATATAAAGATGATAGAGAAATATTTGATTTATTAGGGAGAGATTTTAGGAAATTTTGTTAAATGTAATAAATATTGATTTCTACTTTTACAATTTTATTCTGATTTAATTACAAATTTATCTTAAACTTTTTCTATTTAATCAAATAGCAAGGGTATAATTATGAAAATATTATAAAATAAAAGGGTAAAACACAAAAGGTACTTCAAAAATTTTAATATAGATTATTTCCTTAAAATGATTTTATGTTAGTCAGCGTTAAGGTTTCAAAATTTTCATTTAATATAATTTTCTATAATTAGGTATAAGTTACCTAAAATTGTGGGATTGTTTGTCTCGCATTTAAGCTGTTGATTAATGCATTTTCATAGCCTAACTAATGATGCTAACTATTCAAGTTGTCGATATTCTCATCCCTATATTAGTAAAAGAGAAGTACAAAATAGAATACGGGTCGGGTCAAAATTAAAAAATTAACCCGATTTCAACAATTGGATACCTTCCATATCTAATTTTAGGATTGTATTATTTCCATAACTAATGATAGGATTTCCAAATATTTCTCTAACTAATTTAATATAATCTATTAAAATAATTATTATTTTTCTTTCACTTTTATTTGATCTTATTTTTAGTTTATGATATTATACTATATAATATAAATATTTAATAAAAATTGAACTTTTTTTTGCATATAATGCAATTTGAATTTTTCAAAACGAACATAGAATACTCAACTACACTCGCTTATATTTTGGACAATGGTTTAAAATCATTATAAGTATGACCAATATTAAAACCATTGTTACATGAGCATATTTAAAATTTCAAAAAGTTTCAAAATGTTATGATTAAAAGGTTCAAATATATAAAAACTTTAGAATTTAAAATATTGAAAATATTTTTTTAAGACATAAATGTAATTTTGGAGATATAATTTTTATTTATAAAATATATTATATATCAAATTATTTAAAATTTAGATAGTTCACGGGTAGTTTGTTAAAATCACAATTATAATGATAAAGTGAGTTATGAATAATGTTTTTTACGAAATGAATTCTGTTACGGGTTGGTCCTTCAAAAAATATATTGTAAATATGTAATTTTTATGTATATTCCTACTTCTACTACAAAAATGGTCAAAATGAATATTTTATCGACAAATATTATTTCGTGCTGTTAAATTTTCACCGTGTTTTTAATTGTATCAAAACTTAATATATAATTTTTTACTCGCTTTTTCCTTTATTATTTTATTTAAACTTATTATACAAATATATGATTCACCGTAATCGACTGGACTGCAAAAAATAATAATTGTAACGTATTCTAATCCGTTGAAGATTATATATATGTAATTATTTTCCCCGCGCTATAGCGCGGGTCTGAACCTAGTTATTGGGTAATATCCAAACCCGTTTTTTCTACCCGATTTCTAAGTATCCAAAATCATAATTTCGGGTAAAATTTTTTAATAACCGGACCCGGAAGCACTTTTGTACTTCTCTTTTACTAATATAGAGATATGTGTATTTATAGATTTGGATATATATATGATAGGCCTATTATTCAAATTATTATATTTTGGCCTGTTGGGCTTTTTGCTAAATGTTGTTCTTAAGAAAATAAAACTTTATTAGAAAAATCAGTATTAAAAATAAAATGTGAGAATTCTATGGACGGTGGTTATATTTCCTTCATATTTTGAAAACATGTCAAACAAAAACCTCTAATATCTCATATTTTGCACTTTATATTTATGTACTATATCTCTTAATTTCCCTAAAAATATAATTAAATCTGACCGTTGTGAGATTAATTTCAATTTCCTTTTTCTTTTTAACTTCATAATTAATTTGTTTATTCTCTCTCTCCCAACACAACGCTTCTTCTTTATTCATTCTTCCTTGAGAGAGAAATCAAAACTTCTTTTTCTTCCTGTTCTAAACCCTAATTAACAATCATGAGCAAAGGTGAGGAGATGTTTCCTTATTGATTCTTATTCATTTCTTAGTTATTGTTTTTTCTTTAGATGAAGATATATTGGTAACTTGATTTGGTATTGATGATTGTTAACGTTAAAAATGATATAAGAGTATAGAAATTTATACGCTATATAACCCATAGAAATAATAGAGTGAAATTAACTAAGGAGAAGAGAGCAAATAATAAAAAAGAACTCAAGAAACCTAATAACATGATGTTTATTTTGGTGAGAAATTTTTTATTATTTCAAACAAGATGAAGTATTTCAAATTCAGGTCGGTTTTGATACCGGGTGGACAATTGTTTACATACATACTTGACGGTTTGATTCTGGTCTAATCATAATTTTTTTTCTAATTATAATTTTAAGATACAATAAAATTGATTAAATAAAAAAATCACATTAGAGCAATTTCAATGGATCAGCATGGCTTCGTATTTCTTTCAAATTCTTTATTTTGTGTAAAGATGAAATCTAACATTTGGTCTGTTCAAAATACTTTAGAACTGTACTGCTTAGAAATTATCTTAGAAGTTGAGAAAATTTTAACAAATCATCAAAAATATTTTTCTTGAAAAATTATTGTAATTTTTTTAAATAAATTGTTTCTATCATTAGTGTTGGCAATTTGTTACCATTGCGATTAATGGAATAAAGACAAAGAAAAGAAAAGAAAAAACACAACAAAATCTTACCGTTATGAGATTAATTTTAATTTTCTTATTCTTATTAACTTCATAATTAATTTATTTATTCTCTTTCTCCCAACACAACGCTTCTTCTTCGTTCATTCTTCCTTGAGAGAGAAATCAAAACTTTCTTCTTCCATTTCTAAACCCTAAAACCAATATACAGAGTCTCTGTGAACTCCGATGATGATATTGGAATAAAAGCAACCAGAGAGGAGACGATGATGATGCGTAACGGTAAGATTGGAAATTGAATGATAGATCAGAATCGATCTCCATCGATCCTCTCTTCTTCTTCTTCTTCGTCACTCTAAATACTGAATCTACCGGAGACTGACTACGGAAACATAGACGCTTTCATCGGAGACTGACTACGACGGAATCCAAAAGTGAAGAGAAGAATCGAGCGAGAGGTATTCGTAATAATCCTCTGTTTTCTTGATTTGAAGTTGATATCTAATTGTAATAGACTTAGCGTATGAAGTGGTTTGGTTGGATTCACACAGGACAACCTCGTAGAGTTACAGAACCGTGGTTAAGTATGTAAGATTTGTCTCTCATTAGTTTCTCTTCTTTATTAGATTATGTAACTAGCCACAGATGTGATCTTAGGTCTTCTGAAACAAGTGTTTGAGAGATAGACCTGATCGAGCGAGAGATATTCGTAATAGTCCTCTGTTTTCTTGATTTTGAATTTGATAGTCTAGAATTTATTATTAATTATTAGGAATGATTTAATTAGAGATCTAAATGATTTAATTTAGTGTCTAGAGAATGAATAGCTAACTGTAATAGACTTGTTTTGGATACTTAAACTACGGGTAGGCGTAGGAAGTTGTTGGAGTTGCAGAACCTTGCTTATGTAAGCATGGTCTCTCTTTAGCTTCTCTTCTTTATTAGTTTATGTAATTAGCTACAGATGTTCTCTTAGGTCTTCTGAAACAAGTGTTTGAAAAATAGACATGATCTTAAGTTAGTTGTGATGAGTGTGCAACAACTCCTTGAATCTAAAAAGTTTCAGGAATATATTTTAGCGGTGGTTCTCTGATGAAAGGCTTCACCAAGTTGAGATCTTTTACACTCAGGAGCCTGAGAGGGGACTATCTTGAGGCTCCTATTAGGACTGTTGTTCAGATCCACATGTGTGAGCAAAATCAAACCTTGCAAAGTAACTTGACAAAGACACATGAAATAATGAGTGAGTTTCCCTTGGATCCAAAGATGGCGAAGATGCTCATAGTCAATCTTGAATTCAACTGCGAGGTTCTCTCGGTTTCAGCCATGGTCTCAGGTGCGCCTTTACTTTTTTTTTTTTTTTTTTTTTTTTTTAATTCTTGGTAACTTTGGTTAGGTTTGTAGTTAAGGGTAGGCTTAATTTTGCTACCAATTTCCATTATGCAACTAGTCTAATGTGCGTTATTAAAACTCATATTTTAGTGTTAGGTTATCATCAGCAGTCTCTAGTTTGGATTCTGCATATTGATAAGTATCATTGTTCGTTGCAGTTTCTCAGTTATTCTCTCTCATGAAGCTAAGGGTATCAGTCTCATCGCCTCTATGCATCTGCTGACCTCTTCCATAAAGCTCTTCTGTTGTATATACCAATTCTTTATCTAGTACCGAACTGCTTTATTCGGCCTAGAGACTAGAGAGGCTCAGAAACCAGCAGATGAAGCTGAAGCTAAGTTTGGACACATTTATGGAGATCACATCACACTGTTGAACTAGCTGTTGTCCAACAGATGAAGATCCCAATTGGTGCTATGAAAACTTCATCAAACAACAGAACGCGTTGAAATCTGCAGACAATGTTAGACATCAGCTAGTTCAGTCCGGATAATGTCAATATCAACATAAGGAAGGCCATGCTTGCCGGTTTTTCTACGCAAGTGGAAACTTAGAATGCAATGGCCATTACTTGATAATCAAAGACAACTAACCAACTAATTCAGTTTATATATTTGTTTCCATTTAAACATTATTCTCTCATGGTTAAAAATTCTTGGTTGGCAGGTACTGGTTCATTTGCATGCATCAACTTGCTTGGATCACAAACCTGAGTGAGTTAGTCATATGTTTTTGACTAACCGGAATTTCATCAGAATTGTAACAGATATTCGCGGTGAATGGTAAGCTCTTACATCTCATGTTCTCGTTTTATTTGGTTAGATCCTTTGATGTTAGGAGGATTATATTATATAGTGAATCGAGGTATTAGCAGGTTCGTAACAGTTGTCATCATTTAATCTTATTTGGAGAATTAACAGGTAGCTGCTTTCTCTCGTTTGTTGTTTCAAATTACAGAACAAACCACCAAGTCGCCTCAGGACGCTCAAGACATCACAACCTTTCAGGTATACTATATACTTTCTTCCCTTTTTAATATTTAAAATTGAGAATAATGATTTTGATCTAATAATATACAAAAATGAAGCATACTCATCGACATGTGCTCAGACAGAGGTTTTGATTGCGGATAATCAAGGAAAATCCCAAGACAACCAGCCCCGTCGGTGGACGATATTATCGCAAGGGCTACATGACATTCGTGCTTTATTGATGGTTCCTGGTAGGCTGATAATAATTTTGCCGGAGTAGGATGGTATCGCACCTCACCGAGAGGCTCATCAACATACGGAGGTTGAAGATTAGGTTTGGGCGATGTAGTATATGCTTGACGCATCTCGAAGTGAAGTGACTTTCCATTACAGACTGCTTAGATTTGGTGGACATGGTGTCTTCCCCAGCAGAATGGCAAGCGTTCGCGACATATCTAGACGAGATTCAAGCAGATAAGGAAGTATTTTCTTTTTTCTCTTTAGTAAAAGCTCCTCGTTGTTCTAATGTTAAGGCGGATAAGTTAGCACGCCAAGCGCGTGCTGAACCGCTACTTTGTCTTTATGTAGACGATGTTCTTTCCTTTTGTCTCATTTGAGTCTTATATGAAAGTTGTTGACAAAAAGATATACAAAAAATTTTTTTTTTAACTTCTTATTTTTATGATTTAAAACTAAATATCAAAGTTTTTACCAAATAATTTTCAAGTATATAGTTTTAAATTTTAATTTCACCAAAATGTTTTTTTTTTCCTTTTATTGAAGCTAAGTGTTAAATTTAAAAATGATCAAAACAAACCGGATCTAGCATCCAGTCCAGTTGTAGTCCATCAGTTTATTGTAAAAGTTCAACATGTTTTCATGTATTGTAAATTTAACACTTAGAAACTTCAAAGTATTTTTATAAATATTATTTTATATAAATTCACTCGATTTTTAACTAAAAGTTAAAAGTTATAATTTATTGAAAATAGTTATGTTTCGTGGACCCTGTCGTTTTAGATATATTTTTAAATTTATGTTAACAAAGAATAACGACATCGTCTTTTCAAAAATATAAAAACAAAAAAAAATTGATACAACATAGAGTCAAATTTTCCAACGTTAAGTTTTTCTTGGAAACAAACTTCAACTGTTGTTAAAAAAGATAATATTTGTTACCGTTGCAATGAAGAAATAATAGAAACGAAATCTTTTTTAATATCCTTAAAAATATATTTAACCTGATCATTGTGAAATGAAACATAAAATTTCCATTTCTTTCAAACTTCTTAATTTATTAGACACTAGTTAAGGACCCGTGCTAAAGCACGGAGGAAAAGTATCTGTTTTTTTTTTAATCTAAATCATATTATGTTAAGATGATTAATGGTGTTCTATGTAGATGTGTATATAGTTTTTGAAAGAGGGTATGTGTATAAAATCGTAAGGAGTTTGAGGAAAATTGACAAATATAAGCCTTGGTTGGTTACTGCTGTAGCTTTAGATTTTTCTCTGTAGATTTAGAGCGGTGGAATATTTGGCTATGAGTGTAGATTTGTTTATGTAGTATTTGGGCTGTAGGAATTAATTTTCTGGAAAGCTGAAAATATATGTTCTAAATCATATTATGTTAAGATTGATTAATGGTGTTCTATGTAGATGTGTATATAGTTTTTGAAAGAGGGTATGTGTTTAAAATCGTAACGGGTTTGAGGAAAATTGACAAATATAGGCCTTGGTTGGTTGCTGTTGTAGCTTTAGATTTTTGTCTGTAGATTTAGAGCGGTGGAATTTTTGGCTATGATTGTAGATTTGTTTATGTAGTATTTGGGCTGTAGGGATTAATTTTCTGGAAAGCTGAAAATATGTGATTTAGGAAAAAAATGGCTTTGTACAGCCAAAGAAAAATAAATAAGGAAATATTTTTGCTGTGAATAAAAAAAGAAAATACAAAATTTATAAAGTTTGATTGATGTGAATTTGTAGCTTTGGAAAAAATATGGCTGTAGAAAGACTTTAAAGCAGCAACCAATCAAAGCCATAGTGTAATTTTAGAGTTTATATGTGTATACTAACCAAAAAAATAGAATTTAGACGTATATAAAATAACAAATGCTTTGTTATATTAACACTACTATTTATTTAGTATTAGAAAATGCGATATCTAAAAATAAGGTAACTGTGTTTAGTATATTTGAAAATTGTTTCATAATGTTAAATTGATTTTTTTTAATTTAGTCATCTAATTTAAGACCCGTAATTCACTAAAAGTGAATAATTTTCTAAGTAATTTAAAATTATATTTATGTAAGATTTGGTATTACAAAATATTTGGTTGTAAAACTTGAGTGGTGTGTATCATGGTCTGACCCGTTGCAATATTATTAATACTGTAATATATACTCTGACCCGTTACAAAATTATAAATTATTTTATATATTTATAATATTTGAACCATATAAAAGTTTTAATAATTATAATATATGAACCTTCTAAAATTTTCAATATTATAATATTTTGAGTCTATTTAAAATTATTAATTTTTTCAAACTTAAAACCGGATTATATCAAATAAAAGTTTTAAACTTGGATGCATGATAAATCAAGTTTACTGCTCATTCGTAGTTTGAAGCATGTTGTCATGTTGGTCTTACACCTTTTTCTATCAATATAGTATAATATAAAATTTCATGAATTTATTTAACCAACCTGCTTAGATTTAGGAAATATATTTAACCAACCCGTTTTAGATATCCAAACTTTATTTTAACAATATTTTAAGTTTATATTAATATTTTCATTGTCAATTGAGTAATATATATATCCTTTTTGAAAAATTCAAATTGCAATATATTAAAAAAAAAATATGAATTTTTATTATATTAATATTATATATACTTACAAATAAATGTGAATGGAGAATAATTAATGTTTTTACTTTCTTATTTTAAATTAGTTATAGAAATATTAGGAAATCCAAAATCTAGATATGTAAATAATATAATTTGTTGGGAAAGTATCCGATTTATATCCAAACTCAATTAAATATCTTGAAGTATCAAATTGTTTAATTTTGGGATAATTTTTAATTTTACTATATACTAGGTAGTAACCCGTGCCACGGCACGGGCGATTCGGTGTAGTTAATTTATGTGTATATGGAATGTATTTTGTATATTATATATGTTTGGGATTTCCTACAAATACCTCGGGCCAACTTACACTAAAAATGTCCTTGAGACAGTAAACACTCGGTCCGTTGGACTCAAACTCTCCGGCAATGCTGTAGCACGGATTGTATGGACGTGGTAAAAAAAATCATCTAACCTTTTCAAATATATAAAAAGACGTTATAACATTTAAAATTTAAAATTTACAATAGAGTTTTAGAAAAGCTAAACAAAAACTTAGTTACATATATTAGACATAAATACATTATATACAATACATACGAAAATTAAATTGCTAAATAGTGTAGACATTGAATATAGCATTGGGACTACAATTTATGAAGAACTTTTTGACCTTGCTTATTCGTCCTGGTTGTTTCTGAAATAATACCTTGCAGCGAACTCGGATCTCAGATATAATTTTGATATCAAGTGATTACTAGGTTATTTAACCCGATAACTTAACCGAAGTAAAGTATATGCGGGATCGATCACAAGGAGCAATGGTACACTAAAGACTTGCGGGACTCGTTCTTAGCTAAAGCGGAAAGGGTTTTTGTTTTGTTTTCAGTTTTATAAATATAAATGCAAATAAAAGAGAGATTTAAACTTATGAATTAAAGACACTGGGCTTCAAGTTATTTTCAGAGAATCAATGAATAACAAATAAAAGCAATAAGGAATTCAAACATGAAGAACCGTTCTTGAACATGAATAGAAATTTAGACTAATTCTCTCTCAAGACATTAATCACTAAATTAGTTTCTTCTTGGGTGAGAAAAAATTGGTTTTGCTCTCTGCTGACATGGCAGGTAAAAAAAAAACGATTAGTGGTCGTTCCGGTGCCGGAGGAAGGGGAAAGTAATGCAGAGGGTCCAAACTTTGATGGTGCAACTGTCATTGGAAAGGATAACAGTCCAGAAGTTTTAGTGGTGGCGAGCCAAGCCACTACATCGGCACATCAGATGACGAAGGTTCAGCAAACGAAGCGATCTTGGGTCCATGTCGCTCAGAATCGTGTTTTCACTCAACAAAAGTTTCAGGTTGTCAAAACTAGAGGGGAAGGAGAAGGTTGTGGTTCCACGAGAGGTCTTTGTGAATGCAAAGCCACTTTGGGAAGATTTTCTCATTGGTAAATTCCTCAACAATAAGGCACCGCACGTCGAGAAGATTCATATGTTTGAGGTTAATGAGTCTACTATCAAATTTCGTATTCGAAATGAGGGAATGCGACATAGAATTCTGAATCGAGGAATGTGGAACATCATGGATATTCCCATGATTGTTTCGAAATGGTCTCCGTTTATGGAGGAAGCACAGCCAGCTCTTAAGTCGATTCCGCTTTGGATTACTCTCAAGGATGTTCCACCGTCTATGTATACTGATAAGGGATTGGAGTTTCTCTCGAGTGCTGTAGGCAAACCTATAAGGTTACATCCGAAAACAGAGGCTTGTGTAAGCTTCGACGAAGCTCAGATCTTGGTGGAAGCGGACCTTACTAAAGAGCTTCCAAAGGAGTACTCTTTCACGGGTGAGGAGGGGGAACTTGATACTGTAGTTAAGTACTCCTACCCTTGGCTGCCCCCGAGGTGTACTGGATGTAAGAAATGGGGCCATCTTAGCTCCACTTGTTTATCAACTACAAAGGAAAATCAAACTATCCCTCTCGAGAAAGCTGCTTTGGATGTTGCTCTTGTTCCCGTTGACGAGGTTGATACAACTGAGCAAATTCTTGCTTCAGAGAAAGCTCTACCTACGGGTGACCAAGTTGAAAGCATGACGGAAACCCAAAATGTCACCACACGAGGTGGCGAGTCACAGATAGAGGAATGGATTACGCCAAAGTCTGCTCGCAGTCCGGGGAAGCAGTCAGACAATCTGCAGTTTGGTGAGGTTTCTCTACTCTCTAACCCATACTCTGTTCTTGAGAAGGAAGGTGAACAAGAGGAGGAGGAAGTAGGTACCGAAATGGACAAGAGTCAGAGGACTGACTCCGACGGGATCATCTCTACTCTCGATGTCTCAGTGGTTGCACGGGAAAGGAAAGGACGAGGTTCACAGGCTCAACTTCGTCCATCACTTCCCCGACAGTCAAAAACAGATCATAAAGCTATAGCGAATCGACTTACTCAATCGAATAGAGTTTCCTCTAAAGATCAGAGTAAGAAGATTCCTCCCCAACATCTTTAAATGTCGTGTTTCTTTTGGAATGTCCGGGGCCTAAATAAATCTTCAAAACATTCCGTTATAAAAAAGTGGTTGTGTGAATATGATTTTCAATTTGGTTGTTTGCTGGAGACAAGAGTGCGAGAGAAGAAATCTCAGTGGTTGGGAGGAATGTTGTTTCATGATTGGGCCTTGTTGACGAATTATGAATTCAATAGACGTGGTCGTATTTGGGTTATGTGGAAAGACACGGTTCGGTTAACTCCTTTCTATAAGAGTAGCCAAATTATAACGTGTGTGGTGAAACTAGCTGAGCAAGAGGAAGAGTTCTTTTTGCTCGTTTGTTTACGCTTCAAATTGTCCTGAGGAGAGGAAGGAATTTTGGGACGCAATAAGGGATCATTAGACTCGCCAATTGTTCAAAATAAACCTTGGATGATATTTGGTGATTTTAATGTGACGTTAGATATTGCGGAGCACTCACGGGTTGATGTGACACCAGCGGTTACTTCGGCTATGCGAGACTTCCAGACGGTGGTGAATGCTTGTTCTATCTCGGATATGATGTCTCACGGTCCTTTGTACACATGGTGTAACAAGAGAGAAGCAGATCTTATTTTCAAGAAACTAGACCGGGTCTTGGTGAATTCTAAATGGTTAAGCTCCTATTCTCGGGCTTATAGTGTTTTTGAAGCGGGCGGTTGCTTAGATCATTTATGGTGCCGGATCCAAATTAAAGGCGAGGAAAGAAGCATGACAAGAAGTAGAAAGCCTTTCAAATTTGTCAATGTTTTAACAGAGATGGAAGAGTTTAAGCCATTAGTGGATCACTATTGGCAGGATACTGTGGCTCTGTTTATGTCAACCTCTACGTTGTTCCGCTTTTCTAAGAAACTCAAAGACTTAAAACCTTTACTTAGGATATTGGCTAAAGATAGAGTGGGACACTTAGTCAAAAGGGCGAAGGAAGCTTATGCTACTCTATGCTCTAAGCAGGAAGCAAACTTGCTAAACCCTTCTATGACTTCTATGGAGGAAGAAAATGCAGCTTACCAACGGTGGGAGTTTGTGTCGGGTCTTGAAGAAAAGCTACTTAAGCAACAGTCTAAGCTTCATTGGCTTCATGTGGGAGACAAAAACAACAAAATTTTCCATAAAGCGGCTGAGATAAGAAAGGCACGGAACACTATTAAGGAGATAAATTGCCTGGATGGGAGAGTAGTTGTGACAGCAGCTGATATTAAAGTTGAGGCCGAGAGACATTTTCGTGAATTCTTGCAAGTTATCCCGTCGGATTTTGAGGGAGCCGAGGTAGACGGCCTGCAGGAGCTGCTGTCGTTCCGTTGCACGGATCTAGATCAGCAAATGCTAACCCGTTTAGTGACGGGAGAAGAAATAAAGAATGTGCTGTTTTCTATGCCAAATAACAAATCTCCCGGCCCGGATGGCTACACCTCTGAATTCTATAAGTCGACTTGGAACATCATTGGCACCGAGTTCACTCTTGCGATTCAATCATTTTTTGCGAAAGGTTTTTTACCCAAAGGTATAAACTCCACCATCATTGCCCTCATTCCTAAGAAGTTGGGAGATCGAGGGACGAAGGATTATAGGCCTATTTCATGTTGCAATGTGATCTATAAAGTTATCTCGAAAGTGATCTCTAATCGTCTCAAGTTGGTCCTTCCAAAATTCATCTCCGCAAATCAATCCGCTTTTGTACAAGATCGCCTCTTGATAGAGAATGTGTTACTTGCTATGGAATTGGTAAAGGACTATCACAAAGAAAATATCTCTGGTCGTTGTGCAATAAAGATTGACATCTCGAAAGCTTTTGACTCCGTCCAATGGTCTTTCCTCACAAAGGTCCTAACTGCTTTGAATTTTCCTCAAACGTTTATTCATTGGGTCAATTTGTGTGTTGATACGGCTACTTTCTCGGTTCAGGTTAATGGTGAGCTAGCAGGTTATTTCCGGAGTTCTCGAGGCTTCGTCAAGGCTGTTCTCTCTCCCCGTATTTGTTCGTCATTTGTATGGATGTGCTCTCTAAAATGCTTGATAAGGCTGCTGGTGCTCGACTGTTTGGATACCATCCCTGATGCAAAATTATGGGATTAACCCACCTTTGCTGCGCGGATGATCTCATGATTGTCTATGATGGGAAGGTTTGTTCTATTGATGGAATAGTTGAGGTCTTTAATCAATTTGCGAGGTCTTCGGGCCTCAAGATCAGTATGGAGAAGTCAACCATATACTTCGCAGGATCAACGAATATTACACGACAGCAAATTGCGCACCGGTTCTCTTTTGAGATGGGACAGCTACCCGTAAGATACTTGGGGCTCCCATTAGTTTCTAAACAGCTCTCTCAGGCTGACTGCACCCCTCTCACTGAACAGATAAGAAAGAGAGTTGGTTCTTGGACGGTGCGGCACCTCTCCTTTGCCGGCCGGTTAAATCTTATAAGCTCGGTACTTCGAAGCATATGTAACTTTTGGCTCTCGGCCTTCCGGTTACCTCGTGAATGCATTAAAGAACTTGAGTCGATCTGCTCTAATTTCCTCTGGTCTGGTCCGGATTTGAACTCAAACAAAACAAAAATAGCGTGGGATAGAGTTTGTACACCGAAGCAAGAGGGTGGTCTTGGCCTTAGATATTTAACCGAGGTGAACAATGTAAGTTGTTTGAAGCTCATTTGGCGCGTAATCTCGCTTAGTAACTCCTTGTGGGTTAAATGGATAGATTGCTATTTACTTAAGCACGCCTCTTTCTGGTATGTTGATGCTTCCACGACTAAGGGTTCATGGATTTGGAAAAAAATACTTAAGTACCGAGCTGTTGCAAGGCCACTTTGTAGGGTGGAAGTGGGAAATGGTTTACAAACCTCTTTCTGGTACGATGACTGGTCTCCCCTAGGAAGGCTGGTGGATGTTGTAGACAGAGGGGCGGTTATTGATATGGGCATTAGTTGGGATAGCTCCGTAGCTTCTGCATGGACTGGTCGTAGATGGCGACGGCATCGAGTGGACCATTTAAACTCTATTGAGGAGACGTTGTTTCAGAAACGGTTACATCAAACCAACATGTCGGATGTTGTTCTTTGGCGAGGGGCGAATGATAAGTTTAAGCCACATTTCTCAACTAAAGACACTTGGAATCATACACGAACAACCTCTTCGCAAGTAGCATGGGCAAAGGGCGTTTGGTTCCCTCATGCTACTCCAAAATTTTCTTTTTGTTTTTGGTTGGCTGCCCTTGATCGACTTTCAACGGGTGAGCATATGATAAAGTGGAATGGTGGGTTCTCTGGAGCATGTGTATTGTGTCAACATAGTCTTGAAACTAGGGATCATCTTTTTTTCTCTTGCACCTACGCCTCGACAATTTGGGCCTCTCTCACAAAGGGTCTCCTCCTTCAAAACTACACTGCAAACTGGTCTACCTTGATTGCCTTTATATCTACTCACCATCATGATGCAGTCCATACTTTCCTCCTTCGGTACGTATTTCAAACGTTGGTCTATGCAATATGGCGAGAACGTAATGCTCGATTTCATGGAGGATCTCCTACCCCAGCAGTCCAGCTCACACAAAGGATTGATCAACAAGTTAGAGACAAGCTTTCTACAATAAGAAGAGCCGGGGATCACCGCTATAATGGTGGTTTTCAACGGTGGTTACACTCTCGAAGATAATTTTTGCTTGCTTAAGTTTATTTTCTCTGATTCATTTCTATAACCACGAAGCACTAGTTGTACAAGCGGTATTTTTTCTTTGAATATATTTTAACATTAAATTCAAAAAATAAAAAAAATAATCACTAAATTTAACTATTCAATTACTAAACTCTCATTTGTAATTTCCTAGCCAAATTCACATTATCAAACATGTTCATTTGGTTCACAAAGCATTCTAACATCAACTCTCGCAGGTTAGAAATACAATGCTCAATTTACAATCATTCAGGCCTTTTATCGAACATCTTTGAAACACATAAAAGCCTAAGTTATAAAACAGGATGATCAATCCTATTCTAGCATTGAGAACATGTAAATTGAAGAACCTAAAGATTAAGAATTCCCTAAGACATCTAATCTATCAAATCATTGAAATCTCCTACTTGGAACCCTAAAACCCAATTAAGAGACTAATCAGACATAACAATTGAAACAAAGCAAATAGATTTTAAAAGAAACATGATTCAATAGATAGAATAAGAAAAAGGTTTAGAAATCTTCTCCGAATTGTCAAAGAGGAATCAATCTCTATCCCAGATGTTGCTTACAAGTCTAAAACTCAGAAAACTGCTGTAAAGAAAAGCGTAGAATGAAAAAGGTCTTTTTGGGTTTTAATACCCATTACAGAAGAAAATAGAAATTAATTCCGGTTAAGGAAACCGAAATTGGAATGGACCGATCGGTCTGAAAGATGGACCGATCGGTCGTTTGGCTCCTGGTCTTGTCCGGGTGAAAGGACCGATCGGTCCAAAGTCAGGACCGATCGATCTCTGCGCTCTGATCAGGGCCGGGTAAATGGATTGATCGATCATCTCGCTTCTGGAATGTGCCGTCCGTTTGGATCGATTGGTCTGGTGATGGACCGATCGGTCCATGATCTGCATTAGCTAAAGTTCCACTTCCTTGCCCGAAACTGGTCCAAAACGCGCCAATTCCGCTCCAACCGCTTATCTCCTGCTCAATACTCAAAAGACGATTCGAAAGACACAAAAGACGGACTAAAACACAATAAACGACTCAAAATGGACATAAAAGAAAGGGTGAAAGACTCTAAAAACACTGTATATCATCAAGTCAAAACTTTTTTAAAAATAGTAAATTACTTATCTATTAAAAAGTAAACAATGACTTATGGTTTCTGAGTGAACCATTGTTTGTGACCGAATATATCCTAGTAGCTCCAATTTCATTAGGAGTATCATTTATAATGCAAGGAATACCTACATGGTTCCATTCCCGATCGATTAAGATTTATAATGTATAATAATACATAAATGGATCCAAATATACCTTATTTATATATTGACTACCTATTTATTAGAGATGCATCATTCAAGTGTAAGAAAAAGTGACTTACCTCGGTATTTAGTACTCTCCAGAACCGCAAAACACAAAACAAAGGATCTGATATATATGTGAGATGGTATCCTTTTAACTCCCAATAGTTCATAAAATACTTAGCAAACTCTCCAATTAAATGACAAAGAAGTAACTCATTCCTGCATAGAGAATGTATCTGTGTAAGAGATTATCACATTCTTCAAATAAAACATTATGAACTTCTTAGGTATAAATTTAGACATTGCTTACTAACCTCCCATTTATCATTTTGAAAACTAAACTAGTTACATTAGAAGTCTGTCCATAGACATTGACAACAAAATCTCGATGACTAAGTTCACCGATGTGAACTATACAACCATAGAAATCTATAAAAGAGGAAAAATTAACTAATCATTTTGCTCTGTTAAATCTGACATTTTATATTAGAATGTGAAACAAAACGTATTGGTCACAAAAACATACCGTATGAGTTGTTTGCCGGTAGCAACTCTTTAACAACATGGGTGAAATCTTCAAACCTTAAGTAGGGTTTATCTTCACGTGATAGTTCCCACATCATTTGAGTTTTGGTTGTGGTCTTGATTTGATAACAATGGTTGGTGTTTATCTGTCTCAACACAAGAATGATTAATCTGAAATCCCATATGTCTAACCAGTCTCCATCACATATGTCTGTAATGATATCAGGGTTCTTCATATCAGAAGGTATAGTCATTTCGATTCTATCCCCCTATATACAAAATTCCAGTAAATAACTGAACCTAATTCAAGTTAAATAAATAAATAAAAAGATGTATTTGTAGATTAAAGATTTAACAAATATACCTTCTCGTAAGCCAGAATAAGTACCCTCTTCTTCATCTCATCAGAAGTTATCCAAGTACTCAAAACCTTGACCTTTATCCCCCAATCTTTCCTTTTTTGGAGTTAGATCGGACACATAAACTCTTGGCATGGTTGTATAGTAGTTACTTTCAACAGATTAAGAGTTTGAATATTATATTGTTTAAAGTTCTTTCATCTCAGAAAACTTATGTTAATCCCTATATTAGTAAAAGAGAATTATAAAACGAAAATGGGTTAGGTCAAAATCGAAAAAATAACCCGAATTTACAATAATGGATACTTCAATTTCGGATCAAAATTCGGGTATGGATATTAACCATTAACTATTAAATTCCGAAAATTTTAAAAAATATCAGTAACTAAAACTTCCCCTTATTTAGTAAACTATAATAATGACATGCGTATATTTTAGAAATCTAAATTAATTGTGAATATTTAAATATTAATGGTGAATAACAAATGCACATTTTAAGGAAATTATGTTTATCATTACCTAAAAAAAGATCTCAATCTTTAGATAATATTCTAATTAGCAAATTATTCCGTAATCTGATTAAATACTCTCCCAATAATATTATAATTTCCAAATATTAAAGGTTAGGATATAACTATCAACCTTAAAATAAAAAACTCCAAAATATTAAAGGTTACAGTGTCCCATGCAAAATTTTCAAAAAAATTTTTATTAATTGGAAATAATTTTAATAAACATTGAGCATTTAAAATAGCTTCCGAAAACTGTTAGTTGAACTATATTTTTAGAAATAATAATGACGAATTTAAATTTAGAAATAGCATTTATCGGAAGAGACTCAATCTTAGAAAATATTCCAATACAATATTGGCTTGATTAATTATTTATAAAGATCTAATTAAGTATTATCTATAAGTGATTCTAACATATATCTAAGTCTACGATTTAATTACCTAATAAATATACAGATTTTTAAAAAAGGTAAAACAAAAAAAAGAAGATTTCTATATTGAAAATCAAAAATTCGTTTATTATTTTATAGTAAATCCATTTAAATATATAACAAAGAAAATAAAAATTATTTATAGGAAATGAAATATTCTTTGTATTTTTAGAAATATTAAATTTTTGAATTTTATCAAGCATGTGAACGAATTTTAATAAGTAATTACGTAATTTATGTTTTACATTGACAAATTAAAATTTAAAAATTTCTCATTTCATAATCAATAAATTTAAAATTAAAATAATAAGTAATATATATTCAAAATATAATCATAGTAAAATATGTTTACATGAAAATTTTATTTCTAAATCATAATAATAGATTCCATCACATAATATTAAATATCTACATGACTCACAAAATAGCTTTTATAATAAATGCTTACCAAAATTAATTCAACAAAGAAATTAATCCTCACGATATTTTAGAAAAAAGAAAACTAAAAGAAATCACCTTAAATTTGAAGACTACTTAATCTCTATAAATACTCTTATTGCATATCCAAAATTTCTCTTCCACATTTTCTATTAACATTGTTCATCTATATCATAAAGTTTATCATTTGCATTTTTATTATTTTAAATTTACATGCGAATGATTTATTATACTTATTGTTTAGTATAAATTGGCGTTTCTAATCACTTTCATTTGATAATGCTTTTTCGAATATTATGCATTTATATTATTGATATTTTTAATAATACACGGGTTAGTTTGTAAACTCACAATCATATGATAGAACATATTAAGATTATTATTTTTTTGAAACACTTTTTACGAATCGGTATGTTAAAACATACAATAGAAGCGTGTATATTTTACAAGTGAAATCATTTAAAGTTTTCATATATGATTTCTACTTCTATTATAACTTTTATTTATATATTAGATAAATATTTTCCCCTGCGCTGTAGCGCGGGTCTAATCCTAGTGGAAGTACATAAAAGAAGATCCTTTATTTTTTATTATTTTTTTTGAAGTTATTTGAATTAGATAAAACTAAAAAGTCAAGAGGAAAATCATTTCATATTTGGAAAATGGAATTACGTTTATCGATACAGTAGGTAGCTAAAAATTTAGCTTAGAGTCAATTATAGTTATTTGAATTGTCATATCTTAACCATATATTTTGTTAGCTTCGAAAATGATTACATATATAGTGGCCCAATTAGTATGTGTTGACATTTTGGATGCCCAATTAGAATCTACACATGATTAATATATATGTACTCCATTTAGGATTTATAAAATTTGTTGATAGGCCTTTTCCTTATGAACACTTACTAGCCCATAAGTTTGTTAATCTTCAAATGACTTATGCCATGAAAAATTCTTACATTTTAGGTTTTCTCAATGAACACTGAGGGTATGGGGTCATATCTTAACCTCATTTTTTTTTTACTTTCAAAAATAATTCAGTATATAGTTTTTCAATTAATATTTATTGGATTTTTATATATGTAGCAGGATTAGTATTTATAAAATAAGTAGACGGGCCTTGTTCGTTGAACACTTTAGTTGAACGTAAAGTTTATATAGGGCCATCTATATTTAAAAAGGACAAAATTACATATTTTGCATCTTTACAGGACCAAAGTTTTTTAAAACGTTAAATGAGTAATGATGGTTAACAAATTCACACATTTTATAATTTCTCAATGAAAAATGAGGGTTGGGATAAATTATAGTTCTTTGAATTGTCATCTTTTAACCATGTATTTTGTTAGTTTCGAAAATGATTACATTTATAGAAACCCATATAGTATTTATTGTCATATTGGATGCTCAATTAGAACCTATAAATGATTAATATATAAGTAGCCTATTTTGATTTTTAAAATATGTTGATAGGCCTTGTGTGTTAACACTTCAGTTGAACGGGGTAATATATAGTGCCATCAAAATCTTAAAGGGCCAAAAACTCATAATTTGGTTTTTTACAGGCCTATTATTTTGTTAAGATTCAAATGATTAATGCAATGGAAAATCTGTACATTTGCTCATGCAAACTTAATTTCAGTCTCTGTATAACAAAGATGAAATTCTAATTTATTACAACGGAATGACATGAGAATTCTTATAAATATGTGTTCATTTTTTTTAACAATGATCAGCATGTTTCATTAAATCATTTACAATGTGTTACATTAATAAATTGGAGCTACCTTACTTACATATCAAAGGTAATATAATTATAATTCAATTAAACTTGTTTTCCAATATTTTTTACAACCATAAGTAATTAGCAAACCAAAAATAAAAATTACAAAAGAAGGACGACTTTGGATCTTGATTCTTCTTTCCCTGGCTTCATCTTCATTCTTGATTTCTAAAATAATGCCGAACAGCGAACTCGGAACTGTGAATTGAAAGTTAGGTTATTAGCAAAATATTTTCATAAACATAAAGAAACCAATCAACACATAAGAGAACTTACATGGTACGATGACTTTGGAGACCTTCTTCTTGAACATTTAGGTAAATCCTAGTTGCTCCACTACCAATATGTGTATCATTGGTAATGCAAGGGACTCCTACATTGTTCATGTAGGTTTAAAAACTGTAGTCAGTTAAAAACCTTAACAACACTTGAAATTAACAAAACAAAATATACTATACTTACCTTCATACTTAGACACTCGCCAGAAACGAAAGATACAAATCACATGATCCGTTTTGTATGTCAGATGGTACCCACCTTCTTGCCAAATGTTGTTGAAGTATTGAACAGCACCGCCAATCATATGGCATAGAAGTTGTTCATTCCTGAAAAGATGTAACATGTTAACTAAGACTTCTCATCATCACTGAATTAGTAATCCATATGGTAAATAAGTTACTACAAATCTAACCTCCCATTGATCAATTTGATAACTAATCCATTGATCTTTGTAGTCATCTCATCTTTACTGTCAGTAAAATCCTCTTCTTTCACTTGACCAACATCAAAAATGCAACTATAGAAATCTAACATAATCACAAAATCCAATTTTATGACTAAGTGCTATTAATTGTAAGGATCATATAGTTGTACGATTATATATTTGTTTTGTAGAACTAAAAAGTAAAAATCACTAACCGTAAGAGTTGTTAGATGGAAGCAACTCTCTAGCAACATGGTGGAAATCTTCAAACCTGTAAAACTTCAGTGAATCTGGACTAGTCTCCATCATGTCAGTCTTCTCCGTTAGCTTTATCTGGTATGGATGATTTGTATTCCTCTCTTTAAGAATAGAGGGATGACTTTGATGTCCCTTATAACATACCACTCACCATCATAGACGTGTGGTATTTCAGGATTCTTCAAACCGGGAGGAATCGTTAACTCTATTCTATCACCCTACAAAAATTGTTCCTTTTCTTAATCTAAACTTATTGACTAAGTAATCTATAAATATAAATTTAAACGTCAATTTAAGAAAGTGAATTACCTTTATATCAGCGAGTACCATAACCCTCTTCATAAAGAAATCACGAGCATGCCAAGTACTTAAAACCTTGGCCCTTACGATGGAACCACTACTTCTTGGGGTTAAATCAGCTATTGCATCGATCTTCATGGATGACATGATTAAGTTTTTGAAAGATTAAATTTAAGGTTGGAGTTAGGGTTGGCTATGAGCTCTCTAATAAATATATATATAAGGGTAAGTGATTTTCAAAACATAAGAATATTTGGTAAGTATAATAGTTATATATCATAAAATGATGTATTCAGTAATGAGGATTTACAAAGAAATACAAATTACACTATATAACTACAATTTTCAATTATTTTCCTCATTATTTTTCGTCAATTGTGAATTTATAAGAGATGTATTCAATCGAAAAACTGATCTATGCATAGGATTGAGTAATGATAATCATGAGTAATTTTATTTTTCCTATGCAAAAAAATTATTGGAACTTGGTTTTTTCCTTTGTATGCCCATTTTAAGTAATAATTGTATAAGCTAATCGTATATAAATTTGGGCTAATCTTGGGCCTTCTTTTTTGGTATAATTTCAGTTAAACCCATTACTTTTAAAAATTTAAAAATATTAAAACCGATCAAAATATATAAAAGCAATAGATACTTGAAACTAAATAAATTAAACCAAGCAAGGAAATAGTTCTGAAAGAAAAAATTAAAAAAATCTTAGAATGTTTGTAAAACCGAGACAGAAAATGAGTCAAGTTTATGTTTTTCCTTCTCATCCTTTGTAGTAACCTTGACATCATCTAGTTCACCCATCTGCGCACATTGCTTTTTGGATGTTGATGACTGGACATCTCCTTCTTTGAGGTTACTCGAATCTCTTTTTGATGATGGAGTTGAGGAAGTAGAGATACCAACTTCAGAGGTCACAACACCATCGCTTATCATCAGAGAACCCTATAAAATTTAAATTATGTAAGAGATGATATATAAATCCTAACCCTTATGTATATAGAATAATTTGATGACATTACTATTGATACATAAACATTTTAAAACTACTAACCTGATCAGCCGAGTAAAATGATGATTGATCAACATATGTATCTGATAAGGAAATTTCAGGGACTGATGAAATTTTCCCATCAGAAACTTGTGCAACCCTATAAATGTCACATTTACCATGAATATGTTTGGGCTCGATGCAAAGAAGTAAAAACAAATGATTTCCCAACTAAAGCTTTGATCGGATCTGGCAAATATGTGGGATTTTCAAACTATATAATCATTGAGCTAGTAATTTTTTCTGATGAAATTCTTATTTAGTATAATGTTAATAAATAATATACCAGATCAAATGACCCTTTAGGTATGATTTTAGTTGCAGCCGTCCCAACGATTTCTTCAGCAAAACTGTCAAACAACATAATTCTTGTCTCACCAGTATGGTCCATGACATTAAGGTGAATCCAGAACCTTATTATATGATAATGACAACACATATCAATACTAAATAAAATGAATCAACTTTCATCAGAAAATATTTTTTTTTTTAAACTCACTTTGGAGAGACGCCTTTAGCGTAAATTTTACAGACCTCACACCAGAATTTTGGTATAGCTTTTGTTTTAACATCTTCCAGCTTAATGACGTCCTCCTTGATGGTTTTTTTTTTGCATTTTTGAAATGCATACTAGAACCAAGAATAGTCGGTATCATTTTATTTAACCGTACAAAGAGTGCGACACGACCCTACGTAAAATCGTGTAAATGGACATGTGAGTAGAATGGATTGTAAGATAAAACATCTTCTTAAAATAAGTAAACGAAAATATGAAACTTACCTCAGCTGCTTGCAGCAGTTCCTCAATAGTCATGATAGGATACTCATCCATGTCTTCTTTTTTAGTACGACCAAAAAAGACAGTTGTTTGTAAGTTACCCACGACCGTCAATTCCGAGCCATCACTGGTAAGGCTGTTTACATAATACTCAAAATAAAATGATATTAGTTATAACATTTATAGAGTAAATAATTACTAATATTAATATTTTTCGGAAACATACCTTTTCTTAATGTCTTCAAACATAAGGTATTGCCATATTAGTAAGCAATTGTGATGAGTCATAAGAATTAGAAACACTCCAAACATCTGAATTAGTGAATAAATATTTATAATTGTAATTGCGAAAGTCTTTTAGTCTGTATACAGGATATATTTTGATGTAAAACCATATGTCACGTAAATTGTTATGTTACCGTTGAAAACATTGACTTTGGCAAATCGTATCAAACAAAATACAATACCATCCGTCGATTCTTGACATGCTTGACTTAGTGATTCAGCAAATTTTCCCCACAGTGTACATAACACCCGAGTACCCCTATTATAGCGAATAATTAATATTTGAAAATAATATAAATATTTCCTACCAAGTATTTTCATGAATTGTTAATTTAGAGTTTAAAATTTGTAAGCTTACTCGTTGTTTCTCAAGTGAAAGTCGATCTTCTTGGTAGGCTTAGTAGAAGTAGGAATATCTTGAATCTCACCACAATCATCGACTTGGCCCAAAAAGTCTGCAATGTGAAAATTAAGCAAAATTAGTTATAGATTTTAACTAAACATTTAATTTAATTTAAAACTAATAAAAACATAACTAACCGAATAAATAACTCTTTTTTATTTCCCATTAAGAACGTCATCGTAACTGGCCAATTGAAGAAACATATCGTCGGAAATGTTTTCAGAAGCGGTGAAAATTGTTTTCGACATGAAACCAATCTTAAACTTTATGTCCGATATTTTCAATGCACCATAAAAAGGAGTTAAACCAAAAATAGAAATAATGATCCAAGAATTTGGGATTAATAATTTATCAAACTTTTTGATATGCTCCTTTTTGACGTTAGCAGCAATTTTATGACCCTATGAAAAATTCAAAGCAAAGAAACTTTAATATCAAACTTAGCAAATTAAAATCAATACTATTATAATGAACAATTGTTATAATTGTAACTTACAGAAATGTCGACCAAAAACATCTCGATTGTTTCACCAATTTTGGTGGAATACTGCTTCCAAAGATGCAAAACCTTCACTTGAATACGCCAATTAACTTTGTATGGTTAAAGCGCATTAAGAGAAGTGATGGGGAGTGTAGCGGCTAACATCTTATGATTCTCTAGTTTTAGTTAATCGTTTAGTTATGATAGGTATAAATAAGAATTGGTTTGTTTATAGTGTTATGGTATCGTCATTAAAATTTAGGTTAGGGAAGATTTCGAATCCCTACAAAATTAGCGAATTCGATTTTCGATTATTACAAATATATTTAAAATAAGAAATAAAATAAACTTGCTTACAAAGTTTGTTATTGTTTTGGATAGAAATAAAAAATCGTATATTGTGCTCATCAATAATAGGGTAATTATGGTATATATTCCTTAATTTAAGATATTAGTATTCGATTTCAATTATCATTAATTTTATGTAATTAAAATGAAAAAATCTTTGAATTTTTAGGTCAAGTAGATAATCCGAAAATTAGGGTGTAATTTTTGTTAGCAACCATATTGAGAATATACGATTTCAGTGTTGAGATCAAAATCAATTAGAGTAAAGGATTATAGGGTCATGTATGTGTTGCGCTTATAAGGTCTTACCTGGCCGAAAATTATAACTAAGGCCCAAACAATTGTATGGTTAGTTGTTAAATTAAACGGTGAGAATTAGAAGCTTCCTCTTACAACGAACGACTAAGATTAAAACATCTAATTTACGGCCAGAAAATCAGACGGTGAGGAATAGAAGCTTCCACTTATAAAGGAACAGCTAAGATTAAAACAATTAATTTCTGTGTACGATTAGCGGGTGAGAAGATCCGCACGTTTATCCATATTTTGGGTTGTTTGGCAACAGTTTTAAGACTTTTTAGACTATAGTATTAATACGAAAATGTAAAGTTTTTGTTTGGCTTCAGGTTTAAATCGCTTTTACTTTAATAGTATTGATGGGATGATCTGAATTGTATTGTCAAAAAAAATTTAGCAGATTGGGACGTTATATACATTTGTTTTTTGTCAATCGAGTAATATATGTTTGTTTTGAAAAATTCAAATTGCAACATATGATCACATAATGATGAAAGAAAATTAATAATTTTTTTAACATTTTATTTTTAATTAGTTAGAGAAATATTAGGAAATCCAAAATTAGATATAGAAATAATATAATTATAGTTACCTAAATATATGTAATGAAATTTAATTTGAAAGTATACATTTATGTGAATTAGATTGGACCTCTTAATGATCCAATTTAAGAATCCGGGTTAAATTTTCAAATTGACCCGTCTAAAGCACAAATGTACTTCTTCTTTTTTTCCGTAAACGAAACCTTATATTGAAATAAGTTCAAACTCCAACTAAGGAGGAGAAGAAACAAACATCAACAAGAACATAGAAAAAGGAGAGACACATAGTCCTCGCCAATGCTTGGCCATCGGTATTGAGAAGAAAGGTGATTTCTTTGCAATCCGAGAAATAGGCTAGCCTTGATACACCCAATGCTAAAGCCACGCTGATCACTGCTTCCAAAGCAAGTCTCACTGCTACTAGAACATAGGAGACTGAGGGTCTTGAAAGTGATCCTTGAAGGACCGTTTCCGAAAGTGGATCCTTAATGATCCATCCCAAAACGCACCTTATAACTCCATCCAAGCGACGGTTACGCCACAAGTGAAAATGACTCGTGAATCATTCATCTTCTGAGCTGGTACCAGGATTGATTGAGCTTTTTTGACGTAGATGTCCTCTTCCATAACACCCAGTCCTTTATACAAACCCACTGTAACACAAAGGACACCAAGACATAGGTCTAGTTAGAACAAAGCCCTTAGCCATAGGTCCAGTTAGAACAAAGCTAACAATATCCTCATCACAAAGGAAAACTGAATTACCATAGAGGCAATCCAAGATGAACGGTGAGCCACCCAAAGCCAAACCGAAGCTAGGAAAAAAACTCATCAAAGATTGTCTGACAAGGAGACATCCGATAGAAGAAAACGCATTCATCTTAGCACAGCTTTGAACAACTTTGAACCACATAAAATCCTCATATGACAGATTTCAAGCCGACTAGGATCTCTCTTATCTTAGCTGATAGATCAAAAAGGATCCCCGAAGGTATTTTAGAGGATGTTTTGATAAGAGTTGGTGAATGCATGATTCCCACTGATTTTGTTGTTCTTGAGTATGTTGAAGAACCTAAGGATCCTATTATCCTTGGGAGATCTTTCTTGGCTACAGCTGGTGCTCTTATAGATGTTCAGAAAGGAAAGATTTGACTGCATGTGGGTGATTTGGTTATGAACTTTGATATGGACAAGTTGAGGCGAGCGCCTACTATTGATGGCCAGACTTTTTCTGTAGAGGAAGCCATGGATGACAAGGCAGTCAAAGAGTATTCAGAAGACATTACTGCTAAGGACCAGAGCGAGGTTCTATCTACTGATAAGTTGCTGGAGGATGACTTTTTGTGCTAGAGATGAGGATCGTCGAGACGAATTGCAGAAAAAGTGCAGAAACACGAGCACATACTTAGTGTCGATCGACACCCCTCGTCACGACAGTCCAAACTTGCCAAAAACGAATGGTTTTCGGGTTGATCTTACTGCTGCAAGCTTGAGCCCTATTCTAAATCGGAAAGCTTCACCACCCATACTCGAGAGACCTCGAGAAAAGCAAAGGTACGCAACTTCTTTACCCAAACCTTCTCATATCATCAATAAGACTTTCAAAGGTACAAAGACTGTTTTGCAGTTAACCAAGCCACGAGATTATCGTAGAGCGCTTGTTGGTTCTTTTGATGATGTTGCAGGTAGAAGAAGTGTCCCACCCATACCTAGATCATGCCCTGCTGCTGTTCCTCGTGTACTTGGTCGATCTCCTACACCTAATGCTTATACACCACCTTGGATGATGAGACACTATTCTCGGAGGCATTTACTGCCGCTTCCCGACCCACCGGATGCATGAGCCCCGACAAAGTCAAGCTAATGACTGAAAACAAGCGCTTAGTGGGAGGCAACCCACTTGTGAGTTTTTCTATTTCTTTTGCATTTATTTTAGTTTTATTTTCTTTTATTCGCCAATCTTAGACTTGGTAACACTGGGGACAGTGTTGTTTAAGTCTGGGGGAGGCAGTTACTAACCTTGTTTATTCTTTTGGAGTTTTATCGAGTCAAAAAAAAAATTATTTTATTGAGTCAAAATTTTTGTAGAGAACTATGAACTCAGTCTAAAGGTTTCTCTGATTTGGATTAACACTTTTATGACTCTTGATTATGCTTGATCTCAGAACCGAAATTTGGAATGACTATGAGCTGTATCAACAATCCTGAAAGCCCTTATTCATTGGATATCTAGTTGATCTAATGTTGTCTATAATTTTATCAGGACTTAATTGGACTTAATCTCTTACCTTGGGAGTTGGTATACATTGGACTAGACTTCTTCTTCGAGCCGCACAAGACACTGCACTTCTTCAAAGTATGATTTTGTCCTTCTCTCTTCCCTTCAGCCTTTAAAAGAAATTGTGGAAAAGGCTATAGGTAGAAGTGATATGAGGGATGTCACGTAAACCCGTGCATACTTCGGATCTCTTGGATTCCTGAATAAAAGAAAAGAGTTATAAAAAAAACATAAAAGAAAGAAAAAAAAAGAAGAAAAAGGAATCGTTGAAAAAATAAAATGATACCCTAGAAAAGTAGGGAGATGTCGATTACCTTAGAAATGAGAATAGGGAGAAGAAGTGAAATCATACGAAGAATGTCTTGGTTTGAGAAGAGTCCATATGCCATTGATCGATATTCCCTTGGTAAGAATTCATCTTTACTTGTTTTAAATTATGTAAAGAGATGACAATGGAGAGACTGGAGATTCCTGAGGATTGTGGGACTAGAGTAAGGAATGTTGATGCTTCTCATAGGCAAAGTACATCAAGTAAGTTCTAGAGTCAAGGCGATGAAGAGTGCAAAGAAGATTTTCCTGCAGTTGAGTGAGTTCCCGCGTTTTCAAACTTCTTTCACAGGTTAAGTTTCTGTTTTGCTTGAGGGCAAGCAAAGGCTAAGTTTGGGGGAGTTGATATATTATGGTTTTTACGGGTTTTTGGCCATGATATAAGTCTTATTTATAGAGTTTTAATAGTGTTTCGAGTGTTTTTGAGTCATTTCAGGATTAGGAGCTATTTGGCATGGATTGGAGCTTTTTGGAGCATTTGGGAGCATTTGGAGAAGATGTGCCGAAGGAACGTACTGGGAAAGCATATTTTGTGTGAGTGTCGAGCGTCACAACTTCGGGTGTCGACCGACACCAATATCTGACGGCAGTTGAATTAAATGTTCTGCAAACTCCGCTCCGTCGATCACGCGATCCTCATTTAAGCAGGGTTTGACCACGGAATCGCCCGTTACGATACGCTTCTTGACTTCCCGAGATCATGCCCGACCTCTCCCTGGCGGGCTCGGCATTCTCTGAAGTGGGCTTATTTGACATGGTCCTGAGCACGGTAGGCCCGCTAGCCCGAGGTGCTGATTTCGGTACCCACAATATCCATCTCGCATTGTCCATAATTTGAAGCTAACTTTGAATATAACGTACTAATGGGATTGATGGACACTATCTCTTGGATGATGGACATTTCTCTTCGAACATTGGACATCTCCCATAGAAAATGAAAAATCTAATTTTGACCATTGCTGCCGTGTATATCTAAAACACTCCCTCTTGTTGTCCCTATTTCGTTTTATCGCCGGCTTTGTATCTCACTTCCGGTCTTTCTCACCTTTTCTTGACATCGCCGCTTTGTCATCATCATCTCAACACCACCGCTACGTCATCATCATCTCGATACCGCCGCTACGTCATCATCGTCTCGTCAACGTCGTCTCTACATCGCCGATTTGTCATCGCCGTCTCGACATCGCCTCTTTGTCATCACCGTCTCGACATGGCTGTTTTGTCATTGTCGTCTCCACATCGCTGCTTTGTCATAGAAAATCCTAGATATTCCTCACTCCAAAATTGACGATTGCGAAAGAATAAAAATGTTTACCTCTGTTTTTAGTGTCCACTGATCCTCGACTCCATTCCCAAATGTATTAAAAGCAAACCTAAATTTCAAACAAACTCATTCCTAACTAACTTAGTTACTTACGAACCGGTTGAACTAAACAAACTTAAATTTCTCGTTTGCTTTTGCAGGGCTAGACTGGTCCTTTTTTGGACTAAACAATTGAGTTTTTCTCAGAAGCTTATATTGTACCTTAATTGGTATATCACAACTTAAATGTTACTTATCTTGTAAATCACCCATATTTTAACTATATCATGAGCAAAAGAGAAAGTGACTTTTCTTGGTATTACTTTTCAAAAAGTGACTTACAATGCTATTAACTCTTTATTTTATGAAATATTAGGACACAAACAGGCCCGGCTCAGATGGGTAGGGCAGAGGGGCGACGGCCCAAGGGCCCATGAAGAAAAAAAAATTGAAGGAGAAAGAGGGCCCAATTTTTTTATTTTTTTATTTTTATTTTTATACTGTTAGAGGCCCCAATTTTTTGGAATAAAATCTTTGATGCCCTTTGACCAATATCCTTATTCTAATAAAGGTTTGACCAAAGGAAAAACTAAAATAATTTATTTAAAAAATCAAAAAGGGTGGAAATACCTACCTATCCTTACTAAAACCTAAAAATTACAGATCCAACCACACTAAATCCGAAAACCCATTCCACTTTTGGATATCCATCGGATCCTTCACCCTTTATCTTCCTCATCGATTGAAAAATCAAAAAAACTCCCAAATCCTAAATGTTTGAAAAATCCCAAAATCACAAGCAGTTCGTCGAGTACAACTAAGGACAACTCGACTTTGGGTAAGTCAAAACTGATGATTCTTTGGATATTTTATGTTAGATCCGCTTGAATGTTGTCGATTTAGGTGTTTTCGATTTGTTAATCTTAACTTGGGGTTGTTGATTTTGTTTATTACTCAAGTATGTTGTTAATCTACGGTTGTTTATTTTGTGTGAAGGAGAAGAGAATGGTGCATACAAAGAACGCAAGCTTCAACAAAGAATCAGATCCAGTAGGTGAAATCGAAAAGGAAACAGATGCAATCGTAGAAGAAAATGGGACTCGTTGAGATGATTCTGAAGAAACAGATTCAAATCCAAAATTAAATTTTGGGGATTCAACGATATGTACAACTTGTGCGAACTCGGTATAACTAGTTTATTTTTACTAAGAAATTGATTTGTTTTATGTTGTGTTTTTGAATCATATTATATGTGAACTCTTTAGATTGATTTGTGGTTTGTTGTGTTTTTGAACTATTCTGGTTTAGCTTAATGTTGTTTGTTAAGTTTTTGAGTCCATTTATAGGTAAACTAGGTACAACTGCATTGAAAAGATCAACTTGGTATAACTAGATACGAGTTGTACCATTTCAAAATACAAGATTTGCAACAATACAATACTACCCGAATACACGATATAACTTCAAATTACCAACAAAGTTGAGCCAATAGGGAAAATTACAATCATATCGTACGATAAGAAAAAGTTATACATAGTTGTACAAATACGAAGAACAAGTTATACTTAGTTGTACCATTACGAAGAACAAGTTATACTTAGTTGTACAATATTCCCAGCCCTATCACAAGAAGACAATCACATAAACGAGTATACACATAAGATCCCCGATGCTCCATATTCGCAGCTCATTCTCTAGAAATCACATAATTTCAGTGGTAAGTCAAAAATTGCAAACCCTAAAAGAAGACCAAATCGCAAATTGCAAACCCAAAACAAAGAAGGAGAAGAGAAGAGAATAAAACCCAACTCTAGTAAACCCTACCTAGCTAACCCGATTCCCCCATTTCAATTTGTTTTGCAAATTTGAATTTTTGAAAAGTATAGAAAAGAAAAAAAAAGTAATAAGAAGTCTGTTTACTTCCCTCCTCCTACCAAAAAAAAAAAGAAAAAAAAAGAAGTATGTTTACTATCAAGCTATGATTACATTTACGAACTAATATATGAAATCTGTTTACTATAAAGCTATGAATCTAGAAGACATAAAACTGTGAACACCGGGTGATTTGGTCAGAGGTCTAGTGGCTCAGACTATTCGGGAGAAACAGTGTTTGGGTATCTAATCTTATCTCGGGAAACATGAATCTTCTGGTCACTTTTTCTTAGACAACTTCTGAGAAGCTGAAATGTTGTGTTCATTTTTTTTCCAGTGGCTACAGAGAGTTTAAGCTAGGGAAATGGTGAAAACAACCAACTTGGAATTGGCAATCAACATGTTCAGAAGCTACCCGACATATTTATTCACTTTATGGTTATTTCATTAAGTTGTTCTTTGCTGCAAAGTTCATAGTGTTGTCATTAGTTCTCATGGAGAAGTATACACGTGGGAATTTGGAAGGAGTGGTTGCCTTGGACATTATCCTTTTGCACAATTTACAGGTCTATATTTTGCTGGGAATGGAGGAGGTTAATCATGTCCCTTGGATTTGAAATATTGGTTTTGGTTATCTATATTATAGTTTTGGGTTTTAATTTGAAGGTTTTGTTTGACAAATTGCAGGTTTTGTTTTTGTTTAGTTATTTATTGCAAGATTAGTGAAAGGGAGATCATGGATTGCATCGGGGGCAAGATCATAAACACCGCTATGACCAGAGGTAGCAAAGTAAATGGAATTAGGCTTAAGGGCTGGGAACATGCCCGTTTGCAAACAAAAGGATTCATTATGTTGTTGACCAAGAAATATGCAGAGATCCCCAATGACATACGTGTAATAATCCCCATCCTCTCTATAAACCTCTACTTTGCCGTAATGAGCTCTCAAGCTAGATTGGGGTCTGTAAGAGGAAACGCAGTGACCTCTTCAGAATTGGACTCCGCAAGATACAGTTTCAGTCTTTGTCCATTTGCAACAAATGGTTTACCGTCGTTACTCAAAAGCACCACAGAACCATTAGGCCTTACTTCCTTAATGACGAAAGGACCGGACCATCTTGAGCGAAGTTTTCCAGGGAATAGATTAAGCCTAGAGTTCAATAGGAGTACCTTATCACCTTCAGTGAACTTCTTCAAGGTTATCTTCTTGTCATGAAGAGCTTTGGTTCTTTCTTTGTAGATGTGAGAGCTCTCATAAGCATTCAAACGAATCTCATCTAACTCATTAAGCTGAACCAAACGTCGCTCTACTGCAGGCTTAATGTCGAAGTTCATCAATTTTGTTGCCCACAAAGCTTTGTACTCCAACTCTACTGGTAAATGACATGACTTCCCATAGATGAGGTTGAACGATGTAGTTCCAATGGGAGTTTCGAAGGCGGTTCTATATGCCCAAAGAGCATCATCGAGCTTTGTAGCCAAGTCTTTTCTAGATTTATCTACAGTCTTCTCCAGAATCCCCTTAATCTCCCGGTTGGAAAGTTCCACTTAGCCACATGTTTGAGGATGATAAGGCGTGGAAACCTTGTGCTTAACACCATGCTTCACCAACAAGTTTGCAAAAACTTTATTGATGAAATGTTTTCCTCCATTACTAATCACCACTCTTGAACCTCGAATCTTGGAAAGATGATCTTCTTAAACATTTTAAGCACCACTGTAGCATCATTCTTTGGACTGGCTATGGCTTCAACCCATTTAGAAACATAATCTACAGCAACCAAGATATACTCATTCCCATAGGATGATGAAAAAGGATCCATGAAGTCAATTCCCCACACGTCAAACACCTCCACCTCGAGAATGAAATTATGAGGCATTTCAATCCTCTTGCTGATATTACCCTTGCGCTGGCAAGCATCACACCTTGCAACAAACCCATGAGCGTCTCTGAACAAAGTAGGCCACTAAAAACCAGCTTGGAGAACCTTAGTAGCAGTCTTGAAAGAAGCGAAGTGTCCTGCATAATCTGAGGCGTGACAATGGTGAAGGATTCCATCAACTTCACTCTCTGGAATACATCTTCTAAAAAGGTTGTCAGCACAATTCTTGTAGAGATAAGGCTCATCCCAGTAGTAATGTCGAACATCTCTCAAAAACTTTTTCTTTTTGTAACCGGTGAAATCAGGAGGTGGAACATCACAAGACAAGTAATTAGCAAAATCAGCATACCACGGTAAATTACTCTCCCCAGTGTGTAACGTCATAAGCTCAAGAGCATTTGTGTGTGCTCTCTCCACTTCAGCAATGTAAAAGTCTTCAATTGATGCTAGCTCTTCTCCTAGAAGGGTATCCCTCATTGGGATGTCGTCCTCAACTCTTAGTCTTAACAAGTTATCAGCTACCCCGTTCTCAATTCCTTTCTTGTCCTTGATCTCCAAGTCAAACTCCTGCAGCAAGAGTATCCATCTCAATAATCTCGGCTTGGCATCTTTTTTAGACAATAAGTATCTCAAAGCAGCATGATCTGTGTGAACAATGACTTTGGACCTAACCAGATATGATCTAAACTTCTCAAAAGCAAACACAATTGCAAGGAGCTCCTTCTCTGTGGTGGCATAATTTACTTATGCTCCAACAAGAGTTCGACTGGAGATTATTTTGACTGACTCATCAGTAATAATCCTCACTTTCTAATATGTTAATATTATATATAGAGATTACATTTTCTTATTCATTTTGTTTTATTCTAATATAATATTTTATATGTATTTCTATGTCTTATTTTTGATAAGAATGTATTTCTAGGTTGTAGTAAAATATCAGATTTCGAAGGTAAAAACAAAGCTTAACCCGTAAAGTTATTGTTTATGCTTAGCAATATCTATAATTTATACTGTTATATAATTTCGGCAATCCATGTCTTATTAATAGATCTAGATATTTTAAAATCTATTTTGGTTCTAAGTATTCAAAATAAGATAATCGAAAACATCGTAAAGCTTATTACATTTCTTTTTCTTTCAGGTTTTGTATTTTCTTGGACATCGATTAGACTGGAACTTTTGTTTTCATATTATTGCACATGTGAATCGGTTGCAAAGCGGATGATTAAATATCTTCTAAAAAATAATATATACTACATTTCAACTATATTTGACGAGAAGACTAATAATATAACTAACCTTAAGTCGGGAGAGCTCATGCTACACCATACTGTACAATTATTTTTCATCTCCTGGTATTCATTTTTGTTAATATTGACCTGCCATTATAATATAAAAAGTACCAATCTAACTTATATTATAATATAAAAAATTATAGACCAATGTGAAAGTAAAATTACTTTTACTTTTTTATATTCTCATTATTATGTTTGTTTTGAGAGATGAGGCCCATTTATGGGCCTATTAATATTTTGTTTTGAAAGATGAGGCCCATTTATGGGTCTATTAATATTTAAAAACGATATGTTCATGTTTATTAATTAGCAAAAATAATAATAACCATCGGAAAAACAATCCCTAATAAATTTCAAATAATTACAATTATAAAAACAAATAAAACAAATAAAACAACTAAAACAACAAATAATTACAATATATTATACTCGGTTACTATAATTTGATAAATTACAAATTTAGCGTGGAAAAAAATAGTAGTGAAAATATTACACTGCATTTGTTAATGTTTACGGGTTTAAAAACTATATAATACAATATATTGTTTAATTTTCTTTAATATCTAACTACTTTTTACATGTACTTTTTAACAACAAAAAATACTATACAAAGCTAACTAACACCAACAATCCATTATTTTATAATGGCATTTAGATTAAAACCAAAGAAATATAAAAATCGGCAATATTTCCCCGCGCTGTAGCGCGGGTCCGAACCTAGTATATGTACTATATAAAAGTTGAGGCCATAAGCTTTTGAAGCCGTCCACATTGGATTTTAAACGACCAATTGCGGTTAGCCATCTCACTGATTAACATTTTTCTATCTCATTATTAACATTTTTAAATATAATATTTTATATACAAAAATATTATTAAAAAGGAAAAAGAATATACTGAAAAATGGAAATATAAATTAATGAATATAAATTTTAGCCCTCAATTAACTATATTTCTTACACCAAATAAAGGTAAAACTTGTGAATATTAGTTGTGATAATGGCGAGTCGTGTCTTTTAAAATATAAATTTTCTTATTTTGTGTGTTACTGGAAATCATAAAAAAATTCCCTAAATCATACACATCTTAGGTTCTTATAAATACTTTCTATGCAATAATCAAGAAGCTAAAAGATGATTACAACTAAGCATGAGAGATGTTGGAAGAGTACAATACGAAGGAGAAAGAAAAGATAATGCAAGAGACTGGTAAAGATGTTGGATCGAGGGAATCCACGATTGTAATTCTGGATGAAACTGTAGAGACTTTACGTAATGAAGTAGAGATGAAAAGAGAGGAGATAGAGAGCTTGGTGAATAAGTAACCGAACAAGTGTTATAGAGAAAGAAGGAGAGTTTAAGAGAAGATAAGCTAAGTATTTAGAGGAACAAATATTGCTGAAGGAGAATATTACAATGACAAATGAAACATACTGAGGTATGATCAAAGAGATCGGAAAGAGTGAATTCAAAAATACTAAATAGATTTAATGAGAAGCACAAAAGGTATGTGGAGACGGTGGTTAATGTGACAAAGATGCTTTTGACAGCAAAGAAGTATGTGTTAAAGATGAAGAAGGAGAAAGAAGAGGTGGAGAAGAAGCTTGAAGGTCATGTAAGGTAAGAGGAAAGAGTGACGATGAGAAGTTGAAGGAGACATTGTTGGGATTAGGATAAGAGAAAAGAGGAGCGATAAGACAGTTGTGTGTATGGATCAAACAACATATATAGAGGTCATTGTGAGTATCTTGAAGAGATTTTGTCCAAAATGGTTATGGCAATAGGACAAAGACGACCACTACTAGCAATACAACTAACTGGTTTTCTTTTGAGTATCTATATACGATTTTTATTTATTTTTATAAAAAAATAAAACGATACATAAATATAAATGAAAGAATATGTCTTAAACGAATAAAAAAATGAGACATTATAGTACTTTTGCATATAATATGGTACTATATACTTCTTTGAAAACAATCGATATAAATATACTCGCGCGTGGGCGGGTTAATAACCTAGTCTATTAAAAGAGAAATACATTTGTGCTTTGGAAGGGTCAATTTGAAAATTTAAACCCGGATTCTTAAATTAGATCTTTAAGAGGTCCAATTTAATTCACATAAATGTGCACTTTCAAACTAAATTTCATTACATATATTTAGGTAACTACAAGTATATAATTTCTATTTCTAATTTTGGATTTCCTAATATTTCTCTAAATAATTAAAAATAATATATTAAAAACAATTATTAATTTCATTTCATATTTATGTGATCTTATTTTTAGTTTATTATATTAAAATATATCATACAAATGTAAAATAAAAATTCAATTTTTTTTTACATATGGTGCAATTTGAAAAAGTATGTATGACGTCCCATACTGCTAAATGTTTGACAATATAATTAAGATCATCCCCTTTATAGTAAAAGAAAAGTACACTTTTACATGGGTTGATGGATCATATCAAAATTAAAAATTAACCCGAAATTAAACAATTAGATACTTCAAAATTAAATATTTAATTGGGTTTGGATGTAAATCAGATACTTTCCCAGCAGATGATATGATTTCCATATCTAGATTTCGGATTTTCTAATATTTCTATAACTAATTTAAAATAATAAATTAAAAATATTTATTATTCTCCTTTCACCTTTATTTGATCTTATTTTAATTTATTATATTAAAATATAGAATAAAAATTCGTTTTTTTTTTAATATGTTGCAATTTGATTTTTTTCAAATGGATATAAATTACTCAATTGACAAAGAAAATATTATTGTAATCTTAAAATCTTGTCAAAATAAAGTTTGGATATCTAAAACGGGTTAGTTAAATATATTGGTTAATCTGCTTCTGACTATGAATGAACATGCAGTTTAAGTTATCGGGCTTTTCTTACTGACTGTTCAAACTTGGTGAAGATATTGTCTTCTTCTTCCGAGTGGCCTGCTTCATCTGTATACCTAGAAAAAATTATGATAGATAGGGAAGAATTCTCAACATTTCCTTTATCTCTTATTCCTCATAGTGCGAATGTAACAGCGGACTGTTTGGCACATAATGTTGGTACCATTCTTGGCTCATCTGAGCTAATTTTAGTATCATGTTGACAAAAAATAATAATATGATTTAGATTAAAGAAAATAAAAATAAAAATCAGATACTTTTCTTCCGCGCTGTAGCGCGAGTCCTTACCTAGTATCTAATTAATTAAGAAGTTCGAAAGAAAAGAAGTTTTTATGTTTTGTTTCACAACGATCAGGTTAAATATATTTTTAAGGATATTAAAAAAGATTTCGTTTCTATTATTTCTTCATTGCAACAGTAACAAATATAATCTTTTTTTAACAAGAGTTCAAGTTTATTTCCAAGACAAACTTAATGTTGGCAAGCTTGACTCTATGTTGTATCAATTTTTTTTTTTTTTTTATACTTTTGAAAACGATAATGTCGTTATTCTTTGTTAACATAAATTTAACAATATATCAAATGACCGGGTTCACGAAACTTAACTATTTTTCAATAAATGATAACTTTTAACTTTTAGTTAAAAATTGAGACAATATATTTATAAAAATAATTTGATGTTTCTAAGTGTTAAATAAATTTACAATACATGAAAACATGTTGAACTTTTACATTAAACTGACAGACTACAAATGGAATATATGCTAGGTCCGGTTTGCTTTCATCATATTTAAATTTAACACTTAGATTCAATAAAAGAAAAAAAAAATTTGGTTAAATTTAAATTTAAAACTATTTACTTGAAAATTATTTGGCAAAAACTTTGATATTTAGTTTTAAATCATAAAAATAAGAATTTTTTTTAAAAATACATTTTTTATATCATTAGATCAAAATCATTATTCTCAACTTTAAATATAAAAAGGGGACGAAAGTATATAGTATACCTGCAACTCTTCAGATTTAAGGAGTTGTTACACACTCATCTCAACTAACTTAAGATCCGGTCTATTTTTCAAACACTTGTTTCATAAACATCTGTAGCTAATTACATAAACTAATAAAGAAGAGAAGCTAAAGAGAGACCATGCTTACTCCAACAACTTCCTACGCTTACCCGTAGTTTAAGTATCCAAAACAAGTCTATTACAGTTAGCTATTCATTCTCTAGACACTAAACATCATGATCTCTAATTAAATCATTCCTAATAATTAATAATAAAGTCTAGAATATCAAATTCAAAATCAAGAAAACAGAGGACTATTACGAATACCTCTCGCTCGATCAGGTCTATTTTTCAAACACTTGTTTCAGAAGACCTAAGATCACATCTGTGGCTAGTTACATAAACTAATAAAGAAGAGAAACTAAAGAGAGACAAATCTTACTTACTTAACCACGGTTCTGTAACTCTACGAGGTTGTCCTGCGTGAATCCAACCAAAACACTTCATACGCTAAGTCTATTACAATTAGATAACAACTTAAATTCAAGAAAACATTATAGGAGACGGTGGTTATTACGAATGCCTCTCCGTAAGATTATTACGAATGCCTCTCCCTAAGGTTCTTCTCTTCACTTTTGGATTCCGTCGTAGTCAGTCTCTGGTGAAATCGATATTGATTTAGAAGAAGAAGAAGATCGTGGAGATCGATTCTGAACAATCATTCAATTTCAAATCTTACTGTTACGCATCATCATCGTCTCCTCTCCGGTTGCTTTTATTCCAATATCCTCATCGGAGTTCACAGAGACTCTGTATATGTATGTTGATGAGTACGCAAATGAAGAAGAAGATGATGAGTTGGGTCATGAGCCGAGTCCAATAAGGAAGTCCACTAGAACCCGAAGGCCCAACAAGAAGTTCGTGGATTAGGAAGACTTAGTCTTTGTCTTTTGATATTTTGTTAATAAGTGGACGTGGTCTTCCTAATTGTTAGGAACCATTTTCCCTCTTTCACTTATTCCCTAAGTTGTAGGAGTGGTGATCCCTCCATCTCGTTTTGTTGTTTGATTCCTATAAAAGAAATGGAAAAGCCAAAAAGAGGCAATATCAATTGCCCAAAACTCACTTGTGTCTTTAACTTCTTATTCTCGATACTAAGGTTGTGATACGACGAGGTCGCAACTATCAATTGGTACTCAGAGCTTGGCTACTTCCACAAATTTTTTTCTTTTCTTCTCTCTTTTCATCGCAATCATTCCTTCCACACGCAAAAACACGTCCCGTACCCTCGTTCCCTTGTCCCCTACGGGACCCATGACGACGAACAAAGAACGCTTGGAAGATCTGGAGGCCAACGTTGGCACTATGCAAGGGGACATCCAGAAGCTCTCTTCTGATGTCACAATTAAGCTTCAGATCGTCGAACACTCCCTCCAGAGTATCGCCGACGATAACAGACGCACAGCCGAAGAGAATCGTGCCGCCATCAATCGCATGTTGGCTCTCTTGGCGGGCAACCACGACGCACCCACAGCCCAACGAGAACCACGGCGTCTGGAGAACAACCCGCCTATTGCTCGTCATGTTAAGTTGGACCTCCAACGTTTTCATGGCGACGAAGCGCCCGAATGGATAAGCAAAGTCCACCAATACTTTGCCTACCACGAAATTCCACCACAGCAGCAGGTCAGCATCGCCGCCTATCACTTGACTGGCGAGGGAAACGAATGGTGGCAAGCTACATCCAAACGCTTGGGAACAGACGCACACACTACACCCTGGGGAGTTTTCGAATCCGAGCTCTGGAAGCGCTTTGGACCAACCAAGGGCCCTCATTTCCATAAGGCACTCTCCAAAATCCAACAAACGAGCTTCCGACGGGAGTACCAACGCGAGTTCGAACAACTACAAAACAGAGTCGAGAACTGGTCCGAGGATGCTCTCATCGGTACATTCCTGGGCGGCTTAAACAAATCCATCGCAGCACACGTTCGAATGTTCTCCCCCACGACCCTCCAAGATGTTTTCAACTTGGCCCGTTTGAGCGACGAACACATCCAAGCTCAAAAGAAACCATTTCTTCACAGATCATACAACACACCACCACAATCCAACCCTCCACCGTGACATCCCGCGAACAGTGTCATCCGCGACCCGACCCCTCCGACCACAACACCACCACCAACCGCCAAGCGCCTTAGTTGGGACGAAATGAAACGCAAGCGTAGCCTGGGGTTATGTTTTAGCTGCGATGAACGCTATGCCCCCGGCCACAAATGCAAAACATCCCAACTCCTACTCCTCCTGGGCGAAGACGCCGACGATGACGACCCCGATGAGATTTTCCATGACCCGGCCGAGCCAGAAATCACACTTCACGCGCTTACCGGCTGGGATTCACCCAAAACAATTCGCGTCCAAGCCACGATCAATCGCCAGCTTCTCGTCGCCCTTATCGACAGTGGATCCACGCACAACTTCATTAGCGAACGAGCCGCCAACAAACTCAACTTGAAATCCACGCCGACCTCCGCCTTCTCCGTCAAGGTCGCCGACGGCCACCCCCTCCGTTGCCACCGTGTGTACCGGCAAATCGCCTTACACTTAGGCGAGATATCGTTCTCCGTCGATCTCTATGCACTGCCCTTAACCGGTCTTGATGTCGTCTTAGGCATCCAATGGTTGGAAACACTGGGGCCGACACTATGTGATTGGAAGGCCCATACCATGGAATTCCAACGGGCCGGTACTACTCACACACTTCTCGGGATTCAAGGCCAACGACTCCAGCAGGCAAATTGGGCCGAGGTGGCGAAAGAGGCCCGTCTCGACCAATCCCTATTCACCATCAGCATCATCAACAACACAAATGCGGCTCCGACCATCCCAACGCAAATTCGTGCCCTCCTCCACGAATTCGACTCCGTGTTCCAACCACCGTCATCCCTCCCCCCCACCAGGGACATCGAGCACCACATTGTATTGAAAGAAGGTTCTGACCCCGTCAATGTACGACCCTATCGCTATGCGCACTTTTAGAAAGCCGAGATTGAAAAATAAGTCGACGAGATGCTCGTGTCCGGGCTCATTCAACCAAGCTCCAGCCCTTTCTCTTCTCGTGTCCTCTTGGTCAAGAAGAAAGACGGCTCTTGGCGTTTCTGCACCGATTATAGAGCCCTCAACGCCGCCACGGTCAAGGATCGCTTCCCAATACCTTCGGCCGATGATATGTTTGATCAACTCCACGGTGCGCACGTCTTCTCCAAGCTTGACCTCATCGCCGGCTACCACCAAGTTCGAGTTCATCCTCCCGACATCCCTAAGACCGCTTTCCGCACTCATAACGGTCATTATGAATACCTCGTAATGCCATTTGGGCTCTGCAATGCGCCCTCGACTTTCTAGGCTCTAATGAATTCCGTGTTCCGGGTGCATCTCTGTAAGTTCGTTTTGGTTTTTTTTGACGATATCCTCGTTTACAGCCGTACGTGGGACGAGCACATCCAACACCTTCGCACCGTTTTGGATCTCCTCCGCCTTCATCAGCTGTTTGTCAAGGTCAAAAAATGAGACTTTGGCAAAACGGAACTCGAATACCTCGGGCACATCATTTCCGGCGACGGCGTCAAGGTCGATCAAACCAAAATCAAAGCGATGCTCGAGTGGCCACTTCCTTCCACAATCACGGAACTTCGCGGATTTCTTGGCCTCACCGGCTATTACCGCAAGTTCGTGCGCGATTATGGCCTTATAGCACGCCCGCTCACCAATCTGCTTAAGAAGGGAAAATTCAGTTGGGGAGAGGACACAGCTGCGGCCTTCACAAAGCTCAAACATGCCATGACGACGACCCCAACACTCGGCCTACCTGATTTCAACTCGATCTTTGTCATCCAAACAGACGCTTCCGGCGACGGTATCGGCGCCATCCTTTCCCAACACGGCAAACCAATCGCTTTTATGAGCCATTCCTTGGGGGTCGCAAAGCAGAGTTGGTCCACATACGCTCGTGAGATGCTCGCTATCATCGTCGCTATTCGTCTTTGGCGGCCATACATCATGGGTCGTCACTTCATCATCCAAACAGACCAACAGAGCCTTCGTTTCTTGCTGGAACAACGCATTCTCACTTCGGAAAACCAAAAGTGGGTAAGCAAATTGGCCGGCTATGACTACGAGATCCAGTACAAACCGGGATCCATCAATGCAGCAGCTGACGCTCTCTCGCGGCGCAACAACAGCCCCCACCTGGCAGCCACATTCGTTCAAACTTCAACACTGTGGGATGATCTCCGCGCCGCATCCAACTCCGATCCATACCTTCTCAAATGCGGCCAAGTGGCAGATGCTAAACCCGGCTATCCCTTCTCTCGCAAGAACGGCTTGCTCTGCTACAATAACCGCGTGGTAATTCCTCCCCAATCCCCTCTTGTTACAACCTTGCTACAGGAGTATCACGACTCTCACCTTGGCGGTCACTCCGGCGCCCTTCGCACATTCAAACGCTTAGCCCAGCAGTTTTATTGGCCCAAGATGCATCATTGGGTTCAAGCATACGTCGCTGCCTGCTATACTTGTCAACGTGCCAAGGCCGCCACTCTCTCACCGGCGGGGCTCCTTCAACCGTAACCAATCCCGGATCGAGTTTGGGAAGACATCTCGATGGACTTTGTCGATGGTCTCCGCAAATCTGATGGCTTAACCTCCCTCATGGTAGTCGTTGATCGTTTAAGCAAGTTAGCCCATCTGGTACCATTAGCTCATCCGTATACCGCTACTAGTGTCGCTACCAAGTTTCTCGCTCACATCGTCAAACTCCACGGTTTCCCTCGCTCTATTGTAAGCGATCGTGACCCCATTTTTGTGAGTAAAATTTGGCAGGAATTTTGGCGCCTATCCGGTACAAAGCTACGTTTGTCGACCGCCTATCATCCACAGACTAACGGTCAAACTGAGGTCATAAATCGCTACATCGAGCAATTTCTCCGATGTTTTGCTCATTCAAGGCCTCGCCATTGGAGCTCCCTTCTTCCTTGGGCCGAGTACTGGTATAACACCACATACCATATCATTACCGGCATGACACCCTTTCAGGCGCTGTATGGCAGGCCGCCTCCTCTGTTTCCAGCTTATGAAGTGTGCTCTACGATAATTGACGAACTCGCGGAGCAACTACAATCGCGTGATGAGGTAATCGGTGACCTCAAAACTTATTTGGCTAAGTCTATCAACAAGATGAAGCAGCTCGCTGATGGGAAACGGCGCGATGTCCACTTTGATGTTGGTGATTGGGTCTACTTGCGGCTATAGCTCCACCGCCAACAATCCGTGTTCCGCGGCACATTGCAAAAGCTATCCACACATTTTTACGGACCGTTTTGCATCGACGCCAAGGTCGGACCAGTGGCCTACCGCCTTAAACTTCTAGAGGGCTCCCGCATCCATCCGGTCTTCCATGTCTCCCTTTTGAAACAACACATTGGCGACACAACTCCAGCCGCAGGCTCACTGCCCCCACTCCGCCCTAACGGTGCCCTGAAGCTTTCTTCCTTATGCATCCTATGTCAACGTCACAATCATCAAGGTCAGACCCTGTTACACGAGGCTCTTGTTCATTGGAAAGGTTTTACCAGCGACGAAGCGACTTGGGAAGATGTCTCTCAGTTGATCAAGAGTTTTCCCGGCCTGAACCTTGAGGACAAGGTTCGTCTTCACGGGGGGAGTATTGATGAGTACGCAAATGAAGAAGAATATGATGAGTTGGGTGATGAGCCGAGTCCAATAAGGAAGTTCACTAGAACCCGAAGGCCCAACAAGAAGTTCGTGGATTAGGAAGACTTAGTCTTTGTCTTTTGATGTTTTTTTAATAAGTGGACGTGGTCTTCCTAATTGTTAGGAACCATTTTCCCTCTGTCCCTTATTCCCTAAGTTGTAGGAGTGGTGATCCCTCCATCTCGTTTTGTTGTTTGATTCCTATAAAAGAAATGGAAAAGCCAAAAAGAGACAATATCAATTGCCCAAAACTCACTTGTGTCTTTAACTTCTTATTCTCGATACTAAGGTTGTGATACGACGAGGTCGCAGCTATCATATGTTCTATTGGTTTTAGGGTTTAGAAGAAGAAGAAGAAGAAGTTTTGATTTCTCTCTCAAGAAAGAATGAAGTTAAAAAGAATAAACAAATTAATTATGAAGTTAAAAAGAATAAGAAAATTAAAATTAATCTCGTAACGGTCAGATTTTGTTGTGTTTTTTCTTTTCTTTTCTTTGTCTTTATTCCATTACTCGCAATGGTAACAAATTGCGAACACTAATGATAGAAACAATTTATTTACAAAAATTACAATAATTTTTCACGAAAAATATTTTTGATGATTTGGTAAAATTTTCTCAACTTCTAAGATAATTTCTAAGCAGTACAGTTATAGACTTTCAAACATAAATATTCCAAACTTGCAATTCATATATCATATCTAACCCAAACCAGGCGAAAGTGTCTATATAAATCATATTCTCTAGGAGAAGGATAAAAATGAGGATAAGGATTAGGAAGGATCTCAAGACATTATAGTGAAATAGGGGGCGACCGCCATCTCTTCAGTGGGCCCCATGTTCACCACCAGCCAATGGGTCCACCTCTCTTAGTGGGCCTCACGTCCTCTCACTAGGCCCATGAGCCCATTAATATCCGACGGTCGGTTAGCTACGTTGAGGAGGCTTAAAGTTTTGTTTACCGACCCTACAAATCACCACATGATCTTTTCCTGTGTTCTAGCCTCACTCACACAGTTCCGACAACCACTTCCCGGAAAGTCACCGATCCTTTGACTACTCGAACTTATCGACTATGAACCAAGAGATGTACGATCCTAGAGATGGTGGAAATTCCCAAATACTGTATCCAAAGTAAGCTATGACTTTTTTTTGGAGAGTCCCTGCACATGAGTGACCATGAGGAATGAGAGTTTTTATGATGAGACACGAAAAGATAGTAAAAAAACTGAGATTCCAGAATTGATTTCCATTGCTTGCAAACCGATGCGAAAGTAGTGATACTCTTTAGTGTTAATCTCACTAATATGATTACCCAAAAGATCCATTTTCATCTTCTTCTCCACTGACTCGACAATTTTTTTTATTGGACTTACGTTTATTGTGATATGGAATTTTGGTTCTCCGGTATTAACAGTAATATATAGTATACAAGATTGAAGTTTTCTAAAAAGTTGACCTTCTCTTCCTTTCACTTTACTTTGCATCATTGAGTTCCTCCCCATCAAAACCCATTTCTCATTTGAAAAAATGAACACACATTTTTACTACTCTATTTGATTTATTAAGCTCTTTTTTAAAAATCTTATTGTCGCACTGGCTGTAAAAACGGGTTTTCCGTTGAATATAATTTTACATTCAAACAATTTGATGTTAAATGTTCAACCATTGATATTAATTAATAATAAGTTTATAGAAGTAATTAAAATATATTCCTTTCTTTTTAATATAGACTAAAACTAAATTAATCTAAATTTAAACTAAAACTAAATTTATTTTGCCATCAATATAATTTTAAAATAAAACTTTAAGATTTTTAAGCATAAAATGCATACAATGAAAGTTTTTTCTATAAATATTTATATATGATTGGATACCAACATACATATATTAGTAAGAGAATCTATTTAATATTTATTTTAAATTAAAAACAAATAATCGTTAAATTTTTGTTCCATATTGTTCAACATCAATTGTTGTAGAGGAATAAATTTATTTTGTTGTTCGCCTATTTGATGAGGAATGTAAAAGAATGGTTAAAGTTTAGTCTGACCTTAATTCTCTAGCCAAAGTAGAAACAAAAACTTTTAACGCTTTTAAGTTAGGAAAAAAGATGACTAGATACACCAAGTATAGGAGAATGCATGGTCACACATGCCAAGTATACTATTGTATACTCAGCTACACGTCGTTGATGCATGTGGCCATGCAATACATCTACTTCGTGTAGCTGAGTATACAATAGTATACTTGGCATGTGTGACCATGCATTCTCCTATACTTCGTGTAGGTAGGAATCTTTTTTCTTTTAAGATTTATGATGTGCAGAGAAAGAGAGAAGAAATTTTTTTATACCTTTGCGAAACTACTAGTGATAATAATCACCAAGTTGTCAACTGAAGCATAGAGTTCAGCAATCGCCGAAGGTAGTGTATTATCAAACCACTGGTGTGTTTTGGTTCAACAACCGCAGTCACTGTCTCTTTCTTTGGTGTGCCTATCTCGACACTGATTGTTTAAATTCATTTAAAAACATTTAACTTGTTAAAGATCAGAAAAATGGTGAAATGAAATTTCCAAATTGCTGCTCAACTAAATGTTAAAACCTGCTTTTGATATTTTTTATATTAAATTAAAAATCATTTTATTAAATTTCCATTGGATAAAATTTTGGGTTTTGATGGTATGATTTGATTTATTATTCCTTTGATTTTATGAGTACCATCACTTCTTGCGTGTTTGTTTTGCTTGGTTCATTTCTATGTTATACAAGACAACATGTTTACATCATACAAGACAACATTTTTATAACATTTTTTAATACAGACGGATTATATGACGGGACGAGTTGTAAGATGGGACATGTTTGAATCGATAATACTAAAAAACTAAAATATCATTTTTCTCTGTAACATCCGTGTTTGGAATTGAATTTAATTGCGAAATTGATTGGGGTTGGGTTGGTTTAACCCTAAGTTGCGATTCTTAAGAGAAAAATTTCGTCTTTGTTCTAATTCAGCCGGTTTTAGAAGTTGAGAAAAATAATAGGGAAATGTGACGGTTATTCCACTGAGTTTTGGAGAGTTCTAGTCGGGTTTGGAGGCTTGTTCTTGCTTGATTAGACTAGAGGAGGCTAGATCTGTGGTTGTTGGTGTTAGAAGAGTCAGATCCTTCCTTATTCTCCATTTATTTCGTTGTTTTTCATTCATTTAAAAGGTGAGTGCATGACCAAGGCTTATCTAAGCAGTTTGATCATTGTTTTGTGTGTTTTGATGATTGTTTGATTGATTTCTTTGCCTGTTTGGTTGTTTACATGTTGTATGAACCATGTGAAACCCCTTGGAGACTCATTCATAGCATGGGGGTGATTTGGAGTGGAGATCCAGTGAGAAAACGCAACTGGAGCGTCTGCAGAGTGTCGGTGTCGATCGACACCAGTGGTGGGTGTCGCTCGACACCAACGTTTTGTTCCGCGAGGATAGTTGCGACTCGCGAATGGAGTGTCGAGCTCGGTGTCGACCGTGAGTGTCGAGGGCGAGTATCGATCGACACCAATGGTGGGTGGCATTTTTACGTGTTTTAAATGCTTGGTTTCGATTGTTTTGCATAATGATGGTTATCACTGCTTGTCTGTATAGCCCAGTAGTTGGGATGAGTGCCTCACTAAGTATTTATGGAAATACTTATGCATCTCTTTTGTGATGCAGGTAAAGGAAAGGTGTGATCGTGGAATCATGGCGAGGAGAGAATAATGATCAAGGGGCTTGTTGGTTGTTCTGAATAATGTTAGGAAATTTTTAAGAATTGTTAGTTCTAGAACTTAGAAACATGATAGCTTGTTTATGTTATTTCTTTGGTTAATGCAATTGTTTTACTGGATTGTTATTTTACAGTTTTTCGCTGGTTTTATTGTTTTAACTGGTTTACTTTGTAACTACTAGTGAACTAGTTTAAATTGGAATTGGATGAACTAAATTGGTTTAGTTGGTTTAAAGTGATTAAATCGGTTTAGTTGGTTTAAATTAAATGGTTTAATTGGGTTGCATGATTAAAAATGATGCTGGGTTAAATGTGTGGTCGTGATGATGTGATGTGTGAATTTCGTTGATGAGAAACGATGATGTGAATTGCATGCTTGATTGATTTTTTGTGTTTAATCAATTGTGTGGGCATGGGGACCTAGATCATTCTCTCGAGTCTTCCATGAGATTCCACGATAAGTTGTGTGTTGTGTGGATTAATGTTCATGTGTGGATCACATGTTCATTTAGGGGGTGTGGTGTTGCCTAGGGTAGCGACACGAGTGTGGGCCTGAGTGCTACGGCCGAGCATGTCAGCGATTCTCAATCGTATCAGGAGGGATCCTTGTGAGTGCCGTTGGAACCGGCTTGCCCGGAGACGTTATTGATGTGGCTAGAAACCCGATTGGGGGTGTTCTAGTAGGTGGGGAGCTCGGTCAGAATGATCGTATTGCAGATCTGCTGACGGAGCTGTTGGAAAAGTTACGCGGAGCGGTACCAGGACATGCTTCTGTTGGACCGCCATGGGTGGCGGGAGTGCAGCCTGTTGGGCCAGGTGGGTCTGGTGTGGAGGCCGGTGTCGGGGTTGTACAGCCAGAAGGGATAGGTGCGATTGGCAAGTAGCCGTACTATCTACAGATGATGGAACAGCTGCAGAGGTTCGGGATGTGCATGTTCTTCGAGGGCTCCGATCCTGCTGCAGCGGATGAATGGTGGGTGAGATTGGAGCGGTACTTCTAGTCTATAGGGTTCGCAGAGGCGTACCTGGTGGACCTAACGGCTCACTACTTGGCTCGTGATGCACACTTTTGGTGGAGGAGTGTGCTGGCCAAGAGGGAGCATGGATTGATGGTGCGGAGGGACTTCTTGGCAGACTTTAATGCCAAATATTTTCCGTCAGAGGCATTGGATCGCATGGAGTCGCAGTTTCTGGCATTGACTCCGGGTTAGCGGTCGGTGTGGGAGTACAACTCAGAGTTTAGCTGACACTTAGTGTACTCGGGTCATGCTGGAAATCCAGAGCAGATGCAGGTGCGTCGGTTCATGAAGGGTCTCAACCACGACATGAGGGTGCGATGCATGGTGCGAACCTACGCGTCACGTGTGGAGCTGGTTGAGGTGGCGACATGTATTGAGGATGAGCTGAGGAGTCAGATGGTGGTTCCTAGTCCGTCGGTGCAGCCGAAGAAGACCCAGCCGCAGTCGGTTCCGAGCAGGGGCGGCAAGCCTGCTCAAGGACATAAGAGGAAGTGTGATGATGTTTCCAGGACCGGTCAGGGTGGTCGGGGATGCTTCGGGTGCGGGAGCATGGATCACAAGCTGGCGAGCTGTCTGAAGAAGAGCGAGCCGCATGTGGAGACTCGTGTCTGTTTCCACTACAAGGAGACGGGGCATATCAAGGCGAGGTGCCCTAAGGCGCAGCAGATGACGGTAGCAGCTGTGCAGGCAGTGGTACAGCGGGGGTGCAGTAGTGGATATTAATAAAAGCGGTTTTACGAAAGTACGAATCAAATTTTGCATTTGTCTGAACATCCAAAAAATTGTTTACTCTAGAAGAAAAACTTCAATAATGGAACACTAAAAACGTGTACATCTAAACTATATCGTATCACGAGCACAAGTCATAACAATCATGTCGCGTGCCTGATTTTTAAAAAACGTTGTCATGAACACAAGAAATTATCACGAGACTATTACTCGTGTTGCGAACACGAGACACAGTCGCGTATCGAGAACACAAGACATAAATAAATCATGTTATGAACGCATGACGTTAATCGAGTCGTAAGCAAGAGACATAGTCTTGAGCACCCGACATAAACAAACAATGTCATGTGTGCAAGACAATAATCCGTGTTGCGCGACTACAAGAAAACAGCTATTTAGCGACTGCATGTTGCGACTGTACGAGTAGTCACTAAATATTGCGACTAACTGGCCACTGTCTTGTCACTTAATAACAACAAAAATGATTTAGTGGCGAAACCGTCGATAGTTTGAGACTGATTTTCATTGTCGCAAAATACTCGCAAATAGGTGACTACATTTGCAACTGTTGTTGTAGTCGCTAAATTTAGCGATTAATTCGCTGCGGATTAGTGACTCTCTATTTCATTTGGGTCAGAGGTCTCGGCCTTTTTCGGCCCAATCTCTCTTTTTCTCTCGACGAATGACACCCACTCTAAACAACGAACCCTAAGCGCCTCTTTCTCTCTCGATCTCTCTAACATCAAACCCTAAGACACCCAATCAGCCTATTTTCTGTCAAATTTGATGCCTCTAAGAAAGAAGAAAGTTGGAGGAAGAGCTCTGCGAGACAATTCAAGTCAACCGACTACTCAAAGTGGTTCACAGAAAACGAATCGGAGACCGAAGGGCCTTCCCAGCCACTACACCTTCACACCGGCGAACCCTCATGGCACAACAAACGTTTCTTATGAGAGCCATGTCCCTGTTTTTTAGCCTCCAATGAATCCTACTGTTAGAGACTATCCTCCTCCGAGGAATCTTTTCCAGCCTACGAGGAGCTATCCTGGTGCATCTCCTTCTGATGAAGCTCGAAGAGCTGGTTCATTACCTCAACCAATACGCCTCCTCTCTCGAACCAACCTTTAGTGTCCAATCAGCCTGCTTTCTCGAACCAACCTCGACCATCTCCTTAACTTCAAGGTTCTATGTCACACCATAGTTCTCAAGCGCAAAACTCACATGAGGAAGAAGATGATGAGTCTGGTTCTGAGGAAGATGCTGCAACATACCCAACACTCCTAGAAGATCAACTCGCTGCTTTATATGAGCTGCTTCACTTGCTAGGTCGTGAGTTGTATACGACTGTCCTCTCTCCCAAGTTGGAGCCTGAAACAACTTGGTAAGCTTCTAAGTATACTTAGTTCTTCGATTCTTCTTGTGTCTAAGTGTGAGATTGGCTCTTTGAAGTTGAGTGCTGTAACGGTTGAGTGCTCTGTGATTAAGGTTGTGTAGTTTCTGTGATTGGGATTGTATTTCGAAGTATGCCTTGATATCAGAAATGCATAGTGTAGTCTCTATGATTAGTCTCTATAATTGATTAAGATTGTGTAGTCTCTATGATTAGTCTCTGTAATAGTTTGACTTGTGTTTGTATGCTTTTGTGCTTGTAGGATTGGTAAGGACAGGTCAGCACTTACCCGAAAGTATTACAGTTGGGGTTGTGTGCCTACCAGAAGAAGAGAGAGATACTTCCTTGAATTTGCGGTAAACTTATATCCCTATCCAAATGTTGTAACCTTTTTGTTTATTTATTTTTTCATTAACACCTCTTGTTTTGTAGAAAGAAAACACTTGGAAGGAAACACAGTCAGGTCTTGTTAGGGAAATAAAGTGTGTCAACGCCATATAAAGGACATGGTTTCCAAGGTAGCATCTCGACGAAAGAAACCAATTTCGATTGAGGGAACTTTATGGAAAGAAATGTGTGCTTATTGGGATACCGAAGAAGCCCGAGCAAAGAGTGCAACTACATCAGTAGCTAGAATGTCAGATTGTAATGGTCGTGGTCCTCACAAGCATGTATCTGGGCAAAATTCTTACTTACAAGTCCAACAAGACATGGTAAGTTACTTCAGAACATTAAATTTGAATTGATATGTGACATTTGATGTTCTTGGTCCTCATCTTAACACTACTTTAACATTTCAAGAAGTGAAATTGGGAAGACCTCCAACTATTGGTGAAGTTTTTATCAGGACTCGTACCAAAAAGGATGGAACCTTTGTTGATGAGAAAGCTCAAGAAGTTCATGAGGCATATAAGAAGAACAAGGAAGCTAAGTTGGCTGCACTCGGAAATGATGAGACTTCTGACGGTACTTCACGTAGATAAGAGCTATCTCAAGAGGAGGATGACGAGATCTTTCTTCAGGTAATATGCTGCTTTTTCTGAGATTGTATGTTTGCTTTTTCTTGAAAAATGTTAAAGGATGGATTTCTGATATTGTTTGTTGCGAGTAGCTTTCTGATATTTTAACTTTTGTTTATGCAGTCTACTTACACAAATGATAGAGGAGCATACTTTGGACTTCGAAGCCTAGGGGATTACATCAATGAGAAGCGAAAGTACCGAGGAAGCACTTCTTCTTTCACAACTAGCCTGCAGCAACAGCTTGAGGAAGCTACTCGGAAGATGGAGGAACAAGCAGCTATTCAAGCAGAGCGTGAAGCCTCTTATTCAAGTAGAGCGTGAAGCAAAGGCTTCGCGGGTTTTAGTTGAACAACAAGCTGAGATCAAGCACTTGAAGCCTGTCAAGAAGTACTTGAGCGCAACTGACCCCAATTTTTCCTCATCTCTGGGTCCAATGATGCCTCTACAGATGAATAGGTTTCCTTAATTTCCCTCCTACTAGAACTTAAAAGAACATGAAAACATGTGTTGGTTGTATTGTGTTTAAACTTGGTTGTATTGTGTTTGAACTTGGTTGTATTTTGTTGAATATGAAAACATGTTTGTGTTTGTGTTGAATGAAAATGTTTTAAATACAAATTTTTGTGTTTTAAAAACAATTTGTAATTACAAAATCAAATTTAAAAGCATCATAAATCGAGATTTCAAACCAATTCTGTCACAAAATAGTAAAAATTTACAGTAACAAAACATTTTCATAATAGATGCAAGTCATTTGCCAATGTAGCAACTGATTCGCGACGTCATAGTGACCAATAAAATATGTTGCACTACAGTTGCTAAATAGCGACTACGTTATTTAGTCGCTAAACAATCGCTCTATGGTACTTAGTGACTGAATAGTGATTGCTTTTGCATTCACTAATCACATGTTTTCTTGTAGTATATATATATCATGAGCACCAGGCTATCTCTTTCTTGCAAAAGGCCGAGAATGATAAGATCACGATCATTCGTCCAAGAAATTAAAGAATGAGACACTTTCTTTTCAAGATCAAGGCTGACTACCGTATGGCGCTCACATGCGACCTCAATGGTGGTGGATGAAAGCTTCCTTTCTACAAGATGGAATGATGACATGGCCTAAGACAGGAAGCAAGCAAGGAGTTATGTCACTTTCTAAAAGACAATATACAGGTGACGCATCTATAACATAAGTAAAATCAGTTTAACGTTACCTTGAGAAGGTTGCCAAAAACTCCATTAGCAATAGCAGTAGTTCATTCTGCATCTAGAGATTCAAATTCATGAGAGAACACTTTGTTCTTAAGTTCTTCAACAACCGAAGAAGCATCACTGCTAGCAAGTATCTCCTAAGATGGAGGCGTGAAAATAGACGAGGTGCTTGCACGAGCAAGTCTAGTACGTCTCAGATGTGATGATGATGAGACATCTTGAGGAGCCTTGCGCTTACTCGCGATAGAAACTTCAACACACTCGACCTCATCTGAAGAATCTTCTGATGCGAGTGTAGTCCCAGTCAGTTTCCCACGAGCAGCAAGGAATAAAGCGAAATTATCAGGTATAGAACAACGCTGGCCACGCGACATGTCGAATCCTGCGCAGAACACACAAGAAATATATAAAGAAAGCGGTCATTTGTTGGTAAGTAAATTTGAAATTAGTAACGAAAAAGTATGCAACATATTTCATACCCTAGAAACTACAGTGTTCGAGTACGAATTTGCTGGTGAGAAAAGCGACGCAACAATATTTAGGATCATGTGAAAGCACTTGCGAAACGATCCTTCTACCTATGCACATGTGAAAGTAAAAGTTGTAACGTACGACATTCACATTCATAGACCCACCAGCATCAAACCAAGAAGTGGGAAATCGTGGGTTATAACCGACTCTCATATACACATATCTTTGTCGTCAAGATCCTTCAAGCTTTCTCTTTTCATTTAAATCAACATCAAACACCAAATGTTGATGGCGTCGCGAGTGTATAGAATATCTACTAATATCATCTGCAAGTGGAGAACGCCTTAGAGCCACTGTAGGGGATAAATTGTAAATTCTCCTAATTTTGCGGATGTCATTCTCTGCCAAGACTGACGACGTGTTGTTCTGAGCTAATCTGGTGTTCGTATTACCACCAGAAATATCTATCACCTCTCCCAAGTGACTTACTATTGTACGAGTAAAAAACGTCTTGACTCAGCCACACCCAATGCGACCACACAGTTTAATGAGCTGTAAAAGTCTTTTACAGGCTCAATGAGCCAACGAATTTTGAGCGTGATGAATTGAAAATACAGCAGAGAATGGAACATTACTCTACCTGAAAATGGATGTCGCAACTCGAGATTGGTGGAGGAAAGCAGTTACAGTCTCATTGTCCACTAGTAAACACAGAGTCAAGTTTACTCATTAGCATACTTTAAAAAAAAATCAGTTATTCATCAACACAATAATCACTGTCATGAATCGTAAGCTTGATTGATTACCTTGTGTTTGTCCCACGGGACGATGGTATCTTACAAGGTAAGAGTATCTTCACTTGCAGCAAACAAATCAGCAGACAAACACTTCATTCTTCTAAAAAAAAGAAGAGTAGCTGTTGGTTACATTTAAAAAAAAAAAAAAAAAAATTGGGAAGCATGGTTGTCTTACTTTTGAATCTTCTCATGAATATGCAAGAGAAAGGTTTAAACAATAAATGGGTGACTCTAAAATATACTCCACAAAGAAAAAAAAGAGGAGAAAGAAAAAGGGGTAAGAGTCGCCAACAAGAAGAAAGAAGGGAGAGAGAGTTTATTTGATCTCTTGTGGATACTAGGTTAAAAAAAACATAATAAAATAATTAAATATACATTCAACATCTCTTTCTTGTTTTCCGTAGTTTCTTAACGAACTATGAATGAGCATGAAGTTTAAGTTATCGGGCTTTCAATTTTAATTTTTTTACTGGATAAGTAAAGTTATTTATTTAAGCACATAAAATTTTAAAAAGTTTCAAACTATTATATTTTTTAAATATTTTAAAAGTTTAAAATATTTAAATATTGAAACCTTTAAAAATATTCAAATATAAAAAAATTATAGAATATTTAAAAGATTAGATAGGGGTCAGAATATTTTTGCAACAGGTCAGAACATGATACGGAGCCCTTAAGTTTTACATTTTTGACAAGTTTGACTCTATGTGTTTATACTTTTGAAAATGACGATGTCGTTATTCTTTGTTAACATAAATTTAACAATATATCTAAAACGACTGGGTTCAAGAAACTTAAAATATTTTTAATAAATGATAATTTTTAACTTTTAGTTAAAAATGGAGATAATTTATATAAAATAATATTTATAAAAATACTTTGAAGTTTCTAAGTGTTAAAATTACAATACATGAAAACATGTTGTACTTTTACACACTAAACTGACTTACTACAAATGGACTGGATGCTAGGTCCGGTTTGTTTTCATCATATTTAAATTTAACATTTAGATTCAATAAAAGGAAAAAGAAAAAAAAATTTTAAAAATTTAAAATTTAAAACTATTTACTTGAAAATTATTTGGTAAAACTTTGATATTTAATTTTAAATCATAAACTTTGATATTTAGTTTTGTATATTATTAGATCAAAATCATTATTCTCAATCTTTTATATATCTTTATCAATTGTTTCAGTTTCTATGTACTTTTTCAGATGTTTGATATAAAAATAGTAAAATGGAGTGAAAAATAAACTCTTCAACTCTACTGCATCCTCTTTAAGGCTTTACAACGAGAAAATATACAGATTCTCAATGATCAATTTTTCAACATGACATTTGATAAAGCATTATGTTACAATTCTTCAAATTAATATGTCCTGCTGTGATTCTTTAACTATGCATTCACTTCACTCCACATGCTGTGTTGATTAATTTATTTACTATATGTTTGATGGTATAGCTTATGTATCTTATTTTTGTCATCGAGCTTATATATCATTTGTTTGTGGTTAGTCAATGATTAGTGTGTTAATGACTTTTATGAATACTCATTTTCGCTCATTAATCTTGATAAGCCTAAAGTTAATTTTGATATGTAATTTTATTTGTGTATCCTCTTCTATATTAAAAGAGAAGTACACATTTAGTCATTACACAAAATTGGTAAAAAATTCCAAAATTAACATTCAATTATTGAGAAAGGAGAGCCTTAATTGAAACTATAAAGGGTAATATAAAGAATTTTGTAAATTAAAATCGATTATTTGACCCAATTTAGTATAAGTCCGCGTGTCTACCCGTTTTGAAAATGGATCGGCGTAGGTCGACTTGGATCCAACGGCAATATGGTCGTTGATGTGTCTGGATTTTACTCATTTTAGCACCAGTTTTATGCATTTTTTTGTCATTTTAGGTCTCATTACTTGATCATTTATGCATATTTTCCTTGTTTTGCTTCACTTGTAGAATCTCGTCCTTGCATTGCCTGCTGATACAAGATTGGAATCACTCCAAACTTTAGATCACTTGATGATCAAGAGATTCCAAGCTAAGCTTTCGGAAGGTGGAATTCACGAGCTAGCCAGAAGCACTCTCTCGTGAATCAGGGGGTGGTTAAGGGGATAGTTTAGGTGATTGACTCGCTCAATCGGTGGGATAATCGACTCACTCGATCAATGGACGAATAAAGGATGTTGAATCACTCAACAAACTTAATACGCAGGTTTCTAAAGCACTAAGTGGCTCACTCACAAAGAACTAAAGAACAAGAATGACAAAGACTAAAAACTTTGACAAGAAGAAAACTTTCTATTACTTTAATTGATCAAGGGTAATTACAAATGAATAATCGAATGAGCTTATATAGGCTAAGTTGTACATTCTAGAACTCTAAAACAAGAAACAAATCGCAATAATTAAAGAGAATATGGCCGTTAGACCATTTAGTGTCGAATCGGTCCAAATAAGGCAAGTGTGATGTGCCTTGTATCTTGTTAACTTGGGGAGGTAGCTGTGAAGTCTTGGACGATTCTTGTGCACTTGTAGATGATGTATCACACTCATGAACTAAGTTGGAAAGAGTCGTTGTGCATTGATGATGATCGACTCCAAAAAAGGCGAGTAGTAATATGACTGAATCCGCCTGATCCAATGGCTATTATTGTGCGTGAATATTCTCCAAATATTCTGTAGTGGCTGTAGAGTTTCTCCTGGTTTCCAAATGTAGCTTTGAGACACGTCCATATGAAGGTAAAGGAGAGTTTCCTTATCTTGCTCCAAGTAGATCAATGGCCTTGATTCAAAGGGTGGTTTAGACTTGGGTCTTCTCTTGGGCTGTTCTCCATGGGCTGGGGCCTTGTGGTGAATCAAATGAGTGTGTGGGCTCCCTTCATGGCTGATCCAAGTGTTAAAAGACTTCAAATCCTCACAGCTCGCAATCTGGTGTAGTTCAGCCAGTCGGTCAGCGAGTAGTTCAGCATGCTTGTCAGCGAGTAGTTCAGCATGCTTGTCCGCGAGTAGATCAGAATGTACATCAGCTATCATCTTTGAATCATATGGATGGTGAATGATTCCTTGATGACTTGGTGTTGCCTCATTAAAAACCTTTCTAGGTAAACCCATTGGGACAAACCCTAGATAAGGGAAAAAGAGTGCAACAGTCATATCCCAATAATAAGGTGATTTGACTTGCTGATTGTTGATCCCTCTTGAACTATTGGACTTCTTAGGTTTAATGTCATGGTGAATAATTAACCCTTCGCCTTGTACTTGATCAGAACTCCATTTAGGCAAAGATTCTCCAAAATTCTCCATGTATACCGGTTTGGTGTGTGGACCGATTGGTTTGGTGTGCTCCCGGTTTGATCTAGTTCTGATGTCCGCATCATACCCTCTCCCTTGAAAAAGTTTCGACCTCGAAACTGTACAATCTGCACCAAGAGAAAGCAAGTTAGCTTTCATGCGATTTTGGGAGTTTAATGTCTTACCTTGGTAGTGTTGTGTCTTCATGATGTATGGTGCACCTGGTGGCTCTCCTTTGAGCAAGAAAGATAAGATCACTCCTTGGTTTTGATCTAGTACAACGGTTGATGGTGTAACGTGTTTAGCTCCTTCTCGGGTTTTTTCTTGAGCTTTGAAATCCGGCGGTTCGTCTTTGATTATGAATGAACATGGGACTCTCCTAGTCTCCAATAGATATGGTGTGATCACCAATGGCGCTGGTTTACTCCGGTCCCGAATTTGAGTCAAGCTTTTCTTCATCTCCGAAAAGTCGCCTTTATGGTCCTTACTCGTACCTGCAATGTTATTGACACTTTTGGCAAAGAACAAGTGCATTAATACAGTCATGGGACTAATATAATCATGTAAAAGAAGGATGGTGTGGGGTACCAGAATCGGTATCCCGGGCTAACAGCCCCACTTTGTTTAGGCCCGTTCTGGAAGGCCCATTTTAGGAACTGCTCAGCCCGACAGGCGGAGTCCGGTGAGATTCGAAGAGTTAAAAGGAGAATCAAAATGGACTATTATCTGGTCAAACGACGCCTTAATGAAGATCGCAAAATTTGCGGAGCAGAGTCCGTAAGACGTTCAATGTTCGTCTTAATTGTATAAATAGTAGAGGGGACTAAATGTAAAGGGGTCGGATTTTTCTCGCTAAGCAATAATAAAACTACATACTTTTTTCTCTAGACTATTTTCAGTTTACTTAAAGTTCGGACAGGGAATTAGGATCCCACTCAAGTTCATTTCGTTTCAGTTCGTAGATTCCAACTCCCACAGATGAGCTGAACCATTTTTTTTTCATAAAGTGTATCAATAAGTATGTCACAAAGTGAATCAACTAATCGATATGATTTAAAACAAGAAACTAATTCCATAGGTTTAGTTAAGAGACCTACGTTTTTGTCACAATTTTTAAAGCTTAACAAGTTCATAATCACATCATTCAAATTATTAGAAATAAATTTAAAGAAAGAGTTACTTACTTAACATGGTTCTTCGATGAGTGTATCTTTCAAAATCAACAAGGTTGATTGATTTGATGACTGGTCCGGTGGTTCTTCTTGCATTTGAATATTGTTGGGGCTAACTTCATCATCTTCAGTAGCTGGTAAACACATCTTAAGCTCTTGATTTGGATGCATGTTATCACTCTTTACTAGTTTCTCCGTTTTCTCCACATTCAATATCCTTTGGGATGTGGTCTCTTTCTCATCATGATACTCTTCTATGGTACCTGTATCTTTCTGGACACTTAAGACTAAAATCAAGTGCATTATACTTGAAGTATAATCATTTAAAACAAAGTCTATGAAGCTACGATTAATTATTAAATTATTCCAATATCGAACAAGACCGTAGGTTTCACTTACTAGGATACCATTTAAGTTGTTTAACATTAACTCAACCTTAATGAGTGTGATGTTTGAAGCAAGATCAGATGATGTTGAACATAGTTGGGCCTTCACACGTGCTTCAACAAATGCTTGCTCACACGTCTTATTTTCGCAAACTTGTGATGACGTTGTTTCCGAAAGTTGCTCCTTAAGGCTTATGTCATTCTCAACTTCCCTTGGAGTTGCTACATGGTGGTTTAATTCTTCAGCCTTGTCATCCATCATATGACTTAGACCTGCATCAATAACCTTTGGCAAAGACAAGCGCATTAATCTAGAATTGGGAATTTCTAAACTTGATTTAACTAGACAATCATTAAAGTTCGATGCATTTGGTTTTAACACTATTGATGTGATATGTTCTACATGTCGTTCAGGACATGATGCAGCAAAATGACCTCTCTTATGACATCTATAACATGTCGGTGCATTTGATTTTAAAGAGTTAGAGAACTTACCTTGCTCTGGTTTATCTTGCGCCTTAAGTAAAGGTATTGAAGCCGACTCTTCCTTCTCACATGCACCTTTCTCATTCTTGGCGGGTGATACATCCGGGTTTTGATTGGAACTAACACGTTGATGTGTTGTGTTCTCTCGGCTTGGTTCCTTTGAAGGGCAACGGTTCTGACTAGGTTGGGACATCATTTGAGGTGCATATCTCTCCCTCATAAGCAGCTTTAGTTGTCCCCACGTTTTGAGTGATGGTTCCTTGTACCATAGTCTATCTTTTTCCTCTCGGTTCCACCAACGTTTTGCGCTTCCCATGAATTGTTCAAGACAATAGGTGAGCCTCTCTTCTTTGGGAATGGCATAGTATCTAAAGTACTTGTCCATGTTGAGTTCCCATTGTAGATAATCTCTTTCGTGTCCTGCAAAATTAAAACATTTAGGTCCAAAATACTCATAACCATTGTCTACACATAACCTGAATTTTGTCTTGTGGATTCGGTTGGGATTGGATAGCAACGGGTCTCTTCTAGCACCATGTTTTAGCTCGCCTCCTCTTAGTTTACTGGTCCTTGCGTCTCTCTCAGCTAGGAGATCACGTCTACCACTTGGATGTGGTTCAAAACGAATTGATGATCGTTGACTCACTTCCTGTACTACTCATGGGTTTGTACAGAAGTACTTGTCTCTTGGTTTTGTTTGACGTGAGGCTGTAGGGACTCGGTGTAATAAGAGGTGATGGTCGGTCTTCTCTTCACGCCTTGGAGGACGTCGATACTGGTTGCCCTTTGTTGTTGCCTTTTTATACTCCATGTCTTCTTTTCGCTTAAGATAATCATCTTTTCCTGAAAAAGACATAATTTGGGTCAGTGGGGATTTTGAACCATGGCTGGAAAAATTATCATTAAATTTAATCCATGGTTTAGAATAGCCTTTATTGCTGTTGTATGAGTGAGGCGGTTCTGGTTCTGGTGGTTCATGGCCTGGTTCATCTCTTGAATCAGAAGCTGAACTATCATCTCGTCGCCACGAGATCGTTCCATAGTTGTCTTCCTCATCCGACGTGACTTGATAGGGCTCTTCTTCTTGAAGTTCTTCATCTGAGTAAAACTTAATAAACTCCATATTTTCTCTGGTCTTTGTGATAGAAGAATCTTGCACAAGCAAAAGAAAGATGTATCAAAAAGTAAATCAACAAATAAGGAAAATACTTAAAAAAAAAGAAGAATAAATGAATATATATATATATATATATATATATATATTTGTTTAGTAAATCCGAAAAATTAAAATAGCAAAAGAAAAAATTCAGTTTTTATTTTAATTTCTGGTTTTATAAAAACAAAATACTAAAATTAATTTAGAATAACAAAAAATATGATTTTTATGGCTTTTCTTTTAAAATAAATCCGAAATAAATAAGAAAATGAAGTAAAACAATTTTTTTTGTTGATAAAATACTGAAGCAAATAACAAGATTAAAGCAAGGAATAAAAATTTATTTGATTTTTTTTTATATAAAATAAAAGTAATAAGAAAAATAGAAAAACAAATATAGGTTGAAAAGATACAACCTTGGGGATAAGAGCTTTTGAAGCTCTGATACCAGATGATACAAGATTGGAATCACTCCAAACTTTAGATCACTTGATGATCAAGAGATTCCAAGCTTAGCTTACAGAAGGTGGAATTCACGAGCTGGCCAGAAGCACTCTCTCGTGAATAAGAGGGTGGTTCAGGGGATAATTTAGGTGATTGACTCGCTCAATCGGTGGGATAATCGACTCGCTCGATCAATGGACGATTAAAGGATGTTGAATAACTCAACAAACTTAATCCGCAGGTTTCTAAAGCACTAAGTGACTCACTCACAAAGAACTAAAGAACAAGATTGACAAAGACTCAAACTTTGACAAGAAGAAAACTTTCTATTACATTAAATTGATCAAGGGTAATTACAAATGAACAATCTAATGAGCTTATATAGGCTCAGCTGTACGTTCTAGAACTCTAAAACAAGAAACAAATCGCAATAATTAAAGAGAATATGGCCGTTGGAACATTTAGTGTCGAATCGGTCCAAATAAGGCAAGTGAGATGTGCCTTGTATCTTGTTAACTTGGGGAGGTAGCTGTGACGTCTTGGAAGCTTCTTGTGCACTTTTAGATGATGTATCACACTCATGAACTTAGTTGGAAAGAGTCGTTCTGCATTGATGATGATCGACTCCAAAAAACGGTGAGTAATAATATGATTGAATCCGCCTGATCCAATGGCTATTATTGAGCGTGAATATTCTCCAAATATTCTCTGGTGGCTGTAGAGTTTCTCCTGGTTTCCAAATGTAGCTTTGAGACACGTCCATATGAAGGTAAAGAAGAGTTTCCTTATGTTGCTCCAAGTAGATCAATGGCCTTGATTCAAAGGATAGTTTAGACTTGGGTCTTCTCTTGGGCTGTTCTCCATGGGTTGGGGCTTTGTGGTGAATCAAATGAGTGTGTGGGCTCCCTTCATGGCTGATCCAATTGTTTAAAGACTTCAAATCCTCACAGCTCGCAATCTGGTGTAGTTCAGCCAGTAGGTTAGGGAGTAGTTCAGCATGCTTGTCAGCGAATAGTTCAACATGCTTGTCTGCGAGTAAATCAGAATGTACATCAGCTATCATCTTTGAATCATATGAATGGTGAATGATTCCTTGATGACTTGGTGTTTCCTCATTAAAAACCTTTCTAGGTAAACCCATTGGGACAAACCTTATAGATAAGGGAAAAAGAGTGCAACAGTCATATCCCAATAATAAGGTGATTTGACTTGCTTATTGTTGATCCCTCTTGAACTATTGACTTCTTAGGGTTAATGTCATGGTGAATAATTAACCTTTTGCCTTGTACTTGACCAGAACTCCATTTAGGCAAACATTCTCCAAAATTCTCAATGTAAACCGGTTTGGTGTGTGGACCGATTGGTTTGGTGTGCTCCCGGTTTGATCTAGTTCTGATGTCCGCATCACCTGCATTGTAGCGTTTGTGCATAAGCAGGTGTCTACCCAAGGGAAAAGAAGCAAATCAGGACAATCGACCAAGTGTAGATGTTGCATCCGATCGAGCAGGAGGATCCGAGCCATGAAATCGATCGAGTGATCGATTGGAACAGAGAAGCAGCTCGACCAACCATCCGATTAGCTCATCCGACCAGACCAATCGAGTACACGACCAAGCAGACCGATCTAGCACCATTAAACCGACTTTCTATTTGGTCTGCTAGTGTTTTAGGGCTACCTTAACTTGCTATAAAAAGGCTCTTTTCCTAATGACTTATGATCTCAAGTCGTATTAGGGTTTTTTCATCATTTTGTTATAGAATTTCTAGATTCTTGTAAACTCCATATATTTTTATCTATTGAGTATTTTTTGTTGCTTCTTTGTATTATCTTGCTTCTTCGATCATTATCTACTATGCATGATTTAGAGATTTATGGGTTTGAGTTCTTAAGTATGTTTGTTAGATCTGAGTAGAGTCTTAAGGTTTTGGAGATGAGTTAGATGTGTAGATGGAGAACTTTAGGCAGGTAGCACTACAAGAAAACAGGCTATTTACGACTACATTTGGCGACTACAACCACAGTCGCCAATTTTAGCGACTATTCGACGACTATGTAGCGACTCCGTTACGATAACAAACACTTAGTCGGTAAATCGTCGTTAAAAGGCGACTGACATGTGCAGTCGCTATAATAGTCGTTAAACAGCGACTGTTTTATGACTAAATATTCTAGCCGGTGTAATAGTCGCTATGTCGTCGGTAAATTAGCGGCTATTAGGCGACTACACAGTAGAGTCGCAATATAGTCGCCATTTAATCGTAAAATTGACGCAAAAGAAACACGTTTTTTTTGTTTGTGGTAGGTGAGCACGAGGAGTGATAGGTTTACCGGTTTTTGGCGACTACGCAAGTTGTCGGTACATAGTCGCTAAGCAGTCGCTAAGCATTCGCTAAAGTGTCTATATAAGAAAGCTTCGATCCACAATTCTCTTCATTCATTCACAACACAAACAACCAATAATAAGAAGAAAAAACGAGTTTTGAGAGCTTTTCAATAATGGCTGGAAATTATAATAATTTTCGAGAGTGGATGTATAAGAGGATCGACGAAGAGACGGGAAACTTCTCAGAAGAATTTAGAGCGGGGGTAGAGCAGTTCATGGCATTTGCAAATAGCCAGCCTTTAGCACAAGATAATGGGGGTAAGTTTTACTGTCCATGTAGTAAATGCAAAAATGATAGGCGTATTCCGGGGGCTAGAATTTGGAACCATCTATTTAGTTATGGGTTTATGGAAGATTATTATGTTTGGTATAAGCATGGGGAAGAAATCAATATGAATTTAGGAACGAGTTATGTTGATCCGACGTATATAAGTGGGAGAGAAGAAGTGGGTAATGTAGAAGATAGATATGTGGATATGGTGAATGATGCATTTCCTAATGATAATTACATGAGTTATCATCAACATGATGACAGTTATTAAAATGTAGAAGAACCGGTTTATAACCATTCCAAGAAATTTTACAACTTGTTAGAAAGTGCTAAAAATCCACTATATGATGGTTGTCGAGAAGGTCACTCTCAATTATCTTTAGCTGCTAGAATGATGCATAATAAGGTAGATTATAATATGAGTGAAAAGTGTGTGGATTCGGTATGTGATGTGTTAAGTGAGTATTTACCAGAAGGAAACCAAGCTACCGGTTCACATTACGAGACAGAAAAATTAATGCGCAATTTAGGGCTCCCATATCATACAATTGATGTTTGTATCAACAATTGTATGATATTCTGGAAAGATGACGAAAAAGAAGATAAATGTCTCTTTTGTGGTCATCAAAGATGGAAGCCTAATGAAAACCGACGTCGAACAAAGATACCATATAGTCGTATGTGGTATTTACCTGTTGCAGACAGATTGAAGCGAATGTATCAAAGCCACAAGACTGCAGCAGCAATGAGATGGCATGCCGAGCATCAAGCAAAAGATGGAGAAATGAGTCATCCTTCAGATGCGGCTGAGTGGAAATATTTTCAAGACCAACATCCCCAGTTTGCTGAAGAACCCCGAAACGTGTATCTTGGATTATGTACCGATGGGTTCAATCCATTTGGCATGTCCCGTAATCATTCTTTATGGCATGTGATCTTAACTCCATATAATCTACCCCTTGGTATGTGCATGGATACAGAGTACTTATTTTTAAAAATTCTGAATTCAGGGCCTAATTATCCGCGAACTAGTCTTGATATCTTTCTTCAACCACTTATTGAGGAGTTAAAAGAGTTGTGGTCTACTGGAGTCGATGCATACGACGTGTCGTTGAATCAAAATTTTAATTTAAAACCAGTGCTTATGTGGACGATAAGCGTATTTCCGGCGTATGGCATGTTATCTGGATGGACCACCCATAGTAAATTGTCTTGTCCAGTTTGCATGGATGATACAAAGTCTTTTTACTTACCGAATGGAAGGAAGACGTGTTGGTTTGATTGTCATAGAAGATTTCTTTCCTATAGTCATTCTCTAAGGAAGAATAAAAAAGATTTCTTGAAGGGAAAAGATGCTTCGAGAGAGTATCCACCGGAGTTTTTGACCGGTGAGCAAGTTTATTCCGAGCGGGTGAAATGTGTCAATCCACCAAAAACCAAGGATGTCGGTGGAAATGGTCATGAAAGGAACATGTCTGGCTATGGGAAACAACATAACTGGCACAAGGAAAGCATATTGTGGGAGCTGCCGTATTGGTGTGACCTCAATCTTCGACATAATATTGATGTGATGCATACTGAAAAAAAATTCTTGGACAACATCATGTTTACTCTTATGCGTGTAAAGGGTAAATCAAAAGATACCGTCATGTCCAGATTGGATATAGAAAAATTATGTTCTCGACCACACTTACACATTAACAGTAGGGGTAAAGCACCTTTCCCAGCCTTCACATTGACCGAAGAAGCGAGAACAAGTTTACTGGAATGTGTGAAACATTCGGTTAAATTCCCAGATGGTTATGCTTCAGATTTGGCTAGTTGTGTTGATCTAGAAAATGGAAAGTTTTCAGGCATGAAAAGTCATGACTGCCATGTTTTTATGGAGCGATTACTTCCATTTATCTTTGCCGAACTCGTAGATCGAAACATCCACCTTGCGTTATCAGGTACTTCCTTATGATTAATTACTTAATTATATATATATATATATATATATATATATATATATATATTAAATAAGCAACATGTTGAATTGTTTGAATATATATATATTCTAGGAGTTGGAGCATTTTTTAGGGACATATGTTCGAGAACCTTGCAAACAAGTCGTGTTCAAATTCTGAAAAAGAACATTGTTTTAATCCTATGCAATTTGGAAAAGATCTTTCCGCCGTCATTTTTTGATGTCATGGAGCATTTGCCTATACATCTCCCATACGAAGCTGAATTAGGAGGCCCTGTCCAATATAGGTGGAAAAGCAAAGAACAAAAAATATGCGGCATGATCAATTGTGGAATCATATATCAATGACGAGATTGCTTTTTCTCAGAGCACTACTTTGCCGCAAATATAAGAACAAAATCCATGTAAAAGCAAATATTATTTACAGTTATGTTTCTTAATGCATACTTACTTTTCATCACCCATTGCATGGTAAGGTTAACAAGATTTGATGAAGGTGAAGTCCCAGTATATCATGTCTCTAGAGTACCTAGTTTATTTACACATGTTGGCCGTCCAAGTGGGGAAATGCATGAAATATGGCTTTCAAAGCAAGACTATGAATGCGCACACTCATATGTTTTACGAAATTGTGAATATTTTCAACCAATTGAGAGGTAAATAAATTGGCATCTATCAACTTACTTACTTTTTAATTATATATAAAATCCACTATGATTTCTCATCATAACGACTATATTATTTTTTCTTCTATATATAGTATGTTCGAGGATTTTATATCAGCAAAATATCCTGCACTTTCCGGAAAGAACTTTCCGCGAAAAGAGCTGACGAATATCATATATGGGTTAAAGAATATGTATGTCATATTGATTTATATAAGTGCTATATATATTTTGCAAATTATTGATTTTTTATTTATTTATCATATATTTGAATATATGTAGGTGATACTAGGATTTTTCTATCAATTACCCTAGAGTACTATCATGTCATTGCAGTACAAAAGATATCAATTCAATCAGGTGTGATGCTAGCAATCAAGGTATATCAGAAATGATTAAGTCAAGAAAGCATAAATGATTTTTTGTTTTCAGTGATCCTAAGCGAATATGTTAAACATGCGATAAATGTAAGGCTGTAAAACATAGACTAACATGCATAAGCTAAAACGTAACGATTATTGATACTGGCAAGAAAACAAAGTAGAACAAGTAAATAACAAGAGAATTAAACAGAAAGCACAAATGGATAGAAGATCCTGAGGATGAGGTTATTGATGTAGGTGGAATATGCTAATCTACTTCGAGTGTTTATCAATCTGCAAACATTCTAAACCCTAGACAATGAACTTCTAATACTAGTCAATCCAATCTCTTGGCAGAAACTATAAAGTTTACAACACTTCCTAATCTCAATTCTCATTGATGAAACATGTAGTAAACAGGCATAAAGAAACAGTTCATTAATGTCCATAAACATCTTAGAAAACCAATCTCTTGGGCTAAGCATGTAAATCTATGGCACTAGTTGGTTCAGACATTTCATCATATACCTTTCGGGCATGAAATGTCTACGACCTAGTTCCAATTGATCAGAGAAGAACTAGCTAATAAAACTCTAATCGAGAAGGGAAACAAAACAAATCTAACATAAACATTCTAGCAAACTAACATCCTCCACCTAATCTATCCCATCTTCAAGAACCCTAACACTACTCAGACGCTGAAATCATGTTAAACATCATGAAACAAGAATCGTTTAAAACATGCATAAAAATAAAGATGACAGGAAGAGTAACAAAAATGATTCCAGAACTAGTTGCAAAATCTCAATAACTCAAAAGAAATATGAATTACAATTTTCTGGATTGTTTGGTGGCTAACAACAAAAACCTAATTAAAAAAATCGATCCCCTGGGCGATCCAATTGAGACCTATTTATAACAATGTTTGGAAAAACATTAAAACATAAACCGACAACGTAAAAGCGGTTCAAAAGTTGTTGTGACTAAGTTGGTCGAGTAAGCATCTCGAGTGAGCATCTTCTCTGCTTTGCTCGATCGTGTCACTCGAGTGTGCACGTCGAGTGACAGTTGTTTCGCATTCCTTCGGTTCACTCGATCACCCTACTCGATCAACTGCTCGATCCGCTACTCGATCACCCTACTCGATCATGTCCATCGAGTGAAGTATGTTCCTGCAACGCATCCCTGCTTCTCACGCGATCGTCCCACTCGATCATGTGCATTGTTAATAACGCTTGTTCCTCTGCTTCGCTCTGCATGTCTCCTAAGTACCTGAAACACTCCAAATATGCAGAATGTATGCAAGACATGCATGATATGCATAAAACCTACCTAAGTATGTAAAACATGCAGAAAGGGATCAATATGATGCGAATCAACAAGTGAATGATGCTGAAAGGATGATGAATACATGCTCAAAAAGTGATGAAATACAGACTTATCAACTCCTCCAAACTTAGTCTTTGCTTGCCCTCAAGCAAAGCAAAAAGAAACAAAGTGGAAGAGAGGTTTGAAAATGGGGTCTCAGAACCTATAACTTGCAAGATAGAGCATTAAAATCAATGTCCTGGTTGCTAAGTCTTTGATGTATGCTGAGAGAACTTTACTTAAAGACTTTAGACAAACTCATCAAATCCGAAACTGATTCTATCCCTTGATCTACACATGCATTCAAATCATTCATTCCTTTTAACATTCATTACTCAAGAATGTGAATCTGGTTGTGCAAGGCTTAACAAACTCACTTGGCTAGGCAGAAAAAGATTTTTAGAATCAAGAGGGTTTAAACAATTTCAGGACAAGTATCTCTCGATGAATGGACTGAGCTTTAGGGAGAATGCTAAAGGTAAGGACCAACAAATGCATACAGTAATAAAACATTGACTACCCACACTAGTAAAAAAAACTCATATAGCCACTTGGATATTCGTGGCTGAGCTTTAAAATTCGTAGCTATTAGCCACAAATGTTCACGAAAAAAAATCGTGGCTATAGCTTCGTAGCTTATTTGTATTCGTGGCTTTTCCTGGCTGTGTAGCCACGAATTTGTCACACGTGTTCCGTGGCACCAATTAGTCACGTATTAACTACTTAATATTAGTGGCTAGTTTTGCCACGAATTAGCCACACTATATTTGTGATAACAGGAAGCCACGAATAAACATAGTGGCACTACCGTGCTGGACGAAAGACTTGTAACTATGGGGTGTGTGTTAAAGGTGAAAATTATACTGATGCATTTAATGCAGCGGATTTCTACGGGACAGTAACTGATATCATAGAACTTGAGTATGAGGGGATGGTCAATTTGAAAATCTCACTTTTTAAGTGCAAGTGGTATGACCCTGTTATCGGTAAAGGCACTCGGAGGAGTATTGGTGGCGTCATAGACGTACTTTCATCAAGAAAGTATAATAAATATGAACCATTTATTCTAGGTACGTACGTATAAAAATTTACATATTAAAAATATATACATATACAATGTATAGATATATGCCTAATAAAGTCTCCATGTTGATAAATTATATGCAACAGCCTCTCAAGCGCATCAAGTTTGTTATATCCCGTACCCATACATAAAAAAACCGAAACAATTGTGGCTCAATGTTCTTAAATTTAATCCAAGGGGAAACATTTTTGCAGAATACGAAAACAAAGAATCGACTCTTTTACAAACAGAAAATGATGATGATGTATTGATGACTACAATTGAAGACCTCATAGTTGAAGATTTGGATGTGGGAGTAAATGCAATTAACCTAGATTATGATCTCGAAGATGCGGAACCTGAAGATGAATTTCGGTGTAATTTATCATCTTCTGCTGATAAAGAACCAGACGATGAAGAACTCTTTTAATTATTTGATATTTATGCATATTTTAAAATTGGTCTTAATAAAATATGTAATATATAATGCAATAATATATATGTGCGAGTATACATAAAATCAAGTTTTCAAACTTACTTATATATATATATATAATTATCATATAATTATAAAAGAAAATATAATTACTATATATAATATTTGATTATAAAAGAAAATATAGTTACTATATATAATATTTGATATTTAATTGAAAACATATTCAAATTTTAACATTTTATAAATTTTCACAAAAACATTAAAGCCCACCCCAAAAAAAATTAAAGCCCATCCCAAAAAAAATTAAAGCCCAACAACAAACCCATTAACAAAACCCTAACTCTCTTCTTCTTCCTCATTTCGTGAACCTCGCAACCTAACTCTCTTCTTCTTCTGATTCTACCTTCCTTCTTCGATTCTCTTCTTCTTCTGATTCTACCTTCTTTGAATCGCTTCTTCTTCTGAATCGTTGAATCGTTCTTCCTCTTCTGATTCTTCAAATCGTTCTTCTTCTTCCAATCCTTTATACCCTCTCCCAATCCATCGAAGCCTTAGAAAGCATACGATGTCTACAACAGTTAAGAAAGGACGAAAGAGAAAGGTTGTACCCAATTCTTCTCAGAGACCCGGAGGCTCTAAACCCCCATCAGCTGTGAGAAAAAGGACCCCTCTTCCGCCACAGTACAACTTCACGCCGGCGGTTTCAATTCCTCCGTCACAGACGAACCAACAGCCAATTCACCGTAATCCACAACCGTCTACGTCTGGTGAACCACATTTCAGGAACTTCCCACCGCCACAGATGCTTTTCCAACACTTCGTTAATCAAGAACGTCAACAAGAAGCTCCACCGTCGTCACCAGAAGTTGAGTATGCTCCTGACCCTGAGTCTCCACATCAGGCCTCGCAGACTCAAAGCCATCGATCTTCTCAAGGACACAACTTTGAACGTGAAGATGTGTTACCCGATCTTATGGAGGACACGATAGTGGCTCTCAATGCCTTGCTTAAGGTCCCAGGCCGAGAGCAATTCACCACTGTTATCCATCCCAAACCGATTCCAAACACCACTTGGTAAGTTAAGTTTATCAAATATTGTCTGTGTGTTTGATTTTGGTTGGTAATCTGAGTAATACATGCTTTTACTGCATTCGAATTAGGAGTCTAGATTTTATAATGTATATAGTCAAATGATATATATACATAGCTTAAAATAGGTTAGACGATTAATTCAAAAAGTGAACTCTATTATAAGTTTTTTAAGACAATTAGTCTCTCGCATGTGGTTACACCTATAACTTTTTTAAGACAATCAGACTCCTAAGATCGTATTTGTGTTTGATTTTGGTGTCTGAAGTGTGATGTTTAAATGTTTAGAATTTAAATGAGATCATGCAAGTACAGCTTGCGGCTCACATAGAAGACATCAACATTCGATAGTTAGACAGAGAGAATCTTAAGAACTCTCTTTTTTGATGAGGAAGCTGACGAGAAGCTCTCTCTTGATTATGTTCAATGGATGTTTAATGAGCTGATGTTCTTGTGATGCATAATGTGATGTTTAATCTGATACATAATGTGATGCTTAATGTGTTTGTTTATATTTCCGTTCATATGCTTAGATGTTTGCTTTTATGTGTCAGGTTTGATCGCGACCAGAAGCTTGTCCGAAAGGTTACTAAAGTGATTACAAACAAGTTCGATGGTCTATTTTATAGCTGGTCATGTGTGTCTCGTGATAGAAAAGAAAGATATTTCATCGAGTTTGCGGTACAATTTTTGTCTTATAGTCTTTACATTCTGGTTTACTTGTTTATATTGACTAACACCTTTATCTCTCTTTGTTTGTTTTGTAGAAAACACATACCTGGGATCCCTTGATAACAGGAACAGTTCAAAAAGCATTTGAGGTGGTATGTCAAAAACGGATAAAAGACATGGTTAGCAATGTGAGAACTAGCCGAGAGAGACCGTTATGGATTGAAGATGCTCTCTGGAAGAAGATGGTTGCGTACTAGGAAACGGATGAAGCCCAGGAAAGGAGTACCACATATTCTAAAGCTCGAATGTCTGACCGTAATGGTCTCGGTCCTCACATTCACTTATCAGGACCGAAGTCGTATCAACAAGTCCAACAAGACATGGTAACTAACTCCTGGTTTCTGATTTCTTTAAACATCTTTACTTTATATTTTTTGATAATCTGTCTTGTAGGAAGAGAAATTGGGAAGACCTGTGAGTCTTGGTGAGGTTTTCATCAAGACTCATACTAAGCCAGATGGTACCTATGTTGATAGGAAAGCGGAGAAAATTGGCAAAGCTTATGTGAAGAACATGCAAGACAAGTTGGCTGAGGTCGAGGCAGAGAATACCCCGAGAGCTCACAGCAGATGAGCAACCAGCCATCTTTCTTCAGGTAAAGTCCCATTCTTGGTTTTAGCATTCAGAATATTTTTATGCAATGGATTTTTAAATTTCCTCTTTCTTTTTCCATAGTCCACAGAAAAGGATTCAAGAGGAAACCTTTATGGAGTTGGAAGCATCAAGGACCCTCTTCTCCTTGGCAAGCGCAAGCAACCAGAAGACGTCGCCTCGTTTGTGACACTACAAGACCAGATGAAGGAAGCTCAGCGCAAAATTGAAGAGCAAGCTGCTGAAAATGAACGACATCACAATGAGGTGGCTGCCCGCGAAGCTGAACATTCCAAAGCTGTAGCTGAGCAAAAGGAAGAGCTCGCACACTTGAAATTGGTGGCGGAGTACCTGCGCAAAACCGATCCATCATTTCTTAACTTCATTACTTCTCGTTCAGCTTCAAGAAACATCGAGGCTCTCCAGACCGATCCTCCCGCGGCAGCTCAAACTCCAGCATCTCCATATGCTTCTTAGGTAGTTAGGCTTCTCCATCTGCTTCTAAATCTCTTAAGTTCTGCAACTTTAGTAATGTTATGAACTAAGGAATACCTTTTATGTATATATATAAATCATTCCTTATGTTTAGTGACTTATTATTTCTTTTGAGTATATGAATCTTCTACAGGTTGCATTTGAGAAACAAAAATGAATTTGCTAAACATTAAAAACGAAATGAATTTGGGTCTTAATTAAATTATGTCGTACCATATTTTTTTTCTTCAAAATAAATAGTCGCTAATTGATCGGAATTAAGTCATAAAATAGTCGCTAAATAGACGCTATATAGTCGGTATTTTTGCGACTATTATACAACTATAAGAGCAATCATAAAATTGTTGCTATATTATCGGAAATAAGTCATAGAATAGTCGCTAAATTGTCGCAAGAAAATCGCTACGACTATTATTTGACTACTTTATAACTATATATTCGATCGTAAAATTGTCGTAAATTGATCGTAAATTAATCGTAAAGTAGTCCTAAAATTTACGACACATTTATGACTATTTTATGACTAACCTTACGACTAACAACTTTAGCGACTACGTATTTACGACTACAGTATTAGTCGCTAAATAGTCGTAAAATAGGGTTTGGCGACTACATAGCGACTAATAGTGCAGTCGCCATTTGCCAGTTTTCTTGTAGTACATATATATAGGTTGCCCATAGTTAGGAATGTTTAGATTTCCTTATATACACTAATCCCAATTTGATTAAGTGGTGATTAGTTCTCAGGCTTCCACGCCCGAGAGGTGTTCAATTAAAAATTAACTCGAAATTAAACAATTGGATACTTCAAAATTGGATATTTAATTGAGTTTGGATATAAATCGGATACTTTCCCAACATATTATATTATTTCCATATCTCGATTTTGGATTTCTTAATATTTCTATAACTAATTTAAAATAAGAAATTATAAACATTTATTATTCTCTTTCACATTTTTGTAAGTATTTTAATTTATTATATTAAAATATATACTACAAACATAATAAAAATTCATCTTCTTTTTTTTGAATATGTTGCAATTTGAATTTTTCAAAATGGATATATATTACTCAATTGACAAAGAAAATATTAATATAAACTTAAAATCTTGTTAAAATAAAGTATGGATATCTGAAATATGAAAAATGTCAAAAAAAATCTCCAACTTTCAAATTGTGGACGAAAAAAGCATGAACTTTCGAAATTTCATTTAAATCCTTGTTATAAATCATAGTGGATTGTCATAACAAGCCCAGAAAGGCCCGGCCCATGTCAAGCCCGGTCCGGCCCAATCTTATGGAGTTGTAACCTTTACCTAGTTGTATTAGGGTTTACTCATAGCCTCCTTGTATGAACCTATATATATATGGCTCTAAGCTAATGAATAAAGCATCCCAGTTCCCTCTCTATTCTCTCTAGTCTATAACACGTTATCAGCACGATTCTCTTAAACCCTAAAAGCTAAAGCTAAAATCGCCCCTAAACCTTAAACCTAAAAGATCTCGCGGTACTGTTCATCCGATACTGTTCATCGTCAACACTGTTCACCACCGACATTGTTCACCACCGACACTGTTCATCGCGATTCTTTTCAAAAGCTTGAGTAACCGAGGTCTTTAGCTCCTGGTCCAAACCATTCAGAATCCAATTGGTGTTCAAGAGGTAAACAACATGAACCCTAAAACATTGTTTCATGTTTATGAACTTAAAACCATGAAAACTTGAACATGAGATTCTTGTTTGGATTACTTTCACATGAAAATTATGAAACCCTAGAACATGTGATTGTTGTTTGAAGTACTTTCATATGAATTTATAAAACCCTAAGAATATGAGATTGTTGTTTAAAGTACTTTTCACATGCAAATATGAAACTCTAAAACATGTGATTGTTGTTTGGACTGCTTTTCATGCGATGTTTTGAAACCGTAAAATATGAGATTGTTCTTTAAACTACTTTTCATGCAACCTAAAATCAATTATAATCTTGTTGCTCATATGGATTGATGCTTGCTTGTATTAATATGAATTTATGAAATCCTAATATATGATTAACATGAAATCGAATATGAATGCATGATCACCTTAATATTTCTCTTTATAAAATCGATCAAGCATGAGCACCTAGAACTGCATGATATATTTTAAAGTTTTAAGATCATGAAATTATATGCTTGAATTGCATGATGGGTGTTTGATCTTATAGAAATCGCATGCTAGGATGCTTGTTTAAAATCGCATGAATGCTTGATATATATGAATGTCGTTTGACATGTATGAGATTATAAAACCATGAGATATGGGATCATGAGATTATGAGATTATGAGAATCTCGTTTGGCATGTATGAGACTATAAGACCATGAGATTATGAGATTATGAGAATCTCGTTTGGCATGTATGAGACTATAAGACCATGAGATTATGAGATTATGAGAATCTCGTTTGGCATGTATATGACCATGAGATATGGGATCATGAGATTATGAGATTATGAGAATCTCGTTTGGCATGTATGAGACTATAAGACCATGCGATATGAGAATCATAAGACAGTGGCATAGACCTTGTCCGGGATGATTGTTCGGAGAAAAGGGGACGCGACTCGGCGAGTTTATACTCGTCCAAACTGATGCGCGGACTACCTCTCTACCGAGCAATTGGAACGGGCAATGGTAATAAGTGGTTTATAATAAAACCTAAAGATAAGCATATGTCCTTCTTTTGAGATGTCGAAAACCAATAACTTGGATTTTACCGCCCTTAAATCTCTTGGGAGATAATTATTTGCAATGGGCGTTGGATGCTAAGATCATCCTAAAATCAAAGGGGCTCGTTGAATGTATTGTTGATGGCAATGACGATCCCGATATGAATAAGGCAATATTAATTATTCGCCATCACCTTGCGGAGAGTCTCAAGGATCAGTACTTGACTATTGAGAACCCCTTGGACCTTTAGAACGAACTCAAAAATCGTTATGATCACCAACGTACGGTGTTACTACCAAAGGCCATGTATGATTTGAGGAATCTCAGGATCCAGGATTTTAAATCCGTGGACGAATATAACTCGGCCATGTTTAAGATAGTCTCTATCTTGAAACTGTGTGGAGAAAAGATAAGTGAGAAGGATATCTTTGAGAAAACCTTATCCACCTTCAACACAAGTAACGTGTTGTTGCAACAACAATATCGTGAAAAGGGCTTTGAGACATATGAAAGTCTGATCTCATGTTTATTGCTCGCCGAGCAAAACAATGAATTGCTAGTGAGAAATAGCGAGTCGAGACCTTCGGGAACATTCCCACTCCCTGAAGCCAATGCTGTTGCATCGGATAAAAAAAAAAGAACCCAAAGAGGCTAACCACGTCCAAAGAAATAATAATACATCCGGCCGTGGACGTGGTAAATGGCAAGGACGTGACCGTAGTCACTCCTCCGGTCGTGGACAAGGTCGAGGCCGCGGGTATCACGGCGGAAAAGGTCGTAGCCGTGGTACATCTTTCAAACCGCAAAACCCGACTGGAAAATCATTTTGCCATAGATGTGGGATGGGAAACCATTGGGCTAAGAATTGTCGGACTCCCAAACATTTTATTGACCTCTATCAAGAGAGTGTTAAAGGGAAGAATCCGGAAGCTCAATTGGTGCATTATGATAATGAGGATGATTTCGATCATGCCAAGGATGATCTCATGGAGACTTCCGATTGCCTTGAATAAACCAAGTGTTTCGACATCAAGCTTTGTTAAGCTTTATAATTCTCTATAATTTGGATGTATTCTCTATAATTACTATGGATCTATCTCTATGGAATAATTTTATAAAAGTGTTTAAGATATAATTCGTAGTGGATAGTGGGGCAAGCCACACGATCTTACATTTAAAAATGCCAATAAGTACCATAGCGGGTATGGAAAATTTAATTGAAGGCTACGACCAGGCCCATATATTATTGTCCATGGGTACGCTTTTAGAGATTTCTAATGCGTTATATTTACCCAGCTCAAAGAGGAGCCTATTATCTCTCAAAGATATTAGAATGAATGGTTTTCATATTGAAACCAAGGGCGAAGGAAACAGAGAGTTCCTTATGATTTATGAAATTGCCCAAGGCCATAAGAAAGTCCTAGAGACTATACCCGCTATATCAACAGGCATTTACTGTGCTAAGGCCAGTATGATAATAATCTAATGCCACGGTAAATAAAGGGTTTACCGAGAGATTCACTCTATGGCACGACCGGCTTGGCCATCCCTGGTCGAGTATGATGGCGAAAAATAATAATTGGCACACACTGAAAGAAATAAGAGTTATCCCAAATAATCTCACGTGTGTAGCCTCACGCGTGTAGCATGTTCACAAGGGAAACTCATTATAAGGCCATCACAGTCAAAGTGATTAAAGATTATATGTCTAGATAATGCTGGTGAATTCACGTCCCAAGCTTTTAATGCTTAGTGTATGTCCATGGGGGTAAGAGTAAAAAATTTTGTGGCACATGGACATACACAAAACGGTCTGGCTGAATCATTTATAAAATGCATACAGCTAATTGCCAGACCATTGCTAATGAGATCAAAATTCCCGATCTCAGCTTGGGGACATGCTGTCTTACATGCAGCTGAATAATTCGCATCAGGCCATCTAGTGAACATACATATTCCCCAAAACAATTATTAACGGGTCATAAGCCAGACATATCCCATCTTAAGATATTCGGATGTGTCGTATATATATATATATCAGTTGCTCCATCACAGAGAACTAAGATGGGTCCTCAGAGGAGGATGGGGATATATGTTGGATATGAATCTCCCATAATAAATAAGTAACTTGAGCCGACCACGATTGATTTATTCAAGGCCAAGTACGCGGATTGTCATTTTGACGGATCCAATTACCCACTATGAGTGGGGGGGAGAGATAATAATAATAAGCTGGTAAAGGAAATTATATGGAATCAATCATCCTTATAATGGCAAAGATCCTCGGACTATGAAATATGAATTAGACGTCCAAAAGCTAGCGAATTGCCTGATTCCTTTGACCCGAATATAGTGACTCAATCACATATACCAGCTATAAATGCACCTATAAGAATTGATGTTCAGGAAGGACACAATCAAGTTGCTACAGAGTCTAAAGCCTGTATGAAATGAGGCAGACCAATAAGTTCCAAAGATAAAATCCCTCGGAAAATAAAGAAAGGTGCTAAGAATGAATCCGAGGTTGAGAAACCGTGGTTACCCGAGACATAACCGAACCTCAGTTACCTAACAATGAGGCTTGGGACGCCAAGCTTCAAGGTACTGTTGAAGTTCATGATAATAATGAGATCGCGATCATTGATGTTATGTCCGGGATAAAATGGAACTGAAAAGATGTCAACGTCGACAATATATTTGCATACAAGGTAGCACTTGAAATGAAATTGATAAGCGAGGATCTATAACCCACGTCCATAATAGAGTGCACTCAATGTACAGATTGGATAAAATATGTGGAGTTGAAATCATAAAAGAAGAGGAATGTATAAGGACACCTCTCGATATAATGCCAGTTGGACATAAATGGGTCTTTGTGAGGAAAAGAAATAAAAATGGTGAAATCGTGAGATATAAAGCACGACATATTGCACAAGGATCCTCACAGAGACCATGAATATATTATGAGGAGATATGCTCCCCTGTGGTGGATGCTAAGTCTGGCTATATAAATGAAAAAGACTTGATTTGCGGCTAATGGATGTAATGCCTGCATATTTATATAAATCCACTGGATAATATAAGAGATTACCAGAGAGTATTGAGCTCAAATATAAGAAAGGTTCTCGAGAACATCACTGCATAAGGCTGGACATATCCTTTCATGGACTTAGAATAAATGGGCGTATGTAAGATTATAAAAGGTCCCATCAGTCCATGTATATTCATAAAGAGGTTTTCAAACAAAGGATTTGTAATCATAAGCAGTGTATATGAACCTCTGGCTAATCGACCAAATAGTTGAAAGGCCTAGGCAATAATTAAGTCCTGTTTGGAATTACAACTTGAGTACATGAATAATGAAATCCTTGTGCATCAAATGGCATATATTGAAAGAGTACTCAAGGAGATTTAATAAGGACTAGGCCCGCCCATTGACCAGGCCCAATGGTGGTGAGAAGCCTTAGATTGGATAGTGATCCATTCAGCCCATAAAGCCATACCTCAGTGTCATAAGAACTTTAATGTATCTGGCGAGCCACACTAGGCCAGATATATGTTTTGCCGTGAATCTATGATCTAGATTTAGCTCATGTCCAACCCAAAGGCACAAAAACGGGATTAAACATATTCTTCGTTATCTACAAGGTACGAAAGATTTGGGTTTATTTTACACTAACCATCCCAAGGAGGGATTAGTTGGTTTTGCTGATGTAGGTTATCTCTCGGATCCGCACAATGGTCGATCACAAACTGGCTACGTTTTCACATACGGTGGAACGGCAATATCTTGGCGATCTCAAAAGCAAACGATCGCAGCAACATCGTCCAACCATTCTGAAATCTTGGCGATGCATGAGGCCAGCCGTGAATGCGTTTGGTTGAGGTCCATGACTCAACATATTATGATCGATTGTGGGATGACCGAAGGGAAGGCATCACCAACAATAATGTATGAGGACAATGCTGCCTGCATAGCTCAGCTCAAAGATGGATACATAAAAGGAGATAGGAAGAAGCACATCTTGCCGAAGTTCTTTTTCATTCATGAATTACAGAAAGCCGGAGAGGTTCAAGTCGAACAAGTTCAATCATGTGACAACTCGGCGGATCTATTCACCAAGTCACTTCCAACCTCAACGTTCAAGAAGCTTATAAAGCAAATTGGAATGCGCCGGTTGAAAGATCTTCAGTGAGCTTCAAATGAGGGGGAGTAATACGTGTTGTACTCTTTTTCCTTCACCACGGTTTTATCCCAATGGGTTTTCCTGGTAAAGTTTTAATGAGGCAACATCCCCAAGCGTATTACTAGCTCACGACGGTTATGACATCCAAGGGGGAGTGTTATAAATCATAGTGGATTGTTATAACAAGCCCAGTAAGGCCCGGCCCATGTCAAGCCCGGTCCGGCCCAATGTTATGGAGGTGTAACCTTTACCTAGTTGTATGAGGGTTTACACATAGCCTCCTTGTATGAACCTATATATATATGGCTCTAAGCTAATGAATAAAGCATCCCAGTTCCCTCTCTATTCTCTCTAGTCTATAATAATCCTAAAGTTTTGTTTGACTTTCAGATAAAATAGTAAAGTTTCATTGATTTGGCCATTTTGGGCATGACATTAAATTTCCGTTAATAGAACTAACTTTTTGTTAAATTTCCGTTTCTCATCTGTAAAACTCCAAAACGACGTCGTTTCAATCAAATAATAATAAGACTCAAATTGTATTCACAGAGAATCGAACTCATGAGCTTATGAACTCTCCACATGCTTTGAACCATTGGGCCACAATAACATTACAATATTATTACAAACAAAAATTACATTTACGCATATACGCATACACACATATATATTTTCTAATTCTAAGCGGGTTGGTTAAATATTTTCATGAAATTTTATATTATACCTTATTGATAGAAAAAGGTGTAATACATAACACATCAATTAAATATTTAGGAAAATGGTTTTAAATCATTATAAACATGACCATTATGCTTCTAACTATGAATGAGCATGAAGTTAAAGTTATTTATATGAACATATAAAATTTGAAAACGTTTCAAAATATTATATTTTTCAAATATTTTAAAAGCTTAAAATATATTGAAACCTTTAAAATATTCAAATATAAAAAACAAATATTTAAAATATTAGAAACGGATCAGAATATATTTGCAACGGGTCAGAATATTTTTACAAGGGGTCAGAACATGATACACACCACTTAAGTTTTAAAATTAAATGCTTTGTAATACCAAAAATAAATAATATGCAAAATTGTTCATTTTTACGGGTCTTAAAGAACATAATTAAATCAAATTTTAACAGTGGTACATACAAAGTCTTATTAACAAAATATACTATTCAAATATTGAATAAATCGAATTTATAATACGTATAAGTCTACAATTTCTTGACTACGATATATAAAATGGAATTAGAAAAATATATAGAAGAGAAAATCAACTAAATTAGCAAGGTCTAAATTACTACTAAAATTTGATTAATTAAATATTCAAAAAAGATATATATTACCTGAGAGTAAGCAAGCATCTCAGAGATTGTAACCCTAGGGTAGTAAATGCCTTCATTATCATTTTTGGGGATATAAATCCCTTTATCACCAGAAGAGTTGATTGTCAAAGCCAAGCCATCATTTGGAAGTCTACATATAAACATATATATCGTTTAAAAAGAGAGATATATTAATCAAATTAAATGAATAAATGATGTTATTACATACCTTTGAAACATATGATTCCATCTCTTCTATTTGTGGATTGATCATCAGAAGGGAAGATTCAAAAGCATTTTTCAATGTACCTTTGAAACATATGACACAAAATAAAGGTATTCAACAAAAAATATTTAAAATAGATTGATGAATAATATTATTACTTTTGTAAATATTTTTCTTGACAAACCTCAACAAACAGATGACCATGCCATCGTTTGACTCATGTATTGCCTTGTTAAGCAAGTCAGCATAATTTCCCCATAAAGTACATGAGAGACGAATGTCGCTGTAATAAGGTTTTTTTGATTATGTAAATTTGAATTTATATTTAAATGTTACTGATAACGAATGGGGTTTATGGGAATATAAGTGATTACTCATTGTCTCTGAGCTCAAACACGATTTTCTTGGTTTCTTTGTTGTTACGATTAAGAATCACTTCAATTCCACCGGAGGAAACAACTTGACCAATAACATCTGTAAATAAATATATAGGACAAATTAGTATAACATGTTTAAAATGTAAAACAAACTATAAAAACATTGTAAAATAATTATATTTATAACTTACCAAATAAAATGTTTTTGTCAAGGGTTCCAGCAAGGATATCATCAAACTTAGCGAATGATAAATAATGATCATCAGAAGCCTTTTCAGACTGGTTAATTGTGGTACCATAACGTGTGGTAATCTTGTACTTCAAATGAGAAGGTCAGAACATTCCAGTGGAAGGATGCAAACCAAAGCTGGTGATTATCTTCCATTCGCCCTCACGCAAACTGTTTTCAAACTTCTTCATATGATCCTTTCTAATCGAAGCTCCCATTTTCTCACCCTATACATTAAAAACACAATTAATAACTATATGAAGAATAAATAAAGTACATATAGTACAGGAAAATAAAAGACACACTTCTTCATCCGCAAGAATCAATTCTATTGATTCACCAGACTTAGCTAAAAACATTCTCCAACTGTGGAGAATTTTGACTTGGATATGCCATGAGTTTTTGTAACGTTTCAGATCTTTGAGTGGTGTGAATGAGAGGGGAAGAGCCATAGACATTTTTTATGGAGTAGGTTTTTATTGGTTACGAGAAGAATATGAGTGAGAAGCAAACGTAGTATAAAATTGAGAATTTTTGAGAAATACCCCTTTTGGTGTATCCCTTTTTAAAAATACCCTCTTTATCTATGCATTTTCAAAAATACCCCTTTTTAAATATAAAAAATTATAAAGTTTTATATAGTTTATAAGGTATTTCTATATAATAACTACTACTAGGAGATTCGATACAAATATTTTAAAATGTTTTAAATAGTTTTAAAATCGTTTTTATAAGTTTTATAAGGTTTTTAAAAGGTTTTTAAAAGGGTTTATACGGTTTTTATAAGGTTTTTATAAGGTTTTTATAATTTATTTTTACGCTATTTCTGAAAGGTATATAAAGTTTTATACACATATAAAGGTAATTTGTATATATATTTATAAGCTTACACACATATTTGGATAAATTTCAACATCTTTAATGGATTTTTTGATAAAGTTTGAAAAAGGGGTATTTTTAAAAAGAGGTATATGAAAAGGGGTATTTTTGAAATTCCCCCTATAAAATTTATAGAGTTCTAAATTATTTGTTTTTGGAATGGAAAATACATTAATTATGGTAATTTTCAATAATGTTAAACGTTTTGATAGTATAATTAGCAGAATATTCTATACACGCAATATTCATTCGAAGATGATTGTGGTTAGAATATCTAATCATTTTTCAAAATTAACGATTGTGATTTGTTTAGTAGAAACAAAGGGCTAAGATCCATTCTCCAATATGTTAGCTAATATTTGATGAATATAGTTCCCTAATTTGATGGAATGATGATAAATTAGAACTTGTAATTTAGGTAAGATGTTATTAAATTTCGAAACCGGTAATATATAAATTTCCGAAAAATCAACGCAAATTGAGGACATTGTACTTGCGGATCAAGCGATCTAATAAATGGTAAAAATTAACGAATGAGATTAAAGCTTCCAATTCACGGATGTGATTAAACATATTAACCACCGAGAAAATAAATGCTTACAAATCAATGAATGAGATTAAAGCATAATCATTAACGGATGTGATTAAACATGTTAAACCCGATTAACATATAAGAATTATTAGTTAGATCCGCGTGTTATTAAACCTTGTGATTAACGGTTGTGATTAAATAAATTGAACCCGATTAACAGATACGATTAATTAGTTAGATCCGCGTGTAAACCCGATTAGGAATCAAAATTATTTCATTTTGAAAGTATAGGTTAAATTCATTGGGTACTTCAGATTTAATAGTATAGATACTTTGTAATACCAAATCTTACATAAATATAATTTTATATTATATGGAAAATTATTCACTTTTACTGAATTAGGGGTCCTAAATTAGATGACTAAATTAAAAAAAATTTAACTTAACATTATGAATAGTAGTGTTATTATAACAAATTATATACGTCTAAATTCTATTTGTTGGTTAGTATACACATATAAACTCTAAAATTACACTATGGCTTTAATTCGGTTGCTGCTTTAGAGTCATTCTACAGCCATATTTTTTCCAAAGCTACAAATTTACAGCAATCAAACTTTATAAATTTTGTATTTCGTCTTTTTGATTCACAACCAAAATATTTCCTTAATTATTGTTCTTTGGCTGTACAAAGCCATTTTTTCTAAAGCACATATTTTCAGCTTTCCAGAAACTTAATTCCTACATCCTAAATACTACAGAAACAAATCTACAGTCATAGCCAAAAATTCCACAGCTCTAAATATAGAGACAAAAATCTAAAGCTACCCAGCAACCAATCAAGGCCTATATTTATTCATTTTCCTCAAACCCTTACAATTTTAAACACATACCCTCTTTCAAAAACTATATAAACTTCTACATAGAACACCATTAATCAATCTTAACAGAGTATGATTTAGATTATAAAAACAAAAATCAGATACTTTTCTTCCGCGCTTTAGCACGGGTCCTTACCTAGTGTCTAATTAATTAAAATGTTCAAAAGAAAAGGAATTTTATGTTTCGTTTCACAACGATCAGGTTAAATATATTTTAAGGATAATAAAAAAGATTTTGTTTCTATTATTTTTTCATTGCAACGGTAACAAATTTTATCTTTTTTAATAAGAGTTAAAGTTTGTTTCCAAGACAAACTTAACGTTGAAAAATTTGACTCTATGTTGTATTAATTTTTTTTTTATACTTTTGAAAACAACGAAGTCGTTATTCTTTGTTAACTTCAATTTAACAATATATCTAAAACGACCGGGTCCACAAAACTTAACTATTTTTCAATAAATTATAACTTTAACTTTTAATTAAAAATCGAGATAATTTATATAAAATAATATTTATAAAAATACTTTGAAGTTTCCATAAGTTCTAAATTTACAATACAGGAAAACATGTGGAAATTTTACACTAAACTGACGGACTACAAATGGACTGGATGCTAGGTCCGGTTTTTTTTCATCATATATAATTTTTTCACTTAGATTCAATAAAAGGAAAAAAAAACATTTTGGTGAAATTAAAATTTAAAACTATTTACTTGAAATTTATTTGGTGAAAAATTTTATATTTAGTTTTAAATCTTAAAAATAAGAAGTTAAAAAAAAAAAAAAAACTTTCGACCTGAACAAATTTTTTCTTCCCAATTCCACCTAAACTACATAATTGACCAAATTCAATTAATTTTGAGTTCTTAGAAATGTCTGTGAATTCGAAAATCGAAATTGTGACGTTTTTGTTCTTAGAATTTCCCCAAATCGATTTTAAAGGTTTTGATTTGGATTTTAGTTTTACTAACTAGAATTTGGGTCAAAAAAATATCAATTAAGCTGTTAAAAACGGGATTTTGTGTATCTTAATTCGCGATATAATACACGATTAACTAAACCCGAATATATATTTTTTTGACCCGAATTCTAGTCAATAAAACTCAAATCCGAATAAAAACTGTTAAAATCGATTTGGAGAAATTTCTAAGAACACAAAAGCCCCAATTTCAATTTTTAGGATTCGCATAAATTTCTAAGAACACAAATCAATTGATTTTGGTGAATTATGTAGATATTTATAGTTTAGGTGGACTTGGGAAGAAAACAATTTGTTCAGGTGGAATTGAGTAGAATGCTAAAGTAGAGGTGGATCCTAGTTGAAACCATATACTACAGGTGGCCAGATATAGGCAGCCCTATTTTTTGTCAACAACTTTCATATAAGACTCAAATGAGCCAAAAGGAAAGAACATCGTTTACATAAATACAAAGTAGCGGTTCAGCACGCGCTTGGCGTGCTAACTTATCCGCCTTAACATTAGAACAACGAGGAGCTTTTACTAAAGAGAAAAAAGAAAACACTTCCTTATCTGCTTGAATCTCGTCTAGATATGTCGCGAACGCTGGCCATTCTGCTGGGGAAGACACCATGTCCACCAAATCTAAGCAGTCTGTAATGAAAACTCAATTCACTTCGAGATGCGTCAAGCATATATACTACATCGCCCAAACCAAATCTTCAACCTCCGTATGTTGATGAGCCTCTCGGTGCGGTGCAATACCATCCTACTCCGGTAAAATTATTATCAGCCTACCAGGAACCATCAATAAAGCACGAATGTCATGTAGCCCTTGCGATAATATCGTCCACCGACGGGGCTGGTTGTCTTGGGATTTTCCTTGATTATCCGCAATCAAAACCTCTGTCTGAGCACATGTCGATGAGTATGCTTCATTTTTGTATATTATTAGATCAAAATCATTATTCTCAATTTTAAATATTAAAAAGGGAAGAAAGTATATAGTATACCTGAAAGGTTGTGATGTCTTGAGCGTCCTGAGGCGACTTGGTGGTTTGTTCTGTAATTTGAAACAACAAACGAGAGAAAGCAGCTACCTGTTAATTCTCCAAATAAGATTAAATGATGACAACTGTTACGAACCTGCTAATACCTCGATTCACTATATAATATAATCCTCCTAACATCAAAGGATCTAACCAAATAAAACGAGAACATGAGATGTAAGAGCTTACCATTCACCGCGAATATCTGTTACAATTCTGATGAAATTCCGGTTAGTCAAAAACATATGACTAACTCACTCAGGTTTGTGATCCAAGCAAGTTGATGCATGCAAATGAACCAGTACCTGCCAACCAAGAATTTTTAACCATGAGAGAATAATGTTTAAATGGAAACAAATATATAAACTGAATTAGTTGGTTAGTTGTCTTTGATTATCAAGTAATGGCCATTGCATTCTAAGTTTCCACTTGCGTAGAAAAACCGGCAAGCATGGCCTTCCTTATGTTGATATTGACATTATCCGGACTGAACTAGCTGATGTCTAACATTGTCTGCAGATTTCAACGCGTTCTGTTGTTTGATGAAGTTTTCATAGCACCAATTGGGATCTTCATCTGTTGGACAACAGCTAGTTCAACAGTGTGATGTGATCTCCATAAATGTGTCCAAACTTAGCTTCAGCTTCATCTGCTGGTTTCTGAGCCTCTCTAGTCTCTAGGCCGAATAAAGCAGTTCGGTACTAGATAAAGAATTGGTATATACAACAGAAGAGCTTTATGGAAGAGGTTAGCAGATGCATAGAAGCGATGAGACTGATACCATTAGCTTCATGAGAGAGAGAATAACTGAGAAACTGCAACGAACACTGATACTTATCTATATGCAGAATCGAAACTAGAGACTGCTGATGATAACCTAGCACTAATACTTAATTCTAAATGATAATTGATAATCATACATATGAAAGAAAAAATATGAGTTTTAATAACGCACATTAGACTAGTTGCATAATGGAAATTAGAAGCAAGTTTAAGACTACCCTTAACTACAGACCTAACCAAAGCTACCAAGAATTAAAAAAAAAAAAAAAAAAAAGTAGAGGCGTACCTGAGAGTCTGAGATCATGGCTGAACCGAGAGAATCTCGCTTGAGCAGTTGAATTCAAGATTGTGAGCATCTTCGCCATCTTTGGATCCAAGGGAAACTCACTCATTATTTAAAGTCTCTTTGTCAAGTTACCATCATCATCAAGTAATTCAAAACTTCTAAGGCTCGCATCAGCGTTTCAGGAGCCTCAAGATAGTCCCCTCTCAGGCTCCTGAGTGTAAAAGATCTCAACTAGATGAAGCCTTTCATCAGAGAACCACGGATAAAATATATTCCTGAAACTTTTCAGATTTAAGGAGTTGTTACACACTCATCACAACTAACTTAAGATCAGGTCTATTTTTCAAACACTTGTTTCACAAGACCTAAGAGAACATCTGTAGCTAGTTACATAAACTAATAAACAAGAGAAGCTAAAGAGAGACAATGCTTACTTAAGCAAGATTCTGCAACTCCAACAACAAGTCTATTGCAGTTAGCTATTCATTCTCTAGACACTAAACATCATGATCTCTAATTAAATCATTCAAAATCAAGAAAACAGAGGACTATTACGAATACCTCTCGCTCGATCAGGTTCCATAATCTAATAAAGAAGAGAAACTAATGAGAGACAAATCTTACATACTTAACCACGGTTCTGTAACTCTACGAGGTTGTCCAACCAAACCACTTCATACGCTAAGTCGATTACAATTAGATATCAACTTCAAATCAAGAAAACAGAGGATTATTACGAATACCTCTCGCTCGATTCTTCTCTACACTTTTGGATTCCGTCGTAGTAAGTCTCCGGTGAAAGCGTCTATGTGAGTAGATTCAGTATTTAGAGTGACGAAGAAGAAGAAGAAGAGAGGATCGATGGAGATCGATTCTGATCAACCATTCAATTTCCAATCTTACCGTTACGCATCATCATCGTCTCCTCTCCGGTTGCTTTTATTCCAATATCATCATCGGAGTTCATATAGACTCTGTATATGTACGTACTATTGGTTTTAGGGTTCTAGAAGAGGAAGAAGAAGAAGTTTTGATTTCTCTCTAAAAGAATGAATGAAGAGAGAATAAATAAATTAATTATGAAGTTAATAAGAATAAGGAAATTGAAATTAATCTCACAACGGTCAGATTTAATTATATTTTTAGGGAAATTAAGAGATTTGTTTATGTTTTTTCTTTCTTTTCTTTTTTTTTCCCCTTCATCGCAACAGTGACAAATTGCCAACACTAATGATATAAACAATTTTATTTACCAAAATTTCTAGACTTTCACATTTAAATATTCCAAACATGCAATTCATATATCATACCTAACCTATTTCCAAACCGTTAGAGTAACATATGATATATATATATATATATTTAAAAGGAGTATTTCGAAGAGACCAAATGTTAGATTTCATCTTTACGAAAATAAAGAATTTGAAAGAAAAAAGAAGCCATGGTGATCCATTGAAATTGCTCTATTCTACTTTTTTTTATTTAATCAATTTTATTGTATCTTAAAATTAAGATTAGAAAAAAAAAATATATGATTAGACCGGAATCAAACCGTCAAGTATGTATGTAAACTAATTTTAGTGTTTTGTTGACAAAAAAAAGACCGGTATCAAACCCGACCCGAATTTGAAATACTTCATCTTGTTTGAAACAATAAAAAATTTCTCACCAAAATAAACATCATGTTATTAGGTTTCATGAGTTCCTTTTTATTATTTGTTCTCTTCTCCTCTGTTTATTTCACTCTATTATTTCTATAGGTTATGTAGCGTATGAATTCCTATACTCTTATATCATTTTTAACGTTAACAATCATCAATACCAAATCAAAGTTACCAATATATCTTCATCTAAAGAAAAAAACAATAACTAAGAAATAAATAATCAATAAGTAAACATCTCCTCACCTTTGCTCATGATTGTTAGGAAGAGATCCGATATAGCCAACGCGGAGAACGAACGGGGTATATATAGAATATGTCATAGAGAACTTAAAATGGGTTAAGTTCTCTAGCAAAGCTCAAAATATTACCATGGTTACTACCATGCTCCAAGTTGTTGTGAATCCAAAGCATGCCTTCATTGAACTTAGTAGATACTAAACATTTATTTATCCTGCTTTACTTGTATATAGTACTAGCCTCAACTGGGTTTTGAAACTCCAAAAATCCGTCTCAGATGAATATACATGCAACTTTTTATCATTTAAGTTGCTTTTATCCATGTAAACAACTTTGTAGCCTAAAATTACCATGTTTTTGATAGGTGTGACCAGGCCAAAATGTCTGAATAAATCATATTCTCTAGGAGAAGGATAAAAATGAGGATAAGGATTAGGAGGGATCTCAAGACATTATGCATCTTAATAATTATTAAATAAACTCCAAAAAATGTGTAAATTTCAAAAAATATGAATTAAAAAAAAAATATTTTTCCTGTGATATAACGCGGGTAAAAATCTAGTCTATATATTAAAATTGAAATATATTTTGGGTTATAACCTTTTATTATGTAATATTTTCAATCATAAATCCTTGCCATTTGAATAAAATACAAAACTTTAAGTAAATTTTGTAATTAGAATATAATAAAATTGCAAAATTGGAAATCATAATTTGTTACATTTAACAAAATTTCCTAAATTCTCTCCCTAATAAATTAATCTTTCTCCAATATCTTTATATGATCTTATTTGTTTTCTTTTTTTGAAACACCAGGCCTTAGATTAATTAGATAAGGTTTTCCGCATACATTGAAAGAGCATGTGATCTTATTTGTTTTAAACTCTATATTATTACACAAAGAATGTTTGTAATTAAAATATAATGTTTTCGCATATGTTATAATTTGAATTTTTGAATATGGACGTATATTACTCAATCAATACAAAAAATTATATGTACTAAAGTATTATTGATAACTAGAATCGGACCTGCGCTACTGCGCAAGGGAATTGATAACCCTATATTTTTATACTCTTAAACATATGTTTTGTGCATTATTTGCATATCTAGGTCTCTACTTCTTAGAGTTTCTAGTCTCTTTGCATTATATTTCGCATCTAGGATCTTTAGCATAGGGATTTGCATATCATCTGCATTTTAGAGCAAAAACAGGTACACCCGGACACTGCAAAGTATGGACCCAACCGAGTGTATCCAACCCGACAAAGCGAGCACGATCGAGCACCCGGACTCACAAGAGGAAGCTGAACACGGACGAGCCGAGGGAGGACCCGAACGAGCCTAACAAGAACCCGACCGTGCTCACCTTAAACCGACTTTGTATTTTGTCTTTTTGTGTTTTAGGGCTTCCTGCCTTTAGTATAAATAGACCTCTTAGGTCATTAAGCCAAAAGCGAGTTTTCATTAGGGTTTTTCTCTGTAGCCACCAAACATTTCCAGAAACTTGTAATCTTTATATCTTTTGATCTATTGAGAATTTGGAGTCTTTTCTTTACAATATCTTGCTCCTTAGATCATTATCTATCTAGTTATGAAAGATTCAAGGATTTATGGGTTTGTGTTCTTCATGATGAACTCCAGATCTGAGTAGTATTTCTAGGGTTTATATGATGGGTTTAGGTGATGAGGAATCTTAGTTTCTAGGGTTGCTTAAGTATAGATTTAGGTAGATACCTTCTGAATTAGGAGATCTTAATGCTATCTTAGCATTAACCATGCAGGATTAGATCTTAGACATTCCAGCACTCAAAAAGTGTTCAAATGGAATGTCTGATCAACTAATGCCAGAGATCTATTTACTTACCCAAGAGATTGGTTGTTAAGGAGTAGATTAACATTAATGAGCTTGTTCTTTATGCCTATTTATAGTATGTTTCATCAATGAAAGTTGAGATTAGGAAGTGCTATAGATCTGATAATCTTTGCCAAGAGATTGGACTGATTAGGTTAAGTGGTTCATTGTCTATGATTAGATCTATCTGAGCATGTTAAGCATACCAAAGATACTAAGAGGATTCATCACCCCATTAGCCCATCCTTAAGACCCTTTGTTTATCTGATTGATTCTCTGCTTTATTTACTGTTTTCATTATTGCTTCTTTAGGTTTACTTTATTGTTTTAAAGTTTATTAAACCAACCCCTGAACTACTTGGCTTGACTTGATTAGATCTGTTATATCTTAAGTGTTTGCAATTCATCCATCTGGATCGATACCTCTTATGCTACAACGCTAAGGGGAATTGAACTCCAAGGGTAGAAAAATACCTGTTATAATTTGACGCCGCTGCCATTTGGATGTTATTTGTTCCATTTATGATCCAAGTTCTATCTAGATCAAGTTCTTTTACTTTCTTTCATATCCGCTTACTGATTTCTACCTTTGCTACTTGTCTGTCTTGCATTTCAGGTACACTCGACTGAGCTACACTCTACACTCGACCGAGCTACACTCAGCACGATCGAGCTACACTCTGCACTCGACCGAGCCAACTGCAGATCCGATCGAGTCTACCACGTGTTTCTGATCGAGTAACCTAGCATGCAGAACAAATCAAAGGGCAACAAGCACCTACTCAATTACCTCAACAACATTGACCGCTTGCCAAGACAACTCAGAAAGCAACGCGTTCAAGCATCAGACAACAACACTCAACAAGTGGAAATGGACCCTCCACCACGCGCCCCAACCCTAATCGGAGCCGGTGATGCACCACGAAACCACACCACTAGACAAGGGATAGTCCCGCCAGCAGTCCAGAACAATAACTTCGAAATTAAAAGCAGCCTCATCTCAATGATACAAGGAAATAAATTCCATGGATTATCAATGGAGGATCCACTCGATCACCTCGATGAGTTCGATCGAATGTGTGGCTTAACCAAAATCAACGGAGTGAGCGAAGATGGGTTCAAGCTGCGATTGTTCCCTTTCTCCTTAGGCGACAAGGCTCATCAATGGGAAAAGTCCTTGCCAGCCGGTTCAATCACGACATGGGAAGAGTGTAAGAAGGCATTCCTATCCAAATTCTTCTCCAATGCAAGAACCGCCAGATTGAGGAATGATATCTCTAGCTTCGCTCAGCGCAACAACGAAACATTTTATGAAGCATGGGAACGATTCAAGAGCTATCAGTCACAGTGCCCTCATCACGGCTTCAGCAATGAGTCGCTGCTTAGTACCCTCTATCGAGGAATACTACCTAAGTTTCGCCTACTCCTCGATACTGCTAGTAGTGGAAACTTTCTAAACAAGGATGTTGAAGCTGGTTGGGAACATGTGGAGAACCTAGCTCACTCTGATGGCACGTACAACGAGGATTATGACAGAACCGTTAGAGGCAACAATGACCAAGAGGACAAGTATAAGAAGGATATGAAAGCACTTAACGACAAGCTCGATAAGTTTTTGATGAACCAGCAGAAGAATGTGCACTTTGTTCAAGAGGAGGAGACCTTCCAACCTAATGAAGGTGATTGTGCTAACAATGAGGAGGTGAACTATATCCAGAATCAAGGAGGTTACCAAAAAGCTTACAACAACTACAAACCCAACCCGAATCTCTCTTATAGAAGCACCAACGTCGCGAACCCCCAGGATCAAGTCTATCCGCCTCAACAACAACAGTTCCAGAACAAGCCATATGTTGGCTTTAATCAAAAACAAGCTTTTCAACCTCAACAACAGTCCCAAGGTTCTTATCAACAGCCTATATCACCCTCCATGATTCCAACAGCACCCTACTAATGTGCACCCAGAACAAGATATTCAAACAACACTTCATCAGCTTCTCCAAGCACAGAACAATAGCCACCGGGAACATGCCAAGCAGTTAGTCGAGCTTCGCAACGAGTTGCGTGAGTCTATACAGGTGCTCCACCAAAAGTTCGATTCTTTAAACAAAAGGGTAGTTATCTTGGAAGGCAACCAACCCTCCACATCCTCTGGCCAACTCCCAGGAAAGTCTATCATGAACCCTAAAGAATTTGCTACTGCTCATGCGATTACTCTGGGAAACCCATTCCCAATTGTCACTGAGGATAGTGAGGTTCAAGAGGGGGAGGATTCAGCCCAAATTTGTACCCTACACGGTGAACCCGATCGAGTCTACAACAGGCACGACCGTGCCAATGGTGAACCCGATCGAGCCCGATGTCGTCTACGCTGCTTGTCTGACAGGTTGTGTGAATTAAGTTCCGACGAGCCTCTTCGCCCGATCAGAGCTACCAGCCCCAAGGCTTCAAATCGAAGACCATTACTCTACCCTGAAGAATCTAAGGCAGAAATCAAGGAAGAATATAACCACAATCTCGATTCACTATCACGGAACGATCAGCTGAAGGCTTTGGTGGATGCTTTCGCCAACATTCCCTCCTACAGGGAGATTCTCAAAGAAGTCCTATTGGAAAGGATGCAGCAAAGGAAGATTTGGATTCCAACCTCTCAAGATTCTAATTTCTCCAAGAAGATGGGGGATCCTGGAGCTTTCACACTCCCCTGCTCAATCCGATCAACGATCTTCAACGAGTGTTTATGTGACACGGGCGCTTCGATTAGCTTGATGCCCCTCTCAATAGCTCAGCGGATGGGCTATACAACCATTACACCATGCAACCTGACGATTGTGATGGCGGACCGAAGCTCTAGGCAACCCGTAGGGGTATTGGAGGATCTCCTTGTTGAAGTTGGAGGAGTAAAGATTCCCACTGATTTTCTGATTCTCGAGATGGAAAGGGAACCTCAGTATCAACTAATTCTAGGAAGACCATTTCTAGCCTCAGCAGAAGCAATTATTGATATGAGAATGGGGGTCATGACTCTTGATCTTGTTAGAGGGACGAGGATGAAGATCAATATGGCGTATCCGCACCAAAGTACAACGTTCAGAATAGAAGAAACCTCGACCTCTTCTCCAACTTGTGTTGAGCTCCAGGAGATCAAGACTCTCAAGAAAGACTTAAGGCGGCTAGTAACCACTATTCAGGGATTAACCGAGGAAATTGTGATGTTGAAGAAGAAGAACGACATCTTGACATCTAGGAAAGCAAAGAGGGTATTTACTTTCAAGAAGAGACATGCTGCAAGGAAAAAGTATCAGATACATTGGTCATTGGCATTGGAGAGAATGGTTGAACCTCTCCATTGTTCAAACACTTCGTGAGGATTATACCAAGTCAAGCTTAGCGACTATAAACAAGCTCACTTGGGAGGAGATCCCAAAGGTATCCTTGTACATATTTCTTTAAGTCTTTAAAATTTGATGTTCTTTTTAGTTTGATGTGTTTTCAGGTTTGAATGTGAGTGAAGAAAGGTGTTATTGGGCCAAGAAAAGAGAAGGAGGAAGAAAGAGTCAATTTTAGCCTTAAAAGCCCAATTTCATAAGCCCACTCGTTCGAGTCAACACTCACACGGACGGGTCAATGTGATTCGATCGAGTCAATCTCGACCATCCGATCGAGTCAATCTGAGCCACCCGATCGGGTTCATCTCAGCCGTCCGATCGGGTCAAAGGTAACGGTCGGGTCAATGGTCAGCTCGATTTGAAATTCAAATTTTGAACCAAGCCCGACCAAAAGCGCTCCTCTTTCAGATTTTTGTCCCCTCTCACCCTCTTTATAACATCTAAACTCGACCAAAACCTTTCTCACTCTCTCATTTTGCTAAAAATTCATTTATCTCTCTAGAATTCTCTCTTCCTTCTCTCTAGATTCTTGGTTGATAGAATTTCTGGGTTTGTTTTCATTTGCCTCTTGTTCTTCTCATTCTCTGGTTTGTTGATAAACTTGCTTTCGATTCTTAACATTTTCTGGGTTTGTTTGTGTAATTGAACCTTGTGTTCTTATTTTCTGGGTTTATTTTCAAGATTGTTCTTGGTGTTCTTATTTTCTGGGTTACTAACCTATTAAATTTGAGTTTTGAGTTTCTCATTCCCAGAAAACGAGAATGTCTTCAAGGATTCCCCAACCCAGAAGGAAGAGCCTCTCAAGATCACAACGAGAAGCTCATCACAGCCAATCTGCTGAAGAAATTGCAAGAAATTTCTTGACAATCCAAGCCACTGGAACCGGACTCGATCGGGTCAGAAGCGGAAGAAGAGAAGCCCGAGCACGAACCCGATCACCCGATCGGGCTAGTCGATCGGGTCAGACCCACCCGATTTCCAGAGAAGAAGTTTCGATGGGGAAGAGACCTGCAGAAGAGGATGTTGATGAACCGATGGTGGATATGGAGCCTAGAAGGGTAGTGGCTCCAAGGAACACCAAGAACATGCCCCCTCCAGAAGAGCTTTATGCAATGTTTAAGAGGCAAAAGTTTGTTGGAACTCGCTATCCTCACCGGCAAACGATGAAGGAGCTGGGCATAGCAAGAGATGACGAGTTTCTATTCCAGAGAAGCGGCCTTGGCTCATTCATGACCAAAACCTTGGAAGCCTACGACGAGGAGACGTGCTACGTGTTGGCTTCAATTCAGCTCCATTTCTACGAGGATGAAACCGATTTCCACTCAGATGACTGCCTTGGATACATCACCTTCAGCGTGAGGGGCACTACCTATTCTCTCACGTTCAAAGAAGATGAGAACCTCTATGGGTTCTTCCAAGCAAGCGGGATGAGCCAAGATGTGCTTAAGGAGGAGATCAAGTCTGTTTGGAAAACAATTGGAGATGGGAAGGAGTGCACCTCTTCGAAATCCAAGAGCGCCCAAATCCAAAATCCAGCTTTGAGGTATTTCCATAAGTCCTTGGCTAGTACGATGTTTGCTAGAAAGGAGACCGGGAATGTGAACGAGATTGAGATCCAGCTCATAGATATAGCATTGAGTGGTGTATTGCCAAGTACTAGGGATGGTAGAGAACTAGTAGGAGATAGAATGGATGGTAGCATGGTCTCGGTTCTGTTAGACCAGCTGATGTACTGCAAGGATTGGGTATTAAAGGCTTTTAGGAGAGGTGTACAAGTAGAGCTCAGTTTTGGTGGACTAGTCACCCCGCTATTGGTAGCTTGTGATGTTGAATTACGGGGGAAGGTTTACAACGCTCGATGGATTGATATTGAGACTTTAACAAAGACTCACTTCCTTGATAGCGAGCGTCCCAACGGGTTTTATCTATATAAGTTCAACCACCCTTCACTTGGAGCAGCAAGAATGGTATTGCCTAACACCGAGCTTACAAAGATCAGATTGGGTGCTAATATCGACTTTTGGCCACCCGTCTCAGCGTTGTATGACCCGAGCTCAGTCCAAGATCCAGTTCCTAGCTTCGAGCCATCCCAACAAACCTATGCACCTGAAATCAGAGAAGAAGAGCCTGCTAGGGAAGAGCAGGAAGAGGACTTCTATTTTGACGAGTGGGAAGAGTCCTCTAGGCAGTCAAGGGGGGTAAAGGAAGCTCATAAAAAGATTAGCATCCTTCAGAAGTGGAACAAGTTCCAAAGCAAGACTATCAAGGCATTGAAGAACACTTTGAAAGATCTTGCTGGAACAGTTAAGGATATGGGGGAGCAGATCAAGGAGCTTCAGAACAAGGTTGGACTGCTCATTAAATACTTATCATTATATCACGACGATAACTGCTCATTCTCTCGATAAATCCCAGATCTTTCGCCATACGTGAAGTTTTATCGACCCTAGTCGACCCCAGAAACCAAATTCTCGATAAACTGTTTGTTTATCGATTAGATTACTCAACAAATCCTCATCATCGACGATAACCATTTGTACTCGACAGTACTCTATCAAAAGTCACGGATAATCAACAGATCATGTCTCTAACACTTGATTCTCGACACACAATCACAATCTCTCAACCTTTCTCGAAGAACTCTCCATGTTTCTCCCTTTTCTCAAGTTCTCTCTCGATAAAAAATGCATCAGTGACGAAGAATATCGAGTAACTTTCTTTTCATCAAGAATTCTTTCAGAAAACCGTCAAGTAACCGCCACTTAGGCCGTATGCATTGGCGAGCATGGGAGAAATTGTGCTCTAGCAAACAGTAGGGTGGACTCAGTTTTAGGGATGTCTATGATTTTAATCCGTTGGAACCACTTAAATCATACTCTGCCTCATATGGGTGGAGGAGTATTACTTCAGCTAGATATCTGGTTAATAGAGGACTGATTTTACGGGTGGGATCGGGTGACTCTGTGTCTGTCTGGACAGATCCCTGGATCCCTTCTCAATTCCCGAGACCAGCCTTCAGTAATGGGTCGCTGATGGATCCATCTCTTCAGATATGTCATTTGATTGATCGTCAAACCAATTCATGGTGTTTGGATACGCTTAATATACATTTTACTCCTGGTGATGTTTCACTGATCTATGCTTTACCTATTGGTAATCGCCCGGCGCCATATGTTCCTGGATGGCATTTTACGGAAAATGGGAAATACACGGTTAGATCTGGTTATCATGTGGCTCGAATGCCGGATTCAAAAGTTTCTATTATTACGGTGGAGGGGCCTAACAGAAATCCGCTTTTCGGAAGTGTATGGAAATTATAGTGCCCACCTAAAATTCAACATTTTCTATGGCAGATTCTGACAGGCTGCATTTTGGTCTCATCAAATTTAAGGGCTCGAGGTTTACGTTGTGATTCTAACTGTTTAAGGTGTGGTGATCCAGCGGAGACAGTTAATCACACTATGTTTGAATGTCCACCAGCTCGCCAGGCGTGGGCTTTGGCCAATATCCCTGTGGGCTCGAATAACTTTACGAAAAACTCGGTTTATGCTAATATGGCTTATCTATTCGATATGCTCTTAATTGATGGTTCGAATGACTTATATCCTTGGTTACTATGGTATATATGGAAGGCTAGAAATGAAAAAGTGTTTAATAGTGGGAATGAGAGTCCGGTAGACGTGGTTAGGATTGCGAAAGATGAGGCAAAGACCTGGCAAGAGGCCCAAGTTGAAGAGGTGGAGCTGGATCGGCACCCTTTATCGGGCATAGATTATCTTTGTATTTTACAGGGTACATGTGCTTCATTAATGGCTCCTGGAAGGACACATATAAATTCTTAGGCTTAGGATGGTTTTGCCAGCACGCTGAGGATGGCTCAACAACTATGGGAGCAAATAACTCTCGACGGAGCCTTTCACCTTTACATTATGAAGTAGAAGCTTTTGTGTGGGCGATGGGATGTATGATCGGGCATAATTTCAGAGATGTTGCTTTCCTTACATACTGTTTGGGTCTAGTGAAGATGGTGTCTTCCCCGCTCGAGTGGCCGTCGTTCTCTGTATATCTTGATGATATAACTGTCGACAAGGAGGAATTTTCTACATTTTTACTGTCTCTTATTTCTCGAAATGCAAATGTTCAAGCGGATAAGTTGGTACGGAATGTCCGTTCCACTCCGCATTTTGTTCTGTATGTGAACAATTTTCCTTCTAATTGGCTTTTATAAGCCAATTCTATAATTATTGTTGACATAAAGAAAAGACATGTATAATAAAAGTTGTTTTTAAAAAATTGGTATCATGCAATCTTAATAATTATTAAATAAACTCAAAAAACAGATTATGTAAATTCCAAAAAAATCTAAATCGAAAAGAAATATTTTAAACAAATTTTAGCATAATACAAAATGTTAAATTGAAAAATTAAACACTTGTCCTGTTATCTAGTAAAACATATAAGAAATTAGTAAATTACATAGCTAGTTTCAATTTTCCAAATTTTGTTTCTTCTGAAAGTTCCCAACTAGTTCGCCGAGGTTTCCACTCCTCCACTTCGGAGGCCGATGAGTAGATAAGTCAAATAAAGCCCCAAAACAACGAAACTGGCGTCGTCCCTTATTAAACAAATATCAGCTTTTTCTACTATATGATTAAACAATGCTCCAATGGCCAAATGATAAATTCCTGGAAATTATCATTCGCAGGTCTGTGTATAAATAAGTCTTCTTGAGATTGACCCTTACAAAGATTCATCTCTTCAATTTAATTCTTTCCAAAGTACAAACAGGTACACTAATCTTGGAATCCAAACTTTTCTCTATATGGGTTTTTTTTTGTTTTGTCTTAAAGTCCAGTTTTTTATTTGTTTTTTTTTTTCTCTTTTCGTGTAGCTGTTTTTGATAAGAAGAGTGATTGTAATGGATACTAGAGAGATCTCTTTACTTGAAGGTGAGACTGATAATTACGATGGTGTTACTGTAACTATGGTGGAACCTATGGATCCTGAGGTTTTTACTGAATGTCTTAAGGCTTCCCTTTCACATTGGAGAGATGAGGTATTAACAATGGTTCTTCTCTTTGGTTGTGTTTGTTAAAGAAGACTTAGTCAAGATTATTTTATTCATCATATACTGTTTCTTTTTAAAGCTTCGTTTTTGGAATGATTGTGTTGTTAAAGTTTTAATTTTTATGATTTTTATGATTTTTGCAGGGGAAGAAGGGAATTTGGATAAAGTTGCCTCTTGGGTTGGCTAATCTTGTGGAAGCTGCAGTTAGTGTAAGTTGTTTTATATGTTGATTGGAGTATTAGTTCATTTGACTTTAGGGATTTTGATGAGATGAAGTCTGTTGTGTATTGGTGATTCTTCAGGAAGGATTTAGATATCACCATGCTGAGCCTGACTACTTGATGCTTGTATCTTGGATCGCTAATACTCCTGATACGATCCCAGCCAATGCTTCTCATGTTGTAGGTGCTGGTGCTTTGGTCATTAAAAAAAGTACTAGAGGTAACCATACTTTCCCATTTTTTTAATCTTAAAGGACTGAAGAAGAGCATAGATATGCATTTGACTGAATCGAGATGAAACCACTTCGATGAGCAGGTTCTCGTTGTTCAGGAAAGGAGTGGATTTTTCAAAGATAAAAATGTGTGGAAGCTGCCTACTGGTGTAATCAATGAGGTGATTTACATAATAGAAATTTATGTGATCTTTGTTGTCTTATTAAATATTTACAATCCTGGTGAATGAACTGAAGAGTTAATCTTAGAAAGAGTTTCTTGCTATCGTGGTCAACGAAGCTCGTAAGATCCTATACCCTATTGCCTTGCGATTAGTGATGGGTGAACTGCTAGTGAAGGTTTGGATGATAAAAGGTGTCAGCATGCTGTTTAGTGTAGTACTTTCTAGTGCTCGGCAGGGCATTTAGTTGGGAGTAGTTGGTGAGTTTGATAAGAAGCAGTTTTTACAGCTTCTGTTTGTAACAGAACCATAGAGTGTTTACATTAACTAGGATAAGCTCTTGCGACATAAACATTCTTTTCACAACTTAGGAAGTCAGCCTAGTATTCGTTTTTGTGGTAGGACAATGATGTAATGTCAAACATTGGTCCTGACATTGGTCCCTGGAAAGATGATTGATTCTATCAAGTTTGGACTATGTAGAGAATGGTGGAAACGAAGTTCTGATTGTTTTTTCTGCATCTAACTAAAACATTCGAATTTCCACAGGGTGAGGATATTTGGACTGGAGTAGCTAGGGAAGTTGAAGAAGAAACTGGTGTAGGTCTCTGTCTTTCAGAAATAAAGCATTTCAGTTATAATAATCTTTTACTTGACAGTCTCATCTAAAATCTGTGTTTCACCTTAGATTATTGCAGATTTTGTCGAAGTATTGGCTTTCAGGTAAATTACTTGCATTGCTTTGATTACATTTGGTCAGGCTTATCTTATCAGTTCATGACTGATTTACCTTTTACTCGCAGGCAAAGCCATAAAGCGATATTGAAAAAGAAATCAGATTTGTTTTTTCTCTGTGTCTTAAGTCCACGCTCCTATGATATTACCGAACAAAAATCTGAGATCTTGGAAGCCAAAGTAAAACATTTCTCTAACTTTCAGTGTTGATTTAACCAAGAAAAGTTTAAAGTAACTGTCACCTAACTGATATATCATATTCTAGTGGATGCCGATCAAAGAGTATGTAGACCAACAATGGAACAAGAAGAACGAGATGTTCAAGTTCATGGCTAACATCTGCCAAAAGAAATGTGAAGAAGAATACTTGGGGTTCTCTATTGTTCCAACTACCACATCATCTGGTAAGGAGAGCTTTATATACTGCAATGCTGATCATGCTAATCGCCTTAAAGCAATGTGTGACCAAGCCTCTGCGTCTCACTGATAATATTCTCATGTATCATCCGATTATGTTGGGCCTAACGCATCTATGTGTCCAGTGTGTGCACAAAAGGGAACTCTGTTATATTTTATCCGAATATACTAAATTGCGTGCATGTATTTGAACTAGGTTTTAACCCGTGGTGTACCGCGAGACGATTTCTTTTTAATCAAAAAATTTATATTTTAAGTTAACCCGTAAAAGATTTTAAATATAGACAATCCGTAAAAAAATAATAATCATATTTATGTAAATCTCAAACCTGTTTAATCATATTTATGTTCAATATTATTATATTTTGAGCATATTAGTCATATTTATAATGATTTTCAACTATTATCTAAATTTTTTTACCTTATGTAGACATTATACATACATTTGTCCTTTATAGATTGGAAATATACATCCATTTTAAAAATTTTAATTGCAAAATATGCAGAAAATTGTATTATTATACATATGTTTTATGTTATAATATAAATTAAAAACAAATAAAATTATATAAATATACTGGAAAGAGACTCAGTTTATTAGAGAGAGATTTTAGGAATTTTTTTTTGATGTAATAAATATTTGTTAGATTTTAACCCGCGGTACACCATAGAGCCAAATTTTTTATTATTATTTTTAAATTAAAATATTTCTGTTATGCTTGAAATCATTTAAAAATTATTAAGATTGCATAATATCAAACTTAATTAAATCGGTTTGATTCGATATCTCTTATATTGATGCTGTTAAAAAAAAGTATGTATAAAGCTTTAACTCATTTCGAAGTATAAAGTTTAAATATTGTAATCTATATTAATCTGTGTATCTGATATTGAGTAGGATTCAAATTTGTCCGGTCATACAATCCGTCTATAAATGTTACTTTAAAAAAATAGAATTTGTAATGATTTCTTCCAGATGTCTTTCGTACAACAATTTATTACCAAAAATTAAAGGGAAAATGTCAAAGAATTCGCCAACTTTCAAATTTGTGACGGAAAAATTTGCAAACTTTGATGATGCCATTTTAATCAACAACTTTACGTTGACTTTTCTCTAAAATTCCAAAGTTATGTTGACCGGGCCAATTTGTTTTTGGGGTTAAGTCTCTGTGACGAGCTTATAAACAGGGTTAACTGCCCGTTAGTGTTTTGGTATGTGGTTAAACGCAACATTTAAGAGAGACGAAGAACCTCAAAATCCCCAAATCGAGTTCTTCTTTCAAAATGGAAACCCTACAGAATCTAATTCTCTCTCAAATCCCCAAATCGAAAATCATGAGTTCCAGCTACATGTCAACAGATGAAGTGAAGCTCTATGGCGAGCGTGGTGTGCCATCGAAGTGTGTTTGTGGCTTAGGTGTGACTATATTCACATCCAAAACTCAAGATAACCCAGGGAGACCTTTCTTTCGTTGTGCAAGCAAACGAGATGTGAAATCTTGGACAAGCAAAAAAGATGTAAGTATATGTGTGTAATTAACAAGTTTGACTTGAAAAATCTATGTAAGCTAAAAATGTGTCATGTCTTTGTGCATTAGACTTCTTTGTTTAAGTGGGTTGAGGATGCCGTGTATGAAGAAGTAGAAGATGCTTTACCAAGACTAGCTATCATTGGTAATGAGATTAACAAAGCCAAATCAGAGGTTTCAATGAGTTAAATGCTATGCTAAGAGAATTGAAGGAAGAGGAAATGCTCAGCAAAAAGGAAATCCAGAAGTGTAAAATGTTTTTGAAGGTCTGTTTTATGTGGCTTTGTTTCCTCACCACTGTGTTGGGTTATGTATGGTTTAGGCAAGGAAATGAGAAGAAACTTCTGCTTGGTTATTAAGTGTATGCTTGTTGTCCTTGATACCTTATGTTGTAAACCTTTGTATTTGTGTTTGTCATGGGTGTTAAACTCAAAAATGAATGAAAACTGGCATGCCTTGTTTGGAACATGTTCTACTAATACCTGGAAAATGGTCTTAATACAATCTTAAACAAATCCGCAAATCCGATCATAAAACACAAGCAACAATGTGAACATACCAAAAAAAACAAGCAACAATGTGAACATGCCAAAAAACAAGTAACACAAAATCTTTATGTGACTTAAAACAGATAAAGAGATGATAAAACCTTTGTAAGCTTCCAATGGTTGTACCCAGTGTAGTCTCAATCTCAAAAGCTGTCACCGGATTAGATCGAAAGATCTCAGCTTGATAATCCCAAATCCGTTCAAAGTGATCTTGATGTGTCACTTTCTTTTCTTTCCTCACTAATGTCTTTGCCTTTGCACATTGATCTTCAGTTACTGTGAAGTTTTACTCCCTCAATATCTCTGCAACCATCTCTTGTTTGGTGATTTTTGGATTTTTTTTTGCAGACTTTCTCTATACAACTAAGCAATTGTTGACTGCTTCAACATCTTCGAGTAACCTAACCTCATACAAGCATGTTCTTCATCATAGATCCTTACTTGCATCTTATGCTTCTTCTTGTCATATACACAATAGCATTGCCATGGACATTTTACATCAGTCGCAGAACACTTCGCACTAATCCTCAAACTAGCTAACTTATAAAGCTTAATGTCGTATCTGGTTTTCAGAGAATACCTCAACACATCTATCTTGAATTCTTCTGGGCCATTGAATGTTTTCCCTAACCCCAAAAGTTCTTCAGGATCTTCAATCTCTGGAGCACCATTATCTTCATCAAAATTGTCTTCATCATCGCTGTGTGACAAAGGTTATGGTATCCTCTCATCTCCACTATCAGCATCATCTCCAACGTCCTCTTCTCTCGCAGCTGTACCAAATTCAGCTTCAAAGTCTTCGCAATTTTCTTCCACTACACCTACACCTTCTTCACAATTTTCTTCTCCTACATCTCCTTCACCATCTCCACCTACATTTGGCTCCCAATTGTTTTGTACACCTACATTTTCTTCCCTATTGTCTTCTACACCTACAACTGGTTCAGGAACAGCTACAATCGTCGATTGCTCTGATTGAGGAATTGCTTCACTGGTTCTGTTTTCCTCGTCTGCATAACCAATCTCATCACAGTCTTCATCGCCCGCTACTGCACAATCATCCCCACTAAACAGCCTCACGTTCTTCTTCAATATCTTGACCTCTCTTCCTTTTGTGATTTTTCCTTTTCTCTTTAGGTTGACCAACCACCTCAGTGGCTGCTTCGGGTGGGTTTGAAACCGTCGATGTCTCTAACGGAATGTGAACCGCCTCACTGTCTTCTACTGGTGCATTTTCCACCAGCTCACTCTCTGCTGGGTTGTTTTTCTCAGCCTCTGTTTCTATCTCCATTGTCGGTATTGTCTCTGTCTCCATCGCCTCTACTATCTCTGTTGTCTGAACAGTCTCCACCGTTAAAGAGCAAAGCAATATTTTTGTGTTAAGGTCAAGCACAAATAATATTTTTAGAAGAACATTGAGATGGTTACTAAATCAGTAAGAGGAAGGAAAACCAGCAAAGAAGACAGTTATATTTTTCTTTATGAAAATAACCCACTGGGGATATTTTTAGCCGATCATCGAAAGGAAAAATGATTCGGTTAAATTCTTTTGAGCTTGAAGTTTTGAAGGATGAATTAGGGAGTTAAAATAGGATTTTGTATCATGAAAAATCTGAGTTTTCATGAAGGAATTGTTTTTAAGGCAATGGCACATGAAACTAGTCTCGACGGGGCTTTCCGGCAAGAAATGGTTACCGAATTGTGTGTTTAAGGCTTAGAATTGCTTAGTGAAGGAATTATTGGCCACGAGTGGGAAAAGTGTCTCATCTTTAGCCAATGAATTAGGATAGGTTCGCTGCTGCTGAGGACGGCCATGTGTCTCCACGAAAATGGGATATGGATGGCCAAAACTCCCATGTCTTGCTGCCATTGGCTGGAGCTTCGTTAGACAACACTTGGTGGGTGAAAAAGCTGCTTCCAGCCGAATTTGGAAGGCTATAAATACCCAGCTTCGTCTCACTTCTTCCTCAGAGCAAAACATTAAGAGAAAAACTAGTTAGATTGTTTCGATGGCCAATAGCATTTCGAGCAGCTTTAGGAAAGTTTCTGAGGTGGCAGGAATTGTAGTAGGTAAGTATCTTACTCTTAGTTTCTGTTTCATCTTAGAATTATTTCGTTTAAGTTCCTAAACCTAAACGAATCTTGGTAATGCGGATCTAGAGCTTGCGAGTTGTGCGGATCTAGCATTATCGGAGATTTTCTGTCCAAAACTTCAACCAAAACCGGTGAGTACCGAAAATATGTGAAGTAGCATATGTAAAGGGTTTGCTTATTGCTGTATTCTCTTGAGTAGTTTAGGATCTATTCCTTGATTGAATTCTTGAATCGTTGTGTTGTCGTGTTTTGCTTTATCGTAAATTTTTGCGGTAATGTATTAGATCTGGTGAGGTTAGGTTCATGTTCTGATTTTATCTTAGTTCATGATTGTTATTGAGTATGTTGTGGAGTAGATAAAGCATTTGAATGTTTGGTTAGGTTGTTAGTATAGCCGTTATGCTGTCCGTTTGTTTTCTAAATCGATAATTGTTAGAAATTGTCGAGACTGGATTGTTTTGTTTGATCTTTGGTTGTTTAAGGTTAATTGATTGTGATAGCAAGTTTATTAGGCTGTTGTGTGATGAATGTGTTGTTTTATTAGTCTTGCTTATGCATGGCTAAAGGTTAATTGTTGCTTGCTAGTAGATAATACAAGTATTCTTGTATATTATTGTTATTGTTGTTGTTGTAGTTGTTATTATTGTGTGGCCGAGTTACTAGTTTCATTAGGACTTAGCTATTGGGGCGATGATGTGATATTCCCAATAGCTCGGAGTGGTTAGCTACCACCGGGCACTACTTGACGAAGTAGTAAAACTCTGTTATAAGAGACTAAGTCTCTTATTTACTAAACAATTCGAAGGGGTGTGATTCTTTTAGCCTTCGTGGCTAAGAGTCGGGAAAGCATTGCCTAGTAGGGAAAATCTGCATCGTAGAATTAAAGACCTTACGGTAAATTTGTATTAGTATCGTATCCGTGAGTGTTATGTGTTTTAGCTGTACTTTTGGCTGAGTACTCTTAGCTTTCTTTAAGCTTCTATTGTTTGTGTTTCTCAGTTGTTGTTTGTACATGCATCTAAATGGTCCCAAAAGCTATACATAATTTGTTAACGATTTAAGTACGATACTATATAAGTAAAAAGTAGTTTTAGTAAAAACCCAGAAGCGCCAGCAATGGTATATCAGTCATGTCCGCGTTGACACAACTCACCACTATAGTACGGGTTGCGAAAATAAAAATGTGTTGGGGTCGGTCGATTTAGGCGAACGAATGTGTTTCGGAAACCTTTCTCGACTGATTACAGGCGTCATCCGTGACGCCCTTGTTCTTTCTTAGTTTTAGGAAGGATTGAAGGGGTGTTACAAGCGTGGTATCAGAGCATGGTTTATCTATGTTCATTGGACTTCCGTTTTCAATGTTTTATCGAGTCAAATGTGTCGCAAAAACCTGTCTAGGAAAAATCTGGTTGTGATCATTTGCATTCTTTTGTTTGTTTAGAACTTAGAAACTTACATTATGTGTTTGTGGTTTTAGTGCAGATGTCGAGAGGACGTGAACGTGGTAGGATACAGATGAGGGCTGAACTCCCTTGGGGACCACCGACCAGGAGGATGCTCGTCATGCGTGGAGCGTATGAATGTGGTAGCTCGAGTTGTACGACTTGGCAGGCACGTGTTGACGGGTCACCGAGAGCGGCCCCGACACCACCTGTTGTGACAAACACTCGAGTTGGACTTAGAGTGACGGACTTGGCGAGTCTGGGCATTCGTATTGAGGCCAGGCCGAGCACTGTGGATGCCGATTGTGGACCTAATGTTCCTAAGGTGATTATATTGTCAAGTGTGGATACTAAGAGTGGTGATGGTGTTGTGATGAGCACGGATGGATATGACGTGATCGGCCCATATACTCCGTCCGACTCAGATCCTTACAAGTGTGAGGACGAGCAGATCATAGTTGAAGCTCCAGCACCAGCCGTTGAGCCATACGTACCTGCTCCAGTCAAGACAGACGTTATATCGGCGCCTGACGCTCTAGCAGATGTACCCACGTCCGTTGTACGTGCACCCACACCAGCAGACGACGACAATGATGAGGATTGCGTGATCGTTGAGGTCATCCCTGATAGTCTAGAGGTGGTCATGGTCGAGGATTACATTAGTATCTCCTCCGACTAAGGTCATTCTGTTCTTGCCGAGAGTCCAAAGTCGCCTTTGGTGTTTTTCGGATCAGTCCTTAACATGCCTACCGTTCTTGAGTGGGAAGATTTCGAGTTTGTGCCATCTCTGCCAGCTTCACCGATGTATCCATCACTGTCCACATCTACTTACAGTCCTATCTCTACCTTGTGGAGAGAGTCTTCGCCTATGTATGAGCCACCGAGTGCGAGTGGAGGAGTAGTTATCAGACAGGATGGTCCTAAAGGACGTGTCTCTGCACCGAGTGGTCGTGAGCCGTATTGTTCACTTGTGTACAGGTTTGACATTATCCGGGAAGTTGCATGTATTATCGAGAGTACATGCCTTCTAGCATAGTGTGCATGCTTGTGGTGAGCGCGCTCATTACACTACGTCTTTTCCCACTGCAAGTTCAGGCCCTTTTGCCAGAGGATCAAGCTTCTCTTTTGGAGCACCGTCCGCTGGAGCTTCCTCATTTTACACTCGTCCAGGTCCAAACCCACATGATACCGTTCGTTTCGCGTTTCCCGACTGTACGTGCACTCGTTGCACACTTGATAAGTCTGTATTTCATCACTTTTTGAGCATGTATTCATCATCTTTTCAGCATCATTCACTTGTTGATTCGCATCATATTGATCACTTTCTTCATGTTTTACATACTTAAGTAGGTTTTATGCATATCATGCATGTCTTGCATACATTCTGCATATTTGGAGTGTTTCAGGTACTTAGGAGACATGCAGAGCAAAGCAGAGGAACAAGTGTTACTCGACATGCATATGATCGAGTGGGACAATCGAGTGAGAAGCAGAGATACGCTGCAGAAACATACTTCACTCGATGCACATGACCGAGTAGGATGATCGCGTGAACCGAGGGAATGCGAAACAGAATCAACTGTCACTCGATGGGCATACTCGAGTGACACGATCGAGGAAAGAAGAGGAGTAGCAGATGATATCACATGTCCTTGACACGCTCACTCGAGATACATGGTCGAGTATGTAATGATGCAGAGAAGAAATTATGTGTTACTCGACGCGCTCACTCGACCAACAGGGCAGTACAACTTTTAACCGCTTTTTATTTTGTCGTTTTATGTCTTAAGGTTTTCCCAAACTTTACTATAAATAGGTCTCATTTGGATTGTCCAAGGGATCGAGTTTTTATTCTTAGGTTTTTATTGTTAGCCACCAAACAATCCAGAGAATTGTAATTCAGATTTCTTTTAAGTTATTAAGATTTTGCACTTAGTTCTTGAATCATTATTGTTTATCTTCCTATCATCGTTATTATTATGCATGTTTTGAACGATTCTGGGTTTATGATGTTTAACATGATTTTTGTGTCTGAGTAGTGTTAGGATTCTTGAGGATGGGATAGATTAGGTGGAGAATGTTAGGTTGCTAGAGTGTTTAAGTTAGATTCGTTTGTTCCCTTCTGGATTAGTGTATTCATAACTAATTCTTCTCTGATCAAGTTGAATTAGATTCTAGACATTTCAGCACCTACCAAGTGTTTCATGAAATTTCTGAACAACTAATACCAGATATATACTTGCTTAGCCTAAGAGATTAGATGTCTAAAACGTTTATTGACATTAATGGACAATTTTTTCATGCCTTTTTACTGCATGTTTCATCAAAGAGATTTGAGATTAGGAAGTGTTGTAAACATGATAGTTTCTGCCAAGAGATTGGATTAACTAGTATTTGATGTTCATTGTCTAGGGATTAGTATGTTTGTCGTTTGTTAAACACTCAAAGTAGATTAGCATACTCCACCTACATCAATAACCTCATCCTCAGGACCTTCTATCTATTTGTGCTTTATGTTTAATTCTCTTGTTATTTACTTGTTCCGCTTTGTTTTCTTGCCAGTATCAATAATCATTACGTTTTAGTTTATGCATGGTAGTCTATGTTTTACAGCCTTACAAGATGAAGTTTGATATCAAGGACGTCTTTAGTACGCCAACAGTTGATGGGCACACCTTCTCCACTGAAGATGAGTCAACTAAGAAAATACTCCAGCATGGTGTCAAAGAATCTATGGATCCCTCATCGGATGGTTGTTTAGAACTTCGAATTATCAATGTTTTGAAAGATTCAGTGACAAGGTTAACAGCTTTGGTCAAGGAAATGGGTGAGTTGATGGGCACACCTTCTCCACTGAAGATGAGTCAACTAAGAAAATACTCCAGCAAGGTGTCAAAGAATCTATGGATCCCTCATCGGATGGTTGTTTAGAACTTCGAATTATCAATGTTTTGAAAGATTCAGTGACAAGGTTAACAGCTATGGTCAAGGAAATGGGTGGGCAAATCAAGAAACTCAAAAGAAAAATCAATGGTCCTTGTCCAAGGAGACAGAGTGTGAGTGTAAAGATGAGCAACAGATGCTGTGATATTGACCCAGGAAAAAGAGGAGGAATGAGATCTCTGAGAATAGAGGGTGCTTCAACACCTCTCTATGAGCCTCCTTAAGCCTAAAAGGCATAAACAGTCAAGCTTAGTGACTTTAAACAAGCTCACTTGGGAGGAAGTCCCAAAGGTATCCCTGTAAATACTGCTTAGGATTTCTTGTTATTTTGGTTTTTGTTTTTGGTTTTATGTTGGTCAGGACGTCAGACATGTCCAGATATGTTCGTCCACGAGTGATGTACTAGCACACAACATAACTCCTTCTCCATCAAGACATTCCGCTTATGACTATAGGGCACAATGTTTCTTTCTCTCCTCCAAGACAATCTTCCCATGATCTTAGGGACAGCAAGAAGAAAGAGAAAAGGAAAAAGAAGAATGCAGCAAGGCGGAAAGCAAAGGCGAGCATCACGTTGAGGATTTGACTAAGGATCCAGACAAGCATCTCATTGAAGACCGGACTGTTGATCCAGGAGCGTATCATTTTGAAGATCTTACTAGGGATCCGGTTGAACATCATGTTGAGGATCCGGTCGAGCAGAACGTTGAGCAACTAGTAGAGGCTCCTCCTGCGCAGCCTGCACCAGGCGCTTATACAAGCGAGTCCATGATTGCATACCTGGACTGCTATTTTCAGTAAGGTACCACTCCAAACCTTCATTCGTATATACCATTGCATTTTCATAGTTTTGTTTGTTTGATTCGCAAACCAGCTCTCAAAATTTTATTACACAAGAGATTGTGTAATTTAAGTTTGGGGGAGGGTTTGGGATGACATTTGATGTTGTGTTCTCTTTTCTTATTTCGAATTTTTAGCATATAATGTGCATTCATATATTTTCATTGAAAACCCTTAAAAATTTGAAAATTTTTCAGAAAAATCTTTAAAAACAGAGTGATCATGTAGCTTGCATTTGCATATTAGGATTGAGTCTAGATTGTTTCATGTAGGACTGTTGCATTAGCATAGGGGGCGATGATGATTTACACCTTGTTAACTTGCTATGATTCACTAGTTGAGATCAATGCCCTGGTTTTTAGCTCTTTGATGCATGATGATTGAACTTGAAGTAAGTCTGAAACAAACTTGGAATTCATGAAGAGCATTCTTGAACTTGGTTGAAACATGTTGTGATATGATCTCATTCCTTACCTTATAAGAACTTAATCTTGACTTGCAAATATCTGGTTGTGTTTTGCTTGCATACTCATGATCACCATATATATATTTGGATCATCTTCCTCCTTTCACCACTCTTGTTGATCCAAGTAGCTGATATTTCTTTTGATCAGTTTGCCATACCCACAACCTATCCTTTTCTTTCAAGCCAATTGATAATTGTTGAGTGGTAGGTCTTTTACCGGATTATGCTTGGGGAGAACGTGTTAGGTATGAGCCGACAGGATTAAAATCTTGAGTAGTTCTGATTTTCAATTTCAAATCAGATAGGAGTAGGTCTAGATTCTTACTTGGGTTTGGGATTGGAATGATTGTGGAAAGAAAGAAGAGAAACAGAAAAAGTTGTGTCCTTAGGAGGAGAATGTTTTTCAAGAATTTTATACTCTAGTGATTGAATTTTGTGGGGATAGCATGATATACAGAGAATGGTTCTGGGATGTAAAAAAAGAGAAAAAGTTTTGATGTCTTATAACGTAAGAAGAAAACAGAACCACAGTAAGGAAGAAACCCCATATCCACTAGTATTGATAAGAAACTTCTCCTAAGGCAAAAAGAAAAAAATGGGAATGATGTTGAAGGGTAGACACAGGGATCATTCAGGGTTAGATGATTAGGAGTAAGCACTTGGGAACCATTGGGTAGTGAAGGTTTTATTCATGTATGCATTTGTCGGTCCTCACCTTTAGCATTCTCCCTAAAGCTAAATCCATTCATTGAGAGATTCTTGTCCTGAAATTGTTTAAACCCTCTTAATTCTCAAAATCTTTTTCTGCCTAGCCAAGTGAGTTTGTTAAGCCTTGCAAAACCAGATTCATATTCTTGAATAATGAATGTTAAAAGGAATGAATGATTTGAATGCATGTGTAGGTCAAGGGATAGGATCAGTTTCAGATTAGATGAGTTTGTCTAAAGTATTTAAGTAAAGTTCTCTCAGCATGCATCAAAGACTTAGTAACCAGGACATTGATTTTAACTGCTCTACCTTGCAAGTTACGGGTTCTGAGACCCCATTTTCAAACCTCTCTTCCACTTTGTTTCTTTTTGCTTTGCTTGAGGGCAAGCAAAGACTAAGTTTGAGGGAGTTGATAAGTCTGTATTTCATCACTTTTTGAGCATGTATTCATCATCTTTTCAGCATCATTCACTTGTTGATTCGCATCATATTGATCACTTTCTGCATGTTTTACATACTTAAGTAGGTTTTATGCATATCATGCATGTCTTGCATACATTCTGCATATTAGGAGTGTTTCAGGTACTTAGGAGACATGCAGAGCGAATCAGAGGATCAAGCGTTACTCGACATGCATATGATCGAGTGGGACAATCGAGTGAGAAGCAGAGATACGCTGCAGAAACATACTTCATTCGATGCACATGACCGAGTAGGATGATCACGTGAACCGAGGGAATGCGAAACATAATCAACTGTCACTCGATGGGCATACTCGAGTGACACGATCGAGCAAAGCAGAGGAGTAGCAGATGATTTCACATGTCACTCGACACGCTCACTCGAGATACATGGTCGAGTATGTAATGATGCAGAGAAGAAATTATGTGTTACTTGACGCGCTCACTCGACCAACCGGGTTACTACAACTTATAAACCATTTTTTACTTTGTCGTTTTATGTTTTAAGGTTTTCCCAAACTTTGTTATAAATAGGTCTTATTTGGATTGCCCAAGGGATCGAGTTTTTATTCTTAGCTTTTTATTGTTAGCCACCAAACAATCCAGAGAATTGTAATTCAGATTTCTTTTAAGTTATTAAGATTTTGTACTTAGTTCTTGAATCATTATTGTTTATCTTCCTATCATCGTTATTATTATGCATGTTCTGAACGATTCTGGGTTTATGATGTTTAACATGATTTCTGTGTCTGAGTAGTGTTAGGATTCTTGAGGATGGAATAAATTAGGTGGTGAATGTTAGTTTGCTAGAGTGTTTAAGTTAGATTCGTTTGTTCCCTTCTGGATTAGTGTATTCATAGCTAATTCTTCTCTGATCAAGTGGAATTAGATTCCAGACAATTCAGCACCTACCAAGTGTTTGATAAAATGTCTGAACAACTAATACCAGAGATATACTTGCTTAGCCTAAGAGATTAGATGTCTAAGAAGTTTATTGACATTAATGGACTGTTTCTTCATGTCTGTTTACTGCTTGTTTCATCAAAGAGATTTGAGATTAGGAAGTGTTGTAAACATGATAGTTTATGCCAAGAGATTTGATTAACTAGTATTTGATGTTCATTGTCTAGAGATTAGTATGTTTGTCGGTTGTTAAACACTCAAAGTAGATTAGCATACTCCACCTACATCAATAACCTCATCCTCAGGACCTTCTATCAATTTGTGCTTTCTGTTTAATTCTCTTGTTATTTACTTGTTCCGCTTTGTTTTCTTGCCAGTATAAATAATCATTACGTTTTAGTTTATGCATGGTAGTCTATGTTTTACAGCCTTACAGTTATCGCATGTTTAACATGTTCGCTTAGGATCACTGAAAACCAAAATCCATTTATACTTCGCTTGACTTAATCATTTCTGATACATCTTGATTGCTAGTATCGCACATGATTGGACTGATACCTATTGTACTGCAATGACATGATAGTACTCTAGGGTAATTGGTAGTAAAATCCTAGTATCAACTACCGAAAGTAAAGTTGCTTGGACTAGGACTTCCACCATTTTGTCCAGAGACTAAGCGCTTCCCCACAAATTCACTGTCATGTGAATATCGAGTTAAAGCTTGTAAAAAACGCAGCTTATCTTTTGTGGTTCTCTCAGCTCGATCAATAAAATATTTACGCCAAAATTTTTCTTCTTTAAATGCATGAATGCATGCCCAATAAAAACCCGTGTCACTCGGGAGCTCCAACGATTCAAATATCTTGACAGCATTATCAAATTCTTTGTAATCATCTTGGTCGAAAAAATTTGGACGTAATTGTTCTAAACTTTGGCGCTGAAACTCTCTGAACCCATTCATTGTATCTGTTAGAGTTGACTCAAATAACTGTTTTCTGCAATTTCCTCTTGAATCACTCCCAATAGAGATTCGTGAGGTTCCTACCCCTCTTTGTGAACTACTTCCACGTCTTAATCCACCTTGTTGTTGAACTCTTGAAGTTGGAGTATGAAATGGAGGAGCATGTGGAGAATTCTGATGTAAATGATCCTGGGTGAACTCATTTGAGGGACGTGTTTCATCGCTGATATTAACGCGATACACCTCTTCATTTTCTTGTCTCTCAGGAACTTGAGTTTCATCATCATTTATGCCCTCATTCATTAACTCTTCTCGTCTTTGGTGCAAAGAGTATTGAGACTGTGATTGTACATCTTGTAAGATGAAACAACGTTGCATCACATCCCAACTGTCAGGCGGCTTTCGTTTAAATGATCTTACAATCCTACATCTCTGTTAATAAGTTTATTAAATTTTAGTATACAAGTTTAATCTATACCAAAATTACTTAACATATTTTGGCTGTGAAAGATATTTTTAATGCTTACAGCTTCACGAACTTTCCACCAAGTATTAGACGCAGATATGACGGATCTCACAGGGTCAACTGAAATTCCCGTAGAATTTTGCATAAGTTGCTTGTACTTCTTGTACTTTCTTTTCAGTTGATTGAATTTTTCAACCAAAAACTTTCTTCCTAGGGGTGATGGATCTTTGAAGCGGTAATTATTCATGGCAATTGCTTGTTCGTAAAGATCAATAAATAGTCTTTCCTGACTAGGAGTCCATTTAAAATTTTCTTCGCTCTAAAAATTTAAAAAAACTCTCAATATTTAATTTACTTAAATTAAAAGGCAAAATTTGGTAAAATTAGGTGTAACTACATACCCGTGCCGACGTTTCTGTAGGCAAATTTGTATTGTTTTGCACAAAAGAACTTTCATTTTGCCGGCGGTTAGACATACCTACAAATACAATTCAAAAATAATTTCTGGAAATTTGTATCGTCTTGCACAAAAAAACTTTCATTGTATCACTTACGAATTAAAGATGCATCTAATTTCTGGAATACTAAGATCTACATCTTTAATTAAACTACTTATAATTTTTGGACTTTGTTCTCAGTGGTTAAGTCACTTTTATCATAAAAATAGTACGCGAAGTTAATTAGACAAAGTATAATGATAAATATATGTTAAAAAATCACTATACAAATTATTCATGATGTGTGGGAGTTAGATTAGGACTTTTTAAATATACAAATTATTGACTTGTTTGCTATATGCGTTTTTCAAGATAGCATTAAATTATGAGTTGTTAATTTCTCGTAATATATGTAAAATGGCAGATACTTTTTTGTTCTTTTTTGTATTATTAATAATTTTTAAGTGAAGGTACTTTTTTTAAGATGTTCAATTGGATTTTTTATTTTTTCGAACGTGCTCTTCTTTTTCATTTTTCTTCTTCTTTTTAGCATTAAAGTGTTCTTTTTGGAAATAAATATATTTATTAACCTGTGATTAATTCATAGTTTTGTGAGGAATAATTGTTTGGTAAAATAATTTATTCATTTGGAGAAGTAATTTAACTGATCAATTTCAAATATTTTTGTCCAATCTTATTTAAATATATATTTTCAAATTATATGGTGGAAATGTATAATATAATCATTAAATAAATTAACCAAACACTATATATATATAAATATAAAATTAACATACATATTACATAATTGGTAGAAAACGCATGTTTTAAACAAAAATTTAAATACCTTTATTTTATAACTACTAATATATTATATAATGTAACTACATTTGTTTAAGAGGAAAAATATATATACCTTTCAGCAGGAAATTATGTAACTGAAGAAAAAAAAAACACCTTTGCAAAAAAAAAAGGTTAGAACACGAGAGAGAAAGAAGAAGTGTGAGGTGTGAGTGTTGTGAAGTGTAATTATATAGAAAAACAGAAAGGGTATTTTGGTGTAATTATTTTATTAAAAAAATAAAAATGCATGAAAACACAAATAAAAAACATCAAAAGAAGCGTGAATAACTTCCCCCACAGATGTTCTGTCTTTATCACAAAAAGACAAAAAAAAGAAATGAACTACATACAATTTTTTCGTTTTTGTTTAACGAAAATTAAAAATAGTGAATGGTGTATTGGTAACAGGAGATCTACATGCATGGGTCAATTCCTCTTTTCCTGTCTCCCCATTCAAAGCCTAAAAGGAGATCTCTTCTGTATAACTGCATCAGCACTACTCACTTGTGTAGGCCCTAATGAGGTTGACGATGTAATGCGAGAAGTCTACGAAGGCGCGGGCATAAACCACTCTGGCGGCAAAACTGGCCATTTCTGATTGACAATGAATGCGAAAAACTGGCCATTCATGCTCCAACCAAACTCCTTTGTACAGCCTCGCAGCCTTACCCATTCATGCGTTGGGCGATGGATATTGTCCGTCCTCTACCCGTCTCCCGTTAAAAGAAATATATCCTCATTATGACAGCTTATTTCACCAAATGAGTTGAAGTAGAATCTTACGCAAGAATCCAATCAAAGGTTTTTTGGAAGAACATAATTTGTAGGAACGAACTCCCATACGAGATGGTCACCAATAACGGCACCCAGTTCACATCACTACAATTTGAAGGTTTATGCTCTCATTGGCGGATACGCTTGAGCAAGTCGACTCCCCGATATCCGCAGGGAAACGGTCAAGCCGAAGCAAGTAACAAAACTATTATCGTTGGCATCAAGGAGCGACTCGAAGGTCACATCACACCTCCCCACGCCGCTCTACTGGTCCCACCCAATTTTCCCTTGTCTACGGGATGGAACCACTCGCCCCTGCCGAAGTCGAGATACCAACCCTTCGTTGTTCGATGCTCGTGCACAACCCAACTCTGAATCACACAATGATGCATGATATTCTAGACTGTATCGAGGAAGAGCGAGACAAAGCGCTGTTCATATACAAAACTATCAGCAAGCTGCAGCCAAGCTTTACAACGAAAAGGTGAAAGCCCGACATTTTGTCGAAGGAGACTTGGTTTTACGTAATTTTTTCGAGAATACCGCCGAGCTCAACGCCGGAAAATTAGGCGCGCAATGGGAAGGACCTTACCTTATCTCTCAGATTGTAGAGCCCGGCGTTTACGAACTCATAACCATGGAGGGTTATTACTACTAAGCGCTAACGCGTAAACAAGATAAGAAAAAAAAACGCTCGTACTACCAAGCTCATCTTCTGTAATATGAACTACGAATGGTTTGATCCCTCCAAAAGGATACGTAGGCAGCCTCTCACAAGGCACATATATAGCTTTTTTTTTTTAAGTATTCTCCTATACAGTATACTTTGACGAGCTCGGCCAGCTCACCCACTGTCTCCCTGGCCAGAAGTACGGTTATTAAACGCGTTCCACATGGATGTATTGGCGAAATAATCTACACTTTTGCCTCGGCGAAAGATAAAGCCAAGCCCAGTCTTGCACAATAGCAAGCAAGCGGGGAAACGATAAGCCAAGCTCCGGCTTGCTCTTCTGGCCGATCTCAAAGCACGTACAGGATAAGCTGGTCACCCCCACTGCACCTTAAAAAGTACATTGAGTCCGCCTCGACTGCTTCCTCAGCTCTACATTTACATGATAATGCGGGAGACGTCTGGCACAACAAAATACGTCCTAAAAGCAAGCAAATAACCGCCAAGGATCCCTCGCACAAAATAAGCCGAGATACTTTGCAAAATTTGTTTTATTGAAATTCATTGTCATGACAAACGCAACATGCACATACGCAGACCTGACAAACTAACAGAAAGCGCTCATACCGATAATCAGACTAAAGAATTCAAGGAAGACTTACAAACCAACACGAAAAAGGTCAAGCCATAACCAAAAGAGAATATCCTCATAACGAAAGTCAAAAGCAAATATCCGAAACAAACCAAAAGCACAAACACCCATAGGGCCCGATAACATCCGCTACAAAACGGGATAATAATCTCAAAGAGAGAATATTGTTTAAAAAGAATGTCACTGGTCGGCAAAAGCGCGAGCTCCCGCCAGGACCTGCATATCCGCGTCCGACACACGAAGTGTCTCCATATTCTGGAAGAACCTCGGTAACCGCACCTCAAACTTGGGAAACACGACAAGATCACCATTAGTGAGGTCGGTAATATCAAAACTCTCAACAATATCTGTCCACTTCACCGCAACAACAATGCCTTAAGTAATCATCTCCTTAACACAGCCATGTGTACCTATAACCTGACTCAACATGAGAAGCGGGTCGTTTGAAGCTCGGGTATCGATGCTATGCTTCGTCATTTGTTCTATCCACACTCGATTCCTGCCGATCTCTGCTTCGAAAGTAGCCGATCATCAGCTGCAAGCCTCAAGAGCTGCCTTGAGATCGCCGGCCTCCCTCTCTAAAGCAGCTGATCGTTTCTTCTTCCCGCCTAAGTTCTTCTTAAGAGCCAGAGATTCTATATGAGCAGACGACTCAGTCCCCTGTTGACTCACCAAACATTTCCTGACATCCTTAAGTCGACGCTCATATCCAACAATAGTCCCTCCTCCCAAGCGGTTAACAAGAGCAATTCCTTGAAAGATAAATATCCACACACTTGAAAAAAGAATCGCAAAGTAACAAAATCAAAGAGACCAAGAAATGATCACAAACCTACATCTCTCTACGAGCCTAGGTCCCATAATAATCTTTCTCCGCAAGACAAGAGAAGTGTGGAAAGATCGCATGATCTCCACGGATCCGTCAAGCAAGATCGGCACAAGCTCCCGCATTCTTGACAAACATCTTCTCATTCACCGAATCCTTCTCATTATAGGAAAAGGAAAACAAAGTATCCCATCCCAATACCTCGTCAACAGGACGCTCTTGTGCAGTACAAGCCTACCTCGGCTTCTTAGCCTCTCTTGAAACAACCAAGGGAAGATCGCTGATGGACGGCCTCTTCCTTACCTTGATTCTCTACTGAGAACTCATCCAACTTCACAAAGAAGTAACGGCGATGCCAATTGTGGATCTTCTTAGCTGCTCTAACGACGATCTTATGCCCCGATCAGGCATTAACATAAAATGTACCCAGAGAAACTTTGATCCTTGAGAAAATGGTGGCTTCTTGTAGAACGTTGAAATCAATTTCAACGCCACATTCAGTCCCCGATATAGTCAAGCCGACTGCGTTACGAATAGCTGCAACATATAGCTGCAAGATAGTAATTTGTCGACGAGCGCAATAGGTAGTAAATAATTCAAGGATTGGAAGCCAAAGACCGCATTTAAAGAAGAAAGATTTACACAAGTAGATAAATCCCTTCGGAGGAGTCTGGGACGATCACTAGTCTCTGGCAAACGGGTAGTCACTCTAACCGGGACTCTACTAAATATAAGCATTTCTATCAACGATTTCTCGGTATACCTTGACAAGCCGTGTTCTTCCAGAACTAGAACCTCGTCGGCTTCGGGGTCGTCGTCCGAATCATCATCCTCATCTGGAGCCGTAGCGGTAACCTTGAGACTATCATCCGGATCACTAGCCTCGGGAACAAATGGCAAGCTGCTTTGAATCTGACGCTTACCTACCTCGCTAAAACCGGCCGCCCGTAGACCCATAACCAATACTTGGCGATCTTCCTTTTTTTCCTTGGGTATTTGGTTTCCGGCAGACACAAAATCTAAGTAATCGTCGTCACAATCACTTGCGTACTGCTTTTCAAAATCTAGAAGATCGCCGAAATCGTGTTTGCGAGCCAACTCCTTTCTAACGTCGAACTCAAGTTTTTGGAAACTATCTTTCAAGCTATTTCGAATGTCGAATTCGCCGGCCTCATCAATAGTGCCAACCTCGTCATTCTCGTCAGAAGTGCCGACCTCACAACCTCCACAAACCGTATCAACAAAATCAGTCTCGTTCTCATCGTCTCGACCCATGAGATGAGAGAGTTGCGCAAAAATCTTCCGACGACAAGAACCCGAGAGTGAAGTGCCACTCACGCAAAGCGCCGAACGAACAACCTCACAACTATCCCCAACCAAGCGGTCTATCTCCATGGCGTTGTCTCTTCAATCTGCCGAGCTACTACCACCGACCTCTCCACCATAACCCCTCCTCAACGAGCCGGGCGCGTCATCTCCTGAAGGGCACAACTAACTTATGCTTCTAGTCAATTCTGACCAACAAACCATCTTTATAAGATGGCTTTCATCAACGGCACAGTTGTGACCATGAGTGATCTGGTTTCTGATTCCAACTATATATATTTTATAATTTATTTTTAAACAAACCCTTGTTATTTCCAATACAAAAGTGATGAAGAACTCTATTGACATAAGATCAGATTCTAGGTTGCTTTCACTACTCCAGAACAAATTAACTACAATCTAGATGAAAAACTCTATTGATTCAATCCTAACAATCTTACAACCTAACAATTCATGAATTCCTTTGAAAATCCTAAACCTAACAAGAAATCTACTCAGACATGGTGAATGAAACAAACATCATGAATAGAATAGATTGCATAAAGGAAAGTATTAGAAGAAGTAAAGGAGTTTTGAATCTTCTCTGAAGGAGGTTTTGATTCTTCTCTCCCAGCTCTCTACAAATCTCTCTTTCCAAAATAAAACTAAAGTCTTAACAAAACCCTAAAAATACAATATATATGTCTAAACCACGAACTGGGCTTAATTGCAAATAAGAGAAACTTTTGGGCCGAATCTGCAAATCTTCCGAACTTCAATTAAACGCGAAATTCAATTGCCGTCAGATATTGGTGTCGATCGACACTAGAAGTTGTGACGCTCGACACGCACACCCTATATGTTCTTCCGTACGTTCCTTTCGGCACATCTTTTCCGAATGCTCCCAAATGCTCCAAAAAGCTCCAATCCATGCCAAAAAGATCCTAATCTTGAAATGACTCTAAAAGACTCGAAAACACTATAAAAGCTCTATAAATAAGACTTATATCATGGCCAAAAACCATGATATATCATGTACGCTCTCAATGGTTGTCCTGGTGAACATACATCAACCTCTAAAAAGGTGTGTACCCAACTTGGCAAATCTGAGCAAGCAGAAGGCGACATCAGTTTGACAACTCAAACTCTTGATTTTGACAACGCTGAGGGTAAAATCGATCATGTGACTCCACCTTCTGTCAATTGTGAAGAATCAATCAAGATTGATGAAAACAAAGTTCAATATGTCCCTAATAGCAAAACTGTTGCAGTCAACAAACCAAAACTTGTGAAGGTTAAAGTTGAGAAGAAGTAGTTGATTTACCTCTTTATCATTGAAGGGTAATAATGGTTTCGCTGAAACCTTTTTAGTTCCGTTTTATTTGCCCTTATGTTTTAATGGTGTCGGCTTAGACCAATCTAAAGTTGCTACAATAAGGATATTTCCAAATCCTTAATTTTGAGTATTAATAAACTATCTACTCCATTTCTATCAATTCATGTGTGGAGAATATTCTAAGAACACTTTTGGGAAAAAGATAGTTATTGGCCATGAATGGATGCTGGTTTTTAATTCAGATTTTGGATTTGGTTTTTAGTTTTTATATTTTAGATTTTAGTTTTAGATTTTTCCATTATGTTTTTGTTTCAAAAATCTCAAAAAATTGGTTTTTGGTTTTTGCAAAAAATAACGTAGTATGGATGAAAAACTAGATTCCCTAAATTATAGGAAACTTCAAAATCCAAAATCTTGAATGGAAGCTTACACCAAAATATTTTTACTAAATTTTAGGGAATCCAAAACTTTAAAATCTTGATTGGTTAAAAATGGATTTTTGAAAAACAAAAGCCAAAATCTCTCTGAAAATCTACAAAAGATTCAAGGCCATTATATTAAGGTTTCTTAAAAATATATGCTCCTTCGACAATGGACTCACTGTGTATGCTATACATTGTAAGGATTCTTCCACTATTTTTTGAATTAAAAAGGCACTATATCAAAAATCACAACATTGTAATGAATATATTTCCGAAAGACAAACCCTTGATAACCCTTGCTAATATTAAATAAAACATTAAATCCCGGTTTATACTTGCGAAATAGACGGAAAAAAAATCACATACCAAATCTTAAATATTACAGGAACTATATTATGTAAAATAATGTCAATTATGCTATAGAATAATAGATCAAGAATATTCTCCAATATAATCTAAATAGAGCATACTTCCAAAGAGTGATAACTGTATATTATGAGTAATCCAATATAAGGAAATATGAAGAATTTTCAAAATTATTTCGGATTAAGCCGAAAGTTTTTAAAATATATATGTCACGTAATTTTAATTTTATTTAATATTCATATAATAAACTATTTCATTCGACTTATAAATTAAGTGACCTAAACGGCGCAATTATAAGATAGATATGGTAATGTTTTAGATGGTTGTTTTGCTGCTCGCAACATATGCTTAGGTAAAGTCCATTTATATTTATGCTTATTGTAATTGTATTAGTATTGAGATATATATATTAATTAATAGAGGTTTGTAAAAGATGTTATGGGTCAAGATGTTCGGGTGAAACCAATCATCCAGGTTAACTGTCCAAGTGCTGTTTACCACAATAGAAGTACGAGGCTTCTTTGTTTTTCCTTGCGGATCTTAGAGTAAGATTTTTATTAGTATTCGATTATATCAATTGGAACATATACATACTAACTTCCATGTTAACGTACTATAAAATCTTCTTTGTAAGAGGGCATGAAGTACCCTGTGTGGCATACAATGAACATGCGGCTTCACCAATGGAGGCGTTCAAACACAAACATGGTCGTCGCTGTTTTGCGATTCTGGAGGGCTAAGTACAAGGCTGGAGATATATTCATGTTTAAACATATTGGCGTTACGTGATGCAAATATTAACTATATTTTCGTTGATAGGTAGAGGAATAGAATTACGGAGCCAACCAATTGTTTCCACCATTTACTTTGATCCCCTTTTTCCAGAGGTCCACGACTACAAGATGAAGTGAATATGTTTTGTATATATTTTTTCAATATTTCAAATTCCTTTGTATATTATATATTTCCTCATGTTTTCTTTTGTTTCTTGGTATGGATATTGGTGTTCAATCAGGACAATGATGAAGCAGGAAGCGACTAGGCTCAGTTCATATGGACGACGGATAAGAGATGCTATCTCATGCTTATGTTATTTGTTGCTTAATATCACTATATCGTAGTTGTTTCTGTCATGAGGAGTTTTTCTCAATAATTACGATCGTCTAAAGTATTGTTTTAAACAAACTAATAAGTCTAAAATTATTAAAATTATGAATTTATGAATTTATGAAATTTTATGCTGGATGTTTTATACATTTATACATGTGATGATATAATTTATAATTCGAAAATAAATATTTTATACACTTATACATGTGATGGTATAGTTTATATTTTGAAAATAAACATATATGGCATCGAAGGATCCAGTATATCTTTAGACACTTATTGAAAGAACTTTTTTGTATAATATATGATAGTAATCCAATGTAAAAATCTATAATTTTAATCTTGAATCATATAGTTATAATCGTATAAAATCAGAGATTTACCGTAATATTCTCCACAAAAATGGCAATTTTGTTCCATCAATTATCTTATATCTAACATAACTTTTAACTAATAATTTAAATGCCTGAAATTAGGCCTAATAATTGTTTCCTAAATTTTTTCCTACATCAATGGACAAAAGACGTATTATATAGATTAAACAAAACCGAGTTTTTATAACTATGTTTTTACCTAATCAATGAAAACATCACTACTCTTACTAAAAATCGGTTACCAGCACTATACTCTAGAAATTATTCTATGTTGTGCAAACCACGAACTCAGCATACTACTATGAGGAAAACTAGAGAAGGGGGCAAGCATGAATTATTTACACAGAAACCATCGAAGATAATTCATATGGACATAAATTCCATTCCAATTCGCTGGCGATCTGACCGACGACAATCAACCCAAATCGGTTCTATTCCATTAAGGGTAGTATTCACATGGATTTTAGGCGAACTAAACAACGTAACAAGCGAAAACAATGTTAGGAGAAACGAGCAAGTGCACTTCCAGCAAAGTGAAAAATCTACTTTGGGTCTTAGAGATCATGAATCTAAGTAATGATTCAGTGTCTGATTGGAAAAATATAAACTACACCATCTGACTCTAATACAAACTTTCTCCATTTTAGCAATCTCAAAAAGAAGTAATCATAGTGTTCTTAATGACATTACAAATACGACTCCAACCGAGACCTTGACTCAACTCTCAAACCATAATTTCCCATTATAGCTTCCAGCCAAAGGTAACCATACTAATTACCAAATGTATGGACTATTTACTTCTAATTGTCACCGAAGAAACGTGAAATCAAAGTAGGTGATAAAGTAGCTGGAAGACATGGAAACAAAGGTATCATTTCCAAAATTTTGCCTAGACAGGATATCATTTCCAAAATTTTTCCAAAATTCACATCTATCGTAATTTTATACATTAGCACCCTTCATTTTTTGATAGATAAGAACTATCAACCTACTCCGACAGCGTCACCTCCAAATATTCATGGCAATACTTTGCTAAAACGTGAGTTAAGTTTCGGTACTAAATAAACCATTAAACACACCTGCTTGGCAGGGTTACGAACTCCTTCTACACTGGAAGTATTGCCAAATAACTTTCCATTTATACTCAGAAATATCACAACCTAAGGACCAGTCATGTAAGCCAACAGAAGATTCCTATGTTTTCCAATCTGGTTGCAAATATGCATACAAATGGTATGTGTTTCAATAATTATATATTGTGTAAGATCATTATTAATGTTCACTATCATAATACCATTTCTAATAAGATATACCGTTTACCTCTTACTAATAATCAGTTTCTCAAACTACCGGTGGTACTTCATCTGTGACACGACTTAAATAAGCAACGTTTATCGAGGGAAGAAGTAATCTACCGACCAGAAATTTGGTTGGACAGTTCCAAGAAGCTAACAACAGAAGAGCATCAAAAGGTACCGTCTATCTTCAAATGCAAATTTCTGAGCCCAATTTATTGACTAATGTTTTTGCGTTCATGTAGATGGAAAGGCTTGCAGTAGTTAGGATTCTGACTACTTTAACAAGGAGCAATTTGCTGATCAACTTTTCGATTTAAACAATGGCGATAGTCCATTAGGACAAAAATATGATGATTTTAGCCATGACGATGATACAAGCGGTATGAATACAGATGTTGATTTTGATGAAGTAGCTGATTAGAGTAATGGTGAAAATGTAGATGCGGTTTTGTTGGACTTGCTAACTGTAGGAACCACCAAAAGAAAGGCCAATCGAGAGTTAATAGAAGGTCTAAATTAGCGACTGAGCCACCGAATAAACCAATTCAAAGATCAAAGAAAGGCATCAAACTATCAAAAACAGGTGGGTAAATCATTTCCATAATATTAGTCTAATTATTGATAAAATATTGATTAGCTTGATTCACATGTCTTTGCAGTCTATTTAGATCATGGTGATGTGACGTATCCCTGTAAGTTTTGTGGTGCGTTGATGTGGTATGATGAACAGATAAACAAGAGAAGGAAGCAAAAGAATCCAATCTTTACTCTCTAGTGTGGCAAGGGGACTATTAAAATACCATTACTCAAGGAATCACCTGATCTGATAAAGAAATTTATGAATGGTAATGATGCACTCAGCAGAAATTACCGACAACTCCAAAAGATTATGACTGGTAATGATGCACTCAGCAGAAATTACCGATAACACCAAAAGATTTATAGCATGGTTTTAGCTATGACATCCCTTGGAGGGAAAGTTGATAGTTCTGTTCGTAAAGGTGTTGGTCCTAATATGTTTCTATTACAAGGGGGTAATTATCATCTTATAGGCAGTTTACAGCCTGAGGAAGGTGATTATGCTAAATATTCACAGCTCTATATCGTTGATACTGAAACAGAAGTTGACAACATAGTCTGTATAATTAGGTAACACCTTTATCGTCAACATATATTAATTTTTTTAGATCTCATTAATAAGTTAAGTATATGTCTCACATAATAGCATTATAAATTTGTGTTCTCCACTCACGTTACAGCAAAGGGAACAAATCATATCATGGCTTTGGGAAGCAAAAGTTGAAAAAGGAAGTTATCGAAGCAATTATTCTATAGACTGCAGGATAGGGAAAATGAGCTTCATACACTGCTTCGGTCGAAGAGATTATTCCAGCAGTTTTCGTGTGATGCGTACACAACTATTGAATGAAACGGGTTATCATATATAAAGCATAAGCAGTCAAAGTTGAGATGTGAAAACCTTGCTACAATCAGAGAAGCTCTAGGATCTGGAAATAACAATTTGAGTGAAAAAGGTAATCTTCTTATTCCAGCATTGTTCACTAGCGGACCACGTTATATGGTCCAAAGTTACTATGATGCAATGGCCATATGCAAACTATTTAGTTTTCCATATTTATTCATCACATTTACGTGTAAGCTTAAGTGGCCAAAGATCACAACGTATGTTAAAAAAAGAGGGTTGACGGCACTTGATCGACCCGACATTGTTGCTAGAATCTTCAAAATCAAGCTGGACTCTCTAATGCAAAATTTGATAGAGAAACGATTGCTTGGTAAAACTGTAGCAGGTATCCTATGTAAGTTTTATGTAACATTTCCCCTATAGCAAGGTAAATATCGTTTACAATATTGTATTGAGGTTTAGTAATTTCTTTGAACAAAATGACAGCTATGTATACAGTGGAATTCCAGAAGAGAGGACTTCGACATGCACATATCCTATTGTTCATGGATGATAAAAGCAAAATGCCTACTGCCGATGACATTGATAAGATTATATAAGCTGAGATCCCCAATAAAAAACAGTTCTGAAAACTATATGAAGTCATCAACGAATCCATGATTCATGGACCATATGGTGCAACAAATCTAAACTCGCCATGTATGGTAAATAAAAAGTGTTCAAAATAGTATCCTAAGAAGTTCCAGGAGTTCACTAAAGTTGGTAGTGATGGTTATCAAATATATAGGAGGCAAAATTCAGCTACAAATTATGTTGAAAAATGTTGTACCATACAATGTTCTGTTGTCTACTCGATATCGAGCGCATATCAATCTCAAATGTTATCGAGATACTTGAGAAAATTCTGACTGCCTTTAGACCTTGTGTGTATAAACGGACTCGATCATGAGCTCGATCAGTGCAGTTGATTGGTTGGTCGAGTGCAGTGGTCAGATGATGTGGTCGAGTGGTACCTGAAAAAGAAAACAGAAAAGCAGACAAGCAAACCAAATCAGTATTCAATGTGAAAATGATATATAACTTAATCTTGCTAAATTGAAATCCAAACTGGAACAACTTAAACTTCCAAATGGCAGCGACGCCAAATTGATAACAAGTTTCTGATGGTAACGGTATCAATCACCTAGTATAATTGTAGTATAAATGACTTTATTGATCCATAAGGACGCGTGCAAGCAGTTTAGATGCAATAAATGTTTAACAAGTTAAGCCAAGCAAGAAATGTTTTAAACTACCAACTACTAAATTGAAAACAAGCAATAGCTAAGCAAAAGACAACATTAAACTAAAACAGAAATGAAACTACAGAAACAATAACATGCAGCGAACTAGAAATGCAAGAACATAAATGAAGCAAGGTAAATCAATCAATTAAAGGGAGGTTCTGGGGATGAGATGGTGACTTCAGTGGAGATCTTTAAGTTCACTAGGTTGCTAAATCAATCAACACTAACAATGATGTTTCCTAGACAACAAGCTCATAAGCTAACCAGTTCAATCTCTTGACAAAGGCTATCAAATTCAAATCACTTCCTAATCTCAACTTCTGGTTGATGAAACATGAAATGAATAGGAATTAAGACTCAGGTCATTAATTTCAAATAACACTCTAGACAACCAATCTCTTGGGCTAAACATGAAATTCTCTTGTATTAGATTATCCGGCATTCCATCGAACACCTCTCGGGCGTGGAAGCCTGAAAGCTAATCACCACTTGATCAGAATGAGATTAGTGTTATATACACTAATCCATAAGGAAATCTAAACATTTCTACCTATGGGCAACCTAACTACCTAAATCTCTCCACCTACACATCTAACTCATCCCCAAAACCTAACGAATCTACTCAGATCTGAGATTCATCATCAAGAACACAAACCCAGAAATCTCTAAATCATGCATAACTAGATAGATCTAGGAAAGATAAGCAAAATAATACAAAAAACCAACACCAAATACTCAATGGCTCAAAAGATATGGAGTTTACAAGATTCTGGAAATTCTAAAGCAAAATGAAGATAAACCCTAATACCACTCGATCCTTCAGTCATTAGACAAAGGGCCCTTTTATAGCAAGCTTAGCTAGCCCTAAAATACCTGCTCGGTCGTGCACTCGATCGGTTTGGTTAGATGGCTCGATCGAATGCTTAGTCGATTGCTTCTCTGGTTCACTTGAACACTCGATCGTTTCCACTGCTCGGATCCTTATGCTCGATCGGATGAACCTCTACACTTGTTCCATTCGTCCTGATTTGCTTCTTTTCTAATGGGTAAACACCTGTTTATGCACAAAAACTACAATGCATGCAATCAAGACCTAGATTCTACAAGTGGAGCAAAACAAGATAAATATGCATAAAAGATCAAGTGATGAGACCTATAATGAAAAAAAACAATGCGTAAAACTACTGCTAAAATGACTAAAAACAGACACGCCAATTGTTTCAATGGTACCATAACAATATACCATTGTCATTAAAAACTTATTGTCAATAGTCTAGGGACGATCACTAGTCTCCGGCAAACGGGTAGTCACTCTCTCGAGGACTTTGCTGAATTTAAGGTAAGAACACAATGATGCATGATAGTCTGGACTGTCTCGAGGAAGAGCGAGGCAAAGCGATGTTCTTATACAAAATTATCAGCAAGCTGCAGCCAAGTTTTCCAACAAGAAGGTGAAACCCCGACATTTTGCCGAAGGAGACTTGGTTTTACGTAAAGTCTTAGAAAATACCGCCGAGCTCAACACCAGAAAATTAGGCGCGCAATGGGAAGGACCTTACCTTATCTCTCGGATTGTAAAACCCGGCGTTTACGAACTCATAACCATGTACGGTACTCCAATTCCTTGTTCATGAAACTCCGCCAACCTGGAGGGTTATTACTACTAAGCGCCAACGCGCAAATAAGATAACAAAAAAATGCTCGTACTGCCAATCTCATCTTTGGTAATATGAACTACGAATGGTTTGATCGCTCCAAAAAGGTATCTAGGCAGCCTCTCACAAGGCACATCTATACTTAAAAAAAAAGTATTCTCCTATACACAATACTTTGACGAGCTCGGCCAGCTCACCCACTGTCTCCGTGGCCAGAAGTACGGTTATTAATCGCGTTCCACATGGATGCAGTGGGGAAAGATAAAGCCAAGCCCAGTCTTGCACAATAGCAAGCAGGCAGAGAAAACGATAAGCCAAGCTCCGGCTTGCTCTTCTTGCCGACCTCAGGATAAACCGGTCACCCGCTCCTAAAAACTACATTGAGGTCGCCTCGACTGCTTGTTCAGCTCTGCATTTTGGGATCATGTATATAGGATAAGGCGGGAGACGTCTCGCACAACAAAATACGTCCTAAAAGCAAGCAAATAACCGCCTAGGATCCCTCGCACAAAATAAGCCAAGATACTTTGCAAAATTAGTTTTATTGAAATTTATTGTCATGACAAACGAACATAAAGCGCACATACCGATAATCGGACTAACGAATTCTAGGAAGACTTACAAACCAACACGAAAAGAGGTCAAGCCATAACCAAAAGAGAATATCCTCATAAAGAAAGTCAAAAGCAAATATCCGAAACAAACCAAAAGTACAAACACCCACAGGGCCCGATAACATCCGCTACAAAACGGGATAATAGTCTCAAAGAGAGAAGATTTTTAAAAAAGAATGTCACTGGTTGGCAAAAGTGCGAGCTCCCGCCAGGACATGCATATCCGTGTCTGACATACGAAGTGTCTCCGTAACAACAACTCCATATTCTGGAAAAACCTTGGTAACCACACCTCAAACTCAGGAAACAAGACAAGATCACCATCAACAAGGACAGTAATATCAAAACTCTGAACAATCTCTGTCTACTTCACCTGATTAGCCTTCAAGCCAGATATCATGGCCTGCGGAACAACAATGCCTTAGGTAATCATCTCCTTAACGCAGCCATGTGAACCTATAACCTGACTCAACATGAGAAGCGGGTCGTTTGAAGCTCGGATATCGATGATATGCTTCCTCTTTCGTTCTATCCACGCTCTATTCCTGCCAATCTCTGCTTTGAAAGCAGCCGATCATCAGGCTGCAAGTAATTCATATCTCAAGCCTAAAGAGCTTCCTTGAGATCGCCGACCTCCCTCTCTAAAGCAGTCGATCGTTTCTTCTTCCCGCGTAAGTCCTTCTTAAGAGCCAGAGCCTCTATATGAGCAGACGACTTAGTCCCCTGCTGACTCGCCAAACATTTCTTGGCATCCTTAAGTCGATACTCATATCCAAAAATAGTCCCTCCTCCCAAGCAGTTAACAAGAGCAATTCCTTGAAAGATAAGTATCCACACACTTAAAGAACGAATCGCAAAGTAACAAAATCAAAGAGACCAAGAAATGATCATAAACCTACATCACTCTGCAAGCCTAGCTGCCATAGTAATATTTATCCGCAAGACAAGAGAAGTGTGGAAAGATCGCATGATCTCCACGGATCCGTCCAGCAAGGTCGGCAGTCCACGGATACCAATTTGTCGATGAGCGCAATAGCACAAGAACGCATTCAAAGAAGAAAGATCACACAAGTAGATAAATCCCTTCGGAGGAGTCTGGGACGATCACTAGTCTCTGGCAATAGGGTAGTCACTCTCTCGAGGAATGTGCTAAATTTAAACATTTCTATCAACGATTTCTCGGTAGACCTTGACAAGCCGTGATTTACCAGAGCTAGAACCTCGTCAGCTTTGGGTTCGTCGTCCGAATCGTCATCCTCATCTAGAGCCGTAGCGGTAACCTTGAGACTATCATCCGGATCACTAGCCTCGGGAAGAACTTGCAAGATGATTTGAATCCGACGCTTACCTACCTCGCTAAAACCGGCCGCCCATAAACCCATAACCAATACTTGGCGATCTTCTTTTTACTCCTTGGGTATTTGGTTTCCGGCAGAAATGAAATCAAAGTAATCTTCGTCACAATCACTTGCGTACTGCTTTTCAAACTCTAGAAGATTCTCGAAATCGTGTTTGCCAGCCAACTCCTTTCTAACGTCCAAATCAAGTTTTTGGAAACTATCTTTGAAGCTGTTTCGAATGTCGAATTCACCGGCCTCATCAATAGTTCCGACCTCATCATTTTTGTTAGAAGTGCTGACATCACGATTTCCACAAACCGTATCAACAGAATCGGTATCGTTCTCATCATCTCGACCCATGAGACGAGAGAGTTGCGCAAAACTCTTCCTACCACAAGAACCCGAGAGTGAAGTGCCACTCACGTAGAGCGCCTAACCAACGACCTCACAACTATCCCCAACCAAGCGATCTATCTCCATGGTGTCGTCTCTCCGATCTACCGATCTACTACCACTGAACTCTCCACCATAACCCCTCCTCAACGAGCTGGGCGCGTCATCTCCTGACGGGCGAGATTCTTCTTCCCTTAATAAGCCTAAATCCGGCCTCTTGTTACAACCAAGTGGCGCACTCGACACCATGCCAACCTTCGAGCGCCACCGGGATCAATCGCCGACCTTACAATTTTGGAACCAAAGAATCTTCTCTCTGCCTCGTCGCCTCCGTTAGATCGATCCAAACCTCCCGTAAAACGCTTGCCCTTGAGCATCTCGGCAACCTAACCATCCCTCCCCGGTCTCGCATAACTTTCCATCAACAAATCGATTTGCCGATCGCTGACCTCGCTTTCTCCAACAGTTGCCGACCTCATAATATCTCCAACACCACCGTCGATCTCTTTCACACCCGGTCGCCGAGCACCAAAACCGACCTCAACCCTTAATTAAACGGTCATCTAAACCACCACAACCGCCAAGCTCTCCATCGCAAAAGTAAAACCGGCGAGCAACGTAGTCGGCGGCTAGGGTTTTTGATAGCGACAAGTAAAAAAATATCTAGAGTGAAGGGAGAGAAAAAGACAAAAAATAAAAGCTAAAGAGAAAGAGTTTACCTTTTATGAGGAGGCAATGAGACATATAAATAGGAAACCCTAAACGCAGACCGTGGTAAAAAAAAGCAATACCCGGCGGACTTACTTTTTCAGGTCGGCCGGCCGTCAAGCTGAATAATGCTTCAAAAAGAGTGTCTATCATACAAAGGCTTTAAATAATCTATGCATTCTCGAAAAACGTGCCCAACGCACAGAAATCATAAGAGATTCGTTATCGCGAGTAATCAAGAAGCGCTAGGTCATGCCGAACTGACAAGCTCCTGAGAACAAAGACATCCGCCGACCCACAAAATAGCTCTCGTCCGCCAAACTGGGGGACAATTGTTGGATATGGGCCTTTCCCAACTTGACAATTCGGCCCAAACGGATGAAAAGTCACCCTCAAATTAACTCTGTTACCAACTTGCGGCATGTTAAGCGACAACAATGAGTCTGTCCCGTCAAGCCTCATGGGCCAAGATATGCACAGTAGACAAAAGGAGCTCTAGGTTTTCGAGCCAGTCCTATAAATAGCAAAAAGCACTGTTGAGAATAGGATCCGGACTTTTAGTCTTTACCCTTAGAGAAATAGCATTGTCTACATTTATTAGCTTGTTGTTTCCCTGCTATTGACTTTTCCGATCTGTACAATCGACGGTTAACCAAAGCCACTGACCTCGGACTCGCATTTTTGTAAACCTATTCTTTCGATAAAAGATAACAAAAAGATTCGTTCAACTATTCCCACAAAATGTCCCGTATTAGTGTTATGAGACCTCAACACAAAATTTAAATAACCAAACAATGAAACAACGATCCTAAATCACCGCCCTCTTCCTTGCCTTGATTCCACAATCACACTTTATCTTTGTCTTGATCACAGAAACAATGTGATGCGTGAGTATTATCACAAATACTCAGTGAAGCAGTCCTCCCATCTATCGGGTTATACACAGGCATAATAAGACCATCAATTATGCATAAGATCAATCAAAACAACCAAACCAGGCATAAACAGACATCGATTATTCGTTGTCCAGAAAGAAATTGCTGACCTTAAAACTGTCCAGAAATTCCTGAAATTGCATCTCCTCTCCCTATAGATGAATTCAAACATTTCCAGGCTCCAAACTTGGATCCTAACCATAAATAGAAAAAAAACAACATCCACATCACACAAACAAGCCAAAATACAACACTTCCATCCACTCAAATCAATCAAACACACATCACAAGGTCTTATATGCCCAATTCAACAATGGTCACGCAACCATAGTAGATACAGCCAATATCCATCAAACTAAACACCTTCAAAAAATATAAGCAAAATATATATATCCTTCAAATGGCTACTCAGTTCGCTTCCTTAAGGGGCGTCCGGCCTTACAAAATTGCATGGATAGTCCAGGTTAAACTGCTACATTCTTGGAGATAGTACACTAGCATGACTGGCGAGACCTTGGAGTAAATTGTGTCTAATGATAAGGTTACTACATTAATACACATACTATTTCTTCTTATGTTCGATAAACCACTTCTATCATCCCCTAATATTTGTTTTCACCTCATTTGCAGGGTGTGAAGATTCATGCTTCAGTGAAGAAAGACATGGTGAACCATTATGTCAATATTCTCCCCATTGGTGATTAAAGGTTCTTTATAAGATGGTTTTCATCAACAGCACAGTTGTGACCATGAGTGATATGTTTTCTGATTCCAACTATATATAAAATTTTATAATGTATTTTAAAACAAACCCTTTTATTTCCAATACAAAAGTGATGATCGAATGCCATGCACTTTGTAGGGTGCATTCACGGCACAAGTTTACTATGCATGTGATGAGTCGAATGGAGTTATGATTGTTTGTGTGCTTCGATTTGCTAAAATCAAAACTTTCAACGATATTTCTTTCAAATGTGTTTGCACACTTGAATGTAGACGAATTTACTATTACCAAAGCTGTATCTATTATGAACAAAACAAGAGTGTCTTCAATTCATTTGATGCTTCCTAGATCCATATTAGTCCTCCTTTTCCTCAACTCGATGTGTTTACTCTATAGTTAGTTTTTTGTTATCTCTATACGGAATTTAATACATATAGCTAAATCAAATTTTAATATCATTTGACTTTATGAGGTAACGGTTTGGACACTTGAATGTAGACGAATTTACTATTAACAAAGCTGTATCTATTATGAACGAAACAAGAGTGTCTCCAATTCATTTGATGCTTCCTAGATCCATATTAATCCTCCTTTTCCTCAAGTCGATGTGTTTACTCAATAGTTAGTTTTTCGTTATCTTTATACGGAATTTAATACATATAGCTAAATCAATATTTTAATATCATTTGACTTTATTAGGTAACGGTTTGGGTGCTTGTTACAATTTTCCATATCCGTGTCCATTAAACTGTCGAAATAATACAGCAAACTATCAATCTTCTTAACCACATACCATGTAATCCACAAGAGGATAAAGCAAGGTATTACTTACAGTTGTGTCAATTGTAAACAGGAATTAAGAAACAGTCCATTAATGTCAATAAACTTCTTAGACATCTAATCTCTTAGACTAAGCAAGTATATCTCTGGTATTAGTTGTTCAGAAATTTCATCAAACACTTGGTATGTGCTGAAATGTATGGGATCTAATTCCACTTGATCAGAGAAGAATTAGCCATGAATACACTAATCCAGAAGGGAACAAACGAATCTAACTTAAACACTCTAGCAAACTAACATTCTCCACCTAATCTATCCCATCTTCAAGAATCCGAACACTACTCAGACATAGAAATCATGTTAAACATCATTAACCCAGAATGGTTCAAATCATGCATATTAATAACGATGACAAGAAGATAAACAATAATGATTCAAGAACTAAGTGCAAAATTTTAATAACTTCAAAGAAATTTGAATTATAATTATGTGGATTGTTTGCTGGCTAACAATAAAAACTTAAGAATAAGAACTCGATCCCTTGGGCAATGCCAAAAGAGACCTATTTATAGCAATGTTTGGTAAAAACTTAAAACATAAAACGACAATGTAAAAAGCTGTTTAAAGGTTGTAGTGACCTTGTTGGTCGACTGAGCGTCTCGAGTGAGCATCTCGAGTGACATGTATATATGTTGCTCTTCATTCTAGGTTACTCGATCGTCTCACTTGATCGTGCTCATCGTGTAGTCAGTTGATTTTTTTTTGCATTCCATCAGTTCACTCGATCGCCTTACTCGATCCACCACTTGATCGGCTACTCCATCACCCTACTCGATCACGTCCATCGAGTGAAGTATGTTCCAGAAACGTATCTCTGTTTCTCACTCGATCATTCGCATGTCGAGTAACGCTTGTTCCTCTGCTTTGCTCCGCATGTCTCTTGAATACCTTAAACACTCCAAATATGCAGAATGTATGCAAGACATGCATGATATGCATACAAACTACCTAAGTATGCAAAACATGCAAAAAGTGATCAATATGATGCGAATGAACAAGTGAATGATGCGGAAAAGACAATGAATACATGCTCAAAAAGTGATGAAATACAGACTTATCAGTTGGTTCCGAGCAGAGCTGGAAAACTTGCTCAGGGATGGAAGAGGAAGTCGGATGACACTTCAAGGACGGGTCAGGGTGATCGGATGTGCTTCAGGTGTGGGAGCACGGATCACAGGGTGGCGAGCTGCCCGAAAAAGTGCGAGCCATGGGTGGACACTCGTGTCTGTTACCACTGCAGAGAGACGAGGCACGTCAAGAAGAAGTGTCCTAAGATGCAGCATATGGCTGTAGTAGCGATGCAGTCGGTGATGCAGTCAGTGGTGCAGAAATGGGTGCAGCTAGGAGTGTAGTCGGGAGGGTAGCCTTTGGCTCAGTTAGGAGCACCGCCGGTGGCTCAGATCGAGGGATCGCGGGGTTACTCGACCGTGGAGACAGAAGAGCCAAGCACTGGATGGTCGATCACAGGTTTAATTCTACGACTCAGTCTGTTTCCTTCTGTTGTTTTAGAATTCGTTTTTTCTTTTCCTAAGATTTTGGGGTGGGCGGGCTTAGTGAAAAGGGTTTGTGTGCCGAAGGATGAAGATTTGAGACGGGAGATCTTGAGCGAGGCTCATGCGAGTAGGTTCTCTATTCATACATGAGCGACCAAGATGTACAGAGATCTGAAGAGGTACTATCATTGGGTTGGGCTGAAGAAGTACGTGGTAAGTGGGTATCTGAGTGTGATGTTGTCAGCTAGTGAATGTTGAGCATCAGGTGCCAAGTGGTCTAATGCGGAGTCTTCCCATTCCAGAGTGGAAGTGGGATATGATCACGATGGATTTCGTGGTGGATTTACCAATGTCTCGGTTGAAGGATGCCATTTGGGTTATTGTGGACCGTTTGACCAAGTCTTCACATTTCTTGGCTATAAAGAAAACTTATGGAGCGACAGTTTTAGCTAAGAAGTATGTGTAGGAGATTGTGAGACTTCATGGAATACCGGCCAGTATTGTGTCAGACCGGGATTCAAAGTTCACTTCTACGTTCTGGAGGGCATTCAAGAAGGAGATCGGCACTAAGGTGCATACGAGTACAACTTACCATCCTCAGACAGACGAGCAGTCAGAGCGGACCTTTCATACACTTGAGGATATGTTGAGGATGTGTTTGTTGGATTGGAGTGGTCAGTGGGCAAATCACTTGAGCTTGGTGGAGTTTGCCTATAATAATAGCTTCCAGGCTAGAATTAGGATGGCTCCTTACGAGGCATTGTATGGGAGGCCATTTCGGACACCTCTATGCAGGACTCAGGTGGGGGAGATGAGCATTTATGGTGCAGATTTTGGTCACGAGACTTCAGGGAAGATTCGGGTTCTGAAGCTGAACATGAAGGAGGCGCAGGATCGGCTGAAGTGTTATGCTGATAAGAGGCGTAAGGCGTTTGAGTTTGAGGTTGGACATATGGTGTATCTCAAGATGACGTTATTGCTGATCCTAACAGGTCCCTTACTGAGACTAAGCTGAGTCTGAGGTTTATGGGTCCTTTTACGATTGTGGAGCGGGTTGGACCGGTGGCGTATCGGTTGGAGTTACCTGAGGTTATGCATGCATTTCATAAGGTGTTCCATGTGTCGATGCTAAAGAAGTGTCTTCATCAGGATGATGAGGTGTTGGCTAATATTCCAGCAGATCTTAAGCCTAGTATGACTTTAAAGGCGAGACTAATGAGGGTTCTCGAGAGGCGGGTAAAGGAACTTCGGCGTAAGAAGATTCCTTTGATAAGAGTCCAGTGGGACTGTGATGGACTTTTGGAGGAGACTTGGGAGCCAGTGGCCAGGATGAAGGCAAGGTTCCAGAAGTGGTTTGACAAGCAAGTCGAGGAGTAGACCGTTGGCTTGTTTTGTTTTGAGTTTGTTATTGGTTGTATCTCGATTTCGGTGTAATGATTATGACATTTGAGATTAATAAGATGAGTATTTCTTGCATTTAACTTGTTATGTCATGTGTAAGAGAAATATGTGCGAGTTTCTAAAAATAGAAAGTGCTGGGTTTGACGGTTCTATTTTTGGAAAGTTTTGGGATTGTGGTTAGTATAGCATTGCGATGCTATAAGGGAAACATATGAGGTATATCTGATCTAGAGATATGCTCGGGGGCATTTAGACTTATTTGATCGGGTGTTATGTGATGGCTTCAGATGACGATTCGAGAGCACGCTTAATGGTGATGACCCAAGAGCGAGCGTGAGACTTCCAGGATACTTTAGCTTGAAGGCTGGTGGCCTAATAGTGAGCCGGTATGACTTGAAGGTTTCGACCCTAGAGCAGGGGGAGTGGTGAGACTTCTTGGATACCGTAGTTAAAGGCTGAGGCCTGAGGATGAGCCGGTATGATTCATGGGTTGAAACCTATTGACGGGGGAGGTGGGTGTGTATGAGCAAATAGGGTTTGGAACGTGAGTATATTGATTAGATAGGGGCTTCGTAAAAGTCAGTTGTGGGTTGACGGAAGGTGTTGAAGGATTTGAGGACGAATCCATGTTAGTGGGGGGAGAATTGTAACGCCCGTGTCTGGAAAACCGAGTGGGTGTCGATCGACACCAAGGAAGGGTGTCGATCGACACTAGTAATTTTTGGTCGACGGTTTAAATTTTAAATGATCAGTTCAGTTGAGGGTTGGTTTTGGGGGGGGGGGCGGGAAACCTAGGTCGTCTTTATAAATTTTGAAGCGCTGTTTCTCTCTTTGTTCTTCACTTTGTCGCTTTGTGAGTTTGAGAGAGAACAGAGAGTGAGTTTGATCCTTTTGGTACCTTTAAGTGGGTTTTTGGAGAGATCAAAGCTTCTTCTTGGTGGTTCAAGGCTAGAGAAGGGTTGATCCGTGGTGTTTGGTGTCTGTGGAGATTGTTTTCACCCTTGCAAGCCCCTGTTCTTTGCTGTTCTTTCTTATTTAAGAGGTGAGTGCATGACCAAGGCTTATCTAAGCATGTTTGATCATTATTTTGGGTGTTTTGATGATTGTTTGATGGATTTCTTTGCTTGTTTAGCTGTCTATATGTTGAATGATCCTTGTGAAACCCCTTGGAGACTCGCTCATATCATGGAGGTGATTTGGAGAGGAGATCCAGTGAGAAACGTTAGCTGGAGCGACTGCAGAGTGTCGATGTTGATCGCCACCAGTGGTGGGTGTCGCTCGACACCAATGTTTTGTTCCGCGAGGATAGCTGCGACTCGCGAATGCAGTTTCGAGCCCAATGTCGACCGACACCGAGTGTCGATCGACACCGATAGTCAGCAGTGATTCTAGTTTGTGTTTTATTAGTTATTTTCCTTGAATGATTGTTGAATTTGCATATGTGTATAGCCAGTAGTGGGATGATTGCCTCACTAAGTATTTATGAAATACTTATGTATCTCTTTTTGTGATGCAGGTAAAGCAAAAGTGTGATCCGTGGAATCATGGTGAGGAGAGGAGAATGATCTACGCGCTCATTGGTGTTATAGATTATTGTTGGAATTGTTAGGGTGTTAGAACGGAATTTAGAGGCATGTTAGGGTGTTTATGTTTCTGAAATAATGTTTTGTTGAAGTTGCTGGTTTAATGGAATTGTTTTAATGGATTTCTGGTTAAGTCTTCTGCTGGTTATGTTTTGTTCGGTTTAATTGCTTTGAATTAATTAGGGCTGGTTTAGCTTGTTTAAATTAATGGGGTTTAGCCGGTCTGCATCTTAAAAAAAAACGGGATGGATTCTTTCAGTATGTCACCACCTATATTGTCGTATGTTCTACTACTCTCTTGTGACCACACCCCACTTATCCATCGTAGAAACTTGTATCTTGTTGTTTATGTACTTGTGTGCACACTCTTATCTGCTGTTGCAATCTATTATAAATTGTTTGGGCTTTTGAAATGTACTTTTCCAATTGTAAACACATGTTCTATTTATCATTTTCAACATGGCATTCTACTATAAAACAAACATCCACATGGGCAGAAAATCTGGATAGGTAACCATCTTGACTTCAACTATAAAACCACCATATGTAGATATACATTCTCACAACTATTGCAAATATTATAACTTATTTTTATATTTGAAATATTTTTTTCCAATTCTAAATACATGTTCATTTTTAGCATTCTTTTTTCAATATGGCCTTCTACTATTAAACGAACATCCACATTGACACCACATCGACAATATCATAATATATCCATGGAATTCAGCTATAAAACCTTGGGAACTTACCATATGGATTCTAGTCTCTAGATTGAACTCATGTGTACGACAAGGCATCATATGTATCTTTTTCCCATCTACTTTAACAACGTGGACGCTAATTCATGGATAACAAAGACTATCCCTCTAAATATTCCATTTATTTTCACCAACATTTTTTTATGCCTTTGTCCCTAGCTATATATATACTAGATGGTTTTGCTTGAACTTATTCCTCACCTATCCAAAAATGGATCCCGAATATGGATACTCGAGTGAAGAGCCAGAGTGTTCATCATTACCCAAAAGGATAACGACACCCACAAAGTTCTTCCCTCCCAGTGATCTAACTCCACAGCCAAGCCAAGGAGACATAGCTTTGTTCTCCGATATGAGAACCCCCCCCCCCCAACTGGTGGTATTATTCAATTACCAATCCCTATGTCACATTTTTATTCGTTCAATATGAACGTTTACTAAACCAATCTGTAACTACACAAGGTCCACCAGTGTCGAATTTCCACATACCTCGCCTCCTTTTCGCCAAGATTGTCAGCTATGTCGCGGAAGACGACATAGAAGATCTTAAGAGTTGGATCTGCATTGGCATGGAAGGAAAAATAGCAGTTATGTCACCGGGGACTTTGGCCGCAGTTAGGTTAGACAAGCATTAGGATTTGGTTCGTGGTGCAGACCTACTAGTCTGTATTACAATTTCTTTGGCGCGTGTTTACATGTCAAGAATCCTTATGCGGTCTATGTTAGAGGGTTGTATCTTGCATTTAAACTTGTGTAACATCCAAGAGGCCCTTTTAGTCCTTGGAGCCATCAAAGACATCTACCCGGTTTTGGAAGTGGCGTACTACATGCTTTAGAGTTGCGCAGGTTGCCTAAAATCAAAAGACTACTAGAAGCTGAAGAGAAAGTATCCTAACGAAGACATATCAAGGATCAGAGACGCTTAAATGTTCCACATCTACACAATTGGTCCTCGCCGTTGTAGACCGTGAACTCTTGTTCGTTAATATATTCCATCTTAGGGTATGAACTATTAATAACATCCAATTCCCAGAATGATTACATTTCCACGTGGATGGACATATGTGGACAGTCGCACTATAAACATACTCAAACTCCTCGAGCTTTAGTTGGTATTATGAGAAGCTTCAACATCTCAATATTTCAATTACAATCCATGGCTCTTTTATCCACATGGAAATCATTAACCTTCCTCAACAGCCAACGTTGTAAAAGATAATATATAGACATAATATAATAATATATAGCCTCATTTGATGATATAAGTATTGAGAAATTAACATTTTAAAACTACTAACATGATCAGCAGAGTAAAATGATGATTGATCAACATATGTATCCGATAAAGAAATTTCAATGACAGATGGATTTTTCCCATCAGAGATGTGCAACCCTATCAATGTGACATTTACCATAAATATGTTTGGACTCGATCCAAAGAGGAAAATAAATGATTTCTCAACTAAAGCTTTGATCGGATCTGGCAAATCTATGGGATCTTCACCCGCACTGCATCTAAAAAGTACATTGAGTCCGCCTCGACGGCTTCCTCAGCTCTGCATTTCGGGATCATGTATGTAGGATAAAGCGGGAGACGTCCCGCACAACAAAATACGTCCTAAAAGCAATCAAATAACCGCCAAGGATCCCTCACACAAAATAAGCCGAGATAATTTGCAAAATTTGTTTTATCGAAATTCATTGTCATGACAAAGGCAACATGCACATACATCGACCTAATAAACTAACAGAAAGCGCTCATTCCAATAATCAGACTTAAGAATTCAAGGAAGACTTACAAACCAACACGAATAGAGGTCAATCCATAACCAAAAGAGAATATCCTCATAACGAAAGTCAAAAGCAAATATCCGAAACAAACCAAAATTACAACTCACGAAGTGTCTCCGTAAAAGCGCGAGCTCCCGCCAGGACCTGCATATCCGCGTCCGACAGACAAAGTGTCTCCGTAACAACAACTCCGTATTCTGGAAGAACCTTGGTAATCGCACCTCAAACTCGGGAAACAAGACAAGATGACCATCAGCGAGGTCGATAATATCAAAACCCTGAACAATCTTTGTTCCCTTCACCTGATCAGCCTTCAAGCGAGATATCGTGACCGGCGGAACAACAATGCCTTAAGTAATCATCTCCTTAACGCGTCCATATGTACCTGTAACCTGACTCAACATGAGAAGTAGGTCGTCTGAAGCACGGGTATCGATGATATGCTTCCTCATACATTCTATCCACGCTCGATTACTGCCGATCTATGCTTCAAAAGCAGCCTATTGTCAGCTGCAAGTAATTCAGCTGCCTTGAGATCGCCGACCTCCCTCTCTAAAGCAGCCGATCGTTTCTTCTTCCCGCCTAAGTCCTTCTTAAGAGCTAGAGCCTCTATCTGAGCAGACAACTCAATCCCTACTGACTCGCCAAACATTTCTTGGAATGCTTAAGTCGACGCTCAAATCCAACAATAGTCCCTCCTCCGAAGGGGTGAACAAGAGAAATTTCTTGAAAGATAAATATCGCAAAGTAACAAAATAAAAGAGACCAAGAGATGATCACAAACCTACATCTCTCTGCGAGCCTAGGTGCCATAGTAATCTTTCTCCGCAAGACAAGAGAAGTATGGAAAGATCGCAGGATCTCCCCGGATCTGACCAGCAAGATCAGCACAAGCTCCCGCATTCTCGACAAACATCTTCTCTTTAACCGAATCCTTCTCATTATAGGAAAAGGAAAATGAAGTATTCCATCCCAATACCTCGTCAACAGGACGCTCTCGTGTAGTACAAGCCTGCCTTAGCTTCTTAGCCTCTCCTGAAACAACCAAGGGAAGATCACCGCTGGACGGCCTCTTCCTTGCCTTGATTCTCTACTGAGAATTCATCCAACTTCACAAAGAAGTAACGGCGATGCCAATTGTGGATCTTCTTAGCTGCTCCAACGACGATCGTATGCCCCGATCAAGCATTAGCTTAAAAAGTACCTAGAAAATCTTTGATCCTCGAGAAAATGGTGGCTTCTTGGAGAACGTTGAAATCAATTTCAATACCACATTCAGTCCCCGATATAGTAAAGCCGACCGCATTACGAATAGCTGCAACATATAGCTGCGATATAGCAATTTTGGAACCAAAGAGTCTTCTCTCTGCATCGTCGCCTCCGTTAGATCGATCCAAAGCTCCCGTAAGACGCTCTCCCTTGAGCATCTCAGCACCCTAACCATCCCTCCCCGGTCTCGCATCAATGTCCATCAACAAATCAATTTGCCGATCGCTGACCTCGCTTTCTCCAACAGTAGCCGACCTCAGGATATCTCCAACACCACCATCGATCTCGTTCACACCCCGTCGCCGAGCGCCGAACCCGACCTCAACCCACAGAATACACTAATCGCCGCCCTCAATTTAACGGTCATTTAAACCACCACCAACCGCCTAGCTTTACATCGCAAAAGTAAAACCGGCGAGCAACGTAGTCGGCGGCTAGGGTTTTTAGTAGCGACAAGCAAAAAAAACAATCTAGAGTGAAGGGAGAGAAAAAGACCAAAAATAAAAGCTAGAGAGAGAGATAGAGAGTTTACCTTTAATAAGGAGGAAGAGCAAGTGAAGGGGTAAAAAGAAAGAAGACATATAAATAGGAAACCCTAAACGCAGACCGTGGTAAAAAAAAGGCAATACCCGGCAGACTTACTTTTTTTAGCTCGGACCGTTCCGTCAAGCAGAATAATGCCTCAAAAAGTTTGTTTGTCATACAGAGGCTTTAAATGATCTATGCGTTCTCGAAAAACGCGCCCGACGCACAGAAATCCTAAGAGATTTGTCATCGTGAGTAATCGACAAGAGTTAGGTCATGTCGAACGGACAAGCTCCCGAGAACAAAGACATCCGGCGACCTCAAAATAGCTCTCGTCTGCCGAACTGGGGGACTATTGTTGGATATGGACCTTCCCCATCTTGACAATTCGGCCCAAACAGATGAAAAGTCACCCTCAAATTAACTCTGTTACCAACTTGCGGCATTTTAAGCGCCTACAAGGCACTCTACTCGGCCCCAGAACAATAAGTCTGTCCCGTCAAGCCTCTTGGGCCGAACTCCCATGACGAAACCAAGATTTCGCATAGGAAACAAAAGGAACTCTAGGTTACCCAGTCATACAAATAGCAAAAAGCACTGTTCAGAATAGGATCTGGACTTTTATTCATTACCCGTAGAGAAATAGCATTATCTACATCTTTCAATAATTACGATCGTCTGAAGTATTGTTTTAAACAAAGTAATGAATTTATGAAATTTTATGCTGGATAATTTATACATTTATACATGTGATGGTATAATTTATAATTCGAAAATAAATATTTTATACACTTATACATGTGATGGTATAGTTTATATTTCGAAAATAAACATATATGGCATCAAAGATCTAGTATATCTTTAGACACTTATTGAAAGAACTTTTTGTATAATATATGATAGTAATGTAAAAATCTATAATTTCAATATTGAATCAGATAGTTATAAGCGTATAAAATCAGAGATTTACCGTAATATTCTCCACAAAAATGGCAATTTTGTTCCATCAATTATCTTATATCTAAACATAACTCTTAACTAATAATTTAAATGCCTGAAATTAGGCCTAATAATTTTTTCCTAAAGTTATGCCTACAACAATGCACAAAAGATGTATTATATAGATTAAACAAAACCGAGTTTTTATAACTATATTTTTACCTAATCAGTGAAAACATCACTACTCCTACTAAGAATTGGTTACCAGCACTATACTCCAGAAATTATTCTACATTGTGCAAACCAAGAACTCAACATACTACTATGAGGAAAACTAGAGAAGGGGGCAAGCATGAATTTTTTACACAGAAACCATCAAAGAGAATTCATATGGAAATAACTTCCATTCCAATTCGCTGGCGATCTGACCGACTACAATCAATCCAAATCGGTTCTATTCCATTAAGGGCAGTATTCACATGGATTTAAGGCGAACTAAAAAACGTAACTAGCGAAAACAATGTTAGGAGAAACGAGCAAGTGCACTTCCAGCGAAGTGAAAAATCTACTCTGGGTCTTAGAGATCGTGAATGTAAGAAATGATTCAGTGTCTGATTGGAAAAATATAAACTACACCATCTGACTCTAATACAAACTTTCTCCATTGTAGCCATCTCGAAAAGAAGTAATCATCGTGTTCTTAATGACATTACAAATACGACTCCAACCGAGACCTTAACTCAACTCTCAAACCATAATTTCCCATTACAGCTTCGTTGGAGGGACAATGCAGTGCTTTAACTTCGCAATTGTCGACAAACCAATAGTGTTCAACGTCTTGAATTGAAATCTGTCCCATCAACGTACCATCAGTGTGTCAAGTTCCCTACACAGTGAAGAATCTACAGTTTGCATGGCGACCCATTGGTACCCAGCACGGCGCGTCGGGTTAAGTGCCGACCTGCCACACCCTTTGAAAGACGAACTCGTAAAAGTTTTGAAGCAAAATTCTTTGACCTTCGCTTGGACCGTTGATGACATGCCCGGCATAGACCCTAATGTCACATGTCAAGAACTCAATGTAGATCCCACCTACAAGCCGGTCAAGCAAAAGCAAAGAAAGGTAGGCCATGATTGTGCTACTACTGTCAACGAGGAAATCCGAAAGCTGTTTGACGCTGATTCTAATATGGAAGTTCGATACCCTGAGTAGATAAGCAACTCCGTTGTCATTAAAAAGAAGAAGAACAAGTGGAGGGTCTGCGTCGATTAGACCGACCTCAATAAGGCGTGTCCGAAAGCTACGGCTAGGAACGAGCTACTCTCCTTTATAAACGCTATTTCTGGTTACAACCAAAAATGATCATGAGAAAACATCATTCATCACCGAGCAAGCCAGCTTGGTCTGGAGCTGGAGCTACGTACCAACGCCAAACAACGTAATCCCCTTCGGGCTGGAGCTACGTACCAACGCCTTTTCAATCAAATGTTCGCAAGCCAGCTTGGTCGAACAATAAAGGTATATATCGACGACATGCTCGTTATATTTGCCCACACCGCCAACCACGTTTCTCATCTACAACAATAGTATTTAAATACTAAAAGAGTACTGAATGATGTTAAGTCTTGCTAAGTGCTCCTTCGGCTCGGAAACTATTTCCTATTATATTCTGTCGAAATCCTTACAAATCAACCGCTGCAAACGATTTTCCACAGCCCGAGCCAATCTGGCCGACTAGCAAAATGGTCTGTCGAGCTCGACGAAGTTAAAGCCGAAATGAAACAATTTCCAATCACATTATGTAGAAGTCCCAAGTACTCGCTGACTTTCTCGTTGAACTATCGTTGGAACTCGATCAAGGAGTGTCGGAGGACGAGAAGTGAACACTGCACGTAGACAGCGCATCTTTAAAACATGTTTCAGGGGTCGGCATTGACTTGCAATTCTTTACAGGAGAAATTTTAGAACAATATTTTCGATTAACGTTTACAGCCTCAAACAACGAGGAAGAATACGAGGCGCTGATCGCCGGCCTTCAGCTAGCACACGGCATTGGCATCAAAAGAATTCAGGCATACTACGACTCACAGCTTGTTGCTAACTTGTTCAGTGGCGATTATGAAGCTAAGGATGACATAATGGATGCATATCTCAAGGTCGTCCGTGATCTCTCCAAAGTGCTCAAACATTTCGAAACTTGAAATTCCATTGGAATAAAGAAAAAAAAAAGAACAAACAAAAAACTTCAAAAATGGCAAAATCGTTAATTGAATTTTAGAAAACTTGCAGATTTGACTGCGATCCAAGAGAGGAAAACGCCTATTTCCTACGTGGACCTTCTCATAAGCGCTGATTTATACTTTTACAAACTAGTAGTGCCAATTTAAGATACATAACGTACGATTCAAATCAAGCCAAATTCGAAGTCCACGTTAACATATGCTGACTCAGACTGCAAGTGTCTAATGATGAAGGACCGTCTTCCATAAAAGACGTCGTTTCGCTTTTTTTTTATTTAGAAAAATAAATGTTGAAAATATAGACCGTCATGACTCGAACCCGTTTCCTTGTACAAGTGTAGAATATACATAACCAATTAATCCCACAACCATATTTAGAATTAACTCACACATTTTCAATTAGAAACTAAAAACAGACGTAATTCTAGAAAATAGAATTGGGTAGGTTTCTTTAGCGATTTGATTCTCCCATTTGGGATTCATTTGCTATTTTTCTTCTCTGAAATCGATGACTAGAGACCGAATGTAGTGATTAAATTTAGTGCCATTCTACGGTATGCTTGCGATTTGATTCTCCCATTTGGGTTTCGATTCGAGTGGATAGCGATTAAGAATGGGTTTTACCCCATTATTTGCAGAGTCTTTTTTTATCTATATAAATTCTTCTTCACTTACGTCTTCCCTCTTTGTCACACTCTACTATCTCATGAAACCTTCTTCGTCACTCTCAATGTTTTAATTTCACCCTCTTCGTCAATCTCAAGTCATCGATTTCATGGAAGAAGAAAAACATATATTCCAAATTCCAAATGAATTTTTTTTATTTTACCCAGAACTAGATGTCTTAAAAGGTTATAATCATAACTAGTTACGTCCTATTCTACACTTGTACGAGTACACAGTGATATGTCTAGATTTTACTCATTTTAACAAGTGTTTTATGCATTGTTCTTGTCATTGTAGGTCTCATCACTTGATCATTTATGCATATTTCCTTTCTTTTGCTTCACTTGTAGAGCATATGCCTTGCATTGCATGCATTGTAGTTTTTGTGTCCAAACAGGTGTTTCTGAAAGGGAAAAGGAGCCAAACGACCGAGTGATGGTGATGCATCCGATCGAACACATGGATCTGAGCTGAGGAATCGAGTGAAGACTCGAGTGGAACAAAAAGCAGCATCCAAATCAAGACACTCGACTAGACCGATCGAGTGCAAAACCGAGATGACTGATCGAGCATTCTATTTTGTCTTTTTTTGTGTTTTAGGGCTTCCTAAGCTTTGTATAAATAGGTCTCTTGGCACATGACTAAAAAAGAGAGTTTTGTTCTAGGTCACCCACAAATTAACTGTGTTACCAACTTGTGGCATGTTAAGCGCATACTAGGCACTCTACTCGGCCCGACATCAATGAGTCCGGCCCGTCAAGGCTCGTGGGCTGACCTCCCAGAAAAAAACTGAGATTTCACACAGGGGATAAAAGGAACTCTAGGTTTTTGAGCCAGTCCTATAAATAGCAAAGAGTCTTCTTGAGAACAGGATCCAAACTTTTAGTTATTACCCATCGCGAATTAGCATTGTCTACATTTATTAGCTAGTTGTTTCCCAGCTGTTGTCTTTTTCGATCTGTACGATCGGCAGTTAACCAAAACCCATAACCTCGGACTCGCATTTCTGTAAACATGTTCTTTCGATAAAAGATAACAAAAGGATTCGTTCAACTATTCCCACAAAAATTCTCGTACTATTGTTATTGAGACCCCACCGTGGGGCAAGTTTAGAGCTTTCCTTTTCTTGACAAAAAGACTCAATACGACATGGCGGACTCAGAATCATCAAGCGCCCATCCGACCAACGCCAGGCACACCTGTCCTACCTCTTGAGCAACACTTGTGGGGAAGACGACGAGCTCGTACGCTCCAACCACAAAATCTCAAAGGAGCAACAGGAGACGGCGCCACCCTGGAGAATGCTGACTTGGAGAATGCCAACTAAGCGAATACTGACCAGGCGACTACAACCCAAGTGAATGCCGACCAGAGAAATGCCGATCAGAAGAATACTAATCAGGTGAATGCCGACCAGAGGAATACCCACCAGGTGAGTGCCGACCGGTCGAACGCCGACCTTGTGAATGATCTACCCAACAACACCGGAGTCAATCTTGCCGCTCCAAGTAACACATCCACTACCGAGCACGACACCCACCTTGACGATTTAGTGCAAACAATTCTTGACCGCCTCGATGGTCAGGACGTGCGGACAACCAAAAGAATAAACGCACTCGCCACGGCGCATGCTGCCACTAGAAGTAGCTTGGACCGACTTTGACGGCGAAGACGTAGTTCTCGAAACCAAAAAGACCGATTGAAAGAAACGTCGCCACTCTCCAACACCAGTAGGCAAACGTACCGAAAGCCGAGGACGCCGACCTACTTCTATCATCGTTGGATCCATCAAAGCTACAATTAGGAACGAGCTACTCTCCTTTATGGACGCTATTTCTGGTTACAACAAAAAATGATCGACAGAAAACATCATTCATCACCGAACAAGTGACATATTGTTACAACGTAATTCCCTTCGGGTTGGAGCTACGTACCAACGCCTTTTCAATCGAATATTCGCAAGCCAACTTGACCGAACAATGGAGGTATTTATCGATGACATGCTCGTTAAGTCTTCCTACACCGCCAACCACGTTTCTCATCTACAATAATGTTTTCAAGTACTAAAAGAGTACGAAATGAAGTTAAGTCTTGCTAAGTGCGCCTTCGGTGTGAAATCAGGCAAATTCTTGGGATACCGCATCACCCAGAGAGGTATTGAAGCAAATCCCAAAAACATTTTCGCAATTATCAACCTGTCGTCCCCAAAAAATACTCGCGAGGTACAACGTCTTACCGGGCACGTTGCCGTGATGAACAGATCTATATTGCCGTCTCTAGCTCGGCTGTGAGCGGTTTGCTCGTCACAGATGATCAAGGTGAACAACACCCGATCTTTTATGTAAGTAAGACCCTTGACGGTGCCGAAGTTTGCTACCCTATATCGGTGGAGCTCATATATGCAGTAGTTATCTCGGCTCAGAAACTATTTCCAGTCACATTCAGTCGAAGTCCTTACAAATCAACCGCTGCAAACAATTCTCCACAGTGCGAGCCAATTTGGCCGACTAGCAAAATCGGCCGTCGAGCTCGGCAAAGTTAAAGCGGAAATGAAACTATTTCCAATCACATTATGTAGAAGTCCCAAGTTCTCGATGACTTTCTCGTTGAACTAACGCTGGAACTCGATCAAGGACTGTCCGAGGACGAGAAGTGGACACTGCACGTAGATGGTGCATCTTTAAAACATGTTTCAAGGGTCGGCATTCACTTGCAATTCTCGACAGGAGAAGTGTTAGAAAAATCTTCCTGATAAATGTTTACATCCTCAAAAAACGAGGAAGAATTCGAGGCGATGATCGCCGGCCTTCGGCTAGCACACGGCATTGGCATCAAAAGAATTCAAGCATATGGCGACTCACAGCTCGTTGCTAACTAGTTCAGCGGCAATTATGAAGCTAAGAATGACATAATGGATGCATATCTCAAGGTCGTCCGTGATCTCTCCAAAGTGTTCAAACATTTTGAGCTAACCAAGATTTCTCGTAATGACAACGCTCCAGTAGATGCACTCGCAACGCTCGTTTCCACATCTAATCCTGACCTCCGTCGAGTCAAACTTGTCGAAAGCATCGACCAACCAAGCATTGGCCTCAGTATGCTAGCATAGATTGGTATTCCACATGTTACCGCGTCGACTTTGAATGATGCCGCGCCTCATACTATGGAATCTGCCACCCTGGTTGTCGATCCAACCCCTGCACAATCAACTTCTTTGGTTGTCGATTCGACCTTGGCCTAGCCAGTTGCTATGTCAACCGCGAAAGTGGCGTCCTAGCAAACGATGTGAACTCGGTGCATCAAGTGGCGAGCAAACTCCCGAACTTACCTTTTTGGTACCAACGACTGCATTACCACCGTCTACACAAATTCTCGCAATACCTCTACCGATAGGCGACACCGACCTCGCCAACGGCGCCAAACTCGCTAGCAACACCGACCTCACCAACAATGATAATATGCCAGCGCGCAGTCCGTCCGCTACATCGCAAGATCCTTCTTCGAACTCAGAGGCTGTCGTCAAGACTCCACAATCAGCCGACATGCGATTTCGACCAATTGGCGCTCTGAAATAATCAACTTTATCGTCTATGGCATTGTACCATCAGATAAGTGGGAAGGCCGACGTTTAAGAACACAAAGCGCCCAATACACAATATTAAGGCTTCAAATGGTAAAAGCAGATCAAGCGTTGCAGATCAAGCGTTGCAGATCATGCAGATCATATGGAAAAAATGCAGATCATGCAGAACAAGTGCAGATCATGCTGATTGTGCAGTCTATATTATATGCTTGAATGGTAAAAGCAGATCTAACAGTGCAGATCATATATGCATATAAATATTAAACAGTAAATTATATTAAAACACATAAAATTCAATAAAATTATTTAAAAAAATAATCAATGTATTTAGTGTAGATTATTTTTCTAAATATTTTTACATCTGAAAACATTAAAAACAAATATCCAAATACAACAAAAATTAAAATAAGAATATATTAATCAGGAGTATTTTGATTTTTCCATAATATATCAGCAATATTTTCTCTAATATTTTTTCATTTGAACTCCATGAGATATAGCTGTAGTTTCCATGTCACCTTCGTCATTCTCTGAATTTGTGTTGCTAGTATCAGGATGCTCCATTCAAACATATGCGAACAGCATATTCAAATCACATATTGCCATTATAATAAATGAGGTTTTATCATGGTGATTCCAATATATTCCATGGAGTTAAGGTTTAACTTTAACACATGCATGAAGTCCATCCATAACTCCAATAAATCCACTAAAATTATGGCCAATATCTACGATCCATTTGCTGTCGTTGAGGTATTTGACGCAGTTCTTCGTAATCATCTTGGTCGAAAATATTTGGACGTAATTGTTCTAAACTTTGGCGCTGAAACTCTCTGAACCCATTCATTGTATCTGTTAGAGTTGACTCAAATGACTGTTTTCTGCGATTTTCACTTGAACCACTCCCAATAGAGATTTGTGAAGTTCCTGCCCCTCTTTGTGAACTACTTCCACGTCTTAATTCACCTTGTTGTTGAACTATTGAGGCAGGAGTATGAAACAGAGGAGCATGTGGAGAATTCTTATGTAAACGATCCTGGGTGAATTCATTTGAGGGATGTGTTTCATCGCTGATATTAACGCGATACACCTCTTCATTTTCTTGTGTCTTAGAAACTTGAGTTTCATCATCATTTATGCCCTCATTCATTAACTCTTCTCGTCTTTGGTGCACAGAGTATTGAGACTGTGATTGTACATCATGTAAGATGAAACAACGTTGCTTCACATCCCAATAGTAAGGCGCCTTTCGTTTAAATGATCTTACAGTCCTACATTTCTGTTAATAAGTTTATTAAATTTTAGTTTACAGGTTTAATGTATACCAAAATTACTAAAAATATTTTGGCTCTGAAATATATTTTAACACTTACAGCTTCACGATTTTTCCACCAAGAATTAGACGCAGATATGACGGATGTCACAGGGTCAACTAAAATTCCCGTAGAATTTTGCATAAGTTGCTTGTACTTCTTGTACTTTCTTTTCGGTTGATCAAGCTTTTTTTTGAAAAAACGATAGTTTATATTTACATTGAACTCCTTGTTGAATTTTTCAACCAAAAACTCTCTTCCAAAGGGTGTTGGATCTTTGAAGCGGTAATTATTCATGGCAATTGCTTGATCGTAAAGCTCAATAAATAGTCTTTCCTGACTAGGATTCTATTTAAAATTATCTTCGCTCTAAAAATTTTAAAAATACTCAATATTTAATTTACTTAGATTAAAAGGTAAAATTTGGTAAAATAAGGTGTAACTACATACCCGTGTCGACGTTTCTGTAGGAAAATTTTTATCGTCTTGCACGAAAGAACCTTCATTTTGCCGGCGGTTAGACATACCTACAAATACAATTCAAAAATAATTTCTGTTAAATATAAGAAAACTAATATTTGACATGGGATAATTCTATGTTAATATAGATTATTTTTATATTGTTAAATTTTTAATTCTTTAAAAACATGTAAACAATCATCATTATATTCTTTAACAAAAATCTAACTTCTAAATATGTAAACAATCATCATTATATCACTTACGAATTAAAGATGGATCTAATTTCTGGAAAACTAAGATCTATATTGTTAGTTAAACTACCTATAATTTTTGGACTTTGTTCTCAGTGGTTAAGGCACTTGTATCATAAAAATAGTACGCGAAGTTAACCAGTTCAATCTCTTGACAAAGGCTATCAAATTCAAATCACTTCCTAATCTCAACTTCTGGTTGATGAAACATGAAATGAATAGGAATTAAGACTCAGGTCATTAATTTCAAATAACACTCTAGACAACCAATCTCTTGGGCTAAACATGAAATTCTCTGGTATTAGATTATCCGGCATTCCATCGAACACCTCTCGGGCGTGGAAGCCTGAAAGCTAATCACCACTTGATCAGAATGAGATTAGTGTTAAATACACTAATCCATAAGGAAATCTAAACATTTCTACCTATGGGCAACCTAACTACCTAAATCTCTCCACCTACACATCTAACTCATCCCCAAAACCTAACGAATCTACTCAGATCTGAGATTCATCATCAAGAACACAAACCCAGAAATCTCTAAATCATGCATAACTAGATAGATCTAGGAAAGATAAGCAAAATAATACAAAAAACCAACACCAAATACTCAATGGCTCAAAAGATATGGTGTTTACAAGATTCTGGAAATTCTAAAGCAAAATGAAGATAAACCCTAATACCACTCGATCCTTCAGTCATTAGACAAAGGGCCCTTTTATAGCAAGCTTAGCTAGCCCTAAAATACCTGCTCGTTCGTGCACTCGATCGGTTTGGTTGGATGGCTCGATCGAATGCTTAGTCGATTGCTTCTCTGGTTCACTTGAACACTCGATCGTTTCCACTGCTCGGATCCTTATGCTCGATCGGATGAACCTCTACACTTGTTCCATTCGTCCTGATTTGCTTCTTTTCCAATGGGTAAACACCTGTTTATGCACAAAAACTACAATGCATGCAATCAAGACCTAGATTCTACAAGTGGAGTAAAACAAGATAAATATGCATAAAAGATCAAGTGATGAGACCTATAATGAAAAAAAACAATGCGTAAAACTACTGCTAAAATGACTAAAAACCAGACACGCCAATTGTTTCAATGGTACCATAACAATATACCATTGTCATTAAAAACTTATTGTCAATAGTCTAGGGACGATCACTAGTCTCCGGCAAACGGGTAGTCACTCTCTCGAGGACTTTGCTGAATTTAAGGTAAGAACACAATGATGCATGATAGTCTGGACTGTCTCGAGGAAGAGCGAGGCAAAGCGATGTTCTTATACAAAATTATCAGCAAGCTGCAGCCAAGTTTTCCAACAAGAAGGTGAAACCCCGACATTTTGCCGAAGGAGACTTGGTTTTACGTAAAGTCTTAGAAAATACCGCCGAGCTCAACACCAGAAAATTAGGCGCGCAATGGGAAGGACCTTACCTTATCTCTCGGATTGTAAAACCCGGCGTTTACGAACTCATAACCATGGACGGTACTCCAATTCCTTGTTCATGAAACTCCGCCAACCTGGAGGGTTATTACTACTAAGCGCCAACGCGCAAATAAGATAACAAAAAAATGCTCGTACTGCCAAGCTCATCTTTGGTAATATGAACTACGAATGGTTTGATCGCTCCAAAAAGGTATCTAGGCAGCCTCTCACAAGGCACGTCTATACTTAAAAAAAAAAGTATTCTCCTATACACAATACTTTGACGAGCTCGGCCAGCTCACCCACTGTCTCCGTGGCCAGAAGTACGGTTATTAATCGCGTTCAACATGGATGCAGTGGGGAAAGATAAAGACAAGCCCAGTCTTGCACAATAGCAAGCAGGCGGAGAAAACGATAAGCCAAGCTCCGGCTTGCTCTTCTGGCCGACCTCAGGATAAACCGGTCACCCGCTCCTAAAAACTACATTGAGGTCGCCTCGACTGCTTGTTCAGCTCTGCATTTTGGGATCATGTATATAGGATAAGGCGGGAGACGTCTCGCACAACAAAATACATCCTAAAAGCAAGCAAATAACCGCCTAGGATCCCTCGCACAAAATAAGCCAAGATACTTTGCAAAATTAGTTTTATTCAAATTTATTGTCATGACAAACGAACATAAAGCGCACATACCGATAATCGGACTAACGAATTCTAGTAAGACTTACAAACCAACACGAAAAGAGGTCAAGCCATAACCAAAAGAGAATATCCTCATAATGAAAGTCAAAAGCAAATATCCGAAACAAACCAAAAGTACAAACACCCACAGGGCCCGATAACATCTGCTACAAAACGGGATAATAGTCTCAAAGAGAGAAGATTTTTAAAAAAGAATGTCACTGGTTGGCAAAAGTGCGAGCTCCCGTCAGGACATGCATATCCGTGTCTGACATACGAAGTGTCTCCGTAACAACAACTCCATATTCTGGAAAAACCTTGGTAACCACACCTCAAACTCAGGAAACAAGACAAGATCACCATCAACAAGGACAGTAATATCAAAACTCTGAACAATCTCTGTCCACTTCACCTGATTAGCCTTCAAGCCAGATATCATGGCCTGCGGAACAACAATTCCTTAGGTAATCATCTCCTTAACGCAGCCATGTGAACCTATAACCTGACTCAACATGGGAAGCGGGTCGTTTGAAGCTCGGATATCGATGATATGCTTCCTCTTTCGTTCTATCCACGCTCGATTCCTGCCGATCTCTGCTTTGAAAGCAGCCGATCATCAGGCTGCAAGTAATTCATATCTCAAGCCTAAAGAGCTTCCTTGAGATCGCCGACCTCCCTCTCTAAAGCAGTCGATCGTTTCTTCTTCCCGCGTAAGTCCTTCTTAAGAGCCAGAGCCTCTATATGAGCAGACGACTTAGTCCCCTGCTGACTCGCCAAACATTTCTTGGCATCCTTAAGTCGATACTCATATCCAAAAATAGTCCCTCTTCCCAAGCAGTTAACAAGAGCAATTCCTTGAAAGATAAGTATCCACACACTTAAAGAACGAATCACAAAGTAACAAAATCAAAGAGACCAAGAAATGATCACAAACCTACATCACTCTGCAAGCCTAGCTGCCATAGTAATATTTATCCGCAAGACAAGAGAAGTGTGGAAAGATCGCATGATCTCCACGGATCCGTCCAGCAAGGTCGGTAGAAGCTCCCGCATTCTCGAGAAACATCTTCTCTTTCACCGAATCCTTCTCATTATAGGAAAAGGAAAACAAAGTATTCCATCCCAATATCTCGTCAACTGGACGCTTTCGTCCAGTACAAGCCTGCCTCGGCTTGTTAGCCTCTCCTAAAACAACCAAGGGAAGATCGCCGCTGGACGGCCTCTTCCTTGCCTTGATTCTGGCATTAGCATAAAAAGTACCTAGAGAATCTTTGATCCTTGAGAAAATGGTGGCTTCTTCGAGAACGTTGAAATCAATTTCAACGCCACATTCACTCCTTGATGTAGTCAAGCCAACCGCGTTACGAATAGCTGCAACATATAGCTGCAAGATACCAATTTGTCGATGAGCGCAATAGCACAAGAACACATTCAAAGAAGAAAGATCACACAAGTAGATAAATCCCTTCGGAGGAGTCTGGGACGATCACTAGTCTCTGGCAATAGGGTAGTCACTCTCTCGAGGAATGTGCTAAATTTAAACATTTCTATCAACGATTTCTCGGTAGACCTTGACAAGCCGTGATTTACCAGAGCTAGAACCTCGTCAGCTTTGGGTTCGTCGTCCGAATCGACATCCTCATCTAGAGCCGTAGCGGTAACCTTGAGACTATCATCCGGATCACTAGCCTCGGGAAGAACTTGCAAGATGATTTGAATCCGACGCTTACCTACCTCGCAAAAACCGGCCGCCCATAAACCCATAACCAATACTTGGCGATCTTCTTTTTACTCCTTGGGTATTTGGTTTCCGGCAGAAATGAAATCAAAGTAATCTTCGTCACAATCACTTGCGTACTGCTTTTCAAACTCTAGATGATTGTCGAAATCGTGTTTGCCAGCCAACTCCTTTCTAACGTCCAAATCAAGTTTTTGGAAACTATCTTTGAAGCTATTTAGAATGTCGAATTCACCGGCCTCATCAATAGTGTCGACCTCATCATTTTCGTTAGAAGTGCTGACATCACGACTTCCACAAACCGTATCAACAGAATCGGTCTCGTTCTCATCATCTCGACCCTTGAGACGAGAGAGTTGCGCAAAACTCTTCCTACCACAAGAACCCGAGAGTGAAGTGCCACTCACGTAGAGCGCCTAACCAACGACCTCACAACTATCCCCAACCAAGCGATCTATCTCCATGGTGTCGTCTCTCCGATCTACCGATCTACTACCACTGAACTCTCCACCATAACCCCTCCTCAACGAGCTGGGCGCGTCATCTCCTGACGGGCGAGATTCTTCTTCCCTTAATAGGCCTAAATCCGGCCTCTTGTTACAACCAAGTGGCGCACTCGACACCATGCCAACCTTCGAGCGCCACCGGGATCAATCGCCGACCTTACAATTTTGGAACCAAAGAATCTTCTCTCTGCCTCGTCGCCTCCGTTAGATCGATCCAAACCTCCCGTAAAACGCTTGCCCTTGAGCATCTCGGCAACCTAACCATCCCTCCCCGGTCTCGCATAACTTTCCATCAACAAATCGATTTGCCGATCGCTGACCTTGCTTTCTCCAACAGTTGCCGACCTCATAATATCTCCAACACCACCGTCGATCTCTTTCACACCCGGTCGCCGAGCACAAAAACCGACCTCAACCCTTAATTAAACGGTCATCTAAACCACCACAACCGCCAAGCTCTCCATCGCAAAAGTAAAACCGGCGAGCAACGTAGTCGGCGGCTAGGGTTTTTGATAGCGACAAGTAAAAAAAAATCTAGAGTGAAGGGAGAGAAAAAGACAAAAAATAAAAGCTAAAGAGAAAGAGTTTACCTTTTATGAGGAGGCAATGAGACATATAAATAGGAAACCCTAAACGCAGACCGTGGTAAAAAAAAGCAATACCCGGCGGACTTACTTTTTCAGGTCGGCCGGCCGTCAAGCTGAATAATGCTTCAAAAAGAGTGTCTATCATACAAAGGCTTTAATAATCTATGCGTTCTCGAAAAACGTGCCCAACGCACAGAAATCATAAGAGATTCCTTATCGCGAGTAATCAAGAAGCGCTAGGTCATGCCGAACTGACAAGCTCCTGAGAACAAAGACATCCGCCGACCCACAAAATAGCTCTCGTCCGCCAAACTGGGGGACAATTGTTGGATATGGGCCTTTCCCATCTTGACAATTCGGCCCAAACGGATGAAAAGTCACCCTCAAATTAACTCTGTTACCAACTTGCGGCATGTTAAGCGACAACAATGAGTCTGTCCCGTCAAGCCTCATGGGCCAAGATATGCACAGTAGACAAAAGGAGCTCTAGGTTTTCGAGCCAGTCCTATAAATAGCAAAAAGCACTGTTGAGAATAGGATCCGGACTTTTAGTCTTTACCCTTAGAGAAATAGCATTGTCTACATTTATTAGCTTGTTGTTTCCCTGCTATTGACTTTTCCGATCTGTACAATCGACGGTTAACCAAAGCCACTGACCTCGGACTCGCATTTTTGTAAACCTATTCTTTCGATAAAAGATAACAAAAAGATTCGTTCAACTATTCCCACAAAATGTCCCGTATTAGTGTTATGAGACCTCAACACAAACAATGGTTTCAAAAAAAAAAATTTAAATAACCAAACAATGAAACAACGATCCTAAATCACCGCCCTCTTCCTTGCCTTGATTCCACAATCACACTTTATCTTTGTCTTGATCACAGAAACAATGTGATGCGTGAGTATTATCACAAATACTCAGTGAAGCAGTCCTCCCATCTATCGGGTTATACACAGGCATAATAAGACCATCAATTATGCATAAGATCAATCAAAACAACCAAACCAGGCATAAACAGACATCGATTATTCGTTGTCCAGAAAGAAATTGCTGACCTTAAAACTGTCCAGAAATTCCTGAAATTGCATCTCCTCTCCCTATAGATGAATTCAAACATTTCCAGGCTCCAAACTTGGATCCTAACCATAAATAGAAAAAAACAACATCCACATCACACAAACAAGCCAAAATACAACACTTCCATCCACTCAAATCAATCAAACACACATCACAAGGTCTTATATGCCCAATTCAACAATGGTCACGCAACCATAGTAGATACAGCCAATATCCATCAAACTAAACACCTTCAAAAAATATAAGCAAAATATATATATATATATATATATATATATATCCTTCAAATGGCTACTCAGTTCGCTTCCTTAAGGGGCGTCCGGCCTTACAAAATTGCATGGATAGTCCAAGTTAAACTGCTACATTCTTGGAGATAGTACACTAGCATGACTGGCGAGACCTTGGAGTAAATTGTGTCTAATGATAAGGTTACTACATTAATACACATACTATTTCTTCTTATGTTCGATAAACCACTTCTATCATCCCCTAATATTTGTTTTCACCTCATTTGCAGGGTGTGAAGATTCATGCTTCAGTGAAGAAAGACATGGTGAACCATTATGTCAATATTCTCCCCATTGGTGATTAAAGGTTCTTTATAAGATGGTTTTCATCAACAGCACAGTTGTGACCATGAGTGATATGTTTTCTGATTCCAACTATATATAAAATTTTATAATGTATTTTTAAACAAACCCTTTTATTTCCAATACAAAAGTGATGATCGAATGCCATGCACTTTGTAGGGTGCATTCACGGCACAAGTTTACTATGCATGTGATGAGTCGAATGGAGTTATGATTGTTTGTGTGCTTCGATTTGCTAAAATCAAAACTTTCAACGATATTTCTTTCAAATGTGTTTGCACACTTGAATGTAGACGAATTTACTATTAACAAAGCTGTATCTATTATGAACGAAACAAGAGTGTCTCCAATTCATTTGATGCTTCCTAGATCCATATTAATCCTCCTTTTCCTCAAGTCGATGTGTTTACTCAATAGTTAGTTTTTCGTTATCTTTATACGGAATTTAATACATATAGCTAAATCAATATTTTAATATCATTTGACTTTATTAGGTAACGGTTTGGGTGCTTGTTACAATTTTCCATATCCGTGTCCATTAAACTGTCGAAATAATACAGCAAACTATCAATCTTCTTAACCACATACCATGTAATCCACAAGAGGATAAAGCAAGGTATTACTTACAGTTGTGTCAATTGTAAACAGGAATTAAGAAACAGTCCATTAATGTCAATAAACTTCTTAGACATCTAATCTCTTAGACTAAGCAAGTATATCTCTGGTATTAATTGTTCAGACATTTCATCAAACACTTGGTATGTGCTGAAATGTATGGGATCTAATTCCACTTGATCAGAGAAGAATTAGCCATGAATACACTAATCCAGAAGGGAACAAACGAATCTAACTTAAACACTCTAGCAAACTAACATTCTCCACCTAATCTATCCCATCCTCAAGAATCCGAACACTACTCAGACATAGAAATCATGTTAAACATCATTAACCCAGAATGGTTCAAAACATGCATATTAATAATGATGACAAGAAGATAAACAATAATGATTCAAGAACTAAGTGCAAAATTTTAATAACTTCAAAGAAATCTGAATTATAATTATGTGGATTGTTTGCTGGCTAACAATAAAAACTTAAGAATAAGAACTCGATCCCTTGGGCAATGCCAAAAGAGACCTATTTATAGCAATGTTTGGGAAAAACTTAAAACATAAAACGACGATGTAAAAAGTTGTTTCAAGGTTGTAGTGACCTTGTTGGTCGAGTGAGCGTCTCGAGTGAGCATCTCGAGTGACATGTATATATGTTGCTCTTCATTCTAGGTTACTCGATCGTCTCACTTGATCGTGCTCATCGTGTAGTCAGTTGATTTTTTTTTGCATTCCATCAGTTCACTCGATCGCCTTACTCGATCCACCACTTGATCGGCTACTCCATCACCCTACTCGATCACGTCCATCGAGTGAAGTATGTTCCAGAAACGTATCTCTGTTTCTCACTCGATCATTCGCATGTCGAGTAACGCTTGTTCCTTTGCTTTGCTCCGCATGTCTCTTGAATACCTTAAACACTCCAAATATGCAGAATGTATGCAAGACATGCATGATATGCATACAAACTACCTAAGTATGCAAAACATGCAAAAAGTGATCAATATGATGCGAATGAACAAGTGAATGGTGCGGAAAAGACAATGAATACATGCTCAAAAAGTGATGAAATACAGACTTATCAGTTGGTTCCGAGCAGAGCTGGAAAACTTGCTCAGGGATGGAAGAGGAAGTCGGATGACACTTCAAGGACGGGTCAGGGTGATCGGATGTGCTTCAGGTGTGGGAGCACGGATCACAGGGTGGCGAGCTGCCCGAAAAAATGCGAGCCATGGGTGGACACTCGTGTCTGTTACCACTGCAGAGAGACGAGGCACGTCAAGAAGAAGTGTCCTAAGATGCAGCATATGGCTGTAGTAGCGATGCAGTCGGTGATGCAGTCAGTGGTGCAGAAATGGGTGCAGCTAGGAGTGCAGTCGGGAGGGTAGCTTTTGGCTCAGTTGGGAGCATCGCTGGTGGCGCAGATCGAGGGATCGTGGGGTTACTCGACCGTGGAGACAGGAGAGCCAAGCACTGGACGGCCGATCACAAGTTTAATTCTACGACTCAGTCTGTTTCCTTCTGTTATTTTAGAATTCGTTTTCTTTTCCTAAGATTTTGGGGTGGGCGGGCTTAGTGAAAAGGGTTTGTGTGCCCAAGGATGAAGATTTGAGACGGGAGATCTTGAGCGAGGCTCATGCGAGTAGGTTCTCTATTCATACATGAGCGACCAAGATGTACAGAGATCTGAAGAGGTACTATCATTGGGTTGGGCTGAAGAAGTACGTGGTAAGTGGGTATCTGAGTGTGATGTTGTCAGCTAGTGAATGTTGAGCATCAGGTGCCAAGTGGTCTAATGCGGAGTCTTCCCATTCCAGAGTGGAAGTGGGATATGATCACGATGGATTTTGTGGTGGATTTACCAATGTCTCGGTTGAAGGATGCCATTTGGGTTATTGTGGACCGTTTGACCAAGTCTTCACATTTCTTGGCTATAAAGAAAACTTATGGAGCGATAGTTTTAGCTAAGAAGTATGTGTAGGAGATCGTGAGACTTCATGGAATACCGGCCAGTATTGTGTCAGACCGGGATTCAAAGTTCACTTCTACGTTCTGGAGGGCATTCAAGAAGGAGATCGGCACTAAGGTGCATACGAGTACAACTTACCATCCTCAGACAGACGAGCAGTCAGAGCGGACCTTTCATACACTTGAGGATATGTTGAGGATGTGTTTGTTGGATTGGAGTGGTCAGTGGGCAAATCACTTGAGCTTGGTGGAGTTTGCCTATAATAATAGCTACCAGGCTAGAATTAGGATGGCTCCTTACGAGGCATTGTATGGGAGGCCATTTCGGACACCTCTATGCAGGACTCAGGTGGGGGAGATGAGCATTTATGGTGCAGATTTTGGTCAGGAGACTTCAGAGAAGATTCGGGTTCTGAAGCTGAACATGAAGGAGGCGCAGGATCGGCTGAAGTGTTATGCTGATAAGAGGCGTAAGGCATTTGAGTTTGAGGTTGGACATATGGTGTATCTCAAGATGACGTTATTGCTGATCCTAACAGGTCCCTTACTGAGACTAAGCTGAGTCTGAGGTTTATGGGTCCTTTTACGATTGTGGAGCGGGTTGGACCGGTGGCGTATCGGTTGGAGTTACCTGAGGTTATGCATGCATTTCATAAGGTGTTCCATGTGTCGATGCTAAAGAAGTGTCTTCATCAGGATGATGAGGTGTTGGCTAATATTCCAGCAGATCTTAAGCCTAGTATGACTTTAAAGGCGAGACTAATGAGGGTTCTCGAGAGGCGGGTAAAGGAACTTCGGCGTAAGAAGATTCCTTTGATAAGAGTCCAGTGGGACTGTGATGGACTTTTGGAGGAGACTTGGGAGCCAGTGGCCAGGATGAAGGCAAGGTTCCAGAAGTGGTTTGACAAGCAAGTCGAGGAGTAGACCGTTGGCTTGTTTTGTTTTGAGTTTGTTATTGGTTGTATCTCGATTTCGGTGTAATGATTATGACATTTGAGATTAATAAGATGAGTATTTCTTGCATTTAACTTGTTATGTCATGTGTAAGAGAAATATGTGCGAGTTTCTAAAAATAGAAAGTGCTGGGTTTGACGGTTCTATTTTTGGAAAGTTTTGGGATTGTGGTTAGTATAGCATTGCGATGCTATAAGGGAAACATATGAGGTATATCTGATCTAGAGATATGCTCGGGGGCATTTAGACTTATTTGCTCGGGTGATATGTGATGGCTTCAGATGACGATTCGAGAGCACGCTTAATGGTGACGACCCAAGAGCGAGCGTGAGACTTCCAGGATACTTTAGCTTGAAGGCTGGTGGCCTAATAGTGAGCCGGTATGACTTGAAGGTTTCGACCCGAGAGCAGGGGGAGTGGTGAGACTTGTTGGATACCGTAGTTAAAGGCTGAGGCCTGAGGATGAGCCGGTATGATTCATGGGTTGAAACCTATTGACGGGGGAGGTGGGTGTGTATGAGCAAATAGGGTTTGGAACGTGAGTATATTGATTAGATAGGGGCTTCGTAAAAGTCAGTTGTGGGTTGACGGAAGGTCTTGAAGGATTTGAGGACGAATCCATGTTAGTGGGGGAGAATTGTAACGCCCGTGTCTGGAAAACCGAGTGGGTGTCGATCGACACCAAGGAAGGGTGTCGATCGACACTAGTAATTTTTGGTCGGCGGTTTAAATTTTAAATGATCAGTTCAGTTGAGGGTTGGTTTTGGGGGGGGGGGGCGGGAAACCTAGGTCGTCTTTATAAATTTTGAAGCGCTGTTTCTCTCTTTATTCTTCACTTTGTCGCTTTATGAGTTTGAGAGAGAACAGAGAGTGAGTTTGATCCTTTTGGTGCCTTTGAGTGGGTTTTTGGAGAGATCAAACCTTGTTCTTAGTGGTTCAAGGCTAGAGAAGGGTTGATCCGTGGTGTTTGGTGTCTGTGGAGATTGTTTTCACCCTTGCAAGCCCCTGTTCTTTGCTGTTCTTTCTTATTTAAGAGGTGAGTGCATGACCAAGGCTTATCTAAGCATGTTTGATCATTATTTTGGGTGATTTGATGATTGTTTGATGGATTTCTTTGCTTGTTTAGCTGTCTATATGTTGAATGATCCTTGTGAAACCCCTTGGAGACTCGCTCATATCATGGAGGTGATTTGGAGAGGAGATCCAGTGAGAAACGTTAGCTGGAGCGACTGCAGAGTGTCGATGTTGATCGCCACCAGTGGTGGGTGTCGCTCGACACCAATGTTTTGTTCCGCGAGGATAGCTGCGACTCGCGAATGCAGTTTCGAGCCCAATGTCGACCGACACCGAGTGTCGATCGACACCGATAGTCAGCAGTGATTCTAGTTTGTGTTTTATTGGTTCTTTTCCTTGAATGATTGTTGAATTTGCATATGTGTATAGCCAGTAGTGGGATGATTGCCTCACTAAGTATTTATGAAATACTTATGTATCTCTTTTTGTGATGCAGGTAAAGCAAAAGTGTGATCCGTGGAATCATGGTGAGGAGAGGAGAATGATCTACGCGCTCATTGGTGTTATAGATTATTGTTGGAATTGTTAGGGTGTTAGAACGGAATTTAGAGGCATGTTAGGGTGTTTATGTTTCTGAAATAATGTTTTGTTGAAGTTGCTGGTTTAATGGAATTGTTTTAATGGATTTCTGGTTAAGTCTTCTGCTGGTTATGTTTTGTTCGGTTTAATTGCTTTGAATTAATTAGGGCTGGTTTAGCTTGTTTAAATTAATGGGGTTTAGCCGGTCTGCATGTTAAAAAAAAACGGGATGGATTCTTTCAGTATGTCACCACCTATATTGTCGTATGTTCTACTACTCTCTTGTGACCACACCCCACTTATCCATCGTAGAAACTTGTATCTTGTTGTTTATGTACTTGTGTGCACACTCTTATCTGCTGTTGCAATCTATTATAAATTGTTTGGGCTTTTGAAATGTACTTTTCCAATTGTAAACACATGTTCTATTTATCATTTTCAACATGGCATTCTACTATAAAACAAACATCCACATGGGCAGAAAATCTGGATAGGTAACCATCTGGACTTCAACTATAAAACCACCATATGTAGATATACATTCTCACAACTATTGCAAATATTATAACTTATTTTTATATTTGAAATATTTTTTTCCAATTCTAAATACATGTTCATTTTTAGCATTCTTTTTTCAATATGGCCTTCTACTATTAAACGAACATCCACATTGACACCACATCGACAATATCATAATATATCCATGGAATTCAGCTATAAAACCTTGGGAACTTACCATATGGATTCTAGTCTCTAGATTGAACTCATGTGTACGACAAGGCATCATATGTATCTTTTTCCCATCTACTTTAACAACATGGACGCTAATTCATGGATAACAAAGACTATCCCTCTAAATATTCCATTTATTTTCACCAACATTTTTTTATGCCTTTGTCCCTAGCTATATATATACTAGATGGTTTTGCTTGAACTTATTCCTCACCTATCCAAAAATGGATCCCGAATATGGATACTCGAGTGAAGAGCCAGAGTGTTCATCATTACCCAAAAGGATAACGACACCCACAAAGTTCTTCCCTCCCAGTGCTCTAACTCCACAGCCAAGCCAAGGAGACATAGCTTTGTTCTCCGATATGAGAACCCCCCCCCCCAACTGGTGGTATTATTCAATTACCAATCCCTATGTCACATTTTTATTCGTTCAATATGAACGTTTACTAAACCAATCTGTAACTACACAAGGTCCACCAGTGTCGAATTTCCACATACCTCGCCTCCTTTTCGCCAAGATTGTCAGCTATGTCGCGGAAGACGACATAGAAGATCTTAAGAGTTGGATCTGCATTCGCATGGAAGGAAAAATAGCAGTTATGTCACCGGGGACTTTGGCCGCAGTTAGGTTAGACAAGCATTAGGATTTGGTTCGTGGTGCAGACCTACTAGTCTGTATTACAATTTCTTTGGCGCGTGTTTACATGTCAAGAATCCTTATGCGGTCTATGTTAGAGGGTTGTATCTTGCATTTAAACTTGTGTAACATCCAAGAGGCCCTTTTAGTCCTTGGAGCCATCAAAGACATCTACCCGGTTTTGGAAGTGGCGTACTACATGCTTTAGAGTTGCGCAGGTTGCCTAAAATCAAAAGACTACAAGAAGCTGAAGAGAAATTATCCTAACGAAGACATATCAAGGATCAGAGACGCTTAAATGTTCCACATCTACACAATTGGTCCTCGCCGTTGTAGACCGAATGTAGTGATTAAATTTAGTGCCATTCTACGGTATGCTTGCGATTTGATTCTCCCATTTGGGTTTCGATTCGAGTGGATAGCGATTAAGAATGGGTTTTACCCTATTATTTGCAGAGTCTTTTTTTATCTATATAAATTCTTCTTCACTTACGTCTTCCCTCTTTGTCACACTCTACTATCTCATGAAACCTTCTTCGTCACTCTCAATGTTTTAATTTCACCCTCTTCGTCAATCTCAAGTCATCGATTTCATGGAAGAAGAAAAACATAAATTCCAAATTCCAAATGAATTTTTTTTATTTTACCCAGAACTAGATGTCTTAAAAGGTTATAATCATAACTGGTTACGTCCTATTCTTCACTTGTACGAGTACACAGTGATATGTCTAGATTTTACTCATTTTAACAAGTGTTTTATGCATTGTTCTTGTCATTGTAGGTCTCATCACTTGATCATTTATGCATATTTCCTTTCTTTTGCTTCACTTGTAGAGCATATGCCTTGCATTGCATGCATTGTAGTTTTTGTGTCCAAACAGGTGTTTCTGAAAGGGAAAAGGAGCCAAACGACCGAGTGATGGTGATGCATCCGATCGAACACATGGATCTGAGCTGAGGAATCGAGTGAAGACTCGAGTGGAACAAAAAGCAGCTCGAGCGAGCATCCAAATCAAGACACTCGACTAGACCGATCGAGTGCAAAACCGAGATGACTGATCGAGCATTCTATTTTGTCTTTTTTTGTGTTTTAGGGCTTCCTAAGCTTTGTATAAATAGGTCTCTTGGCACATGACTAAAAAAGAGAGTTTTGTTCTAGGTCACCCACAAATTAACTGTGTTACCAACTTGTGGCATGTTAAGCGCATACTAGGCACTCTACTCGGCCCGACATCAATGAGTCCGGCCCGTCAAGGCTCGTGGGCTGACCTCCCAGAAAAAAACTGAGATTTCACACAGGGGATAAAAGGAACTCTAGGTTTTTGAGCCAGTCCTATAAATAGCAAAGAGTCTTCTTGAGAACAGGATCCAAACTTTTAGTTATTACCCATCGAGAATTAGCATTGTCTACATTTATTAGCTAGTTGTTTCCCAGCTGTTGTCTTTTTCGATCTGTACGATCGGCAGTTAACCAAAACCCATAACCTCGGACTCGCATTTCTGTAAACATGTTCTTTCGATAAAAGATAACAAAAGGATTCGTTCAACTATTCCCACAAAAATTCTCGTACTATTGTTATTGAGACCCCACCGTGGGGCAAGTTTAGAGCTTTCCTTTTCTTGACAAAAAGACTCAATACGACATGGCGGACTCAGAATCATCAAGCGCCCATCCGACCAACGCCAGGCACACCTGTCCTACCTCTTGAGCAACACTTGTGGGGAAGACGACGAGCTCGTACGCTCCAACCACAAAATCTCAAAGGAGCAACAGGAGACGGCGCCACCCTGGAGAATGCTGACTTGGAGAATGCCAACTAAGCGAATACCGACCAGGCGACTACAACCCAAGTGAATGCCGACCAGAGAAATGCCGATCAGAAGAATACTAATCAGGTGAATGCCGACCAGAGGAATACCCACCAGGTGAGTGCCGACCGGTCGAACGCCGACCTTGTGAATGATCTACCCAACAACACCAGAGTCAATCTTGCCGCTCCAAATAACACATCCACTACCGAGCACGACACCCACCTTGACGATTTAGTGCAAACCATTCTTGACCGCCTCGATGGTCAGGGCGTGCGGACAACCAAAAGAATAAACGCACTCGCCACGGCGCATGCTGCCACTAGAAGTAGCTTGGACCGACTTTGACGGCGAAGACGTAGTTCTCGAAACCAAAAAGACCGATTGAAAGAAACGTCGCCACTCTCCAGCACCAGTAGGTAAACGTACCGAAAGCCGAGGACGCCGACCTACTTCTATCATCGTTGGATCCATCAAAGCTACAATTAGGAATGAGCTACTCTCCTTTATGGACGCTATTTCTGGTTACAACAAAAAATGATCGACAGAAAACATCATTCATCACCGAACAAGTGACATATTGTTACAACGTAATCCCCTTCGGGTTGGAGCTACGTACGAACGCCTTTTCAATCGAATATTCGCAAGCCAACTTGACCGAACAATGGAGGTATTTATCGATGACATGCTCGTTAAGTCTTCCTACACCGCCAACCACGTTTCTCATCTACAATAATGTTTTCAAGTACTAAAAGAGTACGAAATGAAGTTAAGTCTTGCTAAGTGCGCCTTCGGTGTGAAATCAGGCAAATTCTTGGGATACCGCATCACCCAGAGAGGTATTGAAGCAAATCCCAAAAACATTTCCGCAATTATCAACCTGTCGTCCCCAAAAAATACTCGCGAGGTACAACGTCTTACCGGGCACGTTGCCGTGATGAACAGATCTATATTGCCGTCTCTAGCTCGGCTGTGAGCGGTTTGCTCGTCATAGATGATCAAGGTGAACAACACCCGATCTTTTATGTAAGTAAGACCCTTGACGGTGCCGAAGTTTGCTACCCTATATCGGTGGAGCTCATATATGCAGTAGTTATCTCGGCTCAGAAACTATTTCCAGTCACATTCAGTCGAAGTCCTTACAAATCAACCGCTGCAAACAATTCTCCACAGTGCTAGCCAATTTGGCCGACTAGCAACATCGGCCGTCGAGCTCGGCAAAGTTAAAGCGGAAATGAAACTATTTCCAATCACATTATGTAGAAGTCCCAAGTTCTCGATGACTTTCTCGTTGAACTAACGCTGGAACTCGATCAAGGACTGTCCGAGGACGAGAAGTGGACACTGCACGTAGATGGTGCATCTTTAAAACATGTTTCAAGGGTCGGCATTCACTTGCAATTCTCGACAGGAGAAGTGTTAGAAAAATCTTCCTGATAAATGTTTACATCCCCAAAAAACGAGGAAGAATTCGAGGCGATGATCGCCGGCCTTCGGCTAGCACACGGCATTGGCATCAAAAGAATTCAAGCATATGGCGACTCACAGCTCGTTGCTAACTAGTTCAGCGGCAATTATGAAGCTAAGAATGACATATTGGATGCATATCTCAAGGTCGTCCGTGATCTCTCCAAAGTGTTCAAACATTTTGAGCTAACCAAGATTTCTCGTAATGACAACGCTCCAGTAGATGCACTCGCAACGCTCGTTTCCACATCTAATCCTGACCTCCGTCGAGTCAAACTTGTCGAAAGCATCGACCAACCAAGCATTGGCCTCAGTATGCTAGCATAGATTGGTATTCCACATGTTACCGCGCCGACTTTGAATGATGCCGCGCCTCATACTATGGAATCTTCCACCCTGGTTGTCGATCCAACCCCTGCACAATCAACTTCTTTGGTTGTCGATTCGACCTTGGCCTAGCCAGTTGCTATGTCAACCGCGAAAGTGGCGTCCTAGCAAACGATGTGAACTCGGTGCATCAAGTGGCGAGCAAACTCCCGAACTTACCTTTTTGGTACCAACGACTGCATTACCACCGTCTACACAAATTCTCGCAATACCTCTACCGATACGCAACACCGACCTCGCCAACGGCGACAAACTCGCTAGCAACACCGACCTCACCAACAATGATAATATGCCAGCGCGCAGTCCGTCCGCTACCTCGCAAGATCCTTCTTCGAACTCAGAGGCTGTCGTCAAGACTCCACAATCAGCCGACATGCGATTTCGACCAATTGGCGCTCTGAAATAATCAACTTTATCGTCGATGGCATTGTACCATCAGATAAGTGGGAAGGCCGACGTTTAAGAACACAAAGCGCCCAATACACAATATTAAGGCTTCAAATGGTAAAAGCAGATCAAGCGTTGCAGATCAAGCGTTGGAGATCATGCAGATCATATGGAACAAATGCAGATCATGCAGAACAAGTGCAGATTTTGCTGATTGTCCAGTCTATATTATATGTTTGAATGATAAAAGCAGATCAAACAGTGTAGCTCATATATGCAGATAAAATATCAAACAGTAAATTATATAAAAACACATAAAATTCAATAAAATTATTTTAAAAAATAATCAATGTATTTAGCGTAGATTATTTTCTAAATATTTTTACAATCTGAAAACTTTAGAAACAAATATCTAAATACAACAAAAATTAAACTAAGAATATATTAATGCGGAGTATTTTGATTTGCCCATAACATATCAACAATATTTTGTCTAATATTTTTTCATTTGAACTCCATGAGATATAGCTGTAGTTTCCATGTCACCTTCGTCATTCTCTGAATTTGTGTTGCTAGTATCAGGATGCTCCATTACTTCAGCAAAATCTTCATCAAAATAATTTGAAATTCTGATAAAATTATGTAATCCCATTGTAGCCATCACCACTCTTTTTTGAACATGTGTGTTATATCTAGGAAACTCATAAAGAATCCTCCATTTCTTCTTTCAAACTCCAAATGTTCTTTCAATAACAGAACATAGTGATGCATGACAACGATTAAATAGTTCTTGTATGTTCCTAGGAAGAGGACCATTGTAGAATTGCGACATATGATACCTAAGAATCCCATTCCATGAAGATCTATAAGGAGCCAAAAAACCAGAATCAACCACATAATATTTGTCTCCAAGAGGCAAAGAAAATGCAAATCACCATCTTGCACCATCGCGAGAACTGCTGTATCGTGACAAGATCCCAGTGCTCCATTCAAACATATGCGAACAGCATATTCAAATCACATATTGCCATTATAATAAATGCGGTTTTATCATGGTGATTCCAATATATTCCATGGAGTTAAGGTTTAAATTTAACACATGCATGAAGTCCATCCATAACTCCAATAAATCCACTAAAATATGGCCAATATCTACGATCCATTTGCTGTCGTTGAGGTATTTGACGCAGTTCTTCGTAATCATCTTGGTCGAAAATATTTGGACGTAATTGTTCTAAACTTTGGCGCTGAAACTCTCTGAACCCATTCATTGTATCTGTTAGAGTTGACTCAAATGACTGTTTTCTGCGATTTCCACTTGAACCACTCCCAATAGAGATTTGTGAAGTTCCTGCCCCTCTTTGTGAACTACTTCCACGTCTTAATTCACCTTGTTGTTGAACTATTGAGGCAGGAGTATGAAACAGAGGAGCATGTGGAGAATTCTTATGTAAACGATCCTGGGTGAATTCATTTAAGGGATGTGTTTCATCGCTGATATTAACGCGATACACCTCTTCATTTTCTTGTGTCTTAGAAACTTGAGTTTCATCATCATTTATGCCCTCATTCATTAACTCTTCTCGTCTTTGGTGCACAGAGTATTGAGACTGTGATTGTACATCATGTAAGATGAAACAACGTTGCTTCACATCCCAATAGTAAGGCGCCTTTCGTTTAAATGATCTTACAGTCCTACATTTCTGTTAATAAGTTTATTAAATTTTAGTTTACAGGTTTAATGTATACCAAAATTACTAAAAATATTTTGGCTCTGAAATATATTTTAACACTTACAGCTTCACGATTTTTCCACCAAGAATTAGACGCAGATATGACGGATGTCACAGGGTCAACTAAAATTCCCGTAGAATTTTGCATAAGTTGCTTGTACTTCTTGTACTTTCTTTTCAGTTGATCAAGCTTTTTTTTTGAAAAAACGATAGTTTATATTTACATTGAACTCCTTGTTGAATTTTTCAACCAAAAACTCTCTTCCAAAGGGTGTTGGATCTTTGAAGCGGTAATTATTCATGGCAATTGCTTGATCGTAAAGCTCAATAAATATTCTTTCCTGACTAGGATTCTATTTAAAATTATCTTCGCTCTAAAAATTTTAAAAATACTCAATATTTAATTTACTTAGATTAAAAGGTAAAATTTGGTAAAATAAGGTGTAACTACATACCCGTGTCGATGTTTCTGTAGGTAAATTTGTATCGTCTTGCACAAAGAACTTTCATTTTGCCGGTGGTTAGACATACCTACAAATACAATTCAAATATAATTTTAAGTTAAATATAAGCAAACTAGTATTTGACCCGAGATAATTCTATGTTGATATAGATTATTTTTATATAATTAAATTGTTAATTTTAAAAAACATTATATAGACCTAACAAAAATCTAACTTCTAAATATGTAAACAATCATCATTATATCACTTACGAATTAAAGATGGATCTAATTTCTGGAAAACTAAGATCTATATTGTTAGTTAAACTACCTATAATTTTTGGACTTTGTTCTCAGTGGTTAAGGCACTTGTATCATAAAAATAGTACGCGAAGTTAACCAGTTCAATCTCTTGACAAAGGCTATCAAATTCAAATCACTTCCTAATCTCAACTTCTGGTTGATGAAACATGAAATGAATAGGAATTAAGACTCAGGTCATTAATTTCAAATAACACTCTAGACAACCAATCTCTTGGGCTAAACATGAAATTCTCTGGTATTAGATTATCCGGCATTCCATCGAACACCTCTCGGGCGTGGAAGCCTGAAAGCTAATCACCACTTGATCAGAATGAGATTAGTGTTATATACACTAATCCATAAGGAAATCTAAACATTTCTACCTATGGGCAACCTAACTACCTAAATCTCTCCACCTACACATCTAACTCATCCCCAAAACCTAACGAATCTACTCAGATCTGAGATTCATCATCAAGAACACAAACCCAGAAATCTCTAAATCATGCATAACTAGATAGATCTAGGAAAGATAAGAAAAATAATACAAAAAACCAACACCAAATACTCAATGGCTCAAAAGATATGGAGTTTACAAGATTCTGGAAATTCTAAAGCAAAATGAAGATAAACCCTAATACCACTCGATCCTTCAGTCATTAGACAAAGGGCCCTTTTATAGCAAGCTTAGCTAGCCCTAAAATACCTGCTCGGTCGTGCACTCGATCGGTTTGGTTGGATGGCGGCAGATCTCTTGCGTTACGGATTTGCAAAACTGGCCATTTCTGATTGACAATGAATGCGGATTGCGAAATATTTGTGGCCATGTGTGAAAAATGTCAGCGTTAAGCTCCTTTCATTCATGCTCCAACTGAACTCCTTTGTAAAGCCTCGCAGACTTACACATTCATGCGTTGGACGATGGATATCGTCGGTCCTATATCAGCCTCCCATCAAAAGAAGTATATCCTCATTATGATGGATTAATTCACCAAATGGGTTGAAGCAGAATCTTACGCAAGGATCCAATAAAAGGTTGTTTGGAAGAACATAATTTGTAGGAACGGACACCCATACGAGATCGTCACCGATAACGGCACCCAATTCACATCACTATAATTTGAAGGTTTCTGCCCTCGTTGGCGGATACACTTGAGCAATTCAACTCCCCGATATCCGCAGGGAAACGATCAAGCCGAAGCAACTAGCAAAACTATTATCGATGGCATCAAGAAGCGACTCAAAGATAAAAAAGAATTTTGGGTCGACGAGTTCGATGGCGTATTATGCTCACATCGAACCTCCCCACGCCGCTCTATAGGTCCCACCCCGTTTTCCCTTGTCAACGGGATGGAAGCACTCGCCCCTGCCAAAGTCGGGATACCAACCCTTCATTGTTTGATGCTCGTGCATAACCCAGCTCTGAATCACATAATGATGCATGATAGTCTAGACTCTCTCGAGGAAGAGCGAGATAAAGGGCTGTTCGTATACAAAACTATCAGCAAGCTGCAACCAAGTTTTACAACAAGAAGGTGAAAGCCAGATATTTTCCTGTAGGAGACTAGGTTTTACGGAAAGTCTTCGAGAATACCATCGAGCTCAATGCCAGAAAATTAGGGGCACACTGGAAAGGACCTTACCTTATCTCTAAGATTGTAAAGTCTGGCGATTACGAACTCAAAACAATGGACGGCACTCCAATTCTCATTCAAGAAACTCACTACAAAGTGAGGAATCTACACTTTGCATGGTGACCCATTGGTACCCAGCACGGTGCATTGGATTAGGTGCCGACATGCCACACCCTTTGAAAGACGAACTCGTAAAATTTTTGAAGCAGAATTCTTTGACCTTCTCTTGGACCCTTGACGACATGCCCAGCATAGACCTTAATGTCATATGCCATGAACTCAATGTAGATCCCACCTACAAGCCGGTCAAGCAAAAGCGAAGAAAGCTAGGCCATGATCATGCTACTGCTGTTAACGAGGAAGTCCGAAAGCTGTTGGACGCTGATTCTATTATGGAAGTCCGATACCCTGAGTGGATAAGCAACTCTGTTGACGTTAAAAAGAAGAACAACAAGTGGAGGGTCTGCGTCGATTTTACCGACCTCAATAAGGCGTGTTCGAAAGAAAGCTTTCTCCTTCCATGTATCGATCAGCTAGTCAAAGCTGCGGCTATAAACGAGCTACTCTCTTTTATGGACGATATTTCTTGTTACAACCAAAAATGATCGAGAGAAAACATCATTCATCATCAGCTAGGGACATATTGTTACAACGTAATCCCATTCGGGTTGGAGCTACGTACCAACGCCTTTTCAATCAAATGTTCGCAAGCCAACTTGGCCGAACAATGGAGGTATATATCGACGACATGCTCGTTAAATCTTCCCACACCGCCAACCACGTTTCTCATCTACAACAATGTTTTCAAGTACTAAAAGAGTACAAAATGAAGTTAAGTCTAGCTAAGTGCGCCTTCAGTGTGAAATCAGGCGAATTCTTGGGATACCGCATCATCCAGAGAGGCATTGAAGAAAATCCCAAAAAAATTTCAGCAATTATCAACTTGTCGTCCCCAAAAAATACTTGCGAGGTACAACGTCTCACCAGTGCATTGCCGCAATGAACACATCTATATTGTTGTCTCTAGCTCGGCTGTGAGCGGTTTAGTTGTCAAAGATGATCGAGGTGAACAACACCCGATCTTTTATGTAAGTAAGACCCTTGACAGTGCCGAAGTTTGCTACCCTATGTTGGAGAAGCTCGCATATACGGTAGTTATCTCGTCTCGGAAACTATTTCCAGTCACATTCTGTCGAAGTCCTTGCAAATCAACCGCTCCAAACTATTCTCCTCAGCCCAAGCCAATCTCGCCGACTAGCAATTTGGGCCGTTGAGCTCGGCGAAGTTAAAGCCGAAATGAAACTATTTTCAATCATATTATGTAGAAGTCCCAAGTTCTCGCTGACTTTCTCGTTGAACTATTGCCAGAACTCGATCAAGGAGTGTCCGAGGACGAGAAGTGGACACTGCACGTAGATGGTGCATCTTTAAAACATGTTACACGGGTCGGCATTCACTTGTAATTCTTGACAGGATAAGTGTTAGAACAATCTTTCCGATAAACATTTACAGCCTCAAACAACGAGGAAGAATACAAGGTGCTGATCACCGGCCTTCGCCTAGCGCACGGCATTGGAATCAAAAGAATTCAGGCATACTACGGCTCACAGCTCGTTGCTAACTAGTTCAGCGGAAATTATGAAGCTAAGAAAGAAAAAATGGATGCATATCGCAAGGTTTTCCGTGATCTCTCCAAAGTGTTCAAACATTTTGAGCTATCCAAGATTCCTCGTAGTGACAACGCTCCAGCAGATGCACTTGCAATGCTCTCTTCCAAATCTAATCTTGACCTCCCTCGAGTCAAACCTGTCGAAAGCATCAACCAGCCAAGCATTGGCCTCAGTCTACTAGCATAGCTTGGTATTCCTCTGATTACTGTGCCGACTTCGAATGATGTTGCGCCTCGTACTATGGAACCTGCCACCCTGGTCGATCCAACCCCTACACAATCAACTGCTTTGGTTGGCGATTCGACCCTCGCCTAGCCAGTTCCTATGTCAACCGCAACTGCCGTCCTAGCAAACGATGTGAACTCGGTGCATCAAGTGGCGAGCAAACTCCCAAACTTATCATTTTAGTACCAACAACTGTATTACCACCGTCTGTATAAATGCTCGCAATACCTCTACCGATAGGCAACACCAACCTCGCCAACGGCGCCGAACTCGCTAGCGACACCGACCTCACCAACAATGATAATATGCCAGTGCGCTGCCCGTCCGCTACCTCGCAAGATCCTTCTTCGAACTCAGAGGCTGTCGTCAACGACCCCACAATCGTTGATGGCATTGTACCATAAGATAAGTGGGAAGCCCGACGTTTAAGAACACGAAGCACGCAATACAGAATATTAAGACTTTGAATGGTAAAAGCAGATAAAGCGTTGCAAATCATGCAGATCATATGAAACAAATGCAGATCATGTAGATCATATGAGAACAGCATATTCAAATCACTTATTTACATTATATTAAACGAGGTTCTATCATGGCGATTCCAATACATTCCTTGGAGTTTTCAGGTTTTACTTTAACACATACATGAACTTCATCCATAGCTCCAACAAATCCACCAAATTATGGCCAATATCTACGATCCATTTGCTGTCGTTGAGGTATTCGACGCAGTTATTGTCTTGTTGGAGTCTTGATATAATCACAAGCAAGTAACTCAGCTGCTCTAAGCACTTGAAAAAAAATTCTATTCACTGTCTCTTCCGTTCGCCCAAATAGCAATCCAACATCTCTTTGAACTTCATTATGCCCAAATATTTGTAAAAACATGGCCAATCCCTCTTCAATTCTTACATTCGCTCTAGGATGTAAACTATAACTCATTTGTAGCTTGTCACACAATGATCTAAAACCATCAAGTGACATTCGCTCTAGGTCTCTACTTCTGTTCCAATTGAAAATCCACGCTGCACATGTGTTGGAGGGATACATTGTGGAGCATGTTGTGATGAACCCCGTTGTGTTCCATTAGGTGATGAACCCCATTGTGGTGCATAAGGTGATGAACCCCACTGTTGAGTATTTGGTGGTGAAGTCAATTGAGGAGTATTTTTTTATGTTCTCCATTGCAGACCATTTGAAGAGGTACCCCACTGCGAACTATTTGGTGGTGTACCCCACTGCGGAGCATTTGGAGGTGTACCCCACTGCGAAACATTTGGAGGTGTACTCCAATGTGGAGCATTTTGAGGTGTACCCCAGTGCGGAGCATTTTGAGGTGTACTCCACAGCAGGGCACTTGGACCCCATTGTGATCCATTCGGAGATATCCCCACTGTTGAAAACTCGGACCCCATTGTCCACCAGAATTTTGACTCCAAGAATCATTACCACTCCCAATAGAGATTCGTGAGGTTCCTGCCCCTCTTTGTCAAATACTCCCACGTCTTAATCCACCTTGTTGTTTAACTCTTGAAGCAAGAGTATGAAACGGAAGAGCATGTGGAGAATTCTGATGTAAATGATCCTGGGTGAACTCATTTGAGGCACGTGTTTCATCGCTGTTATTAACGCGATACACTTCTTCATTTTCTTGTGTCTCAGGAACTTGAGTTTCACCATCATTTACGCCCTCATTCATTAACTCTTCTCGTCTTTGGTGCACAGAGTATTGAGACTGTGATTGTACATCATGTAAGATCCCAATAGTTAGGCGGCTTTCGTTTAAATGATGTTACAATCCTACATCTCAGTTATTAAGTTTATTAAATTTTAGTATACAAGTTTAATGTATACCAAAATTACTAAACATATTTTGGCTGTGAAAGATATTTTTAATGCTTACAGCTTCACGATCTTTCCACCAAGAATTAGACGCAAATATGACGGATTTTACATGGTCAACTGAAATTCTCGTAGAATTTTGCATAATTTTCTTGTACTTTCTTTTCAGTTGATCAAGCTTTTGTTTGAAAAACCGATAGTTTATATTTAGATTGAACATCTTGTTGAATTTTTCAACCAAAAACTCTCTTCCAAGGAGTGTTGGATCTTTGAAGCGGTAATTATTCATGGCAATTGCTTGATCGTAAAGCTCAATAAATAGTCTTTCCTGACTAGGAGTCCATTTCAAATAGTACGCGAAGTTATTTAGACAAAGTATAATGATAGATATATGTTAAAAAATCACTATACAAATTATTCATGATGTGTGGGAGTTAGATTAGGAGTTTTTAAATATACGAATTATTGACTTGTTTGCTAACATTAATTTATGAGTTGTTAATTTCTCATAATATATGTTATATGGCAGTTACTTTTTTGTTTTTGTTTTTGTATTATTAACACTTTAAGTGAAGGTACTTTTGTTAGTTAAGGTACTTTAAAAAAAAAAGGTGTTCAATTCGATTTTTTAGTTTGTCGAATGTGCTCTTCTTTTTCATTTTTTTCTTCTTTTTAGCATTAAAGTGTTCTTTTTTGGAAATAGATATATTTATTAACCTGGATTAATTCATTTTTTGTGAGGAATAATTGTTTGGTAAATTAATTAATTAGTTTGGAGAAGTAAATCATTACTAACTGATCAATTTCAAATATTTTTGTCCAATCTTCTTTAAATAAATATTTTAAAATTATATGATGGAAATGTATAATTTATAATCATTAAATAAATTAACCAAACACTATATATATATATATATATATAAATAAAATAAACATACATATTACATAATCGGTAGAAAATGCATGTTTTAAACAAAAGATACATATGTTAGTGTGTAGAAAAATTATAACGTATCTAACTGAAAAAAAAATACTTTTGCAAAAAAAAAGGTTAAAACTCAAGAGAAAAAGAAGAAGTGCGAGGTGTGAATGTTGTGAAGTGTAATTATATAAAAAAAGAAAGGGTGTTTTTTGAGTAATTATTTTATTTCAAAAATAAAAATGTATGAAAACACAAATAAAAAACATCAAATGAAGCGTGAACAATTTCCCCTACAGATGTCATGTCTTTATCACAAAAAGACAAAAAAAAAATGAACTGCATACAGCTTTTTTGTTTTTGTTTTAAAAAAATAAAAAATAGTGAATGGTGTATTGGTAACAGGAGATCTACATGCATGGGTCAACTGCTCTTTTCCTGTCCCCCCATTCAAAGTCTAAAGGGAGATCTCTTCCGCATAACTGCATCAGCACTACTCACTTGTGTAGGCCCTAACGAGGTTGACGATGTAATGCGAGAAGTCCACGAAGGCGCGGGCAGAAACCACTCTGGCGGCAAAGCTCTTGCGTTACAGATTTGCAAAACTGGCCAAGTGTGAAAAATGTCAGCGTCACGCTCCTCTCATTCATGCTCCAACCAAACTCCTTTGTACAGCCTCGCAGCCTTACCCATTCATGCGTTGGGCGTTGGATATCGTCGGTCCTCTACCCGCCTCCCGTCAAAAGAAATATATCCTCATTATGACGGATTATTTCATCAAATGGGTTGAAGCAGAATCTTACGCAAGAATCCAATCAAAGGTTGTTTGGAAGAACATAATTTGTAGGAACGGACTCCATACGAGACCGTCACCGATAACGACACCTAGTTCACATCACTCCCCGATATCCGCGAGGAAATGGTCAAGCCAAACCTACTAACAAAACTATTATTGATGGCATCAAGGAGCGACTCGAAGATAAAAAAGGAGTTTGGGCCGACGAGCTCGATGGCGTACAGATCCAGACTTTTAGTCATTACCCGTAGAACAATAGCATTGTCTACATTTATTAGCTTGTTGTTTCTCTGCTATTGTCTTTTCCGATATGTACGATCGAAAATTAACCAAAACCGCCGACCTTGGACTCGCAATTCTGTAAACCTGTTCTTTCGATAAAAGTTAATAAAAGGATTCGTTCAACTATTCTCACAAAACGTCCTGTATTATTGTTATTGAGACCTCAGCACAAACAATGGTTCCAAAAAAATAAATTTAATAACCAAACACCCAAACAACGATCCTAAATCATCGCCCTCTTCCTTGCCTTGATTCCAAAATCACACTTTATCTTTATCTGCATCATAAAAACAATGAGATGCGTGAGTATTATCCCAAATACTCAGATCACTGTAGTACTTAGGGATCGAATCCACAGATACTCAAAGATTACACAATTAATATTTTGTCTTAATATTAAGCTAAGCAATCAAGGTTTTAATATTAAAACAACAACTTAAAATAAAGATTGGTTTTTAAAACAATATGAGAAAACGATAGGCTCGGGGATTCTCCGGAAATCAATCAAATTAAATAAATTAAAAAATTAGGATTTAGATTAAGCGCCGTTCTTGAACTCAAATCACTAAATGTAAAATCTATCAGCTTTTGCTGCGATGATTATCTAAATTTAAAACTAGAATTCCAAATTTCTTTGCTAAATTATAAAGTTTTAAACCAGCATTAACATTCAAGTTTGATGTGTTCACAAAATCCCTAAACCAAATCTCTTTGCGAATAAAAATTTTGCTCACCCTAGGTTCTTTCTGGTAATTAATCACACTCTCATGTCAAATCAATTATCCTAAGATCTATACTTTAGGTGATCAATCTAAAACTAGCATTAAGAACAACGTATTGTGAAGAACAATTAAGATGGTGAACCCTAATCTAACAAATCTACCTAACAAGTCATGAAATCCCTAATGAGAATCCCCAACCCTAACAAAGAAGACTACTCAGACATCATGTAAGAAGCAAACATCATGAACTGAATAATATAGATTAAGAAACTAAATAGAGAAACAAGGGAGTATTGAAATCTTCTCTCTACATGGAGTTCTGATCTCTCTCACCAAAAGCTCTCAAGGTTTTACAATAGAATAAAGCGTAAGTCTTAATAAAACCCTAAAAAAGTCAATTTATAAGTCTAAACCACGAACTGGGTTTTATTGCAAATAAGAGAAACTTCTAGGCCAAATACGCAAATCTTCCAAACTTCAACTAGACGCGAAATTCAATTGTAGTCAGATATTGGTGTCGATCGACACCAGTAGTTGTGTCGATCAACACTCACACCAAATATGCTCTCCCGGTACGTTCCTTCGGCACATCTTCTCCAAATGCTCCAAAATGCTCCAATCCATACTAAATAGCTCCTAATCCTGAAATGACTGCAAAAGACTCGAAAACACTATAAAATCTCTATAAATAAGACTTATATCATGGCTAAAAACCCATAAAAACCATGATATATCAACTCCCCTAGACTTAGCCTTTGCTTGCCCTCAAACAAAACAGAAACTTAACATGTGAAAGAAGTTTGAAAACGCGGGAACTCACTCAACTGCATGAAACTCTTCTTTGCACTCTTCATCGCCTTGACTCTAGAACTTACTTTATGTACTTGCCCATGAGAAGCATCAACATTCCTTACTCTAATCCCACAATCCCCAGGAATCTCCAGTCTCTCCATTGTCATCTCTTTACATAAGTTAACACAAGTAAAGGTGAATTCTTACAGAGGGAATATCGATCAATGGCATATGGACTCTTCTCAAACCAAGACATTCTACGTATGATTTCACTTCTTCTTCCTTTTCTCACTTCTAAGGTACTCGTCATCTCTCTACTAGGGTATCATTTTATTTTTTCAACGATCCCTTTTTCTTCTCTTTTATTTTTTTCTTTTTTTTTTCTGTTTTTCTTTTTTTGTTCTTTTTTTTTGTTTTTAATTCGGGTATTCATGAGATCCAAAGTATGCACGGGTTTACGCGACATCCCTCATATGACTTCTACCTATAGCTTTTTCTACATTTTCTTTTAAAGGCTGAAGGGAAGAGAGAAGGAAGGAATCATACTTTGAAGAAGTGCAGTGTCTTGTGCAGCTCGAAGAAGAAATCTATTCCAATGTATACCAACTCCCAAGGTAAGAGACTAAGTCCAATTAAGTCTTGATAAAATTAGAGACAACGTTAGATCAACTGGATATCCAATGAGTAAGGGCTTTCAAGATTGTTGATACGGCTCATAGTCATTCCAAACTTCGGTTCTGAGATCTAACATAATCAAGATTCATAAGAGTGTTAATCCATATCAGAGAAACCGTTAGACTGAGTTCATTGTTCCCTACAAAAATTTATGACTCAATAAAACAAATTTTTTTTTTTTTTGGACGGACTCGATAAAACTCCAAAAGAATAAACAATGTTAGTAACTACCTCCCCCAGACTTAAACAACACTGTCCCCAGTGTTGCCAAACTAAGATATGCTATGAAAAAGAAAAACAAAACTAAGATAAATGCAAAAGAAATAGAAAGACTCACAAGTGGGTTGCCTCACACTAAGCGCTTGTTTTCAGTCATTAGCTTGACTTTGTCGGGGCTCAAGCATTCGGTGGATCGGGAAGCATTGGTAAATGCCTCCGAGAAGAGTGTCTCATCATCCACGGCAGTGTATAAGAAGCCACCATGAACACAAAAGAAAAAGAAAAATAAAAAGCTGTAAGAAAAAAAATAAATAGAAAAGCTTAGCCTAAATTCTAACCTTAATCTAATGGTAATCAAAATTGAGTCCCCAGCAGCGGCGCCAAAATTTGATCGGCTCAAATTTGCCCTGAGCTACTCTCTCAATTAAGAGATCACTGTAATACTTAGGGATCGAATCCACATAGACTCAAAGATAACACAATAAATATTTGGTATTAAAATTAAGATAAGCAACCAAGGTTTTAATATTAAAACAGCAACTTAAAATAAAGATTGGTTTTTAAAACAATATGAGAAAATGCTAGGCTCGGAGATTCTCAGGAAATCAATTAAATTAAATGAATTAATAAATTAGGATTCAGATTAAGCGCCATTCTTAAACTCAAATCACTAATCTAAAATCTACCAGCATTCGCTGCGATGATTATCTAAATATAAAACTAGAACTCCAAATTTCTTTGCTAAATTCTAAAGTTTTAAACCAGCATTAACATTTAAGTTTGATGTGCTCACAAAATCCCTAAACCAAATCTCTTTGCGAATAAGTATTTTTCTCACCCTAGGTTCTTTCAGGTAATTAATCACACTCTCATGTCAAATCAATTATCCTAAGATGTAGACTGTAGGTGATCAATCTAAAACTAGCATTAAGAACAACATATGATAAAGAACAATTAAGTTGAATCAGATTCTTGGCGAGTAAAAATTTGAAAGATGCTCCAAGGAACCTTTATTATACAAAAAACAAGAGCAAGAAGATCTTCTTATTGTGGCGGTTTATGTTGATGAATTATTTGTTACAGGTTCTAGTATTAGCTTGATTCCATACTTCAAAAGAGGAATGTCCAGGAAGTTTGTAATGAGCGATCTAGGTAAGCTCACTTACTATCTTGGAATTGAAGTTCTTCAAAGTGAGGTTAGGATCGTTCTAAAAAAAGAGAGGTATGCTAAGAAAATACTAGAAGATGCTGGATTAAGTGAGTGTAATTCTGTTCTTATTCCGATGGAGCTGAGCTTGGAGCTTTCTAAAAATCGAGACCCTAGACGTATTGACGAGCAGAGTTATCGAAGGAAAATCGGATGTCTTTGGTATTTACTTCATACTCAGCCATATCTTTCTTATCATGTAGAAATTTTATATAGATATTTACAAGAGCCGAGAGAGTCACATGGAGCTGCATTGAAGCAAATCTTGAGGTATCTACAAGGAACTATTACTCATGGTCTCTACTTTAAGCGGGGTGATCAATCGGGTTTAGTAAGCCATAGTGATAGCAGCCATAGTGTTGATGTGGATGATGGAAGAAGCACAGTTGGTCATGTGTTCTACTTCAACGAATGTCTAATAACTTGGTGTTCTCAAAAACAACAAGTTGTGGCTTTATCTTCTTGTGAAGCAGAATTTATGGCGGCTACGGAAGCGGCTAAACAACGTATATGGCTTTAAGAACTTTTTGCTAAAATCATTGGAGTAACATGTGAGGAGGTGACTATACTACTTGATAACAAATCCGCAATTCCACTTACCAAAATCCGATGTTTCATGGACGTAGTAAACACATCCATCGAAGGTATCACTTTATTCGAGAATATGTTGAGAATAGTCAAGTTGAGGTGATTCATGTGCCTGGAGTTGAGCAAAGGGCAGACATCTTAACAAAGGCACTTGATAAGAATAAGTTCAAGAAATGAGAGACCATACTGGAGTTCAAAATGTGACAAACAAAGATTTCAAGCTTAAGGGGGAGATTGTTGGGATAAGCTTGAAGGAAAAGATAGCTTAAGGAGTAAGTTATCTAATCCTAACCGAGTTATGGATTTAGGATTAGTTAGTATTTAGGAGATATCTAAATAAGTTTGTAATAGGATTAGGAGTGTTCTCTCAATATATAAAGAGTAGCCAAGGTGTGGTTTACCTTTAAGAGATTTGAGAGAAAGATTAAGAGGCTTTAGTTTTGAGTTAGTTTCTAAAGTTAATAAAGGAAGTGCTTTTATAATTCTTAATCTTGTAAATCAGATTTCTAGAATGTTCAAATCCATCACAAGTTTTCTGTTTCAAAGAAAGAGACAATGAGAGGCCAAATCAACAGAGAGTTTAGTTAACGATTTCAACAAAACAAAACAAAACAAAACTACCATAAGAAACAAGATTTTTCATCACAAAAGTTCCAAATGTTTCATAAATCTCTACAAAGAACTTGAAATGAGCACAAGAACCACACAAACAAAAATCCATTTGAATTGCTTGCTTTGTTAAGTATTCAATTACGCTAGAAGAATTATATCTTAATAATATTAAAAGAGAAGTACAAATTCGAATATTGCAAAATTATGATTCTAATCCATAATTGTCCCTTAATTATTGGTTTTTGAAAAAGAATATTGAAATCAATAAGATTAATTTGGTATTGATGATAAGTATATTTGGATTATCCAATTAAAAGATCCAAAATCCATGGTGATATATCATGTTTTTACTGTTTTTAACCATGATATAAGTTGGTTTTCTTGAGTCTATTTATACTTTTTAGAATCTTTTTGAGTCATTTCAGGTTTCAGAGCTACTTGGCACGGATTGTAGTAAAATGTAGAAATTTAGAGTCTATATGAGCAAAGGAGCTGAGCGATCAAACTTGGAGACGATTTCTGAAGGAGTGTCGATCGACACCACCTATCAGTGTCGATCGACACCGAGCATATGACGAAGGAACTCGAGGTTTTTAAGTTTTGAAGAATTACAAAAGGAGCCCAAAGTTTTCCCAAATTGCAACATTGGTCCCTGACGTGTTTTAGACATATTTAAGTACTTTTAGGTTTTAGAAACACTTACGCTTTATTCTATAGCATACTTTGAGAGATTGTTGCTTGAGAGATCTGAACTCTTGTAGAGAGAAGATTTTGAACTCCCTTGTTTCTCTTTTCTATTTTCTCAGTTCATATTATTCAGTTCATAATGATTGTTTCTTTGATTACGTCTGAGTAGTTCTCTTGTTAGGTTTAGGGTTTCTCATTAAGGATTTCATGAATTATTAGATAGAATTTCTAGATTAAGATTTACCATCTTATTGTTCTTCACCATAGGTTGTTCTTAATGCTAGTTCTAGCATGATCACCTAGAATTTAGAAGGGTTTTTACACGAATGTGTGATTAATTACCTCATAGAACCTAGGGTGAGCAAAATACTTATTCACATAGAAATTTTGTTTAGGGATTTTATAAACACATCAAACTTGAATGTTAATGTTGGTTTAAAACTTTAGAATTTAGCAATGAAATTTAGAATTCTAGTTTTAGACTTAGATAATCATCGCAGCGAAAGCTGTTAGCTTTTACATTAGTGATTTGAGTTTAAGAACGGCACTTAATTGAATCCTAAATTATTTAATCTAATTAATTTGATTGATTTCCTGAGAATATCCCTAGGCCTAGTGTTTCCTCATATTGTTTTAAAATCAATCTTTAATTTAATTCGCAGTTTTTATTTAATTTAAAACCTACTTGTTTATCTTAATTTAATACCAAATATTTATTGTGTAATCGTTGAGTCTCTGTGGATTTGTTCCCTAAGTACTATAGTGATCTCCTAATTGAGGGAGTAGCTCAAGGCAAATTTGAGTCCATCAAATTTTGGCGCCATTGTCGGGGACTCATTTTTTATTTACCATTAGATTAAGGTTAAAGTTTAGTGTAAGTTTTTATTTTATTTTGTTACTTACGCTTTTCTTTTCTCTTTTCTTTTTAGTGTTTCAGGTTTTGTGCCTAATAACAGAAGCAAGAAGAACAAAGAATTAGTTGATCTCAACAATCAAGAACTAGCTGGTATAGAAAGAGAGAATCAAAAAGCACAGAAAAGGGCAACAATGGCACCACCTGTTATTTTGATTCAAGATGATGAGGGTACTCTGAGAGATGGAGATCGGCATGTGAGGAATGCATAAGGGCAGAAGCTTAATGATGACAGGACTGTGATTCATGAACGTTGGTGTCGATCGACACCAAACCGCAGACAATGCTTAGTTAGCGTTGAATGCTGAAGCAGAGGATGAAAATCGAACACTTGGAGAATACAATAGCATGCACTGTTCTATTCAAATCGATCTGCTACACGTCCTCCTGCATGTCAAAGGAACAACTTTGAGCTCAAGCATGGATACTACACTCTTGTAGGAACATACTTGTTTCATGGACACAATCATGAGCATCCAATGGATCACATTGAGAAGTTTGAAAATTTGGAATCCAGCATCAAGGCTGACGGTGTGTCTTCAGGTTTTCTGCTCTACAAGCTTTTCCAGCACTCCTTAGCTGGTAAGCACTATCTTGACTTAAGGAGTTGAAGTTTGCATCACTTACGTGCTGGGAGGATGTGAAAGTAGCATTCTTGAACAAATTTTATGATGATGCAAGGTCAGAGGATATGAGGAATAAGATGTCTACCTTCTCTTAAGGAATCTCAGAAGCATTCAAGGCTGCTTGGGTGCATTTTAAGGGGTATCAGAGAGATTGTGCACACCATGGGTATGACAAATATCAGCTTTTGGGCATTTTCTACAGAGAATTGGATTGGAGGTACCCATTGGTCTTAGATGCTGCTAGCAATGGTAACAACAATACAAGGTCTCCAGCTCAAACCACCAAACTTAGCTTCCAACAACAAAACTATAGTTGATGATTTTGAGAGGAATAAGCTAGCTGAAAACATGGAGGAGCTTCAACTCGCTAAAGTTAAGGCAAAGCTTTAATGTTGTGCATAACCTTCTTGTTACTAAGAAGAATGTTAAGTTTGCTGCTGAAGTTGAGGCTTTTGAACCAGATGAGGATGAAGAAGAAGACATGAACTACGTCACTAGAGCTGGGTGTCAAGGTCAGAAGCTTGGTAACATACAGGGGAACAGGTACAACAGCATGTATGGTCAAAAGAGCACTTAAAACATCAATAAGAATTCTTCTGGGTACATTTCACGGCCTGAGTATCAGAAGACCAGTAGTTTCACAAGGAGTTACAAGAACTCATCTTACCAACCAACTCCACTGAAGTCTTTAGAAACTGAGATGAAGTCTATGCTAGAACAAATTCTAGAGGGTCAGCACTGGTTAGTACTGAAGACGTCACAACCCCTTCCTCTCTAGACAAATCCTTAGTCACCATCTTCTTTACAACCTGCTTGAACGTATGCGAAGTCTACATGCAATTATCAAAATGCATCTCAATCATGAGTGAACACAATATTTTCTTGTATCTTTCCTCCTCTTGCTCCTGTTTTGACTTCTTAGACTTCTTAGGAAAAGACTGTAGGTTTGTAGACTCTGGTCTTCGTCGTGGAATGCGGTAAAGCTAAAACTGGTTCTATCCAAGACGAGTGTCGATCGACACTGGGTTGGTGTTGGTCGACATTTGTATTTGGTGTCGAGGGCTGTGTGTCGATCTCGGTTGATATCTCTCTGTCAGATAGATCTTCATCTTCAATCTCATCAAGCTCAATGACATCTTCAATTGTCAAACCTGGTTTCAGCACTAATTTGAGTTGTTTTCCACTCCTTAAAGTGACTGCATTGCAAGGATTCTTGATTTTTGTATATAGGGTTTCGTTTAATTTGATTTATGTTTATGATTTGCGAGATTGATTTGGGGTTTAAGGTCTGTTCAATTTAAATTAGTGTTTCGATTTGAGGTTTTAATTTTGGGTTTCGTTTTTTTCATTTGATTTGGGGTTTCGGGTTGGGCGTTTGATTTTGTGCTTAATTTAGGGTATTGATTGAGTTTTATTTTATTAATGTTTTGTGTGTATCACCAACTGATCCATTTAAATTACTATCAGTCTTAAATTGGTTTATTTTTACAGATGGTTTCTTTTCATGACGACAATGATGAAGAGGAAGAAGTGTTAGGACCTAATGAAGATGGAAGCAAGAGGAAGACAGTGTCTGGAAAATCAAGCAGTGAGGTTCCACCAAAACCCAGGAAAAGACCAGCTCGTAGATCATCAGTATGGGCACATTTCATTGAAAATGTTGATTCTGAAGAAGCCGTTAGCAATTGTCGGTATTGTGGACAGGAAATTGGATGTGACAGCAAAAAAAACCGGAACAACTCCCATGAAGAAACCTGGAAAGATGTAAGTTATTCTTGGCTTATAAAGAGAGTGGTTCTCAGTCTGTTTTGGCTCCTGATACTAGTGGTGTAGTCACAGCCATGAATTATGATAAAGACTTGTTCCGAAGATCAGTGAATGAGGTTATTATTCTTAATGAGCTTTCACTTTCGTTTGTGGAATCAGAAGGGTTTAGGAGATTATGTTTCAATTTGCTGCCAATGTACACAGTTCATTGTAGGAAGACAACAACTACAGACATTTTCTCAATGTACAAACAAAAAAAGATAGGCTGAAGAAGCTATTTGGTTGTGATATGAAGAGAGTATCTCTGACAACAGACATATGGACAGATCCTACTACTTCATTGAGTTACATGGTAGTGACAGCCCATTGGATTGATGCAAACTGGATGTTGCAGAAGAGGATCATTAGCTTTAAACCTGTCATAGACCATGAGGGAGAAACCATTGCGGCACAGCTGAGTCAGTGTTTAGAAGATTAGGGAATTGAGAGTGTTTTTACAATCATAGTTGACAATGCCAAGGGGAATGACAAAGCATTAAGGTTGTTCACAGATGCTTTGAGGCTGACGGGACCTCAAACATTAGTTAGAGATGGTGCATATCTACACATGCGTTGTTGTGCACATGTTCTAAATTTAATTGTCAGAGATGGTCTGGCATCAGTGAGTGGGAGTGTAATTGCTATTAGGAACGCGGTAAAGTATGTGAGATCATCAATCCTAAGACTGGAATCATTTCAAAAGCGGGTGTTGATAGGGAATGCAAGTAGAGGGAGTGTTACACTTGACTGTATCACAAAGTGGAATTCGACCTACCTTATGCTGACATCTGCTTTGAAATTCAGAGGTGCATTTGAGAAGTTGTTGGCAGAAGACAAGCTTTACAATGAGTATTTCATGGAGATAGAAGAGGATGGAGAGAAAAGGATTTGACCTCTAGAGGCTGTTGACTGGGATGAAATTCATGGGTTGGTGAAGTTTCTATGATTGTTTTTCAACTGCACTTTGGCATTTTCAGCATCAAAGACAGTCATCATAGAGCAGCACCTCATTGCATTAAGCTTCAACAATGATGAGCTCCTAAGGACACAAGCAACAGCCATGAGAGCTAAGTTTGAGAAGTATTGGGATGGATTTATCAACATGTATCCATTAGTGATAATTGCAAGTATCTTTGACCCAAGGAATAAGACGCAATTTGCATCTATTTGCTTTGACAAGTTCTACGGTAAAGACAGTGAGGAGAGTAAGCATCTAAAGTCCTCAATTAAGAATGTAATGAAGAATATGTATGAAGAATATGTCTCGTGGCTGAGCACCTCCTCTCAAGGTGGATCTAAGAGTGATATAGGAGATTCAGAACAAGCAAGTGAAGTTCTTTTTGATTTGTCGGATGAGGATGGGTATGATAGAGAGTCTTTGTATGAAGAGATGGATAATGAAACTGCTAATGAGGAAGCTAGTAGTGAGTTAGACATATACGTGATGGAGAAATTTGTGAAGCGAAATAAAAATGTCTTGGTCATGGATTATGATGTGCTAGCATGGTGAAGGCAATATGAAATTTCCAATATTAGTTGAGCTTGCTAGGGATGTGCTTGCCATTCAAGTATCATCAGTGGCTTCTGATTCAGCATTCAGTACAAGTGGGAGGATTTTCGACCCTTATAGAAGTTGCTTAACACCTTATATGATTGAAGCTTTGCTTTGCTTACAACAGTGGCTGAGAAACACTATGGAAGCGGAAAAGATTGCAAACTTGGCTCAAATGCTTGATGAATTGGAATTCCATAACACCTTAGGTTATTAATTACCCTGTTGTATCTGGTTTTACCTTATCTCATTTATTTCTTGTGGGTTTAAGACTTTGAATGATTCAAGCTTATGAATATTTGATTCCTTGTGTAGCTTCTCCTTCGGACCAACCTCAGGCTGACGTGTGAGCTGCATGTGTGGTTAGAGACTCAAGCTGAAATAACAATGGCTACTTGGTAGGAAACATTCTATGATCTCTGATCTCTCTTTCAATCTAATCTCACTATGATCTCTCTTTCACTCTAATCTCTCTCTCATCTCTTTGTCTTTTTGACTATGATATCTCTTGGATTTGGACTTTTTTATGTTTGTGTCATTATAACTTGAAATTTGAACTTATTGGTAGTTAAAAACAGGTTATGTATGTTTATTGCTGAGGAAATGTTCACTCGTGCTTGATTTTCGTCAAATTTTGATGTTTATAACTTGTAATTCGGACTGGTTCGGAACCAAAAATTATTTACCGAAATAGATTTCGGTTATTCTCGGAACAATGTGGAAATTTTGTAAATAACCGATAACCGGAATACCCGAACCGAACCGACCCAAACTACCCGAAATCCCAGGGCTAAAAACCCCCAAACAAATAAATCTAACCTCGCATTTAGCATCAATGTCCTTAGAATTCTAGAGCTTCAAGTGGAAGATCTGCATGAGAGGGCAATTTTCCTCCTCAAAATCAGAATAAATATGATCATCTAAGCATGGACCTTCCTAAATAGCCGGTATTGCATGAAGAACAATTAGCTGAGGAGTGTATAGTAATCCCTAGACAACCACAAAATTTGTTGCAAGCTCTTCAACATATCTCTCTTTTATTGACGTCATCATCATCTCAAATGATAGCCTACCCCATGGATAATAGAGAGATGTATCAAGGTTCTCAGATATTTCAACATTGTTTTTTTATTTATTTTTATTTTTATTTTTTTGTCATCCAGCATAGTTTTTTGATATTTTTGGATTAAGGGAAGTAGGGAGCAGAAATCCGACGACAAGTATATGCGGGATCGATCACAAGGAGCAATGGTACACTAAAGACTTGCGAGACTCGTTCTTAGCTAAAGCGGAAAAGATTTGTTGTTTTGTTTTTCAGTTTGTAAATAAAGATGCAAAAATAAACTGTGATGAAACTTATGAATTAAAGACATTGGGCAGCAGGGTATTTTCAGAGAATCAATGAATAACGAATAGAAGCAATAAAGAATTCAAACATGAAGAACCGTTCTTGAACATGAACAGAAGTTTAGACTAATTCTCTCTCAAGACATTAGTCACTAAATTTTAACTATTCAATTACTAAACTCTCATTTGTAATTTCCTAGCCAAATTCGCATTATCAAACAAGTTCATTTGGTTCACAAAGCATTCTAACATCAACTCAAGAGAATGGATTCTTCTCCCAAAATTGTTTAGAAAGCAAAGAACAATGTTTAGAACTCAAAAATATGAAGGATAGCTGCTCAAAAGTCAAGCATAGGGTTTAAAAACAATGGGAGACGAGTTGGATCTGTTTCCGATTGAATATGCGCCAAAATATGTGTCAGAGGTAAGGGATCGATCGGTTTGGGTGAGGACCGAATGGTTCGGCACTCCCAGCTTTCAATTCTGCATCTGCTTCAACTACTCGTCAGAATGACCTCTCTTCACGAAATCGGGTGTAACTCTTGAATTCACTGTTAGATTTCCTTGAAATCACTTGTATATGAAAGCTAACATCTGTATCCACGTTTTTTCCAAATATGAGAAAGATCTAACGGTGAAAAATTGTCCAACTGATCCCAAACATCTGATACATCTACATGAATCTACATCTCCAATGTGTGTTTGCATCCCAAATAGGCTCATTTTATTCCAAACCAACCTAAAACCTGTTAAGACTCTATAATGGACTAAAAGACTCTAAAAACACACTTTGACTCAATAAAAGTTATAAAATGAAAGAGAAAAGAAATACTTAAAACCGATAAAAACACGATATATCAACTCCCCCCGACTTAGATTCTTGCTTGTCCTCAAGTAAAACAAAAATCTTAACCAAGAGAAGATGTTTGAAAATGCGAGAACTCACATATTCTTTTGGGATCATGCTCTTAATTAATTGCCTGCAAACCATTATCACAAAGTTCATATCAAACTGTACAATAATGTACTTCACCATGACATCATGAGACCCCTAAATCACAAAGAACTTCAGAATCAAATAACTTAACCTTTTAACATTCATTAGCAGTTTCGTGCACTCTCACAAAGGGGATATCGAACACGTTATGGTCTAGGTGTAAAGGCAGTTTAGGTGGCTCAAGTGTTTAAGGTTCAGCAGTAATACGAACGGATGCAAATCATTATGCAAAATCACAGTGAGACACAGACCAATTAGGAGGTACATAACTTCCCTCTAACTCGGATCACCCTAACCACATCAAATCCCAAGCAAAAATCATATCACCTTAACTAAATCAAACCCAAGCAAGATCATAAGTATAGTAGATGCTTTGACAATAAATCCAAAAACAATGACTTTTCCGGTTCCATTCTTTCTCCTTTCCCGTTCTTTTTTTCTCATTTTTTTTTTCAGTTATCTTTTTTGTTTTTTTTGTTTTTTTTTCTTTTTTCGGGGGAGTGGAACCGATTCTCGTCAATCAAACTGCATCAACAAAACTTAATTATGATCGCTCACAACACATGCTCAACAATATAACCATATAACCACAAGAACTCAATGTCAATCATCCCAAACAACTACAATTACAATCCTAATTAAAAGAAAGCTATGTCGGTCTGTATACTCCGTAGTTTTTGCACATGAATATACATAATGACAATGACACAAGAATGTATGTAGTATGAAGCATGGATAGGGCTAAAGGTGTTGTACTAGACTAAAGATGAGTCTAGCCATTCAGAGTTTACAAAGAGTGGTAAAACAACGTGGATTAAACTCTGAATGTATTATCCATTACATGATTACCAACCCCCTAAGTGAGATATAACAAGTCAAGATTAAGTTCAAATAAGCAAGGTTAAGCTAAAATAATCCAAATTTCGAAGTGAGGGATTATACGAGTGATCTAGTCATGAATTTTCCTGAAGTTCCAAGTTATCCTTAAACAATGCTAAATGGTCCCAAGGAAATGAAATCAAGCAAGGTGCAGTTCCCTAAGAAAAGCTCATAATTCTCAAACAAAATTTTGATTCAATAAAACAGACACGATTTTGATTCGATAAAACAAACTAATTGACTCAAGAAAACATCAAAATGAAAAATAAGAAAAAGCAAAATTGCATTAGTAGATTAGTAACATCCTCCCCCAGACTTGCTTCACACCGTCTCGGTGTGAGAACAATTCTAAAAGAAAACATCACAACCAAAAAGCAAAAATAAATGAAGATGCAAAAAAGGAGAATAAAAATAAGAAAACTTACCTGGGACTTCTAGTGGGTTGCCTCCCACAAAGCGCTTATTTTTTGTCTTTAGCTTGACCGCTCAACACAAAACATTAATCATAAGAATCAAAAGGTTGAGCCAATGCACCTTTAGTCCTTCTCCTGTTACCACACACAACAATATGAACAAAGTAACACACAATTATCCGTGATAAGGAGGCAAAATAACCATCAACTAAATTTACTACAAATGTAGCATATATCTTGAAACCTTTTTTAATGGTTGGATGCTCATGAGGATCAAATGTATTTGGTGGAAATATAAAATCAATTTCAGGTCTTAACGAGGTTTTAACAAAATAGTCAATTTCATCCCCATTAATCTCATATAGCACAATATCTCCATCCATATAATCAACCTCAAGATCCTCAGTCTCATGCAAGATGGAATCAATATCAAGCACAACTCCTAAATCAGATTCATCAAGATGAGATCTAGATATTTCAGGCATTGAAAACTTAAACTCGAGATCATGAACATTCAAAGCACAATGATATTCAATATCAAAACATATCTCATGGTAATCTCTAGCAAGTTTTTCTGCTCTAAAAGTATCTAGTTGTTGAGACTCACTTATCAAATCATAACATTCACTGATGATCTTGGGAGTATGCAAATTAGAAGTCACATCTTCGATGCAAGGCATACAAAAATCCTCAAAATCATGAATTTCAAGGGTTGAAACGCATGTACCTTCTATTCCGCTCGGTGGAACCCAATATATTACCTTTTCAAGATCATGTGCTTCTTTGATATCATAGCCTTTGAGTTCCCTTCCTTCATATGCTGCCCGCAACGATATGAGGTTAAACCGGATCATAGTCGCTAAGTCACTCCTTGTCAATGTTGGATTCTCCACGTAACGTTCATCCAACTCCACTTTTTGTTCCGGTGTAAGAACACTCTCATCAAATGGTGGTTCTATATATGGCTCATCCTCTTTTTCTTGTGGCCAATCATTGGATTCCATGGCCACCAACTCCTAAACCACCAAAAAGAAATAAAAATTGTTAGTTAAAAAAAAACTGTAGAGAAAATGCTCTAGACTAAAAACTAATCCTAAATCTTTAGGTAACGCAATTGCTCCCCGGCAGCGGCGCCAACTTGATTACTCGAGTTTTTAACCCGATAACTTAACCGAAGTAAAGTATATGCGGGATCGATCACAAGGAGCAATGGTACACTAAAGACTTGCGAGACTCGTTCTTAGCTAAAGCGGAAAAGATTTGTTGTTTTGTTTTTCAGTTTGTAAATAAAGATGCAAAAATAAACTGTGATGAAACTTATGAACTAAAGACATTGGGCAGCAGGGTATTTTCAGAGAATCAATGAATAACGAATAGAAGCAATAAGGAATTCAAACATGAAGAACCGTTCTTGAACATGAACAGAAGTTTTGACTAATTCTCTCTCAAGACATTAGTCACTAAATTTAACTATTCAATTACTAAACTCTCATTTGTAATTTCCTAGCCAAATTCGCATTATCAAACAAGTTCATTTGGTTCACAAAGCATTCTAACATCAACTCTCACATGTTAGAAATACAATGCTCAATTTACATTCATTCAGGCATTTTATCGAACATCTCTGAAACACATAAAAGCCTAAGTTCTAAAACAGGGTGATCAATCCTATTCTAGCATTGAGAACATGTAAATCGAAGAACCCAAAGATTAAGAATTCCCTAAGACATCTAATCCATCAAATCATTGAATTATCCTACTTAGAACCCTAAAACCCAATAGAAAAACTACTCACACATATTGCAAAGAATAACACAAAAGGATATGAAAGAAAACATGATTGAATAGATTAAAATAAGAATAGGGTTTAGAAATCTTCTTCAAGTGTCAAGAGAATGGATTCTTCTCCCAAAATTGTTTAGAAAGCAAAGAACAATGTTTAGAACTCAAAAATATGAAGGATAGCTGCTCAAAAGTCGAGCCTAGGGTTTAAAAACAATAAGAGACGAGTTGGGTCTGTTTCGGATCGAATATGGGCCAAAAAATACGTCAGAGGTAAGGGATCGATCGGTCCCGGGTGTGGACCGATCGGTCTGGGACTCTCAGGTTTCAATCTGCATCTGCTTTAGTTACTCGTCAGAATGACCTGTCTTCACGAAATCGGGTGTAACTCTTGAATGAACCGTTAGATTTCCTTGAAGTCACTTGTATATGAAAACTAACATCTGTATCCATGTTGTGTCCAAATATGAGAAAGATCTAACGGTGAAAAATTGTCCAACTGATCCCAAACATCTGATACATCTACATGAATCTACATCTCCAAATGTGTGTTTGCATCCCAAATAGGCTCATTTTATTCCAAACCAACCTAAAGCCTGTTAAGACTCTATAATGGACTAAAAGACTCTAAAAACACACTTTGACTCAATAAAAAAAATAAAATGAAAGAGAAAAGAAATATTTAAAACCGATAAAAACACGATATATCAACAAGGGCCAAATATGCATATCTCAGCATCTGTTTATCTTTGACTGTCTTCTTCTTTAGAATGTTGATAACACATAATAAGGTGCTAAACAGAATTTTCTTCCTGGCTGTCCCTCGCCAAACCGTGACTAGTTTGAACTCTCTTAAAAAAAAAAAAGATGCTCGGCAAACCCCACCCATATCTTTTAGATTTCGCAACATCCAACTAATTTCCCAGAATACACAACCCAAAAGTAGTGGACCAGTTAGGTTGGCTTGGGAACTCGAGCAATATACCAAGCGAGGACCCACTAAAGTGAATCATCGTTTTTACCTTGTAGTATACGTTAACCCTCTATCCGACAAGTTCTTCACAAAAATTAATCAATCAATTCGGGAGATTAAGCGGTTCCATCTAAAAAACAACTGGTAGCATTTTTAGCAACCCATTTGCCACACCGCCATTAAAGAAAAAGAGGTAATATCTCTATATTAGTAAAAGAGAAGTACAAAATTAAATATCGGTGGGATCAAAATAAAAAAGTAAACCCTATTTTATTTCAAAGTTTTAATATTTATAATATATGAACCTTTAGAAGTTTTAATATTTATATTATTTTAAATTTTTAAAAAGATTAAAAATTATATATTTTGAAACTTTAATAAATCTTTAAAATTTTAAATTGTTTAACTATTATAATATTTTGAAGTTTTTTAAAATTTATAAATTTGCTCAAACATAAAACCGGATTATATCAAAAAAAAATTTAAATTTAAATGCCTTATAAATCAAACTTGTGGCTCATTTGTAGTTCGAAGCATGTTGGTCTTATTTATAATGATATGAACTGTTGTCAAAAAATTATTTTGGCTGATGTGGGACGCTGTACAAACATTATTTTTGACAATCGAGTAATATATGTCTGTTTTGAAAATTTCAAATTACAACATATATAAAAAATATGTTGAATTTTTATCATACAATCGTATTATATATTGTTATATAATAAATTAAAAATAAGATCACATTAAAATAAAAAGAGAGTAATAATTGTTTTTAAAATATTATTTTCATTAGTTAGAAAATATTAGGAAATCCAAAATTAAATATGGAAATGATATAATTATAGTTACCTAAATATATGCAATGAAATTTAATATGAAAATAAACATTTGTATAATTAGCGACTGCCGATTAGCGACTACACGTTTTAGTCGTCATATAGTTGTACAATATGGAATAGGGACTATTGAGCAAATATTGCTGTAGTCGCAGTTTGCATGTTTTCTTGTATTTGCTGTACCTTTTTTTTAAAATACCCCTCTTTTCTATCCATTTCAAAAATACCTCTTTTCAAATATGAAAAATTGAAAACTTCTATATAGTTTATAAGATACATCTAGATCATCATTACTACTAGGAGACTCAATCCAGATATTTAGAAAAGTGTTAAAAGGTTCTAAACGGTATTTACAAGACTTTTATAAGGTTTTTAAAAACTTTACAAAGTTTGATATGGTTTTTAAATGATTTTTAAAAGGTTTTTAAAAGGTATTTATATGGTATTTATGAAATATATATAAATTTACACACATATAAAGATAATTTGTGTCTATATATATAAGGTTACACATATTTTTTTGATAAATTTCAATTTTTTGTGACTTTTGGATTAAATTTGAAAGAATAGTATTTTTAAAAAGTGGTATTGAAAAAAAAGATATTTTTGAAATTCTCCCCAAATTAATTTGGACCTAACAAAGATCCAATTTAAAAATTCGGGTTAAAAATTAAAATTGACCCAACCTAAAGTACAAAGAAGATATATCTATATCTTATTAAGAACTTCATTATATTTTAAAACTATATGGTTGTATTTTGTTTCATTGCATGATATGTTCTAAACATATGAATAAATTCTAATTCGATCATTTTTAAGCTCTCTGAGTTGAATCAATCCATGGGTGTAATCTTGGGCGATTTTTTTTCACGAAATAGACTCTTAGCAACTCCTATGTTCGAAGTCAGATGCTTTTTGGTTTTTTATTATATGAGCTTATGTCATGCACATAGACTTTAACAAATTTATAAATTTTATTAAATAATTTGTATTATATATATATTAGATAAATAGAAAACATCATTTATGCATCTTCAAATCGATTTAATATTCCTTGTTTGATAGAAAAATTATATTATGGAATATGTTTTGAAAATTATAAGAAAAATGATAATTATAGTGAATGACACAATTTATCCCATTTGTTTTCAACATTTATCAAATATTTAAATGATCAGAAGGGTTATATAATTTTCTAGGTCATAAATTTCAATTTTTAATAATATTAAAAATGAAAAAGCCAATGCATTTAGTATATATAGAAGATTAAAATTTTTAATATTAAAATTTTATATTTTTAAGTCTATTTAATATTATTATATGTTTAACCATCAATTTTACAATAAAATATTTGGAGACTTAGAGTTTTGAAGGAAAAATAATACAATACAATTAAGGGGAATTAGATAGATGTAAACAAAACATTGAGGTATTTACCAAAAAAGAAAAACGAAAAAAATTGGGATTGATTGTGATTTTTAACACAAACCACCAAAACTGCGTGCACAAAAAAAAAAAAAAAAAAAAAAAAACAAAAAAAAAAAACAAACCACCAATAACTCTTTTTTAATATTTATATATATATAAAGAATTAGATGTGAAAAAATATATTTTATGCTAGTGTGGTTAGAGCATCATCTTGGGTCAAATCCGGCGACCACAAAGGATGTAACATGCATCTACAACCAGCTCACACACTATTACAAGTCCCACCGACACTCGCCAAAGCTACACGTGATTCCAACGTATCAATCACTCATTTGAATGATCATCACATTTTTTTATAAAAGAAAACAAATCCGATCCAACACAAGTGGAACATAAAGTATTCCAAATCTCCACACAATAGTATATCAACTTTGAAAAAAATGAATATTTAAAAATAAATTAAACCGACAAATGATGACACAAGAAAACAGAAAATAAAGACAAGATTCTCCAACCGAAGCAAACGTCATGTGTCACATCACATGAGCCAAACTCCAAAACAGAGTCCGACCATTGCCGTTACGACAGTATCTGTTCGAGTAATCATCCCCGTTACAGCGCCGTTTTTATCATCAGCCACCTCGCTGTCATCATCGGACGGAGCATCAGCGCTAGGTCCGTCAGCGTCATCGGCCTCCGCGTTCTTAGGCTTTTTCTTACTCGACTTAGGAGCTGGAGCCGCCGTCTTAACGGCTTTATAGATCTCTCTAGGCAACAACACTTTATCAATCTTGTAAATGATCAACGGCTCTTGATCCTTTAACGTACCCATTACCTCCGCGGTCACAACGTCCGTCTCGAGTGTCACATCCTCTCCGTCATTCTGAACGGTGAAATCAAACTTGTTGTCACCTTCCGTCGCTAACGTGTTAACGGCTCCGTTACCTGACCTAAGCATCTGTAACGACTGGTAAACCGGCATGCCGTGGTACAACACTAACGCCGTCTTGTTCGCCGGAGAAAGAGTTTTGAATTTCGGCATGAATTTACCGACAGCGCTGTCGGATGGACAGAACACAGTTAAGCCTCCATCTACGGTGTCTTGGAACGTTTTGTCGGCGCCTGTTGATTTCAAGATGTCGGAGAAAGCTTTGCATCCTTGTTTCTCGAGGATTGTTGTGAGAATAAGGTCGCTGGGACTCGCGGTTGGAGCTTCTGCTTCCGGCGAAGTTAAGACTTGGCTTATATGAAGAACAGAGATGTTATAAGCCTTTTCAAAGATGGATTTAACGTAATGAGCTGTGAGCTTGCTATCATCTTCTTGGACACCAAAAGCGACTTTCCCGCCTTTTATATCCGTGATGTTAACGTATCCAGAAGTTCCTGTCGCTGACCCGGTGGATTGAAACATGGAGGCAGTGGAGGTAGAGCCGTCGGTGATCTGGTGTAGTTTCTTGGCGCCATAGTAATCAACCAAGACATGGAGAGAGAGAATGTTACGAATTGTGTAGAGAGAGTATCCTTTGGAGAGGATTGAGGACATTGCTGAGTTATCAACGGCCAAGACGGTGATCGTTTGACGGCGGTTGATCTCATCGGCGAGATGAGTAGCTGAGAGGTAGTGGTTGAAAGTGGAGAAATCAGGGTTTTTAGCCAAGATTCGGGTTATGTTATGTGCATTTGAGAGAGAGGACAAGAGATGGAGCTGGACAATGAGAGCCAAAACGGTGGCTACTCCCTGGAAAGATGCCATTTTCGGGAGGAGGACTCGGCGGCTGTGATAGAATAGAAGACTTGTGTGGTACCAATTTGGGAGAGTGGTCTTTTATAAAATATAAGAGATAGATAAAAATAATAATAAGCACAAAGCTGTCTCGCATATTTCCAGCGCAGTAGCAGGTAAGTGGGCTCTACATAGGTTGAGTCTTGGTCACATTTGAAAGTAACATGGATTCACAAGTTACATATAACATACTCCGACCGACACTTATTTACCCATTTCAAAACTATCATTTATATAGTACGAAAAAATAGCATTGAGACACCGTTTGTATCTTTCTATTTACCTATTAACACCGTTTGGAAAATGGAGAAAACATTTCATACTTGTACACGTCCAAAAAGTATTAATTTCTACCTGTACAAACAAGTAGTGTCAATTTATACATGAACCTGGAACATTTCAAATCGAGCCGAATTCGGAGTCCACGTTAACAGAGCTAAGTCAACTATAAAGGGTGTTGACTCAGATTCTACGTGTGTGATGATGTGGCATTGGCTCCTATACGACGTCGTTTTGTTTAGTTTGCTTTGGAAAAAAAGTTCAAAAAGCCAAGACCCGTGGCTCGAACCCGAGTTCTCATAATATTGTTAAACATTTAGACTTATAACCATGTTGTTTCGAATTGGGGGAAATAACAATTTCTAGGGTTTATTTACGATTTGGGTTTTATTTTTTTTCTTCTTCTTTTTCTTCTTCTCTAAAATTGACGACTTGAAGTGACGAAGGAGGTTGAAGAGTTGAAAATGCAGCTTCGTAGCTTGAAGAACATCGTAGTGTTTGTTTTAGTGATAATTTTCTTTTTTAGGTTTATATTTTGAGTATGAGTTCAAGCAAATAATTAGAAATTTCAGTTTGGTAGCCAATGTCAATTTCAAGTCGTCAATTTCAGAGGAAGAAGAAGAAGAAGAAGGAAAAATAAAACCCAAATTGCAAATAAGCCCTAGAAATTGTTATTTTCCCCCAATTCAAAACAGCATGGTTATAAGTTAAAAAGTTTAACAATATTTTGTATGTGGTTGTGGGATCAGTTGGTTAACAATGGGTGTCGACTTTTTGAATTTTTTTTTCCAAAGCAAACTAATCAAAACAACGTCGTATGGGAGCCGATGCCACATCATCACACACGTGGAATCTGAGTCAGCACCCGTCACAGTTGACTTAGCTCTGTTAACGTGGACTCCGAATTCGGCTCGATTTCAAATGTTCAAGTATGAATTTTGAATTTTAATGGAGTACATGTATAAATTGACATTACTTGCTTGTACAAATCGAAATTGACACTTCTGGACGTGTACAAGTATGAAATGACCATTTTCCCGTTTGAAAACCAAACACTCTTTTTCCTCACAATTTGACTTTATTGCCCTTCTACCTTAGAGCATGGCTATGACTGCATGGCAATTGCTGTCCCTCTTATTTTGGTCCCATGGTTAAAATATGATTATTTTGATCATGGGACCATTGTATGATTTTTATTTATGAGCATTGGTGTCCTATTGTTTTTGGTAACATGATTAAAATAATAAGAATTTGTGTTTTTAAAAATTAATAATTTAAATTAATAAGTAAAAACATATTAAAGATTGGATTAATATAAAACATATAACATTAACATTGAAAACATTAAAAAAATTACAAAGTTTTAGAAAGATGAAAAAACAAAAAACATACAATTAAGACATTAAAAATATAAAACATAAAACATACAAAGATCAAAAATAAAAACAAACATTTTATTCAATTCATAGAAATTTTAAAATTAATCTTCATTATCCAGAAGATATCCAAAGTTAGTCCAAATATGCTCAATTATCCCATGATGACCAAAAAACATCACACATAATGACCATAAAAAAAAAAAACATCACCCAATCATAAAACGCCACGTGGTACGAGGGACTTGTATAATTTGTCCCAATATGAAGAACGTCCTTCACAATAATCGTTTTATGATTTATTTTTAAAACAAAGAAATACATGGGACGGAGCTTACTAACGCCAATGCAAATGCTCTAAGTCCCCCTTTACTAACTAGACCACTCAGCCAAACTAGTTTTTTTTTCCATTCAATCTTAATAATGATTAAATAAAAAACATAAACTCTCATCCATCGATTCCAGAAACAGAGACATTAGAAAAAAACCTAGACGATCCCTAGTTCTTTTTATGGTTTCGCCGTTCCAATTAAGAAGAGATTTTAAGGACCTATCTTCTTTCTTTCTACTCATCGATCATTAAACAAAGGACGCTTCACAGTCTCTTTGGTGTTGTTTTTCCTGGTACCTTCTTGCTTTATTTCTCCTCTTTTTTCTTACTCACATTTTGTTTAGGTTTCTGCTCTTTTATGAAATTTGATCTTCTTACTGTTGAAAAATCTCTCAAATCCGATGTGTTTCCGCCTGATTTTTAGGTAATGATACTCAGATCTTGCCAATTTTTAGAGTTTCAATAATTTTTGATGCTTGACCGGCCTTTGTTCTTTTGTTTTTGCTTAGTTTTGGTTTAAATAGACTTCTTATTTTTGGTTTGAGGTTTGGAAGTGTACGGCAGTTTAAATCGATTTTTTTGTGGAGCTGATTTAATTTAGGTTTTATTGATGGATCCCTTGATTTGAGTTTTTTGGTATAAGCGTGTGCTTGTGTATACGGTATCTGATGATTGTGTGGATGCGATTGTGTGGATGTGTTCTTGTGGATACTTTTTTCGTTTGAGTAAATGTTGTGTTTAGAGGACTATGAATGTCTAGCTATATTGACGTAATGTGGATGTTGTGGATGATTGACGAACACATTATACTATAGAAAAATGTATCTAAGTATAATGTTCATTTATTCATGGATTCATTGATTTTCTTGGTTGTATGACTTTTATTTGACAAATGTTTTCATACCCAGTTCATGTAAAATGTCTTAGAAATGTAGTACTCCATGTATTATAAACAAAATCATGGTTAAAAGTGTTATGAATAAACATGGAAAGTAGCATCCACATGTTAAGTTATGAATGTGCTATATGGTGTTTATGTGGATGCGGTATTTATGGATGCATTGTCATGGATGTGGTCATGTGGATGCCTTCACGTGGTTATATGTAAGGTGACGGGACGATGCGTATGGACGACTTGATTTTTTGGATATAAAGAATAAAATACTCTATATTCTTGAAATTAATGAGGCAATTGTAAAACAATATCATAGATTGATAAGGCCTCTTTGTATAAACTATTTTACAAACAATTTTGTTTGGTGTATGGTGATTTTTGTGCAAAAAATATCGATTATGGAATAATTGAAGTCTACAACGTCATGTATTTAGCTTCTCCTCACGTGACCAAAAACATGAATATGGATCAAGACAACAAAAGTCAAAAGATAAATACAAAACGAGAATCACTTGTAAGTTGTAACAATGCATGAAGATCTTCATCATCTCTTACAAACAGCAAAAAAAAAAAACTAAAATTGTTAAAAAACACACACAAACAAATTCGATTGACTTTTGAAATGTGAAGAGAATAGATATCTACTTCTCCCCCTTTTCTCTGTTTTTTCTTCAACTTATGTTTGGAAAATTTTGGAAGGATAAAAGCACTACTTATTATTTAAAAAACGTGAGAATAGCTAACTTAAAATGCTTAGTCTCTTGCTCTTTTGCTGCATTTTTAGTTGTTTGACTTTTCCCTCATATGAAACAACATATATCCAGTAGTACGAAAGAATATACCCCTAAAACTTATATATTTACTAAAAAAAGAACCAAATGAACCATAAAATTGTATTGAAGAGATTCTTGATTATAATTGTTGACTCAAGAACATACAAGTGATACAAGTCCTTTATATATCCCATATGTACGACATAGTCAAAAATGAAAACACATCCAAAGTACGACATCCATATGGACAACACTTGGTGACTGAGTCGTTGTCAGTAATTGTGTGGATGTGCTTTTGTGGATATATTCTTGTTGTTACATGTGAGGTAACATTTTCTCTTTGTGGATATGTACTTGAAGGCATTTCAGCACCTTGAAGCCGATCCATGAACTGGTTAGAGACATATTGAAAGACCGAGGAGCTTTCCGATAATGGAATACCTAAGCTTGATTTCTCTAATCCTCTAGGATCTTGCACAACTTTTTTCTTGTTTGGGAACATCTCTAAGCAAGAAGAATCCACAAACCAAGGATAAGGACGCTTGAATCATCCCTTGTTGAATGATCATACCATGAATCTTCCTCACCTGTATGTATGCTCATTGTTTTTTAAAACCCATAAACCTTTGCTTTCATATGACTGGAAACAGTAAAATGCGAACCATATCAGAAGTGGATCCTAATACCCCATTAAAATTATTCATTTTAGTAAAGATAAATCATGAATGCAAAGTTCGGAGGCATACCATTTCCTCTTCATTGTCAATTCGATTCAATCTCTCACGAGTCACGCCGTCCAAGAGAGAAAGTGTGAGTTCTATCTACCCCAGAAATTTAGATTTCGTAAAGTCAAACCTTCAACACGAATTAACGGCTCGTAAAAAATATGTGTTTTCTTTAATTACGACCCAAAGATCAATCTATAGAAAATTGAAACATAATCGCTCAACAAAGAGTGTTGAAAAAATCTGAAAGTCGAGAAACGACCAAACTCTCTCCTTGTGTACCTTATCCACACAATCCCTTTCTAACCTAGAAAAAGACACGATTTAAGTCTCTCCTTGTGTCCTTTATTTCCAGCCACACGATTTAAGTCTCTATAGTTAAGATCCTAGGGCCAGTATTTAATTGTGACTAACCATCTTGTTTACGCTTCCGTGTCTTTGGGTTTGAGAAGAGGGGCAAAACAGTCCAATTTTCTTGCGACAGTGATAAAGCAACCCTAAAACGGTGCCTAAACTAGAAACGGTCCTAAACTGAAGGGCCAATCACAAAAATGGTGCCTCGTTGCAAGATTCCCATATAGTAAAGAGAAGGCAAGCACAAACATGAACCTCAACTCGATTTTTCACCTAATGTTCTTATTTTTATTTTTTATTTTTTTTAATGATTTGTGCCGTTGACATTTAATTTAGTTTTAATTTTAATTGAAAATATATTAAGAAATTAATTACAATCGGGTAAGGTCAATTTCTTAATAAAATCTGAAGTTAATATATCATAAATATATAATTTTTTGTTGATTTAAAATATGAACTCTTCATATGGTAGAAACATTTGTCAACGTTTTGTTGACTTCTAGTTAAACTATAAAGTCTTGTTAATTTGGCTGTATAGAACACAACATTAAGTGCCTAACCTAAGAAATTACAAAGGGTCAATAACAAAACAACGTCGTTTCTAACATAACTAAAACTCCCAAATTGAAACTCGAGTTTTAGGGTTATGAGAATCGAGTTTCAGTTTAGGAGGTTTAGTTATATTATAAACGACATTGTTTTCTTATTGACGGAATTACGTACGTTAACAGCTAATTGACCCCGTGTGTATTTTTTCTTTGGCCACTTAATGTATTGTCTCATACTGCCAGTTCAACAAGACCTTAGGATTTAATTAAAAGTCTACAAAAAATTAAGAATTGTTTCCATCAAAGGAAGAGTACATGCTATAAATCAACAAAAATGTAGACTTCATTGGTTAAATGACATTTTTTCCAATTTTAATGGTTTTTGAATTATAGTTTTTGGTTTTTAAATTCTAGATTTTGGTTGATGGCTTATAGATTTTATACTAAAAAGATATAAAAAATGAAAAAAATGTTGACTCACGTTAAGAAATAAAAAAACCCACAAAATGTGTTTTTTTGGATTATAGAAAGAAATTAGAAATTTTTTCTTAAATCTGATTTTCCTAAGATTTAGGAAAGCTATTCTTTTAAAAATCATGAATGGCTAATAAAATGGATTTTTTAAAATCAAATACCCAAACTAATATAAAATCATATGCCACTCAAGACCTTTAATTTCAGATTCTTTAGTTGGGTTGGATATAAAAAATTTATTTTCCTATATACTAAAAAATAATTATTATTATCCTTTCACTTTTTATGATCTTATTTGTATTTTAGTTTACTTTATTACATAAAACATATGTATAATATTTTTTCCACATATGTTGCAATTTGAATTTTTTAACGACATATATACTCAATCGATAAAAAATGTCCCACATCTGCTATAAATTTTTAGAAAATAGTTCATAACTATTATAAATAGGGAAAACGATCTGTGTCCCTCCAGGAAGTTTCATATAGCACTGTAACATCACAGACTTTCAACATCGATCTGTGTCTACCCAAAACATATTTGCAGACATATTTCCCCCTAAAATCTAAGTTCGAAACCTCTGTCCACATAATTTATAATTCCATGGTTAACAATTGGTTTACTGTTACCCAAACAACAATTAACCGTTTAACAACGAAAACAAACCAATGTAACCAAAGAAAAACCAGCTCAATGGTTTAATCACTGTATTGCTCTTCTAAAACCCCCAAAAATCGAAAACCCCCAAAAATCGAAATCCCCAAATACGAACCCTAGAAACTGAGTAAGCAAAACTGAAGATAAATTCGAGTGAGTTAGATACGAATGCAATGGCCATTCGTCACAAAGAAGCTGAATCTGTTCCTCACGAAGAAGCTGGATATGTTCCTCACGAAGAAGCTGGATCGGGTCATCCAACAATCGATGACGAACCAAATGATGAAGATCCTAGGGAGCGAGATGCTTTTGAAATCGAGAAGCCTATATTTGAGTTTAGAGATGAACCTTCGATTCTTCATGATGCGTATCCATTAAGTGAGAGTGATGGAGATGAAGAAATCCTGCAGGAGAGAAAGCGAGAGAACTTCAAGTGTGGAGATGGGAATTTCTACTATCACTAGCCGTTTTTCAATGCTAATGCTTTTAAGGAGGTTGTACTCAAACATGCTCTGAAGACAGGATGCAACATCCAACAAAATAGGTATGACAAAACAAAGCTTGCGTTTAAGTGTGGTGGTGATGGATGTGCTTGGCGTGTATATTGTTCAGTGACTGGGAAATGTAAGAGGTGGAGGGTGAACAGGTTCAAAAATGAGCATACTTGTAATCCGAATGGTGATTGTGAGATTATTAAGGTTCCGGTTATTGCTCGATTGTTCCTAGATAATATTAGAGATGAGCCTGACTATTTTATGCCTATGAAGATAGAAGAAACGATTAAGAAAAGATGGAAGATCACTGTATCTAGGCCTCAATGTCAAGCTGCAAGGAACAAAGCATTGAGGTGGATTGAGAGAGAATACAATGCGCAGTTTGCAAGGCTCCAAGATTATGCGGCTGAGATAAGATAATCAAACATTGATTCAACTGTTGAAGTTGAGATTGTGAAGAATGACCAAGGCCAAGATGTATTCAACATGTTCTACATTTGCTTTGATGTGCTCAAGAGAACATGGAAAAATACATGTAGGCCACTCAGAGGAGTTGATGGAACCTTCATGAAAGGCAAGGTTAAAGGGTAGTTGCTGGTTGCCTTAGGTAGAGATTCGGATAATGCTATGTGTACAAGTTGAAAAAATTTACAATTGAGTGTGGTTTGTGAGAAAGCTCAAGACTGATTTGGGACTAATGGATGGAGATGGTTATATCATTGTATTTGATCGTCAAAAGGTAGTATCCATTATTCATATATATTAATTTGTGTTTCTGTTTGTGAGATTTTTTTTTTTTTGGTTTCTTTCAGGGATTGATCCGAGCTGTGGAGTTAGAGCTATTAAGGATTGAGCATAGGATGTGTGTGAGACACATCTATGGAAACTTGAAGAAAAATCATGGGAAGGATAAAGAGATGAAGAAGTATATTTGGGATGTGGCTTGGAGCTATAGTGAGATTGTGTTTGAAACAAATATGATGAGGTTGTTCAACTACAGTGAGGTTATTTGGCGTGATGTTCTGAAAGCAAAACCAAGGACTTGGTGCAGGGCATACTACAAGCTAGGGAATTATTGTGAAGATGTGGAGAACAACTCAACAGAGTCCTTCAATGCGTCAATACTGTCTGCTAGAGACAAAGAATTTGTGCCAATGCTTGAAACCATCAGGAGACTTCCAATGGTTCGGATTGCAAAGAGATATGTTACCTCTCATGATCACAAAGGGTGATGCACGCCATATGTGTCTAAGTTCCTAGCAAAAGAGTTCAAGGCAGCCTCATTGTTCAAGACTAGAAGAATTACTAATGACATGTATGAAGCTACACTTGGAAACATATCTCACCGGGTAAGCTTGACTGAGAGGACTTGTACTTGTCGGAAATGGGACATATGTGGCATCCCTTGTGAGCATGCTTATGCTGTAATGATTAACAAGAAGCTTGAGGTTGAGGACTATGTTTGTCACTGGTTCAGAACCCCTATGTTGTGAGCAACTACACAGAAGGACTACTTCCACAAACATGACCAACATTTTCGCCAGCAACAACATTCCCTAATGTCCATCTACCACCTGAACCACAATAACCCAGGAGGAAGAAGGGAAAACAGAGTAAGAAAGACAAAAAAAAAAAAAAAAAACGAGGCCAAAATGAGTTTCCTTCCAAGAGGGTACCTAAGGAATTAAAAAGAGTAATGCATTATGGTATTTGTGGTACAGCTGGTCACAATTCTTGGTTTCATTTGAAGAAACGCTCTAATGCACTTGTTAGTATATGATTTGCTTATATGTCTTAATGTGACTATTTTGTCTAATGTTTCTAATATGTGTCTCTTTATTTGCTTCTTATACCTTTGAAAGAAGGACTAGCACTCAAGAAATTAGAAGTCAAGTGGAAGGAGTCACTCAATAATGAATGTCATGTGTTTGTTTTTGGGTTTTCATATGACTCGTTTGTATTTTCATATGACTCGGTGTTTTTTTAAATTTTGGGGTATGACCATCAGGATAACTCGGCTTATGGGATAATATTTAATTGTTTGTTGAATATTTTTTTATCTAGCTTCAATGTGTCTTTGTTGATTTAATTTGCCAATTTAAATTTGATTTTGATGAATGAACATAACTATCAATCTGAGAATAATATAATACAATCAATTATGGCTACTTGCCAATACACTACAAAAGTTACACTCACAAAGATGAGATTGATCATGCCAATACAGTACAAAAAAAACAGTCACAAAGATTGATCATGCCTAACAGTACAAAAGAAACAATCACAAAAGACAATCGATTATGACATTATGCCATTACACTACAAAAGATAATAATCAACATCGATTCAACCTATCACTTTAGTCAAACCAATCATAATTATACAAACTACAACAACAACAATCATCATTTCTTCATACCCGATTTGCCATCCAACACAACCTCTTCCACCCTCTCAAAAATCTCTTTTTCAAGCTCATTTGCATCCTCTCAAAAATCATCTTCTGATGCTCCATTTGTAATATTTTCCACGTTTTGTTTAAGGTTCTGGGTTTGTCATGCCACTACCTCTATCTCGTTTAACAATGCTTCCTCAACCCACTTGAAACTGTGGTTATTATCGATAAGTTACATATGAGAACAATGAATGAGAACAATGAATTGATATAAACAACAGATAATAACGAGGACATGGATTGGTTTCGGATTGTGAAATATTTTCCACAATTTAGGCTCCACACCAACACATATTCGGCACACCCACCACAAATCTTCTTCTTCGACCAGTTCCACTAGTTGCTCCAGATGAATTGCTCATGGTAGAAGATGAAGATTAAAACCAGAGATTAAGGGATCGACTATGTAATAATTCTTATTGAATCGAGTATTGACTTTTTTAATTGTTTTTAGTTGAACCAACTGTGTAATAATCTTTGTACTTACTTGGACATCAGTGAGTACATGTTGAGAGATGCACCAAACTGTGTTGTTTATGTATCTTTGTACCTTGTTAAGAAACACGTCCAAATAAGTCATCATAATTAAAACCATTATCTGACTTTACAGGTTTATCAATATAATGGATGATAAACATTACATCCATGTTAGCAAGCACCATGTCAAAAGTCTCTCCAAACTTGGTGGTATATGTCTTCCACAGGTGAATGATTTTTCCATGATCTCTTGTAGGGCTTGATTTCTTGGAAGAATGCGAAAGCTGAAGACATATTTATTGATCAAGATCTTATTGAGTATGTCAAGATAGAATATACCATTATAAAGTACCTTATATTGGTCTATTCTATCATGTTGGTCTATAAAGTACCTTATAAAATACCTTATAAAATACCTTATAAAGTACCTTATATTGGTCTATTATATATACGGGGGATGTTCAAATAGATTAGCATTATTTATATTGTTAGCTTCCCTTGTAAGCTTATATCTTATCCCACTTATTTATATGTGTGGTTGTAAACCTAATGATGTAAGAAGAGTAATTCTCTCTCTTTTCTATTCTTGGTCACTATTCATCTTCTCTCCCAATCTCTTTCTTATTCTTGTTACTCAAATCTAGCATCTCTCTCTTGTTATTCCGCTTAATTCAACATGGTATCAGAGCATGTTTTTCGATTCTATGCTCCTTAAACATCTCTATTCCACCTAATCTCTCTATACTTTTCTCATCCTCTTCAATCTTTTCTCTAGATCTAGATCTAGTTCTAGATCTACTTTTTCTTCCACATCTAGATCTACTTTCTCTTCTAAGATCTTCAAGTTCTCACCATGGAGAACCCAAAACCGAATATCCATCCGGTCGTTCTTAAGGATGTAAACTATCTTTTGTGGACAAGAACCACAAGAACTGCTCTTTGTGGTCGAGGGTTTTGGAGTCACGTTGAGGTCAACCATGCCACTCAAGAAGTCACAAAGAAAGATCAAAAGGAGACCGAGGGAGAAGAAGACAAGGCAGCCAAGCTTGAGAAGGAAGCCAAATGGTTCCAAGAAGATCAAACCGCGCTAGCCATCCTTCAAAACTCCCTTGAACCCTCCATACTTGAAGCGTAATCCTATTGTGCAACATGATGACTTCAAAACTTCCGGTATCTCTCTCTTTGCTTCTAAACCAAGTAGTAAACTTGTCATTGACTCGGGTGCTTCTCACCACATGATTAGTAACCCGAGCCTTATAGACAACATACAACCGGCCTTAGGGAATGTAAAGATAGCTAATGGAGATAAGATACCGGTAAAAGGAATAGGGGAATTGAGACTATTTGATAAGAATTCTAAAGCCTTCTATATGCCTACCTTTACCTCTAATCTTTTATCGGTTAAAAGGGTTACTAATGTCTCAATTGGTATACTATATTTGTTCTTTATGTTCTTGAGAAAACCTTACCAAAAAACTTCTTCTTCGACCAGTTCCACTAGTTGCTCTAGATGAATTGCTTATGGTAGAAGATGAAGATTAAAATCAGATAATAAGGGATCGACTATGTAATAAGACTCATTGAATCGAGTATTGACTTTTTATTTTATATTTTATTAGTTGAATCAACTATGTAATAATCTTATTGAGTATGTCAAGATAGAATATACCATTATAAAGTACCTTATATTGGTCTATTCTATCATGTTGGTCTATAAAGTACCTTATAAAATACCTTATAAAATACCTTATAAAGTACCTTATATTGGTCTATTATATATATACGGGGGATGTTCAAATAGATTAGCATTATTTATATTGTTAGCTTCCCTTGTAAGCTTATATCTTATCCCACTTATTTATATGTGTGGTTGTAAACCTAATGATGTAAGAAGAGTAATTCTCTCTCTTTTCTATTCTTGGTCACTATTCATCTTCTCTCCCAATCTCTTTCTTATTCTTGTTACTCAAATCTAGCATCTCTCTCTTGTTATTCCGCTTAATTCAACATGGTATCAGAGCATGTTTTTCGATTCTATGCTCCTTAAACATCTCTATTCTACCTAATCTCTCTATACTTTTCTCATCCTCTTCAATCTTTTCTCTAGATCTAGATCTAGTTCTAGATCTACTTTTTCTTCCACATCTAGATCTACTTTCTCTTCTAAGATCTTCAAGTTCTCACCATGGAGAACCCAAAACCGAATATCCATCCGGTCGTTCTTAAGGATGTAAACTATCTTTTGTGGACAAGAACCACAAGAACTGCTCTTTGTGGTCGAGGGCTTTGGAGTCACATTGAGGTCAACCATGCCACTCAAGAAGTCACAAAGAAAGATCAAAAGGAGACCGAGGGAGAAGAAGACAAGGCAGCCAAGCTTGAGAAGGAAGCCAAATGGTTCCAAGAAGATCAAACCGCGCTAGCCATCCTTCAAAACTCCCTTGAACCCTCCATACTTGAAGCGTAATCCTATTGTGAAACCGCAAAGGAACTTTGGAGCACGCTCCAGAATGTCTATGGGAATGTGTCCAGCTTGACCCGTGTGTTTGAGGTCAAGAAGGCTATCAACAACCTAAGTCAAGAAGACTTGGAATTTACAAAGCACTTTGGAAAATATCGGTCTTTGTGGGCTGAACTCGAGATGCTCCGTCCAAGTACCGTGGATCCGTCCATCCTCAATGAGAGAAAGGAACAAGACAAGGTCTTTGGTCTCCTTCTTACCTTTAATCCAGCTTACAATGACCTCATCAAGCACTTACTTAGTGCCGATAAGCTTCCCTCTCTTGATGATGTGTGTGCTCAAGTGCAAAAGGAGCAAGGCTTTCTCGGTCTCTTTGGTGGTAAGGGGGAGCTCATCATGGCCAACAAAGGAACATACAAGCAAGAAGACAAGAAGGTGGTGGTTTGTGACCATTGCAAGAAAGGAGGTCACATAAAAGAAAAATGTTGGATCCTCCATCCCCATCTCAAGCCGGCTAAGTTCAAGGCGAATATCTCGCAAGAAGCAAGGCGAGAAGGCGGTTCCGGATCGAGCAAACAAGGAAGAGGAAGTGGCTATGGCTGCATCTCATGGTGATGTTGTGAGAAAATCCAACTTGGAAGCTCTCATACGATCCATTGCCTCACTTAAGGAATCCGGTATCTCTCTCTTTGCTTCTAAACCAAGTAGTAAACTTGTCATTGACTCGGGTGCTTCTCACCACATGATTAGTAACCCGAGCCTTATAGACAACATACAACCGGCCTTAGGGAATGTAAAGATAGCTAATGGAGATAAGATACCGGTAAAAGGAATAGGGGAATTGAGACTATTTGATAAGAATTCTAAAGCCTTCTATATGCCTACCTTTACCTCTAATCTTTTATCGGTTAAAAGGGTTACTAATGTCTCAATTGGTATACTATATTTGTTCTTTATGTTCTTGAGAAAACCTTACCAAGTTCTTCTACTTCGTTTAATGCTTGTCTTGCTTTAAGTTCTAATGCCGTGTGGCATGCTAGATTAGGCCATCCTCACTCTCGTGCTCTTGAATTGATGTTTCCTAATGTTTCATTTGATAGTTCTAAATGTGAGTCTTGTATTCTTGGTAAACATTGCAAGTCTATTTTCCCTAAATCTAAGACCATTTATGAAAATTGCTTTGATTTAGTGCATTCGGATGTTTGGACTTCACCATGCATATCTAGAGACAACAATAAGTACTTTGTGACCTTTATTGATGAAAAATAAAAGTATACTTGGATCACATTGTTACCCTCTAAAGATCGTGTGTATGAAGCTTTTACATACTTTCAAAATTATGTTACTAATCATTTCAATGCTAAAATTAAGGTACTTAGATCGGATAATGGAGGAGAATATACAAGCCACAAGTTTAAAGAACACCTAGGCATCATTCAACAAACAAGTTGCCCTTACACCCCTCAACAAAATGGAGTTGCGGAAAGAAAGAATCAATACCTTATGGAGGGTTGCAAGATCGATGATGTTTCATACTAACTCCACCAAGAGATTTTGGGGTGATGCGGTGATGACGGCTTGCTATCTTATCAATAGAACTCCTACAAAAGTTCTACAAGATAGATCACCATTTAAGGTACTTAACAAAGTTAAGCCTTCTTTAGAACACTTACGTGTATTTGGGTGTGTTTGTTTTGTTTTAGTGCCCGGTGAACAACGAACTAAGCTAGACGCAAAGAGCACAAGGTGTATGTTCATTGGATACTCAACCACTCAAAAGGGCTATAAGTGTTATAATCCGGTCAATAGCCGTGTGTATGTGTCTCAAGATGTGAAATTCTTAGAGGATCAAGGTTACTATGACAAGAAAGATTGGAATAGCTTGGAAGATCTATCCCACATTCACATGGACCGTGCCTCAAGTCTAAAATTTCTTCTTGATCACCTTGGGAATACCTCTCCAAAGACACCAAATCATGATAAACCCGCCGGTTTAGGAACCACCGGCCATTCGCAACCCGGCGGCCATCCGCAGCTTGTACCGGAGGAAGCTTTGACCATCCCGGTGGGTTCTCTACCAAGTCCGGATACTCATTCTCTAAACCAAGAGCCTCATCCGGACCCTATCCATGGTAATGAAAGTGATGTGCAATCGGAAACATCAACAATGCATGAAGAAGAGGAGGAAGAGGAAGATGTGGAAGAACATCTACCTCCTCCACAACCTCTTAGAAGAAGTACAAGACTCCAAGAGAAAAGAGTCTTCTACAACAATCAAGCCGTGGCTCATCCAATACAAGCCGTTTGTTCGCTTGCCCTCTTGCCTACCGACCATCAAGCCTTTCTTGGAAAGATTGACGCACATACCATTCCTCAATCTTATGAAGAAGCCAAAGAAGATGATCGTTGGATTCAAGCCGTAGAGGATGAAACCGGAGCCATGATCCGCAACCATACATGGGACGAGGAAGCTCTTCCCCCGGGAAAGAAGGCCGTAAGCTCTAAATGGGTCTTTACAATTAAGTACTTAAGTAATGGTGAGGTGGAAAGGTACAAGGCTCGACTTGTTGCACGTGGGTTTACTCAAACATATGGGGATGACTACACGGATACATTTGCCCCGGTGGCCAAGCTTCACACGGTTCGGGTTGTTCTCTCTCTAGCCACCAACTTATCTTGGGATTTGTGGCAAATGGATGTTAAAAATGCCTTCCTCCAAGGAGAACTTGAAGAAGAAGTGTATATGACTCCACCTCCCGACCTTGAATCACTTGTCACCCCGGGCAACGTTTTACGTTTGAGGAAAGCAATCTATGGTCTCAAACAATCCCCGAGGGCTTGGTATCACAAGCTGAGCTCCACTCTCAAAGATCAAGGGTTTAAGCGATCCGAGGCCGGCCACACTCTCTTTACTCTTCAAAGTGATCAAGGTATTGTTGTTGTTCTCGTGTATGTGGATGATATCATCATCTCCGGGAACAACAAGGAAGGTATTCAAGACACTAAACTCTTCCTTAAGTCTATATTTGATATAAAAGATCTTGGTGAATTCAAGTACTTTCTTGGAATTGAGGTATGTCGCTCTCCGGAGGGCTTATTTCTTTCTCAGAGAAAGTATGTTCTTGATCTTTTGAATGAGACAGGGAAACTTGGATCCAAACCGGCCTTGACACCACTTGAAGAAGGCTATACGGTCAAGCGAAAGGGGGAGAAGAAGAAAGGCAAGAAGAATGTTCCCTCAGATCCTCTCGATGAGCCGTATGAAGACCCGAAGCAATATCGACGCCTTGTAGGTAAGTTAATCTACTTAACTCTCACACAGCCTGACCTTTGTTTTGCTGTGAATCAGGCCAGCCAATACATGAAGAATCCCACCAAGTATCATTGGAATATGGTGGAGAGGATCTTGAGATATGTCAAAGGTAGCCCCGGTCAAGGTCTTTGGATGGGAAAGAATGCAAATACCAAGATGGTAGGATATTGTGATGCGGATTATGCCGGGGATACTATCACATGGAGATCAACAACCGGCTATTGCACGTTCGTTGGTGGAAATTTGGTCACATGGAAGTCTAAGAAACAAAAGGTAGTTTCATGTTCTAGTGCGGAAGCGGAGTATAGGGCCATGAAGAAGCTTACAAATGAACTCACTTGGCTAAAAGCCCTCCTCAAAGACCTTGGCATTGAAACACCGAGACCTATCACCATGCATTGCGACAATCAAGCCGCCATTCACATAGCCACAAACTCGGTCTTCCATGAGAGAACCAAGCACATTGAAGTGGATTGCCACAAGGTCCGAGAAAAGATTGAAGAAGGTGTAACACTCCCATGTTACACTAGATGTGAAGATCAATTGGCGGATATCTTCACCAAGGCCACATGTCCTAAGGTTTGCAATCATATTTATAGCAAACTAGGACTTGTGGACCTTTCACGCCCTTGATCAACTTCTCTAATATGTGGACATCACACTCTTTTTCCCTTAGTATAGTTTTGTCCCATGAGGTTTTCTATACTAAGGTTTTTAATGAGGTGATGCTTCACGGGTTCCAAGCTTAGCCATTTCATTAAGCTAAGCTTGAGGGGGAGTATTGATCAAGATCTTATTGAGTATGTCAAGATAGAATAGACCATTATAAAGTACCTTATATTGGTCTATTCTATCATGTTGGTCTATAAAGTACCTTATAAAGTACCTTATAAAGTACCTTATATTGGTCTATTCTATACATACGGGGATGTTCAAATAGATTAGCATTATTTATATTGTTAGCTTCCCTTGTAAGCTTATATCTTATCCCACTTATTTATATGTGTGGTTGTAAACCTAATGATGTAAGAAGAGTAATTCTCTCTCTTTTCTATTCTTGGTCACTATTCATCTTCTCTCCCAATCTCTTTCTTATTCTTGTTACTCAAATCTAGCATTTCTCTCTTGTTATTCCGCTTAATTCAACAATATTGAGGTTTGTATTTGCTTTGAAGATTTGTTTGTTTAATGTTTCTTGCTTAGTACAATCTTATTATATAAAATATGATTTCAAAGTTAGTCATTAACGTGATCGTGACACATGGCAATTGAATCGATAAGATGTTGACATGTGTCAATTATCAATTTATTAAAATATTCAAAATAAAAAAGTAAAGTTCTAAACATATTACAAAAATGAAATCTATATTTTTCACCAAATAACAAATAGGAAAAGAAAAATATTTGTTATGCATTAATGAAAACAAATAGGAAAAAAACAATTATTTGTTATGCATTAATTAGGAAAAAACAAATATTTGTTCATACTAAGAAAATTAAACATAATCGTAATTAATGCATAACTAAAAATATGAATTAGTAGTGATTGAGTTCCTGTTATGGTTCCACATGAGAAACCTGAACATATATAAGTATATGACATACATGTCCAATTGAAATATGATATAGATGTCTTTTGACTTTATTTTAGGGCATGGCGGCCAGTACTCCTAAGTTCATAGAAGACTCTCTGCAAAAAAAAAAAAAACAGAAGTTTTGGTGCATTGTACTATTATAGGATCATATAAGTGGTGGTTGAACCCTTATATATATCATTTTTTTTGTGCATGCACTTCACGCGCCATCAATGTTACGCTCTCCTCTTATTCTTTATTGGACGGTTCTGTTTGGACGGATTTCGTCCTTCTTCCCCACTTAAAAAAGATAAGGCTGTATCACATCAAGATTTCGATTCATTTTCCACGTCCAATGAGATAAGAAATTTGGCTCTTCATTTTTCGGAATCCAGGGCCTTTTTGAGATATCAACATATTCAATTAATTTATTAGTTTTTAACACATGTTTCAATATTTCCAGTTTTATTACTTCAAATATGTATATATTTTTCCTTTCTTAAAAAGGTAAACGCAAAAAATAAATGACTACATAATATCAGTATACATATCTATAATACAAAAACCACCAAAATAAATATTATTATCTTTGAAGAAGTATAACTAAAATTACAGATAATTCATAAATAATATTTCAAATATATTATTATATATATTTTGTTGAATTTTCATATATTTGTTAAGATAAGTCTAGATTTATAAATATCAAATTTTTTGTACTGACCATTCTACATATTTCACATAATTATAAGATAAAACTTTGGTAACAGAAATATAAATATGATATATATATATATATATATATATATATATATGTGTGAGTGTATGTATGTTATAAATTTACAAATGAAAGGCTAAAAACGTTGTTATAATTTCAAAGTGTAAATTTGTATTATTTATATTATTTTGTGTATTTTGATTTTCTTATTTGCTTCGGAGCTACTTGAGATTATGAGATCAATTCTTTTATTTCTCAATATTTATTAAAAATGCAGAGATTATGTAAGCAAATGTATTGTCAGTAGCTTAAAAAATAGTTTTGAAATTCTCAAGTTTTATAAATATGAATTTCTCATGTCTATGAATATTTATATTGAGTATATTAATTAGTATAAATGTTTAGAATTTTAAATTAATTAGATAGAACATATGTATTACATAAGTTTCTAATAGATTTTTTATTAAAATATAATATTATGGGTTTCTTAATTATTTATATTATTTTCAGTGTTTTATCTAAAACAATAATAAAAACAATACTAACAATGTTGATAATCATTTAAAAATATATTTATCATCCTATTATTATGTCATTTTTTCCCTAAACCTTTAATGGTTGCTCCTAAATTCATTGCTATCAAGTATTTTTATTTCTTGGTTTTTCATTCATTATATATTTTGAGTAAACAAATTTAGTAGTTAAAGAAACTATGCCAAAACAGTTTTAGTGGTTAAAGAAGCCATGTAAAAGTTAAAGTAAAAAGACATATAATTAGATGATTATGTTCATAGAGACTTTATGAACCAAATCGGCAAAATAAGGCTAGTAAAGAGATGCCTTGAGTCTTGAAAGCTTGGGTGTGAATCCACGACTACTTGGAGTGTCTATGTTCATTTTAGGAAGCCTCAAGAGGTGCATAAGTGAAGAAGGAAGGAGCCTTTGCACCTTGATCTCCTTTGGCTCCATGGATGGTAAGTAGTGACTCATAGGGTTCTTGTGTGTAAAGGTGTACCAAATGTCGTGTTGCACAAGTCTTGTGTGGTCTAGGTATTCACCTCGTTTCCATATATAATTTGGGGCACGTCCAAATCAAAGTAAATGATAATTTCCTTATCTCGCTCCAAGTAGATCAACGGCCTTGTTTCAAAGGGTGGTTTGGACTTGGGTCTTCTCTTGGGATGTTTTCCATGGGCTGGGGCCTTGTAGTGAATCAAATGAGTGTGTGGGCTCCCTTCATGGCTGATCCAAGTGTCAAATACTTAAAGTCCTCAGAACTTGCAATCTGGTGTAGTTCAGCAAGTTTGTCAGCAAGTAGTTCAGCATGCTTGTCAGCGAGCAGTTCAGCATGTTCATCAGCGAGTAGTTCAGCACGCTTATTAGCGAGTAGATCAGAATGTACATCAGCTGTTATCTTTGAATCATATAGATGGTGAATGATTCCTTGATGACTTGGTGTTGCATCATTAGAAACATTTCTAGGTAAACCCATTGGGAAAACCCTAGATAAGGGAAAAAGAGTGCAACAGTCATATCCCAACAATAAGGTGAGTTGACTTGCTGACTTTTGATCTTTCTTGAACTATTGGATTTCTTAAGGTTAATATCATAGTGAATAATTAACCTTTTCGCCTTGTACTTGATCAGAACTCATTTAAGAAAAGATTCTCTAAAATGCTCCATGTAGACCGGTTTGGTGTGTGGACCGATTGGTTTGGTTTGCAACAAAAAACATCCATAAAACGAAGGAAGTGAGGTAAACGGATAACAATTGTTGAAAGTCAAACTTACTGAGTCAAAAAAGCTTTTTAAGATGAAGGGCAGTTGCGCTCTGAATCAAAAAGTGTTTTAACCACAGAGGGACACCTTGAGTAACATAAGATTGAAACCTATTACCTTGGATTACACTGTGAGCAATGATAAAGGCAGCGTCATTTGAGATATAATTTGCCGCCTCTAGCTTCCAATCAGATAATAACTCTAATCGTTTCAAAAGTTCATAAGCAAAATACTGGAAGAAAGGCCATTTTTGAGGCCTATTGACTGCATTTATCATCTCAAGAGCTTCATAAGTAAATATTACAAAGTTTAATTTGTGACTAATCATGCAATCAATAGCCCACAAAAAAAAACTGAAATTTTGCTTCTATTAAGGATTTAATATCCGAGAAGGACATACCTTAAAACCAGCTGAATTATCTCTTTTTGAACAAGACATACCTATGTTACATTTCAGCCAAGGAGAAGGAGGTTTAGTCCAAGTCTTTATTTTCCTTCCTCTTTCAAAGGTTTTAGAACTGGCATATATATCTCGTTTCAATAATTTGAGCATTAAACCACTGCGATGCTTCTTCCTTGATTTTCAAAACCAAATCAGTCATCACAATTTGCTTCCCTTCAAAGAAAAATCCGTTCCTATTCTTCCATAAGTACCAAAGTGTCCACGGAAAACTCTTTCTAATATTCTCCGGAATAGCTTGATTCTTAGACATAGAAAGCAAATACTGGATATTAGAGAATTCCGAGACTGGATCAAAACCACCTTGTGGACATGGCAAATATGAAAGAGCCCAAACTTGCCTAGCAAGAGAACAAGAGAAAGGAGCATGATTAATAGATTCTTTAGGCCATCCACAAAACTTGCATCTCATGTTTTTATTCACTCCTCTTAGTTCGAGCTTATCTGCTACAGCAATTGCTCCACTTAGAGCTCTCCAAATGAAAATTTTGATTTTTAGAGAAGTCTGTAAAGACCAAACATAAATCTTTAAATCATTTTGAGATGGTCTAATCTCTGCTACTGTAATAATATTGTGAAGTTGTGTAGCTAACCAATATCCTGATTTAACAGAATATTCTCTACTCTTATTGTGCATCCAACACCAGAAATCTGATCTTAACACTACATATTAATTAACCAGTTTAAGATTAACATCTCTCGGGTAGAATAGTTCATGTAATCTTTCCAAGTTCCACACTCCATTCAAAAAATTAATCAAATCTTGAACCTGAAGATAAAGGTCAACAAAGATGTTCTTCATTAATGGTACCCTCATTGCATTATAGTATAACCAAGTGTCAATCCAAACACGAAAGACTGGCCTTTACCTATCATTTTCTTGAAACCTTGAATAAGCAGTTGACGACCATGTAGCATGCTGCGCCATACATAAGAAGGACGTTGAATTTCCTTACCTCCAAGAGATAAGGTAAGCTCAAACCAACCTGATAACTTAGATTTTAATCTATCATAGATATAGTCTAATAATTGCACTTTAGATCCACTAAAACATTCTGGGAGGCCTAGATATGTACTTGATCGACCTTCATTCTGAATTCCTGTAAGAAGTTTGATTGAATTTTGAACTTGAAGATCAACTTTGGAGCCAAAGGTTATTGAAGACTTTGTCAAGTTTATGCGCTGTCCTGTAACAACTCCGTAGTAGTCTAGAATTTGCTGAAGTGCAACTGCTTGATCAACAGAAGCTTTACAACTGAAAAAGACTGTCATCAGCAAAGAGAACATGATGAATAGCTGGCACAGATGAAGAAAATTGAATTCCTTGAATAAATCCTGTTCTTTCAGCTCTGTTCAACATATGAGTGAGACCTTCAGTACATAGCACATATAGAAAGGGATAAATAGGGTCACCCTGTCGCAAACCTCTATGAGGCATTATCATACCAAAGGGTTGTTCATTAATCAATACAGTGCATGTGACAGAAGTAACACAAAACATCACCCAATTAATCTACTTCTGATGAAAACCAGGAGCTTTTAACAAACCTTGAAGATAGCTCCACTCTAGTCGATCAAAAGCCTTAGACATATCAGTCTTTATGGCCATAAATTTGTTGGAGATGGTAGGGTGAGTCTAAAGAGCATGAATCATTTCATGAGCAATTGATATATTATCCGAGATAAGTCTTTCTGACACAAAAGCAGATTGAGTTGGAGAAACGATCAAGGGTAATAAAGGCTGCAATCTTAATGTTAAAACCTTGGAGATGATCTCGTAAAGAACAGAACACAAGCTGATAGGTCAAAGATCTGACATTTGTTTTGGATTGACTACTTTGGGGATGAGGCACAATTGAGTGTAATTCCATTCGGATGGAAACGACCCTGAATTAAAAAATTTCTGAACTTCCAGAGTAACTTGATGCCCAATTATCTCCCAGTAGTTTTGAAAGAAAAGACCTGTCAAGCCATATGAACCTGGAGCACTTGAAGGATTAATTGAAAACACATCATTTTTAATTTCTTCAGAAGACACATGTCTTACTAGGGATTCATTCATACTCGGAGAAACTTTAGATTGAACATCATGAAATAACCAATCAAAGTTGCGGATTCGAAGTAAACTACATCGATGCTTTGGCAATAAAGAAGGGTTCCGCCTGTTTCCAGCTTCCAATCAAATCTTTTTGGACTAAAGAGGTTCTGATCATCGACCGGTTTTGGTGAAGCTTTCTTCTTCCAATGACGCTTACAAAGACAATTTCAGATTTGATAAACGTTTTTTTAAATAAGCCTTTAGTGAAAGAAGCCATTCATACAGCTTGGTCTAATGTTTACCCGTTGTCAACGTTTTCAGTTTCTGCTGAAGTTCAAAGATGTAGAAAAAATCCCTTAGTAAATGGAAAAGAGAGAATTGTTTAAACTCCTTGGATAAAATCACACAGCTTTATGTTGCTTTGGAGCAGGAACAGTCTTCTGCTCTCCCGTCTCTTTTCAATGTTCATAGTTTAAAGAATCAGATGATTTTGCTTATAGAGAAGAAGAATCATATTGGAGTCACAAAAGTCGTGAAAAGTGGATGCAAGAAGGATATCACAATACTAAAAATTTTCATGCCTTTGTTAATGCTAACAGATCAAGGAGAAGAATACTACGAGATATTCATGGAAATCTTCACAAATCTGAGGCTTCTAAAGGTGAAATTGCAACACCTTATTTCAAGGATATTTTTACCTCATCCAATCCTGGTAATATCGATGGTAATACATCCACAACTTATGCCTCATTCCTCCCCAAGTGAAACAATTACCCGACGATGGTAATATATCCATTCTACCAGTTCTAATCATATCACCAAAAGGTTTAAAGGAAGCCTCACTTCGCTTAGGACCACCCAATTTTTCTCCATTATGTAGAATCTCATTGAAGTCTCCAATCATACACAAACTATCCTTCCTTGTCATGCCTATACACATTAATCTTTCCCAAACTAAATGCCTAGATATAAACATTGGATCACCATACACACAAGAAACAAAAAAAAAAAGCCAAAAGAACCAAACGGACCATGGAAGTCTATTAAATGCTTGTCTTCAAACTTGATATCAACATCAACACTATTTTTTCCAAAACAAAGCAAACCCTCCACTGTTACCAATAGGATTAACTGTAAGAACCTTATCATATCCCAGCCAACCTTGTAAATCCACCAAAACGTTTCTATCATACATAGTATCCATCAAGAACAACAACTCAGGGAAATGTTCTTTACGCATTTCCATGAGTCGCGGAATTGTCAAGTATTGAGATCGTCCCAAACCTTGACAATTCCAACTCATTAGGCTCATTAATGATCAGACGGTCCCTCCAGGGACCATCTCAATGTTTGAAAGCCTAGCTACTTTAAGTGAACTTTAAGGATTTGCAGGTTCTCCAGAACTCTTTCGCTTAATCATTACATCTTTATCTAAACCTTTATCGAATTTGATATAACTAGGTTTAGTAGAGCTACCTTTCTGCTTTCGTCTAGGCATGTAAGGTTTCTGCCGAGAATAAGCTTTCCCAATAAGAGACTTGGATGTGCCAACTCCGGAAGCAGAATTTGAACCAAAAAAACCTATATCAGATGGAGCCTTGTCATGTAACAACATGTAAACATGGACTACTTAAATTTCTTTCAGACTGAGAGCCAGAAGAAGGATCAGTAACCGCCTTATCTCTTAGCTTTACCTCTTCAAAATAATAAAGAATGTCTTTACCAAATTCCATAATAATTCCTTTCCCTTCATCAGAGTCAAGAGAGAGGGAAGAAAAAGCATGAGAACATAACCATGTATTTGGAGCAATGATATGATCCATCGCCAAAACACTAGCATAACTTTTTTCTTGAGCTTCTAAACCGGAGCGATTCAATTCAGACGACCCAACAAAAACTGACGCAATTCTTCTAACGCTAAAGGATCAATCCTTATCCGAGCAGCATGATTAGGAGAAGTCAAAGAAGGTGGAGCAGAGTTCTTAATTGGAGCAGGGATTTGAGAGTCGACTTCTTTCAAAGCTTGTTTCTTATGAATAAACAGACGACAGCTATCACGCTCGTGCATAAGTCGTTGGCAAGTGTAGCGTCGTTTTTAGATTCTCTCTTAATCATATAAAATAGACGTAATTCCTCGAGAAGGAAAATTAACAACTTTGGAGCGTCTAAAAGGCTTAGAAACATCAAAACTTATCCGAACTCGAACATAATCTTTGTTTTGCGCCTTATCTTGATCGAAATCCATGTCAATAACTTTACCTGCAAATCCAGCAAGAGTCCGAATAGTTTCTAAGGTGTAGTGATTAACAACTATGATACGTAGCTGGACACAAATCGGAATAAACTGTAGATCATCTTCAGGAGGATCTTCAATCCATCTTTCAACAGCAAGCGCCCATTGATTATAAGTATGAACTCCTTTGTTGAGAATATCTTCCAAGCCATGTTCATATTTGAATATGAACTGAAATTTTCCAGGTGAAATATCAATTGGTAACAGCTTGCCCTGTGGGAAGGTTATTAAAGGGTGAGGTCTTGGGTTCGAGAAACGCCAAGCGCACCAATAACGTACCTGGTGGGCCAAAGAGTTGCGGGCCAGAGGGCTGCGCAGATTGGGTCTACATGGGAGAGGTTAGGGTTGATGCGCTGCAGCGCTTGTAGCTGTCATGTGGCAGGGGGTCCCACGGGATGGGTTGTTACAATCCGTAAGGGTGAAGACTAATCAGAGCAGAGATGAACAGAGGTATATTAGCAGGTTAGTAATAGTAAAATTAAAATAAATTAAAAAGAATTGATTTTGATATAATAATAAAATATACATTTTAAAAAAAGATTTTATGTTTTTCATTTCTATTTTTTCTGATTTAGACTAAAATTCAAGATTTTTTAATATCACAGTTCAAGTAATGTTTAATTTTTAATAAATCAAAATTTTGGGCTAAATGCATTGAAAACAAACCGGACCGAGCATCCAGTCCCTTTGTGGTCCGTCAGTGATGTATAAGTTCAACATGGTGTTGTGTAATATAAATTTAGCACTTAGTTTTTAAGGTTTTTCAATATTTTTATGTAACATTTTGAAGTTTAACAAAAATGTTTTTATATAACAAAAGTGTGTTAAATTACTAAACGTTGAAAACAAGCTAGACATAGCAGAATTTGATTCATAAAAATGCCTTAAAGAGGCCCAAAAAGAAAAAACGCTCTCTCCTCTCTCATCACAAACCTAGCCGCAATATCTCTTTGAGGGGGAAGTACCTTCGCCGGCGTAGCATGGGATCCGACTTCTCGGAACCGGTTGTTGGACAGTTAGGTATTCCGAGAGGAGTGTACTAGGTTGGTGGGTCGGTGGTTTGGAGTCAATGGTAGAAACCGGATTTCCCCATAGCCTCGTCCCTGCTGCAAAAAAAAATGATATAATTTTTAGTTCTACTTACAATATAATTCAATTTCATTAAAGACATTTTAAAACTTGCACATCGGACGGGTCCTAACCTAGTATATATAGATAGTAAGGGTTATGATCTTAGAAATCATTTAGGGTTCAACTTGATTAGGAAGTTTTAAATCTTTGATTCCTATTTCAAATTTTGGAATATAGCATAATTAAGCATTAGCTGTAAATATTGCTTGGACGACTTGACATTGATTAGGAAACTGATATCAATCATCGAAGAATTAGCACTGACATTCCTTATTTAACTCTCTTTAATAAACGTGGTTTCTTTTTATTTCTTATATTTCTTTTTATTATATTATTAAAATTAATTCTATATATATAAAGTTAACTTTTCTCTCTTCTCCTTATTCCACCCCATCATCCAACTCCATCTCCATCTCATTTTATTATTTAATTAAAAAATTAATTATAGTATTTTATCGTTTAGTTTTAAAATTTAAACATAGAGTAAAAAACCTCTATAAATTAATAATATTGGGACCATGAAAATCTATTAATTTATCGAGAAATTAATTTATAGAGAAATTTTCCTAATTTGGAAAGATTTTTCAAAAAAGTATTTAAAAATAAGATTTAATCATGATAATTATTTTTTATATAATAAATTACAAAGAAAATAATAATTACTATTTCTTGAAAGAGAATGCTAACAATTTTTGATACATTACAATATTAGAAATAAACTCTAACAAAAACTAATGTGTCTATATATACATCTATTTTGAAAATTTTACCTAATTATTATCCTAGTATTGTATCAAAATGTATCTAAAATTACACTGGTTCTAACTTGGGACCAGAGAAAATTATTAATTTATAGAGATTGTTAATTTATCGAGTATTAATTTATAGAAGTTTTACTTTATGTAGATATGTTTTTCATAAAGGAATATGAATGGTGTTTTCTTATAATTTATATTATAAAACTAAAAATGATAATTGAATAAAAATTAAAAACATACTAATTATCGATTATACTAGCTAATATATATATATATATATAATAGATTATAGTTTTTAAATGAATGTTTTATAATGATATATATATATATATATACATTTATATATATATCAATTAAAAGTAATATGACACAAAATTGATTATATTTACACAAAGTAAACTTAAATTATAATGAAATTTAACGGGAATAGAATTAAAAGTAAGAAATTTTGAGAATATAAATCTATCTAATTTATGTCTCACAATATTCTCCAACATAAGTAAGATAGGTTGAGACAAAACATGAATTCTCATTTAAAAAAAAACGTATAAAAATGTTAAAATAAAAATAATTACTTTTAAAGTTTCCAATATAAATTTAATCAATTATTTTTTTCCAATACAGTATATATGGTAAACCAATAAGCAAAATAAAAAATTACCAATATTTCCTAAAAATTAAAAATTAAAAATATATTCTTATGACCCTTGTGACTTAAAAATTACGAAAAATTAACAATATTTCACAAAAATATTTGTTTTTTAATTTCCAGAGTTCCCTTTTTACACTTTATAGGAAAAACAAATTACGAAAAAATCCCATTGCCACGTCAGATATTCTGGCGTGTGTCTCCAATAACTGAGCCATAACTTACGTTACGGCTGGCTTATTTTACGTTGCGGCAGAGTTATGAAAAACAGCTGAGTTTCGGGGCAACGACTGACTTACGAACATAACTCAGCCAACTGTTACGGCTGACTTATAAAAATCTTATTTAGTTATGAGCAAACGGCTGACTTACGCGCATAATTCAGCCGCGGTTATTTTCCGATGGTTGAGTTATCAAAAATTTGGCTGAGTTATGTCTTCGACACGCCTGAGTTGTGTCTGGTAATTGGGCAAAGAAACAGAAATATGTATTTAATGCCGACGATAGAGGTTGTAGAGTTGTGCATAGCCCTGGGGAATCGGGTACCCAATCGGGTATCGGGTAGACCCAATCGGATATCGGTAATTTGGTATTAGACATATAGACACCATTTGGTATATTACAATAAATTCGGTTCGGTTCGGTTAGTAACTGGTCGGGTTCAGGTCGGTTCGAGTATACCGAAATATTTTCGGGTTATAATCGGTTCGGGTTTTTACCTGTAATCAAAGTATTAAAAAACCGATTCAAACCAAAAATAACCGACTAATAACCAAAAACAAAAACAAAATAACCAATAAGTAGCATAACATTAACCATAAACAACAACTTAATAACCAACAAGTAGCATAGCATTAACCAAAATAACAACTTAACAACCAAAGTTGAATCATAAGTTTAACATAGTTTGAAACAGAACAAAAGATTGATCAAGTAGCCGATCAATAAACTGGGAAGTGGTAACAATGAAGAAGCATCCATGATGAAAAAAGAACACTGCTACTCCATGTCCCTGTCACATAACAAGATGGATCATTCAGCAAAGTAAACACAAAGAGAGTTGTAAACTTATACACATAAAGACATATGAAGTTTCCAATTTACCTTAACTTTTGCCGCAATCCATGACTTTAAAAAAAACACCACACAAGAAGACCAATACAAAGATACCTTCAAAACATCAAACACCAGAGCTACAATTAACATTGTAACAAATATCAAATAAGAGAATATCAAATCAGAGGAGATTATATACCTTTTCTTTAATGAGAATAACTAAGGTGAAGGATTAGTTGCATCTCCAATACCAAACTCTACAAAACAGTTTAAAAATTAAGTTACAAACAGAATTATAACTCACGCCTTACTACTTCATCTGTATTGTCAGCAACCATCTCCTTATACGCCATATCCATTCTCTGATAACCTAGATCATCAACCAAATCCATCTTCTCAGGAATCTCAGGTGATTGATGTTGTTTAGTCTTTGGAACCAGATCCATCTTCTCAGCAGCATACTCTTTATACACTGAGTCAAGAACATAGAAGACAGAGTCACCCATAGCCTTGAAGTCAATAGAATCTTCACCATAAAGCTTCTCAAAACACATCTTGGCAAACTTCAACTTCTTTGCTGGATCAAACGCAGTTGCAATGATCAGCATCTTGTTGATATTATTCATTCCATCCCAATACTTCAGAAACTTCTTCAACATGTCAGCAGCTTTGTTCTTCAAGTCATCATCTCTGCTGTTAGTCAGAAATGAGAGGTTCCTCTCTATTGTAACAATTTCACCATAGCACTTGTGCGCATTCAAGCTGGTGGAAGCAGAAACAACCAAAGTTGAGTTGTAGAAAATCACCAGAAACTTCACCAACCTGTGACAGAAAAAAATGAGTGTATGCAAGTATAAACATGTCAATACAAATTTTTTTTGTGGAAGTATAAACAGGTCAGTAGGTTACCTTTCAATGGCATGCCAGTCAGTTGATTCAGGAGGTCCAACACGTGTGTTCCCATTATCCATTTCTTGGAAGTAGTCATGGTACAACCTGTCTTCTATTAGCATCTTGTCAAAAGCAACTCTGTACTTCAGGGCATTTGTCAACATTGTATATGTTGAATTCCATCTGGTCTTCACATCCAATGTGAGACTTCCTCTTTTCAGCTTCCCTGAATCAACCCTCAGCTCAAATGACTTCTGCCTAACATGAGATGACCTAACATATGAAACACCATTGCGTATAGCCTCCACATTCTTTGATAACTCATGCAACCCATCCCTCACAATCAAGTTGATGATGTGAGCAATGCATCTGACATGCATATAGTCTCCATCCAAGACAAATGCATCATTGCTGACCAACCTAAACTCCCTTTGAAACTTCTTCAAAGCCAAAGTGTTGGCTGTTGCATTGTCGACAGTGACAGCAAACACCTTCTGAATCCCCCATTCAGCCAGACAATCTAGAAGAGTAGTTGCAATTGTTGATGCTTTGTGATATGAGACATACTTGAAGCCAATGATTAGTTTCTTGAGCATCCAAAATGCATCAATGAAGTGAGCTGTGATCACCATGTAGCTTGCACCTGTTTTATATAAAATAAAGAGCAAATAACAATCAGATATGGTACTACAATAACATAATTAAATCAAATCAAATGAGAAAAAAACATACCTGTATTTGGAGCAACCCATATGTCTGTAGTTAGGGACACCCTTTGCTTGTTTGAAGTAATCCAGTTCTTTAGCAAAGCTTTCTTCTTCACATACATCTGCACTATGTCTCTGCTTGCTGTTCTCCTTGAATGAGGCCGATAGAGGTTGGCACGAGAGGAGAAGTGTCTCCAGGCAACACTGTCCACAAAAGACAGAGGCAACTCCCCTAACACAAGCATCTCATTTGTTGCCTCTCTAAACATTGGCTCACTTATCTTCCCAGATTGCACTTTTCCATTGCCTTTGATCACTTGCTGAGACTTGTTTTCCTTATAGGCTTGGTACTGTTTGCAGGTTGCCATATGCTTTGTCAAATTGGAAGTCCCTGACTTAGACTTGCAGCAGTATTCCTTCTTGCAGTAGTTGCAGATACACTTGTTTCTATCTTCTTTATTCCTTGTGAAGTGGTCCCAAACAAGAGATCTTGGAAGTATGACTTTGAGCTCTTTAGATGCCTTTCCTTTAGTTGTACTTGATTCAGGGGCATCCTTCCTCTTTCCTGATTCAGGAGTTCCAATAACTTCTGTACTTTCAGCAGCTTCTTGTCCATTGTCATTGTCATGCTCTTCATCATGAATCATCTGTTCTTCAAAGTCGTCTTCATTTGGAAAGCATGAAGAACCCATCTGAAGACACATACAAGAAGCAAATAAGTAACTAAGAAGCAAGTGCAAAACTAATAACACAAATCTAACAACTAAGATCATATCAACTAAAACTAACAAATAATCGAATTCACCTATCAATTATCAACTAAAAGCTTTTAAATCTACTATCTTGATACTAAAAGCTAAGAACAATCTTGCACATAATCGAATTACAGAAAGTATAAGAGAATTACAGAAAGTATAAGAAGCTATAAGTGATTAGGATCAGTTAGCTACGAACCTGTGATTGAATTGCAGACTGCAAAGATTAGAGAAGGAGGAGACGATGGAGAATACAAATCGAAAATTGGATATGGTTCTCTGAGAGAACTTCTCTCCATGGGGAATAATGGGTTTATATAGGGCTTCCATGGAGGAATCAAATCGAAAAGGTAGTAGATAACTAGATGGTACTTGATTGAACTACATAAAGCATGCTTAATCGAGTGAAGAAGACGAAGCGAAAAGCAAAATCGGCGAGCTTTGTATTTGGTTCAGTCTTGAGAACAGGAGAATTCGCCAACTCATAGGTAAAAGAGAACTCGTGGGTGACAAAACCTAAAAGGCCTAAAGCCTAAAAGGCCTTATGCTTAGAGGATCGGTGCAAACGGAGGCCCAAAGTAACGTATGGTAAAACCCGGCCCGAACCGATGCCCATTTTACTTTGAGCTCGAGGCCCAATCGGTGATTTTCATAGATCCAAAGTAGAACCGATACCACCCTAACCAGGTGCCAACCGGAGCGGTTCTTCGGTACCCATAATTTTTGCCCAGGGCTAGTTGTGCAGTTAGATGTGGGAAAAACGCACGAGAAGCTTGTGAAATTGGTTCTTGATGACTACGGATTGCATGAGTTGAGCCATAAAGTAACGATGAGCTACATGCTCTCGTACAAGGCTATGAAACATATGTCGCATGATACTCCCCCATTATATGTCTCGAATGATTGACAGTTGTAATGTTATCTAAACCTATTGAGAATCGATCAGCTACAACTTTGTGTTGAGATTGCGACGACGAAGGATGGATCGAATGGAAGGACGAAACGGCCATGCAGTTCGGATTCAAAAGTAGAATATATATACGAAGACGGTAGAGGATTTGATGGTTTCTGTTATGATAATCCATAATTCTAGACTAATCCACTAGTGAGCCGTTATCATTAACTCAGCCTTAACATATTTTTAATTCAGCCGTAACATATATTTAACTCAGCTATTACATGCCCACTCAGTCGTAACATATATTTCGTTTATTAGATTTATTTTTGATAACTCAGCCTGATACGGACACCAGAACTAGATCTGACCGGGAGCACACCAAACCGGTCTACATGGAGAATTTTGGAGAATCTTTGTCTAAATGGAGTTCTGATCAAGGACAAGGCAAAGGGTTAATTATTCAACATGATATTAACCCTAAGAAGTCCAATAGTTCAAAAGGGATAAAAAATCAGCAAGTCAAATCACCTTATTGTTCGGATATGACTGTTGCGCTCTTTTGCCCTTATCTAGGGCTTTTTCCAATGGGTTTACCTAGAAAGGTTTTTAATGAGGCAACATCAAGTCATCAAGGAATTATTCACCATCCATATGATTCAAAGATGATAGCTGATGTACATTCTGATCTACTCGCTGATGAACATGCTGAACTACTCGCTGACAAGCATGCTGAACTACTCGCGGACAGACTTGCTGAACTGCACCAGATTGCGAGCTGTGAGGATTTGAAGTCTTTTAACATTTGGATCAGCCATGAAGGGAGCCCAGACACTCATCTGATTCACCACAAGGCCCCAGCCCATGGAGAACAGCCGAAGAGAAGAGCCAAGTCTAAACAGCCCTTTGAATCAAGGCCATTGATCTACTTGGAGCAAGATAAAGAAATTCTCCTTTACCTTCATATGGATGTGTCTCAAAACTACCTATGGAAACCAGGAGAACCTTTACACCCATAAGAGAATATATGGAGAATATTCACACACAATAATAACCATGGGATAAAGAGGATTCAATCATATTATTACTCGCCTTTTTCGGAGTCGATCATCATCAATGCACAACGACTATTTCTTATTAAGCTCATGTGTGTGATACATCATCTCCAAGTGCACAAGAAGCTTCCAAGACTTCACAATTATCTCCCCAAGTTAACGAGATACAAGGCACACCTCACTTTCCTTACGTGGACTGATTTCACACTTAATGGTCCAACGGCCTTATTCTCATTAATTCTTGCGAATTGTTTCTTGTTTTAGAGTTATTAAGACGTGCAGCTGAACCTATATAAGCTCATTATATTGTTCATTTGTAATTACCCTTGATCAATTTAAAGTAATAGAAAGTTTTCTCCTTGTCAAAGTTTGAGTATTTGTCAATCTTGTTCTTTAGTTCTTTGTGAGTGAGTCACTTAGTGCTTTAGAAACCTGCGGATTAAGTTGGTTGAGTGATTCAACATCCTTCATTTGTACATTGATCGAGTGAGTCGATTATCCCATTGATTAAGCGAGTCAATCACATGATCTATCCCCTGTACCACCCCTTGATTCACGAGAGAGTGCTTCTAGCCAGCTCGTGAATTCCACCTTCCGCAAGCTAAGCTTGGAATATCTTGAACTTCAAGTGATCTAAAGTTTGGAGTGATTCCAATCTTGTATCACAGCCGTAACATATAAAGTCAAATTATATTTATTTAATGCTAACTCAGCCCCATAAGGTTATTGATAACTCAGCCCAATAAGTTTATTGATAACTCAGCCCAATAAGGTTATTGATAACTCAGCCGCCGTAAGTGCTAACTCAGCCTTAACCCTAATGTACGCGACCTTTTGTCTTCTTCTTGTGTATGATAACTCAGCCGTAACTTCTCCACATACCGCAAAAACCTAAGTTAACCTTTGCAACCTTTCATCTTCTTCCTTTCTCTCTTTCCTTTGTTTCCTTTATAAATCGGTGTTCTTTGGCCATAAATCTGTGTGATCCTTTCTGGAGCTTTTCGGGATGCTCTTCCCGTTCTAACCCTGGTGTGGGGTTATTTGATGATTTGATTGAAAAAACCACATCTATGTGGTTCAAGTTTCATCACTTCCTCTTTCATGCGATCGGACCAATACTTCATCAGAACTTGCACCACGAGTGGCCGACATATCGCTTGATTCCTGCCCACTTCAAGATACGATGGTTTTTCCTCCACCTGGTAAGCACCAAATTTTTTACATTTTCAATCATATTGTTCTATTCTCTTCACCATACTTTTTTCTTATATATAGCGCCAATACAACTGGGATCTAAGGCAAGCGTTAATTGTTTGGAAGCATTTTAATTTGGATGCTAGATCATCTTTTCGTTTGCAGATGCGTCTGCTGAGGAGGATATGGACGAGAGGTGGTGAAAAGCCCGAGTGGATGAATAGAATGGTTTGGTTAAATTTGGTCGATATGTTTAACGAATTTGGTCCAGACGATATCGGCTGGGGATATTGAATTCCAACAATTCTTTTCTTTTGAATTTTTTTTGAGAAATGTTTCCTATATATTCTCAATTTCTTTGCTTTTGAATGTTGTTTCCTCTTTGTGAACTTCTTTTTGAACATCTTGGTAATCCCAAACAACTATGAACATCTTTTATTTTGAATGTTGTTTCCTCATTTCCTCCTTTTACATTTTAGCAATTATCCAATCCTCATATAACCTACTAAACAATGAGAATAACTCATTTGTTACATTCGAATAAAACATAACTCAAGTCATAACTTTCGTATAAGTCAGCCATAATGTGGTGTATAATTCAGCCATAACATGCGTATAACTCAGCCATAACATGCGTATAACTCAAGCATATCAGGCGTTGAACTAAGCCGTAATGTGGCAGATAACGCAGCCGTAATGTAAAAGATAACTCAGCCGTAATATAAAATATAACTCAACCATAACATAGAATAAGTCAGCCAAACCTCAAATAAATTTCTCAACCTTCAAATATGCATTATGTCAATATGTTGTTATAATCAAGTTATAAAATCACATAAATACTATGTTTAAATATGATACAATCATTTTACCATATTATTCATCAATAATTTAGACATTGTTGGATACTTTTCAAAAACTATATAACATAGCGGTATACTCTTATACCCTAAACTAGTTTCTAGTCCTAAACAACACTATATAATTTGAATTGGATGTAATTGTGGTATTTTGTTTTCAAAATTATAAATCTTAACATGCATATTTGCTGTAAATATATATAAATATATATAATATGTTATATCCCTAATATAAATATATAATTGATAATTATAATTTAACTCATAACTTAGCCGTAACTTTTTGTATAACTCACCTATAATACTGTAACTCAGCCGTTACATAATCATAATTGAGCCAAACCCATTTTCATTAAACATGACAAAGAACTCTGAAAATTGCTGGTTAAACAACTCAAATTACAACATAATCAGTCTAAACATAATGAAACATGATGCAAACAACAATTACATTCTCTCGCATAGCCATACAATTGCGATTCCTATTACAGAGAGTAGACAAATTGTCTTAAAAGCTGTCTTAGCCATATCATCCTCAATCTTCTTAATCAGTTTTTCCTGAAGCTTCTTACCCAGTTCTTCCTCAAGCTTGTCAAACATTTCTTTTATGGAGATCTAAATTTTGAGTAACATTATGCCTTAAGTTAGTCACATCTTCTTCTATTATCTTTACCTTTGCGTCGACCATCTTAATTTGAAGAAATGCGACTCATTCGGCCTCTACTTAACAAAAAAAAAATCACATCGATACCTATATGTTAACAATAAACAATTAGGGTTTTCCTTTGTCTTCGATATGTATGTGATGATATCGTTACCACACCAAGTTTCCCAATTCGTCGGAAGATCTGGATGGTAAGCACCATGTGTTGAACGATATGAACTCGACGAGTAGTCACTCATTATTAAAAATTGAGAACTGGAACCCAAAAGTCAAAGAGAAACCCAGAAATCGCAGGCAAACCCAGAAATCGCAGGCAAACCCAGAAATCGATAAGAACCCTAAATTCCCAATCTGATTTCTCGATTATGTGTTTAACGAAGACGTAAGAAGGAAACATCGTTTGGATTAAACTCGGCCAACCCACGAATATAATTTGCGATAAGTCAGCCAAACCTCAAAATCTGTCTATGTCTTAATTCGGCCAAACCTCGAATTTGTATATCAAAAACATAACTTAGTCGTAACATATAAATAACTCAGCCGTAACGTTATTATATAATTTAGCCACAGTCCTCAACTATTACGTTTTGAAGGACCTTGGAGACACTTCTCCTTTTGAAGGAAAACCTTATGCGTTCAGCATTGCTAGAATAATCTGCGCAAACGGCTTAACAGAGTGCATGATTCTAGCTTCACTTTCATGTGTTACGTGTCCCACAATGCTATCATAGACATCAATATGGCTCCTAATCAGGTCGACTTCTTAATATGTTTTACTGCCTTGATTGGTAATGGCTCGCTATCAAGATTGTTTTGGCCACTTAGGCCTACAATACCTCCTAGGCCTACACCAGTGGCGACAAAGCTAATGATGCCTTTCATCTTTTTGAATTCATGATCAAGAGATTGGAACTTTTAAGCCAGCTTCACATCTAGTCTAGCTTCAAAGGTGTCAAACCTTGAGTTCATTTTAAACACAATATCCACGAGTAATCTAACTGGCACATTTTCACCAGCATTGTCCTACTCACTAACAGCTTGCAAAACATACACAAAAACTGATAATCAATCTTTCCAAACGTTACATAAAGCAATATATATGACTATATAGCATATAAATTACCTTTACTTCACTCTTCTTCTTCTTATTATTCTGTTCAGTTACCTCTTTTCTCTTCTTCTCCCTCTGTGCATCTTCTGCACCAGAATCACCACGCTTTCTGTAAAAACATTTCCCGCCAAAAGTTTATGACAAAAAGTTTCCCGCCCAAAAGAATTTGACAAAAATTTTCCCGCCAAATTTTTTTCTTTGATCAAAATTGTACAGGAAATTTTGACACAACAATCGACATATAATTTAAAAGATAGGAGAAATCACAAATATTACATGAAAAAGGAGACTGCTGGAAAAGATATCTGAAAACGGGCAGTAAATCGGAAACACAAACTACCTACTAAATCCGACGCTAGTAAGGACGGCTCGTTTGCGACTACGACTTGACACCAATTCTTAGGCTGTAGCTCGCGAACCCCACCGCAAACCGTCACTGAGATCAAACCCAACCTGGAACTTTCTCCTTGGAAAAGGTAGATCCCCGTAACTAGATATCAAGGATATGGTCACAGATCAACCGTTAATCTGTTCGCAAAGTGGTCAACCCACCGGTTTGAAGCTCAACTTCCACCGCAAGACAAATCTATCGCTCACAAGTCACTTAGCCAAGAGAAGTCTGATCTAGATCCGCCAAAGCCTTCAACTAGGAGATCGAAGGAACATCATATTAGGACGCCATGAAGGAGAGAAATCGTCTGGCATTGAACGACAGATCCAAGCACGCCTTACACCACCATAGAAGAGAAGTGCCCACGACCTGCTTTAATCCCTGCCCATCGGCCCAAGATTGGCAAAGCTCTTTAGGGTTTGGGGTTTGGGGTTTAGGGTTTCGGGTTTGGGGTTTAGGGTTAGGGTTTAGGGTTTAGGGTTTAGGGTTTAGAGTTTAGGGTTAAGGTTTAGAGTTTAGGGTTTGCGGTTGGCAGTTTGGGGTAAGCCATAAACTAAAAAATAAGCCTATCAAAAAATTTCATGTTTTAATGGAATTTATAATTGCATATTTTCATATTAAACCCCTCCTTCCTATTCTTTCCAAAAAATTAACCGCCAAAAAAATTCCCGTCAAAAATTTTCCCGCAAAAATTTTCCCACCAAAATATTTTCAACCAAAAAAATTTCTACAAAAATTTTCCCGCCAAATTTATTTTTAGATCGAAATAGTACAGGAAATTTTGACACAACAATCGACATAAAATTTAAAAGATAGGAGAAATCAAAAATATTACAGGAAAAAAAGGAGACTGCTGGAAAAGAGATCTGAAAACGGGCAGTATACCGGAAACACAAACTACCTACTAAATCTGACGCTACTAAGGACGGCTCGTTTGCGACTAAGACTTGACACCATTTCTTAGGCTGGAGCTCGCCAACCCCACCGCAAACCGTCACTAAGATCAAACCCAACCTGGAACTTTCCTCTTGGAAAAGGTAGATCCCCGTAACTAGCTATCAAGGATATGGTCACAGATCAACCGTTAATCTGTTCGCAAAATGGTCAACCCACCGGTTTGAAGCTCAACTTCAGCCGCAAGACAGATCTATCGCTCACAAGTCACTTAGGCAAGAGAAGTCTGATCCCGATCTGCCAAAGCCTTCAACCAGCAGATCGAAGAAACATCATCTCATGACTCTGTGAACGAGAGAAATCGTCTGGCATCGAACCACAGATCCAACCACGTCTTACACCACCATAGAAGAGAAGTGCCCACCACCTGCTTTAATCCCTGCCCGTCGGCCCAAGCTTGGCAAAGCTCTTTAGGGTTTAGGATTAGGGTTTAAAGTTTAGGGTTAGGGTTTAGGGTTTAGGGTTTAAGGTTTTGGGTTTAGGGTTTAAGGTATAGGGTTTAGGGTTTAGGGTTTGGGGATTGGGGTTTAGGTTGGCGGTCGGTGGTTTGGGGTAAGCCATAAACTAAAAAATAAGATAATCAAATTTTTTTTATTTTTAATGGAATTTATAATTTCATATTTTCATATTAAACCCCTCTTTCGTATTCATTCCAAACCATTTCCCGCCTAAACAATTCCCGTCAAAAATTTTCCCGCCAAAATTTTCCGACAAAAAGTTTCCAGCCCAAAAATTTTTGAAAAAAATTTTCCCACCAAAATATTTTCAACCAAAAAAATTTCTACAAAAATTTTCCCGCCAAATTTATTTTTAGATCGAAATAGTATAGGAAATTTTGACACAACAATCGACATATAATTTAAAAGATAGGAGAAATCACAAATATTACAGGGAAAAAAGGAGACTCCTGGAAAAGAGATCTAAAAACGGGCAGTACACCGGAAACACAAACTACCTACTAAATCTGACGCTAGTAAGGACGGCTCGTTTGCGACTAAGACTGGACACCAATTCTTAGGCTGGAGCTCGCAAACCCCACCGCAAACCGTCACTGAGATCAAACCCAACCTGGGATTTTCCTCTTGGAAAAGGTAGATCCCCGTAACTAGCCATCAAGGATCAACCGTTAATATGTTCACAAACTGGTTAACCCACCGGTTTGAAGCTCAACTTCCGCCTCAAGACAGATCTATCGCTCACAATTCACTTCGCCAAGAGAAGTCTGATCCAGATCCGCCAAAGCCTTCAACCAGCACATCGAAGGAACATCATCTCAGGACGCCGTGAAAGAGAGAAATCGTCTAGCGTCGAACGACATATCCAACCACCCCTTACACCACCATAGAAGAGAAGTGCCCACCACCTTCTTTAATCCCTGCCCATCGGCCGAAGATTGGCAAAGCTCTTTAGGGTTTAGGGTTAGGGTTTACAGTTAGGGTTTAGGGTTTAGGGTTTAGGGTTTGGTGTTAGGGATTTGCGGTTTGGGGTAAGCCATAAACTAAAAAATAATCAAAAAATTTTGAATTTTTTATGGAATTTATAATTTCAAATTTTCATATTAAACCTCTTTTTCGTATTCTTTCCAAAATTTTTCCCGCCTAAAAAATTCATGTCAAAACATTTCCCGCCAAAATATTCCGACAAAATGTTTCCCGCCCAAAAGTTTTTGACAAAACTTTTTCCACCAAAAAAATTTCTATAAAAATTTTCCCGCCAAATTTTTTTTTTGATCAAAATAGTACAGGAAATTCTGACACAACATTTGACATATAATTTAAAATATAGGAGAAATCATAAATATTACAAGAAAAAAGGAGAATGCTAGAAAAGAGATCTGAAAACGGGCAGTACACCCGAAACACAAACTACCTACTAAATTCGACGCTAGTAAGGACGGCTCGTTTGCGACTAAGACTTGACACCAATTCTTAGGCTGGAGCTCGCGAACCCCACCGCAAACCGCCACTGAGATCAAACCCAACCTGGAACTTTCCTCTTGGAAAAGGTAGATCCCCGTAACTAGCCATCAAGGATATGGTCACAGATCAACCGTTAATTTGTTCACAAAGTGGTCAACCAACCGGTTTGAAGCTCAACTTCCGCCGCAAGACAGATCTATCGCTCACAAGTCACTTCGCCAAGAGAAGTCTGATCCAGATCCGCCAAAGCCTTCCACCAGCACATCGAAGGAACATCATCTCAGGAGGCCGTGAAAGAGAGAAATCCTCTTGCATCGAACGACAGATCCAACCACCCCTTACACCACCATAGAAGAGAAGTGCCCACCACCTTCTTTAATCCCAGCCCATCGGCCGAAGATTGGCAAAGCTCTTTAGGGTTTAGGGTTAGGGTTTACAGTTAGGGTTTAGGGTTTAGGGTTTAGGGTTTCGTGTTTAGGGTTTGCGGTTGGCGGTTTGGGTTAAGCCATAAACTAAAAAATAATCAAAACATTTTGAATTTTTAATGGAATTTATAATTTCAAATTTTCATATTAAACCCCTTTTTCGTATTCTTTCCAAAAATTTTCTAGGCTAAAAAATTCTCGTCATAAATTTTCCCACACAAATTTTCCCACAAAAAATTTCCCGCCCAAAAGTTTTTGTCAAAAATTTTTCCACCAAACAAATTTCTACAAAAATTTTCCCGCCAATTTTTTTTTTGATTAAAATATTACAGGAAATTCTGACACAACATTCGACATATAATTTAAAAGATAGGAGAAATCACATATATTACAGGAAAAAAGGAGAATGCTAGAAAAGAGATCTGAAAACGGGCAGTACACCCGAAACACAAACTACCTACTAAATCCGACGCTAGTAAGGACGGCTCGTTTGTGACTAAGACTTGACACCAATTCTTAGGCTGGAGCTCACGAACCCCACCGCAAACCGTCACTGAGATCAAACCCAACCTGGAACTTTCCTCTTGGAAAAGGTAGATCCCCGTAACTAGCCATCAAGGATATGGTCACAGATCAACCGTTAATCTGTTCCTAAAGTGGTCAACCCACCGGTTTGAAGCTCAACTTCTGCCGCAAGAAAGATCTATCGCTCACAAGTCACTAAGCGAAGAGAAGTTTGATCCAGATCCGCCAAAGCATTCAACAAGCAGATCGAAGGAACATCATCTTAGGACGCCGTGAAAGAGAGAAATCGTCTGACATCGAACGACAGATCCAACCACGCCTTACACCACCATAGAAGAGAAGTGCCCACCACCTTCTTTAATCCCTGCCCATTGGCCCACGATTGGCAAAGCTCTTAAGGGTTTAGGGTTAGGGTTAAAGGATTACAGTTAGGGTTTAGGGATTAGCGTTTAGGGTTTGGGGTTTAGGGTTTGCGGTTGGTGGTTTGGGGTAAGACATAAGCTAAAAAATAAGACAATCAAAATATTTTATATTTTTAATTGAATTTATAATATCATATTTTCATAATAAACCCCTCCTTCGTATTCTTTCCAAAATATTTCCTGCCTAAAAAATTCCCTTCAAAAATTTTCCCGCCAAAATTTTCCGACAAAAACTTTCCCACCCAAAAGTTTTAGACAAAAATTTTCCCACCAAAATATTTTCCCCAAAAAAAATTTCTACAAAAATTTTCCTACCAAATTTTTTTTTTGATCAAAATAGTATAGGAAATTCTGACACAACATTTTACATATAATTTAAAAGATAGGAGAAATCACAAATATTACAGGAAAAAAGGAGACTTCTAGAAAAAAGATCTGAAAACAGGCAACACACCGGAAACACAAACTACCTACTAAATCCGACGCTAGTAACGACGTTTGCGACTAAGACTACACACCAATTCTTAGGATGGAGCTCGCGAACCCCACCGCAAACCGTCACAAAGATCAAACCCAACCTAGAACTTTCCTCTTGGAAAAGGTAGATCCCCGTAACTAGCCATCAAGGATATGGTCACAGATCAACCGTTAATCTGTTCACAAAGTGGTCAACCCACCGGTTTGAAGCTTAACTTCCGCCGTAAGACAGATCTATCGCTCACAAGTCACTAAGCCAAGAGAAGTCTGATCCAGATCCGCCAAAGCCTTCAACCACCAGATCGAAGGAACATCATCTCATGACGCCGTGAAAGAGAGAAATCATCTAGCATCAAACGACATGTCCAACCACGCCTTACACCACCATAGAAGAGAAGTGCCCACCACCTGCTTTAATCGCTGCCCATCAGCCCAAGATTGGCAAAGCTCTTTAGGGTTTAGGGTTTAGGGTAAGGGTTAGGGTTTAGGGTTTAGGATTTAGGGTATGCGGTTGGCGGTTTGAGGTAAGCCATAATCTAAAAAATAAGACAATTAAATTTTTTATATTTTTAATGGAATTTATAATTATATATTTTCATATTAAACCCCTCCTTTGTATTCTTTCCAAAATATTTTCCGCCAAAAAAATTTCCGTCAAAAATTTTCCCGCCAAAATATTCCGACAAAAAGTTTCCTGTCCAAAAGTTTTTGACAAAATTTTTCCCACCAAAATATATTCCACCAAAAAAATTTCTACAAAAATTTTCCCGCCAAATTTTTTTTTCGATCAAAATAGTACAGAAAATTCTGACACAACATTCGACATACAATTTAAAAGATAGGAGAAATCACAAATATTACAGGAAAAAAGGAGACTGCTAGAAAAGAGATATGAAAACGGGCTGTACACCGGAAACACAAACTACCTACTAATTCCGACGCTAGTAAGGACGGCTCGTTTGGGACTAAGACTTGACACCAATTCTTAGGCTGAAGTCGCGAACCCCACCGCAAACCGTCACTGAGATCAAACCCAACCTGGAACTTTCCTCTTGGAAAAGGTAGATCCCCGTAACTAGCCATCAAGGATATGGTCAGAGATCAACCGTTAATCTGTTCCTAAAGTGGTCAACCCACCGGTTTGAAGCTCAACTTCTGCCGCAAGAAAGATCTATCGCTCACAAGTCACTAAGCCAAGAGAAGTTTGATCCAGATCCGCCAAAGCATTCAACAAGCAGATCGAAGGAACATCATCTTAGGACGCCGTGAAAGAGAGAAATCATCTGACATCGAACGACAGATCCAACCACGCCTTACACCACCATAGAAGAGAAGTGCCCATCACCTTCTTTAATCCCTGCCCATTGGCCCACGATTGGCAAAGCTCTTAAGGGTTTAGGGTTAGGGTTAAAGGATTACAGTTAGGGTTTAGGGATTAGCGTTTAGGGTTTGGGGTTTAGGGTTTGCGGTTGGTGGTTTGGGGTAAGACATAAGCTAAAAAATAAGACAATCAAAATATTTTATATTTTTAATTGAATTTATAATATCATATTTTCATAATAAACCCCTCCTTCGTATTCTTTCCAAAATATTTCCTGCCTAAAAAATTCCCTTCAAAAATTTTCCCGCCAAAATTTTCCGACAAAAAGTTTCCCACCCAAAAGTTTTAGACAAAAATTTTCCCACCAAAATATTTTCCCCAAAAAAAATTTCTACAAAAATTTTCCTACCAAATTTTTTTTTTGATCAAAATAGTACAGGAAATTCTGACACAACATTTGACATATAATTTAAAAGATAGGAGAAATCACAAATATTACAGGAAAAAAGGAGACTTCTAGAAAAAAGATCTGAAAACGGGCAACACACCGGAAACACAAACTACCTACTAAATCCGACGCTAGTAACGACGTTTGCGACTAAGACTACACACCAATTCTTAGAATGGAGCTCGCGAACCCCACCGCAAACCGTCACAAAGATCAAACCCCACCTAGAACTTTCCTCTTGGAAAAGGTAGATCCCCGTAACTAGCCATCAAGGATATGGTCACAGATCAACCGTTAATCTGTTCACAAAGTGGTCAACCCACCGGTTTGAAGCTTAACTTCCGCCGTAAGACAGATATATCGCTCACAAGTCACTAAGCCAAGAGAAGTCTGATCCAGATCCGCCAAAGCCTTCAACCACCAGATCAAAGGAACATCATCTCATGACGCCGTGAAAGAGAGAAATCATCTAGCATCAAACGACATGTCCAACCACGCCTTACACCACCATAGAAGAGAAGTGCCCACCCCCTGCTTTAATCGCTGCCCATCAGCCCAAGATTGGCAAAGCTCTTTAGGGTTTAGGGTTTAGGGTAAGGGTTAGGGTTTAGGGTTTAGGATTTAGGGTATGCGGTTGGCGGTTTGGGGTAAGCCATAATCTAAAAAATAAGACAATTAAATTTTTTATATTTTTAATGGAATTTATAATTATATATTTTCATATTAAACCCCTCCTTTGTATTCTTTCCAAAAATTTTCCCGCCAAAATATTAAGACAAAAAGTTTCCTGTCCAAAAGTTTTTGACAAAATTTTTCCCACCAAAATATATTCCACCAAAAAAATTTCTACAAAAATTTTCCCGCCAAAATTTTTTTTCGATCAAAATAGTACAGAAAATTCTGACACAACATTCGACATACAATTTAAAAGATAGGAGAAATCACAAATATTACAGGAAAAAAGGAGACTGCTAGAAAAGAGATATGAAAACGGGCTGTACACCGGAAACACAAACTACCTACTAATTCCGACGCTAGTAAGGACGGCTCGTTTGGGACTAAGACTTGACACCAATTCTTAGGCTGGAGCTCGCGAACCCCACCCCAAACCGTCACTAAGATCAAACCCAACCTGGAACTTTCCTCTTGGAAAAGGTAGATCCCCGTAACTAGCCGTCAATGATATGGTCATAGATCAACCGTTATCTGTTCACAAAGTGGTCAACCCACCGGTTTGAAGCTCAACTTCCGCCGCAAGACAGATCTATCGCTCACAATCACTAAGCCAAGAGAAGTCTGATCCAGATCCGCCAAAGCCTTCAACCAGCAGATCGAAGGAACATCATCTCAGGACGCCGTGAAAGAGAGAAATCGTCTGGCATCAAACAACAGATCCAACCACGCCTTACACCACCATAGAAGAGAAGTGCCCACCACTTGCTTTAATCCTTGCCCATCGGCCCAAGATTGGCAAAGCTCTTTAGGGTTTAAGGTTTGGGGTTTAGGGTTTATGGGTTTATTGGTTAGGGTTTAGTGTTTAGGGTTTGGAGTTTAGGGTTAGGGTTTAGGGTTGGCGGTTTGGGGTAAGCCATAAACTAAAAAATAAGCCAATCAAAAAATTTCATATTTTAATGGAATTTATAATTGCATATTTTCATATTAAACCCCTCCATCCTATTCTTTCCAAAAAATTTCCCCCTAAAAAAATTTCCGTCAAAAATTTCCCACTAAAATTTTTCGACAAAAAGTTTCCTGCCCAAAAGTTTTTGACAAAAATTTTCCCACCAAATTTTTTCAACCAATAAATTTTCTACAAAACTTTTCTCGCCAAATTTTTTTTTTTTATCGAAATAGTACATGCAATTTTGACACAACAATCGACATATAATTTTAAAGATAGGAGAAATCACAAATATTACAGAAAAAGGAGACTGCTGGAAAAGAGATCTCAAAACGGGCAGTACACCGGAAACACAAACTACCTACTAAATCTGATGCTAGTAAGGACGGCTCGTTTGCGACTAAGACTTGACACTAATTCTTAGGCTGGAACTCGCGAACCCCAACGTGAACCGTCACTGAGTTCAAACCCAGCCTGGAACTTTCCTCTTGGAAAAGGTAGATCCCCGTAACTAGCAATCAAGGATATGGTCACAGATCAACCGTTAATCTGTTCGCAAAGTGGTCAACCCACCGGTTTAAAGCTCAACTTCCGCCGCAAGACAGATCTATCGGTCACAAGTCACTTAGCCAACAAAAGTCTGATCCAGATCCGCCAAAGCCTTCAACCAGCAGATCGAAGGAACATCATATTAGGACGCCGTCAAAGAGAGAAATCGTCTGGCATCGAACAACAGATCCAACCACACCTTATACCACCATAGAAGAGAAGTGCCCACCACCTGCTTTAATTCCTGCCCATCGGCCCAAGATTGGCAAAGCTCTTTAGGGTTTAGGGTCTGGGGTTTCGGTTTTATTGGCTTAGGGTTAGGGTTTAGGGTTTAGGGTTTAGTGTTTAGAGTTTAGGGTTAGGGTTTAGGGTTTAGCGTTTGCGCTTAGCGGTTAGGGGTAAGCCATAAACTAAAAAAATAAGCCAATCAAAAAATTTCATATTTTAATGGAATTTGTAATTATATATTTTCATATTAAACCCCTCCTTTGTATTCTTTCCAAAATATATTCCACCAAAAAAATTTCTACAAAAATTTTCACGCCAAATTTTTTTCGATCAAAATAGTTCAGAAAATTCTGACACAACATTCGACATACAATTTAAAAGATAGGAGAAATCACAAATATTACAGGAAAAAGGAGACTGCTAGAAAAGAGATCTGAAAACGGGCAGTACACCGGAAACACAAACTACCTACTAAATCAGACTTTAGTAAGGACGGCTCGTTTGCAACTAAGACTTGACACCAATTCTTAGGCTGGAGCTCGTAAACCCCATCGCAAACCGTCACTGAGATCAAACCCAACCTGGAACTTTCCTCTTGGAAAAGGTAGATCCCCGTAACTAGCCGTCAATGATATGGTCATAGCAGTAAATGGCTTGTATAAAGTTATTTTGGGTTAGAATATGTTATAATACAATGAATTTGATTGATTACAAGTGCTAGAGATGGATGAAGAATGTTTAGAAGTGTGAAGAAAGACTTATTGAAATCTGGTCCCAAATGGGATAAGAACCCACAACCATTGCTTTGAGGCAGTAAATGGCTTGTATAAGGTTATTTTGGGTTAGAATATGTTATAATACAATGAATTTGATTGATTACAAGTGCTAGAGATGGATGTAGAATGTTTAGAAGTGTGAAGAAAGACTTGTTGAAATCTGGTCCCAAATGGGATAAGAACCCACAACCATTGCTTTGAGGCAGTAAATGGCTTGTATAAAGTTATTTTGGGTTAGAATATGTTATAATACAATGAATTTGATTGATTACAAGTCCTAGACATGGATGAAGAATGGTTAGAAGTGTGAAGAAAGACTTGTTGAAATTTGGTTCCAAATGGGATAAGAACCCACAACCATTGCTTTGATGCAGTAAATGGCTTGTAAAAGGTTATTTTGGGTTAGAATATGTTATAATACAATGAATTTGATTGATTACAAGTGCTAGAGATGGATGAAGAATATTTAGATGTGTTAAGATAGACTTATTGAAATCTGGTCCCAAATGGGATAAGAACCCACAACCAATGCTGTGAGGCAGTAAATGGCTTGTATAAAGTTATTTTGGGTTAGAATATGTTATAATACAATGAATTTGATTGATTACAAGTCCTAGAGATGGATGAAGAATGTTTAGAAGTGTGAAGAAAGACTTGTTGAAATCTGGTCCCAAATGGGATAAGAACCCACAACCAATGCTTTGAGGCAGTAAATGGTTTGTATAAATTTATTTTGGGTTAGAATATGTTATAATACAATGAATTTGATTGATTACAGGTCCTAGAGATGGATGAACAATGTTTAGAAGTGTGAAGAAAGACTTATTGAAATCTGGTCCCAAATTGGATAAGAACCCACAACCAATGCTTTGAGGCTGTAAATGGCTTGTATAAAGTTATTTTGGGTTAGAATATGTTATAATACAATGAATTTGATTGATTACAAGTGCTAGATATGGATGAAGAATCTTTAGAAGTGTGAAGAAAGACTTGTTGAAATCTGGTCTCAAATTGGATAAGAACCCACAACCATTGCTTTGAGGCAGTAAATGGCTTGTAAAAGGTTATTTTGGGTTAGAATATGTTATAATACAATGCATTTGATTGATTACAAGTGCTAGAGATGGATGAAGAATGTTTAGAAGTGTGAAGAAAGACTTATTGAAATCTGGTCCCAAATGGGATAAGAACCCAAAACCAATGCTTTGAGGCAGTAAATGGCTTGTATAAAGTTATTTTGGGTTAGAATATGTTATACTACAATGAATTTGATTGATTACAAGTCCTAGAGATGGATGAAGAATGTTTAGAAGTGTGAAGAAAGACTTATTGAAATCTGGTCCCAAATGGGGTAAGAATTCAAAACCAATGCTTTGAGGCAGTAAATGGCTTGTATAAAGTTATTTTGGGTTAGAATATGTTATAATACAATGAATTTGATTGATTACAAGTGCTAGAGATGGATGAAGAATGTTTAGAAGTGTGAAGAAAGACTTGTTGAAATCTGGTCCCAAATGGGATAAGAACACACAACCATTGCTTTGAGGCAGTAAATGGCTTGTAAAAAGTTATTTTGGGTTAGAATATGTTATAATACAATGCATTTGATTGATTACAAGTGCTAGAGATGGATGAAGAATGTTTAGAAGTGTGAAGAAAGACTTATTGAAATCTGGTCCCAAATGGGATAAGAACCCAAAATCAATGCTTTGAGGCAGTAAATGGCTTGTATAAAGTTATTTTGGGTTAGAATATGTTATAATACAATGAATTTGATTGATTACAAGTCCTAGAGATGGATGAAGAATGTTTAGAAGTGTGAAGAAAGACTTGTTGAAATCTGGTCCCAAATGGGATAAGAACCCACAACCAATGCTTTGAGGCAGTAAATGGTTTGTATAAATTTATTTTGGGTTAGAATATGTTATAATACAATGAATTTTATTGATTACAGGTCCTAGAGATGGATGAAGAATGTTTAGAAGTGTGAAGAAAGACTTATTGAAATCTGGTCCCAAATTGGATAAGAACCCACAACCAATGCTTTGAGGCAGTAAATGGCTTGTATAAAGTTATTTTGGGTTAGAATATGTTATAATACAATGAATTTGATTGATTACAAGTGCTAGATATGGATGAAGAATCTTTAGAAGTGTGAAGAAAGACTTGTTGAAATATGGTCTCAAATGGGATAAGAACCCACAACCATTGCTTTGAGGCAGAAAATGGCTTGTAAAAGGTTATTTTGGGTTAGAATATGTTATAATACAATGCATATGATTGATTACAAGTGCTAGAGATGGATGAAGAATGTTTAGAAGTGTGAAGAAAGACTTATTGAAATCTGGTCCCAAATGGGATAAGAACCCAAAACAAATGCTTTGAGGCAGTAAATGGCTTGTATAAAGTTATTTTGGGTTAGAATATATTATAATACAATGAATTTGATTGATTACAAGTCCTAGAGATGGATGAAGAATGTTTAGAAGTGTGAAGAAAGACTTATTGAAATCTGGTCCCAAATGGGGTAAGAATCCAAAACCAATGCTTTGAGGCAGTAAATGGCTTGTATAAAGTTATTTTGGGTTAGAATATGTTATAATACAATGAATTTGATTGATTACAAGTGCTAGAGATGGATGAAGAATGTTTAGAAGTGTGAAGAAAGACTTATTGAAATCTGGTCCCAAATGGGATAAGAACCCACAACCAATGCTGTGAGGCAGTAAATGGCTTGTATAAAGTTATTTTGGGTTAGAATATGTTATAATACAATGAATTTGATTGATTACAAATCTAGAGATGGATGAAGAATGTTTAGAAGTGTGAAGAAAGACTTATTGAAATCTGGTCCCAAATGGGATAAGAACCCACAACCATTGCTTTGAGGCAGTAAATGGCTTGTATAAGGTTATTTTGGGTTAGAATATGTTATAATACAATGAATTTGATTGATTACAAGTGCTAGAGATGGATGTAGAATGTTTAGAAGTGTGAAGAAAGACTTGTTGAAATCTGGTCCCAAATGGGATAAGAACCCACAACCATTGCTTTGAGGCAGTAAATGGCTTGTATAAAGTTATTTTGGGTTAGAATATGTTATAATACAATGAATTTGATTGATTACAAGTCCTAGACATGGATGAAGAATGGTTAGAAGTGTGAAGAAAGACTTGTTGAAATTTAATTCCAAATGGGATAAGAACCCACAACCATTACTTTGATGCAGTAAATGGCTTGTAAAATGTTATTTTGGGTAAGAATATGTTATAATACAATGAATTTGATTGATTACAAGTGCTAGAGATGGATGAAGAATGTTTAGATGTGTTAAGAAAGATTTATTGAAATCTGGTCCCAAATGGGATAAGAACCCACAACCAATGCTTTGAGGCAGTAAATGGCTTGTATAAAGTTATTTTGGGTTAGAATATGTTATAATACAATCAATTTGATTGATTACAAGTACTAGAGATGGATGAAGAATGTTTAGAAGTGTGAAGAAAGACTTATTGATATCTGGTCCCAAATGGGATAAGAACCCAAAACCAATGCTTTGAGGCAGTAAATGGCTTGTATAAAGTTATTTTGGGTTAGAATATGTTATAATACAATGAATTTGATTGATTACAAGTTCTAGAGATGGATGAAGAATGTTTAGAAGTGTGAAGAAAGACTTGTTGAAATCTGGTCCCAAATGGGATAAGAACCCACAACAAATGCTTTGAGGCTGTAAATGGATTGTATAAAGTTATTTTGGGTTAGAATATGTTATAATACAATGAATTTGATTGATTACAAGTGCTAGAGATAGATGAAGAATGTTTAGAAGTCTGAAGAAAGACTTATTGAAATCTGGTCCCAAATGGGATAAGAACCCACAACGAATGCTTTGAGGCAGTAAATGGCTTGTATAAAGTTATTTTGGGTTAGAATATGTTATAATACAATGAATTTGTTTGATTACAAGTGCTAGAGATGGATGAAGAATGTTTAGAAGTGTGAAGAAAGACTTATTGAAATATGGTCCCAAATGGGATAAGAACCCACAACCAATGCTTTGAGGCAGTAAATGGCTTGTATAAATTTATTTTGGGTTAGAATATGTTATAATACAATGAATTTGATTGATTACAAGTGCTAGAGATGGATGAAGAATGTTTAGATGTGTTAAGAAAGATTTATTGAAATCTGGTCCCAAATAGGATAAGAACCCACAACCAATGCTTTGAGGCAATAAATGGCTTGTATAAAGTTATTTTGGGTTAGAATATGTTATAATACAATGAATTTGATTGATTACAAGTGCTAGAGATGGATGAAGAATGTTTAGAAATGTGAAGAAAGACTTATTGAAATCTGGTCCCAAATGGGATAAGAACCCAAAACAAATGCTTTGAGGCAGTAAATGGCTTGTATAAAGTTATTTTGGGTTAGAATATGTTATAATACAATGAATTTGATTGATTACAAGTCCTAGAGATGGATGAAGAATGTTTAGAAGTGTGAAGAAAGACTTATTGAAATCTGGTCCCAAATGGGGTAAGAATCCAAAACCAATGCTTTGAGGCAGTAAATGGCTTGTATAAAGTTATTTTGGGTTAGAATATGTTATAATACAATGAATTTGATTGATTACAAGTGCTAGAGATGGATGAAGAATGTTTAGAAGTGTGAAGAAAGACTTATTGAAATCTGGTCCCAAATGGGATACGAACCCACAACCAATGCTGTGAGGCAGTAAATGGCTTGTATAAAGTTATTTTGGGTTAGAATATGTTATAATACAATGAATTTGATTGATTACAAGTGCTAGAGATGGATGAAGAATGTTTAGAAGTGTGAAGAAAGACTTGTTGAAATCTGGTCCCAAATGGGATAAGAACCCACAACAAATGCTTTGAGGCTGTAAATGGATTGTATAAAGTTATTTTGGGTTAGAATATGTTATAATACAATGAATTTGATTGATTACAAGTGCTAGAGATAGATGAAGAATGTTTAGAAGTCTGAAGAAAGACTTATTGAAATCTGGTCCCAAATGGGATAAGAACCCACAACCAATGCTTTGAGGCAGTAAATGGCTTGTATAAAGTTATTTTGGGTTAGAATATGTTATAATACAATGAATTTGATTGATTACAAGTGCTAGAGATGGATGAAGAATGTTTAGAAGTGTGAAGAAAGACTTATTGAAATATGGTCCCAAATGGGATAAGAACTCACAACCAATGCTTTGAGGCAGTAAATGGCTTGTATAAATTTATTTTGGGTTAGAATATGTTATAATACAATGAATTTGATTGATTACAAGTGCTAGAGATGGATGAAGAATGTTTAGATGTGTTAAGAAAGATTTATTGAAATCTGGTCCCAAATAGGATAAGAACCCACAACCAATGCTTTGAGGCAGTAAATGGCTTGTATAAAGTTATTTTGGGTTAGAATATGTTATAATACAATGAATTTGATTGATTACAGGTCCTAGAGATGGATGAAGAATGTTTAGAAGTGTGAAGAAAGACTTATTGAAATCTGGTCCCAAATTGGATAAGAACCCACAACCAATGCTTTGAGGCAGTAAATGGCTTGTATAAAGTTATTTTGGGTTAGAATATGTTATAATACAATGAATTTGATTGATTACAAGTGCTAGATATGGATGAAGAATCTTTAGAAGTGTGAAGAAAGACTTGTTGGAATCTGGTCTCAAATGGGATAAGAACCCACAACCATTGCTTTGAGGCAGTAAATGGCTTGTATAAGGTTATTTTGGGTTAGAATATGTTATAATACAATGCATTTGATTGATTACAAGTGCTAGAGATGGATGAAGAATGTTTAGAAGTGTGAAGAAAGACTTATTGAAATCTGGTCCCAAATGGGATAAGAACCCAAAACAAATGCTTTGAGGCAGTAAATGGCTTGTATAAAGTTATTTTGGGTTAAAATATGTTATAATACAATGAATTTGATTGATTACAAGTCCTAGAGATGGATGAAGAATGTTTAGAAGTGTGAAGAAAGACTTATTGAAATCTGGTCCCAAATGGGGTAAGAATCCAAAACCAATGCTTTGAGGCAGTAAATGGCTTGTATAAAGTTATTTTGGGTTAGAATATGTTATAATACAATGAATTTAATTGATTACAAGTCCTAGAGATGGATGAAGAATGTTTAGAAGTGTTAAGAAAGACTTATTGAAATCTGGTCGCAAATTGGATAAGAACCGACAACCAAGCTTTGAGGCTGTAAATGGCTTGTATAAAGTTATTTTGGGTTAGAATATGTTATAATACAATGAATTTGATTGATTAAAAGTGCTAGAGATGAATGAAGAATCTTTAGAAGTGTGAAGAAAGACTTGTTGAATATTGGTCCCAAATGGGATAAGAACCCACAACCAATGCTTTGAGGCTGTAACTGGATTGTATAAAGTTAGTTTGGGTTAGAATATGTTATAATACAATGAATTTGATTGATTACAAGTGCTAGAGATGGATGAAGAATGTTTAGAAGTGTGAAGAAAGACTTATTGAAATCTGGTCCCAAATGGGATAAGAACCCACAACCTTTGCTTTGAGGCAGTAAATGGCTTGTATAAGGTTATTTTGGGTTAGAATATGTTATAATACAATGAATTTGATTGATTACAAGTGCTAGAGATGGATGTAGAATGTTTAGAAGTGTGAAGAAAGACTTGTTGAAATCTGGTCCCAAATGGCATAAGAACCCACAACCATTGCTTTGAGGCAGTAAATGGCTTGTATAAAGTTATTTTCGGTTAGAATATGTTATAATACAATGAATTTGATTGATTACAGGTCCTAGAGATGGATGAAGAATGGTTAGAAGTGTGAAGAAAGACTTTTTGAAATATGGTCCCAAATTGGATAAGAACCCACAACCAATGTTTTGAGGCTGAAATGGCTTGTACAAAGTTATTTTGGGTTAGAATATGTTATAATACAATGAATTTGATTTATTACAAGTGCTAGATGTGGATGAAGAATCTTTAGAAGTGTGAAGAAAGACTTGTTGAAATCTGGTCTCAAATGGGATAAGAACCCACAACCATTGCTTTGAGGCAGTAAATGGCTTGTAAAAGGTTATTTTGGGTTAGAATATGTTATAATACAATGCATTTGATTGATTACAAGTGTTAGAGATGGATGAAGAATGTTTAGAAGTGTGAAGAAAGACTTATTGAAATCTGGTCCCAAATGGGGTAAGAATCCAAAACCAATGCTTTGAGGCAGTAAATGGCTTGTATAAAGTTATTTTGGGTTAGAATATGTTATAATACAATGAATGTGATTGATTACAAGTGCTAGAGATGGATGAAGAATGTTTAGAAGTGTGAAGAAAGACTTATTGAAATCTGGTCCCAAATAGGATAAGAACCCACAACCATTGCTTTGAGGCAGTAAATGGCTTGTAAAAGGTTATTTTGGGTTAGAATATGTTATAATAACCAGTGCTAGAGATGGATGAAGAATGTTTAGAAGTGTGAAGAAAGACTTATTGAAATCTGGTCCCAAATGGGATAAGAACCCACAACCAATGCTTTGAGGCAGTAAATGGCTTGTATAAAGTTATTTTGGGTTAGAATATGTTATAATACAATGAATTTGATTGATTACAAGTCCTAGAGATGGATGAAGAATGTTTAGAAGTGTGAAGAAAGACTTATTGAAATCTGGTCCCAAATGGGATAAGAACCCACAATCAATGCTGTGAGGCAGTAAATGGCTTGTATAAAATTATTTTGGGTTAGAATATGTTATAATACAATGAATTTGATTGATTACAAGTGCTAGAGATGGATGAAGAATGTTTAGAAGTGTGAAGAAAGACTTATTGAAATCTGGTCCCAAATGGGATAAGAACCCACAACTATTGCTTTGAGGCAGTAAATGGCTTGTATAAGGTTATTTTGGGTTAGAATATGTTATAATACAATGAATTTGATTGATTACAAGTGCTAGAGATGGATGTAGAATGTTTAGAAGTGTGAAGAAAGACTTGTTGAAATCTGGTCCCAAATGGGATAAGAACCCACAACCATTGCTTTGAGGCAGTAAATGGCTTGTATAAAGTTATTTTGGGTTAGAATATGTTATAATACAATGAATTTGATTGATTACAAGTCCTAGACATGGATGAAGAATGGTTAGAAGTGTGAAGAAAGACTTGTTGAAATTTGGTTCCAAATGGGATAAGAACCCACAACCATTGCTTTGATGCAGTAAATGGCTTGTAAAAGGTTATTTTGGGTTAGAATATGTTATAATACAATGAATTTGATTGATTACAAGTGCTAGAGATGGATGAAGAATGTTTAGATGTGTTAAGAAAGACTTATTGAAATGTGGTCCCAAATGGGATAAGAGCCCACAACCAATGCTGTGAGGCAGTAAATGGCTTGTATAAAGTTATTTTGGGTTAGAATATGTTATAATACAATGAATTTGATTGATTACAATTCCTAGAGATGGATGAAAAATGTTTAGAAGTGTGAAGAAAGACTTGTTGAAATCTGGTCCCAAATGGGATAAGAACCCACAACCAATGCTGTGAGGCAGTAAATGGCTTGTATAAAGTTATTTTGGGTTAGAATATGTTATAATACAATGAATTTGATTGATTACAAGTGCTAGAGATGGATGAAGAATGTTTAGAAGTGTGAAGAAAGACTTATTGAAATCTGGTCCCAAATGGGATAAGAACCCACAACCAATGCTTTGAGGCAGTAAATGGCTTGTATAAATTTATTTTGGGTTAGAATATGTTATAATACAATGAATTTAATTGATTACAAGTCCTAGAGATGGATGAAGAATGTTTAGAAGTGTTAAGAAAGACTTATTGAAATCTGGTCGCAAATTGGATAAGAACCGACAACCAAGCTTTGAGGCTGTAAATGGCTTGTATAAAGTTATTTTGGGTTAGAATATGTTATAATACAATGAATTTGATTGATTAAAAGTGCTAGAGATGAATGAAGAATCTTTAGAAGTGTGAAGAAAGACTTGTTGAATATTGGTCCCAAATGGGATAAGAACCCACAACCAATGCTTTGAGGCTGTAACTGGATTGTATAAAGTTAGTTTGGGTTAGAATATGTTATAATACAATGAATTTGATTGATTACAAGTGCTAGAGATGGATGAAGAATGTTTAGAAGTGTGAAGAAAGACTTATTGAAATCTGGTCCCAAATGGGATAAGAACCCACAACCTTTGCTTTGAGGCAGTAAATGGCTTGTATAAGGTTATTTTGGGTTAGAATATGTTATAATACAATGAATTTGATTGATTACAAGTGCTAGAGATGGATGTAGAATGTTTAGAAGTGTGAAGAAAGACTTGTTGAAATCTGGTCCCAAATGGCATAAGAACCCACAACCATTGCTTTGAGGCAGTAAATGGCTTGTATAAAGTTATTTTCGGTTAGAATATGTTATAATACAATGAATTTGATTGATTACAGGTCCTAGAGATGGATGAAGAATGGTTAGAAGTGTGAAGAAAGACTTTTTGAAATATGGTCCCAAATTGGATAAGAACCCACAACCAATGTTTTGAGGCTGAAATGGCTTGAACAAAGTTATTTTGGGTTAGAATATGTTATAATACAATGAATTTGATTTATTACAAGTGCTAGATGTGGATGAAGAATCTTTAGAAGTGTGAAGAAAGACTTGTTGAAATCTGGTCTCAAATGGGATAAGAACCCACAACCATTGCTTTGAGGCAGTAAATGGCTTGTAAAAGGTTATTTTGGGTTAGAATATGTTATAATACAATGCATTTGATTGATTACAAGTGTTAGAGATGGATGAAGAATGTTTAGAAGTGTGAAGAAAGACTTATTGAAATCTGGTCCCAAATGGGGTAAGAATCCAAAACCAATGCTTTGAGGCAGTAAATGGCTTGTATAAAGTTATTTTGGGTTAGAATATGTTATAATACAATGAATGTGATTGATTACAAGTGCTAGAGATGGATGAAGAATGTTTAGAAGTGTGAAGAAAGACTTATTGAAATCTGGTCCCAAATAGGATAAGAACCCACAACCATTGCTTTGAGGCAGTAAATGGCTTGTAAAAGGTTATTTTGGGTTAGAATATGTTATAATAACCAGTGCTAGAGATGGATGAAGAATGTTTAGAAGTGTGAAGAAAGACTTATTGAAATCTGGTCCCAAATGGGATAAGAACCCACAACCAATGCTTTGAGGCAGTAAATGGCTTGTATAAAGTTATTTTGGGTTAGAATATGTTATAATACAATGAAATTTGATTGATTACAAGTCCTAGAGATGGATGAAGAATGTTTAGAAGTGTGAAGAAAGACTTATTGAAATCTGGTCCCAAATGGGATAAGAACCCACAATCAATGCTGTGAGGCAGTAAATGGCTTGTATAAAATTATTTTGGGTTAGAATATGTTATAATACAATGAATTTGATTGATTACAAGTGCTAGAGATGGATGAAGAATGTTTAGAAGTGTGAAGAAAGACTTATTGAAATCTGGTCCCAAATGGGATAAGAACCCACAACTATTGCTTTGAGGCAGTAAATGGCTTGTATAAGGTTATTTTGGGTTAGAATATGTTATAATACAATGAATTTGATTGATTACAAGTGCTAGAGATGGATGTAGAATGTTTAGAAGTGTGAAGAAAGACTTGTTGAAATCTGGTCCCAAATGGGATAAGAACCCACAACCATTGCTTTGAGGCAGTAAATGGCTTGTATAAAGTTATTTTGGGTTAGAATATGTTATAATACAATGAATTTGATTGATTACAAGTCCTAGAAATGGATGAAGAATGGTTAGAAGTGTGAAGAAAGACTTGTTGAAATTTGGTTCCAAATGGGATAAGAACCCACAACCATTGCTTTGATGCAGTAAATGGCTTGTAAAAGGTTATTTTGGGTTAGAATATGTTATAATACAATGAATTTGATTGATTACAAGTGCTAGAGATGGATGAAGAATGTTTAGATGTGTTAAGAAAGACTTATTGAAATGTGGTCCCAAATGGGATAAGAACCCACAACCAATGCTGTGAGGCAGTAAATGGCTTGTATAAAGTTATTTTGGGTTAGAATATGTTATAATACAATGAATTTGATTGATTACAATTCCTAGAGATGGATGAAGAATGTTTAGAAGTGTGAAGAAAGACTTGTTGAAATCTGGTCCCAAATGGGATAAGAACCCACAACCAATGCTTTGAGGCAGTAAATGGTTTGTATAAATTTATTTTGGGTTAGAATATGTTATAATACAATGAATTTGATTGATTACAGGTCCTAGAGATGGATGAAGAATGGTTAGAAGTGTGAAGAAAGACTTATTGAAATATGGTCCCAAATTGGATAAGAACCCACAACCAATGCTTTGAGGCTGTAAATGGCTTGTACAAAGTTATTTTGGGTTAGAATATGTTATAATACAATGAATTTGATTGATTACAAGTGCTAGATATGGATGAAGAATCTTTAGAAGTGTGAAGAAAGACTTGTTGAAATCTGGTCTCAAATGGGATAATAACCCCCAACCATTACTTTGAGGCAGTAAATGGCTTGTAAAAGGTTATTTTGGGTTAGAATATGTTATAATACAATGAATTTGATTGATTACAAGTCCTAGACATGGATGAAGAATGGTTAGAAGTGTGAAGAAAGACTTGTTGAAATTTGGTTCCAAATGGGATAAGAACCCACAACCATTGCTTTGATGCAGTAAATGGCTTGTAAAAGGTTATTTTGGGTTAGAATATGTTATAATACAATGAATTTGATTGATTACAAGTGCTAGAGATGGATGAAGAATGTTTAGAAGTGTGAAGAAAGACTTATTGAAATCTGGTCCCAAATAGGATAAGAACCCACAACCATTGCTTTGAGGCAGTAAATGGCTTGTAAAAGGTTATTTTGGGTTAGAATATGTTATAATAACCAGTGCTAGAGATGGATGAAGAATGTTTAGAAGTGTGAAGAAAGACTTATTGAAATGTGGTCCCAAATGGGATAAGAACCCACAACCAATGCTTTGAGGCAGTAAATGGCTTGTATAAAGTTATTTTGGGTTAGAATATGTTATAATACAATGAATTTGATTGATTACAATTCCTAGAGATGGATGAAAAATGTTTAGAAGTGTGAAGAAAGACTTGTTGAAATCTGGTCCCAAATGGGATAAGAACCCACAACCAATGCTGTGAGGCAGTAAATGGCTTGTATAAAGTTATTTTGGGTTAGAATATGTTATAATACAATGAATTTGATTGATTACAAGTGCTAGAGATGGATGAAGAATGTTTAGAAGTGTGAAGAAAGACTTATTGAAATCTGGTCCCTAATGGGATAAGAACCCACAACCAATGCTTTGAGGCAGTAAATGGCTTGTATAAATTTATTTTGGGTTAGAATATGTTATAATACAATGAATTTAATTGATTACAAGTCCTAGAGATGGATGAAGAATGTTTAGAAGTGTTAAGAAAGACTTATTGAAATCTGGTCGCAAATTGGATAAGAACCGACAACCAAGCTTTGAGGCTGTAAATGGCTTGTATAAAGTTATTTTGGGTTAGAATATGTTATAATACAATGAATTTGATTGATTAAAAGTGCTAGAGATGAATGAAGAATCTTTAGAAGTGTGAAGAAAGACTTGTTGAATATTGGTCCCAAATGGGATAAGAACCCACAACCAATGCTTTGAGGCTGTAACTGGATTGTATAAAGTTAGTTTGGGTTAGAATATGTTATAATACAATGAATTTGATTGATTACAAGTGCTAGAGATGGATGAAGAATGTTTAGAAGTGTGAAGAAAGACTTGTTGAAATTTGGTTCCAAATGGGATAAGAACCCACAACCATTGCTTTGATGCAGTAAATGGCTTGTAAAAGGTTATTTTGGGTTAGAATATGTTATAATACAATGAATTTGATTGATTACAAGTGCTAGAGATGGATGAAGAATGTTTAGAAGTGTGAAGAAAGACTTATTGAAATCTGGTCCCAAATAGGATAAGAACCCACAACCATTGCTTTGAGGCAGTAAATGGCTTGTAAAAGGTTATTTTGGGTTAGAATATGTTATAATAACCAGTGCTAGAGATGGATGAAGAATGTTTAGAAGTGTGAAGAAAGACTTATTGAAATGTGGTCCCAAATGGGATAAGAACCCACAACCAATGCTTTGAGGCAGTAAATGGCTTGTATAAAGTTATTTTGGGTTAGAATATGTTATAATACAATGAATTTGATTGATTACAATTCCTAGAGATGGATGAAAAATGTTTAGAAGTGTGAAGAAAGACTTGTTGAAATCTGGTCCCAAATGGGATAAGAACCCACAACCAATGCTGTGAGGCAGTAAATGGCTTGTATAAAGTTATTTTGGGTTAGAATATGTTATAATACAATGAATTTGATTGATTACAAGTGCTAGAGATGGATGAAGAATGTTTAGAAGTGTGAAGAAAGACTTATTGAAATCTGGTCCCTAATGGGATAAGAACCCACAACCAATGCTTTGAGGCAGTAAATGGCTTGTATAAATTTATTTTGGGTTAGAATATGTTATAATACAATGAATTTAATTGATTACAAGTCCTAGAGATGGATGAAGAATGTTTAGAAGTGTTAAGAAAGACTTATTGAAATCTGGTCGCAAATTGGATAAGAACCGACAACCAAGCTTTGAGGCTGTAAATGGCTTGTATAAAGTTATTTTGGGTTAGAATATGTTATAATACAATGAATTTGATTGATTAAAAGTGCTAGAGATGAATGAAGAATCTTTAGAAGTGTGAAGAAAGACTTGTTGAATATTGGTCCCAAATGGGATAAGAACCTACAACCAATGCTTTGAGGCTGTAACTGGATTGTATAAAGTTAGTTTGGGTTAGAATATGTTATAATACAATGAATTTGATTGATTACAAGTGCTAGAGATGGATGAAGAATGTTTAGAAGTGTGAAGAAAGACTTATTGAAATCTGGTCCCAAATGGGATAAGAACCCACAACCTTTGCTTTGAGGCAGTAAATGGCTTGTATAAGGTTATTTTGGGTTAGAATATGTTATAATACAATGAATTTGATTGATTACAAGTGCTAGAGATGGATGTAGAATGTTTAGAAGTGTGAAGAAAGACTTGTTGAAATCTGGTCCCAAATGGCATAAGAACCCACAACCATTGCTTTGAGGCAGTAAATGGCTTGTATAAAGTTATTTTCGGTTAGAATATGTTATAATACAATGAATTTGATTGATTACAGGTCCTAGAGATGGATGAAGAATGGTTAGAAGTGTGAAGAAAGACTTTTTGAAATATGGTCCCAAATTGGATAAGAACCCACAACCAATGTTTTGAGGCTGAAATGGCTTGAACAAAGTTATTTTGGGTTAGAATATGTTATAATACAATGAATTTGATTTATTACAAGTGCTAGATGTGGATGAAGAATCTTTAGAAGTGTGAAGAAAGACTTGTTGAAATCTGGTCTCAAATGGGATAAGAACCCACAACCATTGCTTTGAGGCAGTAAATGGCTTGTAAAAGGTTATTTTGGGTTAGAATATGTTATAATACAATGCATTTGATTGATTACAAGTGTTAGAGATGGATGAAGAATGTTTAGAAGTGTGAAGAAAGACTTATTGAAATCTGGTCCCAAATAGGATAAGAACCCACAACCATTGCTTTGAGGCAGTAAATGGCTTGTAAAAGGTTATTTTGGGTTAGAATATGTTATAATAACCAGTGCTAGAGATGGATGAAGAATGTTTAGAAGTGTGAAGAAAGACTTATTGAAATCTGGTCCCAAATGGGATAAGAACCCACAACCAATGCTTTGAGGCAGTAAATGGCTTGTATAAAGTTATTTTGGGTTAGAATATGTTATAATACAATGAATTTGATTGATTACAAGTCCTAGAGATGGATGAAGAATGTTTAGAAGTGTGAAGAAAGACTTATTGAAATCTGGTCCCAAATGGGATAAGAACCCACAATCAATGCTGTGAGGCAGTAAATGGCTTGTATAAAATTATTTTGGGTTAGAATATGTTATAATACAATGAATTTGATTGATTACAAGTGCTAGAGATGGATGAAGAATGTTTAGAAGTGTGAAGAAAGACTTATTGAAATCTGGTCCCAAATGGGATAAGAACCCACAACTATTGCTTTGAGGCAGTAAATGGCTTGTATAAGGTTATTTTGGGTTAGAATATGTTATAATACAATGAATTTGATTGATTACAAGTGCTAGAGATGGATGTAGAATGTTTAGAAGTGTGAAGAAAGACTTGTTGAAATCTGGTCCCAAATGGGATAAGAACCCACAACCATTGCTTTGAGGCAGTAAATGGCTTGTATAAAGTTATTTTGGGTTAGAATATGTTATAATACAATGAATTTGATTGATTACAAGTCCTAGACATGGATGAAGAATGGTTAGAAGTGTGAAGAAAGACTTGTTGAAATTTGGTTCCAAATGGGATAAGAACCCACAACCATTGCTTTGATGCAGTAAATGGCTTGTAAAAGGTTATTTTGGGTTAGAATATGTTATAATACAATGAATTTGATTGATTACAAGTGCTAGAGATGGATGAAGAATGTTTAGATGTGTTAAGAAAGACTTATTGAAATGTGGTCCCAAATGGGATAAGAACCCACAACCAATGCTGTGAGGCAGTAAATGGCTTGTATAAAGTTATTTTGGGTTAGAATATGTTATAATACAATGAATTTGATTGATTACAATTCCTAGAGATGGATGAAGAATGTTTAGAAGTGTGAAGAAAGACTTGTTGAAATCTGGTCCCAAATGGGATAAGAACCCACAACCAATGCTTTGAGGCAGTAAATGGTTTGTATAAATTTATTTTGGGTTAGAATATGTTATAATACAATGAATTTGATTGATTACAGGTCCTAGAGATGGATGAAGAATGGTTAGAAGTGTGAAGAAAGACTTATTGAAATATGGTCCCAAATTGGATAAGAACCCACAACCAATGCTTTGAGGCTGTAAATGGCTTGTACAAAGTTATTTTGGGTTAGAATATGTTATAATACAATGAATTTGATTGATTACAAGTGCTAGATATGGATGAAGAATCTTTAGAAGTGTGAAGAAAGACTTGTTGAAATCTGGTCTCAAATGGGATAATAACCCCCAACCATTACTTTGAGGCAGTAAATGGCTTGTAAAAGGTTATTTTGGGTTAGAATATGTTATAATACAATGAATTTGATTGATTACAAGTCCTAGACATGGATGAAGAATGGTTAGAAGTGTGAAGAAAGACTTGTTGAAATTTGGTTCCAAATGGGATAAGAACCCACAACCATTGCTTTGATGCAGTAAATGGCTTGTAAAAGGTTATTTTGGGTTAGAATATGTTATAATACAATGAATTTGATTGATTACAAGTGCTAGAGATGGATGAAGAATGTTTAGAAGTGAGAAGAAAGACTTGTTGAAATTTGGTTCCAAATGGGATAAGAACCCACAACCATTGCTTTGATGCAGTAAATGGCTTGTAAAAGGTTATTTTGGGTTAGAATATGTTATAATACAATGAATTTGATTGATTACAAGTGCTAGAGATGGATGAAGAATGTTTAGATGTGTTAAGAAAGACTTATTGAAATCTGGTCCCAAATGGGATAAGAACCCACAACCAATGCTGTGAGGCAGTAAATGGCTTGTATAAAGTTATTTTGGGTTAGAATATGTTATAATACAATGAATTTGATTGATTACAATTCCTAGAGATGGATGAAGAATGTTTAGAAGTGTGAAGAAAGACTTGTTGAAATCTGGTCCCAAATGGGATAAGAACCCACAACCAATGCTTTGAGGCAGTAAATGGTTTGTATAAATTTATTTTGGGTTAGAATATGTTATAATACAATGAATTTGATTGATTACAGGTCCTAGAGATGGATGAAGAATGGTTAGAAGTGTGAAGAAAGACTTATTGAAATATGGTCCCAAATTGGATAAGAACCCACAACCAATGCTTTGAGGCTGTAAATGGCTTGTACAAAGTTATTTTGGGTTAGAATATGTTATAATACAATGAATTTGATTGATTACAAGTGCTAGATATGGATGAAGAATCTTTAGAAGTGTGAAGAAAGACTTGTTGAAATCTGGTCTCAAATGGGATAATAACCCCCAACCATTACTTTGAGGCAGTAAATGGCTTGTAAAAGGTTATTTTGGGTTAGAATATGTTATAATACAATGCATTTGATTGATTACAAGTGCTAGAGATGGATGAAGAATGTTTAGAAGTGTGAAGAAAGACTTATTGAAATCTGGTCCCAAATGGGGTAAGAATCCAAAACCAATGCTTTGACGCAGTAAATGGCTTGTATAAAGTTATTTTGGGTTAGAATATGTTATAATACAATGAATTTGATTGATTACAAGTCCTAGAGATGGATGAAGAATGTTTAGAAGTGTGAAGAAAGACTTATTGAAATCTGGTCCCAAATGGGATAAGAACCCACAATCAATGCTGTGAGGCAGTAAATGGCTTGTATAAAATTATTTTGGGTTAGAATATGTTATAATACAATGAATTTGATTGATTACAAGTGCTAGAGATGGATGAAGAATGTTTAGAAGTGTGAAGAAAGACTTATTGAAATCTGGTCCCAAATGGGATAAGAACCCACAACTATTGCTTTGAGGCAGTAAATGGCTTGTATAAGGTTATTTTGGGTTAGAATATGTTATAATACAATGAATTTGATTGATTACAAGTGCTAGAGATGGATGTAGAATGTTTAGAAGTGTGAAGAAAGACTTGTTGAAATCTGGTCCCAAATGGGATAAGAACCCACAACCATTGCTTTGAGGCAGTAAATGGCTTGTATAAAGTTATTTTGGGTTAGAATATGTTATAATACAATGAATTTGATTGATTACAAGTCCTAGACATGGATGAAGAATGGTTAGAAGTGTGAAGAAAGACTTGTTGAAATTTGGTTCCAAATGGGATAAGAACCCACAACCATTGCTTTGATGCAGTAAATGGCTTGTAAAAGGTTATTTTGGGTTAGAATATGTTATAATACAATGAATTTGATTGATTACAAGTGCTAGAGATGGATGAAGAATGTTTAGATGTGTTAAGAAAGACTTATTGAAATATGGTCCCAAATGGGATAAGAACCCACAACCAATGCTGTGAGGCAGTAAATGGCTTGTATAAGGTTATTTTGGGTTAGAATATGTTATAATACAATGAATTTGATTGATTACAATTCCTAGAGATGGATGAAGAATGTTTAGAAGTGTGAAGAAAGACTTGTTGAAATCTGGTCCCAAATGGGATAAGAACCCACAACCAATGCTTTGAGGCAGTAAATGGTTTGTATAAATTTATTTTGGGTTAGAATATGTTATAATACAATGAATTTGATTGATTACAGGTCCTAGAGATGGATGATGAATGGTTAGAAGTGTGAAGAAAGACTTATTGAAATATGGTCCCAAATTGGATAAGAACCCACAACCAATGCTTTGAGGCTGTAAATGGCTTGTACAAAGTTATTTTGGGTTAGAATATGTTATAATACAATGAATTTGATTGATTACAAGTGCTAGATATGGATGAAGAATCTTTAGAAGTGTGAAGAAAGACTTGTTGAAATCTGGTCTCAAATGGGATAATAACCCCCAACCATTACTTTGAGGCAGTAAATGGCTTGTAAAAGGTTATTTTGGGTTAGAATATGTTATAATACAATGAATTTGATTGATTACAAGTCCTAGACATGGATGAAGAATGGTTAGAAGTGTGAAGAAAGACTTGTTGAAATTTGGTTCCAAATGGGATAAGAACCCACAACCATTGCTTTGATGCAGTAAATGGCTTGTAAAAGGTTATTTTGGGTTAGAATATGTTATAATACAATGAATTTGATTGATTACAAGTGCTCGAGATGGATGAAGAATGTTTAGATGTGTTAAGAAAGACTTATTGAAATTTGGTTCCAAATGGGATAAGAACCCACAACCATTGCTTTGATGCAGTAAATGGCTTGTAAAAGGTTATTTTGGGTTAGAATATGTTATAATACAATGAATTTGATTGATTACAAGTGCTAGAGATGGATGAAGAATGTTTAGATGTGTTAAGAAAGACTTATTGAAATCTGGTCCCAAATGGGATAAGAACCCACAACCAATGCTGTGAGGCAGTAAATGGCTTGTATAAAGTTATTTTGGGTTAGAATATGTTATAATACAATGAATTTGATTGATTGCAATTCCTAGAGATGGATGAAGAATGTTTAGAAGTGTGAAGAAAGACTTGTTGAAATCTGGTCCCAAATGGGATAAGAACCCACAACCAATGCTTTGAGGCAGTAAATGGTTTGTATAAATTTATTTTGGGTTAGAATATGTTATAATACAATGAATTTGATTGATTACAGGTCCTAGAGATGGATGAAGAATGGTTAGAAGTGTGAAGAAAGACTTATTGAAATATGGTCCCAAATTGGATAAGAACCCACAACCAATGCTTTGAGGCTGTAAATGGCTTGTACAAAGTTATTTTGGGTTAGAATATGTTATAATACAATGAATTTGATTGATTACAAGTGCTAGATATGGATGAAGAATCTTTAGAAGTGTGAAGAAAGACTTGTTGAAATCTGGTCTCAAATGGGATAATAACCCCCAACCATTACTTTGAGGCAGTAAATGGCTTGTAAAAGGTTATTTTCGGTTAGAATATGTTATAATACAATGCATTTGATTGATTACAAGTGCTAGAGATGGATGAAGAATGTTTAGAAGTGTGAAGAAAGACTTATTGAAATCTGGTCCCAAATGGGGTAAGAATCCAAAACCAATGCTTTGACGCAGTAAATGGCTTGTATAAAGTTATTTTGGGTTAGAATATGTTATAATACAATGAATTTGATTGATTACAAGTCCTAGAGATGGATGAAGAATGTTTAGAAGTGTGAAGAAAGACTTATTGAAATCTGGTCCCAAATGGGATAAGAACCCACAACCAATGCTGTGAGGCAGTAAATGGCTTGTATAAAATTATTTTGGGTTAGAATATGTTATAATACAATGAATTTGATTGATTACAAGTGCTAGAGATGGATGAAGAATGTTTAGAAGTGTGAAGAAAGACTTATTGAAATCTGGTCCCAAATGGGATAAGAACCCACAACCATTGCTTTGAGGCAGTAAATGGCTTGTATAAGGTTATTTTGGGTTAGAATATGTTATAATACAATGAATTTGATTGATTACAAGTGCTAGAGATGGATGAAGAATGTTTAGATGTGTTAAGAAAGACTTATTGAAATCTGGTCCCAAATGGGATAAGAACCCACAACCAATGCTGTGAGGCAGTAAATGGCTTGTATAAAGTTATTTTGGGTTAGAATATGTTATAATACAATGAATTTGATTGATTACAAGTGCTAGAGATGGATGTAGAATGTTTAGAAGTGTGAAGAAAGACTTGTTGAAATCTGGTCCTAAATGGGATAAGAACCCACAACCATTGCTTTGAGGCAGTAAATGGCTTGTATAAAGTTATTTTGGGTTAGAATATGTTATAATACAATAAATTTGATTGATTACAAGTCCTAGACATGGATGAAGAATGGTTAGAAGTGTGAAGAAAGACTTGTTGAAATTTGGTTCCAAATGGGATAAGAACCCACAACCATTGCTTTGATGCAGTAAATGGCTTGTAAAAGGTTATTTTGGGTTAGAATATGTTATAATACAATGAATTTGATTGATTACAAGTGCTAGAGATGGATGAAGAATGTTTAGATGTGTTAAGAAAGACTTATTGAAATCTGGTCCCAAATGGGATAAGAACCCACAACCAATGCTGTGAGGCAGTAAATGGCTTGTATAAAGTTATTTTGGGTTAGAATATGTTATAATACAATGAATTTGATTGATTACAATTCCAAGAGATGGATGAAGAATGTTTAGAAGTGTGAAGAAAGACTTGTTGAAATCTGGTCCCAAATGGGATAAGAACCCACAACCAATGCTTTGAGGCAGTAAATGGTTTGTATAAATTTATTTTGGGTTAGAATATGTTATAATACAATGAATTTGATTGATTACAGGTCCTAGAGATGGATGAAGAATGGTTAGAAGTGTGAAGAAAGACTTATTGAAATATGGTCCCAAATTGGATAAGAACCCACAACCAATGCTTTGAGGCTGTAAATGGCTTGTACAAAGTTATTTTGGGTTAGAATATGTTATAATACAATGAATTTGATTGATTACAAGTGCTAGATATGGATGAAGAATCTTTAGAAGTGTGAACAAAAGACTTGTTGAAATCTGGTCTCAAATGGGATAATAACCCCCAACCATTACTTTGAGGCAGTAAATGGCTTGTAAAAGGTTATTTTGGGTTAGAATATGTTATAATACAATGAATTTGATTGATTACAAGTCCTAGACATGGATGAAGAATGGTTAGAAGTGTGAAGAAAGACTTGTTGAAATTTGGTTCCAAATGGGATAAGAACCCACAACCATTGCTTTGATGCAGTAAATGGCTTGTAAAAGGTTATTTTGGGTTAGAATATGTTATAATACAATGAATTTGATTGATTACAAGTGCTAGAGATGGATGAAGAATGTTTAGATGTGTTAAGAAAGACTTATTGAAATTTGGTTCCAAATGGGATAAGAACCCACAACCATTGCTTTGATACAGTAAATGGCTTGTATAAAGTTATTTTGGGTTAGAATATGTTATAATACAATGAATTTGATTGAATACAAGTCCTAGACATGGATGAAGAATGGTTAGAAGTGTGAAGAAAGACTTGTTGAAATTTGGTTCCAAATGGGATAAGAACCCACAACCATTGCTTTGATGCAGTAAATGGCTTGTAAAAGGTTATTTTGGGTTAGAATATGTTATAATACAATGAATTTGATTGATTACAAGTGCTAGAGATGGATGAAGAATGTTTAGAAGTGTGAAGAAAGACTTATTGAAATCTGGTCCCAAATGGGGTAAGAATCCAAAACCAATGCTTTGACGCAGTAAATGGCTTGTATAAAGTTATTTTGGGTTAGAATATGTTATAATCAATGAATTTGATTGATTACAAGTCCTAGAGATGGATGAAGAATGTTTAGAAGTGTGAAGAAAGACTTATTGAAATCTGGTCCCAAATGGGATAAGAACCCACAACCAATGCTGTGAGGCAGTAAATGGCTTGTATAAAATTATTTTGGGTTAGAATATGTTATAATACAATGAATTTGATTGATTACAAGTGCTAGAGATGGATGAAGAATGTTTAGAAGTGTGAAGAAAGACTTATTGAAATCTGGTCCCAAATGGGATAAGAACCCACAACCATTGCTTTGAGGCAGTAAATGGCTTGTATAAGGTTATTTTGGGTTAGAATATGTTATAATACAATGAATTTGATTGATTACAAGTGCTAGAGATGGATGTAGAATGTTTAGAAGTGTGAAGAAAGACTTGTTGAAATCTGGTCCTAAATGGGATAAGAACCCACAACCATTGCTTTGAGGCAATAAATGGCTTGTATAAAGTTATTTTGGGTTAGAATATGTTATAATACAATGAATTTGATTGAATACAAGTCCTAGACATGGATGAAGAATGGTTAGAAGTGTGAAGAAAGACTTGTTGAAATTTGGTTCCAAATGGGATAAGAACCCACAACCATTGCTTTGATGCAGTAAATGGCTTGTAAAAGGTTATTTTGGGTTAGAATATGTTATAATACAATGAATTTGATTGATTACAAGTGCTAGAGATGGATGAAGAATGTTTAGATGTGTTAAGAAAGACTTATTGAAATCTGGTTCCAAATGGGATAAGAACCCACAACCAATGCTGTGAGGCAGTAAATGGCTTGTATAAGGTTATTTTGGGTTAGAATATGTTATAATACAATGCATTTGATTGATTACAAGTGCTAGAGATGCATGAAGAATGTTTAGAAGTGTGAAGAAAGACTTATTAAAATCTGGTCCCAAATGGGATAAGAACCCACAACCAATGCTTTGAGGCAGTAAATGGTTTGTATAAATTTATTTTGGGTTAGAATATGTTATAATACAATGAATTTGATTGATTACAGGTCCTAGAGATGGATGAAGAATGGTTAGAAGTGTGAAGAAAGACTTATTGAAATATGGTCCCAAATTGGATAAGAACCCACAACCAATGCTTTGAGGCTGTAAATGGCTTGTACAAAGTTATTTGGGTTAGAATATGTTATAATACAATGAATTTGATTGATTACAAGTGCTAGATATGGATGAAGAATCTTTAGAAGTGTGAAGAAAGACTTGTTGAAATCTGGTCTCAAATGGGATAATAACCCCCAACCATTACTTTGAGGCAGTAAATGGCTTGTAAAAGGTTATTTTGGGTTAGAATATGTTATAATACAATGCATTTGATTGATTACAAGTGCTAGAGATGGATGAAGAATGTTTAGAAGTGTGAAGAAAGACTTATTGAAATCTGGTCCCAAATGGGGTAAGAATCCAAAACCAATGCTTTGACGCAGTAAATGGCTTGTATAAAGTTATTTTGGGTTAGAATATGTTATAATACAATGAATTTGATTGATTACAAGTCCTAGAGATGGATGAAGAATGTTTAGAAGTGTGAAGAAAGACTTATTGAAATCTGGTCCCAAATGGGATAAGAACCCACAACCAATGCTGTGAGGCAGTAAATGGCTTGTATAAAATTATTTTGGGTTAGAATATGTTATAATACAATGAATTTGATTGATTACAAGTGCTAGAGATGGATGAAGAATGTTTAGAAGTGTGAAGAAAGACTTATTGAAATCTGGTCCCAAATGGGATAAGAACCCACAACCATTGCTTTGAGGCAGTAAATGGCTTGTATAAGGTTATTTTGGGTTAGAATATGTTATAATACAATGAATTTGATTGATTACAAGTGCTAGAGATGGATGAAGAATGTTTAGATGTGTTAAGAAAGACTTATTGAAATCTGGTCCCAAATGGGATAAGAACCCACAACCAATGCTGTGAGGCAGTAAATGGCTTGTATAAAGTTATTTTGGGTTAGAATATGTTATAATACAATGAATTTGATTGATTACAAGTGCTAGAGTAGGATGTAGAATGTTTAGAAGTGTGAAGAAAGACTTGTTGAAATCTGGTCCTAAATGGGATAAGAACCCACAACCATTGCTTTGAGGCAGTAAATGGCTTGTATAAAGTTATTTTGGGTTAGAATATGTTATAATACAATAAATTTGATTGATTACAAGTCCTAGACATGGATGAAGAATGGTTAGAAGTGTGAAGAAAGACTTGTTGAAATTTGGTTCCAAATGGGATAAGAACCCACAACCATTGCTTTGATGCAGTAAATGGCTTGTAAAAGGTTATTTTGGGTTAGAATATGTTATAATACAATGAATTTGATTGATTACAAGTGCTAGAGATGGATGAAGAATGTTTAGATGTGTTAAGAAAGACTTATTGAAATCTGGTCCCAAATGGGATAAGAACCCACAACCAATGCTGTGAGGCAGTAAATGGCTTGTATAAAGTTATTTTGGGTTAGAATATGTTATAATACAATGAATTTGATTGATTACAATTCCAAGAGATGGATGAAGAATGTTTAGAAGTGTGAAGAAAGACTTGTTGAAATCTGGTCCCAAATGGGATAAGAACCCACAACCAATGCTTTGAGGCAGTAAATGGTTTGTATAAATTTATTTTGGGTTAGAATATGTTATAATACAATGAATTTGATTGATTACAGGTCCTAGAGATGGATGAAGAATGGTTAGAAGTGTGAAGAAAGACTTATTGAAATATGGTCCCAAATTGGATAAGAACCCACAACCAATGCTTTGAGGCTGTAAATGGCTTGTACAAAGTTATTTTGGGTTAGAATATGTTATAATACAATGAATTTGATTGATTACAAGTGCTAGATATGGATGAAGAATCTTTAGAAGTGTGAACAAAAGACTTGTTGAAATCTGGTCTCAAATGGGATAATAACCCCCAACCATTACTTTGAGGCAGTAAATGGCTTGTAAAAGGTTATTTTGGGTTAGAATATGTTATAATACAATGAATTTGATTGATTACAAGTCCTAGACATGGATGAAGAATGGTTAGAAGTGTGAAGAAAGACTTGTTGAAATTTGGTTCCAAATGGGATAAGAACCCACAACCATTGCTTTGATGCAGTAAATGGCTTGTAAAAGGTTATTTTGGGTTAGAATATGTTATAATACAATGAATTTGATTGATTACAAGTGCTAGAGATGGATGAAGAATGTTTAGATGTGTTAAGAAAGACTTATTGAAATTTGGTTCCAAATGGGATAAGAACCCACAACCATTGCTTTGATACAGTAAATGGCTTGTATAAAGTTATTTTGGGTTAGAATATGTTATAATACAATGAATTTGATTGAATACAAGTCCTAGACATGGATGAAGAATGGTTAGAAGTGTGAAGAAAGACTTGTTGAAATTTGGTTCCAAATGGGATAAGAACCCACAACCATTGCTTTGATGCAGTAAATGGCTTGTAAAAGGTTATTTTGGGTTAGAATATGTTATAATACAATGAATTTGATTGATTACAAGTGCTAGAGATGGATGAAGAATGTTTAGAAGTGTGAAGAAAGACTTATTGAAATCTGGTCCCAAATGGGGTAAGAATCCAAAACCAATGCTTTGACGCAGTAAATGGCTTGTATAAAGTTATTTTGGGTTAGAATATGTTATAATCAATGAATTTGATTGATTACAAGTCCTAGAGATGGATGAAGAATGTTTAGAAGTGTGAAGAAAGACTTATTGAAATCTGGTCCCAAATGGGATAAGAACCCACAACCAATGCTGTGAGGCAGTAAATGGCTTGTATAAAATTATTTTGGGTTAGAATATGTTATAATACAATGAATTTGATTGATTACAAGTGCTAGAGATGGATGAAGAATGTTTAGAAGTGTGAAGAAAGACTTATTGAAATCTGGTCCCAAATGGGATAAGAACCCACAACCATTGCTTTGAGGCAGTAAATGGCTTGTATAAGGTTATTTTGGGTTAGAATATGTTATAATACAATGAATTTGATTGATTACAAGTGCTAGAGATGGATGTAGAATGTTTAGAAGTGTGAAGAAAGACTTGTTGAAATCTGGTCCTAAATGGGATAAGAACCCACAACCATTGCTTTGAGGCAGTAAATGGCTTGTATAAAGTTATTTTGGGTTAGAATATGTTATAATACAATGAATTTGATTGAATACAAGTCCTAGACATGGATGAAGAATGGTTAGAAGTGTGAAGAAAGACTTGTTGAAATTTGGTTCCAAATGGGATAAGAACCCACAACCATTGCTTTGATGCAGTAAATGGCTTGTAAAAGGTTATTTTGGGTTAGAATATGTTATAATACAATGAATTTGATTGATTACAAGTGCTAGAGATGGATGAAGAATGTTTAGATGTGTTAAGAAAGACTTATTGAAATCTGGTTCCAAATGGGATAAGAACCCACAACCAATGCTGTGAGGCAGTAAATGGCTTGTATAAGGTTATTTTGGGTTAGAATATGTTATAATACAATGCATTTGATTGATTACAAGTGCTAGAGATGCATGAAGAATGTTTAGAAGTGTGAAGAAAGACTTATTAAAATCTGGTCCCAAATGGGATAAGAACCCACAACCAATGCTTTGAGGCAGTAAATGGTTTGTATAAATTTATTTTGGGTTAGAATATGTTATAATACAATGAATTTGATTGATTACAGGTCCTAGAGATGGATGAAGAATGGTTAGAAGTGTGAAGAAAGACTTATTGAAATATGGTCCCAAATTGGATAAGAACCCACAACCAATGCTTTGAGGCTGTAAATGGCTTGTACAAAGTTATTTTGGGTTAGAATATGTTATAATACAATGAATTTGATTGATTACAAGTGCTAGATATGGATGAAGAATCTTTAGAAGTGTGAAGAAAGACTTGTTGAAATCTGGTCTCAAATGGGATAATAACCCCCAACCATTACTTTGAGGCAGTAAATGGCTTGTAAAAGGTTATTTTGGGTTAGAATATGTTATAATACAATGCATTTGATTGATTACAAGTGCTAGAGATGGATGAAGAATGTTTAGAAGTGTGAAGAAAGACTTATTGAAATCTGGTCCCAAATGGGGTAAGAATCCAAAACCAATGCTTTGACGCAGTAAATGGCTTGTATAAAGTTATTTTGGGTTAGAATATGTTATAATCAATGAATTTGATTGATTACAAGTCCTAGAGATGGATGAAGAATGTTTAGAAGTGTGAAGAAAGACTTATTGAAATCTGGTCCCAAATGGGATAAGAACCCACAACCAATGCTGTGAGGCAGTAAATGGCTTGTATAAAATTTTTTTGGGTTAGAATATGTTATAATACAATGAATTTGATTGATTACAAGTGCTAGAGATGGATGAAGAATGTTTAGAAGTGTGAAGAAAGACTTATTGAAATCTGGTCCCAAATGGGATAAGAACCCACAACCATTGCTTTGAGGCAGTAAATGGCTTGTATAAGGTTATTTTGGGTTAGAATATGTTATAATACAATGAATTTGATTGATTACAAGTGCTAGAGATGGATGTAGAATGTTTAGAAGTGTGAAGAAAGACTTGTTGAAATCTGGTCCTAAATGGGATAAGAACCCACAACCATTGCTTTGAGGCAGTAAATGGCTTGTATAAAATTATTTTGGGTTAGAATATGTTATAATACAATGAATTTGATTGATTACAAGTGCTAGAGATGGATGAAGAATGTTTAGAAGTGTGAAGAAAGACTTATTGAAATCTGGTCCCAAATGGGATAAGAACCCACAACCATTGCTTTGAGGCAGTAAATGGCTTGTATAAGGTTATTTTGGGTTAGAATATGTTATAATACAATGAATTTGATTGATTACAAGTGCTAGAGATGGATGTAGAATGTTTAGAAGTGTGAAGAAAGACTTGTTGAAATCTGGTCATAAATGGGATAAGAACCCACAACCATTGCTTTGAGGCAGTAAATGGCTTGTATAAAGTTATTTTGGGTTAGAATATGTTATAATACAATGAATTTGATTGAATACAAGTCCTAGACATGGATGAAGAATGGTTAGAAGTGTGAAGAAAGACTTGTTGAAATTTGGTTCCAAATGGGATAAGAACCCACAACCATTGCTTTGATGCAGTAAATGGCTTGTAAAAGGTTATTTTGGGTTAGAATATGTTATAATACAATGAATTTGATTGATTACAAGTGCTAGAGATGGATGAAGAATGTTTAGATGTGTTAAGAAAGACTTATTGAAATCTGGTTCCAAATGGGATAAGAACCCACAACCAATGCTGTGAGGCAGTAAATGGCTTGTATAAGGTTATTTTGGGTTAGAATATGTTATAATACAATGCATTTGATTGATTACAAGTGCTAGAGATGCATGAAGAATGTTTAGAAGTGTGAAGAAAGACTTATTAAAATCTGGTCCCAAATGGGATAAGAACCCACAACCAATGCTTTGAGGCAGTAAATGGTTTGTATAAATTTATTTTGGGTTAGAATATGTTATAATACAATGAATTTGATTGATTACAGGTCCTAGAGATGGATGAAGAATGGTTAGAAGTGTGAAGAAAGACTTATTGAAATATGGTCCCAAATTGGATAAGAACCCACAACCAATGCTTTGAGGCTGTAAATGGCTTGTACAAAGTTATTTTGGGTTAGAATATGTTATAATACAATGAATTTGATTGATTACAAGTGCTAGATATGGATGAAGAATCTTTAGAAGTGTGAAGAAAGACTTGTTGAAATCTGGTCTCAAATGGGATAATAACCCCCAACCATTACTTTGAGGCAGTAAATGGCTTGTAAAAGGTTATTTTGGTTTAGAATATGTTATAATACAATGCATTTGATTGATTACAAGTGCTAGAGATGGATGAAGAATGTTTAGAAGTGTGAAGAAAGACTTATTGAAATCTGGTCCCAAATGGGGTAAGAATCCAAAACCAATGCTTTGACGCAGTAAATGGCTTGTATAAAGTTATTTTGGGTTAGAATATGTTATAATCAATGAATTTGATTGATTACAAGTCCTAGAGATGGATGAAGAATGTTTAGAAGTGTGAAGAAAGACTTATTGAAATCTGGTCCCAAATGGGATAAGAACCCACAACCAATGCTGTGAGGCAGTAAATGGCTTGTATAAAATTATTTTGGGTTAGAATATGTTATAATACAATGAATTTGATTGATTACAAGTGCTAGAGATGGATGAAGAATGTTTAGAAGTGTGAAGAAAGACTTATTGAAATCTGGTCCCAAATGGGATAAGAACCCACAACCATTGCTTTGAGGCAGTAAATGGCTTGTATAAGGTTATTTTGGGTTAGAATATGTTATAATACAATGAATTTGATTGATTACAAGTGCTAGAGATGGATGTAGAATGTTTAGAAGTGTGAAGAAAGACTTGTTGAAATCTGGTCCTAAATGGGATAAGAACCCACAACCATTGCTTTGAGGCAGTAAATGGCTTGTATAAAGTTATTTTGGGTTAGAATATGTTATAATACAATGAATTTGATTGAATACAAGTCCTAGACATGGATGAAGAATGGTTAGAAGTGTGAAGAAAGACTTGTTGAAATTTGGTTCCAAATGGGATAAGAACCCACAACCATTGCTTTGATGCAGTAAATGGCTTGTAAAAGGTTATTTTGGGTTAGAATATGTTATAATACAATGAATTTGATTGATTACAAGTGCTAGAGATGGATGAAGAATGTTTAGATGTGTTAAGAAAGACTTATTGAAATCTGGTCCCAAATGGGATAAGAACCCACAACCAATGCTGTGAGGCAGTAAATGGCTTGTATAAAGTTATTTTGGGTTAGAATATGTTATAATACAATGAATTTGATTGATTACAATTCCTAGAGATGGATGAAGAATGTTTAGAAGTGTGAAGAAAGACTTGTTGAAATCTGGTCCCAAATAGGATAAGAACCCACAACCAATGCTTTGAGGCAGTAAATGGTTTGTATAAATTTATTTTGGGTTAGAATATGTTATAATACAATGAATTTGATTGATTACAGGTCCTAGAGATGGATGAAGAATGGTTAGAAGTGTGAAGAAAGACTTATTGAAATATGGTCCCAAATTGGATAAGAACCCACAACCAATGCTTTGAGGCTGTAAATGGCTTGTACAAAGTTATTTTGGGTTAGAATATGTTACAATACAATGAATTTGATTGATTACAAGTGCTAGATATGGATGAAGAATCTTTAGAAGTGTGAAGAAAGACTTGTTGAAATCTGGTCTCAAATGGGATAATAACCCCCAATCATTACTTTGAGGCAGTAAATGGCTTGTAAAAGGTTATTTTGGGTTAGAATATGTTATAATACAATGAATTTGATTGATTACAAGTCCTAGACATGGATGAAGAATGGTTAGAAGTGTGAAGAAAGACTTGTTGAAATTTGGTTCCAAATGGAATAAGAACCCACAACCATTGCTTTGATGCAGTAAATGGCTTGTAAAAGGTTATTTTGGGTTAGAATATGTTATAATACAATGAATTTGATTGATTACAAGTGCTAGAGATGGATGAAGAATGTTTAGAAGTGTGAAGAAAGACTTATTGAAATCTGGTCCCAAATGGGGTAAGAATCCAAAACCAATGCTTTGACGCAGTAAATGGCTTGTATAAAGTTATTTTGGGTTAGAATATGTTATAATACAATGAATTTGATTGATTACAAGTCCTAGACATGGATGAAGAATGGTTAGAAGTGTGAAGAAAGACTTGTTGAAATTTGGTTCCAAATGGGATAAGAACCCACAACCATTGCTTTGATGCAGTAAATGGCTTGTAAAAGGTTATTTTGGGTTAGAATATGTTATAATACAATGAATTTGATTGATTACAAGTGCTAGAGATGGATGTAGAATGTTTAGAAGTGTGAAGAAAGACTTGTTGAAATCTGGTCCTAAATGGGATAAGAACCCACAACCATTGCTTTGAGGCAGTAAATGGCTTGTATAAAGTTATTTTGGGTTAGAATATGTTATAATACAATGAATTTGATTGATTACAAGACCTAGACATGGATGAAGAATGGTTAGAAGTGTGAAGAAAGACTTGTTGAAATTTGGTTCCAAATGGGATAAGAACCCACAACCATTGCTTTGATGCAGTAAATGGCTTGTAAAAGGTTATTTTGGGTTAGAATATGTTATAATACAATGAATTTGATTGATTACAAGTGCTAGAGATGGATGAAGAATGTTTAGATGTGTTAAGAAAGACTTATTGAAATCTGGTCCCAAATGGGATAAGAACCCACAACCAATGCTGTGAGGCAGTAAATGGCTTGTATAAAGTTATTTTGGGTTAGAATATGTTATAAAACAATGAATTTGATTGATTACAATTCCTAGAGATGGATGAAGAATGTTTAGAAGTGTGAAGAAAGACTTGTTGAAATCTTGTCTCAAATGGGATAAGAACCCACAACCAATGCTTTGAGGCAGTAAATGGTTTGTATAAATTTATTTTGGGTTAGAATATGTTATAATACAATGAATTTGATTGATTACAGGTCCTAGAGATGGATGAAGAATGGTTAGAAGTGTGAAGAAAGACTTATTGAAATATGGTCCCAAATTGGATAAGAACCCACAACCAATGCTTTGAGGCTGTAAATGGCTTGTACAAAGTTATTTTGGGTTAGAATATGTTATAATACAATGAATTTGATTGATTACAAGTGCTAGATATGGATGAAGAATCTTTAGAAGTGTGAAGAAAGTCTTGTTGAAATCTGGTCTCAAATGGGATAATAACCCCCAACCATTACTTTGAGGCAGTAAATGGCTTGTAAAAGGTTATTTTGGGTTAGAATATGTTATAATACAATGCATTTGATTGATTACAAGTGCTAGAGATGGATGAAGAATGTTTAGAAGTGTGAAGAAAGACTTATTGAAATCTGGTCCCAAATGGGGTAAGAATCCAAAACCAATGCTTTGACGCAGTAAATGGCTTGTATAAAATTATTTTGGGTTAGAATATGTTATAATCAATGAATTTGATTGATTACAAGTCCTAGAGATGGATGAAGAATGTTTAGAAGTGTGAAGAAAGACTTATTGAAATCTGGTCCCAAATGGGATAAGAACCCACAACCAATGCTGTGAGGCAGTAAATGGCTTGTATAAAATTATTTTGGGTTAGAATATGTTATAATACAATGAATTTGATTGATTACAAGTGCTAGAGATGGATGAAGAATGTTTAGAAGTGTGAAGAAAGACTTATTGAAATATGGTCCCAAATGGGATAAGAACCCACAACCATTGCTTTGAGGCAGTAAATGGCTTGTATAAGGTTATTTTGGGTTAGAATATGTTATAATACAATGAATTTGATTGATTACAAGTGCTAGAGATGGATGAAGAATGTTTAGAAGTGTGAAGAAAGACTTATTGAAATCTGGTCCCAAATGGGATAAGAACCCACAACCAATGCTGTGAGGCAGTAAATGGCTTGTATAAAGTTATTTTGGGTTAGAATATGTTATAATACAATGAATTTGATTGATTACAATTCCTAGAGATGGATGAAGAATGTTTAGAAGTGTGAAGAAAGACTTGTTGAAATCTGGTCCCAAATGGGATAAGAACCCACAACCAATGCTTTGAGGCAGTAAATGGTTTGTATAAATTTATTTTGGGTTAGAATACGTTATAATACAAAGAATTTGATTGATTACAGGTCCTAGAGATGGATGAAGAATGGTTAGAAGTGTGAAGAAAGACTTATTGAAATATGGTCCCAAATTGGATAAGAACCCACAACCAATGCTTTGAGGCTGTAAATGGCTTGTACAAAGTTATTTTGGGTTAGAATATGTTATAATACAATGAATTTGATTGATTACAAGTGCTAGATGTGGATGAAGAATCTTTAGAAGTGTGAAGAAAGACTTGTTGAAATCTGGTCTCAAATGGGATAATAACCCCCAACCATTACTTTGAGGCAGTAAATGGCTTGTAAAAGGTTATTTTGGGTTAGAATATGTTATAATACAATGAATTTGATTGATTACAAGTCCTAGACATGGATGAAGAATGGTTAGAAGTGTGAAGATAGACTTGTTGAAATTTGGTTCCAAATGGGATAAAAACCCACAACCATTGCTTTGATGCAGTAAATGGCTTGTAAAAGGTTATTTTGGGTTAGAATATGTTATAATACAATGAATTTGATTGATTACAAGTGCTAGAGATGGATGAAGAATGTTTAGATGTGTTAAGAAAGACTTATTGAAATCTGGTCCCAAATGGGATAAGAACCCACAACCAATGCTGTGAGGCAGTAAATGGCTTGTATAAAGATATTTTGGGTTAGAATATGTTATAATACAATGAATTTGATTGATTACAATTCCTAGAGATGGATGAAGAATGTTTAGAAGTGTGAAGAAAGACTTGTTGAAATCTGGTCCCAAATGGGATAAGAACCCACAACCAATGCTTTGAGGCAGTAAATGGTTTGTATAAATTTATTTTGAGTTAGAATATGTTATAATACAATGAATTTGATTGATTACAGGTCCTAGAGATGGATGAAGAATGGTTAGAAGTGTGAAGAAAGACTTATTGAAATATGGTCCCAAATTGGATAAGAACCCACAACCAATGCTTTGAGGCTGTAAATGGCTTGTACAAAGTTATTTTGGGTTAGAATATGTTATAATACAATGAATTTGATTGATTACAAGTGCTAGATATGGATGAAGAATCTTTAGAAGTGTGAAGAAAGACTTGTTGAAATCTGGTCTCAAATGGGATAATAACCCCCAACCATTACTTTGAGGCAGTAAATGGCTTGTAAAAGGTTATTTTGGGTTAGAATATATTATAATACAATGAATTTGATTGATTACAAGTCCTAGACATGGATGAAGAATGGTTAGAAGTGTGAAGAAAGACTTGTTGAAATTTGGTTCCAAATGGGATAAGAACCCACAACCATTGCTTTGATGCAGTAAATGGCTTCTAAAAGGTTATTTTGGGTTAGAATATGTTATAATACAATGAATTTGATTGATTACAAGTGCTAGAGATGGATGAAGAATGTTTAGATGTGTTAAGAAAGACTTATTGAAATCTGGTCCCAAATGGGATAAGAACCCACAACCATTGCTTTGAGGCAGTAAATGGCTTGTATAAGGTTATTTTGGGTTAGAATATGTTATAATACAATGAATTTGATTGATTACAAGTGCTAGAGATGGATGTAGAATGTTTAGAAGTGTGAAGAAAGACTTGTTGAAATCTGGTCCTAAATGGGATAAGAACCCACAACCATTGCTTTGAGGCAGTAAATGGCTTGTATAAAGTTATTTTGGGTTAGAATATGTTATAATACAATGAATTTGATTGATTACAAGTCCTAGACATGGATGAAGAATGGTTAGAAGTGTGAAGAAAGACTTGTTGAAATTTGGTTCCAAATGGGATAAGAACCCACAACCATTGCTTTGATGCAGTAAATGGCTTGTAAAAGGTTATTTTGGGTTAGAATATGTTATAATACAATGAATTTGATTGATTACAAGTGCTAGAGATGGATGAAGAATGTTTAGATGTGTTAAGAAAGACTTATTGAAATCTGGTCCCAAATGGGATAAGAACCCACAACCAATGCTGTGAGGCAGTAAATGGCTTGTATAAAGTTATTTTGGGTTAGTATATGTTATAATACAATGAATTTGATTGATTACAATTCCTAGAGATGGACGAAGAATGTTTAGAAGTGTGAAGAAAGACTTGTTGAAATCTGGTCCCAAATGGGATAAGAACCCACAACCAATGCTTTGAGGCAGTAAATGGTTTATATAAATTTATTTTGGGTTAGAATATGTTATAATACAATGAATTTGATTGATTACAGGTCCTAGAGATGGATGAAGAATGGTTAGAAGTGTGAAGAAAGACTTATTGAAATATGGTCCCAAATTGGATAAGAACCCACAACCAATGCTTTGAGGCTGTAAATGGCTTGTACAAAGTTATTTTGGGTTTGAATATGTTATAATACAATGAATTTGATTGATTACAAGTGCTAGATATGGATGAAGAATCTTTAGAAGTGTGAAGAAAGACTTGTTGAAATCTGGTCTCAAATGGGATAATAACCCCCAACCATTACTTTGAGGCAGTAAATGGCTTGTAAAAGGTTATTTTGGGTTAGAATATGTTATAATACAATGAATTTGATTGATTACAAGTCCTAGACATGGATGAAGAATGGTTAGAAGTGTGAAGAAAGACTTGTTGAAATTTGTTTCCAAATGGGATAAGAACCCACAACCATTGCTTTGATGCAGTAAATGGCTTGTAAAAGGTTATTTTGGGTTAGAATATGTTATAATACAATGAATTTGATTGATTACAAGTGCTAGAGATGGATGAAGAATGTTTAGATGTGTTAAGAAAGACTTATTGAAATCTGGTCCCAAATGGGATAAGAACCCACAACCAATGCTGTGAGGCAGTAAATGGCTTGTATAAAATTATTTTGGGTTAGAATATGTTATAATACAATGAATTTGATTGATTACAAGTCCTAGAGATGGATGAAGAATGTTTAGAAGTGTGAAGAAAGACTTATTGAAATCTGGTCCCAAATGGGATAAGAACCCACAATCAATGCTGTGAGGCAGTAAATGGCTTGTATAAAATTATTTTGGGTTAGAATATGTTATAATACAATGAATTTGATTGATTACAAGTGCTAGAGATGGATGAAGAATGTTTAGAAGTGTGAAGAAAGACTTATTGAAATCTGGTCCCAAATGGGATAAGAACCCACAACTATTGCTTTGAGGCAGTAAATGGCTTGTATAAGGTTATTTTGGGTTAGAATATGTTATAATACAATGAATTTGATTGATTACAAGTGCTAGAGATGGATGTAGAATGTTTAGAAGTGTGAAGAAAGACTTGTTGAAATCTGGTCCCAAATGGGATAAGAACCCACAACCATTGCTTTGAGGCAGTAAATGGCTTGTATAAAGTTATTTTGGGTTAGAATATGTTATAATACAATGAATTTGATTGATTACAAGTCCTAGACATGGATGAAGAATGGTTAGAAGTGTGAAGAAAGACTTGTTGAAATTTGGTTCCAAATGGGATAAGAACCCACAACCATTGCTTTGATGCAGTAAATGGCTTGTAAAAGGTTATTTTGGGTTAGAATATGTTATAATACAATGAATTTGATTGATTACAAGTGCTAGAGATGGATGAAGAATGTTTAGATGTGTTAAGAAAGACTTATTGAAATCTGGTCCCAAATGGGATAAGAACCCACAACCAATGCTGTGAGGCAGTAAATGGCTTGTATAAAGTTATTTTGGGTTAGTATATGTTATAATACAATGAATTTGATTGATTACAATTCCTAGAGATGGACGAAGAATGTTTAGAAGTGTGAAGAAAGACTTGTTGAAATCTGGTCCCAAATGGGATAAGAACCCACAACCAATGCTTTGAGGCAGTAAATGGTTTATATAAATTTATTTTGGGTTAGAATATGTTATAATACAATGAATTTGATTGATTACAGGTCCTAGAGATGGATGAAGAATGGTTAGAAGTGTGAAGAAAGACTTATTGAAATATGGTCCCAAATTGGATAAGAACCCACAACCAATGCTTTGAGGCTGTAAATGGCTTGTACAAAGTTATTTTGGGTTTGAATATGTTATAATACAATGAATTTGATTGATTACAAGTGCTAGATATGGATGAAGAATCTTTAGAAGTGTGAAGAAAGACTTGTTGAAATCTGGTCTCAAATGGGATAATAACCCCCAACCATTACTTTGAGGCAGTAAATGGCTTGTAAAAGGTTATTTTGGGTTAGAATATGTTATAATACAATGAATTTGATTGATTACAAGTCCTAGACATGGATGAAGAATGGTTAGAAGTGTGAAGAAAGACTTGTTGAAATTTGTTTCCAAATGGGATAAGAACCCACAACCATTGCTTTGATGCAGTAAATGGCTTGTAAAAGGTTATTTTGGGTTAGAATATGTTATAATACAATGAATTTGATTGATTACAAGTGCTAGAGATGGATGAAGAATGTTTAGATGTGTTAAGAAAGACTTATTGAAATCTGGTCCCAAATGGGATAAGAACCCACAACCAATGCTGTGAGGCAGTAAATGGCTTGTATAAAATTATTTTGGGTTAGAATATGTTATAATACAATGAATTTGATTGATTACAAGTCCTAGAGATGGATGAAGAATGTTTAGAAGTGTGAAGAAAGACTTATTGAAATCTGGTCCCAAATGGGATAAGAACCCACAATCAATGCTGTGAGGCAGTAAATGGCTTGTATAAAATTATTTTGGGTTAGAATATGTTATAATACAATGAATTTGATTGATTACAAGTGCTAGAGATGGATGAAGAATGTTTAGAAGTGTGAAGAAAGACTTATTGAAATCTGGTCCCAAATGGGATAAGAACCCACAACTATTGCTTTGAGGCAGTAAATGGCTTGTATATGGTTATTTTGGGTTAGAATATGTTATAATACAATGAATTTGATTGATTACAAGTGCTAGAGATGGATGTAGAATGTTTAGAAGTGTGAAGAAAGACTTGTTGAAATCTGGTCCCAAATGGGATAAGAACCCACAACCATTGCTTTGAGGCAGTAAATGGCTTGTATAAAGTTATTTTGGGTTAGAATATGTTATAATACAATGAATTTGATTGATTAGAAGTCCTAGACATGGATGAAGAATGGTTAGAAGTGTGAAGAAAGACTTGTTGAAATTTGGTTCCAAATGGGATAAGAACCCACAACCATTGCTTTGATGCAGTAAATGGCTTGTAAAAGGTTATTTTGGGTTAGAATATGTTATAATACAATGAATTTGATTGATTATAAGTGCTAGAGATGGATGAAGAATGTTTAGATGTGTTAAGAAAGACTTATTGAAATCTGGTCCCAAATGGGATAAGAACCCACAACCAATGCTGTGAGGCAGTAAATGGCTTGTATAAAGTTATTTTGGGTTAGTATATGTTATAATACAATGAATTTGATTGATTACAATTCCTAGAGATGGACGAAGAATGTTTAGAAGTGTGAACAAAGACTTGTTGAAATCTGGTCCCAAATGGGATAAGAACCCACAACCAATGCTTTGAGGCAGTAAATGGTTTATATAAATTTATTTTGGGTTAGAATATGTTATAATACAATGAATTTGATTGATTACAGGTCCTAGAGATGGATGAAGAATGGTTAGAAGTGTGAAGAAAGACTTATTGAAATATGGTCCCAAATTGGATAAGAACCCACAACCAATGCTTTGAGGCTGTAAATGGCTTGTACAAAGTTATTTTGGGTTTGAATATGTTATAATACAATGAATTTGATTGATTACAAGTGCTAGATATGGATGAAGAATCTTTAGAAGTGTGAAGAAAGACTTGTTGAAATCTGGTCTCAAATGGGATAATAACCCCCAACCATTACTTTGAGGCAGTAAATGGCTTGTAAAAGGTTATTTTGGGTTAGAATATGTTATAATACAATGAATTTGATTGATTACAAGTCCTAGACATGGATGAAGAATGGTTAGAAGTGTGAAGAAAGACTTGTTGAAATTTGTTTCCAAATGGGATAAGAACCCACAACCATTGCTTTGATGCAGTAAATGGCTTGTAAAAGGTTATTTTGGGTTAGAATATGTTATAATACAATGAATTTGATTGATTACAAGTGCTAGAGATGGATGAAGAATGTTTAGATGTGTTAAGAAAGACTTATTGAAATTTGGTTCCAAATGGGATAAGAACCCACAACCATTGCTTTGATGCAGTAAATGGCTTGTAAAAGGTTATTTTGGGTTAGAATATGTTATAATACAATGAATTTGATTGATTACAAGTGCTAGAGATGGATGAAGAATGTTTAGATGTGTTAAGAAAGACTTATTGAAATCTGGTCCCAAATGGGATAAGAACCCACAACCAATGCTGTGAGGCAGTAAATGGCTTGTATAAAGTTATTTTGGGTTAGAATATGTTATAATACAATGAATTTGATTGATTGCAATTCCTAGAGATGGATGAAGAATGTTTAGAAGTGTGAAGAAAGACTTGTTGAAATCTGGTCCCAAATGGGATAAGAACCCACAACCAATGCTTTGAGGCAGTAAATGGTTTGTATAAATTTATTTTGGGTTAGAATATGTTATAATACAATGAATTTGATTGATTACAGGTCCTAGAGATGGATGAAGAATGGTTAGAAGTGTGAAGAAAGACTTATTGAAATATGGTCCCAAATTGGATAAGAACCCACAACCAATGCTTTGAGGCTGTAAATGGCTTGTACAAAGTTATTTTGGGTTAGAATATGTTATAATACAATGAATTTGATTGATTACAAGTGCTAGATATGGATGAAGAATCTTTAGAAGTATGAAGAAAGACTTGTTGAAATCTGGTCTCAAATGGGATAATAACCCCCAACCATTACTTTGAGGCAGTAAATGGCTTGTAAAAGGTTATTTTGGGTTAGAATATGTTATAATACAATGCATTTGATTGATTACAAGTGCTAGAGATGGATGAAGAATGTTTAGAAGTGTGAAGAAAGACTTATTAAAATCTGGTCCCAAATGGGGTAAGAATCCAAAACCAATGCTTTGACGCAGTAAATGGCTTGTATAAAGTTATTTTGGGTTAGAATATGTTATAATACAATGAATTTGATTGATTACAAGTCCTAGAGATGGATGAAGAATGTTTAGAAGTGTGAAGAAAGACTTATTGAAATCTGGTCCCAAATGGGATAAGAACCCACAACCAATGCTGTGAGGCAGTAAATGGCTTGTATAAAATTATTTTGGGTTAGAATATGTTATAATACAATGAATTTGATTGATTACAAGTGCTAGAGATGGATGAAGAATGTTTAGAAGTGTGAAGAAAGACTTATTGAAATCTGGTCCCAAATGGGATAAGAACCCACAACCATTGCTTTGAGGCAGTAAATAGCTTGTATAAGGTTATTTTGGGTTAGAATATGTTATAATACAATGAATTTGATTGATTACAAGTGCTAAAGATGGATGTAGAATGTTTAGAAGTGTGAAGAAAGACTTGTTGAAATCTGGTCCTAAATGGGATAAGAACCCACAACCATTGCTTTGAGGCAGTAAATGGCTTGTATAAAGTTATTTTGGGTTAGAATATGTTATAATACAATGAATTTGATTGATTACAAGTCCTAGACATGGATGAAGAATGGTTAGAAGTGTGAAGAAAGACTTGTTGAAATTTGGTTCCAAATGGGATAAGAACCCACAACCATTGCTTTGATGCAGTAAATGGCTTGTAAAAGGTTATTTTGGGTTAGAATATGTTATAATACAATGAATTTGATTGATTACAGGTCCTAGAGATGGATGAAGAATGGTTAGAAGTGTGAAGAAATACTTATTGAAATATGGTCCCAAATTGGATAAGAACCCACAACCAATGCTTTGAGGCTGTAAATGGCTTGTACAAAGTTATTTTGGGTTAGAATATGTTATAATACAATGAATTTGATTGATTACAAGTGCTAGATATGGATGAAGAATCTTTAGAAGTGTGAAGAAAGACTTGTTGAAATCTGGTCTCAAATGGGATAATAACCCCCAACCATTACTTTGAGGCAGTAAATGGCTTGTAAAAGGTTATTTTGGGTTAGAATATGTTATAATACAATGAATTTGATTGATTACAAGTCCTAGACATGGATGAAGAATGGTTAGAAGTGTGAAGAAAGACTTGTTGAAATTTGGTTCCAAATGGGATAAGAACCCACAACCATTGCTTTGATGCAGTAAATGGCTTGTAAAAGATTATTTTGGGTTAGAATATGTTATAATACAATGAATTTGATTGATTACAAGTGCTAGAGATGGATGAAGAATGTTTAGATGTGTTAAGAAAGACTTATTGAAATTTGGTTCCAAATGGGATAAGAACCCACAACCATTGCTTTGATGCAGTAAATGGCTTGTAAAAGGTTATTTTGGGTTAGAATATGTTATAATACAATGAATTTGATTGATTACAAGTGCTAGAGATGGATGAAGAATGTTTAGATGTGTTAAGAAAGACTTATTGAAATCTGGTCCCAAATGGGATAAGAACCCACAACCAATGCTGTGAGGCAGTAAATGGCTTGTATAAAGTTATTTTGGGTTAGAATATGTTATAATACAATGAATTTGATTGATTGCAATTCCTAGAGATGGATGAAGAATGTTTAGAAGTGTGAAGAAAGACTTGTTGAAATCTGGTCCCAAATGGGATAAGAACCCACAACCAATGCTTTGAGGCAGTAAATGGTTTGTATAAATTTATTTTGGGTTAGAATATGTTATAATACAATGAATTTGATTGATTACAGGTCCTAGAGATGGATGAAGAATGGTTAGAAGTGTGAAGAAAGACTTATTGAAATATGGTCCCAAATTGGATAAGAACCCACAACCAATGCTTTGAGGCTGTAAATGGCTTGTACAAAGTTATTTTGGGTTAGAATATGTTATAATACAATGAATTTGATTGATTACAAGTGCTAGATATGGATGAAGAATCTTTAGAAGTATGAAGAAAGACTTGTTGAAATCTGGTCTCAAATGGGATAATAACCCCCAACCATTACTTTGAGGCAGTAAATGGCTTGTAAAAGGTTATTTTGGGTTAGAATATGTTATAATACAATGCATTTGATTGATTACAAGTGCTAGAGATGGATGAAGAATGTTTAGAAGTGTGAAGAAAGACTTATTAAAATCTGGTCCCAAATGGGGTAAGAATCCAAAACCAATGCTTTGACGCAGTAAATGGCTTGTATAAAGTTATTTTGGGTTAGAATATGTTATAATACAATGAATTTGATTGATTACAAGTCCTAGAGATGGATGAAGAATGTTTAGAAGTGTGAAGAAAGACTTATTGAAATCTGGTCCCAAATGGGATAAGAACCCACAACCAATGCTGTGAGGCAGTAAATGGCTTGTATAAAATTATTTTGGGTTAGAATATGTTATAATACAATGAATTTGATTGATTACAAGTGCTAGAGATGGATGAAGAATGTTTAGAAGTGTGAAGAAAGACTTATTGAAATCTGGTCCCAAATGGGATAAGAACCCACAACCATTGCTTTGAGGCAGTAAATAGCTTGTATAAGGTTATTTTGGGTTAGAATATGTTATAATACAATGAATTTGATTGATTACAAGTGCTAAAGATGGATGTAGAATGTTTAGAAGTGTGAAGAAAGACTTGTTGAAATCTGGTCCTAAATGGGATAAGAACCCACAACCATTGCTTTGAGGCAGTAAATGGCTTGTATAAAGTTATTTTGGGTTAGAATATGTTATAATACAATGAATTTGATTGATTACAAGTCCTAGACATGGATGAAGAATGGTTAGAAGTGTGAAGAAAGACTTGTTGAAATTTGGTTCCAAATGGGATAAGAACCCACAACCATTGCTTTGATGCAGTAAATGGCTTGTAAAAGGTTATTTTGGGTTAGAATATGTTATAATACAATGAATTTGATTGATTACAAGTGCTAGAGATGGATGAAGAATGTTTAGATGTGTTAAGAAAGACTTATTGAAATCTGGTCCCAAATGGGATAAGAACCCACAACCAATGCTGTGAGGCAGTAAATGGCTTGTATAAAGTTATTTTGGGTTAGAATATGTTATAATACAATGAATTTGATTGATTACAATTCCTAGAGATGGATGAAGAATGTTTAGAAGTGTGAAGAAAGACTTGTTGAAATCTGGTCCCAAATGGGATAACAACCCACAACTAATGCTTTGAGGCAGTAAATGGTTTGTATAAATTTATTTTGGGTTAGAATATGTTATAATACAATGAATTTGATTGATTACAGGTCCTAGAGATGGATGAAGAATGGTTAGAAGTGTGAAGAAAGACTTATTGAAATATGGTCCCAAATTGGATAAGAACCCACAACCAATGCTTTGAGGCTGTAAATGGCTTGTACAAAGTTATTTTGGGTTAGAATATGTTATAATACAATGAATTTGATTGATTACAAGTGCTAGATATGGATGAAGAATCTTTAGAAGTGTGAAGAAAGACTTGTTGAAATCTTGTCTCAAATGGGATAATAACCCCCAACCATTACTTTGAGGCAGTAAATGGCTTGTAAAAGGTTATTTTGGGTTAGAATATGTTATAATACAATGCATTTGATTGATTACAAGTGCTAGAGATGGATGAAGAATGTTTAGAAGTGTGAAGAAAGACTTATTGAAATCTGGTCCCAAATGGGGTAAGAATCCAAAACCAATGCTTTGACGCAGTAAATGGCTTGTATAAAGTTATTTTGGGTTAGAATATGTTATAATACAATGAATTTGATTGATTACAAGTCCTAGAGATGGATGAAGAATGTTTAGAAGTGTGAAGAAAGACTTATTGAAATCTGGTCCCAAATGGGATAAGAACCCACAACCAATGCTGTGAGGCAGTAAATGGCTTGTATAAAATTATTTTGGGTTAGAATATGTTATAATACAATGAATTTGATTGATTACAAGTGCTAGAGATGGATGAAGAATGTTTAGAAGTGTGAAGAAAGACTTATTGAAATCTGGTCCCAAATGGGATAAGAACCCACAACCAATGCTGTGAGGAAGGAAATGGCTTGTATAAAGTTATTTTGGGTTAGAATATGTTATAATACAATGAATTTGATTGATTGCAATTCCTAGAGATGGATGAAGAATGTTTAGAAGTGTGAAGAAAGACTTGTTGAAATCTGGTCCCAAATGGGATAAGAACCCACAACCAATGCTTTGAGGCACTAAATGGTTTGTATAAATTTATTTTGGGTTAGAATATGTTATAATACAATGAATTTGATTGATTACAGGTCCTAGAGATGGATGAAGAATGGTTAGAAGTGTGAAGAAAGACTTATTGAAATATGGTCCCAAATTGGATAAGAACCCACAACCAATGCTTTGAGGCTGTAAATGGCTTGTACAAAGTTATTTTGGGTTAGAATATGTTATAATACAATGAATTTGATTGATTACAAGTGCTAGATATGGATGAAGAATCTTTAGAAGTATGAAGAAAGACTTGTTGAAATCTGGTCTCAAATAGGATAATAACCCCCAACCATTACTTTGAGGCAGTAAATGGCTTGTAAAAGGTTATTTTGGGTTAGAATATGTTATAATACAATGCATTTGATTGATTACAAGTGCTAGAGATGGATGAAGAATGTTTAGAAGTGTGAAGAAAGACTTATTAAAATCTAGTCCCAAATGGGGTAAGAATCCAAAACCAATGCTTTGACGCAGTAAATGGCTTGTATAAAGTTATTTTGGGTTAGAATATGTTATAATACAATGAATTTGATTGATTACAAGTCCTAGAGATGGATGAAGAATGTTTAGAAGTGTAAAGAAAGACTTATTGAAATCTGGTCCCAAATGGGATAAGAACCCACAACCAATGTTGTGAGGCAGTAAATGGCTTGTATAAAATTATTTTGGGTTAGAATATGTTATAATACAATGAATTTGATTGATTACAAGTGCTAGAGATGGATGAAGAATGTTTAGAAGTGTGAAGAAAGACTTATTGAAATCTGGTCCCAAATGGGATAAGAACCCACAACCATTGCTTTGAGGCAGTAAATGGCTTGTATAAGGTTATTTTGGGTTAGAATATGTTATAATACAATGAATTTGATTGATTACAAGTGCTAGAGATGGATGTAGAATGTTTAGAAGTGTGAAGAAAGACTTGTTGAAATCTGGTCCTAAATGGGATAAGAACCCACAACCATTGCTTTGAGGCAGTAAATGGCTTGTATAAAGTTATTTTGGGTTAGAATATGTTATAATACAATGAATTTGATTGATTACAAGTCCTAGACATGGATGAAGAATGGTTAGAAGTGTGAAGAAAGACTTGTTGAAATTTGGTTCCAAATGGGATAAGAACCCACAACCATTGCTTTGATGCAGTAAATGGCTTGTAAAAGGTTATTTTGGGTTAGAATATGTTATAATACAATGAATTTGATTGATTACAAGTGCTAGAGATGGATGAAGAATGTTTAGATGTGTTAAGAAAGACTTATTGAAATCTGGTCCCAAATGGGATAAGAACCCACAACCAATGCTGTGAGGCAGTAAATGGCTTGTATAAAGTTATTTTGGGTTAGAATATGTTATAATACAATGAATTTGATTGATTACAATTCCTAGAGATGGATGAAAAATGTTTAGAAGTGTGAAGAAAGACTTGTTGAAATCTGGTCCCAAATGGGATAACAACCCACAACCAATGCTTTGAGGCAGTAAATGGTTTGTATAAATTTATTTTGGGTTAGAATATGTTATAATACAATGAATTTGATTGATTACAGGTCCTAGAGATGGATGAAGAATGGTTAGAAGTGTGAAGAAAGACTTATTGAAATATGGTCCCAAATTGGATAAGAACACACAACCAATGCTTTGAGGCTGTAAATGGCTTGTACAAAGTTATTTTGGGTTAGAATATGTTATAATACAATGAATTTGATTGATTACAAGTGCTAGATATGGATGAAGAATCTTTAGAAGTGTGAAGAAAGACTTGTTGAAATCTTGTCTCAAATGGGATAATAACCCCCAACCATTACTTTGAGGCAGTAAATGGCTTGTAAAAGGTTATTTTGGGTTAGAATATGTTATAATACAATGCATTTGATTGATTACAAGTGCTAGAGATGGATGAAGAATGTTTAGAAGTGTGAAGAAAGACTTATTGAAATCTGGTCCCAAATGGGGTAAGAATCCAAAACCAATGCTTTGACGCAGTAAATGGCTTGTATAAAGTTATTTTGGGTTAGAATATGTTATAATACAATGAATTTGATTGATTACAAGTCCTAGAGATGGATGAAGAATGTTTAGAAGTGTGAAGAAAGACTTATTGAAATCTGGTCCCAAATGGGATAAGAACCCACAACCAATGCTGTGAGGCAGTAAATGGCTTGTATAAAATTATTTTGGGTTAGAATATGTTATAATACAATGAATTTGATTGATTACAAGTGCTAGAGATGGATGAAGAATGTTTAGAAGTGTGAAGAAAGACTTATTGAAATCTGGTCCCAAATGGGATAAGAACCCACAACCATTGCTTTGAGGCAGTAAATGGCTTGTATAAGGTTATTTTGGGTTAGAATATGTTATAATACAATGAATTTGATTGATTACAAGTGCTAGAGATGGATGTAGAATGTTTAGAAGTGTGAAGAAAGACTTGTTGAAATCTGGTCCTAAATGGGATAAGAACCCACAACCATTGCTTTGAGGCAGTAAATGGCTTGTATAAAGTTATTTTGGGTTAGAATATGTTATAATACAATGAATTTGATTGATTACAAGTCCTAGACATGGATGAAGAATGGTTAGAAGTGTGAAGAAAGACTTGTTGAAATTTGGTTCCAAATGGGATAAGAACCCACAACCATTGCTTTGATGCAGTAAATGGCTTGTAAAAGGTTATTTTGGGTTAGAATATGTTATAATACAATGAATTTGATTGATTACAGGTGCTAGAGATGGATGAAGAATGTTTAGATGTGTTAAGAAAGACTTATTGAAATCTGGTCCCAAATGGGATAAGAACCCACAACCAATGCTGTGATGCAGTAAATGGCTTGTATAAAGTTATTTTGGGTTAGAATATGTTATAATACAATGAATTTGATTGATTACAATTCCTAGAGATGGATGAAGAATGTTTAGAAGTGTGAAGAAAGACTTGTTGAAATCTGGTCCCAAATGGGATAAGAACCCACAACCAATGCTTTGAGGCAGTAAATGGTTTGTATAAATTTATTTTGGGTTAGAATATGTTATAATACAATAAATTTGATTGATTACAGGTCCTAGAGATGGATGAAGAATGGTTAGAAGTGTGAAGAAAGACTTATTGAAATATGGTCCCAAATTGGATAAGAACCCACAACCAATGCTTTGAGGCTGTAAATGGCTTGTACAAAGTTATTTTGGGTTAGAATATGTTATAATACAATGAATTTGATTGATTACAAGTGCTAGATATGGATGAAGAATCTTTAGAAGTGTGAAGAAAGACTTGTTGAAATCTGGTCTCAAATGGGATAATAACCCCCAACCATTACTTTGAGGCAGTAAATGGCTTGTAAAAGGTTATTTTGGGTTAGAATATGTTATAATACAATGAATTTGATTGATTACAAGTCCTAGACATGGATGAAGAATGGTTAGAAGTGTGAAGAAAGACTTGTTGAAATTTGGTTCCAAATGGGATAAGAACCCACAACCATTGCTTTGATGCAGTAAATGGCTTGTAAAAGGTTATTTTGGGTTAGAATATGTTATAATACAATGAATTTGATTGATTACAAGTGCTAGAGATGGATGAAGAATGTTTAGATGTGTTAAGAAAGACTTATTGAAATTTGGTTCCAAATGGGATAAGAACCCACAACCATTGCTTTGATGCAGTAAATGGCTTGTAAAAGATTATTTTGGGTTAGAATATGTTATAATACAATGAATTTGATTGATTACAAGTGCTAGAGATGGATGTAGAATGTTTAGAAGTGTGAAGAAAGACTTGTTGAAATCTGGTCCTAAATGGGATAAGAACCCACAACCATTGCTTTGAGGCAGTAAATGGCTTGTATAAAGTTATTTTGGGTTAGAATATGTTATAATACAATGAATTTGATTGATTACAAGTCCTAGACGTGGATGAAGAATGGTTAGAAGTGTGAAGAAAGACTTGTTGAAATTTGGTTCCAAATGGGATAAGAACCCACAACCATTGCTTTGATGCAGTAAATAGCTTGTAAAAGGTTATTTTGGGTTGGAATATGTTATAATACAATGAATTTGATTGATTACAAGTGCTAGAGATGGATGAAGAATGTTTAGATGTGTTAAGAAAGACTTATTGAAATCTGGTCCCAAATGGGATAAGAACCCACAACCAATGCTGTGAGGCAGTAAACGGCTTGTATAAAATTATTTTGGGTTAGAATATGTTATAATACAATGAATTTGATTGATTACAAGTGCTAGAGATGGATGAAGAATGTTTAGAAGTGTGAAGAAAGACTTATTGAAATCTGGTCCCAAATGGGATAAGAACCCACAACCATTGCTTTGAGGCAGTAAATGGCTTGTATAAGGTTATTTTGGGTTAGAATATGTTATAATACAATGAATTTGATTGATTACAAGTGCTAGAGATGGATGTAGAATGTTTAGAAGTGTGAAGAAAGACTTGTTGAAATCTGGTCCTAAATGGGATAAGAACCCACAACCATTGCTTTGAGGCAGTAAATGGCTTGTATAAAGTTATTTTGGGTTAGAATATGTTATAATACAATGAATTTGATTGATTACAAGTCCTAGACATGGATGAAGAATGGTTAGAAGTGTGAAGAAAGACTTGTTGAAATTTGGTTCCAAATGGGATAAGAACCCACAACCATTGCTTTGATGCAGTAAATGGCTTGTAAAAGGTTATTTTGGGTTAGAATATGTTATAATACAATGAATTTGATTGATTACAAGTGCTAGAGATGGATGAAGAATGTTTAGATGTGTTAAGAAAGACTTATTGAAATCTGGTCCCAAATGGGATAAGAACCCACAACCAATGCTGTGAGGCAGTAAATGGCTTGTATAAAGTTATTTTGGGTTAGAATATGTTATAATACAATGAATTTGATTGATTACAATTCCTAGAGATGGATGAAGAATGTTTAGAAGTGTGAAGAAAGACTTGTTGAAATCTGGTCCCAAATGGGATAAGAACCCACAACCAATGCTTTGAGGCAGTAAATGGTTTGTATAAATTTATTTTGGGTTAGAATATGTTATAATACAATAAATTTGATTGATTACAGGTCCTAGAGATGGATGAAGAATGGTTAGAAGTGTGAAGAAAGACTTATTGAAATATGGTCCCAAATTGGATAAGAACCCACAACCAATGCTTTGAGGCTGTAAATGGCTTGTACAAAGTTATTTTGGGTTAGAATATGTTATAATACAATGAATTTGATTGATTACAAGTGCTAGATATGGATGAAGAATCTTTAGAAGTGTGAAGAAAGACTTGTTGAAATCTGGTCTCAAATGGGATAATAACCCCCAACCATTACTTTGAGGCAGTAAATGGCTTGTAAAAGGTTATTTTGGGTTAGAATATGTTATAATACAATGAATTTGATTGATTACAAGTCCTAGACATGGATGAAGAATGGTTAGAAGTGTGAAGAAAGACTTGTTGAAATTTGGTTCCAAATGGGATAAGAACCCACAACCATTGCTTTGATGCAGTAAATGGCTTGTAAAAGGTTATTTTGGGTTAGAATATGTTATAATACAATGAATTTGATTGATTACAAGTGCTAGAGATGGATGAAGAATGTTTAGATGTGTTAAGAAAGACACATCTAATGCTTTGAGGCTGTAAATGGCTTGTACAAAGTTATTTTGGGTTAGAATATGTTATAATACAATGAATTTGATTGATTACAAGTGCTAGATATGGATGAAGAATCTTTAGAAGTGTGAAGAAAGACTTGTTGAAATCTGGTCTCAAATGGGATAATAACCCCCAACCATTACTTTGAGGCAGTAAATGGCTTGTAAAAGGTTATTTTGGGTTAGAATATGTTATAATACAATGAATTTGATTGATTACAAGTCCTAGACATGGATGAAGAATGGTTAGAAGTGTGAAGAAAGACTTGTTGAAATTTGGTTCCAAATGGGATAAGAACCCACAACCATTGCTTTGATGCAGTAAATGGCTTGTAAAAGGTTATTTTGGGTTAGAATATGTTATAATACAATGAATTTGATTGATTACAAGTGCTAGAGATGGATGAAGAATGTTTAGATGTGTTAAGAAAGACTTATTGAAATTTGGTTCCAAATGGGATAAGAACCCACAACCATTGCTTTGATGCAGTAAATGGCTTGTAAAAGATTATTTTGGGTTAGAATATGTTATAATACAATGAATTTGATTGATTACAAGTGCTAGAGATGGATGTAGAATGTTTAGAAGTGTGAAGAAAGACTTGTTGAAATCTGGTCCTAAATGGGATAAGAACCCACAACCATTGCTTTGAGGCAGTAAATGGCTTGTATAAAGTTATTTTGGGTTAGAATATGTTATAATACAATGAATTTGATTGATTACAAGTCCTAGACATGGATGAAGAATGGTTAGAAGTGTGAAGAAAGACTTGTTGAAATTTGGTTCCAAATGGGATAAGAACCCACAACCATTGCTTTGATGCAGTAAATGGCTTGTAAAAGGTTATTTTGGGTTAGAATATGTTATAATACAATGAATTTGATTGATTACAAGTGCTAGAGATGGATGAAGAATGTTTAGATGTGTTAAGAAAGACTTATTGAAATCTGGTCCCAAATGGGATAAGAACCCACAACCAATGCTGTGAGGCAGTAAATGGCTTGTATAAAGTTATTTTGGGTTAGAATATGTTATAATACAATGAATTTGATTGATTACAATTCCTAGAGATGGATGAAGAATGTTTAGAAGTGTGAAGAAAGACTTGTTGAAATCTGGTCCCAAATGGGATAAGAACCCACAACCAATGCTTTGAGGCAGTAAATGGTTTGTATAAATTTATTTTGGGTTAGAATATGTTATAATACAATGAATTTGATTGATTACAGGTCCTAGAGATGGATGAAGAATGGTTAGAAGTGTGAAGAAAGACTTATTGAAATATGGTCCCAAATTGGATAAGAACCCACAACCAATGCTTTGAGGCTGTAAATGGCTTGTACAAAGTTATTTTGGGTTAGAATATGTTATAATACAATGAATTTGATTGATTACAAGTGCTAGATATGGATGAAGAATCTTTAGAAGTGTGAAGAAAGACTTGTTGAAATCTGGTCTCAAATGGGATAATAACCCCCAACCATTACTTTGAGGCAGTAAATGGCTTGTAAAAGGTTATTTTGGTTTAGAATATGTTATAATACAATGAATTTGATTGATTACAATTCCTAGAGATGGATGAAGAATGTTTAGAAGTGTGAAGAAAGACTTGTTGAAATCTGGTCCCAAATGGGATAAGAACCCACAACCAATGCTTTGAGGCAGTAAATGGTTTGTATAAATTTATTTTGGGTTAGAATATGTTATAATACAATAAATTTGATTGATTACAGGTCCTAGAGATGGATGAAGAATGGTTAGAAGTGTGAAGAAAGACTTATTGAAATATGGTCCCAAATTGGATAAGAACCCACAACCAATGCTTTGAGGCTGTAAATGGCTTGTACAAAGTTATTTTGGGTTAGAATATGTTATAATACAATGAATTTGATTGATTACAAGTGCTAGATATGGATGAAGAATCTTTAGAAGTGTGAAGAAAGACTTGTTGAAATCTGGTCTCAAATGGGATAATAACCCCCAACCATTACTTTGAGGCAGTAAATGGCTTGTAAAAGGTTATTTTGGGTTAGAATATGTTATAATACAATGAATTTGATTGATTACAAGTCCTAGACATGGATGAAGAATGGTTAGAAGTGTGAAGAAAGACTTGTTGAAATTTGGTTCCAAATGGGATAAGAACCCACAACCATTGCTTTGATGCAGTAAATGGCTTGTAAAAGGTTATTTTGGGTTAGAATATGTTATAATACAATGAATTTGATTGATTACAAGTGCTAGAGATGGATGAAGAATGTTTAGATGTGTTAAGAAAGACTTATTGAAATTTGGTTCCAAATGGGATAAGAACCCACAACCATTGCTTTGATGCAGTAAATGGCTTGTAAAATATTATTTTGGGTTAGAATATGTTATAATACAATGAATTTGATTGATTACAAGTGCTAGAGCTGGATGTAGAATGTTTAGAAGTGTGAAGAAAGACTTGTTGAAATCTGGTCCTAAATGGGATAAGAACCCACAACCATTGCTTTGAGGCAGTAAATGGCTTGTATAAAGTTATTTTGGGTTAGAATATGTTATAATACAATGAATTTGATTGATTACAAGTCCTAGACATGGATGAAGAATGGTTAGAAGTGTGAAGAAAGACTTGTTGAAATTTGGTTCCAAATGGGATAAGAACCCACAACCATTGCTTTGATGCAGTAAATGGCTTGTAAAAGGTTATTTTGGGTTAGAATATGTTATAATACAATGAATTTGATTGATTACAAGTGCTAGAGATGGATGAAGAATGTTTAGATGTGTTAAGAAAGACTTATTGAAATCTGGTCCCAAATGGGATAAGAACCCACAACCAATGCTGTGAGGCAGTAAATGGCTTGTATAAAGTTATTTTGGGTTAGAATATGTTATAATACAATGAATTTGATTGATTACAATTCCTAGAGATGGATGAAGAATGTTTAGAAGTGTGAAGAAAGACTTGTTGAAATCTGGTCCCAAATGGGATAAGAACCCACAACCAATGCTTTGAGGCAGTAAATGGTTTGTATAAATTTATTTTGGGTTAGAATATGTTATAATACAATGAATTTGATTGATTACAGGTCCTAGAGATGGATGAAGAATGGTTAGAAGTGTGAAGAAAGACTTATTGAAATATGGTCCCAAATTGGATAAGAACCCACAACCAATGCTTTGAGGCTGTAAATGGCTTGTACAAAGTTATTTTGGGTTAGAATATGTTATAATACAATGAATTTGATTGATTACAAGTGCTAGATATGGATGAAGAATCTTTAGAAGTGTGAAGAAAGACTTGTTGAAATCTGGTCTCAAATGGGATAATAACCCCCAACCATTACTTTGAGGCAGTAAATGGCTTGTAAAAGGTTATTTTGGTTTAGAATATGTTATAATACAATGCATTTGATTGATTACAAGTGCTAGAGATGGATGAAGAATGTTTAGAAGTGTGAAGAAAGACTTATTGAAATCTGGTCCCAAATGGGGTAAGAATCCAAAACCAATGCTTTGACGCAGTAAATGGCTTGTATAAAGTTATTTTGGGTTAGAATATGTTATAATACAATGAATTTGATTGATTACAAGTCCTAGAGATGGATGAAGAATGTTTAGAAGTGTGAAGAAAGACTTATTGAAATCTGGTCCCAAATGGGATAAGAACCCACAACCAATGCTGTGAGGCAGTAAATGGCTTGTATAAAATTATTTTGGGTTAGAATATGTTATAATACAATGAATTTGATTGATTACAAGTGCTAGAAATGGCTGAAGAATGTTTAGAAGTGTGAAGAAAGACTTATTGAAATCTGGTCCCAAATGGGATAAGAACCCACAACCATTGCTTTGAGGCAGTAAATGGCTTGTATAAGGTTATTTTGGGTTAGAATATGTTATAATACAATGAATTTGATTGATTACAAGTGCTAGAGATGGATGTAGAATGTTTAGAAGTGTGAAGAAAGACTTGTTGAAATCTGGTCCTAAATGGGATAAGAACCCACAACCATTGCTTTGAGGCAGTAAATGGCTTGTATAAAGTTATTTTGGGTTAGAATATGTTATAATACAATGAATTTGATTGATTACAAGTCCTAGACATGGATGAAGAATGGTTAGAAGTGTGAAGAAAGCCTTGTTGAAATTTGGTTCCAAATGGGATAAGAACCCACAACCATTGCTTTGATGCAGTAAATGGCTTGTAAAAGGTTATTTTGGGTTAGAATATGTTATAATACAATGAATTTGATTGATTACAAGTGCTAGAGATGGATGAAGAATGTTTAGATGTGTTAAGAAAGACTTATTGAAATCTGGTCCCAAATGGGATAAGAACCCACAACCAATGCTGTGAGGCAGTAAATGGCTTGTATAAAGTTATTTTGGGTTAGAATATGTTATAATACAATGAATTTGATTGATTACAATTCCTAGAGATGGATGAAGAATGTTTAGAAGTGTGAAGAAAGACTTGTTGAAATCTGGTCCCAAATGGGATAAGAACCCACAACCAATGCTTTGAGGCAGTAAATGGTTTTTATAAATTTATTTTGGGTTAGAATATGTTATAATACAATGAATTTGATTGATTACAGGTCCTAGAGATGGATGAAGAATGGTTAGAAGTGTGAAGAAAGACTTATTGAAATATGGTCCCAAATTGGATAAGAACCCACAACCAATGCTTTGAGGCTGTAAATGGCTTGTACAAAGTTATTTTGGGTTAGAATATGTTATAATACAATGCATTTGATTGATTACAAGTGCTAGAGATGGATGAAGAATGTTTAGAAGTGTGAAGAAAGACTTATTGAAATCTGGTCCCAAATGGGATAAGAACCCAAAACCAATGCTTTGAGGCAGTAAATGGCTTGTATAAAGTTATTTTGGGTTAGAATATGTTATAATACAATTAATTTGATTGATTACAAGTCCTAGAGATGGATGAAGAATGTTTAGAAGTGTGAAGAAAGACTTATTGAAATCTGGTCCCAAATGGGATAAGAACCCACAACCAATGCTTTGAGGCAGTAAATGGCTTGTATAAAGTTATTTTGGGTTAGAATATGTTATAATACAATGAATTTGATTGATTACAAGTCCTAGAGATGGATGAAGAATGTTTAGAAGTGTGAAGAAAGACTTATTGAAATCTGGTCCCAAATGGGATAAGAACCCACAACCAATGCTTTGAGGCAGTAAATGGCTTGTATAAAAATATTTTGGGTTAGAATATGTTATAATACAATTAATTTGATTGATTACAAGTGCTAGAGATGGATGAAGAATGTTTAGAAGTGTGAAGAAAGACTTATTGAAATCTGGTCCCAAATGGGATAAGAACCCACAACCATTGCTTTGAGGCAGTAAATGGCTTGTATAAGGTTATTTTGGGTTAGAATATGTTATAGTACAATGAATTTGATTGATTACAAGTGCTAGAGATGGATGTAGAATGTTTAGAAGTGTGAAGAAAGACTTGTTGAAATCTGGTCCCAAATGGGATAAGAACCCACAACCATTGCTTTGAGGCAGTAAATGGATTGTATAAAGTTATTTTGGGTTAGAATATGTTATAATACAATGAATTTGATTGATTACAAGTCCTAGACATGGATGAAGAATAGTTAGAAGTGTGAAGAAAGACTTGTTGAAATTTGGTTCCAAATGGGATAAGAACCCCCAACCATTGCTTTGATGCAGTAAATGGCTTGTAAAAGGTTATTTTGGGTTAGAATATGTTATAATACAATGCATTTGATTGATTACAAGTGCTAGAGATGGATGAAGAATGTTTAGAAGTGTGAAGAAAGACTTATTGAAATCTGGTCCCAAATGGGGTAAGAATCCAAAACTAATGCTTTGACGCAGTAAATGGCTTGTATAAAGTTATTTTGGTTTAGAATATGTTATAATACAATGAATTTGATTGATTACAAGTGCTAGAGATGGATGAAGAATGTTTAGAAGTGTGAAGAAAGACTTGTTGAAATCTGGTCCCAAATGGGGTAAGAATCCAAAACCAATGCTTTAAGGCAGTAAATGGCTTGTATAAAGTTATTTTGGATTACAATATGTTATAATACAATGAATTTGATTGATTACAAGTGCTAGAGATGGATGAAGAATGTTTAGAAGTGTGAAGAAAGACTTGTTGAAATCTGGTCCCAAATGGGATAAGAACCCACAACCATTGCTTTGAGGCAGTAAATGGCTTGTAAAAAGTTATTTTGGGTTAGAATATGTTATAATACAATGAATTTGATTGATTACAAGTCCTAGACATGGATGAAGAATGGTTAGAAGTGTGAAGAAAGACTTATTGAAATCTGGTCCCAAATGGGATAAGAACCCACAACCAATGCTTTGAGGCAGTAAATGGCTTGTATAAAAATATTTTGGGTTAGAATATGTTATAATACAATTAATTTGATTGATTACAAGTGCTAGAGATGGATGAAGAATGTTTAGAAGTGTGAAGAAAGACTTATTGAAATCTGGTCCCAAATGGGGTAAGAATCCAAAACCAATGCTTTGACGCAGTAAATGGCTTGTATAAAGTTATTTTGGGTTAGAATATGTTATAATACAATGAATTTGATTGATTACAAGTCCTAGAGATGGATGAAGAATGTTTAGAAGTGTGAAGAAAGACTTATTGAAATCTGGTCCCAAATGGGATAAGAACCCACAACCAATGCTGTGAGGCAGTAAATGGCTTGTATAAAATTATTTTGGGTTAGAATATGTTATAATACAATGAATTTGATTGATTACAAGTGCTAGAAATGGCTGAAGAATGTTTAGAAGTGTGAAGAAAGACTTATTGAAATCTGGTCCCAAATGGGATAAGAACCCACAACCATTGCTTTGAGGCAGTAAATGGCTTGTATAAGGTTATTTTGGGTTAGAATATGTTATAATACAATGAATTTGATTGATTACAAGTGCTAGAGATGGATGTAGAATGTTTAGAAGTGTGAAGAAAGACTTGTTGAAATCTGGTCCTAAATGGGATAAGAACCCACAACCATTGCTTTGAGGCAGTAAATGGCTTGTATAAAGTTATTTTGGGTTAGAATATGTTATAATACAATGAATTTGATTGATTACAAGTCCTAGACATGGATGAAGAATGGTTAGAAGTGTGAAGAAAGCCTTGTTGAAATTTGGTTCCAAATGGGATAAGAACCCACAACCATTGCTTTGATGCAGTAAATGGCTTGTAAAAGGTTATTTTGGGTTAGAATATGTTATAATACAATGAATTTGATTGATTACAAGTGTTAGAGATGGATGAAGAATGTTTAGATGTGTTAAGAAAGACTTATTGAAATCTGGTCCCAAATGGGATAAGAACCCACAACCAATGCTGTGAGGCAGTAAATGGCTTGTATAAAGTTATTTTGGGTTAGAATATGTTATAATACAATGAATTTGATTGATTACAATTCCTAGAGATGGATGAAGAATGTTTAGAAGTGTGAAGAAAGACTTGTTGAAATCTGGTCCCAAATGGGATAAGAACCCACAACCAATGCTTTGAGGCAGTAAATGGTTTTTATAAATTTATTTTGGGTTAGAATATGTTATAATACAATGAATTTGATTGATTACAGGTCCTAGAGATGGATGAAGAATGGTTAGAAGTGTGAAGAAAGACTTATTGAAATATGGTCCCAAATTGGATAAGAACCCACAACCAATGCTTTGAGGCTGTAAATGGCTTGTACAAAGTTATTTTGGGTTAGAATATGTTATAATACAATGCATTTGATTGATTACAAGTGCTAGAGATGGATGAAGAATGTTTAGAAGTGTGAAGAAAGACTTATTGAAATCTGGTCCCAAATGGGATAAGAACCCAAAACCAATGCTTTGAGGCAGTAAATGGCTTGTATAAAGTTATTTTGGGTTAGAATATGTTATAATACAATTAATTTGATTGATTACAAGTCCTAGAGATGGATGAAGAATGTTTAGAAGTGTGAAGAAAGACTTATTGAAATCTGGTCCCAAATGGGATAAGAACCCACAACCAATGCTTTGAGGCAGTAAATGGCTTGTATAAAGTTATTTTGGGTTAGAATATGTTATAATACAATGAATTTGATTGATTACAAGTCCTAGAGATGGATGAAGAATGTTTAGAAGTGTGAAGAAAGACTTATTGAAATCTGGTCCCAAATGGGATAAGAACCCACAACCAATGCTTTGAGGCAGTAAATGGCTTGTATAAAAATATTTTGGGTTAGAATATGTTATAATACAATTAATTTGATTGATTACAAGTGCTAGAGATGGATGAAGAATGTTTAGAAGTGTGAAGAAAGACTTATTGAAATCTGGTCCCAAATGGGATAAGAACCCACAACCATTGCTTTGAGGCAGTAAATGGCTTGTATAAGGTTATTTTGGGTTAGAATATGTTATAGTACAATGAATTTGATTGATTACAAGTGCTAGAGATGGATGTAGAATGTTTAGAAGTGTGAAGAAAGACTTGTTGAAATCTGGTCCCAAATGGGATAAGAACCCACAACCATTGCTTTGAGGCAGTAAATGGATTGTATAAAGTTATTTTGGGTTAGAATATGTTATAATACAATGAATTTGATTGATTACAAGTCCTAGACATGGATGAAGAATAGTTAGAAGTGTGAAGAAAGACTTGTTGAAATTTGGTTCCAAATGGGATAAGAACCCCCAACCATTGCTTTGAGGCAGTAAATGGCTTGTAAAAGGTTATTTTGGGTTAGAATATGTTATAATACAATGCATTTGATTGATTACAAGTGCTAGAGATGGATGAAGAATGTTTAGAAGTGTGAAGAAAGACTTATTGAAATCTGGTCCCAAATGGGGTAAGAATCCAAAACTAATGCTTTGACGCAGTAAATGGCTTGTATAAAGTTATTTTGGTTTAGAATATGTTATAATACAATGAATTTGATTGATTACAAGTGCTAGAGATGGATGAAGAATGTTTAGAAGTGTGAAGAAAGACTTGTTGAAATCTGGTCCCAAATGGGGTAAGAATCCAAAACCAATGCTTTAAGGCAGTAAATGGCTTGTATAAAGTTATTTTGGGTTACAATATGTTATAATACAATGAATTTGATTGATTACAAGTGCTAGAGATGGATGAAGAATGTTTAGAAGTGTGAAGAAAGACTTGTTGAAATCTGGTCCCAAATGGGATAAGAACCCACAACCATTGCTTTGAGGCAGTAAATGGCTTGTAAAAAGTTATTTTGGGTTAGAATATGTTATAATACAATGAATTTGATTGATTACAAGTCCTAGACATGGATGAAGAATGGTTAGAAGTGTGAAGAAAGACTTATTGAAATCTGGTCCCAAATGGGATAAGAACCCACAACCAATGCTTTGAGGCAGTAAATGGCTTGTATAAAAATATTTTGGGTTAGAATATGTTATAATACAATTAATTTGATTGATTACAAGTGCTAGAGATGGATGAAGAATGTTTAGAAGTGTGAAGAAAGACTTATTGAAATCTGGTCCCAAATGGGGTAAGAATCCAAAACCAATGCTTTGACGCAGTAAATGGCTTGTATAAAGTTATTTTGGGTTAGAATATGTTATAATACAATGAATTTGATTGATTACAAGTCCTAGAGATGGATGAAGAATGTTTAGAAGTGTGAAGAAAGACTTATTGAAATCTGGTCCTAAATGGGATAAGAACCCACAACCAATGCTGTGAGGCAGTAAATGGCTTGTATAAAATTATTTTGGGTTAGAATATGTTATAATACAATGAATTTGATTGATTACAAGTGCTAGAAATGGCTGAAGAATGTTTAGAAGTGTGAAGAAAGACTTATTGAAATCTGGTCCCAAATGGGATAAGAACCCACAACCATTGCTTTGAGGCAGTAAATGGCTTGTATAAGGTTATTTTGGGTTAGAATATGTTATAATACAATGAATTTGATTGATTACAAGTGCTAGAGATGGATGTAGAATGTTTAGAAGTGTGAAGAAAGACTTGTTGAAATCTGGTCCTAAATGGGATAAGAACCCACAACCATTGCTTTGAGGCAGTAAATGGCTTGTATAAAGTTATTTTGGGTTAGAATATGTTATAATACAATGAATTTGATTGATTACAAGTCCTAGACATGGATGAAGAATGGTTAGAAGTGTGAAGAAAGCCTTGTTGAAATTTGGTTCCAAATGGGATAAGAACCCACAACCATTGCTTTGATGCAGTAAATGGCTTGTAAAAGGTTATTTTGGGTTAGAATATGTTATAATACAATGAATTTGATTGATTACAAGTGCTAGAGATGGATGAAGAATGTTTAGATGTGTTAAGAAAGACTTATTGAAATCTGGTCCCAAATGGGATAAGAACCCACAACCAATGCTGTGAGGCAGTAAATGGCTTGTATAAAGTTATTTTGGGTTAGAATATGTTATAATACAATGAATTTGATTGATTACAATTCCTAGAGATGGATGAAGAATGTTTAGAAGTGTGAAGAAAGACTTGTTGAAATCTGGTCCCAAATGGGATAAGAACCCACAACCAATGCTTTGAGGCAGTAAATGGTTTTTATAAATTTATTTTGGGTTAGAATATGTTATAATACAATGAATTTGATTGATTACAGGTCCTAGAGATGGATGAAGAATGGTTAGAAGTGTGAAGAAAGACTTATTGAAATATGGTCCCAAATTGGATAAGAACCCACAACCAATGCTTTGAGGCTGTAAATGGCTTGTACAAAGTTATTTTGGGTTAGAATATGTTATAATACAATGCATTTGATTGATTACAAGTGCTAGAGATGGATGAAGAATGTTTAGAAGTGTGAAGAAAGACTTATTGAAATCTGGTCCCAAATGGGATAAGAACCCAAAACCAATGCTTTGAGGCAGTAAATGGCTTGTATAAAGTTATTTTGGGTTAGAATATGTTATAATACAATTAATTTGATTGATTACAAGTCCTAGAGATGGATGAAGAATGTTTAGAAGTGTGAAGAAAGACTTATTGAAATCTGGTCCCAAATGGGATAAGAACCCACAACCAATGCTTTGAGGCAGTAAATGGCTTGTATAAAGTTATTTTGGGTTAGAATATGTTATAATACAATGAATTTGATTGATTACAAGTCCTAGAGATGGATGAAGAATGTTTAGAAGTGTGAAGAAAGACTTATTGAAATCTGGTCCCAAATGGGATAAGAACCCACAACCAATGCTTTGAGGCAGTAAATGGCTTGTATAAAAATATTTTGGGTTAGAATATGTTATAATACAATTAATTTGATTGATTACAAGTGCTAGAGATGGATGAAGAATGTTTAGAAGTGTGAAGAAAGACTTATTGAAATCTGGTCCCAAATGGGATAAGAACCCACAACCATTGCTTTGAGGCAGTAAATGGCTTGTATAAGGTTATTTTGGGTTAGAATATGTTATAGTACAATGAATTTGATTGATTACAAGTGCTAGAGATGGATGTAGAATGTTTAGAAGTGTGAAGAAAGACTTGTTGAAATCTGGTCCCAAATGGGATAAGAACCCACAACCATTGCTTTGAGGCAGTAAATGGATTGTATAAAGTTATTTTGGGTTAGAATATGTTATAATACAATGAATTTGATTGATTACAAGTCCTAGACATGGATGAAGAATAGTTAGAAGTGTGAAGAAAGACTTGTTGAAATTTGGTTCCAAATGGGATAAGAACCCCCAACCATTGCTTTGAGGCAGTAAATGGCTTGTAAAAGGTTATTTTGGGTTAGAATATGTTATAATACAATGCATTTGATTGATTACAAGTGCTAGAGATGGATGAAGAATGTTTAGAAGTGTGAAGAAAGACTTATTGAAATCTGGTCCCAAATGGGGTAAGAATCCAAAACTAATGCTTTGACGCAGTAAATGGCTTGTATAAAGTTATTTTGGTTTAGAATATGTTATAATACAATGAATTTGATTGATTACAAGTGCTAGAGATGGATGAAGAATGTTTAGAAGTGTGAAGAAAGACTTGTTGAAATCTGGTCCCAAATGGGGTAAGAATCCAAAACCAATGCTTTAAGGCAGTAAATGGCTTGTATAAAGTTATTTTGGGTTACAATATGTTATAATACAATGAATTTGATTGATTACAAGTGCTAGAGATGGATGAAGAATGTTTAGAAGTGTGAAGAAAGACTTGTTGAAATCTGGTCCCAAATGGGATAAGAACCCACAACCATTGCTTTGAGGCAGTAAATGGCTTGTAAAAAGTTATTTTGGGTTAGAATATGTTATAATACAATGAATTTGATTGATTACAAGTCCTAGACATGGATGAAGAATGGTTAGAAGTGTGAAGAAAGACTTATTGAAATCTGGTCCCAAATGGGATAAGAACCCACAACCAATGCTTTGAGGCAGTAAATGGCTTGTATAAAAATATTTTGGGTTAGAATATGTTATAATACAATTAATTTGATTGATTACAAGTGCTAGAGATGGATGAAGAATGTTTAGAAGTGTGAAGAAAGACTTATTGAAATCTGGTCCCAAATGGGGTAAGAATCCAAAACCAATGCTTTGACGCAGTAAATGGCTTGTATAAAGTTATTTTGGGTTAGAATATGTTATAATACAATGAATTTGATTGATTACAAGTCCTAGAGATGGATGAAGAATGTTTAGAAGTGTGAAGAAAGACTTATTGAAATCTGGTCCTAAATGGGATAAGAACCCACAACCAATGCTGTGAGGCAGTAAATGGCTTGTATAAAATTATTTTGGGTTAGAATATGTTATAATACAATGAATTTGATTGATTACAAGTGCTAGAAATGGCTGAAGAATGTTTAGAAGTGTGAAGAAAGACTTATTGAAATCTGGTCCCAAATGGGATAAGAACCCACAACCATTGCTTTGAGGCAGTAAATGGCTTGTATAAGGTTATTTTGGGTTAGAATATGTTATAATACAATGAATTTGATTGATTACAAGTGCTAGAGATGGATGTAGAATGTTTAGAAGTGTGAAGAAAGACTTGTTGAAATCTGGTCCTAAATGGGATAAGAACCCACAACCATTGCTTTGAGGCAGTAAATGGCTTGTATAAAGTTATTTTGGGTTAGAATATGTTATAATACAATGAATTTGATTGATTACAAGTCCTAGACATGGATGAAGAATGGTTAGAAGTGTGAAGAAAGCCTTGTTGAAATTTGGTTCCAAATGGGATAAGAACCCACAACCATTGCTTTGATGCAGTAAATGGCTTGTAAAAGGTTATTTTGGGTTAGAATATGTTATAATACAATGAATTTGATTGATTACAAGTGCTAGAGATGGATGAAGAATGTTTAGATGTGTTAAGAAAGACTTATTGAAATCTGGTCCCAAATGGGATAAGAACCCACAACCAATGCTGTGAGGCAGTAAATGGCTTGTATAAAGTTATTTTGGGTTAGAATATGTTATAATACAATGAATTTGATTGATTACAATTCCTAGAGATGGATGAAGAATGTTTAGAAGTGTGAAGAAAGACTTGTTGAAATCTGGTCCCAAATGGGATAAGAACCCACAACCAATGCTTTGAGGCAGTAAATGGTTTTTATAAATTTATTTTGGGTTAGAATATGTTATAATACAATGAATTTGATTGATTACAGGTCCTAGAGATGGATGAAGAATGGTTAGAAGTGTGAAGAAAGACTTATTGAAATATGGTCCCAAATTGGATAAGAACCCACAACCAATGCTTTGAGGCTGTAAATGGCTTGTACAAAGTTATTTTGGGTTAGAATATGTTATAATACAATGCATTTGATTGATTACAAGTGCTAGAGATGGATGAAGAATGTTTAGAAGTGTGAAGAAAGACTTATTGAAATCTGGTCCCAAATGGGATAAGAACCCAAAACCAATGCTTTGAGGCAGTAAATGGCTTGTATAAAGTTATTTTGGGTTAGAATATGTTATAATACAATTAATTTGATTGATTACAAGTCCTAGAGATGGATGAAGAATGTTTAGAAGTGTGAAGAAAGACTTATTGAAATCTGGTCCCAAATGGGATAAGAACCCACAACCAATGCTTTGAGGCAGTAAATGGCTTGTATAAAGTTATTTTGGGTTAGAATATGTTATAATACAATGAATTTGATTGATTACAAGTCCTAGAGATGGATGAAGAATGTTTAGAAGTGTGAAGAAAGACTTATTGAAATCTGGTCCCAAATGGGATAAGAACCCACAACCAATGCTTTGAGACAGTAAATGGCTTGTATAAAAATATTTTGGGTTAGAATATGTTATAATACAATTAATTTGATTGATTACAAGTGCTAGAGATGGATGAAGAATGTTTAGAAGTGTGAAGAAAGACTTATTGAAATCTGGTCCCAAATGGGATAAGAACCCACAACCATTGCTTTGAGGCAGTAAATGGCTTGTATAAGGTTATTTTGGGTTAGAATATGTTATAGTACAATGAATTTGATTGATTACAAGTGCTAGAGATGGATGTAGAATGTTTAGAAGTGTGAAGAAAGACTTGTTGAAATCTGGTCCCAAATGGGATAAGAACCCACAACCATTGCTTTGAGGCAGTAAATGGATTGTATAAAGTTATTTTGGGTTAGAATATGTTATAATACAATGAATTTGATTGATTACAAGTCCTAGACATGGATGAAGAATAGTTAGAAGTGTGAAGAAAGACTTGTTGAAATGGTTCCAAATGGGATAAGAACCCCCAACCATTGCTTTGAGGCAGTAAATGGCTTGTAAAAGGTTATTTTGGGTTAGAATATGTTATAATACAATGCATTTGATTGATTACAAGTGCTAGAGATGGATGAAGAATGTTTAGAAGTGTGAAGAAAGACTTATTGAAATCTGGTCCCAAATGGGGTAAGAATCCAAAACTAATGCTTTGACGCAGTAAATGGCTTGTATAAAGTTATTTTGGTTTAGAATATGTTATAATACAATGAATTTGATTGATTACAAGTGCTAGAGATGGATGAAGAATGTTTAGAAGTGTGAAGAAAGACTTGTTGAAATCTGGTCCCAAATGGGGTAAGAATCCAAAACCAATGCTTTAAGGCAGTAAATGGCTTGTATAAAGTTATTTTGGGTTACAATATGTTATAATACAATGAATTTGATTGATTACAAGTGCTAGAGATGGATGAAGAATGTTTAGAAGTGTGAAGAAAGACTTGTTGAAATCTGGTCCCAAATGGGATAAGAACCCACAACCATTGCTTTGAGGCAGTAAATGGCTTGTAAAAAGTTATCTTGGGTTAGAATATGTTATAATACAATGAATTTGATTGATTACAAGTCCTAGACATGGATGAAGAATGGTTAGAAGTGTGAAGAAAGACTTATTGAAATCTGGTCCCAAATGGGATAAGAACCCACAACCAATGCTTTGAGGCAGTAAATGGCTTGTATAAAAATATTTTGGGTTAGAATATGTTATAATACAATTAATTTGATTGATTACAAGTGCTAGAGATGGATGAAGAATGTTTAGAAGTGTGAAGAAAGACTTATTGAAATCTGGTCCCAAATGGGATAAGAACCCACAACCATTGCTTTGAGGCAGTAAATGGCTTGTATAAGGTTATTTTGGGTTAGAATATGTTATAGTACAATGAATTTGATTGATTACAAGTGCTAGAGATGGATGTAGAATGTTTAGAAGTGTGAAGAAAGACTTGTTGAAATCTGGTCCCAAATGGGATAAGAACCCACAACCATTGCTTTGAGGCAGTAAATGGCTTGTATAAAGTTATTTTGGGTTAGAATATGTTATAATACAATGAATTTGATTGATTACAAGTCCTAGACATGGATGAAGAATGGTTAGAAGTGTGAAGAAAGACTTGTTGAAATTTGGTTCCAAATGGGATAAGAACCCACAACCATTGCTTTGATGCAGTAAATGGCTTGTAAAATGTTATTTTGGGTTAGAATATGTTATAATACAATGAATTTGATTGATTACAAGTGCTAGAGATGGATGAAGAATGTTTAGATGTGTTAAGAAAGACTTATTGAAATCTGGTCCCAAATGGGATAAGAACCCACAACCAATGCTGTGAGGCAGTAAATGGCTTGTATAAAGTTATTTTGGTTTAGAATATGTTATAATACAATGAATTTGATTGATTACAATTCCTAGAGATGGATGAAGAATGTTTAGAAGTGTGAAGAAAGACTTGTTGAAATCTGGTCCCAAATGGGATAAGAACCCACAACCAATGCTTTGAGGCAGTAAATGGTTTGTATAAATTTATTTTGGGTTAGAATATTTTATAATACAATGAATTTGATTGATTACAAGTGCTAGATATGGATGAAGAATCTTTAGAAGTGTGAAGAAAGACTTGTTGAAATCTGGTCTCAAATGGGATAAGAACCCCCAACCATTGCTTTGAGGCAGTAAATGGCTTGTAAAAGGTTATTTTGGGTTAGAATATGTTATAATACAATGCATTTGATTGATTACAAGTGCTAGAGATGGATGAAGAATGTTTAGAAGTGTGAAGAAAGACTTATTCAAATCTGGTCCCAAATGGGGTAAGAATCCAAAACCAATGCTTTGACGCAGTAAATGGCTTGTATAAAGTTATTTTGGTTTAGAATATGTTATAATACAATGAATTTGATTGATTACAAGTGCTAGAGATGGATGAAGAATGTTTAGAAGTGTGAAGAAAGACTTGTTGAAATCTGGTCCCAAATGGGGTAAGAATCCAAAACCAATGCTTTGAGGCAGTAAATGGCTTGTATAAAGTTATTTTGGGTTACAATATGTTATAATACAATGAATTTGATTGATTACAAGTGCTAGAGATGGATGAAGAATGTTTAGAAGTGTGAAGAAAGACTTGTTGAAATCTGGTCCCAAATGGGATAAGAACCCACAACCATTGCTTTGAGGCAGTAAATGGCTTGTAAAAAGTTATTTTGGGTTAGAATATGTTATAATAACCAGTGCTAGAGATGGATGAAGAATGTTTAGAAGTGTGAAGAAAGACTTATTGAAATCTGGTCCCAAATGGGATAAGAACCTACAACCAAGCTTTGAGGCAGTAAATGGCTTGTATAAAGTTATTTTGGGTTAGATGTTATAATACAATGAATTTGATTGATTACAAGTCCTAGAGATGGATGAAGAATGTTTAGAAGTGTGAAGAAAGACTTATTGAAATCTGGTCCCAAATGGGATAAGAACCCACAACCAATGCTTTGAGGCAGTAAATGGCTTGTATAAATTTATTTTGGGTTAGAATATGTTATAATACAATGAAGTTGATTGATTACAAGTCCTAGAGATGGATGAAGAATGTTTAGAAGTGTTATGAAAGACTTATTGAAATATGGTCCCAAATTGGATAAGAACCCACAACCAATGCTTTGAGGCTGTAAATGGGTTGTATAAAGTTATTTTGGGTTAGAATATGTTATAATACAATGAATTTGATTGATTACAAATGCTAGAGATGGATGAAGAATATTTAGAAGTGTGAAGAAAGAATTGTTGGAATTTGGTCCCAAATGGGATAAGAACCCACAACCATTGCTTTGAGGCAGTAAATGGCTTGTATAAGGTTATTTTGGGTTAGAATATGTTATAATACAATGAATTTGATTGATTACAAGTGCGAGAGATGGATGTAGAATGTTTAGAAGTGTGAAGAAAGACTTATTGAAATCTGGTCCCAAATGGGATAAGAACCCACAACCATTGCTTTGAGGCAGTAAATGGCTTGTATAAGGTTATTTTGGGTTAGAATATGTTATAGTACAATGAATTTGATTGATTACAAGTGCTAGAGATGGATGTAGAATGTTTAGAAGTGTGAAGAAAGACTTGTTGAAATCTGGTCCCAAATGGGATAAGAACCCACAACCATTGCTTTGAGGCAGTAAATGGCTTGTATAAAGTTATTTTGGGTTAGAATATGTTATAATACAATGAATTTGATTGATTACAAGTCCTAGACATGGATGAAGAATGGTTAGAAGTGTGAAGAAAGACTTGTTGAAATTTGGTTCCAAATGGGATAAGAACCCACAACCATTGCTTTGATGCAGTAAATGGCTTGTAAAATGTTATTTTGGGTTAGAATATGTTATAATACAATGAATTTGATTGATTACAAGTGCTAGAGATGGATGAAGAATGTTTAGATGTGTTAAGAAAGACTTATTGAAATCTGGTCCCAAATGGGATAAGAACCCACAACCAATGCTGTGAGGCAGTAAATGGCTTGTATAAAGTTATTTTGGTTTAGAATATGTTATAATACAATGAATTTGATTGATTACAATTCCTAGAGATGGATGAAGAATGTTTAGAAGTGTGAAGAAAGACTTGTTGAAATCTGGTCCCAAATGGGATAAGAACCCACAACCAATGCTTTGAGGCAGTAAATGGTTTGTATAAATTTATTTTGGGTTAGAATATTTTATAATACAATGAATTTGATTGATTACAAGTGCTAGATATGGATGAAGAATCTTTAGAAGTGTGAAGAAAGACTTGTTGAAATCTGGTCTCAAATGGGATAAGAACCCCCAACCATTGCTTTGAGGCAGTAAATGGCTTGTAAAAGGTTATTTTGGGTTAGAATATGTTATAATACAATGCATTTGATTGATTACAAGTGCTAGAGATGGATGAAGAATGTTTAGAAGTGTGAAGAAAGACTTATTGAAATCTGGTCCCAAATGGGGTAAGAATCCAAAACCAATGCTTTGACGCAGTAAATGGCTTGTATAAAGTTATTTTGGTTTAGAATATGTTATAATACAATGAATTTGATTGATTACAAGTGCTAGAGATGGATGAAGAATGTTTAGAAGTGTGAAGAAAGACTTGTTGAAATCTGGTCCCAAATGGGGTAAGAATCCAAAACCAATGCTTTGAGGCAGTAAATGGCTTGTATAAAGTTATTTTGGGTTACAATATGTTATAATACAATGAATTTGATTGATTACAAGTGCTAGAGATGGATGAAGAATGTTTAGAAGTGTGAAGAAAGACTTGTTGAAATCTGGTCCCAAATGGGATAAGAACCCACAACCATTGCTTTGAGGCAGTAAATGGCTTGTAAAAAGTTATTTTGGGTTAGAATATGTTATAATAACCAGTGCTAGAGATGGATGAAGAATGTTTAGAAGTGTGAAGAAAGACTTATTGAAATCTGGTCCCAAATGGGATAAGAACCTACAACCAAGCTTTGAGGCAGTAAATGGCTTGTATAAAGTTATTTTGGGTTAGATGTTATAATACAATGAATTTGATTGATTACAAGTCCTAGAGATGGATGAAGAATGTTTAGAAGTGTGAAGAAAGACTTATTGAAATCTGGTCCCAAATGGGATAAGAACCCACAACCAATGCTTTGAGGCAGTAAATGGCTTGTATAAATTTATTTTGGGTTAGAATATGTTATAATACAATGAAGTTGATTGATTAAAAGTCCTAGAGATGGATGAAGAATGTTTAGAAGTGTTATGAAAGACTTATTGAAATATGGTCCCAAATTGGATAAGAACCCACAACCAATGCTTTGAGGCTGTAAATGGGTTGTATAAAGTTATTTTGGGTTAGAATATGTTATAATACAATGAATTTGATTGATTACAAGTGCTAGAGATGGATGAAGAATATTTAGAAGTGTGAAGAAAGAATTGTTGGAATTTGGTCCCAAATGGGATAAGAACCCACAACCATTGCTTTGAGGCAGTAAATGGCTTGTATAAGGTTATTTTGGGTTAGAATATGTTATAATACAATGAATTTGATTGATTACAAGTGCGAGAGATGGATGTAGAATGTTTAGAAGTGTGAAGAAAGACTTGTTGAAATCTGGTCCCAAATGGGATAAGAACCCACAACCATTGCTTTGAGGCAGTAAATGGCTTGTATAAAGTTATTTTGGGTTAGAATATGTTATAATACAATGAATTTGATTGATTACAAGTGCTAGAGATGGATGAAGAATGTTTAGAAGTGTGAAGAAAGACTTATTGAAATCTGGTCCCAAATGGGATAAGAACCCACAACCAATGCTGTGAGGTAGTAAATGGCTTGTATAAAGTTATTTTGGTTTAGAATATGTTATAATACAATGAATTTGATTGATTACAATTCCTAGAGATGGATGAAGAATGTTTAGAAGTGTGAAGAAAGACTTGTTGAAATCTGGTCCCAAATGGGATAAGAACCCACAACCAATGCTTTGAGGCAGTAAATGGTTTGTATAAATTTATTTTGGGTTAGAATATTTTATAATACAATGAATTTGATTGATTACAAGTGCTAGATATGGATGAAGAATCTTTAGAAGTGTGAAGAAAGACTTGTTGAAATCTGGTCTCAAATGGGATAAGAACCCCCAACCATTGCTTTGAGGCAGTAAATGGCTTGTAAAAGGTTATTTTGGGTTAGAATATGTTATAATACAATGCATTTGATTGATTACAAGTGCTAGAGATGGATGAAGAATGTTTAGAAGTGTGAAGAAAGACTTATTGAAATCTGGTCCCAAATGGGGTAAGAATCCAAAACCAATGCTTTGACGCAGTAAATGGCTTGTATAAAGTTATTTTGGTTTAGAATATGTTATAATACAATGAATTTGATTGATTACAAGTGCTAGAGATGGATGAAGAATGTTTAGAAGTGTGAAGAAAGACTTGTTGAAATCTGGTCCCAAATGGGGTAAGAATCCAAAACCAATGCTTTGAGGCAGTAAATGGCTTGTATAAAGTTATTTTGGGTTACAATATGTTATAATACAATGAATTTGATTGATTACAAGTGCTAGAGATGGATGAAGAATGTTTAGAAGTGTGAAGAAAGACTTGTTGAAATCTGGTCCCAAATGGGATAAGAACCCACAACCATTGCTTTGAGGCAGTAAATGGCTTGTAAAAAGTTATTTTGGGTTAGAATATGTTATAATAACCAGTGCTAGAGATGGATGAAGAATGTTTAGAAGTGTGAAGAAAGACTTATTGAAATCTGGTCCCAAATGGGATAAGAACCCACAACCAATGCTTTGAGGCAGTAAATGGCTTGTATAAAGTTATTTTGGGTTAGATGTTATAATACAATGAATTTGATTGATTACAAGTCCTAGAGATGGATGAAGAATGTTTAGAAGTGTGAAGAAAGACTTATTGAAATCTGGTCCCAAATGGGATAAGAACCCACAACCAATGCTTTGAGGCAGTAAATGGCTTGTATAAATTTATTTTGGGTTAGAATATGTTATAATACAATGAATTTGATTGATTACAAGTCCTAGAGATGGATGAAGAATGTTTAGAAGTGTTATGAAAGACTTATTGAAATATGATCCCAAATTGGATAAGAACCCACAACCAATGCTTTGAGGCTGTAAATGGGTTGTATAAAGTTATTTTGGGTTAGAATATGTTATAATACAATGAATTTGATTGATTACAAGTGCTAGAGATGGATGAAGAATATTTAGAAGTGTGAAGAAAGACTTGTTGGAATTTGGTCCCAAATGGGATAAGAACCCACAACCATTGCTTTGAGGCAGTAAATGGCTTGTATAAGGTTATTTTGGGTTAGAATATGTTATAATACAATGAATTTAATTGATTACAAGTGCGAGAGATGGATGTAGAATGTTTAGAAGTGTGAAGAAACACTTGTTGAAATCTGGTCCCAAATGGGATAAGAACCCACAACCATTGCTTTGAGGCAGTAAATGGCTTGTATAAAGTTATTTTGGGTTAGAATATGTTATAATACAATGAATTTGATTGATTACAAGTGCTAGAGATGGATGAAGAATGTTTAGAAGTGTGAAGAAAGACTTATTGAAATCTGGTCCCAAATGGGATAAGAACCCACAACCATTGCTTTGAGGCAGTAAATGGCTTGTATAAGGTTATTTTGGGTTAGAATATGTTATAATACAATGAATTTGATTGATTACAAGTGCTAGAGATAGATTAAGAATGTTTAGAAGTGTGAAGAAAGACTTGTTGAAATCTGGTCCCAAATGGGATAAGAACCCACAACCAATGCTTTGAGGCAGTAAATGGCTTGTATAAAGTTATTTTGGGTTAGAATATGTTATAATACAATGAATTTGATTGATTACAAGTGCTAGAGATGGATGTAGAATGTTTAGAAGTGTGAAGAAAGACTTGTTGAAATCTGGTCCCAAATGGGATAAGAACCCACAACCAATGCTTTGAGGCAGTAAATGGCTTGTAAAAGGTTATTTTGGGTTAGAATATGTTATAATACAATGAATTTGATTGATTAAAAGTGCTAGAGATGGATGAAGAATGTTTAGAAGTGTTAAGAAAGACTTATTGAAATCTGGTCCCAAATGGGATAAGAACCTAAAACCAATGCTGTGAGGCAGTAAATGGCTTGTATAAAGTTATTTTGGGTTAGAATATGTTATAATACAATGAATTTGATTGATTACAAGTGCTAGAGATGGATGAAGAATGTTTAGAAGTGTGAAGAAAGACTTATTGAAATCTGGTCCCAAATGGGATAAGAACCCACAACTATTGCTTTGAGGCAGTAAATGGCTTGTATAAGGTTATTTTGGATTAGAATATGTTATAATACAATGAATTTGATTGATTACAAGTGCTAGAGATGGATGTAGAATGTTTAGAAGTGTGAAGAAAGACTTGTTGAAATCTGGTCCCAAATGGGATAAGAACCCACAACCAATGCTTTGAGGCAGTAAATGGCTTGTATAAAGTTATTTTGGGTTAGAATATGTTATAATACAATGAATTTGATTGATTACAAGTCCTAGAGATGGATGAAGAATGTTTAGAAGTGTGAAGAAAGACTTATTGAAATCTGGTCCCAAATGGGGTAAGAATCCAAAACAAATGCTTTGAGGCAGTAAATGGCTTGTATAAAGTTATTTTGGGTTAGACTATGTTATAATACAATGAAGTTGATTGATTACAAGTGCTAGAGATGGATGAAGAATGTTTAGAAGTGTGAAGAAAGACTTATTGAATTCTGGTCCCAAATAGGATAAGAACCCACAACCATTGCTTTGAGGCAGTAAATGGCTTGTAAAAGGTTATTTTGGGTTAGAATATGTTATAATAACCAGTGCTAGAGATGGATGAAGAATGTTTAGAAGTGTGAAGAAAGACTTATTGAAATCTGGTCCCAAATGGGATAAGAACCCACAACCAATGCTTTGAGGCAGTAAATGGCTTGTATAAAGTTATTTTGGGTTAGATGTTATAATACAATGAATTTGATTGATTACAAGTCCTAGAGATGGATGAAGAATGTTTAGAAGTGTGAAGAAAGACTTATTGAAATCTGGTCCCAAATGGGATAAGAACCCACAACCAATGCTTTGAGGCAGTAAATGGCTTGTATAAATTTATTTTGGGTTAGAATATGTTATAATACAATGAATTTGATTGATTACAAGTCCTAGAGATGGATGAAGAATGTTTAGAAGTGTTATGAAAGACTTATTGAAATATGGTCCCAAATTGGATAAGAACCCACAACCAATGCTTTGAAGCTGTAAATGGGTTGTATAAAGTTATTTTGGGTTAGAATATGTTATAATACAATGAATTTGATTGATTACAACTGATAGAGATGGAGGAAGAATCTTTAGAAGTGTGAAGAAAGACTTGTTGAAAATTGGTCCCAAATGGGATAAGAACCCACAACAAATGCTTTGAGGCTGTAAATGGATTGTATAAAGTTATTTTGGGTTAGAATATGTTATAATACAATGAATTTGATTGATTACAAGTGCTAGAGATAGATGAAGAATGTTTAGAAGTGTGAAGAAAGACTAATTGAAATCTGGTCCCAAATGGGATAAGAACCCACAACCAATGCTTTGAGGCAGTAAATGGCTTGTATAAGGTTATTTTGGGTTAGAATATGTTATAATACAATGAATTTGATTGATTACAAGTGCTAGACATGGATGAAAAATGTTTAGAAGTGTGAAGAAACACTTGTTGAAATTTGGTCCCAAATGGGATAAGAACCCACAACTAATGCTTTGAGGCTGTAAATGGATTGTATAAAGTTATTTTGGGTTAGAATATGTTATAATACAATGAATTTGATTGATTACAAGTGCTAGAGATGGATGAAGAATGTTTAGAAGTGTGAAGAAAGACTTATTGAAATCTGGTCTCAAATGGGATAAGAACCCACAACTATTGCTTTGAGGCAGTAAATGGCTTGTATAAGTTTATTTTGGGTTAGAATATGTTATAATACAATGAATTTGATTGATTACAAGTGCTAGAGATGGATGTAGAATGTTTAGAAGTGTGAAGAAAGACTTGTTGAAATCTGGTCCCAAATGGGATAAGAACCCACAACCAATGCTTTGAGGCAGTAAATGGCTTGTATAAAGTTATTTTGGGTTAGAATATGTTATAATACAATGAATTTGATTGATTACAAGTGCTAGAGATGGATGTAGAATGTTTAGAAGTGTGAAGAAAGACTTGTTGAATTCTGGTCCCAAATGGGATAAGAACCCACAACCAATGCTTTGAGGCAGTAAATGGCTTGTATAAAGTTATTTTGGGTTAGAATATGTTATAATACAATGAATTTGATTGATTACAAGTGCTAGACATGGATGAAAAATGTTTAGAAGTGTGAAGAAACACTTGTTGAAATTTGGTCCCAAATGGGATAAGAACCCACAACTAATGCTTTGAGGCTGTAAATGGATTGTATAAAGTTATTTTGGGTTAGAATATGTTATAATACAATGAATTTGATTGATTACAAGTGCTAGAGATAGATGAAGAATGTTTAGAAGTGTGAAGAAAGACTTATTGAAATCTGGTCCCAAATGGGATAAGAACCCAAAACCATTGCTTTGAGGCAGTAAATGGCTTGTATAAAGTTATTTTGGGTTAGAATATGTTATAATACAATGCATTTGATTGATTACAAGTGCTAGAGATGGATGAAGAATTTTTAGAAGTGTGAAGAAAGACTTATTGAAATCTGGTCCCAAATGGGATAAGAACCCAAAACCAATGCTTTGAGGCTGTAAATGGATTGTATAAAGTTAGTTTGGGTTAGAATATGTTATAATACAATGAATTTGATTGATTACAAGTGCTAGAGATGGATGAAGAATATTTAGAAGTGTGAAGAAAGACTTGTTGGAATTTGGTCCCAAATGGGATAAGAACCCACAACCATTGCTTTGAGGCAGTAAATGGCTTGTATAAGGTTATTTTGGGTTAGAATATATTATAATACAATGAATTTGATTGATTACAAGTGCGAGAGATGGATGTAGAATGTTTAGAAGTGTGAAAAAAGACTTGTTGAAATCTGGTCCCAAATGGGATAAGAACCCACATTCATTGCTTTGAGGCAGTAAATGGCTTGTATAAAGTTATTTTGGGTTAGAATATGTTATAATACAATGAATTTGATTGATTACAAGTGCTAGAGATGGATGAAGAATGTTTAGAAGTGTGAAGAAAGACTTATTGAAATCTGGTCCCAAATGGGATAAGAACCCACAACCATTGCTTTGAGGCAGTAAATGGCTTGTATAAGGTTATTTTGGGTTAGAATATGTTATAATACAATGAATTTGATTGATTACAAGTGCTAGAGATAGATTAAGAATGTTTAGAAGTGTGAAGAAAGACTTGTTGAAATCTGGTCCCAAATGGGATAAGAACCCACAACCAATGCTTTGAGGCCGTAAATGGCTTGTATAAATTTATTTTGGGTTAGAATATGTTATAATACAATGAATTTGATTGATTACAGGTCCTAGAGATGGATGAAGAATGTTTAGAAGTGTGAAGAAAGACTTATTGAAATCTGGTCCCAAATGGGATAAGAACCCACAACCATTGCTTTGAGGCAGTAAATGGCTTGTATAAAGTTATTTTGGGTTAGAATATGTTATAATACAATGAATTTGATTGATTACAAGTGCTAGAGATGGATGAAGAATGTTTAGAAGTGTGAAGAAAGACTTATTGAAATCTGGTCCCAAATGGGATAAGAACCCACAACCATTGCTTTGAGGCAGTAAATGGCTTGTATAAGGTTATTTTGGGTTAGAATATGTTATAATACAATGAATTTGATTGATTACAAGTGCTAGAGATAGATTAAGAATGTTTAGAAGTGTGAAGAAAGACTTGTTGAAATCTGGTCCCAAATGGGATAAGAACCCACAACCAATGCTTTGTGGCAGTAAATGGCTTGTATAAAGTTATTTTGGGTTAGAATATGTTATAATACAATGAATTTGATTGATTACAAGTGCTAGAGATGGATGTAGAATGTTTAGAAGTGTGAAGAAAGACTTGTTGAAATCTGGTCCCAAATGGGATAAGAACCCACAACCAATGCTTTGAGGCAGTAAATGGCTTGTATAAAGTTATTTTGGGTTAGAATATGTTATAATACAATGAATTTGATTGATTACAAGTGCTAGACATGGATGAAAAATGTATAGAAGTGTGAAGAAACACTTGTTGAAATTTGGTCCCAAATAGGATAAGAACCCACAACCATTGCTTTGAGGCAGTAAATGGCTTGTATAAAGTTATTTTAGGTTAGAATATGTTATAATACAATGAATTTGATTGATTACAAGTCCTAGAGATGGATGAAGAATGTTTAGAATTGTGAAGAAAGACTTGTTGAAATCAGGTCCCAAATGGGATAAGAACCCACAACCATTGCTTTGAGGCAGTAAATGGCTTGTAAAAGGTTATTTTGGGTTAGAATATGTTATAATACAATGAATTTGATTGATTACAAGTGCTAGAGATGGATGAAGAATGTTTAGAAGTGTGAAGAAAGACTTATTGAAATCTGGTCCCTAATGGGATAAGAACCCACAACCAATGCTTTGAGGCAGTAAATGGCTTGTATAAATTTATTTTGGGTTAGAATATGTTATAATACAATGAATTTAATTGATTACAAGTCCTAGAGATGGATGAAGAATGTTTAGAAGTGTTAAGAAAGACTTATTGAAATCTGGTCGCAAATTGGATAAGAACCCACAAACAAGCTTTGAGGCTGTAAATGTCTTGTATAAAGTTATTTTGGGTTAGAATATGTTATAATACAATGAATTTGATTGATTAAACGTGCTAGAGATGAATGAAGAATCTTTAGAAGTGTGAAGAAAGATTTGTTGAATATTGGTCCCAAATGGGATAAGAACCCACAACCAATGCTTTGAGGCTGTAACTGGATTGTATAAAGTTAGTTTGGGTTAGAATATGTTATAATACAATGAATTTGATTGATTACAAGTGCTAGAGATGGATGAAGAATGTTTAGAAGTGTGAAGAAAGACTTATTGAAATCTGGTCCCAAATGGGATAAGAACCCACAACCAATGCTTTGAGGCAGTAAATGGCTTGTATAAAGTTATTTTGGTTTAGAATATGTTATAATACAATGAATTTGATTGATTACAAGTGCTAAAGATGGATGAAGAATGTTTAGAAGTGTGAAGAAAGACTTATTGAAATCTGGTCCCAAATAGGATAAGAACCCACAACCATTGCTTTGAGGCAGTAAATGGCTTGTAAAAGGTTATTTTGGGTTAGAATATGTTATAATAACCAGTGCTAGAGATGGATGAAGAATGTTTAGAAGTGTGAAGAAAGACTTATTGAAATCTGGTCCCAAATGGGATAAGAACCCACAACCAATGCTTTGAGGCAGTAAATGGCTTGTATAAAGTTATTTTGGGTTAGATGTTATAATACAATGAATTTGATTGATTACAAGTCCTAGAGATGGATGAAGAATGTTTAGAAGTGTGAAGAAAGACTTATTGAAATCTGGTCCCAAATGGGATAAGAACCCACAACCAATGCTTTGAGGCAGTAAATGGCTTGTAAAAGGTTATTTTGGGTTAGAATATGTTATAATACAATGAATTTGATTGATTACAAGTCCTAGAGATGGATGAAGAATGTTTAGAAGTGTTATGAAAGACTTATTGAAATCTGGTCTCAAATGGGAGAAGAACCCATAACTATTGCTTTGAGGCAGTAAATGGCTTGTATAAGGTTATTTTGGGTTAGAATATGTTATAATACAATGAATTTGATTGATTACAAGTGCTAGAGATGGATGTAGAATGTTTAGAAGTGTGAAGAAAGACTTGTTGAAATCTGGTCCCAAATGGGATAAGAACCCACAACCAATGCTTTGAGGCAGTAAATGGCTTGTATAAAGTTATTTTGGGTTAGAATATGTTATAATACAATGAATTTGATTGATTACAAGTGCTAGAGATGGATGTAGAATGTTTAGAAGTGTGAAGAAAGACTTGTTGAATTCTGGTCCCAAATGGGATAAGAACCCACAACCAATGCTTTGAGGCAGTAAATGGCTTGTATAAAGTTATTTTGGGTTAGAATATGTTATAATACAATGAATTTGATTGATTACAAGTGCTAGACATGGATGAAAAATGTTTAGAAGTGTGAAGAAACACTTGTTGAAATTTGGTCCCAAATGGGATAAGAACCCACAACTAATGCTTTGAGGCTGTAAATGGATTGTATAAAGTTATTTTGGGTTAGAATATGTTATAATACAATGAATATGATTGATTACAAGTGCTAGAGATAGATGAAGAATGTTTAGAAGTGTGAAGAAAGACTTATTGAAATCTGGTCCCAAATGGGATAAGAACCCAAAACCATTGCTTTGAGGCAGTAAATGGCTTGTATAAAGTTATTTTGGGTTAGAATATGTTATAATACAATGCATTTGATTGATTACAAGTGCTAGAGATGGATGAAGGATTTTTCGAAGTGTGAAGAAAGACTTATTGAAATCTGGTCCCAAATGGGATAAGAACCCAAAACCAATGCTTTGAGGCTGTAAATGGATTGTATAAAGTTAGTTTGGGTTAGAATATGTTATAATACAATGAATTTGATTGATTACAAGTGCTAGAGATGGATGAAGAATATTTAGAAGTGTGAAGAAAGACTTGTTGAAATTTGGTCCCAAATGGGATAAGAACCCACAACCATTGCTTTGAGGCAGTAAATGGCTTGTATAAGGTTATTTTGGGTTAGAATATGTTATAATACAATGAATTTGATTGATTAAAAGTGCGAGAGATGGATGTAGAATGTTTAGAAGTGTGAAGAAAGACTTGTTGAAATCTGGTCCCAAATGGGATAAGAACCCACAACCAATGCTTTGAGGCAGTAAATGGCTTGTATAAAGTTATTTTGGGTTAGAATATGTTATAATACAATGAATTTGATTGATTACAAGTGCTAGACATGGATGAAAAATGTTTAGAAGTGTGAAGAAACACTTGTTGAAATTTGGTCCCAAATGGGATAAGAACCCACAACCATTGCTTTGAGGCAGTAAATGGCTTGTATAAAGTTATTTTAGGTTAGAATATGTTATAATACAATGAATTTGATTGATTACAAGTGCTAGAGATAGATTAAGAATGTTTAGAAGTGTGAAGAAAGACTTGTTGAAATCTGGTCCCAAATGGGATAAGAACCCACAACCAATGCTTTGAGGCAGTAAATGGCTTGTATAAAGTTATTTAGGGTTAGAATATGTTATAATACAATGAATTTGATTGATTACAAGTGCTAGAGATGGATGTAGAATGTTTAGAAGTGTGAAGAAAGACTTGTTGAAATCTGGTCCCAAATGGGATAAGAACCCACAACCAATGCTTTGAGGCAGTAAATGGCTTGTATAAAGTTATTTTGGGTTAGAATATGTTATAATACAATGAATTTGATTGATTACAAGTGCTAGACATGGATGAAAAATGTATAGAAGTGTGAAGAAACACTTGTTGAAATTTGGTCCCAAATAGGATAAGAACCCACAACCATTGCTTTGAGGCAGTAAATGGCTTTTATAAAGTTATTTTAGGTTAGAATATGTTATAATACAATGAATTTGATTGATTACAAGTCCTAGAGATGGATGAAGAATGTTTAGAATTGTGAAGAAAGACTTGTTGAAATCAGGTCCCAAATGGGATAAGAACCCACAACCATTGCTTTGAGGCAGTAAATGGCTTGTAAAAGGTTATTTTGGGTTAGAATATGTTATAATACAATGAATTTGATTGATTACAAGTGCTAGAGATGGATGAAGAATGTTTAGAAGTGTGAAGAAAGACTTATTGAAATCTGGTCCCTAATGGGATAAGAACCCACAACCAATGCTTTGAGGCAGTAAATGGCTTGTATAAATTTATTTTGGGTTAGAATATGTTATAATACAATGAATTTAATTGATTACAAGTCCTAGAGATGGATGAAGAATGTTTAGAAGTGTTAAGAAAGACTTATTGAAATCTGGTCGCAAATTGGATAAGAACCCACAAACAAGCTTTGAGGCTGTAAATGGCTTGTATAAAGTTATTTTGGGTTAGAATATGTTATAATACAATGAATTTGATTGATTAAACGTGCTAGAGATGAATGAAGAATCTTTAGAAGTGTGAAGAAAGATTTGTTGAATATTGGTCCCAAATGGGATAAGAACCCACAACCAATGCTTTGAGGCTGTAACTGGATTGTATAAAGTTAGTTTGGGTTAGAATATGTTATAATACAATGAATTTGATTGATTACAAGTGCTAGAGATGGATGAAGAATGTTTAGAAGTGTGAAGAAAGACTTATTGAAATCTGGTCCCAAATGGGATAAGAACCCACAACCAATGCTTTGAGGCAGTAAATGGCTTGTATAAAGTTATTTTGGTTTAGAATATGTTATAATACAATGAATTTGATTGATTACAAGTGCTAAAGATGGATGAAGCATGTTTAGAAGTGTGAAGAAAGACTTATTGAAATCTGGTCCCAAATAGGATAAGAACCCACAACCATTGCTTTGAGGCAGTAAATGGCTTGTAAAAGGTTATTTTGGGTTAGAATATGTTATAATAACCAGTGCTAGAGATGGATGAAGAATGTTTAGAAGTGTGAAGAAAGACTTATTGAAATCTGGTCCCAAATGGGATAAGAACCCACAACCAATGCTTCGAGGCAGTAAATGGCTTGTATAAAGTTATTTTGGGTTAGATGTTATAATACAATGAATTTGATTGATTACAAGTCCTAGAGATGGATGAAGAATGTTTAGAAGTGTGAAGAAAGACTTATTGAAATCTGGTCCCAAATGGGATAAGAACCCACAACCAATGCTTTGAGGCAGTAAATGGCTTGTATAAATTTATTTTGGGTTAGAATATGTTATAATACAATGAATTTGATTGATTACAAGTCCTAGAGATGGATGAAGAATGTTTAGAAGTGTTATGAAAGACTTATTGAAATATGGTCCCAAATTGGATAAGAACCCACAACCAATGCTTTGAGGCTGTAAATGGGTTGTATAAAGTTATTTTGGGTTAGAATATGTTATAATACAATGAATTTGATTGATTACAACTGATAGAGATGGAGGAAGAATCTTTATAAGTGTGAAGAAAGACTTGTTGAAAATTGCTCCCAAATGGGATAAGAATCCACAACAAATGCTTTGAGGCTGTAAATGGATTGTATAAAGTTATTTTGGGTTAGAATATGTTATAATACAATGAATTTGATTGATTACAAGTGCTAGAGATAGATGAAGAATGTTTAGAAGTGTGAAGAAAGACTAATTGAAATCTGGTCCCAAATGGGATAAGAACCCACAACCAATGCTTTGAGGCAGTAAATGGCTTGTATAAGGTTATTTTGGGTTAGAATATGTTATAATACAATGAATTTGATTCATTACAAGTGCTAGACATGGATGAAAAATGTTTAGAAGTGTGAAGAAACACTTGTTGAAATTTGGTCCCAAATGGGATAAGAACCCACAACTAATGAATTGAGGCTGTAAATGGATTGTATAAAGTTATTTTGGGTTAGAATATGTTATAATACAATGAATTTGATTGATTACAAGTTCTAGAGATGGATGAAGAATGTTTAGAAGTGTGAAGAAAGACTTATTGAAATCTGGTCTCAAATGGGATAAGAACCCATAACTATTGCTTTGAGGCAGTAAATGGCTTGTATAAGGTTATTTTGGGTTAGAATATGTTATAATACAATGAATTTGATTGATTACAAGTGCTAGAGATGGATGTAGAATGTTTAGAAGTGTGAAGAAAGACTTGTTGAAATCTGGTCCCAAATGGGATAAGAACCCACAACCAATGCTTTGAGGCAGTAAATGGCTTGTATAAAGTTATTTTGGGTTAGAATATGTTATAATACAATGAATTTGATTGATTACAAGTGCTAGAGATGGATGTAGAATGTTTAGAAGTGTGAAGAAAGACTTGTTGAATTCTGGTCCCAAATGGGATAAGAACCCACAACCAATGCTTTGAGGCAGTAAATGGCTTGTATAAAGTTATTTTGGGTTAGAATATGTTATAATACAATGAATTTGATTGATTACAAGTGCTAGACATGGATGAAAAATGTTTAGAAGTGTGAAGAAACACTTGTTGAAATTTGGTCCCAAATGGGATAAGAACCCACAACTAATGCTTTGAGGCTGTAAATGGATTGTATAAAGTTATTTTGGGTTAGAATATGTTATAATACAATGAATATGATTGATTACAAGTGCTAGAGATAGATGAAGAATGTTTAGAAGTGTGAAGAAAGACTTATTGAAATCTGGTCCCAAATGGGATAAGAACCCAAAACCATTGCTTTGAGGCAGTAAATGGCTTGTATAAAGTTATTTTGGGTTAGAATATGTTATAATACAATGAATTTGATTGATTACAAGTGCTAGACATGGATGAAAAATGTTTAGAAGTGTGAAGAAACACTTGTTGAAATTTGGTCCCAAATGGGATAAGAACCCACAACCATTGCTTTGAGGCAGTAAATGGCTTGTATAAAGTTATTTTAGGTTAGAATATGTTATAATACAATGAATTTGATTGATTACAAGTGCTAGAGATAGATTAAGAATGTTTAGAAGTGTGAAGAAAGACTTGTTGAAATCTGGTCCCAAATGGGATAAGAACCCACAACCAATGCTTTGAGGCAGTAAATGGCTTGTATAAAGTTATTTTGGGTTAGAATATGTTATAATACAATGAATTTGATTGATTACAAGTGCTAGAGATGGATGTAGAATGTTTAGAAGTGTGAAGAAAGACTTGTTGAAATCTGGTCCCAAATGGGATAAGAACCCACAACCAATGCTTTGAGGCAGTAAATGGCTTGTATAAAGTTATTTTGGGTTAGAATATGTTATAATACAATGAATTTGATTGATTACAAGTGCTAGACATGGATGAAAAATGTATAGAAGTGTGAAGAAACACTTGTTGAAATTTGGTCCCAAATAGGATAAGAACCCACAACCATTGCTTTGAGGCAGTAAATGGCTTGTATAAAGTTATTTTAGGTTAGAATATGTTATAATACAATGAATTTGATTGATTACAAGTCCTAGAGATGGATGAAGAATGTTTAGAATTGTGAAGAAAGACTTGTTGAAATCAGGTCCCAAATGGGATAAGAACCCACAACCATTGCTTTGAGGCAGTAAATGGCTTGTAAAAGGTTATTTTGGGTTAGAATATGTTATAATACAATGAATTTGATTGATTACAAGTGCTAGAGATGGATGAAGAATGTTTAGAAGTGTGAAGAAAGACTTATTGAAATCTGGTCCCAAATGGGATAAGAACCCAAAACCAATGCTTTGAGGCTGTAAATGGATTGTATAAAGTTAGTTTGGGTTAGAATATGTTATAATACAATGAATTTGATTGATTACAAGTGCTAGAGATGGATGAAGAATATTTAGAAGTGTGAAGAAAGACTTGTTGAAATTTGGTCCCAAATGGGATAAGAACCCACAACCATTGCTTTGAGGCAGTAAATGGCTTGTATAAGGTTATTTTGGGTTAGAATATGTTATAATACAATGAATTTGATTGATTACAAGTGCGAGAGATGGATGTAGAATGTTTAGAAGTGTGAAGAAAGACTTGTTGAAATCTGGTCCCAAATGGGATAAGAACCCACAACCAATGCTTTGAGGCAGTAAATGGCTTGTATAAAGTTATTTTGGGTTAGAATATGTTATAATACAATGAATTTGATTGATTACAAGTGCTAGACATGGATGAAAAATGTTTAGAAGTGTGAAGAAACACTTGTTGAAATTTGGTCCCAAATGGGATAAGAACCCACAACCATTGCTTTGAGGCAGTAAATGGCTTGTATAAAGTTATTTTAGGTTAGAATATGTTATAATACAATGAATTTGATTGATTACAAGTGCTAGAGATAGATTAAGAATGTTTAGAAGTGTGAAGAAAGACTTGTTGAAATCTGGTCCCAAATGGGATAAGAACCCACAACCAATGCTTTGAGGCAGTAAATGGCTTGTATAAAGTTATTTTGGGTTAGAATATGTTATAATACAATGAATTTGATTGATTACAAGTGCTAGAGATGGATGTAGAATGTTTAGAAGTGTGAAGAAAGACTTGTTGAAATCTGGTCCCAAATGGGATAAGAACCCACAACCAATGCTTTGAGGCAGTAAATGGCTTGTATAAAGTTATTTTGGGTTAGAATATGTTATAATACAATGAATTTGATTGATTACAAGTGCTAGACATGGATGAAAAATGTATAGAAGTGTGAAGAAACACTTGTTGAAATTTGGTCCCAAATAGGATAAGAACCCACAACCATTGCTTTGAGGCAGTAAATGGCTTGTATAAAGTTATTTTAGGTTAGAATATGTTATAATACAATGAATTTGATTGATTACAAGTCCTAGAGATGGATGAAGAATGTTTAGAATTGTGAAGAAAGACTTGTTGAAATCAGGTCCCAAATGGGATAAGAACCCACAACCATTGCTTTGAGGCAGTAAATGGCTTGTAAAAGGTTATTTTGGGTTAGAATATGTTATAATACAATGAATTTGATTGATTACAAGTGCTAGAGATGGATGAAGAATGTTTAGAAGTGTGAAGAAAGACTTATTGAAATCTGGTCCCTAATGGGATAAGAACCCACAACCAATGCTTTGAGGCAGTAAATGGCTTGTATAAATTTATTTTGGGTTAGAATATGTTATAATACAATGAATTTAATTGATTACAAGTCCTAGAGATGGATGAAGAATGTTTAGAAGTGTTAAGAAAGACTTATTGAAATCTGGTCGCAAATTGGATAAGAACCCACAAACAAGCTTTGAGGCTGTAAATGGCTTGTATAAAGTTATTTTGGGTTAGAATATGTTATAATACAATGAATTTGATTGATTAAACGTGCTAGAGATGAATGAAGAATCTTTAGAAGTGTGAAGAAAGATTTGTTGAATATTGGTCCCAAATGGGATAAGAACCCACAACCAATGCTTTGAGGCTGTAACTGGATTGTATAAAGTTATTTTGGGTTAGAATATGTTATAATACAATGAATTTGATTGATTACAAGTGCTAGAGATGGATGAAGAATGTTTAGAAGTGTGAAGAAAGACTTATTGAAATCTGGTCCCAAATGGGATAAGAACCCACAACCAATGCTTTGAGGCAGTAAATGGCTTGTATAAAGTTATTTTGGTTTAGAATATGTTATAATACAATGAATTTGATTGATTACAAGTGCTAAAGATGGATGAAGAATGTTTAGAAGTGTGAAGAAAGACTTATTGAAATCTGGTCCCAAATAGGATAAGAACCCACAACCATTGCTTTGAGGCAGTAAATGGCTTGTAAAAGGTTATTTTGGGTTAGAATATGTTATAATAACCAGTGCTAGAGATGGATGAAGAATGTTTAGAAGTGTGAAGAAAGACTTATTGAAATCTGGTCCCAAATGGGATAAGAACCCACAACCAATGCTTTGAGGCAGTAAATGGCTTGTATAAAGTTATTTTGGGTTAGATGTTATAATACAATGAATTTGATTGATTACAAGTCCTAGAGATGGATGAAGAATGTTTAGAAGTGTGAAGAAAGACTTATTGAAATCTGGTCCCAAATGGGATAAGAACCCACAACCAATGCTTTGAGGCAGTAAATGGCTTGTATAAATTTATTTTGGGTTAGAATATGTTATAATACAATGAATTTGATTGATTACAAGTCCTAGAGATGGATGAAGAATGTTTAGAAGTGTTATGAAAGACTTATTGAAATATGGTCCCAAATTGGATAAGAACCCACAACCAATGCTTTGAGGCTGTAAATGGGTTGTATAAAGTTATTTTGGGTTAGAATATGTTATAATACAATGAATTTGATTGATTACAACTGATAGAGATGGAGGAAGAATCTTTAGAAGTGTGAAGAAAGACTTGTTGAAAATTGCTCCCAAATGGGATAAGAATCCACAACAAATGCTTTGAGGCTGTAAATGGATTGTATAAAGTTATTTTGGGTTAGAATATGTTATAATACAATGAATTTGATTGATTACAAGTGCTAGAGATAGATGAAGAATGTTTAGAAGTGTGAAGAAAGACTAATTGAAATCTGGTCCCAAATGGGATAAGAACCCACAACCAATGCTTTGAGGCAGTAAATGGCTTGTATAAGGTTATTTTGGGTTAGAATATGTTATAATACAATGAATTTGATTCATTACAAGTGCTAGACATGGATGAAAAATGTTTAGAAGTGTGAAGAAACACTTGTTGAAATTTGGTCCCAAATGGGATAAGAACCCACAACTAATGCTTTGAGGCTGTAAATGGATTGTATAAAGTTATTTTGGGTTAGAATATGTTATAATACAATGAATTTGATTGATTACAAGTTCTAGAGATGGATGAAGAATGTTTAGAAGTGTGAAGAAAGACTTATTGAAATCTGGTCTCAAATGGGATAAGAACCCATAACTATTGCTTTGAGGCAGTAAATGGCTTGTATAAGGTTATTTTGGGTTAGAATATGTTATAATACAATGAATTTGATTGATTACAAGTGCTAGAGATGGATGTAGAATGTTTAGAAGTGTGAAGAAAGACTTGTTGAAATCTGGTCCCAAATGGGATAAGAACCCACAACCAATGCTTTGAGGCAGTAAATGGCTTGTATAAAGTTATTTTGGGTTAGAATATGTTATAATACAATGAATTTGATTGATTACAAGTGCTAGAGATGGATGTAGAATGTTTAGAAGTGTGAAGAAAGACTTGTTGAATTCTGGTCCCAAATGGGATAAGAACCCACAACCAATGCTTTGAGGCAGTAAATGGCTTGTATAAAGTTATTTTGGGTTAGAATATGTTATAATACAATGAATTTGATTGATTACAAGTGTTAGACATGGATGAAAAATGTTTAGAAGTGTGAAGAAACACTTGTTGAAATTTGGTCCCAAATGGGATAAGAACCCACAACTAATGCTTTGAGGCTGTAAATGGATTGTATAAAGTTATTTTGGGTTAGAATATGTTATAATACAATGAATATGATTGATTACAAGTGCTAGAGATAGATGAAGAATGTTTAGAAGTGTGAAGAAAGACTTATTGAAATCTGGTCCCAAATGGGATAAGAACCCAAAACCATTGCTTTGAGGCAGTAAATGGCTTGTATAAAGTTATTTTGGGTTAGAATATGTTATAATACAATGAATTTGATTGATTACAAGTGCTAGACATGGATGAAAAATGTTTAGAAGTGTGAAGAAACACTTGTTGAAATTTGGTCCCAAATGGGATAAGAACCCACAACCATTGCTTTGAGGCAGTAAATGGCTTGTATAAAGTTATTTTAGGTTAGAATATGTTATAATACAATGAATTTGATTGATTACAAGTGCTAGAGATAGATTAAGAATGTTTAGAAGTGTGAAGAAAGACTTGTTGAAATCTGGTCCCAAATGGGATAAGAACCCACAACCAATGCTTTGAGGCAGTAAATGGCTTGTATAAAGTTATTTTGGGTTAGAATATGTTATAATACAATGAATTTGATTGATTACAAGTGCTAGAGATGGATGTAGAATGTTTAGAAGTGTGAAGAAAGACTTGTTGAAATCTGGTCCCAAATAGGATAAGAACCCACAACCAATGCTTTGAGGCAGTAAATGGCTTGTATAAAGTTATTTTGGGTTAGAATATGTTATAATACAATGAATTTGATTGATTACAAGTGCTAGACATGGATGAAAAATGTATAGAAGTGTGAAGAAACACTTGTTGAAATTTGGTCCCAAATAGGATAAGAACCCACAACCATTGCTTTGAGGCAGTAAATGGCTTGTATAAAGTTATTTTAGGTTAGAATATGTTATAATACAATGAATTTGATTGATTACAAGTCCTAGAGATGGATGAAGAATGTTTAGAATTGTGAAGAAAGACTTGTTGAAATCAGGTCCCAAATGGGATAAGAACCCACAACCATTGCTTTGAGGCAGTAAATGGCTTGTAAAAGGTTATTTTGGGTTAGAATATGTTATAATACAATGAATTTGATTGATTACAAGTGCTAGAGATGGATGAAGAATGTTTAGAAGTGTGAAGAAAGACTTATTGAAATCTGGTCCCTAATGGGATAAGAACCCACAACCAATGCTTTGAGGCAGTAAATGGCTTGTATAAATTTATTTTGGGTTAGAATATGTTATAATACAATGAATTTAATTGATTACAAGTCCTAGAGATGGATGAAGAATGTTTAGAAGTGTTAAGAAAGACTTATTGAAATCTGGTCGCAAATTGGATAAGAATCCACAAACAAGCTTTGAGGCTGTAAATGGCTTTTATAAAGTTATTTTGGGTTAGAATATGTTATAATACAATGAATTTGATTGATTAAACGTGCTAGAGATGAATGAAGAATCTTTAGAAGTGTGAAGAAAGATTTGTTGAATATTGGTCCCAAATGGGATAAGAACCCACAACCAATGCTTTGAGGCTGTAACTGGATTGTATAAAGTTAGTTTGGGTTAGAATATGTTATAATACAATGAATTTGATTGATTACAAGTGCTAGAGATGGATGAAGAATGTTTAGAAGTGTGAAGAAAGACTTATTGAAATCTGGTCGCAAATTGGATAAGAACCCACAACCAATGCTTTGAGGCAGTAAATGGCTTGTATAAAGTTATTTTGGTTTAGAATATGTTATAATACAATGAATTTGATTGATTACAAGTGCTAAAGATGGATGAAGAATGTTTAGAAGTGTGAAGAAAGACTTATTGAAATCTGGTCCCAAATAGGATAAGAACCCACAACCATTGCTTTGAGGCAGTAAATGGCTTGTAAAAGGTTATTTTGGGTTAGAATATGTTATAATAACCAGTGCTAGAGATGGATGAAGAATGTTTAGAAGTGTGAAGAAAGACTTATTGAAATCTGGTCCCAAATGGGATAAGAACCCACAACCAATGCTTTGAGGCAGTAAATGGCTTGTATAAAGTTATTTTGGGTTAGATGTTATAATACAATGAATTTGATTGATTACAAGTCCTAGAGATGGATGAAGAATGTTTAGAAGTGTGAAGAAAGACTTATTGAAATCTGGTCCCAAATGGGATAAGAACCCACAACCAATGCTTTGAGGCAGTAAATGGCTTGTATAAATTTATTTTGGGTTAGAATATGTTATAATACAATGAATTTGATTGATTACAAGTCCTAGAGATGGATGAAGAATGTTTAGAAGTGTTATGAAAGACTTATTGAAATATGGTCCCAAATTGGATAAGAACCCACAACCAATGCTTTGAGGCTGTAAATGGGTTGTATAAAGTTATTTTGGGTTAGAATATGTTATAATACAATGAATTTGATTGATTACAACTGATAGAGATGGAGGAAGAATCTTTAGAAGTGTGAAGAAAGACTTGTTGAAAATTGCTCCCAAATGGGATAAGAATCCACAACAAATGCTTTGAGGCTGTAAATGGATTGTATAAAGTTATTTTGGGTTAGAATATGTTATAATACAATGAATTTGATTGATTACAAGTGCTAGAGATAGATGAAGAATGTTTAGAAGTGTGAAGAAAGACTAATTGAAATCTGGTCCCAAATGGGATAAGAACCCACAACCAATGCTTTGAGGCAGTAAATGGCTTGTATAAGGTTATTTTGGGTTAGAATATGTTATAATACAATGAATTTGATTCATTACAAGTGCTAGACATGGATGAAAAATGTTTAGAAGTGTGAAGAAACACTTGTTGAAATTTGGTCCCAAATGGGATAAGAACCCACAACTAATGCTTTGAGGCTGTAAATGGATTGTATAAAGTTATTTTGGGTTAGAATATGTTATAATACAATGAATTTGATTGATTACAAGTTCTAGAGATGGATGAAGAATGTTTAGAAGTGTGAAGAAAGACTTATTGAAATCTGGTCCCTAATGGGATAAGAACCCACAACCAATGCTTTGAGGCAGTAAATGGCTTGTATAAATTTATTTTGGGTTAGAATATGTTATAATACAATGAATTTAATTGATTACAAGTCCTAGAGATGGATGAAGAATGTTTAGAAGTGTTAAGAAAGACTTATTGAAATCTGGTCGCAAATTGGATAAGAATCCACAAACAAGCTTTGAGGCTGTAAATGGCTTTTATAAAGTTATTATGGGTTAGAATATGTTATAATACAATGAATTTGATTGATTAAACGTGCTAGAGATGAATGAAGAATCTTTAGAAGTGTGAAGAAAGATTTGTTGAATATTGGTCCCAAATGGGATAAGAACCCACAACCAATGCTTTGAGGCTGTAACTGGATTGTATAAAGTTAGTTTGGGTTAGAATATGTTATAATACAATGAATTTGATTGATTACAAGTGCTAGAGATGGATGAAGAATGTTTAGAAGTGTGAAGAAAGACTTATTGAAATCTGGTCCCAAATGGGATAAGAACCCACAACCAATGCTTTGAGGCAGTAAATGGCTTGTATAAAGTTATTTTGGTTTAGAATATGTTATAATACAATGAATTTGATTGATTACAAGTGCTAAAGATGGATGAAGAATGTTTAGAAGTGTGAAGAAAGACTTATTGAAATCTGGTCCCAAATAGGATAAGAACCCACAACCATTGCTTTGAGGCAGTAAATGGCTTGTAAAAGGTTATTTTGGGTTAGAATATGTTATAATAACCAGTGCTAGAGATGGATGAAGAATGTTTAGAAGTGTGAAGAAAGACTTATTGAAATCTGGTCCCAAATGGGATAAGAACCCACAACCAATGCTTTGAGGCAGTAAATGGCTTGTATAAAGTTATTTTGGGTTAGATGTTATAATACAATGAATTTGATTGATTACAAGTCCTAGAGATGGATGAAGAATGTTTAGAAGTGTGAAGAAAGACTTATTGAAATCTGGTCCCAAATGGGATAAGAACCCACAACCAATGCTTTGAGGCAGTAAATGGCTTGTATAAATTTATTTTGGGTTAGAATATGTTATAATACAATGAATTTGATTGATTACAAGTCCTAGAGATGGATGAAGAATGTTTAGAAGTGTTATGAAAGACTTATTGAAATATGGTCCCAAATTGGATAAGAACCCACAACCAATGCTTTGAGGCTGTAAATGGGTTGTATAAAGTTATTTTGGGTTAGAATATGTTATAATACAATGAATTTGATTGATTACAACTGATAGAGATGGAGGAAGAATCTTTAGAAGTGTGAAGAAAGACTTGTTGAAAATTGCTCCCAAATGGGATAAGAATCCACAACAAATGCTTTGAGGCTGTAAATGGATTGTATAAAGTTATTTTGGGTTAGAATATGTTATAATACAATGAATTTGATTGATTACAAGTGCTAGAGATAGATGAAGAATGTTTAGAAGTGTGAAGAAAGACTAATTGAAATCTGGTCCCAAATGGGATAAGAACCCACAACCAATGCTTTGAGGCAGTAAATGGCTTGTATAAGGTTATTTTGGGTTAGAATATGTTATAATACAATGAATTTGATTCATTACAAGTGCTAGACATGGATGAAAAATGTTTAGAAGTGTGAAGAAACACTTGTTGAAATTTGGTCCCAAATGGGATAAGAACCCACAACTAATGCTTTGAGGCTGTAAATGGATTGTATAAAGTTATTTTGGGTTAGAATATGTTATAATACAATGAATTTGATTGATTACAAGTTCTAGAGATGGATGAAGAATGTTTAGAAGTGTGAAGAAAGACTTATTGAAATCTGGTCTCAAATGGGATAAGAACCCATAACTATTGCTTTGAGGCAGTAAATGGCTTGTATAAGGTTATTTTGGGTTAGAATATGTTATAATACAATGAATTTGATTGATTACAAGTGCTAGAGATGGATGTAGAATGTTTAGAAGTGTGAAGAAAGACTTGTTGAAATCTGGTCCCAAATGGGATAAGAACCCACAACCAATGCTTTGAGGCAGTAAATGGCTTGTATAAAGTTATTTTGGGTTAGAATATGTTATAATACAATGAATTTGATTGATTACAAGTGCTAGAGATGGATGTAGAATGTTTAGAAGTGTGAAGAAAGACTTGTTGAATTCTGGTCCCAAATGGGATAAGAACCCACAACCAATGCTTTGAGGCAGTAAATGGCTTGTATAAAGTTATTTTGGGTTAGAATATGTTATAATACAATGAATTTGATTGATTACAAGTGCTAGACATGGATGAAAAATGTTTAGAAGTGTGAAGAAACACTTGTTGAAATTTGGTCCCAAATGGGATAAGAACCCACAACTAATGCTTTGAGGCTGTAAATGGATTGTATAAAGTTATTTTGGGTTAGAATATGTTATAATACAATGAATATGATTGATTACAAGTGCTAGAGATAGATGAAGAATGTTTAGAAGTGTGAAGAAAGACTTATTGAAATCTGGTCCCAAATGGGATAAGAACCCAAAACCATTGCTTTGAGGCAGTAAATGGCTTGTATAAAGTTATTTTGGGTTAGAATATGTTATAATACAATGCATTTGATTGATTACAAGTGCTAGAGATGGATGAAGAATTTTTCGAAGTGTGAAGAAAGACTTATTGAAATCTGGTCCCAAATGGGATAAGAACCCAAAACCAATGCTTTGAGGCTGTAAATGGATTGTATAAAGTTAGTTTGGGTTAGAATATGTTATAATACAATGAATTTGATTGATTACAAGTGCTAGAGATGGATGAAGAATATTTAGAAGTGTGAAGAAAGACTTGTTGAAATTTGGTCCCAAATGGGATAAGAACCCACAACCATTGCTTTGAGGCAGTAAATGGCTTGTATAAGGTTATTTTGGGTTAGAATATGTTATAATACAATGAATTTGATTGATTACAAGTGCGAGAGATGGATGTAGAATGTTTAGAAGTGTGAAGAAAGACTTGTTGAAATCTGGTCCCAAATGGGATAAGAACCCACAACCAATGCTTTGAGGCAGTAAATGGCTTGTATAAAGTTATTTTGGGTTAGAATATGTTATAATACAATGAATTTGATTGATTACAAGTGCTAGACATGGATGAAAAATGTTTAGAAGTGTGAAGAAACACTTGTTGAAATTTGGTCCCAAATGGGATAAGAACCCACAACCATTGCTTTGAGGCAGTAAATGGCTTGTATAAAGTTATTTTAGGTTAGAATATGTTATAATACAATGAATTTGATTGATTACAAGTCCTAGAGATGGAGGAAGAATGTTTAGAATTGTGAAGAAAGACTTGTTGAAATCAGGTCCCAAATGGGATAAGAACCCACAACCATTGCTTTGAGGCAGTAAATGGCTTGTAAAAGGTTATTTTGGGTTAGAATATGTTATAATACAATGAATTTGATTGATTACAAGTGCTAGAGATGGATGAACAATGTTTAGAAGTGTGAAGAAAGACTTATTGAAATCTGGTCCCTAATGGGATAAGAACCCACAACCAATGCTTTGAGGCAGTAAATGGCTTGTATAAATTTATTTTGGGTTAGAATATGTTATAATACAATGAATTTGATTGATTACAAGTGCTAGAGATGGATGTAGAATGTTTAGAAGTGTGAAGAAAGACTTGTTGAATTCTGGTCCCAAATGGGATAAGAACCCACAACCAATGCTTTGAGGCAGTAAATGGCTTGTATAAAGTTATTTTGGGTTAGAATATGTTATAATACAATGAATTTGATTGATTACAAGTGCTAGACATGGATGAAAAATGTTTAGAAGTGTGAAGAAACACTTGTTGAAATTTGGTCCCAAATGGGATAAGAACCCACAACTAATGCTTTGAGGCTGTAAATGGATTGTATAAAGTTATTTTGGGTTAGAATATGTTATAATACAATGAATATGATTGATTACAAGTGCTAGAGATAGATGAAGAATGTTTAGAAGTGTGAAGAAAGACTTATTGAAATCTGGTCCCAAATGGGATAAGAACCCAAAACCATTGCTTTGAGGCAGTAAATGGCTTGTATAAAGTTATTTTGGGCTAGAATATGTTATAATACAATGCATTTGATTGATTACAAGTGCTAGAGATGGATGAAGAATTTTTCGAAGTGTGAAGAAAGACTTATTGAAATCTGGTCCCAAATGGGATAAGAACCCAAAACCAATGCTTTGAGGCTGTAAATGGATTGTATAAAGTTAGTTTGGGTTAGAATATGTTATAATACAATGAATTTGATTGATTACAAGTGCTAGAGATGGATGAAGAATATTTAGAAGTGTGAAGAAAGACTTGTTGAAATTTGGTCCCAAATGGGATAAGAACCCACAACCATTGCTTTGAGGCAGTAAATAGCTTGTATAAGGTTATTTTGGGTTAGAATATGTTATAATACAATGAATTTGATTGATTACAAGTGCGAGAGATGGATGTAGAATGTTTAGAAGTGTGAAGAAAGACTTGTTGAAATCTGGTCCCAAATGGGATAAGAACCCACAACCAATGCTTTGAGGCAGTAAATGGCTTGTATAAAGTTATTTTGGGTTAGAATATGTTATAATACAATGAATTTGATTGATTACAAGTGCTAGACATGGATGAAAAATGTTTAGAAGTGTGAAGAAACACTTGTTGAAATTTGGTCCCAAATGGGATAAGAACCCACAACCATTGCTTTGAGGCAGTAAATGGCTTGTATAAAGTTATTTTAGGTTAGAATATGTTATAATACAATGAATTTGATTGATTACAAGTCCTAGAGATGGATGAAGAATGTTTAGAATTGTGAAGAAAGACTTGTTGAAATCAGGTCCCAAATGGGATAAGAACCCACAACCATTGCTTTGAGGCAGTAAATGGCTTGTAAAAGGTTATTTTGGGTTAGAATATGTTATAATACAATGAATTTGATTGATTACAAGTGCTAGAGATGGATGAACAATGTTTAGAAGTGTGAAGAAAGACTTATTGAAATCTGGTCCCTAATGGGATAATAACCCACAACCAATGCTTTGAGGCAGTAAATGGCTTGTATAAATTTATTTTGGGTTAGAATATGTTATAATACAATGAATTTAATTGATTACAAGCCCTAGAGATGGATGAAGAATGTTTAGAAGTGTTAAGAAAGACTTATTGAAATCTGGTCGCAAATTGGATAAGAACCCACAAACAAGCTTTGAGGCTGTAAATGGCTTGTATAAAGTTATTTTGGGTTAGAATATGTTATAATACAATGAATTTGATTGATTAAAAGTGCTAGAGATGAATGAAGAATCTTTAGAAGTGTGAAGAAAGATTTGTTGAATATTGGTCCCAAATGGGATAAGAACCCACAACCAATGCTTTGAGGCTGTAACTGGATTGTATAAAGTTAGTTTGGGTTAGAATATGTTATAATACAATGAATTTGATTGATTACAAGTGCTAGAGATGGATGAAGAATGTTTAGAAGTGTGAAGAAAGACTTATTGAAATCTGGTCCCAAATGGGATAAGAACCCACAACCATTGCTTTGAGGCAGTAAATGGCTTGTATAAGGTTATTTTGGGTTAGAATATGTTATAATACAATGAATTTGATTGATTACAAGTGCTAGAGATGGATGTAGAATGTTTAGAAGTGTGAAGAAAGACTTGTTGAAATCTGGTCCCAAATGGGATAAGAACCCACAACCATTGCTTTGATGCAGTAAATGGCTTGTATAAAGTTATTTTGGGTTAGAATATGTTATAATACAATGAATTTGATTGATTACAAGTCCTAGACATGGATGAAGAATGGTTAGAAGTGTGAAGAAAGACTTGTTGAAATTTGGTCCCAAATGGGATAAGAACCCACAACCATTGCTTTGAGGCAGTAAATGGCTTGTAAAAGGTTATTTTGGGTTAGAATATGTTATAATACAATGAATTTGATTGATTACAAGTGCCAGAGATGGATGTAGAATGTTTAGAAGTGTGAAGAAAGACTTGTTGAAATCTGGTCCCAACTGGGATAAGAACCCACAACCATTGCTTTGAGGCAGTAAATGGCTTGTATAAAGTTATTTTGGGTTAGAATATGTTATAATACAATGAATTTGATTGATTACAAGTCCTAGACATGGATGAAGAATGGTTAGAAGTGTGAAGAAAGACTTATTGAAATCTGGTCCCAAATGGGATAAGAACCCACAATCATTGCTTTGAGGCAGTAAATGGCTTGTATAAGGTTATTTTGGGTTAGAATATGTTATAATACAATGAATTTGATTGATTACAAGTGCTAGAGATAGATTAAGAATGTTTAGAAGTGTGAAGAAAGACTTATTGAAATCTGGTCCCAAATGGGATAAGAACCCACAACCATTGCTTTGAGGCAGTAAATGGCTTGTATAAAGTTATTTTGGGTTAGAATATGTTATAATACAATGAATTTGATTGATTACAAGTCCTAGAGATGGATGAAGAATGTTTAGAAGTGTGAAGAAAGACTTATTGAAATCTGGTCCCAAATGGGATAAGAACCCACAACCATTGCTTTGAGACTGTAAATGGCTTGTAAAATGTTATTTTGGGTTAGAATATGTTATAATATAATGAATTTGATTGATTACAAGTACTAGAGATGGATGAAGACTGTTTAGAAGTGTGAAGAAAGACTTATTGAAATCTGGTCCCAAATGGGATAAGAACCCACAACCAATGCTTTGAGGCAGTAAATGGCTTGTATAAAGTTATTTTGGGTTAGAATATGTTATAATACAATGAATTTGATTGATTACAAGTGCTAGATATGGATGAAGAATCTTTAGAAGTGTGAAGAAAGACTTGTTGAAAATTGGTCACAAATGGGATAAGAACCCACAACCAATGCTTTGAGGCTGTAAATGGATTGTATAAAGTTATTTTGGGTTAGAATATGTTATAATACAATGAATTTGATTGATTACAAGTGCTAGAGATAGATGAAGAATGTTTAGAAGTGTGAAGAAATACTTATTGAAATCTGGTCCCAAATGGGATAAGAACCCAAAACCATTGCTTTGAGGCAGTAAATGGCTTGTATAAAGTTATTTTGGGTTAGAATATGTTATAATAAAATGCATTTGATTGATTACAAGTGCTAGAGATGGATGAAGAATTTTTAGAAGTGTGAAGAAAGACTTTTTGAAATCTGGTCCCAAATGGGATAAGAACCCAAAACCAATGCTTTAAGGCTGTAAATGGATTGTATAAAGTTAGTTTGGGTTAGAATATGTTGTAATACAATGAATTTGATTGATTACAAGTGCTAGAGATGGATGAAGAATGTTTAGAAGTGTGAAGAAAGACTTGTTGAAATCTGGTCCCAAATGGGATAAGAACCCACAACCATTGCTTTGAGGCAGTAAATGGCTTGTATAAGGTTATTTTGGGTTAGAATATGTTATAATACAATGAATTCGATTGATTACAAGTGCTAGAGATGGATGTAGAATGTTTAGAAGTGTGAAGAAAGACTTGTTGAAATCTGTTCCCAAATGGGATAAGAACCCACAACCATTGCTTTGAGGTAGTAAATGGCTTGTATAAAGTTATTTTGGGTTAGAATATGTTATAATACAATGAATTTGATTGATTACAAGTCCTAGAGATGGATGAAGAATGTTTAGAAGTGTGAAGAAAGACTTATTGAAATCTGGTCCCAAATGGGATAAGAACCCACAACCATTGCTTTGAGGCAGTAAATGGCTTGTATAAAGTTATTTTGGGTTAGAATATGTTATAATACAATGCATTTGATTGATTACAAGTGCTAGAGATGGATGAAGAATTTTTCGAAGTGTGAAGAAAGACTTATTGAAATCTGGTCCCAAATGGGATAAGAACCCACAACCATTGCTTTGAGGCAGTAAATGGCTTGTATAAGGTTATTTTGGGTTAGAATATGTTATAATACAATGAATTTGATTGATTACAAGTGCGAGAGATGGATGTAGAATGTTTAGAAGTGTGAAGAAAGACTTGTTGAAATCTGGTCCCAAATGGGATAAGAACCCACAACCAATGCTTTGAGGCAGTAAATGGCTTGTATAAAGTTATTTTGGGTTAGAATATGTTATAATACAATGAATTTGATTGATTACAAGTGCTAGAGATGGATGTAGAATGTTTAGAAGTGTGAAGAAAGACTTGTTGAAATCTGGTCCCAAATGGGATAAGAACCCACAACCAATGCTTTGAGGCAGTAAATGGCTTGTATAAAGTTATTTTGGGTTAGAATATGTTATAATACAATGAATTTGATTGATTACAAGTGCTAGACATGGATGAAAAATGTATAGAAGTGTGAAGAAACACTTGTTGAAATTTGGTCCCAAATAGGATAAGAACCCACAACCATTGCTTTGAGGCAGTAAATGGCTTGTATAAAGTTATTTTAGGTTAGAATATGTTATAATACAATGAATTTGATTGATTACAAGTCCTAGAGATGGATGAAGAATGTTTAGAATTGTGAAGAAAGACTTGTTGAAATCAGGTCCCAAATGGGATAAGAACCCACAACCATTGCTTTGAGGCAGTAAATGGCTTGTAAAAGGTTATTTTGGGTTAGAATATGTTATAATACAATGAATTTGATTGATTACAAGTGCTAGAGATGGATGAAGAATGTTTAGAAGTGTGAAGAAAGACTTATTGAAATCTGGTCCCTAATGGGATAAGAACCCAAAACCAATGCTTTAAGGCTGTAAATGGATTGTATAAAGTTAGTTTGGGTTAGAATATGTTGTAATACAATGAATTTGATTGATTACAAGTGCTAGAGATGGATGAAGAATGTTTAGAAGTGTGAAGAAAGACTTGTTGAAATCTGGTCCCAAATGGGATAAGAACCCACAACCATTGCTTTGAGGCAGTAAATGGCTTGTATAAGGTTATTTTGGGTTAGAATATGTTATAATACAATGAATTCGATTGATTACAAGTGCTAGAGATGGATGTAGAATGTTTAGAAGTGTGAAGAAAGACTTGTTGAAATCTGTTCCCAAATGGGATAAGAACCCACAACCATTGCTTTGAGGTAGTAAATGGCTTGTATAAAGTTATTTTGGGTTAGAATATGTTATAATACAATGAATTTGATTGATTACAAGTCCTAGAGATGGATGAAGAATGTTTAGAAGTGTGAAGAAAGACTTATTGAAATCTGGTCCCAAATGGGATAAGAACCCACAACCATTGCTTTGAGGCAGTAAATGGCTTGTATAAAGTTATTTTGGGTTAGAATATGTTATAATACAATGCATTTGATTGATTACAAGTGCTAGAGATGGATGAAGAATTTTTCGAAGTGTGAAGAAAGACTTATTGAAATCTGGTCCCAAATGGGATAAGAACCCACAACCATTGCTTTGAGGCAGTAAATGGCTTGTATAAGGTTATTTTGGGTTAGAATATGTTATAATACAATGAATTTGATTGATTACAAGTGCGAGAGATGGATGTAGAATGTTTAGAAGTGTGAAGAAAGACTTGTTGAAATCTGGTCCCAAATGGGATAAGAACCCACAACCAATGCTTTGAGGCAGTAAATGGCTTGTATAAAGTTATTTTGGGTTAGAATATGTTATAATACAATGAATTTGATTGATTACAAGTGCTAGAGATGGATGTAGAATGTTTAGAAGTGTGAAGAAAGACTTGTTGAAATCTGGTCCCAAATGGGATAAGAACCCACAACCAATGCTTTGAGGCAGTAAATGGCTTGTATAAAGTTATTTTGGGTTAGAATATGTTATAATACAATGAATTTGATTGATTACAAGTGCTAGACATGGATGAAAAATGTATAGAAGTGTGAAGAAACACTTGTTGAAATTTGGTCCCAAATAGGATAAGAACCCACAACCATTGCTTTGAGGCAGTAAATGGCTTGTATAAAGTTATTTTAGGTTAGAATATGTTATAATACAATGAATTTGATTGATTACAAGTCCTAGAGATGGATGAAGAATGTTTAGAATTGTGAAGAAAGACTTGTTGAAATCAGGTCCCAAATGGGATAAGAACCCACAACCATTGCTTTGAGGCAGTAAATGGCTTGTAAAAGGTTATTTTGGGTTAGAATATGTTATAATACAATGAATTTGATTGATTACAAGTGCTAGAGATGGATGAAGAATGTTTAGAAGTGTGAAGAAAGACTTATTGAAATCTGGTCCCTAATGGGATAAGAACCCACAACCAATGCTTTGAGGCAGTAAATGGCTTGTATAAATTTATTTTGGGTTAGAATATGTTATAATACAATGAATTTAATTGATTACAAGTCCTAGAGATGGATGAAGAATGTTTAGAAGTGTTAAGAAAGACTTATTGAAATCTGGTCGCAAATTGGATAAGAATCCACAAACAAGCTTTGAGGCTGTAAATGGCTTGTATAAAGTTATTTTGGGTTAGAATATGTTATAATACAATGAATTTGATTGATTAAACGTGCTAGAGATGAATGAAGAATCTTTAGAAGTGTGAAGAAAGATTTGTTGAATATTGGTCCCAAATGGGATAAGAACCCACAACCAATGCTTTGAGGCTGTAACTGGATTGTATAAAGTTAGTTTGGGTTAGAATATGTTATAATACAATGAATTTGATTGATTACAAGTGCTAGAGATGGATGAAGAATGTTTAGAAGTGTGAAGAAAGACTTATTGAAATCTGGTCCCAAATGGGATAAGAACCCACAACCAATGCTTTGAGGCAGTAAATGGCTTGTATAAAGTTATTTTGGTTTAGAATATGTTATAATACAATGAATTTGATTGATTACAAGTGCTAAAGATGGATGAAGAATGTTTAGAAGTGTGAAGAAAGACTTATTGAAATCTGGTCCCAAATAGGATAAGAACCCACAACCATTGCTTTGAGGCAGTAAATGGCTTGTAAAAGGTTATTTTGGGTTAGAATATGTTATAATAACCAGTGCTAGAGATGGATGAAGAATGTTTAGAAGTGTGAAGAAAGACTTATTGAAATCTGGTCCCAAATGGGATAAGAACCCACAACCAATGCTTTGAGGCAGTAAATGGCTTGTATAAAGTTATTTTGGGTTAGATGTTATAATACAATGAATTTGATTGATTACAAGTCCTAGAGATGGATGAAGAATGTTTAGAAGTGTGAAGAAAGACTTATTGAAATCTGGTCCCAAATGGGATAAGAACCCACAACCAATGCTTTGAGGCAGTAAATGGCTTGTATAAATTTATTTTGGGTTAGAATATGTTATAATACAATGAATTTGATTGATTACAAGTCCTAGAGATGGATGAAGAATGTTTAGAAGTGTTATGAAAGACTTATTGAAATATGGTCCCAAATTGGATAAGAACCCACAACCAATGCTTTGAGGCTGTAAATGGGTTGTATAAAGTTATTTTGGGTTAGAATATGTTATAATACAATGAATTTGATTGATTACAACTGATAGAGATGGAGGAAGAATCTTTAGAAGTGTGAAGAAAGACTTGTTGAAAATTGCTCCCAAATGGGATAAGAATCCACAACAAATGCTTTGAGGCTGTAAATGGATTGTATAAAGTTATTTTGGGTTAGAATATGTTATAATACAATGAATTTGATTGATTACAAGTGCTAGAGATAGATGAAGAATGTTTAGAAGTGTGAAGAAAGACTAATTGAAATCTGGTCCCAAATGGGATAAGAACCCACAACCAATGCTTTGAGGCAGTAAATGGCTTGTATAAGGTTATTTTGGGTTAGAATATGTTATAATACAATGAATTTGATTCATTACAAGTGCTAGACATGGATGAAAAATGTTTAGAAGTGTGAAGAAACACTTGTTGAAATTTGGTCCCAAATGGGATAAGAACCCACAACTAATGCTTTGAGGCTGTAAATGGATTGTATAAAGTTATTTTGGGTTAGAATATGTTATAATACAATGAATTTGATTGATTACAAGTTCTAGAGATGGATGAAGAATGTTTAGAAGTGTGAAGAAAGACTTATTGAAATCTGGTCTCAAATGGGATAAGAACCCATAACTATTGCTTTGAGGCAGTAAATGGCTTGTATAAGGTTATTTTGGGTTAGAATATGTTATAATACAATGAATTTGATTGATTACAAGTGCTAGAGATGGATGTAGAATGTTTAGAAGTGTGAAGAAAGACTTGTTGAAATCTGGTCCCAAATGGGATAAGAACCCACAACCAATGCTTTGAGGCAGTAAATGGCTTGTATAAAGTTATTTTGGGTTAGAATATGTTATAATACAATGAATTTGATTGATTACAAGTGCTAGAGATGGATGTAGAATGTTTAGAAGTGTGAAGAAAGACTTGTTGAATTCTGGTCCCAAATGGGATAAGAACCCACAACCAATGCTTTGAGGCAGTAAATGGCTTGTATAAAGTTATTTTGGGTTAGAATATGTTATAATACAATGAATTTGATTGATTACAAGTGCTAGACATGGATGAAAAATGTTTAGAAGTGTGAAGAAACACTTGTTGAAATTTGGTCCCAAATGGGATAAGAACCCACAACTAATGCTTTGAGGCTGTAAATGGATTGTATAAAGTTATTTTGGGTTAGAATATGTTATAATACAATGAATATGATTGATTACAAGTGCTAGAGATAGATGAAGAATGTTTAGAAGTGTGAAGAAAGACTTATTGAAATCTGGTCCCAAATGGGATAAGAACCCAAAACCATTGCTTTGAGGCAGTAAATGGCTTGTATAAAGTTATTTTGGGTTAGAATATGTTATAATACAATGCATTTGATTGATTACAAGTGCTAGAGATGGATGAAGAATTTTTCGAAGTGTGAAGAAAGACTTATTGAAATCTGGTCCCAAATGGGATAAGAACCCAAAACCAATGCTTTGAGGCTGTAAATGGATTGTATAAAGTTAGTTTGGGTTAGAATATGTTATAATACAATGAATTTGATTGATTACAAGTGCGAGAGATGGATGTAGAATGTTTAGAAGTGTGAAGAAAGACTTGTTGAAATCTGGTCCCAAATGGGATAAGAACCCACAACCAATGCTTTGAGGCAGTAAATGGCTTGTATAAAGTTATTTTGGGTTAGAATATGTTATAATACAATGAATTTGATTGATTACAAGTGCTAGACATGGATGAAAAATGTTTAGAAGTGTGAAGAAACACTTGTTGAAATTTGGTCCCAAATGGGATAAGAACCCACAACCATTGCTTTGAGGCAGTAAATGGCTTGTATAAAGTTATTTTAGGTTAGAATATGTTATAATACAATGAATTTGATTGATTACAAGTCCTAGAGATGGATGAAGAATGTTTAGAATTGTGAAGAAAGACTTGTTGAAATCAGGTCCCAAATGGGATAAGAACCCACAACCATTGCTTTGAGGCAGTAAATGGCTTGTAAAAGGTTATTTTGGGTTAGAATATGTTATAATACAATGAATTTGATTGATTACAAGTGCTAGAGATGGATGAACAATGTTTAGAAGTGTGAAGAAAGACTTATTGAAATCTGGTCCCTAATGGGATAAGAACCCACAACCAATGCTTTGAGGCAGTAAATGGCTTGTATAAATTTATTTTGGGTTAGAATATGTTATAATACAATGAATTTGATTGATTACAAGTGCTAGAGATGGATGTAGAATGTTTAGAAGTGTGAAGAAAGACTTGTTGAATTCTGGTCCCAAATGGGATAAGAACCCACAACCAATGCTTTGAGGCAGTAAATGGCTTGTATAAAGTTATTTTGGGTTAGAATATGTTATAATACAATGAATTTGATTGATTACAAGTGCTAGACATGGATGAAAAATGTTTAGAAGTGTGAAGAAACACTTGTTGAAATTTGGTCCCAAATGGGATAAGAACCCACAACTAATGCTTTGAGGCTGTAAATGGATTGTATAAAGTTATTTTGGGTTAGAATATGTTATAATACAATGAATATGATTGATTACAAGTGCTAGAGATAGATGAAGAATGTTTAGAAGTGTGAAGAAAGACTTATTGAAATCTGGTCCCAAATGGGATAAGAACCCAAAACCATTGCTTTGAGGCAGTAAATGGCTTGTATAAAGTTATTTTGGGTTAGAATATGTTATAATACAATGAATTTGATTGATTACAAGTGCTAGAGATGGATGAAGAATATTTAGAAGTGTGAAGAAAGACTTGTTGAAATTTGGTCCCAAATGGGATAAGAACCCACAACCATTGCTTTGAGGCAGTAAATGGCTTGTATAAGGTTATTTTGGGTTAGAATATGTTATAATACAATGAATTTGATTGATTACAAGTGCGAGAGATGGATGTAGAATGTTTAGAAGTGTGAAGAAAGACTTGTTGAAATCTGGTCCCAAATGGGATAAGAACCCACAACCAATGCTTTGAGGCAGTAAATGGCTTGTATAAAGTTATTTTGGGTTAGAATATGTTATAATACAATGAATTTGATTGATTACAAGTGCTAGACATGGATGAAAAATGTTTAGAAGTGTGAAGAAACACTTGTTGAAATTTGGTCCCAAATGGGATAAGAACCCACAACCATTGCTTTGAGGCAGTAAATGGCTTGTATAAAGTTATTTTAGGTTAGAATATGTTATAATACAATGAATTTGATTGATTACAAGTCCTAGAGATGGATGAAGAATGTTTAGAATTGTGAAGAAAGACTTGTTGAAATCAGGTCCCAAATGGGATAAGAACCCACAACCATTGCTTTGAGGCAGTAAATGGCTTGTAAAAGGTTATTTTGGGTTAGAATATGTTATAATACAATGAATTTGATTGATTACAAGTGCTAGAGATGGATGAACAATGTTTAGAAGTGTGAAGAAAGACTTATTGAAATCTGGTCCCTAATGGGATAAGAACCCACAACCAATGCTTTGAGGCAGTAAATGGCTTGTATAAATTTATTTTGGGTTAGAATATGTTATAATACAATGAATTTGATTGATTACAAGTGCTAGAGATGGATGTAGAATGTTTAGAAGTGTGAAGAAAGACTTGTTGAATTCTGGTCCCAAATGGGATAAGAACCCACAACCAATGCTTTGAGGCAGTAAATGGCTTGTATAAAGTTATTTTGGGTTAGAATATGTTATAATACAATGAATTTGATTGATTACAAGTGCTAGACATGGATGAAAAATGTTTAGAAATGTGAAGAAACACTTGTTGAAATTTGGTCCCAAATGGGATAAGAACCCACAACTAATGCTTTGAGGCTGTAAATGGATTGTATAAAGTTATTTTGGGTTAGAATATGTTATAATACAATGAATATGATTGATTACAAGTGCTAGAGATAGATGAAGAATGTTTAGAAGTGTGAAGAAAGACTTATTGAAATCTGGTCCCAAATGGGATAAGAACCCAAAACCATTGCTTTGAGGCAGTAAATGGCTTGTATAAAGTTATTTTGGGTTAGAATATGTTATAATACAATGCATTTGATTGATTACAAGTGCTAGAGATGGATGAAGAATTTTTCGAAGTGTGAAGAAAGACTTATTGAAATCTGGTCCCAAATGGGATAAGAACCCAAAACCAATGCTTTGAGGCTGTAAATGGATTGTATAAAGTTAGTTTGGGTTAGAATATGTTATAATACAATGAATTTGATTGATTACAAGTGCTAGAGATGGATGAAGAATATTTAGAAGTGTGAAGAAAGACTTGTTGAAATTTGGTCCCAAATGGGATAAGAACCCACAACCATTGCTTTGAGGCAGTAAATGGCTTGTATAAGGTTATTTTGGGTTAGAATATGTTATAATACAATGAATTTGATTGATTACAAGTGCGAGAGATGGATGTAGAATGTTTAGAAGTGTGAAGAAAGACTTGTTGAAATCTGGTCCCAAATGGGATAAGAACCCACAACCAATGCTTTGAGGCAGTAAATGGCTTGTATAAAGTTATTTTGGGTTAGAATATGTTATAATACAATGAATTTGATTGATTACAAGTGCTAGACATGGATGAAAAATGTTTAGAAGTGTGAAGAAACACTTGTTGAAATTTGGTCCCAAATGGGATAAGAACCCACAACCATTGCTTTGAGGCAGTAAATGGCTTGTATAAAGTTATTTTAGGTTAGAATATGTTATAATACAATGAATTTGATTGATTACAAGTCCTAGAGATGGATGAAGAATGTTTAGAATTGTGAAGAAAGACTTGTTGAAATCAGGTCCCAAATGGGATAAGAACCCACAACCATTGCTTTGAGGCAGTAAATGGCTTGTAAAAGGTTATTTTGGGTTAGAATATGTTATAATACAATGAATTTGATTGATTACAAGTGCTAGAGATGGATGAACAATGTTTAGAAGTGTGAAGAAAGACTTATTGAAATCTGGTCCCTAATGGGATAAGAACCCACAACCAATGCTTTGAGGCAGTAAATGGCTTGTATAAATTTATTTTGGGTTAGAATATGTTATAATACAATGAATTTAATTGATTACAAGCCCTAGAGATGGATGAAGAATGTTTAGAAGTGTTAAGAAAGACTTATTGAAATCTGGTCGCAAATTGGATAAGAACCCACAAACAAGCTTTGAGGCTGTAAATGGCTTGTATAAAGTTATTTTGGGTTAGAATATGTTATAATACAATGAATTTGATTGATTAAAAGTGCTAGAGATGAATGAAGAATCTTTAGAAGTGTGAAGAAAGATTTGTTGAATATTGGTCCCAAATGGGATAAGAACCCACAACCAATGCTTTGAGGCTGTAACTGGATTGTATAAAGTTAGTTTGGGTTAGAATATGTTATAATACAATGAATTTGATTGATTACAAGTGCTAGAGATGGATGAAGAATGTTTAGAAGTGTGAAGAAAGACTTATTGAAATCTGGTCCCAAATGGGATAAGAACCCACAACCATTGCTTTGAGGCAGTAAATGGCTTGTATAAGGTTATTTTGGGTTAGAATATGTTATAATACAATGAATTTGATTGATTACAAGTGCTAGAGATGGATGTAGAATGTTTAGAAGTGTGAAGAAAGACTTGTTGAAATCTGGTCCCAAATGGGATAAGAACCCACAACCATTGCTTTGATGCAGTAAATGGCTTGTATAAAGTTATTTTGGGTTAGAATATGTTATAATACAATGAATTTGATTGATTACAAGTCCTAGACATGGATGAAGAATGGTTAGAAGTGTGAAGAAAGACTTGTTGAAATTTGGTCCCAAATGGGATAAGAACCCACAACCATTGCTTTGAGGCAGTAAATGGCTTGTAAAAGGTTATTTTGGGTTAGAATATGTTATAATACAATGAATTTGATTGATTACAAGTGCCAGAGATGGATGTAGAATGTTTAGAAGTGTGAAGAAAGACTTGTTGAAATCTGGTCCCAACTGGGATAAGAACCCACAACCATTGCTTTGAGGCAGTAAATGGCTTGTATAAAGTTATTTTGGGTTAGAATATGTTATAATACAATGAATTTGATTGATTACAAGTCCTAGACATGGATGAAGAATGGTTAGAAGTGTGAAGAAAGACTTATTGAAATCTGGTCCCAAATGGGATAAGAACCCACAATCATTGCTTTGAGGCAGTAAATGGCTTGTATAAGGTTATTTTGGGTTAGAATATGTTATAATACAATGAATTTGATTGATTACAAGTGCTAGAGATAGATTAAGAATGTTTAGAAGTGTGAAGAAAGACTTATTGAAATCTGGTCCCAAATGGGATAAGAACCCACAACCATTGCTTTGAGGCAGTAAATGGCTTGTATAAAGTTATTTTGGGTTAGAATATGTTATAATACAATGAATTTGATTGATTACAAGTCCTAGAGATGGATGAAGAATGTTTAGAAGTGTGAAGAAAGACTTATTGAAATCTGGTCCCAAATGGGATAAGAACCCACAACCATTGCTTTGAGACAGTAAATGGCTTGTAAAATGTTATTTTGGGTTAGAATATGTTATAATATAATGAATTTGATTGATTACAAGTACTAGAGATGGATGAAGACTGTTTAGAAGTGTGAAGAGAGACTTATTGAAATCTGGTCCCAAATGGGATAAGAACCCACAACCAATGCTTTGAGGCAGTAAATGGCTTGTATAAAGTTATTTTGGGTTAGAATATGTTATAATACAATGAATTTGATTGATTACAAGTGCTAGATATGGATGAAGAATCTTTAGAAGTGTGAAGAAAGACTTGTTGAAAATTGGTCACAAATGGGATAAGAACCCACAACCAATGCTTTGAGGCTGTAAATGGATTGTATAAAGTTATTTTGGGTTAGAATATGTTATAATACAATGAATTTGATTGATTACAAGTGCTAGAGATAGATGAAGAATGTTTAGAAGTGTGAAGAAATACTTATTGAAATCTGGTCCCAAATGGGATAAGAACCCAAAACCATTGCTTTGAGGCAGTAAATGGCTTGTATAAAGTTATTTTGGGTTAGAATATGTTATAATACAATGCATTTGATTGATTACAAGTGCTAGAGATGGATGAAGAATTTTTAGAAGTGTGAAGAAAGACTTTTTGAAATCTGGTCCCAAATGGGATAAGAACCCAAAACCAATGCTTTAAGGCTGTAAATGGATTGTATAAAGTTAGTTTGGGTTAGAATATGTTGTAATACAATGAATTTGATTGATTACAAGTGCTAGAGATGGATGAAGAATGTTTAGAAGTGTGAAGAAAGACTTGTTGAAATCTGGTCCCAAATGGGATAAGAACCCACAACCATTGCTTTGAGGCAGTAAATGGCTTGTATAAGGTTATTTTGGGTTAGAATATGTTATAATACAATGAATTCGATTGATTACAAGTGCTAGAGATGGATGTAGAATGTTTAGAAGTGTGAAGAAAGACTTGTTGAAATCTGGTCCCAAATGGGATAAGAACCCACAACCATTGCTTTGAGGTAGTAAATGGCTTGTATAAAGTTATTTTAGGTTAGAATATGTTATAATACAATGAATTTGATTGATTACAAGTCCTAGAGATGGATGAAGAATGTTTAGAAGTGTGAAGAAAGACTTATTGAAATCTGGTCCCAAATGGGATAAGAACCCACAACCATTGCTTTGAGGCAGTAAATGGCTTGTATAAAGTTATTTTGGGTTAGAATATGTTATAATACAATGAATTTGATTGATTACAAGTCCTAGAGATGGATGAAGAATGTTTAGAAGTGTGAAGAAAGACTTATTGAAATCTGGTCCCAAATGGGATAAGAACCCACAACCAATGCTTTGAGGCAGTAAATGGCTTGTATAAGGTTATTTTGGGTTAGAATATGTTATAATACAATGAATTTGATTGATTACAAGTGCTAGACATGGATGAAAAATGTTTAGAAGTGTGAAGAAAGACTTGTTGAAATTTGGTCCCAAATGGGATAAGAACCCACAACCAATGCTTTGAGGCTGTAAATGGATTGTATAAAGTTATTTTGGGTAAGAATATGTTATAATACAATGAATTTGATTGATTACAAGTGCTAGATATGGATGAAGAATGTTTAGAAGTGTGAAGAAAGACTTGTTGAAAATTGGTCCCAAATGGGATAAGAACCTACAACCAATGCTTTGAGGTTGTAAATGGATTGTATAAAGTTATTTTGGGTTAGAATATGTTATAATACAATGAATTTGATTGATTACAAGTGCTAGAGATAGATGTAGAATGTTTAGAAGTGTGAAGAAAGACTTATTGAAGTCTGGTCCCAAATGGGATAAGAACCCACAACCATTGCTTTGAGGTAGTAAATGGCTTGTATAAAGTTATTTTGGGTTAGAATATGTTATAATACAATGAATTTGATTGATTAAAAGTGCTAGAGATGGATGAAGAATCTTTAGAAGTGTGAAGAAAGACTTGTTGAATATTGGTCCCAAATGGGATAAGAACCCACAACCAATGCTTTGAGGCTGTAAATGGATTGTATAAGGTTATTTTGGGTTAGAATATGTTATAATACAATGAATTTGATTGATTACAAGTGCTAGAGATGGATGTAGAATGTTTAGAAGTGTGAAGAAAGACTTGTTGAAATGTGGTCCCAACTGGGATAAGAACCCACAACCATTGCTTTGAGGAAGTAAATGGCTTGTATAAAGTTATTTTGGGTTAGAATATGTTATAATACAATGAATTTGATTGATTACAAGTCCTAGACATGGATGAAGAATGGTTAGAAGTGTGAAGAAAGACTTGTTGAAATTTGGTCCCAAATGGGATAAGAACCCACAACCATTGCTTTGATGCAGTAAATGGCTTGTAAAAGGTTATTTTGGGTTAGAATATGTTATAATACAATGAATTTGATTGATTACAAGTGCTAGAGATGGATGAAGAATGTTTAGAAGTGTTAAGAAAGACTTATTGAAATCTTGTCCCAAATGGGATAAGAACCCACAACCAATGCTGTGAGGCAGTAAATGGCTTGTATAAAGTTATTTTGCGTTAGAATATGTTATACGACAATGAATTTGATTGGTTACAAGTCCTAGAGATGGATGAAGAATGTTTAGAAGTGTGAAGAAAGACTTATTGAAATCTGGTCCCAAATGGGGTAAGAATCCAAAACAAATGCTTTGAGGCAGTAAATGGCTTGTATAAAGTTATTTTGGGTTAGAATATGTTATAATACAATGAATTTGATTGAGTACAAGTGCTAGAGATGGATGAAGAATGTTTAGAGGTGTGAAGAAAGACTTATTGAATTTTGGTCCCAAATAGGATAAGAACCCACAACCATTGCTTTGAGGCAGTAAATGGCTTGTAAAAGGTTATTTTGGGTTAGAATATGTTATAATACAAAGAATTTGATTGATTACAAGTGCCAGAGATGGATGTAGAATGTTTAGAAGTGTGAAGAAAGACTTGTTGAAATCTGGTCCCAACTGGGATAAGAACCCACAACCATTGCTTTGAGGCAGTAAATGGCTTGTATAAAGTTATTTTGGGTTAGAATATGTTATAATACAATGAATTTGATTGATTACAAGTCCTAGACATGGATGAAGAATGGTTAGAAGTGTGAAGAAAGACTTATTGAAATCTGGTCCCAAATGGGATAAGAACCCACAATCATTGCTTTGAGGCAGTAAATGGCTTGTATAAGGTTATTTTGGGTTAGAATATGTTATAATACAATGAATTTGATTGATTACAAGTGCTAGAGATAGATTAAGAATGTTTAGAAGTGTGAAGAAAGACTTATTGAAATCTGGTCCCAAATGGGATAAGAACCCACAACCATTGCTTTGAGGCAGTAAATGGCTTGTATAAAGTTATTTTGGGTTAGAATATGTTATAATACAATGAATTTGATTGATTACAAGTCCTAGAGATGGATGAAGAATGTTTAGAAGTGTGAAGAAAGACTTATTGAAATCTGGTCCCAAATGGGATAAGAACCCACAACCATTGCTTTGAGACAGTAAATGGCTTGTAAAATGTTATTTTGGGTTAGAATATGTTATAATACAATGAATTTGATTGATTACAAGTGCTAGAGATGGATGAAGAATGTTTAGAAGTGTTAAGAAAGACTTATTGAAATCTTGTCCCAAATGGGATAAGAACCCACAACCAATGCTGTGAGGATGTGAATGGCTTGTATAAAGTTATTTTGGGTTAGAATATGGTATACGACAATGAATTTGATTGATTACAAGTCCTAGAGATGGATGAAGAATGTTTAGAAGTGTGAAGAAAGACTTGTTGAAATCTGGTCCCAACTGGGATAAGAACCCACAATCATTGCTTTGAGGCAGTAAATGGCTTGTATAAAGTTATTTTGGGTTAGAATATGTTATAATACAATGAATTTGATTGATTACAAGTCCTAGACATGGATGAAGAATGGTTAGAAGTGTGAAGAAAGACTTATTGAAATCTGGTCCCAAATGGGATAAGAACCCACAATCATTGCTTTGAGGCAGTAAATGGCTTGTATAAGGTTATTTTGGGTTAGAATATGTTATAATACAATGAATTTGATTGATTACAAGTGCTAGAGATAGATTAAGAATGTTTAGAAGTGTGAAGAAAGACTTATTGAAATCTGGTCCCAAATGGGATAAGAACCCACAACCATTGCTTTGAGGCAGTAAATGGCTTGTATAAAGTTATTTTGGGTTAGAATATGTTATAATACAATGAATTTGATTGATTACAAGTCCTAGAGATGGATGAAGAATGTTTAGAAGTGTGAAGAAAGACTTATTGAAATCTGGTCCCAAATGGGATAAGAACCCACAACCATTGCTTTGAGACAGTAAATGGCTTGTAAAAGGTTATTTTGGGTTAGAATATGTTATAATACAATGATTTTGATTGATTACAAGTGCTAGAGATGGATGAAGAATGTTTAGAAGTGTTAAGAAAGACTTATTGAAATCTTGTCCCAAATGGGATAAGAACCCACAACCAATGCTGTGAGGATGTGAATGGCTTGTATAAAGTTATTTTGGGTTAGAATATGGTATACGACAATGAATTTGATTGATTACAAGTCCTAGAGATGGATGAAGAATGTTTAGAAGTGTGAAGAAAGACTTATTGAAATCTGGTCCCAAATGGGGTAAGAATCCAAAACAAATGCTTTGAGGCAGTAAATGGCTTGTATAAAGTTATTTTGGGTTAGAATATGTTATAATACAATGAATTTGATTGAGTACAAGTGCTAGAGATGGATGAAGAATGTTTAGAAGTGTGAAGAAAGACTTATTGAATTCTGGTCCCAAATAGGATAAGAACCCACAACCATTGCTTTGAGGCAGTAAATGGCTTGTAAAAGGTTATTTTGGGTTAGAATATGTTATAATACAATACATTTGATTGATTACAAGTGCTAGAGATGCATGAAGAATGTTTAGAAGTGTGAAGAAAGACTTATTGAAATCTGATCCCAAATGGGATAAGAACCCACAACCATTGCTTTGAGGCAGTAAATGGCTTGTATAAGGTTATTTTGGGTTAGAATATGTTATAATACAATGAATTTGATTGATTACAAGTCCTAGAGATGGATGAAGAATGTTTAGAATTGTGAAGAAAGACTTGTTGAAATCTGGTCCCAAATGGGATAAGAACCCACAACCATTGCTTTGAGGCAGTAAATGGCTTGTAAAAGGTTATTTTGGGTTAGAATATGTTATAATACAATGAATTTGATTGATTACAAGTGCTAGAGATGGATGTAGAATGTTTAGAAGTGTGAAGAAAGACTTGTTGAAATCTGGTCCCAACTGGGATAAGAACCCACAACCATTGCTTTGAGGCAGTAAATGGCTTGTATAAAGTTATTTTGGGTTAGAATATGTTATAATACAATGAATTTGATTGATTACAAGTCCTAGACATGGATGAAGAATGGTTAGAAGTGTGAAGAAAGACTTATTGAAATCTGGTCCCAAATGGGGTAAGAATCCAAAACAAATGCTTTGAGGCAGTAAATGGCTTGTATAAAGTTATTTTGGGTTAGAATATGTTATAATACAATGAATTTGATTGATTACAAGTGCTAGAGATAGATTAAGAATGTTTAGAAGTGTGAAGAAAGACTTATTGAAATCTGGTCCCAAATGGGATAAGAACCCACAACCATTGCTTTGAGGCAGTAAATGGCTTGTATAAAGTTATTTTGGGTTAGAATATGTTATAATACAATGAATTTGATTGATTACAAGTCCTAGAGATGGATGAAGATTGTTTAGAAGTGTGAAGAAAGACTTATTGAAATCTGGTCCCAAATGGGATAAGAACCCACAACCATTGCTTTGAGACAGTAAATGGCTTGTAAAAGGTTATTTTGGGTTAGAATATGTTATAATACAATGAATTTGATTGATTACAAGTGCTAGAGATGGATGAAGAATGTTTAGAAGTGTTAAGAAAGACTTATTGAAATCTTGTCCCAAATGGGATAAGAACCCACAACCAATGCTGTGAGGATGTGAATGGCTTGTATAAAGTTATTTTGGGTTAGAATATGGTATACGACAATGAATTTGATTGATTACAAGTCCTAGAGATGGATGAAGAATGTTTAGAAGTGTGAAGAAAGACTTATTGAAATCTGGTCCCAAATGGGGTAAGAATCCAAAACAAATGCTTTGAGGCAGTAAATGGCTTGTATAAAGTTATTTTGGATTAGAATATGTTATAATACAATGAATTTGATTGATTAAAAGTGCTAGAGATGGATGAAGAATCTTTAGAAGTATGAAGAAAGACTTGTTGAATATTGGTCCCAAATGGGATAAGAACCCACAACCAATGCTTTGAGGCTGTAAATGGATTGTATAAAGTTAGTTTGGGTTAGAATATGTTATAATACAATGAATTTGATTGATTACAAGTGCTAGAGATGGATGAAGAATGTTTAGAAGTGTGAAGAAAGACTTATTGAAATCTGATCCCAAATGGGATAAGAACCCACAACCATTGCTTTGAGGCAGTAAATGGCTTGTATAAGGTTATTTTGGGTTAGAATATGTTATAATACAATGAATTTGATTGATTACAAGTGCTAGAGATGGATGTAGAATGTTTAAAAGTGTGAAGAAAGACTTGTTGAAATCTGGTCCCAACTGGGATAAGAACCCACAACCATCGCTTTGAGGCAGTAAATGGCTTGTATAAAGTTATTTTGGGTTAGAATATGTTATAATACAATGAATTTGATTGATTACAAGTCCTAGACATGGATGAAGAATGGTTAGAAGTGTGAAGAAAGACTTGTTGAAATTTGGTCTCAAATCGGATAAGAACCCACAACCATTGCTTTGATGCAGTAAATGGCTTGTAAAAGGTTATTTTGGGTTAGAATATGTTATAATACAATGAATTTGATTGATTACAAGTGCTAGAGATGGATGAAGAATGTTTAGAAGTGTTAAGAAAGACTTATTGAAATCTGGTCCCATATGGGATAAGAACCCACAACCAATGCTTTGAGGTTGTAAATGGATTGTATAAAGTTATTTTGGGTTAGAATATGTTATAATACAATGAATTTGATTGATTACAAGTGCTGGAGATAGATGAAGAATGTTTAGAAGTGTGAAGAAATACTTATTGAAGTCTGGTCCCAAATGGGATAAGAACCCACAACTATTGCTTTGAGGCAGTAAATGGCTTGTATAAGGTTATTTTGGATTAGAATATGTTATAATACAATGAATTTGATTGATTACAAGTGCTAGAGATGGATGTAGAATGTTTAGAAGTGTGAAGAAAGACTTGTTGAAATCTGGTCCCAAATGGGATAAGAACCCACAACCATTGCTTTGATGCAGTAAATGGCTTGTAAAAGGTTATTTTGGGTTAGAATATGTTATAATACAATGAATTTGATTGATTACAAGTGCTAGAGATGGATGAAGAATGTTTAGAAGTGTTAAGAAAGACTTATTGAAATCTGGTCCCAAATGGGATAAGAACCCACAACCAATGCTGTGAGGCAGTAAATGGCTTGTATAAAGTTATTTTGGGTTAGAATATGTTATACTACAATGAATTTGATTGATTACAAGTCCTAGAGATGGATGAAGAATGTTTAGAAGTGTGAAGAAAAACTTATTGAAATCTGGTCCCAAATGGGGTAAGAATCCAAAACAAATGCTTTGAGGCAGTAAATGGCTTGTATAAGGTTATTTTGGGTTAGAATATGTTATAATACAATGAATTTCATTGATTACAAGTGCTAGAGATGGATGAAGAATGTTTAGAAGTGTTAAGAAAGACTTATTGAAATCTGGTCCCAAATGGGATAAGAACCCACAACCAATGCTGTGAGGCAGTAAATGGCTTGTATAAAGTTATTTTGGGTTAGAATATGTTATACTACAATGAATTTGATTGATTACAAGTCTTAGAGATGGATGAAGAATGTTTAGAAGTGTGAAGAAAGACTTATTAAAATCTGGTCCCAAATGGGGTAAGAATCCAAAACAAATGCTTTGAGGCAGTAAATGGCTTGTATAAAGTTATTTTGGGTTAGAATATGTTATAATACAATGAATTTGATTGATTACAAGTGCTAGAGATGGATGAAGAATGTTTAGAAGTGTGAAGAAAGACTTATTGAAGTCTGGTCCCAAATGGGATAAGAACCCACAACCATTGCTTTGAGGTAGTAAATGGCTTGTATAAAGTTATTTTGGGTTAGAATATGTTATAATACAACGAATTTGATTGATTAAAAGTGCTAGAGATGGATGAAGAATCTTTAGAAGTGTGAAGAAAGACTTGTTGAATATTGGTCCCAAATGGGATAAGAACCCACAACCAATGCTTTGAGGCTGTAAATAGATTGTATAAGGTTATTTTGGGTTAGAATATGTTATAATACAATGAATTTGATTGATTACAAGTGCTAGAGATGGATGTAGAATGTTTAGAAGTGTGAAGAAAGACTTGTTGAAATGTGGTCCCAACTGGGATAAGAACCCACAACCATTGCTTTGAGGCAGTAAATGGCTTGTATAAAGTTATTTTGGGTTAGAATATGTTATAATACAATGAATTTGATTGATTACAAGTCCTAGACATGGATGAAGAATGGTTGGAAGTGTGAAGAAAGACTTGTTGAAATTTGGTCCCAAATGGGATAAGAACCCACAACCATTGCTTTGATGCAGTAAATGGCTTGTAAAAGGTTATTTTGGGTTAGAATATGTTCTAATACAATGAATTTGATTGATTACAAGTGCTAGAGATGGATGAAGAATGTTTAGAAGTGTGAAGAAAGACTTATTGAAATCTGGTCCCAAATGGGATAAGAACCCACAACTATTGCTTTGAGGCAGTAAATGGCTTGTATAAGGTTATTTTGGGTTAGAATATGTTATAATACAATGAATTTGATTGATTACAAGTGCTAGAGATGGATGTAGAATGTTTAGAATTGTGAAGAAAGACTTGTTGAAATCTGGTCCCAAATGGGATAAGAACCCACAACCATTGCTTTGATGCAGTAAATGGCTTGTAAAAGGTTATTTTGGGTTAGAATATGTTATAATACAATGAATTTGATTGATTAAAAGTGCTAGAGATGGATGAAGAATGTTTAGAAGTGTTAAGAAAGAGTTATTGAAATCTGGTCCCAAATGGGATAAGAACCCAAAACCAATGCTGTGAGGCAGTAAATGGCTTGTATAAAGTTATTTTGGGTTAGAATATGTTATAATAGAATTTGATTGATTACAAGTGCTAGAGATGGATGAAGAATGTTTAGAAGTGTGAAGAAAGACTTATTGAAATCTGGTCCCAAATGGGATAAGAACCCACAACTATTGCTTTGAGGCAGTAAATGGCTTGTATAAGTTTATTTTGGATCAGAATATGTTATAATACAATGAATTTGATTGATTACAAGTGCTAGAGATGGATGTAGAATGTTTAGAAGTGTGAAGAAAGACTTGTTGAAATCTGGTCCCAAATGGGATAAGAACCCACAACCATTGCTTTGATGCAGTAAATGGCTTGTAAAAGGTTATTTTGGGTTAGAATATGTTATAATACAATGAATTTGATTGATTACAAGTGCTAGAGATGGATGAAGAATGTTTAGAAGTGTTAAGAAAGACTTATTGAAATCTGGTCCCAAATGGGATAAGAACCCACAACCAATGCTGTGAGGCAGTAAATGGCTTGTATAAAGTTATTTTGGGTTAGAATATGTTATACTACAATGAATTTGATTGATTACAAGTCCTAGAGATGGATGAAGAATGTTTAGAAGTGTGAAGAAAAACTTATTGAAATCTGGTCCCAAATGGGGTAAGAATCCAAAACAAATGCTTTGAGGCAGGAAATGGCTTGTATAAAGTTATTTTGGGTTAGAATATGTTATAATACAATGAATTTGATTGATTACAAGTGCTAGAGATGGATGAAGAATGTTTAGAAGTGTGAAGAAAGACTTATTGAATTCTGGTCCCAAATAGGATAAGAACCCACAACCATTGCTTTGAGGCAGTAAATGGCTTGTAAAAGGTTATTTTGGGTTAGAAGATGTTATAATACAATGCATTTGATTGATTACAAGTGCTAGAGATGCATGAAGAATGTTTAGAAGTGTGAAGAAAGACTTATTAAAATCTGGTCCTAAATGGGATAAGAACCCAAAACCAATCCTTTGAGGCAGTAAATGGCTTGTATAAAGTTATTTTGGGTTAGAATATGTTATAATACAATGAATTTGATTGATTACAAGTCCTAGAGATGGATGAAGAATGTTTAGAATTGTGAAGAAAGACTTGTTGAAATCTGGTCCCAAATGGGATGAGAACCCACAACCATTGTTTTGAGGCAGTAAATGGCTTGTAAAAGGTTATTTTGGGTTAGAATATGTTATAATACAATGAATTTGATTGATTACAAGTGCTAGAGATGGATGTAGAATGTTTAGAAGTGTGAAGAAAGACTTGTTGAAATCTGGTCCCAACTGGGATAAGAACCCACAACCATTGCTTTGAGGTAGTAAATGGCTTGTATAAAGTTATTTTGGGTTAGAATATGTTATAATACAATGAATTTGATTGATTACAAGTCCTAGACATGGATGAAGAATGGTTAGAAGTGTGAAGAAAGACTTGTTGAAATTTGGTCCCAAATAGGATAAGAACCCACAACCATTGCTTTGATGCAGTAAATGGCTTGTAAAAGGTTATTTTGGGTTAGAATATGTTATAATACAATGAATTTGATTGATTACAAGTGCTAGAGATGGATGAAGAATGTTTAGAAGTGTTAAGAAAGACTTATTGAAATCTGGTCCCAAATGGGATAAGAACCCAAAACCAATGCTGTGAGGCAGTAAATGGCTTGTATAAAGTTATTTTGGGTTAGAATATGTTATAATAGAATTTGATTGATTACAAGTGCAAGAGATGGATGAAGAATGTTTAGAAGTGTGAAGAAAGACTTATTGAAATCTGGTCCCAAATGGGATAAGAACCCACAACTATTGCTTTGAGGCAGTAAATGGCTTGTATAAGGTTATTTTGGGTTAGAATATGTTATAATACAATGAATTTGATTGATTACAAGTGCTAGAGATGGATGTAGAATGTTTAGAATTGTGAAGAAAGACTTGTTGAAATCTGGTCCCAAATGGGATAAGAACCCACAACCATTGCTTTGATGCAGTAAATGGCTTGTAAAAGGTTATTTTGGGTTAGAATATGTTATAATACAATGAATTTGATTGATTAAAAGTGCTAGAGATGGATGAAGAATGTTTAGAAGTGTTAAGAAAGACTTATTGAAATCTGGTCCCAAATGGGATAAGAACCCAAAACCAATGCTGTGAGGCAGTAAATGGCTTGTATAAAGTTATTTTGGGTTAGAATATGTTATAATAGAATTTGATTGATTACAAGTGCTAGAGATGGATGAAGAATGTTTAGAAGTGTGAAGAAAGACTTATTGAAATCTGGTCCCAAATGGGATAAGAACCCAAAAATATTGCTTTGAGGCAGTAAATGGCTTGTATAAGGTTATTTTGGATTAGAATATCTTATAATACAATGAATTTGATTCATTACAAGTGCTAGAGATGGATGTAGAATGTTTAGAAGTGTGAAGAAAGACTTGTTGAAATCTGGTCCCAAATGGGATAAGAACCCACAACCATTGCTTTGATGCAGTAAATGGCTTGTAAAAGGTTATTTTGGGTTAGAATATGTTATAATACAATGAATTTGATTGATTACAAGTGCTAGAGATGGATGAAGAATGTTTAGAAGTGTTAAGAAAGACTTATTGAAATCTGGTCCCAAATGGGATAAGAACCCACAACCAATGCTGTGAGGCAGTAAATGGCTTGTATAAAGTTATTTTGGGTTAGAATATGTTATACTACAATGAATATGATTGATTACAAGTCCTAGAGATGGATGAAGAATGTTTAGAAGTGTGAAGAAAGACTTATTGAAATCTGGTCCCAAATGGGATAAGAACCCACAACTATTGCTTTGAGGCAGTAAATGGCTTGTATAAGGTTATTTTGGATTAGAATATGTTATAATACAATGAATTTGATTGATTACAAGTGCTAGAGATGGATGTAGAATGTTTAGAAGTGTGAAGAAAGACTTGTTGAAATCTGGTCCCAAATGGGATAAGAACCCACAACCATTGCTTTGATGCAGTAAATGGCTTGTAAAAGGTTATTTTGGGTTAGAATATGTTATAATACAATGAATTTGATTGATTACAAGTGCTAGAGATGGATGAAGAATGTTTAGAAGTGTTAAGAAAGACTTATTGAAATCTGGTCCCAAATGGGATAAGAACCCACAACCAATGCTGTGAGGCAGTAAATGGCTTGTATAAAGTTATTTTGGGTTAGAATATGTTATACTACAATGAATTTGATTGATTACAAGTCCTAGAGATGGATGAAGAATGTTTAGAAGTGTGAAGAAAAACTTATTGAAATCTGGTCCCAAATGGGGTAAGAATCCAAAACAAATGCTTTGAGGCAGGAAATGGCTTGTATAAAGTTATTTTGGGTTAGAATATGTTATAATACAATGAATTTGATTGATTACAAGTGCTAGAGATGGATGAAGAATGTTTAGAAGTGTGAAGAAAGACTTATTGAATTCTGGTCCCAAATAGGATAAGAACCCACAACCATTGCTTTGAGGCAGTAAATGGCTTGTAAAAGGTTATTTTGGGTTAGAATATGTTATAATACAATGCATTTGATTGATTACAAGTGCTAGAGATGCATGAAGAATGTTTAGAAGTGTGAAGAAAGACTTATTAAAATCTGGTCCTAAATGGGATAAGAACCCAAAACCAATCCTTTGAGGCAGTAAATGGCTTGTATAAAGTTATTTTGGGTTAGAATATGTTATAATACAATGAATTTGATTGATTACAAGTCCTAGAGATGGATGAAGAATGTTTAGAATTGTGAAGAAAGACTTGTTGAAATCTGGTCCCAAATGGGATGAGAACCCACAACCATTGCTTTGAGGCAGTAAATGGCTTGTAAAAGGTTATTTTGGGTTAGAATATGTTATAATACAATGAATTTGATTGATTACAAGTGCTAGAGATGGATGTAGAATGTTTAGAAGTGTGAAGAAAGACTTGTTGAAATCTGGTCCCAACTGGGATAAGAACCCACAACCATTGCTTTGAGGTAGTAAATGGCTTGTATAAAGTTATTTTGGGTTAGAATATGTTATAATACAATGAATTTGATTGATTACAAGTCCTAGACATGGATGAAGAATGGTTAGAAGTGTGAAGAAAGACTTGTTGAAATTTGGTCCCAAATAGGATAAGAACCCACAACCATTGCTTTGATGCAGTAAATGGCTTGTAAAAGGTTATTTTGGGTTAGAATATGTTATAATACAATGAATTTGATTGATTACAAGTGCTAGAGATGGATGAAGAATGTTTAGAAGTGTTAAGAAAGACTTATTGAAATCTGGTCCCAAATGGGATAAGAACCCAAAACCAATGCTGTGAGGCAGTAAATGGCTTGTATAAAGTTATTTTGGGTTAGAATATGTTATAATAGAATTTGATTGATTACAAGTGCTAGAGATGGATGAAGAATGTTTAGAAGTGTGAAGAAAGACTTATTGAAATCTGGTCCCAAATGGGATAAGAACCCACAACTATTGCTTTGAGGCAGTAAATGGCTTGTATAAGGTTATTTTGGGTTAGAATATGTTATAATACAATGAAATTGATTGATTACAAGTGCTAGAGATGGATGTAGAATGTTTAGAATTGTGAAGAAAGACTTGTTGAAATCTGGTCCCAAATAGGATAAGAACCCACAACCATTGCTTTGATGCAGTAAATGGCTTGTAAAATGTTATTTTGGGTTAGAATATGTTATAATACAATGAATTTGATTGATTAAAAGTGCTAGAGATGGATGAAGAATGTTTAGAAGTGTTAAGAAAGACTTATTGAAATTTGGTCCCAAATGGGATAAGAACCCAAAACCAATGCTGTGAGGCAGTAAATGGCTTGTATAAAGTTATTTTGGGTTAGAATATGTTATAATAGAATTTGATTGATTACAAGTGCTAGAGATGGATGAAGAATGTTTAGAAGTGTGAAGAAAGACTTATTGAAATCTGGTCCCAAATGGGATAAGAACCCAAAACTATTGCTTTGAGGCAGTAAATGGCTTGTATAAGGTTATTTTGGATTAGAATATGTTATAATACAATGAATTTGATTCATTACAAGTGCTAGAGATGGATGTAGAATGTTTAGAAGTGTGAAGAAAGACTTGTTGAAATCTGGTCCCAAATGGGATAAGAACCCACAACCATTGCTTTGATGCAGTAAATGGCTTGTAAAAGGTTATTTTGGGTTAGAATATGTTATAATACAATGAATTTGATTGATTACAAGTGCTAGAGATGGATGAAGAATGTTTAGAAGTGTTAAGAAAGACTTATTGAAATCTGGTCCCAAATGGGATAAGAACCCACAACCAATGCTGTGAGGCAGTAAATGGCTTGTATAAAGTTATTTTGGGTTAGAATATGTTATACTACAATGAATTTGATTGATTACAAGTCCTAGAGATGGATGAAGAATGTTTAGAAGTGTGAAGAAAGACTTATTGAAATCTGGTCCCAAATGGGATAAGAACCCACAACTATTGCTTTGAGGCAGTAAATGGCTTGTATAAGGTTATTTTGGATTAGAATATGTTATAATACAATGAATTTGATTGATTACAAGTGCTAGAGATGGATGTAGAATGTTTAGAAGTGTGAAGAAAGACTTGTTGAAATCTGGTCCCAAATGGGATAAGAACCCACAACCATTGCTTTGATGCAGTAAATGGCTTGTAAAAGGTTATTTTGGGTTAGAATATGTTATAATACAATGAATTTGATTGATTACAAGTGCTAGAGATGGATGAAGAATGTTTAGAAGTGTTAAGAAAGACTTATTGAAATCTGGTCCCAAATGGGATAAGAACCCACAACCAATGCTGTGAGGCAGTAAATGGCTTGTATAAAGTTATTTTGGGTTAGAATATGTTATACTACAATGAATTTGATTGATTACAAGTCCTAGAGATGGATGAAGAATGTTTAGAAGTGTGAAGAAAAACTTATTGAAATCTGGTCCCAAATGGGGTAAGAATCCAAAACAAATGCTTTGAGGCAGGAAATGGCTTGTATAAAGTTATTTTGGGTTAGAATATGTTATAATACAATGAATTTGATTGATTACAAGTGCTAGAGATGGATGAAGAATGTTTAGAAGTGTGAAGAAAGACTTATTGAATTCTGGTCCCAAATAGGATAAGAACCCACAACCATTGCTTTGAGGCAGTAAATGGCTTGTAAAAGGTTATTTTGGGTTAGAATATGTTATAATACAATGAATTTGATTGATTACAAGTGCTAGAGATGGATGAAGAATGTTTAGAAGTGTTAAGAAAGACTTATTGAAATCTGGTCCCAAATGGGATAAGAACCCAAAACCAATGCTGTGAGGCAGTAAATGGCTTGTATAAAGTTATTTTGGGTTAGAATATGTTATAATAGAATTTGATTGATTACAAGTGCTAGAGATGGATGAAGAATGTTTAGAAGTGTGAAGAAAGACTTATTGAAATCTGGTCCCAAATGGGATAAGAACCCACAACTATTGCTTTGAGGCAGTAAATGGCTTGTATAAGGTTATTTTGGGTTAGAATATGTTATAATACAATGAATTTGATTGATTACAAGTGCTAGAGATGGATGTAGAATGTTTAGAATTGTGAAGAAAGACTTGTTGAAATCTGGTCCCAAATGGGATAAGAACCCACAACCATTGCTTTGATGCAGTAAATGGCTTGTAAAAGGTTATTTTGGGTTAGAATATGTTATAATACAATGAATTTGATTGATTAAAAGTGCTAGAGATGGATGAAGAATGTTTAGAAGTGTTAAGAAAGACTTATTGAAATCTGGTCCCAAATGGGATAAGAACCCACAACCAATGCTGTGAGGCAGTAAATGGCTTGTATAAAGTTATTTTGGGTTAGAATATGTTATACTACAATGAATTTGATTGATTACAAGTCCTAGAGATGGATGAAGAATGTTTAGAAGTGTGAAGAAAGACTTATTGAAATCTGGTCCCAAATGGGATAAGAACCCACAACTATTGCTTTGAGGCAGTAAATGGCTTGTATAAGGTTATTTTGGATTAGAATATGTTATAATACAATGAATTTGATTGATTACAAGTGCTAGAGATGGATGTAGAATGTTTAGAAGTGTGAAGAAAGACTTGTTGAAATCTGGTCCCAAATGGGATAAGAACCCACAACCATTGCTTTGATGCAGTAAATGGCTTGTAAAAGGTTATTTTGGGTTAGAATATGTTATAATACAATGAATTTGATTGATTACAAGTGCTAGAGATGGATGAAGAATGTTTAGAAGTGTTAAGAAAGACTTATTGAAATCTGGTCCCAAATGGGATAAGAACCCACAACCAATGCTGTGAGGCAGTAAATGGCTTGTATAAAGTTATTTTGGGTTAGAATATGTTATACTACAATGAATTTGATTGATTACAAGTCCTAGAGATGGATGAAGAATGTTTAGAAGTGTGAAGAAAGACTTATTGAAATCTGGTCCCAAATGGGATAAGAACCCACAACTATTGCTTTGAGGCAGTAAATGGCTTGTATAAGGTTATTTTGGATTAGAATATGTTATAATACAATGAATTTGATTGATTACAAGTGCTAGAGATGGATGTAGAATGTTTAGAAGTGTGAAGAAAGACTTGTTGAAATCTGGTCCCAAATGGGATAAGAACCCACAACCATTGCTTTGATGCAGTAAATGGCTTGTAAAAGGTTATTTTGGGTTAGAATATGTTATAATACAATGAATTTGATTGATTACAAGTGCTAGAGATGGATGAAGAATGTTTAGAAGTGTTAAGAAAGACTTATTGAAATCTGGTCCCAAATGGGATAAGAACCCACAACCAATGCTGTGAGGCAGTAAATGGCTTGTATAAAGTTATTTTGGGTTAGAATATGTTATACTACAATGAATTTGATTGATTACAAGTCCTAGAGATGGATGAAGAATGTTTAGAAGTGTGAAGAAAGACTTATTAAAATCTGGTCCCAAATGGGATAAGAACCCACAACTATTGCTTTGAGGCAGTAAATGGCTTGTATAAGGTTATTTTGGATTAGAATATGTTATAATACAATGAATTTGATTGATTACAAGTGCTAGAGATGGATGTAGAATGTTTAGAAGTGTGAAGAAAGACTTGTTGAAATCTGGTCCCAAATGGGATAAGAACCCACAACCATTGCTTTGATGCAGTAAATGGCTTGTAAAAGGTTATTTTGGGTTAGAATATGTTATAATACAATGAATTTGATTGATTACAAGTGCTAGAGATGGATGAAGAATGTTTAGAAGTGTTAAGAAAGACTTATTGAAATCTGGTCCCAAATGGGATAAGAACCCACAACCAATGCTGTGAGGCAGTAAATGGCTTGTATAAAGTTATTTTGGGTTAGAATATGTTATACTACAATGAATTTGATTGATTACAAGTCCTAGAGATGGATGAAGAATGTTTAGAAGTGTGAAGAAAAACTTATTGAAATCTGGTCCCAAATGGGGTAAGAATCCAAAACAAATGCTTTGAGGCAGTAAATGGATTGTATAAAGTTATTTTGGGTTAGAATATGTTATAATACAATGAATTTGATTGATTACAAGTGCTAGAGATGGATGAAGAATGTTTAGAAGTGTGAAGAAAGACTTATTGAATTCTGGTCCCAAATAGGATAAGAACCCACAACCATTGCTTTGAGGCAGTAAATAGCTTGTAAAAGGTTATTTTGGGTTAGAATATGTTATAATACAATGCATTTGATTGATTACAAGTGCTAGAGATGCATGAAGAATGTTTAGAAGTGTGAAGAAAGACTTATTAAAATCTGGTCCTAAATGGGATAAGAACCCAAAACCAATCCTTTGAGGCAGTAAATGGCTTGTATAAAGTTATTTTGGGTTAGAATATGTTATAATACAATGAATTTGATTGATTACAAGTCCTAGAGATGGATGAAGAATGTTTAGAATTGTGAAGAAAGACTTGTTGAAATCTGGTCCCAAATGGGATAAGAACCCACAACCATTGCTTTGAGGCAGTAAATGGCTTGTAAAAGGTTAGTTTGGGTTAGAATATGTTATAATACAATGAATTTGATTGATTACAAGTGCTAGAGATGGATGTAGAATGTTTAGAAGTGTGAAGAAAGACTTGTTGAAATCTGGTCCCAACTGGGATAAGAACCCACAACCATTGCTTTGAGGTAGTAAATGGCTTGTATAAAGTTATTTTGGGTTAGAATATGTTATAATACAATGAATTTGATTGATTACAAGTCCTAGACATGGATGAAGAATGGTTAGAAGTGTGAAGAAAGACTTGTTGAAATTTGGTCCCAAATAGGATAAGAACCCACAACCATTGCTTTGATGCAGTAAATGGCTTGTAAAAGGTTATTTTGGGTTAGAATATGTTATAATACAATGAATTTGATTGATTACAAGTGCTAGAGATGGATGAAGAATGTTTAGAAGTGTTAAAAAAGACTTATTGAAATCTGGTCCCAAATGGGATAAGAACCCAAAACCAATGCTGTGAGGCAGTAAATGGCTTGTATAAAGTTATTTTGGGTTAGAATATGTTATAATAGAATTTGATTGATTACAAGTGCTAGAGATGGATGAAGAATGTTTAGAAGTGTGAAGAAAGACTTATTGAAATCTGGTCCCAAATGGGATAAGAACCCACAACTATTGCTTTGAGGCAGTAAATGGCTTGTATAAAGTTATTTTGGGTTAGAATATGTTATAATACAATGAATTTGATTGATTACAAGTGCTAGAGATGGATGTAGAATGTTTAGAATTGTGAAGAAAGACTTGTTGAAATCTGGTCCCAAATGGGATAAGAACCCACAACCATTGCTTTGATGCAGTAAATGGCTTGTAAAAGGTTATTTTGGGTTAGAATATGTTATAATACAATGAATTTGATTGATTACAAGTGCTAGAGATGGATGAAGAATGTTTAGAAGTGTTAAGAAAGACTTATTGAAATCTGGTCCCAAATGGGATAAGAACCCACAACCAATGCTGTGAGGCAGTAAATGGCTTGTATAAAGTTATTTTGGGTTAGAATATGTTATACTACAATGAATTTGATTGATTACAAGTCCTAGAGATGGATGAAGAATGTTTAGAAGTGTGAAGAAAGACTTATTAAAATCTGGTCCCAAATGGGATAAGAACCCACAACTATTGCTTTGAGGCAGTAAATGGCTTGTATAAGGTTATTTTGGATTAGAATATGTTATAATACAATGAATTTGATTGATTACAAGTGCTAGAGATGGATGTAGAATGTTTAGAAGTGTGAAGAAAGACTTGTTGAAATCTGGTCCCAAATGGGATAAGAACCCACAACCATTGCTTTGATGCAGTAAATGGCTTGTAAAAGGTTATTTTGGGTTAGAATATGTTATAATACAATGAATTTGATTGATTACAAGTGCTAGAGATGGATGAAGAATGTTTAGAAGTGTTAAGAAAGACTTATTGAAATCTGGTCCCAAATGGGATAAGAACCCACAACCAATGCTGTGAGGCAGTAAATGGCTTGTATAAAGTTATTTTGGGTTAGAATATGTTATACTACAATGAATTTGATTGATTACAAGTCCTAGAGATGGATGAAGAATGTTTAGAAGTGTGAAGAAAAACTTATTGAAATCTGGTCCCAAATGGGGTAAGAATCCAAAACAAATGCTTTGAGGCAGTAAATGGATTGTATAAAGTTATTTTGGGTTAGAATATGTTATAATACAATGAATTTGATTGATTACAAGTGCTAGAGATGGATGAAGAATGTTTAGAAGTGTGAAGAAAGACTTATTGAATTCTGGTCCCAAATAGGATAAGAACCCACAACCATTGCTTTGAGGCAGTAAATAGCTTGTAAAAGGTTATTTTGGGTTAGAATATGTTATAATACAATGCATTTGATTGATTACAAGTGCTAGAGATGCATGAAGAATGTTTAGAAGTGTGAAGAAAGACTTATTAAAATCTGGTCCTAAATGGGATAAGAACCCAAAACCAATCCTTTGAGGCAGTAAATGGCTTGTATAAAGTTATTTTGGGTTAGAATATGTTATAATACAATGAATTTGATTGATTACAAGTCCTAGAGATGGATGAAGAATGTTTAGAATTGTGAAGAAAGACTTGTTGAAATCTGGTCCCAAATGGGATAAGAACCCACAACCATTGCTTTGAGGCAGTAAATGGCTTGTAAAAGGTTATTTTGGGTTAGAATATGTTATAATACAATGAATTTGATTGATTACAAGTGCTAGAGATGGATGTAGAATGTTTAGAAGTGTGAAGAAAGACTTGTTGAAATCTGGTCCCAACTGGGATAAGAACCCACAACCATTGCTTTGAGGTAGTAAATGGCTTGTATAAAGTTATTTTGGGTTAGAATATGTTATAATACAATGAATTTGATTGATTACAAGTCCTAGACATGGATGAAGAATGGTTAGAAGTGTGAAAAAAGACTTGTTGAAATTTGGTCCCAAATAGGATAAGAACCCACAACCATTGCTTTGATGCAGTAAATGGCTTGTAAAAGGTTATTTTGGGTTAGAATATGTTATAATACAATGAATTTGATTGATTACAAGTGCTAGAGATGGATGAAGAATGTTTAGAAGTGTTAAAAAAGACTTATTGAAATCTGGTCCCAAATGGGATAAGAACCCAAAACCAATGCTGTGAGGCAGTAAATGGCTTGTATAAAGTTATTTTGGGTTAGAATATGTTATAATAGAATTTGATTGATTACAAGTGCTAGAGATGGATGAAGAATGTTTAGAAGTGTGAAGAAAGACTTATTGAAATCTGGTCCCAAATGGGATAAGAACCCACAACTATTGCTTTGAGGCAGTAAATGGCTTGTATAAAGTTATTTTGGGTTAGAATATGTTATAATACAATGAATTTGATTGATTACAAGTGCTAGAGATGGATGTAGAATGTTTAGAATTGTGAAGAAAGACTTGTTGAAATCTGGTCCCAAATGGGATAAGAACCCACAACCATTGCTTTGATGCAGTAAATGGCTTGTAAAAGGTTATTTTGGGTTAGAATATCTTATAATACAATGAATTTGATTGATTAAAAGTGCTAGAGATGGATGAAGAATGTTTAGAAGTGTTAAGAAAGACTTATTGAAATCTGGTCCCAAATGGGATAAGAACCCAAAACCAAGGCTGTGAGGCAGTAAATGGCTTGTATAAAGTTATTTTGGGTTAGAATATGTTATAATAGAATTTGATTGATTACAAGTGCTAGAGATGGATGAAGAATGTTTAGAAGTGTGAAGAAAGACTTATTGAAATCTGGTCCCAAATGGGATAAGAACCCACAACTATTGCTTTGAGGGAGTAAATGGCTTGTATAAGGTTATTTTGGATTAGAATATGTTATAATACAATGAATTTGATTGATTACAAGTGCTAGAGATGGATGTAGAATGTTTAGAAGTGTGAAGAAAGACTTGTTGAAATCTGGTCCCAAATGGGATAAGAACCCACAACCATTGCTTTGATGCAGTAAATGGCTTGTAAAAGGTTATTTTGGGTTAGAATATGTTATAATACAATGAATTTGATTGATTAAAAGTGCTAGAGATGGATGAAGAATGTTTAGAAGTGTTAAGAAAGACTTATTGAAATCTGGTCCCAAATGGGATAAGAACCCACAACCAATGCTGTGAGGCAGTAAATGGCTTGTATAAAGTTATTTTGGGTTAGAATATGTTATACTACAATGAATTTGATTGATTACAAGTCCTAGAGATGGATGAAGAATGTTTAGAAGTGTGAAGAAAGACTTATTGAAATCTGGTCCCAAATGGGATAAGAACCCACAACTATTGCTTTGAGGCAGTAAATGGCTTGTATAAGGTTATTTTGGATTAGAATATGTTATAATACAATGAATTTGATTGATTACAAGTGCTAGAGATGGATGTAGAATGTTTAGAAGTGTGAAGAAAGACTTGTTGAAATCTGGTCCCAAATGGGATAAGAACCCACAACCATTGCTTTGATGCAGTAAATGGCTTGTAAAAGGTTATTTTGGGTTAGAAAATGTTATAATACAATGAATTTGATTGATTACAAGTGCTAGAGATGGATGAAGAATGTTTAGAAGTGTTAAGAAAGACTTATTGAAATCTGGTCCCAAATGGGATAAGAACCCACAACCAATGCTGTGAGGCAGTAAATGGCTTGTATAAAGTTATTTTGGGTTAGAATATGTTATACTACAATGAATTTGATTGATTACAAGTCCTAGAGATGGATGAAGAATGTTTAGAAGTGTGAAGAAAGACTTATTGAAATCTGGTCCCAAATGGGATAAGAACCCACAACTATTGCTTTGAGGCAGTAAATGGCTTGTATAAGGTTATTTTGGATTAGAATATGTTATAATACAATGAATTTGATTGATTACAAGTGCTAGAGATGGATGTAGAATGTTTAGAAGTGTGAAGAAAGACTTGTTGAAATCTGGTCCCAAATGGGATAAGAACCCACAACCATTGCTTTGATGCAGTAAATGGCTTGTAAAAGGTTATTTTGGGTTAGAATATGTTATAATACAATGAATTTGATTGATTACAAGTGCTAGAGATGGATGAAGAATGTTTAGAAGTGTTAAGAAAGACTTATTGAAATCTGGTCCCAAATGGGATAAGAACCCACAACCAATGCTGTGAGGCAGTAAATGGCTTGTATAAAGTTATTTTGGGTTAGAATATGTTATACTACAATGAATTTGATTGATTACAAGTCCTAGAGATGGATGAAGAATGTTTAGAAGTGTGAAGAAAGACTTATTAAAATCTGGTCCCAAATGGGATAAGAACCCACAACTATTGCTTTGAGGCAGTAAATGGCTTGTATAAGGTTATTTTGGATTAGAATATGTTATAATACAATGAATTTGATTGATTACAAGTGCTAGAGATGGATGTAGAATGTTTAGAAGTGTGAAGAAAGACTTGTTGAAATCTGGTCCCAAATGGGATAAGAACCCACAACCATTGCTTTGATGCAGTAAATGGCTTGTAAAAGGTTATTTTGGGTTAGAATATGTTATAATACAATGAATTTGATTGATTACAAGTGCTAGAGATGGATGAAGAATGTTTAGAAGTGTTAAGAAAGACTTATTGAAATCTGGTCCCAAATGGGATAAGAACCCACAACCAATGCTGTGAGGCAGTAAATGGCTTGTATAAAGTTATTTTGGGTTAGAATATGTTATACTACAATGAATTTGATTGATTACAAGTCCTAGAGATGGATGAAGAATGTTTAGAAGTGTGAAGAAAAACTTATTGAAATCTGGTCCCAAATGGGGTAAGAATCCAAAACAAATGCTTTGAGGCAGTAAATGGATTGTATAAAGTTATTTTGGGTTAGAATATGTTATAATACAATGAATTTGATTGATTACAAGTGCTAGAGATGGATGAAGAATGTTTAGAAGTGTGAAGAAAGACTTATTGAATTCTGGTCCCAAATAGGATAAGAACCCACAACCATTGCTTTGAGGCAGTAAATAGCTTGTAAAAGGTTATTTTGGGTTAGAATATGTTATAATACAATGCATTTGATTGATTACAAGTGCTAGAGATGCATGAAGAATGTTTAGAAGTGTGAAGAAAGACTTATTAAAATCTGGTCCTAAATGGGATAAGAACCCAAAACCAATCCTTTGAGGCAGTAAATGGCTTGTATAAAGTTATTTTGGGTTAGAATATGTTATAATACAATGAATTTGATTGATTACAAGTCCTAGAGATGGATGAAGAATGTTTAGAATTGTGAAGAAAGACTTGTTGAAATCTGGTCCCAAATGGGATAAGAACCCACAACCATTGCTTTGAGGCAGTAAATGGCTTGTAAAAGGTTAGTTTGGGTTAGAATATGTTATAATACAATGAATTTGATTGATTACAAGTGCTAGAGATGGATGTAGAATGTTTAGAAGTGTGAAGAAAGACTTGTTGAAATCTGGTCCCAACTGGGATAAGAACCCACAACCATTGCTTTGAGGTAGTAAATGGCTTGTATAAAGTTATTTTGGGTTAGAATATGTTATAATACAATGAATTTGATTGATTACAAGTCCTAGACATGGATGAAGAATGGTTAGAAGTGTGAAGAAAGACTTGTTGAAATTTGGTCCCAAATAGGATAAGAACCCACAACCATTGCTTTGATGCAGTAAATGGCTTGTAAAAGGTTATTTTGGGTTAGAATATGTTATAATACAATGAATTTGATTGATTACAAGTGCTAGAGATGGATGAAGAATGTTTAGAAGTGTTAAAAAAGACTTATTGAAATCTGGTCCCAAATGGGATAAGAACCCAAAACCAATGCTGTGAGGCAGTAAATGGCTTGTATAAAGTTATTTTGGGTTAGAATATGTTATAATAGAATTTGATTGATTACAAGTGCTAGAGATGGATGAAGAATGTTTAGAAGTGTGAAGAAAGACTTATTGAAATCTGGTCCCAAATGGGATAAGAACCCACAACTATTGCTTTGAGGCAGTAAATGGCTTGTATAAAGTTATTTTGGGTTAGAATATGTTATAATACAATGAATTTGATTGATTACAAGTGCTAGAGATGGATGTAGAATGTTTAGAATTGTGAAGAAAGACTTGTTGAAATCTGGTCCCAAATGGGATAAGAACCCACAACCATTGCTTTGATGCAGTAAATGGCTTGTAAAAGGTTATTTTGGGTTAGAATATCTTATAATACAATGAATTTGATTGATTAAAAGTGCTAGAGATGGATGAAGAATGTTTAGAAGTGTTAAGAAAGACTTATTGAAATCTGGTCCCAAATGGGATAAGAACCCAAAACCAAGGCTGTGAGGCAGTAAATGGCTTGTATAAAGTTATTTTGGGTTAGAATATGTTATAATAGAATTTGATTGATTACAAGTGCTAGAGATGGATGAAGAATGTTTAGAAGTGTGAAGAAAGACTTATTGAAATCTGGTCCCAAATGGGATAAGAACCCACAACTATTGCTTTGAGGGAGTAAATGGCTTGTATAAGGTTATTTTGGATTAGAATATGTTATAATACAATGAATTTGATTGATTACAAGTGCTAGAGATGGATGTAGAATGTTTAGAAGTGTGAAGAAAGACTTGTTGAAATCTGGTCCCAAATGGGATAAGAACCCACAACCATTGCTTTGATGCAGTAAATGGCTTGTAAAAGGTTATTTTGGGTTAGAATATGTTATAATACAATGAATTTGATTGATTACAAGTGCTAGAGATGGATGAAGAATGTTTAGAAGTGTTAAGAAAGACTTATTGAAATCTGGTCCCAAATGAGATAAGAACCCACAACCAATGCTGTGAGGCAGTAAATGGCTTGTATAAAGTTATTTTGGGTTAGAATATGTTATACTACAATGAATTTGATTGATTACAAGTCCTAGAGATGGATGAAGAATGTTTAGAAGTGTGAAGAAAGACTTATTGAAATCTGGTCCCAAATGGGGTAAGAATCCAAAACAAATGCTTTGAGGCAGTAAATGGATTGTATAAAGTTATTTTGGGTTAGAATATGTTATAATACAATGAATTTGATTGATTACAAGTGCTAGAGATGGATGAAGAATGTTTAGAAGTGTGAAGAAAGACTTATTGAATTCTGGTCCCAAATAGGATAAGAACCCACAACCATTGCTTTGAGGCAGTAAATGGCTTGTAAAAGGTTATTTTGGGTTAGAATATGTTACAATACAATGCATTTGATTGATTACAAGTGCTAGAGATGCATGAAGAATGTTTAGAAGTGTGAAGAAAGACTTATTAAAATCTGGTCCTAAATGGGATAAGAACCCAAAACCAATCCTTTGAGGCAGTAAATGGCTTGTATAAAGTTATTTTGGGTTAGAATATGTTATAATACAATGAATTTGATTGATTACAAGTCCTAGAGATGGATGAAGAATGTATAGAATTGTGAAGAAAGACTTGTTGAAATCTGGTCCCAAATGGGATAAGAACCCACAACCATTGCTTTGAGGCAGTAAATGGCTTGTAAAAGGTTATTTTGGGTTAGAATATGTTATAATACAATGAATTTGATTGATTACAAGTGCTAGAGATGGATGAAGAATGTTTAGAAGTGTGAAGAAAGACTTGTTGAAATCTGGTCCCAACTGGGATAAGAACCCACAACCATTGCTTTGAGGTAGTAAATGGCTTGTATAAAGTTATTTTGGGTTAGAATATGTTATAATACAATGAATTTGATTGATTACAAGTCCTAGACATGGATGAAGAATGGTTAGAAGTGTGAAGAAAGACTTGTTGAAATTTGGTCCCAAATAGGATAAGAACCCACAACCATTGCTTTGATGCAGTAAATGGCTTGTAAAAGGTTATTTTGGGTTAGAATATGTTATAATACAATGAATTTGATTGATTACAAGTGCTAGAGATGGATGAAGAATGTTTAGAAGTGTTAAAAAAGACTTATTGAAATCTGGTCCCAAATGGGATAAGAACCCAAAACCAATGCTGTGAGGCAGTAAATGGCTTGTATAAAGTTATTTTGGGTTAGAATATGTTATAATAGAATTTGATTGATTACAAGTGCTAGAGATGGATGAAGAATGTTTAGAAGTGTGAAGAAAGACTTATTGAAATCTGGTCCCAAATGGGATAAGAACCCACAACTATTGCTTTGAGGCAGTAAATGGCTTGTATAAAGTTATTTTGGGTTAGAATATGTTATAATACAATGAATTTGATTGATTACAAGTGCTAGAGATGGATGTAGAATGTTTAGAATTGTGAAGAAAGACTTGTTGAAATCTGGTCCCAAATGGGATAAGAACCCACAACCATTGCTTTGATGCAGTAAATGGCTTGTAAAAGGTTATTTTGGGTTAGAATATCTTATAATACAATGAATTTGATTGATTAAAAGTGCTAGAGATGGATGAAGAATGTTTAGAAGTGTTAAGAAAGACTTATTGAAATCTGGTCCCAAATGGGATAAGAACCCAAAACCAATGCTGTGAGGCAGTAAATGGCTTGTATAAAGTTATTTTGGGTTAGAATATGTTATACTACAATGAATTTGATTGATTACAAGTGCTAGAGATGGATGAAGAATGTTTAGAAGTGTGAAGAAAGACTTATTGAAATCTGGTCCCAAATGGGATAAGAACCCACAACTATTGCTTTGAGGGAGTAAATGGCTTGTATAAGGTTATTTTGGATTAGAATATGTTATAATACAATGAATTTGATTGATTACAAGTGCTAGAGATGGATGTAGAATGTTTAGAAGTGTGAAGAAAGACTTGTTGAAATCTGGTCCCAAATGGGATAAGAACCCACAACCATTGCTTTGATGCAGTAAATGGCTTGTAAAAGGTTATTTTGGGTTAGAATATGTTATAATACAATGAATTTGATTGATTACAAGTGCTAGAGATGGATGAAGAATGTTTAGAAGTGTTAAGAAAGACTTATTGAAATCTGGTCCCAATAGGGATAAGAACCCACAACCAATGCTGTGAGGCAGTAAATGGCTTGTATAAAGTTATTTTGGGTTAGAATATGTTATACTACAATGAATTTGATTGATTACAAGTCTTAGAGATGGATGAAGAATGTTTAGAAGTGTGAAGAAAGACTTATTTAAATCTAGTCCCAAATGGGGTAAGAATCCAAAACAAATGCTTTGAGGCAGTAAATGGCTTGTATAAAGTTATTTTGGGTTAGAATATGTTATAATACAATGAATTTGATTGAGTACAAGTGCTAGAGATGGATGAAGAATGTTTAGAAGTGTGAAGAAAGACTTATTGAATCTTGGTCCCAAATAGGATAAGAACCCACAACCATTGCTTTGAGGCAGTAAATGGCTTGTAAAAGGTTATTTTAGGTTAGAATATGTTATAATACAATGCATTAGATTGATTACAAGTGCTAGAGATGCATGAAGAATGTTTAGAAGTGTGAAGAAAGACTTATTAAAATCTGGTCCTAAATGGGATAAGAACCCAAAACCAATCCTTTGACGCAGTAAATGGCTTGTATAAAGTTATTTTGGGTTAGAATATGTTATAATACAATGAATTTGATTGATTACAAGTCCTAGAGATGGATGAAGAATGTTTAGAATTGTGAAGAAAGACTTGTTGAAATCTGGTCCCAAATGGGATAAGAACCCACAACCATTGCTTTGAGGCAGTAAATGGCTTGTAAAAGGTTATTTTGGGTTAGAATATGTTATAATACAATGAATTTGATTGATTACAAGTGCTAGAGATGGATGTAGAATGTTTAGAAGTGTGAAGAAAGACTTGTTGAAATCTGGTCCCAACTGGGATAAGAACCCACAACCATTGCTTTGAGGCAGTAAATGGCTTGTATAAAGTTATTTTGGGTTAGAATATGTTATAATACAATGAATTTGATTGATTACAAGTCCTAGACATGGATGAAGAATGGTTAGACGTGTGAAGAAAGACTTGTTGAAATTTGGTCCCAAATAGGATAAGAACCCACAACCATTGCTTTGAGGCAGTAAATGGCTTGTAAAAGGTTATTTTGGGTTAGAATATGTTATAATACAATGAATTTGATTGATTACAAGTGCTAGAGATGGATGAAGAATGTTTAGAAGTGTTAAGAAAGACTTATTGAAATCTGGTCCCAAATGGGATAAGAACCCAAAACCAATGCTGTGAGGCAGTAAATGGCTTGTATAAAGTTATTTTGGGTTAGAATATGTTATAATAGAATTTGATTGATTACAAGTGCTAGAGATGGATGAAGAATGTTTAGAAGTGTGAAGAAAGACTTATTGAAATCTGGTCCCAAATGGGATAAGAACCCACAACTATTGCTTTGAGGCAGTAAATGGCTTGTATAAGGTTATTTTGGGTTAGAATATGTTATAATACAATGAATTTGATTGATTACAAGTGCTAGAGATGTATGTAGAATGTTTAGAATTGTAAAGAAAGACTTGTTGAAATCTGGTCCCAAATGGGATAAGAACCCACAACCATTGCTTTGATGCAGTAAATGGCTTGTAAAAAGTTATTTTGGGTTAGAATATGTTATAATACAATGAATTTGATTGATTAAAAGTGCTAGAGATGGATGAAGAATGTTTAGAAGTGTTAAGAAAGACTTATTGAAATCTGGTCCCAAATGGGATAAGAACCCAAAACCAATGCTGTGAGGCAGTAAATGGCTTGTATAAAGTTATTTTGGGTTAGAATATGTTATAATAGAATTTGATTGATTACAAGTGCTAGAGATGGATGAAGAATGTTTAGAAGTGTGAAGAAAGACTTATTGAACTCTGGTCCCAAATGGGATAAGAACCCACAACTATTGCTTTGAGGCAGTAAATGGCTTGTATAAGGTTATTTTGGGTTAGAATATGTTATAATACAATGAATTTGATTGATTACAAGTGCTAGAGATGGATGAAGAATGTTTAGAAGTGTTAAGAAAGACTTATTGAAATCTGGTCCCAAATGGGATAAGAACCCAAAACCAATGCTGTGAGGCAGTAAATGGCTTGTATAAAGTTATTTTGGGTTAGAATATGTTATAATAGAATTTGATTGATTACAAGTGCTAGAGATGGATGAAGAATGTTTAGAAGTGTGAAGAAAGACTTACTGAAATCTGGTCCCAAATGGGATAAGAACCCACAACTATTGCTTTGAGGCAGTAAATGGCTTGTATAAGGTTATTTTGGGTTAGAATATGTTATAATACAATGAATTTGATTGATTACAAGTGCTAGAGATGGATGTAGAATGTTTAGAATTGTGAAGAAAGACTTGTTGAAATCTGGTCCCAAATGGGATAAGAACCCACAACCATTGCTTTGATGCAGTAAATGGCTTGTAAAAGGTTATTTTGGGTTAGAATATGTTATAATACAATGAATTTGATTGATTAAAAGTGCTAGAGATGGATGAAGAATGTTTAGAAGTGTTAAGAAAGACTTATTGAAATCTGGTCCCAAATGGGATAAGAACCCAAAACCAATGCTGTGAGGCAGTAAATGGCTTGTATAAAGTTATTTTGGGTTAGAATATGTTATAATAGAATTTGATTGATTACAAGTGCTAGAGATGGATGAAGAATGTTTAGAAGTGTGAAGAAAGACTTATTGAAATCTGGTCCCAAATGGGATAAGAACCCACAACTATTGCTTTGAGGGAGTAAATGGCTTGTATAAGGTTATTTTGGATTAGAATATGTTATAATACAATGAATTTGATTGATTACAAGTGCTAGAGATGGATGTAGAATGTTTAGAAGTGTGAAGAAAGACTTGTTGAAATCAGGTCCCAAATGGGATAAGAACCCACAACCATTGCTTTGATGCAGTAAATGGCTTGTAAAAGGTTATTTTGGATTAGAATATGTTATAATACAATGAATTTGATTGATTACAAGTGCTAGAGATGGATGAAGAATGTTTAGAAGTGTTAAGAAAGACTTATTGAAATCTGGTCCCAAATGGGATAAGAACCCACAACCAATGCTGTGAGGCAGTAAATGGCTTGTATAAAGTTATTTTGGGTTAGAATATGTTATACTACAATGAATTTGATTGATTACAAGTCTTAGAGATGGATGAAGAATGTTTAGAAGTGTGAAGAAAGACTTATTGAAATCTGGTCCCAAATGGGGTAAGAATCCAAAACAAATGCTTTGAGGCAGTAAATGGCTTGTATAAAGTTATTTTGGGTTAGAATATGTTATAATACAATGAATTTGATTGATTACAAGTGCTAGAGATGGATGAAGAATGTTTAGAAGTGTGAAGAAAGACTTATTGAATTCTGGTCCCAAATAGGTTAAGAACCCACAACCATTGCTTTGAGGCAGTAAATGGCTTGTAAAAGGTTATTTTGGGTTAGAATATGTTATAATACAATGCATTTGATTGATTACAAGTGCTAGAGATGCATGAAGAATGTTTAGAAGTGTGAAGAAAGACTTATTAAAATCTGGTCCTAAATGGGATAAGAACCCAAAACCAATCCTTTGACGCAGTAAATGGCTTGTATAAAGTTATTTTGGGTTAGAATATGTTATAATACAATGAATTTGATTGATTACAAGTCCTAGAGATGGATGAAGAATGTTTAGAATTGTGAAGTAAGACTTGTTGAAATCTGGTCCCAAATGGGATAAGAACCCACAACCATTGCTTTGAGGCAGTAAATGGCTTGTAAAAGGTTATTTTGGGTTAGAATATGTTATAATACAATGAATTTGATTGATTACAAGTGCTAGAGATGGATGTAGAATGTTTAGAAGTGTGAAGAAAGACTTGTTGAAATCTGGTCCCAACTGGGATAAGAACCCACAACCATTGCTTTGAGGCAGTAAATGGCTTGTATAAAGTTATTTTGGGTTAGAATATGTTATAATACAATGAATTTGATTGATTACAAGTCCTAGACATAGATGAAGAATGGTTAGAAGTGTGAAGAAAGACTTGTTGAAATTTGGTCCCAAATAGGATAAGAACCCACAACCATTGCTTTGAGGCAGTAAATGGCTTGTAAAAGGTTATTTTGGGTTAGAATATGTTATAATACAATGAATTTGATTGATTACAAGTGCTAGAGATGGATGAAGAATGTTTAGAAGTGTTAAGAAAGACTTATTGAAATCTGGTCCCAAATGGGATAAGAACCTAAAACCAATGCTGTGAGGCAGTAAATGGCTTGTATAAAGTTATTTTGGGTTAGAATATGTTATAATAGAATTTGATTGATTACAAGTGCTAGAGATGGATGAAGAATGTTTAGAAGTGTGAAGAAAGACTTATTGAAATCTGGTCCCAAATGGGATAAGAACCCACAACTATTGCTTTGAGGCAGTAAATGGCTTGTATAAGGTTATTTTGGGTTAGAATATGTTATAATACAATGAATTTGATTGATTACAAGTGCTAGAGATGGATGTAGAATGTTTAGAATTGTGAAGAAAGACTTGTTGAAATCTGGTCCCAAATGGGATAAGAACCCACAACCATTGCTTTGATGCAGTAAATGGCTTGTAAAAGGTTATTTTGGGTTAGAATATGTTATAATACAATTAATTTGATTGATTAAAAGTGCTAGAGATGGATGAAGAATGTTTAGAAGTGTTAATAAAGACTTATTGAAATCTGGTCCCAAATGGGATAAGAACCCAAAACCAATGCTGTGAGGCAGTAAATGGCTTGTATAAAGTTATTTTGGGTTAGAATATGTTATAATAGAATTTGATTGATTACAAGTGCTAGAGATGGATGAAGAATGTTTAGAAGTGTGAAGAAAGACTTATTGAAATCTGGTCCCAAATGGGATAAGAACCCACAACTATTGCTTTGAGGCAGTAAATGGCTTGTATAAGGTTATTTTGGATTAGAATATGTTATAATACAATGAATTTGATTGATTACAAGTGCTAGAGATGGATGTAGAATGTTTAGAAGTGTGAAGAAAGACTTGTTGAAATCTGGTCCCAAATGGGATAAGAACCCACAACCAATGCTTTGAGGCAGTAAATGGCTTGTATAAAGTTATTTTGGGTTAGAATATGTTATAATACAATGAATTTGATTGATTACAAGTCCTAGAGATGGATGAAGAATGTTTAGAAGTGTGAAAAAAGACTTATTGAAATCTGGTCCCAAATGGGGTAAGAATCCAAAACGAATGCTTTGAGGCAGTAAATGGCTTGTATAAAGTTATTTTGGGTTAGAATATGTTATAATACAATGAATTTGATTGATTACAAGTGCTAGAGTTGGATGAAGAATGTTTAGAAGTGTGAAGAAAGACTTATTGAATTCTGGTCCCAAATAGGATAAGAACCCACAACCATTGCTTTGAGGCAGTAAATGGCTTGTAAAAGGTTATTTTGGGTTAGAATATGTTATAATACAATGAATTTGATTGATTACAAGTGCTAGAGATGGATGTAGAATGTTTAGAATTGTGAAGAAAGACTTGTTGAAATCTGGTCCCAAATGGGATAAGAACCCACAACCATTGCTTTGATGCAGTAAATGGCTTGTAAAAGGTTATTTTGGGTTAGAATATGTTATAATACAATTAATTTGATTGATTAAAAGTGCTAGAGATGGATGAAGAATGTTTAGAAGTGTTAATAAAGACTTATTGAAATCTGGTCCCAAATGGGATAAGAACCCAAAACCAATGCTGTGAGGCAGTAAATGGCTTGTATAAAGTTATTTTGGGTTAGAATATGTTATAATAGAATTTGATTGATTACAAGTGCTAGAGATGGATGAAGAATGTTTAGAAGTGTGAAGAAAGACTTATTGAAATCTGGTCCCAAATGGGATAAGAACCCACAACTATTGCTTTGAGGCAGTAAATGGCTTGTATAAGGTTATTTTGGATTAGAATATGTTATAATACAATGAATTTGATTGATTACAAGTGCTAGAGATGGATGTAGAATGTTTAGAAGTGTGAAGAAAGACTTGTTGAAATCTGGTCCCAAATGGGATAAGAACCCACAACCAATGCTTTGAGGCAGTAAATGGCTTGTATAAAGTTATTTTGGGTTAGAATATGTTATAATACAATGAATTTGATTGATTACAAGTCCTAGAGATGGATGAAGAATGTTTAGAAGTGTGAAAAAAGACTTATTGAAATCTGGTCCCAAATGGGGTAAGAATCCAAAACAAATGCTTTGAGGCAGTAAATGGCTTGTATAAAGTTATTTTGGGTTAGAATATGTTATAATACAATGAATTTGATTGATTACAAGTGCTAGAGTTGGATGAAGAATGTTTAGAAGTGTGAAGAAAGACTTATTGAATTCTGGTCCCAAATAGGATAAGAACCCACAACCATTGCTTTGAGGCAGTAAATGGCTTGTAAAAGGTTATTTTGGGTTAGAATATGTTATAATACAATGCATTTGATTGATTACAAGTGCTTGAGATGCATGAAGAATGTTTAGAAGTGTGAAGAAAGACTTATTAAAATCTGGTCCTAAATGGGATAAGAACCCAAAACCAATCCTTTGACGCAGTAAATGGCTTGTATAAAGTTATTTTGGGTTAGAATATGTTATAATACAATGAATTTGATTGATTACAAGTCCTAGACATAGATGAAGAATGGTTAGAAGTGTGAAGAAAGACTTGTTGAAATTTGGTCCCAAATAGGATAAGAACCCACAACCATTGCTTTGAGGCAGTAAATGGCTTGTAAAAGGTTATTTTGGGTTAGAATATGTTATAATACAATGAATTTGATTGATTACAAGTGCTAGAGATGGATGAAGAATGTTTAGAAGTGTTAAGAAAGACTTATTGAAATCTGGTCCCAAATGGGATAAGAACCTAAAACCAATGCTGTGAGGCAGTAAATGGCTTGTATAAAGTTATTTTGGGTTAGAATATGTTATAATAGAATTTGATTGATTACAAGTGCTAGAGATGGATGAAGAATGTTTAGAAGTGTGAAGAAAGACTTATTGAAATCTTGTCCCAAATGGGATAAGAACCCACAACTATTGCTTTGAGGCAGTAAATGGCTTGTATAAGGTTATTTTGGGTTAGAATATGTTATAATACAATGAATTTGATTGATTACAAGTGCTAGAGATGGATGTAGAATGTTTAGAATTGTGAAGAAAGACTTGTTGAAATCTGGTCCCAAATGGGATAAGAACCCACAACCATTGCTTTGATGCAGTAAATGGCTTGTAAAAGGTTATTTTGGGTTAGAATATGTTATAATACAATGAATTTGATTGATTAAAAGTGCTAGAGATGGATGAAGAATGTTTAGAAGTGTTAATAAAGACTTATTGAAATCTGGTCCCAAATGGGATAAGAACCCAAAACCAATTCTGTGAGGCAGTAAATGGCTTGTATAAAGTTATTTTGGGTTAGAATATGTTATAATAGAATTTGATTGATTACAAGTGCTAGAGATGGATGAAGAATGTTTAGAAGTGTGAAGAAAGACTTATTGAAATCTGGTCCCAAATGGGATAAGAACCCACAACTATTGCTTTGAGGCAGTAAATGGCTTGTATAAGGTTATTTTGGATTAGAATATGTTATAATACAATGAATTTGATTGATTGCAAGTGCTAGAGATGGATGTAGAATGTTTAGAAGTGTGAAGAAAGACTTGTTGAAATCTGGTCCCAAATGGGATAAGAACCCACAACCAATGCTTTGAGGCAGTAAATGGCTTGTATAAAGTTATTTTGGGTTAGAATATGTTATAATACAATGAATTTGATTGATTACAAGTCCTAGAGATGGATGAAGAATGTTTAGAAGTGTGAAAAAAGACTTATTGAAATCTGGTCCCAAATGGGGTAAGAATCCAAAACAAATGCTTTGAGGCAGTAAATGGCTTGTATAAAGTTATTTTGGGTTAGAATATGTTATAATACAATGAATTTGATTGATTACAAGTGCTAGAGTTGGATGAAGAATGTTTAGAAGTGTGAAGAAAGACTTATTGAATTCTGGTCCCAAATAGGATAAGAACCCACAACCATTGCTTTGAGGCAGTAAATGGCTTGTAAAAGGTTATTTTGGGTTAGAATATGTTATAATACAATGAATTTGATTGATTACAAGTGCTAGAGATGGATGTAGAATGTTTAGAATTGTGAAGAAAGACTTGTTGAAATCTGGTCCCAAATGGGATAAGAACCCACAACCATTGCTTTGATGCAGTAAATGGCTTGTAAAAGGTTATTTTGGGTTAGAATATGTTATAATACAATTAATTTGATTGATTAAAAGTGCTAGAGATGGATGAAGAATGTTTAGAAGTGTTAATAAAGACTTATTGAAATCTGGTCCCAAATGGGATAAGAACCCAAAACCAATGCTGTGAGGCAGTTAATGGCTTGTATAAAGTTATTTTGGGTTAGAATATGTTATAATAGAATTTGATTGATTACAAGTGCTAGAGATGGATGAAGAATGTTTAGAAGTGTGAAGAAAGACTTATTGAAATCTGGTCCCAAATGGGATAAGAACCCACAACTATTGCTTTGAGGCAGTAAATGGCTTGTATAAGGTTATTTTGGATTAGAATATGTTATAATACAATGAATTTGATTGATTACAAGTGCTAGAGATGGATGTAGAATGTTTAGAAGTGTGAAGAAAGACTTGTTGAAATCTGGTCCCAAATGGGATAAGAACCCACAACCAATGCTTTGAGGCAGTAAATGGCTTGTATAAAGTTATTTTGGGTTAGAATATGTTATAATACAATGAATTTGATTGATTACAAGTCCTAGAGATGGATGAAGAATGTTTAGAAGTGTGAAAAAAGACTTATTGAAATCTGGTCCCAAATGGGGTAAGAATCTAAAACAAATGCTTTGAGGCAGTAAATGGCTTGTATAAAGTTATTTTGGGTTAGAATATGTTATAATACAATGAATTTGATTGATTACAAGTGCTAGAGTTGGATGAAGAATGTTTAGAAGTGTGAAGAAAGACTTATTGAATTCTGGTCCCAAATAGGATAAGAACCCACAACCATTGCTTTGAGGCAGTAAATGGCTTGTAAAAGGTTATTTTGGGTTAGAATATGTTATAATACAATGCATTTGATTGATTACAAGTGCTTGAGATGCATGAAGAATGTTTAGAAGTGTGAAGAAAGACTTATTAAAATCTGGTCCTAAATGGGATAAGAAACCAAAACCAATCCTTTGACGCAGTAAATGGCTTGTATAAAGTTATTTTGGGTTAGAATATGTTATAATACAATGAATTTGATTGATTACAAGTCCTAGACATAGATGAAGAATGGTTAGAAGTGTGAAGAAAGACTTGTTGAAATTTGGTCCCAAATAGGATAAGAACCCACAACCATTGCTTTGAGGCAGTAAATGGCTTGTAAAAGGTTATTTTGGGTTAGAATATGTTATAATACAATGAATTTGATTGATTACAAGTGCTAGAGATGGATGAAGAATGTTTAGAAGTGTTAAGAAAGACTTATTGAAATCTGGTCCCAAATGGGATAAGAACCTAAAACCAATGCTGTGAGGCAGTAAATGGCTTGTATAAAGTTATTTTGGGTTAGAATATGTTATAATAGAATTTGATTGATTACAAGTGCTAGAGATGGATGAAGAATGTTTAGAAGTGTGAAGAAAGACTTATTGAAATCTGGTCCCAAATGGGATAAGAACCCACAACTATTGCTTTGAGGCAGTAAATGGCTTGTATAAGGTTATTTTGGGTTAGAATATGTTATAATACAATGAATTTGATTGATTACAAGTGCTAGAGATGGATGTAGAATGTTTAGAAGTGTGAAGAAAGACTTGTTGAAATCTGGTCCCAAATGGGATAAGAACCCACAACCAATGCTTTGAGGCAGTAAATGGCTTGTATAAAGTTATTTTGGGTTAGAATATGTTATAATACAATGAATTTGATTGATTGCAAGTGCTAGAGTTGGATGAAGAATGTTTAGAAGTGTGAAGAAAGACTTATTGAATTCTGGTCCCAAATAGGATAAGAACCCACAACCATTGCTTTGAGGCAGTAAATGGCTTGTAAAAGGTTATTTTGGGTTAGAATATGTTATAATACAATGAATTTGATTGATTACAAGTGCTAGAGATGGATGTAGAATGTTTAGAATTGTGAAGAAAGACTTGTTGAAATCTGGTCCCAAATGGGATAAGAACCCACAACCATTGCTTTGATGCAGTAAATGGCTTGTAAAAGGTTATTTTGGGTTAGAATATGTTATAATACAATTAATTTGATTGATTAAAAGTGCTAGAGATGGATGAAGAATGTTTAGAAGTGTTAATAAAGACTTATTGAAATCTGGTCCCAAATGGGACAAGAACCCAAAACCAATGCTGTGAGGCAGTAAATGGCTTGTATAAAGTTATTTTGGGTTAGAATATGTTATAATAGAATTTGATTGATTACAAGTGCTAGAGATGGATGAAGAATGTTTAGAAGTGTGAAGAAAGACTTATTGAAATCTGGTCCCAAATGGGATAAGAACCCACAACTATTGCTTTGAGGCAGTAAATGGCTTGTATAAGGTTATTTTGGATTAGAATATGTTATAATACAATGAATTTGATTGATTACAAGTGCTAGAGATGGATGTAGAATGTTTAGAAGTGTGAAGAAAGACTTGTTGAAATCTGGTCCCAAATGGGATAAGAACCCACAACCAATGCTTTGAGGCAGTAAATGGCTTGTATAAAGTTATTTTGGGTTAGAATATGTTATAATACAATGAATTTGATTGATTACAAGTCCTAGAGATGGATGAAGAATGTTTAGAAGTGTGAAAAAAGACTTATTGAAATCTGGTCCCAAATGGGGTAAGAATCCAAAACAAATGCTTTGAGGCAGTAAATGGCTTGTATAAAGTTATTTTGGGTTAGAATATGTTATAATACAATGAATTTGATTGATTACAAGTGCTAGAGTTGGATGAAGAATGTTTAGAAGTGTGAAGAAAGACTTATTGAATTCTGGTCCCAAATAGGATAAGAACCCACAACCATTGCTTTGAGGCAGTAAATGGCTTGTAAAAGGTTATTTTGGGTTAGAATATGTTATAATACAATGCATTTGATTGATTACAAGTGCTTGAGATGCATGAAGAATGTTTAGAAGTGTGAAGAAAGACTTATTAAAATCTGGTCCTAAATGGGATAAGAACCCAAAACCAATCCTTTGACGCAGTAAATGGCTTGTATAAAGTTATTTTGGGTTAGAATATGTTATAATACAATGAATTTGATTGATTACAAGTCCTAGACATAGATGAAGAATGGTTAGAAGTGTGAAGAAAGACTTGTTGAAATTTGGTCCCAAATAGGATAAGAACCCACAACCATTGCTTTGAGGCAGTAAATGGCTTGTAAAAGGTTATTTTGGGTTAGAATATGTTATAATACAATGAATTTGATTGATTACAAGTGCTAGAGATGGATGAAGAATGTTTAGAAGTGTTAAGAAAGACTTATTGAAATCTGGTCCCAAATGGGATAAGAACCTAAAACCAATGCTGTGAGGCAGTAAATGGCTTGTATAAAGTTATTTTGGGTTAGAATATGTTATAATAGAATTTGATTGATTACAAGTGCTAGAGATGGATGAAGAATGTTTAGAAGTGTGAAGAAAGACTTATTGAAATCTTGTCCCAAATGGGATAAGAACCCACAACTATTGCTTTGAGGCAGTAAATGGCTTGTATAAGGTTATTTTGGGTTAGAATATGTTATAATACAATGAATTTGATTGATTACAAGTGCTAGAGATGGATGTAGAATGTTTAGAATTGTGAAGAAAGACTTGTTGAAATCTGGTCCCAAATGGGATAAGAACCCACAACCATTGCTTTGATGCAGTAAATGGCTTGTAAAAGGTTATTTTGGGTTAGAATATGTTATAATACAATGAATTTGATTGATTAAAAGTGCTAGAGATGGATGAAGAATGTTTAGAAGTGTTAATAAAGACTTATTGAAATCTGGTCCCAAATGGGATAAGAACCCAAAACCAATGCTGTGAGGCAGTAAATGGCTTGTATAAAGTTATTTTGGGTTAGAATATGTTATAATAGAATTTGATTGATTACAAGTGCTAGAGATGGATGAAGAATGTTTAGAAGTGTGAAGAAAGACTTATTGAAATCTGGTCCCAAATGGGATAAGAACCCACAACTATTGCTTTGAGGCAGTAAATGGCAGTATAAGGTTATTTTGGATTAGAATATGTTATAATACAATGAATTTGATTGATTACAAGTGCTAGAGATGGATGTAGAATGTTTAGAAGTGTGAAGAAAGACTTGTTGAAATCTGGTCCCAAATGGGATAAGAACCCACAACCAATGCTTTGAGGCAGTAAATGGCTTGTATAAAGTTATTTTGGGTTAGAATATGTTATAATACAATGAATTTGATTGATTGCAAGTGCTAGAGTTGGATGAAGAATGTTTAGAAGTGTGAAGAAAGACTTATTGAATTCTGGTCCCAAATAGGATAAGAACCCACAACCATTGCTTTGAGGCAGTAAATGGCTTGTAAAAGGTTATTTTGGGTTAGAATATGTTATAATACAATGCATTTGATTGATTACAAGTGCTTGAGATGCATGAAGAATGTTTAGAAGTGTGAAGAAAGACTTATTAAAATCTGGTCCTAAATGGGATAAGAACCCAAAACCAATCCTTTGACGCAGTAAATGGCTTGTATAAAGTTATTTTGGGTTAGAATATGTTATAATACAATGAATTTGATTGATTACAAGTCCTAGACATAGATGAAGAATGGTTAGAAGTGTGAAGAAAGACTTGTTGAAATTTGGTCCCAAATAGGATAAGAACCCACAACCATTGCTTTGAGGCAGTAAATGGCTTGTAAAAGGTTATTTTGGGTTAGAATATGTTATAATACAATGAATTTGATTGATTACAAGTGCTAGAGATGGATGAAGAATGTTTAGAAGTGTTAAGAAAGACTTATTGAAATCTGGTCCCAAATGGGATAAGAACCTAAAACCAATGCTGTGAGGCAGTAAATGGCTTGTATAAAGTTATTTTGGGTTAGAATATGTTATAATAGAATTTGATTGATTACAAGTGCTAGAGATGGATGAAGAATGTTTAGAAGTGTGAAGAAAGACTTATTGAAATCTTGTCCCAAATGGGATAAGAACCCACAACTATTGCTTTGAGGCAGTAAATGGCTTGTATAAGGTTATTTGGGTTAGAATATGTTATAATACAATGAATTTGATTGATTACAAGTGCTAGAGATGGATGTAGAATGTTTAGAATTGTGAAGAAAGACTTGTTGAAATCTGGTCCCAAATGGGATAAGAACCCACAACCATTGCTTTGATGCAGTAAATGGCTTGTAAAAGGTTATTTTGGGTTAGAATATGTTATAATACAATGAATTTGATTGATTAAAAGTGCTAGAGATGGATGAAGAATGTTTAGAAGTGTTAATAAAGACTTATTGAAATCTGGTCCCAAATGGGATAAGAACCCAAAACCAATGCTGTGAGGCAGTAAATGGCTTGTATAAAGTTATTTTGGGTTAGAATATGTTATAATAGAATTTGATTGATTACAAGTGCTAGAGATGGATGAAGAATGTTTAGAAGTGTGAAGAAAGACTTATTGAAATCTGGTCCCAAATGGGATAAGAACCCACAACTATTGCTTTGAGGCAGTAAATGGCTTGTATAAGGTTATTTTGGATTAGAATATGTTATAATACAATGAATTTGATTGATTACAAGTGCTAGAGATGGATGTAGAATGTTTAGAAGTGTGAAGAAAGACTTGTTGAAATCTGGTCCCAAATGGGATAAGAACCCACAACCAATGCTTTGAGGCAGTAAATGGCTTGTATAAAGTTATTTTGGGTTAGAATATGTTATAATACAATGAATTTGATTGATTACAAGTCCTAGAGATGGATGAAGAATGTTTAGAAGTGTGAAAAAAGACTTATTGAAATCTGGTCCCAAATGGGGTAAGAATCCAAAACAAATGCTTTGAGGCAGTAAATGGCTTGTATAAAGTTATTTTGGGTTAGAATATGTTATAATACAATGAATTTGATTGATTACAAGTGCTAGAGTTGGATGAAGAATGTTTAGAAGTGTGAAGAAAGACTTATTGAATTCTGGTCCCAAATAGGATAAGAACCCACAACCATTGCTTTGAGGCAGTAAATGGCTTGTAAAAGGTTATTTTGGGTTAGAATATGTTATAATACAATGCATTTGATTGATTACAAGTGCTAGAGATGCATGAAGAATGTTTAGAAGTGTGAAGAAAGACTTATTAAAATCTGGTCCTAAATGGGATAAGAACCCAAAACCAATCCTTTGACGCAGTAAATGGCTTGTATAAAGTTATTTTGGGTTAGAATATGTTATAATACAATGAATTTGATTGATTACAAGTCCTAGAGATGGATGAAGAATGTTTAGAATTGTGAAGAAAGACTTGTTGAAATCTGGTCCCAAATGGGATAAGAACCCACAACCATTGCTTTGAGGCAGTAAATGGCTTGTAAAAGGTTATTTTGGGTTAGAATATGTTATAATACAATGAATTTGATTGATTACAAGTGCTAGAGATGGATGTAGAATGTTTAGAAGTGTGAAGAAAGACTTGTTGAAATCTGGTCCCAACTGGGATAAGAACCCACAACCATTGCTTTGAGGCAGTAAATGGCTTGTATAAAGTTATTTTGGGTTAGAATATGTTATAATACAATGAATTTGATTGATTACAAGTCCTAGAGATGGATGAAGAATGTTTAGAAGTGTGAAAAAAGACTTATTGAAATCTGGTCCCAAATGGGGTAAGAATCCAAAACAAATGCTTTGAGGCAGTAAATGGCTTGTATAAAGTTATTTTGGGTTAGAATATGTTATAATACAATGAATTTGATTGATTACAAGTGCTAGAGTTGGATGAAGAATGTTTAGAAGTGTGAAGAAAGACTTATTGAATTCTGGTCCCAAATAGGATAAGAACCCACAACCATTGCTTTGAGGCAGTAAATGGCTTGTAAAAGGTTATTTTGGGTTAGAATATGTTATAATACAATGCATTTGATTGATTACAAGTGCTTGAGATGCATGAAGAATGTTTAGAAGTGTGAAGAAAGACTTATTAAAATCTGGTCCTAAATGGGATAAGAACCCAAAACCAATCCTTTGACGCAGTAAATGGCTTGTATAAAGTTATTTTGGGTTAGAATATGTTATAATACAATGAATTTGATTGATTACAAGTCCTAGACATAGATGAAGAATGGTTAGAAGTGTGAAGAAAGACTTGTTGAAATTTGGTCCCAAATAGGATAAGAACCCACAACCATTGCTTTGAGGCAGTAAATGGCTTGTAAAAGGTTATTTTGGGTTAGAATATGTTATAATACAATGAATTTGATTGATTACAAGTGCTAGAGATGGATGAAGAATGTTTAGAAGTGTTAAGAAAGACTTATTGAAATCTGGTCCCAAATGGGATAAGAACCTAAAACCAATGCTGTGAGGCAGTAAATGGCTTGTATAAAGTTATTTTGGGTTAGAATATGTTATAATAGAATTTGATTGATTACAAGTGCTAGAGATGGATGAAGAATGTTTAGAAGTGTGAAGAAAGACTTATTGAAATCTTGTCCCAAATGGGATAAGAACCCACAACTATTGCTTTGAGGCAGTAAATGGCTTGTATAAGGTTATTTGGGTTAGAATATGTTATAATACAATGAATTTGATTGATTACAAGTGCTAGAGATGGATGTAGAATGTTTAGAATTGTGAAGAAAGACTTGTTGAAATCTGGTCCCAAATGGGATAAGAACCCACAACCATTGCTTTGATGCAGTAAATGGCTTGTAAAAGGTTATTTTGGGTTAGAATATGTTATAATACAATGAATTTGATTGATTAAAAGTGCTAGAGATGGATGAAGAATGTTTAGAAGTGTTAATAAAGACTTATTGAAATCTGGTCCCAAATGGGATAAGAACCCAAAACCAATGCTGTGAGGCAGTAAATGGCTTGTATAAAGTTATTTTGGGTTAGAATATGTTATAATAGAATTTGATTGATTACAAGTGCTAGAGATGGATGAAGAATGTTTAGAAGTGTGAAGAAAGACTTATTGAAATCTGGTCCCAAATGGGATAAGAACCCACAACTATTGCTTTGAGGCAGTAAATGGCTTGTATAAGGTTATTTTGGATTAGAATATGTTATAATACAATGAATTTGATTGATTACAAGTGCTAGAGATGGATGTAGAATGTTTAGAAGTGTGAAGAAAGACTTGTTGAAATCTGGTCCCAAATGGGATAAGAACCCACAACCAATGCTTTGAGGCAGTAAATGGCTTGTATAAAGTTATTTTGGGTTAGAATATGTTATAATACAATGAATTTGATTGATTACAAGTCCTAGAGATGGATGAAGAATGTTTAGAAGTGTGAAAAAAGACTTATTGAAATCTGGTCCCAAATGGGGTAAGAATCCAAAACAAATGCTTTGAGGCAGTAAATGGCTTGTATAAAGTTATTTTGGGTTAGAATATGTTATAATACAATGAATTTGATTGATTACAAGTGCTAGAGTTGGATGAAGAATGTTTAGAAGTGTGAAGAAAGACTTATTGAATTCTGGTCCCAAATAGGATAAGAACCCACAACCATTGCTTTGAGGCAGTAAATGGCTTGTAAAAGGTTATTTTGGGTTAGAATATGTTATAATACAATGCATTTGATTGATTACAAGTGCTAGAGATGCATGAAGAATGTTTAGAAGTGTGAAGAAAGACTTATTAAAATCTGGTCCTAAATGGGATAAGAACCCAAAACCAATCCTTTGACGCAGTAAATGGCTTGTATAAAGTTATTTTGGGTTAGAATATGTTATAATACAATGAATTTGATTGATTACAAGTCCTAGAGATGGATGAAGAATGTTTAGAATTGTGAAGAAAGACTTGTTGAAATCTGGTCCCAAATGGGATAAGAACCCACAACCATTGCTTTGAGGCAGTAAATGGCTTGTAAAAGGTTATTTTGGGTTAGAATATGTTATAATACAATGAATTTGATTGATTACAAGTGCTAGAGATGGATGTAGAATGTTTAGAAGTGTGAAGAAAGACTTGTTGAAATCTGGTCCCAACTGGGATAAGAACCCACAACCATTGCTTTGAGGCAGTAAATGGCTTGTATAAAGTTATTTTGGGTTAGAATATGTTATAATACAATGAATTTGATTGATTACAAGTCCTAGAGATGGATGAAGAATGTTTAGAAGTGTGAAAAAAGACTTATTGAAATCTGGTCCCAAATGGGGTAAGAATCCAAAACAAATGCTTTGAGGCAGTAAATGGCTTGTATAAAGTTATTTTGGGTTAGAATATGTTATAATACAATGAATTTGATTGATTACAAGTGCTAGAGTTGGATGAAGAATGTTTAGAAGTGTGAAGAAAGACTTATTGAATTCTGGTCCCAAATAGGATAAGAACCCACAACCATTGCTTTGAGGCAGTAAATGGCTTGTAAAAGGTTATTTTGGGTTAGAATATGTTATAATACAATGCATTTGATTGATTACAAGTGCTAGAGATGCATGAAGAATGTTTAGAAGTGTGAAGAAAGACTTATTAAAATCTGGTCCTAAATGGGATAAGAACCCAAAACCAATCCTTTGACGCAGTAAATGGCTTGTATAAAGTTATTTTGGGTTAGAATATGTTATAATACAATGAATTTGATTGATTACAAGTCCTAGAGATGGATGAAGAATGTTTAGAATTGTGAAGAAAGACTTGTTGAAATCTGGTCCCAAATGGGATAAGAACCCACAACCATTGCTTTGAGGCAGTAAATGGCTTGTAAAAGGTTATTTTGGGTTAGAATATGTTATAATACAATGAATTTGATTGATTACAAGTGCTAGAGATGGATGTAGAATGTTTAGAAGTGTGAAGAAAGACTTGTTGAAATCTGGTCCCAACTGGGATAAGAACCCACAACCATTGCTTTGAGGCAGTAAATGGCTTGTATAAAGTTATTTTGGGTTAGAATATGTTATAATACAATGAATTTGATTGATTACAAGTCCTAGACATGGATGAAGAATGGTTAGAAGTGTGAAGAAAGACTTGTTCAAATTTGGTCCCAAATAGGATAAGAACCCACAACCATTGCTTTGAGGCAGTAAATGGCTTGTAAAAGGTTATTTTGGGTTAGAATATGTTATAATACAATGAATTTGATTGATTACAAGTGCTAGAGATGGATGAAGAATGTTTAGAAGTGTTAAGAAAGACTTATTGAAATCTGGTCCCAAATGGGATAAGAACCCAAAACCAATGCTGTGAGGCAGTAAATGGCTTGTATAAAGTTATTTTGGGTTAGAATATGTTATAATAGAATTTGATTGATTACAAGTGCTAGAGATGGATGAAGAATGTTTAGAAGTGTGAAGAAAGACTTATTGAAATCTGGTCCCAAATGGGATAAGAACCCACAACTATTGCTTTGAGGCAGTAAATGGCTTGTATAAGGTTATTTTGGGTTAGAATATGTTATAATACAATGAATTTGATTGATTACAAGTGCTAGAGATGGATGTAGAATGTTTAGAATTGTGAAGAAAGACTTGTTGAAATCTGGTCCCAAATGGGATAAGAACCCACAACCATTGCTTTGATGCAGTAAATGGCTTGTAAAAGGTTATTTTGGGTTAAAATATGTTATAATACAATGAATTTGATTGATTAAAAGTGCTAGAGATGGATGAAGAATGTTTAGAAGTGTTAAGAAAGACTTATTGAAATCTGGTCCCAAATGGGATAAGAACCCAAAACCAATGCTGTGAGGCAGTAAATGGCTTGTATAAAGTTATTTTGGGTTAGAATATGTTATAATAGAATTTGATTGATTACAAGTGCTAGAGATGGATGAAGAATGTTTAGAAGTGTGAAGAAAGACTTATTGAAATCTGGTCCCAAATGGGATAAGAACCCACAACTATTGCTTTGAGGCAGTAAATGGCTTGTATAAGGTTATTTTGGATTAGAATATGTTATAATACAATGAATTTGATTGATTACAAGTGCTAGAGATGGGTGTAGAATGTTTAGAAGTGTGAAGAAAGACTTGTTGAAATCTGGTCCCAAATGGGATAAGAACCCACAACCAATGCTTTGAGGCAGTAAATGGCTTGTATAAAGTTATTTTGGGTTAGAATATGTTATAATACAATGAATTTGATTGATTACAAGTCCTAGAGATGGATGAAGAATGTTTAGAAGTGTGAAAAAAGACTTATTGAAATCTGGTCCCAAATGGGGTAAGAATCCAAAACAAATGCTTTGAGGCAGTAAATGGCTTGTATAAAGTTATTTTGGGTTAGAATATGTTATAATACAATGAATTTGATTGATTACAAGTGCTAGAGTTGGATGAAGAATGTTTAGAAGTGTGAAGAAAGACTTATTGAATTCTGGTCCCAAATAGGATAAGAACCCACAACCATTGCTTTGAGGCAGTAAATGGCTTGTAAAAGGTTATTTTGGGTTAGAATATGTTATAATACAATGCATTTGATTGATTACAAGTGCTAGAGATGCATGAAGAATGTTTAGAAGTGTGAAGAAAGACTTATTAAAATCTGGTCCTAAATGGGATAAGAACCCAAAACCAATCCTTTGACGCAGTAAATGGCTTGTATAAAGTTATTTTGGGTTAGAATATGTTATAATACAATGAATTTGATTGATTACAAGTCCTAGAGATGGATGAAGAATGTTTAGAATTGTGAAGAAAGACTTGTTGAAATCTGGTCCCAAATGGGATAAGAACCCACAACCATTGCTTTGAGGCAGTAAATGGCTTGTAAAAGGTTATTTTGGGTTAGAATATGTTATAATACAATGAATTTGATTGATTACAAGTGCTAGAGATGGATGTAGAATGTTTAGAAGTGTGAAGAAAGACTTGTTGAAATCTGGTCCCAACTGGGATAAGAACCCACAACCATTGCTTTGAGGCAGTAAATGGCTTGTATAAAGTTATTTTGGGTTAGAATATGTTATAATACAATGAATTTGATTGATTACAAGTCCTAGACATGGATGAAGAATGGTTAGAAGTGTGAAGAAAGACTTGTTCAAATTTGGTCCCAAATAGGATAAGAACCCACAACCATTGCTTTGAGGCAGTAAATGGCTTGTAAAAGGTTATTTTGGGTTAGAATATGTTATAATACAATGAATTTGATTGATTACAAGTGCTAGAGATGGATGAAGAATGTTTAGAAGTGTTAAGAAAGACTTATTGAAATCTGGTCCCAAATGGGATAAGAACCCAAAACCAATGCTGTGAGGCAGTAAATGGCTTGTATAAAGTTATTTTGGGTTAGAATATGTTATAATAGAATTTGATTGATTACAAGTGCTAGAGATGGATGAAGAATGTTTAGAAGTGTGAAGAAAGACTTATTGAAATCTTGTCCCAAATGGGATAAGAACCCACAACTATTGCTTTGAGGCAGTAAATGGCTTGTATAAGGTTATTTTGGGTTAGAATATGTTATAATACAATGAATTTGATTGATTACAAGTGCTAGAGATGGATGTAGAATGTTTAGAATTGTGAAGAAAGACTTGTTGAAATCTGGTCCCAAATGGGATAAGAACCCACAACCATTGCTTTGATGCAGTAAATGGCTTGTAAAAGGTTATTTTGGGTTAGAATATGTTATAATACAATGAATTTGATTGATTAAAAGTGCTAGAGATGGATGAAGAATGTTTAGAAGTGTTAAGAAAGACTTATTGAAATCTGGTCCCAAATGGGATAAGAACCCAAAACCAATGCTGTGAGGCAGTAAATGGCTTGTATAAAGTTATTTTGGGTTAGAATATGTTATAATAGAATTTGATTGATTACAAGTGCTAGAGATGGATGAAGAATGTTTAGAAGTGTGAAGAAAGACTTATTGAAATCTGGTCCCAAATGGGATAAGAACTCACAACTATTGCTTTGAGGCAGTAAATGGCTTGTATAAGGTTATTTTGGATTAGAATATGTTATAATACAATGAATTTGATTGATTACAAGTGCTAGAGATGGGTGTAGAATGTTTAGAAGTGTGAAGAAAGACTTGTTGAAATCTGGTCCCAAATGGGATAAGAACCCACAACCAATGCTTTGAGGCAGTAAATGGCTTGTATAAAGTTATTTTGGGTTAGAATATGTTATAATACAATGAATTTGATTGATTACAAGTCCTAGAGATGGATGAAGAATGTTTAGAAGTGTGAAAAAAGACTTATTGAAATCTGGTCCCAAATGGGGTAAGAATCCAAAACAAATGCTTTGAGGCAGTAAATGGCTTGTATAAAGTTATTTTGGGTTAGAATATGTTATAATACAATGAATTTGATTGATTACAAGTGCTAGAGTTGGATGAAGAATGTTTAGAAGTGTGAAGAAAGACTTATTGAATTCTGGTCCCAAATAGGATAAGAACCCACAACCATTGCTTTGAGGCAGTAAATGGCTTGTAAAAGGTTATTTTGGGTTAGAATATGTTATAATACAATGCATTTGATTGATTACAAGTGCTAGAGATGCATGAAGAATGTTTAGAAGTGTGAAGAAAGACTTATTAAAATCTGGTCCTAAATGGGATAAGAACCCAAAACAAATCCTTTGACGCAGTAAATGGCTTGTATAAAGTTATTTTGGGTTAGAATATGTTATAATACAATGAATTTGATTGATTACAAGTCCTAGAGATGGATGAAGAATGTTTAGAATTGTGAAGAAATACTTGTTGAAATCTGGTCCCAAATGGGATAAGAACCCACAACCATTGCTTTGAGGCAGTAAATGGCTTGTAAAAGGTTATTTTGGGTTAGAATATGTTATAATACAATGAATTTGATTGATTACAAGTGCTAGAGATGGATGTAGAATGTTTAGAAGTGTGAAGAAAGACTTGTTGAAATCTGGTCCCAACTGGGATAAGAACCCACAACCATTGCTTTGAGGCAGTAAATGGCTTGTATAAAGTTATTTTGGGTTAGAATATGTTATAATACAATGAATTTGATTGATTACAAGTCCTAGACATGGATGAAGAATGGTTAGAAGTGTGAAGAAAGACTTGTTGAAATTTGGTCCCAAATAGGATAAGAACCCACAACCATTGCTTTGAGGCAGTAAATGGCTTGTAAAAGGTTATTTTGGGTTAGAATATGTTATAATACAATGAATTTGATTGATTACAAGTGCTAGAGATGGATGAAGAATGTTTAGAAGTGTTAAGAAAGACTTATTGAAATCTGGTCCCAAATGGGATAAGAACCCAAAACCAATGCTGTGAGGCAGTAAATGGCTTGTATAAAGTTATTTTGGGTTAGAATATGTTATAATAGAATTTGATTGATTACAAGTGCTAGAGATGGATGAAGAATGTTTAGAAGTGTGAAGAAAGACTTATTGAAATCTGGTCCCAAATGGGATAAGAACCCACAACTATTGCTTTGAGGCAGTAAATGGCTTGTATAAGGTTATTTTGGGTTAGAATATGTTATAATACAATGAATTTGATTGATTACAAGTCCTAGAGATGGATGTAGAATGTTTAGAATTGTGAAGAAAGACTTGTTGAAATCTGGTCCCAAATGGGATAAGAACCCACAACCATTGCTTTGATGCAGTAAATGGCTTGTAAAAGGTTATTTTGGGTTAGAATATGTTATAATACAATGAATTTGATTGATTAAAAGTGCTAGAGATGGATGAAGAATGTTTAGAAGTGTTAAGAAAGACTTATTGAAATCTGGTCCCAAATGGGATAAGCACCCAAAACCAATGCTGTGAGGCAGTAAATGGCTTGTATAAAGTTATTTTGGGTTAGAATATGTTATAATAGAATTTGATTGATTACAAGTGCTAGAGATGGATGAAGAATGTTTAGAAGTGTGAAGAAAGACTTATTGAAATCTGGTCCCAAATGGGATAAGAACCCACAACTATTGCTTTGAGGCAGTAAATGGCTTGTATAAGGTTATTTTGGATTAGAATATGTTATAATACAATGAATCTGATTGATTACAAGTGCTAGAGATGGATGTAGAATGTTTAGAAGTGTGAAGAAAGACTTGTTGAAATCTGGTCCCAAATGGGATAAGAACCCACAACCAATGCTTTGAGGTAGTAAATGGCTTGTATAAAGTTATTTTGGGTTAGAATATGTTATAATACAATGAATTTGATTGATTACAAGTCCTAGAGATGGATGAAGAATGTTTAGAAGTGTGAAGAAAAACTTATTGAAATCTGGTCCCAAATGGGGTAAGAATCCAAAACAAATGCTTTGAGGCAGTAAATGGCTTGTATAAAGTTATTTTGGGTTAGACTATGTTATAATACAATGAAGTTGATTGATTACAAGTGCTAGAGATGGATGAAGAATGTTTAGAAGTGTGAAGAAAGACTTATTGAATTCTGGTCCCAAATAGGATAAGAACCCACAACCATTGCTTTGAGGCAGTAAATGGCTTGTAAAAGGTTATTTTGGGTTAGAATATGTTATAATACAATGCATTTGATTGATTACAAGTGCTAGAGATGCATGAAGAATGTTCAGAAGTGTGAAGAAAGACTTATTAAAATCTGGTCCTAAATGGGATAAGAACCCAAAATCAATCATTTGACGCAGTAAATAGCTTGTATAAAGTTATTTTGGGTTAGAATATGTTATAATACAATGAATTTGATTGATTACAAGTCCTAGAGATGGATGAAGAATGTTTAAAATTGTGAAGAAAGACTTGTTGAAATCTGGTCCCAAATGGGATAAGAACCCACAACCATTGATTTGAGGCAGTAAATGGCTTGTATAAGGTTATTTTGGGTTAGAATATGTTATAATACAATGAATTTGATTGATTACAAGTGCTAGAGATGGATGTAGAATGTTTAGAAGTGTGAAGAAAGACTTGTTGAAATCTGGTCCCAACTGGGATAAGAACCCACAACCATTGCTTTGAGGCAGTAAATGGCTTGTATAAAGTTATTTTGGGTTAGAATATGTTATAATACAATGAATTTGATTGATTACAAGTCCTAGACATGGATGAAGAATGGTTAGAAGTGTGAAGAAAGAGTTGTTGAAATTTGGTCCCAAATGGGATAAGAACCCACAACCATTGCTTTGATGCAGTAAATGGCTTGTAAAATGTTATTTTGGGTTAGAATATGTTATAATACAATGAATTTGATTGACTACAAGTGCTAGAGATGGATGAAGAATGTTTAGAAGTGTTAAGAAAGACTTATTGAAATCTGGTCCCAAATGGGATAAGAACCCACAACCAATGCTGTGAGGCAGTAAATGGCTTGTATAAAGTTAGTTTGGGTTAGAATATGTTATACTACAATGAATTTGATTGATTACAAGTCCTAGAGATGGATGAAGAATGTTTAGAAGTGTGAAGAAAGACTTATTGAAATCTGGTCCCAAATGGGGTAAGAATCCAAAACAAATGCTTTGAGGCAGTAAATGGCTTGTATAAAGTTATTTTGGGTTAGAATATGTTATAATACAATGAATTTGATTGATTACAAGTGCTAGAGATGGATGAAGAATGTTTAGAAGTGTGAAGAAAGACTTGTTGAAATCTGGTCCCAACTGGGATAAGAACCCACAACCATTGCTTTGAGGCAGTAAATGGCTAGTATAAAGTTATTTTGGGTTAGAATATGTTATAATACAATGAATTTGATTGATTACAAGTCCTAGAGATGGATGAAGAATGTTTAGAAGTGTGAAGAAAGACTTATTGAAATCTGGTCCCAAATGGGGTAAGAATCCAAAACAAATGCTTTGAGGCAGTAAATGGCTTGTATAAAGTTATTTTGGGTTAGACTATGTTATAATACAATGAAGTTGATTGATTACAAGTGCTAGAGATGGATGAAGAATGTTTAGAAGTGTGAAGAAAGACTTGTTGAAATCTGGTCCCAACTGGGATAAGAACCCACAACCATTGCTTTGAGGCAGTAAATGGCTTGTATAAAGTTATTTTGGGTTAGAATATGTTATAATACAATGAATTTGATTGATTACAAGTGCTAGAGATGGATGTAGAATGTTTAGAAGTGTGAAGAAAGACTTGTTGAAATCTGGTCCCAACTGGGATAAGAACCCACAACCATTGCTTTGAGGCAGTAAATGGCTTGTATAAAGTTATTTTGGGTTAGAATATGTTATAATACAATGAATTTGATTGATTACGAGTCCTAGACATGGATGAAGAATGGTTAGAAGTGTGAAGAAAGAGTTGTTGAAATTTGGTCCCAAATGGGATAAGAACCCACAACCATTGCTTTGATGCAGTAAATGGCTTGTAAAAGGTTATTTTGGGTTAGAATATGTTATAATACAATGAATTTGATTGATTACAAGTGCTAGAGATGGATGAAGAATGTTTAGAAGTGTTAAGAAAGACTTATTGAAATCTGGTCCCAAATGGGATAAGAACCCACAACCAATGCTGTGAGGCAGTAAATGGCTTGTATAAAGTTAGTTTGGGTTAGAATATGTTATACTACAATGAATTTGATTGATTACAAGTCCTAGAGATGGATGAAGAATGTTTAGAAGTGTGAAGAAAGACTTATTGAAATCTGGTCCCAAATGGGGTAAGAATCCAAAACAAATGCTTTGAGGCAGTAAATGGCTTGTATAAAGTTATTTTGGGTTAGAATATGTTATAATACAATGAATTTGATTGATTACAAGTGCTAGAGATGGATGAAGAATGTTTAGAAGTGTGAAGAAAGACTTGTTGAAATCTGGTCCCAACTGGGATAAGAACCCACAACCATTGCTTTGAGGCAGTAAATGGCTTGTATAAAGTTATTTTGGGTTAGAATATGTTATAATACAATGAATTTGATTGATCACAAGTCCTAGAGATGGATGAAGAATGTTTAGAAGTGTGAAGAAAGACTTATTGAAATCTGGTCCCAAATGGGGTAAGAATCCAAAACAAATGCTTTGAGGCAGTAAATGTCTTGTATAAAGTTATTTTGGGTTAGACTATGTTATAATACAATGAAGTTGATTGATTACAAGTGCTAGAGATGGATGAAGAATGTTTAGAAGTGTGAAGAAAGACTTATTGAATTCTGGTCCCAAATAGGATAAGAACCCACAACCATTGCTTTGAGGCAGTAAATGGCTTGTAAAAGGTTATTTTGGGTTAGAATATGTTATAATACAATGCATTTGATTGATTACAAGTGCTAGAGATGCATGAAGAATGTTCAGAAGTGTGAAGAAAGACTTATTAAAATCTGGTCCTAAATGGGATAAGAACCCAAAATCAATCATTTGACGCAGTAAATGGCTTGTATAAAGTTATTTTGGGTTAGAATATGTTATAATACAATGAATTTGATTGATTACAAGTCCTAGAGATGAATGAAGAATGTTTAAAATTGTGAAGAAAGACTTGTTGAAATCTGGTCCCAAATGGGATAAGAACCCACAACCATTGCTTTGAGGCAGTAAATGGCTTGTATAAGGTTATTTTGGGTTAGAATATGTTATAATACAATGAATTTGATTGATTACAAGTGCTAGAGATGGATGTAGAATGTTTAGAAGTGTGAAGAAAGACTTGTTGAAATCTGGTCCCAACTGGGATAAGAACCCACAACCATTGCTTTGAGGCAGTAAATGGCTTGTATAAAGTTATTTTGGGTTAGAATATGTTATAATACAATGAATTTGATTGATTACAAGTCCTAGACATGGATGAAGAATGGTTAGAAGTGTGAAGAAAGAGTTGTTGAAATTTGGTCCCAAATGGGATAAGAACCCACAACCATTGCTTTGATGCAGTAAATGGCTTGTAAAAGGTTATTTTGGGTTAGAATATGTTATAATACAATGAATTTGATTGATTACAAGTGCTAGAGATGGATGAAGAATGTTTAGAAGTGTTTAGAAAGACTTATTGAAATCTGGTCCCAAATGGGATAAGAACCCACAACCAATGCTGTGAGGCAGTAAATGGCTTGTATAAAGTTAGTTTGGGTTAGAATATGTTATACTACAATGAATTTGATTGATTACAAGTCCTAGAGATGGATGAAGAATGTTTAGAAGTGTGAAGAAAGACTTATTGAAATCTGGTCCCAAATGGGGTAAGAATCCAAAACAAATGCTTTGAGGAAGTAAATGGCTTGTATAAAGTTATTTTGGGTTAGAATATGTTATAATACAATGAATTTGATTGATTACAAGTGCTAGAGATGGATGAAGAATGTTTAGAAGTGTGAAGAAAGACTTGTTGAAATCTGGTCCCAACTGGGATAAGAACCCACAACCATTGCTTTGAGGCAGTAAATGGCTTGTATAAAGTTATTTTGGGTTAGAATATGTTATAATACAATGAATTTGATTGATTACAAGTCCTAGACATGGATGAAGAATGGTTAGAAGTGTGAAGAAAGACTTGTTAAAATTTGGTCCCAAATAGGATAAGAACCCACAACCATTGCTTTGATGCAGTAAATGGCTTGTAAAAGGTTATTTTGGGTTAGAATATGTTATAATACAATGAATTTGATTGATTACAAGTGCTAGAGATGGATGAAGAATGTTTAGAAGTGTTAAGAAAGACTTATTGAAATCTGGTCCCAAATGGGATAAGAACCCAAAACCAATGCTGTGAGGCAGTAAATGGCTTGTATAAAGTTATTTTGGGTTAGAATATGTTATAATAGAATTTGATTGATTACAAGTGCTAGAGATGGATGAAGAATGTTTAGAAGTGTGAAGAAAGATTTATTGAAATCTGGTCCCAAATGGGATAAGAACCCACAACTATTGCTTTGAGGCAGTAAATGGCTTGTATAAGGTTATTTTGGGTTAGAAAATGTTATCATACAATGAATTTGATTGATTACAAGTGCTAGAGATGGATGTAGAATGTTTAGAATTGTGAAGAAAGACTTGTTGAAATCTGGTCCCAAATGGGATAAGAACCCACAACCATTGCTTTGATGCAGTAAATGGCTTGTAAAAGGTTATTTTGGGTTAGAATATGTTATAATACAATGAATTTGATTGATTAAAAGTGCTAGAGATGGATGAAGAATGTTTAGAAGTGTTAAGAAAGACTTATTGAAATCTGGTCCCAAATGGGATAAGAACCCAAAACCAATGCTGTGAGGCAGTAAATGGCTTGTATAAAGTTATTTTGGGTTAGAATATGTTATAATAGAATTTGATTGATTACAAGTGCTAGAGATGGATGAAGAATGTTTAGAAGTGTGAAGAAAGACTTATTGAATTCTGGTCCCAAATAGGATAAGAACCCACAACCATTGCTTTGAGGCAGTAAATGGTTTGTAAAAGGTTATTTTGGGTTAGAATATGTTATAATACAATGCATTGGATTGATTACAAGTGCTAGAGATGCATGAAGAATGTTTAGAAGTGTGAAGAAAGACTTATTAAAATCTGGTCCTAAATGGGATAAGAACCCAAAATCAATCTTTTGACGCAGTAAATGGCTTGTATAAAGTTATTTTGGGTTAGAATATGTTATAATACAATGAATTTGATTGATTACAAGTCCTAGAGATGGATGAAGAATGTTTAGAATTGTGAAGAAAGACTTGTTGAAATCTGGTCCCAAATGGGATAAGAACCCACAACCATTGCTTTGAGGCAGTAAATGGCTTGTATAAGGTTATTTTGGGTTAGAATATGTTATAATACAATGAATTTGATTGATTACAAGTCCTAGACATGGATGAAGAATGGTTAGAAGTGTGAAGAAAGAGTTGTTGAAATTTGGTCCCAAATGGGATAAGAACCCACAACCATTGCTTTGATGCAGTAAATGGCTTGTAAAAGGTTATTTTGGGTTAGAATATGCTATAATACAATGAATTTGATTGATTACAAGTGCTAGAGATGGATGAAGAATGTTTAGAAGTGTTAAGAAAGACTTATTGAAATCTGGTCCCAAATGGGATAAGAACCCACAACCAATGCTGTGAGGCAGTAAATGGCTTGTATAAACTTAGTTTGGGTTAGAATATGTTATACTACAATGAATTTGATTGATTACAAGTCCTAGAGATGGATGAAGAATGTTTAGAAGTGTGAAGAAAGACTTATTGAAATCTGGTCCCAAATGGGGTAAGAATCCAAAACAAATGCTTTGAGGCAGTAAATGGCTTGTATAAAGTTATTTTGGGTTAGAATATGTTATAATACAATGAATTTGATTGATTACAAGTGCTAGAGATGGATGAAGAATGTTTAGAAGTGTGAAGAAAGACTTATTGAATTCTGGTCCCAAATAGGATAAGAACCCACAACCATTGCTTTGAGGCAGTAAATGGCTTGTAAAAGGTTATTTTGGGTTAGAATATGTTATAATACAATGCATTTGATTGATTACAAGTGCTAGAGATGCATGAAAAATGTTTAGAAGTGTGAAGAAAGACTTATTAAAATCTGGTCCTAAATGCGATAAGAACCCAAAACCAATCCTTTGACGCAGTAAATGGCTTGTATAAAGTTATTTTGGGTTAGAATATGTTATAATACAATGAATTTGATTGATTACAAGTCCTAGAGATGGATGAAGAATGTTTAGAATTGTGAAGAAAGACTTGTTGAAATCTGGTCCCAAATGGGATAAGAACCCACAACCATTGCTTTGAGGCAGTAAATGGCTTGTATAAGGTTATTTTGGGTTAGAATATGTTATAATACAATGAATTTGATTGATTACAAGTGCTAGACTTGGATGTAGAATGTTTAGAAGTGTGAAGAAAGACTTGTTGAAATCTGGTCCCAACTGGGATAAGAACCCACAACCATTGCTTTGAGGCAGTAAATGGCTTGTATAAAGTTATTTTGGGTTAGAATATGTTATAATACAATGAATTTGATTGATTACAAGTCCTAGACATGGATGAAGAATGGTTAGAAGTGTGAAGAAAGACTCGTTGAAATTTGGTCCCAAATGGGATAAGAACCCACAACCATTGCTTTGAGGCAGTAAATGGCTTGTATAAGGTTATTTTGGGTTAGAATATGTTATAATACAATGAATTTGATTGATTACAAGTGCTAGAGATGGATGTAGAATGTTTAGAAGTGTGAAGAAAGACTTGTTGAAATCTGGTCCCAAATGGGATAAGAACCCACAACCAATGCTTTGAGGCAGTAAATGGCTTGTATAAAGTTATCTGGGGTTAGAATATGTTATACTACAATGAATTTGATTGATTACAAGTCCTAGAGATGGATGAAGAATGTTTAGAAGTGTGAAGAAAGACTTATTGAAATCTGGTCCCAAATGGGATAAGAACCCACAACCATTGCTTTGAGGCAGTAAATGGCTTGTAAAAGGTTATTTTGGGTTAGAATATGTTATAATACAATGAATTTGATTGATTACAAGTGCTAGAGATGGATGAAGAATGTTTAGAAGTGTTAAGAAAGACTTATTGAAATCTGGTCCCAAATAGGATAAGAACCCACAACCATTGCTTTGAGGCAGTAAATGGCTTGTAAAAAGTTATTTTGGGTTAGAATATGTTATAATACAATGCATTTGATTGATTACAAGTGCTAGAGATGGATGAAGAATGTTTAGAAGTGTTAAGAAAGACTTATTGAAATCTGGTCCCAAATAGGATAAGAACCCACAACCATTGCTTTGAGGCAGTAAATGGCTTGTAAAAGGTTATTTTGGGTTAGAATATGTTATAATACAATGCATTTGATTGATTACAAGTGCTAGAGATGCATGAAGAATGTTTAGAAGTGTGAAGAAAGACTTATTAAAATCTGGTCCTAAATGGGATAAGAACCCAAAACCAATCCTTTGAGGCAGTAAATGGCTTGTATAAAGTTATTTTGGGTTAGAATATGTTATAATACAATGAATTTGATTGATTAGAAGTCCTAGAGATGGATGAAGAATGTTTAGAATTGTGAAGAAAGACTTGTTGAAATCTGGTCCCAAATGGGATAAGAACCCACAACCATTGCTTTGAGGCAGTAAATGGCTTGTAAAAGGTTATTTTGGGTTAGAATATGTTATAATACAATGAATTTGATTGATTACAAGTGCTAGAGATGGATGTAGAATGTTTAGAAGTGTGAAGAAAGACTTATTAAAATCTGGTCCTAAATGGGATAAGAACCCAAAACCAATCCTTTGAGGCAGTAAATGGCTTGTATAAAGTTATTTTGGGTTAGAATATGTTATAATACAATGAATTTGATTGATTACAAGTCCTAGACATGGATGAAGAATGGTTAGAAGTGTGAAGAAAGACTTGTTAAAATTTGGTCCCAAATAGGATAAGAACCCACAACCATTGCTTTGATGCAGTAAATGGCTTGTAAAAGGTTATTTTGGGTTAGAATATGTTATAATACAATGAATTTGATTGATTACAAGTGCTAGAGATGGATGAAGAATGTTTAGAAGTGTTAAGAAAGACTTATTGAAATCTGGTCCCAAATGGGATAAGAACCCAAAACCAATGCTGTGAGGCAGTAAATGGCTTGTATAAAGTTATTTTGGGTTAGAATATGTTATAATAGAATTTGATTGATTACAAGTGCTAGAGATGGATGAAGAATGTTTAGAAGTGTGAAGAAAGATTTATTGAAATCTGGTCCCAAATGGGATAAGAACCCACAACTATTGCTTTGAGGCAGTAAATGGCTTGTATAAGGTTATTTTGGGTTAGAAAATGTTATCATACAATGAATTTGATTGATTACAAGTGCTAGAGATGGATGTAGAATGTTTAGAATTGTGAAGAAAGACTTGTTGAAATCTGGTCCCAAATGGGATAAGAACCCACAACCATTGCTTTGATGCAGTAAATGGCTTGTAAAAGGTTATTTTGGGTTAGAATATGTTATAATACAATGAATTTGATTGATTACAAGTGCTAGAGATGGATGAAGAATGTTTAGAAGTGTTAAGAAAGACTTATTGAAATCTGGTCCCAAATGGAATAAGAAACTAAAACCAATGCTGTGAGGCAGTAAATGGCTTGTATAAAGTTATTTTGGGTTAGAATATGTTATAATAGAATTTGATTGATTACAAGTGCTAGAGATGGATGAAGAATGTTTAGAAGTGTGAAGAAAGACTTATTGAAATCTGGTCCCAAATGGGATAAGAACCCACAACTATTGCTTTGAGGCAGTAAATGGCTTGTATAAGGTTATTTTGGGTTAGAATATGTTATAATACAATGAATTTGATTGATTACAAGTGCTAGAGATGGATGTAGAATGTTTAGAAGTGTGAAGAAAGACTTGTTGAAATCTGGTCCCAAATGGGATAAGAACCCACAACCAATGCTTTGAGGCAGTAAATGGCTTGTATAAAGTTATTTTGGGTTAGAATATGTTATACTACAATGAATTTGATTGATTAAAAGTCCTAGAGATGGATGAAGAATGTTTAGAAGTGTGAAGAAAGACTTATTGAAATCTGGTCCCAAATGGGGTAAGAATCCAAAACAAATGCTTTGAGGCAGTAAATGGCTTGTATAAAGTTATTTTGGGTTAGAATATGTTATAATACAATGAATTTGATTGATTACAAGTGCTAGAGATGGATGAAGAATGTTTAGAAGTGTGAAGAAAGACTTATTGAATTCTGGTCCCAAATAGGATAAGAACCCACAACCATTGCTTTGAGGCAGTAAATGGCTTGTAAAAGGTTATTTTGGATTAGAATATGTTATAATACAATGCATTTGATTGATTACAAGTGCTAGAGATGCATGAAGAATGTTTAGAAGTGTGAAGAAAGACTTATTAAAATCTGGTCCTAAATGGGATAAGAACCCAAAACCAATCCTTTGAGACAGTAAATGGCTTGTATAAAGTTATTTTGGGTTAGAATATGTTATAATACAATGAATTTGATTGATTACAAGTCCTAGAGATGGATGAAGAATGTTTAGAATTGTGAAGAAAGACTTGTTGAAATCTGGTCCCAAATGGGATAAGAACCCACAACCATTGCTTTGAGGCAGTAAATGGCTTGTAAAAGGTTATTTTGGGTTAGAATATGTTATAATACAATGAATTTGATTGATTACAAGTGCTAGAGATGGATGTAGAATGTTTAGAAGTGTGAAGAAAGACTTGTTGAAATCTGGTCCCAACTGGAATAAGAACCCACAACCATTGCTTTGAGGCAGTAAATGGCTTGTATAAAGTTATTTTGGGTTAGAATATGTTATAATACAATGAATTTGATTGATTACAAGTCCTAGACATGGATGAAGAATGGTTAGAAGTGTGAAGAAAGACTTGTTGAAATTTGGTCCCAAATGGGATAAGAACCCACAACCATTGCTTTGATGCAGTAAATGGCTTGTCAAAGGTTATTTTGGGTTAGAATATGTTATAATACAATGAATTTGATTGATTACAAGTGCTAGAGATGGATGAAGAATGTTTAGAAGTGTTAAGAAAGACTTATTGAAATCTGGTCCCAAATGGGATAAGAACCCAAAACCAATGCTGTGAGGCAGTAAATGGCTTGTATAAAGTTATTTTGGGTTAGAATATGTTATAATAGAATTTGATTGATTACAAGTGCTAGAGATGGATGAAGAATGTTTAGAAGTGTGAAGAAAGACTTATTGAAATCTGGTCCCAAATGGGATAAGAACCCACAACTATTGCTTTGAGGCAGTAAATGGCTTGTATAAGGTTATTTTGGTTTAGAATATGTTATAATACAATGAATTTGATTGATTACAAGTGCTAGAGATGGATGTAGAATGTTTAGAAGTGTGAAGAAAGACTTGTTGAAATCTGGTCCCTAATGGGATAAGAACCCACAACCAATGCTTTGAGGCAGTAAATGGCTTGTATAAAGTTATTTTGGGTTAGAATATGTTATAATACAATGAATTTGATTGATTACAAGTCCTAGATATGGATGAAGAATGTTTAGAAGTGTTAAGAAAGACTTATTGAAATCTGGTCCCAAATTGGATAAGAACCCACAACCAAGCTTTGAGGCTGTAAATGGCTTGTAAAAGGTTATTTTGGGTTAGAATATGTTATAATACAATGAATTTGATTGATTACAAGTGCTAGAGATGGATGAAGAATGTTTAGAAGTGTTAAGAAAGACTTATTGATATCTGGTCCCAAATGGAATAAGAACCCAAAACCAATGCTGTGAGGCAGTAAATGGCTTGTATAAAGTTATTTTGGGTTAGAATATGTTATAATAGAATTTGATTGATTACAAGTGCTAGAGATGGATGAAGAATGTTTAGAAGTGTGAAGAAAGACTTATTGAAATCTGGTCCCAAATGGGATAAGAACCCACAACTATTGCTTTGAGGCAGTAAATGGCTTGTATAAGGTTATTTTGGGTTAGAATATGTTATAATACAATGAATTTGATTGATTACAAGGGCTAGAGATGGATGTAGAATGTTTAGAAGTGTGAAGAAAGACTTGTTGAAATCTCGTCCCAAATGGGATAAGAACCCACAACCAATGCTTTGAGGCAGTAAATGGCTTGTATAAAGTTATTTTGGGTTAGAATATGTTATACTACAATGAATTTGATTGATTAGAAGTCCTACAGATGGATGAAGAATGTTTAGAAGTGTGAAGAAAGACTTATTGAAATCTGGTCCCAAATGGGGTAAGAATCCAAAACAAATGCTTTGAGGCAGTAAATGGCTTGTATAAAGTTATTTTGGGTTAGAATATGTTATAATACAATGAATTTGATTGATTACAAGTGCTAGAGATGGATGAAGAATGTTTAGAAGTGTGAAGAAAGACTTATTGAATTCTGGTCCCAAATAGGATAAGAACCCACAACCATTGCTTTGAGGCAGTAAATGGCTTGTAAAAGGTTATTTTGGGTTAGAATATGTTATAATACAATGCATTTGATTGATTACAAGTGCTAGAGATGCATGAAGAATGTTTAGAAGTGTGAAGAAAGACTTATTAAAATCTGGTCCTAAATGGGATAAGAACCCAAAACCAATCCTTTGAGACAGTAAATGGCTTGTATAAAGTTATTTTGGGTTAGAATATGTTATAATACAATGAATTTGATTGATTACAAGTCCTAGAGATGGATGAAGAATGTTTAGAATTGTGAAGAAAGACTTGTTGAAATCTGGTCCCAAATGGGATAAGAACCCACAACCATTGCTTTGAGGCAGTAAATGGCTTGTAAAAGGTTATTTTGGGTTAGAATATGTTATAATACAATGAATTTGATTGATTACAAGTGCTAGAGATGGATGTAGAATGTTTAGAAGTGTGAAGAAAGACTTGTTGAAATCTGGTCCCAACTGGAATAAGAACCCACAACCATTGCTTTGAGGCAGTAAATGGCTTGTATAAAGTTATTTTGGGTTAGAATATATTATAATACAATGAATTTGATTGATTACAAGTCCTAGACATGGATGAAGAATGGTTAGAAGTGTGAAGAAAGACTTGTTGAAATTTGGTCCCAAATGGGATAAGAACCCACAACCATTGCTTTGATGCAGTAAATGGCTTGTAAAAGGTTATTTTGGGTTAGAATATGTTATAATACAATGAATTTGATTGATTACAAGTCCTAGATATGAATGAAGAATGTTTAGAAGTGTTAAGAAAGACTTATTGAAATCTGGTCCCAAATTGGATAAGAACCCACAACCAAGCTTTGAGGCAGTAAATGGCTTGTATAAAGTTATTTTGGGTTAGAATATGTTATAATACAATGAATTTGAATGATTAAAAGTGCTAGAGATGGATGAAGAATCTTTAGAAGTGTGAAGAAAGACTTGTTGAATATTGGTCCCAAATGGGATAAGAACCCACAACCAATGCTTTGAGGCTGTAAATGGATTGTATAAAGTTAGTTTGGGTTAGAATATGTTATAATACAATGAATTTGATTTATTACAAGTGCTAGAGATGGATGAAGAATGTTTAGAAGTGTGAAGAAAGACTTATTGAAATCTGATCCCAAATGGGATAAGAACCCACAACCATTGCTTTGAGGTAGTAAATGGCTTGTATAAGGTTATTTTGGGTTAGAATATTTTACAATACAATGAATTTGATTGATTACAAGTGCTAGAGATGGATGAAGAATGTTTAGAAGTGTTAAGAAAGACTTATTGAAATCTGGTCCCAAATGGGATAAGAACCCAAAACCAATGTTGTGAGGCAGTAAATGGCTTGTATAAAGTTATTTTGGGTTAGAATATGTTATAATAGAATTTGATTGATTACAAGTGCTAGAGATGGATGAAGAATGTTTAGAAGTGTGAAGAAAGACTTATTGAAATCTGGTCCCAAATGGGATAAGAACCCACAACTATTGCTTTGAGGCAGTAAATGGCTTGTATAAGGTTATTTTGGGTTAGAATATGTTATAATACAATGAATTTGATTGATTACAAGGGCTAGAGATGGATGTAGAATGTTTAGAAGTGTGAAGAAAGACTTGTTGAAATCTCGTCCCAAATGGGATAAGAACCCACAACCAATGCTTTGAGGCAGTAAATGGCTTGTATAAAGTTATTTTGGGTTAGAATATGTTATACTACAATGAATTTGATTGATTACAAGTCCTACAGATGGATGAAGAATGTTTAGAAGTGTGAAGAAAGACTTATTGAAATCTGGTCCCAAATGGGGTAAGAATCCAAAACAAATGCTTTAAGGCAGTAAATGGCTTGTATAAAGTTATTTTGGGTTAGAATATGTTATAATACAATGAATTTGATTGATTACAAGTGCTAGAGATGGATGAAGAATGTTTAGAAGTGTGAAGAAAGACTTATTGAATTCTGGTCCCAAATAGGATAAGAACCCACAACCATTGCTTTGAGGCAGTAAATGGCTTGTAAAAGGTTATTTTGGGTTAGAATATGTTATAATACAATGCATTTGATTGATTACAAGTGCTAGAGATGCATGAAGAATGTTTAGAAGTGTGAAGAAAGACTTATTAAAATCTGGTCCTAAATGGGATAAGAACCCAAAACCAATCCTTTGAGACAGTAAATGGCTTGTATAAAGTTATTTTGGGTTAGAATATGTTATAATACAATGAATTTGATTGATTACAAGTCCTAGAGATGGATGAAGAATGTTTAGAATTGTGAAGAAAGACTTGTTGAAATCTGGTCCCAAATGGGATAAGAACCCACAACCATTGCTTTGAGGCAGTAAATGGCTTGTAAAAGGTTATTTTGGGTTAGAATATGTTATAATACAATGAATTTGATTGATTACAAGTGCTAGAGATGGATGTAGAATGTTTAGAAGTGTGAAGAAAGACTTGTTGAAATCTGGTCCCAAATGGGATAAGAACCCACAACTATTGCTTTGAGGCAGTAAATGGCTTGTATAAGGTTATTTTGGGTTAGAATATGTTATAATACAATGAATTTGATTGATTACAAGTGCTAGAGATGGATGTAGAATGTTTAGAAGTGTGAAGAAAGACTTGTTGAAATCTGGTCCCAAATGGGATAAGAACCCACAACCAATGCTTTGAGGCAGTAAATGGCTTGTATAAAGTTATTTTGGGTTAGAATATGTTATAATACAATGAATTTGATTGATTATAAGTCCTAGATATGGATGAAGAATGTTTAAAAGTGTTAAGAAAGACTTATTGAAATCTGGTCCCAAATTGGATAAGAACCCACAACCAAGCTTTGAGGCTGTAAATGGCTTGTATAAAGTTATTTTGGGTTAGAATATGTTATAATACAATGAATTTGAATTATTAAAAGTGCTAGAGATGGATGAAGAATCTTTAGAAGTGTGAAGAAAGACTTGTTGAATATTGGTCCCAAATGGGATAAGAACCCACAACCAATGCTTTGAGGCTGTAAATGGATTGTATAAAGTTAGTTTGGGTTAGAATATGTTATAATACAATGAATTTGATTGATTACAAGTGCTAGAGATGGATGAAGAATGTTTAGAAGTGTGAAGAAAGACTTATTGAAATCTGATCCCAAATGGGATAAGAACCCACAACCATTGCTTTGAGGCAGTAAATGGCTTGTATAAGGTTATTTTCGGTTAGAATATGTTATAATACAATGAATTTGATTGATTACAAGTGCTAGAGATGGATGTAGAATGTTTAGAAGTGTGAAGAAAGACTTGTTGAAATCTGGTCCCAACTGGGATAAGAACCCACAACCATTGCTTTGAGGCAGTAAATGGCTTGTATAAAGTTATTTTAGGTTAGAATATGTTATAATACAATGAATTTGATTGATTACAAGTACTAGACATGGATGAAGAATGGTTAGAAGTGTGAAGAAAGACTTGTTGAAATTTGGTCCCAAATGGGATAAGAACCCACAACCATTGCTTTGATGCAGTAAATGGCTTGTATAAAGTTATTTTGGGTTAGAATATGTTATACTACAATGAATTTGATTGATTATAAGTCCTAGAGATGGATGAAGAATGTTTAGAAGTGTTAAGAAAGACTTATTGAAATCTGGTCCCAAATTGGATAAGAACCCACAACCAAGCTTTGAGGCAGTAAATGGCTTGTATAAAGTTATTTTGGGTTAGAATATGTTATAATAGAATTTGATTGATTACAAGTACTAGAGATGGATGAAGAATGTTTAGAAGTGTGAAGAAAGACTTATTGAAATCTGGTCCCAAATGGGATAAGAACCCACAACTATTGCTTTGAGGCAGTAAATGGCTTGTATAAGGTTATTTTGGGTTAGAATATGTTATAATACAATGAATTTGATTGATTACAAGTGCAAGAGATGGATGTAGAATGTTTAGAAGTGTGAAGAAAGACTTGTTGAAATCTGGCCCCAAATGGGATAAGAACCCACAACCAATGCTTTGAGGCTGTAAATGGCTTGTATAAAGTTATTTTGGGTTAGAATATGTTATAATACAATGAATTTGATTGATTACAAGTCCTAGATATGAATGAAGAATGTTTAGAAGTGTTAAGAAAGACTTATTGAAATCTGGTCCCAAATTGGATAAGAACCCACAACCAAGCTTTGAGGCTGTAAATGACTTGTATAAAGTTATTTTGGGTTAGAATATGTTATAATACAATGAATTTGATTGATTAAAAGTGCTAGAGATGGATGAAGAATCTTTAGAAGTGTGAAGAAAGACTTGTTGAATATTGGTCCCAAATGGGATAAGAACCCACAACCAATGATTTGAGGCTGTAAATGTATTGTATAAAGTTAGTTTGGGTTAGAATATGTTATAATACAATGAATTTGATTTATTACAAGTGCTAGAGATGGATGAAGAATGTTTAGAAGTGTGAAGAAAGACTTATTGAAATCTGATCCCAAATGGGATAAGAACCCACAACCATTGCTTTGAGGTAGTAAATGGCTTGTATAAGGTTATTTTGGGTTAGAATATGTTATAATACAATGAATTTGATTGATTACAAGTGCTAGAGATGGATGTAGAATGTTTAGAAGTGTGAAGAAAGACTTGTTGAAATCTGGTCCCAACTGGGATAAGAACCCACAACCATTGCTTTGAGGCAGTAAATGGCTTGTATAAAGTTATTTTGGGTTAGAATATGTTATAATACAATGAATTTGATTGATTACAAGTCCTAGACATGGATGAAGAATGGTTAGAAGTGTGAAGAAAGACTTGTTGAAATTTGGTCCCAAATGGGATAAGAACCCACAACCATTGCTTTGATGCAGTAAATGGCTTGTAAAAGGTTATTTTGGGTTAGAATATGTTATAATACAATGAATTTGATTGATTACAAGTGCTAGAGATGGATGAAGAATGTTTAGAAGTGTTAAGAAAGACTTATTGAAATCTGGTCCCAAATGGGATAAGAACGCAAAACCAATGCTGTGAGGCAGGAAATGGCTTGTATAAAGTTATTTTGGGTTAGAATATGTTATAATAGAATTTGATTGATTACAAGTGCTAGAGATGGATGAAGAATGTTTAGAAGTGTGAAGAAAGACTTATTGAAATCTGGTCCCAAATGGGATAAGAACCCACAACTATTGCTTTGAGGCAGTAACTGGCTTGTATAAGGTTATTTTGGGTTAGAATATGTTATAATACAATGAATTTGATTGATTACAAGTGCTAGAGATGGATGTAGAATGTTTAGAAGTGTGAAGAAAGACTTGTTGAAATTTGGTCCCAAATGGGATAAGAACCCACAACCATTGCTTTGATGCAGTAAATGGCTTGTATAAAGTTATTTTGGGTTAGAATATGTTATACTACAATGAATTTGATTGATTACAAGTCCTAGAGATGGATGAAGAATGTTTAGAAGTGTGAAGAAAGACTTATTGAAATCTGGTCCCAAATGGGGTAAGAATCCAAAACAAATGCTTTGAGGCAGTAAATGGCTTGTATAAAGTTATTTTGGGTTAGAATATGTTATAATACAATTTGATTGATTACAAGTACTAGAGATGGATGAAGAATGTTTAGAAGTGTGAAGAAAGACTTATTGAAATCTGGTCCCAAATGGGATAAGAACCCACAACTATTGCTTTGAGGCAGTAAATGGCTTGTATAAGGTTATTTTGGGTTAGAATATGTTATAATACAATGAATTTGATTGATTACAAGTGCAAGAGATGGATGTAGAATGTTTAGAAGTGTGAAGAAAGACTTGTTGAAATCTGGCCCCAAATGGGATAAGAACCCACAACCAATGCTTTGAGGCTGTAAATGGCTTGTATAAAGTTATTTTGGGTTAGAATATGTTATAATACAATGAATTTGATTGATTACAAGTCCTAGATATGAATGAAGAATGTTTAGAAGTGTTAAGAAAGACTTATTGAAATCTGGTCCCAAATTGGATAAGAACCCACAACCAAGCTTTGAGGCTGTAAATGACTTGTATAAAGTTATTTTGGGTTAGAATATGTTATAATACAATGAATTTGATTGATTAAAAGTGCTAGAGATGGATGAAGAATCTTTAGAAGTGTGAAGAAAGACTTGTTGAATATTGGTCCCAAATGGGATAAGAACCCACAACCAATGCTTTGAGGCTGTAAATGGATTGTATAAAGTTAGTTTGGGTTAGAATATGTTATAATACAATGAATTTGATTTATTACAAGTGCTAGAGATGGATGAAGAATGTTTAGAAGTGTGAAGAAAGACTTATTGAAATCTGATCCCAAATGGGATAAGAACCCACAACCATTGCTTTGAGGTAGTAAATGGCTTGTATAAGGTTATTTTGGGTTAGAATATGTTATAATACAATGAATTTGATTGATTACAAGTGCTAGAGATGGATGTAGAATGTTTAGAAGTGTGAAGAAAGACTTGTTGAAATCTGGTCCCAACTGGGATAAGAACCCACAACCATTGCTTTGAGGCAGTAAATGGCTTGTATAAAGTTATTTTGGGTTAGAATATGTTATAATACAATGAATTTGATTGATTACAAGTCCTAGACATGGATGAAGAATGGTTAGAAGTGTGAAGAAAGACTTGTTGAAATTTGGTCCCAAATGGGATAAGAACCCACAACCATTGCTTTGATGCAGTAAATGGCTTGTAAAAGGTTATTTTGGGTTAGAATATGTTATAATACAATGAATTTGATTGATTACAAGTGCTAGAGATGGATGAAGAATGTTTAGAAGTGTTAAGAAAGACTTATTGAAATCTGGTCCCAAATGGGATAAGAACGCAAAACCAATGCTGTGAGGCAGGAAATGGCTTGTATAAAGTTATTTTGGGTTAGAATATGTTATAATAGAATTTGATTGATTACAAGTGCTAGAGATGGATGAAGAATGTTTAGAAGTGTGAAGAAAGACTTATTGAAATCTGGTCCCAAATGGGATAAGAACCCACAACTATTGCTTTGAGGCAGTAACTGGCTTGTATAAGGTTATTTTGGGTTAGAATATGTTATAATACAATGAATTTGATTGATTACAAGTGCTAGAGATGGATGTAGAATGTTTAGAAGTGTGAAGAAAGACTTGTTGAAATTTGGTCCCAAATGGGATAAGAACCCACAACCATTGCTTTGATGCAGTAAATGGCTTGTATAAAGTTATTTTGGGTTAGAATATGTTATACTACAATGAATTTGATTGATTACAAGTCCTAGAGATGGATGAAGAATGTTTAGAAGTGTGAAGAAAGACTTATTGAAATCTGGTCCCAAATGGGGTAAGAATCCAAAACAAATGCTTTGAGGCAGTAAATGGCTTGTATAAAGTTATTTTGGGTTAGAATATGTTATAATACAATGAATTTGATTGATTACAAGTGCTAGAGATGGATGAAGAATGTTTAGAAGTGTGAAGAAAGACTTATTGAATTCTGGTCCCAAATAGGATAAGAACCCACAACCATTGCTTTGAGGCAGTAAATGGCTTGTAAAAGGTTATTTTGGGTTAGAATATGTTATAATACAAAGCATTTGATTGATTACAAGTGCTAGAGATGCATGAAGAATGTTTAGAAGTGTGAAGAAAGACTTATTAAAATCTGGTCCTAAATGGGATAAGAACCCAAAACCAATCCTTTGAGGCAGTAAATGGCTTGTATAAAGTTATTTTGGGTTAGAATATGTTATAATACAATGAATTTGATTGATTACAAGTCCTAGAGATGGATGAAGAATGTTTAGAATTGTGAAGAAAGACTTATTGAAATCTGGTCCCAAATGGGGTAAGAATCCAAAACCAATGCTTTGAGGCAGTAAATGGCTTGTATAAAGTTATTTTGGGTTAGAATATGTTATAATACAATGAATTTGATTGATTACAAGTGCTAGAGATGGATGAAGAATGTTTAGAAGTGTGAAGAAAGACTTATTGAAATCTGGTCCCAAATAGGATAAGAACCCACAACCATTGCTTTGAGGCAGTAAATGGCTTGTAAAAGGTTATTTTGGGTTAGAATATGTTATAATACAATGAATTTGATTGATTACAAGTGCTAGAGATGGATGAAGACTGTTTAGAAGTGTGAAGAAAGACTTATTGAAATCTGGTCCCAAATGGGATAAGAACCCACAACCATTGCTTTGAGGCAGTAAATGGCTTGTAAAAGGTTATTTTGGGTTAGAATATGTTATAATACAATGAATTTGATTGATTACAAGTGCTAGAGATGGATGTAGAATGTTTAGAAGTGTGAAGAAAGACTTGTTGAAATCTGGTCCCAACTTGGATAAGAACCCACAACCATTGCTTTGAGGCAGTAAATGGCTTGTATAAAGTTATTTTGGGTTAGAATATGTTATAATACAATGAATTTGATTGATTACAAGTCCTAGACATGGATGAAGAATGGTTAGAAGTGTGAAGAAAGACTTGTTGAAATTTGGTCCCAAATGGGATAAGAACCCACAACCATTGCTTTGATGCAGTAAATGGCTTGTAAAAGGTTATTTTCGGTTAGAATATGTTATAATACAATGAATTTGATTGATTACAAGTGCTAGAGATGGATGAAGAATGTTTAGAAGTGTTAAGAAAGACTTATTGAAATCTGGTCCCAAATGGGATAAGAACCCAAAACCAATGCTGTGAGGCAGTAAATGGCTTGTATAAAGTTATTTTGGGTTAGAATATGTTATAATAGAATTTGATTGATTACAAGTGCTAGAGATGGATGAAGAATGTTTAGAAGTGTGAAGAAAGACTTATTGAAATCTGGTCCCAAATGGGATAAGAACCCACAACTATTGCTTTGAGGCAGTAAATGGCTTGTATAAGGTTATTTTGGGTTAGAATATGTTATAATACAATGAATTTGATTGATTACAAGTGCTAGAGATGGATGTAGAATGTTTAGAAGTGTGAAGAAAGACTTGTTGAAATCTGGTCCCAAATGGGATAAGAACCCACAACCAATGCTTTGAGGCAGTAAATGGCTTGTATAAAGTTATTTTGGGTTAGAATATGTTATAATACAATGAATTTGATTGATTATAAGTCCTAGATATGGATGAAGAATGTTTAAAAGTGTTAAGAAAGACTTATTGAAATCTGGTCCCAAATTGGATAAGAACCCACAACCAAGCTTTGAGGCTGTAAATGGCTTGTATAAAGTTATTTTGGGTTAGAATATGTTATAATACAATGAATTTGAATTATTAAAAGTGCTAGAGATGGATGAAGAATCTTTAGAAGTGTGAAGAAAGACTTGTTGAATATTGGTCCCAAATGGGATAAGAACCCACAACCAATGCTTTGAGGCTGTAAATGGATTGTATAAAGTTAGTTTGGGTTAGAATATGTTATAATACAATGAATTTGATTGATTACAAGTGCTAGAGATGGATGAAGAATGTTTAGAAGTGTGAAGAAAGACTTATTGAAATCTGATCCCAAATGGGATAAGAACCCACAACCATTGCTTTGAGGCAGTAAATGGCTTGTATAAGGTTATTTTCGGTTAGAATATGTTATAATACAATGAATTTGATTGATTACAAGTGCTAGAGATGGATGTAGAATGTTTAGAAGTGTGAAGAAAGACTTGTTGAAATCTGGTCCCAACTGGGATAAGAACCCACAACCATTGCTTTGAGGCAGTAAATGGCTTGTATAAAGTTATTTTAGGTTAGAATATGTTATAATACAATGAATTTGATTGATTACAAGTACTAGACATGGATGAAGAATGGTTAGAAGTGTGAAGAAAGACTTGTTGAAATTTGGTCCCAAATGGGATAAGAACCCACAACCATTGCTTTGATGCAGTAAATGGCTTGTATAAAGTTATTTTGGGTTAGAATATGTTATACTACAATGAATTTGATTGATTATAAGTCCTAGAGATGGATGAAGAATGTTTAGAAGTGTGAAGAAAGACTTATTGAAATCTGGTCCCAAATGGGGTAAGAATCCAAAACAAATGCTTTGAGGCAGTAAATGGCTTGTATAAAGTTATTTTGGGTTAGAATATGTTATAATACAATGAATTTGATTGATTACAAGTGCTAGAGATGGATGAAGAATGTTTAGAAGTGTGAAGAAAGACTTATTGAATTCTGGTCCCAAATAGGATAAGAACCCACAACCATTGCTTTGATGCAGTAAATGGCTTGTAAAAGGTTATTTTGGGTTAGAATATGTTATAATACAATGCATTTGATTGATTACAAGTGCTAGAGATGCATGAAGAATGTTTAGAAGTGTGAAGAAAGACTTATTAAAATCTGGTCCTAAATGGGATAAGAACCCAAAACCAATCCTTTGAGGCAGTAAATGGCTTGTATAAAGTTATTTTGGGTTAGAATATGTTATAATACAATGAATTTGATTGATTACAAGTCCTAGAGATGGATGAAGAATGTTTAGAATTGTGAAGAAAGACTTGTTGAAATCTGGTCCCAAATGGGATAAGAACCCACAACCATTGCTTTGAGGCAGTAAATGGCTTGTAAAAGGTTATTTTGGGTTAGAATATGTTATAATACAATGAATTTGATTGATTACAAGTGCTAGAGATGGATGTAGAATGTTTAGAAGTGTGAAGAAAGACTTGTTGAAATCTGGTCCCAACTGGGATAAGAACCCACAACCATTGCTTTGAGGCAGTAAATGGCTTGTATAAAGTTATTTTGGGTTAGAATATGTTATAATACAATGAATTTGATTGATTACAAGTCCTAGACATGGATGAAGAATGGTTAGAAGTGTGAAGAAAGACTTGTTAAAATTTGGTCCCAAATGGGATAAGAACCCACAACCATTGCTTTGATGCAGTAAATGGCTTGTAAAAGGTTATTTTGGGTTATAATATGTTATAATACAATGAATTTGATTGATTACAAGTGCTAGAGATGGATGAAGAATGTTTAGAAGTGTTAAGAAAGACTTATTGAAATCTGGTCCCAAATGGGATAAGAACCCAAAACCAATGCTGTGAGGCAGGAAATGGCTTGTATAAAGTTATTTTGGGTTAGAATATGTTATAATAGAATTTGATTGATTACAAGTGCTAGAGATGGATGAAGAATGTTTAGAAGTGTGAAGAAAGACTTATTGAAATCTGGTCCCAAATGGGATAAGAACCCACAACTATTGCTTTGAGGCAGTAACTGGCTTGTATAAGGTTATTTTGGGTTAGAATATGTTATAATACAATGAATTTGATTGATTACAAGTGCTAGAGATGGATGTAGAATGTTTAGAAGTGTGAAGAAAGACTTGTTGAAATTTGATCCCAAATGGGATAAGAACCCACAACCATTGCTTTGATGCAGTAAATGGCTTGTATAAAGTTATTTTGGGTTAGAATATGTTATACTACAATGAATTTGATTGATTACAAGTCCTAGAGATGGATGAAGAATGTTTAGAAGTGTGAAGAAAGACTTATTGAAATCTGGTCCCAAATGGGGTAAGAATCCAAAACAAATGCTTTGAGGCAGTAAATGGCTTGTATAAAGTTATTTTGGGTTAGAATATGTTATAATACAATGAATTTGATTGATTACAAGTGCTAGAGATGGATGAAGAATGTTTAGAAGTGTGAAGAAAGACTTATTGAATTCTGGTCCCAAATAGGATAAGAACCCACAACCATTGCTTTGAGGCAGTAAATGGCTTGTAAAAGATTATTTTGGGTTAGAATATGTTATAATACAAAGCATTTGATTGATTACAAGTGCTAGAGATGCATGAAGAATGTTTAGAAGTGTGAAGAAAGACTTATTAAAATCTGGTCCTAAATGGGATAAGAACCCAAAACCAATCCTTTGAGGCAGTAAATGGCTTGTATAAAGTTATTTTGGGTTAGAATATGTTATAATACAATGAATTTGATTGATTACAAGTCCTAGAGATGGATGAAGAATGTTTAGAATTGTGAAGAAAGACTTATTGAAATCTGGTCCCAAATGGGGTAAGAATCCAAAACCAATGCTTTGAGGCAGTAAATGGCTTGTATAAAGTTATTTTGGGTTAGAATATGTTATAATACAATGAATTTGATTGATTACAAGTGCTAGAGATGGATGAAGAATGTTTAGAAGTGTGAAGAAAGACTTATTGAAATCTGGTCCCAAATAGGATAAGAACCCACAACCATTGCTTTCAGGCAGTAAATGGCTTGTAAAAGGTTATTTTGGGTTAGAATATGTTATAATACAATGAATTTGATTGATTACAAGTGCTAGAGATGGATGAAGACTGTTAAGAAGTGTGAAGAAACACTTATTGAAATCTGGTCCCAAATGGGATAAGAACCCACAACCATTGCTTTGAGGCAGTAAATGGCTTGTAAAAGGTTATTTTGGGTTAGAATATGTTATAATACAATGAATTTGATTGATTACAAGTGCTAGAGATGGATGTAGAATGTTTAGAAGTGTGAAGAAAGACTTGTTGAAATATGGTCCCAACTGGGATAAGAACCCACAACCATTGCTTTGAGGCAGTAAATGGCTTGTATAAAGTTATTTTGGGTTAGAATATGTTATAATACAATGAATTTGATTGATTACAAGTCCTAGACATGGATGAAGAATGGTTAGAAGTGTGAAGAAAGACTTGTTGAAATTTGGTCCCAAATGGGATAAGAACCCACAACCATTGCTTTGATGCAGTAAATGGCTTGTAAAAGGTTATTTTGGGTTAGAATATGTTATAATACAATGAATTTGATTGATTACAAGTGCTAGAGATGGATGAAGAATGTTTAGAAGTGTTAAGAAAGACTTATTGAAATCTGGTCCCAAATGGGATAAGAACCCAAAACCAATGCTGTGAGGCAGTAAATGGCTTGTATAAAGTTATTTTGGGTTAGAATATGTTATAATAGAATTTGATTGATTACAAGTGCTAGAGATGGATGAAGAATGTTTAGAAGTGTGAAGAAAGACTTATTGAAATCTGGTCCCAAATGGGATAAGAACCCACAACTATTGCTTTGAGGCAGTAAATGGCTTGTATAAGGTTATTTTGGGTTAGAATATGTTATAATACAATGAATTTGATTGATTACAAGTGCTAGAGATGGATGTAGAATGTTTAGAAGAGTGAAGAAAGACTTGTTGAAATCTGGTCCCAAATGGGATAAGAACCCACAACCAATGCTTTGAGGCAGTAAATGGCTTGTATAAAGTTATTTTGGGTTAGAATATGTTATAATACAATGAATTTGATTGATTACAAGTGCTAGAGATGGATGAAGAATGTTTAGAAGTGTGAAGAAAGACTTATTGAATTCTGGTCCCAAATAGGATAAGAACCCACAACCATTGCTTTGAGGCAGTAAATGGCTTGTAAAAGGTTATTTTGGGTTAGAATATGTTATAATACAAAGCATTTGATTGATTACAAGTGCTAGAGATGCATGAAGAATGTTTAGAAGTGTGAAGAAAGACTTATTAAAATCTGGTCCTAAATGGGATAAGAACCCAAAACCAATCCTTTGAGGCAGTAAATGGCTTGTATAAAGTTATTTTGGGTTAGAATATATTATAATACAATGAATTTGATTGATTACAAGTCCTAGAGATGGATGAAGAATGTTTAGAATTGTGAAGAAAGACTTATTGAAATCTGGTCCCAAATGGGGTAAGAATCCAAAACCAATGCTTTGAGGCAGTAAATGGCTTGTATAAAGTTATTTTGGGTTAGAATATGTTATAATACAATGAATTTGATTGATTACAAGTGCTAGAGATGGATGAAGAATGTTTAGAAGTGTGAAGAAAGACTTATTGAAATCTGGTCCCAAATAGGATAAGAACCCACAACCATTGCTTTCAGGCAGTAAATGGCTTGTAAAAGGTTATTTTGGGTTAGAATATGTTATAATACAATGAATTTGATTGATTACAAGTGCTAGAGATGGATGAAGACTGTTAAGAAGTGTGAAGAAATACTTATTGAAATCTGGTCCCAAATGGGATAAGAACCCACAACCATTGCTTTGAGGCAGTAAATGGCTTGTAAAAGGTTATTTTGGGTTAGAATATGTTATAATACAATGAATTTGATTGATTACAAGTGCTAGAGATGGATGTAGAATGTTTAGAAGTGTGAAGAAAGACTTGTTGAAATCTGGTCCCAACTGGGATAAGAACCCACAACCATTGCTTTGAGGCAGTAAATGGCTTGTATAAAGTTATTTTGGGTTAGAATATGTTATAATACAATGAATTTGATTGATTACAAGTCCTAGACATGGATGAAGAATGGTTAGAAGTGTGAAGAAAGACTTGTTGAAATTTTGTCCCAAATGGGATAAGAACCCACAACCATTGCTTTGATGCAGTAAATGGCTTGTAAAAGGTTATTTTGGGTTAGAATATGTTATAATACAATGAATTTGATTGATTACAAGTGCTAGAGATGGATGAAGAATGTTTAGAAGTGTTAAGAAAGACTTATTGAAATCTGGTCCCAAATGGGATAAGAACCCAAAACCAATGCTGTGAGGCAGTAAATGGCTTGTATAAAGTTATTTTGGGTTAGAATATGTTATAATAGATTTTGATTGATTACAAGTGCTAGAGATGGATGAAGAATGTTTAGAAGTGTGAAGAAAGACTTATTGAAATCTGGTCCCAAATGGGATAAGAACACACAACTATTGCTTTGAGGCAGTAAATGGCTTGTATAAGGTTATTTTGGGTTAGAATATGTTATAATACAATGAATTTGATTGATTACAAGTGCTAGAGATGGATGTAGAATGTTTAGAAGAGTGAAGAAAGACTTGTTGAAATCTGGTCCCAAATGGGATAAGAACCCACAACCAATGCTTTGAGGCAGTAAATGGCTTGTATAAAGTTATTTTGGGTTAGAATATGTTATAATACAATGAATTTGATTGATTATAAGTCCTAGATATGGATGAAGAATGTTTAGAAGTGTTAAGAAAGACTTATTGAAATCTGGTCCCAAATTGGATAAGAACCCACAACCAAGCTTTGAGGCTGTAAATGGCTTGTATAAAGTTATTTTGGGTTAGAATATGTTATAATACAATGAATTTGAATTATTAAAAGTGCTAGAGATGGATGAAGAATCTTTAGAAGTGTGAAGAAAGACTTGTTAAATATTGGTCCCAAATGGGATAAGAACCCACAACCAATGCTTTGAGGCTGTAAATGGATTGTATAAAGTTAGTTTGGGTTAGAATATGTTATAATACAATGAATTTGATTGATTACAAGTGCTAGAGATGGATGAAGAATGTTTAGAAGTGTGAAGAAAGACTTATTGAAATCTGATCCCAAATGGGATAAGAACCCACAACCATTGCTTTGAGGCAGTAAATGGCTTGTATAAGGTTATTTTGGGTTAGAATATGATATAATACAATGAATTTGATTGATTACAAGTGCTAGAGATGGATGTAGAATGTTTAGAAGTGTGAAGAAAGACTTGTTGAAATCTGGTCCCAACTGGGATAAGAACCCACAACCATTGCTTTGAGGCAGTAAATGGCTTGTATAAAGTTATTTTGGGTTAGAATATGTTATAATACAATGAATTTGATTGATTACAAGTCCTAGACATGGATGAAGAATGGTTAGAAGTGTGAAGAAAGACTTGTTGAAATTTGGTCCCAAATGGGATAAGAACCCACAACCATTGCTTTGATGCAGTAAATGGCTTGTATAAAGTTATTTTGGGTTAGAATATGTTATACTACAATGAATTTGATTGATTATAAGTCCTAGAGATGGATGAAGAATGTTTAGAAGTGTGAAGAAAGACTTATTGAAATCTGGTCCCAAATGGGGTAAGAATCCAAAACAAATGCTTTGAGGCAGTAAATGGCTTGTATAAAGTTATTTTGGGTTAGAATATGTTATAATACAATGAATTTGATTGATTACAAGTGCTAGAGATGGATGAAGAATGTTTAGAAGTGTGAAGAAAGACTTATTGAATTATGGTCCCAAATAGGATAAGAACCCACAACCATTGCTTTGACGCAGTAAATGGCTTGTAAAAGGTTATTTTGGGTTAGAATATGTTATAATACAATGCATTTGATTGATTACAAGTGCTAGAGATGCATGAAGAATGTTTAGAAGTGTGAAGAAAGACTTATTAAAATCTGGTCCTAAATGGGATAAGAACCCAAAACCAATCCTTTGAGGCAGTAAATGGCTTGTATAAAGTTATTTTGGGTTAGAATATGTTATAATACAATGAATTTGATTGATTACAAGTCCTAGAGATGGATGAAGAATGTTTAGAATTGTGAAGAAAGACTTGTTGAAATCTGGTCCCAAATGGGATAAGAACCCACAACCATTGCTTTGAGGCAGTAAATGGCTTGTAAAAGGTTATTTTGGGTTAGAATATGTTATAATACAATGAATTTGATTGATTACAAGTGCTAGAGATGGATGTAGAATGTTTAGAAGTGTGAAGAAAGACTTGTTGAAATCTGGTCCCAACTGGGATAAGAACCCACAACCATTGCTTTGAGGCAGTAAATGGCTTGTATAAAGTTATTTTGGGTTAGAATATGTTATAATACAATGAATTTGATTGATTACAAGTCCTAGACATGGATGAAGAATGGTTAGAAGTGTGAAGAAAGACTTGTTGAAATTTGGTCCCAAATGGGATAAGAACCCACAACCATTGCTTTGATGCAGTAAATGGCTTGTAAAAGGTTATTTTGGGTTAGAATATGTTATAATACAATGAATTTGATTGATTACAAGTGCTAGAGATGGATGAAGAATGTTTAGAAGTGTTAAGAAAGACTTATTGAAATCTGGTCCCAAATCGGATAAGAACCCAAAACCAATGCTGTGAGGCAGTAAATGGCTTGTATAAAGTTATTTTGGGTTAGAATATGTTATAATAGAATTTGATTGATTACAAGTGCTAGAGATGGATGAAGAATGTTTAGAAGTGTGAAGAAAGACTTATTGAAATCTGGTCCCAAATGGGATAAGAACCCACAACTATTGCTTTGAGGCAGTAAATGGCTTGTATAAGGTTATTTTGGGTTAGAATATGTTATAATACAATGAATTTGATTGATTACAAGTGCTAGAGATGGATGTAGAATGTTTAGAAGTGTGAAGAAAGACTTGTTGAAATCTGGTCCCAAATGGGATAAGAACCCACAACCAGAGCTTTGAGGCAGTAAATGGCTTGTATAAATATATTTTGGGTTAGAATATGTTATAATACAATGAATTTGATTGATTACAAGTCCTAGATATGAATGAAGAATGTTTAGAAGTGTTAAGAAAGACTTATTGAAATCTGGTCCCAAATTGGATAAGAACCCACAACCAAGCTTTGAGGCTGTAAATGGCTTGTATAAAGTTATTTTGGGTTAGAATATGTTATAATACAATGAATTTGATTGATTAAAAGTGCTAGAGATGGATGAAGAATCTTTAGAAGTGTGAAGAAAGACTTGTTGAATATTGGTCCCAAATGGGATAAGAACCCACAACCAATGCTTTGAAGCTGTAAATGGATTGTATAAAGTTAGTTTGGGTTAGAATATGTTATAATACAATGAGTTTGATTGATTACAAGTGCTAGAGATGGATGAAGAATGTTTAGAAGTGTGAAGAAAGACTTATTGAAATCTGATCCCAAATGGGATAAGAACCCACAACCATTGCTTTGAGGTAGTAAATGGCTTGTATAAAGTTATTTTGGGTTAGAATATGTTATAATACAATGAATTTGATTGATTACAAGTGCTAGAGATGGATGAAGAATGTTTAGAAGTGTGAAGAAAGACTTATTGAATTCTGGTCCCAAATAGGATAAGAACCCACAACCATTGCTTTGACGCAGTAAATGGCTTGTAAAAGGTTATTTTGGGTTAGAATATGTTATAATACAATGCATTTGATTGATTACAAGTGCTAGAGATGCATGAAGAATGTTTAGAAGTGTGAAGAAAGACTTATTAAAATCTGGTCCTAAATGGGATAAGAACCCAAAACCAATCCTTTGAGGCAGTAAATGGCTTGTATAAAGTTATTTTGGGTTAGAATATGTTATAATACAATGAATTTGATTGATTACAAGTCCTAGAGATGGATGAAGAATGTTTAGAATTGTGAAGAAAGACTTGTTGAAATCTGGTCCCAAATGGGATAAGAACCCACAACCATTGCTTTGAGGCAGTAAATGGCTTGTAAAAGGTTATTTTGGGTTAGAATATGTTATAATACAATGAATTTGATTGATTACAAGTGCTAGAGATGGATGTAGAATGTTTAGAAGTGTGAAGAAAGACTTGTTGAAATCTGGTCCCAACTGGGATAAGAACCCACAACCATTTCTTTGAGGCAGTAAATGGCTTGTATAAGGTTATTTTGGGTTAGAATATGTTATAATACAATGAATTTGATTGATTACAAGTGCTAGAGATGGATGTAGAATGTTTAGAAGTGTGAAGAAAGACTTGTTGAAATTTGGTCCGAAATGGGATAAGAACCCACAACCATTGCTTTGATGCAGTAAATGGCTTGTATAAAGTTCTTTTGGGTTAGAATATGTTATACTACAATGAATTTGATTGATTACAAGTCCTAGAGATGGATGAAGAATGTTTAGAAGTGTGAAGAAAGACTTATTGAAATCTGGTCCCAAATGGGGTAAGAATCCAAAACAAATGCTTTGAGGCAGTAAATGGCTTGTATAAAGTTATTTTGGGTTAGAATATGTTATAATACAATGAATTTGATTTATTACAAGTGCTAGAGATGGATGAAGAATGTTTAGAAGTGTGAAGAAAGACTTATTGAATTCTGGTCCCAAATAGGATAAGAACCCACAACCATTGCTTTGAGGCAGTAAATGGCTTGTAAAAGGTTATTTTGGGTTAGAATATGTTATAATACAATGCATTTGATTGATTACAAGTGCTAGAGATGCATGAAGAATGTTTAGAAGTGTGAAGAAAGATTTATTAAAATCTGGTCCTAAATGGGATAAGAACCCAAAACCAATCCTTTGAGGCAGTAAATGGTTTGTATAAAGTTATTTTGGGTTAGAATATGTTATAATACAATGAATTTGATTGATTACAAGTCCTAGAGATGGATGAAGAATGTTTAGAATTGTGAAGAAAGACTTGTTGAAATCTGGTCCCAAATGGGATAAGAACCCACAACCATTGCTTTGAGGCAGTAAATGGCTTGTAAAAGGTTATTTTGGGTTAGAATATGTTATAATACAATGAATTTGATTGATTACAAGTGCTAGAGATGGATGTAGAATGTTTAGAAGTGTGAAGAAAGATTTGTTGAAATCTGGTCCCAAATGGGATAAGAACCCACAGCCAATGCTTTGAGGCAGTAAATGGCTTGTATAAAGTTATTTTGGGTTAGAATATGTTATAATACAATGAATTTGATTGATTACAAGTCCTAGATATGGATGAAGAATGTTTAGAAGTGTTAAGAAAGACTTATTGAAATCTGGTCCCAAATGGGGTAAGAATCCAAAACAAATGCTTTGAGGCAGTAAATGGCTTGTATAAAGTTATTTTGGGTTAGAATATGTTATAATACAATGAATTGATTATTTACAAGTGCTAGAGATGGATGAAGAATGTTTAGAAGTGTGAAGAAAGACTTATTGAATTCTGGTCCCAAATAGGATAAGAACCCACAACCATTGCTTTGAGGCAGTAAATGGCTTGTAAAAGGTTATTTTGGGTTAGAATATGTTATAATACAATGAATTTGATTGATTACAAGTGCTAGAGATGGATGAAGAATGTTTAGAAGTGTTAAGAAAGACTTATTGAAATCTGGTCCCAAATGGGATAAGAACCCAAAACCAATGCTGTGAGGCAGTAAATGGCTTGTATAAAGTTATTTTGGGTTAGAATATGTTATAATAGAATTTGATTGATTACAAGTGCTAGAGATGGATGAAGAATGTTTAGAAGTGTGAAGAAAGACTTATTGAAATCTGGTCCCAAATGGGATAAGAACCCACAACTATTGCTTTGAGGCAGTAAATGGCTTGTATAAGGTTATTTTGGGTTAGAATATGTTATAATACAATGAATTTGATTGATTACAAGTGCTAGAGATGGATGTAGAATGTTTAGAAGTGTGAAGAAAGACTTGTTGAAATCTGGTCCCAAATGGGATAAGAACCCACAACCAATGCTTTGAGGCAGTAAATGGCTTGTATAAATATATTTTGGGTTAGAATATGTTATAATACAATGAATTTGATTGATTACAAGTCCTAGATATGAATGAAGAATGTTTAGAAGTGTTAAGAAAGACTTATTGAAATCTGGTCCCAAATTGGATAAGAACCCACAACCAAGCTTTGAGGCTGTAAATGGCTTGTATAAAGTTATTTTGGGTTAGAATATGTTATAATACAATGAATTTGATTGATTAAAAGTGCTAGAGATGGATGAAGAATCTTTAGAAGTGTGAAGAAAGACTTGTTGAATATTGGTCCCAAATGGGATAAGAACCCACAACCAATGCTTTGAAGCTGTAAATGGATTGTATAAAGTTAGTTTGGGTTAGAATATGTTATAATACAATGAGTTTGATTGATTACAAGTGCTAGAGATGGATGAAGAATGTTTAGAAGTGTGAAGAAAGACTTATTGAAATCTGATCCCAAATGGGATAAGAACCCACAACCATTGCTTTGAGGTAGTAAATGGCTTGTATAAAGTTATTTTGGGTTATAATATGTTATAATACAATGAATTTGATTGATTATAAGTCCTAGATATGGATGAAGAATGTTTAGAAGTGTTAAGAAAGACTTATTGAAATCTGGTCCCAAATTGGATAAGAACCCACAACCAAGCTTTGAGGCTGTAAATGGCTTGTATAAAGTTATTTTGGGTTAGAATATGTTATAAGACAATGAATTTGAATTATTAAAAGTGCTAGAGATGGATGAAGAATCTTTAGAAGTGTGAAGAAAGACTTGTTGAATATTGGTCCCAAATGGGATAAGAACCCACAACCAATGCTTTGAGGCTGTAAATGGATTGTATAAAGTTAGTTTGGGTTAGAATATGTTATAATACAATGAATTTGATTGATTACAAGTGCTAGAGATGGATGAAGAATGCTTAGAAGTGTGAAGAAAGACTTATTGAAATCTGATCCCAAATGGGATAAGAACCCACAACCATTGCTTTGAGGCAGTAAATGGCTTGTATAAGGTTATTTTGGGTTAGAATATGTTATAATACAATGAATTTGATTGATTACAAGTGCTAGAGATGGATGTAGAATGTTTAGAAGTGTGAAGAAAGACTTGTTGAAATCTGGTCCCAACTGGGATAAGAACCCACAACCATTGCTTTGAGGCAATAAATGGCTTGTATAAAGTTATTTTGGGTTAGAATATGTTATAATACAATGAATTTGATTGATTACAAGTCCTAGACATGGATGAAGAATGGTTAGAAGTGTGAAGAAAGACTTGTTGAAATTTGGTTCCAAATGGGATAAGAACCCACAACCATTGCTTTGATGCAGTAAATGGCTTGTATAAAGTTATTTTGGGTTAGAATATGTTATACTACAATGAATTTGATTGATTATAAGTCTTAGAGATGGATGAAGAATGTTTAGAAGTGTGAAGAAAGACTTATTGAAATCTGGTCCCAAATGGGGTAAGAATCCAAAACAAATGCTTTGAGGCAGTAAATGGCTTGTATAAAGTTATTTTGGGTTAGAATATGTTATAATACAATGAATTTGATTGATTACAAGTGCTAGAGATGGATGAAGAATGTTTAGAAGTGTGAAGAAAGACTTATTGAATTCTGGTCCCAAATAGGATAAGAACCCACAACCATTGCTTTGACGCAGTAAATGGCTTGTAAAAGGTTATTTTGGGTTAGAATATGTTATAATACAATGCATTTGATTGATTACAAGTGCTAGAGATGCATGAAGAATGTTTAGAAGTGTGAAGAAAGACTTATTAAAATCTGGTCCTAAATGGGATAAGAACCCAAAACCAATCCTTTGAGGCAGTAAATGGCTTGTATAAAGTTATTTTGGGTTAGAATATGTTATAATACAATGAATTTGATTGATTACAAGTCCTAGAGATGGATGAAGAATGTTTAGAATTGTGAAGAAAGACTTGTTGAAATCTGGTCCCAAATGGGATAAGAACCCACAACCATTGCTTTGAGGCAGTAAATGGCTTGTAAAAGGTTATTTTGGGTTAGAATATGTTATAATACAATGAATTTGATTGATTACAAGTGCTAGAGATGGATGTAGAATGTTTAGAAGTGTGAAGAAAGACTTGTTGAAATCTGGTCCCAACTGGGATAAGAACCCACAACCATTTCTTTGAGGCAGTAAATGGCTTGTATAAGGTTATTTTGGGCTAGAATATGTTATAATACAATGAATTTGATTGATTACAAGTGCTAGAGATGGATGTAGAATGTTTAGAAGTGTGAAGAAAGACTTGTTGAAATTTGGTCCGAAATGGGATAAGAACCCACAACCATTGCTTTGATGCAGTAAATGGCTTGTATAAAGTTCTTTTGGGTTAGAATATGTTATACTACAATGAATTTGATTGATTACAAGTCCTAGAGATGGATGAAGAATGTTTAGAAGTGTGAAGAAAGACTTATTGAAATCTGGTCCCAAATGGGGTAAGAATCCAAAACAAATGCTTTGAGGCAGTAAATGGCTTGTATAAAGTTATTTTGGGTTAGAATATGTTATAATACAATGAATTTGATTTATTACAAGTGCTAGAGATGGATGAAGAATGTTTAGAAGTGTGAAGAAAGACTTATTGAATTCTGGTCCCAAATAGGATAAGAACCCACAACCATTGCTTTGAGGCAGTAAATGGCTTGTAAAAGGTTATTTTGGGTTAGAATATGTTATAATACAATGCATTTGATTGATTACAAGTGCTAGAGATGCATGAAGAATGTTTAGAAGTGTGAAGAAAGATTTATTAAAATCTGGTCCTAAATGGGATAAGAACCCAAAACCAATCCTTTGAGGCAGTAAATGGTTTGTATAAAGTTATTTTGGGTTAGAATATGTTATAATACAATGAATTTGATTGATTACAAGTCCTAGAGATGGATGAAGAATGTTTAGAATTGTGAAGAAAGACTTGTTGAAATCTGGTCCCAAATGGGATAAGAACCCACAACCATTGCTTTGAGGCAGTAAATGGCTTGTAAAAGGTTATTTTGGGTTAGAATATGTTATAATACAATGAATTTGATTGATTACAAGTGCTAGAGATGGATGTAGAATGTTTAGAAGTGTGAAGAAAGACTTGTTGAAATCTGGTCCCAAATGGGATAAGAACCCACAGCCAATGCTTTGAGGCAGTAAATGGCTTGTATAAAGTTATTTTGGGTTAGAATATGTTATAATACAATGAATTTGATTGATTACAAGTCCTAGATATGGATGAAGAATGTTTAGAAGTGTTAAGAAAGACTTATTGAAATCTGGTCCCAAATGGGGTAAGAATCCAAAACAAATGCTTTGAGGCAGTAAATGGCTTGTATAAAGTTATTTTGGGTTAGAATATGTTATAATACAATGAATTGATTATTTACAAGTGCTAGAGATGGATGAAGAATGTTTAGAAGTGTGGAGAAAGACTTATTGAATTCTGGTCCCAAATAGGATAAGAACCCACAACCATTGCTTTGAGGCAGTAAATGGCTTGTAAAAGGTTATTTTGGGTTAGAATATGTTATAATACAATGCATTTGATTGATTACAAGTGCTAGAGATGCATGAAGAATGTTTAGAAGTGTGAAGAAAGACTTATTAAAATCTGGTCCTAAATGGGATAAGAACCCAAAACCAATCCTTTGAGGCAGTAAATGGCTTGTATAAAGTTATTTTGGGTTAGAATATGTTATAATACAATGAATTTGATTGATTACAAGTCCTAGAGATGGATGAAGAATGTTTAGAATTGTGAAGAAAGACTTGTTGAAATCTAGTCCCAAATGGGATAAGAACCCACAACCATTGCTTTGAGGCAGTAAATGGCTTGTAAAAGGTTATTTTGGGTTAGAATATGTTATAATACAATGAATTTGATTGATTACAAGTGCTAGAGATGGATGTAGAATGTTTAGAAGTGTGAAGAAAGACTTGTTGAAATCTGGTCCCAAATGGGATAAGAACCCACAACCAATGCTTTGAGGCAGTAAATGGCTTGTATAAAGTTATTTTGGGTTAGAATATGTTATAATACAATGAATTTGATTGATTACAAGTCCTAGATATGGATGAAGAATGTTTAGAAGTGTTAAGAAAGACTTATTGAAATCTGGTCCCAAATTGGATAAGAACCCACAACCAAGCTTTGAGGCTGTAAATGGCTTGTATAAAGTTATTTTGGGTTAGAATATGTTATAATACAATTAATTTGATTGATTAAAAGTGCTAGAGATGGATGAAGAATCTTTAGAAGTGTGAAGAAAGACTTGTTGAATATTGGTCCCAAATGGGATAAGAACCCACAACCAATGCTTTGAGGCTGTAAATGGATTGTATAAAGTTAGTTTGGGTTAGAATATGTTATAATACAATGAATTTGATTGATTACAAGTGCTAGAGATGGATGAAGAATGTTTAGAAGTGTGAAGAAAGACTTATTGAAATCTGATCCCAAATGGGATAAGAACCCACAACCATTGCTTTGAGGCAGTAAATGGCTTGTATAAGGTTATTTTGGGTTAGAATATGTTATAATACAATGAATTTGATTGATTACAAGTGTTAGAGATGGATGTAGAATGTTTAGAAGTGTGAAGAAAGACTTATTAAAATCTGGTCCTAAATGGGATAAGAACCCAAAACCAATCCTTTGAGGCAGTAAATGGCTTGTATAAAGTTATTTTGGGTTAGAATATGTTATAATACAATGAATTTGATTGATTACAAGTCCTAGAGATGGATGAAGAATGTTTAGAATTGTGAAGAAAGACTTGTTGAAATCTAGTCCCAAATGGGATAAGAACCCACAACCATTGCTTTGAGGCAGTAAATGGCTTGTAAAAGGTTATTTTGGGTTAGAATATGTTATAATACAATGAATTTGATTGATTACAAGTGCTAGAGATGGATGTAGAATGTTTAGAAGTGTGAAGAAAGACTTGTTGAAATTTGGTCCCAAATGGGATAAGAACCCACAACCATTGCTTTGAGGCAGTAAATGGCTTGTATAAAGTTATTTTGGGTTAGAATATGTTATAATACAATGAATTTGATTGATTACAAGTCCTAGAGATGGATGAAGAATGTTTAGAAGTGTGAAGAAAGACTTGTTGAAATTTGGTCCTAAATTGGATAAGAACCCACAACCATTGCTTTGAGGCAGGAAATGGCTTGTATAAAGTTATTTTGGGTTAGAATATGTTATAATACAATGAATTTGATTGATTACAAGTCCTAGAGATGGATGAAGAATGTTTAGAAGTGTGAAGAAAGACTTGTTGAAATTTGGTCCCAAATGGGATAAGAACCCACAACCATTGCTTTGAGGCAGGAAATGGCTTGTATAAAGTTATTTTGGGTTAGAATATGTTATAATACAATGAATTTGATTGATTACAAGTCCTAGAGATGGATGAAGAATGTTTAGAAGTGTGAAGAAAGACTTGTTGAAATTTGGTCCCAAATGGGATAAGAACCCACAACCATTGCTTTGAGGCAGTAAATGGCTTGTATAAAGTTATTTTGGGTTAGAATATGTTATAATACAATGAATTTGATTGATTACAAGTCCTAGAGATGGATGAAGAATGTTTAGAAGTGTGAAGAAAGACTTGTTGAAATTTGGTCCCAAATGGGATAAGAACCCAAAACCATTGCTTTGAGGCAGTAAATGGCTTGTATAAAGTTATTTTGGGTTAGAATATGTTATAATACAATGAATTTGATTGATTACAAGTCCTAGAGATGGATGAAGAATGTTTAGAAGTGTGAAGAAAGACTTGTTGAAATTTGGTCCCAAATGGGATAAGAACCCACAACCATTGCTTTGAGGCAGGAAATGGCTTGTATAAAGTTATTTTGGGTTAGAATATGTTATAATACAATGAATTTGATTGATTACAAGTCCTAGAGATGGATGAAGAATGTTTAGAAGTGTGAAGAAAGACTTGTTGAAATTTGGTCCCAAATGGGATAAGAACCCACAACCATTGCTTTGAGGCAGGAAATGGCTTGTATAAAGTTATTTTGGGTTAGAATATGTTATAATACAATGAATTTGATTGATTACAAGTCCTAGAGATGGATGAAGAATGTTTAGAAGTGTGAAGAAAGGCTTGTTGAAATTTGGTCCCAAATGGGATAAGAATCCACAACCATTGCTTTGAGGCAGTAAATGGCTTGGATAAAGTTATTTTGGGTTAGAATATGTTATAATACAATGAATTTGATTGATTACAAGTCCTAGAGATGGATGAAGAATGTTTAGAAGTGTGAAGAAAGACTTGTTGAAATTTGGTCCCAAATGGGATAAGAACCCACAACCATTGCTTTGAGGCAGGAAATGGCTTGTATAAAGTTATTTTGGGTTAGAATATGTTATAATACAATGCATTTGATTTATTACAAGTCCTAGAGATGGATGAAGAATGTTTAGAAGTGTGAAGAAAGACTTGTTGAAATTTGGTCCCAAATGGGATAAGAACCCACAACCATTGCTTTGAGGCAGCAAATGGCTTGTCGAAAGTTATTTTGGGTTAGAATATGTTATAATACATTGAATTTGATTGATTAAAAGTCCTGTAGATGGATGAAGAATGTTTAGAAGTGTGAAGAAACACTTATTGAAAATTGGTCCCAAATGGGATAAGAACCCAAAACCATTGCTTTGAGGCAGTAAATGGCTTGTATAAAGTTATTTTGGGTTAGAATATGTTATAATACAATGAATTTGATTGATTACAAGTCCTAGAGATGGATGAAGAATGTTTAGAAGTGTGAAGAAAGACTTGTTGAAATTTGGTCCCAAATGGGATAAGAACCCACAACCATTGCTTTGAGGCAGAAAATGGGTTGTATAAAGTTTATTTGGGTTAGAATATGTTATAATACAATGAATTTGATTGATTACAAGTCCTAGAGATGGATGAAGAATGTTTAGAAGTGTGAAGAAAGACTTGTTGAAATTTCGTCCCAAATGGGATAAGAACCCACAACCATTGCTTTGAGGCAGTAAATGGCTTGTATAAAGTTATTTTGGGTTAGAATATGTTATAATAAAATGAATTTGATTGATTACAAGTCCTAGAGATGGATGAAGAATGTTTAGAAGTGTGAAGAAAGACTTGTTGAAATTTGGTCCCAAATGGGATAAGAACCCACAACCATTGCTTTGAGGCAGGAAATGGCTTGTATAAAGTTATTTTGGGTTAGAATATGTTATAATACAATGAATTTGATTGATTACAAGTCCTAGAGATGGATGAAGAATGTTTAGAAGTGTGAAGAAAGACTTGTTGAAATTTGGTCCCAAATGGGATAAGAACCCACAACCATTGCTTTGAGGCAGTAAATGGCTTGTATAAAGTTATTTTGGGTTAGAATATGTTATAATACAATGAATTTGATTGATTACAAGTCCTAGAGATGGATGAAGAATGTTTAGAAGTGTGAAGAAAGACTTGTTGAAATTTGGTCCCAAATGGGATAAGAACCCACAACCATTGCTTTGAGGCAGTAAATGGCTTGTATAAAGTTATTTTGGGTTAGAATATGTTATAATACAATGAATTTGATTGATTACAAGTCCTAGAGATGGATGAAGAATGTTTAGAAGTGTGAAGAAAGACTTGTTGAAATTTGGTCCCAAATGGGATAAGAACCCACAACCATTGCTTTGAGGCAGTAAATGGCTTGTATAAAGTTATTTTGGGTTAGAATATGTTATAATACAATGAATTTGATTGATTACAAGTCCTAGAGATGGATGAAGAATGTTTAGAAGTGTGAAGAAAGACTTGTTGAAATTTGGTCCCAAATGGGATAAGAACCCACAACCATTGCTTTGAGGCAGGAAATGGCTTGTATAAAGTTATTTTGGGTTAGAATATGTTATAATACAATGAATTTGATTGATTACAAGTCCTAGAGATGGATGAAGAATGTTTAGAAGTGTGAAGAAAGACTTGTTGAAATTTGGTCCCAAATGGGATAAGAACCCACAACCATTGCTTTGAGGCAGGAAATGGCTTGTATAAAGTTATTTTGGGTTAGAATATGTTATAATACAATGAATTTGATTGATTACAAGTCCTAGAGATGGATGAAGAATGTTTAGAAGTGTGAAGAAAGACTTGTTGAAATTTGGTCCCAAATGGGATAAGAACCCACAACCATTGCTTTGAGGCAGGAAATGGCTTGTATAAAGTTATTTTAGGTTAGAATATGTTATAATACAATGAATTTGATTGATTACAAGTCCTAGAGATGGATGAAGAATGTTTAGAAGTGTGAAGAAAGACTTGTTGAAATTTGGTCCCAAATGGGATAAGAACCCACAACCATTGCTTTGAGGCAGGAAATGGCTTGTATAATGTTATTTTGTGTTAAAATATGTTATAATACAATGAATTTGATTGATTATAAGTCCTAGAGATGGATGAAGAATGTTTAGAAGTGTGAAGAAAGACTTGTTGAAATTTGGTCCCAAATCAGATAAGAACCCACAACCATTGCTTTGAGGCAGGAAATGGCTTGTATAAAGTTACTTTGGGTTAGAATATGTTATAATACAATGAATTTGCTTGATTACAAGTCCTAGAGATGGATGAAGAATGTTTAGAAGTGTGAATAAAGACTTGTTGAAATTTGGTCTCAAATGGGATAAGAACCCACAACCATTGCTTTGAGGCAGGAAATGGCTTGTATAAAGTTATTTTGGGTTATAATATGTTATAATACAATGAATTTGCTTGATTACAAGTCCTAGAGATGGATGAAGAATGTTTAGAAGTGTGAAGAAAGACTTGTTGAAATTTGGTCCTAAATTGGATAAGAACCCACAACCATTGCTTTGAGGCAGGAAATGGCTTGTCGAAAGTTATTTTCTTCAGTGAATTTGATTGATTACAAGTCCTAGAGATGGATGAAGAATGTTTAGAAGTGTGAAGAAAGACTTGTTGAAATTTGGTCCCAAATGGGATAAGAACCCACAACCATTGCTTTGAGGCAGGAAATGGCTTGTATAAAGTTATTTTGGGTTAGAATATGTTATAATACAATGAATTTGATTGATTACAAGTCATAGAGATGGATGAAGAATGTTTAAAAGTGTGAAGAAAGACTTGTTGAAATTTGGTCCCAAATGGGATAAGAACCCACAACCATTGCTTTGAGGCAGGAAATGGCTTGTATAAAGTTATTTTAGGTTAGAATATGTTATAATACAATGAATTTGATTGATTACAAGTCATAGAGATGGATGAAGAATGTTTAGAAGTGTGAAGAAAGACTTGTTGAAATTTGGTCCCAAATGGGATAAGAACCCACAACCATTGCTTTGAGGCAGTAAATGGCTTGTATAAAGTTATTTTGGGTTAGAATATGTTATAATACAATGAATTTGATTGATTACAAGTCCTAGAGATGGATGAAGAATGTTTAGAAGTGTGAAGAAACACTTATTGAAATTTGGTCCCAAATGGGATAAGAACCCAAAACCATTGCTTTGAGACAGTAAATGGCTTGTATAATGTTATTTTGGGATAGAATATGTTATAATACAATGAATTTGATTGATTACAAGTCCTAGAGATGGATGAAGAATGTTTAGAAGTGTGAAGAAAGACTTGTTGAAATTTGGTCCCAAATGGGATAAGAACCCACAACCATTGCTTTGAGGCAGGAAATGGCTTGTATAAAGTTATTTTGGGTTAGAATATGTTATAATACAATGAATTTGCTTGATTACAAGTCCTAGAGATGGATGAAGAATGTTTAGAAGTGTGTAGAAAGACTTGTTGAAATTTAGTCCTAAATGGGATAAGAACCCACAACCATTGCTTTGAGGCAGGAAATGGCTTGTATAAAGTTATTTTAGGTTAGAATATGTTATAATACAATGAATTTGATTGATTACAAGTCCTAGAGATGGATGAAGAATGTTTAGAAGTGTGAAGAAAGACTTGTTGAAATTTGGTCCCAAATGGGATAAGAACCCACAACCATTGCTTTGAGGCAGGAAATGGCTTGTATAAAGTTATTTTAGGTTAGAATATGTTATAATACAATGAATTTGATTGATTACAAGTCATAGAGATGGATGAAGAATGTTTAAAAGTGTGAAGAAAGACTTGTTGAAATTTGGTCCCAAATGGGATAAGAACCCACAACCATTGCTTTGAAGCAGTAAATGGCTTATATAAAGTTATTTTGGGTTAGAATATGTTATAATACAATGTATTTGGTTAATTACAAGTCATAGAGATGGATTAAGAATGTTTGAAGTGTGAAGAAACACTTATTGAAATTTGGTCCCAAAAGGAATAAGAACCCAAAACCATTGCTTTGAGGCAGTAAATGGCTTGTATAATGTTATTTTGGGTTAGAATATGTTATAGTACAATGAATTTGCTTGATTTCAAGTCCTAGAGATTGATGAAGAATGTTTAGAAGTGTGAATAAACACTTATTGAAATTTGGTCCCAAATGGGATAAGAACCCAAAAACATTGCTTTGAGGCGGTAAATGGCTTGTATAATGTTATTTTGTGTTATAATATGTTATATAATACAATGAATTTGATTAATTACAAGTCTTAGATATGGATGAAGAATGTTTAGAAGTGTGAAGAAAGACTTGTTGAAATTTGGTCCCAAATGTGATAAGAACCCACAACCATTGCTTTGAGGCAGGCAATGGCTTGTATAAAGTTATTTTGGGTTAGAATATGTTATAATACAATGAATTTGCTTGATTACAAGTCCTAGAGATGGATGAAGAATCTTTAGAAGTGTGAAGAAAGACTTGTTGAAATTTAGTCCTAAATGGGATAAGAACCCACAACCATTGCTTTGAGGCAGGAAATGGCTTGTATAAAGTTATTTTAGGTTAGAATATGTTATAATACAATGAATTTGATTGATTACAAGTCCTAGAGATGGATGAAGAATGTTTAGAAGTGTGAAGAAAGACTTGTTGAAATTTGGTCCCAAATGGGATAAGAACCCACAACCATTGCTTTGAGGCAGGAAATGGCTTGTATAAAGTTATTTTAGGTTAGAATATGTTATAATACAATGAATTTGATTGATTACAAGTCATAGAGATGGATGAAGAATGTTTAAAAGTGTGAAGAAAGACTTGTTGAAATTTGGTCCCAAATGGGATAAGAACCCACAACCATTGCTTTGAAGCAGTAAATGGCTTATATAAAGTTATTTTGGGTTAGAATATGTTATAATACAATGTATTTGGTTAATTACAAGTCATAGAGATGGATTAAGAATGTTTGAAGTGTGAAGAAACACTTATTGAAATTTGGTCCCAAAAGGAATAAGAACCCAAAACCATTGCTTTGAGGCAGTAAATGGCTTGTATAATGTTATTTTGGGTTAGAATATGTTATAGTACAATGAATTTGCTTGATTTCAAGTCCTAGAGATTGATGAAGAATGTTTAGAAGTGTGAATAAACACTTATTGAAATTTGGTCCCAAATGGGATAAGAACCCAAAAACATTGCTTTGAGGCGGTAAATGGCTTGTATAATGTTATTTTGTGTTATAATATGTTATATAATACAATGAATTTGATTAATTACAAGTCTTAGATATGGATGAAGAATGTTTAGAAGTGTGAAGAAAGACTTGTTGAAATTTGGTCCCAAATGTGATAAGAACCCACAACCATTGCTTTGAGGCAGGCAATGGCTTGTATAAAGTTATTTTGGGTTAGAATATGTTATAATACAATGAATTTGCTTGATTACAAGTCCTAGAGATGGATGAAGAATCTTTAGAAGTGTGAAGAAAGACTTGTTGAAATTTAGTCCTAAATGGGATAAGAACCCACAACCATTGCTTTGAGGCAGGAAATGGCTTGTATAAAGTTATTTTAGGTTAGAATATGTTATAATACAATGAATTTGATTGATTACAAGTCCTAGAGATGGATGAAGAATGTTTAGAAGTGTGAAGAAAGACTTGTTGAAATTTGGTCCCAAATGGGATAAGAACCCACAACCATTGCTTTGAGGCAGGAAATGGCTTGTATAAAGTTATTTTAGGTTAGAATATGTTATAATACAATGAATTTGATTGATTACAAGTCATAGAGATGGATGAAGAATGTTTAAAAGTGTGAAGAAAGACTTGTTGAAATTTGGTCCCAAATGGGATAAGAACCCACAACCATTGCTTTGAAGCAGTAAATGGCTTATATAAAGTTATTTTGGGTTAGAATATGTTATAATACAATGTATTTGGTTAATTACAAGTCATAGAGATGGATTAAGAATGTTTGAAGTGTGAAGAAACACTTATTGAAATTTGGTCCCAAAAGGAATAAGAACCCAAAACCATTGCTTTGAGGCAGTAAATGGCTTGTATAATGTTATTTTGGGTTAGAATATGTTATAGTACAATGAATTTGCTTGATTTCAAGTCCTAGAGATTGATGAAGAATGTTTAGAAGTGTGAATAAACACTTATTGAAATTTGGTCCCAAATGGGATAAGAACCCAAAAACATTGCTTTGAGGCGGTAAATGGCTTGTATAATGTTATTTTGTGTTATAATATGTTATATAATACAATGAATTTGATTAATTACAAGTCTTAGATATGGATGAAGAATGTTTAGAAGTGTGAAGAAAGACTTGTTGAAATTTGGTCCCAAATGTGATAAGAACCCACAACCATTGCTTTGAGGCAGGCAATGGCTTGTATAAAGTTATTTTGGGTTAGAATATGTTATAATACAATGAATTTGCTTGATTACAAGTCCTAGAGATGGATGAAGAATCTTTAGAAGTGTGAAGAAAGACTTGTTGAAATTTAGTCCTAAATGGGATAAGAACCCACAACCATTGCTTTGAGGCAGGAAATGGCTTGTATAAAGTTATTTTGGGTTAGAATATGTTATAATACAATGAATTTGATTGATTACAAGTCCTAGAGATGGATGAAGAATGTTTAGAAGTGTGAAGAAAGACTTGTTGAAATTTGGTCCCAAATGGGATAAGAACCCACAACCATTGCTTTGAGGCAGGAAATGGCTTGTATAAAGTTATTTTAGGTTAGAATATGTTATAATACAATGAATTTGATTGATTACAAGTCATAGAGATGGATGAAGAATGTTTAAAAGTGTGAAGAAAGACTTGTTGAAATTTGGTCCCAAATGGGATAAGAACCCACAACCATTGCTTTGAAGCAGTAAATGGCTTGTATAAAGTTATTTTGGGTTAGAATATGTTATAATACAATGAATTTGATTAATTACAAGTCTTAGATATGGATGAAGAATGTTTAGAAGTGTGAAGAAAGACTTGTTGAAATTTGGTCCCAAATGTGATAAGAACCCACAACCATTGCTTTGAGGCAGGCAATGGCTTGTATAAAGTTATTTTGGGTTAGAATATGTTATAATACAATGAATTTGCTTGATTACAAGTCCTAGAGATGGATGAAGAATCTTTAGAAGTGTGAAGAAAGACTTGTTGAAATTTAGTCCTAAATGGGATAAGAACCCACAACCATTGCTTTGAGGCAGGAAATGGCTTGTATAAAGTTATTTTAGGTTAGAATATGTTATAATACAATGAATTTGATTGATTACAAGTCCTAGAGATGGATGAAGAATGTTTAGAAGTGTGAAGAAAGACTTGTTGAAATTTGGTCCCAAATGGGATAAGAACCCACAACCATTGCTTTGAGGCAGGAAATGGCTTGTATAAAGTTATTTTAGGTTAGAATATGTTATAATACAATGAATTTGATTGATTACAAGTCATAGAGATGGATGAAGAATGTTTAAAAGTGTGAAGAAAGACTTGTTGAAATTTGGTCCCAAATGGGATAAGAACCCACAACCATTGCTTTGAAGCAGTAAATGGCTTATATAAAGTTATTTTGGGTTAGAATATGTTATAATACAATGTATTTGGTTAATTACAAGTCATAGAGATGGATTAAGAATGTTTGAAGTGTGAAGAAACACTTATTGAAATTTGGTCCCAAAAGGAATAAGAACCCAAAACCATTGCTTTGAGGCAGTAAATGGCTTGTATAATGTTATTTTGGGTTAGAATATGTTATAGTACAATGAATTTGCTTGATTTCAAGTCCTAGAGATTGATGAAGAATGTTTAGAAGTGTGAATAAACACTTATTGAAATTTGGTCCCAAATGGGATAAGAACCCAAAAACATTGCTTTGAGGCGGTAAATGGCTTGTATAATGTTATTTTGTGTTATAATATGTTATATAATACAATGAATTTGATTAATTACAAGTCTTAGATATGGATGAAGAATGTTTAGAAGTGTGAAGAAAGACTTGTTGAAATTTGGTCCCAAATGTGATAAGAACCCACAACCATTGCTTTGAGGCAGGCAATGGCTTGTATAAAGTTATTTTGGGTTAGAATATGTTATAATACAATGAATTTGCTTGATTACAAGTCCTAGAGATGGATGAAGAATCTTTAGAAGTGTGAAGAAAGACTTGTTGAAATTTAGTCCTAAATGGGATAAGAACCCACAACCATTGCTTTGAGGCAGGAAATGGCTTGTATAAAGTTATTTTAGGTTAGAATATGTTATAATACAATGAATTTGATTGATTACAAGTCCTAGAGATGGATGAAGAATGTTTAGAAGTGTGAAGAAAGACTTGTTGAAATTTGGTCCCAAATGGGATAAGAACCCACAACCATTGCTTTGAGGCAGGAAATGGCTTGTATAAAGTTATTTTAGGTTAGAATATGTTATAATACAATGAATTTGATTGATTACAAGTCATAGAGATGGATGAAGAATGTTTAAAAGTGTGAAGAAAGACTTGTTGAAATTTGGTCCCAAATGGGATAAGAACCCACAACCATTGCTTTGAAGCAGTAAATGGCTTATATAAAGTTATTTTGGGTTAGAATATGTTATAATACAATGTATTTGGTTAATTACAAGTCATAGAGATGGATTAAGAATGTTTGAAGTGTGAAGAAACACTTATTGAAATTTGGTCCCAAAAGGAATAAGAACCCAAAACCATTGCTTTGAGGCAGTAAATGGCTTGTATAATGTTATTTTGGGTTAGAATATGTTATAGTACAATGAATTTGCTTGATTTCAAGTCCTAGAGATTGATGAAGAATGTTTAGAAGTGTGAATAAACACTTATTGAAATTTGGTCCCAAATGGGATAAGAACCCAAAAACATTGCTTTGAGGCGGTAAATGGCTTGTATAATGTTATTTTGTGTTATAATATGTTATATAATACAATGAATTTGATTAATTACAAGTCTTAGATATGGATGAAGAATGTTTAGAAGTGTGAAGAAAGACTTGTTGAAATTTGGTCCCAAATGTGATAAGAACCCACAACCATTGCTTTGAGGCAGGCAATGGCTTGTATAAAGTTATTTTGGGTTAGAATATGTTATAATACAATGAATTTGATTGATTACAAGTCCTAGAGATGGATGAAGAATGTTTAGAAGTGTGAAGAAAGACTTGTTGAAATTTAGTCCTAAATGGGATAAGAACCCACAACCATTGCTTTGAGGCAGGAAATGGCTTGTATAAAGTTATTTTAGGTTAGAATATGTTATAATACAATGAATTTGATTGATTACAAGTCCTAGAGATGGATGAAGAATGTTTAGAAGTGTGAAGAAAGACTTGTTGAAATTTGGTCCCAAATGGGATAAGAACCCACAACCATTGCTTTGAGGCAGGAAATGGCTTGTATAAAGTTATTTTAGGTTAGAATATGTTATAATACAATGAATTTGATTGATTACAAGTCCTAGATACGGATGAAGAATGTTTAGAAGTGTGAAGAAAGGCTTGTTGAAATTTGGTCCCAAATGGGATAAGAACCCACAACCATTGCTTTGAGGCGGGAAATGGCTTGTATAAAGTTATTTTAGGTTAGAATATGTTATAATACAATGAATTTGATTGATTACAAGTCCTAGAGATGGATGAAGAATGTTTAGAAGTGTGAATTAAGACTTGTTGAAATTTGGTCCCAAATGGGAATAGAACCCAAAACAATTGCTTTGAGGCAGTAAATGGCTTGTATAATGTTATTCCTGGTTAGAATATGTTATAGTACAATGAATTTGCTTGATTTCAAGTCCTAGAGATGGATGAAGAATGTTTAGAAGTGTGAAGAAAGACTTGTTGAAATTTGGTCCCAAATGGGATAAGAACCCACAACCATTGCTTTGAGGCAGTAAATGGCTTGTATAATGTTATTTTGGGTTAGAATATGTTATAATACAATGAATTTGATTGATTACAAGTCCTAGAGATGGATGAAGAATGTTTAGAAGTGTGAAGAAAGACTTGTTGAAATTTGGTCCCAAATGGGATAAGAACCCACAACCATTGCTTTGAGGCAGTAAATGGCTTGTATAAAGTTATTTTGGGTTAGAATATGTTATAATACAATGAATTTGATTAATTACAAGTCTTAGATATGGATGAAGAATGTTTAGAAGTGTGAAGAAAGACTTGTTGAAATTTGGTCCCAAATGTGATAAGAACCCACAACCATTGCTTTGAGGCAGGCAATGGCTTGTATAAAGTTATTTTGGGTTAGAATATGTTATAATACAATGAATTTGCTTGATTACAAGTCCTAGAGATGGATGAAGAATCTTTAGAAGTGTGAAGAAAGACTTGTTGAAATTTAGTCCTAAATGGGATAAGAACCCACAACCATTGCTTTGAGGCAGGAAATGGCTTGTATAAAGTTATTTTAGGTTAGAATATGTTATAATACAATGAATTTGATTGATTACAAGTCCTAGAGATGGATGAAGAATGTTTAGAAGTGTGAAGAAAGACTTGTTGAAATTTGGTCCCAAATGGGATAAGAACCCACAACCATTGCTTTGAGGCAGGAAATGGCTTGTATAAAGTTATTTTAGGTTAGAATATGTTATAATACAATGAATTTGATTGATTACAAGTCATAGAGATGGATGAAGAATGTTTAAAAGTGTGAAGAAAGACTTGTTGAAATTTGGTCCCAAATGGGATAAGAACCCACAACCATTGCTTTGAAGCAGTAAATGGCTTATATAAAGTTATTTTGGGTTAGAATATGTTATAATACAATGTATTTGGTTAATTACAAGTCATAGAGATGGATTAAGAATGTTTGAAGTGTGAAGAAACACTTATTGAAATTTGGTCCCAAAAGGAATAAGAACCCAAAACCATTGCTTTGAGGCAGTAAATGGCTTGTATAATGTTATTTTGGGTTAGAATATGTTATAGTACAATGAATTTGCTTGATTTCAAGTCCTAGAGATTGATGAAGAATGTTTAGAAGTGTGAATAAACACTTATTGAAATTTGGTCCCAAATGGGATAAGAACCCAAAAACATTGCTTTGAGGCGGTAAATGGCTTGTATAATGTTATTTTGTGTTATAATATGTTATAATACAATGAATTTGATTGATTACAAGTCCTAGATATGGATGAAGAATGTTTAGAAGTGTGAAGAAAGACTTGTTGAAATTTGGTCCCAAATGTGATAAGAACCCACAACCATTGCTTTGAGGCAGGCAATGGCTTGTATAAAGTTATTTTGGGTTAGAATATGTTATAATACAATGAATTTGCTTGATTACAAGTCCTAGAGATGGATGAAGAATCTTTAGAAGTGTGAAGAAAGACTTGTTGAAATTTGGTCCCAAATGGGATAAGAACCCACAACCATTGCTTTGAGGCAGGAAATGGCTTGTATAAAGTTATTTTAGGTTAGAATATGTTATAATACAATGAATTTGATTGATTACAAGTCCTAGAGATGGATGAAGAATGTTTAGAAGTGTGAAGAAAGACTTGTTGAAATTTGGTCCCAAATGGGATAAGAACCCACAACCATTGCTTTGAGGCAGTAAATGGCTTGTATAAAGTTATTTTGGGTTAGAATATGTTATAATACAATTAATTTGATTGATTACAAGTGCTAGAGATGGATGAAGAATGTTTAGAAGTGTGGAGAAAGACTTGTTGAAATTTGGTCCCAAATGGGATAAGAACCCACAACCATTGCTTTGAGGCAGTAAATGGCTTGTATAAAGTTATTTTGGGTTAGAATATGTTATAATACAATGAATTTGATTGATTAAAAGTCAAAGGGATGGATGAAGAATGTTTTTAAATGTGAAGAAAGACTTGTTGAAATTTGGTTCCAAATGGGATAAGAACCCTAAACCATTGCTTTTAGGCAGTAAATGGCTTGTATAAAGTTATTTTGGGTTAGAATATGTTATAATACAATGAATTTGATTGATTACAAGTCCTAGAGATGGATGAAGAATGTTTAGAAGTGTGAAGAAAGACTTGTTGAAATTTTGTCCCAAATGGGATAAGAACCCACAACCATTGCTTTGAGGCAGTAAATGGCTTGTATAAAGTTATTTTGGGTTAGAATATGTTATAATACAATGAATTTGCTTGATTACAAGTCCTAGAGATGGATGAAGAATGTTTAGAAGTGTGAAGAAAGACTTGTTGAAATTTGGTCCCAAATGGGATAAGAACCCACAACCATTGCTTTGAGGCAGTAAATGGCTTGTATAAAGTTATTTTGGGTTAGAATATGTTATAATACAATGAATTTGATTGATTACAAGTCCTAGAGATGGATGAAGAATGTTTAGAAGTGTGAAGAAAGACTTGTTGAAATTTGGTCCCAAATGGGATAAGAACCCACAACCATTGCTTTGAGGCAGGAAATGGCTTGTATAAAGTTATTTTGGGTTAGAATATGTTATAATACAATGAATTTGATTGATTACAAGTCCTAGAGATGGATGAAGAATGTTTAGAAGTGTGAAGAAAGACTTGTTGAAATTTGGTCCCAAATGGGATAAGAACCCACAACCATTGCTTTGAGGCAGTAAATGGCTTGTATAAAGTTATTTTGGGTTAGAATATGTTATAATACAATGAATTTGATTGATTACAAGTCCTAGAGATGGATGAAGAATGTTTAGAAGTGTGAAGAAAGACTTGTTGAAATTTGGTCCCAAATGGGATAAGAACCCACAACCATTGCTTTGAGGCAGTAAATGGCTTGTATAAAGTTATTTTGGGTTAGAATATGTTATAATACAATGAATTTGATTGATTACAAGTCCTAGAGATGGATGAAGAATGTTTAGAAGTGTGAAGAAAGACTTGTTGAAATTTGGTCCCAAATGGGATAAGAACCCACAACCATTGCTTTGAGGCAGTAAATGGCTTGTATAAAGTTATTTTGGGTTAGAATATGTTATAATACAATGAATTTGATTGATTACAAGTCCTAGAGATGGATGAAGAATGTTTAGAAGTGTGAAGAAAGACTTGTTGAAATTTGGTCCCAAATGGGATAAGAACCCACAACCATTGCTTTGAGGCAGTAAATGGCTTGTATAAAGTTATTTTGGGTTAGAATATGTTATAATACAATGAATTTGATTGATTACAAGTCCTAGAGATGGATGAAGAATGTTTAGAAGTGTGAAGAAAGACTTGTTGAAATTTGGTCCCAAATGGGATAAGAACCCACAACCATTGCTTTGAGGCAGTAAATGGCTTGTATAAAGTTATTTTGTGTTAAAATATGTTATAATACAATGAATTTGATTGATTACAAGTCTTAGAGATAGATGAATAATGTTTAGAAGTGTGAAGATATACTTGTTGAAATTTGGTCCCAAATGTGATAAGAACCCACAACCATTGCTTTGAGGCTGGAAATGGCTTGTATAAAGTTATTTTGGGTTAGGATATGTTATAATACAATGAATTTCCTTGATTACAAGTCCTAGAGATGGATGAAGAATGTTTAGAAATGTGAAGAAAGACTTGTTGAAATTTGTTTCTAAATTGGATAAGAACCCACAACCATTGCTTTGAGGCAGTAAATGGCTTGTATAAAGTTATTTTGGGTTAGAATATGTTATAATACAATGAATTTGATTGATTACAAGTCCTAGAGATGGATGAAGAATGTTTAGAAGTGTGAAGAAAGACTTGTTGAAATTTGGTCCCAAATGGGATAAGAACCCACAACCATTGCTTTGAGGCAGGAAATGGCTTGTATAAAGTTATTTTGGGTTAGAATATGTTATAATACAATGAATTTGCTTGATTACAAGTCCTAGAGATGGATGAAGAATGTTTAGAAGTGTGAAGAAACACTTATTGAAAATTGGTCTCAAATGGGATATGAACCCAAAACCATTGCTTTGAGGCAGTAAATGGCTTGGATAAAGTTATTTTGGGTTAGAATATGTTATAATACAATGAATTTGATTGATTACAAGTCCTAGAGATGGATGAAGAATGTTTAGAAGTGTGAAGAAAGACTTGTTGAAATTTGGTCCCAAATGGGATAAGAACCCACAACCATTGCTTTGAGGCAGAAAATGGGTTGTATAAAGTTTATTTGGGTTAGAATATGTTATAATACAATGAATTTGATTGATTACAAGTCCTAGAGATGGATGAAGAATGTTTAGAAGTGTGAAGAAAGACTTGTTGAAATTTCGTCCCAAATGGGATAAGAACCCACAACCATTGCTTTGAGGCAGTAAATGGTTTGTATATAGTTATTTTGGGTTAGAGTATGTTATAATACAATGAATTTGATTGATTAAAAGTTCTAGAGATGGATGAAGAATATTTAGAAGTGTGAAGAAAGACTTGTTGAAATTTTGTCACAAATGGGATAAGAACCCACAACCATTGCTTTGAGGCAGAAAATGGTTTGTATATAGATATTTTGGGTTAGAGTATGTTATAATACAATTAATTTGATTGATTACAAGTCCTAGAGATGGATGAAGAATCTTTAGAAGTGTGAAGAAAGACTTGTTGAAATTTGGTCCCAAATGAGATAATAACCCACAACCATTGCTTTGAGGCAGTAAATTGCTTGTATAAAGTTATTTTGGGTTAGAGTATGTTAGAATCCAATGAATTTGATTGATTACAAGTCCTAGAGATAGAAGAAGAATGTTTAGAAGTGTGAAGAAAGACTTGTTGAAATTTGGTCCAAAATGGGATAAGAACCCACAACCATTGCTTTGAGGCAGTAAATGGCTTGTATAAAGTTATTTTAGGTTAGAATATGTTATAATACAATGAATTTGATTGATTACAAGTCCTAGAGATGGATGAAGAATGTTTAGAAGTGTGAAGAAAGACTTGTTGAAATTTGGTCCCAAATGGGATAAGAACCCACAACCATTGCTTTGAAGCAGTAAATGGCTTGTATAAAGTTATTTTGGGTAATAATATGTTATAATACAATGCATTAGATTGATTACAAGTGCTAGAGATGGATGAAGAATGTTTAGAAGTGTGGAGAAAGACTTGTTGAAATTTGGTCCCAAATGGGATAAGAACCCACAACCATTGCTTTGAGGCAGTAAATGGCTTGTATAAAGTTATTTTGGGTTAGAATATGTTATAATACAATGAATTTGATTGATTACAAGTCCTAGAGATGGATGAAGAATGTTTAGAAGTGTGAAGAAAGACTTGTTGAAATTTGGTCCCAAATGGGATAAGAACCCACAACCATTGCTTTGAGGCAGTAAATGGCTTGTCTAGAGTTGTTTTGGGTTAGAACATGTTATAATACAATGAATTTGATTGATTACAAGTGCTAGAGATGGATGAAGAATGTTTAGAAGTGTGGAGAAAGACTTGTTGAAATTTGGTCCCAAATGGGATAAGAACCCACAACCATTGCTTTGAGGCAGTAAATGGCTTGTATAAAGTTATTTTGGGTTAGAATATGTTATAATACAATGAATTTGATTGATTAAAAGTCAAAGAGATGGATGAAGAATGTTTTTAAATGTGAAGAAAGACTTGTTGAAATTTGGTTTCAAATGGGATAAGAACCCACAACCATTGCTTTGAGGCAGTAAATGGCTTGTATAAAGTTATTTTGGGTTAGAATATGTTATAATACAATGAATTTGATTGATTAAAAGTTATAGAGATGGATGAATAATGTTTAGAAGTACGAAGAAAGACTTGTTGAAATTTGGTTCCAAATGGGATAAGAACCCACAACCATTGCTTTGAGGCAGTAAATGGCTTGTATAAAGTTATTTTCGGTTAGAGTATGTTATAATACAGTGAATTTGATTGATTACAAGTCCTAGAGAGGGATGAAGAATGTTTAAAAGTGTGAAGAAAGACTTATTGAAATTTGGTCCCAACTGAGATAAGAACACACAACCATTGCTTTGAGGCATTAAATGGCTTGTATAAAGTTATTTTAGGTTAGAATATGTTATAATACAATGAATTTGATTGATTACAAGTCCTAGAGATGGATGAAGAATGTTTAGAAGTGTGAAGAAAGACTTGTTGAAATTTGGTCCCAAATGGGATAAGAACCCACAACCATTGCTTTGAGGCAGTAAATGGCTTGTATAAGGTTATTTTGGGTTAGAATATGTTATAATACAATGAATTTGATTGATTACAAGTGCTAGAGATGGATGTAGAATGTTTAGAAGTGTGAAGAAAGACTTGTTGAAATCTGGTCCCAACTGGGATAAGAACCCACAACCATTGCTTTGATGCAGTAAATGGCTTGTATAAAGTTATTTTGGGTTAGAATATGTTATAATACAATGAATTTGATTGATTACAAGTCCTAGATATGGATGAAGAATGTTTAGAAGTGTTAAGAAAGACTTATTGAAAGCTGGTCCCAAATTGGATAAGAACCCACAACCAAGCTTTGAGGCTGTAAATGGCTTGTATAAAGTTATTTTGGGTTAGAATATGTTATAATACAATGAATTTGATTGATTAAAAGTGCTAGAGATGGATGAAGAATCTTTAGAAGTGTGAAGAAATACTTGTTGAATATTGGTCCCAAATGGGATAAGAACCCACAACCAATGCTTTGAGGCTGTAAATGGATTGTATAAAGTTAGTTTGGGTTAGAATATGTTATAATACAATGAATTTGATTGATTACAAGTGCTAGTGATGGATGAAGAATGTTTAGAAGTGTGAAGAAAGACTTATTGAAATCTGATCCCAAATGGGATAAGAACCCACAACCATTGCTTTGAGGCAGTAAATGGCTTGTATAAGGTTATTTTGGGTTAGAATATGTTATAATACAATGAATTTGATTGATTACAAGTGCTAGAGATGGATGTAGAATGTTTAGAAGTGTGAAGAAAGACTTGTTGAAATCTGGTCCCAACTGGGATAAGAACCCACAACCATTGCTTTGAGGCAGTAACTGGCTTGTAAAAGGTTATTTTGGGTTAGAATATGTTATAATACAATGCATTTGATTGATTACAAGTGCTAGAGATGCATGAAGAATGTTTAGAAGTGTGAAGAAAGACTTATTAAAATCTGGTCCTAAATGGGATAAGAACCCAAAACCAATCCTTTGAGGCAGTAAATGGCTTGTATAAAGTTATTTTGGGTTAGAATATGTTATAATACAATGAATTTGATTGATTACAAGTCCTAGAGATGGATGAAGAATGTTTAGAAGTGTGAAGAAAGACTTGTTGAAATCTGGTCCCAAATGGGATAAGAACCCACAACCATTGCTTTGAGGCAGTAAATGGCTTGTATAAGGTTATTTTGGGTTAGAATATGTTATAATACAATGAATATGATTGATTACAAGTGCTAGAGATGGATGTAGAATGTTTAGAAGTGTGAAGAAAGACTTATTAAAATCTGGTCCTAAATGGGATAAGAACCCAAAACCAATCCTTTGAGGCAGTAAATGGCTTGTATAAAGTTATTTTGGGTTAGAATATGTTATAATACAATGAATTTGATTGATTACAAGTCCTAGAGATGGATGAAGAATGTTTAGAATTGTGAAGAAAGACTTGTTGAAATCTAGTCCCAAATGGGATAAGAACCCACAACCATTGCTTTGAGGCAGTAAATGGCTTGTAAAAGGTTATTTTGTGTTAGAATATGTTATAATACAATGCATTTGATTGATTACAAGTGCTAGAGATGCATGAAGAATGTTTAGAAGTGTGAAGAAAGACTTATTAAAATCTGGTCCTAAATGGGATAAGAACCCAAAACCAATCCTTTGAGGCAGTAAATGGCTTGTATAAAGTTATTTTGGGTTAGAATATGTTATAATACAATGCATTTGATTGATTACAAGTGCTAGAGATGCATGAAGAATGTTTAGAAGTGTGAAGAAAGACTTATTAAAATCTGGTCCTAAATGGGATAAGAACCCCAAACAGATCCTTTGAGGCAGTAAATGGCTTGTATAAAGTTATTTTGGGTTAGAATATGTTATAATACAATGAATTTGATTGATTACAAGTCCTAGAGATGGATGAAGAATGTTTAGAAGTGTGAAGAAAGACTTGTTGAAATCTGGTCCCAAATGGGATAAGAACCCACAACCATTGCTTTGAGGCAGTAAATGGCTTGTATAAGGTTATTTTGGGTTAGAATATGTTATAATACAATGAATTTGATTGATTACAAGTGCTAGAGATGGATGTAGAATGTTTAGAAGTGTGAAGAAAGACTTGTTGAAATCTGGTCCCAACTGGGATAAGAACCCACAACCATTGCTTTGAGGCAGTAAATGGCTTGTATAAAGTTATTTTGGGTTAGAATATGTTATAATACAATGAATTTGATTGATTACAAGTCCTAGATATGGATGAAGAATGTTTAGAAGTGTTAAGAAAGACTTATTGAAATCTGGTCCCAAATTGGATAAGAACCCACAACCAAGCTTTGAGGCTTTAAATGGCTTGTATAAAGTTATTTTGGGTTAGAATATGTTATAATACAATGAATTTGATTGATTAAAAGTGCTAGAGATGGATGAAGAATCTTTAGAAGTGTGAAGAAAGACTTGTTGAATATTGGTCCCAAATGGGATAAGAACCCACAACCAATGCTTTGAGGCTGTAAATGGATTGTATAAAGTTAGTTTGGGTTAGAATATGTTATAATACAATGAATTTGATTGATTACAAGTGCTAGTGATGGATGAAGAATGTTTAGAAGTGTGAAGAAAGACTTATTGAAATCTGATCCCAAATGGGATAAGAACCCACAACCATTGCTTTGAGGCAGTAAATGGCTTGTATAAGGTTATTTTGGGTTAGAATATGTTATAATACAATGAATTTGATTGATTACAAGTGCTAGAGATGGATGTAGAATGTTTAGAAGTGTGAAGAAAGACTTGTTGAAATCTGGTCCCAACTGGGATAAGAACCCACAACCATTGCTTTGAGGCAGTAACTGGCTTGTAAAAGGTTATTTTGGGTTAGAATATGTTATAATACAATGCATTTGATTGATTACAAGTGCTAGAGATGCATGAAGAATGTTTAGAAGTGTGAAGAAAGACTTATTAAAATCTGGTCCTAAATGGGATAAGAACCCAAAACCAATCCTTTGAGGCAGTAAATGGCTTGTATAAAGTTATTTTGGGTTAGAATATGTTATAATACAATGAATTTGATTGATTACAAGTCCTAGAGATGGATGAAGAATGTTTAGAAGTGTGAAGAAAGACTTGTTGAAATCTGGTCCCAAATGGGATAAGAACCCACAACCATTGCTTTGAGGCAGTAAATGGCTTGTATAAGGTTATTTTGGGTTAGAATATGTTATAATACAATGAATTTGATTGATTACAAGTGCTAGAGATGGATGTAGAATGTTTAGAAGTGTGAAGAAAGACTTATTAAAATCTGGTCCTAAATGGGATAAGAACCCAAAACCAATCCTTTGAGGCAGTAAATGGCTTGTATAAAGTTATTTTGGGTTAGAATATGTTATAATACAATGAATTTGATTGATTACAAGTCCTAGAGATGGATGAAGAATGTTTAGAAGTGTGAAGAAAGACTTGTTGAAATCTGGTCCCAAATGGGATAAGAACCCACAACCATTGCTTTGAGGCAGTAAATGGCTTCTATAAGGTTATTTTGGGTTAGAATATGTTATAATACAATGAATTTGATTGATTACAAGTGCTAGAGATGGATGTAGAATGTTTAGAAGTGTGAAGAAAGTCTTATTAAAATCTGGTCCTAAATGGGATAAGAACCCAAAACCAATCCTTTGAGGCAGTAAATGGCTTGTATAAAGTTATTTTGGGTTAGAATATGTTATAATACAATGAATTTGATTGATTACAAGTCCTAGAGATGGATGAAGAATGTTTAGAATTGTGAAGAAAGACTTGTTGAAATCTAGTCCCAAATGGGATAAGAACCCACAACCATTGCTTTGAGGCAGTAAATGGCTTGTAAAAGGTTATTTTGGGTTAGAATATGTTATAATACAATGCATTTGATTGATTACAAGTGCTAGAGATGCATGAAGAATGTTTAGAAGTGTGAAGAAAGACTTATTAAAATCTGGTCCTAAATGGGATAAGAACCCAAAACCAATCCTTTGAGGCAGTAAATGGCTTGTATAAAGTTATTTTGGGTTAGAATATGTTATAATACAATGCATTTGATTGATTACAAGTGCTAGAGATGCATGAAGAATGTTTAGAAGTGTGAAGAAAGACTTATTAAAATCTGGTTCTAAATGGGATAAGAACCCCAAACAGATCCTTTGAGGCAGTAAATGGCTTGTATAAAGTTATTTTGGGTTAGAATATGTTATAATACAATGAATTTGATTGATTACAAGTCCTAGAGATGGATGAAGAATGTTTAGAAGTGTGAAGAAAGACTTGTTGAAATCTGGTCCCAAATGGGATAAGAACCCACAACCATTGCTTTGAGGCAGTAAATGGCTTGTATAAGGTTATTTTGGGTTAGAATATGTTATAATACAATGAATTTGATTGATTACAAGTGCTAGAGATGGATGTAGAATGTTTAGAAGTGTGAAGAAAGACTTGTTGAAATCTGGTCCCAACTGGGATAAGAACCCACAACCATTGCTTTGAGGCAGTAAATGGCTTGTATAAAGTTATTTTGGGTTAGAATATGTTATAATACAATGAATTTGATTGATTACAAGTCCTAGACATGGATGAAGAATGGTTAGAAGTGTGAAGAAAAACTTGTTGAAATTTGGTCCCAAATGGGATAAGAACCCACAACCATTGCTTTGATGCAGTAAATGGCTTGTAAAAGGTTATTTTGGGTTAGAATATGTTATAATACAATGAATTTGATTGATTACAAGTGCTAGAGATGGATGAAGAATGTTTAGAAGTGTTAAGAAAGACTTATTGAAATCTGGTCCCAAATGGGATAAAAACCCAAAACCAATGCTGTGAGGCAGTAAATGGCTTGTATAAAGTTATTTTGGGTTAGAATATGTTATAATAGAATTTGATTGATTACAAGTGCTAGAGATGGATGAAGAATGTTTAGAAGTGTGAAGAAAGACTTATTGAAATCTGGTCCCAAATGGGATAAGAACCCACAACTATTGCTTTGTGGCAGTAAATGGCTTGTATAAGGTTATTTTGGGATAGAATATGTTATAATACAATGAATTTGATTGATTACAAGTGCTAGAGATGGATGTAGAATGTTTAGAAGTGTGAAGAAAGACTTGTTGAAATCTGGTCCCAAATGGGATAAGAACCCACAACCAATGCTTTGAGGCAGTAAATGGCTTGTATAAAGTTATTTTGGGTTAGAATATGTTATAATACAATGAATTTGATTGATTACAAGTCCTAGATATGGATGAAGAATGTTTAGAAGTGTTAAGAAAGACTTATTGAAATCTGGTCCCAAATTGGATAAGAACCCACAACCAAGCTTTGAGGCTGTAAATGGCTTGTATAAAGTTATTTTGGGTTAGAATATGTTATAATACAATGAATTTGATTGATTACAAATGCTAGAGATGGATGTAGAATGTTTAGAAGTGTGAAGAAAGACTTGTTGAAATCTGGTCCCAAATGGGATAAGAACCCACAACCATTATCTTTGAGGCAGTAAATGGCTTGTATAAAGTTAGTTTGGGTTAAAATATGTTATAATACAATGAATTTGATTGATTACAAGTCCTAGACATGGATGAAGAATTGTTAGAAGTGTGAAGAAAGACTTGTTGAAATTTGGTCCCAAATGGAATAAGAACCCACAACCATTGCTTTGATGCAGTAAATGGCTTGTAAAAGGTTATTTTGGGTTAGAATATGTTATAATACAATGAATTTGATTGATTACAAGTGCTAGAGATGGATGAAGAATGTTTAGAAGTGTTAAGAAAGACTTATTGAAATCTGGTCCCAAATGGGATAAAAACCCAAAACCAATGCTGTGAGGCAGTAAATGGCTTGTATAAAGTTATTTTGGGTTAGAATATGTTATAATAGAATTTGATTGATTACAAGTGCTAGAGATGGATGAAGAATGTTTAGAAGTGTGAAGAAAGACTTATTGAAATCTGGTCCCAAATGGGATAAGAACCCACAACTATTGCTTTGTGGCAGTAAATGGCTTGTATAAGGTTATTTTGGGATAGAATATGTTATAATACAATGAATTTGATTGATTACAAGTGCTAGAGATGGATGTAGAATGTTTAGAAGTGTGAAGAAAGACTTGTTGAAATCTGGTCCCAAATGGGATAAGAACCCACAACCAATGCTTTGAGGCAGTAAATGGCTTGTATAAAGTTATTTTGGGTTAGAATATGTTATAATACAATGAATTTGATTGATTACAAGTCCTAGATATGGATGAAGAATGTTTAGAAGTGTTAAGAAAGACTTATTGAAATCTGGTCCCAAATTGGATAAGAACCCACAACCAAGCTTTGAGGCTGTAAATGGCTTGTATAAAGTTATTTTGGGTTAGAATATGTTATAATACAATGAATTTGATTGATTACAAATGCTAGAGATGGATGTAGAATGTTTAGAAGTGTGAAGAAAGACTTGTTGAAATCTGGTCCCAAATGGGATAAGAACCCACAACCATTATCTTTGAGGCAGTAAATGGCTTGTATAAAGTTAGTTTGGGTTAAAATATGTTATAATACAATGAATTTGATTGATTACAAGTCCTAGACATGGATGAAGAATTGTTAGAAGTGTGAAGAAAGACTTGTTGAAATTTGGTCCCAAATGGAATAAGAACCCACAACCATTGCTTTGATGCAGTAAATGGCTTGTAAAAGGTTATTTTGGGTTAGAATATGTTATAATACAATGAATTTGATTGATTACAAGTGCTAGAGATGGATGAAGAATGTTTAGAAGTGTTAAGAAAGACTTATTGAAATCTGGTCCCAAATGGGATAAGAACCCACAACCAATGCTGTGAGGCAGTAAATGGCTTGTATAAAGTTATTTTGGGTTAGAATATGTTATACTACAATGAATTTGATTGATTACAAGTCCTAGATATGGATGAAGAATGTTTAGAAGTGTGAAGAAAGACTTATTGAAATCTGGTCCCAAATGGGGTAAGAATCCAAAGAAATGCTTTGAGGCAGTAAATGGCTTGTATAAAGTTATTTTGGGTTAGAATATGTTATAATACAATGAATTTGATTGATTACAAGTGCTAGAGATGGATGAAGAATGTTTAGAAGTGTGAAGAAAGACTTATTGAATTCTGGTCCCAAATAGGATAAGAACCCACAACCATTGCTTTGAGGCAGTAAATGGCTTGTAAAAGGTTATTTTGGGTTAGAATATGTTATAATACAATGCATTTGATTGATTACAAGTGCTAGAGATGCATGAAGAATGTTTAGAAGTGGGAAGAAAGACTTATTAAAATCTGGTCCTAAATGGGATAAGAACCCAAAACCAATCCTTTGAGGCAGTAAATGGCTTGTATAAAGTTATTTTGGGTTAAAATATGTTATAATACAATGAATTTGATTGATTACAAGTCCTACAGATGGATGAAGAATGTTTAGAATTGTGAAGAAAGACTTGTTGAAATCTGGTCCCAAATGGGATAAGAACCCACAACCATTGCTTTGAGGCAGTAATGGCTTGTAAAAGGTTATTTTGGGTTAGAATATGTTATAATACAATGAATTTCATTGATTACAAGTGCTAGAGATGGATGTAGAATGTTTAGAAGTGTGAAGAAAGACTTTTTGAAATCTGGTCCCAACTGGGATAAGAACCCACAACCATTGCTTTGAGGCAGTAAATGGCTTGTATAAAGTTATTCTGGGTTAGAATATGTTATAATACAATGAATTTGATTGATTACAAGTCCTAGACATGGATGAAGAATGGTTAGAAGTGTGAAGAAAGACTTGTTGAAATTTGGTCCCAAATGGGATAAGAACCCACAACCATTGCTTTGATGCAGTAAATGGCTTGTAAAAGGTTATTTTGTGTTAGAATATGTTATAATACAATGAATTTGATTGATTACAAGTGCTAGAGATGGATGAAGAATGTTTAGAAGTGTGAAGAAAGACTTATTGAAATCTGGTCCCAAATGGGATAAGAACCCACAACCAATGCTGTGAGGCAGTAAATGGCTTGTATAAAGTTATTTTGGGTTAGAATATGTTATACTACAATGAATTTGATTGATTACAAGTCCTAGAGATGGATGAAGAATGTTTAGAAGTGTGAAGAAAGACTTATTGAAATCTGGTCCCAAATGGGATAAGAACCCACAACTATTGCTTTGTGGCAGTAAATGGCTTGTATAAGGTTATTTTGGGATAGAATATGTTATAATACAATGAATTTGATTGATTACAAGTGCTAGAGATGGATGTAGAATGTTTAGAAGTGTGAAGAAAGACTTGTTGAAATCTGGTCCCAAATGGGATAAGAACCCACAACCAATGCTTTGAGGCAGTAAATGGCTTGTATAAAGTTATTTTGGGTTAGAATATGTTATAATACAATGAATTTGATTGATTACAAGTCCTAGATATGGATGAAGAATGTTTAGAAGTGTTAAGAAAGACTTATTGAAATCTGGTCCCAAATTGGATAAGAACCCACAACCAAGCTTTGAGGCTGTAAATGGCTTGTATAAAGTTATTTTGGGTTAGAATATGTTATAATACAATGAATTTGATTGATTACAAATGCTAGAGATGGATGTAGAATGTTTAGAAGTGTGAAGAAAGACTTGTTGAAATCTGGTCCCAAATGGGATAAGAACCCACAACCATTATCTTTGAGGCAGTAAATGGCTTGTATAAAGTTAGTTTGGGTTAAAATATGTTATAATACAATGAATTTGATTGATTACAAGTCCTAGACATGGATGAAGAATTGTTAGAAGTGTGAAGAAAGACTTGTTGAAATTTGGTCCCAAATGGAATAAGAACCCACAACCATTGCTTTGATGCAGTAAATGGCTTGTAAAAGGTTATTTTGGGTTAGAATATGTTATAATACAATGAATTTGATTGATTACAAGTGCTAGAGATGGATGAAGAATGTTTAGAAGTGTTAAGAAAGACTTATTGAAATCTGGTCCCAAATGGGATAAGAACCCACAACCAATGCTGTGAGGCAGTAAATGGCTTGTATAAAGTTATTTTGGGTTAGAATATGTTATACTACAATGAATTTGATTGATTACAAGTCCTAGATATGGATGAAGAATGTTTAGAAGTGTGAAGAAAGACTTATTGAAATCTGGTCCCAAATGGGGTAAGAATCCAAAACAAATGCTTTGAGGCAGTAAATGGCTTGTATAAAGTTATTTTGGGTTAGAATATGTTATAATACAATGAATTTGATTGATTACAAGTGCTAGAGATGGATGAAGAATGTTTAGAAGTGTGAAGAAAGACTTATTGAATTCTGGTCCCAAATAGGATAAGAACCCACAACCATTGCTTTGAGGCAGTAAATGGCTTGTAAAAGGTTATTTTGGGTTAGAATATGTTATAATACAATGCATTTGATTGATTACAAGTGCTAGAGATGCATGAAGAATGTTTAGAAGTGGGAAGAAAGACTTATTAAAATCTGGTCCTAAATGGGATAAGAACCCAAAACCAATCCTTTGAGGCAGTAAATGGCTTGTATAAAGTTATTTTGGGTTAAAATATGTTATAATACAATGAATTTGATTGATTACAAGTCCTAGAGATGGATGAAGAATGTTTAGAATTGTGAAGAAAGACTTGTTGAAATCTGGTCCCAAATGGGATAAGAACCCACAACCATTGCTTTGAGGCAGTAATGGCTTGTAAAAGGTTATTTTGGGTTAGAATATGTTATAATACAATGAATTTGATTGATTACAAGTGCTAGAGATGGATGTAGAATGTTTAGAAGTGTGAAGAAAGACTTTTTGAAATCTGGTCCCAACTGGGATAAGAACCCACAACCATTGCTTTGAGGCAGTAAATGGCTTGTATAAAGTTATTCTGGGTTAGAATATGTTATAATACAATGAATTTGATTGATTACAAGTCCTAGACATGGATGAAGAATGGTTAGAAGTGTGAAGAAAGACTTGTTGAAATTTGGTCCCAAATGGGATAAGAACCCACAACCATTGCTTTGATGCAGTAAATGGCTTGTAAAAGGTTATTTTGTGTTAGAATATGTTATAATACAATGAATTTGATTGATTACAAGTGCTAGAGATGGATGAAGAATGTTTAGAAGTGTGAAGAAAGACTTATTGAAATCTGGTCCCAAATGGGATAAGAACCCACAACCAATGCTGTGAGGCAGTAAATGGCTTGTATAAAGTTATTTTGGGTTAGAATATGTTATACTACAATGAATTTGATTGATTACAAGTCCTAGAGATGGATGAAGAATGTTTAGAAGTGTGAAGAAAGACTTATTGAAATCTGGTCCCAAATGGGGTAAGAATCCAAAACAAATGCTTTGAGGCAGTAAATGGCTTGTAAAAAGTTATTTTGGGTTAGAATATGTTATAATACAATGAATTTGATTGATTACAAGTGCTAGAGATGGATGAAGAATGTTTAGAAGTGTGAAGAAAGACTTGTTGAAATTTGGTCCCAAATGGGATAAGAACCCACAACCATTGCTTTGATGCAGTAAATGGCTTGTAAAAGGTTATTTTGGGTTAGAATATGTTATAATACAATGAATTTGATTGATTACAAGTGCTAGAGATGGATGAAGAATGTTTAGAAGTGTTAAGAAAGACTTATTGAAATCTGGTCCCAAATGGGATAAGAACCCAAAACCAATGCTGTGAGGCAGTAAATGGTTTGTATAAAGTTATTTTGGGTTAGAATATGTTATAATAGAATTTGATTGATTACAAGTGCTAGAGATGGATGAAGAATGTTTAGAAGTGTGAAGAAAGACTTATTGAAATCTGGTCCCAAATGGGATAAGAACCCACAATTATTGCTTTGAGGCAGTAAATGGCTTGTATAAGGTTATTTTGGGTTAGAATATGTTATAATACAATGAATTTGATTGATTACAAGTGCTAGAGATGGATGTAGAATGTTTAGAAGTGTGAAGAAAGACTTGTTGAAATCTGGTCCCAAATGGGATAAGAACCCACAACCAATGCTTTGAGGCAGTAAATGGCTTGTATAAAGTTATTTTGGGTTAGAATATGTTATAATACAATGAATTTGATTGATTAAAAGTCCTAGATATGGATGAAGAATGTTTAGAAGTGTTAAGAAAGACTTATTGAAATCTGGTCCCAAATTGGATAAGAACCAACAACCAAGCTTTGAGGCTGTAAATGGCTTGTATAAAGTTATTTTGGGTTAGAATATGTTATAATACAATGAATTTGATTGATTAAAAGTGCTAGAGATGGATGAAGAATCTTTAGAAGTGTGAAGAAAGACTTGTTGAATATTGGTCCCAAATGGGATAAGAACCCACAACCAATGCTTTGAGGCTGTAAATGGATTGTATAAAGTTAGTTTGGGTTAGAATATGTTATAATACAATGAATTTGATTGATTACAAGTGCTAGAGATGGATGAAGAATGTTTAGAAGTGTGAAGAAAGACTTATTGAAATCTGATCTCAAATGGGATAAGAACCCACAACCATTGCTTTGAGGCAGTAAATGGCTTGTATAAAGTTATTTTGGGTAAGAATATGTTATAATACAATGAATTTGATTGATTACAAGTCCTAGACATGGATGAAGAATGGTTAGAAGTGTGAAGAAAGACTTGTTGAAATTTGGTCCCAAATGGGATAAGAACCCACAACCATTGCTTTGATGCAGTAAATGGCTTGTAAAAGGTTATTTTGGGTTAGAATATGTTATAATACAATAAATTTGATTGATTACAAGTGCTAGAGATGGATGAAGAATGTTTAGAAGTGTTAAGAAAGACTTATTGAAATCTGGTCCCAAATGGGATAACAACCCAAAACCAATCCTGTGAGGCAATAAATGGCTTGTATAAAGTTATTTTGGGTTAGAATATGTTATAATACAATGAATTTGATTGATTACAAGTCCTAGACATGGATGAAGAATGGTTAGAAGTGTGAAGAAAGACTTGTTGAAATTTGGTCCCAAATGGGATAAGAACCCACAACCATTGCTTTGATGCAGTAAATGGCTTGTAAAAGGTTATTTTGGGTTAGAATATGTTATAATACAATGAATTTGATTGATTACAAGTGCTAGAGATGGATGAAGAATGTTTAGAAGTGTTAAGAAAGACTTATTGAAATCTGGTCCCAAATGGGATAAAAACCCAAAACCAATGCTGTGAGGCAGTAAATGGCTTGTATAAAGTGATTTTGGGTTAGAATATGTTATAATAGAATTTGATTGATTACAAGTGCTAGAGATGGATGAAGAATGTTTAGAAGTGTGAAGAAAGACTTATTGAAATCTGGTCCCAAATGGGATAAAAACCCACAACTATTGCTTTGTGGCAGTAAATGGATTGTATAAGGTTATTTTGGGATAGAATATGTTATAATACAATGAATTTGATTGATTACAAGTGCTAGAGATGGATGTAGAATGTTTAGAAGTGTGAAGAAAGACTTGTTGAAATCTGGTCCCAAATGGGATAAGAACCCACAACCAATGCTTTGAGGCAGTAAATGGCTTGTAAAAAGTTATTTTGGGTTAGAATATGTTATAATACAATGAATTTGATTGATTACAAGTCCTAGATATGGATGAAGAATGTTTAGAAGTGTTAAGAAAGACTTATTGAAATCTGGTCCCAAATTGGATAAGAACCCACAACCAAGCTTTGAGGCTGTAAATGGCTTGTATAAAGTTATTTTGGGTTAGAATATGTTATAATACAATGAATTTGATTGATTACAAATGCTAGAGATGGATGTAGAATGTTTAGAAGTGTGAAGAAAGACTTGTTGAAATCTGGTCCCAAATGGGATAAGAACCCACAACCATTATCTTTGAGGCAGTAAATGGCTTGTATAAAGTTAGTTTGGGTTAAAATATGTTATAATACAATGAATTTGATTGATTACAAGTCCTAGACATGGATGAAGAATGGTTAGAAGTGTGAAGAAAGACTTGTTGAAATTTGGTCCCAAATGGAATAAGAACCCACAACCATTGCTTTGATGCAGTAAATGGCTTGTAAAAGGTTATTTTGGGTTAGAATATGTTATAATACAATGAATTTGATTGATTACAAGTGCTAGAGATGGATGAAGAATGTTTAGAAGTGTTAAGAAAGACTTATTGAAATCTGGTCCCAAATGGGATAAGAACCCACAACCAATGCTGTGAGGCAGTAAATGGCTTGTATAAAGTTATTTTGGGTTAGAATATGTTATACTACAATGAATTTGATTGATTACAAGTCCTAGATATGGATGAAGAATGTTTAGAAGTGTGAAGAAAGACTTATTGAAATCTGGTCCCAAATGGGGTAAGAATCCAAAACAAATGCTTTGAGGCAGTAAATGGCTTGTATAAAGTTATTTTGGGTTAGAATATGTTATAATACAATGAATTTGATTGATTACAAGTGCTAGAGATGGATGAAGAACGTTTAGAAGTGTGAAGAAAGACTTATTGAATTCTGGTCCCAAATAGGATAAGAACCCACAACCATTACTTTGAGGCAGTAAATGGCTTGTAAAAGGTTATTTTGGGTTAGAATATGTTATAATACAATGAATTTGATTGATTACAAGTGCTAGAGATGGATGAAGAATGTTTAGAAGTGTTAAGAAAGACTTATTGAAATTTGGTCCCAACTGGGATAAGAACCCACAACTATTGCTTTGAGGCAGTAAATGGCTTGTATAAGGTTATTTTGGGTTAGAATATGTTATAATACAATGAATTTGATTGATTACAAGTGCTAGACATGGATGAAAAATGTTTAGAAGTGTGAAGAAAGACTTGTTGCAATTTGGTCCCAAATGGGATAAGAACCCACAACCAATGCTTTAAGGCTGTAAATGGATTGTATAAAGTTATTTTGGGTTAGAATATGTTATAATACAATGAATTTGATTGATTACAAGTGCTAGAGATGGATGAAGAATGTTTAGAAGTGTGAAGAAAGACTTATTGAATTCTGGTCCCAAATAGGATAAGAACCCACAACCATTGCTTTGAGGCAGTAAATGGCTTGTAAAAGGTTATTTTGGGTTAGAATATGTTATAATACAATGCATTTGATTGATTACAAGTGCTAGAGATGCATGAAGAATGTTTAGAAGTGTGAAGAAAGACTTATTAAAATCTGGTCCTAAATGGGATAAGAACCCAAAACCAATCCTTTGAGGCAGTAAATGGCTTGTATAAAGTTATTTTGGGTTAAAATATGTTATAATACAATGAATTTGATTGATTACAAGTCCTAGAGATGGATGAAGAATGTTTAGAATTGTGAAGAAAGACTTGTTGAAATCTGGTCCCAAATGGGATAAGAACCCACAACCATTGCTTTGAGGCAGTAATGGCTTGTAAAAGGTTATTTTGGGTTAGAATATGTTATAATACAATGAATTTGATTGATTACAAGTGCTAGAGATGGATGTAGAATGTTTAGAAGTGTGAAGAAAGACTTGTTGAAATCTGGTCCCAAATGGGATAAGAACCCACAACCGTTATCTTTGAGGCAGTAAATGGCTTGTATAAAGTTAGTTTGGGTTAAAATATGTTATAATACAATGAATTTGATTGATTACATGTCCTAGACATGGATGAAGAATGGTTAGAAGTGTGAAGAAAGACTTGTTGAAATTTGGTCCCAAATGGAATAAAAACCCACAACCATTGCTTTGATGCAGTAAATGGCTTGTAAAAGGTTATTTTGGGTTAGAATATGTTATAATACAATGAATTTGATTGATTACAAGTGCTAGAGATGGATGTAGAATGTTTAGAAGTGTGAAGAAAGACTTGTTGAAATCTGGTCCCAAATGGGATAAGAACCCACAACCAATGCTTTGAGGCAGTAAATGGCTTGTAAAAAGTTATTTTGGGTTAGAATATGTTATAATACAATGAATTTGATTGATTACAAGTCCTAGATATGGATGAAGAATGTTTAGAAGTGTTAAGAAAGACTTATTGAAATCTGGTCCCAAATTGGATAAGAACCCACAACCAAGCTTTGAGGCTGTAAATGGCTTGTATAAAGTTATTTTGGGTTAGAATATGTTATAATACAATGAATTTGATTGATTACAAATGCTAGAGATGGATGTAGAATGTTTAGAAGTGTGAAGAAAGACTTGTTGAAATCTGGTCCCAAATGGGATAAGAACCCACAACCATTATCTTTGAGGCAGTAAATGGCTTGTATAAAGTTAGTTTGGGTTAAAATATGTTATAATACAATGAATTTGATTGATTACAAGTCCTAGACATGGATGAAGAATTGTTAGAAGTGTGAAGAAAGACTTGTTGAAATTTGGTCCCAAATGGAATAAGAACCCACAACCATTGCTTTGATGCAGTAAATGGCTTGTAAAAGGTTATTTTGGGTTAGAATATGTTATAATACAATGAATTTGATTGATTACAAGTGCTAGAGATGGATGAAGAATGTTTAGAAGTGTTAAGAAAGACTTATTGAAATCTGGTCCCAAATGGGATAAGAACCCACAACCAATGCTGTGAGGCAGTAAATGGCTTGTATAAAGTTATTTTGGGTTAGAATATGTTATAATACAATGAATTTGATTGATTACAAGTCCTAGATATGGATGAAGAATGTTTAGAAGTGTTAAGAAAGACTTATTGAAATCTGGTCCCAAATGGGATAAGAACCCACAACCATTGCTTTGAGGCAGTAATGGCTTGTAAAAGGTTATTTTGGGTTAGAATATGTTATAATACAATGAATTTGATTGATTACAAGTGCTAGAGATGGATGTAGAATGTTTAGAAGTGTGAAGAAAGACTTGTTGAAATCTGGTCCCAAATGGGATAAGAACCCACAACCATTATCTTTGAGGCAGTAAATGGCTTGTATAAAGTTAGTTTGGGTTAAAATATGTTATAATACAATGAATTTGATTGATTACAAGTCCTAGACATGGATGAAGAATGGTTAGAAGTGTGAAGAAAGACTTGTTGAAATTTGGTCCCAAATGGAATAAGAACCCACAACCATTGCTTTGATGCAGTAAATGGCTTGTAAAAGGTTATTTTGGGTTAGAATATGTTATAATACAATGAATTTGATTGATTACAAGTGCTAGAGATGGATGTAGAATGTTTAGAAGTGTGAAGAAAGACTTGTTGAAATCTGGTCCCAACTGGGATAAGAACCCACAACCATTGCTTTGAGGCAGTAAATGGCTTGTATAAAGTTATTCTGGGTTAGAATATGTTATAATACAATGAATTTGATTGATTACAAGTCCTAGACATGGATGAAGAATGGTTAGAAGTGTGAAGAAAGACTTGTTGAAATTTGGTCCCAAATGGGATAAGAACCCACAACCATTGCTTTGATGCAGTAAATGGCTTGTAAAAGGTTATTTTGGGTTAGAATATGTTATAATACAATGAATTTGATTGATTACAAGTGCTAGAGATGGATGAAGAATGTTTAGAAGTGTGAAGAAAGACTTATTGAAATCTGGTCCCAAATGGGATAAGAACCCACAACCAATGCTGTGAGGCAGTAAATGGCTTGTATAAAGTTATTTTGGGTTAGAATATGTTATACTACAATGAATTTGATTGATTACAAGTCCTAGAGATGGATGAAGAATGTTTAGAAGTGTGAAGAAAGACTTATTGAAATCTGGTCCCAAATGGGGTAAGAATCCAAAACAAATGCTTTGAGGCAGTAAATGGCTTGTAAAAAGTTATTTTGGGTTAGAATATGTTATAATACAATGAATTTGATTGATTACAAGTGCTAGAGATGGATGAAGAATGTTTAGAAGTGTGAAGAAAGACTTGTTGAAATTTGGTCCCAAATGGGATAAGAACCCACAACCATTGCTTTGATGCAGTAAATGGCTTGTAAAAGGTTATTTTGGGTTAGAATATGTTATAATACAATGAATTTGATTGATTACAAGTGCTAGAGATGGATGAAGAATGTTTAGAAGTGTTAAGAAAGACTTATTGAAATCCGGTCCCAAATGGGATAAGAACCCAAAACCAATGCTGTGAGGCAGTAAATGGTTTGTATAAAGTTATTTTGGGTTAGAATATGTTATAATAGAATTTGATTGATTACAAGTGCTAGAGATGGATGAAGAATGTTTAGAAGTGTGAAGAAAGACTTATTGAAATCTGGTCCCAAATGGGATAAGAACCCACAATTATTGCTTTGAGGCAGTAAATGGCTTGTATAAGGTTATTTTGGGTTAGAATATGTTATAATACAATGAATTTGATTGATTACAAGTGCTAGAGATGGATGTAGAATGTTTAGAAGTGTGAAGAAAGACTTGTTGAAATCTGGTCCCAAATGGGATAAGAACCCACAACCAATGCTTTGAGGCAGTAAATGGCTTGTATAAAGTTATTTTGGGTTAGAATATGTTATAATACAATGAATTTGATTGATTAAAAGTCCTAGATATGGATGAAGAATGTTTAGAAGTGTTAAGAAAGACTTATTGAAATCTGGTCCCAAATTGGATAAGAACCAACAACCAAGCTTTGAGGCTGTAAATGGCTTGTATAAAGCTATTTTGGGTTAGAATATGTTATAATACAATGAATTTGATTGATTAAAAGTGCTAGAGATGGATGAAGAATCTTTAGAAGTGTGAAGAAAGACTTGTTGAATATTGGTCCCAAATGGGATAAGAACCCACAACCAATGCTTTGAGGCTGTAAATGGATTGTATAAAGTTAGTTTGGGTTAGAATATGTTATAATACAATGAATTTGATTGATTACAAGTGCTAGAGATGGATGAAGAATGTTTAGAAGTGTGAAGAAAGACTTATTGAAATCTGATCCCAAATGGGATAAGAACCCACAACCATTGCTTTGAGGCAGTAAATGGCTTGTATAAAGTTATTTTGGGTTAAAATATGTTATAATACAATGAATTTGATTGATTACAAGTCCTAGACATGGATGAAGAATGGTTAGAAGTGTGAAGAAAGACTTGTTGAAATTTGGTCCCAAATGGGATAAGAACCCACAACCATTGCTTTGATGCAGTAAATGGCTTGTAAAAGGTTATTTTGGGTTAGAATATGTTATAATACAATGAATTTGATTGATTACAAGTGCTAGAGATGGATGAAGAATGTTTAGAAGTGTTAAGAAAGACTTATTGAAATCTGGTCCCAAATGGGATAACAACCCAAAACCAATCCTGTGAGGCAATAAATGGCTTGTATAAAGTTATTTTGGGTTAGAATATGTTATAATACAATGAATTTGATTGATTACAAGTCCTAGACATGGATGAAGAATGGTTAGAAGTGTGAAGAAAGACTTGTTGAAATTTGGTCCCAAATGGGATAAGAACCCACAACCAATCCTTTGATGCAGTAAATGGCTTGTAAAAGGTTATTTGGGGTTAGAATATGTTATAATACAATGAATTTGATTGATTACAAGTGCTAGAGATGGATGAAGAATGTTTAGAAGTGTTAAGAAAGACTTATTGAAATCTGGTCCCAAATGGGATAAAAACCCAAAACCAATGCTGTGAGGCAGTAAATGGCTTGTATAAAGTTATTTTGGGTTAGAATATGTTATAATAGAATTTGATTGATTACAAGTGCTAGAGATGGATGAAGAATGTTTAGAAGTGTGAAGAAAGACTTATTGAAATCTGGTCCCAAATGGGATAAGAACCCACAACTATTGCTTTGTGGCAGTAAATGGCTTGTATAAGGTTATTTTGGGATAGAATATGTTATAATACAATGAATTTGATTGATTACAAGTGCTAGAGATGGATGTAGAATGTTTAGAAGTGTGAAGAAAGACTTGTTGAAATCTGGTCCCAAATGGGATAAGAACCCACAACCAATGCTTTGAGGCAGTAAATGGCTTGTATAAAGTTATTTTGGGTTAGAATATGTTATAATACAATGAATTTGATTGATTACAAGTCCTAGATATGGATGAAGAATGTTTAGAAGTGTTAAGAAAGACTTATTGAAATCTGGTCCCTAATTGGATAAGAACCCACAACCAAGCTTTGAGGCTGTAAATGGCTTGTATAAAGTTATTTTGGGTTAGAATATGTTATAATACAATGAATTTGATTGATTACAAATGCTAGAGATGGATGTAGAATGTTTAGAAGTGTGAAGAAAGACTTGTTGAAATCTGGTCCCAAATGGGATAAGAACCCACAACCATTATCTTTGAGGCAGTAAATGGCTTGTATAAAGTTAGTTTGGGTTAAAATATGTTATAATACAATGAATTTGATTGATTACAAGTCCTAGACATGGATGAAGAATGGTTAGAAGTGTGAAGAAAGACTTGTTGAAATTTGGTCCCAAATGGAATAAGAACCCACAACCATTGCTTTGATGCAGTAAATGGCTTGTAAAAGGTTATTTTGGGTTAGAATATGTTATAATACAATGAATTTGATTGATTACAAGTGCTAGAGATGGATGAAGAATGTTTAGAAGTGTTAAGAAAGACTTATTGAAATCTGGTCCCAAATGGGATAAGAACCCACAACCAATGCTGTGAGGCAGTAAATGGCTTGTATAAAGTTATTTTGGGTTAGAATATGTTATACTACAATGAATTTGATTGATTACAAGTCCTAGATATGGATGAAGAATGTTTAGAAGTGTGAAGAAAGACTTATTGAAATCTGGTCCCAAATGGGGTAAGAATCCAAAACAAATGCTTTGAGGCAGTAAATGGCTTGTATAAAGTTATTTTGGGTTAGAATATGTTATAATACAATGAATTTGATTGATTACAAGTGCTAGAGATGGATGAAGAATGTTTAGAAGTGTTAAGAAAGACTTATTGAAATCTGGTCCCAAATGGGATAACAACCCAAAACCAATCCTGTGAGGCAATAAATGGCTTGTATAAAGTTATTTTGGGTTAGAATATGTTATAATACAATGAATTTGATTGATTACAAGTCCTAGACATGGATGAAGAATGGTTAGAAGTGTGAAGAAAGACTTGTTGAAATTTGGTCCCAAATGGGATAAGAACCCACAACCATTGCTTTGATGCAGTAAATGGCTTGTAAAAGGTTATTTGGGGTTAGAATATGTTATAATACAATGAATTTGATTGATTACAAGTGCTAGAGATGGATGAAGAATGTTTAGAAGTGTTAAGAAAGACTTATTGAAATCTGGTCCCAAATGGGATAAAAACCCAAAACCAATGCTGTGAGGCAGTAAATGGCTTGTATAAAGTTATTTTGGGTTAGAATATGTTATAATAGAATTTGATTGATTACAAGTGCTAGAGATGGATGAAGAATGTTTAGAAGTGTGAAGAAAGACTTATTGAAATCTGGTCCCAAATGGGATAAGAACCCACAACTATTGCTTTGTGGCAGTAAATGGCTTGTATAAGGTTATTTTGGGATAGAATATGTTATAATACAATGAATTTGATTGATTACAAGTGCTAGAGATGGATGTAGAATGTTTAGAAGTGTGAAGAAAGACTTGTTGAAATCTGGTCCCAAATGGGATAAGAACCCACAACCAATGCTTTGAGGCAGTAAATGGCTTGTATAAAGTTATTTTGGGTTAGAATATGTTATAATACAATGAATTTGATTGATTACAAGTCCTAGATATGGATGAAGAATATTTAGAAGTGTTAAGAAAGACTTATTGAAATCTGGTCCCAAATTGGATAAGAACCCACAACCAAGCTTTGAGGCTGTAAATGGCTTGTATAAAGTTATTTTGGGTTAGAATATGTTATAATACAATGAATTTGATTGATTACAAATGCTAGAGATGGATGTAGAATGTTTAGAAGTGTGAAGAAAGACTTGTTGAAATCTGGTCCCAAATGGGATAAGAACCCACAACCATTATCTTTGAGGCAGTAAATGGCTTGTATAAAGTTAGTTTGGGTTAAAATATGTTATAATACAATGAATTTGATTGATTACAAGTCCTAGACATGGATGAAGAATGGTTAGAAGTGTGAAGAAAGACTTGTTGAAATTTGGTCCCAAATGGAATAAGAACCCACAACCATTGCTTTGATGCAGTAAATGGCTTGTAAAAGGTTATTTTGGGTTAGAATATGTTATAATACAATGAATTTGATTGATTACAAGTGCTAGAGATGGATGAAGAATGTTTAGAAGTGTTAAGAAAGACTTATTGAAATCTGGTCCCAAATGGGATAAGAACCCACAACCAATGCTGTGAGGCAGTAAATGGCTTGTATAAAGTTATTTTGGGTTAGAATATACAATGAATTTGATTGATTACAAGTCCTAGATATGGATGAAGAATGTTTAGAAGTGTGAAGAAAGACTTATTGAAATCTGGTCCCAAATGGGGTAAGAATCCAAAACCAATGCTTTGAGGCAGTAAATGGCTTGTATAAAGTTATTTTGGGTTAGAATATGTTATAATACAATGAATTTGATTGATTACAAGTGCTAGAGATGGATGAAGAATGTTTAGAAGTGTGAAGAAAGACTTATTGAATTCTGGTCCCAAATAGGATAAGAACCCACAACCATTGCTTTGAGGCAGTAAATGGCTTGTAAAAGGTTATTTTGGGTTAGAATATGTTATAATACAATGCATTTGATTGATTACAAGTGCTAGAGATGCATGAAGAATGTTTAGAAGTGTGAAGAAAGACTTGTTGAAATCTGGTCCCAAATGGGATAAGAACCCACAACCAATGCTTTGAGGCAGTAAATGGCTTGTGTAAAGTTATTTTGGGTTAGAATATGTTATAATACAATGAATTTGATTGATTACAAGTCCTAGATATGGATGAAGAATGTTTAGAAGTGTTAAGAAAGACTTATTGAAATCTGGTCCCAAATTGGATAAGAACCCACAACCAAGCTTTGAGGCTGTAAATGGCTTGTATAAAGTTATTTTGGGTTAGAATATGTTATAATACAATGAATTTGATTGATTACAAATGCTAGAGATGGATGTAGAATGTTTAGAAGTGTGAAGAAAGACTTGTTGAAATCTGGTCCCAAATGGGATAAGAACCCACAACCATTATCTTTGAGGCAGTAAATGGCTTGTATAAAGTTAGTTTGGGTTAAAATATGTTATAATACAATGAATTTGATTGATTACAAGTCCTAGACATGGATGAAGAATGGTTAGAAGTGTGAAGAAAGACTTGTTGAAATTTGGTCCCAAATGGAATAAGAACCCACAACCATTGCTTTGATGCAGTAAATGGCTTGTAAAAGGTTATTTTGGGTTAGAATATGTTATAATACAATGAATTTGATTGATTACAAGTGCTAGAGATGGATGAAGAATGTTTAGAAGTGTTAAGAAAGACTTATTGAGATCTGGTCCCAAATGGGATAAGAACCCACAACCAATGCTGTGAGGCAGTAAATGGCTTGTATAAAGTTATTTTGGGTTAGAATATGTTATACTACAATGAATTTGATTGATTACAAGTCCTAGATATGGATGAAGAATGTTTAGAAGTGTGAAGAAAGACTTATTGAAATCTGGTCCCAAATGGGGTAAGAATCCAAAACAAATGCTTTGAGGCAGTAAATGGCTTGTATAAAGTTATTTTGGGTTAGAATATGTTATAATACAATGAATTTGATTGATTACAAGTGCTAGAGATGGATGAAGAATGTTTAGAAGTGTGAAGAAAGACTTATTGAATTCTGGTCCCAAATAGGATAAGAACCCACAACCATTGCTTTGAGGCAGTAAATGGCTTGTAAAAGGTTATTTTGGGTTAGAATATGTTATAATACAATGCATTTGATTGATTACAAGTGCTAGAGATGCATGAAGAATGTTTAGAAGTGTGAAGAAAAACTTATTAAAATCTGGTCCTAAATGGGATAAGAACCCAAAACCAATCCTTTGAGGCAGTAAATGGCTTGTATAAAGTTATTTTGGGTTAAAATATGTTATAATACAATGAATTTGATTGATTACAAGTCCTAGAGATGGATGAAGAATGTTTAGAATTGTGAAGAAAGACTTGTTGAAATCTGGTCCCAAATGGGATAAGAACCCACAACCATTGCTTTGAGGCAGTAATGGCTTGTAAAAGGTTATTTTGGGTTAGAATATGTTATAATACAATGAATTTGATTGATTACAAGTGGTAGAGATGGATGTAGAATGTTTAGAAGTGTGAAGAAAGACTTGTTGAAATCTGGTCCCAACTGGGATAAGAACCCACAACCATTGCTTTGAGGCAGTAAATGGCTTGTATAAAGTTATTCTGGGTTAGAATATGTTATAATACAATGAATTTGATTGATTACAAGTCCTAGACATGGATGAAGAATGGTTAGAAGTGTGAAGAAAGACTTGTTGAAATTTGGTCCCAAATGGGATAAGAACCCACAACCATTGCTTTGATGCAGTAAATGGCTTGTAAAAGGTTATTTTGGGTTAGAATATGTTATAATACAATGAATTTGATTGATTACAAGTGCTAGAGATGGATGAAGAATGTTTAGAAGTGTGAAGAAAGACTTATTGAAATCTGGTCCCAAATGGGATAAGAACCCACAACCAATGCTGTGAGGCAGTAAATGGCTTGTATAAAGTTATTTTGGGTTAGAATATGTTATACTACAATGAATTTGATTGATTACAAGTCCTAGAGATGGATGAAGAATGTTTAGAAGTGTGAAGAAAGACTTATTGAAATCTGGTCCCAAATGGGGTAAGAATCCAAAACAAATGCTTTGAGGCAGTAAATGGCTTGTAAAAAGTTATTTTGGGTTAGAATATGTTATAATACAATGAATTTGATTGATTACAAGTGCTAGAGATGGATGAAGAATGTTTAGAAGTGTTAAGAAAGACTTATTGAAATCTGGTCCCAAATGGGATAACAACCCAAAACCAATCCTGTGAGGCAATAAATGGCTTGTATAAAGTTATTTTGGGTTAGAATATGTTATAATACAATGAATTTGATTGATTACAAGTCCTAGACATGGATGAAGAATGGTTAGAAGTGTGAAGAAAGACTTGTTGAAATTTGGTCCCAAATGGGATAAGAACCCACAACCATTGCTTTGATGCAGTAAATGGCTTGTAAAAGGTTATTTGGGGTTAGAATATGTTATAATACAATGAATTTGATTGATTACAAGTGCTAGAGATGGATGAAGAATGTTTAGAAGTGTTAAGAAAGACTTATTGAAATCTGGTCCCAAATGGGATAAAAACCCAAAACCAATGCTGTGAGGCAGTAAATGGCTTGTATAAAGTTATTTTGGGTTAGAATATGTTATAATAGAATTTGATTGATTACAAGTGCTAGAGATGGATGAAGAATGTTTAGAAGTGTGAAGAAAGACTTATTGAAATCTGGTCCCAAATGGGATAAGAACCCACAACTATTGCTTTGTGGCAGTAAATGGCTTGTATAAGGTTATTTTGGGATAGAATATGTTATAATACAATGAATTTGATTGATTACAAGTGCTAGAGATGGATGTAGAATGTTTAGAAGTGTGAAGAAAGACTTGTTGAAATCTGGTCCCAAATGGGATAAGAACCCACAACCAATGCTTTGAGGCAGTAAATGGCTTGTATAAAGTTATTTTGGGTTAGAATATGTTATAATACAATGAATTTGATTGATTACAAGTCCTAGATATGGATGAAGAATATTTAGAAGTGTTAAGAAAGACTTATTGAAATCTGGTCCCAAATTGGATAAGAACCCACAACCAAGCTTTGAGGCTGTAAATGGCTTGTATAAAGTTATTTTGGGTTAGAATATGTTATAATACAATGAATTTGATTGATTACAAATGCTAGAGATGGATGTAGAATGTTTAGAAGTGTGAAGAAAGACTTGTTGAAATCTGGTCCCAAATGGGATAAGAACCCACAACCATTATCTTTGAGGCAGTAAATGGCTTGTATAAAGTTAGTTTGGGTTAAAATATGTTATAATACAATGAATTTGATTGATTACAAGTCCTAGACATGGATGAAGAATGGTTAGAAGTGTGAAGAAAGACTTGTTGAAATTTGGTCCCAAATGGAATAAGAACCCACAACCATTGCTTTGATGCAGTAAATGGCTTGTAAAAGGTTATTTTGGGTTAGAATATGTTATAATACAATGAATTTGATTGATTACAAGTGCTAGAGATGGATGAAGAATGTTTAGAAGTGTTAAGAAAGACTTATTGAAATCTGGTCCCAAATGGGATAAGAACCCACAACCAATGCTGTGAGGCAGTAAATGGCTTGTATAAAGTTATTTTGGGTTAGAATATACAATGAATTTGATTGATTACAAGTCCTAGATATGGATGAAGAATGTTTAGAAGTGTGAAGAAAGACTTATTGAAATCTGGTCCCAAATGGGGTAAGAATCCAAAACCAATGCTTTGAGGCAGTAAATGGCTTGTATAAAGTTATTTTGGGTTAGAATATGTTATAATACAATGAATTTGATTGATTACAAGTGCTAGAGATGGATGAAGAATGTTTAGAAGTGTGAAGAAAGACTTATTGAATTCTGGTCCCAAATAGGATAAGAACCCACAACCATTGCTTTGAGGCAGTAAATGGCTTGTAAAAGGTTATTTTGGGTTAGAATATGTTATAATACAATGCATTTGATTGATTACAAGTGCTAGAGATGCATGAAGAATGTTTAGAAGTGTGAAGAAAGACTTGTTGAAATCTGGTCCCAAATGGGATAAGAACCCACAACCAATGCTTTGAGGCAGTAAATGGCTTGTGTAAAGTTATTTTGGGTTAGAATATGTTATAATACAATGAATTTGATTGATTACAAGTCCTAGATATGGATGAAGAATGTTTAGAAGTGTTAAGAAAGACTTATTGAAATCTGGTCCCAAATTGGATAAGAACCCACAACCAAGCTTTGAGGCTGTAAATGGCTTGTATAAAGTTATTTTGGGTTAGAATATGTTATAATACAATGAATTTGATTGATTACAAATGCTAGAGATGGATGTAGAATGTTTAGAAGTGTGAAGAAAGACTTGTTGAAATCTGGTCCCAAATGGGATAAGAACCCACAACCATTATCTTTGAGGCAGTAAATGGCTTGTATAAAGTTAGTTTGGGTTAAAATATGTTATAATACAATGAATTTGATTGATTACAAGTCCTAGACATGGATGAAGAATGGTTAGAAGTGTGAAGAAAGACTTGTTGAAATTTGGTCCCAAATGGAATAAGAACCCACAACCATTGCTTTGATGCAGTAAATGGCTTGTAAAAGGTTATTTTGGGTTAGAATATGTTATAATACAATGAATTTGATTGATTACAAGTGCTAGAGATGGATGAAGAATGTTTAGAAGTGTTAAGAAAGACTTATTGAGATCTGGTCCCAAATGGGATAAGAACCCACAACCAATGCTGTGAGGCAGTAAATGGCTTGTATAAAGTTATTTTGGGTTAGAATATGTTATACTACAATGAATTTGATTGATTACAAGTCCTAGATATGGATGAAGAATGTTTAGAAGTGTGAAGAAAGACTTATTGAAATCTGGTCCCAAATGGGGTAAGAATCCAAAACAAATGCTTTGAGGCAGTAAATGGCTTGTATAAAGTTATTTTGGGTTAGAATATGTTATAATACAATGAATTTGATTGATTACAAGTGCTAGAGATGGATGAAGAATGTTTAGAAGTGTGAAGAAAGACTTATTGAATTCTGGTCCCAAATAGGATAAGAACCCACAACCATTGCTTTGAGGCAGTAAATGGCTTGTAAAAGGTTATTTTGGGTTAGAATATGTTATAATACAATGCATTTGATTGATTACAAGTGCTAGAGATGCATGAAGAATGTTTAGAAGTGTGAAGAAAAACTTATTAAAATCTGGTCCTAAATGGGATAAGAACCCAAAACCAATCCTTTGAGGCAGTAAATGGCTTGTATAAAGTTATTTTGGGTTAAAATATGTTATAATACAATGAATTTGATTGATTACAAGTCCTAGAGATGGATGAAGAATGTTTAGAATTGTGAAGAAAGACTTGTTGAAATCTGGTCCCAAATGGGATAAGAACCCACAACCATTGCTTTGAGGCAGTAATGGCTTGTAAAAGGTTATTTTGGGTTAGAATATGTTATAATACAATGAATTTGATTGATTACAAGTGGTAGAGATGGATGTAGAATGTTTAGAAGTGTGAAGAAAGACTTGTTGAAATCTGGTCCCAACTGGGATAAGAACCCACAACCATTGCTTTGAGGCAGTAAATGGCTTGTATAAAGTTATTCTGGGTTAGAATATGTTATAATACAATGAATTTGATTGATTACAAGTCCTAGACATGGATGAAGAATGGTTAGAAGTGTGAAGAAAGACTTGTTGAAATTTGGTCCCAAATGGGATAAGAACCCACAACCATTGCTTTGATGCAGTAAATGGCTTGTAAAAGGTTATTTTGGGTTAGAATATGTTATAATACAATGAATTTGATTGATTACAAGTGCTAGAGATGGATGAAGAATGTTTAGAAGTGTGAAGAAAGACTTATTGAAATCTGGTCCCAAATGGGATAAGAACCCACAACCAATGCTGTGAGGCAGTAAATGGCTTGTATAAAGTTATTTTGGGTTAGAATATGTTATACTACAATGAATTTGATTGATTACAAGTCCTAGAGATGGATGAAGAATGTTTAGAAGTGTGAAGAAAGACTTATTGAAATCTGGTCCCAAATGGGGTAAGAATCCAAAACAAATGCTTTGAGGCAGTAAATGGCTTGTAAAAAGTTATTTTGGGTTAGAATATGTTATAATACAATGAATTTGATTGATTACAAGTGCTAGAGATGGATGAAGAATGTTTAGAAGTGTGAAGAAAGACTTGTTGAAATTTGGTCCCAAATGGGATAAGAACCCACAACCATTGCTTTGATGCAGTAAATGGCTTGTAAAAGGTTATTTTGGGTTAGAATATGTTATAATACAATGAATTTGATTGATTACAAGTGCTAGAGATGGATGAAGAATGTTTAGAAGTGTTAAGAAAGACTTATTGAAATCTGGTCCCAAATGGGATAAGAACCCAAAACCAATGTTGTGAGGCAGTAAATGGTTTGTATAAAGTTATTTTGGGTTAGAATATGTTATAATAGAATTTGATTGATTACAAGTGCTAGAGATGGATGAAGAATGTTTAGAAGTGTGAAGAAAGACTTGTTGAAATCTGGTCCCAAATGGGATAAGAACCCACAACCAATGCTTTGAGGCAGTAAATGGCTTGTATAAAGTTATTTTGGGTTAGAATATGTTATAATACAATGAATTTGATTGATTAAAAGTCCTAGATATGGATGAAGAATGTTTAGAAGTGTTAAGAAAGACTTATTGAAATCTGGTCCCAAATTGGATAAGAACCAACAACCAAGCTTTGAGGCTGTAAATGGCTTGTATAAAGTTATTTTGGGTTAGAATATGTTATAATACAATGAATTTGTTTGATTAAAAGTGCTAGAGATGGATGAAGAATCTTTAGAAGTGTGAAGAAAGACTTGTTGAATATTGGTCCCAAATGGGATAAGAACCCACAACCAATGCTTTGAGGCTGTAAATGGATTGTATAAAGTTAGTTTGGGTTAGAATATGTTATAATACAATGAATTTGATTGATTACAAGTGCTAGAGATGGATGAAGAATGTTTAGAAGTGTGAAGAAAGACTTATTGAAATCTGATCCCAAATGGGATAAGAACCCACAACCATTGCTTTGAGGCAGTAAATGGCTTGTATAAAGTTATTTTGGGTTAGAATATGTTATAATACAATGAATTTGATTGATTACAAGTCCTAGACATGGATGAAGAATGGTTAGAAGTGTGAAGAAAGACTTGTTGAAATTTGGTCCCAAATGGGATAAGAACCCACAACCATTGCTTTGATGCAGTAAATGGCTTGTAAAAGGTTATTTTGGGTTAGAATATGTTATAATACAATGAATTTGATTGATTACAAGTGCTAGAGATGGATGAAGAATGTTTAGAAGTGTGAAGAAAGACTTATTGAAATCTGGTCCCAAATGGGATAAGAACCCACAACCAATGCTGTGAGGCAGTAAATGGCTTGTATAAAGTTATTTTGGGTTAGAATATGTTATACTACAATGAATTTGATTGATTACAAGTCCTAGAGATGGATGAAGAATGTTTAGAAGTGTGAAGAAAGACTTATTGAAATCTGGTCCCAAATGGGGTAAGAATCCAAAACAAATGCTTTGAGGCAGTAAATGGCTTGTAAAAAGTTATTTTGGGTTAGAATATGTTATAATACAATGAATTTGATTGATTACAAGTGCTAGAGATGGATGAAGAATGTTTAGAAGTGTGAAGAAAGACTTGTTGAAATTTGGTCCCAAATGGGATAAGAACCCACAACCATTGCTTTGATGCAGTAAATGGCTTGTAAAAGGTTATTTTGGGTTAGAATATGTTATAATACAATGAATTTGATTGATTACAAGTGCTAGAGATGGATGAAGAATGTTTAGAAGTGTTAAGAAAGACTTATTGAAATCTGGTCCCAAATGGGATAAGAACCCAAAACCAATGTTGTGAGGCAGTAAATGGTTTGTATAAAGTTATTTTGGGTTAGAATATGTTATAATAGAATTTGATTGATTACAAGTGCTAGAGATGGATGAAGAATGTTTAGAAGTGTGAAGAAAGACTTATTGAAATCTGGTCCCAAATGGGATAAGAACCCACAATTATTGCTTTGAGGCAGTAAATGGCTTGTATAAGGTTATTTTGGGTTAGAATATGTTATAATACAATGAATTTGATTGATTACAAGTGCTACAGATGGATGTAGAATGTTTAGAAGTGTGAAGAAAGACTTGTTGAAATCTGGTCCCAAATGGGATAAGAACCCACAACCAATGCTTTGAGGCAGTAAATGGCTTGTATAAAGTTATTTTGGGTTAGAATATATTATAATACAATGAATTTGATTGATTAAAAGTCCTAGATATGGATGAAGAATGTTTAGAAGTGTTAAGAAAGACTTATTGAAATCTGGTCCCAAATTGGATAAGAACCAACAACCAAGCTTTGAGGCTGTAAATGGCTTGTATAAAGTTATTTTGGGTTAGAATATGTTATAATACAATGAATTTGATTGATTAAAAGTGCTAGAGATGGATGAAGAATCTTTAGAAGTGTGAAGAAAGACTTGTTGAATATTGGTCCCAAATGGGATAAGAACCCACAACCAATGCTTTGAGGCTGTAAATGGATTGTATAAAGTTAGTTTGGGTTAGAATATGTTATAATACAATGAATTTGATTGATTACAAGTGCTAGAGATGGATGAAGAATGTTTAGAAGTGTGAAGAAAGACTTATTGAAATCTGATCCCAAATGGGATAAGAACCCACAACCATTGCTTTGAGGCAGTAAATGGCTTGTATAAAGTTATTTTGGGTTAGAATATGTTATAATACAATGAATTTGATTGATTACAAGTCCTAGACATGGATGAAGAATGGTTAGAAGTGTGAAGAAAGACTTGTTGAAATTTGGTCCCAAATGGGATAAGAACCCACAACCATTGCTTTGATGCAGTAAATGGCTTGTAAAAGGTTATTTTGGGTTAGAATATGTTATAATACAATGAATTTGATTGATTACAAGTGCTAGAGATGGATGAAGAATGTTTAGAAGTGTTAAGAAAGACTTATTGAAATCTGGTCCCAAATGGGATAACAACCCAAAACCAATCCTGTGAGGCAATAAATGGCTTGTATAAAGTTATTTTGGGTTAGAATATGTTATAATACAATGAATTTGATTGATTACAAGTCCTAGACATGGATGAAGAATAGTTAGAAGTGTGAAGAAAGACTTGTTGAAATTTGGTCCCAAATGGGATAAGAACCCACAACCATTGCTTTGATGCAGTAAATGGCTGGTAAAAGGTTATTTGGGGTTAGAATATGTTATAATACAATGAATTTGATTGATTACAAGTGCTAGAGATGGATGAAGAATGTTTAGAAGTGTTAAGAAAGACTTATTGAAATCTGGTCCCAAATGGGATAAAAACCCAAAACCAATGCTGTGAGGCAGTAAATGGCTTGTATAAAGTTATTTTGGGTTAGAATATGTTATAATAGAATTTGATTGATTACAAGTGCTAGAGATGGATGAAGAATGTTTAGAAGTGTGAAGAAAGACTTATTGAAATCTGGTCCCAAATGGGATAAGAATCCACAACTATTGCTTTGTGGCAGTAAATGGCTTGTATAAGGTTATTTTGGGATAGAATATGTTATAATACAATGAATTTGATTGATTACAAGTGCTAGAGATGGATGTAGAATGTTTAGAAGTGTGAAGAAAGACTTGTTGAAATCTGGTCCCAAATGGGATAAGAACCCACAACCAATGCTTTGAGGCAGTAAATGGCTTGTATAAAGTTATTTTGGGTTAGAATATGTTATAATACAATGAATTTGATTGATTACAAGTCCTAGATATGGATGAAGAATGTTTAGAAGTGTTAAGAAAGACTTATTGAAATCTGGTCCCAAATTGGATAAGAACCCACAACCAAGCTTTGAGGCTGTAAATGGCTTGTATAAAGTTATTTTGGGTTAGAATATGTTATAATACAATGAATTTGATTGATTACAAATGCTAGAGATGGATGTAGAATGTTTAGAAGTGTGAAGAAAGACTTGTTGAAATCTGGTCCCAAATGGGATAAGAACCCACAACCATTATCTTTGAGGCAGTAAATGGCTTGTATAAAGTTAGTTTGGGTTAAAATATGTTATAATACAATGAATTTGATTGATTACAAGTCCTAGACATGGATGAAGAATGGTTAGAAGTGTGAAGAAAGACTTGTTGAAATTTGGTCCCAAATGGAATAAGAACCCCAACCATTGCTTTGATGCAGTAAATGGCTTGTAAAAGGTTATTTTGGGTTAGAATATGTTATAATACAATGAATTTGATTGATTACAAGTGCTAGAGATGGATGAAGAATGTTTAGAAGTGTTAAGAAAGACTTATTGAAATCTGGTCCCAAATAGGATAAGAACCCACAACCAATGCTGTGAGGCAGTAAATGGCTTGTATAAAGTTATTTTGGGTTAGAATATGTTATACTACAATGAATTTGATTGATTACAAGTCCTAGATATGGATGAAGAATGTTTAGAAGTGTGAAGAAAGACTTATTGAAATCTGGTCCCAAATGGGGTAAGAATCCAAAACAAATGCTTTGAGGCAGTAAATGGCTTGTATAAAGTTATTTTGGGTTAGAATATGTTATAATACAATGAATTTGATTGATTACAAGTGCTAGAGATGGATGAAGAATGTTTAGAAGTGTGAAGAAATACTTATTGAATTCTGGTCCCAAATAGGATAAGAACCCACAACCATTGCTTTGAGGCAGTAAATGGCTTGTAAAAGGTTATTTTGGGTTAGAATATGTTATAATACAATGCATTTGATTGATTACAAGTGCTAGAGATGCATGAAGAATGTTTAGAAGTGTGAAGAAAGACTTATTAAAATCTGGTCCTAAATGGGATAAGAACCCAAAACCAATCCTTTGAGGCAGTAAATGGCTTGTATAAAGTTATTTTGGGTTAAAATATGTTATAATACAATGAATTTGATTGATTACAAGTCCTAGAGATGGATGAAGAATGTTTAGAATTGTGAAGAAAGACTTGTTGAAATCTGGTCCCAAATGGGATAAGAACCCACAACCATTGCTTTGAGGCAGTAATGGCTTGTAAAAGGTTATTTTGGGTTAGAATATGTTATAATACAATGAATTTGATTGATTACAAGTGCTAGAGATGGATGAAGAATGTTTAGAAGTGTGAAGAAAGACTTATTGAAATCTGGTCCCAAATGGGGTAAGAATCCAAAACAAATGCTTTGAGGCAGTAAATGGCTTGTAAAAAGTTATTTTGGGTTAGAATATGTTATAATACAATGAATTTGATTGATTACAAGTGCTAGAGATGGATGAAGAATGTTTAGAAGTGTGAAGAAAGACTTGTTGAAATTTGGTCCCAAATGGGATAAGAACCCACAACCATTGCTTTGATGCAGTAAATGGCTTGTAAAAGGTTATTTTGGGTTAGAATATGTTATAATACAATGAATTTGATTGATTACAAGTGCTAGAGATGGATGAAGAATGTTTAGAAGTGTTAAGAAAGACTTATTGAAATCTGGTCCCAAATGGGATAAGAACCCAAAACCAATGTTGTGAGGCAGTAAATGGTTTGTATAAAGTTATTTTGGGTTAGAATATGTTATAATAGAATTTGATTGATTACAAGTGCTAGAGATGGATGAAGAATGTTTAGAAGTGTGAAGAAAGACTTATTGAAATCTGGTCCCAAATGGGATAAGAACCCACAATTATTGCTTTGAGGCAGTAAATGGCTTGTATAAGGTTATTTTGGGTTAGAATATGTTATAATACAATGAATTTGATTGATTACAAGTGCTACAGATGGATGTAGAATGTTTAGAAGTGTGAAGAAAGACTTGTTGAAATCTGGTCCCAAATGGGATAAGAACCCACAACCAATGCTTTGAGGCAGTAAATGGCTTGTATAAAGTTATTTTGGGTTAGAATATATTATAATACAATGAATTTGATTGATTAAAAGTCCTAGATATGGATGAAGAATGTTTAGAAGTGTTAAGAAAGACTTGTTGAATATTGGTCCCAAATGGGATAAGAACCCACAACCAATGCTTTGAGGCTGTAAATGGATTGTATAAAGTTAGTTTGGGTTAGAATATGTTATAATACAATGAATTTGATTGATTACAAGTGCTAGAGATGGATGAAGAATGTTTAGAAGTGTGAAGAAAGACTTATTGAAATCTGATCCCAAATGGGATAAGAACCCACAACCATTGCTTTGAGGTAGTAAATGGCTTGTATAAAATTATTTTGGGTTAGAATATGTTATAATACAATGAATTTGATTGATTACAAGTCCTAGACATGGATGAAGAATGGTTAGAAGTGTGAAGAAAGACTTGTTGAAATTTGGTCCCAAATGGGATAAGAACCCACAACCATTGCTTTGATGCAGTAAATGGCTTGTAAAAGGTTATTTTGGGTTAGAATATGTTATAATACAATGAATTTGATTGATTACAAGTGCTAGAGATGGATGAAGAATGTTTAGAAGTGTTAAGAAAGACTTATTGAAATCTGGTCCCAAATGGGATAACAACCCAAAACCAATCCTGTGAGGCAATAAATGGCTTGTATAAAGTTATTTTGGGTTAGAATATGTTATAATACAATGAATTTGATTGATTACAAGTCCTAGACATGGATGAAGAATGGTTAGAAGTGTGAAGAAAGACTTGTTGAAATTTGGTCCCAAATGGGATAAGAACCCACAACCATTGCTTTGATGCAGTAAATGGCTGGTAAAAGGTTATTTGGGGTTAGAATATGTTATAATACAATGAATTTGATTGATTACAAGTGCTAGAGATGGATGAAGAATGTTTAGAAGTGTTAAGAAAGACTTATTGAAATCTGGTCCCAAATGGGATAAAAACCCAAAACCAATGCTGTGAGGCAGTAAATGGCTTGTATAAAGTTATTTTGGGTTAGAATATGTTATAATAGAATTTGATTGATTACAAGTGCTAGAGATGGATGAAGAATGTTTAGAAGTGTGAAGAAAGACTTATTGAAATCTGGTCCCAAATGGGATAAGAACCCACAATTATTGCTTTGAGGCAGTAAATGGCTTGTATAAGGTTATTTTGGGTTAGAATATGTTATAATACAATGAATTTGATTGATTACAAGTGCTACAGATGGATGTAGAATGTTTAGAAGTGTGAAGAAAGACTTGTTGAAATCTGGTCCCAAATGGGATAAGAACCCACAACCAATGCTTTGAGGCAGTAAATGGCTTGTATAAAGTTATTTTGGGTTAGAATATATTATAATACAATGAATTTGATTGATTAAAAGTCCTAGATATGGATGAAGAATGTTTAGAAGTGTTAAGAAAGACTTATTGAAATCTGGTCCCAAATTGGATAAGAACCAACAACCAAGCTTTGAGGCTGTAAATGGCTTGTATAAAGTTATTTTGGGTTAGAATATGTTATAATACAATGAATTTGATTGATTAAAAGTGCTAGAGATGGATGAAGAATCTTTAGAAGTGTGAAGAAAGACTTGTTGAATATTGGTCCCAAATGGGATAAGAACCCACAACCAATGCTTTGAGGCTGTAAATGGATTGTATAAAGTTAGTTTGGGTTAGAATATGTTATAATACAATGAATTTGATTGATTACAAGTGCTAGAGATGGATGAAGAATGTTTAGAAGTGTGAAGAAAGACTTATTGAAATCTGATCCCAAATGGGATAAGAACCCACAACCATTGCTTTGAGGCAGTAAATGGCTTGTATAAAGTTATTTTGGGTTAGAATATGTTATAATACAATGAATTTGATTGATTACAAGTCCTAGACATGGATGAAGAATGGTTAGAAGTGTGAAGAAAGACTTGTTGAAATTTGGTCCCAAATGGGATAAGAACCCACAACCATTGCTTTGATGCAGTAAATGGCTTGTAAAAGGTTATTTTGGGTTAGAATATGTTATAATACAATGAATTTGATTGATTACAAGTGCTAGAGATGGATGAAGAATGTTTAGAAGTGTTAAGAAAGACTTATTGAAATCTGGTCCCAAATGGGATAACAACCCAAAACCAATCCTGTGAGGCAATAAATGGCTTGTATAAAGTTATTTTGGGTTAGAATATGTTATAATACAATGAATTTGATTGATTACAAGTCCTAGACATGGATGAAGAATAGTTAGAAGTGTGAAGAAAGACTTGTTGAAATTTGGTCCCAAATGGGATAAGAACCCACAACCATTGCTTTGATGCAGTAAATGGCTGGTAAAAGGTTATTTGGGGTTAGAATATGTTATAATACAATGAATTTGATTGATTACAAGTGCTAGAGATGGATGAAGAATGTTTAGAAGTGTTAAGAAAGACTTATTGAAATCTGGTCCCAAATGGGATAAAAACCCAAAACCAATGCTGTGAGGCAGTAAATGGCTTGTATAAAGTTATTTTGGGTTAGAATATGTTATAATAGAATTTGATTGATTACAAGTGCTAGAGATGGATGAAGAATGTTTAGAAGTGTGAAGAAAGACTTATTGAAATCTGGTCCCAAATGGGATAAGAACCCACAACTATTGCTTTGTGGCAGTAAATGGCTTGTATAAGGTTATTTTGGGATAGAATATGTTATAATACAATGAATTTGATTGATTACAAGTGCTAGAGATGGATGTAGAATGTTTAGAAGTGTGAAGAAAGACTTGTTGAAATCTGGTCCCAAATGGGATAAGAACCCACAACCAATGCTTTGAGGCAGTAAATGGCTTGTATAAAGTTATTTTGGGTTAGAATATGTTATAATACAATGAATTTGATTGATTACAAGTCCTAGATATGGATGAAGAATGTTTAGAAGTGTTAAGAAAGACTTATTGAAATCTGGTCCCAAATTGGATAAGAACCCACAACCAAGCTTTGAGGCTGTAAATGGCTTGTATAAAGTTATTTTGGGTTAGAATATGTTATAATACAATGAATTTGATTGATTACAAATGCTAGAGATGGATGTAGAATGTTTAGAAGTGTGAAGAAAGACTTGTTGAAATCTGGTCCCAAATGGGATAAGAACCCACAACCATTATCTTTGAGGCAGTAAATGGCTTGTATAAAGTTAGTTTGGGTTAAAATATGTTATAATACAATGAATTTGATTGATTACAAGTCCTAGACATGGATGAAGAATGGTTAGAAGTGTGAAGAAAGACTTGTTGAAATTTGGTCCCAAATGGAATAAGAACCCCAACCATTGCTTTGATGCAGTAAATGGCTTGTAAAAGGTTATTTTGGGTTAGAATATGTTATAATACAATGAATTTGATTGATTACAAGTGCTAGAGATGGATGAAGAATGTTTAGAAGTGTTAAGAAAGACTTATTGAAATCTGGTCCCAAATAGGATAAGAACCCACAACCAATGCTGTGAGGCAGTAAATGGCTTGTATAAAGTTATTTTGGGTTAGAATATGTTATACTACAATGAATTTGATTGATTACAAGTCCTAGATATGGATGAAGAATGTTTAGAAGTGTGAAGAAAGACTTATTGAAATCTGGTCCCAAATGGGGTAAGAATCCAAAACAAATGCTTTGAGGCAGTAAATGGCTTGTATAAAGTTATTTTGGGTTAGAATATGTTATAATACAATGAATTTGATTGATTACAAGTGCTAGAGATGGATGAAGAATGTTTAGAAGTGTGAAGAAATACTTATTGAATTCTGGTCCCAAATAGGATAAGAACCCACAACCATTGCTTTGAGGCAGTAAATGGCTTGTAAAAGGTTATTTTGGGTTAGAATATGTTATAATACAATGCATTTGATTGATTACAAGTGCTAGAGATGCATGAAGAATGTTTAGAAGTGTGAAGAAAGACTTATTAAAATCTGGTCCTAAATGGGATAAGAACCCAAAACCAATCCTTTGAGGCAGTAAATGGCTTGTATAAAGTTATTTTGGGTTAAAATATGTTATAATACAATGAATTTGATTGATTACAAGTCCTAGAGATGGATGAAGAATGTTTAGAATTGTGAAGAAAGACTTGTTGAAATCTGGTCCCAAATGGGATAAGAACCCACAACCATTGCTTTGAGGCAGTAATGGCTTGTAAAAGGTTATTTTGGGTTAGAATATGTTATAATACAATGAATTTGATTGATTACAAGTGCTAGAGATGGATGAAGAATGTTTAGAAGTGTGAAGAAAGACTTATTGAAATCTGGTCCCAAATGGGGTAAGAATCCAAAACAAATGCTTTGAGGCAGTAAATGGCTTGTAAAAAGTTATTTTGGGTTAGAATATGTTATAATACAATGAATTTGATTGATTACAAGTGCTAGAGATGGATGAAGAATGTTTAGAAGTGTGAAGAAAGACTTGTTGAAATTTGGTCCCAAATGGGATAAGAACCCACAACCATTGCTTTGATGCAGTAAATGGCTTGTAAAAGGTTATTTTGGGTTAGAATATGTTATAATACAATGAATTTGATTGATTACAAGTGCTAGAGATGGATGAAGAATGTTTAGAAGTGTTAAGAAAGACTTATTGAAATCTGGTCCCAAATGGGATAAGAACCCAAAACCAATGTTGTGAGGCAGTAAATGGTTTGTATAAAGTTATTTTGGGTTAGAATATGTTATAATAGAATTTGGTTGATTACAAGTGCTAGAGATGGATGAAGAATGTTTAGAAGTGTGAAGAAAGACTTATTGAAATCTGGTCCCAAATGGGATAAGAACCCACAATTATTGCTTTGAGGCAGTAAATGGCTTGTATAAGGTTATTTTGGGTTAGAATATGTTATAATACAATGAATTTGATTGATTACAAGTGCTACAGATGGATGTAGAATGTTTAGAAGTGTGAAGAAAGACTTGTTGAAATCTGGTCCCAAATGGGATAAGAACCCACAACCAATGCTTTGAGGCAGTAAATGGCTTGTATAAAGTTATTTTGGGTTAGAATATATTATAATACAATGAATTTGATTGATTAAAAGTCCTAGATATGGATGAAGAATGTTTAGAAGTGTTAAGAAAGACTTATTGAAATCTGGTCCCAAATTGGATAAGAACCAACAACCAAGCTTTGAGGCTGTAAATGGCTTGTATAAAGTTATTTTGGGTTAGAATATGTTATAATACAATGAATTTGATTGATTAAAAGTGCTAGAGATGGATGAAGAATCTTTAGAAGTGTGAAGAAAGACTTGTTGAATATTGGTCCCAAATGGGATAAGAACCCACAACCAATGCTTTGAGGCTGTAAATGGATTGTATAAAGTTAGTTTGGGTTAGAATATGTTATAATACAATGAATTTGATTGATTACAAGTGCTAGAGATGGATGAAGAATGTTTAGAAGTGTGAAGAAAGACTTATTGAAATCTGATCCCAAATGGGATAAGAACCCACAACCATTGCTTTGAGGTAGTAAATGGCTTGTATAAAATTATTTTGGGTTAGAATATGTTATAATACAATGAATTTGATTGATTACAAGTCCTAGACATGGATGAAGAATGGTTAGAAGTGTGAAGAAAGACTTGTTGAAATTTGGTCCCAAATGGGATAAGAACCCACAACCATTGCTTTGATGCAGTAAATGGCTTGTAAAAGGTTATTTTGGGTTAGAATATGTTATAATACAATGAATTTGATTGATTACAAGTGCTAGAGATGGATGAAGAATGTTTAGAAGTGTTAAGAAAGACTTATTGAAATCTGGTCCCAAATGGGATAACAACCCAAAACCAATCCTGTGAGGCAATAAATGGCTTGTATAAAGTTATTTTGGGTTAGAATATGTTATAATACAATGAATTTGATTGATTACAAGTCCTAGACATGGATGAAGAATGGTTAGAAGTGTGAAGAAAGACTTGTTGAAATTTGGTCCCAAATGGGATAAGAACCCACAACCATTGCTTTGATGCAGTAAATGGCTGGTAAAAGGTTATTTGGGGTTAGAATATGTTATAATACAATGAATTTGATTGATTACAAGTGCTAGAGATGGATGAAGAATGTTTAGAAGTGTTAAGAAAGACTTATTGAAATCTGGTCCCAAATGGGATAAAAACCCAAAACCAATGCTGTGAGGCAGTAAATGGCTTGTATAAAGTTATTTTGGGTTAGAATATGTTATAATAGAATTTGATTGATTACAAGTGCTAGAGATGGATGAAGAATGTTTAGAAGTGTGAAGAAAGACTTATTGAAATCTGGTCCCAAATGGGATAAGAACCCACAACTATTGCTTTGTGGCAGTAAATGGCTTGTATAAGGTTATTTTGGGATAGAATATGTTATAATACAATGAATTTGATTGATTACAAGTGCTAGAGATGGATGTAGAATGTTTAGAAGTGTGAAGAAAGACTTGTTGAAATCTGGTCCCAAATGGGATAAGAACCCACAACCAATGCTTTGAGGCAGTAAATGGCTTGTATAAAGTTATTTGGGTTAGAATATGTTATAATACAATGAATTTGATTGATTACAAGTCCTAGATATGGATGAAGAATGTTTAGAAGTGTTAAGAAAGACTTATTGAAATCTGGTCCCAAATTGGATAAGAACCCACAACCAAGCTTTGAGGCTGTAAATGGCTTGTATAAAGTTATTTTGGGTTAGAATATGTTATAATACAATGAATTTGATTGATTACAAATGCTAGAGATGGATGTAGAATGTTTAGAAGTGTGAAGAAAGACTTGTTGAAATCTGGTCCCAAATGGGATAAGAACCCACAACCATTATCTTTGAGGCAGTAAATGGCTTGTATAAAGTTAGTTTGGGTTAAAATATGTTATAATACAATGAATTTGATTGATTACAAGTCCTAGACATGGATGAAGAATAGTTAGAAGTGTGAAGAAAGACTTGTTGAAATTTGGTCCCAAATGGAATAAGAACCCCAACCATTGCTTTGATGCAGTAAATGGCTTGTAAAAGGTTATTTTGGGTTAGAATATGTTATAATACAATGAATTTGATTGATTACAAGTGCTAGAGATGGATGAAGAATGTTTAGAAGTGTTAAGAAAGACTTATTGAAATCTGGTCCCAAATAGGATAAGAACCCACAACCAATGCTGTGAGGCAGTAAATGGCTTGTATAAAGTTATTTTGGGTTAGAATATGTTATACTACAATGAATTTGATTGATTACAAGTCCTAGATATGGATGAAGAATGTTTAGAAGTGTGAAGAAAGACTTATTGAAATCTGGTCCCAAATGGGGTAAGAATCCAAAACAAATGCTTTGAGGCAGTAAATGGCTTGTATAAAGTTATTTTGGGTTAGAATATGTTATAATACAATGAATTTGATTGATTACAAGTGCTAGAGATGGATGAAGAATGTTTAGAAGTGTGAAGAAATACTTATTGAATTCTGGTCCCAAATAGGATAAGAACCCACAACCATTGCTTTGAGGCAGTAAATGGCTTGTAAAAGGTTATTTTGGGTTAGAATATGTTATAATACAATGCATTTGATTGATTACAAGTGCTAGAGATGCATGAAGAATGTTTAGAAGTGTGAAGAAAGACTTATTAAAATCTGGTCCTAAATGGGATAAGAACCCAAAACCAATCCTTTGAGGCAGTAAATGGCTTGTATAAAGTTATTTTGGGTTAAAATATGTTATAATACAATGAATTTGATTGATTACAAGTCCTAGAGATGGATGAAGAATGTTTAGAATTGTGAAGAAAGACTTGTTGAAATCTGGTCCCAAATGGGATAAGAACCCACAACCATTGCTTTGAGGCAGTAATGGCTTGTAAAAGGTTATTTTGGGTTAGAATATGTTATAATACAATGAATTTGATTGATTACAAGTGCTAGAGATGGATGAAGAATGTTTAGAAGTGTGAAGAAAAACTTATTGAAATCTGGTCCCAAATGGGATAAGAACCCACAACCAATGCTGTGAGGCAGTAAATGGCTTGTATAAAGTTATTTTGGGTTAGAATATGTTATACTACAATGAATTTGATTGATTACAAGTCCTAGAGATGGATGAAGAATGTTTAGAAGTGTGAAGAAAGACTTATTGAAATCTGGTCCCAAATGGGGTAAGAATCCAAAACAAATGCTTTGAGGCAGTAAATGGCTTGTAAAAAGTTATTTTGGGTTAGAATATGTTATAATACAATGAATTTGATTGATTACAAGTGCTAGAGATGGATGAAGAATGTTTAGAAGTGTGAAGAAAGACTTGTTGAAATTTGGTCCCAAATGGGATAAGAACCCACAACCATTGCTTTGATGCAGTAAATGGCTTGTAAAAGGTTATTTTGGGTTAGAATATGTTATAATACAATGAATTTGATTGATTACAAGTGCTAGAGATGGATGAAGAATGTTTAGAAGTGTTAAGAAAGACTTATTGAAATCTGGTCCCAAATGGGATAAGAACCCAAAACCAATGCTGTGAGGCAGTAAATGGTTTGTATAAAGTTATTTTGGGTTAGAATATGTTATAATAGAATTTGATTGATTACAAGTGCTAGAGATGGATGAAGAATGTTTAGAAGTGTGAAGAAAGACTTGTTGAAATCTGGTCCCAAATGGGATAAGAACCCACAATTATTGCTTTGAGGCAGTAAATGGCTTGTATAAGGTTATTTTGGGTTAGAATATGTTATAATACAATGAATTTGATTGATTACAAGTGCTAGAGATGGATGTAGAATGTTTAGAAGTGTGAAGAAAGACTTGTTGAAATCTGGTCCCAAATGGGATAAGAACCCACAACCAATGCTTTGAGGCAGTAAATGGCTTGTATAAAGTTATTTTGGGTTAGAATATGTTATAATACAATGAATTTGATTGATTAAAAGTCCTAGATATGGATGAAGAATGTTTAGAAGTGTTAAGAAAGACTTATTGAAATCTGGTCCCAAATTGGATAAGAACCCACAACCAAGCTTTGAGGCTGTAAATGGCTTGTATAAAGTTATTTTGGGTTAGAATATGTTATAATACAATGAATTTGATTGATTACAAATGCTAGAGATGGATGTAGAATGTTTAGAAGTGTGAAGAAAGACTTGTTGAAATCTGGTCCCAAATGGGATAAGAACCCACAACCATTATCTTTGAGGCAGTAAATGGCTTGTATAAAGTTAGTTTGGGTTAAAATATGTTATAATACAATGAATTTGATTGATTACAAGTCCTAGACATGGATGAAGAATGGTTAGAAGTGTGAAGAAAGACTTGTTGAAATTTGGTCCCAAATGGAATAAGAACCCCAACCATTGCTTTGATGCAGTAAATGGCTTGTAAAAGGTTATTTTGGGTTAGAATATGTTATAATACAATGAATTTGATTGATTACAAGTGCTAGAGATGGATGAAGAATGTTAGAAGTGTGAAGAAAGACTTGTTGAAATTTGGTCCCAAATGGGATAAGAACCCACAACCATTGCTTTGATGCAGTAAATGGCTTGTAAAAGGTTATTTTGGGTTAGAATATGTTATACTACAATGAATTTGATTGATTATAAGTCCTAGATATGGATGAAGAATGTTTAGAAGTGTGAAGAAAGACTTATTGAAATCTGGTCCCAAATGGGGTAAGAATCCAAAACAAATGCTTTGAGGCAGTAAATGGCTTGTATAAAGTTATTTTGGGTTAGAATATGTTATAATACAATGAATTTGATTGATTACAAGTCCTAGACATGGATGAAGAATGGTTAGAAGTGTGAAGAAAGACTTGTTGAAATTTGGTCCCAAATGGGTTAAGAACCCACAACCATTGCTTTGATGCAGTAAATGGCTTGTAAAAGGTTATTTGGGGTTAGAATATGTTATAATACAATGAATTTGATTGATTACAAGTGCTAGAGATGGATGAAGAATGTTTAGAAGTGTTAAGAAAGACTTATTGAAATCTGGTCCCAAATGGGATAAAAACCCAAAACCAATGCTGTGAGGCAGTAAATGGCTTGTATAAAGTTATTTTGGGTTAGAATATGTTATAATAGAATTTGATTGATTACAAGTGCTAGAGATGGATGAAGAATGTTTAGAAGTGTGAAGAAAGACTTATTGAAATCTGGTCCCAAATGGGGTAAGAATCCAAAACAAATGCTTTGAGGCAGTAAATGGCTTGTAAAAAGTTATTTTGGGTTAGAATATGTTATAATACAATGAATTTGATTGATTACAAGTGCTAGAGATGGATGAAGAATGTTTAGAAGTGTGAAGAAAGACTTGTTGAAATTTGGTCCCAAATGGGATAAGAATCTACAACCATTGCTTTGATGCAGTAAATGGCTTGTAAAAGGTTATTTTGGGTTAGAATATGTTATAATACAATGAATTTGATTGATTACAAGTGCTAGAGATGGATGAAGAATGTTTAGAAGTGTTAAGAAAGACTTATTGAAATCTGGTCCCAAATGGGATAAGAACCCAAAACCAATGCTGTGAGGCAGTAAATGGTTTGTATAAAGTTATTTTGGGTTAGAATATGTTATAATAGAATTTGATTGATTACAAGTGCTAGAGATGGATGAAGAATATTTAGAAGTGTGAAGAAAGACTTATTGAAATCTGGTCCCAAATGGGATAAGAACCCACAATTATTGCTTTGAGGCAGTAAATGGCTTGTATAAGGTTATTTTGGGTTAGAATATGTTATAATACAATGAATTTGATTGATTACAAGTGCTAGAGATGGATGTAGAATGTTTAGAAGTGTGAAGAAAGACTTGTTGAAATCTGGTCCCAAATGGGATAAGAACCCACAACCAATGCTTTGAGGCAGTAAATGGCTTGTATAAAGTTATTTTGGGTTAGAATATGTTATAATACAATGAATTTGATTGATTAAAAGTCCTAGATATGGATGAAGAATGTTTAGAAGTGTTAAGAAAGACTTATTGAAATCTGGTCCCAAATTGGATAAGAACCAACAACCAAGCTTTGAGGCTGTAAATGGCTTGTATAAAGTTATTTTGGGTTAGAATATGTTATAATACAATGAATTTGATTGATTAAAAGTGCTAGAGATGGATGAAGAATCTTTAGAAGTGTGAAGAAAGACTTGTTGAATATTGGTCCCAAATGGGATAAGAACCCACAACCAATGCTTTGAGGCTGTAAATGGATTGTATAAAGTTAGTTTGGGTTAGAATATGTTATAATACAATGAATTTGATTGATTACAAGTGCTAGAGATGGATGAAGAATGTTTAGAACTGTGAAGAAAGACTTATTGAAATCTGATCCCAAATGGGATAAGAACCCACAACCATTGCTTTGAGGCAGTAAATGGCTTGTATAAAGTTATTTTGGGTTAGAATATGTTATAATACAATGAATTTGATTGATTACAAGTCCTAGACATGGATGAAGAATGGTTAGAAGTGTGAAGAAAGACTTGTTGAAATTTGGTCCCAAATGGGATAAGAACCCACAACCATTGCTTTGATGCAGTAAATGGCTTGTAAAAGGTTATTTTGGGTTAGAATATGTTATAATACAATGAATTTGATTGATTACAAGTGCTAGAGATGGATGAAGAATGTTTGGAAGTGTTAAGAAAGACTTATTGAAATCTGGTCCCAAATGGGATAACAACCCAAAACCAATCCTGTGAGGCAATAAATGGCTTGTATAAAGTTATTTTGGGTTAGAATATGTTATAATACAATGAATTTGATTGATTACAAGTCCTAGACATGGATGAAGAATGGTTAGAAGTGTGAAGAAAGACTTGTTGAAATTTGGTCCCAAATGGGATAAGAACCCACAACCATTGCTTTGATGCAGTAAATGGCTTGTAAAAGGTTATTTGGGGTTAGAATATGTTATAATACAATGAATTTGATTGATTACAAGTGCTAGAGATGGATGAAGAATGTTTAGAAGTGTTAAGAAAGACTTATTGAAATCTGGTCCCAAATGGGATAAAAACCCAAAACCAATGCTGTGAGGCAGTAAATGGCTTGTATAAAGTTATTTTGGGTTAGAATATGTTATAATAGAATTTGATTGATTACAAGTGCTAGAGATGGATGAAGAATGTTTAGAAGTGTGAAGAAAGACTTATTGAAATCTGGTCCCAAATGGGATAAGAACCCACAACTATTGCTTTGTGGCAGTAAATGGCTTGTATAAGGTTATTTTGGGATAGAATATGTTATAATACAATGAATTTGATTGATTACAAGTGCTAGAGATGCATGAAGAATGTTTAGAAGTGTGAAGAAAGACTTATTAAAATCTGGTCCTAAATGGGATAAGAACCCAAAACCAATCATTTGAGGCAGTAAATGGCTTGTATAAAGTTATTTTGGGTTAGAATATGTTATAATACAATGAATTTGATTGATTACAAGTCCTAGAGATGGATGAAGAATGTTTAGAATTGTGAAGAAAGACTTGTTGAAATCTGGTCCCAAATGGGATAAGAACCCACAACCATTGCTTTGAGGCAGTAAATGGCTTGTAAAAGGTTATTTTGGGTTAGAATATGTTATAATACAATGAATTTGATTGATTACAAGTGCTAGAGATGGATGTAGAATGTTTAGAAGTGTGAAGAAAGACTTGTTGAAATCTGGTCCCAACTGGGATAAGAACCCACAACCATTGCTTTGAGGCAGTAAATGGCTTGTATAAAGTTATTTTGGGTTAGAATATGTTGTAATACAATGAATTTGATTGATTACAAGTCCTAGACATGGATGAAGAATGGTTAGAAGTGTGAAGAAAGACTTGTTGAAATTTGGTCCCAAATGGGATAAGAACCCACAACCATTGCTTTGATGCAGTAAATGGCTTGTAAAAGGTTATTTTGGGTTAGAATATGTTATAATACAATGAATTTGATTGATTACAAGTGCTAGAGATGGATGAAGAATGTTTAGAAGTGTTAAGAAAGACTTATTGAAATCTGGTCCCAAATGGGATAAGAACCCAAAACCAATGCTGTGAGGCAGTAAATGGTTTGTATAAAGTTATTTTGGGTTAGAATATGTTATAATAGAATTTGATTGATTACAAGTGCTAGAGATGGATGAAGAATGTTTAGAAGTGTGAAGAAAGACTTATTGAAATCTGGTCCCAAATGGGATAAGAACCCACAATTATTGCTTTGATGCAGTAAATGGCTTGTAAAAGGTTATTTTGGGTTAGAATATGTTATAATACAATGAATTTGATTGATTACAAATGCTAGAGATGGATGAAGAATGTTTAGAAGTGTTAAGAAAGACTTATTGAAATCTGGTCCCAAATGGGATAAGAACCCACAACCAATGCTGTGAGGCAGTAAATGGCTTGTATAAAGTTATTTTGGGTTAGAATATGTTATACTACAATGAATTTGATTGATTACAAGTCCTAGATATGGATGAAGAATGTTTAGAAGTGTGAAGAAAGACTTATTGAAATCTGGTCCCAAATGGGGTAAGAATCCAAAACAAATGCTTTGAGGCAGTAAATGGCTTGTATAAAGTTATTTTGGGTTAGAATATGTTATAATACAATGAATTTGATTGATTACAAGTGCTAGAGATGGATGAAGAATGTTTAGAAGTGTGAAGAAAGACTTATTAAAATCTGGTCCTAAATAGGATAAGAACCCACAACCATTGCTTTGAGGCAGTAAATGGCTTGTATAAAGTTATTTTGGGTTAGAATATGTTATAATACAATGCATTTGATTGATTACAAGTGCTAGAGATGCATGAAGAATGTTTAGAAGTGTGAAGAAAGACTTATTAAAATCTGGTCCTAAATGGGATAAGAACCCAAAACCAATCCTTTGAGGCAGTAAATGGCTTGTATAAAGTTATTTTGGGTTAAAATATGTTATAATACAATGAATTTGATTGATTACAAGTCCTAGAGATGGATGAAGAATGTTTAGAATTGTGAAGAAAGACTTGTTGAAATCTGGTCCCAAATGGGATAAGAACCCACAACCATTGCTTTGAGGCAGTAATGGCTTGTAAAAGGTTATTTTGGGTTAGAATATGTTATAATACAATGAATTTGATTGATTACAAGTGCTAGAGATGGATGTAGAATGTTTAGAAGTGTGAAGAAAGACTTGTTGAAATCTGGTCCCAACTGGGATAAGAACCCACAACCATTGCTTTGAGGCAGTAAATGGCTTGTATAAAGTTATTCTGGGTTAGAATATGTTATAATACAATGAATTTGATTGATTACAAGTCCTAGACATGGATGAAGAATGGTTAGAAGTGTGAAGAAAGACTTGTTGAAATTTGGTCCCAAATGGGATAAGAACCCACAACCATTGCTTTGATGCAGTAAATGGCTTGTAAAAGGTTATTTTGGGTTAGAATATGTTATAATACAATGAATTTGATTGATTACAAGTGCTAGAGATGGATGAAGAATGTTTAGAAGTGTGAAGAAAGACTTATTGAAATCTGGTCCCAAATGGGATAAGAACCCACAACCAATGCTGTGAGGCAGTAAATGGCTTGTATAAAGTTATTTTGGGTTAGAATATGTTATACTACAATGAATTTGATTGATTACAAGTCCTAGAGATGGATGAAGAATGTTTACAAGTGTGAAGAAAGACTTATTGAATTCTGGTCCCAAATAGGATAAGAACCCATAACCATTGCTTTGAGGTAGTAAATGGCTTGTAAAAGGTTATTTTGGGTTAGAATATGTTATAATAAAATGCATTTGATTGATTACAAGTGCTAGAGATGCATGAAGAATGTTTAGAAGTGTGAAGAAAGACTTATTAAAATCTGGTCCTAAATGGGATAAGAACCCAAAACCAATCATTTGAGGCAGTAAATGGCTTGTATAAAGTTATTTTGGGTTAGAATATGTTATAATACAATGAATTTGATTGATTACAAGTCCTAGAGATGGATGAAGAATGTTTAGAATTGTGAAGAAAGACTTGTTGAAATCTGGTCCCAAATGGGATAAGAACCCACAACCATTGCTTTGAGGCAGTAAATGGCTTGTAAAAGGTTATTTTGGGTTATAATATGTTATAATACAATGAATTTGATTGATTACAAGTGCTAGAGATGGATGTAGAATGTTTAGAAGTGTGAAGAAAGACTTGTTGAAATTTGGTCCCAAATGGGATAAGAACCCACAACCATTGCTTTGAGGCAGTAAATGGCTTGTATAAAGTTATTTTGGGTTAGAATATGTTGTAATACAATGAATTTGATTGATTACAAGTCCTAGACATGGATGAAGAATGGTTAGAAGTGTGAAGAAAGACTTGTTGAAATTTGGTCCCAAATGGGATAAGAACCCACAACCATTGCTTTGATGCAGTAAATGGCTTGTAAAAGGTTATTTTGGGTTAGAATATGTTATAATACAATGAATTTGATTGATTACAAGTGCTAGAGATGGATGAAGAATGTTTAGAAGTGTTAAGAAAGACTTATTGAAATCTGGTCCCAAATGGGATAAGAACCCAAAACCAATGCTGTGAGGCAGTAAATGGTTTGTATAAAGTTATTTTGGGTTAGAATATGTTATAATAGAATTTGATTGATTACAAGTGCTAGAGATGGATGAAGAATGTTTAGAAGTGTGAAGAAAGACTTATTGAAATCTGGTCCCAAATGGGATAAGAACCCACAATTATTGCTTTGATGCAGTAAATGGCTTGTAAAAGGTTATTTTGGGTTAGAATATGTTATAATACAATGAATTTGATTGATTACAAATGCTAGAGATGGATGAAGAATGTTTAGAAGTGTTAAGAAAGACTTATTGAAATCTGGTCCCAAATGGGATAACAACCCAAAACCAATGCTGTGAGGCAGTAAATGGCTTGTATAAAGTTATTTTGGGTTAGAATATGTTATAATACAATGAATTTGATTGATTACAAGTCCTAGACATGGATGAAGAATGGTTAGACGTGTGAAGAAAGACTTGTTGAAATTTGGTCCCAAATGGGATAAGAACCCACAACCATTGCTTTGATGCAGTAAATGGCTTGTAAAAGGTTATTTTGGGTTAGAATATGTTATAATACAATGAATTTGATTGATTACAAGTGCTAGAGATGGATGAAGAATGTTTAGAAGTTTTAAGAAAGACTTATTGAAATCTGGTCCCAAATGGGATAAGAACCCCCAACCAATGCTGTGAGGCAGTAAATGGCTTGTATAAAGTTATTTTGGGTTAGAATATGTTATACTACAATGAATTTGATTGATTACAAGTCCTAGAGATGGATGAAGAATGTTTAGAAGTGTGAAGAAAGACTTATTGAAATCTGGTCCCAAATGGGGTAAGAATCCAAAACAAATGCTTTGAGGCAGTAAATGGCTTGTATAAAGTTATTTTGGGTTAGAATATGTTATAATACAATGAATTTGATTGATTACAAGTCCTAGACATGGATGAAGAATGGTTAGAAGTGTGAAGAAAGACTTGTTGAAATTTGGTCCCAAATGGGATAAGAACCCACAACCATTGCTTTGATGCAGTAAATGGCTTGTAAAAGGTTATTTTGGGTTAGAATATGTTATAATACAATGAATTTGATTGATTACAAGTGCTAGAGATGGATGAAGAATGTTTAGAAGTGTTAAGAAAGACTTATTGAAATCTGGTCCCAAATGGGATAACAACCCAAAACCAATGCTGTGAGGCAGTAAATGGCTTGTATAAAGTTATTTTGGGTTAGAATATGTTATAATACAATGAATTTGATTGATTACAAGTCCTAGACATGGATGAAGAATGGTTAGAAGTGTGAAGAAAGACTTGTTGAAATTTGGTCCCAAATGGGATAAGAACCCACAACCATTGCTTTGATGCAGTAAATGGCTTGTAAAAGGTTATTTTGGGTTAGAATATGTTATAATACAATGAATTTGATTGATTACAAGTGCTAGAGATGGATGAAGAATGTGTAGAAGTGTTAAGAAAGACTTATTGAAATCTGGTCCCAAATGGGATAAGAACCCCCAACCAATGCTGTGAGGCAGTAAATGGCTTGTATAAAGTTATTTTGGGTTAGAATATGTTATACTACAATGAATTTGATTGATTACAAGTCCTAGAGATGGATGAAGAATGTTTAGAAGTGTGAAGAAAGACTTATTGAAATCTGGTCCCAAATGGGGTAAGAATCCAAAACAAATGCTTTGAGGCAGTAAATGGCTTGTATAAAGTTATTTTGGGTTAGTATATGTTATAATACAATGAATTTGATTGATTACAAGTCCTAGACATGGATGAAGAATGGTTAGAAGTGTGAAGAAAGACTTGTTGAAATTTGGTCCCAAATGGGATAAGAACCCACAACCATTGCTTTGATGCAGTAAATGGCTTGTAAAAGGTTATTTTGGGTTAGAATATGTTATAATACAATGAATTTGATTGATTACAAGTGCTAGAGATGGATGAAGAATGTTTAGAAGTGTTAAGAAAGACTTATTGAACTCTGGTCCCAAATGGGATAACAACCCAAAACCAATGCTGTGAGGCAGTAAATGGCTTGTATAAAGTTATTTTGGGTTAGAATATGTTATAATACAATGAATTTGATTGATTACAAGTCCTAGACATGGATGAAGAATGGTTAGAAGTGTGAAGAAAGACTTGTTGAAATTTGGTCCCAAATGGGATAAGAACCCACAACCATTGCTTTGATGCAGTAAATGGATTGTAAAAGGTTATTTTGGGTTAGAATATGTTATACTACAATGAATTTGATTGATTACAAGTCCTAGAGATGGATGAAGAATGTTTAGAAGTGTTAAGAAAGACTTATTGAAATCTGGTCCCAAATGGGATAAGAACCCAAAACCAATGCTGTGAGGCAGTAAATGGTTTGTATAAAGTTATTTTGGGTTAGAATATGTTATAATAGAATTTGATTGATTACAAGTGCTAGAGATGGATGAAGAATGTTTAGAAGTGTGAAGAAAGACTTATTGAAATCTGGTCCCAAATGGGATAAGAACCCACAATTATTGCTTTGAGGCAGTAAATGGCTTGTATAAGGTTATTTTGGGTTAGAATATGTTATAATACAATGAATTTGATTGATTACAAGTGCTAGAGATGGATGTAGAATGTTTAGAAGTGTGAAGAAAGACTTGTTGAAATCTGGTCCCAAATGGGATAAGAACCCACAACCAATGCTTTGAGGCAGTAAATGGCTTGTATAAAGTTATTTTGGGTTAGAATATGTTATAATACAATGAATTTGATTGATTAAAAGTCCTAGATATGGATGAAGAATGTTTAGAAGTGTTAAGAAAGACTTATTGAAATCTGGTCCCAAATTGGATAAGAACCAACAACCAAGCTTTGAGGCTGTAAATGGCTTGTATAAAGTTATTTTGGGTTAGAATATGTTATAATACAATGAATTTGATTGATTAAAAGTGCTAGATATGGATGAAGAATCTTTAGAAGTGTGAAGAAAGACTTGTTGAATATTGGTCCCAAATGGGATAAGAACCCACAACCAATGCTTTGAGGCTGTAAATGGATTGTATAAAGTTAGTTTGGGTTAGAATATGTTATAATACAATGAATTTGATTGATTACAAGTGCTAGGGATGGATGAAGAATGTTTAGAAGTGTGAAGAAAGACTTATTGAAATCTGATCCCAAATGGGATAAGAACCCACAACCATTGCTTTGAGGCAGTAAATGGCTTGTATAAAGTTATTTTGGGTTAGAATATGTTATAATACAATGAATTTGATTGATTACAAGTCCTAGACATGGATGAAGAATGGTTAGAAGTGTGAAGAATGACTTGTTGAAATTTGGTCCCAAATGGGATAAGAACCCACAACCATTGCTTTGATGCAGTAAATGGCTTGTAAAAGGTTATTTTGGGTTAGAATATGTTATAATACAATGAATTTGATTGATTACAAGTGCTAGAGATGGATGAAGAATGTTTAGAAGTGTTAAGAAAGACTTATTGAAATCTGGTCCCAAATGGGATAACAACCCAAAACCAATGCTGTGAGGCAGTAAATGGCTTGTATAAAGTTATTTTGGGTTAGAATATGTTATAATACAATGAATTTGATTGATTACAAGTCCTAGACATGGATGAAGAATGGTTAGAAGTGTGAAGAAAGACTTGTTGAAATTTGGTCCCAAATGGGATAAGAACCCACAACCATTGCTTTGATGCAGTAAATGGCTTGTAAAAGGTTATTTTGGGTTAGAATATGTTATAATACAATGAATTTGATTGATTACAAGTGCTAGAGATGGATGAAGAATGTTTAGAAGTGTTAAGAAAGACTTATTGAAATCTGGTCCCAAATGGGATAAGAACCCCCAACCAATGCTGTGAGGCAGTAAATGGCTTGTATAAAGTTATTTTGGGTTAGAATATGTTATACTACAATGAATTTGATTGATTACAAGTCCTAGAGATGGATGATGAATGTTTAGAAGTGTGAAGAAAGACTTATTGAAATCTTGTCCCAAATGGGGTAAGAATCCAAAACAAATGCTTTGAGGCAGTAAATGGCTTGTATAAAGTTATTTTGGGTTAGAATATGTTATAATACAATGAATTTGATTGATTACATGTCCTAGATATGGATGAAGAATGTTTAGAAGTGTGAAGAAAGACTTATTGAATTCTGGTCCCAAATAGGATAAGAACCCACAACCATTGCTTTGAGGCAGTAAATGGCTTGTAAAAGGTTAGTTTGGGTTAGAATATGTTATAATACAATGCATTTGATTGATTACAAGTGCTAGAGATGCATGAAGAATGTTTAGAAGTGTGAAGAAAGACTTATTAAAATCTGGTCCTAAATGGGATAAGAACCCAAAACCAATTCTTTGAGGCAGTAAATGGTTTGTATAAAGTTATTTTGGGTTAGAATATGTTATAATACAATGAATTTGATTGATTACAAGTCCTAGAGATGGATGAAGAATGTTTAGAATTGTGAAGAAAGACTTGTTGAAATCTGGTCCCAAATGGGATAAGAACCCACAACCATTGCTTTGAGGCAGTAAATAGCTTGTAAAAGATTATTTTGGGTTAGAATATGTTATAATACAATGAATTTGATTGATTACAAGTGCTAGAGATGGATGTAGAATGTTTAGAAGTGTGAAGAAAGACTTGTTGAAATCTGGTCCCAACTGGGATAATAACCCACAACCATTGCTTTGAGGCAGTAAATGGCTTGTATAAAGTTATTTTGGGTTAGAATATGTTATAATACAATGAATTTGATTGATTACAAGTCCTAGACATGGATGAAGAATGGTTAGAAGTGTGAAGAAAGACTTGTTGAAATTTGGTCCCAAATGGGATAAGAACCCACAACCATTGCTTTGATGCAGTAAATGGCTTTGTAAAATGTTATTTTGGGTTAGAATATGTTATAATACAATGAATTTGATTGATTACAAGTGCTAGAGATGGATGAAGAATGTTTAGAAGTGTTAAGAAAGACTTATTGAAATCTGGTCCCAAATGGGATAAGAACCCATAACCAATACTGTGAGGCAGTAAATGGCTTGTATAAAGTGATTTTGGGTTAGAATATGTTATACTACAATGAATTTGATTGATTACAAGTCCTAGAGATGGATGAAGAATGTTTAGAAGTGTGAAGAAAGACTTATTGAAATCTGGTCCCAAATGGGGTAAGAATCCAAAACAAATGCTTTGAGGCAGTAAATGGCTTGTATAAAGTTATTTTGGGTTAGAATATGTTATAATACAATGAATTTGATTGATTACAAGTGCTAGAGATGGATGAAGAATGTTTAGAAGTGTTAAGAAAGACTTATTGAAATCTGGTCCCAAATGGGATAAGAACCCACAACCAATGCTGTGAGGCAGTAAATGGCTTGTATAAAGTTATTTTGGGTTAGAATATGTTATACTTTAATGAATTTGATTGATTACAAGTCCTAGAGATGGATGAAGAATGTTTAGAAGTGTGAAGAAAGACTTATTGAAATCTGGTCCCAAATGGGGTAAGAATCCAAAACAAATGCTTTGAGGCAGTAAATGGCTTGTATAAAGTTATTTTGGGTTAGAATATGTTATAATACAATGAATTTGATTGATTACAAGTGCTAGGATGGATGAAGAATGTTTAGAAGTGTGAAGAAAGACTTATTGAATTCTGGTCCCAAATAGGATAAGAACCCACAACCATTGCTTTGAGGCTGTAAATGGCTTGTAAAAGGTTATTTTGGGTTAGAATATGTTATAATACAATGCATTTGATTGATTACAAGTGCTAGAGATGCATGAAGAATGTTTAGAAGTGTGAAGAAAGACTTATTGAAATCTGGTCCCAAATGGGATAAGAACCCACAACCAATGCTGTGAGGCAGTAAATGGCTTGTATAAAGTTATTTTGGGTTAGAATATGTTATACTACAAAGAATTTGATTGATTACAAGTCCTAGAGATGGATGAAGAATGTTTAGAAGTGTGAAGAAAGACTTATTGAAATCTGGTCCCAAATGGGGTAAGAATCCAAAACAAATGCTTTGAGGCAGTAAATGGCTTGTAAAAAGTTATTTTGGGTTAGAATATGTTATAATACAATGAATTTGATTGATTACAAGTGCTAGAGATGGATGAAGAATGTTTAGAAGTGTGAAGAAAGACTTGTTGAAATTTGGTCCCAAATGGGATAAGAACCCACAACCATTGCTTTGATGCAGTAAATGGCTTGTAAAAGGTTATTTTGGGTTAGAATATGTTATAATACAATGAATTTGATTGATTACAAGTGCTAGAGATGGATGAAGAATGTTTAGAAGTGTTAAGAAAGACTTATTGAAATCTGGTCCCAAATGGGATAAGAACCCAAAACCAATGCTGTGAGGCAGTAAATGGTTTGTATAAAGTTATTTTGGGTTAGAATATGTTATAATAGAATTTGATTGATTACAAGTGCTAGAGATGGATGAAGAATGTTTAGAAGTGTGAAGAAAGACTTGTTGAAATCTGGTCCCAAATGGGATAAGAACCCACAATTATTGCTTTGAGGCAGTAAATGGCTTGTATAAGGTTATTTTGGGTTAGAATATGTTATAATACAATGAATTTGATTGATTACAAGTGCTAGAGATGGATGTAGAATGTTTAGAAGTGTGAAGAAAGACTTGTTGAAATCTGGTCCCAAATGGGATAAGAACCCACAACCAATGCTTTGAGGCAGTAAATGGCTTGTATAAAGTTATTTTGGGTTAGAATATGTTATAATACAATGAATTTGATTGATTAAAAGTCCTAGATATGGATGAAGAATGTTTAGAAGTGTTAAGAAAGACTTATTGAAATCTGGTCCCAAATTGGATAAGAACCCACAACCAAGCTTTGAGGCTGTAAATGGCTTGTATAAAGTTATTTTGGGTTAGAATATGTTATAATACAATGAATTTGATTGATTACAAATGCTAGAGATGGATGTAGAATGTTTAGAAGTGTGAAGAAAGACTTGTTGAAATCTGGTCCCAAATGGGATAAGAACCCACAACCATTATCTTTGAGGCAGTAAATGGCTTGTATAAAGTTAGTTTGGGTTAAAATATGTTATAATACAATGAATTTGATTGATTACAAGTCCTAGACATGGATGAAGAATGGTTAGAAGTGTGAAGAAAGACTTGTTGAAATTTGGTCCCAAATGGAATAAGAACCCACAACCATTGCTTTGATGCAGTAAATGGCTTGTAAAAGGTTATTTTGGGTTAGAATATGTTATAATACAATGAATTTGATTGATTACAAGTGCTAGAGATGGATGAAGAATGTTTAGAAGTGTTAAGAAAGACTTATTGAACTCTGGTCCCAAATGGGATAACAACCCAAAACCAATGCTGTGAGGCAGTAAATGGCTTGTATAAAGTTATTTTGGGTTAGAATATGTTATAATACAATGAATTTGATTGATTACAAGTCCTAGACATGGATGAAGAATGGTTAGAAGTGTGAAGAAAGACTTGTTGAAATTTGGTCCCAAATGGGATAAGAACCCACAACCATTGCTTTGATGCAGTAAATGGCTTGTAAAAGGTTATTTTGGGTTAGAATATGTTATAATACAATGAATTTGATTGATTACAAGTGCTAGAGATGGATGAAGAATGTTTAGAAGTGTTAAGAAAGACTTATTGAACTCTGGTCCCAAATGGGATAACAACCCAAAACCAATGCTGTGAGGCAGTAAATGGCTTGTATAAAGTTATTTTGGGTTAGAATATGTTATAATACAATGAATTTGATTGATTACAAGTCCTAGACATGGATGAAGAATGGTTAGAAGTGTGAAGAAAGACTTGTTGAAATTTGGTCCCAAATGGGATAAGAACCCACAACCATTGCTTTGATGCAGTAAATGGATTGTAAAAGGTTATTTTGGGTTAGAATATGTTATACTACAATGAATTTGATTGATTACAAGTCCTAGAGATGGATGAAGAATGTTTAGAAGTGTGAAGAAAGACTTGTTGAAATCTGGTCCCAACTGGGATAAGAACCCACAACCATTGCTTTGAGGCAGTAAATGGCTTGTATAAAGTTATTTTGGGTTAGAATATGTTGTAATACAATGAATTTGATTGATTATAAGTCCTAGACATGGATGAAGAATGGTTAGAAGTGTGAAGAAAGACTTGTTGAAATTTGGTCCCAAATGGGATAAGAACCCACAACCATTGCTTTGATGCAGTAAATGGCTTGTAAAAGGTTATTTTGGGTTAGAATATGTTATAATACAATGAATTTGATTGATTACAAGTGCTAGAGATGGATGAAGAATGTTTAGAAGTGTTAAGAAAGACTTATTGAAATCTGGTCCCAAATGGGATAAGAACCCAAAACCAATGCTGTGAGGCAGTAAATGGTTTGTATAAAGTTATTTTGGGTTAGAATATGTTATAATAGAATTTGATTGATTACAAGTGCTAGAGATGGATGAAGAATGTTTAGAAGTGTGAAGAAAGACTTATTGAAATCTGGTCCCAAATGGGATAAGAACCCACAATTATTGCTTTGAGGCAGTAAATGGCTTGTATAAGGTTATTTTGGGTTAGAATATGTTATAATACAATGAATTTGATTGATTACAAGTGCTAGAGATGGATGTAGAATGTTTAGAAGTGTGAAGAAAGACTTGTTGAAATCTGGTCCCAAATGGGATAAGAACCCACAACCAATGCTTTGAGGCAGTAAATGGCTTGTATAAAGTTATTTTGGGTTAGAATATGTTATAATACAATGAATTTGATTGATTAAAAGTCCTAGATATGGATGAAGAATGTTTAGAAGTGTTAAGAAAGACTTATTGAAATCTGGTCCCAAATTGGATAAGAACCAACAACCAAGCTTTGAGGCTGTAAATGGCTTGTATAAAGTTATTTTGGGTTAGAATATGTTATAATACAATGAATTTGATTGATTAAAAGTGCTAGAGATGGATGAAGAATCTTTAGAAGTGTGAAGAAAGACTTGTTGAATATTGGTCCCAAATGGGATAAGAACCCACAACCAATGCTTTGAGGCTGTAAATGGATTGTATAAAGTTAGTTTGGGTTAGAATATGTTATAATACAATGAATTTGATTGATTACAAGTGCTAGAGATGGATGAAGAATGTTTAGAAGTGTGAAGAAAGACTTATTGAAATCTGATCCCAAATGGGATAAGAACCCACAACCATTGCTTTGAGGCAGTAAATGGCTTGTATAAAGTTATTTTGGGTTAGAATATGTTATAATACAATGAATTTGATTGATTACAAGTCCTAGACATGGATGAAGAATGGTTAGAAGTGTGAAGAATGACTTGTTGAAATTTGGTCCCAAATGGGATAAGAACCCACAACCATTGCTTTGATGCAGTAAATGGCTTGTAAAAGGTTATTTTGGGTTAGAATATGTTATAATACAATGAATTTGATTGATTACAAGTGCTAGAGATGGATGAAGAATGTTTAGAAGTGTTAAGAAAGACTTATTGAAATCTGGTCCCAAATGGGATAACAACCCAAAACCAATGCTGTGAGGCAGTAAATGGCTTGTATAAAGTTATTTTGGGTTAGAATATATTATAATACAATGAATTTGATTGATTACAAGTCCTAGACATGGATGAAGAATGGTTAGAAGTGTGAAGAAAGACTTGTTGAAATTTGGTCCCAAATGGGATAAGAACCCACAACCATTGCTTTGATGCAGTAAATGGCTTGTAAAAGGTTATTTTGGGTTAGAATATGTTATAATACAATGAATTTGATTGATTACAAGTGCTAGAGATGGATGAAGAATGTTTAGAAGTGTTAAGAAAGACTTATTGAAATCTGGTCCCAAATGGGATAAGAACCCCCAACCAATGCTGTGAGGCAGTAAATGGCTTGTATAAAGTTATTTTGGGTTAGAATATGTTATACTACAATGAATTTGATTGATTACAAGTCCTAGAGATGGATGATGAATGTTTAGAAGTGTGAAGAAAGACTTATTGAAATCTGGTCCCAAATGGGGTAAGAATCCAAAACAAATGCTTTGAGGCAGTAAATGGCTTGTATAAAGTTATTTTGGGTTAGAATATGTTATAATACAATGAATTTGATTGATTACATGTCCTAGATATGGATGAAGAATGTTTAGAAGTGTGAAGAAAGACTTATTGAATTCTGGTCCCAAATAGGATAAGAACCCACAACCATTGCTTTGAGGCAGTAAATGGCTTGTAAAAGGTTAGTTTGGGTTAGAATATGTTATAATACAATGCATTTGATTGATTACAAGTGCTAGAGATGCATGAAGAATGTTTAGAAGTGTGAAGAAAGACTTATTAAAATCTGGTCCTAAATGGGATAAGAACCCAAAACCAATTCTTTGAGGCAGTAAATGGCTTGTATAAAGTTATTTTGGGTTAGAATATGTTATAATACAATGAATTTGATTGATTACAAGTCCTAGAGATGGATGAAGAATGTTTAGAATTGTGAAGAAAGACTTGTTGAAATCTGGTCCCAAATGGGATAAGAACCCACAACCATTGCTTTGAGGCAGTAAATAGCTTGTAAAAGATTATTTTGGGTTAGAATATGTTATAATACAATGAATTTGATTGATTACAAGTGCTAGAGATGGATGTAGAATGTTTAGAAGTGTGAAGAAAGACTTGTTGAAATCTGGTCCCAACTGGGATAAGAACCCACAACCATTGCTTTGAGGCAGTAAATGGCTTGTATAAAGTTATTTTGGGTTAGAATATGTTATAATACAATGAATTTGATTGATTACAAGTCCTAGACATGGATGAAGAATGGTTAGAAGTGTGAAGAAAGACTTGTTGAAATTTGGTCCCAAATGGGATAAGAACCCACAACCATTGCTTTGATGCAGTAAATGGCTTTGTAAAATGTTATTTTGGGTTAGAATATGTTATAATACAATGAATTTGATTGATTACAAGTCCTAGAGATGGATGAAGAATGTTTAGAAGTGTGAAGAAAGACTTATTGAAATCTGGTCCCAAATGGGGTAAGAATCCAAAACAAATGCTTTGAGGCAGTAAATGGCTTGTATAAAGTTATTTTGGGTTAGAATATGTTATAATACAATGAATTTGATTGATTACAAGTGCTAGAGATGGATGAAGAATGTTTAGAAGTGTTAAGAAAGACTTATTGAAATCTGGTCCCAAATGGGATAAGAACCCACAACCAATGCTGTGAGGCAGTAAATGGCTTGTATAAAGTTATTTTGGGTTAGAATATGTTATACTTTAATGAATTTGATTGATTACAAGTCCTAGAGATGGATGAAGAATGTTTAGAAGTGTGAAGAAAGACTTATTGAAATCTGGTCCCAAATGGGGTAAGAATCCAAAACAAATGCTTTGAGGCAGTAAATGGCTTGTATAAAGTTATTTTGGGTTAGAATATGTTATAATACAATGAATTTGATTGATTACAAGTGCTAGGATGGATGAAGAATGTTTAGAAGTGTGAAGAAAGACTTATTGAATTCTGGTCCCAAATAGGATAAGAACCCACAACCATTGCTTTGAGGCTGTAAATGGCTTGTAAAAGGTTATTTTGGGTTAGAATATGTTATAATACAATGCATTTGATTGATTACAAGTGCTAGAGATGCATGAAGAATGTTTAGAAGTGTGAAGAAAGACTTATTGAAATCTGGTCCTAAATGGGATAAGAACCCAAAACCAATCCTTTGAGGCAGTAAATGGCTTGTATAAAGTTATTTTGGGTTAGAATATGTTATAATACAATGAATTTGATTGATTACAAGTCCTAGAGATGGATGAAGAATGTTTAGAATTGTGAAGAAAGACTTGTTGAAATCTGGTCCCAAATGGGATAAGAACCCACAACCATTGCTTTGAGGCAGTAAATGGCTTGTAAAAGGTTATTTTGGGTTAGAATATGTTATAATACAATGAATTTGATTGATTACAAGTCCTAGAGATGGATGAAGAATGTTTAGAAGTGTGAAGAAAGACTTATTGAAATCTGGTCCCAAATGGGATAAGAACCCAAAACCAATGCTGTGAGGCAGTAAATGGCTTGTATAAAGTTATTTTGGGTTAGAATATGTTATAATAGAATTTGATTTATTACAAGTGGTAGAGATGGATGAAGAATGTTTAGAAGTGTGAAGAAAGACTTATTGAATTCTGGTCCCAAATAGGATAAGAACCCACAACCATTGCTTTGAGGCTGTAAATGGCTTGTAAAAGGTTATTTTGGGTTAGAATATGTTATAATACAATGCATTTGATTGATTACAAGTGCTAGAGATGCATGAAGAATGTTTAGAAGTGTGAAGAAAGACTTATTAAAATCTGGTCCTAAATGGGATAAGAACCCAAAACCAATCCTTTGAGGCAGTAAATGGCTTGTATAAAGTTATTTTGGGTTAGAATATGTTATAATACAATGAATTTGATTGATTACAAGTCCTAGAGATGGATGAAGAATGTTTAGAATTGTGAAGAAAGACTTGTTGAAATCTGGTCCCAAATGGGATAAGAACCCACAACCATTGCTTTGAGGCAGTAAATGGTTTGTAAAAGGTTATTTTGGGTTAGAATATGTTATAATACAATGCATTTGATTGATTACAAGTGCTAGAGATGGATGAAGAATGTTTAGAAGTGTGAAGAAAGACTTGTTGAAATCTGGTCCTAAATGGGATAAGAACCCAAAACCAATGCTTTGAGGCAGTAAATGGCTTGTATAAAGTTATTTTGGGTTAGAATATGTTATAATACAATGAATTTGATTGATTACAAGTGCTAGAGATGGATGAAGAACGTTTAGAAGTGTGAAGAAAGACATATTGAAATCTGGTCCCAAATGGTATAAAAACCCACAACCAATGCTTTGAGGCAGTAAATGGCTTGTATAAAGTTATTTTGGGTTAGAATATGTTATAATACAATGAATTTGATTGATTACAAGTCCTAGAGATGGATGAAGAATGTTTAGAAGTGTGAAGAAAGACTTATTGAAATCTGGTCCCAAATGGGATAAGAACCCAAAACCAATGCTGTGAGGCAGTAAATGGCTTGTATAAAGTTATTTTGGGTTAGAATATGTTATAATAGAATTTGATTGATTACAAGTGCTAGAGATGGATGAAGAATGTTTAGAAGTGTGAAGAAAGACTTATTGAAATCTGGTCCCAAATGGGATAAGAACCCACAACTATTGCTTTGAGGCAGTAAATGGCTTGTATAAGGTTATTTTGGGTTAGAATATGTTATAATACAATGAATTTGATTGATTACAAGTGCTAGAGATGGTTGTAGAATGTTTAGAAGTGTGAAGAAAGACTTGTTGAAATCTGGTCCCAAATGGGATAAGAACCCACAACCAATGCTTTGAGGCAGTAAATGGCTTGTATAAAGTTATTTAGGGTTAGAATATGTTATAATACAATGAATTTGATTGATTACAAGTCCTAGATATGGATGAAGAATGTTTAGAAGTGTTAAGAAAGACTTATTGAAATATGGTCCCAAATTGGATAAGAACCCACAACCAAGCTTTGAGGCTGTAAATGGCTTGTATAAAGTTATTTTGGGTTAGAATAAGTTATAATACAATGAATTTGATTGATTAAAAGTGCTAGAGATGGATGAAGAATCTTTAGAAGTGTGAAGAAAGACTTGTTGAATATTGGTCCCAAATGGGATAAGAACCCACAACCAATGCTTTGAGGCTGTAAATGGATTGTATAAAGTTAGTTTGGGTTAGAATATGTTATAATACAATGAATTTGATTGATTACAAGTGCTAGAGATGGATGAAGAATGTTTAGAAGTGTGAAGAAAGACTTATTGAAATCTGATCCCAAATGGGATAAGAACCCACAACCATTGCTTTGAGGCAGTAAATGGCTTGTATAAGGTTATTTTGGGTTAGAATATGTTATATTACAATGAATTTGATTGATTACAAGTGCTAGAGATGGATGTAGAATGTTTAGAAGTGTGAAGAAAGACTTGTTGAAATCTGGTCCCAACTGGGATAAGAACCCACAACCATTGCTTTGAGGCAGTAAATGGCTTGTATAAAGTTATTTTGGGTTAGAATATGTTATAATACAATGAATTTGATTGATTACAAGTCCTAGACATGGATGAAGAATGGTTAGAAGTGTGAAGAAAGACTTGTTGAAATTTGGTCCTAAATGGGATAAGAACCCACAACCATTGCTTTGATGCAGTAAATGGCTTGTAAAAGGTTATTTTGGGTTAGAATATGTTATAATACGATGAATTTGATTGATTACAAGTGCTAGAGATGGATGAAGAATGTTTAGAAGTGTTAAGAAAGACTTATTGAAATCTGGTCCCAAATGGGATAAGAACCCACAACCAATACTGTGAGGCAGTAAATGGCTTGTATAAAGAGTATTTTGGGTTAGAATATGTTATACTACAATGAATTTGATTGATTACAAGTCCTAGACATGGATGAAGAATGGTTAGAAGTGTGAAGAAAGACTTGTTGAAATTTGGTCCCAAATGGGATAAGAACCCACAACCATTGCTTTGATGCAGTAAATGGCTTGTAAAAGGTTATTTTGGGTTAGAATATGTTATAATACAATGAATTTGATTGATTACAAGTCCTAGAGATGGATGAAGAATGTTTAGAAGTGTGAAGAAAGACTTATTAAAATCTGGTCCTAAATGGGATAAGAACCCAAAACCAATCCTTTCAGGCAGTAAATGGCTTGTATAAAGTTATTTTGCGTTAGAATATGTTATAATACAATGAATTTGATTGATTACAAGTCGTAGAGATGGATGAAGAATGTTTAGAATTGTGAAGAAAGACTTGTTGAAATCTGGTCCCAAATGGGATAAGAACCCACAACCAATGCTTTGAGGCAGTAAATGGCTTGTAAAAGGTTATTTTGGGTTAGAATATGTTATAATACAATGAATTTGATTGATTACAAGTGCTAGAGATGGATGAAGAATGTTTAGAAGTGTTAAGAAAGACTTATTGAAATCTGGTCCCAAATGGGATAAGAACCCACAACCATTGCTTTGAGGCAGTATATGGCTTGTATAAAGTTATTTTGGGTTAGAATATGTTATAATACAATGAATTTGATTGATTACAAGTCCTAGACATGGATGAAGAATGGTTAGAAGTGTGAAGAAAGACTTGTTGAAATTTGGTCCCAAATGGGATAAGAACCCACAACCATTGCTTTGATGCAGTAAATGGCTTGTAAAAGGTTATTTTGGGTTAGAATATGTTATAATACAATGAATTTGATTGATTACAAGTCCTAGACATGGATGAAGAATGGTTAGAAGTGTGAAGAAAGACTTGTTGAAATTTGGTCCCAAATGGGATAAGAACCCACAACCATTGCTTTGATGCAGTAAATGGCTTGTAAAAGGTTATTTTGGGTTAGAATATGTTATAATACGATGAATTTGATTGATTACAAGTGCTAGAGATGGATGAAGAATGTTTAGAAGTGTGAAGAAAGACTTATTGAAATCTGGTCCCAAATGGGATAAGAACCCACAACCCATACTGTGAGGCAGTAAATGGCTTGTATAAAGTTATTTTGGGTTAGAATATGTTATACTACAATGAATTTGATTGATTACAAGTCCTAGAGATGGATGAAGAATGTTTAGAAGTGTGAAGAAAGACTTATTAAAATCTGGTCCTAAATGGGATAAGAACCCAAAACCAATCCTTTCAGGCAGTAAATGGCTTGTATAAAGTTATTTTGCGTTAGAATATGTTATAATACAATGAATTTGATTGATTACAAGTCCTAGAGATGGATGAAGAATGTTTAGAATTGTGAAGAAAGACTTGTTGAAATCTGGTCCCAAATGGGATAAGAACCCACAACCAATGCTTTGAGGCAGTAAATGGCTTGTATAAGGTTATTTTGGGTTAGAATATGTTATAATACAATGAATTTGATTGATTACAAGTGCTAGACATGGATGAAAAATGTTTAGAAGTGTGAAGAAAGACTTGTTGAAATTTGGTCCCAAATGGGATAAGAACCAACAACCAATGCTTTGAGGCTGTAAATGGATTGTATAAAGTTATTTTGGGTTAGAATATGTTATAATACAATGAATTTGATTGATTACAAGTGCTAGAGTTGGATGAAGAATGTTTAGAAGTGTTAAGAAAGACTTATTGAAATCTGGTGCCAAATGGGATAAGAACCCACAACCAATGCTGTGAGGCAGTAAATGGCTTGTATAAAGTTATTTTGGGTTAGAATATGTTATACTACAATGAATTTGATTGATTACAAGTCCTAGAGATGGATGAAGAATGTTTAGAAGTGTGAAGAAAGACTTATTGAAATCTGGTCCCAAATGGGGTAAGAATCCAAAACAAATGCTTTGAGGCAGTAAATGGCTTGTATAAAGTTATTTTGGGTTAGAATTTGTTATAATACAATGAATTTGATTGATTACAAGTGCTAGAGATGGATGAAGAATGTTTAGAAGTGTGAAGAAAGACTTATTGAATTTTGGTCCCAAATAGGATAAGAACCCACAACCATTGCTTTGAGGCAGTAAATGGCTTGTAAAAGGTTATTTTGGGTTAGAATATGTTATAATACAATGCATTTGATTGATTACAAGTGCTAGAGATGCATGAAGAATGTTTAGAAGTGTGAAGAAAGACTTATTAAAATCTGGTCCTAAATGGGATAAGAACCCAAAACCAATCCTTTCAGGCAGTAAATGGCTTGTATAAAGTTATTTTGCGTTAGAATATGTTATAATACAATGAATTTGATTGATTACAAGTCCTAGAGATGGATGAAGAATGTTTAGAATTGTGAAGAAAGACTTGTTGAAATCTGGTCCCAAATGGGATAAGAACCCACAACCAATGCTTTGAGGCAGTAAATGGCTTGTATAAGGTTATTTTGGGTTAGAATATGTTATAATACAATGAATTTGATTGATTACAAGTGCTAGACATGGATGAAAAATGTTTAGAAGTGTGAAGAAAGACTTGTTGAAATTTGGTTCCAAATGGGATAAGAACCCACAACCAATGCTTTGAGGCTGTAAATGGATTGTATAAAGTTATTTTGGGTTAGAATATGTTATAATACAATGAATTTGATTGATTACAAGTGCTAGAGTTGGATGAAGAATGTTTAGAAGTGTTAAGAAAGACTTATTGAAATCTGGTGCCAAATGGGATAAGAACCCACAACCAATGCTGTGAGGCAGTAAATGGCTTGTATAAAGTTATTTTGGGTTAGAATATGTTATACTACAATGAATTTGATTGATTACAAGTCCTAGAGATGGATGAAGAATGTTTAGAAGTGTGAAGAAAGACTTATTGAAATCTGGTCCCAAATGGGGTAAGAATCCAAAACAAATGCTTTGAGGCAGTAAATGGCTTGTATAAAGTTATTTTGGGTTAGAATTTGTTATAATACAATGAATTTGATTGATTACAAGTGCTAGAGATGGATGAAGAATGTTTAGAAGTGTGAAGAAAGACTTATTGAATTTTGGTCCCAAATAGGATAAGAACCCACAACCATTGCTTTGAGGCAGTAAATGGCTTGTAAAAGGTTATTTTGGGTTAGAATATGTTATAATACAATGCATTTGATTGATTACAAGTGCTAGAGATGCATGAAGAATGTTTAGAAGTGTGAAGAAAGACTTATTAAAATCTGGTCCTAAATGGGATAAGAACCCAAAACCAATCCTTTCAGGCAGTAAATGGCTTGTATAAAGTTATTTTGCGTTAGAATATGTTATAATACAATGAATTTGATTGATTACAAGTCCTAGAGATGGATGAAGAATGTTTAGAATTGTGAAGAAAGACTTGTTGAAATCTGGTCCCAAATGGGATAAGAACCCACAACCAATGCTTTGAGGCAGTAAATGGCTTGTATAAGGTTATTTTGGGTTAGAATATGTTATAATACAATGAATTTAATTGATTACAAGTGCTAGACATGGATGAAAAATGTTTAGAAGTGTGAAGAAAGACTTGTTGAAATTTGGTCCCAAATGGGATAAGAGCCCACAACCAATGCTTTGAGGCTGTAAATGGATTGTATAAAGTTATTTTGGGTTAGAATATGTTATAATACAATGAATTTGATTGATTACAAGTGCTAGAGATGGATGAAGAATGTTTAGAAGTGTGAAGAAAGACTTATTGAATTCTGGTCCCAAATAGGATAAGAACCCACAACCATTGCTTTGAGGCAGTAAATGGCTTGTAAAAGGTTATTTTGGGTTAGAATATGTTATAATACAATGAATTTAATTGATTACAAGTCCTAGAGATGGATGAAGAATGTTTAGAAGTGTTAAGAAAGACTTATTGAAATCTGGTCCCAAATTGGATAAGAACCCACAACCAAGCTTTGAGGCTGTAAATGGCTTGTATAAATTTATTTTGGGTTAGAATATGTTATAATAGAATTTGATTGATTACAAGTGCTAGAGATGGATGAAGAATGTTTAGAAGTGTGAAGAAAGACTTATTGAAATCTGGTCCCAAATGGGATAAGAACCCACAACTATTGCTTTGAGGCAGTAAATGGCTTGTATAAGGTTATTTTGGGTTAGAATATGTTATAATACAATGAATTTGATTGATTACAAGTGCTAGAGATGGATGTAGAATGTTTAGAAGTGTGAAGAAAGACTTGTTGAAATCTGGTCCCAAATGGGATAAGAACCCACAACCAATGCTTTGAGGCAGTAAATGGCTTGTATAAAGTTATTTAGGGTTAGAATATGTTATAATACAATGAATTTGATTGATTACAAGTCCTAGATATGGATGAAGAATGTTTAGAAGTGTTAAGAAAGACTTATTGAAATATGGTCCCAAATTGGATAAGAACCCACAACCAAGCTTTGAGGCTGTAAATGGCTTGTATAAAGTTATTTTGGGTTAGAATAAGTTATAATACAATGAATTTGATTGATTAAAAGTGCTAGAGATGGATGAAGAATCTTTAGAAGTGTGAAGAAAGACTTGTTGAATATTGGTCCCAAATGGGATAAGAACCCACAACCAATGTTTTGAGGCTGTAAATGGATTGTATAAAGTTAGTTTGGGTTAGAATATGTTATAATACAATGAATTTGATTAATTACAAGTGCTAGAGATGGATGAAGAATGTTTAGAAGTGTGAAGAAAGACTTATTGAAATCTGATCCCAAATGGGATAAGAACCCACAACCATTGCTTTGAGGCAGTAAATGGCTTGTATAAGGTTATTTTGGGTTAGAATATGTTATAATACAATGAATTTGATTGATTACAAGTGCTAGAGATGGATGTAGAATGTTTAGAAGTGTGAAGAAAGACTTGTTGAAATCTGGTCCCAACTGGGATAAGAACCCACAAACATTGCTTTGAGGCAGTAAATGGCTTGTATAAAGTTATTTTGGGTTAGAATATGTTATAATACAATGAATTTGATTGATTACAAGTCCTAGACATGGATGAAGAATGGTTAGAAGTGTGAAGAAAGACTTGTTGAAATTTGGTCCCAAATGGGATAAGAACCCACAACCATTGCTTTGATGCAGTAAATGGCTTGTAAAAGGTTATTTTGGGTTAGAATATGTTATACTACAATGAATTTGATTGATTACAAGTCCTAGAGATGGATGAAGAATGTTTAGAAGTGTGAAGAAAGACTTATTGAAATGTGGTCCCAAATGGGATAAGAACCCACAACCAATGCTTTGAGGCAGTAAATGGCTTGTATAAGGTTATTTTGGGTTAGAATATGTTATAATACAATGAATTTGATTGATTACAAGTGCTAGACATGGATTAAAAATGTTTAGAAGTGTGAAGAAAGACTTGTTGAAATTTGGTCCCAAATGGGATAAGAACCCACAACCAATGCTTTGAGGCTGTAAATGGATTGTATAAAGTTATTTTGGGTTAGAATATGTTATAATACAATGAATTTGATTGATTACAAGTGCTAGAGTTGGATGAAGAATGTTTAGAAGTGTTAAGAAAGACTTATTGAAATCTGGTGCCAAATGGGATAAGAACTCACAACCAATGCTGTGAGGCAGTAAATGGCTTGTATAAAGTTATTTTGGGTTAGAATATGTTATACTACAATGAATTTGATTGATTACAAGTCCTAGAGATGGATGAAGAATGTTTAGAAGTGTGAAGAAAGACTTATTGAAATCTGGTCCCAAATGGGGTAAGAATCCAAAACAAATGCTTTGAGGCAGTAAATGGCTTGTATAAAGTTATTTTGGGTTAGAATTTGTTATAATACAATGAATTTGATTGATTACAAGTGCTAGAGATGGATGAAGAATGTTTAGAAGTGTGAAGAAAGACTTATTGAATTTTGGTCCCAAATAGGATAAGAACCCACAACCATTGCTTTGAGGCAGTAAATGGCTTGTAAAAGGTTATTTTGGGTTAGAATATGTTATAATACAATGCATTTGATTGATTACAAGTGCTAGAGATGCATGAAGAATGTTTAGAAGTGTGAAGAAAGACTTATTAAAATCTGGTCCTAAATGGGATAAGAACCCAAAACCAATCCTTTCAGGCAGTAAATGGCTTGTATAAAGTTATTTTGCGTTAGAATATGTTATAATACAATGAATTTGATTGATTACAAGTCCTAGAGATGGATGAAGAATGTTTAGAATTGTGAAGAAAGACTTGTTGAAATCTGGTCCCAAATGGGATAAGAACCCACAACCAATGCTTTGAGGCAGTAAATGGCTTGTATAAGGTTATTTTGGGTTAGAATATGTTATAATACAATGAATTTAATTGATTACAAGTGCTAGACATGGATGAAAAATGTTTAGAAGTGTGAAGAAAGACTTGTTGAAATTTGGTCCCAAATGGGATAAGAGCCCACAACCAATGCTTTGAGGCTGTAAATGGATTGTATAAAGTTATTTTGGGTTAGAATATGTTATAATACAATGAATTTGATTGATTACAAGTGCTAGAGATGGATGAAGAATGTTTAGAAGTGTGAAGAAAGACTTATTGAATTCTGGTCCCAAATAGGATAAGAACCCACAACCATTGCTTTGAGGCAGTAAATGGCTTGTAAAAGGTTATTTTGGGTTAGAATATGTTATAATACAATGAATTTAATTGATTACAAGTCCTAGAGATGGATGAAGAATGTTTAGAAGTGTTAAGAAAGACTTATTGAAATCTGGTCCCAAATTGGATAAGAACCCACAACCAAGCTTTGAGGCTGTAAATGGCTTGTATAAATTTATTTTGGGTTAGAATATGTTATAATAGAATTTGATTGATTACAAGTGCTAGAGATGGATGAAGAATGTTTAGAAGTGTGAAGAAAGACTTATTGAAATCTGGTCCCAAATGGGATAAGAACCCACAACTATTGCTTTGAGGCAGTAAATGGCTTGTATAAGGTTATTTTGGGTTAGAATATGTTATAATACAATGAATTTGATTGATTACAAGTGCTAGAGATGGATGTAGAATGTTTAGAAGTGTGAAGAAAGACTTGTTGAAATCTGGTCCCAAATGGGATAAGAACCCACAACCAATGCTTTGAGGCAGTAAATGGCTTGTATAAAGTTATTTAGGGTTAGAATATGTTATAATACAATGAATTTGATTGATTACAAGTCCTAGATATGGATGAAGAATGTTTAGAAGTGTTAAGAAAGACTTATTGAAATATGGTCCCAAATTGGATAAGAACCCACAACCAAGCTTTGAGGCTGTAAATGGCTTGTATAAAGTTATTTTGGGTTAGAATAAGTTATAATACAATGAATTTGATTGATTAAAAGTGCTAGAGATGGATGAAGAATCTTTAGAAGTGTGAAGAAAGACTTGTTGAATATTGGTCCCAAATGGGATAAGAACCCACAACCAATGTTTTGAGGCTGTAAATGGATTGTATAAAGTTAGTTTGGGTTAGAATATGTTATAATACAATGAATTTGATTGATTACAAGTGCTAGAGATGGATGAAGAATGTTTAGAAGTGTGAAGAAAGACTTATTGAAATCTGATCCCAAATGGGATAAGAACCCACAACCATTGCTTTGAGGCAGTAAATGGCTTGTATAAGGTTATTTTGGGTTAGAATATGTTATAATACAATGAATTTGATTGATTACAAGTGCTAGAGATGGATGTAGAATGTTTAGAAGTGTGAAGAAAGACTTGTTGAAATCTGGTCCCAACTGGGATAAGAACCCACAAACATTGCTTTGAGGCAGTAAATGGCTTGTATAAAGTTATTTTGGGTTAGAATATGTTATAATACAATGAATTTGATTGATTACAAGTCCTAGACATGGATGAAGAATGGTTAGAAGTGTGAAGAAAGACTTGTTGAAATTTGGTCCCAAATGGGATAAGAACCCACAACCATTGCTTTGATGCAGTAAATGGCTTGTAAAAGGTTATTTTGGGTTAGAATATGTTATACTACAATGAATTTGATTGATTACAAGTCCTAGAGATGGATGAAGAATGTTTAGAAGTGTGAAGAAAGACTTATTGAAATGTGGTCCCAAATGGGATAAGAACCCACAACCAATGCTTTGAGGCAGTAAATGGCTTGTATAAGGTTATTTTGGGTTAGAATATGTTATAATACAATGAATTTGATTGATTACAAGTGCTAGACATGGATGAAAAATGTTTAGAAGTGTGAAGAAAGACTTGTTGAAATTTGGTCCCAAATGGGATAAGAACCCACAACCAATGCTTTGAGGCTGTAAATGGATTGTATAAAGTTATTTTGGGTTAGAATATGTTATAATACAATGAATTTGATTGATTACAAGTGCTAGAGATGGATGAAGAATGTTTAGAACTGTGAAGAAAGACTTATTGAATTCTGGTCCCAAATAGGATAAGAACCCACAACCATTGCTTTGAGGCAGTAAATGGCTTGTAAAAGGTTATTTTGGGTTAGAATATGTTATAATACAATGAATTTAATTGATTACAAGTCCTAGAGATGGATGAAGAATGTTTAGAAGTGTTAAGAAAGACTTATTGAAATCTGGTCCCAAATTGGATAAGAACCCACAACCAAGCTTTGAGGCTGTAAATGGCTTGTATAAATTTATTTTGGGTTAGAATATGTTATAATACAATGAATTTGATTGATTACAAGTGCTAGAGATGGATAAAGAATGTTTAGAAGTGTGAAGAAAGACTTATTGAAATCTGGTCCCAAATGGGATAAGAACCCACAACTATTGCTTTGAGGCAGTAAATGGCTTGTATAAGGTTATTTTGGGTTAGAATATGTTATAATACAATGAATTTGATTGATTACAAGTGCTAGAGATGGATGTAGAATGTTTAGAAGTGTGAAGAAAGACTTGTTGAAATCTGGTCCCAAATGGGATAAGAACCCACAACCAATGCTTTGAGGCAGTAAATGGCTTGTATAAAGTTATTTAGGGTTAGAATATGTTATAATACATTGAATTTGATTGATTACAAGTCCTAGATATGGATGAAGAATGTTTAGAAGTGTTAAGAAAGACTTATTGAAATATGGTCCCAAATTGGATAAGAACCCACAACCAAGCTTTGAGGCTGTAAATGGCTTGTATAAAGTTATTTTGGGTTAGAATAAGTTATAATACAATGAATTTGATTGATTAAAAGTGCTAGAGATGGATGAAGAATCTTTAGAAGTGTGAAGAAAGACTTGTTGAATATTGGTCCCAAATGGGATAAGAACCCACAACCAATGCTTTGAGGCTGTAAATGGATTGTATAAAGTTAGTTTGGGTTAGAATATGTTATAATACAATGAATTTGATTGATTACAAGTGCTAGAGATGGATGAAGAATGTTTAGAAGTGTGAAGAAAGACTTATTGAAATCTGATCCCAAATGGGATAAGAACCCACAACCAATGCTTTGAGGCAGTAAATGGCTTGTATAAGGTTATTTTGGGTTAGAATATGTTATAATACAATGAATTTGATTGATTACAAGTGCTAGAGATGGATGAAAAATGTTTAGAAGTGTGAAGAAAGACTTGTTGAAATTTGGTCCCAAATGGGATAAGAACCTACAACCAATGCTTTGAGGCTGTAAATGGATTGTAAAAAGTTATTTTGGGTTAGAATATGTTATAATACAATGAATTTGATTGATTACAAGTGCTAGAGATGGATGAAGAATGTTTAGAAGTGTGAAGAAAGACTTATTGAATTCTGGTCCCAAATAGGATAAGAACCCACAACCATTGCTTTGAGGCAGTAAATGGCTTGTAAAAGGTTATTTTGGGTTAGAATATGTTATAATACAATGCATTTGATTGATTACAAGTGCTAGAGATGTATGACGAATGTTTAGAAGTGTGAAGAAAGACTTATTGAAATCTGGTCCCAAATGGAATAAGAACCCACAACCAATACTGTGAGGCAGTAAATGGCTTGTATAAAGTTATTTTGAGTTAGAATATGTTATACTACAATGAATTTGATTGATTACAAGTCCTAGAGATGGATGAAGAATGTTTAGAAGTGTGAAGAAAGACTTATTGAAATCTGGTCCCAAATGGGGTAAGAATCCAAAACAAATGCTTTGAGGCAGTAAATGGCTTGTATAAAGTTATTTTGGGTTAGAATATGTTATAATACAATGAATTTGATTGATTACAAGTGCTAGAGATGGATGAAGAATGTTTAGAAGTGTTAAGAAAGACTTATTGAAATCTGGTCCCAAATAGGATAAGAACCCACAACCAATGCTGTGAGGCAGTAAATGGCTTGTATAAAGTTATTTTGGGTTAGAATTTGTTATACTACAATGAATTTGATTGATTACAAGTCCTAGATATGGATGAAGAATGTTTAGAAGTGTGAAGAAAGACTTATTGAAATCTGGTCCCAAATGGGATAAGAACCCACAACCAATGCTTTGAGGCAGTAAATGGCTTGTATAAATTTATTTTGGGTTAGAATATGTTATAATACAATGAATTTGATTGATTACAAGTCCTAGAGATGGATGAAGAATGTTTAGAAGTGTGAAGAAAGACTTATTGAAATGTGGTCCCAAATGGGATAAGAACCTACAACCAATGTTTTGAGGCAGTAAATGGCTTGTATAAGGTTATTTTGGGTTAGAATATGTTATAATACAATGAATTTGATTGATTACAAGTGCTAGACATGGATGAAAAATGTTTAGAAGTGTGAAGAAAGACTTGTTGCAATTTGGTCCCAAATGGGATAAGAACCCACAACCAATGCTTTAAGGCTGTAAATGGATTGTATAAAGTTATTTTGGGTTAGAATATGTTATAATACAATGAATTTGATTGATTACAAGTGCTAGAGATGGATGAAGAATGTTTAGAAGTGTGAAGAAAGACTTATTGAATTCTGGTCCCAAATAGGATAAGAACCCACAACCATTGCTTTGAGGCAGTAAATGGCTTGTAAAAGGTTATTTTGGGTTAGAATATGTTATAATACAATGAATTTAATTGATTACAAGTCCTAGATATGGATGAAGAATGTTTAGAAGTGTGAAGAAAGACTTGTTGAAATCTGGTCCCAACTGGGATAAGAACCCACAACCATTGCTTTGAGGCAGTAAATGGCTTGTATAAAGTTATTCTGGGTTAGAATATGTTATAATACAATGAATTTGATTGATTACAAGTCCTAGACATGGATGAAGAATGGTTAGAAGTGTGAAGAAAGACTTGTTGATATTTGGTCCCAACTGGGATAAGAACCCACAACTATTGCTTTGAGGCAGTAAATGGCTTGTATAAGGTTATTTTGGGTTAGAATATGTTATAATACAATGAATTTGGTTGATTACAAGTGCTAGACATGGATGAAAAATGTTTAGAAGTGTGAAGAAAGACTTGTTGCAATTTGGTCCCAAATGGGATAAGAACCCACAACCAATGCTTTAAGGCTGTAAATGGATTGTATAAAGTTATTTTGGGTTAGAATATGTTATAATACAATGAATTTGATTGATTACAAGTGCTAGAGATGGATGAAGAATGTTTAGAAGTGTGAAGAAAGACTTATTGAATTCTGGTCCCAAATAGGATAAGAACCTACAACCATTGCTTTGAGGCAGTAAATGGCTTGTAAAAGGTTATTTAGGGTTAGAATATGTTATAATACAATGAATTTGATTGATTACAAGTCCTAGAGATGGATGAAGAATGTTTAGAAGTGTGAAGAAAGACTTATTGAAATGAACCCACAACCAATGCTGTGAGGCAGTAAATGGCTTGTATAAAGTTATTTTGGGTTAGAATTTGTTATACTACAATGAATTTGATTGATTACAAGTCCTAGATATGGATGAAGAATGTTTAGAAGTGTGAAGAAAGACTTATTGAATTCTGGTCCCAAATAGGATAAGAACCCACAACCATTGCTTTCAGGCAGTAAATGGCTTGTAAAAGGTTATTTTGGGTTAGAATATGTTATAATACAATGCATTTGATTGATTACAAGTGCTAGAGATGTATGAAGAATGTTTAGAAGTGTGAAGAAAGACTTATTGAAATCTGGTCCCAAATGGAATAAGAACCCACAACCAATACTGTGAGGCAGTAAATGGCTTGTATAAAGTTATTTTGGGTTAGAATATGTTATACTATAATGAATTTGATTGATTACAAGTCCTAGAGATGGATGAAGAATGTTTAGAAGTGTGAAGAAAGACTTATTGAAATCTGGTCCCAAATGGGGTAAGAATCCAAAACAAATGCTTTGAGGCAGTAAATGGCTTGTATAAAGTTATTTTGGGTTAGAATATGATATAATACAATGAATTTGATTGATTACAAGTGCTAGAGATGGATGAAGAATGTTTAGAAGTGTTAAGAAAGACTTATTGAAATCTGGTCCCAAATAGGATAAGAACCCACAACCAATGCTGTGAGGCAGTAAATGGCTTGTATAAAGTTATTTTGGGTTAGAATTTGTTATACTACAATGAATTTGATTGATTACAAGTCCTAGATATGGATGAAAATGTTTAGAAGTGTGAAGAAAGACTTATTGAAATCTGGTCCCAAATGGGATAAGAACCCACAACCAATGCTTTGAGGCAGTAAATGGCTTGTATAAATTTATTTTGGGTTAGAATATGTTATAATACAATGAATTTGATTGATTACAAGTCCTAGAGATGGATGAAGAATGTTTAGAAGTGTGAAGAAAGACTTATTGAAATGTGGTCCCAAATGGGATAAGAACCTACAACCAATGTTTTGAGGCAGTAAATGGCTTGTATAAGGTTATTTTGGGTTAGAATATGTTATAATACAATGAATTTGATTGATTACAAGTGCTAGACATGGATGAAAAATGTTTAGAAGTGTGAAGAAAGACTTGTTGCAATTTGGTCCCAAATGGGATAAGAACCCACAACCAATGCTTTAAGGCTGTAAATGGATTGTATAAAGTTATTTTGGGTTAGAATATGTTATAATACAATGAATTTGATTGATTACAAGTGCTAGAGATGGATGAAGAATGTTTAGAAGTGTGAAGAAAGACTTATTGAATTCTGGTCCCAAATAGGATAAGAACCTACAACCATTGCTTTGAGGCAGTAAATGGCTTGTAAAAGGTTATTTAGGGTTAGAATATGTTATAATACAATGAATTTGATTGATTACAAGTCCTAGAGATGGATGAAGAATGTTTAGAAGTGTGAAGAAAGACTTATTGAAATGAACCCACAACCAATGCTGTGAGGCAGTAAATGGCTTGTATAAAGTTATTTTGGGTTAGAATTTGTTATACTACAATGAATTTGATTGATTACAAGTCCTAGATATGGATGAAGAATGTTTAGAAGTGTGAAGAAAGACTTATTGAATTCTGGTCCCAAATAGGATAAGAACCCACAACCATTGCTTTCAGGCAGTAAATGGCTTGTAAAAGGTTATTTTGGGTTAGAATATGTTATAATACAATGCATTTGATTGATTACAAGTGCTAGAGATGTATGAAGAATGTTTAGAAGTGTGAAGAAAGACTTATTGAAATCTGGTCCCAAATGGAATAAGAACCCACAACCAATACTGTGAGGCAGTAAATGGCTTGTATAAAGTTATTTTGGGTTAGAATATGTTATACTACAATGAATTTGATTGATTACAAGTCCTAGAGATGGATGAAGAATGTTTAGAAGTGTGAAGAAAGACTTATTGAAATCTGGTCCCAAATGGGGTAAGAATCCAAAACAAATGCTTTAAGGCAGTAAATGGCTTGTATAAAGTTATTTTGGGTTAGAATATGTTATAATACAATGAATTTGATTGATTACAAGTGCTAGAGATGGATGAAGAATGTTTAGAAGTGTTAAGAAAGACTTATTGAAATCTGGTCCCAAATAGGATAAGAACCCACAACCAATGCTGTGAGGCAGTAAATGGCTTGTATAAAGTTATTTTGGGTTAGAATTTGTTATACTACAATGAATTTGATTGATTACAAGTCCTAGATATGGATGAAAATGTTTAGAAGTGTGAAGAAAGACTTATTGAAATCTGGTCCCAAATGGGATAAGAACCCACAACCAATGCTTTGAGGCAGTAAATGGCTTGTATAAATTTATTTTGGGTTAGAATATGTTATAATACAATGAATTTGATTGATTACAAGTCCTAGAGATGGATGAAGAATGTTTAGAAGTGTGAAGAAAGACTTATTGAAATGTGGTCCCAAATGGGATAAGAACCTACAACCAATGTTTTGAGGCAGTAAATGGCTTGTATAAGGTTATTTTGGGTTAGAATATGTTATAATACAATGAATTTGATTGATTACAAGTGCTAGACATGGATGAAAAATGTTTAGAAGTGTGAAGAAAGACTTGTTGCAATTTGGTCCCAAATGGGATAAGAACCCACAACCAATGCTTTAAGGCTGTCAATGGATTGTATAAAGTTATTTTGGGTTAGAATATGTTATAATACAATGAATTTGATTGATTACAAGTGCTAGAGATGGATGAAGAATGTTTAGAAGTGTGAAGAAAGACTTATTGAATTCTGGTCCCAAATAGGATAAGAACCCACAACCATTGCTTTGAGGCAGTAAATGGCTTGTAAAAGGTTATTTTGGATTAGAATATGTTATAATACAATGAATTTAATTGATTACAAGTCCTAGATATGGATGAAGAATGTTTAGAAGTGTGAAGAAAGACTTGTTGAAATCTGGTCCCAACTGGGATAAGAACCCACAACCATTGCTTTGAGGCAGTAAATGGCTTGTATAAAGTTATTCTGGGTTAGAATATGTTATAATACAATGAATTTGATTGATTACAAGTCCTAGACATGGATGAAAAATGGTCAGAAGTGTGAAGAAAGACTTGTTGAAATTTGGTCCCAACTGGGATAAGAACCCACAACTATTGCTTTGAGGCAGTAAATGGCTTGTATAAGGTTATTTTGGGTTAGAATATGTTATAATACAATGAATTTGGTTGATTACAAGTGCTAGACATGGATGAAAAATGTTTAGAAGTGTGAAGAAAGACTTGTTGCAATTTGGTCCCAAATGGGATAAGAACCCACAACCAATGCTTTAAGGCTGTAAATGGATTGTATAAAGTTATTTTGGGTTAGAATATGTTATAATACAATGAATTTGATTGATTACAAGTGCTAGAGATGGATGAAGAATGTTTAGAAGTGTGAAGAAAGACTTATTGAATTCTGGTCCCAAATAGGATAAGAACCCACAACCATTGCTTTGAGGCAGTAAATGGCTTGTAAAAGGTTATTTAGGGTTAGAATATGTTATAATACAATGAATTTGATTGATTACAAGTCCTAGAGATGGATGAAGAATGTTTAGAAGTGTGAAGAAAGACTTATTGAAATGAACCCACAACCAATGCTGTGAGGCAGTAAATGGCTTGTATAAAGTTATTTTGGGTTAGAATTTGTTATACTACAATGAATTTGATTGATTACAAGTCCTAGATATGGATGAAGAATGTTTAGAAGTGTGAAGAAAGACTTATTGAAATCTGGTCCCAAATGGGGTAAGAATCCAAAACAAATGCTTTGAGGCAGTAAATGGCTTGTATAAAGTTATTTTGGGTTAGAATATGTTATAATACAATGAATTTGATTGATTACAAGTGCTAGAGATGGATGAAGAATGTTTAGAAGTGTTAAGAAAGACTTATTGAAATCTGGTCCCAAATAGGATAAGAACCCACAACCAATGCTGTGAGGCAGTAAATGGCTTGTATAAAGTTATTTTGGGTTAGAATTTGTTATACTACAATGAATTTGATTGATTACAAGTCCTAGATATGGATGAAGAATGTTTAGAAGTGTGAAGAAAGACTTATTGAAATCTGGTCCCAAATGGGATAAGAACCCACAACCAATGCTTTGAGGCAGTAAATGGCTTGTATAAATTTATTTTGGGTTAGAATATGTTATAATACAATGAATTTGATTGATTACAAGTCCTAGAGATGGATGAAGAATGTTTAGAAGTGTGAAGAAAGACTTATTGAAATGTGGTCCCAAATGGGATAAGAATCCACAACCAATGCTTTAAGGCAGTAAATGGCTTGTATAAGATTATTTTGGGTTATAATATGTTATAATACAATGAATTTGATTGATTACAAGTGCTAGACATGGATGAAAAATGTTTAGAAATGTGAAGAAAGACTTGTTGAAATTTGGTCCCAAATGGGATAAGAACCCACAACCAATGCTTTGAGGCTGTAAATGGATTGTATAAAGTTATTTTGGGTTAGAATATGTTATAATACAATGAATTTGATTGATTACAAGTGCTAGAGATGAATGAAGAATGTTTAGAAGTGTGAAGAAAGACTTATTGAATTCTGGTCCCAAATAGGATAAGAACCCACAACCATTGCTTTGAGGCAGTAAATGGCTTGTAAAAGGTTATTTTGGGTTAGAATATGTTATAATACAATGAATTTAATTGATTACAAGTCCTAGAGATGGATGAAGAATGTTTAGAAGTGTTAAGAAAGACTTATTGAAATCTGGTCCCAAATTGGATAAGAACCCACAACCAAGCTTTGAGGCTGTAAATGGCTTGTATAAATTTATTTTGGGTTAGAATATGTTATAATACAATGAATTTGATTGATTACAAGTGCTAGAGATGGATGAAGAATGTTTAGAAGTGTGAAGAAAGACTTATTGAAATCTGGTCCCAAATGGGATAAGAACCCACAACTATTGCTTTGAGGCAGTAAATGGCTTGTATAAGGTTATTTTGGGTTAGAATATGTTATAATACAATGAATTTGATTGATTACAAGTGCTAGAGATGGATGTAGAATGTTTAGAAGTGTGAATAAAGACTTGTTGAAATCTGGTCCCAAATGGGATAAGAACCCACAACCAATGCTTTGAGGCAGTAAATGGCTTGTATAAAGTTATTTAGGGTTAGAATATGTTATAATACAATGAATTTGATTGATTACAAGTCCTAGATATGGATGAAGAATGTTTAGAAGTGTTAAGAAAGACTTATTGAAATATGGTCCCAAATTGGATAAGAACCCACAACCAAGCTTTGAGGCTGTAAATGGCTTGTATAAAGTTATTTTGGGTTAGAATAAGTTATAATACAATGAATTTGATTGATTAAAAGTGCTAGAGATGGATGAAGAATCTTTAGAGGTGTGAAGAAAGACTTGTTGAATATTGGTCCCAAATGGGATAAGAACCCACAACCAATGCTTTGAGGCTGTAAATGGATTGTATAAAGTTAGTTTGGGTTAGAATATGTTATAATACAATGAATTTGATTGATTACAAGTGCTAGAGATGGATGAAGAATGTTTAGAAGTGTGAAGAAAGACTTATTGAAATCTGATCCCAAATGGGATAAGAACCCACAACCAAATCTTTGAGGCAGTAAATGGCTTGTATAAGGTTATTTTGGGTTAGAATATGTTATAATACAATGAATTTGATTGATTACAAGTGCTAGAGATGGATGAAAAATGTTTAGAAGTGTGAAGAAAGACTTGTTGAAATTTGGTCCCAAATGGGATAAGAACCCACAACCAATGCTTTGAGGCTGTAAATGGATTGTATAAAGTTATTTTGGGTTAGAATATGTTATAATACAATGAATTTGATTGATTACAAGTGCTAGAGATGGATGAAGAATGTTTAGAAGTGTGAAGAAAGACTTATTGAATTCTGGTCCCAAATAGGATAAGAACCCACAACCATTGCTTTCAGGCAGTAAATGGCTTGTAAAAGGTTATTTTGGGTTAGAATATGTTATAATACAATGCATTTGATTGATTACAAGTGCTAGAGATGTATGAAGAATGTTTAGAAGTGTGAAGAAAGACTTATTGAAATCTGGTCCCAAATGGAATAAGAACCCACAACCAATACTGTGAGGCAGTAAATGGCTTGTATAAAGTTATTTTGGGTTAGAATATGTTATACTACAATGAATTTGATTGATTACAAGTCCTAGAGATGGATGAAGAATGTTTAGAAGTGTGAAGAAAGACTTATTGAAATCTGGTCCCAAATGGGGTAAGAATCCAAAACAAATGCTTTGAGGCAGTAAATGGCTTGTATAAAGTTATTTTGGGTTAGAATATGTTATAATACAATGAATTTGATTGATTACAAGTGCTAGAGATGGATGAAGAATGTTTAGAAGTGTTAAGAAAGACTTATTGAAATCTGGTCCCAAATAGGATAAGAACCCACAACCAATGCTGTGAGGCAGTAAATGGCTTGTATAAAGTTATTTTGGGTTAGAATTTGTTATACTACAATGAATTTGATTGATTACAAGTCCTAGATATGGATGAAGAATGTTTAGAAGTGTGAAGAAAGACTTATTGAAATCTGGTCCCAAATGGGATAAGAACCCACAACCAATGCTTTGAGGCAGTAAATGGCTTGTATAAATTTATTTTGGGTTAGAATATGTTATAATACAATGAATTTGATTGATTACAAGTCCTAGAGATGGATGAAGAATGTTTAGAAGTGTGAAGAAAGACTTATTGAAATGTGGTCCCAAATGGGATAAGAACCTACAACCAATGTTTTGAGGCAGTAAATGGCTTGTATAAGGTTATTTTGGGTTAGAATATGTTATAATACAATGAATTTGATTGATTACAAGTGCTAGACATGGATGAAAAATGTTTAGAAGTGTGAAGAAAGACTTGTTGCAATTTGGTCCCAAATGGGATAAGAACCCACAACCAATGCTTTAAGGCTGTAAATGGATTGTATAAAGTTATTTTGGGTTAGAATATGTTATAATACAATGAATTTGATTGATTACAAGTGCTAGAGATGGATGAAGAATGTTTAGAAGTGTGAAGAAAGACTTATTGAATTCTGGTCCCAAATAGGATAAGAACCCACAACCATTGCTTTGAGGCAGTAAATGGCTTGTAAAAGGTTATTTTGGGTTAGAATATGTTATAATACAATGAATTTAATTGATTACAAGTCCTAGATATGGATGAAGAATGTTTAGAAGTGTGAAGAAAGACTTGTTGAAATCTGGTCCCAACTGGGATAAGAACCCACAACCATTGCTTTGAGGCAGTAAATGGCTTGTATAAAGTTATTCTGGGTTACAATATGTTATAATACAATGAATTTGATTGATTACAAGTCCTAGACATGGATGAAGAATGGTTAGAAGTGTGAAGAAAGACTTGTTGATATTTGGTCCCAACTGGGATAAGAACCCACAACTATTGCTTTGAGGCAGTAAATGGCTTGTATAAGGTTATTTTGGGTTAGAATATGTTATAATACAATGAATTTGGTTGATTACAAGTGCTAGACATGGATGAAAAATGTTTAGAAGTGTGAAGAAAAACTTGTTGCAATTTGGTCCCAAATGGGATAAGAACCCACAACCAATGCTTTAAGGCTGTAAATGGATTGTATAAAGTTATTTTGGGTTAGAATATGTTATAATACAATGAATTTGATTGATTACAAGTGCTAGAGATGGATGAAGAATGTTTAGAAGTGTGAAGAAAGACTTATTGAAATGAACCCACAACCAATGCTGTGAGGCAGTAAATGGCTTGTATAAAGTTATTTTGGGTTAGAATTTGTTATACTACAATGAATTTGATTGATTACAAGTCCTAGAGATGGATGAAGAATGTTTAGAAGTGTGAAGAAAGACTTATTGAAATGAACCCACAACCAATGCTGTGAGGCAGTAAATGGCTTGTATAAAGTTATTTTGGGTTAGAATTTGTTATACTACAATGAATTTGATAGATTACAAGTCCTAGATATGGATGAAGAATGTTTAGAAGTGTGAAGAAAGACTTATTGAATTCTGGTCCCAAATAGGATAAGAACCCACAACCATTGCTTTCAGGCAGTAAATGGCTTGTAAAAGGTTATTTTGGGTTAGAATATGTTATAATACAATGCATTTGATTGATTACAAGTGCTAGAGATGTATGAAGAATGTTTAGAAGTGTGAAGAAAGACTTATTGAAATCTGGTCCCAAATGGAATAAGAACCCACAACCAATACTGTGAGGCAGTAAATGGCTTGTATAAAGTTATTTTGGGTTAGAATATGTTATACTACAATGAATTTGATTGATTACAAGTCCTAGAGATGGATGAAGAATGTTTAGAAGTGTGAAGAAAGACTTATTGAAATCTGGTCCCAAATGGGGTAAGAATCCAAAACAAATGCTTTGAGGCAGTAAATGGCTTGTATAAAGTTATTTTGGGTTAGAATATGTTATAATACAATGAATTTGATTGATTACAAGTGCTAGAGATGGATGAAGAATGTTTAGAAGTGTTAAGAAAGACTTATTGAAATCTGGTCCCAAATTGGATAAGAACCCACAACCAAGCTTTGAGGCTGTAAATGGCTTGTATAAATTTATTTTGGGTTAGAATATGTTATAATACAATGAATTTGATTGATTACAAGTCCTAGAGATGGATGAAGAATGTTTAGAAGTGTGAAGAAAGACTTATTGAAATGTGGTCCCAAATGGGATAAGAACCTACAACCAATGTTTTGAGGCAGTAAATGGCTTGTATAAGGTTATTTTGGGTTAGAATATGTTATAATACAATGAATTTGATTGATTACAAGTGCTAGACATGGATGAAAAATGTTTAGAAGTGTGAAGAAAGACTTGTTGCAATTTGGTCCCAAATGGGATAAGAACCCACAACCAATGCTTTAAGGCTGTAAATGGATTGTATAAAGTTATTTTGGGTTAGAATATGTTATAATACAATGAATTTGATTGATTACAAGTGCTAGAGATGGATGAAGAATGTTTAGAAGTGTGAAGAAAGACTTATTGAATTCTGGTCCCAAATAGGATAAGAACCCACAACCATTGCTTTGAGGCAGTAAATGGCTTGTAAAAGGTTATTTTGGGTTAGAATATGTTATAATACAATGAATTTAATTGATTACAAGTCCTAGATATGGATGAAGAATGTTTAGAAGTGTGAAGAAAGACTTGTTGCAATTTGGTCCCAAATGGGATAAGAACCCACAACCAATGCTTTAAGGCTGTAAATGGATTGTATAAAGTTATTTTGGGTTAGAATATGTTATAATACAATGAATTTGATTGATTACAAGTGCTAGAGATGGATGAAGAATGTTTAGAAGTGTGAAGAAAGACTTATTGAATTCTGGTCCCAAATAGGATAAGAACCCACAACCATTGCTTTGAGGCAGTAAATGGCTTGTAAAAGGTTATTTTGGGTTAGAATATGTTATAATACAATGAATTTAATTGATTACAAGTCCTAGATATGGATGAAGAATGTTTAGAAGTGTGAAGAAAGACTTGTTGAAATCTGGTCCCAACTGGGATAAGAACCCACAACCATTGCTTTGAGGCAGTAAATGGCTTGTATAAAGTTATTCTGGGTTACAATATGTTATAATACAATGAATTTGATTGATTACAAGTCCTAGACATGGATGAAGAATGGTTAGAAGTGTGAAGAAAGACTTGTTGATATTTGGTCCCAACTGGGATAAGAACCCACAACTATTGCTTTGAGGCAGTAAATGGCTTGTATAAGGTTATTTTGGGTTAGAATATGTTATAATACAATGAATTTGGTTGATTACAAGTGCTAGACATGGATGAAAAATGTTTAGAAGTGTGAAGAAAAACTTGTTGCAATTTGGTCCCAAATGGGATAAGAACCCACAACCAATGCTTTAAGGCTGTAAATGGATTGTATAAAGTTATTTTGGGTTAGAATATGTTATAATACAATGAATTTGATTGATTACAAGTGCTAGAGATGGATGAAGAATGTTTAGAAGTGTGAAGAAAGACTTATTGAATTCTGGTCCCAAATAGGATAAGAACCTACAACCATTGCTTTGAGGCAGTAAATGGCTTGTAAAAGGTTATTTAGGGTTAGAATATGTTATAATACAATGAATTTGATTGATTACAAGTCCTAGAGATGGATGAAGAATGTTTAGAAGTGTGAAGAAAGACTTATTGAAATGAACCCACAACCAATGCTGTGAGGCAGTAAATGGCTTGTATAAAGTTATTTTGGGTTAGAATTTGTTATACTACAATGAATTTGATAGATTACAAGTCCTAGATATGGATGAAGAATGTTTAGAAGTGTGAAGAAAGACTTATTGAATTCTGGTCCCAAATAGGATAAGAACCCACAACCATTGCTTTCAGGCAGTAAATGGCTTGTAAAAGGTTATTTTGGGTTAGAATATGTTATAATACAATGCATTTGATTGATTACAAGTGCTAGAGATGTATGAAGAATGTTTAGAAGTGTGAAGAAAGACTTATTGAAATCTGGTCCCAAATGGAATAAGAACCCACAACCAATACTGTGAGGCAGTAAATGGCTTGTATAAAGTTATTTTGGGTTAGAATATGTTATACTACAATGAATTTGATTGATTACAAGTCCTAGAGATGGATGAAGAATGTTTAGAAGTGTGAAGAAAGACTTATTGAAATCTGGTCCCAAATGGGGTAAGAATCCAAAACAAATGCTTTGAGGCAGTAAATGGCTTGTATAAAGTTATTTTGGGTTAGAATATGTTATAATACAATGAATTTGATTGATTACAAGTGCTAGAGATGGATGAAGAATGTTTAGAAGTGTTAAGAAAGACTTATTGAAATCTGGTCCCAAATTGGATAAGAACCCACAACCAAGCTTTGAGGCTGTAAATGGCTTGTATAAATTTATTTTGGGTTAGAATATGTTATAATACAATGAATTTGATTGATTACAAGTCCTAGAGATGGATGAAGAATGTTTAGAAGTGTGAAGAAAGACTTATTGAAATGTGGTCCCAAATGGGATAAGAACCTACAACCAATGTTTTGAGGCAGTAAATGGCTTGTATAAGGTTATTTTGGGTTAGAATATGTTATAATACAATGAATTTGATTGATTACAAGTGCTAGACATGGATGAAAAATGTTTAGAAGTGTGAAGAAAGACTTGTTGCAATTTGGTCCCAAATGGGATAAGAACCCACAACCAATGCTTTAAGGCTGTAAATGGATTGTATAAAGTTATTTTGGGTTAGAATATGTTATAATACAATGAATTTGATTGATTACAAGTGCTAGAGATGGATGAAGAATGTTTAGAAGTGTGAAGAAAGACTTATTGAATTCTGGTCCCAAATAGGATAAGAACCCACAACCATTGCTTTGAGGCAGTAAATGGCTTGTAAAAGGTTATTTTGGGTTAGAATATGTTATAATACAATGAATTTAATTGATTACAAGTCCTAGATATGGATGAAGAATGTTTAGAAGTGTGAAGAAAGACTTGTTGAAATCTGGTCCCAACTGGGATAAGAACCCACAACCATTGCTTTGAGGCAGTAAATGGCTTGTATAAAGTTATTCTGGGTTACAATATGTTATAATACAATGAATTTGATTGATTACAAGTCCTAGACATGGATGAAGAATGGTTAGAAGTGTGAAGAAAGACTTGTTGATATTTGGTCCCAACTGGGATAAGAACCCACAACTATTGCTTTGAGGCAGTAAATGGCTTGTATAAGGTTATTTTGGGTTAGAATATGTTATAATACAATGAATTTGGTTGATTACAAGTGCTAGACATGGATGAAAAATGTTTAGAAGTGTGAAGAAAAACTTGTTGCAATTTGGTCCCAAATGGGATAAGAACCCACAACCAATGCTTTAAGGCTGTAAATGGATTGTATAAAGTTATTTTGGGTTAGAATATGTTATAATACAATGAATTTGATTGATTACAAGTGCTAGAGATGGATGAAGAATGTTTAGAAGTGTGAAGAAAGACTTATTGAATTCTGGTCCCAAATAGGATAAGAACCTACAACCATTGCTTTGAGGCAGTAAATGGCTTGTAAAAGGTTATTTAGGGTTAGAATATGTTATAATACAATGAATTTGATTGATTACAAGTCCTAGAGATGGATGAAGAATGTTTAGAAGTGTGAAGAAAGACTTATTGAAATGAACCCACAACCAATGCTGTGAGGCAGTAAATGGCTTGTATAAAGTTATTTTGGGTTAGAATTTGTTATACTACAATGAATTTGATAGATTACAAGTCCTAGATATGGATGAAGAATGTTTAGAAGTGTGAAGAAAGACTTATTGAATTCTGGTCCCAAATAGGATAAGAACCCACAACCATTGCTTTCAGGCAGTAAATGGCTTGTAAAAGGTTATTTTGGGTTAGAATATGTTATAATACAATGCATTTGATTGATTACAAGTGCTAGAGATGTATGAAGAATGTTTAGAAGTGTGAAGAAAGACTTATTGAAATCTGGTCCCAAATGGAATAAGAACCCACAACCAATACTGTGAGGCAGTAAATGGCTTGTATAAAGTTATTTTGGGTTAGAATATGTTATACTACAATGAATTTGATTGATTACAAGTCCTAGAGATGGATGAAGAATGTTTAGAAGTGTGAAGAAAGACTTATTGAAATCTGGTCCCAAATGGGGTAAGAATCCAAAACAAATGCTTTGAGGCAGTAAATGGCTTGTATAAAGTTATTTTGGGTTAGAATATGTTATAATACAATGAATTTGATTGATTACAAGTGCAAGAGATGGATGAAGAATGTTTAGAAGTGTTAAGAAAGACTTATTGAAATCTGGTCCCAAATTGGATAAGAACCCACAACCAAGCTTTGAGGCTGTAAATGGCTTGTATAAATTTATTTTGGGTTAGAATATGTTATAATACAATGAATTTGATTGATTACAAGTGCTAGAGATGGATGAAGAATGTTTAGAAGTGTGAAGAAAGACTTATTGAATTCTGGTCCCAAATAGGATAAGAACCCACAACCATTGCTTTGAGGCAGTAAATGGCTTGTAAAAGGTTATTTAGGGTTAGAATATGTTATAATACAATGAATTTGATTGATTACAAGTCCTAGAGATGGATGAAGAATGTTTAGAAGTGTGAAGAAAGACTTATTGAAATGAACCCACAACCAATGCTGTGAGGCAGTAAATGGCTTGTATAAAGTTATTTTGGGTTAGAATTTGTTATACTACAATGAATTTGATTGATTACAAGTCCTAGATATGGATGAAGAATGTTTAGAAGTGTGAAGAAAGACTTATTGAAATCTGGTCCCAAATGGGATAAGAACCCACAACCAATGCTTTGAGGCAGTAAATGGCTTGTATAAATTTATTTTGGGTTAGAATATGTTATAATACAATGAATTTGATTGATTACAAGTCCTAGAGATGGATGAAGAATGTTTAGAAGTGTGAAGAAAGACTTATTGAAATGTGGTCCCAAATGGGATAAGAACCCACAACCAATGCTTTGAGGCAGTAAATGGCTTTTATAAGGTTATTTTGGGTTAGAATATGTTATAATACAATGAATTTGATTGATTACAAGTGCTAGACATGGATGAAAAATGTTTAGAAGTGTGAAGAAAGACTTGTTGAAATTTGGTCCCAAATGGGATAAGAACCCACAACCAATGCTTTGAGGCTGTAAATGGATTGTATAAAGTTATTTTGGGTTAGAATATGTTATAATACAATGAATTTAATTGATTACAAGTCCTAGAGATGGATGAAGAATATTTAGAAGTGTTAAGAAAGACTTATTGAAATCTGGTCCCAAATTGGATAAGAACCCACAACCAAGCTTTGAGGCTGTAAATGGCTTGTATAAATTTATTTTGGGTTAGAATATGTTATAATACAATGAATTTGATTGATTACAAGTGCTAGAGATGGATGAAGAATGTTTAGAAGTGTGAAGAAAGACTTATTGAAATCTGGTCCCAAATGGGATAAGAACCCACAACTATTGCTTTGAGGCAGTAAATGGCTTGTATAAGGTTATTTTGGGTTAGAATATGTTATAATACAATGAATTTGATTGATTACAAGTGCTAGAGATGGATGTAGAATGTTTAGAAGTGTGAAGAAAGACTTGTTGAAATTTGGTCCCAAATGGGATAAGAACCCACAACCAATGCTTTGAGGCAGTAAATGGCTTGTATAAAGTTATTTAGGGTTAGAATATGTTATAATACAATGAATTTGATTGATTACAAGTCCTAGATATGGATGAAGAATGTTTAGAAGTGTTAAGAAAGACTTATTGAAATCTGATCCCAAATGGGATAAGAACCCACAACCAATGCTTTGAGGCAGTAAATGGCTTGTATAAAGTTATTTTGGGTTAGAATATGTTATACTACAATGAATTTGATTGATTACAAGTCCTAGAGATGGATGAAGAATGTTTAGAAGTGTGAAGAAAGACTTATTGAAATCTGGTCCCAAATGGGGTAAGAATCCAAAACAAATGCTTTGAGGCAGTAAATGGCTTGTATAAAGTTATTTTGGGTTAGAATATGTTATAATACAATGAATTTGATTGATTACAAGTGCTAGAGATGGATGAAGAATGTTTAGAAGTGTTAAGAAAGACTTATTGAATTCTGGTCCCAAATAGGATAAGAACCCACAACCATTGCTTTGAGGCAGTAAATGGCTTGTAAAAGGTTATTTAGGGTTAGAATATGTTATAATACAATGAATTTGATTGATTACAAGTCCTAGAGATGGATGAAGAATGTTTAGAAGTGTGAAGAAAGACTTATTGAAATGAACCCACAACCAATGCTGTGAGGCAGTAAATGGCTTGTATAAAGTTATTTTGGGTTAGAATTTGTTATACTACAATGAATTTGATTGATTACAAGTCCTAGATATGGATGAAGAATGTTTAGAAGTGTGAAGAAAGACTTATTGAAATCTGGTCCCAAATGGGGTAAAAATCCAAAACAAATGCTTTGAGGCAGTAAATGGCTTGTATAAAGTTATTTTGGGTTAGAATATGTTATAATACAATGAATTTGATTGATTACAAGTGCTAGAGATGGATGAAGAATGTTTAGAAGTGTTAAGAAAGACTTATTGAAATCTGGTCCCAAATAGGATAAGAACCCACAACCAAAGCTGTGAGGCAGTAAATGGCTTGTATAAAGTTATTTTGGGTTAGAATTTGTTATACTACAATGAATTTGATTGATTACAAGTCCTAGATATGGATGAAGAATGTTTAGAAGTGTGAAGAAAGACTTACTGAATTCTGGTCCCAAATAGGATAAGAACCCACAACCATTGCTTTGAGGCTGTAAATGGATTGTATAAAGTTAGTTTGGGTTAGAATATGTTATAATACAATGAATTTGATTGATTACAAGTGCTAGAGATGGATGAAGAATGTTTAGAAGTGTGAAGAAAGACTTATTGAAATCTGATCCCAAATGGGATAAGAACCCACAACCAATGCTTAAAGGCAGTAAATGGCTTGTATAAGGTTATTTTGGGTTAGAATATGTTATAATACAATGAATTTGATTGATTACAAGTGCTAGAGATGGATGAAAAATGTTTAGAAGTGTGAAGAAAGACTTGTTGAAATTAGGTCCCAAATGGGATAAGAACCCACAACCAATGCTTTGAGGCTGTAAATGGATTGTATAAAGTTATTTTGGGTTAGAATATGTTATAATACAATGAATTTGATTGATTACAAGTGCTAGAGATGGATGAAGAATGTTTAGAAGTGTGAAGAAAGTCTTATTGAATTCTGGTCCCAAATAGGATAAGAACCCACAACCATTGCTTTGAGGCAGTAAATGGCTTGTAAAAGGTTATTTTGGGTTAGAATATGTTATAATACAATGCATTTGATTGATTACAAGTGCTAGAGATGTATGAAGAATGTTTAGAAGTGTGAAGAAAGACTTATTGAAATCTGGTCCCAAATGGAATAAGAACCCACAACCAATACTGTGAGGCAGTAAATGGCTTGTATAAAGTTATTTTGGGTTAGAATATGTTATACTAGAATGAAGTTGATTGATTACAAGTCCTAGAGATGGATGAAGAATGTTTAGAAGTGTGAAGAAAGACTTATTGAAATCTGGTCCCAAATGGGGTAAGAATCCAAAACAAATGCTTTGAGGCAGTAAATGGCTTGTATAAAGTTATTTTGGGTTAGAATATGTTATAATACAATGAATTTGATTGATTACAAGTGCTAGAGATGGATGAAGAATGTTTAGAAGTGTTAAGAAAGACTTATTGAAATCTGGTCCCAAATAGGATAAGAACCCACAACCAATGCTGTGAGGCAGTAAATGGCTTGTATAAAGTTATTTTGGGTTAGAATTTGTTATACTACAATGAATTTGATTGATTACAAGTCCTAGATATGGATGAAGAATGTTTAGAAGTGTGAAGAAAGACTTATTGAAATCTGGTCCCAAATGGGATAAGAACCCACAACCAATGCTTTGAGGTAGTAAATGGCTTGTATAAATTTATTTTGGGTTAGAATATGTTATAATACAATGAATTTGATTGATTACAAGTCCTAGAGATGGATGAAGAATGTTTAGAAGTGTGAAGAAAGACTTATTGAAATGTGGTCCCAAATGGGATAAGAACCCACAACCAATGCTTTGAGGCAGTAAATGGCTTGTATAAGGTTATTTTGGGTTAGAATAAGTTATAATACAATGAATTTGATTGATTAAAAGTGCTAGAGATGGATGTAGAATGTTTAGAAGTGTGAAGAAAGACTTGTTGAAATTTGGTCCCAAATGGGATAAGAACCCACAACCAATGCTTTGAGGCAGTAAATGGCTTGTATAAAGTTATTTAGGGTTAGAATATGTTATAATACAATGAATTTGATTGATTACAAGTCCTAGATATGGATGAAGAATGTTTAGAAGTGTTAAGAAAGACTTATTGAAATCTGATCCCAAATGGGATAAGAACCCACAACCAATGCTTTGAGGCAGTAAATGGCTTGTATAAAGTTATTTTGGGTTAGAATATGTTATACTACAATGAATTTGATTGATTACAAGTCCTAGAGATGGATGAAGAATGTTTAGAAGTGTGAAGAAAGACTTATTGAAATCTGGTCCCAAATGGGGTAAGAATCCAAAACAAATGCTTTGAGGCAGTAAATGGCTTGTATAAAGTTATTTTGGGTTAGAATATGCTATAATACAATGAATTTGATTGATTACAAGTGCTAGAGATGGATGAAGAATGTTTAGAAGTGTTAAGAAAGACTTATTGAAATTTGGTCCCAAATAGGATAAGAACCCACAACCAATGCTGTGAGGCAGTAAATGGCTTGTATAAAGTTATTTTGGGTTAGAATTTGTTATACTACAATGAATTTGATTGATTACAAGTCCTAGATATGGATGAAGAATGTTTAGAAGTGTGAAGAAAGACTTATTGAATTCTGGTCCCAAATAGGATAAGAACCCACAACCATTGCTTTGAGGCTGTAAATGGATTGTATAAAGTTAGTTTGAGTTAGAATATGTTATAATACAATGAATTTGATTGATTACAAGTGCTAGAGATGGATGAAGAATGTTTAGAAGTGTGAAGAAAGACTTATTGAAATCTGATCCCAAATGGGATAAGAACCCACAACCAATGCTTAGAGGCAGTAAATGGCTTGTATAAGGTTATTTTGGGTTAGAATATGTTATAATACAATGAATTTGATTGATTACAAGTGCTAGACATGGATGAAAAATGTTTAGAAGTGTGAAGAAAGACTTGTTGCAATTTGGTCCCAAATGGGATAAGAACCCACAACCAATGCTTTAAGGCTGTAAATGGATTGTATAAAGTTATTTTGGGTTAGAATATGTTATAATACAATGAATTTGATTGATTACAAGTGCTAGAGATGGATGAAGAATGTTTAGAAGTGTGAAGAAAGACTTATTGAATTCTGGTCCCAAATAGGATAAGAACCCACAACCATTGCTTTGAGGCAGTAAATGGCTTGTAAAAGGTTATTTTGGGTTAGAATATGTTATAATACAATGAATTTAATTGATTACAAGTCCTAGATATGGATGAAGAATGTTTAGAAGTGTGAAGAAAGACTTGTTGAAATCTGGTCCCAACTGGGATAAGAACCCACAACCATTGCTTTGAGGCAGTAAATGGCTTGTATAAAGTTATTCTGGGTTACAATATGTTATAATACAATGAATTTGATTGATTACAAGTCCTAGACATGGATGAAGAATGGTTAGAAGTGTGAAGAAAGACTTGTTGATATTTGGTCCCAACTGGGATAAGAACCCACAACTATTGCTTTGAGGCAGTAAATGGCTTGTATAAGGTTATTTTGGGTTAGAATATGTTATAATACAATGAATTTGGTTGATTACAAGTGCTAGACATGGATGAAAAATGTTTAGAAGTGTGAAGAAAAACTTGTTGCAATTTGGTCCCAAATGGGATAAGAACCCACAACCAATGCTTTAAGGCTGTAAATGGATTGTATAAAGTTATTTTGGGTTAGAATATGTTATAATACAATGAATTTGATTGATTACAAGTGCTAGAGATGGATGAAGAATGTTTAGAAGTGTGAAGAAAGACTTATTGAATTCTGGTCCCAAATAGGATAAGAACCTACAACCATTGCTTTGAGGCAGTAAATGGCTTGTAAAAGGTTATTTAGGGTTAGAATATGTTATAATACAATGAATTTGATTGATTACAAGTCCTAGAGATGGATGAAGAATGTTTAGAAGTGTGAAGAAAGACTTATTGAAATGAACCCACAACCAATGCTGTGAGGCAGTAAATGGCTTGTATAAAGTTATTTTGGGTTAGAATTTGTTATACTACAATGAATTTGATAGATTACAAGTCCTAGATATGGATGAAGAATGTTTAGAAGTGTGAAGAAAGACTTATTGAATTCTGGTCCCAAATAGGATAAGAACCCACAACCATTGCTTTCAGGCAGTAAATGGCTTGTAAAAGGTTATTTTGGGTTAGAATATGTTATAATACAATGCATTTGATTGATTACAAGTGCTAGAGATGTATGAAGAATGTTTAGAAGTGTGAAGAAAGACTTATTGAAATCTGGTCCCAAATGGAATAAGAACCCACAACCAATACTGTGAGGCAGTAAATGGCTTGTATAAAGTTATTTTGGGTTAGAATATGTTATACTACAATGAATTTGATTGATTACAAGTCCTAGAGATGGATGAAGAATGTTTAGAAGTGTGAAGAAAGACTTATTGAAATCTGGTCCCAAATGGGGTAAGAATCCAAAACAAATGCTTTGAGGCAGTAAATGGCTTGTATAAAGTTATTTTGGGTTAGAATATGTTATAATACAATGAATTTGATTGATTACAAGTGCAAGAGATGGATGAAGAATGTTTAGAAGTGTTAAGAAAGACTTATTGAAATCTGGTCCCAAATTGGATAAGAACCCACAACCAAGCTTTGAGGCTGTAAATGGCTTGTATAAATTTATTTTGGGTTAGAATATGTTATAATACAATGAATTTGATTGATTACAAGTGCTAGAGATGGATGAAGAATGTTTAGAAGTGTGAAGAAAGACTTATTGAATTCTGGTCCCAAATAGGATAAGAACCCACAACCATTGCTTTGAGGCAGTAAATGGCTTGTAAAAGGTTATTTAGGGTTAGAATATGTTATAATACAATGAATTTGATTGATTACAAGTCCTAGAGATGGATGAAGAATGTTTAGAAGTGTGAAGAAAGACTTATTGAAATGAACCCACAACCAATGCTGTGAGGCAGTAAATGGCTTGTATAAAGTTATTTTGGGTTAGAATTTGTTATACTACAATGAATTTGATTGATTACAAGTCCTAGATATGGATGAAGAATGTTTAGAAGTGTGAAGAAAGACTTATTGAAATCTGGTCCCAAATGGGATAAGAACCCACAACCAATGCTTTGAGGCAGTAAATGGCTTGTATAAATTTATTTTGGGTTAGAATATGTTATAATACAATGAATTTGATTGATTACAAGTCCTAGAGATGGATGAAGAATGTTTAGAAGTGTGAAGAAAGACTTATTGAAATGTGGTCCCAAATGGGATAAGAACCCACAACCAATGCTTTGAGGCAGTAAATGGCTTTTATAAGGTTATTTTGGGTTAGAATATGTTATAATACAATGAATTTGATTGATTACAAGTGCTAGACATGGATGAAAAATGTTTAGAAGTGTGAAGAAAGACTTGTTGAAATTTGGTCCCAAATGGGATAAGAACCCACAACCAATGCTTTGAGGCTGTAAATGGATTGTATAAAGTTATTTTGGGTTAGAATATGTTATAATACAATGAATTTAATTGATTACAAGTCCTAGAGATGGATGAAGAATATTTAGAAGTGTTAAGAAAGACTTATTGAAATCTGGTCCCAAATTGGATAAGAACCCACAACCAAGCTTTGAGGCTGTAAATGGCTTGTATAAATTTATTTTGGGTTAGAATATGTTATAATACAATGAATTTGATTGATTACAAGTGCTAGAGATGGATGAAGAATGTTTAGAAGTGTGAAGAAAGACTTATTGAAATCTGGTCCCAAATGGGATAAGAACCCACAACTATTGCTTTGAGGCAGTAAATGGCTTGTATAAGGTTATTTTGGGTTAGAATATGTTATAATACAATGAATTTGATTGATTACAAGTGCTAGAGATGGATGTAGAATGTTTAGAAGTGTGAAGAAAGACTTGTTGAAATTTGGTCCCAAATGGGATAAGAACCCACAACCAATGCTTTGAGGCAGTAAATGGCTTGTATAAAGTTATTTAGGGTTAGAATATGTTATAATACAATGAATTTGATTGATTACAAGTCCTAGATATGGATGAAGAATGTTTAGAAGTGTTAAGAAAGACTTATTGAAATCTGATCCCAAATGGGATAAGAACCCACAACCAATGCTTTGAGGCAGTAAATGGCTTGTATAAAGTTATTTTGGGTTAGAATATGTTATACTACAATGAATTTGATTGATTACAAGTCCTAGAGATGGATGAAGAATGTTTAGAAGTGTGAAGAAAGACTTATTGAAATCTGGTCCCAAATGGGGTAAGAATCCAAAACAAATGCTTTGAGGCAGTAAATGGCTTGTATAAAGTTATTTTGGGTTAGAATATGTTATAATACAATGAATTTGATTGATTACAAGTGCTAGAGATGGATGAAGAATGTTTAGAAGTGTTAAGAAAGACTTATTGAATTCTGGTCCCAAATAGGATAAGAACCCACAACCATTGCTTTGAGGCAGTAAATGGCTTGTAAAAGGTTATTTAGGGTTAGAATATGTTATAATACAATGAATTTGATTGATTACAAGTCCTAGAGATGGATGAAGAATGTTTAGAAGTGTGAAGAAAGACTTATTGAAATGAACCCACAACCAATGCTGTGAGGCAGTAAATGGCTTGTATAAAGTTATTTTGGGTTAGAATTTGTTATACTACAATGAATTTGATTGATTACAAGTCCTAGATATGGATGAAGAATGTTTAGAAGTGTGAAGAAAGACTTATTGAAATCTGGTCCCAAATGGGGTAAGAATCCAAAACAAATGCTTTGAGGCAGTAAATGGCTTGTATAAAGTTATTTTGGGTTAGAATATGTTATAATACAATGAATTTGATTGATTACAAGTGCTAGAGATGGATGAAGAATGTTTAGAAGTGTTAAGAAAGACTTATTGAAATCTGGTCCCAAATAGGATAAGAACCCACAACCAAAGCTGTGAGGCAGTAAATGGCTTGTATAAAGTTATTTTGGGTTAGAATTTGTTATACTACAATGAATTTGATTGATTACAAGTCCTAGATATGGATGAAGAATGTTTAGAAGTGTGAAGAAAGACTTACTGAATTCTGGTCCCAAATAGGATAAGAACCCACAACCATTGCTTTGAGGCTGTAAATGGATTGTATAAAGTTAGTTTGGGTTAGAATATGTTATAATACAATGAATTTGATTGATTACAAGTGCTAGAGATGGATGAAGAATGTTTAGAAGTGTGAAGAAAGACTTATTGAAATCTGATCCCAAATGGGATAAGAACCCACAACCAATGCTTAAAGGCAGTAAATGGCTTGTATAAGGTTATTTTGGGTTAGAATATGTTATAATACAATGAATTTGATTGATTACAAGTGCTAGAGATGGATGAAAAATGTTTAGAAGTGTGAAGAAAGACTTGTTGAAATTAGGTCCCAAATGGGATAAGAACCCACAACCAATGCTTTGAGGCTGTAAATGGATTGTATAAAGTTATTTTGGGTTAGAATATGTTATAATACAATGAATTTGATTGATTACAAGTGCTAGAGATGGATGAAGAATGTTTAGAAGTGTGAAGAAAGTCTTATTGAATTCTGGTCCCAAATAGGATAAGAACCCACAACCATTGCTTTGAGGCAGTAAATGGCTTGTAAAAGGTTATTTTGGGTTAGAATATGTTATAATACAATGCATTTGATTGATTACAAGTGCTAGAGATGTATGAAGAATGTTTAGAAGTGTGAAGAAAGACTTATTGAAATCTGGTCCCAAATGGAATAAGAACCCACAACCAATACTGTGAGGCAGTAAATGGCTTGTATAAAGTTATTTTGGGTTAGAATATGTTATACTAGAATGAAGTTGATTGATTACAAGTCCTAGAGATGGATGAAGAATGTTTAGAAGTGTGAAGAAAGACTTATTGAAATCTGGTCCCAAATGGGGTAAGAATCCAAAACAAATGCTTTGAGGCAGTAAATGGCTTGTATAAAGTTATTTTGGGTTAGAATATGTTATAATACAATGAATTTGATTGATTACAAGTGCTAGAGATGGATGAAGAATGTTTAGAAGTGTTAAGAAAGACTTATTGAAATCTGGTCCCAAATAGGATAAGAACCCACAACCAATGCTGTGAGGCAGTAAATGGCTTGTATAAAGTTATTTTGGGTTAGAATTTGTTATACTACAATGAATTTGATTGATTACAAGTCCTAGATATGGATGAAGAATGTTTAGAAGTGTGAAGAAAGACTTATTGAAATCTGGTCCCAAATGGGATAAGAACCCACAACCAATGCTTTGAGGTAGTAAATGGCTTGTATAAATTTATTTTGGGTTAGAATATGTTATAATACAATGAATTTGATTGATTACAAGTCCTAGAGATGGATGAAGAATGTTTAGAAGTGTGAAGAAAGACTTATTGAAATGTGGTCCCAAATGGGATAAGAACCCACAACCAATGCTTTGAGGCAGTAAATGGCTTGTATAAGGTTATTTTGGGTTAGAATAAGTTATAATACAATGAATTTGATTGATTAAAAGTGCTAGAGATGGATGTAGAATGTTTAGAAGTGTGAAGAAAGACTTGTTGAAATTTGGTCCCAAATGGGATAAGAACCCACAACCAATGCTTTGAGGCAGTAAATGGCTTGTATAAAGTTATTTAGGGTTAGAATATGTTATAATACAATGAATTTGATTGATTACAAGTCCTAGATATGGATGAAGAATGTTTAGAAGTGTTAAGAAAGACTTATTGAAATCTGATCCCAAATGGGATAAGAACCCACAACCAATGCTTTGAGGCAGTAAATGGCTTGTATAAAGTTATTTTGGGTTAGAATATGTTATACTACAATGAATTTGATTGATTACAAGTCCTAGAGATGGATGAAGAATGTTTAGAAGTGTGAAGAAAGACTTATTGAAATCTGGTCCCAAATGGGGTAAGAATCCAAAACAAATGCTTTGAGGCAGTAAATGGCTTGTATAAAGTTATTTTGGGTTAGAATATGCTATAATACAATGAATTTGATTGATTACAAGTGCTAGAGATGGATGAAGAATGTTTAGAAGTGTTAAGAAAGACTTATTGAAATTTGGTCCCAAATAGGATAAGAACCCACAACCAATGCTGTGAGGCAGTAAATGGCTTGTATAAAGTTATTTTGGGTTAGAATTTGTTATACTACAATGAATTTGATTGATTACAAGTCCTAGATATGGATGAAGAATGTTTAGAAGTGTGAAGAAAGACTTATTGAATTCTGGTCCCAAATAGGATAAGAACCCACAACCATTGCTTTGAGGCTGTAAATGGATTGTATAAAGTTAGTTTGAGTTAGAATATGTTATAATACAATGAATTTGATTGATTACAAGTGCTAGAGATGGATGAAGAATGTTTAGAAGTGTGAAGAAAGACTTATTGAAATCTGATCCCAAATGGGATAAGAACCCACAACCAATGCTTAGAGGCAGTAAATGGCTTGTATAAGGTTATTTTGGGTTAGAATATGTTATAATACAATGAATTTGATTGATTACAAGTGCTAGAGATGGATGAAAAATGTTTAGAAGTGTGAAGAAAGACTTGTTGAAATTAGTTCCCAAATGGGATAAGAACCCACAACCAATGCTTTGAGGCTGTAAATGGATTGTATAAAGTTATTTTGGGTTAGAATATGTTATAATACAATGAATTTGATTGATTACAAGTGCTAGAGATGGATGAAGAATGTTTAGAAGTGTGAAGAAAGTCTTATTGAATTCTGGTCCCAAATAGGATAAGAACCCACAACCATTGCTTTGAGGCAGTAAATGGCTTGTAAAAGGTTATTTTGGGTTAGAATATGTTATAATACAATGCATTTGATTGATTACAAGTGCTAGAGATGTATGAAGAATGTTTAGAAGTGTGAAGAAAGACTTATTGAAATCTGGTCCCAAATGGAATAAGAACCCACAACCAATACTGTGAGGCAGTAAATGGCTTGTATAAAGTTATTTTGGGTTAGAATATGTTATACTAGAATGAAGTTGATTGATTACAAGTCCTAGAGATGGATGAAGAATGTTTAGAAGTGTGAAGAAAGACTTATTGAAATCTGGTCCCAAATGGGGTAAGAATCCAAAACAAATGCTTTGAGGCAGTAAATGACTTGTATAAAGTTATTTTGGGTTAGAATATGTTATAATACAATGAATTTGATTGATTACAAGTGCTAGAGATGGATGAAGAATGTTTAGAAGTGTTAAGAAAGACTTATTGAAATCTGGTCCCAAATAGGATAAGAACCCACAACCAATGCTGTGAGGCAGTAAATGGCTTGTATAAAGTTATTTTGGGTTAGAATTTGTTATACTACAATGAATTTGATTGATTACAAGTCCTAGATATGGATGAAGAATGTTTAGAAGTGTGAAGAAAGACTTATTGAAATCTGGTCCCAAATGGGATAAGAACCCACAACCAATGCTTTGAGGCAGTAAATGGCTTGTATAAATTTATTTTGGGTTAGAATATGTTATAATACAATGAATTTGATTGATTACAAGTCCTAGAGATGGATGAAGAATGTTTAGAAGTGTGAAGAAAGACTTATTGAAATGTGGTCCCAAATGGGATAAGAACCCACAACCAATGCTTTGAGGCAGTAAATGGCTTGTATAAGGTTATTTTGGGTTAGAATAAGTTATAATACAATGAATTTGATTGATTAAAAGTGCTAGAGATGGATGAAGAATCTTTAGAAGTGTGAAGAAAGACTTGTTGAATATTGGTCCCAAATGGGATAAGAACCCACAACCAATGCTTTGAGGCTGTAAATGGATTGTATAAAGTTAGTTTGGGTTAGAATATGTTATAATACAATGAATTTGATTGATTACAAGTGCTAGAGATGGATGAAGAATGTTTAGAAGTGTGAAGAAAGACTTATTGAAATCTGGTCCCAAATGGAATAAGAACCCACAACCAATACTGTGAGGCAGTAAATGGCTTGTATAAAGTTATTTTGGGTTAGAATATGTTATACTAGAATGAAGTTGATTGATTACAAGTCCTAGAGATGGATGAAGAATGTTTAGAAGTGTGAAGAAAGACTTATTGAAATCTGGTCCCAAATGGGGTAAGAATCCAAAACAAATGCTTTGAGGCAGTAAATGGCTTGTATAAAGTTATTTTGGGTTAGAATATGTTATAATACAATGAATTTGATTGATTACAAGTGCTAGAGATGGATGAAGAATGTTTAGAAGTGTTAAGAAAGACTTATTGAAATCTGGTCCCAAATAGGATAAGAACCCACAACCAATGCTGTGAGGCAGTAAATGGCTTGTATAAAGTTATTTTGGGTTAGAATTTGTTATACTACAATGAATTTGATTGATTACAAGTCCTAGATATGGATGAAGAATGTTTAGAAGTGTGAAGAAAGACTTATTGAAATCTGGTCCCAAATGGGATAAGAACCCACAACCAATGCTTTGAGGCAGTAAATGGCTTGTATAAATTTATTTTGGGTTAGAATATGTTATAATACAATGAATTTGATTGATTACAAGTCCTAGAGATGGATGAAGAATGTTTAGAAGTGTGAAGAAAGACTTATTGAAATGTGGTCCCAAATGGGATAAGAACCCACAACCAATGCTTTGAGGCAGTAAATGGCTTGTATAAGGTTATTTTGGGTTAGAATAAGTTATAATACAATGAATTTGATTGATTAAAAGTGCTAGAGATGGATGAAGAATCTTTAGAAGTGTGAAGAAAGACTTGTTGAATATTGGTCCCAAATGGGATAAGAACCCACAACCAATGCTTTGAGGCTGTAAATGGATTGTATAAAGTTAGTTTGGGTTAGAATATGTTATAATACAATGAATTTGATTGATTACAAGTGCTAGAGATGGATGAAGAATGTTTAGAAGTGTGAAGAAAGACTTATTGAAATCTGATCCCAAATGGGATAAGAACCCACAACCATTGCTTTGAGGCAGTAAATGGCTTGTATAAGGTTATTTTGGGTTAGGATATGTTATAATACAATGAATTTGATTGATTACAAGTGCTAGAGATGGATGTAGAATGTTTAGAAGTGTGAAGAAAGACTTACTGAAATCTGGTCTCAAATGGGATAAGAACCCACAACCAATGCTTTGAGGCTATAAATGGCTTGTATAAAGTTATTTTGGGCTAGAAGATGTTATAATACAATGAATTTGTTTGATTATAAGTACTAGAGATGGATGAAGAATCTTTAGAAGTGTGAAGAAAGACTTGTTGAAATCTGGTCCCAACTGGGATAAGAACCCACAACCATTGCTTTGAGGCAGTAAATGGCTTGTATAAAGTTATTTTGGGTTAGAATATGTTATAATACAATGAATTTGATTGATTACAAGTCCTAGACATGGATGAAGAATGGTTAGAAGTGTGAAGAAAGACTTGTTGAAATTTGGTCCCAAATGGGATAAGAACCCACAACCATTGCTTTGATGCAGTAAATGGCTTGTAAAAGGTTATTTTGGGTTAGAATATGTTATAATACATTGAATTTGATTGATTACAAGTGCTAGAGATGGATGAAGAATGTTTAGAAGTGTTAAGAAAGACTTATTGAAATCTGGTCCCAAATGGAATAAGAACCCACAACCAATACTGTGAGGAAGTAAATGGCTTGTATAAAGTTATTTTGGGTTAGAATATGTTATACTACAATGAATTTGATTGATTACAAATCCTAGAGATGGATGAAGAATGTTTAGAAGTGTGAAGAAAGACTTATTGAAATCTGGTCCCAAATGGGGTAAGAATCCAAAACAAATGCTTTGAGGCAGTAAATGGCTTGTATAAAGTTATTTTGGGTTAGAATATGTTATAATACAATGAATTTGATTGATTACAAGTGCTAGAGATGGATGAAGAATGTTTAGAAGTGTTAAGAAAGACTTATTGAAATCTGGTCCCAAATGGGATAAGAACCCACAACCAATGCTGTGAGGCAGTAAATGGCTTGTATAAAGTTATTTTGGGTTAGAATTTGTTATACTACAATGAATTTGATTGATTACAAGTCCTAGATATGGATGAAGAATGTTTAGAAGTGTGAAGAAAGACTTATTGAAATCTGGTCCCAAATGGGATAAGAACCCACAACCAATGCTTTGAGGCAGTATATGGCTTGTATAAATTTATTTTGGGTTAGAATATGTTATAATACAATGAATTTGATTGATTACAAGTCCTAGAGATGGATGAAGAATGTTTAGAAGTGTGAAGAAAGACTTATTGAAATGTGGTCCCAAATGGGATAAGAACCCACAACCAATGCTTTGAGGCAGTAAATGGCTTGTATAAAGTTATTTTGGGTTAGAATATGTTATAATACAATGAATTTGATTGATTACAAGTGCTAGACATGGATGAAAAATGTTTAGAAGTGTGAAGAAAGACTTGTTGAAATTTGGTCCCAAATGGGATAAGAACCCACAACCAAAGCTTTGAGGCTGTAAATGGATTGTATAAAGTTATTTTGGGTTAGAATATGTTATAATACAATGAATTTGATTGATTACAAGTGCTAGAGATGGATGAAAAATGTTTAGAAGTGTGAAGAAAGACTTGTTGAAATTAGGTCCCAAATGGGATAAGAACCCACAACCAATGCTTTGAGGCTGTAAATGGATTGTATAAAGTTATTTTGGGTTAGAATATGTTATAATACAATGAATTTGATTGATTACAAGTGCTAGAGATGGATGAAGAATGTTTAGAAGTGTGAAGAAAGTCTTATTGAATTCTGGTCCCAAATAGGATAAGAACCCACAACCATTGCTTTGAGGCAGTAAATGGCTTGTAAAAGGTTATTTTGGGTTAGAATATGTTATAATACAATGCATTTGATTGATTACAAGTGCTAGAGATGTATGAAGAATGTTTAGAAGTGTGAAGAAAGACTTATTGAAATCTGGTCCCAAATGGAATAAGAACCCACAACCAATACTGTGAGGCAGTAAATGGCTTGTATAAAGTTATTTTGGGTTAGAATATGTTATACTAGAATGAAGTTGATTGATTACAAGTCCTAGAGATGGATGAAGAATGTTTAGAAGTGTGAAGAAAGACTTATTGAAATCTGGTCCCAAATGGGGTAAGAATCCAAAACAAATGCTTTGAGGCAGTAAATGGCTTGTATAAAGTTATTTTGGGTTAGAATATGTTATAATACAATGAATTTGATTGATTACAAGTGCTAGAGATGGATGAAGAATGTTTAGAAGTGTTAAGAAAGACTTATTGAAATCTGGTCCCAAATAGGATAAGAACCCACAACCAATGCTGTGAGGCAGTAAATGGCTTGTATAAAGTTATTTTGGGTTAGAATTTGTTATACTACAATGAATTTGATTGATTACAAGTCCTAGATATGGATGAAGAATGTTTAGAAGTGTGAAGAAAGACTTATTGAAATCTGGTCCCAAATGGGATAAGAACCCACAACCAATGCTTTGAGGCAGTAAATGGCTTATATAAATTTATTTTGGGTTAGAATATGTTATAATACAATGAATTTGATTGATTACAAGTCCTAGAGATGGATGAAGAATGTTTAGAAGTGTGAAGAAAGACTTATTGAAATGTGGTCCCAAATGGGATAAGAACCCACAACCAATGCTTTGAGGCAGTAAATGGCTTGTATAAGGTTATTTTGGGTAAGAATAAGTTATAATACAATGAATTTGATTGATTAAAAGTGCTAGAGATGGATGAAGAATCTTTAGAAGTGTGAAGAAAGACTTGTTGAATATTGGTCCCAAATGGGATAAGAACCCACAACCATTGCTTTGAGGCAGTAAATGGCTTGTAAAAGGTTATTTTGGGTTAGAATATGTTATAATACAATGAATTTAATTGATTACAAGTCCTAGAGATGGATGAAGAATGTTTAGAAGTGTTAAGAAAGACTTATTGAAATCTGGTCCCAAATTGGATAAGAACCCACAACCAAGCTTTGAGGTTGTAAATGGCTTGTATAAATTTATTTTGGGTTAGAATATGTTATAATAGAATTTGATTGATTACAAGTGCTAGAGATGGATGAAGAATGTTTAGAAGTGTGAAGAAAGACTTATTGAAATCTGGTCCCAAATGGGATAAGAACCCACAACTATTGCTTTGAGGCAGTAAATGGCTTGTATAAGGTTATTTTGGGTTAGAATATGTTATAAGACAATGAATTTGATTGATTACAAGTGCTAGAGATGGATGTAGAATGTTTGGAAGTGTGAAGAAAGACTTGTTGAAATCTGGTCCCAAATGGGATAAGAACCCACAACCAATGCTTTGAGGCAGTAAATGGCTTGTATAAAGTTATTTAGGGTTAGAATATGTTATAATACAATGAATTTGATTGATTACAAGTCGTAGATATGGATGAAGAATGTTTAGAAGTGTTAAGAAAGACTTATTGAAATATGGTCCCAAATTGGATAAGAACCCACAACCAAGCTTTGAGGCTGTAAATGGCTTGTATAAAGTTATTTTGCGTTAGAATAAGTTATAATACAATGAATTTGATTGATTAAAAGTGCTAGAGATGGATGAAGAATCTTTAGAAGTGTGAAGAAAGACTTGTTGAATATTGGTCCCAAATGGGATAAGAACCCACAACCAATGCTTTGAGGCTGTAAATGGATTGTATAAAGTTAGTTTGGGTTAGAATATGTTATAATACAATGAATTTGATTGATTACAAGTGCTAGAGATGGATGAAGAATGTTCAGAAGTGTGAAGAAAGACTTATTGAAATCTGATCCCAAATGGGATAAGAACCCACAACCATTGCTTTGAGGCAGTAAATGGCTTGTATAAGGTTATTTTGGGTTAGAATATGTTATAATACAATGAATTTGATTGATTACAAGTGCTAGAGATGGATGTAGAATGTTTAGAAGTGTGAAGAAAGACTTGTTAAAATCAAGTCCCAACTGGGATAAGAACCCACAACCATTGCTTTGAGGCAGTAAATGGCTTGTATAAAGTTATTTTGGGTTAGAATATTTTATAATACAATGAATTTGATTGATTACAAGTCCTAGACATGGATGAAGAATGGTTAGAAGTGTGAAGAAAGACTTGTTGAAATTTGGTCCCAAATGGGATAAGAACCCACAACCATTGCTTTGATGCAGTAAATGGCTTGTAAAAGGTTATTTTGGGTTAGAATATGTTATAATACATTGAATTTGATTGATTACAAGTGCTAGAGATGGATGAAGAATGTTTAGAAGTGTTAAGAAAGACTTATTGAAATCTGGTCCCAAATGGAATAAGAACCCACAACCAATACTGTGAGGCAGTAAATGGCTTGTATAAAGTTATTTTGGGTTAGAATATGTTATACTACAATGAATTTGATTGATTACAAGTCCTAGAGATGGATGAAGAATGTTTAGAAGTGTGAAGAAAGACTTATTGAAATCTGGTCCCAAATGGGGTAAGAATCCAAAACAAATGCTTTGAGGCAGTAAATGGCTTGTATAAAGTTATTTTGGGTTAGAATATGTTATAATACAATGAATTTGATTGATTACAAGTGCTAGAGATGGATGAAGAATGTTTAGAAGTGTTAAGAAAGACTTATTGAAATCTGGTCCCAAATGGGATAAGAACCCACAACCAATGCTGTGAGGCAGTAAATGGCTTGTATAAAGTTATTTTGGGTTACAATTTGTTATACTACAATGAATTTGATTGATTACAAGTCCTAGATATGGATGAAGAATGTTTAGAAGTGTGAAGAAAGACTTATTGAAATCAGGTCCCAAATGGGATAAGAACCCACAACCAATGCTTTGAGGCAGTATATGGCTTGTATAAATTTATTTTGGGTTAGAATATGTTATAATACAATGAATTTGATTGATTACAAGTCCTAGAGATGGATGAAGAATGTTTAGAAGTGTGAAGAAAGACTTATTGAAATGTGGTCCCAAATGGGATAAGAACCCACAACCAATGCTTTGAGGCAGTAAATGGCTTGTATAAGGTTATTTTGGGTTAGTATATGTTATAATACAATGAATTTGATTGATTACAAGTGCTAGACATGGATGAAAAATGTTTAGAAGTGTGAAGAAAGACTTGTTGAAATTTGGTCCCAAATGGGTTAAGAACCCACAACCAATGCTTTGAGGCTGTAAATGGATTGTATAAAGTTATTTTGGATTAGAATATGTTATAATACAATGAATTTGATTGATTACAAGTGCTAGAGATGGATGAAGAATGTTTAGAAGTGTGAAGAAAGACTTATTGAATTTTGGTCCCAAATAGGATAAGAACCCACAACCATTGCTTTGAGGCAGTAAATGGCTTGTAAAAGGTTATTTTGGGTTAGAATATGTTATAATACAATGAATTTAATTGATTACAAGTCCTAGAGATGGATGAAGAATGTTTAGAAGTGTTAAGAAAGACTTATTGAAATCTGGTCCCAAATTGGATAAGAACCCACAACCAAGCTTTGAGGTTGTAAATGGCTTGTATAAATTTATTTTGGGTTAGAATATGTTATAATAGAATTTGATTGATTACAAGTGCTAGAGATGGATGAAGAATGTTTAGAAGTGTGAAGAAAGACTTATTGAAATCTGGTCCCAAATGGGATAAGAACCCACAACTATTGCTTTGAGGCAGTAAATGGCTTGTATAAGGTTATTTTGGGTTAGAATATGTTATAATACAATGAATTTGATTGATTACAAGTGCTAGAGATGGATGTAGAATGTTTAGAAGTGTGAAGAAAGACTTGTTGAAATCTGGTCCCAAATGGGATAAGAACCCACAACCAATGCTTTGAGGCAGTAAATGGCTTGTATAAAGTTATTTAGGGTTAGAATATGTTATAATACAATGAATTTGATTGATTACAAGTCCTAGATATGGATGAAGAATGTTTAGAAGTGTTAAGAAAGACTTATTGAAATATGGTCCCAAATTGGATAAGAACCCACAACCAAGCTTTGAGGCTGTAAATGGCTTGTATAAAGTTATTTTGGGTTAGAATAAGTTATAATACAATGAATTTGATTGATTACAAGTCCTAGAGATGGATGAAGAATGATTAGAAGTGTGAAGAAAGACTTATTGAAATCTGGTCTCAAATGGGATAAGAACCCACAACCAATGCTTTGAGGCTGTAAATGGATTGTATAAAGTTAGTTTGGGTTAGAATATGTTATAATACAATGAATTTGATTGATTACAAGTGCTAGAGATGGATGAAGAATGTTTAGAAGTGTGAAGAAAGACTTATTGAAATCTGATCCCAAATGGGATAAGAACCCACAACCATTGCTTTGAGGCAGTAAATGGCTTGTATAAGGTTATTTTGGGTTAGAATGTGTTATAATACAAAGAATTTGATTGATTACAAGTGCTAGAGATGGATGTAGAATGTTTAGAAGTGTGAAGAAAGACTTGTTGAAATCTGGTCCCAACTGGGATAAGAACCCACAACCATTGCTTTGAGGCAGTAAATGGCTTGTATAAAGTTATTTTGGATTAGAATATGTTATAATACAATGAATTTGATTGATTACAAGTCCTAGACATGGATGAAGAACGGTTAGAAGTGTGAAGAAAGACTTGTTGAAATTTGGTCCCAAATGGGATAAGAACCCACAACCATTGCTTTGATGCAGTAAATGGCTTGTAAAAGGTTATTTTGGGTTAGAATATGTTATAATACATTGAATTTGATTGATTACAAGTGCTAGAGATGGATGAAGAATGTTTAGAAGTGTTAAGAAAGACTTATTGAAATCTGGTCCCAAATGGAATAAGAACCCACAACCAATACTGTGAGGCAGTAAATGGCTTGTATAAAGTTATTTTGGGTTAGAATATGTTATACTACAATGAATTTGATTGATTACAAGTCCTAGAGATGGATGAAGAATGTTTAGAAGTGTGAAGAAAGACTTATTGAAATCTGGTCCCAAATGGGGTAAGAATCCAAAACAAATGCTTTGAGGCAGTAAATGGCTTGTATAAAGTTATTTTGGGTTAGAATATGTTATAATACAATGAATTTGATTGATTACAAGTGCTAGAGATGGATGAAGAATGTTTAGAAGTGTTAAGAAAGACTTATTGAAATCTGGTCCCAAATGGGATAAGAACCCACAACCAATGCTGTGAGGCAGTAAATGGCTTGTATAAAGTTATTTTGGGTTAGAATTTGTTATACTACAATGAATTTGATTGATTACAAGTCCTAGATATGGATGAAGAATGTTTAGAAGTGTGAAGAAAGACTTATTGAAATCTGGTCCCAAATGGGATAAGAACCCACAACCAATGCTTTGAGGCAGTAAATGGCTTGTATAAATTTATTTTGGGTTAGAATATGTTATAATACAATGAATTTGATTGATTACAAGTCCTAGAGATGGATGAAGAATGTTTAGAAGTGTGAAGAAAGACTTATTGAAATGTGGTCCCAAATGGGATACGAACCCACAACCAATGCTTTGAGGCAGTAAATGGCTTGTATAAGGTTATTTTGGGTTAGAATATGTTATAATACAATGAATTTGATTGATTACAAGTGCTAGAGATGGATGAAGAATGTTTAGAAGTGTGAAGAAAGACTTATTGAATTCTGGTCCCAAATAGGATAAGAACCCACAACCATTGCTTTGAGGCAGTAAATGGCTTATAAAAGGTTATTTTGGGTTAGAATATGTTATAATACAATGAATTTGATTGATTACAAGTGCTAGAGATAGATGAAGAATGTTTAGAAGTGTGAAGAAAGACTTACTGAAATCTGGTCCCAAATGGGATAAGAACCCACAACCATTGCTTTGAGGCAGTAAATGGCTTGTATAAAGTTATTTTGGGTTAGAATATGTTATAATACAATGAATTTGATTGATTACAAGTGCTAGAGATGGATGTAGAATGTTTAGAAGTGTGAAGAAAGACTTGTTGAAATCTGGTTCCAACTGGGATAAGAACCCACAACCATTGCTTTGAGGCAGTAAATGGCTAGTATAAAGTTATTTTGGGTTAGAATATGTTATAATACAATGAATTTGATTGATTACAAGTCCTAGACATGGATGAAGAATGGTTAGAAGTGTGAAGAAAGACTTGTTGAAATTTGGTCCCAAATGGGATAAGAACCCACAACCATTGCTTTGATGCAGTAAATGGCTTGTAAAAGGTTATTTTGGGTTAGAATATGTTATAATACATTGAATTTGATTGATTACAAGTGCTAGAGATGGATGAAGAATGTTTAGAAGTGTTAAGAAAGACTTATTGAAATCTGGTCCCAAATGGAATAAGAACCCACAACCAATACTGTGAGGCAGTAAATGGCTTGTATAAAGTTATTTTGGGTTAGAATATGTTATACTACAATGAATTTGATTGATTACAAGTCCTAGAGATGGATGAAGAATGTTTAGAAGTGTGAAGAAAGACTTGTTGAAATCTGGTCCCAAATGGGGTAAGAATCCAAAACAAATGCTTTGAGGCAGTAAATGGCTTGTATAAAGTTATTTTGGGTTAGAATATGTTATAATACAATGAATTTGATTGATTACAAGTGCTAGAGATGGATGAAGAATGTTTAGAAGTGTTAAGAAAGACTTATTGAAATCTGGTCCCAAATGGGATAAGAACCCACAACCAATGCTGTGAGGCAGTAAATGGCTTGTATAAAGTTATTTTGGGTTAGAATTTGTTATACTACAATGAATTTGATTGATTACAAGTCCTAGATATGGATAAAGAATGTTTAGAAGTGTGAAGAAAGACTTATTGAAATCTGGTCCGAAATGGGATAAGAACACACAACCAATGCTTTGAGGCAGTAAATGGCTTGTATAAATTTATTTTGGATTAGAATATGTTATAATACAATGAATTTGATTGATTACAAGTCCTAGAGATGGATGAAGAATGTTTAGAAGTGTGAAGAAAGACTTATTGAAATGTGGTCCCAAATGGGATACGAACCCACAACCAATGCTTTGAGGCAGTAAATGGCTTGTATAAGGTTATTTTGGGTTAGAATATGTTATAATACAATGAATTTGATTGATTACAAGTGCTAGACATGGATGAAAAATGTTTAGAAGTGTGAAGAAAGACTTGTTGAAATTTGGTCCCAAATGGGATAAGAACCCACAACCAATGCTTTGAGGCTGTAAATGGATTGTATAAAGTTATTTTGGGTTAGAATATGTTATAATACAATGAATTTGATTGATTACAAGTGCTAGAGATGGATGAAGAATGTTTAGAAGTGTGAAGAAAGACTTATTGAATTCTGGTCCCAAATAGGATAAGAACCCACAACCATTGCTTTGAGGCAGTAAATGGCTTGTAAAAGGTTATTTTGGGTTAGAATATGTTATAATACAATGAATTTAATTGATTACAAGTCCTAGAGAGGGATGAAGAATGTTTAGAAGTGTTAAGAAAGACTTATTGAAATCTGGTCCCAAATTGGATAAGAACCCACAACCAAGCTTTGAGGCTGTAAATGGCTTGTATAAAGTTATTTTGGGTTAGAATATGTTATAATACAATGAATTTGATTGATTAAAAGTGCTAGAGATGGATGAAGAATCTTTAGAAGTGTGAAGAAAGACTTGTTGAATATTGGTCCCAAATGGGATAAGAACCCACAACCAATGCTTTGAGGCTGTAAATGGATTGTATAAAGTTAGTTTGGGTTAGAATATGTTATAATACAATGAATTTGACTGATTACAAGTGCTAGAGATAGATGAAGAATGTTTAGAAGTGTGAAGAAAGACTTATTGAAATCTGGTCCCAAATGGGATAAGAACCCACAACCATTGCTTTGAGGCAGTAAATGGCTTGTATAAAGTTATTTTGGATTAGAATATGTTATAATACAAATAATTTGATTGATTACAAGTCCTAGAGATGGATGAAGAATGTTTAGAAGTGTGAAGAAAGACTTATTGAAATGTGGTCCCAAATGGGATAAGAACCCACAACCAATGCTTTGAGGCAGTAAATGGCTTGTATAAGGTTATTTTGGGTTAGAATATGTTATAATACAATGAATTTGATTGATTACAAGTGCTAGACATGGATGAAAAATGTTTAGAAGTGTGAAGAAAGACTTGTTGAAATTTGGTCCCAAATGGGATAAGAACCCACAACCAATGCTTTGAGGCTGTAAATGGATTGTATAAAGTTATTTTGGGTTAGAATATGTTATAATACAATGAATTTGATTGATTACAAGTGCTAGAGATGGATGAAGAATGTTTAGAAGTGTGAAGAAAGACTTATTGAATTCTGGTCCCAAATAGGATAAGAACCCACAACCATTGCTTTGAGGCAGTAAATGGCTTGTAAAAGGTTATTTTAGGTTAGAATATGTTATAATACAATGCATTTGATTGATTACAAGTGCTAGAGATGTATGAAGAATGTTTAGAAGTGTGAAAAAAGACTTATTAAAATCTGGTCCCAAATGGGATAAGAACCCAAAACCAATCCTTTGAGGCAGTAAATGGCTTGTATAAAGTTATTTTGGGTTAGAATATGTTATAATACAATGAATTTAATTGATTACAAGTCCTAGAGATGGATGAAGAATGTTTAGAAGTGTTAAGAAAGACTTATTGAAATCTGGTCCCAAATTGGATAAGAACCCACAACCAAGCTTTGAGGCTGTAAATGGCTTGTATAAAGTTATTTTGGGTTAGAATATGTTATAATACAATGAATTTGATTGATTAAAAGTGCTAGAGATGGATGAAGAATCTTTAGAAGTGTGAAGAAAGACTTGTTGAATATTGGTCCCAAATGGGATAAGAACCCACAACCAATGCTGTGAGGCAGTAAATGGCTTGTATAAAGTTATTTTGGGTTAGAATTTGTTATACTACAATGAATTTGATTGATTACAAGTCCTAGATATGGATAAAGAATGTTTAGAAGTGTGAAGAAAGACTTACTGAAATCTGGTCCCAAATGGGATAAGAACCCACAACCATTGCTTTGAGGCAGTAAATGGCTTGTATAAAGTTATTTTGGGTTAGAATATGTTATAATACAATGAATTTGATTGATTACAAGTGCTAGAGATGGATGTAGAATGTTTAGAAGTGTGAAGAAAGACTTGTTGAAATCTGGTTCCAACTGGGATAAGAACCCACAACCATTGCTTTGAGGCAGTAAATGGCTAGTATAAAGTTATTTTGGGTTAGAATATGTTATAATACAATGAATTTGATTGATTACAAGTCCTAGACATGGATGAAGAATGGTTAGAAGTGTGAAGAAAGACTTGTTGAAATTTGGTCCCAAATGGGATAAGAACCCACAACCATTGCTTTGATGCAGTAAATGGCTTGTAAAAGGTTATTTTGGGTTAGAATATGTTATAATACATTGAATTTGATTGATTACAAGTGCTAGAGATGGATGAAGAATGTTTAGAAGTGTTAAGAAAGACTTATTGAAATCTGGTCCCAAATGGAATAAGAACCCACAACCAATACTGTGAGGCAGTAAATGGCTTGTATAAAGTTATTTTGGGTTAGAATATGTTATACTACAATGAATTTGATTGATTACAAGTCCTAGAGATGGATGAAGAATGTTTAGAAGTGTGAAGAAAGACTTGTTGAAATCTGGTCCCAAATGGGGTAAGAATCCAAAACAAATGCTTTGAGGCAGTAAATGGCTTGTATAAAGTTATTTTGGGTTAGAATATGTTATAATACAATGAATTTGATTGATTACAAGTGCTAGAGATGGATGAAGAATGTTTAGAAGTGTTAAGAAAGACTTATTGAAATCTGGTCCCAAATGGGATAAGAACCCACAACCAATGCTGTGAGGCAGTAAATGGCTTGTATAAAGTTATTTTGGGTTAGAATTTGTTATACTACAATGAATTTGATTGATTACAAGTCCTAGATATGGATAAAGAATGTTTAGAAGTGTGAAGAAAGACTTATTGAAATCTGGTCCGAAATGGGATAAGAACACACAACCAATGCTTTGAGGCAGTAAATGGCTTGTATAAATTTATTTTGGATTAGAATATGTTATAATACAATGAATTTGATTGATTACAAGTCCTAGAGATGGATGAAGAATGTTTAGAAGTGTGAAGAAAGACTTATTGAAATGTGGTCCCAAATGGGATACGAACCCACAACCAATGCTTTGAGGCAGTAAATGGCTTGTATAAGGTTATTTTGGGTTAGAATATGTTATAATACAATGAATTTGATTGATTACAAGTGCTAGACATGGATGAAAAATGTTTAGAAGTGTGAAGAAAGACTTGTTGAAATTTGGTCCCAAATGGGATAAGAACCCACAACCAATGCTTTGAGGCTGTAAATGGATTGTATAAAGTTATTTTGGGTTAGAATATGTTATAATACAATGAATTTGATTGATTACAAGTGCTAGAGATGGATGAAGAATGTTTAGAAGTGTGAAGAAAGACTTATTGAATTCTGGTCCCAAATAGGATAAGAACCCACAACCATTGCTTTGAGGCAGTAAATGGCTTGTAAAAGGTTATTTTGGGTTAGAATATGTTATAATACAATGAATTTAATTGATTACAAGTCCTAGAGAGGGATGAAGAATGTTTAGAAGTGTTAAGAAAGACTTATTGAAATCTGGTCCCAAATTGGATAAGAACCCACAACCAAGCTTTGAGGCTGTAAATGGCTTGTATAAAGTTATTTTGGGTTAGAATATGTTATAATACAATGAATTTGATTGATTAAAAGTGCTAGAGATGGATGAAGAATCTTTAGAAGTGTGAAGAAAGACTTGTTGAATATTGGTCCCAAATGGGATAAGAACCCACAACCAATGCTTTGAGGCTGTAAATGGATTGTATAAAGTTAGTTTGGGTTAGAATATGTTATAATACAATGAATTTGACTGATTACAAGTGCTAGAGATAGATGAAGAATGTTTAGAAGTGTGAAGAAAGACTTATTGAAATCTGGTCCCAAATGGGATAAGAACCCACAACCATTGCTTTGAGGCAGTAAATGGCTTGTATAAAGTTATTTTGGATTAGAATATGTTATAATACAAATAATTTGATTGATTACAAGTCCTAGAGATGGATGAAGAATGTTTAGAAGTGTGAAGAAAGACTTATTGAAATGTGGTCCCAAATGGGATAAGAACCCACAACCAATGCTTTGAGGCAGTAAATGGCTTGTATAAGGTTATTTTGGGTTAGAATATGTTATAATACAATGAATTTGATTGATTACAAGTGCTAGACATGGATGAAAAATGTTTAGAAGTGTGAAGAAAGACTTGTTGAAATTTGGTCCCAAATGGGATAAGAACCCACAACCAATGCTTTGAGGCTGTAAATGGATTGTATAAAGTTATTTTGGGTTAGAATATGTTATAATACAATGAATTTGATTGATTACAAGTGCTAGAGATGGATGAAGAATGTTTAGAAGTGTGAAGAAAGACTTATTGAATTCTGGTCCCAAATAGGATAAGAACCCACAACCATTGCTTTGAGGCAGTAAATGGCTTGTAAAAGGTTATTTTAGGTTAGAATATGTTATAATACAATGCATTTGATTGATTACAAGTGCTAGAGATGTATGAAGAATGTTTAGAAGTGTGAAAAAAGACTTATTAAAATCTGGTCCCAAATGGGATAAGAACCCAAAACCAATCCTTTGAGGCAGTAAATGGCTTGTATAAAGTTATTTTGGGTTAGAATATGTTATAATACAATGAATTTAATTGATTACAAGTCCTAGAGATGGATGAAGAATGTTTAGAAGTGTTAAGAAAGACTTATTGAAATCTGGTCCCAAATTGGATAAGAACCCACAACCAAGCTTTGAGGCTGTAAATGGCTTGTATAAAGTTATTTTGGGTTAGAATATGTTATAATACAATGAATTTGATTGATTAAAAGTGCTAGAGATGGATGAAGAATCTTTAGAAGTGTGAAGAAAGACTTGTTGAATATTGGTCCCAAATGGGATAAGAACCCACAACCAATGCTGTGAGGCAGTAAATGGCTTGTATAAAGTTATTTTGGGTTAGAATTTGTTATACTACAATGAATTTGATTGATTACAAGTCCTAGATATGGATAAAGAATGTTTAGAAGTGTGAAGAAAGACTTATTGAAATCTGGTCCCAAATGGGATAAGAACACACAACCAATGATTTGAGGCAGTAAATGGCTTGTATAAATTTATTTTGGGTTAGAATATGTTATAATACAATGAATTTGATTGATTACAAGTCCTAGAGATGGATGAAGAATGTTTAGAAGTGTGAAGAAAGACTTATTGAAATGTGGTCCCAAATGGGATACGAACCCACAACCAATGCTTTGAGGCAGTAAATGGCTTGTATAAGGTTATTTTGGGTTAGAATATGTTATAATACAATGAATTTGATTGATTACAAGTGCTAGACATGGATGAAAAATGTTTAGAAGTGTGAAGAAAGACTTGTTGAAATTTGGTCCCAAATGGGATAAGAACCCACAACCAATGCTTTGAGGCTGTAAATGGATTGTATAAAGTTATTTTGGGTTAGAATATGTTATAATACAATGAATTTGATTGATTACAAGTGCTAGAGATGGATGAAGAATGTTTAGAAGTGTGAAGAAAGACTTATTGAATTCTGGTCCCAAATAGGATAAGAACCCACAACCATTGCTTTGAGGCAGTAAATGGCTTGTAAAAGGTTATTTTGGGTTAGAATATGTTATAATACAATGAATTTAATTGATTACAAGTCCTAGAGATGGATGAAGAATGTTTAGAAGTGTTAAGAAAGACTTATTGAAATCTGGTCCCAAATTGGATAAGAACCCACAACCAAGCTTTGAGGCTGTAAATGGCTTGTATAAAGTTATTTTGGGTTAGAATATGTTATAATACAATGAATTTGATTGATTAAAAGTGCTAGAGATGGATGAAGAATCTTTAGAAGTGTGAAGAAAGACTTGTTGAATATTGGTCCCAAATGGGATAAGAACCCACAACCAATGCTTTGAGGCTGTAAATGGATTGTATAAAGTTAGTTTGGGTTAGAATATGTTATAATACAATGAATTTGACTGATTACAAGTGCTAGAGATCGATGAAGAATGTTTAGAAGTGTGAAGAAAGACTTATTGAAATCTGGTCCCAAATGGGATAAGAACCCACAACCATTGCTTTGAGGCAGTAAATAGCTTGTATAAAGTTATTTTGGATTAGAATATGTTATAATACAAATAATTTGATTGATTACAAGTCCTAGAGATGGATGAAGAATGTTTAGAAGTGTGAAGAAAGACTTATTGAAATGTGGTCCCAAATGGGATAAGAACCCACAACCAATGCTTTGAGGCAGTAAATGGCTTGTATAAGGTTATTTTGGGTTAGAATATGTTATAATACAATGAATTTGATTGATTACAAGTGCTAGACATGGATGAAAAATGTTTAGAAGTGTGAAGAAAGACTTGTTGAAATTTGGTCCCAAATGGGATAAGAACCCACAACCAATGCTTTGAGGCTGTAAATGGATTGTATAAAGTTATTTTGGGTTAGAATATGTTATAATACAATGAATTTGATTGATTACAAGTGCTAGAGATGGATGAAGAATGTTTAGAAGTGTGAAGAAAGACTTATTGAATTCTGGTCCCAAATAGGATAAGAACCCACAACCATTGCTTTGAGGCAGTAAATGGCTTGTAAAAGGTTATTTTAGGTTAGAATATGTTATAATACAATGCATTTGATTGATTACAAGTGCTAGAGATGTATGAAGAATGTTTAGAAGTGTGAAGAAAGACTTATTAAAATCTGGTCCCAAATGGGATAAGAACCCAAAACCGATCCTTTGAGGCAGTAAATGGCTTGTATAAAGTTATTTTGGGTTAGAATATGTTATAATACAATGAATTTAATTGATTACAAGTCCTAGAGATGGATGAAGAATGTTTAGAAGTGTTAAGAAAGACTTATTGAAATCTGGTCCCAAATTGGATAAGAACCCACAACCAAGCTTTGAGGCTGTAAATGGCTTGTATAAAGTTATTTTGGGTTAGAATATGTTATAATACAATGAATTTGATTGATTAAAAGTGCTAGAGATGGATGAAGAATCTTTAGAAGTGTGAAGAAAGACTTGTTGAATATTGGTCCCAAATGGGATAAGAACCCACAACCAATGCTTTGAGGCTGTAAATGGATTGTATAAAGTTAGTTTGGGTTAGAATATGTTATAATACAATGAATTTGATTGATTACAAGTGCTAGAGATGGATGAAGAATGTTTAGAAGTGTGAAGAAAGACTTATTGAAATCTGATCCCAAATGGGATAAGAACCCACAACCATTGCTTTGAGGCAGTAAATGGCTTGTATAAGGTTATTTTGGGTTAGAATATGTTATAATACAATGAATTTGATTGATTACAAGTGCTAGAGATGGATGTAGAATGTTTAGAAGTGTGAAGAAAGACTTGTTGAAATCTGGTCCCAATTGGGATAAGAACCCACAACCATTGCTTTGAGGCAGTAAATGGCTTGTATAAGGTTATTTTGGGTTAGAATATGTTATAATACAATGAATTTGATTGATTACAAGTGCTAGAGATGGATGAAGAATGTTTAGATGTGTTAAGAAAGACTTATTGAAATCTGGTCCCAAATGGGATAAGAACCCACAACCAATGCTGTGAGGCAGTAAATGGCTTGTATAAAGTTATTTTGGGTTAGAATATGTTATAATACAATGAATTTGATTGATTACAAGTGCTAGAGATGGATGTAGAATGTTTAGAAGTGTGAAGAAAGACTTGTTGAAATCTGGTCCCAATTGGGATAAGAACCCACAACCATTGCTTTGAGGCAGTAAATGGCTTGTATAAAGTTATTTTGGGTTAGAATATGTTATAATACAATGAATTTGATTGATTACAAGTCCTAGACATGGATGAAGAATGGTTAGAAGTGTGAAGAAAGACTTATTGAAATCTGGTCCCAAATGGGATAAGAACCCACAACCATTGCTTTGAGGCAGTAAATGGCTTGTATAAAGTTATTTTGGATTAGAATATGTTATAATACAAATAATTTGATTGATTACAAGTCCTAGAGATGGATGAAGAATGTTTAGAAGTGTGAAGAAAGACTTATTGAAATGTGGTCCCAAATGGGATAAGAACCCACAACCAATGCTTTGAGGCAGTAAATGGCTTGTATAAGGTTATTTTGGGTTAGAATATGTTATAATACAATGAATTTGATTGATTACAAGTGCTAGACATGGATGAAAAATGTTTAGAAGTGTGAAGAAAGACTTGTTGAAATTTGGTCCCAAATGGGATAAGAATCCACAACCAATGCTTTGAGGCTGTAAATGGATTGTATAAAGTTATTTTGGGTTAGAATATGTTATAATACAATGAATTTGATTGATTACAAGTGCTAGAGATGGATGAAGAATGTTTAGAAGTGTGAAGAAAGACTTATTGAATTCTGGTCCCAAATAGGATAAGAACCCACAACCATTGCTTTGAGGCAGTAAATGGCTTGTAAAAGGTTATTTTAGGTTAGAATATGTTATAATACAATGCATTTGATTGATTACAAGTGCTAGAGATGTATGAAGAATGTTTAGAAGTGTGAAGAAAGACTTATTAAAATCTGGTCCCAAATGGGATAAGAACCCAAAACCAATCCTTTGAGGCAGTAAATGGCTTGTATAAAGTTATTTTGGGTTAGAATATGTTATAATACAATGAATTTAATTGATTACAAGTCCTAGAGATGGATGAAGAATGTTTAGAAGTGTTAAGAAAGACTTATTGAAATCTGGTCCCAAATTGGATAAGAACCCACAACCAAGCTTTGAGGCTGTAAATGGCTTGTATAAAGTTATTTTGGGTTAGAATATGTTATAATACAATGAATTTGATTGATTAAAAGTGCTAGAGATGGATGAAGAATCTTTAGAAGTGTGAAGAAAGACTTGTTGAATATTGGTCCCAAATGGGATAAGAACCCACAACCAATGCTGTGAGGCAGTAAATGGCTTGTATAAAGTTATTTTGGGTTAGAATTTGTTATACTACAATGAATTTGATTGATTACAAGTCCTAGATATGGATAAAGAATGTTTAGAAGTGTGAAGATAGACTTATTGAAATCTGGTCCCAAATGGGATAAGAACACACAACCAATGATTTGAGGCAGTAAATGGCTTGTATAAATTTATTTTGGGTTAGAATATGTTATAATACAATGAATTTGATTGATTACAAGTCCTAGAGATGGATGAAGAATGTTTAGAAGTGTGAAGAAAGACTTATTGAAATGTGGTCCCAAATGGGATACGAACCCACAACCAATGCTTTGAGGCAGTAAATGGCTTGTATAAGGTTATTTTGGGTTAGAATATGTTATAATACAATGAATTTGATTGATTACAAGTGCTAGACATGGATGAAAAATGTTTAGAAGTGTGAAGAAAGACTTGTTGAAATTTGGTCCCAAATGGGATAAGAACCCACAACCAATGCTTTGAGGCTGTAAATGGATTGTATAAAGTTATTTTGGGTTAGAATATGTTATAATACAATGAATTTGATTGATTACAAGTGCTAGAGATGGATGAAGAATGTTTAGAAGTGTGAAGAAAGACTTATTGAATTCTGGTCCCAAATAGGATAAGAACCCACAACCATTGCTTTGAGGCAGTAAATGGCTTGTAAAAGGTTATTTTGGGTTAGAATATGTTATAATACAATGAATTTAATTGATTACAAGTCCTAGAGATGGATGAAGAATGTTTAGAAGTGTTAAGAAAGACTTATTGAAATCTGGTCCCAAATTGGATAAGAACCCACAACCAAGCTTTGAGGCTGTAAATGGCTTGTATAAAGTTATTTTGGGTTAGAATATGTTATAATACAATGAATTTGATTGATTAAAAGTGCTAGAGATGGATGAAGAATATTTAGAAGTGTGAAGAAAGACTTGTTGAATATTGGTCCCAAATGGGATAAGAACCCACAACCAATGCTTTGAGGCTGTAAATGGATTGTATAAAGTTAGTTTGGGTTAGAATATGTTATAATACAATGAATTTGATTGATTACAAGTGCTAGAGATGGATGAAGAATGTTTAGAAGTGTGAAGAAAGACTTATTGAAATCTGATCCCAAATGGGATAAGAACCCACAACCATTGCTTTGAGGCAGTAAATGGCTTGTATAAGGTTATTTTGGGTTAGAATATGTTATAATACAATGAATTTGATTGATTACAAGTGCTAGAGATGGATGTAGAATGTTTAGAAGTGTGAAGAAAGACTTGTTGAAATCTGGTCCCAATTGGGATAAGAACCCACAACCATTGCTTTGAGGCAGTAAATGGCTTGTATAAAGTTATTTTGGGTTAGAATATGTTATAATACAATGAATTTGATTGATTACAAGTCCTAGACATGGATGAAGAATGGTTAGAAGTGTGAAGAAAGACTTATTGAAATCTGGTCCCAAATGGGATAAGAACCCACAACCATTGCTTTGAGGCAGTAAATGGCTTGTATAAAGTTATTTTGGATTAGAATATGTTATAATACAAATAATTTGATTGATTACAAGTCCTAGAGATGGATGAAGAATGTTTAGAAGTGTGAAGAAAGACTTATTGAAATGTGGTCCCAAATGGGATAAGAACCCACAACCAATGCTTTGAGGCAGTAAATGGCTTGTATAAGGTTATTTTGGGTTAGAATATGTTATAATACAATGAATTTGATTGATTACAAGTGCTAGACATGGATGAAAAATGTTTAGAAGTGTGAAGAAAGACTTGTTGAAATTTGGTCCCAAATCGGATAAGAACCCACAACCAATGCTTTGAGGCTGTAAATGGATTGTATAAAGTTATTTTGGGTTAGAATATGTTATAATACAATGAATTTGATTGATTACAAGTGCTAGAGATGGATGAAGAATGTTTAGAAGTGTGAAGAAAGACTTATTGAATTCTGGTCCCAAATAGGATAAGAACCCACAACCATTGCTTTGAGGCAGTAAATGGCTTGTAAAATGTTATTTTAGGTTAGAATATGTTATAATACAATGCATTTGATTGATTACAAGTGCTAGAGATGTATGAAGAATGTTTAGAAGTGTGAAGAAAGACTTATTAAAATCTGGTCCCAAATGGGATAAGAACCCAAAACCAATCCTTTGAGGCAGTAAATGGCTTGTATAAAGTTATTTTGGGTTAGAATATGTTATAATACAATGAATTTAATTGATTACAAGTCCTAGAGATGGATGAAGAATGTTTAGAAGTGTTAAGAAAGACTTATTGAAATCTGGTCCCAAATTGGATAAGAACCCACAACCAAGCTTTGAGGCTGTAAATGGCTTGTATAAAGTTATTTTGGGTTAGAATATGTTATAATACAATGAATTTGATTGATTAAAAGTGCTAGAGATGGATGAAGAATCTTTAGAAGTGTGAAGAAAGACTTGTTGAATATTGGTCCCAAATGGGATAAGAACCCACAACCAATGCTGTGAGGCAGTAAATGGCTTGTATAAAGTTATTTTGGGTTAGAATTTGTTATACTACAATGAATTTGATTGATTACAAGTCCTAGATATGGATAAAGAATGTTTAGAAGTGTGAAGAAAGACTTATTGAAATCTGGTCCCAAATGGGATAAGAACACACAACCAATGATTTGAGGCAGTAAATGGCTTGTATAAATTTATTTTGGGTTAGAATATGTTATAATACAATGAATTTGATTGATTACAAGTCCTAGAGATGGATGAAGAATGTTTAGAAGTGTGAAGAAAGACTTATTGAAATGTGGTCCCAAATGGGATACGAACCCACAACCAATGCTTTGAGGCAGTAAATGGCTTGTATAAGGTTATTTTGGGTTAGAATATGTTATAATACAATGAATTTGATTGATTACAAGTGCTAGACATGGATGAAAAATGTTTAGAAGTGTGAAGAAAGACTTGTTGAAATTTGGTCCCAAATGGGATAAGAACCCACAACCAATGCTTTGAGGCTGTAAATGGATTGTATAAAGTTATTTTGGGTTAGAATATGTTATAATACAATGAATTTGATTGATTACAAGTGCTAGAGATGGATGAAGAATGTTTAGAAGTGTGAAGAAAGACTTATTGAATTCTGGTCCCAAATAGGATAAGAACCCACAACCATTGCTTTGAGGCAGTAAATGGCTTGTAAAAGGTTATTTTAGGTTAGAATATGTTATAATACAATGCATTTGATTGATTACAAGTGCTAGAGATGTATGAAGAATGTTTAGAAGTGTGAAGAAAGACTTATTAAAATCTGGTCCCAAATGGGATAAGAACCCAAAACCGATCCTTTGAGGCAGTAAATGGCTTGTATAAAGTTATTTTGGGTTAGAATATGTTATAATACAATGAATTTGATTGATTACAAGTCCTAGAGATGGATGAAGAATGTTTAGAAGTGTTAAGAAAGACTTGTTGAAATCTGGTCCCAAATGGGATAAGAACCCACAACCAAGCTTTGAGGCTGTAAATGGCTTGTATAAAGTTATTTTGGGTTAGAATATGTTATAATACAATGAATTTGATTGATTAAAAGTGCTAGAGATGGATGAAGAATCTTTAGAAGTGTGAAGAAAGACTTGTTGAATATTGGTCCCAAATGGGATAAGAACCCACAACCAATGCTTTGAGGCTGTAAATGGATTGTATAAAGTTAGTTTGGGTTAGAATATGTTATAATACAATGAATTTGATTGATTACAAGTGCTAGAGATGGATGAAGAATGTTTAGAAGTGTGAAGAAAGACTTATTGAAATCTGATCCCAAATGGGATAAGAACCCACAACCATTGCTTTGAGGCAGTAAATGGCTTGTATAAGGTTATTTTGGGTTAGAATATGTTATAATACAATGAATTTGATTGATTACAAGTGCTAGAGATGGATGTAGAATGTTTAGAAGTGTGAAGAAAGACTTGTTGAAATCTGGTCCCAATTGGGATAAGAACCCACAACCATTGCTTTGAGGCAGTAAATGGCTTGTATAAAGTTATTTTGGGTTAGAATATGTTATAATACAATGAATTTGATTGATTACAAGTCCTAGACATGGATGAAGAATGGTTAGAAGTGTGAAGAAAGACTTATTGAAATCTGGTCCCAAATGGGATAAGAACCCACAACCATTGCTTTGAGGCAGTAAATGGCTTGTATAAAGTTATTTTGGATTAGAATATGTTATAATACAAATAATTTGATTGATTACAAGTCCTAGAGATGGATGAAGAATGTTTAGAAGTGTGAAGAAAGACTTATTGAAATGTGGTCCCAAATGGGATAAGAACCCACAACCAATGCTTTGAGGCAGTAAATGGCTTGTATAAGGTTATTTTGGGTTAGAATATGTTATAATACAATGAATTTGATTGATTACAAGTGCTAGACATGGATGAAAAATGTTTAGAAGTGTGAAGAAAGACTTGTTGAAATTTGGTCCCAAATGGGATAAGAATCCACAACCAATGCTTTGAGGCTGTAAATGGATTGTATAAAGTTATTTTGGGTTAGAATATGTTATAATACAATGAATTTGATTGATTACAAGTGCTAGAGATGGATGAAGAATGTTTAGAAGTGTGAAGAAAGACTTATTGAATTCTGGTCCCAAATAGGATAAGAACCCACAACCATTGCTTTGAGGCAGTAAATGGCTTGTAAAAGGTTATTTTAGGTTAGAATATGTTATAATACAATGCATTTGATTGATTACAAGTGCTAGAGATGTATGAAGAATGTTTAGAAGTGTGAAGAAAGACTTATTAAAATCTGGTCCCAAATGGGATAAGAACCCAAAACCAATCCTTTGAGGCAGTAAATGGCTTGTATAAAGTTATTTTGGGTTAGAATATGTTATAATACAATGAATTTAATTGATTACAAGTCCTAGAGATGGATGAAGAATGTTTAGAAGTGTTAAGAAAGACTTATTGAAATCTGGTCCCAAATTGGATAAGAACCCACAACCAAGCTTTGAGGCTGTAAATGGCTTGTATAAAGTTATTTTGGGTTAGAATATGTTATAATACAATGAATTTGATTGATTAAAAGTGCTAGAGATGGATGAAGAATCTTTAGAAGTGTGAAGAAAGACTTGTTGAATATTGGTCCCAAATGGGATAAGAACCCACAACCAATGCTGTGAGGCAGTAAATGGCTTGTATAAAGTTATTTTGGGTTAGAATTTGTTATACTACAATGAATTTGATTGATTACAAGTCCTAGATATGGATAAAGAATGTTTAGAAGTGTGAAGATAGACTTATTGAAATCTGGTCCCAAATGGGATAAGAACACACAACCAATGATTTGAGGCAGTAAATGGCTTGTATAAATTTATTTTGGGTTAGAATATGTTATAATACAATGAATTTGATTGATTACAAGTCCTAGAGATGGATGAAGAATGTTTAGAAGTGTGAAGAAAGACTTATTGAAATGTGGTCCCAAATGGGATACGAACCCACAACCAATGCTTTGAGGCAGTAAATGGCTTGTATAAGGTTATTTTGGGTTAGAATATGTTATAATACAATGAATTTGATTGATTACAAGTGCTAGACATGGATGAAAAATGTTTAGAAGTGTGAAGAAAGACTTGTTGAAATTTGGTCCCAAATGGGATAAGAACCCACAACCAATGCTTTGAGGCTGTAAATGGATTGTATAAAGTTATTTTGGGTTAGAATATGTTATAATACAATGAATTTGATTGATTACAAGTGCTAGAGATGGATGAAGAATGTTTAGAAGTGTGAAGAAAGACTTATTGAATTCTGGTCCCAAATAGGATAAGAACCCACAACCATTGCTTTGAGGCAGTAAATGGCTTGTAAAAGGTTATTTTGGGTTAGAATATGTTATAATACAATGAATTTAATTGATTACAAGTCCTAGAGATGGATGAAGAATGTTTAGAAGTGTTAAGAAAGACTTATTGAAATCTGGTCCCAAATTGGATAAGAACCCACAACCAAGCTTTGAGGCTGTAAATGGCTTGTATAAAGTTATTTTGGGTTAGAATATGTTATAATACAATGAATTTGATTGATTAAAAGTGCTAGAGATGGATGAAGAATCTTTAGAAGTGTGAAGAAAGACTTGTTGAATATTGGTCCCAAATGGGATAAGAACCCACAACCAATGCTTTGAGGCTGTAAATGGATTGTATAAAGTTAGTTTGGGTTAGAATATGTTATAATACAATGAATTTGACTGATTACAAGTGCTAGAGATCGATGAAGAATGTTTAGAAGTGTGAAGAAAGACTTATTGAAATCTGGTCCCAAATGGGATAAGAACCCACAACCATTGCTTTGAGGCAGTAAATAGCTTGTATAAAGTTATTTTGGATTAGAATATGTTATAATACAAATAATTTGATTGATTACAAGTCCTAGAGATGGATGAAGAATGTTTAGAAGTGTGAAGAAAGACTTATTGAAATGTGGTCCCAAATGGGATAAGAACCCACAACCAATGCTTTGAGGCAGTAAATGGCTTGTATAAGGTTATTTTGGGTTAGAATATGTTATAATACAATGAATTTGATTGATTACAAGTGCTAGACATGGATGAAAAATGTTTAGAAGTGTGAAGAAAGACTTGTTGAAATTTGGTCCCAAATGGGATAAGAACCCACAACCAATGCTTTGAGGCTGTAAATGGATTGTATAAAGTTATTTTGGGTTAGAATATGTTATAATACAATGAATTTGATTGATTACAAGTGCTAGAGATGGATGAAGAATGTTTAGAAGTGTGAAGAAAGACTTATTGAAATGTGGTCCCAAATGGGATAAGAACCCACAACCAATGCTTTGAGGCTGTAAATGGATTGTATAAAGTTATTTTGGGTTAGAATATGTTATAATACAATGAATTTGATTGATTACAAGTGCTAGAGATGGATGAAGAATGTTTAGAAGTGTGAAGAAAGACTTATTGAATTCTGGTCCCAAATAGGATAAGAACCCACAACCATTGCTTTGAGGCAGTAAATGGCTTGTAAAAGGTTATTTTGGGTTAGAATATGTTATAATACAATGCATTTGATTAATTACAAGTGCTAGAGATGTATGAAGAATGTTTAGAAGTGTGAAGAAAGACTTATTAAAATCTGGTCCCAAATGGGATAAGAACCCAAAACCAATCCTTTGAGGCTGTAAATGGCTTGTATAAAGTTATTTTGGGTTAGAATATGTTATAATACAAAGAATATTATTGATTACAAGTCCTAGAGATGGATGAAGAATGTTTAGAAGTGTGAAGAAAGACTTATTGAAATGTGGTCCCAAATGGGATAAGAACCCACAACCAATGCTTTGAGGCAGTAAATGGCTTGTATAAGGTTATTTTGGGTTAGAATATGTTATAATACAATGAATTTGATTGATTACAAGTGCTAGACATGGATGAAAAATGTTTAGAAGTGTGAAGAAAGACTTGTTGAAATTTGGTCCCAAATGGGATAAGAACCCACAACCAATGCTTTGAGGCTGTAAATGGATTGTATAAAGTTATTTTGGGTTAGAATATGTTATAATACAATGAATTTGATTGATTACAAGTGCTAGAGATGGATGAAGAATGTTTAGAAGTGTGAAGAAAGACTTATTGAATTCTGGTCCCAAATAGGATAAGAACCCACAACCATTGCTTTGAGGCAGTAAATGGCTTGTAAAAGGTTATTTTGGGTTAGAATATGTTATAATACAATGCATTTGATTAATTACAAGTGCTAGAGATGTATGAAGAATGTTTAGAAGTGTGAAGAAAGACTTATTAAAATCTGGTCCCAAATGGGATAAGAACCCAAAACCAATCCTTTGAGGCTGTAAATGGCTTGTATAAAGTTATTTTGGGTTAGAATATGTTATAATACAATGAATTTGATTGATTACAAGTCCTAGAGATGGATGAAGAATGTTTAGAATTGTGAAGAAAGACTTGTTGAAATTTGGTCCCAAATGGGATAAGAACCCACAACCATTTCTTTGAGGCAGTAAATGGCTTGTAAAATGTTATTTTGGGTTAGAATATGTTATAATACAATGCATTTGATTGATTACAAGTGCTAGAGATGGATAAAGAATGTTTAGAAGTGTGAAGAAAGACTTATTGAAATCTGGTCCCAAATGGGATAAGAACCCAAAACCAATGCTTTGAGGCAGTAAATGGCTTGTATAAAGTTATTTTGGGTTAGAATATGTTATAATACAATGAATTTGATTGATTACAAGTGCTAGAGATGGATGAAGAATGTTTAGAAGTGTGAAGAAAGACTTATTGAAATGTGGTCCCAAATGGGATAAGAACCCACAACCAATGCTTTGAGGCAGTAAATGGCTTGTATAAGGTTATTTTGGGTTAGAATATGTTATAATACAATGAATTTGATTGATTACAAGTGCTAGACATGGATGAAAAATGTTTAGAAGTGTGAAGAAAGACTTGTTGAAATTTGGTCCCAAATGGGATAAGAACCCACAACCAATGCTTTGAGGCTGTAAATGGATTGTATAAAGTTATTTTGGGTTAGAATATGTTATAATACAATGAATTTGATTGATTAAAAGTGCTAGAGATGGATGAAGAATGTTTAGAAGTGTGAAGAAAGACTTATTGAATTCTGGTCCCAAATAGGATAAGAACCCACCACCATTGCTTTGAGGCAGTAAATGGCTTGTAAAAGGTTATTTTGGGTTAGAATATGTTATAATACAATGCATTTGATTAATTACAAGTGCTAGAGATGTATGAAGAATGTTTAGAAGTGTGAAGAAAGACTTATTAAAATCTGGTCCCAAATGGGATAAGAACCCAAAACCAATCCTTTGAGGCTGTAAATGGCTTGTATAAAGTTATTTTGGGTTAGAATATGTTATAATACAATGAATTTGATTGATTACAAGTCCTAGAGATGGATGAAGAATGTTTAGAATTGTGAAGAAAGACTTGTTGAAATCTGGTCCCAAATGGGATAAGAACCCACAACCATTTCTTTGAGGCAGTAAATGGCTTGTAAAAGGTTATTTTGGGTTAGAATATGTTATAATACAATGCATTTGATTGATTACAAGTGCTAGAGATGGATAAAGAATGTTTAGAAGTGTGAAGAAAGACTTATTGAAATCTGGTCCCAAATGGGATAAGAACCCAAAACCAATGCTTTGAGGCAGTAAATGGCTTGTATAAAGTTATTTTGGGTTAGAATATGTTATAATACAATGAATTTGATTGATTACAAGTGCTAGAGATGGATGAAGAATGTTTAGAAGTGTGAAGAAAGACTTATTGAAATCTGGTCCCAAATGGGATAAGAACCCACAACCAATGCTTTGAGGCAGTAAATGGCTTGTATAAATTTATTTTGGGTTAGATTATGTTATAATACAATGAATTTAATTGATTACAAGTCCTAGAGATGGATGAAGAATGTTTAGAAGTGTTAAGAAAGACTTATTGAAATCTGGTCCCAAATTGGATAAGAACCCACAACCAAGCTTTGAGGCTGTAAATGGCTTGTCTAAAGTTATTTTGGGTTAGAATATGTTATAATACAATGAATTTGATTGATTAAAAGTGCTAGAGATGGATTAAGAATCTTTAGAAGTGTGAAGAAAGACTTGTTGAATATTGGTCCCTAATGGGATAAGAACCCACAACCAATGCTTTGAGGCTGTAAATGGATTGTATAAAGTTAGTTTGGGTTAGAATATGTTATAATACAATGAATTTGACTGATTACAAGTGCTAGAGATAGATGAAGAATGTTTAGAAGTGTGAAGAAAGACTTATTGAAATCTGGTCCCAAATGGGATAAGAACCCACAACCAATGCTTTGAGGAAGTAAATGGCTTGTATAAAGTTATTTTGGGATAGAATATATTATAATACAATGAATTTGATTGATTACAAGTTATAGAGATGGATGAAGAATGTTTAGAAGTGTGAAGAAAGACTAATTGAAATCTGGTCCCAAATGGGATAAGAACCCACAACCAATGCTGTGAGGCAGTAAATGGCTAGTATGAAGTTATTTTGGGTTAGAATATGTTATAATAGAATGTATTTGATTGATTACAAGTGCTAGAGATGGATGAAGAATGTTTAGAAGTGTGAAGAAAGACTTATTAAAATCTGGTCCCAAATGGGATAAGAACCCACAACCAATACTGTGAGGCAGTAAATGGCTTGTATAAAATTATTTTGGGTTAGAATATGTTATAATAGAATTTTATTGATTACAAGTGCTAGAGATCGATGAAGAATGTTTAGAAGTGTGAAGAAAGACTTATTGAAATCTGGTCCCAAATGGGATAAGAACCCACAACTATTGCTTTGAGGCAGTAAATGGCTTGTATAAGGTTATTTTGGGTTAGAATATGTTATAATACAATGAATTTGATTGATTACAAGTGCTAGACATGGATGAAAAATGTTTAGAAGTGTGAAGAAAGACTTGTTGAAATTTGGTCCCAAATGGGATAAGAACCCACAACCAATGCTTTGAGGCTGTAAATGGATTGTATAAAGTTATTTTGAGTTAGAATATGTTATAATACAATGAATTTGATTGATTACAAGTGCTAGATATGGATGAAGAATGTTTAGAAGTGTGAAGAAAGACTTATTGAATTCTGGTCCCAAATAGGATAAGAACCCACAACCATTGCTTTGAGGCAGTAAATGGCTTGTAAAAGGTTATTTTGGGTTAGAATATGTTATAATACAATGATTTTGATTGATTACAAGTGCTAGAGATGGATGTAGAATGTTTAGAAGTGTGAAGAAAGACTTGTTGAAATCTGGTCCCAAATGGGATAAGAACCCACAACCAATGCTTTGAGGCAGTAAATGGCTTCTATAAAGTTATTTTGGGTTAGAATATGTTATAATACAATGAATTTGATTGATTACAAGTCCTAGATATGGATGAAGAATGTTTAGAAGTGTGAAGAAAGACTTATTGAAATCTGGTCCCAAATGGGATAAGAACCCACAGCCAATGCTTTGAGGCAGTAAATGGCTTGTATAAATTTATTTTGGGTTAGAATATGTTATAATACAATGAGTTTGATTGATTACAAGTACTAGAGATGGATGTTGAATGTTTAGAAGTGTGAAGAAAGACTTGTTGAAATCTGGTCCCAGCTGGGATAAGAACCCACAACCATTGCTTTGAGGCAGTAAATGGCTTGTATAAAGTTATTTTGGGTTAGAATATGTTATAATACAATGAATTTGATTGATTAAAAGTCCTAGAGATGGATGAAGAATCTTTAGAAGTGTGAAGAAAGACTTGTTGAATATTGGTCCCAAATGGGATAAGAACCCACAACCAATGCTTTGAGGCTGTAAATGGATTGTATAAAGTTAGTTTGGGTTAGAATATGTTATAATACAATGAATTTGATTGATTACAAGTGCTAGAGATGGATGAAGAATGTTTAGAAGTGTGAAGAAAGACTTATTGAAATCTGATCCCAAATGGGATAAGAACCCACAACCATTGCTTTGAGGCAGTAAATGGCTTGTATAAAGTTATTTTGGGTTAGAATATGTTATATTACAATGAATTTGATTGATTACAAGTCCTAGAGATGGATGAAGAATGTTTAGAAGTGTGAAGAAAGACTTATTGAAATGTGGTCCCAAATGGGATAAGAACCCACAACCAATGCTTTGAGGCAGTAAATGGCTTGTATAAATTTATTTTGGGTTAGAATATGTTATAATACAATGAATTTGATTGATTACAAGTGCTAGAGATGGATGAAGAATGTTTAGAAGTGTGAAGAAAGACTTATTGAAATCTGATCCCAAATGGGATAAGAACCCACAACCATTGCTTTGAGGCAGTAAATGGCTTGTATAAAGTTATTTTGGGTTAGAATATGTTATATTACAATGAATTTGATTGATTACAAGTGCTAGAGATGGATGTAGAATGTTTAGAAGTGTGAAGAAAGACTTGTTGAAATCTGGTCCTAACTGGGATAAGAACCCACAACCAATGCTTTGAGGCAGTAAATGGCTTGTATAAATTTATTTTGGGTTAGAATATGTTATAATACAATGAATTTGATTGATTACAAGTACTAGAGATGGATGTAGAATGTTTAGAAGTGTGAAGAAAGACTTGTTGAAATCTGGTCCCAACTGGGATAAGAACCCACAACCATTGCTTTGAGGCAGTAAATGGCTTGTATAAAGTTATTTTGGGTTAGAATATGTTATAATACAATGAATTTGATTGATTAAAAGTCCTAGAGATGGATGAAGAATCTTTAGAAGTGTGAAGAAAGACTTGTTGAATATTGGTCCCAAATGGGATAAGAACCCACAACCAATGCTTTGAGGCTGTAAATGGATTGTATAAAGTTAGTTTGGGTTAGAATATGTTATAATACAATGAATTTGATTGATTACAAGTGCTAGAGATGGATGAAGAATGTTTAGAAGTGTGAAGAAAGACTTATTGAAATCTGATCCCAAATGGGATAAGAACCCACAACCATTGCTTTGAGGCAGTAAATGGCTTGTATAAAGTTATTTTGGGTTAGAATATGTTATATTACAATGAATTTGATTGATTACAAGTCCTAGAGATGGATGAAGAATGTTTAGAAGTGTGAAGAAAGACTTATTGAAATCTGATCCCAAATGGGATAAGAACCCACAACCATTGCTTTGAGGCAGTAAATGGCTTGTATAAGGTTATTTTGGGTTAAAATATGTGATAATACAATGAATTTGATTGATTACAAGTGCTAGAGATGGATGTAGAATGTTTAGAAGTGTGAAGAAAGACTTGTTGAAATCTGGTCCTAACTGGGATAAGAACCCACAACCAATGCTTTGAGGCAGTAAATGGCTTGTATAAATTTATTTTGGGTTAGAATATGTTATAATACAATGAATTTGATTGATTACAAGTACTAGAGATGGATGTAGAATGTTTAGAAGTGTGAAGAAAGACTTGTTGAAATCTGGTCCCAACTGGGATAAGAACCCACAACCATTGCTTTGAGGCAGTAAATGGCTTGTATAAAGTTATTTTGGGTTAGAATATGTTATAATACAATGAATTTGATTGATTAAAAGTCCTAGAGATGGATGAAGAATCTTTAGAAGTGTGAAGAAAGACTTGTTGAATATTGGTCCCAAATGGGATAAGAACCCACAACCAATGCTTTGAGGCTGTAAATGGATTGTATAAAGTTAGTTTGGGTTATAATATGTTATAATACAATGAATTTGATTGATTACAAGTGCCAGAGATGGATGAAGAATGTTTAGAAGTGTGAAGAAAGACTTATTGAAATCTGATCCCAAATGGGATAAGAACCCACAACCATTGCTTTGAGGCAGTAAATGGCTTGTATAAAGTTATTTTGGGTTAGAATATGTTATATTACAATGAATTTGATTGATTACAAGTCCTAGAGATGGATGAAGAATGTTTAGAAGTGTGAAGAAAGACTTATTAAATTGTGGTCCCAAATGGGATAAGAACCCACAACCAATGCTTTGAGGCAGTAAATGGCTTGTATAAATTTATTTTGGGTTAGAATATGTTATAATACAATGAATTTGATTGATTACAAGTGCTAGAGATGGATGAAGAATGTTTAGAAGTGTGAAGAAAGACTTATTGAAAGCTGATCCCAAATGGGATAAGAACCCACAACCATTGCTTTGAGGCAGTAAATGGCTTGCATAAAGTTATTTTGGGTTAGAATATGTTATATTACAATGAATTTGATTGATTACAAGTGCTAGAGATGGATGTAGAATGTTTAGAAGTGTGAAGAAAGACTTGTTGAAATCTGGTCCTAACTGGGATAAGAACCCACAACCAATGCTTTGAGGCAGTAAATGGCTTGTATAAATTTATTTTGGGTTAAAATATGTTATAATACAATGAATTTGATTGATTACAAGTACTAGAGATGGATGTAGAATGTTTAGAAGTGTGAAGAAAGACTTGTTGAAATCTGGTCCCAACTGGGATAAGAACCCACAACCATTGCTTTGAGGCAGTAAATGGCTTGTATAAAGTTATTTTGGGTTAGAATATGTTATAATACAATGAATTTGATTGATTAAAAGTCCTAGAGATGGATGAAGAATCTTTAGAAGTGTGAAGAGAGACTTGTTGAATATTGGTCCCAAATGGGATAAGAACCCACAACCAATGCTTTGAGGCTTTAAATGGATTGTATAAAGTTAGTTTGGGTTAGAATATGTTATAATACAATGAATTTGATTGATTACAAGTGCTAGAGATGGATGAAGAATGTTTAGAAGTGTGAAGAAAGACTTATTGAAATCTGATCCCAAATGGGATAAGAACCCACAACCATTGCTTTGAGGCAGTAAATGGCTTGTATAAAGTTATTTTGGGTTAGAATATGTTATATTACAATGAATTTGATTGATTACAAGTCCTAGAGATGGATGAAGAATGTTTAGAAGTGTGAAGAAAGACTTATTGAAATGTGGTCCCAAATGGGATAAGAACCCACAACCAATGCTTTGCGGCAGTAAATGGCTTGTATAAGGTTATTTTGGGTTAGAATATGTTATAATACAGTGAATTTGATTGATTACAAGTCCTAGACATGGATGAAGGCTGGTTAGAAGTGTGAAGAAAGACTTGTTGAAATTTGGTCCCAAATGGGATAAGAACCCACAACCATTGCTTTGATGCAGTAAATGGCTTGTAAAAGGTTATTTTGGGTTAGAATATGTTATAATACAATGAATTTGATTGATTACAAGTGCTAGAGATGGATGAAGAATGTTTAGAAGTGTTAAGAAAGACTTATTGAAATCTGGTCCCAAATGGGATAAGAACCCACAACCAATGCTGTGAGGCAGTAAATGACTTGTATAAAGTTATTTTGGGTTAGAATATGTTATAATACAATGAATTTGATTGATTACAAGTGCTAGAGATGGATGAAGAATGCTTAGAAGTGTGAAGAAAGATTTGTTGAAATATGGTCCCAAATGGGATAAGAACCCACAACCAATGCTTTGAGGCAGTAAATGGCTTGTATAAGGTTATTTTGGGTTAAAATATGTTATAATACAATGAATTTGATTGATTACAAGTGCTAGAGATGGATGTAGAATGTTTAGAAGTGTGAAGAAAGACTTGTTGAAATCCGGTCCTAACTGGGATAAGAACCCACAACCAATGCTTTGAGGCAGTAAATGGCTTGTATAAATTTATTTTGGGTTAGAATATGTTATAATACAATGAATTTGATTGATTACAAGTACTAGAGATGGATGTAGAATGTTTAGAAGTGTGAAGAAAGACTTGTTGAAATCTGGTCCCAACTGGGATAAGAACCCACAACCATTGCTTTGAGGCAGTAAATGGCTTGTATAAAGTTATTTTGGGTTAGAATATGTTATAATACAATGAATTTGATTGATTAAAAGTCCTAGAGATGGATGAAGAATCTTTAGAAGTGTGAAGAAAGACTTGTTGAATATTGGTCCCAAATGGGATAAGAACCCACAACCAATGCTTTGAGGCTGTAAATGGATTGTATAAAGTTAGTTTGGGTTAGAATATGTTATAATACAATGAATTTGATTGATTACAAGTGCCAGAGATGGATGAAGAATGTTTAGAAGTGTGAAGAAAGACTTATTGAAATCTGATCCCAAATGGGATAAGAACCAAAAACCATTGCTTTGAGGCAGTAAATGGCTTGTATAAAGTTATTTTGGGTTAGAATATGTTATATTACAATGAATTTGATTGATTACAAGTCCTAGAGATGGATGAAGAATGTTTAGAAGTGTGAAGAAAGACTTATTGAAATGTGGTCCCAAATGGGATAAGAACCCACAACCAATGCTTTGAGGCAGTAAATGGCTTGTATAAATTTATTTTGGGTTAGAATATGTTATAATACAATGAATTTGATTGATTACAAGTGCTAGAGATGGATGAAGAATGTTTAGAAGTGTGAAGAAAGACTTATTGAAATCTGATCCCAAATGGGATAAGAACCCACAACCATTGCTTTGAGGCAGTAAATGGCTTGTATAAAGTTATTTTGGGTTAGAATATGTTATATTACAATGAATTTGATTGATTACAAGTGCTAGAGATGGATGTAGAATGTTTAGAAGTGTGAAGAAAGACTTGTTGAAATCTGGTCCTAACTGGGATAAGAACCCACAACCAATGCTTTGAGGCAGTAAATGGCTTGTATAAATTTATTTTGGGTTAGAATATGTTATAATACAATGAATTTGATTGATTACAAGTACTAGAGATGGATGTAGAATGTTTAGAAGTGTGAAGAAAGACTTGTTGAAATCTGGTCCCAACTGGGATAAGAACCCACAACCATTGCTTTGAGGCAGTAAATGGCTTGTATAAAGTTATTTTGGGTTAGAATATGTTATAATACAATGAATTTGATTGATTAAAAGTCCTAGAGATGGATGAAGAATCTTTAGAAGTGTGAAGAGAGACTTGTTGAATATTGGTCCCAAATGGGATAAGAACCCACAACCAATGCTTTGAGGCTGTAAATGGATTGTATAAAGTTAGTTTGGGTTAGAATATGTTATAATACAATGAATTTGATTGATTACAAGTGCTAGAGATGGATGAAGAATGTTTAGAAGTGTGAAGAAAGACTTATTGAAATCTGATCCCAAATGGGATAAGAACCCACAACCATTGCTTTGAGGCAGTAAATGGCTTGTATAAAGTTATTTTGGGTTAGAATATGTTATATTACAATGAATTTGATTGATTACAAGTCCTAGAGATGGATGAAGAATGTTTAGAAGTGTGAAGAAAGACTTATTGAAATGTGGTCCCAAATGGGATAAGAACCCACAACCAATGCTTTGCGGCAGTAAATGGCTTGTATAAGGTTATTTTGGGTTAGAATATGTTATAATACAGTGAATTTGATTGATTACAAGTCCTAGACATGGATGAAGACTGGTTAGAAGTGTGAAGAAAGACTTGTTGAAATTTGGTCCCAAATGGGATAAGAACCCACAACCATTGCTTTGATACAGTAAATGGCTTGTAAAAGGTTATTTTGGGTTAGAATATGTTATAATACAATGAATTTGATTGATTACAAGTGCTAGAGATGGATGAAGAATGTTTAGAAGTGTTAAGAAAGACTTATTGAAATCTGGTCCCAAATGGGATAAGAACCCACAACCAATGCTGTGAGGCAGTAAATGGCTTGTATAAAGTTATTTTGGGTTAGAATATGTTATAATACAATGAATTTGATTGATTACAAGTCCTAGAGATGGATGAAGAATGCTTAGAAGTGTGAAGAAAGATTTGTTGAAATCTGGTCCCAAATGGGATAAGAACCCACAACCAATGCTTTGAGGCAGTAAATGGCTTGTATAAATTTATTTTGGGTTAGAATATGTTATAATACAATGTATTTGATTGATTACAGGTCCTAGAGATGGATGAAGAATGTTTAGAAGTGTGAAGAAAGACTTGTTGAAATCTGGTCCCAACTGGGATAAGAACCCACAACCATTGCTTTGAGGCAGTAAATGGCTTGTACAAAGTTATTTTGGGTTAGAATATGTTATAATACAATGAATTTGATTGATTACAAGTGCTAGAGATGGATGAAGAATGTTTAGAAGTGTGAAGAAAGACTTATTGAAATCTGATCCCAAATGGGATAAGAACCCATAACCATTGCTTTGAGGCAGTAAATGGCTTGTATAAAGTTATTTTGGGTTAGAATATGTTATATTACAATGAATTTGATTGATTACAAGTCCTAGAGATGGATGAAGAATGTTTAGAAGTGTGAAGAAAGACTTATTGAAATGTGGTCCCAAATGGGATAAGAACCCACAACCAATGCTTTGCGGCAGTAAATGGCTTGTATAAGGTTATTTTGGGTTAGAATATGTTATAATACAGTGAATTTGATTGATTACAAGTGCTAGACATGAATGAAAAATGTTTAGAAGTGTGAAGAAAGACTTGTTGAAATTTGGTCCCAAATGGGATAAGAACCCACAACCAATGCTTTGAGGCTGTAAATGGATTGTATAAAGTTATTTTGAGTTAGAATATGTTATAATACAATAAATTTGATTGATTACAAGTGCTAGAGATGGATGAAGAATGTTTAGAAGTGTGAAGAAAGACTTATTGAATTCTGGTCCGAAATAGGATAAGAACCCACAACCATTGCTTTGAGGCAGTAAATGGCTTATAAAAGGTTATTTTGGGTTAGAATATGTTATAATACAATGAATTTGATTGATTACAAGTGCTAGAGATAGATGAAGAATGTTTAGAAGTGTGAAGAAAGACTTACTGAAATCTGGTCCCAAATGGGATAAGAACCCACAACCATTGCTTTGAGGCAGTAAATGGCTTGTATAAAGTTATTTTGGGTTAGAATATGTTATAATACAATGAATTTGATTGATTACAAGTGCTAGAGATGGATGAAGAATGTTTAGAAGTGTGAAGAAAGACTTATTGAAATCTGATCCCAAATGGGATAAGAACCCACAACCATTGCTTTGAGGCAGTAAATGGCTTGTATAAGGTTATTTTGGGTTAAATTATGTTATAATACAATGAATTTGATTGATTACAAGTACTAGAGATGGATGTAGAATGTTTAGAAGTGTGAAGAAAGACTTGTTGAAATCTGGTCCCAACTGGGATAAGAACCCACAACCATTGCTTTGAGGCAGTAAATGGCTTGTATAAAGTTATTGTGGGTTAGAATATGTTATAATACAATGAATTTGATTGATTACAAGTCCTAGACATGGATGAAGAATGGTTAGAAGTGTGAAGAAAGACTTGTTGAAATTTGGTCCCAAATGGGATAAGAACCCACAACTATTGCTTTGATGCAGTAAATGGCTTGTAAAAGGTTATTTTGGGTTAGAATATGTTATAATACAATGAATTTGATTGATTACAAGTGCTAGAGATGGATGAAGAATGTTTAGAAGTGTTAAGAAAGACTTATTGAAATCTGGTCCCAAATGGGATAAGAACCCACAACCAATGCTGTGAGGCAGTAAATGGCTTGTATAAAGTTATTTTGGGTTAGAATATGTTATACTACAATGAATTTGATTGATTACAAGTCCTAGATATGGATGAAGAATGTTTAGAAGTGTGAAGAAAGACTTATTGAAATCTGGTCCCAAATGGGATAAGAACCCACAACCAATGCTTTGAGGCTGTAAATGGATTGTATAAAGTTATTTTGAGTTAGAATATGTTATAATACAATAAATTTGATTGATTACAAGTGCTAGAGATGGATGAAGAATGTTTAGAAGTGTGAAGAAAGACTTATTGAATTCTGGTCCGAAATTGGATAAGAACCCACAACCATTGCTTTGAGGCAGTAAATGGCTTATAAAAGGTTATTTTGGGTTAGAATATGTTATAATACAATGAATTTGATTGATTACAAGTGCTAGAGATAGATGAAGAATGTTTAGAAGTGTGAAGAAAGACTTACTGAAATCTGGTCCCAAATGGGATAAGAACCCACAACCATTGCTTTGAGGCAGTAAATGGCTTGTATAAAGTTATTTTGGGTTAGAATATGTTATAATACAATGAATTTGATTGATTACAAGTGCTAGAGATGGATGAAGAATGTTTAGAAGTGTGAAGAAAGACTTATTGAAATCTGATCCCAAATGGGATAAGAACCCACAACCATTGCTTTGAGGCAGTAAATGGCTTGTATAAGGTTATTTTGGGTTAAATTATGTTATAATACAATGAATTTGATTGATTACAAGTACTAGAGATGGATGTAGAATGTTTAGAAGTGTGAAGAAAGACTTGTTGAAATCTGGTCCCAACTGGGATAAGAACCCACAACCATTGCTTTGAGGCAGTAAATGGCTTGTATAAAGTTATTGTGGGTTAGAATATGTTATAATACAATGAATTTGATTGATTACAAGTCCTAGACATGGATGAAGAATGGTTAGAAGTGTGAAGAAAGACTTGTTGAAATTTGGTCCCAAATGGGATAAGAACCCACAACTATTGCTTTGATGCAGTAAATGGCTTGTAAAAGGTTATTTTGGGTTAGAATATGTTATAATACAATGAATTTGATTGATTACAAGTGCTAGAGATGGATGAAGAATGTTTAGAAGTGTTAAGAAAGACTTATTGAAATCTGGTCCCAAATGGGATAAGAACCCACAACCAATGCTGTGAGGCAGTAAATGGCTTGTATAAAGTTATTTTGGGTTAGAATATGTTATACTACAATGAATTTGATTGATTACAAGTCCTAGATATGGATGAAGAATGTTTAGAAGTGTGAAGAAAGACTTATTGAAATCTGGTCCCAAATGGGATAAGAACCCACAACCAATGCTTTGAGGCTGTAAATGGATTGTATAAAGTTATTTTGAGTTAGAATATGTTATAATACAATAAATTTGATTGATTACAAGTGCTAGAGATGGATGAAGAATGTTTAGAAGTGTGAAGAAAGACTTATTGAATTCTGGTCCGAAATTGGATAAGAACCCACAACCATTGCTTTGAGGCAGTAAATGGCTTATAAAAGGTTATTTTGGGTTAGAATATGTTATAATACAATGAATTTGATTGATTACAAGTGCTAGAGATAGATGAAGAATCTTTAGAAGTGTGAAGAAAGACTTACTGAAATCTGGTCCCAAATGGGATAAGAACCCACAACCATTGCTTTGAGGCAGTAAATGGCTTGTATAAAGTTATTTTGGGTTAGAATATGTTATAATACAATGAATTTGATTGATTACAAGTGCTAGAGATGGATGAAGAATGTTTAGAAGTGTGAAGAAAGACTTATTGAAATCTGATCCCAAATGGGATAAGAACCCACAACCATTGCTTTGAGGCAGTAAATGGCTTGTATAAGGTTATTTTGGGTTAAATTATGTTATAATACAATGAATTTGATTGATTACAAGTACTAGAGATGGATGTAGAATGTTTAGAAGTGTGAAGAAAGACTTGTTGAAATCTGGTCCCAACTGGGATAAGAACCCACAACCATTGCTTTGAGGCAGTAAATGGCTTGTATAAAGTTATTGTGGGTTAGAATATGTTATAATACAATGAATTTGATTGATTACAAGTCCTAGACATGGATGAAGAATGGTTAGAAGTGTGAAGAAAGACTTGTTGAAATTTGGTCCCAAATGGGATAAGAACCCACAACTATTGCTTTGATGCAGTAAATGGCTTGTAAAAGGTTATTTTGGGTTAGAATATGTTATAATACAATGAATTTGATTGATTACAAGTGCTAGAGATGGATGAAGAATGTTTAGAAGTGTTAAGAAAGACTTATTGAAATCTGGTCCCAAATGGGATAAGAACCCACAACCAATGCTGTGAGGCAGTAAATGGCTTGTATAAAGTTATTTTGGGTTAGAATATGTTATACTACAATGAATTTGATTGATTACAAGTCCTAGATATGGATGAAGAATGTTTAGAAGTGTGAAGAAAGACTTATTGAAATCTGGTCCCAAATGGGATAAGAACCCACAACCAATGCTTTGAGGCAGTAAATGGCTTGTATAAATTTATTTTGGGTTAGAATATGTTATAATATAATGAATTTAATTGATTACAAGTCCTAGAGATGGATGAAGAATGTTTAGAAGTGTTAAGAAAGACTTATTGAAATCTGGTCTCAAATTGGATAAGAACCCACAACAAGGCTTTGAGGCTGTAAATGGCTTGTATAAAGTTATTTTGGGTTAGAATATGTTATAATACAATGAATTTGATTAATTAAAAGTGCTAGAGATGGATGAAGAATCTTTAGAAGTGTGAAGAAAGACTTGTGAATATTGGTTCCAAATGGGATAAGAACCCACAACCAATGCTTTGAGGCTGTAAATGGATTGTATAAAGTTAGTTTGGGTTAGAATATGTTATAATACAATGAATTTGATTGATTACAAGTGCTAGAGATGGATGAAGAATGTTTAGAAGTGTGAAGAAAGACTTATTGAAATCTGATCCCAAATGGGATAAGAACCCACAACCATTGCTTTGAGGCAGTAAATGGCTTGTATACGGTTATTTTGGGTTAAAATATGTTATAATACAATGAATTTGATTGATTACAAGTGCTAGAGATGGATGTAGAATGTTTAGAAGTGTGAAGAAAGACTTGTTGAAATCTGGTCCTAACTGGGATAAGAACCCACAACCATTGCTTTGAGGCAGTAAATGGCTTGTATAAAGTTATTTTGGGTTAGAATATGTTATAATACAATGAATTTGATTGATTACAAGTCCTAGACATGGATGAAGACTGGTTAGAAGTGTGAAGAAAGACTTGTTGAAATTTGGTCCGAAATGGGATAAGAACCCACAACCATTGCTTTGATGCAGTAAATGGCTTGTAAAAGGTTATTTTGGGTTAGAATATGTTATAATACAATGAATTTGATTGATTACAAGTGCTAGAGATGGATGAAGAATGTTTAGAAGTGTTAAGAAAGACTTATTGAAATCTGGTCCCAAATGGGATAAGAACCCACAACCAATGCTGTGAGGCAGTAAATGGCTTGTATAAAGTTATTTTGGGTTAGAATATGTTATAATACAATGAATTTGATTGATTACAAGTCCTAGAGATGGATGAAGAATGCTTAGAAGGGTGAAGAAAGATTTGTTGAAATCTGGTCCCAAATGGGATAAGAACCCACAACCAATGCTTTGAGGCAGTAAATGGCTTGTATAAATTTATTTTGGGTTAGAATATGTTATAATACAGTGTATTTGATTGATTACAGGTCCTAGAGATGGATGAAGAATGTTTAGAAGTGTGAAGAAAGACTTATTGAAATCTGGTCCCAAATTGGATAAGAACCCACAACCAATGCTTTGAGGCTGTAAATGGCTTGTATAAAGTTATTTTGGGTTAGAATATGTTATAATAGAATGAATTTGATTGATTACAAGTGCTAGATATGGATGAAGAATCTTTAGAAGTGTGAAGAAAGACTTATTGAAATCTGGTCCCAAATGGGATAAGAACCCACAACCAATGCTTTGAGGCAGTAAATGGCTTGTATAAATTTATTTTGGGTTAGAATATGTTATAATACAATGAATTTAATTGATTACAAGTCCTAGAGATGGATGAAGAATTTTTAGAAGTGTTAAGAAAGACTTATTGAAATCTGGTCCCAAATTGGATAAGAACCCACAACAAGGCTTTGAGGCTGTAAATGGCTTGTATAAAGTTATTTTGGGTTAGAATATGTTATAATACAATGAATTTGATTGATTAAAAGTGCTAGAGATGGATGAAGAATCTTTAGAAGTGTTAAGAAAGACTTGTTGAATATTGGTCCCAAATGGGATAAGAACCCACAACCAATGCTTTGAGGCTGTAAATGGATTGTATAAAGTTAGTTTGGGTTAGAATATGTTATAATACAATGAATTTGATTGATTACAAGTGCTAGAGATGGATGAAGAATGTTTAGAAGTGTGAAGAAAGACTTATTGAAATCTGATCCCAAATGGGATAAGAACCCACAACCATTGCTTTGAGGCAGTAAATGGCTTGTATAAGGTTATTTTGGGTTAAAATATGTTATAATACAATGAATTTGATTGATTACAAGTGCTAGAGATGGATGTAGAATGTTTAGAAGTGTGAAGAAAGACTTGTTGAAATCTGGTCCTAACTGGGATAAGAACCCACAACCATTGCTTTGAGGCAGTAAATGGCTTGTATAAAGTTATTTTGGGTTAGAATATGTTATAATACAATGAATTTGATTGATTACAAGTCGTAGACATGGATGAAGAATGGTTAGAAGTGTGAAGAAAGACTTGTTGAAATTTGGTCCCATATGGGATAAGAACCCACAACCATTGCTTTGATGCAGTAAATGGCTTGTAAAAGGTTATTTTGGATTAGAATATGTTATAATACAATGAATTTGATTGATTACAAGTCCTAGAGATGGATGAAGAATGTTTAGAAGTGTGAAGAAAGACTTGTTGAAATCTGGTCCCAAATGGGATAAGAACCCACAACCAATGGTGTGAGGCAGTAAATGGCTTGTATAAAGTTATTTTGGGTTAGAATATGTTATAATACAATGAATTTGATTGATTACAAGTCCTAGAGATGGATGAAGAATGCTTAGAAGTGTGAAGAAAGATTTGTTGAAATCTGGTCCCAAATGGGATAAGAACCCACAACCAATGCTTTGAGGCAGTAAATGGCTTGTATAAATTTATTTTGGGTTAGAATATGTTATAATACAATGTATTTGATTGATTACAGGTCCTAGAGATGGATGAAGAATGTTTAGAAGTGTGAAGAAAGACTTATTGAAATCTGGTCCCAAATTGGATAAGAACCCACAACCAATGCTTTGAGGCTGTAAATGGCTTGTATAAAGTTATTTTGGGTTAGAATATGTTATAATAGAATGAATTTGATTGATTACAAGTGCTAGATATGGATGAAGAATCTTTAGAAGTGTGAAGAAAGACTTATTGAAATCTGGTCCCAAATGGGATAAGAACCCACAACCAATGCTTTGAGGCAGTAAATGGCTTGCATAAATTTATTTTGGGTTAGAATATGTTATAATACAATGAATTTAATTGATTACAAGTCCTAGAGATGGATGAATAATTTTAAGAAGTGTTAAGAAAGACTTATTGAAATCTGGTCCCAAATTGGATAAGAACCCACAACAAGGCTTTGAGGCTGTAAATGGCTTGTATAAAGTTATTTTGGGTTAGAATATGTTATAATACAATGAATTTGATTGATTAAAAGTGCTAGAGATGGATGAAGAATCTTTAGAAGTGTGAAGAAAGACTTGTTGAATATTGGTCCCAAATGGGATAAGAACCCACAACCAATGCTTTGAGGCTGTAAATGGATTGTATAAAGTTAGTTTGGGTTAGAATATGTTATAATACAATGAATTTGATTGATTACAAGTGCTAGAGATGGATGAAGAATGTTTAGAAGTGTGAAGAAAGACTTATTGAAATCTGATCCCAAATGGGATAAGAACCCACAACCATTGCTTTGAGGCAGTAAATGGCTTGTATAAGGTTATTTTGGGTTAAAATATGTTATAATACAATGAATTTGATTGATTACAAGTGCTAGAGATGGATGTAGAATGTTTAGAAGTGTGAAGAAAGACTTGTTGAAATTTGGTCCTAACTGGGATAAGAACCCACAACCATTGCTTTGAGGCAGTAAATGGCTTGTATAAAGTTATTTTGGGTTAGAATATGTTATAATACAATGAATTTGATTGATTACAAGTCGTAGACGTGGATGAAGAATGGTTAGAAGTGTGAAGAAAGACTTGTTGAAATTTGGTCCCATATGGGATAAGAACCCACAACCATTGCTTTGATGCAGTAAATGGCTTGTAAAAGGTTATTTTGGGTTAGAATATGTTATAATACAATGAATTTGATTGATTACAAGTCCTAGAGATGGATGAAGAATGTTTAGAAGTGTGAAGAAAGACTTGTTGAAATCTGGTCCCAAATGGGATAAGAACTCACAACCAATGTTGTGAGGCAGTAAATGGCTTGTATAAAGTTATTTTGGGTTAGAATATGTTATAATACAATGAATTTGATTGATTACAAGTCCTAGAGATGGATGAAGAATGCTTAGAAGTGTGAAGAAAGATTTGTTGAAATCTGGTCCCAAATGGGATAAGAACCCACAACCAATGCTTTGAGGCAGTAAATGGCTTGTATAAATTTATTTTGGGTTAGAATATGTTATAATACAATGTATTTGATTGATTACAGGTCCTAGAGATGGATGAAGATTGTTTAGAAGTGTGAAGAAAGACTTATTGAAATCTGGTCCCAAATTGGATAAGAACCCACAACCAATGCTTTGAGGCTGTAAATGGCTTGTATAAAGTTATTTTGGGTTAGAATATGTTATAATAGAATGAATTTGATTGATTACAAGTGCTAGATATGGATGAAGAATCTTTAGAAGTGTGAAGAAAGACTTATTGAAATCTGGTCCCAAATGGGATAAGAACCCACAACCAATGCTTTGAGGCAGTAAATGGCTTGTATAAATTTATTTTGGGTTAGAATATGTTATAATACAATGAATTTAATTGATTACAAGTCCTAGAGATGGATGAAGAATTTTTAGAAGTGTTAAGAAAGACTTATTGAAATCTGGTCCCAAATTGGATAAGAACCCACAACAATGCTTTGAGGCTGTAAATGGCTTGTATAAAGTTATTTTGGGTTAGAATATGTTATAATACAATGAATTTGATTGATTAAAAGTGCTAGAGATGGATGAAGAATCTTTAGAAGTGTGAAGAAAGACTTGTTGAATATTGGTCCCAAATGGGATAAGAACCCACAACCAATGCTTTGAGGCTGTAAATGGATTGTATAAAGTTAGTTTGGTTTAGAATATGTTATAATACAATGAATTTGATTGATTACAAGTGCTAGAGATGGATGAAGAATGTTTAAGAAGTGTGAAGAAAGACTTATTGAAATCTGATCCCAAATGGGATAAGAACCCACAACCATTGCTTTGAGGCAGTAAATGGCTTGTATAAGGTTATTTTGGGTTAAAATATGTTATAATACAATGAATTTGATTGATTACAAGTGCTAGAGATGGATGTAGAATGTTTAGAAGTGTGAAGAAAGACTTGTTGAAATCTGGTCCTAACTGGGATAAGAACCCACAACCATTGCTTTGAGGCAGTAAATGGCTTGTATAAAGTTATTTTGTGTTAGAATATGTTATAATACAATGAATTTGATTGATTACAAGTCGTAGACATGGATGAAGAATGGTTAGAAGTGTGAAGAAAGACTTGTTGAAATTTGGTCCCATATGGGATAAGAACCCACAACCATTGCTTTGATGCAGTAAATGGCTTGTAAAAGGTTATTTTGGGTTAGAATATGTTATAATACAATGAATTTGATTGATTACAGGTCCTTTAGATGGATGAAGAATGTTTAGAAGTGTGAAGAAAGACTTGTTGAAATCTGGTCCCAAATGGGATAAGAACCCACAACCAATGCTGTGAGGCAGTAAATGGCTTGTATAAAGTTATTTTGGGTTAGAATATGTTATAATACAATGCATTTGATTGATTACAAGTCCTAGAGATGGATGAAGAATGCTTAGAAGTGTGAAGAAAGATTTGTTGAAATCTGGTCCCAAATGGGATAAGAACCCACAACCAATGCTTTGAGGCAGTAAATGGCTTGTATAAATTTATTTTGGGTTAGAATATGTTATAATACAATGTATTTGATTGATTACAGGTCCTAGAGATGGATGAAGAATGTTTAGAAGTGTGAAGAAAGACTTATTGAAATCTGGTCCCAAATTGGATAAGAACCCACAACCAATGCTTTGAGGCTGTAAATGGCTTGTATAAAGTTATTTTGGGTTAGAATATGTTATAATAGAATGAATTTGATTGATTACAAGTGCTAGATATGGATGAAGAATCTTTAGAAGTGTGAAGAAAGACTTATTGAAATCTGGTCCCAAATGAGATAAGAACCCACAACCAATGCTTTGAGGCAGTAAATGACTTGTATAAATTTATTTTGGGTTAGAATATGTTATAATACAAAGAATTTAATTGATTACAAGTCCTAGAGATGGATGAAGAATTTTTAGAAGTGTTAAGAAAGACTTATTGAAATCTGGTCCCAAATTGGATAAGAACCCACAACAATGCTTTGAGGCTGTAAATGGCTTGTATAAAGTTATTTTGGGTTAGAATATGTTATAATACAATGAATTTGATTGATTAAAAGTGCTAGAGATGGATGAAGAATCTTTAGAAGTGTGAAGAAAGACTTGTTGAATATTGGTCCCAAATGGGATAAGAACCCACAACCAATGCTTTGAGGCTGTAAATGGATTGTATAAAGTTAGTTTGGTTTAGAATATGTTATAATACAATGAATTTGATTGATTACAAGTGCTAGAGATGGATGAAGAATGTTTAAGAAGTGTGAAGAAAGACTTATTGAAATCTGATCCCAAATGGGATAAGAACCCACAACCATTGCTTTGAGGCAGTAAATGGCTTGTATAAGGTTATTTTGGGTTAAAATATGTTATAATACAATGAATTTGATTGATTACAAGTGCTAGAGATGGATGTAGAATGTTTAGAAGTGTGAAGAAAGACTTGTTGAAATCTGGTCCTAACTGGGATAAGAACCCACAACCATTGCTTTGAGGCAGTAAATGGCTTGTATAAAGTTATTTTGTGTTAGAATATGTTATAATACAATGAATTTGATTGATTACAAGTCGTAGACATGGATGAAGAATGGTTAGAAGTGTGAAGAAAGACTTGTTGAAATTTGGTCCCATATGGGATAAGAACCCACAACCATTGCTTTGATGCAGTAAATGGCTTGTAAAAGGTTATTTTGGGTTAGAATATGTTATAATACAATGAATTTGATTGATTACAAGTCCTTTAGATGGATGAAGAATGTTTAGAAGTGTGAAGAAAGACTTGTTGAAATCTGGTCCCAAATGGGATAAGAACCCACAACCAATGCTGTGAGGCAGTAAATGGCTTGTATAAAGTTATTTTGGGTTAGAATATGTTATAATACAATGAATTTGATTGATTACAAGTCCTAGAGATGGATGAAGAATGCTTAGAAGTGTGAAGAAAGATTTGTTGAAATCTGGTCCCAAATGGGATAAGAACCCACAACCAATGCTTTGAGGCAGTAAATGGCTTGTATAAATTTATTTTGGATTAGAATATGTTATAATACAATGTATTTGATTGATTACAGGTCCTAGAGATGGATGAAGAATGTTTAGAAGTGTGAAGAAAGACTTATTGAAATCTGGTCCCAAATTGGATAAGAACCCACAACCAATGCTTTGAGGCTGTAAATGGTTTGTATAAAGTTATTTTGGGTTAGAATATGTTATAATAGAATGAATTTGATTGATTACAAGTGCTAGATATGGATGAAGAATCTTTAGAAGTGTGAAGAAAGACTTATTGAAATCTGGTCCCAAATGGGATAAGAACCCACAACCAATGCTTTGAGGCAGTAAATGGCTTGTATAAATTTATTTTGGGTTAGAATATGTTATAATACAATGAATTTAATTGATTACAAGTCCTAGAGATGGATGAAGAATTTTTAGAAGTGTTAAGAAAGACTTATTGAAATCTGGTCCCAAATTGGATAAGAACCCACAACAAGGCTTTGAGGCTGTAAATGGCTTGTATAAAGTTATTTTGGGTTAGAATATGTTATAATACAATGAATTTGATTGATTAAAAGTGCTAGAGATGGATGAAGAATCTTTAGAAGTGTGAAGAAAGACTTGTTGAATATTGGTCCCAAATGGGATAAGAACCCACAACCAATGCTTTGAGGCTGTAAATGGATTGTATAAAGTTAGTTTGGGTTAGAATATGTTATAATACAATGAATTTGATTGATTACAAGTGCTAGAGATGGATGAAGAATGTTTAGAAGTGTGAAGAAAGACTTATTGAAATCTGATCCCAAATGGGATAAGAACCCACAACCATTGCTTTGAGGCAGTAAATGGCTTGTATAAGGTTATTTTGGGTTAAAATATGTTATAATACAATGAATTTGATTGATTACAAGTGCTAGAGATGGATGTAGAATGTTTAGAAGTGTGAAGAAAGACTTGTTGAAATTTGGTCCTAACTGGGATAAGAACCCACAACCATTGCTTTGAGGCAGTAAATGGCTTGTATAAAGTTATTTTGGGTTAGAATATGTTATAATACAATGAATTTGATTGATTACAAGTCGTAGACGTGGATGAAGAATGGTTAGAAGTGTGAAGAAAGACTTGTTGAAATTTGGTCCCATATGGGATAAGAACCCACAACCATTGCTTTGATGCAGTAAATGGCTTGTAAAAGGTTATTTTGGGTTAGAATATGTTATAATACAATGAATTTGATTGATTACAAGTCCTAGAGATGGATGAAGAATGTTTAGAAGTGTGAAGAAAGACTTGTTGAAATCTGGTCCCAAATGGGATAAGAACTCACAACCAATGCTGTGAGGCAGTAAATGGCTTGTATAAAGTTATTTTGGGTTAGAATATGTTATAATACAATGAATTTGATTGATTACAAGTCCTAGAGATGGATGAAGAATGCTTAGAAGTGTGAAGAAAGATTTGTTGAAATCTGGTCCCAAATGGGATAAGAACCCACAACCAATGCTTTGAGGCAGTAAATGGCTTGTATAAATTTATTTTGGGTTAGAATATGTTATAATACAATGTATTTGATTGATTACAGGTCCTAGAGATGGATGAAGAATGTTTAGAAGTGTGAAGAAAGACTTATTGAAATCTGCTCCCAAATTGGATAAGAACCCACAACCAATGCTTTGAGGCTGTAAATGGCTTGTATAAAGTTATTTTGGGTTAGAATATGTTATAATAGAATGAATTTGATTGATTACAAGTGCTAGATATGGATGAAGAATCTTTAGAAGTGTGAAGAAAGACTTATTGAAATCTGGTCCCAAATGGGATAAGAACCCACAACCAATGCTTTGAGGCAGTAAATGGCTTGTATAAATTTATTTTGGGTTAGAATATGTTATAATACAATGAATTTAATTGATTACAAGTCCTAGAGATGGATGAAGAATTTTTAGAAGTGTTAAGAAAGACTTATTGAAATCTGGTCCCAAATTGGATAAGAACCCACAACAAGGCTTTGAGGCTGTAAATGGCTTGTATAAAGTTATTTTGGGTTAGAATATGTTATAATACAATGAATTTGATTGATTAAAAGTGCTAGAGATGGATGAAGAATCTTTAGAAGTGTGAAGAAAGACTTGTTGAATATTGGTCCCAAATGGGATAAGAACCCACAACCAATGCTTTGAGGCTGTAAATGGATTGTATAAAGTTAGTTTGGTTTAGAATATGTTATAATACAATGAATTTGATTGATTACAAGTGCTAGAGATGGATGAAGAATGTTTAAGAAGTGTGAAGAAAGACTTATTGAAATCTGATCCCAAATGGGATAAGAACCCACAACCATTGCTTTGAGGCAGTAAATGGCTTGTATAAGGTTATTTTGGGTTAAAATATGTTATAATACAATGAATTTGATTGATTACAAGTGCTAGAGATGGATGTAGAATGTTTAGAAGTGTGATGAAAGACTTGTTGAAATCTGGTCCTAACTAGGATAAGAACCCACAACCATTGCTTTGAGGCAGTAAATGGCTTGTATAAAGTTATTTTGGGTTAGAATATGTTATAATACAATGAATTTGATTGATTACAAGTCGTAGACGTGGATGAAGAATGGTTAGAAGTGTGAAGAAAGACTTGTTGAAATTTGGTCCCATATGGGATAAGAACCCACAACCATTGCTTTGATGCAGTAAATGGCTTGTAAAAGGTTATTTTGGGTTAGAATATGTTATAATACAATGAATTTGATTGATTACAAGTCCTAGAGATGGATGAAGAATGTTTAGAAGTGTGAAGAAAGACTTGTTGAAATCTGGTCCCAAATGGGATAAGAACTCACAACCAATGCTGTGAGGCAGTAAATGGCTTGTATAAAGTTATTTTGGGTTAGAATATGTTATAATACAATGAATTTGATTGATTACAAGTCCTAGAGATGGATGAAGAATGCTTAGAAGTGTGAAGAAAGATTTGTTGAAATCTGGTCCCAAATGGGATAAGAACCCACAACCAATGCTTTGAGGCAGTAAATGGCTTGTATAAATTTATTTTGGGTTAGAATATGTTATAATACAATGTATTTGATTGATTACAGGTCCTAGAGATGGATGAAGAATGTTTAGAAGTGTGAAGAAAGACTTATTGAAATCTGCTCCCAAATTGGATAAGAACCCACAACCAATGCTTTGAGGCTGTAAATGGCTTGTATAAAGTTATTTTGGGTTAGAATATGTTATAATAGAATGAATTTGATTGATTACAAGTGCTAGATATGGATGAAGAATCTTTAGAAGTGTGAAGAAAGACTTATTGAAATCTGGTCCCAAATGGGATAAGAACCCACAACCAATGCTTTGAGGCAGTAAATGGCTTGTATAAATTTATTTTGGGTTAGAATATGTTATAATACAATGAATTTAATTGATTACAAGTCCTAGAGATGGATGAAGAATTTTTAGAAGTGTTAAGAAAGACTTATTGAAATCTGGTCCCAAATTGGATAAGAACCCACAACAAGGCTTTGAGGCTGTAAATGGCTTGTATAAAGTTATTTTGGGTTAGAATATGTTATAATACAATGAATTTGATTGATTAAAAGTGCTAGAGATGGATGAAGAATCTTTAGAAGTGTGAAGAAAGACTTGTTGAATATTGGTCCCAAATGGGATAAGAACCCACAACCAATGCTTTGAGGCTGTAAATGGATTGTATAAAGTTAGTTTGGTTTAGAATATGTTATAATACAATGAATTTGATTGATTACAAGTGCTAGAGATGGATGAAGAAAGTTTAAGAAGTGTGAAGAAAGACTTATTGAAATCTGATCCCAAATGGGATAAGAACCCACAACCATTGCTTTGAGGCAGTAAATGGCTTGTATAAGGTTATTTTGGGTTAAAATATGTTATAATACAATGAATTTGATTGATTACAAGTGCTAGAGATGGATGTAGAATGTTTAGAAGTGTGAAGAAAGACTTGTTGAAATCTGGTCCTAACTGGAATAAGAACCCACAACCATTGCTTTGAGGCAGTAAATGGCTTGTATAAAGTTATTTTGTGTTAGAATATGTTATAATACAATGAATTTGATTGATTACAAGTCGTAGACAAGGATGAAGAATGGTTAGAAGTGTGAAGAAAGACTTGTTGAAATTTGGTCCCATATGGGATAAGAACCCACAACCATTGCTTTGATGCAGTAAATGGCTTGTAAAAGGTTATTTTGGGTTAGAATATGTTATAATACAATGAATTTGATTGATTACAAGTGCTAGAGATGGATGAAGAATGTTTAGAAGTGTTAAGAAAAACTTATTGAAATCTGGTCCCAAATGGGATAAGAACCCACAACCAATGCTGTGAGGCAGTAAATGGCTTGTATAAAGTTATTTTGGGTTAGAATATGTTATAATACAATGAATTTGATTGATTACAAGTCCTAGAGATGGATGAAGAATGCTTAGAAGTGTGAAGAAAGATTTGTTGAAATCTGGTCCCAAATGGGATAAGAACCCACAACCAATGCTTTGAGGCAGTAAATGGCTTGTATAAATTTATTTTGGGTTAGAATATGTTATAATACAATGAATTTGATTGATTACAGGTCCTAGAGATGGATGAAGAATGTTTAGAAGTGTGAAGAAAGACTTATTGAAATCTGGTCCCAAATTGGATAAGAACCCACAACCAATGCTTTGAGGCTGTAAATGGCTTGTATAAAGTTATTTTGGGTTAGAATATGTTATAATAGAATGAATTTGATTGATTACAAGTGCTAGATATGGATGAAGAATCTTTAGAAGTGTGAAGAAAGACTTATTGAAATCTGGTCCCAAATGAGATAAGAACCCACAACCAATGCTTTGAGGCAGTAAATGACTTGTATAAATTTATTTTGGGTTAGAATATGTTATAATACAAAGAATTTAATTGATTACAAGTCCTAGAGATGGATGAAGAATTTTTAGAAGTGTTAAGAAAGACTTATTGAAATCTGGTCCCAAATTGGATAAGAACCCACAACCAATGCTTTGAGGCAGTAAATGGCTTGTATAAATTTATTTTGGGTTAGAATATGTTATAATATAATGAATTTAATTGATTACAAGTCCTAGAGATGGATGAAGAATGTTTAGAAGTGTTAAGAAAGACTTATTGAAATCTGGTCCCAAATTGGATAAGAACCCACAACCAATGCTTTGAGGCTGTAAATGGCTTGTATAAAGTTATTTTGGGTTAGAATATGTTATAATACAATGAATTTGATTGATTAAAAGTGCTAGAGATGGATGAAGAATCTTTAGAAGTGTGAAGAAAGACTTGTTGAATATTGGTCCCAAATGGGATAAGAACCCACAACCAATGCTTTGAGGCAGTAAATGACTTGTATAAATTTATTTTGGGTTAGAATATGTTATAATACAATGAATTTAATTGATTACAAGTCCTAGAGATGGATGAAGAATGTTTAGAAGTGTTAAGAAAGACTTATTGAAATCTGGTCCCAAATGGGATAAGAACCCACAACCAATGCTTTGAGGCTGTAAATGGATTGTATAAAGTTAGTTTGGGTTAGAATATGTTATAATACAATGAATTTGATTGATTACAAGTGCTAGAGATGGATGAAGAATGTTTAGAAGTGTGAAGAAAGACTTATTGAAATCTGATCCCAAATGGGATAAGAACCCACAACCATTGCTTTGAGGCAGTAAATGGCTTGTATACGGTTATTTTGGGTTAAAATATGTTATAATACAATGAATTTGATTGATTACAAGTGCTAGAGATGGATGTAGAATATTTAGAAGTGTGAAGAAAGACTTGTTGAAATTTGGTCCTAACTGGGATAAGAACCCACAACCATTGCTTTGAGGCAGTAAATGGCTTGTATAAAGTTATTTTGGGTTAGAATATGTTATAATACAATGAATTTGATTGATTACAAGTGCTAGATATGGATGAAGAATCTTTAGAAGTGTGAAGAAAGACTTATTGAAATCTGGTCCCAAATGGGATAAGAACCCACAACCAATGCTTTGAGGCAGTAAATGGCTTGTCTAAATTTATTTTGGGTTAGAATATGTTATAATACAATGAATTTAATTGATTACAAGTCCTAGAGATGGATGAAGAATTTTTAGAAGTGTTAAGAAAGACTTATTGAAATCTGGTCCCAAATTGGATAAGAACCCACAACCAATGCTTTGAGGCAGTAAATGGCTTGTATAAATTTATTTTGGGTTAGAATATGTTATAATACAATGAATTTGATTGATTAAAAGTGCTAGAGATGGATGAAGAATCTTTAGAAGTGTGAAGAAAGACTTGTTGAATATTGGTCCCAAATGGGATAAGAACCCACAACCAATGCTTTGAGGCTGTAAATGGATTGTATAAAGTTAGTTTGGGTTAGAATATGTTATAATACAATGAATTTGATTGATTACAAGTGCTAGAGATGGATGAAGAATGTTTAAAAGTGTGAAGAAAGACTTATTGAAATCTGATCCCAAATGGGATAAGAACCCACAACCATTGCTTTGAGGCAGTAAATGGCTTGTATACGGTTATTTTGGGTTAAAATATGTTATAATACAATGAATTTGATTGATTACAAGTGCTAGAGATGGATGTAGAATATTTAGAAGTGTGAAGAAAGACTTGTTGAAATCTGGTCCTAACTGGGATAAGAACCCACAACCATTGCTTTGAGGCAGTAAATGGCTTGTATAAAGTTATTTTGGGTTAGAATATGTTATAATACAATGAATTTGATTGATTACAAGTGCTAGATATGGATGAAGAATCTTTAGAAGTGTGAAGAAAGACTTATTGAAATCTGGTCCCAAATGGGATAAGAACCCACAACCAATGCTTTGAGGCAGTAAATGGCTTGTCTAAATTTATTTTGGGTTAGAATATGTTATAATACAATGAATTTAATTGATTACAAGTCCTAGAGATGGATGAAGAATTTTTAGAAGTGTTAAGAAAGACTTATTGAAATCTGGTCCCAAATTGGATAAGAACCCACAACAAGGCTTTGAGGCTGTAAATGGCTTGTATAAAGTTATTTTGGGTTAGAATATGTTATAATACAATGAATTTTATTGATTAAAAGTGCTAGAGATGGATGAAGAATCTTTAGAAGTGTGAAGAAAGACTTGTTGAATATTGGTCCCAAATGGGATAAGAACCCACAACCAATGCTTTGAGGCTGTAAATGGATTGTATAAAGTTAGTTTGGGTTAGAATATGTTATAATACAATAAATTTGATTGATTACAAGTGCTAGAGATTTATGAAGAATGTTTAGAAGTGTGAAGAAAGACTTATTGAAATCTGATCCCAAATGGGATAAGAACCCACAACCATTGCTTTGAGGCAGTAAATGGCTTGTATAAGGTTATTTTGGGTTAAAATATGTTATAATACAATGAATTTGATTGATTACAAGTGCTAGAGATGGATGTAGAATGTTTAGAAGTGTGAAGAAAGACTTGTTGAAATCTTGTCCTAACTGGGATAAGAACCCACAACCATTGCTTTGAGGCAGTAAATGGCTTGTATAAAGTTATTTTGGGTTAGAATATGTTATAATACAATGAATTTGATTGATTACAAGTGCTAGATATGGATGAAGAATCTTTAGAAGTGTGAAGAAAGACTTATTGAAATCTGGTCCCAAATGGGATAAGAACCCACAACCAATGCTTTGAGGCAGTAAATGGCTTGTCTAAATTTATTTTGGGTTAGAATATGTTATAATACAATGAATTTAATTGATTACAAGTCCTAGAGATGGATGAAGAATTTTTAGAAGTGTTAAGAAAGACTTTTTGAAATCTGGTCCCAAATTGGATAAGAACCCACAACAAGGCTTTGAGGCTGTAAATGGCTTGTATAAAGTTATTTTGGGTTAGAATATGTTATAATACAATGAATTTGATTGATTAAAAGTGCTAGAGATGGATGAAGAATCTTTAGAAGTGTGAAGAAAGACTTGTTGAATATTGGTCCCAAATTGGATAAGAACCCACAACCAATGCTTTGAGGCAGTAAATGGCTTGTATAAATTTATTTTGGGTTAAAATATGTTATAATACAATGAATTTGATTGATTACAAGTGCTAGAGATGGATGTAGAATGTTTAGAAGTGTGAAGAAAGACTTGTTGAAATCTGGTCCTAACTGGGATAAGAACCCACAACCATTGCTTTGAGGCAGTAAATGGCTTGTATAAAGTTATTTTGGGTTAGAATATGTTATAATACAATGAATTTGATTGATTACAAGTCGTAGACATGGATGAAGAATGGTTAGAAGTGTGAAGAAAGACTTGTTGAAATTTGGTCCCATATGGGATAAGAACCCACAACCATTGCTTTGATGCAGTAAATGGCTTGTAAAAGGTTATTTTGGCTTAGAATATGTTATAATACAATGAATTTGATTGATTACAAGTGCTAGATATGGATGAAGAATGTTTAGAAGTGTTAAGAAAGACTTATTGAAATGTGGTCCCAAATGGGATAAGAACCCACAACCAATGCTGTGAGGCAGTAAATGGCTTGTATAAAGTTATTTTGGGTTAGAATATGTTATAATACAATGAATTTGATTGATTACAAGTGCTAGAGATGGATGAAGAATGCTTAGAAGTGTGAAGAAAGATTTGTTGAAATCTGGTCCCAAATGGGATAAGAACCCAAAACCAATGCTTTGAGGCAGTAAATGGCTTGTATAAATTTATTTTGGGTTAGAATATGTTATAATACAATGAATTTGATTGATTACAGGTCCTAGAGATGGATGAAGAATGTTTAGAAGTGTGAAGAAAGACTTATTGAAATCTGGTCCCAAATTGGATAAGAACCCACAACCAATGCTTTGAGGGTGTAAATGGCTTGTATAAAGTTATTTTGGGTTAGAATATGTTATAATACAATGAATTTGATTGATTACAAGTGCTAGATATGGATGAAGAATCTTTAGAAGTGTGAAGAAAGACTTGTTGAAATATAGTGCCAAATGGGATAAGAACCCACAACCATTGCTTTGAGGCAGTAAATGGCTTGTAAAAGGTTATTTTGGGTTAGAATATGTAATAATACAATGCATTTGATTGATTACAAGTGCTAGAGATGGATGAAGAATGTTTAAAAGTGTGAAGAAAGACTTATTGAAATCTGGTCCTAAATGGGATAAGAACCCAAAACAATTGGTTTGAGGCAGTAAATGGCTTGTATAAAGTTATTTTGGGTTAGAATATGTTATAATACAATGAATTTGATTGATTACAAGTGCTAGAGATGGATGAAGAATGTTTAGAAGTGTGAAGAAAGACTTATTGAAATCTGATCCCAAATGGGATAAGAACCCACAACCATTGCTTTGAGGAAGTAAATGGCTTGTATAAGGTTATTTTGAGTTAAAATATGTTATAATACAATGAATTTGATTGATTACAAGTGCTAGAGATGGATGTAGAATGTTTAGAAGTGTGAAGAAAGACTTGTTGAAATCTGGTCCTAACTGGGATAAGAACCCACAACCATTGCTTTGAGGCAGTAAATGGCTTGTATAAAGTTATTTTGGGTTAGAATATGTTATAATACAATGAATTTGATTGATTACAAGTCCTAGACATGGATGAAGAATGGTTAGAAGTGTGAAGAAAGACTTGTTGAAATTTGGTCCCAAATGGGATAAGAACCCACAACCATTGCTTTGATGCAGTAAATGGCTTGTAAAAGGTTATTTTGGGTTAAAATATGTTATAATACAATGAATTTGATTGATTACAAGTGCTAGAGATGGATGTAGAATGTTTAGAAGTGTGAAGAAAGACTTGTTGAAATCTGGTCCTAACTGGGATAAGAACCCACAACCATTGCTTTGAGGCAGTAAATGGCTTGTATAAAGTTATTTTGGGTTAGAATATGTTATAATACAATGAATTTGATTGATTACAAGTCGTAGACATGGATGAAGAATGGTTAGAAGTGTGAAGAAAGACTTGTTGAAATTTGGTCCCATATGGGATAAGAACCCACAACCATTGCTTTGATGCAGTAAATGGCTTGTAAAAGGTTATTTTGGCTTAGAATATGTTATAATACAATGAATTTGATTGATTACAAGTGCTAGATATGGATGAAGAATGTTTAGAAGTGTTAAGAAAGACTTATTGAAATGTGGTCCCAAATGGGATAAGAACCCACAACCAATGCTGTGAGGCAGTAAATGGCTTGTATAAAGTTATTTTGGGTTAGAATATGTTATAATACAATGAATTTGATTGATTACAAGTGCTAGAGATGGATGAAGAATGCTTAGAAGTGTGAAGAAAGATTTGTTGAAATCTGGTCCCAAATGGGATAAGAACCCAAAACCAATGCTTTGAGGCAGTAAATGGCTTGTATAAATTTATTTTGGGTTAGAATATGTTATAATACAATGAATTTGATTGATTACAGGTCCTAGAGATGGATGAAGAATGTTTAGAAGTGTGAAGAAAGACTTATTGAAATCTGGTCCCAAATTGGATAAGAACCCACAACCAATGCTTTGAGGGTGTAAATGGCTTGTATAAAGTTATTTTGGGTTAGAATATGTTATAATACAATGAATTTGATTGATTACAAGTGCTAGATATGGATGAAGAATCTTTAGAAGTGTGAAGAAAGACTTGTTGAAATATAGTGCCAAATGGGATAAGAACCCACAACCATTGCTTTGAGGCAGTAAATGGCTTGTAAAAGGTTATTTTGGGTTAGAATATGTAATAATACAATGCATTTGATTGATTACAAGTGCTAGAGATGGATGAAGAATGTTTAAAAGTGTGAAGAAAGACTTATTGAAATCTGGTCCTAAATGGGATAAGAACCCAAAACAATTGGTTTGAGGCAGTAAATGGCTTGTATAAAGTTATTTTGGGTTAGAATATGTTATAATACAATGAATTTGATTGATTACAAGTGCTAGAGATGGATGAAGAATGTTTAGAAGTGTGAAGAAAGACTTATTGAAATCTGATCCCAAATGGGATAAGAACCCACAACCATTGCTTTGAGGAAGTAAATGGCTTGTATAAGGTTATTTTGAGTTAAAATATGTTATAATACAATGAATTTGATTGATTACAAGTGCTAGAGATGGATGTAGAATGTTTAGAAGTGTGAAGAAAGACTTGTTGAAATCTGGTCCTAACTGGGATAAGAACCCACAACCATTGCTTTGAGGCAGTAAATGGCTTGTATAAAGTTATTTTGGGTTAGAATATGTTATAATACAATGAATTTGATTGATTACAAGTCCTAGACATGGATGAAGAATGGTTAGAAGTGTGAAGAAAGACTTGTTGAAATTTGGTCCCAAATGGGATAAGAACCCACAACCATTGCTTTGATGCAGTAAATGGCTTGTAAAAGGTTATTTTGGGTTAGAATATGTTATAATACAATGAATTTGATTGATTACAAGTGCTAGAGATGGATGAAGAATGTTTAGAAGTGTTAAGAAAGACTTATTGAAATCTGCTCCCAAATGGGATAAGAACCCACAACCAATGCTGTGAGGCAGTAAATGGCTTGTATAAAGTTATTTTGGGTTAGAATATGTTATAATACAATGAATTTGATTGATTACAAGTCCTAGAGATGGATGAAGAATGTTTAGAAGTGTGAAGAAAGACTTATTGAAATCTGGTCCCAAATGGGATTATAACCCACAACCATTGCTTTGAGGCAGTAAATGGCTTGTATAAGGTTATTTTGGGTTATAATATGTTATAATACAATGAATTTGATTGATTACAAGTGCTAGAGATAGATGAAGAATGTTTAGAAGTGTGAAAAAAGACTTATTGAAATCTGGTCCCAAATGGGATAAGAACCCACAACCAATGCTGTGAGGCAGTAAATGGCTTGTATAAAGTTATTTTGGGTTAGAATATGTTATAATACAATGAATTTGATTGATTACAAGTCCTAGAGATGGATGAAGAATGCTTAGAAGTGTGAAGAAAGATTTGTTGAAATCTGGTCCCAAATGGGATAAGAACCCACAACCAATGCTTTGAGGCAGTAAATGGCTTGTATAAATTTATTTTGGGTTAGAATATGTTATAATACAATGAATTTGATTGATTACAGGTCCTAGAGATGGATGAAGAATGTTTAGAAGTGTGAAGAAAGACTTATTGAAATCTGGTCCCAAATTGGATAAGAACCCACAACCAATGCTTTGAGGCTGTAAATGGCTTGTATAAAGTTATTTTGGGTTAGAATATGTTATAATAGAATGAATTTGATTGATTACAAGTGCTAGATATGGATGAAGAATCTTTAGAAGTGTGAAGAAAGACTTATTGAAATCTGGTCCCAAATGAGATAAGAACCCACAACCAATGCTTTGAGGCAGTAAATGACTTGTATAAATTTATTTTGGGTTAGAATATGTTATAATACAATGAATTTAATTGATTACAAGTCCTAAAGATGGATGAAGAATTTTTAGAAGTGTTAAGAAAGACTTATTGAAATCTGGTCCCAAATTGGATAAGAACCCACAACCAATGCTTTGAGGCAGTAAATGGCTTGTATAAATTTATTTTGGGTTAGAATATGTTATAATATAATGAATTTAATTGATTACAAGTCCTAGAGATGGATGAAGAATGTTTAGAAGTGTTAAGAAAGACTTATTGAAATCTGGTCCCAAATTGGATAAGAACCGACAACCAATGCTTTGAGGCTGTAAATGGCTTGTATAAAGTTATTTTGGGTTAGAATATGTTATAATACAATGAATTTGATTGATTAAAAGTGCTAGAGATGGATGAAGAATCTTTAGAAGTGTGAAGAAAGACTTGTTGAATATTGGTCCCAAATGGGATAAGAACCCACAACCAATGCTTTGAGGCTGTAAATGGATTGTATAAAGTTAGTTTGGGTTAGAATATGTTATAATACAATGAATTTGATTGATTACAAGTGCTAGAGATGGATGAAGAATGTTTAGAAGTGTGAAGAAAGACTTATTGAAATCTGATCCCAAATGGGATAAGAACTCACAACCATTGCTTTGAGGCAGTAAATGGCTTGTATAAGGTTATTTTGGGTTAAAATATGTTATAATACAATGAATTTGATTGATTACAAGTGCTAGAGATGGATGTAAAATGTTTAGAAGTGTGAAGAAAGACTTGTTGAAATCTGGTCCTAACTGGGATAAGAACCCACAACCATTGCTTTGAGGCAGTAAATGGCTTGTATAAAGTTATTTTGAGTTAGAATATGTTATAATACAATGAATTTGATTGATTACAAGTGCTAGATATGGATGAAGAATCTTTAGAAGTGTGAAGAAAGACTTATTGAAATCTGGTCCCAAATCGGATAAGAACCCACAACCAATGCTTTGAGGCAGTAAATGGCTTGTCTAAATTTATTTTGGGTTAGAATATGTTATAATACAATGAATTTAATTGATTACAAGTCCTAGAGATGGATGAAGAATTTTTAGAAGTGTTAAGAAAGACTTATTGAAATCTGGTCCCAAATTGGATAAGAACCCACAACCAATGCTTTGAGGCAGTAAATGGCTTGTATAAATTTATTTTGGGTTAGAATATGTTATAATATAATGAATTTAATTGATTACAAGTCCTAGAGATGGATGAAGAATGTTTAGAAGTGTTAAGAAAGACTTATTGAAATCTGGTCCCAAATTGGATAAGAACCGACAACCAATGCTTTGAGGCTGTAAATGGCTTGTATAAAGTTATTTTGGGTTAGAATATGTTATAATACAATGAATTTGATTGATTAAAAGTGCTAGAGATGGATGAAGAATCTTTAGAAGTGTGAAGAAAGACTTGTTGAATATTGGTCCCAAATGGGATAAGAACCCACAACCAATGCTTTGAGGCTGTAAATGGATTGTATAAAGTTAGTTTGGGTTAGAATATGTTATAATACAATGAATTTGATTGATTACAAGTGCTAGAGATGGATGAAGAATGTTTAGAAGTGTGAAGAAAGACTTATTGAAATCTGATCCCAAATGGGATAAGAACCCACAACCATTGCTTTGAGGCAGTAAATGGCTTGTATAAGGTTATTTTGGGTTAAAATATGTTATAATACAATGAATTTGATTGATTACAAGTGCTAGAGGTGGATGTAGAATGTTTAGAAGTGTGAAGAAAGACTTGTTGAAATCTGGTCCTAACTGGGATAAGAAACCACAACCATTGCTTTGAGGCAGTAAATGGCTTGTATAAAGTTATTTTGGGTTAGAATATGTTATAATACAATGAATTTGATTGATTACAAGTGCTAGATATGGATGAAGAATCTTTAGAAGTGTGAAGAAAGACTTATTGAAATCTGGTCCCAAATGGGATAAGAACCCACAACCAATGCTTTGAGGCAGTAAATGGCTTGTCTAAATTTATTTTGGGTTAGAATATGTTATAATACAATGAATTTAATTGATTACAAGTCCTAGAGATGGATGAAGAATTTTTAGAATTGTTAAGAAAGACTTATTGAAATCTGGTCCCAAATTGGATAAGAACCCACAACAAGGCTTTGAGGCTGTAAATGGCTTGTATAAAGTTATTTTGGGTTAGAATATGTTATAATACAATGAATTTGATTGATTAAAAGTGCTAGAGATGGATGAAGAATCTTTAGAAGTGTGAAGAAAGACTTGTTGAATATTGGTCCCAAATGGGATAAGAACCCACAACCAATGCTTTGAGGCTGTAAATGGATTGTATAAAGTTAGTTTGGGTTAGAATATGTTATAATACAATGAATTTGATTGATTACAAGTGCTAGAGATGGATGAAGAATGTTTAGAAGTGTGAAGAAAGACTTATTGAAATCTGATCCCAAATGGGATAAGGACCCACAACCATTGCTTTGAGGCAGTAAATGGCTTGTATAAGGTTATTTTGGGTTAAAATATGTTATAATACAATGAATTTGATTGATTACAAGTGCTAGAGATGGATGTAGAATGTTTAGAAGTGTGAAGAAAGACTTGTTGAAATCTGGTCCTAACTGGGATAAGAACCCACAACCATTGCTTTGAGGCAGTAAATGGCTTGTATAAAGTTATTTTGGGTTAGAATATGTTATAATACAATGAATTTGATTGATTACAAGTCGTAGACATGGATGAAGAATGGTTAGAAGTGTGAAGAAAGACTTGTTGAAATTTGGTCCCATATGGGATAAGAACCCACAGCCATTGCTTTGATGCAGTAAATGGCTTGTAAAAGGTTATTTTGGGTTAGAATATGTTATAATACAATGAATTTGATTGATTACAAGTGCTAGAGATGGATGAAGAATGTTTAGAAGTGTTAAGAAAGACTTATTGAAATCTGGTCCCAAATGGGATAAGAACCCACAACCAATGCTGTGAGGCAGTAAATGGCTTGTATAAAGTTATTTTGGGTTAGAATATGTTATAATACAATGAATTTGATTGATTACAAGTGCTAGAGATGGATGAAGAATGCTTAGAAGTGTGAAGAAAGATTTGTTGAAATCTGGTCCCAAATGGGATAAGAACCCAAAACCAATGCTTTGAGGCAGTAAATGGCTTGTATAAATTTATTTTGGGTTAGAATATGTTATAATACAATGAATTTGTTTGATTACAGGTCCTAGAGATGGATGAAGAATGTTTAGAAGTGTGAAGAAAGACTTATTGAAATCTGGTCCCAAATTGGATAAGAACCCACAACCAATGCTTTGAGGGTGTAAATGGCTTGTATAAAGTTATTTTGGGTTAGAATATGTTATAATACAATGAATTTGATTGATTACAAGTGCTAGATATGGATGAAGAATCTTTAGAAGTGTGAAGAAAGACTTGTTGAAATATAGTGCCAAATGGGATAAGAACCCACAACCATTGCTTTGAGGCAGTAAATGGCTTGTAAAAGGTTATTTTGGGTTAGAATATGTTATAATACAATGCATTTGATTGATTACAAGTGCTAGAGATGGATGAAGAATGTTTAGAAGTGTGAAGAAAGACTTATTGAAATCTGGTCCTAAATGGGATAAGAACCCAAAACAATTGGTTTGAGGCAGTAAATGGCTTGTATAAAGTTATTTTGGGTTAGAATATGTTATAATACAATGAATTTGATTGATTACAAGTGCTAGAGATGGATGAAGAATGTTTAGAAGTGTGAAGAAAGACTTATTGAAATCTGATCCCAAATGGGATAAGAACCCACAACCATTGCTTTGAGGCAGTAAATGGCTTGTATACGGTTATTTTGGGTTAAAATATGTTATAATACAATGAATTTGATTGATTACAAGTGCTAGAGATGGATGTAGAATGTTTAGAAGTGTGAAGAAAGACTTGTTGAAATCTGGTCCTAACTGGGATAAGAACCACAACCATTGCTTTGAGGCAGTAAATGGCTTGTATAAAGTTATTTTGGGTTAGAATATGTTATAATACAATGAATTTGATTGATTACAAGTGCTAGATATGGATGAAGAATCTTTAGAAGTGTGAAGAAAGACTTATTGAAATCTGGTCCCAAATGGGATAAGAACCCACAACCAATGCTTTGAGGCAGTAAATGGCTTGTCTAAATTTATTTTGGGTTAGAATATGTTATAATACAATGAATTTAATTGATTACAAGTCCTAGAGATGGATGAAGAATTTTTAGAAGTGTTAAGAAAGACTTATTGAAATCTGGTCCCAAATTGGATAAGAACCCACAACCAATGCTTTGAGGCAGTAAATGGCTTGTATAAATGTATTTTGGGTTAGAATATGTTATAATATAATGAATTTAATTGATTACAAGTCCTAGAGATGGATGAAGAATGTTTAGAAGTGTTAAGAAAGACTTATTGAAATCTGGTCCCAAATTGGATAAGAACCCACAACCAATGCTTTGAGGCTGTAAATGGCTTGTATAAAGTTATTTTGGGTTAGAATATGTTATAATACAATGAATTTGATTGATTAAAAGTGCTAGAGATGGATGAAGAATCTTTAGAAGTGTGAAGAAAGACTTGTTGAATATTGGTCCCAAATGGGATAAGAACCCACAACCAATGCTTTGAGGCTGTAAATGGATTGTATAAAGTTAGTTTGGGTTAGAATATGTTATAATACAATGAATTTGATTGATTACAAGTGCTAGAGATGGATGAAGAATGTTTAGAAGTGTGAAGAAAGACTTATTGAAATCAGATCCCAAATGGGATAAGAACCCACAACCATTGCTTTGAGGCAGTAAATGGCTTGTATACGGTTATTTTGGGTTAAAATATGTTATAATACAATGAATTTGATTGATTACAAGTGCTAGAGATGGATGTAGAATATTTAGAAGTGTGAAGAAAGACTTGTTGAAATCTGGTCCTAACTGGGATAAGAACCCACAACCATTGCTTTGAGGCAGTAAATGGCTTGTATAAAGTTATTTTGGGTTAGAATATGTTATAATACAATGAATTTGATTGATTACAAGTGCTAGATATGGATGAAGAATCTTTAGAAGTGTGAAGAAAGACTTATTGAAATCTGGTCCCAAATGGGATAAGAACCCACAACCAATGCTTTGAGGCAGTAAATGGCTTGTCTAAATTTATTTTGGGTTAGAATATGTTATAATACAATGAATTTAATTGATTACAAGTCCTAGAGATGGATGAAGAATTTTTAGAAGTGTTAAGAAAGACTTATTGAAATCTGGTCCCAAATTGGATAAGAACCCACAACAAGGCTTTGAGGCTGTAAATGGCTTGTATAAAGTTATTTTGGGTTAGAATATGTTATAATACAATGAATTTGATTGATTAAAAGTGCTAGAGATGGATGAAGAATCTTTAGAAGTGTGAAGAAAGACTTGTTGAATATTGGTCCCAAATGGGATAAGAACCCACAACCAATGCTTTGAGGCTGTAAATGGATTGTATAAAGTTAGTTTGGGTTAGAATATGTTATAATACAATGAATTTGATTGATTACAAGTGCTAGAGATGGATGAAGAATGTTTAGAAGTGTGAAGAAAGACTTATTGAAATCTGATCCCAAATGGGATAAGAACCCACAACCATTGCTTTGAGGCAGTAAATGGCTTGTATAAGGTTATTTTGGGTTAAAATATGTTATAATACAATGAATTTGATTGATTACAAGTGCTAGAGATGGATGTAGAATGTTTAGAAGTGTGAAGAAAGACTTGTTGAAATCTGGTCCTAACTGGGATAAGAACCCACAACCATTGCTTTGAGGCAGTAAATGGCTTGTATAAAGTTATTTTGGGTTAGAATATGTTATAATACAATGAATTTGATTGATTACAAGTCGTAGACATGGATGAAGAATGGTTAGAAGTGTGAAGAAAGACTTGTTGAAATTTGGTCCCATATGGGATAAGAACCCACAACCATTGCTTTGATGCAGTAAATGGCTTGTAAAAGGTTATTTTGGGTTAGAATATGTTATAATACAATGAATTTGATTGATTACAAGTGCTAGAGATGGATGAAGAATGTTTAGAAGTGTTAAGAAAGACTTATTGAAATCTGGTCCCAAATGGGATAAGAACCCACAACCAATGCTGTGAGGCAGTAAATGGCTTGTATAAAGTTATTTTGGGTTAGAATATGTTATAATACAATGAATTTGATTGATTACAAGTGCTAGATATGGATGAAGAATGCTTAGAAGTGTGAAGAAAGATTTGTTGAAATCTGGTCCCAAATGGGATAAGAACCCAAAACCAATGCTTTGAGGCAGTAAATGGCTTGTATAAATTTATTTTGGGTTAGAATATGTTATAATACAATGAATTTGATTGATTACAGGTCCTAAAGATGGATGAAGAATGTTTAGAAGTGTGAAGAAAGACTTATTGAAATCTGGTCCCAAATTGGATAAGAACCCACAACCAATGCTTTGAGGGTGTAAATGGCTTGTATAAAGTTATTTTGGGTTAGAATATGTTATAATACAATGAATTTGATTGATTACAAGTGCTAGATATGGATGAAGAATCTTTAGAAGTGTGAAGAAAGACTTGTTGAAATATAGTGCCAAATGGGATAAGAACCCACAACCATTGCTTTGAGGCAGTAAATGGCTTGTAAAAGGTTATTTTGGGTTAGAATATGTTATAATACAATGCATTTGATTGATTACAAGTGCTAGAGATGGATGAAGAATGTTTAGAAGTGTGAAGAAAGACTTATTGAAATCTGGTCCTAAATGGGATAAGAACCCAAAACAATTGGTTTGAGGCAGTAAATGGCTTGTATAAAGTTATTTTGGGTGAGAATATGTTATAATACAATGAATTTGATTGATTACAAGTGCTAGAGATGGATGAAGAATGTTTAGAAGTGTGAAGAAAGACTTATTGAAATCTTATCCCAAATGGGATAAGAACCCACAACCATTGCTTTGAGGAAGTAAATGGCTTGTATAAGGTTATTTTGGGTTAAAATATGTTATAATACAATGAATTTGATTGATTACAAGTGCTAGAGATGGATGTAGAATGTTTAGAAGTGTGAAGAAAGACTTGTTGAAATCTGGTCCTAACTGGGATAAGAACCCACAACCATTGCTTTGAGGCAGTAAATGGCTTGTATAAAGTTATTTTGGGTTAGAATATGTTATAATACAATGAATTTGATTGATTACAAGTCCTAGACATCGATGAAGAATGGTTAGAAGTGTGAAGAAAGACTTGTTGAAATTTGGTCCCAAATGGGATAAGAACCCACAACCATTGCTTTGATGCAGTAAATGGCTTGTAAAAGGTTATTTTGGGTTAGAATATGTTATAATACAATGAATTTGATTGATTACAAGTGCTAGAGATGGATGAAGAATGTTTAGAAGTGTTAAGAAAGACTTATTGAAATCTGGTCCCAATGGGATAAGAACCCACAACCAATGCTGTGAGGCAGTAAATGGTTTGTATAAAGTTATTTTGGGTTAGAATATGTTATAATACAATGAATTTGATTGATTACAAGTCCTAGAGATGGATGAAGAATGCTTAGAAGTGTGAAGAAAGATTTGTTGAAATCTGGTCCCAAATGGGATAAGAACCCACAACCAATGCTTTGAGGCAGTAAATGGTTTGTATAAATTTATTTTGGGTTAGAATAGGTTATAATACAATGAATTTGATTGATTACAGGTCCTAGAGATGGATGAAGAATGTTTAGAAGTGTGAAGAAAGACTTATTGAAATCTGGTCCCAAATTGGATAAGAACCCACAACCAATGCTTTGAGGCTGTAAATGGCTTGTATAAAGTTATTTTGGGTTAGAATATGTTATAATAGAATGAATTTGATTGATTACAAGTGCTAGATATGGATAAAGAATCTTTAGAAGTGTGAAGAAAGACTTATTGAAATCTGGTCCCAAATGAGATAAGAACCCACAACCAATGCTTTGAGGCAGTAAATGACTTGTATAAATTTATTTTGGGTTAGAATATGTTATAATACAATGAATTTAATTGATTACAAGTCCTAGAGATGGATGAAGAATTTTTAGAAGTGTTAAGAAAGACTTATTGAAATCTGGTCCCAAATTGGATAAGAACCCACAACCAATGCTTTGAGGCAGTAAATGGCTTGTATAAATTTATTTTGGGTTAGAATATGTTATAATATAATGAATTTAATTGATTACAAGTCCTAGAGATGGATGAAGAATGTTTAGAAGTGTTAAGAAAGACTTATTGAAATCTGGTCCCAAATTGGATAAGAACCCACAACCAATGCTTTGAGGCTGTAAATGGCTTGTATAAAGTTATTTTGGGTTAGAATATGTTATAATACAATGAATTTGATTGATTAAAAGTGCTAGAGATGGATGAAGAATCTTTAGAAGTGTGAAGAAAGACTTGTTGAATATTGGTCCCAAATGGGATAAGAACCCACAACCAATGCTTTGAGGCAGTAAATGGCTTGTATAAATTTATTTTGGGTTAGAATATGTTATAATACAATGAATTTGATTGATTACAGGTCCTAGAGATGGATGAAGAATGTTTAGAAGTGTGAAGAAAGACTTATTGAAATCTGGTCCCAAATTGGATAAGAACCCACAACCAATGCTTTGAGGCTGTAAATGGCTTGTATAAAGTTATTTTGGGTTAGAATATGTTATAATACAATGAATTTGATTGATTACAAGTGCTAGAGATGGATGAAGAATGTTTAGAAGTGTGAAGAAAGACTTATTGAAATCTGATCCCAAATGGGATAAGAACCCACAACCATTGCTTTGAGGAAGTAAATGGCTTGTATAAGGTTATTTTGGGTTAAAATATGTTATAATAGAATGAATTTGATTGATTACAAGTGCTAGAGATGGATGTAGAATGTTTAGAAGTGTGAAGAAAGACTTGTTGAAATCTGGTCCTAACTGGGATAAGAAGCCACAACCATTGCTTTGAGGCAGTAAATGGCTTGTATAAAGTTATTTTGGGTTAGAATATGTTATAATACAATGAATTTGATTGATTACAAGTCCTAGACATGGATGAAGAATGGTTAGAAGTGTGAAGAAAGACTTGTTGAAATTTGGTCCCAAATGGGATAAGAACCCACAACCATTGCTTTGATGCAGTAAATGGCTTGTAAAAGGTTATTTTGGGTTAGAATATGTTATAATACAATGAATTTGATTGATTACAACTGCTAGAGATGGATGAAGAATGTTTAGAAGTGTTAAGAAAGACTTATTGAAATCTGGTCCCAAATGGGATAAGAACCCACAACCAATGCTATGAGGCAGTAAATGGCTTGTATAAAGTTATTTTGGGTTAGAATATGTTATAATACAATGAATTTGATTGATTACAAGTCCTAGAGATGGATGAAGAATGCTTAGAAGTGTGAAGAAAGATTTGTTGAAATCTGGTCCCAAATGGGATAAGAACCCACAACCAATGCTTTGAGGCAGTAAATGGCTTGTATAAAGTTATTTTGGGTTAGAATATGTTATAATACAATGAATTTGATTGATTACAAGTGCTAGAGATGGATGAAGAATGTTTAGAAGTGTGAAGAAAGACTTATTGAAATCTGATCCCAAATGGGATAAGAACCCACAACCATTGCTTTGAGGAAGTAAATGGCTTGTATAAGGTTATTTTGGGTTAAAATATGTTATAATACAATGAATTTGATTGATTACAAGTGCTAGAGATGGATGTAGAATGTTTAGAAGTGTGAAGAAAGACTTGTTGAAATCTGGTCCTAACTGGGATAAGAAGCCACAACCATTGCTTTGAGGCAGTAAATGGCTTGTATAAAGTTATTTTGGGTTAGAATATGTTATAATACAATGAATTTGATTGATTACAAGTCCTAGACATGGATGAAGAATGGTTAGAAGTGTGAAGAAAGACTTGTTGAAATTTGGTCCCAAATGGGATAAGAACCCACAACCATTGCTTTGATGCAGTAAATTGCTTGTAAAAGGTTATTTTGGGTTAGAATATGTTATAATACAATGAATTTGATTGATTACAACTGCTAGAGATGGATGAAGAATGTTTAGAAGTGTTAAGAAAGACTTATTGAAATCTGGTCCCAAATGGGATAAGAACCCACAACCAATGCTATGAGGCAGTAAATGGCTTGTATAAAGTTATTTTGGGTTAGAATATGTTATAATACAATGAATTTGATTGATTACAAGTCCTAGAGATGGATGAAGAATGCTTAGAAGTGTGAAGAAAGATTTGTTGAAATCTGGTCCCAAATGGGATAAGAACCCACAACCAATGCTTTGAGGCAGTAAATGGCTTGTATAAATTTATTTTGGGTTAGAATATGTTATAATACAATGAATTTGATTGATTACAGGTCCTAGAGATGGATGAAGAATGTTTAGAAGTGTGAAGAAAGACTTATTGAAATCTGGTCCCAAATTGGATAAGAACCCACAACCAATGCTTTGAGGCTGTAAATGGCTTGTATAAATTTATTTTGGGTTAGAATATGTTATAATATAATGAATTTAATTGATTACAAGTCCTAGAGATGGATGAAGAATGTTTAGAAGTGTTAAGAAAGACTTATTGAAATCTGGTCCCAAATTGGATAAGAACCCACAACCAATGCTTTGAGGCAGTAAATGGCTTGTATAAAGTTATTTTGGGTTAGAATATGTTATAATACAATGAATTTGATTGATTACAAGTGCTAGAGATGGATGAAGAATGTTTAGAAGTGTGAAGAAAGACTTATTGAAATCTGATCCCAAATGGGATAAGAACCCACAACCATTGCTTTGAGGAAGTAAATGGCTTGTATAAGGTTATTTTGGGTTAAAATATGTTATAATACAATGAATTTGATTGATTACAAGTGCTAGAGATGGATGTAGAATGTTTAGAAGTGTGAAGAAAGACTTGTTAAAATCTGGTCCTAACTGGGATAAGAAGCCACAACCATTGCTTTGAGGCAGTAAATGGCTTGTATAAAGTTATTTTGGGTTAGAATATGTTATAATACAATGAATTTGATTGATTACAAGTCCTAGACATGGATGAAGAATGGTTAGAAGTGTGAAGAAAGACTTGTTGAAATTTGGTCCCAAATGGGATAAGAACCCACAACCATTGCTTTGATGCAGTAAATTGCTTGTAAAAGGTTATTTTGGGTTAGAATATGTTATAATACAATGAATTTGATTGATTACAACTGCTAGAGATGGATGAAGAATGTTTAGAAGTGTTAAGAAAGACTTATTGAAATCTGGTCCCAAATGGGATAAGAACCCACAACCAATGCTATGAGGCAGTAAATGGCTTGTATAAAGTTATTTTGGGTTAGAATATGTTATAATACAATGAATTTGATTGATTACAAGTCCTAGAGATGGATGAAGAATGCTTAGAAGTGTGAAGAAAGCTTTGTTGAAATCTGGTCCCAAATGGGATAAGAACCCACAACCAATGCTTTGAGGCAGTAAATGGCTTGTATAAATTTATTTTGGGTTAGAATATGTTATAATACAATGAATTTGATTGATTACAGGTCCTAGAGATGGATGAAGAATGTTTAGAAGTGTGAAGAAAGACTTATTGAAATCTGGTCCCAAATTGGATAAGAACCCACAACCAATGCTTTGAGGCTGTAAATGGCTTGTATAAATTTATTTTGGGTTAGAATATGTTATAATATAATGAATTTAATTGATTACAAGTCCTAGAGATGGATGAAGAATGTTTAGAAGTGTTAAGAAAGACTTATTGAAATCTGGTCCCAAATTGGATAAGAACCCACAACCAATGCTTTGAGGCTGTAAATGGCTTGTATAAAGTTATTTTGGGTTAGAATATGTTATAATACAATGAATTTGATTGATTAAAAGTGCTAGAGATGGATGAAGAATCTTTAGAAGTGTGAAGAAAGACTTGTTGAATATTGGTCCCAAATGGGATAAGAACCCACAACCAATGCTTTGAGGCAGTAAATGGCTTGTATAAATTTATTTTGGGTTAGAATATGTTATAATACAATGAATTTGATTGATTACAGGTCCTAGAGATGGATGAAGAATGTTTAGAAGTGTGAAGAAAGACTTATTGAAATCTGGTCCCAAATTGGATAAGAACCCACAACCAATGCTTTGAGGCTGTAAATGGCTTGTATAAAGTTATTTTGGGTTAGAATATGTTATAATACAATGAATTTGATTGATTACAAGTGCTAGATATGGATGAAGAATGTTTAGAAGTGTGAAGAAAGACTTATTTGAAATCTGATCCCAAATGGGATAAGAACCCACAACCATTGCTTTGAGGAAGTAAATGGCTTGTATAAGGTTATTTTGGGTTAAAATATGTTATAATACAATGAATTTGATTGATTACAAGTGCTAGAGATGGATGTAGAATGTTTAGAAGTGTGAAGAAAGACTTGTTGAAATCTGGTCCTAACTGGGATAAGAAGCCACAACCATTGCTTTGAGGCAGTAAATGGCTTGTATAAAGTTATTTTGGGTTAGAATATGTTATAATACAATGAATTTGATTGATTACAAGTCCTAGACATGGATGAAGAATGGTTAGAAGTGTGAAGAAAGACTTGTTGAAATTTGGTCCCAAATGGGATAAGAACCCACAACCATTGCTTTGATGCAGTAAATGGCTTGTAAAAGGTTATTTTGGGTTAGAATATGTTATAATACAATGAATTTGATTGATTACAACTGCTAGAGATGGATGAAGAATGTTTAGAAGTGTTAAGAAAGACTTATTGAAATCTGGTCCCAAATGGGATAAGAACCCACAACCAATGCTATGAGGCAGTAAATGGCTTGTATAAAGTTATTTTGGGTTAGAATATGTTATAATACAATGAATTTGATTGATTACAAGTCCTAGAGATGGATGAAGAATGCTTAGAAGTGTGAAGAAAGATTTGTTGAAATCTGGTCCCAAATGGGATAAGAACCCACAACCAATGCTTTGTGGCAGTAAATGGCTTGTATAAATTTATTTTGGGTTAGAATATGTTCTAATACAATGAATTTGATTGATTACAGGTCCTAGAGATGGATGAAGAATGTTTAGAAGTGTGAAGAAAGACTTATTGAAATCTGGTCCCAAATTGGATAAGAACCCACAACCAATGCTTTGAGGCTGTAAATGGCTTGTATAAAGTTATTTTGGGTTAAAATATGTTATAATAGAATGAATTTGATTGATTACAAGTGCTAGATATGGATGAAGAATCTTTAGAAGTGTGAAGAAAGACTTATTGAAATCTGGTCCCAAATGAGATAAGAACCCACAACCAATGCTTTGAGGCAGTAAATGACTTGTATAAATTTATTTTGGGTTAGAGTATGTTATAATACAATGAATTTAATTGATTACAAGTCCTAGAGATGGATGAAGAATTTTTAGAAGTGTTAAGAAAGACTTATTGAAATCTGGTCCCAAATTGGATAAGAACCCACAACCAATGCTTTGAGGCAGTAAATGGCTTGTATAAATTTATTTTGGGTTAGAATATGTTATAATATAATGAATTTAATTGATTACAAGTCCTAGAGATGGATGAAGAATGTTTAGAAGTGTTAAGAAAGACTTATTGAAATCTGGTCCCAAATTGGATAAGAACCCACAACCAATGCTTTGAGGCTGTAAATGGCTTGTATAAAGTTATTTTGGGTTAGAATATATTATAATACAATGAATTTGATTGATTAAAAGTGCTAGAGATGGATGAAGAATCTTTAGAAGTGTGAAGAAAGACTTGTTGAATATTGGTCCCAAATGGGATAAGAACCCACAACCAATGCTTTGAGGCTGTAAATGGATTGTATAAAGTTAGTTTGGGTTAGAATATGTTATAATACAATGAATTTGATTGATTACAAGTGCTAGAGATGGATGAAGAATGTTTAGAAGTGTGAAGAAAGACTTATTGAAATCTGATCCCAAATGGGATAAGAACCCACAACCATTGCTTTGATGCAGTAAATGGCTTGTAAAAGGTTATTTTGGGTTAGAATATGTTATAATACAATGAATTTGATTGATTACAAGTGCTAGAGATGGATGAAGAATGATTAGAAGTGTGAAGAAAGACTTATTGAAATCTGATCCCAAATGGGATAAGAACCCACAACCATTGCTTTGAGGCAGTAAATGGCTTGTATACGGTTATTTTGGGTTAAAATATGTTATAATACAATGAATTTGATTGATTACAAGTGCTAGAGAGGGATGTAGAATGTTTAGAAGTGTGAAGAAAGACTTGTTGAAATCTGGTCCTAACTGGGATAAGAACCCACAACCATTGCTTTGAGGCAGTAAATGGCTTGTATAAAGTTATTTTGGGTTAGAATATGTTATAATACAATGAATTTGATTGATTACAAGTGCTAGATATGGATGAAGAATCTTTAGAAGTGTGAAGAAAGACTTATTGAAATCTGGTCCCAAATTGGATAAGAACCCACAACCAATGCTTTGAGGCTGTAAATGGCTTGTATAATGTTATTTTGGGTTAGAATATGTTATAATAGAATGAATTTGATTGATTACAAGTGTTAGATATGGATGAAGAATCTTTAGAAGTGTGAAGAAAGACTTATTGAAATCTGGTCCCAAATGGGATAAGAACCCACAACCAATGCTTTGAGGCAGTAAATGGCTTGTATAAATTTATTTTGGGTTAGAATATGTTATAATACAATGAATTTAATTGATTACAAGTCCTAGAGATGGATGAAGAATTTTTAGAAGTGTTAAGAAAGACTTATTGAAATCTGGTCCCAAATTGGATAAGAACCCACAACAAGGCTTTGAGGCTGTAAATGGCTTGTATAAAGTTATTTTGGGTTAGAATATGTTATAATACAATGAATTTGATTGATTAAAAGTGCTAGAGATGGATGAAGAATCTTTAGAAGTGTGAAGAAAGACTTGTTGAATATTGGTCCCAAATGGGATAAGAACCCACAACCAATGCTTTGAGGCTGTAAATGGATTGTATAAAGTTAGTTTGGGTTAGAATATGTTATAATACAATGAATTTGATTGATTACAAGTGCTAGAGATGGATGAAGAATGTTTAGAAGTGTGAAAAAAGACTTATTGAAATCTGATCCCAAATGGGATAAGAACCCACAACCATTGCTTTGAGGCAGTAAATGGCTTGTATAAGGTTATTTTGGGTTAAAATATGTTATAATACAATTAATTTGATTGATTACAAGTGCTAGAGATGGATGTAGAATGTTTAGAAGTGTGAAGAAAGACTTGTTGAAATCTGGTCCTAACTGGGATAAGAACCCACAACCATTGCTTTGAGGCAGTAAATGGCTTGTATAAGGTTATTTTGGGTTAGAATATGTTATAATACAATGAATTTGATTGATTACAAGTCGTAGACATGGATGAAGAATGGTTAGAAGTGTGAAGAAAGACTTGTTGAAATCTGGTCCCAAATGGGATAAGAACCCAAAACCAATGCTTTGAGGCAGTAAATGGCTTGTATAAATTTATTTTGGATTAGAATATGTTATAATACAATGAATTTGATTGATTACAGGTCCTAGAGATGGATGAAGAATGTTTAGAAGTGTGAAGAAAGACTTATTGAAATCTGGTCCCAAATTGGATAAGAACCCACAACCAATGCTTTGAGGGTGTAAATGGCTTGTATTAAGTTATTTTGGGTTAGAATATGTTATAATACAATGAATTTGATTGATTACAAGTGCTAGATATGGATGAAGAATCTTTAGAAGTGTGAAGAAAGACTTGTTGAAATCTGGTCCCAAATGGGATAAGAACCCACAACCATTGCTTTGAGGCAGTAAATGGCTTGTAAAAGGTTATTTTGGGTTAGAATATGTTATAATACAATGCATTTGATTGATTACAAGTGCTAGAGATGGATGAAGAATGTTTAGAAGTGTGAAGAAAGACTTATTGAAATCTGGTCCTAAATGGGATAAGAACCCAAAACAATTGGTTTGAGGCAGTAAATGGCTTGTATAAAGTTATTTTGGGTTAGAATATGTTATAATACAATGAATTTGATTGATTACAAGTGCTAGAGATGGATGAAGAATGTTTAGAAGTGTGAAGAAAGACTTATTGAAATCTGATCCCAAATGGGATAAGAACCCACAACCATTGCTTTGAGGAAGTAAATGGCTTGTATAAGGTTATTTTGGGTTAAAATATATTATAATACAATGAATTTGATTGATTACAAGTGCTAGAGATGGATGTAGAATGTTTAGAAGTGTGAAGAAAGACTTGTTGAAATCTGGTCCTAACTGGGATAAGAACCCACAACCATTGCTTTGAGGCAGTAAATGGCTTGTATAAAGTTATTTTGGGTTAGAATATGTTATAATACAATGAATTTGATTGATTACAAGTCCTAGACATGGATGAAGAATGGTTAGAAGTGTGAAGAAAGACTTGTTGAAATTTAGTCCCAAATGGGATAAGAACCCACAACCATTGCTTTGATGCAGTAAATGGCTTGTAAAAGGTTATTTTGGGTTAGAATATGTTATAATACAATGAATTTGATTGATTACAAGTGCTAGAGATGGATGAAGAATGTTTAGAAGTGTTAAGAAAGACTTATTGAAATCTGGTCCCAAATGGGATAAGAACCCACAACCAATGCTGTGAGGCAGTAAATGGCTTGTATAAAGTTATTTTGGGTTAGAATATGTTATAATACAATGAATTTGATTGATTACAAGTCCTAGAGATGGATGAAGAATGCTTAGAAGTGTGAAGAAAGATTTGTTGAAATCTGGTCCCAAATGGGATAAGAACCCACAACCAATGCTTTGAGGCAGTAAATGGCTTGTATAAATTTATTTTGGGTTAGAATATGTTATAATACAATGAATTTGATTGATTACAGGTCCTAGAGATGGATGAAGAATGTTTAGAAGTATGAAGAAAGACTTATTGAAATCTGGTCCCAAATTGGATAAGAACCCACAACCAATGCTTTGAGGCTGTAAATTGCTTGTATAAAGTTATTTTGGGTTAGAATATGTTATAATACAATGAATTTGATTGATTACAAGTGCTAGATATGGATGAAGAATCTTTAGAAGTGTGAAGAAAGACTTGTTGAAATATGGTCCCAAATGGGATAAGAACCCACAACCATTGCTTTGAGGCAGTAAATGGCTTGTAAAAGGTTATTTTGGGTTAGAATATGTTATAATACAATGCATTTGATTGATTACAAGTGCTAGAGATGGATGAAGAATGTTTAGAAGTGTGAAGAAAGACTTATTGAAATATGGTCCTAACTGGGATAAGAACCCACAACCATTGCTTTGATGCAGTAAATGGCTTGTAAAAGGTTATTTTGGGTTAGAATATGTTATAATACAATGAATTTGATTGATTACAAGTGCTAGAGATGGATGAAGAATGTTTAGAAGTGTTAAGAAAGACTTGTTGAAATCTGGTCCCAACTGGGATAAGAACCCACAACCAATGCTTTGAGGCAGTAAATGGATTGTATAAAGTTAGTTATGGTTAGAATATGTTATAATACAATGAATTTGATTGATTACAAGTCCTAGACATGGATGAAGAATGGTTAGAAGTGTGAAGAAAGACTTATTGAAATCTGATCCCAAATGGAATAAGAACCCACAACCATTGCTTTGAGGCAGTAAATGGCTTGTATAAGGTTATTTTGGGTTAAAATATGTTATAATACAATGAATTTGATTGATTACAAGTGCTAGAGATGGATGTAGAATGTTTAGAAGTGTGAAGAAAGACTTATTGAAATCTGATCCCAAATGGGATAAGAACCCACAACCATTGCTTTGAGGAAGTAAATGGCTTGTATAAGGTTATTTTGGGTTAAAATATATTATAATACAATGAATTTGATTGATTACAAGTGCTAGAGATGGATGTAGAATGTTTAGAAGTGTGAAGAAAGACTTGTTGAAATCTGGTCCTAACTGGGATAAGAACCCACAACCATTGCTTTGAGGCAGTAAATGGCTTGTATAAAGTTATTTTGGGTTAGAATATGTTATAATACAATGAATTTGATTGATTACAAGTCCTAGACATGGATGAAGAATGGTTAGAAGTGTGAAGAAAGACTTGTTGAAATTTAGTCCCAAATGGGATAAGAACCCACAACCATTGCTTTGATGCAGTAAATGGCTTGTAAAAGGTTATTTTGGGTTAGAATATGTTATAATACAATGAATTTGATTGATTACAAGTGCTAGAGATGGATGAAGAATGTTTAGAAGTGTTAAGAAAGACTTATTGAAATCTGGTCCCAAATGGGATAAGAACCCACAACCAATGCTGTGAGGCAGTAAATGGCTTGTATAAAGTTATTTTGGGTTAGAATATGTTATAATACAATGAATTTGATTGATTACAAGTCCTAGAGATGGATGAAGAATGCTTAGAAGTGTGAAGAAAGATTTGTTGAAATCTGGTCCCAAATGGGATAAGAACCCACAACCAATGCTTTGAGGCAGTAAATGGCTTGTATAAATTTATTTTGGGTTAGAATATGTTATAATACAATGAATTTGATTGATTACAGGTCCTAGAGATGGATGAAGAATGTTTAGAAGTATGAAGAAAGACTTATTGAAATCTGGTCCCAAATTGGATAAGAACCCACAACCAATGCTTTGAGGCTGTAAATGGCTTGTATAAAGTTATTTTGGGTTAGAATATGTTATAATACAATGAATTTGATTGATTACAAGTGCTAGATATGGATGAAGAATCTTTAGAAGTGTGAAGAAAGACTTGTTGAAATATGGTCCCAAATGGGATAAGAACCCACAACCATTGCTTTGAGGCAGTAAATGGCTTGTAAAAGGTTATTTTGGGTTAGAATATGTTATAATACAATGCATTTGATTGATTACAAGTGCTAGAGATGGATGAAGAATGTTTAGAAGTGTGAAGAAAGACTTATTGAATTATGGTCCTAACTGGGATAAGAACCCACAACCATTGCTTTGATGCAGTAAATGGCTTGTAAAAGGTTATTTTGGGTTAGAATATGTTATAATACAATGAATTTGATTGATTACAAGTGCTAGAGATGGATGAAGAATGTTTAGAAGTGTTAAGAAAGACTTGTTGAAATCTGGTCCCAACTGGGATAAGAACCCACAACCAATGCTTTGAGGCAGTAAATGGATTGTATAAAGTTAGTTATGGTTAGAATATGTTATAATACAATGAATTTGATTGATTACAAGTCCTAGACATGGATGAAGAATGGTTAGAAGTGTGAAGAAAGACTTATTGAAATCTGATCCCAAATGGAATAAGAACCCACAACCATTGCTTTGAGGCAGTAAATGGCTTGTATAAGGTTATTTTGGGTTAAAATATGTTATAATACAATGAATTTGATTGATTACAAGTGCTAGAGATGGATGTAGAATGTTTAGAAGTGTGAAGAAAGACTTGTTGAAATCTGGTCCCAAATGGGATAAGAACCCACAACCAATGCTTTGAGGCTGTAAATGGATTGTATAAAGTTAGTTATGGTTAGAATATGTTATAATACAATGAATTTGATTGATTACAAGTGCTAGAGATGGATGTAGAATGTTTAGAAGTGTGAAGAAAGACTTGTTGAAATCTGGTCCCAAATGGGATAAGAACCCACAACCAATGCTTTGAGGCTGTAAATGGATTGTATGAAGTTAGTTATGGTTAGAATATGTTATAATACAATGAATTTGATTGATTACAAGTGCTAGAGATGGATGAAGAATGTTTAGAAGTGTGAAGAAAGACTTATTGAAATATGGTCCTAAATGGGATAAGAACCCAAAACAATTGGGATAAGAACCCACAACCAATGCTTTGAGGCTGTAAATGGATTGTATAAAGTTAGTTATGGTTAGAATATGTTATAATACAATGAATTTGATTGATTACAAGTGCTAGAGATGGATGTAGAATGTTTAGAAGTGTGAAGAAAGACTTGTTGAAATCTGGTCCTAACTGGGATAAGAACCCACAACCATTGCTTTGAGGCAGTAAATGGCTTGTATAAGGTTATTTTGGGTTAGAATATGTTATAATACAATGAATTTGATAGATTACAAGTCCTAGACATGGATGAAGAATGGTTAGAAGTGTGAAGAAAGACTTGTTGAAATCTGGTCCTAACTGGGATAAGAACCCACAACCATTGCTTTGATGCAGTAAATGGCTTGTAAAAGGTTATTTTGGGTTAGAATATGTTATAATACAATGAATTTGATTGATTACAAGTGCTAGAGATGGATGAAGAATGGTTAGAAGTGTGAAGAAAGACTTGTTGAAATCTGGTCCTAACTGGGATAAGAACCCACAACCATTGCTTTGATGCAGTAAATGGCTTGTAAAAGATTATTTTGGGTTAGAATATGTTATAATACAATGAATTTGATTGATTACAAGTGCTAGAGATGGATGAAGAATGTTTAGAAGTGTTAAGAAAGACTTGTTGAAATCTGGTCCCAACTGGGATAAGAACCCACAACCAATGCTTTGAGGCAGTAAATGGATTGTATAAAGTTAGTTATGGTTAGAATATGTTATAATACAATGAATTTGATTGATTACAAGTCCTAGACATGGATGAAGAATGGTTAGAAGTGTGAAGAAAGACTTATTGAAATATGATCCCAAATGGAATAAGAACCCACAACCATTGCTTTGAGGCAGTAAATGGCTTGTATAAGGTTATTTTGGGTTAAAATATGTTATAATACAATGAATTTGATTGATTACAAGTGCTAGAGATGGATGTAGAATGTTTAGAAGTGTGAAGAAAGACTTGTTGAAATCTGGTCCCAAATGGGATAAGAACCCACAACCAATGCTTTGAGGCTGTAAATGGATTGTATAAAGTTAGTTATGGTTAGAATATGTTATAATACAATGAATTTGATTGATTACAAGTGCTAGAGATGGATGTAGAATGTTTAGAAGTGTGAAGAAAGACTTGTTGAAATCTGGTCCCAAATGGGATAAGAACCCACAACCAATGCTTTGAGGCTGTAAATGGATTGTATAAAGTTAGTTATGGTTAGAATATGTTATAATACAATGAATTAGATTGATTACAAGTGCTAGAGATGGATGAAGAATGTTTAGAAGTGTGAAGAAAGACTTATTGAAATATGGTCCTAAATGGGATAAGAACCCAAAACAATTGGGATAAGAACCCACAACCAATGCTTTGAGGCTGTAAATGGATTGTATAAAGTTAGTTATGGTTAGAATATGTTATAATACAATGAATTTGATTGATTACAAGTGCTAGAGATGGATGTAGAATGTTTAGAAGTGTGAAGAAAGACTTGTTGAAATCTGGTCCTAACTGGGATAAGAACCCACAACCATTGCTTTGAGGCAGTAAATGGCTTGTATAAGGTTATTTTGGGTTAGAATATGTTATAATACAATGAATTTGATTGATTACAAGTCCTAGACATGGATGAAGAATGGTTAGAAGTGTGAAGAAAGACTTGTTGAAATCTGGTCCTAACTGGGATAAGAACCCACAACCATTGCTTTGATGCAGTAAATGGCTTGTAAAAGGTTATTTTGGGTTAGAATATGTTATAATACAATGAATTTGATTGATTACAAGTGCTAGAGATGGATGAAGAATGTTTAGAAGTGTTAAGAAAGACTTGTTGAAATCTGGTCCTAACTGGGATAAGAACCCACAACCAATTCTTTGAGGCAGTAAATGGATTGTATAAAGTTAGTTATGGTTAGAATATGTTATAATACAATGAATTTGATTGATTACAAGTCCTAGACATGGATGAAGAATGGTTAGAAGTGTGAAGAAAGACTTATTGAAATCTGATCCCAAATGGAATAAGAACCCACAACCATTGCTTTGAGGCAGTAAATGGCTTGTATAAGGTTATTTTGGGTTAAAATATGTTATAATACAATGAATTTGATTGATTACAAGTGCTAGAGATGGATGTAGAATGTTTAGAAGTGTGAAGAAAGACTTGTTGAAATCTGGTCCCAAATGGGATAAGAACCCACAACCAATGCTTTGAGGCTGTAAATGGATTGTATAAAGTTAGTTATGGTTAGAATATGTTATAATACAATGAATTTGATTGATTACAAGTGCTAGAGATGGATGTAGAATGTTTAGAAGTGTGAAGAAAGACTTGTTGAAATCTGGTCCCAAATGGGATAAGAACCCACAACCAATGCTTTGAGGCTGTAAATGGATTGTATAAAGTTAGTTATGGTTAGAATATGTTATAATACAATGAATTTGATTGATTACAAGTGCTAGAGATGGATGAAGAATGTTTAGAAGTGTGAAGAAAGACTTATTGAAATATGGTCCTAAATGGGATAAGAACCCAAAACAATTGGTTTGAGGCAGTAAATGGCTTGTATAAGGTTATTTTGGGTTAAAATATGTTATAATACAATGAATTTGATTGATTACAAGTGCTAGAGATGGATGTAGAATGTTTAGAAGTGTGAAGAAAGACTTGTTGAAATCTGGTCCTAACTGGGATAAGAACCCACAACCATTGCTTTGAGGCAGTAAATGGCTTGTATAAAGTTATTTTGGGTTAGAATATGTTATAATACAATGAATTTGATTGATTACAAGTCCTAGACATGGATGAAGAATGGTTAGAAGTGTGAAGAAAGACTTGTTGAAATTTGGTCCCAAATGGGATAAGAACCCACAACCATTGCTTTGATGCAGTAAATGGCTTGTAAAAGGTTATTTTGGGTTAGAATATGTTATAATACAATGAATTTGATTGATTACAAGTGCTAGAGATGGATGAAGAATGTTTAGAAGTGTTAAGAAAGACTTATTGAAATCTGGTCCCAAATGGGATAAGAACCCACAACCAATGCTGTGAGGCAGTAAATGGCTTGTATAAAGTTATTTTGGGTTAGAATATGTTATAATACAATGAATTTGATTGATTACAAGTCCTAGACATGGATGAAGAATGGTTAGAAGTGTGAAGAAAGACTTATTGAAATCTGATCCCAAATGGAATAAGAACCCACAACCATTGCTTTGAGGCAGTAAATGGCTTGTATAAGGTTATTTTGGGTTAAAATATGTTATAATACAATGAATTTGATCGATTACAAGTGCTAGAGATGGATGTAGAATGTTTAGAAGTGTGAAGAAAGACTTGTTGAAATCTGGTCCCAAATGGGATAAGAACCCACAACCAATGCTTTGAGGCTGTAAATGGATTGTATAAAGTTAGTTATGGTTAGAATATGTTATAATACAATGAATTTGATTGATTACAAGTGCTAGAGATGGATGTAGAATGTTTAGAAGTGTGAAGAAAGACTTGTTGAAATCTGGTCCCAAATGGGATAAGAACCCATAACCAATGCTTTGAGGCTGTAAATGGATTGTATAAAGTTAGTTATGGTTAGAATATGTTATAATACAATGAATTTGATTGATTACAAGTCCTAGACATGGATGAAGATTGGTTAGAAGTGTGAAGAAAGACTTATTGAAATCTGATCCCAAATGGAATAAGAACCCACAACCATTGCTTTGAGGCAGTAAATGGCTTGTATAAGGTTATTTTGGGTTAAAATATGTTATAATACAATGAATTTGATTGATTACAAGTGCTAGAGATGGATGTAGAATGTTTAGAAGTGTGAAGAAAGACTTATTGAAATCTGGTCCCTAATGGGGTAAGAATCCAAAACCAATGCTTTGAGGCAGTAAATGGCTTGTAAAAGGTTATTTTGGGTTAGAATATGTTATAATACAATGAATTTGATTGATTACAAGTGCTAGAGATGGATGAAGAATGTTTAGAAGTGTTAAGAAAGACTTATTGAAATCTGGTCCCAAATGGGATAAGAACCCACAACCAATGCTTTGAGGCAGTAAATGTCTTGTATAAAGTTATTTTGGGTTAGAATATGTTATAATACAATGAATTTGATTGATTACAAGTCCTAGAGATGGATAAAGAATGTTTAGAATTGTGAAGAAAGACTTGTTGAAATCTGGTCCCAAATGGGATAAGAACCCACAACCAATGCTTTGAGGCTGTAAATGGATTGTATAAAGTTAGTTATGGTTAGAATATGTTATAATACAATGAATTTGATTGATTACAAGTGCTAGAGATGGATGAAGAATGTTTAGAAGTGTGAAGAAAGACTTATTGAAATATGGTCCTAAATGGGATAAGAACCCAAAACAATTGGTTTGAGGCAGTAAATGGCTTGTATAAGGTTATTTTGGGTTAAAATATGTTATAATACAATGAATTTGATTGATTACAAGTGCTAGAGATGGATGTAGAATGTTTAGAAGTGTGAAGAAAGACTTGTTGAAATCTGGTCCTAACTGGGATAAGAACCCACAACCATTGCTTTGAGGCAGTAAATGGCTTGTATAAAGTTATTTTGGGTTAGAATATGTTATAATACAATGAATTTGATTGATTACAAGTCCTAGACATGGATGAAGAATGGTTAGAAGTGTGAAGAAAGACTTGTTGAAATTTGGTCCCAAATGGGATAAGAACCCACAACCATGGCTTTGATGCAGTAAATGGCTTGTAAAAGGTTATTTTGGGTTAGAATATATTATAATACAATGAATTTGATTGATTACAAGTGCTAGAGATGGATGAAGAATGTTTAGAAGTGTTAAGAAAGACTTATTGAAATCTGGTCCCAAATGGGATAAGAACCCACAACCAATGCTGTGAGGCAGTAAATGGCTTGTATAAAGTTATTTTGGGTTAGAATATGTTATAATACAATGAATTTGATTGATTACAAGTCCTAGACATGGATGAAGAATGGTTAGAAGTGTGAAGAAAGACTTATTGAAATCTGATCCCAAATGGAATAAGAACCCACAACCATTGCTTTGAGGCAGTAAATGGCTTGTATAAGGTTATTTTGGGTTAAAATATGTTATAATACAATGAATTTGATTGATTACAAGTGCTAGAGATGGATGTAGAATGTTTAGAAGTGTGAAGAAAGACTTGTTGAAATCTGGTCCCAAATGGGATAAGAACCCACAACCAATGCTTTGAGGCTGTAAATGGATTGTATAAAGTTAGTTATGGTTAGAATATGTTATAATACAATGAATTTGATTGATTACAAGTGCTAGAGATGGATGTAGAATGTTTAGAAGTGTGAAGAAAGACTTGTTGAAATCTGGTCCCAAATGGGATAAGAACCCACAACCAATGCTTTGAGGCTGTAAATGGATTGTATAAAGTTAGTTATGGTTAGAATATGTTATAATACAATGAATTTGATTGATTACAAGTGCTAGAGATGGATGAAGAATGTTTAGAAGTGTGAAGAAAGACTTATTGAAATATGGTCCTAAATGGGATAAGAACCCAAAACAATTGGTTTGAGGCAGTAAATGGCTTGTATAAGGTTATTTTGGGTTAAAATATGTTATAATACAATGAATTTGATTGATTAGAAGTGCTAGAGATGGATGTAGAATGTTTAGAAGTGTGAAGAAAGACTTGTTGAAATCTGGTCCTAACTGGGATAAGAACCCACAACCATTGCTTTGAGGCAGTAAATGGCTTGTATAAAGTTATTTTGGGTTAGAATATGTTATAATACAATGAATTTGATTGATTACAAGTCCTAGACATGGATGAAGAATGGTTAGAAGTGTGAAGAAAGACTTGTTGAAATTTGGTCCCAAATGGGATAAGAACCCACAACCATTGCTTTGATGCAGTAAATGGCTTGTAAAAGGTTATTTTGGGTTAGAATATGTTATAATACAATGAATTTGATTGATTACAAGTGCTAGAGATGGATGAAGAATGTTTAGAAGTGTTAAGAAAGACTTGTTGCAAACTGGGCCCAAATGGGATAAGAACCCACAACCAATGCTGTGAGGCAGTAAATGGCTTGTATAAAGTTATTTTGGGTTAGAATATGTTATAATACAATGAATTTGATTGATTACAAGTCCTAGACATGGATGAAGAATGGTTAGAAGTGTGAAGAAAGACTTATTGAAATCTGATCCCAAATGGAATAAGAACCCACAACCATTGCTTTGAGGCAGTAAATGGCTTGTATAAGGTTATTTTGGGTTAAAATATGTTATAATACAATGAATTTGATTGATTACAAGTGCTAGAGATGGATGTAGAATGTTTAGAAGTGTGAAGAAAGACTTGTTGAAATCTGGTCCCAAATGGGATAAGAACCCACAACCAATGCTTTGAGGCTGTAAATGGATTGTATAAAGTTAGTTATGGTTAGAATATGTTATAATACAATGAATTTGATTGATTACAAGTGCTAGAGATGGATGTAGAATGTTTAGAAGTGTGAAGAAAGACTTGTTGAAATCTGGTCCCAAATGGGATAAGAACCCACAACCAATGCTTTGAGGCTGTAAATGGATTGTATAAAGTTAGTTATGGTTAGAATATGTTATAATACAATGAATTTGATTGATTACAAGTGCTAGAGATGGATGAAGAATGTTTAGAAGTGTGAAGAAAGACTTATTGAAATATGGTCCTAAATGGGATAAGAACCCAAAACAATTGGTTTGAGGCAGTAAATGGCTTGTATAAGGTTATTTTGGGTTAAAATATGTTATAATACAATGAATTTGATTGATTACAAGTGCTAGAGATGGATGTAGAATGTTTAGAAGTGTGAAGAAAGACTTGTTGAAATCTGGTCCTAACTGGGATAAGAACCCACAACCATTGCTTTGAGGCAGTAAATGGCTTGTATAAAGTTATTTTGGGTTAGAATATGTTATAATACAATGAATTTGATTGATTACAAGTCCTAGACATGGATGAAGAATGGTTAGAAGTGTGAAGAAAGACTTGTTGAAATTTGGTCCCAAATGGGATAAGAACCCACAACCATTGCTTTGATGCAATAAATGGCTTGTAAAAGGTTATTTTGGGTTAGAATATGTTATAATACAATGAATTTGATTGATTACAAGTGCTAGAGATGGATGAAGAATGTTTAGAAGTGTTAAGAAAGACTTATTGAAATCTGGTCCCAAATGGGATAAGAACCCACAACCAATGCTGTGAGGCAGTAAATGGCTTGTATAAAGTTATTTTGGGTTAGAATATGTTATAATACAATGAATTTGATTGATTACAAGTCCTAGACATGGATGAAGAATGGTTAGAAGTGTGAAGAAAGACTTATTGAAATCTGATCCCAAATGGAATAAGAACCCACAACCATTGCTTTGAGGCAGTAAATGGCTTGTATAAGGTTATTTTGGGTTAAAATATGTTATAATACAATGAATTTGATTGATTACAAGTGCTAGAGATGGATGTAGAATGTTTAGAAGTGTGAAGAAAGACTTGTTGAAATCTGGTCCCAAATGGGATAAGAACCCACAACCAATGCTTTGAGGCTGTAAATGGATTGTATAAAGTTAGTTATGGTTAGAATATGTTATAATACAATGAATTTGATTGATTACAAGTGCTAGAGATGGATGTAGAATGTTTAGAAGTGTGAAGAAAGATTTGTTGAAATCTGGTCCCAAATGGGATAAGAACCCACAACCAATGCTTTGAGGCTGTAAATGGATTGTATAAAGTTAGTTATGGTTAGAATATGTTATAATACAATGAATTTGATTGATTACAAGTCCTAGACATGGATGAAGATTGGTTAGAAGTGTGAAGAAAGACTTATTGAAATCTGATCCCAAATGGAATAAGAACCCACAACCATTGCTTTGAGGCAGTAAATGGCTTGTATAAGGTTATTTTGGGTTAAAATATGTTATAATACAATGAATTTGATTGATTACAAGTGCTAGAGATGGATGTAGAATGTTTAGAAGTGTGAAGAAAGACTTATTGAAATCTGGTCCCTAATGGGGTAAGAATCCAAAACCAATGCTTTGAGGCAGTAAATGGCTTGTAAAAGGTTATTTTGGGTTAGAATATGTTATAATACAATGAATTTGATTGATTACAAGTGCTAGAGATGGATGAAGAATGTTTAGAAGTGTTAAGAAAGACTTATTGAAATCTGGTCCCAAATGGGATAAGAACCCACAACCAATGCTTTGAGGCAGTAAATGTCTTGTATAAAGTTATTTTGGGTTAGAATATGTTATAATACAATGAATTTGATTGATTACAAGTCCTAGAGATGGATGAAGAATGTTTAGAATTGTGAAGAAAGACTTGTTGAAATCTGGTCCCAAATGGGATAAGAACCCACAACCAATGCTTTGAGGCTGTAAATGGATTGTATAAAGTTAGTTATGGTTAGAATATGTTATAATACAATGAATTTGATTGATTACAAGTGCTAGAGATGGATGAAGAATGTTTAGAAGTGTGAAGAAAGACTTATTGAAATATGGTCCTAAATGGGATAAGAACCCAAAACAATTGGTTTGAGGCAGTAAATGGCTTGTATAAGGTTATTTTGGGTTAAAATATGTTATAATACAATGAATTTGATTGATTACAAGTGCTAGAGATGGATGTAGAATGTTTAGAAGTGTGAAGAAAGACTTGTTGAAATCTGGTCCTAACTGGGATAAGAACCCACAACCATTGCTTTGAGGCAGTAAATGGCTTGTATAAAGTTATTTTGGGTTAGAATATGTTATAATACAATGAATTTGATTGATTACAAGTCCTAGACATGGATGAAGAATGGTTAGAAGTGTGAAGAAAGACTTGTTGAAATTTGGTCCCAAATGGGATAAGAACCCACAACCATTGCTTTGATGCAGTAAATGGCTTGTAAAAGGTTATTTTGGGTTAGAATATGTTATAATACAATGAATTTGATTGATTACAAGTGCTAGAGATGGATGAAGAATGTTTAGAAGTGTTAAGAAAGACTTATTGAAATCTGGTCCCAAATGGGATAAGAACCCACAACCAATGCTGTGAGGCAGTAAATGGCTTGTATAAAGTTATTTTGGGTTAGAATATGTTATAATACAATGAATTTGATTGATTACAAGTCCTAGACATGGATGAAGAATGGTTAGAAGTGTGAAGAAAGACTTATTGAAATCTGATCCCAAATGGAATAAGAACCCACAACCATTGCTTTGAGGCAGTAAATGGCTTGTATAAGGTTATTTTGGGTTAAAATATGTTATAATACAATGAATTTGATTGATTACAAGTGCTAGAGATGGATGTAGAATGTTTAGAAGTGTGAAGAAAGACTTGTTGAAATCTGGTCCCAAATGGGATAAGAACCCACAACCAATGCTTTGAGGCTGTAAATGGATTGTATAAAGTTAGTTATGGTTAGAATATGTTATAATACAATGAATTTGATTGATTACAAGTGCTAGAGATGGATGTAGAATGTTTAGAAGTGTGAAGAAAGACTTGTTGAAATCTGGTCCCAAATGGGATAAGAACCCACAACCAATGCTTTGAGGCTGTAAATGGATTGTATAAAGTTAGTTATGGTTAGAATATGTTATAATACAATGAATTTGATTGATTACAAGTCCTAGACATGGATGAAGATTGGTTAGAAGTGTGAAGAAAGACTTATTGAAATCTGATCCCAAATGGAATAAGAACCCACAACCATTGCTTTGAGGCAGTAAATGGCTTGTATAAGGTTATTTTGGGTTAAAATATGTTATAATACAATGAATTTGATTGATTACAAGTGCTAGAGATGGATGTAGAATGTTTAGAAGTGTGAAGAAAGACTTATTGAAATCTGGTCCCTAATGGGGTAAGAATCCAAAACCAATGCTTTGAGGCAGTAAATGGCTTGTAAAAGGTTATTTTGGGTTAGAATATGTTATAATACAATGAATTTGATTGATTACAAGTGCTAGAGATGGATGAAGAATGTTTAGAAGTGTTAAGAAAGACTTATTGAAATCTGGTCCCAAATGGGATAAGAACCCACAACCAATGCTTTGAGGCAGTAAATGTCTTGTATAAAGTTATTTTGGGTTAGAATATGTTATAATACAATGAATTTGATTGATTACAAGTGCTAGAGATGGATGAAGAATCTTTAGAAGTGTGAAGAAAGACTTGTTGAATATTGGTCCCAAATGGGATAAGAACCCACAACCAATGCTTTGAGGCTGTAAATGGATTGTATAAAGTTAGTTATGGTTAGAATATGTTATAATACTATGAATTTGATTGATTACAAGTGCTAGAGATGGATGAAGAATGTTTAGAAGTGTGAAGAAAGACTTATTGAAATCTGATCCCAAATGGAATAAGAACCCACAACCATTGCTTTGAGGCAGTAAATGGCTTGTATAAGGTTATTTTGGGTTAAAATATGTTATAATACAATGAATTTGATTGATTACAAGTGCTAGAGATGGATGTAGAATGTTTAGAAGTGTGAAGAAAGACTTGTTGAAATCTGGTCCTAACTGGGATAAGAACCCACAACCATTGCTTTGAGGCAGTAAATGGCTTGTATAAGGTTATTTTGGGTTAGAATATGTTATAATACAATGAATTTGATTGATTACAAGTCCTAGACATGGATGAAGAATGGTTAGAAGTGTGAAGAAAGACTTGTTGAAATCTGGTCCTAACTGGGATAAGAACCCACAACCATTGCTTTGATGCAGTAAATGGCTTGTAAAAGGTTATTTTGGGTTAGAATATGTTATAATACAATGAATTTGATTGATTACAAGTGCTAGAGATGGATGAAGAATGTTTAGAAGTGTTAAGAAAGACTTGTTGAAATCTGGTCCTAACTGGGATAAGAACCCACAACCAATGCTTTGAGGCAGTAAATGGATTGTATAAAGTTAGTTACGGTTAGAATATGTTATAATACAATGAATTTGATTGATTACAAGTCCTAGACATGGATGAAGAATGGTTAGAAGTGTGAAGAAAGACTTATTGAAATCTGATCCCAAATGGAATAAGAACCCACAACCATTGCTTTGAGGCAGTAAATGGCTTGTATAAGGTTATTTTGGGTTAAAATATGTTATAATACAATGAATTTGATTGATTACAAGTGCTAGAGATGGATGTAGAATGTTTAGAAGTGTGAAGAAAGACTTGTTGAAATCTGGTCCCAAATGGGATAAGAACCCACAACCAATGCTTTGAGGCTGTAAATGGATTGTATAAAGTTAGTTATGGTTAGAATATGTTATAATACAATGAATTTGATTGATTACAAGTCCTAGACATGGATGAAGAATGGTTTGAAGTGTGAAGAAAGACTTATTGAAATCTGATCCCAAATGGAATAAGAACCCACAACCATTGCTTTGAGGCAGTAAATGGCTTGTATAAGGTTATTTTGGGTTAAAATATGTTATAATACAATGAATTTGATTGATTACAAGTGCTAGAGATGGATGTAGAATGTTTAGAAGTGTGAAGAAAGACTTGTTGAAATCTGGTCCTAACTGGGATAAGAACCCACAACCATTGCTTTGATGCAGTAAATGGCTTGTAAAAGGTGATTTTGGGTTAGAATATGTTATAATACAATGAATTTGATTGATTACAAGTGCTAGAGATGGATGAAGAATGTTTAGAAGTGTTAAGAAAGACTTATTGAAATCTGGTCCCAAATGGGATAAGAACCCACAACCAATGCTTTGAGGCAGTAAATGGATTGTATAAAGTTAGTTACGGTTAGAATATGTTATAATACAATGAATTTGATTGATTACAAGTCCTAGACATGGATGAAGAATGGTTAGAAGTGTGAAGAAAGACTTATTGAAATCTGATCCCAAATGGAATAAGAACCCACAACCATTGCTTTGAGGCAGTAAATGGCTTGTATAAGGTTATTTTGGGTTAAAATATGTTATAATACAATGAATTTGATTGATTACAAGTGCTAGAGATGGATGAAGAATGTTTACAAGTGTGAAGAAAGACTTGTTGAAATCTGGTCCCAAATGGGATAAGAACCCACAACCAATGCTTTGAGGCTGTAAATGGCTTGTATAAAGTTAGTTATGGTTAGAATATGTTATAATACAATGAATTTGATTGATTACAAGTCCTAGACATGGATGAAGAATGTTTGAAGTGTGAAGAAAGACTTATTGAAATCTGGATCCCAAATGGAATAAGAACCCACAACCATTGCTTTGAGGCAGTAAATAGCTTGTATAAAGTTATTTTGGGTTAGAATATGTTATAATACAATGAATTTGATTGATTACAAGTGCTAGAGATGGATAAAGAATGTTTAGAAGTGTGAAGAAAGACTTGTTGAAATCTGGTCCTAACTGGGATAAGAACCCACAACCATTGCTTTGAGGCAGTAAATGGCTTGTAAAAGGTTATTTTGGGTTAGAATATGTTATAATACAATGAATTTGATTGATTACAAGTGCTAGATATGGATGAAGAATGTTTAGAAGTGTTAAGAAAGACTTATTGAAATCTGGTCCCAAATGGGATAAGAACCCACAACCAATGCTTTGAGGCAGTAAATGGCTTGTATAAAGTTATTTTGGGTTAGAATATGTTATAATACAATGAATTTGATTGATTACAAGTCCTAGAGATGGATGAAGAATGTTTAGAAGTGTGAAGAAAGACTTGTTGAAATCTGGTCCCAAATGGGATAAGAACCCACAACCAATGCTTTGAGGCAGTAAATGGCTTGTATAAATTTATTTTGGGTTAGAATATGTTATAATACAATGAATTTGATTGATTACAAGTCCTAGAGATGGATGAAGAATGTTTAGAAGTGTGAAGAAAGACTTATTGAAATCTTGTCCCAAATGGGATAAGAACCCACAACCATTGCTTTGAGGCAAAAAATGGTTTGTATATAGATATTTTGGGTTAGAGTATGTTATAATACAATTAATTTGATTGATTACAAGTCCTAGAGATGGATGAAGAATCTTTAGAAGTGTGAAGAAAGACTTGTTGAAATTTGGTCACAAATGGGATAAGAACCCACAACCATTGCTTTGAAGCAGTAAATGGCTTATATAAAGTTATTTTGGGTTAGAATATGTTATAATACAATGTATTTGATTAATTACAAGTGCTAGAGATGGATGTAGAATGTTTAGAAGTGTGAAGAAACACTTATTCAAATTTGGTCCCGAATGGGATAAGAACCCAAAACAATTGCTTTGAGGCAGTAAATGGCTTGTATAAAGTTATTTTGGGTTATAATATGTTATAATACAATGAATTTGATTGATTACAAGTCTTAAAGATGGATGAAGAATGTTTAGAAGTGTGATGAATCTCTTTAATGAAATTTGGTCCCAAATGGGATAAGATCCCAAAACAATTGCTTTGAGGCAGTAAATGGCTTGTATAAAGTTATTTTGGGTTAGAATATGTTATAATACAATGAATTTGATTGATTACAAGTGCTAGAGATGGATGAAGAATGTTTAGAAGTGTGAAGAAAGACTTATTGAAATCTGGTCCCAAATAGGATAAGAACCCACAACCATTGCTTTGAGGCAGTAAATGGCTTATAAAAGGTTATTTTGGGTTAGAATATGTTATAATACAATGAATTTGATTGATTACAAGTACTAGAGATGGATGAAGACTGTTTAGAAGTGAGAAGAAAGACTTATTGAAATCTGGTCCCAAATGGGATAAGAACCCACAACCAATGCTTTGAGGCAGTAAATGTCTTGTATAAAGTTATTTTGGGTTAGAATATGTTATAATACAATGAATTTGATTGATTACAAGTGCTAGAGATGGATGAAGAATCTTTAGAAGTGTGAAGAAAGACTTGTTGAATATTGGTCCCAAATGGGATAAGAACCCACAACCAATGCTTTGAGGCTGTAAATGGATTGTATAAAGTTTTTGGGTTAAAATATGTTATACTAAAATGAATTTGATTGATTACAAGTGCTAGAGATGGATGAAGAATGTTTAGAAGTGTGAAGAAAGACTTATTGAAATCTGATCCCAAATGGAATAAGAACCCACAACCATTGCTTTGAGGCAGTAAATGGCTTGTATAAGGTTATTTTGGGTTAAAATATGTTATAATACAATGAATTTGATTGATTACAAGTGCTAGAGATGGATGTAGAATGTTTAGAAGTGTGAAGAAAGACTTGTTGAAATATGGTCCTAACTGGGATAAGAACCCACAACCATTGCTTTGAGGCAGTAAATGGCTTGTATAAATTTATTTTGGGTTAGAATATGTTATAATACAATGAATTTGATTGATTACAGGTCCTAGAGATGGATGAAGAATGTTTAGAAGTGTGAAGAAAGACTTATTGAAATCTGGTCCCAAATTGGATAAGAACCCACAACCAATGCTTTGAGGCTGTAAATGGCTTGTATAAAGTTATTTTGGGTTAGAATATGTTATAATACAATGAATTTGATTGATTACAAGTGCTAGATATGATGAAGAATCTTTAGAAGTGTGAAGAAAGACTTGTTGAAATATGGTCCCAAATGGGATAAGAACCCACAACCATTGCTTTGAGGCAGTAAATAGCTTGTAAAAGGTTATTTTGGGTTAGAATATGTTATAATACAATGCATTTGATTTATTACAAGTGCTAGAGATGGATGAAGAATGTTTAGAAGTGTGAAGAAAGACTTATTGAAATCTGGTCCTAAATGGGATAAGAACCCAAAACAATTGGTTTGAGGCAGTAAATGGCTTGTATAAAGTTATTTTGGGTTATAATATGTTATAATACAATGAATTTGATTGATTACAAGTCCTAGAGATGGATGAAGAATGTTTAGAAGTGTGAAGAAAGACTAATTGAAATCTGGTCCCAAATGGGGTAAGAATCCAAAACCAATGCTTTGAGGCAGTAAATGGCTTGTATAAAGTTATTTTGGGTTAGAATATGTTATAATACAATGAATTTGATTGATTACAAGTGCTAGAGATGGATGAAGAATGTTTAGAAGTGTGAAGAAAGACTTATTGAAATCTGGTCCCAAATAGGATAAGAACCCACAACCATTGCTTTGAGGCAGTAAATGGCTTATAAAAGGTTATTTTGGGTTAGAATATGTTATAATACAATGAATTTGATTGATTACAAGTACTAGAGATGGATGAAGACTGTTTAGAAGTGAGAAGAAAGACTTATTGAAATTTGGTCCCAAATGGGATAAGAATCCACAACCATTGCTTTGAGGCAGTAAATGACTTGTATAAAGTTATTTTTGGTTAGAATATGTTATAATACAATGAATTTGATTGATTACAAGTCCTAGAGATGGATGAAGAATGTTTAGAAGTGTGAAGAAAGAGTTGTTGAAATTTGGTCCCAAATGGGATAAGAACCCACAACCATTGCTTTGAGGCAGGAAATGGCTTGTATAAAGTTATTTTGGGTTAAAATATGTTATACTAAAATGAATTTGATTGATTACAAGTCCTAGAGATGGATGAAGAATGTTTAGAAGTGTGAAGAAAGACTTGTTGAAATTTGGTCCCAAATGGGATAAGAACCCACAACCATTGCTTTGAGGCAGGAAATGGCTTGTATAAAGTTATTTTAGGTTAGAATATGTTATAATACAATGAATTTGATTGATTACAAGTCCTAGAGATGGATGAAGAATGTTTAAAAGTGTGAAGAAAGACTTGTTGAAATTTGGTCCCAAATGGGATAAGAACCCACAACCATTGCTTTGAAGCAGTAAATGGCATATATAAAGTTATTTTGGGTTAGAATATGTTATAATACAATGTATTTGATTAATTACAAGTCATAGAGATGGATTAAGAATGTTTGAAGTTTGAAGAAACACTTATTGAAATTTGGTCACAAAAGTAATAAGAACCCCAAAACCATTGCTTTGAGGCAGTAAATGGCTTGTATAATGTTATTTTGGCTTAGAATATGTTATAATAAAATGAATTTGATTGATTACAAGTCCTAGAGATGGATGAAGAATGTTTAGAAGTGTGAAGAAAGGCTTGTTGAAATTTGCTCCCAAATGGGATAAGAACACACAACCATTGCTTTGAGGCAGGAAATGGCTTGTATAAAGTTATTTTGGGTTATAATATGTTATAATACAATGAATTTGATTGATTACAAGTCCTAGAGATGGATGAAGAATGTATAGAAGTGTGAAGAAACACTTATTGAAATTTGGTCCCAAATGGGAATAGAACCCAAAACAATTGCTTTGAGGCAGTAAATGGCTTGTATAAAGTTATTTTGGGTTAGAATATGTTATAATACAATGAATTTGATTAATTACAAGTCATAGAGATGGATTAAGAATGTTTGAAGTGTGAAGAAAGACTTGTTGAAATTTGGTCACAAATGGGATAAGAACCCACAACCATTGCTTTGAGGCAGAAAATGGCTTGTATAAAGTTATTTTAGGTTAGAATATGTTATAATACAATGAATTTGATTGATTACAAGTCCTAGAGATGGATGAAGAATGTTTAAAAGTGTGAAGAAAGACTTGTTGAAATTTGGTCCCAAATAGGATAAGAATCCACAACCATTGCTTTGAGGCAGTAAATGACTTGTATAAAGTTATTTTTGGTTAGAATATGTTATAATACAACGCATTTGATTGATTACAAGTGCTAGAGATGGATGAAGAATGTTTAGAAGTGTGAAGCAAGACTTATTGAAATCTGCTCCCAAATGGGATAAGAACCCAAAAAAATTTGTTTGAGGCAGTAAATGACTTGTATAAAGTTATTTTGGGTTAGAATATGTTATAATACAATGAATTTGATTGATTACAAGTCCTAGAGATGGATTAAGAATGTTTAGAAGTGTGAAGAAAGACTAATTGAAATCTGGTCCCAAATGGGGTAAGAATCCAAAACCAATGCTTTGAGGCAGTAAATGGCTTGTATAAAGTTATTTTGGGTTAGAATATGTTATAATACAATGAATTTGATTGATTACAAGTCCTAGAGATGGATGAAGAATGTTTAGAAGTGTGAAGAAAGACTTGTTGAAATTTGGTACTAAATGGGATAAGAACCCACAACCATTGCTTTGAGGCAGGAAATGGCTTGTCGAAAGTTATTTTGGGTTAGAATATGTTATAATACAGTGAATTTGATTGATTACAAGTCCTAGAGATGGACGAAGAATGTTTAGAAGTGTGAAGAAACACTTCTTGAAATTTGGTCCCGAATGGGATAAGAACCCAAAACAATTGCTTTGAGGCAGTAAATGGCTTGTATAATGTTATTTCTGGTTAGAATATGTTATAATACAATGAATTTGATTGATTACAAGTCCTAGAGATGGATGAAGAATGTTTAGAAGTGTGAAGAAAGGCTTGTTGAAATTTGGTCCCAAATGGGATAAGAACCCACAACCATTGCTTTGAGGCAGGAAATGGCTTGTATAAAGTTATTTTGGGTTATAATATGTTATAATACAATGAATTTGATTGATTACAAGTCTTAGAGATGGATGAAGAATGTTTAGAAGTGTGAAAAAACACTTATTGAAATTTGGTCCCAAATGGGATAAGAACCCAAAACCATTGCTTTGAGGCAGTAAATGGCTTGTATAAAGTTATTTTGGGTTAGAATATGTTATACTAAAATGAATTTTGATTGATTACAAGTCCTAGAGATGGATGAAGAATGTTTAGAAGTGTGAAGAAACACTTATTGAAATTTGGTCCCAAATGGGATAAGAACCCAAAACAATTGCTTTGAGGCAGTAAATGGCTTGTATAAAGTTATTTTGGGTTAGAATATGTTATAATACAATGAATTTGATTAATTACAAGTCATAGAGATGGATTAAGAATGTTTGAAGTGTGAATAAACACTTATTGAAATTTGGTCACAAATGGGATAAGAACCCACAACCATTGCTTTGAGGCAGGAAATGGCTTGTATAAAGTTATTTTAGGTTAGAATATGTTATAATACAATGAATTTGATTGATTACAAGTCCTAGAGATGGATGAAGAATGTTTAAAAGTGTGAAGAAAGACTTGTTGAAATTTGGTCCCAAATAGGATAAGAATCCACAACCATTGCTTTGAGGCAGTAAATGACTTGTATAAAGTTATTTTTGGTTAGAATATGTTATACTAAAAAGAATTTTGATTGATTACAAGTCCTAGAGATGGATGAAGAATGTATAGAAGTGTGAAGAAACACTTATTGAAATTTGGTCCCAAATGGGATAAGAACCCAAAACAATTGCTTTGAGGCAGTAAATGACTTGTATAAAGTTATTTTTGGTAAGAATATGTTATAATACAATGAATTTAATTAATTACAAATCATAGAGATGGATTAAGAATGTTTGAAGTGTGAAAAAACACTTATTGAAATTTGGTCCCAAATGGGATAAGAACCCAAAACAATTGCTTTGAGGCAGTAAATGGCTTGTATAAAGTTATTTTGGGTTAGAATATGTTATAGTACAATGAATTTGCTTGATTTCAAGTCCTAGAGATGGATGAAGAATGTTTAGAAGTGTGAAGAAACACTTATTGAAATTTGGTCCCAAATGGGATAAGAACCCAAAAACATTGCTTTGAGGCGGTATATGGCTTGTATAATGTTATTTTGTGTTAAAATATGTTATAATACAATGAATTTGATTGATTACAAGTCCTAGAGATGGATGAAGAATGTTTAGAAGTGTGAAGAAAGACTTGTTGAAATTTGGTACTAAATGGGATAAGAACCCACAACCATTGCTTTGAGGCAGGAAATGGCTTGTCGAAAGTTATTTTGGGTTAGAATATGTTATAATACAGTGAATTTGATTGATTACAAGTCCTAGAGATGGATGAAGAATGTTTAGAAGTGTGAAGAAACACTTCTTGAAATTTGGTCCCGAATGGGATAAGAACCCAAAACAATTGCTTTGAGGAAGTAAATGGCTTGTATAATGTTATTTCTGGTTAGAATATGTTATAATACAATGAATTTGATTGATTACAAGTCCTAGAGATGGATGAAGAATGTTTAGAAGTGTGAAAAAAGGCTTGTTGAAATTTGGTCACAAATGGGATAAGAAACCACAACCATTGCTTTGAGGCAGGAAATGGCTTGTATAAAGTTATTTTGGGTTATAATATGTTATAATACAATGAATTTGATTGATTACAAGTCTTAGAGATGGATGAAGAATGTTTAGAAGTGTGAAAAAACACTTATTGAAATTTGGTCCCAAATGGGATAAGAACCCAAAACCATTGCTTTGAGGCAGTAAATGGCTTGTATAAAGTTATTTTGGGTTAGAATATGTTATACTAAAATGAATTTTGATTGATTACAAGTCCTAGAGATGGATGAAAAATGTTTAGAAGTGTGAAGAAACACTTATTGAAATTTGGTCCCAAATGGGATAAGAACCCAAAACCATTGCTTTGAGACAGTAAATGGCTTGTATAATGTTATTTTGGGATAGAATATGTTATAATAAAATGAATTCGATTGATTACAAGTCCTAGAGATGGATGAAGAATGTATAGAAGTGTGAAGAAATACTTGTTGAAATTTGGTCCCAAATGGGATAAGAACCCACAACCATTGCTTTGAGGCAGGAAATGGCTTGTATAAAGTTATTTTAGGTTAGAATATGTTATAATACAATGAATTTGATTGATTACAAGTCCTAGAGATGGATGAAGAATGTTTAGAAGTGTGAAGAAAGACTTGTTGAAATTTGGTACTAAATAGGATGAGAACCCACAACCATTGCTTTGAGGCATGAAATGGCTTGTCGAAAGTTATTTTGGGTTAGAATATGTTATAATACAGTGAATTTGATTGATTACAAGTCCTAGAGATGGATGAAAAATTTTTAGAAGTGTGAAGAAACACTTATTGAAATTTGGTCCCAAACGGGATAAGAACCCAAAACCATTGCTTTGAGACAGTAAATGGCTTGTATAATATTATTTTGGGATAGAATATGTTATAATAAAATGAATTCGATTGATTACAAGTCCTAGAGATGGATGAAGAATGTATAGAAGTGTGAAGAAATACTTGTTGAAATTTGGTCCCAAATGGGATAAGAACCCACAACCATTGCTTTGAGGCAGGAAATGGCTTGTATAAAGTTATTTTAGGTTAGAATATGTTATAATACAATGAATTTGATTGATTACAAGTCCTAGACATGGATGAAGAATGGTTAGAAGTGTGAAGAAAGACTTGTTGAAATTTGGTCCCAAATGGGATAAGAACCCACAACCATTGCTTTGATGCAGTAAATGGCTTGTAAAAGGTTATTTTGGGTTAGAATATGTTATAATACAATGAATTTGATTGATTACAAGTGCTAGATGGATGAAGAATGTTTAGAAGTGTTAAGAAAGACTTATTGAAATCTTGTCCCAAATGGGATAAGAACCCACAATCAATGCTGTGAGGCAGTAAATGGCTTGTATAAAGTTATTTTGGGTTAGAATATGTTATAATATAATGAATTTGATTGATTACAAGTCCCAGAGATGGATGAAGAATGTTTCGAAGTGTGAAGAAAGACTTGTTGAAATCTGGTCCCAAATGGGATAAGAACCCACAACCAATGCTTTGAGGCAGTAAATGGCTTGTATAAATTTATTTTGGGTTAGAATATGTTATAATACAATGAATTTGATTGATTACAGGTCCTAGAGATGGATGAAGAATGGTTAGAAGTGTGAAGAAAGACTTATTGAAATCTGGTCCCAAATTGGATAAGAACCCACAACCAATGCTTTGAGGCTGTAAATGGCCTGTATAAAGTTATTTTGGGTTAGAATATGTTATAATACAATGAATTTGATTGATTACAAGTGCTAGATATGGATGAAGAATCTTTAGAAGTGTGAAGAAAGACTTGTTGAAATCTGGTCCCAAATGGGATAAGAACCCACAACCATTGCTTTGAGGCAGTAAATGGCTTGTAAAAGGTTATTTTGGGTTAGAATATGTTATAATACAATGCATTTGATTGATTACAAGTGCTAGAGATGGATGAAGAATGTTTAGAAGTGTGAAGAAAGACTTATTGAAATCTGGTCCCAAATGGGATAAGAACCCAAAACCAATGCTTTGAGGCAGTAAATGGCTTGTATAAAGTTATTTTGGGTTAGAATATGTTATAATACAATGAATTTGATTGATTACAAGTCCTAGAGATGGATGAAGAATGTTTAGAAGTGTGAAGAAAGACTAATTGAAATCTGGTCCCAAATGGGGTAAGAATCCAAAACCAATGCTTTGAGGCAGTAAATGGCTTGTATAAAGTTATTTTGGGTTAGAATATGTTATAATACAATGAATTTGATTGATTACAAGTGCTAGAGATGGATGAAGAATGTTTAGAAGTGTGAAGAAAGACTTATTGAAATCTGGTCCCAAATAGGATAAGAACCCACAACCATTGCTTTGAGGCAGTAAATGGCTTATAAAAGGTTATTTGGGGTTAGAATATGTTATAATACAATGAATTTGATTGATTACAAGTACTAGAGATGGATGAAGACTGTTTAGAAGTGTGAAGAAAGACTTATTGAAATCTGGTCCTAAATGGGATAAGAACCCACAACCAATGCTTTGAGGCAGTAAATGTCTTGTATAAAGTTATTTTGGGTTAGAATATGTTATAATAAAATGAATTTGATTGATTACAAGTGCTAGAGATGGATGAAGAATCTTTAGAAGTGTGAAGAAAGACTTGTTGAAAATTGGTCCCAAATGGGATAAGAACCCACAACCAATGCTTTGAGGTTGTAAATGGATTGTATAAAGTTATTTTGGGTTAGAATATGTTATAATACAATGAATTTGATTGATTACAAGTGCTAGAGATAGATGAAGAATGTTTAGAAGTGTGAAGAAAGACTTATTGAAGTCTGGTCCCAAATGGGATAAGAACCCACAACCATTGCTTTGAGGCAGTAAATGGCTTGTATAAAGTTATTTTGGGTTAGAATATGTTACAATACAATGAATTTGATTGATTACAAGTGCTACAGATGGATGAAGAATGTTTAAAAGTGTGAAGAAAGACTTATTGAAATCTGGTCCCAAATGGGATAAGAACCCACAACCATTGCTTTGAGGCAGTAAATGGCTTGTATAAGGTTATTTTGGGTTAGAATATGTTATAATACAATGAATTTGATTGATTACAAGTGCTATAGATAGATGAAGAATGTTTAGAAGTGTGAAGAAAGACTTATTGAAATCTGGTCCCAAATGGGATAAGAACCCACAACCATTGCTTTGAGGCAGTAAATGGCTTGTATAAAGTTATTTTGGGTTAGAATATGTTATAATACAATGAATTTGATGGATTACAAGTGCTAGAGATGGATGAAGAATGTTTAGAAGTGTGAAGAAAGACTTATTGAAATCTGGTCCCAAATGGGATAAGAACCCACAACCATTGCTTTGAGGCAGTAAATGGCTTGTATAAGGTTAGTTTGGGTTAGAATATATTATAATACAATGAATTTGATTGATTACAAGTGCTAGATGGATGAAGAATGTTTAGAAGTGTTAAGAAAGACTTATTGAAATCTTGTCCCAAATGGGATAAGAACCCACAATCAATGCTGTGAGGCAGTAAATGGCTTGTATAAAGTTATTTTGGGTTAGAATATGTTATAATATAATGAATTTGATTGATTACAAGTCCCAGAGATGGATGAAGAATGTTTCGAAGTGTGAAGAAAGACTTGTTGAAATCTGGTCCCAAATGGGATAAGAACCCACAACCAATGCTTTGAGGCAGTAAATGGCTTGTATAAATTTATTTTGGGTTAGAATATGTTATAATACAATGAATTTGATTGATTACAGGTCCTAGAGATGGATGAAGAATGGTTAGAAGTGTGAAGAAAGACTTATTGAAATCTGGTCCCAAATTGGATAAGAACCCACAACCAATGCTTTGAGGCTGTAAATGGCCTGTATAAAGTTATTTTGGGTTAGAATATGTTATAATACAATGAATTTGATTGATTACAAGTGCTAGATATGGATGAAGAATCTTTAGAAGTGTGAAGAAAGACTTGTTGAAATCTGGTCCCAAATGGGATAAGAACCCACAACCATTGCTTTGAGGCAGTAAATGGCTTGTAAAAGGTTATTTTGGGTTAGAATATCTTATAATACAATGCATTTGATTGATTACAAGTGCTAGAGATGGATGAAGAATGTTTAGAAGTGTGAAGAAAGACTTATTGAAATCTGGTCCCAAATGGGATAAGAACCCAAAACCAATGCTTTGAGGCAGTAAATGGCTTGTATAAAGTTATTTTGGGTTAGAATATGTTATAATACAATGAATTTGATTGATTACAAGTCCTAGAGATGGATGAAGAATGTTTAGAAGTGTGAAGAAAGACTAATTGAAATCTGGTCCCAAATGGGGTAAGAATCCAAAACCAATGCTTTGAGGCAGTAAATGGCTTGTATAAAGTTATTTTGGGTTAGAATATGTTATAATACAATGAATTTGATTGATTACAAGTGCTAGAGATGGATGAAGAATGTTTAGAAGTGTGAAGAAAGACTTATTGAAATCTGGTCCCAAATAGGATAAGAACCCACAACCATTGCTTTGAGGCAGTAAATGGCTTATAAAAGGTTATTTTGGGTTAGAATATGTTATAATACAATGAATTTGATTGATTACAAGTACTAGAGATGGATGAAGACTGTTTAGAAGTGTGAAGAAAGACTTATTGAAATCTGGTCCCAAATGGGATAAGAACCCACAACCAATGCTTTGAGGCAGTAAATGTCTTGTATAAAGTTATTTTGGGTTAGAATATGTTATAATAAAATGAATTTGATTGATTACAAGTGCTAGAGATGGATGAAGAATCTTTAGAAGTGTGAAGAAAGACTTGTTGAAAATTGGTCCCAAATGGGATAAGAACCCACAACCAATGCTTTGAGGTTGTAAATGGATTGTATAAAGTTATTTTGGGTTAGAATATGTTATAATACAATGAATTTGATTGATTACAAGTGCTAGAGATAGATGAAGAATGTTTAGAAGTGTGAAGAAAGACTTATTGAAGTCTGGTCCCAAATGGGATAAGAACCCACAACCATTGCTTTGAGGCAGTAAATGGCTTGTATAAAGTTATTTTGGGTTAGAATATGTTACAATACAATGAATTTGATTGATTACAAGTGCTACAGATGGATGAAGAATGTTTAAAAGTGTGAAGAAAGACTTATTGAAATCTGGTCCCAAATGGGATAAGAACCCACAACCATTGCTTTGAGGCAGTAAATGGCTTGTATAAGGTTATTTTGGGTTAGAATATGTTATAATACAATGAATTTGATTGATTACAAGTGCTATAGATAGATGAAGAATGTTTAGAAGTGTGAAGAAAGACTTATTGAAATCTGGTCCCAAATGGGATAAGAACCCACAACCATTGCTTTGAGGCAGTAAATGGCTTGTATAAAGTTATTTTGGGTTAGAATATGTTATAATACAATGAATTTGATGGATTACAAGTGCTAGAGATGGATGAAGAATGTTTAGAAGTGTGAAGAAAGACTTATTGAAATCTGGTCCCAAATGGGATAAGAACCCACAACCATTGCTTTGAGGCAGTAAATGGCTTGTATAAGGTTATTTTGGGTTAGAATATGTTATAATACAATGAATTTGATTGATTACAAGTGCTAGAGATGGATGTAGAATGGTTAGAAGTGTAAAGAAAGACTTGTTGAAATCTGGTCCCAAATGGGATAAGAATCCACAACCATTCCTTTGAGGCAGTAAATGGCTTGTATAAAGTTATTTGGGTTAGAATATGTTATAATACAATGAATTTGATTGATTACAAGTCCTAGACATGGATGAAGAATGGTTAGAAGTGTGAAGAAAGACTTGTTGAAATTTGGTCCCAAATGGGATAAGAACCCACAACCATTGCTTTGATGCAGTAAATGGCTTGTAAAAGGTTATTTTGGGTTAGAATATGTTATAATACAATGAATTTGATTGATTACAAGTGCTTGATATGGATGAAGAATGTTTAGAAGTGTTAAGAAAGACTTATTGAAATCTTGTCCCAAATGGGATAAGAACCCACAACCAATGCTGTGAGGCAGTAAATGGCTTGTATAAAGTTATTTTGGGTTAGAATATGTTATAATATAATGAATTTGATTGATTACAAGTCCCAGAGATGGATGAAGAATGTTTAGAAGTGTGAAGAAAGACTTGTTGAAATCTGGTCCCAAATGGGATAAGAACCCACAACCAATGCTTTGAGGCAGTAAATGGCTTGTATAAATTTATTTTGGGTTAGAATATGTTATAATACAATGAATTTGATTGATTACAGGTCCTAGAGATGGATGAAGAATGGTTAGAAGTGTAAAGAAAGACTTATTGAAATCTGGTCCCAAATTGGATAAGAACCCACAACCAATGCTTTGAGGCTGTAAATGGCCTGTATAAAGTTATTTTGGGTTAGAATATGTTATAATGCAATGAATTTGATTGATTACAAGTGCTAGATATGGATGAAGAATCTTTAGAAGTGTGAAGAAAGACTTGTTGAAATCTGGTCCCAAATGGGATAAGAACCCACAACCATTGCTTTGAGGCAGTAAATGGCTTGTAAAAGGTTATTTTGGGTTAAAATATGTTATAATACAATGCATTTGATTGATTACAAGTGCTAGAGATGGATGAAGAATGTTTAGAAGTGTGAAGAAAGACTTATTGAAATCTGGTCCCAAATGGGATAAGAACCCAAAACCAATGCTTTGAGGCAGTAAATGGCTTGTATAAAGTTATTTTGGGTTAGAATATGTTATAATACAATGAATTTGATTGATTACAAGTGCTAGAGATGGATGAAGAATGTTTAGAAGTGTGAAGAAAGACTTATTGAAATCTTGTCCCAAATGGGGTAAGAATCCAAAACAAATGCTTTGAGGCAGTAAATGGCTTGTATAAAGTTATTTTGGGTTAGAATATGTTATAATACAATGAATTTGATTGATTACAAGTGCTAGAGATGGATGAAGAATGTTTAGAAGTGTGAAGAAAGACTTATTGAAATATTGTCCCAAATAGGATAAGAACCCACAACCATTGCTTTGAGGCAGTAAATGGCTTGTAAAAGGTTATTTTGGGTTAGAATATGTTATAATACAATGAATTTGATTGATTACAAGTGCTAGAGATGGATGAAGACTGTTTAGAAGTGTGAAGAAAGACTTATTGAAATCTGGTCCCAAATGGGATAAGAACCCACAACCATTGCTTTGAGGCAGTAAATGGCTTGTATAAAGTTATTTTGGGTTAGAATATGTTATAATACAATGAATTTGATTGATTACAAGTCCTAGACATGGATGAAGAATGGTTAGAAGTGTGAAGAAAGACTTGTTGAAATTTGGTCCCAAATGGGATAAGAACCCACAACCATTGCTTTGATGCAGTAAATGGCTTGTAAAAGGTTATTTTGGGTTAGAATATGTTATAATACAATGAATTTGATTGATTACAAGTGCTAGATATGGATGAAGAATGTTTAGAAGTGTTAAGAAAGACTTATTGAAATCTTGTCCCAAATGGGATAAGAACCCACAACCAATGCTGTGAGGCAGTAAATGGCTTGTATAAAGTTATTTTGGGTTAGAATATGTTATAATATAATGAATTTGATTGATTACAAGTCCCAGAGATGGATGAAGAATGTTAAGAAGTGTGAAGAAAGACTTGTTGAAATCTGGTCCCAAATGGGATAAGAACCCACAACCAATGCTTTGAGGCAGTAAATGGCTTGTATAAATTTATTTTGGGTTAGAATATGTTATAATACAATGAATTTGATTGATTACAGGTCCTAGAGATGGATGAAGAATGGTTAGAAGTGTGAAGAAAGACTTATTGAAATCTGGTCCCAAATTGGATAAGAACCCACAACCAATGCTTTGAGGCTGTAAATGGCCTGTATAAAGTTATTTTGGGTTAGAATATGTTATAATGCAATGAATTTGATTGATTACAAGTGCTAGATATGGATGAAGAATCTTTAGAAGTGTGAAGAAAGACTTGTTGAAATCTGGTCCCAAATGGGATAAGAACCCACAACCATTGCTTTGAGGCAGTAAATGGCTTGTAAAAGGTTATTTTGGGTTAAAATATGTTATAATACAATGCATTTGATTGATTACAAGTGCTAGAGATGGATGAAGAATGTTTAGAAGTGTGAAGAAAGACTTATTGAAATCTGGTCCCAAATTGGATAAGAACCCAAAACCAATGCTTTGAGGCAGTAAATGGCTTGTATAAAGTTATTTTGGGTTAGAATATGTTATAATACAATGAATTTGATTGATTACAAGTGCTAAAGATGGATGAAGAATGTTTAGAAGTGTGAAGAAAGACTTATTGAAATATTGTCCCAAATAGGATAAGAACCCACAACCATTGCTTTGAGGCAGTAAATGGCTTGTAAAAGGTTATTTTGGGTTAGAATATGTTATAATACAATGAATTTGATTGATTACAAGTGCTAGAGATGGATGAAGACTGTTTAGAAGTGTGAAGAAAGACTTATTGAAATCTGGTCCCAAATGGGATAAGAACCCACAACCATTGCTTTGAGGCAGTAAATGGCTTGTATAAAGTTATTTTGGGTTAGAATATGTTATAATACAATGAATTTGATTGATTACAAGTCCTAGACATGGATGAAGAATGGTTAGAAGTGTGAAGAAAGACTTGTTGAAATTTGGTCCCAAATGGGATAAGAACCCACAACCATTGCTTTGATGCAGTAAATGGCTTGTAAAAGGTTATTTTGGGTTAGAATATGTTATAATACAATGAATTTGATTGATTACAAGTGCTAGATATGGATGAAGAATGTTTAGAAGTGTTAAGAAAGACTTATTGAAATCTTGTCCCAAATGGGATAAGAACCCACAACCAATGCTGTGAGGCAGTAAATGGCTTGTATAAAGTTATTTTGGGTTAGAATATGTTATAATATAATGAATTTGATTGATTACAAGTCCCAGAGATGGATGAAGAATGTTAAGAAGTGTGAAGAAAGACTTGTTGAAATCTGGTCCCAAATGGGATAAGAACCCACAACCAATGCTTTGAGGCAGTAAATGGCTTGTATAAATTTATTTTGGGTTAGAATATGTTATAATACAATGAATTTGATTGATTACAGGTCCTAGAGATGGATGAAGAATGGTTAGAAGTGTGAAGAAAGACTTATTGAAATCTGGTCCCAAATTGGATAAGAACCCACAACCAATGCTTTGAGGCTGTAAATGGCCTGTATAAAGTTATTTTGGGTTAGAATATGTTATAATGCAATGAATTTGATTGATTACAAGTGCTAGATATGGATGAAGAATCTTTAGAAGTGTGAAGAAAGACTTGTTGAAATCTGGTCCCAAATGGGATAAGAACCCACAACCATTGCTTTGAGGCAGTAAATGGCTTGTAAAAGGTTATTTTGGGTTAAAATATGTTATAATACAATGCATTTGATTGATTACAAGTGCTAGAGATGGATGAAGAATGTTTAGAAGTGTGAAGAAAGACTTATTGAAATCTGGTCCCAAATTGGATAAGAACCCAAAACCAATGCTTTGAGGCAGTAAATGGCTTGTATAAAGTTATTTTGGGTTAGAATATGTTATAATACAATGAATTTGATTGATTACAAGTGCTAAAGATGGATGAAGAATGTTTAGAAGTGTGAAGAAAGACTTATTGAAATCTTGTCCCAAATGGGGTAAGAATCCAAAACAATTGCTTTGAGGCAGTAAATGGCTTGTATAAAGTTATTTTGGGTTAGAATATGTTATAATACAATGAATTTGATTGATTACAAGTGCTAGAGATGGATGAAGAATGTTTAGAAGTGTGAAGAAAGACTTATTGAAATATTGTCCCAAATAGGATAAGAACCCACAACCATTCCTTTGAGGCAGTAAATGGCTTGTATAAAGTTATTTTGGGTTAGAATATGTTATAATACAATGAATTTTATTGATTACAAGTACTAGAGATGGATGAAGAATGTTTAGAAGTGTGAAGAAAGACTTATTGAAATCTGGTCCCAAATAGGATAAGAACCCACAACCATTGCTTTGAGGCAGTAAATGGCTTATAAAAGGTTATTTTGGGTTAGAATATGTTATAATACAATGAATTTGATTGATTACAAGTACTAGAGATGGATGAAGACTGTTTAGAAGTGTGAAGAAAGACTTATTGAAATCTGGTCCCAAATGGGATAAGAACCCACAACCAATGCTTTGAGGCAGTAAATGTCTTGTATAAAGTTATTTTGGGTTAGAATATGCTATAATACAATGAATTTATTGATTACAAGTGCTAGAGATGGATGAAGAATCTTTAGAAGTGTGAAAGAAAGACTTGTTGAAAATTGGTCCCAAATGGGATAAGAACCCACAACCAATGCTTTGAGGTTGTAAATGGATTGTATAAAGTTATTTTGGGTTAGAATATGTTATAATACAATGAATATGATTGATTACAAGTGCTATATATGGATGAAGAATCTTTAGAAGTGTGAAGAAAGACTTGTTGAAATCTGGTTCCAAATGGGATACGAACCCAAAAAAAAATGCTTTGAGGCAGTAAATGGCTTGTATAAAGTTATTTTGGGTTAGAATATGTTATAATACAATGAATTTGATTGATTTCAAGTCCTAGAGATGGATGAAGAATGTTTAGAAGTGTGAAGAAAGACTTATTGAAATCTGGTCCCAAATGGGGTAAGAATCCAAAACAAATGCTTTGAGGCAGTAAATGGCTTGTATAAAGTTATTTTGCGTTAGAATATGTTATAATACAATGAATTTGATTGATTACAAGTCCTAGAGATGGATGAAGAATGTTTAGAAGTGTGAAGAAAGACTTATTGAAATCTGGTCCCAAATGGGGTAAGAATCCAAAACAAATGCTTTGAGGCAGTAAATGGCTTGTATAAAGTTATTTTGGGTTAGAATATGTTATAATACAATGAATTTGATTGATTACAAGTGCTAGAGATGGATGAAGAATGTTTAGAAGTGTGAAGAAAGACTTATTGAAATATTGTCCCAAATAGGATAAGAACCCACCACCATTGCTTTGAGGCAGTAAATGGCTTGTAAAAGGTTATTTTGGGTTAGAATATGTTATAATACAATGAATTTGATTGATTACAAGTGCTAGATATGGATGAAGAATCTTTAGAAGTGTGAAGAAAGACTTGTTGAAATCTGGTCCCAAATGGGATAAGAACCCACAACCATTGCTTTGAGGCAGTAAATGGCTTGTAAAAGGTTATTTTGGGTTAAAATATGTTATAATACAATGCATTTGATTGATTACAAGTGCTAGAGATGGATGAAGAATGTTTAGAAGTGTGAAGAAAGACTTATTGAAATCTGGTCCCAAATGGGATAAGAACCCAAAACCAATGCTTTGAGGCAGTAAATGGCTTGTATAAAGTTATTTTGGGTTAGAATATGTTATAATACAATGTATTTGATTGATTACAAGTCCTAGAGATGGATGAAGAATGTTTAGAAGTGTGAAGAAAGACTTATTGAAATCTGGTCCCAAATAGGATAAGAATCCAAAAAAAATGCTTTGAGGCAGTAAATGGCTTGTATAAAGTTATTTTGGGTTAGAATATGTTATAATACAATGAATTTGATTGATTACAAGTGCTAGACATGGATGAAGAATGTTTAGAAGTGTGAAGAAAGACTTATTGAAATATTGTCCCAAATAGGATAAAAACCCACAACCATTGCTTTGAGGCAGTAAATGGCTTGTAAAAGGTTATTTTGGGTTAGAATATGTTATAATACAATGAATTTGATTGATTACAAGTGCTAGAGATGGATGAAGACTGTTTAGAAGTGTGAAGAAAGACTTATTGAAATCTGGTCCCAAATGAGATAAGAACCCACAACTATTGCTTTGCGGCAGTAAATGGCTTGTATAAAGTTATTTTGGGTTAGAATATGTTATAATACAATGAATTTGATTGATTACAAGTGCTAGAGATGGATGAAGAATGTTTAGAAGTGTGAAGAAAGACTTATTGAAATCTGGTCCCAAATGGGATAAGAACCCACAACCATTGCTTTGAGGCAGTAAATATTGATCAAGACATATTTATAAGTGTCGAGGGTTGGAAGGTCGTGATCGAGAGACGAACGTATGGGATCGACATCCGGACGTTCATGGTCGAGAGGAGTCGAGAACCGGACGTCCATGGTCGAGAACAGACGAGAGGTGATCGACAGCCGGATACTCATGATCGAGAGTCATTGTACGGACGTACGGACGTCTGTACGAGCGAAGATGTTCGATGGGCGTCCAATGGACTCAAATAAAGAAGGAGGAGAAGCCCGATGAACTAAGCCCACTTAAAGAGTTCGAGAACTCTCTTATCTAGCCGTTTAGAGATAAGAGAGGAAGGAGTCACGTGTGGCGCTTTGGAGGTCAATGGTTTGAGTTCAAACCATGGACATGTCACTATCACTCGTTGGGATTGTCTACTTCTCTCTCTTTATGTCTCTTTCGAACAATTTGTCTCTTGTTGGGTTAAACCCTAGTTGTCTCTCTATTTAAAGGCTTTAGCCACCCATTGTAACACTTACACTTAAGGATTCTAATGAATCTCTTTCTCATTTACTCTCTTGTTCGATTACTCTCTCATCTCTAACCAAAACTCTCTTCCATTCACTCTTCTTTTCCGCATATTCTAACATGGTATCAGAGCATGTTTTTCGATTCTAAACTCTGTAAACTCTTCTCTTCTACCGATTCTCTTACTCTACCTCTTCAAATCTTCACTCTTTTCTCGATTCTCTTTACATTCTCTCTTTTACCCGTTGGGTATTAACCGGTTTGTTCTTGAAATTTCACCATGGAGAACCCTAAGCCAATCGTGAATCCGGTTGTTCTCAAAGGAGGAAATTACCTCTTGTGGACGAGAACCACAAAGACTGCACTATGTGGCCGAGGGCTTTGGAGCCATGTCGAAGAAGAACATGTCGCCAAAGAAGCCACAAGCAAAGAAGGGAAAGAAACCTTGAAAGAAGAAGACAAGGAAGCCGAGTTGGAAAAGGAAGCCAAGTGGTTCCAAGAAGACCAAACCGTGCTTGCCGTTCTTCAAAACTCTCTTGAAGCTTCCATTCTAGAAGCCTACTCCTATTGTGAAACCGCAAAGGAGCTTTGGGATACTCTCAAGAATGTCTATGGAAATGTGTCAAACTTGACTCGAGTGTTTGAAGTCAAGAAAGCTATCAACAATCTCTGCCAAGAAGACATGGAGTTCACTAAGCATTTTGGAAAGTATAGAGCTTTATGGGCTGAACTTGAGATGCTTAGACCTAGTACGGTCGATCCGGTGGTTCTCAACGAACGCAAAGAGCAAGACAAAGTCTTCGGACTCCTCCTCACTCTCAATCCGGCTTTTAACGACCTCATCAAGCATCTCTTAAGAGCCGACAAGCTTCCAACCCTAGATGACGTGTGTGCTCAAGTCCAAAAGGAGCAAGGTTCTCTTGGCCTATTTGGTGGAAAAGGCGACCTTATTCTTGCCAACAAAGGCTCATACAAGCATGAGGACAAGAAAACGATGGTTTGTGACCATTGTAAGAAGAGAGGCCATGTGAAAGACAAGTGTTGGCTTCTTCACCCTCACCTTAAGCCGGCAAAGTTCAAAGCCAATGTAGCTCATGAATCGACCAACGCCGGATCCGGGTCAACCAAGCATGGAGAAGAAGCGGCTTTGACTGCTTCCTATGGTGATGTCGTGAGAAAGTCGGACTTAGAGGCACTCATCCGATCCATTGCCTCTCTAAAGGAGTCCGGTACCATTTCTTTGCTTCTAAACCTAGTAGAACTTTTGTTGTAGACTCGGGTGCTTCTCACCATATGATAAGTAATCCTAGCCTTATTTATAACGTTCAACCGGCTCTAGGGAGTGTAATCATAGCCAATGGTGATAGAATACCGGTTAAAGGAATAGGAGACTTGAAACTATTCGATAAGAACTCTAAAGCTTTCTTTATGCCTAGTTTCACTTCTAATCTTCTATCGGTTAAAAGAGCTACTAATGACTTGAATTGCTATGCTATATTTGGTCCTAATGATGTTCATTTTCAGGATATTGAGACCGGAAAAGTTCTTGGGGGAGGTCACTCAAAAGGAGATCTTTATGTCTTAGAGAAAACTTCACCAAGCAATTCTACTTCGTTTAATGCTAATGCTTGTCTTGTCATTTGTTCTAATGCCGTTTGGCATGCTAGATTAGGCCATCCTCACTCTCGTGCTCTTGAATTGATGTTGCCTAATGTTTCCTTTGATAGTTCTAGTTGTGAGTCTTGTATTCTTGGAAAACATTGCAAGTCCATTTTCCCTAAATCTTCTACCATTTATGAGAATTGTTTTGATTTAGTACATTCGGATGTTTGGACATCACCATGCATGTCTAGGGATAACAACAAGTATTTTGTGACATTCATCGATGAAAAATCTAAGTATACTTGGATCACATTGTTATCTTCCAAAGACCGTGTGTATGATGCATTCATAAATTTCCAAAACTATGTTACTAATCATTTCAATGCTAAAATTAAGGTACTTAGATCGGATAATGGAGGCGAATATACAAGTCACAAACTCAAAGAACACCTAGCCAAACATGGGATTTTACAACAAACAAGTTGCCCCTATACACCCCAACAAAATGGAGTGGCGGAAAGGAAGAATCGACACCTTATGGAAGTAGCAAGGTCGATGATGTTTCACACAAACGTCACTAAGAGATATTGGGGTGATGCGGTAATGACGGCATGTTATCTAATCAATAGAACTCCAACAAAAGTTCTAAAAGATCAATCGCCATTTGAGGTACTTAACAAAACTAAACCTTCTTTGGACCACTTACGTGTGTTTGGTTGTGTGTGTTTTGTTCTAGTACCCGGAGAACAACGGAACAAGTTGGATGCCAAGAGCTCTAAGTGCATGTTTATTGGGTATTCCACAACACAAAAGGGCTATAAGTGCTATGATCCGGTGAATGGTCGCATGTATGTGTCTCGTGATGTGAAGTTCATTGAGAATCAAGGCTATTATGATAAGAAGGATTGGAATAGCCTTAGAGATCTCTCACATTCATCAAAAGACCGGGCTGAGGGTCTGAAGTTCTTACTCGATCATCTTGGTAATACACCACCAAAGACACAAGAGAATGCTCCACCAAGTAATCCGAGAGAAGACAATGCTCATGTCCCGGATGAACAACCACCGGAGCCGAGTCATATGCCTAATCCGGAGCCACTCTATGAAGAAAATGAAGATGTGTATTCAGAAACATCAAACGTGTATGAAGAAGAACAAGGTGGAGTGGGAGACGACCTAGACCAAACTACTACTTTACAACCTCTTCGGAGAAGCGCTCGCTTAAAATCGGATCCAGATACTTGAAAGAACAAGCGAGTGTTCTATAATAGTCAAGCCGTGGCTCATCCTATTCAAGCGGTGTGTTCTCTTGCCTTGTTACCTTCCGAGCATCAAGCATTTCTTGGGAAGATCGAAGAGCATCATATTCCGCAAACATATGACGAGGCTAAAGAAATTAAAGAATGGGTTGATGCGGTCAATGATGAAATCGGAGCTATGGTTAGGAACCATACATGGGATGAGGCGGATCTACCCAAAGGCAAGAAGACCGTGAGCTCCAAATGGGTTTTCACCATCAAATATCAAAGTAATGGGGAAGTTGAAAGATACAAGGCACGACTTGTAGCTCGAGGGTTTACACAAACTTATGGTGATGACTACACGGATACTTTTGCCCCGGTAGCCAAGTTACATACCGTGAGGGTTGTGCTCTCTCTTGCCACGAATCTCTCGTGGGATCTATGGCAAATGGATGTGAAGAATGCATTTCTCCAAGGAGAGCTTGAAGAAGAGGTGTACATGACTCCTCCTCTCGGTCTTGAAGAAACCGTGACTCCCGGGAAAGCTTTACGATTACAGAAGGCTATATACGGCCTTAAACAATCTCCAAGGGCATGGTACCACAAATTGAGTTCCACTCTTAAAGATCATGGTTTTAAACGCTCCGAGGCTGATCATACTCTCTTTACACTTCAAGGCGACAAAGGTATTGTTGTTGTACTCATATATGTTGATGATATTATCATCTCCGGGGACAACAAGGAAGGTATTCGAGATACAAAACTCTTTCTTAAATCTATGTTTGATATTAAAGATTTGGGAGAACTTAAATACTTCCTTGGCATTGAAGTGTGTCGCTCGCCCGAGGGCCTCTTTCTCTCGCAAAGGAAGTATGCACTTGACCTTTTAAATGAGACAGGAAAACTTGGAGCTAAACCGGTCTTGACTCCACTTGAGGAAGGGTATCAAGCCAAGCGAAAGGGGGAGAAGAAGTCCAAGAAGCTACCCAAGCTTTCTCCAAACCCGATGGATGAACCACATGAAGATCCAAGACAATATAGACGACTTGTAGGTAAGCTTATCTACTTGACTATAACACGACCTGACTTGTGTTTTGCCGTGAATCAGGTTAGTCAACACATGAAGTCCCCTACAAAGTATCATTGGAGCATGGTGGAAAGGATTCTATGCTATCTTAAGGGAAGTCCGGGCCAAGGCATTTGGATGGGAAAGAACGGGAGCACCGAGATCGTGGGATATTGTGATGCGGATTATGCCGGTGATACAATTACAAGAAGATCTACAACCGGTTATTGCACATTCATTGGTGGAAATTTGGTGACTTGGAAGTCAAAGAAGCAAAAGGTGGTCTCATGTTCGAGCGCGGAAGCGGAGTATAGGGCCATGAGGAAGTTGACAAGTGAACTCACTTGGCTCAAGGCTCTTCTTAAAGACTTTGGTATCGAATCATCAAAGCCGATCACCATGCATTGTGACAATCAAGCCGCAATCCACATTGCAACAAACTCGGTGTTTCACGAGAGAACTAAGCACATCGAGGTCGATTGCCACAAGGTCCGAGAAAAGATTGAAGAGGGTGTAATCCTTCCATGCTACACCCGAAGTGAAGATCAATTGGCGGATATCTTCACTAAGGCCACAAGTCTCAAGGTTTGTGAACACATTCATAGCAAACTTGGACTTGTGGACCTTACACGCCCTTGATCAACTCCTCTCACTCGTGGACACCACACTCTTTTTCCCTTAACATAGTTTTGTCCCATGAGGTTTTATATGTTAAGGTTTTTAACGAGGTGGTGCTTCACGTGTTCCAAGCTTAGCCATTGTACAAGGCTAAGCTTGAGGGGGAGTATTGATCAAGACATATTTATAAGTGTCGAGGGTTGGAAGGTCGTGATCGAGAGACGAACGTATGGGATCGACATCCGGACGTTCATGGTCGAGAGGAGTCGAGAACCGGACGTCCATGGTCGAGAACAGACGAGAGGTGATCGACAGCCGGATACTCATGATCGAGAGTCCAATGGACTCAAATAAAGAAGGAGGAGAAGCCCGATGAACTAAGCCCACTTAAAGAGTTCGAGAACTCTCTTATCTAGCCGTTTAGAGATAAGAGAGGAAGGAGTCACGTGTGGCGCTTTGGAGGTCAATGGTTTGAGTTCAAACCATGGACATGTCACTATCACTCGTTGGGATTGTCTACTTCTCTCTCTTTATGTCTCTTTCGAACAATTTGTCTCTTGTTGGGTTAAACCCTAGTTGTCTCTCTATTTAAAGGCTTTAGCCACCCATTGTAACACTTACACTTAAGGATTCTAATGAATCTCTTTCTCATTTACTCTCTTGTTCGATTACTCTCTCATCTCTAACCAAAACTCTCTTCCATTCACTCTTCTTTTCCGCATATTCTAACAGTAAATGGCTTATAAAAGGTTATTTTGGGTTAGAATATGTTATAATACAATGAATTTGATTGATTACAAGTACTAGAGATGGATGAAGACTGTTTAGAAGTGTGAAGAAAGACTTATTGAAATCTGGTCCCAAATGGGATAAGAACCCACAACCAATGCTTTGAGGCAGTAAATGTCTTGTATAAAGTTATTTTGGGTTAGAATATGTTATAATACAATGAATTTATTGATTACAAGTGCTAGAGATGGATGAAGAATCTTTAGAAGTGTGAAAGAAAGACTTGTTGAAAATTGGTCCCAAATGGGATAAGAACCCACAACCAATGCTTTGAGGTTGTAAATGGATTGTATAAAGTTATTTTGGGTTAGAATATGTTATAATACAATGAATTTGATTGATTACAAGTGCTAGAGATGGATGAAGAATCTTTAGAAGTGTGAAGAAAGACTTGTTGAAATCTGGTCCCAAATGGGATAAGAACCCACAACCATTGCTTTGAGGCAGTAAATGTCTTGTAAAAGGTTATTTTGGGTTAGAATATGTTATAATACAATGAATTTGATTGATTACAAGTGCTAGAGATGGATGAAGAATGTTTAGAAGTGTGAAAGAAAGACTTGTTGAAAATTGGTCCCAAATGGGATAAGAACCCACAACCAATGCTTTGAGGTTGTAAATGGATTGTATAAAGTTATTTTGGGTTAGAATATGTTATAATACAATGAATTTGATTGATTACAAGTCCTAGAGATAGATGAAGAATGTTTAGAAGTGTGAAGAAAGACTTATTGAAGTCCGGTCCCAAATGGGATAAGAACCCACAACCATTGCTTTGAGGCAGTAAATGGCTTGTATAAAGTTATTTTGGGTTAGAATATGTTATAATACAATGAATTTGATTGATTACAAGTGCTAGAGATGGATGAAGAATGTTTAGAAGTGTGAAGAAAGACTTATTGAAATCTGGTCCCAAATGGGATAAGAACCCACAACCATTCCTTTGAGGCAGTAAATGGCTTGTATAAAGTTATTTTGGGTTAGAATATGTTATAATACAATGAATTTGATTGATTACAAGTGCTAGAGATGGATGAAGAATATTTAGAAGTGTGAAGAAAGACTTATTGAAATGTGGTCCCAAATGGGATAAGAACCCATAACCATTGCTTTGAGGCAGTAAATGGCTTGTATAAAGTTATTTTGGGTTAGAATATGTTATAATACAATGAATTTGATTGATTACAAGTACTAGAGATGCATGAAGAATGTTTAAAAGTGAGAAGAAAGACTTATTGATATTTGGTCCCAAATGGGATAAGAACCCAAAAACATTGCTTTGAGGCTGTGAAGGGCTTGTATAAAGTTATTTTGGGTTAGAATATGTTATAATACAATGAATTTGATTGATTACAAGTGCTATAGATGGATGAAAAATGTTTAGAAGTGAGTAGAAAGACTTGTTGATATTTTGTCCCAAATGGGATAAGAACAAAAAACCATTGCTTTGAGGCAGTGAATGGCTTATATAGAGTTGTTTTGGTTTAGAATATGTTATAATACAATAAATTTTATTGATTACAAGTGCTTGAGATACATGAAGAATGTTTAGAGGTGAGAAGAAAGACATGTTGATATTTAGTCCCAAATGGGATAAGAACCCAAAACCATTGCTTTTAGGCAGTAAATGGCTTGTAAAAGGTTATTTTGGGTTAGAATATGTTATAATACAATGCATTTGATTGATTACAAGTGCTAGAGATGGATGAAGAATGTTTAGAAGTGTGAAGAAAGACTTATTGAAATCTGGTCCCAAATGGGATAAGAACCCAAAACCAATGCTTTGAGGCAGTAAATGGCTTGTATAAAGTTATTTTGGGTTAGAATATGTTATAATACAATGCATTTGATTGATTACAAGTCCTAGAGATGGATGAAGAATGTTTAGAAGTGTGAAGAACGACTTATTGAAATCTGGTCCCAAATGGGATAAGAACCCACAACCATTCCTTTGAGGCAGTAAATGGCTTGTATAAGGTTATTTTGGGTTAGAATATGTTATAATACAATGAATTTGATTGATTACAAGTGCTAGAGATAGATGAAGAATGTTTAGAAGTGTGAAGAAAGACTTATTGAAATCTGGTCCCAAATTGGATAAGAACCCACAACCAATGCTTTGAGGCTGTAAATGGCCTGTATAAAGTTATTTTGGGTTAGAATATGTTATAATACAATGAATTTGATTGATTACAAGTGCTAGAGATGGATGAAGAATGTTTAGAAGTGTGAAGAAAGACTTATTGAAATCTGGTCCCAAATGGGATAAGAACCCACAACCATTCCTTTGAGGCAGTAAATGGCTTGTATAAGGTTATTTTGGGTTAGAATATGTTATAATACAATGAATTTGATTGATTACAAGTGCTAGAGATAGATGAAGAATGTTTAGAAGTGTGAAGAAAGACTTATTGAAATCTGGTCCCAAATTGGATAAGAACCCACAACCAATGCTTTGAGGCTGTAAATGGCCTGTATAAAGTTATTTTGGGTTAGAATATGTTATAATACAATGAATTTGATTGATTACAAGTGCTAGATATGGATGAAGAATCTTTAGAAGTGTGAAGAAAGACTTGTTGAAATCTGGTCCCAAATGGGATAAGAACCCACAACCATTGCTTTGAGGCAGTAAATGGCTTGTAAAAGGTTATTTTGGGTTAGAATATGTTATAATACAATGCATTTGATTGATTACAAGTGCTAGAGATGGATGAAGAATGTTTAGAAGTGTGAAAGAAAGACTTGTTGAAAATTGGTCCCAAATGGGATAAGAACCCACAACCAATGCTTTGAGGTTGTAAATGGATTGTATAAAGTTATTTTGGGTTAGAATATGTTATAATACAATGAATTTGATTGATTACAAGTGCTAGAGATGGATGAAGAATCTTTAGAAGTGTGAAGAAAGACTTGTTGAAATCTGGTCCCAAATGGGATAAGAACCCACAACCATTGCTTTGAGGCAGTAAATGTCTTGTAAAAGGTTATTTTGGGTTAGAATATGTTATAATACAATGAATTTGATTGATTACAAGTGCTAGAGATGGATGAAGAATGTTTAGAAGTGTGAAAGAAAGACTTATTGAAATGTGGTCCCAAATGGGATAAGAACCCATAACCATTGCTTTGAGGCAGTAAATGGCTTGTATAAAGTTATTTTGGGTTAGAATATGTTATAATACAATGAATTTGATTGATTACAAGTCCTAGAGATAGATGAAGAATGTTTAGAAGTGTGAAGAAAGACTTATTGAAGTCCGGTCCCAAATGGGATAAGAACCCACAACCATTGCTTTGAGGCAGTAGATGGCTTGTATAAAGTTATTTTGGGTTAGAATATGTTATAATACAATGAATTTGATTGATTACAAGTGCTAGAGATGGATGAAGAATGTTTAGAAGTGTGAAGAAAGACTTATTGAAATCTGGTCCCAAATGGGATAAGAACCCACAACCATTCCTTTGAGGCAGTAAATGGCTTGTATAAAGTTATTTTGGGTTAGAATATGTTATAATACAATGAATTTGATTGATTACAAGTGCTAGAGATGGATGAAGAATGTTTAGAAGTGTGAAGAAAGACTTATTGAAATGTGGTCCCAAATGGGATAAGAACCCATAACCATTGCTTTGAGGCAGTAAATGGCTTGTATAAAGTTATTTTGGGTTAGAATATGTTATAATACAATGAATTTGATTGATTACAAGTACTAGAGATGCATGAAGAATGTTTAAAAGTGAGAAGAAAGACTTATTGATATTTGGTCCCAAATGGGATAAGAACCCAAAAACATTGCTTTGAGGCTGTGAAGGGCTTGTATAAAGTTATTTTGGGTTAGAATATGTTATAATACAATGAATTTGATTGATTACAAGTGCTATAGATGGATGAAAAATGTTTAGAAGTGAGTAGAAAGACTTGTTGATATTTTGTCCCAAATGGGATAAGAACAAAAAACCATTGCTTTGAGGCAGTGAATGGCTTATATAGAGTTGTTTTGGTTTAGAATATGTTATAATACAATAAATTTTATTGATTACAAGTGCTTGAGATACATGAAGAATGTTTAGAGGTGAGAAGAAAGACATGTTGATATTTAGTCCCAAATGGGATAAGAACCCAAAACCATTGCTTTTAGGCAGTAAATGGCTTGTAAAAGGTTATTTTGGGTTAGAATATGTTATAATACAATGCATTTGATTGATTACAAGTGCTAGAGATGGATGAAGAATGTTTAGAAGTGTGAAGAAAGACTTATTGAAATCTGGTCCCAAATGGGATAAGAACCCAAAACCAATGCTTTGAGGCAGTAAATGGCTTGTATAAAGTTATTTTGGGTTAGAATATGTTATAATACAATGCATTTGATTGATTACAAGTCCTAGAGATGGATGAAGAATGTTTAGAAGTGTGAAGAACGACTTATTGAAATGTGGTCCCAAATGGGATAAGAACCCATAACCATTGCTTTGAGGCAGTAAATGGCTTGTATAAAGTTATTTTGGGTTAGAATATGTTATAATACAATGAATTTGATTGATTACAAGTACTAGAGATGCATGAAGAATGTTTAAAAGTGAGAAGAAAGACTTATTGATATTTGGTCCCAAATGGGATAAGAACCCAAAAACATTGCTTTGAGGCTGTGAAGGGCTTGTATAAAGTTATTTTGGGTTAGAATATGTTATAATACAATGAATTTGATTGATTACAAGTGCTATAGATGGATGAAAAATGTTTAGAAGTGAGTAGAAAGACTTGTTGATATTTTGTCCCAAATGGGATAAGAACAAAAAACCATTGCTTTGAGGCAGTGAATGGCTTATATAGAGTTGTTTTGGTTTAGAATATGTTATAATACAATAAATTTTATTGATTACAAGTGCTTGAGATACATGAAGAATGTTTAGAGGTGAGAAGAAAGACATGTTGATATTTAGTCCCAAATGGGATAAGAACCCAAAACCATTGCTTTTAGGCAGTAAATGGCTTGTAAAAGGTTATTTTGGGTTAGAATATGTTATAATACAATGCATTTGATTGATTACAAGTGCTAGAGATGGATGAAGAATGTTTAGAAGTGTGAAGAAAGACTTATTGAAATCTGGTCCCAAATGGGATAAGAACCCAAAACCAATGCTTTGAGGCAGTAAATGGCTTGTATAAAGTTATTTTGGGTTAGAATATGTTATAATACAATGCATTTGATTGATTACAAGTCCTAGAGATGGATGAAGAATGTTTAGAAGTGTGAAGAACGACTTATTGAAATCTGGTCCCAAATGGGATAAGAACCCACAACCATTCCTTTGAGGCAGTAAATGGCTTGTATAAGGTTATTTTGGGTTAGAATATGTTATAATACAATGAATTTGATTGATTACAAGTGCTAGAGATAGATGAAGAATGTTTAGAAGTGTGAAGAAAGACTTATTGAAATCTGGTCCCAAATTAGATAAGAACCCACAACCAATGCTTTGAGGCTGTAAATGGCCTGTATAAAGTTATTTTGGGTTAGAATATGTTATAATACAATGAATTTGATTGATTACAAGTGCTAGAGATGGATGAAGAATGTTTAGAAGTGTGAAGAAAGACTTATTGAAATCTGGTCCCAAATGGGATAAGAACCCACAACCATTCCTTTGAGGCAGTAAATGGCTTGTATAAGGTTATTTTGGGTTAGAATATGTTATAATACAATGAATTTGATTGATTACAAGTGCTAGAGATAGATGAAGAATGTTTAGAAGTGTGAAGAAAGACTTATTGAAATCTGGTCCCAAATTGGATAAGAACCCACAACCAATGCTTTGAGGCTGTAAATGGCCTGTATAAAGTTATTTTGGGTTAGAATATGTTATAATACAATGAATTTGATTGATTACAAGTGCTAGAGATGGATGAAGAATCTTTAGAAGTGTGAAGAAAGACTTGTTGAAATCTGGTCCCAAATGGGATAAGAACCCACAACCATTGCTTTGAGGCAGTAAATGTCTTGTAAAAGGTTATTTTGGGTTAGAATATGTTATAATACAATGAATTTGATTGATTACAAGTGCTAGAGATGGATGAAGAATGTTTAGAAGTGTGAAAGAAAGACTTGTTGAAAATTGGTCCCAAATGGGATAAGAACCCACAACCAATGCTTTGAGTTTGTAAATGGATTGTATAAAGTTATTTTGGGTTAGAATATGTTATAATACAATGAATTTGATTGATTACAAGTCCTAGAGATAGATGAAGAATGTTTAGAAGTGTGAAGAAAGACTTATTGAAGTCCGGTCCCAAATGGGATAAGAACCCACAACCATTGCTTTGAGGCAGTAAATGGCTTGTATAAAGTTATTTTGGGTTAGAATATGTTATAATACAATGAATTTGATTGATTACAAGTGCTAGAGATGGATGAAGAATGTTTAGAAGTGTGAAGAAAGACTTATTGAAATCTGGTCCCAAATGGGATAAGAACCCACAACCATTCCTTTGAGGCAGTAAATGGCTTGTATAAAGTTATTTTGGGTTAGAATATGTTATAATACAATGAATTTGATTGATTACAAGTGCTAGAGATGGATGAAGAATATTTAGAAGTGTGAAGAAAGACTTATTGAAATGTGGTCCCAAATGGGATAAGAACCCATAACCATTGCTTTGAGGCAGTAAATGGCTTGTATAAAGTTATTTTGGGTTAGAATATGTTATAATACAATGAATTTGATTGATTACAAGTACTAGAGATGCATGAAGAATGTTTAAAAGTGAGAAGAAAGACTTATTGATATTTGGTCCCAAATGGGATAAGAACCCAAAAACATTGCTTTGAGGCTGTGAAGGGCTTGTATAAAGTTATTTTGGGTTAGAATATGTTATAATACAATGAATTTGATTGATTACAAGTGCTATAGATGGATGAAAAATGTTTAGAAGTGAGTAGAAAGACTTGTTGATATTTTGTCCCAAATGGGATAAGAACAAAAAACCATTGCTTTGAGGCAGTGAATGGCTTATATAGAGTTGTTTTGGTTTAGAATATGTTATAATACAATAAATTTTATTGATTACAAGTGCTTGAGATACATGAAGAATGTTTAGAGGTGAGAAGAAAGACATGTTGATATTTAGTCCCAAATGGGATAAGAACCCAAAACCATTGCTTTTAGGCAGTAAATGGCTTGTAAAAGGTTATTTTGGGTTAGAATATGTTATAATACAATGCATTTGATTGATTACAAGTGCTAGAGATGGATGAAGAATGTTTAGAAGTGTGAAGAAAGACTTATTGAAATCTGGTCCCAAATGGGATAAGAACCCAAAACCAATGCTTTGAGGCAGTAAATGGCTTGTATAAAGTTATTTTGGGTTAGAATATGTTATAATACAATGCATTTGATTGATTACAAGTCCTAGAGATGGATGAAGAATGTTTAGAAGTGTGAAGAACGACTTATTGAAATCTGGTCCCAAATGGGATAAGAACCCACAACCATTCCTTTGAGGCAGTAAATGGCTTGTATAAGGTTATTTTGGGTTAGAATATGTTATAATACAATGAATTTGATTGATTACAAGTGCTAGAGATAGATGAAGAATGTTTAGAAGTGTGAAGAAAGACTTATTGAAATCTGGTCCCAAATTGGATAAGAACCCACAACCAATGCTTTGAGGCTGTAAATGGCCTGTATAAAGTTATTTTGGGTTATAATATGTTATAATACAATGAATTTGATTGATTACAAGTGCTAGAGATGGATGAAGAATGTTTAGAAGTGTGAAGAAAGACTTATTGAAATCTGGTCCCAAATGGGATAAGAACCCACAACCATTCCTTTGAGGCAGTAAATGGCTTGTATAAGGTTATTTTGGGTTAGAATATGTTATAATACAATGAATTTGATTGATTACAAGTGCTAGAGATAGATGAAGAATGTTTAGAAGTGTGAAGAAAGACTTATTGAAATCTAGTCCCAAATTGGATAAGAACCCACAACCAATGCTTTGAGGCTGTAAATGGCCTGTATAAAGTTATTTTGGGTTAGAATATGTTATAATACAATGAATTTGATTGATTACAAGTGCTAGATATGGATGAAGAATCTTTAGAAGTGTGAAGAAAGACTTGTTGAAATCTGGTCCCAAATGGGATAAGAACCCACAACCATTGCTTTGAGGCAGTAAATGGCTTGTAAAAGGTTATTTTGGGTTAGAATATGTTATAATACAATGCATTTGATTGATTACAAGTGCTAGAGATGGATGAAGAATGTTTAGAAGTGTGAAGAAAGACTTATTGAAATCTGGTCCCAAATGGGATAAGAACCCAAAACCAATGCTTTGAGGCAGTAAATGGCTTGTATAAAGTTATTTTGGGTTAGAATATGTTATAATACAATGAATTTGATTGATTACAAGTGCTAGAGATGGATGAAGAATGTTTAGAAGTGTGAAGAAAGACTTATTGAAATCTTGGCCCAAATGGGGTAAGAATCCAAAACAAATGCTTTGAGGCAGTAAATGGCTTGTATAAAGTTATTTTGGGTTAGAATATGTTATAATACAATGAATTTGATTTATTACAAGTGCTAGAGATGGATGAAGAATGTTTAGAAGTGTGAAGAAAGACTTATTGAAATATTGTCCCAAATAGGATAAGAACCCACAACCATTCCTTTGAGGCAGTAAATGGCTTGTATAAAGTTATTTTGGGTTAGAATATGTTATAATACAATGAATTTGATTGATTACAAGTACTAGAGATGGATGAAGAATGTTTAGAAGTGTGAAGAAAGACTTATTGAAATCTGGTCCCAAATAGGATAAGAACCCACAACCATTGCTTTGAGGCAGTAAATGGCTTATAAAAGGTTATTTTGGGTTAGAATATGTTATAATACAATGAATTTGATTGATTACAAGTACTAGAGATGGATGAAAACTGTTTAGAAGTGTGAAGAAAGACTTATTGAAATCTGGTCCCAAATGGGATAAGAACCCACAACCAATGCTTTGAGGCAGTAAATGTCTTGTATAAAGTTATTTTGGGTTAGAATATGTTATAATACAATGAATTTATTGATTACAAGTGCTAGAGATGGATGAAGAATCTTTAGAAGTGTGAAAGAAAGACTTGTTGAAAATTGGTCCCAAATTGGATAAGAACCGACAACCAATGCTTTGAGGTTGTAAATGGATTGTATAAAGTTATTTTGGGTTAGAATATGTTATAATACAATGAATATGATTGATTACAAGTGCTATATATGGATGAAGAATCTTTAGAAGTGTGAAGAAAGACTTGTTGAAATCTGGTTCCAAATGGGATACGAACCCAAAAAAAATGCTTTGAGGCAGTAAATGGCTTGTATAAAGTTATTTTGGGTTAGAATATGTTATAATACAATGAATTTGATTGATTACAAGTCCTAGAGATGGATGAAGAATGTTTAGAAGTGTGAAGAAAGACTTATTGAAATCTGGTCCCAAATGGGGTAAGAATCCAAAACAAATGCTTTGAGGCAGTAAATGGCTTGTATAAAGTTATTTTGCGTTAGAATATGTTATAATACAATGAATTTGATTGATTATAAGTCCTAGAGATGGATGAAGAATGTTTAGAAGTCTGAAGAAAGACTTATTGAAATCTGGTCCCAAATGGGGTAAGAATCCAAAACAAATGCTTTGAGGCAGTAAATGGCTTGTATAAAGTTATTTTGGGTTAGAATATGTTATAATACAATGAATTTGATTGATTACAAGTGCTAGAGATGGATGAAGAATGTTTAGAAGTGTGAAGAAAGACTTATTGAAATATTGTCCCAAATAGGATAAGAACCCACAACCATTGCTTTGAGGCAGTAAATGGCTTGTAAAAGGTTATTTCGGGTTAGAATATGTTATAATACAACGAATTTGATTGATTACAAGTGCTAGTTATGGATGAAGAATCTTTAGAAATGTGAAGAAAGACTTGTTGAAATCTGGTCCCAAATGGGATAAGAACCCACAACCATTGCTTTGAGGCAGTAAATGGCTTGTAAAAGGTTATTTTGGGTTAGAATATGTTATAATACAATGCATTTGATTGATTACAAGTGCTAGAGATGGATGAAGAATGTTTAGAAGTGTGAAGAAAGACTTATTGAAATCTGGTCCCAAATGGGATAAGAACCGAAAACCAATGCTTTGAGGCAGTAAATGGCTTGTATAAAGTTATTTTGGGTTAGAATATGTTATAATACAATGAATTTGATTGATTACAAGTGCTAGAGATGGATGAAGAATGTTTAGAAGTGTGAAGAAAGACTTATTGAAATCTGGTCCCAAATGGGGTAAGAATCCAAAACAAATGCTTTGAGGCAGTAAATGGCTTGTATAAAGTTATTTTGGGTTAGAATATGTTATAATACAATGAATTTGATTTATTACAAGTGCTAGAGATGGATGAAGAATGTTTAGAAGTGTGAAGAAAGACTTATTGAAATATTGTCCCAAATAGGATAAGAACCCACAACCATTCCTTTGAGGCAGTAAATGGCTTGTATAAAGTTATTTTGGGTTAGAATATGTTATAATACAATGAATTTGATTGATTACAAGTACTAGAGATGGATGAAGAATGTTTAGAAGTGTGAAGAAAGACTTATTGAAATCTGGTCCCAAATAGGATAAGAACCCACAACCATTGCTTTGAGGCAGTAAATGGCTTATAAAAGGTTATTTTGGGTTAGAATATGTTATAATACAATGAATTTGATTGATTACAAGTACTAGAGATGGATGAAAACTGTTTAGAAGTGTGAAGAAAGACTTATTGAAATCTGGTCCCAAATGGGATAAGAACCCACAACCAATGCTTTGAGGCAGTAAATGTCTTGTATAAAGTTATTTTGGGTTAGAATATGTTATAATACAATGAATTTATTGATTACAAGTGCTAGAGATGGATGAAGAATCTTTAGAAGTGTGAAAGAAAGACTTGTTGAAAATTGGTCCCAAATTGGATAAGAACCGACAACCAATGCTTTGAGGTTGTAAATGGATTGTATAAAGTTATTTTGGGTTAGAATATGTTATAATACAATGAATATGATTGATTACAAGTGCTATATATGGATGAAGAATCTTTAGAAGTGTGAAGAAAGACTTGTTGAAATCTGGTTCCAAATGGGATACGAACCCAAAAAAAATGCTTTGAGGCAGTAAATGGCTTGTATAAAGTTATTTTGGGTTAGAATATGTTATAATACAATGAATTTGATTGATTACAAGTCCTAGAGATGGATGAAGAATGTTTAGAAGTGTGAAGAAAGACTTATTGAAATCTGGTCCCAAATGGGGTAAGAATCCAAAACAAATGCTTTGAGGCAGTAAATGGCTTGTATAAAGTTATTTTGCGTTAGAATATGTTATAATACAATGAATTTGATTGATTACAAGTCCTAGAGATGGATGAAGAATGTTTAGAAGTCTGAAGAAAGACTTATTGAAATCTGGTCCCAAATGGGGTAAGAATCCAAAACAAATGCTTTGAGGCAGTAAATGGCTTGTATAAAGTTATTTTGGGTTAGAATATGTTATAATACAATGAATTTGATTGATTACAAGTGCTAGAGATGGATGAAGAATGTTTAGAAGTGTGAAGAAAGACTTATTGAAATATTGTCCCAAATAGGATAAGAACCCACAACCATTGCTTTGAGGCAGTAAATGGCTTGTAAAAGGTTATTTTGGGTTAGAATATGTTATAATACAACGAATTTGATTGATTACAAGTGCTAGATATGGATGAAGAATCTTTAGAAATGTGAAGAAAGACTTGTTGAAATCTGGTCCCAAATGGGATAAGAACCCACAACCATTGCTTTGAGGCAGTAAATGGCTTGTAAAAGGTTATTTTGGGTTAGAATATGTTATAATACAATGCATTTGATTGATTACAAGTGCTAGAGATGGATGAAGAATGTTTAGAAGTGTGAAGAAAGACTTATTGAAATCTGGTCCCAAATGGGATAAGAACCCAAAACCAATGCTTTGAGGCAGTAAATGGCTTGTATAAAGTTATTTTGGGTTAGAATATGTTATAATACAATGCATTTGATTGATTACAAGTCCTAGAGATGGATGAAGAATGTTTAGAAGTGTGAAGAAAGACTTATTGAAATCTGGTCCCAAATGGGGTAAGAATCCAAAAAAAATGCTTTGAGGCAGTAAATGGCTTGTATAAAGTTATTTTGGGTTAGAATATGTTATAATACAATGAATTTGATTGATTACAAGTGCTAGAGATGGATGAAGAATGTTTAGAAGTGTGAAGAAAGACTTATTGAAATATTGTCCCAAATAGGATAAAAACCCACAACCATTGCTTTGAGGCAGTAAATGGCTTGTAAAAGGTTATTTTGGGTTAGAATATGTTATAATACAACGAATTTGATTGATTACAAGTGCTAGATATGGATGAAGAATCTTTAGAAGTGTGAAGAAAGACTTATTGAAATCTGGTCCCAAATGGGATAAGAACCCACAATCATTGCTTTCAGGTAGTAAATGGCTTGTATAAGGTTATTTTGGGTTAAAATATGATATAATACAATGAATTTGATTTATTACAAGTGCTAGACATGCATAAAGAATGTTTAGAAGTGTGAAGAAAGACTTGTTGAAATTTGGTCCCAAATGGGATAAGAACCCACAACCATTCCTTTGAGGCAGTAAATGGCTTGTATAAGGTTATTTTGGGTTAGAATATGTTATAATACAATGAATTTGATTGATTACAAGTGCTAGAGATAGATGAAGAATGTTTAGAAGTGTGAAGAAAGACTTATTGAAATCTGGTCCCAAATTGGATAAGAACCCACAACCAATGCTTTGAGGCTGTAAATGGCCTGTATAAAGTTATTTTGGGTTAGAATATGTTATAATACAATGAATTTGATTGATTACAAGTGCTAGATATGGATGAAGAATCTTTAGAAGTGTGAAGAAAGACTTGTTGAAATCTGGTCCCAAATGGGATAAGAACCCACAACCATTGCTTTGAGGCAGTAAATGGCTTGTAAAAGGTTATTTTGGGTTAGAATATGTTATAATACAATGCATTTGATTGATTACAAGTGCTAGAGATGGATGAAGAATGTTTAGAAGTGTGAAGAAAGACTTATTGAAATCTGGTCCCAAATGGGATAAGAACCCAAAACCAATGCTTTGAGGCAGTAAATGGCTTGTATAAAGTTATTTTGGGTTAGAATATGTTATAATACAATGAATTTGATTGATTACAAGTGCTAGAGATGGATGAAGAATGTTTAGAAGTGTGAAGAAAGACTTATTGAAATCTGGTCCCAAATGGGGTAAGAATCCAAAACAAATGCTTTGAGGCAGTAAATGGCTTGTATAAAGTTATTTTGGGTTAGAATATGTTATAATACAATAAATTTGATTTATTACAAGTGCTAGAGATGGATGAAGAATGTTTAGAAGTGTGAAGAAAGACTTATTGAAATATTGTCCCAAATAGGATAAGAACCCACAACCATTCCTTTGAGGCAGTAAATGGCTTGTATAAAGTTATTTTGGGTTAGAATATGTTATAATACAATGAATTTGATTGATTACAAGTACTAGAGATGGATGAAGAATGTTTAGAAGTGTGAAGAAAGACTTATTGAAATCTGGTCCCAAATAGGATAAGAACCCACAACCATTGCTTTGAGGCAGTAAATGGCTTATAAAAGGTTATTTTGGGTTAGAATATGTTATAATACAATGAATTTGATTGATTACAAGTACTAGAGATGGATGAAAACTGTTTAGAAGTGTGAAGAAAGACTTATTGAAATCTGGTCCCAAATGGGATAAGAACCCACAACCAATGCTTTGAGGCAGTAAATGTCTTGTATAAAGTTATTTTGGGTTAGAATATGTTATAATACAATGAATTTATTGATTACAAGTGCTAGAGATGGATGAAGAATCTTTAGAAGTGTGAAAGAAAGACTTGTTGAAAATTGGTCCCAAATTGGATAAGAACCGACAACCAATGCTTTGAGGTTGTAAATGGATTGTATAAAGTTATTTTGGGTTAGAATATGTTATAATACAATGAATATGATTGATTACAAGTGCTATATATGGATGAAGAATCTTTAGAAGTGTGAAGAAAGACTTGTTGAAATCTGGTTCCAAATGGGATACGAACCCAAAAAAAATGCTTTGAGGCAGTAAATGGCTTGTATAAAGTTATTTTGGGTTAGAATATGTTATAATACAATGAATTTGATTGATTACAAGTCCTAGAGATGGATGAAGAATGTTTAGAAGTGTGAAGAAAGACTTATTGAAATCTGGTCCCAAATGGGGTAAGAATCCAAAACAAATGCTTTGAGGCAGTAAATGGCTTGTATAAAGTTATTTTGCGTTAGAATATGTTATAATACAATGAATTTGATTGATTACAAGTCCTAGAGATGGATGAAGAATGTTTAGAAGTCTGAAGAAAGACTTATTGAAATCTGGTCCCAAATGGGATAAGAACCCAAAACCAATGCTTTGAGGCAGTAAATGGCTTGTATAAAGTTATTTTGGGTTAGAATATGTTATAATACAATGCATTTGATTGATTACAAGTCCTAGAGATGGATGAAGAATGTTTAGAAGTGTGAAGAAAGACTTATTGAAATCTGGTCCCAAATGGGGTAAGAATCCAAAAAAAATGCTTTGAGGCAGTAAATGGCTTGTATAAAGTTATTTTGGGTTAGAATATGTTATAATACAATGAATTTGATTGATTACAAGTGCTAGAGATGGATGAAGAATGTTTAGAAGTGTGAAGAAAGACTTATTGAAATATTGTCCCAAATAGGATAAAAACCCACAACCATTGCTTTGAGGCAGTAAATGGCTTGTAAAAGGTTATTTTGGGTTAGAATATGTTATAATACAACGAATTTGATTGATTACAAGTGCTAGATATGGATGAAGAATCTTTAGAAGTGTGAAGAAAGACTTATTGAAATCTGGTCCCAAATGGGATAAGAACCCACAATCATTGCTTTCAGGTAGTAAATGGCTTGTATAAGGTTATTTTGGGTTAAAATATGATATAATACAATGAATTTGATTTATTACAAGTGCTAGACATGCATAAAGAATGTTTAGAAGTGTGAAGAAAGACTTGTTGAAATTTGGTCCCAAATGGGATAAGAACCCACAACCATTCCTTTGAGGCAGTAAATGGCTTGTATAAGGTTATTTTGGGTTAGAATATGTTATAATACAATGAATTTGATTGATTACAAGTGCTAGAGGTAGATGAAGAATGTTTAGAAGTGTGAAGAAAGACTTATTGAAATCTGGTCCCAAATTGGATAAGAACCCACAACCAATGCTTTGAGGCTGTAAATGGCCTGTATAAAGTTATTTTGGGTTAGAATATGTTATAATACAATGAATTTGATTGATTACAAGTGCTAGATATGGATGAAGAATCTTTAGAAGTGTGAAGAAAGACTTGTTGAAATCTGGTCCCAAATGGGATAAGAACCCACAACCATTGCTTTGAGGCAGTAAATGGCTTGTAAAAGGTTATTTTGGGTTAGAATATGTTATAATACAATGCATTTGATTGATTACAAGTGCTAGAGATGGATGAAGAATGTTTAGAAGTGTGAAGAAAGACTTATTGAAATCTGGTCCCAAATGGGATAAGAACCCAAAACCAATGCTTTGAGGCAGTAAATGGCTTGTATAAAGTTATTTTGGGTTAGAATATGTTATAATACAATGAATTTGATTGATTACAAGTGCTAGAGATGGATGAAGAATGTTTAGAAGTGTGAAGAAAGACTTATTGAAATCTGGTCCCAAATGGGGTAAGAATCCAAAACAAATGCTTTGAGGCAGTAAATGGCTTGTATAAAGTTATTTTGGGTTAGAATATGTTATAATACAATGAATTTGATTTATTACAAGTGCTAGAGATGGATGAAGAATGTTTAGAAGTGTGAAGAAAGACTTATTGAAATATTGTCCCAAATAGGATAAGAACCCACAACCATTCCTTTGAGGCAGTAAATGGCTTGTATAAAGTTATTTTGGGTTAGAATATGTTATAATACAATGAATTTGATTGATTACAAGTACTAGAGATGGATGAAGAATGTTTAGAAGTGTGAAGAAAGACTTATTGAAATCTGGTCCCAAATAGGATAAGAACCCACAACCATTGCTTTGAGGCAGTAAATGGCTTATAAAAGGTTATTTTGGGTTAGAATATGTTATAATACAATGAATTTGATTGATTACAAGTACTAGAGATGGATGAAAACTGTTTAGAAGTGTGAAGAAAGACTTATTGAAATCTGGTCCCAAATGGGATAAGAACCCACAACCAATGCTTTGAGGCAGTAAATGTCTTGTATAAAGTTATTTTGGGTTAGAATATGTTATAATACAATGAATTTATTGATTACAAGTGCTAGAGATGGATGAAGAATCTTTAGAAGTGTGAAAGAAAGACTTGTTGAAAATTGGTCCCAAATTGGATAAGAACCGACAACCAATGCTTTGAGGTTGTAAATGGATTGTATAAAGTTATTTTGGGTTAGAATATGTTATAATACAATGAATATGATTGATTACAAGTGCTATATATGGATGAAGAATCTTTAGAAGTGTGAAGAAAGACTTGTTGAAATCTGGTTCCAAATGGGATACGAACCCAAAAAAAATGCTTTGAGGCAGTAAATGGCTTGTATAAAGTTATTTTGGGTTAGAATATGTTATAATACAATGAATTTGATTGATTACAAGTCCTAGAGATGGATGAAGAATGTTTAGAAGTGTGAAGAAAGACTTATTGAAATCTGGTCCCAAATGGGGTAAGAATCCAAAACAAATGCTTTGAGGCAGTAAATGGCTTGTATAAAGTTATTTTGCGTTAGAATATGTTATAATACAATGAATTTGATTGATTACAAGTCCTAGAGATGGATGAAGAATGTTTAGAAGTCTGAAGAAAGACTTATTGAAATCTGGTCCCAAATGGGGTAAGAATCCAAAACAAATGCTTTGAGGCAGTAAATGGCTTGTATAAAGTTATTTTGGGTTAGAATATGTTATAATACAATGAATTTGATTGATTACAAGTGCTAGAGATGGATGAAGAATGTTTAGAAGTGTGAAGAAAGACTTATTGAAATATTGTCCCAAATAGGATAAGAACCCACAACCATTGCTTTGAGGCAGTAAATGGCTTGTAAAAGGTTATTTTGGGTTAGAATATGTTATAATACAACGAATTTGATTGATTACAAGTGCTAGATATGGATGAAGAATCTTTAGAAGTGTGAAGAAAGACTTGTTGAAATCTGGTCCCAAATGGGATAAGAACCCACAACCATTGCTTTGAGGCAGTAAATGGCTTGTAAAAGGTTATTTTGGGTTAGAATATGTTATAATACAATGCATTTGATTGATTACAAGTGCTAGAGATGGATGAAGAATGTTTAGAAGTGTGAAGAAAGACTTATTGAAATCTGGTCCCAAATGGGATAAGAACCCAAAACCAATGCTTTGAGGCAGTAAATGGCTTGTATAAAGTTATTTTGGGTTAGAATATGTTATAATACAATGCATTTGATTGATTACAAGTCCTAGAGATGGATGAAGAATGTTTAGAAGTGTGAAGAAAGACTTATTGAAATCTGGTCCCAAATGGGGTAAGAATCCAAAAAAAATGCTTTGAGGCAGTAAATGGCTTGTATAAAGTTATTTTGGGTTAGAATATGTTATAATACAATGAATTTGATTGATTACAAGTGCTAGAGATGGATGAAGAATGTTTAGAAGTGTGAAGAAAGACTTATTGAAATATTGTCCCAAATAGGATAAAAACCCACAACCATTGCTTTGAGGCAGTAAATGGCTTGTAAAAGGTTATTTTGGGTTAGAATATGTTATAATACAATGAATTTGATTGATTACAAGTGCTAGAGATGGATGAAGACTGTTTAGAAGTGTGAAGAAAGACTTATTGAAATCTGGTCCCAAATGAGATAAGAACCCACAACTATTGCTTTGAGGCAGTAAATGGCTTGTATAAAGTTATTTTGGGTTAGAATATGTTATAATACAATGAATTTGATTGATTACAAGTGCTAGAGATGGATGAAGAATGTTTAGAAGTGTGAAGAAAGACTTATTGAAATCTGGTCCCAAATGGGATAAGAACCCACAACCATTGCTTTGAGGCAGTAAATGGCTTATAAAAGGTTATTTTGGGTTAGAATATGTTATAATACAATGAATTTGATTGATTACAAGTACTAGAGATGGATAAAGACTGTTTAGAAGTGTGAAGAAAGACTTATTGAAATCTGGTCCCAAATGGGATAAGAACCCACAACCAATGCTTTGAGGCAGTAAATGTCTTGTATAAAGTTATTTTGGGTTAGAATATGTTATAATACAATGAATTTATTGATTACAAGTGCTAGAGATGGATGAAGAATCTTTAGAAGTGTGAAAGAAAGACTTGTTGAAAATTGGTCCCAAATGGGATAAGAACCCACAACCAATGCTTTGAGGTTGTAAATGGATTGTATAAAGTTATTTTGGGTTAGAATATGTTATAATACAATGAATTTGATTGATTACAAGTGCTAGAGATGGATGAAGAATCTTTAGAAGTGTGAAGAAAGACTTGTTGAAATCTGGTCCCAAATGGGATAAGAACCCACAACCATTGCTTTGAGGCAGTAAATGTCTTGTAAAAGGTTATTTTGGGTTAGAATATGTTATAATACAATGAATTTGATTGATTACAAGTGCTAGAGATGGATGAAGAATGTTTAGAAGTGTGAAAGAAAGACTTGTTGAAAATTGGTCCCAAATGGGATAAGAACCCACAACCAATGCTTTGAGGTTGTAAATGGATTGTATAAAGTTATTTTGGGTTAGAATATGTTATAATACAATGAATTTGATTGATTACAAGTCCTAGAGATAGATGAAGAATGTTTAGAAGTGTGAAGAAAGACTTATTGAAGTCCGGTCCCAAATGGGATAAGAACCCACAACCATTGCTTTGAGGCAGTAAATGGCTTGTATAAAGTTATTTTGGGTTAGAATATGTTATAATACAATGAATTTGATTGATTACAAGTGCTAGAGATGGATGAAGAATGTTTAGAAGTGTGAAGAAAGACTTATTGAAATCTGGTCCCAAATGGGATAAGAACCCACAACCATTCCTTTGAGGCAGTAAATGGCTTGTATAAGGTAATTTTGGGTTAGAATATGTTATAATACAATGAATTTGATTGATTACAAGTGCTAGAGATAGATGAAGAATGTTTAGAAGTGTGAAGAAAGACTTATTGAAATCTGGTCCCAAATGGGATAAGAACCCACAACCATTGCTTTGAGGCAGTAAATGGCTTGTATAAAGTTATTTTGGGTTAGAATATGTTATAATACAATGAATTTGATTGATTACAAGTGCTAGAGATGGATGAAAAAATGTTTAGAAGTGTGTAGAAAGACTTATTGAAATCTGGTCCCAAATAGGATAAGAACCCACAACCATTGCTTTGAGGCAGTAAATGGCTTATAAAAGGTTATTTTGGGTTAGAATATGTTATAATACAATGAATTTGATTGATTACAAGTACTAGAGATGGATGAAGACTGTTTAGAAGTGTGAAGAAAGACTTATTGATATCTGGTCCCAAATGGGATAAGAACCCACAACCAATGCTTTGAGGTAGTAAATGTCTTGTATAAAGTTATTTTGGGTTAGAATATGTTATAATACAATGAATTTATTGATTACAAGTGCTAGAGATGGATGAAGAATCTTTAGAAGTGTGATAGAAAGACTTGTTGAAAATTGGTCCCAAATGGGATAAGAACCCACAACCATTGCTTTGAGGCAGTAAATGTCTTGTAAAGGGTTATTTTGGGTTAGAATATGTTATAATACAATGAATTTGATTGATTACAAGTGCTAGAGATGGATGAAGAATGTTTAGAAGTGTGAAAGAAAGACTTGTTGAAAATTGGTCCCAAATGGGATAAGAACCCACAACCAATGCTTTGAGGTTGTAAATGGATTGTATAAAGTTATTTTGGGTTAGAATATGTTATAATACAATGAATTTGATTGATTACAAGTCCTAGAGATAGATGAAGAATGTTTAGAAGTGTGAAGAAAGACTTATTGAAGTCCGGTCCCAAATGGGATAAGAACCCACAACCATTGCTTTGAGGCAGTAAATGGCTTGTATAAAGTTATTTTGGGTTAGAATATGTTATAATACAATGAATTTGATTGATTACAAGTGCTAGAGATGGATGAAGAATGTTTAGAAGTGTGAAAGAAAGACTTATTGAAATCTGGTCCCAAATGGGATAAGAACCCACAACCATTGCTTTGAGGCAGTAAATGGATTGTATAAAGTTATTTTGGGTTAGAATATGTTATAATACAATGAATTTGATTGATTACAAGTCCTAGAGATAGATGAAGAATGTTTAGAAGTGTGAAGAAAGACTTATTGAAGTCCGGTCCCAAATGGGATAAGAACCCACAACCATTGCTTTGAGGCAGTAAATGGCTTGTATAAAGTTATTTTGGGTTAGAATATGTTATAATACAATGAATTTGATTGATTACAAGTGCTAGAGATGGATGAAGAATGTTTAGAAGTGTGAAGAAAGACTTATTGAAATCTGGTCCCAAATGGGATAAGAACCCACAACCATTCCTTTGAGGCAGTAAATGGCTTGTATAAGGTTATTTTGGGTTAGAATATGTTATAATACAATGAATTTGATTGATTACAAGTGCTAGAGATAGATGAAGAATGTTTAGAAGTGTGAAGAAAGACTTATTGAAATCTGGTCCCAAATGGGATAAGAACCCACAACCATTGCTTTGAGGCAGTAAATGGCTTGTATAAAGTTATTTTGGGTTAGAATATGTTATAATACAATGAATTTGATTGATTACAAGTGCTAGAGATGGATGAAGAATGTTTAGAAGTGTGAAGAAAGACTTATTGAAATCTGGTCCCAAATAGGATAAGAACCCACAACCATTGCTTTGAGGCAGTAAATGGCTTATAAAAGGTTATTTTGGGTTAGAATATGTTATAATACAATGAATTTGATTGATTACAAGTACTAGAGATGGATGAAGACTGTTTAGAAGTGTGAAGAAAGACTTATTGATATCTGGTCCCAAATGGGATAAGAACCCACAACCAATGCTTTGAGGTAGTAAATGTCTTGTATAAAGTTATTTTGGGTTAGAATATGTTATAATACAATGAATTTATTGATTACAAGTGCTAGAGATGGATGAAGAATCTTTAGAAGTGTGAAAGAAAGACTTGTTGAAAATTGGTCCCAAATGGGATAAGAACCCACAACCATTGCTTTGAGGCAGTAAATGTCTTGTAAAAGGTTATTTTGGGTTAGAATATGTTATAATACAATGAATTTGATTGATTACAAGTGCTAGAGATGGATGAAGAATGTTTAGAAGTGTGAAAGAAAGACTTGTTGAAAATTGGTCCCAAATGGGATAAGAACCCACAACCAATGCTTTGAGGTTGTAAATGGATTGTATAAAGTTATTTTGGGTTAGAATATGTTATAATACAATGAATTTGATTGATTACAAGTCCTAGAGATAGATGAAGAATGTTTAGAAGTGTGAAGAAAGACTTATTGAAGTCCGGTCCCAAATGGGATAAGAACCCACAACCATTGCTTTGAGGCAGTAAATGGCTTGTATAAAGTTATTTTGGGTTAGAATATGTTATAATACAATGAATTTGATTGATTACAAGTGCTAGAGATGGATGAAGAATGTTTAGAAGTGTGAAGAAAGACTTATTGAAATCTGGTCCCAAATGGGATAAGAACCCACAACCAATGCTTTGAGGCAGTAAATGTCTTGTATAAAGTTATTTTGGGTTAGAATATGTTATAATACAATGAATTTATTGATTACAAGTGCTAGAGATGGATGAAGGATCTTTAGAAGTGTGAAAGAAAGACTTGTTGAAAATTGGTCCCAAATGGGATAAGAACCCACAACCAATGCTTTGAGGTTGTAAATGGATTGTATAAAGTTATTTTGGGTTAGAATATGTTATAATACAATGAATTTGATTGATTACAAGTGCTAGAGATGGATGAAGAATCTTTAGAAGTGTGAAGAAAGACTTGTTGAAATCTGGTCCCAAATGGGATAAGAACCCACAACCATTGCTTTGAGGCAGTAAATGTCTTGTAAAAGGTTATTTTGGGTTAGAATATGTTATAATACAATGAATTTGATTGATTACAAGTGCTAGAGATGGATGAAGAATGTTTAGAAGTGTGAAAGAAAGACTTGTTGAAAATTGGTCCCAAATGGGATAAGAACCCACAACCAATGCTTTGAGGTTGTAAATGGATTGTATAAAGTTATTTTGGGTTAGAATATGTTATAATACAATGAATTTGATTGATTACAAGTCCTAGAGATAGATGAAGAATGTTTAGAAGTGTGAAGAAAGACTTATTGAAGTCCGGTCCCAAATGGGATAAGAACCCACAACCATTGCTTTGAGGCAGTAAATGGCTTGTATAAAGTTATTTTGGGTTAGAATATGTTATAATACAATGAATTTGATTGATTACAAGTGCTAGAGATGGATGAAGAATGTTTAGAAGTGTGAAGAAAGACTTATTGAAATCTGGTCCCAAATGGGATAAGAACCCACAACCATTCCTTTGAGGCAGTAAATGGCTTGTATAAGGTTATTTTGGGTTAGAATATGTTATAATACAATGAATTTGATTGATTACAAGTGCTAGAGATAGATGAAGAATGTTTAGAAGTGTGAAGAAAGACTTATTGAAATCTGGTCCCAAATGGGATAAGAACTCACAACCATTGCTTTGAGGCAGTAAATGGCTTGTATAAAGTTATTTTGGGTTAGAATATGTTATAATACAATGAATTTGATTGATTACAAGTGCTAGAGATGGATGAAGAATGTTTAGAAGTGTGTAGAAAGACTTATTGAAATCTGGTCCCAAATAGGATAAGAACCCACAACCATTGCTTTGAGGCAGTAAATGGCTTATAAAAGGTTATTTTGGGTTAGAATATGTTATAATACAATGAATTTGATTGATTACAAGTACTAGAGATGGATGAAGACTGTTTAGAAGTGTGAAGAAAGACTTATTGATATCTGGTCCCAAATGGGATAAGAACCCACAACCAATGCTTTGAGGTAGTAAATGTCTTGTATAAAGTTATTTTGGGTTAGAATATGTTATAATACAATGAATTTATTGATTACAAGTGCTAGAGATGGATGAAGAATCTTTAGAAGTGTGAAAGAAAGACTTGTTGAAAATTGGTCCCAAATGGGATAAGAACCCACAACCATTGCTTTGAGGCAGTAAATGTCTTGTAAAAGGTTATTTTGGGTTAGAATATGTTATAATACAATGAATTTGATTGATTACAAGTGCTAGAGATGGATGAAGAATGTTTAGAAGTGTGAAAGAAAGACTTGTTGAAAATTGGTCCCAAATGGGATAAGAACCCACAACCAATGCTTTGAGGTTGTAAATGGATTGTATAAAGTTATTTTGGGTTAGAATATGTTATAATACAATGAATTTGATTGATTACAAGTCCTAGAGATAGATGAAGAATGTTTAGAAGTGTGAATAAAGACTTATTGAAGTCCGGTCCCAAATGGGATAAGAACCCACAACCATTGCTTTGAGGCAGTAAATGGCTTGTATAAAGTTATTTTGGGTTAGAATATGTTATAATACAATGAATTTGATTGATTACAAGTGCTAGAGATGGATGAAGAATGTTTAGAAGTGTGAAAGAAAGACTTGTTGAAAATTGGTCCCAAATGGGATAAGAACCCACAACCAATGCTTTGAGGTTGTAAATGGATTGTATAAAGTTATTTTGGGTTAGAATATGTTATAATACAATGAATTTGATTGATTACAAGTCCTAGAGATAGATGAAGAATGTTTAGAAGTGTGAAGAAAGACTTATTGAAGTCCGGTCCCAAATGGGATAAGAACCCACAACCATTGCTTTGAGGCAGTAAATGGCTTGTATAAAGTTATTTTGGGTTAGAATATGTTATAATACAATGAATTTGATTGATTACAAGTGCTAGAGATGGATGAAGAATGTTTAGAAGTGTGAAGAAAGACTTATTGAAATCTGGTCCCAAATGGGATAAGAACCCACAACCAATGCTTTGAGGCAGTAAATGTCTTGTATAAAGTTATTTTGGGTTAGAATATGTTATAATACAATGAATTTATTGATTACAAGTGCTAGAGATGGATGAAGGATCTTTAGAAGTGTGAAAGAAAGACTTGTTGAAAATTGGTCCCAAATGGGATAAGAACCCACAACCAATGCTTTGAGGTTGTAAATGGATTGTATAAAGTTATTTTGGGTTAGAATATGTTATAATACAATGAATTTGATTGATTACAAGTGCTAGAGATGGATGAAGAATCTTTAGAAGTGTGAAGAAAGACTTGTTGAAATCTGGTCCCAAATGGGATAAGAACCCACAACCATTGCTTTGAGGCAGTAAATGTCTTGTAAAAGGTTATTTTGGGTTAGAATATGTTATAATACAATGAATTTGATTGATTACAAGTGCTAGAGATGGATGAAGAATGTTTAGAAGTGTGAAAGAAAGACTTGTTGAAAATTGGTCCCAAATGGGATAAGAACCCACAACCAATGCTTTGAGGTTGTAAATGGATTGTATAAAGTTATTTTGGGTTAGAATATGTTATAATACAATGAATTTGATTGATTACAAGTCCTAGAGATAGATGAAGAATGTTTAGAAGTGTGAAGAAAGACTTATTGAAGTCCGGTCCCAAATGGGATAAGAACCCACAACCATTGCTTTGAGGCAGTAAATGGCTTGTATAAAGTTATTTTGGGTTAGAATATGTTATAATACAATGAATTTGATTGATTACTAGTGTTAGAGATGGATGAAGAATGTTTAGAAGTGTGAAGAAAGACTTATTGAAATCTGGTCCCAAATGGGATAAGAACCCACAACCATTCCTTTGAGGCAGTAAATGGCTTGTATAAGGTTATTTTGGGTTAGAATATGTTATAATACAATGAATTTGATTGATTACAAGTGCTAGAGATAGATGAAGAATGTTTAGAAGTGTGAAGAAAGACTTATTGAAATCTGGTCCCAAATGGGATAAGAACCCACAACCATTGCTTTGAGGCAGTAAATGGCTTGTATAAAGTTATTTTGGGTTAGAATATGTTATAATACAATGAATTTGATTGATTACAAGTGCTAGAGATGGATGAAGAATGTTTAGAAGTGTGAAGAAAGACTTATTGAAATCTGGTCCCAAATAGGATAAGAACCCACAACCATTGCTTTGAGGCAGTAAATGGCTTATAAAAGGTTATTTTGGGTTAGAATATGTTATAATACAATGAATTTGATTGATTACAAGTACTAGAGATGGATGAAGACTGTTTAGAAGTGTGAAGAAAGACTTATTGATATCTGGTCCCAAATGGGATAAGAACCCACAACCAATGCTTTGAGGTAGTAAATGTCTTGTATAAAGTTATTTTGGGTTAGAATATGTTATAATACAATGAATTTATTGATTACAAGTGCTAGAGATGGATGAAGAATCTTTAGAAGTGTGAAAGAAAGACTTGTTGAAAATTGGTCCCAAATGGGATAAGAACCCACAACCATTGCTTTGAGGCAGTAAATGTCTTGTAAAAGGTTATTTTGGGTTAGAATATGTTATAATACAATGAATTTGATTGATTACAAGTGCTAGAGATGGATGAAGAATGTTTAGAAGTGTGAAAGAAAGACTTGTTGAAAATTGGTCCCAAATGGGATAAGAACCCACAACCAATGCTTTGAGGTTGTAAATGGATTGTATAAAGTTATTTTGGGTTAGAATATGTTATAATACAATGAATTTGATTGATTACAAGTCCTAGAGATAGATGAAGAATGTTTAGAAGTGTGAAGAAAGACTTATTGAAGTCCGGTCCCAAATGGGATAAGAACCCACAACCATTGCTTTGAGGCAGTAAATGGCTTGTATAAAGTTATTTTGGGTTAGAATATGTTATAATACAATGAATTTGATTGATTACAAGTGCTAGAGATGGATGAAGAATGTTTAGAAGTGTGAAGAAAGACTTATTGAAATCTGGTCCCAAATGGGATAAGAACCCACAACCATTGCTTTGAGGCAGTAAATGGCTTGTATATATTGAGACCTAATGTGCAAAGTTAGGGTCAAAGTAATCAAGACCTAATGTGCAAAGTTAGGGTCAATGGCTCAAGAAACGAATGTGCAAAGTTCGGGTCAAGTCATCAAGACAAGATACGAATGTGCAAAGTTCGGGTCAAACATAAGTGATCAAGATGTGCAAATCTAGGGTCAACATATGAAGATGAAGATGTGCAAAGTTCGGGTCACACATAAATGATAAAGATGTGCAAACCTAGGGCCAATGAGCAAAGCGAAGAAGGTCCCTAGGTTCAAATATAGTTTGGGCGGCAAAATTGGTCACATGTGAGTTTAGGAGCAAGCAACTTGCAAGAGGGACCACATGTGATTCAAATGGACGTTGGGAGCTGTCCCTTTCACTCCTTGGGCGCTCAAACTCTTCTCTCTCTCCTCATGTCACTCTCACTTCATTTGTAAAGGGCAAAACCCTAGAGAAACACCTCTATATAATGTTGTAGCCACCCCCTTTGTATTTGCTAATTCACAAGTATAAACAAGTATTTTGCTTATCCATTTCGTCCATCTCTCCTCTCTACATTTGCTTAATCAATAATCATAATGTAGATAGCTAGAGAGTAACGATTTAGGGGCTGCCCTTAAGGCAGCCTAATACTTGTTAAATACACCTTAAACTCTTCTTTATTTACTCTTTTTATCTCTAGATTACTGATTCTAAATTCTCTTTCTCTTAAGTACACAAACTCTAAGTGTTGATGTACTAGAAAGGATTAGTCTCAAACTAGGTGCTTTCTCCTTTCATATAATCGATTTACTCTATAGTATATTTGGTTATATTGTTGGATATATGTGTGGATTCCATCACAAGTTGATGGTCTCTTCATCTTAAGAATGAGTTCCCTTGTATGGTTAAAGAGAGATGCATTCACCAAGTGTTGTCTACTCTCTATTTTGAGCTTAGTCTCATAGAAACTAACAGTATAAAGTTATTTTGGGTTAGAATATGTTATAATACAATGAATTTGATTGATTACAAGTGCTAGAGATGGATGAAGAATGTTTAGAAGTGTGAAGAAAGACTTATTGAAATCTGGTCCCAAATAGGATAAGAACCCACAACCATTGCTTTGAGGCAGTAAATGGCTTATAAAAGGTTATTTTGGGTTAGAATATGTTATAATACAATGAATTTGATTGATTACAAGTACTAGAGATGGATGAAGACTGTTTAGAAGTGTGAAGAAAGACTTATTGATATTTGGTCCCAAATGGGATAAGAACCCAAAACCATTGCTTTGAGGCAGTGAATGGCTTGTATAAAGTTATTTTGGGTTAGAATATGTTATAATACAATGAATTTCATTGATTACAAGTGCTAGAGATGGATGAAGAATGTTAAGAAGTGTGAAGAAAGACTTGTTGAAATATGGTCCAAAATGGGATAAGAACCCACAACCATTGCTTTGAAGCATTAAATGGCTTGTATAAAGTTATTTTGGGTTAGAATATGTTATAATACAATGAATTTGATTGATTACAAGTGCTAGAGATGCATGAAGAATGTTTAGAAGTTTAAAGAAAGGCTTGTTGAAATTTGGTCCTAAATGGGATAAGAACCCAAAACCATTGCTTTGAGGCACTAAATGGCTTGTCGAAAGTTGTTTAGGGTTAGAATATGTTATAAAACAATGAATTTGTTTGATTACTATTTCTAGAGATGCACGAAGAATGTTTAGAAGTTTGAAGATAGACTTGGCCAAATATGGTCCCAAATGGGATAAGAACCCACAACCATTGCTTTGAGGTGGTAAATGGCTTGTATAAAGTTGTTTAGGTTAGAATATGTTATAATACAATGAATTTGATTGATTACAAGTGCTAGGGAAGCATGAAGAATATTTAGAAATGTGAACAAAGACTTGTTGAAATTTGGTCCCAAATGGGATAAGAACCCACAACCATTGCTTTGAGGCAGTGAATGGCTTGTATAAAGTTATTTTGGGTTAGAATATGTTATAATACAATGAATTTTATTGATTACAAGTCCTAGAGATGGATGAAGAATGTTTAGAAGTGAGAAGAAAGAGTTATTGATATTTGGTCCCAAATGTGATAAGAACCCAAAACCATTGCTTTGAGGCAGTTAATGGCTTGTATAAAGTTATTTTGGGTTAGAATATGTTATAATACAATGAATTTCATTGATTACAAGTGCTAGAGATGGATGAAGAATGTTTAGAAGTGTGAGAGAAAGACTTGTTGATATTTGGTCCCAAATGGGATAAGAACCCAAAACCATTGCTTTGAGGCAGTGAATGGCTTGTATAAAGTTATTTTGGGTTAGAATATGTTATAATACAATGAATTTGATTGATTACAAGTGCTAGAGATGCATGAATAATGTTTAAAAGTGAGAAGAAAGACTTGTTGATATTTGGTCCCAAATGGGATAAGAACCCACAACCAATGCTTTGAGGTTGTAAATGGATTGTATAAAGTTATTTTGGGTTAGAATATGTTATAATACAATGAATTTGATTGATTACAAGTGCTAGAGATACATGAAGAATGTTTAGAAGTGTGAAGAAAGACTTGTTGATATTTGGTCCCAAATGGGATAAGAACCCAAAACCATTGCTTTGAGGCAGCGAATGGCTTGTATAAAGTTATTTTGGGTTAGAATATGTTATAATACAATGAATTTGATTGATTACAAGTGCTAGAGATGCATGAAGAATGTTTAAAAGTGAGAAGAAAGACTTGTTGATATTTGGTCCCAAATGGGATAAGAACCCAAAACCATTGCTTTGAGGCAGTGAATGGCTTGTATATATTGAGACCTAATGTGCAAAGTTAGGGTCAAAGTAATCAAGACCTAATGTGCAAAGTTAGGGTCAATGGCTCAAGAAACGAATGTGCAAAGTTCGGGTCAAGTCATCAAGACAAGATACGAATGTGCAAAGTTCGGGTCAAACATAAGTGATCAAGATGTGCAAATCTAGGGTCAACATATGAAGATGAAGATGTGCAAAGTTCGGGTCACACATAAATGATAAAGATGTGCAAACCTAGGGCCAATGAGCAAAGCGAAGAAGGTCCCTAGGTTCAAATATAGTTTGGGCGGCAAAATTGGTCACATGTGAGTTTAGGAGCAAGCAACTTGCAAGAGGGACCACATGTGATTCAAATGGACGTTGGGAGCTGTCCCTTTCACTCCTTGGGCGCTCAAACTCTTCTCTCTCTCCTCATGTCACTCTCACTTCATTTGTAAAGGGCAAAACCCTAGAGAAACACCTCTATATAATGTTGTAGCCACCCCCTTTGTATTTGCTAATTCACAAGTATAAACAAGTATTTTGCTTATCCATTTCGTCCATCTCTCCTCTCTACATTTGCTTAATCAATAATCATAATGTAGATAGCTAGAGAGTAACGATTTAGGGGCTGCCCTTAAGGCAGCCTAATACTTGTTAAATACACCTTAAACTCTTCTTTATTTACTCTTTTTATCTCTAGATTACTGATTCTAAATTCTCTTTCTCTTAAGTACACAAACTCTAAGTGTTGATGTACTAGAAAGGATTAGTCTCAAACTAGGTGCTTTCTCCTTTCATATAATCGATTTACTCTATAGTATATTTGGTTATATTGTTGGATATATGTGTGGATTCCATCACAAGTTGATGGTCTCTTCATCTTAAGAATGAGTTCCCTTGTATGGTTAAAGAGAGATGCATTCACCAAGTGTTGTCTACTCTCTATTTTGAGCTTAGTCTCATAGAAACTAACATGGTATCAGAGCCAGGTTGCTCTCTTGGTTCCTCAAGAACACAAGAACTCGTTCTCTAAAGCATTCTCTTTATTTTGTTGTTTTTTAAAGGTTCTTTCTCTCCCACCTCTTGTTGTTGAAAGCTTGTTCTTGGTGTTATTAATATGCCCACGTTCAAGCTTGAGGGGGAGAAAGATTTTTATTTTGCATCTCCATTTAGCTTAGTCCATTGGATATAAGCTTGTTTCTAAAGATGCACCTTTGTAACCGTTGGACAAACTGTTTTGTTCCAAAGGTTTCTTTTGCTTTTTCTTTACAACTAAGGCCACGAAAATCATCTTCTATATGGTATTTTGTGGTTCATGTTGATTTAAAGCCACTGGAAAACTCTTGTTCATGTGTTATTTCAGTGGGTTCATGTCTTTAACCGATGGGTAAATCGATTGCCCAACGGTCCATTATGTTTCAGCCATTAAAGCACCAAACTCTTGATGATTCTTGGATGCTCTTGGCTGTTAAAGTGTCTTTAAAACTCAAGAAAACAGAGCAAAACTCTGTCCATTTGAACTCTTGAGCAAATTCTCTATTCTCTTTTACTTATGCTCATTCTATTTGCTTCCGCTATTCTTCTTTACTTATGTTCATTCTCTTTACTTGCGCTTATACTCTATAATCTCTTGTTACTTATATTCTCTCCTTATTTTCAGCAATTTATTCTCTAATCTCTCACCATCTCTTGTTTAGAATCTGTTTTTAATGGTCTAAAAACAGGTCAATCTTTGAAGATGGTGAGTTTGTTGTCTCAAGAAGGCGCAACACAATGCTTGAAGTTAGAACCAATGGCCATCAAGCTTTGGAGACCACAAGGATGTTCTTTCTAGCGAGTCAAAGCTCCGGAAGATCAAGGGTTAACCCGCGAGGCTTACCGAGGGTGAATGCTATGGTTGAAGTTCTTGTGGAGACGCCTAATGGAAAGGCAAGCTGGTGGAAAGTGATGAATCAACTCAAAGACATGTGTGTTAGCGTCAAGTTGTTGGAGTTCAAGATTGGATGTGCACTAGGTGTCAATTATACTAGGCACAAGGTTTCTTGACTCAAGACATGGCCCAAGCCATGAACAAATCAAGAGAGTGGTCCCAAAGAGGATTTAAACCATATCTCTAAATTTAAAGGCTAACTTCTAAACTCTCTCTTTTAAATTTAAATTCATCTTATTCAAGTATTGAAATTTGAATTTCAGATTTGAATTTATTTAAATTTATATTTAAATATTTATATTTATTTGAAAATAGTTTAAATTTGTTTTTGAAAATATTTGAAATATTTCACATTCAGTTTAAATATTTTCTTAAAATAGATATAGTATTTAAAAGAGAAATGAAGTTTCATTCCTATAGTTCTATGAATTCTCTCATTTGGTTTCTCAAGTTTTATTAAGTGTTTTTCTTAAAACCCCACAACATATACTTTAAAATTTTTCTTTAAATCTCATGTTGAAGGTTTAAAGGAGAGGAGGCATGTGTGGACATTCTCAAAGAGAAACACAAGATGAGGCAAAGAGGTCCATAAGAAGAGGAATTAAGTCATGAAGGACTAAAAGAAATGAAAACTCTTAGAGGAAGAAGCCCATGCTTGGTATCCAAGCAAATTCTCTGTCAAAGCGTCCTAAAGATTTACTCGTACGACGGCCTTCCGCTGGGATTCATCTTCCACGTTCTTCATAAACGTTCTTGGAAATTGAGTAAGCTTTCCAGCGAAAGTGAGATCACCCACACCGGAGCTGTCGATCGAAAGTTATGCCCGATATAATGGACATATATCAATCTGACGCGATCGAGAAGAAGCAATCGACCATTGAGGTCGGTTAAAGTATCGATTGGCCATTTCCTGGCCACGAAAAGAGCTTCAAAAGAAGCCAAATTGGAGCCCTTGAAACCTAAGAAGCGGTCATGAAAGAAGCGTTAGAAGACTAGTCTTGATGTTGTTCCAAGAAGGGATAATGAAGGAGGATTAGCTTTAAGAGCTAATGGCTGCTAGACTTGGTGTTGTCAAGAGGTTTCAAAGAAAGTTACAAAGAAGAAGAATCCAGCCTAGTCAAGCTCAAGACAGTCCCAAAGGAAGACCCAAAGTGGTGAACCTAAGAGGCTGACCAAAAGAGGAGGCTAAGGTGGAATAAGCTAGAGCTCTTGGTCTAGCTCGAGTTGTTTGATCGAGCTCCTTGTTGAGTTAGACAAACGGATACATTGAATCGATCAAGTGCAACATTGACATGATCGAGTGTTTTATCGACTTGATCGAATGAGGCTAATGATGCGATCAATGTTGTGGAAATGAAGAAGGGTGTGCACAAGCTTTCAAGATTGGCTCTCATTAAAATTACAAGCCAACCTTGAGGGGGAGAAAAGTTTCGACAACCCTTATGGATATCTAGAAGATTTTTTTTTTTTTCACAAGAGGTCTCATTCAAGATTTGCAACCATTTTCTATCCAAGCAAACTTGAATTGAAGAAATGTTCTATCTCTCTCTCAAGCTTATGGAAGCTACAAAGAAGATAGAAAGAAGCAAGACAAGCGTGTGGAGTTTAGAGCCGGTTATAACCAACCACAATACTAAAACTCCGGCGGTACAAAGGATGACCCGAGGGAAGAATGTAGATGGCTCTCTCAAGCGTGGTGAACCTATTTAAGCTGACCGAGAGAGATAAAGCTAGATGGAAGGACTAGTGAAGGTGCAAGGCTGGTGGTAAACCGATGGATCATCTCCCTCACGTTTTGGTGCTTATATGCAATGAGGAGCTGCGAATGAAGCTCCAGTGATCCTACAAGGAAGCGGCTGAAGAAGAAGTCTCCAAGCCAACCATGAAGCTGATCCAAATTTGGATGTAGAAGAGGTGGATTGAGTTCTTGTAGTCATCAACCATGATGAGGAGACCCATGGGGCAGAAACTCAAATGGTGGTGCAAAACAAGTCTCAACCAATACATTTACAACAATGAAGACAAAAGGCTATCTCTAAATCCCTTAACTCTTTCAATAGCTTTAATTCATTGCTCTTATTTTATTCAGATTAGTCATGCATTTAAAGTGAATTTGTCATGCTTAGAATCTGAATTTAGAGAGTGAATTTTGGGATTTGTTTTAGAGAAATGCCTTGAATTAATTTGGATTTATCATGTTTAATTTGTCATGTTTAAAACATGTTTTTAGGAATTAAATTCATGACTATTAAACTGGTTGGTTCATTATTAAACTGAATTTGCATGTTTAAAATCTGATTTTATACTCATGTGTTTAAATTGAGTTTAGTAAGAGGCTAGTTCAATTTAAGTTTGTTCGCTTTTGTCTCAATCTAGCTTAATGTTATTCTTGTGGCCAATATACTTAAGATTTCTTTACATCTTTTGGTTGAAGGTACAAAAGAGAAAGAAAGCCATCCAAAAGCTAGAAGAGAGGAAGAGAACCGGTTGTATATTGGTAGCTTGACTCAAGGAAGATCAATTCATGGTGGTGACCGAGAAGGAGAAGGTCCTCAAGCGAGTACTCACACGGAGAATTAGAGTCTCAACAAGAAGTCAAAGCAAGTAGCCAAAGCAATCTCACATTCAAACCATGGCCATAGCTACATTATTCAACCGTGAAGACTATACTCTTTTTCCCTTAACAAAGTTTTGTCCCAAGAGGTTTTCTTTGTTAAGGTTTTTAATGAGGTAGTCCTTTGCGTGTTGCAAGCTTGGCCTTTGGTTCCCGCTGCCCAAGCTTGAGGGGGAGTATTAGAGAGGAAGAAGAAAAGGAATACCTAAAGATGAAGTCTAGAAGAAGAGGTCGAGCTTAATGGTGTTCAATGAAGTGTGACACTCAACTTGGCTCGTGTATCTCCAAGCTTAACCTCCGATGTCTCTACACTTAAGCTTGAGGGGGAGTATTGAGACCTAATGTGCAAAGTTAGGGTCAAAGTAATCAAGACCTAATGTGCAAAGTTAGGGTCAATGGCTCAAGAAACGAATGTGCAAAGTTCGGGTCAAGTCATCAAGACAAGATACGAATGTGCAAAGTTCGGGTCAAACATAAGTGATCAAGATGTGCAAATCTAGGGTCAACATATGAAGATGAAGATGTGCAAAGTTCGGGTCACACATAAATGATAAAGATGTGCAAACCTAGGGCCAATGAGCAAAGCGAAGAAGGTCCCTAGGTTCAAATATAGTTTGGGCGGCAAAATTGGTCACATGTGAGTTTAGGAGCAAGCAACTTGCAAGAGGGACCACATGTGATTCAAATGGACGTTGGGAGCTGTCCCTTTCACTCCTTGGGCGCTCAAACTCTTCTCTCTCTCCTCATGTCACTCTCACTTCATTTGTAAAGGGCAAAACCCTAGAGAAACACCTCTATATAATGTTGTAGCCACCCCCTTTGTATTTGCTAATTCACAAGTATAAACAAGTATTTTGCTTATCCATTTCGTCCATCTCTCCTCTCTACATTTGCTTAATCAATAATCATAATGTAGATAGCTAGAGAGTAACGATTTAGGGGCTGCCCTTAAGGCAGCCTAATACTTGTTAAATACACCTTAAACTCTTCTTTATTTACTCTTTTTATCTCTAGATTACTGATTCTAAATTCTCTTTCTCTTAAGTACACAAACTCTAAGTGTTGATGTACTAGAAAGGATTAGTCTCAAACTAGGTGCTTTCTCCTTTCATATAATCGATTTACTCTATAGTATATTTGGTTATATTGTTGGATATATGTGTGGATTCCATCACAAGTTGATGGTCTCTTCATCTTAAGAATGAGTTCCCTTGTATGGTTAAAGAGAGATGCATTCACCAAGTGTTGTCTACTCTCTATTTTGAGCTTAGTCTCATAGAAACTAACAGTGAATGGCTTGTATAAAGTTATTTTGGGTTAGAATATGTTATAATACAATGAATTTGATTGATTACAAGTGCTAGAGATGCATGAAGAATGTTTAGAAGTGAGAAGAAAGACTTGTTGATATTTGGTCCCAAATGGGATAAGAACCCAAAACCATTGCTTTGAGGTAGTAAATGGCTTGTATAAAGTTATTTTGGGTTAGAATATGTTATAATACAATGAATTTGATTGATAAAAAGTGCTAGAGATGGATGAAGAATGTTTAGAAGTGTGAAGAAAGACTTGTTGAAGTTTGGTCCCAAATGGGATAAGAACCCAAAACCATTGCTTTGAGGTAGTAAATGGCTTGTATAAAGTTATTTTGGGTTAGAATATGTTATAATACAATGAATTTGATTGATTACAAGTGCTAGAGATGCATGAAGAATGTTTAGAAGTGAGAAGAAAGACTTGTTGATATTTGGTCCCAAATGGGATAAGAACCCACAACCAATGCTTTGAGGCAGTAAATGGCTTGTATAAAGTTATTTTGAGTTAGAATATGTTATCATACAATGAGTTTGATTGATTACAAGTTCTAGAGATGGATGAAGAATGTTTAGAAGTGTGAAGAAAGACTTGTTGAAATTTGGTCCCAAATGGGATAAGAACCCACAACCAAAGCTTTGAGGCAATAAATGGCTTGTCAACTGTTGTTCTGGGTTAGAATATGTTATAATACAATGAATTTGATTGATTACAAGTGATAGAGATGGATGAAGAATGTTTAGAAGTGTGAAGAAAGACTTGTTGATATTTGGTCCGAAATGGGATAAGAACCCAAAACCATTGCTTTGAGGCAGTAAATGGCTTGTATAAAGTTATTTTGGGTTAGAATATGTTATAATACAATGAATTTGATTGATTACAAGTGCTAGAGATGGATGAAGAATGTTTAGAAGTGTGAAGAAAGACTTGTTGATATTTGGTCCCAAATGGGATAAGAACACAAAACCAATCCTTTGAGGTAGTAAATGGCTTGTATAAAGTTATTTTGGGTTAGAATATGTTATAATACAATGAATTTGATTGATTACAAGTGCTAGAGATGGATGAAGAATGTTTAGAAGTGTGAAGAAAGACTTGTTGATATTTGGTCCCAAATGGGATAAGAACCCACAACCAATGCTTTGAGGCAGTAAATGGCTTGTATAAAGTTATTTTGGGTTAGAATATGTTATAATACAATGAATTTGATTGATTTCAAGTGCTAGAGATGGATGGAGAATGTTTAAAAGTGTGAAGAAAGACTTGCTGATATTTGGTCCCAAATGGGATAAGAACCCACAACCAATTCTTTGAGGCAGTGGATGGCTTGTATAAAGTTATTTTGGGTTATAATATGTTATAATACAATGAATTTGATTGATTACAAGTGCTAGAGATGGATGAATAATGTTTAGAAGTGTGTAGAAAGACTTGTTGAAATTTGGTCCCAAATGGGATAAGAACCCACAACCAATGCTTTGAGGCAGTGAATGGCTTGTATAAAGTTATTTTGGTTTAGAATATGTTATAATACAATGAATTTGATTGATTACAAGTGCTAGAGATGGATGAAGAATGTTTAGAAGTGTGAAGAAAGACTTGTTGAAGTTTGGTCCCAAATGGGATAAGAACCCAAAACCATTGCTTTGAGGCCGTAAATGGCTTGTATAAAGTTATTTTTGGTTAGAATATGTTATAATACCATGAATTTAATTGATTATAAGTGCTAGAGATGCATGAAGAATGTTTAGAAGTGTGAAGAAAGACTTGTTGAAATTTGGTCCCAAATGGGATAAGAACCCAAAACCATGGCTTTGAGGCAGTAAATGTCTGGTATAAAGTTATTTTGGGTTAGAATATGTTATAATACAATGAATTTGACTGATTACAAGTGCTAGAGATGGATGAAGAATGTTTAGAAGTGTGAAGAAAGACTTGTTGATATTTGATCCCAAATGGGATAAGAACCCAAAACCATTGCTTTGAGGTAGTGAATAGCTTGTATAAAGTTATTTTGGGTTAGAATATGTTATAATACAATGAAGTTTATTGATTACAAGTGCTAGAGATGGATGAAGAATGTTTAGAAGTGTGAAGAAAGACTTGTTGAAGTTGGTCCCAAATGGGATAAGAACCCACAACCATTGCTTTGAGGCAAAAAATGGCTTGTCAAGATTTGTTTTGGGTTAGAATATGTTATAATACAATGAATTTGATAGATTACAAGTTCTAGAGATGGATGAAGAATGTTTAGAAGTGTGAAGAAAGACTTGTTGATATTTGGTCCCAAATGGGATAAGAAACCAAAACCATTGCTTTGAGGCAGTAAATGGGTTGTATAAAGTTATTTTGGGTTAGAATATGTTATAGTACAATGAGTTTGATTGATTACAAGTGCTAGAGATGGATGAAGAATGTTTATAAGTGTGAAGAAAGACTTGTTGAAATTTGGTCCCAAATGGGATAAGAACCCACAACCATTGTTTTGAGGCAAGAAATGGCTTGTATAAAGTTATTTTAGGTTAGAATATGTTATAATACAACAAATTTGATTGATTACAAGTGCTAGAGATGGATGAAGAATGTTAAGAAGTGTGAAGAAAAACTTGTTGAAATTTTGTCCCAACTAGGATAATAACCCACAACCATTGCTTTGAGGCTGTAAATGGCATGTATAGAGTTGTTTTGGGTTAGACTATGTTATAATACAATGAATTGGATTGATTAAAACTGCTAGAGATGGGTGAAGACTATTTAGAAGTGTGAAGAAAGACTTGTTGAAATCTGGTCCCAAATGGGATAAGAACCCACAACCAATGCTTTGAGGCAGTAAATGGCTTGTATAAAGTTATTTTGGGTTAGAATATGTTATAATACTATGAATTTGATTGATTACAAGTGCTAGAGAAGAATGAAGAATGTTTAGAAGTGTGAAGAAAGACTTGTTGAAATTTGGTCCCAAATGGGATAAGAACCCACAACCAATGCTTTGAGGCAGTAAATGGCTTGTATAAAGTTATTTTGGGTTAGAATATGTTATAATACAATGAATTTGATTGATTACAAGTGCTAGAGATGGATGAAGAATGTTTAGAAGTGTGAAGAAAGACTTGTTGAAATCTGGTCCCAAATGGGATAAGAACCCACAACCAATGCTTTGAGGCAGTAAATGGCTTGTATAAAGTTATTTTGGGTTAGAATATGTTATAATACAATGAATTTGATTGATTACAAGTGCTAGAGATGGATGAAGAATTTTTAGAAGTGTGAAGAAAGACTTGTTGAAGTTTGGTCCCAAATGGGATAAGAACCCACAACCAATGATTTGAGGTAGTAAATGGCTTGTATAAAGTTATTTTGGGTTAGAATATGTTATAATACTATGAATTTGATTGATTACAAGTGCTAGAGATGGATGAAGAATGTTTAGAAGTGTGAAGAAAGACTTGTTGAAATCTGGTCCCAAATGGGATAAGAACCCACAACCAATGCTTTGAGGCAGTAAATGGCTTGTATAAAGTTATTTTGGGTTAGAATATGTTATAATACAATGAATTTGATTGATTACAAGTGCTAGAGATGGATGAAGAATGTTTAGAAGTGTGAAGAAAGACTTGTTGAAATCTGGTCCCAAATGGGATAAGAACCCACAACCAATGCTTTGAGGCAGTAAATGGCTTGTATAAAGTTATTTTGGGTTAGAATATGTTATAATACAATGAATTTGATTGATTACAAGTGCTAGAGATGGATGAAGAATGTTTAGAAGTGTGAAGAAAGACTTGTTGAAATTTGGTCCCAAATGGGATAAGAACCCACAACCAATGCTTTGAGGCAGTAAATGGCTTGTATAAAGTTATTTTGGGTTATAATATGTTATAATACAATGAATTTGATTGATTACAAGTGCTAGAGATGGATGAAGAATGTTTAGAAGTGTGAAGAAAGACTTGTTGAAATCTGGTCCCAAATGGGATAAGAACCCACAACCAATGCTTTGAGGCAGTAAATGGCTTGTATAAAGTTATTTTGGGTTAGAATATGTTATAATACAATGAATTTGATTGATTACAAGTGCTAGAGATGGATGAAGAATGTTTAGAAGTGTGAAGAAAGACTTGTTGAAATCTGGTCCCAAATGGGATAAGAACCCACAACCAATGCTTTGAGGCAGTAAATGGCTTGTATAAAGTTATTTTGGGTTAGAATATGTTATAATACAATGAATTTGATTGATTACAAGTGCTAGAGATGGATGAAGACTGTTTAGAAGTGTGAAGAAAGACTTGTTGAAATCTGGTCCCAAATGGGATAAGAACCCACAACCAATGCTTTGAGGCAGTAAATGGCTTGTATAAAGTTATTTTGGGTTAGAATATGTTATAATACAATGAATTTGATTGATTACAAGTGCTAGAGATGGATGAAGAATGTTTAGAAGTGTGAAGAAAGACTTGTTGAAATCTGGTCCCAAATGGGATAAGAACCCACAACCAATGCTTTGAGGAAGTAAATGGCTTGTATAAAGTTATTTTGGGTTATAATATGTTATAATACAATGAATTTGATTGATTACAAGTGCTAGAGATGGATGAAGAATGTTTAGAAGTGTGAAGAAAGACTTGTTGAAATCTGGTCCCAAATGGGATAAGAACCCACAACCATTGCTTTGAGGCATTAAATGGCTTGTATAAAATTATTTTAGGTTAGAATATGTTATAATACAATGAATTTGATTGATTACAAGTGCTAGAGACAATTAAAGAATGTTTAGAAGTGTGAAGAAAGACTTGTTAAAATTTGGTCCCAAATAGTATAAGAACCCACAACCATTGCTTTAAGGCAGTAAATGGCTTGTATAGAGTTGTTTAGGGTTAGAATATGTTACAATACAATGAATTTGATTGATTACAAGTGCTAGAGATGGATGAAGAATGTTTAGAAGTGTGAAGAAAGACTTGTTGAAATCTGGTCCCAAATGGGATAAGAACCCACAACCAATGCTTTGAGGCAGTAAATGGCTTGTATAAAGTTATTTTGGGTTATAATATGTTATAATACAATGAATTTGATTGATTACAAGTGCTAGAGATGGATGAAGACTGTTTAGAAGTGTGAAGAAAGACTTGTTGAAATCTGGTCCCAAATGGGATAAGAACCCACAACCAATGCTTTGAGGCAGTAAATGGCTTGTATAAAGTTATTTTGGGTTATAATATGTTATAATACAATGAATTTGATTGATTACAAGTGCTAGAGATGGATGAAGACTGTTTAGAAGTGTGAAGAAAGACTTGTTGAAATCTGGTCCCAAATGGGATAAGAACCCACAACCAATGCTTTGAGGCAGTAAATGGCTTGTATAAAGTTATTTTGGGTTATAATATGTTATAATACAATGAATTTGATTGATTACAAGTGCTAGAGATGGATGAAGACTGTTTAGAAGTGTGAAGAAAGACTTGTTGAAATCTGGTCCCAAATGGGATAAGAACCCACAACCAATGCTTTGAGGCAGTAAATGGCTTGTATAAAGTTATTTTGGGTTATAATATGTTATAATACAATGAATTTGATTGATTACAAGTGCTAGAGATGGATGAAGACTGTTTAGAAGTGTGAAGAAAGACTTGTTGAAATCTGGTCCCAAATGGGATAAGAACCCACAACCAATGCTTTGAGGCAGTAAATGGCTTGTATAAAGTTATTTTGGGTTAGAATATGTTATAATACAATGAATTTGATTGATTACAAGTGCTAGAGATGGATGAAGAATGTTTAGAAGTGTGAAGAAAGACTTGTTGAAATCTGGTCCCAAATGGGATAAGAACCCACAACCAATGCTTTGAGGCAGTAAATGGCTTGTATAAAGTTATTTTGGGTTATAATATGTTATAATACAATGAATTTGATTGATTACAAGTGCTAGAGATGGATGAAGACTGTTTAGAAGTGTGAAGAAAGACTTGTTGAAATCTGGTCCCAAATGGGATAAGAACCCACAACCAATGCTTTGAGGCAGTAAATGGCTTGTATAAAGTTATTTTGGGTTATAATATGTTATAATACAATGAATTTGATTGATTACAAGTGCTAGAGATGGATGAAGACTGTTTAGAAGTGTGAAGAAAGACTTGTTGAAATCTGGTCCCAAATGGGATAAGAACCCACAACCAATGCTTTGAGGCAGTAAATGGCTTGTATAAAGTTATTTTGGGTTATAATATGTTATAATACAATGAATTTGATTGATTACAAGTGCTAGAGATGGATGAAGACTGTTTAGAAGTGTGAAGAAAGACTTGTTGAAATCTGGTCCCAAATGGGATAAGAACCCACAACCAATGCTTTGAGGCAGTAAATGGCTTGTATAAAGTTATTTTGGGTTATAATATGTTATAATACAATGAATTTGATTGATTACAAGTGCTAGAGATGGATAAAGAATGTTTAGAAGTGTGAAGAAAGACTTGTTGAAATCTGGTCCCAAATGGGATAAGAACCCACAACCAATGCTTTGAGGCAGTAAATGGCTTGTATAAAGTTATTTTGGGTTATAATATGTTATAATACAATGAATTTGATTGATTACAAGTGCTAGAGATGGATGAAGACTGTTTAGAAGTGTGAAGAAAGACTTGTTGAAATCTGGTCCCAAATGGGATAAGAACCCACAACCAATGCTTTGAGGCAGTAAATGGCTTGTATAAAGTTATTTTGGGTTATAATATGTTATAATACAATGAATTTGATTGATTACAAGTGCTAGAGATGGATGAAGACTGTTTAGAAGTGTGAAGAAAGACTTGTTGAAATCTGGTCCCAAATGGGATAAGAACCCACAACCAATGCTTTGAGGCAGTAAATGGCTTGTATAAAGTTATTTTGGGTTATAATATGTTATAATACAATGAATTTGATTGATTACAAGTGCTAGAGATGGATGAAGACTGTTTAGAAGTGTGAAGAAAGACTTGTTGAAATCTGGTCCCAAATGGGATAAGAACCCACAACCAATGCTTTGAGGCAGTAAATGGCTTGTATAAAGTTATTTTGGGTTATAATATGTTATAATACAATGAATTTGATTGATTACAAGTGCTAGAGATGGATGAAGACTGTTTAGAAGTGTGAAGAAAGACTTGTTGAAATCTGGTCCCAAATGGGATAAGAACCCACAACCAATGCTTTGAGGCAGTAAATGGCTTGTATAAAGTTATTTTGGGTTATAATATGTTATAATACAATGAATTTGATTGATTACAAGTGCTAGAGATGGATGAAGACTGTTTAGAAGTGTGAAGAAAGACTTGTTGAAATCTGGTCCCAAATGGGATAAGAACCCACAACCAATGCTTTGAGGCAGTAAATGGCTTGTATAAAGTTATTTTGGGTTATAATATGTTATAATACAATGAATTTGATTGATTACAAGTGCTAGAGATGGATGAAGAATGTTTAGAAGTGTGAAGAAAGACTTGTTGAAATCTGGTCCCAAATGGGATAAGAACCCACAACCAATGCTTTGAGGCAGTAAATGGCTTGTATAAAGTTATTTTGGGTTATAATATGTTATAATACAATGAATTTGATTGATTACAAGTGCTAGAGATGGATGAAGACTGTTTAGAAGTGTGAAGAAAGACTTGTTGAAATCTGGTCCCAAATGGGATAAGAACCCACAACCAATGCTTTGAGGCAGTAAATGGCTTGTATAAAGTTATTTTGGGTTATAATATGTTATAATACAATGAATTTGATTGATTACAAGTGCTAGAGATGGATGAAGACTGTTTAGAAGTGTGAAGAAAGACTTGTTGAAATCTGGTCCCAAATGGGATAAGAACCCACAACCAATGCTTTGAGGCAGTAAATGGCTTGTATAAAGTTATTTTGGGTTATAATATGTTATAATACAATGAATTTGATTGATTACAAGTGCTAGAGATGGATGAAGACTGTTTAGAAGTGTGAAGAAAGACTTGTTGAAATCTGGTCCCAAATGGGATAAGAACCCACAACCAATGCTTTGAGGCAGTAAATGGCTTGTATAAAGTTATTTTGGGTTATAATATGTTATAATACAATGAATTTGATTGATTACAAGTGCTAGAGATGGATGAAGACTGTTTAGAAGTGTGAAGAAAGACTTGTTGAAATCTGGTCCCAAATGGGATAAGAACCCACAACCAATGCTTTGAGGCAGTAAATGGCTTGTATAAAGTTATTTTGGGTTATAATATGTTATAATACAATGAATTTGATTGATTACAAGTGCTAGAGATGGATGAAGAATGTTTAGAAGTGTGAAGAAAGACTTGTTGAAATCTGGTCCCAAATGGGATAAGAACCCACAACCAATGCTTTGAGGCAGTAAATGGCTTGTATAAAGTTATTTTGGGTTATAATATGTTATAATACAATGAATTTGATTGATTACAAGTGCTAGAGATGGATGAAGACTGTTTAGAAGTGTGAAGAAAGACTTGTTGAAATCTGGTCCCAAATGGGATAAGAACCCACAACCAATGCTTTGAGGCAGTAAATGGCTTGTATAAAGTTATTTTGGGTTATAATATGTTATAATACAATGAATTTGATTGATTACAAGTGCTAGAGATGGATGAAGACTGTTTAGAAGTGTGAAGAAAGACTTGTTGAAATCTGGTCCCAAATGGGATAAGAACCCACAACCAATGCTTTGAGGCAGTAAATGGCTTGTATAAAGTTATTTTGGGTTATAATATGTTATAATACAATGAATTTGATTGATTACAAGTGCTAGAGATGGATGAAGACTGTTTAGAAGTGTGAAGAAAGACTTGTTGAAATCTGGTCCCAAATGGGATAAGAACCCACAACCAATGCTTTGAGGCAGTAAATGGCTTGTATAAAGTTATTTTGGGTTATAATATGTTATAATACAATGAATTTGATTGATTACAAGTGCTAGAGATGGATGAAGACTGTTTAGAAGTGTGAAGAAAGACTTGTTGAAATCTGGTCCCAAATGGGATAAGAACCCACAACCAATGCTTTGAGGCAGTAAATGGCTTGTATAAAGTTATTTTGGGTTATAATATGTTATAATACAATGAATTTGATTGATTACAAGTGCTAGAGATGGATGAAGACTGTTTAGAAGTGTGAAGAAAGACTTGTTGAAATCTGGTCCCAAATGGGATAAGAACCCACAACCAATGCTTTGAGGCAGTAAATGGCTTGTATAAAGTTATTTTGGGTTATAATATGTTATAATACAATGAATTTGATTGATTACAAGTGCTAGAGATGGATGAAGACTGTTTAGAAGTGTGAAGAAAGACTTGTTGAAATCTGGTCCCAAATGGGATAAGAACCCACAACCAATGCTTTGAGGCAGTAAATGGCTTGTATAAAGTTATTTTGGGTTATAATATGTTATAATACAATGAATTTGATTGATTACAAGTGCTAGAGATGGATGAAGAATGTTTAGAAGTGTGAAGAAAGACTTGTTGAAATCTGGTCCCAAATGGGATAAGAACCCACAACCAATGCTTTGAGGCAGTAAATGGCTTGTATAAAGTTATTTTGGGTTATAATATGTTATAATACAATGAATTTGATTGATTACAAGTGCTAGAGATGGATGAAGACTGTTTAGAAGTGTGAAGAAAGACTTGTTGAAATCTGGTCCCAAATGGGATAAGAACCCACAACCAATGCTTTGAGGCAGTAAATGGCTTGTATAAAGTTATTTTGGGTTATAATATGTTATAATACAATGAATTTGATTGATTACAAGTGCTAGAGATGGATGAAGACTGTTTAGAAGTGTGAAGAAAGACTTGTTGAAATCTGGTCCCAAATGGGATAAGAACCCACAACCAATGCTTTGAGGCAGTAAATGGCTTGTATAAAGTTATTTTGGGTTATAATATGTTATAATACAATGAATTTGATTGATTACAAGTGCTAGAGATGGATGAAGACTGTTTAGAAGTGTGAAGAAAGACTTGTTGAAATCTGGTCCCAAATGGGATAAGAACCCACAACCAATGCTTTGAGGCAGTAAATGGCTTGTATAAAGTTATTTTGGGTTATAATATGTTATAATACAATGAATTTGATTGATTACAAGTGCTAGAGATGGATGAAGACTGTTTAGAAGTGTGAAGAAAGACTTGTTGAAATCTGGTCCCAAATGGGATAAGAACCCACAACCAATGCTTTGAGGCAGTAAATGGCTTGTATAAAGTTATTTTGGGTTATAATATGTTATAATACAATGAATTTGATTGATTACAAGTGCTAGAGATGGATGAAGACTGTTTAGAAGTGTGAAGAAAGACTTGTTGAAATCTGGTCCCAAATGGGATAAGAACCCACAACCAATGCTTTGAGGCAGTAAATGGCTTGTATAAAGTTATTTTGGGTTATAATATGTTATAATACAATGAATTTGATTGATTACAAGTGCTAGAGATGGATGAAGACTGTTTAGAAGTGTGAAGAAAGACTTGTTGAAATCTGGTCCCAAATGGGATAAGAACCCACAACCAATGCTTTGAGGCAGTAAATGGCTTGTATAAAGTTATTTTGGGTTATAATATGTTATAATACAATGAATTTGATTGATTACAAGTGCTAGAGATGGATGAAGACTGTTTAGAAGTGTGAAGAAAGACTTGTTGAAATCTGGTCCCAAATGGGATAAGAACCCACAACCAATGCTTTGAGGCAGTAAATGGCTTGTATAAAGTTATTTTGGGTTATAATATGTTATAATACAATGAATTTGATTGATTACAAGTGCTAGAGATGGATGAAGACTGTTTAGAAGTGTGAAGAAAGACTTGTTGAAATCTGGTCCCAAATGGGATAAGAACCCACAACCAATGCTTTGAGGCAGTAAATGGCTTGTATAAAGTTATTTTGGGTTATAATATGTTATAATACAATGAATTTGATTGATTACAAGTGCTAGAGATGGATGAAGACTGTTTAGAAGTGTGAAGAAAGACTTGTTGAAATCTGGTCCCAAATGGGATAAGAACCCACAACCAATGCTTTGAGGCAGTAAATGGCTTGTATAAAGTTATTTTGGGTTATAATATGTTATAATACAATGAATTTGATTGATTACAAGTGCTAGAGATGGATGAAGACTGTTTAGAAGTGTGAAGAAAGACTTGTTGAAATCTGGTCCCAAATGGGATAAGAACCCACAACCAATGCTTTGAGGCAGTAAATGGCTTGTATAAAGTTATTTTGGGTTATAATATGTTATAATACAATGAATTTGATTGATTACAAGTGCTAGAGATGGATAAAGAATGTTTAGAAGTGTGAAGAAAGACTTGTTGAAATCTGGTCCCAAATGGGATAAGAACCCACAACCAATGCTTTGAGGCAGTAAATGGCTTGTATAAAGTTATTTTGGGTTATAATATGTTATAATACAATGAATTTGATTGATTACAAGTGCTAGAGATGGATGAAGACTGTTTAGAAGTGTGAAGAAAGACTTGTTGAAATCTGGTCCCAAATGGGATAAGAACCCACAACCAATGCTTTGAGGCAGTAAATGGCTTGTATAAAGTTATTTTGGGTTATAATATGTTATAATACAATGAATTTGATTGATTACAAGTGCTAGAGATGGATGAAGACTGTTTAGAAGTGTGAAGAAAGACTTGTTGAAATCTGGTCCCAAATGGGATAAGAACCCACAACCAATGCTTTGAGGCAGTAAATGGCTTGTATAAAGTTATTTTGGGTTATAATATGTTATAATACAATGAATTTGATTGATTACAAGTGCTAGAGATGGATGAAGACTGTTTAGAAGTGTGAAGAAAGACTTGTTGAAATCTGGTCCCAAATGGGATAAGAACCCACAACCAATGCTTTGAGGCAGTAAATGGCTTGTATAAAGTTATTTTGGGTTATAATATGTTATAATACAATGAATTTGATTGATTACAAGTGCTAGAGATGGATGAAGACTGTTTAGAAGTGTGAAGAAAGACTTGTTGAAATCTGGTCCCAAATGGGATAAGAACCCACAACCAATGCTTTGAGGCAGTAAATGGCTTGTATAAAGTTATTTTGGGTTATAATATGTTATAATACAATGAATTTGATTGATTACAAGTGCTAGAGATGGATGAAGACTGTTTAGAAGTGTGAAGAAAGACTTGTTGAAATCTGGTCCCAAATGGGATAAGAACCCACAACCAATGCTTTGAGGCAGTAAATGGCTTGTATAAAGTTATTTTGGGTTATAATATGTTATAATACAATGAATTTGATTGATTACAAGTGCTAGAGATGGATGAAGACTGTTTAGAAGTGTGAAGAAAGACTTGTTGAAATCTGGTCCCAAATGGGATAAGAACCCACAACCAATGCTTTGAGGCAGTAAATGGCTTGTATAAAGTTATTTTGGGTTATAATATGTTATAATACAATGAATTTGATTGATTACAAGTGCTAGAGATGGATGAAGACTGTTTAGAAGTGTGAAGAAAGACTTGTTGAAATCTGGTCCCAAATGGGATAAGAACCCACAACCAATGCTTTGAGGCAGTAAATGGCTTGTATAAAGTTATTTTGGGTTATAATATGTTATAATACAATGAATTTGATTGATTACAAGTGCTAGAGATGGATGAAGACTGTTTAGAAGTGTGAAGAAAGACTTGTTGAAATCTGGTCCCAAATGGGATAAGAACCCACAACCAATGCTTTGAGGCAGTAAATGGCTTGTATAAAGTTATTTTGGGTTATAATATGTTATAATACAATGAATTTGATTGATTACAAGTGCTAGAGATGGATGAAGACTGTTTAGAAGTGTGAAGAAAGACTTGTTGAAATCTGGTCCCAAATGGGATAAGAACCCACAACCAATGCTTTGAGGCAGTAAATGGCTTGTATAAAGTTATTTTGGGTTATAATATGTTATAATACAATGAATTTGATTGATTACAAGTGCTAGAGATGGATGAAGACTGTTTAGAAGTGTGAAGAAAGACTTGTTGAAATCTGGTCCCAAATGGGATAAGAACCCACAACCAATGCTTTGAGGCAGTAAATGGCTTGTATAAAGTTATTTTGGGTTATAATATGTTATAATACAATGAATTTGATTGATTACAAGTGCTAGAGATGGATGAAGACTGTTTAGAAGTGTGAAGAAAGACTTGTTGAAATCTGGTCCCAAATGGGATAAGAACCCACAACCAATGCTTTGAGGCAGTAAATGGCTTGTATAAAGTTATTTTGGGTTATAATATGTTATAATACAATGAATTTGATTGATTACAAGTGCTAGAGATGGATGAAGACTGTTTAGAAGTGTGAAGAAAGACTTGTTGAAATCTGGTCCCAAATGGGATAAGAACCCACAACCAATGCTTTGAGGCAGTAAATGGCTTGTATAAAGTTATTTTGGGTTATAATATGTTATAATACAATGAATTTGATTGATTACAAGTGCTAGAGATGGATGAAGACTGTTTAGAAGTGTGAAGAAAGACTTGTTGAAATCTGGTCCCAAATGGGATAAGAACCCACAACCAATGCTTTGAGGCAGTAAATGGCTTGTATAAAGTTATTTTGGGTTATAATATGTTATAATACAATGAATTTGATTGATTACAAGTGCTAGAGATGGATGAAGACTGTTTAGAAGTGTGAAGAAAGACTTGTTGAAATCTGGTCCCAAATGGGATAAGAACCCACAACCAATGCTTTGAGGCAGTAAATGGCTTGTATAAAGTTATTTTGGGTTATAATATGTTATAATACAATGAATTTGATTGATTACAAGTGCTAGAGATGGATGAAGACTGTTTAGAAGTGTGAAGAAAGACTTGTTGAAATCTGGTCCCAAATGGGATAAGAACCCACAACCAATGCTTTGAGGCAGTAAATGGCTTGTATAAAGTTATTTTGGGTTATAATATGTTATAATACAATGAATTTGATTGATTACAAGTGCTAGAGATGGATGAAGAATGTTTAGAAGTGTGAAGAAAGACTTGTTGAAATCTGGTCCCAAATGGGATAAGAACCCACAACCAATGCTTTGAGGCAGTAAATGGCTTGTATAAAGTTATTTTGGGTTATAATATGTTATAATACAATGAATTTGATTGATTACAAGTGCTAGAGATGGATGAAGACTGTTTAGAAGTGTGAAGAAAGACTTGTTGAAATCTGGTCCCAAATGGGATAAGAACCCACAACCAATGCTTTGAGGCAGTAAATGGCTTGTATAAAGTTATTTTGGGTTATAATATGTTATAATACAATGAATTTGATTGATTACAAGTGCTAGAGATGGATGAAGACTGTTTAGAAGTGTGAAGAAAGACTTGTTGAAATCTGGTCCCAAATGGGATAAGAACCCACAACCAATGCTTTGAGGCAGTAAATGGCTTGTATAAAGTTATTTTGGGTTATAATATGTTATAATACAATGAATTTGATTGATTACAAGTGCTAGAGATGGATAAAGAATGTTTAGAAGTGTGAAGAAAGACTTGTTGAAATCTGGTCCCAAATGGGATAAGAACCCACAACCAATGCTTTGAGGTAATAAATGCCTTCTATAAAGTTATTTTGGGTTATAATATGTTATAATACGATGAATTTGATTGATTACAAGTGCTAGAGATGGATAAAGAATGTTTAGAAGTGTGAAGAAAGACTTGTTGAAATCTGGTCCCAAATGGGATAAGAACCCACAACCAATGCTTTGAGGCAGTAAATGGCTTGTATAAAGTTATTTTGGGTTATAATATGTTATAATACAATGAATTTGATTGATTACAAGTGCTAGAGATGGATGAAGAATGTTTAGAAGTGTGAAGAAAGACTTGTTGAAATCTGGTCCCAAATGGGATAAGAACCCACAACCAATGCTTTGAGGCAGTAAATGGCTTGTATAAAGTTATTTTGGGTTATAATATGTTATAATACAATGAATTTGATTGATTACAAGTGCTAGAGATGGATGAAGACTGTTTAGAAGTGTGAAGAAAGACTTGTTGAAATCTGGTCCCAAATGGGATAAGAACCCACAACCAATGCTTTGAGGCAGTAAATGGCTTGTATAAAGTTATTTTGGGTTATAATATGTTATAATACAATGAATTTGATTGATTACAAGTGCTAGAGATGGATGAAGACTGTTTAGAAGTGTGAAGAAAGACTTGTTGAAATCTGGTCCCAAATGGGATAAGAACCCACAACCAATGCTTTGAGGCAGTAAATGGCTTGTATAAAGTTATTTTGGGTTATAATATGTTATAATACAATGAATTTGATTGATTACAAGTGCTAGAGAGGGATGAAGACTGTTTAGAAGTGTGAAGAAAGACTTGTTGAAATCTGGTCCCAAATGGGATAAGAACCCACAACCAATGCTTTGAGGCAGTAAATGGCTTGTATAAAGTTATTTTGGGTTATAATATGTTATAATACAATGAATTTGATTGATTACAAGTGCTAGAGATGGATGAAGACTGTTTAGAAGTGTGAAGAAAGACTTGTTGAAATCTGGTCCCAAATGGGATAAGAACCCACAACCAATGCTTTGAGGCAGTAAATGGCTTGTATAAAGTTATTTTGGGTTATAATATGTTATAATACAATGAATTTGATTGATTACAAGTGCTAGAGATGGATGAAGAATGTTTAGAAGTGTGAAGAAAGACTTGTTGAAATCTGGTCCCTAATGGGATAAGAACCCACAACCAATGCTTTGAGGCAGTAAATGGCTTGTATAAAGTTATTTTGGGTTATAATATGTTATAATACAATGAATTTGATTGATTACAAGTGCTAGAGATGGATGAAGACTGTTTAGAAGTGTGAAGAAAGACTTGTTGAAATCTGGTCCCAAATGGGATAAGAACCCACAACCAATGCTTTGAGGCAGTAAATGGCTTGTATAAAGTTATTTTGGGTTATAATATGTTATAATACAATGAATTTGATTGATTACAAGTGCTAGAGATGGATGAAGACTGTTTAGAAGTGTGAAGAAAGACTTGTTGAAATCTGGTCCCAAATGGGATAAGAACCCACAACCAATGCTTTGAGGCAGTAAATGGCTTGTATAAAGTTATTTTGGGTTATAATATGTTATAATACAATGAATTTGATTGATTACAAGTGCTAGAGATGGATGAAGACTGTTTAGAAGTGTGAAGAAAGACTTGTTGAAATCTGGTCCCAAATGGGATAAGAACCCACAACCAATGCTTTGAGGCAGTAAATGGCTTGTATAAAGTTATTTTGGGTTATAATATGTTATAATACAATGAATTTGATTGATTACAAGTGCTAGAGATGGATGAAGACTGTTTAGAAGTGTGAAGAAAGACTTGTTGAAATCTGGTCCCAAATGGGATAAGAACCCACAACCAATGCTTTGAGGCAGTAAATGGCTTGTATAAAGTTATTTTGGGTTATAATATGTTATAATACAATGAATTTGATTGATTACAAGTGCTAGAGATGGATGAAGACTGTTTAGAAGTGTGAAGAAAGACTTGTTGAAATCTGGTCCCAAATGGGATAAGAACCCACAACCAATGCTTTGAGGCAGTAAATGGCTTGTATAAAGTTATTTTGGGTTATAATATGTTATAATACAATGAATTTGATTGATTACAAGTGCTAGAGATGGATAAAGAATGTTTAGAAGTGTGAAGAAAGACTTGTTGAAATCTGGTCCCAAATGGGATAAGAACCCACAACCAATGCTTTGAGGCAGTAAATGGCTTGTATAAAGTTATTTTGGGTTATAATATGTTATAATACAATGAATTTGATTGATTACAAGTGCTAGAGATGGATGAAGACTGTTTAGAAGTGTGAAGAAAGACTTGTTGAAATCTGGTCCCAAATGGGATAAGAACCCACAACCAATGCTTTGAGGCAGTAAATGGCTTGTATAAAGTTATTTTGGGTTATAATATGTTATAATACAATGAATTTGATTGATTACAAGTGCTAGAGATGGATGAAGACTGTTTAGAAGTGTGAAGAAAGACTTGTTGAAATCTGGTCCCAAATGGGATAAGAACCCACAACCAATGCTTTGAGGCAGTAAATGGCTTGTATAAAGTTATTTTGGGTTATAATATGTTATAATACAATGAATTTGATTGATTACAAGTGCTAGAGATGGATGAAGACTGTTTAGAAGTGTGAAGAAAGACTTGTTGAAATCTGGTCCCAAATGGGATAAGAACCCACAACCAATGCTTTGAGGCAGTAAATGGCTTGTATAAAGTTATTTTGGGTTATAATATGTTATAATACAATGAATTTGATTGATTACAAGTGCTAGAGATGGATGAAGACTGTTTAGAAGTGTGAAGAAAGACTTGTTGAAATCTGGTCCCAAATGGGATAAGAACCCACAACCAATGCTTTGAGGCAGTAAATGGCTTGTATAAAGTTATTTTGGGTTATAATATGTTATAATACAATGAATTTGATTGATTACAAGTGCTAGAGATGGATAAAGAATGTTTAGAAGTGTGAAGAAAGACTTGTTGAAATCTGGTCCCAAATGGGATAAGAACCCACAACCAATGCTTTGAGGCAGTAAATGGCTTGTATAAAGTTATTTTGGGTTATAATATGTTATAATACAATGAATTTGATTGATTACAAGTGCTAGAGATGGATGAAGACTGTTTAGAAGTGTGAAGAAAGACTTGTTGAAATCTGGTCCCAAATGGGATAAGAACCCACAACCAATGCTTTGAGGCAGTAAATGGCTTGTATAAAGTTATTTTGGGTTATAATATGTTATAATACAATGAATTTGATTGATTACAAGTGCTAGAGATGGATGAAGACTGTTTAGAAGTGTGAAGAAAGACTTGTTGAAATCTGGTCCCAAATGGGATAAGAACCCACAACCAATGCTTTGAGGCAGTAAATGGCTTGTATAAAGTTATTTTGGGTTATAATATGTTATAATACAATGAATTTGATTGATTACAAGTGCTAGAGAGGGATGAAGACTGTTTAGAAGTGTGAAGAAAGACTTGTTGAAATCTGGTCCCAAATGGGATAAGAACCCACAACCAATGCTTTGAGGCAGTAAATGGCTTGTATAAAGTTATTTTGGGTTATAATATGTTATAATACAATGAATTTGATTGATTACAAGTGCTAGAGATGGATGAAGACTGTTTAGAAGTGTGAAGAAAGACTTGTTGAAATCTGGTCCCAAATGGGATAAGAACCCACAACCAATGCTTTGAGGTAATAAATGCCTTCTATAAAGTTATTTTGGGTTATAATATGTTATAATACGATGAATTTGATTGATTACAAGTGCTAGAGATGGATAAAGAATGTTTAGAAGTGTTAAGAAAGACTTGTTGAAATCTGGTCCCAAATGGGATAAGAACCCACAACCAATGCTTTGAGGCAGTAAAAGGCTTATATAAAGTTATTTTGGGTTAGAATATGTTATAATACAATGAATTTGATTGATTACAAGTGCTAGAGATGGATGAAGAATGTTTAGAAGTGTGAAGAAAGACTTGTTGAAATCTGGTCCCAAATGGGATAAGAACCCACAACCAATGCTTTGAGGCAGTAAATGGCTTGTATAAAGTTATTTTGGGTTATAATATGTTTTAATACGATGAATTTGATTGATTACAAGTGCTAGAGATGGATGAAGACTGTTTAGAAGTGTGAAGAAAGACTTGTTGAAATCTGGTCCTAAATAGGATATGAACCCACAACCAATGCTTTGAGGCAGTAAATGGCTTATATAAAGTTATTTTGGGTTAGAATATGTTATAATACAATGAATTTGATTGATTACAAGTACTAGAGATGGATGAAGAATGTTTAGAAATGTGAAGAAAGACTTGTTGAAATCTGGTCCCAAATGGGATAAGACACAACCAATGCTTTGAGGCAGTAAATGGCTTGTATAAAGTTATTTTGGGTTATAATATGTTTTAATACGATGAATTTGATTGATTACAAGTGCTAGAGATGGATGAAGACTGTTTAGAAGTGTGAAGAAAGACTTGTTGAAATCTGGTCCCAAATGGGATAAGAACCCACAACCAATGCTTTGAGGCAGTAAATGGCTTGTATAAAGTTATTTTGGGTTATAATATGTTATAATACAATGAATTTGATTGATTACAAGTGCTAGAGATGGATGAAGACTGTTTAGAAGTGTGAAGAAAGACTTGTTGAAATCTGGTCCCAAATGGGATAAGAACCCACAACCAATGCTTTGAGGCAGTAAATGGCTTGTATAAAGTTATTTTGGGTTATAATATGTTATAATACAATGAATTTGATTGATTACAAGTGCTAGAGAGGGATGAAGACTGTTTAGAAGTGTGAAGAAAGACTTGTTAAAATCTGGTCCCAAATAGGATAAGAACCCACAACCAATGCTTTGAGGCAATAAATGTCTTGTATAAAGTTATTTTGGGTTATATTATGTTATAATACAATGCATTTGATTGATTACAAGTGCTAGAGATGGATGAAGACTGTTTAGAAGTGTGAAGAAAGACTTGTTGAAATCTGGTCCCAAATGGGATAAGAACCCACAACCAATGCTTTGAGGCAGTAAATGGCTTGTATAAAGTTATTTTGGGTTATAATATGTTATAATACAATGAATTTGATTGATTACAAGTGCTAGAGATGGATGAAGACTGTTTAGAAGTGTGAAGAAAGACTTGTTGAAATCTGGTCCCAAATGGGATAAGAACCCACAACCAATGCTTTGAGGCAGTAAATGGCTTGTATAAAGTTATTTTGGGTTATAATATGTTATAATACAATGAATTTGATTGATTACAAGTGCTAGAGATGGATGAAGAATGTTTAGAAGTGTGAAGAAAGACTTGTTGAAATCTGGTCCCAAATGGGATAAGAACCCACAACCAATGCTTTGAGGCAGTAAATGGCTTGTATAAAGTTATTTTGGGTTATAATATGTTATAATACAATGAATTTGATTGATTACAAGTGCTAGAGATGGATGAAGACTGTTTAGAAGTGTGAAGAAAGACTTGTTGAAATCTGGTCCCAAATGGGATAAGAACCCACAACCAATGCTTTGAGGCAGTAAATGGCTTGTATAAAGTTATTTTGGGTTATAATATGTTATAATACAATGAATTTGATTGATTACAAGTGCTAGAGATGGATGAAGAATGTTTAGAAGTGTGAAGAAAGACTTGTTGAAATCTGGTCCCAAATGGGATAAGAACCCACAACCAATGCTTTGAGGCAGTAAATGGCTTGTATAAAGTTATTTTGGGTTAGAATATGTTATAATACAATGAATTTGATTGATTACAAGTGCTAGAGATGGATGAAGAATGTTTAGAAATGTGAAGAAAGACTTGTTGAAATCTGGTCCCAAATGGGATAAGAACCCACAACCAATGCTTTGAGGCAGTAAATGGCTTGTATAAAGTTATTTTGGGTTATAATATGTTTTAATACGATGAATTTGATTGATTACAAGTGCTAGAGATGGATGAAGACTGTTTAGAAGTGTGAAGAAAGACTTGTTGAAATCTGGTCCCAAATGGGATAAGAACCCACAACCAATGCTTTGAGGCAGTAAATGGCTTGTATAAAGTTATTTTGGGTTAGAATATGTTATAATACAATGAATTTGATTGATTACAAGTGCTAGAGATGGATGAAGAATGTTTAGAAGTGTGAAGAAAGACTTGTTGAAATCTGGTCCCAAATGGGATAAGAACCCACAACCAATGCTTTGAGGCAGTAAATGGCTTGTATAAAGTTATTTTGGGTTATAATATGTTATAATACAATGAATTTGATTGATTACAAGTGCTAGAGATGGATGAAGACTGTTTAGAAGTGTGAAGAAAGACTTGTTGAAATCTGGTCCCAAATGGGATAAGAACCCACAACCAATGCTTTGAGGCAGTAAATGGCTTGTATAAAGTAATTTTGGGTTATAATATGTTATAATACAATGAATTTGATTGATTACAAGTGCTAGAGATGGATGAAGACTGTTTAGAAGTGTGAAGAAAGACTTGTTGAAATCTGGTCCCAAATGGGATAAGAACCCACAACCAATGCTTTGAGGCAGTAAATGGCTTGTATAAAGTTATTTTGGGTTATAATATGTTATAATACAATGAATTTGATTGATTACAAGTGCTAGAGAGGGATGAAGACTGTTTAGAAGTGTGAAGAAAGACTTGTTAAAATCTGGTCCCAAATAGGATAAGAACCCACAACCAATGCTTTGAGGCAATAAATGCCTTGTATAAAGTTATTTTGGGTTATAATATGTTATAATACAATGCATTTGATTGATTACAAGTGCTAGAGATGGATGAAGACTGTTTAGAAGTGTGAAGAAAGACTTGTTGAAATCTGGTCCCAAATGGGATAAGAACCCACAACCAATGCTTTGAGGTAATAAATGCCTTCTATAAAGTTATTTTGGGTTATAATATGTTATAATACGATGAATTTGATTGATTACAAGTGCTAGAGATGGATAAAGAATGTTTAGAAGTGTTAAGAAAGACTTGTTGAAATCTGGTCCCAAATGGGATAAGAACCCACAACCAATGCTTTGAGGCAGTAAAAGGCTTATATAAAGTTATTTTGGGTTAGAATATGTTATAATACAATGAATTTGATTGATTACAAGTACTAGAGATGGATGAAGAATGTTTAGAAATGTGAAGAAAGACTTGTTGAAATCTGGTCCCAAATGGGATAAGACACAACCAATGCTTTGAGGCAGTAAATGGCTTGTATAAAGTTATTTTGGGTTATAATATGTTTTAATACGATGAATTTGATTGATTACAAGTGCTAGAGATGGATGAAGACTGTTTAGAAGTGTGAAGAAAGACTTGTTGAAATCTGGTCCCAAATGGGATAAGAACCCACAACCAATGCTTTGAGGCAGTAAATGGCTTGTATAAAGTTATTTTGGGTTAGAATATGTTATAATACAATGAATTTGATTGATTACAAGTGCTAGAGATGGATAAAGAATGTTTAGAAGTGTGAAGAAAGACTTGTTGAAATCTGGTCCCAAATGGGATAAGAACCCACAACCAATGCTTTGAGGCAGTAAATGGCTTGTATAAAGTTATTTTGGGTTATAATATGTTATAATACAATGAATTTGATTGATTACAAGTGCTAGAGATGGATGAAGACTGTTTAGAAGTGTGAAGAAAGACTTGTTGAAATCTGGTCCCAAATGGGATAAGAACCCACAACCAATGCTTTGAGGCAGTAAATGGCTTGTATAAAGTAATTTTGGGTTATAATATGTTATAATACAATGAATTTGATTGATTACAAGTGCTAGAGATGGATGAAGACTGTTTAGAAGTGTGAAGAAAGACTTGTTGAAATCTGGTCCCAAATGGGATAAGAACCCACAACCAATGCTTTGAGGCAGTAAATGGCTTGTATAAAGTTATTTTGGGTTATAATATGTTATAATACAATGAATTTGATTGATTACAAGTGCTAGAGATGGATGAAGACTGTTTAGAAGTGTGAAGAAAGACTTGTTGAAATCTGGTCCCAAATGGGATAAGAACCCACAACCAATGCTTTGAGGCAGTAAATGGCTTGTATAAAGTTATTTTGGGTTATAATATGTTATAATACAATGAATTTGATTGATTACAAGTGCTAGAGATGGATGAAGACTGTTTAGAAGTGTGAAGAAAGACTTGTTGAAATCTGGTCCCAAATGGGATAAGAACCCACAACCAATGCTTTGAGGCAGTAAATGGCTTGTATAAAGTTATTTTGGGTTATAATATGTTATAATACAATGAATTTGATTGATTACAAGTGCTAGAGATGGATGAAGACTGTTTAGAAGTGTGAAGAAAGACTTGTTGAAATCTGGTCCCAAATGGGATAAGAACCCACAACCAATGCTTTGAGGCAGTAAATGGCTTGTATAAAGTTATTTTGGGTTATAATATGTTATAATACGATGAATTTGATTGATTACAAGTGCTAGAGATGGATAAAGAATGTTTAGAAGTGTTAAGAAAGACTTGTTGAAATCTGGTCCCAAATGGGATAAGAACCCACAACCAATGCTTTGAGGCAGTAAAAGGCTTATATAAAGTTATTTTGGGTTAGAATATGTTATAATACAATGAATTTGATTGATTACAAGTACTAGAGATGGATGAAGAATGTTTAGAAATGTGAAGAAAGACTTGTTGAAATCTGGTCCCAAATGGGATAAGAACCCACAACCAATGCTTTGAGGCAGTAAATGGCTTGTATAAAGTTATTTTGGGTTATAATATGTTATAATACAATGAATTTGATTGATTACAAGTGCTAGAGATGGATGAAGACTGTTTAGAAGTGTGAAGAAAGACTTGTTGAAATCTGGTCCCAAATGGGATAAGAACCCACAACCAATGCTTTGAGGCAGTAAATGGCTTGTATAAAGTTATTTTGGGTTATAATATGTTATAATACAATGAATTTGATTGATTACAAGTGCTAGAGATGGATGAAGACTGTTTAGAAGTGTGAAGAAAGACTTGTTGAAATCTGGTCCCAAATGGGATAAGAACCCACAACCAATGCTTTGAGGCAGTAAATGGCTTGTATAAAGTTATTTTGGGTTATAATATGTTATAATACAATGAATTTGATTGATTACAAGTGCTAGAGATGGATGAAGACTGTTTAGAAGTGTGAAGAAAGACTTGTTGAAATCTGGTCCCAAATGGGATAAGAACCCACAACCAATGCTTTGAGGCAGTAAATGGCTTGTATAAAGTTATTTTGGGTTATAATATGTTATAATACAATGAATTTGATTGATTACAAGTGCTAGAGATGGATGAAGACTGTTTAGAAGTGTGAAGAAAGACTTGTTGAAATCTGGTCCCAAATGGGATAAGAACCCACAACCAATGCTTTGAGGCAGTAAATGGCTTGTATAAAGTTATTTTGGGTTATAATATGTTATAATACAATGAATTTGATTGATTACAAGTGCTAGAGATGGATGAAGAATGTTTAGAAGTGTGAAGAAAGACTTGTTGAAATCTGGTCCCAAATGGGATAAGAACCCACAACCAATGCTTTGAGGCAGTAAATGGCTTGTATAAAGTTATTTTGGGTTATAATATGTTATAATACAATGAATTTGATTGATTACAAGTGCTAGAGATGGATGAAGACTGTTTAGAAGTGTGAAGAAAGACTTGTTGAAATCTGGTCCCAAATGGGATAAGAACCCACAACCAATGCTTTGAGGCAGTAAATGGCTTGTATAAAGTTATTTTGGGTTATAATATGTTATAATACAATGAATTTGATTGATTACAAGTGCTAGAGATGGATGAAGACTGTTTAGAAGTGTGAAGAAAGACTTGTTGAAATCTGGTCCCAAATGGGATAAGAACCCACAACCAATGCTTTGAGGCAGTAAATGGCTTGTATAAAGTTATTTTGGGTTATAATATGTTATAATACAATGAATTTGATTGATTACAAGTGCTAGAGATGGATGAAGACTGTTTAGAAGTGTGAAGAAAGACTTGTTGAAATCTGGTCCCAAATGGGATAAGAACCCACAACCAATGCTTTGAGGCAATAAATGCCTTGTATAAAGTTATTTTGGGTTATAATATGTTATAATACGATGAATTTGATTGATTACAAGTGCTAGAGATGGATAAAGAATGTTTAGAAGTGTGAAGAAAGACTTGTTGAAATCTGGTCCCAAATGGGATAAGAACCCACAACCAATGCTTTGAGGCAGTAAATGGCTTGTATAAAGTTATTTTGGGTTAGAATATGTTATAATACAATAAATTTGATTGATGACAAGTGCTAGAGATGGATGAAGAATGTTTAAAAGTGTGAAGAAAGACTTGTTGAAATCTGGTCCCAAATGGGATAAGAACCCACAACCAATGCTTTGAGGCAGTAAATGGCTTGTATAAAGTTATTTTGGGTTATAATATGTTATAATACAATGAATTTGATTGATTACAAGTGCTAGAGATGGATGAAGACTGTTTAGAAGTGTGAAGAAAGACTTGTTGAAATCTGGTCCCAAATGGGATAAGAACCCACAACCAATGCTTTGAGGCAGTAAATGGCTTGTATAAAGTTATTTTGGGTTATAATATGTTATAATACAATGAATTTGATTGATTACAAGTGCTAGAGATGGATGAAGACTGTTTAGAAGTGTGAAGAAAGACTTGTTGAAATCTGGTCCCAAATGGGATAAGAACCCACAACCAATGCTTTGAGGCAGTAAATGGCTTGTATAAAGTTATTTTGGGTTATAATATGTTATAATACAATGAATTTGATTGATTACAAGTGCTAGAGATGGATGAAGACTGTTTAGAAGTGTGAAGAAAGACTTGTTGAAATCTGGTCCCAAATGGGATAAGAACCCACAACCAATGCTTTGAGGCAGTAAATGGCTTGTATAAAGTTATTTTGGGTTATAATATGTTATAATACAATGAATTTGATTGATTACAAGTGCTAGAGATGGATGAAGAATGTTTAGAAGTGTGAAGAAAGACTTGTTGAAATCTGGTCCCAAATGGGATAAGAACCCACAACCAATGCTTTGAGGCAGTAAATGGCTTGTATAAAGTTATTTTGGGTTATAATATGTTATAATACAATGAATTTGATTGATTACAAGTGCTAGAGATGGATGAAGAATGTTTAGAAGTGTGAAGAAAGACTTGTTGAAATCTGGTCCCAAATGGGATAAGAACCCACAACCAATGCTTTGAGGCAGTAAATGGCTTGTATAAAGTTATTTTGGGTTATAATATGTTATAATACAATGAATTTGATTGATTACAAGTGCTAGAGATGGATGAAGAATGTTTAGAAGTGTGAAGAAAGACTTGTTGAAATCTGGTCCCAAATGGGATAAGAACCCACAACCAATGCTTTGAGGCAGTAAATGGCTTGTATAAAGTTATTTTGGGTTATAATATGTTATAATACAATGAATTTGATTGATTACAAGTGCTAGAGATGGATGAAGAATGTTTAGAAGTGTGAAGAAAGACTTGTTGAAATCTGGTCCCAAATGGGATAAGAACCCACAACCAATGCTTTGAGGCAGTAAATGGCTTGTATAAAGTTATTTTGGGTTATAATATGTTATAATACAATGAATTTGATTGATTACAAGTGCTAGAGATGGATGAAGAATGTTTAGAAGTGTGAAGAAAGACTTGTTGAAATCTGGTCCCAAATGGGATAAGAACCCACAACCAATGCTTTGAGGCAGTAAATGGCTTGTATAAAGTTATTTTGGGTTAGAATATGTTATAATACAATGAATTTGATTGATTACAAGTGCTAGAGATGGATGAAGAATGTTTAGAAGTGTGAAGAAAGACTTGTTGAAATCTGGTCCCAAATGGGATAAGAACCCACAACCAATGCTTTGAGGCAGTAAATGGCTTGTATAAAGTTATTTTGGGTTATAATATGTTATAATACAATGAATTTGATTGATTACAAGTGCTAGAGATGGATGAAGAATGTTTAGAAGTGTGAAGAAAGACTTGTTGAAATCTGGTCCCAAATGGGATAAGAACCCACAACCAATGCTTTGAGGCAGTAAATGGCTTGTATAAAGTTATTTTGGGTTAGAATATGTTATAATACAATGAATTTGATTGATTACAAGTGCTAGAGATGGATGAAGAATGTTTAGAAGTGTGAAGAAAGACTTGTTGAAATCTGGTCCCAAATGGGATAAGAACCCACAACCAATGCTTTGAGGCAGTAAATGGCTTGTATAAAGTTATTTTGGGTTATAATATGTTATAATACAATGAATTTGATTGATTACAAGTGCTAGAGATGGATGAAGAATGTTTAGAAGTGTGAAGAAAGACTTGTTGAAATCTGGTCCCAAATGGGATAAGAACCCACAACCAATGCTTTGAGGCAGTAAATGGCTTGTATAAAGTTATTTTGGGTTATAATATGTTATAATACAATGAATTTGATTGATTACAAGTGCTAGAGATGGATGAAGACTGTTTAGAAGTGTGAAGAAAGACTTGTTGAAATCTGGTCCCAAATGGGATAAGAACCCACAACCAATGCTTTGAGGCAGTAAATGGCTTGTATAAAGTTATTTTGGGTTAGAATATGTTATAATACAATGAATTTGATTGATTACAAGTGCTAGAGATGGATGAAGAATGTTTAGAAGTGTGAAGAAAGACTTGTTGAAATCTGGTCCCAAATGGGATAAGAACCCACAACCAATGCTTTGAGGCAGTAAATGGCTTGTATAAAGTTATTTTGGGTTAGAATATGTTATAATACAATGAATTTGATTGATTACAAGTGCTAGAGATGGATGAAGAATGTTTAGAAGTGTGAAGAAAGACTTGTTGAAATCTGGTCCCAAATGGGATAAGAACCCACAACCAATGCTTTGAGGCAGTAAATGGCTTGTATAAAGTTATTTTGGGTTATAATATGTTATAATACAATGAATTTGATTGATTACAAGTGCTAGAGATGGATGAAGAATGTTTAGAAGTGTGAAGAAAGACTTGTTGAAATCTGGTCCCAAATGGGATAAGAACCCACAACCAATGCTTTGAGGCAGTAAATGGCTTGTATAAAGTTATTTTGGGTTAGAATATGTTATAATACAATGAATTTGATTGATTACAAGTGCTAGAGATGGATGAAGACTGTTTAGAAGTGTGAAGAAAGACTTGTTGAAATCTGGTCCCAAATGGGATAAGAACCCACAACCAATGCTTTGAGGCAGTAAATGGCTTGTATAAAGTTATTTTGGGTTAGAATATGTTATAATACAATGAATTTGATTGATTACAAGTGCTAGAGATGGATGAAGAATGTTTAGAAGTGTGAAGAAAGACTTGTTGAAATCTGGTCCCAAATGGGATAAGAACCCACAACCAATGCTTTGAGGCAGTAAATGGCTTGTATAAAGTTATTTTGGGTTAGAATATGTTATAATACAATGAATTTGATTGATTACAAGTCCTAGAGATGGATGAAGAATGTTTAGAAGTGTGAAGAAAGACTTATTGAAATCTGGTCCCAAATGGGATAAGAACCCACAACCATTGCTTTGAGGCAGTAAATGGCTTGTATAAAGTTATTTTGGGTTAGAATATGTTATAATACAATGAATTTGATTGATTACAAGTCCTAGAGATGGATGAAGAATGTTTAGAAGTGTGAAGAAAGACTTATTGAAATCTGGTCCCAAATGGGATAAGAACCCACAACCAATGCTTTGAGGCAGTAAATGGCTTGTATAATGTTATTTTGGGTTAGAATATGTTATAATACAATGAATTTGATTGATTACAAGTCCTAGAGATGGATGAAGAATGTTTAGAAGTGTGAAGAAAGACTTATTGAAATCTGGTCCCAAATGGGATAAGAACCCACAACCATTGCTTTGAGGCAGTAAATGGCTTGTATAAGGTTATTTTGGGTTAGAATATGTTATAATACAATGAATTTGATTGATTACAAGTGCTAGAGATGGATGAAGAATGTTTAGAAGTGTGAAGAAAGACTTATTGAAATCTGGTCACAAATGGGATAAGAACCCACAACCAATGCTGTGAGGCAGTAAATGGCTTGTATAATGTTATTTTGGGTTAGAATATGTTATAATACAATGAATTTGATTGATTACAAGTCCTAGAGATGGATGAAGAATGTTTAGAAGTGTGAAGAAAGACTTATTGAAATCTGGTCCCAAATGGGATAAGAACCCACAACCATTGCTTTGAGGCAGTAAATGGCTTGTATAAGGTTATTTTGGGTTAGAATATGTTATAATACAATGAATTTGATTGATTACAAGTGCTAGAGATAGATGAACAATGTTTAGAAGTGTGAAGAAAGACTTATTGAAATCTGGTCCCAAATAGGATAAGAACCCACAACCATTGCTTTGAGGCAGTAAATGGCTTGTATAAAGTTATTTTGGGTTAGAATATGTTATAATACAATGAATTTGATTGATTACAAGTACTAGAGATGGATGAAGAATGTTTAGAAATGTGAAGAAAGACTTATTGAAATCTGGTCCCAAATGGGATTATAACCCACAACCATTGCTTTGAGGCAGTAAATGGCTTGTATAAGGTTATTTTGGGTTAGAATATGTTATAATACAATGAATTTGATTGATTACAAGTGCTAGATATGGATGAAGAATGTTTAGAAGTGTTAAGAAAGACTTATTGAAATCTGGTCCCAAATGGGATAAGAACCCACAACCATTGCTTTGAGGCAGTAAATGGCTTGTATAAAGTTATTTTGGGTTAGAATATGTTATAATACAATGAATTTGATTGATTACAAGTGCTAGAGATGGATGAAGAATGTTTAGAAGTGTGAAGAAAGACTTATTGAAATCTGGTCCCAAATGGGATAAGAACCCACAACCATTGCTTTGAGGCAGTAAATGGCTTATAAAAGGTTATTTTGGGTTAGAATATGTTATAATACAATGAATTTGATTGATTACAAGTACTAGAGATGGATGAAGACTGTTTAGAAGTGTGAAGAAAGACTTATTGATATCTGGTCCCAAATGGGATAAGAACCCACAACCAATGCTGTGAGGCAGTAAATGGCTTGTATAAAGTTATTTTGGGTTAGAATATGTTATAATACAATGAATTTTATTGATTACAAGTCCTAGAGATGGATGAAGAATGTTTAAAAGTGTGAAGAAAGACTTATTGAAATCTGGTCACAAATGGGATAAGAACCCACAACCAATGCTGTGAGGCAGTAAATGGCTTGTATAATGTTAATTTGGGTTAGAATATGTTATAATACAATGAATTTGATTGATTACAAGTCCTAGAGATGGATGAAGAATGTTTAGAAGTGTGAAGAAAGACTTATTGAAATCTGGTCCCAAATGGGATAAGAACCCACAACCATTGCTTTGAGGCAGTAAATGGCTTGTATAAAGTTATTTTGGGTTAGAATATGTTATAATACAATGAATTTGATTGATTACAAGTCCTAGAGATGGATGAAGAATGTTTAGAAGTGTGAAGAAAGACTTATTGAAATCTGGTCACAAATGGGATAAGAACCCACAACCAATGCTGTGAGGCAGTAAATGGCTTGTATAATGTTATTTTGGGTTAGAATATGTTATAATACAATGAATTTGATTGATTACAAGTCCTAGAGATGGATGAAGAATGTTTAGAAGTGTGAAGAAAGACTTATTGAAATCTGGTCCCAAATGGGATAAGAACCCACAACCATTGCTTTGAGGCAGTAAATGGCTTGTATAAGGTTATTTTGGGTTAGAATATGTTATAATACAATGAATTTGATTGATTACAAGTGCTAGAGATGGATGAAGAATGTTTAGAAGTGTGAAGAAAGACTTATTGAAATCTGGTCCCAAATGGGATAAGAACCCACAACCATTGCTTTGAGGCAGTAAATGGCTTGTATAAAGTTATTTTGGGTTAGAATATGTTATAGTACAATGAATTTGATTGATTACAAGTGCTAGAGATGGATGAAGAATGTTTAGAAGTGTGAAGAAAGACTTATTGAAATCTGGTCACAAATGGGATAAGAACCCACAACCAATGCTGTGAGGCAGTAAATGGCTTGTATAATGTTATTTTGGGTTAGAATATGTTATAATACAATGAATTTGATTGATTACAAGTCCTAGAGATGGATGAAGAATGTTTAGAAGTGTGAAGAAAGACTTATTGAAATCTGGTCACAAATGGGATAAGAACCCACAACCAATGCTGTGAGGCAGTAAATGGCTTGTATAATGTTATTTTGGGTTAGAATATGTTATAATACAATGAATTTGATTGATTACAAGTCCTAGAGATGGATGAAGAATGTTTAGAAGTGTGAAGAAAGACTTATTGAAATCTGGTCCCAAATGGGATAAGAACCCACAACCATTGCTTTGAGGCAGTAAATGGCTTGTATAAGGTTATTTTGGGTTAGAATATGTTATAATACAATGAATTTGATTGATTACAAGTGCTAGAGATAGATGAACAATGTTTAGAAGTGTGAAGAAAGACTTATTGAAATCTGGTCCCAAATAGGATAAGAACCCACAACCATTGCTTTGAGGCAGTAAATGGCTTGTATAAAGTTATTTTGGGTTAGAATATGTTATAATACAATGAATTTGATTGATTACAAGTACTAGAGATGGATGAAGAATGTTTAGAAATGTGAAGAAAGACTTATTGAAATCTGGTCCCAAATGGGATTATAACCCACAACCATTGCTTTGAGGCAGTAAATGGCTTGTATAAGGTTATTTTGGGTTAGAATATGTTATAATACAATGAATTTGATTGATTACAAGTGCTAGATATGGATGAAGAATGTTTAGAAGTGTTAAGAAAGACTTATTGAAATCTGGTCCCAAATGGGATAAGAACCCACAACCATTGCTTTGAGGCAGTAAATGGCTTGTATAAAGTTATTTTGGGTTAGAATATGTTATAATACAATGAATTTGATTGATTACAAGTGCTAGAGATGGATGAAGAATGTTTAGAAGTGTGAAGAAAGACTTATTGAAATCTGGTCCCAAATAGGATAAGAACCCACAACCATTGCTTTGAGGCAGTAAATGGCTTATAAAAGGTTATTTTGGGTTAGAATATGTTATAATACAATGAATTTGATTGATTACAAGTACTAGAGATGGATGAAGACTGTTTAGAAGTGTGAAGAAAGACTTATTGATATCTGGTCCCAAATGGGATAAGAACCCACAACCAATGCTGTGAGGCAGTAAATGGCTTGTATAAAGTTATTTTGGGTTAGAATATGTTATAATACAATGAATTTTATTGATTACAAGTCCTAGAGATGGATGAAGAATGTTTAAAAGTGTGAAGAAAGACTTATTGAAATCTGGTCACAAATGGGATAAGAACCCACAACCAATGCTGTGAGGCAGTAAATGGCTTGTATAATGTTAATTTGGGTTAGAATATGTTATAATACAATGAATTTGATTGATTACAAGTCCTAGAGATGGATGAAGAATGTTTAGAAGTGTGAAGAAAGACTTATTGAAATCTGGTCCCAAATGGGATAAGAACCCACAACCATTGCTTTGATGCAGTAAATGGCTTGTATAAAGTTATTTTGGGTTAGAATATGTTATAATACAATGAATTTGATTGATTACAAGTCCTAGAGATGGATGAAGAATGTTTAGAAGTGTGAAGAAAGACTTATTGAAATCTGGTCACAAATGGGATAAGAACCCACAACCAATGCTGTGAGGCAGTAAATGGCTTGTATAATGTTATTTTGGGTTAGAATATGTTATAATACAATGAATTTGATTGATTACAAGTCCTAGAGATGGATGAAGAATGTTTAGAAGTGTGAAGAAAGACTTATTGAAATCTGGTCCCAAATGGGATAAGAACCCACAACCATTGCTTTGAGGCAGTAAATGGCTTGTATAAGGTTATTTTGGGTTAGAATATGTTATAATACAATGAATTTGATTGATTACAAGTGCTAGAGATAGATGAACAATGTTTAGAAGTGTGAAGAAAGACTTATTGAAATCTGGTCCCAAATGGGATAAGAACCCACAACCATTGCTTTGAGGCAGTAAATGGCTTGTATAAAGTTATTTTGGGTTAGAATATGTTATAATACAATGAATTTGATTGATTACAAGTGCTAGAGATGGATGAAGAATGTTTAGAAGTGTGAAGAAAGACTTATTGAAATCTGGTCCCAAATGGGATAAGAACCCACAATTATTGCTTTGAGGCAGTAAATGGCTTGTATAAGGTTATTTTGGGTTAGAATATGTTATAATACAATGAATTTGATTGATTACAAGTGCTAGAGATAGATGAAGAATGTTTAGAAGTGTGAAGAAAGACTTATTGAAATCTGGTCCCAAATGGGATAAGAACCCACAACCATTGCTTTGAGGCAGTAAATGGCTTGTATAAAGTTATTTTGGGTTAGAATATGTTATAATACAATGAATTTGATTGATTACAAGTACTAGAGATGGATGAAGAATGTTTAGAAGTGTGAAGAAAGACTTATTGAAATCTGGTCCCAAATGGGATTATAACCCACAACCATTGCTTTGAGGCAGTAAATGGCTTGTATAAGGTTATTTTGGGTTAGAATATGTTATAATACAATGAATTTGATTGATTACAAGTGCTAGAGATGGATGTAGAATGTTTAGAAGTGTGAAGAAAGACTTGTTGAAATCTGGTCCCAAATGGGATAAGAACCCACAACCATTGCTTTGAGGCAGTAAATGGCTTGTATAAAGTTATTTTGGGTTAGAATATGTTATAATACAATGAATTTGATTGATTACAAGTACTAGAGATGGATGAAGAATGTTTAGAAGTGTGAAGAAAGACTTATTGAAATCTGGTCCCAAATGGGATAAGAACCCACAACCATTGCTTTGAGGTAGTAAATGGCTTGTATAAAGTTATTTTGGGTTAGAATATGTTATAATACAATGAATTTGATTGATTACAAGTGCTAGAGATGGATGAAGAATGTTTAGAAGTGTGAAGAAAGACTTGTTGAAATCTGGTCCTAACTGGGATAAGAACCCACAACCATTGCTTTGAGGCAGTAAATGGCTTGTATAAAGTTATTTTGGGATAGAATATGTTATAATACAATGAATTTGATTGATTACAAGTGCTAGAGATGGATGAAGAATGTTTAGAAGTGTGAAGAAAGACTTATTGAAATCTGGTCCCAAATGGGATAAGAACCCACAACCATTGCTTTGAGGCAGTAAATGGCTTGTATAAGGTTATTTTGGGTTAGAATATGTTATAATACAATGAATTTGATTGATTACAAGTGCTAGAGATAGATGAAGAATGTTTAGAAGTGTGAAGAAAGACTTATTGAAATCTGGTCCCAAATGGGATAAGAACCCACAACCATTGCTTTGAGGCAGTAAATGGCTTGTATAAAGTTATTTTGGGTTAGAATATGTTATAATACAATGAATTTGATTGATTACAAGTACTAGAGATGGATGAAGAATGTTTAGAAGTGTGAAGAAAGACTTATTGAAATCTGGTCCCAAATGGGATTATAACCCACAACCATTGCTTTGAGGCAGTAAATGGCTTGTATAAGGTTATTTTGGGTTAGAATATGTTATAATACAATGAATTTGATTGATTACAAGTGCTAGAGATGGATGTAGAATGTTTAGAAGTGTGAAGAAAGACTTGTTGAAATCTGGTCCCAAATGGGATAAGAACCCACAACCATTGCTTTGAGGCAGTAAATGGCTTGTATAAAGTTATTTTGGGTTAGAATATGTTATAATACAATGAATTTGATTGATTACAAGTACTAGAGATGGATGAAGAATGTTTAGAAGTGTGAAGAAAGACTTATTGAAATCTTGTCCCAAATGGGATTATAACCCACAACCATTGCTTTGAGGCAGTAAATGGCTTGTATAAGGTTATTTTGGGTTAGAATATGTTATAATACAATGAATTTGATTGATTACAAGTGCTAGAGATGGATGAAGAATGTTTAGAAGTGTGAAGAAAGACTTGTTGAAATCTGGTCCCAAATGGGATAAGAACCCACAACCATTGCTTTGAGGCAGTAAATGGCTTGTATAAAGTTATTTTGGGTTAGAATATGTTATAATACAATGAATTTGATTGATTACAAGTCCTAGACATGGATGAAGAATGGTTAGAAGTGTGAAGAAAGACTTGTTGAAATCTGGTCCCAAATGGGATAAGAACCCACAACCATTGCTTTCAGGCAGTAAATGGCTTGTATAAGGTTATTTTGGGTTAGAATATGTTATAATACAATGAATTTGATTGATTACAAGTGCTAGAGATGGATGAAGAATGTTTAGAAGTGTGAAGAAAGACTTGTTGAAATCTGGTCCCAAATGGGATAAGAACCCACAACCATTGCTTTGAGGCAGTAAATGGCTTGTATAAAGTTATTTTGGGTTAGAATATGTTATAATACAATGAATTTGATTGATTACAAGTACTAGAGATGGATGAAGAATGTTTAGAAGTGTGAAGAAAGACTTGTTGAAATCTGGTCCCAAATGGGATAAGAACCCACAACCATTGCTTTGAGGCAGTAAATGGCTTGTATAAAGTTATTTTGGGTTAGAATATGTTATAATACAATGAATTTGATTGATTACAAGTGCTAGAGATGGATGAAGAATGTTTAGAAGTGTGAAGAAAGACTTGTTGAAATCTGGTCCTAACTGGGATAAGAACCCACAACCATTGCTTTGAGGCAGTAAATGGCTTGTATAAAGTTATTTTGGGTTAGAATATGTTATAATACAATGAATTTGATTGATTACAAGTGCTAGAGATGGATGAAGAATGTTTAGAAGTGTGAAGAAAGACTTATTGAAATCTGGTCCCAAATGGGATAAGAACCCACAACCATTGCTTTGAGGCAGTAAATGGCTTGTATAAAGTTATTTTGGGTTAGAATATGTTATAATACAATGAATTTGATTGATTACAAGTGCTAGAGATGGATGAAGAATGTTTAGAAGTGTGAAGAAAGACTTATTGAAATCTGGTCCCAAATGGGATAAGAACCCACAACCATTGCTTTGAGGCAGTAAATGGCTTGTATAAAGTTATTTTGGGTTAGAATATGTTATAATACAATGAATTTGATTGATTACAAGTCCTAGAGATGGATGAAGAATGTTTAGAAGTGTGAAGAAAGACTTATTGAAATCTGGTCCCAAATGGGATAAGAACCCACAACCATTGCTTTGAGGCAGTAAATGGCTTGTATAAGGTTATTTTAGGTTAGAATATGTTATAATACAATGAATTTGATTGATTACAAGTCCTAGAGATGGATGAAGAATGTTTAGAAGTTTGAAGAAAGACTTGTTGAAATTTGGTCCCAAATGGGATAAGAACCCACAACCATTGCTTTGAGGCAGGAAATGGCTTGTATAATGTTATTTTGTGTTAAAATATGTTATAATACAATGAATTTGATTGATTACAAGTCCTAGAAATGGATGAAGAATGTTTTAGAAGTGTGAGGAAAGACTTGTTGAAATTTGGTACTAAATGGGATAAGAACCCACAACCATTGCTTTGAGGCAGTAAATGGCTTGTATAAAGTTATTTTGGGTTAGAATATGTTATACTAAAATGAATTTTGATTGATTACAATTCCTAGAGATGGATGAAAAATGTTCAGAAGTGTGAAGAAACACTTATTGAAATTTGGTCCCAAATGAGATAGGAACCCAAAACCATTGCTTTGAGACAGTAAATGGCTTGTATAAAGTTATTTTGGGATAGAATATGTTATAATACAATGAATTTGATTGATTACAAGTCCTAGACATGGATGAAGAATGGTTAGAAGTGTGAAGAAAGACTTGTTGAAATCTGGTCCTAACTGGGATAAGAACCCACAACCATTGCTTTGAGGCAGTAAATGGCTTGTATAAAGTTATTTTGGGTTAGAATATGTTATAATACAATGAATTTGATTGATTACAAGTGCTAGAGATGGATGAAGAATGTTTAGAAGTGTGAAGAAAGACTTATTGAAATCTGGTCCTAAATGGGATAAGAACCCACAACCATTGCTTTGAGGCAGTAAATGGCTTGTATAAGGTTATTTTGGGTTAGAATATGTTATAACACAATGAATTTGATTGATTACAAGTGCTAGAGATAGATGAAGAATGTTTAGAAGTGTGAAGAAAGACTTATTGAAATCTGGTCCCAAATGGGATAAGAACCCACAACCATTGCTTTGAGGCAGTAAATGGCTTGTATAAAGTTATTTTGGGTTAGAATATGTTATAATACAATGAATTTGATTGATTACAAGTACTAGAGATGGATGAAGAATGTTTAGAAGTGTGAAGAAAGACTTATTGAAATCTGGTCCCAAATGGGATTATAACCCACAACCATTGCTTTGAGGCAGTAAATGGCTTGTATAAGGTTATTTTGGGTTAGAATATGTTATAATACAATGAATTTGATTGATTACAAGTGCTAGAGATGGATGTAGAATGTTTAGAAGTGTGAAGAAAGACTTGTTGAAATCTGGTCCCAAATGGGATAAGAACCCACAACCATTGCTTTGAGGCAGTAAATGGCTTGTATAAAGTTATTTTGGGTTAGAATATGTTATAATACAATGAATTTGATTGATTACAAGTACTAGAGATGGATGAAGAATGTTTAGAAGTGTGAAGAAAGACTTATTGAAATCTTGTCCCAAATGGGATTATAACCCACAACCATTGCTTTGAGGCAGTAAATGGCTTGTATAAGGTTATTTTGGGTTAGAATATGTTATAATACAATGAATTTGATTGATTACAAGTGCTAGAGATGGATGTAGAATGTTTAGAAGTGTGAAGAAAGACTTGTTGAAATCTGGTCCCAAATGGGATAAGAACCCACAACCATTGCTTTGAGGCAGTAAATGGCTTGTATAAAGTTATTTTGGGTTAGAATATGTTATAATACAATGAATTTGATTGATTACAAGTCCTAGACATGGATGAAGAATGGTTAGAAGTGTGAAGAAAGACTTGTTGAAATCTGGTCCTAACTGGGATAAGAACCCACAACCATTGCTTTGAGGCAGTAAATGGCTTGTATAAAGTTATTTTGGGTTAGAAAATGTTATAATACAATGAATTTGATTGATTACAAGTGCTAGAGATGGATGAAGAATGTTTAGAAGTGTGAAGAAAGACTTATTGAAATCTGGTCCCAAATGGGATAAGAACCCACAACCATTGCTTTCAGGCAGTAAATGGCTTGTATAAGGTTATTTTGGGTTAGAATATGTTATAATACAATGAATTTGATTGATTACAAGTCCTAGACATGGATGAAGAATGGTTAGAAGTGTGAAGAAAGACTTGTTGAAATTTGGTCCCAAATGGGATAAGAACCCACAACCATTGCTTTGATGCAATAAATGGCTTGTAAAAGGTTATTTTTGGTTAGAATATGTTATAATACAATGAATTTGATTGATTACAAATTCTAGATATGGATGAAGAATGTTTAGAAGTGTTAAGAAAGACTTATTGAAATCTGGTCCCAAATGGGATAAGAACCCACAACCAATGCTGTGAGGCAGTAAATGGCTTGTATAAAGTTATTTTGGGTTAGAATATGTTATAATACAATGAATTTGATTGATTACAAGTGCTAGAGATGGATGAAGAATGTTTAGAAGTGTGAAGAAAGACTTATTGAAATCTGGTCCCAAATGGGATAAGAACCCACAACCATTGCTTTGAGGCAGTAAATGGCTTGTATAAGGTTATTTTGGGTTATAATATGTTATAATACAATGAATTTGATTGATTACAAGTGCTAGAGATAGATGCAGAATGTTTAGAAGTGTGAAGAAAGAATTATTGAAATCTGGCCCCAAATGGGATAAGAACCCACAACCATTGCTTTGAGGCAGTAAATGGCTTGTATAAAGTTATTTTGGGTTATAATATGTTATAATACAATGAATTTGATTGATTACAAGTACTAGAGATGGATGAAGAATGTTTAGAAGTGTGAAGAAAGACTTGTTGAAATCTGGTCCCAAATGGGATAAGAACCCACAACCATTGCTTTGAGGCAGTAAATGGCTTGTATAAATTTATTTTAGATTAGAATATGTTATAATACAATGAATTTGATTGATTACAAGTCCTAGACATGGATGAAGAATGGTTAGAAGTGTGAAGAAAGACTTGTTGAAATTTGGTCCTAAATGGGATAAGAACCCACAACCATTGCTTTGATGCAGTAAATGGCTTGTAAAAGGTTATTTTGGGTTAGAATATGTTATAATACAATGAATTTGATTGATTACAAGTGCTAGATATGGATGAAGAATGTTTAGAAGTGTTAAGAAAGACTTATTGAAATCTAGTCCCAAATGGGATAAGAACCCACAACCAATGCTGTGAGGCAGTAAATGGCTTGTATAAAGTTATTTTGGGTTAGAATATGTTATAATACAATGAATTTTATTGATTACAAGTCCTAGAGATAGATGAAGAATGTTTAAAAGTGTGAAGAAAGACTTGTTGAAATCTGGTCCCAAATGGGATAAGAACCCACAACCATTGCTTTGAGGCAGTAAATGGCTTGTATAAAGTTATTTTGGGTTAGAATATGTTATAATACAATGAATTTGATTGATTACAAGTGCTAGAGATGGATGAAGAATGTTTAGAAGTGTGAAGAAAGTCTTATTGAAATCTGGTCCCAAATGGGATAAGAACCCACAACCATTGCTTTGAGGCAGTAAATGGCTTGTATAAAGTTATTTTGGGTTAGAATATGTTATAATACAATGAATTTGATTGATTACAAGTGCTAGAGATGGATGAAGAATGTTTAGAAGTGTGAAGAAAGACTTGTTGAAATCTGGTCCTAACTGGGATAAGAACCCACAACCATTGCTTTGAGGCAGTAAATGGCTTGTAAAAGGTTATTTTGGGTTAGAATATGTTATAATACAATGAATTTGATTGATTACAAGTGCTAGAGATGGATGAAGACTGTTTAGAAGTGTGAAGAAAGACTTATTGAAATCTGGTCCCAAATGGGATAAGAACCCACAACAATTGCTTTGAGGCAGTAAATGGCTTGTATAAAGTTATTTTGGGTTAGAAAATGTTAGAATACAATGAATTTGATTGATTACAAGTGCTAGAGATGGATGAAGAATGTTTAGAAGTGTGAAGAAAGACTTGTTGAAATCTGGTCCTAACTGGGATAAGAACCCACAACCATTGCTTTGAGGCAGTAAATGGCTTGTATAAAGTTATTTTGGGTTAGAATATGTTATAATACAATGAATTTGATTGATTACAAGTGCTAGAGATGGATGAAGAATGTTTAGAAGTGTGAAGAAAGACTTATTGAAATCTGGTCCCAAATGGGATAAGAACCCACAACCATTGCTTTGAGGCAGTAAATGGCTTGTATAAGGTTATTTTGGGTTAGAATATGTTATAACACAATGAATTTGATTGATTACAAGTGCTAGAGATAGATGAAGAATGTTTAGAAGTGTGAAGAAAGACTTATTGAAATCTGGTCCCAAATGGGATAACAACCCACAACCATTGCTTTGAGGCAGTAAATGGCTTGTATAAAGTTATTTTGGGTTAGAATATGTTATAATACAATGAATTTGATTGATTACAAGTACTAGAGATGGATGAAGAATGTTTAGAAGTGTGAAGAAAGACTTATTGAAATCTGGTCCCAAATGGGATTATAACCCACAACCATTGCTTTGAGGCAGTAAATGGCTTGTATAAGGTTATTTTGGGTTAGAATATGTTATAATACAATGAATTTGATTGATTACAAGTGCTAGAGATGGATGTAGAATGTTTAGAAGTGTGAAGAAAGACTTATTGAAATCTGGTCCCAAATGGGATAAGAACCCACAACCAATGCTGTGAGGCAGTAAATGGCTTGTATAAAGTTATTTTGGGTTAGAATATGTTATAATACAATGAATTTTATTGATTACAAGTCCTAGAGATGGATGAAGAATGTTTAGAAGTGTGAAGAAAGACTTGTTGAAATCTGGTCCCAAATGGGATAAGAACCCACAACCATTGCTTTGAGGCAGTAAATGGCTTGTATAAATTTATTTTAGGTTAGAATATGTTATAATACAATGAATTTGATTGATTACAAGTCCTAGACATGGATGAAGAATGGTTAGAAGTGTGAAGAAAGACTTGTTGAAATTTGGTCCTAAATGGGATAAGAACCCACAACCATTGCTTTGATGCAGTAAATGGCTTGTAAAAGGTTATTTTGGGTTAGAATATGTTATAATACAATGAATTTGATTGATTACAAGTGCTAGATATGGATGAAGAATGTTTAGAAGTGTTAAGAAAGACTTATTGAAATCTGGTCCCAAATGGGATAAGAACCCACAACCAATGCTGTGAGGCAGTAAATGGCTTGTATAAAGTTATTTTGGGTTAGAATATGTTATAATACAATGAATTTTATTGATTACAAGTCCTAGAGATAGATGAAGAATGTTTAAAAGTGTGAAGAAAGACTTGTTGAAATCTGGTCCCAAATGGGATAAGAACCCACAACCATTGCTTTGAGGCAGTAAATGGCTTGTATAAAGTTATTTTGGGTTAGAATATGTTATAATACAATGAATTTGATTGATTACAAGTGCTAGAGATGGATGAAGAATGTTTAGAAGTGTGAAGAAAGTCTTATTGAAATCTGGTCCCAAATGGGATAAGAACCCACAACCATTGCTTTGAGGCAGTAAATGGCTTGTATAAAGTTATTTTGGGTTAGAATATGTTATAATACAATGAATTTGATTGATTACAAGTGCTAGAGATGGATGAAGAATGTTTAGAAGTGTGAAGAAAGACTTGTTGAAATCTGGTCCTAACTGGGATAAGAACCCACAACCATTGCTTTGAGGCAGTAAATGGCTTGTAAAAGGTTATTTTGGGTTAGAATATGTTATAATACAATGAATTTGATTGATTACAAGTGCTAGAGATGGATGAAGACTGTTTAGAAGTGTGAAGAAAGACTTATTGAAATCTGGTCCCAAATGGGATAAGAACCCACAACAATTGCTTTGAGGCAGTAAATGGCTTGTATAAAGTTATTTTGGGTTAGAAAATGTTATAATACAATGAATTTGATTGATTACAAGTGCTAGAGATGGATGAAGAATGTTTAGAAGTGTGAAGAAAGACTTGTTGAAATCTGGTCCTAACTGGGATAAGAACCCACAACCATTGCTTTGAGGCAGTAAATGGCTTGTATAAAGTTATTTTGGGTTAGAATATGTTATAATACAATGAATTTGATTGATTACAAGTGCTAGAGATGGATGAAGAATGTTTAGAAGTGTGAAGAAAGACTTATTGAAATCTGGTCCCAAATGGGATAAGAACCCACAACCATTGCTTTGAGGCAGTAAATGGCTTGTATAAGGTTATTTTGGGTTAGAATATGTTATAACACAATGAATTTGATTGATTACAAGTGCTAGAGATAGATGAAGAATGTTTAGAAGTGTGAAGAAAGACTTATTGAAATCTGGTCCCAAATGGGATAAGAACCCACAACCATTGCTTTGAGGCAGTAAATGGCTTGTATAAAGTTATTTTGGGTTAGAATATGTTATAATACAATGAATTTGATTGATTACAAGTACTAGAGATGGATGAAGAATGTTTAGAAGTGTGAAGAAAGACTTATTGAAATCTGGTCCCAAATGGGATTATAACCCACAACCATTGCTTTGAGGCAGTAAATGGCTTGTATAAGGTTATTTTGGGTTAGAATATGTTATAATACAATGAATTTGATTGATTACAAGTGCTAGAGATGGATGTAGAATGTTTAGAAGTGTGAAGAAAGACTTGTTGAAATCTGGTCCCAAATGGGATAAGAACCCACAACCATTGCTTTGAGGCAGTAAATGGCTTGTATAAAGTTATTTTGGGTTAGAATATGTTATAATACAATGAATTTGATTGATTACAAGTACTAGAGAAGGATGAAGAATGTTTAGAAGTGTGGAGAAAGACTTATTGAAATCTTGTCCCAAATGGGATTATAACCCACAACCATTGCTTTGAGGCAGTAAATGGCTTGTATAAGGTTATTTTGGGTTAGAATATGTTATAATACAATGAATTTGATTGATTACAAGTGCTAGAGATGGATGTAGAATGTTTAGAAGTGTGAAGAAAGACTTGTTGAAATCTGGTCCCAAATGGGATAAGAACCCACAACCATTGCTTTGAGGCAGTAAATGGCTTGTATAAAGTTATTTTGGGTTAGAATATGTTATAATACAATGAATTTGATTGATTACAAGTCCTAGACATGGATGAAGAATGGTTAGAAGTGTGAAGAAAGACTTGTTGAAATCTGGTCCTAACTGGGATAAGAACCCACAACCATTGCTTTGAGGCAGTAAATGGCTTGTAAAAGGTTATTTTGGGTTAGAATATGTTATAATACAATGAATTTGATTGATTACAAGTGCTAGAGATGGATGAAGACTGTTTAGAAGTGTGAAGAAAGACTTATTGAAATCTGGTCCCAAATGGGATAAGAACCCACAACAATTGCTTTGAGGCAGTAAATGGCTTGTATAAAGTTATTTTGGGTTAGAAAATGTTATAATACAATGAATTTGATTGATTACAAGTGCTAGAGATGGATGAAGAATGTTTAGAAGTGTGAAGAAAGACTTGTTGAAATCTGGTCCTAACTGGGATAAGAACCCACAACCATTGCTTTGAGGCAGTAAATGGCTTGTATAAAGTTATTTTGGGTTAGAATATGTTATAATACAATGAATTTGATTGATTACAAGTGCTAGAGATGGATGAAGAATGTTTAGAAGTGTGAAGAAAGACTTATTGAAATCTGGTCCCAAATGGGATAAGAACCCACAACCATTGCTTTGAGGCAGTAAATGGCTTGTATAAGGTTATTTTGGGTTAGAATATGTTATAACACAATGAATTTGATTGATTACAAGTGCTAGAGATAGATGAAGAATGTTTAGAAGTGTGAAGAAAGACTTATTGAAATCTGGTCCTAACTGGGATAAGAACCCACAACCATTGCTTTGAGGCAGTAAATGGCTTGTAAAAGGTTATTTTGGGTTAGAATATGTTATAATACAATGAATTTGATTGATTACAAGTGCTAGAGATGGATGAAGACTGTTTAGAAGTGTGAAGAAAGACTTATTGAAATCTGGTCCCAAATGGGATAAGAACCCACAACAATTGCTTTGAGGCAGTAAATGGCTTGTATAAAGTTATTTTGGGTTAGAAAATGTTATAATACAATGAATTTGATTGATTACAAGTGCTAGAGATGGATGAAGAATGTTTAGAAGTGTGAAGAAAGACTTGTTGAAATCTGGTCCTAACTGGGATAAGAACCCACAACCATTGCTTTGAGGCAGTAAATGGCTTGTATAAAGTTATTTTGGGTTAGAATATGTTATAATACAATGAATTTGATTGATTACAAGTGCTAGAGATGGATGAAGAATGTTTAGAAGTGTGAAGAAAGACTTATTGAAATCTGGTCCCAAATGGGATAAGAACCCACAACCATTGCTTTGAGGCAGTAAATGGCTTGTATAAGGTTATTTTGGGTTAGAATATGTTATAACACAATGAATTTGATTGATTACAAGTGCTAGAGATAGATGAAGAATGTTTAGAAGTGTGAAGAAAGACTTATTGAAATCTGGTCCCAAATGGGATAAGAACCCACAACCATTGCTTTGAGGCAGTAAATGGCTTGTATAAAGTTATTTTAGGTTAGAATATGTTATAATACAATGAATTTGATTGATTACAAGTACTAGAGATGGATGAAGAATGTTTAGAAGTGTGAAGAAAGACTTATTGAAATCTGGTCCCAAATGGGATTATAACCCACAACCATTGCTTTGAGGCAGTAAATGGCTTGTATAAGGTTATTTTGGGTTAGAATATGTTATAATACAATGAATTTGATTGATTACAAGTGCTAGAGATGGATGTAGAATGTTTAGAAGTGTGAAGAAAGACTTGTTGAAATCTGGTCCCAAATGGGATAAGAACCCACAACCATTGCTTTGAGGCAGTAAATGGCTTGTATAAAGTTATTTTGGGTTAGAATATGTTATAATACAATGAATTTGATTGATTACAAGTACTAGAGATGGATGAAGAATGTTTAGAAGTGTGAAGAAAGACTTATTGAAATCTTGTCCCAAATGGGATTATAACCCACAACCATTGCTTTGAGGCAGTAAATGGCTTGTATAAGGTTATTTTGGGTTAGAATATGTTATAATACAATGAATTTGATTGATTACAAGTGCTAGAGATGGATGTAGAATGTTTAGAAGTGTGAAGAAAGACTTGTTGAAATCTGGTCCCAAATGGGATAAGAACCCACAACCATTGCTTTGAGGCAGTAAATGGCTTGTATAAAGTTATTTTGGGTTAGAATATGTTATAATACAATGAATTTGATTGATTACAAGTCCTAGACATGGATGAAGAATGGTTAGAAGTGTGAAGAAAGACTTGTTGAAATCTGGTCCTAACTGGGATAAGAACCCACAACCATTGCTTTGAGGCAGTAAATGGCTTGTATAAAGTTATTTTGGGTTAGAAAATGTTATAATACAATGAATTTGATTGATTACAAGTGCTAGAGATGGATGAAGAATGTTTAGAAGTGTGAAGAAAGACTTATTGAAATCTGGTCCCAAATGGGATAAGAACCCACAACAATTGCTTTGAGGCAGTAAATGGCTTGTATAAAGTTATTTTGGGTTAGAAAATGTTATAATACAATGAATTTGATTGATTACAAGTGCTAGAGATGGATGAAGAATGTTTAGAAGTGTGAAGAAAGACTTGTTGAAATCTGGTCCTAACTGGGATAAGAACCCACAACCATTGCTTTGAGGCAGTAAATGGCTTGTATAAAGTTATTTTGGGTTAGAATATGTTATAATACAATGAATTTGATTGATTACAAGTGCTAGAGATGGATGAAGAATGTTTAGAAGTGTGAAGAAAGACTTATTGAAATCTGGTCCCAAATGGGATAAGAACCCACAACCATTGCTTTGAGGCAGTAAATGGCTTGTATAAGGTTATTTTGGGTTAGAATATGTTATAATACAATGAATTTGATTGATTACAAGTGCTAGAGATAGATGAAGAATGTTTAGAAGTGTGAAGAAAGACTTATTGAAATCTGGTCCCAAATTGGATAAGAACCCACAACCATTGCTTTGAGGCAGTAAATGGCTTGTATAAAGTTATTTTGGGTTAGAATATGTTATAATACAATGAATTTGATTGATTACAAGTACTAGAGATGGATGAAGAATGTTTAGAAGTGTGAAGAAAGAGTTATTGAAATCTGGTCCCAAATGGGATTATAACCCACAACCATTGCTTTGAGGCAGTAAATGGCTTGTATAAGGTTATTTTGGGTTTGAATATGTTATAATACAATGAATTTGATTGATTACAAGTGCTAGAGATGGATGAAGAATGTTTAGAAGTGTGAAGAAAGACTTATTGAAATCTGGTCCCAAATGGGATAAGAACCCACAACAATTGCTTTGAGGCAGTAAATGGCTTGTAAACGGTTATTTTGGGTTAGAATATGTTATAATACAATGCATTTGATTGATTACAAGTGCTAGAGATGGATGAAGAATGTTTAGAAGTGTGAAGAAAGACTTATTGAAATCTGGTCCCAAATGGGATAAGAACCCACAACCATTGCTTTGAGGCAGTAAATGGCTTGTATAAAGTTATTTTGGGTTAGAATATGTTATAATACAATGAATTTGATTGATTACAAGTGCTAGAGATGGATGAAGAATGTTTAGAAGTGTGAAGAAAGACTTGTTGAAATCTGGTCCTAACTGGGATAAGAACCCACAACCATTGCTTTGAGGCAGTAAATGGCTTGTAAAAGGTTATTTTGGGTTAGAATATGTTATAATACAATGAATTTGATTGATTACAAGTGCTAGAGATGGATGAAGACTGTTTAGAAGTGTGAAGAAAGACTTATTGAAATCTGGTCCCAAATGGGATAAGAACCCACAACAATTGCTTTGAGGCAGTAAATGGCTTGTATAAAGTTATTTTGGGTTAGAAAATGTTATAATACAATGAATTTGATTGATTACAAGTGCTAGAGATGGATGAAGAATGTTTAGAAGTGTGAAGAAAGACTTGTTGAAATCTGGTCCTAACTGGGATAAGAACCCACAACCATTGCTTTGAGGCAGTAAATGGCTTGTATAAAGTTATTTCGGGTTAGAATATGTTATAATACAATGAATTTGATTGATTACAAGTGCTAGAGATGGATGAAGAATGTTTAGAAGTGTGAAGAAAGACTTATTGAAATCTGGTCCCAAATGGGATAAGAACCCACAACCATTGCTTTGAGGCAGTAAATGGCTTGTATAAGGTTATTTTGGGTTAGAATATGTTATAATACAATGAATTTGATTGATTACAAGTGCTAGAGATAGATGAAGAATGTTTAGAAGTGTGAAGAAAGACTTATTGAAATCTGGTCCCAAATGGGATAAGAACCCACAACCATTGCTTTGAGGCAGTAAATGGCTTGTATAAAGTTATTTTGGGTTAGAATATGTTATAATACAATGAATTTGATTGATTACAAGTACTAGAGATGGATGAAGAATGTTTAGAAGTGTGAAGAAAGACTTATTGAAATCTGGTCCCAAATGGGATTATAACCCACAACCATTGCTTTGAGGCAGTAAATGGCTTGTATAAGGTTATTTTGGGTTTGAATATGTTATAATACAATGAATTTGATTGATTACAAGTGCTAGAGATGGATGTAGAATGTTTAGAAGTGTGAAGAAAGACTTGTTGAAATCTGGTCCCAAATGGGATAAGAACCCACAACCATTGCTTTGAGGCAGTAAATGGCTTGTATAAATTTATTTTGGGTTAGAATATGTTATAATACAATGAATTTGATTGATTACAAGTCCTAGACATGGATGAAGAATGGTTAGAAGTGTGAAGAAAGACTTGTTGAAATTTGGTCCCAAATGGGATAAGAACCCACAACCATTGCTTTGATGCAGTAACTGGCTTGTAAAAGGTTATTTTGGGTTAGAATATGTTATAATACAATGAATTTGATTGATTACAAGTGCTAGATATGGATGAAGAATGTTTAGAAGTGTTAAGAAAGACTTATTGAAATCTGGTCCAAAATGGGATAAGAACCCACAACCAATGCTGTGAGGCAGTAAATGGCTTGTATAAAGTTATTTTGGGTTAGAATATGTTATAATACAATGAATTTGATTGATTACAAGTCCTAGAGATGGATGAAGAATGTTTAGAAGTGTGAAGAAAGACTTGTTGAAATCTGGTCCCAAATGGGATAAGAACCCACAACCATTGCTTTGAGGCAGTAAATGGCTTGTATAAAGTTATTTTGGGTTAGAATATGTTATAATACAATGAATTTGATTGATTACAAGTGCTAGAGATGGATGAAGAATGTTTAGAAGTGTGAAGAAAGACTTATTGAAATCTGGTCCCAAATGGGATAAGAACCCACAACCATTGCTTTGAGGCAGTAAATGGCTTGTATAAGGTTATTTTGGGTTAGAATATGTTATAATACAATGAATTTGATTGATTACAAGTGCTAGAGATCGATGAAGAATGTTTAGAAGTGTGAAGAAAGACTTATTGAAATCTGGTCCCAAATGGGATAAGAACCCACAACCATTGCTTTGAGGCAGTAAATGGCTTGTATAAAGTTATTTTGGGTTAGAATATGTTATAATACAATGAATTTGATTGATTACAAGTCCTAGAGATGGATGAAGAATGTTTAGAAGTGTGAAGAAAGACTTGTTGAAATCTGGTCCCAAATAGGATAAGAACCCACAACCATTGCTTTGAGGCAGTAAATGGCTTGTATAAAGTTATTTTGGGTTAGAATATGTTATAATACAATGAATTTGATTGATTACAAGTGCTAGAGATGGATGAAGAATGTTTAGAAGTGTGAAGAAAGACTTATTGAAATCTGGTCCCAAATGGGATAAGAACCCACAACCATTGCTTTCAGGCAGTAAATGGCTTGTATAAGGTTATTTTGGGTTAGAATATGTTATAATACAATGAATTTGATTGATTACAAGTCCTAGACATGGATGAAGAATGGTTAGAAGTGTGAAGAAAGACTTGTTGAAATTTGGTCCCAAATGGGATAAGAACCCACAACCATTGCTTTGAGGCAGTAAATGGCTTGTATAAGGTTATTTTGGGTTAGAATATGTTATAATACAATGAATTTGATTGATTACAAGTGCTAGAGATAGATGAAGAATGTTTAGAAGTGTGAAGAAAGAATTATTGAAATCTGGCCCCTAATGGGATAAGAACCCACAACCATTGCTTTGAGGCAGTAAATGGCTTGTATAAAGTTATTTTGGGTTATAATATGTTATAATACAATGAATTTGATTGATTACAAGTACTAGAGATGGATGAAGAATGTTTAGAAGTGTGAAGAAAGACTTATTGAAATCTTGTCCCAAATGGGATTATAACCCACAACCATTGCTTTGAGGCAGTAAATGGCTTGTATAAGGTTATTTTGGGTTAGAATATGTTATAATACAATGAATTTGATTGATTACAAGTGCTAGAGATGGATGTAGAATGTTTAGAAGTGTGAAGAAAGACTTGTTGAAATCTGGTCCCAAATGGGATAAGAACCCACAACCATTGCTTTGAGGCAGTAAATGGCTTGTATAAAGTTGTTTTGGGTTAGAATATGTTATAATACAATGAATTTGATTGATTACAAGTCCTAGACATGGATGAAGAATGGTTAGAAGTGTGAAGAAAGACTTGTTGAAATTTGGTCCCAAATGGGATAAGAACCCACAACCATTGCTTTGATGCAGTAAATGGCTTGTAAAAGGTTATTTTGGGTTAGAATATGTTATAATACAATGAATTTGATTGATTACAAGTGCTAGATATGGATGAAGAATGTTTAGAAGTGTTAAGAAAGACTTATTGAAATCTGGTCCCAAATGGGATAAGAACCCACAACCAATGCTGTGAGGCAGTAAATGGCTTGTATAAAGTTATTTTGGGTTAGAATATGTTATAATACAATGAATTTGATTGATTACAAGTGCTAGAGATGGATGAAGAATGTTTAGAAGTGTGAAGAAAGACTTATTGAAATCTGGTCCCAAATGGGATAAGAACCCACAACCATTGCTTTGAGGCAGTAAATGGCTTGTATAAGGTTATTTTGGGTTAGAATATGTTATAATACAATGAATTTGATTGATTACAAGTGCTAGAGATAGATGAAGAATGTTTAGAAGTGTGAAGAAAGACTTGTTGAAATCTGGTCTCAAATGGGATAAGAACCCACAACCATTGCTTTGAGGCAGTAAATGGCTTGTATAAAGTTATTTTGGGTTAGAATATGTTATAATACAATGGATTTGATTGATTACAAGTCCTAGACATGGATGAAGAATGGTTAGAAGTGTGAAGAAAGACTTGTTGAAATTTGGTCCCAAATGGGATAAGAACCCACAACCATTGCTTTGAGGCAGTAAATGGCTTGTATAAGGTTATTTTGGGTTCGAATATGTTATAATACAATGAATTTGATTGATTACAAGTGCTAGAGATAGATGAAGAATGTTTAGAAGTGTGAAGAAAGACTTGTTGAAATCTGGTCTCAAATGGGATAAGAACCCACAACCATTGCTTTGAGGCAGTAAATGGCTTGTATAAAGTTATTTTGGGTTAGAATATGTTATAATACACTGAATTTGATTGATTACAAGTCCTAGACATGGATGAAGAATGGTTAGAAGTGTGAAGAAAGACTTGTTGAAATTTGGTCCCAAATGGGATAAGAACCCACAACCATTGCTTTGATGCAGTAAATGGCTTGTAAAAGGTTATTTTGGGTTAGAATATGTTATAATACAATGAATTTGATTGATTACAAGTGCTAGATATGGATGAAGAATGTTTAGAAGTGTTAAGAAAGACTTATTGAAATCTGGTCCCAAATGGGATTATAACCCACAACCATTGCTTTGAGGCAGTAAATGGCTTGTATAAGGTTATTTTGGGTTAGAATATGTTATAATACAATGAATTTGATTGATTACAAGTGCTAGAGATGGATGTAGAATGTTTAGAAGTGTGAAGAAAGACTTGTTGAAATCTTGTCCCAAATGGGATAAGAACCCACAACCATTGCTTTGAGGCAGTAAATGGCTTGTATAAAGTTATTTTGGGTTAGAATATGTTATAATACAATGAATTTGATTGATTACAAGTACTAGAGATGGATGAAGAATGTTTAGAAGTGTGAAGAAAGACTTATTGAAATCTGGTCCCAAATGGGATTATAACCCACAACCATTGCTTTGAGGCAGTAAATGGCTTGTATAAGGTTATTTTGGGTTTGAATATGTTATAATACAATGAATTTGATTGATTACAAGTGCTAGAGATGGATGTAGAATGTTTAGAAGTGTGAAGAAAGACTTGTTGAAATCTGGTCCCAAATGGGATAAGAACCCACAACCATTGCTTTGAGGCAGTAAATGGCTTGTATAAATTTATTTTGGGTTAGAATATGTTATAATACAATGAATTTGATTGATTACAAGTCCTAGACATGGATGAAGAATGGTTAGAAGTGTGAAGAAAGACTTGTTGAAATTTGGTCCCAAATGGGATAAGAACCCACAACCATTGCTTTGATGCAGTAACTGGCTTGTAAAAGGTTATTTTGGGTTAGAATATGTTATACTACAATGAATTTGATTGATTACAAGTGCTAGATATGGATGAAGAATGTTTAGAAGTGTTAAGAAAGACTTATTGAAATCTGGTCCCAAATGGGATAAGAACCCACAACCAATGCTGTGAGGCAGTAAATGGCTTGTATAAAGTTATTTTGGGTTAGAATATGTTATAATACAATGAATTTGATTGATTACAAGTCCTAGAGATGGATGAAGAATGTTTAGAAGTGTGAAGAAAGACTTGTTGAAATCTGGTCCCAAATGGGATAAGAACCCACAACCATTGCTTTGAGGCAGTAAATGGCTTGTATAAAGTTATTTTGGGTTAGAATATGTTATAATACAATGAATTTGATTGATTACAAGTGCTAGAGATGGATGAAGAATGTTTAGAAGTGTGAAGAAAGACTTATTGAAATCTGGTCCCAAATGGGATAAGAACCCACAACCATTGCTTTGAGGCAGTAAATGGCTTGTATAAGGTTATTTTGGGTTAGAATATGTTATAATACAATGAATTTGATTGATTACAAGTGCTAGAGATAGATGAAGAATGTTTAGAAGTGTGAAGAAAGACTTGTTGAAATCTGGTCTCAAATGGGATAAGAACCCACAACCATTGCTTTGAGGCAGTAAATGGCTTGTATAAAGTTATTTTGGGTTAGAATATGTTATAATACAATGGATTTGATTGATTACAAGTCCTAGACATGGATGAAGAATGGTTAGAAGTGTGAAGAAAGACTTGTTGAAATTTGGTCCCAAATGGGATAAGAACCCACAACCATTGCTTTGAGGCAGTAAATGGCTTGTATAAGGTTATTTTGGGTTCGAATATGTTATAATACAATGAATTTGATTGATTACAAGTGCTAGAGATAGATGAAGAATGTTTAGAAGTGTGAAGAAAGACTTGTTGAAATCTGGTCTCAAATGGGATAAGAACCCACAACCATTGCTTTGAGGCAGTAAATGGCTTGTATAAAGTTATTTTGGGTTAGAATATGTTATAATACACTGAATTTGATTGATTACAAGTCCTAGACATGGATGAAGAATGGTTAGAAGTGTGAAGAAAGACTTGTTGAAATTTGGTCCCAAATGGGATAAGAACCCACAACCATTGCTTTGATGCAGTAAATGGCTTGTAAAAGGTTATTTTGGGTTAGAATATGTTATAATACAATGAATTTGATTGATTACAAGTGCTAGATATGGATGAAGAATGTTTAGAAGTGTTAAGAAAGACTTATTGAAATCTGGTCCCAAATGGGATTATAACCCACAACCATTGCTTTGAGGCAGTAAATGGCTTGTATAAGGTTATTTTGGGTTAGAATATGTTATATTACAATGAATTTGATTGATTACAAGTGCTAGAGATGGATGTAGAATGTTTAGAAGTGTGAAGAAAGACTTGTTGAAATCTTGTCCCAAATGGGATAAGAACCCACAACCATTGCTTTGAGGCAGTAAATGGCTTGTATAAAGTTATTTTGGGTTAGAATATGTTATAATACAATGAATTTGATTGATTACAAGTACTAGAGATGGATGAAGAATGTTTAGAAGTGTGAAGAAAGACTTATTGAAATCTGGTCCCAAATGGGATTATAACCCACAACCATTGCTTTGAGGCAGTAAATGGCTTGTATAAGGTTATTTTGGGTTTGAATATGTTATAATACAATGAATTTGATTGATTACAAGTGCTAGAGATGGATGTAGAATGTTTAGAAGTGTGAAGAAAGACTTGTTGAAATCTGGTCCCAAATGGGATAAGAACCCACAACCATTGCTTTGAGGCAGTAAATGGCTTGTATAAATTTATTTTGGGTTAGAATATGTTATAATACAATGAATTTGATTGATTACAAGTCCTAGACATGGATGAAGAATGGTTAGAAGTGTGAAGAAAGACTTGTTGAAATTTGGTCCCAAATGGGATAAGAACCCACAACCATTGCTTTGATGCAGTAACTGGCTTGTAAAAGGTTATTTTGGGTTAGAATATGTTATACTACAATGAATTTGATTGATTACAAGTGCTAGATATGGATGAAGAATGTTTAGAAGTGTTAAGAAAGACTTATTGAAATCTGGTCCCAAATGGGATAAGAACCCACAACCAATGCTGTGAGGCAGTAAATGGCTTGTATAAAGTTATTTTGGGTTAGAATATGTTATAATACAATGAATTTGATTGATTACAAGTCCTAGAGATGGATGAAGAATGTTTAGAAGTGTGAAGAAAGACTTGTTGAAATCTGGTCCCAAATGGGATAAGAACCCACAACCATTGCTTTGAGGCAGTAAATGGCTTGTATAAAGTTATTTTGGGTTAGAATATGTTATAATACAATGAATTTGATTGATTACAAGTGCTAGAGATGGATGAAGAATGTTTAGAAGTGTGAAGAAAGACTTATTGAAATCTGGTCCCAAATGGGATAAGAACCCACAACCATTGCTTTGAGGCAGTAAATGGCTTGTATAAGGTTATTTTGGGTTAGAATATGTTATAATACAATGAATTTGATTGATTACAAGTGCTAGAGATAGATGAAGAATGTTTAGAAGTGTGAAGAAAGACTTATTGAAATCTGGTCCCAAATGGGATAAGAACCCACAACCATTGCTTTGAGGCAGTAAATGGCTTGTATAAAGTTATTTTGGGTTAGAATATGTTATAATACAATGAATTTGATTGATTACAAGTCCTAGAGATGGATGAAGAATGTTTAGAAGTGTGAAGAAAGACTTGTTGAAATCTGGTCCCAAATGGGATAAGAACCCACAACCATTGCTTTGAGGCAGTAAATGGCTTGTATAAAGTTATTTTGGGTTAGAATATGTTATAATACAATGAATTTGATTGATTACAAGTGCTGGAGATGGATGAAGAATGTTTAGAAGTGTGAAGAAAGACTTATTGAAATCTGGTCCCAAATGGGATAAGAACCCACAACCATTGCTTTCAGGCAGTAAATGGCTTGTATAAGGTTATTTTGGGTTAGAATATGTTATAATACAATGAATTTGATTGATTACAAGTCCTAGACATGGATGAAGAATGGTTAGAAGTGTGAAAAAAGACTTGTTGAAATTTGGTCCCAAATGGGATAAGAACCCACAACCATTGCTTTGATGCAGTAAATGGCTTGTAAAAGGTTATTTTGGGTTAGAATATGTTATAATACAATGAATTTGATTGATTACAAATTCTAGATATGGATGAAGAATGTTTAGAAGTGTGAAGAAAGACTTGTTGAAATCTGGTCCCAAATGGGATAAGAACCCACAACCATTGCTTTGAGGCAGTAAATGGCTTGTATAAAGTTATTTTGGGTTAGAATATGTTATAATACAATGAATTTGATTGATTACAAGTCCTAGACATGGATGAAGAATGGTTAGAAGTGTGAAGAAAGACTTGTTGAAATTTGGTCCCAAATGGGATAAGAACCCACAACCATTGCTTTGATGCAGTAAATGGCTTGTAAAAGGTTATTTTGGGTTAGAATATGTTATAATACAATGAATTTGATTGATTACAAGTGCTAGATATGGATGAAGAATGTTTAGAAGTGTTAAGAAAGACTTATTGAAATCTGGTCCCAAATGGGATAAGAACCCACAACCAATGCTGTGAGGCAGTAAATGGCTTGTATAAAGTTATTTTGGGTTAGAATATGTTATAATACAATGAATTTGATTGATTACAAGTGCTAGAGATGGATGAAGAATGTTTAGAAGTGTGAAGAAAGACTTATTGAAATCTGGTCCCAAATGGGATAAGAACCCACAACCATTGCTTTGAGGCAGTAAATGGCTTGTATAAGGTTATTTTGGGTTAGAATATGTTATAATACAATGAATTTGATTGATTACAAGTGCTAGAGATGGATGAAGAATGTTTAGAAGTGTGAAGAAAGACTTATTGAAATCTGGTCCCAAATGGGATAAGAACCCACAACCATTGCTTTGAGGCAGTAAATGGCTTGTATAAGGTTATTTTGGGTTAGAATATGTTATAATACAATGAATTTGATTGATTACAAGTGCTAGAGATAGATGAAGAATGTTTAGAAGTGTGAAGAAAGACTTATTGAAATCTGGTCCCAAATGGGATAAGAACACACAACCATTGCTTTGAGGCAGTAAATGGCTTGTATAAAGTTATTTTGGGTTAGAATATGTTATAATACAATGAATTTGATTGATTACAAGTCCTAGAGATGGATGAAGAATGTTTAGAAGTGTGAAGAAAGACTTGTTGAAATCTGGTCCCAAATGGGATAAGAACCCACAACCATTGCTTTGAGGCAGTAAATGGCTTGTATAAAGTTATTTTGGGTTAGAATATGTTATAATACAATGAATTTGATTGATTACAAGTGCTGGAGATGGATGAAGAATGTTTAGAAGTGTGAAGAAAGACTTATTGAAATCTGGTCCCAAATGGGATAAGAACCCACAACCATTGCTTTCAGGCAGTAAATGGCTTGTATAAGGTTATTTTGGGTTAGAATATGTTATAATACAATGAATTTGATTGATTACAAGTCCTAGACATGGATGAAGAATGGTTAGAAGTGTGAAAAAAGACGTTGAAATTTGGTCCCAAATGGGATAAGAACCCACAACCATTGCTTTGAGGCAGTAAATGGCTTGTATAAGGTTATTTTGGGTTAGAATATGTTATAATACAATGAATTTGATTGATTACAAGTGCTAGAGATGGATGAAGAATGTTTAGAAGTGTGAAGAAAGACTTATTGAAATCTGGTCCCAAATGGGATAAGAACCCACAACCATTGCTTTGAGGCAGTAAATGGCTTGTATAAGGTTATTTTGGGTTAGAATATGTTATAATACAATGAATTTGATTGATTACAAGTGCTAGAGATAGATGAAGAATGTTTAGAAGTGTGAAGAAAGACTTATTGAAATCTGGTCCCAAATGGGATAAGAACCCACAACCATTGCTTTGAGGCAGTAAATGGCTTGTATAAAGTTATTTTGGGTTAGAATATGTTATAATACAATGAATTTGATTGATTACAAGTCCTAGACATGGATGAAGAATGGTTAGAAGTGTGAAGAAAGACTTGTTGAAATTTGGTCCCAAATAGGATAAGAACCCACAACCATTGCTTTGAGGCAGTAAATGGCTTGTATAAAGTTATTTTGGGTTAGAATATGTTATAATACAATGAATTTGATTGATTACAAGTGCTAGAGATAGATGAAGAATGTTTAGAAGTGTGAAGAAAGACTTGTTGAAATCTGGTCTCAAATGGGATAAGAACCCACAACCATTGCTTTGAGGCAGTAAATGGCTTGTATAAAGTTATTTTGGGTTAGAATATGTTATAATACAATGAATTTGATTGATTACAAGTCCTAGACATGGATGAAGAATGGTTAGAAGTGTGAAGAAAGAGTTATTGAAATCTGGTCCCAAATGGGATTATAACCCACAACCATTGCTTTGAGGCAGTAAATGGCTTGTATAAGGTTATTTTGGGTTAGAATATGTTATAATACAATGAATTTGATTGATTACAAGTGCTAGAGATAGATGAAGAATGTTTAGAAGTGTGAAGAAAGACTTATTGAAATCTGGTCCCAAATGGGATAAGAACCCACAACCATTGCTTTGAGGCAGTAAATGGCTTGTATAAAGTTATTTTGGGTTAGAATATGTTATAATACAATGAATTTGATTGATTACAAGTCCTAGAGATGGATGAAGAATGTTTAGAAGTGTGAAGAAAGACTTGTTGAAATCTGGTCCCAAATGGGATAAGAACCCACAACCATTGCTTTGAGGCAGTAAATGGCTTGTAAAAGGTTATTTTGGGTTAGAATATGTTATAATACAATGAATTTGATTGATTACAAGTGCTAGATATGGATGAAGAATGTTTAGAAGTGTGAAGAAAGACTTGTTGAAATCTGGTCCCAAATGGGATAAGAACCCACAACCATTGCTTTGAGGCAGTAAATGGCTTGTATAAAGTTATTTTGGGTTAGAATATGTTATAATACAATGAATTTGATTGATTACAAGTGCTAGAGATAGATGAAGAATGTTTAGAAGTGTGAAGAAAGACTTGTTGAAATCTGGTCTCAAATGGGATAAGAACCCACAACCATTGCTTTGAGGCAGTAAATGGCTTGTATAAAGTTATTTTGGGTTAGAATATGTTATAATACAATGAATTTGATTGATTACAAGTGCTAGAGATGGATGAAGAATGTTTAGAAGTGTGAATAAAGACTTGTTAAAATTTGGTCCCAAATGGGATAAGAACCCACAACCATTGCTTTCAGGCAGTAAATGGCTTGTATAAGGTTATTTTGGGTTAGAATATGTTATAATACAATGAATTTGATTGATTACAAGTCCTAGACATGGATGAAGAATGTTTAGAAGTGTGAAGAAAGACTTGTTGAAATTTGGTCCCAAATGGGATAAGAACCCACAACCATTGCTTTGATGCAGTAAATGGCTTGTAAAAGGTTATTTTGGGTTAGAATATGTTATAATACAATGAATTTGATTGATTACAAATTCTAGATATGGATGAAGAATGTTTAGAAGTGTGAAGAAAGACTTGTTGAAATCTGGTCCCAAATGGGATAAGAACCCACAACCATTGCTTTGAGGCAGTAAATGGCTTGTATAAAGTTATTTTGGGTTAGAATATGTTATAATACAATGAATTTGATTGATTACAAGTCCTAGACATGGATGAAGAATGGTTAGAAGTGTGAAGAAAGAGTTATTGAAATCTGGTCCCAAATGGGATTATAACCCACAACCATTGCTTTGAGGCAGTAAATGGCTTGTATAAGGTTATTTTGGGTTAGAATATGTTATAATACAATGAATTTGATTGATTACAAGTGCTAGAGATAGATGAAGAATGTTTAGAAGTGTGAAGAAAGACTTATTGAAATCTGGTCCCAAATGGGATAAGAACCCACAACCATTGCTTTGAAGCAGTAAATGGCTTGTATAAAGTTATTTTGGGTTAGAATATGTTATAATACAATGAATTTGATTGATTACAAGTGCTGGAGATGGATGAAGAATGTTTAGAAGTGTGAAGAAAGACTTATTGAAATCTGGTCCCAAATGGGATAAGAACCCACAACCATTGCTTTCAGGCAGTAAATGGCTTGTATAAGGTTATTTTGGGTTAGAATATGTTATAATACAATGAATTTGATTGATTACAAGTCCTAGAGATGGATGAAGAATGTTAGGAAGTGTGAATAAAGACTTGTTGAAATTTGGTCCTAAATGGGATAAGAACCCACAACCATTGCTTCGAGGCAGTAAATGGCTTGTATAAAGTTATTTTGGGTTCGAATATGTTATAATACAATGAATTTGATTGATTACAAGTCCTAGAGATGGATGAAGAATGTTTAGAAGTGTGAAGAAAGACTTGTTGAAATTTGGTCCCAAATGGGATAAGAACCCAAAACCATTGCTTTGAGGCAGTAAATGGCTTGCATAACATTCTTTTGGTTTAGAATATGTTATAATACAATGAATTTGATTGGTAACAAGTCCTAGAGATGAATGAAGAATGTGTAGAAGTGTGAAGAAAGACTTGTTGAAATTTGGTCCCAAATGAGATAAGAACCCACAACCATTGCTTTGAGGCAGTAAATGGCTTGTATAAAGTTATTTTTGGTTAGAATTTGTTATAATACAATGAATTTGATTGATTACAAGTCCTAGATATGGATGAAAAATGCTTAACAGTGTGAAAAAACACTTATTGAAATTTGGTCCCAAATGGGATAAGAACGCACAACCATCTCCTTGAAGCATTAAATGGCTTGTATAAAGTTATTTTGGGTTAGAATATGTTATAATATAATGAATTTGATTGATAACAAGTGCTAGAGATGGATGAAGAATGTTTAGAAGTGTGAAGAAAGACTTGTTGAAATTTGGTCCCAAATGGGATAAGAACCCACAACCATTGCTCTGAGGCAGTAAATGGCTTGTATAAAGTTATTTTGGGTTAGAATATGTTATAATACAATAAATTTGATTGATTACAAGTGCTAGATATGGATGAAGATTGTTTAGAAGTGTGAAGAAAGACTTGTTGAAATTTGGTCCCAAATGGGATAAGAACCCACAACCATTGATTTGAGGCAGTAAATGACTTGTATAAAGTTATTTTGGGTTATAATATGTTATAATACAATGAATTTGATTGATTACAAGTCCTAGAGATGGATGAAGAATGTTTAGAAGTGTGAAGAAACACTTGTTGAAATTAGGTCACATATGGGATAAGAACCCACAACCATCTCTTTCAGGCAGTAAATGGCTTGTAAAAAGTTATTTTGGGTTAAAGTATGTTATAATACAAAGAATTTGATTGATTACAAGTGCTAGAGATGGATGAAGAATGTTTAGAAGTGTGAAGAAAGACTTGTTGAAATTTGGTCCCAAATGGGATAAGAACGCACAACCATTGCTTTGAGGAAGTAAATGGCTTGTATAATGTTATTTTGGGTTAGAATATGTTATAATACAATTAATTTGATTGATAACAAGTCCTAGAGATGGATGTAGAATTTGTAGAAGTGTGAAGAAACACTTGTTGAAATTTGGTCCTAAATGGGATAAGAACCAACAACCATTGCTGTGAGGCAGTAAATGGCTTGTATAAAGTTACTTTTGGTTATAATATGTTATATTACAATCAATTTGATTGATTACAAGTCCTAGATATGGATGAAGAATGATTAGAAGAGTGAACAAAGACTTATTGAAATTTGGTCCCAAATAAGATAAGAACCCACAACCATTGCTTTGAGGCAGTAAATGGCTTGTATAAAGTTATTTTGGGTTAGAATATGTTATGATATAATGAATTTGATTGATAACAAGTGCTAGAGATGGATGAAGAATGTTTAGAAGTGTGAAGAAATACTTATTAAAATTTGTTCACAAATGGGATAAGAACCCACAACCATCTCTTTGAGGCAGTAAATGGCTTGTATAAAGTTTTTTTTTTGGTTTAGAATATGTTATACTACAATGAATTTGATTGATTACAAGTGCTAGAGATGGATGAAGAATGTTTAGAAGTGTGAAGAAAGACTTGGTTAAATTTGGTCCTAAATGGGATAAGAACCCACAACAATTACTTTGAGGCAGTAAATGGCTTGTATAAAGTTATTTTGGGTTAGAATATGTTAAAATACAAAGAATTTAATTGATTACAAGCGCTAGAAATGGATTAAGAATGTTTAGAAGTGTGAAGAAAAACTTGTTGAAATTTGGTCCCATATAGGATAAGAACCCACCACCAAATTCTTGAGGTAGTAAATGGCTTGGATAAAGTTATTTTGGTTTAGAATATGTTATAATACAATGAATTTGATTGATTACAACTCCTAGAGATGGATGAAGAAACACTTGTTGAAATTTGGTCCCAAATTGGATAAGAACCCAAAACCATTGCTTTGAGGTAGTAAATGGCTTGTATAATGTTATTTTGGGTTAGAATATGTTATAATACAATTAATTTGATTGATAACAAGTCCTAGAGATGGATGTAGAATGTGTAGAAGTGTGAATAAAGACTTGTTGAAATTTGGTCTCAAATGGGATAAGAACCAACAACCATTGCTCTGAGTCAGTAAATGGCTTGTATAAAGTAACTTTTGGTTATAATATGTTATAATACAATCAATTTGATTGATTACAAATCCTAGATATGGATGAAGAATGTTTAGAAGTGTAAATAAAGAATTATTGAACTTTGGTCCCAAATGGGATAAGAACCCACAACCATTGATTTGAGGCAGTAAATGGCTTGTATAAAGTTATTTTGGGTTAGAATATGTTATAATACAATGAATTTGACTGATTACAAGTCCTAGAGATGGATGAAGAATGTTTAGAAGTGTGAAGAAAGACTTGGTTAAATTTGGTCCCAAATGGTATAAGAACCCACAACCATTGCTTTGAGGCCGTAAATGGCTTGTATAATGTTATTTTGTTTTATAATATGTTATAATACAATGAATTTGATTGATAACAAGTCCTAGAGATGTATGAAGAATGTGTAGAAGTGTAAAGAAAGACTTGTTGAAATTTGGTCCTAAATGGGATAAGAACCCACAACCATTCCTTTGAAACAGTAAATGGCTTGTATAAAGTTATTTTTGGTTAGAATTTGCTATAATAAAATGAATTTGATTGATTACAAGTCCTAGATATTGGTGAAGAATGTTTAAAAGTGTGAAAAACACTTATTGAAATTTAATCCCAAATGGGATAATAACCCACAACCATTACTTTAAGATAGTAAATGGCTTGTATAAAGTTACGGGTTAGAATATGTTATAATACAATGAATTTGATTGATTACAAGTGCTAGAGATGTATTAAGAATGTTTAGAAGTGTGAAGAAAGACTTGTGAAATTTGGTCCTAAATGGGATAAGAACCCACAACCATTGCCCTGAGACAGTAAATGGCTTTAACAAAATTATTTTGGGTTAGAATATGTTATAATACAAAGAATTTGATTGATTACAAGTCCTAGAGATGGATGAAGAATGTTTAGAAGTGTGAAGAAACAATTATTGAAATTTGGTCCCAAATGGAATAAGAACCCAAAACCATTGCTTTGAGGCAGTAAATGGCTTGTATGATGTTATTTTGGGTTAGAATATGTTTTAATATAATTAATTTTACTGATTACAAGTCCTAGAGATTGATGAACAATGTGTAAAAGTGAGAATAAAGACTTGGTTAAATTTGGTCCCAAATGGGATAAGAACCCACAACCATTGCTTCAGTGTAGTAATCAGGGCAGTATGTGGCTTGTATAACGTTATTTTGGTTTAGAATATGTTATAATACAATGAATTTGATTGATAACAAGTCCTAGAGATGGATGAAGATTGTGTAGAAGTGTGAAGAAAGACTTATTGAAATTTGGTCCCAAATGGGATAAGAACCCACAACCATTGCTTTGAGGCAGTAAATAGCTTGTATAAAGTTATTTTGGGTTAGAATATGTTATGATACAATGAATTTGATTAATTACAAGTCCTAGAGATGGATGAAGAATGTGTAGAAGTGTGAAGAAACACTTATTGAAATTTGGTCCCAAATGGTATATGAACCCAAAACCATTGTTTTGAGACAGTAAATGGCTTGTATAATGTTAATTTAAGTTTAGAATATGTTATAATACAATGAATTTGATTGATTACAAGTGCTAGAGATGAATGAATAATGTTTAGAAGTGTGAAGAAAGACTTGTTGAAATTTGGTCACAAATGGGATAAGAACCCAGCCCATTGCTTTGAGGCAGTAAATGGCTTGTATAAAGTTATTTTGGGTTAGAATATGTTATAATACAATGAATTTGATTGATTACAAGTCCTAGAGATAGATGAAGAATATTTAGAAGTGTGAAGAAACACTTATTGAAATTTGGTCCCATATGGGATAAGAACCCACCACCAAATCCTTGAGGTAGTAAATGGCTTGTATAAAGTTATTTTGGTTTAGAATATGTTATAATACAATGAATTTGATTGATTACAACTCCTAGAGATGGATGAAGAATGTTTATAAGTGTGAAGAAACACTTGTTGAAATTTGGTCCCAAATGGGATAAGAACCCAAAACCATTGCTTTGAGGTAGTAAATGGCTTGTATAATGTTATTTTGGGTTAGAATATGTTATAATACAATTATTTTGATTGATAACAAGTCCTAGAGATGGATGTAGAATTTGTAGAAGTGTGAAGAAACACTTGTTGAAATTTGGTCCTAAATGGGATAAAAACCAACAACCATTGCTTTGAGGCAGTAAATGGCTTGGATAAAGTTACTTTTGGTTATAAAATGTTATAATACAATCAATTTGATTGATTACAAGTCCTAGATATGGATGAAGAATGTTTAGAAGTGTAAAGAAAGAATTATTGAAATTTGGTCCCAAATTGGATAGGAACCCACAACCATTGATTTGAGGCAGTAAATGGCTTGTATAAAGTTATTTTGGGTTAGAATATGTTATAATACAATGAATTTGATTGATTACAAGTGCTAGAGATGGATGAAGAATGTTTAGAAATGGGAAGAAACACTTATTGAAATTTGGTCACAAATGTGATAAGAACCATCTCTTTGAGGCAGTAAATGGCTTGTATAAAGTTTTTTTTTGGTTTAGAATATGTTATAATACAATGAATTTGATTGATTACAAGTGCTAGAGATGAATGAATAATGTTTAGAAGTGTGAAGAAATACTTGTTGAAATTTGGTCACAAATGGGATAAGAACCCAGCCCATTGCTTTGAGGCAGTAAATGGCTTGTATAAAGTTATTTTGGGTTAGAATATGTTATAATACAATGAATTTGATTGATTACAAGTCCTAGAGATGGATGAAGAATGTTTAGAAGTGGGAAGAAACACTTATTGAAATTTGGTCACAAATGTGATAAGAACCCAAAACCATCTCTTTGAGGCAGTAAATGGCTTGTATAAAGTTTTTTTTTGGTTTAGAATATGTTATAATAAAATGAATTTGATTGATTACAAGTGCTAGAGATGAATGAATAATGTTTAGAAGTGTGAAGAAATACTTGTTGAAATTTGGTCACAAATGGGATAAGAACCCAGCCCATTGCTTTGAGGGAGTAAATGACTTGTATAAAGTTATTTTGGGTTAGAATATGTTATAATACAATGAATTTGATTGATTACAAGTCCTAGAGATGGATGAAGAATGTTTAGAAGTGTGAAGAAACACTTATTGAAATTTGGTCCCATATGGGATAAGAACCCACCACCAAATTCTTGAGGTAGTAAATGGCTTGGATAAAGTTATTTTGGTTTAGAATATGTTATAATACAATGAATTTGATTGATTACAACTCCTAGAGATGGATGAAGAAACACTTGTTGAAATTTGGTCCCAAATTGGATAAGAACCCAAAATCATTGCTTTGAGGTAGTAAATGGCTTGTATAATGTTATTTTGGGTTAGAATATGTTATAATACAATTAATTTGATTGATAAAAAGTCCTAGAGATGGATGTAGAATGTGTAGAAGTGTGGAGAAAGACTTGTTGAAATTTGGTCCCAAGTGGAATAAAAACCAACAACCATTGCTTTGAGTCAGTAAATGGCTTGTATAAAGTAACTTTTGGTTATAATATGTTATAATACAATCAATTTGATTGATTACAAATCCTAGATATGGATGAAGAATGTTTAGAAGTGTAAATAAAGAATTATTGAACTTTGGTCCCAAATGGGATAAGAACCCCCAACCATTGATTTGAGGCAGTAAATGGCTTGTATAAAGTTATTTTGGGTTAGAATATGTTATAATACAATGAATTTGACTGATTACAAGTCCTAGAGATGGATGAAGAATGTTTAGAAGTGTGAAGAAAGACTTGGTTAAATTTGGTCCCAAATGGTATAAGAACCCACAACCATTGCTTTGAGGCCGTAAATGGCTTGTATAATGTTATTTTGGTTTATAATATGTTATAATACAATTAATTTGATTGATAACAAGTCCTAGAGATGTATGAAGAATGTGTAGAAATGTGAAGAAAGACTTGTTGAAATTTGGTCCTAAATGGGATAAGAACCCACAACCATTCCTTTGAAACAGTAAATGACTTGTATAAAGTTATTTTTGGTTAGAATTTGCTATAATAAAATGAATTTGATTGATTACAAGTCCTAGATATGGATGAAGAATGTTTAAAAGTGTGAAAAACACTTATTGAAATAAAATCCCAAATGGGATAATAACCCACAACCATTGCTTTAAGATAGTAAATGGCTTGTATAAAGTTATGGGTTAGAATATGTTATAATACAATGAATTTGATTGATTACAAGTGCTAGAGATGTATTAAGAATGTTGAGAAGTGTGAAGAACGACTTGTGAAATTTGGTCCCAAATGGGATAAGAACCCACAACCATTGCCCTGAGACAGTAAATGGCTTTAACAAAATTATTTTGGGTTAGAATATGTTATAATACAAAGAATTTGATTGATTACAAGCCCTAGAGATGGATGAAGAATGTTTAGAAGTGTGAAGAAACAATTATTGAAATTTGGTCCCAAATGGGATAAGAACCCAAAACCATTGCTTTGAGGCAGTAAATGGCTTGTATGATGTTATTTTGGGTTAGAATATGTTTTAATATAATTAATTTTACTGATTACAAGTCAAAGAGATTGATGAGGAATGTGTAGAAGTGAGAATAAAGACTTGGTTAAATTTGGTCCCAAATGGGATAAGAACACACAACCATTGCTTCAGTGTAGTAATCAGGGCAGTATGTGGCTTGTATAACGTTATTTTGGTTTATAATATGTTATAATACAATGAATTTGATTGATAACAAGTCCTAGAGATGGATGAAGATTGTGTAGAAGTGTGAAGAAAGACTTATTGAAATTTGGTCGCAAATGGGATAAGAACCCACAACCATTGCTTTGAGGCAGTAAATGGCTTGTATAAAGTTATTTTGGGTTAGAATATGTTATAATACAATGAATTTGATTGATTACAAGTCCTAGAGATGGATGAAGAATGTTTAGAAGTGTGAAGAAACACTTATTGAAATTTGGTCCCAAATGGTATATGAAACCAAAACCATTGTTTTGAGGCAGTAAATGACTTGTATAATGTTAATTTGGGTTTAGAATATGTTATAATACAATGAATTTGATTGATTACAAGTGCTAGAGATGAATGAATAATGTTTAGAAGTGTGAAGAAAGACTTGTTGAAATTTGGTCACAAATGGGATAAGAACCCAGCCCATTGCTTTGAGGCAGTAAATGGCTTGTATAAAGTTATTTTGGGTTAGAATATGTTATAATACAATGAATTTGATTGATTACAAGTCCTAGAGATAGATGAAGAATATTTAGAAGTGTGAAGAAACACTTATTGAAATTTGGTCCCATATGGGATAAGAACCCACCACCAAATCCTTGAGGTAGTAAATGGCTTGTATAAAGTTATTTTGGTTTAGAATATGTTATAATACAATGAATTTGATTGATTACAACTCCTAGAGATGGATGAAGAATGTTTATAAGTGTGAAGAAACACTTGTTGAAATTTGGTCCCAAATGGGATAAGAACCCAAAACCATTGCTTTGAGGTAGTAAATGGCTTGTATAATGTTATTTTGGGTTAGAATATGTTATAATACAATTATTTTGATTGATAACAAGTCCTAGAGATGGATGTAGAATTTGTAGAAGTGTGAAGAAAAACTTGTTGAAATTTGGTCCTAAATGGGATAAAAACCAACAACCATTGCTTTGAGGCAGTAAATCGCTTGTATAAAGTTACTTTTGGTTATAAAATGTTATAATACAATCAATTTGATTGATTACAAGTCCTAGATATGGATGAAGAATGTTTAGAAGTGTAAAGAAAGAATTATTGAAATTTGGTCCCAAATTGGATAAGAACCCACAACCATTGATTTGAGGCAGTAAATGGCTTGTATAACGATATTTTGGGTTAGAATATGTTATAATACAATGAATTTGATTGATTACAAGTGCTAGAGATGGATGAAGAATGTTTAGAAGTGGGAAGAAACACTTATTGAAATTTGGTCACAAATGTGATAAGAACCCAGAACCATCTCTTTGAGGCAGTAAATGGCTTGTATAAAGTTTTTTTTTGGTTTAGAATATGTTATAATACAATGAATTTGATTGATTACAAGTGCTAGAGATGAATGAATAATGTTTAGAAGTGTGAAGAAATACTTGTTGAAATTTGGTCACAAATGGGATAAGAACCCAGCCCATTGCTTTGAGGCAGTAAATGGCTTGTATAAAGTTATTTTGGGTTAGAATATGTTATAATACAATGAATTTGATTGATTACAAGTCCTAGAGATGGATGAAGAATGTTTAGAAGTGTGAAGAAACACTTATTGAAATTTGGTCCCATATGGGATAAGAACCCACCACCAAATCCTTGAGGTAGTAAATGGCTTGTATAAAGTTATTTTGGTTTAGAATATGTTATAATACGATGAATTTGATTGATTACAACTCCTAGAGATGGATGAAGAATGTTTATAAGTGTGAAGAAACACTTGTTGAAATTTGGTCCCAAATGGGATAAGAACCCAAAACCATTGCTTTGAGGTAGTAAATGGCTTGTATAATGTTATTTTGGGTTAGAATATGTTATAATACAATTATTTTGATTGATAACAAGTCCTAGAGATGGATGTAGAATTTGTAGAAGTGTGAAGAAAAACTTGTTGAAATTTGGTCCTAAATGGGATAAAAACCAACAACCATTGCTTTGAGGCAGTAAATCGCTTGTATAAAGTTACTTTTGGTTATAAAATGTTATAATACAATCAATTTGATTGATTACAAGTCCTAGATATGGATGAAGAATGTTTAGAAGTGTAAAGAAAGAATTATTGAAATTTGGTCCCAAATTGGATAAGAACCCACAACCATTGATTTGAGGCAGTAAATGGCTTGTATAACGATATTTTGGGTTAGAATATGTTATAATACAATGAATTTGATTGATTACAAGTGCTAGAGATGGATGAAGAATGTTTAGAAGTGGGAAGAAACACTTATTGAAATTTGGTCACAAATGTGATAAGAACCCAGAACCATCTCTTTGAGGCAGTAAATGGCTTGTATAAAGTTTTTTTTTGGTTTAGAATATGTTATAATACAATGAATTTGATTGATTACAAGTGCTAGAGATGAATGAATAATGTTTAGAAGTGTGAAGAAATACTTGTTGAAATTTGGTCACAAATGGGATAAGAACCCAGCCCATTGCTTTGAGGCAGTAAATGGCTTGTATAAAGTTATTTTGGGTTAGAATATGTTATAATACAATGAATTTGATTGATTACAAGTCCTAGAGATGGATGAAGAATGTTTAGAAGTGTGAAGAAACACTTATTGAAATTTGGTCCCATATGGGATAAGAACCCACCACCAAATTCTTGAGGTAGTAAATGGCTTGGATAAAGTTATTTCGGTTTAGAATATGTTATAATACAATGAATTTGATTGATTACAACTCCTAGAGATGGATGAAGAATGTTTATAAGTGTGAAGAAACACTTGTTGAAATTTGGTCCCAAATGGGATAAGAACCCAAAACCATTGCTTTGAAGTAGTAAATGGCTTGTATAATGTTATTTTGGGTTAGAATATGTTATAATACAATTAATTTGATTGATAAAAAGTCCTAGAGATGGATGTAGAATGTGTAGAAGTGTGGAGAAAGACTTGTTGAAATTTGGTCCCAAGTGGAATAAAAACCAACAACCATTGCTTTGAGTCAGTAAATGGCTTGTATAAAGTAACTTTTGGTTATAATATGTTATAATACAATCAATTTGATTGATTACAAGTCCTAGATATGGATGAAGAATGTTTAGAAGTGTAAATAAAGAATTATTGAACTTTGGTCCCAAATGGGATAAGAACCTACAACCATTGATTTGAGGCAGTAAATGGCTTGTATAAAGTTATTTTGGGTTAGAATATGTTATAATATAATGAATTTGATTGATTACAAGTGCTAGAGATGGATGAAGAATGTTTAGAAGTGTGAAGAAACACTTATTGAAATTTGGTCACAAATGTGATAAGAACCTTGAACCATCTCTTTGAGGCAGTAAATGGCTTGTATAAAGTTTTTTTTGGTTAGAATATGTTATAATACAATGAATTTGATTGATTACAAGTGCTAGAGATGGATGAAGAATGTTTAGAAGTGTGAAGAAAGACTTGGTTAATTTTGGTCTCAAATGGGATAAGAACCCACAACCATTGCTTTGAGGCAGTAAATGGCTTGTATAAAGTTATTTTGGGTTAGAATATGTTATAATACAATGAATTTGATTGATTACAAGTGCTAGATATGGATGAAGAATGTTTAGAAGTGTGAAGAAAGACTTGTTGAAATCTGGTCCCAAATGGGATAAGAACCCACAACCATTGCTTTGAGGCAGTAAATGGCTTGTATAAAGTTATTTTGGGTTAGAATATGTTATAATACAATGAATTTGATTGATTACAAGTCCTAGACATGGATGAAGAATGGTTAGAAGTGTGAAGAAAGACTTGTTGAAATTTGGTCCCAAATGGGATAAGAACCCACAACCATTGCTTTGATGCAGTAAATGGCTTGTAAAAGGTTATTTTGGGTTAGAATATGTTATAATACTATGAATTTGATTGATTACAAGTGCTAGATATGGATGAAGAATGTTTAGAAGTGTTAAGAAAGACTTGTTGAAATCTGGTCCCAAATGGGATAAGAACCCACAACCAATGCTGTGAGGCAGTAAATGGCTTGTATAAAGTTATTTTGGGTTAGAATATGTTATAATACAATGAATTTGATTGATTACAAGTCCTAGAGATGGATGAAGAATGTTTAGAAGTGTGAAGAAAGACTTATTGAAATCTGGTCCCAAATGGGATAAGAACCCACAACCATTGCTTTGAGGCAGTAAATGGCTTGTATAAAGTTATTTTGGGTTAGAATATGTTATAATACAATGAATTTGATTGATTACAAGTGCTAGAGATAGATGAAGAATGTTTAGAAGTGTGAAGAAAGACTTATTGAAATCTGGTCCCAAATGGGATAAGAACCCACAACCATTGCTTTGAGGCAGTAAATGGCTTGTATAAAGTTATTTTGGGTTAGAATATGTTATAATACAATGAATTTGATTGATTACAAGTACTAGAGATGGATGAAGAATGTTTAGAAGTGTGAAGAAAGACTTATTGAAACCTTGTCCCAAATGGGATTATAATCCACAACCATTGCTTTGAGGCAGTAAATGGCTTGTATAAGGTTATTTTGGGTTAGAATAGGTTATAATACAATGAATTTGATTGATTACAAGTGCTAGAGATGAATGTAGAATGTTTAGAAGTGTGAAGAAAGACTTGTTGAAATCTGGTCCCAAATGGGATAAGAACCCACAACCATTGCTTTGAGGCAGTAAATGGCTTGTATAAAGTTATTTTGGGTTAGAATATGTTATAATACAATGAATTTGATTGATTACAAGTCCTAGACATGGATGAAGAATGGTTAGAAGTGTGAAGAAAGACTTATTGAAATCTGGTCCCAAATGGGATAAGAACCCACAACCATTGCTTTGAGGCAGTAAATGGCTTGTATAAGGTTCTTTTGGGTTAGAATATGTTATAATACAATGAATTTGATTGATTACAAGTGCTAGAGATAGATGAAGAATGTTTAGAAGTGTGAAGAAAGACTTATTGAAATCTGGTCCCAAATGGGATAAGAACCCACAACCATTGCTTTGAGGCAGTAAATGACTTGTATAAAGTTATTTTGGGTTAGAATATGTTATAATACAATGAATTTGATTGATTACAAGTCCTAGAGATGGATGAAGAATGTTTAGAAGTGTGAAGAAAGACTTGTTGAAATCTGGTCCCAAATGGGATAAGAACCCACAACCAATGCTGTGAGGCAGTAAATGGCTTGTATAAAGTTATTTTGGGTTAGAATATGTTATAATACAATGAATTTGATTGATTACAAGTCCTAGATATGGATGAAGAATGTTTAGAAGTGTTAAGAAAGACTTATTGAAATCTGGTCCCAAATGGGATAAGAACACACAACCATTGCTTTGAGGCAGTAAATGGCTTGTATAAGGTTATTTTGGGTTAGAATATGTTATAATACAATGAATTTGATTGATTACAAGTGCTAGATATGGATGAAGAATGTTTAGAAGTGTGAAGAAAGACTTGTTGAAATCTGGTCCCAAATGGGATAAGAACCCACAACCATTGCTTTGAGGCAGTAAATGGCTTGTATAAAGTTATTTTGGGTTAGAATATGTTATAATACAATGAATTTGATTGATTACAAGTCCTAGACATGGATGAAGAATGGTTAGAAGTGTGAAGAAAGACTTATTGAAATCTTGTCCCAAATGGGATTATAACCCACAACCATTGCTTTGAGGCAGTAAATGGCTTATATAAGGTTATTTTGGGTTAGAATATGTTATAATACAATGAATTTGATTGATTACAAGTGCTAGAGATGGATGAAGAATGTTTAGAAGTGTGGAGAAAGACTTGTTGAAATTTGGTCCCAAATGGGATAAGAACCCACAACCATTGCTTTGAGGCAGTAAATGGCTTGTATAAAGTTATTTTGGGTTAGAATATGTTATAATACAATGAATTTGATTGATTACAAGTCCTAGACATGGATGAAGAATGGTTAGAAGTGTGAAGAAAGACTTATTGAAATTTGGTCCCAAATGGGATAAGAACCCACAACCATTGCTTTGAGGCAGTAAATGGCTTGTATAAGGTTATTTTGGGTTAGAATATGTTATAATACAATGAATTTGATTGATTACAAGTGCTAGAGATAGATGAAAAATGTTTAGAAGTGTGAAGAAAGACTTATTGAAATCTGGTCCCAAATGGGATAAGAACCCACAACCATTGCTTTGAGGCAGTAAATGACTTGTATAAAGTTATTTTGGGTTAGAATATATTATAATACAATGAATTTGATTGATTACAAGTCCTAGAGATGGATGAAGAATGTTTAGAAGTGTGAAGAAAGACTTGTTGAAATCTGGTCCCAAATGGGATAAGAACCCACAACCAATGCTGTGAGGCAGTAAATGGCTTGTATAAAGTTATTTTGGGTTAGAATATGTTATAATACAATAAATTTGATTGATTACAAGTCCTAGAGATGGATGAAGAATGTTTAGAAGTGTGAAGAAAGACTTATTGAAATCTTGTCCCAAATGGGATTATAACCCACAACCATTGCTTTGAGGCAGTAAATGGCTTGTATAAGGTTATTTTGGGTTAGAATATGTTATAATACAAAGAATTTGATTGATTACAAGTGCTAGAGATGGATGTAGAATGTTTAGAAGTGTGAAGAAAGATTTGTTGAAATCTGGTCCCAAATGGGATAAGAACCCACAACCATTGCTTTGAGGTAGTAAATGGCTTGTATAAAGTTATTTTGGGTTAGAATATGTTATAATACAATGAATTTGATTGATTACAAGTCCTAGACATGGATGAAGAATGGTTAGAAGTGTGAAGAAAGACTTATTGAAATCTGGTCCCAAATGGGATAAGAACCCACAACCATTGCTTTGAGGCAGTAAATGGCTTGTATAAGGTTATTTTGGGTTAGAATATGTTATAATACAATGAATTTGATTGATTACAAGTGCTAGAGATAGATGAAAAATGTTTAGAAGTGTGAAGAAAGACTTATTGAAATCTGGTCCCAAATGGGATAAGAACCCACAACCATTGCTTTGAGGCAGTAAATGACTTGTATAAAGTTATTTTGGGTTAGAATATATTATAATACAATGAATATGATTGATTACAAGTCCTAGAGATGGATGAAGAATGTTTAGAAGTGTGAAGAAAGACTTGTTGAAATCTGGTCCCAAATGGGATAAGAACCCACAACCAATGCTGTGAGGCAGTAAATGGCTTGTATAAAGTTATTTTGGCTTAGAATATGTTATAATACAATGAATTTGATTGATTACAAGTCCTAGATATGGATGAAGAATGTTTAGAAGTGTTAAGAAAGACTTGTTGAAATTTGGTCCCAAATGGGATAAGAACCCACAACCATTGCTTTGATGCAGTAAATGGCTTGTATAAAGTTATTTTGGGTTAGAATATGTTATAATACAATGAATTTGATTGATTACAAGTCCTAGACATGGATGAAGAATGGTTAGAAGTGTGAAGAAAGACTTATTGAAATCTGGTCCCAAATGGGATAAGAACCCACAACCATTGCTTTGAGGCAGTAAATGGCTTGTATAAGGTTATTTTGGGTTAGAATATGTTATAATACAATGAATTTGATTGATTACAAGTGCTAGAGATAGATGAAAAATGTTTAGAAGTGTGAAGAAAGACTTATTGAAATCTGGTCCCAAATGGGATAAGAACCCACAACCAATGCTGTGAGGCAGTAAATGGCTTGTATAAAGTTATTTTGGGTTAGAATATGTTATAATACAATGAATTTGATTGATTACAAGTGCTAGAGATGGATGAAGAATGTTTAGAAGTGTGAAGAAAGACTTATTGAAATCTGGTCCCAAATGGGATAAGAACACACAACCATTGCTTTGAGGCAGTAAATGGCTTGTATAAGGTTATTTTGGGTTATAATATGTTATAATACAATGAATTTGATTGATTATAAGTGCTAGAGATAGATGAAGAATGTTTAGAAGTGTTAAGAAAGACTTATTGAAATCTGGTCCCAAATGGGATAAGAACCCACAACCATTGCTTTGAGGCAGTAAATGGCTTGTATAAAGTTATTTTGGGTTAGAATATGTTATAATACAATGAATTTGATTGATTACAAGTACTAGAGATGGATGAAGAATGTTTAGAAGTGTGAAGAAAGACTTATTGAAATCTTGTCCCAAATGGGATTATAACCCACAACCATTGCTTTGAGGCAGTAAATGGCTTGTATAAGGTTATTTTGGGTTAGAATATGTTATAATACAATGAATTTGATTGATTACAAGTGCTAGAGATGGATGTAGAATGTTTAGAAGTGTGAAGAAAGACTTGTTGAAATTTGGTCCCAAATGGGATAAGAACCCACAACCATTGCTTTGAGGCAGTAAATGGCTTGTATAAAGTTATTTTGGGTTAAAATATGTTATAATACAATGAATTTGATTGATTACAAGTCCTAGACATGGATGAAGAATGGTTAGAAGTGTGAAGAAAGACTTGTTGAAATTTGGTCCCAAATGGGATAAGAACCCACAACCATTGCTTTGATGCAGTAAATGGCTTGTATAAATTTATTTTGGGTTAGAATATGTTATAATACAATGAATTTGATTGATTACAAGTGCTAGATATGGATGAAGAATGTTTAGAAGTGTTAAGAAAGACTTATTGAAATCTGGTCCCAAATGGGATAAGAACCCACAACCAATGCTGTGAGGCAGTAAATGGCTTGTATAAAGTTATTTTGGGTTAGAATATGTTATAATACAATGAATTTGATTGATTACAAGTCCTAGAGATGGATGAAGAATGTTTAGAAGTGTGAAGAAAGACTTGTTGAAATCTGGTCCCAAATGGGATAAGAACCCACAACCATTGCTTTGAGGCAGTAAATGGCTTGTATAAAGTTATTTTGGGTTAGAATATGTTATAATACAATGAATTTGATTGATTACAAGTCCTAGATATGGATGAAGAATGTTTAGAAGTGTGAAGAAAGACTTATTGAAATCTGGTCCCAAATGGGATAAGAACCCACAACCATTGCTTTGAGGCAGTAAATGGCTTGTATAAGGTTATTTTGGGTTAGAATATGTTATAATACAATGAATTTGATTGATTACAAGTCCTAGACATGGATGAAGAATGGTTAGAAGTGTGAAGAAAGACTTGTTGAAATTTGGTCCCAAATGGGATAAGAACCCACAACCATTGCTTTGATGCAGTAAATGGCTTGTAAAAGGTTATTTTGGGTTAGAATATGTTATAATACTATGAATTTGATTGATTACAAGTGCTAGATATGGATGAAGAATGTTTAGAAGTGTTAAGAAAGACTTATTGAAATCTGGTCCCAAATGGGATAAGAACCCACAACCAATGCTGTGAGGCAGTAAATGGCTTGTATAAAGTTATTTTGGGTTAGAATATGTTATAATACAATGAATTTGATTGATTACAAGTCCTAGAGATGGATGAAGAATGTTTAGAAGTGTGAAGAAAGACTTATTGAAATCTGGTCCCAAATGGGATAAGAACCCACAACCATTGCTTTGAGGCAGTAAATGGCTTGTATAAGGTTATTTTGGGTTAGAATATGTTATAATACAATGAATTTGATTGATTACAAGTGCTAGAGATAGATGAAGAATGTTTAGAAGTGTGAAGAAAGACTTATTGAAATCTGGTCCCAAATGGGATAAGAACCCACAACCATTGCTTTGAGGCAGTAAATGGCTTGTATAAAGTTATTTTGGGTTAGAATATGTTATAATACAATGAATTTGATTGATTACAAGTACTAGAGATGGATGAAGAATGTTTAGAAGTGTGAAGAAAGACTTATTGAAACCTTGTCCCAAATGGGATTATAATCCACAACCATTGCTTTGAGGCAGTAAATGGCTTGTATAAGGTTATTTTGGGTTAGAATATGTTATAATACAATGAATTTGATTGATTACAAGTGCTAGAGATGGATGTAGAATGTTTAGAAGTGTGAAGAAAGACTTGTTGAAATCTGGTCCCAAATGGGATAAGAACCCACAACCATTGCTTTGAGGCAGTAAATGGCTTGTATAAAGTTATTTTGGGTTAGAATATGTTATAATACAATGAATTTGATTGATTACAAGTCCTAGACATGGATGAAGAATGGTTAGAAGTGTGAAGAAAGACTTATTGAAATCTGGTCCCAAATGGGATAAGAACCCACAACCATTGCTTTGAGGCAGTAAATGGCTTGTATAAGGTTATTTTGGGTTAGAATATGTTATAATACAATGAATTTGATTGATTACAAGTGCTAGAGATAGATGAAAAATGTTTAGAAGTGTGAAGAAAGACTTATTGAAATCTGGTCCCAAATGGGATAAGAACCCACAACCATTGCTTTGAGGCAGTAAATGACTTGTATAAAGTTATTTTGGGTTAGAATATATTATAATACAATGAATTTGATTGATTACAAGTCCTAGAGATGGATGAAGAATGTTTAGAAGTGTGAAGAAAGACTTGTTGAAATCTGGTCCCAAATGGGATAAGAACCCACAACCAATGCTGTGAGGCAGTAAATGGCTTGTATAAAGTTATTTTGGGTTAGAATATGTTATAATACAATAAATTTGATTGATTACAAGTCCTAGAGATGGATGAAGAATGTTTAGAAGTGTGAAGAAAGACTTATTGAAATCTTGTCCCAAATGGGATTATAACCCACAACCATTGCTTTGAGGCAGTAAATGGCTTGTATAAGGTTATTTTGGGTTAGAATATGTTATAATACAAAGAATTTGATTGATTACAAGTGCTAGAGATGGATGTAGAATGTTTAGAAGTGTGAAGAAAGACTTGTTGAAATCTGGTCCCAAATGGGATAAGAACCCACAACCAATGCTGTGAGGCAGTAAATGGCTTGTATAAAGTTATTTTGGCTTAGAATATGTTATAATACAATGAATTTGATTGATTACAAGTCCTAGATATGGATGAAGAATGTTTAGAAGTGTTAAGAAAGACTTATTGAAATCTGGTCCCAAATGGGATAAGAACCCACAACCAATGCTGTGAGGCAGTAAATGGCTTGTATAAAGTTATTTTGGGTTAGAATATGTTATAATACAATGAATTTGATTGATTACAAGTGCTAGAGATGGATGAAGAATGTTTAGAAGTGTGAAGAAAGACTTATTGAAATCTGGTCCCAAATGGGATAAGAACACACAACCATTGCTTTGAGGCAGTAAATGGCTTGTATAAGGTTATTTTGGGTTATAATATGTTATAATACAATGAATTTGATTGATTACAAGTGCTAGAGATAGATGAAGAATGTTTAGAAGTGTTAAGAAAGACTTATTGAAATCTGGTCCCAAATGGGATAAGAACCCACAACCATTGCTTTGAGGCAGTAAATGGCTTGTATAAAGTTATTTTGGGTTAGAATATGTTATAATACAATGAATTTGATTGATTACAAGTACTAGAGATGGATGAAGAATGTTTAGAAGTGTGAAGAAAGACTTATTGAAATCTTGTCCCAAATGGGATTATAACCCACAACCATTGCTTTGAGGCAGTAAATGGCTTGTATAAGGTTATTTTGGGTTAGAATATGTTATAATACAATGAATTTGATTGATTACAAGTGCTAGAGATGGATGTAGAATGTTTAGAAGTGTGAAGAAAGACTTGTTGAAATTTGGTCCCAAATGGGATAAGAACCCACAACCATTGCTTTGAGGCAGTAAATGGCTTGTATAAAGTTATTTTGGGTTAAAATATGTTATAATACAATGAATTTGATTGATTACAAGTCCTAGACATGGATGAAGAATGGTTAGAAGTGTGAAGAAAGACTTGTTGAAATTTGGTCCCAAATGGGATAAGAACCCACAACCATTGCTTTGATGCAGTAAATGGCTTGTATAAATTTATTTTGGGTTAGAATATGTTATAATACAATGAATTTGATTGATTACAAGTGCTAGATATGGATGAAGAATGTTTAGAAGTGTTAAGAAAGACTTATTGAAATCTGGTCCCAAATGGGATAAGAACCCACAACCAATGCTGTGAGGCAGTAAATGGCTTGTATAAAGTTATTTTGGGTTAGAATATGTTATAATACAATGAATTTGATTGATTACAAGTCCTAGAGATGGATGAAGAATGTTTAGAAGTGTGAAGAAAGACTTGTTGAAATCTGGTCCCAAATGGGATAAGAACCCACAACCATTGCTTTGAGGCAGTAAATGGCTTGTATAAAGTTATTTTGGGTTAGAATATGTTATAATACAATGAATTTGATTGATTACAAGTCCTAGATATGGATGAAGAATGTTTAGAAGTGTGAAGAAAGACTGATTGAAATCTGGTCCCAAATGGGATAAGAACCCACAACCATTGCTTTGAGGCAGTAAATGGCTTGTATAAGGTTATTTTGGGTTAGAATATGTTATAATACAATGAATTTGATTGATTACAAGTCCTAGACATGGATGAAGAATGGTTAGAAGTGTGAAGAAAGACTTGTTGAAATTTGGTCCCAAATGGGATAAGAACCCACAACCATTGCTTTGATGCAGTAAATGGCTTGTAAAAGGTTATTTTGGGTTAGAATATGTTATAATACTATGAATTTGATTGATTACAAGTGCTAGATATGGATGAAGAATGTTTAGAAGTGTTAAGAAAGACTTATTGAAATCTGGTCCCAAATGGGATAAGAACCCACAACCAATGCTGTGAGGCAGTAAATGGCTTGTATAAAGTTATTTTGGGTTAGAATATGTTATAATACAATGAATTTGATTGATTACATGTCCTAGAGATGGATGAAGAATGTTTAGAAGTGTGAAGAAAGACTTATTGAAATCTGGTCCCAAATGGGATAAGAACCCACAACCATTGCTTTGAGGCAGTAAATGGCTTGTATAAGGTTATTTTGGGTTAGAATATGTTATAATACAATGAATTTGATTGATTACAAGTGCTAGAGATAGATGAAGAATGTTTAGAAGTGTGAAGAAAGACTTATTGAAATCTGGTCCCAAATGGGATAAGAACCCACAACCATTGCTTTGAGGCAGTAAATGGCTTGTATAAAGTTATTTTGGGTTAGAATATGTTATAATACAATGAATTTGATTGATTACAAGTACTAGAGATGGATGAAGAATGTTTAGAAGTGTGAAGAAAGACTTATTGAAACCTTGTCCCAAATGGGATTATAATCCACAACCATTGCTTTGAGGCAGTAAATGGCTTGTATAAGGTTATTTTGGGTTAGAATATGTTATAATACAATGAATTTGATTGATTACAAGTGCTAGAGATGGATGTAGAATGTTTAGAAGTGTGAAGAAAGACTTGTTGAAATCTGGTCCCAAATGGGATAAGAACCCACAACCATTGCTTTGAGGCAGTAAATGGCTTGTATAAAGTTATTTTGGGTTAGAATATGTTATAATACAATGAATTTGATTGATTACAAGTCCTAGACATGGATGAAGAATGGTTAGAAGTGTGAAGAAAGACTTATTGAAATCTGGTCCCAAATGGGATAAGAACCCACAACCATTGCTTTGAGGCAGTAAATGGCTTGTATAAGGTTATTTTGGGTTAGAATATGTTATAATACAATGAATTTGATTGATTACAAGTGCTAGAGATAGATGAAAAATGTTTAGAAGTGTGAAGAAAGACTTATTGAAATCTGGTCCCAAATGGGATAAGAACCCACAACCATTGCTTTGAGGCAGTAAATGACTTGTATAAAGTTATTTTGGGTTAGAATATATTATAATACAATGAATTTGATTGATTACAAGTCCTAGAGATGGATGAAGAATGTTTAGAAGTGTGAAGAAAGACTTGTTGAAATCTGGTCCCAAATGGGATAAGAACCCACAACCAATGCTGTGAGGCAGTAAATGGCTTGTATAAAGTTATTTTGGGTTAGAATATGTTATAATACAATAAATTTGATTGATTACAAGTCCTAGAGATGGATGAAGAATGTTTAGAAGTGTGAAGAAAGACTTATTGAAATCTTGTCCCAAATGGGATTATAACCCACAACCATTGCTTTGAGGCAGTAAATGGCTTGTATAAGGTTATTTTGGGTTAGAATATGTTATAATACAAAGAATTTGATTGATTACAAGTGCTAGAGATGGATGTAGAATGTTTAGAAGTGTGAAGAAAGACTTGTTGAAATCTGGTCCCAAATGGGATAAGAACCCACAACCATTGCTTTGAGGCAGTAAATGGCTTGTATAAAGTTATTTTGGGTTAGAATATGTTATAATACAATGAATTTGATTGATTACAAGTCCTAGACATGGATGAAGAATGGTTAGAAGTGTGAAGAAAGACTTATTGAAATCTTGTCCCAAATGGGATTATAACCCACAACCATTGCTTTGAGGCAGTAAATGGCTTGTATAAGGTTATTTTGGGTTAGAATATGTTATAATACAATGAATTTGATTGATTACAAGTGCTAGAGATGGATGTAGAATGTTTAGAAGTGTGAAGAAAGACTTGTTGAAATCTGGTCCCAAATGGGATAAGAACCCACAACCATTGCTTTGAGGCAGTAAATGGCTTGTATAAAGTTATTTTGGGTTAGAATATGTTATAATACAATGAATTTGATTGATTACAAGTCCTAGACATGGATGAAGAATGGTTAGAAGTGTGAAGAAAGACTTATTGAAATCTGGTCCCAAATGGGATAAGAACCCACAACCATTGCTTTGAGGCAGTAAATGGCTTGTATAAGGTTATTTTGGGTTAGAATATGTTATAATACAATGAATTTGATTGATTACAAGTGCTAGAGATAGATGAAAAATGTTTAGAAGTGTGAAGAAAGACTTATTGAAATCTGGTCCCAAATGGGATAAGAACCCACAACCATTGCTTTGAGGCAGTAAATGACTTGTATAAAGTTATTTTGGGTTAGAATATATTATAATACAATGAATTTGATTGATTACAAGTCCTAGAGATGGATGAAGAATGTTTAGAAGTGTGAAGAAAGACTTGTTGAAATCTGGTCCCAAATGGGATAAGAACCCACAACCAATGCTGTGAGGCAGTAAATGGCTTGTATAAAGTTATTTTGGGTTAGAATATGTTATAATACAATAAATTTGATTGATTACAAGTCCTAGAGATGGATGAAGAATGTTTAGAAGTGTGAAGAAAGACTTATTGAAATCTTGTCCCAAATGGGATTATAACCCACAACCATTGCTTTGAGGCAGTAAATGGCTTGTATAAGGTTATTTTGGGTTAGAATATGTTATAATACAAAGAATTTGATTGATTACAAGTGCTAGAGATGGATGTAGAATGTTTAGAAGTGTGAAGAAAGATTTGTTGAAATCTGGTCCCAAATGGGATAAGAACCCACAACCATTGCTTTGAGGTAGTAAATGGCTTGTATAAAGTTATTTTGGGTTAGAATATGTTATAATACAATGAATTTGATTGATTACAAGTCCTAGACATGGATGAAGAATGGTTAGAAGTGTGAAGAAAGACTTATTGAAATCTGGTCCCAAATGGGATAAGAACCCACAACCATTGCTTTGAGGCAGTAAATGGCTTGTATAAGGTTATTTTGGGTTAGAATATGTTATAATACAATGAATTTGATTGATTACAAGTGCTAGAGATAGATGAAAAATGTTTAGAAGTGTGAAGAAAGACTTATTGAAATCTGGTCCCAAATGGGATAAGAACCCACAACCATTGCTTTGAGGCAGTAAATGACTTGTATAAAGTTATTTTGGGTTAGAATATATTATAATACAATGAATATGATTGATTACAAGTCCTAGAGATGGATGAAGAATGTTTAGAAGTGTGAAGAAAGACTTGTTGAAATCTGGTCCCAAATGGGATAAGAACCCACAACCAATGCTGTAAGGCAGTAAATGGCTTGTATAAAGTTATTTTGGGTTAGAATATGTTATAATACAATAAATTTGATTGATTACAAGTCCTAGAGATGGATGAAGAATGTTTAGAAGTGTGAAGAAAGACTTGTTGAAATCTGGTCCCAAATGGGACAAGAACCCACAACCATTGCTGTAAGGCAGTAAATGGCTTGTATAAAGTTATTTTGGGTCAGAATATGTTATAATACAATGAATTTGATTGATTACAAGTCCTAGACATGGATGGAGAATGGTTAGAAGTGTGAAGAAAGACTTATTGAAATCTGGTCCCAAATGGGATAAGAACCCACAACCATTGCTTTGAGGCAGTAAATGGCTTGTATAAGGTTATTTTGGGTTAGAATATGTTATAATACAATGAATTTGATTGATTACAAGTGCTAGAGATAGATGAAAAATGTTTAGAAGTGTGAAGAAAGACTTTTTGAAATCTGGTCCCAAATGGGATAAGAACCCACAACCATTGCTTTGAGGCAGTAAATGACTTGTATAAAGTTATTTTGGGTTAGAATATATTATAATACAATGAATTTGATTGATTACAAGTCCTAGAGATGGATGAAGAATGTTTAGAAGTGTGAAGAAAGACTTGTTGAAATCTGGTCCCAAATGGGATAAGAACCCACAACCAATGCTGTGAGGCAGTAAATGGCTTGTATAAAGTTATTTTGGGTTAGAATATGTTATAATACAATAAATTTGATTGATTACAAGTCCTAGAGATAGATGAAGAATGTTTAGAAGTGTGAAGAAAGACTTGTTGAAATCTGGTCCCAAATGGGACAACAACCCACAACCATTGCTTTAAGGCAGTAAATGGCTTGTATAAAGTTATTTTGGGTCAGAATATGTTATAATACAATGAATTTGATTGATTACAAGTCCTAGACATGGATGAAGAATGGTTAGAAGTGTGAAGAAAGACTTGTTGAAATCTGGTCCCAAATGGGATAAGAACCCACAACCAATGCTTTGAGGCAGTAAATGGCTTGTATAAATTTATTTTGGGTTAGAATATGTTATAATACAATGAATTTGATTGATTACAGGTCTTAGAGATGGATGAAGAATGTTTAGAAGTGTGAAGAAACACTTATTAAAATCTGGTCCCAAATGGGATAAGAACCCACAACCTTTGCTTTGAGGCAGTAAATGGGTTGTGTAAAGTTTTTTTGGGTTAGAATATGTTATAATACAATGAATTTGATTGATTACAAGTGCTAGAGATGGATGAAGAATGTTTAGAAGTGTGAAGAAAGACTTGTTGAAATCTGGTCCTAACTGGGATAAGAACCCACAACCATTGCTTTGAGGCAGTAAATGGCTTGTATAAAGTTATTTTGGGTTAGAATATGTTATAATACAATGAATTTGATTGATTACAAGTGCTAGAGATGGATGAAGAATGTTTAGAAGTGTGAAGAAAGACTTATTGAAATCTGGTCCCAAATGGGATAAGAACCCACAACCATTGCTTTGAGGCAGTAAATGGCTTGTATAAGGTTATTTTGGGTTAGAATATGTTATAATACAATGAATATGATTGATTACAAGTGCTAGAGATAGATGAAGAATGTTTAGAAGTGTGAAGAAAGACTTATTGAAATCTGGTCCCAAATGGGATAAGAACCCACAACCATTGCTTTGAGGCAGTAAATGACTTGTATAAAGTTATTTTGGGTTAGAATATGTTATAATACAATGAATTTGATTGATTACAAGTGCTAGAGATGGATGAAGACTGTTTAGAAGTGTGAAGAAAGACTTGTTGAAATCTGGTCCCAAATGGGATAAGAACCCACAACCAATGCTTTGAGACAGTAAATGGCTTTTATAAAGTTATTTTGGGTTAGAATATGTTATAATACAATAAATTTGATTGATTACAAGTGCTAGAGATGGATGAAGAATGTTTAAAAGTGTGAAGAAAGACTTGTTGAAATCTGGTCCCAAATGGGATAAGAACCCACAACCAATGCTTTGAGGCAGTAAATGGCTTGTATAAAGTAATTTTGGGTTATAATATGTTATAATACAATGAATTTGATTGATTACAAGTGCTAGAGATGGATGAAGACTGTTTAGAAGTGTGAAGAAAGACTTGTTGAAATCTGGTCCCAAATGGGATAAGAACCCACAACCAATGCTTTGAGACAGTAAATGGCTTGTATAAAGTTATTTTGGGTTATAATATGTTATAATACAATGAATTTATTTGATTACAAGTGCTAGAGATCGATAAAGAATGTTTAGAAGTGTGAAGAAAGACTTGTTGAAATCTGGTCCCAAATGGGATAAGAACCCACAACCAATGCTTTGAGACAGTAAATGGCTTTTATAAAGTTATTTTGGGTTAGAATATGTTATAATACAATAAATTTGAATGATTACAAGTGCTAGAGATGGGTGAAAAATGTTTAAAAGTGTGAAGAAAGACTTGTTGAAATCTGGTCCCAAATGGGATAAGAACCCACAACCAATGCTTTGAGGCAGTAAATGGCTTGTATAAAGTAATTTTGGGTTATAATATGTTATAATACAATGAATTTGATTGATTACAAGTGCTAGAGATGGATGAAGACTGTTTAGAAGTGTGAAGAAAGACTTGTTGAAATCTGGTCCCAAATGGGATAAGAACCCACAACCAATGCTTTGAGGCAGTAAATGGCTTGTATAAAGTTATTTTGGGTTATAATATGTTATAATACAATGAATTTGATTGATTACAAGTGCTAGAGGTGGATGAAGAATGTTTAAAAGTGTGAAGAAAGACTTGTTAAAATCTGGTCCCAAATGGGATAAGAACCCATAACCAATGCTTTGAGGCAGTAAATGGCTTGTATAAAGTAATTTTAGGTTATAATATGTTATAATACAATGAATTTGATTGATTACAAGTGCTAGAGATGGATAAAGACTGTTTAGAAGTGTGAAGAAAGACTTGTTGAAATCTGGTCCCAAATGGGATAAGAACCCACAACCAATGCTTTGAGGCAGTAAATGGTTTGTATAAAGTTATTTTGGGTTATAATATGTTATAATACAATGAATTTGATTGATTACAAGTGCTAGAGATGGATGAAGACTGTTTAGAAGTGTGAAGAAAGACTTGTTGAAATTTGGTCCCAAATGGGATAAGAACCCACAACCAATGCTTTGAGGCAGTAAATGGCTTGTATAAAGTTATTTTGAGTTATAATATGTTATAATACAATGAATTTGATTGATTACAAGTGCTAGAGATGGATGAAGACTGTTTAGAAGTGTGAAGAAAGACTTGTTGAAATCTGGTCCCAAATGGGATAAGAACCCACAACCAATGCTTTGAGGCAGTAAATGGCTTGTATAAAGTTATTTTGGGTTATAATATGTTATAATACAATGAATTTGATTGATTACAAGTGCTAGAGATCGATAAAGAATGTTTAGAAGTGTGAAGAAAGACTTGTTGAAATCTGGTCCCAAATGGGATAAGAACCCACAACCAATGCTTTGAGACAGTAAATGGCTTTTATAAATTTGTTTTGGGTTAGAATATGTAATAATACGATAAATTTGATTGATTACAAGTGCTAGAGGTGGATGAAGAATGTTTAGAAGTGTGAAGAAAGACTTATTGAAATCTGGTCCCAAATGGGATAAGAACACACAACCATTGCTTTGAGGCAGTAAATTTTCTTGTATAAGGTTATTTTGGGTTAGAATATGTTATTATACAATGAATTTGATTGATTACAAGTGCTAGAGATAGATGAAGAATGTTTAGAAGTGTGAAGAAAGACTTATTGAAATCTGGTCCCAAATATAAGAACCCACAACCATTGCTTTGAGGCAGTAAATGGCTTGTATAAAGTTATTTTGGGTTAGAATATGTTATAATACAATGAATTTGATTGATTACAAGTACTAGAGATGGATGAAGAATGTTTAGAAGTGTGAAGAAAGACTTATTGAAATCTGGTCCCAAATGGGATAAGAACCCACAACCATTGCTTTGAGGCAGTAAATGGCTTGTATAAAGTTATTTTGGGTTAGAATATGTTATAATACAATGAATTTGATTGATTACAAGTGCTAGAGATGGATGAAGAATGTTTAGAAGTGTGAAGAAAGACTTGTTGAAATCTGGTCCTAACTGGGATAAGAACCCACAACCATTGCTTTGAGGCAGTAAATGGCTTGTATAAAGTTATTTTGGGTTAGAATATGTTATAATACAATGAATTTGATTGATTACAAGTGCTAGAGATGGATGAATAATGTTTAGAAGTGTGAAGAAAGACTTATTGAAATCTTGTCCCAAATGGGATAAGAACCCACAACCATTGCTTTGAGGCAGTAAATGGCTTGTATAAGGTTATTTTGGGTTAGAATATGTTATAATACAATGAATTTGATTGATTACAGGTGCTAGAGATAGATGAAGAATGTTTAGAAGTGTGAAGAAACACTTATTGAAATCTGGTCCCAAATGGGATAAGAACCCACAACCATTGCTTTGAGGCTGTAAATGGCTTGTATAAAGTTATTTTGGGTTAGAATATGTTATAATACAATGAATTGGATTGATTACAAGTACTAGAGATGGATGAAGAATCTTTAGAAGTGTGAAGAAAGACTTGTTGAAATCTGGTCCCAAATGGGATAGGAACCCACAACCATTGCTTTGAGGCAGTAAATGGCTTGTATAAATTTATTTTGGGTTAGAATATGTTATAATACAATGAATTTGATTGATTACAAGTGCTAGAGATGGATGAAGAATGTTTAGAAGTGTGAAGAAAGACTTATTGAAATCTGGTCCCAAATTGGATAAGAACCCACAACCAATGCTTTGAGGCAGTAAATGGCTTGTATAAAGTTATTTTGGGTTAGAATATGTTATAATACAATGAATATGATTGATTACAAGTCCTAGACATGGATGAAGAATGGTTAGAAGTGTGAAGAAAGACTTGTTGAAATTTGGTCCCAAATGGGATAAGAACCCACAACCATTGCTTTGATGCAGTAAATGGCTTGTAAAAGGTTATTTTTGGGTTAGAATATGTTATAATACAATGAATTTGATTGATTACAAGTGCTAGAGATGGATGAAGAATGTTTATAAGTCTGAAGAAAGACTTATTGAAATCTGGTCCCAAATGGGATAAGAACCCACAACCAATGCTGTGAGGCAGTAAATGGCTTGTATAAAGTTATTTTGGGTTAGAATATGTTATAATACAATGAAATTGATTGATTACAAGTCCTAGAGATGGATGAAGAATGTTTAGAAGTGTGAAGAAAGACTTGTTGAAATCTGGTCCCAAATGGGATAAGAACCCACAACCAATGCTTTGAGGCAGTAAATGGCTTGTATAAATTTATTTTGGGTTAGAATATGTTATAATACAATGAATTTGATTGATTAAAGGTCCTAGAGATGGATGAAGAATGTTTAGAAGTGTGAAGAAACACTTATTGAAATCTGGTCCCAAATTGGATAAGAACCCACAACCAATGCTTTGAGGCAGTAAATGGCTTGTATAAGGTTATTTTGGGTTAGAATATGTTATAATACAATGAATTTGATTGATTACAGGTCCTAGAGATGGATGAAGAATGTTTAGAAGTGTGAAGAAACACTTATTGAAATCTGGTCCCAAATTGGATAATAACCCACAACCAATGCTTTGAGGCTGTAAATGGCTTGTAAAAGGTTATTTTGGGTTAGAATATGTTATAATACAATGCATTTGATTGATTATAAGTGCTAGAGATGCATGACGAATGTTTAGAAGTGTGAAGAAAGACTTATTGAAATCTGGTCCCAAATGGGATAAGAACCCACAACCAATGCTTTGAGGCAGTAAATGGCTTGTATAAAGTTATTTTGGGTTAGAATATGTTATAATACAATGAATTTGATTGATTACAAGTCCTAGAGATTGATGAAGAATGTTTAGAAGTGTGAAGAAAGACTTGTTGAAATCTGGTCCCAAATGGGATAAGAACCCACAACCATTGCTTTGAGGCAGTAAATGGCTTATAAAAGGTTATTTTGGGTTAGAATATGTTATAATACAATGCATTTGATTGATTACAAGTGCTAGAGATGGATGAAGAATGTTTAGAAGTGTGAAGAAAGACTTATTGAAATCTGGTCCCAAATAGGATAAGAACCCAAAACCAATGCTTTGAGGCTGTAAATGGCTTGTAAAAGGTTATTTTGGGTTAGAATATGTTTTAATACAATGAATTTGATTGATTACAAGTCCTAGAGATGGATGAAGAATGTTTAGAAGTGTGAAGAAAGACTTATTGAAATCTGGTCCCAAATGGGGTAAGAATCCAAAACAAATGCTTTGAGGCTGTAAATGGCTTGTATAAAGTTATTTTGGGTTAGAATATGTTATAATACAATGAATTTGATTGATTACAAGTGCTAGAGATGGATGAAGAATGTTTATAAGTGTGAAGAAAGACTTGTTGAAATCTGGTCCTAACTGGGATAAGAACCCACAACCATTGCTTTGAGGCAGTAAATGGCTTGTATAAAGTTATTTTGGGTTAGAATATGTTATAATACAATGAATTTGATTGATTACAAGTGCTAGAGATGGATGAAGAATGTTTAGAAGTGTGAAGAAAGACTTATTGAAATCTGGTCCCAAATGGGATAAGAACCCACAACCATTGCTTTGAGGCAGTAAATGGCTTGTATAAGGTTATTTTGGGTTAGAATATGTTATAATACAATGAATTTGATTGATTACAAGTGCTAGAGATAGATGAAGAATGTTTAGAAGTGTGAAGAAAGACTTATTGAAATCTGGTCCCAAATGGGATAAGAACCCACAACCATTGCTTTGAGGCAGTAAATGGCTTGTATAAAGTTATTTTGGGTTAGAATATGTTATAATACAATGAATTTGATTGATTACAAGTACTAGAGATGGATGAATAATGTTTAGAAGTGTGAAGAAAGACTTATTGAAATCTGGTCCCAAATGGGATTATAACCCACAATCATTGCTTTGAGGCAGTAAATGGCTTGTATAAGGTTATTTTGGGTTAGAATATGTTATAATACAATGAATTTGATTGATTACAAGTGCTAGAGATGGATGAAGACTGTTTAGAAGTGTGAAGAAAGACTTATTGAAATCTGTTCCCAAATGGGATAAGAACCCACAACCATTGCTTTGAGACAGTAAATGGCTTGTATAAAGTTATTTTGGGTTAGAATATGTTATAATACAATGAATTTGATTGATTACAAGTGCTAGAGATGGATGAAGAATATTTAGAAGTGTGAAGAAAGACTTATTGAAATCTGGTCCCAAATGGGATAAGAACACACAACCATTGCTTTGAGGCAGTAAATGGCTTGTATAAGGTTATTTTGGGTTAGAATATGTTATAATACAATGAATTTGATTGATTACAAGTGCTAGAGATAGATGAAGAATGTTTAGAAGTGTGAAGAAAGACTTATTGAAATCTGGTCCCAAATGGGATAAGAACCCACAACCATTGCTTTGAGGCAGTAAATGGCTTGTATAAGGTTATTTTGGGTTAGAATATGTTATAATACAATGAATTTGATTGATTACAAGTGCTAGAGATGGATGTAGAATGTTTAGAAGTGTGAAGAAAGACTTGTTGAAATCTGGTCCCAATTGGGATAATAACCCACAACCATTGCTTTGAGGAAGTAAATGGCTTGTATAAAGTTATTTTGGGTTAGAATATGTTATAATACAATGAATTTGATTGATTACAAGTCCTAGACATGGATGAAGAATGGTTAGAAGTGTGAAGAAAAACTTGTTGAAATTTGGTTCCAAATGGGATAAGAACCCACAACCATTGCTTTGATGCAGTAAATGGCTTGTAAAAGGTTATTTTGGGTTAGAATATGTTATAATACAATGAATTTGATTGATTACAAGTGCTAGATATGGATGAAGAATGTTTAGAAGTGTTAAGAAAGACTTATTGAAATCTGGTCCCAAATGGGATAAGAACTCACAACCAATGCTGTGAGGCAGTAAATGGCTTGTATAAAGTTATTTTGGGTTAGAATATGTTATAATACAATGAATTTGATTGATTACAAGTGCTAGAGATAGATGAAGAATGTTTAGAAGTGTGAAAAAAGACTTATTGAAATCTGGTCCCAAATGGGATAAGAACCCACAACCATTGCTTTGAGGCAGTAAATGGCTTGTATAAGGTTATTTTGGGTTAGAATATGTTATAATACAATGAATTTGATTGATTACAAGTCCTAGAGATGGATGAAGAATGTTTAGAAGTGTGAAGAAAGACTTGTTGAAATCTGGTCCCAAATGGGATAAGAACCCACAACCAATGCTTTGAGGCAGTAAATGGCTTGTATAAATTTATTTTGGGTTAGAATTTGTTATAATACAATGAATTTGATTGATTACAGGTCCTAGAGATGGATGAAGAATGTTTAGAAGTGTGAAGAAACACTTATTGAAATCTGGTCCCAAATTGGATAATAACCCACAACCAATGCTTTGAGGCTGTAAATGGCTTGTATAAAGTTATTTTGGGTTAGAATATGTTATAATACAATGAATTTGATTGATTACAAGTGCTAGATATGGATGAAGAATCTTTAGAAGTGTGAAGAAAGACTTGTTGAAATCTGGTCCCAAATGGGATAGGAACCCACAACCATTGCTTTGAGGCAGTAAATGGCTTGTATAAATTTATTTTGGGTTAGAATATGTTATAATACAATGAATTTGATTGATTACAGCTCCTTGAGATGGATGAAGAATGTTTAGAAGTGTGAAGAAAGACTTATTGAAATCTGGTCCCAAATTGGATAAGAACCCACAACCAATGCTTTGAGGCTGTAAATGGCTTGTATAAAGTTATTTTGGGTTAGAATATGTTATAATACAATAAATATGATTGATTACAAGTGCTATATATGGATGAAGAATCTTTAGAAGTGTGAAGAAAGACTTGTTGAAATCTGGTTCCAAATGGGATACGAACCCAAAACAAATGCTTTGAGGCAGTAAATGGCTTGTATAAAGTTATTTTGAGTTAGAATATGTTATAATACAATGAATTTGATTGATTACAAGTCCTAGAGATGGATGAAGAATGTTTAGAAGTGTGAAGAAAGACTTATTGAAATCTGATCCCAAATGGGATAAGAACCCACAACCATTGCTTTGATGCAGTAAATGGCTTGTAAAAGGTTATTTTGGGTTAGAATATGTTATAATACAATGAATTTGATAGATTACAAGTGCTAGATATGGATGAAGAATGTTTAGAAGTGTTAAGAAAGACTTATTGAAATTTGGTTCCAAATGGGATAAGAACCCACAACCAATGCTGTGAGGCAGTAAATGGCTTGTATAAAGTTATTTTGGGTTATAATATGTTATAATACAATGAATTTGATTGATTACAAGTCCTAGAGATGGATGAAGAATGTTTAGAAGTGTGAAGAAAGACTTGTTGAAATCTGGTCCCAAATGGGATAAGAACCCACAACCAATGCTTTGAGGCAGTAAATGGCTTGTATAAATTTATTTTGGGTTAGAATATGTTATAATACAATGAATTTGATTGATTACAGGTCCTAGAGATGGATGAAGAATGTTTAGAAGTGTGAAGAAAGACTTATTGAAATCTGGTCCCAAATTGGATAAAAACCCACAACCAATGCTTTGAGGCTGTAAATGGCTTGTATAAAGTTATTTTGGGTTAGAATATGTTATAATACAATGAATATGATTGATTACAAGTGCTATATATGGATGAAGAATCTTTAGAAGTGTGAAGAATGACTTGTTGAAATCTGGTTCCAAATGGGATACGAACCCAAAACAAATGCTTTGAGGCAGTAAATGGCTTGTATAAAGTTATTTTGGGTTAGAATATGTTATAATACAATGAATTTGATTGATTACAAGTCCTAGAGATGGATGAAGAATGTTTAGAAGTGTGAAGAAAGACTTATTGAAATCTGGTCCCAAATTGGATAAGAACCCACAATCAATGCTTTGAGGCTTTAAATGGCTTGTATAAAGTTATTTTGGGTAAGAATATGTTATAATACAATGAATATGATTGATTACAAGTGCTATATATGGATGAAGAATCTTTAGAAGTGTGAAGAAAGACTTGTTGAAATCTGGTTCCAAATGGGATACGAACCCAAAACAAATGCTTTGAGGCAGTAAATGGCTTGTATAAAGTTATTTTGGGTTAGAATATGTTATAATACAATGAATTTGATTGATTACAAGTGCTAGAGATGGATGAAGAATATTTAGAAGTGTGAAGAAAGACTTGTTGAAAATTGGTCCCAAATGGGATAAGAACCCACAACCATTGCTTTGAGGCAGTAAATGGCTTGTATAAAGTTATTTTGGGTTAGAATATGTTATAATACAATGAATTTGATTGATTACAAGTCCTAGAGATAGATGAAGAATGTTTAGAAGTGTGAAGAAAGACTTATTGAAATCTGGTCCCAAATGGGGTAAGAATCCAAAACAAATGCTTTGAGGCAGTAAATGGCTTGTATAAAGTTATTTTGGGTTAGAATATGTTATAATACAATGAATTTGATTGATTACAAGTGCTAGAGATTGATGAAGAATGTTTAGAAGTGTGAAGAAAGACTTATTGAAATATTGTCCCAAATAAGATAAGAACCCACAACCATTGCTTTGAGGCAGTAAATGGCTTGTAAAAGGTTATTTTGGGTTAGAATATGTTATAATACAATTAATTTGATTGATTACAAGTGCTAGAGATGGATAAATACTGTTTAGAAGTGTGAAGAAAGACTTATTGAAATCTGGTCCCAAATGGGATAAGAACCCCCAACCATTGCTTTGAGGCAGTAAATGGCTTGTATAAAGTTATTTTGGTTTAGAATATGTTATAATACAATGAATTTGATTGCTTACAAGTTCTAGAGATGGATGAAGAATATTTAGAAGTGTGAAGAAAGACTTATTGAAATCTGGTCCCAAATGGGATAAGAACCCACAACCATTGCTTTGAGGCAGTAAATGGCTTGTATAAAGTTATTTTGGGTTAGAATATGTTATAATACAATGAGTTTGATTGATTACAAGTGCTAGAGATAGATGAAGAATGTTTAGAAGTGTGAAGAAAGACTTATTGAAATCTGGTCCCAAATGGGATAAGAACCCACAACCATTGCTTTGAGGCAGTAAATGGCTTGTATAAGGTTATTTTGGGTTAGAATATGTTATAATACAATGAATTTGATTGATTACAAGTGCTAGAGATAGATGAAGAATGTTTAGAAGTGTGAAGAAAGACTTATTGAAATCTGGTCCCAAATGGGATAAGAACCCACAACCATTGCTTTGAGGCAGTAAATGGCTTGTATAAGGTTATTTTGGGTTAGAATATGTTATAATACAATGAATTTGATTGATTACAAGTGCTAGAGATGGATGTAGAATGTTTAGAAGTGTGAAGAAAGACTTGTTGAAATCTGGTCCCAATTGGGATAAGAACCCACAACCATTGCTTTGAGGCAGTAAATGGCTTGTATAAAGTTATTTTGGGTTAGAATATGTTATAACACAATGAATTTGATTGATTACTAGTCCTAGACATGGATGAAGAATGGTTAGAAGTGTGAAGAAAGACTTGTTGAAATTTGGTCCCAAATGGGATAAGAACCCACAACCATTGCTTTGATGCAGTAAATGGCTTGTAAAAGGTTATTTTGGGTTAGAATATGTTATAATACAATGAATTTGATTGATTACAAGTGCTAGATATGGATGAAGAATGTTTAGAAGTGTTAAGAAAGACTTATTGAAACCTGGTCCCAAATGGGATAAGAACCCACAACCAATGCTGCGAGGCAGTAAATGGCTTGTATAAAGTTATTTTGGGTTAGAATATGTTATAATACAATGAATTTAATTAATTACAAGTCCTAGAGATGGATGAAGAATGTTTAGAAGTGTGAAGAAAGACTTGTTGAAATCTGGTCCCAAATGGGATAAGAACCCACAACCAATGCTTTGAGGCAGTAAATAGCTTGTATAAATTTATTTTGGGTTAGAATATGTTATAATACAATGAATTTGATTGATTACAGGTCCTAGAGATGGATGAAGAATGTTTAGAAGTGTGAAGAAACACTTATTGAAATCTGGTCCCAAATTGGATAATAACCCACAATCAATGCTTTGAGGCTGTAAATGGCTTGTATAAAGTTATTTTGGGTTAGAATATGTTATAATACAATGAATTTGATTGATTACAAGTGCTAGATATGGATGAAGAATCTTTAGAAGTGTGAAGAAAGACTTGTTGAAATCTGGTCCCAAATGGGATAAGAACCCACAACCAATGCTTTGAAACAGTAAATGGCTTTTATAAAGTTATTTTGGGTTAGAATATGTTATAATACAATAAATTTGATTGATAACAAGTGCTAGAGATGGATGAAGAATGTTTAAAAGTGTGAAGAAAGACTTGTTGAAATCTGGTCCCAAATGGGATAAGAACCCACAACCATTGCTTTGAGGCAGTAAATGGCTTGTAACCGGTTATTTTGGGTTAGAATATGTTATAATACAATGCATTTGATTGATTACAAGTCCTAGAGATGGATGAAGAATGTTTAGAAGTGTGAAGAAAGACTTGTTGAAATCTGGTCCCAAATGGGATAAGAACCCACAACCAATGCTTTGAGGCAGTAAATGGCTTGTATAAATTTATTTTGGGTTAGAATATGTTATAATACAATGAATTTGATTGATTACAGCTCCTAGAGATGGATGAAGAATGTTTAGGAGTGTCAAGAAAGACTTATTGAAATCTGGTCCCAAATTGGATAAGAACCCACAACCAATGCTTTGAGGCTGTAAATGGCTTGTATAAAGTTATTTTGGGTTAGAATATGTTATAATACAATGAATATGATTGATTACAAGTACTATATATGGATAAAGAATCTTTTGAAGTGTGAAGAAAGACTTGTTGAAATCTGGTTCCAAATGGGATACGAACCCAAAACAAATGCTTTGATGCAGTAAATGGCTTGTATAAAGTTATTTTGGGTTAGAATATGTTATAATACAATGAATTTGATTGATTACATGTCCTAGAGATGGATGAAGAATGTTTAGAAGTGTGAAGAAAGACTTATTGAAATCTGGTCCCAAATTGGATAAGAACCCACAACCAATGCTTTGAGGCTGTAAATGGCTTGTATAAAGTTATTTTGGGTTAGAATATGTTATAATACAATGAATATGATTGATTACAAGTGCTATATATGGATGAAGAATCTTTAGAAGTGTGAAGAAAGACTTGTTGAAATCTGGTTCCAAATGGGATACGAACCCAAAACAAATGCTTTGAGGCAGTAAATGGCTTGTATAAAGTTATTTTGGGTTATAATATGTTATAATACAATGAATTTGATTGATTACAAGTGCTAGAGATGGATGAAGAATATTTAGAAGTGTGAAGAAAGACTTGTTGAAAATTGGTCCCAAATGGGATAAGAACCCACAACCATTGCTTTGAGGCAGTAAATGGCTTGTATAAGGTTATTTTGGGTTAGAATATGTTATAATACAATGAATTTGATTGATTACAAGTGCTAGAGATAGATGAAGAATGTTTAGAAGTGTGAAGAAAGACTTGTTGAAAATTGGTCCCAAATGGGATAAGAACCCACAACCATTGCTTTGAGGCAGTAAATGGCTTGTATAAAGTTATTTTGGGTTAGAATATGTTATAATACAATGAATTTGATTGATTACAAGTCCTAGAGATGGATGAAGAATGTTTAGAAGTGTGAAGAAAGACTTATTGAAATCTTGTCCCAAATGGGGTAAGAATCCAAAACAAATGCTTTGAGGCAGTAAATGGCTTGTATAAAGTTATTTTGGGTTAGAATATGTTATAATACAATGAATTTGATTGATTACAAGTGCTAGAGATGGATGAAGAATGTTTAGAAGTGTGAAGAAAGACTTATTGAAATATTGTCCCAAATAGGATAAGAACCCACAACCATTGCTTTGAGGCAGTAAATGGCTTGTAAAAGGTTATTTTGGGTTAGAATATGTTATAATACAATTAATTTGATTGATTACAAGTGCTAGAGATGGATGAAGACTGTTTAGAAGTGTGAAGAAAGACTTATTGAAATCTGGTCCCAAATGGGATAAGAACCCACAACCATTGCTTTGAGGCAGTAAATGGCTTGTATAAAGTTATTTTGGGTTAGAATATGTTATAATACAATGAATTTGATTGCTTACAAGTGCTAGAGATGGATGAAGAATGTTGAGAAGTGTGAAGAAAGACTTATTGAAATCTGGTCCCAAATGGGATAAGAACCCACAACCATTGCTTTGAGGCAGTAAATGGCTTGTATAAAGTTATTTTGGGTTAGAATATGTTATAATACAATGAATTTGATTGATTACAAGTACTAGAGATGGATGAAGAATGTTTAGAAGTGTGAAGAAAGACTTATTGAAATCTGGTCCCAAATGGGATTATAACCCACAACCATTGCTTTGAGGCAGTAAATGGCTTGTATAAGGTTATTTTGGGTTAGAATATGTTATAATACAATTAATTTGATTGATTACAAGTGCTAGAGATGGATGTAGAATGTTTAGAAGTGTGAAGAAAGACTTGTTGAAATCTGGTCCCAAATGGGATAAGAACCCACAACCATTGCTTTGAGGCAGTAAATGGCTTGTATAAAGTTATTTTGGGTTAGAATATGTTATAATACAATAGATTTGATTGATTACAAGTCCTAGATATGGATGAAGAATGGTTAGAAGTGTGAAGAAAGACTTGTTGAAATTTGGTCCCAAATGGGATAAGAACCCACAACCATTGCTTTGATGCAGTAAATGGCTTGTAAAAGGTTATTTTGGGTTAGAATATGTTATAATACAATGAATTTGATTGATTACAAGTGCTAGATATGGATGAAGAATGTTTAGAAGTGTTAAGAAAGACTTATTGAAATCTGGTCCCAAATTGGATAAGAACCCACAACCAATGCTTTGAGGCTGTAAATGGCTTGTATAAAGTTATTTTAGGTTAGAATATGTTATAATACAATGAATTTGATTGATTACAAGTGCTAGAGATGGATGAAGAATGTTTAGAAGTGTGAAGAAAGACTTATTGAAATATTGTCCCAAATAGGATAAGAACCCACAACCATTGCTTTGAGGCAGTAAATGGCTTGTAAAAGGTTATTTTGGGTTAGAATATGTTATAATACAATTAATTTGATTGATTACAAGTGCTAGAGATGGATGAAGACTGTTTAGAAGTGTGAAGAAAGACTTATTGAAATCTGGTCCCAAATGGGATAAGAACCCACAACCATTGCTTTGAGGCAGTAAATGGCTTGTATAAGGTTATTTTGGGTTAGAATATGTTATAATACAATGAATTTGATTGATTACAAGTGCTAGAGATAGATGAAGAATGTTTAGAAGTGTGAAGAAAGACTTATTGAAATCTGGTCCCAAATGGGATAAGAACCCACAACCATTGCTTTGAGGCAGTAAATGGCTTGTATAAAGTTATTTTGGGTTAGAATATGTTATAATACAATGCATTTGATTGATTACAAGTCCTAGAGATGGATGAAGAATGTTTAGAAGTGTGAAGAAAGACTTGTTGAAATCTGGTCCCAAATGGGATAAGAACCCACAACCAATGCTTTGAGGCAGTAAATGGCTTGTATAAATTTATTTTGGGTTAGAATATGTTATAATACAATGAATTTGATTGATTACAGCTCCTAGAGATGGATGAAGAATGTTTAGGAGTGTGAAGAAAGACTTATTGAAATCTGGTCCCAAATTGGATAAGAACCCACAACCAATGCTTTGAGGCTGTAAATGGCTTGTATAAAGTTATTTTGGGTTAGAATATGTTATAATACAATGAATATGATTGATTACAAGTACTATATATGGATAAAGAATCTTTTGAAGTGTGAAGAAAGACTTGTTGAAATCTGGTTCCAAATGGGATACGAACCCAAAACAAATGCTTTGATGCAGTAAATGGCTTGTATAAAGTTATTTTGGGTTAGAATATGTTATAATACAATGAATTTGATTGATTACATGTCCTAGAGATGGATGAAGAATGTTTAGAAGTGTGAAGAAAGACTTATTGAAATCTGGTCCCAAATTGGATAAGAACCCACAACCAATGCTTTGAGGCTGTAAATGGCTTGTATAAAGTTATTTTGGGTTAGAATATGTTATAATACAATGAATATGATTGATTACAAGTGCTATATATGGATGAAGAATCTTTAGAAGTGTGAAGAAAGACTTGTTGAAATCTGGTTCCAAATGGGATACGAACCCAAAACAAATGCTTTGAGGCAGTAAATGGCTTGTATAAAGTTATTTTGGGTTAGAATATGTTATAATACAATGAATTTGATTGCTTACAAGTGCTAGAGATGGATGAAGAATGTTGAGAAGTGTGAAGAAAGACTTATTGAAATCTGGTCCCAAATGGGATAAGAACCCACAACCATTGCTTTGAGGCAGTAAATGGCTTGTATAAAGTTATTTTGGGTTAGAATATGTTATAATACAATGAATTTGATTGATTACAAGTACTAGAGATGGATGAAGAATGTTTAGAAGTGTGAAGAAAGACTTATTGAAATCTGGTCCCAAATGGGATTATAACCCACAACCATTGCTTTGAGGCAGTAAATGGCTTGTATAAGGTTATTTTGGGTTAGAATATGTTATAATACAATTAATTTGATTGATTACAAGTGCTAGAGATGGATGTAGAATGTTTAGAAGTGTGAAGAAAGACTTGTTGAAATCTGGTCCCAAATGGGATAAGAACCCACAACCATTGCTTTGAGGCAGTAAATGGCTTGTATAAAGTTATTTTGGGTTAGAATATGTTATAATACAATAGATTTGATTGATTACAAGTCCTAGATATGGATGAAGAATGGTTAGAAGTGTGAAGAAAGACTTGTTGAAATTTGGTCCCAAATGGGATAAGAACCCACAACCATTGCTTTGATGCAGTAAATGGCTTGTAAAAGGTTATTTTGGGTTAGAATATGTTATAATACAATGAATTTGATTGATTACAAGTGCTAGATATGGATGAAGAATGTTTAGAAGTGTTAAGAAAGACTTATTGAAATCTGGTCCCAAATTGGATAAGAACCCACAACCAATGCTTTGAGGCTGTAAATGGCTTGTATAAAGTTATTTTAGGTTAGAATATGTTATAATACAATGAATTTGATTGATTACAAGTGCTAGAGATGGATGAAGAATGTTTAGAAGTGTGAAGAAAGACTTATTGAAATATTGTCCCAAATAGGATAAGAACCCACAACCATTGCTTTGAGGCAGTAAATGGCTTGTAAAAGGTTATTTTGGGTTAGAATATGTTATAATACAATTAATTTGATTGATTACAAGTGCTAGAGATGGATGAAGACTGTTTAGAAGTGTGAAGAAAGACTTATTGAAATCTGGTCCCAAATGGGATAAGAACCCACAACCATTGCTTTGAGGCAGTAAATGGCTTGTATAAGGTTATTTTGGGTTAGAATATGTTATAATACAATGAATTTGATTGATTACAAGTGCTAGAGATAGATGAAGAATGTTTAGAAGTGTGAAGAAAGACTTATTGAAATCTGGTCCCAAATGGGATAAGAACCCACAACCATTGCTTTGAGGCAGTAAATGGCTTGTATAAAGTTATTTTGGGTTAGAATATGTTATAATACAATGCATTTGATTGATTACAAGTCCTAGAGATGGATGAAGAATGTTTAGAAGTGTGAAGAAAGACTTGTTGAAATCTGGTCCCAAATGGGATAAGAACCCACAACCAATGCTTTGAGGCAGTAAATGGCTTGTATAAATTTATTTTGGGTTAGAATATGTTATAATACAATGAATTTGATTGATTACAGCTCCTAGAGATGGATGAAGAATGTTTAGGAGTGTGAAGAAAGACTTATTGAAATCTGGTCCCAAATTGGATAAGAACCCACAACCAATGCTTTGAGGCTGTAAATGGCTTGTATAAAGTTATTTTGGGTTAGAATATGTTATAATACAATGAATATGATTGATTACAAGTACTATATATGGATAAAGAATCTTTTGAAGTGTGAAGAAAGACTTGTTGAAATCTGGTTCCAAATGGGATACGAACCCAAAACAAATGCTTTGATGCAGTAAATGGCTTGTATAAAGTTATTTTGGGTTAGAATATGTTATAATACAATGAATTTGATTGATTACATGTCCTAGAGATGGATGAAGAATGTTTAGAAGTGTGAAGAAAGACTTATTGAAATCTGGTCCCAAATTGGATAAGAACCCACAACCAATGCTTTGAGGCTGTAAATGGCTTGTATAAAGTTATTTTGGGTTAGAATATGTTATAATACAATGAATATGATTGATTACAAGTGCTATATATGGATGAAGAATCTTTAGAAGTGTGAAGAAAGACTTGTTGAAATCTGGTTCCAAATGGGATACGAACCCAAAACAAATGCTTTGAGGCAGTAAATGGCTTGTATAAAGTTATTTTGGGTTATAATATGTTATAATACAATGAATTTGATTGATTACAAGTGCTAGAGATGGATGAAGAATATTTAGAAGTGTGAAGAAAGACTTGTTGAAAATTGGTCCCAAATGGGATAAGAACCCACAACCATTGCTTTGAGGCAGTAAATGGCTTGTATAAAGTTATTTTGGGTTAGAATATGTTATAATACAATGAATTTGATTGATTACAAGTACTAGAGATGGATGAAGAATGTTTTGGAAGTGTGAAGAAAGACTTATTGAAATCTTGTCCCAAATGGGATTATAACCCACAACCATTGCTTTGAGGCAGTAAATGGCTTGTATAAGGTTATTTTGGGTTAGAATATGTTATAATACAATGAATTTGATTGATTACAAGTGCTAGAGATGGATGTAGAATGTTTAGAAGTGTGAAGAAAGACTTGTTGAAATCTGGTCCCAATTGGGATAAGAACCCACAACCATTGCTTTGAGGCAGTAAATGGCTTGTATAAAGTTATTTTGGGTTAGAATATGTTATAATACAATGAATTTGATTGATTACAAGTCCTAGACATGGATGAAGAATGGTTAGAAGTGTGAAGAAAGACTTGTTGAAATTTGGTCCCAAATGGGATAAGAACCCACAACCATTGCTTTGATGCAGTAAATGGCTTGTAAAAGGTTATTTTGGGTTAGAATATGTTATAATACAATGAATTTGATTGATTACAAGTGCTAGATATGGATGAAGAATGTTTAGAAGTGTTAAGAAAGACTTATTGAAATCTGGTCCCAAATGGGATAAGAACCCACAACCAATGCTGTGAGGCAGTAAATGGCTTGTATAAAGTTATTTTGGGTTAGAATATGTTATAATACAATGAATTTGATTAATTACAAGTCCTAGAGATGGATGAAGAATGTTTAGAAGTGTGAAGAAAGACTTGTTGAAATCTGGTCCCAAATGGGATAAGAACCCACAACCAATGCTTTGAGGCAGTAAATGGCTTGTATAAATTTATTTTGGGTTAGAATATGTTATAATACAATGAATTTGATTGATTACAGGTCCTAGAGATGGATGAAGAATGTTTAGAAGTGTGAAGAAACACTTATTGAAATCTGGTCCCAAATTGGATAATAACCCACAACCAATGCTTTGAGGCTGTAAATGGCTTGTATAAAGTTATTTTGGGTTAGAATATGTTATAATACAATGAATTTGATTGATTACAAGTGCTAGATATGGATGAAGAATCTTTAGAAGTGTGAAGAAAGACTTGTTCAAATCTGGTCCCAAATGGGATAAGAACCCACAACCATTGCTTTGAGGCAGTAAATGGCTTGTAAACGGTTATTTTGGGTTAGAATATGTTATAATACAATGCATTTGATTGATTACAAGTCCTAGAGATGGATGAAGAATGTTTAGAAGTGTGAAGAAAGACTTGTTGAAATCTGGTCCCAAATGGGATAAGAACCCACAACCAATGCTTTGAGGCAGTAAATGGCTTGTATAAATTTATTTTTGGTTAGAATATGTTATAATACAATGAATTTGATTGATTACAGCTCCTAGAGATGGATGAAGAATGTTTAGAAGTGTGAAGAAAGACTTATTGAAATCTGGTCCCAAATTGGATAAGAACCCACAACCAATGCTTTGGGGCTGTAAATGGCTTGTATAAAGTTATTTTGGGTTAGAATATGTTATAATACAATGAATATGATTGATTACAAGTGCTATATATGGATGAAGAATCTTTAGAAGTGTGAAGAAAGACTTGTTGAAATCTGGTTCCAAATGGGATACGAACCCAAAACAAATGCTTTGAGGCAGTAAATGGCTTGTATAAAGTTATTTTGGGTTAGAATATGTTATAATACAATGAATTTGATTGATTACAAGTCCTAGAGATGGATGAAGAATGTTTAGAAGTGTGAAGAAAGACTTATTGAAATCTGGTCCCAAATTGGATAAGAACCCACAACCAATGCTTTGAGGCTGTAAATGGCTTGTATAAAGTTATTTTGGGTTAGAATATGTTATAATACAATGAATATGATTGATTACAAGTGCTATATATGGATGAAGAATCTTTAGAAGTGTGAAGAAAGACTTGTTGAAATCTGGTTCCAAATGGGATACGAACCCAAAACAAATGCTTTGAGGCAGTAAATGGCTTGTATAAAGTTATTTTGGGTTAGACTATGTTATAATACAATGAATTTGATTGATTACAAGTGCTAGAGATGGATGAAGAATATTTAGAAGTGTGAAGAAAGACTTGTTGAAAATTGGTCCCAAATGGGATAAGAACCCACAACCAATGCTTTGAGGCAGTAAATGGCTTCTATAAATTTATTTTGGGTTATAATATGTTATAATACAATGAATTTGATTGATTACAGGTCCTAGAGATGGATGAAGAATGTTTAGAAGTGTGAAGAAAGACTTATTGAAATCTGGTCCCAAATTGGATAAGAACCCACAACCAATGCTTTGAGGCTGTAAATGGCTTGTATAAAGTTATTTTGGGTTAGAATATGTTATAATACAATGAATATGATTGATTACAAGTGCTATATATGGATGAAGAATCTTTAGAATTGTGAAGAAAGACTTGTTGAAATCTGGTCTCAAATGGGATAAGAACCCACAACCATTGCTTTGAGGCAGTAAATGGCTTGTATAAAGTTATTTTGGGTTAGAATATGTTATAATACAATGAATTTGATTGATTACAAGTCCTAGAGATGGATGAAGAATGTTTAGAAGTGTGAAGAAAGACGTATTGAAATCTGGTCCCAAATGGGGTAAGAATCCAAAACAAATGCTTTGAGGCAGTAAATGGCTTGTATAAAGTTATTTTGGGTTAGAATATGTTATAATACAATGAATTTGATTGATTACAAGTGCTAGAGATGGATGAAGAATGTTTAGAAGTGTGAAGAAAGACTTATTGAAATCTGGTCCCAAATGGGATTATAACCCACAACCATTGCTTTGAGGCAGTAAATGGCTTGTATAAGGTTATTTTGGGTTAGAATATGTTATAATACAATGAATTTGATTGATTACAAGTGCTAGAGATGGATGTAGAATGTTTAGAAGTGTGAAGAAAGACTTGTTGAAATCTGGTCCCAAATGGGATAAGAACCTACAACCATTGCTTTGAGGCAGTAAATGGCTTGTATAAAGTTATTTTGGGTTAGAATATGTTATAATACAGTGAATTTGATTGATTACAAGTCCTAAACATGGATGAAGAATGGTTAGAAGTGTGAAGAAAGACTTGTTGAAATTTGGTCCCAAATGGGATAAGAACCCACAACCATTGCTTTGATGCAGTAAATGGCTTGTAAAAGGTTATTTTGGGTTAGAATATGTTATAATACAATGAATTTGATTGATTACAAGTGCTAGATATGGATGAAGAATGTTTAGAAGTGTTAAGAAAGACTTATTGAAATCTGGTCCCAAATTGGATAAGAACCCACAACCAATGCTTTGAGGCTGTAAATGGCTTGTATAAAGTTATTTTGGGTTAGAATATGTTATAATACAATGAATTTGATTGATTACAAGTGCTAGAGATGGATGAAGAATGTTTAGAAGTGTGAAGAAAGACTTATTGAAATATTGTCCCAAATAGGATAAGAACCCACAACCATTGCTTTGAGGCTGTAAATGGCTTGTAAAAGGTTATTTTGGGTTAGAATATCTTATAATACAATTAATTTGATTGATTACAAGTGCTAGAGATGGATGAAGACTGTTTAGAAGTGTGAAGAAAGACTTATTGAAATCTGGTCCCAAATGGGATAAGAACCCACAACCATTGCTTTGAGGCAGTAAATGGCTTGTATAAAGTTATTTTGGGTTAGAATATGTTATAATACAATGAATTTGATTGATTACAAGTGCTAGAGATGGATGAAGAATGTTTAGAAGTGTGAAGAAAGACTTATTGAAATCTGGTCCCAAATGGGATAAGAACCCACAACCATTGCTTTGAGGCAGTAAATGGCTTGTATAAGGTTATTTTGGGTTAGAATATGTTGTAATACAATGAATTTGATTGATTACAAGTGCTAGGGATAGATGAAGAATGTTTAGAAGTGTGAAGAAAGACTTATTGAAATCTGGTCCCAAATGGGATAAGAACCCACAACCATTGCTTTGAGGCAGTAAATGGCTTGTATAAAGTTATTTTGGGTTAGAATATGTTATAATACAATGAATTTGATTGATTACAAGTCCTAGACATGGATGAAGAATGGTTAGAAGTATGAAGAAAGACTTGTTGAAATTTGGTCCCAAATGGGATAAGAACCCACAACCATTGCTTTGATGCAGTAAATGGCTTGTAAAAGGTTATTTTGGGTTAGAATATGTTATAATACAATGAATTTGATTGATTACAAGTGCTAGATATCGATGAAGAATGTTTAGAAGTGTTAAGAAAGACTTATTGAAATCTGGTCCCAAATTGGATAAGAACCCACAACCAATGCTTTGAGGCTGTAAATGGCTTGTATAAAGTTATTTTGGGTTAGAATATGTTATAATACAATGAATTTGATTGATTACAAGTGCTAGAGATGGATGAAGAATGTTTAGAAGTGTGAAGAAAGACTTATTGAAATATTGTCCCAAATAGGATAAGAACCCACAACCATTGCTTTGAGGCAGTAAATGGCTTGTAAAAGGTTATTTTGGGTTAGAATATGTTATAATACAATTAATTTGATTGATTACAAGTGCTAGAGATGGATGAAGACTGTTTAGAAGTGTGAAGAAAGACTTATTGAAATCTGGTCCCAAATGGGATAAGAACCCACAACCATTGCTTTGAGGCAGTAAATGGCTTGTATAAAGTTATTTTGGGTTAGAATATGTTATAATACAATGAATTTGATTGATTACAAGTGCTAGAGATGGATGAAGAATGTTTAGAAGTGTGAAGAAAGACTTATTGAAATGTGGTCCCAAATGGGATAAGAACCCACAACCATTGCTTTGAGGCAGTAAATGGCTTGTATAAAGTTATTTTGGGTTAAAATATGTTATAATACAATGAATTTGATTGATTACAAGTACTAGAGATGGATGAAGAATGTTTTGGAAGTGTGAAGAAAGACTTATTGAAATCTTGTCCCAAATGGGATTATAACCCACAACCATTGCTTTGAGGCAGTAAATGGCTTGTATAAGGTTATTTTGGGTTAGAATATGTTATAATACAATGAATTTGATTGATTACAAGTGCTAGAGATGGATGTAGAATGTTTAGAAGTGTGAAGAAAGACTTGTTGAAATCTGGTCCCAATTGGGATAAGAACCCACAACCATTGCTTTGAGGCAGTAAATGGCTTGTATAAAGTTATTTTGGGTTAGAATATGTTATAATACAATGAATTTGATTGATTACAAGTCCTAGACATGGATGAAGAATGGTTAGAAGTGTGAAGAAAGACTTGTTGAAATTTGGTCCCAAATGGGATAAGAACCCACAACAATTGCTTTGATGCAGTAAATGGCTTGTAAAAGGTTATTTTAGGTTAGAATATGTTATAATACAATGAATTTGATTGATTACAAGTGCTAGATATGGATGAAGAATGTTTAGAAGTGTTAAGAAAGACTTATTGAAATCTGGTCCCAAATTGGATAAGAACCCACAACCAATGCTTTGAGGCTGTAAATGGCTTGTATAAAGTTATTTTGGGTTAGAATATGTTATAATACAATGAATTTGATTGATTACAAGTGCTAGAGATGGATGAAGAATGTTTAGAAGTGTGAAGAAAGACTTATTGAAATATTGTCCCAAATAGGATAAGAACCCACAACCATTGCTTTGAGGCTGTAAATGGCTTGTAAAAGGTTATTTTGGGTTAGAATATCTTATAATACAATTAATTTGATTGATTACAAGTGCTAGAGATGGATGAAGACTGTTTAGAAGTGTGAAGAAAGACTTATTGAAATCTGGTCCCAAATGGGATAAGAACCCACAACCATTGCTTTGAGGCAGTAAATGGCTTGTATAAAGTTATTTTGGGTTAGAATATGTTATAATACAATGAATTTGATTGATTACAAGTGCTAGAGATGGATGAAGAATGTTTAGAAGTGTGAAGAAAGACTTATTGAAATCTGGTCCCAAATGGGATAAGAACCCACAACCATTGCTTTGAGGCAGTAAATGGCTTGTATAAGGTTATTTTGGGTTAGAATATGTTGTAATACAATGAATTTGATTGATTACAAGTGCTAGGGATAGATGAAGAATGTTTAGAAGTGTGAAGAAAGACTTATTGAAATCTGGTCCCAAATGGGATAAGAACCCACAACCATTGCTTTGAGGCAGTAAATGGCTTGTATAAAGTTATTTTGGGTTAGAATATGTTATAATACAATGAATTTGATTGATTACAAGTCCTAGACATGGATGAAGAATGGTTAGAAGTATGAAGAAAGACTTGTTGAAATTTGGTCCCAAATGGGATAAGAACCCACAACCATTGCTTTGATGCAGTAAATGGCTTGTAAAAGGTTATTTTGCGTTAGAATATGTTATAATACAATGAATTTGATTGATTACAAGTGCTAGATATCGATGAAGAATGTTTAGAAGTGTTAAGAAAGACTTATTGAAATCTGGTCCCAAATTGGATAAGAACCCACAACCAATGCTTTGAGGCTGTAAATGGCTTGTATAAAGTTATTTTGGGTTAGAATATGTTATAATACAATGAATTTGATTGATTACAAGTGCTAGAGATGGATGAAGAATGTTTAGAAGTGTGAAGAAAGACTTATTGAAATATTGTCCCAAATAGGATAAGAACCCACAACCATTGCTTTGAGGCAGTAAATGGCTTGTAAAAGGTTATTTTGGGTTAGAATATGTTATAATACAATTAATTTGATTGATTACAAGTGCTAGAGATGGATGAAGACTGTTTAGAAGTGTGAAGAAAGACTTATTGAAATCTGGTCCCAAATGGGATAAGAACCCACAACCATTGCTTTGAGGCAGTAAATGGCTTGTATAAAGTTATTTTGGGTTAGAATATGTTATAATACAATGAATTTGATTGATTACAAGTGCTAGAGATGGATGAAGAATGTTTAGAAGTGTGAAGAAAGACTTATTGAAATGTGGTCCCAAATGGGATAAGAACCCACAACCATTGCTTTGAGGCAGTAAATGGCTTGTATAAAGTTATTTTGGGTTAAAATATGTTATAATACAATGAATTTGATTGATTACAAGTACTAGAGATGGATGAAGAATGTTTTGGAAGTGTGAAGAAAGACTTATTGAAATCTTGTCCCAAATGGGATTATAACCCACAACCATTGCTTTGAGGCAGTAAATGGCTTGTATAAGGTTATTTTGGGTTAGAATATGTTATAATACAATGAATTTGATTGATTACAAGTGCTAGAGATGGATGTAGAATGTTTAGAAGTGTGAAGAAAGACTTGTTGAAATCTGGTCCCAATTGGGATAAGAACCCACAACCATTGCTTTGAGGCAGTAAATGGCTTGTATAAAGTTATTTTGGGTTAGAATATGTTATAATACAATGAATTTGATTGATTACAAGTCCTAGACATGGATGAAGAATGGTTAGAAGTGTGAAGAAAGACTTGTTGAAATTTGGTCCCAAATGGGATAAGAACCCACAACAATTGCTTTGATGCAGTAAATGGCTTGTAAAAGGTTATTTTAGGTTAGAATATGTTATAATACAATGAATTTGATTGATTACAAGTGCTAGATATGGATGAAGAATGTTTAGAAGTGTTAAGAAAGACTTATTGAAATCTGGTCCCAAATGGGATAAGAACCCACAACCAATGCTGTGAGGCAGTAAATGGCTTGTATAAAGTTATTTTAGGTTAGAATATGTTATAATACAATGAATTTGATTAATTACAAGTCCTAGAGATGGATGAAGAATGTTTAGAAGTGTGAAGAAAGACTTGTTGAAATCTGGTCCCAAATGGGATAAGAACCCACAACCAATGCTTTGAGGCAGTAAATGGCTTGTATAAATTTATTTTGGGTTAGAATATGTTATAATACAATGAATTTGATTGATTACAGGTCCTAGAGATGGATGAAGAATGTTTAGAAGTGTGAAGAAACACTTATTGAAATCTGTTCCCAAATTGGATAATAACCCACAACCAATGCTTTGAGGCTGTAAATGGCTTGTATAAAGTTATTTTGGGTTAGAATATGTTATAATACAATGAATTTGATTGATTACAAGTGCTAGATATGGATGAAGAATCTTTAGAAGTGTGAAGAAAGACTTGTTGAAATCTGGTCCCAAATGGGATAAGAACCCACAACCATTGCTTTGAGGCAGTAAATGGCTTGTAAACGGTTATTTTGGGTTAGAATATGTTATAATACAATGCATTTGATTGATTACAAGTCCTAGAGATGGATGAAGAATGTTTAGAAGTGTGAAGAAAGACTTGTTGAAATCTGGTCCCAAATGGGATAAGAACCCACAACCAATGCTTTGAGGCAGTAAATGGCTTGTATAAATTTATTTTTGGTTAGAATATGTTATAATACAATGAATTTGATTGATTACAGCTCCTAGAGATGGATGAAGAATGTTTAGAAGTGTGAAGAAAGACTTATTGAAATCTGGTCCCAAATTGGATAAGAACCCACAACCAATGCTTTGGGGCTGTAAATGGCTTGTATAAAGTTATTTTGGGTTAGAATATGTTATAATACAATGAATATGATTGATTACAAGTGCTATATATGGATGAAGAATCTTTAGAAGTGTGAAGAAAGACTTGTTGAAATCTGGTTCCAAATGGGATACGAACCCAAAACAAATGGTTTGAGGCAGTAAATGGCTTGTATAAAGTTATTTTGGGTTAGAATATGTTATAATACAATGAATTTGATTGATTACAAGTCCTAGAGATGGATGAAGAATGTTTAGAAGTGTGAAGAAAGACTTATTGAAATCTGGTCCCAAATTGGATAAGAACCCACAACCAATGCTTTGAGGCTGTAAATGGCTTGTATAAAGTTATTTTGGGTTAGAATATGTTATAATACAATGAATATGATTGATTACAAGTGCTATATATGGATGAAGAATCTTTAGAAGTGTGAAGAAAGACTTGTTGAAATCTGGTTCCAAATGGGATACGAACCCAAAACAAATGCTTTGAGGCAGTAAATGGCTTGTATAAAGTTATTTTGGGTTAGACTATGTTATAATACAATGAATTTGATTGATTACAAGTGCTAGAGATGGATGAAGAATATTTAGAAGTGTGAAGAAAGACTTGTTGAAAATTGGTCCCAAATGGGATAAGAACCCACAACCAATGCTTTGAGGCAGTAAATGGCTTCTATAAATTTATTTTGGGTTATAATATGTTATAATACAATGAATTTGATTGATTACAGGTCCTAGAGATGGATGCAGAATGTTTAGAAGTGTGAAGAAAGACTTATTGAAATCTGGTCCCAAATTGGATAAGAACCCACAACCAATGCTTTGAGGCAGTAAATGGCTTGTATAAAGTTATTTTGGGTTAGAATATGTTATAATACAATGAATTTGATTGATTACAAGTCCTAGAGATGGATGAAGAATGTTTAGAAGTGTGAAGAAAGACGTATTGAAATCTGGTCCCAAATGGGGTAAGAATCCAAAACAAATGCTTTGAGGCAGTAAATGGCTTGTATAAAGTTATTTTGGGTTAGAATATGTTATAATACAATGAATTTGATTGATTACAAGTGCTAGAGATGGATGAAGAATGTTTAGAAGTGTGAAGAAAGACTTATTGAAATCTGGTCCCAAATGGGATTATAACCCACAACCATTGCTTTGAGGCAGTAAATGGCTTGTATAAGGTTATTTTGGGTTAGAATATGTTATAATACAATGAATTTGATTGATTACAAGTGCTAGAGATGGATGTAGAATGTTTAGAAGTGTGAAGAAAGACTTGTTGAAATCTGGTCCCAAATGGGATAAGAACCTACAACCATTGCTTTGAGGCAGTAAATGGCTTGTATAAAGTTATTTTGGGTTAGAATATGTTATAATACAGTGAATTTGATTGATTACAAGTCCTAGACATGGATGAAGAATGGTTAGAAGTGTGAAGAAAGACTTGTTGAAATTTGGTCCCAAATGGGATAAGAACCCACAACCATTGCTTTGATGCAGTAAATGGCTTGTAAAAGGTTATTTTGGGTTAGAATATGTTATAATACAATGAATTTGATTGATTACAAGTGCTAGATATGGATGAAGAATGTTTAGAAGTGTTAAGAAAGACTTATTGAAATCTGGTCCCAAATTGGATAAGAACCCACAACCAATGCTTTGAGGCTGTAAATGGCTGGTATAAAGTTATTTTGGGTTAGAATATGTTATAATACAATGAATTTGATTGATTACAAGTGCTAGAGATGGATGAAGAATGTTTAGAAGTGTGAAGAAAGACTTATTGAAATATTGTCCCAAATAGGATAAGAACCCACAACCATTGCTTTGAGGCAGTAAATGGCTTGTAAAAGGTTATTTTGGGTTAGAATATGTTATAATACAATTAATTTGATTGATTACAAGTGCTAGAGATGGATGAAGACTGTTTAGAAGTGTGAAGAAAGACTTATTGAAATCTGGTCCCAAATGGGATAAGAACCCACAACCATTGCTTTGAGGCAGTAAATGGCTTGTATAAAGTTATTTTGGGTTAGAATATGTTATAATACAATGAATTTGATTGATTACAAGTGCTAGAGATGGATGAAGAATGTTTAGAAGTGTGAAGAAAGACTTATTGAAATCTGGTCCCAAATGGGATAAGAACCCACAACCATTGCTTTGAGGCAGTAAATGGCTTGTATAAGGTTATTTTGGGTTAGAATATGTTGTAATACAATGAATTTGATTGATTACAAGTGCTAGGGATAGATGAAGAATGTTTAGAAGTGTGAAGAAAGACTTATTGAAATCTGGTCCCAAATGGGATAAGAACCCACAACCATTGCTTTGAGGCAGTAAATGGCTTGTATAAAGTTATTTTGGGTTAGAATATGTTATAATACAATGAATTTGATTGATTACAAGTCCTAGACATGGATGAAGAATGGTTAGAAGTGTGAAGAAAGACTTGTTGAAATTTGGTCCCAAATGGGATAAGAACCCACAACCATTGCTTTGATGCAGTAAATGGCTTGTAAAAGGTTATTTTGGGTTAGAATATGTTATAATACAATGAATTTGATTGATTACAAGTGCTAGATATCGATGAAGAATGTTTAGAAGTGTTAAGAAAGACTTATTGAAATCTGGTCCCAAATTGGATAAGAACCCACAACCAATGCTTTGAGGCTGTAAATGGCTTGTATAAAGTTATTTTGGGTTAGAATATGTTATAATACAATGAATTTGATTGATTACAAGTGCTAGAGATGGATGAAGAATGTTTAGAAGTGTGAAGAAAGACTTATTGAAATATTGTCCCAAATAGGATAAGAACCCACAACCATTGCTTTGAGGCAGTAAATGGCTTGTAAAAGGTTATTTTGGGTTAGAATATGTTATAATACAATTAATTTGATTGATTACAAGTGCTAGAGATGGATGAAGACTGTTTAGAAGTGTGAAGAAAGACTTATTGAAATCTGGTCCCAAATGGGATAAGAACCCACAACCATTGCTTTGAGGCAGTAAATGGCTTGTATAAAGTTATTTTGGGTTAGAATATGTTATAATACAATGAATTTGATTGATTACAAGTGCTAGAGATGGATGAAGAATGTTTAGAAGTGTGAAGAAAGACTTATTGAAATCTGGTCCCAAATGGGATAAGAACCCACAACCATTGCTTTGAGGCAGTAAATGGCTTGTATAAGGTTATTTTGGGTTAGAATATGTTGTAATACAATGAATTTGATTGATTACAAGTGCTAGGGATAGATGAAGAATGTTTAGAAGTGTGAAGAAAGACTTATTGAAATCTGGTCCCAAATGGGATAAGAACCCACAACCATTGCTTTGAGGCAGTAAATGGCTTGTATAAAGTTATTTTGGGTTAGAATATGTTATAATACAATGAATTTGATTGATTACAAGTCCTAGACATGGATGAAGAATGGTTAGAAGTGTGAAGAAAGACTTGTTGAAATTTGGTCCCAAATGGGATAAGAACCCACAACCATTGCTTTGATGCAGTAAATGGCTTGTAAAAGGTTATTTTGGGTTAGAATATGTTATAATACAATGAATTTGATTGATTACAAGTGCTAGATATCGATGAAGAATGTTTAGAAGTGTTAAGAAAGACTTATTGAAATCTGGTCCCAAATTGGATAAGAACCCACAACCAATGCTTTGAGGCTGTAAATGGCTTGTATAAAGTTATTTTGGGTTAGAATATGTTATAATACAATGAATTTGATTGATTACAAGTGCTAGAGATGGATGAAGAATGTTTAGAAGTGTAAAGAAAGACTTATTGAAATATTGTCCCAAATAGGATAAGAACCCACAACCATTGCTTTGAGGCAGTAAATGGCTTGTAAAAGGTTATTTTGGGTTAGAATATGTTATAATACAATTAATTTGATTGATTACAAGTGCTAGAGATGGATGAAGACTGTTTAGAAGTGTGAAGAAAGACTTATTGAAATCTGGTCCCAAATGGGATAAGAACCCACAACCATTGCTTTGAGGCAGTAAATGGCTTGTATAAAGTTATTTTGGGTTAGAATATGTTATAATACAATGAATTTGATTGATTACAAGTGCTAGAGATGGATGAAGAATGTTTAGAAGTGTGAAGAAAGACTTATTGAAATGTGGTCCCAAATGGGATAAGAACCCACAACCATTGCTTTGAGGCAGTAAATGGCTTGTATAAGGTTATTTTGGGTTAGAATATGTTGTAATACAATGAATTTGATTGATTACAAGTGCTAGGGATAGATGAAGAATGCTTAGAAGTGTGAAGAAAGACTTATTGAAATCTGGTCCCAAATGGGATAAGAACCCACAACCATTGCTTTGAGGCAGTAAATGGCTTGTATAAAGTTATTTTGGGTTAGAATATGTTATAATACAATGAATTTGATTGATTACAAGTGCTAGAGATGGATGAAGAATGTTTAGAAGTGTGAAGAAAGACTTATTGAAATCTGGTCCCAAATGGGATAAGAACCCACAACCATTGCTTTGAGGCAGTAAATGGCTTGTATAAATTTATTTTGGGTTAGAATATGTTATAATACAATGAATTTGATTGATTACAGGTCCTAGAGATGGATGAAGAATGTTTAGAAGTGTGAAGAAACACTTATTGAAATCTGGTCCCAAATTGGATAAGAACCCACAACCAATGCTTTGAGGCTGTAAATAGCTTGTATAAAGTTATTTTGGGTTAGAATATGTTATAATACAATGAATTTGATTGATTACAAGTGCTATATATGGATGAAGAATCTTTAGAAGTGTGAAGAAAGACTTGTTGAAATCTGGTCCCAAATGGGATAAGAACCCACAACCATTGCTTTGAGGCAGTAAATGGCTTGTAAACGGTTACTTTGGGTTAGAATATGTTATAATACAATGCATTTGATTGATTACAAGTCCTAGAGATGGATGAAGAATGTTTAGAAGTGTGAAGAAAGACTTGTTGAAATCTGGTCCCAAATGGGATAAGAACCCACAACCAATGCTTTGAGGCAGTAAATGGCTTGTATAAATTTATTTTGGTTTAGAATATGTTATAATACAATGAATTTGATTGATTACAGGTCCTAGAGATGGATGAAGAATGTTTAGAAGTGTGAAGAAAGACTTATTGAAATCTGGTCCCAAATTGGATAAGAACACACAACCAATGCTTTGAGGCTGTAAATGGCTTGTATAAAGTTATTTTGGGTTAGAATATGTTATAATACAATGAATATGATTGATTACAAGTGCTATATATGGATGAAGAATCTTTAGAAGTGTGAAGAAAGACTTGTTGAAATCTGGTCCCAAATGGGATAAGAACCTACAACCATTGCTTTGAGGCAGTAAATGGCTTGTATAAAGTTATTTTGGGTTAGAATATGTTATAATACAGTGAATTTGATTGATTACAAGTCCTAGACATGGATGAAGAATGGTTAGAAGTGTGAAGAAAGACTTGTTGAAATTTGGTCCCAAATGGGATAAGAACCCACAACCATTGCTTTGATGCAGTAAATGGCTTGTAAAAGGTTATTTTGGGTTAGAATATGTTATAATACAATGAATTTGATTGATTACAAGTGCTAGATATGGATGAAGAATGTTTAGAAGTGTTAAGAAAGACTTATTGAAATCTGGTCCCAAATTGGATAAGAACCCACAACCAATGCTTTGAGGCTGTAAATGGCTGGTATAAAGTTATTTTGGGTTAGAATATGTTATAATACAATGAATTTGATTGATTACAAGTGCTAGAGATGGATGAAGAATGTTTAGAAGTGTGAAGAAAGACTTATTGAAATATTGTCCCAAATAGGATAAGAACCCACAACCATTGCTTTGAGGCAGTAAATGGCTTGTAAAAGGTTATTTTGGGTTAGAATATGTTATAATACAATTAATTTGATTGATTACAAGTGCTAGAGATGGATGAAGACTGTTTAGAAGTGTGAAGAAAGACTTATTGAAATCTGGTCCCAAATGGGATAAGAACCCACAACCATTGCTTTGAGGCAGTAAATGGCTTGTATAAAGTTATTTTGGGTTAGAATATGTTATAATACAATGAATTTGATTGATTACAAGTGCTAGAGATGGATGAAGAATGTTTAGAAGTGTGAAGAAAGACTTATTGAAATCTGGTCCCAAATGGGATAAGAACCCACAACCATTGCTTTGAGGCAGTAAATGGCTTGTATAAGGTTATTTTGGGTTAGAATATGTTGTAATACAATGAATTTGATTGATTACAAGTGCTAGGGATAGATGAAGAATGTTTAGAAGTGTGAAGAAAGACTTATTGAAATCTGGTCCCAAATGGGATAAGAACCCACAACCATTGCTTTGAGGCAGTAAATGGCTTGTATAAAGTTATTTTGGGTTAGAATATGTTATAATACAATGAATTTGATTGATTACAAGTCCTAGACATGGATGAAGAATGGTTAGAAGTGTGAAGAAAGACTTGTTGAAATTTGGTCCCAAATGGGATAAGAACCCACAACCATTGCTTTGATGCAGTAAATGGCTTGTAAAAGGTTATTTTGGGTTAGAATATGTTATAATACAATGAATTTGATTGATTACAAGTGCTAGATATCGATGAAGAATGTTTAGAAGTGTTAAGAAAGACTTATTGAAATCTGGTCCCAAATTGGATAAGAACCCACAACCAATGCTTTGAGGCTGTAAATGGCTTGTATAAAGTTATTTTGGGTTAGAATATGTTATAATACAATGAATTTGATTGATTACAAGTGCTAGAGATGGATGAAGAATGTTTAGAAGTGTGAAGAAAGACTTATTGAAATATTGTCCCAAATAGGATAAGAACCCACAACCATTGCTTTGAGGCAGTAAATGGCTTGTAAAAGGTTATTTTGGGTTAGAATATGTTATAATACAATTAATTTGATTGATTACAAGTGCTAGAGATGGATGAAGACTGTTTAGAAGTGTGAAGAAAGACTTATTGAAATCTGGTCCCAAATGGGATAAGAACCCACAACCATTGCTTTGAGGCAGTAAATGGCTTGTATAAAGTTATTTTGGGTTAGAATATGTTATAATACAATGAATTTGATTGATTACAAGTGCTAGAGATGGATGAAGAATGTTTAGAAGTGTGAAGAAAGACTTATTGAAATCTGGTCCCAAATGGGATAAGAACCCACAACCATTGCTTTGAGGCAGTAAATGGCTTGTATAAGGTTATTTTGGGTTAGAATATGTTGTAATACAATGAATTTGATTGATTACAAGTGCTAGGGATAGATGAAGAATGTTTAGAAGTGTGAAGAAAGACTTATTGAAATCTGGTCCCAAATGGGATAAGAACCCACAACCATTGCTTTGAGGCAGTAAATGGCTTGTATAAAGTTATTTTGGGTTAGAATATGTTATAATACAATGAATTTGATTGATTACAAGTCCTAGACATGGATGAAGAATGGTTAGAAGTGTGAAGAAAGACTTGTTGAAATTTGGTCCCAAATGGGATAAGAACCCACAACCATTGCTTTGATGCAGTAAATGGCTTGTAAAAGGTTATTTTGGGTTAGAATATGTTATAATACAATGAATTTGATTGATTACAAGTGCTAGATATCGATGAAGAATGTTTAGAAGTGTTAAGAAAGACTTATTGAAATCTGGTCCCAAATTGGATAAGAACCCACAACCAATGCTTTGAGGCTGTAAATGGCTTGTATAAAGTTATTTTGGGTTAGAATATGTTATAATACAATGAATTTGATTGATTACAAGTGCTAGAGATGGATGAAGAATGTTTAGAAGTGTAAAGAAAGACTTATTGAAATATTGTCCCAAATAGGATAAGAACCCACAACCATTGCTTTGAGGCAGTAAATGGCTTGTAAAAGGTTATTTTGGGTTAGAATATGTTATAATACAATTAATTTGATTGATTACAAGTGCTAGAGATGGATGAAGACTGTTTAGAAGTGTGAAGAAAGACTTATTGAAATCTGGTCCCAAATGGGATAAGAACCCACAACCATTGCTTTGAGGCAGTAAATGGCTTGTATAAAGTTATTTTGGGTTAGAATATGTTATAATACAATGAATTTGATTGATTACAAGTGCTAGAGATGGATGAAGAATGTTTAGAAGTGTGAAGAAAGACTTATTGAAATGTGGTCCCAAATGGGATAAGAACCCACAACCATTGCTTTGAGGCAGTAAATGGCTTGTATAAGGTTATTTTGGGTTAGAATATGTTGTAATACAATGAATTTGATTGATTACAAGTGCTAGGGATAGATGAAGAATGCTTAGAAGTGTGAAGAAAGACTTATTGAAATCTGGTCCCAAATGGGATAAGAACCCACAACCATTGCTTTGAGGCAGTAAATGGCTTGTATAAAGTTATTTTGGGTTAGAATATGTTATAATACAATGAATTTGATTGATTACAAGTGCTAGAGATGGATGAAGAATGTTTAGAAGTGTGAAGAAAGACTTATTGAAATCTGGTCCCAAATGGGATAAGAACCCACAACCATTGCTTTGAGGCAGTAAATGGCTTGTATAAATTTATTTTGGGTTAGAATATGTTATAATACAATGAATTTGATTGATTACAGGTCCTAGAGATGGATGAAGAATGTTTAGGAGTGTGAAGAAACACTTATTGAAATCTGGTCCCAAATTGGATAAGAACCCACAACCAATGCTTTGAGGCTGTAAATAGCTTGTATAAAGTTATTTTGGGTTAGAATATGTTATAATACAATGAATTTGATTGATTACAAGTGCTATATATGGATGAAGAATCTTTAGAAGTGTGAAGAAAGACTTGTTGAAATCTGGTCCCAAATGGGATAAGAACCCACAACCATTGCTTTGAGGCAGTAAATGGCTTGTAAACGGTTACTTTGGGTTAGAATATGTTATAATACAATGCATTTGATTGATTACAAGTCCTAGAGATGGATGAAGAATGTTTAGAAGTGTGAAGAAAGACTTGTTGAAATCTGGTCCCAAATGGGATAAGAACCCACAACCAATGCTTTGAGGCAGTAAATGGCTTGTATAAATTTATTTTGGTTTAGAATATGTTATAATACAATGAATTTGATTGATTACAGGTCCTAGAGATGGATGAAGAATGTTTAGAAGTGTGAAGAAAGACTTATTGAAATCTGGTCCCAAATTGGATAAGAACACACAACCAATGCTTTGAGGCTGTAAATGGCTTGTATAAAGTTATTTTGGGTTAGAATATGTTATAATACAATGAATATGATTGATTACAAGTGCTATATATGGATGAAGAATCTTTAGAAGTGTGAAGAAAGACTTGTTGAAATCTGGTTCCAAATGGGATACGAACCCAAAACAAATGCTTTGAGGAAGTAAATGGCTTGTATAAAGTTATTTTGGGTTAGAATATGTTATAATACAATGAATTTGATTGATTACAAGTCCTAGAGATGGATGAAGAATGTTTAGAAGTGTGAAGAAAGACTTATTGAAATCTGGTCACAAATTGGATAAGAACCCACAACCAATGCTTTGAGGCTGTAAATGGCTTGTATAAAGTTATTTTGGGTTAGAATATCTTATAATACAATGAATATGTTTGATTACAAGTGCTATATATAGATGAAGAATCTTTAGAAGTGTGAAGAAAGACTTGTTGAAATCTGGTTCCAAATGGGATACGAACCCAAAACAAATGCTTTGAGGCAGTAAATGGCTTGTATAAAGTTATTTTGGGTTAGAATATGTTATAATACAATGAATTTGATTAATTACCAGTGCTAGAGATGGATGAAGAATATTTAGAATTGTGAAGAAAGACTTGTTCAAAATTGGTCCCAAATGGGATAAGAACCCACAACCAATGCTTTGAGGCAGTAAATGGCTTCTATAAATTTATTTTGGGTTAGAATATGTTATAATACAATGAATTTGATTGATTACAGGTCCTAGAGATGGATGAAGAATGTTTAGAAGTGTGAAGAAAGACTTATTGAAATCTGGTCCCAAATTGGATAAGAACCCACAACCAATGCTTTGAGGCTGTAAATGGCTTGTATAAAGTTATTTTGGGTTAGACTATGTTATAATACAATGAATTTGATTGATTACAAGTGCTAGAGATGGATGAAGAATATTTAGAAGTGTGAAGAAAGACTTGTTGAAAATTGGTCCCAAATGGGATAAGAACCCACAACCATTGCTTTGAGGCAGTAAATGGCTTGTATAAAGTTATTTTGGGTTAGACTATGTTATAATACAATGAATTTGATTGATTACAAGTGCTAGAGATGGATGAAGAATATTTAGAAGTGTGAAGAAAGACTTGTTGAAAATTGGTCCCAAATGGGATAAGAACCCACAACCAATGCTTTGAGGCAGTAAATGACTTCTATAAATTTATTTTGGGTTAGAATATGTTATAATACAATGAATTTGATTGATTACAGGTCCTAGAGATGGACGAAGAATGTTTAGAAGTGTGAAGAAAGACTTATTGAAATCTGGTCCCAAATTGGATAAGAACCCACAACCAATGCTTTGAGGCTGTAAATGGCTTGTATAAAGTTATTTTGGGTTAGAATATGTTATAATACAATGAATATGATTGATTACAAGTGCTATATATGGATGAAGAATCTTTAGAAGTGTGAAGAAAGACTTGTTGAAATCTGGTTCCAAATGGGATACGAACCCAAAACAAATGCTTTGAGGCAGTAAATGGCTTGTATAAAGTTATTTTGGGTTAGAATATGTTATAATACAATGAATTTGATTGATTACAAGTCCTAGATATGGATGAAGAATGTTTAGAAGTGTGAAGAAAGACTTATTGAAATCTGGTCCCAAATGGGGTAAGAATCCAAAACCAATGCTTTGAGGCAGTAAATGGCTTGTATAAAGTTATTTTGGGTTAGAATATGTTATAATACAATGAATTTGATTGATTACAAGTGCTAGAGATGGATGAAGAATGTTTAGAAGTGTGAAGAAAGACTTACTGAAATCTGGTCCCAAATAGGATAAGAACCCACAACCATTGCTTTGAGGTAGTAAATGGCTTGTAAAAGGTTATTTTGGGTTAGAATATGTTACAATACAATGAATTTGATTGATTACAAGTGCTAGAGATGGATGAAGACTGTTTAGAAGTGTGAAGAAAGAGTTATTGAAATCTGGTCCCAAATGGGATAAGAACCCACAACCAATGCTTTGAGGCAGTAAATGGCTTGTATAAATTTATTTTGGTTTAGAATATGTTATAATACAATGAATTTGATTGATTACAGGTCCTAGAGATTGATGAAGAATGTTTAGAAGTGTGAAGAAAGACTTATTGAAATCTGGTCCCAAATTGGATAAGAACACACAACCAATGCTTTGAGGCTGTAAATGGCTTGTATAAAGTTATTTTGGGTTAGAATATGTTATAATACAATGAATATGATTGATTACAAGTGCTATATATGGATGAAGAATCTTTAGAAGTGTGAAGAAAGACTTGTTGAAATCTGGTTCCAAATGGGATACGAACCCAAAACAAATGCTTTGAGGAAGTAAATGGCTTGTATAAAGTTATTTTGGGTTAGAATATGTTATAATACAATGAATTTGATTGATTACAAGTCCTAGAGATGGATGAAGAATGTTTAGAAGTGTGAAGAAAGACTTATTGAAATCTGGTCCCAAATAGGATAAGAACCCACAACCAATGCTTTGAGGCTGTAAATGGCTTGTATAAAGTTATTTTGGGTTAGAATATCTTATAATACAATGAATATGTTTGATTACAAGTGCTATATATAGATGAAGAATCTTTAGAAGTGTGAAGAAAGACTTATTGAAATCTGGTCCCAAATGGGGTAAGAATCCAAAACCAATGCTTTGAGGCAGTAAATGGCTTGTATAAAGTTTTTTTGGGTTAGAATATGTTATAATACAATGAATTTGATTGATTACAAGTGCTAGAGATGGATGAAAAATGTTTAGAAGTGTGAAGAAAGACTTATTGAAATCTAGTCCCAAATAGGATAAGAACCCACAACCATTGCTTTGAGGCAGTAAATGGCTTGTAAAAGGTTATTTTGGGTTAGAATATGTTATAATACAATGAATTTGATTGATTACAAATGCTAGAGATGGATGAAAACTGTTTAAAAGTGTGAAGAAAGACTTATTGAAATCTGGTCCCAAATGGGATAAGAACCCACAACCAATGCTTTGAGGCAGTAAATGGCTTGTATAAAGTTATTTTGGGTTAGAATATGTTATAATACAATGAATATGATTGATTACAAGTGCTACATATGGATGAAGAATCTTTAGAAGTGTGAAGAAAGACTTGTTGAAATCTGGTTCCAAATGGGATACGAACCCAAAACAAATGCTTTGAGGCAGTAAATGGCTTGTATAAAGTTATTTTGGGTTAGAATATGTTATAATACAATGAATTTGATTGATTATAAGTCCTAGAGATGGATGAAGAATGTTTAGAAGTGTGAAGGAAGACTTATTGAAATCTGGTCCCAAATGGGATAAGAACCCAAAACCAATGCTTTGAGGCAGTAAATGGCTTGTATAAAGTTATTTTGTGTTAGAATATGTTATAATACAATGAATTTGATTGATTACAAGTCCTAGAGATGGATGAAGAATGTTTAAAAGTGTGAAGAAAGACTTATTGAAATCTGGTCCCAAATAGGATAAGAACCCACAACCATTGCTTTGAGGTAGTAAATGGCTTGTAAAAGGTTATTTTGGGTTAGAATATGTTACAATACAATGAATTTGATTGATTACAAGTGCTAGAGATGGATGAAGACTGTTTAGAAGTGTGAAGAAAGACTTATTGAAATCTGGTCCCAAATGGGATAAGAACCCACAACCAATGCTTTGAGGCAGTAAATGGCTTGTATAAAGTTATTTTGGGTTGGAATATGTTATAATACAATGAATTTGATTGATTACAAGTGCTAGAGATGGATGAAGAATCTTTAGAAGTGTGAAGAAAGACTTGTTGAAAATTGGTCCCAAATGGGATAAGAACCCACAACCAATGCTTTGAGGCTGTAAATGGATTGTATAAAGTTATTTTGGGTTAAAATATGTTATAATACAATAAATTTGATTGATTACAAGTGCGAGAGATAGATGAAGAATGTTTAGAAGTGTGAAGAAAGACTTATTGAAATCTGGTCCCAAATGGGATAAGAACCCACAACCATTGCTTTGAGGCAGTAAATGGCTTGTAAAAGGTTATTTTGGGTTACAATTTGTTATAATACAATGAATTTGATTGATTACAAGTGCTAGATATGGATGAAGAATGTTTAGAAGTGTTAAGAAAGACTTATTAAAATCTGGTCCCAAATAGGGTAAGAACCCACAACCAATGCTGTGAGGCAGTAAATGGCTTGTATAAAGTTATTTTGGGTTAGAATATGTTATAATACAATGAATTTGATTGATTACAAGTCCTACAGATGGATGAAGAATGTTTAGAAGTGTGAAGAAAGACTTATTGAAATCTGGTCCCAAATGGGGTAAGAATCCAAAACCATTGCTTTGAGGCAGTAAATGGCTTCTCTAAAGTTATCTTGGGTTAGAATATGTTATAATACAATGAATTGGATTGATTAAAACTGCTAGAGATGGGTGAAGACTATTTAGAAGTGTGAAGAAAGACTTGTTGAAATTTGGTCCCAAATGGGATAAGAACGCACAACCATTGCTTTGAGTCGGTAAATAGCTTGTATAAAGTTGTTTTGGGTTAGAATATGTTATAATACAATAAATTTGATTGAATACAAGTGCTATAGATGGATGAAGACTATTTAAAAGTGTAAAGAAAGACTTGTTGAAATTTGTTCCCAAATGGGATAAGAACGCACAACCATTGCTTTGAGGCAGTAAATAGCTTGTATAAAGTTATTTTGGGTTAGAATATGTTATAATACAATGAATATAATTGATTACAAGTGCTATATATGGATGAAGAATCTTTAGAAGTGTGAAGAAAGACTTGTTGAAATCTGGTTCCAAATGGGATACGAACCCAAAACGAATGCTTTGAGGCAGTAAATGGCTTGTATAAAGTTATTTTGGGTTAGAATATGTTATAATACAATGAATTTGATTGATTACAAGTCCTAGAGATGGATGAAGAATGTTTAGAAATGTGAAGGAAGACTTATTGAAATCTGGTCCCAAATGGGGTAAGAATCCAAAACCAATGCTTTGAGGCAGTAAATGGCTTGTATAAAGTTATTTTGGGTTAGAATATGTTATAATACAATGAATTTGATTGATTACAAGTGCTAGAGATGGATGAAGAATGTTTAGAAGTGTGAAGAAAGACTTATTGAAATCTGGTCCCAAATAGGATAAGAACCCACAACCATTGCTTTGAGGTAGTAAATGGCTTGTAAAAGGTTATTTTGTGTTAGAATATGTTATAATACAATGAATTTAATTGATTACAAGTCCTAGAGATGGATGAAGAATGTTTAAAAGTGTGAAGAAAGACTTATTGAAATCTGGTCCCAATTAGGATAAGAACCCACAACCATTGCTTTGAGGTAGTAAATGGCTTGTAAAAGGTTATTTTGGGTTAGAATATGTTACAATACATTGAATTTGATTGATTACAAGTGCTAGAGATGGATGAAGACTGTTTAGAAGTGTGAAGAAAGACTTATTGAAATCTGGTCCCAAATGGGATAAGAACCCACAACCAATGCTTTGAGGCAGTAAATGGCTTGTATAAAGTTATTTTGGGTTGGAATATGTTATAATACAATGAATTTGATTGATTACAAGTGCTAGAGATGGATGAAGAATCTTTAGAAGTGTGAAGAAAGACTTGTTGAAAATTGGTCCCAAATGGGATAAGAACCCACAACCAATGCTTTGAGGCTGTAAATGGATTGTATAAAGTTATTTTGGGTTAAAATATGTTATAATACAATAAATTTGATTGATTACAAGTGCGAGAGATAGATGAAGAATGTTTAGAAGTGTGAAGAAAGACTTATTGAAATCTGGTCCCAAATGGGATAAGAACCCACAACCATTGCTTTGAGGCAGTAAATGGCTTGTAAAAGGTTATTTTGGGTTACAATTTGTTATAATACAATGAATTTGATTGATTACAAGTGCTAGATATGGATGAAGAATGTTTAGAAGTGTTAAGAAAGACTTATTGAAATCTGGTCCCAAATAGGGTAAGAACCCACAACCAATGCTGTGAGGCAGTAAATGGCTTGTATAAAGTTATTTTGGGTTAGAATATGTTATAATACAATGAATTTGATTGATTACAAGTCCTACAGATGGATGAAGAATGTTTAGAAGTGTGAAGAAAGACTTATTGAAATCTGGTCCCAAATGGGGTAAGAATCCAAAACCAATGCTTTGAGGCAGTAAATGGCTTGTATAAAGTTATTTTGGGTTAGAATATGTTATAATACAATGAATTTGATTGATTACAAGTGCTAGAGATGGATGAAGAATGTTTAGAAGTGTGAAGAAAGACTTATTGAAATCTGGTCCCAAATGGGATAAGAACCCACAACCAATGCTTTGAGGCAGTAAATGGCTTTTAAAAGGTTATTTTGGGTTAGAATATGTTATAATACAATGAATTTGATTGATTACAAGTGCTAGAGATGGATGAAGACTGTTTAGAAGTGTGAAGAAAGACTTATTGAAATCTGGTCCCAAATGGGATAAGAACCCACAACCAATGCTTTGAGGTAGTAAATGGCTTGTATAAAGTTATTTTGGGTTAGAATATGTTATAATACAATGAATATGATTGATTACAAGTGCTATATATGGATGAAGAATCTTTAGAAGTGTAAAGAAAGACTTGTTGAAATCTGGTTCCAAATGGGATACGAACCCAAAACGAATGCTTTGAGGCAGTAAATGGCTTGTATAAAGTTATTTTGGGTTAGAATATGTTATAATACAATGAATTTGATTGATTACAAGTCCTAGAGATGGATGAAGAATTTTAGAAGTGTGAAGGAAGACTTATTGAAATCTGGTCCCAAATGGGGTAAGAATCCAAAACCAATGCTTTGAGGCAGTAAATGGCTTGTATAAAGTTATTTTGGGTTAGAATATGTTATAATACAATGAATTTGATTGATTACAAGTGCTAGAGATGGATGAAGAATGTTTAGAAGTGTGAAGAAAGACTTATTGAAATCTGGTCCCAAATAGGATAAGAACCCACAACCATTGCTTTGAGGTAGTAAATGGCTTGTAAAAGGTTATTTTGGGTTAGAATATGTTATAATACAATGAATTTGATTGATTACAAGTGCTAGAGATGGATGAAGACTGTTTAGAAGTGTGAAGAAAGACTTATTGAAATCTGGTCCCAAATGGGATAAGAACCCACAACCAATGCTTGGAGGCAGTAAATGGCTTGTATAAAGTTATTTTGGGTTAGAATATGTTATAATACAATGAATTTGATTAATTACAAGTGCTAGAGATGGATGAAGAATCTTTAGAAGTGTGAAGAAAGACTTGTTGAAAATTGGTCCCAAATGGGATAAGAACCCAAAACCATTGCTTTGAGGCTGTAAATGGATTGTATAAAGTTATTTTGGGTTAGAATATGTTATAATACAATGAATTTGATTGATTACAAGTGCTAGATATGGATGAAGAATCTTTAGAAGTGTGAAGAAAGACTTGTTGAAATATGGTTCCAAATGGGATACAAACCCAAAACGAATGCTTTGAGGCAGTAAATGGCTTGTATAAAGTTATTTTGGGTTAGAATATGTTATAATACAATGAATATGATTGATTACAAGTGCTATATATGGATGAAGAATCTTTAGAAGTGTGAAGAAAGACTTGTTGAAATCTGGTTCCAAATGGGATACGAACCCAAAACAAATGCTTTGAGGCAGTAAATGGCTTGTATAAAGTTATTTTGGGTTAGAATATGTTATAATACAATGAATTTGATTGATTACAAGTCCTAGAGATGGATGAAGAATGTTTAGAAGTGTGAAGAAAGACTTATTGAAATCTGGTCACAAATTGGATAAGAACCCACAACCAATGCTTTGAGGCTATAAATGGCTTGTATAAAGTAATTTTGGGTTAGAATATCTTATAATACAATGAATATGATTGATTACAAGTGCTATATATAGATGAAGAATCTTTAGAAGTGTGAAGAAAGACTTGTTGAAATTTGGTCCCAAATGGGATAAGAACCCAAAACAAATGCTTTGAGGTAGTAAATGGCTTGTATAAAGTTATTTTGGGTTAGAATATGTTATAATACAATGAATTTGATTAATTACAAGTGCTAGAGATGGATGAAGAATATTTAGAATTGTGAAGAAAGACTTGTTCAAAATTGGTCCCAAATGGGATAAGAACCCACAACCAATGCTTTGAGGCAGTAAATGGCTTCTATAAATTTATTTTGGGTTAGAATATGTTATAATACAATGAATTTGATTGATTACAGGTCCTAGAGATGGATGAAGAATGTTTAGAAGTGTGAAGAAAGACTTATTGAAATCTGGTCCCAAATTGGATAAGAACCCACAACCAATGCTTTGAGGCTGTAAATGGCTTGTATAAAGTTATTTTGGGTTAGAATATGTTATAATACAATGAATTTGATTGATTACAAGTGCTAGAGATGGATGAAGAATGCTTAGAAGTGTGAAGAAAGACTTACTGAAATCTGGTCTCAAATGGGATAAGAACCCACAACCAATGCTTTGAGGCTATAAATGGCTTGTATAAAGTTATTTTTGGTTAGAATATGTTATAATACAATGAATTTGATTGATTATAAGTACTAGAGATGGATGAAGAATCTTTAGAAGTGTGAAGAAAGACTTGTTAAAATTTGGTCCCAAATGGGATAAGAACCCACAACCAATGCTTTGAGGCTCTAAATGGATTGTATAAAGTTATTTTGGGTTAGAATATGTTATAATACAATGAATTTGATTGATTACAAGTGGTAGAGATGGATGAAGAATGTTTAGAAGTGTGAAGAAAGACTTATTGAAATCTGGTCCCAAATGGGATAAGAACCCACAACCATTGCTTTGAGGCAGTAAATGACTTGTATAAGGCTATTTTGGGTTAGAATATGTTATAATACAATGAATTTGATTGATTACAAGCCCTAGAGATGGATGAAGAATCTTTAGAAGTGTAAAGAAAGACTTATTGAAATCTGGTCCCAAATGGGATAAGAATCCACAACCAATGCTTTGAGGCTATAAATGGCTTGTATAAAGTTATTTTGGGTTAGAATATGTTATAATACAATGACTTTGATTGATTACAAGTGCTAGAGATGGATGAAGAATCTTTAGAAGTGTGAAGCAAGACTTATTGAAATCTGGTCCCAGATGGGATAAGAACCCACAACCAATGCCTTGAGGCTTTAAATGGTCTGTATAAAGTTATTTTTTGTTAGAATATGTTATGTAATACAATGAATTTGATTGATTACAAGTGCTAGACATGCATAAAGAATGTTTAGAAGTGTGAAGAAAGACTTATTGAAATCTGGTCCCAAATGGGATAAGAACCCACAATCATTGCTTTCAGGTAGTAAATGGCTTGTATAAGGTTATTTTGGGTTAAAATATGATATAATACAATGAATTTGATTTATTACAAGTGCTAGACATGCATAAAGAATGTTTAGAAGTGTGAAGAAAGACTTGTTGAAATTTGGTCCCAAATGGGATAAAAACCCACAACCAATGCTTTGAGGCAGTAAATGGCTTGTATAAAGTTATTTTGGATTAGAATATGTTATAATACAATGAATTTGATTGATTACAAGCCCTAGAGATGGATGAAGAATGTTTAGAAGTGTGAAGAAAGACTTATTGAAATTTAGTCCCAAATGGGATAAGAACCCACAACCAATGCTTTGAGGCAGTAAATGGCTTGTATAAAGTTATTTTGGGTTAGAATATATTATAATACAATGAATTTGATTGATTACAAGTGCTAGAGATGGATGAAGAATGCTTAGAAGTGTGAAGAAAGACTTACTGAAATCTTGTCTCAAATGGGATAAGAACCCACAACCAATGCTTTGAGGCTATAAATGGCTTGTATAAAGTTATTTTGGGCTAGAAGATGTTATAATACAATGAATTTGATTGATTATAAGTACTAGAGATGGATAAAGAATCTTTAGAAGTGTGAAGAAAGACTTATTAAAATCTGGTCCCAAATGGGATAAGAACCCACAACCAATGCTTTGAGGCAGTAAATGGCTTGTATAAAGTTATTTTGGTTTAGAATATTGTATAATACAATGAATTTAATTGATTATAAGTACTAGAGATGGATGAAGAATCTTTAGAAGTGTGAAGAAAGACTTGTTAAAATTTGGTCCCAAATGGGATAAGAACCCACAACCAATGCTTTGAGGCTATAAATGGACTGTATAAAGTTATTTTGGGCTAGAAGATGTTATAATACAATGAATTTGATTGATTACAAGTGCTAGATATGGATGAAGAATCTTTAGAAGTGTGAAGAAAGACTTGTTGAAATATGGTTCCAAATGGGATACAAACCCAAAACGAATGCTTTGAGGCAGTAAATGGCTTGTATAAAGTTATTTTGGGTTAGAATATGTTATAATACAATGAATATGATTGATTACAAGTGCTATATATGGATGAAGAATCTTTAGAAGTGTGAAGAAAGACTTGTTGAAATCTGGTTCCAAATGGGATACGAACCCAAAACAAATGCTTTGAGGCAGTAAATGGCTTGTATAAAGTTATTTTGGGTTAGAATATGTTATAATACAATGAATTTGATTGATTACAAGTCCTAGAGATGGATGAAGAATGTTTAGAAGTGTGAAGAAAGACTTATTGAAATCTGGTCACAAATTGGATAAGAACCCACAACCAATGCTTTGAGGCTATAAATGGCTTGTATAAAGTAATTTTGGGTTAGAATATCTTATAATACAATGAATATGATTGATTACAAGTGCTATATATAGATGAAGAATCTTTAGAAGTGTGAAGAAAGACTTGTTGAAATCTGGTTCCAAATGGGATACGAACCCAAAACAAATGCTTTGAGGCAGTAAATGGCTTGTATAAAGTTATTTTGGGTTAGAATATGTTATAATACAATGAATTTGATTAATTACAAGTGCTAGAGATGGATGAAGAATATTTAGAATTGTGAAGAAAGACTTGTTCAAAATTGGTCCCAAATGGGATAAGAACCCACAACCAATGCTTTGAGGCAGTAAATGGCTTCTATAAATTTATTTTGGGTTAGAATATGTTATAATACAATGAATTTGATTGATTACAGGTCCTAGAGATGGATGAAGAATGTTTAGAAGTGTGAAGAAAGACTTATTGAAATCTGGTCCCAAATTGGATAAGAACCCACAACCAATGCTTTGAGGCTGTAAATGGCTTGTATAAAGTTATTTTGGGTTAGAATATGTTATAATACAATGAATTTGATTGATTACAAGTGCTAGAGATGGATGAAGAATGCTTAGAAGTGTGAAGAAAGACTTACTGAAATCTGGTCTCAAATGGGATAACAACCCACAACCAATGCTTTGAGGCTATAAATGGCTTGTATAAAGTTATTTTGGGCTAGAAGATGTTATAATACAATGAATTTGATTGATTATAAGTACTAGAGATGGATGAAGAATCTTTAGAAGTGTGAAGAAAGACTTGTTAAAATTTGGTCCCAAATGGGATAAGAACCCACAACCAATGCTTTGAGGCTCTAAATGGATTGTATAAAGTTATTTTGGGTTAGAATATGTTATAATACAATGAATTTGATTGATTACAAGTGGTAGAGATGGATGAAGAATGTTTAGAAGTGTGAAGAAAGACTTATTGAAATCTGGTCCCAAATGGGATAAGAACCCACAACCATTGCTTTGAGGCAGTAAATGACTTGTATAAGGCTATTTTGGGTTAGAATATGTTATAATACAATGAATTTGATTGATTACAAGCCCTAGAGATGGATGAAGAATCTTTAGAAGTGTAAAGAAAGACTTATTGAAATCTGGTCCCAAATGGGATAAGAATCCACAACCAATGCTTTGAGGCTATAAATGGCTTGTATAAAGTTATTTTGGGTTAGAATATGTTATAATACAATGACTTTGATTGATTACAAGTGCTAGAGATGGATGAAGAATCTTTAGAAGTGTGAAGCAAGACTTATTGAATCTGGTCCCAGATGGGATAAGAACCCACAACCAATGCCTTGAGGCTTTAAATGGTCTGTATAAAGTTATTTTTTGTTAGAATATGTTATGTAATACAATGAATTTGATTGATTACAAGTGCTAGACATGCATAAAGAATGTTTAGAAGTGTGAAGAAAGACTTATTGAAATCTGGTCCCAAATGGGATAAGAACCCACAATCATTGCTTTCAGGTAGTAAATGGCTTGTATAAGGTTATTTTGGGTTAAAATATGATATAATACAATGAATTTGATTTATTACAAGTGCTAGACATGCATAAAGAATGTTTAGAAGTGTGAAGAAAGACTTGTTGAAATTTGGTCCCAAATGGGATAAAAACCCACAACCAATGCTTTGAGGCAGTAAATGGCTTGTATAAAGTTATTTTGGATTAGAATATGTTATAATACAATGAATTTGATTGATTACAAGCCCTAGAGATGGATGAAGAATGTTTAGAAGTGTGAAGAAAGACTTATTGAAATTTAGTCCCAAATGGGATAAGAACCCACAACCAATGCTTTGAGGCAGTAAATGGCTTGTATAAAGTTATTTTGGGTTAGAATATATTATAATACAATGAATTTGATTGATTACAAGTGCTAGAGATGGATGAAGAATGCTTAGAAGTGTGAAGAAAGACTTACTGAAATCTTGTCTCAAATGGGATAAGAACCCACAACCAATGCTTTGAGGCTATAAATGGCTTGTATAAAGTTATTTTGGGCTAGAAGATGTTATAATACAAAGAATTTGATTGATTATAAGTACTAGAGATGGATAAAGAATCTTTAGAAGTGTGAAGAAAGACTTATTAAAATCTGGTCCCAAATGGGATAAGAACCCACAACCAATGCTTTGAGGCAGTAAATGGCTTGTATAAAGTTATTTTGGTTTAGAATATTGTATAATACAATGAATTTAATTGATTATAAGTACTAGAGATGGATGAAGAATCTTTAGAAGTGTGAAGAAAGACTTGTTAAAATTTGGTCCCAAATGGGATAAGAACCCACAACCAATGCTTTGAGGCTATAAATGGACTGTATAAAGTTATTTTGGGCTAGAAGATGTTATAATACAATGAATTTGATTGATTACAAGTGCTAGAGATGGATGAAGAATCTTTAGAAGTGTAAAGAAAGACTTATTGAAATCTGGTCCCAAATGGGATAAGAATCCACAACCAATGCTTTGAGGCTATAAATGGCTTGTATAAAGTTATTTTGGGTTAGAAGATGTTATAATACAATGAATTTGATTCATTACAAGTGCTAGAGATGGATGAAGAATCTTTAGAAGTGTGAAGCAAGACTTATTGAAATCTGGTCCCAGATGGGATAAGAACTCACAACCAATGCCTTGAGGCTGTAAATGGACTGTATAAAGTTTTTTTTTGTTAGAATATGTTATAATACAATGAATTTGATTGATTACAAGTGCTAGACATGCATAAAGAATGTTTAGAAGTGTGAAGAAAGACTTATTGAAATCTGGTCCCAAATGGGATAAGAACCCACAATCATTGCTTTCAGGCAGTAAATGGCTTGTATAAGGTTATTTTGAGTTAAAATATGATATAATACAATAAATTTGATTTATTACAAGTGCTAGACATGCATAAAGAATGTTTAGAAGTGTGAAGAAAGACTTGTTGAAATTTGGTCCCAAATGGGATAAAAACCCACAACCAATGTTTTGAGGCAGTAAATGGCTTGTATAAAGTTATTTTGGATTAGAATATGTTATAATACAATGAATTTGATTGATTACAAGTGCTAGAGATGGATGAAGAATGTTTAGAAGTGTGAAGAAAGACTTATTGAAATCTGGTCCCATATGGGATAAGAACCCACAACCAATGCTTTGAGGCAGTAAATGGCTTGTATAAAGTTATTTTGGGTTAGAATATGTTATAATACAATGAATTTGATTGATTACAAGTGCTAGAGATGGATGAAGAATGCTTAGAAGTGTGAAGAAAGACTTACTGAAATCTGGTCTCAAATGGGATAAGAACCCACAACCAATGCTTTGAGGCTATAAATGGCTTGTATAAAGTTATTTTGGGCTAGAAGATGTTATAATACAATGAATTTGATTGATTATAAGTACTAGAGATGGATGAAGAATCTTTAGAAGTGTGAAGAAAGACTTGTTAAAATTTGGTCCCAAATGGGATAAGAACCCACAACCAATGCTTTGAGGCTCTAAATGGATTGTATAAAGTTATTTTGGGTTAGAATATGTTATAATACAATGAATTTGATTGATTACAAGTGGTAGAGATGGATGAAGAATGTTTAGAAGTGTGAAGAAAGAGTTATTGAAATCTGGTCCCAAATGGGATAAGAACCCACAACCATTGCTTTGAGGCAGTAAATGACTTGTATAAGGCTATTTTGGGTTAGAATATGTTATAATACAATGAATTTGATTGATTACAAGCCCTAGAGATGGATGAAGAATCTTTAGAAGTGTAAAGAAAGACTTATTGAAATCTGGTCCCAAATGGGATAAGAATCCACAACCAATGCTTTGAGGCTATAAATGGCTTGTATAAAGTTATTTTGGGTTAGAATATGTTATAATACAATGAATTTGATTGATTACAAGTGCTAGAGATGGATGAAGAATCTTTAGAAGTGTGAAGCAAGACTTATTGAAATCTGGTCCCAGATGGGATAAAAACCCACAACCAATGCCTTGAGGCTTTAAATGGTCTGTATAAAGTTATTTTTTGTTAGAATATGTTATAATACAATGAATTTGATTGATTACAAGTGCTAGACATGCATAAAGAATGTTTAGAAGTGTGAAGAAAGACTTATTGAAATCTGGTCCCAAATGGGATAAGAACCCACAATCATTGCTTTCAGGTAGTAAATGGCTTGTATAAAGTTATTTTGGTTTAGAATATTGTATAATACAATGAATTTAATTGATTATAAGTACTAGAGATGGATGAAGAATCTTTAGAAGTGTGAAGAAAGACTTGTTAAAATTTGGTCCCAAATGGGATAAGAACCCACAACCAATGCTTTGAGGCTATAAATGGACTGTATAAAGTTATTTTGGGCTAGAAGATGTTATAATACAATGAATTTGATTGATTACAAGTGCTAGAGATGGATGAAGAATCTTTAGAAGTGTAAAGAAAGACTTATTGAAATCTGGTCCCAAATGGGATAAGAATCCACAACCAATGCTTTGAGGCTATAAATGGCTTGTATAAAGTTATTTTGGGTTAGAAGATGTTATAATACAATGAATTTGATTGATTACAAGTGCTAGAGATGGATGAAGAATCTTTAGAAGTGTGAAGCAAGACTTATTGAAATCTGGTCCCAGATGGGATAAGAACTCACAACCAATGCCTTGAGGCTGTAAATGGACTGTATAAAGTTATTTTTTGTTATAATATGTTATAATACAATGAATTTGATTGATTACAAGTGCTAGACATGCATAAAGAATGTTTAGAAGTGTGAAGAAAGACTTATTGAAATCTGGTCCCAAATGGGATAAGAACCCACAATCATTGCTTTCAGGCAGTAAATGGCTTGTATAAGGTTATTTTGAGTTAAAATATGATATAATACAATGAATTTGATTTATTACAAGTGCTAGACATGCATAAAGAATGTTTAGAAGTGTGAAGAAAGACTTGTTGAAATTTGGTCCCAAATGGGATAAAAACCCACAACCAATGCTTTGAGGCAGTAAATGGCTTGTATAAAGTTATTTTGGATTAGAATATGTTATAATACAATGAATTTGATTGATTACAAGTGCTAGAGATGGATGAAGAATGTTTAGAAGTGTGAAGAAAGACTTATTGAAATCTGGTCCCATATGGGATAAGAACCCACAACCAATGCTTTGAAGCAGTAAATGGCTTGTATAAAGTTATTTTGGGTTAGAATATGTTATAATACAATGAATTTGATTGATTACAAGTGCTAGAGATGGATGAAGAATGCTTAGAAGTGTGAAGAAAGACTTACTGAAATCTGGTCTCAAATGGGATAAGAACCCACAACCAATGCTTTGAGGCTATAAATGGCTTGTATAAAGTTATTTTGGGCTAGAAGATGTTATAATACAATGAATTTGATTGATTATAAGTACTAGAGATGGATGAAGAATCTTTAGAAGTGTGAAGAAAGACTTGTTAAAATTTGGTCCCAAATGGGATAAGAACCCACAACCAATGCTTTGAGGCTCTAAATGGATTGTATAAAGTTATTTTGGGTTAGAATATGTTATAATACAATGAATTTGATTGATTACAAGTGGTAGAGATAGATGAAGAATGTTTAGAAGTGTGAAGAAAGACTTATTGAAATCTGGTCCCAAATGGGATAAGGACCCACAACCATTGCTTTGAGGCAGTAAATGACTTGTGTAAGGCTATTTTGGGTTAGAATATGTTATAATACAATGAATTTGATTGATTACAAGCCCTAGAGATGGATGAAGAATCTTTAGAAGTGTAAAGAAAGACTTATTGAAATCTGGTCCCAAATGGGATAAGAATCCACAACCAATGCTTTGAGGCTATAAATGGCTTGTATAAAGTTATTTTGGGTTAGAATATGTTATAATACAATGAATTTGATTGATTACAAGTGCTAGAGAAGGATGAAGAATCTTTAGAAGTGTGAAGCAAGACTTATTGAAATCTGGTCCCAGATGGGATAAGAACCCACAACCAATGCCTTGAGGCTTTAAATAGTATGTATAAAGTTATTTTGGTTAGAATATGTTATAATACAATGAATTTGATTGATTACAAGCCCTAGAGATGGATGAAGAATGTTTAGAAGTGTGAAGAAAGACTTATTGAAATTTAGTCCCAAATGGGATAAGAACCCACAACCAATGCTTTGAGGCAGTAAATGGCTTGTATAAAGTTATTTTGGGTTAGAATATGTTATAATACAATGAATTTGATTGATTACAAGTGCTAGAGATGGATGAAGAATGCTTAGAAGTGTGAAGAAAGACTTACTGAAATCTGGTCTCAAATGGGATAAGAACCCACAACCAATGCTTTGAGGCTATAAATGGCTTGTATAAAGTTATTTTGGGCTAAAAGATGTTATAATACAATGAATTTGATTGATTATAAGTACTAGAGATGGATGAAGAATCTTTAGAAGTGTGAAGAAAGACTTATTAAAATCTGGTCCCAAATGGGATAAGAACCCACAACCAATGTTTTGAGGCAGTAAATGGCTTGTATAAAGTTATTTTGGTTTAGAATATTGTATAATACAATGAATTTAATTGATTATAAGTACTAGAGATGGATGAAGAATCTTTAGAAGTGTGAAGAAAGACTTATTAAAATTTGGTCCCAAATGGGATAAGAACCCACAACCAATGCTTTGAGGCTATAAATGGACTGTATAAAGTTATTTTGGGCTAGAAGATGTTATAATACAATGAATTTGATTGATTACAAGTGCTAGAGATGGATGAAGAATCTTTAGAAGTGTAAAGAAAGACTTATTGAAATCTGGTCCCAAATGGGATAAGAATCCACAACCAATGCTTTGAGGCTATAAATGGCTTGTATAAAGTTATTTTGGGTTAGAAGATGTTATAATACAATGAATTTGATTCATTACAAGTGCTAGAGATGGATGAAGAATCTTTAGAAGTGTGAAGCAAGACTTATTGAAATCTGGTCCCAGATGGGATAAGAACTCACAACCAATGCCTTGAGGCTGTAAATGGACTGTATAAAGTTATTTTTTGTTAGAATATGTTATAATACAATGAATTTGATTGATTACAAGTGCTAGACATGCATAAAGAATGTTTAGAAGTGTGAAGAAAGACTTATTGAAATCTGGTCCCAAATGGGATAAAAACCCACAATCATTGCTTTCAGGCAGTAAATGGCTTGTATAAGGTTATTTTGAGTTAAAATATGATATAATACAATGAATTTGATTTATTACAAGTGCTAGACATGCATAAAGAATGTTTAGAAGTGTGAAGAAAGACTTGTTGAAATTTGGTCCCAAATGGGATAAAAACCCACAACCAATGCTTTGAGGCAGTAAATGGCTTGTATAAAGTTATTTTGGATTAGAATATGTTATAATACAATGAATTTGATTGATTACAAGTGCTAGAGATGGATGAAGAATGTTTAGAAGTGTGAAGAAAGACTTATTGAAATCTGGTCCCAAATGGGATAAGGACCCACAACCATTGCTTTGAGGCAGTAAATGACTTGTATAAGGCTATTTTGGGTTAGAATATGTTATAATACAATGAATTTGATTGATTACAAACCCTAGAGATGGATGAAGAATCTTTAGAAGTGTAAAGAAAGACTTATTGAAATCTGGTCCCAAATGGGATAAGAATCCACAACCAATGCTTTGAGGCTATAAATGGCTTGTATAAAGTTATTTTGGGTTAGAATATGTTATAATACAATGAATTTGATTGATTACAAGTGCTAGAGAAGGATGAAGAATCTTTAGAAGTGTGAAGCAAGACTTATTGAAATCTGGTCCCAGATGGGATAAGAACCCACAACCAATGCCTTGAGGCTTTAAATGGTATGTATAAAGTTATTTTGGATTAGAGTATGTTATAATACAATGAATTTGATTGATTACAAGCCCTAGAGATGGATGAAGAATGTTTAGAAGTGTGAAGAAAGACTTATTGAAATTTAGTCCCAAATGGGATAAGAACCCACAACCAATGCTTTGAGGCAGTAAATGGCTTGTATAAAGTTATTTTGGGTTAGAATATGTTATAATACAATGAATTTGATTGATTACAAGTGCTAGAGATGGATGAAGAATGCTTAGAAGTGTGAAGAAAGACTTACTGAAATCTGGTCTCAAATGGGATAAGAACCCACAACCAATGCTTTGAGGCTATAAATGGCTTGTATAAAGTTATTTTGGGCTAGAAGATGTTATAATACAATGAATTTGTTTGATTATAAGTACTAGAGATGGATGAAGAATCTTTAGAAGTGTGAAGAAAGACTTATTAAAATCTGGTCCCAAATGGGATAAGAACCCACAACCAATGCTTTGAGGCAGTAAATGGCTTGTATAAAGTTATTTTGGTTTAGAATATTGTATAATACAATGAATTTAATTGATTATAAGTACTAGAGATGGATGAAGAATCTTTAGAAGTGTGAAGAAAGACTTATTAAAATTTGGTCCCAAATGGGATAAGAACCCACAACCAATGCTTTGAGGCTATAAATGGACTGTATAAAGTTATTTTGGGCTAGAAGATGTTATAATACAATGAATTTGATTGATTACAAGTGCTAGAGATGGATGAAGAATCTTTAGAAGTGTAAAGAAAGACTTATTGAAATCTGGTCCCAAATGGGATAAGAATCCACAACCAATGCTTTGAGGCTATAAATGGCTTGTATAAAGTTATTTTGGGTTAGAAGATGTTATAATACAATGAATTTGATTGATTACAAGTGCTAGAGATGGATGAAGAATCTTTAGAAGTGTGAAGCAAGACTTATTGAAATCTGGTCCCAGATGGGATAAGAACTCACAACCAATGCCTTGAGGCTGTAAATGGACTGTATAAAGTTATTTTTTGTTATAATATGTTATAATACAATGAATTTGATTGATTACAAGTGCTAGACATGCATAAAGAATGTTTAGAAGTGTGAAGAAAGACTTATTGAAATCTGGTCCCAAATGGGATAAGAACCCACAATCATTGCTTTCAGGCAGTAAATGGCTTGTATAAGGTTATTTTGAGTTAAAATATGATATAATACAATGAATTTGATTTATTACAAGTGCTAGACATGCATAAAGAATGTTTAGAAGTGTGAAGAAAGACTTGTTGAAATTTGGTCCCAAATGGGATAAAAACCCACAACCAATGCTTTGAGGCAGTAAATGGCTTGTATAAAGTTATTTTGGATTAGAATATGTTATAATACAATGAATTTGATTGATTACAAGTGCTAGAGATGGATGAAGAATGTTTAGAAGTGTGAAGAAAGACTTATTGAAATCTGGTCCCATATGGGATAAGAACCCACAACCAATGCTTTGAAGCAGTAAATGGCTTGTATAAAGTTATTTTCGGTTAGAATATGTTATAATACAATGAATTTGATTGATTACAAGTGCTAGAGATGGATGAAGAATGCTTAGAAGTGTGAAGAAAGACTTACTGAAATCTGGTCTCAAATGGGATAAGAACCCACAACCAATGCTTTAAGGCTATAAATGGCTTGTATAAAGTTATTTTGGGCTAGAAGATGTTATAATACAATGAATTTGATTGATTATAAGTACTAGAGATGGATGAAGAATCTTTAGAAGTGTGAAGAAAGACTTGTTAAAATTTGGTCCCAAATGGGATAAGAACCCACAAACAATGCTTTGAGGCTCTAAATGGATTGTATAAAGTTATTTTGGGTTAGAATATGTTATAATACAATGAATTTGATTGATTACAAGTGGTAGAGATGGATGAAGAATGTTTAGAAGTGTGAAGAAAGACTTATTGAAATCTGGTCCCAAATGGGATAAGGACCCACAACCATTGCTTTGAGGCAGTAAATGACTTGTGTAAGGCTATTTTGGGTTAGAATATGTTATAATACAATGAATTTGATTGATTACAAGCCCTAGAGATGGATGAAGAATCTTTAGAAGTGTAAAGAAAGACTTATTGAAATCTGGTCCCAAATAGGATAAGAATCCACAACCAATGCTTTGAGGCTATAAATGGCTTGTATAAAGTTATTTTGGGTTAGAATATGTTATAATACAATGAATTTGATTGATTACAAGTGCTAGAGAAGGATGAAGAATCTTTAGAAGTGTGAAGCAAGACTTATTGAAATCTGGTCCCAGATGGGATAAGAACCCACAACCAATGCCTTGAGGCTTTAAATAGTTTGTATAAAGTTATTTTGGTTAGAATATGTTATAATACAATGAATTTGATTGATTACAAGCCCTAGAGATGGATGAAGAATGTTTAGAAGTGTGAAGAAAGACTTATTGAAATTTAGTCCCAAATGGGATAAGAACCCACAACCAATGCTTTGAGGCAGTAAATGGCTTGTATAAAGTTATTTTGGGTTAGAATATGTTATAATACAATGAATTTGATTGATTACAAGTGCTAGAGATGGATGAAGAATGCTTAGAAGTGTGAAGAAAGACTTACTGAAATCTGGTCTCAAATGGGATAAGAACCCACAACCAATGCTTTGAGGCTATAAATGGCTTGTATAAAGTTATTTTGGGCTAAAAGATGTTATAATACAATGAATTTGATTGATTATAAGTACTAGAGATGGATGAAGAATCTTTAGAAGTGTGAAGAAAGACTTATTAAAATCTGGTCCCAAATGGGATAAGAACCCACAACCAATGTTTTGAGGCAGTAAATGGCTTGTATAAAGTTATTTTGGTTTAGAATATTGTATAATACAATGAATTTAATTGATTATAAGTACTAGAGATGGATGAAGAATCTTTAGAAGTGTGAAGAAAGACTTATTAAAATTTGGTCCCAAATGGGATAAGAACCCACAACCAATGCTTTGAGGCTATAAATGGACTGTATAAAGTTATTTTGGGCTAGAAGATGTTATAATACAATGAATTTGATTGATTACAAGTGCTAGAGATGGATGAAGAATCTTTAGAAGTGTAAAGAAAGACTTATTGAAATCTGGTCCCAAATGGGATAAGAATCCACAACCAATGCTTTGAGGCTATAAATGGCTTGTATAAAGTTATTTTGGGTTAGAAGATGTTATAATACAATGAATTTGATTCATTACAAGTGCTAGAGATGGATGAAGAATCTTTAGAAGTGTGAAGCAAGACTTATTGAAATCTGGTCCCATATGGGATAAGAACTCACAACCAATGCCTTGAGGCTGTAAATGGACTGTATAAAGTTATTTTTTGTTAGAATATGTTATAATACAATGAATTTGATTGATTACAAGTGCTAGACATGCATAAAGAATGTTTAGAAGTGTGAAGAAAGACTTATTGAAATCTGGTCCCAAATGGGATAAAAACCCACAATCATTGCTTTCAGGCAGTAAATGGCTTGTATAAGGTTATTTTGAATTAAAATATGATATAATACAATGAATTTGATTTATTACAAGTGCTAGACATGCATAAAGAATGTTTAGAAGTGTGAAGAAAGACTTGTTGAAATTTGGTCCCAAATGGGATAAAAACCCACAACCAATGCTTTGAGGCAGTAAATGGCTTGTATAAAGTTATTTTGGATTAGAATATGTTATAATACAATGAATTTGATTGATTACAAGTGCTAGAGATGGATGAAGAATGTTTAGAAGTGTGAAGAAAGACTTATTGAAATCTGGTCCCAAATGGGATAAGGACCCACAACCATTGCTTTGAGGCAGTAAATGACTTGTATAAGGCTATTTTGGGTTAGAATATGTTATAATACAATGAATTTGATTGATTACAAGCCCTAGAGATGGATGAAGAATCTTTAGAAGTGTAAAGAAAGACTTATTGAAATCTGGTCCCAAATGGGATAAGAATCCACAACCAATGCTTTGAGGCTATAAATGGCTTGTATAAAGTTATTTTGGGTTAGAATATGTTATAATACAATGAATTTGATTGATTACAAGTGCTAGAGAAGGATGAAGAATCTTTAGAAGTGTGAAGCAAGACTTATTGAAATCTGGTCCCAGATGGGATAAGAACCCACAACCAATGCCTTGAGGCTTTAAATGGTATGTATAAAGTTATTTTGGATTAGAATATGTTATAATACAATGAATTTGATTGATTACAAGCCCTAGAGATGGATGAAGAATGTTTAGAAGTGTGAAGAAAGACTTATTGAAATTTAGTCCCAAATGGGATAAGAACCCACAACCAATGCTTTGAGGCAGTAAATGGCTTGTATAAAGTTATTTTGGGTTAGAATATGTTATAATACAATGAATTTGATTGATTACAAGTGCTAGAGATGGATGAAGAATGCTTAGAAGTGTGAAGAAAGACTTACTGAAATCTGGTCTCAAATGGGATAAGAACCCACAACCAATGCTTTGAGGCTATAAATGGCTTGTATAAAGTTATTTTGGGCTAGAAGATGTTATAATACAATGAATTTGTTTGATTATAAGTACTAGAGATGGATGAAGAATCTTTAGAAGTGTGAAGAAAGACTTATTAAAATCTGGTCCCAAATGGGATAAGAACCCACAACCAATGCTTTGAGGCAGTAAATGGCTTGTATAAAGTTATTTTGGTTTAGAATATTGTATAATACAATGAATTTAATTGATTATAAGTACTAGAGATGGATGAAGAATCTTTAGAAGTGTGAAGAAAGACTTATTAAAATTTGGTCCCAAATGGGATAAGAACCCACAACCAATGCTTTGAGGCTATAAATGGACTGTATAAAGTTATTTTGGGCTAGAAGATGTTATAATACAATGAATTTGATTGATTACAAGTGCTAGAGATGGATGAAGAATCTTTAGAAGTGTAAAGAAAGACTTATTGAAATCTGGTCCCAAATGGGATAAGAATCCACAACCAATGCTTTGAGGCTATAAATGGCTTGTATAAAGTTATTTTGGGTTAGAAGATGTTATAATACAATGAATTTGATTCATTACAAGTGCTAGAGATGGATGAAGAATCTTTAGAAGTGTGAAGCAAGACTTATTGAAATCTGGTCCCAGATGGGATAAGAACTCACAACCAATGCCTTGAGGCTGTAAATGGACTGTATAAAGTTATTTTTTGTTAGAATATGTTATAATACAATGAATTTGATTGATTACAAGTGCTAGACATGCATAAAGAATGTTTAGAAGTGTGAAGAAAGACTTATTGAAATCTGGTCCCAAATGGGATAAAAACCCACAATCATTGCTTTCAGGCAGTAAATGGCTTGTATAAGGTTATTTTGAGTTAAAATATGATATAATACAATGAATTTGATTTATTACAAGTGCTAGACATGCATAAAGAATGTTTAGAAGTGTGAAGAAAGACTTGTTGAAATTTGGTCCCAAATGGGATAAAAACCCACAACCAATGCTTTGAGGCAGTAAATGGCTTGTATAAAGTTATTTTGGATTAGAATATGTTATAATACAATGAATTTGATTGATTACAAGTGCTAGAGATGGATGAAGAATGTTTAGAAGTGTGAAGAAAGACTTATTGAAATCTGGTCCCATATGGGATAAGAACCCACAACCAATGCTTTGAGGCAGTAAATGGCTTGTATAAAGTTATTTTGGGTTAGAATATGTTATAATACAATGAATTTGATTGATTACAAGTGCTAGAGATGGATGAAGAATGCTTAGAAGTGTGAAGAAAGACTTACTGAAATCTGGTCTCAAATGGGATAAGAACCCACAACCTATGCTTTGAGGCTATAAATGGCTTGTATAAAGTTATTTTGGGCTAGAAGATGTTATAATACAATGAATTTGATTGATTATAAGTACTAGAGATGGATGAAGAATCTTTAGAAGTGTGAAGAAAGACTTGTTAAAATTTGGTCCTAAATGGGATAAGAACCCACAACCAATGCTTTGAGGCTCTAAATGGATTGTATAAAGTTATTTTAGGTTAGAATATGTTATAATACAATGAATTTGATTGATTACAAGTGGTTGAGATGGATGAAGAATGTTTAGAAGTGTGAAGAAAGACTTATTGAAATCTGGTCCCAAATGGGATAAGAACCCACAACCATTGCTTTGAGGCAATAAATGACTTGTATAAGGCTATTTTGGGTTAGAATATGTTATAATACAATGAATTTGATTGATTACAAGCCCTAGAGATGGATGAAGAATCTGTAGAAGTGTAAAGAAAGACTTATTGAAATCTGGTCCCATATGGGATAAGAATCCACAACCAATGCTTTGAGGCTATAAATGGCTTGTATAGAGTTATTTTGGGTTAGAATATGTTATAATACAATGAATTTGATTGATTACAAGTGCTAGAGATGGATGAAGAATCTTTAGAAGTGTGAAGCAAGACTTATTGAAATCTGGTCCCATATGGGATAAGAACCCACAACCAATGCCTTGAGGCTTTAAATGGTCTGTATAAAGTTATTTTTTGTTAGAATATGTTATAATACAATGAATTTGATTGATTACAAGTGCTAGAGATTGATGAAGAATCTTTAGAAGTGTGAAGCAAGACTTATTGAAATCTGGTCCCAAATGGGATAAGAACCCACAACCAATGCTTTGAGGCTGTAAATGGATGGTATAAAGTTATTTTTTGTTAGAATGTGTTATAATACAATGGTTGTGGGTTTTTATCCCATTTGGGACCAAATTTCAACAAGTCTTTCTTCACACCTCTAAACATTCTTTATGCATGCCTAGCACTTGTAATCAATCAAATTCATAGTATTATATCATATTCTAACCCAAAATAACCTTATACAAGCCATTTACTGCCTGAAAGCAATGATTGTGGGTTCTTATCCCATTTGGGACCAGATTTTACCAAGTCTTTCTTCACACTTCTAAAGATTCTTCATCCGTCTCTAGCACTTGTAATCAATCAAATTCATTGTATTATAACATATTCTAACCCAAAATAACTTTATACAATCCATTTACTGCCTCAAAGCATTGGTTGTGGGTTCTTATCCTATTTGGGACCAAATTTCAACAAGTCTTTCTTCACACTTCTAAAGATTCTTCATCCATCTCTAGCACTTGTAATCAATCAAATTCATTGTATTATAACATATTCTAACCCAAAATGACTTTATAAAATCCATTTACTGCCTCAAAGCATTGGTTGTGGGTTCTTATCCCATTTGGGACCAGATTTCAGTAAGTCTTTCTTCACACTTCTAAACATTCTTCATCCATCTCTAGGGCTTGTAATCAATCAAATTCATTGTATTATAATATATTCTAACCCAAAATAACTTTATACAATCCATTTACAGCCTCAAAGCATTGGTTGTGGGTTCTTATCCCATTTGGGACAAGATTTCAATAAGTCTTTCTTCACACTTCTAAACATTCTTCATCCATCGCTAGGGCTTGTAAACAATCAAATTCATTGTATTATAACATATTCTAACCCAAAATAACTTTATACAAGCCATTTACTACCTCAAAGCATTGGTTGTGAGTTTTTATCCCATTTGGGAACAAATTTTAACAAGTCTTTCTTCACACTTCTAAACATTCTTTATGCATGTCTAGCACTTGTAAACAATCAAATTCATTGTATTATATCATATTCTAACCCAAAATAACCTTATACAAGCCATTTACTGCCTGAAAGCAATGATTGTGGGTTCTTATCCCATTTGGGACCAGATTTCAATAAGTTTTTCTTCACACTTCTAAACATTCTTTATGCATGTCTAGCACTTGTAATCAATCAAATTCATTGTATTATAACACATTCTAACAAAAAATAACTTTATACCATCCATTTACAGCCTCAAAGCATTGGTTGTGGGTTCTTATCCCATTTGGGACCAGATTTCAATAAGTCTTTCTTCACACTTCTAAAGATTCTTCATCCATCTCTAGGGCTTGTAATCAATCAAATTCATTGTATAATAACATATTCTAACCCAAAATATCCTTATACAAGCCATTTACTGCCTCAAAGCAATGGTTGTGGGTTCTTATCCCATTTGGGACCAGATTTCAATAAGTCTTTCTTCACACTTCTAAACATTCTTCATCCATCTCTAGCACTTGTAATCAATCAAATTCATTGTATTATAACATATTCTAACCCAAAATAAATTTATACAATCCATTTACAGCCTCAAAGCATTGGTTGTGGGTTCTTATCCCATTTGGGACCAGATTTCAATAAGTCTTTCTTCACACTTCTAAACATTCTTCATCCATCGCTAGGGCTTGTAATCAATCAAATTCATTGTATTATAACATATTCTAACCCAAAATAACTTTATACAAGCCATTTACTGCCTCAAAGCATTGGTTGTGGGTTTTTATCCCATTTGGGACCAAATTTCAACAAGTCTTTCTTCACACTTCTAAACATTCTTTATGCATGTCTAGCACTTGTAAACAATCAAATTCATTGTATTATATCATATTCTAACCCAAAATAACCTTATACAAGCCATTTACTGCCTGAAAGCAATGATTGTGGGTTCTTATCCCATTTGGGACCAGATTTCAATAAGTTTTTCTTCACACTTCTAAACAATCTTTATGCATGTCTAGCACTTGTAATCAATCAAATTCATTGTATTATAACACATTCTAACAAAAAATAACTTTATACCATCCATTTACAGCCTCAAAGCATTGGTTGTGGTTCTTATCCCATTTGGGACCAGATTTCAATAAGTCTTGCTTCACACTTCTAAAGATTCTTCATCAATCTCTAGCACTTGTAATCAATCAAATTCATTGTATTATAACATATTCTAACCCAAAATAACTTTATACAAGCCATTTACTGCCTCAAAGCATTGGTTGTGGGTTCTTATCCCATTTGGGACCAGATTTCAATAAGTCTTTCTTCAATCTTCTAAAGATTCTTCATCCATCTCTAGGGCTTATAATCAATCAAATTCATTGTATTATAACATATTCTAACCCAAAATATCCTTATACAAGCCATTTACTGCCTCAAAGCAATGGTTGTGGGTTCTTGTCCCATTTGGGACCAGATTTCAATAAGTCTTTCTTCACACTTCTAAACATTCTTCATCCATCTCTAGCACTTGTAATCAATCAAATTCATTGTATTATAACATATTCTAACCCAAAACAAATTTATACAATCCATTTACAGCCTCAAAGCATTGGTTGTGGGTTCTTATCCCATTTGGGACCAGATTTCAATAAGTCTTTCTTCACACTTCTAAACATTCTTCATCCATCGCTAGGGCTTGTAATCAATCAAATTCATTGTATTATAAGTTATTCTAACCCAAAATAACTTTATACAAGCCATTTGCTACCTCAAAGCATTGGTTGTGGGTTTTTATCCCATTTGGGAACAAATTTCAACAAGCCTTTCTTCACACTTCTAAACATTCTTTATGCATGTCTAGCACTTGTAAACAATCAAATTCATTGTATTATATCATATTCTAACCCAAAATAACCTTATACAAGCCATTTACTGCCTGAAAGCAATGATTGTGGGTTCTTATTCCATTTGGGACCAGATTTCAATAAGTTTTTCTTCACACTTCTAAACATTCTTTATGCATGTCTAGCACTTGTAATCAATCAAATTCATTGTATTATAACATATTCTAACCCAAAATAACTTTATACAAGCCATTTACTGCCTCAAAGCATTGGTTGTGGGTTTTTATCCCATTTGGGACCAAATTTCAACAAGTCTTTCTTCACACCTCTAAACATTCTTTATGCATGTCTAGCACTTGTAATCAATCAAATTCATAGTAATATATCATATTCTAACCCAAAATAACCTTATACAAGCCATTTACTGCCTGAAAGCAATGATTGTGGGTTCTTTTCCCATTTGGGACCAGATTTTACCAAGTCTTTCTTCACACTTCTAAAGATTCTTCATCCGTCTCTAGCATTTGTAATCAATCAAATTCATTGTATTATAACATATTCTAACCCAAAATAACTTTATACAATCTATTTACTGCCTCAAAGCATTGGTTGTGGGTTCTTATCCTATTTGGGACCAAATTTCAACAAGTCTTTCTTCACACTTCTAAAGATTCTTCATCCATCTCTAGCACTTGTAATCAATCAAATTCATTGTATTATAACATATTCTAACCCAAAATGACTTTATACAATCCATTTACTGCCTCAAAGCATTGGTTGTGGGTTCTTATCCCATTTGGGACCAGATTTCAGTAACTCTTTCTTCACACTTCTAAACATTCTTCATCCATCTCTAGGGCTTGTAATCAATCAAATTCATTGTATTATAACATATTCTAACCCAAAATAACTTTATACAATCCATTTACAGCCTCAAAGCATTGGTTGTGGGTTCTTATCCCATTTGGGACAAGATTTCAATAAGTCTTTCTTCACACTTCTAAACATTCTTCATCCATCGCTAGGACTTGTAAACAATCAAATTCATTGTATTATAACATATTCTAACCCAAAATAACTTTATACAAGCCATTTACTACCTCAAAGCATTGGTTGTGAGTTTTTATCCCATTTGGGAACAAATTTCAACAAGTCTTTCTTCACACTTCTAAACATTCTTTATGCATGTCTAGCACTTGTAAACAATCAAATTCATTGTATTATATCATATTCTAACCCAAAATAACCTTATACAAGCCATTTACTGCCTGAAAGCAATGATTGTGGGTTCTTATCCCATTTGGGACCAGATTTCAATAAGTTTTTCTTCACACTTCTAAACATTCTTTATGCATGTCTAGCACTTGTAATCAATCAAATTCATTGTATTATAACACATTTTAACAAAAAATAACTTTATACCATCCATTTACAGCCTCAAAGCATTGGTTGTGGGTTCTTATCCCATTTGGGATCAGATTTCAATAAGTCTTGCTTCACACTTCTAAACATTCTTCATCCATCGCTAGGGCTTGTAATCAATCAAATTCATTGTATTATAACATATTCTAACCCAAAATAACTTATACAAGCCATTTACTGCCTCAAAGCATTGGTTGTGGGTTTTTATCCCATTTGGGACCAAATTTCAACAAGTCTTTCTTCACACTTCTAAACATTCTTTATGCATGTCTAGCACTTGTAAACAATCAAATTCATTGTATTATATCATATTCTAACCCAAAATAACCTTATACAAGCCATTTACTGCCTGAAAGCAATGATTGTGGGTTCTTATCCCATTTGGGACAAGATTTCAATAAGTTTTTCTTCACACTTCTAAACATTCTTTATGCATGTCTAGCACTTGTAATCAATCAAATTCATTGTATTATAACACATTCTAACAAAAAATAACTTTATACCATCCATTTACAGCCTCAAAGCATTGGTTGTGGGTTCTTATCCCATTTGGGACCAGATTTCAATAAGTCTTGCTTCACACTTCTAAAGATTCTTCATCAATCTCTAGCACTTGTAATCAATCAAATTCATTGTATTATAACATATTCTAACCCAAAATAACTTTATACAAGCCATTTACTGCCTCAAAGCATTGGTTGTGGGTTCTTATCCCATTTGGGACCAGATTTCAATAAGTCTTTCTTCAATCTTCTAAAGATTCTTCATCCATCTCTAGGGCTTATAATCAATCAAATTCATTGTATTATAACATATTCTAACCCAAAATATCCTTATACAAGCCATTTATTGCCTCAAAGCAATGGTTGTGGGTTCTTGTCCCATTTGGGACCAGATTTCAATAAGTCTTTCTTCACACTTCTAAACATTCTTCATCCATCTCTAGCACTTGTAATCAATCAAATTCATTGTATTATAACATATTCTAACCCAAAACAAATTTATACAATCCATTTACAGCCTCAAAGCATTGGTTGTGGGTTCTTATCCCATTTGGGACCAGATTTCAATAAGTCTTTCTTCACACTTCTAAACATTCTTTATGCATGTCTAGCACTTGTAATCAATCAAATTCATTGTATTATAACACATTCTAACAAAAAATAACTTTATACCATCCATTTACAGCCTCAAAGCATTGGTTGTGGGTTCTTATCCCATTTGGGATCAGATTTCAATAAGTCTTGCTTCACACTTCTAAAGATTCTTCATCAATCTCTAGCACTTGTAATCAATCAAATTCATTGTATTATAACATATTCTAACCCAAAATAACTTTATACAAGCCATTTACTGCCTCAAAGCATTGGTTGTGGGTTCTTATCCCATTTGGGACCAGATTTCAATAACTCTTTCTTCACACTTCTAAAGATTCTTCATCCATCTCTAGGGCTTATAATCAATCAAATTCATTGTATTATAACATATTCTAACCCAAAATATCCTTATACAAGCCATTTACTGCCTCAAAGCAATGGTTGTGGGTTCTTATCCCATTTGGGACCAGATTTCAATAAGTCTTTCTTCACACTTCTAAACATTCTTCATCCATCTCTAGCACTTGTAATCAATCAAATTTATTGTATGATAACATATTCTAACAAAAAATAACTTTATACCATCCATTTACAGCCTCAAAGCATTGGTTGTGGGTTCTTATCCCATTTGGGACCAGATTTCAATAAGTCTTTCTTCACACTTCTAAAGATTCTTCATCCATCTCTAGGGTTTGTAATCAATCAAATTCATTGTATTATAACACATTCTAACAAAAAATAACTTTATACCATCCATTTACAGCCTCAAAGCATTGGTTGTGGGTTCTTATCCCATTTGGGACCAAATTTCAACAAGTCTTTCTTCACACTTCTAAAGAATCTTCATCCATCTCTAGCACTTGTAATCAATCAAATTCATTGTATTATAACATATTCTAACCCAAAATATCCTTATACAAGCCATTTACTGCCTCAAAGCAATGGTTGTGGGTTCTTATCCCATTTGGGACCAGATTTCAATAAGTCTTTCTTCACACTTCTAAACATTCTTCATCCATCTCTAGCACTTGTAATCAATCAAATATATTGTATTATAACATATTCTAACCCAAAATAAATTTATACAATCCATTTACAGCCTCAAAGCATTGGTTGTGGGTTCTTATCCCATTTGGGACCAGATTTCAATAAGTCTTTCTTCACACTTCTAAACATTCTTCATCCATCGCTAGGGCTTGTAATCAATCAAATTCATTGTATTATAACATATTCTAACCCAAAATAACTTTATACAAGCTATTTACTGCCTCAAAGCATTGGTTGTGGGTTTTTATCCCATTTGGGACCAAATTTCAATAAGTCTTTCTTCACACTTCTAAACATTCTTTATGCATGTCTAGCACTTGTAAACAATCAAATTCATTGTATTATATCATATTCTAACCCAAAATAACCTTATACAAGCCATTTACTGCCTGAAAGCAATGATTGTGGGTTCTTATCCCATTTGGGACCAGATTTCAATAAGTTTTTCTTCACACTTCTAAACATTCTTTATGCATGTCTAGCTCTTGTAATCAATCAAATTCATTGTATTATAACATATTCTAACCCAAAATAACTTTATACAAGCCATTTACTGCCTCAAAGCATTGGTTGTGGGTTTTTATCCCATTTGGGACCAAATTTCAACAAGTCTTTCTTCACACCTCTAAACATTCTTTATGCATGTCTAGCACTTGTAATCAATGAAATTCATAGTATTATATCATATTCTAACCCAAAATAACCTTATAGAAGCCATTTACTGCCTGAAAGCAATGATTGTGGGTTCTTATCCCATTTGGGACCAGATTTTCCCAAGTCTTTCTTCACACTTCTAAAGATTCTTCATCCGTCTCTAGCACTTGTAATCAATCAAATTAATTGTATTATAACATATTCTAACCCAAAATAACTTTATACAATCCATTTACTGCCTCAAAGCATTGGTTGTGGGTTCTTATCCTATTTGGGACCAAATTTCAACAAGTCTTTCTTCACACTTCTAAAGATTCTTCATCCATCTCTAGCACTTGTAATCAATCAAATTCATTGTATTATAACATATCCTAACCCAAAATGACTTTATACAATCCATTTACTGCCTCAAAGCATTGGTTGTAGGTTCTTATCCCATTTGGGACCAGATTTCAGTAAGTCTTTCTTCACACTTCTAAACATTCTTCATCCATCTCTAGGGCTTGTAATCAATCAAATTCATTGTATTATAACATATTCTAACCAAAAATAACTTTATACAATCCATTTACAGCCTCAAAGCATTGGTTGTGGGTTCTTATCCCATTTGGGACCAGATTTCAATAAGTCTTGCTTCACACTTCTAAAGATTCTTCATCAATCTCTAGCACTTGTAATCAATCAAATTCATTGTATTATAACATATTCTAACCCAAAATAACTTTATACAAGCCATTTACTGCCTCAAAGCATTTGTTGTGGGTTCTTATCCCATTTGGGACCAGATTTCAATAAGTCTTTCTTCAATCTTCTAAAGATTCTTCATCCATCTCTAGGGCTTATAATCAATCAAATTCATTGTATTATAACATATTCTAACCCAAAATATCCTTATACAAGCCATTTACTGCCTCAAAGCAATGGTTGTGGGTTCTTGTCCCATTTGGGACCAGATTTCAATAAGTCTTTCTTCACACTTCTAAACATTCTTCATCCATCTCTAGCACTTGTAATCAATCAAATTCATTGTATTATAACATATTCTAACCCAAAACAAATTTATACAATCCATTTACAGCCTCAAAGCATTGGTTGTGGGTTCTTATCCCATTTGGGACCAGATTTCAATAAGTCTTTCTTCACACTTCTAAACATTCTTTATGCATGTCTAGCACTTGTAATCAATCAAATTCATTGTATTATAACACATTCTAACAAAAAATAACTTTATACCATCCATTTACAGCCTCAAAGCATTGGTTGTGGGTTCTTATCCCATTTGGGATCAGATTTCAATAAGTCTTGCTTCACACTTCTAAAGATTCTTCATCAATCTCTAGCACTTGTAATCAATCAAATTCATTGTATTATAACATATTCTAACCCAAAATAACTTTATACAAGCCATTTACTGCCTCAAAGCATTGGTTGTGGGTTCTTATCCCATTTGGGACCAGATTTCAATAACCCTTTCTTCACACTTCTAAAGATTCTTCATCCATCTCTAGGGCTTATAATCAATCAAATTCATTGTATTATAACATATTCTAACCCAAAATATCCTTATACAAGCCATTTACTGCCTCAAAGCAATGGTTGTGGGTTCTTATCCCATTTGGGACCAGATTTCAATAAGTCTTTCTTCACACTTCTAAACATTCTTCATCCATCTCTAGCACTTGTAATCAATCAAATTTATTGTATTATAACATATTCTAACAAAAAATAACTTTATACCATCCATTTACAGCCTCAAAGCATTGGTTGCGGGTTCCTATCCCATTTGGGACCAGATTTCAATAAGTCTTTCTTCACACTTCTAAAGATTCTTCATCCATCTCTAGGGTTTGTAATCAATCAAATTCATTGTATTATAACACATTCTAACAAAAAATAACTTTATACCATCCATTTACAGCCTCAAAGCATTGGTTGTGGGTTCTTATCCCATTTGGGACCAAATTTCAACAAGTCTTTCTTCACACTTCTAAAGAATCTTCATCCATCTCTAGCACTTGTAATCAATCAAATTCATTGTATTATAACATATTCTAACCCAAAATATCCTTATACAAGCCATTTACTGCCTCAAAGCAATGGTTGTGGGTTCTTATCCCATTTGGGACCAGATTTCAATAAGTCTTTCTTCACACTTCTAAACATTCTTCATCCATCTCTAGCACTTGTAATCAATCAAATATATTGTATTATAACATATTCTAACCCAAAATAAATTTATACAATCCATTTACAGCCTCAAAGCATTGGTTGTGGGTTCTTATCCCATTTGGGACCAGATTTCAATAAGTCTTTCTTCACACTTCTAAACATTCTTCATCCATCTCTAGCACTTGTAATCAATCAAATTTATTGTATTATAACATATTCTAACAAAAAATAACTTTATACCATCCATTTACAGCCTCAAAGCATTGGTTGCGGGTTCTTATCCCATTTGGGACCAGATTTCAATAAGTCTTTCTTCACACTTCTAAAGATTCTTCATCCATCTCTAGGGTTTGTAATCAATCAAATTCATTGTATTATAACACATTCTAACAAAAAATAACTTTATACCATCCATTTACAGCCTCAAAGCATTGGTTGTGGGTTCTTATCCCATTTGGGACCAAATTTCAACAAGTCTTTCTTCACACTTCTAAAGAATCTTCATCCATCTCTAGCACTTGTAATCAATCAAATTCATTGTATTATAACATATTCTAACCCAAAATATCCTTATACAAGCCATTTACTGCCTCAAAGCAATGGTTGTGGGTTCTTATCCCATTTGGGACCAGATTTCAATAAGTCTTTCTTCACACTTCTAAACATTCTTCATCCATCGCTAGGGCTTGTAATCAATCAAATTCATTGTATTATAACATATTCTAACCCAAAATAACTTTATACAAGCCATTTACTGCCTCAAAGCATTGGTTGTGGGTTTTTATCCCATTTGGGACCAAATTTCAATAAGTCTTTCTTCACACTTCTAAACATTCTTTATGCATGTCTAGCACTTGTAAACAATCAAATTCATTGTATTATATCATATTCTAATCCAAAATAACCTTATACAAGCCATTTACTGCCTGAAAGCAATGATTGTGGGTTCTTATCCCATTTGGGACCAGATTTCAATAAGTTTTTCTTCACACTTCTAAACATTCTTTATGCATGTCTAGCTCTTGTAATCAATCAAATTCATTGTATTATAACATATTCTAACCCAAAATAACTTTATACAAGCCATTTACTGCCTCAAAGCATTGGTTGTGGGTTTTTATCCCATTTGGGACCAAATTTCAACAAGTCTTTCTTCACACCTCTAAACATTCTTTATGCATGTCTAGCACTTGTAATCAATCAAATTCATAGTATTATATCATATTCTAACCCAAAATAACCTTATAGAAGCCATTTACTGCCTGAAAGCAATGATTGTGGGTTCTTATCCCATTTGGGACCAGATTTTCCCAAGTCTTTCTTCACACTTCTAAAGATTCTTCATTCGTCTCTAGCACTTGTAATCAATCAAATTAATTGTATTATAACATATTCTAACCCAAAATAACTTTATACAATCCATTTACTGCCTCAAAGCATTGGTTGTGAGTTCTTATCCTATTTGGGACCAAATTTCAACAAGTCTTTCTTCACACTTCTAAAGATTCTTCATCTATCTCTAGCACTTGTAATCAATCAAATTCATTGTATTATAACATATCCTAACCCAAAATGACTTTATACAATCCATTTACTGCCTCAAAGCATTGGTTGTGGGTTCTTATCCCATTTGGGACCAGATTTCAGTAAGTCTTTCTTCACACTTCTAAACATTCTTCATCCATCTCTAGGGCTTGTAATCAATCAAATTCATTGTATTATAACATATTCTAACCAAAAATAACTTTATACAATCCATTTACAGCCTCAAAGCATTGGTTGTGGGTTCATATCCCATTTGGGACAAGATTTCAATAAGTCTTTCTTCACACTTCTAAACATTCTTCATCCATCTCTAGGACTTGTAATCAATCAAATTCATTGTATTATAACATATTCTAACCCAAAATAACTTTATACAAGCCATTTACTGCTTCAAAGCATTGGTTGTGGGTTCTTATCCCATTTGGGACCAGATTTCAATAAGTCTTTCTTCACACTTCTAAACATTCTTCATGCATCTCTAGGGCTTGTAATCAATCAAATTCATTGTATTATAACATATTCTAACCCAAAATAACTTTATACAAGCCATTTACAGCCTCAAAGCATTGGTTGTGGGTTCTTATCCCATTTGGGACCAAATTTCAACAAGTCTTTCTTCACACTTCTAAACATTCTTCATCCATCTCTAGGACTTGTAATCAATCAAATTCATTGTATTATAACATATTCTAACCCAAAATATCCTTATACAAGCCATTTACTGCCTCAAAGCAATGGTTGTGGGTTCTTATCCCATTTGGGACCAGATTTCGATAAGTTTTTCTTCACACTTCTAAACATTCTTTATGCTCTTGTAGCACTGGTAATCAATCAAATTCATTGTATTATAACATATTATAACCCTATACAACTCTATACAAGCCATTTACTTCCTCAAAGCAATGGTTGTGGGTTCTTATCCCATTTGGGACCAAATTTCAATAAGTGTTTCTTCACACTTCTAAACATTCTTCATGCATCTCTAGCACTTGTAATCAATCAAATTCATTGTATTATAACATATTATAACCCTATGCAACTCTATAGAAGGCTTTTACTTCCTCAAAGCAATGGTTGTGGGTTCTTATCCCATTTGGGACCAAATTTCAATAAGTGTTTCTTCACACTTCTAAACATTCTTCATGCATCTCTAGCACTTGTAATCAATCAAATTCATTGTATTATAACATATTATAACCCTATGCAGCTCTATACAAGCCATTTACTTCCTCAAACCAATGGTTGTGGGTTCTTATCCCATTTGGGACCAAATTTCAATAAGTGTTTCTTCACACTTCTAAACATTCTTCATGCATCTCTAGCACTTGTAATCAATCAAATTCATTGTATTATAACATATTATAACCCTATGCAACTCTATAGAAGGTTTTTACTTCCTCAAAGCAATGGTTGTGGGTTCTTATCCCATTTGGGACCAAATTTCAATAAGTGTTTCTTCACACTTCTAAACATTCTTCATGCATCTCTAGCACTTGTAATCAATCAAATTCATTGTATTATAACATATTATAACCCTATGCAACTCTATCGAAGCCATTTACTTCCTCAAACCAATGGTTGTGGGTTCTTATCCTATTTGGGACCAAATTTCAATAAGTATTTCTTCACACTTCTAAACATTCTTCATGCATCTCTAGCACTTGTAATCAATCAAATTCATTGTATTATAACATATTATAACCCTATGCAACTCTATAGAAGCCATTTACTTCCTCAAAGCAATGGTTGTGGGTTCTTATCCTATTTGGGACCAAATTTCAATAAGTGTTTCTTCACACTTCTAAACATTCTTCATGCATCTCTAGCACTTGTAATCAATCAAATTCATTGTATTATAACATATTATAACCCTATACAACTCTATACAAGCTATTTACTTCCTCAAAGCAATGGTTGTGGGTTCTTATCCCATTTGGGACCAAATTTCAATAAGTGTTTCTTCACACTTCTAAACATTCTTCATGCATCTCTAGCACTTGTAATCAATCAAATTCATTGTATTATAACATATTATAACCCTATGCAGCTCTATAGAAGGCTTTTACTTCCTCAAAGCAATGGTTGTGGGTTCTTATCCCATTTGGGACCAAATTTCAATAAGTGTTTCTTCACACTTCTAAACATTCTTCATGCTCTTGTAGCACTGGTAATCAATCAAATTCATTGTATTATAACATATTATAACCCTATACAACTCTATACAAGCCATTTACTTCCTCAAAGCAATGGTTGTGGGTTCTTATCCCATTTGGGACCAAATTTCAATAAGTGTTTCTTCACACTTCTAAACATTCTTCATGCATCTCTAGCACTTGTAATCAATCAAATTCATTGTATTATAACATATTATAACCCTATGCAACTCTATAGAAGGCTTTTACTTCCTCAAAGCAATGGTTGTGGGTTCTTATCCCATTTGGGACCAAATTTCAATAAGTGTTTCTTCACACTTCTAAACATTCTTCATGCATCTCTAGCACTTGTAATCAATCAAATTCATTGTATTATAACATATTATAACCCTATGCAGCTCTATACAAGCCATTTACTTCCTCAAAGCAATGGTTGTGGGTTCTTATCCCATTTGGGACCAAATTTCAATAAGTGTTTCTTCACACTTCTAAACATTCTTCATGCATCTCTAGCACTTGTAATCAATCAAATTCATTGTATTATAACATATTATAACCCTATGCAACTCTATACAAGCTATTTACTTCCTCAAAGCAATGGTTGTGGGTTCTTATCCCATTTGGGACCAAATTTCAATAAGTGTTTCTTCACACTTCTAAACATTCTTCATGCATCTCTAGCACTTGTAATCAATCAAATTCATTGTATTATAACATATTATAACCCTATGCAACTCTATAGAAGCCATTTACTTCCTCAAAGCAATGGTTGTGGGTTCTTATCCCATTTGGGACCAAATTTCAATAAGTGTTTCTTCACACTTCTAAACATTCTTCATGCATCTCTAGCACTTGTAATCAATCAAATTCATTGTATTATAACATATTATAACCCTATGCAACTCTATAGAAGCCATTTACTTCCTCAAAGCAATGGTTGTGGGTTCTTATCCTATTTGGGACCAAATTTCAATAAGTGTTTCTTCACACTTCTAAACATTCTTCATGCATCTCTAGCACTTGTAATCAATCAAATTCATTGTATTATAACATATTATAACCCTATACAACTCTATACAAGCTATTTACTTCCTCAAAGCAATGGTTGTGGGTTCTTATCCTATTTGGGACCAAATTTCAATAAGTGTTTCTTCACACTTCTAAACATTCTTCATGCATCTCTAGCACTTGTAATCAATCAAATTCATTGTATTATAACATATTATAACCCTATGCAACTCTATAAAAACCATTTACTTCCTCAAAGCAATGGTTGTGGGTTCTTATCCCATTTGGGACCAAATTTCAATAAGTGTTTCTTCACACTTCTAAACATTCTTCATGCTCTTGTAGCACTGGTAATCAATCAAATTCATTGTATTATAACATATTATAACCCTATACAACTCTATACAAGCCATTTACTTCCTCAAAGCAATGGTTGTGGGTTCTTATCCCATTTGGGACCAAATTTCAATAAGTGTTTCTTCACACTTCTAAACATTCTTCATGCATCTCTAGCACTTGTAATCAATCAAATTCATTGTATTATAACATATTATAACCCTATGCAACTCTATAGAAGGCTTTTACTTCCTCAAAGCAATGGTTGTGGGTTCTTATCCCATTTGGGACCAAATTTCAATAAGTGTTTCTTCACACTTCTAAACATTCTTCATGCATCTCTAGCACTTGTAATCAATCAAATTCATTGTATTATAACATATTATAACCCTATGCAACTCTATACAAGCTATTTACTTCCTCAAAGCAATGGTTGTGGGTTCTTATCCCATTTGGGACCAAATTTCAATAAGTGTTTCTTCACACTTCTAAACATTCTTCATGCATCTCTAGCACTTGTAATCAATCAAATTCATTGTATTATAACATATTATAACCCTATGCAACTCTATCGAAGCCATTTACTTCCTCAAACCAATGGTTGTGGGTTCTTATCCTATTTGGGACCAAATTTCAATAAGTGTTTCTTCACACTTCTAAACATTCTTCATGCATCTCTAGCACTTGTAATCAATCAAATTCATTGTATTATAACATATTATAACCCTATGCAACTCTATAGAAGCCATTTACTTCCTCAAAGCAATGGTTGTGGGTTCTTATCCTATTTGGGACCAAATTTCAATAAGTGTTTCTTCACACTTCTAAACATTCTTCATGCATCTCTAGCACTTGTAACCAATCAAATTCATTGTATTATAACATATTATAACCCTATACAACTCTATACAAGCTATTTACTTCCTCAAAGCAATGGTTGTGGGTTCTTATCCTATTTGGGACCAAATTTCAATAAGTGTTTCTTCACACTTCTAAACATTCTTCATGCATCTCTAGCACTTGTAATCAATCAAATTCATTGTATTATAACATATTATAACCCTATGCAGCTCTATAGAAGGCTTTTACTTCCTCAAAGCAATGGTTGTGGGTTCTTATCCCATTTGGGACCAAATTTCAATAAGTGTTTCTTCACACTTCTAAACATTCTTCATGCATCTCTAGCACTTGTAATCAATCAAATTCATTGTATTATAATATATTATAACCCTATACAACTCAATAGAAGCCATTCACTTCCTCAAAGCAATGGTTGTGGGTTCTTATCCCATTTGGGACCAAATTTCAATAAGTGTTTCTTCACACTTCTAAACATTCTTCATGCATCTCTAGCACTTGTAATCAATCAAATTCATTGTATTATAACATATTATAACCCTATGCAACTCTATAGAAGGCTATTTACTTCCTCAAAGCAATGGTTGTGGGTTCTTATCCCATTTGGGACCAAATTTCAATAAGTGTTTCTTCACACTTCTAAACATTCTTCATGCATCTCTAGCACTTGTAATCAATCAAATTCATTGTATTATAACATATTATAACCCTATACAACTCTATACAAGCCATTTACTTCCTCAAAGCAATGGTTGTGGGTTCTTATCCCATTTGGGACCAAATTTCAATAAGTGTTTCTTCACACTTCTAAACATTCTTCATGCATCTCTAGCACTTGTAATCAATCAAATTCATTGTATTATAACATATTATAACCCTATGCAACTCTATAGAAGGTTTTTACTTCCTCAAAGCAATGGTTGTGGGTTCTTATCCCATTTGGGACCAAATTTCAATAAGTGTTTCTTCACACTTCTAAACATTCTTCATGCATCTCTAGCACTTGTAATCAAACAAATTCATTGTATTATAACATATTATAACCCTATGCAACTCTATAGAAGCTATTTACTTCCTCAAAGCAATGGTTGTGGGTTCTTATCCCATTTGGGACCAAATTTCAATAAGTGTTTCTTCACACTTCTAAACATTCTTCATGCATCTCTAGCACTTGTAATCAATCAAATTCATTGTATTATAACATATTATAACCCTATGCAACTCTATAGAAGCCATTTACTTCCTCAAAGCAATGGTTGTGGGTTCTTATCCCATTTGGGACCAAATTTCAATAAGTGTTTCTTCACACTTCTAAACATTCTTCATGCATCTCTAGCACTTGTAACCAATCAAATTCATTGTATTATAACATATTATAACCCTATACAACTCTATACAAGCTATTTACTTCCTCAAAGCAATGGTTGTGGGTTCTTATCCTATTTGGGACCAAATTTCAATAAGTGTTTCTTCACACTTCTAAACATTCTTCATGCATCTCTAGCACTTGTAATCAATCAAATTCATTGTATTATAACATATTATAACCCTATGCAGCTCTATAGAAGGCTTTTACTTCCTCAAAGCAATGGTTGTGGGTTCTTATCCCATTTGGGACCAAATTTCAATAAGTGTTTCTTCACACTTCTAAACATTCTTCATGCATCTCTAGCACTTGTAATCAATCAAATTCATTGTATTATAACATATTATAACCCTATGCAACTCTATAGAAGCCATTTACTTCCTCAAAGCAATGGTTGTGGGTTCTTATCCTATTTGGGACCAAATTTCAATAAGTGTTTCTTCACACTTCTAAACATTCTTCATGCATCTCTAGCACTTGTAACCAATCAAATTCATTGTATTATAACATATTATAACCCTATACAACTCTATACAAGCTATTTACTTCCTCAAAGCAATGGTTGTGGGTTCATATCCCATTTGGGACCAAATTTCAATAAGTGTTTCTTCACACTTCTAAACATTCTTCATGCATCTCTAGCACTTGTAATCAATCAAATTCATTGTATTATAACATATTATAACCCTATGCAACTCTATAGAAGCCATTTACTTCCTCAAAGCAATGGTTGTGGGTTCTTATCCCATTTGGGACCAAATTTCAATAAGTATTTCTTCACACTTCTAAACATTCTTCATGCATCTCTAGCACTTGTAATCAATCAAATTCATTATATTATATCATATTATAACCCTATACAACTCTATAGAAGCCATTCACTTCCTCAAAGCAATGGTTGTGGGTTCTTATCCCATTTGGGACCAAATTTCAATAAGTGTTTCTTCACACTTCTAATCATTCTTTATGCTCTTGTAGCACTGGTAATTAATCAAATTCATTGTATTATAACATATTATAACCCTATACAACTCTATACAAGCCATTTACTTCCTCAAAGCAATGGTTGTGGGTTCATATCCCATTTGGGACCAAATTTCAATAAGTGTTTCTTCACACTTCTAAACATTCTTCATGCATCTCTAGCACTTGTAATCAATCAAATTCATTGTGTTATAACATATTATAACCCTATGCAACTCTATAGAAGCCATTTACTTCCTCAAAGCAATGGTTGTGGGTTCTTATCCTATTTGGGACCAAAGTTCAATAAGTGTTTCTTCACACTTCTAAACATTCTTCATGCATCTCTAGCACTTGTAATCAATCAAATTCATTGTATTATAACATATTATAACCCTATGCAACTCTATAGAAGGCTTTTACTTCCTCAAAGCAATGGTTGTGGGTTCATATCCCATTTGGGACAAAATTTCAATAAGTGTTTCTTCACACTTCTAAACATTCTTCATGCATCTCTAGCACTTGTAATCAATCAAATTCATTGTGTTATAACATATTATAACCCTATGCAACTCTATAGAAGCCATTTACTTCCTCAAAGCAATGGTTGTGGGTTCTTATCCCATTTGGGACCAAATTTCAATAAGTATTTCTTCACACTTCTAAACATTCTTCATGCATCTCTAGCACTTGTAATCAATCAAATTCATTATATTATATCATATTATAACCCTATACAACTCTATAGAAGCCATTCACTTCCTCAAAGCAATGGTTGTGGGTTCTTATCCCATTTGGGACCAAATTTCAATAAGTGTTTCTTCACACTTCTAATCATTCTTTATGCTCTTGTAGCACTGGTAATTAATCAAATTCATTGTATTATAACATATTATAACCCTATACAACTCTATACAAGCCATTTACTTCCTCAAAGCAATGGTTGTGGGTTCTTATCCCATTTGGGACCAAATTTCAATAAGTGTTTCTTCACACTTCTAAACATTCTTCATGCATCTCTAGCACTTGTAATCAATCAAATTCATTGTATTATAACATATTATAACCCTATGCAACTCTATCGAAGCCATTTACTTCCTCAAACCAATGGTTGTGGGTTCTTATCCTATTTGGGACCAAATTTCAATAAGTGTTTCTTCACACTTCTAAACATTCTTCATGCATCTCTAGCACTTGTAACCAATCAAATTCATTGTATTATAACATATTATAACCCTATACAACTCTATACAAGCTATTTACTTCCTCAAAGCAATGGTTGTGGGTTCTTATCCCATTTGGGACCAAATTTCAATAAGTGTTTCTTCACACTTCTAAACATTCTTCATGCATCTCTAGCACTTGTAATCAATCAAATTCATTGTATTATAACATATTATAACCCTATGCAACTCTATAGAAGCCATTTACTTCCTCAAAGCAATGGTTGTGGGTTCTTATCCTATTTGGGACCAAATTTCAATAAGTGTTTCTTCACACTTCTAAACATTCTTCATGCATCTCTAGCACTTGTAATCAATCAAATTCATTGTATTATAACATATTATAACCCTATTCAGCTCTATAGAAGGCTTTTACTTCCTCAAAGCAATGGTTGTGGGTTCTTATCCCATTTGGGACCAAATTTCAATAAGTGTTTCTTCACACTTCTAAACATTCTTCATGCATCTCTAGCACTTGTAATCAATCAAATTCATTGTATTATAACATATTATAACCCTATACAACTCTATACAAGCTATTTACTTCCTCAAAGCAATGGTTGTGGGTTCTTATCCTATTTGGGACCAAAGTTCAATAAGTGTTTCTTCACACTTCTAAACATTCTTCATGCATCTCTAGCACTTGTAATCAATCAAATTCATTGTATTATAACATATTATAACCCTATGCAACTCTATAGAAGGCTTTTACTTCCTCAAAGCAATGGTTGTGGGTTCATATCCCATTTGGGACCAAATTTCAATAAGTGTTTCTTCACACTTCTAATCATTCTTTATGCTCTTGTAGCACTGGTAATCAATCAAATTCATTGTATTATAACATATTATAACCCTATACAACTCTATACAAGCCATTTACTTCCTCAAAGCAATGGTTGTGGGTTCTTATCCCATTTGGGACCAAATTTCAATAAGTGTTTCTTCACACTTCTAAACATTCTTCATGCATCTCTAGCACTTGTAATCAATCAAATTCATTGTATTATAACATATTATAACCCTATGAAACTCTATAGAAGGCTTTTACTTCCTCAAAGCAATGGTTGTGGGTTCTTATCCCATTTGGGACCAAATTTCAATAAGTGTTTCTTCACACTTCTAAACATTCTTCATGCATCTCTAGCACTTGTAATCAATCAAATTCATTGTATTATAACATATTATAACCCTATGCAACTCTATAGAAGCCATTTACTTCCTCAAAGCAATGGTTGTGGGTTCTTATCCCATTTGGGACCAAATTTCAATAAGTGTTTCTTCACACTTCTAAACATTCTTCATGCATCTCTAGCACTTGTAATCAATCAAATTCATTGTATTATAACATATTATAACCCTATACAACTCTATACAAGCTATTTACTTCCTCAAAGCAATGGTTGTGGGTTCTTATCCCATTTGGGACCAAATTTCAATAAGTGTTTCTTCACACTTCTAAACATTCTTCATGCATCTCTAGCACTTGTAATCAATCAAATTCATTGTATTATAACATATTATAACCCTATACAACTCTATAGAAGCCATTCACTTCCTCAAAGCAATGGTTGTGGGTTCTTATCCCATTTGGGACCAAATTTCAATAAGTGTTTCTTCACACTTCTAAACATTCTTCATGCATCTCTAGCACTTGTAATCAATCAAATTCATAGTATTATAACATATTATAACCCTATGCAACTCTATAGAAGCCATTTACTTCCTCAAAGCAATGGTTGTGGGTTCTTATCCCATTTGGGACCAAATTTCAATAAGTATTTCTTCACACTTCTAAACATTCTTCATGCATCTCTAGCACTTGTAATCAATCAAATTCATTATATTATATCATATTATAACCCTATACAACTCTATAGAAGCCATTCACTTCCTCAAAGCAATGGTTGTGGGTTCTTATCCCATTTGGGACCAAATTTCAATAAGTGTTTCTTCACACTTCTAATCATTCTTTATGCTCTTGTAGCACTGGTAATTAATCAAATTCATTGTATTATAACATATTATAACCCTATACAACTCTATACAAGCCATTTACTTCCTCAAAGCAATGGTTGTGGGTTCTTATCCCATTTGGGACCAAATTTCAATAAGTGTTTCTTCACACTTCTAAACATTCTTCATGCATCTCTAGCACTTGTAATCAATCAAATTCATTGTATTATAACATATTATAACCCTATGCAACTCTATAGAAGCCATTTACTTCCTCAAAGCAATGGTTGTGGGTTCTTATCCCATTTGGGACCAAATTTCAATAAGTGTTTCTCCACACTTCTAAACATTCTTCATGCATCTCTAGCAGTTGTAATCAATCAAATTCATTGTATTATAAACATATTATAACCCTATACAACTCTATACAAGCTATTTACTTCCTCAAACCAATGGTTGTGGGTTCTTATCCCATTTGGGACCAAATTTCAATAAGTGTTTCTTCACACTTCTAAACATTCTTCATGCATCTCTAGCACTTGTAATCAATCAAATTCATTGTATTATAACATATTATAACCCTATGCAACTCTATAGAAGGTTTTTACTTCCTCAAAGCAATGGTTGTGGGTTCTTATCCCATTTGGGACCAAATTTCAATAAGTGTTTCTTCACACTTCTAAACATTCTTCATGCATCTCTAGCACTTGTAATCAATCAAATTCATTGTATTATAACATATTATAACCCTATACAACTCTATACAAGCCATTTACTTCCTCAAAGCAATGGTTGTGGGTTCTTATCCCATTTGGGACCAAATTTTAATAAGTGTTTCTTCACACTTCTAATCATTCTTCATGCATCTCTAGCACTTGTAATCAATCAAATTCATTGTATTATAACATATTATAACCCTATACAACTCTATACAAGCCATTTACTTCCTCAAAGCAATGGTTGTGGGATCTTATCCTATTTGGGACCAAATTTCAATAAGTGTTTCTTCACACTTCTAAACATTCTTCATGCATCTCTAGAACTTGTAATCAATCAAATTCATTGTATTATAACATATTATAACCCTATACAACTCTATAGAAGCCATTCACTTCCTCAAAGCAATGGTTGTGGGTTCTTATCCCATTTGGGACCAAATTTCAATAAGTGTTTCTTCACACTTCTAAACATTCTTCATGCATCTCTAGCACTTGTAATCAATCAAATTCATTGTATTATAACATATTATAACCCTATACAACTCTATAGAAGCCATTTACTTCCTCAAAGCAATGGTTGTGGGTTCTTATCCCATTTGGGACCAAATTTCAATAAGTGTTTCTTCACACTTCTAAACATTCTTCATGCATCTCTAGCACTTGTAATCAATCAAATTCATTGTATTATAACATATTATAACCCTATACAACTCTATACAAGCCATTTACTTCCTCAAAGCAATGGTTGTGGGTTCTTATCCCATTTGGGACCAAATTTCAATAAGTGTTTCTTCACACTTCTAAACATTCTTCATGCATCTCTAGCACTTGTAATCAATCAAATTCATAGTATTATAACATATTATAACCCTATGCAACTCTATCGAAGCCATTTACTTCCTCAAAGCAATGGTTGTGGGTTCTTATCCTATTTGGGACCAAATTTCAATAAGTGTTTCTTCACACTTCTAAACATTCTTCATGCATCTCTAGCACTTGTAACCAATCAAATTCATTGTATTATAACATATTATAACCCTATACAACTCTATACAAGCTGTTTACTTCCTCAAAGCAATGGTTGTGGGTTCATATCCCATTTGGGACCAAATTTCAATAAGTCTTTCTTCACACTTCTAAACATTCTTCATGCATCTCTAGCACTTGTAATCAATCAAATTCATTGTGTTATAACATATTATAACCCTATGCAACTCTATAGAAGCCATTTACTTCCTCAAAGCAATGGTTGTGGGTTCTTATCCCATTTGGGACCAAATTTCAATAAGTGTTTCTTCACACTTCTAAACATTCTTCATGCATCTCTAGCACTTGTAATCAATCAAATTCATTGTATTATAACATATTATAACCCTATGCAACTCTATAGAAGCCATTTACTTCCTCAAAGCAATGGTTGTGGGTTCTTATCCCATTTGGGACCAAATTTCAATAAGTGTTTCTTCACACTTCTAAACATTCTTCATGCATCTCTAGCACTTGTAATCAATCAAATTCATTGTATTATAACATATTATAACCCTATACAACTCTATACAAGCCATTTACTTCCTCAAAGCAATGGTTGTGGGTTCTTATCCCATTTGGGACCAAATTTCAATAAGTGTTTCTTCACACTTCTAAACATTCTTCATGCATCTCTAGCACTTGTAATCAATCAAATTCATTGTATTATAACATATTATAACCCTATGCAACTCTATAGAAGGCTTTTACTTCCTCAAAGCAATGGTTGTGGGTTCTTATCCCATTTGGGACCAAATTTCAATAAGTGTTTCTTCACACTTCTAAACATTCTTCATGCATCTCTAGCACTTGTAATCAATCAAATTCATTGTATTATAACATATTATAACCCTATACAACTCTATACAAGCCATTTACTTCCTCAAAGCAATGGTTGTGGGTTCTTATCCCATTTGGGACCAAATTTCAATAAGTGTTTCTTCACACTTCTAAACATTCTTCATGCATCTCTAGCACTTGTAATCAATCAAATTCATTGTATTATAACATATTATAACCCTATGCAACTCTATACAAGCTTTACTTCCTCAAAGCAATGGTTGTGGGTTCTTATCCCATTTGGGACCAAATTTCAATAAGTGTTTCTTCACACTTCTAAACATTCTTCATGCATCTCTAGCACTTGTAATCAATCAAATTCATTGTATTATAACATATTATAACCCTATGCAACTCTATAGAAGCCATTTACTTCCTCAAAGCAATGGTTGTGGGTTCTTATCCCATTTGGGACCAAATTTCAATAAGTGTTTCTTCACACTTCTAAACATTCTTCATGCATCTCTAGCACTTGTAATCAATCAAATTCATTGTATTATAACATATTCTAACCCAAAATAGCTTTTTACAAGCCATTTACTTCCTCAAAGCAATGGTTGTGGGTTCTTATCCCATTTGGGACCAAATTTCAATAAGTGTTTCTTCACACTTCTAAACATTCTTCATGCATCTCTAGCACTTGTAATCAATCAAATTCATTGTATTATAACATATTCTAACCCAAAATATCCTTATACAAGCCATTTACTGCCTCAAAGCAGTGGTTGTGGGTTCTTATTCCATTAGGGACCAAATTTCAACAAGTCTTTCTTCACACTTCTAAAGATTCTTCATCCATCTCTAGCACTTGTAATCAATCAAATTCATTGTATTATAACATATTCTAACCCAAAATGACTTTATACAATCCATTTACTGCCTCAAAGCATTGGTTGTGGGTTCTTATCCCATTTGGGACCAGATTTCAGTAAGTCTTTCTTCACACTTCTAAACATTCTTCATCCATCTCTAGGGCTTGTAATCAATCAAATTCATTGTATTTTAACATATTCTAACCCAAAATAATTTTATACAATCCATTTACAGCCTCAAAGCATTGGTTGTGGGTTCTTATCCCATTTGGGACAAGATTTCAATAAGTCTTTCTTCACACTTCTAAACATTCTTCATCCATCTCTAGGACTTGTAATCAATCAAATTCATTGTATTATAACATATTCTAACCCAAAATAACTTTATACAAGCCATTTACTGCTTCAAAGCATTGGTTGTGGGTTCTGATCCCATTTGGGACCAGATTTCAATAAGTCTTTCTTCACACTTCTAAACATTCTTCATGCATCTCTAGGGCTTGTAATCAATCAAATTCATTGTATTATAAACTATTCTAACCCAAAATCACTTTATACAATCCATTTACAGCCTCAAAGCATTGGTTGTGGGTTCTTATCCCATTTGGGACCAAATTTCAACAAGTCTTTCTTCACACTTCTAAACATTCTTCATCCATCTCTAGGACTTGTAATCAATCAAATTCATTGTATTATAACATATTCTAACCCAAAATATCCTTATACAAGCCATTTACTGCCTCAAAGCAATGGTTGTGGGTTCTTATCCCATTTGGGACCAGATTTCAATAAGTCTTTCTTCACACTTCTAAACATTCTTCATCCATCTCTAGGGATTGTAATCAATCAAATTCATTGTATTATAATATATTCTAAGCCAAAATAACTTTATACAAGACATTTACTGCCTCAAAGCATTGGTTGTGGGTTTTTAGCCCATTTGGGACCAAATTTCAACAAGTCTTTCTTCACACCTCTAAACATTCTTTATGCATGTCTAGCACTTGTAAACAATCAAATTCATTGTATTATATCATATTCTAACCCAAAATAACCTTATACAAGCCATTTACTGCCTGAAAGCAATGATTGTGGGTTCTTATCCCATTTGGGACCGGATTTCAATAAGTTTTTCTTCACACTTCTAAACATTCTTTATGCATGTCTAGCACTTGTAATCAATCAAATTCATTGTATTATAACATATTCTAACCCAAAATAACTTTATACAAGCCATTTACTGCCTCAAAGCATTGGTTGTGGGTTTTTATCCCATTTGGAACCAAATTTCAACAAGTCTTTCTTCACACTTCTAAACATTCTTTATGCATGTCTAGCACTTGTAAACAATCAAATTCATTGTATTATATCATATTCTAACCCAAAATAACCTTATACAAGCCATTTACTGCCTGAAAGCAATGATTGTGGGTTCTTATCCCATTTGGGACCAGATTTCAATAAGTTTTTCTTCACACTTCTAAACATTCTTTATGCATGTCTAGCACTTGTAATCAATCAAATTCATTGTATTATAACACATTCTAACAAAAAATAACTTTATACCATCCATTTACAGCCTCAAAGCATTGGTTGTGGGTTCTTATCCCATTTGGGACCAGATTTCAATAAGTCTTGCTTCACACTTCTAAAGATTCTTCATCAATCTCTAGCACTTGTAATCAATCAAATTCATTGTATTATAACATATTCTAACCCAAAATAACTTTATACAAGCCATTTACTGCCTCAAAGCATTGGTTGTGGGTTCTTATCCCATTTGGGACCAGATTTCAATAAGTCTTTCTTCACACTTCTAAAGATTCTTCATCCATCTCTAGGGCTTATAATCAATCAAATTCATTGTATTATAACATATTCTAACCCAAAATATCCTTATACAAGCCATTTACTGCCTCAAAGCAATGGTTGTGGGTTCTTATCCTATTTGGGACCAAATTTCAACAAGTCTTTCTTCACACTTCTAAAGATTCTTCATCCATCTCTAGCACTTGTAATCAATCAAATTCATTGTATTATAACATATTCTAACCCAAAATGACTTTATACAATCCATTTACTGCCTCAAAGCATTGGTTGTGGGTTCTTATCCCATTTGGGACCAGATTTCAGTAAGTCTTTCTTCACACTTCTAAACATTCTTCATCCATCTCTAGGGCTTGTAATCAATCAAATTCATTGTATTATAACATATTCTAACCCAAAATAATTTTATACAATCCATTTACAGCCTCAAAGCATTGGTTGTGGGTTCTTATCCCATTTGGGACCAGATTTCAACAAGTCTTTCTTCACACTTCTAAACATTCTTCATCCATCTCTAGGACTTGTAATCAATCAAATTCATTGTATTATAACATATTCTAACCCAAAATAACTTTATACAAGCCATTTACTGCTTCAAAGCATTGGTTGTGGGTTCTGATCCCATTTGGGACCAGATTTCAATAAGTCTTTCTTCACACTTCTAAACATTCTTCATGCATCTCTATGGCTTGTAATCAATCAAATTCATTGTATTATAAACTATTCTAACCCAAAATCACTTTATACAATCCATTTACAGCCTCAAAGCATTGGTTGTGGGTTCTTATCCCATTTGGGACCAAATTTCAACAAGTCTTTCTTCACACTTCTAAACATTCTTCATCCATCTCTAGGACTTGTAATCAATCAAATTCATTGTATTATAACATATTCTAACCCAAAATATCCTTATACAAGCCATTTACTGCCTCAAAGCAATGGTTGTGGGTTCTTATCCCATTTGGGACCAGATTTCAATAAGTCTTTCTTCACACTTCTAAACATTCTTCATCCATCTCTAGGGATTGTAATCAATCAAATTCATTGTATTATAATATATTCTAAGCCAAAATAACTTTATACAAGACATTTACTGCCTCAAAGCATTGGTTGTGGGTTTTTAGCCCATTTGGGACCAAATTTCAACAAATCTTTCTTCACACCTCTAAACATTCTTTATGCATGTCTAGCACTTGTAAACAATCAAATTCATTGTATTATATCATATTCTAACCCAAAATAACCTTATACAAGCCATTTACTGCCTGAAAGCAATGATTGTGGGTTCTTATCCCATTTGGGACCGGATTTCAATAAGTTTTTCTTCACACTTCTAAACATTCTTTATGCATGTCTAGCACTTGTAATCAATCAAATTCATTGTATTATAACATATTCTAACCCAAAATAACTTTATACAAGCCATTTACTGCCTCAAAGCATTGGTTGTGGGTTTTTATCCCATTTGGAACCAAATTTCAACAAGTCTTTCTTCACACTTCTAAACATTCTTTATGCATGTCTAGCACTTGTAAACAATCAAATTCATTGTATTATATCATATTCTAACCCAAAATAACCTTATACAAGCCATTTACTGCCTGAAAGCAATGATTGTGGGTTCTTATCCCATTTGGGACCAGATTTCAATAAGTTTTTCTTCACACTTCTAAACATTCTTTATGCATGTCTAGCACTTGTAATCAATCAAATTCATTGTATTATAACACATTCTAACAAAAAATAACTTTATACCATCCATTTACAGCCTCAAAGCATTGGTTGTGGGTTCTTATCCCATTTGGGACCAGATTTCAATAAGTCTTGCTTCACACTTCTAAAGATTCTTCATCAATCTCTAGCACTTGTAATCAATCAAATTCATTGTATTATAACATATTCTAACCCAAAATAACTTTATACAAGCCATTTACTGCCTCAAAGCATTGGTTGTGGGTTCTTATCCCATTTGGGACCAGATTTCAATAAGTCTTTCTTCACACTTCTAAAGATTCTTCATCCATCTCTAGGGCTTATAATCAATCAAATTCATTGTATTATAACATATTCTAACCCAAAATATCCTTATACAAGCCATTTACTGCCTCAAAGCAATGGTTGTGGGTTCTTATCCTATTTGGGACCAAATTTCAACAAGTCTTTCTTCACACTTCTAAAGATTCTTCATCCATCTCTAGCACTTGTAATCAATCAAATTCATTGTATTATAACATATTCTAACCCAAAATGACTTTATACAATCCATTTACTGCCTCAAAGCATTGGTTGTGGGTTCTTATCCCATTTGGGACCAGATTTCAGTAAGTCTTTCTTCACACTTCTAAACATTCTTCATCCATCTCTAGGGCTTGTAATCAATCAAATTCATTGTATTATAACATATTCTAACCCAAAATAATTTTATACAATCCATTTACAGCCTCAAAGCATTGGTTGTGGGTTCTTATCCCCTTTGGAACAAGATTTCAATAAGTCTTTCTTCACACTTCTAAACATTCTTCATCCATCTCTAGGACTTGTAATCAATCAAATTCATTGTATTATAACATATTCTAACCCAAAATAACTTTATACAAGCCATTTACTGCTTCAAAGCATTGGTTGTGGGTTCTGATCCCATTTGGGACCAGATTTCAATAAGTCTTTCTTCACACTTCTAAACATTCTTCATGCATCTCTAGGGCTTGTAATCAATCAAATTCATTGTATTATAAACTATTCTAACCCAAAATCACTTTATACAATCCATTTACAGCCTCAAAGCATTGGTTGTGGGTTCTTATCCCATTTGGGACCAAATTTCAACAACTCTTTCTTCACACTTCTAAACATTCTTCATCCATCTCTAGGACTTGTAATCAATCAAATTCATTGTATTATAACATATTCTAACCCAAAATATCCTTATACAAGCCATTTACTGCCTCAAAGCAATGGTTGTGGGTTCTTATCCCATTTGGGACCAGATTTCAATAAGTCTTTCTTCACACTTCTAAACATTCTTCATTCATCTCTAGGGATTGTAATCAATCAAATTCATTGTATTATAATATATTCTAAGCCAAAATAACTTTATACAAGACATTTACTGCCTCAAAGCATTGGTTGTGGGTTTTTAGCCCATTTGGGACCAAATTTCAACAAGTCTTTCTTCACACCTCTAAACATTCTTTATGCATGTCTAGCACTTGTAAACAATCAAATTCATTGTATTATATCATATTCTAACCCAAAATAACCTTATACAAGCCATTTACTGCCTGAAAGCAATGATTGTGGGTTCTTATCCCATTTGGGACCGGATTTCAATAAGTTTTTCTTCACACTTCTAAACATTCTTTATGCATGTCTAGCACTTGTAATCAATCAAATTCATTGTATTATAACATATTCTAACCCAAAATAACTTTATACAAGCCATTTACTGCCTCAAAGCATTGGTTGTGGGTTTTTATCCCATTTGGGACCAAATTTCAACAAGTCTTTCTTCACACTTCTAAACATTCTTTATGCATGTCTAGCACTTGTAAACAATCAAATTCATTGTATTATATCATATTCTAACCCAAAATAACCTTATACAAGCCATTTACTGCCTGAAAGCAATGATTGTGGGTTCTTATCCCATTTGGGACCAGATTTCAATAAGTTTTTCTTCACACTTATAAACATTCTTTATGCATGTCTAGCACTTGTAATCAATCAAATTCATTGTATTATAACACATTCTAACAAAAAATAACTTTATACCATCCATTTACAGCCTCAAAGCATTGGTTGTGGGTTCTTATCCCATTTGGGACCAGATTTCAATAAGTCTTGCTTCACACTTCTAAAGATTCTTCATCAATCTCTAGCACTTGTAATTAATCAAATTCATTGGATTATAACATATTCTAACCCAAAATAACTTTATACAAGCCATTTACTGCCTCAAAGCATTGGTTGTGGGTTCTTATCCCATTTGGGACCAGATTTCAATAAGTCTTTCTTCACACTTCTAAAGATTCTTCATCCATCTCTAGGGCTTATAATCAATCAAATTCATTGTATTATAACATATTCTAACCCAAAATATCCTTATACAAGCCATTTACTGCCTCAAAGCAATGGTTATGGGTTCTTATCCCATTTGGGACCAGATTTCAATAAGTCTTTCTTCACACTTCTAAACATTCTTCATCCATCTCTAGCACTTGTAATCAATCAAATTCATTGTATTATAACATATTCTAACCCAAAATAAATTTATACAATCCATTTACAGCCTCAAAGCATTGGTTGTGGGTTCTTATCCCCTTTGGGACCAGATTTCAATAAGTCTTTCTTCACACTTCTAAACATTCTTCATCCATCGCTAGGGCTTGTAAACAATCAAATTCATTGTATTATAACATATTCTAACCCAAAAAAACTTTATACAAGCCATTTACTACCTCAAAGCATTGGTTGTGAGTTTTTATCCCATTTGGGAACAAATTTCAACAAGTCTTTCTTCACACTTCTAAACATTCTTTATGCATGTCTAGCACTTGTAAACAATCAAATTCATTGTATTATATCATATTCTAACCCAAAATAACCTTATACAAGCCATTTACTGCCTGAAAGCAATGATTGTGGGTTCTTATCCCATTTGGGACCAGATTTCAATAAGTTTTTCTTCACACTTCTAAACATTCTTTATGCATGTCTAGCACTTGTAATCAATCAAATTCATTGTATTATAACATATTCTAACCCAAAATAACTTTATACAAGCCATTTACTGCCTCAAAGCATTGGTTGTGGGTTTTTATCCCATTTGGGACCAAATTTCAACAAGTCTTTCTTCACACTTCTAAACATTCTTTATGCATGTCTAGCACTTGTAAACAATCAAATTCATTGTATTATATCATATTCTAACCCAAATTAACCTTATACAAGCCATTTACTGTCTGAAAGCAATGATTGTGGGTTCTTATCCCATTTGGGACCAGATTTCAATAAGTTTTTCTTCACACTTCTAAACATTCTTTATGCATGTCTAGCACTTGTAATCAATCAAATTCATTGTATTATAACACATTCTAACAAAAAATAACTTTATACCATCCATTTACAGCCTCAAAGCATTGGTTGTGGGTTCTTATCCCATTTGGGATCAGATTTCAATAAGTCTTGCTTCACACTTCTAAAGATTCTTCATCAATCTCTAGCACTTGTAATCAATCAAATTCATTGTATTATAACATATTCTAACCCAAAATAACTTTATACAAGCCATTTACTGCCTCAAAGCATTGGTTGTGGGTTCTTATCCCATTTGGGACCAGATTTCAATAAGTCTTTCTTCACACTTCTAAAGATTCTTCATCCATCTCTAGGGCTTATAATCAATCAAATTCATTGTATTATAACATATTCTAACCCAAAATATCCTTATACAAGCCATTTACTGCCTCAAAGCTATGGTTGTGGGTTCTTATCCCATTTGGGACCAGATTTCAATAAGTCTTTCTTCACACTTCTAAACATTCTTCATCCATCTCTAGCACTTGTAATCAATCAAATTCATTGTATTATAACATATTCTAACCCAAAATAAATTTATACAATCCATTTACAGCCTCAAAGCATTGGTTGTGGGTTCTTATCCCATTTGGGACCAGATTTCAATAAGTCTTTCTTCACACTTCTAAACATTCTTCATCCATCGCTAGGGCTTGTAAACAATCAAATTCATTGTATTATAACATATTCTAACCCAAAATAACTTTATACAAGCCATTTACTACCTCAAAGCATTGGTTGTGAGTTTTTATCCCATTTGGGAACAAATTTCAACAAGTCTTTCTTCACACTTCTAAACATTCTTTATGCATGTCTAGCACTTGTAAACAATCAAATTCATTGTATTATATCATATTCTAACCCAAAATAACCTTATACAAGCCATTTACTGCCTGAAAGCAATGATTGTGGGTTCTTATCCCATTTGGGACCAGATTTCAATAAGTTTTTCTTCACACTTCTAAACATTCTTTATGCATGTCTAGCACTTGTAATCAATCAAATTCATTGTATTATAACATATTCTAACCCAAAATAACTTTATACAAGCCATTTACTGCCTCAAAGCATTGGTTGTGGGTTTTTATCCCATTTGGGACCAAATTTCAACAAGTCTTTCTTCACACTTCTAAACATTCTTTATGCATGTCTAGCACTTGTAAACAATCAAATTCATTGTATTATATCATATTCTAACCCAAAATAACCTTATACAAGCCATTTACTGTCTGAAAGCAATGATTGTGGGTTCTTATCCCATTTGGGACCAGATTTCAATAAGTTTTTCTTCACACTTCTAAACATTCTTTATGCATGTCTAGCACTTGTAATCAATCAAATTCATTGTATTATAACACATTCTAACAAAAAATAACTTTATACCATCCATTTACAGCCTCAAAGCATTGGTTGTGGGTTCTTATCCCATTTGGGATCAGATTTCAATAAGTCTTGCTTCACACTTCTAAAGATTCTTCATCAATCTCTAGCACTTGTAATCAATCAAATTCATTGTATTATAACATATTCTAACCCAAAATAACTTTATACAAGCCATTTACTGCCTCAAAGCATTGGTTGTGGGTTCTTATCCCATTTGGGACCAGATTTCAATGTCTTTCTTCACACTTCTAAAGATTCTTCATCCATCTCTAGGGCTTATAATCAATCAAATTCATTGTATTATAACATATTCTAACCCAAAATATCCTTATACAAGCCATTTACTGCCTCAAAGCAATGGTTGTGGGTTCTTATCCCATTTGGGACCAGATTTCAATAAGTCTTTCTTCACACTTCTAAACATTCTTCATCCATCTCTAGCACTTGTAATCAATCAAATTCATTGTATTATAACATATTCTAACCCAAAATAAATTTATACAATCCATTTACAGCCTCAAAGCATTGGTTGTGGGTTCTTATCCCATTTGGGACCAGATTTCAGTAAGTCTTTCTTCACACTTCTAAACATTCTTCATCCATCGCTAGGGCTTGTAAACAATCAAATTCATTGTATTATAACATATTCTAACCCAAAATAACTTTATACAAGCCATTTACTACCTCAAAGCATTGGTTGTGAGTTTTTATCCCATTTGGGAACAAATTTCAACAAGTCTTTCTTCACACTTCTAAACATTCTTTATGCATGTCTAGCACTTGTAAACAATCAAATTCATTGTATTATATCATATTCTAACCCAAAATAACCTTATACAAGCCATTTACTGCCTGAAAGCAATGATTGTGGGTTCTTATCCCATTTGGGACCAGATTTCAATAAGTTTTTCTTCACACTTCTAAACATTCTTTATGCATGTCTAGCACTTGTAATCAATCAAATTCATTGTATTATAACATATTCTAACCCAACATAACTTTATACAAGCCATTTACTGCCTCAAAGCATTGGTTGTGGGTTTTTATCCCATTTGGGACCAAATTTCAACAAGTCTTTCTTCACACTTCTAAACATTCTTTATGCATGTCTAGCACTTGTAAACAATCAAATTCATTGTATTATATCATATTCTAACCCAAAATAACCTTATACAAGCCATTTACTGTCTGAAAGCAATGATTGTGGGTTCTTATCCCATTTGGGACCATATTTCAATAAGTTTTTCTTCACACTTCTAAACATTCTTTATGCATGTCTAGCACTTGTAATCAATCAAATTCATTGTATTATAACACATTCTAACAAAAAATAACTTTATACCATCCATTTACAGCCTCAAAGCATTGGTTGTGGGTTCTTATCCCATTTGGGATCAGATTTCAATAAGTCTTGCTTCACACTTCTAAAGATTCTTCATCAATCTCTAGCACTTGTAATCAATCAAATTCATTGTATTATAACATATTCTAACCCAAAATAACTTTATACAAGCCATTTACTGCCTCAAAGCATTGGTTGTGGATTCTTATCCCATTTGGGACTAGATTTCAATAAGTCTTTCTTCACACTTCTAAAGATTCTTCATCCATCTCTAGGGCTTATAATCAATCAAATTCATTGTATTATAACATATTCTAACCCAAAATATCCTTATACAAGCCATTTACTGCCTCAAAGCAATGGTTGTGGGTTCTTATCCCATTTGGGACCAGATTTCAATAAGTCTTTCTTCACACTTCTAAACATTCTTCATCCATCTCTAGCACTTGTAATCAATCAAATTCATTGTATTATAACATATTCTAACCCAAAATAAATTTATACAATCCATTTACAGCCTCAAAGCATTGGTTGTGGGTTCTTATCCCATTTGGGACCAGATTTCAATAAGTCTTTCTTCACACTTCTAAACATTCTTCATCCATCGCTAGGGCTTGTAAACAATCAAATTCATTGTATTATAACATATTCTAACCCAAAATAACTTTATACAAGCCATTTACTACCTCAAAGCATTGGTTGTGAGTTTTTATCCCATTTGGGAACAAATTTCAACAAGTCTTTCTTCACACTTCTAAACATTCTTTATGCATGTCTAGCACTTGTAAACAATCAAATTCATTGTATTATATCATATTCTAACCCAAAATAACCTTATACAAGCCATTTACTGCCTGAAAGCAATGATTGTGGGTTCTTATCCCATTTGGGACCAGATTTCAATAAGTTTTTCTTCACACTTCTAAACATTCTTTATGCATGTCTAGCACTTGTAATCAATCAAATTCATTGTATTATAACATATTCTAACCCAAAATAACTTTATACAAGCCATTTACTGCCTCAAAGCATTGGTTGTGGGTTTTTATCCCATTTGGGACCAAATTTCAACAAGTCTTTCTTCACACTTCTAAACATTCTTTATGCATGTCTAGCACTTGTAAACAATAAAATTCATTGTATTATATCATATTCTAACCCAAAATAACCTTATACAAGCCATTTACTGTCTGAAAGCAATGATTGTGGGTTCTTATCCCATTTGGGACCAGATTTCAATAAGTTTTTCTTCACACTTCTAAACATTCTTTATGCATGTCTAGCACTTGTAATCAATCAAATTCATTGTATTATAACATATTCTAACCCAAAATAACTTTATACAATCCATTTACTACCTCAAAGCATTGGTTGTGGGTTCTTATCCTATTTGGGACCAAATTTCAACAAGTCTTTCTTCACACTTCTAAAGATTCTTCATCCATCTCTAGCACTTGTAATCAATCAAATTCATTGTATTATAACATATTCTAACCCAAAATGACTTTATACAATCCATTTACTGCCTCAAAGCATTGGTTGTGGGTTCTTATCCCATTTGGGACCAGATTTCTTTAAGTCTTTCTTCACACTTCTAAACATTCTTCATCCATCTCTAGAGCTTGTAATCAATCAAATTCATTGTATTATAACATATTCTAACCCAAAATAACTTTATACAAGCCATTTACAGCCTCAAAGCATTGGTTGTGGGTTCTTATCCCATTTGGGACAAGATTTCAATAAGTCTTTCTTCACACTTCTAAACATTCTTCATCCATCTCTAGGACTTGTAATCAATCAAATTCATTGTATTATAACATATTCTAACCCAAAATAACTTTATACAAGCCATTTACTGCTTCAAAGCATTGGTTGTGGGTTCTTATCCCATTTGGGACCAGATTTCAATAAGTCTTTCTTCACACTTCTAAACATTCTTCATGCATCTCTAGGGCTTGTAATCAATCAAATTCATTGTATTATAAACTATTCTAACCCAAAATAACTTTATACAATCCATTTACAGCCTCAAAGCATTGGCTGTGGGTTCTTATACCATTTGGGACCAAATTTCAACAAGTCTTTCTTCACACTTCTAAACATTCTTCATCCATCTCTAGCACTTGTAATCAATCAAATTCATTGTATTATAACATATTCTAACCCAAAATGACTTTATACAATCCATTTACTGCCTCAAAGCATTGGTTGTGGGTTCTTATCCCATTTGGGACCAGATTTCAGTAAGTCTTTCTTCACACTTCTAAACATTCTTCATCCATCTCTAGGGCTTGTAATCAATCAAATTCATTGTATTATAACATATTCTAACCCAAAATCACTTTATACAATCCATTTACAGCCTCAAATCATTGGTTGTGGGTTCTTATCCCATTTGGGACAAGATTTCAATAAGTCTTTCTTCACACTTCTAAACATTCTTCATCCATCTCTAGGACTTGTAATCAATCAAATTCATTGTATTATAACATATTCTAACCCAAAATAACTTTATACAAGCCATTTACTGCTTCAAAGCATTGGTTGTGGGTTCTTATCCCATTTGGGACCAGATTTCAATAAGTCTTTCTTCACACTTCTAAACATTCTTCATGCATCTCTAGGGCTTGTAATCAATCAAATTCATTGTATTATAAACTATTCTAACCCAAAATAACTTTATACAATCCATTTACAGCCTCAAAGCATTGGCTGTGGGTTCTTATCCCATTTGGGACCAAATTTCAACAAGTCTTTCTTCACATTTCTAAACATTCTTCATCCATCTCTAGGACTTGTAATCAATCAAATTCATTGTATTATAACATATTCTAACCCAAAATATCCTTATACAAGCCATTTACTGCCTCAAAGCAATGGTTGTGGGTTCTTATCCCATTTGGGACCAGATTTCAATAAGTCTTTCTTCACACTTCTAAACATTCTTCATCCATCTCTAGGGATTGTAATCAATCAAATTCATTGTATTATAATATATTCTAACCCAAAATAACTTTATACAAGACATTTACTGCCTCAAAGCATTGGTTGTGGGTTTTTATCCCATTTGGGACCAAATTTCAACAAGTCTTTCTTCACACCTCTAAACATTCTTTATGCATGTCTAGCACTTGTAAACAATCAAATTCATTGTATTATATCATATTCTAACCCAAAATATTCTTATACAAGCCATTTACTGCCTGAAAGCAATGATTGTGGGTTCTTATCCCATTTGGGACCAGATTTCAATAAGTTTTTCTTCACACTTCTAAACATTCTTTATGCATGTCTAGCACTTGTAATCAATCAAATTCATTGTATTATAACATATTCTAACCCAAAATAACTTTATACAAGCCATTTACTGCCTCAAAGCATTGGTTGTGGGTTTTTATCCCATTTGGGACCAAATTTCAACAAGTCTTTCTTCACACCTCTAAACATTCTTTATGCATGTCTAGCACTTGTAATCAATCAAATTCATTGTATTATAACATATTCTAACCCAAAATAACTTTATACAAGCCATTTACTGCCTCAAAGCATTGGTTGTGGGTTTTTATCCCATTTGGGACCAAATTTCAACAAGTCTTTCTTCACACTTCTAAACATTCTTTATGCATGTCTAGCACTTGTAAACAATCAAATTCATTGTATTATATCATATTCTAACCCAAAATAACCTTATACAAGCCATTTACTGCCTGAAAGCAATGATTGTGGGTTCTTATCCCATTTGGGACCAGATTTCAATAAGTTTTTCTTCACACTTCTAAACATTCTTTATGCATGTCTAGCACTTGTAATCAATCAAATTCATTGTATTATAACACATTCTAACAAAAAAATAACTTTATACCATCCATTTACAGCCTCAAAGCATTGGTTGTGGGTTCTTATCCCATTTGGGATCAGATTTCAATAAGTCTTGCTTCACACTTCTAAAGATTCTTCATCAATCTCTAGCACTTGTAATCAATCAAATTCATTGTATTATAACATATTCTAACCCAAAATAACTTTATACAAGCCATTTACTGCCTCAAAGCATTGGATGTGGGTTCTTATCCCATTTGGGACCAGATTTCAATAAGTCTTTCTTCACACTTCTAAACATTCTTCATCCATCGCTAGGGCTTGTAATCAATCAAATTCATTGTATTATAAGTTATTCTAACCCAAAATAACTTTATACAAGCCATTTACTACCTCAAAGCATTGGTAGTGGGTTTTTATCCCATTTGGGAACAAATTTCAACAAGTCTTTCTTCACACTTCTAAACATTCTTTATGCATGTCTAGCACTTCTAAACAATCAAATTCATTGTATTATATCATATTCTAACCCAAAATAACCTTATACAAGCCATTTACTGCCTGAAAGCAATGATTGTGGGTTCTTATCCCATTTGGGACCAGATTTCAATAAGTTTTTCTTCACACTTCTAAACATTCTTTATGCATGTCTAGCACTTGTAATCAATCAAATTCATTGTATTATAACATATTCTAACCCAAAATAACTTTATACAAGCCATTTACTGCCTCAAAGCATTGGTTGTGGGTTTTTATCCCATTTGGGACCAAATTTCAACAAGTCTTTCTTCACACCTCTAAACATTCTTTATGCATGTCTAGCACTTGTAATCAATCAAATTAATAGTATTATATCATATTCTAACCCAAAATAACCTTATACAAGCCATTTACTGCCTGAAAGCAATGATTGTGGGTTCTTATCCCATTTGGGACCAGATTTTAACAAGTCTTTCTTCACATTTCTAAAGATTCTTCATCCGTCTCTAGCACTTGTAATCAATCAAATTCATTGTATTATAACATATTCTAACCCAAAATAACTTTATACCATCCATTTACTGCCTCAAAGCATTGGTTGTGGGTTCTTATCCTATTTGGGACCAAATTTCAACAAGTCTTTCTTCACACTTCTAAAGATTCTTCATCCATCTCTAGCACTTGTAATCAATAAAATACATTGTATTATAACATATTCTAACCCAAAATGACTTTATACAATCCATTTACTGCCTCAAAGCATTGGTTGTGGGTTCTTATCCCATTTGGGACCAGATTTCAGTAAGTCTTTCTTCACACTTCTAAACATTCTTCATCCATCTCTAGGGCTAGTAATCAATCAAATTCATTGTATTATAACATATTCTAACCCAAAATCACTTTATACAATCCATTTACAGCCTCAAAGCATTGGTTGTGGGTTCTTATCCCATTTGGGACCAGATTTCAATAAGTCTTTCTTCACACTTCTAAAGATTCTTCATCCATCTCTAGGGCTTATAATCAATCAAATTCATTGTATTATAACATATTCTAACCCAAAATATCCTTATACAAGCCATTTACTGCCTCAAAGCAATGGTTGTGGGTTCTTATCCCATTTGGGACCAGATTTCAATAAGTCTTTCTTCACACTTCTAAACATTCTTCATCCATCTCTAGCACTTGTAATCAATCAAATTCATTGTATTATAACATATTCTAACCCAAAATAAATTTATACAATCCATTTACAGCCTCAAAGCATTGGTTGTGGGTTCTTATCCCATTTGGGACCAGATTTAAATAAGTCTTTCTTCACACTTCTAAACATTCTTCATCCATCGCTAGGGCTTGTAAACAATCAAATTCATTGTATTATAACATATTCTAACCCAAAATAACTTTATACAAGCCATTTACTACCTCAAAGCATTGGTTGTGAGTTTTTATCCCATTTGGGAACAAATTTCAACAAGTCTTTCTTCACACTTCTAAACATTCTTTATGCATGTCTAGCACTTGTAAACAATCAAATTCATTGTATTATATCATATTCTAACCTAAAATAACCTTATACAAGCCATTTACTACCTGAAAGCAATGATTGTGGGTTCTTATCCCATTTGGGACCAGATTTCAATAAGTTTTTCTTCACACTTCTAAACATTCTTTATGCATGTCTAGCACTTGTAATCAATCAAATTCATTGTATTATAACATATTCTAACCCAAAATAACCTTATACAAGCCATTTACTGTCTGAAAGCAATGATTGTGGGTTCTTATCCCATTTGGGACCAGATTTCAATAAGTTTTTCTTCACACTTCTAAACATTGTTTATGCATGTCTAGCACTTGTAATCAATCAAATTCATTGTATTATAACATATTCTAACCCAAAATAACTTTATACAATCCATTTACTACCTCAAAGCATTGGTTGTGGGTTCTTATCCTATTTGGGACCAAATTTCAACAAGTCTTTCTTCACACTTCTAAAGATTCTTCATCCATCTCTAGCACTTGTAATCAATCAAATTCATTGTATTATAACATATTCTAACCCAAAATGACTTTATACAATCCATTTACTGCCTCAAAGCATTGGTTGTGGGTTCTTATCCCATTTGGGACCAGATTTCAGTAAGTCTTTCTTCACACTTCTAAACATTCTTCATCCATCTCTAGGGCTTGTAATCAATCAAATTCATTGTATTATAACATATTCTAACCCAAAATCACTTTATACAATCCATTTACAGCCTCAAAGCATTGGTTGTGGGTTCTTATCCCATTTGGGACAAGATTTCAATAAGTCTTTCTTCACACTTCTAAACATTCTTCATCCATCTCTAGGACTTGTAATCAATCAAATTCATTGTATTATAACATATTCTAACCCAAAATAACTTTATACAAGCCATTTACTGCTTCAAAGCATTGGTTGTGGGTTCTTATCCCATTTGGGACCAGATTTCAATAAGTCTTTCTTCACACTTCTAAACATTCTTCATGCATCTCTAGGGCTTGTAATCAATCAAATTCATTGTATTATAAACTATTCTAACCCAAAATAACTTTATACAATCCATTTACAGCCTCAAAGCATTGGCTGTGGGTTCTTATACCATTTGGGACCAAATTTCAACAAGTCTTTCTTCACACTTCTAAACATTCTTCATCCATCTCTAGGACTTGTAATCAATCAAATTCATTGTATTATAACATATTCTAACCCAAAATAACTTTATACAAGCCATTTACTGCTTCAAAGAATTGGTTGTGGGTTCTTATCCCATTTGGGACCAGATTTCAATAAGTCTTTCTTCACACTTCTAAACATTCTTCATGCATCTCTAGGGCTTGTAATCAATCAAATTCATTGTATTATAAACTATTCTAACCCAAAATAACTTTATACAATCCATTTACAGCCTCAAAGCATTGGCTGTGGGTTCTTATCCCATTTGGGACCAAATTTCAACAAGTCTTTCTTCACACTTCTAAACATTCTTCATCCATCTCCCGGACTTGTAATCAATCAAATTCATTGTATTATAACATATTATAACCAAAAATAACTTTATACAAGCCATTTACAACATCAAAGCATTGTTTGTGGGTTCTTATTGTAAATTGGATATAGAAATGATCATGTTCGAGAAATGATCACATCCGGGATCGAGTGCCTCGAGCCACGACCGTCCGTACAACCTCGTCCGTACAAGCCCATCCGTACAAGTCCATCCGTACAGCCTCGACATTACCTCAAGCCTCATTGTCCAGTCCAATAAAGAGGCCCGTTTAAGGTTGCGAAGAAGAAGAAATGAGCATCTAGATCCTTCCCCTATGTGTTGTGACCGTTGGAGCTTCAAAACAAGAGACACTCACGTGATTGTTTAAGGAGAGACACAACATGGACCCGTCGCTTTCACTCGAACCTTGAAGCCAAAATATCTTGTATATTTGTTATTATTTTATACTCTTTGTAGTGTCCATATATAGTTTGTATCTAGGTCATTTTTATAGGTATGAAATGAGAAGAACTCTCTTTCTTCACCACACTTCTCTCTCTTTTCAAACTCGCATTCTTCTTCAAATCTTTCTCAAACTCACTTGTTCTTAATCTTCTCTAATTCCTTTCGAAAACTTACACCATTTGGGACCAGATTTCAATAAGTCTTTCTTCACACTTCTAAACATTCTTCATCCATCTCTAGGGATTGTAATCAATCAAATTCATTGTATTATAATATATTCTAACCCAAAATAACTTTATACAAGACATTTACTGCCTCAAAGCATTGGTTGTGGGTTTTTATCCCATTTGGGACCTTGTGTGGTCGTGGACTTTGGAGTCACATTGAGAAAGGTGAAGCTCCAAAGGAAAGTGAAGATGGCAAGGAGATTGTCCCTTGCGACAAGGTGAAGTGGTTTCAAGAAGACCAAACCGTTTTGGGGCTCATTCAAAACTCTCTAGAGGCGCCTATTCTTGAAGCATACTCATATTGTGAGACGGCAAAGGAGTTGTGGGATACACTCAAGAATGTTTTTGGAAATGTTACTAACTTGAACCGGGTTTTTTGAAGTCAAACGTGCTATCAACAACCTCAGCCAAGAGGACATGGAGTTTACCAAGCATTTTGGAAAGTTTAGATCTCTTTGGGCAGAGCTTGAAATGTTGAGACCAAGCTCGGTGGATCCGGTGGTCATCAACGAACGTCGTGAGCAAGATAAGGTGTTCGGTCTTCTCTTGACTTTAAATCCTTCTTACAATGACCTCATCAAACATATTCTTCGGTCCGACAAGCTTCCAAGTCTTGATGAGGTGTGTTCTCAAGTTCAACGAGAACACGGGTCCATGGGTTTGTTTGGTGGTAAGGGGGAGCTTGTGTCGGCTAACAATGTGGAGCTAGTGTCGGCTAACAAGAGCTACTACCGAGGACACAATAACAACAACAACAAGAGGAACATTCCTACTTGTCACCATTGCAAGAAACCGGGTCATATCAAGGATAAGTGCTGGGTACTTTACCCTCACCTTCGCCCAAGAGAAGACAACCGAGAACCAAGGGCTAATCAAGCAAGCGTTTCCGGTGAGATCCAAGCTCCGGAGACAAAGGTACAAAGTCTTGCGGAGAGTGGAGCAGCCATGGCCGCGTCTTCTGACTTGGTGAGGAGGTCTGACCTTGATGCACTCATCAAAGCTCTCAAGGAGTCGTCCGGTAAGGCTACTCTTGCTCTCAACACTTTAAAACCACTTATTGTTGATTCCGGAGCATCTCACCATATGATTAGTGACTCTAAGTTAATTAGTGACATTAAACCGGCTATTAGAAATGTGGTTATTGCTAATGGAACTAAAGTACCGGTTAAAGGAGTAGGAGATTTAGAATTGTTTGATAAGAAATCTAAAGCTTTTTATATGCCTAGCTTTACTTCAAACTTGTTATCCGTTAAGAAAGCTACTACCGATTTGAATTGTTATGCAATATTTGGTCCTCACACTATTCATTTTCAGGATATTGAAACGAGTAAGGTGCTTGGCCATGGAGCCACTAAAGATGGCTTATATGTGCTTGAGGACTTGAAACTATCCCCTACTTTACCTTCTTGCTTTAGTTCTATTCTTGTTAGTGCTAATAGTGCAATTTGGCATGCTAGACTTGGTCACCCTCACTCTCGTGCTTTAAATCTTATGTTGCCTAATATGTCTTTTAAAAATGATGAGTGTGAAGCTTGTATTCTTGGCAAACATTGCAAAAGTGTTTATCCTAAATCAAGTACTATTTATGAGAATTGTTTTGATTTGATTCACTCGGATGTGTGGACATCACCTTGTTTATCTAGAGAAAATCAAAAGTATTATGTGACTTTTATTGATGAAAAATCCAAGTATACTTGGTTAACTTTGTTACCTTCAAAGGATAGAGTTCTTGAGGCCTTTATAAGTTTTCAAAATTATGTGACTAACCACTATAATGCCAAGATTAAGATTTTGAGATCAGATAATGGTGGGGAGTACACAAGTCATGCATTCAAACAACATTTAGCTAAACATGGGATCATTCAACAAACAAGTTGCCCGTATACACCACAACAAAATGGAGTGGCCGAGAGAAAGAACCGTCATCTCATGGAGGTGTCCCGATCAATGATGTTTCATACAAATGTGCCAAAGAGATTTTGGGGAGATGCCGTAGTAGCCGCATGCTACTTGATCAATCGCACACCAACAAAAATACTAAGCGATCTCTCTCCCTTTGAAATTCTTAATAAAACTAAACCATCTATTAGTCACTTACGTGTGTTTGGATGTGTTTGTTATGTGTTAAAACCAGGAGAGTTACGCAACAAGTTGGAGGCCAAGAGCACTAAGTGCATGCTTATCGGCTACTCCTCAACACAAAAAGGGTACAAGTGTTATGATCCGGAAGCTAGAAGAGTATTGGTTTCTAGAGATGTGAAGTTTGTAGAATCAAGTGGGTACTATGACAAGAGGAATTGGGATGAACTCAAGGACTTATCTCAATCACCTTCCGATCGTGCAACAAATCTTCGAGTAATCTTGGAGAAGCTCGGTCTAGATAGCTTCCAAGACAAGAATGGGTCTACCAAGACATCCACCTCAGATCAAGTAACAAATGATCAAGAAGCAAGTGCAAGTGACACACATCATGAAGAAGAACCATTAGATCATGGTGATGATGGACTTGATCATGAGTATAGTGAGGGCGAAGAGGGTTTAAATTCACTAAGTGAAGAAGAAGATCCTACACAAGAGGAGTCTAATGATGTGGATCAAGGAGAACAACCTCAAGAAGAAATTATTGAATTAAGAAGAAGTGAACGCATCAAATCTCATCCCTCAAACTGGAAAAACACTCGGGTGTATTACAACAACGTAGCCGTGGCTCATCCAATACAAGCCGTGTGTACTCTAGCTCACTTGCCGATGGAATATCAAGTCTATCTTACCCAAGTAGATTCACATTGGATTCCCCAAAGCTATGATGAAGCTAAAGATCATAAAGAATGGAGAGATGCGGTAAACAATGAAGTTAAAGCCATGGAAGACAATCATACATGGGATGAAGCCGAGTTACCAAAGGGAAAGAAAGCGGTCACTTCACGGTGGATCTTTACGATCAAGTACAAAAGTAATGGAGAGATTGAACGTTACAAGGCTCGACTTGTAGCAAGGGGATTCACACAAACATATGGAGAAGACTATCTTGATACTTTTGCTCCGGTAGCCAAACTCCATACCATTCGAGTTGTGCTATCTTTGGCCGTTAACTTAGAATGGGAATTATGGCAAATGGACGTTAAGAATGCTTTTCTACAAGGGGAGTTAGAAGATGAGGTGTATATGAGACCACCACCGGGTCTAGAGGACACTATTGAATCCGGGAAGGTATTCAAACTCAACAAGGCCATATATGGATTAAAACAATCCCCTCGAGCGTGGTATCACAAGTTGAGCAATACTTTGATGGAACGAGGTTTCAAGAGGTCCGAAGCCGATCATACCCTATTCACAATCACTAGCCAAGAAGGTATTGTAGTCATTCTTGTATATGTGGATGATATCATCATATCCGGGAATGACAAGGTAGGGATACAAGACACCAAATCCTTTCTAAAATCTGTTTTTGATATTAAAGATCTTGGTGAACTTAAGTATTTTCTTGGTATTGAAGTTTGTAGATCTAAGGAAGGTTTATTTATATCTCAACGAAAATATACACTTGACCTTTTGAATAAAGTGGGTAAATTAGGTTCAAGACCGGTAGCATCACCACTAGAAGTGGATTTCCAAGTTAACCGAGAGGGGGAGAAAGGAAATGAGCCATATGAAGATGCATCACAATATCGACGTCTAGTGGGTAAGCTTATTTACTTAACAATTACTAGACCTGACATTTGCTATTCCGTGAACCAGGTGAGTCAACATATGCAAGCCCCAACGGTGCATCATTGGAACATGGTGAACCGCATACTTAAGTATCTCAAGGGTGCACCGGGTCAAGGCATATGGATGGGGTGCAACAAGAACACGGAGCTAGTGGGGTATTGTGATGCGGATTATGCTGGAGATCATGGAGATAGGCGCTCGACAACCGGCTATTGCACATTCATTGGAGGGAACTTGGTGACTTGGAAGAGTAAGAAGCAAAAGGTGGTCTCTATGTCTAGTGCCGAGTCCGAGTATCGTGCCATGAGGAAGCTCACAACCGAGTTAATTTGGCTTAAGGCACTTCTTAAAGACTTGGGAGTTGAGTCATCAAAGCCAATCACAATGCATTGTGACAACCAAGCCGCAATACACATTGCATCCAACTCGGTGTTCCACGAAAGAACAAAGCACATCGAAGTAGATTGTCACAAAGTTAGAGAACAAGTTGGTCTTGGAGTCATCTTACCATGCTATACCGAGAGCTCGGAACAACTCGCGGACATCTTCACCAAAGCGGCTAGTCCACAAGTGTGTGATTATATACACTCCAAGCTCGGCCTTGTTGATCTCACCAAACCATAACACTCACACTCTTTTTCCCTTATGTATAGTTTTTCCCAAGTGGTTTTCTATACTAAGGTTTTTAATGAGGTGAGTGATTATAGGTTCAAGTTTAACCTTAAAGACCTTCTTAAATGTTAAACTTGAGGGGGAGTGTAAATTGGATATAGAAATGATCATGTTCGAGAAATGATCACATCCGGGATCGAGTGCCTCGAGCCACGACCGTCCGTACAACCTCGTCCGTACAAGCCCATCCGTACAAGTCCATCCGTACAGCCTCGACATTACCTCAAGCCTCATTGTCCAGTCCAATAAAGAGGCCCGTTTAAGGTTGCGAAGAAGAAGAAATGAGCATCTAGATCCTTCCCCTATGTGTTGTGACCGTTGGAGCTTCAAAACAAGAGACACTCACGTGATTGTTTAAGGAGAGACACAACATGGACCCGTCGCTTTCACTCGAACCTTGAAGCCAAAATATCTTGTATATTTGTTATTATTTTATACTCTTTGTAGTGTCCATATATAGTTTGTATCTAGGTCATTTTTATAGGTATGAAATGAGAAGAACTCTCTTTCTTCACCACACTTCTCTCTCTTTTCAAACTCGCATTCTTCTTCAAATCTTTCTCAAACTCACTTGTTCTTAATCTTCTCTAATTCCTTTCGAAAACTTACACCATTTGGGACCAGATTTCAATAAGTCTTTCTTCACACTTCTAAACATTCTTCATCCATCTCTAGGGATTGTAATCAATCAAATTCATTGTATTATAATATATTCTAACCCAAAATAACTTTATACAAGACATTTACTGCCTCAAAGCATTGGTTGTGGGTTTTTATCCCATTTGGGACCCAATTTCAACAAGTCTTTCTTCACACCTCTAAACATTCTTTATGCATGTCTAGCACTTGTAAACAATCAAATTCATTGTATTATATCATATTCTAACCCAAAATAACTTTATACAAGCCATTTACTGCCTGAAAGCAATGATTGTGGGTTCTTATCCCATTTGGGACCAGATTTCAATAAGTTTTTCTTCACACTTCTAAACATTCTTTATGCATGTCTAGCACTTGTAATCAATCAAATTCATTGTATTATAACACATTCTAACAAAAAAATAACTTTATACCATCCATTTACAGCCTCAAAGCATTGGTTGTGGGTTCTTATCCCATTTGGGATCAGATTTCAATAAGTCTTGCTTCACACTTCTAAAGATTCTTCATCAATCTCTAGCACTTGTAATCAATCAAATTCATTGTATTATAACATATTCTAACCCAAAATAACTTTATACAAGCCATTTACTGCCTCAAAGCATTGGATGTGGGTTCTTATCCCATTTGGGACCAGATTTCAATAAGTCTTTCTTCACACTTCTAAAGATTCTTCATCTATCTCTAGGGCTTATAATCAATCAAATTCATTGTATTATAACATATTCTAACCCAAAATATCCTTATACAAGCCATTTACTGCCTCAAAGCAATGGTTGTGGGTTCTTATCCCATTTGGGACCAGATTTCAATAAGTCTTTCTTCACACTTCTAAACATTCTTCATCCATCTCTAGCACTTTTAATCAATCAAATTCATTGTATTATAACATATTCTAACCCAAAATAAATTTATACAATCCATTTACAGCCTCAAAGCATTGGTTGTGGGTTCTTATCCCATTTGGGACCAGATTTCAATAAGTCTTTCTTCACACTTCTAAACATTCTTCATCCATCGCTAGGGCTTGTAATCAATCAAATTCATTGTATTATAAGTTATTCTAACCCAAAATAACTTTATACAAGCCATTTACTACCTCAAAGCATTGGTTGTGGGTTTTTATCCCATTTGGGAACAAATTTCAACAAGTCTTTCTTCACACTTCTAAACATTCTTTATGCATGTCTAGCACTTGTAAACAATCAAATTCATTGTATTATATCATATTCTAACCCAAAATAACCTTATACAAGCCATTTACTGCCTGAAAGCAATGATTGTGGGTTCTTATCCCATTTGGGACCAGATTTCAATAAGTTTTTCTTCACACTTCTAAACATTCTTTATGCATGTCTAGCACTTGTAATCAATCAAATTCATTGTATTATAACATATTCTAACCCAAAATAACTTTATACAAGCCATTTACTGCCTCAAAGCATTGGTTGTGGGTTTTTATCCCATTTGGGACCAAATTTCAACAAGTCTTTCTTCACACCTCTAAACATTCTTTATGCATGTCTAGCACTTGTAATCAATCAAATTCATAGTATTATATCATATTCTAACCCAAAATAACCTTATACAAGCCATTTACTGCCTGAAAGCAATGATTGTGGGTTCTTATCCCATTTGGGACCAGATTTTAACAAGTCTTTCTTCACACTTCTAAAGATTCTTCATCCGTCTCTAGCACTTGTAATCAATCAAATTCATTGTATTATAACATATTCTAACCCAAAATAACTTTATACCATCCATTTACTGCCTCAAAGCATTGGTTGTGGGTTCTTATCCTATTTGGGACCAAATTTCAACAAGTCTTTCTTCACACTTCTAAAGATTCTTCATCCATCTCTAGCACTTGTAATCAATCAAATACATTATATTATAACATATTCTAACCCAAAATGACTTTATACAATCCATTTACTGCCTCAAAGCATTGGTTGTGGGTTCTTATCCCATTTGGGACCAGATTTCAGTAAGTCTTTCTTCACACTTCTAAACATTCTTCATCCATCTCTAGGGCTAGTAATCAATCAAATTCATTGTATTATAACATATTCTAACCCAAAATCACTTTATACAATCCATTTACAGCCTCAAAGCATTGGTTGTGGGTTCTTATCCCATTTGGGACAAGATTTCAATAAGTCTTTCTTCACACTTCTAAACATTCTTCATCCATCTCTAGGACTTGTAATCAATCAAATTCATTGTATTATAACATATTCTAACCCAAAATAACTTTATACAAGCCATTTACTGCTTCAAAGCATTGGTTGTGGGTTCTTATCCCATTTGGGACCAATTTCAGTAAGTCTTTCTTCACACTTCTAAACATTCTTCATGCATCTCTAGGGCTTGTAATCAATCAAATTCATTGTATTATAAACTATTCTAACCCAAAATAACTTTATACAATCCATTTACAGCCTCAAAGCATTGGCTGTGGGTTCTTATCCCATTTGGGACCAGATTTCAATAAGTCTTTCTTCACACTTCTAAACATTCTTTATCCATCTCTAGGTATTGTAATCAATCAAATTCATTGTATTATAATATATTCTAACCCAAAATAACTTTATACAAGACATTTACTGCCTCAAAGCATTGGTTGTGAGTTTTTATCCCATTTGGAACCAAATTTCAACAAGTCTTTCTTCACACCTCTAAACATTCTTTATGCATGTCTAGCACTTGTAAACAATCAAATTCATTGTATTATATCATATTCTAACCCAAAATAACCTTATACAAGCCATTTACTGCCTGAAAGCAATGATTGTGGGTTCTTATCCCATTTGGGACCAGATTTCAATAAGTTTTTCTTCACACTTCTAAACATTCTTTATGCATGTCTAGCACTTGTAATCAATCAAATTCATTGTATTATAACATATTCTAACCTAAAATAACTTTATAGAAGCCATTTACTGCCTCAAAGCATTGGTTGTGGGTTTTTATCCCATTTGGGACCAAATTTCAACAAGTCTTTCTTCACACCTGTAAACATTCTTTATGCATGTCTAGCACTTGTAATCAATCAAATTCATTGTATTATAACATATTCTAACCCAAAATAACTTTATACAAGCCATTTACTGCCTCAAAGCATTGGTTGTGGGTTTTTATCCCATTTGGGACCAAATTTCAACAAGTTTTTCTTCACACTTCTAAACATTCTTTATGCATGTCTAGCACTTGTAATCAATCAAATTCATTGTATTATAACATATTATATCCCAAAATAACTTTATAGAAGCCATTTACTGCCTCAAAGCATTGGTTGTGGGTTTTTATCCCATTTGGGACCAAATTTCAACAAGTCTTTCTTCACACTTCTAAACATTCTTTATGCATGTCTAGCACTTGTAAACAATCAAATTCATTGTATTATATCATATTCTAACCCAAAATAACCTTATACAAGCCATTTACTGCCTGAAAGCAATGATTGTGGGTTCTTATCCCATTTGGGACCAGATTTCAATAAGTTTTTCTTCACACTTCTAAACATTCTTTATGCATGTCTAGCACTTGTAATCAATCAAATTCATTGTATTATAACACATTCTAACAAAAAAATAACTTTATACAAGCCATTTACTGCCTCAAAGCATTGGTTGTGGGTTTTTATCCCATTTGGGACCAAATTTCAACAAGTCTTTCTTCACACCTCTAAACATTCTTTATGCATGTCTAGCACTTGTAATCAATCAAATTCATAGTATTATATCATATTCTAACCCAAAATAACCTTATACAAGCCATTTACTGCCTGAAAGCAATGATTGTGGGTTCTTATCCCATTTGGGACCAGATTTTAACAAGTCTTTCTTCACACTTCTTAAGATTCTTCATCCGTCTCTAGCACTTGTAATCAATCAAATTCATTGTATTATAACATATTCTAACCCAAAATAACTTTATACAATCCATTTACTGCCTCAAAGCATTGGTTGTGGGTTCTTATCCCATTTGGGACAAGATTTCAATAAGTCTTTCTTCACACTTCTAAACATTCTTCATGCATCTCTAGGGCTTGTAATCAATCAAATTCATTGTATTATAAACTATTCTAACCCAAAATAACTTTATACAATCCATTTACAGCCTCAAAGCATTGGCTGTAGGTTCTTATCCCATTTGGGACCAAATTTCAACAAGTCTTTCTTCACACTTCTAAACATTCTTCATCCATCTCTAGGACTTGTAATCAATCAAATTCATTATATTATAACATATTCTAACCCAAAATATCCTTATACAAGCCATTTACTGCCTCAAAGCAATGGTTGTGGGTTCTTATCCCATTTGGGACCAGATTTCAATAAGTCTTTCTTCACACTTCTAAACATTCTTCATCCATCTCTAGGGATTGTAATCAATCAAATTCATTGTATTATAATATATTCTAACCCAAAATAACTTTATACAAGACATTTACTGCCTCAAAGCATTGGTTGTGGGTTTTTATCCCATTTGGGACCAAATTTCAACAAGTCTTTCTTCACACCTCTAAACATTCTTTATGCATGTCTAGCACTTGTAAACAATCAAATTCATTGTATTATATCATATTCTAACCCAAAATAACCTTATACAAGCCATTTACTGCCTGAAAGCAATGATTGTGGGTTCTTATCCCATTTGGGACCAGATTTCAATAAGTTTTTCTTCACACTTCTAAACATTCTTTATGCATGTATAGCACTTGTAATCAATCAAATTCATTGTATTATAACATATTCTAACCCAAAATAACTTTATACAAGCCATTTACTGCCTCAAAGCATTGGTTGTGGGTTTTTATCCCATTTGGGACCAAATTTCAACAAGTCTTTCTTTACACCTCTAAACATTCTTTATGCATGTCTAGCACTTGTAATCAATCAAATTCATTGTATTATAACATATTCTAACCCAAAATAACTTTATACAAGCCATTTACTGCCTCAAAGCATTGGCTGTGGGTTCTTATCCCATTTGGGACCAAATTTCAACAAGTCTTTCTTCACACTTCTAAACATTCTTCATCCATCTCTAGGACTTGTAATCAATCAAATTCATTGTATTATAACATATTCTAACCCAAAATATTCTTATACAAGCCATTTACTGCCTCAAAGCAATGGTTGTGGGTTCTTATCCCATTTGGGACCAGATTTCAATAAGTCTTTCTTCACACTTCTAAACATTCTTCATCCATCTCTAGGGATTGTAATCAATCAAATTCATTGTATTATAATATATTTTAACCCAAAATAACTTTATACAAGACATTTACTGCCTCAAAGCATTGGTTGTGGGTTTTTATCCCATTTGGGACCAAATTTCAACGTCTTTCTTCACACCTCTAAACATTCTTTATGCATGTCTAGCACTTGTAAACAATCAAATTCATTGTATTATATCATATTCTAACCCAAAATAACCTTATACAAGCCATTTACTGCCTGAAAGCAATGATTGTGGGTTCTTATCCCATTTGGGACCATGTTTCAATAAGTTTTTCTTCACACTTCTAAACATTCTTTATGCATGTCTAGCACTTGTAATCAATCAAATTCATTGTATTATAACATATTCTAACCCAAAATAACTTTATACAAGCCATTTACTGCCTCAAAGCATTGGTTGTGGGTTTTTATCCCATTTGGGACCAAATTTCAACAAGTGTTTCTTCACACCTCTAAACATTCTTTATGCATGTCTAGCACTTGTAATCAATCAAATTCATAGTATTATATCATATTCTAACCCAAAATAACCTTATACAAGCCATTTACTGCCTGAAAGCAATGATTGTGGGTTCTTATCCCATTTGGGACCATATTTCAATAAGTTTTTCTTCACACTTCTAAACATTCTTTATGCATGTCTAGCACTTGTAATCAATCAAATTCATTGTATTATAACATATTCTAACCCAAAATAACTTTATACAAGCCATTTACTGCCTCAAAGCATTGGTTGTGGGTTTTTATCCCATTTGGGACCAAATTTCAACAAGTGTTTCTTCACACCTCTAAACATTCTTTATGCATGTCTAGCACTTGTAATCAATCAAATTCATAGTATTATATCATATTCTAACCCAAAATAACCTTATACAAGCCATTTACTGCCTGAAAGCAATGATTGTGGGTTCTTATCCCATTTGGGACTAGATTTTAACAAGTCTTTCTTCACACTTCTAAAGATTCTTCATCCTTCTCTAGCACTTGTAATCAATCAAATTCATTGTATTATAACATATTCTAACCCAAAATAACTTTATACAATCCATTTACTGCCTCAAAGCATTGGTTGTGGGTTCTTATCCTATTTGGGACCAAATTTCAACAAGTCTTTCTTCACACTTCTAAAGATTCTTCATCCATCTCTAGCACTTGTAATTAATCAAATTCATTGTATTATAACATATTCTAACCCAAAATGACTTTATACAATCCATTTACTGCCTCAAAGCATTGGTTGTGGGTTCTTATCCCATTTGGGACCAGATTTCAGTAAGTCTTTCTTCACACTTCTAAACATTCTTCATCCATCTCTAGGGCTTGTAATCAATCAAATTCATTGTATTATAACATATTCTAACCCAAAATAACTTTATACAATCCATTTACAGCCTCAAAGCATTGGTTGTGGGTTCTTATCCCATTTGGGACAAGATTTAAATAAGTCTTTCTTCACACTTCTAAACATTCTTCATCCATCTGTAGGACTTGTAATCAATCAAATTCATTGTATTATAACATATTCTAACCCAAAATAACTTTATACAAGCCATTTACTGCTTCAAAGCATTGGTTGTGGGTTCTTATCCCATTTGGGACCAGATTTCAATAAGTCTTTCTTCACACTTCTAAACATTCTTCATGCATCGCTAGGGCTTGTAATCAATCAAATTCATTGTATTATAAACTATTCTAACCCAAAATAACTTTATACAATCCATTTACAGCCTCAAAGCATTAGTTGTGGGTTCTTATCCCATTTGGGATCAAATTTCAACAAGTCTTTCTTCACACTTCTAAACATTCTTCATCCATCTCTAGGACTTGTAATCAATCAAATTCATTGTATTATAAACTATTCTAACCCAAAATAACTTTATACAATCCATTTACAGCCTCAAAGCATTGGTTGTGGGTTCTTATCCCATTTGGGATCAAATTTCAACAAGTCTTTCTTCACACTTCTAAACATTCTTCATCCATCTCTAGGACTTGTAATCAATCAAATTCATTGTATTATAACATATTCTAACCCAAAATATCCTTATACAAGCCATTTACTGCCTCAAAGCATTGGTTGTGGGTTCTTATCCCATTTGGGACCAGATTTCAATAAGTCTTTCTTCACACTTCTAAACATTCTTTATGCATGTCTAGCACTTGTAATCAATCAAATTCATTGTATTATAATATATTCTAACAAAAAATAACTTTATACAACCCATTTACTGCCTCAAAGCATTGGCTGTGGGTTCTTAGCCTATTTGGGACCAGATTTCAATAAGTCTTTCTTCACACTTCTAAACATTCTTCATCCATCTCTAGCACTTGTAATCAATCAAATTCATTGTATTATAACATATTCTAACCCAAAATAACTTTATACAAGCCATTTACTACCTGAAAGCATTGGTTGTGGGTTTTTATCCCATTTGGGACCAAATTTCAACAAGTCTTTCTTCACACTTCTAAACATTCTTTATGCATGTCTAGCACTTGTAATCAATCAAATTCATTGTATTATATAACATATTCTAACAAAAAATAACTTTATACAAGCCATTTACTGCCTCAAAGCATTTGGTTGTGGGTTCCAAACCCATTTGGGACCAGATTTCAATAAGTCTTTCTTCACACTTCTAAACATTCTTCATCCATCTCTAGGACTTGTAATCAATCAAATTCATTGTATTATAACATATTCTAACCCAAAATAACTTTATACAAGCCATTTACTGCCTCAAAGCATTGTTGTGGGTTCTTATCCCATTTGGGACCAGATTTCAATAAGTCTTTCTTCACACTTCTAAACATTCTTTATGCATGTCTAGCACTTGTAATCAATCAAATTCATTGTATTATATCATATTCTAACCCAAAATAACCTTATACAAGCCATTTACTGCCTGAAAGCAATGATTGTGGGTTCTTATCCCATTTGGGACCAGATTTCAATAAGTTTTTCTTCACACTTCTAAACATTCTTTATGCATGTCTAGCACTTGTAATCAATCAAATTCATTGTATTATAACATATTCTAACCCAAAATAACTTTATACAAGCCATTTACTGCTTCAAAGCATTAGATGTGGGTTTTTATCCCATTTGGGACCAAATTTCAACAAGTCTTTCTTCACACTTCTAAACATTCTTTATGCATGTCTAGCACTTGTAATCAATCAAATTCATAGTATTATATCATATTCTAACCGAAAATAACCTTATACAAGCCATTTACTGCCTGAAAGCAATGATTGTGGGTTCTTATCCCATTTGGGACCAGATTTTAACAAGTCTTTCTTCACACTTCTAAAGATTCTGCATCCATCTCTAGCACTTGTAATCAATCAAATTCATTGTATTATAACATATTCTAACCCAAAATAACTTTATACAAGCCATTTACAGCTTCAAAGCATTGGTTGTGGGTTCTTATCCAATTTGGGACCAGATTTCAATAAGTCTTTCTTCACACTTCTAAGCATTCTTCATCCATCTCTAGCACTTGTAATCAATCAAATTCATTGTATTATAACATATTCTAACCCAAAATAACTTTATACAATCCATTTACAGCCTCAAAGCATTGGTTGTGGGTTCTTATCCCATTTGGGACCAGATTTCAATAAGTCTTTCTTCACACTTCTAAACATTCTTCATCCATCTCTAGGGCTTGTAATCAATCAAATTCATTGTATTGTAACATATTCTAACCCAAAATAACTTTATACAATCCATTTACAGCCTCAAAGCATTGGTTGTGGGTTCTTATCCCATTTGCGACAAGATTTCAATTAGTCTTTCTTCACACTTCTAAACATTCTTCATCCATCTCTAGGCCTTGTAATCAATCAAATTCATTGTATTATAACATATTCTAACCCAAAATAACTTTATACAAGCCATTTACTGCCTTAAAGCATTGGTTGTGGGTTTTTATCCCATTTGGGACCAAATTTCAACAAGTCTTTCTTCACACTTCTAAACATTCTTTATGCATGTCTAGCACTTGTAATCAATCAAATTCATTGTATTATAACATATTCTAACCCAAAATATCCTTATACAAGCCATTTACTGCCTCAAAGCAATGATTGTGGGTTCTTATCCCATTTGGGACCAGATTTCAATAAGTCTTTCTTCACACTTCTAAACATTCTTTATGCATGTCTACTACTTGTAATCAATCAAATTCATTGTATTATATAACATATTCTAACAAAAAATAACTTTATACAAGCCATTTACTGCCTCAAAGCATTGGTTGTGGGTTCCAAACCCATTTGGGACCAGATTTCAATAAGTCTTTCTTCACACTTCTAAACATTCTTTATCCATCTCTAGGACTTGTAATCAATCAAATTCATTGTATTATAACATATTCTAACCCAAAATAACTTTATACAATCTATTTACAGCCTCAAAGCATTGGTTGTGGGTTCTTATCCCATTTGGGACAAGATTTAAATAAGTCTTTCTTCACACTTCTAAACATTCTTCATCCATCTGTAGGACTTGTAATCAATCAAATTCATTGTATTATAACATATTCTAACCCAAAATAACTTTATACAAGCCATTTACTGCTTCAAAGCATTGGTTGTGGGTTCTTATCCCATTTGGGACCAGATTTCAATAAGTCTTTCTTCACACTTCTAAACATTCTTCATGCATCTCTAGGGCTTGTAATCAATCAAATTCATTGTATTATAAACTATTCTAACCCAAAATAACTTTATACAATCCATTTACAGCCTCAAAGCATTGGTTGTGGGTTCTTATCCCATTTGGGATCAAATTTCAACAAGTCTTTCTTCACACTTCTAAACATTCTTCATCCATCTCTAGGACTTGTAATCAATCAAATTCATTGTATTATAACATATTCTAACCCAAAATATCCTTATACAAGCCATTTACTGCCTCAAAGCATTGGTTGTGGGTTCTTATCCCATTTGGGACCAGATTTCAATAAGTCTTTCTTCACACTTCTAAACATTCTTTATGCATGTCTAGCACTTGTAATCAATAAAATTCATTGTATTATAATATATTCTAACAAAAAATAACTTTATACAAGCCATTTACTGCCTCAAAGCATTGGCTGTGGGTTCTTATCCTATTTGGGACCAGATTTCAATAAGTCTTTCTTCACACTTCTAAACATTCTTCATCCATCTCTAGGGCTTGTAATCAATCAAATTCATTGTATTATAACATATTCTAACCCAAAATAACTTTATACAAGCCATTTACTGCCTTAAAGCATTGGTTGTGGGTTTTTATCCCATTTGGGACCAAATTTCAACAAGTCTTTCTTCACACTTCTAAACATTCTTTATGCATGTCTAGCACTTGTAATCAATCAAATTCATTGTATTATATCATATTCTAACCCAAAATAACCTTATACAAGCCATTTACTGCCTGAAAGCAATGATTGTGGGTTCTTATCCCATGTGAGACCAGATTTCAATAAGTCTTTCTTCACACTTCTAAACATTCTTTATGCATGTCTAGCACTTGTAATCAATCAAATTCATTGTATTATATAACATATTCTAACAAAAAATAACTTTATACAAGCCATTTACTGCCTCAAAGCATTGGTTGTGCGTTCCAAACCCATTTGGGACCAGATTTCAATAAGTCTTTCTTCACACTTCTAAACATTCTTCATCCATCTCTAGGACTTGTAATCAATCAAATTCATTGTATTATAACATATTCTAACCCAAAATAACTTTATACAAGCCATTTACTGCCTCAAAGCATTGTTGTGGGTTCTTATCCCATTTGGGACCAGATTTCAATAAGTCTTTCTTCACACCTCTAAACATTCTTTATGCATGTCTAGCACTTGTAATCAATCAAATTCATAGTATTATATCATATTCTAACCCAAAATAACCTTATACAAGCCATTTACTGCCTGAAAGCAATGATTGTGGGTTTTTATCCCATTTGGGACAAGATTTTAACAAGTCTTTCTTCACACTTCTAAAGATTCTGCATCCATCTCTAGCACTTGTAATCAATCAAATTCATTGTATTATAACATATTCTAACCCAAAATAACTTTATACAAGCCATTTACAGCCTCAAAGCATTGGTTGTGGGTTCTTATCCAATTTGGGACCAGATTTCAATAAGTCTTTCTTCACAGTTCTAAGCATTCTTCATCCATCTCTAGCACTTGTAATCAATCAAATTCATTGTATTATAACATATTCTAACAAAAAATAACTTTATACAAGCCATTTACTGCCTCAAAGCATTGGTTGTGGGTTCTTATCCCATTTGCGACAAGATTTCAATAAGTCTTTCTTCACACTTCTAAACATTCTTCATCCATCTCTAGGGCTTGTAATCAATCAAATTCATTGTATTATAACATATTCTAACCCAAAATAACTTTATACAAGCCATTTACTGCCTTAAAGCATTGATTGTGGGTTTTTATCCCATTTGGGACCAAATTTCAACAAGTCTTTCTTCACACTTCTAAACATTCTTTATGCATGTCTAGCACTTGTAATCAATCAAATTCATTGTATTATAACATATTCTAACCCAAAATATCCTTATACAAGCCATTTACTGCCTCAAAGCAATGATTGTGGGTTCTTATCCCATTTGGGACCAGATTTCAATAAGTCTTTCTTCACACTTCTAAACATTCTTTATGCATGTCTAGCACTTGTAATCAATCAAATTCATTGTATTATATAACATATTCTAACAAAAAATAACTTTATACAAGCCATTTACTGCTTCAAAGCATTGTTGTGGGTTCTTATCCCATTTGGGACCAGATTTCAATAAGTCTTTCTTCACACTTCTAAACATTCTTCATCAATCTCTAGGACTTGTAATCAATTAAATTCATTGTATTATAACATATTCTAACCCAAAGTAACTTTATACAAATCATTTACTACCTCGAAGCATTGGTTGTGGGTTCTTATCCCATTTGGGACCAGATTTCAATAAGTCTTGCTTCACACTTCTAAACATTCTTCATCTACCTCTAGCACTTGTTATCAATCAAATTCATTGTATTATAACATATTCTAACCCAAAATATCCTTATACAAGCCATTTACTGCCTCAAAGCAATGATTGTGGGTTCTTATCCCATTTGGGACCAGATTTCAATAAGTCTTTCTTCACACTTCTAAACATTCTTTATGCATGTCTAGCAATTGTAATCAATCAAATTCATTGTATTATATAACATATTCTAACAAAAAATAACTTTATACAAGCCATTTACTGCCTCAAAGCATTGGTTGTGGGTTCCAAACCCATTTGGGACCAGATTTCAATAAGTCTTTCTTCACACTTCTAAAAATTCTTCATCCATCTCTAGGACTTGTAATCAATCAAATTCATTGTATTATAACATATTCTAACCCAAAATAACTTTATACAAGCCATTTACTGCCTCAAAGCATTGTTGTGGGTTCTTATCCCATTTGGGACCAGATTTCAATAAGTCTTTCTTCACACTTCTAAACATTCTTCATCAATCTCTAGGACTTGTAATCAATTAAATTCATTGTATTATAACATATTCTAACCCAAAGTAACTTTATACAAGTCATTTACTACCTCGAAGCATTGGTTGTGGGTTCTTATCCCATTTGGGACCAGATTTCAATAAGTCTTGCTTCACACTTCTAAACATTCTTCATCAACCTCTAGCACTTGTTATCAATCAAATTCATTGTATTATAACATATTCTAACCCAAAATAACTTTATACAAGCCATTTACTGCCTCAAAGCATTGGTTGTGGGTTCTTATCCCATTTGGGACCAGATTTCAATAAGTGTTTCTTCACACTTCTAGACATTCTTCATCCATCTCTAGCACTTGTTATCAATCAAATTCATTGTATTATAACATATTCTAACCTATAATAACTTTATACAATCCATTTACAGCCTCAAAGCATTGGTTGTGGGTTCTTATCCCATTTGGGACCAAATTTCAACAAGTCTTTCTTCACACTTCTAAAGAATCTTCATCCATCTCTAGCACTTGTAATCAATCAAATTCATTGTATTATAACATATTCTAACCCAAAATAACTTTATACAAGCCATTTACTGCCTCAAAGCATTGGTTGTGGGTTCTTATCCCATTTGGGACCAGATTTCAATAAGTGTTTCTTCACACTTCTAAACATTCTTCATCCATCTCTAGCACTTGTTATCAATCAAATTCCTTGTATTATAACATATTCTAACCTATAATAACTTTATACAAACCATTTACAGCCTCAAAGCATTGGTTGTGGGTTCTTATCCCATTTGGGACCAAATTTCAACAAGTCTTTCTTCACACTTCTAAAGAATCTTCATCCATCTCTAGCACTTGTAATCAATCAAATTCATTGTATTATAACATATTCTAACCCAAAATAACTTTATACAATCCATTTACTGCCTCAAAGCATTGGTTGTGGGTTCTTATCCCATTAGGGACCAGATTTCAATAAGTCTTTCTTCACACTTCTAAACATTCTTCATCCATCTCTAGGGCTTGTAATCAATCAAATTCATTGTATTATAACATATTCTAACCCAAAATAACTTTACACAATCCATTTACAGCCTCAAAGCATTGGTTGTGGGTTCTTATCCCATTTGGGACCAGATTTCAATAAGTCTTTCTTCACACTTCTAAACATTCTTCATCCATCTCTAGGGCTTGTAATGTAAGTTTTCGAAAAGAATTAGAGAAGATTAAGAACGAGTGAGTTTGAGGAAGACTTGAAGAAGAATGCGAGTTTGAAAGGTGAGAGAAGTGTGTTGAAGAAAGAGAGTTTTTCTCTTTTCATACCTTTACAATACCCTAGTTACTACCTATTTAAAGAGAGAGACAAAGAGAAGTAAAAATAATTACAAATAATCTAGATATTTTGGTGACCAAGTTCGAGGGAAAGCGACGTGAGGCTGTTGTGTTTTCCTTAAGTCCACACGTGATCTTCCATAGGATGCTTCTTCTTCCACTTGCGCTTTCTTCTCTAACGGTCACAAGGAGAAGGATCTAGACCTTCTTAAGTTCTTATAAGGGCCACCAAATGAGTCTAAAGTGGGCTTGACAAACCTTGAATGGTCGGGCCGAATCCGTTTGTTGTACGGACGTACGGACGTACGGACGTACGGATCGAGTGTTTCTCTTGATCCCGGACGTGAACATCTCGGACGACCGATCGATCTCGGTCATGATCATTTGTTCATGATCATTTCTATATCCAATTTACACTCCCCCTCAAGCTTAACCTTTAAGAAGATCTTTAAGGTTGAGCTTGAAACTATAATCACTCACCTCATTAAAAACCTTAGTATAGAAAACCACTTGGGAAAAACTATACATAAGGGAAAAAGAGTGTGAGTGTTATGGTTTGGTGAGATCAACAAGGCCGAGCTTGGAGTGAATATATTCGCACACTTGTGGACTAGCCGCTTTTGTGAAGATATCCGCGAGTTGTTCCGAGCTCTCGGTATAGCATGGCAAGATAACTCCAAGACCAACTTGTTCTCTAACCTTGTGACAATCTACTTCAATGTGCTTCGTTCTTTCGTGGAACACCGAGTTGGATGCAATGTGTATTGCCGCTTGGTTGTCACAATGCATTGTGATTGGCTTTGATGACTCAACTCCCAAGTCTTTAAGGAGTGCTTTGAGCCAAATTAACTCGGTTGTGAGCTTCCTCATGGCACGATACTCGGACTCGGCACTAGACATAGAAACCACCTTTTGCTTCTTACTCTTCCAAGTCACCAAGTTCCCTCCAATAAATGTGCAATAGCCGGTTGTAGAGCGCCTATCTCCATGATCTCCGGCATAATCCGCATCACAATACCCCACTAATTCCGTGTTCTTGTTACACCCCATCCATATGCCTTGACCCGGAGCACCCTTGAGATACTTGAGTATGCGGTTCACCATGTTCCAATGATGCATTGTTGGGGCTTGCATATGTTGGCTCACCTGGTTCACGGAATAACAAATATCAGGTCTTGTTATAGTTAAGTATATTAGCTTACCCACAAGACGACGATATTGTGATGGATCATCAAATGGAGCTTGATCCCCTTCGTGAACAACTTGGAAATCCACTTCGAGTGGTGATGCTACCGGTCTTGATCCAAGTTTCCCTACTTCATTTAAAAGATCAAGAGTGTATTTCCTTTGAGATAGAAAGAGACCTTCCTTAGATCTACACACTTCAATTCCAAGAAAATACTTAAGTTCACCAAGATCTTTAATATCAAAAACAGATTTTAGAAAGGACTTGGTGTCTTGTATCCCTACCTTGTCATTCCCGGATATGATGATATCATCAACATATACAAGAATGACCACAATACCTTCTTGGCTAGTGATTGTGAATAGAGTGTGATCGGCTTCGGATTTCTTAAAGCCTTTCTCCATCAAGGTGTTGCTTAACTTGTGATACCACGCTCGAGGAGATTGTTTTAGCCCATATATGGCCTTGTTGAGTTTGAATACTTTCCCGGATCCAATAGTGTTTTCTAGACCCGGTGGTGGTCTCATATACACCTCATCTTCTAACTCGCCTTGTAGAAAAGCATTCTTGACGTCCATTTGCCATAACTCCCACTCCAAGTTAACGGCCAACGATAGAACAACCCGAATAGTGTGGAGTTTGGCTACCGGGGCAAACGTATCAAGATAATCTTCTCCATACGTTTGTGTGAATCCCCTAGCTACAAGTCGGGCCTTGTAACGTTCAATCTCCCCATTACTTTTGTACTTGATTGTAAATATCCACCGTGAAGTAACCGCTTTCTTTCCCTTTGGCAACTCGGCTTCATCCCACGTATGATTGTCTTCCATGGCTTTAACTTCATTATTCACCGCATCTCTCCATTCTTTATGGTCTTTAGCCTCATCATAACTTTGGGGAATCCAATGTGAGCCTACTTGAGTAAGATAGACTTGATAATCCACCGGTAAGTGAGCTAGAGTACACACGGCTTGTATTGGGTGAGCCACGACCACATTGTTGTAGTACACCCGAGTGTTCTTCCAATTGGAGGGATGACACTTGATGCGTTCACTTCTCCTTAATTCAATGATTTCTTCTTGAGGTTGTTCTTCTTGATTCAGATCATTAGACTCCTCTTGTGTAGAGTGTTCTTCTTTACCTAGTGAATTTAAACCTCCTTCACCTTCACTATACTCATGATCAAGGCCATCATTGTTATGATCTAATGGTTCTTCTCCATGATATGTGTCACTAGTACTCTCTTCTTGGTTATTAGTAGCTTGATCCGAGGTAGGCGTCTCGGTAGACTCATTCTTGTTTTGGAAGTTATCTAGACCAAGCTTTTCCAAGATTACTCGAAGTTTTGTTGCATGATCGGAAGGGGATTGGGATAGGTCCTTGAGTTCATCCCAATTCCTCTTGTCATAATACCCACTTGATTCCACAAACTTCACATCTCTAGAGACCAATACTTTTCTAGCTTCCGGATCATAACACTTGTACCCTTTTTGTGTTGAGGAGTAGCCGATAAGCATGCACTTGGTGCTTTTGGCTTCCAACTTGTTGCGTAACTCTCCTGGTCTTAACACATAACAGACACACCCAAACACACGTAAGTGATTAATAGATGGTTTAGTTTTGTTAAGGATTTCAAAGGGAGAGAGATCGCTTAATATTTTTGTTGGTGTTCGATTGATCAAGTAGCATGCGGCTACTACGGCATCTCCCCAAAATCTCTTTGGTACATTTGTATGAAACATCATTGATCGGGACACCTCCATGAGATGACGATTCTTTCTCTCGGCCACACCATTTTGTTGTGGTGTATACGGACAACTCGTTTGTTGAATGATCCCATGTTTAGCTAGGTGTTGTTTGAATGTATGACTTGTGTACTCCCCACCATTATCTGATCTCAAAATCTTAATCTTGGCATTATAGTGGTTAGTCACATAATTTTGAAAATTCATGAAGGCCTCAAGAACTCTATCCTTTGAAGGTAACAAAGTTAACCAAGTATACTTAGATTTTTCATCAATAAATGTCACATAATACTTTTGATTTTCTCTAGATAAGCAAGGTGATGTCCACACATCCGAATGAATCAAATCGAAACAATTCTCATAAATAGTACTTGATTTAGGAAAAACACTTTTGCAATGTTTGCCAAGGATACAAGCTTCACAATCATCATTTTTAAAAGACATATTAGGCAACATAAGATTTAAAGCACGAGAGTGAGGGTGACCAAGTCTAGCATGCCAAATTGCACTATTAGCACTAACAAGAATAGAACTAAAGCAAGAAGATAAAGTAGGAGATAGTTTCAAGTCCTCAAGCACATATAAGCCATCTTTAGTGGCTCCATGGCCAAGCACCTTACTCGTTCAATATCCTGAAAGTGAATATTGTTAGGACCAAATATTGCATAGCAATTTAAATCGGTAGTAGCCTTCTTAACGGATAATAAGTTTGAAGTAAAACTAGGCATATAGAATGCTTTAGACTTCTTATCAAACAATTCTAAATCACCTACTCCTTTAACCGGTACTTTAGTTCCATTAGCAATTACCACATTTCCAATAGCCGGTTTAATATCACTCATCAACTTAGAATCGCTAATCATATGGTGAGATGCTCCGGAATCAACAATAAGTGGTTTTAAAGTGTTGAGGGCAAGATTAGCCTTACCGGACGATTCCTTGAGAGCTTTGATGAGTGCATCGAGGTCGGACCTCCTCACCAAGTCAGAGGAAGCGGCCATGGCTGCTCCACTCTCCTCAAGGACTTGCACATTTGTCTCCGAAGCTTGAATCTCACCGGAAACGCTCACTTGGTTAGCCCTTGGCTCTCGGTTGTCTTCTCTTGGGCGAAGATGAGGGTAAAGTGCCCAACACTTGTCCTTGATATGACCCGGTTTCTTGCAATGGTGACAAGTAGGAATGTTCCTCTTGTTGTTGTGTCCTCGGTAGTAACTTTTGTTAGCCGTGGCTAGCTCCACATTGTTAGCCGACACAAGCTCCCCCTTACCTCCAAACAACCCCATGGAACCGTGTTCTCGTTGAACTTGGGAACACACTTCATCAAGACTTGGGAGCTTGTCGGACCGAAGAATATGCTTGATGAGGTCGTTGTAAGAAGGATTTAAGGTCAAGAGGAGACCGAACACCTTATCTTGCTCACGGCGTTCGTTAATGACCACCGGATCCACCGAGCTTGGTCTCAACATTTCAAGCTCTGCCCAAAGAGATCTAAACTTCCCAAAATGCTTGGTAAACTCCATGTCTTCTTGGCTGAGGTTGTTGATAGCACGTTTGACTTCAAAAACCCGGTTTAAATTAGTAACATTTCCAAAAACATTTTTGAGTGTATCCCACAACTCCTTAGCCGTCTCACAATAGGAGTATGCTTCAAGAATAGGCGCCTCTAGAGAGTTTTGAATGAGCCCCAAAACGGTTTGGTCTTCTTGAAACCACTTCACCTCGTCGCAAGGGACAATCTCCTTGCCATCTTCACTTTCCTTTGGGGCTTCACCTTTCTCAATGTGACTCCAAAGTCCACGACCACACAAGGCCTTCTTTGTGGTCCTCGCCCACAACAAATAGTTACCTCCCTTGAGAGTAACCGGAATAACCAAATTCTTCATGACATCCATGACCAAAAATTTCAAGAACAAGCTTCAAGCTTTCAAAATATTAGAAACCGAAAGAAGAAATTGTACTTAGAGAACGAGAATAGCTAGGATCTTAGGAACCTGGCTCTGATACCATGTAAGTTTTCGAAAAGAATTAGAGAAGATTAAGAACGAGTGAGTTTGAGGAAGACTTGAAGAAGAATGCGAGTTTGAAAGGTGAGAGAAGTGTGTTGAAGAAAGAGAGTTTTTCTCTTTTCATACCTTTACAATACCCTAGTTACTACCTATTTAAAGAGAGAGACAAAGAGAAGTAAAAATAATTACAAATAATCTAGATATTTTGGTGACCAAGTTCGAGGGAAAGCGACGTGAGGCTGTTGTGTTTTCCTTAAGTCCACACGTGATCTTCCATAGGATGCTTCTTCTTCCACTTGCGCTTTCTTCTCTAACGGTCACAAGGAGAAGGATCTAGACCTTCTTAAGTTCTTATAAGGGCCACCAAATGAGTCTAAAGTGGGCTTGACAAACCTTGAATGGTCGGGCCGAATCCGTTTGTTGTACGGACGTACGGACGTACGGACGTACGGATCGAGTGTTTCTCTTGATCCCGGACGTGAACATCTCGGACGACCGATCGATCTCGGTCATGATCATTTGTTCATGATCATTTCTATATCCAATTTACATGTAATCAATCAAATTTATTGTATTATAACATATTATAACCCAAAATAAGTTTATACAATCCATTTACAGCCTCAAAGCATTGGTTGTGGGTTCTTATCCAATTTGTGACAAGATTTCAATAAGTCTTTCTTCACACTTCTAAACATTCTTCATCCATCTGTAGGACTTGTAATCAATCAAATTCATTGTATTATAACATATTCTAACCCAAAATAACTTTATACAAGCCATTTACTGCTTCAAAGCATTGGTTGTGGGTTCTTATCCCATTTGGGACCAGATTTCAATAAGTCTTTCTTCACACTTCTAAACATTCTTCATGCATCTCTAGCACTTGTAATCAATCAAATGCATTGTATTATAACATATTCTAACCCAAAATAACCTTTTACAAGCCATTTACTGCCTCAAAGCAATGGTTGTGGGTTCTTATCCCATTTGGGACCAGATTTTAACAAGTCTTTCTTCACACTTCTAAAGATTCTTCATCCTTCTCTAGCACTTGTAATCAAACAAATTCATTGTATTATAACATATTCTAACCCAAAATAACTTTATACAATCCATTTACTGCCTCAAAGCATTGGTTGTGGGTTTTTATCCTATTTGGGACCAAATTTCAACAAGTCTTTCTTCACACTTCTAAAGATTCTTCATCCATCTCTAGCACTTGTAATCAATCAAATTCATTGTATTATAACATATTCTAACCCAAAATGACTTTATACAATCCATTTACTGCCTCAAAGCATTGGTTGTGGGTTCTTATCCCATTTGGGACCAGATTTCAGTAAGTCTTTCTTCACACTTCTAAACATTCTTCATCCATCTGTAGGACTTGTAATCAATCAAATTCATTGTATTATAACATATTCTAACCCAAAATAACTTTATACAAGCCATTTACTGCTTCAAAGCATTGGTTGTGGGTTCTTATCCCATTTGGGACCAGATTTCAATAAGTCTTTCTTCACACTTCTAAACATTCTTCATGCATCTCTAGCACTTGTAATCAATCAAATGCATTGTATTATAACATATTCTAACCCAAAATAACCTTTTACAAGCCATTTACTGCCTCAAAGCAATGGTTGTGGGTTCTTATCCCATTTGGGACCAGATTTTAACAAGTCTTTCTTCACACTTCTAAAGAATCTTCATCCATCTCTAGCACTTGTAATCAATCAAATTCATTGTATTATAACATATTCTAACCCAAAATAACTTTATACAAGCCATTTACTGCCTCAAAGCATTGGTTGTGGGTTCTTATCCCATTTGGGACCAGATTTCAATAAGTGTTTCTTCACACTTCAAGACATTCTTCATCCATCTCTAGCACTTGTTATCAATCAAATTCCTTGTATTATAACATATTCTAACCTATAATAACTTTATACAATCCATTTACAGCCTCAAAGCATTGGTTGTGGGTTCTTATCCCATTTGGGACCAAATTTCAACAAGTCTTTCTTCACACTTCTAAAGAATCTTCATCCATCTCTAGCACTTGTAATCAATCAAATTCATTGTATTATAACATATTCTAACCCAAAATAACTTTATACAATCCATTTACTGCCTCAAAGCATTGGTTGTGGGTTCTTATCCCATTAGGGACCAGATTTCAATAAGTCTTTCTTCACACTTCTAAAGAATCTTCATCCATCTCTAGCACTTGTAATCAATCAAATTCATTGTATTATAACATATTCTAACCCAAAATAACTTTATACAATCCATTTACTGCCTCAAAGCATTGGTTGTGGGTTCTTATCCCATTAGGGACCAGATTTCAATAAGTCTTTCTTCACACTTCTAAACATTCTTCATCCATCTCTAGGGCTTGTAATCAATCAAATTCATTGTATTATAACATATTCTAACCCAAAATAACTTTACATAATCCATTTACAGCCTCAAAGCATTGGTTGTGGGTTCTTATCCCATTTGGGACCAGATTTCAATAAGTCTTTCTTCACACTTCTAAACATTCTTCATCCATCTCTAGGGCTTGTAATCAATCAAATTTATTGTATTATAACATATTATAACCCAAAATAACTTTATACAATCCATTTACAGCCTCAAAGCATTGGTTGTGGGTTCTTATCCAATTTGTGACAAGATTTCAATAAGTCTTTCTTCACACTTCTAAACATTCTTCATCCATCTGTAGGACTTGTAATCAATCAAATTCATTGTATTATAACATATTCTAACCCAAAATAACTTTATACAAGCCATTTACTGCTTCAAAGCATTGGTTGTGGGTTCTTATCCCATTTGGGACCAGATTTCAATAAGTCTTTCTTCACACTTCTAAACATTCTTCATGCATCTCTAGCACTTGTAATCAATCAAATGCATTGTATTATAACATATTCTAACCCAAAATAACCTTTTACAAGCCATTTACTGCCTCAAAGCAATGGTTGTGGGTTCTTATCCCATTTGGGACCAGATTTTAACAAGTCTTTCTTCACACTTCTAAAGATTCTTCATCCTTCTCTAGCACTTGTAATCAAACAAATTCATTGTATTATAACATATTCTAACCCAAAATAACTTTATACAATCCATTTACTGCCTCAAAACATTGGTTGTGGGTTCTTATCCTATTTGGGACCAAATTTCAACAAGTCTTTCTTCACACTTCTAAAGATTCTTCATCCATCTCTAGCACCTGTAATCAATCAAATTCATTGTATTATAACATATTCTAACCCAAAATGACTTTATACAATCCATTTACTGCCTCAAAGCATTGGTTGTGGGTTCTTATCCCATTTGGGACCAGATTTCAGTAAGTCTTTCTTCACACTTCTAAACATTCTTCATCCATCTCTAGGGCTTATCAAATTCATTGTATTATAACATATTCTAACCCAAAATAACTTTATACAAGTCATTTACTGCCTTAAAGCATTGGTTGTGGGTTTTTATCCCATTTGGGACCAAATTTCAACAAGTCTTTCTTCACACTTCTAAACATTCTTTATGCATGTCTAGCACTTGTAATCAATCAAATTCATTGTATTATATCATATTCTAACCCAAAATAACCTTATACAAGCCATTTACTGCCTGAAAGCAATGATTGTGGGTTCTTATCCCATGTGAGACCAGATTTCAAAAAGTCTTTCTTCACACTTCTAAACATTCTTTATGCATGTCTAGCACTTGTAATCAATCAAATTCATTGTATTATATAACATATTCTAACAAAAAATAACTTTATACAAGCCATTTACTGCCTCAAAGCATTGGTTGTGGGTTCCAAACCCATTTGGGACCAGATTTCAATAAGTCTTTCTTCACACTTCTAAACATTCTTCATCCATCTCTAGGACTTGTAATCAATCAAATTCATTGTATTATAACATATTCTAACCCAAAATAACTTTATACAAGCCATTTACTGCCTCAAAGCATTGTTGTGGGTTCTTATCCCATTTGGGACCAGATTTCAATAAGTCTTTCTTCACACTTCTAAACATTCTTTATGCATGTCTAGCACTTGTAATCAATCAAATTCATTGTATTATATCATATTCTAACCCAAAATAACCTTATACAAGCCATTTACTGCCTGAAAGCAATGATTGTGGGTTCTTATCCCATTTGGGACCAGATTTCAATAAGTTTTTCTTCACACTTCTAAACATTCTTTATGCATGTCTAGCACTTGTAATCAATCAAATTCATTGTATTATAACATATTCTAACCCAAAATAACTTTATACAAGCCATTTACTGCTTCAAAGCATTAGATGTGGGTTTTTATCCCATTTGGGACCAAATTTCAACAAGTCTTTCTTCACACCTCTAAACATTCTTTATGCATGTCTAGCACTTGTAATCAATCAAATTCATAGTATTATATCATATTCTAACCCAAAATAACCTTATACAAACCATTTACTGCCTGAAAGCAATGATTGTGGGTTCTTATCCCATTTGGGACCAGATTTTAACAAGTCTTTCTTCACACTTCTAAAGATTCTGCATCCATCTCTAGCACTTGTAATCAAACAAATTCATTGTATTATAACATATTCTAACCCAAAATAACTTTATACAAGCCATTTACAGCCTCAAAGCATTGGTTGTGGGTTCTTATCCAATTTGGGACCACATTTCAATAAGTCTTTCTTCACACTTCTAAGCATTCTTCATCCATCTCTAGCACTTGTAATCAATCAAATTCATTGTATTATAACATATTCTAACAAAAAATAACTTTATACAAGCCATTTACTGCCTCAAAGCATTGGTTGTGGGTTCTTATCCCATTTGCGACAAGATTTCAATAAGTCTTTCTTCACACTTCTAAACATTCTTCATCCATCTCTAGGGCTTGTAATCAATCAAATTCATTGTATTATAACATATTCTAACCCAAAATAACTTTATACAAGCCATTTACTGCCTTAAAGCATTGGTTGTGGGTTTTTATCCCATTTGGGACCAAATTTCAACAAGTCTTTCTTCACACTTCTAAACATTCTTTATGCATGTCTAGCACTTGTAATCAATCAAATTCATTGTATTATAACATATTCTAACCCAAAATATCCTTATACAAGCCATTTACTGCCTCAAAGCAATGATTGTGGGTTCTTATCCCATTTGGGACCAGATTTCAATAAGTCTTTCTTCACACTTCTAAACATTCTTTATGCATGTCTAGCACTTGTAATCAATCAAATTCATTGTATTATATAACATATTCTAACAAAAAATAACTTTATACAAGCCATTTACTGCTTCAAAGCATTGTTGTGGGTTCTTATCCCATTTGGGACCAGATTTCAATAAGTCTTTCTTCACACTTCTAAACATTCTTCATCAATCTCTAGGACTTGTAATCAATTAAATTCATTGTATTATAACATATTCTAACCCAAAGTAACTTTATACAAGTCATTTACTACCTCGAAGCATTGGTTGTGGGTTCTTATCCCATTTGGGACCAGATTTCAATAAGTCTTGCTTCACACTTCTAAACATTCTTCATCTACCTCTAGCACTTGTTATCAATCAAATTCATTGTATTATAACATATTCTAACCCAAAATATCCTTATACAAGCCACTTACTGCCTCAAAGCAATGATTGTGGGTTTTTATCCCATTTGGGACCAGATTTCAATAAGTCTTTCTTCACACTTCTAAACATTCTTTATGCATGTCTAGCAATTGTAATCAATCAAATTCATTGTATTATATAACATATTCTAACAAAAAATAACTTTATACAAGCCATTTACTGCCTCAAAGCATTGGTTGTGGATTCCAAACCCATTTGGGACCAGATTTCAATAAGTCTTTCTTCACACTTCTAAAAATTCTTCATCCATCTCTAGGACTTGTAATCAATCAAATTCATTGTATTATAACATATTCTAACCCAAAATAACTTTATACAAGCCATTTACTGCCTCAAATCATTGTTGTGGGTTCTTATCCCATTTGGGACCAGATTTCAATAAGTCTTTCTTCACACTTCTAAACATTCTTCATCAATCTCTAGGACTTGTAATCAATTAAATTCATTGTATTATAACATATTCTAACCCAAAGTAACTTTATACAAGTCATTTACTACCTCGAAGCATTGGTTGTGGGTTCTTATCCCATTTGGGACCAGATTTCAATAAGTCTTGCTTCACACTTCTAAACATTCTTCATCAACCTCTAGCACTTGTTATCAATCAAATTCATTGTATTATAACATATTCTAACCCAAAATAATTTATACAAGCCATTTACTGCCTCAAAGCATTGGTTGTGGGTTCTTATCCCATTTGGGACCAGATTTCAATAAGTGTTTCTTCACCTTTCTAGACATTCTTCATCCATCTCTAGCACTTGTTATCAATCAAATTCATTGTATTATAACATATTCTAACCTATAATAACTTTATACAATCCATTTACAGCCTCAAAGCATTGGTTGTGGGTTCTTATCCCATTTGGGACCAAATTTCAACAAGTCTTTCTTCACACTTCTAAAGAATCTTCATCCATCTCTAGCACTTGTAATCAATCAAATTCATTGTATTATAACATATTCTAACCCAAAATAACTTTATACAAGCCATTTACTGCCTCAAAGCATTGGTTGTGGGTTCTTATCCCATTTGGGACCAGATTTCAATAAGTGTTTCTTCACACTTCTAGACATTCTTCATCCATCTCTAGCACTTGTTATCAATCAAATTCCTTGTATTATAACATATTCTAACCTATAATAACTTTATACAATCCATTTACAGCCTCAAAGCATTGGTTGTGGGTTCTTATCCCATTTGGGACCAAATTTCAACAAGTCTTTCTTCACATTTCTAAAGAATCTTCATCCATCTCTAGCACTTGTAATCAATCAAATTCATTGTATTATAACATATTCTAACCCAAAATAACTTTATACAATCCATTTACTGCCTCAAAGCATTGGTTGTGGGTTCTTATCCCATTAGGGACCAGATTTCAATAAGTCTTTCTTCACACTTCTAAACATTCTTCATCCATCTCTAGGGCTTGTAATCAATCAAATTCATTGTATTATAACATATTCTAACCCAAAATAACTTTACACAATCCATTTACAGCCTCAAAGCATTGGTTGTGGGTTCTTATCCCATTTGGGACCAGATTTCAATAAGTCTTTCTTCACACTTCTAAACATTCTTCATCCATCTCTAGGGCTTGTAATCAATCAAAGTTATTGTATTATAACATATTATAACCCAAAATAACTTTATACAATCCATTTACAGCCTCAAAGCATTGGTTGTGGGTTCTTATCCAATTTGTGACAAGATTTCAATAAGTCTTTCTTCACACTTCTAAACATTCTTCATCCATCTGTAGGACTTGTAATCAATCAAATTCATTGTATTATAACATATTCTAACCCAAAATAACTTTATACAAGCCATTTACTGCTTCAAAGCATTGGTTGTGGGTTCTTATCCCATTTGGGACCAGATTTCAATAAGTCTTTCTTCACACTTCTAAACATTCTTCATGCATCTCTAGCACTTGTAATCAATCAAATGCATTGTATTATAACATATTCTAACCCAAAATAACCTTTTACAAGCCATTTACTGCCTCAAAGCAATGGTTGTGGGTTCTTATCCCATTTGGGACCAGATTTTAACAAGTCTTTCTTCACACTTCTAAAGATTCTTCATCCTTCTCTAGCACTTGTAATCAAACAAATTCATTGTATTATAACATATTCTAACCCAAAATAACTTTATACAATCCATTTACTGCCTCAAAGCATTGGTTGTGGGTTCTTATCCTATTTGGGACCAAATTTCAACAAGTCTTTCTTCACACTTCTAAAGATTCTTCATCCATCTCTAGCACTTGTAATCAATCAAATTCATTGTATTATAACATATTCTAACCCAAAATGACTTTATACAATCCATTTACTGCCTCAAAGCATTGGTTGTGGGTTCTTATCCCATTTGGGACCAGATTTCAGTAAGTCTTTCTTCACACTTCTAAACATTCTTCATCCATCTCTAGGGCTTGTAATCAATCAAATTCATTGTATTATAACATATTCTAACCCAAAATAACTTTATACAAGTCATTTACTGCCTTAAAGCATTGGTTGTGGGTTTTTATCCCATTTGGGACCAAATTTCAACAAGTCTTTCTTCACACTTCTAAACATTCTTTATGCATGTCTAGCACTTGTAATCAATCAAATTCATTGTATTATATCATATTCTAACCCAAAATAACCTTATACAAGCCATTTACTGCCTGAAAGCAATGATTGTGGGTTCTTATCCCATGTGGGACCAGATTTCAATAAGTCTTTCTTCACACTTCTAAACATTCTTTATGCATGTCTAGCACTTGTAATCAATCAAATTCATTGTATTATATAACATATTCTAACAAAAAATAACTTTATACAAGCTATTTACTGCCTCAAAGCATTGGTTGTGGGTTTTAAACCCATTTGGGACCAGATTTCAATAAGTCTTTCTTCACACTTCTAAACATTCTTCATCCATCTCTAGGACTTGTAATCAATCAAATTCATTGTATTATAACATATTCTAACCCAAAATAACTTTATACAAGCCATTTACTGCCTCAAAGCATTGTTGTGGGTTCTTATCCCATTTGGGACCAGATTTCAATAAGTCTTTCTTCACACTTCTAAACATTCTTTATGCATGTCTAGCACTTGTAATCAATCAAATTCATTGTATTATATCATATTCTAACCCAAAATAACCTTATACAAGCCATTTACTGCCTGAAAGCAATGATTGTGGGTTCTTATCCCATTTGGGACCAGATTTCAATAAGTTTTTCTTCACACTTCTAAACATTCTTTATGCATGTCTAGCACTTGTAATCAATCAAATTCATTGTATTATAACATATTCTAACCCAAAATAACTTTATACAAGCTATTTACTGCTTCAAAGCATTAGATGTGGGTTTTTATCCCATTTGGGACCAAATTTCAACAAGTCTTTCTTCACACCTCTAAACATTCTTTATGCATGTCTAGCACTTGTAATCAATCAAATTCATAGTATTATATCATATTCTAACCCAAAATAACCTTATACAAGCCATTTACTGCCTGAAAGCAATGATTGTGGGTTCTTATCCCATTTGGGACCAGATTTTAACAAGTCTTTCTTCACACTTCTAAAGATTCTGCATCCATCTCTAGCACTTGTAATCAATCAAATTCATTGTATTATAACATATTCTAACCCAAAATAACTTTATACAAGCCATTTACAGCTTCAAAGCATTGGTTGTGGGTTCTTATCCAATTTGGGACCAGATTTCAATAAGTCTTTCTTCACACTTCTAAGCATTCTTCATCCATCTCTAGCACTTGTAATCAATCAAATTCATTGTATTATAACATATTCTAACCCAAAATAACTTTATACAATCCATTTACAGCCTCAAAGCATTGGTTGTGGGTTCTTATCCCATTTGGGACCAGATTTCAATAAGTCTTTCTTCACACTTCTAAACATTCTTCATCCATCTCTAGGGCTTGTAATCAATCAAATTCATTGTATTGTAACATATTCTAACCCAAAATAACTTTACACAATCCATTTACAGCCTCAAAGCATTGGTTGTGGGTTCTTATCCCATTTGGGACCAGATTTCAATAAGTCTTTCTTCACACTTCTAAACATTCTTCATCCATCTCTAGGGCTTGTAATCAATCAAATTCATTGTATTGTAACATATTCTAACCCAAAATAACTTTATACAATCCATTTACAGCCTCAAAGCATTGGTTGTGGGTTCTTATCCCATTTGCGACAAGATTTCAATAAGTCTTTCTTCACACTTCTAAACATTCTTCATCCATCTGTAGGACTTGTAATCAATCAAATTCATTGTATTATAACATATTCTAACCCAAAATAACTTTATACAAGCCATTTACTGCTTCAAAGCATTGGTTGTGGGTTCTTATCCAATTTGGGACCAGATTTCAATAAGTCTTTCTTCACACTTCTAAACATTCTTCATCCATCTCTAGGGCTTGTAATCAATCAAATTCATTGTATTGTAACATATTCTAACCCAAAATAACTTTATACAATCCATTTACAGCCTCAAAGCATTGGTTGTGGGTTCTTATCCCATTTGCGACAAGATTTCAATAAGTCTTTCTTCACACTTCTAAACATTCTTCATCCATCTCTAGGGCTTGTAATCAATCAAATTCATTGTATTATAACATATTCTAACCCAAAATAACTTTATACAAGCCATTTACTGCCTTAAAGCATTGGTTGTGGGTTTTTATCCCATTTGGGACCAAATTTCAACAAGTCTTTCTTCACACTTCTAAACATTCTTTATGCATGTCTAGCACTTGTAATCAATCAAATTCATTGTATTATAACATATTCTAACCCAAAATATCCTTATACAAGCCATTTACTGCCTCAAAGCAATGATTGTGGGTTCTTATCCCATTTGGGACCAGATTTCAATAAGTCTTTCTTCACACTTCTAAACATTCTTTATGCATGTCTAGCACTTGTAATCAATCAAATTCATTGTAATATATAACATATTCTAACAAAAAATAACTTTATACAAGCCATTTACTGCCTCAAAGCATTGGTTGTGGGTTCCAAACCCATTTGGGACCAGATTTCAATAAGTCTTTCTTCACACTTCTAAACATTCTTCATCCATCTCTAGGACTTGTAATCAATCAAATTCATTGTATTATAACATATTCTAACCCAAAATAACTTTATACAAGCCATTTACTGCCTCAAAGCATTGTTGTGGGTTCTTATCCCATTTGGGACCAGATTTCAATAAGTCTTTCTTCACACTTCTAAACATTCTTCATCAATCTCTAGGACTTGTAATCAATTAAATTCATTGTATTATAACATATTCTAACCCAAAGTAACTTTATACAAGTCATTTACTACCTCGAAGCATTGGTTGTGGGTTCTTATCCCATTTGGGACCAGATTTCAATAAGTTTTGCTTCACACTTCTAAACATTCTTCATCAACCTCTAGCACTTGTTATCAATCAAATTCATTGTATTATAACATATTCTAACCCAAAATAACTTTATACAAGCCATTTACTGCCTCAAAGCATTGGTTGTGGGTTCTTATCCCATTTGGGACCAGATTTCAATAAGTGTTTCTTCACACTTCTAGACATTCTTCATCCATCTCTAACACTTGTTATCAATCAAATTCATTGTATTATAACATATTCTAACCTATAATAACTTTATACAATCCATTTACAGCCTCAAAGCATTGGTTGTGGGTTCTTATCCCATTTGAGACCAAATTTCAACAAGTCTTTCTTCACACTTCTAAAGAATCTTCATCCATCTCTAGCACTTGTAATCAATCAAATTCATTGTATTATAACATATTCTAACCCAAAATAACTTTATACAATCCATTTACTGCCTCAAAGCATTGGTTGTGGGTTCTTATCCCATTTGGGACCAGATTTCAATAAGTCTTTCTTCACACTTCTAAACATTCTTCATCCATCTCTAGGGCTTGTAATCAATCAAATTCATTGTATTATAACATATTCTAACCCAAAATAACTTTACACAATCCATTTACAGCCTCAAAGCATTGGTTGTGGGTTCTTATCCCATTTGGGACCAGATTTCAATAAGTCTTTCTTCACACTTCTAAACATTCTTCATCCATCTCTAGGGCTTGTAATCAATCAAATTCATTGTATTATAACATATTCTAACCCAAAATAACTTTATACAATCCATTTACAGCCTCAAAGCATTGGTTGTGGGTTCTTATCCCATTTGCGACAAGATTTCAATAAGTCTTTCTTCACACTTCTAAACATTCTTCATCCATCTCTAGGGCTTGTAATCAATCAAATTCATTGTATTATAACATATTCTAACCCAAAATAACTTTATACAAGCCATTTACTGCCTTAAAGCATTGGTTGTGGGTTTTTATCCCATTTGGGACCAAATTTCAACAAGTCTTTCTTCACACTTCTAAACATTCTTTATGCATGTCTAGCACTTGTAATCAATCAAATTCATTGTATTATAACATATTCTAACCCAAAATATCCTTATACAAGCCATTTACTGCCTCAAAGCAATGATTGTGGGTTCTTATCCCATTTGGGACCAGATTTCAATAAGTCTTTCTTCACACTTCTAAACATTCTTTATGCATGTCTAGCACTTGTAATCAATCAAATTCATTGTAATATATAACATATTCTAACAAAAAATAACTTTATACAAGCCATTTACTGCCTCAAAGCATTGGTTGTGGGTTCCAAACCCATTTGGGACCAGATTTCAATAAGTCTTTCTTCACACTTCTAAACATTCTTCATCCATCTCTAGGACTTGTAATCAATCAAATTCATTGTATTATAACATATTCTAACCCAAAATAACTTTATACAAGCCATTTACTGCCTCAAAGCATTGTTGTGGGTTCTTATCCCATTTGGGACCAGATTTCAATAAGTCTTTCTTCACACTTCTAAACATTCTTCATCAATCTCTAGGACTTGTAATCAATTAAATTCATTGTATTATAACATATTCTAACCCAAAGTAACTTTATACAAGTCATTTACTACCTCGAAGCATTGGTTGTGGGTTCTTATCCCATTTGGGACCAGATTTCAATAAGTTTTGCTTCACACTTCTAAACATTCTTCATCAACCTCTAGCACTTGTTATCAATCAAATTCATTGTATTATAACATGTTCTAACCCAAAATAACTTTATACAAGCCATTTACTGCCTCAAAGCATTGGTTGTGGGTTCTTATCCCATTTGGGACCAGATTTCAATAAGTGTTTCTTCACACTTCTAGACATTCTTCATCCATCTCTAACACTTGTTATCAATCAAATTCATTGTATTATAACATATTCTAACCTATAATAACTTTATACAATCCATTTACAGCCTCAAAGCATTGGTTGTGGGTTCTTATCCCATTTGAGACCAAATTTCAACAAGTCTTTCTTCACACTTCTAAAGAATCTTCATCCATCTCTAGCACTTGTAATCAATCAAATTCATTGTATTATAACATATTCTAACCCAAAATAACTTTATACAATCCATTTACTGCCTCAAAGCATTGGTTGTGGGTTCTTATCCCATTTGGGACCAGATTTCAATAAGTCTTTCTTCACACTTCTAAACATTCTTCATCCATCTCTAGGGCTTGTAATCAATCAAATTCATTGTATTATAACATATTCTAACCCAAAATAACTTTACACAATCCATTTACAGCCTCAAAGCATTGGTTGTGGGTTCTTATCCCATTTGGGACCAGATTTCAATAAGTCTTTCTTCACACTTCTAAACATTCTTCATCCATCTCTAGGGCTTGTAATCAATCAAATTCATTGTATTATAACATATTCTAACCCAAAATAACTTTATACAATCCATTTACAGCCTCAAAGCATTGGTTGTGGGTTCTTATCCCATTTGCGACAAGATTTCAATAAGTCTTTCTTCACACTTCTAAACATTCTTCATCCATCTGTAGGACTTGTAATCAATCAAATTCATTGTATTATAACATATTCTAACCCAAAATAACTTTATACAAGCCATTTACTGCTTCAAAGCATTGGTTGTGGGTTCTTATCCAATTTGGGACCAGATTTCAATAAGTCTTTCTTCACACTTCTAAACATTCTTTATGCATGTCTAGCACTTGTAATCAATCAAATTCATTGTATTATATAACATATTCTAACAAAAAATAACTTTATACAAGCCATTTACTGCCTCAAAGCATTGGTTGTGGGTTCCAAACCCATTTGGGACCAGATTTCAATAAGTCTTTCTTCACACTTCTAAACATTCTTCATCCATCTCTAGGACTTGTAATCAATCAAATTCATTGTATTATAACATATTCTAACCCAAAATAACTTTATATAAGTCATTTACTGCCTCAAAGCATTGTTGTGGGTTCTTATCCCATTTGGGACCAGATTTCAATAAGTCTTTCTTCACACTTCTAAACATTCTTCATCAATCTCTAGGACTTGTAATCAATTAAATTCATTGTATTATAACATATTCTAACCCAAAGTAACTTTATACAAGTCATTTACTACCTCGAAGCATTGGTTGTGGGTTCTTATCCCATTTGGGACCAGATTTCAATAAGTTTTGCTTCACACTTCTAAACATTCTTCATCAACCTCTAGCACTTGTTATCAATCAAATTCATTGTATTATAACATATTCTAACCCAAAATAACTTTATACAAGCTATTTACTGCCTCAAAGCATTGGTTGTGGGTTCTTATCCCATTTGGGACCAGATTTCAATAAGTGTTTATTCACACTTCTAGACATTCTTCATCCCTCTCTAGCACTTGTTATCAATCAAATTCAGTGTATTATAACATATTCTAACCTATAATAACTTTATACAATCCATTTACAGCCTCAAAGCATTGGTTGTGGGTTCTTATCCCATTTGGGACCAAATTTTAACAAGTCTTTCTTCACACTTCTAAAGAATCTTCATCTATCTCTAGCACTTGTAATCAATCAAATTCATTGTATTATAACATATTCTAACCCAAAATAACTTTATACAATCCATTTACTGCCTCAAAGCATTGGTTGTGGGTTCTTATCCCATTTGGGACCAGATTTCAATAAGTCTTTCTTCACACTTCTAAACATTCTTCATCCATCTCTAGGGCTTGTAATCAATCAAATTCATTGTATTATAACATATTCTAACCCAAAATAACTTTACACAATCCATTTACAGCCTCAAAGCATTGGTTGTGGGTTCTTATCCCATTTGGGACCAGATTTCAATAAGTCTTTCTTCACACTTCTAAACATTCTTCATCCATCTCTAGGGCTTGTAATCAATCAAATTCATTGTATTATAACATATTCTAACCCAAAATAACTTTATACAATCCATTTACAGCCTCAAAGCATTGGTTGTGGGTTCTTATCCCATTTGCGACAAGATTTCAATAAGTCTTTCTTCACACTTCTAAACATTCTTCATCCATCTGTAGGACTTGTAATCAATCAAATTCATTGTATTATAACATATTCTAACCCAAAATAACTTTATACAAGCCATTTACTGCTTCAAAGCATTGGTTGTGGGTTCTTATCCAATTTGGGACCAGATTTCAATAAGTCTTTCTTCACACTTCTAAACATTCTTCATGCATCTCTAGGGCTTGTAATCAATCAAATTCATTGTATTATAAACTATTCTAACCCAAAATAACTTTATACAATCCATTTACAGCCTCAAAGCATTGGTTGTGGGTTCTTATCCAATTTGGGATCAAATTTCAACAAGTCTTTCTTCACACTTCTAAACATTCTTCATCCATCTCTAGGACTTGTAATCAATCAAATTCATTGTATTATAACATATTCTAACCCAAAACATCCTTATACAAGCCATTTACTGCCTCAAAGCAATGATTGTGGGTTCTTATCCCATTTGGGACCAGATTTCAATAAGTCTTTCTTCACACTTCTAAACATTCTTTATGCATGTCTAGCACTTGTAATCAATCAAATTCATTGTATTATATAACATATTCTAACAAAAAATAACTTTATACAAGCCATTTACTGCCTCAAAGCATTGGTTGTGGGTTCCAAACCCATTTGGGACCAGATTTCAATAAGTCTTTCTTCACACTTCTAAACATTCTTCATCCATCTCTAGGACTTGTAATCAATCAAATTCATTGTATTATAACATATTCTAACCCAAAATAACTTTATATAAGTCATTTACTGCCTCAAAGCATTGTTGTGGGTTCTTATCCCATTTGGGACCAGATTTCAATAAGTCTTTCTTCACACTTCTAAACATTCTTCATCAATCTCTAGGACTTGTAATCAATTAAATTCATTGTATTATAACATATTCTAACCCAAAGTAACTTTATACAAGTCATTTACTACCTCGAAGCATTGGTTGTGGGTTCTTATCCCATTTGGGACCAGATTTCAATAAGTTTTGCTTCACACTTCTAAACATTCTTCATCAACCTCTAGCACTTGTTATCAATCAAATTCATTGTATTATAACATATTCTAACCTATAATAACTTTATACAATCCATTTACAGCCTCAAAGCATTGGTTGTGGGTTCTTATCCCATTTGGGACCAAATTTCAACAAGTCTTTCTTCACACTTCTAAAGAATCTTCATCCATCTCTAGCACTTGTAATCAATCAAATTCATTGTATTATAACATATTCTAACCCAAAATAACTTTATACAATCCATTTACTGCCTCAAAGCATTGGTTGTGGGTTCTTATCCCATTTGGGACCAGATTTCAATAAGTCTTTCTTCACACTTCTAAACATTCTTCATCCATCTCTAGGGCTTGTAATTAATCAAATTCATTGTATTATAACATATTCTAACCCAAAATAACTTTACACAATCCATTTACAGCCTCAAAGCATTGGTTGTGGGTTCTTATCCCATTTGGGACCAGATTTCAATAAGTCTTTCTTCACACTTCTAAACATTCTTCATGCATCTCTAGGGCTTGTAATCCATCAAATTCATTGTATTATAAACTATTCTAACCCAAAATAACTTTATACAATCCATTTACAGCCTCAAAGCATTGGTTGTAGGTTCTTATCCCATTTGGGATCAAATTTCAACAACTCTTTCTTCACACTTCTAAACATTCTTCATCCATCTCTAGGACTTGTAATCAATCAAATTCATTGTATTATAACATATTCTAACCCAAAATATCCTTATACAAGCCATTTACTGCCTCAAAGCATTGGTTGTGGGTTCTTATCCCATTTGGGACCAGATTTCAATAAGTCTTTCTTCACACTTCTAAACATTCTTTATGCATGTCTAGCACTTGTAATCAATCAAATTCATTGTATTATAATATATTCTAACAAAAAATAACTTTATACAAGCCATTTACTGCCTCAAAGCATTGGCTGTGGGTTCTTATCCTATTTGGGACCAGATTTCAATAAGTCTTTCTTCACACTTCTAAACATTCTTCATCCATCTCTAGGGCTTGTAATCAATCAAATTCATTGTATTATAACATATTCTAACCCAAAATAACTTTATACAAACCATTTACTGCCTTAAAGCATTGGTTGTGGGTTTTTATCCCATTTGGGACCAAATTTCAACAAGTCTTTCTTCACACTTCTAAACATTCTTTATGCATGTCTAGCACTTGTAATCAATCAAATTCATTGTATTATATCATATTCTAACCCAAAATAACCTTATACAAGCCATTTACTGCCTGAAAGCAATGATTGTGGGTTCTTATCCCATTCGGGACCAGATTTCAATAAGTCTTTCTTCACACTTCTAAACATTCTTCATCCATCTCTAGGACTTGTAATCAATCAAATTCATTGTATTATAACATATTCTAACCCAAAATAACTTTATATAAGTCATTTACTGCCTCAAAGCATTGTTGTGGGTTCTTATCCCATTTGGGACCAGATTTCAATAAGTCTTTCTTCACACTTCTAAACATTCTTCATCCATCTCTAGGGCTTGTAATCAATCAAATTCATTGTATTATAAACTATTCTAACCCAAAATAACTTTATACAATCCATTTACAGCCTCAAAGCATTGGTTGTGGGTTCTTATCCCATTTGGGATCAAATTTCAACAAGTCTTTCTTCACACTTCTAAACATTCTTCATCCATCTCTAGGACTTGTAATCAATCAAATTCATTGTATTATAACATATTCTAACCCAAAATATCCTTATACAAGCCATTTACTGCCTCAAAGCATTGGTTGTGGGTTCTTATCCCATTTGGGACCAGATTTCAATAAGTCTTTCTTCACACTTCTAAACATTCTTTATGCATGTCTAGCACTTGTAATCAATCAAATTCATTGTATTATAATATATTCTAACAAAAAATAACTTTATACAAGCCATTTACTGCCTCAAAGCATTGGCTGTGGGTTCTTATCCTATTTGGGACCAGATTTCAATAAGTCTTTCTTCACACTTCTAAACATTCTTCATCCATCTCTAGGGCTTGTAATCAATCAAATTCTTTGTATTATAACATATTCTAACCCAAAATAACTTTATACAAGCCATTTACTGCCTTAAAGCATTGGTTGTGGGTTTTTATCCCATTTGGGACCAAATTTCAACAAGTCTTTCTTCACACTTCTAAACATTCTTTATGCATGTCTAGCACTTGTAATCAATCAAATTCATTGTATTATATCATATTCTAACCCAAAATAACCTTATACAAGCCATTTACTGCCTGAAAGCAATGATTGTGGGTTCTTATCCCATTTGGGACCAGATTTCAATAAGTCTTTCTTCACACTTCTAAACATTCTTTATGCATGTCTAGCACTTGTAATCAATCAAATTCATTGTATTATATAACATATTCTAACAAAAAATAACTTTATACAAGCCATTTACTGCCTCAAAGCATTGGTTGTGGGTTCCAAACCCATTTGGGACCAGATTTCAATAAGTCTTTCTTCACACTTCTAAACATTCTTCATCCATCTCTAGGGCTTGTAATCAATCAAATTCATTGTATTATAAACTATTCTAACCCAAAATAACTTTATACAATCCATTTACAGCCTCAAAGCATTGGTTGTGGGTTCTTATCCCATTTGGGATCAAATTTCAACAAGTCTTTCTTCACACTTCTAAACATTCTTCATCCATCTCTAGGACTTGTAATCAATCAAATTCATTGTATTATAACATATTCTAACCCAAAATATCCTTATACAAGCCATTTACTGCCTCAAAGCATTGGTTGTGGGTTCTTATCCCATTTGGGACCAGATTTCAATAAGTCTTTCTTCACACTTCTAAACATTCTTTATGCATGTCTAGCACTTGTAATCAATCAAATTCATTGTATTATAATATATTCTAACAAAAAATAACTTTATACAAGCCATTTACTGCCTCAAAGCATTGGCTGTGGGTTCTTATCCTATTTGGGACCAGATTTCAATAAGTCTTTCTTCACACTTCTAAACATTCTTCATCCATCTCTAGGGCTTGTAATCAATCAAATTCTTTGTATTATAACATATTCTAACCCAAAATAACTTTATACAAGCCATTTACTGCCTTAAAGCATTGGTTGTGGGTTTTTATCCCATTTGGGACCAAATTTCAACAAGTCTTTCTTCACACTTCTAAACATTCTTTATGCATGTCTAGCACTTGTAATCAATCAAATTCATTGTATTATATCATATTCTAACCCAAAATAACCTTATACAAGCCATTTACTGCCTGAAAGCAATGATTGTGGGTTCTTATCCCATTTGGGACCAGATTTCAATAAGTCTTTCTTCACACTTCTAAACATTCTTTATGCATGTCTAGCACTTGTAATCAATCAAATTCATTGTATTATATAACATATTCTAACAAAAAATAACTTTATACAAGCCATTTACTGCCTTAAAGCATTAGTTGTGGGTTCCAAACCCATTTGGGACCAGATTTCAATAAGTCTTTCTTCACACTTCTAAACATTCTTCATCCATCTCTAGGGCTTGTAATCAATCAAATTCATTGTATTATAAACTATTCTAACCCAAAATAACTTTATACAATCCATTTACAGCCTCAAAGCATTGGTTGTGGGTTCTTATCCCATTTGGGATCAAATTTCAACAAGTCTTTCTTCACACTTCTAAACATTCTTCATCCATCTTTTGGACTTGTAATCAATCAAATTCATTGTATTATAACATATTCTAACCCAAAATATCCTTATACAAGCCATTTACTGCCTCAAAGCATTGTTGTGGGTTCTTATCCCATTTGGGACCAGATTTCAATAAGTCTTTCTTCACACTTCTAAACATTCTTTATGCATGTCTAGCACTTGTAATCAATCATATTCATTGTATTATAATATATTCTAACAAAAAATAACTTTATACAAGCCATTTACTGCCTCAAAGCATTGGCTGTGGGTTCTTATCCTATTTGGGACCAGATTTCAATAAGTCTTTCTTCACACTTCTAAACATTCTTCATCCATCTCTAGGGCTTGTAATCAATCAAATTCATTGTATTATAACATATTCTAACCCAAAATAATTTTATACAAACCATTTACTGCCTTAAAGCATTGGTTGTGGGTTTTTATCCCATTTGGGACCAAATTTCAACAAGTCTTTCTTCACACTTCTAAACATTCTTTATGCATGTCTAGCACTTGTAATCAATCAAATTCATTGTATTATATCATATTCTAACCCAAAATAACCTTATACAAGCCATTTACTGCCTGAAAGCAATGATTGTGGGTTCTTATCCCATTTGGGACCAGATTTCAATAAGTCTTTCTTCACACTTCTAAACATTCTTTATGCATGTCTAGCACTTGTAATCAATCAAATTCATTGTATTATATAACATATTCTAACAAAAAATAACTTTATACAAGCCATTTACTGCCTCAAAGCATTGGTTGTGGGTTCCAAACCCATTTGGGACCAGATTTCAATAAGTTTTTCTTCACACTTCTAAACATTCTTCATCCATCTCTAGGGCTTATAATCAATCAAATTCATTGTATTATAAACTATTCTAACCCAAAATAACTTTATACAATCCATTTACAGCCTCAAAGCATTGGTTGTGGGTTCTTATCCCATTTGGGATCAAATTTCAACAAGTCTTTCTTCACACTTCTAAACATTCTTCATCCATCTCTAGGACTTGTAATCAATCAAATACATTGTATTATAACATATTCTAACCCAAAATATCCTTATACAAGCCATTTACTGCCTCAAACCATTGGTTGTGGGTTCTTATCCCATTTGGGACAAGATTTCAATAAGTCTTTCTTCACACTTCTAAACATTCTTTATGCATATCTAGCACTTGTAATCAATCATATTCATTGTATTATAATATATTCTAACAAAAAATAACTTTATACAAGCCATTTACTGCCTCAAAGCATTGGCTGTGGGTTCTTATCCTATTTGGGACCAGATTTCAATAAGTCTTTCTTCACACTTCTAAACATTCTTCATCCATCTCTAGGGCTTGTAATCAATCAAATTCATTGTATTATAACATATTCTAACCCAAAATAACTTTATACAAACCATTTACTGCCTTAAAGCATTGGTTGTGGGTTTTTATCCCATTTGGGACCAAATTTCAACAAGTCTTTCTTCACACTTCTAAACATTCTTTATGCATGTCTAGCACTTGTAATCAATCAAACTCATTGTATTATATCATATTCTAACCCAAAATAACCTTATACAAGCCATTTACTGCCTGAAAGCAATGATTGTGGGTTCTTATCCCATTTGGGACCAGATTTCAATAAGTCTTTCTTCACACTTCTAAACATTCTTCATCCATCTCTAGCACTTGTAATCAATCAAATTCATTGTATTATAACATATTCTAACCCAAAATAACCTTATACAAGCCATTTACTGCCTCAAAGCAATGGTTGTGGGTTCTTATCCCATTTGGGACCAGATTTCAATAAGTCTTTCTTCACACTTCTAAACATTCTTTATCCATCTCTAGCACTTGTAATCAATCAAATTCATTGTATTATAACATATTCTAACCCAAAATAACTTTATACAAGCCATTTACTGCCTCAAAGCATTGGCTGTGGGTTCTTATCCTATTTGGGACCAGATTTCAATAAGTCTTTCTTCACACTTCTAAACATTCTTCATCCATCTCTAGGGCTTGTAATCAATCAAATTCATTGTATTATAACATATTCTAACCCAAAATAACTTTATACAAGCCATTTACTGCCTCAAAGCATTGGTTGTGGGTTCTTATCCCATTTGGGACCAGATTTCAATAAGTCTTTCTTCACACTTCTAAACATTCTTTATGCATGTCTAGCACTTGTAATCAATCAAATTCATTGTATTATAATATATTCTAACAAAAAATAACTTTATACAAGCCATTTACTGCCTCAAAGCATTGGCTGTGGGTTCTTATCCTATTTGGGACCAGATTTCAATAAGTCTTTCTTCACACTTCTAAACATTCTTCATCCATCTCTAGGGCTTGTAATCAATCAAATTCATTGTATTATAACATATTCTAACCCAAAATAACTTTATACAAGCCCTTTACTGCCTCAAAGCATTGGTTGTGGGTTTTTATCCCATTTGGGACCAAATTTCAACAAGTCTTTCTTCACACTTCTAAACATTCTTTATGCATGTCTAGTACTTGTAATCAATCAAATTCATTGTATTATATCATATTCTAACCCAAAATAACCTTATACAAGCCATTTACTGCCTAAAAGCAATGATTGTGGGTTCTTATCCCATTTAGAACCAGATTTCAATAAGTCTTTCTTCACACTTCTAAACATTCTTTTTGCATGTCTAGCACTTGTAATCAATCAAATTCATTGTATTATAACATATTCTAACAAAAAATAACTTTATACAAGCCATTTACTGCCTCAAACCATTGGTTGTGGGTTCTTATCCCATTTGGGACAAGATTTCAATAAGTCTTTCTTCACACTTCTAAACATTCTTCATCCATCTCTAGGACTTGTAATCAATCAAATTCATTGTATTATAACATATTCTAATCCAAATTAACTTTATACAAGCCATTTACTGCCTTACAACATTGGTTGTGGGTTCTTATCCCATTTGGGACCAGATTTCAATAAGTCTTTCTTCACACTTCTAAACATTCTTTATGCATGTCTAGCACTTGTAATCAATCAAATTCATTGTATTATATAACATATTCTAACAAAAAATAACTTTATACAAGCCATTTACTGCCTCAAAGCATTGGTTGTGGGTTCCAAACCCATTTGGGACCAGATTTCAATAAGTCTTTCTTCACACTTCTAAACATTCTTCATCCATCTCTAGGGCTTGTAATCAATCAAATTCAATAAGTCTTTCTTCACACTTCTAAACATTCTTCATCCATTCTAGCACTTGTAATCAATCAAATTCATTGTATTATAACATTTTCTAACCCAAAATACCTTTTACAAGCCATTTACTGCATCAAAGCAATGGTTGTGGGTTCTTATCCCATTTGGGACCAAATTTCAACAAGTCTTTCTTCACACTTCTAACCATTCTTCATACATGTCTAGGACTTGTAATCAATCAAATTCATTGTATTATAACATATTCTAACCCAAAATAACTTTATACAAGCCATTTACTGCCTCAAAGCAATGGTTGTGGGTTCTTATCCCATTTGGGACCAAATTTCAACAAGTCTTTCTTCACACTTCTAAACATTCTACATCCATCTCTAGCACTTGTAATCAATCAAATTCATTGTATTATAACATATTCTAACCCAAAATAACTTTATACAAGCCATTTACTGCCTCAAAGCATTGGTTGTGGGTTTTTATCCCATTTGAGACCAAATTTCAACAAGTCTTTCTTCACACTTCTAACCATTCTTCATCCATGTCTAGGACTTGTAATCAATCAAATTCATTGTATTATAACATATTCTAACCCAAAATAACTTTATACAAGCCATTTACTGCCTCAAAGCAATGGTTGTGAGTTCTTATCCCATTTGGGACCAGATTTCAACAAGTCTTTCTTCACACTTCTAAACATTCTACATCCATCTCTAGCACTTGTAATCAATCAAATTCATTGTATTATAACATATTCTAACCCAAAATAACCTTATACAAGCCATTTACTGCCTCAAAGCAATGGTTGTGGGTTCTTATCCCATTTGGGACCAGATTTCAATAAGTCTTTCTTCACACTTCTAAACATTCTTTATCCATCTCTAGCACTTGTAATCAATCAAATTCATTGTATTATAACATATTCTAACCCAAAATAACTTTATACAATCCATTTACAGCCTCAAAGCATTGGTTGTGGGTTCTTATCCCATTTGGGACCAATTTTTAATAAGTCTTTCTTCACACTTCTAAACATTCTTCATCCATCTCTAGCACTTGTAACCAATCAAATTCATTGTATTATAACATATTCTAACCCAAAATGACCTTTTACAAGCCATTTACTGCATCAAAGCAATGGTTGTGGGTTCTTATCCCATTTGGGACCAAATTTCAACAAGTCTTTCTTCACACTTCTAACCATTCTTCATACATGTCTAGGACTTGTAATCAATCAAATTCATTGTATTATAACATATTCTAACCCAAAATAACTTTATACAAGCCATTTACTGCCTCAAAGCAATGGTTGTGGGTTCTTATCCCATTTGGGACCAAATTTCAACAAGTCTTTCTTCACACTTCTAAACATTCTTCATCCATCTCTAGCACTTGTAATCAATCAAATTCATTGTATTATAACATATTCTAACCCAAAATAACCTTTTATATGCCATTTACTGCCTCAAAGCAATGGTTGTGGGTTCTTATCCCATTTGGGACCAGATTTCAACAAGTCTTTCTTCACACTTCTAAAGATTCTTCATCCATCTCTAGCACTTGTAATCAATCAAAATCATTGTATTATAACATATTCTAACACAAAATAACTTTAGACAAACCATTTACAGCCTCAAAGCTTGGTTGTGGGTTCTTATCCAATTTGGGACCAGATTTCAATATGTCTTTCTTAACACTTCTAAACATTCTTCATCCATCTCTAGGACTTGTAATCAATAAAATTCATTGTATTATAACATATTCTAACCCAAAATATCCTTATACAAGCCATTTACTGCCTCAAAGCATTGGTTGTGGGTTCTTATCCCATTTGGGACCAGATTTCAATAAGTCTTTCTTCACACTTCTAACCATTCTTTATGCATGTCTAGCACTTGTAATCAATCAAATTCATTGTATTATAATATATTCTAACAAAAAATAACTTTATACAAGCCATTTACTGCCTCAAAGCATTGGCTATGGGTTCTTATCCTATTTGGGACCAGATTTCAACAAGTCTTTCTTCACACTTCTAAACATTCTTCATCCATCTCTAGGGCTTGTAATCAATCAAATTCATTGTATTATAACATATTCTAAACAAAAATAACTTTATAAAAGCCATTTACTACCTTAAAGCATTGGTTGTGGGTTTTTATCCCATTTGGGACCAGATTTCAACGTCTTTCTTCACACTTCTTAACATTCTTTATGCATGTCTAGCACTTGTAATCAATCAAATTCATTGTATTATATAACATATTCTAACAAAAAATAACTTTATACAAGCCATTTACTGCCTCAAAGCATTGGTTGTGGGTTCCAAACCCATTTGGGACCAGATTTCAATAAGTCTTTCTTCACACTTCTAAACATTCTTCATCCATCTCTAGGACTTGTAATCAATCAAATTCATTGTATTATAACATATTCTAACCCAAAATAACTTTATACAAGCCATTTACTGCCTCAAAGCATTGTTGTGGGTTCTTATCCCATTTGGGACCAGATTTCAGTAAGTCTTTCTTCACACTTCTAACCATTCTTCATCAATCTCTAGGACTTGTAATCAATCAAATTCATTGTATTATAACATATTCTAACCCAAAATAACTTTATACAAGCCATTTACTGCCTCAAAGCAATGGTTGTGGGTTCTTATCCAATTTGGGACCAGATTTCAATAAGTCTTTCTTCACACTTCTAAACATTCTTCATCCATCTCTAGGGCTTGTAATCAATCAAATTCATTGTATTATAACATATTCTAACCCAAAATAACCTTATACAAGCCATTTAATGCCTCAAAGCAATGGTTGTGGGTTCTTAACCCATTTGGGACCAGATTTCAATAAGTCTTTCTTCACACTTCTAAACATTCTTCATCCATCTCTAGCACTTGTAATCAATCAAATTCATTGTATTATAACATATTCTAACCCAAAATAACTTTATACAATCCATTTACAGCCTCAAAGCATTGGTTGTGGGTTCTTATCCCATTTGGGACCAATTTTCAACAAGTCTTTCTTCACACTTCTAAACATTCTTCATCCATCTCTAGGACTTGTAATCAATCAAATTCATTATATTATAACATAATCTAACCCAAAATAACTTTATACAACCATTTACTGCCTCAAAGCATTGGTTGTGGGTTTTTATCCCATTTGGGACCAAATTTCAACAAGTCTTTCTTCACACTTCTAAACATTCTTTATGCATGTCTAGTACTTCTAATCAATCAAATTCATTGTATTATATCATATTCTAACCCAAAATAACCTTATACAAGCCATTTACTGCCTAAAAGCAATGATTGTGGGTTCTTATCCCATTTAGGACCAGATTTCAATAAGTCTTTCTTCACACTTCTAAACATTCTTTATGCATGTCTAGCACTTGTAATCAATCAAATTCATTGTATTATAACATATTCTAACAAAAAATAACTTTATACAAGCCATTTACTGCCTCAAACCATTGGTTGTGGGTTCTTATCCCATTTGGGACAAGATTTCAATAAGTCTTTCTTCACACTTCTAAACATTCTTCATCCATCTCTAGGACTTGTAATCAATCAAATTCATTGTATTATAACATATTCTAATCCAAATTAACTTTATACAAGCCATTTACTGCCTTACAATATTTGTTGTGGGTTCTTATCCCATTTGGGACCAGATTTCAATAAGTCTTTCTTCACACTTCTAAACATTCTTCATCCATTCTAGCACTTGTAATCAATCAAATTCATTGTATTATAACATATTCTAACCCAAAATACCTTTTACAAGCCATTTACTGCATCAAAGCAATGGTTGTGGGTTCTTATCCCATTTGGGACCAAATTTCAACAAGTCTTTCTTCACACTTCTAACCATTCTTCATACATGTCTAGGACTTGTAATCAATCAAATTCATTGTATTATAACATATTCTAACCCAAAATAACTTTATACAAGCCATTTACTGCCTCAAAGCAATGGTTGTGGGTTCTTATCCCATTTGGGACCAAATTTCAACAAGTCTTTCTTCACACTTCTAAACATTCTACATCCATCTCTAGCACTTGTAATCAATCAAATTCATTGTATTATAACATATTCTAACCCAAAATAACTTTATACAAGCCATTTACTGCCTCAAAGCATTGGTTGTGGGTTTTTATCCCATTTGAGACCAAATTTCAACAAGTCTTTCTTCACACTTCTAACCATTCTTCATCCATGTCTAGGACTTGTAATCAATCAAATTCATTGTATTATAACATATTCTAACCCAAAATAACTTTATACAAGCCATTTACTGCCTCAAAGCAATGGTTGTGGGTTCTTATCCCATTTGGGACCAGATTTCAACAAGTCTTTCTTCACACTTCTAAACATTCTACATCCATCTCTAGCACTTGTAATCAATCAAATTCATTGTATTATAACATATTCTAACCCAAAATAACCTTATACAAGCCATTTACTGCCTCAAAGCAATGGTTGTGGGTTCTTATCCCATTTGGGACCAGATTTCAATAAGTCTTTCTTCACACTTCTAAACATTCTTTATCCATCTCTAGCACTTGTAATCAATCAAATTCATTGTATTATAACATATTCTAACCCAAAATAACTTTATACAATCCATTTACAGCCTCAAAGCATTGGTTGTGGGTTCTTATCCCATTTGGGACCAATTTTTAATAAGTCTTTCTTCACACTTCTAAACATTCTTCATCCATCTCTAGCACTTGTAACCAATCAAATTCATTGTATTATAACATATTCTAACCCAAAATGACCTTTTACAAGCCATTTACTGCATCAAAGCAATGGTTGTGGGTTCTTATCCCATTTGGGACCAAATTTCAACAAGTCTTTCTTCACACTTCTAACCATTCTTCATACATGTCTAGGACTTGTAATCAATCAAATTCATTGTATTATAACATATTCTAACCCAAAATAACTTTATACAAGCCATTTACTGCCTCAAAGCAATGGTTGTGGGTTCTTATCCCATTTGGGACCAAATTTCAACAAGTCTTTCTTCACACTTCTAAACATTCTACATCCATCTCTAGCACTTGTAATCAATCAAATTCATTGTATTATAACATATTCTAACCCAAAATAACCTTTTACAAGCCATTTACTGCCTCAAAGCAATGGTTGTGGGTTCTTATCCCATTTGGGACCAGATTTCAACAAGTCTTTCTTCACACTTCTAAACATTCTTCATCCATCTCTAGGATTTGTAATCAAGCAAATTCATTGTATTATACCATATTCTAACCATAAATAACTTTATACAAGCCATTTACTGCCTCAAAGCATTGGTTTTGGGTTCTTATCCCATTTGGGACCAGATTTCAATAAGTCTTTCTTCACACTTCTAAACATTCTTCATCCATCTCTAGCACTTGTAATCAATCAAATTCATTGTATTATAACATATTCTAACCCAAAATAACCTTTTATATGCCATTTACTGCCTCAAAGCAATGGTTGTGGGTTCTTATCCCATTTGGGACCAGATTTCAACAAGTCTTTCTTCACACTTCTAAAGATTCTTCATCCATCTCTAGCACTTGTAATCAATCAAAATCATTGTATTATAACATATTCTAACCCAAAATAACTTTAGACAAGCCATTTACAGCCTCAAAGCTTGGTTGTGGGTTCTTATCCAATTTGGGACCAGATTTCAATATGTCTTTCTTAACACTTCTAAACATTCTTCATCCATCTCTAGGACTTGTAATCAATAAAATTCATTGTATTATAACATATTCTAACCCAAAATAAATTTATACAAGCCATTTACTGCCTCAAAGCAATTGGTTGTGGGTTCTTATCTCATTTGGGACCAAATTTCAATAAGTCTTTCTTCACACTTCTAAACATTCTTCATCCATCTCTAGCACTTGTAATCAATCAAATTCATTGTATTATAACATATTCTAACCCAAAATGACCTTTTACAAGCTATTTACTGCATCAAAGCACTGGTTGTGGGTTCTTATCCCATTTGGGACCAAATTTCAATAAGTCTTTCTTAACACTTCTAAACATTCTTCATCCATCTCTAGGATTTGTAATCAAGCAAATTCATTGTATTATACCATATTCTAACCCAAAATAACTTTATACAAGCCATTTACTGCCTCAAAGCATTGGTTTTGGGTTCTTATCCCATTTGGGACCAAATTTCAATAAGTCTTTCTTCACACTTCTAAACATTCTTCATCCATCTCTAGCACTTGTAATCAATCAAATTCATTGTATTATAACATATTCTAACCCAAAATAACCTTTTATAAGCCATTTACTGTCTCAAAGCAATGGTTGTGGGTTCTTATCCCATTTGGGACCAAATTTCAATAAGTCTTTCTTCACACTTCTAAACATTCTTCATCCATCTCTAGCACTTGTAATCAATCAAATTCATTGTATTATAACATATTCTAACCCAAAATAACCTTTTATAAGCCATTTACTGCCTCAAAGCAATGGTTGTGGGTACTTATCCCATTTGGGACCAGATTTCAATAAGTCTTTCTTAACACTTCTAAACATTCTTCATCCATCTCTAGGATTTGTAATCAAGAAAATTCATTGTATTATACCATATTCTAACCCAAAATAACTTTATACAAGCCATTTACTGCCTCAAAGCATTGGTTTTGGGTTCTTATCCCATTTGGGACCAAATTTCAATAAGTCTTTCTTCACACTTCTAAACATTCTTCATCCATCTCTAGCACTTGTAATCAATCAAATTCATTGTATTATAACATATTCTAACCCAAAATAACCTTTTATAAGCCATTTACTGCCTCAAAGCAATGGTTTTGGGTTCTTATCCCATTTGGGACCAAATTTCAATAAGTCTTTCTTCAAACTTCTAAACATTCTACATCCATCTCTAGCACTTGTAATCAATCAAATTCATTGTATTATAAAATATTCTAACCCAAAATAACTTTATACAATCCATTTACAGCCTTAAAGCATTGGTTGTGGGTTCCTATCCCATTTGGGACCAGATTTCAATAAGTCTTTCTTCACACTTCTAAACATTCTCCATCCATCTCTAGGACTTGTAATCAATCAAATTCATTGTATTATAACATATTCTAACCCAAAATAACTTTATACAAGCCATTTACTGCCTCACAGCATTGGTTGTGGGTTCTTATCCCATTTGGGACCAGATTTCAATAAGTCTTTCTTCACACTTCTAAACATTCTTCATCCATTCTAGCACTTGTAATCAATCAAATTCATTGTATTATAACATATTCTAACCCAAAATACCTTTTACAAGCCATTTCCAGCATCAAAGCAATGGTTGTGGGTTCTTATCCCATTTGAGACCAAATTTCAACAAGTCTTTCTTCACACTTCTAACCATTCTTCATCCATGTCTAGGACTTGTAATCAATCAAATTCATTGTATTATAACATATTCTAACCCAAAATAACTTTATACAAGCCATTTACTGCCTCAAAGCAATTGGTTGTGGGTTCTTATCTCATTTGGGACCAAATTTCAATAAGTCTTTCTTCACACTTCTAAACATTCTTCATCCATCTCTAGCACTTGTAATCAATCAAATTCATTGTATTATAACATATTCTAACCCAAAATGACCTTTTACAAGCTATTTACTGCATCAAAGCACTGGTTGTGGGTTCTTATCCCATTTGGGACCAAATTTCAATAAGTCTTTCTTAACACTTCTAAACATTCTTCATCCATCTCTAGGATTTGTAATCAAGCAAATTCATTGTATTATACCATATTCTAACCCAAAATAACTTTATACAAGCCATTTACTGCCTCAAAGCATTGGTTTTGGGTTCTTATCCCATTTGGGACCAAATTTCAATAAGTCTTTCTTCACACTTCTAAACATTCTTCATCCATCTCTAGCACTTGTAATCAATCAAATTCATTGTATTATAACATATTCTAACCCAAAATAACCTTTTATAAGCCATTTACTGCCTCAAAGCAATGGTTGTGGGTTCTTATCCCATTTGGGACCAAATTTCAATAAGTCTTTCTTCACACTTCTAAACATTCTTCATCCATCTCTAGCACTTGTAATCAATCAAATTCATTGTATTATAACATATTCTAACCCAAAATAACCTTTTATAAGCCATTTACTGCCTCAAAGCAATGGTTGTGGGTACTTATCCCATTTGGAACCAGATTTCAATAAGTCTTTCTTAACACTTCTAAACATTCTTCATCCATCTCTAGGATTTGTAATCAAGCAAATTCATTGTATTATACCATATTCTAACCCAAAATAACTTTATACAAGCCATTTACTGCCTCAAAGCATTGGTTTTGGGTTCTTATCCCATTTGGGACAAAATTTCAATAAGTCTTTCTTCACACTTCTAAACATTCTTCATCCATCTCTAGCACTTGTTATCAATCAAATTCATTGTATTATAACATATTCTAACCCAAAATAACCTTTTATAAGCCATTTACTGCCTCAAAGCAATGGTTGTGGGTTCTTATCCCATTTGGGACCAGATTTCAACAAGTCTTTCTTCACACTTCTAAAGATTCTTCATCCATCTCTAGCACTTGTAATCAATCAAATTCATTGTATTATAACATATTCTAACCCAAAATAACTTTATACAAGCCATTTACAGCCTCAAAACTTGGTTTTGGGTTTTTATCCCATTTGGGACCAAATTTCAATAAGTCTTTCTTCACACTTCTAAACATTCTTCATCCATCTCTAGCACTTGTAATCAATCAAATTCATTGTATTATAACATATTCTAACCCAAAATAACCTTTTATAAGCCATTTACTGCCTCAAAGCAATGGTTGTGGGTTCTTATCCCATTTGGGACCAAATTTCAATAAGTCTTTCTTCAAACTTCTAATTATTCTACATCCATCTCTAGCACTTGTAATCAATCAAATTCATTGTATTATAACATATTCTAACCCAAAATAACTTTATACAATCCATTTACAGCCTTAAAGCATTGGTTGTGGGTTCCTATCCCATTTGGGACCAGATTTCAATAAGTCTTTCTTCACACTTCTAAACATTCTACATCCATCTCTAGCACTTGTAATCAATCAAATTCATTGTATTATAACATATTCTAACCCAAAATAACTTTATACAAGCCATTTACTGCCTCAAAGCATTGGTTGTGGGTTTTTATCCCATTTGAGACCAAATTTCAACAAGTCTTTCTTCACACTTCTAACCATTCTTCATCCATGTCTAGGACTTGTAATCAATCAAATTCATTGTATTATAACATATTCTAACCCAAAATAACTTTATACAAGCCATTTACTGCCTCAAAGCAATGGTTGTGGGTTCTTATCCCATTTGGGACCAGATTTCAACAAGTCTTTCTTCACACTTCTAAACATTCTACATCCATCTCTAGCACTTGTAATCAATCAAATTCATTGTATTATAACATATTCTAACCCAAAATAACCTTATACAAGCCATTTACTGCCTCAAAGCAATGGTTGTGGGTTCTTATCCCATTTGGGACCAGATTTCAATAAGTCTTTCTTCACACTTCTAAACATTCTTTATCCATCTCTAGCACTTGTAATCAATCAAATTCATTGTATTATAACATATTCTAACCCAAAATAACTTTATACAATCCATTTACAGCCTCAAAGCATTGGTTGTGGGTTCTTATCCCATTTGGGACCAATTTTTAATAAGTCTTTCTTCACACTTCTAAACATTCTTCATCCATCTCTAGCACTTGTAACCAATCAAATTCATTGTATTATAACATATTCTAACCCAAAATGACCTTTTACAAGCCATTTACTGCATCAAAGCAATGGTTGTGGGTTCTTATCCCATTTGGGACCAAATTTCAACAAGTCTTTCTTCACACTTCTAACCATTCTTCATACATGTCTAGGACTTGTAATCAATCAAATTCATTGTATTATAACATATTATAACCCAAAATAACTTTATACAAGCCATTTACTGCCTCAAAACAATGGTTGTGGGTTCTTATCCCATTTGGGACCAAATTTCAACAAGTCTTTCTTCACACTTCTAAACATTCTACATCCATCTCTAGCACTTGTAATCAATCAAATTCATTGTATTATAACATATTCTAACCCAAAATAACCTTTTACAAGCCATTTACTGCCTCAAAGCAATGGTTGTGGGTTCTTATCCAATTTGGGACCAGATTTCAACAAGTCTTTCTTCACACTTCTAAACATTCTTCATCCATCTCTAGGATTTGTAATCAAGCAAATTCATTGTATTATACCATATTCTAACCATAAATAACTTTATACAAGCCATTTACTGCCTCAAAGCATTGGTTTTGGGTTCTTATCCCATTTGGGACCAGATTTCAATAAGTCTTTCTTCACACTTCTAAACATTCTTCATCCATCTCTAGCACTTGTAATCAATCAAATTCATTGTATTATAACATATTCTAACCCAAAATAACCTTTTATATGCCATTTACTGCCTCAAAGCAATGGTTGTGGGTTCTTATCCCATTTGGGACCAGATTTCAACAAGTCTTTCTTCACACTTCTAAAGATTCTTCATCCATCTCTAGCACTTGTAATCAATCAAAATCATTGTATTATAACATATTCTAACCCAAAATAACTTTAGACAAGCCATTTACAGCCTCAAAGCTTGGTTGTGGGTTCTTATCCAATTTGGGACCAGATTTCAATATGTCTTTCTTAACACTTCTAAACATTCTTCATCCATCTCTAGGACTTGTAATCAATAAAATTCATTGTATTATAACATATTCTAACCCAAAATATCCTTATACAAGCCATTTACTGCCTCAAAGCATTGGTTGTGGGTTCTTATCCCATTTGGGACCAGATTTCAATAAGTCTTTCTTCACACTTCTAACCATTCTTTATGCATGTCTAGCACTTGTAATCAATCAAATTCATTGTATTATAATATATTCTAACAAAAAATAACTTTATACAAGCCATTTACTGCCTCAAAGCATTGGCTGTGGGTTCTTATCCTATTTGGGACCAGATTTCAACAAGTCTTTCTTCACACTTCTAAACATTCTTCATCCATCTCTAGGGCTTGTAATCAATCAAATTCATTGTATTATAACATATTCTAAACCAAAATAACTTTATAAAAGCCATTTACTACCTTAAAGCATTGGTTGTGGGTTTTTATCCCATTTGGGACCAGATTTCAACGTCTTTCTTCACACTTCTTAACATTCTTTATGCATGTCTAGCACTTGTAATCAATCAAATTCATTGTATTATATAACATATTCTAACAAAAAATAACTTTATACAAGCCATTTACTGCCTCAAAGCATTGGTTGTGGGTTCCAAACCCATTTGGGACCAGATTTCAATAAGTCTTTCTTCACACTTCTAAACATTCTTCATCCATCTCTAGGACTTGTAATCAATCAAATTCATTGTATTATAACATATTCAAACCCAAAATAACTTTATACAAGCCATTTACTGCCTCAAAGCATTGTTGTGGGTTCTTATCCCATTTGGGACCATATTTCAGTAAGTCTTTCTTCACACTTCTAACCATTCTTCATCAATCTCTAGGACTTGTAATCAATCAAATTCATTGTATTATAACATATTCTAACCCAAAATAACTTTATACAAGCCATTTACTGCCTCAAAGCAATGGTTGTGGGTTCTTATCCAATTTGGGACCAGATTTCAATAAGTCTTTCTTCACACTTCTAAACATTCTTCATCCATCTCTAGGGCTTGTAATCAATCAAATTCATTGTATTATAACATATTCTAACCCAAAATAACCTTATACAAGCCATTTAATGCCTCAAAGCAATGGTTGTGGGTTCTTATCCCATTTGGGACCAGATTTCAATAAGTCTTTCTTCACACTTCTAAACATTCTTCATCCATCTCTAGCACTTGTAATCAATCAAATTCATTGTATTATAACATATTCTAACCCAAAATAACTTTATACAATCCATTTACAGCCTCAAAGCATTGGTTGTGGGTTCTTATCCCATTTGGGACCAATTTTCAACAAGTCTTTCTTCACACTTCTAAACATTCTTCATCCATCTCTAGGACTTGTAATCAATCAAATTCATTATATTATAACATAATCAAACCCAAAATAACTTTATACAAGCCATTTACTGCCTCAAAGCATTGGTTGTGGGTTTTTATCCCATTTGGGACCAAATTTCAACAAGTCTTTCTTCACACTTCTAAACATTCTTTATGCATGTCTAGTACTTCTAATCAATCAAATTCATTGTATTATATCATATTCTAACCCAAAATAACTTTATACAATCCATTTACAGCCTCAAAGCATTGGTTGTGGGTTCTTATCCCATTTGGGACCAATTTTTAATAAGTCTTTCTTCACACTTCTAAACATTCTTCATCCATCTCTAGCACTTGTAACCAATCAAATTCATTGTATTATAACATATTCTAACCCAAAATGACCTTTTACAAGCCATTTACTGCATCAAAGCAATGGTTGTGGGTTCTTATCCCATTTGGGACCAAATTTCAACAAGTCTTTCTTCACACTTCTAACCATTCTTCATACATGTCTAGGACTTGTAATCAATCAAATTCATTGTATTATAACATATTATAACCCAAAATAACTTTATACAAGCCATTTACTGCCTCAAAACAATGGTTGTGGGTTCTTATCCCATTTGGGACCAAATTTCAACAAGTCTTTCTTCACACTTCTAAACATTCTACATCCATCTCTAGCACTTGTAATCAATCAAATTCATTGTATTATAACATATTCTAACCCAAAATAACCTTTTACAAGCCATTTACTGCCTCAAAGCAATGGTTGTGGGTTCTTATCCAATTTGGGACCAGATTTCAACAAGTCTTTCTTCACACTTCTAAACATTCTTCATCCATCTCTAGGATTTGTAATCAAGCAAATTCATTGTATTATACCATATTCTAACCATAAATAACTTTATACAAGCCATTTACTGCCTCAAAGCATTGGTTTTGGGTTCTTATCCCATTTGGGACCAGATTTCAATAAGTCTTTCTTCACACTTCTAAACATTCTTCATCCATCTCTAGCACTTGTAATCAATCAAATTCATTGTATTATAACATATTCTAACCCAAAATAACCTTTTATATGCCATTTACTGCCTCAAAGCAATGGTTGTGGGTTCTTATCCCATTTGGGACCAGATTTCAACAAGTCTTTCTTCACACTTCTAAAGATTCTTCATCCATCTCTAGCACTTGTAATCAATCAAAATCATTGTATTATAACATATTCTAACCCAAAATAACTTTAGACAAGCCATTTACAGCCTCAAAGCTTGGTTGTGGGTTCTTATCCAATTTGGGACCAGATTTCAATATGTCTTTCTTAACACTTCTAAACATTCTTCATCCATCTCTAGGACTTGTAATCAATAAAATTCATTGTATTATAACATATTCTAACCCAAAATATCCTTATACAAGCCATTTACTGCCTCAAAGCATTGGTTGTGGGTTCTTATCCCATTTGGGACCAGATTTCAATAAGTCTTTCTTCACACTTCTAACCATTCTTTATGCATGTCTAGCACTTGTAATCAATCAAATTCATTGTATTATAATATATTCTAACAAAAAATAACTTTATACAAGCCATTTACTGCCTCAAAGCATTGGCTGTGGGTTCTTATCCTATTTGGGACCAGATTTCAACAAGTCTTTCTTCACACTTCTAAACATTCTTCATCCATCTCTAGGGCTTGTAATCAATCAAATTCATTGTATTATAACATATTCTAAACCAAAATAACTTTATAAAAGCCATTTACTACCTTAAAGCATTGGTTGTGGGTTTTTATCCCATTTGGGACCAGATTTCAACGTCTTTCTTCACACTTCTTAACATTCTTTATGCATGTCTAGCACTTGTAATCAATCAAATTCATTGTATTATATAACATATTCTAACAAAAAATAACTTTATACAAGCCATTTACTGCCTCAAAGCATTGGTTGTGGGTTCCAAACCCATTTGGGACCAGATTTCAATAAGTCTTTCTTCACACTTCTAAACATTCTTCATCCATCTCTAGGACTTGTAATCAATCAAATTCATTGTATTATAACATATTCAAACCCAAAATAACTTTATACAAGCCATTTACTGCCTCAAAGCATTGTTGTGGGTTCTTATCCCATTTGGGACCATATTTCAGTAAGTCTTTCTTCACACTTCTAACCATTCTTCATCAATCTCTAGGACTTGTAATCAATCAAATTCATTGTATTATAACATATTCTAACCCAAAATAACTTTATACAAGCCATTTACTGCCTCAAAGCAATGGTTGTGGGTTCTTATCCAATTTGGGACCAGATTTCAATAAGTCTTTCTTCACACTTCTAAACATTCTTCATCCATCTCTAGGGCTTGTAATCAATCAAATTCATTGTATTATAACATATTCTAACCCAAAATAACCTTATACAAGCCATTTAATGCCTCAAAGCAATGGTTGTGGGTTCTTATCCCATTTGGGACCAGATTTCAATAAGTCTTTCTTCACACTTCTAAACATTCTTCATCCATCTCTAGCACTTGTAATCAATCAAATTCATTGTATTATAACATATTCTAACCCAAAATAACTTTATACAATCCATTTACAGCCTCAAAGCATTGGTTGTGGGTTCTTATCCCATTTGGGACCAATTTTCAACAAGTCTTTCTTCACACTTCTAAACATTCTTCATCCATCTCTAGGACTTGTAATCAATCAAATTCATTATATTATAACATAATCAAACCCAAAATAACTTTATACAAGCCATTTACTGCCTCAAAGCATTGGTTGTGGGTTTTTATCCCATTTGGGACCAAATTTCAACAAGTCTTTCTTCACACTTCTAAACATTCTTTATGCATGTCTAGTACTTCTAATCAATCAAATTCATTGTATTATATCATATTCTAACCCAAAATAACCTTATACAAGCCATTTACTGCCTAAAAGCAATGATTGTGGGTTCTTATCCCATTTAGGACAAGATTTCAATAAGTCTTTCTTCACACTTCTAAACATTCTTTATGCATGTCTAGCACTTATAATCAATCAAATTCATTGTATTATAACATATTCTAACAAAAAATAACTTTATACAAGCCATTTACTGCCTCAAACCATTGGTTGTGGGTTCTTATCCCATTTGGGACAAGATTTCAATAAGTCTTTCTTCACACTTCTAAACATTCTTCATCCATCTCTAGGACTTGTAATCAATCAAATTCATTGTATTATAACATATTCTAATCCAAATTAACTTTATACAAGCCATTTACTGCCTTACAACATTGGTTGTGGGTTCTTATCCCATTTGGGACCAGATTTCAATAAGTCTTTCTTCACACTTCTAAACATTCTTCATCCATTCTAGCACTTGTAATCAATCAAATTCATTGTATTATAACATATTCTAACCCAAAATACCTTTTACAAGCCATTTACTGCATCAAAGCAATGGTTGTGGGTTCTTATCCCATTTGGGACCAAATTTCAACAAGTCTTTCTTCACACTTCTAACCATTCTTCATACATGTCTAGGACTTGTAATCAATCAAATTCATTGTATTATAACATATTATAACCCAAAATAACTTTATACAAGCCATTTACTGCCTCAAAACAATGGTTGTGGGTTCTTATCCCATTTGGGACCAAATTTCAACAAGTCTTTCTTCACACTTCTAAACATTCTACATCCATCTCTAGCACTTGTAATCAATCAAATTCATTGTATTATAACATATTCTAACCCAAAATAACCTTTTACAAGCCATTTACTGCCTCAAAGCAATGGTTGTGGGTTCTTATCCCATTTGGGACCAGATTTCAACAAGTCTTTCTTCACACTTCTAAACATTCTTCATCCATCTCTAGGATTTGTAATCAAGCAAATTCATTGTATTATACCATATTCTAACCATAAATAACTTTATACAAGCCATTTACTGCCTCAAAGCATTGGTTTTGGGTTCTTATCCCATTTGGGACCAGATTTCAATAAGTCTTTCTTCACACTTCTAAACATTCTTCATCCATCTCTAGCACTTGTAATCAATCAAATTCATTGTATTATAACATATTCTAACCCAAAATAACCTTTTATATGCCATTTACTGCCTCAAAGCAATGGTTGTGGGTTCTTATCCCATTTGGGACCAGATTTCAACAAGTCTTTCTTCACACTTCTAAAGATTCTTCATCCATCTCTAGCACTTGTAATCAATCAAAATCATTGTATTATAACATATTCTAACCCAAAATAACTTTAGACAAGCCATTTACAGCCTCAAAGCTTGGTTGTGGGTTCTTATCCAATTTGGGACCAGATTTCAATATGTCTTTCTTAACACTTCTAAACATTCTTCATCCATCTCTAGGACTTGTAATCAATAAAATTCATTGTATTATAACATATTCTAACCCAAAATATCCTTATACAAGCCATTTACTGCCTCAAAGCATTGGTTGTGGGTTCTTATCCCATTTGGGACCAGATTTCAATAAGTCTTTCTTCACACTTCTAACCATTCTTTATGCATGTCTAGCACTTGTAATCAATCAAATTCATTGTATTATAATATATTCTAACAAAAAATAACTTTATACAAGCCATTTACTGCCTCAAAGCATTGGTTGTGGGTTCCAAACCCATTTGGGACCAGATTTCAATAAGTCTTTCTTCACACTTCTAAACATTCTTCATCCATCTCTAGGACTTGTAATCAATCAAATTCATTGTATTATAACATATTCAAACCCAAAATAACTTTATACAAGCCATTTACTGCCTCAAAGCATTGTTGTGGGTTCTTATCCCATTTGGGACCAGATTTCAGTAAGTCTTTCTTCACACTTCTAACCATTCTTCATCAATCTCTAGGACTTGTAATCAATCAAATTCATTGTATTATAACATATTCTAACCCAAAATAACTTTATACAAGCCATTTACTGCCTCAAAGCAATGGTTGTGGGTTCTTATCCAATTTGGGACCAGATTTCAATAAGTCTTTCTTCACACTTCTAAACATTCTTCATCCATCTCTAGGGCTTGTAATCAATCAAATTCATTGTATTATAACATATTCTAACCCAAAATAACCTTATACAAGCCATTTAATGCCTCAAAGCAATGGTTGTGGGTTCTTATCCCATTTGGGACCAGATTTCAATAAGTCTTTCTTCACACTTCTAAACATTCTTCATCCATCTCTAGCACTTGTAATCAATCAAATTCATTGTATTATAACATATTCTAACCCAAAATAACTTTATACAATCCATTTACAGCCTCAAAGCATTGGTTGTGGGTTCTTATCCCATTTGGGACCAATTTTCAACAAGTCTTTCTTCACACTTCTAAACATTCTTCATCCATCTCTAGGACTTGTAATCAATCAAATTCATTATATTATAACATAATCAAACCCAAAATAACTTTATACAAGCCATTTACTGCCTCAAAGCATTGGTTGTGGGTTTTTATCCCATTTGGGACCAAATTTCAACAAGTCTTTCTTCACACTTCTAAACATTCTTTATGCATGTCTAGTACTTCTAATCAATCAAATTCATTGTATTATATCATATTCTAACCCAAAATAACCTTATACAAGCCATTTACTGCCTAAAAGCAATGATTGTGGGTTCTTATCCCATTTAGGACAAGATTTCAATAAGTCTTTCTTCACACTTCTAAACATTCTTTATGCATGTCTAGCACTTATAATCAATCAAATTCATTGTATTATAACATATTCTAACAAAAAATAACTTTATACAAGCCATTTACTGCCTCAAACCATTGGTTGTGGGTTCTTATCCCATTTGGGACAAGATTTCAATAAGTCTTTCTTCACACTTCTAAACATTCTTCATCCATCTCTAGGACTTGTAATCAATCAAATTCATTGTATTATAACATATTCTAATCCAAATTAACTTTATACAAGCCATTTACTGCCTTACAACATTGGTTGTGGGTTCTTATCCCATTTGGGACCAGATTTCAATAAGTCTTTCTTCACACTTCTAAACATTCTTCATCCATTCTAGCACTTGTAATCAATCAAATTCATTGTATTATAACATATTCTAACCCAAAATACCTTTTACAAGCCATTTACTGCATCAAAGCAATGGTTGTGGGTTCTTATCCCATTTGGGACCAAATTTCAACAAGTCTTTCTTCACACTTCTAACCATTCTTCATACATGTCTAGGACTTGTAATCAATCAAATTCATTGTATTATAACATATTCTAACCCAAAATAACTTTATACAAGCCATTTACTGCCTCAAAGCAATGGTTGTGGGTTCTTATCCCATTTGGGACCAAATTTCAACAAGTCTTTCTTCACACTTCTAAACATTCTACATCCATCTCTAGCACTTGTAATCAATCAAATTCATTGTATTATAACATATTCTAACCCAAAATAACTTTATACAAGCCATTTACTGCCTCAAAGCATTGGTTGTGGGTTTTTATCCCATTTGAGACCAAATTTCAACAAGTCTTTCTTCACACTTCTAAACATTCTACATCCATCTCTAGCACTTGTAATCAATCAAATTCATTGTATTATAACATATTCTAACCCAAAATAACCTTTTACAAGCCATTTACTGCCTCAAAGCAATGGTTGTGGGTTCTTATCCCATTTGGGACCAGATTTCAACAAGTCTTTCTTCACACTTCTAAACATTCTTCATCCATCTCTAGGATTTGTAATCAAGCAAATTCATTGTATTATACCATATTCTAACCATAAATAACTTTATACAAGCCATTTACTGCCTCAAAGCATTGGTTTTGGGTTCTTATCCCATTTGGGACCAGATTTCAATAAGTCTTTCTTCACACTTCTAAACATTCTTCATCCATCTCTAGCACTTGTAATCAATCAAATTCATTGTATTATAAAATATTCTAACCCAAAATAACCTTTTATATGCCATTTACTGCCTCAAAGCAATGGTTGTGGGTTCTTATCCCATTTGGGACCAGATTTCAACAAGTCTTTCTTCACACTTCTAAAGATTCTTCATCCATCTCTAGCACTTGTAATCAATCAAAATCATTGTATTATAACATATTCTAACCCAAAATAACTTTAGACAAGCCATTTACAGCCTCAAAGCTTGGTTGTGGGTTCTTATCCAATTTGGGACCAGATTTCAATATGTCTTTCTTAACACTTCTAAACATTCTTCATCCATCTCTAGGACTTGTAATCAATAAAATTCATTGTATTATAACATATTCTAACCCAAAATATCCTTATACAAGCCATTTACTGCCTCAAAGCATTGGTTGTGGGTTCTTATCCCATTTGGGACCAGATTTCAATAAGTCTTTCTTCACACTTCTAACCATTCTTTATGCATGTCTAGCACTTGTAATCAATCAAATTCATTGTATTATAATATATTCTAACAAAAAATAACTTTATACAAGCCATTTACTGCCTCAAAGCATTGGCTGTGGGTTCTTATCCTATTTGGGACCAGATTTCAACAAGTCTTTCTTCACACTTCTAAACATTCTTCATCCATCTCTAGGGCTTGTAATCAATCAAATTCATTGTATTATAACATATTCTAAACCAAAATAACTTTATAAAAGCCATTTACTACCTTAAAGCATTGGTTGTGGGTTTTTATCCCATTTGGGACCAGATTTCAACGTCTTTCTTCACACTTCTTAACATTCTTTATGCATGTCTAGCACTTGTAATCAATCAAATTCATTGTATTATATAACATATTCTAACAAAAAATAACTTTATACAAGCCATTTACTGCCTCAAAGCATTGGTTGTGGGTTCCAAACCCATTTGGGACCAGATTTCAATAAGTCTTTCTTCACACTTCTAAACATTCTTCATCCATCTCTAGGACTTGTAATCAATCAAATTCATTGTATTATAACATATTCTAACCCAAAATAACTTTATACAAGCCATTTACTGTAAGTTTTCGAAAGGAATTAGAGAAGATTAAGAACAAGTGAGTTTGAGAAAGATTTGAAGAAGAATGCGAGTTTGAAAAGAGAGAGAAGTGTGGTGAAGAAAGAGAGTTCTTCTCATTTCATACCTATAAAAATGACCTAGATACAAACTATATATGGACACTACAAAGAGTATAAAATAATAACAAATATACAAGATATTTTGGCTTCAAGGTTCGAGTGAAAGCGACGGGTCCATGTTGTGTCTCTCCTTAAACAATCACGTGAGTGTCTCTTGTTTTGAAGCTCCAACGGTCACAACACATAGGGGAAGGATCTAGATGCTCATTTTTTCTTCTTCGCAACCTTAAACGGGCCTCTTTATTGGACTGGACAATGAGGCTTGAGGTAATGTCGAGGCTGTACGGATGGACTTGTACGGATGGGCTTGTACGGACGAGGTTGTACGGACGGTCGTGGCTCGAGGCACTCGATCCCGGATGTGATCATTTCTCGAACATGATCATTTCTATATCCAATTTACACTCCCCCTCAAGTTTAACATTTAAGAAGGTCTTTAAGGTTAAACTTGAACCTATAATCACTCACCTCATTAAAAACCTTAGTATAGAAAACCACTTGGGAAAAACTATACATAAGGGAAAAAGAGTGTGAGTGTTATGGTTTGGTGAGATCAACAAGGCCGAGCTTGGAGTGTATATAATCACACACTTGTGGACTAGCCGCTTTGGTGAAGATGTCCGCGAGTTGTTCCGAGCTCTCGGTATAGCATGGTAAGATGACTCCAAGACCAACTTGTTCTCTAACTTTGTGACAATCTACTTCGATGTGCTTTGTTCTTTCGTGGAACACCGAGTTGGATGCAATGTGTATTGCGGCTTGGTTGTCACAATGCATTGTGATTGGCTTTGATGACTCAACTCCCAAGTCTTTAAGAAGTGCCTTAAGCCAAATTAACTCGGTTGTGAGCTTCCTCATGGCACGATACTCGGACTCGGCACTAGACATAGAGACCACCTTTTGCTTCTTACTCTTCCAAGTCACCAAGTTCCCTCCAATGAATGTGCAATAGCCGGTTGTCGAGCGCCTATCTCCATGATCTCCAGCATAATCCGCATCACAATACCCCACTAGCTCCGTGTTCTTGTTGCACCCCATCCATATGCCTTGACCCGGTGCACCCTTGAGATACTTAAGTATGCGGTTCACCATGTTCCAATGATGCACCGTTGGGGCTTGCATATGTTGACTCACCTGGTTCACGGAATAGCAAATGTCAGGTCTAGTAATTGTTAAGTAAATAAGCTTACCCACTAGACGTCGATATTGTGATGCATCTTCATATGGCTCATTTCCTTTCTCCCCCTCTCGGTTAACTTGGAAATCCACTTCTAGTGGTGATGCTACCGGTCTTGAACCTAATTTACCCACTTCATTCAAAAGGTCAAGTGTATATTTTCGTTGAGATATAAATAAACCTTCCTTAGATCTACAAACTTCAATACCAAGAAAATACTTAAGTTCACCAAGATCTTTAATATCAAAAACAGATTTTAGAAAGGATTTGGTGTCTTGTATCCCTACCTTGTCATTCCCGGATATGATGATATCATCCACATATACAAGAATGACTACAATACCTTCTTGGCTAGTGATTGTGAATAGGGTATGATCGGCTTCGGACCTCTTGAAACCTCGTTCCATCAAAGTGTTGCTCAACTTGTGATACCACGCTCGAGGGGATTGTTTTAATCCATATATGGCCTTGTTGAGTTTGAATACCTTCCCGGATTCAATAGTGTCCTCTAGACCCGGTGGTGGTCTCATATACACCTCATCTTCTAACTCCCCTTGTAGAAAAGCATTCTTAACGTCCATTTGCCATAATTCCCATTCTAAGTTAACGGCCAAAGATAGCACAACTCGAATGGTATGGAGTTTGGCTACCGGAGCAAAAGTATCAAGATAGTCTTCTCCATATGTTTGTGTGAATCCCCTTGCTACAAGTCGAGCCTTGTAACGTTCAATCTCTCCATTACTTTTGTACTTGATCGTAAAGATCCACCGTGAAGTGACCGCTTTCTTTCCCTTTGGTAACTCGGCTTCATCCCATGTATGATTGTCTTCCATGGCTTTAACTTCATTGTTTACCGCATCTCTCCATTCTTTATGATCTTTAGCTTCATCATAGCTTTGGGGAATCCAATGTGAATCTACTTGGGTAAGATAGACTTGATATTCCATCGGCAAGTGAGCTAGAGTACACACGGCTTGTATTGGATGAGCCACGGCTACGTTGTTGTAATACACCCGAGTGTTTTTCCAGTTTGAGGGATGAGATTTGATGCGTTCACTTCTTCTTAATTCAATAATTTCTTCTTGAGGTTGTTCTCCTTGATCCACATCATTAGACTCCTCTTGTGTAGGATCTTCTTCTTCACTTAGTGAATTTAAACCCTCTTCGCCCTCACTATACTCATGATCAAGTCCATCATCACCATGATCTAATGGTTCTTCTTCATGATGTGTGTCACTTGCACTTGCTTCTTGATCATTTGTTACTTGATCTGAGGTGGATGTCTTGGTAGACCCATTCTTGTCTTGGAAGCTATCTAGACCGAGCTTCTCCAAGATTACTCGAAGATTTGTTGCACGATCGGAAGGTGATTGAGATAAGTCCTTGAGTTCATCCCAATTCCTCTTGTCATAGTACCCACTTGATTCTACAAACTTCACATCTCTAGAAACCAATACTCTTCTAGCTTCCGGATCATAACACTTGTACCCTTTTTGTGTTGAGGAGTAGCCGATAAGCATGCACTTAGTGCTCTTGGCCTCCAACTTGTTGCGTAACTCTCCTGGTTTTAACACATAACAAACACATCCAAACACACGTAAGTGACTAATAGATGGTTTAGTTTTATTAAGAATTTCAAAGGGAGAGAGATCGCTTAGTATTTTTGTTGGTGTGCGATTGATCAAGTAGCATGCGGCTACTACGGCATCTCCCCAAAATCTCTTTGGCACATTTGTATGAAACATCATTGATCGGGACACCTCCATGAGATGACGGTTCTTTCTCTCGGCCACTCCATTTTGTTGTGGTGTATACGGGCAACTTGTTTGTTGAATGATCCCATGTTTAGCTAAATGTTGTTTGAATGCATGACTTGTGTACTCCCCACCATTATCTGATCTCAAAATCTTAATCTTGGCATTATAGTGGTTAGTCACATAATTTTGAAAACTTATAAAGGCCTCAAGAACTCTATCCTTTGAAGGTAACAAAGTTAACCAAGTATACTTGGATTTTTCATCAATAAAAGTCACATAATACTTTTGATTTTCTCTAGATAAACAAGGTGATGTCCACACATCCGAGTGAATCAAATCAAAACAATTCTCATAAATAGTACTTGATTTAGGATAAACACTTTTGCAATGTTTGCCAAGAATACAAGCTTCACACTCATCATTTTTAAAAGACATATTAGGCAACATAAGATTTAAAGCACGAGAGTGAGGGTGACCAAGTCTAGCATGCCAAATTGCACTATTAGCACTAACAAGAATAGAACTAAAGCAAGAAGGTAAAGTAGGGGATAGTTTCAAGTCCTCAAGCACATATAAGCCATCTTTAGTGGCTCCATGGCCAAGCACCTTACTCGTTTCAATATCCTGAAAATGAATAGTGTGAGGACCAAATATTGCATAACAATTCAAATCGGTAGTAGCTTTCTTAACGGATAACAAGTTTGAAGTAAAGCTAGGCATATAAAAAGCTTTAGATTTCTTATCAAACAATTCTAAATCTCCTACTCCTTTAACCGGTACTTTAGTTCCATTAGCAATAACCACATTTCCAATAGCCGGTTTAATGTCACTAATTAACTTAGAGTCACTAATCATATGGTGAGATGCTCCGGAATCAACAATAAGTGGTTTTAAAGTGTTGAGAGCAAGAGTAGCCTTACCGGACGACTCCTTGAGAGCTTTGATGAGTGCATCGAGGTCAGACCTCCTCACCAAGTCAGAAGACGCGGCCATGGCTGCTCCACTCTCCGCAAGACTTTGTACCTTTGTCTCCGGAGCTTGGATCTCACCGGAAACGCTTGCTTGATTAGCCCTTGGTTCTCGGTTGTCTTCTCTTGGGCGAAGGTGAGGGTAAAGTACCCAGCACTTATCCTTGATATGACCCGGTTTCTTGCAATGGTGACAAGTAGGAATGTTCCTCTTGTTGTTGTTGTTATTGTGTCCTCGGTAGTAGCTCTTGTTAGCCGACACTAGCTCCACATTGTTAGCCGACACAAGCTCCCCCTTACCACCAAACAAACCCATGGACCCGTGTTCTCGTTGAACTTGAGAACACACCTCATCAAGACTTGGAAGCTTGTCGGACCGAAGAATATGTTTGATGAGGTCATTGTAAGAAGGATTTAAAGTCAAGAGAAGACCGAACACCTTATCTTGCTCACGACGTTCGTTGATGACCACCGGATCCACCGAGCTTGGTCTCAACATTTCAAGCTCTGCCCAAAGAGATCTAAACTTTCCAAAATGCTTGGTAAACTCCATGTCCTCTTGGCTGAGGTTGTTGATAGCACGTTTGACTTCAAAAACCCGGTTCAAGTTAGTAACATTTCCAAAAACATTCTTGAGTGTATCCCACAACTCCTTTGCCGTCTCACAATATGAGTATGCTTCAAGAATAGGCGCCTCTAGAGAGTTTTGAATGAGCCCCAAAACGGTTTGGTCTTCTTGAAACCACTTCACCTTGTCGCAAGGGACAATCTCCTTGCCATCTTCACTTTCCTTTGGAGCTTCACCTTTCTCAATGTGACTCCAAAGTCCACGACCACACAAGGCCGTCTTTGTGGTCCTCGCCCACAACAAATAGTTACCTCCCTTGAGAGTAACCGGAATAACCAAATTCTTCATGACATCCATGACCAAAAATTTCAAGAACAAGCTTCAAGCTTTCAAAATCTTAGAAACCGAAAGAAGAAATTGTACTTAGAGAACGAGAATAGCTAGGATCTTAGGAACCTGGCTCTGATACCATGTAAGTTTTCGAAAGGAATTAGAGAAGATTAAGAACAAGTGAGTTTGAGAAAGATTTGAAGAAGAATGCGAGTTTGAAAAGAGAGAGAAGTGTGGTGAAGAAAGAGAGTTCTTCTCATTTCATACCTATAAAAATGACCTAGATACAAACTATATATGGACACTACAAAGAGTATAAAATAATAACAAATATACAAGATATTTTGGCTTCAAGGTTCGAGTGAAAGCGACGGGTCCATGTTGTGTCTCTCCTTAAACAATCACGTGAGTGTCTCTTGTTTTGAAGCTCCAACGGTCACAACACATAGGGGAAGGATCTAGATGCTCATTTCTTCTTCTTCGCAACCTTAAACGGGCCTCTTTATTGGACTGGACAATGAGGCTTGAGGTAATGTCGAGGCTGTACGGATGGACTTGTACGGATGGGCTTGTACGGACGAGGTTGTACGGACGGTCGTGGCTCGAGGCACTCGATCCCGGATGTGATCATTTCTCGAACATGATCATTTCTATATCCAATTTACATTTACTGCCTCAAAGCATTGTTGTGGGTTCTTATCCCATTTGGGACCAGATTTCAGTAAGTCTTTCTTCACACTTCTAACCATTCTTCATCAATCTCTAGGACTTGTAATCAATCAAATTCATTGTATTATAACATATTCTAACCCAAAATAACTTTATACAAGCCATTTACTGCCTCAAAGCAATGGTTGTGGGTTCTTATCCAATTTGGGACCAGATTTCAATAAGTCTTTCTTCACACTTCTAAACATTCTTCATCCATCTCTAGGGCTTGTAATCAATCAAATTCATTGTATTATAACATATTCTAACCCAAAATAACCTTATACAAGCCATTTAATGCCTCAAAGCAATGGTTGTGGGTTCTTATCCCATTTGGGACCAGATTTCAATAAGTCTTTCTTCACACTTCTAAACATTCTTCATCCATCTCTAGCACTTGTAATCAATCAAATTCATTGTATTATAACATATTCTAACCCAAAATAACTTTATACAATCCATTTACAGCCTCAAAGCATTGGTTGTGGGTTCTTATCCCATTTGGGACCAATTTTCAACAAGTCTTTCTTCACACTTCTAAACATTCTTCATCCATCTCTAGGACTTGTAATCAATCAAATTCATTATATTATAACATAATCTAACCCAAAATAACTTTATACAAGCCATTTACTGCCTCAAAGCATTGGTTGTGGGTTTTTATCCCATTTGGGACCAAATTTCAACAAGTCTTTCTTCACACTTCTAAACATTCTTTATGCATGTCTAGTACTTCTAATCAATCAAATTCATTGTATTATATCATATTCTAACCCAAAATAACCTTATACAAGCCATTTACTGCCTAAAAGCAATGATTGTGGGTTCTTATCCCATTTAGGACCAGATTTCAATAAGTCTTTCTTCACACTTCTAAACATTCTTTATGCATGTCTAGCACTTGTAATCAATCAAATTCATTGTATTATAACATATTCTAACAAAAAATAACTTTATACAAGCCATTTACTGCCTCAAACCATTGGTTGTGGGTTCTTATCCCATTTGGGACAAGATTTCAATAAGTCTTTCTTCACACTTCTAAACATTCTTCATCCATCTCTAGGACTTGTAATCAATCAAATTCATTGTATTATAACATATTCTAATCCAAATTAACTTTATACAAGCCATTTACTGCCTTACAACATTGGTTGTGGGTTCTTATCCCATTTGGGACCAGATTTCAATAAGTCTTTCTTCACACTTCTAAACATTCTTCATCCATTCTAGCACTTGTAATCAATCAAATTCATTGTATTATAACATATTCTAACCCAAAATAACTTTATACAAGCCATTTACTGCCTCAAAGCAATGGTTGTGGGTTCTTATCCCATTTGGGACCAAATTTCAACAAGTCTTTCTTCACACTTCTAAACATTCTACATCCATCTCTAGCACTTGTAATCAATCAAATTCATTGTATTATAACATATTCTAACCCAAAATAACTTTATACAAGCCATTTACTGCCTCAAAGCATTGGTTGTGGGTTTTTATCCCATTTGAGACCAAATTTCAACAAGTCTTTCTTCACACTTCTAACCATTCTTCATCCATGTCTAGGACTTGTAATCAATCAAATTCATTGTATTATAACATATTCTAACCCAAAATAACTTTATACAAGCCATTTACTGCCTCAAAGCAATGGTTGTGGGTTCTTATCCCATTTGGGACCAGATTTCAACAAGTCTTTCTTCACACTTCTAAACATTCTACATCCATCTCTAGCACTTGTAATCAATCAAATTCATTGTATTATAACATATTCTAACCCAAAATAACCTTATACAAGCCATTTACTGCCTCAAAGCAATGGTTGTGGGTTCTTATCCCATTTGGGACCAGATTTCAATAAGTCTTTCTTCACACTTCTAAACATTCTTTATCCATCTCTAGCACTTGTAATCAATCAAATTCATTGTATTATAACATATTCTAACCCAAAATAACTTTATACAATCCATTTACAGCCTCAAAGCATTGGTTGTGGGTTCTTATCCCATTTGGGACCAATTTTTAATAAGTCTTTCTTCACACTTCTAAACATTCTTCATCCATCTCTAGCACTTGTAACCAATCAAATTCATTGTATTATAACATATTCTAACCCAAAATGACCTTTTACAAGCCATTTACTGCATCAAAGCAATGGTTGTGGGTTCTTATCCCATTTGGGACCAAATTTCAACAAGTCTTTCTTCACACTTCTAACCATTCTTCATACATGTCTAGGACTTGTAATCAATCAAATTCATTGTATTATAACATATTCTAACCCAAAACAACTTTATACAAGCCATTTACTGCCTCAAAGCAATGGTTGTGGGTTCTTATCCCATTTGGGACCAAATTTCAACAAGTCTTTCTTCACACTTCTAAACATTCTACATCCATCTCTAGCACTTGTAATCAATCAAATTCATTGTATTATAACATATTCTAACCCAAAATAACCTTTTACAAGCCATTTACTGCCTCAAAGCAATGGTTGTGGGTTCTTATCCCATTTGGGACCAGATTTCAACAAGTCTTTCTTCACTCTTCTAAACATTCTTCATCCATCTCTAGGATTTGTAATCAAGCAAATTCATTGTATTATACCATATTCTAACCATAAATAACTTTATACAAGCCATTTACTGCCTCAAAGCATTGGTTTTGGGTTCTTATCCCATTTGGGACCAGATTTCAATAAGTCTTTCTTCACACTTCTAAACATTCTTCATCCATCTCTAGCACTTGTAATCAATCAAATTCATTGTATTATAACATATTCTAACCCAAAATAACCTTTTATATGCCATTTACTGCCTCAAAGCAATGGTTGTGGGTTCTTATCCCATTTGGGACCAGATTTCAACAAGTCTTTCTTCACACTTCTAAAGATTCTTCATCCATCTCTAGCACTTGTAATCAATCAAAATCATTGTATTATAACATATTCTAACCCAAAATAACTTTAGACAAGCCATTTACAGCCTCAAAGCTTGGTTGTGGGTTCTTATCCAATTTGGGACCAGATTTCAATATATCTTTCTTAACACTTCTAAACATTCTTCATCCATCTCTAGGACTTGTAATCAATAAAATTCATTGTATTATAACATATTCTAACCCAAAATAAATTTATACAAGCCATTTACTGCCTCAAAGCAATTGGTTGTGGGTTCTTATCTCATTTGGGACCAAATTTCAATAAGTCTTTCTTCACACTTCTAAACATTCTTCATCCATCTCTAGCACTTGTAATCAATCAAATTCATTGTATTATAACATATTCTAACCCAAAATGACCTTTTACAAGCTATTTACTGCATCAAAGCACTGGTTGTGGGTTCTTATCCCATTTGGGACCAAATTTCAATAAGTCTTTCTTAACACTTCTAAACATTCTTCATCCATCTCTAGGATTTGTAATCAAGCAAATTCATTGTATTATACCATATTCTAACCCAAAATAACTTTATACAAGCCATTTACTGCCTCAAAGCATTGGTTTTGGGTTCTTATCCCATTTGGGACCAAATTTCAATAAGTCTTTCTTCACACTTCTAAACATTCTTCATCCATCTCTAGCACTTGTAATCAATCAAATTCATTGTATTATAACATATTCTAACCCAAAATAACCTTTTATAAGCCATTTACTGCCTCAAAGCAATGGTTGTGGGTTCTTATCCCATTTGGGATCAGATTTCAATAAGTCTTTCTTCACACTTCTAAACATTCTTCATCCATCTCTAGCACTTGTAATCAATCAAATTCATTGTATTATAACATATTCTAACCCAAACTAACTTTATACAATCCATTTACAGCCTCAAAGCATTGGTTGTGGGTTCTTATCCCATTTGGGACCAATTTTTAATAAGTCTTTCTTCACACTTCTAAACATTCTTCATCCATCTCTAGCACTTGTAACCAATCAAATTCATTGTATTATAACATATTCTAACCCAAAATGACCTTTTACAAGCTATTTACTGCATCAAAGCACTGGTTGTGGGTTTTTATCCCATTTGAGACCAAATTTCAACAAGTCTTTCTTCACACTTCTAACCATTCTTCATCCATGTCTAGGACTTGTAATCAATCAAATTCATTGTATTATAACATATTCTAACCCAAAATAACTTTATACAAGCCATTTACTGCCTCAAAGCAATGGTTGTGGGTTCTTATCCCATTTGGGACCAGATTTCAACAAGTCTTTCTTCACACTTCTAAACATTCTACATCCATCTCTAGCACTTGTAATCAATCAAATTCATTGTATTATAACATATTCTAACCCAAAATAACCTTATACAAGCCATTTACTGCCTCAAAGCAATGGTTGTGGGTTCTTATCCCATTTGGGACCAGATTTCAATAAGTCTTTCTTCACACTTCTAAACATTCTTTATCCATCTCTAGCACTTGTAATCAATCAAATTCATTGTATTATAACATATTCTAACCCAAAATAACTTTATACAATCCATTTACAGCCTCAAAGCATTGGTTGTGGGTTCTTATCCCATTTGGGACCAATTTTTAATAAGTCTTTCTTCACACTTCTAAACATTCTTCATCCATCTCTAGCACTTGTAACCAATCAAATTCATTGTATTATAACATATTCTAACCCAAAATGACCTTTTACAAGCCATTTACTGCATCAAAGCAATGGTTGTGGGTTCTTATCCCATTTGGGACCAAATTTCAACAAGTCTTTCTTCACACTTCTAACCATTCTTCATACATGTCTAGGACTTGTAATCAATCAAATTCATTGTATTATAACATATTCTAACCCAAAATAACTTTATACAAGCCATTTACTGCCTCAAAGCAATGGTTGTGGGTTCTTATCCCATTTGCGACCAAATTTCAACAAGTCTTTCTTCACACTTCTAAACATTCTACATCCATCTCTAGCACTTGTAATCAATCAAATTCATTGTATTATAACATATTCTAACCCAAAATAACCTTTTACAAGCCATTTACTGCCTCAAAGCAATGGTTGTGGGTTCTTATCCCATTTGGGACCAGATTTCAACAAGTCTTTCTTCACTCTTCTAAACATTCTTCATCCATCTCTAGGATTTGTAATCAAGCAAATTCATTGTATTATACCATATTCTAACCATAAATAACTTTATACAAGCCATTTACTGCCTCAAAGCATTGGTTTTGGGTTCTTATCCCATTTGGGACCAGATTTCAATAAGTCTTTCTTCACACTTCTAAACATTCTTCATCCATCTCTAGCACTTGTAATCAATCAAATTCATTGTATTATAACATATTCTAACCCAAAATAACCTTTTATATGCCATTTACTGCCTCAAAGCAATGGTTGTGGGTTCTTATCCCATTTGGGACCAGATTTCAACAAGTCTTTCTTCACACTTCTAAAGATTCTTCATCCATCTCTAGCACTTGTAATCAATCAAAATCATTGTATTATAACATATTCTAACCCAAAATAACTTTAGACAAGCCATTTACAGCCTCAAAGCTTGGTTGTGGGTTCTTATCCAATTTGGGACCAGATTTCAATATATCTTTCTTAACACTTCTAAACATTCTTCATCCATCTCTAGGACTTGTAATCAATAAAATTCATTGTATTATAACATATTCTAACCCAAAATAAATTTATACAAGCCATTTACTGCCTCAAAGCAATTGGTTGTGGGTTCTTATCTCATTTGGGACCAAATTTCAATAAGTCTTTCTTCACACTTCTAAACATTCTTCATCCATCTCTAGCACTTGTAATCAATCAAATTCATTGTATTATAACATATTCTAACCCAAAATGACCTTTTACAAGCTATTTACTGCATCAAAGCACTGGTTGTGGGTTCTTATCCCATTTGGGACCAAATTTCAATAAGTCTTTCTTAACACTTCTAAACATTCTTCATCCATCTCTAGGATTTGTAATCAAGCAAATTCATTGTATTATACCATATTCTAACCCAAAATAACTTTATACAAGCCATTTACTGCCTCAAAGCATTGGTTTTGGGTTCTTATCCCATTTGGGACCAAATTTCAATAAGTCTTTCTTCACACTTCTAAACATTCTTCATCCATCTCTAGCACTTGTAATCAATCAAATTCATTGTATTATAACATATTCTAACCCAAAATAACCTTTTATAAGCCATTTACTGCCTCAAAGCAATGGTTGTGGGTTCTTATCCCATTTGGGACCAAATTTCAATAAGTCTTTCTTCACACTTCTAAACATTCTTCATCCATCTCTAGCACTTGTAATCAATCAAATTCATTGTATTATAACATATTCTAACCCAAAATAACCTTTTATAAGCCATTTACTGCCTCAAAGCAATGGTTGTGGGTACTTATCCCATTTGGGACCAGATTTCAATAAGTCTTTCTTAACACTTCTAAACATTCTTCATCCATCTCTAGGATTTGTAATCAAGCAAATTCATTGTATTATACCATATTCTAACCCAAAATAACTTTATACAAGCCATTTACTGCCTCAAAGCATTGGTTTTGGGTTCTTATCCCATTTGGGACCAAATTTCAATAAGTCTTTCTTCACACTTCTAAACATTCTTCATCCATCTCTAGCACTTGTAATCAATCAAATTCATTGTATTATAACATATTCTAACCCAAAATAACCTTTTATAAGCCATTTACTGCCTCAAAGCATTGGTTGTGGGTTCCTATCCCATTTGGGACCAGATTTCAATAAGTCTTTCTTCACACTTCTAAACATTCTCCATCCATCTCTAGGACTTGTAATCAATCAAATTCATTGTATTATAACATATTCTAACCCAAAATAACTTTATACAAGCCATTTACTGCCTCACAGCATTGGTTGTGGGTTCTTATCCCATTTGGGACCAGATTTCAATAAGTCTTTCTTCACACTTCTAAACATTCTTCATCCATTCTAGCACTTGTAATCAATCAAATTCATTGTATTATAACATATTCTAACCCAAAATACCTTTTACAAGCCATTTCCAGCATCAAAGCAATGGTTGTGGGTTCTTATCCCATTTGAGACCAAATTTCAACAAGTCTTTCTTCACACTTCTAACCATTCTTTATCCATGTCTAGGACTTGTAATCAATCAAATTCATTGTATTATAACATATTCTAACCCAAAATAACTTTATACAAGCCATTTACTGCCTCAAAGCATTGGTTTTGGGTTCTTATCCCATTTGGGACCAAATTTCAATAAGTCTTTCTTCACACTTCTAAACATTCTTCATCCATCTCTAGCAGTTGTAATCAATCAAATTCATTGTATTATAACATATTCTAACCCAAAATAACCTTTTATAAGCCATTTACTGCCTCAAAGCAATGGTTGTGGGTTCTTATCCCATTTGGGACCAAATTTCAATAAGTCTTTCTTCACACTTCTAAACATTCTTCATCCATCTCTAGCACTTGTAATCAATCAAATTCATTGTATTATAACATATTCTAACCCAAAATAACCTTTTATAAGCCATTTACTGCCTCAAAGCAATGGTTGTGGGTACTTATCCCATTTGGGACCAGATTTCAATAAGTCTTTCTTAACACTTCTAAACATTCTTCATCCATCTCTAGGATTTGTAATCAAGCAAATTCATTGTATTATACCATATTCTAACCCAAAATAACTTTATACAAGCCATTTACTGCCTCAAAGCATTGGTTTTGGGTTCTTATCCCATTTGGGACCAAATTTCAATAAGTCTTTCTTCACACTTCTAAACATTCTTCATCCATCTCTAGCACTTGTAATCAATCAAATTCATTGTATTATAACATATTCTAACCCAAAATAACCTTTTATAAGCCATTTACTGCCTCAAAGCACTGGTTGTGGGTTCTTATCCCATTTGGGACCAAATTTCAATAAGTCTTTCTTAACACTTCTAAACATTCTTCATCCATCTCTAGGATTTGTAATCAAGCAAATTCATTGTATTATACCATATTCTAACCCAAAATAACTTTATACAAGCCATTTACTGCCTCAAAGCATTGGTTTTGGGTTCTTATCCCATTTGGGACCAAATTTCAATAAGTCTTTCTTCACACTTCTAAACATTCTTCATCCATCTCTAGCACTTGTAATCAATCAAATTCATTGTATTATAACATATTCTAACCCAAAATAACCTTTTATAAGCCATTTACTGCCTCAAAGCAATGGTTGTGGGTTCTTATCCCATTTGGGACCAAATTTCAATAAGTCTTTCTTCACACTTCTAAACATTCTTCATCCATCTCTAGCACTTGTAATCAATCAAATTCATTGTATTATAACATATTCTAACCCAAAATAACCTTTTATAAGCCATTTACTGCCTCAAAGCAATGGTTGTGGGTACTTATCCCATTTGGGACCAGATTTCAATAAATCTTTCTTAACACTTCTAAACATTCTTCATCCATCTCTAGGATTTGTAATCAAGCAAATTCATTGTATTATACCATATTCTAACCCAAAATAACTTTATACAAGCCATTTACTGCCTCAAAGCATTGGTTTTGGGTTCTTATCCCATTTGGGACCAAATTTCAATAAGTCTTTCTTCACACTTCTAAACATTCTTCATCCATCTCTAGCACTTGTAATCAATCAAATTCATTGTATTATAACATATTCTAACCCAAAATAACCTTTTATAAGCCATTTACTGCCTCAAAGCAATGGTTGTGGTTTCTTATCCCATTTGGGACCAAATTTCAATAAGTCTTTCTTCAAACTTCTAAACATTCTACATCCATCTCTAGCACTTGTAATCAATCAAATTCATTGTATTATAACATATTCTAACCCAAAATAACTTTATACAATCCATTTACAGCCTTAAAGCATTGGTTGTGGGTTCCTATCCCATTTGGGACCAGATTTCAATAAGTCTTTCTTCACACTTCTAAACATTCTCCATCCATCTCTAGGACTTGTAATCAATCAAATTCATTGTATTATAACATATTCTAACCCAAAATAACTTTATACAAGCCATTTACTGCCTCACAGCATTGGTTGTGGGTTCTTATCCCATTTGGGACCAGATTTCAATAAGTCTTTCTTCACACTTCTAAACATTCTTCATCCATTCTAGCACTTGTAATCAATCAAATTCATTGTATTATAACATATTCTAACCCAAAATACCTTTTACAAGCCATTTCCAGCATCAAAGCAATGGTTGTGGGTTCTTATCCCATTTGAGACCAAATTTCAACAAGTCTTTCTTCACACTTCTAACCATTCTTTATCCATGTCTAGGACTTGTAATCAATCAAATTCATTGTATTATAACATATTCTAACCCAAAATAACTTTATACAAGCCATTTACTGCCTCAAAGCATTGGTTTTGGGTTCTTATCCCATTTGGGACCAAATTTCAATAAGTCTTTCTTCACACTTCTAAACATTCTTCATCCATCTCTAGCAGTTGTAATCAATCAAATTCATTGTATTATAACATATTCTAACCCAAAATAACCTTTTATAAGCCATTTACTGCCTCAAAGCAATGGTTGTGGGTTCTTATCCCATTTGGGACCAAATTTCAATAAGTCTTTCTTCACACTTCTAAACATTCTTCATCCATCTCTAGCACTTGTAATCAATCAAATTCATTGTATTATAACATATTCTAACCCAAAATAACCTTTTATAAGCCATTTACTGCCTCAAAGCAATGGTTGTGGGTACTTATCCCATTTGGGACCAGATTTCAATAAGTCTTTCTTAACACTTCTAAACATTCTTCATCCATCTCTAGGATTTGTAATCAAGCAAATTCATTGTATTATACCATATTCTAACCCAAAATAACTTTATACAAGCCATTTACTGCCTCAAAGCATTGGTTTTGGGTTCTTATCCCATTTGGGACCAAATTTCAATAAGTCTTTCTTCACACTTCTAAACATTCTTCATCCATCTCTAGCACTTGTAATCAATCAAATTCATTGTATTATAACATATTCTAACCCAAAATAACCTTTTATAAGCCATTTACTGCCTCAAAGCAATGGTTGTGGGTTCTTATCCCATTTGGGACCAGATTTCAACAAGTCTTTCTCCACACTTCTAAAGATTCTTCATCCATCTCTAGCACTTGTAATCAATCAAATTCATTGTATTATAACATATTCTAACCCAAAATAACTTTATACAAGCCATTTACAGCCTCAAAACTTGGTTTTGGGTTCTTATCTCATTTGGGACCAAATTTCAATAAGTCTTTCTTCACACTTCTAAACATTCTTCATCCATCTCTAGCACTTGTAATCAATCAAATTCATTGTATTATAACATATTCTAACCCAAAATAACCTTTTATAAGCCATTTACTGCCTCAAAGCAATGGTTGTGGGTTCTTATCCCATTTGGGACCAAATTTCAATAAGTCTTTCTTCAAACTTCTAAACATTCTACATCCATCTCTAGCACTTGTAATCAATCAAATTCATTGTATTATAACATATTCTAACCCAAAATAACTTTATACAATCCATTTACAGCCTTAAAGCATTGGTTGTGGGTTCCTATCCCATTTGGGACCAGATTTCAATAAGTCTTTCTTCACACTTCTAAACATTCTCCATCCATCTCTAGGACTTGTAATCAATCAAATTCATTGTATTATAACATATTCTAACCCAAAATAACTTTATACAAGCCATTTACTGCCTCACAGCATTGGTTGTGGGTTCTTATCCCATTTGGGACCAGATTTCAATAAGTCTTTCTTCACACTTCTAAACATTCTTCATCCATTCTAGCACTTGTAATCAATCAAATTCATTGTATTATAACATATTCTAACCCAAAATACCTTTTACAAGCCATTTACAGCATCAAAGCAATGGTTGTGGGTTCTTATCCCATTTGAGACCAAATTTCAACAAGTCTTTCTTCACACTTCTAACCATTCTTCATCCATGTCTAGGACTTGTAATCAATCAAATTCATTGTATTATAACATATTCTAACCCAAAATAACTTTATACAAGCCATTTACTGCCTCAAAGCAATGGTTGTGGGTTATTATCCCATTTGGGACCAGATTTCAACAAGTCTTTCTTCACACTTCTAAACATTCTACATCCATCTCTAGCACTTGTAATCAATCAAATTCATTGTATTATAACATATTCTAACCCAAAATAACCTTATACAAGCCATTTACTGCCTCAAAGCAATGGTTGTGGGTTCTTATCCCATTTGGGACCAGATTTCAATAAGTCTTTCTTCACACTTCTAAACATTCTTCATCCATCTCTAGCACTTGTAATCAATCAAATTCATTGTATTATAACATATTCTAACCCAAAATAACTTTATACAATCCATTTACAGCCTCAAAGCATTGGTTGTGGGTTCTTATCCCATTTGGGACCAATTTTCAACAAGTCTTTCTTCACACTTCTAAAGATTCTTCATCCATCTCTAGCACTTGTAATCAATCAAATTCATTGTATTATAACATATTCTAACCCAAAATAACTTTATACAAGCCATTTACAGCCTCAAAGCTTGGTTGTGGGTTCTTATCCAATTTGGGACCAGATTTCAATAAGTCTTTCTTCACACTTCTAAACATTCTTCATCCATCTCTAGCACTTGTAATCAATCAAATTCATTGTATTATAACATATTCTAACCCAAAATGACCTTTTACAAGCCATTTACTGCATCAAAGCAATGGTTGTGGGTTCTTATCCCATTTGGGACCAAATTTCAACAAGTCTTTCTTCACACTTCTAACCATTCTTCATACATGTATAGGACTTGTAATCAATCAAATTCATTGTATTATAACATATTCTAACCCAAAATAACTTTATACAAGCCATTTACTGCCTCAAAGATATGGTTGTGGGTTCTTATCCTATTTGGGACCAGATTTCAACAAGTCTTTCTTCACACTTCTAAACATTCTACATCCATCTCTAGCACTTGTAATCAATCAAATTCATTGTATTATAACATATTCTAACCCAAAATAACTTTATACAAGCCATTTACAGCCTCAAAGCTTGGTTGTGGGTTCTTATCCAATTTGGGACCAGATTTCAATAAGTCTTTCTTCACACTTCTAAACATTCTTCATCCATCTCTAGCACTTGTAATCAATCAAATTCATTGTATTATAACATATTCTAACCCAAAATAACCTTTTATAAGCCATTTACTGCCTCAAAGCAATGGTTGTGGGTTCTTATCCCATTTGGGACCAAATTTCAATAAGTCTTTCTTCACACTTCTAAACATTCTTCATCCATCTCTAGCACTTGTAATCAATCAAATTCATTGTATTATAACATATTCTAACCCAAAATAACCTTTTATAAGCCATTTACTGCCTCAAAGCAATGGTTGTGGGTACTTATCCCATTTGGGACCAGATTTCAATAAGTCTTTCTTAACACTTCTAAACATTCTTCATCCATCTCTAGGATTTGTAATCAAGCAAATTCATTGTATTATACCATATTCTAACCCAAAATAACTTTATACAAGCCATTTACTGCCTCAAAGCATTGGTTTTGGGTTCTTATCCCATTTGGGACCAAATTTCAATAAGTCTTTCTTCACACTTCTAAACATTCTTCATCCATCTCTAGCACTTGTAATCAATCAAATTCATTGTATTATAACATATTCTAACCCAAAATAACCTTTTATAAGCCATTTACTGCCTCAAAGCAATGGTTGTGGGTTCTTATCCCATTTGGGACCAGATTTCAACAAGTCTTTCTTCACACTTCTAAAGATTCTTCATCCATCTCTAGCACTTGTAATCAATCAAATTCATTATATTATAACATATTCTAACCCAAAATAACTTTATACAAGCCATTTACAGCCTCAAAACTTGGTTTTGGGTTCTTATCCCATTTGGGACCAAATTTCATCAAGTGTTTCTTCACACTTCTAAACATTCTTCATTTATCTCTAGCACTTGTAATCAATCAAATTCATTGTATTATAACATATTCTAACCCAAAATAACTTTATACAAGCCATTTACTGCCTCAAAGCATTGGTTGTGGGTTCTTATTCCATTTGAGACCACATTTCAATAAGTCTTTTTTCACACTTCTAAACATTCTTCATCCATCTCTAGCAGTTGTAATCAATCAAATTCATTGTATTATAACATATTCTAACCCAAAATAACTTTATACAAGCCATTTACTACTTCAAAGCATTGGTTGTGGGTTCTAATCCCATTTGGGACCAAATTTCATCAAGTGTTTCTTCACACTTCTAAACATTCTTCATTTATCTCTAGCACTTGTAATCAATCAAATTCATTGTATTATAACATTTTCTAACCCAAAATAACTTTATACAAGCCATTTACTGCCTCAAAGCATTGGTTGTGGGTTCTTATTCCATTTGAGACCACATTAAAATAAGTCTTTTTCACACTTCTAAACATTCTTCATCCATCTCTAGTAGTTGTAATCAATCAAATTCATTGTATTATAACATATTCTAACCCAAAATAACTTTATACAAGCCATTTACTGCTTCAAACAATTGGTTGTGGGTTCTTATCCCATTTGCGACCAGATTTCAACAAGTGTTTCTTCATACTTCTAAACATTCTTCATCTATCTCTAGCACTTCTAATCAATCAAATTCATTGTATTATTACATATTATAACCCAAAATGACTTTATACAAGCCATTTATTGCCTTTAAGCATTGGTTGTGGGTTCTTATCCTATTTGGGACCAGATTTCAACAAGTCTTTCTTCACATTTCTAAACATTCTTCATCCATCTCTAGCACTTGTAATCAATCAAATTCATTGTATTATAACATATTCTAACCCAAAATAACTTTATACAAGCCATTTACTGCCTCAAAGCATTGGTTGTGGGTTCTTATCCCATTTGGGACCAGATTTCAATAAGTCTTTCTTCACATTTCTAAACATTCTTCATCCATCTCTAGCAGTTGTAATCAATCAAATTCATTGTATTATAACATATTCTAACCCAAAATAACTTTATACAAGCCATTTACTGCCTCAAAGCATTGGTTGTGGGTTCTTATCCCATTTGGGACCAGATTTCAATAAGTCTTTTTTCACACTTCTAAATATTCTTCATCCATCTCTAGCAGTTGTAATCAATCAAATTCATTGTATTATAACATATTCTAACCCAAAATAACTTTATACAAGCCATTTACTGCTTCAAAGCATTGGTTGTGGGTTCTAATCCCATTTGGGACCAGATTTCAACAAGTGTTTCTTCACACTTCTAAACATTCTTCATCTATCTCTAGCACTTGTAATCAATCAAATTCATTGTATTATAACATATTCTAACCCAAAATATTTTTATACAAGCCATTAACTGCCTCAAAGCATTGGTTGTGGGTTCTTATCCCATTTGGAACCAGATTTCAACAAGTCTTTTTTCACACTTCTAAACATTCTTCATCCATCTCTAGCAGTTGTAATCAATCAAATTCATTGTATTATAACATATTCTAACCCAAAATAACTTTATAAAAGCCATTTACTGCTTCAAAGCATTGGTTGTGGGTTCTTATCCCATTTGGGACCAGATTTCAACAAGTCTTTCTTCACATTTCCAAACATTCTTCATCCATCTCTAGCACTTGTAATCAATCAAATTCATTGTATTATAACATATTCTAACCCAAAATAACTTTATACAAGCCATTTACTGCCTCAAAGCATTGGTTGTGGGTTCTTATCCCATTTGGGACCAGATTTCAATAAGTCTATCTTCACACTTCTAAACATTCTTCATCCATCTCTAGCACTTGTAATCAATCAAATTCATTGTATTATAACATATTCTAACCCAAAATAACTTTATACAAGCCATTTACTGCCTCAAAGCATTGGTTGTGGGTTCTTATCCCATTTGGGACCAGTTTTCAATAAGTCTTTTTTCACACTTCTAAACATTCTTCATCCATCTCTAGTAGTTGTAATCAATCAAATTCATTGTATTAAAACATATACTAACCCAAAATAACTTTATACAAGCCATTTACTGCTTCAAAGCATTGGTTGTGGGTTCTAATCCCATTTGGGACCAAATTTCATCAAGTGTTTCTTCACACTTCTAAACATTCTTCATTTATCTCTAGCACTTGTAATCAATCAAATTCATTGTATTATAACATATTCTAACCCAAAATAACTTTATACAAGCCATTTACTGCCTCAAAGCATTGGTTGTGGGTTCTTATTCCATTTGAGACCACATTTCAATAAGTCTTTTTTCACACTTCTAAACATTCTTCATCCATCTCTAGCAGTTGTAATCAATCAAATTCATTGTATTATAACATATTCTAACCCAAAATAACTTTATACAAGCCATTTACTACTTCAAAGCATTGGTTGTGGGTTCTAATCCCATTTGGGACCAAATTTCATCAAGTGTTTCTTCACACTTCTAAACATTCTTTATCCATCTCTAGCACTTGTAATCAATCAAATTCATTGTATTATAACATTTTCTAACCCAAAATAACTTTATACAAGCCATTTACTGCCTCAAAGCATTGGTTGTGGGTTCTTATCCCATTTGAGACCACATTTCAATAAGTCTTTTTCACACTTCTAAACATTCTTCATCCATCTCTAGCAGTTGTAATCAATCAAATTCATTGTATTATAACATATTCTAACCCAAAATAACTTTATACAAGCCATTTACTGCTTCAAAGCATTGGTTGTGGGTTCTTATCCCATTTGCGACCAGATTTCAACAAGTATTTCTTCATACTTCTAAACATTCTTCATCTATCTCTAGCACTTCTAATCAATCTAATTCATTGTATTATTACATATTATAACCCAAAATGACTTTATACAAGCCATTTATTGCCTTTAAGCATTGGTTGTGGGTTCTTATCCTATTTGGGACCAGATTTCAATAAGTCTTTCTTCACATTTCTAAACATTCTTCATCCATCTCTAGCACTTGTAAACAATCAAATTCATTGTATTATAACATATTATAATCGAAAATAACTTTATACAAGCCATTAACTGCTTCAAAGCATTGGTTGTGGGTTCTTATCCCATTTGGGACCAGATTTCAACAAGTCTTTCTTCACATTTCTAAACATTCTTCATCCATCTCTAGCACTTGTAATCAATCAAATTCATTGTATTATAACATATTCTAACCCAAAATAACTTTATACAAGCCATTTACTGCCTCAAAGCATTGGTTGTGGGTTCTTATCCAATTTGGGACCAGATTTCAATAAGTCTTTCTTCACACTTCTAAACATTCTTCATCCATCTCTAGCACTTGTAAACAATCAAATTCATTGTATTATAACATATTATAACCCAAAATAACTTTATACAAGCCATTAACTGCTTCAAAGCATTGGTTGTGGGTTCTTATCCCATTTGGGACCAGATTTCAACAAGTTTTTCTTCACATTTCTAAACATTCTTCATCCATCTCTAGCACTTGTAATCAATCAAATTCATTGTATTATAACATATTCTAACCCAAAATAACTTTATACAAGCCATTTACTGCCTCAAAGCATTGGTTGTGGGTTCTTATCCAATTTGGGACCAGATTTCAATAAGTCTTTCTTCACATTTCTAAACATTCTTCATCCATCTCTAGCACTTGTAAACAATCAAATTCATTGTATTATAACATATTATAACCCAAAATAACTTTATACAAGCCATTAACTGCTTCAAAGCATTGGTTGTGGGTTCTTATCCCATTTGGGACCAGATTTCAACAAGTTTTTCTTCACATTTCTAAACATTCTTCATCCATCTCTAGCACTTGTAATCAATCAAATTCATTGTATTATAACATATTCTAACCCAAAATAACTTTATACAAGCCATTTACTGCCTCAAAGCATTGGTTGTGGGTTCTTATCCCATTTGGGACCAGATTTCAATAAGTCTTTTTTCACACTTTTAAACATTTTTCATCCATCTCTAGTAGTTGTAATCAATCAAATTCATTGTATTAAAACATATACTAACCCAAAATAACTTTATACAAGCCATTTACTGCTTCAAAGCATTGGTTGTGGGTTCTAATCCCATTTGGGACCAAATTTCATCAAGTGTTTCTTCACACTTCTAAACATTCTTCATTTATCTCTAGCACTTGTAATCAATCAAATTCATTGTATTATAACATATTCTAACCCAAAATAACTTTATACAAGCCATTTACTGCCTCAAAGCATTGGTTGTGGGTTCTTATCCCATTTGGGACCAGATTTCAATAAGTCTTTTTTCACACTTCTAAACATTCTTCATCCATCTCTAGCAGTTGTAATCAATCAAATTCATTGTATTATAACATATTCTAACCCAAAATAACTTTATACAAGCCATTTACTACTTCAAAGCATTGGTTGTGGGTTCTAATCCCATTTGGGACCAAATTTCATCAAGTGTTTCTTCACACTTCTAAACATTCTTCATTTATCTCTAGCACTTGTAATCAATCAAATTCATTGTATTATAACATTTTCTAACCCAAAATAACTTTATACAAGCCATTTACTGCCTCAAAGCATTGGTTGTGGGTTCTTATTCCATTTGAGACCACATTAAAATAAGTCTTTTTCACACTTCTAAACATTCTTCATCCATCTCTAGTAGTTGTAATCAATCAAATTCATTGTATTATAACATATTCTAACCCAAAATAACTTTATACAAGCCATTTACTGCTTCAAACAATTGGTTGTGGGTTCTTATCCCATTTGCGACCAGATTTCAACAAGTGTTTCTTCATACTTCTAAACATTCTTCATCTATCTCTAGCACTTCTAATCAATCAAATTCATTGTATTATTACATATTATAACCCAAAATGACTTTATACAAGCCATTTATTGCCTTTAAGCATTGGTTGTGGGTTCTTATCCTATTTGGGACCAGATTTCAACAAGTCTTTCTTCACATTTCTAAACATTCTTCATCCATCTCTAGCACTTGTAATCAATCAAATTCATTGTATTATAACATATTCTAACCCAAAATAACTTTATACAAGCCATTTACTGCCTCAAAGCATTGGTTGTGGGTTCTTATCCCATTTGGGACCAGATTTCAATAAGTCTTTCTTCACATTTCTAAACATTCTTCATCCATCTCTAGCAGTTGTAATCAATCAAATTCATTGTATTATAACATATTCTAACCCAAAATAACTTTATACAAGCCATTTACTGCCTCAAAGCATTGGTTGTGGGTTCTTATCCCATTTGGGACCAGATTTCAATAAGTCTTTTTTCACACTTCTAAATATTCTTCATCCATCTCTAGCAGTTGTAATCAATCAAATTCATTGTATTATAACATATTCTAACCCAAAATAACTTTATACAAGCCATTTACTGCTTCAAAGCATTGGTTGTGGGTTCTAATCCCATTTGGGACCAGATTTCAACAAGTGTTTCTTCACACTTCTAAACATTCTTCATCTATCTCTAGCACTTGTAATCAATCAAATTCATTGTATTATAACATATTCTAACCCAAAATATTTTTATACAAGCCATTAACTGCCTCAAAGCATTGGTTGTGGGTTCTTATCCCATTTGGAACCAGATTTCAACAAGTCTTTTTTCACACTTCTAAACATTCTTCATCCATCTCTAGCAGTTGTAATCAATCAAATTCATTGTATTATAACATATTCTAACCCAAAATAACTTTATAAAAGCCATTTACTGCTTCAAAGCATTGGTTGTGGGTTCTTATCCCATTTGGGACCAGATTTCAACAAGCCTTTCTTCACATTTCCAAACATTCTTCATCCATCTCTAGCACTTGTAATCAATCAAATTCATTGTATTATAACATATTCTAACCCAAAATAACTTTATACAAGCCATTTACTGCCTCAAAGCATTGGTTGTGGGTTCTTATCCCATTTGGGACCAGATTTCAATAAGTCTATCTTCACATTTCTAAACATTCTTCATCCATCTCTAGCACTTGTAATCAATCAAATTCATTGTATTATAACATATTCTAACCCAAAATAACTTTATACAAGCCATTTACTGCCTCAAAGCATTGGTTGTGGGTTCTTATCCCATTTGGGACCAGATTTCAATAAGTCTTTTTTCACACTTTTAAACATTTTTCATCCATCTCTAGTAGTTGTAATCAATCAAATTCATTGTATTAAAACATATACTAACCCAAAATAACTTTATACAAGCCATTTACTGCTTCAAAGCATTGGTTGTGGGTTCTAATCCCATTTGGGACCAAATTTCATCAAGTGTTTCTTCACACTTCTAAACATTCTTCATTTATCTCTAGCACTTGTAATCAATCAAATTCATTGTATTATAACATATTCTAACCCAAAATAACTTTATACAAGCCATTTACTGCCTCAAAGCATTGGTTGTGGGTTCTTATTCCATTTGAGACCACATTTCAATAAGTCTTTTTTCACACTTCTAAACATTCTTCATCCATCTCTAGCAGTTGTAATCAATCAAATTCATTGTATTATAACATATTCTAACCCAAAATAACTTTATACAAGCCATTTACTACTTCAAAGCATTGGTTGTGGGTTCTAATCCCATTTGGGACCAAATTTCATCAAGTGTTTCTTCACACTTCTAAACATTCTTCATTTATCTCTAGCACTTGTAATCAATCAAATTCATTGTATTATAACATTTTCTAACCCAAAATAACTTTATACAAGCCATTTACTGCCTCAAAGCATTGGTTGTGGGTTCTTATTCCATTTGAGACCACATTAAAATAAGTCTTTTTCACACTTCTAAACATTCTTCATCCATCTCTAGTAGTTGTAATCAATCAAATTCATTGTATTATAACATATTCTAACCCAAAATAACTTTATACAAGCCATTTACTGCTTCAAACAATTGGTTGTGGGTTCTTATCCCATTTGCGACCAGATTTCAACAAGTGTTTCTTCATACTTCTAAACATTCTTCATCTATCTCTAGCACTTCTAATCAATCAAATTCATTGTATTATTACATATTATAACCCAAAATGACTTTATACAAGCCATTTATTGCCTTTAAGCATTGGTTGTGGGTTCTTATCCTATTTGGGACCAGATTTCAACAAGTCTTTCTTCACATTTCTAAACATTCTTCATCCATCTCTAGCACTTGTAAACAATCAAATTCATTGTATTATAACATATTATAATCGAAAATAACTTTATACAAGCCATTAACTGCTTCAAAGCATTGGTTGTGGGTTCTTATCCCATTTGGGACCAGATTTCAACAAGTCTTTCTTCACATTTCTAAACATTCTTCATCCATCTCTAGCACTTGTAATCAATCAAATTCATTGTATTATAACATATTCTAACCCAAAATAACTTTATACAAGCCATTTACTGCCTCAAAGCATTGGTTGTGGGTTCTTATCCAATTTGGGACCAGATTTCAATAAGTCTTTCTTCACACTTCTAAACATTCTTCATCCATCTCTAGCACTTGTAAACAATCAAATTCATTGTATTATAACATATTATAACCCAAAATAACTTTATACAAGCCATTAACTGCTTCAAAGCATTGGTTGTGGGTTCTTATCCCATTTGGGACCAGATTTCAACAAGTTTTTCTTCACATTTCTAAACATTCTTCATCCATCTCTAGCACTTGTAATCAATCAAATTCATTGTATTATAACATATTCTAACCCAAAATAACTTTATACAAGCCATTTACTGCCTCAAAGCATTGGTTGTGGGTTCTTATCCAATTTGGGACCAGATTTCAATAAGTCTTTCTTCACATTTCTAAACATTCTTCATCCATCTCTAGCACTTGTAAACAATCAAATTCATTGTATTATAACATATTATAACCCAAAATAACTTTATACAAGCCATTAACTGCTTCAAAGCATTGGTTGTGGGTTCTTATCCCATTTGGGACCAGATTTCAACAAGTCTTTCTTCACATTTCTAAACATTCTTCATCCATCTCTAGCACTTGTAATCAATCAAATTCATTGTATTATAACATATTCTAACCCAAAATAACTTTATACAAGCCATGTACTGCCTCAAAGCATTGGTTGTGGGTTCTTATCCCATTTGGGACCAGATTTCAACAAGTGTTTCTTCACACTTCTAAACATTCTTCATCTATCTCTAGCACTTGTAATCAATCAAATTCATTGTATTATAACATATTCTAACCCAAAATATTTTTATACAAGCCATTTACTGCCTCAAAGCATTGGTTGTGGGTTCTTATCCCATTTGGGACCAGATTTCAACAAGTCTTTTTTCACACTTCTAAACATTCTTCATCCATCTCTAGCAGTTGTGATCAATCAAATTCATTGTATTATAACATATTCTAACCCAAAATAACTTTATACAAGCCATTTACTGCTTCAAAGCATTGGTTGTGGGTTCTAATCCCATTTAGGACCAGATTTCAACAAGTGTTTCTTCACACTTCTAAACATTCTTCATCTATCTCTAGCACTTGTAATCAATCAAATTCATTGTATTATAACATATTCTAACCCAAAATATTTTTATACAAGCCATTTACTGCCTCAAAGCAATTGTTGTGGGTTCTTATCCCATTTGGGACCAGATTTCAACAAGTCTTTTTTCACACTTCTAAACATTCTTCATCCATCTCTAGCAGTTGTAATCAATCAAATTCATTGTATTATAACATATTCTAACCCAAAATAACTTTATACAAGCCATTTACTACTTCAAAGCATTGGTTGTGGGTTCTAATCCCATTTGGGACCAAATTTTATCAAGTGTTTCTTCACACTTCTAAACATTCTTCATTTATCTCTAGCACTTGTAATCAATCAAATTCATTGTATTATAACATTTTCTAACCCAAAATAACTTTATACAAGCCATTTACTGCCTCAAAGCATTGGTTGTGGGTTCTTATCCTATTTGGGACCAGATTTCAACAAGTCTTTCTTCACACTTCTAAACATTCTTCATCCATCTCTAACACTTCTAATCAATCAAATTCATTGTATTATAACATAATCTAACCCAAAATAACTTTATACAAGCCATTTACTGCCTCAAAGCATTGGTTGTGGGTTCTTATCCGATTTGGGACCAGATTTCAACAAGTCTTTCTTCACATTTCTAAACATTCTTTATCCATCTCTAGCACTTGTAATCAATCAAATTCATTGTATTATAACATATTATAACCCAAAATAACTTTATACAAGCCATTAACTGCTTCAAAGCATTGGTTGTGGGTTCTTATCCCATTTGGGACCAGATTTCAACAAGTCTTTCTTCACATTTCTAAACATTCTTCATCCATCTCTAGCACTTGTAATCAATCAAATTCATTGTATTATAACATATTCTAACCCAAAATAACTTTATACAAGCCATGTACTGCCTCAAAGCATTGGTTGTGGGTTCTTATCCCATTTGGGACCAGATTTCAACAAGTGTTTCTTCACACTTCTAAACATTCTTCATCTATCTCTAGCACTTGTAATCAATCAAATTCATTGTATTATAACATATTCTAACCCAAAATATTTTTATACAAGCCATTTACTGCCTCAAAGCATTGGTTGTGGGTTCTTATCCCATTTGGGACCAGATTTCAACAAGTCTTTTTTCACACTTCTAAACATTCTTCATCCATCTCTAGCAGTTGTAATCAATCAAATTCATTGTATTATAACATATTCTAACCCAAAATAACTTTATACAAGCCATTTACTGCTTCAAAGCATTGGTTGTGGGTTATAATCCCATTTAGGACCAGATTTCAACAAGTGTTTCTTCACACTTCTAAACATTCTTCATCTATCTCTAGCACTTGTAATCAATCAAATTCATTGTATTATAACATATTCTAACCCAAAATATTTTTATACAAGCCATTTACTGCCTCAAAGCAATTGTTGTGGGTTCTTATCCCATTTGGGACCAGATTTCAACAAGTCTTTTTTCACACTTCTAAACATTCTTCATCCATCTCTAGCAGTTGTAATCAATCAAATTCATTGTATTATAACATATTCTAACCCAAAATAACTTTATACAAGCCATTTACTACTTCAAAGCATTGGTTGTGGGTTCTAATCCCATTTGGGACCAAATTTTATCAAGTGTTTCTTCACACTTCTAAACATTCTTCATTTATCTCTAGCACTTGTAATCAATCAAATTCATTGTATTATAACATTTTCTAACCCAAAATAACTTTATACAAGCCATTTACTGCCTCAAAGCATTGGTTGTGGGTTCTTATTCCATTTGAGACCACATTAAAATAAGTCTTTTTCACACTTCTAAGCATTTTTCATCCATCTCTAGCAGTTGTAATCAATCAAATTCATTGTATTATAACATATTCTAACCCAAAATAACTTTATACAAGCCATTTACTGCTTCAAAGCATTGGTTGTGGGTTCTTATCCCATTTAAGACCAGATTTCAACAAGTGTTTCTTCACACTTCTAAACATTCTTCATCTATCTCTAGCACTTGTAATCAATCAAATTCATTGTATTATAACATATTCTAACCCAAAATATTTTTATACAAGCCATTTACTGCCTCAAAGCAATTGTTGTGGGTTCTTATCCCATTTGGGACCAGATTTCAACAAGTCTTTTTCACACTTCTAAACATTCTTCATCCATCTCTAGCAGTTGTAATCAATCAAATTCATTGTATTATAACATATTCTAACCCAAAATAACTTTATACAAGCCATTTACTACTTCAAAGCATTGGTTGTGGGTTCTAATCCCATTTGGGACCAAATTTCATCAAGTGTTTCTTCACACTTCTAAACATTCTTCATTTATCTCTAGCACTTGTAATCAATCAAATTCATTGTATTATAACATTTTCTAACCCAAAATAACTTTATACAAGCCATTTACTGCCTCAAAGCATTGGTTGTGGGTTCTTATTCCATTTGAGACCACATTAAAATAAGTCTTTTTCACACTTCTAAGCATTTTTCATCCATCTCTAGCAGTTGTAATCAATCAAATTCATTGTATTATAACATATTCTAACCCAAAATAACTTTATACAAGCCATTTACTGCTTCAAAGCATTGGTTGTGGGTTCTTATCCCATTTGCGACCAGATTTCAACAAGTGTTTCTTCATACTTCTAAACATTCTTCATCTATCTCTAGCACTTGTAATCAATCAAATTCATTGTATTATTACATGTTATAACCCAAAATGACTTTATACAAGCCATTTACTGCTTCAAAGCATTGGTTGTGGGTTCTTATCCCATTTTGGACCACATTTCAACAAGTCTTTCTTCACATTTCTAAACATTCTTCATTCATCTCTAGCGCTTGTAATCAATAAAATTCATTGTATTATAACATATTCTAAGCCAAAATAACTATATACAAGCCATTTACTGCCTCAAACCAATGGTTGTGGGTTCTTATCCCATTTGGGACCATATTTCAACAAGTCTTTCTCCACACTTCTAAACATTCTTCATCCATCTCTAGCAATTGTAATCAATCAAATTAATTGTATTATAACATATTCTAACCCAAAATAACTTTATACAATCCATTTACAGCCTCAAAGCATTGGTTGTGGGTTCTTATCCCATTTGGGACCAATTTTCAACAAGTCTTTCTTCACACTTCTAAAGATCCTTCATCCATCTCTAGCACTTGTAATCAATCAAATTCATTGTATTATAACATATTCTAACCCAAAATAACTTTATACAAGCCATTTACAGCCTCAAAGCTTGGTTGTGGGTTCTTATCCAATTTGGGACCAGATTTCAATAAGTCTTTCTTCACACTTCTAAACATTCTTCATCCATCTCTAGCACTTGTAATCAATCAAATTCATTGTATTATAACATATTCTAACCCAAAATGACCTTTTACAAGCCATTTACTGCATCAAAGCAATGGTTGTGGGTTCTTATCCCATTTGGGACCAAATTTCAACAAGTCTTTCTTCACACTTCTAACCATTCTTCATACATGTATAGGACTTGTAATCAATCAAATTCATTGTATTATAACATATTCTAACCCAAAATAACTTTATACAAGCCATTTACTGCCTCAAAGATATGGTTGTGGGTTCTTATCCTATTTGGGACCAGATTTCAACAAGTCTTTCTTCACACTTCTAAACATTCTACATCCATCTCTAGCACTTGTAATCAATCAAATTCATTGTATTATAACATATTCTAACCCAAAATAACTTTATAGAAGCCATTTACTGCTTCAAAGCATTGGTTGTGGGTTCTTATCCCATTTGGGACCAGATTTCAATAAGTCTTTCTTCACACTTCTAAACATTCTTCATCCATCTCTAGCACTTGTAATCAATCAAATTCATTGTATTATAACATATTCTAACCCAAAATAACCTTTTATAAGCCATTTACTGCCTCAAAGCAATGGTTGTGGGTTCTTATCCCATTTGGGACCAAATTTCAATAAGTCTTTCTTCACACTTCTAAACATTCTTCATCCATCTCTAGCACTTGTAATCAATCAAATTCATTGTATTATAACATATTCTAACCCAAAATAACCTTTTATAAGCCATTTACTGCCTCAAAGCAATGGTTGTGGGTACTTATCCCATTTGGGACCAGATTTCAATAAGTCTTTCTTAACACTTCTAAACATTCTTCATCCATCTCTAGGATTTGTAATCAAGCAAATTCATTGTAGTATACCATATTCTAACCCAAAATAACTTTATACAAGCCATTTACTGCCTCAAAGCATTGGTTTTGGGTTCTTATCCCATTTGGGACCAAATTTCAATAAGTCTTTCTTCACACTTCTAAACATTCTTCATCCATCTCTAGCACTTGTAATCAATCAAATTCATTGTATTATAACATATTCTAACCCAAAATAACCTTTTATAAGCCATTTACTGCCTCAAAGCAATGGTTGTGGGTTCTTATCCCATTTGGAACCAGATTTCAACAAGTCTTTCTTCACACTTCTAAAGATTCTTCATCCATCTCTAGCACTTGTAATCAATCAAATTCATTGTATTATAACATATTCTAACCCAAAATAACTTTATACAAGCCATTTACAGCCTCAAAACTTGGTTTTGGGTTCTTATCCCATTTGGGACCAAATTTCAATAAGTCTTTCTTCACACTTCTAAACATTCTTCATCCATCTCTAGCACTTGTAATCAATCAAATTCATTGTATTATAACATATTCTAACCCAAAATAACCTTTTATAAGCCATTTACTGCCTCAAAGCAATGGTTGTGGGTTCTTATCCCATTTGGGACCAAATTTCAATAAGTCTTTCTTCAAACTTCTAAACATTCTACATCCATCTCTAGCACTTGTAATCAATCAAATTCATTGTATTATAACATATTCTAACCCAAAATAACTTTATACAATCCATTTACAGCCTTAAAGCATTGGTTGTGGGTTCCTATCCCATTTGGGACCAGATTTCAATAAGTCTTTCTTCACACTTCTAAACATTCTCCATCCATCTCTAGGACTTGTAATCAATCAAATTCATTGTATTATAACATATTCTAACCCAAAATAACTTTATACAAGCCATTTACTGCCTCACAGCATTGGTTGTGGGTTCTTATCCCATTTGGGACCAGATTTCAATAAGTCTTTCTTCACACTTCTAAACATTCTTCATCCATTCTAGCACTTGTAATCAATCAAATTCATTGTATTATAACATATTCTAACCCAAAATACCTTTTACAAGCCATTTACAGCATCAAAGCAATGGTTGTGGGTTCTTATCCCATTTGAGACCAAATTTCAACAAGTCTTTCTTCACACTTCTAACCATTCTTCATACATGTCTAGGACTTGTAATCAATCAAATTCATTGTATTATAACATATTCTAACCCAAAATAACTTTATACAAGCCATTTACTGCCTCAAAGATATGGTTGTGGGTTCTTATCCTATTTGGGACCAGATTTCAACAAGTCTTTCTTCACACTTCTAAACATTCTACATCCATCTCTAGCACTTGTAATCAATCAAATTCATTGTATTATAACATATTCTAACCCAAAATAACTTTATACAAGCCATTTACAGCCTCAAAGCTTGGTTGTGGGTTCTTATCCAATTTGGGACCAGATTTCAATAAGTCTTTCTTCACACTTCTAAACATTCTTCATCCATCTCTAGCACTTGTAATCAATCAAATTCATTGTATTATAACATATTCTAACCCAAAATAACCTTTTATAAGCCATTTACTGCCTCAAAGCAATGGTTGTGGGTTCTTATCCCATTTGGGACCAAATTTCAATAAGTCTTTCTTCACACTTCTAAACATTCTTCATCCATCTCTAGCACTTGTAATCAATCAAATTCATTGTATTATAACATATTCTAACCCAAAATAACCTTTTATAAGCCATTTACTGCCTCAAAGCAATGGTTGTGGGTACTTATCCCATTTGGGACCAGATTTCAATAAGTCTTTCTTAACACTTCTAAACATTCTTCATCCATCTCTAGGATTTGTAATCAAGCAAATTCATTGTATTATACCATATTCTAACCCAAAATAACTTTATACAAGCCATTTACTGCCTCAAAGCATTGGTTTTGGGTTCTTATCCCATTTGGGACCAAATTTCAATAAGTCTTTCTTCACACTTCTAAACATTCTTCATCCATCTCTAGCACTTGTAATCAATCAAATTCATTGTATTATAACATATTCTAACCCAAAATAACCTTTTATAAGCCATTTACTGCCTCAAAGCAATGGTTGTGGGTTCTTATCCCATTTGGGACCAGATTTCAACAAGTCTTTCTTCACACTTCTAAAGATTCTTCATCCATCTCTAGCACTTGTAATCAATCAAATTCATTGTATTATAACATATTCTAACCCAAAATAACTTTATACAAGCCATTTACAGCCTCAAAACTTGGTTTTGGGTTCTTATCCCATTTGGGACCAAATTTCAATAAGTCTTTCTTCACACTTCTAAACATTCTTCATCCATCTCTAGCACTTGTAATCAATCAAATTCATTGTATTATAACATATTCTAACCCAAAATAACCTTTTATAAGCCATTTACTGCCTCAAAGCAATGGTTGTGGGTTCTTATCCCATTTGGGACCAAATTTCAATAAGTCTTTCTTCAAACTTCTAAACATTCTACATCCATCTCTAGCACTTGTAATCAATCAAATTCATTGTATTATAACATATTCTAACCCAAAATAACTTTATACAATCCATTTACAGCCTTAAAGCATTGGTTGTGGGTTCCTATCCCATTTGGGACCAGATTTCAATAAGTCTTTCTTCACACTTCTAAACATTCTCCATCCATCTCTAGGACTTGTAATCAATCAAATTCATTGTATTATAACATATTCTAACCCAAAATAACTTTATACAAGCCATTTACTGCCTCACAGCATTGGTTGTGGGTTCTTATCCCATTTGGGACCAGATTTCAATAAGTCTTTCTTCACACTTCTAAACATTCTTCATCCATTCTAGCACTTGTAATCAATCAAATTCATTGTATTATAACATATTCTAACCCAAAATACCTTTTACAAGCCATTTACAGCATCAAAGCAATGGTTGTGGGTTCTTATCCCATTTGAGACCAAATTTCAACAAGTCTTTCTTCACACTTCTAACCATTCTTCATACATGTCTAGGACTTGTAATCAATCAAATTCATTGTATTATAACATATTCTAACCCAAAATAACTTTATACAAGCCATTTACTGCCTCAAAGATATGGTTGTGGGTTCTTATCCTATTTGGGACCAGATTTCAACAAGTCTTTCTTCACACTTCTAAAGATTCTTCATCCATCTCTAGCACTTGTAATCAATCAAATTCATTGTATTATAACATATTCTAACCCAAAATAACTTTATACAAGCCATTTACAGCCTCAAAACTTGGTTTTGGGTTCTTATCCCATTTGGGACCAAATTTCAATAAGTCTTTCTTCACACTTCTAAACATTCTTCATCCATCTCTAGCACTTGTAATCAATCAAATTCATTGTATTATAACATATTCTAACCCAAAATAACCTTTTATAAGCCATTTACTGCCTCAAAGCAATGGTTGTGGGTTCTTATCCCATTTGGGACCAAATTTCAATAAGTCTTTCTTCAAACTTCTAAACATTCTACATCCATCTCTAGCACTTGTAATCAATCAAATTCATTGTATTATAACATATTCTAACCCAAAATAACTTTATACAATCCATTTACAGCCTTAAAGCATTGGTTGTGGGTTCCTATCCCATTTGGGACCAGATTTCAATAAGTCTTTCTTCACACTTCTAAACATTCTCCATCCATCTCTAGGACTTGTAATCAATCAAATTCATTGTATTATAACATATTCTAACCCAAAATAACTTTATACAAGCCATTTACTGCCTCACAGCATTGGTTGTGGGTTCTTATCCCATTTGGGACCAGATTTCAATAAGTCTTTCTTCACACTTCTAAACATTCTTCATCCATTCTAGCACTTGTAATCAATCAAATTCATTGTATTATAACATATTCTAACCCAAAATACCTTTTACAAGCCATTTACAGCATCAAAGCAATGGTTGTGGGTTCTTATCCCATTTGAGACCAAATTTCAACAAGTCTTTCTTCACACTTCTAACCATTCTTCATACATGTCTAGGACTTGTAATCAATCAAATTCATTGTATTATAACATATTCTAACCCAAAATAACTTTATACAAGCCATTTACTGCCTCAAAGATATGGTTGTGGGTTCTTATCCTATTTGGGACCAGATTTCAACAAGTCTTTCTTCACACTTCTAAACATTCTACATCCATCTCTAGCACTTGTAATCAATCAAATTCATTGTATTATAACATATTCTAACCCAAAATAACTTTATACAAGCCATTTACAGCCTCAAAGCTTGGTTGTGGGTTCTTATCCAATTTGGGACCAGATTTCAATAAGTCTTTCTTCACACTTCTAAACATTCTTCATCCATCTCTAGCACTTGTAATCAATCAAATTCATTGTATTATAACATATTCTAACCCAAAATAACCTTTTATAAGCCATTTACTGCCTCAAAGCAATGGTTGTGGGTTCTTATCCCATTTGGGACCAAATTTCAATAAGTCTTTCTTCACACTTCTAAACATTCTTCATCCATCTCTAGCACTTGTAATCAATCAAATTCATTGTATTATAACATATTCTAACCCAAAATAACCTTTTATAAGCCATTTACTGCCTCAAAGCAATGGTTGTGGGTACTTATCCCATTTGGGACCAGATTTCAATAAGTCTTTCTTAACACTTCTAAACATTCTTCATCCATCTCTAGGATTTGTAATCAATCAAATTCATTGTATTATACCATATTCTAACCCAAAATAACTTTATACAAGCCATTTACTGCCTCAAAGCATTGGTTTTGGGTTCTTATCCCATTTGGGACCAAATTTCAATAAGTCTTTCTTCACACTTCTAAACATTCTTCATCCATCTCTAGCACTTGTAATCAATCAAATTCATTGTATTATAACATATTCTAACCCAAAATAACCTTTTATAAGCCATTTACTGCCTCAAAGCAATGGTTGTGGGTTCTTATCCCATTTGGGACCAGATTTCAACAAGTCTTTCTTCACACTTCTAAAGATTCTTCATCCATCTCTAGCACTTGTAATCAATCAAATTCATTGTATTATAACATATTCTAACCCAAAATAACTTTATACAAGCCATTTACAGCCTCAAAACTTGGTTTTGGGTTCTTATCCCATTTGGGACCAAATTTCAATAAGTCTTTCTTCACACTTCTAAACATTCTTCATCCATCTCTAGCACTTGTAATCAATCAAATTCATTGTATTATAACATATTCTAACCCAAAATAACCTTTTATAAGCCATTTACTGCCTCAAAGCAATGGTTGTGGGTTCTTATCCCATTTGGGACCAAATTTCAATAAGTCTTTCTTCAAACTTCTAAACATTCTACATCCATCTCTAGCACTTGTAATCAATCAAATTCATTGTATTATAACATATTCTAACCCAAAATAACTTTATACAATCCATTTACAGCCTTAAAGCATTGGTTGTGGGTTCCTATCCCATTTGGGACCAGATTTCAATAAGTCTTTCTTCACACTTCTAAACATTCTCCATCCATCTCTAGGACTTGTAATCAATCAAATTCATTGTATTATAACATATTCTAACCCAAAATAACTTTATACAAGCCATTTACTGCCTCACAGCATTGGTTGTGGGTTCTTATCCCATTTGGGACCAGATTTCAATAAGTCTTTCTTCACACTTCTAAACATTCTTCATCCATTCTAGCACTTGTAATCAATCAAATTCATTGTATTATAACATATTCTAACCCAAAATACCTTTTACAAGCCATTTACAGCATCAAAGCAATGGTTGTGGGTTCTTATCCCATTTGAGACCAAATTTCAACAAGTCTTTCTTCACACTTCTAACCATTCTTCATACATGTCTAGGACTTGTAATCAATCAAATTCATTGTATTATAACATATTCTAACCCAAAATAACTTTATACAAGCCATTTACTGCCTCAAAGATATGGTTGTGGGTTCTTATCCTATTTGGGACCAGATTTCAACAAGTCTTTCTTCACACTTCTAAACATTCTACATCCATCTCTAGCACTTGTAATCAATCAAATTCATTGTATTATAACATATTCTAACCCAAAATAACTTTATACAAGCCATTTACAGCCTCAAAGCTTGGTTGTGGGTTCTTATCCAATTTGGGACCAGATTTCAATAAGTCTTTCTTCACACTTCTAAACATTCTTCATCCATCTCTAGCACTTGTAATCAATCAAATTCATTGTATTATAACATATTCTAACCCAAAATAACCTTTTATAAGCCATTTACTGCCTCAAAGCAATGGTTGTGGGTTCTTATCCCATTTGGGACCAAATTTCAATAAGTCTTTCTTCACACTTCTAAACATTCTTCATCCATCTCTAGCACTTGTAATCAATCAAATTCATTGTATTATAACATATTCTAACCCAAAATAACCTTTTATAAGCCATTTACTGCCTCAAAGCAATGGTTGTGGGTACTTATCCCATTTGGGACCAGATTTCAATAAGTCTTTCTTAACACTTCTAAACATTCTTCATCCATCTCTAGGATTTGTAATCAAGCAAATTCATTGTATTATACCATATTCTAACCCAAAATAACTTTATACAAGCCATTTACTGCCTCAAAGCATTGGTTTTGGGTTCTTATCCCATTTGGGACCAAATTTCAATAAGTCTTTCTTCACACTTCTAAACATTCTTCATCCATCTCTAGCACTTGTAATCAATCAAATTCATTGTATTATAACATATTCTAACCCAAAATAACCTTTTATAAGCCATTTACTGCCTCAAAGCAATGGTTGTGGGTTCTTATCCCATTTGGGACCAGATTTCAACAAGTCTTTCTTCACACTTCTAAAGATTCTTCATCCATCTCTAGCACTTGTAATCAATCAAATTCATTGTATTATAACATATTCTAACCCAAAATAACTTTATACAAGCCATTTACAGCCTCAAAACTTGGTTTTGGGTTCTTATCCCATTTGGGACCAAATTTCAATAAGTCTTTCTTCACACTTCTAAACATTCTTCATCCATCTCTAGCACTTGTAATCAATCAAATTCATTGTATTATAACATATTCTAACCCAAAATAACCTTTTATAAGCCATTTACTGCCTCAAAGCAATGGTTGTGGGTTCTTATCCCATTTGGGACCAAATTTCAATAAGTCTTTCTTCAAACTTCTAAACATTCTACATCCATCTCTAGCACTTGTAATCAATCAAATTCATTGTATTATAACATATTCTAACCCAAAATAACTTTATACAATCCATTTACAGCCTTAAAGCATTGGTTGTGGGTTCCTATCCCATTTGGGACCAGATTTCAATAAGTCTTTCTTCACACTTCTAAACATTCTCCATCCATCTCTAGGACTTGTAATCAATCAAATTCATTGTATTATAACATATTCTAACCCAAAATAACTTTATACAAGCCATTTACTGCCTCACAGCATTGGTTGTGGGTTCTTATCCCATTTGGGACCAGATTTCAATAAGTCTTTCTTCACACTTCTAAACATTCTTCATCCATTCTAGCACTTGTAATCAATCAAATTCATTGTATTATAACATATTCTAACCCAAAATACCTTTTACAAGCCATTTACAGCATCAAAGCAATGGTTGTGGGTTCTTATCCCATTTGAGACCAAATTTCAACAAGTCTTTCTTCACACTTCTAACCATTCTTCATCCATGTCTAGGACTTGTAATCAATCAAATTCATTGTATTATAACATATTCTAACCCAAAATAACTTTATACAAGCCATTTACTGCCTCAAAGCAATGGTTGTGGGTAATTATCCCATTTGGGACCAGATTTCAACAAGTCTTTCTTCACACTTCTAAACATTCTACATCCATCTCTAGCACTTGTAATCAATCAAATTCATTGTATTATAACATATTCTAACCCAAAATAACCTTATACAAGCCATTTACTGCCTCAAAGCAATGGTTGTGGGTTCTTATCCCATTTGGGACCAGATTTCAATAAGTCTTTCTTCACACTTCTAAACATTCTTCATCCATCTCTAGCACTTGTAATCAATCAAATTCATTGTATTATAACATATTCTAACCCAAAATAACTTTATACAATCCATTTACAGCCTCAAAGCATTGGTTGTGGGTTCTTATCCCATTTGGGACCAATTTTCAACAAGTCTTTCTTCACACTTCTAAAGATTCTTCATCCATCTCTAGCACTTGTAATCAATCAAATTCATTGTATTATAATATATTCTAACCCAAAATAACTTTATACAAGCCATTTACAGCCTCAAAGCTTGGTTGTGGGTTCTTATCCAATTTGGGACCAGATTTCAATAAGTCTTTCTTCACACTTCTAAACATTCTTCATCCATCTCTAGCACTTGTAATCAATCAAATTCATTGTATTATAACATATTCTAACCCAAAATGACCTTTTACAAGCCATTTACTGCATCAAAGCAATGGTTGTGGGTTCTTATCCCATTTGGGACCAAATTTCGACAAGTCTTTCTTCACACTTCTAACCATTCTTCATACATGTCTAGGACTTGTAATCAATCAAATTCATTGTATTATAACATATTCTAACCCAAAATAACTTTATACAAGCCATTTACTGCCTCAAAGATATGGTTGTGGGTTCTTATCCTATTTGGGACCAGATTTCAACAAGTCTTTCTTCACACTTCTAAACATTCTACATCCATCTCTAGCACTTGTAATCAATCAAATTCATTGTATTATAACATATTCTAACCCAAAATAACCTTTTACAAGCCATTTACTGCCTCAAAGCAATGGTTGTGGGTTCTTATCCCATTTGGGACCAGATTTCAACAAGTCTTTCTTCACACTTCTAAACATTCTTCATCCATCTCTAGGATTTGTAATCAAGCAAATTCATTGTATTATACCATATTCTAACCCAAAATAACTTTATACAAGCCATTTACTGCCTCAAAGCATTGGTTTTGGGTTCTTATCCCATTTGGGACCAGATTTCAATAAGTCTTTCTTCACACTTCTAAACATTCTCATCCATCTCTAGCACTTGTAATCAATCAAATTCATTGTATTATAACATATTCTAACCCAAAATAACCTTTTATAAACCATTTACTGCCTCAAAGCAATGGTTGTGGGTTCTTATCCCATTTGGGACCAGATTTCAACAAGTCTTTCTTCACACTTCTAAAGATTCTTAATCCATCTCTAGCACTTGTAATCAATCAAATTCATTGTATTATAACATATTCTAACCCAAAATAACTTTATACAAGCCATTTACAGCCTCAAAACTTGGTTTTGGGTTCTTATCCCATTTGGGACCAAATTTCAATAAGTCTTTCTTCACACTTCTAAACATTCTTCATCCATCTCTAGCACTTGTAATCAATCAAATTCATTGTATTATAACATATTCTAACCCAAAATAACCTTTTATAAGCCATTTACTGCCTCAAAGCAATGGTTGTGGGTTCTTATCCCATTTGGGACCAAATTTCAATAAGTCTTTCTTCACACTTCTAAACATTCTTCATCCATCTCTAGCACTTGTAATCAATCAAATTCATTGTATTATAACATATTCTAACCCAAAATAACCTTTTACAAGCCATTTACTGCATCAAAGAAATGGTTGTGGGTTCTTATCCCATTTGGGACCAAATTTCAACAAATTTTTCTTCACACTTCTAACCATTCTTCATACATGTCTAGGACTTGTAATCAATCAAATTCATTGTATTATAACATATTCTAACCCAAAATAATGTTAGAATTGATAGAGTATGCGGAATAGATAGTGAAGAGTAGAGAGATTACTTAGAGTGGAGAGTATAAATGAACAAGAGAATAAAAGAGAAGGAGATGCATTAGAATCTTGAAGTATATCGATTACAAGGAGAGGCTACAGCCTATATATAGAGAGAAAGTTAGGGTTTACAATGCATTGGTAAAATCAAACGAAAATGACTTGTGGAGTGAGAGGAGACCATTCCCCGAAGGATGAAAGCGACCCGTCCGCGCCCAAGGTCACACACGTGACTCTCCTCTCTTTCTTTGACTCCAACGGCTCTCTTGAGAAGGTTCTAGGCCATTGAAGTCTTCATAGGCCTTGGGGATAATGGGCTTTCTTCTCCTCTTGAAGTCGGACGAAGGTGAGCCCAACGTTGGTCACACGGCCGTACGGTCGTACGGACACTCGGTCGATACGCTCGATCCTCCGGACGTGTCTCTCGATCCTCGACCAAACTCTCTCGACCACAATCAAACTCTCTCGACCAAATGTTTCTTTCTTTCGACCAAAGCTTTCCAAGTCTCGATACTTATTCATGACTTGATCAATACTCCCCCTCAAGCTTAGCCTAATGAAATGGCTAAGCTTGGAACCCGTGAAGCACCACCTCATTAAAAACCTTAACATAGAAAACCACGTGGGACAAAACTATGTTAAGGGAAAAAGAGTGTGGTGTCCACGAGTTAGAGAAGTCGATCAAGGGCGAGTGAGGTCTACAAGTCCAAGTTTGCTATGAACGTGATCACAAACTTTTGGACTTGCAGCCTTAGTGAAGATGTCCGCCAATTGATCTTCACTTCGGGTGTAGCAAGGTAGAATTACACCCTCTTCTATCTTTTCTCGAACTTTGTGGCAATCAACCTCGATGTGTTTAGTTCTCTCGTGAAACACCGAGTTTGTTGCAATGTGGATTGCGGCTTGATTGTCACAATGCATGGTGATCGGCTTTGATGATTCGATACCAAAGTCTTTAAGAAGAGCCTTGAGCCAAGTGAGTTCATTTGTCAATTTCCTCATGGCCCTATATTCCGCTTCCGCGGTCGAACATGAGACCACCTTTTGCTTCTTTGACTTCCAAGTCACCAAATTTCCACCAATGAATGTGCAATAACCGGTTGTAGATCTTCTTGTAATTGTATCACCGGCATAATCCGCATCACAATATCCCACGATCTCGGTGCTCCTGTTCTTTCCCATCCAAATGCCTTTGCCCGGACTTCCTTTAAGGTAGCATAGAATCCTTTCCACCATGCTCCAATGATACTTTGTAGGGGACTTCATGTGTTGACTAACCTGATTCACAGCAAAACACAAGTCAGGCCGTGTTATAGTCAAGTAGATAAGCTTACCTACAAGTCGTCTATATCGTCTTGGATCTTCATGTGGTTCATCCATCGGGTTTGAGGGAAGCTTGGATAGCTTCTTGGACTTCTTCTCCCCCTTTCGCTTGGCTTGGTACCCTTCCTCAAGTGGAGTCAAGACCGGTTTAGCTCCAAGTTTGCCTGTCTCATTTAAAAGGTCAAGTGCATACTTCCTTTGCGAGAGAAAGAGGCCCTCGAGCGAGCGACATACTTCAATGCCAAGGAAGTATTTAAGTTCTCCCAAATCTTTAATATCAAACATAGATTTAAGAAAGAGCTTTGTATATTGAATACCGTCCTTGTTGTCCCCGGAGATGATAATATCATCAACATAGATGAGGACAACAACAATACCTTTGTCGCTTTGAAGTGTAAAGAGAGTATGATCGGCCTCGGAGCGTTTAAAACCATGAGCTTTAAGAGTGGAACTCAATTTGTGGTACCATGCCCTTGGGGATTGTTTAAGGCCATATATAGCCTTTCGTAATCGTAAAACTTTTCCGGGAGTCACGGTTTCTTCAAGACCGGGAGGAGGGGTCATGTACACCTCTTCTTCAAGCTCTCCTTGGAGAAATGCATTCTTCACATCCATTTGCCATAGATCCCAAGAGAGATTCGTGGCAAGAGAGAGCACAACCCTCACGGTATGTAACTTGGCTACCGGGGCAAAAGTATCTGTGTAGTCATCACCATAAGTTTGTGTGAACCCTCGAGCTACAAGCCTTGCCTTGTATCTTTCAACTTCCCCATTACTTTGATATTTGATGGTGAAAACCCATTTGGAGCTCACGGTCTTCTTGCCTTTGGGTAGATCCGCCTCATCCCATGTATGGTTCCTAACCATAGCTCCGGTTTCATCATTGACCGCATCCACCCATTCTTTAATTTCTTTAGCCTCGTCATATGTTTGCGGAATATGATGCTCTTCGATCTTCCCAAGAAATGCTTGATGCTCGGAAGGTAGCAAGGCAAGAGAACACACCGCTTTAATAGGATGAGCCACGGCTTGACTATTATAGAACACTCGCTTGCTCTTCCAAGTATTTGGATCCGATTTTAAGCGAGCACTTCTCCGAAGAGGTTGTGAAGTAGTAGTTTGAGCTAGATCTTCTCCCACTCCACCTTGTTCTTCTTCATACACGGTTGATGTTTCCGAATACACATCTTCATAGAGTGGCTCTGGATTAGGCATATGACTCGGCTCCGGTGGTTGTTCATCCGGGACATGAGCATTGTCTTCTCTCGGATGATTTGGTGGAGCATGCTCTTGTGTCTTTGGTGATGTATTACCAAGATGATCAAGTAAGAACTTCAAACCCTCAGCCCGGTCTCTTGATGAATGTGAGAGATCTCTAAGGCTATTCCAATCTTTCTTATCATAATAACCTTGATTCTCCATGAACTTCACATCACGAGACACATACATGCGACCATTCACCGGATCATAGCATTTATAGCCCTTTTGTGTTGTGGAATACCCAATGAACATGCACTTAGAGCTCTTTGCATCCAACTTGTTCCGTTGTTCTCTAGGTACTAGAACAAAACACACACAACCAAACACACGTAAGTGGTCCAAAGAAGGTTTACTTTTGTTAAGTACCTCAAATGGCGATTGATCTTTTAGAACTTTTGTTGGAGTCCTATTGATTAGATAGCACGCCGTCATCACCGCATCACCCCAATATCTCTTAGTGACGTTTGTGTGGAACATCATCGACCTTGCTACCTCCATAAGGTGTCGATTCTTCCTTTCCGCCACTCCATTTTGTTGGGGTGTATAGGGGCAGCTCGTTTGTTGTAAAATCCCATGTTTGGCTAGGTGTTCTTTGAGTTTGTGACTTGTATATTCGCCCCCATTATCCGATCTAAGTACCTTAATTTTGGCATTGAAATGATTAGTAACATAGTTTTGGAAATTTATGAATGCATCATACACACGGTCTTTGGAAGATAACAATGTGATCCAAGTATACTTAGATTTTTCATCAATGAATGTCACGAAATACTTGTTGTTATCCCTAGACATGCATGGTGATGTCCAAACATCCGAATGTACTAAATCAAAACAATTCTCATAAATGGTAGAAGATTTAGGGAAAATGGACTTGCAATGTTTTCCAAGAATACAAGACTCACAACTAGAACTATCAAAGGAAACATTAGGCAACATCAATTCAAGAGCACGAGAGTGAGGATGGCCTAATCTAGCATGCCAAACGGCATTAGAACAAATGACAAGACAAGCATTAGCATTAAACGAAGTAGAATTGCTCGGTGAAGTTTTCTCTAAGACATAAAGATCTCCCTTTGAGTGACCTCCCCCAAGAACTTTTCCGGTCTCAATATCCTGAAAATAAACATCATTAGGACCAAATATAGCATAGCAATTTAAGTCATTAGTAGCTCTTTTAACCGATAGAAGATTAGAAGTGAAACTAGGCATAAAGAAAGCTTTAGAATTCTTATCGAATAGTTTCAAGTCTCCTATTCCTTTGACCGGTATTCTATCACCATTGGCTATGATTACACTCCCTAGAGCCGGTTGAACATTATTAATAAGGCTAGGATTACTTATCATATGGTGAGAAGCACCCGAGTCTACAACAAGGGTTCTACTAGGTTTAGAGGCAAAAAAAGTGGTGCCGGACTCCTTTAGAGAGGCAATGGATCGGATGAGTGCCTCTAAGTCCGACTTTCTCACGACATCACCATAGGAGGCGGTCAAAGCCGCTTCTTCTCCTTGCTTGGTTGACCTGGATCCGTCATTGGTTGAGTCATGAGCTACATTGGCTTTGAACTTTGCCGGCTTAAGGTGAGGGTGAAGAATCCAACACTTGTCTTTCACATGGCCTCTCTTCTTACAATGGTCACAAACCATTGTTTTCTTGTCTTCATGCTTGTATGAGCCCTTGTTAGCTAGGATAAGGTCTCCTTTCCCACCAAAAAGGCCAAGAGATCCTTGCTCTTTTTGGACTTGTGCACACACGTCATCGAGAGTTGGTAGCTTGTCGGCTCTTAAGAGATGCTTGATGAGGTCATTAAACGCCGGATTGAGAGTGAGGAGAAGTCCGAAGACTTTGTCTTGCTCTTTGCGTTCGTTGAGAACCACCGGATCGACCGTACTTGGTCGAAGCATCTCAAGCTCGGCCCATAAAGCTCTATACTTCCCGAAATGCTTAGTGAACTCCAAGTCTTCTTGACAAAGATTGTTGATAGCTTTCTTGACTTCAAAAACTCGAGTCAAGTTTGATACATTCCCATAGACGTTTTTGAGAGTATCCCAAAGCTCCTTTGCGGTTTCGCAATAGGAGTAAGCTTCTAGAATGGAAGCTTCAAGAGAGTTTTGAAGAACAGCAAGCACGGTTTGGTCTTCTTGGAACCATTTGGCCTCTTTCTCCAACTCGGCTTCCTTGTCTTCTTCTTTCAAGACTTCCTTTCCGTCTTTGCTCGTGGCTTCTTTGGTGACATGCTCCCCTTCGATGTGACTCCAAAGTCCCCGACCACACAAAGCGGTTTTAGTGGTTCTAGTCCACAATAAATAGTTTCCTCCTTTGAGAACAACCGGATTCACTATCGGTTTAGTGTTTTCCATGGAGAGATTTCAAGAGAAAATGAAGGATAAGGTTTATTACCCAACGGGTAAAAGGATGTATCTTGTAAAACCGAGAAAAGATTTTAAGATTTATGGAAATAGAATGAGAGATTAGGTAGAAGAGAAGGGTTTAAAGAGTAAAGGATCGAGAAACATGCTCTGATACCATGTTAGAATTGATAGAGTATGCGGAATAGATAGTGAAGAGTAGAGAGATTACTTAGAGTGGAGAGTATAAATGAACAAGAGAATAAAAGAGAAGGAGATGCATTAGAATCTTGAAGTATATCGATTACAAGGAGAGGCTACAGCCTATATATAGAGAGAAAGTTAGGGTTTACAATGCATTGGTAAAATCAAACGAAAATGACTTGTGGAGTGAGAGGAGACCATTCCCCGAAGGATGAAAGCGACCCGTCCGCGCCCAAGGTCACACACGTGACTCTCCTCTCTTTCTTTGACTCCAACGGCTCTCTTGAGAAGGTTCTAGGCCATTGAAGTCTTCATAGGCCTTGGGGATAATGGGCTTTCTTCTCCTCTTGAAGTCGGACGAAGGTGAGCCCAACGTTGGTCACACGGCCGTACGGTCGTACGGACACTCGGTCGATACGCTTGATCCTCCGGACGTGTCTCTCGATCCTCGACCAAACTCTCTCGACCACAATCAAACTCTCTCGACCAAATGTTTCTTTCTTTCGACCAAAGCTTTCCAAGTCTCGATACTTATTCATGACTTGATCAATAAATAACTTTATACAAGCCATTTACTGCCTCAAAGCAATGGTTGTGGGTACTTATCCCATTTGGGACCAGATTTCAATAAGTCTTTCTTAACACTTCTAAACATTCTTCATCCATCTCTAGGATTTGTAATCAAGCAAATTTATTGTATTATACCATATTCTAACCCAAAATAACTTTATACAATCCATTTACTGCCTCAAAGCATTGGTTTTGGGTTCTTATCCCATTTGGGACCAGATTTCAATAAGTCTTTCTTCACACTTCTAAACATTCTCATCCATCTCTAGCACTTGTAATCAATCAAATTCATTGTATTATAACATATTCTAACCCAAAATAACCTTTTATAAGCCATTTACTGCCTCAAAGCAATGGTTGTGGGTTCTTATACCATTTGGGACCAGATTTCAACAAGTCTTTCTTCACACTTCTAAAGATTCTTCATCCATCTCTAGCACTTGTAATCAATCAAATTCATTGTATTATAACATATTCTAACCCAAAATAACTTTATACAAGCCATTTACAGCCTCAAAACTTGGTTTTGGGTTCTTATCCCATTTGGGACCAAATTTCAATAAGTCTTTCTTCACACTTCTAAACATTCTTCATCCATCTCTAGCACTTGTAATCAATCAAATTCATTGTATTATAACATATTCTAACCCAAAATAACCTTTTATAAGCCATTTACTGCCTCAAAGCAATGGTTGTGGGTTCTTATCCCATTTGGGACCAAATTTCAATAAGTCTTTCTTCACACTTCTAAACATTCTTCATCCATCTCTAGCACTTGTAATCAATCAAATTCATTGTATTATAACATATTATAACCCAAAATAACCTTTTACAAGCCATTTACTGCATCAAAGAAATGGTTGTGGGTTCTTATCCCATTTGGGACCAAATTTCAACAAATTTTTCTTCACACTTCTAACCATTCTTCATACATGTCTAGGACTTGTAATCAATCAAATTCATTGTATTATAACATATTCTAACCCAAAATAACTTTATACAAGCCATTTACTGCCTCAAAGCAATGGTTGTGGGTACTTATCCCATTTGGGACCAGATTTCAATAAGTCTTTCTTAACACTTCTAAACATTCTTCATCCATCTCTAGGATTTGTAATCAAGCAAATTTATTGTATTATACCATATTCTAACCCAAAATAACTTTATACAAGCCATTTACTGCCTCAAAGCATTGGTTTTGGGTTCTTATCCCATTTGGGACCAAATTTCAATAAGTCTTTCTTCACACTTCTAAACATTCTTCATCCATCTCTAGCACTTGTAATCAATCAAATTCATTGTATTATAACATATTCTAACCCAAAATAACCTTTTATAAGCCATTTACTGCCTCAAAGCAATGGTTGTGGGTTCTTATCCCATTTGGGACCAGATTTCAACAAGTCTTTCTTCACACTTCTAAAGATTCTTCATCCATCTCTAGCACTTGTAATCAATCAAATTCATTGTATTATAACATATTCTAACCCAAAATAACTTTATACAAGCCATTTACAGCCTCAAAGCTTGGTTGTGGGTTCTTATCCAATTTGGGACCAGATTTCAATAAGTCTTTCTTCACACTTCTAAACATTCTTCATCCATCTCTAGCACTTGTAATCAATCAAATTCATTGTATTATAACATATTCTAACCCAAAATAACCTTTTATAAGCCATTTACTGCCTCAAAGCAATGGTTGTGGGTTCTTATCCCATTTGGGACCAAATTTCAATAAGTCTTTCTTCACACTTCTAAACATTCTTCATCCATCTCTAGCACTTGTAATCAATCAAATTCATTGTATTATAACATATTCTAACCCAAAATAACCTTTTACAAGCCATTTACTGCATCAAAGAAATGGTTGTGGGTTCTTATCCCATTTGGGACCAAATTTCAACAAATTTTTCTTCACACTTCTAACCATTCTTCATACATGTCTAGGACTTGTAATCAATCAAATTCATTGTATTATAACATATTCTAACCCAAAATAACTTTATACAAGCCATTTACTGCCTCAAAGCAATGGTTGTGGGTACTTATCCCATTTGGGACCAGATTTCAATAAGTCTTTCTTAACACTTCTAAACATTCTTCATCCATCTGTAGGATTTGTAATCAAGCAAATTTATTGTATTATACCATATTCTAACCCAAAATAACTTTATACAATCCATTTACTGCCTCAAAGCATTGGTTTTGGGTTCTTATCCCATTTGGGACCAGATTTCAATAAGTCTTTCTTCACACTTCTAAACATTCTCATCCATCTCTAGCACTTGTAATCAATCAAATTCATTGTATTATAACATATTCTAACCCAAAATAACCTTTTATAAGCCATTTACTGCCTCAAAGCAATGGTCGTGGGTTCTTATCCCATTTGGGACCAGATTTCAACAAGTCTTTCTTCACACTTCTAAAGATTCTTCATCCATCTCTAGCACTTGTAATCAATCAAATTCATTGTATTATAACATATTCTAACCCAAAATAACTTTATACAAGCCATTTACAGCCTCAAAGCTTGGTTGTGGGTTCTTATCCAATTTGGGACCAGATTTCAATAAGTCTTTCTTCACACTTCTAAACATTCTTCATCCATCTCTAGCACTTGTAATCAATCAAATTCATTGTATTATAACATATTCTAACCCAAAATAACCTTTTATAAGCCATTTACTGCCTCAAAGCAATGGTTGTGGGTTCTTATCCCATTTGGGACCAAATTTCAATAAGTCTTTCTTCACACTTCTAAACATTCTTCATCCATCTCTAGCACTTGTAATCAATCAAATTCATTGTATTATAACATATTCTAACCCAAAATAACCTTTTACAAGCCATTTACTGCATCAAAGAAATGGTTGTGGGTTCTTATCCCATTTGGGACCAAATTTCAACAAATTTTTCTTCACACTTCTAACCATTCTTCATACATGTCTAGGACTTGTAATCAATCAAATTCATTGTATTATAACATATTCTAACCCAAAATAACTTTATACAAGCCATTTACTGCCTCAAAGCAATGGTTGTGGGTACTTATCCCATTTGGGACCAGATTTCAATAAGTCTTTCTTAACACTTCTAAACATTCTTCATCCATCTCTAGGATTTGTAATCAAGCAAATTTATTGTATTATACCATATTCTAACCCAAAATAACTTTATACAATCCATTTACTGCCTCAAAGCATTGGTTTTGGGTTCTTATCCCATTTGGGACCAGATTTCAATAAGTCTTTCTTCACACTTCTAAACATTCTCATCCATCTCTAGCACTTGTAATCAATCAAATTCATTGTATTATAACATATTCTAACCCAAAATAACCTTTTATAAGCCATTTACTGCCTCAAAGCAATGGTTGTGGGTTCTTATCCCATTTGGGACCAGATTTCAACAAGTCTTTCTTCACACTTCTAAAGATTCTTCATCCATCTCTAGCACTTGTAATCAATCAAATTCATTGTATTATAACATATTCTAACCCAAAATAACTTTATACAAGCCATTTACAGCCTCAAAACTTGGTTTTGGGTTCTTATCCCATTTGGGACCAAATTTCAATAAGTCTTTCTTCACACTTCTAAACATTCTTCATCCATCTCTAGCACTTGTAATCAATCAAATTCATTGTATTATAACATATTCTAACCCAAAATAACCTTATACAAGCCATTTACAGCATCAAAGCAATGGTTGTGGGTTCTTATCCCATTTGGGACCAGATTTCAATAAGTCTTTCTTCACACTTCTAAACATTCTTCATCCATTCTAGCACTTGTAATCAATCAAATTCATTGTATTATAACATATTCTAACCCAAAATACCTTTTACAAGCCATTTACAGCATCAAAGCAATGGTTGTGGGTTCTTATCCCATTTGAGACCAAATTTCAACAAGTCTTTCTTCACACTTCTAACCATTCTTCATCCATGTCTAGGACTTGTAATCAATCAAATTCATTGTATTATAACATATTCTAACCCAAAATAACTTTATACAAGCCATTTACTGCCTCAAAGCAATGGTTGTGGGTTATTATCCCATTTGGGACCAGATTTCAACAAGTCTTTCTTCACACTTCTAAACATTCTACATCCATCTCTAGCACTTGTAATCAATCAAATTCATTGTATTATAACATATTCTAACCCAAAATAACCTTATACAAGCCATTTAATGCCTCAAAGCAATGGTTGTGGGTTCTTATCCAATTTGGGACCAGATTTCAATAAGTCTTTCTTAACACTTCTAAACATTCTTCATCCATCTCTAGGATTTGTAATCAAGCAAATTTATTGTATAATACCATATTCTAACCCAAAATAACTTTATACAAGCCATTTACTGCCTCAAAGCATTGGTTTTGGGTTCTTATCCCATTTGGGACCAAATTTCAATAAGTCTTTCTTCACACTTCTAAACATTCTTCATCCATCTCTAGCACTTGTAATCAATCAAATTCATTGTATTATAACATATTCTAACCCAAAATAACCTTTTATAAGCCATTTACTGCCTCAAAGCAATGGTTGTGGGTTCTTATCCCATTTGGGACCAGATTTCAACAAGTCTTTCTTCACACTTCTAAAGATTCTTCATCCATCTCTAGCACTTGTAATCAATCAAATTCATTGTATTATAACATATTCTAACCCAAAATAACTTTATACAAGCCATTTACAGCCTCAAAGCTTGGTTGTGGGTTCTTATCCAATTTGGGACCAGATTTCAATAAGTCTTTCTTCACACTTCTAAACATTCTTCATCCATCTCTAGCACTTGTAATCAATCAAATTCATTGTATTATAACATATTCTAACCCAATATGACCTTTTACAAGCCATTTACTGCATCAAAGCAATGGTTGTGGGTTCTTATCCCATTTGGGACCAAATTTCAACAAGTCTTTCTTCACACTTCTAACCATTCTTCATACATGTCTAGGACTTGTAATCAATCAAATTCATTGTATTATAACATATTCTAACCCAAAATAACTTTATACAAGCCATTTACTGCCTCAAAGCAATGGTTGTGGGTTCTTATCCCATTTGGGACCAGATTTCAACAAGTGTTTCTTCACACTTCTAAACATTCTACATCCATCTCTAGCACTTGTAATCAATCAAATTCATTGTATTATAACATATTCTAACCCAAAATAACCTTATACAAGCCATTTACAGCATCAAAGCAATGGTTGTGGGTTCTTATCCCATTTGGGACCAGATTTCAATAAGTCTTTCTTCACACTTCTAAACATTCTCCATCCATCTCTAGGACTTGTAATCAATCAAATTCATTGTATTATAACATATTCTAACCCAAAATAACTTTATACAAGCCATTTACTGCCTCACAGCATTGGTTGTGGGTTCTTATCCCATTTGGGACCAGATTTCAATAAGTCTTTCTTCACACTTCTAAACATTCTTCATCCATTCTAGCACTTGTAATCAATCAAATTCATTGTATTATAACATATTCTAACCCAAAATACCTTTTACAAGCCATTTACAGCATCAAAGCAATGGTTGTGGGTTCTTATCCCATTTGAGACCAAATTTCAACAAGTCTTTCTTCACACTTCTAACCATTCTTCATCCATGTCTAGGACTTGTAATCAATCAAATTCATTGTATTATAACATATTCTAACCCAAAATAACTTTATACAAGCCATTTACTGCCTCAAAGCAATGGTTGTGGGTTATTATCCCATTTGGGACCAGATTTCAACAAGTCTTTCTTCACACTTCTAAACATTCTACATCCATCTCTAGCACTTGTAATCAATCAAATTCATTGTATTATAACATATTCTAACCCAAAATAACCTTATACAAGCCATTTAATGCCTCAAAGCAATGGTTGTGGGTTCTTATCCCATTTGGGACCAGATTTCAATAAGTCTTTCTTAACACTTCTAAACATTCTTCATCCATCTCTAGGATTTGTAATCAAGCAAATTTATTGTATTAAACCATATTCTAACCCAAAATAACTTTATACAATCCATTTACTGCCTCAAAGCATTGGTTTTGGGTTCTTATCCCATTTGGGACCAGATTTCAATAAGTCTTTCTTCACACTTCTAAACATTCTCATCCATCTCTAGCACTTGTAATCAATCAAATTCATTGTATTATAACATATTCTAACCCAAAATAACCTTTTATAAGCCATTTACTGCCTCAAAGCAATGGTTGTGGGTTCTTATCCCATTTGGGACCAGATTTCAACAAGTCTTTCTTCACACTTCTAAAGATTCTTCATCCATCTCTAGCACTTGTAATCAATCAAATTCATTGTATTATAACATATTCTAACCCAAAATAACTTTATACAAGCCATTTACAGCCTCAAAACTTGGTTTTGGGTTCTTATCCCATTTGGGACCAAATTTCAATAAGTCTTTCTTCACACTTCTAAACATTCTTCATCCATCTCTAGCACTTGTAATCAATCAAATTCATTGTATTATAACATATTCTAACCCAAAATAACCTTTTATAAGCCATTTACTGCCTCAAAGCAATGGTTGTGGGTTCTTATCCCATTTGGGACCAAATTTCAATAAGTCTTTCTTCACACTTCTAAACATTCTTCATCCATCTCTAGCACTTGTAATCAATCAAATTCATTGTATTATAACATATTCTAACCCAAAATAACCTTTTACAAGCCATTTACTGCATCAAAGAAATGGTTGTGGGTTCTTATCCCATTTGGGACCAAATTTTAACAAATTTTTCTTCACACTTCTAACCATTCTTCATACATGTCTAGGACTTGTAATCAATCAAATTCATTGTATTATAGCATATTCTAACCCAAAATAACTTTATACAAGCCATTTACTGCCTCAAAGCAATGGTTGTGGGTACTTATCCCATTTGGGACCAGATTTCAATAAGTCTTTCTTAACACTTCTAAACATTCTTCATCCATCTCTAGGATTTGTAATCAAGCAAATTTATTGTATTATACCATATTCTAACCCAAAATAACTTTATACAAGCCATTTACTGCCTCAAAGCATTGGTTTTGGGTTCTTATCCCATTTGGGACCAAATTTCAATAAGTCTTTCTTCACACTTCTAAACATTCTTCATCCATCTCTAGCACTTGTAATCAATCAAATTCATTGTATTATAACATATTCTAACCCAAAATAACCTTTTATAAGCCATTTACTGCCTCAAAGCAATGGTTGTGGGTTCTTATCCCATTTGGGACCAGATTTCAACAAGTCTTTCTTCACACTTCTAAAGATTCTTCATCCATCTCTAGCACTTGTAATCAATCAAATTCATTGTATTATAACATATTATAACCCAAAATAACTTTATACAAGCCATTTACAGCCTCAAAGCTTGGTTGTGGGTTGTTATCCAATTTGGGACCAGATTTGAATAAGTCTTTCTTCACACTTCTAAACATTCTTCATCCATCTCTAGCACTTGTAATCAATCAAATTCATTGTATTATAACATATTCTAACCCAAAACGACCTTTTACAAGCCATTTACTGCATCAAAGCAATGGTTGTGGGTTCTTATCCCATTTGGGACCAAATTTCAACAAGTCTTTCTTCACACTTCTAACCATTCTTCATACATGTCTAGGACTTGTAATCAATCAAATTCATTGTATTATAACATATTCTAACCCAAAATAACTTTATACAAGCCATTTACTGCCTCAAAGCAATGGTTGTGGGTTCTTATCCCATTTGGGACCAGATTTCAACAAGTCTTTCTTCACACTTCTAAACATTCTACATCCATCTCTAGCACTTGTAATCAATCAAATTCATTGTATTATAACATATTCTAACCCAAAATAACCTTATACAAGCCATTTACTGCCTCAAAGCAATGGTTGTGGGTTCTTATCCCATTTGGGACCAGATTTCAATAAGTCTTTCTTCACACTTCTAAACATTCTCCATCCATCTCTAGGACTTGTAATCAATCAAATTCATTGTATTATAACATATTCTAACCCAAAATAACTTTATACAAGCCATTTACTGCCTCACAACATTGGTTGTGGGTTCTTATTGTAAGATTTCAAAGAGAATGAGCTGCAAGATCCAATCTCCTCCATTAAACTCACAAGAGACTCACAAGAACACCAAATCTGACTTTGTGTGTTCTTGTGTATAACAACAAAGAAACGAGCTCAATGAGAGCTGTTCTTAAGTAGAATAAAGAGTTATACACGCCAATATGAGCTGTGTATACTCAAGAATAAGTGTAAGAAGCAGTAGCTTACATACACCAATAAGAACCCAAAACCCTTATAGAATCGTTTAGAGATAATGGAAGAGAATGAAATTGAAAGAGAGGTAGAGACCAAACATTGCCAAAGCTTGGGCTCTCCATAAGAGATTCAATAACCTAATCTACCCATTTGTAAGTATAGAGACGATTTTGTATAAAGGGGAAGACTCCCAAAAGAGAGCTTAACTTTTATTAAGCTTTAAGCATACATATATATACAAAATGAATGAGAAACATTGGGTGGCTTGTTGCCCTACTTCCCAACGTCTATATTGTTCAAATACATTCACTTACAACCAAAATAAAGTAGCTAAAGTGAAGAGAAAGTGACTTGAGGAGAGAGAGGGAGTTGCACCCAAAGCTTGATAGCGACAGCTCCTAAACGGCTCTCTAGGTGCAACATGTGACTCTTTCTTCTTCCTTCCCTTTGAACGACCAAAATGCTTTGTTGTAGTGATAGTGACAGCTTCTAGACTCTTCTTAACTTCACATGCGATTTGTTACAACTTCCTTTGCTTCCAAACACATGTGACACTTTTATTTTCCCACCTAAACACATTTGAATGTGTTTCAATACTTGTTGAGCGTTTGCAGCCTTTCTTCTATTAGTTCTTGGGCTTCTAAGTGTTGACACAAGTCTTGGGCCTTCATTAAACTCATTTTATCCAAGCCCCATACGAACTGCCTTCTCTTTACCCATCTTGCTCTCGACAATTCCTACGGACCGATCGTTCTACTAGATAGATCGATCGGTCCCTTGTTGTTGATTACAACAACTCATGGAGGATAGCTCATGTCTTCATCCATAGAAGTTTTCTTCAGCCTTGACACTCTTAAGCTTCTTCTCATATCCATGATAACTCATTTACTTTGATCACATAGTCCACATGCTATGAATGCACTTATGATCAAACCACCGGATGTATGATCTAACTTCTTTCATCACTTCTTCCCATCTAGTTCAGTACCTTCTTGACTTGCGCTCATTTATTTCAATACTCCCCCTCAAGCTTGACCAGAAGGGATGGAGGTTAAGCTTGGACGTAAATGAGCATGATCAAGTATCACTCCTTGAACCACACCAACTCGCCCTCGTCTTCTAGACTTCGGTCTTAGGTTTTCCCATTACCTTCTTCCTCTTAATACTCCCCCTCAAGCTTGGACGTTGGGGACCAAAGGCCAAGCTTGCAACACATAAAGGACTACCTCGTTAAAAACCTTAGCAAAGAAAACCTCTTGGGATAAAACTTTGCTAAGGGAAAAAGAGTGTAGCCTCCATGGTTGAATGAAGTAGCTATGGTCATGGTTTGAACGTGGGTTTGCTTAGGCACTTGCTTTGACTTCTTGTTGAGACTCAATCGTGTGTGTACTCGCTTGAGGGCCTTCTCCTCTCGGTCACCACTATGAATTGATCTTCCTTGAGTCAAGCTACATTAGCCATGCTTCTTCCCTTCCCATACCATAGCTTCCATGATGCAACCGGTTCTCTTCTTCTCATCTAGCTTCTTTTGATGGCTTTCTTTTTCTTTTACACCTTAATTCAAAAGATGTAAAGAAATCTTAAGTATATGTGCCATAAGAATATCATAAATCTTAGACGAGACTTGAGAGAACAAACTTATATTGAACTAACTAGTTCAATTTAAACACATGCATATAAATCAGATACAAACCATGAAATGCGGTTTTAAAAACATGCTAAATCCAATTTCAAATTCAGTTCATAAAACAGATTTTAACAAATTGACTAATGTCATGGAAATAATTTTAAAACTGGTATTAAGCTTTTAAAAACCTTATAAAGTACTTATAAAAATATTTTTCACCTTTTAAAATAATAAAAATCGTTTGAAAAATATTTTAAAATATTTTCAACTTTAAAAGTAATTTAAAATCGATTTTAGAAATATTGCCACCATTTTCAAAACCTCAAAACTGAATTTAAGAAATATTTGAAAAGAGAATTTAAATGTAAATAAATTCAACCTTGATAAATCTAAATCAAAAATATGACTAACACTAATCATATTTTGACAACTTAACAATTCAAATCACAATCAACACCTAAAATCATTTTAAACAATGAAGGCTCCAATTATGATCATCATGCAATTTCAAGTTCAAATATGAGCAATCTAATCAACAAAATTTAAAGAGTAAGGTTTAGAATTAGCCTTTTGTCTTCTTTGTTGTAAATGGTTGGATGAGACTTGGTTTGCATCACCATTTGAGTTTCTGCCCATTGGTCTCCTCTTCATGGTTGATGACTACTAGATCTCAATCCACCTCTCTTCTACATCCAGATTTGGATGAGCTTCTTGTTGATCAATGGATGGACGTACGGTTGAGACCCGGACACAGCTGATCGATCGGTCGAGAACTCATGGTCGATCGGTCGAGAAAATTCGGTCTCGATGATGGAGAGATCGATCGGTCTCGATGATGAAAATGGTCGATCGATCGAGAGCTCATGGTCAGCTTGGAGACTTCTTCTCCAGCTCTTCTTCCTTCTTTCTATCTTCTTTGTAGCTTCCCTTGAAGCTTAGGAGAGATAGAACAATTCTTGACTTCAATTTGGCTTCATTGGAAGCTTTGTTCGTTGCCATTCAATGGCCAATCGATCCCTTAACCGACCTTCATGGTCGATTGCTTCTTCTTATTTGCGTCAGAATGATATGTGCCCACTGAATGGGTCATAACTTCTCAACGCCTGCTCGTATCCGGATGATTTTACTTCCACTGGAAAGCTTACTCAATTTCCAAGAATTTGTACAGGGAAATTGGAGCTGAATCGCAGTGAAAGGCCTTCGTACGAGTCGATCTTTAAGACGCTTCGACAGAGACTTTGCTTCTTGCCGAGAATATAACCAGAATTTGTGACTTCGTAACCAAGATGTTGAATCATCTTGGGAACCAATAACTTGAGTTTTCCATGGCACGAGCCATGTCTTGAGTCAAGAAACCTTGTGCCTAGAATAACCCCGAGTTCCTCGACATCTAGTGCACATCCAATCTTGAACTCCAACAACTTGACACTAACACACATCTTTGAGTTGATTCATCACTTTCCACCAGCTTGCCTTTCCATTAGGCGTCTCCACAAGAACTTCAACCAGCATTCCCTCTCGGTAAGCCTCGCGGGTTCACCCTTGATCTTCCGGAGCTTTGACTAAGATGAACACTCTTGTGGTCTCCAAAGCTTGATGGCCATTGGTTCTAACTTCAAACATTGTGTTGCGCCTTCAAGAACCAACAAGGTTCATAACCAAGACTTTTTGTCACCAGAATGAGAGTATTGGTAACCAGAATTCTGAGATTTTGTAGCCAAGAGAATAGAGTAACCAGAATGAGAGATTTAGTAACCAAGAATAAGAGATTTTGCGGAATAGAAAAGAGAATGAGTGTTTGGGTGTTTGTGGGTGTTTGGACAGAGATTTCCTCTGAATTTCTTTGCTTATAAAACCCAAAGCAGCTCAGATCTTTCAACCTGGCTCTGATACCATGTAAGATTTCAAAGAGAATGAGCTGCAAGATCCAATCTCCTCCATTAAACTCACAAGAGACTCACAAGAACACCAAATCTGACTTTGTGTGTTCTTGTGTATAACAACAAAGAAACGAGCTCAATGAGAGCTGTTCTTAAGTAGAATAAAGAGTTATACACGCCAATATGAGCTGTGTATACTCAAGAATAAGTGTAAGAAGCAGTAGCTTACATACACCAATAAGAACCCAAAACCCTTATAGAATCGTTTAGAGATAATGGAAGAGAATGAAATTGAAAGAGAGGTAGAGACCAAACATTGCCAAAGCTTGGGCTCTCCATAAGAGATTCAATAACCTAATCTACCCATTTGTAAGTATAGAGACGATTTTGTATAAAGGGGAAGACTCCCAAAAGAGAGCTTAACTTTTATTAAGCTTTAAGCATACATATATATACAAAATGAATGAGAAACATTGGGTGGCTTGTTGCCCTACTTCCCAACGTCTATATTGTTCAAATACATTCACTTACAACCAAAATAAAGTAGCTAAAGTGAAGAGAAAGTGACTTGAGGAGAGAGAGGGAGTTGCACCCAAAGCTTGATAGCGACAGCTCCTAAACGGCTCTCTAGGTGCAACATGTGACTCTTTCTTCTTCCTTCCCTTTGAACGACCAAAATGCTTTGTTGTAGTGATAGTGACAGCTTCTAGACTCTTCTTAACTTCACATGCGATTTGTTACAACTTCCTTTGCTTCCAAACACATGTGACACTTTTATTTTCCCACCTAAACACATTTGAATGTGTTTCAATACTTGTTGAGCGTTTGCAGCCTTTCTTCTATTAGTTCTTGGGCTTCTAAGTGTTGACACAAGTCTTGGGCCTTCATTAAACTCATTTTATCCAAGCCCCATACGAACTGCCTTCTCTTTACCCATCTTGCTCTCGACAATTCCTACGGACCGATCGTTCTACTAGATAGATCGATCGGTCCCTTGTTGTTGATTACAACAACTCATGGAGGATAGCTCATGTCTTCATCCATAGAAGTTTTCTTCAGCCTTGACACTCTTAAGCTTCTTCTCATAGCCATGATAACTCATTTACTTTGATCACATAGTCCACATGCGTTGAATGCACTTATAATCAAACCACCGGATGTATGATCTAACTTCTTTCATCACTTCTTCCCATCTAGTTCAGTACCTTCTTGACTTGCGCTCATTTATTTCAATACTCCCCCTCAAGCTTGACCAGAAGGGATGGAGGTTAAGCTTGGACGTAAATGAGCATGATCAAGTATCACTCCTTGAACCACACCAACTCGCCCTCGTCTTCTAGACTTCGGTCTTAGGTTTTCCCATTACCTTCTTCCTCTTAATACTCCCCCTCAAGCTTGGACGTTGGGGACCAAAGGCCAAGCTTGCAACACATAAAGGACTACCTCGTTAAAAACCTTAGCAAAGAAAACCTCTTGGGATAAAACTTTGCTAAGGGAAAAAGAGTGTAGCCGCCATGGTTGAATGAAGTAGCTATGGTCATGGTTTGAACGTGGGTTTGCTTAGGCACTTGCTTTGACTTCTTGTTGAGACTCAATCGTGTGTGTACTCGCTTGAGGGCCTTCTCCTCTCGGTCACCACTATGAATTGATCTTCCTTGAGTCAAGCTACATTAGCCATGCTTCTTCCCTTCCCATACCATAGCTTCCATGATGCAACCGGTTCTCTTCTTCTCATCTAGCTTCTTTTGATGGCTTTCTTTTTCTTTTACACCTTAATTCAAAAGATGTAAAGAAATCTTAAGTATATGTGCCATAAGAATATCATAAATCTTAGACGAGACTTGAGAGAACAAACTTATATTGAACTAACTAGTTCAATTTAAACACATGCATATAAATCAGATACAAACCATGAAATGCGGTTTTAAAAACATGCTAAATCCAATTTCAAATTCAGTTCATAAAACAGATTTTAACAAATTGACTAATGTCATGGAAATAATTTTAAAACTGGTATTAAGCTTTTCAAAACCTTATAAAGTACTTATAAAAATATTTTTCACCTTTTAAAATAATAAAAATCGTTTGAAAAATATTTTAAAATATTTTCAACTTTAAAAGTAATTTAAAATCGATTTTAAAAATATTGCCACCATTTTCAAAACCTCAAAACTGAATTTAAGAAATATTTGAAAAGAGAATTTAAATGTAAATAAATTCAACCTTGATAAATCTAAATCAAAAATATGACTAACACTAATCATATTTTGACAACTTAACAATTCAAATCACAATCAACACCTAAAATCATTTTAAACAATGAAGGCTCCAATTATGATCATCATGCAATTTCAAGTTCAAATATGAGCAATCTAATCAACAAAATTTAAAGAGTAAGGTTTAGAATTAGCCTTTTGTCTTCTTTGTTGTAAATGGTTGGATGAGACTTGGTTTGCATCACCATTTGAGTTTCTGCCCATTGGTCTCCTCTTCATGGTTGATGACTACTAGATCTCAATCCACCTCTCTTCTACATCCAGATTTGGATGAGCTTCTTGTTGATCAATGGATGGACGTACGGTTGAGACCCGGACACAGCTGATCGATCGGTCGAGAACTCATGGTCGATCGGTCGAGAAAATTCGGTCTCGATGATGGAGAGATCGATCGGTCTCGATGATGAAAATGGTCGATCGATCGAGAGCTCATGGTCAGCTTGGAGACTTCTTCTCCAGCGCTTCTTCCTTCTTTCTATCTTCTTTGTAGCTTCCCTTGAAGCTTAGGAGAGATAGAACAATTCTTGACTTCAATTTGGCTTCATTGGAAGCTTTGTTCGTTGCCATTCAATGGCCAATCGATCCCTTAACCGACCTTCATGGTCGATTGCTTCTTCTTATTTGCGTCAGAATGATATGTGCCCACTGAATGGGTCATAACTTCTCAACGCCTGCTCGTATCCGGATGATTTTACTTCCACTGGAAAGCTTACTCAATTTCCAAGAATTTGTACAGGGAAATTGGAGCTGAATCGCAGTGAAAGGCCTTCGTACGAGTCGATCTTTAAGACGCTTCGACAGAGACTTTGCTTCTTGCCGAGAATATAACCAGAATTTGTGACTTCGTAACCAAGATGTTGAATCATCTTGGGAACCAATAACTTGAGTTTTCCATGGCACGAGCCATGTCTTGAGTCAAGAAACCTTGTGCCTAGAATAACCCCGAGTTCCTCGACATCTAGTGCACATCCAATCTTGAACTCCAACAACTTGACACTAACACACATCTTTGAGTTGATTCATCACTTTCCACCAGCTTGCCTTTCCATTAGGCGTCTCCACAAGAACTTCAACCAGCATTCCCTCTCGGTAAGCCTCGCGGGTTCACCCTTGATCTTCCGGAGCTTTGACTAAGATGAACACTCTTGTGGTCTCCAAAGCTTGATGGCCATTGGTTCTAACTTCAAACATTGTGTTGCGCCTTCAAGAACCAACAAGGTTCATAACCAAGACTTTTTGTCACCAGAATGAGAGTATTGGTAACCAGAATTCTGAGATTTTGTAGCCAAGAGAATAGAGTAACCAGAATGAGAGATTTAGTAACCAAGAATAAGAGATTTTGCGGAATAGAAAAGAGAATGAGTGTTTGGGTGTTTGTGGGTGTTTGGACAGAGATTTCCTCTGAATTTCTTTGCTTATAAAACCCAAAGCAGCTCAGATCTTTCAACCTGGCTCTGATACCATGTAAGATTTCAAAGAGAATGAGCTGCAAGATCCAATCTCCTCCATTAAACTCACAAGAGACTCACAAGAACACCAAATCTGACTTTGTGTGTTCTTGTGTATAACAACAAAGAAACGAGCTCAATGAGAGCTGTTCTTAAGTAGAATAAAGAGTTATACACGCCAATATGAGCTGTGTATACTCAAGAATAAGTGTAAGAAGCAGTAGCTTACATACACCAATAAGAACCCAAAACCCTTATAGAATCGTTTAGAGATAATGGAAGAGAATGAAATTGAAAGAGAGGTAGAGACCAAACATTGCCAAAGCTTGGGCTCTCCATAAGAGATTCAATAACCTAATCTACCCATTTGTAAGTATAGAGACGATTTTGTATAAAGGGGAAGACTCCCAAAAGAGAGCTTAACTTTTATTAAGCTTTAAGCATACATATATATACAAAATGAATGAGAAACATTGGGTGGCTTGTTGCCCTACTTCCCAACGTCTATATTGTTCAAATACATTCACTTACAACCAAAATAAAGTAGCTAAAGTGAAGAGAAAGTGACTTGAGGAGAGAGAGGGAGTTGCACCCAAAGCTTGATAGCGACAGCTCCTAAACGGCTCTCTAGGTGCAACATGTGACTCTTTCTTCTTCCTTCCCTTTGAACGACCAAAATGCTTTGTTGTAGTGATAGTGACAGCTTCTAGACTCTTCTTAACTTCACATGCGATTTGTTACAACTTCCTTTGCTTCCAAACACATGTGACACTTTTATTTTCCCACCTAAACACATTTGAATGTGTTTCAATACTTGTTGAGCGTTTGCAGCCTTTCTTCTATTAGTTCTTGGGCTTCTAAGTGTTGACACAAGTCTTGGGCCTTCATTAAACTCATTTTATCCAAGCCCCATACGAACTGCCTTCTCTTTACCCATCTTGCTCTCGACAATTCCTACGGACCGATCGTTCTACTAGATAGATCGATCGGTCCCTTGTTGTTGATTACAACAACTCATGGAGGATAGCTCATGTCTTCATCCATAGAAGTTTTCTTCAGCCTTGACACTCTTAAGCTTCTTCTCATATCCATGATAACTCATTTACTTTGATCACATAGTCCACATGCTATGAATGCACTTATGATCAAACCACCGGATGTATGATCTAACTTCTTTCATCACTTCTTCCCATCTAGTTCAGTACCTTCTTGACTTGCGCTCATTTATTTCAATACTTATCCCATTTGGGACCAGATTTCAATAAGTCTTTCTTCACACTTCTAAACATTCTTCATCCATTCTAGCACTTGTAATCAATCAAATTCATTGTATTATAACATATTCTAACCCAAAATACCTTGTACAAGCCATTTACAGCATCAAAGCAATGGTTGTGGGTTCATATCCCATTTGAGACCAAATTTCAACAAGTCTTTCTTCACACTTCTAACCATTCTTCATCCATGTCTAGGACTTGTAATCAATCAAATTCATTGTATTATAACATATTCTAACCCAAAATAACTTTATACAAGCCATTTACTGCCTCAAAGCAATGGTTGTGGGTTATTATCCCATTTGGGACCAGATTTCAACAAGTCTTTCTTCACACTTCTAAACATTCTACATCCATCTCTAGCACTTGTAATCAATCAAATTCATTGTATTATAACATATTCTAATCCAAAATAACCTTATACAAGCCATTTAATGCCTCAAAGCAATGGTTGTGGGTTCTTATCCCATTTGGGACCAGATTTCAATAAGTCTTTCTTCACACTTCTAAACATTCTTCATCCATCTCTAGCACTTGTAATCAATCAAATTCATTGTATTATAACATATTCTAACCCAAAATAACTTTATACAATCCATTTACAGCCTCAAAGCATTGGTTGTGGGTTCTTATCCCATTTGGGACCAATTTTCAACAAGTCTTTCTTCACACTTCTAAAGATTCTTCATCCATCTCTAGCACTTGTAATCAATCAAATTCATTGTATTATAACATATTCTAACCCAAAATAACTTTATACAAGCCATTTACAGCCTCAAAGCTTGGTTGTGGGTTCTTATCCAATTTGGGACCAGATTTCAATAAGTCTTTCTTCACACTTCTAAACATTCTTCATCCATCACTAGCACTTGTAATCAATCAAATTCATTGTATTATAACATATTCTAACCCAAAATGACCTTTTACAAGCCATTTACTGCATCAAAGCAATGGTTGTGGGTTCTTATCCCATTTGGGACCAAATTTCAACAAGTCTTTCTTCACACTTCTAACCATTCTTCATACATGTCTAGGACTTGTAATCAATCAAATTCATTGTATTATAACATATTCTAACCCAAAATAACTTTATACAAGCCATTTACTGCCTCAAAGCAATGGTTGTGGGTTCTTATCCCATTTGGGACCAGATTTCACTAAGTCTTTCTTCACACTTCTAAACATTCTACATCCATCTCTAGCACTTGTAATCAATCAAATTCATTGTATTATAACATATTCTAACCCAAAATAACCTTTTACAAGCCATTTACTGCCTCAAAGCAATGGTTGTGGGTTCTTATCCCATTTGGGACCAGATTTCAACAAGTCTTTCTTCACACTTCTAAAGATTCTTCATCCATCTCTAGGATTTGTAATCAAGCAAATTCATTGTATTATACCATATTCTAACCCAAAATAACTTTATACAAGCCATTTACTGCCTCAAAGCATTGGTTTTGGGTTCTTATCCCATTTGGGACCAGATTTCAATAAGTCTTTCTTCACACTTCTAAACATTCTCATCCATCTCTAGCACTTGTAATCAATCAAATTCATTGTATTATAACATATTCTAACCCAAAATAACCTTTTATAAGCCATTTACTGCCTCAAAGCAATGGTTGTTGGTTCTTATCCCATTTGGGACCAGATTTCAACAAGTCTTTCTTCACACTTCTAAAGATTCTTCATCCATCTCTAGCACTTGTAATCAATCAAATTCATTGTATTATAACATATTCTAACCCAAAATAACTTTATACAAGCCATTTACAGCCTCAAAACTTGGTTTTGGGTTCTTATCCCATTTGGGACCAGATTTCAACAAGTCTTTCTTCACACTTCTAAAGATTCTTCATCCATCTCTAGCACTTGTAATCAATCAAATTCATTGTATTATAACATATTCTAACCCAAAATAACTTTATACAAGCCATTTACAGCCTCAAAGCTTGGTTGTGGGTTCTTATCCAATTTGGGACCAGATTTCAATAAGTCTTTCTTCACACTTCTAAACATTCTTCATCCATCACTAGCACTTGTAATCAATCAAATTCATTGTATTATAACATATTCTAACCCAAAATGACCTTTTACAAGCCATTTACTGCATCAAAGCAATGGTTGTGGGTTCTTATCCCATTTGGGACCAAATTTCAACAAGTCTTTCTTCACATTTCTAACCATTCTTCATACATGTCTAGGACTTGTAATCAATCAAATTCATTGTATTATAACATATTCTAACCCAAAATAACTTTATACAAGCCATTTACTGCCTCAAAGCAATGGTTGTGGGTTCTTATCCCATTTGGGACCAGATTTCACTAAGTCTTTCTTCACACTTCTAAACATTCTACATCCATCTCTAGCACTTGTAATCAATCAAATTCATTGTATTATAACATATTCTAACCCAAAATAACCTTTTACAAGCCATTTACTGCCTCAAAGCAATGGTTGTGGGTTCTTATCCCATTTGGGACCAGATTTCAACAAGTCTTTCTTCACACTTCTAAAGATTCTTCATCCATCTCTAGGATTTGTAATCAAGCAAATTCATTGTATTATACCATATTCTAACCCAAAATAACTTTATACAAGCCATTTACTGCCTCAAAGCATTGGTTTTGGGTTCTTATCCCATTTGGGACCAGATTTCAATAAGTCTTTCTTCACACTTCTAAACATTCTCATCCATCTCTAGCACTTGTAATCAATCAAATTCATTGTATTATAACATATTCTAACCCAAAATAACCTTTTATAAGCCATTTACTGCCTCAAAGCAATGGTTGTTGGTTCTTATCCCATTTGGGACCAGATTTCAACAAGTCTTTCTTCACACTTCTAAAGATTCTTCATCCATCTCTAGCACTTGTAATCAATCAAATTCATTGTATTATAACATATTCTAACCCAAAATAACTTTATACAAGCCATTTACAGCCTCAAAACTTGGTTTTGGGTTCTTATCCCATTTGGGACCAGATTTCAACAAGTCTTTCTTCACACTTCTAAAGATTCTTCATCCATCTCTAGCACTTGTAATCAATCAAATTCATTGTATTATAACATATTCTAACCCAAAATAACTTTATACAAGCCATTTACAGCCTCAAAGCTTGGTTGTGGGTTCTTATCCAATTTGGGACCAGATTTCAATAAGTCTTTCTTCACACTTCTAAACATTCTTCATCCATCACTAGCACTTGTAATCAATCAAATTCATTGTATTATAACATATTCTAACCCAAAATGACCTTTTACAAGCCATTTACTGCATCAAAGCAATGGTTGTGGGTTCTTATCCCATTTGGGACCAAATTTCAACAAGTCTTTCTTCACACTTCTAACCATTCTTCATACATGTCTAGGACTTGTAATCAATCCAATTCATTGTATTATAACATATTCTAACCCAAAATAACTTTATACAAGCCATTTACTGCCTCAAAGCAATGGTTGTGGGTTCTTATCCCATTTGGGACCAGATTTCACTAAGTCTTTCTTCACACTTCTAAACATTCTACATCCATCTCTAGCACTTGTAATCAATCAAATTCATTGTATTATAACATATTCTAACCCAAAATAACCTTTTACAAGCCATTTACTGCCTCAAAGCAATGGTTGTGGGTTCTTATCCCATTTGGGACCAGATTTCAACAAGTCTTTCTTCACACTTCTAAAGATTCTTCATCCATCTCTAGGATTTGTAATCAAGCAAATTCATTGTATTATACCATATTCTAACCCAAAATAACTTTATACAAGCCATTTACTGCCTCAAAGCATTGGTTTTGGGTTCTTATCCCATTTGGGACCAGATTTCAATAAGTCTTTCTTCACACTTCTAAACATTCTCATCCATCTCTAGCACTTGTAATCAATCAAATTCATTGTATTATAACATATTCTAACCCAAAATAACCTTTTATAAGCCATTTACTGCCTCAAAGCAATGGTTGTGGGTTCTTATCCCATTTGGGACCAGATTTCAACAAGTCTTTCTTCACACTTCTAAAGATTCTTCATCCATCTCTAGCACTTGTAATCAATCAAATTCATTGTATTATAACATATTCTAACCCAAAATAACTTTATACAAGCCATTTACAGCCTCAAAACTTGGTTTTGGGTTCTTATCCCATTTGGGACCAAATTTCAATAAGTCTTTCTTCACACTTCTAAACATTCTTCATCCATCTCTAGGATTTGTAATCAAGCAAATTTATTGTATTATACCATATTCTAACCCAAAATAACTTTATACAAGCCATTTACTGCCTCAAAGCATTGGTTTTGGGTTCTTATCCCATTTGGGACCAAATTTCAATAAGTCTTTCTTCACACTTCTAAACATTCTTCATCCATCTCTAGCACTTGTAATCAATCAAATTCATTTTATTATAACATATTCTAACCCAAAATAACCTTTTATAAGCCATTTACTGCCTCAAAGCAATGGTTGTGGGTTCTTATCCAATTTGGGACCAGATTTCAATAAGTCTTTCTTCACACTTCTAAACATTCTTCATCCATCACTAGCACTTGTAATCAATCAAATTCATTGTATTATAACATATTCTAACCCAAAATGACCTTTTACAAGCCATTTACTGCATCAAAGCAATGGTTGTGGGTTCTTATCCCATTTGGGACCAAATTTCAACAAGTCTTTCTTCACACTTCTAACCATTCTTCATACATGTCTAGGACTTGTAATCAATCAAATTCATTGTATTATAACATATTCTAACCCAAAATAACTTTATACAAGCCATTTACTGCCTCAAAGCAATGGTTGTGGGTTCTTATCCCATTTGGGACCAGATTTCACTAAGTCTTTCTTCACACTTCTAAACATTCTACATCCATCTCTAGCACTTGTAATCAATCAAATTCATTGTATTATAACATATTCTAACCCAAAATAACCTTTTACAAGCCATTTACTGCCTCAAAGCAATGGTTGTGGGTTCTTATCCCATTTGGGACCAGATTTCAACAAGTCTTTCTTCACACTTCTAAAGATTCTTCATCCATCTCTAGGATTTGTAATCAAGCAAATTCATTGTATTATACCATATTCTAACCCAAAATAACTTTATACAAGCCATTTACTGCCTCAAAGCATTGGTTTTGGGTTCTTATCCCATTTGGGACCAGATTTCAATAAGTCTTTCTTCACACTTCTAAACATTCTCATCCATCTCTAGCACTTGTAATCAATCAAATTCATTGTATTATAACATATTCTAACCCAAAATAACCTTTTATAAGCCATTTACTGCCTCAAAGCAATGGTTGTGGGTTCTTATCCCATTTGGGACCAGATTTCAACAAGTCTTTCTTCACACTTCTAAAGATTCTTCATCCATCTCTAGCACTTGTAATCAATCAAATTCATTGTATTATAACATATTCTAACCCAAAATAACTTTATACAAGCCATTTACAGCCTCAAAACTTGGTTTTGGGTTCTTATCCCATTTGGGACCAAATTTCAATAAGTCTTTCTTCACACTTCTAAACATTCTTCATCCATCTCTAGCACTTGTAATCAATCAAATTCATTGTATTATAACATATTCTAACCCAAAATAACCTTTTATAAGCCATTTACTGCCTCAAAGCAATGGTTGTGGGTTCTTATCCCATTTGGGACCAAATTTCAATAAGTCTTTCTTCACACTTCTAAACATTCTTCATCCATCTCTAGCACTTGTAATCAATCAAATTCATTGTATTATAACATATTCTAACCCAAAATAACCTTTTACAAGCCATTTACTGCATCAAAGAAATGGTTGTGGGTTCTTATCCCATTTGGGACCAAATTTCAACAAATTTTTCTTCACACTTCTAACCATTCTTCATACATGTCTAGGACTTGTAATCAATCAAATTCATTGTATTATAACATATTCTAACCCAAAATAACTTTATACAAGCCATTTACTGCCTCAAAGCAATGGTTGTGGGTACTTATCCCATTTGGGACCAGATTTCAATAAGTCTTTCTTAACACTTCTAAACATTCTTCATCCATCTCTAGGATTTGTAATCAAGCAAATTTATTGTATTATACCATATTCTAACCCAAAATAACTTTATACAAGCCATTTACTGCCTCAAAGCATTGGTTTTGGGTTCTTATCCCATTTGGGACCAAATTTCAATAAGTCTTTCTTCACACTTCTAAACATTCTTCATCCATCTCTAGCACTTGTAATCAATCAAATTCATTTTATTATAACATATTCTAACCCAAAATAACCTTTTATAAGCCATTTACTGCCTCAAAGCAATGGTTGTGGGTTCTTATCCCATTTGGGACCAGATTTCAACAAGTCTTTCTTCACACTTCTAAAGATTCTTCATTCATCTCTAGCACTTGTAATCAATCAAATTCATTGTATTATAACATATTCTAACCCAAAATAACTTTATACAAGCCATTTACAGCCTCAAAGCTTGGTTGTGGGTTCTTATCCCATTTGGGACCAGATTTCAACAAGTCTTTCTTCACACTTCTAAACATTCTTCATCCATCTCTGGGACTTGTAATCAATCAAATTCATTGTATTATAACATATTCTAACCCAAAATAACCTTTTACAAGCCATTTACTGCCTCAAAGCAATGGTTGTGGGTTCTTATCCCATTTGGGACCAGATTTCATTAAGTCTTTCTTCACACTTCTAAACATTCTTCATCCATCTCTAGCACTTGTAATCAATCAAATTCATTGTATTATAACATATTCTAACCTAAAATAACTTTATACAATCCATTTACAGCCTCAAAGCATTGGTTGTGGGTTCTTATCCCATTTGGGACCAATTTTCAACAAGTCTTTCTTCACACTTCTAAAGATTCTTCATCCATCTCTAGCACTTGTAATCAATCAAATTCATTGTATTATAACATATTCTAACCCAAAATAACTTTATACAAGCCATTTACAGCCTCAAAGCTTGGTTGTGGGTTCTTATCCAATTTGGGACCAGATTTCAATAAGTCTTTCTTCACACTTCTAAACATTCTTCATCCATCACTAGCACTTGTAATCAATCAAATTCATTGTATTATAACATATTCTAACCCAAAATGACCTTTTACAAGCCATTTACTGCATCAAAGCAATGGTTGTGGGTTCTTATCCCATTTGGGACCAAATTTCAACAAGTCTTTCTTCACACTTCTAACCATTCTTCATACATGTCTAGGACTTGTAATCAATCAAATTCATTGCATTATAACATATTCTAACCCAAAATAACTTTATACAAGCCATTTACTGCCTCAAAGCAATGGTTGTGGGTTCTTATCCCATTTGGGACCAGATTTCAACAAGTCTTTCTGCACACTTCTAAACATTCTACATCCATCTCTAGCACTTGTAATCAATCAAATTCATTGTATTATAACATATTCTAACCCAAAATAACCTTTTACAAGCCATTTACTGCCTCAAAGCAATGGTTGTGGGTTCTTATCCCATTTGGGACCAGATTTCAACAAGTCTTTCTTCACACTTCTAAAGATTCTTCATCCATCTCTAGGATTTGTAATCAAGCAAATTCATTGTATTATACCATATTCTAACCCAAAATAACTTTATACAAGCCATTTACTGCCTCAAAGCATTGGTTTTGGGTTCTTATCCCATTTGGGACCAGATTTCAATAAGTCTTTCTTCACACTTCTAAACATTCTCATCCATCTCTAGCACTTGTAATCAATCAAATTCATTGTATTATAACATATTCTAACCCAAAATAACCTTTTATAAGCCATTTACTGCCTCAAAGCAATGGTTGTGGGTTCTTATCCCATTTGGGACCAGATTTCAACAAGTCTTTCTTCACACTTCTAAAGATTCTTCATCCATCTCTAGCACTTGTAATCAATCAAATTCATTGTATTATAACATATTCTAACCCAAAATAACTTTATACAAGCCATTTACAGCCTCAAAACTTGGTTTTGGGTTCTTATTCCATTTGGAACCAAATTTCAATAAGTCTTTCTTCACACTTCTAAACATTCTTCATCCATCTCTAGCACTTGTAATCAATCAAATTCATTGTATTATAACATATTCTAACCCAAAATAACCTTTTATAAGCCATTTACTGCCTCAAAGCAATGGTTGTGGGTTCTTATCCCATTTGGGATCAAATTTCAATAAGTCTTTCTTCACACTTCTAAACATTCTTCATCCATCACTAGCACTTGTAATCAATCAAATTCATTGTATTATAACATATTCTAACCCAAAATGACCTTTTACAAGCCATTTACTGCATCAAAGCAATGGTTGTGGGTTCTTATCCCATTTGGGACCAAATTTCAACAAGTCTTTCTTCACACTTCTAACCATTCTTCATACATGTCTAGGACTTGTAATCAATCAAATTCATTGTATTATAACATATTCTAACCCAAAATAACTTTATACAAGCCATTTACTGCCTCAAAGCAATGGTTGTGGGTTGTTATCCCATTTGGGACCAGATTTCTCTAAGTCTTTCTTCACACTTCTAAACATTCTACATCCATCTCTAGCACTTGTAATCAATCAAATTCATTGTATTATAACATATTCTAACCCAAAATAACCTTTTACAAGCCATTTACTGCCTCAAAGCAATGGTTGTGGGTTCTTATCCCATTTGGGACCAGATTTCAACAAGTCTTTCTTCACACTTCCAAAGATTCTTCATCCATCTCTAGGATTTGTAATCAAGCAAATTCATTGTATTATACCATATTCTAACCCAAAATAACTTTATACAAGCCATTTACTGCCTCAAAGCATTGGTTTTGGGTTCTTATCCCATTTGGGACCAGATTTCAATAAGTCTTTCTTCACACTTCTAAACATTCTCATCCATCTCTAGCACTTGTAATCAATCAAATTCATTGTATTATAACATATTCTAACCCAAAATAACCTTTTATAAGCCATTTACTGCCTCAAAGCAATGGTTGTGGGTTCTTATCCCATTTGGGACCAGATTTCAACAAGTCTTTCTTCACACTTCTAAAGATTCTTCATCCATCTCTAGCACTTGTAATCAATCAAATTCATTGTATTATAACATATTCTAACCCAAAATAACTTTATACAAGCCATTTACAGCCTCAAAGCTTGGTTGTGGGTTCTTATCCCATTTGGGACCAGATTTCAACAAGTCTTTCTTCACACTTCTAAACATTCTTCATCCATCTCTGGGACTTGTAATCAATCAAATTCATTGTATTATAACATATTCTAACCCAAAATAACCTTTTACAAGCCATTTACTGCCTCAAAGCAATGGTTGTGGGTTCTTATCCCATTTGGGACCAGATTTCATTAAGTCTTTCTTCACACTTCTAAACATTCTTCATCCATCTCTAGCACTTGTAATCAATCAAATTCATTGTATTATAACATATTCTAACCCAAAATAACTTTATACAATCCATTTACAGCCTCAAAGCATTGGTTGTGGGTTCTTATCCCATTTGGGACCAATTTTCAACAAGTCTTTCTTCACACTTCTAAAGATTCTTCATCCATCTCTAGCACTTGTAATCAATCAAATTCATTGTATTATAACATATTCTAACCCAAAATAACTTTATACAAGCCATTTACAGCCTCAAAGCTTGGTTGTGGGTTCTTATCCAATTTGGGACCAGATTTCAATAAGTCTTTCTTCACACTTCTAAACATTCTTCATCCATCACTAGCACTTGTAATCAATCAAATTCATTGTATTATAACATATTCTAACCCAAAATGACCTTTTACAAGCCATTTACTGCATCAAAGCAATGGTTGTGGGTTCTTATCCCATTTGGGACCAAATTTCAACAAGTCTTTCTTCACACTTCTAACCATTCTTCATACATGTCTAGGACTTGTAATCAATCAAATTCATTGTATTATAACATATTCTAACCCAAAATAACTTTATACAAGCCATTTACTGCCTCAAAGCAATGGTTGTGGGTTCTTATCCCATTTGGGACCAGATTTCAACAAGTCTTTCTTCACACTTCTAAACATTCTACATCCATCTCTAGCACTTGTAATCAATCAAATTCATTGTATTATAACATATTCTAACCCAAAATAACCTTTTACAAGCCATTTACTGCCTCAAAGCAATGGTTGTGGGTTCTTATCCCATTTGGGACCAGATTTCAACAAGTCTTTCTTCACACTTCTAAAGATTCTTCATCCATCTCTAGGATTTGTAATCAAGCAAATTCATTGTATTATACCATATTCTAACCCAAAATAACTTTATACAAGCCATTTACTGCCTCAAAGCATTGGTTTTGGGTTCTTATCCCATTTGGGACCAGATTTCAATAAGTCTTTCTTCACACTTCTAAACATTCTCATCCATCTCTAGCACTTGTAATCAATCAAATTCATTGTATTATAACATATTCTAACCCAAAATAACCTTTTATAAGCCATTTACTGCCTTAAAGCAATGGTTGTGGGTTCTTATCCCATTTGGGACCAGATTTCAACAAGTCTTTCTTCACACTTCTAAACATTCTTCATCCATCTCTAGGATTTGTAATCAATCAAATTCATTGTATTATAACATATTCTAACCCAAAATAACCTTTTATAAGCCATTTACTGCCTTAAAGCAATGGTTGTGGGTTCTTATCCCATTTGGGACCAGATTTCAACAAGTCTTTCTTCACACTTCTAAACATTCTTCATCCATCTCTAGCACTTGTAATCAATCAAATTCATTGTATTTTAACATATTCTAACCTAAAATAACTTTATACAAGCCATTTACAGCCTCAAAACTTGGTTTTGGGTTCTTATCCCATTTGGGACCAAATTTCAATAAGTCTTTCTTCACACTTCTAAACATTCTTCATCCATCTCTAGCACTTGTAATCAATCAAATTCATTGTATTATAACATATTCTAACCCAAAATAACCTTTTATAAGCCATTTACTGCCTCAAAGCAATGGTTGTGGGTTGTTATCCCATTTGGGACCAAATTTCAATAAGTCTTTCTTCACACTTCTAAACATTCTTCATCCATCTCTAGCACTTGTAATCAATCAAATTCATTGTATTATAACATATTCTAACCCAAAATAACCTTTTACAAGCCATTTACTGCATCAAAGAAATGGTTGTGGGTTCTTATCCCATTTGGGACCAAATTTCAACAAATTTTTCTCCACACTTCTAACCATTCTTCATACATGTCTAGGACTTGTAATCAATCAAATTCATTGTATTATAACATATTCTAACCCAAAATAACTTTATACAAGCCATTTACTGCCTCAAAGCAAGGGTTGTGGGTACTTATCCCATTTGGGACCAGATTTCAATAAGTCTTTCTTAACACTTCTAAACATTCTTCATCCATCTCTAGGATTTGTAATCAAGCAAATTTATTGTATTATACCATATTCTAACCCAAAATAACTTTATACAAGCCATTTACTGCCTCAAAGCATTGGTTTTGGGTTCTTATCCCATTTGGGACCAAATTTTAATAAGTCTTTCTTCACACTTCTAAACATTCTTCATCCATCTCTAGCACTTGTAATCAATCAAATTCATTGTATTATAACATATTCTAACCCAAAATAACCTTTTATAAGCCATTTACTGCCTCAAAGCAATGGTTGTGGGTTCTTATCCCATTTGGGACCAGATTTCAACAAGTCTTTCTTCACACTTCTAAAGATTCTTCATCCATCTCTAGCACTTGTAATCAATCAAATTCATTGTATTATAACATATTCTAACCCAAAATAACTTTATACAAGCCATTTACAGCCTCAAAGCTTGGTTGTGGGTTCTTATCCAATTTGGGACCAGATTTCAATAAGTCTTTCTTCACACTTCTAAACATTCTTCATCCATCTCTAGCACTTGTAATCAATCAAATTCATTGTATTATAACATATTCTAACCCAAAATTACCTTTTACAAGCCATTTACTGCATCAAAGCAATGGTTGTGGGTTCTTATCCCATTTGGGACCAAATTTCAACAAGTCTTTCTTCACACTTCTAACCATTCTTCATACATGTCTAGGACTGGTAATCAATCAAATTCATTGTATTATAACATATTCTAACCCAAAATAACTTTATACAAGCCATTTACTGCCTCAAAGCAATGGTTGTGGGTTCTTATCCCATTTGGGACCAGATTTCAACAAGTCTTTCTTCACACTTCTAAACATTCTTCATCCATCTCTAGGATTTGTAATCAAGCAAATTCATTGTATTATACCATATTCTAACCCAAAATAACTTTATACAAGCCATTTACTGCCTCAAAGCATTGGTTTTGGGTTCTTATCCCATTTGGGACCAGATTTCAATAAGTCTTTCTTCACACTTCTAAACATTCTCATCCATCTCTAGCACTTGTAATCAATCAAATTCATTGTATTATAACATATTCTAACCCAAAATAACCTTTTATAAGCCATTTACTGCCTCAAAGCAATGGTTGTGGGTTCTTATCCCATTTGGGACCAGATTTCAACAAGTCTTTCTTCACACTTCTAAAGATTCTTCATCCATCTCTAGCACTTGTAATCAATCAAATTCATTGTATTATAACATATTCTAACCCAAAATAACTTTATACAAGCCATTTACAGCCTCAAAACTTGGTTGTGGGTTCTTATCCAATTTGGGACCAGATTTCAATAAGTCTTTCTTCACACTTCTAAACATTCTTCATCCATCTCTAGCACTTGTAATCAATCAAATTCATTGTATTATAACATATTCTAACCCAAAATGACCTTTTACAAGCCATTTACTGCATCAAAGCAATGGTTGTGGGTTCTTATCCCATTTGGGACCAAATTTCAATAAGTCTTTCTTCACACTTCTAAACATTCTTCATCCATCTCTAGCACTTGTAATCAATCAAATTCATTGTATTATAACATATTCTAACCCAAAATAACCTTTTATAAGCCATTTACTGCCTTAAAGCAATGGTTGTGGGTTCTTATCCCATTTGGGACCAGATTTCAACAAGTCTTTCTTCACACTTCTAAAGATTCTTCATCCATCTCTAGCACTTGTAATCAATCAAATTCATTGAATTATAACATATTCTAACCCAAAATAACTTTATACAAGCCATTTACAGCCTCAAAACTTGGTTTTGGGTTCTTATCCCATTTGGGACCAAATTTCAATAAGTCTTTCTTCACACTTCTAAACATTCTTCATCCATCTCTAGCACTTGTAATCAATCAAATTCATTGTATTATAACATATTCTAACCCAAAATAACCTTTTATAAGCCATTTACTGCCTCAAAGCAATGGTTGTGGGTTCTTATCCCATTTGGGACCAAATTTCAATAAGTCTTTCTTCACACTTCTAAAGATTCTTCATCCATCTCTAGCACTTGTAATCAATCAAATTCATTGTATTATAACATATTCTAACCCAAAATAACTTTATACAAGCCATTTACAGCCTCAAAACTTGGTTTTGGGTTCTTATCCCATTTGGGACCAAATTTCAATAAGTCTTTCTTCACACTTCTAAACATTCTTCATCCATCTCTAGCACTTGTAATCAATCAAATTCATTGTATTATAACATATTCTAACCCAAAATAACCTTTTATAAGCCATTTACTGCCTCAAAGCAATGGTTGTGGGTTCTTATCCCATTTGGGACCAAATTTCAATAAGTCTTTCTTCACACTTCTAAACATTCTTCATCCATCTCTAGCACTTGTAATCAATCAAATTCATTGTATTATAACATATTCTAACCCAAAATAACCTTTTACAAGCCATTTACTGCATCAAAGAAATGATTGTGGGTTCTTATCCCATTTGGGACCAAATTTCAACAAATTTTTCTTCACACTTCTAACCATTCTTCATACATGTCTAGGACTTGTAATTAATCAAATTCATTCTATTATAACATATTCTAACCCAAAAAAACTTTATACAAGCCATTTACTGCCTCAAAGCAATGGTTGTGGGTACTTATCCCATTTGGGACCAGATTTCAATAAGTCTTTCTTAACATATTCTAACCCAAAATAACTTTATACAAGCCATTTACAGCCTCAAAACTTGGTTTTGGGTTCTTATCCCATTTGGGACCAAATTTCAATAAGTCTTTCTTCACACTTCTAAACATTCTTCATCCATCTCTAGCACTTGTAATCAATCAAATTCATTGTATTATAACATATTCTAACCCAAAATAACTTTATACAAGCCATTTACTGCCTCAAAGCAATGGTTGTGGGTTCTTATCCTATTTGGGACCAGATTTCAACAAGTCTTTCTTCATACTTCTAAACATTCTACATCCATCTCTAGCACTTGTAATCAATCAAATTCATTGTATTATAACATATTCTAACCCAAAATAACCTTTTACAAGCCATTTACTGCCTCAAAGCAATGGTTGTGGGTTCTTATCCCATTTGGGACCAGATTTCAACAAGTCTTTCTTCACACTTCTAAACATTCTTCATCCATCTCTAGGATTTGTAATCAAGCAAATTCATTGTATTATACCATATTCTAACCCAAAATAACTTTATACAAGCCATTTACTGCCTCAAAGCATTGGTTTTGGGTTCTTATCCCATTTGGGACCAGATTTCAATAAGTCTTTCTTCACACTTCTAAACATTCTCATCCATCTCTAGCACTTGTAATCAATCAAATTCATTGTATTATAACATATTCTAACCCAAAATAACCTTTTATAAGCCATTTACTGCCTCAAAGCAATGGTTGTGGGTTCTTATCCCATTTGGGACCAGATTTCAACAAGTCTTTCTTCACACTTCTAAAGATTCTTCATCCATCTCTAGCACTTGTAATCAATCAAATTCATTGTATTATAACATATTCTAACCCAAAATAACTTTATACAAGCCATTTACAGCCTCAAAACTTGGTTGTGGGTTCTTATCCAATTTGGGACCAGATTTCAATAAGTCTTTCTTAACACTTCTAAACATTCTTCATCCATCTCTAGGACTTGTAATCAATAAAATTCATTGTATTATAACATATTCTAACCCAAAATAAATTTATACAAGCCATTTACTGCCTCAAAGCAATTGGTTGTGGGTTCTTATCCCATTTGGGACCAAATTTCAATAAGTCTTTCTTCACACTTCTAAACATTCTTCATCCATCTCTAGCACTTGTAATCAATCAAATTCATTGTATTATAACATTTTCTAACCCAAAATGACCTTTTACAAGCCATTTACTGCATCAAAGCAATGGTTGTGGGTTCTTATCCCATTTGGGACCAAATTTCAACAAGTCTTTCTTCACACTTCTAACCATTCTTCATACATGTCTAGGACTTGTAATCAATCAAATTCATTGTATTATAACATATTCTAACCCAAAATAACTTTATACAAGCCATTTACTGCCTCAAAGCAATGGTTGTGGGTTCTTATCCCATTTGGGACCAGATTTCAACAAGTCTTTCTTCATACTTCTAAACATTCTACATCCATCTCTAGCACTTGTAATCAATCAAATTCATTGTATTATAACATATTCTAACCCAAAATAACCTTTTACAAGCCATTTACTGCCTCAAAGCAATGGTTGTGGGTTCTTATCCCATTTGGGACCAGATTTCAACAAGTCTTTCTTCACACTTCTAAACATTCTTCATCCATCTCTAGGATTTGTAATCAAGCAAATTCATTGTATTATACCATATTCTAACCCAAAATAACTTTATACAAGCCATTTACTGCCTCAAAGCATTGGTTTTGGGTTCTTATCCCGTTTGGAACCAGATTTCAATAAGTCTTTCTTCACACTTCTAAACATTCTCATCCATCTCTAGCACTTGTAATCAATCAAATTCATTGTATTATAACATATTCTAACCCAAAATAACCTTTTATAAGCCATTTACTGCCTCAAAGCAATGGTTGTGGGTTCTTATCCCATTTGGGACCAGATTTCAACAAGTCTTTCTTCACACTTCTAAAGATTCTTCATCCATCTCTAGCACTTGTAATCAATCAAATTCATTGTATTATAACATATTATAACCCAAAATAACTTTATACAAGCCATTTACAGCCTCAAAACTTGGTTGTGGGTTCTTATCCAATTTGGGACCAGATTTCAATAAGTCTTTCTTAACACTTCTAAACATTCTTCATCCATCTCTAGGACTTGTAATCAATAAAATTCATTGTATTATAACATATTCTAACCCAAAATAAATTTATACAAGCCATTTACTGCCTCAAAGCAATTGGTTGTGGGTTCTTATCCCATTTGGGACCAAATTTCAATAAGTCTTTCTTCACACTTCTAAACATTCTTCATCCATCTCTAGCACTTGTAATCAATCAAATTCATTGTATTATAACATATTCTAACCCAAAATGACCTTTTACAAGCCATTTACTGCATCAAAGCAATGGTTGTGGGTTCTTATCCCATTTGGGACCAAATTTCAACAAGTCTTTCTTCACACTTCTAACCATTCTTCATACATGTCTAGGACTTGTAATCAATCAAATTCATTGTATTATAACATATTCTAACCCAAAATAACTTTATACAAGCCATTTACTGCCTCAAAGCAATGGTTGTGGGTTCTTATCCCATTTGGGACCAGATTTCAACAAGTCTTTCTTCACACTTCTAAACATTCTACATCCATCTCTAGCACTTGTAATCAATCAAATTCATTGTATTATAACATATTCTAACCCAAAATAACCTTTTACAAGCCATTTACTGCCTCAAAGCAATGGTTGTGGGTTCTTATCCCATTTGGGACCAGATTTCAACAAGTCTTTCTTCACACTTCTAAACATTCATCATCCATCTCTAGGATTTGTAATCAAGCAAATTCATTGTATTATACCATATTCTAACCAAAAATAACTTTATACAAGCCATTTACTGCCTCAAAGCATTGGTTTTGGGTTCTTATCCCATTTGGGACCAGATTTCAATAAGTCTTTCTTCACACTTCTAAACATTCTCATCCATCTCTAGCACTTGTAATCAATCAAATTCATTGTATTATAACATATTCTAACCCAAAATAACCTTTTATAAGCCATTTACTGCCTCAAAGCAATGGTTGTGGGTTCTTATCCCATTTGGGACCAGATTTCAACAAGTCTTTCTTCACACTTCTAAAGATTCTTCATCCATCTCTAGCACTTGTAATCAATCAAATTCATTGTATTATAACATATTCTAACCCAAAATAACCTTTTACAAGCCATTTACTGCCTCAAAGCAATGGTTGTGGGTTCTTATCCCATTTGGGACCAGATTTCAACAAGTCTTTCTTCACACTTCTAAACATTCTTCATCCATCTCTAGGATTTGTAATCAAGCAAATTCATTGTATTATACCATATTCTAACCCAAAATAACTTTATACAAGCCATTTACTGCCTCAAAGCATTGGTTTTGGGTTCTTATCCCATTTGGGACCAGATTTCAACAAGTCTTTCTTCACACTTCTAAACATTCTTCATCCATCTCTAGCACTTGTAATCAAGCAAATTCATTGTATTATAACATATTCTAACCCAAAATGACCTTTTACAAGCCATTTACTGCATCAAAGCAATGGTTGTGGGTTCTTATCCCATTTGGGACCAAATTTCAACAAGTCTTTCTTCACACTTCTAACCATTCTTCATACATGTCTAGGACTTGTAATCAATCAAATTCATTGTATTATAACATATTCTAACCCAAAATAACTTTATACAAGCCATTTACTGCCTCAAAGCAATGGTTGTGGGTTCTTATCCCATTTGGGACCTGATTTCAACAAGTCTTTCTTCACACTTCTACACATTCTACATCCATCTCTAGCACTTGTAATCAATCAAATTCATTGTATTATAACATATTCTAACCCAAAATAACCTTTTACAAGCCATTTACTGCCTCAAAGCAATGGTTGTGGGTTCTTATCCCATTTGGGACCAGATTTCAACAAGTCTTTCTTCACACTTCTAAACATTCTTCATCCATCTCTAGGATTTGTAATCAAGCAAATTCATTGTATTATACCATATTCTAACCCAAAATAACTTTATACAAGCCATTTACTGCCTCAAAGCATTGGTTTTGGGTTCTTATCCCATTTGGGACCAGATTTCAATAAGTCTTTCTTCACACTTCTAAACATTCTCATCCATCTCTAGCACTTGTAATCAATCAAATTCATTGTATTATAACATATTCTAACCCAAAATAACCTTTTATAAGCCATTTACTGCCTCAAAGCAATGGTTGTGGGTTCTTATCCCATTTGGGACCAGATTTCAACAAGTCTTTCTTCACACTTCTAAAGATTCTTCATCCATCTCTAGCACTTGTAATCAATCAAATTCATTGTATTATAACATATTCTAACCCAAAATAACTTTATACAAGCCATTTACAGCCTCAAAACTTGGTTGTGGGTTCTTATCCAATTTGGGACCAGATTTCAATAAGTCTTTCTTAACACTTCTAAACATTCTTCATCCATCTCTAGGACTTGTAATCAATAAAATTCATTGTATTATAACATATTCTAACCCAAAATAAATTTATACAAGCCATTTACTGCCTCAAAGCAATTGGTTGTGGGTTCTTATCCCATTTGGGACCAAATTTCAATAAGTCTTTCTTCACACTTCTAAACATTCTTCATCCATCTCTAGCACTTGTAATCAATCAAATTCATTGTATTATAACATATTCTAACCCAAAATAACCTTTTATAAGCCATTTACTGCCTCAAAGCAATGGTTGTGGGTTCTTATCCTATTTGGGACCAGATTTCAACAAGTCTTTCTTCACACTTCTAAAGATTCTTCATCCATCTCTAGCACTTGTAATCAATCAAATTCATTGTATTATAACATATTCTAACCCAAAATAACTTTATACAAGCCATTTACAGCCTCAAAACTTGGTTTTGGGTTCTTATCCCATTTGGGACCAAATTTCAATAAGTCTTTCTTCACACTTCTAAACATTCTTCATCCATCTCTAGCACTTGTAATCAATCAAATTCATTGTATTATAACATATTCTAACCCAAAATAACCTTTTATAAGCCATTTACTGCCTCAAAGCAATGGTTGTGGGTTCTTATCCCATTTGGGACCAAATTTCAATAAGTCTTTCTTCACACTTCTAAAGATTCTTCATCCATCTCTAGCACTTGTAATCAATCAAATTCATTGTATTATAACATATTCTAACCCAAAATAACTTTATACAAGCCATTTACAGCCTCAAAACTTGGTTTTGGGTTCTTATCCCATTTGGGACCAAATTTCAATAAGTCTTTCTTCACACTTCTAAACATTCTTCATCCATCTCTAGCACTTGTAATCAATCAAATTCATTGTATTATAACATATTCTAACCCAAAATAACCTTTTATAAGCCATTTACTGCCTCAAAGCAATGGTTGTGGGTTCTTATCCCATTTGGGACCAAATTTCAATAAGTCTTTCTTCACACTTCTAAACATTCTTCATCCATCTCTAGCACTTGTAATCAATCAAATTCATTGTATTATAACATATTCTAACCCAAAATAACCTTTTACAAGCCATTTACTGCATCAAAGAAATGGTTGTGGGTTCTTATCCCATTTGGGACCAAATTTCAACAAATTTTTCTTCACACTTCTAACCATTCTTCATACATGTCTAGGACTTGTAATCAATCAAATTCATTGTATTATAACATATTCTAACCCAAAATAACTTTATACAAGCCATTTACTGCCTCAAAGCAATGGTTGTGGGTACTTATCCTATTTGGGACCAGATTTCAATAAGTCTTTCTTAACACTTCTAAACATTCTTCATCCATCTCTAGGATTTGTAATCAAGCAAATTTATTGTATTATACCATATTCTAACCCAAAATAACTTTATACAAGCCATTTACTGCCTCAAAGCATTGGTTTTGGGTTCTTATCCCATTTGGGACCAAATTTCAATAAGTCTTTCTTCACACTTCTAAACATTCTTCATCCATCTCTAGCACTTGTAATCAATCAAATTCATTGTATTATAACATATTCTAACCCAAAATAACCTTTTATAAGCCATTTACTGCCTCAAAGCAATGGTTGTGGGTTCTTATCCCATTTGGGACCAGATTTTAACAAGTCTTTCTTCACACTTCTAAAGATTCTTCATCCATCTCTAGCACTTGTAATCAATCAAATTCATTGTATTATAACATATTCTAACCCAAAATAACTTTATACAAGCCATTTACAGCCTCAAAGCTTGGTTGTGGGTTCTTATCCAATTTGGGACCAGATTTCAATAAGTCTTTCTTCACACTTCTAAACATTCTTCATCCATCTCTAGCACTTGTAATCAATCAAATTCATTGTATTATAACATATTCTAACCCAAAATGACCTTTTACAAGCCATTTACTGCATCAAAGCAATGGTTGTGGGTTCTTATCCCATTTGGGACCAAATTTCAACAAGTCTTTCTTCACACTTCTAACCATTCTTCATACATGTCTAGGACTTGTAATCAATCAAATTCATTGTATTATAACATATTCTAACCCAAAATAACTTTATACAAGCCATTTACTGCCTCAAAGCAATGGTTGTGGGTTCTTATCCCATTTGGGACCAGATTTCAACAAGTCTTTCTTCACACTTCTAAACATTCTACATCCATCTCTAGCACTTGTAATCAATCAAATTCATTGTATTATAACATATTCTAACCCAAAATACCCTTTTACAAGCCATTTACTGCCTCAAAGCAATGGTTGTGGGTTCTTATCCCATTTGGGACCAGATTTCAACAAGTCTTTCTTCACACTTCTAAACATTCTTCATCCATCTCTAGGATTTGTAATCAAGCAAATTCATTGTATTATACCATATTCTAACCCAAAATAACTTTATACAAGCCATTTACTGCCTCAAAGCATTGGTTTTGGGTTCTTATCCCATTTGGGACCAGATTTCAATAAGTCTTTCTTCACACTTCTAAACATTCTCATCCATCTCTAGCACTTGTAATCAATCAAATTCATTGTATTATAACATATTCTAACCCAAATTAACCTTTTATAAGCCATTTACTGCCTCAAAGCAATGGTTGTGGGTTCTTATCCCATTTGGGACCAGATTTCAACAAGTCTTTCTTCACACTTCTAAAGATTCTTCATCCATCTCTAGCACTTGTAATCAATCAAATTCATTGTATTATAACATATTCTAACCCAAAATAACTTTATACAAGCCATTTACAGCCTCAAAACTTGGTTGTGGGTTCTTATCCAATTTGGGACCAGATTTCAATAAGTCTTTCTTAACACTTCTAAACATTCTTCATCCATCTCTAGGACTTGTAATCAATAAAATTCATTTTATTATAACATATTCTAACCCAAAATAAATTTATACAAGCCATTTACTGCCTCAAAGCAATTGGTTGTGGGTTCTTATCCCATTTGGGACCAAATTTCAATAAGTCTTTCTTCACACTTCTAAACATTCTTCATCCATCTCTAGCACTTGTAATCAATCAAATTCATTGTATTATAACATATTCTAACCCAAAATAACCTTTTATAAGCCATTTACTGCCTCAAAGCAATGGTTGTGGGTTCTTATCCCATTTGGGACCAAATTTCAATAAGTCTTTCTTCACACTTCTAAAGATTCTTCATCCATCTCTAGCACTTGTAATCAATCAAATTCATTGTATTATAACATATTCTAACCCAAAATAACTTTATACAAGCCATTTACAGCCTCAAAACTTGGTTTTGGGTTCTTATCCCATTTGGGACCAAATTTCAATAAGTCTTTCTTCACACTTCTAAACATTCTTCATCCATCTCTAGCACTTGTAATCAATCAAATTCATTGTATTATAACATATTCTAACCCAAAATAACCTTTTATAAGCCATTTACTGCCTCAAAGCAATGGTTGTGGGTTCTTATCCCATTTGGGACCAAATTTCAATAAGTCTTTCTTCACACTTCTAAACATTCTTCATCCATCTCTAGCACTTGTAATCAATCAAATTCATTGTATTATAACATATTCTAACCCAAAATGACCTTTTACAAGCCATTTACTGCATCAAAGCAATGGTTGTGGGTTCTTATCCCATTTGGGACCAAATTTCAACAAGTCTTTCTTCACACTTCTAACCATTCTTCATACATGTCTAGGACTTGTAATCAATCAAATTCATTGTATTATAACATATTCTAACCCAAAATAACTTTATACAAGCCATTTACTGCCTCAAAGCAATGGTTGTGGGTTCTTATCCCATTTGGGACCAGATTTCAACAAGTCTTTCTTCACACTTCTAAACATTCTACATCCATCTCTAGCACTTGTAATCAATCAAATTCATTGTATTATAACATATTCTAACCCAAAATACCCTTTTACAAGCCATTTACTGCCTCAAAGCAATGGTTGTGGGTTCTTATCCCATTTGGGACCAGATTTCAACAAGTCTTTCTTCACACTTCTAAACATTCTTCATCCATCTCTAGGATTTGTAATCAAGCAAATTCATTGTATTATACCATATTCTAACCCAAAATAACTTTATACAAGCCATTTACTGCCTCAAAGCATTGGTTTTGGGTTCTTATCCCATTTGGGACCAGATTTCAATAAGTCTTTCTTCACACTTCTAAACATTCTCATCCATCTCTAGCACTTGTAATCAATCAAATTCATTGTATTATAACATATTCTAACCCAAAATAACCTTTTATAAGCCATTTACTGCCTCAAAGCAATGGTTGTGGGTTCTTATCCCATTTGGGACCAGATTTCAACAAGTCTTTCTTCACACTTCTAAAGATTCTTCATCCATCTCTAGCACTTGTAATCAATCAAATTCATTGTATTATAACATATTCTAACCCAAAATAACTTTATACAAGCCATTTACAGCCTCAAAACTTGGTTGTGGGTTCTTATCCAATTTGGGACCAGATTTCAATAAGTCTTTCTTAACACTTCTAAACATTCTTCATCCATCTCTAGGACTTGTAATCAATAAAATTCATTTTATTATAACATATTCTAACCCAAAATAAATTTATACAAGCCATTTACTGCCTCAAAGCAATTGGTTGTGGGTTCTTATCCCATTTGGGACCAAATTTCAATAAGTCTTTCTTCACACTTCTAAACATTCTTCATCCATCTCTAGCACTTGTAATCAATCAAATTCATTGTATTATAACATATTCTAACCCAAAATAACCTTTTATAAGCCATTTACTGCCTCAAAGCAATGGTTGTGGGTTCTTATCCCATTTGGGACCAAATTTCAATAAGTCTTTCTTCACACTTCTAAAGATTCTTCATCCATCTCTAGCACTTGTAATCAATCAAATTCATTGTATTATAACATATTCTAACCCAAAATAACTTTATACAAGCCATTTACAGCCTCAAAACTTGGTTTTGGGTTCTTATCCCATTTGGGACCAAATTTCAATAAGTCTTTCTTCACACTTCTAAACATTCTTCATCCATCTCTAGCACTTGTAATCAATCAAATTCATTGTATTATAACATATTCTAACCCAAAATAACCTTTTATAAGCCATTTACTGCCTCAAAGCAATGGTTGTGGGTTCTTATCCCATTTGGGACCAAATTTCAATAAGTCTTTCTTCACACTTCTAAACATTCTTCATCCATCTCTAGCACTTGTAATCAATCAAATTCATTGTATTATAACATATTCTAACCCAAAATGACCTTTTACAAGCCATTTACTGCATCAAAGCAATGGTTGTGGGTTCTTATCCCATTTGGGACCAAATTTCAACAAGTCTTTCTTCACACTTCTAACCATTTTTCATACATGTCTAGGACTTGTAATCAATCAAATTCATTGTATTATAACATATTCTAACCCAAAATAACTTTATACAAGCCATTTACTGCCTCAAAGCAATGGTTGTGGGTTCTTATCCCATTTGGGACCAGATTTCAACAAGTCTTTCTTCACACTTCTAAACATTCTACATCCATCTCTAGCACTTGTAATCAATCAAATTCATTGTATTATAACATATTCTAACCCAAAATAACCTTTTACAAGCCATTTACTGCCTCAAAGCAATGGTTGTGGGTTCTTATCCCATTTGGGACCAGATTTCAACAAGTCTTTCTTCACACTTCTAAACATTCTTCATCCATCTCTAGGATTTGTAATCAAGCAAATTCATTGTATTATACCATATTCTAACCCAAAATAACTTTATACAAGCCATTTACTGCCTCAAAGCATTGGTTTTGGGTTCTTATCCCATTTGGGACCAGATTTCAATAAGTCTTTCTTCACACTTCTAAACATTCTCATCCATCTCTAGCACTTGTAATCAATCAAATTCATTGTATTATAACATATTCTAACCCAAAATAACCTTTTATAAGCCATTTACTGCCTCAAAGCAATGGTTGTGGGTTCTTATCCCATTTGGGACCAGATTTCAACAAGTCTTTCTTCACACTTCTAAAGATTCTTCATCCATCTCTAGCACTTGTAATCAATCAAATTCATTGTATTATAACATATTCTAACCCAAAATAACTTTATACAAGCCATTTACAGCCTCAAAACTTGGTTGTGGGTTCTTATCCAATTTGGGACCAGATTTCAATAAGTCTTTCTTAACACTTCTAAACATTCTTCATCCATCTCTAGGACTTGTAATCAATAAAATTCATTGTATTATAACATATTCTAACCCAAAATAAATTTATACAAGCCATTTACTGCCTCAAAGCAATTGGTTGTGGGTTCTTATCCCATTTGGGACCAAATTTCAATAAGTCTTTCTTCACACTTCTAAACATTCTTCATCCATCTCTAGCACTTGTAATCAATCAAATTCATTGTATTATAACATATTCTAACCCAAAATGACCTTTTACAAGCCATTTACTGCATCAAAGCAATGGTTGTGGGTTCTTATCCCATTTGGGACCAAATTTCAACAAGTCTTTCTTCATACTTCTAACCATTCTTCATCCATGTCTAGGACTTGTAATCAATCAAATTCATTGTATTATAACATATTCTAACCCAAAATAAATTTATACAAGCCATTTACTGCCTCAAAGCAATGGTTGTAGGTTCTTATCCCATTTGGGACCAGATTTCAACAAGTCTTTCTTCACACTTCTAAACATTCTACATCCATCTCTAGCACTTGTAATCAATCAAATTCATTGTATTATAACATATTCTAACCCAAAATAACTTTATACAATCCATTTACAGCCTCAAAGCATTGGTTGTGGGTTCTTATCCCATTTGGGACCAGATTTCAATAAGTCTTTCTTCACACTTCTAAACATTCTTCATCCATTCTAGCACTTGTAATCAATCAAATTCATTGTATTATAACATATTCTAACCCAAAATACCTTTTACAAGCCATTTACTGCATCAAAGCAATGGTTGTGGGTTCTTATCCCATTTGAGACCAAATTTCAACAAGTCTTTCTTCACACTTCTAACCATTCTTCATCCATGTCTAGGACTTGTAATCAATCAAATTCATTGTATTATAACATATTCTAACCAAAAATAACTTTATACAAGCCATTTACTGCCTCAAAGAAATGGTTGTGGGTTCTTATCCCATTTGGGACCAGATTTCAACAAGTCTTTCTTCACACTTCTAAAAAATCTACATCCATCTCTAGCACTTGTAATCAATCAAATTCATTGTATTATAACATATTCTAACCCAAAATAACCTTATACAAGCCATTTACTGCCTCAAAGCAATGGTTGTGGGTTCTTATCCCATTTGGGACCAGATTTCAATAAGTCTTTCTTCACACTTCTAAACATTCTTCATCCAACTCTAGCACTTGTAATCAATCAAATTCATTGTATTATAACATATTCTAACCCAAAATAACTTTATACAATCCATTTACAGCCTCAAAGCATTGGTTGTGGGTTCTTATCCCATTTGGGACCAATTTTCAACAAGTCTTTCTTCACACTTCTAAAGATTCTTCATCCATCTCTAGCACTTGTAATCAATCAAATTCATTGTATTATAACATATTCTAACCCAAAATAACTTTATACAAGCCATTTACAGCCTCAAAGCTGTAAGTTTTCGAAAGGAATTAGAGAAGATTAAGAACAAGTGAGTTTGAGAAAGATTTGAAGAAGAATGCGAGTTTGAAAAGAGAGAGAAGTGTGGTGAAGAAAGAGAGTTCTTCTCATTTCATACCTATAAAAATGACCTAGATACAAACTATATATGGACACTACAAAGAGTATAAAATACTAACAAATATACAAGATATTTTGGCTTCAAGGTTCGAGTGAAAGCGACGGGTCCATGTTGTGTCTCTCCTTAAACAATCACGTGAGTGTCTCTTGTTTTGAAGCTCCAACGGTCACAACACATAGGGGAAGGATCTAGATGCTCATTTCTTCTTCTTCGCAACCTTAAACGGGCCTCTTTATTGGACTGGACAATGAGGCTTGAGGTAATGTCGACGCTGTACGGATGGACTTGTACGGATGGGCTTGTACGGACGAGGTTGTACGGACGGTCGTGGCTCGAGGCACTCGATCCCGGATGTGATCCTTTCTCGAACATGATCATTTCTATATCCAATTTACACTCCCCCTCAAGTTTAACATTTAAGAAGGTCTTTAAGGTTAAACTTGAACCTATAATCACTCACCTCATTAAAAACCTTAGTATAGAAAACCACTTGGGAAAAACTATACATAAGGGAAAAAGAGTGTGAGTGTTATGGTTTGGTGAGATCAACAAGGCCGAGCTTGGAGTGTATATAATCACACACTTGTGGACTAGCCGCTTTGGTGAAGATGTCCGCGAGTTGTTCCGAGCTCTCGGTATAGCATGGTAAGATGACTCCAAGACCAACTTGTTCTCTAACTTTGTGACAATCTACTTCGATGTGCTTTGTTCTTTCGTGGAACACCGAGTTGGATGCAATGTGTATTGCGGCTTGGTTGTCACAATGCATTGTGATTGGCTTTGATGACTCAACTCCCAAGTCTTTAAGAAGTGCCTTAAGCCAAATTAACTCGGTTGTGAGCTTCCTCATGGCACGATACTCGGACTCGGCACTAGACATAGAGACCACCTTTTGCTTCTTACTCTTCCAAGTCACCAAGTTCCCTCCAATGAATGTGCAATAGCCGGTTGTCGAGCGCCTATCTCCATGATCTCCAGCATAATCCGCATCACAATACCCCACTAGCTCCGTGTTCTTGTTGCACCCCATCCATATGCCTTGACCCGGTGCACCCTTGAGATACTTAAGTATGCGGTTCACCATGTTCCAATGATGCACCGTTGGGGCTTGCATATGTTGACTCACCTGGTTCACGGAATAGCAAATGTCAGGTCTAGTAATTGTTAAGTAAATAAGCTTACCCACTAGACGTCGATATTGTGATGCATCTTCATATGGCTCATTTCCTTTCTCCCCCTCTCGGTTAACTTGGAAATCCACTTCTAGTGGTGATGCTACCGGTCTTGAACCTAATTTACCCACTTCATTCAAAAGGTCAAGTGTATATTTTCGTTGAGATATAAATAAACCTTCCTTAGATCTACAAACTTCAATACCAAGAAAATACTTAAGTTCACCAAGATCTTTAATATCAAAAACAGATTTTAGAAAGGATTTGGTGTCTTGTATCCCTTACCTTGTCATTCCCGGATATGATGATATCATCCACATATACAAGAATGACTACAATACCTTCTTGGCTAGTGATTGTGAATAGGGTATGATCGGCTTCGGACCTCTTGAAACCTCGTTCCATCAAAGTGTTGCTCAACTTGTGATACCACGCTCGAGGGGATTGTTTTAATCCATATATGGCCTTGTTGAGTTTGAATACCTTCCCGGATTCAATAGTGTCCTCTAGACCCGGTGGTGGTCTCATATACACCTCATCTTCTAACTCCCCTTGTAGAAAAGCATTCTTAACGTCCATTTGCCATAATTCCCATTCTAAGTTAACGGCCAAAGATAGCACAACTCGAATGGTATGGAGTTTGGCTACCGGAGCAAAAGTATCAAAATAGTCTTCTCCATATGTTTGTGTGAATCCCCTTGCTACAAGTCGAGCCTTGTAAAGTTCAATCTCTCCATTACTTTTGTACTTGATCGTAAAGATCCACCGTGAAGTGACCGCTTTCTTTCCCTTTGGTAACTCGGCTTCATCCCATGTATGATTGTCTTCCATGGCTTTAACTTCATTGTTTACCGCATCTCTCCATTCTTTATGATCTTTAGCTTCATCATAGCTTTGGGGAATCCAATGTGAATCTACTTGGGTAAGATAGACTTGATATTCCATCGGCAAGTGAGCTAGAGTACACACGGCTTGTATTGGATGAGCCACGGCTACGTTGTTGTAATACACCCGAGTGTTTTTCCAGTTTGAGGGATGAGATTTGATGCGTTCACTTCTTCTTAATTCAATAATTTCTTCTTGAGGTTGTTCTCCTTGATCCACATCATTAGACTCCTCTTGTGTAGGATCTTCTTCTTCACTTAGTGAATTTAAACCCTCTTCGCCCTCACTATACTCATGATCAAGTCCATCATCACCATGATCTAATGGTTCTTCTTCATGATGTGTGTCACTTGCACTTGCTTCTTGATCATTTGTTACTTGATCTGAGGTGGATGTCTTGGTAGACCCATTCTTGTCTTGGAAGCTATCTAGACCGAGCTTCTCCAAGATTACTCGAAGATTTGTTGCACGATCGGAAGGTGATTGAGATAAGTCCTTGAGTTCATCCCAATTCCTCTTGTCATAGTACCCACTTGATTCTACAAACTTCACATCTCTAGAAACCAATACTCTTCTAGCTTCCGGATCATAACACTTGTACCCTTTTTGTGTTGAGGAGTAGCCGATAAGCATGCACTTAGTGCTCTTGGCCTCCAACTTGTTGCGTAACTCTCCTGGTTTTAACACATAACAAACACATCCAAACACACGTAAGTGACTAATAGATGGTTTAGTTTTATTAAGAATTTCAAAGGGAGAGAGATCGCTTAGTATTTTTGTTGGTGTGCGATTGATCAAGTAGCATGCGGCTACTACGGCATCTCCCCAAAATCTCTTTGGCACATTTGTATGAAACATCATTGATCGGGACACCTCCATGAGATGACGGTTCTTTCTCTCGGCCACTCCATTTTGTTGTGGTGTATACGGGCAACTTGTTTGTTGAATGATCCCATGTTTAGCTAAATGTTGTTTGAATGCATGACTTGTGTACTCCCCACCATTATCTGATCTCAAAATCTTAATCTTGGCATTATAGTGGTTAGTCACATAATTTTGAAAACTTATAAAGGCCTCAAGAACTCTATCCTTTGAAGGTAACAAAGTTAACCAAGTATACTTGGATTTTTCATCAATAAAAGTCACATAATACTTTTGATTTTCTCTAGATAAACAAGGTGATGTCCACACATCCGAGTGAATCAAATCAAAACAATTCTCATAAATAGTACTTGATTTAGGATAAACACTTTTGCAATGTTTGCCAAGAATACAAGCTTCACACTCATCATTTTTAAAAGACATATTAGGCAACATAAGATTTAAAGCACGAGAGTGAGGGTGACCAAGTCTAGCATGCCAAATTGCACTATTAGCACTAACAAGAATAGAACTAAAGCAAGAAGGTAAAGTAGGGGATAGTTTCAAGTCCTCAAGCACATATAAGCCATCTTTAGTGGCTCCATGGCCAAGCACCTTACTCGTTTCAATATCCTGAAAATGAATAGTGTGAGGACCAAATATTGCATAACAATTCAAATCGGTAGTAGCTTTCTTAACGGATAACAAGTTTGAAGTAAAGCTAGGCATATAAAAAGCTTTAGATTTCTTATCAAACAATTCTAAATCTCCTACTCCTTTAACCGGTACTTTAGTTCCATTAGCAATAACCACATTTCCAATAGCCGGTTTAATGTCACTAATTAACTTAGAGTCACTAATCATATGGTGAGATGCTCCGGAATCAACAATAAGTGGTTTTAAAGTGTTGAGAGCAAGAGTAGCCTTACCGGACGACTCCTTGAGAGCTTTGATGAGTGCATCGAGGTCAGACCTCCTCACCAAGTCAGAAGACGCGGCCATGGCTGCTCCACTCTCCGCAAGACTTTGTACCTTTGTCTCCGGAGCTTGGATCTCACCGGAAACACTTGCTTGATTAGCCCTTGGTTCTCGGTTGTCTTCTCTTGGGCGAAGGTGAGGGTAAAGTACCCAGCACTTATCCTTGATATGACCCGGTTTCTTGCAATGGTGACAAGTAGGAATGTTCCTCTTGTTGTTGTTGTTATTGTGTCCTCGGTAGTAGCTCTTGTTAGCCGACACTAGCTCCACATTGTTAGCCGACACAAGCTCCCCCTTACCACCAAACAAACCCATGGACCCGTGTTCTCGTTGAACTTGAGAACACACCTCATCAAGACTTGGAAGCTTGTCGGACCGAAGAATATGTTTGATGAGGTCATTGTAAGAAGGATTTAAAGTCAAGAGAAGACCGAACACCTTATCTTGCTCACGACGTTCGTTGATGACCACCGGATCCACCGAGCTTGGTCTCAACATTTCAAGCTCTGCCCAAAGAGATCTAAACTTTCCAAAATGCTTGGTAAACTCCATGTCCTCTTGGCTGAGGTTGTTGATAGCACGTTTGACTTCAAAAACCCGGTTCAAGTTAGTAACATTTCCAAAAACATTCTTGAGTGTATCCCACAACTCCTTTGCCGTCTCACAATATGAGTATGCTTCAAGAATAGGCGCCTCTAGAGAGTTTTGAATGAGCCCCAAAACGGTTTGGTCTTCTTGAAACCACTTCACCTTGTCGCAAGGGACAATCTCCTTGCCATCTTCACTTTCCTTTGGAGCTTCACCTTTCTCAATGTGACTCCAAAGTCCACGACCACACAAGGCCGTCTTTGTGGTCCTCGCCCACAACAAATAGTTACCTCCCTTGAGAGTAACCGGAATAACCAAATTCTTCATGACATCCATGACCAAAAATTTCAAGAACAAGCTTCAAGCTTTCAAAATCTTAGAAACCGAAAGAAGAAATTGTACTTAGAGAACGAGAATAGCTAGGATCTTAGGAACCTGGCTCTGATACCATGTAAGTTTTCGAAAGGAATTAGAGAAGATTAAGAACAAGTGAGTTTGAGAAAGATTTGAAGAAGAATGCGAGTTTGAAAAGAGAGAGAAGTGTGGTGAAGAAAGAGAGTTCTTCTCATTTCATACCTATAAAAATGACCTAGATACAAACTATATATGGACACTACAAAGAGTATAAAATAATAACAAATATACAAGATATTTTGGCTTCAAGGTTCGAGTGAAAGCGACGGGTCCATGTTGTGTCTCTCCTTAAACAATCACGTGAGTGTCTCTTGTTTTGAAGCTCCAACGGTCACAACACATAGGGGAAGGATCTAGATGCTCATTTCTTCTTCTTCGCAACCTTAAACGGGCCTCTTTATTGGACTGGACAATGAGGCTTGAGGTAATGTCGAGGCTGTACGGATGGACTTGTACGGATGGGCTTGTACGGACGAGGTTGTACGGACGGTCGTGGCTCGAGGCACTCGATCCCGGATGTGATCATTTCTCGAACATGATCATTTCTATATCCAATTTACAAAAGCTTGGTTGTGGGTTCTTATCCAATTTGAGACCAGATTTCAATAAGTCTTTCTTAACACTTCTAAACATTCTTCATCCATCTCTAGGACTTGTAATCAATAAAATTCATTGTATTATAACATATTCTAACCCAAAATGACCTTTTACAAGCCATTTACTGCATCAAAGCAATGGTTGTGGGTTCTTATCCCATTTGGGACCAAATTTCAACAAGTCTTTCTTCACACTTCTAAACATTCTACATCCATCTCTAGCACTTTTAATCAATCAAATTCATTGTATTATAACATATTCTAACCCAAAATAACTTTATACAATCCATTTACAGCCTCAAAGCATTGGTTGTGGGTTCTTATCCCATTTGAGACCAGATTTCAATAAGTCTTTCTTCACACTTCTAAACATTCTTCATCCATCTCTAGGACTTGTAATCAATCAAATTCATTGTATTATAACATATTTTAACCCAAAATAACTTTATACAAGCCATTTACTGCCTCACAGCATTGGTTGTGGGTTTTTATCCTATTTGGGACCAGATTTCAATAAGTCTTTCTTCACACTTCTAAACATTCTTCATCCATTCTAGCACTTGTAATCAATCAAATTCATTGTATTATAACATATTCTAACCCAAAATACCTTTTACAAGCCATTTACTGCATCAAAGCAATGGTTGTGGGTTCTTATCCCATTTGAGACCAAATTTCAACAAGTCTTTCTTCACATTTCTAACAATTCTTCATCCATGTCTAGGACTTGTAATCAATCAAATTCATTGTATTATAACATATTCTAACCCAAAATAACTTTATGCAAGCCATTTACTGCCTCAAAGCAATGGTTGTGGGTTCTTATCCCATTTGGGAACAGATATCAACAAGTCTTTCTTAACACTTCTAAACATTCTACATCCATCTCTAGCACTTGTAATAAATTAAATTCATTGTATTATAATATATACTAACCCAAAATAAATTTATACAAGCCATTTACTGCCTCAAAGCATTGGTTGTGGGTTCTTATCCCATTTGGGACCAGATTTCAACAAGTCTTTTTTCACACTTCTAAACATTCTACATCCATCTCTAGCACTTGTAATCAATCAAATTCATTGTATTATAACATATTCTAACCCAAAATAACCTTATACAAGCCATTTACTGCCTCAAAGCAATGGTTGTGGGTTCTTATCCCATTTGGGACCAGATTTCAATAAGTCTTTCTTCATACTTCTAAACATTCTTCATCCATCTCTAGCACTTGTAATCAATCAAATTCATTGTATTATAACATATTCTAACCCAAAATAACTTTATACAATCCATTTACAGCCTCAAAGCATTGGTTGTGGGTTCTTATCCCATTTGGGACCAATTTTCAACAAGTCTTTCTTCACACTTCTAAAGATTCTTCATCCATCTCTAGCACTTGTAATCAATCAAATTCATTGTATTATAACATATTCTAACCCAAAATAACTTTATACAAGCCATTTACAGCCTCAAAGCTTGGTTGTGGGTTCTTATCCAATTTGGGACCAGATTTCAATAAGTCTTTCTTAACACTTCTAAACATTCTTCATCCATCTCTAGGACTTGTAATCAATTAAATTCATTGTATTATAACATATACTAACCCAAAATAAATTTATACAAGCCATTTACTGCCTCAAAGCATTGGTTGTGGGTTCTTATCCCATTTGGGGCCAAATTTCAATAAGTCTTTCTTCACACTTCTAAACATTCTTCATCCATCTCTAGCACTTGTAATCAATCAAATTCATTGTATTATAACATATTCTAACCCAAAATGACCTTTTACAAGCCATTTACTGCATCAAAGCAATGGTTGTGGGTTCTTATCCCATTTGGGACCATATTTCAACAAGTCTTTCTTCACACTTCTAACCATTCTTCATACATGTCTAGGACTTGTAATCAATCAAATTCATTGTATTATAACATATTCTAACCCCAAATAACTTTATACAAGCCATTTACTGCCTCAAAGCAATGGTTGTGGGTTCTTATCCCATTTGGGACCAGATTTCAACAAGTCTTTCTTCACACTTCTAAACATTCTACATCCATCTCTAGCACTTGTAATCAATCAAATTCATTGTATTATAACATATTCTAACCCAAAATAACCTTATACAAGCCATTTACTGCCTCAAAGCAATGGTTGTGGGTTCTTATCCCATTTGGGACCAGATTTCAATAAGTCTTTCTTCACACTTCTAAACATTCTTCATCCAACTCTAGCACTTGTAATCAATCAAATTCATTGTATTATAATATATTCTAACCCAAAATAACTTTATACAATCCATTTACAGCCTCAAAGCATTGGTTGTGGGTTCTTATCCCATTTGGGACCAATTTTCAACAAGTCTTTCTTCACACTTCTAAAGATTCTTCATCCATCTCTAGCACTTGTAATCAATCAAATTCATTGTATTATAACATATTCTAACCCAAAATAACTTTATACAATCCATTTACAGCCTCAAAGCATTGGTTGTGGGTTCTTATCCCATTTGGGACCAGATTTCAATAAGTCTTTCTTCACACTTCTAAACATTCTTCATCCATTCTAGCACTTGTAATCAATCAAATTCATTGTATTATAATATATTCTAACCCAAAATACCTTTTACAAGCCATTTACTGCATCAAAGCAATGGTTGTGGGTTCTTATCCCATTTGAGACCAAATTTCAACAAGTCTTTCTTCACACTTCTAACCATTCTTCATCCATGTCTAGGACTTGTAATCAATCAAATTCATTGTATTATAACATATTCTAACCCAAAATAACTTTATACAAGCCATTTACTGCCTCAAAGAAATGGTTGTGGGTTCTGATCCCATTTGGGACCAGATTTCAACAAGTCTTTCTTCACACTTCTAAACATTCTACATCCATCTCTAGCACTTGTAATCAATCAAATTCATTGTATTATAACATATTCTAACCCAAAATAACCTTATACAAGCCATTTACTGCCTCAAAGCAATGGTTGTGGGTTCTTATCCCATTTGGGACCAGATTTCAATAAGTCTTTCTTCACACTTCTAAACATTCTTCATCCAACTCTAGCACTTGTAATCAATCAAATTCATTGTATTATAACTTATTCTAACCCAAAATAACTTTATACAATCCATTTACAGCCTCAAAGCATTGGTTGTGGGTTCTTATCCCATTTGGGACCAATTTTCAACAAGTCTTTCTTCACACTTCTAAAGATTCTTCATCCATCTCTAGCACTTGTAATCAATCAAATTCATTGTATTATAACATATTCTAACCGAAAATAACTTTATACAAGCCATTTACAGCCTCAAAGCTTGGTTGTGGGTTCTTATCCAATTTGGGACCAGATTTCAATAAGTCTTTCTTAACACTTCTAAACATTCTTCATCCATCTCTAGGACTTGTAATCAATAAAATTCATTGTATTATAACATATTCTAACCCAAAATGACCTTTTACAAGCCATTTACTGCATCAAAGCAATGGTTGTGGGTTCTTATCCCATTTGGGACCAAATTTCAACAAGTCTTTCTTCACACTTCTAAACATTCTACATCCATCTCTAGCACTTGTAATCAATCAAATTCATTGTATTATAACATATTCTAACCCAAAATAACTTTATACAATCCATTTACAGCCTCAAAGCATTGGTTGTGGGTTCTTATCCCATTTGAGACCAGATTTCAATATGTCTTTCTTCACACTTCTAAACATTCTTCATCCATCTCTAGGACTTGTAATCAATCAAATTCATTGTATTATAACATATTCTAACCCAAAATAACTTTATACAAGCCATTTACTGCCTCACAGCATTGGTTGTGGGTTTTTATCCTATTTGGGACCAGATTTCAATAAGTCTTTCTTCACACTTCTAAACATTCTTCATCCATTCTAGCACTTGTAATCAATCAAATTCATTGTATTATAACATATTCTAACCCAAAATACCTTTTACAAGCCATTTACTGCATCAAAGCAATGGTTGTAGGTTCTTATCCCATTTGAGACCAAATTTAAACAAGTCTTTCTTCACATTTCTAACAATTCTTCATCCATGTCTAGGACTTGTAATCAATCAAATTCATTGTATTATAACATATTCTAACCCAAAATAACTTTATGCAAGCCATTTACTGCCTCAAAGCAATGGTTGTGGGTTCTTATCCCATTTGGGACCAGATATCAACAAGTCTTTCTTAACACTTCTAAACATTCTACATCCATCTCTAGCACTTGTAATAAATTAAATTCATTGTATTATAACATATACTAACCCAAAATAAATTTATACAAGCCATTTACTGCCTCAAAGCATTGGTTGTGGGTTCTTATCCCATTTGGGACCAGATTTCAACAAGTCTTTTTTCACACTTCTAAACATTCTACATCCATCTCTAGCACTTGTAATCAATCAAATTCATTGTATTACAACATATTCTAACCCAAAAATAACCTTATACAAGCCATTTACTGCCTCAAAGCAATGGTTGTGGGTTCTTATCCCATTTGGGACCAGATTTCAATAAGTCTTTCTTCATACTTCTAAACATTCTTCATCCATCTCTAGCACTTGTAATCAATCAAATTCATTGTATTATAACATATTCTAACCCAAAATAACTTTATACAATCCATTTACAGCCTCAAAGCATTGGTTGTGGGTTCTTATCCCATTTGGGACCAATTTTCAACAAGTCTTTCTTCACACTTCTAAAGATTCTTCATCCATCTCTAGCACTTGTAATCAATCAAATTCATTGTATTATAACATATTCTAACCCAAAATAACTTTATACAAGCCATTTACAGCCTCAAAGCTTGGTTGTGGGTTCTTATCCAATTTGGGACCAGATTTCAATAAGTCTTTCTTAACACTTCTAAACATTCTTCATCCATCTCTAGGACTTGTAATCAATTAAATTCATTGTATTATAACATATACTAACCCAAAATAAATTTATACAAGCCATTTACTGCCTCAAAGCATTGGTTGTGGGTTCTTATCCCATTTGGGACCAAATTTCAATAAGTCTTTCTTCACACTTCTAAACATTCTTCATCCATCTCTAGCACTTGTAATCAATCAAATTCATTGTATTATAACATATTCTAACCCAAAATGACCTTTTACAAGCCATTTACTGCATCAAAGCAATGGTTGTGGGTTCTTATCCCATTTGGGACCAAATTTCAACAAGTCTTTCTTCACACTTCTAACCATTCTTCATACATGTCTAGGACTTGTAATCAATCAAATTCATTGTATTATAACATATTCTAACCCCAAATAACTTTATACAAGCCATTTACTGCCTCAAAGCAATGGTTGTGGGTTCTTATCCCATTTGGGACCAGATTTCAACAAGTCTTTCTTCACACTTCTAAACATTCTACATCCATCTCTAGCACTTGTAATCAATCAAATTCATTGTATTATAACATATTCTAACCCAAAATAACCTTATACAAGCCATTTACTGCCTCAAAGCAATGGTTGTGGGTTCTTATCCCATTTGGGACCAGATTTCAATAAGTCTTTCTTCACACTTCTAAACATTCTTCATCCAACTCTAGCACTTGTAATCAATCAAATTCATTGTATTATAACATATTCTAACCCAAAATAACTTTATACAATCCATTTACAGCCTCAAAGCATTGGTTGTGGGTTCTTATCCCATTTGGGACCAATTTTAAACAAGTCTTTCTTCACACTTCTAAAGATTCTTCATCCGTCTCTAGCACTTGTAATCAATCAAATTCATTGTATTATAACATATTCTAACCCAAAATAAATTTATACAAGCCATTTACTGCCTCAAAGCATTGGTTGTGGGTTCTTATCCCATTTGGGACCAGATTTCAACAAGTCTTTTTTCACACTTCTAAACATTCTACATCCATCTCTAGCACTTGTAATCAATCAAATTCATTGTATTATAACATATTCTAACCCAAAATAACCTTATACAAGCCATTTACTGCCTCAAAGCAATGGTTGTGGGTTCTTATCCCATTTGGGACCAGATTTCAATAAGTCTTTCTTCATACTTCTAAACATTCTTCATCCATCTCTAGCACTTGTAATCAATCAAATTCATTGTATTATAACATATTCTAACCCAAAATAACTTTATACAATCCATTTACAGCCTCAAAGCATTGGTTGTGGGTTCTTATCCCATTTGGGACCAATTTTCAACAAGTCTTTCTTCACACTTCTAAAGATTCTTCATCCATCTCTAGCACTTGTAATCAATCAAATTCATTGTATTATAACATATGCTAACCCAAAATAACTTTATACAAGCCATTTACAGCCTCAAAGCTTGGTTGTGGGTTCTTATCCAATTTGGGACCAGATTTCAATAAGTTTTTCTTAACACTTCTAAACATTCTTCATCCATCTCTAGGACTTGTAATCAATTAAATTCATTGTATTATAACATATACTAACCCAAAATAAATTTATACAAGCCATTTACTGCCTCAAAGCATTGGTTGTGGGTTCTTATCCCATTTGGGACCAAATTTCAATAAGTCTTTCTTCACACTTCTAAACATTCTTCATCCATCTCTAGCACTTGTAATCAATCAAATTCATTGTATTATAACATATTCTAACCCAAAATGACCTTTTACAAGCCATTTACTGCATCAAAGCAATGGTTGTGGGTTCTTATCCCATTTGGGACCAAATTTCAACAAGTCTTTCTTCACACTTCTAACCATTCTTCATACATGTCTAGGACTTGTAATCAATCAAATTCATTGTATTATAACATATTCTAACCCCAAATAACTTTATACAAGCCATTTACTGCCTCAAAGCAATGGTTGTGGGTTCTTATCCCATTTGGGACCAGATTTCAACAAGTCTTTCTTCACACTTCTAAACATTCTACATCCATCTCTAGCACTTGTAATCAATCAAATTCATTGTATTATAACATATTCTAACCCAAAATAACCTTATACAAGCCATTTACTGCCTCAAAGCAATGGTTGTGGGTTCTTATCCCGTTTGGGACCAGATTTCAATAAGTCTTTCTTCACACTTCTAAACATTCTTCATCCAACTCTAGCACTTGTAATCAATCAAATTCATTGTATTATAACATATTCTAACCCAAAATAACTTTATTCAATCCATTTACAGCCTCAAAGCATTGGTTGTGGGTTCTTATCCCATTTGGGACCAATTTTCAACAAGTCTTTCTTCACACTTCTAAAGATTCTTCATCCATCTCTAGCACTTGTAATCAATCAAATTCATTGTATTATAACATATTCTAACCCAAAATAACTTTATACAAGCCATTTACAGCCTCAAAGCTTGGTTGTGGGTTCTTATCCAATTTGGGACCAGATTTCAATAAGTCTTTCTTAACACTTCTAAACATTCTTCATCCATCTCTAGCACTTGTAATCAATCAAATTCATTGTATTATAACATATTCTAACCCAAAATGACCTTTTACAAGCCATTTACTGCATCAAAACAATGGTTGTGGGTTCTGATCCCATTTGGGACCAAATTTCAACAAGTCTTTCTTCACACTTCTAATCATTCTTCATCCATGTCTAGGACTTGTAATCAATCAAATTCATTGTATTATAACATATTCTAACCCAAAATAAATTTATACAAGCCATTTACTGCCTCAAAGCAATGGTTGTGGGTTCTTATCCCATTTGGGACCAGATTTCAACAAGTCTTTCTTCACACTTCTAAACATTCTACATCCATCTCTAGCACTTGTAATCAATCAAATTCATTGTATTATAACATATTCTAACCCAAAATAACTTTATACAATCCATTTACAGCCTCAAAGCATTGGTTGTGGGTTCTTATCCCATTTGAGACCAGATTTCAATAAGTCTTTCTTCACACTTCTAATCATTCTTCATCCATCTCTAGGACTTGTAATCAATCAAATTCATTGTATTATAACATATTCTAACCCAAAATAATTTTATACAAGCCATTTACTGCCTCACAGCATTGGTTGTGGGTTTTTATCCTATTTGGGACCAGATTTCAATAAGTCTTTCTTCACACTTCTAAACATTCTTCATCCATTCTAGCACTTGTAATCAATCAAATTCATTGTATTATAACATATTCTATTCCAAAATACCTTTTACAAGCCATTTACTGCATCAAAGCAATGGTTGTGGGTTCTTATCCCATTTGGGACCAAATTTCAACAAGTCTTTCTTCACACTTCTAACCATTCTTCATACATGTCTAGGACTTGTAATCAATCAAATTCATTGTATTATAACATATTCTAACCCCAAATAACTTTATACAAGCCATTTACTGCCTCAAAGCAATGGTTGTGGGTTCTTATCCCATTTGGGACCAGATTTCAACAAGTCTTTCTTAACACTTCTAAACATTCTACATCCATCTCTAGCACTTGTAATAAATTAAATTCATTGTATTATAACATATACTAAACCAAAATAAATTTATACAAGCCATTTACTGCCTCAAAGCATTGGTTGTGGGTTCTTATCCCATTTGGGACTAGATTTCAACAAGTCTTTCTTCACACTTCTAAACATTCTACATCCATCTCTAGCACTTGTAATCAATCAAATTCATTGTATTATAACATATTCTAACCCAAAATAACCTTATACAAGCCATTTACTGCCTCAAAGCAATGGTTGTGGGTTCTTATCCCATTTGGGACCAGATTTCAATAAGTCTTTCTTCATACTTCTAAACATTCTTCATCCATCTCTAGCACTTGTAATCAATCAAATTCATTGTATTATAACATATTCTAACCCAAAATAACTTTATACAATCCATTTACAGCCTCAAAGCATTGGTTGTGGGTTCTTATCCCATTTGGGACCAATTTTCAACAAGTCTTTCTTCACACTTCTAAAGATTCTTCATCCATCTCTAGCACTTGTAATCAATCAAATTCATTGTATTATAACATATGCTAACCCAAAATAACTTTATACAAGCCATTTACAGCCTCAAAGCTTGGTTGTGGGTTCTTATCCAATTTGGGACCAGATTTCAATAAGTTTTTCTTAACACTTCTAAACATTCTTCATCCATCTCTAGGACTTGTAATCAATTAAATTCATTGTATTATAACATATACTAACCCAAAATAAATTTATACAAGCCATTTACTGCCTCAAAGCATTGGTTGTGGGTTCTTATCCCATTTGGGACCAAATTTCAATAAGTCTTTCTTCACACTTCTAAACATTCTTCATCCATCTCTAGCACTTGTAATCAATCAAATTCATTGTATTATAACATATTCTAACCCAAAATGACCTTTTACAAGCCATTTACTGCATCAAAGCAATGGTTGTGGGTTCTTATCCCATTTGGGACCAAATTTCAACAAGTCTTTCTTCACACTTCTAACCATTCTTCATACATGTCTAGGACTTGTAATCAATCAAATTCATTGTATTATAACATATTCTAACCCCAAATAACTTTATACAAGCCATTTACTGCCTCAAAGCAATGGTTGTGGGTTCTTATCCCATTTGGGACCAGATTTCAACAAGTCTTTCTTCACACTTCTAAACATTCTACATCCATCTCTAGCACTTGTAATCAATCAAATTCATTGTATTATAACATATTCTAACCCAAAATAACCTTATACAAGCCATTTACTGCCTCAAAGCAATGGTTGTGGGTTCTTATCCCGTTTGGGACCAGATTTCAATAAGTCTTTCTTCACACTTCTAAACATTCTTCATCCAACTCTAGCACTTGTAATCAATCAAATTCATTGTATTATAACATATTCTAACCCAAAATAACTTTATTCAATCCATTTACAGCCTCAAAGCATTGGTTGTGGGTTCTTATCCCATTTGGGACCAATTTTCAACAAGTCTTTCTTCACACTTCTAAAGATTCTTCATCCATCTCTAGCACTTGTAATCAATCAAATTCATTGTATTATAACATATTCTAACCCAAAATAACTTTATACAAGCCATTTACAGCCTCAAAGCTTGGTTGTGGGTTCTTATCCAATTTGGGACCAGATTTCAATAAGTCTTTCTTAACACTTCTAAACATTCTTCATCCATCTCTAGCACTTGTAATCAATCAAATTCATTGTATTATAACATATTCTAACCCAAAATGACCTTTTACAAGCCATTTACTGCATCAAAGCAATGGTTGTGGGTTCTTATCCCATTTGGGACCAAATTTCAACAAGTCTTTCTTCACACTTCTAATCATTCTTCATCCATGTCTAGGACTTGTAATCAATCAAATTCATTGTATTATAACATATTCTAACCCAAAATAAATTTATACAAGCCATTTACTGCCTCAAAGCAATGGTTGTGGGTTCTTATCCCATTTGGGACCAGATTTCAACAAGTCTTTCTTCACACTTCTAAACATTCTACATCCATCTCTAGCACTTGTAATCAATCAAATTCATTGTATTATAACATATTCTAACCCAAAATAACTTTATACAATCCATTTACAGCCTCAAAGCATTGGTTGTGGGTTCTTATCCCATTTGAGACCAGATTTCAATAAGTCTTTCTTCACACTTCTAATCATTCTTCATCCATCTCTAGGACTTGTAATCAATCAAATTCATTGTATTATAACATATTCTAACCCAAAATAACTTTATACAAGCCATTTACTGCCTCACAGCATTGGTTGTGGGTTTTTATCCTATTTGGGACCAGATTTCAATAAGTCTTTCTTCACACTTCTAAACATTCTTCATCCATTCTAGCACTTGTAATCAATCAAATTCATTGTATTATAACATATTCTATTCCAAAATACCTTTTACAAGCCATTTACTGCATCAAAGCAATGGTTGTGGGTTCTTATCCCATTTGGGACCAAATTTCAACAAGTCTTTCTTCACACTTCTAACCATTCTTCATACATGTCTAGGACTTGTAATCAATCAAATTCATTGTATTATAACATATTCTAACCCCAAATAACTTTATACAAGCCATTTACTGCCTCAAAGCAATGGTTGTGGGTTCTTATCCCATTTGGGACCAGATTTCAACAAGTCTTTCTTAACACTTCTAAACATTCTACATCCATCTCTAGCACTTGTAATAAATTAAATTCATTGTATTATAACATATACTAAACCAAAATAAATTTATACAAGCCATTTACTGCCTCAAAGCATTGGTTGTGGGTTCTTATCCCATTTGGGACTAGATTTCAACAAGTCTTTCTTCACACTTCTAAACATTCTACATCCATCTCTAGCACTTGTAATCAATCAAATTCATTGTATTATAACATATTCTAACCCAAAATAACCTTATACAAGCCATTTACTGCCTCAAAGCAATGGTTGTGGGTTCTTATCCCATTTGGGACCAGATTTCAATAAGTCTTTCTTCATACTTCTAAACATTCTTCATCCATCTCTAGCACTTGTAATCAATCAAATTCATTGTATTATAACATATTCTAACCCAAAATAACCTTATACAAGCCATTTACTGCCTCAAAGCAATGGTTGTGGGTTCTTATCCCGTTTGGGACCAGATTTCAATAAGTCTTTCTTCACACTTCTAAACATTCTTCATCCAACTCTAGCACTTGTAATCAATCAAATTCATTGTATTATAACATATTCTAACCCAAAATAACTTTATTCAATCCATTTACAGCCTCAAAGCATTGGTTGTGGGTTCTTATCCCATTTGGGACCAATTTTCAACAAGTCTTTCTTCACACTTCTAAAGATTCTTCATCCATCTCTAGCACTTGTAATCAATCAAATTCATTGTATTATAACATATTCTAACCCAAAATAACTTTATACAAGCCATTTACAGCCTCAAAGCTTGGTTGTGGGTTCTTATCCAATTTGGGACCAGATTTCAATAAGTCTTTCTTAACACTTCTAAACATTCTTCATCCATCTCTAGCACTTGTAATCAATCAAATTCATTGTATTATAACATATTCTAACCCAAAATGACCTTTTACAAGCCATTTACTGCATCAAAGCAATGGTTGTGGGTTCTTATCCCATTTGGGACCAAATTTCAACAAGTCTTTCTTCACACTTCTAATCATTCTTCATCCATGTCTAGGACTTGTAATCAATCAAATTCATTGTATTATAACATATTCTAACCCAAAATAAATTTATACAAGCCATTTACTGCCTCAAAGCAATGGTTGTGGGTTCTTATCCCATTTGGGACCAGATTTCAACAAGTCTTTCTTCACACTTCTAAACATTCTACATCCATCTCTAGCACTTGTAATCAATCAAATTCATTGTATTATAACATATTCTAACCCAAAATAACTTTATACAATCCATTTACAGCCTCAAAGCATTGGTTGTGGGTTCTTATCCCATTTGAGACCAGATTTCAATAAGTCTTTCTTCACACTTCTAATCATTCTTCATCCATCTCTAGGACTTGTAATCAATCAAATTCATTGTATTATAACATATTCTAACCCAAAATAACTTTATACAAGCCATTTACTGCCTCACAGCATTGGTTGTGGGTTTTTATCCTATTTGGGACCAGATTTCAATAAGTCTTTCTTCACACTTCTAAACATTCTTCATCCATTCTAGCACTTGTAATCAATCAAATTCATTGTATTATAACATATTCTATTCCAAAATACCTTTTACAAGCCATTTACTGCATCAAAGCAATGGTTGTGGGTTCTTATCCCATTTGGGACCAAATTTCAACAAGTCTTTCTTCACACTTCTAACCATTCTTCATACATGTCTAGGACTTGTAATCAATCAAATTCATTGTATTATAACATATTCTAACCCCAAATAACTTTATACAAGCCATTTACTGCCTCAAAGCAATGGTTGTGGGTTCTTATCCCATTTGGGACCAGATTTCAACAAGTCTTTCTTAACACTTCTAAACATTCTACATCCATCTCTAGCACTTGTAATAAATTAAATTCATTGTATTATAACATATACTAAACCAAAATAAATTTATACAAGCCATTTACTGCCTCAAAGCATTGGTTGTGGGTTCTTATCCCATTTGGGACTAGATTTCAACAAGTCTTTCTTCACACTTCTAAACATTCTACATCCATCTCTAGCACTTGTAATCAATCAAATTCATTGTATTATAACATATTCTAACCCAAAATAACCTTATACAAGCCATTTACTGCCTCAAAGCAATGGTTGTGGGTTCTTATCCCATTTGGGACCAGATTTCAATAAGTCTTTCTTCATACTTCTAAACATTCTTCATCCATCTCTAGCACTTGTAATCAATCAAATTCATTGTATTATAACATATTCTAACCCAAAATAACCTTATACAAGCCATTTACTGCCTCAAAGCAATGGTTGTGGGTTCTTATCCCGTTTGGGACCAGATTTCAATAAGTCTTTCTTCACACTTCTAAACATTCTTCATCCAACTCTAGCACTTGTAATCAATCAAATTCATTGTATTATAACATATTCTAACCCAAAATAACTTTATTCAATCCATTTACAGCCTCAAAGCATTGGTTGTGGGTTCTTATCCCATTTGGGACCAATTTTCAACAAGTCTTTCTTCACACTTCTAAAGATTCTTCATCCATCTCTAGCACTTGTAATCAATCAAATTCATTGTATTATAACATATTCTAACCCAAAATAACTTTATACAAGCCATTTACAGCCTCAAAGCTTGGTTGTGGGTTCTTATCCAATTTGGGACCAGATTTCAATAAGTCTTTCTTAACACTTCTAAACATTCTTCATCCATCTCTAGCACTTGTAATCAATCAAATTCATTGTATTATAACATATTCTAACCCAAAATGACCTTTTACAAGCCATTTACTGCATCAAAGCAATGGTTGTGGGTTCTTATCCCATTTGGGACCAAATTTCAACAAGTCTTTCTTCACACTTCTAATCATTCTTCATCCATGTCTAGGACTTGTAATCAATCAAATTCATTGTATTATAACATATTCTAACCCAAAATAAATTTATACAAGCCATTTACTGCCTCAAAGCAATGGTTGTGGGTTCTTATCCCATTTGGGACCAGATTTCAACAAGTCTTTCTTCACACTTCTAAACATTCTACATCCATCTCTAGCACTTGTAATCAATCAAATTCATTGTATTATAACATATTCTAACCCAAAATAACTTTATACAATCCATTTACAGCCTCAAAGCATTGGTTGTGGGTTCTTATCCCATTTGAGACCAGATTTCAATAAGTCTTTCTTCACACTTCTAATCATTCTTCATCCATCTCTAGGACTTGTAATCAATCAAATTCATTGTATTATAACATATTCTAACCCAAAATAACTTTATACAAGCCATTTACTGCCTCACAGCATTGGTTGTGGGTTTTTATCCTATTTGGGACCAGATTTCAATAAGTCTTTCTTCACACTTCTAAACATTCTTCATCCATTCTAGCACTTGTAATCAATCAAATTCATTGTATTATAACATATTCTATTCCAAAATACCTTTTACAAGCCATTTACTGCATCAAAGCAATGGTTGTGGGTTCTTATCCCATTTGGGACCAAATTTCAACAAGTCTTTCTTCACACTTCTAACCATTCTTCATACATGTCTAGGACTTGTAATCAATCAAATTCATTGTATTATAACATATTCTAACCCCAAATAACTTTATACAAGCCATTTACTGCCTCAAAGCAATGGTTGTGGGTTCTTATCCCATTTGGGACCAGATTTCAACAAGTCTTTCTTAACACTTCTAAACATTCTACATCCATCTCTAGCACTTGTAATAAATTAAATTCATTGTATTATAACATATACTAAACCAAAATAAATTTATACAAGCCATTTACTGCCTCAAAGCATTGGTTGTGGGTTTTTATCCCATTTGGGACTAGATTTCAACAAGTCTTTCTTCACACTTCTAAACATTCTACATCCATCTCTAGCACTTGTAATCAATCAAATTCATTGTATTATAACATATTCTAACCCAAAATAACCTTATACAAGCCATTTACTGCCTCAAAGCAATGGTTGTGGGTTCTTATCCCATTTGGGACCAGATTTCAATAAGTCTTTCTTCATACTTCTAAACATTCTTCATCCATCTCTAGCACTTGTAATAATCAAATTCATTGTATTATAACATATTCTAACCCAAAATAACTTTATACAATCCATTTACAGCCTCAAAGCATTGGTTGTGGGTTCTTATCCTATTTGGGACCAATTTTCAACAAGTCTTTCTTCACACTTATAAAGATTCTTCATCCATCTCTAGCACTTGTAATCAATCAAATTCATTGTATTATAACATATTCTAACCCAAAATAACTTTATACAAGCCATTTACAGCCTCAAAGCTTGGTTGTGGGTTCTTATCCAATTTGGGACCAGATTTCAATAAGTCTTTCTTAACACTTCTAAACATTCTTCATCCATCTCTAGGACTTGTAATCAATTAAATTCATTGTATTATAACATATACTAACCCAAAATAAATTTATACAAGCCATTTACTGCCTCAAAGCATTGGTTGTGGGTTCTTATCCCATTTGGGACCAAATTTCAATAAGTCTTTCTTCACACTTCTAAACATTCTTCATCCATCTCTAGCACTTGTAATCAATCAAATTCATTGTATTATAACATATTCTAACCCAAAATGACCTTTTACAAGCCATTTACTGCATCAAAGCAATGGTTGTGGGTTCTTATCCCATTTGGGACCAAATTTCAACAAGTCTTTCTTCACACTTCTAACCATTCTTCATACATGTCTAGGACTTGTAATCAATCAAATTCATTGTATTATAACATATTCTAACCCCAAATAACTTTATACAAGCCATTTACTGCCTCAAAGCAATGGTTGTGGGTTCTTATCCCATTTGGGACCAGATTTCAACAAGTCTTTCGTCACACTTCTAAACATTCTACATCCATCTCTAGCACTTGTAATCAATCAAATTCATTGTATTATAACATATTCTAACCCAAAATAACCTTTTACAAGCCATTTACTGCCTCAAAGCAATGGTTGTGGGTTCTTATCCCATTTGGGACCAGATTTCAACAAGTCTTTCTTCACACTTCTAAACATTCTTCATCCATCTCTAGGATTTGTAATCAAGCAAATTCATTGTATTATACCATATTCTAACCCAAAATAACTTTATACAAGCCATTTACTACCTCAAAGCATTGGTTTTGGGTTCTTATCCCATTTGGGACCAGATTTCAATAAATCTTTCTTCACACTTCTAAACATTCTTCATCCATCTCTAGCACTTGTAATCAATCAAATTCATTGTATTATAACATATTCTAACCCAAAATAACCTTTTATAAGCCATTTACTGCCTCAAAGCAATGGTTGTGGGTTCTTATCCCATTTGGGACCAGATTTCAACACGTCTTTCTTCACACTTCTAAACATTCTTCATCCATTTCTAGCACTTGTAATCAATCAAATTCATTGTATTATAACATACTCTAACCCAAAATAACTTTATACAAGCCATTTACTGCCTCAAAGCATTGGTTTTGGGTTCTTATCCCATTTGGGACCAGATTTCAATAAGTCTTTCTTCACACTTCTAAACATTCTTCATCCATCTCTAGGACTTGTAATCAATCAAATTCATTGTATTATAACATATTCTAACCCAAAATAACTTTATACAAGCCATTTACTGCCTCAAAGCATTGGTTGTGGGTTCTTATCCCATTTGGGACCAAATTTCAATAAGTCTTTCTTCACACTTCTAAACATTCTTCATCCATCTCTAGCACTTGTAATCAATCAAATTCATTTTATTATAACATATTCTAACCCAAAATGACCTTTTACAAGCCATTTACTGCATCAAAGCAATGGTGGTGGGTTCTTATCCCATTTGGGACCAAATTTCAACAAGTCTTTCTTCACACTTCTAACCATTCTTCATCCATGTCTAGGACTTGTAATCAATTAAATTCATTGTATTATAACATATTCTAACCTAAAATAACTTTATACAAGCCATTTACAGCCTCAAAGCAATGGTTGTGGGTTCTTATCCCATTTGGGACAAGATTTCAACAAGTCTTTCTTCACACTTCTAAACATTCTACATCCATCTCTAGCACTTGTAATCAATCAAATTCATTGTATTATAACATATTCTAACCCAAAATAACCTTTTACAAGCCATTTACTGCCTCAAAGCAATGGTTGTGGGTTCTTATCCCATTTGGGACCAGATTTCAACAAGTCTTTCTTCACACTTCTAAACATTCTTCATCCATCTCTAGGATTTGTAATCAAGCAAATTCATTGTATTATACCATATTCTAACCCAAAATAACTTTATACAAGCCATTTACTGCCTCAAAGCATTGGTTTTGGGTTCTTATCCCATTTGGGACCAAATTTCAATAAATCTTTCTTCACACTTCTAAACATTCTTCATCCATCTCTAGCACTTGTAATCAATCAAATTCATTGTATTATAACATATTCTAACCCAAAATAACCTTTTATAAGCCATTTACTGCCTCAAAGCAATGGTTGTGGGTTCTTATCCCATTTGGGACCAGATTTCAACACGTCTTTCTTCACACTTCTAAACATTCTTCATCCATTTCTAGCACTTGTAATCAATCAAATTCATTGTATTATAACATACTCTAACCCAAAATAACTTTATACAAGCCATTTACTGCCTCAAAGCATTGGTTTTGGGTTCTTATCCCATTTGGGACCAGATTTCAATAAGTCTTTCTTCACACTTCTAAACATTCTTCATCCATATCTAGGACTTGTAATCAATCAAATTCATTGTATTATAACATATTCTAACCCAAAATAACTTTATACAAGCCATTTACTGCCTCAAAGCATTGGTTGTGGGTTCTTATCCCATTTGGGACCAAATTTCAATAAGTCTTTCTTCACACTTCTAAACATTCTTCATCCATCTCTATCACTTGTAATCAATCAAATTCATTTTATTATAACATATTCTAACCCAAAATGACCTTTTACAAGCCATTTACTGCATCAAAGCAATGGTGGTGGGTTCTTATCCCATTTGGGACCAAATTTCAACAAGTCTTTCTTCACACTTCTAACCATTCTTCATCCATGTCTAGGACTTGTAATCAATTAAATTCATTGTATTATAACATATTCTAACCCAAAATAACTTTATACAAGCCATTTACTGCCTCACAGCATTGGTTGTGGGTTTTTATCCTATTTGGGACCAGATTTCAATAAGTCTTTCTTCACACTTCTAAACATTCTTCATCCATTCTAGCACTTGTAATCAATCAAATTCATTGTATTATAACATATTCTATTCCAAAATACCTTTTACAAGCCATTTACTGCATCAAAGCAATGGTTGTGGGTTCTTATCCCATTTGGGACCAAATTTCAACAAGTCTTTCTTCACACTTCTAACCATTCTTCATACATGTCTAGGACTTGTAATCAATCAAATTCATTGTATTATAACATATTCTAACCCCAAATAACTTTATACAAGCCATTTACTGCCTCAAAGCAATGGTTGTGGGTTCTTATCCCATTTGGGACCAGATTTCAACAAGTCTTTCTTAACACTTCTAAACATTCTACATCCATCTCTAGCACTTGTAATAAATTAAATTCATTGTATTATAACATATACTAAACGAAAATAAATTTATACAAGCCATTTACTGCCTCAAAGCATTGGTTGTGGGTTCTTATCCCATTTGGGACTAGATTTCAACAAGTCTTTCTTCACACTTCTAAACATTCTACATCCATCTCTAGCACTTGTAATCAATCAAATTCATTGTATTATAACATATTCTAACCCAAAATAACCTTATACAAGCCATTTACTACCTCAAAGCAATGGTTGTGGGTTCTTATCCCATTTGGGACCAGATTTCAATAAGTCTTTCTTCATACTTCTAAACATTCTTCATCCATCTCTAGCACTTGTAATCAATCAAATTCATTGTATTATAACATATTCTAACCCAAAATAACTTTATACAATCCATTTACAGCCTCAAAGCATTGGTTGTGGGTTCTTATCCTATTTGGGACCAATTTTCAACAAGTCTTTCTTCACACTTATAAAGATTCTTCATCCATCTCTAGCACTTGTAATCAATCAAATTCATTGTATTATAACATATTCTAACCCAAAATAACTTTATACAAGCCATTTACAGCCTCAAAGCTTGGTTGTGGGTTCTTATCCAATTTGGGACCAGATTTCAATAAGTCTTTCTTAACACTTCTAAACATTCTTCATCCATCTCTAGGACTTGTAATCAATTAAATTCATTGTATTATAACATATACTAACCCAAAATAAATTTATACAAGCCATTTACTGCCTCAAAGCATTGGTTGTGGGTTCTTATCCCATTTGGGACCAAATTTCAATAAGTCTTTCTTCACACTTCTAACCATTCTTCATCCATGTCTAGGACTTGTAATCAATTAAATTCATTGTATTATAACATATTCAAAGCTTGGTTGTGGGTTCTTATCCAATTTGGGACCAGATTTCAATAAATCTTTCTTAACACTTCTAAACATTCTTCATCCATCTCTAGGACTTGTAATCAATTAAATTCATTGTATTATAACATATACTAACCCAAAATAACTTTATACAACCCATTTACAGCCTCAAAGCTTGGTTGTGGGTTCTTATCCAATTTGGGTCCAGATTTCAATAAGTCTTTCTTAACACTTCTAAACATTCTTCATCCATCTCTAGCACTTGTAATCAATCAAATTCATTGTATTATAACATATTCTAACCCAAAATAACTTTATACAAGCCATTTACAGCCTCAAAGCTTGGTTGTGGGTTCTTATCCAATTTGGGACCAGATTTCAATAAGTCTTTCTTAACACTTCTAAACATTCTTCATCCATCTCTAGCACTTGTAATCAATCAAATTCATTGTATTATAACATATTCTAACCCAAAATGACCTTTTACAAGCCATTTACTGCATCAAAGCAATGGTTGTGGGTTCTTATCCCATTTGGGACCAAATTTCAACAAGTCTTTCTTCACACTTCTAATCATTCTTCATCCATGTCTAGGACTTGTAATCAATCAAATTCATTGTATTATAACATATTCTAACCCAAAATAAATTTATACAAGCCATTTACTGCCTCAAAGCAATGGTTGTGGGTTCTTATCCCATTTGGGACCAGATTTCAACAAGTCTTTCTTCACACTTCTAAACATTCTTCATCCATCTTTAGCACTTGTAATCAATCAAATTCATTGTATTATAACATACTCTAACCCAAAATAACTTTATACAAGCCATTTACTGCCTCAAAGCATTGGTTTTGGGTTCTTATCCCATTTGGGACCAGATTTCAATAAGTCTTTCTTAACACTTCTAAACATTCTTCATCCATCTCTAGGACTTGTAATCAATAAAATTCATTGTATTATAACATATTCTAACCCAAAATAAATTTATACAAGCCATTTACTGCCTCAAAGCAATTGGTTGTGGGTTCTTATCCCATTTGGGACCAAATTTCAATAAATCTTTTTTCACACTTCTAAACATTCTTCATCCATCTCTAGCACTTGTAATCAATCAAATTCATTGTATTATAACATATTCTAACCCAAAATACCTTTTACAAGCCATTTACTGCATCAAAGCAATGGTTGTGGGTTCTTATCCCATTTGAGACCAAATTTCAACAAGTCTTTCTTCACACTTCTAACCATTCTTCATCCATGTCTAGGACTTGTAATCAATCAAATTCATTGTATTATAACATATTCTAACCCAAAATAAATTTATACAAGCCATTTACTGCCTAAAAGCAATGGTTGTGGGTTCTTATCCCATTTGGGACCAGATTTCAACAAGTCTTTCTTCACACTTCTAAACATTCTACATCCATCTCTAGCACTTGTAATCAATGAAATTCATTGTATTATAACATATTCTAACCCAAAATAACTTTATACAATCCATTTACAGCCTCAAAGCATTGGTTGTGGGTTCTTATCCCATTTGGGACCAGATTTCAATAAGTCTTTCTTCACACTTCTAAACATTCTTCATCCATCTCTAGGACTTGTAATCAATCAAATTCATTTTATTATAACATATTCTAACCCAAAATAACTTTATACAAGCCATTTACTGCCTCACAGCATTAGTTGTGGGTTCTTATCCCATTTGGGACCAGATTTCCATAAGTCTTTCTTCACACTTCTAAACATTCTTCATCCATTCTAGCACTTGTAATCAATCAAATTCATTGTATTATAACATATTCTAACCCAAAATACCTTTTACAAGCCATTTACTGCATCAAAGCAATGGTTGTGGGTTCTTATCCCATTTGAGACCAAATTTCAACAAGTCTTTCTTCACACTTCTAACCATTTTTCATCCATGTCTAGGACTTGTAATCAATCAAATTCATTGTATTATAACATATTCTAACCCAAAATAACCTTTTACAAGCAATTTACTGCCTCAAAGCAATGGTTGTGGGTTCTTATCCCATTTGGGACCAGATTTCAACAAGTCTTTCTTCACACTTCTAAACATTCTACATCCATCTCTAGCACTTGTAATCAATCAAATTCATTGTATTATAACATATTATAACCCAAAATAACTTTATACAATCTATTTACAGCCTCAAAACATTGGTTGTGGGTTCTTATCCCATTTGGGACCAGATTTCAATAAGTCTTTCTTCACACTTCTAAACATTCTTCATCCATCTCTAGGACTTGTAATCAATCAAATTCATTTTATTATAACATATTCTAACCCAAAATAACTTTATACAAGCCATTTACTGCCTCACAGCATTGGTTGTGGGTTCTTATCCCATTTGGGACCAGATTTCCATAAGTCTTTCTTCACACTTCTAAACATTCTTCATCCATTCTAGCACTTGTAATCAATCAAATTCATTGTATTATAACATATTCTAACCCAAAATACCTTTTACAAGCCATTTACTGCATCAAAGCAATGGTTGTGGGTTCTTATCCCATTTGAGACCAAATTTCAACAAGTCTTTCTTCACACTTCTAACCATTCTTCATCCATGTCTAGGATTTGTAATCAATCAAATTCATTGTATTATAACATATTCTAACCCAAAATAACTTTATACAAGCCATTTACTGCCGCAAAGCAATGGTTGTGGGTTATTATCCCATTTGGGACCAGATTTCAACAAGTCTTTCTTCACACTTCTAAACATTCTACATCCATCTCTAGCACTTGTAATCAATCAAATTCATTGTATTATAACATATTCTAACCCAAAATAACCTTATACAAGCCATTTACTGCCTCAAAGCAAAGGTTGTGGGTTCTTATCCCATTTGGGACCAGATTTCAATAAGTCTTTCTTCACACTTCTAAACATTCTTCATCCATCTCTAGGGCTTGTAATCAATCAAATTCATTGTATTATAATATATTCAAACCCAAAATAACTTTATACAATCCATTTACTGCCTCAAAGCATTGGTTGTGGTTTCTTATCCCATTTGGGACCAGATTTCAATAAGTATTTCTTCACACTTCTAAACATTCTTCATCCATGTCTAGCACTTGTAATCAATCAAATTCATTGTATTATAACATATTCTAACCCAAAATAACCTTATACAAGCCATTTACTGCCTCAAAGCAATCGTTGTGGGTTCTTATCCCATTTGGGACCAAATTTCAATAAGTCTTTCTTCACACTTCTAAACATTCTTCATCCATCTCTAGGACTTGTAATCAATCAAAATCATTGTATTATAACATATTCTAACCCAAAATACCTTTTACAAGCCATTTACTGCATCAAAGCAATGGTTGTGGGTTCTTATCCCATTTGAGACCAAATTTCAAAAAGTCTTTCTTCACACTTCTAACCATTCTTCATCCATGTCTAGGACTTGTAATCAATCAAATTCATTGTATTATAACATATTCTAACCCAAAATAACTTTATACAAGCCATTTACTGCCTCAAAGCAATGGTTGTGGGTTCTTATCCCATTTGGGACAAGATTTCAACAAGTCTTTCTTCACACTTCTAAACATTCTACATCCATCTCTAGCACTTGTAATCAATCAAATTCATTGTATTATAACATATTCTAACCCAAAATAACCTTTTACAAGCCATTTACTGCCTCAAAGCAATGGTTGTGGGTTCTTATCCCATTTGGGACCAGATTTCAACAAGTCTTTCTTCACACTTCTAAACATTCTTCATCCATCTCTAGGATTTGTAATCAAGCAAATTCATTGTATTATACCATATTCTAACCCAAAATAACTTTATACAAGCCATTTACTGCCTCAAAGCATTGGTTTTGGGTTCTTATCCCATTTGGGACCAGATTTCAATAAATCTTTCTTCACACTTCTAAACATTCTTCATCCATCTCTAGCACTTGTAATCAATCAAATTCATTGTATTATAACATATTCTAACCCAAAATAACCTTTTATAAGCCATTTACTGCCTCAAAGCAATGGTTGTGGGTTCTTATCCCATTTGGGACCAGATTTCAACACGTCTTTCTTCACACTTCTAAACATTCTTCATCCATTTCTAGCACTTGTAATCAATCAAATTCATTGTATTATAACATACTCTAACCCAAAATAACTTTATACAAGCCATTTACTGCCTCAAAGCATTGGTTTTGGGTTCTTATCCCATTTGGGACCAGATTTCAATAAGTCTTTCTTCACACTTCTAAACATTCTTCATCCATCTCTAGGACTTGTAATCAATCAAATTCATTGTATTATAACATATTCTAACCCAAAATAACTTTATACAAGCCATTTACTGCCTCAAAGCATTGGTTGTGGGTTCTTATCCCATTTGGGACCAAATTTCAATAAGTCTTTCTTCACACTTCTAAACATTCTTCATCCATCTCTAGCACTTGTAATCAATCAAATTCATTTTATTATAACATATTCTAACCCAAAATGACCTTTTACAAGCCATTTACTGCATCAAAGCAATGGTGGTGGGTTCTTATCCCATTTGGGACCAAATTTCAACAAGTCTTTCTTCACACTTCTAACCATTCTTCATCCATGTCTAGGACTTGTAATCAATTAAATTCATTGTATTATAACATATTCTAACCTAAAATAACTTTATACAAGCCATTTACAGCCTCAAAGCAATGGTTGTGGGTTCTTATCCCATTTGGGACAAGATTTCAACAAGTCTTTCTTCACACTTCTAAACATTCTACATCCATCTCTAGCACTTGTAATCAATCAAATTCATTGTATTATAACATATTCTAACCCAAAATAACCGTTTACAAGCCATTTACTGCCTCAAAGCAATGGTTGTGGGTTCTTATCCCATTTGGGACCAGATTTCAACAAGTCTTTCTTCACACTTCTAAACATTCTTCATCCATCTCTAGGATTTGTAATCAATCAAATACATTGTATTATACCATATTCTAACCCAAAATAACTTTATACAAGCCATTTACTGCCTCAAAGCATTGGTTTTGGGTTCTTATCCCATTTGGGACCAGATTTCAATAAGTCTTTCTTCACACTTCTAACCATTCTTCATCCATCTCTAGCACTTGTAATCAATCAAATTCATTGTATTATAACATATTCTAACCCAAAATAACCTTTTACAAGCCATTTACTGCCTCAAAGCAATGGTTGTGGGTTCTTATCCCATTTGGGACCATATTTCAACAAGTCTTTCTTCACACTTCTAAACATTCTTCATCCATCTCTAGCACTTGTAATCAATCAAATTCATTGTATTATAACATACTCTAACCCAAAATAACTTTATACAAGCCATTTACTGCCTCAAAGCATTGGTTTTGGGTTCTTATCCCATTTGGGACCAGATTTCAATAAGTCTTTCTTAACACTTCTAAACATTCTTCATCCATCTCTAGGACTTGTAATCAATAAAATTCATTGTATTATAACATATTCTAACCCAAAATAAAGTTATACAAGCCATTTACTGCCTCAAAGCAATTGGTTGTGGGTTCTTATCCCATTTAGGACCAAATTTCAATAAATCTTTTTTCACACTTCTAAACATTCTTCATCCATCTCTAGCACTTGTAATCAATCAAATTCATTGTATTATAACATATTCTAACCCAAAATACCTTTTACAAGCCATTTACTGCATCAAAGCAATGGTTGTGGGTTCTTATCCCATTTGAGACCAAATTTAAACAAGTCTTTCTTCACACTTCTAACCATTCTTCATCCATGTCTAGGACTTGTAATCAATCAAATTCATTGTATTATAACATATTCTAACCCAAAATAAATTTATACAAGCCATTTACTGCCTAAAAGCAATGGTTGTGGGTTCTTATCCCATTTGGGACCAGATTTCAACAAGTCTTTCTTCACACTTCTAAACATTCTACATCCATCTCTAGCACTTGTAATCAATGAAATTCATTGTATTATAACATATTCTAACCCAAAATAACTTTATACAATCCATTTACAGCCTCAAAGCATTGGTTGTGGGTTCTTATCCCATTTGGGACCAGATTTCAATAAGTCTTTCTTCACACTTCTAAACATTCTTCATCCATCTCTAGGACTTGTAATCAATCAAATTTATTTTATTATAACATATTCTAACCCAAAATAACTTTATACAAGCCATTTACTGCCTCACAGCATTGGTTGTGGGTTCTTATCCCATTTGGGACCAGATTTCCATAAGTCTTTCTTCACACTTCTAAACATTCTTCATCCATTCTAGCACTTGTAATCAATCAAATTCATTGTATTATAACATATTCTAACCCAAAATACCTTTTACAAGCCATTTACTGCATCAAAGCAATGGTTGTGGGTTCTTATCCCATTTGAGACCAAATTTCAACAAGTCTTTCTTCACACTTCTAACCATTTTTCATCCATGTCTAGGACTTGTAATCAATCAAATTCATTGTATTATAACATATTCTAACCCAAAATAACCTTTTACAAGCCATTTACTGCCTCAAAGCAATGGTTGTGGGTTCTTATCCCATTTGGGACCAGATTTCAACAAGTCTTTCTTCACACTTCTAAACATTCTACATCCATCTCTAGCACTTGTAATCAATCAAATTCATTGTATTATAACATATTATAACCCAAAATAACTTTATACAATCTATTTACAGCCTCAAAACATTGGTTGTGGGTTCTTATCCCATTTGGGACCATATTTCAATAAGTCTTTCTTCACACTTCTAAACATTCTTCATCCATCTCTAGGACTTGTAATCAATCAAATTCATTTTATTATAACATATTCTAACCCAAAATAACTTTATACAAGCCATTTACTGCCTCACAGCATTGGTTGTGGGTTCTTATCCCATTTGGGACCAGATTTCCATAAGTCTTTCTTCACACTTCTAAACATTCTTCATCCATTCTAGCACTTGTAATCAATCAAATTCATTGTATTATAACATATTCTAACCCAAAATACCTTTTACAAGCCATTTACTGCATCAAAGCAATGGTTGTGGGTTCTTATCCCATTTGAGACCAAATTTCAACAAGTCTTTCTTCACACTTCTAACCATTCTTCATCCATGTCTAGGATTTGTAATCAATCAAATTCATTGTATTATAACATATTCTAACCCAAAATAACTTCATACAAGCCATTTACTGCCTCAAAGCAATGGTTGTGGGTTATTATCCCATTTGGGACCAGATTTCAACAAGTCTTTCTTCACACTTCTAAACATTCTACATCCATCTCTAGCACTTGTAATCAATCAAATTCATTGTATTATAACATATTCTAACCCAAAATACCTTTTACAAGCCATTTACTGCATCAAAGCAATGGTTGTGGGTTCTTATCCCATTTGAGACCAAATTTCAAAAAGTCTTTCTTAACACTTCTAAACATTCTTCATCCATCTCTAGGACTTGTAATCAATAAAATTCATTGTATTATAACATATTCTAACCCAAAATAAATTTATACAAGCCATTTACTGCCTCAAAGCAATTGGTTGTGGGTTCTTATCCCATTTGGGACCAAATTTCAATAAATCTTTTTTCACACTTCTAAACATTCTTCATCCATCTCTAGCACTTGTAATCAATCAAATTCATTGTATTATAACATATTCTAACCCAAAATACCTTTTACAAGCCATTTACTGCATCAAAGCAATGGTTGTGGGTTCTTATCCCATTTGAGACCAAATTTCAACAAGTCTTTCTTCACACTTCTAACCATTCTTCATCCATGTCTAGGACTTGTAATCAATCAAATTCATTGTATTATAACATATTCTAACCCAAAATAAATTTATACAAGCCATTTACTGCCTAAAAGCAATGGTTGTGGGTTCTTATCCCATTTGGGACCAGATTTCAACAAGTCTTTCTTCACACTTCTAAACATTCTACATCCATCTCTAGCACTTGTAATCAATGAAATTCATTGTATTATAACATATTCTAACCCAAAATAACTTTATACAATCCATTTACAGCCTCAAAGCATTGGTTGTGGGTTCTTACCCCATTTGGGACCAGATTTCAATAAGTCTTTCTTCACACTTCTAAACATTCTTCATCCATCTCTAGGACTTGTAATCAATCAAATTCATTTTATTATAACATATTCTAACCCAAAATAACTTTATACAAGCCATTTACTGCCTCACAGCATTGGTTGTGGGTTCTTATCCCATTTGGGACCAGATTTCCATAAGTCTTTCTTCACACTTCTAAACATTCTTCATCCATTCTAGCACTTGTAATCAATCAAATTCATTGTATTATAACATATTCTAACCCAAAATACCTTTTACAAGCCATTTACTGCATCAAAGCAATGGTTGTGGGTTCTTATCCCATTTGAGACCAAATTTCAACAAGTCTTTCTTCACACTTCTAACCATTTTTCATCCATGTCTAGGACTTGTAATCAATCAAATTCATTGTATTATAACATATTCTAACCCAAAATAACCTTTTACAAGCCATTTACTGCCTCAAAGCAATGGTTGTGGGTTCTTATCCCATTTGGGACCAGATTTCAACAAGTCTTTCTTCACACTTCTAAACATTCTACATCCATCTCTAGCACTTGTAATCAATCAAATTCATTGTATTATAACATATTATAACCCAAAATAACTTTATACAATCTATTTACAGCCTCAAAACATTGGTTGTGGGTTCTTATCCTATTTGGGACCATATTTCAATAAGTCTTTCTTCACACTTCTAAACATTCTTCATCCATCTCTAGGACTTGTAATCAATCAAATTCATTTTATTATAACATATTCTAACCCAAAATAACTTTATACAAGCCATTTACTGCCTCACAGCATTGGTTGTGGGTTCTTATCCCATTTGGGACCAGATTTCCATAAGTCTTTCTTCACACTTCTAAACATTCTTCATCCATTCTAGCACTTGTAATCAATCAAATTCATTGTATTATAACATATTCTAACCCAAAATACCTTTTACAAGCCATTTACTGCATCAAAGCAATGGTTGTGGGTTCTTATCCCATTTGAGACCAAATTTCAACAAGTCTTTCTTCACACTTCTAACCATTCTTCATCCATGTCTAGGATTTGTAATCGATCAAATTCATTGTATTATAACATATTCTAACCCAAAATAACTTTATACAAGCCATTTACTGCCTCAAAGCAATGGTTGTAGGTTATTATCCCATTTGGGACCAGATTTCAACAAGTCTTTCTTCACACTTCTAAACATTCTACATCCATCTCTAGCACTTGTAATCAATCAAATTCATTGTATTATAACATATTCTAACCCAAAATAACCTTATACAAGCCATTTACTGCCTCAAAGCAAAGGTTGTGGGTTCTTATCCCATTTGGGACCAGATTTCAATAAGTCTTTCTTCACACTTCTAAACATTCTTCATCCATCTCTAGGGCTTGTAATCAATCAAATTCATTGTATTATAATATATTCAAACCCAAAATAACTTTATACAATCCATTTACTGCCTCAAAGCATTGGTTGTGGTTTCTTATCCCATTTGGGACCAGATTTCAATAAGTATTTCTTCACACTTCTAAACATTCTTCATCCATGTCTAGCACTTGTAATCAATCAAATTCATTGTATTATAACATATTCTAACCCAAAATAACCTTATACAAGCCATTTACTGCCTCAAAGCAATCGTTGTGGGTTCTTATCCCATTTGGGACCAGATTTCAAAAAGTATTTCTTCACACTTCTAGACATTCTTCATCCATCTCTAGGACTTGTAATCAATCAAAATCATTGTATTATAACATATTCTAACCCAAAATACCTTTTACAAGCCATTTACTGCATCAAAGCAATGGTTGTGGGTTCTTATCCCATTTGAGACCAAATTTCAAAAAGTCTTTCTTCACACTTCTAACCATTCTTCATCCATGTCTAGGACTTGTAATCAATCAAATTCATTGTATTATAACATATTCTAACCCAAAATAACTTTATACAAGCCATTTACTGCCTCAAAGCAATGGTTGAGGGTTATTATCCCATTTGGGACCAGATTTCAACAAGTCTTTCTTCACACTTCTAAACATTCTACATCCATCTGTAGCACTTGTAATCAATCAAATTCATTGTATTATAACATATTCTAACCCAAAATAACTTTATACAATCCATTTACAGCCTCAAAGCATTGGTTGTGGGTTCTTATCCCATTTGGGACCAGATTTCAATAAGTCTTTCTTCACACTTCTAAACATTCTTCATCCATCTCTAGGACTTGTAATCAATCAAATTCATTGTATTATAACATATTCTAACCCAAAATAACTTTATACAAGCCATTTACTGCCTCAAAGCATTGGTTGTGGGTTCTTATCCCATTTGGGACCAAATTTCAATAAGTCTTTCTTCACACTTCTAAACATTCTTCATCCATCTCTAGCACTTGTAATCAATCAAATTCATTTTATTATAACATATTCTAACCCAAAATGACCTTTTACAAGCCATTTACTGCATCAAAGCAATGGTTGTGGGTTCTTATCCCATTTGGGACCAAATTTCAACAAGTCTTTCTTCACACTTCTAACCATTCTTCATCCATGTCTAGGACTTGTAATCAATCAAATTCATTGTATTATAACATATTCTAACCTAAAATAACTTTATACAAGCCATTTACTGCCTCAAAGCAATGGTTGTGGGTTCTTATCCCATTTGGGACCAGATTTCAACAAGTCTTTCTTCACACTTCTAAACATTCTACATCCATCTCTAGCACTTGTAATCAATCAAATTCATTGTATTATAATATATTCTAACCCAAAATAACCTTTTACAAGCCATTTACTGCCTCAAAGCAATGGTTGTGGGTTCTTATCCCATTTGGGACCAGGTTTCAACAAGTCTTTCTTCACACTTCTAAACATTCTTCATCCATCTCTAGGATTTGTAATCAATCAAATACATTGTATTATACCATATTCTAACCCAAAATAACTTTATACAAGCCATTTACTGCCTCAAAGCATTGGTTTTGGGTTCTTATCCCATTTGGGACCAGATTTCAATAAGTCTTTCTTCACACTTCTAACCATTCTTCATCCATCTCTAGCACTTGTAATCAATCAAATTCATTGTATTATAACATATTCTAACCCAAAATAACTTTATACAATCCATTTACAGCCTCAAAGCATTGGTTGTGGGTTCTTATCCCATTTGGGACCAGATTTCAATAAGTCTTTCTTCACACTTCTAAACATTCTTCATCCATCTCTAGGACTTGTAATCAATCAAATTCATTTTATTATAACATATTCTAACCCAAAATACCTTTTACAAGCCATTTACTGCATCAAAGCAATGGTTGTGGGTTCTTATCCCATTTGAGACCAAATTTCAACAAGTCTTTCTTCACACTTCTAACCATTCTTCATCCATGTCTAGGACTTGTAATCAATCAAATTCATTGTATTATAACATATTCTAACCCAAAATAAATTTATACAAGCCATTTACTGCCTCAAAGCAATGGTTGTGGGTTCTTATCCCATTTGGGACCTGATTTCAACAAGTCTTTCTTCACACTTCTAAACATTCTACATCCATCTCTAGCACTTGTAATCAATCAAATTCATTGTATTATAACATATTCTAACCCAAAATAACTTTATACAATCCATTTACAGCCTCAAAGCATTGGTTGTGGGTTCTTATCCCATTTGGGACCAGATTTCAATAAGTCTTTCTTCACACTTCTAAACATTCTTCATCCATCTCTAGGACTTGTAATCAATCAAATTCATTTTATTATAACATATTCTAACCCAAAATAACTTTATACAAGCCATTTACTACCTCACAGCATTGGTTGTGGGTTCTTATCCCATTTGGGACCAGATTTCCATAAGTCTTTCTTCACACTTCTAAACATTCTTCATCCATTCTAGCACTTGTAATCAATCAAATTCATTGTATTATAACATATTCTAACCCAAAATACCTTTTACAAGCCATTTACTGCATCAAAGCAATGGTTGTGGGTTCTTATCCCATTTGGGACCAGATTTCAACAAGTCTTTCTTCACACTTCTAAACATTCTACATCCATCTCTAGCACTTGTAATCAATCAAATTCATTGTATTATAACATATTCTAACCCAAAATAACTTTATACAATCCATTTACAGCCTCAAAGCATTGGTTGTGGGTTCTTATCCCATTTGGGACCAGATTTCAATAAGTCTTTCTTCACACTTCTAAACATTCTTCATCCATCTCTAGGACTTGTAATCAATCAAATTCATTTTATTATAACATATTCTAACCCAAAATAACTTTATACAAGCCATTTACTACCTCACAGCATTGGTTGTGGGTTCTTATCCCATTTGGGACCAGATTTCCATAAGTCTTTCTTCACACTTCTAAACATTCTTCATCCATTCTAGCACTTGTAATCAATCAAATTCATTGTATTATAACATATTCTAACCCAAAATACCTTTTACAAGCCATTTACTGCCTCAAAGCAATGGTTGTGGGTTCTTATCCCATTTGGGACCAGATTTCAATAAGTCTTTCTTCACACTTCTAAACATTCTTCATCCATCTCTAGCACTTGTAATCAATCAAATTCATTGTATTATAACATATTCTAACTCAAAATAACTTTATACAATCCATTTACAGCCTCAAAGCATTGGTTGTGGGTTCTTATCCCATTTGGGACCAATTTTCAACAAGTCTTTCTTCACACTTCTAAAGATTCTTCATCCATCTCTAGCACTTGTAATCAATCAAATTCATTGTATTATAACATATTCTAACCCAAAATAACTTTATACAAGCCATTTACAGCCTCAAAGCTTGGTTGTGGGTTCTTATCCAATTTGGGACCAGATTTCAATAAGTCTTTCTTAACACTTCTAAACATTCTTCATCCATCTCTAGGACTTGTAATCAATTAAATTCATTGTATTATAACATATTCTAACCCAAAATAAATTTATACAAGCCATTTACTGCCTCAAAGTATTGGTTGTGGGTTCTTATCCCATTTGGGACCAAATTCCAATAAGTCTTTCTTCACACTTCTAAACATTCTTCATCCATCTCTAGCACTTGTAATCAATCAAATTCATTGTATTATAACATATTCTAACCCAAAATGACCTTTTACAAGCCATTTACTGCATCAAAGAAATGGTTGTGGGTTCTTATCCCATTTGGGACCAAATTTCAACAAATTTTTCTTCACACTTCTAACCATTCTTCATACATGTCTAGGACTTGTAATCAATCAAATTCATTGTATTATAACATATTCTAACCCAAAATAACTTTATACAATCCATTTACAGCCTCAAAGCATTGGTTGTGGGTTCTTATCCCATTTGGGACCAGATTTCAATAAGTCTTTCTTCACACTTCTAAACATTCTTCATCCATCTCTAGGACTTGTAATCAATCAAATTCATTTTATTATAACATATTCTAACCCAAAATAACTTTATACAAGCCATTTACTACCTCACAGCATTGGTTGTGGGTTCTTATCCCATTTGGGACCATATTTCCATAAGTCTTTCTTCACACTTCTAAACATTCTTCATCCATTCTAGCACTTGTAATCAATCAAATTCATTGTATTATAACATATTCTAACCCAAAATACCTTTTACAAGCCATTTACTGCATCAAAGCAATGGTTGTGGGTTCTTATCCCATTTGGGACCAGATTTCAACAAGTCTTTCTTCACACTTCTAAACATTCTACATCCATCTCTAGCACTTGTAATCAATCAAATTCATTGTATTATAACATATTCTAACCCAAAATAACTTTATACAATCCATTTACAGCCTCAAAGCATTGGTTGTGGGTTCTTATCCCATTTGGGACCAGATTTCAATAAGTCTTTCTTCACACTTCTAAACATTCTTCATCCATCTCTAGGACTTGTAATCAATCAAATTCATTTTATTATAACATATTCTAACCCAAAATAACTTTATACAAGCCATTTACTACCTCACAGCATTGGTTGTGGGTTCTTATCCCATTTGGGACCAGATTTCCATAAGTCTTTCTTCACACTTCTAAACATTCTTCATCCATTCTAGCACTTGTAATCAATCAAATTCATTGTATTATAACATATTCTAACCCAAAATACCTTTTACAAGCCATTTACTGCCTCAAAGCAATGGTTGTGGGTTCTTATCCCATTTGGGACCAGATTTCAATAAGTCTTTCTTCACACTTCTAAACATTCTTCATCCATCTCTAGCACTTGTAATCAATCAAATTCATTGTATTATAACATATTCTAACTCAAAATAACTTTATACAATCCATTTACTGCCTCAAAGCATTGGTTGTGGGTTCTTATCCCATTTGGGACCAATTTTCAACAAGTCTTTCTTCACACTTCTAAAGATTCTTCATCCATCTCTAGCACTTGTAATCAATCAAATTCATTGTATTATAACATATTCTAACCCAAAATAACTTTATACAAGCCATTTACAGCCTCAAAGCTTGGTTGTGGGTTCTTATCCAATTTGGGACCAGATTTCAATAAGTCTTTCTTAACACTTCTAAACATTCTTCATCCATCTCTAGGACTTGTAATCAATTAAATTCATTGTATTATAACATATTCTAACCCAAAATAAATTTATACAAGCCATTTACTGCCTCAAAGTATTGGTTGTGGGTTCTTATCCCATTTGGGACCAAATTTCAATAAGTCTTTCTTCACACTTCTAAACATTCTTCATCCATCTCTAGCACTTGTAATCAATCAAATTCATTGTATTATAACATATTCTAACCCAAAATGACCTTTTACAAGCCATTTACTGCATCAAAGAAATGGTTGTGGGTTCTTATCCCATTTGGGACCAAATTTCAACAAATTTTTCTTCACACTTCTAACCATTCTTCATACATGTCTAGGACTTGTAATCAATCAAATTCATTGTATTATAACATATTCTAACCCAAAATAACTTTATACAAGCCATTTACTGCCTCAAAGCAATGGTTGTGGGTTCTTATCCCATTTGGGACCAGATTTCAACAAGTCTTTCTTCACACTTCTAAACATTCTACATCCATCTCTAGCACTTGTAATCAATCAAATTCATTGTATTATAACATATTCTAACCCAAAATAACTTTATACAAGCCATTTACTGCCTCAAAGCAATGGTTGTGGGTTCTTATCCCATTTGGGACCAGATTTCAACAAGTCTTTCTTCACACTTCTAAACATTCTTCATCCATCTCTAGGATTTGTAATCAAGCAAATTCATTGTATTATAACATATTCTAACCCAAAATAACTTTATACAAGCCATTTACTGCCTCAAAGCATTGGTTTTGGGTTCTTATCCCATTTGGGACCAGATTTCACTAAGTCTTTCTTCACACTTCTAAACATTCTTCATCCATCTCTAGCACTTGTAATCAATCAAATTCATTTTATTATAACATATTCTAACCCAAAATAACCTTTTATAAGCCATTTACTGCCTCAAAGCAATGGTTGTGGGTTCTTATCCCATTTGGGACCAGATTTCAACAAGTCTTTCTTCACACTTCTAAACATTCTACATCCATCTCTAGCACATGTAATCAATCAAATTCATTGTATTATAACATATTATAACCCAAAATAACCTTATACAAGCCATTTACTGCCTCAAAGCAATGGTTGTGGGTTCTTATCCCATTTGGGACCAGATTTCAATAAGTCTTTCTTCACACTTCTAAACATTCTTCATCCATCTCTAGCACTTGTAATCAATCAAATTCATTGTATTATAACATATTCTAACCCAAAATAACTTTATACAATCCATTTACTGCTTCAAAGCATTGGTTGTGGGTTCTTATCCCATTTGGGACCAAATTTCAATAAGTCTTTCTTCACACTTCTAAACATTCTTCATCCATCTCTAGCACTTGTAATCAATCAAATTCATTTTATTATAACATATTCTAACCCAAAATGACCTTTTACAAGCCATTTACTGCATCAAAGCAATGGTTGTGGGTTCTTATGCCATTTGGGACCAAATTTCAACAAGTCTTTCTTCACACTTCTAACCATTCTTCATCCATGTCTAGGACTTGTAATCAATCAAATTCATTGTATTATAACATATTCTAACCTAAAATAACTTTATACAAGCCATTTACTGCCTCAAAGCAATGGTTGTGGGTTCTTATCCCATTTGGGACCAGATTTCAACAAGTCTTTCTTCACACTTCTAAACATTCTACATCCATCTCTAGCACTTGTAATCAATCAAATTCATTGTATTATAACATATTCTAACCCAAAATAACCTTTTACAAGCCATTTACTGCCTCAAAGCAATGGTTGTGGGTTCTTATCCCATTTGGGACCAGATTTCAACAAGTCTTTCTTCACACTTCTAAACATTCTTCATCCATCTCTAGGATTTGTAATCAATCAAATACATTGTATTATACCATATTCTAACCCAAAATAACTTTATACAAGCCATTTACTGCCTCAAAGCATTGGTTTTGGGTTCTTATCCCATTTGGGACCAAACTTCAACAAGTCTTTCTTCACACTTCTAAACATTCTTCATCCATCTCTAGCACTTGTAATCAATCAAATTCATTGTATTATAACATATTCTAACCCAAAATACCTTTTACAAGCCATTTACTGCATCAAAGCAATGGTTGTGGGTTCTTATCCCATTTGAGACCAAATTTCAACAAGTCTTTCTTCACACTTCTAACCATTCTTCATCCATGTCTAGGACTTGTAATCAATCAAATTCATTGTATTATAACATATTCTAACCCAAAATAAATTTATACAAGCCATTTACTGCCTCAAAGCAATGGTTGTGGGTTCTTATCCCATTTGGGACCAGATTTCAACAAGTCTTTCTTCACACTTCTAAACATTCTACATCCATCTCTAGCACTTGTAATCAATCAAATTCATTGTATTATAACATATTCTAACCCAAAATAACTTTATACAATCCATTTACAGCCTCAAAGCATTGGTTGTGGGTTCTTATCCCATTTGGGACCAGATTTCAATAAGTCTTTCTTCACACTTCTAAACATTCTTCATCCATCTCTAGGACTTGTAATCAATCAAATTCATTTTATTATAACATATTCTAACCCAAAATAACTTTATACAAGCCATTTACTACCTCACAGCATTGGTTGTGGGTTCTTATCCCATTTGGGACCAGATTTCCATAAGTCTTTCTTCACACTTCTAAACATTCTTCATCCATTCTAGCACTTGTAATCAATCAAATTCATTGTATTATAACATATTCTAACCCAAAATACCTTTTACAAGCCATTTACTGCATCAAAGCAATGGTTGTGGGTTCTTATCCCATTTGGGACCAGATTTCAACAAGTCTTTCTTCACACTTCTAAACATTCTACATCCATCTCTAGCACTTGTAATCAATCAAATTCATTGTATTATAACATATTCTAACCCAAAATAACCTTATACAAGCCATTTACTGCCTCAAAGCAATGGTTGTGGGTTCTTATCCCATTTGGGACCAGATTTCAATAAGTCTTTCTTCACACTTCTAAACATTCTTCATCCATCTCTAGCACTTGTAATCAATCAAATTCATTGTATTATAACATATTCTAACCCAAAATAACTTTATACAATCCATTTACAGCCTCAAAGCATTGGTTGTGGGTTCTTATCCCATTTGGGACCAATTTTCAACAAGTCTTTCTTCACACTTCTAAAGATTCTTCATCCATCTCTAGCACTTGTAATCAATCAAATTCATTGTATTATAACATATTCTAACCCAAAATAACTTTATACAAGCCATTTACAGCCTCAAAGCTTGGTTGTGGGTTCTTATCCAATTTGGGACCAGATTTCAATAAGTCTTTCTTAACACTTCTAAACATTCTTCATCCATCTCTAGGACTTGTAATCAATTAAATTCATTGTATTATAACATATTCTAACCCAAAATAAATTTATACAAGCCATTTACTGCCTCAAAGCATTGGTTGTGGGTTCTTATCCCATTTGGGACCAAATTTCAATAAGTCTTTCTTCACACTTCTAAACATTCTTCATCCATCTCTAGCACTTGTAATCAATCAAATTCATTGTATTATAACATATTCTAACCCAAAATGACCTTTTACAAGCCATTTACTGCATCAAAGAAATGGTTGTGGGTTCTTATCCCATTTGGGACCAAATTTCAACAAATTTTTCTTCACACTTCTAACCATTCTTCATACATGTCTAGGACTTGTAATCAATCAAATTCATTGTATTATAACATATTCTAACCCAAAATAACTTTATACAAGCCATTTACTGCCTCAAAGCAATGGTTGTGGGTTCTTATCCCATTTGGGACCAGATTTCAACAAGTCTTTCTTCACACTTCTAAACATTCTACATCCATCTCTAGCACTTGTAATCAATCAAATTCATTGTATTATTGTAAGTTTTCGAAAGGAATTAGAGAAGATTAAGAACAAGTGAGTTTGAGAAAGATTTGAAGAAGAATGCGAGTTTGAAAAGAGAGAGAAGTGTGGTGAAGAAAGAGAGTTCTTCTCATTTCATACCTATAAAAATGACCTAGATACAAACTATATATGGACACTACAAAGAGTATAAAATAATAACAAATATACAAGATATTTTGGCTTCAAGGTTCGAGTGAAAGCGACGGGTCCATGTTGTGTCTCTCCTTAAACAATCACGTGAGTGTCTCTTGTTTTGAAGCTCCAACGGTCACAACACATAGGGGAAGGATCTAGATGCTCATTTCTTCTTCTTCGCAACCTTAAACGGGCCTCTTTATTGGACTGGACAATGAGGCTTGAGGTAATGTCGAGGCTGTACGGATGGACTTGTACGGATGGGCTTGTACGGACGAGGTTGTACGGACGGTCGTGGCTCGAGGCACTCGATCCCGGATGTGATCATTTCTCGAACATGATCATTTCTATATCCAATTTACACTCCCCCTCAAGTTTAACATTTAAGAAGGTCTTTAAGGTTAAACTTGAACCTATAATCACTCACCTCATTAAAAACCTTAGTATAGAAAACCACTTGGGAAAAACTATACATAAGGGAAAAAGAGTGTGAGTGTTATGGTTTGGTGAGATCAACAAGGCCGAGCTTGGAGTGTATATAATCACACACTTGTGGACTAGCCGCTTTGGTGAAGATGTCCGCGAGTTGTTCCGAGCTCTCGGTATAGCATGGTAAGATGACTCCAAGACCAACTTGTTCTCTAACTTTGTGACAATCTACTTCGATGTGCTTTGTTCTTTCGTGGAACACCGAGTTGGATGCAATGTGTATTGCGGCTTGGTTGTCACAATGCATTGTGATTGGCTTTGATGACTCAACTCCCAAGTCTTTAAGAAGTGCCTTAAGCCAAATTAACTCGGTTGTGAGCTTCCTCATGGCACGATACTCGGACTCGGCACTAGACATAGAGACCACCTTTTGCTTCTTACTCTTCCAAGTCACCAAGTTCCCTCCAATGAATGTGCAATAGCCGGTTGTCGAGCGCCTATCTCCATGATCTCCAGCATAATCCGCATCACAATACCCCACTAGCTCCGTGTTCTTGTTGCACCCCATCCATATGCCTTGACCCGGTGCACCCTTGAGATACTTAAGTATGCGGTTCACCATGTTCCAATGATGCACCGTTGGGGCTTGCATATGTTGACTCACCTGGTTCACGGAATAGCAAATGTCAGGTCTAGTAATTGTTAAGTAAATAAGCTTACCCACTAGACGTCGATATTGTGATGCATCTTCATATGGCTCATTTCCTTTCTCCCCCTCTCGGTTAACTTGGAAATCCACTTCTAGTGGTGATGCTACCGGTCTTGAACCTAATTTACCCACTTCATTCAAAAGGTCAAGTGTATATTTTCGTTGAGATATAAATAAACCTTCCTTAGATCTACAAACTTCAATACCAAGAAAATACTTAAGTTCACCAAGATCTTTAATATCAAAAACAGATTTTAGAAAGGATTTGGTGTCTTGTATCCCTACCTTGTCATTCCCGGATATGATGATATCATCCACATATACAAGAATGACTACAATACCTTCTTGGCTAGTGATTGTGAATAGGGTATGATCGGCTTCGGACCTCTTGAAACCTCGTTCCATCAAAGTGTTGCTCAACTTGTGATACCACGCTCGAGGGGATTGTTTTAATCCATATATGGCCTTGTTGAGTTTGAATACCTTCCCGGATTCAATAGTGTCCTCTAGACCCGGTGGTGGTCTCATATACACCTCATCTTCTAACTCCCCTTGTAGAAAAGCATTCTTAACGTCCATTTGCCATAATTCCCATTCTAAGTTAACGGCCAAAGATAGCACAACTCGAATGGTATGGAGTTTGGCTACCGGAGCAAAAGTATCAAGATAGTCTTCTCCATATGTTTGTGTGAATCCCCTTGCTACAAGTCGAGCCTTGTAACGTTCAATCTCTCCATTACTTTTGTACTTGATCGTAAAGATCCACCGTGAAGTGACCGCTTTCTTTCCCTTTGGTAACTCGGCTTCATCCCATGTATGATTGTCTTCCATGGCTTTAACTTCATTGTTTACCGCATCTCTCCATTCTTTATGATCTTTAGCTTCATCATAGCTTTGGGGAATCCAATGTGAATCTACTTGGGTAAGATAGACTTGATATTCCATCGGCAAGTGAGCTAGAGTACACACGGCTTGTATTGGATGAGCCACGGCTACGTTGTTGTAATACACCCGAGTGTTTTTCCAGTTTGAGGGATGAGATTTGATGCGTTCACTTCTTCTTAATTCAATAATTTCTTCTTGAGGTTGTTCTCCTTGATCCACATCATTAGACTCCTCTTGTGTAGGATCTTCTTCTTCACTTAGTGAATTTAAACCCTCTTCGCCCTCACTATACTCATGATCAAGTCCATCATCACCATGATCTAATGGTTCTTCTTCATGATGTGTGTCACTTGCACTTGCTTCTTGATCATTTGTTACTTGATCTGAGGTGGATGTCTTGGTAGACCCATTCTTGTCTTGGAAGCTATCTAGACCGAGCTTCTCCAAGATTACTCGAAGATTTGTTGCACGATCGGAAGGTGATTGAGATAAGTCCTTGAGTTCATCCCAATTCCTCTTGTCATAGTACCCACTTGATTCTACAAACTTCACATCTCTAGAAACCAATACTCTTCTAGCTTCCGGATCATAACACTTGTACCCTTTTTGTGTTGAGGAGTAGCCGATAAGCATGCACTTAGTGCTCTTGGCCTCCAACTTGTTGCGTAACTCTCCTGGTTTTAACACATAACAAACACATCCAAACACACGTAAGTGACTAATAGATGGTTTAGTTTTATTAAGAATTTCAAAGGGAGAGAGATCGCTTAGTATTTTTGTTGGTGTGCGATTGATCAAGTAGCATGCGGCTACTACGGCATCTCCCCAAAATCTCTTTGGCACATTTGTATGAAACATCATTGATCGGGACACCTCCATGAGATGACGGTTCTTTCTCTCGGCCACTCCATTTTGTTGTGGTGTATACGGGCAACTTGTTTGTTGAATGATCCCATGTTTAGCTAAATGTTGTTTGAATGCATGACTTGTGTACTCCCCACCATTATCTGATCTCAAAATCTTAATCTTGGCATTATAGTGGTTAGTCACATAATTTTGAAAACTTATAAAGGCCTCAAGAACTCTATCCTTTGAAGGTAACAAAGTTAACCAAGTATACTTGGATTTTTCATCAATAAAAGTCACATAATACTTTTGATTTTCTCTAGATAAACAAGGTGATGTCCACACATCCGAGTGAATCAAATCAAAACAATTCTCATAAATAGTACTTGATTTAGGATAAACACTTTTGCAATGTTTGCCAAGAATACAAGCTTCACACTCATCATTTTTAAAAGACATATTAGGCAACATAAGATTTAAAGCACGAGAGTGAGGGTGACCAAGTCTAGCATGCCAAATTGCACTATTAGCACTAACAAGAATAGAACTAAAGCAAGAAGGTAAAGTAGGGGATAGTTTCAAGTCCTCAAGCACATATAAGCCATCTTTAGTGGCTCCATGGCCAAGCACCTTACTCGTTTCAATATCCTGAAAATGAATAGTGTGAGGACCAAATATTGCATAACAATTCAAATCGGTAGTAGCTTTCTTAACGGATAACAAGTTTGAAGTAAAGCTAGGCATATAAAAAGCTTTAGATTTCTTATCAAACAATTCTAAATCTCCTACTCCTTTAACCGGTACTTTAGTTCCATTAGCAATAACCACATTTCCAATAGCCGGTTTAATGTCACTAATTAACTTAGAGTCACTAATCATATGGTGAGATGCTCCGGAATCAACAATAAGTGGTTTTAAAGTGTTGAGAGCAAGAGTAGCCTTACCGGACGACTCCTTGAGAGCTTTGATGAGTGCATCGAGGTCAGACCTCCTCACCAAGTCAGAAGACGCGGCCATGGCTGCTCCACTCTCCGCAAGACTTTGTACCTTTGTCTCCGGAGCTTGGATCTCACCGGAAACGCTTGCTTGATTAGCCCTTGGTTCTCGGTTGTCTTCTCTTGGGCGAAGGTGAGGGTAAAGTACCCAGCACTTATCCTTGATATGACCCGGTTTCTTGCAATGGTGACAAGTAGGAATGTTCCTCTTGTTGTTGTTGTTATTGTGTCCTCGGTAGTAGCTCTTGTTAGCCGACACTAGCTCCACATTGTTAGCCGACACAAGCTCCCCCTTACCACCAAACAAACCCATGGACCCGTGTTCTCGTTGAACTTGAGAACACACCTCATCAAGACTTGGAAGCTTGTCGGACCGAAGAATATGTTTGATGAGGTCATTGTAAGAAGGATTTAAAGTCAAGAGAAGACCGAACACCTTATCTTGCTCACGACGTTCGTTGATGACCACCGGATCCACCGAGCTTGGTCTCAACATTTCAAGCTCTGCCCAAAGAGATCTAAACTTTCCAAAATGCTTGGTAAACTCCATGTCCTCTTGGCTGAGGTTGTTGATAGCACGTTTGACTTCAAAAACCCGGTTCAAGTTAGTAACATTTCCAAAAACATTCTTGAGTGTATCCCACAACTCCTTTGCCGTCTCACAATATGAGTATGCTTCAAGAATAGGCGCCTCTAGAGAGTTTTGAATGAGCCCCAAAACGGTTTGGTCTTCTTGAAACCACTTCACCTTGTCGCAAGGGACAATCTCCTTGCCATCTTCACTTTCCTTTGGAGCTTCACCTTTCTCAATGTGACTCCAAAGTCCACGACCACACAAGGCCGTCTTTGTGGTCCTCGCCCACAACAAATAGTTACCTCCCTTGAGAGTAACCGGAATAACCAAATTCTTCATGACATCCATGACCAAAAATTTCAAGAACAAGCTTCAAGCTTTCAAAATCTTAGAAACCGAAAGAAGAAATTGTACTTAGAGAACGAGAATAGCTAGGATCTTAGGAACCTGGCTCTGATACCATGTAAGTTTTCGAAAGGAATTAGAGAAGATTAAGAACAAGTGAGTTTGAGAAAGATTTGAAGAAGAATGCGAGTTTGAAAAGAGAGAGAAGTGTGGTGAAGAAAGAGAGTTCTTCTCATTTCATACCTATAAAAATGACCTAGATACAAACTATATATGGACACTACAAAGAGTATAAAATAATAACAAATATACAAGATATTTTGGCTTCAAGGTTCGAGTGAAAGCGACGGGTCCATGTTGTGTCTCTCCTTAAACAATCACGTGAGTGTCTCTTGTTTTGAAGCTCCAACGGTCACAACACATAGGGGAAGGATCTAGATGCTCATTTCTTCTTCTTCGCAACCTTAAACGGGCCTCTTTATTGGACTGGACAATGAGGCTTGAGGTAATGTCGAGGCTGTACGGATGGACTTGTACGGATGGGCTTGTACGGACGAGGTTGTACGGACGGTCGTGGCTCGAGGCACTCGATCCCGGATGTGATCATTTCTCGAACATGATCATTTCTATATCCAATTTACAATTATAACATATTCTAACCCAAAATAACCTTTTACAAGCCATTTACTGCCTCAAAGCAATGGTTGTGGGTTCTTATCCCATTTGGGACCAGATTTCAACAAGTCTTTCTTCACACTTCTAAACATTCTTCATCCATCTCTAGGATTTGTAATCAAGCAAATTCATTGTATTATACCATATTCTAACCCAAAATAACTTTATACAAGCCATTTACTGCCTCAAAGCATTGGTTTTGGGTTCTTATCCCATTTGGGACCAGATTTCACTAAGTCTTTCTTCACACTTCTAAACATTCTTCATCCATCTCTAGCACTTGTAATCAATCAAATTCATTTTATTATAACATATTCTAACCCAAAATAACCTTTTATAAGCCATTTACTGCCTCAAAGCAATGGTTGTGGGTTCTTATCCCATTTGGGACCAGATTTCAACAAGTCTTTCTTCACACTTCTAAACATTCTACATCCATCTCTAGCACTTGTAATCAATCAAATTCATTGTATTATAACATATTCTAACCCAAAATAACCTTATACAAGCCATTTAGTGCCTCAAAGCAATGGTTGTGGGTTCTTATCCCATTTGGGACCAGATTTCAACAAGTCTTTCTTCACACTTCTAAACATTCTTCATCCATCTCTAGGATTTGTAATCAATCAAATACATTGTATTATACCATATTCTAACCCAAAATAACTTTATACAAGCCATTTACTGCCTCAAAGCATTGGTTTTGGGTTCTTATCCCATTTGGGACCAGATTTCAATAAGTCTTTCTTCACACTTCTAACCATTCTTCATCCATCTCTAGCACTTGTAATCAATCAAATTCATTGTATTATAACATATTCTAACCCAAAATACCTTTTACAAGCCATTTACTGCATCAAAGCAATGGTTGTGGGTTCTTATCCCATTTGAGACCAAATTTCAACAAGTCTTTCTTCACACTTCTAACCATTCTTCATCCATGTCTAGGACTTGTAATCAATCAAATTCATTGTATTATAACATATTCTAACCCAAAATAAATTTATACAAGCCATTTACTGCCTCAAAGCAATGGTTGTGGGTTCTTATCCCATTTGGGACCAGATTTCAACAAGTCTTTCTTCACACTTCTAAACATTCTACATCCATCTCTAGCACTTGTAATCAATCAAATTCATTGTATTATAACATATTCTAACCCAAAATAACTTTATACAATCCATTTACAGCCTCAAAGCATTGGTTGTGGGTTCTTATCCCATTTGGGACCAGATTTCAATAAGTCTTTCTTCACACTTCTAAACATTATTCATCCATCTCTAGGACTTGTAATCAATCAAATTCATTTTATTATAACATATTCTAACCCAAAATAACTTTATACAAGCCATTTACTACCTCACAGCATTGGTTGTGGGTTCTTATCCCATTTGGGACCAGATTTCCATAAGTCTTTCTTCACACTTCTAAACATTCTTCATCCATTCTAGCACTTGTAATCAATCAAATTCATTGTATTATAACATATTCTAACCCAAAATACCTTTTACATCCCATTTACTGCATCAAAGCAATGGTTGTGGGTTCTTATCCCATTTGGGACCAGATTTCAACAAGTCTTTCTTCACACTTCTAAACATTCTACATCCATCTCTAGCACTTGTAATCAATCAAATTCATTGTATTATAACATATTCTAACCCAAAATAACCTTATACAAGCCATTTACTGCCTCAAAGCAATGGTTGTGGGTTCTTATCCCATTTGGGACCAGATTTCAATAAGTCTTTCTTCACACTTCTAAACATTCTTCATCCATCTCTAGCACTTGTAATCAATCAAATTCATTGTATTATAACATATTCTAACCCAAAATAACTTTATACAATCCATTTACAGCCTCAAAGCATTGGTTGTGGGTTCTTATCCCATTTGGGACCAATTTTCAACAAGTCTTTCTTCACACTTCTAAAGATTCTTCATCCATCTCTAGCACTTGTAATCAATCAAATTCATTGTATTATAACATATTCTAACCCAAAATAACTTTATACAAGCCATTTACAGCCTCAAAGCTTGGTTGTGGGTTCTTATCCAATTTGGGACCAGATTTCAATAAGTCTTTCTTAACACTTCTAAACATTCTTCATCCATCTCTAGGACTTGTAATCAATTAAATTCATTGTATTATAACATATTCTAACCCAAAATAAATTTATACAAGCCATTTACTGCCTCAAAGCATTGGTTGTGGGTTCTTATCCCATTTGGGACCAAATTTCAATAAGTCTTTCTTCACACTTCTAAACATTCTTCATCCATCTCTAGCACTTGTAATCAATCAAATTCATTGTATTATAACATATTCTAACCCAAAATGACCTTTTACAAGCCATTTACTGCATCAAAGAAATGGTTGTGGGTTCTTATCCCATTTGGGACCAAATTTCAATAAGTCTTTCTTCACACTTCTAACCATTCTTCATACATGTCTAGGACTTGTAATCAATCAAATTCATTGTATTATAACATATTCTAACCCAAAATAACTTTATACAAGCCATTTACTGCCTCAAAGCAATGGTTGTGGGTTCTTATCCCATTTGGGACCAGATTTCAACAAGTCTTTCTTCACACTTCTAAACATTCTACATCCATCTCTAGCACTTGTAATCAATCAAATTCATTGTATTATAACATATTCTAACCCAAAATAACCTTTTACAAGCCATTTACTGCCTCAAAGCAATGGTTGTGGGTTCTTATCCCATTTGGGACCAGATTTCAACAAGTCTTTCTTCACACTTCTAAACATTCTTCATCCATCTCTAGGATTTGTAATCAAGCAAATTCATTGTATTATACCATATTCTAACCCAAAATAACTTTATACAAGCCATTTACTGCCTCAAAGCATTGGTTTTGGGTTCTTATCCCATTTGGGACCAGATTTCACTAAGTCTTTCTTCACACTTCTAAACATTCTTCATCCATCTCTAGCACTTGTAATCAATCAAATTCATTTTATTATAACATATTCTAACCCAAAATAACCTTTTACAAGCCATTTACTGCCTCAAAGCAATGGTTGTGGGTTCTTATCCCATTTGGGACCAAATTTCAATAAGTCTTTCTTCACACTTCTAAACATTCTTCATCCATGTCTAGGACTTGTAATCAATCAAATTCATTTTATTATAACATATTTTAACCCAAAATAACTTTATACAATCCATTTACAGCCTCAAAGCATTGGTTGTGGGTTCTTATTCCATTTGGGACCAGATTTCAATAAGTCTTTCTTCACACTTCTAAACATTCTTCATCCATCTCTAGCACTTGTAATCAATCAAATTCATTGTATTATAACATATTCTAACCCAAAATAACTTTATACAATCCATTTACAGCCTCAAAGCATTGGTTGTGGGTTCTTATCCCATTTGGGACCAAATTTCAATAAGTCTTTCTTCACACTTCTAAACATTCTTCATCCATCTCTAGCACTTGTAATCAATCAAATTCATTGTATTATAACATATTCTAACCCAAAATAACCTTTTACAAGCCATTTACTGCCTCAAAGCAATGGTTGTGGGTTCTTATCCCATTTGGGACCAGATTTCACTAAGTCTTTCTTCACACTTCTAAACATTCTTCATCCATCTCTAGCACTTGTAATCAATCAAATTCATTTTATTATAACATATTCTAACCCAAAATAACCTTTTATAAGCCATTTACTGCCTCAAAGCAATGGTTGTGGGTTCTTATCCCATTTGGGACCAGATTTCAACAAGTCTTTCTTCACACTTCTAAACATTCTACATCCATCTCTAGCACTTGTAATCAATCAAATTCATTGTATTATAACATATTCTAACCCAAAATAACCTTATACAAGCCATTTACTGCCTCAAAGCAATGGTTGTGGGTTCTTATCCCATTTGGGACCAGATTTCAATAAGTCTTTCTTCACACTTCTAAACATTCTTCATCCATCTCTAGCACTTGTAATCAATCAAATTCATTGTATTATAACATATTCTAACCCAAAATAACTTTATACAATCCATTTACTGCCTCAAAGCATTGGTTGTGGGTTCTTATCCCATTTGGGACCAAATTTCAATAAGTCTTTCTTCACACTTCTAAACATTCTTCATCCATCTCTAGCACTTGTAATCAATCAAATTCATTTTATTATAACATATTCTAACCCAAAATGACCTTTTACAAGCCATTTACTGCATCAAAGCAATGGTTGTGGGTTCTTATGCCATTTGGGACCAAATTTCAACAAGTCTTTCTTCACACTTCTAACCATTCTTCATCCATGTCTAGGACTTGTAATCAATCAAATTCATTGTATTATAACATATTCTAACCTAAAATAACTTTATACAAGCCATTTACTGCCTCAAAGCAATGGTTGTGGGTTCTTATCCCATTTGGGACCAGATTTCAACAAGTCTTTCTTCACAGTTCTAAACATTCTACATCCATCTCTAGCACTTGTAATCAATCAAATTCATTGTATTATAACATATTCTAACCCAAAATAACCTTTTACAAGCCATTTACTGCCTCAAAGCAATGGTTGTGGGTTCTTATCCCATTTGGGACAAGATTTAAACAAGTCTTTCTTCACACTTCTAAACATTCTTCATCCATCTCTAGGATTTGTAATCAATCAAATACATTGTATTATACCATATTCTAACCCAAAATAACTTTATACAAGCCATTTACTGCCTCAAAGCATTGGTTTTGGGTTCTTATCCCATTTGGGACCAGATTTCAATAAGTCTTTCTTCACACTTCTAACCATTCTTCATCCATCTCTAGCACTTGTAATCAATCAAATTCATTGTATTATAACATATTCTAACCCAAAATACCTTTTACAAGCCATTTACTGCATCAAAGCAATGGTTGTGGGTTCTTATCCCATTTGAGACCAAATTTCAACAAGTCTTTCTTCACACTTCTAACCATTCTTCATCCATGTCTAGGACTTGTAATCAATCAAATTCATTGTATTATAACATATTCTAACCCAAAATAACTTTATACAATCCATTTACAGCCTCAAAGCATTGGTTGTGGGTTCTTATTCCATTTGGGACCAGATTTCAATAAGTCTTTCTTCACACTTCTAAACATTCTTCATCCATCTCTAGGACTTGTAATCAATCAAATTCATTTTATTATAACATATTCTAACCCAAAATAACTTTATACAAGCCATTTACTACCTCACAGCATTGGTTGTGGGTTCTTATCCCATTTGGGACCAGATTTCTATAAGTCTTTCTTCACACTTCTAAACATTCTTCATCCATTCTAGCACTTGTAATCAATCAAATTCATTGTATTATAACATATTCTAACCCAAAATACCTTTTACAAGCCATTTACTGCATCAAAGCAATGGTTGTGGGTTCTTATCCCATTTGGGACCAGATTTCAACAAGTCTTTCTTCACACTTCTAAACATTCTACATCCATCTCTAGCACTTGTAATCAATCAAATTCATTGTATTATAACATATTCTAACCCAAAATAACCTTATACAAGCCATTTACTGCCTCAAAGCAATGGTTGTGGGTTCTTATCCCATTTGGGACCAGATTTCAATAAGTCTTTCTTCACACTTCTAAACATTCTTCATCCATCTCTAGCACTTGTAATCAATCAAATTCATTGTATTATAACATATTCTAACCCAAAATAACTTTATACAATCCATTTACAGCCTCAAAGCATTGGTTGTGGGTTCTTATCCCATTTGGGACCAATTTTCAACAAGTCTTTCTTCACACTTCTAAAGATTCTTCATCCATCTCTAGCACTTGTAATCAATCAAATTCATTGTATTATAACATATTCTAACCCAAAATAACTTTATACAAGCCATTTACAGCCTCAAAGCTTGGTTGTGGGTTCTTATCCAATTTGGGACCAGATTTCAATAAGTCTTTCTTAACACTTCTAAACATTCTTCATCCATCTCTAGGACTTGTAATCAATTAAATTCATTGTATTATAACATATTCTAACCCAAAATAAATTTATACAAGCCATTTACTGCCTCAAAGCATTGGTTGTGGGTTCTTATCCCATTTGGGACCAAATTTCAATAAGTCTTTCTTCACACTTCTAAACATTCTTCATCCATCTCTAGCACTTGTAATCAATCAAATTCATTGTATTATAACATATTCTAACCCAAAATGACCTTTTACAAGCCATTTACTGCATCAAAGAAATGGTTGTGGGTTCTTATCCCATTTGGGACCAAATTTCAACAAATTTTTCTTCACACTTCTAACCATTCTTCATACATGTCTAGGACTTGTAATCAATCAAATTCATTGTATTATAACATATTCTAACCCAAAATAACTTTATACAAGCCATTTACTGCCTCAAAGCAATGGTTGTGGGTTCTTATCCCATTTGGGACCATATTTCAACAAGTCTTTCTTCACACTTCTAAACATTCTACATCCATCTCTAGCACTTGTAATCAATCAAATTCATTGTATTATAACATATTCTAACCCAAAATAACCTTTTACAAGCCATTTACTGCCTCAAAGCAATGGTTGTGGGTTCTTATTCCATTTGGGACCAGATTTCAACAAGTCTTTCTTCACACTTCTAAACATTCTTCATCCATCTCTAGGATTTGTAATCAAGCAAATTCATTGTATTATACCATATTCTAACCCAAAATAACTTTATACAAGCCATTTACTGCCTCAAAGCATTGGTTTTGGGTTCTTATCCCATTTGGGACCAGATTTCACTAAGTCTTTCTTCACACTTCTAAACATTCTTCATCCATCTCTAGCACTTGTAATCAATCAAATTCATTTTATTATAACATATTCTAACCCAAAATAACCTTTTATAAGCCATTTACTGCCTCAAAGCAATGGTTGTGGGTTCTTATCCCATTTGGGACCAGATTTCAACAAGTCTTTCTTCACACTTCTAAACATTCTTCATCCATCTCTAGCACTTGTAATCAATCAAATTCATTGTATTATAACATACTCTAACCCAAAATAACTTTATACAAGCCATTTACTGCCTCAAAGCAATGGTTGTGGGTTCTTATCCCATTTGGGACCAGATTTCAACAAGTCTTTCTTCACACTTCTAAACATTCTACATCCATCTCTAGCACTTGTAATCAATCAAATTCATTGTATTATAACATATTCTAACCCAAAATAACCTTTTACAAGCCATTTACTGCCTCAAAGCAATGGTTGTGGGTTCTTATCCCATTTGGGACCAGATTTCAACAAGTCTTTCTTCACACTTCTAACCATTCTTCATCCATCTCTAGGATTTGTAATCAATCAAATACATTGTATTATACCATATTCTAACCCAAAATAACTTTATACAAGCCATTTACTGCCTCAAAGCATTGGTTTTGGGTTCTTATCCCATTTGGGACCAGATTTCAATAAGTCTTTCTTCACACTTCTAACCATTCTTCATCCATCTCTAGCACTTGTAATCAATCAAATTCATTGTATTATAACATATTCTAACCCAAAATACCTTTTACAAGCCATTTACTGCATCAAAGCAATGGTTGTGGGTTCTTATCCCATTTGAGACCAAATTTCAACAAGTCTTTCTTCACACTTCTAACCATTCTTCATCCATGTCTAGGACTTGTAATCAATCAAATTCATTGTATTATAACATATTCTAACCCAAAATAAATTTATACAAGCCATTTACTGCCTCAAAGCAATGGTTGTGGGTTCTTATCCCATTTGGGACCAGATTTCAACAAGTCTTTCTTCACACTTCTAAACATTCTACATCCATCTCTAGCACTTGTAATCAATCAAATTCATTGTATTATAACATATTCTAACCCAAAATAACTTTATACAATCCATTTACAGCCTCAAAGCATTGGTTGTGGGTTCTTATCCCATTTGGGACCAGATTTCAATAAGTCTTTCTTCACACTTCTAAACATTCTTCATCCATCTCTAGGACTTGTAATCAATCAAATTCATTTTATTATAACATATTCTAACCCAAAATAACTTTATACAAGCCATTTACTACCTCACAACATTGGTTGTGGGTTCTTATCCCATTTGGGACCAGATTTCCATAAGTCTTTCTTCACACTTCTAAACATTCTTCATCCATTCTAGCACTTGTAATCAATCAAATTCATTGTATTATAACATATTCTAACCCAAAATACCTTTTACAAGCCATTTACTGCATCAAAGCAATGGTTGTGGGTTCTTATCCCATTTGGGACCAGATTTCAACAAGTCTTTCTTCACACTTCTAAACATTCTACATCCATCTCTAGCACTTGTAATCAATCAAATTCATTGTATTATAACATATTCTAACCCAAAATAACCTTATACAAGCCATTTACTGCCTCAAAGCAATGGTTGTGGGTTCTTATCCCATTTGGGACCAGATTTCAATAAGTCTTTCTTCACACTTCTAAACATTCTTCATCCATCTCTAGCACTTGTAATCAATCAAATTCATTGTATTATAACATATTCTCACCCAAAATAACTTTATACAATCCATTTACAGCCTCAAAGCATTGGTTGTGGGTTCTTATCCCATTTGGGACCAATTTTCAACAAGTCTTTCTTCACACTTCTAAGATTCTTCATCCATCTCTAGCACTTGTAATCAATCAAATTCATTGTATTATAACATATTCTAACCCAAAATAACTTTATACAAGCCATTTACAGCCTCAAAGCTTGGTTGTGGGTTCTTATCCAATTTGGGACCAGATTTCAATAAGTCTTTCTTAACACTTCTAAACATTCTTCATCCATCTCTAGGACTTGTAATCAATTAAATTCATTGTATTATAACATATTCTAACCCAAAATAAATTTATACAAGCCATTTACTGCCTCAAAGCATTGGTTGTGGGTTCTTATCCCATTTGGGACCAAATTTCAATAAGTCTTTCTTCACACTTCTAAACATTCTTCATCCATCTCTAGCACTTGTAATCAATCAAATTCATTGTATTATAACATATTCTAACCCAAAATGACCTTTTACAAGCCATTTACTGCATCAAAGAAATGGTTGTGGGTTCTTATCCCATTTGGGACCAAATTTCAACAAATTTTTCTTCACACTTCTAACCATTCTTCATACATGTCAAGGACTTGTAATCAATCAAATTCATTGTATTATAACATATTCTAACCCAAAATAACTTTATACAAGCCATTTACTGCCTCAAAGCAATGGTTGTGGGTTCTTATCCCATTTGGGACCAGATTTCAACAAGTCTTTCTTCACACTTCTAAACATTCTACATCCATCTCTAGCACTTGTAATCAATCAAATTCATTGTATTATAACATATTCTAACCCAAAATAACCTTTTACAAGCCATTTACTGCCTCAAAGCAATGGTTGTGGGTTCTTATCCCATTTGGGACCAGATTTCAACAAGTCTTTCTTCACACTTCTAAACATTCTTCATCCATCTCTAGGATTTGTAATCAAGCAAATTCATTGTATTATACCATATTCTAACCCAAAATAACTTTATACAAGCCATTTACTGCCTCAAAGCATTGGTTTTGGGTTCTTATCCCATTTGGGACCAGATTTCAATAAGTCTTTCTTCACACTTCTAAACATTCTTCATCCATCTCTAGCACTTGTAATCAATCAAATTCATTGTATTATAACATATTCTAACCCAAAATAACCTTTTATAAGCCATTTACTGACTCAAAGCAATGGTTGTGGGTTCTTATCCCATTTGGGACCAGATTTCAACAAGTCTTTCTTCACACTTCTAAACATTCTTCATCCATTTCTAGCACTTGTAATCAATCAAATTCATTGTATTATAACATACTCTAACCCAAAATAACTTTATACAAGCCATTTACTGCCTCAAAGCAATGGTTGTGGGTTCTTATCCCATTTGGGACCAGATTTCAACAAGTCTTTCTTCACACTTCTAAACAGTCTACATCCATCTCTAGCACTTGTAATCAATCAAATTCATTGTATTATAACATATTCTAACCCAAAATAACTTTATACAATCCATTTACAGCCTCAAAGCATTGGTTGTGGGTTCTTATCCCATTTGGGACCAGATTTCAATAAGTCTTTCTTCACACTTCTAAACATTCTTCATCCATCTCTAGGACTTGTAATCAATCAAATTCATTTTATTATAACATATTCTAACCCAAAATAACTTTATACAAGCCATTTACTACCTCACAGCATTGGTTGTGGGTTCTTATCCCATTTGGGACCAGATTTCCATAAGTCTTTCTTCACACTTCTAAACATTCTTCATCCATTCTAGCACTTGTAATCAATCAAATTCATTGTATTATAACATATTCTAACCCAAAATACCTTTTACAAGCCATTTACTGCATCAAAGCAATGGTTGTGGGTTCTTATCCCATTTGGGACCAGATTTCAATAAGTCTTTCTTCACACTTCTAAACATTCTTCATCCATCTCTAGCACTTGTAATCAATCAAATTCATTGTATTATAACATATTCTCACCCAAAATAACTTTATACAATCCATTTACAGCCTCAAAGCATTGGTTGTGGGTTCTTATCCCATTTGGGACCAATTTTCAACAAGTCTTTCTTCACACTTCTAAAGATTCTTCATCCATCTCTAGCACTTGTAATCAATCAAATTCATTGTATTATAACATATTCTAACCCAAAATAACTTTATACAAGCCATTTACAGCCTCAAAGCTTGGTTGTGGGTTCTTATCCAATTTGGGACCAGATTTCAATAAGTCTTTCTTAACACTTCTAAACATTCTTCATCCATCTCTAGGACTTGTAATCAATTAAATTCATTGTATTATAACATATTCTAACCCAAAATAAATTTATACAAGCCATTTACTGCCTCAAAGCATTGGTTGTGGGTTCTTATCCCATTTGGGACCAAATTTCAATAAGTCTTTCTTCACACTTCTAAACATTCTTCATCCATCTCTAGCACTTGTAATCAATCAAATTCATTGTATTATAACATATTCTAACCCAAAATGACCTTTTACAAGCCATTTACTGCATCAAAGAAATGGTTGTGGGTTCTTATCCCATTTGGGACCAAATTTCAACAAATTTTTCTTCACACTTCTAACCATTCTTCATACATGTCTAGGACTTGTAATCAATCAAATTCATTGTATTATAACATATTCTAACCCAAAATAACTTTATACAAGCCATTTACTGCCTCAAAGCAATGGTTGTGGGTTCTTATCCCATTTGGGACCAGATTTCCACAAGTCTTTCTTCACACTTCTAAACATTCTACATCCATCTCTAGCACTTGTAATCAATCAAATTCATTGTATTATAACATATTCTAACCCAAAATAACCTTTTACAAGCCATTTACTGCCTCAAAGCAATGGTTGTGGGTTCTTATCCCATTTGGGACCAGATTTCAACAAGTCTTTCTTCACACTTCTAAACATTCTTCATCCATCTCTAGGATTTGTAATCAAGCAAATTCATTGTATTATACCATATTCTAACCCAAAATAACTTTATACAAGCCATTTACTGCCTCAAAGCATTGGTTTTGGGTTCTTATCCCATTTGGGACCAGATTTCAATAAGTCTTTCTTCACACTTCTAAACATTCTTCAACCATCTCTAGCACTTGTAATCAATCAAATTCATTGTAGTATAACATATTCTAACCCAAAATAACCTTTTATAAGCCATTTACTGCCTCAAAGCAATGGTTGTGGGTTCTTATCCCATTTGGGACCAGATTTCAACAAGTCTTTCTTCACACTTCTAAACATTCTTCATCCATTTCTAGCACTTGTAATCAATCAAATTCATTGTATTATAACATACTCTAACCCAAAATAACTTTATACAAGCGATTTACTGCCTCAAAGCATTGGTTTTGGGTTCTTATCCCATTTGGGACCAGATTTCAATAAGTCTTTCTTCACACTTCTAAACATTCTTCATCCATCTCTAGGACTTGTAATCAATCAAATTCATTGTATTATAACATATTCTAACCCAAAATAAATTTATACAAGCCATTTACTGCTTCAAAGCATTGGTTGTGGGTTCTTATCCCATTTGGGACCAGATTTCAATAAGTCTTTTTTCACACTTCTAAACATTCTTCATCCATCTCTAGCACTTGTAATCCATCAAATTCATTGTATTATAACATATTCTAACCCAAAATACCTTTTACAAGCCATTTACTGCATCAAAGCAATGGTTGTGGGTTCTTATCCCATTTGAGACCAAATTTCAACAAGTCTTTCTTCACACTTCTAACCATTCTTCATCCATGTCTAGGACTTGTAATCAATCAAATTCATTGTATTATAACAAATTCTAATGCAAAAAAACTTTATACAAGCCATTTACTGCCTCAAAGCAATGGTTGTGGGTTCTTATCCCATTTGGGACCAGATTTCAACAAGTCTTTCTTCACACTTCTAAACATTCTACATCCATCTCTAGCACTTGTAATCAATCAAATTCATTGTATTATAACATACTCTAACCCAAAATAACTTTATACAAGCCATTTACAGCCTCAAAGCTTGGTTGTGGGTTCTTATCCAATTTGGGACCAGATTTCAATAAGTCTTTCTTAACACTTCTAAACATTCTTCATCCATCTCTAGGACTTGTAATCAATTAAATTAATTGTATTATAACATATTCTAACCCAAAAAAAATTTATACAAGCCATTTACTGCCTCAAAGCATTGGTTGTGGGTTCTTATCCCATTTGGGACCAGATTTCAATAAGTCTTTCTTCACACTTCTAACCATTCTTCATCCATCTCTAGCACTTGTAATCAATCAAATTCATTGTATTATAACATATTCTAACCCAAAATAACCTTTTACAAGCCATTTACTGCCTCAAAGCAATGGTTGTGGGTTCTTATCCCATTTGAGACCAAATTTCAACAAGTCTTTCTTCACACTTCTAACCATTCTTCATCCATGTCTAGGACTTGTAATCAATCAAATTCATTGTATTATAACATATTCTAACCCAAAATAAATTTATACAAGCCATTTACTGCCTCAAAGCAATGGTTGTGGGTTCTTATCCCATTTGGGACCAGATTTCAACAAGTCTTTCTTCACACTTCTAAACATTCTACATCCATCTCTAGCACTTGTAATCAATCAAATTCATTGTATTATAACATATTCTAACCCAAAATTCATTGTATTATAACATATTCTAACCCAAAATAACTTTATACAAGCCATTTACTGCCTCACAGCATTGGTTGTAGGTTCTTATCCCATTTGGGACCAGATTTCAATAAGTCTTTCTTCACACTTCTAAACATTCTTTATCCATTCTAGCACTTGTAATCCATCAAATTCATTGTATTATAACATATTCTAACCCAAAATACCTTTTACAAGCCATTTACTGCATCAAAGCAATGGTTGTGGGTTCTTATCCCATTTGAGACCAAATTTCAACAAGTCTTTCTTCACACTTCTAACCATTCTTCATCCATGTCTAGGACTTGTAATCAATCAAATTCATTGTATTATAACATATTCTAACCCAAAAAAATTTTATACAAGCCATTTACTGCCTCAAAGCAATGGTTGTGGGTTCTTATCCCATTTGGGACCAGATTTCAACAAGTCTTTCTTCACACTTCTAAACATTCTACATCCATCTCTAGCACTTGTAATCAATCAAATTCATTGTATTATAACATACTCTTACCCAAAATAACTTTATACAAGCCATTTACAGCCTCAAAGCTTGGTTGTGGGTTCTTATCCAATTTGGGACCAGATTTCAATAAGTCTTTCTTAACACTTCTAAACATTCTTCATCCATCTCTAGGACTTGTAATCAATTAAATTCATTGTATTATAACATATTCTAACCCAAAAAAAATTTATACAAGCCATTTACTGCCTCAAAGCATTGGTTGTGGGTTCTTATCCCATTTGGGACCAAATTTCAATAAGTCTTTCTTCACACTTCTAAACATTCTTCATCCATCTCTAGGACTTGTAATCAATCAAATTCATTTTATTATAACATATTCTAACCCAAAATAACTTTATACAAGCCATTTACTACCTCACAGCATTGGTTGTGGGTTCTTATCCCATTTGGGACCAGATTTCCATAAGTCTTTCTTCACACTTCTAAACATTCTTCATCCATTCTAGCACTTGTAATCAATCAAATTCATTGTATTATAACATATTCTAACCCAAAATACCTTTTACAAGCCATTTACTGCATCAAAGCAATGGTTGTGGGTTCTTATCCCATTTGGGACCAGATTTCAATAAGTCTTTCTTCACACTTCTAAACATTCTTCATCCATCTCTAGCACTTGTAATCAATCAAATTCATTGTATTATAACATATTCTCACCCAAAATAACTTTATACAATCCATTTACAGCCTCAAAGCATTGGTTGTGGGTTCTTATCCCATTTGGGACCAATTTTCAACAAGTCTTTCTTCACACTTCTAAAGATTCTTCATCCATCTCTAGCACTTGTAATCAATCAAATTCATTGTATTATAACATATTCTAACCCAAAATAACTTTATACAAGCCATTTACAGCCTCAAAGCTTGGTTGTGGGTTCTTATCCAATTTGGGACCAGATTTCAATAAGTCTTTCTTAACACTTCTAAACATTCTTCATCCATCTCTAGGACTTGTAATCAATTAAATTCATTGTATTATAACATATTCTAACCCAAAATAAATTTATACAAGCCATTTACTGCCTCAAAGCATTGGTTGTGGGTTCTTATCCCATTTGGGACCAAATTTCAATAAGTCTTTCTTCACACTTCTAAACATTCTTCATCCATCTCTAGCACTTGTAATCAATCAAATTCATTGTATTATAACATATTCTAACCCAAAATGACCTTTTACAAGCCATTTACTGCATCAAAGAAATGGTTGTGGGTTCTTATCCCATTTGGGACCAAATTTCAACAAATTTTTCTTCACACTTCTAACCATTCTTCATACATGTCTAGGACTTGTAATCAATCAAATTCATTGTATTATAACATATTCTAACCCAAAATAACTTTATACAAGCCATTTACTGCCTCAAAGCAATGGTTGTGGGTTCTTATCCCATTTGGGACCAGATTTCCACAAGTCTTTCTTCACACTTCTAAACATTCTACATCCATCTCTAGCACTTGTAATCAATCAAATTCATTGTATTATAACATATTCTAACCCAAAATAACCTTTTACAAGCCATTTACTGCCTCAAAGCAATGGTTGTGGGTTCTTATCCCATTTGGGACCAGATTTCAACAAGTCTTTCTTCACACTTCTAAACATTCTTCATCCATCTCTAGGATTTGTAATCAAGCAAATTCATTGTATTATACCATATTCTAACCCAAAATAACTTTATACAAGCCATTTACTGCCTCAAAGCATTGGTTTTGGGTTCTTATCCCATTTGGGACCAGATTTCAATAAGTCTTTCTTCACACTTCTAAACATTCTTCAACCATCTCTAGCACTTGTAATCAATCAAATTCATTGTAGTATAACATATTCTAACCCAAAATAACCTTTTATAAGCCATTTACTGCCTCAAAGCAATGGTTGTGGGTTCTTATCCCATTTGGGACCAGATTTCAACAAGTCTTTCTTCACACTTCTAAACATTCTTCATCCATTTCTAGCACTTGTAATCAATCAAATTCATTGTATTATAACATACTCTAACCCAAAATAACTTTATACAAGCCATTTACTGCCTCAAAGCATTGGTTGTGGGTTTTTATCCCATTTAGGACCAATTTTCAACAAGTCTTTCTTCACACTTCTAAAGATTCTTCATCCATCTCTAGCACTTGTAATCAATCAAATTCATTGTATTATAACATATTCTAACCCAAAATAACTTTATACAAGCCATTTACAGCCTCAAAGCTTGGTTGTGGGTTCTTATCCAATTTGGGACCAGATTTCAATAAGTCTTTCTTAACACTTCTAAACATTCTTCATCCATCTCTAGGACTTGTAATCAATTAAATTCATTGTATTATAACATATTCTAACCCAAAATAAATTTATACAAGCCATTTACTGCCTCAAAGCATTGGTTGTGGGTTCTTATCCCATTTGGGACCAGATTTCAACAAGTCTTTCTTCACACTTCTAAACATTCTTCATCCATTTCTAGCACTTGTAATCAATCAAATTCATTGTATTATAACATACTCTAACCCAAAATAACTTTATACAAGCCATTTACTGCCTCAAAGCATTGGTTGTGGGTTCTTATCCCATTTGGGACCAGATTTCAATAAGTCTTTCTTCACACTTCTAAACATTCTTCATCCATCTCTAGGACTTGTAATCAATCAAATTCATTGTATTATAACATATTCTAACCCAAAATAAATTTATACAAGCCATTTACTGCTTCAAAGCATTGGTTGTGGGTTCTTATCCCATTTGGGACCAGATTTCAATAAGTCTTTTTTCACACTTCTAAACATTCTTCATCCATCTCTAGCACTTGTAATCCATCAAATTCATTGTATTATAACATATTCTAACCCAAAATACCTTTTACAAGCCATTTACTGCATCAAAGCAATGGTTGTGGGTTCTTATCCCATTTGAGACCAAATTTCAACAAGTCTTTCTTCACACTTCTAACCATTCTTCATCCATGTCTAGGACTTGTAATCAATCAAATTCATTGTATTATAACAAATTCTAATGCAAAAAAACTTTATACAAGCCATTTACTGCCTCAAAGCAATGGTTGTGGGTTCTTATCCCATTTGGGACCAGATTTCAACAAGTCTTTCTTCACACTTCTAAACATTCTACATCCATCTCTAGCACTTGTAATCAATCAAATTCATTGTATTATAACATACTCTAACCCAAAATAACTTTATACAAGCCATTTACAGCCTCAAAGCTTGGTTGTGGGTTCTTATCCAATTTGGGACCAGATTTCAATAAGTCTTTCTTAACACTTCTAAACATTCTTCATCCATCTCTAGGACTTGTAATCAATTAAATTAATTGTATTATAACATATTCTAACCCAAAAAAAATTTATACAAGCCATTTACTGCCTCAAAGCATTGGTTGTGGGTTCTTATCCCATTTGGGACCAGATTTCAATAAGTCTTTCTTCACACTTCTAACCATTCTTCATCCATCTCTAGCACTTGTAATCAATCAAATTCATTGTATTATAACATATTCTAACCCAAAATAACCTTTTACAAGCCATTTACTGCCTCAAAGCAATGGTTGTGGGTTCTTATCCCATTTGAGACCAAATTTCAACAAGTCTTTCTTCACACTTCTAACCATTCTTCATCCATGTCTAGGACTTGTAATCAATCAAATTCATTGTATTATAACATATTCTAACCCAAAATAAATTTATACAAGCCATTTACTGCCTCAAAGCAATGGTTGTGGGTTCTTATCCCATTTGGGACCAGATTTCAACAAGTCTTTCTTCACACTTCTAAACATTCTACATCCATCTCTAGCACTTGTAATCAATCAAATTCATTGTATTATAACATATTCTAACCCAAAATTCATTGTATTATAACATATTCTAACCCAAAATAACTTTATACAAGCCATTTACTGCCTCACAGCATTGGTTGTAGGTTCTTATCCCATTTGGGACCAGATTTCAATAAGTCTTTCTTCACACTTCTAAACATTCTTTATCCATTCTAGCACTTGTAATCCATCAAATTCATTGTATTATAACATATTCTAACCCAAAATACCTTTTACAAGCCATTTACTGCATCAAAGCAATGGTTGTGGGTTCTTATCCCATTTGAGACCAAATTTCAACAAGTCTTTCTTCACACTTCTAACCATTCTTCATCCATGTCTAGGACTTGTAATCAATCAAATTCATTGTATTATAACATATTCTAACCCAAAAAAATTTTATACAAGCCATTTACTGCCTCAAAGCAATGGTTGTGGGTTCTTATCCCATTTGGGACCAGATTTCAACAAGTCTTTCTTCACACTTCTAAACATTCTACATCCATCTCTAGCACTTGTAATCAATCAAATTCATTGTATTATAACATACTCTTACCCAAAATAACTTTATACAAGCCATTTACAGCCTCAAAGCTTGGTTGTGGGTTCTTATCCAATTTGGGACCAGATTTCAATAAGTCTTTCTTAACACTTCTAAACATTCTTCATCCATCTCTAGGACTTGTAATCAATTAAATTCATTGTATTATAACATATTCTAACCCAAAAAAAATTTATACAAGCCATTTACTGCCTCAAAGCATTGGTTGTGGGTTCTTATCCCATTTGGGACCAAATTTCAATAAGTCTTTCTTCACACTTCTAAACATTCTTCATCCATCTCTAGCACTTCTAATCAATCAAATTCATTGTATTATAACATATTCTAACCCAAAATGACCTTTTACAAGCCATTTACTGCATCAAAGCAATGGTTGTGGGTTCTTATCCCATTTGGGACCAAATTTCAACAAATCTTTCTTCACACTTCTAACCATTCTTCATCCATGTCTAGGACTTGTAATCAATCAAATTCATTGTATTATAACAAATTCTAATGCAAAAAAACTTTATACAAGCCATTTACTGCCTCAAAGCAATGGTTGTGGGTTCTTATCCCATTTGGGACCAGATTTCAACAAGTCTTTCTTCACACTTCTAAACATTCTACATCCATCTCTAGCACTTGTAATCAATCAAATTCATTGTATTATAACATACTCTAACCCAAAATAACTTTATACAAGCCATTTACAGCCTCAAAGCTTGGTTGTGGGTTCTTATCCAATTTGGGACCAGATTTCAATAAGTCTTTCTTAACACTTCTAAACATTCTTCATCCATCTCTAGGACTTGTAATCAATTAAATTAATTGTATTATAACATATTCTAACCCAAAAAAAATTTATACAAGCCATTTACTGCCTCAAAGCATTGGTTGTGGGTTCTTATCCCATTTGGGACCAGATTTCAATAAGTCTTTCTTCACACTTCTAACCATTCTTCATCCATCTCTAGCACTTGTAATCAATCAAATTCATTGTATTATAACATATTCTAACCCAAAATAACCTTTTACAAGCCATTTACTGCCTCAAAGCAATGGTTGTGGGTTCTTATCCCATTTGAGACCAAATTTCAACAAGTCTTTCTTCACACTTCTAACCATTCTTCATCCATGTCTAGGACTTGTAATCAATCAAATTCATTGTATTATAACATATTCTAACCCAAAATAAATTTATACAAGCCATTTACTGCCTCAAAGCAATGGTTGTGGGTTCTTATCCCATTTGGGACCAGATTTCAACAAGTCTTTCTTCACACTTCTAAACATTCTACATCCATCTCTAGCACTTGTAATCAATCAAATTCATTGTATTATAACATATTCTAACCCAAAATTCATTGTATTATAACATATTCTAACCCAAAATAACTTTATACAAGCCATTTACTGCCTCACAGCATTGGTTGTAGGTTCTTATCCCATTTGGGACCAGATTTCAATAAGTCTTTCTTCACACTTCTAAACATTCTTTATCCATTCTAGCACTTGTAATCCATCAAATTCATTGTATTATAACATATTCTAACCCAAAATACCTTTTACAAGCCATTTACTGCATCAAAGCAATGGTTGTGGGTTCTTATCCCATTTGAGACCAAATTTCAACAAGTCTTTCTTCACACTTCTAACCATTCTTCATCCATGTCTAGGACTTGTAATCAATCAAATTCATTGTATTATAACATATTCTAACCCAAAAAAATTTTATACAAGCCATTTACTGCCTCAAAGCAATGGTTGTGGGTTCTTATCCCATTTGGGACCAGATTTCAACAAGTCTTTCTTCACACTTCTAAACATTCTACATCCATCTCTAGCACTTGTAATCAATCAAATTCATTGTATTATAACATACTCTTACCCAAAATAACTTTATACAAGCCATTTACAGCCTCAAAGCTTGGTTGTGGGTTCTTATCCAATTTGGGACCAGATTTCAATAAGTCTTTCTTAACACTTCTAAACATTCTTCATCCATCTCTAGGACTTGTAATCAATTAAATTCATTGTATTATAACATATTCTAACCCAAAAAAAATTTATACAAGCCATTTACTGCCTCAAAGCATTGGTTGTGGGTTCTTATCCCATTTGGGACCAAATTTCAATAAGTCTTTCTTCACACTTCTAAACATTCTTCATCCATCTCTAGCACTTCTAATCAATCAAATTCATTGTATTATAACATATTCTAACCCAAAATGACCTTTTACAAGCCATTTACTGCATCAAAGCAATGGTTGTGGGTTCTTATCCCATTTGGGACCAAATTTCAACAAATCTTTCTTCACACTTCTAACCATTCTTCATCCATGTCTAGGACTTGTAATAAATCAAATTCATTGTATTATAACATATTCTAACCCAAAATAACTTTATACAAGCCATTTACTGCCTCAAAGCAATGGTTGTGGGTTCTTATCCCATTTGGGACCAGATTTCAACAAGTCTTTCTTCACACTTCTAAACATTCTACATCCATCTCTAGCACTTGTAATCAATCAAATTCATTGTATTATAACATATTCTAACCCAAAATAACCTTTTACAAGCCATTTACTGCCTCAAAGCAATGGTTGTGGGTTCTTATCCCATTTGGGACCAGATTTCAACAAGTCTTTCTTCACACTTCTAAACATTCTTCATCCATCTCTAGGATTTGTAATCAATCAAATACATTGTATTATACCATATTCTAACCTAAAATAACTTTATACAAGCCATATACTGCCTCAAAGCATTGGTTTTGGGTTCTTATCCCATTTGGGACCAGATTTCAATAAGTCTTTCTTTACAATTCTAACCATTCTTCATCCATCTCTAGCACTTGTAATCAATCAAATTCATTGTATTATAACATATTCGAACCCAAAATACCTTTTACAAGCCATTTACTGCATCAAAGCAATGGTTGTGGGTTCTTATCCCATTTGGGACCAGATTTCAACAAGTCTTTCTTCACACTTCTAAACATTCTACATCCATCTCTAGCACTTGTAATCAATAAAATTCATTGTATTATAACATATTCTAACCCAAAATAACCTTATACAAGCCATTTACTGCCTCAAAGCAATGGTTGTGGGTTCTTATCCCATTTGGGACCAGATTTCAATCAGTCTTTCTTCACACTTCTAAACATTCTTCATCCATCTCTAGCACTTGTAATCAATCAAATTCATTGTATTATAACATATTCTAACCAAAAATAACTTTATACAATCCATTTACAGCTTCAAAGCATTGGTTGTGGGTTCTTATCCCATTTGGGACCAATTTTCAACAAGTCTTTCTTCACACTTCTAAAGATTCTTCATCCATCTCTAGCACTTGTAATCAATCAAATTCATTGTATTATAACATATTCTAACCCAAAATAACTTTATACAATCCATTTACAGCCTCAAAGCATTGGTTGTGGGTTCTTATCCCATTTGGGACCAGATTTCAATAAGTCTTTCTTCACACTTCTAAACATTCTTCATCCATCTCTAGGACTTGTAATCAATCAAATTCAATTTATTATAACATATTCTAACCCAAAATAACTTTATACAAGCCATTTACTGCCTCACAGCATTGGTTGTGGGTTCTTATCCCATTTGGGACCAGATTTCCATAAGTCTTTCTTCACACTTCTAAACATTCTTCATCCATTCTAGCACTTGTAATCAATCAAATTCATTGTATTATAACATATTCTAACCTAAAATACCTTTTACAAGCCATTTACTGCATCAAAGCAATGGTTGTGGGTTCTTATCCCATTTGGGACCAGATTTCAACAAGTCTTTCTTCACACTTCTAAACATTCTACATCCATCTCTAGCACTTGTAATCAATCAAATTCATTGTATTATAACATATTCTAACCCAAAATAACCTTATACAAGCCATTTACTGCCTCAAAGCAATGGTTGTTGGTTCTTATCCCATTTGGGACCAGATTTCAATAAGTCTTTCTTCACACTTCTAAACATTCTTCATCCATCTCTAGCACTTGTAATCAATCAAATTCATTGTATTATAACATATTCTAACCCAAAATAACTTTATACAATCCATTTACAGCCTCAAAGCATTGGTTGTGGGTTCTTATCCCATTTGGGACCAATTTTCAACAAGTCTTTCTTCACACTTCTAAAGATTCTTCATCCATCTCTAGCACTTGTAATCAATCAAATTCATTGTATTATAACATATTCTAACCCAAAATAACTTTATACAAGCCATTTACAGCCTCAAAGCTTGGTTGTGGGTTCTTATCCAATTTGGGACCAGATTTCAATAAGTCTTTCTTAACACTTCTAAACATTCTTCATCCATCTCTAGGACTTGTAATCAATTAAATTCATTGTATTATAACATATTCTAACCCAAAATAAATTTATACAAGCCATTTACTGCCTCAAAGCATTGGTTGTGGGTTCTTATCCCATTTGGGACCAAATTTCAATAAGTCTTTCTTCACACTTCTAAACATTCTTCATCCATCTCTAGCACTTGTAATCAATCAAATTCATTGTATTATAACATATTCTAACCCAATATGACCTTTTACAAGCCATTTACTGCATCAAAATAATGGTTGTGGGTTCTTATCCCATTTGGGACCAAATTTCAACAAATCTTTCTTCACACTTCTAACCATTCTTCATACATGTCTAGGACTTGTAATCAATCAAATTCATTGAATTATAACATATTCTAACCCAAAATAACTTTATACAAGCCATTTACTGCCTCAAAGCAATGGTTGTGGGTTCTTATTGTAAGATTTCAAAGAGATTGAGCTGCAAGATCTAATCTCCTCCTTAAACTCACAAGAAACTCACAAGAACACCAAATCTGAGTTTGTGTGCTCTTGTGTATAACCATCAAGAAACGAACACAATGAGAGCTGTTCTTGAGGTTATAACTAAGTCATACAAGCCCATTGAAGCTGTGTATACTCAAGAATAAGCATGAGACGCAACAGCTCTCTCACACCAAAACAGAACCCAAAACCCTTATAGAATCGATTTAGAGAGTGGGAGAGAATTGAATGAGAGAATGGGATGAGACCAATCATTGCCAAAGCTTGGTCTCTCCATGAGAGTATAAAGATCAGAACTTCCCCATTTGTGAGTATAAGAGACGATTTTAGTATAGGGGAAGACTCCCCAAAGGAGAGCTTAACTTTTATTAAGCTTTAAGCATACATATATATACAAAATGAATGAGAAACATTGGGTGGCTTGTTGCCTTACTTCCCAACGTCTATATTGTTCAAATACATTCACTTACAACCAAAATAAAGTAGCTAAAGTGAAGAGAAAGTGACTTGAGGAGAGAGAGGGAGTTGCACCCAAAGCTTGATAGCGACAGCTCCTAAACGGCTCTCTAGGTGCAACATGTGACTCTTTCTTCTTCCTTCCCTTTGAACGACCAAAATGCTTTGTTGTAGTGATAGTGACAGCTTCTAGACTCTTCTTAACTTCACATGCGATTTGTTACAACTTCCTTTGCTTCCAAACACATGTGACACTTTTATTTTCCCACCTAAACACATTTGAATGTGTTTCAATACTTGTTGAGCGTTTGCAGCCTTTCTTCTATTAGTTCTTGGGCTTCTAAGTGTTGACACAAGTCTTGGGCCTTCATTAAACTTATTTTATCCAAGCCCCATACGAACTGCCTTCTCTTTACCCATCTTGCTCTCGACAATTCCTACGGACCGATCGTTCTACTAGATAGATCGATCGGTCCCTTGTTGTTGATTACAACAACTCATGGAGGATAGCTCATGTCTTCATCCATAGAAGTTTTCTTCAGCCTTGACACTCTTAAGCTTCTTCTCATAGCCATGATAACTCATTTACTTTGATCACATAGTCCACATGCGTTGAATGCACTTATAATCAAACCACCGGATGTATGATCTAACTTCTTTCATCACTTCTTCCCATCTAGTTCAGTACCTTCTTGACTTGCGCTCATTTATTTCAATACTCCCCCTCAAGCTTGACCAGAAGGGATGGAGGTTAAGCTTGGACGTAAATGAGCATGATCAAGTATCACTCCTTGAACCACACCAACTCGCCCTCGTCTTCTAGACTTCGGTCTTAGGTTTTCCCATTACCTTCTTCCTCTTAATACTCCCCCTCAAGCTTGGACGTTGGGGACCAAAGGCCAAGCTTGCAACACATAAAGGACTACCTCGTTAAAAACCTTAGCAAAGAAAACCTCTTGGGATAAAACTTTGCTAAGGGAAAAAGAGTGTAGCCTCCATGGTTGAATGAAGTAGCTATGGTCATGGTTTGAACGTGGGTTTGCTTAGGCACTTGCTTTGACTTCTTGTTGAGACTCAATCGTGTGTGTACTCGCTTGAGGGCCTTCTCCTCTCGGTCACCACTATGAATTGATCTTCCTTGAGTCAAGCTACATTAGCCATGCTTCTTCCCTTCCCATACCATAGCTTCCATGATGCAACCGGTTCTCTTCTTCTCATCTAGCTTCTTTTGATGGCTTTCTTTTTCTTTTACACCTTAATTCAAAAGATGTAAAGAAATCTTAAGTATATGTGCCATAAGAATATCATAAATATTAGACGAGACTTGAGAGAACAAACTTATATTGAACTAACTAGTTCAATTTAAACACATGCATATAAATCAGATACAAACCATGAAATGCGGTTTTAAAAACATGCTAAATCCAATTTCAAATTCAGTTCATAAAACAGATTTTAACAAATTGACTAATGTCATGGAAATAATTTTAAAACTGGTATTAAGCTTTTCAAAACCTTATAAAGTACTTATAAAAATATTTTTCACCTTTTAAAATAATAAAAATCGTTTGAAAAATATTTTAAAATATTTTCAACTTTAAAAGTAATTTTAAATCGATTTTAGAAATATTGCCACCATTTTCAAAACCTCAAAACTGAATTTAAGAAATATTTGAAAAGAGAATTTAAATGTAAATAAATTCAACCTTGATAAATCTAAATCAAAAATATGACTAACACTAATCATATTTTGACAACTTAACAATTCAAATCACAATCAACACCTAAAATCATTTTAAACAATGAAGGCTCCAATTATGATCATCATGCAATTTCAAGTTCAAATATGAGCAATCTAATCAACAAAATTTAAAGAGTAAGGTTTAGAATTAGCCTTTTGTCTTCTTTGTTGTAAATGGTTGGATGAGACTTGGTTTGCATCACCATTTGAGTTTCTTCCCATTGGTCTCCTCTTCATGGTTGATGACTACTAGATCTCAATCCACCTCTCTTCTACATCCAGATTTGGATGAGCTTCTTGTTGATCAATGGATGGACGTACGGTTGAGACCCGGACACAGCTGATCGATCGGTCGAGAACTCATGGTCGATCGGTCGAGAAAATTCGGTCTCGATGATGGAGAGATCGATCGGTCTCGATGATGAAAATGGTCGATCGATCGAGAGCTCATGGTCAGCTTGGAGACTTCTTCTCCAGCTCTTCTTCCTTCTTTCTATCTTCTTTGTAGCTTCCCTTGAAGCTTAGGAGAGATAGAACAATTCTTGACTTCAATTTGGCTTCATTGGAAGCTTTGTTCGTTGCCATTCAATGGCCAATCGATCCCTTAACCGACCTTCATGGTCGATTGCTTCTTCTTATTCGCGTCAGAATGATATGTGCCCACTGAATGGGTCATAACTTCTCAACGCCTGCTCGTATCCGGATGATTTTACTTCCACTGGAAAGCTTACTCAATTTCCAAGAATTTGTACGAAGGAAATTGGAGCTGAATCGCAGTGAAAGGCCTTCGTACGAGTCGATCTTTAAGACGCTTCGACAGAGACTTTGCTTCTTGCCGAGAATATAACCAGAATTTGTGACTTCGTAACCAAGATGTTGAATCATCTTGGGAACCAATAACTTGAGTTTTCCATGGAACGAGCCATGTCTTGAGTCAAGAAACCTTGTGCCTAGAATAACCCCGAGTTCCTCGACATCTAGTGCACATCCAATCTTGAACTCCAACAACTTGACACTAACACACATCTTTGAGTTGATTCATCACTTTCCACCAGCTTGCCTTTCCATTAGGCGTCTCCACAAGAACTTCAACCAGCATTCCCTCTCGGTAAGCCTCGTGGGTTCACCCTTGATCTTCCGGAGCTTTGACTAAGATGAACACTCTTGTGGTCTCCAAAGCTTGATGGCCATTGGTTCTAACTTCAAACATTGTGTTGCGCCTTCAAGAACCAACAAGGTTCATAACCAAGACTTTTTGTAACCAGAATGAGAGTATTAGTAACCAGAATTCTAAGATTTTGTAGCCAAGAGAATAGAGTAACCAGAATGAGAGATTTAGTAACCAAGAATAAGAGATTTTGCGGAATAGAAAAGAGAATGAGTGTTTGGGTGTTTGTGGGTGTTTGGACAGAGATTTCCTCTGAATTTCTTTGCTTATAAAAGCCAAAGCAGCTCAGATCTTTCAACCTGGCTCTGATACCATGTAAGATTTCAAAGAGATTGAGCTGCAAGATCTAATCTCCTCCTTAAACTCACAAGAAACTCACAAGAACACCAAATCTGAGTTTGTGTGCTCTTGTGTATAACCATCAAGAAACGAACACAATGAGAGCTGTTCTTGAGGTTATAACTAAGTCATACACGCCCATTGAAGCTGTGTATACTCAAGAATAAGCATGAGACGCAACAGCTCTCTCACACCAAAACAGAACCCAAAACCCTTATAGAATCGATTTAGAGAGTGGGAGAGAATTGAATGAGAGAATGGGATGAGACCAAGCATTGCCAAAGCTTGGTCTCTCCATGAGAGTATAAAGATCAGAACTTCCCCATTTGTGAGTATAAGAGACGATTTTAGTATAGGGGAAGACTCCCCAAAGGAGAGCTTAACTTTTATTAAGCTTTAAGCATACATATATATACAAAATGAATGAGAAACATTGGGTGGCTTGTTGCCCTACTTCCCAACGTCTATATTGTTCAAATACATTCACTTACAACCAAAATAAAGTAGCTAAAGTGAAGAGAAAGTGACTTGAGGAGAGAGAGGGAGTTGCACCCAAAGCTTGATAGCGACAGCTCCTAAACGGCTCTCTAGGTGCAACATGTGACTCTTTCTTCTTCCTTCCCTTTGAACGACCAAAATGCTTTGTTGTAGTGATAGTGACAGCTTCTAGACTCTTCTTAACTTCACATGCGATTTGTTACAACTTCCTTTGCTTCCAAACACATGTGACACTTTTATTTTCCCACCTAAACACATTTGAATGTGTTTCAATACTTGTTGAGCGTTTGCAGCCTTTCTTCTATTAGTTCTTGGGCTTCTAAGTGTTGACACAAGTCTTGGGCCTTCATTAAACTTATTTTATCCAAGCCCCATACGAACTGCCTTCTCTTTACCCATCTTGCTCTCGACAATTCCTACGGACCGATCGTTCTACTAGATAGATCGATCGGTCCCTTGTTGTTGATTACAACAACTCATGGAGGATAGCTCATGTCTTCATCCATAGAAGTTTTCTTCAGCCTTGACACTCTTAAGCTTCTTCTCATATCCATGATAACTCATTTACTTTGATCACATAGTCCACATGCGTTGAATGCACTTATGATCAAACCACCGGATGTATGATCTAACTTCTTTCATCACTTCTTCCCATCTAGTTCAGTACCTTCTTGACTTGCGCTCATTTATTTCAATACTTATCCCATTTGGGACCAGATTTCAACAAGTCTTTCTTCACACTTCTAAACATTCTACATCCATCTCTAGCACTTGTAATCAATCAAATTCATTGTATTATAACATATTCTAACCCAAAATAACCTTTTACAAGCCATTTACTGCCTCAAAGCAATGGTTGTGGGTTCTTATCCCATTTGGGACCAGATTTCAACAAGTCTTTCTTCACACTTCTAAACATTCTTCATCCATCTCTAGGATTTGTAATCAAGCAAATTCATTGTATTATACCATATTCTAACCCAAAATAACTTTATACAAGCCATTTACTGCCTCAAAGCATTGGTTTTGGGTTCTTATCCTATTTGGGACCAGATTTCAATAAGTCTTTCTTCACACTTCTAAACATTCTTCATCCATCTCTAGCACTTGTAATCAATCAAATTCATTGTATTATAACATATTCTAACCCAAAATAACCTTTTATAAGCCATTTACTGCCTCAAAGCAATGGTTGTGGGTTCTTATCCCATTTGGGACCAGATTTCAACAAGTCTTTCTTCACACTTCTAAACATTCTTCATCCATTTCTAGCACTTGTAATCAATCAAATTCATTGTATTATAACATACTCTAACCCAAAATAACTTTATACAAGCCATTTACTGCCTCAAAGCATTGGTTTTGGGTTCTTATCCAATTTGGGACCAGATTTCAATAAGTCTTTCTTAACACTTCTAAACATTCTTCATCCATCACTAGGACTTGTAATCAATTAAATTAATTGTATTATAACATATTCTAACCCAAAAAAAATTTATACAAGCCATTTACTGCCTCAAAGCATTGGTTGTGGGTTCTTATCCCATTTGGGACCAAATTTCAATAAGTCTTTCTTCACACTTCTAAACATTCTTCATCCATCTCTAGCACTTGTAATCAATCAAATTCATTGTATTATAACATATTCTAACCCAAAATGACTTTTTACAAGCCATTTACTGCATCAAAGCAATTGTTGTGGGTTCTTATCCCATTTGGGACCAAATTTCAACAAGTCTTTCTTCATACTTCTAACCATTCTTCATCCATGTCTAGGACTTGTAATCAATCAAATTCATTGTATTATAACATATTCTAACCCAAAATAACTTTATACAAGCCATTTACTGCCTCAAAGCAATGGTTGTGGGTTCTTATCCCATTTGGGACCAGATTTCAACAAGTCTTTCTTCACACTTCTAAACATTCTACATCCATCTCTAGCACTTGTAATCAATCAAATTCATTGTATTATAACATATTCTAACCCAAAATAACCTCTTACAAGCCATTTACTGCCTCAAAGCAATGGTTGTGGGTTCTTATCCCATTTGGGACCAGATTTCAACAAGTCTTTCTTCACACTTCTAAACATTCTTCATCCATCTCTAGGATTTGTAATCAATCAAATACATTGTATTATACCATATTCTAACCCAAAATAACTTTATACAAGCCATTTACTGCCTCAAAGCATTGGTTTTGGGTTCTTATCCCATTTGGGACCAGATTTCAATAAGTCTTTCTTCACACTTCTAACCATTCTTCATCCATCTCTAGCACTTGTAATCAATCAAATTCATTGTATTATAACATATTCTAACCCAAAATAACCTTTTACAAGCCATTTACTGCCTCAAAGCAATGGTTGTGGGTTCTTATCCCATTTGAGACCAAATTTCAACAAGTCTTTCTTCACACTTCTAACCATTCTTCATCCATGTCTAGGACTTGTAATCAATCAAATTCATTGTATTATAACATATTCTAACCCAAAATAAATTTATACAAGCCATTTACTGCCTCAAAGCAATGGTTGTGGGTTCTTATCCCATTTGGGACCAGATTTCAACAAGTCTTTCTTCACACTTCTAAACATTCTACATCCATCTCTAGCACTTGTAATCAATCAAATTCATTGTATTATAACATATTCTAACCCAAAATTCATTGTATTATAACATATTCTAACCCAAAATAACTTTATACAAGCCATTTACTGCCTCACAGCATTGGTTGTAGGTTCTTATCCCATTTGGGACCAGATTTCAATAAGTCTTTCTTCACACTTCTAAACATTCTTTATCCATTCTAGCACTTGTAATCCATCAAATTCATTGTATTATAACATATTCTAACCTAAAATACCTTTTACAAGCCATTTACTGCATCAAAGCAATGGTTGTGGGTTCTTATCCCATTTGAGACCAAATTTCAACAAGTCTTTCTTCACACTTCTAACCATTCTTCATCCATGTCTAGGACTTGTAATCAATCAAATTCATTGTATTATAACATATTCTAACCCAAAAAAATTTTATACAAGCCATTTACTGCCTCAAAGCAATGGTTGTGGGTTCTTATCCCATTTGGGACCAGATTTCAACAAGTCTTTCTTCACACTTCTAAACATTCTACATCCATCTCTAGCACTTGTAATCAATCAAATTCATTGTATTATAACATATTCTAACCCAAAATAACTTTATACAATCCATTTACAGCCTCAAAGCATTGGTTGTGGGTTCTTATCCCATTTGGGACCAATTTTCAACAAGTCTTTCTTCACACTTCTAAAGATTCTTCATCCATCTCTAGCACTTGTAATCAATCAAATTCATTGTATTATAACATATTCTAACCCAAAATAACTTTATACAAGCCATTTACAGCCTCAAAGCTTGGTTGTGGGTTCTTATCCAATTTGGGACCAGATTTCAATAAGTCTTTCGTAACACTTCTAAACATTCTTCATCCATCTCTAGGACTTGTAATCAATTAAATTCATTGTATTATAACATATTCTAACCCAAAAAAAATTTATACAAGCCATTTACTGCCTCAAAGCATTGGTTGTGGGTTCTTATCCCATTTGGGACCAAATTTCAATAAGTCTTTCTTCACACTTCTAAACATTCTTCATCCATCTCTAGCACTTGTAATCAATCAAATTCATTGTATTATAACATATTCTAACCCAAAATGACCTTTTACAAGCCATTTACTGCATCAAAGCAATGGTTGTGGGTTCTTATCCCATTTGGGACCAAATTTCAACAAATCTTTCTTCACACTTCTAACCATTCTTCATCCATGTCTAGGACTTGTAATCAATCAAATTCATTGTATTATAACATATTCTAACCCAAAATAACTTTATACAAGCCATTTACTGCCTCAAAGCAATGGTTGTGGGTTCTTATCCCATTTGGGACCAGATTTCAACAAGTCTTTCTTCACACTTCTAAACATTCTACATCCATCTCTAGCACTTGTAATCAATCAAATTCATTGTATTATAACATATTCTAACCCAAAATAACCTTTTACAAGCCATTTACTGCCTCAAAGCAATGGTTGTGGGTTCTTATCCCATTTGGGACCAGATTTCAACAAGTCTTTCTTCACACTTCTAAACATTCTTCATCCATCTCTAGGATTTGTAATCAATCAAATACATTGTATTATACCATATTCTAACCTAAAATAACTTTATACAAGCCATTTACTGCCTCAAAGCATTGGTTTTGGGTTCTTATCCCATTTGGGACCAGATTTCAATAAGTCTTTCTTTACAATTCTAACCATTCTTCATCCATCTCTAGCACTTGTAATCAATCAAATTCATTGTATTATAACATATTCGAACCCAAAATACCTTTTACAAGCCATTTACTGCATCAAAGCAATGGTTGTGGGTTCTTATCCCATTTGGGACCAGATTTCAACAAGTCTTTCTTCACACTTCTAAACATTCTACATCCATCTCTAGCACTTGTAATCAATAAAATTCATTGTATTATAACATATTCTAACCCAAAATAACCTTATACAAGCCATTTACTGCCTCAAAGCAATGGTTGTGGGTTCTTATCCCATTTGGGACCAGATTTCAATCAGTCTTTCTTCACACTTCTAAACATTCTTCATCCATCTCTAGCACTTGTAATCAATCAAATTCATTGTATTATAACATATTCTAACCAAAAATAACTTTATACAATCCATTTACAGCCTCAAAGCATTGGTTGTGGGTTCTTATCCCATTTGGGACCAATTTTCAACAAGTCTTTCTTCACACTTCTAAAGATTCTTCATCCATCTCTAGCACTTGTAATCAAATCAAATTCATTGTATTATAACATATTCTAATTCAAAATAACTTTATACAATCCATTTACAGCCTCAAAGCATTGGTTGTGGGTTCTTATCCCATTTGGGACCAGATTTCAATAAGTCTTTCTTCACACTTCTAAACATTCTTCATCCATCTCTAGGACTTGTAATCAATCAAATTCAATTTATTATAACATATTCTAACCCAAAATAACTTTATACAAGCCATTTACTACCTCACAGCATTGGTTGTGGGTTCTTATCCCATTCGGGACCAGATTTCCATAAGTCTTTCTTCACACTTCTAAACATTCTTCATCCATTCTAGCACTTGTAATCAATCAAATTCATTGTATTATAACATATTCTAACCTAAAATACCTTTTACAAGCCATTTACTGCATCAAAGCAATGGTTGTGGGTTCTTATCCCATTTGGGACCAGATTTCAACAAGTCTTTCTTCACACTTCTAAACATTCTACATCCATCTCTAGCACTTGTAATCAATCAAATTCATTGTATTATAACATATTCTAACCCAAAATAACCTTATACAAGCCATTTACTGCCTCAAAGCAATGGTTGTGGGTTCTTATCCCATTTGGGACCAGATTTCAATAAGTCTTTCTTCACACTTCTAAACATTCTTCATCCATCTCTAGCACTTGTAATCAATCAAATTCATTGTATTATAACATATTCTAACCCAAAATAACTTTATACAATCCATTTACAGCCTCAAAGCATTGGTTGTGGGTTCTTATCCCATTTGGGACCAATTTTCAACAAGTCTTTCTTCACACTTCTAAAGATTCTTCATCCATCTCTAGCACTTGTAATCAATCAAATTCATTGTATTATAACATATTCTAACCCAAAATAACTTTATACAAGCCATTTACAGCCTCAAAGCTTGGTTGTGGGTTCTTATCCAATTTGGGACCAGATTTCAATAAGTCTTTCTTAACACTTCTAAACATTCTTCATCCATCTCTAGGACTTGTAATCAATTAAATTCATTGTATTATAACATATTCTAACCCAAAATAAATTTATACAAGCCATTTACTGCCTCAAAGCATTGGTTGTGGGTTCTTATCCCATTTGGGACCAAATTTCAATAAGTCTTTCTTCACACTTCTAAACATTCTTCATCCATCTCTAGCACTTGTAATCAATCAAATTCATTGTATTATAACATATTCTAACCCAATATGACCTTTTACAAGCCATTTACTGCATCAAAATAATGGTTGTGGGTTCTTATCCCATTTGGGACCAAATTTCAACAAATCTTTCTTCACACTTCTAACCATTCTTCATACATGTCTAGGACTTGTAATCAATCAAATTCATTGAATTATAACATATTCTAACCCAAAATAACTTTATACAAGCCATTTACTGCCTCAAAGCAATGGTTGTGGGTTCTTATCCCATTTGGGACCAGATTTCAACAAGTCTTTCTTCACACTTCTAAACATTCTACATCCATCTCTAGCACTTGTAATCAATCAAATTCATTGTATTATAACATATTCTAACCCAAAATAACCTTTTACAAGCCATTTACTGCCTCAAAGCAATGGTTGTGGGTTCTTATCCCATTTGGGACCAGATTTCAACAAGTCTTTCTTCACACTTCTAAACATTCTTCATCCATCTCTAGGATTTGTAATCAAGCAAATTCATTGTATTATACCATATTCTAACCCAAAATAACTTTATACAAGCCATTTACTGCCTCAAAGCATTGGTTTTGGGTTCTTATCCTATTTGGGACCAGATTTCAATAAGTCTTTCTTCACACTTCTAAACATTCTTCATCCATCTCTAGCACTTGTAATCAATCAAAATCATTGTATTATAACATATTCTAACCCAAAATAACCTTTTATAAGCCATTTACTGCCTCAAAGCAATGGTTGTGGGTTCTTATCCCATTTGGGACCAGATTTCAACAAGTCTTTCTTCACACTTCTAAACATTCTTCATCCATTTCTAGCACTTGTAATCAATCAAATTCATTGTATTATAACATACTCTAACCCAAAATAACTTTATACAAGCCATTTACTGCGTCAAAGCATTGGTTGTGGGTTCTTATCCCATTTGGGAGCAGATTTCAACAAGTCTTTCTTCACACTTCTAAACATTCTACATCCATCTCTAGCACTTCTAATCAATCAAATTCATTGTATTATAACATATTCTAACCCAAAATAACTTTATACAATCCATATACAGCCTCAAAGCATTGGCTGTGGGTTCTTATCCCATTTGGGACCAGATTTCAATAAGTCTTTCTTAACACTTCTAAACATTCTTCATCCATCTCTAGGACTTGTAATCAATTAAATTCATTGTATTATAACATATTCTAACCCAAAATAAATTTATACAAGCCATTTACTGCCTCAAAGCATTGGTTGTGGGTTCTTATCCCATTTGGGACCAAATTTCAATAAGTCTTTCTTCACACTTCTAAACATTCTTCATCCATCTCTAGCACTTGTAATCAATCAAATTCATTGTATTATAACATATTCTAACCCAATATGACCTTTTACAAGCCATTTACTGCATCAAAATAATGGTTGTGGGTTCTTATCCCATTTGGGACCAAATTTCAACAAATCTTTCTTCACACTTCTAACCATTCTTCATACATGTCTAGGACTTGTAATCAATCAAATTCATTGAATTATAACATATTCTAACCCAAAATAACTTTATACAAGCCATTTACTGCCTCAAAGCAATGGTTGTGGGTTCTTATCCCATTTGGGACCAGATTTCAACAAGTCTTTCTTCACACTTCTAAACATTCTACATCCATCTCTAGCACTTGTAATCAATCAAATTCATTGTATTATAACATATTCTAACCCAAAATAACCTTTTACAAGCCATTTACTGCCTCAAAGCAATGGTTGTGGGTTCTTATCCCATTTGGGACCAGATTTCAACAAGTCTTTCTTCACACTTCTAAACATTCTTCATCCATCTCTAGGATTTGTAATCAAGCAAATTCATTGTATTATACCATATTCTAACCCAAAATAACTTTATACAAGCCATTTACTGCCTCAAAGCATTGGTTTTGGGTTCTTATCCTATTTGGGACCAGATTTCAATAAGTCTTTCTTCACACTTCTAAACATTCTTCATCCATCTCTAGCACTTGTAATCAATCAAATTCATTGTATTATAACATATTCTAACCCAAAATAACCTTTTATAAGCCATTTACTGCCTCAAAGCAATGGTTGTGGGTTCTTATCCCATTTGGGACCAGATTTCAACAAGTCTTTCTTCACACTTCTAAACATTCTTCATCCATTTCTAGCACTTGTAATCAATCAAATTCATTGTATTATAACATACTCTAACCCAAAATAACTTTATACAAGCCATTTACTGCGTCAAAGCATTGGTTGTGGGTTCTTATCCCATTTGGGAGCAGATTTCAACAAGTCTTTCTTCACACTTCTAAACATTCTACATCCATCTCTAGCACTTCTAATCAATCAAATTCATTGTATTATAACATATTCTAACCCAAAATAACTTTATACAATCCATATACAGCCTCAAAGCATTGGCTGTGGGTTCTTATCCCATTTGGGACCAGATTTCAATAAGTCTTTCTTCACACTTCTAAACATTCTTCATCCATCTCTAGGACTTGTAATCAATCAAATTCATTGTATTATAACATATTCTAACCCAAAATAAATTTATACAAGCCATTTACTGCGTCAAAGCATTGGTTGTGGGTTCTTATCCCATTTGGGAGCAGATTTCAACAAGTCTTTCTTCACACTTCTAAACATTCTACATCCATCTCTAGCACTTCTAATCAATCAAATTCATTGTATTATAACATATTCTAACCCAAAATAACTTTATACAATCCATATACAGCCTCAAAGCATTGGCTGTGGGTTCTTATCCCATTTGGGACCAGATTTCAATAAGTCTTTCTTCACACTTCTAAACATTCTTCATCCATCTCTAGGACTTGTAATCAATCAAATTCATTGTATTATAACATATTCTAACCCAAAATAACTTTATACAAGCCATTTACTGCGTCAAAGCATTGGTTGTGGGTTCTTATCCCATTTGGGACCAGATTTCAACAAGTCTTTCTTCACACTTCTAAACATTCTACATCCATCTCTAGCACTTCTAATCCATCAAATTCATTGTATTATAACATATTCTAACCCAAATTAACTTTATACAATCCATATACAGCATCAAAGCATTGGTTGTGGGTTCTTATCCCATTTGGGACCAGATTTCAATAAGTCTTTCTTCACACTTCTAAACATTCTTCATCCATCTCTAGGACTTGTAATCAATCAAATTCATTTTATTATAACATATTCTAACCCAAAATAACTTTATACAAGCCATTTACTGCCTCACAGCATTGGTTGTAGGTTCTTATCCCATTTGGGACCAGATTTCAATAAGTCTTTCTTCACACTTCTAAACATTCTTCATCCATTCTAGCACTTGTAATCCATCAAATTCATTGTATTATAACATATTCTAATCCAAAATACCTTTTACAAGCCATTTACTGCATCAAAGCAATGGTTGTGGGTTCTTATCCCATTTGAGACCAAATTTCAACAAGTCTTTCTTCACACTTCTAACCATTCTTCATCCATGTCTAGGACTTGTAATCAATCAAATTCATTGTATTATAACATATTCTAACCCAAAATAAATTTATACAAGCCATTTACTGCCTCAAAGCAATGGTTGTGGGTTCTTATCCCATTTGGGACCAGATTTCAACAAGTCTTTCTTCACACTTCTAAACATTCTACATCCATCTCTAGCACTTGTAACCAATCAAATTCATTGTATTATAACATACTCTAACCCAAAATAACTTTATACAAGCCATTTACAGCCTCAAAGCTTGGTTGTGGGTTCTTATCCAATTTGGGACCAGATTTCAATAAGTCTTTCTTAACACTTCTAAACATTCTTCATCCATCTCTAGGACTTGTAATCAATTAAATTCATTGTAATATAACATATTCTAACCCAAAAAAAATTTATACAAGCCATTTACTGCCTCAAAGCATTGGTTGTGGGTTCTTATCCCATTTGGGACCAAATTTCAATAAGTCTTTCTTCACACTTCTAAACATTCTTCATCCATCTCTAGCACTTGTAATCAATCAAATTCATTGTATTATAACATATTCTAACCCAAAATGACCTTTTACAAGCCATTTACTGCATCAAAGCAATGGTTGTGGGTTCTTATCCCATTTGGGACCAAATTTCAACAAGTCTTTCTTCACACTTCTAACCATTCTTCATCCATGTCTAGGACTTGTAATCAATCAAATTCATTGTATTATAACATATTCTAACCCAAAATAACTTTATACAAGCCATTTACTGCCTCAAAGCAATGGTTGTGGGTTCTTATCCCATTTGGGACCAGATTTCAACAAGTCTTTCTTCACACTTCTAAACATTCTACATCCATCTCTAGCACTTGTAATCAATCAAATTCATTGTATTATAACATATTCTAACCCAAAATAACCTTTTACAAGCCATTTACTGCCTCAAAGCAATGGTTGTGGGTTCTTATCCCATTTGGGACCAGATTTCAACAAGTCTTTCTTCACACTTCTAAACATTCTTCATCCATCTCTAGGATTTGTAATCAATCAAATACATTGTATTATACCATATTCTAACCCAAAATAACTTTATACAAGCCATTTACTGCCTCAAAGCATTGGTTTTGGGTTCTTATCCCATTTGGGACCAGATTTCAATAAGTCTTTCTTCACACTTCTAACCATTCTTCATCCATCTCTAGCACTTGTAATCAATCAAATGCATTGTATTATAACATATTCTAACCCAAAATAACCTTTTACAAGCCATTTACTGCCTCAAAGCAATGGTTGTGGGTTCTTATCCCATTTGGGACCAGATTTCAATAAGTCTTTCTTCACACTTCTAAACATTCTTCATCCATCTCTAGCACTTGTAATCAATCAAATTCATTGTATTATAACATATTCTAACCCAAAATGACCTTTTACAAGCCATTTACTGCATCAAAGCAATGGTTGTGGGTTCTTATCCCATTTGAGACCAAATTTCAACAAGTCTTTCTTCACACTTCTAACCATTCTTCATCCATGTCTAGGACTTGTAATCAATCAAATTCATTGTATTATAACATATTCTAACCCAAAATAACTTTATACAAGCCATTTACTACCTCAAAGCAATGGTTGTGGGTTCTTATCCCATTTGGGACGATATTTCAACAAGTCTTTCTTCACACTTCTAAACATTCTACATCCATCTCTAGCACTTGTAATCAATCAAATTCATTGTATTATAACATACTCTAACCCAAAATAACTTTATACAAGCCATTTACAGCCTCAAAGCTTGGTTGTGGGTTCTTATCCAATTTGGGACCAGATTTCAATAAGTCTTTCTTAACACTTCTAAACATTCTTCATCAATCTCTAGGACTTGTAATCAATTAAATTCATTGTATTATAACATATTCTAACCCAAAAAAAATTTATACAAGCCATTTACTGCCTCAAAGCATTGGTTGTGGGTTCTTATCCCATTTGGGACCAGATTTCAATAAGTCTTTCTTCACACTTCTAACCATTCTTCATCCATCTCTAGCACTTGTAATCAATCAAATTCATTGTATTATAACATATTCTAACCCAAAATAACCTTTTACAAGCCATTTACTGCCTCAAAGCAATGGTTGTGGGTTCTTATCCCATTTGGGACCAGATTTCAATAAGTCTTTCTTCACACTTCTAAACATTCTTCATCCATCTCTAGCACTTGTAATCAATCAAATTCATTGTATTATAACATATTCTAACCCAAAATGACCTTTTACAAGCCATTTACTGCATCAAAGCAATGGTTGTGGGTTCTTATCCCATTTTGGACCAAATTTCAACAAGTCTTTCTTCACACTTCTAACCATTCTTCATCCATGTCTAGGACTTGTAATCAATCAAATTCATTGTATTATAACATATTCTAACCCAAAATAACTTTATACAAGCCATTTACTGCCTCAAAGCAATGGTTGTGGGTTCTTATCCCATTTGGGACCAGATTTCAACAAGTCTTTCTTCACACTTCTAAACATTCTACATCCATCTCTAGCACTTGTAATCAATCAAATTCATTGTATTATAACATATTCTAACCCAAAATAACCTTTTACAAGCCATTTACTGCCTCAAAGCAATGGTTGTGGGTTCTTATCCCATTTGGGACCAGATTTCAACAAGTCTTTCTTCACACTTCTAAACATTCTTCATCCATCTCTAGGATTTGTAATCAATCAAATACATTGTATTATACCATATTCTAACCCAAAATAACTTTATACAAGCCATTTACTGCCTCAAAGCATTGGTTTTGGGTTCTTATCCCATTTGGGACCAGATTTCAATAAGTCTTTCTTCACACTTCTAACCATTCTTCATCCATCTCTAGCACTTGTAATCAATCAAATGCATTGTATTATAACATATTCTAACCCAAAATAACCTTTTACAAGCCATTTACTGCCTCAAAGCAATGGTTGTGGGTTCTTATCCCATTTGGGACCAGATTTCAATAAGTCTTTCTTCACACTTCTAAACATTCTTCATCCATCTCTAGCACTTGTAATCAATCAAATTCATTGTATTATAACATATTCTAACCCAAAATGACCTTTTACAAGCCATTTACTGCATCAAAGCAATGGTTGTGGGTTCTTATCCCATTTGAGACCAAATTTCAACAAGTCTTTCTTCACACTTCTAACCATTCTTCATCCATGTCTAGGACTTGTAATCAATCAAATTCATTGTATTATAACATATTCTAACCCAAAATAACTTTATACAAGCCATTTACTACCTCAAAGCAATGGTTGTGGGTTCTTATCCCATTTGGGACGAAATTTCAACAAGTCTTTCTTCACACTTCTAAACATTCTACATCCATCTCTAGCACTTGTAATCAATCAAATTCATTGTATTATAACATATTCTAACCCAAAATAACCTTTTACAAGCCATTTACTGCCTCAAAGCAATGGTTGTGGGTTCTTATCCCATTTGGGACCAGATTTCAATAAGTCTTTCTTCACACTTCTAAACATTCTTCATCCATCTCTAGCACTTGTAATCAATCAAATTCATTGTATTATAACATATTCTAACCCAAAATACCTTTTACAAGCCATTTACTGCCTCAAAGCAATGGTTGTGGGTTCTTATCCCATTTGGGACCAGATTTCAATAAGTCTTTCTTCACACTTCTAAACATTCTTCATCCATCTCTAGCACTTGTAATCAATCAAATGCATTGTATTATAACATATTCTAACCCAAAATAACCTTTTACAAGCCATTTACTGCCTCAAAGCAATGGTTGTGGGTTCTTATCCCATTTGGGACCAGATTTCAATAAGTCTTTCTTCACACTTCTAACCATTCTTCATCCATCTCTAGCACTTGTAATCAATCAAATTCATTGTATTATAACATATTCTAACCCAAAATAACCTTTTACAAGCCATTTACTGCCTCAAAGCAATGGTTGTGGGTTCTTATCCCATTTGGGACCAGATTTCAATAAGTCTTTCTTAACACTTCTAAACATTCTTCATCAATCTCTAGGACTTGTAATCAATTAAATTCATTGTATTATAACATATTCTAACCCAAAAAAAATTTATACAAGCCATTTACTGCCTCAAAGCATTGGTTGTGGGTTCTTATCCCATTTGGGACCAGATTTCAATAAGTCTTTCTTCACACTTCTAACCATTCTTCATCCATCTCTAGCACTTGTAATCAATCAAATTCATTGTATTATAACATATTCTAACCCAAAATGACCTTTTACAAGCCATTTACTGCATCAAAGCAATGGTTGTGGGTTCTTATCCCATTTGAGACCAAATTTCAACAAGTCTTTCTTCACACTTCTAACCATTCTTCATCCATGTCTAGGACTTGTAATCAATCAAATTCATTGTATTATAACATATTCTAACCCAAAATAACTTTATACAAGCCATTTACTACCTCAAAGCAATGGTTGTGGGTTCTTATCCCATTTGGGACGAAATTTCAACAAGTCTTTCTTCACACTTCTAAACATTCTACATCCATCTCTAGCACTTGTAATCAATCAAATTCATTGTATTATAACATATTCTAACCCAAAATAACCTTTTACAAGCCATTTACTACCTCAAAGCAATGGTTGTGGGTTCTTATCCCATTTGGGACCAGATTTCAATAAGTCTTTCTTAACACTTCTAAACATTCTTCATCAATCTCTAGGACTTGTAATCAATTAAATTCATTGTATTATAACATATTCTAACCCAAAAAAAATTTATACAAGCCATTTACTGCCTCAAAGCATTGGTTGTGGGTTCTTATCCCATTTGGGACCAGATTTCAATAAGTCTTTCTTCACACTTCTAACCATTCTTCATCCATCTCTAGCACTTGTAATCAATCAAATTCATTGTATTATAACATATTCTAACCCAAAATGACCTTTTACAAGCCATTTACTGCATCAAAGCAATGGTTGTGGGTTCTTATCCCATTTGAGACCAAATTTCAACAAGTCTTTCTTCACACTTCTAACCATTCTTCATCCATGTCTAGGACTTGTAATCAATCAAATTCATTGTATTATAACATATTCTAACCCAAAATAACTTTATACAAGCCATTTACTACCTCAAAGCAATGGTTGTGGGTTCTTATCCCATTTGGGACGAAATTTCAACAAGTCTTTCTTCACACTTCTAAACATTCTACATCCATCTCTAGCACTTGTAATCAATCAAATTCATTGTATTATAACATACTCTAACCCAAAATAACTTTATACAAGCCATTTAAAGCTTGGTTGTGGGTTCTTATCCAATTTTGGACCAGATTTCAATAAGTCTTTCTTAACACTTCTAAACATTCTTCATCAATCTCTAGGACTTGTAATCAATTAAATTCATTGTATTATAACATATTCTAACCCAAAAAAAATTTATACAAGCCATTTACTGCCTCAAAGCATTGGTTGTGGGTTCTTATCCCATTTGGGACCAGATTTCAATAAGTCTTTCTTCACACTTCTAACCATTCTTCATCCATCTCTAGCACTTGTAATCAATCAAATTCATTGTATTATAACATATTCTAACCCAAAATGACCTTTTACAAGCCATTTACTGCATCAAAGCAATGGTTGTGGGTTCTTATCCCATTTGAGACCAAATTTCAACAAGTCTTTCTTCACACTTCTAACCATTCTTCATCCATGTCTAGGACTTGTATTCAATCAAATTCATTGTATTATAACATATTCTAACCCAAAATAACTTTATACAAGCCATTTACTGCGTCAAAGCATTGGTTGTGGGTTCTTATCCCATTTGGGACCAGATTTCAACAAGTCTTTCTTCACACTTCTAAACATTCTACATCCATCTCTAGCTTTTCTAATCAATCAAATTCATTGTATTATAACATATTCTAACCCAAAATAACTTTATACAATCCATATACAGCCTCAAAGCATTGGCTGTGGGTTCTTATCCCATTTGGGACCAGATTTCAATAAGTCTTTCTTCACACTTCTAAACATTCTTCATCCATCTCTAGGACTTGTAATCAATCAAATTCATTGTATTATAACATATTCTAACCCAAAATAACTTTATACAAGCCATTTACTGCGTCAAAGCATTGGTTGTGGGTTCTTATCCCATTTGGGACCAGATTTCAACAAGTCTTTCTTCATACTTCTAAACATTCTACATCCATCTCTAGCACTTCTAATCCATCAAATTCATTGTATTATAACATATTCTAACCCAAATTAACTTTATACAATCCATATACAGCCTCAAAGCATTGGTTGTGGGTTTTTATCCCATTTGGGACCAGATTTCAATAAGTCTTTCTTCACACTTCTAAACATTCTTCATCCATCTCTAGGACTTGTAATCAATCAAATTCATTGTATTATAACATATTCTAACCCAAAATAACTTTATACAAGCCATTTACTGCCTCACAGCATTGGTTGTAGGTTCTTATCCCATATGGGACCAGATTTCAATAAGTCTTTCTTCACACTTCTAAACATTCTTCATCCATTCTAGCACTTGTAATCCATCAAATTCATTGTATTATAACATATTCTAATCCAAAATACCTTTTACAAGCCATTTACTGCATCAAAGCAATGGTTGTGGGTTCTTATCCCATTTGAGACCAAATTTCAACAAGTCTTTCTTCACACTTCTAACCATTCTTCATCCATGTCTAGGACTTGTAATCAATCAAATTCATTGTATTATAACATATTCTAACCCAAAATAACTTTATACAAGCCATTTACTGCCTCAAAGCAATGGTTGTGGGTTCTTATCCCATTTGGGACCAGATTTCAACAAGTCTTTCTTCACACTTCTAAACATTCTACATCCATCTCTAGCACTTGTAATCAATCAAATTCATTGTATTATAACATACTCTAACCCAAAATAACTTTATACAAGCCATTTACAGCCTCAAAGCTTGGTTGTGGGATCTTATCCAATTTGGGACCAGATTTCAATAAGTCTTTCTTAACACTTCTAAACATTCTTCATCCATCTCTAGGACTTGTAATCAATTAAATTCATTGTATTATAACATATTCTAACCCAAAATAACCTTTTACAAGCCATTTACTGCATCAAAGCAATGGTTGTGGGTTCTTATCCCATTTGGGACCAGATTTCAACAAGTCTTTCTTCACACTTCTAACCATTCTTCATCCATGTCTAGGACTTGTAATCAATCAAATTCATTGTATTATAACATATTCTAACCCAAAATAACTTTATACAAGCCATTTACTGCCTCAAAGCAATGGTTGTGGGTTCTTATCCCATTTGGGACCAGATTTCAACAAGTCTTTCTTCACACTTCTAAACATTCTACATCCATCTCTAGCACTTGTAATCAATCAAATTCATTGTATTATAACATACTCTAACCCAAAATAACTTTATACAAGCCATTTACAGCCTCAAAGCTTGGTTGTGGGATCTTATCCAATTTGGGACCAGATTTCAATAAGTCTTTCTTAACACTTCTAAACATTCTTCATCCATCTCTAGGACTTGTAATCAATTAAATTCATTGTATTATAACATATTCTAACCCAAAAAAAATTTATACAAGCCATTTACTGCCTCAAAGCATTGGTTGTGGGTTCTTATCCCATTTGGGACCAAATTTCAATAAGTCTTTCTTCACACTTCTAAACATTCTTCATCCATCTCTAGGACTTGTAATCAATCAAATTCATTGTATTATAACATATTCTAACCCAAAATAACTTTATACAAGCCATTTACTGCGTCAAAGCGTTGGTTGTGGGTTCTTATCCCATTTGGGACCAAATTTCAACAAGTCTTTCTTCATACTTCTAAACATTCTACATCCATCTCTAGCACTTCTAATCCATCAAATTCATTGTATTATAACATATTCTAACCCAAATTAACTTTATACAATCCATATACAGCCTCAAAGCATTGGTTGTGGGTTTTTATCCCATTTGGGACCAGATTTCAATAAGTCTTTCTTCACACTTCTAAACATTCTTCATCCATCTCTAGGACTTGTAATCAATCAAATTCATTGTATTATAACATATTCTAACCCAAAATAACTTTATACAAGCCATTTACTGCCTCACAGCATTGGTTGTAGGTTCTTATCCCATATGGGACCAGATTTCAATAAGTCTTTCTTCACACTTCTAAACATTCTTCATCCATTCTAGCACTTGTAATCCATCAAATTCATTGTATTATAACATATTCTAATCCAAAATACCTTTTACAAGCCATTTACTGCATCAAAGCAATGGTTGTGGGTTCTTATCCCATTTGAGACCAAATTTCAACAAGTCTTTCTTCACACTTCTAACCATTCTTCATCCATGTCTAGGACTTGTAATCAATCAAATTCATTGTATTATAACATATTCTAACCCAAAATAACTTTATACAAGCCATTTACTGCCTCAAAGCAATGGTTGTGGGTTCTTATCCCATTTGGGACCAGATTTCAACAAGTCTTTCTTCACACTTCTAAACATTCTATATCCATCTCTAGCACTTGTAATCAATCAAATTCATTGTATTATAACATATTCTAACCCAAAATAACCTTTTACAAGCCATTTACTGCCTCAAAGCAATGGTTGTGGGTTCTTATCCCATTTGGGACCAGATTTCAACAAGTCTTTCTTCACACTTCTAAACATTCTTCATCCATCTCTAGGATTTGTAATCAATCAAATACATTGTATTATACCATATTCTAACCCAAAATAACTTTATACAAGCCATTTACTGCCTCAAAGCATTGGTTTTGGGTTCTTATCCCATTTGGGACAAGATTTCAATAAGTCTTTCTTCACACTTCTAACTATTCTTCATCCATGTCTAGGACTTGTAATCAATCAAATTCATTGTATTATAACATATTCTAACCCAAAATAACCTTTTACAAGCCATTTACTGCATCAAAGCAATGGTTGTGGGTTCTTATCCCATTTGAGACCAAATTTCAACAAGTCTTTCTTCACACTTCTAACCATTCTTCATCCATGTCTAGGACTTGTAATCAATCAAATTCATTGTATTATAACATATTCTAACCCAAAATAACTTTATACAAGCCATTTACTGCCTCAAAGCAATGGTTGTGGGTTCTTATCCCATTTGGGACGAAATTTCAACAAGTCTTTCTTCACACTTCTAAACATTCTACATCCATCTCTAGCACTTGTAATCAATCAAATTCATTGTATTATAACATACTCTAACCCAAAATAACTTTATACAAGCCATTTACAGCCTCAAAGCTTGGTTGTGGGTTCTTATCCAATTTGGGACCAGATTTCAATAAGTCTTTCTTAACACTTCTAAACATTCTTCATCAATCTCTAGAACTTGTAATCAATTAAATTCATTGTATTATAACATATTCTAACCCAAAAAAAAATTATACAAGCCATTTAGTGCCTCAAAGCATTGGTTGTGGGTTCTTATCCCATTTGGGACCAAATTTCAATAAGTCTTTCTTCACACTTCTAAACATTCTTCATCCATCTCTAGCACTTGTAATCAATCAAATTCATTGTATTATAACATATTCTAACCCAAAATGACCTTTTACAAGCCATTTACTGCATCAAAGCAATGGTTGTGGGTTCTTATCCCATTTGGGACCAAATTTCAACAAGTCTTTCTTCACACTTCTAACCATTCTTCATCCATGTCTAGGACTTGTATTCAATCAAATTCATTGTATTATAACATATTCTAACCCAAAATAAATTTATACAAGCCATTTACTGCGTCAAAGCATTGGTTGTGGGTTCTTATCCCATTTGGGACCAAATTTCAACAAGTCTTTCTTCACACTTCTAAACATTCTACATCCATCTCTAGCACTTCTAATCAATCAAATTCATTGTATTATAACATATTCTAACCCAAAATAACTTTATACAATCCATATACAGCCTCAAAGCATTGGCTGTGGGTTCTTATCCCATTTGGGACCAGATTTCAATAAGTCTTTCTTCACACTTCTAAACATTCTTCATCCATCTCTAGGACTTGTAATCAATCAAATTCATTGTATTATAACATATTCTAACCCAAAATAACTTTATACAAGCCATTTACTGCGTCAAAGCATTGGTTGTGGGTTCTTATCCCATTTGGGACCAGATTTCAATAAGTCTTTCTTCACACTTCTAAACATTCTTCATCCATCTCTAGGACTTGTAATCAATCAAATTCATTGTATTATAACATATTCTAACCCAAAATAACTTTATACAAGCCATTTACTGCCTCAAACCAATGGTTGTGGGTTCTTATCCCATTTGGGACAAGATTTCAACAAGTCTTTCTTCACACTTCTAAACATTCTACATCCATCTCTAGCACTTGTAATCACTCAAATTCATTGTATTATAACATACTCTAACCCAAAATAACTTTATACAAGCCATTTACAGCCTCAAAGCTTGGTTGTGGGTTCTTATCCAATTTGGGACCAGATTTCAATAAGTCTTTCTTAACACTTCTAAACATTCTTCATCCATCTCTAGGACTTGTAATCAATTAAATTCATTGTATTATAACATATTCTAACCCAAAAAAAATTTATACAAGCCATTTACTGCCTCAAAGCATTGGTTGTGGGTTTTTATCCCATTTGGGACCAAATTTCAATAAGTCTTTCTTAACACTTCTAAACATTCTTCATCCATCTCTAGCACTTGTAATCAATCAAATTCATTGTATTATAACATATTCTAACCCAAAATGACCTTTTACAAGCCATTTACTGCATCAAAGCAATGGTTGTGGGTTCTTATCCCATTTGGGACCAAATTTCAACAAGTCTTTCTTCACACTTCTAACCATTCTTCATCCATGTCTAGGACTTGTAATCAATCAAATTCATTGTATTATAACATATTCTAACCCAAAATAACTTTATACAAGCCATTTACTGCCTCAAAGCAATGGTTGTGGGTTCTTATCCCATTTGGGACCAGATTTCAACAAGTCTTTCTTCACACTTCTAAACATTCTACATCCATCTCTAGCACTTGTAATCAATCAAATTCATTGTATTATAACATATTCTAACCCAAAATAACCTTTTACAAGCCATTTACTGCCTCAAAGCAATGGTTGTGGGTTCTTATCCCATTTGGGACCAGATTTTAACAAGTCTTTCTTCACACTTCTAAACATTCTTCATCCATCTCTAGGATTTGTAATCAATCAAATACATTGTATTATACCATATTCTAACCCAAAATAACTTTATACAAGCCATTTACTGCCTCAAAGCATTGGTTTTGGGTTCTTATCCCATTTGGGACCAGATTTCAATAAGTCTTTCTTCACACTTCTAACCATTCTTCATCCATCTCTAGCACTTGTAATCAATCAAATTCATTGTATTATAACATATTCTAACCCAAAATAACCTTTTACAAGCCATTTACTGCCTCAAAGCAATGGTTGTGGGTTCTTATCCCATTTGGGACCAGATTTCAATAAGTCTTTCTTCACACTTCTAAACATTCTTCATCAATCTCTAGCACTTGTAATCAATCAAATTCATTGTATTATAACATATTCTAACCCAAAATGACCTTTTACAAGCCATTTACTGCATCAAAGCAATGGTTGTGGGTTCTTGTCCCATTTGAGACCAAATTTCAACAAGTCTTTCTTCACACTTCTAACCATTCTTCATCCATGTCTAGGACTTGTAATCAATCAAATTCATTGTATTATAACATATTCTAACCCAAAATAACTTTATACAAGCTATTTACTACCTCAAAGCAATGGTTGTGGGTTCTTATCCCATTTGGGACGAAATTTCAACAAGTCTTTCTTCACACTTCTAAACATTCTACATCCATCTCTAGCACTTGTAATCAATCAAATTCATTGTATTATAACATACTCTAACCCAAAATAACTTTATACAAGCCATTTACAGCCTCAAAGCTTGGTTGTGGGTTCTTATCCAATTTGGGACCAGATTTCAATAAGTCTTTCTTAACACTTCTAAACATTCTTCATCAATCTCTAGGACTTGTAATCAATTAAATTCATTGTATTATAACATATTCTAACCCAAAAAAAATTTATACAAGCCATTTACTGCCTCAAAGCATTGGTTGTGGGTTCTTATCCCATTTGGGACCAGATTTCAATAAGTCTTTCTTCACACTTCTAACCATTCTTCATCCATCTGTAGCACTTGTAATCAATCAAATTCATTGTATTATAACATATTCTAACCCAAAATAACCTTTTACAAGCCATTTACTGCCTCAAAGCAATGGTTGTGGGTTCTTATCCCATTTGGGACCAGATTTCAATAAGTCTTTCTTCACACTTCTAAACATTCTTCATCCATCTCTAGCACTTGTAATCAATCAAATTCATTGTATTATAACACATTCTAACCCAAAATGACCTTTTACAAGCCATTTACTGCATCAAAGCAATGGTTGTGGGTTCTTATCCCATTTGGGACCAAATTTCAACAAGTCTTTCTTCACACTTCTAACCATTCTTCATCCATGTCTAGGACTTGTAATCAATCAAATTCATTGTATTATAACATATTCTAACCCAAAATAAATTTATACAAGCCATTTACTGCGTCAAAGCATTGGTTGTGGGTTCTTATCCCATTTGGGACCAGATTTCAACAAGTCTTTCTTCACACTTCTAAACATTCTACATCCATCTCTAGCACTTCTAATCAATCAAATTCATTGTATTATAACATATTCTAACCCAAAATAACTTTATACAATCCATATACAGCCTTAAAGCATTGGCTGTGGGTTCTTATCCCATTTGGGACCAGATTTCAATAAGTCTTTCTTCACACTTCTAAACATTCTTCATCCATCTCTAGGACTTGTAATCAATCAAATTCATTGTATTATAACATATTCTAACCCAAAATAACTTTATACAAGCCATTTACTGCGTCAAAGCATTGGTTGTGGGTTCTTATCCCATTTGGGACCAGATTTCAACAAGTCTTTCTTCATACTTCTAAACATTCTACATCCATCTCTAGCACTTCTAATCCATCAAATTCATTGTATTATAACATATTCTAACCCAAATTAACTTTATACAATCCATATACAGCCTCAAAGCATTGGTTGTGGGTTTTTATCCCATTTGGGACCAGATTTCAATAAGTCTTTCTTCACACTTCTAAACATTCTTCATCCATCTCTAGGACTTGTAATCAATCAAATTCATTGTATTATAACATATTCTAACCCAAAATAACTTTATACAAGCCATTTACTGCCTCACAGCATTGGTTGTAGGTTCTTATCCCATATGGGACCAGATTTCAATAAGTCTTTCTTCACACTTCTAAACATTCTTCATCCATTCTAGCACTTGTAATCCATCAAATTCATTGTATTATAACATATTCTAATCCAAAATACCTTTTACAAGCCATTTACTGCATCAAAGCAATGGTTGTGGGTTCTTATCCCATTTGAGACCAAATTTCAACAAGTCTTTCTTCACACTTCTAACCATTCTTCATCCATGTCTAGGACTTGTAATCAATCAAATTCATTGTATTATAACATATTCTAACCCAAAATAACTTTATACAAGCCATTTACTGCCTCAAAGCAATGGTTGTGGGTTCTTATCCCATTTGGGACCAGATTTCAACAAGTCTTTCTTCACACTTCTAAACATTCTACATCCATCTCTAGCACTTGTAATCAATCAAATTCATTGTATTATAACATACTCTAACCCAAAATAACTTTATACAAGCCATTTACAGCCTCAAAGCTTGGTTGTGGGTTCTTATCCAATTTGGGACCAGATTTCAATAAGTCTTTCTTAACACTTCTAAACATTCTTCATCCATCTCTAGGACTTGTAATCAATTAAATTCATTGTATTATAACATATTCTAACCCAAAAAAAATTTATACAAGCCATTTACTGCCTCAAAGCATTGGTTGTGGGTTCTTATCCCATTTGGGACCAAATTTCAATAAGTCTTTCTTCACACTTCTAAACATTCTTCATCCATCTCTAGCACTTGTAATCAATCAAATTCATTGTATTATAACATATTCTAACCCAAAATGACCTTTTACAAGCCATTTAAAGCATCAAAGCAATGGTTGTGGGTTCTTATCCCATTTGGGACCAAATTTCAACAAGTCTTTCTTCACACTTCTAACCATTCTTCATCCATGTCTAGGACTTGTAATCAATCAAATTCATTGTATTATAACATATTCTAACCCAAAATAACTTTATACAAGCCATTTACTGCCTCAAAGCAATGGTTGTGAGTTCTTATCCGATTTGGGACCAGATTTCAACAAGTCTTTCTTCACACTTCTAAACATTCTACATCCATCTCTAGCACTTCTAATCCATCAAATTCATTGTATTATAACATATTCTAACCCAAATTAACTTTATACAATCCATATACAGCCTCAAAGCATTGGTTGTGGGTTTTTATCCCATTTGGGACCAGATTTCAATAAGTCTTTCTTCACACTTCTAAACATTCTTCATCCATCTCTAGGACTTGTAATCAATCAAATTCATTGTATTATAACATATTCTAACCCAAAATAACTTTATACAAGCCATTTACTGCCTCAAAGCAATGGTTGTGGGTTCTTATCCCATTTGGGACCAGATTTCAACAAGTCTTTCTTCACACTTCTAAACATTCTATATCCATCTCTAGCACTTGTAATCAATCAAATTCATTGTATTATAACATATTCTAACCCAAAATAACCTTTTACAAGCCATTTACTGCCTCAAAGCAATGGTTGTGGGTTCTTATCCCATTTGGGACCAGATTTCAACAAGTCTTTCTTCACACTTCTAAACATTCTTCATCCATCTCTAGGATTTGTAATCAATCAAATACATTGTATTATACCATATTCTAACCCAAAATAACTTTATACAAGCCATTTACTGCCTCAAAGCATTGGTTTTGGGTTCTTATCCCATTTGGGACCAGATTTCAATAAGCCTTTCTTCACACTTCTAACCATTCTTCATCCATGTCTAGGACTTGTAATCAATCAAATTCATTGTATTATAACATATTCTAACCCAAAATAACCTTTTACAAGCCATTTACTGCATCAAAGCAATGGTTGTGGGTTCTTATCCCATTTGAGACCAAATTTCAACAAGTCTTTCTTCACACTTATAACCATTCTTCATCCATGTCTAGGACTTGTAATCAATCAAATTCATTGTATTATAACATATTCTAACCCAAAATAACTTTATACAAGCCATTTACTGCCTCAAAGCAATGGTTGTGGGTTCTTATCCCATTTGGGACGAAATTTCAACAAGTCTTTCTTCACACTTCTAAACATTCTACATCCATCTCTAGCACTTGTAATCAATCAAATTCATTGTATTATAACATACTCTAACCCAAAATAACTTTATACAAGCCATTTACAGCCTCAAAGCTTGGTTGTGGGTTCTTATCCAATTTGGGACCAGATTTCAATAAGTCTTTCTTAACACTTCTAAACATTCTTCATCAATCTCTAGGACTTGTAATCAATTAAATTCATTGTATTATAACATATTCTAACCCAAAAAAAATTTATACAAGCCATTTACTGCCTCAAAGCATTGGTTGTGGGTTCTTATCCCATTTGGGACCAAATTTCAATAAGTCTTTCTTCACACTTCTAAACATTCTTCATCCATCTCTAGCACTTGTAATCAATCAAATTCATTGTATTATAACATATTCTAACCCAAAATGACCTTTTACAAGCCATTTACTGCATCAAAGCAATGGTTGTGGGTTCTTATCCCATTTGGGACCAAATTTCAACAAGTCTTTCTTCACACTTTTAACCATTCTTCATCCATGTCTAGGACTTGTAATCAATCAAATTCATTGTATTATAACATATTCTAACCCAAAATAAATTTATACAAGCCATTTACTGCGTCAAAGCATTGGTTGTGGGTTCTTATCCCATTTGGGACCAAATTTCAACAAGTCTTTCTTAACACTTCTAAACATTCTTCATCCATCTCTAGGACTTGTAATCAATTAAATTCATTGTATTATAACATATTCTAACCCAAAAAAAATTTGTACAAGCCATTTACTGCCTCAAAGCATTGGTTGTGGGTTCTTATCCCATTTGGGACCAAATTTCAATAAGTCTTTCTTCACACTTCTAAACATTCTTCATCCATCTCTAGCACTTGTAATCAATCAAATTCATTGTATTATAACATATTCTAACCCAAAATGACCTTTTACAAGCCATTTACTGCATCAAAGCAATGGTTGTGGGTTCTTATCCCATTTGAGACCAAATTTCAACAAGTCTTTCTTCACACTTCTAACCATTCTTCATCCATGTCTAGGACTTGTAATCAATCAAATTCATTGTATTATAACATATTCTAACCCAAAATAACTTTATACAAGCCATTTACTGCCTCAAAGCAATGGTTGTGGGTTCTTATCCCATTTGGGACCAGATTTCAACAAGTCTTTCTTCACACTTCTAAACATTCTATATCCATCTCTAGCACTTGTAATCAATCAAATTCATTGTATTATAACATATTCTAACCCAAAATAACCTTTTACTAGCCATTTACTGCCTCAAAGCAATGGTTGTGGGTTCTTATCCCATTTGGGACCAGATTTCAACAAGTCTTTCTTCACACTTCTAAACATTCTTCATCCATCTCTAGGATTTGTAATCAATCAAATACATTGTATTATACCATATTCTAACCCAAAATAACTTTATACAAGCCATTTACTGCCTCAAAGCATTGGTTTTGGGTTCTTATCCCATTTGGGACCAGATTTCAATAAGTCTTTCTTCACACTTCTAACCATTCTTCATCAATCTCTAGGACTTGTAATCAATTAAATTCATTGTATTATAACATATTCTAACCCAAAAAAAAATTATACAAGCCATTTACTGCCTCAAAGCATTGGTTGTGGGTTCTTATCCCATTTGGGACCAAATTTCAATAAGTCTTTCTTCACACTTCTAAACATTCTTCATCCATCTCTAGCACTTGTAATCAATCAAATTCATTGTATTATAACATATTCTAACCCAAAATGACCTTTTACAAGCCATTTACTGCATCAAAGCAATGGTTGTGGGTTCTTATCCCATTTGGGACCAAATTTCAACAAGTCTTTCTTCACACTTCTAACCATTCTTCATCCATGTCTAGGACTTGTAATCAATCAAATTCATTGTATTATAACATATTCTAACCCAAAATAAATTTATACAAGCCATTTACTGCGTCAAAGCATTGGTTGTGGGTCCTTATCCCATTTGGGACCAAATTTCAACAAGTCTTTCTTCACACTTCTAAACATTCTTCATCCATCTCTAGGACTTGTAATCAATTAAATTCATTGTATTATAACATATTCTAACCCAAAAAAAATTTATACAAGCCATTTACTGCCTCAAAGCATTGGTTGTGGGTTCTTATCCCATTTGGGACCAAATTTCAATAAGTCTTTCTTCACACTTCTAAACATTCTTCATCCATCTCTAGCACTTGTAATCAATCAAATTCATTGTATTATAACATATTCTAACCCAAAATGACCTTTTACAAGCCATTTCTGCATCAAAGCAATGGTTGTGGGTTCTTATCCCATTTGGGACCAAATTTCAACAAGTCTTTCTTCACACTTCTAACCATTCTTCATCCATGTCTAGGACTTGTAATCAATCAAATTCATTGTATTATAACATATTCTAACCCAAAATAACTTTATACAAGCCATTTACTGCCTCAAAGCAATGGTTGTGGGTTCTTATCCCATTTGGGACCAGATTTCAACAAGTCTTTCTTCACACTTCTAAACATTCTATATCCATCTCTAGCACTTGTAATCAATCAAATTCATTGTATTATAACATATTCTAACCCAAAATAACCTTTTACAAGCCATTTACTGCCTCAAAGCAATGGTTGTGGGTTCTTATCCCATTTGGGACCAGATTTCAACAAGTCTTTCTTCACACTTCTAAACATTCTTCATCCATCTCTAGGATTTGTAATCAATCAAATACATTGTATTATACCATATTCTAACCCAAAATAACTTTATACAAGCCATTTACTGCCTCAAAGCATTGGTTTTGGGTTCTTATCCCATTTGGGACCAGATTTCAATAAGTCTTTCTTCACACTTCTAACCATTCTTCATCAATCTCTAGGACTTGTAATCAATTAAATTCATTGTATTATAACATATTCTAACCCAAAAAAAATTTATACAAGCCATTTACTGCCTCAAAGCATTGGTTGTGGGTTCTTATCCCATTTGGGACCAAATTTCAATAAGTCTTTCTTCACACTTCTAAACATTCTTCATCCATCTCTAGCACTTGTAATCAATCAAATTCATTGTATTATAACATATTCTAACCCAAAATGACCTTTTACAAGCCATTTACTGCATCAAAGCAATGGTTGTGGGTTCTTATCCCATTTGGGACCAAATTTCAACAAGTCTTTCTTCACACTTCTAACCATTCTTCATCCATGTCTAGGACTTGTAATCAATCAAATTCATTGTATTATAACATATTCTAACCCAAAATAAATTTATACAAGCCATTTACTGCGTCAAAGCATTGGTTGTGGGTCCTTATCCCATTTGGGACCAAATTTCAACAAGTCTTTCTTCACACTTCTAAACATTCTACATCCATCTCTAGCACTTCTAATCAATCAAATTCATTGTATTATAACATATTCTAACCCAAAATAACTTTATACAATCCATATATAGCCTCAAAACATTGGCTGTGGGTTCTTATCCCATTTGGGACCAAATTTCAACAAGTCTTTCTTCACACTTCTAACCATTCTTCATCCATGTCTAGGACTTGTAATCAATCAAATTCATTGTATTATAACATATTCTAACCCAAAATAAATTTATACAAGCCATTTACTGCGTCAAAGCATTGGTTGTGGGTCCTTATCCCATTTGGGACCAAATTTCAACAAGTCTTTCTTCACACTTCTAAACATTCTTCATCCATCTCTAGGACTTGTAATCAATTAAATTCATTGTATTATAACATATTCTAACCCAAAAAAAATTTATACAAGCCATTTACTGCCTCAAAGCATTGGTTGTGGGTTCTTATCCCATTTGGGACCAAATTTCAATAAGTCTTTCTTCACACTTCTAAACATTCTTCATCCATCTCTAGCACTTGTAATCAATCAAATTCATTGTATTATAACATATTCTAACCCAAAATGACCTTTTACAAGCCATTTCTGCATCAAAGCAATGGTTGTGGGTTCTTATCCCATTTGGGACCAAATTTCAACAAGTCTTTCTTCACACTTCTAACCATTCTTCATCCATGTCTAGGACTTGTAATCAATCAAATTCATTGTATTATAACATATTCTAACCCAAAATAACTTTATACAAGCCATTTACTGCCTCAAAGCAATGGTTGTGGGTTCTTATCCCATTTGGGACCAGATTTCAACAAGTCTTTCTTCACACTTCTAAACATTCTATATCCATCTCTAGCACTTGTAATCAATCAAATTCATTGTATTATAACATATTCTAACCCAAAATAACCTTTTACAAGCCATTTACTGCCTCAAAGCAATGGTTGTGGGTTCTTATCCCATTTGGGACCAGATTTCAACAAGTCTTTCTTCACACTTCTAAACATTCTTCATCCATCTCTAGGATTTGTAATCAATCAAATACATTGTATTATACCATATTCTAACCCAAAATAACTTTATACAAGCCATTTACTGCCTCAAAGCATTGGTTTTGGGTTCTTATCCCATTTGGGACCAGATTTCAATAAGTCTTTCTTCACACTTCTAACCATTCTTCATCAATCTCTAGGACTTGTAATCAATTAAATTCATTGTATTATAACATATTCTAACCCAAAAAAAATTTATACAAGCCATTTACTGCCTCAAAGCATTGGTTGTGGGTTCTTATCCCATTTGGGACCAAATTTCAATAAGTCTTTCTTCACACTTCTAAACATTCTTCATCCATCTCTAGCACTTGTAATCAATCAAATTCATTGTATTATAACATATTCTAACCCAAAATGACCTTTTACAAGCCATTTACTGCATCAAAGCAATGGTTGTGGGTTCTTATCCCATTTGGGACCAAATTTCAACAAGTCTTTCTTCACACTTCTAACCATTCTTCATCCATGTCTAGGACTTGTAATCAATCAAATTCATTGTATTATAACATATTCTAACCCAAAATAAATTTATACAAGCCATTTACTGCGTCAAAGCATTGGTTGTGGGTCCTTATCCCATTTGGGACCAAATTTCAACAAGTCTTTCTTCACACTTCTAAACATTCTACATCCATCTCTAGCACTTCTAATCAATCAAATTCATTGTATTATAACATATTCTAACCCAAAATAACTTTATACAATCCATATATAGCCTCAAAGCATTGGCTGTGGGTTCTTATCCCATTTGGGACCAGATTTCAATAAGTCTTTCTTCACACTTCTAAACATTCTTCATCCATCTCTAGGACTTGTAATCAATCAAATTCATTGTATTATAACATATTCTAACCCAAAATAACTTTATACAAGCCATTTACTGCGTCAAAGCATTGGTTGTGGGTTCTTATCCCATTTGGGACCAGATTTCAACAAGTCTTTCTTCACACTTCTAAACATTCTACATCCATCTCTAGCACTTCTAATCCATCAAATTCATTGTATTATAACATATTCTAACCCAAATTAACTTTATAAAATCCATATACAGCCTCAAAGCATTGGTTGTGGGTTCTTATCCCATTTGGGACCAGATTTCAATAAGTCTTTCTTCACACTTCTAAACATTCTTCATCCATCTCTAGGACTTGTAATCAATCAAATTCATTGTATTATAACATATTCTAACCCAAAATAACTTTATACAAGCCATTTACTGCCTCACAGCATTGGTTGTAGGTTCTTATCCCATTTGGGACCAGATTTCAATAAGTCTTTCTTCACACTTCTAAACATTCTTCATCCATTCTAGCACTTGTAATCCATCAAATTCATTGTATTATAACATATTCTAATCCAAAATACCTTTTACAAGCCATTTACTGCATCAAAGCAATGGTTGTGGGTTCTTATCCCATTTGAGACCAAATTTCAACAAGTCTTTCTTCACACTTCTAACCATTCTTCATCCATGTCTAGGACTTGTAATCAATCAAATTCATTGTATTATAACATATTCTAACCCAAAATAACTTTATACAAGCCATTTACTGCCTCAAAGCAATGGTTGTGGGTTCTTATCCCATTTGGGACCAGATTTCAACAAGTCTTTCTTCACACTTCTAAACATTCTACATCCATCTCTAGCACTTGTAATCAATCAAATTCATTGTATTATAACATACTCTAACCCAAAATAACTTTATACAAGCCATTTACAGCCTCAAAGCTTGGTTGTGGGTTCTTATCCAATTTGGGACCAGATTACAATAAGTCTTTCTTAACACTTCTAAACATTCTTCATCCATCTCTAGGACTTGTAATCAATTAAATTCATTGTATTATAACATATTCTAACCCAAAAAAAATTTATACAAGCCATTTACTGCCTCAAAGCATTGGTTGTGGGTTCTTATCCCAGTTGGGACCAAATTTCAATAAGTCTTTCTTCACACTTCTAAACATTCTTCATCCATCTCTAGCACTTGTAATCAATCAAATTCATTGTATTATAACATATTCTAACCCAAAATAACCTTTTACAAGCCATTTACTGCCTCAAAGCAATGGTTGTGGGTTCTTATCCCATTTGGGACCAAATTTCAACAAGTCTTTCTTCACACTTTTAACCATTCTTCATCCATGTCTAGGACTTGTAATCAATCAAATTCATTGTATTATAACATATTCTAACCCAAAATAACTTTATACAAGCCATTTACTGCCTCAAAGCAATGGTTGTGGGTTCTTATCCCAGTTGGGACCAGATTTCAACAAGTCTTTCTTCACACTTCTAAACATTCTATATCCATCTCTAGCACTTGTAATCAATCAAATTCATTGTATTATAACATATTCTAACCCAAAATAACCTTTTACAAGCCATTTACTGCCTCAAAGCAATGGTTGTGGGTTCTTATCCCATTTGGGACCAGATTTCAACAAGTCTTTCTTCACACTTCTAAACATTCTTCATCCATCTCTAGGATTTGTAATCAATGAAATACATTGTATTATACCATATTCTAACCCAAAATAACTTTATACAAGCCATTTACTGCCTCAAAGCATTGGTTTTGGGTTCTTATCCCATTTGGGACCAGATTTCAATAAGTCTTTCTTCACACTTCTAACCATTCTTCATCCATGTCTAGGACTTGTAATCAATCAAATTCATTGTATTATAACATATTCTAACCCAAAATAACCTTTTACAAGCCATTTACTACCTCAAAGCAATGGTTGTGGGTTCTTATCCCATTTGGGACCAGATTTCAACAAGTCTTTCTTCACACTTCTAAACATTCTACATCCATCTCTAGCACTTCTAATCAATCAAATTCATTGTATTATAACATATTCTAACCCAAAATAACTTTATACAATCCATATATAGCCTCAAAGCATTGGCTGTGGGTTCTTATCCCATTTGGGACCAGATTTCAATAAGTCTTTCTTCACACTTCTAAACATTCTTCATCCATCTCTAGGACTTGTAATCAATCAAATTCATTGTATTATAACATATTCTAACCCAAAATAACTTTATACAAGCCATTTACTGCGTCAAAGCATTGGTTGTGGGTTCTTATCCCATTTGGGACCAGATTTCAACAAGTCTTTCTTCACACTTCTAAACATTCTACATCCATCTCTAGCACTTCTAATCCATCAAATTCATTGTATTATAACATATTCTAACCCAAATTAACTTTATAAAATCCATATACAGCCTCAAAGCATTGGTTGTGGGTTCTTATCCCATTTGGGACCAGATTTCAATAAGTCTTTCTTCACACTTCTAAACATTCTTCATCCATCTCTAGGACTTGTAATCAATCAAATTCATTGTATTATAACATATTCTAACCCAAAATAACTTTATACAAGCCATTTACTGCCTCACAGCATTGGTTGTAGGTTCTTATCCCATTTGGGACCAGATTTCAATAAGTCTTTCTTCACACTTCTAAACATTCTTCATCCATTCTAGCACTTGTAATCCATCAAATTCATTGTATTATAACATATTCTAATCCAAAATACCTTTTACAAGCCATTTACTGCATCAAAGCAATGGTTGTGGGTTCTTATCCCATTTGAGACCAAATTTCAACAAGTCTTTCTTCACACTTCTAACCATTCTTCATCCATGTCTAGGACTTGTAATCAATCAAATTCATTGTATTATAACATAGTCTAACCCAAAATAACTTTATACAAGCCATTTACTGCCTCAAAGCAATGGTTGTGGGTTCTTATCCCATTTGGGACCAGATATCAACAAGTCTTTCTTCACACTTCTAAACATTCTACATCCATCTCTAGCACTTGTAATCAATCAAATTCATTGTATTATAACATACTCTAACCCAAAATAACTTTATACAAGCCATTTACAGCCTCAAAGCTTGGTTGTGGGTTCTTATCCAATTTGGGACCAGATTTCAATAAGTCTTTCTTAACACTTCTAAACATTCTTCATCCATCTCTAGGACTTGTAATCAATTAAATTCATTGTATTATAACATATTCTAACCCAAAAAAAATTTATACAAGCCATTTACTGCCTCAAAGCATTGGTTGTGGGTTCTTATCCCATTTGGGACCAAATTTCAATAAGTCTTTCTTCACACTTCTAAACATTCTTCATCCATCTCTAGCACTTGTAATCAATCAAATTCATTGTATTATAACATATTCTAACCCAAAATAACCTTTTACAAGCCATTTACTGCCTCAAAGCAATGGTTGTGGGTTCTTATCCCATTTGGGACCAAATTTCAACAAGTCTTTCTTCACACTTCTAACCATTCTTCATCCATGTCTAGGACTTGTAATCAATCAAATTCATTGTATTATAACATATTCTAACCCAAAATAACTTTATACAAGCCATTTACTGCCTCAAAGCAATGGTTGTGGGTTCTTATCCCAGTTGGGACCAGATTTCAACAAGTCTTTCTTCACACTTCTAAACATTCTATATCCATCTCTAGCACTTGTAATCAATCAAATTCATTGTATTATAACATATTCTAACCCAAAATAACCTTTTACAAGCCATTTACTGCCTCAAAGCAATGGTTGTGGGTTCTTATCCCATTTGGGACCAGATTTCAACAAGTCTTTCTTCACACTTCTAAACATTCTTCATCCATCTCTAGGATTTGTAATCAATGAAATACATTGTATTATACCATATTCTAACCCAAAATAACTTTATACAAGCCATTTACTGCCTCAAAGCATTGGTTTTGGGTTCTTATCCCATTTGGGACCAGATTTCAATAAGTCTTTCTTCACACTTCTAACCATTCTTCATCCATGTCTAGGACTTGTAATCAATCAAATTCATTGTATTATAACATATTCTAACCCAAAATAACCTTTTACAAGCCATTTACTGCCTCAAAGCAATGGTTGTGGGTTCTTATCCCATTTGGGACCAGATTTCAATAAGTCTTTCTTCACACTTCTAAACATTCTTCATCCATCTCTAGCACTTGTAATCAATCAAATTCATTGTATTATAACATATTCTAACCCAAAATGACCTTTTACAAGCCATTTACTGCATCAAAGCAATGGTTGTGGGTTCTTATCCCATTTGAGACCAAACTTCAACAAGTCTTTCTTCACACTTCTAACCATTCTTCATCCATGTCTAGGACTTGTAATCAATCAAATTCATTGTATTACAACATATTCTAACCCAAAATAACTTTATACAAGCCATTTACTGCCTCAAAGCAATGGTTGTGGGTTCTTATCCCATTTGGGACCAGATTTCAACAAGTCTTTCTTCACACTTCTAAACATTCTACATCCATCTCTAGCACTTGTAATCAATCAAATTCATTGTATTATAACATACTCTAACCCAAAATAACTTTATACAAGCCATTTACAGCCTCAAAGCTTGGTTGTGGGTTCTTATCCAATTTGGGACCAGATTTCAATAAGTCTTTCTTAACACTTCTAAACATTCTTCATCCATCTCTAGGACTTGTAATCAATTAAATTCATTGTATTATAACATATTCTAACCCAAAAAAATTTATACAAGCCATTTACTGCCTCAAAGCATTGGTTGTGGGTTCTTATCCCATTTGGGACCAAATTTCAATAAGTCTTTCTTCACACTTCTAAACATTCTTCATCCATCTCTAGCACTTGTAATCAATCAAATTCATTGTATTATAACATATTCTAACCCAAAATGACCTTTTACAAGCCATTTACTGCATCAAAGCAATGGTTGTGGGTTCTTATCCCATTTGGGACCAAATTTCAACAAGTCTTTCTTCACACTTCTAACCATTCTTCATCCATGTCTAGGACTTGTAATCAATCAAATTCATTGTATTATAACATATTCTTACCCAAAATAACTTTATACAAGCCATTTACTGCCTCAAAGCAATGGTGGTGGGTTCTTATCCCATTTGGGACCAGATTTCAACAAGTCTTTCTTCACACTTCTAAACATTCTACATCCATCTCTAGCACTTGTAATCAATCAAATTCATTGTATTATAACATATTCTAACCCAAAATAACCTTTTACAAGCCATTTACTGCCTCAAAGCAATGGTTGTGGGTTCTTATCCCATTTGGGACCAGATTTCAACAAGTCTTTCTTCACACTTCTAAACATTCTTCATCCATCTCTAGGATTTGTAATCAATCAAATACATTGTATTATACCATATTCTAACCCAAAATAACTTTATACAAGCCATTTACTGCCTCAAAGCATTGGTTTTGGGTTCTTATCCCATTTGGGACCAGATTTCAATAAGTCTTTCCTCACACTTCTAACCATTCTTCATCCATCTCTAGCACTTGTAATCAATCAAATTCATTGTATTATAACATATTCTAACCCAAAATAACCTTTTACAAGCCATTTACTACCTCAAAGCAATGGTTGTGGGTTCTTATCCCATTTGGGACCAGATTTCAATAAGTCTTTCTTCACACTTCTAAACATTCTTCATCCATCTCTAGCACTTGTAATCAATCAAATTCATTGTATTATAACATATTCTAACCCAAAATGACCTTTTACAAGCCATTTATTGCATCAAAGCAATGGTTGTGGGTTCTTATCACATTTGGGACCAAATTTCAACAAGTCTTTCTTCACACTTCTAACCATTCTTTATCCATGTCTAGGACCTGTAATCAATCAAATTCATTGTATTATAACATATTCTAACCCAAAATAACTTTATACAAGCCATTTACTGCCTCAAAGCAATGGTTGTGGGTTCTTATCCCATTTGGGACCAGATTTCAACAAGTCTTTCTTCACACTTCTAAACATTCTTCATCCATCTCTAGCACTTGTAATCAATCAAATTCATTGTATTATAACATACTCTAACCCAAAATAACTTTATACAAGCCATTTACTGCCTCAAAGCATTGGTTTTGGGTTCTTATCCCATTTGGGACCAGATTTCAATAAGTCTTTCTTCACACTTCTAAACATTCTTCATCCATCTCTAGCACTTGTAATCAATCAAATGCATTGTATTATAACATATTCTAACCCAAAATAACCTTTTACAAGCCATTTACTGCCTCAAAGCAATGGTTGTGGGTTCTTATCCCATTTGGGACTAGATTTCAATAAGTCTTTCTTCACACTTCTAAACATTCTCCATCCATCTCTAGCACTTGTAATCAATTAAATTCATTGTATTATAACATATTCTAACCAAAAATAACTTTATACAATCCATTTACAGCCTCAAAGCATTGGTTGTGGGTTCTTATCCCATTTGGGACCAGATTTCAACAAGTCTTTCTTCACACTTCTAAACATTCTACATCCATCTCTAGCACTTGTAATCAATCAAATTCATTGTATTATAACATATTCTAACCCAAAATAACCTTTTACAAGCCATTTACTGCCTCAAAGCAATGGTTGTGGGTTCTTATCCCATTTGGGACCAGATTTCAACAAGTCTTTCTTCACACTTCTAAACATTCTTCATCCATCTCTAGGATTTGTAATCAATCAAATACATTGTATTATACCATATTCTAACCCAAAATAACTTTATACAAGCCATTTACTGCCTCAAAGCATTGGTTTTGGGTTCTTATCCCATTTGGGACCAGATTTCAATAAGTCTTTCTTCACACTTCTAACCATTCTTCATCCATCTCTAGCACTTGTAATCAATCAAATTCATTGTATTATAACATATTCTAACCCAAAATAACCTTTTACAAGCCATTTACTGCCTCAAAGCAATGGTTGTGGGTTCTTATCCCATTTGGGACCAGATTTCAATAAGTCTTTCTTCACACTTCTAAACATTCTTCATCCATCTCTAGCACTTGTAATCAATCAAATTCATTGTATTATAACATATTCTAACCCAAAATGACCTTTTACAAGCCATTTACTGCATCAAAGCAATGGTTGTGGGTTCTTATCCCATTTGGGACCAAATTTCAACAAGTCTTTCTTCACACTTCTAACCATTCTTCATCCATGTCTAGGACTTGTAATCAATCAAATTCATTGTATTATAACATATTCTAACCCAAAATAACTTTATACAAGCCATTTACTGCCTCAAAGCAATGGTTGTGGGTTCTTATCCCATTTGGGACCAGATTTCAACAAGTCTTTCTTCACACTTCTAAACATTCTTCATCCATCTCTAGCACTTGTAATCGATCAAATTCATTGTATTATAACATACTCTAACCCAAAATAACTTTATACAAGCCATTTACTGCCTCAAAGCAGTGGTTTTGGGTTCTTATCCCATTTGGGACCAGATTTCAATAAGTCTTTCTTCACACTTCTAAACATTCTTCATCCATCTCTAGCACTTGTAATCAATCAAATGCATTGTATTATAACATATTCTAACCCAAAATAACCTTTTACAAGCCATTTACTGCCTCAAAGCAATGGTTGTGGGTTCTTATCCCATTTGGGACTAGATTTCAATAAGTCTTTCTTCACACTTCTAAACATTCTCCATCCATCTCTAGCACTTGTAATCAATCAAATTCATTGTATTATAACATATTCTAACCAAAAATAACTTTATACAATCCATTTACAGCCTCAAAGCATTGGTTGTGGGTTCTTATCCCATTTGGGACAAAATTTCAACAAGGCTTTCTTCACACTTTTAAACATTCTTCATCCATGTCTAGCACTTGTAATCAATCAAATTCATTGTATTATAACATATTCTAACCCAAAATAACCTTATACAAGCCATTTACTGCCTCAAAGCAATGGTTGTGGGTTCTTATCCCATTTGGGACCAGATTTCAATAAGTCTTTCTTCACACTTCTAAACATTCTTCATCCATCTCTAGCACTTGTAATCAATCAAATTCATTGTATTATAACATATTCTAACCCAAAATAACTTTATACAATCCATTTACAGCCTCAAAGCATTGGTTGTGGGTTCTTATCCCATTTGGGACCAGATTTCAACAAGTCTTTCTTCACACTTCTAAACATTCTTCATCCATCTCTAGGACTTGTAATCAATCAAATTCATTGTATTATAACATATTCTAACCCAAAATAACTTTATACAAGCCATTTACTGCCTCACAGCATTGGTTGTGGGTTCTTATCCCATTTGGGGCCAGATTTCAACAAGTCTTTCTTCACACTTCTAAACATTCTTCATCCATCTCTAGCACTTGTAATCGATCAAATTCATTGTATTATAACATACTCTAACCCAAAATAACTTTATACAAGCCATTTACTGCCTCAAAGCAGTGGTTTTGGGTTCTTATCCCATTTGGGACCAGATTTCAATAAGTCTTTCTTCACACTTCTAAACATTCTTCATCCATCTCTAGCACTTGTAATCAATCAAATGCATTGTATTATAACATATTCTAACCCAAAATAACCTTTTACAAGCCATTTACTGCCTCAAAGCAATGGTTGTGGGTTCTTATCCCATTTGGGACTAGATTTCAATAAGTCTTTCTTCACACTTCTAAACATTCTCCATCCATCTCTAGCACTTGTAATCAATAAAATTCATTGTATTATAACATATTCTAACCAAAAATAACTTTATACAATCCATTTACAGCCTCAAAGCATTGGTTGTGGGTTCTTATCCCATTTGGGACAAAATTTCAACAAGGCTTTCTTCACACTTTTAAACATTCTTCATCCATGTCTAGCACTTGTAATCAATCAAATTCATTGTATTATAACATATTCTAACCCAAAATAACCTTATACAAGCCATTTACTGCCTCAAAGCAATGGTTGTGGGTTCTTATCCCATTTGGGACCAGATTTCAATAAGTCTTTCTTCACACTTCTAAACATTCTTCATCCATCTCTAGCACTTGTAATCAATCAAATTCATTGTATTATAACATATTCTAACCCAAAATAACTTTATACAATCCATTTACAGCCTCAAAGCATTGGTTGTGGGTTCTTATCCCATTTGGGACCAGATTTCAACAAGTCTTTCTTCACACTTCTAAACATTCTTCATCCATCTCTAGGACTTGTAATCAATCAAATTCATTGTATTATAACATATTCTAACCCAAAATAACTTTATACAAGCCATTTACTGCCTCACAGCATTGGTTGTGGGTTCTTATCCCATTTGGGACCAGATTTCAATAAGTCTTTCTTCACACTTCTAAACATTCTTCATTCATTCTAGCACTTGTAATCGATCAAATTCATTGTATTATAACATATTCTAACCCAAAATAACCTTTTACAAGCCATTTACTGCATCAAAGCAATGGTTGTGGGTTCTTATCCCATTTGGGACCAAATTTCAACAAGTCTTTCTTCACACTTCTAACCATTCTTCATCCATGTCTAGGACTTGTAATCAATCAAATTCATTGTATTATAACATATTCTAACCAAAATAACTTTATACAAGCCATTTACTGTGAAAAGGAACACCATTCATGATCGACCTTGCAACCGACCATACGTTCATGTCTCGACCAAGTGAATTCACTCGTCCGTACAACCGGTCGTCCGTACGACCATTCCTCAAGGCCAAGCCCATTACTCCCTAAACCATCAGCTCATCCCTTAAGGCCCTTTAGTAACTCGCCACAAGTTCGCCCTAGAAGAATGGAGGCCTAGATCCTTCCAATATGACCGTTGGAGCTCGAGACAAGAAGAAGTCACATGTTGTGCTTAGAAGACAACCCCAAGCTCACGTCGCTTTCACCTTCAAGTGGGAAACAAAATATCTTGTATATTTGTATGTATTTTATTCTCTTTGTCTAGTCTTTATATAGTTTGTAAGCATAGTTCTTTTTCGAGTATGAAATGAGAAATTCTCTCTTTCTTCACAATCTCTAAACTCGCAAACTCTTCTAATCTCATTTTTCTCTTTCATTCAACCATAAAATCTCTTTATACTCGATCTTATACTGGAAATCTCACATGGTATCAGAGCCAGGTTGCTCTGAATCACCGTTTAAATCTCCAATCTCTTTCGTTCTCTCTCGCTTAAACTCATCTTTATCATCTTCTTGTTCTTCGGTTTTCTTTTAACCGTTGGACAAAGCCTTTACCCGTTGGATAATAATCTCCTAGCTCATCGTATCTACCATGGAAGGTCTCAAATCTTTGGTGGTTCCGGTTACTCTCAAGGGGAGTAACTACTTATTGTGGGCAAGAACCACAAAGACGGCCTTGTGTGGCCGTGGTCTTTGGAGTCACATCGAAAAGAGTGAAACTCCAACAGAAGGGAAGAAGGAGGCCGCCTCCATCGATGAAGAGAAGTGGTTCCAAGAGGACCAAAATGTTCTTGCTCTCATCCAAAACTCCCTCGAAGCTCCAATCCTTGAAGCTTATTCTTATTGTGAAACCGCTAAGGAGTTGTGGGACACTCTCAAAAATGTCTTTGGGAATGTCACCAACCTTAACCGAGTTTTTGAAGTCAAAAGAGCCATCAACAACCTCAGCCAAGAAGACATGGAGTTCACCAAACACTTTGGGAAATTTCGCTCTCTTTGGGCTGAGCTTGAGATGCTTCGACCTAGCTCGGTTGACCCCGCGGTCATCAATGAAAGGAGAGAACAAGACAAAGTCTTTGGACTTCTCTTGACTCTCAACTCGTCGTACAACGACCTCATCAAGCACATTCTCCGGTCGGACAAGCTCCCTAGTCTTGACGACGTGTGCTCTCAAGTTCAAAGAGAACATGGGTCTATCGGGCTATTTGGGGGAAAAGGTGAACTTATCACCGCCAACCAAAGTGAAGTAGCCACGGCTAACAAGAGCTACTACCGGAACAACAACAACAATAGCTCCAACAACAAGCGACCATTTTGCCATCATTGCAAAAGATCCGGTCACAACAAAGAGAAGTGTTGGGTGCTTCATCCCCATCTTCGTCCGAGAGATGACAACCGCGACCCGAGGGCTAACCAAGCTTGTGCATCCGGTGAAGTGACTCACCCGGACAACAACAACAACAATCAAGCCGTGGAGACCCAAGGAGCGGCGCTTGCTGCATCATCGGACGTTGTAAGGAAGTGTGACCTTGAGGCTATCATTAAGGCCCTCAAGGAGTCATCCGGTAATGTTAACCTTGCCCTTACTTCCATTAAGCCTCTTATAGTTGATTCCGGAGCCTCTCATCACATGATTAGCGATTCTAAATTAATAAGTGATATAGAACCGGCTTTAGGAAATGTTACTATTGCTAATGGGGACAAGGTACCGGTTAAAGGAATTGGAACTTTAAAGTTGTTTAACAAAGATACTAAAGCTTTCTATATGCCTAACTTTGCATCAAATTTAGTATCGGTTAGAAAAGCTACTAAAGATCTAAATTGTCATGTTATCTTTGGACCTAATGATGTTTATTTTCAGGATATTAAGACAAGTAAGCTTCTTGGCCAAGGCAAGACCAAAGATGACCTCTATGTTCTTAAAAATACCGACCTATCTACTTCTCCTTCTTCATCTTGTTTTAGTTCTATTATTGTTAGTGCGAATAGTACTATTTGGCATGCTAGACTTGGTCACCCTCATACTCGTGCTTTAAGTTTAATGTTGCCTAATGTCTCTTTTAAAAATGATGAATGTGAAGTATGTATTCTTGGCAAGCATTGCAAATCTGTTTTTCCCAAGTCTAGTACTATCTATGAAAATTGCTTTGATTTGATTCATTCGGATGTGTGGACTTCACCTTGCATGTCTAGGGAAAATCAAAAGTACTATGTTACCTTCATTGATGAAAAATCGAAATACACTTGGTTAACCTTGCTTCCTTCTAAGGATCGTGTTCTTGAAGCTTTTATGAACTTTCAAACTTATGTGACTAACCACTATAATGCCAAGATTAAGATTTTAAGGTCGGATAATGGTGGGGAGTATACAAGTCATGCCTTCAAACAACACTTAACCAAACATGGCATCATTCAACAAACAAGTTGTCCATATACCCCTCAACAAAATGGTGTAGCCGAGAGAAAGAATAGGCACCTCATGGAAGTAGCAAGATCAATGATGTTCCACACCAATGTACCAAAATCATTTTGGGGAGATGCTGTCGTTGCGGCTTGCTACTTAATCAACCGCACACCTACAAAAATACTAAGCGATCTCTCACCCTTTGAAGTTCTTCACAAAGTTAAACCCAATATTAATCACTTACGTGTGTTTGGGTGTGTGTGCTATGTGTTGAAACCAGGTGAACTTCGCAATAAGTTGGAAGCCAAAAGCACCAAGTGCATGTTGATCGGGTACTCACCAACACAAAAGGGCTACAAGTGCTATGATCCGGAAACTAGACGAGTTCATGTTTCGAGAGATGTTAAGTTCATTGAAGCAAATGGGTACTATGAAAAGAAGAATTGGGAAGAACTAAAAGACCTATCTCACTCTCCATCCGATCGTGCCAACAACCTTCGGGCTATCCTAGAAAAGCTTGGGGTCGAGAATTCTCGAGAGTCAAGTGAATCACCTTCACCTTCACCAACACCGAATACTACGGACCAAGACCAAGAAAATGAGACACATGACCCACAAGAACAAGAAGATGAGAACCTATCCGAAGAAAACAATGATGATCAAGACTATGGTCAAGGAGAAGAGGGTTTAAATTCACTACAACAAGAAGATAGTGAAAATCAAGCGGGACAAAGTTCTATGGAACAAAGTGAACAACCACAAGGCGAAGTCATTGACCTAAGAAGAAGTGAAAGGATCAAGTCTAACCCATCAAATTGGAAGAAAACAAGAGTTTACTACAACAACATGGTTGTTGCTCATCCCATACAAGCCGTATGCACTCTTGCACACTTTCCCTTCGAACATCAAGTCTACATTACCCAAGTGGACTCACAATGGATTCCACAAAGCTATGAAGAGGCTAAAGAGCACAAAGAGTGGAGAGAAGCGGTTAAAGAAGAAACTAAAGCCATGGAACAAAAAAACACATGGAATGTAGTTACTCTCCCCAAGGGAAAGAAAGCGGTCACATCCAAGTGGATATTCACTATAAAGTACAAGAGTGATGGGGGGATCGAACGCTACAAAGCTAGGCTTGTTGCAAGAGGGTTTACACAAACCTATGGAGAAGATTACCTTGATACCTTTGCACCGGTAGCCAAGCTCCATACTGTCCGGGTAGTATTGTCCTTAGCCGTGAATCTTGAATGGGAACTATGGCAAATGGACGTCAAGAATGCGTTTCTTCAAGGTGAACTCGAAGATGAAGTTTACATGAGACCTCCACCGGGTTTAGAAGATACCATCTCACCCGGAAAAGTGTTCAAGCTCAACAAAGCTATCTATGGCCTAAAACAATCACCGAGAGCTTGGTATCACAAGCTGAGCACCACCTTGATGGAAAAAGACTTTAAGAGATCCGAGGCTGATCACACCGTATTCACATCACAAAGCCAAAGAGGTATTGTTGTCATTCTTGTTTATGTGGATGATATTATCATCTCCGGGAATGACAAGGTAGGGATTCAAGATACTAAACTATTTTTAAAATCAGTCTTTGATATTAAAGATCTAGGTGAACTAAAGTATTTTCTTGGGATAGAAGTTTGTAGATCAAAGGAAGGTCTTTTCTTATCACAAAGAAAATACACTCTTGATCTTTTAAATGAAGTAGGTAAGCTAGGTTCAAGACCGGTCGCATCACCACTTGAAGTTGATTTCCAAGTTATCCGAGAGGGGGAGCAAGAAGAAGCTCCTTATCAAGATGCCTCACAATACCGTCGACTAGTAGGTAAGCTTATCTACTTAACCATCACTCGACCTGACATTTGTTATGCGGTGAATCAGGTGAGCCAACATATGCAAGCTCCCAAGGTGCATCATTGGAACATGGTGAGCCGAATTCTCAAATACCTTAAAGGAGCTCCGGGACAAGGCATATGGATGGGATGCAATAAAAATACGGAGTTGATAGGCTATTGTGATGCGGATTATGTCGGTGATCATGGAGATAGACGCTCAACAACCGGTTATTGTACCTTCATTGGAGGAAACTTGGTGACTTGGAAAAGCAAGAAACAAAAGGTGGTCTCACTTTCAAGTGCCGAATCCGAGTACCGGGCAATGAGGAAGCTTACTACCGAGTTGATGTGGCTCAAAGCGCTTCTTAAAGACTTAGGAGTGGAGTCAACAAAGCCAATCACAATGCATTGTGACAATGAAGCTGCAATCCACATAGCTTCAAATTCGGTGTTTCACGAGAGAACAAAGCATATCGAGATTGATTGCCACAAAGTACGAGAACAAGTAGGACTTGGTGTAATCCTACCTTGCTACACCGAGAGCTCGGAACAATTGGCCGACATATTCACCAAGGCAGCAAGCCCTCAAGTGTGTGAGTATATACACTCGAAACTTGGACTCATGGATCTCACTAAACCATGACTCCCACACTCTTTTTCCCTTATGCATAGTTTTATCCCAAGTGGTTTTCTATGCTAAGGTTTTTAATGAGGTGGGTGTTCCATGTGTCAAGCTCAATCTTCAAATCTTTGATGCTTAAGCTTGAGGGGGAGTGTGAAAAGGAACACCATTCATGATCGACCTTGCAACCGACCATATGTTCATGTCTCGACCAAGTGAATTCACTCGTCCGTACAACCGGTCGTCCGTACGACCATTCCTCAAGGCCAAGCCCATTACTCCCTAAACCATCTGCTCATCCCTTAAGGCCCTTTAGTAACTCGCCACAAGTTCGCCCTAGAAGAATGGAGGCCTAGATCCTTCCAATATGACCGTTGGAGCTCGAGACAAGAAGAAGTCACATCGCTCACGTCGCTTTCACCTTCAAGTGGGAAACAAAATATCTTGTATATTTGTATGTATTTTATTCTCTTTGTCTAGTCTTTATATAGTTTGTAAGCATAGTTCTTTTTCGAGTATGAAATGAGAAATTCTCTCTTTCTTCACAATCTCTAAACTCGCAAACTCTTCTAATCTCATTTCTCTCTTTCATTCAACCATAAATCTCTTTATACTCGATCTTATACTTGAAATCTCACATTTACTGCCTCAAAGCAATGGTTGTGGGTTCTTATCCAATTTGGGACCAGATTTCAACAAGTCTTTCTTCACACTTCTAAACATTCTACATCCATCTCTAGCACTTGTAATAAATCAAATTCATTGTATTATAACATATTCTAACCCAAAATAACCTTATACAAGCCATTTACTGCCTCAAAGCAATGGTTGTGGGTTCTTATCCCAATTGGGACCAGATTTCAATAAGTCTTTCTTCACACTTCTAAACATTCTTTATCCATCTCTAGCACTTGTAATCAATCAAATTCATTTTATTATAACATATTCTAACCCAAAATAACTTTATACAATCCATTTACAGCCTAAAGCATTGGTTGTGGGTTCTTATCCCATTTGGGACCAATTTTCAACAAGTCTTTCTTCACACTTCTAAAGATTCTTCATCCATCTCTAGCACTTGTAATCAATCAAATTCATTGTATTATAACATACTCTAACCCAAAATAACTTTATACAAGCCATTTACAGCCTCAAAGCTTGGTTGTGGGTTCTTATCCAATTTGGGACCAGATTTCAATAAGTCTTTCTTAACACTTCTAAACATTCTTCATCCATGTCTAGGACTTGTAATCAATTAAATTCATTGTATTATAACATATTCTAACCCAAAATAAATTTATACAAGCCATTTACTGCCTCAAAGCATTGGTTGTGGGTTCTTATCCCATTTGGGACCAAATTTCAATAAGTCTTTCTTCACACTTCTAAACATTCTTCATCCATCTCTAGCACTTGTAATCAATCAAATTCATTGTATTATAACATATTCTAACCCAAAATAACTTTATACAATCCATTTACAGCCTCAAAGCAATGGTTGTGGGTTCTTATCCCATTTGGGACCAGATTTCAACAAGTCTTTCTTCACACTTCTAAACATTCTACATCCATCTCTAGCACTTGTAATCAATCAAATTCATTGTATTATAACATATTCTAACCCAAAATAACCTTATACTAGCCATTTACTGCCTCAAAGCAATGGTTGATGGTTCTTATCCCATTTGGGACCAGATTTCAATAAGTCTTTCTTCACACTTCTAAACATTCTTCATCCATCTCTAGCACTTGTAATCAATCAAATTCATTGTATTATAACATATTCTAACCCAAAATAACTTTATACAATCCATTTACAGCCTCAAAGCATTGGTTGTGGGTTCTTATCCCATTTGGGACCAATTTTCAACAAGTCTTTCTTCACACTTCTAAAGATTCTTCATCCATCTCTAGCACTTGTAATCAATCAAATTCATTGTATTATAACATATTCTAACCCAAAATAACTTTATACAAGCCATTTACAGCCTCAAAGCTTGGTTGTGGGTTCTTATCCAATTTGGGACCAGATTTCAATAAGTCTTTCTTAACACTTCTAAACATTCTTCATCCATCTCTAGGACTTGTAATGAATAAAATTCATTGTATTATAACATATTCTAACCCAAAATAAATTTATACAAGCCATTTACTGTCTCAAAGCAATTGGTTGTGGGTTCTTATCCCATTTGAGACCAAATTTCAATAAGTCTTTCTTCACACTTCTAAACATTCTTCATCCATCTCTAGCATTTGTAATCAATCAAATTCATTGTATTATAACATATTCTAACCCAAAATGACCTTTTACAAGCCATTTACTGCATCAAAGCAATGGTTGTGGGTTCTTATCCCATTTGGGACCAAATTTCAACAAGTCTTTCTTCACACTTCTAAACATTCTACATCCATCTCTAGCACTTGTAATAAATCAAATTCATTGTATTATAACATATTTTAACCCAAAATAACCTTATACAAGCCATTTACTGCCTCAAAGCAATGGTTGTGGGTTCTTATCCCATTTGGGACCAGATTTCAATAAGTCTTTCTTCACACTTCTAAACATTCTTTATCCATCTCTAGCACTTGTAATCAATCAAATTCATTTTATTATAACATATTCTAACCCAAAATAACTTTATACAATCCATTTACAGCCTCAAAGCATTGGTTGTGGGTTCTTATCCCATTTGGGACCAATTTTCAACAAGTCTTTCTTCACACTTCTAAAGATTCTTCATCCATCTCTAGCACTTGTAATCAATCAAATTCATTGTATTATAACATACTCTAACCCAAAATAACTTTATACAAGCCATTTACAGCCTCAAAGCTTGGTTGTGGGTTCTTATCCAATTTGGGACCAGATTTCAATAAGTCTTTCTTAACACTTCTAAACATTCTTCATCCATCTCTAGGACTTGTAATCAATTAAATTCATTGTATTATAACATATTCTAACCCAAAATAAATTTATACAAGCCATTTACTGCCTCAAAGCATTGGTTGTGGGTTCTTATCCCATTTGGTACCAAATTTCAATAAGTCTTTCTTCACACTTCTAAACATTCTTCATCCATCTCTAGCACTTGTAATCAATCAAATTCATTGTATTATAACATATTCTAACCCACAATAACTTTATACAATCCATTTACAGCCTCAAAGCATTGGTTGTGGGTTCTTATCCCATTTGGGACTAATTTTCAACAAGTCTTTCTTCACACTTCTAAACATTCTTCATCCATCTCTAGCACTTGTAATCAATCAAATTCATTGTAATATAACATATTCTAACCCAAAATAACCTTTTACAAGCCATTTACTGCCTCAAAGCAATGGTTGTGGGTTCTTATCCCATTTGGGACCAGATTTCAACAAGTCTTTCTTCACACTTCTAAAGATTCTTCATCCATCTCTAGCACTTGTAATCAATCAAATTCATTGTATTATAACATATTCTAACCCAAAATAACTTTATACAATCCATTTACAACCTCAAAGCATTGGTTGTGGGTTCTTATCCCATTTGGGACTAATTTTCAACAAGTCTTTCTTCACACTTCTAAACATTCTTCATCCATCTCTAGCACTTGTAATCAATCAAATTCATTGTAATATAACATATTCTAACCCAAAATAACCTTTTACAAGCCATTTACTGCCTCAAAGCAATGGTTGTGGGTTCTTATCCCATTTGGGACCAGATTTCAACAAGTCTTTCTTCACACTTCTAAAGATTCTTCATCCATCTCTAGCACTTGTAATCAATCAAATTCATTGTATTATAACATACTCTAACCCAAAATAACTTTATACAAGCCATTTACAGCCTCAAAGCTTGGTTGTGGGTTCTTATCCAATTTGGGACCAGATTTCAATAAGTCTTTCTTAACACTTCTAAACATTCTTCATCCATCTCTAGGACTTGTAATCAATTAAATTCATTGTATTATAACATATTCTAACCCAAAATAAATTTATACAAGCCATTTACTGCCTCAAAGCATTGGTTGTGGGTTCTTATCCCATTTGGGACCAAATTTCAATAAGTCTTTCTTCACACTTCTAAACATTCTTAATCCATCTCTAGCACTTGTAATCAATCAAATTCATTGTATTATAACATATTCTAACCCAAAATAACTTTATACAATCCATTTACAGCCTCAAAGCAATGGTTGTGGGTTCTTATCCCATTTGGGACCAGATTTCAACAAGTCTTTCTTTACACTTCTAAACATTCTACATCCATCTCTAGCACTTGTAATCAATCAAATTCATTGTATTATAACATATTCTAACCCAAAATAACCTTATACAAGCCATTTACTGCCTCAAAGCAATGGTTGATGGTTCTTATCCCATTTGGGACCAGATTTCAATAAGTCTTTCTTCACACTTCTAAACATTCTTCATCCATCTCTAGCACTTGTAATCAATCAAATTCATTGTATTATAACATATTTTAACCCAAAATAACTTTATACAATCCATTTACAGCCTCAAAGCATTGGTTGTGGGTTCTTATCCCATTTGGGACCAATTTTCAACAAGTCTTTCTTCACACTTCTAAAGATTCTTCATCCATCTCTAGCACTTGTAATCAATCAAATTCATTTTATTATAACATATTCTAACCCAAAATAACTTTATACAAGCCATTTACAGCCTCAAAGCTTGGTTGTGGGTTCTTATCCAATTTGGGACCAGATTTCAATAAGTCTTTCTTAACACTTCTAAACATTCTTCATCCATCTCTAGGACTTGTAATGAATAAAATTTATTGTATTATAACATATTCTAACCCAAAATAAATTTATACAAGCCATTTACTGCCTCAAAGCAATTGGTTGTGGGTTCTTATCCCATTTGAGACCAAATTTCAATAAGTCTTTCTTCACACTTCTAAACATTCTTCATCCATCTCTAGCATTTGTAATCAATCAAATTCATTGTATTATAACATATTCTAACCCAAAATGACCTTTTCCAAGCCATTTACTGCATCAAAGCAATGGTTGTGGGTTCTTATCCCATTTGGGACCAAATTTCAACAAGTCTTTCTTCACACTTCTAACCATTCTTCATCCATGTCTAGGACTTGTAATCAATCAAATTCATTGTATTATAACATATTCTTCCCCAAAATAAATTTATACAAGCCATTTACTGCCTCAAAGCAATGGTTGTGGGTTCTTATCCCATTTGGGACCAGATTTCAACAAGTCTTTCTTCACACTTCTAAACATTCTACATCCATCTCTAGCACTTGTAATCAATCAAATTCATTGTATTATAACATATTCTAACCCAAAATAACTTTATACAATCCATTTACAGCCTCAAAGCATTGGTTGTGGGTTCTTATCCCATTTGGGACCAGATTTCAATAAGTCTTTCTTCACACTTCTAAACATTCTTCATCCATCTCTAGGACTTGTAATCAATCAAATTCATTGTATTATAACATATTCTAACCCAAAATAACTTTATACAAGCCATTTACTGCCTCACAGCATTGGTTGTGGGTTCTTATCCCATTTGGGACCAGATTTCAATAAGTCTTTCTTCACACTTCTAAACATTCTTCATCCATTCTAGCACTTGTAATCAATCAAATTCATTGTATTATAACATATTCTAACCCAAAATACCTTTTACAAGCCATTTACTGCATCAAAGCAATGGTTGTGGGTTCTTATCCCATTTGAGACCAAATTTCAACAAGTCTTTCTTCACACTTCTAACCATTCTTCATCCATGTCTAGGACTTGTAATCAATCAAATTCATTGTATTATAACATATTCTAACCCAATATAACTTTATACAAGCCATTTACTGCCTCAAAGCAATGGTTGTGGGTTATTATCCCATTTGGGACCAGATTTCAACAAGTCTTTCTTCACACTTCTAAACATTCTACATCCATCTCTAGCACTTGTAATCAATCAAATTCATTGTATTATAACATATTCTAACCCAAAATAATCTTATACAAGCCATTTACTGCCTCAAAGCAATGGTTGTGGGTTCTTATCCCATTTGGGACCAGATTTCAATAAGTCTTTCTTCACACTTCTAAACATTCTTCATGTAAGTTTTCGAAAGGAATTAGAGAAGATTAAGAACAAGTGAGTTTGAGAAAGATTTGAAGAAGAATGCGAGTTTGAAAAGAGAGAGAAGTGTGGTGAAGAAAGAGAGTTCTTCTCATTTCATACCTATAAAAATGACCTAGATACAAACTATATATGGACACTACAAAGAGTATAAAATAATAACAAATATACAAGATATTTTGGCTTCAAGGTTCGAGTGAAAGCGACGGGTCCATGTTGTGTCTCTCCTTAAACAATCACGTGAGTGTCTCTTGTTTTGAAGCTCCAACGGTCACAACACATAGGGGAAGGATCTAGATGCTCATTTCTTCTTCTTCGCAACCTTAAACGGGCCTCTTTATTGGACTGGACAATGAGGCTTGAGGTAATGTCGAGGCTGTACGGATGGACTTGTACGGATGGGCTTGTACGGACGAGGTTGTACGGACGGTCGTGGCTCGAGGCACTCGATCCCGTATGTGATCATTTCTCGAACATGATCATTTCTATATCCAATTTACACTCCCCCTCAAGTTTAACATTTAAGAAGGTCTTTAAGGTTAAACTTGAACCTATAATCACTCACCTCATTAAAAACCTTAGTATAGAAAACCACTTGGGAAAAACTATACATAAGGGAAAAAGAGTGTGAGTGTTATGGTTTGGTGAGATCAACAAGGCCGAGCTTGGAGTGTATATAATCACACACTTGTGGACTAGCCGCTTTGGTGAAGATGTCCGCGAGTTGTTCCGAGCTCTCGGTATAGCATGGTAAGATGACTCCAAGACCAACTTGTTCTCTAACTTTGTGACAATCTACTTCGATGTGCTTTGTTCTTTCGTGGAACACCGAGTTGGATGCAATGTGTATTGCGGCTTGGTTGTCACAATGCATTGTGATTGGCTTTGATGACTCAACTCCCAAGTCTTTAAGAAGTGCCTTAAGCCAAATTAACTCGGTTGTGAGCTTCCTCATGGCACGATACTCGGACTCGGCACTAGACATAGAGACCACCTTTTGCTTCTTACTCTTCCAAGTCACCAAGTTCCCTCCAATGAATGTGCAATAGCCGGTTGTCGAGCGCCTATCTCCATGATCTCCAGCATAATCCGCATCACAATACCCCACTAGCTCCGTGTTCTTGTTGCACCCCATCCATATGCCTTGACCCGGTGCACCCTTGAGATACTTAAGTATGCGGTTCACCATGTTCCAATGATGCACCGTTGGGGCTTGCATATGTTGACTCACCTGGTTCACGGAATAGCAAATGTCAGGTCTAGTAATTGTTAAGTAAATAAGCTTACCCACTAGACGTCGATATTGTGATGCATCTTCATATGGCTCATTTCCTTTCTCCCCCTCTCGGTTAACTTGGAAATCCACTTCTAGTGGTGATGCTACCGGTCTTGAACCTAATTTACCCACTTCATTCAAAAGGTCAAGTGTATATTTTCGTTGAGATATAAATAAACCTTCCTTAGATCTACAAACTTCAATACCAAGAAAATACTTAAGTTCACCAAGATCTTTAATATCAAAAACAGATTTTAGAAAGGATTTGGTGTCTTGTATCCCTACCTTGTCATTCCCGGATATGATGATATCATCCACATATACAAGAATGACTACAATACCTTCTTGGCTAGTGATTGTGAATAGGGTATGATCGGCTTCGGACCTCTTGAAACCTCGTTCCATCAAAGTGTTGCTCAACTTGTGATACCACGCTCGAGGGGATTGTTTTAATCCATATATGGCCTTGTTGAGTTTGAATACCTTCCCGGATTCAATAGTGTCCTCTAGACCCGGTGGTGGTCTCATATACACCTCATCTTCTAACTCCCCTTGTAGAAAAGCATTCTTAACGTCCATTTGCCATAATTCCCATTCTAAGTTAACGGCCAAAGATAGCACAACTCGAATGGTATGGAGTTTGGCTACCGGAGCAAAAGTATCAAGATAGTCTTCTCCATATGTTTGTGTGAATCCCCTTGCTACAAGTCGAGCCTTGTAACGTTCAATCTCTCCATTACTTTTGTACTTGATCGTAAAGATCCACCGTGAAGTGACCGCTTTCTTTCCCTTTGGTAACTCGGCTTCATCCCATGTATGATTGTCTTCCATGGCTTTAACTTCATTGTTTACCGCATCTCTCCATTCTTTATGATCTTTAGCTTCATCATAGCTTTGGGGAATCCAATGTGAATCTACTTGGGTAAGATAGACTTGATATTCCATCGGCAAGTGAGCTAGAGTACACACGGCTTGTATTGGATGAGCCACGGCTACGTTGTTGTAATACACCCGAGTGTTTTTCCAGTTTGAGGGATGAGATTTGATGCGTTCACTTCTTCTTAATTCAATAATTTCTTCTTGAGGTTGTTCTCCTTGATCCACATCATTAGACTCCTCTTGTGTAGGATCTTCTTCTTCACTTAGTGAATTTAAACCCTCTTCGCCCTCACTATACTCATGATCAAGTCCATCATCACCATGATCTAATGGTTCTTCTTCATGATGTGTGTCACTTGCACTTGCTTCTTGATCATTTGTTACTTGATCTGAGGTGGATGTCTTGGTAGACCCATTCTTGTCTTGGAAGCTATCTAGACCGAGCTTCTCCAAGATTACTCGAAGATTTGTTGCACGATCGGAAGGTGATTGAGATAAGTCCTTGAGTTCATCCCAATTCCTCTTGTCATAGTACCCACTTGATTCTACAAACTTCACATCTCTAGAAACCAATACTCTTCTAGCTTCCGGATCATAACACTTGTACCCTTTTTGTGTTGAGGAGTAGCCGATAAGCATGCACTTAGTGCTCTTGGCCTCCAACTTGTTGCGTAACTCTCCTGGTTTTAACACATAACAAACACATCCAAACACACGTAAGTGACTAATAGATGGTTTAGTTTTATTAAGAATTTCAAAGGGAGAGAGATCGCTTAGTATTTTTGTTGGTGTGCGATTGATCAAGTAGCATGCGGCTACTACGGCATCTCCCCAAAATCTCTTTGGCACATTTGTATGAAACATCATTGATCGGGACACCTCCATGAGATGACGGTTCTTTCTCTCGGCCACTCCATTTTGTTGTGGTGTATACGGGCAACTTGTTTGTTGAATGATCCCATGTTTAGCTAAATGTTGTTTGAATGCATGACTTGTGTACTCCCCACCATTATCTGATCTCAAAATCTTAATCTTGGCATTATAGTGGTTAGTCACATAATTTTGAAAACTTATAAAGGCCTCAAGAACTCTATCCTTTGAAGGTAACAAAGTTAACCAAGTATACTTGGATTTTTCATCAATAAAAGTCACATAATACTTTTGATTTTCTCTAGATAAACAAGGTGATGTCCACACATCCGAGTGAATCAAATCAAAACAATTCTCATAAATAGTACTTGATTTAGGATAAACACTTTTGCAATGTTTGCCAAGAATACAAGCTTCACACTCATCATTTTTAAAAGACATATTAGGCAACATAAGATTTAAAGCACGAGAGTGAGGGTGACCAAGTCTAGCATGCCAAATTGCACTATTAGCACTAACAAGAATAGAACTAAAGCAAGAAGGTAAAGTAGGGGATAGTTTCAAGTCCTCAAGCACATATAAGCCATCTTTAGTGGCTCCATGGCCAAGCACCTTACTCGTTTCAATATCCTGAAAATGAATAGTGTGAGGACCAAATATTGCATAACAATTCAAATCGGTAGTAGCTTTCTTAACGGATAACAAGTTTGAAGTAAAGCTAGGCATATAAAAAGCTTTAGATTTCTTATCAAACAATTCTAAATCTCCTACTCCTTTAACCGGTACTTTAGTTCCATTAGCAATAACCACATTTCCAATAGCCGGTTTAATGTCACTAATTAACTTAGAGTCACTAATCATATGGTGAGATGCTCCGGAATCAACAATAAGTGGTTTTAAAGTGTTGAGAGCAAGAGTAGCCTTACCGGACGACTCCTTGAGAGCTTTGATGAGTGCATCGAGGTCAGACCTCCTCACCAAGTCAGAAGACGCGGCCATGGCTGCTCCACTCTCCGCAAGACTTTGTACCTTTGTCTCCGGAGCTTGGATCTCACCGGAAACGCTTGCTTGATTAGCCCTTGGTTCTCGGTTGTCTTCTCTTGGGCGAAGGTGAGGGTAAAGTACCCAGCACTTATCCTTGATATGACCCGGTTTCTTGCAATGGTGACAAGTAGGAATGTTCCTCTTGTTGTTGTTGTTATTGTGTCCTCGGTAGTAGCTCTTGTTAGCCGACACTAGCTCCACATTGTTAGCCGACACAAGCTCCCCCTTACCACCAAACAAACCCATGGACCCGTGTTCTCGTTGAACTTGAGAACACACCTCATCAAGACTTGGAAGCTTGTCGGACCGAAGAATATGTTTGATGAGGTCATTGTAAGAAGGATTTAAAGTCAAGAGAAGACCGAACACCTTATCTTGCTCACGACGTTCGTTGATGACCACCGGATCCACCGAGCTTGGTCTCAACATTTCAAGCTCTGCCCAAAGAGATCTAAACTTTCCAAAATGCTTGGTAAACTCCATGTCCTCTTGGCTGAGGTTGTTGATAGCACGTTTGACTTCAAAAACCCGGTTCAAGTTAGTAACATTTCCAAAAACATTCTTGAGTGTATCCCACAACTCCTTTGCCGTCTCACAATATGAGTATGCTTCAAGAATAGGCGCCTCTAGAGAGTTTTGAATGAGCCCCAAAACGGTTTGGTCTTCTTGAAACCACTTCACCTTGTCGCAAGGGACAATCTCCTTGCCATCTTCACTTTCCTTTGGAGCTTCACCTTTCTCAATGTGACTCCAAAGTCCACGACCACACAAGGCCGTCTTTGTGGTCCTCGCCCACAACAAATAGTTACCTCCCTTGAGAGTAACCGGAATAACCAAATTCTTCATGACATCCATGACCAAAAATTTCAAGAACAAGCTTCAAGCTTTCAAAATCTTAGAAACCGAAAGAAGAAATTGTACTTAGAGAACGAGAATAGCTAGGATCTTAGGAACCTGGCTCTGATACCATGTAAGTTTTCGAAAGGAATTAGAGAAGATTAAGAACAAGTGAGTTTGAGAAAGATTTGAAGAAGAATGCGAGTTTGAAAAGAGAGAGAAGTGTGGTGAAGAAAGAGAGTTCTTCTCATTTCATACCTATAAAAATGACCTAGATACAAACTATATATGGACACTACAAAGAGTATAAAATAATAACAAATATACAAGATATTTTGGCTTCAAGGTTCGAGTGAAAGCGACGGGTCCATGTTGTGTCTCTCCTTAAACAATCACGTGAGTGTCTCTTGTTTTGAAGCTCCAACGGTCACAACACATAGGGGAAGGATCTAGATGCTCATTTCTTCTTCTTCGCAACCTTAAACGGGCCTCTTTATTGGACTGGACAATGAGGCTTGAGGTAATGTCGAGGCTGTACGGATGGACTTGTACGGATGGGCTTGTACGGACGAGGTTGTACGGACGGTCGTGGCTCGAGGCACTCGATCCCGGATGTGATCATTTCTCGAACATGATCATTTCTATATCCAATTTACACTTCATCCATCTCTAGCACTTGTAATCAATCAAATTCATTGTATTATAACATATTCTTACCCAAAATAACTTTATACAATCCATTTACAGCCTCAAAGCATTGGTTGTGGGTTCTTATCCCATTTGGGACCAATTTTCAACAAGTCTTTCTTCACACTTCTAAAGATTCTTCATCCATCTCTAGCACTTGTAATCAATCAAATTCATTGTATTATAACATACTCTAACCCAAAATAACTTTATACAAGCCATTTACTGCCTCAAAGCATTGGTTTTGGGTTCTTATCCCATTTGGGACCAGATTTCAATAAGTCTTTCTTCACACTTCTAAACATTCTTCATCCATCTCTAGGACTTGTAATCAATCAAATTCATTGTATTATAACATACTCTAACCCAAAATAACTTTATACAAGCCATTTACAGCCTCAAAGCTTGGTTGTGGGTTTTTATCTAATTTGGGACCAGATTTCAATAAGTCTTTCTTAACACTTCTAAACATTCTTCATCCATCTCTAGGACTTGTAATCAATTAAATTCATTGTATTATAACATATTCTAACCCAAAATAAATTTATACAAGCCATTTACTGCCTCAAAGCATTGGTTGTGGGTTCTTATCCCATTTGGGACCAAATTTCAATAAGTCTTTCTTCACACTTCTAAACATTCTTCATCCATCTCTAGCACTTGTAATCAATCAAATTCATTGTATTATAACATATTCTAACCCAAAATAACTTTATACAATCCATTTACAACCTCAAAGCATTGGTTGTGGGTTCTTATCCCATTTGGGACTAATTTTCAACAAGTCTTTCTTCACACTTCTAAACATTCTTCATCCATCTCTAGCACTTGTAATCAATCAAATTCATTGTATTATAACATATTCTAACCCAAAATAACATTTTACAAGCCATTTACTGCCTCAAAGCAATGGTTGTAGGTTCTTATCCCATTTGGGACCAGATTTCAACAAGTCTTTCTTCACACTTCTAAAGATTCTTCATCCATCTCTAGCACTTGTAATCAATCAAATTCATTGTATTATAACATACTCTAACCCAAAATAACTTTATACAAGCCATTTACAGCCTCAAAGCTTGGTTGTGGGTTCTTATCCAATTTGGGACCAGATTTCAATATGTCTTTCTTAACACTTCTAAACATTCTTCATCCATCTCTAGGACTTGTAATGAATAAAATTCATTGTATTATAACATATTCTAACCCAAAATAAATTTATACAAGCCATTTACTGCCTCAAAGCAATTGGTTGTGGGTTCTTATCCCATTTGAGACCAAATTTCAATAAGTCTTTCTTCACACTTCTAAACATTCTTCATCCATCTCTAGCATTTGTAATCAATCAAATTCATTGTATTATAACATATTCTAACCCAAAATGACCTTTTACAAGCCATTTACTGCATCAAAGCAATGGTTGTGGGTTCTTATCCCATTTGGGACCAAATTTCAACAAGTCTTTCTTCACACTTCTAACCATTCTTCATCCATGTCTAGGACTTGTAATCAATCAAATTCATTGTATTATAACATATTCTTCCCCAAAATAAATTTATACAAGCCATTTACTGCCTCAAAGCAATGGTTGTGGGTTCTTATCCCATTTGGGACCAGATTTCAACAAGTCTTTCCTCACACTTCTAAACATTCTACATCAATCTCTAGCACTTGTAATCAATCAAATTCATTCTATTATAACATATTCTAACCCAAAATAACTTTATACAATCCATTTACAGCCTCAAAGCATTGGTTGTGGGTTCTTATCCCATTTGGGATCAGATTTCAATAAGTCTTTCTTCACACTTCTAAACATTCTTCATCCATCTCTAGGACTTGTAATCAATCAAATTCATTGTATTATAACATATTCTAACCCAAAATAACTTTATACAAGCCATTTACTGCCTCACAGCATTGGTTGTGGGTTCTTATCCCATTTGGGACCAGATTTCAATAAGTCTTTCTTCACACTTCTAAACATTCTTCATCCATTCTAGCACTTGTAATCAATCAACTTCATTGTATTATAACATATTCTAACCCAAAATACCTTTTACAAGCCATTTACTGCATCAAAGCAATGGTTGTGGGTTCTTATCCCATTTGAGACCAAATTTCAACAAGTCTTTCTTCACACTTCTAACCATTCTTCATCCATGTCTAGGACTTGTAATCAATCAAATTCATTGTATTATAACATATTCTAACCCAATATAACTTTATACAAGCCATTTACTGCCTCAAAGAAATGGTTGTGGGTTATTATCCCATTTGGGACCAGATTTCAACAAGTCTTTCTTCACACTTCTAAACATTCTACATCCATCTCTAGCACTTGTAATCAATCAAATTCATTGTATTATAACATATTCTAACCCAAAATAATCTTATACAACCATTTACTGCCTCAAAGCAATGGTTGTGGGTTCTTATCCCATTTGGGACCAGATTTCAATAAGTCTTTCTTCACACTTCTAAACATTCTTCATCCATCTCTAGCACTTGTAATCAATCAAATTCATTGTATTATAACATATTCTTACCCAAAATAACTTTATACAATCCATTTACAGCCTCAAAGCATTGGTTGTGGGTTCTTATCCCATTTGGGACCAGATTTCAATAAGTCTTTCTTCACACTTCTAAACATTCTTCATCCATCTCTAGGACTTGTAATCAATCAAATTCATTGTATTATAACATATTCTAACCCAAAATAACTTTATACAAGCCATTTACTGCCTCACAGCATTGGTTGTGGGTTCTTATCCCATTTGGGACCAGATTTCAATAAGTCTTTCTTCACACTTCTAAACATTCTTCATCCATTCTAGCACTTGTAATCAATCAAATTCATTGTATTATAACATATTCTAACCCAAAATACCTTTTACAAGCCATTTACTGCATCAAAGCAATGGTTGTGGGTTCTTATCCCATTTGAGACCAAATTTCAACAAGTCTTTCTTCACACTTCTAACCATTCTTCATCCATGTCTAGGACTTGTAATCAATCAAATTCATTGTATTATAACATATTCTAACCCAATATAACTTTATACAAGCCATTTACTGCCTCAAAGCAATGGTTGTAGGTTCTTATCCCATTTGGGACCAGATTTCAACAAGTCTTTCTTCACACTTCTAAAGATTCTTCATCCATCTCTAGCACTTGTAATCAATCAAATTCATTGTATTATAACATACTCTAACCCAAAATAACTTTATACAAGTCATTTACAGCCTCAAAGCTTGGTTGTGGGTTCTTATCCAATTTGGGACCAGATTTCAATATGTCTTTCTTAACACTTCTAAACATTCTTCATCCATCTCTAGGACTTGTAATGAATAAAATTCATTGTATTATAACATATTCTAACCCAAAATAAATTTATACAAGCCATTTACTGCCTCAAAGCAATTGGTTGTGGGTTCTTATCCCATTTGAGACCAAATTTCAATAAGTCTTTCTTCACACTTCTAAACATTCTTCATCCATCTCTAGCATTTGTAATCAATCAAATTCATTGTATTATAACATATTCTAACCCAAAATGACCTTTTACAAGCCATTTACTGCATCAAAGCAATGGTTGTGGGTTCTTATCCCATTTGGAACCAAATTTCAACAAGTCTTTCTTCACACTTCTAACCATTCTTCATCCATGTCTAGGACTTGTAATCAATCAAATTCATTGTATTATAACATATTCTTCCCCAAAATAAATTTATACAAGCCATTTACTGCCTCAAAGCAATGGTTGTGGGTTCTTATCCCATTTGGGACCAGATTTCAACAAGTCTTTCTTCACACTTCTAAACATTCTACATCAATCTCTAGCACTTGTAATCAATCAAATTCATTGTATTATAACATATTCTAACCCAAAATAACTTTATACAATCCATTTACAGCTTCAAAGCATTGGTTGTGGGTTCTTATCCCATTTGGGACCAGATTTCAATAAGTCTTTCTTCACACTTCTAAACATTCTTCATCCATCTCTAGGACTTGTAATCAATCAAATTCATTGTATTATAACATATTCTAACCCAAAATAACTTTATACAAGCCATTTACTGCCTCACAGCATTGGTTGTGGGTTCTTATCCCATTTGGGACCAGATTTCAATAAGTCTTTCTTCACACTTCTAAACATTCTTCATCCATTCTAGCACTTGTAATCAATCAAATTCATTGTATTATAACATATTCTAACCCAAAATACCTTTTACAAGCCATTTACTGCATCAAAGCAATAGTTGTGGGTTCTTATCCCATTTGAGACCAAATTTCAACAAGTCTTTCTTCACACTTCTAACCATTCTTCATCCATGTCTAGGACTTGTAATCAATCAAATTCATTGTATTATAACATATTCTAACCCAATATAACTTTATACAAGCCATTTACTGCCTCAAAGAAATGGTTGTGGGTTATTATCCCATTTGGGACCAGATTTCAACAAGTCTTTCTTCACACTTCTAAACATTCTACATCCATCTCTAGCACTTGTAATCAATCAAATTCATTGTATTATAACATATTCTAACCCAAAATAATCTTATACAAGCCATTTACTGCCTCAAAGCAATGGTTGTGGGTTCTTATCCCATTTGGGACCAGATTTCAATAAGTCTTTCTTCACACTTCTAAACATTCTTCATCCATCTCTAGCACTTGTAATCAATCAAATTCATTGTATTATAACATATTCTTACCCAAAATAACTTTATACAATCCATTTACAGCCTCAAAGCATTGGTTGTGGGTTCTTATCCCATTTGGGACCAATTTTCAACAAGTCTTTCTTCACACTTCTAAAGATTCTTCATCCATCTCTAGCACTTGTAATCAATCAAATTCATTGTATTATAACATACTCTAACCCAAAATAACTTTATACAAGCCATTTACTGCCTCAAAGCATTGGTTTTGGGTTCTTATCCCATTTGGGACCAGATTTCAATAAGTCTTTCTTCACACTTCTAAACATTCTTCATCCATCTCTAGGACTTGTAATCAATCAAATTCATTGTATTATAACATATTCTAACCCAAAATACTTTATACAAGCCATTTACTGCCTCACATCATTGGTTGTGGGTTCTTATCCCATTTGTGACCAGATTTCAATAAGTCTTTCTTCACACTTCTAAACATTCTTCATCCATCTCTAGCACTTGTAATCAATCAAATTCATTGTATTATAACATACTCTAACCCAAAATAAGTTTATACAAGCCATTTACAGCCTCAAAGCTTGGTTGTGGGTTTTTATCTAATTTGGGACCAGATTTCAATAAGTCTTTCTTAACACTTCTAAACATTCTTCATCCATCTCTAGGACTTGTAATCAATTAAATTCATTGTATTATAACATATTCTAACCCAAAATAAATTTATACAAGCCATTTACTGCCTCAAAGCATTGGTTGTGGGTTCTTATCCCATTTGGGACCAAATTTCAATAAGTCTTTCTTCACACTTCTAAACATTCTTCATCCATCTCTAGCACTTGTAATCAATCAAATTCATTGTATTATAACATATTCTAACCCAAAATAATCTTATACAAGCCATTTACTGCCTCAAAGCAATGGTTGTGGGTTCTTATCCCATTTGGGACCAGATTTCAATAAGTCTTTCTTCACACTTCTAAACATTCTTCATCCATCTCTAGCACTTGTAATCAATCAAATTCATTGTATTATAACATATTCTTACCCAAAATAACTTTATACAATCCATTTACAGCCTCAAAGCATTGGTTGTGGGTTCTTATCCCATTTGGGACCAATTTTCAACAAGTCTTTCTTCACACTTCTAAAGATTCTTCATCCATCTCTAGCACTTGTAATCAATCAAATTCATTGTATTATAACATACTCTAACCCAAAATAACTTTATACAAGCCATTTACTGCCTCAAAGCATTGGTTTTGGGTTCTTATCCCATTTGGGACCAGATTTCAATAAGTCTTTCTTCACACTTCTAAACATTCTTCATCCATCTCTAGGACTTGTAATCAATCAAATTCATTGTATTATAACATATTCTAACCCAAAATACTTTATACAAGCCATTTACTGCCTCACATCATTGGTTGTGGGTTCTTATCCCATTTGTGACCAGATTTCAATAAGTCTTTCTTCACACTTCTAAACATTCTTCATCCATCTCTAGCACTTGTAATCAATCAAATTCATTGTATTATAACATACTCTAACCCAAAATAAGTTTATACAAGCCATTTACAGCCTCAAAGCTTGGTTGTGGGTTTTTATCTAATTTGGGACCAGATTTCAATAAGTCTTTCTTAACACTTCTAAACATTCTTCATCCATCTCTAGGACTTGTAATCAATTAAATTCATTGTATTATAACATATTCTAACCCAAAATAAATTTATACAAGCCATTTACTGCCTCAAAGCATTGGTTGTGGGTTCTTATCCCATTTGGGACCAGATTTCAACAAGTCTTTCTTCACACTTCTAAACATTCTTCATCAATCTCTAGGACTTGTAATCAATTAAATTCATTGTATTATAACATATTCTAACCCAAAATAAATTTATACAAGCCATTTACAGCCTCAAAGCATTGGTTGTGGGTTCTTATCCCATTTGAGACCAAATTTCAATAAGTCTTTCTTCACACTTCTAAACATTCTTCATCCATCTCTAGCACTTGTAATCAATCAAATTCATTGTATTATAACATATTCTAACCCAAAATGACCTTTTACAAGCCATTTACTGCATCAAAGCAATGGTTGTGGGTTCTTATCCCATTTGGGACCAAATTTCAACAAGTCTTTCTTCACACTTCTAACCATTCTTCATCCATGTCTAGGACTTGTAATCAATCAAATTCATTGTATTATAACATATTCTAACCCAAAATAAATTTATACAAGCCATTTACTGCCTCAAAGCAATGGTTGTGGGTTCTTATCCCATTTGGGACCAGATTTCAACAAGTCTTTCTTCACACTTCTAAACATTCTACATCCATCTCTAGCACTTGTAATCAATCAAATTCATTGTATTATAACATATTCTAACCCAAAATAACTTTATACAATCCATTTACAGCCTCAAAGCATTGGTTGTGGGTTCTTATCCCATTTGGGACCAGATTTCAATAAGTCTTTCTTCACACTTCTAAACATTCTTCATCCATTCTAGCACTTGTAATCAATCAAATTCATTGTATTATAACATATTCTAACCCAAAATACCTTTTACAAGCCATTTACTGCATCAAAGCAATGGTTGTGGGTTCTTATCCCATTTGAGACCAAATTTCAACAAGTCTTTCTTCACACTTCTAACCATTCTTCATCCATGTCTAGGACTTGTAATCAATCAAATTCATTGTATTATAACATTTTCTAACCCAATATAACTTTATACAAGCCATTTACTGCCTCAAAGCAATGGTTGTGGGTTATTATCCCATTTGGGACCAGATTTCAACAAGTCTTTCTTCACACTGCTAAACATTCTTCATCCATCTCTAGGACTTGTAATCAATCAAATTCATTGTATTATAACATATTCTAACCCAAAATAACTTTATACAAGCCATTTACTGCCTCACAGCATTGGTTGTGGGTTCTTATCCCATTTGGGACCAGATTTCAATAAGTCTTTCTTCACACTTCTAAACATTCTTCATCCATTCTAGCACTTGTAATCAATCAAATTCATTGTATTATAACATATTCTAACCCAAAATACCTTTTACAAGCCATTTACTGCATCAAAGCAATGGTTGTGGGTTCTTATCCCATTTGAGACCAAATTTCAACAAGTCTTTCTTCACACTTCTAACCATTCTTCATCCATGTCTAGGACTTGTAATCAATCAAATTCATTGTATTATAACATTTTCTAACCCAATATAACTTTATACAAGCCATTTACTGCCTCAAAGCAATGGTTGTGGGTTATTATCCCATTTGGGACCAGATTTCAACAAGTCTTTCTTCACACTGCTAAACATTCTTCATCCATCTCTAGGACTTGTAATCAATCAAATTCATTGTATTATAACATATTCTAACCCAAAATAACTTTATACAATCCATTTACAACCTCAAAACATTGGTTGTGGGTTCTTATCCCATTTGGGACTAATTTTCAACAAGTCTTTCTTCACACTTCTAAACATTCTTCATCCATCTCTAGCACTTGTAATCAATCAAATTCATTGTATTATAACATATTCTAACCCAAAATAACATTTTACAAGCCATTTACTGCCTCAAAGCAATGGTTGTAGGTTCTTATCCCATTTGGGACCAGATTTCAACAAGTCTTTCTTCACACTTCTAAAGATTCTTCATCCATCGCTAGCACTTGTAATCAATCAAATTCATTGTATTATAACATACTCTAACCCAAAATAACTTTATACAAGCCATTTACAGCCTCAAAGCTTGGTTGTGGGTTCTTATCCAATTTGGGACCAGATTTCAATAAGTCTTTCTTAACACTTCTAAACATTCTTCATCAATCTCTAGGACTTGTAATCAATTAAATTCATTGTATTATAACATATTCTAACCCAAAATAAATTTATACAAGCCATTTACAGCCTCAAAGCATTGGTTGTGGGTTCTTATCCCATTTGAGACCAAATTTCAATAAGTCTTTCTTCACACTTCTAAACATTCTTCATCCATCTCTAGCACTTGTAATCAATCAAATTCATTGTATTATAACATATTCTAACCCAAAATGACCTTTTACAAGCCATTTACTGCATCAAAGCAATGGTTGTGGGTTCTTATCCCATTTGGGACCAAATTTCAACAAGTCTTTCTTCACACTTCTAACCATTCTTCATCCATGTCTAGGACTTGTAATCAATCAAATTCATTGTATTATAACATATTCTAACCCAAAATACCTTTTTCAAGCCATTTACTGCATCAAAGCAATGGTTGTGGGTTCTTATCCCATTTGAGACCAAATTTCAACAAGTCTTTCTTCACACTTCTAACCATTCTTCATCCATGTCTAGGACTTGTAATCAATCAAATTCATTGTATTATAACATATTCTAACCCAATATAACTTTATACAAGCCATTTACTGCCTCAAAGCTTGGTTGTGGGTTTTATCTAATTTGGGACCAGATTTCAATAAGTCTTTCTTAACACTTCTAAACATTCTTCATCCATCTCTAGGACTTGTAATCAATTAAATTCATTGTATTATAACATATTCTAACCCAAAATAAATTTATACAAGCCATTTACTGCCTCAAAGCATTGGTTGTGGGTTCTTATCCCATTTGGGACCAAATTTCAATAAGTCTTTCTTCACACTTCTAAACATTCTTCATCCATCTCTAGCACTTGTAATCAATCAAATTCATTGTATTATAACATATTCTAACCCAAAATAACTTTATACAATCCATTTACAACCTCAAAACATTGGTTGTGGGTTCTTATCCCATTTGGGACTAATTTTCAACAAGTCTTTCTTCACACTTCTAAACATTCTTCATCCATCTCTAGCACTTGTAATCAATCAAATTCATTGTATTATAACATATTCTAACCCAAAATAACATTTTACAAGCCATTTACTGCCTCAAAGCAATGGTTGTAGGTTCTTATCCCATTTGGGACCAGATTTCAACAAGTCTTTCTTCACACTTCTAAAGATTCTTCATCCATCTCTATTACTTGTAATCAATCAAATTCATTGTATTATAACATACTCTAACCCAAAATAACTTTATACAAGCCATTTACAGCCTCAAAGCTTGGTTGTGGGTTCTTATCCAATTTGGGACCAGATTTCAATAAGTCTTTCTTAACACTTCTAAACATTCTTCATCAATCTCTAGGACTTGTAATCAATTAAATTCATTGTATTATAACATATTCTAACCCAAAATAAATTTATACAAGCCATTTACAGCCTCAAAGCATTGGTTGTGGGTTCTTATCCCATTTGAGACCAAATTTCAATAAGTCTTTCTTCACACTTCTAAACATTCTTCATCCATCTCTAGCACTTGTAATCAATCAAATTCATTGTATTATAACATATTCTAACCCAAAATGACCTTTTACAAGCCATTTACTGCATCAAAGCAATGGTTGTGGGTTCTTATCCCATTTGGGACCAAATTTCAACAAGTCTTTCTTCACACTTCTAACCATTCTTCATCCATGTCTAGGACTTGTAATCAATCAAATTCATTGTATTATAACATATTCTAACCCAAAATAAATTTATACAAGCCATTTACTGCCTCAAAGCAATGGTTGTGGGTTCTTATCCCATTTGGGACCAGATTTCAACAAGTCTTTCTTCACACTTCTAAACATTCTTCATCCATCTCTAGGACTTGTAATCAATCAAATTCATTGTATTATAACATATTCTAACCCAAAATAACTTTATACAAGCCATTTACTGCCTCACAGCATTGGTTGTGGGTTCTTATCCCATTTGGGACCAGATTTCAATAAGTCTTTCTTCACACTTCTAAACATTCTTCATCCATTCTAGCACTTGTAATCAATCAAATTCATTGTATTATAACATATTCTAACCCAAAATACCTTTTACAAGCCATTTACTGCATCAAAGCAATGGTTGTGGGTTCTTATCCCATTTGAGACCAAATTTCAACAAGTCTTTCTTCACACTTCTAACCATTCTTCATCCATGTCTAGGACTTGTAATCAATCAAATTCATTGTATTATAACATATTCTAACCCAATATAACTTTATACAAGCCATTTACTGCCTCAAAGCAATGGTTGTGGGTTATTATCCCATTTGGGACCATATTTCAACAAGTCTTTCTTCACACTTCTAAACATTCTACATCCATCTCTAGCACTTGTAATCAATCAAATTCATTATATTATAACATATTCTAACCCAAAATAACCTTATACAAGCCATTTACTGCCTCAAAGCAATGGTTGTGGGTTCTTATCCCATTTGGGACCAGATTTCAATAAGTCTTTCTTCACACTTCTAAAGATTCTTCATCCATCTCTAGCACTTGTAATCAATCAAATTCATTGTATTATAACATATTCTAACCCAAAATAACTTTATACAATCCATTTACAGCCTCAAAGCATTGGTTGTGGGTTCTTATCCCATTTGGGACCAATTTTCAACAAGTCTTTCTTCACACTTCTAAAGATTCTTCATCCATCTCTAGCACTTGTAATCAATCAAATTCAATGTATTATAACATACTCTAACCCAAAATAACTTTATACAAGCCATTTACTGCCTCAAAGCATTGGTTTTGGGTTCTTATCCCATTTGGGACCAGATTTCAATAAGTCTTTCTTCACACTTCTAAACATTCTTCATCCATCTCTAGGACTTGTAATCAATCAAATTCATTGTATTATAACATACTCTAACCCAAAATAACTTTATACAAGCCATTTACAGCCTCAAAGCTTGGTTGTGGGTTTTTATCTAATTTGGGACCAGATTTCAATAAGTCTTTCTTAACACTTCTAAACATTCTTCATCCATCTCTAGGACTTGTAATCAATTAAATTCATTGTATTATAACATATTCTAACCCAAAATAAATTTATACAAGCCATTTACTGCCTCAAAGCATTGGTTGTGGGTTCTTATCCCATTTGGGACCAAATTTCAATAAGTCTTTCTTCACACTTCTAAACATTCTTCATCCATCTCTAGCACTTGTAATCAATCAAATTCATTGTATTATAACATATTCTAACCCAAAATAACTTTATACAATCCATTTACAACCTCAAAGCATTGGTTGTGGGTTCTTATCCCATTTGGGACTAATTTTCAACAAGACTTTCTTCACACTTCTAAACATTCTTCATCCATCTCTAGCACTTGTAATCAATCAAATTCATTGTATTATAACATATTCTAACCCAAAATAACATTTTACAAGCCATTTACTGCCTCAAAGCAATGGTTGTAGGTTCTTATCCCATTTGGGACCAGATTTCAACAAGTCTTTCTTCACACTTCTAAAGATTCTTCATCCATCTCTAGCACTTGTAATCAATCAAATTCATTGTATTATAACATACTCTAACCCAAAATAACTTTATACAAGCCATTTACAGCCTCAAAGCTTGGTTGTGGGTTCTTATCCAATTTGGGACCAGATTTCAATAAGTCTTTCTTAACACTTCTAAACATTCTTCATCCATCTCTAGGACTTGTAATCAATTAAATTCATTGTATTATAACATATTCTAACCCAAAATAAATTTATACAAGCCATTTACAGCCTCAAAGCATTAGTTGTGGGTTCTTATCCCATTTGAGACCAAATTTCAATAAGTCTTTCTTCACACTTCTAAACATTCTTCATCGATCTCTAGCACTTGTAATCAATCAAATTCATTGTATTATAACATATTCTAACCCAAAATGACCTTTTACAAGCCATTTACTGCATCAAAGCAATGGTTGTGGGTTCTTATCCCATTTGGGACCAAATTTCAACAAGTCTTTCTTCACACTTCTAACCATTCTTCATCCATGTCTAGGACTTGTAATCAATCAAATTCATTGTATTATAACATATTCTAACCCAAAATAATTTTATACAAGCCATTTACTGCCTCAAAGCAATGGTTGTGGGTTCTTATCCCATTTGGGACCAGATTTCAACAAGTCTTTCTTCACACTTCTAAACATTCTACATCCATCTCTAGCACTTGTAATCAATCAAATTCATTGTATTATAACATATTCTAACCCAAAATAACCTTTTACAAGCCATTTACTGCCTCAAAGCAATGGTTGTGGGTTCTTATCCCATTTGGGACCAGATTTCAACAAGTCTTTCTTCACACTTCTAAACATTCTACATCCATCTCTAGCACTTGTAATCAATCAAATTCATTGTATTATAACATATTCTAACCCAAAATAACTTTATACAATCCATTTACAGCCTCAAAGCATTGGTTGTGGGTTCTTATCCCATTTGGGACCAGATTTCAATAAGTCTTTCTTCACACTTCTAAACATTCTTCATCCATCTCTAGGACTTGTAATCAATCAAATTCATTGTATTATAACATATTCTAACCCAAAATAACTTTATACAAGCCATTTACTGCCTCACAGCATTGGTTGTGGGTTCTTATCCCATTTGGGACCAGATTTCAATAAGTCTTTCTTCACACTTCTAAACATTCTTCATCCATTCTAGCACTTGTAATCAATCAAATTCATTGTATTATAACATATTCTAACCCAAAATACCTTTTACAAGCCATTTACTGCATCAAAGCAATGGTTGTGGGTTCTTATCCCATTTGAGACCAAATTTCAACAAGTCTTTCTTCACACTTCTAACCATTCTTCATCCATGTCTAGGACTTGTAATCAATCAAATTCATTGTATTATAACATATTCTAACCCAATATAACTTTATACAAGCCATTTACTGCCTCAAAGCAATGGTTGTGGGTTATTATCCCATTTGGGACCAGATTTCAACAAGTCTTTCTTCACACTTCTAAACATTCTACATCCATCTCTAGCACTTGTAATCAATCAAATTCATTGTATTATAACATATTCTAACCCAAAATAACATTTTACAAGCCATTTACTGCCTCAAAGCAATGGTTGTAGGTTCTTATCCCATTTGGGACCAGATTTCAACAAGTCTTTCTTCACACTTCTAAAGATTCTTCATCCATCTCTAGCACTTGTAATCAATCAAATTCATTGTATTATAACATACTCTAACCCAAAATAACTTTATACAAGCCATTTACAGCCTCAAAGCTTGGTTGTGGGTTCTTATCCAATTTGGGACCAGATTTCAATAAGTCTTTCTTAACACTTCTAAACATTCTTCATCCATCTCTAGGACTTGTAATCAATTAAATTCATTGTATTATAACATATTCTAACCCAAAATAAATTTATACAAGCCATTTACAGCCTCAAAGCATTAGTTGTGGGTTCTTATCCCATTTGAGACCAAATTTCAATAAGTCTTTCTTCACACTTCTAAACATTCTTCATCGATCTCTAGCACTTGTAATCAATCAAATTCATTGTATTATAACATATTCTAACCCAAAATGACCTTTTACAAGCCATTTACTGCATCAAAGCAATGGTTGTGGGTTCTTATCCCATTTGGGACCAAATTTCAACAAGTCTTTCTTCACACTTCTAACCATTCTTCATCCATGTCTAGGACTTGTAATCAATCAAATTCATTGTATTATAACATATTCTAACCCAAAATAATTTTATACAAGCCATTTACTGCCTCAAAGCAATGGTTGTGGGTTCTTATCCCATTTGGGACCAGATTTCAACAAGTCTTTCTTCACACTTCTAAACATTCTACATCCATCTCTAGCACTTGTAATCAATCAAATTCATTGTATTATAACATATTCTAACCCAAAATAACCTTTTACAAGCCATTTACTGCCTCAAAGCAATGGTTGTGGGTTCTTATCCCATTTGGGACCAGATTTCAACAAGTCTTTCTTCACACTTCTAAACATTCTACATCCATCTCTAGCACTTGTAATCAATCAAATTCATTGTATTATAACATATTCTAACCCAAAATAACTTTATACAATCCATTTACAGCCTCAAAGCATTGGTTGTGGGTTCTTATCCCATTTGGGACCAGATTTCAATAAGTCTTTCTTCACACTTCTAAACATTCTTCATCCATCTCTAGGACTTGTAATCAATCAAATTCATTGTATTATAACATATTCTAACCCAAAATAACTTTATACAAGCCATTTACTGCCTCACAGCATTGGTTGTGGGTTCTTATCCCATTTGGGACCAGATTTCAATAAGTCTTTCTTCACACTTCTAAACATTCTTCATCCATTCTAGCACTTGTAATCAATCAAATTCATTGTATTATAACATATTCTAACCCAAAATACCTTTTACAAGCCATTTACTGCATCAAAGCAATGGTTGTGGGTTCTTATCCCATTTGAGACCAAATTTCAACAAGTCTTTCTTCACACTTCTAACCATTCTTCATCCATGTCTAGGACTTGTAATCAATCAAATTCATTGTATTATAACATATTCTAACCCAATATAACTTTATACAAGCCATTTACTGCCTCAAAGCAATGGTTGTGGGTTATTATCCCATTTGGGACCAGATTTCAACAAGTCTTTCTTCACACTTCTAAACATTCTACATCCATCTCTAGCACTTGTAATCAATCAAATTCATTGTATTATAACATATTCTAACCCAAAATAACATTTTACAAGCCATTTACTGCCTCAAAGCAATGGTTGTAGGTTCTTATCCCATTTGGGACCAGATTTCAACAAGTCTTTCTTCACACTTCTAAAGATTCTTCATCCATCTCTAGCACTTGTAATCAATCAAATTCATTGTATTATAACATACTCTAACCCAAAATAACTTTATACAAGCCATTTACAGCCTCAAAGCTTGGTTGTGGGTTCTTATCCAATTTGGGACCAGATTTCAATAAGTCTTTCTTAACACTTCTAAACATTCTTCATCCATAGGACTTGTAATCAATTAAATTCATTGTATTATAACATATTCTAACCCAAAATAAATTTATACAAGCCATTTACAGCCTCAAAGCATTAGTTGTGGGTTCTTATCCCATTTGAGACCAAATTTCAATAAGTCTTTCTTCACACTTCTAAACATTCTTCATCGATCTCTAGCACTTGTAATCAATCAAATTCATTGTATTATAACATATTCTAACCCAAAATGACCTTTTACAAGCCATTTACTGCATCAAAGCAATGGTTGTGGGTTCTTATCCCATTTGGGACCAAATTTCAACAAGTCTTTCTTCACACTTCTAACCATTCTTCATCCATGTCTAGGACTTGTAATCAATCAAATTCATTGTATTATAACATATTCTAACCCAAAATAATTTTATACAAGCCATTTACTGCCTCAAAGCAATGGTTGTGGGTTCTTATCCCATTTGGGACCAGATTTCAACAAGTCTTTCTTCACACTTCTAAACATTCTACATCCATCTCTAGCACTTGTAATCAATCAAATTCATTGTATTATAACATATTCTAACCCAAAATAACCTTTTACAAGCCATTTACTGCCTCAAAGCAATGGTTGTGGGTTCTTATCCCATTTGGGACCAGATTTCAACAAGTCTTTCTTCACACTTCTAAACATTCTACATCCATCTCTAGCACTTGTAATCAATCAAATTCATTGTATTATAACATATTCTAACCCAAAATAACTTTATACAATCCATTTACAGCCTCAAAGCATTGGTTGTGGGTTCTTATCCCATTTGGGACCAGATTTCAATAAGTCTTTCTTCACACTTCTAAACATTCTTCATCCATCTCTAGGACTTGTAATCAATCAAATTCATTGTATTATAACATATTCTAACCCAAAATAACTTTATACAAGCCATTTACTGCCTCACAGCATTGGTTGTGGGTTCTTATCCCATTTGGGACCAGATTTCAATAAGTCTTTCTTCACACTTCTAAACATTCTTCATTCATTCTAGCACTTGTAATCAATCAAATTCATTGTATTATAACATATTCTAACCCAAAATACCTTTTACAAGCCATTTACTGCATCAAAGCAATGGTTGTGGGTTCTTATCCCATTTGAGACCAAATTTCAACAAGTCTTTCTTCACACTTCTAACCATTCTTCATCCATGTCTAGGACTTGTAATCAATCAAATTCATTGTATTATAACATATTCTAACCCAATATAACTTTATACAAGCCATTTACTGCCTCAAAGCAATGGTTGTGGGTTATTATCCCATTTGGGACCAGATTTCAACAAGTCTTTCTTCACACTTCTAAACATTCTACATCCATCTCTAGCACTTGTAATCAATCAAATTCATTATATTATAACATATTCTAACCCAAAATAACCTTATACAAGCCATTTACTGCCTCAAAGCAATGGTTGTGGGTTCTTATCCCATTTGGGACCAGATTTCAATAAGTCTTTCTTCACACTTCTAAACATTCTTCATCCATCTCTAGCACTTGTAATCAATCAAATTCATTGTATTATAACATATTCTAACCCAAAATAACTTTATACAATCCATTTACAGCCTCAAAGCATTGGTTGTGGGTTCTTATCCCATTTGGGACCAATTTTCAACAAGTCTTTCTTCACACTTCTAAAGATTCTTCATCCATCTCTAGCACTTGTAATCAATCAAATTCATTGTATTATAACATACTCTAACCCAAAATAACTTTATACAAGCCATTTACTGCCTCAAAGCATTGGTTTTGGGTTCTTATCCCATTTGGGACCAGATTTCAATAAGTCTTTCTTCACACTTCTAAACATTCTTCATCCATCTCTAGCACTTGTAATCAATCAAATTCATTGTATTATAACATATTCTAACCCAAAATAACCTTATACAATCCACTTACAGCCTCAAAGCATTGGTTGTGGGTTCTTATCCCATTTGGGACCAAATTTCAATAAGTCTTTCTTAACACTTCTAAACATTCTTCATCCATCTCTACGACTTGTAATCAATTAAATTCATTGTATTATAACATATTCTAACCCAAAATAAATTTATACAAGCCATTTACTGCCTCAAAGCATTGGTTGTGGGTTCTTATCTCATTTGGGACCAAATTTCAATAAGTCTTTCTTCACACTTCTAAACATTCTTCATCCATCTCTAGCACTTGTAATCAATCAAATTCATTGTATTATAACATATTCAAACCCAAAATAACTTTATACAATCCATTTACAGCCTCAAAGCATTGGTTGTGGGTTCTTATCCCATTTGGGACCAATTTTCAACAAGTCTTTCTTCACACTTCTAAAGATTCTTCATCCATCTCTAGCACTTGTAATCAATCAAATTCATTGTATTATAACATACTCTAACCCAAAATAACTTTATACAAGCCATTTACTGCCTCAAAGCATTGGTTTTGGGTTCTTATCCCATTTGGGACCAGATTTCAATAAGTCTTTCTTCACACTTCTAAACATTCTTCATCCATCTCTAGGACTTGTAATCAATCCAATTCATTGTATTATAACATACTCTAACCCAAAATAACTTTATACAAGCCATTTACAGCCTCAAAGCTTGGTTGTGGGTTTTATCTAATTTGGGACCAGATTTCAATAAGTCTTTCTTAACACTTCTAAACATTCTTCATCCATCTCTAGGACTTGTAATCAATTAAATTCATTGTATTATAACATATTCTAACCCAAAATAAATTTATACAAGCCATTTACTGCCTCAAAGCATTGGTTGTGGGTTCTTATCTCATTTGGGACCAAATTTCAATAAGTCTTTCTTCACACTTCTAAACATTCTTCATCCATCTCTAGCACTTGTAATTTATCAAATTCATTGTATTATAACATATTCTAACCCAAAATAACTTTATACAATCCATTTACAGCCTCAAAGCATTGGTTGTGGGTTCTTATCCCATTTGGGACCAATTTTCAACAAGTCTTTCTTCACACTTCTAAAGATTCTTCATCCATCTCTAGCACTTGTAATCAATCAAATTCATTGTATTATAACATACTCTAACCCAAAATAACTTTATACAAGCCATTTACTGCCTCAAAGCATTGGTTTTGGGTTCTTATCCCATTTGGGACCAGATTTCAATAAGTCTTTCTTCACACTTCTAAACATTCTTCATCCATCTCTAGGACTTGTAATCAATCCAATTCATTGTATTATAACATACTCTAACCCAAAATAACTTTATACAAGCCATTTACAGCCTCAAAGCTTGGTTGTGGGTTTTTATCTAATTTGGGACCAGATTTCAATAAGTCTTTCTTAACACTTCTAAACATTCTTCATCCATCTCTAGGACTTGTAATCAATTAAATTCATTGTATTATAACATATTCTAACCCAAAATAAATTTATACAAGCCATTTACTGCCTCAAAGCATTGGTTGTGGGTTCTTATCCCATTTGGGACCAAATTTCAATAAGTCTTTCTTCACACTTCTAAACATTCTTCATCCATCTCTAGCACTTGTAATCAATCAAATTCATTGTATTATAACATATTCTAACCCAAAATAACTTTATACAATCCATTTACAACCTCAAAGCATTGGTTGTGGGTTCTTATCCCATTTGGGACTAATTTTCAACAAGTCTTTCTTCACACTTCTAAACATTCTTCATCCATCTCTAGCACTTGTAATCAATCAAATTCATTGTATTATAACATATTCTAACCCAAAATAACATTTTACAAGCCATTTACTGCCTCAAAGCAATGGTTGTAGGTTCTTATCCCATTTGGGACCAGATTTCAACAAGTCTTTCTTCACACTTCTAAAGATTCTTCATCCATCTCTAGCACTTGTAATCAATCAAATTCATTGTATTATAACATACTCTAACCCAAAATAACTTTATACAAGCCATTTACAGCCTCAAAGCTTGGTTGTGGGTTCTTATCCAATTTGGGACCAGATTTCAATAAGTCTTTCTTAACACTTCTAAACATTCTTCATCCATCTCTAGGACTTGTAATCAATTAAATTCATTGTATTATAACATATTCTAACCCAAAATAAATTTATACAAGCCATTTACTGCCTCAAAGCATTGGTTGTGGGTTCTTATCTCATTTGGGACCAAATTTCAATAAGTCTTTCTTCACACTTCTAAACATTCTTCATCCATCTCTAACACTTGTAATCAATCAAATTCATTGTATTATAACATATTCTAACCCAAAATAACTTTATACAATCCATTTACAGCCTCAAAGCATTGGTTGTGGGTTCTTATCCCATTTGGGACCAATTTTCAACAAGTCTTTCTTCACACTTCTAAAGATTCTTCATCCATCTCTAGCACTTGTAATCAATCAAATTCATTGTATTATAACATACTCTAACCCAAAATAACTTTATACAAGCCATTTACTGCCTCAAAGCATTGGTTTTGGGTTCTTATCCCATTTGGGACCAGATTTCAATAAGTCTTTCTTCACACTTCTAAACATTCTTCATCCATCTCTAGGACTTGTAATCAATCCAATTCATTGTATTATAACATATTCTAACCCAAAATAACATTTTACAAGCCATTTACTGCCTCAAAGCAATGGTTGTAGGTTCTTATCCCATTTGGGACCAGATTTCAACAAGTCTTTCTTCACACTTCTAAAGATTCTTCATCCATCTCTAGCACTTGTAATCAATCAAATTCATTGTATTATAACATACTCTAACCCAAAATAACTTTATACAAGCCATTTACAGCCTCAAAGCTTGGTTGTGGGTTCTTATCCAATTTGGGACCAGATTTCAATAAGTCTTTCTTAACACTTCTAAACATTCTTCATCCATCTCTAGGACTTGTAATCAATTAAATTCATTGTATTATAACATATTCTAACCCAAAATAAATTTATACAAGCCATTTACTGCCTCAAAGCATTGGTTGTGGGTTCTTATCTCATTTGGGACCAAATTTCAATAAGTCTTTCTTCACACTTCTAAACATTCTTCATCCATCTCTAACACTTGTAATCAATCAAATTCATTGTATTATAACATATTCTAACCCAAAATAACTTTATACAATCCATTTACAGCCTCAAAGCATTGGTTGTGGGTTCTTATCCCATTTGGGACCAATTTTCAACAAGTCTTTCTTCACACTTCTAAAGATTCTTCATCCATCTCTAGCACTTGTAATCAATCAAATTCATTGTATTATAACATACTCTAACCCAAAATAACTTTATACAAGCCATTTACTGCCTCAAAGCATTGGTTTTGGGTTCTTATCCCATTTGGGACCAGATTTCAATAAGTCTTTCTTCACACTTCTAAACATTCTTCATCCATCTCTAGGACTTGTAATCAATCCAATTCATTGTATTATAACATACTCTAACCCAAAATAACTTTATACAAGCCATTTACAGCCTCAAAGCTTGGTTGTGGGTTTTTATCTAATTTGGGACCAGATTTCAATAAGTCTTTCTTAACACTTCTAAACATTCTTCATCCATCTCTAGGACTTGTAATCAATTAAATTCATTGTATTATAACATATTCTAACCCAAAATAAATTTATACAAGCCATTTACTGCCTCAAAGCATTGGTTGTGGGTTCTTATCCCATTTGGGACCAAATTTCAATAAGTCTTTCTTCACACTTCTAAACATTCTTCATCCATCTCTAGCACTTGTAATCAATCAAATTCATTGTATTATAACATATTCTAACCCAAAATAACTTTATACAATCCATTTACAACCTCAAAGCATTGGTTGTGGGTTCTTATCCCATTTGGGACTAATTTTCAACAAGTCTTTCTTCACACTTCTAAACATTCTTCATCCATCTCTAGCACTTGTAATCAATCAAATTCATTGTATTATAACATATTCTAACCCAAAATAACATTTTACAAGCCATTTACTGCCTCAAAGCAATGGTTGTAGGTTCTTATCCCATTTGGGACCAGATTTCAACAAGTCTTTCTTCACACTTCTAAAGATTCTTCATCCATCTCTAGCACTTGTAATCAATCAAATTCATTGTATTATAACATACTCTAACCCAAAATAACTTTATACAAGCCATTTACAGCCTCAAAGCTTGGTTGTGGGTTCTTATCCAATTTGGGACCAGATTTCAATAAGTCTTTCTTAACACTTCTAAACATTCTTCATCCATCTCTAGGACTTGTAATCAATTAAATTCATTGTATTATAACATATTCTAACCCAAAATAAATTTATACAAGCCATTTACAGCCTCAAAGCATTGGTTGTGGGTTCTTATCCCATTTGAGACCAAATTTGAATAAGTCTTTCTTCACACTTCTAAACATTCTTCATCCATCTCTAGCACTTGTAATCAATCAAATTCATTGTATTATAACATATTCTAACCCAAAATGACCTTTTACAAGCCATTTACTGCATCAAAGCAATGGTTGTGGGTTCTTATCCCATTTGGGACCAAATTTCAACAAGTCTTTCTTCACACTTCTAACAATTCTTCATCCATGTCTAGGACTTGTAATCAATCAAATTCATTGTATTATAACATATTCTAACCCAAAATAATTTTATACAAGCCATTTACTGCCTCAAAGCAATGGTTGTGGGTTCTTATCCCATTTGGGACCAGATTTCAACAAGTCTTTCTTCACACTTCTAAACATTCTACATCCATCTCTAGCACTTGTAATCAATCAAATTCATTGTATTATAACATATTCTAACCCAAAATAACTTTATACAATCCATTTACAGCCTCAAAGCATTGGTTGTGGGTTCTTATCCCATTTGGGACCAGATTTCAATAAGTCTTTCTTCACACTTCTAAACATTCTTCATCCATCTCTAGGACTTGTAATCAATCAAATTCATTGTATTATAACGTATTCTAACCCAAAATAACTTTATACAAGCCATTTACTGCCTCACAGCATTGGTTGTGGGTTCTTATCCCATTTGGGACCAGATTTCAATAAGTCTTTCTTCACACTTCTAAACATTCTTCATCCATTCTAGCACTTGTAATCAATCAAATTCATTGTATTATAACATATTCTAACCCAAAATACCTTTTACAAGCCATTTACTGCATCAAAGCAATGGTTGTGGGTTCTTATCCCATTTGAGACCAAATTTCAACAAGTCTTTCTTCACACTTCTAACCATTCTTCATCCATGTCTAGGACTTGTAATCAATCAAATTCATTGTATTATAACATTTTCTAACCCAATATAACTTTATACAAGCCATTTACAGCCTCAAAGCAATGGTTGTGGGTTATTATCCCATTTGGGACCAGATTTCAACAAGTCTTTCTTCACACTTCTAAACATTCTACATCCATCTCTAGCACTTGTAATCAATCAAATTCATTGTATTATAACATATTCTAACCCAAAATAACCTTATACAAGCCATTTACTGCCTCAAAGCAATGGTTGTGGGTTCTTATCCCATTTGGGACCAGATTTCAATAAGTCTTTCTTCACACTTCTAAACATTCTTCATCCATCTCTAGCACTTGTAATCAATCAAATTCATTGTATTATAACATATTCTAACCCAAAATAACTTTATACAATCCATTTATAGCCTCAAAGCATTGGTTGTGGGTTCTTATCCCATTTGGGACCAATTTTCAACAAGTCTTTCTTCACACTTCTAAAGATTCTTCATCCATCTCTAGCACTTGTAATCAATCAAATTCATTGTATTATAACATACTCTAACCCAAAATAACTTTATACAAGCCATTTACTGCCTCAAAGCATTGGTTTTGGGTTCTTATCCCATTTGGGACCAGATTTCAATAAGTCTTTCTTCACACTTCTAAACATTCTTCATCCATCTCTAGCACTTGTAATCAATCAAATTCATTGTATTATAACATATTCTAACCCAAAATAACTTTATACAATCCATTTACAGCCTCAAAGCATTGGTTGTGGGTTCTTATCCCATTTGGGACCAATTTTCAACAAGTCTTTCTTCACACTTCTAAAGATTCTTCATCCATCTCTAGCACTTGTAATCAATCAAATTCATTGTATTATAACATACTCTAACCCAAAATAACTTTATACAAGCCATTTACTGCCTCAAAGCATTGGTTTTGGGTTCTTATCCCATTTGGGACCAGATTTCAACAAGTCTTTCTTCACACTTCTAAACATTCTACATCCATCTCTAGCACTTGTAATCAATCAAATTCATTGTATTATAACATATTCTAACCCAAAATAACCTTATACAAGCCATTTACTGCCTCAAAGCAATGGTTGTGGGTTCTTATCCAATTTGGGACCAGATTTCAATAAGTCTTTCTTAACACTTCTAAACATTCTTCATCCATCTCTAGGACTTGTAATCAATTAAATTCATTGTATTATAACATATTCTAACCCAAAATAAATTTATACAAGCCATTTACTGCCTCAAAGCATTGGTTGTGGGTTCTCATCCCATTTGGGACCAAATTTCAATAAGTCTTTCTTCACACTTCTAAACATTCTTCATCCATCTCTAGCACTTGTAATCAATCAAATTCATTGTATTATAACATATTTTAACCCAAAATAAATTTATACAATCCATTTACAACCTCAAAGCATTGGTTGTGGGTTCTTATCCCATTTGGGACTAATTTTCAACAAGTCATTCTTTACACTTCTAAACATTCTTCATCCATCTCTAGCACTTGTAATCAATCAAATTCATTGTATTATAACATATTCTAACCCAAAATAATTTTATACAAGCCATTTACTGCCTCAAAGCAATGGTTGTGGGTTCTTATCCCATTTGGGACCAGATTTCAACAAGTCTTTCTTCACACTTCTAAACATTCTACATCCATCTCTAGCACTTGTAATCAATCAAATTCATTGTATTATAACATATTCTAACCCAAAATAACTTTATACAATCCATTTACAGCCTCAAAGCATTGGTTGTGGGTTCTTATCCCATTTGGGACCAGATTTCAATAAGTCTTTCTTCACACTTCTAAACATTCTTCATCCATCTCTAGGACTTGTAATCAATCAAATTCATTGTATTATAACATATTCTAACCCAAAATAACTTTATACAAGCCATTTACTGCCTCACAGCATTGGTTGTGGGTTCTTATCCCATTTGGGACCAGATTTCAATAAGTCTTTCTTCACACTTCTAAACATTCTTCATCCATTCTAGCACTTGTAATCAATCAAATTCATTGTATTATAACATATTCTAACCCAAAATACCTTTTACAAGCCATTTACTGCATCAAAGCAATGGTTGTGGGTTCTTATCCCATTTGAGACCAAATTTCAACAAGTCTTTCTTCACACTTCTAACCATTCTTCATCCATGTCTAGGACTTGTAATCAATCAAATTCATTGTATTATAACATTTTCTAACCCAATATAACTTTATACAAGCCATTTACTGCCTCAAAGCAATGGTTGTGGGTTATTATCCCATTTGGGACCAGATTTCATCAAGTCTTTCTTCACACTTCTAAACATTCTACATCCATCTCTAGCACTTGTAATCAATCAAATTCATTGTATTATAACATATTCTAACCCAAAATAACCTTATACAAGCCATTTACTGCCTCAAAGCAATGGTTGTGGGTTCTTATCCCATTTGGGACCAGATTTCAATAAGTCTTTCTTCACACTTCTAAACATTCTTCATCCATCTCTAGCACTTGTAATCAATCAAATTCATTGTATTATAACATATTCTAACCCAAAATAACTTTATACAATCCATTTACAGCCTCAAAGCATTGGTTGTGGGTTCTTATCCCATTTGGGACCAATTTTCAACAAGTCTTTCTTCACACTTCTAAAGATTCTTCATCCATCTCTAGCACTTGTAATCAATCAAATTCATTGTATTATAACATACTCTAACCCAAAATAACTTTATACAAGCCATTTACTGCCTCAAAGCATTGGTTTTGGGTTCTTATCCCATTTGGGACCAGATTTCAATAAGTCTTTCTTCACACTTCTAAACATTCTTCATCCATCTCTAGCACTTGTAATCAATCAAATTCATTGTATTATAACATATTCTAACCCAAAATAACTTTATACAATCCATTTACAGCCTCAAAGCATTGGTTGTGGGTTCTTATCCCATTTGGGACCAATTTTCAACAAGTCTTTCTTCACACTTCTAAAGATTCTTCATCCATCTCTAACACTTGTAATCAATCAAATTCATTGTATTATAACATACTCTAACCCAAAATAACTTTATACAAGCCATTTACTGCCTCAAAGCATTGGTTTTGGGTTCTTATCCCATTTGGGACCAGATTTCAACAAGTCTTTCTTAACACTTCTAAACATTCTTCATCCATCTCTAGGACTTGTAATCAATTAAATTCATTGTATTATAACATATTCTAACCCAAAATAAATTTATACAAGCCATTTACTGCCTCAAAGCATTGGTTGTGGGTTCTCATCCCATTTGGGACCAAATTTCAATAAGTCTTTCTTCACACTTCTAAACATTCTTCATCCATCTCTAGCACTTGTAATCAATCAAATTCATTGTATTATAACATATTTTAACCCAAAATAAATTTATACAATCCATTTACAACCTCAAAGCATTGGTTGTGGGTTCTTATCCCATTTGGGACTAATTTTCAACAAGTCATTCTTTACACTTCTAAACATTCTTCATCCATCTCTAGCACTTGTAATCAATCAAATTCATTGTATTATAACATATTCTAACCCAAAATAATTTTATACAAGCCATTTACTGCCTCAAAGCAATGGTTGTGGGTTCTTATCCCATTTGGGACCAGATTTCAACAAGTCTTTCTTCACACTTCTAAACATTCTACATCCATCTCTAGCACTTGTAATCAATCAAATTCATTGTATTATAACATATTCTAACCCAAAATAACTTTATACAATCCATTTACAGCCTCAAAGCATTGGTTGTGGGTTCTTATCCCATTTGGGACCAGATTTCAATAAGTCTTTCTTCACACTTCTAAACATTCTTCATCCATCTCTAGGACTTGTAATCAATCAAATTCATTGTATTATAACATATTCTAACCCAAAATAACTTTATACAAGCCATTTACTGCCTCACAGCATTGGTTGTGGGTTCTTATCCCATTTGGGACCAGATTTCAATAAGTCTTTCTTCACACTTCTAAACATTCTTCATCCATTCTAGCACTTGTAATCAATCAAATTCATTGTATTATAACATATTCTAACCCAAAATACCTTTTACAAGCCATTTACTGCATCAAAGCAATGGTTGTGGGTTCTTATCCCATTTGAGACCAAATTTCAACAAGTCTTTCTTCACACTTCTAACCATTCTTCATCCATGTCTAGGACTTGTAATCAATCAAATTCATTGTATTATAACATTTTCTAACCCAATATAACTTTATACAAGCCATTTACTGCCTCAAAGCAATGGTTGTGGGTTATTATCCCATTTGGGACCAGATTTCATCAAGTCTTTCTTCACACTTCTAAACATTCTACATCCATCTCTAGCACTTGTAATCAATCAAATTCATTGTATTATAACATATTCTAACCCAAAATAACCTTATACAAGCCATTTACTGCCTCAAAGCAATGGTTGTGGGTTCTTATCCCATTTGGGACCAGATTTCAATAAGTCTTTCTTCACACTTCTAAACATTCTTCATCCATCTCTAGCACTTGTAATCAATCAAATTCATTGTATTATAACATATTCTAACCCAAAATAACTTTATACAATCCATTTACAGCCTCAAAGCATTGGTTGTGGGTTCTTATCCCATTTGGGACCAATTTTCAACAAGTCTTTCTTCACACTTCTAAAGATTCTTCATCCATCTCTAGCACTTGTAATCAATCAAATTCATTGTATTATAACATACTCTAACCCAAAATAACTTTATACAAGCCATTTACTGCCTCAAAGCATTGGTTTTGGGTTCTTATCCCATTTGGGACCAGATTTCAATAAGTCTTTCTTCACACTTCTAAACATTCTTCATCCATCTCTAGCACTTGTAATCAATCAAATTCATTGTATTATAACATATTCTAACCCAAAATAACTTTATACAATCCATTTACAGCCTCAAAGCATTGGTTGTGGGTTCTTATCCCATTTGGGACCAATTTTCAACAAGTCTTTCTTCACACTTCTAAAGATTCTTCATCCATCTCTAACACTTGTAATCAATCAAATTCATTGTATTATAACATACTCTAACCCAAAATAACTTTATACAAGCCATTTACTGCCTCAAAGCATTGGTTTTGGGTTCTTATCCCATTTGGGACCAGATTTCAACAAGTCTTTCTTCACACTTCTAAACATTCTACATCCATCTCTAGCACTTGTAATCAATCAAATTCATTGTATTATAACATATTCTAACCCAAAATAACCTTATACAAGCCATTTACTGCCTCAAAGCAATGGTTGTGGGTTCTTATCCCATTTGGGACCAGATTTCAATAAGTCTTTCTTCACACTTCTAAACATTCTACATCCATCTCTAGCACTTGTAATCAATCAAATTCATTGTATTATAACATATTCTAACCCAAAATAACCTTATACAAGCCATTTACTGCCTCAAAGCAATGGTTGTGGGTTCTTATCCCATTTGGGACCAGATTTCAATAAGTCTTTCTTCACACTTCTAAACATTCTTCATCCATCTCTAGCACTTGTAATCAATCAAATTCATTGTATTATAACATATTCTAACCCAAAATAACTTTATGCAATCCATTTACAGCCTCAAAGCATTGGTTGTGGGTTCTTATCCCATTTGGGACCAATTTTCAACAAGTCTTTCTTCACACTTCTAAACATTCTTCATCCATCTCTAGCACTTGTAATCAATCAAATTCATTGTATTATAACATACTTTAACCCAAAATAACTTTATACAAGCCATTTACTGCCTCAAAGCATTGGTTTTGGGTTCTTATCCCATTTGGGACCAGATTTCAATAAGTCTTTCTTCACACTTCTAAACATTCTTCATCCATCTCTAGCACTTGTAATCAATCAAATTCATTGTATTATAACATATTATAACCCAAAATAACTTTATACAAGCCATTTACAGCCTCAAAGCTTGGTTGTGGGTTCTTATCCAATTTGGGACCAGATTTCAATAAGTCTTTCTTAACACTTCTAAACATTCTTCATCCATCTCTAGGACTTGTAATCAATTAAATTCATTGTATTATAACATATTCTAACCCAAAATAAATTTATACAAGCCATTTACTGCCTCAAAGCATTGGTTGTGGGTTCTCATCCCATTTGGGACCAAATTTCAATAAGTCTTTCTTCACACTTCTAAACATTCTTCATCCATCTCTAGCATTTGTAATCAATCAAATTCATTGTATTATAACATATTTTAACCCAAAATAACTTTATACAATCCATTTACAACCTCAAAGCATTGGTTGTGGGTTCTTATCCCATTTGGGACTAATTTTCAACAAGTCTTTCTTTACACTTCTAAACATTCTTCAACCATCTCTAGCACTTGTAATCAATCAAATTCATTGTATTATAACATATTCTAACCCAAAATAACATTTTACAAGCCATTTACTGCCTCAAAGCAATGGTTGTAGGTTCTTATCCCATTTGTGACCAGATTTCAACAAGTCTTTCTTCACACTTCTAAAGATTCTTCATCCATCTCTAGGACTTGTAATCAATCAAATTCATTGTATTATAACATATTCTAACCCAAAATAACTTTATACAAGCCATTTACTGCCTCACAGCATTGGTTGTGGGTTCTTATCCCATTTGGGACCAGATTTCAATAAGTCTTTCTTCACACTTCTGAACATTCTTCATCCATTCTAGCACTTGTAATCAATCAAATTCATTGTATTATAACATATTCTAACCCAAAATACCTTTTACAAGCCATTTACTGCATCAAAGCAATGGTTGTGGGTTCTTATCCCATTTGCGACCAAATTTCAACAAGTCTTTCTTCACACTTCTAACCATTCTTCATCCATGTCTAGGACTTGTAATCAATCAAATTCATTGTATTATAACATATTCTAACCCAATATAACTTTATACAAGCCATTTACTGCCTCAAAGCAATGGTTGTGGGTTATTATCCCATTTGGGACCAGATTTCAACAAGTCTTTCTTCACACTTCTAAACATTCTACATCCATCTCTAGCACTTGTAATCAATCAAATTCATTGTATTATAACATATTCTAACCCAAAATAACCTTATACAAGCCATTTACTGCCTCAAAGCAATGGTTGTGGGTTCTTATCCCATTTGAGACCAGATTTCAATAAGTCTTTCTTCACACTTCTAAACATTCTTCATCCATCTCTAGCACTTGTAATCAATCAAATTCATTGTATTATAACATATTCTAACCCAAAATAACTTTATACAATCCATTTACAGCCTCAAAGCATTGGTTGTGGGTTCTTATCCCATTTGGGACCAATTTTCAACAAGTCTTTCTTCACACTTCTAAAGATTCTTCATCCATCTCTAGCACTTGTAATCAATCAAATTCAATGTATTATAACATACTCTAACCCAAAATAACTTTATACAAGCCATTTACTGCCTCAAAGCATTGGTTTTGGGTTCTTATCCCATTTGGGACCAGATTTCAATAAGTCTTTCTTCACACTTCTAAACATTCTTCATCCATCTCTAGCACTTGTAATCAATCAAATTCATTGTATTATAACATATTCTAACGCAAAATAACCTTATACAATCCACTTACAGCCTGAAAATATTGGTTGTGGGTTCTTATCCCATTTGGGACCAGATTTCAATAAGTCTTTCTTAACACTTCTAAACATTCTTCATCCATCTCTAGGACATGTAATCAATTAAATTCATTGTATTATAACATATTCTAACCCAAAATAAATTTATACAAGCCATTTACTGCCTCAAAGCATTGGTTGTGGGTTCTTATCCCATTTGGGACCAAATTTCAATAAGTCTTTCTTCACACTTCTAAACATTCTTCATCCATCTCTAGCACTTGTAATCAATCAAATTCATTGTATTATAACATATTCTAACCCAAAATAACTTTATACAATCCATTTACAGCCTCAAAGCATTGGTTGTGGGTTCTTATCCCATTTGGGACTAATTTTCAACAAGTCTTTCTTCACACTTCTAAACATTCTTCATCCATCTCTAGCACTTGTAATCAATCAAATTCATTGTATTATAACATACTCTAACCCAAAATAACTTTATACAAGCCATTTACAGCCTCAAAGCTTGGTTGTGGGTTCTTATCCAATTTGGGACTAGATTTCAATAAGTCTTTCTTAACACTTCTAAACATTCTTCATCCATCTCTAGGACTTGTAATCAATTAAATTCATTGTATTATAACATATTCTAACCCAAAATAAATTTATACAAGCCATTTACAGCCTCAAAGCATTGGTTGTGGGTTCTTATCCCATTTGAGACCAAATTTCAATAAGTCTTTCTTCACACTTCTAAACATTCTTCATCCATCTCTAGCACTTGTAATCAATCAAATTCATTGTATTATAACATATTCTAACCTAAAATGACCTTTTACAAGCCATTTACTGCATCAAAGCAATGGTTGTGGGTTCTTATCCCATTTGGGACCAAATTTCAATAAGTCTTTCTTCACACTTCTAAACATTCTTCATCCATCTCTAGCACTTGTAATCAATCAAATTCATTGTATTATAACATATTCTAACCCAAAATAACCTTTTACAAGCCATTTACTGCATCAAAAAAATGGTTGTGGGTTCTTATCCCATTTGGGACCAAATTTCAATAAGTCTTTCTTCACACTTCTAACCATTCTTCATCCATGTCTAGGACTTGTAATCAATCAAATTCATTGTATTATAACATATTCTAACCCAAAATAAATTTATACAAGCCATTTACTGCCTCAAAGCAATGGTTGTGGGTTCTTATCCCATTTGGGACCAGATTTCAACAAGTCATTCTTCACACTTCTAAACATTCTACATCCATCTCTAGCACTTGTAATCAATCAAATTCATTGTATTATAACATATTCTAACCCAAAATAACTTTATACAATCCATTTACAGCCTCAAAGCATTGGTTGTGGGTTCTTATCCCATTTGGGACCAGATTTCAATAAGTCTTTCTTCACACTTCTAAACATTCTTCATCCATCTCTAGGACTTGTAATCAATCAAATTCATTGTATTATAACATATTCTAACCCAAAATAACTTTATACAAGCCATTTACTGCCTCACAACATTGGTTGTGGGTTCTTATCCCATTTGGGACCAGATTTCAATAAGTCTTTCTTCACACTTCTAAACATTCTTCATCCATCTCTAGCACTTGTAATCAATCAAATTCATTGTATTATAACATATTCTAACCCAAAATAACTTTATACAATCCATTTACAGCCTCAAAGCATTGGTTGTGGGTTCTTATCCCATTTGGGACCAATTTTCAACAAGTCTTTCTTCACACTTCTAAAGATTCTTCATCCATCTCTAGCACTTGTAATCAATCAAATTCATTGTATTATAACATACTCTAACCCAAAATAACTTTATACAAGCCATTTACTGCCTCAAAGCATTGGTTTTGGGTTCTTATCCCATTTGGGACCAGATTTCAATAAGTCTTTCTTCACACTTCTAAACATTCTTCATCCATCTCTAGCACTTGTAATCAATCAAATTCATTGTATTATAACATATTCTAACCCAAAATAACTTTATACAATCCATTTACAGCCTCAAAGCATTGGTTGTGGGTTCTTATCCCATTTGGGACCAATTTTCAACAAGTCTTTCTTCACACTTCTAAACATTCTTCATCCATCTCTAGCACTTGTAATCAATCAAATTCATTGTATTATAACATATTCTAACCTAAAATGACCTTTTACAAGCCATTTACTGCATCAAAGCAATGGTTGTGGGTTCTTATCCCATTTGGGACCAAATTTCAATAAGTCTTTCTTCACACTTCTAAACATTCTTCATCCATCTCTAGCACTTGTAATCAATCAAATTCATTGTATTATAACATATTCTAACCCAAAATAACCTTTTACAAGCCATTTACTGCATCAAAGAAATGGTTGTGGGTTCTTATCCCATTTGGGACCAAATTTCAATAAGTCTTTCTTCACACTTCTAACCATTCTTCATCCATGTCTAGGACTTGTAATCAATCAAATTCATTGTATTATAACATATTCTAACCCAAAATAAATTTATACAAGCCATTTACTGCCTCAAAGCAATGGTTGTGGGTTCTTATCCCATTTGGGACCAGATTTCAACAAGTCATTCTTCACACTTCTAAACATTCTACATCAATCTCTAGCACTTGTAATCAATCAAATTCATTGTATTATAACATATTCTAACCCAAAATAACTTTATACAATCCATTTACAGCCTCAAAGCATTGGTTGTGGGTTCTTATCCCATTTGGGACCAGATTTCAATAAGTCTTTCTTCACACTTCTAAACATTCTTCATCCATCTCTAGGACTTGTAATCAATCAAATTCATTGTATTATAACATATTCTAACCCAAAATAACTTTATACAAGCCATTTACTGCCTCACAGCATTGGTTGTGGGTTCTTATCCCATTTGGGACCAGATTTCAATAAGTCTTTCTTCACACTTCTAAACATTCTTCATCCATCTCTAGCACTTGTAATCAATCAAATTCATTGTATTATAACATATTATAACCCAAAATAACCTTATACAATCTACTTACAGCCTCACAGCATTGGTTGTGGGTTCTTATCCCATTTGGGACCAGATTTCAACAAGTCTTTCTTCACACTTCTAAACATTCTACATCCATCTCTAGCACTTGTAATCAATCAAATTCATTGTATTATAACATATTCTAACCCAAAATAACCTTATACAAGCCATTTACTGCCTCAAAGCAATGGTTGTGGGTTCTTATCCCATTTGGGACCAGATTTCAATAAGTCTTTCTTCACACTTCTAAACATTCTTCATCCATCTCTAGCACTTGTAATCAATCAAATTCATTGTATTATAACATATTCTAACCCAAAATAACTTTATACAATCCATTTACAGCCTCAAAGCATTGGTTGTGGGTTCTTATCCCATTTGGGACCAATTTTCAACAAGTCTTTCTTCACACTTCTAAAGATTCTTCATCCATCTCTAGCACTTGTAATCAATCAAATTCATTGTATTATAACATACTCTAACCCAAAATAACTTTATACAAGCCATTTACTGCCTCAAAGCATTGGTTTTGGGTTCTTATCCCATTTGGGACCAGATTTCAATAAGTCTTTCTCCACACTTCTAAACATTCTTCATCCATCTCTAGCACTTGTAATCAATCAAATTCATTGTATTATAACATATTCTAACCCAAAATAACTTTATACAATCCATTTACAGCCTCAAAGCATTGGTTGTGGGTTCTTATCCCATTTGGGACCAATTTTCAACAAGTCTTTCTTCACACTTCTAAAGATTCTTCATCCATCTCTAGCACTTGTAATCAATCAAATTCATTGTATTATAACATACTCTAACCCAAAATAACTTTATACAAGCCATTTACTGCCTCAAAGCATTGGTTTTGGGTTCTTATCCCATTTGGGACCAGATTTCAATAAGTCTTTCTTCACACTTCTAAACATTCTTCATCCATCTCTAGGACTTGTAATCAATCAAATTCATTGTATTATAACATATTCTAACCCAAAATAACTTTATACAAGCCATTTACTGCCTCACAGCATTGGTTGTGGGTTCTTATCCCATTTGGGACCAGATTTCAACAAGTCATTCTTCACACTTCTAAACATTCTACATCCATCTCTAGCACTTGTAATCAATCAAATTCATTGTATTATAACATATTCTAACCCAAAATAACTTTATACAATCCATTTACAGCCTCAAAGCATTGGTTGTGTTAGTTTCTATGAGACTAAGCTCACAATAGAGAGTAGACAGTCACTTGGTGAATGAATCTCTCTTTAACCATACAAGGGAACTCGATCTTAAGATGAAGAGACCATCAACTTGTGATGGAATCCACACACATATCCAACAATATATCCGAATATACTAGAGAGTAAATCGATTATATGAAGGAGAAAGCTTCTAGTGTGAGACTAATCCTTGTTTAGTACAACAACACTTAGAGTTTGTGTACTTGAGATAAAGAGGAATTAGAATCAGTAATCTAGAGAATAAAGAGTAGATAAAGAAGAGTTTAAGGTGTATTTAACAAGTATTAGGCTGCCTTAAGGGCAGCCCCTAAATCGTTACACTCTAGCTATCTACATTATGATTATTAGTTAAGCAAATGTAGAGAGAAGAGATGGACGAATTTGATAAACAAAATACTTGTATATACTTGTGAATTAGCACCTTACAAAGGAGGGAGGCTACTACAATATATAGAGGAGGAGCTCTAGGGTTTTCTCTTTTACAAATGAAGTGAAAGTGACATGAGGAGAGAGGGAAAGAAGCTTTGAGCGCCCAAGGATGAAAGGGACAGCTCTCTAACGTCTCTTTGGTCACATGTGACCTTTCTTAAGCTCACATGTGACTCTTCTCACCCACTTGCATTCCTTGGTACAACATGTGATCTTCTAGATGTTTTGCACGCCCATTAGGTCTTGTAATGACCCGTGTTTTGCACATCTTTATCTTCATGTAATGACCCGTGTTTTGCACATCTTTATCTTCATGTATTGACCCTTGTTTTGCACATCTTCATCTTCATATGTTGACCCTAGATTTGCACATCTTGATCACTTATGTTTGACCCGAACTTTGCACATTCGTATCTTGTCTTGATGACTTGACCCGAACTTTGCACATTCGTTTCTTGAGCCATTGACCCTAACTTTGCACATTAGGTCTCAATACTCCCCCTCAAGCTTAAGTGTAGAGACATCGGAGGTTAAGCTTGGAGATACACGAGCCAAGTTGAGTGTCACACTTCATTGAACACCATTAAGCTCGACCTCTTCTTCTAGACTTCATCTTTAGGTTCTCCTTTTCTTCTTCCTCTAAAATACTCCCCCTCAAGCTTGGGCAGCGGGAACCAAAGGCCAAGCTTGCAACACGCAAAGGACTACCTCATTAAAAACCTTAACAAAGAAAACCTCTTGGGACAAAACTTTGTTAAGGGAAAAAGAGTATAGTCTTCACGGTTGAATGATGTAGCTATGGCCATGGTTTGAACGTGAGATCGCTTTGGCTTCTTGCTTTGACTCCTTGTGGAGACTCTAATTCTCCGTGTGAGTACTCGCTTGAGGACCTTCTCCTTCTCGGTCACCACCATGAATTGATCTTCCTTGAGTCAAGCTAGAATGATCCACCCGGTTCTCTTTTTTTCTCATATAGCTTTTGGATGGCTTTCTTTCTCTTTTGTACCTTCAAAAAGATGTAAAGAAATCTTAAGTATATCGGCCAAAAGAATAACACTACGCTAGGTTTGAGATTAAAGAGAACACACTTAAATTGAACTAGTCTTTTACTAAGCTCAATTTAAACACATGAGTATAAAATCAGATTTTAACCATGCAAATTCAGTTTAATATTGAACCAACCAGTTTAATAGTCATGAATTTAATTCCTAAAAACATGTTTTAAACATAACAAATTCAGCATGATAAATCCAAATTAATTCAAGGCATTTCTCTAAAAACAAATCCCAAAATTCACTCTCTAAATTCAGATTCTAAGCATGACAAATTCACTTTAAATGCATGACTAATCTGAATAAAATAAGAGCAATGAATTAAAGATATTGAAAGAGTTAAGGGGGTTTAGAGATAGCCTTTTGTCTTCATTGTTGTAAATGGTTGGATGAGCTTCTTGTTGATGAATGGACGGACGTACGGTTGAGACCCGGACACAGCTGATCGATCGGTCGAGAACTCATGGTCGATCGGTCGAGAGCTCATGGTCGATCGGTCGAGAAAATTTGGTCTCGATGATGGAGAGATCGATCGGTCGAGACAACTCGGTCTCGATGATGGAGAGATCGATCGGTCTCGATGATGAAAAAGGAGAGATCGATCGGTCGACTTGGAGACTTCTTCTCCAGCCGCTTCTTGCTTCTTTCTATCTTCTCTGTAGCTTCCACCGAAGCTTGAGAGAGAGATAGGAGATTTCTTCACTTCAAGTTTGCTTGGATAGACAACTCGAGCTAGACCAAGAGCTCTAGCTTATCCCACCTTAGCCTCCTCTTTTGGTTAGCCTCTTAGGTTCACCACTTTGGGTCTTCCTTTGGGACTGTCTTGAGCTTGACTAGGCTGGATTCTTCTTCTTGTAACTTTCTTTGAAACTTCTTGAAAACACCAAGTCTAGCAGCCATTAGCTCTTAAAGCTAATCCTCCTTCATTATCCCTTCTTGGAACAACATCAAGACTAGTCTTCTAAGGCTTCTTTCATGACCGCTTCTTCGGTTTCAAGGGCTCCAATTTGGCTTCTTTTGAAGCTCTTTTCGTGGCCAGAAAATGGCCAATCGATACCTTAACCGACCTCAATGGTCGATTGCTTCTTCTCGGTCGCGTCAGATTGATATGTGTCCACTAAATTGGACATAACTTTCGATCGGCTGCTCCGGTATGGGTGATATTACTTTCACTAGAAAGCTTACTCAATTTCCAAGAACTTTTATGAAGACCTTGGAAGCTGAATCCCAGCGGAAGGTCGTCGTACGAGTAAATCTTTAGGACGCTTTGACAGAGAATTTGCTTGGATACCAAGCATTGGTTTTTTTTTCCTTAAGACTTTTCATTTCGTTTAGTCCTTCATGACTTGATTCCTCTTCTTATGGACCTCTTTGCCTCATCTTGTGTTTCTCTTTGAGAATGTCCACACATGCCTCCTCTCCTTTAAACCTTCAACATGAGATTTAAAGAAAAATTTTAAAGTATATGTTGTGGGGTTTTAAGAAAAACACTTAATAAAACTTGAGAACCCAAATGAGAGAATTCATAGAACTATAGGAATGAAACTTCATTTCTCTTTTAAATACTATATCTATTTTAAGAAAATATTTAAACTGAATGTGAAATATTTCAAATATTTTCAAAAACAAATTTAAACTATTTTCAAATAAATATAAATATTTAAATATAAATTTAAATAAATTCAAATCTGAAATTCAAATTTCAATACTTGAATAAGATGAATTTAAATTTAAAAGAGAGAGTTTAGAAGTTAGCCTTTAAATTTAGAGATATAGTTTAAATCCTCTTTGGGACCACTCTCTTGATTTGTTCATGGCTTGGGCCATGTCTTGAGTCAAGAAACCTTGTGCCTAGTATAATTGACACCTAGTGCACATCCAATCTTGAACTCCAACAACTTGACGCTAACACACATGTCTTTGAGTTGATTCATCACTTTCCACCAGCTTGCCTTTCCATTAGGCGTCTCCACAAGAACTTCAACCATAGCATTCACCCTCGGTAAGCCTCGCGGGTTAACCCTTGATCTTCCGGAGCTTTGACTCGCTAGAAAGAACATCCTTGTGGTCTCCAAAGCTTGATGGCCATTGGTTCTAACTTCAAGCATTGTGTTGCGCCTTCTTGAGACAACAAACTCACCATCTTCAAAGATTGACCTGTTTTTAGACCATTAAAAACAGATTCTAAACAAGAGATGGTGAGAGATTAGAGAATAAATTGCTGAAAATAAGGAGAGAATATAAGTAACAAGAGATTATAGAGTATAAGCGCAAGTAAAGAGAATGAACATAAGTAAAGAAGAATAGCGGAAGCAAATAGAATGAGCATAAGTAAAAGAGAATAGAGAATTTGCTCAAGAGTTCAAATGGACAGAGTTTTGCTCTGTTTTCTTGAGTTTTAAAGACACTTTAACAGCCAAGAGCATCCAAGAATCATCAAGAGTTTGGTGCTTTAATGGCTGAAACATAATGGACCGTTGGGCAATCGATTTACCCATCGGTTAAAGACATGAACCCACTGAAATAACACATGAACAAGAGTTTTCCAGTGGCTTTAAATCAACATGAACCACAAAATACCATATAGAAGATGATTTTCGTGGCCTTAGTTGTAAAGAAAAAGCAAAAGAAACCTTTGGAACAAAACAGTTTGTCCAACGGTTACAAAGGTGCATCTTTAGAAACAAGCTTATATCCAATGGACTAAGCTAAATGGAGATGCAAAACAAAAAATCTTTCTCCCCCTCAAGCTTGAACGTGGGCATATTAATAACACCAAGAACAAGCTTTCAACAACAAGAGGTGGGAGAGAAAGAACCTTTAAAAACAACAAAATAAAGAGAATGCTTTAGAGAACGAGTTCTTGTGTTCTTGAGGAACCAAGAGAGCAACCTGGCTCTGATACCATGTTAGTTTCTATGAGACTAAGCTCACAATAGAGAGTAGACAGTCACTTGGTGAATGAATCTCTCTTTAACCATACAAGGGAACTCGATCTTAAGATGAAGAGACCATCAACTTGTGATGGAATCCACACACATATCCAACAATATATCCGAATATACTAGAGAGTAAATCGATTATATGAAGGAGAAAGCTTCTAGTGTGAGACTAATCCTTGTTTAGTACAACAACACTTAGAGTTTGTGTACTTGAGATAAAGAGGAATTAGAATCAGTAATCTAGAGAATAAAGAGTAGATAAAGAAGAGTTTAAGGTGTATTTAACAAGTATTAGGCTGCCTTAAGGGCAGCCCCTAAATCGTTACACTCTAGCTATCTACATTATGATTATTAGTTAAGCAAATGTAGAGAGAAGAGATGGACGAATTTGATAAACAAAATACTTGTATATACTTGTGAATTAGCACCTTACAAAGGAGGGAGGCTACTACAATATATAGAGGAGGAGCTCTAGGGTTTTCTCTTTTACAAATGAAGTGAAAGTGACATGAGGAGAGAGGGAAAGAAGCTTTGAGCGCCCAAGGATGAAAGGGACAGCTCTCTAACGTCTCTTTGGTCACATGTGACCTTTCTTAAGCTCACATGTGACTCTTCTCACCCACTTGCATTCCTTGGTACAACATGTGATCTTCTAGATGTTTTGCACGCCCATTAGGTCTTGTAATGACCCGTGTTTTGCACATCTTTATCTTCATGTAATGACCCGTGTTTTGCACATCTTTATCTTCATGTATTGACCCTTGTTTTGCACATCTTCATCTTCATATGTTGACCCTAGATTTGCACATCTTGATCACTTATGTTTGACCCGAACTTTGCACATTCGTATCTTGTCTTGATGACTTGACCCGAACTTTGCACATTCGTTTCTTGAGCCATTGACCCTAACTTTGCACATTAGGTCTCAATACTCCCCCTCAAGCTTAAGTGTAGAGACATCAGAGGTTAAGCTTGGAGATACACGAGCCAAGTTGAGTGTCACACTTCATTGAACACCATTAAGCTCGACCTCTTCTTCTAGACTTCATCTTTAGGTTCTCCTTTTCTTCTTCCTCTATAATAGGTTGTGGGTTCTTATCCCATTTGGGACCAGATTTCAATAAGTCTTTCTTCACACTTCTAAACATTCTTCATCCATCTCTAGCACTTGTAATCAATCAAATTCATTGTATTATAACATATTCTAACCCAAAATAACTTTATACAATCCATTTACAGCCTCAAAGCATTGGTTGTGGGTTCTTATCCCATTTGGGACCAATTTTCAACAAGTCTTTCTTCACACTTCTAAAGATTCTTCATCCATCTCTAGCACTTGTAATCAATCAAATTCATTGTATTATAACATACTCTAACCCAAAATAACTTTATACAAGCCATTTACTGCCTCAAAGCATTGGTTTTGGGTTCTTATCCCATTTGGGACCAGATTTCAATAAGTCTTTCTTCACACTTCTAAACATTCTTCATCCATCTCTAGCACTTGTAATCAATCAAATTCATTGTATTATAACATATTCTAACCCAAAATAACTTTATACAATCCATTTACAGCCTCAAAGCATTGGTTGTGGGTTCTTATCCCATTTGGGACCAATTTTCAACAAGTCTTTCTTCACACTTCTAAAGATTCTTCATCCATCTCTAGCACTTGTAATCAATCAAATTCATTGTATTATAACATACTCTAACCCAAAATAACTTTATACAAGCCATTTACTGCCTCAAAGCATTGGTTTTGGGTTCTTATCCCATTTGGGACCAGATTTCAATAAGTCTTTCTTCACACTTCTAAACATTCTTCATCCATCTCTAGGACTTGTAATCAATCAAATTCATTGTATTATAACATATTCTAACCCAAAATAACTTTATACAAGCCATTTACTGCCTCACAGCATTGGTTGTGGGTTCTTATCCCATTTGGGACCAGATTTCAACAAGTCATTCTTCACACTTCTAAACATTCTACATCCATCTCTAGCACTTGTAATCAATCAAATTCATTGTATTATAACATATTCTAACCCAAAATAACTTTATACAATCCATTTACAGCCTCAAAGCATTGGTTGTGGGTTCTTATCCCATTTGGGACCAGATTTCAATAAGTCTTTCTTCACACTTCTAAACATTCTTCATCCATCTCTAGGACTTGTAATCAATCAAATTCATTGTATTATAACATATTCTAACCCAAAATAACTTTATACAAGCCATTTACTGCCTCACAGCATTGGTTGTGGGTTCTTATCCCATTTGGGACCAGATTTCAATAAGTCTTTCTTCACACTTCTAAACATTCTTCATCCATTCTAGCACTTGTAATCAATCAAATTCATTGTATTATAACATATTCTAACCCAAAATACCTTTTCCAAGCCATTTACTGCATCAAAGCAATGGTTGTGGGTTCTTATCCCATTTGAGACCAAATTTCAACAAGTCTTTCTTCACACTTCTAACCATTCTTCATCCATGTCTAGGACTTGTAATCAATCAAATTCATTGTATTATAACATATTCTAACCCAATATAACTTTATACAAGCCATTTACTGCCTCAAAGCAATGGTTGTGGGTTATTATCCCATTTGGGACCAGATTTCAACAAGTCTTTTTTCACACTTCTAAACATTCTACATCCATCTCTAGCACTTGTAATCAATCAAATTCATTGTATTATAACATATTCTAACCCAAAATAACCTTATACAAGCCATTTACTGCCTCAAAGCAATGGTTGTGGGTTCTTATCCCATTTGGGACAAGATTTCAATAAGTCTTTCTTCACACTTCTAAACATTCTTCATCCATCTCTAGCACTTGTAATCAATCAAATTCATTGTATTATAACATATTCTAACCCAAAATAACTTTATACAATCCATTTACAGCCTCAAAGCATTGGTTGTGGGTTCTTATCCCATTTGGGACCAATTTTCAACAAATCTTTCTTCACACTTCTAAAGATTCTTCATCCATCTCTAGCACTTGTAATCAATCAAATTCATTGTATTATAACATACTTTAACCCAAAATAACTTTATACAAGCCATTTACTGCCTCAAAGCATTGGTTTTGGGTTCTTATCCCATTTGGGACCAGATTTCAATAAGTCTTTCTTCACACTTCTAAACATTCTTCATCCATCTCTAGGACTTGTAATCAATCAAATTCATTGTATTATAACATATTCTAACCCAAAATAACTTTATACAAGCCATTTACTGCCTCACAGCATTGGTTGTGGGTTCTTATCCCATTTGGGACCAGATTTCAACAAGTCTTTCTTCACACTTCTAAACATTCTACATCCATCTCTAGCACTTGTAATCAATCAAATTCATTGTATTATAACATATTCTAACCCAAAATAACCTTATACAAGCCATTTACTGCCTCAAAGCAATGGTTGTGGGTTCTTATCCCATTTGGGACCAGATTTCAATAAGTCTTTCTTCACACTTCTAAACATTCTTCATCCATCTCTAGCACTTGTAATCAATCAAATTCATTGTATTATAACATATTCTAACCCAAAATAACTTTATACAATCCATTTACAGCCTCAAAGCATTGGTTGTGGGTTCTTATCCCATTTGGGACCAATTTTCAACAAGTCTTTCTTCACACTTCTAAAGATTCTTCATCCATCTCTAGTACTTGTAATCAATCAAATTCATTGTATTATAACATACTCTAACCCAAAATAACTTTATACAAGCCATTTACTGCCTCAAAGCATTGGTTTTGGGTTCTTATCCCATTTGGGACCAGATTTCAATAAGTCTTTCTTCACACTTCTAAACATTCTTCATCCATCTCTAGCACTTGTAATCAATCAAATTCATTGTATTATAACATATTCTAACCCAAAATAACCTTATACAATCCACTTACAGCCTCAAAGCATTGGTTGTGGGTTCTTATCCCATTTGGAACCAGATTTCAATAAGTCTTTCTTAACACTTCTAAACATTCTTCATCCATCTCTAGGACTTGTAATCAATTAAATTCATTGTATTATAACATATTCTAACCCAAAATAAATTTATACAAGCCATTTACTGCCTCAAAGCATTGGTTGTGGGTTCTTATCCCATTTGGGACCAAATTTCAACAAGTCTTTCTTCACACTTCTAACCATTCTTCATCCATGTCTAGGACTTGTAGTCAATCAAATTCATTGTATTATAACATATTCTAACCCAAAATAAATTTATACAAGCCATTTACTGCCTCAAAGCAATGGTTGTGGGTTCTTATCCCATTTGGGACCAGATTTCAACAAGTCTTTCTTCACACTTCTAAACATTCTTCATCCATCTCTAGCACTTGTAATCAATCAAATTCATTGTATTATAACATATTCTAACCCAAAATAACTTTATACAATCCATTTACAGCCTCAAAGCATTGGTTGTGGGTTCTTATCCCATTTGGGACTAATTTTCAATAAGTCTTTCTTCACACTTCTAAACATTCTTCATCCATCTCTAGCGCTTGTAATCAATCAAATTCATTGTATTATAACATATTCTAACCCAAAATAACTTTATACAATCCATTTACAGCCTCAAAGCATTGGTTGTGGGTTCTTATCCCATTTGGGACCAATTTTCAACAAGTCTTTCTTCACACTTCTAAAGATTCTTCATCCATCTCTAGCACTTGTAATCAATCAAATTCATTGTATTATAACATACTCTAACCCAAAATAACTTTATACAAGCCATTTACTGCCTCAAAGCATTGGTTTTGGGTTCTTATCCCATTTGGGACCAGATTTCAATAAGTCTTTCTTCACACTTCTAAACATTCTTCATCCATCTCTAGGACTTGTAATCAATCAAATTCATTGTATTATAACATATTCTAACCCAAAATAACTTTATACAAGCCATTTACTGCCTCACAGCATTGGTTGTGGGTTCTTATCCCATTTGGGACCAGATTTCAACAAGTCTTTCTTCACACTTCTAAACATTCTACATCCATCTCTAGCACTTGTAATCAATCAAATTCATTGTATTATAACATATTCTAACCCAAAATAACCTTATACAAGCCATTTACTGCCTCAAAGCAATGGTTGTGGGTTCTTATCCCATTTGGGACCAGATTTCAATAAGTCTTTCTTCACACTTCTAAACATTCTTCATCCATCTCTAGCACTTGTAATCAATCAAATTCATTGTATTATAACATATTCTAACCCAAAATAACTTTATACAATCCATTTACAGCCTCAAAGCATTGGTTGTGGGTTCTTATCCCATTTGGGACCAATTTTCAACAAGTCTTTCTTCACACTTCTAAAGATTCTTCATCCATCTCTAGTACTTGTAATCAATCAAATTCATTGTATTATAACATACTCTAACCCAAAATAACTTTATACAAGCCATTTACTGCCTCAAAGCATTGGTTTTGGGTTCTTATCCCATTTGGGACCAGATTTCAATAAGTCTTTCTTCACACTTCTAAACATTCTTCATCCATCTCTAGCACTTGTAATCAATCAAATTCATTGTATTATAACATATTCTAACCCAAAATAACCTTATACAATCCACTTACAGCCTCAAAGCATTGGTTGTGGGTTCTTATCCCATTTGGGACCAGATTTCAATAAGTCTTTCTTAACACTTCTAAACATTCTTCATCCATCTCTAGGACTTGTAATCAATTAAATTCATTGTATTATAACATATTCTAACCCAAAATAAATTTATACAAGCCATTTACTGCCTCAAAGCATTGGTTGTGGGTTCTTATCCCATTTGGGACCAAATTTCAACAAGTCTTTCTTCACACTTCTAACCATTCTTCATCCATGTCTAGGACTTGTAGTCAATCAAATTCATTGTATTATAACATATTCTAACCCAAAATAAATTTATACAAGCCATTTACTGCCTCAAAGCAATGGTTGTGGGTTCTTATCCCATTTGGGACCAGATTTCAACAAGTCTTTCTTCACACTTTTAAACATTCTTCATCCATCTCTAGCACTTGTAATCAATCAAATTCATTGTATTATAACATATTCTAACCCAAAATAACTTTATACAATCCATTTACAGCCTCAAAGCATTGGTTGTGGGTTCTTATCCCATTTGGGACTAATTTTCAACAAGTCTTTCTTCACACTTCTAAACATTCTTCATCCATCTCTAGCACTTGTAATCAATCAAATTCATTGTATTATAACATACTCTAACCCAAAATAACTTTATACAAGCCATTTACAGCCTCAAAGCTTGGTTGTGGGTTCTTATCCAATTTGGGACTAGATTTCAATAAGTCTTTCTTAACACTTCTAAACATTCTTCATCCATCTCTAGGACTTGTAATCAATTAAATTCATTGTATTATAACATACTCTAACCCAAAATAACTTTATACAAGCCATTTACTGCCTCAAAGCATTGGTTTTGGGTTCTTATCCCATTTGGGACCAGATTTCAATAAGTCTTTCTTCACACTTCTAAACATTCTTCATCCATCTCTAGCACTTGTAATCAATCAAATTCATTGTATTATAACATATTCTAACCCAAAATAACTTTATACAATCCATTTACAGCCTCAAAGCATTGGTTGTGGGTTCTTATCCCATTTGGGACCAATTTTCAACAAGTCTTTCTTCACACTTCTAAAGATTCTTCATCCATCTCTAGCACTTGTAATCAATCAAATTCATTGTATTATAACATACTCTAACCCAAAATAACTTTATACAAGCCATTTACTGCCTCAAAGCATTGGTTTTGGGTTCTTATCCCATTTGGGACCAGATTTCAATAAGTCTTGCTTCACACTTCTAAACATTCTTCATCCATCTCTAGGACTTGTAATCAATCAAATTCATTGTATTATAACATATTCTAACCCAAAATAACTTTATACAAGCCATTTACTGCCTCACAGCATTGGTTGTGGGTTCTTATCCCATTTGGGACCAGATTTCAACAAGTCTTTCTTCACACTTCTAAACATTCTACATCCATCTCTAGCACTTGTAATCAATCAAATTCATTGTATTATAACATATTCTAACCCAAAATAACCTTATACAAGCCATTTACTGCCTCAAAGCAATGGTTGTGGGTTCTTATCCCATTTGGGACCAGATTTCAATAAGTCTTTCTTCACACTTCTAAACATTCTTCATCCATCTCTAGCACTTGTAATCAATCAAATTCAATGTATTATAACATACTCTAACCCAAAATAACTTTATACAATCCATTTACAGCCTCAAAGCATTGGTTGTGGGTTCTTATCCCATTTGGGACCAATTTTCAACAAGTCTTTCTTCACACTTCTAAAGATTCTTCATCCATCTCTAGTACTTGTAATCAATCAAATTCATTGTATTATAACATACTCTAACCCAAAATAACTTTATACAAGCCATTTACTGCCTCAAAGCATTGGTTTTGGGTTCTTATCCCATTTGGGACCAGATTTCAATAAGTCTTTCTTCACACTTCTAAACATTCTTCATCCATCTCTAGCACTTGTAATCAATCAAATTCATTGTATTATAACATATTCTAACCCAAAATAACCTTATACAATCCACTTACAGCCTCAAAGCATTGGTTGTGGGTTCTTATCCAATTTGGGACTAGATTTCAATAAGTCTTTCTTAACACTTCTAAACATTCTTCATCCATCTCTAGGACTTGTAATCAATTAAATTCATTGTATTATAACATATTCTAACCCAAAATAAATTTATACAAGCCATTTACTGCCTCAAAGCATTGGTTGTGGGTTCTTATCCCATTTGGGACCAAATTTCAACAAGTCTTTCTTCACACTTCTAACCATTCTTCATCCATGTCTAGGACTTGTAGTCAATCAAATTCATTGTATTATAACATATTCTAACCCAAAATAAATTTATACAAGCCATTTACTGCCTCAAAGCAATGGTTGTGGGTTCTTATCCCATTTGGGACCAGATTTCAACAAGTCTTTCTTCACACTTCTAAACATTCTTCATCCATCTCTAGCACTTGTAATCAATCAAATTCATTGTATTATAACATATTCTAACCCAAAATAACTTTATACAATCCATTTACAGCCTCAAAGCATTGGTTGTGGGTTCTTATCCCATTTGGGACTAATTTTCAACAAGTCTTTCTTCACACTTCTAAACATTCTTCATCCATCTCTAGCACTTGTAATCAATCAAATTCATTGTATTATAACATACTCTAACCCAAAATAACTTTATACAAGCCATTTACAGCCTCAAAGCTTGGTTGTGGGTTCTTATCCAATTTGGGACTAGATTTCAATAAGTCTTTCTTAACACTTCTAAACATTCTTCATCCATCTCTAGGACTTGTAATCAATTAAATTCATTGTATTATAACATATTCTAACCCAAAATAAATTTATACAAGCCATTTACTGCCTCAAAGCATTGGTTGTGGGTTCTTATCCCATTTGGGACCAAATTTCAATAAGTCTTTCTTCACACTTCTAAACATTCTTCATCCATCTCTAGCACTTGTAATCAATCAAATTCATTGTATTATAACATATTCTAACCCAAAATAACTTTATACAATCCATTTACAGCCTCAAAGCATTGGTTGTGGGTTCTTATCCCATTTGGGACTAATTTTCAACAAGTCTTTCTTCACACTTCTAAACATTCTTCATCCATCTCTAGCACTTGTAATCAATCAAATTCATTGTATTATAACATACTCTAACCCAAAATAACTTTATACAAGCCATTTACAGCCTCAAAGCTTGGTTGTGGGTTCTTATCCAATTTGGGACTAGATTTCAATAAGTCTTTCTTAACACTTCTAAACATTCTTCATCCATCTCTAGGACTTGTAATCAATTAAATTCATTGTATTATAACATACTCTAACCCAAAATAACTTTATACAAGCCATTTACTGCCTCAAAGCATTGGTTTTGGGTTCTTATCCCATTTGGGACCAGATTTCAATAAGTCTTTCTTCACACTTCTAAACATTCTTCATCCATCTCTAGCACTTGTAATCAATCAAATTCATTGTATTATAACATATTCTAACCCAAAATAACTTTATACAATCCATTTACAGCCTCAAAGCATTGGTTGTGGGTTCTTATCCCATTTGGGACCAATTTTCAACAAGTCTTTCTTCACACTTCTAAAGATTCTTCATCCATCTCTAGCACTTGTAATCAATCAAATTCATTGTATTATAACATACTCTAACCCAAAATAACTTTATACAAGCCATTTACTGCCTCAAAGCATTGGTTTTGGGTTCTTATCCCATTTGGGACCAGATTTCAATAAGTCTTTCTTCACACTTCTAAACATTCTTCATCCATCTCTAGGACTTGTAATCAATCAAATTCATTGTATTATAACATATTCTAACCCAAAATAACTTTATACAAGCCATTTACTGCCTCACAGCATTGGTTGTGGGTTCTTATCCCATTTGGGACCAGATTTCAACAAGTCTTTCTTCACACTTCTAAACATTCTACATCCATCTCTAGCACTTGTAATCAATCAAATTCATTGTATTATAACATATTATAACCCAAAATAACCTTATACAAGCCATTTACTGCCTCAAAGCAATGGTTGTGGGTTCTTATCCCATTTGGGACCAGATTTCAATAAGTCTTTCTTCACACTTCTAAACATTCTTCATCCATCTCTAGCACTTGTAATCAATCAAATTCAATGTATTATAACATATTCTAACCCAAAATAACTTTATACAATCCATTTACAGCCTCAAAGCATTGGTTGTGGGTTCTTATCCCATTTGGGACCAATTTTCAACAAGTCTTTCTTCACACTTCTAAAGATTCTTCATCCATCTCTAGTACTTGTAATCAATCAAATTCATTGTATTATAACATACTCTAACCCAAAATAACTTTATACAAGCCATTTACTGCCTCAAAGCATTGGTTTTGGGTTCTTATCCCATTTGGGACCAGATTTCAATAAGTCTTTCTTCACACTTCTAAACATTCTTCATCCATCTCTAGCACTTGTAATCAATCAAATTCATTGTATTATAACATATTCTAACCCAAAATAACCTTATACAATCCACTTACAGCCTCAAAGCATTGGTTGTGGGTTTTTATCCCATTTGGGACCAGATTTCAATAAGTCTTTCTTAACACTTCTAAACATTCTTCATCCATCTCTAGGACTTGTAATCAATTAAATTCATTGTATTATAACATATTCTAACCCAAAATAAATTTATACAAGCCATTTACTGCCTCAAAGCATTGGTTGTGGGTTCTTATCCCATTTGGGACCAAATTTCAACAAGTCTTTCTTCACACTTCTAACCATTCTTCATCCATGTCTAGGACTTGTAGTCAATCAAATTCATTGTATTATAACATATTCTAACCCAAAATAAATTTATACAAGCCATTTACTGCCTCAAAGCAATGGTTGTGGGTTCTTATCCCATTTGGGACCAGATTTCAACAAGTCTTTCTTCACACTTCTAAACATTCTTCATCCATCTCTAGCACTTGTAATCAATCAAATTCATTGTATTATAACATATTCTAACCCAAAATAACTTTATACAATCCATTTACAGCCTCAAAGCATTGGTTGTGGGTTCTTATCCCATTTGGGACTAATTTTCAACAAGTCTTTCTTCACACTTCTAAACATTCTTCATCCATCTCTAGCACTTGTAATCAATCAAATTCATTGTATTATAACATACTCTAACCCAAAATAACTTTATACAAGCCATTTACAGCCTCAAAGCTTGGTTGTGGGTTCTTATCCAATTTGGGACTAGATTTCAATAAGTCTTTCTTAACACTTCTAAACATTCTTCATCCATCTCTAGGACTTGTAATCAATTAAATTCATTGTATTATAACATATTCTAACCCAAAATAAATTTATACAAGCCATTTACAGCCTCAAAGCATTGGTTGTGGGTTCTTATCCCATTTGAGACCAAATTTCAATAAGTCTTTCTTCACACTTCTAAACATTCTTCATCCATCTCTAGCACTTGTAATCAATCAAATTCATTGCATTATAACATATTCTAACCTAAAATGACCTTTTACAAGCCATTTACTGCATCAAAGCAATGGTTGTGGGTTCTTATCCCATTTGGGACCAGATTTCAAAAAGTATTTCTTCACACTTCTAGACATTCTTCATCCATCTCTAGGACTTGTAATCAATCAAAATCATTGTATTATAACATATTCTAACCCAAAATAACTTTATACAAGCCATTTACTGCCTCACAGCATTGGTTGTGGGTTCTTATCCCATTTGGGACCAGATTTCAATAAGTCTTTCTTCACACTTCTAAACATTCTTCATCCATCTCTAGCACTTGTAATCAATCAAATTCATTGTATTATAACATATTCTAACCCAAAATAACCTTATACAATCCACTTACAGCCTCAAAGCATTGGTTGTGGGTTCTTATCCCATTTGGGACCAGATTTCAATAAGTCTTTCTTAACACTTCTAAACATTCTTCATCCATCTCTAGGACTTGTAATCAATTAAATTCATTGTATTATAACATATTCTAACCCAAAATAAATTTATACAAGCCATTTACTGCCTCAAAGCATTGGTTGTGGGTTCTTATCCCATTTGGGACCAAATTTCAACAAGTCTTTCTTCACACTTCTAACCATTCTTCATCCATGTCTAGGACTTGTAGTCAATCAAATTCATTGTATTATAACATATTCTAACCCAAAATAAATTTATACAAGCCATTTACTGCCTCAAAGCAATGGTTGTGGGTTCTTATCCCATTTGGGACCAGATTTCAACAAGTCTTTCTTCACACTTCTAAACATTCTTCATCCATCTCTAGCACTTGTAATCAATCAAATTCATTGTATTATAACATATTCTAACCTAAAATAACTTTATACAATCCATTTACAGCCTCAAAGCATTGGTTGTGGGTTCTTATCCCATTTGGGACTAATTTTCAACAAGTCTTTCTTCACACTTCTAAACATTCTTCATCCAACTCTAGCACTTGTAATCAATCAAATTCATTGTATTATAACATACTCTAACCCAAAATAACTTTATACAAGCCATTTACAGCCTCAAAGCTTGGTTGTGGGTTCTTATCCAATTTGGGACTAGATTTCAATAAGTCTTTCTTAACACTTCTAAACATTCTTCATCCATCTCTAGGACTTGTAATCAATTAAATTCATTGTATTATAACATATTCTAACCCAAAATAAATTTATACAAGCCATTTACAGCCTCAAAGCATTGGTTGTGGGTTCTTATCCCATTTGAGACCAAATTTCAATAAGTCTTTCTTCACACTTCTAAACATTCTTCATCCATCTCTAGCACTTGTAATCAATCAAATTCATTGCATTATAACATATTCTAACCTAAAATGACCTTTTACAAGCCATTTACTGCATCAAAGCAATGGTTGTGGGTTCTTATCCCATTTGGGACCAGATTTCAAAAAGTATTTCTTCACACTTCTAGACATTCTTCATCCATCTCTAGGACTTGTAATCAATCAAAATCATTGTATTATAACATATTCTAACCCAAAATAACTTTATACAAGCCATTTACTGCCTCACAGCATTGGTTGTGGGTTCTTATCCCATTTGGGACCAGATTTCAATAAGTCTTTCTTCACACTTCTAAACATTCTTCATCCATTCTAGCACTTGTAATCAATCAAATTCATTGTATTATAACATATTCTAACCCAAAATACCTTTTACAAGCCATTTACTGCATCAAATCAATGGTTGTGGGTTCTTATCCCATTTGAGACCAAATTTCAACAAGTCTTTCTTCACACTTCTAACCATTCTTCATCCATGTCTAGGACTTGTAATCAATCAAATTCATTGTATTATAACATATTCTAACCCAATATAACTTTATACAAGCCATTTACTGCCTCAAAGCAATGGTTGTGGGTTATTATCCCATTTGGGACCAGATTTCAACAAGTCTTTCTTCACACTTCTAAACATTCTTCATCCATCTCTAGCACTTGTAATCAATCAAATTCATTGTATTATAACATATTCTAACCCAAAATAACTTTATACAATCCATTTACAGCCTCAAAGCATTGGTTGTGGGTTCTTATCCCATTTGGGACCAATTTTCAACAAGTCTTTCTTCACACTTCTAAAGATTCTTCATCCATCTCTAGCACTTGTAATCAATCAAATTCATTGTATTATAACATACTCTAACCCAAAATAACTTTATACAAGCCATTTACTGCCTCAAAGCATTGGTTTTGGGTTCTTATCCCATTTGGGACCAGATTTCAATAAGTCTTTCTTCACACTTCTAAACATTCTTCATCCATCTCTAGCACTTGTAATCAATCAAATTCATTGTATTATAACATATTCTAACCCAAAATAACCTTATACAATCCACTTACAGCCTCAAAGCATTGGTTGTGGGTTCTTATCCCATTTGGGACCAGATTTCAATAAGTCTTTCTTAACACTTCTAAACAATCTTCATCCATCTCTAGGACTTGTAATCAATTAAATTCATTGTATTATAACATATTCTAACCCAAAATAAATTTATACAAGCCATTTACTGCCTCAAAGCATTGGTTGTGGGTTCTTATCCCATTTGGGACCAAATTTCAATAAGTCTTTCTTCACACTTCTAAACATTCTTCATCCATCTCTAGCACTTGTAATCAATCAAATTCATTGTATTATAACATATTCTAACCCAAAATAACTTTATACAATCCATTTACAGCCTCAAAGCATTGGTTGTGGGTTCTTATCCCATTTGGGACTAATTTTCAACAAGTCTTTCTTCACACTTCTAAACATTCTTCATCCATCTCTAGCACTTGTAATCAATCAAATTCATTGTATTATAACATACTCTAACCCAAAATAACTTTATACAAGCCATTTACGGCCTCAAAGCTTGGTTGTGGGTTCTTATCCAATTTGGGACTAGATTTCAATAAGTCTTTCTTAACACTTCTAAACATTCTTCATCCATCTCTAGGACTTGTAATCAACTAAATTCATTGTATTATAACATACTCTAACCCAAAATAACTTTATACAAGCCATTTACTGCCTCAAAGCATTGGTTTTGGGTTCTTATCCCATTTGGGACCAGATTTCAATAAGTCTTTCTTCACACTTCTAAACATTCTTCATCCATCTCTAGCACTTGTAATCAATCAAATTCATTGTATTATAACATATTCTAACCCAAAATAACTTTATACAATCCATTTACAGCCTCAAAGCATTGGTTGTGGGTTCTTATCCCATTTGGGACCAATTTTCAACAAGTCTTTCTTCACACTTCTAAAGATTCTTCATCCATCTCTAGCACTTGTAATCAATCAAATTCATTGTATTATAACATACTCTAACCCAAAATAACTTTATACAAGCCATTTACTGCCTCAAAGCATTGGTTTTGGGTTCTTATCCCATTTGGGACCAGATTTCAATAAGTCTTTCTTCACACTTCTAAACATTCTTCATCCATCTCTAGGACTTGTAATCAATCAAATTCATTGTATTATAACATATTCTAACCCAAAATAACTTTATACAAGCCATTTACTGCCTCACAGCATTGGTTGTGGGTTCTTATCCCATTTGGGACCAGATTTCAACAAGTCTTTCTTCACACTTCTAAACATTCTACATCCATCTCTAGCACTTGTAATCAATCAAATTCATTGTATTATAACATATTCTAACCCAAAATAACCTTATACAAGCCATTTACTGCCTCAAAGCAATGGTTGTGGGTTCTTATCCCATTTGGGACCAGATTTCAATAAGTCTTTCTTCACACTTCTAAACATTCTTCATCCATCTCTAGCACTTGTAATCAATCAAATTCATTGTATTATAACATATTCTAACCCAAAATAACTTTATACAATCCATTTACAGCCTCAAAGCATTGGTTGTGGGTTCTTATCCCATTTGGGACCAATTTTCAACAAGTCTTTCTTCACACTTCTAAAGATTCTTCATCCATCTCTAGCACTTGTAATCAATCAAATTCATTGTATTATAACATACTCTAACCCAAAATAACTTTATACAAGCCATTTACTGCCTCAAAGCATTGGTTTTGGGTTCTTATCCCATTTGGGACCAGATTTCAATAAGTCTTTCTTCACACTTCTAAACATTCTTCATCCATCTCTAGCACTTGTAATCAATCAAATTCATTGTATTATAACATATTCTAACCCAAAATAACCTTATACAATCTACTTACAGCCTCAAAGCATTGGTTGTGGGTTCTTATCCCATTTGGGACCAGATTTCAATAAGTCTTTCTTAACACTTCTAAACAATCTTCATCCATCTCTAGGACTTGTAATCAATTAAATTCATTGTATTATAACATATTCTAACCCAAAATAAATTTATACAAGCCATTTACTGCCTCAAAGCATTGGTTGTGGGTTCTTATCCCATTTGGGACCAAATTTCAATAAGTCTTTCTTCACACTTCTAAACATTCTTCATCCATCTCTAGCACTTGTAATCAATCAAATTCATTGTATTATAACATATTCTAACCCAAAATAACTTTATACAATCCATTTACAGCCTCAAAGCATTGGTTGTGGGTTCTTATCCCATTTGGGACTAATTTTCAACAAGTCTTTCTTCACACTTCTAAACATTCTTCATCCATCTCTAGCACTTGTAATCAATCAAATTCATTGTATTATAACATACTCTAACCCAAAATAACTTTATACAAGCCATTTACAGCCTCAAAGCTTGGTTGTGGGTTCTTATCCAATTTGGGACTAGATTTCAATAAGTCTTTCTTAACACTTCTAAACAATCTTCATCCATCTCTAGGACTTGTAATCAATTAAATTCATTGTATTATAACATATTCTAACCCAAAATAAATTTATACAAGCCATTTACTGCCTCAAAGCATTGGTTGTGGGTTCTTATCCCATTTGAAACCAAATTTCAATAAGTCTTTCTTCACACTTCTAAACATTCTTCATCCATCTCTAGCACTTGTAATCAATCAAATTCATTGTATTATAACATATTCTAACCCAAAAAAACTTTATACAATCCATTTACAGCCTCAAAGCATTGGTTGTGGGTTCTTATCCCATTTGGGACTAATTTTCAACAAGTCTTTCTTCACACTTCTAAACATTCTTCATCCATCTCTAGCACTTGTAATCAATCAAATTCATTGTATTATAACATACTCTAACCCAAAATAACTTTATACAAGCCATTTACAGCCTCAAAGCTTGGTTGTGGGTTCTTATCCAATTTGGGACTAGATTTCAATAAGTCTTTCTTAACACTTCTAAACAATCTTCATACATCTCTAGGACTTGTAATCAATTAAATTCATTGTATTATAACATATTCTAACCCAAAATAAATTTATACAAGCCATTTACTGCCTCAAAGCATTGGTTGTGGGTTCTTATCCCATTTGGGACCAAATTTCAATAAGTCTTTCTTCACACTTCTAAACATTCTTCATCCATCTCTAGCACTTGTAATCAATCAAATTCATTGTATTATAACATATTCTAACCCAAAAAAACTTTATACAATCCATTTACAGCCTCAAAGCATTGGTTGTGGGTTCTTATCCCATTTGGGACCAATTTTCAACAAGTCTTTCTTCACACTTCTAAACATTCTTCATCCATCTCTAGCACTTATAATCAATCAAATTCATTGTATTATAACATACTCTAACCCAAAATAACTTTATACAAGCCATTTACAGCCTCAAAGCTTGGTTGTGGGTTCTTATCCAATTTGGGACTAGATTTCAATAAGTCTTTCTTAACACTTCTAAACATTCTTCATCCATCTCTAGGACTTGTAATCAATTAAATTCATTGTATTATAACATACTCTAACCCAAAATAACTTTATACAAGCCATTTACTGCCTCAAAGCATTGGTTTTGGGTTCTTATCCCATTTGGGACCAGATTTCAATAAGTCTTTCTTCACACTTCTAAACATTCTTCATCCATCTCTAGCAACTTGTAATCAATCAAATTCATTGTATTATAACATATTCTAACCCAAAATAACTTTATACAATCCATTTACAGCCTCAAAGCATTGGTTGTGGGTTCTTATCCCATTTGGGACCAATTTTCAACAAGTCTTTCTTCACACTTCTAAAGATTCTTCATCCATCTCTAGCACTTGTAATCAATCAAATTCATTGTATTATAACATACTCTAACCCAAAATAACTTTATACAAGCCATTTACTGCCTCAAAGCATTGGTTTTGGGTTCTTATCCCATTTGGGACCAGATTTCAATAAGTCTTTCTTCACACTTCTAAACATTCTTCATCCATCTCTAGGACTTGTAATCAATCAAATTCATTGTATTATAACATATTCTAACCCAAAATAACTTTATACAAGCCATTTACTGCCTCACAACATTGGTTGTGGGTTCTTATCCCATTTGGGACCAGATTTCAACAAGTCTTTCTTCACACTTCTAAACATTCTACATCCATCTCTAGCACTTGTAATCAATCAAATTCATTGTATTATAACATATTCTAACCCAAAATAACCTTATACAAGCCATTTACTGCCTCAAAGCAATGGTTGTGGGTTCTTATCCCATTTGGGACCAGATTTCAATAAGTCTTTCTTCACACTTCTAAACATTCTTCATCCATCTCTAGCACTTGTAATCAATCAAATTCATTGTATTATAACATATTCTAACCCAAAATAACTTTATACAATCCATTTACAGCCTCAAAGCATTGGTTGTGGGTTCTTATCCCATTTGGGACCAATTTTCAACAAGTCTTTCTTCACACTTCTAAAGATTCTTCATCCATCTCTAGCACTTGTAATCAATCAAATTCATTGTATTATAACATACTCTAACCCAAAATAACTTTATACAAGCCATTTACTGCCTCAAAGCATTGGTTTTGGGTTCTTATCCCATTTGGGACCAGATTTCAATAAGTCTTTCTTCACACTTCTAAACATTCTTCATCCATCTCTAGCACTTGTAATCAATCAAATTCATTGTATTATAACATATTCTAACCCAAAATAACCTTATACAATCTACTTACAGCCTCAAAGCATTGGTTGTGGGTTCTTATCCCATTTGGGACCAGATTTCAATAAGTCTTTCTTAACACTTCTAAACAATCTTCATCCATCTCTAGGACTTGTAATCAATTAAATTCATTGTATTATAACATATTCTAACCCAAAATAAATTTATACAAGCCATTTACTGCCTCAAAGCATTGGTTGTGGGTTCTTATCCCATTTGGGACCAAATTTCAATAAGTCTTTCTTCACACTTCTAAACATTCTTCATCCATCTCTAGCACTTGTAATCAATCAAATTCATTGTATTATAACATATTCTAACCCAAAATAACTTTATACAATCCATTTACAGCCTCAAAGCATTGGTTGTGGGTTCTTATCCCATTTGGGACTAATTTTCAACAAGTCTTTCTTCACACTTCTAAACATTCTTCATCCATCTCTAGCACTTGTAATCAATCAAATTCATTGTATTATAACATACTCTAACCCAAAATAACTTTATACAAGCCATTTACAGCCTCAAAGCTTGGTTGTGGGTTCTTATCCAATTTGGGACTAGATTTCAATAAGTCTTTCTTAACACTTCTAAACAATCTTCATCCATCTCTAGGACTTGTAATCAATTAAATTCATTGTATTATAACATATTCTAACCCAAAATAAATTTATACAAGCCATTTACTGCCTCAAAGCATTGGTTGTGGGTTCTTATCCCATTTGGGACCAAATTTCAATAAGTCTTTCTTCACACTTCTAAACATTCTTCATCCATCTCTAGCACTTGTAATCAATCAAATTCATTGTATTATAACATATTCTAACCCAAAATAACTTTATACAATCCATTTACAGCCTCAAAGCATTGGTTGTGGGTTCTTATCCCATTTGGGACTAATTTTCAACAAGTCTTTCTTCACACTTCTAAACATTCTTCATCCATCTCTAGCACTTGTAATCAATCAAATTCATTGTATTATAACATACTCTAACCCAAAATAACTTTATACAAGCCATTTACAGCCTCAAAGCTTGGTTGTGGGTTCTTATCCAATTTGGGACTAGATTTCAATAAGTCTTTCTTAACACTTCTAAACATTCTTCATCCATCTCTAGGACTTGTAATCAATTAAATTCATTGTATTATAACATACTCTAACCCAAAATAACTTTATACAAGCCATTTACTGCCTCAAAGCATTGGTTTTGGGTTCTTATCCCATTTGGGACCAGATTTCAATAAGTCTTTCTTCACACTTCTAAACATTCTTCATCCATCTCTAGCACTTGTAATCAATCAAATTCATTGTATTATAACATATTCTAACCCAAAATAACTTTATACAATCCATTTACAGCCTCAAAGCATTGGTTGTGGGTTCTTATCCCATTTGGGACCAATTTTCAACAAGTCTTTCTTCACACTTCTAAAGATTCTTCATCCATCTCTAGCACTTGTAATCAATCAAATTCATTGTATTATAACATACTCTAACCCAAAATAACTTTATACAAGCCATTTACTGCCTCAAAGCATTGGTTTTGGGTTCTTATCCCATTTGGGACCAGATTTCAATAAGTCTTTCTTCACACTTCTAAACATTCTTCATCCATCTCTAGGACTTGTAATCAATCAAATTCATTGTATTATAACATATTCTAACCCAAAATAACTTTATACAAGCCATTTACTGCCTCACAGCATTGGTTGTGGGTTCTTATCCCATTTGGGACCAGATTTCAACAAGTCTTTCTTCACACTTCTAAACATTCTACATCCATCTCTAGCACTTGTAATCAATCAAATTCATTGTATTATAACATATTCTAACCCAAAATAACCTTATACAATCTACTTACAGCCTCAAAGCATTGGTTGTGGGTTCTTATCCCATTTGGGACCAGATTTCAATAAGTCTTTCTTAACACTTCTAAACAATCTTCATCCATCTCTAGGACTTGTAATCAATTAAATTCATTGTATTATAACATATTCTAACCCAAAATAAATTTATACAAGCCATTTACTGCCTCAAAGCATTGGTTGTGGGTTCTTATCCCATTTGGGACCAAATTTCAATAAGTCTTTCTTCACACTTCTAAACATTCTTCATCCATCTCTAGCACTTGTAATCAATCAAATTCATTGTATTATAACATATTCTAACCCAAAATAACTTTATACAATCCATTTACAGCCTCAAAGTATTGGTTGTGGGTTCTTATCCCATTTGGGACTAATTTTCAACAAGTCTTTCTTCACACTTCTAAACATTCTTCATCCATCTCTAGCACTTGTAATCAATCAAATTCATTGTATTATAACATACTCTAACCCAAAATAACTTTATACAAGCCATTTACAGCCTCAAAGCTTGGTTGTGGGTTCTTATCCAATTTGGGACTAGATTTCAATAAGTCTTTCTTAACACTTCTAAACATTCTTCATCCATCTCTAGGACTTGTAATCAATTAAATTCATTGTATTATAACATACTCTAACCCAAAATAACTTTATACAAGCCATTTACTGCCTCAAAGCATTGGTTTTGGGTTCTTATCCCATTTGGGACCAGATTTCAATAAGTCTTTCTTCACACTTCTAAACATTCTTCATCCATCTCTAGCACTTGTAATCAATCAAATTCATTGTATTATAACATATTCTAACCCAAAATAACTTTATACAATCCATTTACAGCCTCAAAGCATTGGTTGTGGGTTCTTATCCCATTTGGGACCAATTTTCAACAAGTCTTTCTTCACACTTCTAAAGATTCTTCATCCATCTCTAGCACTTGTAATCAATCAAATTCATTGTATTATAACATACTCTAACCCAAAATAACTTTATACAAGCCATTTACTGCCTCAAAGCATTGGTTTTGGGTTCTTATCCCATTTGGGACCAGATTTCAATAAGTATTTCTTCACACTTCTAAACATTCTTCATCCATCTCTAGCACTTGTAATCAATCAAATTCATTGTATTATAACATATTCTAACCCAAAATAACCTTATACAATCTACTTACAGCCTCAAAGCATTGGTTGTGGGTTCTTATCCCATTTGGGACCAGATTTCAATAAGTCTTTCTTAACACTTCTAAACAATCTTCATCCATCTCTAGGACTTGTAATCAATTAAATTCATTGTATTATAACATATTCTAACCCAAAATAAATTTATACAAGCCATTTACTGCCTCAAAGCATTGGTTGTGGGTTCTTATCCCATTTGGGACCAAATTTCAATAAGTCTTTCTTCACACTTCTAAACATTCTTCATCCATCTCTAGCACTTGTAATCAATCAAATTCATTGTATTATAACATATTCTAACCCAAAATAACTTTATACAATCCATTTACAGCCTCAAAGCATTGGTTGTGGGTTCTTATCCCATTTGGGACTAATTTTCAACAAGTCTTTCTTCACACTTCTAAACATTCTTCATCCATCTCTAGCACTTGTAATCAATCAAATTCATTGTATTATAACATACTCTAACCCAAAATAACTTTATACAAGCCATTTACAGCCTCAAAGCTTGGTTGTGGGTTCTTATCCAATTTGGGACTAGATTTCAATAAGTCTTTCTTAACACTTCTAAACATTCTTCATCCATCTCTAGGACTTGTAATCAATTAAATTCATTGTATTATAACATACTCTAACCCAAAATAACTTTATACAAGCCATTTACTGCCTCAAAGCATTGGTTTTGGGTTCTTATCCCATTTGGGACCAGATTTCAATAAGTCTTTCTTCACACTTCTAAACATTCTTCATCCATCTCTAGCACTTGTAATCAATCAAATTCATTGTATTATAACATATTCTAACCCAAAATAACTTTATACAATCCATTTACAGCCTCAAAGCATTGGTTGTGGGTTCTTATCCCATTTGGGACCAATTTTCAACAAGTCTTTCTTCACACTTCTAAAGATTCTTCATCCATCTCTAGCACTTGTAATCAATCAAATTCATTGTATTATAACATACTCTAACCCAAAATAACTTTATACAAGCCATTTACTGCCTCAAAGCATTGGTTTTGGGTTCTTATCCCATTTGGGACCAGATTTCAATAAGTCTTTCTTCACACTTCTAAACATTCTTCATCCATCTCTAGGACTTGTAATCAATCAAATTCATTGTATTATAACATATTCTAACCCAAAATAACTTTATACAAGCCATTTACTGCCTCACAGCATTGGTTGTGGGTTCTTATCCCATTTGGGACCAGATTTCAACAAGTCTTTCTTCACACTTCTAAACATTCTACATCCATCTCTAGCACTTGTAATCAATCAAATTCATTGTATTATAACATATTCTAACCCAAAATAACCTTATACAAGCCATTTACTGCCTCAAAGCAATGGTTGTGGGTTCTTATCCCATTTGGGACCAGATTTCAATAAGTCTTTCTTCACACTTCTAAACATTCTTCATCCATCTCTAGCACTTGTAATCAATCAAATTCATTGTATTATAACATATTCTAACCCAAAATAACTTTATACAATCCATTTACAGCCTCAAAGCATTGGTTGTGGGTTCTTATCCCATTTGGGACCAATTTTCAACAAGTCTTTCTTCACACTTCTAAAGATTCTTCATCCATCTCTAGCACTTGTAATCAATCAAATTCATTGTATTATAACATACTCTAACCCAAAATAACTTTATACAAGCCATTTACTGCCTCAAAGCATTGGTTTTGGGTTCTTATCCCATTTGGGACCAGATTTCAATAAGTCTTTCTTCACACTTCTAAACATTCTTCATCCATCTCTAGCACTTGTAATCAATCAAATTCATTGTATTATAACATATTCTAACCCAAAATAACCTTATACAATCTACTTACAGCCTCAAAGCATTGGTTGTGGGTTCTTATCCCATTTGGGACCAGATTTCAATAAGTCTTTCTTAACACTTCTAAACAATCTTCATCCATCTCTAGGACTTGTAATCAATTAAATTCATTGTATTATAACATATTCTAACCCAAAATAAATTTATACAAGCCATTTACTGCCTCAAAGCATTGGTTGTGGGTTCTTATCCCATTTGGGACCAAATTTCAATAAGTCTTTCTTCACACTTCTAAACATTCTTCATCCATCTCTAGCACTTGTAATCAATCAAATTCATTGTATTATAACATATTCTAACCCAAAATAACTTTATACAATCCATTTACAGCCTCAAAGCATTGGTTGTGGGTTCTTATCCCATTTGGGACCAAATTTCAATAAGTCTTTCTTCACACTTCTAAACATTCTTCATCCATCTCTAGCACTTGTAATCAATCAAATTCATTGTATTATAACATATTCTAACCCAAAATAACTTTATACAATCCATTTACAGCCTCAAAGCATTGGTTGTGGGTTCTTATCCCATTTGGGACTAATTTTCAACAAGTCTTTCTTCACACTTCTAAACATTCTTCATCCATCTCTAGCACTTGTAATCAATCAAATTCATTGTATTATAACATACTCTAACCCAAAATAACTTTATACAAGCCATTTACAGCCTCAAAGCTTGGTTGTGGGTTCTTATCCAATTTGGGACTAGATTTCAATAAGTCTTTCTTAACACTTCTAAACATTCTTCATCCATCTCTAGGACTTGTAATCAATTAAATTCATTGTATTATAACATACTCTAACCCAAAATAACTTTATACAAGCCATTTACTGCCTCAAAGCATTGGTTTTGGGTTCTTATCCCATTTGGGACCAGATTTCAATAAGTCTTTCTTCACACTTCTAAACATTCTTCATCCATCTCTAGCACTTGTAATCAATCAAATTCATTGTATTATAACATATTCTAACCCAAAATAACTTTATACAATCCATTTACAGCCTCAAAGCATTGGTTGTGGGTTCTTATCCCATTTGGGACCAATTTTCAACAAGTCTTTCTTCACACTTCTAAAGATTCTTCATCCATCTCTAGCACTTGTAATCAATCAAATTCATTGTATTATAACATACTCTAACCCAAAATAACTTTATACAAGCCATATACTGCCTCAAAGCATTGGTTTTGGGTTCTTATCCCATTTGGGACCAGATTTCAATAAGTCTTTCTTCACACTTCTAAACATTCTTCATCCATCTCTAGGACTTGTAATCAATCAAATTCATTGTATTATAACATATTCTAACCCAAAATAACTTTATACAAGCCATTTACTGCCTCACAGCATTGGTTGTGGGTTCTTATCCCATTTGGGACCAGATTTCAACAAGTCTTTCTTCACACTTCTAAACATTCTACATCCATCTCTAGCACTTGTAATCAATCAAATTCATTGTATTATAACATATTCTAACCCAAAATAACCTTATACAAGCCATTTACTGCCTCAAAGCAATGGTTGTGGGTTCTTATCCCATTTGGGACCAGATTTCAATAAGTCTTTCTTCACACTTCTAAACATTCTTCATCCATCTCTAGCACTTGTAATCAATCAAATTCATTGTATTATAACATATTCTAACCCAAAATAACTTTATACAATCCATTTACAGCCTCAAAGCATTGGTTGTGGGTTCTTATCCCATTTGGGACCAATTTTCAACAAGTCTTTCTTCACACTTCTAAAGATTCTTCATCCATCTCTAGCACTTGTAATCAATCAAATTCATTGTATTATAACATACTCTAACCCAAAATAACTTTATACAAGCCATTTACTGCCTCAAAGCATTGGTTTTGGGTTCTTATCCCATTTGGGACCAGATTTCAATAAGTCTTTCTTCACACTTCTAAACATTCTTCATCCATCTCTAGCACTTGTAATCAATCAAATTCATTGTATTATAACATGATCTAACCCAAAATAACCTTATACAATCCACTTACAGCCTCAAAGCATTGGTTGTGGGTTCTTATCCCATTTGGGACCAGATTTCAATAAGTCTTTCTTAACACTTCTAAACATTCTTCATCCATCTCTAGGACTTGTAATCAATTAAATTCATTGTATTATAACATATTCTAACCCAAAATAAATTTATACAAGCCATTTACTGCCTCAAAGCATTGGTTGTGGGTTCTTATCCCATTTGGGACCAAATTTCAATAAGTCTTTCTTCACACTTCTAAACATTCTTCATCCATCTCTAGCACTTGTAATCAATCAAATTCATTGTATTATAACATATTCTAACCCAAAATAACTTTATACAATCCATTTACAGCCTCAAAGCATTGGTTGTGGGTTCTTATCCCATTTGGGACTAATTTTCAACAAGTCTTTCTTCACACTTCTAAACATTCTTCATCCATCTCTAGCACTTGTAATCAATCAAATTCATTGTATTATAACATACTCTAACCCAAAATAACTTTATACAAGCCATTTACTGCCTCAAAGCATTGGTTTTGGGTTCTTATCCCATTTGTGACCAGATTTCAATAAGTCTTTCTTCACACTTCTAAACATTCTTCATCCATCTCTAGCACTTGTAATCAATCAAATTCATTGTATTATAACATATTCTAACCCAAAATAACCTTATACAATCCACTTACAGCCTCAAAGCATTGGTTGTGGGTTCTTATCCCATTTGGGACCAGATTTCAATAAGTCTTTCTTAACACTTCTAAACAATCTTCATCCATCTCTAGGACTTGTAATCAATTAAATTCATTGTATTATAACATATTCTAACCCAAAATAAATTTATACAAGCCATTTACTGCCTCAAAGCATTGGTTGTGGGTTCTTATCCCATTTGGGACCAAATTTCAAGAAGTCTTTCTTCACACTTCTAAACATTCTTCATCCATCTCTAGCACTTGTAATCAATCAAATTCATTGTATTATAACATATTCTAACCCAAAATAACTTTATACAATCCATTTACAGCCTCAAAGCATTGGTTGTGGGTTCTTATCCCATTTGGGACTAATTTTCAACAAGTCTTTCTTCACACTTCTAAACATTCTTCATCCATCTCTAGCACTTGTAATCAATCAAATTCATTGTATTATAACATACTCTAACCCAAAATAACTTTATACAAGCCATTTACAGCCTCAAAGCTTGGTTGTGGGTTCTTATCCAATTTGGGACTAGATTTCAATAAGTCTTTCTTAACACTTCTAAACATTCTTCATCCATCTCTAGGACTTGTAATCAATTAAATTCATTGTATTATAACATACTCTAACCCAAAATAACTTTATACAAGCCATTTACTGCCTCAAAGCATTGGTTTTGGGTTCTTATCCCATTTGGGACCAGATTTCAATAAGTCTTTCTTCACACTTCTAAACATTCTTCATCCATCTCTAGCACTTGTAATCAATCAAATTCATTGTATTATAACATATTCTAACCCAAAATAACTTTATACAATCCATTTACAGCCTCAAAGCATTGGTTGTGGGTTCTTATCCCATTTGGGACCAATTTTCAACAAGTCTTTCTTCACACTTCTAAACATTCTTCATCCATCTCTAGCACTTGTAATCAATCAAATTCATTGTATTATAACATACTCTAACCCAAAATAACTTTATACAAGCCATTTACTGCCTCAAAGCATTGGTTTTGGGTTCTTATCCCATTTGGGACCAGATTTCAATAAGTCTTTCTTCACACTTCTAAACATTCTTCATCCATCTCTAGCACTTGTAATCAATCAAATTCATTGTATTATAACATATTCTAACCCAAAATAACCTTATACAATCCACTTACAGCCTCAAAGCATTGGTTGTGGGTTCTTATCCCATTTGGGACCAGATTTCAATAAGTCTTTCTTAACACTTCTAAACAATCTTCATCCATCTCTAGGACTTGTAATCAATTAAATTCATTGTATTATAACATATTCTAACCCAAAATAAATTTATACAAGCCATTTACTGCCTCAAAGCATTGGTTGTGGGTTCTTATCCCATTTGGGACCAAATTTCAATAAGTCTTTCTTCACACTTCTAAACATTCTTCATCCATCTCTAGCACTTGTAATCAATCAAATTCATTGTATTATAACATATTCTAACCCAAAATAACTTTATACAATCCATTTACAGCCTCAAAGCATTGGTTGTGGGTTCTTATCCCATTTGGGACTAATTTTCAACAAGTCTTTCTTCACACTTCTAAACATTCTTCATCCATCTCTAGCACTTGTAATCAATCAAATTCATTGTATTATAACATACTCTAACCCAAAATAACTTTATACAAGCCATTTACAGCCTCAAAGCTTGGTTGTGGGTTCTTATCCAATTTGGGACTAGATTTCAATAAGTCTTTCTTAACACTTCTAAACATTCTTCATCCATCTCTAGGACTTGTAATCAATTAAATTCATTGTATTATAACATACTCTAACCCAAAATAACTTTATACAAGCCATTTACTGCCTCAAAGCATTGGTTTTGGGTTCTTATCCCATTTGGGACCAGATTTCAATAAGTCTTTCTTCACACTTCTAAACATTCTTCATCCATCTCTAGCACTTGTAATCAATCAAATTCATTGTATTATAACATATTCTAACCCAAAATAACTTTATACAATCCATTTACAGCCTCAAAGCATTGGTTGTGGGTTCTTATCCCATTTGGGACCAATTTTCAACAAGTCTTTCTTCACACTTCTAAACATTCTTCATCCATCTCTAGCACTTGTAATCAATCAAATTCATTGTATTATAACATACTCTAACCCAAAATAACTTTATACAAGCCATTTACTGCCTCAAAGCATTGGTTTTGGGTTCTTATCCCATTTGGGACCAGATTTCAATAAGTCTTTCTTCACACTTCTAAACATTCTTCATCCATCTCTAGCACTTGTAATCAATCAAATTCATTGTATTATAACATATTCTAACCCAAAATAACCTTATACAATCCACTTACAGCCTCAAAGCATTGGTTGTGGGTTCTTATCCCATTTGGGACCAGATTTCAATAAGTCTTTCTTAACACTTCTAAACAATCTTCATCCATCTCTAGGACTTGTAATCAATTAAATTCATTGTATTATAACATATTCTAACCCAAAATAAATTTATACAAGCCATTTACTGCCTCAAAGCATTGGTTGTGGGTTCTTATCCCATTTGGGACCAAATTTCAATAAGTCTTTCTTCACACTTCTAAACATTCTTCATCCATCTCTAGCACTTGTAATCAATCAAATTCATTGTATTATAACATATTCTAACCCAAAATAACTTTATACAATCCATTTACAGCCTCAAAGCATTGGTTGTGGGTTCTTATCCCATTTGGGACTAATTTTCAACAAGTCTTTCTTCACACTTCTAAACATTCTTCATCCATCTCTAGCACTTGTAATCAATCAAATTCATTGTATTATAACATACTCTAACCCAAAATAACTTTATACAAGCCATTTACAGCCTCAAAGCTTGGTTGTGGGTTCTTATCCAATTTGGGACTAGATTTCAATAAGTCTTTCTTAACACTTCTAAACATTCTTCATCCATCTCTAGGACTTGTAATCAATTAAATTCATTGTATTATAACATACTCTAACCCAAAATAACTTTATACAAGCCATTTACTGCCTCAAAGCATTGGTTTTGGGTTCTTATCCCATTTGGGACCAGATTTCAATAAGTCTTTCTTCACACTTCTAAACATTCTTCATCCATCTCTAGCACTTGTAATCAATCAAATTCATTGTATTATAACATATTCTAACCCAAAATAACTTTATACAATCCATTTACAGCCTCAAAGCATTGGTTGTGGGTTCTTATCCCATTTGGGACCAATTTTCAACAAGTCTTTCTTCACACTTCTAAAGATTCTTCATCCATCTCTAGCACTTGTAATCAATCAAATTCATTGTATTATAACATACTCTAACCCAAAATAACTTTATACAAGCCATTTACTGCCTCAAAGCATTGGTTTTGGGTTCTTATCCCATTTGGGACCAGATTTCAAAAAGTCTTTCTTCACACTTCTAAACATTCTTCATCCATCTCTAGGACTTGTAATCAATCAAATTCATTGTATTATAACATATTCTAACCCAAAATAACTTTATACAAGCCATTTACTGCCTCACAGCATTGGTTGTGGGTTCTTATCCCATTTGGGACCAGATTTCAACAAGTCTTTCTTCACACTTCTAAACATTCTACATCCATCTCTAGCACTTGTAATCAATCAAATTCATTGTATTATAACATATTATAACCCAAAATAACCTTATACAAGCCATTTACTGCCTCAAAGCAATGGTTGTGGGTTCTTATCCCATTTGGGACCAGATTTCAATAAGTCTTTCTTCACACTTCTAAACATTCTTCATCCATCTCTAGCACTTGTAATCAATCAAATTCATTGTATTATAACATATTCTAACCCAAAATAACTTTATACAATCCATTTACAGCCTCAAAGCATTGGTTGTGGGTTCTTATCCCATTTGGGACCAATTTTCAACAAGTCTTTCTTCACACTTCTAAAGATTCTTCATCCATCTCTAGCACTTGTAATCAATCAAATTCATTGTATTATAACATACTCTAACCCAAAATAACTTTATACAAGCCATTTACTGCCTCAAAGCATTGGTTTTGGGTTCTTATCCCATTTGGGACCAGATTTCAATAAGTCTTTCTTCACACTTCTAAACATTCTTCATCCATCTCTAGCACTTGTAATCAATCAAATTCATTGTATTATAACATATTCTAACCCAAAATAACCTTATACAATCCACTTACAGCCTCAAAGCATTGGTTGTGGGTTCTTATCCCATTTGGGACCAGATTTCAATAAGTCTTTCTTAACACTTCTAAACATTCTTCATCCATCTCTAGGACTTGTAATCAATTAAATTCATTGTATTATAACATATTCTAACCCAAAATAAATTTATACAAGCCATTTACTGCCTCAAAGCATTGGTTGTGGGTTCTTATCCCATTTGGGACCAAATTTCAATAAGTCTTTCTTCACACTTCTAAACATTCTTCATCCATCTCTAGCACTTGTAATCAATCAAATTCATTGTATTATAACATATTCTAACCCAAAATAACTTTATACAATCCATTTACAGCCTCAAAGCATTGGTTGTGGGTTCTTATCCCATTTGGGACTAATTTTCAACAAGTCTTTCTTCACACTTCTAAACATTCTTCATCCATCTCTAGCACTTGTAATCAATCAAATTCATTGTATTATAACATACTCTAACCCAAAATAACTTTATACAAGCCATTTACTGCCTCAAAGCATTGGTTTTGGGTTCTTATCCCATTTGGGACCAGATTTCAATAAGTCTTTCTTCACACTTCTAAACATTCTTCATCCATCTCTAGCACTTGTAATCAATCAAATTCATTGTATTATAACATACTCTAACCCAAAATAACTTTATACAAGCCATTTACTGCCTCAAAGCATTGGTTTTGGGTTCTTATCCCATTTGGGACCAGATTTCAATAAGTCTTTCTTAACACTTCTAAACATTCTTCATCCATCTCTAGGACTTGTAATCAATTAAATTCATTGTATTATAACATATTCTAACCCAAAATAAATTTATACAAGCCATTTACTGCCTCACAGCATTGGTTGTGGGTTCTTATCCCATTTGGGACCAGATTTCAACAAGTCTTTCTTCACACTTCTAAACATTCTACATCCATCTCTAGCACTTGTAATCAATCAAATTCATTGTATTATAACATATTCTAACCCAAAATAACCTTATACAAGCCATTTACTGCCTCAAAGCAATGGTTGTGGGTTCTTATCCCATTTGGGACCAGATTTCAATAAGTCTTTCTTCACACTTCTAAACATTCTTCATCCATCTCTAGCACTTGTAATCAATCAAATTCATTGTATTATAACATATTCTAACCCAAAATAACTTTATACAATCCATTTACAGCCTCAAAGCATTGGTTGTGGGTTCTTATCCCATTTGGGACCAATTTTCAACAAGTCTTTCTTCACACTTCTAAAGATTCTTCATCCATCTCTAGCACTTGTAATCAATCAAATTCATTGTATTATAACATACTCTAACCCAAAATAACTTTATACAAGCCATTTACTGCCTCAAAGCATTGGTTTTGGGTTCTTATCCCATTTGGGACCAGATTTCAATAAGTCTTTCTTCACACTTCTAAACATTCTTCATCCATCTCTAGGACTTGTAATCAATCAAATTCATTGTATTATAACATATTCTAACCCAAAATAACTTTATACAAGCCATTTACTGCCTCACAGCATTGGTTGTGGGTTCTTATCCCATTTGGGACCAGATTTCAACAAGTCTTTCTTCACACTTCTAAACATTCTACATCCATCTCTAGCACTTGTAATCAATCAAATTCATTGTATTATAACATATTCTAACCCAAAATAACCTTATACAAGCCATTTACTGCCTCAAAGCAATGGTTGTGGGTTCTTATCCCATTTGGGACCAGATTTCAATAAGTCTTTCTTCACACTTCTAAACATTCTTCATCCATCTCTAGCACTTGTAATCAATCAAATTCATTGTATTATAACATATTCTAACCCAAAATAACTTTATACAATCCATTTACAGCCTCAAAGCATTGGTTGTGAGTTCTTATCCCATTTGGGACCAATTTTCAACAAGTCTTTCTTCACACTTCTAAAGATTCTTCATCCATCTCTAGCACTTGTAATCAATCAAATTCATTGTATTATAACATACTCTAACCCAAAATAACTTTATACAAGCCATTTACTGCCTCAAAGCATTGGTTTTGGGTTCTTATCCCATTTGGGACCAGATTTCAATAAGTCTTTCTTCACACTTCTAAACATTCTTCATCCATCTCTAGCACTTGTAATCAATCAAATTCATTGTATTATAACATATTCTAACCCAAAATAACCTTATACAATCCACTTACAGCCTCAAAGCATTGGTTGTGGGTTCTTATCCCATTTGGGACCAGATTTCAATAAGTCTTTCTTAACACTTCTAAACATTCTTCATCCATCTCTAGGACTTGTAATCAATTAAATTCATTGTATTATAACATATTCTAACCCAAAATAAATTTATACAAGCCATTTACTGCCTCAAAGCAATGGTTGTGGGTTCTTATCCCATTTGGGACCAAATTTCAATAAGTCTTTCTTCACACTTCTAAAGATTCTTCATCCATCTCTAGCACTTGTAATCAATCAAACTCATTGTATTATAACATACTCTAACCCAAAATAACTTTATACAAGCCATTTACTGCCTCAAAGCATTGGTTTTGGGTTCTTATCCCATTTGGGACCAGATTTCAATAAGTCTTTCTTAACACTTCTAAACATTCTTCATCCATCTCTAGGACTTGTAATCAATTAAATTCATTGTATTATAACATATTCTAACCCAAAATAAATTTATACAAGCCATTTACTGCCTCAAAGCATTGGTTGTGGGTTCTTATCCCATTTGGGACCAAATTTCAATAAGTCTTTCTTCACACTTCTAAACATTCTTCATCCATCTCTAGCACTTGTAATCAATCAAATTCATTGTATTATAACATATTCTAACCCAAAATAACTTTATACAATCCATTTACAGCCTCAAAGCATTGGTTGTGGGTTCTTATCCCATTTGGGACTAATTTTCAACAAGTCTTTCTTCACACTTCTAAACATTCTTCATCCATCTCTAGCACTTGTAATCAATCAAATTCATTGTATTATAACATACTCTAACCCAAAATAACTTTATACAAGCCATTTACAGCCTCAAAGCTTGGTTGTGGGTTCTTATCCAATTTGGGACTAGATTTCAATAAGTCTTTCTTAACACTTCTAAACATTCTTCATCCATCTCTAGGACTTGTAATCAATTAAATTCATTGTATTATAACATCTTCTAACCCAAAATAAATTTATACAAGCCATTTACAGCCTCAAAGCATTGGTTGTGGGTTCTTATCCCATTTGAGACCAAATTTCAATAAGTCTTTCTTCACACTTCTAAACATTCTTCATCCATCTCTAGCACTTGTAATCAATCAAATTCATTGTATTATAACATATTCTAACCTAAAATGACCTTTTACAAGCCATTTACTGCATCAATGCAATGGTTGTGGGTTCTTATCCCATTTGGGACCAAATTTCAACAAGTCTTTTTTCACACTTCTAACCATTCTTCATCCATGTCTAGGACTTGTAGTCAATCAAATTCATTGTATTATAACATATTCTAACCCAAAATAAATTTATACAAGCCATTTACTGCCTCAAAGCAATGGTTGTGGGTTCTTATCCCATTTGGGACCAGATTTCAACAAGTCTTTCTTCACACTTCTAAACATTCTACATCCATCTCTAACACTTGTAATCAATCAAATTCATTGTATTATAACATATTCTAACCCAAAATAACTTTATACAATCCATTTACAGCCTCAAAGCATTGGTTGTGGGTTCTTATCCCATTTGGGAACAGATTTCAATAAGTCTTTCTTCACACTTCTAAACATTCTTCATCCATCTCTAGGACTTGTAATCAATTAAATTCATTGTATTATAACATATTCTAACCCAAAATAAATTTATACAAGCCATTTACAGCCTCAAAGCATTGGTTGTGGGTTCTTATCCCATTTGAGACCAAATTTCAATAAGTCTTTCTTCACACTTCTAAACATTCTTCATCCATCTCTAGCACTTGTAATCAATCAAATTCATTGTATTATAACATATTCTAACCTAAAATGACCTTTTACAAGCCATTTACTGCATCAAAGCAATGGTTGTGGGTTCTTATCCCATTTGGGACCAAATTTCAACAAGTCTTTCTTCACACTTCTAACCATTCTTCATCCATGTCTAGGACTTGTAGTCAATCAAATTCATTGTATTATAACATATTCTAACCCAAAATAAATTTATACAAGCCATTTACTGCCTCAAAGCAATGGTTGTGGGTTCTTATCCCATTTGGGACCAGATTTCAACAAGTCTTTCTTCACACTTCTAAACATTCTACATCCATCTCTAGCACTTGTAATCAATCAAATTCATTGTATTATAACATATTCTAACCCAAAATAACTTTATACAATCCATTTACAGCCTCAAAGCATTGGTTGTGGGTTCTTATCCCATTTGGGAACAGATTTCAATAAGTCTTTCTTCACACTTCTAAACATTCTTCATCCATCTCTAGGACTTGTAATCAATCAAATTCATTGTATTATAACATATTCTAAACCAAAATAACTTTATACAAGCCATTTACTGCCTCACAGCATTGGTTGTGGGTTCTTATCCCATTTGGGACCAGATTTCAATAAGTCTTTCTTCACACTTCTAAACATTCTTCATCCATTCTAGCACTTGTAATCAATCAAATTCATTGTATTATAACATAATCTAACCCAAAATACCTTTTACAAGCCATTTACTGCATCAAAGCAATGGTTGTGGGTTCTTATCCCATTTGAGACCAAATTTCAACAAGTCTTTCTTCACACTTCTAACCATTCTTCATCCATGTCTAGGACTTGTAATCAATCAAATTCATTGTATTATAACATATTCTAACCCAATATAACTTTATACAAGCCATTTACTGCCTCAAAGCAATGGTTGTGGGTTATTATCCCGTTTGGGACCAGATTTCAACAAGTCTTTCTTCACACTTCTAAACATTCTACATCCATCTCTAGCACTTGTAATCAATCAAATTCATTGTATTTTAAAATATTCTAACCCAAAATAACCTTATACAAGCCATTTACTGCCTCAAAGCAATGGTTGTGGGTTCTTATCCCATTTGGGACCAGATTTCAACAAGTCTTTCTTCACACTTCTAAAGATTCTTCATCCATCTCTAGCACTTGTAATCAATCAAATTCATTGTATTATAACATACTCTAACCCAAAATAACTTTATACAAGCCATTTACTGCCTCAAAGCATTGGTTTTGGGTTCTTATCCCATTTGGGACCAGATTTCAATAAGTCTTTCTTCACACTTCCAAACATTCTTCATCCATCTCTAGCACTTGTAATCAATCAAATTCATTGTATTATAACATATTCTAACCCAAAATAACCTTATACAATCCACTTACTGCCTCAAAGCATTGGTTGTGGGTTCTTATCCCATTTGGGACCAGATTTCAATAAGTCTTTCTTAACACTTCTAAACATTCTTCATCCATCTCTAGGACTTGTAATCAATTAAATTCATTGTATTATAACATATTCTAACCCAAAATAAATTTATACAAGCCATTTACTGCCTCAAAGCAATGGTTGTGGGTTCTTATCCCATTTGGGACCAAATTTCAATAAGTCTTTCTTCACACTTCTAAAGATTCTTCATCCATCTCTAGCACTTGTAATCAATCAAATTCATTGTATTATAACATACTCTAACCCAAAATAACTTTATACAAGCTATTTACTGCCTCAAAGCATTGGTTTTGGGTTCTTATCCCATTTGGGACCAGATTTCAATAAGTCTTTCTTAACACTTCTAAACATTCTTCATCCATCTCTAGGACTTGTAATCAATTAAATTCATTGTATTATAACATATTCTAACCCAAAATAAATTTATACAAGCCATTTACTGCCTCAAAGCATTGGTTGTGGGTTCTTATCCCATTTGGGACCAAATTTCAATAAGTCTTTCTTCACACTTCTAAACATTCTTCATCCATCTCTAGCACTTGTAATCAATCAAATTCATTGTATTATAACATATTCTAACCCAAAATAACTTTATACAATCCATTTACAGCCTCAAAGCATTGGTTGTGGGTTCTTATCCCATTTGGGACTAATTTTCAACAAGTCTTTCTTCACACTTCTAAACATTCTTCATCCATCTCTAGCACTTGTAATCAATCAAATTCATTGTATTATAACATACTCTAACCCAAAATAACTTTATACAAGCCATTTACAGCCTCAAAGCTTGGTTGTGGGTTCTTATCCAATTTGGGACTAGATTTCAATAAGTCTTTCTTAACACTTCTAAACATTCTTCATCCATCTCTAGGACTTGTAATCAATTAAATTCATTGTATTATAACATATTCTAACCCAAAATAAATTTATACAAGCCATTTACAGCCTCAAAGCATTGGTTGTGGGTTCTTATCCCATTTGAGACCAAATTTCAATAAGTCTTTCTTCACACTTCTAAACATTCTTCATCCATCTCTAGCACTTGTAATCAATCAAATTCATTGTATTATAACATATTCTAACCTAAAATGACCTTTTACAAGCCATTTACTGCATCAAAGCAATGGTTGTGGGTTCTTATCCCATTTGGGACCAAATTTCAACAAGTCTTTTTTCACACTTCTAACCATTCTTCATCCATGTCTAGGACTTGTAGTCAATCAAATTCATTGTATTATAACATATTCTAAACCAAAATAACTTTATACAAGCCATTTACTGCCTCACAGCATTGGTTGTGGGTTCTTATCCCATTTGGGACCAGATTTCAATAAGTCTTTCTTCACACTTCTAAACATTCTTCATCCATTCTAGCACTTGTAATCAATCAAATTCATTGTATTATAACATATTTTAACCCAAAATACCTTTTACAAGCCATTTACTGCATCAAAGCAATGGTTGTGGGTTCTTATCCCATTTGAGACCAAATTTCAACAAGTCTTTCTTCACACTTCTAACCATTCTTCATCCATGTCTAAGACTTGTAATCAATCAAATTCATTGTATTATAACATATTCTAACCCAATATAACTTTATACAAGCCATTTACTACCTCAAAGCAATGGTTGTGGCTTATTATCCCGTTTGGGACCAGATTTCAACAAGTCTTTCTTCACACTTCTAAACATTCTACATCCATCTCTAGCACTTGTAATCAATCAAATTCATTGTATTATAAAATATTCTAACCCAAAATAACCTTATACAAGCCATTTACTGCCTCAAAGCAATGGTTGTGGGTTCTTATCCCATTTGGGACCAGATTTCAACAAGTCTTTCTTCACACTTCTAAAGATTCTTCATCCATCTCTAGCACTTGTAATCAATCAAATTCATTGTATTATAACATACTCTAACCCAAAATAACTTTATACAAGCCATTTACTGCCTCAAAGCATTGGTTTTGGGTTCTTATCCCATTTGGGACCAGATTTCAATAAGTCTTTCTTCACACTTCTAAACACTCTTCATCCATCTCTAGCACTTGTAATCAATCAAATTCATTGTATTATAACATATTCTAACCCAAAATAACTTTATACAATCCATTTACAGCCTCAAAGCATTGGTTGTGGGTTCTTATCCCATTTGGGAACAGATTTCAATAAGTCTTTCTTCACACTTCTAAACATTCTTCATCCATCTCTAGGACTTGTAATCAATCAAATTCATTGTATTATAACATATTCTAAACCAAAATAACTTTATACAAGCCATTTACTGCCTCACAGCATTGGTTGTGGGTTCTTATCCCATTTGGGACCAGATTTCAATAAGTCTTTCTTCACACTTCTAAACATTCTTCATCCATTCTAGCACTTGTAATCAATCAAATTCATTGTATTATAACATATTCTAACCTAAAATGACCTTTTACAAGCCATTTACTGCATCAAAGCAATGGTTGTGGGTTCTTATCCCATTTGGGACCAAATTTCAACAAGTCTTTCTTCACACTTCTAACCATTCTTCATCCATGTCTAGGACTTGTAGTCAATCAAATTCATTGTATTATAACATATTCTAACCCAAAATAAATTTATACAATCCATTTACAGCCTCAAAGCATTGGTTGTGGGTTCTTATCCCATTTGGGAACAGATTTCAATAAGTCTTTCTTCACACTTCTAAACATTCTTCATCCATCTCTAGGACTTGTAATCAATCAAATTCATTGTATTATAACATATTCTAAACCAAAATAACTTTATACAAGCCATTTACTGCCTCACAGCATTGGTTGTGGGTTCTTATCCCATTTGGGACCAGATTTCAATAAGTCTTTCTTCACACTTCTAAACATTCTTCATCCATTCTAGCACTTGTAATCAATCAAATTCATTGTATTATAACATATTCTAACCCAAAATACCTTTTACAAGCCATTTACTGCATCAAAGCAATGGTTGTGGGTTCTTATCCCATTTGAGACCAAATTTCAACAAGTCTTTCTTCACACTTCTAACCATTCTTCATCCATGTCTAGGACTTGTAATCAATCAAATTCATTGTATTATAACATATTCTAACCCAATATAACTTTATACAAGCCATTTACTGCCTCAAAGCAATGGTTGTGGGTTATTATCCCGTTTGGGACCAGATTTCAACAAGTCTTTCTTCACACTTCTAAACATTCTACATCCATCTCTAGCACTTGTAATCAATCAAATTCATTGTATTATAAAATATTCTAACCCAATATAACCTTATACAAGCCATTTACTGCCTCAAAGCAATGGTTGTGGGTTCTTATCCCATTTGGGACCAGATTTCAACAAGTCTTTCTTCACACTTCTAAAGATTCTTCATCCATCTCTAGCACTTGTAATCAATCAAATTCATTGTATTATAACATACTCTAACCCAAAATAACTTTATACAAGCCATTTACTGCCTCAAAGCATTGGTTTTGGGTTCTTATCCCATTTGGGACCAGATTTCAATAAGTCTTTCTTCACACTTCCAAACATTCTTCATCCATCTCTAGCACTTGTAATCAATCAAATTCATTGTATTATAACATATTCTAACCCAAAATAACTTTATACAATCCATTTACAGCCTCAAAGCATTGGTTGTGGGTTCTTATCCCATTTGGGACCAATTTTCAACAAGTCTTTCTTCACACTTCTAAAAATTCTTCATCCATCTCTAGCACTTGTAATCAATCAAATTCATTGTATTATAACATACTCTAACCCAAAATAACTTTATACAAGCCATTTACTGCCTCAAAGCATTGGTTTTGGGTTCTTATCCCATTTGGGACCAGATTTCAATAAGTCTTTCTTCACACTTCTAAACATTCTTCATCCATCTCTAGGACTTGTAATCAATCAAATTCATTGTATTATAACATATTCTAACCTAAAATAACTTTATACAAGCCATTTACTGCCTCACAGCATTGGTTGTGGATTCTTATCCCATTTGGGACCAGATTTCAATAAGTCTTTCTTCACACTTCTAAACATTCTTCATCCATCTCTAGGACTTGTAATCAATTAAATTCATTGTATTATAACATATTCTAACCCAAAATAAATTTATACAAGCCATTTACAGCCTCAAAGCATTGGTTGTGGGTTCTTATCCCATTTGAGACCAAATTTCAATAAGTCTTTCTTCACACTTCTAAACATTCTTTATCCATCTCTAGCACTTGTAATCAATCAAATTCATTGTATTATAACATATTCTAACCCAAAATGACCTTTTACAAGCCATTTACTGCATCAAAGCAATGGTTGTGGGTTCTTATCCCATTTGGGACCAAATTTCAACAAGTCTTTCTTCACACTTCTAACCATTCTTCATCCATGTCTAGGACTTGTAATCAATCAAATTCATTGTATTATAACATATTCTAACCCAAAATAAATTTATACAAGCCATTTACTGCCTCAAAGCAATGGTTGTGGGTTCTTATCCCATTTGGGACCAGATTTCAACAAGTCTTTCTTCACACTTCTAAAGATTCTTCATCCATCTCTAGCACTTGTAATCAATCAAATTCATTGTATTATAACATACTCTAACCCAAAATACCTTTTACAAGCCATTTACTGCATCAAAGCAATGGTTGTGGGTTCTTATCCCATTTGAGACCAAATTTCAACAAGTCTTTCTTCACACTTCTAAACATTCTTCATCCATCTCTAGGACTTGTAATCAATCAAATTCATTGTATTATAACATATTCTAACCCAAAATAACTTTATACAAGCCATTTACTGCGTCACAGCATTGGTTGTGGGTTCTTATCCCATTTGGGACCAGATTTCAATAAGTCTTTCTTCACACTTCTAAACATTCTTCATCCATCTCTAGGACTTGTATCAATTAAATTCATTGTATTATAACATATTCTAACCCAAAATAACTTTATACAAGCCATTTACTGCCTCAAAGCATTGGTTTTGGGTTCTTATCCCATTTGGGACCAGATTTCAACAAGTCATTCTTCACACTTCTAAAAATTCTTCATCCATCTCTAGCACTTGTAATCAATCAAATTCATTGTATTATAACATACTCTAACCCAAAATAACTTTATACAAGCCATTTACTGCCTCAAAGCATTGGTTTTGGGTTCTTATCCCATTTGGGACCAGATTTCAATAAGTCTTTCTTCACACTTCTAAACATTCTTCATCCATCTCTAGGACTTGTAATCAATCAAATTCATTGTATTATAACATATTCTAACCTAAAATAACTTTATACAAGCCATTTACTGCCTCACAGCATTGGTTGTGGGTTCTTATCCCATTTGGGACCAGATTTCAATAAGTCTTTCTTCACACTTCTAAACATTCTTCATCCATCTCTAGGACTTGTAATCAATTAAATTCATTGTATTATAACATATTCTAACCCAAAATAAATTTATACAAGCCATTTACAGCCTCAAAGCATTGGTTGTGGGTTCTTATCCCATTTGAGACCAAATTTCAATAAGTCTTTCTTCACACTTCTAAACATTCTTTATCCATCTCTAGCACTTGTAATCAATCAAATTCATTGTATTATAACATATTCTAACCCAAAATGACCTTTTACAAGCCATTTACTGCATCAAAGCAATGGTTGTGGGTTCTTATCCCATTTGGGACCAAATTTCAACAAGTCTTTCTTCACACTTCTAACCATTCTTCATCCATGTCTAGGACTTGTAATCAATCAAATTCATTGTATTATAACATATTCTAACCCAAAATAAATTTATACAAGCCATTTACTGCCTCAAAGCAATGGTTGTGGGTTCTTATCCCATTTGGGACCAGATTTCAACAAGTCTTTCTTCACACTTCTAAAGATTCTTCATCCATCTCTAGCACTTGTAATCAATCAAATTCATTGTATTATAACATACTCTAACCCAAAATACCTTTTACAAGCCATTTACTGCATCAAAGCAATGGTTGTGGGTTCTTATCCCATTTGAGACCAAATTTCAACAAGTCTTTCTTCACACTTCTAAACATTCTTCATCCATCTCTAGGACTTGTAATCAATCAAATTCATTGTATTATAACATATTCTAACCCAAAATAACTTTATACAAGCCATTTACTGCGTCACAGCATTGGTTGTGGGTTCTTATCCCATTTGGGACCAGATTTCAATAAGTCTTTCTTCACACTTCTAAACATTCTTCATCCATCTCTAGGACTTGTATCAATTAAATTCATTGTATTATAACATATTCTAACCCAAAATAAATTTATACAAGCCATTTACAGCCTCAAAGCATTGGTTGTGGGTTCTTATCCCATTTGAGACCAAATTTCAATAAGTCTTTCTTCACACTTCTAAAGATTCTTCATCCATCTCTAGCACTTGTAATCAATCAAATTCATTGTATTATAACATACTCTAACCCAAAATAACTTTATACAAGCCATTTACTGCCTCAAAGCATTGGTTTTGGGTTCTTATCCCATTTGGGACCAGATTTCAATAAGTCTTTCTTCACACTTCTAAACATTCTTCATCCATCTCTAGCACTTGTAATCAATCAAATTCATTGTATTATAACATATTCTAACCCAAAATAACTTTATACAAGCCATTTACTGCCTCACAGCATTGGTTGTGGGTTCTTATCCCATTTGGGACCAGATTTCAATAAGTCTTTCTTCACACTTCTAAACATTCTTCATCCATTCTAGCACTTGTAATCAATCAAATTCATTGTATTATAACATATTCTAACCCAAAATACCTTTTACAAGCCATTTACTGCATCAAAGCAATGGTTGTGGGTTCTTATCCCATTTGAGACCAAATTTCAACAAGTCTTTCTTCACACTTCTAACCATTCTTCATCCATGTCTAGGACTTGTAATCAATCAAATTCATTGTATTATAACATATTCTAACCCAATATAACTTTATACAAGCCATTTACTGCCTCAAAGCAATGGTTGTGGGTTATTATCCCATTTGGGACCAGATTTCAACAAGTCTTTCTTCACACTTCTAAACATTCTACATCCATCTCTAGCACTTGTAATCAATCAAATTCATTGTATTATAACATATTCTAACCCAAAATAACCTTATACAAGCCATTTACTGCCTCAAAGCAATGGTTGTGGGTTCTTATCCCATTTGGGACCAGATTTCAATAAGTCTTTCTTCACACTTCTAAACATTCTTCATCCATCTCTAGCACTTGTAATCAATCAAATTCATTGTATTATAACATATTCTAACCCAAAATAACTTTATACAATCCATTTACAGCCTCAAAGCATTGGTTGTGGGTTCTTATCCCATTTGGGACCAATTTTCAACAAGTCTTTCTTCACACTTCTAAAGATTCTTCATCCATCTCTAGCACTTGTAATCAATCAAATTCATTGTATTATAACATACTCTAACCCAAAACAACTTTATACAAGCCATTTACTGCCTCAAAGCATTGGTTTTGGGTTCTTATCCCATTTGGGACCAGATTTCAATAAGTCTTTCTTCACACTTCTAAACATTCTTCATCCATCTCTAGCACTTGTAATCAATCAAATTCATTGTATTATAACATATTCTAACCCAAAATAACTTTATACAATCCATTTACAGCCTCAAAGCATTGGTTGTGGGTTCTTATCCCATTTGGGACCAATTTTCAACAAGTCTTTTTCACACTTCTAAAGATTCTTCATCCATCTCTAGCACTTGTAATCAATCAAATTCATTGTATTATAACATACTCTAACCCAAAATAACTTTATACAAGCCATTTACTGCCTCAAAGCATTGGTTTTGGGTTCTTATCCCATTTGGGACCAGATTTCAATAAGTCTTTCTTCACACTTCTAAACATTCTTCATCCATCTCTAGGACTTGTAATCAATCAAATTCATTGTATTACAACATATTCTAACCCAAAATAAATTTATACAAGCCATTTACTGCCTCACAGCATTGGTTGTGGGTTCTTATCCCATTTGGGACCAGATTTCAATAAGTCTTTCTTCACACTTCTAAACATTCTTCATCCATCTCTAGGACTTGTAATCAATTAAATTCATTGTATTATAACATATTCTAACCCAAAATAAATTTATACAAGCCATTTACAGCCTCAAAGCATTGGTTGTGGGTTCTTATCCCATTTGAGACCAAATTTCAATAAGTCTTTCTTCACACTTCTAAACATTCTTCATCCATCTCTAGCACTTGTAATCAATCAAATTCATTGTATTATAACATATTCTAACCCAAAATGACCTTTTACAAGCCATTTACTGCATCAAAGCAATGGTTGTGGGTTCTTATCCCATTTAGGACCAAATTTCAACAAGTCTTTCTTCACACTTCTAACCATTCTTCATCCATGTCTAGGACTTGTAATCAATCAAATTCATTGTATTATAACATATTCTAACCCAAAATAAATTTATACAAGCCATTTACTGCCTCAAAGCAATGGTTGTGGGTTCTTATCCTATTTGGGACCAGATTTCAACAAGTCTTTCTTCACACTTCTAAACATTCTACATCCATCTCTAGCACTTGTAATCAATCAAATTGATTGTATTATAACATATTCTAACCCAAAATAACCTTATACAAGCCATTTACTGCCTCAAAGCAATGGTTGTGGGTTCTTATCCCATTTGGGACCAGATTTCAATAAGTCTTTCTTCACACTTCTAAACATTCTTCATCCATCTCTAGCACTTGTAATCAATCAAATTCATTGTATTATAACATATTCTAACCCAAAATAACTTTATACAATCCATTTACAGCCTCAAAGCATTGGTTGTGGGTTCTTATCCCATTTGGGACCAATTTTCAACAAGTCTTTCTTCACACTTCTAAAGATTCTTCATCCATCTCGAGCACTTGTAATCAATCAAATTCATTGTATTATAACATACTCTAACCCAAAACAACTTTATACAAGCCATTTATTGCCTCAAAGCATTGGTTTTGGGTTCTTATCCCATTTGGGACCAGATTTCAATAAGTCTTTCTTCACACTTCTAAACATTCTTCATCCATCTCTAGCACTTGTAATCAATTAAATTCATTGTATTATAACATATTCTAACCCAAAATAACTTTATACAATCCATTTACAGCCTCAAAGCATTGGTTGTGGGTTCTTATCCCATTTGGGACCAATTTTCAACAAGTCTTTTTCACACTTCTAAAGATTCTTCATCCATCTCTAGCACTTGTAATCAATCAAATTCATTGTATTATAACATACTCTAACCCAAAATAACTTTATACAAGCCATTTACTGCCTCAAAGCATTGGTTTTGGGTTCTTATCCCATTTGGGACCAGATTTCAATAAGTCTTTCTTCACACTTCTAAACATTCTTCATCCATCTCTAGGACTTGTAATCAATCAAATTCATTGTATTATAACATATTCTAACCCAAAATAACTTTATACAAGCCATTTACTGCCTCACAGCATTGGTTGTGGGTTCTTATCCCATTTGGGACCAGATTTCAATAAGTCTTTCTTCACACTTCTAAACATTCTTCATCCATCTCTAGGACTTGTAATCAATTAAATTCATTGTATTATAACATATTCTAACCCAAAATAAATTTATACAAGCCATTTACAGCCTCAAAGCATTGGTTGTGGGTTCTTATCCCATTTGAGACCAAATTTCAATAAGTCTTTCTTCACACTTCTAAACATTCTTCATCCATCTCTAGCACTTGTAATCAATCAAATTCATTGTATTATAACATATTCTAACCCAAAATGACCTTTTACAAGCCATTTACTGCATCAAAGCAATGGTTGTGGGTTCTTATCCCATTTGGGACCAAATTTCAACAAGTCTTTCTTCACACTTCTAACCATTCTTCATCCATGTCTAGGACTTGTAATCAATCAAATTCATTGTATTATAACATATTCTAACCCAAAATAAATTTATACAAGCCATTTACTGCCTCAAAGCAATGGTTGTGGGTTCTTATCCTATTTGGGACCAGATTTCAACAAGTCTTTCTTCACACTTCTAAACATTCTACATCCATCTCTAGCACTTGTAATCAATCAAAATCATTGTATTATAACATATTCTAACCCAAAATAACTTTATACAATCCATTTACAGCCTCAAAGCATTGGTTGTGGGTTCTTATCCCATTTGGGACCAGATTTCAATAAGTCTTTCTTCACACTTCTAAACATTCTTCATCCATCTCTAGGACTTGTAATCAATCAAATTCATTGTATTATAACATATTCTAACCCAAAATAACTTTATACAAGCCATTTACTGCCTCACAGCATTGGTTGTGGGTTCTTATCCCATTTGGGACCAGATTTCAATAAGTCTTTCTTCACACTTCTAAACATTCTTCATCCATTCTAGCACTTGTAATCAATCAAATTCATTGTATTATAACATATTCTAACCCAAAATACCTTTTACAAGCCATTTACTGCATCAAAGCAATGGTTGTGGGTTCTTATCCCATTTGAGACCAAATTTCAACAAGTCTTTCTTCACACTTCTAACCATTCTTCATCCATGTCTAGGACTTGTAATCAATCAAATTCATTGTATTATAACATATTCTAACCCAATATAACTTTATACAAGCCATTTACTGCCTCAAAGCAATGGTTGTGGGTTATTATCCCATTTGGGACCAGATTTCAACAAGTCTTTCTTCACACTTCTAAACATTCTACATCCATCTCTAGCACTTGTAATCAATCAAATTCATTGTATTATAACATATTCTAACCCAAAATAACCTTATACAAGCCATTTACTGCCTCAAAGCAATGGTTGTGGGTTCTTATCCCATTTGGGACCAGATTTCAATAAGTCTTTCTTCACACTTCTAAACATTCTTCATCCATCTCTAGCACTTGTAATCAATCAAATTCATTGTATTATAACATATTCTAACCCAAAATAACTTTATACAATCCATTTACAGCCTCAAAGCATTGGTTGTGGGTTCTTATCCCATTTGGGACCAATTTTCAACAAGTCTTTCTTCACACTTCTAAAGATTCTTCATCCATCTCTAGCACTTGTAATCAATCAAATTCATTGTATTATAACATACTCTAACCCAAAATAACTTTATACAAGCCATTTACTGCCTCAAAGCATTGGTTTTGGGTTCTTATCCCATTTGGGACCAGATTTCAATAAGTCTTTCTTCACACTTCTAAACATTCTTCATCCATCTTTAGGACTTGTAATCAATCAAATTCATTGTATTATAACATATTCTAACCCAAAATAACTTTATACAAGCCACTTACTGCCTCACAGCATTGGTTGTGGGTTCTTATCCCATTTGGGACCAGATTTCAATAAGTCTTTCTTTACACTTCTAAACATTCTTCATCCATTCTAGCACTTGTAATCAATCAAATTCATTGTATTATAACATATTCTAACCCAAAATACCTTTTACAAGCCATTTACTGCATCAAAGCAATGGTTGTGGGTTCTTATCCCATTTGAGACCAAATTTCAACAAGTCTTTCTTCACACTTCTAAACATTCTTCATCCATCTCTAGCACTTGTAATCAATCAAATTCATTGTATTATAACATATTCTAACCCAAAATAACTTTATACAATCCATTTACAGCCTCAAAGCTTTGGTTGTGGGTTCTTATCCCATTTGGGACCAATTTTCAACAAGTCTTTCTTCACACTTCTAAAGATTCTTCATCCATCTCTAGCACTTGTAATCAATCAAATTCATTGTATTATAACATACTCTAACCCAAAATAACTTTATACAAGCCATTTACTGCCTCAAAGCATTGGTTTTGGGTTCTTATCCCATTTGGGACCAGATTTCAATAAGTCTTTCTTCACACTTCCAAACATTCTTCATCCATCTCTAGCACTTGTAATCAATCAAATTCATTGTATTATAACATATTCTAACCCAAAATAACTTTATACAATCCATTTACAGCCTCAAAGCATTGGTTGTGGGTTCTTATCCCATTTGGGACCAATTTTCAACAAGTCTTTTTTCACACTTCTAAAGATTCTTCATCCATCTCTAGCACTTGTAATCAATCAAATTCATTGTATTATAACATACTCTAACCCAAAATAACTTTATACAAGCCATTTACTGCCTCAAAGCATTGGTTTTGGGTTCTTATCCCATTTGGGACCAGATTTCAATAAGTCTTTCTTCACACTTCTAAACATTCTTCATCCATCTCTAGCACTTGTAATCAATCAAATTCATTGTATTATAACATATTCTAACCCAAAATAACTTTATACAATCCATTTACAGCCTCAAAGCATTGGTTGTGGGTTCTTATCCCATTTGGGACCAATTTTCAACAAGTCTTTTTTCACACTTCTAAAGATTCTTCATCCATCTCTAGCACTTGTAATCAATCAAATTCATTGTATTATAACATACTCTAACCCAAAATAACTTTATACAAGCCATTTACTGCCTCAAAGCATTGGTTTTGGGTTCTTATCCCATTTGGGACCAGATTTCAATAAGTCTTTCTTCACACTTCTAAACATTCTTCATCCATCTCTAGGACTTGTAATCAATCAAATTCATTGTATTATAACATATTCTAACCCAAAATAACTTTATACAAGCCATTTACTGCCTCACAGCATTGGTTGTGGGTTCTTATCCCATTTGGGACCAGATTTCAATAAGTCTTTCTTCACACTTCTAAACATTCTTCATCCATCTCTAGGACTTGTAATCAATTAAATTCATTGTATTATAACATATTCTAACCCAAAATAAATTTATACAAGCCATTTACAGCCTCAAAGCATTGGTTGTGGGTTCTTATCCCATGTGAGACCAAATTTCAATAAGTCTTTCTTGACACTTCTAAACATTCTTCATCCATCTCTAGCACTTGTAATCAATCAAATTCATTGTATTATAACATATTCTAACCCAAAATGACCTTTTACAAGCCATTTACTGCATCAAAGCAATGGTTGTGGGTTCTTATCCCATTTGGGACCAAATTTCAACAAGTCTTTCTTCACACTTCTAACCATTCTTCATCCATGTCTAGGACTTGTAATCAATCAAATTCATTGTATTATAACATATTCTAACCCAAAATAAATTTATACAAGCCATTTACTGCCTCAAAGCAATGGTTGTGGGTTCTTATCCTATTTGGGACCAGATTTCAACAAGTCTTTCTTCACACTTCTAAACATTCTACATCCATCTCTAGCACTTGTAATCAATCAAAATCATTGTATTATAACATATTCTAACCCAAAATAACTTTATACAATCCATTTACAGCCTCAAAGCATTGGTTTTGGGTTCTTATCCCATTTGGGACCAGATTTCAATAAGTCTTTCTTCACACTTCTAAACATTCTTCATCCATCTCTAGCACTTGTAATCAATCAAATTCATTGTATTATAACATACTCTAACCCAAAATAACTTTATACAAGCCATTTACTGCCTCAAAGCATTGGTTTTGGGTTCTTATCCCATTTGGGACCAGATTTCAATAAGTCTTTCTTCACACTTCTAAACATTCTTCATCCATCTATAGGACTTGTAATCAATCAAATTCATTGTATTATAACATATTCTAACCCAAAATAACTTTATACAAGCCATTTACAGCCTCAAAGCATTGGTTGTGGGTTCTTATCCCATTTGGGACCAATTTTCAACAAGTCTTTTTTCACACTTCTAAAGATTCTTCATCCATCTCTAGCACTTGTAATCAATCAAATTCATTGTATTATAACATACTCTAACCCAAAATAACTTTATACAAGCCATTTACTGCCTCAAAGCATTGGTTTTGGGTTCTTATCCCATTTGGGACCAATTTTCAACAAGTCTTTCTTCACACTTCTAAAGATTCTTCATCCATCTCTAGCACTTGTAATCAATCAAATTCATTGTATTATAACATACTCTAACCCAAAATAACTTTATACAAGCCATTTACTGCCTCAAAGCATTGGTTTTGGGTTCTTATCCCATTTGGGACCAGATTTCAATAAGTCTTTCTTCACACTTCTAAACATTCTTCATCCATCTTTAGGACTTGTAATCAATCAAATTCATTGTATTATAACATATTCTAACCCAAAATAACTTTATACAAGCCATTTACTGCCTCACAGCATTGGTTGTGGGTTCTTATCCCATTTGGGACCAGATTTCAATAAGTCTTTCTTCACACTTCTAAACATTCTTCATCCATTCTAGCACTTGTAATCAATCAAATTCATTGTATTATAACATATTCTAACCCAAAATACCTTTTACAAGCCATTTACTGCATCAAAGCAATGGTTGTGGGTTCTTATCCCATTTGAGACCAAATTTCAACAAGTCTTTCTTCACACTTCTAAACATTCTTCATCCATCTCTAGCACTTGTAATCAATCAAATTCATTGTATTATAACATATTCTAACCCAAAATAACTTTATACAATCCATTTACAGCCTCAAAGCATTGGTTGTGGGTTCTTATCCCATTTGGGACCAATTTTCAAAAAGTCTTTCTTCACACTTCTAAAGATTCTTCATCCATCTCTAGCACTTGTAATCAATCAAATTCATTGTATTATAACATACTCTAACCCAAAATAACTTTATACAAGCCATTTACTGCCTCAAAGCATTGGTTTTGGGTTCTTATCCCATTTGGGACCAGATTTCAATAAGTCTTTCTTCACACTTCTAAACATTCTTCATCCATCTCTAGCACTTGTAATCAATCAAATTCATTGTATTATAACATATTCTAACCCAAAATAACTTTATACAATCCATTTACAGCCTCAAAGCATTGGTTGTGGGTTCTTATCCCATTTGGGACCAATTTTCAACAAGTCTTTTTTCACACTTCTAAAGATTCTTCATCCATCTCTAGCACTTGTAATCAATCAAATTCATTGTATTATAACATACTCTAACCCAAAATAACTTTATACAAGCCATTTACTGCCTCAAAGCATTGGTTTTGGGTTCTTATCCCATTTGGGACCAGATTTCAATAAGTCTTTCTTCACACTTCTAAACATTCTTCATCCATCTCTAGGACTTGTAATCAATCAAATTCATTGTATTATAACATATTCTAACCCAAAATAACTTTATACAAGCCATTTACTGCCTCACAGCATTGGTTGTGGGTTCTTATCCCATTTGGGACCAGATTTCAATAAGTCTTTCTTCACACTTCTAAACATTCTTCATCCATCTCTAGGACTTGTAATCAATTAAATTCATTGTATTATAACAGATTCTAACCCAAAATAAATTTATACAAGCCATTTACAGCCTCAAAGCATTGGTTGTGGGTTCTTATCCCATTTGAGACCAAATTTCAATAAGTCTTTCTTCACACTTCTAAACATTCTTCATCCATCTCTAGCACTTGTAATCAATCAAATTCATTGTATTATAACATATTCTAACCCAAAATGACCTTTTACAAGCCATTTACTGCATCAAAGCAATGGTTGTGGGTTCTTATCCCATTTGGGACCAAATTTCAACAAGTCTTTCTTCACACTTCTAACCATTCTTCATCCATGTCTAGGACTTGTAATCAATCAAATTCATTGTATTATAACATATTCTAACCCAAAATAAATTTATACAAGCCATTTACTGCCTCAAAGCAATGGTTGTGGGTTCTTATCCTATTTGGGACCAGATTTCAACAAGTCTTTCTTCACACTTCTAAACATTCTACATCCATCTCTAGCACTTGTAATCAATCAAAATCATTGTATTATAACATATTCTAACCCAAAATAACTTTATACAATCCTATTTACAGCCTCAAAGCATTGGTTGTGGGTTCTTATCCCATTTGGGACCAGATTTCAATAAGTCTTTCTTCACACTTCTAAACATTCTTCATCCATCTCTAGGACTTGTAATCAATCAAATTCATTGTATTATAACATATTCTAACCCAAAATAACTTTATACAAGCCATTTACTGCCTCACAGCATTGGTTGTGGGTTCTTATCCCATTTGGGACCAGATTTCAATAAGTCTTTCTTCACACTTCTAAACATTCTTCATCCATTCTAGCACTTGTAATCAATCAAATTCATTGTATTATAACATATTCTAACCCAAAATACCTTTTACAAGCCATTTACTGCATCAAAGCAATGGTTGTGGGTTCTTATCCCATTTGGGACCAAATTTCAACAAGTCTTTCTTCACACTTCTAACCATTCTTCATCCATGTCTAGGACTTGTAATCAATCAAATTCATTGTATTATAACATATTCTAACCCAATATAACTTTATACAAGCCATTTACTGCCTCAAAGCAATGGTTGTGGGTTCTTATCCCATTTGGGACCAGATTTCAATAAGTCTTTCTTCACACTTCTAAACATTCTTCATCCATCTTTAGGACTTGTAATCAATCAAATTCATTGTATTATAACATATTCTAACCCAAAATAACTTTATACAAGCCATTTACTGTAAATTGGATATAGAAATGATCATGTTCGAGATGATCATGTCCGGGATCGAGAGATGATCATGTCCGGGATCGAGAGAAGTCTTGTCCGGGATCAAGAGAAATCTTCGATCCGGTATCCATCCTTGGTCGAGTAATGGGATCGACCGGATATCGAGCCGTATCGAGGAATCCTTCCATCCGGGATCGAGTGCCTCGAGCCACGACCGTCCGTACAACCTCGTCCGTACAAGCCCATCCGTACAAGCCCATCCGTACAGCCTCGACATCACCTCAAGCCTCATTGTCCAGTCCAATAAAGAGGCCCGTTTAAGGTTGCGAAGAAGAAGAAATGAGCATCTAGATCCTACCCCTATGTGTTGTGACCGTTGGAGCTTCAAAACAAGAGACACTCACGTGATTGTTTAAGGAGAGACACAACATGGACCCATCGCTTTCACTCGAACCTTGAAGCCAAAATATCTTGTATATTTGTTATTATTTTATACTCTTTGTAGTGTCCATATATAGTTTGTATCTAGGTCATTTTTATAGGTATGAAAAGAGAAGAACTCTCTTTCTTCACCACACTTCTCTCACCTCTCAAACTCGCATTCTTCTTCAAATCTTTCTCAAACTCACTTGTTCTTAATCTCCTCTAATTCCTTTCGAAAACTTACATGGTATCAGAGCCAGGTTCCTAAGATCCTAGCTATTCTCGTTCTCTAAGTACAATTTCTTCTTTCGGTTTCTAAGATTTTGAAAGCTTGAAGCTTGTTCTTGAAATTTTTGGTCATGGATGTCATGAAGAATTTGGTTATTCCGGTTACTCTCAAGGGAGGTAACTATTTGTTGTGGGCAAGGACCACAAAGACGGCCTTGTGTGGTCGTGGACTTTGGAGTCACATTGAGAAAGGTGAAGCTCCAAAGGAAAGTGAAGATGGCAAGGAGATTGTCCCTTGCGACGAGGTGAAGTGGTTTCAAGAAGACCAAACCGTTTTGGGGCTCATTCAAAACTCTCTAGAGGCGCCTATTCTTGAAGCATACTCATATTGTGAGACGGCAAAGGAGTTGTGGGATACACTCAAGAATGTTTTTGGAAATGTTACTAACTTGAACCGGGTTTTTGAAGTCAAACGTGCTATCAACAACCTCAGCCAAGAGGACATGGAGTTTACCAAGCATTTTGGAAAGTTTAGATCTCTTTGGGCAGAGCTTGAAATGTTGAGACCAAGCTCGGTGGATCCGGTAGTCATCAACGAACGTCGTGAGCAAGATAAGGTGTTCGGTCTTCTCTTGACTTTAAATCCTTCTTACAATGACCTCATCAAACATATTCTTCGGTCCGACAAGCTTCCAAGTCTTGATGAGGTGTGTTCTCAAGTTCAACGAGAACACGGGTCCATGGGTTTGTTTGGTGGTAAGGGGGAGCTTGTGTCGGCTAACAATGTGGAGCTAGTGTCGGCTAACAAGAGCTACTACCGAGGACACAACACCAACAACAACAAGAGGAACATTCCTACTTGTCACCATTGCAAGAAACCGGGTCATATCAAGGATAAGTGTTGGGTACTTTACCCTCACCTTCGCCCAAGAGAAGACAACCGAGAACCAAGGGCTAATCAAGCAAGCGTTTCCGGTGAGATCCAAGCTCCGGAGACAAAGGTACAAATTCTTGCGGAGAGTGGAGCAGCCATGGCCGCGTCTTCTGACTTGGTGAGGAGGTCTGACCTCGATGCACTCATCAAAGCTCTCAAGGAGTCGTCCGGTAAGGCTACTCTTGCTCTCAACACTTTAAAACCGCTTATTGTTGATTCCGGAGCATCTCACCATATGATTAGTGACTCTAAGTTAATTAGTGACATTAAACCGGCTATTGGAAATGTTGTTATTGCTAATGGAACTAAAGTACCGGTTAAAGGAGTAGGAGATTTAGAATTGTTTGATAAGAAATCCAAAGCTTTTTATATGCCTAGCTTTACTCCAAACTTGTTATCCGTTAAGAAAGCTACTACCGATTTGAATTGTTATGCAATATTTGGTCCTCACAATATTCATTTTCAGGATATTGAAACGAGTAAGGTGCTTGGCCATGGAGCCACTAAAGATGGCTTATATGTGCTTGAGGACTTGAAACTATCCCCTACTTTACCTTCTTGCTTTAGTTCTATTCTTGTTAGTGCTAATAGTGCAATTTGGCATGCTAGACTTGGTCACCCTCACTCTCGTGCTTTAAATCTTATGTTGCCTAATATGTCTTTTAAAAATGATGATTGTGAAGCTTGTATTCTTGGCAAACATTGCAAAAGTGTTTATCCTAAATCAAGTACTATTTATGAGAATTGTTTTGATTTGATTCACTCGGATGTGTGGACATCACCTTGTTTATCTAGAGAAAATCAAAAGTATTATGTGACTTTTATTGATGAAAAATCCAAGTATACTTGGTTAACTTTGTTACCTTCAAAGGATAGAGTTCTTGAGGCCTTTATAAGTTTTCAAAATTATGTGACTAACCACTATAATGCCAAGATTAAGATTTTGAGATCAGATAATGGTGGGGAGTACACAAGTCATGCATTCAAACAACATTTAGCTAAACATGGGATCATTCAACAAACAAGTTGCCCGTATACACCACAACAAAATGGAGTGGCCGAGAGAAAGAACCGTCATCTCATGGAGGTGTCCCGATCAATGATGTTTCATACAAATGTGCCAAAGAGATTTTGGGGAGATGCCGTAGTAGCCGCATGCTACTTGATCAATCGCACACCAACAAAAATACTAAGCGATCTCTCTCCCTTTGAAATTCTTAATAAAACTAAACCATCTATTAGTCACTTACGTGTGTTTGGATGTGTTTGTTATGTGTTAAAACCAGGAGAGTTACGTAACAAGTTGGAGGCCAAGAGCACTAAGTGCATGCTTATCGGCTACTCCTCAACACAAAAAGGGTACAAGTGTTATGATCCGGAAGCTAGAAGAGTATTGGTTTCTAGAGATGTGAAGTTTGTAGAATCAAGTGGGTACTATGACAAGAGGAATTGGGATGAACTCAAGGACTTATCTCAATCACCTTCCGATCGTGCAACAAACCTTCGAGTAATCTTGGAGAAGCTCGGTCTAGATAGCTTCCAAGACAAGAATGGGTCTACCAAGACATCCACCTCGGATCAAGTAACAAATGATCAAGAAGCAAGTGCAAGTGACACACATCATGAAGAAGAACCATTAGATCATGGTGATGATGGACTTGATCATGAGTATAGTGAGGGCGAAGAGGGTTTAAATTCACTAAGTGAAGAAGAAGATCCTACACAAGAGGAGTCTAATGATGTGGATCAAGGAGAACAACCTCAAGAAGAAATTATTGAATTAAGAAGAAGTGAACGCATCAAGTCTCATCCCTCAAACTGGAAAAACACTCGGGTGTATTACAACAACGTAGCCGTGGCTCATCCAATACAAGCCGTGTGTACTCTAGCTCACTTACCGATGGAATATCAAGTCTATCTTACCCAAGTAGATTCACATTGGATTCCCCAAAGCTATGATGAAGCTAAAGATCATAAAGAATGGAGAGATGCGGTAAACAATGAAGTTAAACCATGGAAAACAATCATACATGGGATGAAGCCGAGTTACCAAAGGGAAAGAAAGCGGTCACTTCACGGTGGATCTTTACGATCAAGTACAAAAGTAATGGAGAGATTGAACGTTACAAGGCTCGACTTGTAGCAAGGGGATTCACACAAACATATGGAGAAGACTATCTTGATACTTTTGCTCCGGTAGCCAAACTCCATACTATTCGAGTTGTGCTATCTTTGGCCGTTAACTTAGAATGGGAATTATGGCAAATGGACGTTAAGAATGCTTTTCTACAAGGCGAGTTAGAAGATGAGGTGTATATGAGACCACCACCGGGTCTAGAGGACACTATTGAATCCGGGAAGGTATTCAAACTCAACAAGGCCATATATGGATTAAAGCAATCCCCTCGAGCGTGGTATCACAAGTTGAGCAACACTTTGATGGAACGAGGTTTCAAGAGGTCCGAAGCCGATCATACCCTATTCACAATCACTAGCCAAGAAGGTATTGTAGTCATTCTTGTATATGTGGATGATATCATCATATCCGGGAATGACAAGGTAGGGATACAAGACACCAAATCCTTTCTAAAATCTGTTTTTGATATTAAAGATCTTGGTGAACTTAAGTATTTTCTTGGTATTGAAGTTTGTAGATCTAAGGAAGGTTTATTTATATCTCAACGAAAATATACACTTGACCTTTTGAATGAAGTTGGTAAATTAGGTTCAAGACCGGTGGCATCACCACTAGAAGTGGATTTCCAAGTTAACCGAGAGGGGGAGAAAGGAAATGAGCCATATGAAGATGCATCACAATATCGACGTCTAGTGGGTAAGCTTATTTACTTAACAATTACTAGACCTGACATTTGCTATTCCGTGAACCAGGTGAGTCAACATATGCAAGCCCCAACGGTGCATCATTGGAACATGGTGAACCGCATACTTAAGTATCTCAAGGGTGCACCGGGTCAAGGCATATGGATGGGGTGCAACAAGAACACGGAGCTAGTGGGGTATTGTGATGCGGATTATGCTGGAGATCATGGAGATAGGCGCTCGACAACCGGCTATTGCACATTCATTGGAGGGAACTTGGTGACTTGGAAGAGTAAGAAGCAAAAGGTGGTCTCTATGTCTAGTGCCGAGTCCGAGTATCGTGCCATGAGGAAGCTCACAACCGAGTTAATTTGGCTTAAGGCACTTCTTAAAGACTTGGGAGTTGAGTCATCAAAGCCAATCACAATGCATTGTGACAACCAAGCCGCAATACACATTGCATCCAACTCGGTGTTCCACGAAAGAACAAAGCACATCGAAGTAGATTGTCACAAAGTTAGAGAACAAGTTGGTCTTGGAGTCATCTTACCATGCTATACCGAGAGCTCGGAACAACTCGCGGACATCTTCACCAAAGCGGCTAGTCCACAAGTGTGTGATTATATACACTCCAAGCTCGGCCTTGTTGATCTCACCAAACCATAACACTCACACTCTTTTTCCCTTATGTATAGTTTTTCCCAAGTGGTTTTCTATACTAAGGTTTTTAATGAGGTGAGTGATTATAGGTTCAAGTTTAACCTTAAAGACCTTCTTAAATGTTAAACTTGAGGGGGAGTGTAAATTAGATATAGAAATGATCATGTTCGAGATGATCATGTCCGGGATCGAGAGATGATCACATCCGCGATCGAGTGCCTCGAGCCACGACCGTCCGTACAACCTCGTCCGTACAAGCCCATCCGTACAAGCCCATCCGTACAGCCTCGACATCACCTCAAGCCTCATTGTCCAGTCCAATAAAGAGGCCCGTTTAAGGTTGCGAAGAAGAAGAAATGAGCATCTAGATCCTTCCCCTATGTGTTGTGACCGTTGGAGCTTCAAAACAAGAGACACTCACGTGATTGTTTAAGAAGAGACACAACATGGACCCGTCGCTTTCACTCAAACCTTGAAGCCAAAATATCTTGTATATTTGTTATTATTTTATACTCTTTGTAGTGTCCATATATAGTTTGTATCTAGGTCATTTTTATATGCATGAAAAGAGAAGAACTCTCTTTCTTCACCACACTTCTCTCACCTTTCAAACTCGCATTCTTCTTCAAATCTTCCTCAAACTCACTTGTTCTTAATCTTCTCTAATTCCTTTCGAAAACTTACAATTTACTGCCTCAAAGCAATGGTTGTGGGTTCTTATCCCATTTGGGACCAGATTTCAACAAGTCTTTTTTCACACTTCTAAACATTCTACATCCATCTCTAGCACTTGTAATCAATCAAATTCATTGTATTATAACATATTCTAACCCAAAATAACTTTATACAATCCATTTACAGCCTCAAAGCATTGGTTGTGGGTTCTTATCCCATTTGGGACCAGATTTCAATAAGTCTTTCTTCACACTTCTAAACATTCTTCATCCATCTCTAGGACTTGTAATCAATCAAATTCATTGTATTATAACATATTCTAACCCAAAATAACTTTATACAAGCCATTTACTGCCTCACAGCATTGGTTGTGGGTTCTTATCCCATTTGGGACCAGATTTCAATAAGTCTTTCTTCACACTTCTAAACATTCTTCATCCATTCTAGCACTTGTAATCAATCAAATTCATTGTATTATAACATATTCTAACCCAAAATACCTTTTACAAGCCATTTACTGCATCAAAGCAATGGTTGTGGGTTCTTATCCCATTTGAGACCAAATTTCAACAAGTCTTTCTTCACACTTCTAACCATTCTTCATACATGTCTAGGACTTGTAATCAATCAAATTCATTGTATTATAACATATTCTAACCCAATATAACTTTATACAAGCCATTTACTGCCTCAAAGCAATGGTTGTGGGTTATTATCCCATTTGGGACCAGATTTCAACAAGTGTTTCTTCACACTTCTAAACATTCTACATCCATCTCTAGCACTTGTAATCAATCAAATTCATTGTATTATAACATATTCTAACCCAAAATAACCTTATACAAGCCATTTACTGCCTCAAAGCAATGGTTGTGGGTTCTTATCCCATTTGGGACCAGATTTCAATAAGTCTTTCTTCACACTTCTAAACATTCTTCATCCATCTCTAGCACTTGTAATCAATCAAATTCATTGTATTATAATATATTCTAACCCAAAATAACTTTATACAATCCATTTACAGCCTCAAAGCATTGGTTGTGGGTTCTTATCCCATTTGGGACCAGATTTCAATAAGTCTTTCTTCACACTTCTAAACATTCTTCATCCATCTCTAGCACTTGTAATCAATCAAATTCATTGTATTATAACATATTCTAACCCAAAATAACTTTATACAATCTATTTACAGCCTCAAAGCATTGGTTGTGGGTTCTTATCCCATTTGGGACCAGATTTCAACAAGTCTTTCTTCACACTTCTAAACATTCTTCATCCATCTCTAGGACTTGTAATCAATCAAATTCATTGTATTATAACATATTCTAACCCAAAATAACTTTATACAAGCCATTTACTGCCTCACAGCATTGGTTGTGGGTTCTTATCCCATTTGGGACCAGATTTCAATAAGTCTTTCTTCACACTTCTAAACATTCTTCATCCATTCTAGCACTTGTAATCAATCAAATTCATTGTATTATAACATATTCTAACCCAAAATACCTTTTACAAGCCATTTACTGCATCAAAGCAATGGTTGTGGGTTCTTATCCCATTTGAGACCAAATTTCAACAAGTCTTTCTTCACACTTCTAACCATTCTTCATCCATGTCTAGGACTTGTAATCAATTAAATTCATTGTATTATAACATTTTCTAACCCAATATAACTTTATACAAGCCATTTACTGCCTCAAAGCAATGTTTGTGGGTTATTATCCCATTTGGGACCAGATTTCAACAAGTCTTTCTTCACACTTCTAAACATTCTACATCCATCTCTAGCACTTGAAATCAATCAAATTCATTGTATTATAACATATTCTAACCCAAAATAACCTTATACAAGTCATTTACTGCCTCAAAGCAATGGTTGTGGGTTCTTATCCCATTTGGGACCAGATTTCAATAAGTCTTTCTTCACACTTCTAAACATTCTTCATCCATCTCTAGCACTTGTAATCAATCAAATTCATTGTATTATAACATATTCTAACCCAAAATAACTTTATACAATCCATTTACAGCCTCAAAGCATTGGTTGTGGGTTCTTATCCCATTTGGGACCAATTTTCAACAAGTCTTTCTTCACACTTCTAAAGATTCTTCATCCATCTCTAGCACTTGTAATCAATCAAATTCATTGTATTATAACATATTCTAACCCAAAATAACTTTATACAAGCCATTTACAGCCTCAAAGGTTGGTTGTGGGTTCTTATCCAATTTGGGACCAGATTTCAATAAGTCTTTCTTAACACTTCTAAACATTCTTCATCCATCTCTAGGACTTGTAATCAATTAAATTCATTGTATTATAACATATTCTAACCCAATATAAATTTATACAAGCCATTTACTGCCTCAAAGTATTGGTTGTGGGTTCTTATCCCATTTGGGACCAAATTTCAATAAGTCTTTCTTCACATTTCTAAACATTCTTCATCCATGTCTAGCACTTGTAATCAATCAAATTCATTGTATTATAACATATTCTAACCCAAAATAACTTTATACAATCCATTTACAGCCTCAAAGCATTGGTTGTGGGTTCTTATCCCATTTGGGACCAATTTTCAACAAGTCTTTCTTCACACTTCTAAAGATTCTTCATCCATCTCTAGCACTTGTAATCAATCAAATTCATTGTATTATAACATATTCTAACCCAAAATAACTTTATACAAGCCATTTACAGCCTCAAAGGTTGGTTGTGGGTTCTTATCCAATTTGGGACCAGATTTCAATAAGTCTTTCTTAACACTTCTAAACATTCTTCATCCATCTCTAGGACTTGTAATCAATTAAATTCATTGTATTATAACATATTCTAACCCAATATAAATTTATACAAGCCATTTACTGCCTCAAAGCATTGGTTTTGGGTTCTTATCCCATTTGGGACCAAATTTCAACAAGTCTTTCTTCACACTTCTAACCATTCTTCATCCATTTCTAGTACTTGTAATCAATCAAATTCATTGTATTATAACATATTCTAACCCAAAATAAATTTATACAAGCCATTTACTGCCTCAAAGCAATGGTTGTGGGTTCTTATCCCATTTGGGACTAGATTTCAACAAGTCTTTCTTCACACTTCTAAACATTCTACATCCATCTCTAGCACTTGTAATCAATCAAATTCATTGTATTATAACATATTCTAACCCAAAATAACTTTATACAATCCATTTACAGCCTCAAAGCATTGGTTGTGGGTTCTTATCCCATTTGGGACCAATTTTCAACAAGTCTTTCTTCACACTTCTAAAGATTCTTCATCCATCTCTAGCACTTGTAATCAATCAAATTCATTGTATTATAACATACTCTAACCCAAAATAACTTTATACAAGCCATTTACTGCCTCAAAGCAATGGTTGTGGGTTCTTATCCCATTTGGGACCAGATTTCAATAAGTCTTTCTTCACACTTCTAAACATTCTTCATCCATCTCTAGGACTTGTAATCAATCAAATTCATTGTATTATAACATATTCTAACCCAAAATAACTTTATACAAGCCATTTACTGCCTCACAGCATTGGTTGTGGGTTCTTATCCCATTTGGGACCAGATTTCAATAAGTCTTTCTTCACACTTCTAAACATTCTTCATCCATTCTAGCACTTGTAATCAATCAAATTCATTGTATTATAACATATTCTAACCCAAAATACCTTTTACAAGCCATTTACTGCATCAAAGCAATGGTTGTGGGTTCTTATCCCATTTGAGACCAAATTTCAACAAGTCTTTCTTCACACTTCTAACCGTTCTTCATCTATGTCTAGGACTTGTAATCAATAAAATTCATTGTATTATAACATATTCTAACCCAATATAACTTTATACAAGCCATTTACTGCCTCAAAGCAATGGTTGTGGGTTATTATCCCATTTGGGACCAGATTTCAACAAGTCTTTCTTCACACTTCTAAACATTCTACATCCATCTCTAGCACTTGTAATCAATCAAATTCATTGTATTATAACATATTCTAACCCAAAATAACCTTATACAAGCCATTTACTGCCTCAAAGCAATGGTTGTGGGTTCTTATCCCATTTGGGACCAGATTTCAATAAGTCTTTCTTCACACTTCTAAACATTCTTCATCCATCTCTAGCACTTGTAATCAATCAAATTCATTGTATTATAACATATTCTAACCCAAAATAACTTTATACAATCTATTTACAGCCTCAAAGCATTGGTTGTGGGTTCTTATCCCATTTGGGACCAGATTTCAACAAGTCTTTCTTCACACTTCTAAACATTCTTCATCCATCTCTAGGACTTGTAATCAATCAAATTCATTGTATTATAACATATTCTAACCCAAAATAACTTTATACAAGCCATTTACTGCCTCACAGCAATGGTTGTGGGTTCTTATCCTATTTGGGACCAGATTTCAATAAGTCTTTCTTCACACTTCTGAACATTCTTCATCCATTCTAGCACTTGTAATCAATCAAATTCATTGTATTATAACATATTCTAACCCAAAATACCTTTTACAAGCCATTTACTGCATCAAAGCAATGGTTGTGGGTTCTTATCCCATTTGAGACCAAATTTCAACAAGTCTTTCTTCACACTTCTAACCGTTCTTCATCCATGTCTAGGACTTGTAATCAATCAAATTCATTGTATTATAACATATTCTAACCCAATATAACTTTATACAAGCCATTTACTGCCTCAAAGCAATGGTTGTGGGTTATTATCCCATTTGGGACCAGATTTCAACAAGTCTTTCTTCACACTTCTAAACATTCTACATCCATCTCTAGCACTTGTAATCAATCAAATTCATTGTATTATAACATATTCTAACCCAAAATAACCTTATACAAGCCATTTACTGCCTCAAAGCAATGGTTGTGGGTTCTTATCCTATTTGGGACCAGATTTCAATAAGTCTTTCTTCACACTTCTAAACATTCTTCATCCATCTCTAGCACTTGTAATCAATCAAATTCATTGTATTATAACATATTCTAACCCAAAATAACTTTATACAATCCATTTACAGCCTCAAAGCATTGGTTGTGGGTTCTTATCCCATTTGGGACCAATTTTCAACAAGTCTTTCTTCACACTTCTAAAGATTCTTCATCCATCTCTAGCACTTGTAATCAATCAAATTCATTGTATTATAACATATTCTAACCCAAAATAACTTTATACAAGCCATTTACAGCCTCAAAGGTTGGTTGTGGGTTCTTATCCAATTTGGGACCAGATTTCAATAAGTCTTTCTTAACACTTCTAAACATTCTTCATCCATCTCTAGGACTTGTAATCAATTAAATTCATTGTATTATAACATATTCTAACCCAATATAAATTTATACAAGCCATTTACTGCCTCAAAGCATTGGTTGTGGGTTCTTATCCCATATGGGACCAAATTTCAATAAGTCTTTCTTCACACTTCTAAACATTCTTCATCCATCTCTAGCACTTGTAATCAATCAAATTCATTGTATTATAACATATTCTAACCCAAAATGACCTTTTACAAGCCATTTACTGCATCAAAGCAATGGTGGTGGGTTCTTATCCCATTTGGGACCAAATTTCAACAAGTCTTTCTTCACACTTCTAACCATTCTTCATCCATGTCTAGGACTTGTAATCAATCAAATTCATTGTATTATAACATATTCTAACCCAAAATAACTTTATACAAGCCATTTACTGCCTCAAAGCAATGGTTGTGGGTTCTTATCCCATTTGGGACCAGATTTCAACAAGTCTTTCTTCACACTTCTAAACATTCTACATCCATCTCTAGCACTTGTAATCAATCAAATTCATTGTATTATAACATATTCTAACCCAAAATAACCTTTTACAAGCCATTTACTGCCTCAAAGCAATGGTTGTGGGTTCTTATCCCATTTGGGACCAGATTTCAACAAGTCTTTCTTCACACTTCTAAACATTCTTCATCCATCCCTACGATTTGTAATCAAGCAAATTCATTGTATTATACCATATTCTAACCCAAAATAACTTTATACAAGCCATTTACTGCCTCAAAGCATTGGTTTTGGGTTCTTATCCCATTTGGGACCAGATTTCAATAAGTCTTTCTTCACACTTCTAAACATTCTTCATCAATCTCTAGCACTTGTAATCAATCAAATTCATTGTATTATAACATATTCTAACCCAAAATAACCTTTTATAAGCCATTTACTGCCTCAAAGCAATGGTTGTGGGTTCTTATCCCATTTGGGATCAGATTTCAACAAGTCTTTCTTCACACTTCTAAACATTCTACATCCATCTCTAGCACTTGTAATCAATCAAATTCATTGTATTATAACATATTCTAACCCAAAATAACTTTATACAATCCATTTACAGCCTCAAAGCATTGGTTGTGGGTTCTTATCACATTTGGGACCAGATTTCAATAAGTCTTTCTTCACACTTCTAAACATTCTTCATCCATCTCTAGGACTTGTAATCAATCAAATTCATTGTATTATAACATATTCTAACCCAAAATAACTTTATACAAGCCATTTACTGCCTCAAAGCAATGGTTGTGGGTTCTTATCCCATTTGGGACCAGATTTCAACAAGTCTTTCTTCACACTTCTAAACATTCTACATCCATCTCTAGCACTTGTAATCAATCAAATTCATTGTATTATAACATATTCTAACCCAAAATAACCTTTTACAAGCCATTTACTGCCTCAAAGCAATGGTTGTGGGTTCTTATCCCATTTGGGACCAGATTTCAACAAGTCTTTCTTCACACTTCTAAACATTCTTCATCCATCTCTAGGATTTGTAATCAAGCAAATTCATTGTATTATACCATATTCTAACCCAAAATAACTTTATACAAGCCATTTACTGCCTCAAAGCATTGGTTTTGGGTTCTTATCCCATTTGGGACCAGATTTCAATAAGTCTTTCTTCACACTTCTAAACATTCTTCATCAATCTCTAGCACTTGTAATCAATCAAATTCATTGTATTATAACATATTCTAACCCAAAATAACCTTTTATAAGCCATTTACTGCCTCAAAGCAATGGTTGTGGGTTCTTATCCCATTTGGGACCAGATTTCAACAAGTCTTTCTTCACACTTCTAAACATTATTCATCCATTTCTAGCACTTGTAATCAATCAAATTCATTGTATTATAACATACTCTAACCCAAAAAACTTTATACAAGCCATTTACTGCCTCAAAGCATTGGTTTTGGGTTCTTATCCCATTTGGGACAATATTTCAATAAGTCTTTCTTCACACTTCTAAATATTCTTCATCCATCTCTAGGACTTGTAATCAATCTAATTCATTGTATTATAACATATTCTAACCCAAAATAAATTTATACAAGCCATTTACTGCGTCAAAGCATTGGTTGTGGGTTCTTATCCCATTTGGGACCAGATTTCAAGAAGTCTTTCTTCACACTTCTAAACATTCTGCATCCATCTCTAGCACTTCTAATCACTCAAATTCATTGTATTATAACATATTCTAACCCAAAATAACTTTATACAATCCATATACAGCCTCAAAGCATTGGTTGTGGGTTCTTATCCCATTTGGGACCAGATTTCAATAAGTCTTTCTTCACACTTCTAAACATTCTTCATCCATCTCTAGGACTTGTAATCAATCAAATTCATTGTATTATAACATATTCTAACCAAAAATAACTTTATACAAGCCATTTACTGCGTCAAAGCAATGGTTGTGGGTTCTTATCCCATTTGGGACCAAATTTCAACAAGTCTTTCTTCACACTTCTAACCATTCTTCATCCATGTCTGGGACTTGTAATCAATCAAATTCATTGTATTATAACATATTCTAACCCAAAATAACTTTATACAAGCCATTTACTGCCTCAAAGCAATGGTTGTGGGTTCTTATCCCATTTGGGACCAGATTTCAACAAGTCTTTCTTCACACTTCTAAACATTCTACATCCATCTCTAGCACTTGTAATCAATCAAATTCATTGTATTATAACATATTCTAACCCAAAATAACCTTTTACAAGCCACTTACTGCCTCAAAGCAATGGTTGTGGGTTCTTATCCCATTTGGGACCAGATTTCAACAAGTCTTTCATCACACTTCTAAACATTCTTCATCCATCTCTAGGATTTGTAATCAGGCAAATTCATTATATTATACCATATTCTAACCCAAAATAACTTTATATAATCCATTTACAGCCTCAAAGCATTGGTTGTGGGTTCTTATCCCATTTGGGACCAGATTTCAACAAGTCTTTCTTCACACTTCTAAACATTCTTCATCCATTCTAGCACTTGTAATCAATCAAATTCATTGTATTATAACATATTCTAACCCAAAATACCTTTTACAAGCCATTTACTGCATCAAAGCAATGGTTGTGGGTTCTTATCCCATTTGAGACCAAATTTCAACAAGTCTTTCTTCACACTTCTAACCGTTCTTCATCTATGTCTAGGACTTGTAATCAATAAAATTCATTGTATTATAACATATTCTAACCCAATATAACTTTATACAAGCCATTTACTGCCTCAAAGCAATGGTTGTGGGTTATTATCCCATTTGGGACCAGATTTCAACAAGTCTTTCTTCACACTTCTAAACATTCTACATCCATCTCTAGCAATTGTAATCAATCAAATTCATTGTATTATAACATATTCTAACCCAAAATAACCTTATACAAGCCATTTACTGCCTCAAAGCAATGGTTGTGGGTTCTTATCCCATTTGGGACCAGATTTCAATAAGTCTTTCTTCACACTTCTAAACATTCTTCATCCATCTCTAGCACTTGTAATCAATCAAATTCATTGTATTATAACATATTCTAACCCAAAATAACCTTTTATAAGCCATTTACTGCCTCAAAGCAATGGTTGTGGGTTCTTATCCCATTTGGGACCAGATTTCAACAAGTCTTTCTTCACACTTCTAAACATTATTCATCCATTTCTAGCACTTGTAATCAATCAAATTCATTGTATTATAACATACTCTAACCCAAAAAACTTTATACAAGCCATTTACTGCCTCAAAGCATTGGTTTTGGGTTCTTATCCCATTTGGGACAATATTTCAATAAGTCTTTCTTCACACTTCTAAATATTCTTCATCCATCTCTAGGACTTGTAATCAATCTAATTCATTGTATTATAACATATTCTAACCCAAAATAAATTTATACAAGCCATTTACTGCGTCAAAGCATTGGTTGTGGGTTCTTATCCCATTTGGGACCAGATTTCAAGAAGTCTTTCTTCACACTTCTAAACATTCTGCATCCATCTCTAGCACTTCTAATCACTCAAATTCATTGTATTATAACATATTCTAACCCAAAATAACTTTATACAATCCATATACAGCCTCAAAGCATTGGTTGTGGGTTCTTATCCCATTTGGGACCAGATTTCAATAAGTCTTTCTTCACACTTCTAAACATTCTTCATCCATCTCTAGGACTTGTAATCAATCAAATTCATTGTATTATAACATATTCTAACCAAAAATAACTTTATACAAGCCATTTACTGCGTCAAAGCAATGGTTGTGGGTTCTTATCCCATTTGGGACCAAATTTCAACAAGTCTTTCTTCACACTTCTAACCATTCTTCATCCATGTCTGGGACTTGTAATCAATCAAATTCATTGTATTATAACATATTCTAACCCAAAATAACTTTATACAAGCCATTTACTGCCTCAAAGCAATGGTTGTGGGTTCTTATCCCATTTGGGACCAGATTTCAACAAGTCTTTCTTCACACTTCTAAACATTCTACATCCATCTCTAGCACTTGTAATCAATCAAATTCATTGTATTATAACATATTCTAACCCAAAATAACCTTTTACAAGCCATTTACTGCCTCAAAGCAATGGTTGTGGGTTCTTATCCCATTTGGGACCAGATTTCAACAAGTCTTTCATCACACTTCTAAACATTCTTCATCCATCTCTAGGATTTGTAATCAGGCAAATTCATTATATTATACCATATTCTAACCCAAAATAACTTTATATAATCCATTTACAGCCTCAAAGCATTGGTTGTGGGTTCTTATCCCATTTGGGACCAGATTTCAACAAGTCTTTCTTCACACTTCTAAACATTCTTCATCCATTCTAGCACTTGTAATCAATCAAATTCATTGTATTATAACATATTCTAACCCAAAATACCTTTTACAAGCCATTTACTGCATCAAAGCAATGGTTGTGGGTTCTTATCCCATTTGAGACCAAATTTCAACAAGTCTTTCTTCACACTTCTAACCGTTCTTCATCTATGTCTAGGACTTGTAATCAATAAAATTCATTGTATTATAACATATTCTAACCCAATATAACTTTATACAAGCCATTTACTGCCTCAAAGCAATGGTTGTGGGTTATTATCCCATTTGGGACCAGATTTCAACAAGTCTTTCTTCACACTTCTAAACATTCTACATCCATCTCTAGCAATTGTAATCAATCAAATTCATTGTATTATAACATATTCTAACCCAAAATAACCTTATACAAGCCATTTACTGCCTCAAAGCAATGGTTGTGGGTTCTTATCCCATTTGGGACCAGATTTCAATAAGTCTTTCTTCACACTTCTAAACATTCTTCATCCATCTCTAGCACTTGTAATCAATCAAATTCATTGTATTATAACATATTCTAACCCAAAATAACTTTATACAATCTATTTACAGCCTCAAAGCATTGGTTGTGGGTTCTTATCCCATTTGGGACCAGATTTCAACAAGTCTTTCTTCACACTTCTAAACATTCTTCATCCATCTCTAGGACTTGTAATCAATCAAATTCATTGTATTATAACATATTCTAACCCAAAATAACTTTATACAAGCCATTTACTGCCTCACAGCAATGGTTGTGGGTTCTTATCCTATTTGGGACCAGATTTCAATAAGTCTTTCTTCACACTTCTGAACATTCTTCATCCATTCTAGCACTTGTAATCAATCAAATTCATTGTATTATAACATATTCTAACCCAAAATACCTTTTACAAGCCATTTACTGCATCAAAGCAATGGTTGTGGGTTCTTATCCCATTTGAGACCAAATTTCAACAAGTCTTTCTTCACACTTCTAACCGTTCTTCATCCATGTCTAGGACTTGTAATCAATCAAATTCATTGTATTATAACATATTCTAACCCAATATAACTTTATACAAGCCATTTACTGCCTCAAAGCAATGGTTGTGGGTTATTATCCCATTTGGGACCAGATTTCAACAAGTCTTTCTTCACACTTCTAAACATTCTACATCCATCTCTAGCACTTGTAATCAATCAAATTCATTGTATTATAACATATTCTAACCCAAAATAACCTTATACAAGCCATTTACTGCCTCAAAGCAATGGTTGTGGGTTCTTATCCTATTTGGGACCAGATTTCAATAAGTTTTTCTTCACACTTCTAAACATTCTTCATCCATCTCTAGCACTTGTAATCAATCAAATTCATTGTATTATAACATATTCTAACCCAAAATAACTTTATACAATCCATTTACAGCCTCAAAGCATTGGTTGTGGGTTCTTATCCCATTTGGGACCAATTTTCAACAAGTCTTTCTTCACACTTCTAAAGATTCTTCATCCATCTCTAGCACTTGTAATCAATCAAATTCATTGTATTATAACATATTCTAACCCAAAATAACTTTATACAAGCCATTTACAGCCTCAAAGGTTGGTTGTGGGTTCTTATCCAATTTGGGACCAGATTTCAATAAGTCTTTCTTAACACTTCTAAACATTCTTCATCCATCTCTAGGACTTGTAATCAATTAAATTCATTGTATTATAACATATTCTAACCCAATATAAATTTATACAAGCCATTTACTGCCTCAAAGCATTGGTTGTGGGTTCTTATCCCATATGGGACCAAATTTCAATAAGTCTTTCTTCACACTTCTAAACATTCTTCATCCATCTCTAGCACTTGTAATCAATCAAATTCATTGTATTATAACATATTCTAACCCAAAATGACCTTTTACAAGCCATTTACTGCATCAAAGCAATGGTGGTGGGTTCTTATCCCATTTGGGACCAAATTTCAACAAGTCTTTCTTCACACTTCTAACCATTCTTCATCCATGTCTAGGACTTGTAATCAATCAAATTCATTGTATTATAACATATTCTAACCCAAAATAACTTTATACAAGCCATTTACTGCCTCAAAGCAATGGTTGTGGGTTCTTATCCCATTTGGGACCAGATTTCAACAAGTCTTTCTTCACACTTCTAAACATTCTACATCCATCTCTAGCACTTGTAATCAATCAAATTCATTGTATTATAACATATTCTAACCCAAAATAACCTTTTACAAGCCATTTACTGCCTCAAAGCAATGGTTGTGGGTTCTTATCCCATTTGGGACCAGATTTCAACAAGTCTTTCTTCACACTTCTAAACATTCTTCATCCATCCCTAGGATTTGTAATCAAGCAAATTCATTGTATTATACCATATTCTAACCCAAAATAACTTTATACAAGCCATTTACTGCCTCAAAGCATTGGTTTTGGGTTCTTATCCCATTTGGGACCAGATTTCAATAAGTCTTTCTTCACACTTCTAAACATTCTTCATCAATCTCTAGCACTTGTAATCAATCAAATTCATTGTATTATAACATATTCTAACCCAAAATAACCTTTTATAAGCCATTTACTGCCTCAAAGCAATGGTTGTGGGTTCTTATCCCATTTGGGATCAGATTTCAACAAGTCTTTCTTCACACTTCTAAACATTCTACATCCATCTCTAGCACTTGTAATCAATCAAATTCATTGTATTATAACATATTCTAACCCAAAATAACTTTATACAATCCATTTACAGCCTCAAAGCATTGGTTGTGGGTTCTTATCACATTTGGGACCAGATTTCAATAAGTCTTTCTTCACACTTCTAAACATTCTTCATCCATCTCTAGGACTTGTAATCAATCAAATTCATTGTATTATAACATATTCTAACCCAAAATAACTTTATACAAGCCATTTACTGCCTCAAAGCAATGGTTGTGGGTTCTTATCCCATTTGGGACCAGATTTCAACAAGTCTTTCTTCACACTTCTAAACATTCTACATCCATCTCTAGCACTTGTAATCAATCAAATTCATTGTATTATAACATATTCTAACCCAAAATAACCTTTTACAAGCCATTTACTGCCTCAAAGCAATGGTTGTGGGTTCTTATCCCATTTGGGACCAGATTTCAACAAGTCTTTCTTCACACTTCTAAACATTCTTCATCCATCTCTAGGATTTGTAATCAAGCAAATTCATTGTATTATACCATATTCTAACCCAAAATAACTTTATACAAGCCATTTACTGCCTCAAAGCATTGGTTTTGGGTTCTTATCCCATTTGGGACCAGATTTCAATAAGTCTTTCTTCACACTTCTAAACATTCTTCATCAATCTCTAGCACTTGTAATCAATCAAATTCATTGTATTATAACATATTCTAACCCAAAATAACCTTTTATAAGCCATTTACTGCCTCAAAGCAATGGTTGTGGGTTCTTATCCCATTTGGGACCAGATTTCAACAAGTCTTTCTTCACACTTCTAAACATTCTTCATCCATTCTAGCACTTGTAATCAATCAAATTCATTGTATTATAACATATTCTAACCCAAAATACCTTTTACAAGCCATTTACTGCATCAAAGCAATGGTTGTGGGTTCTTATCCCATTTGAGACCAAATTTCAACAAGTCTTTCTTCACACTTCTAACCGTTCTTCATCTATGTCTAGGACTTGTAATCAATAAAATTCATTGTATTATAACATATTCTAACCCAATATAACTTTATACAAGCCATTTACTGCCTCAAAGCAATGGTTGTGGGTTATTATCCCATTTGGGACCAGATTTCAACAAGTCTTTCTTCACACTTCTAAACATTCTACATCCATCTCTAGCAATTGTAATCAATCAAATTCATTGTATTATAACATATTCTAACCCAAAATAACCTTATACAAGCCATTTACTGCCTCAAAGCAATGGTTGTGGGTTCTTATCCCATTTGGGACCAGATTTCAATAAGTCTTTCTTCACACTTCTAAACATTCTTCATCCATCTCTAGCACTTGTAATCAATCAAATTCATTGTATTATAACATATTCTAACCCAAAATAACTTTATACAATCTATTTACAGCCTCAAAGCATTGGTTGTGGGTTCTTATCCCATTTGGGACCAGATTTCAACAAGTCTTTCTTCACACTTCTAAACATTCTTCATCCATCTCTAGGACTTGTAATCAATCAAATTCATTGTATTATAACATATTCTAACCCAAAATAACTTTATACAAGCCATTTACTGCCTCACAGCAATGGTTGTGGGTTCTTATCCTATTTGGGACCAGATTTCAATAAGTCTTTCTTCACACTTCTGAACATTCTTCATCCATTCTAGCACTTGTAATCAATCAAATTCATTGTATTATAACATATTCTAACCCAAAATACCTTTTACAAGCCATTTACTGCATCAAAGCAATGGTTGTGGGTTCTTATCCCATTTGAGACCAAATTTCAACAAGTCTTTCTTCACACTTCTAACCGTTCTTCATCCATGTCTAGGACTTGTAATCAATCAAATTCATTGTATTATAACATATTCTAACCCAATATAACTTTATACAAGCCATTTACTGCCTCAAAGCAATGGTTGTGGGTTATTATCCCATTTGGGACCAGATTTCAACAAGTCTTTCTTCACACTTCTAAACATTCTACATCCATCTCTAGCACTTGTAATCAATCAAATTCATTGTATTATAACATATTCTAACCCAAAATAACCTTATACAAGCCATTTACTGCCTCAAAGCAATGGTTGTGGGTTCTTATCCTATTTGGGACCAGATTTCAATAAGTTTTTCTTCACACTTCTAAACATTCTTCATCCATCTCTAGCACTTGTAATCAATCAAATTCATTGTATTATAACATATTCTAACCCAAAATAACTTTATACAATCCATTTACAGCCTCAAAGCATTGGTTGTGGGTTCTTATCCCATTTGGGACCAATTTTCAACAAGTCTTTCTTCACACTTCTAAAGATTCTTCATCCATCTCTAGCACTTGTAATCAATCAAATTCATTGTATTATAACATATTCTAACCCAAAATAACTTTATACAAGCCATTTACAGCCTCAAAGGTTGGTTGTGGGTTCTTATCCAATTTGGGACCAGATTTCAATAAGTCTTTCTTAACACTTCTAAACATTCTTCATCCATCTCTAGGACTTGTAATCAATTAAATTCATTGTATTATAACATATTCTAACCCAATATAAATTTATACAAGCCATTTACTGCCTCAAAGCATTGGTTGTGGGTTCTTATCCCATATGGGACCAAATTTCAATAAGTCTTTCTTCACACTTCTAAACATTCTTCATCCATCTCTAGCACTTGTAATCAATCAAATTCATTGTATTATAACATATTCTAACCCAAAATGACCTTTTACAAGCCATTTACTGCATCAAAGCAATGGTGGTGGGTTCTTATCCCATTTGGGACCAAATTTCAACAAGTCTTTCTTCACACTTCTAACCATTCTTCATCCATGTCTAGGACTTGTAATCAATCAAATTCATTGTATTATAACATATTCTAACCCAAAATAACTTTATACAAGCCATTTACTGCCTCAAAGCAATGGTTGTGGGTTCTTATCCCATTTGGGACCAGATTTCAACAAGTCTTTCTTCACACTTCTAAACATTCTACATCCATCTCTAGCACTTGTAATCAATCAAATTCATTGTATTATAACATATTCTAACCCAAAATAACCTTTTACAAGCCATTTACTGCCTCAAAGCAATGGTTGTGGGTTCTTATCCCATTTGGGACCAGATTTCAACAAGTCTTTCTTCACACTTCTAAACATTCTTCATCCATCCCTAGGATTTGTAATCAAGCAAATTCATTGTATTATACCATATTCTAACCCAAAATAACTTTATACAAGCCATTTACTGCCTCAAAGCATTGGTTTTGGGTTCTTATCCCATTTGGGACCAGATTTCAATAAGTCTTTCTTCACACTTCTAAACATTCTTCATCAATCTCTAGCACTTGTAATCAATCAAATTCATTGTATTATAACATATTCTAACCCAAAATAACCTTTTATAAGCCATTTACTGCCTCAAAGCAATGGTTGTGGGTTCTTATCCCATTTGGGATCAGATTTCAACAAGTCTTTCTTCACACTTCTAAACATTCTACATCCATCTCTAGCACTTGTAATCAATCAAATTCATTGTATTATAACATATTCTAACCCAAAATAACTTTATACAATCCATTTACAGCCTCAAAGCATTGGTTGTGGGTTCTTATCACATTTGGGACCAGATTTCAATAAGTCTTTCTTCACACTTCTAAACATTCTTCATCCATCTCTAGGACTTGTAATCAATCAAATTCATTGTATTATAACATATTCTAACCCAAAATAACTTTATACAAGCCATTTACTGCCTCAAAGCAATGGTTGTGGGTTCTTATCCCATTTGGGACCAGATTTCAACAAGTCTTTCTTCACACTTCTAAACATTCTACATCCATCTCTAGCACTTGTAATCAATCAAATTCATTGTATTATAACATATTCTAACCCAAAATAACCTTTTACAAGCCATTTACTGCCTCAAAGCAATGGTTGTGGGTTCTTATCCCATTTGGGACCAGATTTCAACAAGTCTTTCTTCACACTTCTAAACATTCTTCATCCATCTCTAGGATTTGTAATCAAGCAAATTCATTGTATTATACCATATTCTAACCCAAAATAACTTTATACAAGCCATTTACTGCCTCAAAGCATTGGTTTTGGGTTCTTATCCCATTTGGGACCAGATTTCAATAAGTCTTTCTTCACACTTCTAAACATTCTTCATCAATCTCTAGCACTTGTAATCAATCAAATTCATTGTATTATAACATATTCTAACCCAAAATAACCTTTTATAAGCCATTTACTGCCTCAAAGCAATGGTTGTGGGTTCTTATCCCATTTGGGACCAGATTTCAACAAGTCTTTCTTCACACTTCTAAACATTATTCATCCATTTCTAGCACTTGTAATCAATCAAATTCATTGTATTATAACATATTCTAACCCAAAATAACTTTATACAATCCATATACAGCCTCAAAGCATTGGTTGTGGGTTCTTATCCCATTTGGGACCAGATTTCAATAAGTCTTTCTTCACACTTCTAAACATTCTTCATCCATCTCTAGGACTTGTAATCAATCAAATTCATTGTATTATAACATATTCTAACCAAAAATAACTTTATACAAGCCATTTACTGCGTCAAAGCAATGGTTGTGGGTTCTTATCCCATTTGGGACCAGATTTCAACAAGTCTTTCTTCACACTTCTAAACATTCTACATCCATCTCTAGCACTTGTAATCAATCAAATTCATTGTATTATAACATATTCTAACCCAAAATAACCTTTTACAAGCCATTTACTGCCTCAAAGCAATGGTTGTGGGTTCTTATCCCATTTGGGACCAGATTTCAACAAGTCTTTCATCACACTTCTAAATATTCTTCATCCATCTCTAGGACTTGTAATCAATCAAATTCATTGTATTATAACATATTCTAACCCAAAATAAATTTATACAAGCCATTTACTGCGTCAAAGCATTGGTTGTGGGTTCTTATCCCATTTGGGACCAGATTTCAAGAAGTCTTTCTTCACACTTCTAAATATTCTTCATCCATCTCTAGGACTTGTAATCAATCAAATTCATTGTATTATAACATATTCTAACCCAAAATAAATTTATACAAGCCATTTACTGCGTCAAAGCATTGGTTGTGGGTTCTTATCCCATTTGGGACCAGATTTCAAGAAGTCTTTCTTCACACTTCTAAACATTCTGCATCCATCTCTAGCACTTCTAATCACTCAAATTCATTGTATTATAACATATTCTAACCCAAAATAACTTTATACAAGCCATTTACTGCCTCAAAGCATTGGTTTTGGGTTCTTATCCCATTTGGGACCAGATTTCAATAAGTCTTTCTTCACACTTCTAAACATTCTTCATCAATCTCTAGCACTTGTAATCAATCAAATTCATTGTATTATAACATATTCTAACCCAAAATAACCTTTTATAAGCCATTTACTGCCTCAAAGCATTGGTTGTGGGTTCTTATCCCATTTGGGACCAGATTTCAATAAGTCTTTCTTCACACTTCTAAACATTCTTCATCCATCTCTAGGACTTGTAATCAATCAAATTCATTGTATTATAACATATTCTAACCCAAAATAACTTTATACAAGCCATTTACTGCCTCACAGCATTGGTTGTGGGTTCTTATCCCATTTGGGACCAGATTTCAATAAGTCTTTCTTCACACTTCTAAACATTCTTCATCCATTCTAGCACTTGTAATCCATCAAATTCATTGTATTATAACATATTCTAACCCAAAATACCTTTTACAAGCCATTTACTGCATCAAAGCAATGGTTGTGGGTTCTTATTCCATTTGAGACCAAATTTCAACAAGTCTTTCTTCACACTTCTAACCATTCTTCATCCATGTCTAGGACTTGTAATCAATCAAATTCATTGTATAACATATTCTAACCCAAAATAACTTTATACAAGCCATTTACTGCCTCAAAAAAATGGTTGTGGGTTCTTATCCCATTTGGGACCAGATTTCAATAAGTCTTTCTTCACACTTCTAAACATTCTTCATCCATCTCTAGGATTTGTAATCAAGCAAATTCATTGTATTATACCATATTCTAACCCAAAATAACTTTATACAATCCATTTACAGCCTCAAAGCATTGGTTGTGGGTTCTTATCCCATTTGGGACCAATTTTCAACAAGTCTTTCTTCACACTTCTAAAGATTCTTCATCCATCTCTAGCACTTGTAATCAATCAAATTCATTGTATTATAACATATTCTAACCCAAAATAACTTTATACAAGACATTTACAGCCTCAAAGGTTGGTTGTGGGTTCTTATCCAATTTGGGACCAGATTTCAATAAGTCTTTCTTAACACTTCTAAACATTCTTCATCCATCTCTAGGACTTGTAATCAATTAAATTCATTGTATTATAACATATTCTAACCCAAAATAAATTTATACAAGCCATTTACTGCCTCAAAGCATTGGTTGTGGGTTCTTATCCCATTTGGGACCAAATTTCAATAAGTCTTTCTTCACACTTCTAAACATTCTTCATCCATCTCTAGCACTTGTAATCAATCAAATTCATTGTATTATAACATATTCTAACCCAAAATGACCTTTTACAAGCCATTTACTGCATCAAAGCAATGGTTGTGGGTTCTTATCCCATTTGGGACCAAATTTCAACAAGTCTTTCTTCACACTTCTAACCATTCTTCATCCATGTCTAGGACTTGTAATCAATCAAATTCATTGTATTATAACATATTCTAACCCAAAATAACTTTATACAAGCCATTTACTGCCTCAAAGCAATGGTTGTGGGTTCTTATCCCATTTGGGACCAGATTTCAATAAGTCTTTCTTCACACTTCTAAACATTCTTCATCCATCTCTAGGACTTGTAATCAATCAAATTCATTGTATTATAACATATTCTAACCCAAAATAACTTTATACAAGCCATTTACTGCGTCAAAGCATTGGTTGTGGGTTCTTATCCCATTTGGGACCAGATTTCAACAAGTCTTTCTTCACACTTCTAAACATTCTACATCCATCTCTAGCACTTCTAATCCATAAAATTCATTGTATTATAACATATTCTAACCCAAAATAACTTTATACAATCCATATACAGCCTCAAAGCATTGGTTGTGGGTTCTTATCCCATTTGGGACCAGATTTCAACAAGTCTTTCTTCACACTTCTAAACATTCTGCATCCATCTCTAGGACTTGTAATCAATCAAATTCATTGTATTATAACATATTCTAACCCAAAATAACTTTATACAATCCATATACAGCCTCAAAGCATTGGTTGTGGGTTCTTATCCCATTTGGGACCAGATTTCAATAAGTCTTTCTTCACACTTCTAAACATTCTTCATCCATCTCTAGGACTTGTAATCAATCAAATTCATTGTATTATAACATATTCTAACCCAAAATAACTTTATACAAGCCATTTACTGCGTCAAAGCATTGGTTGTGGGTTCTTATCCCATTTGGGACCAGATTTCAACAAGTCTTTCTTCACACTTCTAACCATTCTTCATCCATGTCTAGGACTTGTAATCAATCAAATTCATTGTATAACATATTCTAACCCAAAATAACTTTATACAAGCCATTTACTGCCTCAAAACAATGGTTGTGGGTTCTTATCCCATTTGGGACCAGATTTCAATAAGTCTTTCTTCACACTTCTAAACATTCTTCATCCATCTCTAGGATTTGTAATCAAGCAAATTCATTGTATTATACCATATTCTAACCCAAAATAACTTTATACAAGCCATTTACTGCCTCACAGCATTGGTTGTGGGTTCTTATCCCATTTGGGACCAGATTTCAATAAGTCTTTCTTCACACTTCTAAACATTCTTCATCCATTCTAGCACTTGTAATCCATCAAATTCATTGTATTATAACATATTCTAACCCAAAATACCTTTTACAAGCCATTTACTGCATCAAAGCAATGGTTGTGGGTTCTTATTCCATTTGAGACCAAATTTCAACAAGTCTTTCTTCACACTTCTAACCATTCTTCATCCATGTCTAGGACTTGTAATCAATCAAATTCATTGTATAACATATTCTAACCCAAAATAACTTTATACAAGCCATTTACTGCCTCAAAACAATGGTTGTGGGTTCTTATCCCATTTGGGACCAGATTTCAATAAGTCTTTCTTCACACTTCTAAACATTCTTCATCCATCTCTAGGATTTGTAATCAAGCAAATTCATTGTATTATACCATATTCTAACCTAAAATAACTTTATACAAGCCATTTACAGCCTCAAAGCATTGGTTGTGGGTTCTTATCCCATTTGGGACCAAATTTCAATAAGTCTTTCTTCACACTTATAAACATTCTTCATCCACTCTAGCACTTGTAATCAATCAAATTCATTGTATTATAACATATTCTAACCCAAAATGACCTTTTACAAGCCATTTACTGCATCAAAGCAATGGTTGTGGGTTCTTATCCCATTTGGGACCAAATTTCAACAAGTCTTTCTTCACACTTCTAACCATTCTTCATCCATGTCTAGGACTTGTAATCAATCAAATTCATTGTATTATAACATATTCTAACCCAAAATAACTTTATACAAGCCATTTACTGCCTCAAAGCAATGGTTGTGGGTTCTTATCCCATTTGGGACCAGATTTCAATAAGTCTTTCTTCACACTTCTAAACATTCTTCATCCATCTCTAGGACTTGTAATCAATCAAATTCATTGTATTATAACATATTCTAACCCAAAATAACTTTATACAAGCCATTTACTGCGTCAAAGCATTGGTTGTGGGTTCTTATCCCATTTGGGACCAGATTTCAACAAGTCTTTCTTCACACTTCTAAACATTCTACATCCATCTCTAGCACTTCTAATCCATAAAATTCATTGTATTATAACATATTCTAACCCAAAATAACTTTATACAATCCATATACAGCCTCAAAGCATTGGTTGTGGGTTCTTATCCCATTTGGGACCAGATTTCAACAAGTCTTTCTTCACACTTCTAAACATTCTGCATCCATCTCTAGGACTTGTAATCAATCAAATTCATTGTATTATAACATATTCTAACCCAAAATAACTTTATACAATCCATATACAGCCTCAAAGCATTGGTTGTGGGTTCTTATCCCATTTGGGACCAGATTTCAATAAGTCTTTCTTCACACTTCTAAACATTCTTCATCCATCTCTAGGACTTGTAATCAATCAAATTCATTGTATTATAACATATTCTAACCCAAAATAACTTTATACAAGCCATTTACTGCGTCAAAGCATTGGTTGTGGGTTCTTATCCCATTTGGGACCAGATTTCAACAAGTCTTTCTTCACACTTCTAACCATTCTTCATCCATGTCTAGGACTTGTAATCAATCAAATTCATTGTATAACATATTCTAACCCAAAATAACTTTATACAAGCCATTTACTGCCTCAAAACAATGGTTGTGGGTTCTTATCCCATTTGGGACCAGATTTCAATAAGTCTTTCTTCACACTTCTAAACATTCTTCATCCATCTCTAGGATTTGTAATCAAGCAAATTCATTGTATTATACCATATTCTAACCCAAAATAACTTTATACAATCCATTTACAGCCTCAAAGCATTGGTTGTGGGTTCTTATCCCATTTGGGACCAATTTTCAACAAGTCTTTCTTCACACTTCTAAAGATTCTTCATCCATCTCTAGCACTTGTAATCAATCAAATTCATTGTATTATAACATATTCTAACCCAAAATAACTTTATACAAGCCATTTACAGCCTCAAAGGTTGGTTGTGGGTTCTTATCCAATTTGGGACCAGATTTCAATAAGTCTTTCTTAACACTTCTAAACATTCTTCATCCATCTCTAGGACTTGTAATCAATTAAATTCATTGTATTATAACATATTCTAACCCAAAATAAATTTATACAAGCCATTTACTGCCTCAAAGCATTGGTTGTGGGTTCTTATCCCATTTGGGACCAAATTTCAATAAGTCTTTCTTCACACTTCTAAACATTCTTCATCCATCTCTAGCACTTGTAATCAATCAAATTCATTGTATTATAACATATTCTAACCCAAAATGACCTTTTACAAGCCATTTACTGCATCAAAGCAATGGTTGTGGGTTCTTATCCCATTTGGGACCAAATTTCAACAAGTCTTTCTTCACACTTCTAACCATTCTTCATCCATGTCTAGGACTTGTAATCAATCAAATTCATTGTATTATAACATATTCTAACCCAAAATAACTTTATACAAGCCATTTACTGCCTCAAAGCAATGGTTGTGGGTTCTTATCCCATTTGGGACCAGATTTCAACAAGTCTTTCTTCACACTTCTAAACATTCTTCATCCATCTCTAGGACTTGTAATCAATCAAATTCATTGTATTATAACATATTCTAACCCAAAATAACTTTATACAAGCCATTTACTGCGTCAAAGCATTGGTTGTGGGTTCTTATCCCATTTGGGACCAGATTTCAACAAGTCTTTCTTCACACTTCTAAACATTCTACATCCATCTCTAGCACTTCTAATCCATAAAATTCATTGTATTATAACATATTCTAACCCAAAATAAATTTATACAAGCAATTTACTGCCTCAAAGCATTGGTTGTGGGTTCTTATCCCATTTGGGACCAAATTTCAATAAGTCTTTCTTCACACTTCTAACCAGTCTTCATCCATGTCTAGGACTTGTAATCAATCAAATTCATTGTATTATAACATATTCTAACCCAAAATAACTTTATACAAGCCATTTACTGCCTCAAAGCAATGGTTGTGGGTTCTTATCCCATTTGGGACCAGATTTCAACAAGTCTTTCTTCACACTTCTAAACATTCTACATCCATCTCTAGCACTTGTAATCAATCAAATTCATTGTATTATAACATATTCTAACCCAAAATAACCTTTTACAAGCCATTTACTACCTCAAAGCAATGGTTGTGGGTTCTTATCCCATTTGGGACCAGATTTCAACAAGTCTTTCATCACACTTCTAAACATTCTTCATCCATCTCTAGGATTTGTAATCAGGCAAATTCATTGTATTATACCATATTCTAACCCAAAATAACTTTATACAATCCATTTACAGCCTCAAAGCATTGGTTGTGGGTTCTTATCCCATTTGGGACCAGATTTCAACAAGTCTTTCTTCACACTTCTAAACATTCTGCATCCATCTCTAGCACTTCTAATCAATCAAATTCATTGTATTATAACATATTCTAACCCAAAATAACTTTATACAATCCATATACAGCCTCAAAGCATTGGTTGTAGGTTCTTATCGCATTTGGGACCAGATTTCAATAAGTCTTTCTTCACACTTCTAAACATTCTTCATCCATCTCTAGGACTTGTAATCAATCAAATTCATTGTATTATAACATATTCTAACCCAAAATAACTTTATACAAGCCATTTACTGCGTCAAAGCATTGGTTGTGGGTTCTTATCCCATTTGGGACCAGATTTCAACAAGTCTTTCTTCACACTTCTAAACATTCTTTATCCATCTCTAGCACTTCTAATCCATAAAATTCATTGTATTATAACATATTCTAACCCAAAATAACTTTATACAATCCATATACAGCCTCAAAGCATTGGTTGTGGGTTCTTATCCCATTTGGGACCAGATTTCAATAAGTCTTTCTTCACACTTCTAAACATTCTTCATCCATCTCTAGGACTTGTAATCAATCAAATTCATTGTATTATAACATATTCTAACCCAAAATAACTTTATACAAGCCATTTACTGCCTCACAGCATTGGTTGTGGGTTCTTATCCCATTTGGGACCAGATTTCAACAAGTCTTTCTTCACACTTCTAAACATTCTTCATCCATTCTAGCACTTGTAATCCATCAAATTCATTGTATTATAACATATTCTAACCCAAAATACCTTTTACAAGCCATTTACTGCATCAAAGCAATGGTTGTGGGTTCTTATCCCATTTGAGACCAAATTTCAACAAGTCTTTCTTCCCACTTCTAACCATTCTTCATCCATGTCTAGGACTTGTAATCAATCAAATTCATTGTATAACATATTCTAACCCAAAATAACTTTATACAAGCCATTTACTGCCTCAAAGCAATGGTTGTGGGTTCTTATCCCATTGGGGACCAGATTTCAATAAGTCTTTCTTCACACTTCTAAACATTCTTCATCCATCTCTAGGATTTGTAATCAGGCAAATTCATTGTATTATACCATATTCTAACCCAAAATAACTTTATACAATCCATTTACAGCCTCAAAGCATTGGTTGTGGGTTCTTATCCCATTTGGGACCAGATTTCAACAAGTCTTTCTTCACACTTCTAAACATTCTGCATCCATCTCTAGCACTTCTAATCAATCAAATTCATTGTATTATAACATATTCTAACCCAAAATAACTTTATACAATCCATATACAGCCTCAAAGCATTGGTTGTGGGTTCTTATCCCATTTGGGACCAGATTTCAACAAGTCTTTCTTCACACTTCTAACCATTCTTCATCCATGTCTAGGACTTGTAATCAATCAAATTCATTGTATTATAACATATTCTAACCCAAAATAACTTTATACAAGCCATTTACTGCCTCAAAGCAATGGTTGTGGGTTCTTATCCCATTTGGGACCAGATTTCAATAAGTCTTTCTTCACACTTCTAAACATTCTTCATCCATCTCTAGGACTTGTAATCAATCAAATTCATTGTATTATAACATATTCTAACCCAAAATAACTTTATACAAGCCATTTACTGCCTCAAAGCAATGGTTGTGGGTTCTTATCCCATTTGGGACCAGATTTCAACAAGTCTTTCTTCACACTTCTAAACATTCTTCATCCATCTCTAGGACTTGTAATCAATCAAATTCATTGTATTATAACATATTCTAACCCAAAATAACTTTATACAAGCCATTTACTGCGTCAAAGCATTGGTTGTGGGTTCTTATCCCATTTGGGACCAGATTTCAACAAGTCTTTCTTCACACTTCTAAACATTCTACATCCATCTCTAGCACTTCTAATCCATAAAATTCATTGTATTATAACATATTCTAACCCAAAATAAATTTATACAAGCAATTTACTGCCTCAAAGCATTGGTTGTGGGTTCTTATCCCATTTGGGACCAAATTTCAATAAGTCTTTCTTCACACTTCTAACCAGTCTTCATCCATGTCTAGGACTTGTAATCAATCAAATTCATTGTATTATAACATATTCTAACCCAAAATAACTTTATACAAGCCATTTACTGCCTCAAAGCAATGGTTGTGGGTTCTTATCCCATTTGGGACCAGATTTCAACAAGTCTTTCTTCACACTTCTAAACATTCTACATCCATCTCTAGCACTTGTAATCAATCAAATTCATTGTATTATAACATATTCTAACCCAAAATAACCTTTTACAAGCCATTTACTACCTCAAAGCAATGGTTGTGGGTTCTTATCCCATTTGGGACCAGATTTCAACAAGTCTTTCATCACACTTCTAAACATTCTTCATCCATCTCTAGGATTTGTAATCAGGCAAATTCATTGTATTATACCATATTCTAACCCAAAATAACTTTATACAATCCATTTACAGCCTCAAAGCATTGGTTGTGGGTTCTTATCCCATTTGGGACCAGATTTCAACAAGTCTTTCTTCACACTTCTAAACATTCTGCATCCATCTCTAGCACTTCTAATCAATCAAATTCATTGTATTATAACATATTCTAACCCAAAATAACTTTATACAATCCATATACAGCCTCAAAGCATTGGTTGTAGGTTCTTATCGCATTTGGGACCAGATTTCAATAAGTCTTTCTTCACACTTCTAAACATTCTTCATCCATCTCTAGGACTTGTAATCAATCAAATTCATTGTATTATAACATATTCTAACCCAAAATAACTTTATACAAGCCATTTACTGCGTCAAAGCATTGGTTGTGGGTTCTTATCCCATTTGGGACCAGATTTCAACAAGTCTTTCTTCACACTTCTAAACATTCTTTATCCATCTCTAGCACTTCTAATCCATAAAATTCATTGTATTATAACATATTCTAACCCAAAATAACTTTATACAATCCATATACAGCCTCAAAGCATTGGTTGTGGGTTCTTATCCCATTTGGGACCAGATTTCAATAAGTCTTTCTTCACACTTCTAAACATTCTTCATCCATCTCTAGGACTTGTAATCAATCAAATTCATTGTATTATAACATATTCTAACCCAAAATAACTTTATACAAGCCATTTACTGCCTCACAGCATTGGTTGTGGGTTCTTATCCCATTTGGGACCAGATTTCAACAAGTCTTTCTTCACACTTCTAAACATTCTTCATCCATTCTAGCACTTGTAATCCATCAAATTCATTGTATTATAACATATTCTAACCCAAAATACCTTTTACAAGCCATTTACTGCATCAAAGCAATGGTTGTGGGTTCTTATCCCATTTGAGACCAAATTTCAACAAGTCTTTCTTCCCACTTCTAACCATTCTTCATCCATGTCTAGGACTTGTAATCAATCAAATTCATTGTATAACATATTCTAACCCAAAATAACTTTATACAAGCCATTTACTGCCTCAAAGCAATGGTTGTGGGTTCTTATCCCATTGGGGACCAGATTTCAATAAGTCTTTCTTCACACTTCTAAACATTCTTCATCCATCTCTAGGATTTGTAATCAGGCAAATTCATTGTATTATACCATATTCTAACCCAAAATAACTTTATACAATCCATTTACAGCCTCAAAGCATTGGTTGTGGGTTCTTATCCCATTTGGGACCAGATTTCAACAAGTCTTTCTTCACACTTCTAAACATTCTGCATCCATCTCTAGCACTTCTAATCAATCAAATTCATTGTATTATAACATATTCTAACCCAAAATAACTTTATACAATCCATATACAGCCTCAAAGCATTGGTTGTGGGTTCTTATCCCATTTGGGACCAGATTTCAACAAGTCTTTCTTCACACTTCTAACCATTCTTCATCCATGTCTAGGACTTGTAATCAATCAAATTCATTGTATTATAACATATTCTAACCCAAAATAACTTTATACAAGCCATTTACTGCCTCAAAGCAATGGTTGTGGGTTCTTATCCCATTTGGGACCAGATTTCAATAAGTCTTTCTTCACACTTCTAAACATTCTTCATCCATCTCTAGGACTTGTAATCAATCAAATTCATTGTATTATAACATATTCTAACCCAAAATAACTTTATACAAGCCATTTACTGCGTCAAAGCATTGGTTGTGGGTTCTTATCCCATTTGGGACCAGATTTCAACAAGTCTTTCTTCACACTTCTAAACATTCTACATCCATCTCTAGCACTTCTAATCCATAAAATTCATTGTATTATAACATATTCTAACCCAAAATAACTTTATACAATCCATATACAGCCTCAAAGCATTGGTTGTGGGTTCTTATCCCATTTGGGACCAGATTTCAACAAGTCTTTCTTCACACTTCTAAACATTCTGCATCCATCTCTAGGACTTGTAATCAATCAAATTCATTGTATTATAACATATTCTAACCCAAAATAACTTTATACAATCCATATACAGCCTCAAAGCATTGGTTGTGGGTTCTTATCCCATTTGGGACCAGATTTCAATAAGTCTTTCTTCACACTTCTAAACATTCTTCATCCATCTCTAGGACTTGTAATCAATCAAATTCATTGTATTATAACATATTCTAACCCAAAATAACTTTATACAAGCCATTTACTGCGTCAAAGCATTGGTTGTGGGTTCTTATCCCATTTGGGACCAGATTTCAACAAGTCTTTCTTCACACTTCTAACCATTCTTCATCCATGTCTAGGACTTGTAATCAATCAAATTCATTGTATAACATATTCTAACCCAAAATAACTTTATACAAGCCATTTACTGCCTCAAAACAATGGTTGTGGGTTCTTATCCCATTTGGGACCAGATTTCAATAAGTCTTTCTTCACACTTCTAAACATTCTTCATCCATCTCTAGGATTTGTAATCAAGCAAATTCATTGTATTATACCATATTCTAACCCAAAATAACTTTATACAAGCCATTTATTGCCTCACAGCATTGGTTGTGGGTTCTTATCCCATTTGGGACCAGATTTCAATAAGTCTTTCTTCACACTTCTAAACATTCTTCATCCATTCTAGCACTTGTAATCCATCAAATTCATTGTATTATAACATATTCTAACCCAAAATACCTTTTACAAGCCATTTACTGCATCAAAGCAATGGTTGTGGGTTCTTATTCCATTTGAGACCAAATTTCAACAAGTCTTTCTTCACACTTCTAACCATTCTTCATCCATGTCTAGGACTTGTAATCAATCAAATTCATTGTATAACATATTCTAACCCAAAATAACTTTATACAAGCCATTTACTGCCTCAAAACAATGGTTGTGGGTTCTTATCCCATTTGGGACCAGATTTCAATAAGTCTTTCTTCACACTTCTAAACATTCTTCATCCATCTCTAGGATTTGTAATCAAGCAAATTCATTGTATTATACCATATTCTAACCCAAAATAACTTTATACAATCCATTTACAGCCTCAAAGCATTGGTTGTGGGTTCTTATCCCATTTGGGACCAATTTTCAACAAGTCTTTCTTCACACTTCTAAAGATTCTTCATCCATCTCTAGCACTTGTAATCAATCAAATTCATTGTATTATAACATATTCTAACCCAAAATAACTTTATACAAGACATTTACAGCCTCAAAGGTTGGTTGTGGGTTCTTATCCAATTTGGGACCAGATTTCAATAAGTCTTTCTTAACACTTCTAAACATTCTTCATCCATCTCTAGGACTTGTAATCAATTAAATTCATTGTATTATAACATATTCTAACCCAAAATAAATTTATACAAGCCATTTACTGCCTCAAAGCATTGGTTGTGGGTTCTTATCCCATTTGGGACCAAATTTCAATAAGTCTTTCTTCACACTTCTAAACATTCTTCATCCATCTCTAGCACTTGTAATCAATCAAATTCATTGTATTATAACATATTCTAACCCAAAATGACCTTTTACAAGCCATTTACTGCATCAAAGCAATGGTTGTGGGTTCTTATCCCATTTGGGACCAAATTTCAACAAGTCTTTCTTCACACTTCTAACCATTCTTCATCCATGTCTAGGACTTGTAATCAATCAAATTCATTGTATTATAACATATTCTAACCCAAAATAACTTTATACAAGCCATTTACTGCCTCAAAGCAATGGTTGTGGGTTCTTATCCCATTTGGGACCAGATTTCAATAAGTCTTTCTTCACACTTCTAAACATTCTTCATCCATCTCTAGGACTTGTAATCAATCAAATTCATTGTATTATAACATATTCTAACCCAAAATAACTTTATACAAGCCATTTACTGCGTCAAAGCATTGGTTGTGGGTTCTTATCCCATTTGGGACCAGATTTCAACAAGTCTTTCTTCACACTTCTAAACATTCTACATCCATCTCTAGCACTTCTAATCCATAAAATTCATTGTATTATAACATATTCTAACCCAAAATAACTTTATACAATCCATATACAGCCTCAAAGCATTGGTTGTGGGTTCTTATCCCATTTGGGACCAGATTTCAACAAGTCTTTCTTCACACTTCTAAACATTCTGCATCCATCTCTAGGACTTGTAATCAATCAAATTCATTGTATTATAACATATTCTAACCCAAAATAACTTTATACAATCCATATACAGCCTCAAAGCATTGGTTGTGGGTTCTTATCCCATTTGGGACCAGATTTCAATAAGTCTTTCTTCACACTTCTAAACATTCTTCATCCATCTCTAGGACTTGTAATCAATCAAATTCATTGTATTATAACATATTCTAACCCAAAATAACTTTATACAAGCCATTTACTGCGTCAAAGCATTGGTTGTGGGTTCTTATCCCATTTGGGACCAGATTTCAACAAGTCTTTCTTCACACTTCTAACCATTCTTCATCCATGTCTAGGACTTGTAATCAATCAAATTCATTGTATAACATATTCTAACCCAAAATAACTTTATACAAGCCATTTACTGCCTCAAAACAATGGTTGTGGGTTCTTATCCCATTTGGGACCAGATTTCAATAAGTCTTTCTTCACACTTCTAAACATTCTTCATCCATCTCTAGGATTTGTAATCAAGCAAATTCATTGTATTATACCATATTCTAACCCAAAATAACTTTATACAATCCATTTACAGCCTCAAAGCATTGGTTGTGGGTTCTTATCCCATTTGGGACCAATTTTCAACAAGTCTTTCTTCACACTTCTAAAGATTCTTCATCCATCTCTAGCACTTGTAATCAATCAAATTCATTGTATTATAACATATTCTAACCCAAAATAACTTTATACAAGCCATTTACAGCCTCAAAGGTTGGTTGTGGGTTCTTATCCAATTTGGGACCAGATTTCAATAAGTCTTTCTTAACACTTCTAAACATTCTTCATCCATCTCTAGGACTTGTAATCAATTAAATTCATTGTATTATAACATATTCTAACCCAAAATAAATTTATACAAGCCATTTACTGCCTCAAAGCATTGGTTGTGGGTTCTTATCCCATTTGGGACCAAATTTCAATAAGTCTTTCTTCACACTTCTAAACATTCTTCATCCATCTCTAGCACTTGTAATCAATCAAATTCATTGTATTATAACATATTCTAACCCAAAATGACCTTTTACAAGCCATTTACTGCATCAAAGCAATGGTTGTGGGTTCTTATCCCATTTGGGACCAAATTTCAACAAGTCTTTCTTCACACTTCTAACCATTCTTCATCCATGTCTAGGACTTGTAATCAATCAAATTCATTGTATTATAACATATTCTAACCCAAAATAACTTTATACAAGCCATTTACTGCCTCAAAGCAATGGTTGTGGGTTCTTATCCCATTTGGGACCAGATTTCAACAAGTCTTTCTTCACACTTCTAAACATTCTTCATCCATCTCTAGGACTTGTAATCAATCAAATTCATTGTATTATAACATATTCTAACCCAAAATAACTTTATACAAGCCATTTACTGCGTCAAAGCATTGGTTGTGGGTTCTTATCCCATTTGGGACCAGATTTCAACAAGTCTTTCTTCACACTTCTAAACATTCTACATCCATCTCTAGCACTTCTAATCCATAAAATTCATTGTATTATAACATATTCTAACCCAAAATAAATTTATACAAGCAATTTACTGCCTCAAAGCATTGGTTGTGGGTTCTTATCCCATTTGGGACCAAATTTCAATAAGTCTTTCTTCACACTTCTAACCATTCTTCATCCATGTCTAGGACTTGTAATCAATCAAATTCATTGTATTATAACATATTCTAACCCAAAATAACTTTATACAAGCCATTTACTGCCTCAAAGCAATGGTTGTGGGTTCTTATCCCATTTGGGACCAGATTTCAACAAGTCTTTCTTCACACTTCTAAACATTCTACATCCATCTCTAGCACTTGTAATCAATCAAATTCATTGTATTATAACATATTCTAACCCAAAATAACCTTTTACAAGCCATTTACTGCCTCAAAGCAATGGTTGTGGGTTCTTATCCCATTTGGGACCAGATTTCAACAAGTCTTTCATCACACTTCTAAACATTCTTCATCCATCTCTAGGATTTGTAATCAGGCAAGTTCATTGTATTATACCATATTCTAACCCAAAATAACTTTATACAATCCATTTACAGCCTCAAAGCATTGGTTGTGGGTTCTTATCCCATTTGGGACCAGATTTCAACAAGTCTTTCTTCACACTTCTAAACATTCTGCATCCATCTCTAGCACTTCTAATCAATCAAATTCATTGTATTATAACATATTCTAACCCAAAATAACTTTATACAATCCATATACAGCCTCAAAGCATTGGTTGTAGGTTCTTATCGCATTTGGGACCAGATTTCAATAAGTCTTTCTTCACACTTCTAAACATTCTTCATCCATCTCTAGGACTTGTAATCAATCAAATTCATTGTATTATAACATATTCTAACCCAAAATAACTTTATACAAGCCATTTACTGCGTCAAAGCATTGGTTGTGGGTTCTTATCCCATTTGGGACCAGATTTCAACAAGTTTTTCTTCACACTTCTAAACATTCTTTATCCATCTCTAGCACTTCTAATCCATAAAATTCATTGTATTATAACATATTCTAACCCAAAATAACTTTATACAATCCATATACAGCCTCAAAGCATTGGTTGTGGGTTCTTATCCCATTTGGGACCAGATTTCAATAAGTCTTTCTTCACACTTCTAAACATTCTTCATCCATCTCTAGGACTTGTAATCAATCAAATTCATTGTATTATAACATATTCTAACCCAAAATAACTTTATACAAGCCATTTACTGCCTCACAGCATTGGTTGTGGGTTCTTATCCCATTTGGGACCAGATTTCAACAAGTCTTTCTTCACACTTCTAAACATTCTTCATCCATTCTAGCACTTGTAATCCATCAAATTCATTGTATTATAACATATTCTAACCCAAAATACCTTTTACAAGCCATTTACTGCATCAAAGCAATGGTTGTGGGTTCTTATCCCATTTGAGACCAAATTTCAACAAGTCTTTCTTCCCACTTCTAACCATTCTTCATCCATGTCTAGGACTTGTAATCAATCAAATTCATTGTATAACATATTCTAACCCAAAATAACTTTATACAAGCCATTTACTGCCTCAAAGCAATGGTTGTGGGTTCTTATCCCATTGGGGACCAGATTTCAATAAGTCTTTCTTCACACTTCTAAACATTCTTCATCCATCTCTAGGATTTGTAATCAGGCAAATTCATTGTATTATACCATATTCTAACCCAAAATAACTTTATACAATCCATTTACAGCCTCAAAGCATTGGTTGTGGGTTCTTATCCCATTTGGGACCAGATTTCAACAAGTCTTTCTTCACACTTCTAAACATTCTGCATCCATCTCTAGCACTTCTAATCAATCAAATTCATTGTATTATAACATATTCTAACCCAAAATAACTTTATACAATCCATATACAGCCTCAAAGCATTGGTTGTGGGTTCTTATCCCATTTGGGACCAGATTTCAATAAGTCTTTCTTCACACTTCTAAACATTCTTCATCCATCTCAGGACTTGTAATCAATCAAATTCATTGTATTATAACATATTCTAACCCAAAATAACTTTATACAAGCCATTTACTGCGTCAAAGCATTGGTTGTGGGTTCTTATCCCATTTGGGACCAGATTTCAACAAGTCTTTCTTCACACTTCTAAACATTCTACATCCATCTCTAGCACTTCTAATCCATCAAATTCATTGTATTATAACATATTCTAACCCAAAATAACTTTATACAATCCATATACAGCCTCAAAGCATTGGTTGTGGGTTCTTATCCCATTTGGGACCAGATTTCAATAAGTCTTTCTTCACACTTCTAAACATTCTTCATCCATCTCTAGGACTTGTAATCAATCAAATTCATTGTATTATAACATATTCTAACCCAAAATAACTTTACACAAGCCATTTACTGCCTCACAGCATTGGTTGTGGGTTCTTATCCCATTTGGGACCAGATTTCAATAAGTCTTTTTTCACACTTCTAAACATTCTTCATCCATTCTAGCACTTGTAATCCATCAAATTCATTGTATTATAACATATTCTAACCCAAAATACCTTTTACAAGCCATTTACTGCATCAAAGCAATGGTTGTGGATTCTTATCCCATTTGAGACCAAATTTCAACAAGTCTTTCTTCACACTTCTAACCATTCTTCATCCATGTCTAGGACTTGTAATCAATCAAATTCATTGTATAACATATTCTAACCCAAAATAACTTTATACAAGCCATTTACTGCCTCAAAGCAATGGTTGTGGGTTCTTATCCCATTTGGGACCAGATTTCAATAAGTCTTTCTTCACACTTCTAAACATTCTTCATCCATCTCTAGGATTTGTAATCAAGCAAATTCATTGTATTATACCATATTCTAACCCAAAATAACTTTATACAATCCATTTACAGCCTCAAAGCATTGGTTGTGGGTTCTTATCCTATTTGGGACCAGATTTCAACAAGTCTTTCTTCACACTTCTAAACATTCTGCATCCATCTCTAGCACTTCTAATCAATCAAATTCATTGTATTATAACATATTCTAACCCAAAATAACTTTATACAATCCATATACAGCCTCAAAGCATTGGTTGTGGGTTCTTATCCCATTTGGGACCAGATTTCAATAAGTCTTTCTTCACACTTCTAAACATTCTTCATCCATCTCTAGGACTTGTAATCAATCAAATTCATTGTATTATAACATATTCTAACCCAAAATAACTTTATACAAGCCATTTACTGCGTCAAAGCATTGGTTGTGGGTTCTTATCCCATTTGGGACCAGATTTCAACAAGTCTTTCTTCACACTTCTAAACATTCTACATCCATCTCTAGCACTTCTAATCCATCAAATTCATTGTATTATAACATATTCTAACCCAAAATAACTTTATACAATCCATATACAGCCTCAAAGCATTGGTTGTGGGTTCTTATCCCATTTGGGACCAGATTTCAATAAGTCTTTCTTCACACTTCTAAACATTCTTCATCCATCTCTAGGACTTGTAATCAATCAAATTCATTGTATTATAACATATTCTAACCCAAAATAACTTTACACAAGCCATTTACTGCCTCACAGCATTGGTTGTGGGTTCTTATCCCATTTGGGACCAGATTTCAATAAGTCTTTTTTCACACTTCTAAACATTCTTCATCCATTCTAGCACTTGTAATCCATCAAATTCATTGTATTATAACATATTCTAACCCAAAATACCTTTTACAAGCCATTTACTGCATCAAAGCAATGGTTGTGGGTTCTTATCCCATTTGAGACCAAATTTCAACAAGTCTTTCTTCACACTTCTAACCATTCTTCATCCATGTCTAGGACTTGTAATCAATCAAATTCATTGTATAACATATTCTAACCCAAAATAACTTTATACAAGCCATTTACTGCCTCAAAGCAATGGTTGTGGGTTCTTATCCCATTTGGGACCAGATTTCAATAAGTCTTTCTTCACACTTCTAAACATTCTTCATCCATCTCTAGGATTTGTAATCAAGCAAATTCATTGTATTATACCATATTCTAACCCAAAATAACTTTATACAATCCATTTACAGCCTCAAAGCATTGGTTGTGGGTTCTTATCCCATTTGGGACCAATTTTCAACAAGTCTTTCTTCACACTTCTAAAGATTCTTCATCCATCTCTAGCACTTGTAATCAATCAAATTCATTGTATTATAACATATTCTAACCCAAAATAACTTTATACAAGCCATTTACAGCCTCAAAGGTTGGTTGTGGGTTCTTATCCAATTTGGGACCAGATTTCAATAAGTCTTTCTTAACACTTCTAAACATTCTTCATCCATCTCTAGGACTTGTAATCAATTAAATTCATTGTATTATAACATATTCTAACCCAAAATAAATTTATACAAGCCATTTACTGCCTCAAAGCATTGGTTGTGGGTTCTTATCCCATTTGGGACCAAATTTCAATAAGTCTTTCTTCACACTTCTAAACATTCTTCATCCATCTCTAGCACTTGTAATCAATCAAATTCATTGTATTATAACATATTCTAACCCAAAATGACCTTTTACAAGCCATTTACTGCATCAAAGCAATGGTTGTGGGTTCTTATCCCATTTGGGACCAAATTTCAACAAGTGTTTCTTCACACTTCTAACCATTCTTCATCCATGTCTAGGACTTGTAATCAATCAAATTCATTGTATTATAACATATTCTAACCCAAAATAACTTTATACAAGCCATTTACTGCCTCAAAGCAATGGTTGTGGGTTCTTATCCCATTTGGGACCAGATTTCAATAAGTCTTTCTTCACACTTCTAAACATTCTTCATCCATCTCTAGGTCTTGTAATCAATCAAATTAATTGTATTATAACATATTCTAACCCAAAATAACTTTATACAAGCCATTTACTGCCTCACAGCATTGGTTGTGGGTTCTTATCCCATTTGGGACCAGATTTCAACAAGTCTTTCTTCACACTTCTAAACAATCTTCATCCATTCTAGCACTTGTAATCCATCAAATTCATTGTATTATAACATATTCTAACCCAAAATACCTTTTACAAGCCATTTACTGCATCAAAGCAATGGTTGTGGGTTCTTATCCCATTTGAGACCAAATTTCAACAAGTCTTTCTTCCCACTTCTAACCATTCTTCATCCATGTCTAGGACTTGTAATCAATCAAATTCATTGTATAACATATTCTAACCCAAAATAACTTTATACAAGCCATTTACTGCCTCAAAGCAATGGTTGTGGGTTCTTATCCCATTGGGGACCAGATTTCAATAAGTCTTTCTTCACACTTCTAAACATTCTTCATCCATCTCTAGGATTTGTAATCAGGCAAATTCATTGTATTATACCATATTCTAACCCAAAATAACTTTATACAATCCATTTACAGCCTCAAAGCATTGGTTGTGGGTTCTTATCCCATTTGGGACCAGATTTCAACAAGTCTTTCTTCACACTTCTAAACATTCTGCATCCATCTCTAGCACTTCTAATCAATCAAATTCATTGTATTATAACATATTCTAACCCAAAATAACTTTATACAATCCATATACAGCCTCAAAGCATTGGTTGTGGGTTCTTATCCCATTTGGGACCAGATTTCAATAAGTCTTTCTTCACACTTCTAAACATTCTTCATCCATCTCTAGGACTTGTAATCAATCAAATTCATTGTATTATAACATATTCTAACCCAAAATAACTTTATACAAGCCATTTACTGCGTCAAAGCATTGGTTGTGGGTTCTTATCCCATTTGGGACCAGATTTCAACAAGTCTTTCTTCACACTTCTAAACATTCTTTATCCATCTCTAGCACTTCTAATCCATAAAATTCATTGTATTATAACATATTCTAACCCAAAATAACTTTATACAATCCATATACAGCCTCAAAGCATTGGTTGTGGGTTCTTATCCCATTTGGGACCAGATTTCAATAAGTCTTTCTTCACACTTCTAAACATTCTTCATCCATCTCTAGGACTTGTAATCAATCAAATTCATTGTATTATAACATATTCTAACCCAAAATAACTTTATACAAGCCATTTACTGCCTCACAGCATTGGTTGTGGATTCTTATCCCATTTGGGACCAGATTTCAACAAGTCTTTCTTCACTCTTCTAAACATTCTTCATCCATTCTAGCACTTGTAATCCATCAAATTCATTGTATTATAACATATTCTAACCCAAAATACCTTTTACAAGCCATTTACTGCATCAAAGCAACGGTTGTGGGTTCTTATCCCATTTGAGACCAAATTTTAAAAAGTCTTTCTTCCCACTTCTAACCATTCTTCATCCATGTCTAGGACTTGTAATCAATCAAATTCATTGTATAACATATTCTAACCCAAAATAACTTTATACAAGCCATTTACTGCCTCAAAGCAATGGTTGTGGGTTCTTATCCCATTGGGGACCAGATTTCAATAAGTCTTTCTTCACACTTCTACACATTCTTCATCCATCTCTAGGATTTGTAATCAGGCAAATTCATTGTATTATACCATATTCTAACCCAAAATAACTTTATACAATCCATTTACAGCCTCAAAGCATTGGTTGTGGGTTCTTATCCCATTTGGGACCAGATTTCAACAAGTCTTTCTTCACACTTCTAAACATTCTGCATCCATCTCTAGCACTTCTAATCAATCAAATTCATTGTATTATAACATATTCTAACCCAAAATAACTTTATACAATCCATATACAGCCTCAAAGCATTGGTTGTGGGTTCTTATCCCATTTGGGACCAGATTTCAATAAGTCTTTCTTCACACTTCTAAACATTCTTCATCCATCTCTAGGACTTGTAATCAATCAAATTCATTGTATTATAACATATTCTAACCCAAAATAACTTTATACAAGCCATTTACTGCGTCAAAGCATTGGTTGTGGGTTCTTATCCCATTTGGGACCAGATTTCAACAAGTCTTTCTTCACACTTCTAAACATTCTACATCCATCTCTAGCACTTCTAATCCATCAAATTCATTGTATTATAACATATTCTAACCCAAAATAACTTTATACAATCCATATACAGCCTCAAAGCATTGGTTGTGGGTTCTTATCCCATTTGGGACCAGATTTCAATAAGTCTTTCTTCACACTTCTAAACATTCTTCATCCATCTCTAGGACTTGTAATCAATCAAATTCATTGTATTATAACATATTCTAACCCAAAATAACTTTACACAAGCCATTTACTGCCTCACAGCATTGGTTGTGGGTTCTTATCCCATTTGGGACCAGATTTCAATAAGTCTTTTTTCACACTTCTAAACATTCTTCATCCATTCTAGCACTTGTAATCCATCAAATTCATTGTATTATAACATATTCTAACCCAAAATACCTTTTACAAGCCATTTACTGCATCAAAGCAATGGTTGTGGGTTCTTATCCCATTTGAGACCAAATTTCAACAAGTCTTTCTTCACACTTCTAACCATTCTTCATCCATGTCTAGGACTTGTAATCAATCAAATTCATTGTATAACATATTCTAACCCAAAATAACTTTATACAAGCCATTTACTGCCTCAAAGCAATGGTTGTGGGTTCTTATCCCATTTGGGACCAGATTTCAATAAGTCTTTCTTCACACTTCTAAACATTCTTCATCCATCTCTAGGATTTGTAATCAAGCAAATTCATTGTATTATACCATATTCTAACCCAAAATAACTTTATACAATCCATTTACAGCCTCAAAGCATTGGTTGTGGGTTCTTATCCCATTTGGGACCAATTTTCAACAAGTCTTTCTTCACACTTCTAAAGATTCTTCATCCATCTCTAGCACTTGTAATCAATCAAATTCATTGTATTATAACATATTCTAACCCAAAATAACTTTATACAAGCCATTTACAGCCTCAAAGGTTGGTTGTGGGTTCTTATCCAATTTGGGACCAGATTTCAATAAGTCTTTCTTAACACTTCTAAACATTCTTCATCCATCTCTAGGACTTGTAATCAATTAAATTCATTGTATTATAACATATTCTAACCCAAAATAAATTTATACAAGCCATTTACTGCCTCAAAGCATTGGTTGTGGGTTCTTATCCCATTTGGGACCAAATTTCAATAAGTCTTTCTTCACACTTCTAAACATTCTTCATCCATCTCTAGCACTTGTAATCAATCAAATTCATTGTATTATAACATATTCTAACCCAAAATGACCTTTTACAAGCCATTTACTGCATCAAAGCAATGGTTGTGGGTTCTTATCCCATTTGGGACCAAATTTCAACAAGTCTTTCTTCACACTTCTAACCATTCTTCATCCATGTCTAGGACTTGTAATCAATCAAATTCATTGTATTATAACATATTCTAACCCAAAATAACTTTATACAAGCCATTTACTGCCTCAAAGCAATGGTTGTGGGTTCTTATCCCATTTGGGACCAGATTTCAATAAGTCTTTCTTCACACTTCTAAACATTCTTCATCCATCTCTAGGTCTTGTAATCAATCAAATTAATTGTATTATAACATATTCTAACCCAAAATAACTTTATACAAGCCATTTACTGCCTCAAAGCATTGGTTTTGGATTCTTACCCCATTTGGGACCAGATTTCAACAAGTCTTTCTTCACACTTCTAAACATTCTTCATCCGTCTCTAGGACTTGTAATCAATCAAATTCATTGTATTATAACATATTCTAACCCAAAATAACTTTATACAAGCCATTTACTGCCTCAAAGCATTGGTTTTGGTTTCTTATCCCATTTGGGACCAGATTTCAATAAGTCTTTCTTCACACTTCTAAACATTCTTCATCCATCTCTAGCACTTGTAATCAATAAAATGCATTGTATTATAACATATTCTAACCCAAAATAACCTTTTACAAGCCATTTACTGCCTCAAAGAAATGGTTGTGGGTTCTTATCCCATTTGGGACCAGATTTCAACAAGTCTTTCTTCACACTTCTAAACATTCTTCATCCATCTCTAGGACTTGTAATCAATCAAATTCATTGTATTATAACATATTCTAACCCAAAATAACTTTATACAAGCCATTTACTGCGTCAAAGCATTGGTTGTGGGTTCTTATCCCATTTGGGACCAGATTTCAACAAGTATTTCTTCACACTTCTAAACATTCTACATCCATCTCTAGCACTTCTAATCCATAAAATTCATTGTATTATAACATATTCTAACCCAAAATACATTTATACAAGCCATTTACTGCCTCAAAGCATTGGTTGTGGGTTCTTATCCCATTTGGGACCAAATTTCAATAAGTCTTTCTTCACACTTCTAACCATTCTTCATCCATGTCTAGGACTTGTAATCAATCAAATTCATTGTATTATAACATATTCTAACCCAAAATAACTTTATACAAGCCATTTACTGCCTCAAAGCAATGGTTGTGGGTTCTTATCCCATTTGGGACCAGATTTCAATAAGTCTTTCTTCACACTTCTAAACATTCTTCATTCATCTCTAGGTCTTGTAATCAATCAAATTAATTGTATTATAACATATTCTAACCCAAAATAACTTTATACAAGCCATTTACTGCCTCAAAGCATTGGTTTTGGATTCTTACCCCATTTGGGACCAGATTTCAACAAGTTTTTCTTCACACTTCTAAACATTCTTCATCCGTCTCTAGGACTTGTAATCAATCAAATTCATTGTATTATAACATATTCTAACCCAAAATAACTTTATACAAGCCATTTACTGCCTCAAAGCATTGGTTTTGGTTTCTTATCCCATTTGGGACCAGATTTCAATAAGTCTTTCTTCACACTTCTAAACATTCTTCATCCATCTCTAGGACTTGTAATCAATCAAATTCATTGTATTATAACATATTCTAACCCAAAATAACTTTATACAAGCCATTTACTGCCTCAAAGCAATGGTTGTGGGTTCTTATCCCATTTGGGACCAGATTTCAACAAGTCTTTCTTCACACTTCTAAACATTCTACATCCATCTCTAGCACTTGTAATCAATCAAATTCATTGTATTATAACATATTCTAACCCAAAATAACCTTTTACAAGCCATTTACTGCCTCAAAGCAATGGTTGTGGGTTCTTATCCCATTTGGGACCAGATTTCAACAAGTCTTTCATCACACTTCTAAACATTCTTCGTCCATCTCTAGGATTTGTAATCAGGCAAATTCATTGTATTATACCATATTCTAACCCAAAATAACTTTATACAATCCATTTACAGCCTCAAAGCATTGGTTGTGGATTCTTATCCCATTTGGGACCAAATTTCAACAAGTCTTTCTTCACACTTCTAAACATTCTACATCCATCTCTAGCACTTCTAATCAATCAAATTCATTGTATTATAACATATTCTAACCCAAAATAACTTTATACAATCCATATACAGCCTCAAAGCATTGGTTGTGGGTTCTTATCCCATTTGGGACCAGATTTCAATAAGTCTTTCTTCACACTTCTAAACATTCTTCATCCATCTCTAGGACTTGTAATCAATCAAATTCATTGTATTATAACATATTCTAACCCAAAATAACTTTATACAAGCCATTTACTGCGTCAAAGCATTGGTTGTGGGTTCTTATCCCATTTGGGACCAGATTTCAACAAGTCTTTCTTCACACTTCTAAACATTCTTTATCCATCTCTAGCACTTCTAATCCATAAAATTCATTGTATTATAACATATTCTAACCCAAAATAACTTTATACAATCCATATACAGCCTCAAAGCATTGGTTGTGGGTTCTTATCCCATTTGGGACCAGATTTCAATAAGTCTTTCTTCACACTTCTAAACATTCTTCATCCATCTCTAGGACTTGTAATCAATCAAATTCATTGTATTATAACATATTCTAACCCAAAATAACTTTATACAAGCCATTTACTGCCTCACAGCATTGGTTGTGGGTTCTTATCCCATTTGGGACCAGATTTCAATAAGTCTTTCTTCACACTTCTAAACATTCTTCATCCATTCTAGCACTTGTAATCCATCAAATGCATTGTATTATAACATATTCTAACCCAAAATACCTTTTACAAGCCATTTACTGCATCAAAGCAATGGTTGTGGGTTCTTATCCCATTTGAGACCAAATTTCAACAAGTCTTTCTTCACACTTCTAACCATTCTTCATCCATGTCTAGGACTTGTAATTAATCAAATTCATTGTATAACATATTCTAACCCAAAATAACTTTATACAAGCCATTTACTGCCTCAAAGCAATGGTTGTGGGTTCTTATCCCATTGGGGACCAGATTTCAATAAGTCTTTCTTCACACTTCTAAACATTCTTCATCCATCTCTAGGATTTGTAATCAAGCAAATTCATTGTATTATACCATATTCTAACCCAAAATAACTTTATACAATCCATTTACAGCCTCAAAGCATTGGTTGTGGGTTCTTATCCCATTTGGGACCAATTTTCAACAAGTCTTTCTTCACACTTCTAAAGATTCTTCATCCATCTCTAGCACTTGTAATCAATCAAATTCATTGTATTATAACATATTCTAACCCAAAATAACTTTATACAAGCCATTTACAGCCTCAAAGGTTGGTTGTGGGTTCTTATCCAATTTGGGACCAGATTTCCATAAGTCTTTCTTAACACTTTTAAACATTCTTCATCCATCTCTAGGACTTGTAATCAATTAAATTCATTGTATTATAACATATTCTAACCCAAAATAAATTTATACAAGCCATTTACTGCCTCAAAGCATTGGTTGTGGGTTCTTATCCCATTTGGGACCAAATTTCAATAAGTCTTTCTTCACACTTCTAAACATTCTTCATCCATCTCTAGCACTTGTAATCAATCAAATTCATTGTATTATAACATATTCTAACCCAAAATGACCTTTTACAAGCCATTTACTGCATCAAAGCAATGGTTGTGGGTTCTTATCCCATTTGGGACCAAATTTCAACAAGTCTTTCTTCACACTTCTAACCATTCTTCATCCATGTCTAGGACTTGTAATCAATCAAATTCATTGTATTATAACATATTCTAACCCAAAATAACTTTATACAAGCCATTTACGGCCTCAAAGCAATGGTTGTGGGTTCTTATCCCATTTGGGACCAGATTTCAACAAGTCTTTCTTCACACTTCTAAACATTCTACATCCATCTCTAGCACTTGTAATCAATCAAATTCATTGTATTATAACATATTCTAACCCAAAATAACCTTTTACAAGCCATTTACTGCCTCAAAGCAATGGTTGTGGGTTCTTATCCCATTTGGGACCAGATTTCAACAAGTCTTTCATCACACTTCTAAACATTCTTCATCCATCTCTAGGATTTGTAATCAGGCAAATTCATTGTATTATACCATATTCTAACCCAAAATAACTTTATACAAGCCATTTACTGCCTCAAAGCAATGGTTGTGGGTTCTTATCCCATTTGGGACCAGATTTCCATAAGTCTTTCTTAACACTTCTAAACATTCTTCATCCATCTCTAGGACTTGTAATCAATTAAATTCATTGTATTATAACATATTCTAACCCAAAATAAATTTATACAAGCCATTTACTGCCTCAAAGCATTGGTTGTGGGTTCTTATCCCATTTGGGACCAAATTTCAATAAGTCTTTCTTCACACTTCTAAACATTCTTCATCCATTCTAGCACTTGTAATCCATCAAATGCATTGTATTATAACATATTCTAACCCAAAATACCTTTTACAAGCCATTTACTGCATCAAAGCAATGGTTGTGGGTTCTTATCCCATTTGAGACCAAATTTCAACAAGTCTTTCTTCACACTTCTAACCATTCTTCATCCATGTCTAGGACTTGTAATTAATCAAATTCATTGTATAACATATTCTAACCCAAAATAACTTTATACAAGCCATTTAGTGCCTCAAAGCAAAGGTTGTGGGTTCTTATCCCATTGGGGACCAGATTTCAATAAGTCTTTCTTCACACTTCTAAACATTCTTCATCCATCTCTAGGATTTGTAATCAAGCAAATTCATTGTATTATACCATATTCTAACCCAAAATAACTTTATACAATCCATTTACAGCCTCAAAGCATTGGTTGTGGGTTCTTATCCCATTTGGGACCAATTTTCAACAAGTCTTTCTTCACACTTCTAAAGATTCTTCATCCATCTCTAGCACTTGTAATCAATCAAATTCATTGTATTATAACATATTCTAACCCAAAATAACTTTATACAAGCCATTTACAGCCTCAAAGGTTGGTTGTGGGTTCTTATCCAATTTGGGACCAGATTTCCATAAGTCTTTCTTAACACTTCTAAACATTCTTCATCCATCTCTAGGACTTGTAATCAATTAAATTCATTGTATTATAACATATTCTAACCCAAAATAAATTTATACAAGCCATTTACTGCCTCAAAGCATTGGTTGTGGGTTCTTATCCCATTTGGGACCAAATTTCAATAAGTCTTTCTTCACACTTCTAAACATTCTTCATCCATCTCTAGCACTTGTAATCAATCAAATTCATTGTATTATAACATATTCTAACCCAAAATGACCTTTTACAAGCCATTTACTGCATCAAAGCAATGGTTGTGGGTTCTTATCCCATTTGGGACCAAATTTCAACAAGTCTTTCTTCACACTTCTAACCATTCTTCATCCATGTCTAGGACTTGTAATCAATCAAATTCATTGTATTATAACATATTCTAACCCAAAATAACTTTATACAAGCCATTTACGGCCTCAAAGCAATGGTTGTGGGTTCTTATCCCATTTGGGACCAGATTTCAACAAGTCTTTCTTCACACTTCTAAACATTCTACATCCATCTCTAGCACTTGTAATCAATCAAATTCATTGTATTATAACATATTCTAACCCAAAATAACCTTTTACAAGCCATTTACTGCCTCAAAGCAATGGTTGTGGGTTCTTATCCCATTTGGGACCAGATTTCAACAAGTCTTTCATCACACTTCTAAACATTCTTCATCCATCTCTAGGATTTGTAATCAGGCAAATTCATTGTATTATACCATATTCTAACCCAAAATAACTTTATACAAGCCATTTACTGCCTCAAAGCAATGGTTGTGGGTTCTTATCCCATTTGGGACCAGATTTCCATAAGTCTTTCTTAACACTTCTAAACATTCTTCATCCATCTCTAGGACTTGTAATCAATTAAATTCATTGTATTATAACATATTCTAACCCAAAATAAATTTATACAAGCCATTTACTGCCTCAAAGCATTGGTTGTGGGTTCTTATCCCATTTGGGACCAAATTTCAATAAGTCTTTCTTCACACTTCTAAACATTCTTCATCCATCTCTAGCACTTGTAATCAATCAAATTCATTGTATTATAACATATTCTAACCCAAAATGACCTTTTACAAGCCATTTACTGCATCAAAGCAATGGTTGTGGGTTCTTATCCCATTTGGGACCAAATTTCAACAAGTCTTTCTTCACACTTCTAACCATTCTTCATCCATGTCTAGGACTTGTAATCAATCAAATTCATTGTATTATAACATATTCTAACCCAAAATAACTTTATACAAGCCATTTACTGCCTCAAAGCAATGGTTGTGGGTTCTTATCCCATTTGGGACCAGATTTCAATAAGTCTTTCTTCACACTTCTAAACATTCTTCATCCATCTCTAGGACTTGTAATCAATCAAATTCATTGTATTATAACATATTCTAACCCAAAATAACTTTATACAAGCCATTTACTGCGTCAAAGCATTGGTTGTGGGTTCTTATCCCATTTGGGACCAGATTTCAACAAGTCTTTCTTCACACTTCGAAACATTCTACATCCATCTCTAGCACTTCTAATCCATAAAATTCATTGTATTATAACATATTCTAACCCAAAATAACTTTATACAATCCATATACAGCCTCAAAGCATTGGTTGTGGGTTCTTATCCCATTTGGGACCAGATTTCAATAAGTCTTTCTTCACACTTCTAAACATTCTGCATCCATCTCTAGGACTTGTAATCAATCAAATTCATTGTATTATAACATATTCTAACCCAAAATAACTTTATACAATCCATATACAGCCTCAAAGCATTGGTTGTGGGTTCTTATCCCATTTGGGACCAGATTTCAATAAGTCTTTCTTCACACTTCTAAACATTCTTCATCCATCTCTAGGACTTGTAATCAATCAAATTCATTGTATTATAACATATTCTAACCCAAAATAACTTTATACAAGCCATTTACTGCGTCAAAGCATTGGTTGTGGGTTCTTATCCCATTTGGGACCAGATTTCAACAAGTCTTTCTTCACACTTCTAACCATTCTTCATCCATGTCTAGGACTTGTAATCAATCAAATTCATTGTATAACATATTCTAACCCAAAATAACTTTATACAAGCCATTTACTGCCTCAAAACAATGGTTGTGGGTTCTTATCCCATTTGGGACCAGATTTCAATAAGTCTTTCTTCACACTTCTAAACATTCTTCATCCATCTCTAGGATTTGTAATCAAGCAAATTCATTGTATTATACCATATTCTAACCCAAAATAACTTTATACAATCCATTTACAGCCTCAAAGCATTGGTTGTGGGTTCTTATCCCATTTGGGACCAATTTTCAACAAGTCTTTCTTCACACTTCTAAAGATTCTTCATCCATCTCTAGCACTTGTAATCAATCAAATTCATTGTATTATAACATATTCTAACCCAAAATAACTTTATACAAGCCATTTACAGCCTCAAAGGTTGGTTGTGGGTTCTTATCCAATTTGGGACCAGATTTCAATAAGTCTTTCTTAACACTTCTAAACATTCTTCATCCATCTCTAGGACTTGTAATCAATTAAATTCATTGTATTATAACATATTCTAACCCAAAATAAATTTATACAAGCCATTTACTGCCTCAAAGCATTGGTTGTGGGTTCTTATCCCATTTGGGACCAAATTTCAATAAGTCTTTCTTCACACTTCTAAACATTCTTCATCCATCTCTAGCACTTGTAATCAATCAAATTCATTGTATTATAACATATTCTAACCCAAAATGACCTTTTACAAGCCATTTACTGCATCAAAGCAATGGTTGTGGGTTCTTATCCCATTTGGGACCAAATTTCAACAAGTCTTTCTTCACACTTCTAACCATTCTTCATCCATGTCTAGGACTTGTAATCAATCAAATTCATTGTATTATAACATATTCTAACCCAAAATAACTTTATACAAGCCATTTACTGCCTCAAAGCAATGGTTGTGGGTTCTTATCCCATTTGGGACCAGATTTCAACAAGTCTTTCTTCACACTTCTAAACATTCTTCATCCATCTCTAGGACTTGTAATCAATCAAATTCATTGTATTATAACATATTCTAACCCAAAATAATTTTATACAAGCCATTTACTGCGTCAAAGCATTGGTTGTGGGTTCTTATCCCATTTGGGACCAGATTTCAACAAGTCTTTCTTCACACTTCTAAACATTCTACATCCATCTCTAGCACTTCTAATCCATAAAATTCATTGTATTATAACATATTCTAACCCAAAATAAATTTATACAAGCCATTTACTGCCTCAAAGCATTGGTTGTGGGTTCTTATCCCATTTGGGACCAAATTTCAATAAGTCTTTCTTCACACTTCTAACCATTCTTCATCCATGTCTAGGACTTGTAATCAATTAAATTCATTGTATTATAACATATTCTAACCCAAAATAACTTTATACAAGCCATTTACTGCCTCAAAGCAATGGTTGTGGGTTCTTATCCCATTTGGGACCAAATTTCAACAAGTCTTTCTTCACACTTCTAACCATTCTTCATCCATGTCTAGGACTTGTAATCAATCAAATTCATTGTATTATAACATATTCTAACCCAAAATAACTTTATACAAGCCATTTACTGCCTCAAAGCAATGGTTGTGGGTTCTTATCCCATTTGGGACCAGATTTCAACAAGTCTTTCTTCACACTTCTAAACATTCTACATCCATCTCTAGCACTTGTAATCAATCAAATTCATTGTATTATAACATATTCTAACCCAAAATAACCTTTTACAAGCCATTTACTGCCTTAAAGCAATGGTTGTGGGTTCTTATCCCATTTGGGACCAGATTTCAACAAGTCTTTCATCACACTTCTAAACATTCTTCATCCATCTCTAGGATTTGTAATCAGGCAAATTCATTGTATTATACCATATTCTAACCCAAAATAACTTTATACAATCCATTTACAGCCTCAAAGCATTGGTTGTGGGTTCTTATCCCATTTGGGACCAGATTTCAACAAGTCTTTCTTCACACTTCTAAACATTCTGCATCCATCTCTAGCACTTCTAATCAATCAAATTCATTGTATTATAACATATTCTAACCCAAAATAACTTTATACAATCCATATACAGCCTCAAAGCATTGGTTGTGGGTTCTTATCGCATTTGGGACCAGATTTCAATAAGTCTTTCTTCACACTTCTAAACATTCTTCATCCATCTCTAGGACTTGTAATCAATTAAATTCATTGTATTATAACATATTCTAACCCAAAATAAATTTATACAAGCCATTTACTGCCTCAAAGCATTGGTTGTGGGTTCTTATCCCATTTGGGACCAAATTTCAATAAGTCTTTCTTCACACTTCTAAACATTCTTCATCCATCTCTAGCACTTGTAATCAATCAAATTCATTGTATTATAACATATTCTAACCCAAAATGACCTTTTACAAGCCATTTACTGCATCAAAGCAATGGTTGTGGGTTCTTATCCCATTTGGGACCAAATTTCAACAAGTCTTTCTTCACACTTCTAACCATTCTTCATCCATGTCTAGGACTTGTAATCAATCAAATTCATTGTATTATAACATATTCTAACCCAAAATAACTTTATACAAGCCATTTACGGCCTCAAAGCAATGGTTGTGGGTTCTTATCCCATTTGGGACCAGATTTCAACAAGTCTTTCTTCACACTTCTAAACATTCTACATCCATCTCTAGCACTTGTAATCAATCAAATTCATTGTATTATAACATATTCTAACCCAAAATAACCTTTTACAAGCCATTTACTGCCTCAAAGCAATGGTTGTGGGTTCTTATCCCATTTGGGACCAGATTTCAACAAGTCTTTCATCACACTTCTAAACATTCTTCATCCATCTCTAGGATTTGTAATCAGGCAAATTCATTGTATTATACCATATTCTAACCCAAAATAACTTTATACAAGCCATTTACTGCCTCAAAGCAATGGTTGTGGGTTCTTATCCCATTTGGGACCAGATTTCCATAAGTCTTTCTTAACACTTCTAAACATTCTTCATCCATCTCTAGGACTTGTAATCAATTAAATTCATTGTATTATAACATATTCTAACCCAAAATAAATTTATACAAGCCATTTACTGCCTCAAAGCATTGGTTGTGGGTTCTTATCCCATTTGGGACCAAATTTCAATAAGTCTTTCTTCACACTTCTAAACATTCTTCATCCATCTCTAGCACTTGTAATCAATCAAATTCATTGTATTATAACATATTCTAACCCAAAATGACCTTTTACAAGCCATTTACTGCATCAAAGCAATGGTTGTGGGTTCTTATCCCATTTGGGACCAAATTTCAACAAGTCTTTCTTCACACTTCTAACCATTCTTCATCCATGTCTAGGACTTGTAATCAATCAAATTCATTGTATTATAACATATTCTAACCCAAAATAACTTTATACAAGCCATTTACTGCCTCAAAGCAATGGTTGTGGGTTCTTATCCCATTTGGGACCAGATTTCAATAAGTCTTTCTTCACACTTCTAAACATTCTTCATCCATCTCTAGGACTTGTAATCAATCAAATTCATTGTATTATAACATATTCTAACCCAAAATAACTTTATACAAGCCATTTACTGCCTCAAAGCATTGGTTGTGGGTTCTTATCCCATTTGGGACCAAATTTCAATAAGTCTTTCTTCACACTTCGAAACATTCTACATCCATCTCTAGCACTTCTAATCCATAAAATTCATTGTATTATAACATATTCTAACCCAAAATAACTTTATACAATCCATATACAGCCTCAAAGCATTGGTTGTGGGTTCTTATCCCATTTGGGACCAGATTTCAATAAGTCTTTCTTCACACTTCTAAACATTCTGCATCCATCTCTAGGACTTGTAATCAATCAAATTCATTGTATTATAACATATTCTAACCCAAAATAACTTTATACAATCCATATACAGCCTCAAAGCATTGGTTGTGGGTTCTTATCCCATTTGGGACCAGATTTCAATAAGTCTTTCTTCACACTTCTAAACATTCTTCATCCATCTCTAGGACTTGTAATCAATCAAATTCATTGTATTATAACATATTCTAACCCAAAATAACTTTATACAAGCCATTTACTGCGTCAAAGCATTGGTTGTGGGTTCTTATCCCATTTGGGACCAGATTTCAACAAGTCTTTCTTCACACTTCTAACCATTCTTCATCCATGTCTAGGACTTGTAATCAATCAAATTCATTGTATAACATATTCTAACCCAAAATAACTTTATACAAGCCATTTACTGCCTCAAAACAATGGTTGTGGGTTCTTATCCCATTTGGGACCAGATTTCAATAAGTCTTTCTTCACACTTCTAAACATTCTTCATCCATCTCTAGGATTTGTAATCAAGCAAATTCATTGTATTATACCATATTCTAACCCAAAATAACTTTATACAATCCATTTACAGCCTCAAAGCATTGGTTGTGGGTTCTTATCCCATTTGGGACCAATTTTCAACAAGTCTTTCTTCACACTTCTAAAGATTCTTCATCCATCTCTAGCACTTGTAATCAATCAAATTCATTGTATTATAACATATTCTAACCCAAAATAACTTTATACAAGCCATTTACAGCCTCAAAGGTTGGTTGTGGGTTCTTATCCAATTTGGGACCAGATTTCAATAAGTCTTTCTTAACACTTCTAAACATTCTTCATCCATCTCTAGGACTTGTAATCAATTAAATTCATTGTATTATAACATATTCTAACCCAAAATAAATTTATACAAGCCATTTACTGCCTCAAAGCATTGGTTGTGGGTTCTTATCCCATTTGGGACCAAATTTCAATAAGTCTTTCTTCACACTTCTAAACATTCTTCATCCATCTCTAGCACTTGTAATCAATCAAATTCATTGTATTATAACATATTCTAACCCAAAATGACCTTTTACAAGCCATTTACTGCATCAAAGCAATGGTTGTGGGTTCTTATCCCATTTGGGACCAAATTTCAACAAGTCTTTCTTCACACTTCTAACCATTCTTCATCCATGTCTAGGACTTGTAATCAATCAAATTCATTGTATTATAACATATTCTAACCCAAAATAACTTTATACAAGCCATTTACTGCCTCAAAGCAATGGTTGTGGGTTCTTATCCCATTTGGGACCAGATTTCAACAAGTCTTTCTTCACACTTCTAAACATTCTTCATCCATCTCTAGGACTTGTAATCAATCAAATTCATTGTATTATAACATATTCTAACCCAAAATAACTTTATACAAGCCATTTACTGCGTCAAAGCATTGGTTGTGGGTTCTTATCCCATTTGGGACCAGATTTCAACAAGTCTTTCTTCACACTTCTAAACATTCTACATCCATCTCTAGCACTTCTAATCCATAAAATTCATTGTATTATAACATATTCTAACCCAAAATAAATTTATACAAGCCATTTACTGCCTCAAAGCATTGGTTGTGGGTTCTTATCCCATTTGGGACCAAATTTCAATAAGTCTTTCTTCACACTTCTAACCATTCTTCATCCATGTCTAGGACTTGTAATCAATCAAATTCATTGTATTATAACATATTCTAACCCAAAATAACTTTATACAAGCCATTTACGGCCTCAAAGCAATGGTTGTGGGTTCTTATCCCATTTGGGACCAGATTTCAACAAGTCTTTCTTCACACTTCTAAACATTCTACATCCATCTCTAGCACTTGTAATCAATCAAATTCATTGTATTATAACATATTCTAACCCAAAATAACCTTTTACAAGCCATTTACTGCCTCAAAGCAATGGTTGTGGGTTCTTATCCCATTTGGGACCAGATTTCAACAAGTCTTTCATCACACTTCTAAACATTCTTCATCCATCTCTAGGATTTGTAATCAGGCAAATTCATTGTATTATACCATATTCTAACCCAAAATAACTTTATACAAGCCATTTACTGCCTCAAAGCAATGGTTGTGGGTTCTTATCCCATTTGGGACCAGATTTCCATAAGTCTTTCTTAACACTTCTAAACATTCTTCATCCATCTCTAGGACTTGTAATCAATTAAATTCATTGTATTATAACATATTCTAACCCAAAATAAATTTATACAAGCCATTTACTGCCTCAAAGCATTGGTTGTGGGTTCTTATCCCATTTGGGACCAAATTTCAATAAGTCTTTCTTCACACTTCTAAACATTCTTCATCCATCTCTAGCACTTGTAATCAATCAAATTCATTGTATTATAACATATTCTAACCCAAAATGACCTTTTACAAGCCATTTACTGCATCAAAGCAATGGTTGTGGGTTCTTATCCCATTTGGGACCAAATTTCAACAAGTCTTTCTTCACACTTCTAACCATTCTTCATCCATGTCTAGGACTTGTAATCAATCAAATTCATTGTATTATAACATATTCTAACCCAAAATAACTTTATACAAGCCATTTACTGCCTCAAAGCAATGGTTGTGGGTTCTTATCCCATTTGGGACCAGATTTCAATAAGTCTTTCTTCACACTTCTAAACATTCTTCATCCATCTCTAGGACTTGTAATCAATCAAATTCATTGTATTATAACATATTCTAACCCAAAATAACTTTATACAAGCCATTTACTGCCTCAAAGCATTGGTTGTGGGTTCTTATCCCATTTGGGACCAAATTTCAATAAGTCTTTCTTCACACTTCGAAACATTCTACATCCATCTCTAGCACTTCTAATCCATAAAATTCATTGTATTATAACATATTCTAACCCAAAATAACTTTATACAATCCATATACAGCCTCAAAGCATTGGTTGTGGGTTCTTATTCCATTTGGGACCAGATTTCAATAAGTCTTTCTTCACACTTCTAAACATTCTGCATCCATCTCTAGGACTTGTAATCAATCAAATTCATTGTATTATAACATATTCTAACCCAAAATAACTTTATACAATCCATATACAGCCTCAAAGCATTGGTTGTGGGTTCTTATCCCATTTGGGACCAGATTTCAATAAGTCTTTCTTCACACTTCTAAACATTCTTCATCCATCTCTAGGACTTGTAATCAATCAAATTCATTGTATTATAACATATTCTAACCCAAAATAACTTTATACAAGCCATTTACTGCGTCAAAGCATTGGTTGTGGGTTCTTATCCCATTTGGGACCAGATTTCAACAAGTCTTTCTTCACACTTCTAACCATTCTTCATCCATGTCTAGGACTTGTAATCAATCAAATTCATTGTATAACATATTCTAACCCAAAATAACTTTATACAAGCCATTTACTGCCTCAAAACAATGGTTGTGGGTTCTTATCCCATTTGGGACCAGATTTCAATAAGTCTTTCTTCACACTTCTAAACATTCTTCATCCATCTCTAGGATTTGTAATCAAGCAAATTCATTGTATTATACCATATTCTAACCCAAAATAACTTTATACAATCCATTTACAGCCTCAAAGCATTGGTTGTGGGTTCTTATCCCATTTGGGACCAATTTTCAACAAGTCTTTCTTCACACTTCTAAAGATTCTTCATCCATCTCTAGCACTTGTAATCAATCAAATTCATTGTATTATAACATATTCTAACCCAAAATAACTTTATACAAGCCATTTACAGCCTCAAAGGTTGGTTGTGGGTTCTTATCCAATTTGGGACCAGATTTCAATAAGTCTTTCTTAACACTTCTAAACATTCTTCATCCATCTCTAGGACTTGTAATCAATTAAATTCATTGTATTATAACATATTCTAACCCAAAATAAATTTATACAAGCCATTTACTGCCTCAAAGCATTGGTTGTGGGTTCTTATCCCATTTGGGACCAAATTTCAATAAGTCTTTCTTCACACTTCTAAACATTCTTCATCCATCTCTAGCACTTGTAATCAATCAAATTCATTGTATTATAACATATTCTAACCCAAAATGACCTTTTACAAGCCATTTACTGCATCAAAGCAATGGTTGTGGGTTCTTATCCCATTTGGGACCAAATTTCAACAAGTCTTTCTTCACACTTCTAACCATTCTTCATCCATGTCTAGGACTTGTAATCAATCAAATTCATTGTATTATAACATATTCTAACCCAAAATAACTTTATACAAGCCATTTACTGCCTCAAAGCAATGGTTGTGGGTTCTTATCCCATTTGGGACCAGATTTCAACAAGTCTTTCTTCACACTTCTAAACATTCTTCATCCATCTCTAGGACTTGTAATCAATCAAATTCATTGTATTATAACATATTCTAACCCAAAATAACTTTATACAAGCCATTTACTGCGTCAAAGCATTGGTTGTGGGTTCTTATCCCATTTGGGACCAGATTTCAACAAGTCTTTCTTCACACTTCTAAACATTCTACATCCATCTCTAGCACTTCTAATCCATAAAATTCATTGTATTATAACATATTCTAACCCAAAATAAATTTATACAAGCCATTTACTGCCTCAAAGCATTGGTTGTGGGTTCTTATCCCATTTGGGACCAAATTTCAATAAGTCTTTCTTCACACTTCTAACCATTCTTCATCCATGTCTAGGACTTGTAATCAATCAAATTCATTGTATTATAACATATTCTAACCCAAAATAACTTTATACAAGCCATTTACTGCCTCAAAGCAATGGTTGTGGGTTCTTATCCCATTTGGGACCAAATTTCAACAAGTCTTTCTTCACACTTCTAACCATTCTTCATCCATGTCTAGGACTTGTAATCAATCAAATTCATTGTATTATAACATATTCTAACCCAAAATAACTTTATACAAGCCATTTACTGCCTCAAAGCAATGGTTGTGGGTTCTTATCCCATTTGGGACCAGATTTCAACAAGTCTTTCTTCACACTTCTAAACATTCTACATCCATCTCTAGCACTTGTAATCAATCAAATTCATTGTATTATAACATATTCTAACCCAAAATAACCTTTTACAAGCCATTTACTGCCTCAAAGCAATGGTTGTGGGTTCTTATCCCATTTGGGACCAGATTTCAACAAGTCTTTCATCACACTTCTAAACATTCTTCATCCATCTCTAGGATTTGTAATCAGGCAAATTCATTGTATTATACCATATTCTAACCCAAAATAACTTTATACAATCCATTTACAGCCTCAAAGCATTGGTTGTGGGTTCTTATCCCATTTGGGACCAGATTTCAACAAGTCTTTCTTCACACTTCTAAACATTCTGCATCCATCTCTAGCACTTCTAATCAATCAAATTCATTGTATTATAACATATTCTAACCCAAAATAACTTTATACAATCCATATACAGCCTCAAAGCATTGGTTGTGGGTTCTTATCGCATTTGGGACCAGATTTCAATAAGTCTTTCTTCACACTTCTAAACATTCTTCATCCATCTCTAGGACTTGTAATCAATCAAATTCATTGTATTATAACATATTCTAACCCAAAATAACTTTATACAAGCCATTTACTGCGTCAAAGCATTGGTTGTGGGTTCTTATCCCATTTGGGACCAGATTTCAACAAGTCTTTCTTCACACTTCTAAACATTCTTTATCCATCTCTAGCACTTCTAATCCATAAAATTCATTGTATTATAACATATTCTAACCCAAAATAACTTTATACAATCCATATACAGCCTCAAAGCATTGGTTGTGGGTTCTTATCCCATTTGGGACCAGATTTCAATAAGTCTTTCTTCACACTTCTAAACATTCTTCATCCATCTCTAGGACTTGTAATCAATCAAATTCATTGTATTATAACATATTCTAACCCAAAATAACTTTATACAAGCCATTTACTGCCTCACAGCATTGGTTGTGGGTTCTTATCCCATTTGGGACCAGATTTCAACAAGTCTTTCTTCACACTTCTAAACATTCTTCATCCATTCTAGCACTTGTAATCCATCAAATTCATTGTATTATAACATATTCTAACCCAAAATACCTTTTACAAGCCATTTACTGCATCAAAGCAATGGTTGTGGGTTCTTATCCCATTTGAGACCAAATTTCAACAAGTCTTTCTTCCCACTTCTAACCATTCTTCATCCATGTCTAGGACTTGTAATCAATCAAATTCATTGTATAACATATTCTAACCCAAAATAACTTTATACAAGCCATCTACTGCCTCAAAACAATGGTTGTGGGTTCTTATCCCATTTGGGACCAGATTTCAATAAGTCTTTCTTCACACTTCTAAACATTCTTCATCCATCTCTAGGATTTGTAATCAAGCAAATTCATTGTATTATACCATATTCTAACCCAAAATAACTTTATACAATCCATTTACAGCCTCAAAGCATTGGTTGTGGGTTCTTATCCCATTTGGGACCAATTTTCAACAAGTCTTTCTTCACACTTCTAAAGATTCTTCATCCATCTCTAGCACTTGTAATCAATCAAATTCATTGTATTATAACATATTCTAACCCAAAATAACTTTATACAAGCCATTTACAGCCTCAAAGGTTGGTTGTGGGTTCTTATCCAATTTGGGACCAGATTTCAATAAGTCTTTCTTAACACTTCTAAACATTCTTCATCCATCTCTAGGACTTGTAATCAATTAAATTCATTGTATTATAACATATTCTAACCCAAAATAAATTTATACAAGCCATTTACTGCCTCAAAGCATTGGTTGTGGGTTCTTATCCCATTTGGGACCAAATTTCAATAAGTCTTTCTTCACACTTCTAAACATTCTTCATCCATCTCTAGCACTTGTAATCAATCAAATTCATTGTATTATAACATATTCTAACCCAAAATGACCTTTTACAAGCCATTTACTGCATCAAAGCAATGGTTGTGGGTTCTTATCCCATTTGGGACCAAATTTCAACAAGTCTTTCTTCACACTTCTAACCATTCTTCATCCATGTCTAGGACTTGTAATCAATCAAATTCATTGTATTATAACATATTCTAACCCAAAATAACTTTATACAAGCCATTTACTGCCTCAAAGCAATGGTTGTGGGTTCTTATCCCATTTGGGACCAGATTTCAACAAGTCTTTCTTCACACTTCTAAACATTCTTCATCCATCTCTAGGACTTGTAATCAATCAAATTCATTGTATTATAACATATTCTAACCCAAAATAACTTTATACAAGCCATTTACTGCGTCAAAGCATTGGTTGTGGGTTCTTATCCCATTTGGGACCAGATTTCAACAAGTCTTTCTTCACACTTCTAAACATTCTACATCCATCTCTAGCACTTCTAATCCATAAAATTCATTGTATTATAACATATTCTAACCCAAAATAAATTTATACAAGCCATTTACTGCCTCAAAGCATTGGTTGTGGGTTCTTATCCCATTTGGGACCAAATTTCAATAAGTCTTTCTTCACACTTCTAACCATTCTTCATCCATGTCTAGGACTTGTAATCAATCAAATTCATTGTATTATAACATATTCTAACCCAAAATAACTTTATACAAGCCATTTACTGCCTCAAAGCAATGGTTGTGGGTTCTTATCCCATTTGGGACCAAATTTCAACAAGTCTTTCTTCACACTTCTAACCATTCTTCATCCATGTCTAGGACTTGTAATCAATCAAATTCATTGTATTATAACATATTCTAACCCAAAATAACTTTATACAAGCCATTTACTGCCTCAAAGCAATGGTTGTGGGTTCTTATCCCATTTGGGACCAGATTTCAACAAGTCTTTCTTCACACTTCTAAACATTCTACATCCATCTCTAGCACTTGTAATCAATCAAATTCATTGTATTATAACATATTCTAACCCAAAATAACCTTTTACAAGCCATTTACTGCCTCAAAGCAATGGTTGTGGGTTCTTATCCCATTTGGGACCAGATTTCAACAAGTCTTTCATCACACTTCTAAACATTCTTCATCCATCTCTAGGATTTGTAATCAGGCAAATTCATTGTATTATACCATATTCTAACCCAAAATAACTTTATACAATCCATTTACAGCCTCAAAGCATTGGTTGTGGGTTCTTATCCCATTTGGGACCAGATTTCAACAAGTCTTTCTTCACACTTCTAAACATTCTGCATCCATCTCTAGCACTTCTAATCAATCAAATTCATTGTATTATAACATATTCTAACCCAAAATAACTTTATACAATCCATATACAGCCTCAAAGCATTGGTTGTGGGTTCTTATCGCATTTGGGACCAGATTTCAATAAGTCTTTCTTCACACTTCTAAACATTCTTCATCCATCTCTAGGACTTGTAATCAATCAAATTCATTGTATTATAACATATTCTAACCCAAAATAACTTTATACAAGCCATTTACTGCGTCAAAGCATTGGTTGTGGGTTCTTATCCCATTTTCGACCAGATTTCAACAAGTCTTTCTTCACACTTCTAAACATTCTTTATCCATCTCTAGCACTTCTAATCCATAAAATTCATTGTATTATAACATATTCTAACCCAAAATAACTTTATACAATCCATATACAGCCTCAAAGCATTGGTTGTGGGTTCTTATCCCATTTGGGACCAGATTTCAATAAGTCTTTCTTCACACTTCTAAACATTCTTCATCCATCTCTAGGACTTGTAATCAATCAAATTCATTGTATTATAACATATTCTAACCCAAAATAACTTTATACAAGCCATTTACTGCCTCACAGCATTGGTTGTGGGTTCTTATCCCATTTGGGACCAGATTTCAACAAGTCTTTCTTCACACTTCTAAACATTCTTCATCCATTCTAGCACTTGTAATCCATCAAATTCATTGTATTATAACATATTCTAACCCAAAATACCTTTTACAAGCCATTTACTGCATCAAAGCAATGGTTGTGGGTTCTTATCCCATTTGAGACCAAATTTCAACAAGTCTTTCTTCCCACTTCTAACCATTCTTCATCCATGTCTAGGACTTGTAATCAATCAAATTCATTGTATAACATATTCTAACCCAAAATAACTTTATACAAGCCATTTACTGCCTCAAAGCAATGGTTGTGGGTTCTTATCCCATTGGAGACCAGATTTCAATAAGTCTTTCTTCACACTTCTAAACATTCTTCATCCATCTCTAGGATTTGTAATCAGGCAAATTCATTGTATTATACCATATTCTAACCCAAAATAACTTTATACAATCCATTTACAGCCTCAAAGCATTGGTTGTGGGTTCTTATCCCATTTGGGACCAGATTTCAACAAGTCTTTCTTCACACTTCTAAACATTCTGCATCCATCTCTAACACTTCTAATCAATCAAATTCATTGTATTATAACATATTCTAACCCAAAATAACTTTATACAATCCATTTACAGCCTCAAAGCATTGGTTGTGGGTTCTTATCCCATTTGGGACCAGATTTCAATAAGTCTTTCTTCACACTTCTAAACATTCTTCATCCATCTCTAGGACTTGTAATCAATCAAATTCATTGTATTATAACATATTCTAACCCAAAATAACTTTATACAAGCCATTTACTGCGTCAAAGCATTGGTTGTGGGTTCTTATCCCATTTGGGACCAGATTTCAACAAGTCTTTCTTCACACTTCTAAACATTCTACATCCATCTCTAGCACTTCTAATCCATCAAATTCATTGTATTATAACATATTCTAACCCAAAATAACTTTATACAATCCATATACAGCCTCAAAGCATTGGTTGTGGGTTCTTATCCCATTTGGGACCAGATTTCAATAAGTCTTTCTTCACACTTCTAAACATTCTTCATCCATCTCTAGGACTTGTAATCAATCAAATTCATTGTATTATAACATATTCTAACCCAAAATAACTTTACACAAGCCATTTACTGCCTCACAGCATTGGTTGTGGGTTCTTATCCCATTTGGGACCAGATTTCAATAAGTCTTTTTTCACACTTCTAAACATTCTTCATCCATTCTAGCACTTGTAATCCATCAAATTCATTGTATTATAATATATTCTAACCCAAAATACCTTTTACAAGCCATTTACTGCATCAAAGCAATGGTTGTGGGTTCTTATCCCATTTGAGACCAAATTTCAACAAGTCTTTCTTCACACTTCTAACCATTCTTCATCCATGTCTAGGACTTGTAATCAATCAAATTCATTGTATAACATATTCTAACCCAAAATAACTTTATACAAGCCATTTACTGCCTCAAAGCAATGGTTGTGGGTTCTTATCCCATTTGGGACCAGATTTCAATAAGTCTTTCTTCACACTTCTAAACATTCTTCATCCATCTCTAGGATTTGTAATCAAGCAAATTCATTGTATTATACCATATTCTAACCCAAAATAACTTTATACAATCCATTTACAGCCTCAAAGCATTGGTTGTGGGTTCTTATCCCATTTGGGACCAATTTTCAACAAGTCTTTCTTCACACTTCTAAAGATTCTTCATCCATCTCTAGCACTTGTAATCAATCAAATTCATTGTATTATAACATATTCTAACCCAAAATAACTTTATACAAGCCATTTACAGCCTCAAAGGTTGGTTGTGGGTTCTTATCCAATTTGGGACCAGATTTCAATAAGTCTTTCTTAACACTTCTAAACATTCTTCATCCATCTCTAGGACTTGTAATCAATTAAATTCATTGTATTATAACATATTCTAACCCAAAATAAATTTATACAAGCCATTTACTGCCTCAAAGCATTGGTTGTGGGTTCTTATCCCATTTGGGACCAAATTTCAATAAGTCTTTCTTCACACTTCTAAACATTCTTCATCCATCTCTAGCACTTGTAATCAATCAAATTCATTGTATTATAACATATTCTAACCCAAAATGACCTTTTACAAGCCATTTACTGCATCAAAGCAATGGTTGTGGGTTCTTATCCCATTTGGGACCAAATTTCAACAAGTCTTTCTTCACACTTCTAACCATTCTTCATCCATGTCTAGGACTTGTAATCAATCAAATTCATTGTATTATAACATATTCTAACCCAAAATAACTTTATACAAGCCATTTACTGCCTCAAAGCAATGGTTGTGGGTTCTTATCCCATTTGGGACCAGATTTCAATAAGTCTTTCTTCACACTTCTAAACATTCTTCATCCATCTCTAGGTCTTGTAATCAATCAAATTAATTGTATTATAACATATTCTAACCCAAAATAACTTTATACAAGCCATTTACTGCCTCAAAGCATTGGTTTTGGATTCTTACCCCATTTGGGACCAGATTTCAACAAGTCTTTCTTCACACTTCTAAACATTCTTCATCCGTCTCTAGGACTTGTAATCAATCAAATTCATTGTATTATAACATATTCTAACCCAAAATAACTTTATACAAGCCATTTACTGCCTCAAAGCATTGGTTTTGGTTTCTTATCCCATTTGGGACCAGATTTCAATAAGTCTTTCTTCACACTTCTAAACATTCTTCATCCATCTCTAGCACTTGTAATCAATAAAATGCATTGTATTATAACATATTCTAACCCAAAATAACCTTTTACAAGCCATTTACTGCCTCAAAGAAATGGTTGTGGGTTCTTATCCCATTTGGGACCAGATTTCAACAAGTCTTTCTTCACACTTCTAAACATTCTTCATCCATCTCTAGGACTTGTAATCAATCAAATTCATTGTATTATAACATATTCTAACCCAAAATAACTTTATACAAGCCATTTACTGCATCAAAGCATTGGTTGTGGGTTCTTATCCCATTTGGGACCAGATTTCAACAAGTCTTTCTTCACACTTCTAAACATTCTACATCCATCTCTAGCACTTCTAATCCATAAAATTCATTGTATTATAACATATTCTAACCCAAAATACATTTATACAAGCCATTTACTGCCTCAAAGCATTGGTTGTGGGTTCTTATCCCATTTGGGACCAAATTTCAATAAGTCTTTCTTCACACTTCTAACCATTCTTCATCCATGTCTAGGACTTGTAATCAATCAAATTCATTGTATTATAACATATTCTAACCCAAAATAACTTTATACAAGCCATTTACTGCCTCAAAGCAATGGTTGTGGGTTCTTATCCCATTTGGGACCAGATTTCAACAAGTCTTTCTTCACACTTCTAAACATTCTACATCCATCTCTAGCACTTGTAATCAATCAAATTCATTGTATTATAACATATTCTAACCCAAAATAACCTTTTACAAGCCATTTACTGCCTCAAAGCAATGGTTGTGGGTTCTTATCCCATTTGGGACCAGATTTCAACAAGTCTTTCATCACACTTCTAAACATTCTTCATCCATCTCTAGGATTTGTAATCAGGCAAATTCATTGTATTATACCATATTCTAACCCAAAATAACTTTATACAATCCATTTACAGCCTCAAAGCATTGGTTGTGGGTTCTTATCCCATTTGGGACCAAATTTCAACAAGTCTTTCTTCACACTTCTAAACATTCTGCATCCATCTCTAGCACTTCTAATCAATCAAATTCATTGTATTATAACATATTCTAACCCAAAATAACTTTATACAATCCATATACAGCCTCAAAGCATTGGTTGTGGGTTCTTATCCCATTTGGGACCAGATTTCAATAAGTCTTTCTTCACACTTCTAAACATTCTTCATCCATCTCTAGGACTTGTAATCAATCAAATTCATTGTATTATAACATATTCTAACCCAAAATAATTTTATACAAGCCATTTACTGCGTCAAAGCATTGGTTGTGGGTTCTTATCCCATTTGGGACCAGATTTCAACAAGTCTTTCTTCACACTTCTAAACATTCTTTATCCATCTCTAGCACTTCTAATCCATAAAATTCATTGTATTATAACATATTCTAACCCAAAATAACTTTATACAATCCATATACAGCCTCAAAGCATTGGTTGTGGGTTCTTATCCCATTTGGGACCAGATTTCAATAAGTCTTTCTTCACACTTCTAAACATTCTTCATCCATCTCTAGGACTTGTAATCAATCAAATTCATTGTATTATAACATATTCTAACCCAAAATAACAATATACAAGCCATTTACTGCCTCACAGCATTGGTTGTGGGTTCTTATCCCATTTGGGACCAGATTTCAATAAGTCTTTCTTCACACTTCTAAACATTCTTCATCCATTCTAGCACTTGTAATCCATCAAATGCATTGTATTATAACATATTCTAACCCAAAATACCTTTTACAAGCCATTTACTGCATCAAAGCAATGGTTGTGGGTTCTTATCCCATTTGAGACCAAATTTCAACAAGTCTTTCTTCACACTTCTAACCATTCTTCATCCATGTCTAGGACTTGTAATTAATCAAATTCATTGTATAACATATTCTAACCCAAAATAACTTTATACAAGCCATTTACTGCCTCAAAGCAATGGTTGTGGGTTCTTATCCCATTGGGGACCAGATTTCAATAAGTCTTTCTTAACACTTCTAAACATTCTTCATCCATCTCTAGGATTTGTAATCAAGCAAATTCATTGTATTATACCATATTCTAACCCAAAATAACTTTATACAATCCATTTACAGCCTCAAAGCATTGGTTGTGGGTTCTTATCCCATTTGGGACCAATTTTCAACAAGTCTTTCTTCACACTTCTAAAGATTCTTCATCCATCTCTAGCACTTGTAATCAATCAAATTCATTGTATTATAACATATTCTAACCCAAAATAACTTTATACAAGCCATTTACAGCCTCAAAGGTTGGTTGTGGGTTCTTATCCAATTTGGGACCAGATTTCCATAAGTCTTTCTTAACACTTCTAAACATTCTTCATCCATCTCTAGGACTTGTAATCAATTAAATTCATTGTATTATAACATATTCTAACCCAAAATAAATTTATACAAGCCATTTACTGCCTCAAAGCATTGGTTGTGGGTTCTGATCCCATTTGGGACCAAATTTCAATAAGTCTTTCTTCACACTTCTAAACATTCTTCATCCATCTCTAGCACTTGTAATCAATCAAATTCATTGTATTATAACATATTCTAACCCAAAATGACCTTTTACAAGCCATTTACTGCATCAAAGCAATGGTTGTGGGTTCTTATCCCATTTGGGACCAAATTTCAACAAGTCTTTCTTCACACTTCTAACCATTCTTCATCCATGTCTAGGACTTGTAATCAATCAAATTCATTGTATTATAACATATTCTAACCCAAAATAACTTTATACAAGCCATTTACGGCCTCAAAGCAATGGTTGTGGGTTCTTATCCCATTTGGGACCAGATTTCAACAAGTCTTTCTTCACACTTCTAAACATTCTACATCCATCTCTAGCACTTGTAATCAATCAAATTCATTGTATTATAACATATTCTAACCCAAAATAACCTTTTACAAGCCATTTACTGCCTCAAAGCAATGGTTGTGGGTTCTTATCCCATTTGGGACCAGATTTCAACAAGTCTTTCATCACACTTCTAAACATTCTTCATCCATCTCTAGGATTTGTAATCAGGCAAATTCATTGTATTATACCATATTCTAACCCAAAATAACTTTATACAAGCCATTTACTGCCTCAAAGCATTGGTTTTGGGTTCTTATCCCATTTGGGACCAGATTTCAATAAGTCTTTCTTCACACTTCTAAACATTCTTCATCCATCTCTAGCACTTGTAATCAATCAAATTCATTGTATTATAACATATTCTAACCCAAAATAACCTTTTTTAAGCCATTTACTACCTCAAAGCAATGGTTGTGGATTCTTATCCCATTTGGGACCAGATTTCAACAAGTCTTTCTTCACACTTCTAAACATTCTTCATCCATTTCTAGCACTTGTAATCAATCAAATTCATTGTATTATAACATACTCTAACCCAAAAAACTTTATACAAGCCATTTACTGCCTCAAAGCATTGGTTTTGGGTTCTTATCCCATTTGGGACCAGATTTCAATAAGTCTTTCTTCACACTTCTAAACATTCTTCATCCATCTCTAGGACTTGTAATCAATCAAATTCATTGTATTATAACATATTCTAACCCAAAATAAATTTATACAAGCCATTTACTGCGTCAAAGCATTGGTTGTGGGTTCTTATCCCATTTGGGACCAGATTTCAACAAGTCTTTCTTCACACTTCTAAACATTCTGCATCCATCTCTAGCACTTCTAATCAATCAAATTCATTGTATTATAACATATTCTAACCCAAAATAACTTTATACAATCCATATACAGCCTCAAAGCATTGGTTGTGGGTTCTTATCCCATTTGGGACCAGATTTCAATAAGTCTTTCTTCACACTTCTAAACATTCTTCATCCATCTCTAGGACTTGTAATCAATCAAATTCATTGTATTATAACATATTCTAACCCAAAATAACTTTATACAAGCCATTTACTGCGTCAAAGCATTGGTTGTGGGTTCTTATCCCATTTGGGACCAGATTTCAACAAGTCTTTCTTCACACTTCTAAACATTCTACATCCATCTCTAGCACTTCTAATCCATAAAATTCATTGTATTATAACATATTCTAACCCAAAATAACTTTATACAATCCATATACAGCCTCAAAGCATTGGTTGTGGGTTCTTATCCCATTTGGGACCAGATTTCAATAAGTCTTTCTTCACACTTCTAAACATTCTTCATCCATCTCTAGGACTTGTAATCAATCAAATTCATTGTATTATAACATATTCTAACCCAAAATAACTTTATACAAGCCATTTACTGCCTCACAGCATTGGTTGTGGGTTCTTATCCCATTTGGGACCAGATTTCAATAAGTCTTTCTTCACACTTCTAAACATTCTTCATCCATTCTAGCACTTGTAATCCATCAAATTCATTGTATTATAACATATTCTAACCCAAAATACCTTTTACAAGCCATTTACTGCATCAAAGCAATGGTTGTGGGTTCTTATCCCATTTGAGACCAAATTTCAACAAGTCTTTCTTCACACTTCTAACCATTCTTCATCCATGTCTAGGACTTGTAATCAATCAAATTCATTGTATTATAACATATTCTAACCCAAAATAACTTTATACAAGCCATTTACTGCCTCAAAGCAATGGTGGTGGGTTCTTATCTCATTTGGGACCAGATTTCAATAACTCTTTCTTCACACTTCTAAACATTCTTCATCCATCTCTAGGATTTGTAATCAAGCAAATTCATTGTATTATACCATATTCTAACCCAAAATAACTTTATACAAGCCATTTACTGCCTCAAAGCATTGGTTTTGGGTTCTTATCCCATTTGGGACCAGATTTCAATAAGTCTTTCTTCACACTTCTAAACATTCTTCATCCATCTCTAGGACTTGTAATCAATTAAATTCATTGTATTATAACATATTCTAACCCAAAATAAATTTATACAAGCCATTTACTGCGTCAAAGCATTGGTTGTGGGTTCTTATCCCATTTGGGACCAGATTTCAACAAGTCTTTCTTCACACTTCTAAACATTCTGCATCCATCTCTAGCACTTTTAATCAATCAAATTCATTGTATTATAACATATTCTAACCCAAAATAACTTTATACAATCCATATACAGCCTCAAAGCATTGGTTGTGGGTTCTTATCCCATTTGGGACCAGATTTCAATAAGTCTTTCTTCACACTTCTAAACATTCTTCATCCATCTCTAGGACTTGTAATCAATCAAATTCATTGTATTATAACATATTCTAACCCAAAATAACTTTATACAAGCCATTTACTGCGTCAAAGCATTGGTTGTGGGTTCTTATCCCATTTGGGACCAGATTTCAACAAGTCTTTCTTCACACTTCTAAACATTCTACATCCATCTCTAGCACTTCTAATCCATAAAATTCATTGTATTATAACATATTCTAACCCAAAATAACTTTATACAATCCATATACAGCCTCAAAGCATTGGTTGTGGGTTCTTATCCCATTTGGGACCAGATTTCAATAAGTCTTTCTTCACACTTCTAAACATTCTTCATCCATCTCTAGGACTTGTAATCAATCAAATTCATTGTATTATAACATATTCTAACCCAAAATAACTTTATACAAGCCATTTACTGCCTCACAGCATTGGTTGTGGGTTCTTATCCCATTTGGGACCAGATTTCAATAAGTCTTTCTTCACACTTCTAAACATTCTTCATCCATTCTAGCACTTGTAATCCACCAAATTCATTGTATTATAACATATTCTAACCCAAAATACCTTTTACAAGCCATTTACTGCATCAAAGCAATGGTTGTGGGTTCTTATCCCATTTGAGACCAAATTTCAACAAGTCTTTCTTCACACTTCTAACCATTCTTCACCCATGTCTAGGACTTGTAATCAATCAAATTCATTGTATTATAACATATTCTAACCCAAAATACCTTTATACAAGCCATTTACTGCCTCAAAGCAATGGTGGTGGGTTCTTATCCCATTTGGGACCAGATTTCAATAAGTCTTTCTTCACACTTCTAAACATTCTTCATCCATCTCTAGGATTTGTAATCAAGCAAATTCATTGTATTATACCATATTCTAACCCAAAATAACTTTATACAAGCCATTTACTGCCTCAAAGCATTGGTTTTGGGTTCTTATCCCATTTGGGACCAGATTTCAATAAGTCTTTCTTCACACTTCTAAACATTCTACATCCATCTCTAGAACTTGTAATCAATCAAATTCATTGTATTATAACATACTCTAACCCAAAATAACTTTATACAAGCCAGTTACTGTAAGATTTCAAAGAGATTGAGCTGCAAGATCTAATCTCCTCCTTAAACTCACAAGAAACTCACAAGAACACCAAATCTGAGTTTGTGTGCTCTTGTGTATAACCATCAAGAAACGAACACAATGAGAGCTGTTCTTGAGGTTATAACTAAGTCATACACGCCCATTGAAGCTGTGTATACTCAAGAATAAGCATGAGACGCAACAGCTCTCTCACACCAAAACAGAACCCAAAACCCTTATAGAATCGATTTAGAGAGTGGGAGAGAATTGAATGAGAGAATGGGATGAGACCAAGCATTGCCAAAGCTTGGTCTCTCCATGAGAGTATAAAGATCAGAACTTCCCCATTTGTGAGTATAAGAGACGATTTTAGTATAGGGGAAGACTCCCCAAAGGAGAGCTTAGCTTTTATTATGCATAAGCTTACATATATATACTACAATGAATGGGATAAGGTGTATCCCTTCTCACCCTAATCTCCAACGGTCATATACATTTAAATCTAGTTATTTAAACTTAAATCTAGATAAATTATAGAGGAGAAAGTGACATGAAGAGAGAGGGCGAGCTGGTCCCAAGCTTAGATAGTGACATCTCCGAAAATGCTTCAAATGCCCACTTGTGGTTTCTCTCTTTGGTTGCTTTATCTCCAACGTCTATATTGAGGTCTTGGGCGCCTAAGACTGATAGTGACAGCACATAAACGTCCCTCTTAGCTCACATGTGACTCCTTGCAACTTGCATTGTTTCTTCACACATGTGACTCCTCATTTTGGCGCCTAAACACATTTGAATCTAGGGACTTCTTCACTTCTTCATTGTCCCTAGATTTGCACATTCTTTATCAACTTATTGCTGACCCTAGATTTGCACATCTTTATCTTCAAGATTGACCCGAACTTTGCACATTCTTCTTTGGTGATCAAACCCCGGTTTTGCACATCTTGGTGATGACCCGAACTTTGCACAAGCTTCGGTCTTGATAACTTTGACCCGAACTTTGCACATCTTGATAACTTCATGAATGACCCGCACTTTGCACATCTTGATAACTTCATGAAAGAACCGAACTTTGCACATCTTGATAACTTCATGAATGACCCGCACTTTGCACATCTTGATAACTTCATGAATGACCTGAACTTTGCACATTCGTTTCTTGAGTCTTGGTGACTTGAACCGTGTTTTGCACGGCTATTATCAACACTTCGAGTAGAGCTCTTCGGCCTTGTCTTAAGGAACTTCGGCCTCGGCTCTCCTTTGCTTCTTGTGTTTTCCGTGACATGTCATGTATTAATCGCGAGTTTACTTCCGGATGTATGGCTCCTTTACATGACTTCTTCATTCGGTTCAATAGTCCCCCTCAAGCTTAAGCGTAGAGATATCGGAGGTTGAGCTTGGACATAAACGAGCCTAGTTGAGTGTGTCACTTCATTTTGTACACAATCATGCTCGGCCTCTTCTTCAAGAATGCGGCCTTCAGTTTTCCTTCTCTTCTTTCTCTCCAATACTCCCCCTCAAGCTTGACAATTCAGCCTCGTCTTCTAGACTTCAGCCTTTGCTTCTTCCTCTTAATACTCCCCCTCAAGCTTGATCGGCGGGAACCAAAGACCAAGCTTGCAACACATAAAGGACTACCTCGTTAAAAACCTTAGCAAATAAAACCTCTTGGGATAAAACTTTGCTAAGGGAAAAAGAGTGTAGCCTTCATGGTTGAATGATGTAGCTATGGTCATGGTTTGTATGCGGGTTTGCTTAGGCACTTGCTTTGACTTCTTGATGAGACTTAATCGTGTGTGTACTCGCTTGAGGGTCTTCTCCTCTCGGTCACCACCATGAATTAATCTTTCTTGAGTCAAGCTACCATTAGCCTTGCTTCTTCCTTTTCCATACCATAGCTTTCATGATCCAACCGGTTCTCTTCTTCTCATCTAGCTTCTTTTGTTGGCTTTCTTTCTCTTTTACACCTTCATTCAAAAGATGTAAAGAAATCTTAAGTATATGTGCCATAAGAATAACATTAAGCTTAGATGAGACTTGAGAGAACAAATTTAAATTGAACTACAAGAATATAAATCAGATAATAAACAAGAAATGCTGTTTTAAAAAAAAAAAACATGCTAAATCCAATTAAAAATTCAGTTCATAAAAACAGATTTTAACAAATTGACTAATGTCATATAAATATTTTAAAAACTGATATTAACCTTTAAAAACATATAAAATACCTAATAAAAATATTTTCACCTTTTTAAATAATTTAAAAACGTTTGAAAAATACTTTAAAAATATTTTCAACTTTAAAATAATTTAAATTCGTTTTTTTTTTAAAAAAAAAATATTTTCACCGTTTAAAAACACAAAACAGAATTTAAGAAATATTTTTTTTTTAAAAGAGAATATAAATGTAAATAAATTCAAACTTGATAAATCTAATCCAAAAATATGACTAAATCTAATCATATTTGAACAAGCTAACAAGTCATATCACAATCAACACCTAAACCATTTTTAAACAATGAAGACTCCAATTATGATCATCATGCAATTTCAAATTCAATAAGGAAATATAATTAACAAAAATTAAAGAGTAAGGTTTAGAATTAGCCTTTTGTCTTCTTTGTTGTAATTGGATGGATGAGACTTGGTGTGCATCACCATTTGAGTTTCTGCTCCCATGGGTCTCCTCTTCATGGTTGATGACTTTTAGAACTCAATCCACCTCTTCTACATCCAACTTTGGATGAGCTTCATGGTCGGCTTGGAGACTTCTTCTCCAGCCGCTTCTTTCTTCTTTCTATCTTCTTTATAGCTTCTCTTGAAGCTTGAGAGAGATAGAACACTTCTTGACTTCAATTTGGCTTCATTGGAAGCTTTGTTCGTTGCCATTCAATGGCCAATCGATCCCTTAACCGACCTTCATGGTCGATTGCTTCTTCTTATTCGCGTCAGAATGATATGTGCCCACTGAATGGGTCATAACTTCTTAACGCCTGCTCGTATCTGGATGATTTTACTTCCACTGGAAAGATTACTCAATTTCCAAGAACTTGTATGAAGGACATTGGAGCTGAATCGCAGTGAAAGGCCTTTGTACGAGTCGATCTTTAAGACGCTTCGACAGAGACTTTGCTTCTTGCCGAGAATATAACCAGAATTTGTGACTTCGTAACCAAGATGTTGAATCATCTTGGGAACCAATAACTTGAGTTTTCTATGGCTTGGGCCATCCCTTGAGTCAAGAAACCTTGTGCCTAGTATAATTGACACCTAGTGCACATCCAATCTTGAACTCCAACAACGTGACGCTAACACACATGTCTTGAGTTGATTCATCACTTTCCACCAGCTTGCCTTTCCATTAGGCGTCTCCACAAGAACTTCAACCATAGCATTCACCCTCGGTAAGCCTCGCAGGTTCTCCCTTGATCTTCCGGAGCTTTGACTCGCTAGAAAGAACATCCTTGTGGTCTCCAAAGCTTGATGGCCATTGGTTCTAACTTCAAGCATTGTGTTGCGCCTTCAAGAACCAACAAGGTTCATAAGAGTATTTGTAACCAGAATGAGAGTATGAGTAACCAAGATTTTGAGAATAAGTAGCCAAGAGAATAGAGTAACCAGAATGAGAGATTTAGTAACCAAGAATAAGAGATTTTGCGGAATAGATAAGAGAATGAGTGTTTGGGTGTTTGTGGGTGTTTGGACAGAGATTTCCTCTGAATTTCTTTGCTTATAAAAGCCAAAGCAGCTCAGATCTTTCAACCTGGCTCTGATACCATGTAAGATTTCAAAGAGAATGAGCTGCAAGATTCATTCTTCTCCATTAAACTCACAAGAAACTCACAAGAACACCAAATCTGAGTTTGTGTGCTCTTGTGTATAACCATCAAGAAACGAACACAATGAGAGCTGTTCTTGAGGTTATAACTAAGTTATACACGCCCATTTAAGCTGTGTATACTCAAGAATAAGCATGAGAGGCAACGGCTCTCTCACACCAAAACAGAACCCAAAACCCCTTATAGAATCGTTTAGAGAATGGTGAAGAGAATCGAATGAAAGAAAGGTAGAGACCAAGCATTGCCAAAGCTTGGTCTCTCCATGAGATTATTTAGACTCTAATCTACCCATTTGAGTGTAAAGAAGACGATTTGTATAAAGGGGAAGACTCCCAAAAGAGAGCTTAGGTTTTATTATGCATAAGCTTACATATATATACTACAATGAATGGGATAAGATGTATCCCTTCTAACCCTATTCTCCAATGGTTCTATACATTTAAATCTACTTATTTAAACTTATATATACACACAATATAGAGGAGAAAGTGACATGAAGAGAGAGGGCGAGCTGGTCCCAAGCTTAGATAGTGACATCTCCGAAAAAGCTTCAAATGCCCACTTGTGGTTTCTCTCTTTGGTTGCTTTATCTCCAACGTCTATATTGAGGTCTTGGGCGCCTAAGAATGATAGTGACAGGTCATAAACGTTCCTCTTAGCCCACATGTGACTCCTTGCAACTTGCATTGCTTCCACACACATGTGACTCCTCTTTTGGCGCTTAAACACATTCAAATCTAGGGACTTCTTCACTTCGTTCATCGACCCTAGATTTGCACATTCTTTATCATCTTGTTGTTGACCCTAGATTTGCACACCTTCATCTTCAAGATTGACCCGAACTTTGCACATTCTTCTTTGGTGATTAAACCCCGGTTTTGCACATCTTGGTGATGACTCGAACTTTGCACAACTTGATAACTTCATGAATGACCCGAACTTTGCACATCTTGATCACTTTATGAATGACCCGAACTTTGCACAAGCTTCGGTCTTGATAACTTTGACCCGAACTTTGCACACCTTGATCACGTGTGTGCCTAGAGACTGATCGTTCTAGTGGATAGATTGATCGATCCCTTGTTGTGAACGATCGGTCATTTCCTTGTTGTTGTGATCGATCGATCCCTTGATGTTGTGATCGATCGTTCCTTCATTGCTTGTGCTCATTTATTTCAATACTCCCCCTCAAGCTTGACCGGAAGGGATGGAGGTTAAGCTTGGACGTAAATGAGCATGATCAAGTATCACTCCTTGAACCACATGAACTCGCCCTAGTCTTCTAGACTTCGGACTCAAGCGTTCCCATTTGCTTCTTCCTCTCAATACTCCCCCTCAAGCTTGGACGTTGGGGACCAAAGGCCAAGCTTGCAACACGCAAATGACTACCTCATTAAAAACTTTAGCAAAGAAAACCTCTTGGGATAAAACTTTGCTAAGGGAAAAAGAGTATAGTCTTCACGGTTGAATGATTTAGCTATAGCCATGGTTTGAATGTAGGGTCACTTGGGCTTCTTGCTTTGACTTCTTGTTGAGACTCTAATCCTCCGTGTGTGTACTCGCTTAAGGAACTCCTCCTTTCGGTCACCACCATGGATTGATCTTTCTTTGTTTAGTCAAGCCACCATTAGCCTTGCTTCTTCCCTTTCCATACCATAGCTTTCATGATCCAACTGGTTCTCTTCTTCTCATCTAGCTTCTTTTGATGGCTTTCTTTCTCTTTTACACCTTCATTCAAAAGATGTAAAGAAATCTTAAGTATATGTGCCATAAGAATAACATTAAGCTTAGATGAGACTTGAGAGAACAAACTTAAATTAAACTACAAGAATATAAATCAAATAATAAACATGAAATGCTGTTTTTAAAACAAGCTAAATCCGATTTAAATAAAATTCAGTTCATAAAAACAGGATTTAACAAATTGACTAATGCCATATAGATTTTTTTTTTTAAAACTGATATTAAGCTTCTAAAAGAAACTTATAAAATACTTATAAAAATATTTTTCACCTTTTAAAATAATCTAAAAACGTTTGAAAAACACTTTAAAATATTTTTAACTTTAAAAATAATTTTAAACTCGTTTTTAAAAATATTTTCACCATTTAAAACCCAAAACTGAATTTAAGAAATATTCTAAAAGAGAATTTAAATTTAAATAAATTCAACATGATAAATCAAACTCAAAAATATGACTAACACTAATCATATTTTGACAACCTAACAATTCAAATCACAATCAACACCTAAAACCATTTTAAACAATGAAGACTCCAATTATGATCATCATGCAATTTCAAGTTCAAATATGAGCAATATAATCAACAAAATTTAAAGAGTAAAGTTTAGAATCAGCCTTTTGTCTTCTTTGTTGTAAATGGTTGGATGAGACTTGGTTTGCATCACCATTTGAGTTTCTGCCCATTGGTCTCCTCTTCATGGTTGGTGACTACTAGAACTCAATCCACCTCTCTTCTACATCCAGATTTGGATGAGCTTCTTGTTGATGAATGGACGGACGTACGGTTGAGACCCGGACACAGCTGATCGATCGGTCGAGAACTCATGGTCGATCGGTCGAGAGCTCATGGTCGATCGGTCGAGAAAATTTGGTCTCGATGATGGAGAGATCGATCGGTCGAGACAACTCGGTCTCGATGATGGAGATATCGATCGGTCGAGACAATTCGGTCTCGATGATGGAGAGATCGATCGGTCTCGATGATGAAGATGGAGAGATCGATCGGTCGAGAACTCATGGTCGGCTTGGAGACTTCTTCTCCAGCCGCTTCTTTCTTCTTTCTATCTTCTTTATAGCTTCTCTTGAAGCTTGAGAGAGATAGAACACTTCTTGACTTCAATTTGGCTTCATTGGAAGCTTTGTTCGTTGCCATTCAATGGCCAATCGATCCCTTAACCGACCTTCATGGTCGATTGCTTCTTCTTATTCGCGTCAGAATGATATGTGCCCACTGAATGGGTCATAACTTCTTAACGCCTGCTCGTATCTGGATGATTTTACTTCCACTGGAAAGATTACTCAATTTCCAAGAACTTGTATGAAGGACATTGAAGCTGAATCGCAGTGAAAAGCCTTCGTACGAGTCGATCTTTAAGACGCTTCGACAGAGACTTTGCTTCTTGCCGAGAATATAACCAGAATTTGTGACTTCGTAACCAAGATGTTGAATCATCTTGAGAACCAATAACTTGAGTTTTCTATGGCTTGGGCCATCCCTTGAGTCAAGAAACCTTGTGCCTAGTATAATTGACACCTAGTGCACATCCAATCTTGAACTCCAACAACGTGACGCTAACACACATGTCTTGAGTTGATTCATCACTTTCCACCAGCTTGCCTTTCCATTAGGCGTCTCCACAAGAACTTCAACCATAGCATTCACCCTCGGTAAGCCTCGCAGGTTCTCCCTTGATCTTCCGGAGCTTTGACTCGCTAGAAAGAACATCCTTGTGGTCTCCAAAGCTTGATGGCCATTGGTTCTAACTTCAAGCATTGTGTTGCGCCTTCAAGAACCAACAAGGTTCATAAGAGTATTTGTAACCAGAATGAGAGTATGAGTAACCAAGATTTTGAGAATAAGTAGCCAAGAGAATAGAGTAACCAGAATGAGAGATTTAGTAACCAAGAATAAGAGATTTTGCGGAATAGATAAGAGAATGAGTGTTTGGGTGTTTGTGGGTGTTTGGACAGAGATTTCCTCTGAATTTCTTTGCTTATAAAAGCCAAAGCAGCTCAGATCTTTCAACCTGGCTCTGATACCATGTAATATTTCAAAGAGAATGAGCTGCAAGATTCATTCTTCTCCATTAAACTCACAAGAAACTCACAAGAACACCAAATCTGAGTTTGTGTGCTCTTGTGTATAACCATCAAGAAACGAACACAATGAGAGCTGTTCTTGAGGTTATAACTAAGTTATACACGCCCATTTAAGCTGTGTATACTCAAGAATAAGCATGAGAGGCAACGGCTCTCTCACACCAAAACAGAACCCAAAACCCCTTATAGAATCGTTTAGAGAATGGTGAAGAGAATCGAATGAAAGAAAGGTAGAGACCAAGCATTGCCAAAGCTTGGTCTCTCCATGAGATTATTTAGACTCTAATCTACCCATTTGAGTGTAAAGAAGACGATTTGTATAAAGGGGAAGACTCCCAAAAGAGAGCTTAGGTTTTATTATGCATAAGCTTACATATATATACTACAATGAATGGGATAAGATGTATCCCTTCTAACCCTATTCTCCAATGGTTCTATACATTTAAATCTACTTATTTAAACTTATATCTACACACAATATAGAGGAGAAAGTGACATGAAGAGAGAGGGCGAGCTGGTCCCAAGCTTAGATAGTGACATCTCCGAAAAAGCTTCAAATGCCCACTTGTGGTTTCTCTCTTTGGTTGCTTTATCTCCAACGTCTATATTGAGGTCTTGGGCGCCTAAGAATGATAGTGACAGGTCATAAACGTTCCTCTTAGCCCACATGTGACTCCTTGCAACTTGCATTGCTTCCACACACATGTGACTCCTCTTTTGGCGCTTAAACACATTCAAATCTAGGGACTTCTTCACTTCGTTCATCGACCCTAGATTTGCACATTCTTTATCATCTTGTTGTTGACCCTAGATTTGCACACCTTCATCTTCAAGATTGACCCGAACTTTGCACATTCTTCTTTGGTGATTAAACCCCGGTTTTGCACATCTTGGTGATGACTCGAACTTTGCACAACTTGATAACTTCATGAATGACCCGAACTTTGCACATCTTGATCACTTTATGAATGACCCGAACTTTGCACAAGTCTTGATAACTTTGACCCGAACTTTGCACACCTTGATCACGTGTGTGCCTAGAGACTGATCGTTCTAGTGGATAGATTGATCGATCCCTTGTTGTGAACGATCGGTCATTTCCTTGTTGTTGTGATCGATCGATCCCTTGATGTTGTGATCGATCGTTCCTTCATTGCTTGTGCTCATTTATTTCAATACTCCCCCTCAAGCTTGACCGGAAGGGATGGAGGTTAAGCTTGGACGTAAATGAGCATGATCAAGTATCACTCCTTGAACCACATGAACTCGCCCTAGTCTTCTAGACTTCGGACTCAAGCGTTCCCATTTGCTTCTTCCTCTCAATACTCCCCCTCAAGCTTGGACGTTGGGGACCAAAGGCCAAACTTGCAACACGCAAATGACTACCTCATTAAAAACCTTAGCAAAGAAAACCTCTTGGGATAAAACTTTGCTAAGGGAAAAAGAGTATAGTCTTCACGGTTGAATGATTTAGCTATAGCCATGGTTTGAATGTAGGGTCACTTGGGCTTCTTGCTTTGACTTTTTGTTGAGACTCTAATCCTCCGTGTGTGTACTACTCGCTTAAGGAACTCCTCCTTTCGGTCACCACCATGGATTGATCTTTCTTTGTTTAGTCAAGCCACCATTAGCCTTGCTTCTTCCCTTTCCATACCATAGCTTTCATGATCCAACTGGTTCTCTTCTTCTCATCTAGCTTCTTTTGATGGCTTTCTTTCTCTTTTACACCTTCATTCAAAAGATGTAAAGAAATCTTAAGTATATGTGCCATAAGAATAACATTAAGCTTAGATGAGACTTGAGAGAACAAACTTAAATTAAACTACAAGAATATAAATCAAATAATAAACATGAAATGCTGTTTTTAAAACAAGCTAAATCCGATTTAAATAAAATTCAGTTCATAAAAACAGGATTTAACAAATTGACAAATTGACAAGCCATTTAAATCTACTTACTACGTCAAAGCATTGGTTGTGGGTTCTTATCCCATTTGGGACCAGATTTCAACAAGTCTTTCTTCACACTTCTAAACATTCTGCATCCATCTCTAGCACTTCTAATCAATCAAATTCATTGTATTATAACATATTCTAACCCAAAATAACTTTATACAATCCATATACAGCCTCAAAGCATTGGTTGTGGGTTCTTATCCCATTTGGGACCAGATTTCAATAAGTCTTTCTTCACACTTCTAAACATTCTTTATCCATCTCTAGGACTTGTAATCAATCAAATTCATTGTATTATAACATATTCTAACCCAAAATAACTTTATACAAGCCATTTACTGCCTCACAGCATTGGTTGTGGGTTCTTATCCCATTTGGGACCAGATTTCAATAAGTCTTTCTTCACACTTCTAAACATTCTTCATCCATTCTAGCACTTGTAATCCATCAAATTCATTGTATTATAACATATTCTAACCCAAAATACCTTTTACAAGCCATTTACTGCATCAAAGCAATGGTTGTGGGTTCTTATCCCATTTGAGACCAAATTTCAACAAGTCTTTCTTCACACTTCTAACCATTCTTCATCCATGTCTAGGACTTGTAATCAATCAAATTCATTGTATTATAACATATTCTAACCCAAAATAACTTTATACAAGCCATTTACTGCCTCAAAGCAATGGTTGTGGGTTCTTATCCCATTTGGGACCAGATTTCAATAAGTCTTTCTTCACACTTCTAAACATTCTTCATCCATCTCTAGGATTTGTAATCAAGAAAATTCATTGTATTATACCATATTCTAACCCAAAATAACTTTATACAAGCCATTTACTGCCTCAAAGCATTGGTTTTGGGTTCTTATCCCATTTGGGACCAGATTTCAATAAGTCTTTCTTCACACTTCTAAACATTCTACATCCATCTCTAGCACTTGTAATCAATCAAATTCATTGTATTATAACATATTCTAACCCAAAATGACCTTTTACAAGCCATTTACTGCATCAAAGCAATGGTTGTGGGTTCTTATCCCATTTGGGACCAAATTTCAACAAGTCTTTCTTCACACTTCTAACCATTCTTCATCCATGTCTAGGACTTGTAATCAATTAAATTCATTGTATTATAACATATTCTAACCCAAAATAACTTTATACAAGCCATTTACTGCCTCAAAGCAATGGTTGTGGGTTCTTATCCCATTTGGGACCAGATTTCAACAAGTCTTTCTTCACACTTCTAAACATTCTACATCCATCTCTAGCACTTGTAATCAATCAAATTCATTGTATTATAACATATTCTAACCCAAAATAACCTTTTACAAGCCATTTACTGCCTCAAAGCAATGGTTGTGGGTTCTTATCCCATTTGGGACCAGATTTCAACAAGTCTTTCATCACACTTCTAAACATTCTTCATCCATCTCTAGGATTTGTAATCAGGCAAATTCATTGTATTATACCATATTCTAACCCAAAATAACTTTATACAAGCCATTTACTGCCTCAAAGCATTGGTTTTGGGTTCTTATCCCATTTGGGACCAGATTTCAATAAGTCTTTCTTCACACTTCTAAACATTCTTCATCCATCTCTAGCACTTGTAATCAATCAAATTCATTGTATTATAACATATTCTAACCCAAAATAACCTTTTATAAGCCATTTACTACCTCAAAGCAATGGTTGTGGGTTCTTATCTCATTTGGGACCAGATTTCAACAAGTCTTTCTTCACACTTCTAAACATTCTTCATCCATTTCAAGCACTTGTAATCAATCAAATTCATTGTATTATAACATACTCTAACCCAAAAAACTTTATACAAGCCATTTACTGCCTCAAAGCATTGGTTTTGGGTTCTTATCCCATTTGGGACCAGATTTCAATAAGTCTTTCTTCACACTTCTAAACATTCTTCATCCATCTCTAGGACTTGTAATCAATCAAATTCATTGTATTATAACATATTCTAACCCAAAATAAATTTATACAAGCCATTTACTGCGTCAAAGCATTGGTTGTGGGTTCTTATCCCATTTGGGACCAGATTTCAACAAGTCTTTCTTCACACTTCTAAACATTCTGCATCCATCTCTAGCACTTCTAATCAATCAAATTCATTGTATTATAACATATTCTAACCCAAAATAACTTTATACAATCCATATACAGCCTCAAAGCATTGGTTGTGGGTTCTTATCCCATTTGGGACCAGATTTCAATAAGTCTTTCTTCACACTTCTAAACATTCTTCATCCATCTCTAGGACTTATAATCAATCAAATTCATTGTATTATAACATATTCTAACCCAAAATAACTTTATACAAGCCATTTACTGCCTCACAGCATTGGTTGTGGGTTCTTATCCCATTTGGGACCAGATTTCAATAAGTCTTTCTTCACACTTCTAAACATTCTTCATCCATTCTAGCACTTGTAATCCATCAAATTCATTGTATTATAACATATTCTAACCCAAAATACCTTTTACAAGCCATTTACTGCATCAAAGCAATGGTTGTGGGTTCTTATCCCATTTGAGACCAAATTTCAACAAGTCTTTCTTCACACTTTTAACCATTTTTCATCCATGTCTAGGACTTGTAATCAATCAAATTCATTGTATTATAACATATTCTAACCCAAAATAACTTTATACAAGCCATTTACTGCCTCAAAGCAATGGTTGTGGGTTCTTATCCCATTTGGGACCAGATTTCAATAAGTCTTTCTTCACACTTCTAAACATTCTTCATCCATCTCTAGGATTTGTAATCAAGCAAATTCATTGTATTATACCATATTCTAACCCAAAATAACTTTATACAAGCCATTTACTGCCTCAAAGCATTGGTTTTGGGTTCTTATCCCATTTGGGACCAGATTTCAATAAGTCTTTCTTCACACTTCTAAACATTCTACATCCATCTCTAGCACTTGTAATCAATCAAATTCATTGTATTATAACATATTCTAACCCAAAATGACCTTTTACAAGCCATTTACTGCATCAATGCAATGGTTGTGGGTTCTTATCCCATTTGGGACCAAATTTCAACAAGTCTTTCTTCACACTTCTAACCATTCTTCATCCATGTCTAGGACTTGTAATCAATCAAATTCATTGTATTATAACATATTCTAACCCAAAATAACTTTATACAAGCCATTTACTGCCTCACAGCATTGGTTGTGGGTTCTTATCCCATTTGGGACCAGATTTCAATAAGTCTTTCTTCACACTTCTAAACATTCTTCATCCATTCTAGCACTTGTAATCCATCAAATTCATTGTATTATAACATATTCTAACCCAAAATACCTTTTACAAGCCATTTACTGCATCAAAGCAATGGTTGTGGGTTCTTATCCCATTTGAGACCAAATTTCAACAAGTCTTTCTTCACACTTTTAACCATTTTTCATCCATCTCTAGCACTTCTAATCAATCAAATTCATTGTATTATAACATATTCTAACCCAAAATAACCTTTTATAAGCCATTTACTACCTCAAAGCAATGGTTGTGGGTTCTTATCCCATTTGGGACCAGATTTCAACAAGTCTTTCTTCACACTTCTAAACATTCTTCATCCATTTCTAGCACTTGTAATCAATCAAATTCATTGTATTATAACATACTCTAACCCAAAAAACTTTATACAAGCCATTTACTGCCTCAAAGCATTGGTTTTGGGTTCTTATCCCATTTGGGACCAGATTTCAATAAGTCTTTCTTCACACTTCTAAACATTCTTCATCCATCTCTAGGACTTGTAATCAATCAAATTCATTGTATTATAACATATTCTAACCCAAAATAAATTTATAGAAGCCATTTACTGCGTCAAAGCATTGGTTGTGGGTTCTTATCCCATTTGGGACCAGATTTCAACAAGTCTTTCTTCACACTTCTAAACATTCTGCATCCATCTCTAGCACTTCTAATCAATCAAATTCATTGTATTAAAACATATTCTAACCCAAAATAACTTTATACAATCCATATACAGCCTCAAAGCATTGGTTGTGGGTTCTTATCCCATTTGGGACCAGATTTCAACAAGTCTTTCTTCACACTTCTAAACATTCTACATCCATCTCTAGCACTTCTAATCCATAAAATTCATTGTATTATAACATATTCTAACCCAAAATAACTTTATACAATCCATGTAAGTTTTCGAAAGGAATTAGAGAAGATTAAGAACAAGTGAGTTTGAGGAAGATTTGAAGAAGAATGCGAGTTTGAAAGGTGAGAGAAGTGTGGTGAAGAAAGAGAGTTCTTCTCTTTTCATGCATATAAAAATGACCTAGATACAAACTATATATGGACACTACAAAGAGTATAAAATAATAACAAATATACAAGATATTTTGGCTTCAAGGTTCGAGTGAAAGCGACGGGTCCATGTTGTGTCTCTTCTTAAACAATCACGTGAGTGTCTCTTGTTTTGAAGCTCCAACGGTCACAACACATAGGGGAAGGATCTAGATGCTCATTTCTTCTTCTTCGCAACCTTAAACGGGCCTCTTTATTGGACTGGACAATGAGGCTTGAGGTGATGTCGAGGCTGTACGGATGGGCTTGTACGGATGGGCTTGTACGGACGAGGTTGTACGGACGGTCGTGGCTCGAGGCACTCGATCGCGGATGTGATCATCTCTCGATCCCGGACATGATCATCTCGAACATGATCATTTCTATATCCAATTTACACTCCCCCTCAAGTTTAACATTTAAGAAGGTCTTTAAGGTTAAACTTGAACCTATAATCACTCACCTCATTAAAAACCTTAGTATAGAAAACCACTTGGGAAAAACTATACATAAGGGAAAAAGAGTGTGAGTGTTATGGTTTGGTGAGATCAACAAGGCCGAGCTTGGAGTGTATATAATCACACACTTGTGGACTAGCCGCTTTGGTGAAGATGTCCGCGAGTTGTTCCGAGCTCTCGGTATAGCATGGTAAGATGACTCCAAGACCAACTTGTTCTCTAACTTTGTGACAATCTACTTCGATGTGCTTTGTTCTTTCGTGGAACACCGAGTTGGATGCAATGTGTATTGCGGCTTGGTTGTCACAATGCATTGTGATTGGCTTTGATGACTCAACTCCCAAGTCTTTAAGAAGTGCCTTAAGCCAAATTAACTCGGTTGTGAGCTTCCTCATGGCACGATACTCGGACTCGGCACTAGACATAGAGACCACCTTTTGCTTCTTACTCTTCCAAGTCACCAAGTTCCCTCCAATGAATGTGCAATAGCCGGTTGTCGAGCGCCTATCTCCATGATCTCCAGCATAATCCGCATCACAATACCCCACTAGCTCCGTGTTCTTGTTGCACCCCATCCATATGCCTTGACCTGGTGCACCCTTGAGATACTTAAGTATGCGGTTCACCATGTTCCAATGATGCACCGTTGGGGCTTGCATATGTTGACTCACCTGGTTCACGGAATAGCAAATGTCAGGTCTAGTAATTGTTAAGTAAATAAGCTTACCCACTAGACGTCGATATTGTGATGCATCTTCATATGGCTCATTTCCTTTCTCCCCCTCTCGGTTAACTTGGAAATCCACTTCTAGTGGTGATGCCACCGGTCTTGAACCTAATTTACCAACTTCATTCAAAAGGTCAAGTGTATATTTTCGTTGAGATATAAATAAACCTTCCTTAGATCTACAAACTTCAATACCAAGAAAATACTTAAGTTCACCAAGATCTTTAATATCAAAAACAGATTTTAGAAAGGATTTGGTGTCTTGTATCCCTACCTTGTCATTCCCGGATATGATGATATCATCCACATATACAAGAATGACTACAATACCTTCTTGGCTAGTGATTGTGAATAGGGTATGATCGGCTTCGGACCTCTTGAAACCTCGTTCCATCAAAGTGTTGCTCAACTTGTGATACCACGCTCGAGGGGATTGCTTTAATCCATATATGGCCTTGTTGAGTTTGAATACCTTCCCGGATTCAATAGTGTCCTCTAGACCCGGTGGTGGTCTCATATACACCTCATCTTCTAACTCGCCTTGTAGAAAAGCATTCTTAACGTCCATTTGCCATAATTCCCATTCTAAGTTAACGGCCAAAGATAGCACAACTCGAATGGTATGGAGTTTGGCTACCGGAGCAAAAGTATCAAGATAGTCTTCTCCATATGTTTGTGTGAATCCCCTTGCTACAAGTCGAGCCTTGTAACGTTCAATCTCTCCATTACTTTTGTACTTGATCGTAAAGATCCAACGTGAAGTGACCGCTTTCTTTCCCTTTGGTAACTCGGCTTCATTCCATGTATGATTGTCTTCCATGGCTTTAACTTCATTGTTTACCGCATCTCTCCATTCTTTATGATCTTTAGCTTCATCATAGCTTTGGGGAATCCAATGTGAATCTACTTGGGTAAGATAGACTTGATATTCCATCGGCAAGTGAGCTAGAGTACACACGGCTTGTATTGGATGAGCCACGGCTACGTTGTTGTAATACACCCGAGTGTTTTTCCAGTTTGAGGGATGAGACTTGATGCGTTCACTTCTTCTTAATTCAATAATTTCTTCTTGAGGTTGTTCTCCTTGATCCACATCAATAGACTCCTCTTGTGTAGGATCTTCTTCTTCACTTAGTGAATTTAAACGCTCTTCGCCCTCACTATACTCATGATCAAGTCCATCATCACCATGATCTAATGGTTCTTCTTCATGATGTGTGTCACTTGCACGTGCTTCTTGATCATTTGTTACTTGATCCGAGGTGGATGTCTTGGTAGACCCATTCTTGTCTTGGAAGCTATCTAGACCGAGCTTCTCCAAGATTACTCGAAGGTTTGTTGCACGATCGGAAGGTGATTGAGATAAGTCCTTGAGTTCATCCCAATTCCTCTTGTCATAGTACCCACTTGATTCTACAAACTTCACATCTCTAGAAACCAATACTCTTCTAGCTTCCGGATCATAACACTTGTACCCTTTTTGTGTTGAGGAGTAGCCTATAAGCATACACTTAGTGCTCTTGGCCTCCAACTTGTTACGTAACTCTCCTGGTTTTAATACATAACAAACACATCCAAACACACGTAAGTGACTAATAGATGGTTTAGTTTTATTAAGAATTTCAAAGGGAGAGAGATCGCTTAGTATTTTTGTTGGTGTGCGATTGATCAAGTAGCATGCGGCTACTACGGCATCTCCCCAAAATCTCTTTGGCACATTTGTATGAAACATCATTGATCGGGACACCTCCATGAGATGACGGTTCTTTCTCTCGGCCACTCCATTTTGTTGTGGTGTATACGGGCAACTTGTTTGTTGAATGATCCCATGTTTAGCTAAATATTGTTTGAATGCATGACTTGTGTACTCCCCACCATTATCTGATCTCAAAATCTTAATCTTGGCATTATAGTGGTTAGTCACATAATTTTGAAAACTTATAAAGGCCTCAAGAACTCTATCCTTTGAAGGTAACAAAGTTAACCAAGTATACTTGGATTTTTCATCAATAAAAGTCACATAATACTTTTGATTTTCTCTAGATAAACAAGGTGATGTCCACACATCCGAGTGAATCAAATCAAAACAATTCTCATAAATAGTACTTGATTTAGGATAAACACTTTTGCAATGTTTGCCAAGAATACAAGCTTCACAATCATCATTTTTAAAAGACATATTAGGCAACATAAGATTTAAAGCACGAGAGTGAGGGTGACCAAGTCTAGCATGCCAAATTGCACTATTAGCACTAACAAGAATAGAACTAAAGCAAGAAGGTAAAGTAGGGGATAGTTTCAAGTCCTCAAGCACATATAAGCCATCTTTAGTGGCTCCATGGCCAAGCACCTTACTCGTTTCAATATCCTGAAAATGAATATTGTGAGGACCAAATATTGCATAACAATTCAAATCGGTAGTAGCTTTCTTAACGGATAACAAGTTTGAAGTAAAGCTAGGCATATAAAAAGCTTTAGATTTCTTATCAAACAATTCTAAATCTCCTACTCCTTTAACCGGTACTTTAGTTCCATTAGCAATAACCACATTTCCAATAGCCGGTTTAATGTCACTAATTAACTTAGAGTCACTAATCATATGGTGAGATGCTCCGGAATCAACAATAAGCGGTTTTAAAGTGTTGAGAGCAAGAGTAGCCTTACCGGACGACTCCTTGAGAGCTTTGATGAGTGCATCGAGGTCAGACCTCCTCACCAAGTCAGAAGACGCGGCCATGGCTGCTCCACTCTCCGCAAGAATTTGTACCTTTGTCTCCGGAGCTTGGATCTCACCGGAAACGCTTGCTTGATTAGCCCTTGGTTCTCGGTTGTCTTCTCTTGGGCGAAGGTGTGGGTAAAGTACCCAACACTTATCCTTGATATGACCCGGTTTCTTGCAATGGTGACAAGTAGGAATGTTCCTCTTGTTGTTGTTGTTGTTGTGTCCTCGGTAGTAGCTCTTGTTAGCCGACACTAGCTCCACATTGTTAGCCGACACAAGCTCCCCCTTACCACCAAACAAACCCATGGACCCGTGTTCTCGTTGAACTTGAGAACACACCTCATCAAGACTTGGAAGCTTGTCGGACCGAAGAATATGTTTGATGAGGTCATTGTAAGAAGGATTTAAAGTCAAGAGAAGACCGAACACCTTATCTTGCTCACGACGTTCGTTGATGACCACCGGATCCACCGAGCTTGGTCTCAACATTTCAAGCTCTGCCCAAAGAGATCTAAACTTTCCAAAATGCTTGGTAAACTCCATGTCCTCTTGGCTGAGGTTGTTGATAGCACGTTTGACTTCAAAAACCCGGTTCAAGTTAGTAACATTTCCAAAAACATTCTTGAGTGTATCCCACAACTCCTTTGCCGTCTCACAATATGAGTATGCTTCAAGAATAGGCGCCTCTAGAGAGTTTTGAATGAGCCCCAAAACGGTTTGGTTTTCTTGAAACCACTTCACCTCGTCACAAGGGACAATCTCCTTGCCATCTTCACTTTCCTTTGGAGCTTCACCTTTCTCAATGTGACTCCAAAGTCCACGACCACACAAGGCCGTCTTTGTGGTCCTCGCCCACAACAAATAGTTACCTCCCTTGAGAGTAACCGGAATAACCAAATTCTTCATGACATCCATGACCAAAAATTTCAAGAACAAGCTTCAAGCTTTCAAAATCTTAGAAACCGAAAGAAGAAATTGTACTTAGAGAACGAGAATAGCTAGGATCTTAGGAACCTGGCTCTGATACCATGTAAGTTTTCGAAAGGAATTAGAGAAGATTAAGAACAAGTGAGTTTGAGGAAGATTTGAAGAAGAATGCGAGTTTGAAAGGTGAGAGAAGTGTGGTGAAGAAAGAGAGTTCTTCTCTTTTCATGCATATAAAAATGACCTAGATACAAACTATATATGGACACTACAAAGAGTATAAAATAATAACAAATATACAAGATATTTTGGCTTCAAGGTTCGAGTGAAAGCGACGGGTCCATGTTGTGTCTCTTCTTAAACAATCACGTGAGTGTCTCTTGTTTTGAAGCTCAAACGGTCACAACACATAGGGGAAGGATCTAGATGCTCATTTCTTCTTCTTCGCAACCTTAAACGGGCCTCTTTATTGGACTGGACAATGAGGCTTAAGGTGATGTCGAGGCTGTACGGATGGGCTTGTACGGATGGGCTTGTACGGACGAGGTTGTACGGACGGTCGTGGCTCGAGGCACTCGATCGCGGATGTGATCATCTCTCGATCCCGGACATGATCAACTCGAACATGATCATGTCTATATCCATATACAGCCTCAAAGCATTGGTTGTGGGTTCTTATCCCATTTGGGACCAGATTTCAATAAGTCTTTCTTCACACTTCTAAACATTCTTCATCCATCTCTAGGACTTGTAATCAATCAAATTCATTGTATTATAACATATTCTAACCCAAAATAACTTTATACAAGCCATTTACTGCGTCAAAGCATTGGTTGTGGGTTCTTATCCCATTTGGGACCAGATTTCAACAAGTCTTTCTTCACACTTCTAAACATTCTACATCCATCTCTAGCACTTCTAATCCATAAAATTCATTGTATTATAACATATTCTAACCCAAAATAACTTTATACAATCCATATACAGCTTCAAAGCATTGGTTGTGGGTTCTTATCCCATTTGGGACCAGATTTCAAGAAGTCTTTCTTCACACTTCTAAACATTCTTCATCCATCTCTAGGACTTGTAATCAATCAAATTCATTGTATTATAACATATTCTAACCCAAAATAACTTTATACAAGCCATTTACTGCCTCACAGCATTGGTTGTGGGTTCTTATCCCATTTGGGACCAGATTTCAATAAGTCTTTCTTCACACTTCTAAACATTCTTCATCCATTCTAGCACTTGTAATCCATCAAATTCATTGTATTATAACATATTCTAACCCAAAATACCTTTTACAAGCCATTTACTGCATCAAAGCAATGGTTGTGGGTTCTTATCCCATTTGAGACCAAATTTCAACAAGTCTTTCTTCACACTTCTAACCATTCTTCATCCATGTCTAGGACTTGTAATCAATCAAATTCATTGTATTATAACATATTCTAACCCAAAATAACTTTATACAAGCCATTTACTGCCTCAAAGCAATGGTGGTGGGTTCTTATCCCATTTGGGACCAGATTTCAATAAGTCTTTCTTCACACTTCTAAACATTCTTCATCCATCTCTAGGATTTGTAATCAAGCAAATTCATTGTATTATACCATATTCTAACCCAAAATAACTTTATACAAGCCATTTACTGCCTCAAAGCATTGGTTTTGGGTTCTTATCCCATTTGGGACCAGATTTCAATAAGTCTTTCTTCACACTTCTAAACATTCTACATCCATCTCTAGAACTTGTAATCAATCAAATTCATTGTATTATAACATACTCTAACCCAAAATAACTTTATACAAGCCATTTACAGCCTCAAAGCTTGGTTGTGGGTTCTTATCCAATTTGGGACCAGATTTCAATAAGTCTTTCTTAACATTTCTAAACATTCTTCATCCATCTCTAGGACTTGTAATCAATTAAATTCATTGTATTATAACATATTCTAACCCAAAATAAATTTATACAAGCCATTTACTGCCTCAAAGCATTGGTTGTGGGTTCTTATCCCATTTGGGACCAAATTTCAATAAGTCTTTCTTCACACTTATAAACATTCTTCATCCACTCTAGCACTTGTAATCAATCAAATTCATTGTATTATAACATATTCTAATCCAAAATGACCTTTTACAAGCCATTTACTGCATCAAAGCAATGGTTGTGGGTTCTTATCCCATTTGGGACCAAATTTCAACAAGTCTTTCTTCACACTTCTAAACATTCTTCATCCATGTCTAGGACTTGTAATCAATCAAATTCATTGTATTATAACATATTCTAACCCAAAATAACTTTATACAAGCCATTTACTGCCTCAAAGGAATGGTTGTGGGTTCTTATCCCATTTGGGACCAGATTTCAACAAGTCTTTCTTAACACTTCTAAACATTCTACATCCATCTCTAGCACTTGTAATCAATCAAATTCATTGTATTATAACATATTCTAACCCAAAATAACCTTTTACAAGCCATTTACTGCCTCAAAGCAATGGTTGTGGGTTCTTATCCCATTTGGGACCAGATTTCAACAAGTCTTTCTTCACACTTCTAAACATTCTTCATCCATGTCTATGACTTTTAATTAATCAAATTCATTGTATTATAACATATTCTAACCCAAAATAACTTTATACAAGCCATTTACTGCCTCAAAGCAATGGTTGTGGGTTCTTATCCCATTTGGGACCAGATTTCAACAAGTCTTTCTTCACACTTCTAAACATTCTACATCCATCTCTAGCACTAGTAATCAATCAAATTCATTGTATTATAACATATTCTAACCCAAAATAGCCTTTTACAAGCCATTTACTGCCTCAAAGCAATGGTTGTGGGTTCTTATCCCATTTGGGACCAGATTTCAACAAGTCTTTCTTCACACTTCTAAACATTCTTCATCCATCTCTAGGATTTGTAATCAAGCAAATTCATTGTATTATACCATATTCTAACCCAAAATAACTTTATACAAGCCATTTACTGCCTCAAAGCATTGGTTTTGGGTTCTTATCCCATTTGGGACCAGATTTCAATAAGTCTTTCTTCACACTTCTAAACATTCTTCATCCATCTCTAGCACTTGTAATCAATCAAATTCATTGTATTATAACATATTCTAACCCAAAATAACCTTTTATAAGCCATTTACTGCCTCAAAGCAATGGTTGTGGGTTCTTATCCCATTTGGGACGAGATTTCAACAAGTCTTTCTTCACACTTCTAAACATTCTTCATCCATTTCTAGCACTTGTAATCAATCAAATTCATTGTATTATAACATACTCTAACCCAAAATAACTTTATACAAGCCATTTACTGCCTCAAAGCATTGGTTTTGGGTTCTTATCCCATTTGGGACCAGATTTCAATAAGTCTTTCTTCACACTTCTAAACATTCTTCATCCATCTCTAGGACTTGTAATCAATCAAATTCATTGTATTATAACATATTCTAACCCAAAATAAATTTATACAAGCCATTTACTGCGTCAAAGCATTGGTTGTGGGTTCTTATCCCATTTGGGACCAGATTTCAACAAGTCTTTCTTCACACTTCTAAACATTCTGCATCCATCTCTAGCACTTCTAATCAATCAAATTCATTGTATTATAACATATTCTAACCCAAAATAACTTTATACAATCCATATACAGCCTCAAAGCATTGGTTGTGGGTTCTTATCCCATTTGGGACCAGATTTCAATAAGTCTTTCTTCACACTTCTAAACATTCTTCATCCATCTCTAGGACTTGTAATCAATCAAATTCATTGTATTATAACATATTCTAACCCAAAATAACTTTATACAAGCCATTTACTGCCTCACAGCATTGGTTGTGGGTTCTTATCCCATTTGGGACCAGATTTCAATAAGTCTTTCTTCACACTTCTAAACATTCTTCATCCATTCTAGCACTTGTAATCCATCAAATTCATTGTATTATAACATATTCTAACCCAAAATACCTTTTACAAGCCATTTACTGCATCAAAGCAATGGTTGTGGGTTCTTATCCCATTTGAGACCAAATTTCAACAAGTCTTTCTTCACACTTCTAACCATTCTTCATCCATGTCTAGGACTTGTAATCAATCAAATTCATTGTATTATAACATATTCTAACCCAAAATAACTTTATACAAGCCATTTACTGCCTCAAAGCAATGGTTGTGGGTTCTTATCCCATTTGGGACCAGATTTCAACAAGTCTTTCTTCACACTTCTAAACATTCTTCATCCATGTCTATGACTTGTAATTAATCAAATTCATTGTATTATAACATATTCTAACCCAAAATAACTTTATACAAGCCATTTACTGCCTCAAAGCAATGGTTGTGGGTTCTTATCCCATTTGGGACCAGATTTCAACAAGTCTTTCTTCACACTTCTAAACATTCTACATCCATCTCTAGCACTAGTAATCAATCAAATTCATTGTATTATAACATATTCTAACCCAAAATAGCCTTTTACAAGCCATTTACTGCCTCAAAGCAATGGTTGTGGGTTCTTATCCCATTTGGGACCAGATTTCAACAAGTCTTTCTTCACACTTCTAAACATTCTTCATCCATCTCTAGGATTTGTAATCAAGCAAATTCATTGTATTATACCATATTCTAACCCAAAATAACTTTATACAAGCCATTTACTGCCTCAAAGCATTGGTTTTGGGTTCTTATCCCATTTGGGACCAGATTTCAATAAGTCTTTCTTCACACTTCTAAACATTCTTCATCCATCTCTAGCACTTGAAATCAATCAAATTCATTGTATTATAACATATTCTAACCCAAAATAACCTTTTATAAGCCATTTACTGCCTCAAAGCAATGGTTGTGGGTTCTTATCCCATTTGGGACGAGATTTCAACAAGTCTTTCTTCACACTTCTAAACATTCTTCATCCATTTCTAGCACTTGTAATCAATCAAATTCATTGTATTATAACATACTCTAACCCAAAATAACTTTATACAAGCCATTTACTGCCTCAAAGCATTGGTTTTGGGTTCTTATCCCATTTGGGACCAGATTTCAATAAGTCTTTCTTCACACTTCTAAACATTCTTCATCCATCTCTAGGACTTGTAATCAATCAAATTCATTGTATTATAACATATTCTAACCCAAAATAACTTTATACAAGCCATTTACTGCGTCAAAGCATTGGTTGTGGGTTCTTATCCCATTTGGGACCAGATTTCAACAAGTCTTTCTTCACACTTCTAAACATTCTACATCCTTCTCTAGCACTTCTAATCCATCAAATTCATTGTATTATAACATATTCTAACCCAAAATAACTTTATACAATCCATATACAGCCTCAAAGCATTGGTTGTGGGTTCTTATCCCATTTGGGACCAGATTTCAATAAGTCTTTCTTCACACTTCTAAACATTCTTCATCCATCTCTAGGATTTGTAATCAAGCAAATTCATTGTATTATACCATATTCTAACCCAAAATAACTTTATACAAGCCATTTACTGCCTCAAAGCATTGGTTTTGGGTTCTTATCCCATTTGCGACCAGATTTCAATAAGTCTTTCTTCACACTTCTAAACATTCTACATCCATCTCTAGCACTTGTAATCAATCAAATTCATTGTATTATAACATACTCTAACCCAAAATAACTTTATAATAGCCATTTACAGCCTCAAAGCTTGGTTGTGGGTTCTTATCCAATTTGGGACCAAATTTCAATAAGTCTTTCTTCACACTTATAAACATTCTTCATCCACTCTAGCACTTGTAATCAATCAAATTCATTGTATTATAACATATTCTAACCCAAAATGACCTTTTACAAGCCATTTACTGCATCAAAGCAATGGTTGTGGGTTCTTATCCCATTTGGGACCAAATTTCAACAAGTCTTTCTTCACACTTCTAAACATTCTTCATCCATGTCTAGGACTTGTAATCAATCAAATTCATTGTATTATAACATATTTTAACCCAAAATAACTTTATACAAGCCATTTACTGCCTCAAAGGAATGGTTGTGGGTTCTTATCCCATTTGGGACCAGATTTCAACAAGTCTTTCTTCACATTTCTAAACATTCTTCATCCATCTCTAGGACTTGTAATCAATCAAATTCATTGTATTATAACATATTCTAACCCAAAATAACTTTATACAAGCCATTTACTGCCTCACAGCATTGGTTGTGGGTTCTTATCCCATTTGGGACCAGATTTCAATAAGTCTTTCTTCACACTTCTAAACATTCTTCATCCATTCTAGCACTTGTAATCCATCAAATTCATTGTATTATAACATATTCTAACCCAAAATACCTTTTACAAGCCATTTACTGCATCAAAGCAATGGTTGTGGGTTCTTATCCCATTTGAGACCAAATTTCAACAAGTCTTTCTTCACACTTCTAACCATTCTTCATCCATGTCTAGGACTTGTAATCAATCAAATTCATTGTATTATAACATATTCTAACCCAAAATAACTTTATACAAGCCATTTACTGCCTCAAAGCAATGGTGGTGGGTTCTTATCCCATTTGGGACCAGATTTCAACAAGTCTTTCTTAACACTTCTAAACATTCTACATCCATCTCTAGCACTTGTAATCAATCAAATTCATTGTATTATAACATATTCTAACCCAAAATAACCTTTTACAAGCCATTTACTGCCTCAAAGCAATGGTTGTGGGTTCTTATCCCATTTGGGACCAGATTTGAACAAGTCTTTCTTCACACTTCTAAACATTCTTCATCCATGTCTATGACTTGTAATTAATCAAATTCATTGTATTATAACATATTCTAACCCAAAATAACTTTATACAAGCCATTTACTGCCTCAAAGCAATGGTTGTGGGTTCTTATCCCATTTGGGACCAGATTTCAACAAGTCTTTCTTCACACTTCTAAACATTCTACATCCATCTCTAGCACTAGTAATCAATCAAATTCATTTTATTATAACATATTCTAACTCAAAATAACTTTATACAAGCCATTTACTGCATCAAAGCAATTGTTTTGGGTTCTTATCCCGTTTGGGACCAATTTTCAACCAGCCTTTCTTCACACTTCTAAACATTTTTCATCCATCTCTAGGATTTGTAATTAAGTAAATTCATTGTATTCTAACATATTCTAACCTAAAATAACTTTATACAAGCCATTTACTACCTCAAAGCAATGGTTTTGGGTTCTTATCCCATTTGGGACCAAATTTCAATAAGTGTTTCTCCACACTTCTAAACATTATTCATCCATCTCTAAGACTTGTAATCAATCAAATTCATTGTATTATAACATATTATAACCCAAAATAACTTTATAAAAGCCATTTCCTGCCTCAAAGCAATGGTTGTGGGTTCTTATCCCATTTGGGACGAAATTTCAACAAGTCTTTCTTCACACTTCTAAACATTCTTCATCCATCTCTAGGACTTGTAATCAATCAAATTCATTGTATTATAACATATTCTAACCCAAAATAACTTTATACAAGCCATTTACTGCCTCAAAGCAATGGTTGTGGGTTCTTATCCCATTTGGGACCAGATTTCAATAAGTCTTTCTTCACACTTCTAAACATTCTTCATCCATCTCTAGGACTTGTAATCAATCAAATTCATTGTATTATAACATATTCTAACCCAAAATAACTTTATACAAGCCATTTACTGCGTCAAAGCAATGGTTGTGGGTTCTTATCCCATTTGGGACCAAATTTCAACAAGTCTTTCTTCACACTTCTAAACATTCTTCATCCATCTCTAGGACTTGTAATCAATCAAATTCATTGTATTATAACATATTCTAACCTAAAATAACTTTATACAAGCCATTTCCTGCCTCAAAGCAATGGTTGTGGGTTCTTATCCCATTTGGGACCAAATTTCAATAAGTCTTTCTTCACACTTCTAAACATTCTTCATCTATCTCTAGGACTTGTAATCAATCAAATTCATTGTATTATAACATATTCTAACCTAAAATAACTTTATACAAGCCATTTACCGCCTCAAAGCAATGGTTGTGGGTTCTTATCCCATTTGGGACCAAATTTCAATAAGTCTTTCTTCACACTTCTAAACATTCTTCATCTATCTCTAGGACTTGTAATCAATCAAATTCATTGTATTATAACATATTCTAACCTAAAATAACTTTATACAAGCCATTTCCTGCCTCAAAGCAATGGTTGTGGGTTCTTATCCCATTTGGGACCAAATTTCAACAAGTCTTTCTTCACACTTCTAAACATTCTTCATCCATCTCTAGGACTTGTAATCAATCAAATTCATTGTATTATAACATATTCTAACCCAAAATAACTTTATACAAGCCATTTCCTGCCTCAAAGCAATGGTTGTGGGTTCTTATCCCATTTGGGACCAAATTTCAACAAGTCTTTCTTCACACTTCTAAACATTCTTCATCCATCTCTAGGACTTGTAATCAATCAAATTCATTGTATTATAACATATTCTAACCCAAAATAACTTTATACAAGCCATTTACTGCCTCAAAGCAATGGTTGTGGGTTCTTATCCCATTTGGGACCAAATTTCAACAAGTCTTTCTTCACACTTCTAAACATTCTTCATCCATCTCTAGGACTTGTAATCAATCAAATTCATTGTATTATAACATATTCTAACCCAAAATAACTTTATACAAGCCATTTCCTGCCTCAAAGCAATGGTTGTGGGTTCTTATCCCATTTGGGACCAAATTTCAACAAGTCTTTCTTCACACTTCTAAACATTCTTCATCCATCTCTAGGACTTGTAATAAATCAAATGCATTGTATTATAACATATTCTAACCTAAAATAACTTTATACAAGCCATTTCCTGCCTCAAAGCAATGGTTGTGGGTTCTTATCCCATTTGGGACCAAATTTCAATAAGTGTTTCTTCACACTTCTAAACATTCTTCATCCATCTCTAGGACTTGTAATCAATCCAATTCATTGTATTATAACATATTCTAACCCAAAATAACTTTATACAAGCCATTTACTGCCTCAAAGCAATGGTTTTGGGTTCTTATCCCATTTGGGACCAATTTTCAATAAGTGTTTCTTCACACTTCTAAACATTCTTCATCCATCTCTAGGACTTGTAATCAAGCAAATTCATTGTATTATAACATATTCTAACCCAAAATAACTTTATACAAGCCATTTCCCGCCTCAAAGCGATGGTTGTGGGTTCTTATCCCATTTGGGACCAAATTTCAACAAGCCTTTCTTCACACTTCTAAACATTCTTCATCCGTATCTAGGACTTGTAATCAATCAAATTCAATGTATTATAACATATTCTAACCTAAAATAACTTTATACAAGCCATTTCCTGCCTCAAAGCAATGGTTGTGGGTTCTTATCCCATTTGGGACCAAATTTCAATAAGTGTTTCTTCACACTTCTAAACATTCTTCATCCATCTCTAGGACTTGTAATCAATCCAATTCATTGTATTATAACATATTCTAACCCAAAATAACTTTATACAAGCCATTTACTGCCTCAAAGCAATGGTTGTGGGTTCTTATCCCATTTGGGACCAAATTTCAACAAGTCTTTCTTCACACTTCTAAACATTCTTCATCCATCTCTAGGACTTGTAATCAATCAAATTCATTGTATTATAACATATTCTAACCCAAAATAACTTTATACAAGCCATTTCCTGCCTCAAAGCAATGGTTGTGGGTTCTTATCCCATTTGGGACCAAATTTCAACAAGTCTTTCTTCACACTTCTAAACATTCTTCATCCATCTCTAGGACTTGTAATCAATCAAATTCATTGTATTATAACATATTCTAACCCAAAATAACTTTATACAAGCCATTTCCTGCCTCAAAGCAATGGTTGTGGGTTCTTATCCCATTTGGGACCAAATTTCAACAAGTCTTTCTTCACACTTCTAAACATTCTTCATCCATCTCTAGGACTTGTAATCAATCAAATTCATTGTATTATAACATATTCTAACCCAAATAAACTTTATACAACCCATTTTCTGCCTCAAAGCAATGGTTGTGGGTTCTTATCCCATTTGGGACCAAATTTCAACAAGTCTTTCTTCACACTTCTAAACATTCTTCATCCATCTCTAGGACTTGTAATCAATCAAATTCATTGTATTATAACATATTCTAACCCAAAATAACTTTATACAAGCCATTTACTGCCTCAAAGCAATGGTTTTGGGTTCTTATCCCATTTGGGACCAATTTTCAATAAGTGTTTCTTCACACTTCTAAACATTCTTCATCCATCTCTAGGACTTGTAATCAATCAAATTCATTGTATTATAACATATTCTAACCCAAAATAACTTTATACAAGCCATTTACTGCCTCAAAGCAATGGTTGTGGGTTCTTATCCCATTTGGGACCAAATTTCAACAAGTCTTTCTTCACACTTCTAAACATTCTTCATCCATCTCTAGGACTTGTAATCAAGCAAATTCATTGTATTATAACATATTCTAACCCAAAATAACTTTATACAAGCCATTTCCCGCCTCAAAGCGATGGTTGTGGGTTCTTATCCCATTTGGGACCAAATTTCAACAAGCCTTTCTTCACACTTCTAAACATTCTTCATCCGTATCTAGGACTTGTAATCAATCAAATTCAATGTATTATAACATATTCTAACCTAAAATAACTTTATACAAGCCATTTCCTGCCTCAAAGCAATGGTTGTGGGTTCTTATCCCATTTGGGACCAAATTTCAATAAGTGTTTCTTCACACTTCTAAACATTCTTCATCCATCTCTAGGACTTGTAATCAATCCAATTCATTGTATTATAACATATTCTAACCCAAAATAACTTTATACAAGCCATTTACTGCCTCAAAGCAATGGTTTTGGGTTCTTATCCCATTTGGGACCAATTTTCAATAAGTGTTTCTTCACACTTCTAAACATTCTTCATCCATCTCTAGGACTTGTAATCAATCTAATTCTATGTATTATAACATATTCTAACCCAAAATAACTTTATACAAGCCATTTGCTGCCTCAAAGCAATGGTTGTGGGTTCTTATCCCATTTGGGACCAAATTTCAACAAGTCTTTCTTCACACTTCTAAACATTCTTCATCCATCTCTAGGACTTGTAATAAATCAAATGCATTGTATCATAACATATTCTAACCCAAAATAACTTTATACAAGCCATTTCCTGCCTCAAAGCAATGGTTGTGGGTTCTTATCCCATTTGGGACCAAATTTCAATAAGTGTTTCTTCACACTTCTAAACATTCTTCATCCATCTCTAGGACTTGTAATCAAGCAAATTCATTGTATTATAACATATTCTAACCCAAAATAACTTTATACAAGCCATTTCCTGCCTCAAAGCAATGGTTGTGGGTTCTTATCCCATTTGGGACCAAATTTCAACAAGTGTTTCTTCACACTTCTAAACATTCTTCATCCATCTCTAGGACTTGTAATCAATCAAATTCATTGTATTATAACATATTATAACCCAAAATAACTTTATACAAGCCATTTCCTGCCTCAAAGCAATGGTTGTGGGTTCTTATCCCATTTGGGACCAAATTTCAACAAGTCTTTCTTCACACTTCTAAACATTCTTCATCCATCTCTAGGACTTGTAATCAATCAAATTCATTGTATTATAACATATTCTAACCTAAAATAACTTTATACAAGCCATTTCCTGCCTCAAAGCAATGGTTGTGGGTTCTTATCCCATTTGGGACCAAATTTCAACAAGTCTTTCTTCACACTTCTAAACAATCTTCATCCATCTCTAGGACTTGTAATCAATCAAATTCATTTTATTATAACATATTCTATCCCAAAATAACATTATACAAGCCATTTACTGTCTCAAAGCAATGGTTTTGGGTTCTTATCCCATTTGGGACCAAATTTCAATAAGTGTTTCTTCACACTTCTAAACATTCTTCATCCATCTCTAGGACTTGTAATCAATCAAATTCATTGTATTATAACATATTCTAACCCAAAATAACTTTATACAAGCCATTTACTGCCTCAAAGCAATGGTTGTGGGTTCTTATCCCATTTGGGACCAAATTTCAACAAGTCTTTCTTCACACTTCTAAACATTCTTCATCCATCTCTAGGACTTGTAATCAATCAAATTCATTGTATTATAACATATTATAACCCAAAATAACTTTATACAAGCCATTTCCTGCCTCAAAGCAATGGTTGTGGGTTCTTATCCCATTTGGGACCAAATTTCAACAAGTCTTTCTTCACACTTCTAAACATTCTTCATCCATCTCTAGGACTTGTAATCAATCAAATTCATTGTATTATAACATATTCTAACCCAAAATAACTTTATACAAGCCATTTACTGCCTCAAAGCAATGGTTGTGGGTTCTTATCCCATTTGGGACCAAATTTCAACAAGTCTTTCTTCACACTTCTAAACATTCTTCATCCATCTCTAGGACTTGTAATCAATCAAATTCATTGTATTATAACATATTATAACCCAAAATAACTTTATACAAGCCATTTCCTGCCTCAAAGCAATGGTTGTGGGTTCTTATCCCATTTGGGACCAAATTTCAACAAGTCTTTCTTCACACTTCTAAACATTCTTCATCCATCTCTAGGACTTGTAATCAATCAAATTCATTTTATTATAACATATTCTAACCCAAAATAACATTATACAAGCCATTTACTGCCTCAAAGCAATGGTTGTGGGTTCTTATCCCATTTGGGACCAAATTTCAACAAGTCTTTCTTCACACTTCTAAACATTCTTCATCCATCTCTAGGACTTGTAATCAATCAAATTCATTGTATTATAACATATTCTAACCCAAAATAACTTTATACAAGCCATTTACTGCCTCAAAGCAATGGTTGTGGGTTCTTATCCCATTTGGGACCAAATTTCAATAAGTGTTTCTTCACACTTCTAAACATTCTTCATCCATCTCTAGGACTTGTAATCAATCAAATTCATTGTATTATAACATATTCTAACCCAAAATAACTTTATACAAGCCATTTACTGCCTCAAAGCAATGGTTGTGGGTTCTTATCCCATTTGGGACCAAATTTCAACAAGTCTTTCTTCACACTTCTAAACATTCTTCATCCATCTCTAGGACTTGTAATCAATCAAATTCATTGTATTATAACATATTCTAACCCAAAATAACTTTATACAAGCCATTTCCTGCCTCAAAGCAATGGTTGTGGGTTCTTATCCCATTTGGGACCAAATTTCAACAAGTCTTTCTTCACACTTCTAAACATTCTTCATCCATCTCTAGGACTTGTAATCAATCAAATTCATTGTATTATAACATATTCTAACCCAAAATAACTTTATACAAGCCATTTCCTGCCTCAAAGCAATGGTTGTGGGTTCTTATCCCATTTGGGACCAAATTTCAACAAGTCTTTCTTCACACTTCTAAACATTCTTCATCCATCTCTAGGACTTGTAATCAATCAAATTCATTGTATTATAACATATTCTAACCCAAAATAACTTTATACAAGCCATTTCCTGCCTCAAAGCAATGGTTGTGGGTTCTTATCCCATTTGGGACCAAATTTCAACAAGTCTTTCTTCACACTTCTAAACATTCTTCATCCATCTCTAGGACTTGTAATCAATCAAATTCATTGTATTATAACATATTCTAACCCAAAATAACTTTATACAAGCCATTTCCTGCCTCAAAGCAATGGTTGTGGGTTCTTATCCCATTTGGGACCAAATTTCAACAAGTCTTTCTTCACACTTCTAAACATTCTTCATCCATCTCTAGGACTTGTAATCAATCAAATTCATTTTATTATAACATATTCTAACCCAAAATAACATTATACAAGCCATTTACTGCCTCAAAGCAATGGTTTTGGGTTCTTATCCCATTTGGGACCAAATTTCAATAAGTGTTTCTTCACACTTCTAAACATTCTTCATCCATCTCTAGGACTTGTAATCAATCAAATTCATTGTATTATAACATATTCTAACCCAAAATAACTTTATACAAGCCATTTACTGCCTCAAAGCAATGGTTGTGGGTTCTTATCCCATTTGGGACCAAATTTCAACAAGTGTTTCTTCACACTTCTAAACATTCTTCATCCATCTCTAGGACTTGTAATCAATCAAATTCATTGTATTATAACATATTCTAACCCAAAATAACTTTATACAAGCCATTTCCTGCCTCAAAGCAATGGTTGTGGGTTCTTATCCCATTTGGGACCAAATTTCAACAAGTCTTTCTTCACACTTCTAAACATTCTTCATCCATCTCTAGGACTTGTAATCAATCAAATTCATTGTATTATAACATATTCTAACCCAAAATAACTTTATACAAGCCATTTACTGCCTCAAAGCAATGGTTGTGGGTTCTTATCCCATTTGGGACCAAATTTCAATAAGTGTTTCTTCACACTTCTAAACATTCTTCATCCATCTCTAGGACTTGTAATCAAGCAAATTCATTGTATTATAACATATTCTAACCCAAAATAACTTTATACAAGCCATTTCCTGCCTCAAAGCAATGGTTGTGGGTTCTTATCCCATTTGGGACCAAATTTCAACAAGTCTTTCTTCACACTTCTAAACATTCTTCATCCATCTCTAGGACTTGTAATCAATCAAATTCATTGTATTATAACATATTCTAACCCAAAATAACTTTATACAAGCCATTTCCTGCCTCAAAGCAATGGTTGTGGGTTCTTATCCCATTTGGGACCAAATTTCAACAAGTCTTTCTTCACACTTCTAAACATTCTTCATCCATCTCTAGGACTTGTAATCAATCAAATTCATTGTATTATAACATATTCTAACCCAAAATAACTTTATACAAGCCATTTCCTGCCTCAAAGCAATGGTTGTGGGTTCTTATCCCATTTGGGACCAAATTTCAACAAGTCTTTCTTCACACTTCTAAACATTCTTCATCCATCTCTAGGACTTGTAATCAATCAAATTCATTGTATTATAACATATTCTAACCCAAAATAACTTTATACAAGCCATTTACTGCCTCAAAGCAATGGTTGTGGGTTCTTATCCCATTTGGGACCAAATTTCAACAAGTCTTTCTTCACACTTCTAAACATTCTTCATCCATCTCTAGGACTTGTAATCAATCAAATTCATTGTATTATAACATATTCTAACCCAAAATAACTTTATACAAGCCATTTCCTGCCTCAAAGCAATGGTTGTGGGTTCTTATCCCATTTGTGACCAAATTTCAACAAGTCTTTCTTCACACTTCTAAACATTCTTCATCCATCTCTAGGACTTGTAATCAATCAAATTCATTGTATTATAACATATTCTAACCCAAAATAACTTTATACAAGCCATTTACTGCCTCAAAGCAATGGTTGTGGGTTCTTATCCCATTTGGGACCAAATTTCAACAAGTCTTTCTTCACACTTCTAAACATTCTTCATCCATCTCTAGGACTTGAAATCAAGCAAATTAATTGTACTATAACATATTCTAACCCAAAATAATTTTATACAAGCCATTTACTGCCTCAAAGCAATGGTTGTGGGTTCTTATCCCATTTGGGACCAAATTTCAACAAGTCTTTCTTCACACTTCTAAACATTCTTCATCCATCTCTAGGACTTGTAATCAAGCAAATTCATTGTATTATAACATATTCTAACCCAAAATAACTTTATACAAGCCATTTCCTGCCTCAAAGCAATGGTTGTGGGTTCTTATCCCATTTGGGACCAAATTTCAACAAGTATTTCTTCACACTTCTAAACATTATTCATCTATCTCTAGGACTTGTAATCAATCAAATTCATTGTATTATAACATATTTTAACACAAAATAACATTATACAAGCCATTTACCGCCTCAAAGCAATGTTTTGGGTTCTTATCCCATTTGGGACCAAATTTCAACAAGTCTTTCCTCACACTTCTAAACATTCTTCATCCATATCTAGGACTTGTAATCAATCAAATTCACTGTATTATAACATATTCTAACCCAAAATAACTTTCGACAAGCCATTTCCTGCCTCAAAGCAATGGCTGTGGGTTCTTATCCTATTAGGACCAAATTTCAACAAGTCTTTCTTCACACTTCTAAACATTCTTCATCCATCTCTAGGACTTGTAATCAAGCAAATTCATTGTATTATATCATATTCTAACCCAAAATAACTTTCGACAAGCCATTTCCTGCCTCAAAGCAATGGTTGTGGGTTCTTATCCCATTTGGGACCAAATTTCAACAAGTCTTTCTTCACACTTCTAAACATTCTTCATCCATCTCTAGGACTTGTAATCAATCAAATTCATTGTATTATAACATATTCTAACCCAAAATAACATTATACAAGCCATTTACTGCCTCAAAGCAATGGTTTTGGGTTCTTATCCCATTTGGGACCAAATTTCAATAAGTGTTTCTTCACACTTCTAAACATTCTTCATCCATCTCTAGGACTTGTAATCAAGCAAATTCATTGTATTATAACATATTCTAACCCAAAATAACTTTATACAAGCCATTTACTGCCTCAAAGCAATGGTTGTGGGTTCTTATCCCATTTGGGACCAAATTTCAACAAGTCTTTCTTCACACTTCTAAACATTCTTCATCCATCTCTAGGACTTGTAATCAATCAAATTCATTGTATTATAACATATTCTAACCCAAAATAACTTTATACAAGCCATTTCCTGCCTCAAAGCAATGGTTGTGGGTTCTTATCCCATTTGGGACCAAATTTCAACAAGTCTTTCTTCACACTTCTAAACATTCTTCATCCATCTCTAGGACTTGTAATCAATCAAATTCATTGTATTATAACATATTCTAACCCAAAATAACTTTATACAAGCCATTTCCTGCCTCAAAGCAATGGTTGTGGGTTCTTATCCCATTTGGGACCAAATTTCAACAAGTCTTTCTTCACACTTCTAAACATTCTTCATCCATCTCTAGGACTTGTAATCAATCAAATTCATTGTATTATAACATATTTTAACACAAAATAACATTATACAAGCCATTTACCGCCTCAAAGCAATGTTTTTGGGTTCTTATCCCATTTGGGACCAAATTTCAATAAGTGTTTCTTCACACTTCTAAACATTCTTCATCCATCTCTAGGACTTGTAATCAATCAAAATTCATTTTAGTATAACATATTCTAACCCAAAAAAACTTTATACAAGCCATTTACTACCTCAAAGCAATGGTTTTGGGTTCTTATCCCATTTGGGACCAAATTACAATAAGTGTTTTTTCACACTTCTAAACATTCTTCATCCATCTCTAAGACTTGTAATCAATCAAATTCATTGTATTATAACATATTATAACCCAAAATAACTTTATACAAGCCATTTACTGCCTCAAAGCAATTGTTTTGGGTTCTTATCCCATTCGGGACCAAATTTCAATAAAGGGTTTCTTCACACTTCTAAACATTCTTCATCCATCTCTAGGACTTGTAATCAATCAAATTCATTTTATTATAACATATTCTAACCCAAAATAACTTTATACAAGCCATTTCCTGCCTCAAAGCAATGGTTGTGGGTTCTTATCCCATTTGGGACCAAATTTCAACAAGTCTTTCTTCACACTTCTAAACATTCTTCATCCATCTCTAGGACTTGTAATCAATCAAATTCATTGTATTATAACATATTCTAACCCAAAATAACTTTCGACAAGCCATTTCCTGCCTCAAAGCAATGGTTGTGGGTTCTTATCCAATTTAGGACCAAATTTCAACAAGTCTTTCTTCACACTTCTAAACATTCTTCATCCATCTCTAGGACTTGTAATCAAGCAAATTCATTGTATTATAACATATTCTAACCCAAAATAACTTTATACAAGCCATTTCCTGCCTCAAAGCAATGGTTGTGGGTTCTTATCCCATTTGGGACCAAATTTCAACAAGTCTTTCTTCACACTTCTAAACATTCTTCATCCATCTCTAGGACTTGTAATCAATCAAATTCATTGTATTATAACATATTTTAACACAAAATAACATTATACAAGCCATTTACCGCCTCAAAGCAATGTTTTTGGGTTCTTATCCCATTTGGGACCAAATTTCAATAAGTGTTTCTTCACACTTCTAAACATTCTTCATCCATCTCTAGGACTTGTAATCAATCAAATTCATTGTATTATAACATATTCTAACCCAAAATAACTTTATACAAGCCATTTACTGCCTCAAAGCAATGGTTTTGGGTTCTTATCCCATTTGGGACCAAATTTCAATAAGTGTTTCTTCACACTTCTAAACATTCTTCATCCATCTCTAGGACTTGTAATCAATCAAATTCATTGTATTATAACATATTCTAACCCAAAATAACTTTATACAAGCCATTTCCTGCCTCAAAGCAATGGTTGTGGGTTCTTATCCCATTTGGGACCAAATTTCAACAAGTCTTTCTTCACACTTCTAAACATTCTTCATCCATCTCTAGGACTTGTAATCAATCAAATTCATTGTATTATAACATATTCTAACCCAAAATAACTTTATACAAGCCATTTCCTGCCTCAAAGCAATGGTTGTGGGTTCTTATCCCATTTGGGACCAAATTTCAACAAGTCTTTCTTCACACTTCTAAACATTCTTCATCCATCTCTAGGACTTGTAATCAATCAAATTCACTGTATTATAACATATTCTAACCCAAAATAACTTTCGACAAGCCATTTCCTGCCTCAAAGCAATGGTTGTGGGTTCTTATCCAATTTAGGACCAAATTTCAACAAGTCTTTCTTCACACTTCTAAACATTCTTCATCCATCTCTAGGACTTGTAATCAAGCAAATTCATTGTATTATAACATATTCTAACCCAAAATAACTTTATACAAGCCATTTCCTGCCTCAAAGCAATGGTTGTGGGTTCTTATCCCATTTGGGACCAAATTTCAACAAGTCTTTCTTCACACTTCTAAACATTCTTCATCTATCTTTAGGACTTGTAATAAATCAAATTCATTGTATTATAACATATTTTAACACAAAATAACATTATACAAGCCATTTACCGCCTCAAAGCAATGTTTTTGGGTTCTTATCCCATTTGGGACCAAATTTCAACAAGTCTTAATTCACACTTCTAAACATTCTTCATCCATCTCTAGGACTTGTAATCAATCAAATTCATTGTATTATAACATATTCTAACCTAAAATAACTTTATACAAGCCATTTCCTGCCTCAAAGCAATGGTTGTGGGTTCTTATCCCATTTGGGACCAAATTTCAACAAGTCTTTCTTCACACTTCTAAACATTCTTCATCCATCTCTAGGACTTGTAATCAATCAAATTCATTGTATTATAACATATTCTAACCCAAAATAACTTTATACAAGCCATTTACTGCCTCAAAGCAATGGTTGTGGGTTCTTATCCCATTTGGGACCAAATTTCAACAAGTCTTTCTTCACACTTCTAAACATTCTTCATCCATCTCTAGGACTTGTAATCAATCAAATTCATTGTATTATAACATATTCTAACCCAAAATAACTTTATACAAGCCATTTACTGCCTCAAAGCAATGGTTGTGGGTTCTTATCCCATTTGGGACCAAATTTCAACAAGTCTTTCTTCACACTTCTAAACATTCTTCATCCATCTCTAGGACTTGTAATCAATCAAATTCACTGTATTATAACATATTCTAACCCAAAATAACTTTCGACAAGCCATTTCCTGCCTCAAAGCAATGGTTGTGGGTTCTTATCCAATTTAGGACCAAATTTCAACAAGTCTTTCTTCACACTTCTAAACATTCTTCATCCATCTCTAGGACTTGTAATCAAGCAAATTCATTGTATTATAACATATTCTAACCCAAAATAACTTTATACAAGCCATTTCCTGCCTCAAAGCAATGGTTGTGGGTTCTTATCCCATTTGGGACCAAATTTCAACAAGTCTTTCTTCACACTTCTAAACATTCTTCATCCATCTCTAGGACTTGTAATCAATCAAATTCATTGTATTATAACATATTCTAACCCAAAATAACATTATACAAGCCATTTACCGCTTCAAAGCAATGTTTTTGGGTTCTTACCCCATTTGGGACCAAATTTCAACAAGTCTTTCTTCACACTTCTAAACATTCTTCATCCATCTCTAGGACTTGAAATCAAGCAAATTCATTGTATCATAATATTTTTTAACCCAAAATAACTTTATACAAGCCATTTACTGCCTCAAAGCAATGGTTGTGGGTTCTTATCCCATTTGGGACAAAATTTCAACAAGTCTTTCTTCAGACTTCTAAACATTCCTCATCCATCTCTAGAACTTTTAATCAATCAAATACATTGTATCATAACATATTCTAACCCAAAATAACTTTATACAAGCCATTTCCTGCCTCAAAGCAATGGTTGTGGGTTCTTATTTCTTTTGGGACCAAATTTCAATAAGTGTTTCTTCACACTTCAAACATTCTTAATCCATCTCTATGACTTGTAATTAACCAAATACATTGTATTATAACATATTCTAACCTAAAATAACTTTATACAAGCCATTTCCTGCCTCAAAGCAATGGTTGTGGGTTCTTATCCCATTTGGGACCAAATTTCAACAAGTCTTTCTTCACACTTCTAAACATTCTTCATCCATCTCTAGGACTTGTAATCAATCAAATTCATTGTATTATAACATATTCTAACCTAAAATAACTTTATACAAGCCATTTACTGCCTCAAAGCAATGGTTGTGGGTTCTTATCCCATTTGGGACCAAATTTCAACAAGTCTTTCTTCACACTTCTAAACATTCTTCATCCATCTCTAGGACTTGTAATCAAGCAAATTCATTGTATTATAACATATTCTAACCCAAAATAACTTTATACAAGCCATTGTCTGCCTCAAAGCAATGGTTGTGGGTTCTTATCCCATTTGGGACCAAATTTCAACAAGTCTTTCTTCACACTTCTAAACATTCTTCATCCATCTCTAGGACTTGTAATCAATCAAATTCATTGTATTATAACATATTCTAACCCAAAATAACTTTATACAAGCCATTTCCTGCCTCAAAGCAATGGTTGTGGGTTCTTATCCCATTTGGGACCAAATTTCAACAAGTCTTTCTTCACACTTCTAAACATTCTTCATCCATCTCTAGGACTTGTAATCAATCAAATTCATTGTATTATAACATATTCTAACCCAAAATAACTTTCGACAAGTCATTTACTGCCTCAAAGCAATGGTTGTGGGTTCTTATCCCATTTGGGACCAAATTTCAATAAGTCTTTCTTCACACTTCTAAACATTCTTCATCCATCTCTAGGACTTGTAATCAATCAAATTCATTGTATTATAACATATTCTAACCCAAAATAACTTTATACAAGCCATTTCCTGCCTCAAAGCAATGGTTGTGGTTTCTTATCCCATTTGTGACCAAATTTCAACAAGTCTTTTTCACACTTCTAAACATTCTTCATCCATCTCTAGGACTTGTAATCAATCAAATTCATTGTATTATAACATATTCTAACCCAAAATAACTTTATACAAGCCATTTACTGCCTCAAAGCAATGGTTGTGGGTTCTTATCCCATTTGGGACCAAATTTCAACAAGTCTTTCTTCACACTTCTAAACATTCTTCATCCATCTCTAGGACTTGTAATCAAGCAAATTCATTGTATTATAACATATTCTAACCCAAAATAACTTTATACAAGCCATTTCATGCCTCAAAGCAATTGTTTTGGGTTGTTATCCCATTCGGGACCAAATTTCAAGAAGTGTTTCTTGACACTTCTAAACATTCTTCATCCATCTCTAGGACTTGTAATCAAGCAAATTCATTGTATTATAACATATTCTAACCCAAAATAACTTTATACAAGCCATTTCCTGCCTCAAAGCAATGGTTGTGGGTTCTTATCCCATTTGGGACCAAATTTCAACAAGTATTTCTTCACACTTCTAAACATTATTCATCTATCTCTAGGACTTGTAATCAATCAAATTCATTGTATTATAACATATTATAACCCAAAATAACTTTATACAAGCCATTTACTGCCTCAAAGCAATGGTTTTGGGTTCTTATCCCATTTGGGACCAAATTTCAATAAGTGTTTCTTCACACTTCTAAACATTCTTCATCCATCTCTAGGACTTGTAATCAATCAAATTCATTGTATTATAACATATTCTAACCCAAAATAACTTTATACAAGCCATTTACTGCCTCAAAGCAATGGTTGTGGGTTCTTATCCCATTTTGGACCAAGTTTCAACAAGTCTTTCTTCACACTTCTAAACATTCTTCATCCATCTCTAGGACTTGTAATCAATCAAATTCAATGGATTATAACATACTCTAACCCAAAATAACTTTATACAAGCCATTTACTGCCTCAAAGCAATGGTTGTGGGTTCTTATCCCATTTGGGACCAAATTTCAATAAGTGTTTCTTCACACTTCTAAACATTCTTCATCCATCTCTAGGACTTGTAATCAATCAAATTCATTGTATTATAACATATTCTAACCCAAAATAACTTTATACAAGCCATTTACTGCCTCAAAGCAATGGTTGTGGGTTCTTATCCCATTTGGGACCAAATTTCAATAAGTCTTTCTTCACACTTCTAAACATTCTTCATCCATCTCTAGGACTTGTAATCAATCAAATTCATTGTATTATAACATATTCTAACCCAAAATAACTTTATACAAGCCATTTCCTGCCTCAAAGCAATGGTTGTGGGTTCTTATCCCATTTGGGACCAAATTTCAACAAGTCTTTCTTCACACTTCTAAACATTCTTCATCCATCTCTAGGACTTGTAATCAATCAAATTCATTGTATTATAACATATTCTAACCCAAAATAACTTTATACAAGCCATTTACTGCCTCAAAGCAATGGTTGTGGGTTCTTATCCCATTTGGGACCAAATTTCAACAAGTCTTTCTTCACACTTCTAAACATTCTTCATCCATCTCTAGGACTTGTAATCAATCAAATTCATTGTATTATAACATATTCTAACCCAAAATAACTTTATACAAGCCATTTCCTGCCTCAAAGCAATGGTTGTGGGTTCTTATCCCATTTGGGACCAAATTTCAACAAGTCTTTCTTCACACTTCTAAACATTCTTCATCCATCTCTAGGACTTGTAATCAATCAAATTCATTGTATTATAACATATTCTAACCCAAAATAACCTTTTATAAGCCATTTACTGCCTCAAAGCAATGGTTGTGGGTTCTTATCCCATTTGGGACCAAATTTCAACAAGTCTTTCATCACACTTCTAAACATTCTTCATCCATCTCTAGGACTTGTAATCAATCAAATTCATTGGATTATAACATACTCTAACCCAAAATAACTTTATACAAGCCATTTACTGCCTCAAAGCAATGGTTGTGGGTTATTATCCCATTTGGGACCAAATTTCAACAAGTCTTTCTTCACACTTCTAAACATTCTTCATCCATCTCTAGGACTTGTAATCAATAAAATTCATTGTATTATAACATATTCTAACCCAAAATAACTTTATACAAGCCATTCACTGCCTCAAAGCAATGGTTGTGGGTTCTTATCCCATTTTGGACCAAATTTCAACAAGTCTTTCTTCACACTTCTAAACATTCTTCATCCATCTCTAACACTAGTAATCAATCAAATTCATTGTATTATAACATATTCTAACCCAAAATAAATTTATACAAGCTATTTACTGCATCAAAGCAATGGTTGTGCGTTCTTATCCCATTTGGGACCAAATTTCAACAAGTGTTTCTTCACACTTCTAAACATTCTGCATCCATCTCTAGAACTTGTAATCAATCAAATTAGTTGTATTATAACATATTCTAACCTAAAATAACTTTATACAAGGCATTTACTCCCTCAAAGTAATGGTTGTGCGTTCTTATCCCATTTGGGACGAAATTTCAACAAGTGTTTCTTCACACTTCTAAACATTCTTCATCCATCTCTAGAACTTGTAATCAATCAAATTCGTTGTATTATAACATATTCTAACCTAAAATAACTTTATCTAACCATTTAATGCCTCAAAGCAATGGTTGTGTGTTCTTATCTCAGTTGGGACCAAATTTCAATAAGTCTTTCTTCACACTTCTAAACATTCTTTATCCGTCTCTAGCACTTGTAATCAATCAAATTCATTGTATTATAACATATTCTAACCTAAAATAATTTTATACAAGCCATTTAATGCCTCAAAGCAATGTTTGTGGGTTTTTATCCAATTTGGAACCAAATTTCAACAAGTATTTCTTCACACTTCTAAACATTTTTCATCCATCTCTAGCACTTGTAATCAATCAAATTCATTGTATTATTACATACTCTAAGGCAAAATAACTTTATACAAGTCATTTACTGCCTCAAAGCAATGGTTGTGGGTTCTTATCCCATTTGGGACCAAATTTCAACAAGTCTTTCTTCACACTTCTAAACATTCTTCATCCATCTCTAGCACTTGTAATCAATCAAATTCATTGTATTATAACATATTCTAACCCAAAATAAATTTATACAAGCCATTTACTGCGTCAAAGCATTGGTTGTGGGTTCTTATCCCATTTGGGACCAGATTTCAACAAGTCTTTCTTCACACTTCTAAACATTCTGCATCCATCTCTAGCACTTCTAATCAGTCAAATTCATTGTATTATAACATATTCTAACCCAAAATAACTTTATACAATCCATATACAGCCTCAAAGCATTGGTTGTGGGTTCTTATCCCATTTGGGACCAGATTTCAATAAGTCTTTCTTCACACTTCTAAACATTCTTCATCCATCTCTAGGACTTGTAATCAATCAAATTCATTGTATTATAACATATTCTAACCCAAAATAACTTTATACAAGCCATTTACTGCGTCAAAGCATTGGTTGTGGGTTCTTATCCCATTTGGGACCATATTTCAACAAGTCTTTCTTCACACTTCTAAACATTCTACATCCATCTCAAGCACTTCTAATCCATCAAATTCATTGTATTATAACATATTCTAACCCAAAATATCTTTATACAATCCATATACAGCCTCAAAGCATTGGTTGTGGGTTCTTATCCCATTTGGGACCAGATTTCAATAAGTCTTTCTTCACACTTCTAAACATTCTTCATCCATCTCTAGGACTTGTAATCAATCAAATTCATTGTATTATAACATATTCTAACCCAAAATAACTTTATACAAGCCATTTACTGCCTCACATCATTGGTTGTGGGTTTTTATCCCATTTGGGACCAGATTTCAATAAGTCTTTCTTCACACTTCTAAACATTCTTCATCCATTCTAGCACTTGTAATCCATCAAATTCATTGTATTATAACATATTCTAACCCAAAATACCTTTTACAAGCCATTTACTGCATCAAAGCAATGGTTGTGGGTTCTTATCCCATTTGAGACCAAATTTCAACAAGTCTTTCTTCACACTTCTAACCATTCTTCATCCATGTCTAGGACTTTTAATCAATCAAATTCATTGTATTATAACATATTCTAACCCAAAATAACTTTATACAAGCCATTTACTGCCTCAAAGCAATGGTTGTGGGTTCTTATCCCATTTGGGACCAGATTTCAATAAGTCTTTCTTCACACTTCTAAACATTCTTCATCCATCTCTAGGATTTGTAATCAAGCAAATTCATTGGATTATACCATATTCTAACCCAAAATAACTTAATAAAAGCCATTTACTGCCTCAAAGCATTGGTTTTGGGTTCTTATCCCATTTGGGACCAGATTTCAATAAGTCTTTCTTCACACTTCTAAACATTCTACATCCATCTCTAGCACTTGTAATCAATCAAATTCATTGTAATATAACATACTCTAACCCAAAATAACTTTATACAAGCCATTTACAGCCTCAAAGCTTGGTTGTGGGTTCTTATCCAATTTGGGACTAGATTTCAATAAGTCTTTCTTAACACTTCTAAACATTCTTCATCCATCTCTAGGACTTGTAATCAATTAAATTCATTGTATTATAACATATTCTAACCCAAAATAAATTTATACAAGCCATTTACTGCCTCAAAGCAATGGTTGTGGGTTCTTATCCCATTTGGGACCAGATTTCAACAAGTCTTTCTTCACACTTCTAAACATTCTTCATCCATTTCTAGCACTTGTAATCAATCAAATTCATTGTATTATAACATACTCTAACCCAAAATAACTTTATACAAGCCATTTACTGCCTCAAAGCATTGGTTGTGGGTTCTTATCCCATTTGGGACCAGATTTCAATAAGTCTTTCTTCACACTTCTAAACATTCTTCATCCATCTCTAGGATTTGTAATCAAGCAAATTCATTGGATTATACCATATTCTAACCCAAAATAACTTTATACAAGCCATTTACTGCCTCAAAGCAATGGTTGTGGGTTCTTATCCCATTTGGGACCAGATTTCAACAAGTCTTTCTTCACACTTCTAAACATTCTGCATCCATCTCTAGCACTTCTAATCAATCAAATTCATTGTATTATAACATATTCTAACCCAAAATAACCTTTTACAAGCCATTTACTGCCTCAAAGCAATGGTTGTGGGTTCTTATCCCATTTGGGACCAGATTTCAACAAGTCTTTCTTCACACTTCTAAACATTCTTCATCCATCTCTAGGATTTGTAATCAAGCAAATTCATTGTATTTTACCATATTCTAACCCAAAATAACTTTATACAAGCCATTTACTCCCTCAAAACATTGGTTTTGGGTTCTTATCCCATTTGGGACCAGATTTCAATAAATCTTTCTTCACACTTCTAAACATATTTCATCCATCTCTAGCACTTGTAATCAATCAAATTCATTGTATTATAACATATTCTAACCCAAAATAACCTTTTATAAGCCATTTACTGCCTCAAAGCAATGGTTGTGGGTTCTTATCCCATTTGAGACCAGATTTCAATAAGTCTTTCTTCACACTTCTAAACATTCTTCATCCATCTCTAGCACTTGTAATCAATCAAATTCATTGTATTATAACATATTCTAACCCAAAATAACCTTTTATAAGCCATTTACTGCCTCAAAGCAATGGTTGTGGGTTCTTATCCTATTTGGGACCAGATTTCAACAAGTCTTTCTTCACACTTCTAAACATTCTTCATCCATTTCTAGCACTTGTAATCAATCAAATTCATTGTATTATAATATACTCTAACCCAAAATAACTTTATACAAGCCATTTACTGCCTCAAAGCATTGGTTTTGGGTTCTTATCCCATTTGGGACCAGATTTCAATAAGTCTTTCTTCACACTTCTAAACATTCTTCATCCATCTCTAGGACTTGTAATCAATCAAATTCATTGTATTATAACATATTCTAACCCAAAATAAATTTATACAAGCCATTTACTGCGTCAAAGCATTGGTTGTGGGTTCTTATCCCATTTGGGACCAGATTTCAACAAGTCTTTCTTCACACTTCTAAACATTCTGCATCCATCTCTAGCACTTCTAATCAGTCAAATTCATTGTATTATAACATATTCTAACCCAAAATAACTTTATACAATCCATATACAGCCTCAAAGCATTGGTTGTGGGTTCTTATCCCATTTGGGACCAGATTTCAATAAGTCTTTCTTCACACTTCTAAACATTCTTCATCCATCTCTAGGACTTGTAATCAATCAAATTCATTGTATTATAACATATTCTAACCCAAAATAACTTTATACAAGCCATTTACTGCGTCAAAGCATTGGTTGTGGGTTCTTATCCCATTTGGGACCAGATTTCAACAAGTCTTTCTTCACACTTCTAAACATTCTACATCCATCTCAAGCACTTCTAATCCATCAAATTCATTGTATTATAACATATTCTAACCCAAAATATCTTTATACAATCCATATACAGCCTCAAAGCATTGGTTGTGGGTTCTTATCCCATTTGGGACCAGATTTCAATAAGTCTTTCTTCACACTTCTAAACATTCTTCATCCATCTCTAGGACTTGTAATCAATCAAATTCATTGTATTATAACATATTCTAACCCAAAATAACTTTATACAAGCCATTTACTGCCTCACATCATTGGTTGTGGGTTCTTATCCCATTTGGGACCAGATTTCAATAAGTCTTTCTTCACACTTCTAAACATTCTTCATCCATTCTAGCACTTGTAATCCATCAAATTCATTGTATTATAACATATTCTAACCCAAAATACCTTTTACAAGCCATTTACTGCATCAAAGCAATGGTTGTGGGTTCTTATCCCATTTGAGACCAAATTTCAACAAGTCTTTCTTCACACTTCTAACCATTCTTCATCCATGTCTAGGACTTTTAATCAATCAAATTCATTGTATTATAACATATTCTAACCCAAAATAACTTTATACAAGCCATTTACTGCCTCAAAGCAATGGTTGTGGGTTCTTATCCCATTTGGGACCAGATTTCAATAAGTCTTTCTTCACACTTCTAAACATTCTTCATCCATCTCTAGGATTTGTAATCAAGCAAATTCATTGGATTATACCATATTCTAACCCAAAATAACTTAATAAAAGCCATTTACTGCCTCAAAGCATTGGTTTTGGGTTCTTATCCCATTTGGGACCAGATTTCAATAAGTCTTTCTTCACACTTCTAAACATTCTACATCCATATCTAGCACTTGTAATCAATCAAATTCATTGTAATATAACATACTCTAACCCAAAATAACTTTATACAAGCCATTTACAGCCTCAAAGCTTGGTTGTGGGTTCTTATCCAATTTGGGACCAGATTTCAATAAGTCTTTCTTAACACTTCTAAACATTCTTCATCCATCTCTAGGACTTGTAATCAATTAAATTCATTGTATTATAACATATTCTAACCCAAAATAAATTTATACAAGCCATTTACTGCCTCAAAGCATTGGTTGTGGGTTCTTATCCCATTTGGGACCAAATTTCAATAAGTCTTTCTTCACACTTATAAACATTCTTCATCCACTCTAGCACTTGTAATCAATCAAATTCATTGTATTATAACATATTCTAACCCAAAATGACCTTTTACAAGCCATTTACTGCATCAAAGCAATGGTTGTGGGTTCTTATCCCATTTGGGACCAAATTTCAACAAGTCTTTCTTCACACTTCCAAACATTGTTCATCCATCTCTAGCACTTGTAATCAATCAAATTCATTGTATTATAACATATTCTAACCCAAAATAACTTTATACAAGCCATTTACTGCCTCAAAGCATTGGTTTTGGGTTCTTATCCCATTTGGGACCAGATTTCAATAAGTCTTTCTTCACACTTCTAAACATTCTTCATCCATCTCTAGCACTTGTAATCAATCAAATGCATTGTATTATAACATATTCTAACCCAAAATAACCTTTTACAAGCCATTTACTGCCTCAAAGCAATGGTTGTGGGTTCTTATCCCATTTGGGACTAGATTTCAATAAGTCTTTCTTCACACTTCTAAACATTCTCCATCCATCTCTAGCACTTGTAATCAATCAAATTCATTGTATTATAACATACTCTAACCCAAAATAACTTTATACAAGCCATTTACTGCCTCAAAGCAATGGTTGTGGGTTCTTATCCCATTTGGGACCAGATTTCAACAAGTCTTTCTTCACACTTCTAAACATTCTTCATCCATCTCTAGGATTTGTAATCAAGCAAATTCATTGTATTATACCATATTCTAACCCAAAATAACTTTATACAAGCCATTTACTCCCTCAAAGCATTGGTTTTGGGTTCTTATCCCATTTGGGACCAGATTTCAATAAGTCTTTCTTCACACTTCTAAACATTCTTCATCCAAATCTAGCACTTGTAATCAATCAAATTCATTGTATTATAACATATTCTAACCCAAAATAACCTTTTATAAGCCATTTACTGCCTCAAAGCAATGGTTGTGGGTTCTTATCCCATTTGGGACCAGATTTCAACAAGTCTTTCTTCACACTTCTAAACATTCTTCATCCATTTCTAGCACTTGTAATCAATCAAATTCATTGTATTATAACATACTCTAACCCAAAATAACTTTATACAAGCCATTTACTGCCTCAAAGCATTGGTTTTGGGTTCTTATCCCATTTGGGACCAGATTTCAATAAGTCTTTCTTCACACTTCTAAACATTCTTCATCCATCTCTAGGATTTGTAATCAAGCAAATTCATTGTATTATACCATATTCTAACCTAAAATAACTTTATACAAGCCATTTACTGCCTCAAAGCATTGGTTTTGGGTTCTTATCCCATTTGGGACCAGATTTCAACAAGTCTTTCTTCACACTTTTAAACAATCTTCATCCATGTCTAGGACTTGTAATCAATCAAATTCATTGTATTATAACATATTCTAACCCAAAATAACTTTATACAATCCATATACAGCCTCAAAGCATTGGTTGTGGGTTCTTATCCCATTTGGGACCAGATTTCAATAAGTCTTTCTTCACACTTCTAAACATTCTTCATCCATCTCTAGGACTTGTAATCAATCAAATTCATTGTATTATAACATATTCTAACCCAAAATAACTTTATACAAGCCATTTACTGCGTCAAAGCATTGGTTGTGGGTTCTTATCCCATTTGGGACCAGATTTCAACAAGTCTTTCTTCACACTTCTAAACATTCTACATCCATCTCAAGCACTTCTAATCCATCAAATTCATTGTATTATAACATATTCTAACCCAAAATATCTTTATACAATCCATATACAGCCTCAAAGCATTGGTTGTGGGTTCTTATCCCATTTGGGACCAGATTTCAATAAATCTTTCTTCACACTTCTAAACATTCTTCATCCATCTCTAGGACTTGTAATCAATCAAATTCATTGTATTATAACATATTCTAACCCAAAATAACTTTATACAAGCCATTTACTGCCTCACATCATTGGTTGTGGGTTCTTATCCCATTTGGGACCAGATTTCAATAAGTCTTTCTTCACACTTCTAAACATTCTTCATCCATTCTAGCACTTGTAATCCATCAAATTCATTGTATTATAACATATTCTAACCCAAAATACCTTTTACAAGCCATTTACTGCATCAAAGCAATGGTTGTGGGTTCTTATCCCATTTGAGACCAAATTTCAACAAGTCTTTCTTCACACTTCTAACCATTCTTCATCCATGTCTAGGACTTTTAATCAATCAAATTCATTGTATTATAACATATTCTAACCCAAAATAACTTTATACAAGCCATTTACTGCCTCAAAGCAATGGTTGTGGGTTCTTATCCCATTTGGGACCAGATTTCAATAAGTCTTTCTTCACACTTCTAAACATTCTACATCCATCTCTTGCACTTGTAATCAATCAAATTCATTGTATTATAACATACTCTAACCCAAAATAACTTTATACAAGCCATTTACAGCCTCAAAGCTTGGTTGTGGGTTCTTATCCAATTTGGGACCAGATTTCAATAAGTCTTTCTTAACACTTCTAAACATTCTTCATCCATCTCTAGGACTTGTAATCAATTAAATTCATTGTATTATAACATATTCTAACCCAAAATAAATTTATACAAGCCATTTACTGCCTCAAAGCATTGGTTGTGGGTTCTTATCCCATTTGGGACCAAATTTCAATAAGTCTTTCTTCACACTTATAAACATTCTTCATCCACTCTAGCACTTGTAATCAATCAAATTCATTGTATTATAACATATTCTAACCCAAAATGACCTTTTACAAGCCATTTACTGCATCAAAGCAATGGTTGTGGGTTCTTATCCCATTTGGGACCAAATTTCAACAAGTCTTTCTTCACACTTCTAACCATTCTTCATCCATGTCTAGGACTTGTAATCAATCAAATTCATTGTATTATAACATATTCTAACCCAAAATAACTTTATACAAGCCATTTACTGCCTCAAAAGAATGGTTGTGGGTTCTTATCCCATTTGGGACCAGATTTCAACAAGTCTTTCTTCACACTTCTAAACACTCTACATCCATCTCTAGCACTTGTAATCAATCAAATTCATTGTATTATAACATATTCTAACCCAAAATAACCTTTTACAAGCCATTTACTGCCTCAAAGCAATGGTTGTGGGTTCTTATCCCATTTGGGACCAGATTTCAACAAGTCTTTCTTCACACTTTTAATCATTCTTCATCCATGTCTAGGACTTGTAATCAATCAAATTCATTGTATTATAACATATTCTAACCCAAAATAACTTTATACAAGCCATTTACTGCCTCAAAGCAATGGTTGTGGGTTCTTATCCCATTTGGGACCAGATTTCAACAAGTCTTTCTTCACACTTCTAAACATTCTACATCCATCTCTAGCACTTGTAATCAATCAAATTCATTGTATTATAACATATTCTAACCCAAAATAACCTTTTACAAGCCATTTACTGCCTCAAAGCAATGGTTGTGGGTTCTTATCCCATTTGGGACCAGATTTCAACAAGTCTTTCTTCACACTTCTAAACATTCTTCGTCCATCTCTAGGATTTGTAATCAAGCAAATTCATTGTATTATACCATATTCTAACCTAAAATAACTTTATACAAGCCATTTACTCCCTCAAAGCATTGGTTTTGGGTTCTTATCCCATTTGGGACCAGATTTCAATAAGTCTTTCTTCACACTTCTAAACATTCTTTATCCATCTCTAGCACTTGTAATCAATCAAATTCATTGTATTATAACATATTCTAACCCAAAATAACCTTTTATAAGCCATTTACTGCCTCAAAGCAATGGTTGTGGGTTCTTATCCTATTTGGGACCAGATTTCAACAAGTCTTTCTTCACACTTCTAAACATTCTTCATCCATTTCTAGCACTTGTAATCAATCAAATTCATTGTATTATAACATACTCTAACCCAAAATAACTTTATACAAGCCATTTACTGCCTCAAAGCATTGGTTTTGGGTTCTTATCCCATTTGGGACCAGATTTCAATAAGTCTTTCTTCACACTTCTAAACATTCTTCATCCATCTGTAGGACTTGTAATCAATCAAATTCATTGTATTATAACATATTCTAACCCAAAATAAATTTATACAAGCCATTTACTGCGTCAAAGCATTGGTTGTGGGTTCTTATCCCATTTGGGACCAGATTTCAACAAGTCTTTCTTCACACTTCTAAACATTCTGCATCCATCTCTAGCACTTCTAATCAATCAAATTCATTGTATTATAACATATTCTAACCCAAAATAACTTTATACAATCCATATACAGCCTCAAAGCATTGGTTGTGGGTTCTTATCCCATTTGGGACCAGATTTCAATAAGTCTTTCTTCACACTTCTAAACATTCTTCATCCATCTCTAGGACTTGTAATCAATCAAATTCATTGTATTATAACATATTCTAACCCAAAATAACTTTATACAAGCCATTTACTGCGTCAAAGCATTGGTTGTGGGTTCTTATCCCATTTGGGACCAGATTTCAACAAGTCTTTCTTCACACTTCTAAACATTCTACATCCATCTCAAGCACTTCTAATCCATCAAATTCATTGTATTATAACATATTCTAACCCAAAATATCTTTATACAATCCATATACAGCCTCAAAGCATTGGTTGTGGGTTCTTATCCCATTTGGGACCAGATTTCAATAAATCTTTCTTCACACTTCTAAACATTCTTCATCCATCTCTAGGACTTGTAATCAATCAAATTCATTGTATTATAACATATTCTAACCCAAAATAACTTTATACAAGCCATTTACTGCCTCACATCATTGGTTGTGGGTTCTTATCCCATTTGGGACCAGATTTCAATAAGTCTTTCTTCACACTTCTAAACATTCTTCATCCATTCTAGCACTTGTAATCCATCAAATTCATTGTATTATAACATATTCTAACCCAAAATACCTTTTACAAGCCATTTACTGCATCAAAGCAATGGTTGTGGGTTCTTATCCCATTTGAGACCAAATTTCAACAAGTCTTTCTTCACACTTCTAACCATTCTTCATCCATGTCTAGGACTTTTAATCAATCAAATTCATTGTATTATAACATATTCTAACCCAAAATAACTTTATACAAGCCATTTACTGCCTCAAAGCAATGGTTGTGGGTTCTTATCCCATTTGGGACCAGATTTCAATAAGTCTTTCTTCACACTTCTAAACATTCTTCATCCATCTCTAGGATTTGTAATCAAGCAAATTCATTGGATTATACCATATTCTAACCCAAAATAACTTAATAAAAGCCATTTACTGCCTCAAAGCATTGGTTTTGGGTTCTTATCCCATTTGGGACCAGATTTCAATAAGTCTTTCTTCACACTTCTAAACATTCTACATCCATCTCTAGCACTTGTAATCAATCAAATTCATTGTAATATAACATACTCTAACCCAAAATAACTTTATACAAGCCATTTACAGCCTCAAAGCTTGGTTGTGGGTTCTTATCCAATTTGGGACCAGATTTCAATAAGTCTTTCTTAACACTTCTAAACATTCTTCATCCATCTCTAGGACTTGTAATCAATTAAATTCATTGTATTATAACATATTCTAACCCAAAATAAATTTATACAAGCCATTTACTGCCTCAAAGCAATGGTTGTGGGTTCTTATCCCATTTGGGACCAAATTTCAATAAGTATTTCTTCACACTTATAAACATTCTTCATCCACTCTAGCACTTGTAATCAATCAAATTCATTGTATTATAACATATTCTAACCCAAAATGACCTTTTACAAGCCATTTACTGCATCAAAGCAATGGTTGTGGGTTCTTATCCCATTTGGGACCAAATTTCAACAAGTCTTTCTTCACACTTCTAAACATTCTTCATCCATCTCTAGCACTTGTAATCAATCAAATTCATTGTATTATAACATACTCTAACCCAAAATAACTTTATACAAGCCATTTACTGCCTCAAAGCATTGGTTTTGGGTTCTTATCCCATTTGGGACCAGATTTCAATAAGTCTTTCTTCACACTTCTAAACATTCTTCATCCATCTCTAGCACTTGTAATCAATCAAATGCATTGTATTATAACATATTCTAACCCAAAATAACCTTTTACAAGCCATTTACTGCCTCAAAGCAATGGTTGTGGGTTCTTATCCCATTTGGGACTAGATTTCAATAAGTCTTTCTTCACACTTCTAAACATTCTCCATCCATCTCTAGCACTTGTAATCAATCAAATTCATTGTATTATAACATACTCTAACCCAAAATAACTTTATACAAGCCATTTACTGCCTCAAAGCAATGGTTGTGGGTTCTTATCCCATTTGGGACCAGATTTCAACAAGTCTTTCTTCACACTTCTAAACATTCTTCATCCATCTCTAGAATTTGTAATCAAGCAAATTCATTGTATTATACCATATTCTAACCCAAAATAACTTTATACAAGCCATTTACTCCCTCAAAGCATTGGTTTTGGGTTCTTATCCCATTTGGGACCAGATTTCAATAACTCTTTCTTCACACTTCTAAACATTCTTCATCCATCTCTAGCACTTGTAATCAATCAAATTCATTGTATTATAACATACTCTAACCCAAAATAACTTTATACAAGCCATTTACTGCCTCAAAGCATTGGTTTTGGGTTCTTATCCCATTTGGGACCAGATTTCAATAAGTCTTTCTTCACACTTCTAAACATTCTTCATCCATCTCTAGCACTTGTAATCAATCAAATGCATTGTATTATAACATATTCTAACCCAAAATAACCTTTTACAAGCCATTTACTGCCTCAAAGCAATGGTTGTGGGTTCTTATCCCATTTGGGACTAGATTTCAACAAGTCTTTCTTCACACTTATAAACATTCTTCATCCACTCTAGCACTTGTAATCAATCAAATTCATTGTATTATAACATATTCTAACCCAAAAAGACCTTTTACAAGCCATTTACTGCATCAAAGCAATGGTTGTGGGTTCTTATCCCATTTGGGACCAAATTTCAACAAGTCTTTCTTCACACTTCTAACCATTCTTCATCCATGTCTAGGACTTGTAATCAATCAAATTCATTGTATTATAACATATTCTAACCCAAAATAAATTTATACAAGCCATTTACTGCCTCAAAGCAATGGTTGTGGGTTCTTATCCCATTTGGGACCAGATTTCAACAAGTCTTTCTTCACACTTCTAAACACTCTACATCCATCTCTAGCACTTGTAATCAATCAAATTCATTGTATTATAACATATTCTAACCCAAAATAACTTTATACAATCCATATACAGCCTCAAAGCATTGGTTGTGGGTTCTTACCCCATTTGCGACCAGATTTCAATAAGTCTTTCTTCACACTTCTAAACATTCTTCATCCATCTCTAGGACTTGTAATCAATCAAATTCATTGTATTATAACATATTCTAACCAAAATAACTTTATACAAGCCATTTACTGCGTCAAAGCATTGGTTGTGGGTTCTTATCCCATTTGGGACCAGATTTCAACAAGTCTTTCTTCACACTTCTAAACATTCTACATCCATCTCTAGCACTTCTAATCCATCAAATTCATTGTATTATAACATATTCTAACCCAAAATAACTTTATACAATCCATATACAGCCTCAAAGCATTGGTTGTGGGTTCTTATCCCATTTGGGACCAGATTTCAATAAGTCTTTCTTCACACTTCTAAACATTCTTCATCCATCTCTAGGATTTGTAATCAAGCAAATTCATTGTATTATACCATATTCTAACCTAAAATAACTTTATACAAGCCATTTACTGCCTCAAAGCATTGGTTTTGGGTTCTTATCCCATTTGGGACCAGATTTCAACAAGTCTTTCTTCACACTTTTAAACAATCTTCATCCATGTCTAGGACTTGTAATCAATCAAATTCATTGTATTATAACATATTCTAACCCAAAATAACTTTATACAAGCCATTTACTGCCTCAAAGCAATGGTTGTGGGTTCTTATCCCATTTGGGACCAGATTTCAACAAGTCTTTCTTCACACTTCTAAACATTCTACATCCATCTCTAGCACTTGTAATCAATCAAATTCATTGTATTATAACATATTCTACAAAATAACCTTTTACAAGCCATTTACTGCCTCAAAGCAATGGTTGTGGGTTCTTATCCCATTTGGGACCAGATTTCAACAAGTCTTTCTTCACACTTCTAAACATTCTTCATCCATCTCTAGGATTTGTAATCAAGCAAATTCATTGTATTATACCATATTCTAACCCAAAATAACTTTATACAAGCCATTTACTCCCTCAAAGCATTCGTTTTGGGTTCTTATCCCATTTGGGACCAGATTTCAATAAGTCTTTCTTCACACTTCTAAACATTCTTCATCCATCTCTAGCACTTGTAATCAATCAAATTCATTGTATTATAACATATTCTAACCCAAAATAACCTTTTATAAGCCATTTACTGCCTCAAAGCAATGGTTGTGGGTTCTTATCCCATTTGGGACCAGATTTCAACAAGTCTTTCTTCACACTTCTAAACATTCTTCATCCATTTCTAGCACTTGTAATCAATCAAATTCATTGTATTATAACATACTCTAACCCAAAATAACTTTATACAAGCCATTTACTGCCTCAAAGCATTGGTTTTGGGTTCTTATCCCATTTGGGACCAAATTTCAATAAGTCTTTCTTCACACTTCTAAACATTCTTCATCCATCTCTAGGATTTGTAATCAAGCAAATTCATTGTATTATACCATATTCTAACCCAAAATAACTTTATACAAGCCATTTACTGCCTCAAAGCAATGGTTGTGGGTTCTTATCCCATTTGGGACCAGATTTCAACAAGTCTTTCTTCACACTTCTAAACATTCTGCATCCATCTCTAGCACTTCTAATCAATCAAATTCATTGTATTATAACATATTCTAACCCAAAATAACCTTTTACAAGCCATTTACTGCCTCAAAGCAATGGTTGTGGGTTCTTATCCCATTTGGGACCAGATTTCAACAAGTCTTTCTTCACACTTCTAAACATTCTTCATCCATCTCTAGGATTTGTAATCAAGCAAATTCATTGTATTATACCATATTCTAACCCAAAATAACTTTATACAAGCCATTTACTCCCTCAAAACATTGGTTTTGGGTTCTTATCCCATTTGGGACCAGATTTCAATAAGTCTTTCTTCACACTTCTAAACATTCTTCATCCATCTCTAGCACTTGTAATCAATCAAATTCATTGTATTATAACATATTCTAACCCAAAATAACCTTTTATAAGCCATTTACTGCCTCAAAGCAATGGTTGTGGGTTCTTATCCCATTTGGGACCAGATTTCAACAAGTCTTTCTTCACACTTCTAAACATTCTTCATCCATTTTTAGCACTTGTAATCAATCAAATTCATTGTATTATAACATACTCTAACCCAAAATAACTTTATACAAGCCATTTACTGCCTCAAAGCATTGGTTTTGGGTTCTTATCCCATTTGGGACCAGATTTCAACAAGTCTTTCTTCACACTTCTAAACATTCTACATCCATCTCTAGCACTTGTAATCAATCAAATTCATTGTATTATAACATATTCTACAAAATAACCTTTTACAAGCCATTTACTGCCTCAAAGCAATGGTTGTGGGTTCTTATCCCATTTGGGACCAGATTTCAACAAGTCTTTCTTCACACTTCTAAACATTCTTCATCCATCTCTAGGATTTGTAATCAAGCAAATTCATTGTATTATACCATATTCTAACCCAAAATAACTTTATACAAGCCATTTACTCCCTCAAAGCATTCGTTTTGGGTTCTTATCCCATTTGGGACCAGATTTCAATAAGTCTTTCTTCACACTTCTAAACATTCTTCATCCATCTCTAGGATTTGTAATCAAGCAAATTCATTGTATTATACCATATTCTAACCCAAAATAACTTTATACAAGCCATTTACTGCCTCAAAGCAATGGTTGTGGGTTCTTATCCCATTTGGGACCAGATTTCAACAAGTCTTTCTTCACACTTCTAAACATTCTGCATCCATCTCTAGCACTTCTAATCAATCAAATTCATTGTATTATAACATATTCTAACCCAAAATAACCTTTTACAAGCCATTTACTGCCTCAAAGCAATGGTTGTGGGTTCTTATCCCATTTGGGACCAGATTTCAACAAGTCTTTCTTCACACTTCTAAACATTCTTCATCCATCTCTAGGATTTGTAATCAAGCAAATTCATTGTATTATACCATATTCTAACCCAAAATAACTTTATACAAGCCATTTACTCCCTCAAAACATTGGTTTTGGGTTCTTATCCCATTTGGGACCAGATTTCAATAAGTCTTTCTTCACACTTCTAAACATTCTTCATCCATCTCTAGCACTTGTAATCAATCAAATTCATTGTATTATAACATATTCTAACCCAAAATAACCTTTTATAAGCCATTTACTGCCTCAAAGCAATGGTTGTGGGCTCTTATCCCATTTGGGACCAGATTTCAACAAGTCTTTCTTCACACTTCTAAACATTCTTCATCCATTTCTAGCACTTGTAATCAATCAAATTCATTGTATTATAACATACTCTAACCCAAAATAACTTTATACAAGCCATTTACTGCCTCAAAGCATTGGTTTTGGGTTCTTATCCCATTTGGGACCAGATTTCAACAAGTCTTTCTTCACACTTCTAAACATTCTACATCCATCTCTAGCACTTGTAATCAATCAAATTCATTGTATTATAACATATTCTACAAAATAACCTTTTACAAGCCATTTACTGCCTCAAAGCATTGGTTTTGGGTTCTTATCCCATTTGGGACCAGATTTCAATAAGTCTTTCTTCACATTTCTAAACATTCTTCATCCATCTCTAGGATTTGTAATCAAGCAAATTCATTGTATTATACCATATTCTAACCCAAAATAACTTTATACAAGCCATTTACTGCCTCAAAGCAATGGTTGTGGGTTCTTATCCCAATTGGGACCAGATTTCAACAAGTCTTTCTTCACACTTCTAAACATTCTACATCCATCTCTAGCACTTCTAATCAATCAAATTCATTGTATTATAACATATTCTAACCCAAAATAACCTTTTACAAGCCATTTACTGCCTCAAAGCAATGGTTGTGGGTTCTTATCCCATTTGGGACCAGATTTCAACAAGTCTTTCTTCACACTTCTAAACATTCTTCATCCATCTCTAGGATTTGTAATCAAGCAAATTCATTGTATTATACCATATTCTAACCCAAAATAACTTTATACAAGCCATTTACTCCCTCAAAACATTGGTTTTGGGTTCTTATCCCATTTGGGACCAGATTTCAATAAGTCTTTCTTCACACTTCTAAACATTCTTCATCCATCTCTAGCACTTGTAATCAATCAAATTCATTGTATTATAACATATTCTAACCCAAAATAACCTTTTATAAGCCATTTACTGCCTCAAAGCAATGGTTGTGGGTTCTTATCCCATTTGGGACCAGATTTCAACAAGTCTTTCTTCACACTTCTTAACATTCTTCATCCATTTCTAGCACTTGTAATCAATCAAATTCATTGTATTATAACATACTCTAACCCAAAATAACTTTATACAAGCCATTTACTGCCTCAAAGCATTGGTTTTGGGTTCTTATCCCATTTGGGACCAGATTTCAATAAGTCTTTCTTCACACTTCTAAACATTCTTCATCCATCTCTAGGATTTGTAATCAAGCAAATTCATTGTATTATACCATATTCTAACCTAAAATAACTTTATACAAGCCATTTACTGCCTCAAAGCATTGGTTTTGGGTTCTTATCCCATTTGTGACCAGATTTCAATAAGTCTTTCTTCACACTTCTAAACATTCTACATCCATCTCTTGCACTTGTAATCAATCAAATTCATTGTATTATAACATACTCTAACCCAAAATAACTTTATACAAGCCATTTACAGCCTCAAAGCTTGGTTGTGGGTTCTTATCCAATTTGGGACCAGATTTCAATAAGTCTTTCTTAACACTTCTAAACATTCTACATCCATCTCTAGCACTTCTAATCCATCAAATTCATTGTATTATAACATATTCTAACCCAAAATAACTTTATACAATCCATTTACTGCCTCAAAGCATTGGTTGTGGGTTCTTATCCCATTTGGGACCAAATTTCAATAAGTCTTTCTTCACACTTATAAACATTCTTCATCCACTCTAGCACTTGTAATCAATCAAATTCATTGTATTATAACATATTCTAACCCAAAATGACCTTTTACAAGCCATTTACTGCATCAAAGCAATGGTTGTGGGTTCTTATCCCATTTGGGACCAAATTTCAACAAGTCTTTCTTCACACTTCTAACCATTCTTCATCCATGTCTAGGACTTGTAATCAATCAAATTCATTGTATTATAACATATTCTAACCCAAAATAAATTTATACAAGCCATTTACTGCCTCAAAAGAATGGTTGTGGGTTCTTATCCCATTTGGGACCAGATTTCAACAAGTCTTTCTTCACACTTCTAAACACTCTACATCCATCTCTAGCACTTGTAATCAATCAAATTCATTGTATTATAACATATTCTAACCCAAAATAACCTTTTACAAGCCATTTACTGCCTCAAAGCAATGGTTGTGGGTTCTTATCCCATTTGGGACCAGATTTCAACAAGTCTTTCTTCACACTTTTAATCATTCTTCATCCATGTCTAGGACTTGTAATCAATCAAATTCATTGTATTATAACATATTCTAACCCAAAATAACTTTATACAAGCCATTTACTGCCTCAAAGCAATGGTTGTGGGTTCTTATCCCATTTGGGACCAGATTTCAACAAGTCTTTCTTCACACTTCTAAACATTCTACATCCATCTCTAGCACTTGTAATCAATCAAATTCATTGTATTATAACATAGTCTAACCCAAAATAACCTTTTACAAGCCATTTACTGCCTCAAAGCAATGGTTGTGGGTTCTTATCCCATTTGGGACCAGATTTCAACAAGTCTTTCTTCACACTTCTAAACATTCTTCGTCCATCTCTAGGATTTGTAATCAAGCAAATTCATTGTATTATACCATATTCTAACCTAAAATAACTTTATACAAGCCATTTACTCCCTCAAAGCATTGGTTTTGGGTTCTTATCCCATTTGGGACCAGATTTCAATAAGTCTTTCTTCACACTTCTAAACATTCTTCATCCATCTCTAGCACTTGTAATCAATCAAATTCATTGTATTATAACATATTCTAACCCAAAATAACCTTTTATAAGCCATTTACTGCCTCAAAGCAATGGTTGTGGGTTCTTATCCTATTTGGGACCAGATTTCAACAAGTCTTTCTTCACACTTCTAAACATTCTTCATCCATTTCTAGCACTTGTAATCAATCAAATTCATTGTATTATAACATACTCTAACCCAAAATAACTTTATACAAGCCATTTACTGCCTCAAAGCATTGGTTTTGGGTTCTTATCCCTTTTGGGACCAGATTTCAATAAGTCTTTCTTCACACTTCTAAACATTCTTCATCCATCTCTAGGACTTGTAATCAATCAAATTCATTGTATTATAACATATTCTAACCCAAAATAAATTTATACAAGCCATTTACTGCGTCAAAGCATTGGTTGTGGGTTCTTATCCCATTTGGGACCAGATTTCAACAAGTCTTTCTTCACACTTCTAAACATTCTGCATCCATCTCTAGCACTTCGAATCAATCAAATTCATTGTATTATAACATATTCTAACCCAAAATAACTTTATACAATCCATATACAGCCTCAAAGCATTAGTTGTGGGTTCTTATCCCATTTGGGACCAGATTTCAATAAGTCTTTCTTCACACTTCTAAACATTCTTCATCCATCTCTAGGACTTGTAATCAATCAAATTCATTGTATTATAACATATTCTAACCCAAAATAACTTTATACAAGCCATTTACTGCGTCAAAGCATTGGTTGTGGGTTCTTATCCCATTTGGGACCAGATTTCAACAAGTCTTTTTTCACACTTCTAAACATTCTACATCCATCTCAAGCACTTCTAATCCATCAAATTCATTGTATTATAACATATTCTAACCCAAAATATCTTTATACAATCCATATACAGCCTCAAAGCATTGGTTGTGGGTTCTTATCCCATTTGGGACCAGATTTCAATAAGTCTTTCTTCACACTTCTAAACATTCTTCATCCATCTCTAGGACTTGTAATCAATCAAATTCATTGTATTATAACATATTCTAACCCAAAATAACTTTATACAAGCCATTTACTGCCTCACATCATTGGTTGTGGGTCCTTATCCCATTTGGGACCAGATTTCAATAAGTCTTTCTTCACACTTCTAAACATTCTTCATCCATTCTAGCACTTGTAATCCATCAAATTCATTGTATTATAACATATTCTAACCCAAAATACCTTTTACAAGCCATTTACTGCATCAAAGCAATGGTTGTGGGTTCTTATCCCATTTGAGACCAAATTTCAACAAGTCTTTCTTCACACTTCTAACCATTCTTCATCCATGTCTAGGACTTTTAATCAATCAAATTCATTGTATTATAACATATTCTAACCCAAAATAACTTTATACAAGCCATTTACTGCCTCAAAGCAATGGTTGTGGGTTCTTATCCCATTTGGGACCAGATTTCAACAAGTCTTTCTTCACACTTCTAAACATTCTTCATCCATCTCTAGGATTTGTAATCAAGCAAATTCATTGGATTATACCATATTCTAACCCAAAATAACTTAATAAAAGCCATTTACTGCCTCAAAGCATTGGTTTTGGGTTCTTATCCCATTTGGGACCAGATTTCAATAAGTCTTTCTTCACACTTCTAAACATTCTACATCCATCTCTAGCACTTGTAATCAATCAAATTCATTGTAATATAACATACTCTAACCCAAAATAACTTTATACAAGCCATTTACAGCCTCAAAGCTTGGTTGTGGGTTCTTATCCAATTTGGGACCAGATTTCAATAAGTCTTTCTTAACACTTCTAAACATTCTTCATCCATCTCTAGGACTTGTAATCAATTAAATTCATTGTATTATAACATATTCTAACCCAAAATAAATTTATACAAGCCATTTACTGCCTCAAAGCATTGGTTGTGGGTTCTTATCCCATTTGGGACCAAATTTCAATAAGTCTTTCTTCACACTTATAAACATTCTTCATCCACTCTAGCACTTGTAATCAATCAAATTCATTGTATTATAACATATTCTAACCCAAAATGACCTTTTACAAGCCATTTACTGCATCAAAGCAATGGTTGTGGGTTCTTATCCCATTTGGGACCAAATTTCAACAAGTCTTTCTTCACACTTCTAAACATTCTTCATCCATCTCTAGCACTTGTAATCAATCAAATTCATTGTATTATAACATACTCTAACCCAAAATAACTTTATACAAGCCATTTACTGCCTCAAAGCATTGGTTTTGGGTTCTTATCCCATTTGGGACCAGATTTCAATAAGTCTTTCTTCACACTTCTAAACATTCTTCATCCATCTCTAGCACTTGTAATCAATCAAATGCATTGTATTATAACATATTCTAACCCAAAATAACCTTTTACAAGCCATTTACTGCCTCAAAGCAATGGTTGTGGGTTCTTAGCCCATTTGGGACTAGATTTCAATAAGTCTTTCTTCACACTTCTAAACATTCTCCATCCATCTCTAGCACTTGTAATCAATCAAATTCATTGTATTATAACATACTCTAACCCAAAATAACTTTATACAAGCCATTTACTGCCTCAAAGCAATGGTTGTGGGTTCTTATCCCATTTGGGACCAGATTTCAACAAGTCTTTCTTCACACTTCTAAACATTCTTCATCCATCTCTAGGATTTGTAATCAAGCAAATTCATTGTATTATACCATATTCTAACCCAAAATAACTTTATACAAGCCATTTACTCCCTCAAAGCATTGGTTTTGGGTTCTTATCCCATTTGGGACCAGATTTCAATAAGTCTTTCTTCACACTTCTAAACATTCTTCATCCATCTCTAGCACTTGTAATCAATCAAATTCATTGTATTATAACATATTCTAACCCAAAATAACCTTTTATAAGCCATTTACTGCCTCAAAGCAATGGTTGTGGGTTCTTATCCAATTTGGGACCAGATTTCAATAAGTCTTTCTTAACACTTCTAAACATTCTTCATCCATCTCTAGGACTTGTAATCAATTAAATTCATTGTATTATAACATATTCTAACCCAAAATAAATTTATACAAGCCATTTACTGCCTCAAAGCATTGGTTGTGGGTTCTTATCCCATTTGGGACCAAATTTCAATAAGTCTTTCTTCACACTTATAAACATTCTTCATCCACTCTAGCACTTGTAATCAATCAAATTCATTGTATTATAACATATTCTAACCCAAAATGACCTTTTACAAGCCATTTACTGCATCAAAGCAATGGTTGTGGGTTCTTATCCCATTTGGGACCAAATTTCAACAAGTCTTTCTTCACACTTCTAAACATTCTTCATCCATCTCTAGCACTTGTAATCAATCAAATTCATTGTATTATAACATACTCTAACCCAAAATAACTTTATACAAGCCATTTACTGCCTCAAAGCATTGGTTTTGGGTTCTTATCCCATTTGGGACCAGATTTCAATAAGTCTTTCTTCACACTTCTAAACATTCTTCATCCATCTCTAGCACTTGTAATCAATCAAATGCATTGTATTATAACATATTCTAACCCAAAATAACCTTTTACAAGCCATTTACTGCCTCAAAGCAATGGTTGTGGGTTCTTATCCCATTTGGGACTAGATTTCAATAAGTCTTTCTTCACACTTCTAAACATTCTTCATCCATCTCTAGCACTTGTAATCAATCAAATGCATTGTATTATAACATATTCTAACCCAAAATAACCTTTTACAAGCCATTTACTGCCTCAAAGCAATGGTTGTGGGTTCTTATCCCATTTGGGACTAGATTTCAATAAGTCTTTCTTCACACTTCTAAACATTCTTCATCCATCTCTAGCACTTGTAATCAATCAAATTCATTTTATTATAACATTCTCTAACCCAAAATAACTTTATACAAGCCATTTACTGCCTCAAAGCAATGGTTGTGGGTTCATATCCCATTTGGGACCACATTTCAACAAGTCTTCCTTCACACTTCTAAACATTCTTCATCCATCTCTAGCACTTGTAATCAATCAAATTTATTGTATTAAAACATATTCTAACCTAAATAAACTATAGACAAGCCATTTACTGCCTCAAAGCAATGGTTGTGGGTTCTTATCCCATTTGGGACTAGATTTCAATAAGTCTTTCTTCACACTTCTAAACATTCTTCATCCATCTCTAGCACTTGTAATCAATCAAATTCATTGTATTATAACATATTCTAACCCAAAATAACCTTTTATAAGCCATTTACTGCCTCAAAGCATTGGTTGTGGGTTCTTATCCCATTTGGGACCAGATTTCAACAAGTCTTTCTTCACACTTCTAAACATTCTTCATCCATTTCTAGCACTTGTAATCAATCAAATTCATTGTATTATAACATATTATAACCCAAAATAACTTTATACAAGCCATTTACTGCCTCAAAGCATTGGTTGTGGGTTCTTATCCCATTTGGGACCAGATTTCAACAAGTCTTTCTTCACACTTCTAAATAGTCTTCATCCATCTCTAGCACTTGTAATCAATCAAATTCATTGTATTATAACATATTCTAACCAAAAATAACTTTATACAAGCCATTTACTGCCTCAAAGCATTGGTTGTGGGTTCTTATCCCATTTGGGACCAGATTTCAACAAGTCTTTCTTCACACTTCTAAACATTCTTCATCCATCTCTAGCACTTGTAATCAATCAAATTCATTGTATTATAACATATTATAACCCAAAATAACTTTATACAATCCATATACAGCCTCAAAGCATTGGTTGTGGGTTCTTATCCCATTTGGATCAGATTTCAACAAGTCTTTCTTCACACTTCTAAACATTCTTTATCCATCTCTAGCACTTGTAATCAATCAAATTCATCGTATTATAACATATTCTAACCTAAAATAACTTTATACAAGCCTTTTACTGCCTCAAAGCATTGGTTGTGGGTTCTTATCCCATTTGGGACCAGATTTCAACAAGTCTTTCTTCACACTTCTAAACAGTCTTCATCCATCTCTAGCACTTATAATCAATACAATTCATAGTATTATATCATATTCTACCCCAAAATAACTTTATACAAGCCATTTATTGCCTAAAAGCATTGGTTGTTAGTTCTTATCCCATTTGGGACCAAATTTCAACAAGTGTTTCTTCACACTTCTAAACATTCTTCATCCATCTCTAGCCGTTGTAATCAATCAAATTCATTGTATTATAACATATTATAACATATTCTAACCCAAAATAACTTTAAACAAGCCATTTACTGCCTCAACGCAATGGTTGTGGGTTCTTATCCCATTTGGGACCAAATTTCAACAAATCCTTCTTCACATTTCTTACCATTCTTCATGCATCTCTAACACTTATAATCAATCAAATTCATTGTATTATACCATATTCTAACCTAAAATAACTTTCTACAGGCCATTTACTACTTCAAAGTAATGGTTGTGGGTTCTTATCCCATTTGAGACCAAATTTCAACAAGTCTTTCTTCACACTTCTAAACATTCTTCATGTATCTCTAGCACTTATAATCAATCTAATGCATTGTATTATAACATATTATTACCCAAAATAACTTTATACAAGCCATTTACTGCTTCAAAGCAATGGTTGTGGGTTCTTATCCCATTTGGGACCAAATTTCAACAAGTCTTTCTTCACACTTCTAAACAGTCTTCATCCATCTCTAGGATTTGTAATCAATCAAATTCATCGTATTATAACATATTATAACCTAAAATAACTTTATACAAGGCATTTATTGCCTCAAAGCATTGGTTGTGGGTTCTTATCCCATTTGGGACCAGATTTCAACAAGTCTTTCTTCACACTTCTAAACAGTCTTCATCCTTCTCTAGCACTTGTCATCAATCAAATTTATTGTATTATAACATATTCTAACCCAAAATAAGTTTATAAAAGCCATTTACTGTCTCAAAGCATTGGTTGTGGGTTCTTATCCCATTTGGGACCAAATATTAACAAGTCTTTCTTAACACTTCTAAACAGTCTTCATCCATCTCTAGCACTTGTAATCAATCAAATTCATTGTATTATAACATATTATAACCCAAAATTACTTTATACAAGCCATTTACTGCCTCAAAGCATTGGTTGTGGGTTCTTATCTCATTTGGGACCAAATTTCAACAACTCTTTCTTCATACTTCTAAACATTCTTCATCCATCTCTAGGACTTGTAATCAATCAAATTCATTGTATTATAACATATTCTAACTAAAAATAACTTTATACAAGTCATTTACTGCATCAAAGCAATGGTTGTGTATTCTTATCCCATTTGGAACCAAATTTCAACAAGTCTTTCTTCACACTTTTAAACATTCTTCATCCATCTCTAGCACTTGTAATCAATCAAATTTATTGTATTATAACATATTCTAACCCAAAATAACTTTATAAAAGCCATTTACTGTCTCAAAGCATTGGTTGTGGGTTCTTATCCCATTTGGGACCAGATTTCAACAAGTCTTTCTTCACACTTCTAAACATTCTTTATCGATCTCTAGCACTTGTAATCAAATAAATGTAAGATTTGAATAAAAAGATCGAGTGAAGAAAGAGATTAGAAGAGTTGGATCGAACAAGGGAGACGAGTGGAGTTTGGTTTGCGAAAATGAGAGAGAATAGAAGAAAGAGTGTGAAAACTCTACTTACTTGATTTAGAACAACATACAAAGCTATATATGGACGGCTACAAAAATCCCAAAACCCTAAAGCTATACACGTTTTACTTGGTGTGAAAGTGACATCTCTTGGTAAAAGTGTTTAAAACACACATGTGACCTCTCCACTTGCGCATCCTCCAACGGCTAGAATAGAAGGATCTAGGCCTCCTTCTTTTCTTCTCTTCTACTATGAATAAGGCCCTTTAAATGGGCTGAAGTGGTTGTGCAAGATCGGGCCTCCGATTGATGCATGTACGGATGGCCTCATGTTGATGGCTGTACGGACGTACGGACGGTCGTGACTCGAAGCACTCGATCCCGGATGGACGAATTCCTCGATACGGCTCGATACCGGATCGATGATTTTTCTCGATCCCGGATGTCCCGGATGTGACTTCTCTCGATCCCGGATACACTTCTCTCGATCTCGGACATGACTTCTCGGACGACCGATCTCGGACATGATCATTTCTACATCCAATTTACACTCCCCCTCAAGCTTAACCTTTAAGAAGGTCTTTAAGGTTAAGCTTGAAACAATAACCACCCACCTCATTAAAAACCTTAGTATAGAAAACCACATGGGAAAAACTATACATAAGGGAAAAAGAGTGTGAGTGTTATGGTTTGGTGAGATCCACAAGACCAAGCTTGGAGTGAATGTATTCACAAACTTGTGGACTTGCTGCCTTGGTGAAGATATCCGCAAGTTGCTCGGAGCTTTCGGTGTAACACGGTAGAATGACTCCCAATCCAACTTGTTCTCGAACCTTGTGACAATCGACCTCAATGTGTTTTGTTCTTTCATGAAAGACCGAGTTTGATGCAATGTGTATAGCAGCTTCATTATCACAATGCATAGTGATCGGACTTGATGATTCCACTCCAAGGTCTTTAAGAAGAGCTTTAAGCCATATTAATTCCGTTGTGAGCTTCCTCATTGCCCTATATTCCGACTCGGCACTCGAGAGAGACACAACTTTTTGCTTCTTGCTTTTCCATGTAACAAGATTGCCTCCAATGAACGTGCAATATCCGGTTGTTGATCTTCTATCCTTTCTATCTCCGGCATAATCCGCATCACAATAACCAACAAGTTCCGTATTGTTGTTGCAACCCATCCAAATACCTTGGCCCGGAGCTCCTTTGATGTACTTAAGTATCCGGCTCACCATGTCCCAATGGTGCATTGTTGGTGCTTGCATGTGTTGAGAGACCTGATTCACAGCAAAACAAATATCAGGTCGTGTAATGGTAAGATAAATTAACTTACCTACTAGTCGTCGGTATTGTGTAGGATCATCAAATGGTTCTTCTCCAAGCTCCCCCTTTCCATTTGTTTGGTAATCCGGGTCAAGAGGAGCTGCTACCGGTCTTGATCCAAGCTTCCCTACTTCATTTAAAAGGTCAAGAGCATACTTTCTTTGTGACAAAAACAATCCTTCTTTGGATCTACACACTTCTATACCAAGAAAATATTTTAGTTCTCCAAGATCTTTAATATCAAAAACAGTTTTAAGAAAAACTTTTGTATCTTGAATCCCTACCTTGTCATTTCCGGATATGATGATATCATCAACATACACAAGAATGACTACAATACCTTCTTTACTTGGTAGGGTGAAAAGAGTGTGATCAGCTTCCGACTTCTTGAAGCCTCTACTCATTAGTGTTGTACTAAGCTTGTGGTACCAAGCTCTTGGTGATTGTTTAAGTCCATAGATAGCTTTCTTGAGCTTCAAAACTTTTCCGGGAGCTATTGTATCTTCCATGCCCGGTGGTGGTCTCATGTAGACTTCATCCTCAAGTTCTCCTTGAAGAAATGCATTCTTCACGTCCATTTGCCATAATTCCCATTCCAAGTTCACGGCTAATGAGAGAACCACTCGGACGGTGTGGAGTTTAGCTACCGGAGCAAATGTATCAAGATAGTCTTCTCCATATGTTTGTGTAAAACCTCTAGCTACAAGCCGAGCTTTATAGCGTTCTATCCCCCCGTCACTCTTGTACTTGATAGTGAATATCCATCTAGAGGTGACTGCCTTCTTCCCTTTAGGTAGTTCGGACTCATCCCAAGTATGGTTTGATTCCATGGCCTTTGTTTCATTTTCCACCGCATCTCTCCATTCTTTGTGTTCCCGAGCTTCTTCATATGTTTGTGGAATCCAATGAGAGTCCACTTGCGTTAGATATGCTTGATGTTCACGTGGGAAATGTGCAAGAGTGCACACGGCTTGGATCGGATGGGCCACAGCCATGTTGTTGTAGTAGACTCGAGTGTTTCTCCAATTTGATGGTGGTTGTTTAAGACGTTCACTTCTTCTAAGATGAACAACATCTTCATCTTGAGGCACATTTTCTTGGGCATCGGACTCGGATTCACTTCCAAGTGAGTTCAAACCTTCCTCTCCCTCACCATACTCATTGTCTAGATCATTAGTCTCATCATTTTGATTTTCCGGAGCTAGATCCTCATCTTCTTCTCTCGGGATAGACTCTTCCGGAAAGGTGGGTCTTTGATTAGAAGCTTGAATGTTTTCGAGACCGAGCTTTTCAAGAATCATCCGAAGGTTTGTGGCTCGGTCGGAAGTAGATTGAGATAAGTCTTTCAAGCTTTCCCAATTCTTTTCGTCATAGTAGCCCTTAGTTTCCACAAACTTAACATCTCGAGACACCATTACTTTCCTTGTTTCCGGATCATAGCATTTGTATCCCTTTTGCGTGATAGAGTATCCGATGAACATTCCTTTGACACTCTTAGCTTCAAGTTTGTTCCGGAGTTCTCCTGGTTTTAACACATAACACACACACCCAAACACACGTAAGTGATTGAGAGACGGTTTAATTTTATTAAGTACTTCAAAGGGTGAGAGATCGCTTAGTATTTTTGTTGGAGTCCGGTTGATCAAGTAGCATGCGGATACAACGGCATCACCCCAAAAACGTTTTGGAACGTTTGTATGGAACATCATTGATCTAGCCACTTCCATGAGATGTCTATTTTTCCTCTCGGCTACACCGTTTTGTTGTGGAGTGTATGGGCAACTAGTTTGGTGAATGATTCCATGTTTGTTGAGGTGTTGTTTGAATGCAAGACTAGTATACTCCCCTCCATTATCTGATCTCAAAATCTTAATCTTGGCATTAAAGTGATTAGTCACATAATTTTGAAAATTTGTGAAAGCTTCTAGGACCCTATCTTTAGTAGGAAGCAAGGTTAGCCAAGTATATTTAGATTTCTCATCAATAAAAGTGACAAAGTACTTATGGTTTTCTCTAGACATGCAAGGTGATGTCCACACATCCGAATGAACAAGATCAAAGCAATTATCATAAATAGTCATAGATTTTGGAAAAACCGATTTGCAATGTTTGCCAAGAATACAAGCTTCACATTCGTCATTCTTAAAAGAAACATTAGGCAACATTAAACTTAAAGCACGAGTATGAGGGTGACCAAGTCTAGCATGCCAAATAGCACTATTAGCACTAACAACAATAGAACTAAAACATGATGAGGGAGAGGTAGATAAGTCGGTAGTCTTAAGAACATAGAGATCATCTTTGGTCTTGCCTTGACCAAGAAGTTTACTTGTCTCAATATCCTGAAAATACACATCATTAGGGCCGAATATAACATGACAATTAAGATCCCTAGTAGCTTTCTTAACCGAGACTAGATTAGAAGCAAAGTTAGGCATATAGAAAGCTTTTGTATTTTTGTTAAACAACTTCAATGTTCCAATCCCTTTAACCGGTACCTTATCTCCATTAGCTATAGTTACATTTCCTAAAGCCGGTTCTATATCACTAATTAATTTTGAATCACTAATCATGTGATGAGAGGCTCCGGAGTCTACTATAAGCGGTTTAATGGAGTTAAGAGCAAGATTCACATTACCGGATGATTCTTTGAGTGCCTTGATGAGAGCATCGAGGTCGGATCGCCTCACCAGCTCCGAGGATGCATTTAGAGCAGTGGCACCTCCTTCAATGACTTGAGACTTGACTTCCGGATGGTTTGCTTCACCGGATGTGCTTGCCAAGTGGGCTCGAGGCTCATTGTTGTCATCTCTCGGGCGAAGGTGAGGGTGAAGTATCCAACACTTCTCACGAACATGACCGTTCTTCTTGCAATGGTGGCAAAAGGGCCTCTTGTGACCGTTGTTGTTGTTGTTGTTTCCCCTATAGTAGCTTTTGTTGGCCGAGGCAACTTCAACTTGATTAGCGGTGACAAGTTCTCCTTTTCCACCAAACAAACCCATGGAGCCCTGTTCTCTTTGCACTTGAGAGCATACTTCATCAAGACTTGGAAGCTTGTCCGCCCGGAGTATGTGCTTAATGAGGTCGTTGTACGACGCATTCAAGGTGAGGAGAAGACCGAACACCTTGTCTTGCTCACGGCGTTCGTTGATGACCGCCGGATCCATCGTGTTTGGCCTTAGCATTTCAAGCTCAGCCCATAGGGATCTAAACTTCCCAAAATGTTTGGTAAACTCCATGTCTTCTTGGCTAAGATTGTTGATGGCTCTCTTAACCTCAAAGACACGGTTTAGATTGGTAATGTTACCAAAAACATTCTTGAGAGTATCCCATAGCTCCTTTGCGGTTTCGCAATAGGAGTATGCTTCAAGGATAGGAGCATCTAGAGAGTTTTGGATGAGAGCAAGAACATTCTGGTCCTCTTGGAACCATTTCTCTTCATCAATCGGGACTATCTCTTTCCCTTCTCGTGTGGTTGCATCTTTTGGAGCTTCACTCTTCTCGATGTGACTCCACAACCCACGACCGCACAAGGCTGTTTTAGTGGTTCTTGCCCACAACAAGTAGTTCCCACCTTTGAGAGTAACTGGAACAACCAAGTTCTTGAGACCTTCCATGGAGTATGGACCGTTGGGTAAAGCTAGTGACCGACGGGTAAAAGAGTGAAACAATGAATGGTTTCAAGAACGAGTTTGTAAAGAAGAAGAATAGAGATGCAAATGAGGTGGGTGAGATTATTGGTTGATTAAGAGCAACCTGGCTCTGATACCATGTAAGATTTGAGTAAAAAGATCGAGTGAAGAAAGAGATTAGAAGAGTTGGATCGAACAAGGGAGAAGAGTGGAGTTTGGTTTGCGAAAATGAGAGAGAATAGAAGAAAGAGTGTGAAAACTCTACTTACTTGATTTAGAACAACATACAAAGCTATATATGGACGGCTACAAAAATCCCAAAACCCTAAAGCTATACACGTTTTACTTGGTGTGAAAGTGACATCTCTTGGTAAAAGTGTTTAAAACACACATGTGACCTCTCCACTTGCGCATCCTCCAACGGTTAGAATAGAAGGATCTAGGCCTCCTTCTTTTCTTCTCTTCTACTATGAATAAGGCCCTTTAAATGGGCTGAAGTGGTTGTGCAAGATCGGGCCTCCGATTGATGCATGTACGGACGGCCTCATGTTGATGGCTGTACGGACGTACGGACGGTCGTGACTCGAAGCACTCGATCCCGGATGCACTTCTCTCGATCTCGGACATGACTTCTCGGACGACCGATCTCGAACATGATCATTTCTACATCCAAGTTACAGTAATCAATCAAATGCATTGTATTATAACATATTCTAACCCAAAATAACCTTTTACAAGCCATTTACTGCCTCAAAGCAATGGTTGTGGGTTCTTATCCCATTTGGGACTAGATTTCAATAAGTCTTTCTTCACACTTCTAAACATTCTCCATCCATCTCTAGCACTTGTAATCAATCAAATTCATTGTATTATAACATACTCTAACCCAAAATAACTTTATACAAGCCATTTACTGCCTCAAAGCAATGGTTGTGGGTTCTTATCCCATTTGGGACCAGATTTCAACAAGTCTTTCTTCACACTTCTAAACATTCTTCATCCATCTCTAGGATTTGTAATCAAGCAAATTCATTGTATTATACCATATTCTAACCCAAAATAACTTTATACAAGCCATTTACTCCCTCAAAGCATTGGTTTTGGGTTCTTATCCCATTTGGGACTAGATTTCAATAAGTCTTTCTTCACACTTCTAAACATTCTTCATCCATCTCTAGCACTTGTAATCAATCAAATTCATTGTATTATAACATATTCTAACCCAAAATAACCTTTTATAAGCCATTTACTGCCTCAAAGCAATGGTTGTGGGTTCTTATCCCATTTGGGACCAGATTTCAACAAGTTTTTCTTCACACTTCTTAACATTCTTCATCCATCTCTAGCACTTGTAATCAATCAAATTTGTTGTATTATAAGCCATTTAATGCCTCAAAGCAAAGTTTGTGGGTTCTTATCCCATTTGGGACGAAATTTCAAGAGTCTTTCTTCACACTTATAAACATTCTTCATCCATCTCTAGAACTTGTAATCTATCAAATTCATTGTATTATAACATATTCTAACCCAAAATGACCTTTTACAAGCCATTTACTGCGTCAAAGCAAAGGTTGTGGGTACTTATCCCATTTGGGACCAAATTTCAACAAGTCTTTCTTCACACTTCTAAACATTCTTCATCCATCTCTAGCACTTGTAATCAATCAAATTCATTGTATTATAACATATTATAACCCAAAATAACTTTATACAAGCCATTTACTGCCTCAAAGCATTGGTTGTAGGTTCTTATCCCATTTGGGACCAGATTTCAATAAGTCTTTCTTCACACTTCTAAACATTCTTCATCCATCTCTAGCACTTGTAATCAATCAAATTCATTGTATTATAACATATTCTAACCCAAAATAACCTTTTACAAGACATTTACTGCCTCAAAGCAATGGTTGTGGGTTCTTATCCCATTTGGGACTAGATTTCAATAAGTCTTTCTTCACACTTCTAAACATTCTTCATCCATCTCTAGCACTTGTAATCAATCAAATTCATTGTATTATAACATATTATAACCCAAAATAACTTTATACAAGCCATTTACTGCCTCAAAGCAATGGTTGTGGGTTCATATCCCATTTGGGACCACATTTCAACAAGTCTTCCTTCACACTTCTAAACATTCTTCATCCATCTCTAGCACTTGTAATCAATCAAATTTATTGTATTACAACATATTCTAACCCAAAATATCTTTATACAAGCCATTTTCTCCCTCAAAGCATTGGTTTTGGGTTCTTATCCCATTTGGGACCAGATTTCAACAAGTCTTTCTTCGCACTTCTAAACATTATTCATCCATCTCTAGCACTTGTAATCAATCAAATTCATTGTATTATTACATACTCTAACGCAAAATAACTTTATACAAGTCATTTACTGCCTCAAAGCAATGATTGTGGGTTCTTATCCCATTTGGGACCAGATTTCAATAAATCTTTCTTAACACTTCTAAACATTCTTCATCCATCTCTAGGACTTGTAATCAATCAAATTCATTGTATTATAACATATTCTAACCCAAAATAAATTTATAAGCCATTTAATGCCTCAAAGCAAAGTTTGTGGGTTCTTATCCCATTTGGGACGAAATTTCAAGAGTCTTTCTTCACACTTATAAACATTCTTCATCCATCTCTAGAACTTGTAATCTATCAAATTCATTGTATTATAACATATTCTAACCCAAAATAACTTTAGAGAAGCAATTTACTGCCTCAAAGCAATGGTTGTGGGTTATTATCCTAATTGGGACAAAATTTCAACAAGTTTTTCTTCACACTTCTTAACATTCTTCATCCATCTCTAGCACTTGTAATCAATCAAATTCATTGTATTATAACATATTCTAACCCAAAATAACTTTATACAAGCCATTTACTGCCTCAAAGCATTGGTTTTGGGTTCTTATCCCATTTGGGACCAAATATCAACAAGTCTGTCTACACACTTCTAAACATTCTTCATCCATCTCTAGCACTTGTAATCAATCAAATTCATTGTATTATAACATATTCTAACCCAAAATAACCTTTTACAAGCCATTTACTGCCTCAAAGCAATGGTTGTGGGTTCTTATCCCATTTGGGACTAGATTTCAATAAGTCTTTCTTCACACTTCTAAACATTCTTCATCCATCTCTAGCACTTTTAATCAATCAAATGCATTGTATTATAACATATTCTAACCCAAAATAACCTTTTACAAGCCATTTACTGCCTCAAAGCAATGGTTGTGGGTTCTTATCCCATTTGGGACTAGATTTCAATAAGTCTTTCTTCACACTTCTAAACATTCTCCATCCATCTCTAGCACTTGTAATCAATCAAATTCATTGTATAATAACATACTCTAACCCAAAATAACTTTATACAAGCCATTTACTGCTTCAAAGCAATGGTTGTGGGTTCTTATCCCATTTGGGACCAGATTTCAACAAGTCTTTCTTCACACTTTTAAAACTTCTTCATCCATCTCTAGGATTTGTAATCAAGCAAATTCATTGTATTATACCATATTCTAACCCAAAATAACTTTATACAAGCCATTTACTCCCTCAAAGCATTGGTTTTGGGTTCTTATCCCATTTGGGACCAGATTTCAATAAGTCTTTCTTCACACTTCTAAACATTCTTCATCCATCTCTAGCACTTGTAATCAATCAAATTCATTGTATTATAACATATTCTAACCCAAAATAACCTTTTATAAGCCATTTACTGCCTCAAAGCAATGGTTGTGGGTTCTTATCCCATTTGGGACCAGATTTCAACAAGTCTTTCTTCACACTTCTAAACATTCTTCATCCATTTCTAGCACTTGTAATCAATCAAATTCATTGTATTATAACATACTCTAACCCAAAATAACTTTATACAAGCCATTTACTGCCTCAAAGCATTGGTTTTGGGTTCTTATCCCATTTGGGACCAGATTTCAATAAGTCTTTCTTCACACTTCTAAACATTCTTCATCCATCTCTAGGACTTGTAATCAATCAAATTCATTGTATTATAACATATTCTAACCAAAAATAAATTTATACAAGCCATTTACTGCGTCAAAGCATTGGTTGTGGGTTCTTATCCCATTTGGGACCAGATTTCAACAAGTCTTTCTTCACACTTCTAAACATTCTGCATCCATCTCTAGCACTTCTAATCAATCAAATTCATTGTATTATAACATATTCTAACCCAAAATAACCTTTTATAAGCCATTTACTGCCTCAAAGCAATGGTTGTGGGTTCTTATCCCATTTGGGACCAGATTTCAACAAGTCTTTCTTCACACTTCTAAACATTCTTCATCCATTTCTAGCACTTGTAATCAATCAAATTCATTGTATTATAACATACTCTAACCCAAAATAACTTTATACAAGCCATTTACTGCGTCAAAGCATTGGTTGTGGGTTCTTATCCCATTTGGGACCAGATTTCAACAAGTCTTTCTTCACACTTCTAAACATTCTACATCCATCTCTAGCACTTCTAATCCATCAAATTCATTGTATTATAACATATTCTAACCCAAAATAACTTTATACAATCCATATACAGCCTCAAAGCATTGGTTGTGGGTTCTTATCCCATTTGGGACCAGATTTCAATAAGTCTTTCTTCACACTTCTAAACATTCTTCATCCATCTCTAGGACTTGTAATCAATCAAATTCATTGTATTATAACATATTCTAACCCAAAATAACTTTATACAAGCCATTTACTGCCTCACAGCATTGGTTGTGGGTTCTTATCCCATTTGGGACCATATTTCAATAAGTCTTTCTTCACACTTCTAAACATTCTTCATCCATTCTAGCACTTGTAATCCATCAAATTCATTGTATTATAACATATTCTAACCCAAAATACCTTTTACAAGCCATTTACTGCATCAAATCAATGGTTGTGGGTTCTTATCCCATTTGAGACCAAATTTCAACAAGTCTTTCTTCACACTTCTAACCATTCTTCATCCATGTCTAGGACTTTTAATCAATCAAAGTCATTGTATTATAACATATTCTAATCCAAAATAACTTTATACAAGCCATTTACTGCCTCAAAGCAATGGTTGTGGGTTCTTATCCCATTTGGGACCAGATTTCAACAAGTCTTTCTTCACACTTCTAAACATTCTTCATCCATCTCTAGCACTTGTAATCAATCAAATTCATTGTATTATACCATATTCTAACCCAAAATAACTTTATACAAGCCATTTACTGCCTCAAAGCATTGGTTTTGGGTTCTTATCCCATTTGGGACCAGATTTCAATAAGTCTTTCTTCACACTTCTAAACATTCTACATCCATCTCTAGCACTTGTAATCAATCAAATTCATTGTATTATAATATATTCTAACCCAAAATAACTTTATACAATCCATATACAGCCTCAAAGCATTGGTTGTGGGTTCTTACCCCATTTGCGACCAGATTTCAATAAGTCTTTCTTCACACTTCTAAACATTCTTCATCCATCTCTAGGACTTGTAATCAATCAAATTCATTGTATTATAACATATTCTAACCCAAAATAACTTTATACAAGCCATTTACTGCGTCAAAGCATTGGTTGTGGGTTCTTATCCCATTTGGGACCAGATTTCAACAAGTCTTTCTTCACACTTCTAAACATTCTACATCCATCTCTAGCACTTCTAATCCATCAAATTCATTGTATTATAACATATTCTAACCCAAAATAACTTTATACAATCCATATACAGCTCAAAGCATTGGTTGTGGGTTCTTATCCCATTTGGGACCAGATTTCAATAAGTCTTTCTTCACACTTCTAAACATTCTTCATCCATCTCTAGGACTTGTAATCAATCAAATTCATTGTATTATAACATATTCTAACCCAAAATAACTTTATACAAGCCATTTACTGCCTCACAGCATTGGTTGTGGGTTCTTATCCCATTTGGGACCAGATTTCAATAAGTCTTTCTTCACACTTCTAAACATTCTTCATCCATTCTAGCACTTGTAATCCATCAAATTCATTGTATTATAACATATTCTAACCCAAAATACCTTTTACAAGCCATTTACTGCATCAAATCAATGGTTGTGGGTTCTTATCCCATTTGAGACCAAATTTCAACAAGTCTTTCTTCACACTTCTAACCATTCTTCATCCATGTCTAGGACTTTTAATCAATCAAATTCATTGTATTATAACATATTCTAATCCAAAATAACTTTATACAAGCCATTTACTGCCTCAAAGCAATGGTTGTGGGTTCTTATCCCATTTGGGACCAGATTTCAATAAGTCTTTCTTCACACTTCTAAACATTCTTCATCCATCTCTAGGATTTGTAATCAAGCAAATTCATTGTATTATACCATATTCTAACCCAAAATAACTTTATACAAGCCATTTACTGCCTCAAAGCATTGGTTTTGGGTTCTTATCCCATTTGGGACCAGATTTCAATAAGTCTTTCTTCACACTTCTAAACATTCTACATCCATCTCTAGCACTTGTAATCAATCAAATTCATTGTATTATAATATATTCTAACCCAAAATAACTTTATACAAGCCATTTACAGCCTCAAAGCATTGGTTGTGGGTTCTTACCCCATTTGCGACCAGATTACAATAAGTCTTTCTTAACACTTCTAAACATTCTTCATCCATCTCTAGGACTTGTAATCAATCAAATTCATTGTATTATAACATATTCTAACCCAAAATAACTTTATACAAGCCATTTACTGCGTCAAAGCATTGGTTGTGGGTTCTTATCCCATTTGGGACCAGATTTCAACAAGTCTTTCTTCACACTTCTAAACATTCTACATCCATCTCTAGCACTTCTAATCCATCAAATTCATTGTATTATAACATATTCTAACCCAAAATAACTTTATACAATCCATATACAGCTCAAAGCATTGGTTGTGGGTTCTTATCCCATTTGGGACCAGATTTCAATAAGTCTTTCTTCACACTTCTAAACATTCTTCATCCATTCTAGCACTTGTAATCCATCAAATTCATTGTATTATAACATATTCTAACCCAAAATACCTTTTACAAGCCATTTACTGCATCAAATCAATGGTTGTGGGTTCTTATCCCATTTGAGACCAAATTTCAACAAGTCTTTCTTCACACTTCTAACCATTCTTCATCCATGTCTAGGACTTTTAATCAATCAAATTCATTGTATTATAACATATTCTAATCCAAAATAACTTTATACAAGCCATTTACTGCCTCAAAGCAATGGTTGTGGGTTCTTATCCCATTTGGGACCAGATTTCAATAAGTCTTTCTTCACACTTCTAAACATTCTTCATCCATCTCTAGGATTTGTAATCAAGCAAATTCATTGTATTATACCATATTCTAACCCAAAATAACTTTATACAAGCCATTTACTGCCTCAAAGCATTGGTTTTGGGTTCTTATCCCATTTGGGACCAGATTTCAATAAGTCTTTCTTCACACTTCTAAACATTCTACATCCATCTCTAGCACTTGTAATCAATCAAATTCATTGTATTATAATATATTCTAACCCAAAATAACTTTATACAATCCATATACAGCCTCAAAGCATTGGTTGTGGGTTCTTACCCCATTTGCGACCAGATTTCAATAAGTCTTTCTTCACACTTCTAAACATTCTTCATCCATCTCTAGGACTTGTAATCAATCAAATTCATTGTATTATAACATATTCTAACCCAAAATAACTTTATACAAGCCATTTACTGCGTCAAAGCATTGGTTGTGGGTTCTTATCCCATTTGGGACCAGATTTCAACAAGTCTTTCTTCACACTTCTAAACATTCTACATCCATCTCTAGCACTTCTAATCCATCAAATTCATTGTATTATAACATATTCTAACCCAAAATAACTTTATACAATCCATATACAGCTCAAAGCATTGGTTGTGGGTTCTTATCCCATTTGGGACCAGATTTCAATAAGTCTTTCTTCACACTTCTAAACATTCTTCATCCATCTCTAGGACTTGTAATCAATCAAATTCATTGTATTATAACATATTCTAACCCAAAATAACTTTATACAAGCCATTTACTGCCTCACAGCATTGGTTGTGGGTTCTTATCCCATTTGGGACCAGATTTCAATAAGTCTTTCTTCACACTTCTAAACATTCTTCATCCATTCTAGCACTTGTAATCCATCAAATTCATTGTATTATAACATATTCTAACCCAAAATACCTTTTACAAGCCATTTACTGCATCAAATCAATGGTTGTGGGTTCTTATCCCATTTGAGACCAAATTTCAACAAGTCTTTCTTCACACTTCTAACCATTCTTCATCCATGTCTAGGACTTTTAATCAATCAAATTCATTGTATTATAACATATTCTAATCCAAAATAACTTTATACAAGCCATTTACTGCCTCAAAGCAATGGTTGTGGGTTCTTATCCCATTTGGGACCAGATTTCAATAAGTCTTTCTTCACACTTCTAAACATTCTTCATCCATCTCTAGGATTTGTAATCAAGCAAATTCATTGTATTATACCATATTCTAACCCAAAATAACTTTATACAAGCCATTTACTGCCTCAAAGCATTGGTTTTGGGTTCTTATCCCATTTGGGACCAGATTTCAATAAGTCTTTCTTCACACTTCTAAACATTCTACATCCATCTCTAGCACTTGTAATCAATCAAATTCATTGTAATATAACATACTCTAACCCAAAATAACTTTATACAAGCCATTTACAGCCTCAAAGCTTGGTTGTGGGTTCTTATCCAATTTGGGACCAGATTACAATAAGTCTTTCTTAACACTTCTAAACATTCTTCATCCATCTCTAGGACTTGTAATCAATTAAATTCATTGTATTATAACATATTCTAACCCAAAATAAATTTATACAAGCCATTTACTGCCTCAAAGCATTGGTTGTGGGTTCTTATCCCATTTGGGACCAAATTTCAATAAGTCTTTCTTCACACTTATAAACATTCTTCATCCACTCTAGCACTTGTAATCAATCAAATTCATTGTATTATAACATATTCTAACCCAAAATGACATTTTACAAGCCATTTACTGCATCAAAGCAATGGTTGTGGGTTCTTATCCCATTTGAGACCAAATTTCAACAAGTCTTTCTTCACACTTCTAAACATTCTTCATCCATCTCTAGCACTTGTAATCAATCAAATTCATTGTATTATAACATACTCTAACCCAAAATAACTTTATACAAGTCATTTACTGCCTCAAAGCATTGGTTTTGGGTTCTTATCCCATTTGGGACCAGATTTCAATAAGTCTTTCTTAACACTTCTAAACATTCTTCATCCATCTCTAGCACTTGTAATCAATCAAATGCATTGTATTATAACATATTCTAACCCAAAATAACCTTATACAAGCCATTTACTGCCTCAAAGCAATGGTTGTGGGTTCTTATCCCATTTGGGACCAGATTTCAACAAGTCTTTCTTCACACTTCTAAACATTCTACATCCATCTCTAGCACTTGTAATCAATCAAATTCATTGTATTATAACATATTCTAACCCAAAATAACCTTTTACAAGCCATTTACTGCCTCAAAGCAATGGCTGTGGGTTCTTATCCCATTTGGGACCAGATTTCAACAAGTCTTTCTTCACACTTCTAAACATTCTTCATCCATCTCTAGGATTTGTAATCAAGCAAATTCATTGTATTATATCATATTCTAACCCAAAATAACTTTATACAAGCCATTTACTCCCTCAAAGCATTGGTTTTGGGTTCTTATCCCATTTGGGACCAGATTTCAATAAGTCTTTCTTCACACTTCTAAACATTCTTCATCCATCTCTAGCACTTGTAATCAATCAAATTCATTGTATTATAACATATTCTAACCCAAAATAACCTTTTATAAGCCATTAACTGCCTCAAAGCAATGGTTGTGGGTTCTTATCCCATTTGGGACCAGATTTCAACAAGTCTTTCTTCACACTTCTAAACATTCTTCATCCATTTCTAGCACTTGTAATCAATCAAATTCATTGTATTATAACATACTCTAACCCAAAATAACTTTATACAAGCCATTTACTGCCTCAAAGCATTGGTTTTGGGTTCTTATCCCATTTGGGACCAGATTTCAATAAGTCTTTCTTAACACTTCTAAACATTCTTCATCCATCTCTAGCACTTATAATCAATCAAATGCATTGTATTATAACATATTCTAACCCAAAATAACCTTATACAAGCCATTTACTGCCTCAAAGCAATGGTTGTGGGTTCTTATCCCATTTGGGACCAGATTTCAACAAGTCTTTCTTCACACTTCTAAACATTCTACATCCATCTCTAGCACTTGTAATCAATCAAATTCATTGTATTATAACATATTCTAACCCAAAATAACCTTTTACAAGCCATTTACTGCCTCAAAGCAATGGTTGTGGGTTCTTATCCCATTTGGGACCAGATTTCAACAAGTCTTTCTTCACACTTCTAAACATTTTTCATCCATCTCTAGGATTTGTAATCAAGCAAATTCATTGTATTATACCATATTCTAACCCAAAATAACTTTATACAAGCCATTTACTCCCTCAAAGCATTGGTTTTGGGTTCTTATCCCATTTGGGACCAGATTTCAATAAGTCTTTCTTCACACTTCTAAACATTCTTCATCCATCTCTAGCACTTGTAATCAATCAAATTCATTGTATTATAACATATTCTAACCCAAAATAACCTTTTATAAGCCATTAACTGCCTCAAAGCAATGGTTGTGGGTTCTTATCCCATTTGGGACCAGATTTCAACAAGTCTTTCTTCACACTTCTAAACATTCTTCATCCATTTCTAGCACTTGTAATCAATCAAATTCATTGTATTATAACATACTCTAACCCAAAATAACTTTATACAAGCCATTTACTGCCTCAAAGCATTGGTTTTGGGTTCTTATCCCATTTGGGACCAGATTTCAATAAGTCTTTCTTCACACTTCTAAACATACTTCATCCATCTCTAGGACTTGTAATCAATCAAATTCATTGTATTATAACATATTCTAACCCAAAATAAATTTATACAAGCCATTTACTGCGTCAAAGCATTGGTTGTGGGTTCTTATCCCATTTGGGACCAGATTTCAACAAGTCTTTCTTCACACTTCTAAACATTCTGCATCCATCTCTAGCACTTCTAATCAATCAAATTCATTGTATTATAACATATTCTAACCCAAAATAACTTTATACAATCCATATACAGCCTAAAAGCATTGGTTGTGGGTTCTTACCCCATTTGCGACCAGATTTCAATAAGTCTTTCTTCACACTTCTAAACATTCTTCATCCATCTCTAGGACTTGTAATCAATCAAATTCATTGTGTTATAACATATTCTAACCCAAAATAACTTTATACAATTCATTTACAGCCTCAAAGCATTGGTTGTGGGTTCTTATCCCATTTGGGACCAGATTTCAACAAGTCTTTCTTCACACTTCTAAACATTCTTCATCCATCTCTAGCACTTGTAATCAATCAAATTCATTGTATTATAACATATTCTAACCCAAAATAACCTTTTACAAGCCATTTACTGCCTCAAAGCATTGGTTGTGGGTTCTTATCCCATTTGGGACCAGATTTCAATAAGTCTTTCTTCACACTTCTAAACATTCTTCATCCATTCTAGCACTTGTAATCCATCAAATTCATTGTATTATAACATATTCTAACCCAAAATACCTTTTACAAGCCATTTACTGCATCAAATCAATGGTTGTGGGTTCTTATCCCATTTGAGACAAAATTTCAACAAGTCTTTCTTCACACTTCTAACCATTCTTCATCCATGTCTAGGACTTTTAATCAATCAAATTCATTGTATTATAACATATTCTAACCCAAAATAACTTTATACAAACCATTTACTGCCTCAAAGCAATGGTTGTGGGTTCTTATCCCATTTGGGACCAGATTTCAATAAGTCTTTCTTCACACTTCTAAACATTCTTCATCCATCTCTAGGATTTGTAATCAAGCAAATTCATTGTATTATACCATATTCTAACCCAAAATAACTTTATACAAGCCATTTACTGCCTCAAAGCAATGGTTGTGGGTTCTTATCCCATTTGGGACCAGATTTCAACAAGTCTTTCTTCACACTTCTAAACATTCTTCATCCATTTCTAGCACTTGTAATCAATCAAATTCATTGTATTATAACATACTCTAACCCAAAATAACTTTATACAAGCCATTTACTGCCTCAAAGCATTGGTTTTGGGTTCTTATCCCATTTGGGACCAGATTTCAATAAGTCTTTCTTCACACTTCTAAACATTCTTCATCCATCTCTAGGACTTGTAATCAATCAAATTCATTGTATTATAACATATTCTAACCCAAAATAAATTTATACAAGCCATTTACTGCGTCAAAGCATTGGTTGTGGGTTCTTATCCCATTTGGGACCAGATTTCAACAAGTCTTTCTTCACACTTCTAAACATTCTGCATCCATCTCTAGCACTTCTAATCAATCAAATTCATCGTATTATAACATATTCTAACCCAAAATAACTTTATACAATCCATATACAGCCTCAAAGCATTGGTTGTGGGTTCTTACCCCATTTGCGACCAGATTTCAATAAGTCTTTCTTCACACTTCTAAACATTCTTCATCCATCTCTAGGACTTGTAATCAATCAAATTCATTGTATTATAACATATTCTAACCCAAAATAACTTTATACAAGCCATTTACTGCCTCAAAGCAATGGTTGTGGGTTCTTATCCCATTTGGGACCAGATTTCAACAAGTCTTTCTTCACACTTCTAAACATTCTTCATCCATTTCTAGCACTTGTAATCAATCAAATTCATTGTATTATAACATACTCTAACCCAAAATAACTTTATACAAGCCATTTACTGCCTCAAAGCATTGGTTTTGGGTTCTTATCCCATTTGGGACCAGATTTCAATAAGTCTTTCTTCACACTTCTAAACATTCTTCATCCATCTCTAGGATTTGTAATCAAGCAAATTCATTGTATTATACCATATTCTAACCCAAAATAACTTTATACAAGCCATTTACTGCCTCAAAGCAATGGTTGTGGGTTCTTATCCCATTTGGGACCAGATTTCAACAAGTCTTTCTTCACACTTCTAAACATTCTACATCCATCTCTAGCACTTGTAATCAATCAAATTCATTGTATTATAACATATTCTAACCCAAAATAACCTTTTACAAGCCATTTACTGCCTCAAAGCAATGGTTGTGGGTTCTTATCCCATTTGGGACCAGATTTCAACAAGTCTTTCTTCACACTTCTAAACATTCTTCATCCATCTCTAGGATTTGTAATCAAGCAAATTCATTGTATTATACCATATTCTAACCCAAAATAACTTTATACAAGCCATTTACTCCCTTAAAGCATTGGTTTTGGGTTCTTATCCCATTTGGGACCAGATTTCAATAAGTCTTTCTTCACACTTCTAAACATTCTTCATCCATCTCTAGCACTTGTAATCAATCAAATTCATTGTATTATAACATATTCTAACCCAAAATAACCTTTTATAAGCCATTAACTGCCTCAAAGCAATGGTTGTGGGTTCTTATCCCATTTGGGACCAGATTTCAACAAGTCTTTCTTCACACTTCTAAACATTCTTCATCCATTTCTAGCACTTGTAATCAATCAAATTCATTGTATTATAACATACTCTAACCCAAAATAACTTTATACAAGCCATTTACTGCCTCAAAGCATTGGTTTTGGGTTCTTATCCCATTTGGGACCAGATTTCAATAAGTCTTTCTTCACACTTCTAAACATTCTTCATTCATCTCTAGGACTTGTAATCAATCAAATTCATTGTATTATAACATATTCTAACCCAAAATAAATTTATACAAGCCATTTACTGCGTCAAAGCATTGGTTGTGGGTTCTTTTTCCATTTGGGACCAGATTTCAACAAGTCTTTCTTCACACTTCTAAACATTCTGCATCCATCTCTAGCACTTCTAATCAATCAAATTCATTGTATTATAACATATTCTAACCCAAAATAACTTTATACAATCCATATACAGCCTCAAAGCATTGGTTGTGGGTTCTTACCCCATTTGCGACCAGATTTCAATAAGTCTTTCTTCACACTTCTAAACATTCTTCATCCATCTCTAGGACTTGTAATCAATCAAATTCATTGTATTATAACATATTCTAACCCAAAATAACTTTATACAAGCCATTTACTGCGTCAAAGCATTGGTTGTGGGTTCTTATCCCATTTGGGACCAGATTTCAACAAGTCTTTCTTCACACTTCTAAACATTCTACATCCATCTCTAGCACTTGTAATCAATCAAATTCATTGTATTATAACATATTCTAACCCAAAATAACCTTTTACAAGCCATTTACTGCCTCAAAGCAATGGTTGTGGGTTCTTATCCCATTTGGGACCAGATTTCAACAAGTCTTTCTTCACACTTCTAAACATTCTTCATCCATCTCTAGGATTTGTAATCAAGCAAATTCATTGTATTATACCATATTCTAACCCAAAATAACTTTATACAAGCCATTTACTCCCTTAAAGCATTGGTTTTGGGTTCTTATCCCATTTGGGACCAGATTTCAATAAGTCTTTCTTCACACTTCTAAACATTCTTCATCCATCTCTAGCACTTGTAATCAATCAAATTCATTGTATTATAACATATTCTAACCCAAAATAACCTTTTATAAGCCATTAACTGCCTCAAAGCAATGGTTGTGGGTTCTTATCCCATTTGGGACCAGATTTCAACAAGTCTTTCTTCACACTTCTAAACATTCTTCATCCATTTCTAGCACTTGTAATCAATCAAATTCATTGTATTATAACATACTCTAACCCAAAATAACTTTATACAAGCCATTTACTGCCTCAAAGCATTGGTTTTGGGTTCTTATCCCATTTGGGACCAGATTTCAATAAGTCTTTCTTCACACTTCTAAACATTCTTCATCCATCTCTAGGACTTGTAATCAATCAAATTCATTGTATTATAACATATTCTAACCCAAAATAAATTTATACAAGCCATTTACTGCGTCAAAGCATTGGTTGTGGGTTCTTATCCCATTTGGGACCAGATTTCAACAAGTCTTTCTTCACACTTCTAAACATTCTGCATCCATCTCTAGCACTTCTAATCAATCAAATTCATCGTATTATAACATATTCTAACCCAAAATAACTTTATACAATCCATATACAGCCTCAAAGCATTGGTTGTGGGTTCTTACCCCATTTGCGACCAGATTTCAATAAGTCTTTCTTCACACTTCTAAACATTCTTCATCCATCTCTAGGACTTGTAATCAATCAAATTCATTGTATTATAACATATTCTAACCCAAAATAACTTTATACAAGCCATTTACTGCGTCAAAGCATTGGTTGTGGGTTCTTATCCCATTTGGGACCAGATTTCAACAAGTCTTTCTTCACACTTCTAAACATTCTACATCCATCTCTAGCACTTCTAATCCATCAAATTCATTGTATTATAACATATTCTAACCCAAAATAACTTTATACAATCCATATACAGCCTCAAAGCATTGGTTGTGGGTTCTTATCCCATTTGGGACCAGATTTCAATAAGTCTTTCTTCACACTTCTAAACATTCTTCATCCATCTCTAGGACTTGTAATCAATCAAATTCATTGTATTATAACATATTCTAACCCAAAATAACTTTATACAAGCCATTTACTGCCTCACAGCATTGGTTGTGGGTTCTTATCCCATTTGGGACCAGATTTCAATAAGTCTTTCTTCACACTTCTAAACATTCTTCATCCATTCTAGCACTTGTAATCCATCAAATTCATTGTATTATAACATATTCTAACCCAAAATACCTTTTACAAGCCATTTACTGCATCAAATCAATGGTTGTGGGTTCTTATCCCATTTGAGACCAAATTTCAACAAGTCTTTCTTCACACTTCTAACCATTCTTCATCCATGTCTAGGACTTTTAATCAATCAAATTCATTGTATTATAACATATTCTAACCCAAAATAACTTTATACAAGCCATTTACTGCCTCAAACCAATGGTTGTGGGTTCTTATCCCATTTGGGACCAGATTTCAATAAGTCTTTCTTCACACTTCTAAACATTCTTCATCCATCTCTAGGATTTGTAATCAAGCAAATTCATTGTATTATACCATATTCTAACCCAAAATAACTTTATACAAGCCATTTACTGCCTCAAAGCAATGGTTGTGGGTTCTTATCCCATTTGGGACCAGATTTCAACAAGTCTTTCTTCACACTTCTAAACATTCTACATCCATCTCTAGCACTTGTAATCAATCAAATTCATTGTATTATAACATATTCTAACCCAAAATAACCTTTTACAAGCCATTTACTGCCTCAAAGCAATGGTTGTGGGTTCTTATCCCATTTGGGACCAGATTTCAACAAGTCTTTCTTCACACTTCTAAACATTCTTCATCCATCTCTAGGATTTGTAATCAAGCAAATTCATTGTATTATACCATATTCTAACCCAAAATAACTTTATACAAGCCATTTACTCCCTTAAAGCATTGGTTTTGGGTTCTTATCCCATTTGGGACCAGATTTCAATAAGTCTTTCTTCACACTTCTAAACATTCTTCATCCATCTCTAGCACTTGTAATCAATCAAATTCATTGTATTATAACATATTCTAACCCAAAATAACCTTTTATAAGCCATTAACTGCCTCAAAGCAATGGTTGTGGGTTCTTATCCCATTTGGGACCAGATTTCAACAAGTCTTTCTTCACACTTCTAAACATTCTTCATCCATTTCTAGCACTTGTAATCAATCAAATTCATTGTATTATAACATACTCTAACCCAAAATAACTTTATACAAGCCATTTACTGCCTCAAAGCATTGGTTTTGGGTTCTTATCCCATTTGGGACCAGATTTCAATAAGTCTTTCTTCACACTTCTAAACATTCTTCATCCATCTCTAGGACTTGTAATCAATCAAATTCATTGTATTATAACATATTCTAACCCAAAATAAATTTATACAAGCCATTTACTGCGTCAAAGCATTGGTTGTGGGTTCTAATCCCATTTGGGACCAGATTTCAACAAGTCTTTCTTCACACTTCTAAACATTCTGCATCCATCTCTAGCACTTCTAATCAATCAAATTCATTGTATTATAACATATTCTAACCCAAAATAACTTTATACAATCCATATACAGCCTCAAAGCATTGGTTGTGGGTTCTTACCCCATTTGCGACCAGATTTCAATAAGTCTTTCTTCACACTTCTAAACATTCTTCATCCATCTCTAGGACTTGTAATCAATCAAATTCATTGTATTATAACATATTCTAACCCAAAATAACTTTATACAAGCCATTTACTGCGTCAAAGCATTGGTTGTGGGTTCTTATCCCATTTGGGACCAGATTTCAACAAGTCTTTCTTCACACTTCTAAACATTCTACATCCATCTCTAGCACTTGTAATCAATCAAATTCATTGTATTATAACATATTCTAACCCAAAATAACCTTTTACAAGCCATTTACTGCCTCAAAGCAATGGTTGTGGGTTCTTATCCCATTTGGGACCAGATTTCAACAAGTCTTTCTTCACACTTCTAAACATTCTTCATCCATCTCTAGGATTTGTAATCAAGCAAATTCATTGTATTATACCATATTCTAACCCAAAATAACTTTATACAAGCCATTTACTCCCTTAAAGCATTGGTTTTGGGTTCTTATCCCATTTGGGACCAGATTTCAATAAGTCTTTCTTCACACTTCTAAACATTCTTCATCCATCTCTAGCACTTGTAATCAATCAAATTCATTGTATTATAACATATTCTAACCCAAAATAACCTTTTATAAGCCATTAACTGCCTCAAAGCAATGGTTGTGGGTTCTTATCCCATTTGGGACCAGATTTCAACAAGTCTTTCTTCACACTTCTAAACATTCTTCATCCATTTCTAGCACTTGTAATCAATCAAATTCATTGTATTATAACATACTCTAACCCAAAATAACTTTATACAAGCCATTTACTGCCTCAAAGCATTGGTTTTGGGTTCTTATCCCATTTGGGACCAGATTTCAATAAGTCTTTCTTCACACTTCTAAACATTCTTCATCCATCTCTAGGACTTGTAATCAATCAAATTCATTGTATTATAACATATTCTAACCCAAAATAAATTTATACAAGCCATTTACTGCGTCAAAGCATTGGTTGTGGGTTCTTATCCCATTTGGGACCAGATTTCAACAAGTCTTTCTTCACACTTCTAAACATTCTGCATCCATCTCTAGCACTTCTAATCAATCAAATTCATTGTATTATAACATATTCTAACCCAAAATAACTTTATACAATCCATATACAGCCTCAAAGCATTGGTTGTGGGTTCTTACCCCATTTGCGACCAGATTTCAATAAGTCTTTCTTCACACTTCTAAACATTCTTCATCCATCTCTAGGACTTGTAATCAATCAAATTCATTGTATTATAACATATTCTAACCCAAAATAACTTTATACAAGCCATTTACTGCGTCAAAGCATTGGTTGTGGGTTCTTATCCCATTTGGGACCAGATTTCAACAAGTCTTTCTTCACACTTCTAAACATTCTACATCCATCTCTAGCACTTCTAATCCATCAAATTCATTGTATTATAACATATTCTAACCCAAAATAACTTTATACAATCCATATACAGCCTCAAAGCATTGGTTGTGGGTTCTTATCCCATTTGGGACCAGATTTCAATAAGTCTTTCTTCACACTTCTAAACATTCTTCATCCATCTCTAGGACTTGTAATCAATCAAATTCATTGTATTATAACATATTCTAACCCAAAATAACTTTATACAAGCCATTTACTGCCTCACAGCATTGGTTGTGGGTTCTTATCCCATTTGGGACCAGATTTCAATAAGTCTTTCTTCACACTTCTAAACATTCTTCATCCATTCTAGCACTTGTAATCCATCAAATTCATTGTATTATAACATATTCTAACCCAAAATACCTTTTACAAGCCATTTACTGCATCAAATCAATGGTTGTGGGTTCTTATCCCATTTGAGACCAAATTTCAACAAGTCTTTCTTCACACTTCTAACCATTCTTCATCCATGTCTAGGACTTTTAATCAATCAAATTCATTGTATTATAACATATTCTAACCCAAAATAACTTTATACAAGCCATTTACTGCCTCAAACCAATGGTTGTGGGTTCTTATCCCATTTGGGACCAGATTTCAATAAGTCTTTCTTCACACTTCTAAACATTCTTCATCCATCTCTAGGATTTGTAATCAAGCAAATTCATTGTATTATACCATATTCTAACCCAAAATAACTTTATACAAGCCATTTACTGCCTCAAAGCATTGGTTTTGGGTTCTTATCCCATTTGGGACCAGATTTCAATAAGTCTTTCTTCACACTTCTAAACATTCTACATCCATCTCAAGCACTTGTAATCAATCAAATTCATTGTAATATAACATACTCTAACCCAAAATAACTTTATACAAGCCATTTACAGCCTCAAAGCTTGGTTGTGGGTTCTTATCTAATTTGGGACCAGATTTCAATAAGTCTTTCTTAACACTTCTAAACATTCTTCATCCATCTCTAGGACTTGTAATCAATTAAATTCATTGTATTATAACATATTCTAACCCAAAATAAATTTATACAAGCCATTTACTGCCTCAAAGCATTGGTTGTGGGTTCTTATCCCATTTGGGACCAAATTTCAATAAGTCTTTCTTCACACTTATAAACATTCTTCATCCACTCTCGCACTTGTAATCAATCAAATTCATTGTATTATAACATATTCTAACCCAAAATGACATTTTACAAGCCATTTACTGCATCAAAGCAATGGTTGTGGGTTCTTATCCCATTTGGGACCAAATTTCAACAAGTCTTTCTTCACACTTCTAAACATTCTTCATCCATCTCTAGCACTTGTAATCAATCAAATTCATTGTATTATAACATACTCTAACCCAAAATAACTTTATACAAGTCATTTACTGCCTCAAAGCATTGGTTTTGGGTTCTTATCCCATTTGGGACCAAATTTCAATAAGTCTTTCTTCACACTTATAAACATTCTTCATCCACTCTAGCACTTGTAATCAATCAAATTCATTGTATTATAACATATTCTAACCCAAAATGACATTTTACAAGCCATTTACTGCATCAAAGCAATGGTTGTGGGTTCTTATCCCATTTGGGACTAAATTTGAACAAGTCTTTCTTCACACTTCTAAACATTCTTCATCCATCTCTAGCACTTGTAATCAATCAAATTCATTGTATTATAACATACTCTAACCCAAAATAACTTTATACAAGTCATTTACTGCCTCAAAGCATTGTTTTTGGGTTCTTATCCCATTTGGGACCAGATTTCAATAAGTCTTTCTTAACACTTCTAAACATTCTTCATCTATCTCTAGCACTTGTAATCAATCAAATGCATTGTATTATAACATATTCTAACCCAAAATAACCTTTTACAAGCCATTTACTGCCTCAAAGCAATGGTTGTGGGTTCTTATCCCATTTGGGACTAGATTTCAATAAGTCTTTCTTCACACTTCTAAACATTCTCCATCCATCTCTAGCACTTGTAATCAATCAAATTCATTGTATTATAACATATTCTAACCAAAAATAACTTTATACAAGTCATTTACTGCCTCAAAGCATTGGTTTTGGGTTCTTATCCCATTTAGGACCAGATTTCAATAAGTCTTTCTTAACACTTCTAAACATTCTTCATCCATCTCTAGCACTTGTAATCAATCAAATGCATTGTATTATAACATATTCTAACCCAAAATAACCTTATACAAGCCATTTACTGCCTCAAAGCAATGGTTGTGGGTTCTTATCCCATTTGGGACCAGATTTCAACAAGTCTTTCTTCACACTTCTAAACATTCTACATCCATCTCTAGCACTTGTAATCAATCAAATTCATTGTATTATAACATATTCTAACCCAAAATAACCTTTTACAAGCCATTTACTGCCTCAAAGCAATGGTTGTGGGTTCTTATCCCATTTGGGACCAGATTTCAACAAGTCTTTCTTCACACTTCTAAACATTCTTCATCCATCTCTAGGATTTGTAATCAAGCAAATTCATTGTATTATACCATATTCTAACCCAAAATAACTTTATACAAGCCATTTATTCCCTTAAAGCATTGGTTTTGGGTTCTTATCCCATTTGGGACCAGATTTCAATAAGTCTTTCTTCACACTTCTAAACATTCTTCATCCATCTCTAGCACTTGTAATCAATCAAATTCATTGTATTATAACATATTCTAACCCAAAATAACCTTTTATAAGCCATTAACTGCCTCAAAGCAATGGTTGTGGGTTCTTATCCCATTTGGGACCAGATTTCAACAAGTCTTTCTTCACACTTCTAAACATTCTTCATCCATTTCTAGCACTTGTAATCAATCAAATTCATTGTATTATAACATACTCTAACCCAAAATAACTTTATACAAGCCATTTACTGCCTCAAAGCATTGGTTTTGGGTTCTTATCCCATTTGGGACCAGATTTCAATAAGTCTTTCTTCACACTTCTAAACATTCTTCATCCATCTCTAGGACTTGTAATCAATCAAATTCATTGTATTATAACATATTCTAACCCAAAATAAATTTATACAAGCCATTTACTGCGTCAAAGCATTGGTTGTGGGTTCTTATCCCATTTGGGACCAGATTTCAACAAGTCTTTCTTCACACTTCTAAACATTCTGCATCCATCTCTAGCACTTCTAATCAATCAAATTCATTGTATTATAACATATTCTAACCCAAAATAACTTTATACAATCCATATACAGCCTCAAAGCATTGGTTGTGGGTTCTTACCCCATTTGCGACCAGATTTCAATAAGTCTTTCTTCACACTTCTAAACATTCTTCATCCATCTCTAGGACTTGTAATCAATCAAATTCATTGTATTATAACATATTCTAACCCAAAATAACTTTATACAAGCCATTTACTGCGTCAAAGCATTGGTTGTGGGTTCTTATCCCATTTGGGACCAGATTTCAACAAGTCTTTCTTCACACTTCTAAACATTCTACATCCATCTCTAGCACTTCTAATCCATCAAATTCATTGTATTATAACATATTCTAACCCAAAATAACTTTATACAATCCATATACAGCCTCAAAGCATTGGTTGTGGGTTCTTATCCCATTTGGGACCAGATTTCAATAAGTCTTTCTTCACACTTCTAAACATTCTTCATCCATCTCTAGGACTTGTAATCAATCAAATTCATTGTATTATAACATATTCTAACCCAAAATAACTTTATACAAGCCATTTACTGCCTCACAGCATTGGTTGTGGGTTCTTATCCCATTTGGGACCATATTTCAATAAGTCTTTCTTCACACTTCTAAACATTCTTCATCCATTCTAGCACTTGTAATCCATCAAATTCATTGTATTATAACATATTCTAACCCAAAATACCTTTTACAAGCCATTTACTGCATCAAATCAATGGTTGTGGGTTCTTATCCCATTTGAGACCAAATTTCAACAAGTCTTTCTTCACACTTCTAAACATTCTTCATCCATCTCTAGGATTTGTAATCAAGCAAATTCATTGTATTATACCATATTCTAACCCAAAATAACTTTATACAAGCCATTTACTGCCTCAAAGCATTGGTTTTGGGTTCTTATCCCATTTGGGACCAGATTTCAATAAGTCTTTCTTCACACTTCTAAACATTCTACATCCATCTCTAGCACTTGTAATCAATCAAATTCATTGTAATATAACATACTCTAACCCAAAATAACTTTATACAAGCCATTTACAGCCTCAAAGCTTGGTTGTGGGTTCTTATCTAATTTGGGACCAGATTTCAATAAGTCTTTCTTAACACTTCTAAACATTCTTCATCCATCTCTAGGACTTGTAATCAATTAAATTCATTGTATTATAACATATTCTAACCCAAAATAAATTTATACAAGCCATTTACTGCCTCAAAGCATTGGTTGTGGGTTCTTATCCCATTTGGGACCAAATTTCAATAAGTCTTTCTTCACACTTATAAACATTCTTCATCCACTCTCGCACTTGTAATCAATCAAATTCATTGTATTATAACATATTCTAACCCAAAATGACATTTTACAAGCCATTTACTGCATCAAAGCAATGGTTGTGGGTTCTTATCCCATTTGGGACCAAATTTCAACAAGACTTTCTTCACACTTCTAAACATTCTTCATCCATCTCTAGCACTTGTAATCAATCAAATTCATTGTATTATAACATACTCTAACCCAAAATAACTTTATACAAGTCATTTACTGCCTCAAAGCATTGGTTTTGGGTTCTTATCCCATTTGGGACCAGATTTCAATAAGTCTTTCTTAACACTTCTAAACATTCTTCATCCATCTCTAGCACTTGTAATCAATCAAATGCATTGTATTATAACATATTCTAACCCAAAATAACCTTATACAAGCCATTTACTGCCTCAAAGCAATGGTTGTGGGTTCTTATCCCATTTGGGACCAGATTTCAACAAGTCTTTCTTCACACTTCTAAACATTCTACATCCATCTCTAGCACTTGTAATCAATCAAATTCATTGTATTATAACATATTCTAACCCAAAATAAACTTTTACAAGCCATTTACTGCCTCAAAGCAATGGTTGTGGGTTCTTATCCCATTTGGGACCAGATTTCAACAAGTCTTTCTTCACACTTCTAAACATTCTTCATCCATCTCTAGGATTTGTAATCAAGCAAATTCATTGTATTATACCATATTCTAACCCAAAATAACTTTATACAAGCCATTTACTCCCTTAAAGCATTGGTTTTGGGTTCTTATCCCATTTGGGACCAGATTTCAATAAGTCTTTCTTCACACTTATAAACATTCTTCATCCATCTCTAGCACTTGTAATCAATCAAATTCATTGTATTATAACATATTCTAACCCAAAATAACCTTTTATAAGCCATTAACTGCCTCAAAGCAATGGTTGTGGGTTCTTATCCCATTTGGGACCAGATTTCAACAAGTCTTTCTTCACACTTCTAAACATTCTTCATCCATTTCTAGCACTTGTAATCAATCAAATTCATTGTATTATAACATACTCTAACCCAAAATAACTTTATACAAGCCATTTACTGCCTCAAAGCATTGGTTTTGGGTTCTTATCCCATTTGGGACCAGATTTCAATAAGTCTTTCTTCACACTTCTAAACATTCTTCATCCATCTCTAGGACTTGTAATCAATCAAATTCATTGTATTATAACATATTCTAACCCAAAATAAATTTATACAAGCCATTTACTGCGTCAAAGCATTGGTTGTGGGTTCTTATCCCATTTGGGACCAGATTTCAACAAGTCTTTCTTCACACTTCTAAACATTCTGCATCCATCTCTAGCACTTCTAATCAATCAAATTCATTGTATTATAACATATTCTAACCCAAAATAACTTTATACAATCCATATACAGCCTCAAAGCATTGGTTGTGGGTTCTTATCCCATTTGCGACCAGATTTCAATAAGTGTTTCTTCACACTTCTAAACATTCTTCATCCATCTCTAGGACTTGTAATCAATCAAATTCATTGTATTATAACATATTCTAACCCAAAATAACTTTATACAAGCCATTTACTGCGTCAAAGCATTGGTTGTGGGTTCTTATCCCATTTGGGACCAGATTTCAACAAGTCTTTCTTCACACTTCTAAACATTCTACATCCATCTCTAGCACTTCTAATCCATCTAATTCATTGTATTATAACATATTCTAACCCAAAATAACTTTATACAATCCATATACAGCCTCAAAGCATTGGTTGTTGGTTCTTATCCCATTTGGGACCAGATTTCAATAAGTCTTTCTTCACACTTCTAAACATTCTTCATCCATCTCTAGCACTTGTAATCAATCAAATGCATTGTATTATAACATATTCTAACCCAAAATAACCTTATACAAGCCATTTACTGCCTCAAAGCAATGGTTGTGGGTTCTTATCCCATTTGGGACCAGATTTCAACAAGTCTTTCTTCACACTTCTAAACATTCTACATCCATCTCTAGCACTTGTAATCAATCAAATTCATTGTATTATAACATATTCTAACCCAAAATAACCTTTTACAAGCCATTTACTGCCTCAAAGCAATGGTTGTGGGTTCTTATCCCATTTGGGACCAGATTTCAACAAGTCTTTCTTCACACTTCTAAACATTCTTCATCCATCTCTAGGATTTGTAATCAAGCAAATTCATTGTATTATACCATATTCTAACCCAAAATAACTTTATACAAGCCATTTACTCCCTTAAAGCATTGGTTTTGGGTTCTTATCCCATTTGGGACCAGATTTCAATAAGTCTTTCTTCACACTTATAAACATTCTTCATCCATCTCTAGCACTTGTAATCAATCAAATTCATTGTATTATAACATATTCTAACCCAAAATAACCTTTTATAAGCCATTAACTGCCTCAAAGCAATGGTTGTGGGTTCTTATCCCATTTGGGACCAGATTTCAACAAGTCTTTCTTCACACTTCTAAACATTCTTCATCCATTTCTAGCACTTGTAATCAATCAAATTCATTGTATTATAACATACTCTAACCCAAAATAACTTTATACAAGCCATTTACTGCCTCAAAGCATTGGTTTTGGGTTCTTATCCCATTTGGGACCAGATTTCAATAAGTCTTTCTTCACACTTCTAAACATTCTTCATCCATCTCTAGGACTTGTAATCAATCAAATTCATTGTATTATAACATATTCTAACCCAAAATAAATTTATACAAGCCATTTACTGCGTCAAAGCATTGGTTGTGGGTTCTTATCCCATTTGGGACCAGATTTCAACAAGTCTTTCTTCACACTTCTAAACATTCTGCATCCATCTCTAGCACTTCTAATCAATCAAATTCATTGTATTATAACATATTCTAACCCAAAATAACTTTATACAATCCATATACAGCCTCAAAGCATTGGTTGTGGGTTCTTATCCCATTTGCGACCAGATTTCAATAAGTGTTTCTTCACACTTCTAAACATTCTTCATCCATCTCTAGGACTTGTAATCAATCAAATTCATTGTATTATAACATATTCTAACCCAAAATAACTTTATACAAGCCATTTACTGCGTCAAAGCATTGGTTGTGGGTTCTTATCCCATTTGGGACCAGATTTCAACAAGTCTTTCTTCACACTTCTAAACATTCTACATCCATCTCTAGCACTTCTAATCCATCTAATTCATTGTATTATAACATATTCTAACCCAAAATAACTTTATACAATCCATATACAGCCTCAAAGCATTGGTTGTTGGTTCTTATCCCATTTGGGACCAGATTTCAATAAGTCTTTCTTCACACTTCTAAACATTCTTCATCCATCTCTAGGACTTGTAATCAATCAAATTCATTGTATTATAACATATTCTAACCCAAAATAACTTTATACAAGCCATTTACTGCCTCACAGCATTGGTTGTGGGTTCTTATCCCATTTGGGACCAGATTTCAATAAGTCTTTCTTCACACTTCTAAACATTCTTCATCCATTCTAGCACTTGTAATCCATCAAATTCATTGTATTATAACATATTCTAACCCAAAATACCTTTTACAAGCCATTTACTGCATCAAAGCAATGGTTGTGGGTTCTTATCCCATTTGAGACCAAATTTCAACAAGTCTTTCTTCACACTTCTAACCATTCTTCATCCATGTCTAGGACTTTTAATCAATCAAATTCATTGTATTATAACATATTCTAACCCAAAATAACTTTATACAAGCCATTTACTGCCTCAAAGCAATGGTTGTGGGTTCTTATCCCATTTGGGACCAGATTTCAATAAGTCTTTCTTCACACTTCTAAACATTCTTCATCCATCTCTAGGATTTGTAATCAAGAAAATTCATTGTATTATACCATATTCTAACCCAAAATAACTTTATACAAGCCATTTACTGCCTCAAAGCATTGGTTTTGGGTTCTTATCCCATTTGGGACCAGATTTCAATAAGTCTTTCTTCACACTTCTAAACATTCTACATCCATCTCTACCACTTGTAATCAATCAAATTCATTGTAATATAACATACTCTAACCCAAAATAACTTTATACAAGCCATTTACAGCCTCAAAGCTTGGTTGTGGGTTCTTATCCAATTTGGGACCAGATTTCAATAAGTCTTTCTTAACACTTCTAAACATTCTTCATCCATCTCTAGGACTTGTAATCAATTAAATTCATTGTATTATAACATATTCTAACCCAAAATAAATTTATACAAGCCATTTACTGCCTCAAAGCATTGGTTGTGGGTTCTTATCCCATTTGGGACCAAATTTCAATAAGTCTTTCTTCACACTTATAAACATTCTTCATCCACTCTAGCACTTGTAATCAATCAAATTCATTGTATTATAACATATTCTAACCCAAAATGACATTTTACAAGCCATTTACTGCATCAAAGCAATGGTTGTGGGTTCTTATCCCATTTGGGACCAAATTTGAACAAGTCTTTCTTCACACTTCTAAACATTCTTCATCCATCTCTAGCACTTGTAATCAATCAAATTCATTGTATTATAACATACTCTAACCCAAAATAACTTTATACAAGTCATTTACTGCCTCAAAGCATTGTTTTTGGGTTCTTATCCCATTTGGGACCAGATTTCAATAAGGCTTTCTTCACACTTTTAAAAATTCTTCATCCATGTCTAGCACTTGTAATCAATCAAATTCATTGTATTATAACATATTCTAACCCAAAATAACCTTATACAAACCATTTACTGCCTCAAAGCAATGGTTGTGGGTTCTTATCCCATTTGGGACCAGATTTCAATAAGTCTTTCTTCACACTTCTAAACATTCTTCATCCATCTCTAGCACTTGTAATCAATCAAATTCATTGTATTATAACATATTCTAACCCAAAATAACTTTATACAATCCATTTACAGCCTCAAAGCATTGGTTGTGGGTTCTTATCCCATTTGGGACCAGATTTCAACAAGTCTTTCTTCACATTTCTAAACATTCTTCATCCATCTCTAGGACTTGTAATCAATCAAATTCATTGTATTATAACATATTCTAACCCAAAATAACTTTATACAAGCCATTTACTGCCTCACAGCATTGGTTGTGGGTTCTTATCCCATTTGGGACCAGATTTCAATAAGTCTTTCTTCACACTTCTAAACATTCTTCATCCATTCTAGCACTTGTAATCGATCAAATTCATTGTATTATAACATATTCTAACCCAAAATAACCTTTTACAAGCCATTTACTGCATCAAAGCAATGGTTGTGGGTTCTTATCCCATTTGAGACCAAATTTCAACAAGTCTTTCTTCACACTTCTAACCATTCTTCATCCATGTCTAGGACTTGTAATCAATCAAATTCATTGTCTTATAACATACTCTAACCCAAAATAACTTTATACATTTACAGCCTCAAAGCTTGGTTGTGGGTTCTTATCCAATTTGGGACCAGATTTCAATAAGTCTTTCTTAACACTTCTAAACATTCTTCATCCATCTCTAGGACTTGTAATCAATTAAATTCATTGTATTATAACATATTCTAACCCAAAATAAATTTATACAAGCCATTTACTGCCTCAAAGCATTGGTTGTGGGTTCTTATCCCATTTGGGACCAAATTTCAATAAGTCTTTCTTCACACTTATAAACATTCTTCATCCACTCTAGCACTTGTAATCAATCAAATTCAATGTATTATAACATATTCTAACCCAAAATGACCTTTTACAAGCCATTTACTGCATCAAAGCAATGGTTGTGGGTTCTTATCCCATTTGGGACCAAATTTCAACAAGTCTTTCTTCACACTTCTAAACATTCTACATCCATCTCTAGCACTTGTAATCAATCAAATTCATTGTATTATAACATATTCTAACCCAAAATAACCTTTTACAAGCCATTTACTGCCTCAAAGCAATGGTTGTGGGTTCTTATCCCATTTGGGACCAGATTTCAACAAGTCTTTCTTCACACTTCTAAACATTCTTCATCCATCTCTAGGATTTGTAATCAATCAAATACATTGTATTATACCATGTTCTAACCCAAAATAACTTTATACAAGCCATTTACTGCCTCAAAGCATTGGTTTTGGGTTCTTATCCCATTTGGGACCAGATTTCAATAAGTCTTTCTTCACACTTCTAACCATTCTTCATCCATCTCTAGCACTTGTAATCAATCAAATTCATTGTATTATAACATATTCTAACCCAAAATAACCTTTTACAAGCCATTTACTGCCTCAAAGCAATGGTTGTGGGTTCTTATCCCATTTGGGACCAGATTTCAACAAGTCTTTCTTCACACTTCTAAACATTCTTCATCCATCTCTAGCACTTGTAATCAATCAAATTCATTGTATTATAACATACTCTAACCCAAAATAACTTTATACAAGCCATTTACTGCCTCAAAGCATTGGTTGTGGGTTCTTATCCCATTTGGGACCAAATTTCAATAAGTCTTTCTTCACACTTATAAACATTCTTCATCCACTCTAGCACTTGTAATCAATCAAATTCATTGTATTATAACATATTCTAACCCAAAATAACATTTTACAAGCCATTTACTGCATCAAAGCAATGGTTGTGGGTTCTTATCCCATTTGGGACCAAATTTCAACAAGTCTTTCTTCACACTTCTAAACATTCTTCATCCATCTCTAGCACTTGTAATCAATCAAATTCATTGTATTATAACATACTCTAACCCAAAATAACTTTATACAAGTCATTTACTGCCTCAAAGCATTGGTTTTGGGTTCTTATCCCATTTGGGACCAGATTTCAATAAGTCTTTCTTAACACTTCTAAACATTCTTCATCTATCTCTAGCACTTGTAATCAATCAAATGCATTGTATTATAACATATTCTAACCCAAAATAACCTTTTACAAGCCATTTACTGCCTCAAAGCAATGGTTGTGGGTTCTTATCCCATTTGGGACTAGATTTCAATAAGTCTTTCTTCACACTTCTAAACATTCTCCATCCATCTCTAGCACTTGTAATCAATCAAATTCATTGTATTATAACATATTCTAACCAAAAATAACTTTATACAATCCATTTACAGCCTCAAAGCATTGGTTGTGGGTTCTTATCCCATTTGGGACAAAATTTCAACAAGGCTTTCTTCACACTTTTAAAAATTCTTCATCCATGTCTAGCACTTGTAATCAATAAAATTCATTGTATTATAACATATTCTAACCCAAAATAACCTTATACAAACCATTTACTGCCTCAAAGCAATGGTTGTGGGTTCTTATCCCATTTGGGACCAGATTTCAATAAGTCTTTCTTCACACTTCTAAACATTCTTCATCCATCTCTAGCACTTGTAATCAATCAAATTCATTGTATTATAACATATTCTAACCCAAAATAACTTTATACAATCCATTTACAGCCTCAAAGCATTGGTTGTGGGTTCTTATCCCATTTGGGACCAGATTTCAACAAGTCTTTCTTCACATTTCTAAACATTCTTCATCCATCTCTAGGACTTGTAATCAATCAAATTCATTGTATTATAACATATTCTAACCCAAAATAACTTTATACAAGCCATTTACTGCCTCACAGCATTGGTTGTGGGTTCTTATCCCATTTGGGACCAGATTTCAATAAGTCTTTCTTCACACTTCTAAACATTCTTCATCCATTCTAGCACTTGTAATCGATCAAATTCATTGTATTATAACATATTCTAACCCAAAATAACCTTTTACAAGCCATTTACTGCATCAAAGCAATGGTTGTGGGTTCTTATCCCATTTGGGACCAAATTTCAACAAGTCTTTCTTCACACTTCTAAACATTCTACATCCATCTCTAGCACTTGTAATCAATCAAATTCATTGTATTATAACATATTCTAACCCAAAATAACCTTTTACAAGCCATTTACTGCCTCAAAGCAATGGTTGTGGGTTCTTATCCCATTTGGGACCAGATTTCAACAAGTCTTTCTTCACACTTCTAAACATTCTTCATCCATCTCTAGGACTTGTAATCAATCAAATTCATTGTATTATAACATATTCTAACCCAAAATAACTTTATACAAGCCATTTACTGCCTCACAGCATTGGTTGTGGGTTCTTATCCCATTTGGGACCAGATTTCAATAAGTCTTTCTTCACACTTCTAAACATTCTTCATCCATTCTAGCACTTGTAATCCATCAAATTCATTGTATTATAACATATTCTAACCCAAAATACCTTTTACAAGCCATTTACTGCATCAAAGCAATGGTTGTGGGTTCTTATCCCATTTGAGACCAAATTTCAACAAGTCTTTCTTCACACTTCTAACCATTCTTCATCCATGTCTAGGACTTTTAATCAATCAAATTCATTGTATTATAACATATTCTAACCCAAAATAACTTTATACAAGCCATTTACTGCCTCAAAGCAATGGTTGTGGGTTCTTATCCCATTTGGGACCAGATTTCAATAAGTCTTTCTTCACACTTCTAAACATTCTTCATCCATCTCTAGGATTTGTAATCAAGAAAATTCATTGTATTATACCATATTCTAACCCAAAATAACTTTATACAAGCCATTTACTGCCTCAAAGCATTGGTTTTGGGTTCTTATCCCATTTGGGACCAGATTTCAATAAGTCTTTCTTCACACTTCTAAACATTCTACATCCATCTCTACCACTTGTAATCAATCAAATTCATTGTAATATAACATACTCTAACCCAAAATAACTTTATACAAGCCATTTACAGCCTCAAAGCTTGGTTGTGGGTTCTTATCCAATTTGGGACCAGATTTCAATAAGTCTTTCTTAACACTTCTAAACATTCTTCATCCATCTCTAGGACTTGTAATCAATTAAATTCATTGTATTATAACATATTCTAACCCAAAATAAATTTATACAAGCCATTTACTGCCTCAAAGCATTGGTTGTGGGTTCTTATCCCATTTGGGACCAAATTTCAATAAGTCTTTCTTCACACTTATAAACATTCTTCATCCACTCTAGCACTTGTAATCAATCAAATTCATTGTATTATAACATATTCTAACCCAAAATGACATTTTACAAGCCATTTACTGCATCAAAGCAATGGTTGTGGGTTCTTATCCCATTTGGGACCAAATTTGAACAAGTCTTTCTTCACACTTCTAAACATTCTTCATCCATCTCTAGCACTTGTAATCAATCAAATTCATTGTATTATAACATACTCTAACCCAAAATAACTTTATACAAGTCATTTACTGCCTCAAAGCATTGTTTTTGGGTTCTTATCCCATTTGGGACCAGATTTCAATAAGGCTTTCTTCACACTTTTAAAAATTCTTCATCCATGTCTAGCACTTGTAATCAATCAAATTCATTGTATTATAACATATTCTAACCCAAAATAACCTTATACAAACCATTTACTGCCTCAAAGCAATGGTTGTGGGTTCTTATCCCATTTGGGACCAGATTTCAATAAGTCTTTCTTCACACTTCTAAACATTCTTCATCCATCTCTAGCACTTGTAATCAATCAAATTCATTGTATTATAACATATTCTAACCCAAAATAACTTTATACAATCCATTTACAGCCTCAAAGCATTGGTTGTGGGTTCTTATCCCATTTGGGACCAGATTTCAACAAGTCTTTCTTCACATTTCTAAACATTCTTCATCCATCTCTAGGACTTGTAATCAATCAAATTCATTGTATTATAACATATTCTAACCCAAAATAACTTTATACAAGCCATTTACTGCCTCACAGCATTGGTTGTGGGTTCTTATCCCATTTGGGACCAGATTTCAATAAGTCTTTCTTCACACTTCTAAACATTCTTCATCCATTCTAGCACTTGTAATCGATCAAATTCATTGTATTATAACATATTCTAACCCAAAATAACCTTTTACAAGCCATTTACTGCATCAAAGCAATGGTTGTGGGTTCTTATCCCATTTGAGACCAAATTTCAACAAGTCTTTCTTCACACTTCTAACCATTCTTCATCCATGTCTAGGACTTGTAATCAATCAAATTCATTGTCTTATAACATACTCTAACCCAAAATAACTTTATACATTTACAGCCTCAAAGCTTGGTTGTGGGTTCTTATCCAATTTGGGACCAGATTTCAATAAGTCTTTCTTAACACTTCTAAACATTCTTCATCCATCTCTAGGACTTGTAATCAATTAAATTCATTGTATTATAACATATTCTAACCCAAAATAAATTTATACAAGCCATTTACTGCCTCAAAGCATTGGTTGTGGGTTCTTATCCCATTTGGGACCAAATTTCAATAAGTCTTTCTTCACACTTATAAACATTCTTCATCCACTCTAGCACTTGTAATCAATCAAATTCAATGTATTATAACATATTCTAACCCAAAATGACCTTTTACAAGCCATTTACTGCATCAAAGCAATGGTTGTGGGTTCTTATCCCATTTGGGACCAAATTTCAACAAGTCTTTCTTCACACTTCTAAACATTCTACATCCATCTCTAGCACTTGTAATCAATCAAATTCATTGTATTATAACATATTCTAACCCAAAATAACCTTTTACAAGCCATTTACTGCCTCAAAGCAATGGTTGTGGGTTCTTATCCCATTTGGGACCAGATTTCAACAAGTCTTTCTTCACACTTCTAAACATTCTTCATCCATCTCTAGGATTTGTAATCAATCAAATACATTGTATTATACCATGTTCTAACCCAAAATAACTTTATACAAGCCATTTACTGCCTCAAAGCATTGGTTTTGGGTTCTTATCCCATTTGGGACCAGATTTCAATAAGTCTTTCTTCACACTTCTAACCATTCTTCATCCATCTCTAGCACTTGTAATCAATCAAATTCATTGTATTATAACATATTCTAACCCAAAATAACCTTTTACAAGCCATTTACTGCCTCAAAGCAATGGTTGTGGGTTCTTATCCCATTTGGGACCAGATTTCAACAAGTCTTTCTTCACACTTCTAAACATTCTTCATCCATCTCTAGCACTTGTAATCAATCAAATTCATTGTATTATAACATACTCTAACCCAAAATAACTTTATACAAGCCATTTACTGCCTCAAAGCATTGGTTGTGGGTTCTTATCCCATTTGGGACCAAATTTCAATAAGTCTTTCTTCACACTTATAAACATTCTTCATCCACTCTAGCACTTGTAATCAATCAAATTCATTGTATTATAACATATTCTAACCCAAAATAACATTTTACAAGCCATTTACTGCATCAAAGCAATGGTTGTGGGTTCTTATCCCATTTGGGACCAAATTTCAACAAGTCTTTCTTCACACTTCTAAACATTCTTCATCCATCTCTAGCACTTGTAATCAATCAAATTCATTGTATTATAACATACTCTAACCCAAAATAACTTTATACAAGTCATTTACTGCCTCAAAGCATTGGTTTTGGGTTCTTATCCCATTTGGGACCAGATTTCAATAAGTCTTTCTTAACACTTCTAAACATTCTTCATCTATCTCTAGCACTTGTAATCAATCAAATGCATTGTATTATAACATATTCTAACCCAAAATAACCTTTTACAAGCCATTTACTGCCTCAAAGCAATGGTTGTGGGTTCTTATCCCATTTGGGACTAGATTTCAATAAGTCTTTCTTCACACTTCTAAACATTCTCCATCCATCTCTAGCACTTGTAATCAATCAAATTCATTGTATTATAACATATTCTAACCAAAAATAACTTTATACAATCCATTTACAGCCTCAAAGCATTGGTTGTGGGTTCTTATCCCATTTGGGACAAAATTTCAACAAGGCTTTCTTCACACTTTTAAAAATTCTTCATCCATGTCTAGCACTTGTAATCAATAAAATTCATTGTATTATAACATATTCTAACCCAAAATAACCTTATACAAACCATTTACTGCCTCAAAGCAATGGTTGTGGGTTCTTATCCCATTTGGGACCAGATTTCAATAAGTCTTTCTTCACACTTCTAAACATTCTTCATCCATCTCTAGCACTTGTAATCAATCAAATTCATTGTATTATAACATATTCTAACCCAAAATAACTTTATACAATCCATTTACAGCCTCAAAGCATTGGTTGTGGGTTCTTATCCCATTTGGGACCAGATTTCAACAAGTCTTTCTTCACATTTCTAAACATTCTTCATCCATCTCTAGGACTTGTAATCAATCAAATTCATTGTATTATAACATATTCTAACCCAAAATAACTTTATACAAGCCATTTACTGCCTCACAGCATTGGTTGTGGGTTCTTATCCCATTTGGGACCAGATTTCAATAAGTCTTTCTTCACACTTCTAAACATTCTTCATCCATTCTAGCACTTGTAATCGATCAAATTCATTGTATTATAACATATTCTAACCCAAAATAACCTTTTACAAGCCATTTACTGCATCAAAGCAATGGTTGTGGGTTCTTATCCCATTTGAGACCAAATTTCAACAAGTCTTTCTTCACACTTCTAACCATTCTTCATCCATGTCTAGGACTTGTAATCAATCAAATTCATTGTCTTATAACATACTCTAACCCAAAATAACTTTATACATTTACAGCCTCAAAGCTTGGTTGTGGGTTCTTATCCAATTTGGGACCAGATTTCAATAAGTCTTTCTTAACACTTCTAAACATTCTTCATCCATCTCTAGGACTTGTAATCAATTAAATTCATTGTATTATAACATATTCTAACCCAAAATAAATTTATACAAGCCATTTACTGCCTCAAAGCATTGGTTGTGGGTTCTTATCCCATTTGGGACCAAATTTCAATAAGTCTTTCTTCACACTTATAAACATTCTTCATCCACTCTAGCACTTGTAATCAATCAAATTCAATGTATTATAACATATTCTAACCCAAAATGACCTTTTACAAGCCATTTACTGCATCAAAGCAATGGTTGTGGGTTCTTATCCCATTTGGGACCAAATTTCAACAAGTCTTTCTTCACACTTCTAAACATTCTACATCCATCTCTAGCACTTGTAATCAATCAAATTCATTGTATTATAACATATTCTAACCCAAAATAACCTTTTACAAGCCATTTACTGCCTCAAAGCAATGGTTGTGGGTTCTTATCCCATTTGGGACCAGATTTCAACAAGTCTTTCTTCACACTTCTAAACATTCTTCATCCATCTCTAGGATTTGTAATCAATCAAATACATTGTATTATACCATGTTCTAACCCAAAATAACTTTATACAAGCCATTTACTGCCTCAAAGCATTGGTTTTGGGTTCTTATCCCATTTGGGACCAGATTTCAATAAGTCTTTCTTCACACTTCTAACCATTCTTCATCCATCTCTAGCACTTGTAATCAATCAAATTCATTGTATTATAACATATTCTAACCCAAAATAACCTTTTACAAGCCATTTACTGCCTCAAAGCAATGGTTGTGGGTTCTTATCCCATTTGGGACCAGATTTCAACAAGTCTTTCTTCACACTTCTAAACATTCTTCATCCATCTCTAGGATTTGTAATCAATCAAATACATTGTATTATACCATGTTCTAACCCAAAATAACTTTATACAAGCCATTTACTGCCTCAAAGCATTGGTTTTGGGTTCTTATCCCATTTGGGACCAGATTTCAATAAGTCTTTCTTCACACTTCTAACCATTCTTCATCCATCTCTAGCACTTGTAATCAATCAAATTCATTGTATTATAACATATTCTAACCCAAAATAACCTTTTACAAGCCATTTACTGCCTCAAAGCAATGGTTGTGGGTTCTTATCCCATTTGGGACCAGATTTCAACAAGTCTTTCTTCACACTTCTAAACATTCTTCATCCATCTCTAGCACTTGTAATCAATCAAATTCATTGTATTATAACATACTCTAACCCAAAATAACTTTATACAAGCCATTTACTGCCTCAAAGCATTGGTTGTGGGTTCTTATCCCATTTGGGACCAAATTTCAATAAGTCTTTCTTCACACTTATAAACATTCTTCATCCACTCTAGCACTTGTAATCAATCAAATTCATTGTATTATAACATATTCTAACCCAAAATAACATTTTACAAGCCATTTACTGCATCAAAGCAATGGTTGTGGGTTCTTATCCCATTTGGGACCAAATTTCAACAAGTCTTTCTTCACACTTCTAAACATTCTTCATCCATCTCTAGCACTTGTAATCAATCAAATTCATTGTATTATAACATACTCTAACCCAAAATAACTTTATACAAGTCATTTACTGCCTCAAAGCATTGGTTTTGGGTTCTTATCCCATTTGGGACCAGATTTCAATAAGTCTTTCTTAACACTTCTAAACATTCTTCATCTATCTCTAGCACTTGTAATCAATCAAATGCATTGTATTATAACATATTCTAACCCAAAATAACCTTTTACAAGCCATTTACTGCCTCAAAGCAATGGTTGTGGGTTCTTATCCCATTTGGGACTAGATTTCAATAAGTCTTTCTTCACACTTCTAAACATTCTCCATCCATCTCTAGCACTTGTAATCAATCAAATTCATTGTATTATAACATATTCTAACCAAAAATAACTTTATACAATCCATTTACAGCCTCAAAGCATTGGTTGTGGGTTCTTATCCCATTTGGGACAAAATTTCAACAAGGCTTTCTTCACACTTTTAAAAATTCTTCATCCATGTCTAGCACTTGTAATCAATCAAATTCATTGTATTATAACATATTCTAACCCAAAATAACCTTATACAAACCATTTACTGCCTCAAAGCAATGGTTGTGGGTTCTTATCCCATTTGGGACCAGATTTCAATAAGTCTTTCTTCACACTTCTAAACATTCTTCATCCATCTCTAGCACTTGTAATCAATCAAATTCATTGTATTATAACATATTCTAACCCAAAATAACTTTATACAATCCATTTACAGCCTCAAAGCATTGGTTGTGGGTTCTTATCCCATTTGGGACCAGATTTCAACAAGTCTTTCTTCACATTTCTAAACATTCTTCATCCATCTCTAGGACTTGTAATCAATCAAATTCATTGTATTATAACATATTCTAACCCAAAATAACTTTATACAAGCCATTTACTGCCTCACAGCATTGGTTGTGGGTTCTTATCCCATTTGGGACCAGATTTCAATAAGTCTTTCTTCACACTTCTAAACATTCTTCATCCATTCTAGCACTTGTAATCGATCAAATTCATTGTATTATAACATATTCTAACCCAAAATAACCTTTTACAAGCCATTTACTGCATCAAAGCAATGGTTGTGGGTTCTTATCCCATTTGAGACCAAATTTCAACAAGTCTTTCTTCACACTTCTAACCATTCTTCATCCATGTCTAGGACTTGTAATCAATCAAATTCATTGTCTTATAACATACTCTAACCCAAAATAACTTTATACATTTACAGCCTCAAAGCTTGGTTGTGGGTTCTTATCCAATTTGGGACCAGATTTCAATAAGTCTTTCTTAACACTTCTAAACATTCTTCATCCATCTCTAGGACTTGTAATCAATTAAATTCATTGTATTATAACATATTCTAACCCAAAATAAATTTATACAAGCCATTTACTGCCTCAAAGCATTGGTTGTGGGTTCTTATCCCATTTGGGACCAAATTTCAATAAGTCTTTCTTCACACTTATAAACATTCTTCATCCACTCTAGCACTTGTAATCAATCAAATTCAATGTATTATAACATATTCTAACCCAAAATGACCTTTTACAAGCCATTTACTGCATCAAAGCAATGGTTGTGGGTTCTTATCCCATTTGGGACCAAATTTCAACAAGTCTTTCTTCACACTTCTAAACATTCTACATCCATCTCTAGCACTTGTAATCAATCAAATTCATTGTATTATAACATATTCTAACCCAAAATAACCTTTTACAAGCCATTTACTGCCTCAAAGCAATGGTTGTGGGTTCTTATCCCATTTGGGACCAGATTTCAACAAGTCTTTCTTCACACTTCTAAACATTCTTCATCCATCTCTAGGATTTGTAATCAATCAAATACATTGTATTATACCATGTTCTAACCCAAAATAACTTTATACAAGCCATTTACTGCCTCAAAGCATTGGTTTTGGGTTCTTATCCCATTTGGGACCAGATTTCAATAAGTCTTTCTTCACACTTCTAACCATTCTTCATCCATCTCTAGCACTTGTAATCAATCAAATTCATTGTATTATAACATATTCTAACCCAAAATAACCTTTTACAAGCCATTTACTGCCTCAAAGCAATGGTTGTGGGTTCTTATCCCATTTGGGACCAGATTTCAACAAGTCTTTCTTCACACTTCTAAACATTCTTCATCCATCTCTAGGATTTGTAATCAATCAAATACATTGTATTATACCATGTTCTAACCCAAAATAACTTTATACAAGCCATTTACTGCCTCAAAGCATTGGTTTTGGGTTCTTATCCCATTTGGGACCAGATTTCAATAAGTCTTTCTTCACACTTCTAACCATTCTTCATCCATCTCTAGCACTTGTAATCAATCAAATTCATTGTATTATAACATATTCTAACCCAAAATAACCTTTTACAAGCCATTTACTGCCTCAAAGCAATGGTTGTGGGTTCTTATCCCATTTGGGACCAGATTTCAACAAGTCTTTCTTCACACTTCTAAACATTCTTCATCCATCTCTAGCACTTGTAATCAATCAAATTCATTGTATTATAACATACTCTAACCCAAAATAACTTTATACAAGCCATTTACTGCCTCAAAGCATTGGTTGTGGGTTCTTATCCCATTTGGGACCAAATTTCAATAAGTCTTTCTTCACACTTATAAACATTCTTCATCCACTCTAGCACTTGTAATCAATCAAATTCATTGTATTATAACATATTCTAACCCAAAATAACATTTTACAAGCCATTTACTGCATCAAAGCAATGGTTGTGGGTTCTTATCCCATTTGGGACCAAATTTCAACAAGTCTTTCTTCACACTTCTAAACATTCTTCATCCATCTCTAGCACTTGTAATCAATCAAATTCATTGTATTATAACATACTCTAACCCAAAATAACTTTATACAAGTCATTTACTGCCTCAAAGCATTGGTTTTGGGTTCTTATCCCATTTGGGACCAGATTTCAATAAGTCTTTCTTAACACTTCTAAACATTCTTCATCTATCTCTAGCACTTGTAATCAATCAAATGCATTGTATTATAACATATTCTAACCCAAAATAACCTTTTACAAGCCATTTACTGCCTCAAAGCAATGGTTGTGGGTTCTTATCCCATTTGGGACTAGATTTCAATAAGTCTTTCTTCACACTTCTAAACATTCTCCATCCATCTCTAGCACTTGTAATCAATCAAATTCATTGTATTATAACATATTCTAACCAAAAATAACTTTATACAATCCATTTACAGCCTCAAAGCATTGGTTGTGGGTTCTTATCCCATTTGGGACAAAATTTCAACAAGGCTTTCTTCACACTTTTAAAAATTCTTCATCCATGTCTAGCACTTGTAATCAATCAAATTCATTGTATTATAACATATTCTAACCCAAAATAACCTTATACAAACCATTTACTGCCTCAAAGCAATGGTTGTGGGTTCTTATCCCATTTGGGACCAGATTTCAATAAGTCTTTCTTCACACTTCTAAACATTCTTCATCCATCTCTAGCACTTGTAATCAATCAAATTCATTGTATTATAACATATTCTAACCCAAAATAACTTTATACAATCCATTTACAGCCTCAAAGCATTGGTTGTGGGTTCTTATCCCATTTGGGACCAGATTTCAACAAGTCTTTCTTCACATTTCTAAACATTCTTCATCCATCTCTAGGACTTGTAATCAATCAAATTCATTGTATTATAACATATTCTAACCCAAAATAACTTTATACAAGCCATTTACTGCCTCACAGCATTGGTTGTGGGTTCTTATCCCATTTGGGACCAGATTTCAATAAGTCTTTCTTCACACTTCTAAACATTCTTCATCCATTCTAGCACTTGTAATCGATCAAATTCATTGTATTATAACATATTCTAACCCAAAATAACCTTTTACAAGCCATTTACTGCATCAAAGCAATGGTTGTGGGTTCTTATCCCATTTGAGACCAAATTTCAACAAGTCTTTCTTCACACTTCTAACCATTCTTCATCCATGTCTAGGACTTGTAATCAATCAAATTCATTGTCTTATAACATACTCTAACCCAAAATAACTTTATACATTTACAGCCTCAAAGCTTGGTTGTGGGTTCTTATCCAATTTGGGACCAGATTTCAATAAGTCTTTCTTAACACTTCTAAACATTCTTCATCCATCTCTAGGACTTGTAATCAATTAAATTCATTGTATTATAACATATTCTAACCCAAAATAAATTTATACAAGCCATTTACTGCCTCAAAGCATTGGTTGTGGGTTCTTATCCCATTTGGGACCAAATTTCAATAAGTCTTTCTTCACACTTATAAACATTCTTCATCCACTCTAGCACTTGTAATCAATCAAATTCAATGTATTATAACATATTCTAACCCAAAATGACCTTTTACAAGCCATTTACTGCATCAAAGCAATGGTTGTGGGTTCTTATCCCATTTGGGACCAAATTTCAACAAGTCTTTCTTCACACTTCTAAACATTCTACATCCATCTCTAGCACTTGTAATCAATCAAATTCATTGTATTATAACATATTCTAACCCAAAATAACCTTTTACAAGCCATTTACTGCCTCAAAGCAATGGTTGTGGGTTCTTATCCCATTTGGGACCAGATTTCAACAAGTCTTTCTTCACACTTCTAAACATTCTTCATCCATCTCTAGGATTTGTAATCAATCAAATACATTGTATTATACCATGTTCTAACCCAAAATAACTTTATACAAGCCATTTACTGCCTCAAAGCATTGGTTTTGGGTTCTTATCCCATTTGGGACCAGATTTCAATAAGTCTTTCTTCACACTTCTAACCATTCTTCATCCATCTCTAGCACTTGTAATCAATCAAATTCATTGTATTATAACATATTCTAACCCAAAATAACCTTTTACAAGCCATTTACTGCCTCAAAGCAATGGTTGTGGGTTCTTATCCCATTTGGGACCAGATTTCAACAAGTCTTTCTTCACACTTCTAAACATTCTTCATCCATCTCTAGCACTTGTAATCAATCAAATCCATTGTATTATAACATACTCTAACCCAAAATAACTTTATACAAGCCATTTACTGCCTCAAAGCATTGGTTTTGGGTTCTTATCCCATTTGGGACCAGATTTCAATAAGTCTTTCTTCACACTTCTAAACATTCTTCATCCATCTCTAGCACTTGTAATCAATCAAATGCATTGTATTATAACATATTCTAACCCAAAATAACCTTTTACAAGCCATTTACTGCCTCAAAGCAATGGTTGTGGGTTCTTATCCCATTTGGGACCAGATTTCAATAAGTCTTTCTTCACACTTCTAAACATTCTCCATCCATCTCTAGCACTTGTAATCAATCAAATTCATTGTATTATAACATATTCTAACCAAAAATAACTTTATACAATCCATTTACAGCCTCAAAGCATTGGTTGTGGGTTCTTATCCCATTTGGGACAAAATTTCAACAAGGCTTTCTTCACACTTTTAAACATTCTTCATCCATGTCTATCACTTGTAATCAATCAAATTCATTGTATTATAACATATTCTAACCCAAAATAACCTTATACAAGCCATTTACTGCCTCAAAGCAATGGTTGTGGGTTCTTATCCCATTTGGGACCAGATTTCAATAAGTCTTTCTTCACACTTCTAAACATTCTTCATCCATCTCTAGCACTTGTAATCAATCAAATTCATTGTATTATAACATATTCTAACCCAAAATAACTTTATACAATCCATTTACTGCATCAAAGCAATGGTTGTGGGTTCTTATCCCATTTGAGACCAAACTTCAATAAGTCTTTCTTCACACTTCTAAACATTCTTCATCCATCTCTAGCACTTGTAATCAATCAAATTCATTGTATTATAACATATTCTAACCCAAACTAACTTTATACAATCCATTTACAGCCTCAAAGCATTGGTTGTGGGTTCTTATCCCATTTGGGACCAATTTTCAACAAGTCTTTCTTCACACTTCTAAACATTCTTCATCCATCTCTAGCACTTGTAATCAATCAAATTCATTGTATTATAACATATTCTAACCCAAAATAACCTTTTACAAGCCATTTACTACCTCAAAGCAATGGTTGTGGGTTCTTATCCCATTTGGGACCAGATTTCAACAAGTCTTTCTTCACACTTCTAAAGATTCTTCATCCATCTCTAGCACTTGTAATCAATCAAATTCATTGTATTATAACATACTCTAACCCAAAATAACTTTATACAAGCCATTTACAGCCTCAAAGCTTGGTTGTGGGTTCTTATCCAATTTGGGACCAGATTTCAATAAGTCTTTCTTAACACTTCTAAACATTCTTCATCCATCTCTAGGACTTGTAATCAATTAAATTCATTGTATTATAATATATTCTAACCCAAAATAAATTTATAAAGCCATTTACTGCCTCAAAGCATTGGTTGTGGGTTCTTATCCTATTTGGGACCAGATTTCAACAAGTCTTTCTTCACACTTCTAAACATTCTTCATCCATCTCTAGCACTTGTAATCAATCAAATTCATTGTATTATAACATATTCTAACCCAAAATAACTTTATACAATCCATTTACAGCCTCAAAGCATTGGTTGTGGGTTCTTATCCCATTTGGGACCAGATTTCAACAAGTCTTTCTGCACACTTCTAAACATTCTTCATCCATCTCTAGGACTTGTAATCAATCAAATTCATTGTATTATAACATATTCTAACCCAAAATAACTTTATACAAGCCATTTACTGCCTCACAGCATTGGTTGTGGGTTCTTATCCCATTTGGGACCAGATTTCAATAAATCTTTCTTCACACTTCTAAACATTCTTCATCCATTCTAGCACTTGTAATCGATCAAATTCATTGTATTATAACATATTCTAACCCAAAATAACCTTTTACAAGCCATTTACTGTATCAAAGCAATGGTTGTGGGTTCTTATCCCATTTGAGACCAAATTTCAACAAGTCTTTCTTCACACTTCTAACCATTCTTCATCCATGTCTAGGACTTGTAATCAATCAAATTCATTGTATTATAACATATTCTAACCCAAAATAACTTTATACAAGCCATTTACTGCCTCAAAGCAATGGTTGTGGGTTCTTATCCAATTTGGGACGAGATTTCAACAAGTCTTTCTTCACACTTCTAAACATTCTACATCCATCTCTAGCACTTGTAATCAATCAAATTCATTGTATTATAACATATTCTAACCCAAAATAACCTTATACAAGCCATTTACTGCCTCAAAGCAATGGTTGTGGGTTCTTATCCCATTTGGGACCAGATTTCAATAAGTCTTTCTTCACACTTCTAAACATTCTTCATCCATCTCTAGCACTTGTAATCAATCAAATTTATTGTATTATAACATATTCTAACCCAAAATAACTTTATACAATCCATTTACAGCCTCAAAGCATTGGTTGTGGGTTCTTATCCCATTTGGGACCAATTTTCAACAAGTCTTTCTTCACACTTCTAAAGATTCTTCATCCATCTCTAGCACTTGTAATCAATCAAATTCATTGTATTATAACATATTCTAACCCAAAATAACCTTATACAAGCCATTTACTGCCTCAAAGCAATGGTTGTGGGTTCTTATCCCATTTGGGACCAGATTTCAATAAGTCTTTCTTCACACTTCTAAACATTCTTCATCCATCTCTAGCACTTGTAATCAATCAAATTCATTGTATTATAACATATTCTAACCCAAAATAACTTTATACAATCCATTTACAGCCTCAAAGCATTGGTTGTGGGTTCTTATCCCATTTGGGACCAATTTTCAACAAGTCTTTCTTCACACTTCTAAAGATTCTTCATCCATCTCTAGCACTTGTAATCAATCAAATTCATTGTATTATAACATACTCTAACCCAAAATAACTTTATACAAGCCATTTACAGCCTCAAAGCTTGGTTGTGGGTTCTTATCCAATTTGGGACCAGATTTAAATAAGTCTTTCTTAACACTTCTAAACATTCTTCATCCATCTCTAGGACTTGTAATCAATTAAATTCATTGTATTATAACATATTCTAACCCAAAATAAATTTATACAAGCCATTTACTGCCTCAAAGCATTGGTTGTGGGTTCTTATCCCATTTGGGACCAAATTTCAATAAGTCTTTCTTCACACTTCTAAACATTCTTCATCCATCTCTAGCACTTGTAATCAATCAAATTCATTGTATTATAACATATTCTAACCCAAAATAACTTTATACAATCCATTTACAGCCTCAAAGCATTGGTTGTGGGTTCTTATCCCATTTGGGACCAATTTTCAACAAGTCTTTCTTCACACTTCTAAACATTCTTCATCCATCTCTAGCACTTGTAATCAATCAAATTCATTGTATTATAACATATTCTAACCCAAAATAACCTTTTACAAGCCATTTACTACCTCAAAGCAATGGTTGTGGGTTCTTATCCCATTTGGGACCAGATTTCAACAAGTCTTTCTTCACACTTCTAAAGATTCTTCATCCATCTCTAGCACTTGTAATCAATCAAATTCATTGTATTATAACATACTCTAACCCAAAATAACTTTATACAAGCCATTTACAGCCTCAAAGCTTGGTTGTGGGTTCTTATCCAATTTGGGACCAGATTTCAATAAGTCTTTCTTAACACTTCTAAACATTCTTCATCCATCTCTAGGACTTGTAATCAATTAAATTCATTGTATTATAATATATTCTAACCCAAAATAAATTTATAAAGCCATTTACTGCCTCAAAGCATTGGTTGTGGGTTCTTATCCTATTTGGGACCAGATTTCAACAAGTCTTTCTTCACACTTCTAAACATTCTTCATCCATCTCTAGCACTTGTAATCAATCAAATTCATTGTATTATAACATATTCTAACCCAAAATAACTTTATACAATCCATTTACAGCCTCAAAGCATTGGTTGTGGGTTCTTATCCCATTTGGGACCAGATTTCAACAAGTCTTTCTTCACACTTCTAAACATTCTTCATCCATCTTTAGGACTTGTAATCAATCAAATTCATTGTATTATAACATATTCTAACCCAAAATAACTTTATACAAGCCATTTACTGCCTCACAGCATTGGTTGTGGGTTCTTATCCCATTTGGGACCAGATTTCAATAAGTCTTTCTTCACACTTCTAAACATTCTTCATCCATTCTAGCACTTGTAATCGATCAAATTCATTGTATTATAACATATTCTAACCCAAAATAACCTTTTACAAGCCATTTACTGTATCAAAGCAATGGTTGTGGGTTCTTATCCCATTTGAGACCAAATTTCAACAAGTCTTTCTTCACACTTCTAACCATTCTTTATCCATGTCTAGGACTTGTAATCAATCAAATTCATTGTATTATAACATATTCTAACCCAAAATGACTTTATACAAGCCATTTACTGCCTCAAAGCAATGGTTGTGGGTTCTTATCCCATTTGGGACCAGATTTCAACAAGTCTTTCTTCACACTTCTAAACATTCTACATCCATCTCTAGCACTTGTAATCAATCAAATTCATTGTATTATAACATATTCTAACCCAAAATAACCTTATACAAGCCATTTACTGCCTCAAAGCAATGGTTGTGGGTTCTTATCCCATTTGGGACCAGATTTCAATAAGTCTTTCTTCACACTTCTAAACATTCTTCATCCATCTCTAGCACTTGTAATCAATCAAATTTATTGTATTATAACATATTCTAACCCAAAATAACTTTATACAATCCATTTACAGCCTCAAAGCATTGGTTGTGGGTTCTTATCCCATTTGGGACCAATTTTCAACAAGTCTTTCTTCACACTTCTAAAGATTCTTCATCCATCTCTAGCACTTGTAATCAATCAAATTCATTGTATTATAACATATTCTAACCCAAAATAACCTTATACAAGCCATTTACTGCCTCAAAGCAATGGTTGTGGGTTCTTATCCCATTTGGGACCAGATTTCAATAAGTCTTTCTTCACACTTCTAAACATTCTTCATCCATCTCTAGCACTTGTAATCAATCAAATTCATTGTATTATAACATATTCTAACCCAAAATAACTTTATACAATCCATTTACAGCCTCAAAGCATTGGTTGTGGGTTCTTATCCCATTTGGGACCAATTTTCAACAAGTCTTTCTTCACACTTCTAAAGATTCTTCATCCATCTCTAGCACTTGTAATCAATCAAATTCATTGTATTATAACATACTCTAACCCAAAATAACTTTATACAAGCCATTTACAGCCTCAAAGCTTGGTTGTGGGTTCTTATCTAATTTGGGACCAGATTTAAATAAGTATTTCTTAACACTTCTAAACATTCTTCATCCATCTCTAGGACTTGTAATCAATTAAATTCATTGTATTATAACATATTCTAACCCAAAATAAATTTATACAAGCCATTTACTGCCTCAAAGCATTGGTTGTGGGTTCTTATCCCATTTGGGACCAAATTTCAATAAGTCTTTCTTCACACTTCTAAACATTCTTCATCCATCTCTAGCACTTGTAATCAATCAAATTCATTGTATTATAACATATTCTAACCCAAAATAACCTTTTACAAGCCATTTACTGCCTCAAAGCAATGGTTGTGGGTTCTTATCCCATTTGGGACCAGATTTCAACAAGTCTTTCTTCACACTTCTAAAGATTCTTCATCCATCTCTAGCACTTGTAATCAATCAAATTCATTGTATTATAACATACTCTAACCCAAAATAACTTTATACAAGCCATTTAGAGCCTCAAAGCTTGGTTGTGGGTTCTTATCCAATTTGGGACCAGATTTCAATAAGTCTTTCTTAACACTTCTAAACATTCTTCATCCATCTCTACGACTTGTAATCAATTAAATTCATTGTATTATAACATATTCTAACCCAAAATAAATTTATACAAGCCATTTACTGCCTCAAAGCATTGGTTGTGGGTTCTTATCCCATTTGGGACCAGATTTCAACAAGTCTTTCTTCACACTTCTAAACATTCTTCATCCATCTCTAGCACTTGTAATCAATCAAATTCATTGTATTATAACATACTCTAACCCAAAATAACTTTATACAAGCCATTTACAGCCTCAAAGCTTGGTTGTGGGTTCTTATCCAATTTGGGACCAGATTTCAATAAGTCTTTCTTAACACTTCTAAACATTCTTCATCCATCTCTAGGACTTGTAATCAATTAAATTCATTGTATTATAACATACTCTAACCCAAAATAACTTTATACAAGCCATTTACTGCCTCAAAGCATTGGTTTTGGGTTCTTATCCCATTTGGGACCAGATTTCAATAAGTCTTTCTTCACACTTCTAAAGATTCTTCATCCATCTCTAGCACTTGTAATCAATCAAATTCATTGTATTATAACATACTCTAACCCAAAGTGACTTTATACAAGCCATTTACAGCCTCAAAGCTTGGTTGTGGGTTCTTATCTAATTTGGGACCAGATTTAAATAAGTATTTCTTAACACTTCTAAACATTCTTCATCCATCTCTAGGACTTGTAATCAATTAAATTCATTGTATTATAACATATTCTAACCCAAAATAAATTTATACAAGCCATTTACTGTCTTAAAGCATTGGTTGTGGGTTCTTATCCCATTTGGGACCAAATTTCAATAAGTCTTTCTTCACACTTCTAAACATTCTTCATCCATCTCTAGCACTTGTAATCAATCAAATTCATTGTATTATAACATATTCTAACCCAAAATAACTTTATACAATCCATTTACAGCCTCAAAGCATTGGTTGTGGGTTCTTATCCCATTTGGGACCAATTTTCAACAAGTCTTTCTTCACACTTCTAAACATTCTTCATCCATCTCTAGCACTTGTAATCAATCAAATGCATTGTATTATAACATATTCTAACCCATAATAACCTTTTACAAGCCATTTACTGCCTCAAAGCAATGGTTGTGGGTTCTTATCCCATTTGGGACTAGATTTCAATAAGTCTTTCTTCACACTTCTAAACATTCTCCATCCATCTCTAGCACTTGTAATCAATCAAATTCATTGTATTATAACATATTTTAACCCAAAATAACTTTATACAAGCCATTTACAGCCTCAAAGCTTGGTTGTGGGTTCTTATCCAATTTGGGACCAGATTTCAATAAGTCTTTCGTAACACTTCTAAACATTCTTCATCCATCTCTAGCACTTGTAATCAATCAAATTCATTGTATTATAACATATTCTAACCCAAAATGACCTTTTACAAGCCATTTACTACATCAAAGCAATGGTTGTGGGTTCTTATCCCATTTGGGACCAAAGTTCAACAAGTCTTTCTTCACACTTCTAACCATTCTTCATCCATGTCTAGGACTTGTAATCAATCAAATTCATTGTATTATAACATATTCTAACCCAAAATAACTTTATACAAGCTATTTACTGCCTCAAAGCAATGGTTGTGGGTTCTTATCCCATTTGGGACCAGATTTCAACAAGTCTTTCTTCACACTTCTAAACATTTTACATCCATCTCTAGCACTTGTAATCAATCAAATTCATTGTATTATAACATATTCTAACCCAAAATAACCTTTTACAAGCCATTTACTGCCTCAAAGCAATGGTTGTGGGTTCTTATCCCATTTGGGACCAGATTTCAACAAGTCTTTCTTCACACTTCTAAACATTCTTCATCCATCTCTAGGATTTGTAATCAATCAAATACATTGTATTATACCATATTCTAACCCAAAATAACTTTATACAAGCCATTTACTGCCTCAAAGCATTGGTTTTGGGTTCTTATCCCATTTGGGACCAGATTTCAATAAGTCTTTCTTCACACTTTTAAACATTCTTCATCCATCTCTAGCACTTGTAATCAATCAAATTCATTGTATTATAACATATTCTAACCCAAAATAACCTTTTACAAGCCATTTACTGCCTCAAAGCAATGGTTGTGGGTTCTTATCCCATTTGGGACCAGATTTCAACAAGTCTTTCTTCACACTTCTAAACATTCTACATCCATCTCTAGCACTTGTAATCAATCAAATTCATTGTATTATAACATATTCTAACCCAAAATAACCTTATACAAGCCATTTACTGCCTCAAAGCAATGGTTGTGGGTTCTTATCCCATTTGGGACCAGATTTCAATAAGTCTTTCTTCACACTTCTAAACATTCTTCATCCATCTCTAGCACTTGTAATCAATCAAATTTATTGTATTATAACATATTCTAACCCAAAATAACTTTATACAATCCATTTACAGCCTCAAAGCATTGGTTGTGGGTTCTTATCCCATTTGGGACCAATTTTCAACAAGTCTTTCTTCACACTTCTAAAGATTCTTCATCCATCTCTAGCACTTGTAATCAATCAAATTCATTGTATTATAACATATTCTAACCCAAAATAACCTTATACAAGCCATTTACTGCCTCAAAGCAATGGTTGTGGGTTCTTATCCCATTTGGGACCAGATTTCAATAAGTCTTTCTTCACACTTCTAAACATTCTTCATCCATCTCTAGCACTTGTAATCAATCAAATTCATTGTATTATAACATATTCTAACCCAAAATAACTTTATACAATCCATTTACAGCCTCAAAGCATTGGTTGTGGGTTCTTATCCCATTTGGGACCAATTTTCAACAAGTCTTTCTTCACACTTCTAAAGATTCTTCATCCATCTCTAGCACTTGTAATCAATCAAATTCATTGTATTATAACATACTCTAACCCAAAATAACTTTATACAAGCCATTTACAGCCTCAAAGCTTGGTTGTGGGTTCTTATCCAATTTGGGACCAGATTTAAATAAGTCTTTCTTAACACTTCTAAACATTCTTCATCCATCTCTAGGACTTGTAATCAATTAAATTCATTGTATTATAACATATTCTAACCCAAAATAAATTTATACAAGCCATTTACTGCCTCAAAGCATTGGTTGTGGGTTCTTATCCCATTTGGGACCAAATTTCAATAAGTCTTTCTTCACACTTCTAAACATTCTTCATCCATCTCTAGCACTTGTAATCAATCAAATTCATTGTATTATAACATATTCTAACCCAAAATAACTTTATACAATCCATTTACAGCCTCAAAGCATTGGTTGTGGGTTCTTATCCCATTTGGGACCAATTTTCAACAAGTCTTTCTTCACACTTCTAAACATTCTTCATCCATCTCTAGCACTTGTAATCAATCAAATTCATTGTATTATAACATATTCTAACCCAAAATAACCTTTTACAAGCCATTTACTGCCTCAAAGCAATGGTTGTGGGTTCTTATCCCATTTGGGACCAGATTTCAACAAGTCTTTCTTCACACTTCTAAAGATTCTTCATCCATCTCTAGCACTTGTAATCAATCAAATTCATTGTATTATAACATACTCTAACCCAAAATAACTTTATACAAGCCATTTACAGCCTCAAACCCTGGTTGTGGGTTCTTATCCAATTTGGGACCAAATTTCAATAAGTCTTTCTTAACACTTCTAAACATTCTTCATCCATCTCTACGACTTGTAATCAATTAAATTCATTGTATTATATCATATTCTAACCCAAAATAAATTTATACAAGCCATTTACTGCCTCAAAGCATTGGTTGTGGGTTCTTATCCCATTTGGGACCAGATTTCAACAAGTCTTTCTTCACACTTCTAAACATTCTTCATCCATCTCTAGCACTTGTAATCAATCAAATTCATTGTATTATAACATACTCTAACCCAAAATAACTTTATACAAGCCATTTACAGCCTCAAAGCTTGGTTGTGGGTTCTTATCCAATTTGGGACCAGATTTCAATAAGTCTTTCTTAACACTTCTAAACATTCTTCATCCATCTCTAGGACTTGTAATCAATTAAATTCATTGTATTATAACATACTCTAACCCAAAATAACTTTATACAAGCCATTTACTGCCTCAAAGCATTGGTTTTGGGTTCTTATCCCATTTGGGACCAGATTTCAATAAGTCTTTCTTCACACTTCTAAACATTCTTCATCCATCTCTAGCACTTGTAATCAATCAAATGCATTGTATTATAACATATTCTAACCCATAATAACCTTTTACAAGCCATTTACTGCCTCAAAGCAATGGTTGTGGGTTCTTATCCCATTTGGGACTAGATTTCAATAAGTCTTTCTTCACACTTCTAAACATTCTCCATCCATCTCTAGCACTTGTAATCAATCAAATTCATTGTATTATAACATATTTTAACCCAAAATAACTTTATACAAGCCATTTACAGCCTCAAAGCTTGGTTGTGGGTTCTTATCCAATTTGGGACCAGATTTCAATAAGTCTTTCTTAACACTTCTAAACATTCTTCATCCATCTCTAGCACTTGTAATCAATCAAATTCATTGTATTATAACATATTCTAACCCAAAATGACCTTTTACAAGCCATTTACTGCATCAAAGCAATGGTTGTGGGTTCTTATCCCATTTGGGACCAAAGTTCAACAAGTCTTTCTTCACACTTCTAACCATTCTTCATCCATCTCTAGCACTTGTAATCAATCAAATTCATTGTATTATAACATATTCTAACCCAAAATAACTTTATACAAGCTATTTACTGCCTCAAAGCAATGGTTGTGGGTTCTTATCCCATTTGGGACCAGATTTCAACAAGTCTTTCTTCACACTTCTAAACATTCTACATCCATCTCTAGCACTTGTAATCAATCAAATTCATTGTATTATAACATATTCTAACCCAAAATAACCTTTTACAAGCCATTTACTGCCTCAAAGCAATGGTTGTGGGTTCTTATCCCATTTGGGACCAGATTTCAACAAGTCTTTCTTCACACTTCTAAACATTCTTCATCCATCTCTAGGATTTGTAATCAATCAAATACATTGTATTATACCATATTCTAACCCAAAATAACTTTATACAAGCCATTTACTGCCTCAAAGCATTGGTTTTGGGTTCTTATCCCATTTGGGACCAGATTTCAATAAGTCTTTCTTCACACTTCTAAACATTCTTCATCCATCTCTAGCACTTGTAATCAATCAAATTCATTGTATTATAACATATTCTAACCCAAAATAACCTTTTACAAGCCATTTATTGCCTCAAAGCAATGGTTGTGGGTTCTTATCCCATTTGGGACCAGATTTCAACAAGTCTTTCTTCACACTTCTAAACATTCTTCATCCATCTCTAGCACTTGTAATCAATCAAATTCATTGTATTATAACATACTCTAACCCAAAATAACTTTATACAAGCCATTTACAGCCTCAAAGCTTGGTTGTGGGTTGTTATCCAATTTGGGACCAGATTTCAATAAGTCTTTCTTAACACTTCTAAACATTCTTCATCCATCTCTAGGACTTGTAATCAATTAAATTCATTGTATTATAACATACTCTAACCCAAAATAACTTTATACAAGCCATTTACTGCCTCAAAGCATTGGTTTTGGGTTCTTATCCCATTTGGGACCAGATTTCAATAAGTCTTTCTTCACACTTCTAAACATTCTTCATCCATCTCTAGCACTTGTAATCAATCAAATGCATTGTATTATAACCTATTCTAACCCAAAATAACCTTTTACAAGCCATTTACTGCCTCAAAGCAATGGTTGTGGGTTCTTATCCCATTTGGGAATAGATTTCAATAAGTGTTTCTTCACACTTCTAAACATTCTTCATCCATCTCTAGCACTTGTAATCAATCAAATTCATTGTATTATAACATATTCTAACCAAAAATAACTTTATACAATCCATTTAAAACCTCAAAGCATTGGTTGTGGGTTCTTATCCCATTTGGGACAAAATTTCAACAAGGCTTTCTTCACACTTTTAAACATTCTTCATCCATGTCTAGCACTTGTAATCAATCAAATTCATTGTATTATAACATATTCTAACCCAAAATAACCTTATACAAGCCATTTACTGCCTCAAAGCAATGGTTGTGGGTTCTTATCCCATTTGGGACCAGATTTCAATAAGTCTTTCTTCACACTTCTAAACATTCTTCATCCATCTCTAGCACTTGTAATCAATCAAATTCATTGTATTATAACATATTCTAACCCAAAATAACTTTATACAATCCATTTACAGCCTCAAAGCATTGGTTGTGGGTTCTTATCCCATTTGGGACCAATTTTCAACAAGTCTTTCTTCACACTTCTAAAGATTCTTCATCCATCTCTAGCACTTGTAATCAATCAAATTCATTGTATTATAACATACTCTAACCCAAAATAACTTTATACAAGCCATTTACAGCCTCAAAGCTTGGTTGTGGGTTCTTATCCAATTTGGGACCAGATTTCAATAAGTCTTTCTTAACACTTCTAAACATTCTTCATCCATCTCTAGGACTTGTAATCAATTAAATTCATTGTATTATAACATATTCTAACCCAAAATAAATTTATACAAGCCATTTACTGCCTCAAAGCATTGGTTGTGGGTTCTTATCCCATTTGGGACCAAATTTCAATAAGTCTTTCTTCACACTTCTAAACATTCTTCATCCATCTCTAGCACTTGTAATCAATCAAATTCATTGTATTATAACATATTCTAACCCAAAATAACTTTATACAATCCATTTACAGCCTCAAAGCATTGGTTGTGGGTTCTTATCCCATTTGGGACCAATTTTCAACAAGTCTTTCTTCACACTTCTAAACATTCTTCATCCATCTCTAGCACTTGTAATCAATCAAATTCATTGTATTATAACATATTCTAACCCAAAATAACCTTTTACAAACCATTTACTGCCTCAAAGCAATGGTTGTGGGTTCTTATCCCATTTGGGACCAGATTTCAACAAGTCTTTCTTCACACTTCTAAACATTCTCCATCCATCTCTAGCACTTGTAATCAATCAAATTCATTGTATTATAACATACTCTAACCCAAAATAACTTTATACAAGCCATTTACAGCCTCAAAGCTTGGTTGTGGGTTCTTATCCAATTTGGGACCAGATTTCAATAAGTCTTTCTTAACACTTCTAAACATTCTTCATCCATCTCTAGGACTTGTAATCAATTAAATTCATTGTATTATAATATATTCTAACCCAAAATAACTTTATACAAGCCATTTACAGCCTCAAAGCTTGGTTGTGGGTTCTTATCCAATTTGGGACCAGATTTCAATAAGTCTTTCTTAACACTTCTAAACATTCTTCATCCATCTCTAGGACTTGTAATCAATTAAATTCATTGTATTATAATATATTCTAACCCAAAATAAATTTATACAAGCCATTTACTGCCTCAAAGCATTGGTTGTGGGTTCTTATCCCATTTGGGACCAGATTTCAACAAGTCTTTCTTCACACTTCTAAACATTCTTCATCCATCTCTAGCACTTGTAATCAATCAAATTCATTGTATTATAACATACTCTAACCCAAAATAAATTTATACAAGCCATTTACTGCCTCAAAGCATTGGTTGTGGGTTCTTATCCCATTTGGGACCAGATTTCAACAAGTCTTTCTTCACACTTCTAAACATTCTCCATCCATCTCTAGCACTTGTAATCAATCAAATTCATTGTATTATAACATATTTTAACCCAAAATAACTTTATACAAGCCATTTACAGCCTCAAAGCTTGGTTGTGGGTTCTTATCCAATTTGGGACCAGATTTCAACAAGTCTTTCTTCACACTTCTAACCATTCTTCATCCATGTCTAGGACTTGTAATCAATCAAATTCATTGTATTATAACATATTCTAACCCAAAATAACTTTATACAAGCTATTTACTGCCTCAAAGCAATGGTTGTGGGTTCTTATCCCATTTGGGACCAGATTTCAACAAGTCTTTCTTCACACTTCTAAACATTCTACATCCATCTCTAGCACTTGTAATCAATCAAATTCATTGTATTATAACATATTCTAACCCAAAATAACCTTTTTTAAGCCATTTACTGCTTCAAAGCAATGGTTGTGGGTTCTTATCCCATTTGGGACCAGATTTCAACAAGTCTTTCTTCACACTTCTAAACATTCTTCATCCATCTCTAGGATTTGTAATCAATCAAATACATTGTATTATACCATATTCTAACCCAAAATAACTTTATACAAGCCATTTACTGCCTCAAAGCATTGGTTTTGGGTTCTTATCCCATTTGGGACCAGATTTCAATAAGTCTTTCTTCACACTTCTAAACATTCTTCATCCATCTCTAGCACTTGTAATCAATCAAATTCATTGTATTATAACATATTCTAACCCAAAATAACCTTTTACAAGCCATTTACTGCCTCAAAGCAATGGTTGTGGGTTCTTATCCCATTTGGGACCAGATTTCAACAAGTCTTTCTTCACACTTCTAAACATTCTTCATCCATCTCTAGCACTTGTAATCAATCAAATTCATTGTATTATAACATATTCTAACCCAAAATAACTTTATACAATCCATTTACAGCCTCAAAGCATTGGTTGTGGGTTCTTATCCCATTTGGGACCAATTTTCAACAAGTCTTTCTTCACACTTCTAAACATTCTTCATCCATCTCTAGCACTTGTAATCAATCAAATTCATTGTATTATAACATATTCTAACCCAAAATAACCTTTTACAAACCATTTACTGCCTCAAAGCAATGGTTGTGGGTTCTTATCCCATTTGGGACCAGATTTCAACAAGTCTTTCTTCACACTTCTAAACATTCTTCATCCATCTCTAGCACTTGTAATCAATCAAATTCATTGTATTATAACATACTCTAACCCAAAATAACTTTATACAAGCCATTTACAGCCTCAAAGCTTGGTTGTGGGTTCTTATCCAATTTGGGACCAGATTTCAATAAGTCTTTCTTAACACTTCTAAACATTCTTCATCCATCTCTAGGACTTGTAATCAATTAAATTCATTGTATTATAATATATTCTAACCCAAAATAACTTTATACAAGCCATTTACAGCCTCAAAGCTTGGTTGTGGGTTCTTATCCAATTTGGGACCAGATTTCAATAAGTCTTTCTTAACACTTCTAAACATTCTTCATCCATCTCTAGGACTTGTAATCAATTAAATTCATTGTATTATAATATATTCTAACCCAAAATAAATTTATACAAGCCAATTACTGCCTCAAAGCATTGGTTGTGGGTTCTTATCCCATTTGGGACCAGATTTCAACAAGTCTTTCTTCACACTTCTAAACATTCTTCATCCATCTCTAGCACTTGTAATCAATCAAATTCATTGTATTATAACATACTCTAACCCAAAATAAATTTATACAAGCCATTTACTGCCTCAAAGCATTGGTTGTGGGTTCTTATCCCATTTGGGACCAGATTTCAACAAGTCTTTCTTCACACTTCTAAACATTCTCCATCCATCTCTAGCACTTGTAATCAATCAAATTCATTGTATTATAACATATTTTAACCTAAAATAACTTTATACAAGCCATTTACAGCCTCAAAGCTTGGTTGTGGGTTCTTATCCAATTTGGGACCAGATTTCAACAAGTCTTTCTTCACACTTCTAACCATTCTTCATCCATGTCTAGGACTTGTAATCAATCAAATTCATTGTATTATAACATATTCTAACCCAAAATAACTTTATACAAGCTATTTACTGCCTCAAAGCAATGGTTGTGGGTTCTTATCCCATTTGGGACCAGATTTCAACAAGTCTTTCTTCACACTTCTAAACATTCTACATCCATCTCTAGCACTTGTAATCAATCAAATTCATTGTATTATAACATATTCTAACCCAAAATAACCTTTTTTAAGCCATTTACTGCTTCAAAGCAATGGTTGTGGGTTCTTATCCCATTTGGGACCAGATTTCAACAAGTCTTTCTTCACACTTCTAAACATTCTTCATCCATCTCTAGGATTTGTAATCAATCAAATACATTGTATTATACCATATTCTAACCCAAAATAACTTTATACAAGCCATTTACTGCCTCAAAGCATTGGTTTTGGGTTCTTATCCCATTTGGGACCAGATTTCAATAAGTCTTTCTTCACACTTCTAAACATTCTTCATCCATCTCTAGCACTTGTAATCAATCAAATTCATTGTATTATAACATATTCTAACCCAAAATAACCTTTTACAAGCCATTTACTGCCTCAAAGCAATGGTTGTGGGTTCTTATCCCATTTGGGACCAGATTTCAACAAGTCTTTCTTCACACTTCTAAACATTCTTCATCCATCTCTAGCACTTGTAATCAATCAAATTCATTGTATTATAACATACTCTAACCCAAAATAACTTTATACAAGCCATTTACAGCCTCAAAGCTTGGTTGTGGGTTCTTATCCAATTTGGGACCAGATTTCAATAAGTCTTTCTTAACACTTCTAAACATTCTTCATCCATCTCTAGGACTTGTAATCAATTAAATTCATTGTATTATAACATACTCTAACCCAAAATAACTTTATACAAGCCATTTACTGCCTCAAAGCATTGGTTTTGGGTTCTTATCCCATTTGGGACCAGATTTCAATAAGTCTTTCTTCACACTTCTAAACATTCTTCATCCATCTCTAGCACTTGTAATCAATCAAATGCATTGTATTATAACATATTCTAACCCAAAATAACCTTTTACAAGCCATTTACTGCCTCAAAGCAATGGTTGTGGGTTCTTATCCCATTTGGGACTAGATTTCAATAAGTCTTTCTTCACACTTCTAAACATTCTTCATCCATCTCTAGCACTTGTAATCAATCAAATTTATTGTATTATAACATACTCTAACCCAAAATAACTTTATACAAGCCATTTACAGCCTCAAAGCTTGGTTGTGGGTTCTTATCCAATTTGGGACAAGATTTCAATAAGTCTTTCTTAACACTTCTAAACATTCTTCATCCATCTCTAGGACTTGTAATCAATTAAATTCATTGTATTATAACATATTCTAACCCAAAATAAATTTATACAAGCCATTTACTGCCTCAAAGCATTGGTTGTGGGTTCTTATCCCATTTGGGACCAAATTTCAATAAGTCTTTCTTCACACTTCTAAACATTCTTCATCCATCTCTAGCACTTGTAATCAATCAAATTCATTGTATTATAACATATTCTAACCCAAAATAACTTTATACAATCCATTTACAGCCTCAAAGCATTGGTTGTGGGTTCTTATCCCATTTGGGACCAATTTTCAACAAGTCTTTCTTCACACTTCTAAACATTCTTCATCCATCTCTAGCACTTGTAATCAATCAAATTCATTGTATTATAACATATTCTAACCCAAAATAACCTTTTACAAACCATTTACTGCCTCAAAGCAATGGTTGTGGGTTCTTATCCCATTTGGGACCAGATTTCAACAAGTCTTTCTTCACACTTCTAAACATTCTTCATCCATCTCTAGCACTTGTAATCAATCAAATTCATTGTATTATAACATACTCTAACCCAAAATAACTTTATACAAGCCATTTACAGCCTCAAAGCTTGGTTGTGGGTTCTTATCCAATTTGGGACCAGATTTCAATAAGTCTTTCTTAACACTTCTAAACATTCTTCATCCATCTCTAGGACTTGTAATCAATTAAATTCATTGTATTATAATATATTCTAACCCAAAATAAATTTATACAAGCCATTTACTGCCTCAAAGCATTGGTTGTGGGTTCTTATCCCATTTGGGACCAGATTTCAACAAGTCTTTCTTCACACTTCTAAACATTCTTCATCCATCTCTAGCACTTGTAATCAATCAAATTCATTGTATTATAACATACTCTAACCCAAAATAACTTTATACAAGCCATTTACTGCCTCAAAGCATTGGTTTTGGGTTCTTATCCCATTTGGGACCAGATTTCAATAAGTCTTTCTTCACACTTCTAAACATTCTTCATCCATCTCTAGCACTTGTAATCAATCAAATGCATTGTATTATAACATATTCTAACCCATAATAACCTTTTACAAGCCATTTACTGCCTCAAAGCAATGGTTGTGGGTTCTTATCCCATTTGGGACTAGATTTCAATAAGTCTTTCTTAACACTTCTAAACATTCTTCATCCATCTCTAGCACTTGTAATCAATCAAATTCATTGTATTATAACATATTCTAACCCAAAATGACCTTTTACAAGCCATTTACTGCATCAAAGCAATGGTTGTGGGTTCTTATCCCATTTGGGACCAAAGTTCAACAAGTCTTTCTTCACACTTCTAACCATTCTTCATCCATGTCTAGGACTTGTAATCAATCAAATTCATTGTATTATAACATATTCTAACCCAAAATAACTTTATACAAGCTATTTACTGCCTCAAAGCAATGGTTGTGGGTTCTTATCCCATTTGGGACCAGATTTCAACAAGTCTTTCTTCACACTTCTAAACATTCTTCATCCATCTCTAGCACTTGTAATCAATCAAATTCATTGTATTATAACATATTCTAACCCAAAATAACTTTATACAATCCATTTACAGCCTCAAAGCATTGGTTGTGGGTTCTTATCCCATTTGGGACCAATTTTCAACAAGTCTTTCTTCACACTTCTAAACATTCTTCATCCATCTCTAGCACTTGTAATCAATCAAATTCATTGTATTATAACATATTCTAACCCAAAATAACCTTTTACAAACCATTTACTGCCTCAAAGCAATGGTTGTGGGTTCTTATCCCATTTGGGACCAGATTTCAACAAGTCTTTCTTCACACTTCTAAACATTCTTCATCCATGTCTAGGACTTGTAATCAATCAAATTCATTGTATTATAACATATTCTAACCCAAAATAACTTTATACAAGCCATTTACAGCCTCAAAGCTTGGTTGTGGGTTCTTATCCAATTTGGGACCAGATTTCAATAAGTCTTTCTTAACACTTCTAAACATTCTTCATCCATCTCTAGCACTTGTAATCAATCAAATTCATTGTATTATAACATACTCTAACCCAAAATAACTTTATACAAGCCATTTACTGCCTCAAAGCATTGGTTTTGGGTTCTTATCCCATTTGGGACCAGATTTCAATAAGTCTTTCTTCACACTTCTAAACATTCTTCATCCATCTCTAGCACTTGTAATCAATCAAATGCATTGTATTATAACATATTCTAACCCATAATAACCTTTTACAAGCCATTTACTGCCTCAAAGCAATGGTTGTGGGTTCTTATCCCATTTGGGACTAGATTTCAATAAGTCTTTCTTCACACTTCTAAACATTCTCCATCCATCTCTAGCACTTGTAATCAATCAAATTCATTGTATTATAACATATTTTAACCCAAAATAACTTTATACAAGCCATTTACAGCCTCAAAGCTTGGTTGTGGGTTCTTATCCAATTTGGGACCAGATTTCAATAAGTCTTTCTTAACACTTCTAAACATTCTTCATCCATCTCTAGCACTTGTAATCAATCAAATTCATTGTATTATAACATATTCTAACCCAAAATGACCTTTTACAAGCCATTTACTGCATCAAAGCAATGGTTGTGGGTTCTTATCCCATTTGGGACCAAAGTTCAACAAGTCTTTCTTCACACTGCTAACCATTCTTCATCCATGTCTAGGACTTGTAATCAATCAAATTCATTGTATTATAACATATTCTAACCCAAAATAACTTTATACAAGCTATTTACTGCCTCAAAGCAATGGTTGTGGGTTCTTATCCCATTTGGGACCAGATTTCAACAAGTCTTTCTTCACACTTCTAAACATTCTTCATCCATCTCTAGCACTTGTAATCAATCAAATTCATTGTATTATAACATATTCTAACCCAAAATAACTTTATACAATCCATTTACAGCCTCAAAGCATTGGTTGTGGGTTCTTATCCCATTTGGGACCAATTTTCAACAAGTCTTTCTTCACACTTCTAAACATTCTTCATCCATCTCTAGCACTTGTAATCAATCAAATTCATTGTATTATAACATATTTTAACCCAAAATAACCTTATACAAGCCATTTACTGCCTCAAAGCAATGGTTGTGGGTTCTTATCCCATTTGGGACCAGATTTCAATAAGTCTTTCTTCACACTTCTAAACATTCTTCATCCATCTCTAGCACTTGTAATCAATCAAATTCATTGTATTATAACATATTCTAACCCAAAATAACTTTATACAATCCATTTACAGCCTCAAAGCATTGGTTGTGGGTTTTTATCCTATTTGGGACCAATTTTCAACAAGTCTTTCTTCACACTTCTAAAGATTCTTCATCCATCTCTAGCACTTGTAATCAATCAAATTCATTGTATTATAACATACTCTAACCCAAAATAACTTTATACAAGCCATTTACAGCCTCAAAGCTTGGTTGTGGGTTCTTATCCAATTTGGGACCAGATTTCAATAAGTCTTTCTTAACACTTCTAAACATTCTTCATCCATCTCTAGGACTTGTAATCAATTAAATTCATTGTATTATAACATATTCTAACCCAAAATAAATTTATACAAGCCATTTACTGCCTCAAAGCATTGGTTGTGGGTTCTTATCCCATTTGGGACCAAATTTCAATAAGTCTTTCTTCACACTTCTAAACATTCTTCATCCATCTCTAGCACTTGTAATCAATCAAATTCATTGTATTATAACATATTCTAACCCAAAATAACTTTATACAATCCATTTACAGCCTCAAAGCATTGGTTGTGGGTTCTTATCCCATTTGGGACCAATTTTCAACAAGTCTTTCTTCACACTTCTAAACATTCTTCATCCATCTCTAGCACTTGTAATCAATCAAATTCATTGTATTATAACATATTCTAACCCAAAATAACCTTTTACAAACCATTTACTGCCTCAAAGCAATGGTTGTGGGTTCTTATCCCATTTGGGACCAGATTTCAACAAGTCTTTCTTCACACTTCTAAACATTCTTCATCCATCTCTAGCACTTGTAATCAATCAAATTCATTGTATTATAACATACTCTAACCCAAAATAACTTTATACAAGCCATTTACAGCCTCAAAGCTTGGTTGTGGGTTCTTATCCAATTTGGGACCAGATTTCAATAAGTCTTTCTTAACACTTCTAAACATTCTTCATCCATCTCTAGGACTTGTAATCAATTAAATTCATTGTATTATAATATATTCTAACCCAAAATAAATTTATACAAGCCATTTACTGCCTCAAAGCATTGGTTGTGGGTTCTTATCCCATTTGGGACCAGATTTCTATAAGTCTTTCTTCACACTTCTAAACATTCTTCATCCATCTCTAGCACTTGTAATCAATCAAATGCATTGTATTATAACATATTCTAACCCAAAATAACCTTTTACAAGCCATTTACTGCCTCAAAGCAATGGTTGTGGGTTCTTATCCCATTTGGGACTAGATTTCAATAAGTCTTTCTTCACACTTCTAAACATTCTCCATCCATCTCTAGCACTTGTAATCAATCAAATTCATTGTATTATAACATATTCTAACCAAAAATAACTTTATACAATCCATTTAAAACCTCAAAGCATTGGTTGTGGGTTCTTATCCCATTTGGGACAAAATTTCAACAAGGCTTTCTTCACACTTTTAAACATTCTTCATCCATGTCTAGCACTTGTAATCAATCAAATTCATTGTATTATAACATATTCTAACCCAAAATAACCTTATACAAGCCATTTACTGCCTCAAAGCAATGGTTGTGGGTTCTTATCCCATTTGGGACCAAATTTCAATAAGTCTTTCTTCACACTTCTAAACATTCTTCATCCATCTCTAGCACTTGTAATCAATCAAATTCATTGTATTATAACATATTCTAACCCAAAATAACTTTATACAATCCATTTACAGCCTCAAAGCATTGGTTGTGGGTTCTTATCCCATTTGGGACCAATTTTCAACAAGTCTTTCTTCACACTTCTAAAGATTCTTCATCCATCTCTAGCACTTGTAATCAATCAAATTCATTGTATTATAACATACTCTAACCCAAAATAACTTTATACAAGCCATTTACAGCCTCAAAGCTTGGTTGTGGGTTCTTATCCAATTTGGGACCAGATTTCAATAAGTCTTTCTTAACACTTCTAAACATTCTTCATCCATCTCTAGGACTTGTAATCAATTAAATTCATTGTATTATAACATATTCTAACCCAAAATAAATTTATACAAGCCATTTACTGCCTCAAAGCATTGGTTGTGGGTTCTTATCCCATTTGGGACCAAATTTCAATAAGTCTTTCTTCACACTTCTAAACATTCTTCATCCATCTCTAGCACTTGTAATCAATCAAATTCATTGTATTATAACATATTCTAACCCAAAATAACTTTATACAATCCATTTACAGCCTCAAAGCATTGGTTGTGGGTTCTTATCCCATTTGGGACCAATTTTCAACAAGTCTTTCTTCACACTTCTAAACATTCTTCATCCATCTCTAGCACTTGTAATCAATCAAATTCATTGTATTATAACATATTTTAACCCAAAATAACCTTATACAAGCCATTTACTGCCTCAAAGCAATGGTTGTGGGTTCTTATCCCATTTGGGACCAGATTTCAATAAGTCTTTCTTCACACTTCTAAACATTCTTCATCCATCTCTAGCACTTGTAATCAATCAAATTCATTGTATTATAACATATTCTAACCCAAAATAACTTTATACAATCCATTTACAGCCTCAAAGCATTGGTTGTGGGTTTTTATCCTATTTGGGACCAATTTTCAACAAGTCTTTCTTCACACTTCTAAAGATTCTTCATCCATCTCTAGCACTTGTAATCAATCAAATTCATTGTATTATAACATACTCTAACCCAAAATAACTTTATACAAGCCATTTACAGCCTCAAAGCTTGGTTGTGGGTTCTTATCCAATTTGGGACCAGATTTCAATAAGTCTTTCTTAACACTTCTAAACATTCTTCATCCATCTCTAGGACTTGTAATCAATTAAATTCATTGTATTATAACATATTCTAACCCAAAATAAATTTATACAAGCCATTTACTGCCTCAAAGCATTGGTTGTGGGTTCTTATCCCATTTGGGACCAAATTTCAATAAGTCTTTCTTCACACTTCTAAACATTCTTCATCCATCTCTAGCACTTGTAATCAATCAAATTCATTGTATTATAACATATTCTAACCCAAAATAACTTTATACAATCCATTTACAGCCTCAAAGCATTGGTTGTGGGTTCTTATCCCATTTGGGACCAATTTTCAACAAGTCTTTCTTCACACTTCTAAACATTCTTCATCCATCTCTAGCACTTGTAATCAATCAAATTCATTGTATTATAACATATTCTAACCCAAAATAACCTTTTACAAACCATTTACTGCCTCAAAGCAATGGTTGTGGGTTCTTATCCCATTTGGGACCAGATTTCAACAAGTCTTTCTTCACACTTCTAAACATTCTTCATCCATCTCTAGCACTTGTAATCAATCAAATTCATTGTATTATAACATACTCTAACCCAAAATAACTTTATACAAGCCATTTACAGCCTCAAAGCTTGGTTGTGGGTTCTTATCCAATTTGGGACCAGATTTCAATAAGTCTTTCTTAACACTTCTAAACATTCTTCATCCATCTCTAGGACTTGTAATCAATTAAATTCATTGTATTATAATATATTCTAACCCAAAATAAATTTATACAAGCCATTTACTGCCTCAAAGCATTGGTTGTGGGTTCTTATCCCATTTGGGACCAGATTTCTATAAGTCTTTCTTCACACTTCTAAACATTCTTCATCCATCTCTAGCACTTGTAATCAATCAAATGCATTGTATTATAACATATTCTAACCCAAAATAACCTTTTACAAGCCATTTACTGCCTCAAAGCAATGGTTGTGGGTTCTTATCCCATTTGGGACTAGATTTCAATAAGTCTTTCTTCACACTTCTAAACATTCTCCATCCATCTCTAGCACTTGTAATCAATCAAATTCATTGTATTATAACATATTCTAACCAAAAATAACTTTATACAATCCATTTAAAACCTCAAAGCATTGGTTGTGGGTTCTTATCCCATTTGGGACAAAATTTCAACAAGGCTTTCTTCACACTTTTAAACATTCTTCATCCATGTCTAGCACTTGTAATCAATCAAATTCATTGTATTATAACATATTCTAACCCAAAATAACCTTATACAAGCCATTTACTGCCTCAAAGCAATGGTTGTGGGTTCTTATCCCATTTGGGACCAGATTTCAATAAGTCTTTCTTCACACTTCTAAACATTCTTCATCCATCTCTAGCACTTGTAATCAATCAAATTCATTGTATTATAACATATTCTTACCCAAAATAACTTTATACAATCCATTTACAGCCTCAAAGCATTGGTTGTGGGTTCTTATCCCATTTGGGACCAATTTTCAACAAGTCTTTCTTCACACTTCTAAAGATTCTTCATCCATCTCTAGCACTTGTAATCAATCAAATTCATTGTATTATAACATACTCTAACCCAAAATAACTTTATACAAGCCATTTACAGCCTCAAAGCTTGGTTGTGGGTTCTTATCCAATTTGGGACCAGATTTCAATAAGTCTTTCTTAACACTTCTAAACATTCTTCATCCATCTCTAGGACTTGTAATCAATTAAATTCATTGTATTATAACATATTCTAACCCAAAATAAATTTATACAAGCCATTTACTGCCTCAAAGCATTGGTTGTGGGTTCTTATCCCATTTGGGACCAAATTTCAATAAGTCTTTCTTCACACTTCTAAACATTCTTCATCCATCTCTAGCACTTGTAATCAATCAAATTCATTGTATTATAACATATTCTAACCCAAAATAACTTTATACAATCCATTTACAGCCTCAAACAATTGGTTGTGGGTTCTTATCCCATTTGGGACCAATTTTCAACAAGTCTTTCTTCACACTTCTAAACATTCTTCATCCATCTCTAGCACTTGTAATCAATCAAATTCATTGTATTATAACATATTCTAACCCAAAATAACCTTTTACAAACCATTTACTGCCTCAAAGCAATGGTTGTGGGTTCTTATCCCATTTGGGACCAGATTTCAACAAGTCTTTCTTCACACTTCTAAACATTCTTCATCCATCTCTAGCACTTGTAATCAATCAAATTCATTGTATTATAACATACTCTAACCCAAAATAACTTTATACAAGCCATTTACAGCCTCAAAGCTTGGTTGTGGGTTCTTATCCAATTTGGGACCAGATTTCAATAAGTCTTTCTTAACACTTCTAAACATTCTTCATCCATCTCTAGGACTTGTAATCAATTAAATTCATTGTATTATAATATATTCTAACCCAAAATAAATTTATACAAGCCATTTACTGCCTCAAAGCATTGGTTGTGGGTTCTTATCCCATTTGGGACCAGATTTCAACAAGTCTTTCTTCACACTTCTAAACATTCTTCATCCATCTCTAGCACTTGTAATCAATCAAATTCATTGTATTATAACATACTCTAACCCAAAATAACTTTATACAAGCCATTTACTGCCTCAAAGCATTGGTTTTGGGTTCTTATCCCATTTGGGACCAGATTTCAATAAGTCTTTCTTCACACTTCTAAACATTCTTCATCCATCTCTAGCACTTGTAATCAATCAAATGCATTGTATTATAACATATTCTAACCCATAATAACCTTTTACAAGCCATTTACTGCCTCAAAGCAATGGTTGTGGGTTCTTATCCCATTTGGGACTAGATTTCAATAAGTCTTTCTTCACACTTCTAAACATTCTCCATTCATCTCTAGCACTTGTAATCAATCAAATTCATTGTATTATAACATATTTTAACCCAAAATAACTTTATACAAGCCATTTACAGCCTCAAAGCTTGGTTGTGGGTTCTTATCCAATTTGGGACCAGATTTCAATAAGTCTTTCTTAACACTTCTAAACATTCTTCATCCATCTCTAGCACTTGGAATCAATCAAATTCATTGTATTATAACATATTCTAACCCAAAATGACCTTTTACAAGCCATTTACTGCATCAAAGCAATGGTTGTGGGTTCTTATCCCATTTGGGACCAAAGTTCAACAAGTCTTTCTTCACACTTCTAACCATTCTTCATCCATGTCTAGGACTTGTAATCAATCAAATTCATTGTATTATAACATATTCTAACCCAAAATAACTTTATACAAGCTATTTACTGCCTCAAAGCAATGGTTGTGGGTTCTTATCCCATTTGGGACCAGATTTCAACAAGTCTTTCTTCACACTTCTAAACATTCTACATCCATCTCTAGCACTTGTAATCAATCAAATTCATTGTATTATAACATATTCTAACCCAAAATAACCTTTTACAAGCCATTTACTGCCTCAAAGCAATGGTTGTGGGTTCTTATCCCATTTGGGACCAGATTTCAACAAGTCTTTCTTCACACTTCTAGACATTCTTCATCCATCTCTAGGATTTGTAATCAATCAAATACATTGTATTATACCATATTCTAACCCAAAATAACTTTATACAAGCCATTTACTGCCTCAAAGCATTGGTTTTGGGTTCTTATCCCATTTGGGACCAGATTTCAATAAGTCTTTCTTCACACTTCTAAACATTCTTCATCCATCTCTAGCACTTGTAATCAATCAAATTCATTGTATTATAACATATTCTAACCCAAAATAACCTTTTACAAGCCATTTACTGCCTCAAAGCAATGGTTGTGGGTTCTTATCCCATTTGGGACCAGATTTCAACAAGTCTTTCTTCACACTTCTAAACATTCTTCATCCATCTCTAGCACTTGTAATCAATCAAATTCATTGTATTATAACATACTCTAACCCAAAATAACTTTATACAAGCCATTTACAGCCTCAAAGCTTGGTTGTGGGTTCTTATCCAATTTGGGACCAGATTTCAATAAGTCTTTCTTAACACTTCTAAACATTCTTCATCCATCTCTAGGACTTGTAATCAATTAAATTCATTGTATTATAACATACTCTAACCCAAAATAACTTTATACAAGCCATTTACTGCCTCAAAGCATTGGTTTTGGGTTCTTATCCCATTTGGGACCAGATTTCAATAAGTCTTTCTTCACACTTCTAAACATTCTTCATCCATCTCTAGCACTTGTAATCAATCAAATGCATTGTATTATAACATATTCTAACCCAAAATAACCTTTTACAAGCCATTTACTGCCTCAAAGCAATGGTTGTGGGTTCTTATCCCATTTGGGACTAGATTTCAATAAGTCTTTCTTCACACTTCTAAACATTCTCCATCCATCTCTAGCACTTGTAATCAATCAAATTCATTGTATTATAACATATTCTAACCAAAAATAACTTTATACAATCCATTTAAAACCTCAAAGCATTGGTTGTGGGTTCTTATCCCATTTGGGACAAAATTTCAACAAGGCTTTCTTCACACTTTTAAACATTCTTCATCCATGTCTAGCACTTGTAATCAATCAAATTCATTGTATTATAACATATTCTAACCCAAAATAACCTTATACAAGCCATTTACTGCCTCAAAGCAATGGTTGTGGGTTCTTATCCCATTTGGGACCAGATTTCAATAAGTCTTTCTTCACACTTCTAAACATTCTTCATCCATCTCTAGCACTTGTAATCAATCAAATTCATTGTATTATAACATATTCTAACCCAAAATAACTTTATACAATCCATTTACAGCCTCAAAGCATTGGTTGTGGGTTCTTATCCCATTTGGGACCAATTTTCAACAAGTCTTTCTTCACACTTCTAAAGATTCTTCCTCCATCTCTAGCACTTGTAATCAATCAAATTCATTGTATTATAACATACTCTAACCCAAAATAACTTTATACAAGCCATTTACAGCCTCAAAGCTTGGTTGTGGGTTCTTATCCAATTTGGGACCAGATTTCAATAAGTCTTTCTTAACACTTCTAAACATTCTTCATCCATCTCTAGGACTTGTAATCAATTAAATTCATTGTATTATAACATATTCTAACCCAAAATAAATTTATACAAGCCATTTACTGCCTCAAAGCATTGGTTGTGGGTTCTTATCCCATTTGGGACCAAATTTCAATAAGTCTTTCTTCACACTTCTAAACATTCTTCATCCATCTCTAGCACTTGTAATCAATCAAATTCATTGTATTATAACATATTCTAACCCAAAATAACTTTATACAATCCATTTACAGCCTCAAAGCATTGGTTGTGGGTTCTTATCCCATTTGGGACCAATTTTCAACAAGTCTTTCTTCACACTTCTAAACATTCTTCATCCATCTCTAGCACTTGTAATCAATCAAATTCATTGTATTATAACATATTCTAACCCAAAATAACCTTTTACAAACCATTTACTGCCTCAAAGCAATGGTTGTGGGTTCTTATCCCATTTGGGACCAGATTTCAACAAGTCTTTCTTCACACTTCTAAACATTCTTCATCCATCTCTAGCACTTGTAATCAATCAAATTCATTGTATTATAACATACTCTAACCCAAAATAACTTTATACAAGCCATTTACAGCCTCAAAGCTTGGTTGTGGGTTCTTATCCAATTTGGGACCAGATTTCAATAAGTCTTTCTTAACACTTCTAAACATTCTTCATCCATCTCTAGGACTTGTAATCAATTAAATTCATTGTATTATAATATATTCTAACCCAAAATAAATTTATACAAGCCATTTACTGCCTCAAAGCATTGGTTGTGGGTTCTTATCCCATTTGGGACCAGATTTCAATAAGTCTTTCTTAACACTTCTAAACATTCTTCATCCATCTCTACGACTTGTAATCAATTAAATTCATTGTATTATAACATATTCTAACCCAAAATAAATTTATACAAGCCATTTACTGCCTCAAAGCATTGGTTGTGGGTTCTTATCCCATTTGGGACCAGATTTCAACAAGTCTTTCTTCACACTTCTAAACATTCTTCATCCATCTCTAGCACTTGTAATCAATCAAATTCATTGTATTATAACATACTCTAACCCAAAATAACTTTATACAAGCCATTTACAGCCTCAAAGCTTGGTTGTGGGTTCTTATCCAATTTGGGACCAGATTTCAATAAGTCTTTCTTAACACTTCTAAACATTCTTCATCCATCTCTAGGACTTGTAATCAATTAAATTCATTGTATTATAACATACTCTAACCCAAAATAACTTTATACAAGCCATTTACTGCCTCAAAGCATTGGTTTTGGGTTCTTATCCCATTTGGGACCAGATTTCAATAAGTCTTTCTTCACACTTCTAAACATTCTTCATCCATCTCTAGCACTTGTAATCAATCAAATGCATTGTATTATAACATATTCTAACCCAAAATAACCTTATACAAGCCATTTACTGCCTCAAAGCAATGGTTGTGGGTTCTTATCCCATTTGGGACCAGATTTCAATAAGTCTTTCTTCACACTTCTAAAAATTCTCCATCCATCTCTAGCAATTGTAATCAATCAAATTCATTGTATTATAACATATTCTAACCAAAAATAACTTTATACAATCCATTTAAAACCTCAAAGCATTGGTTGTGGGTTCTTATCCCATTTGGGACAAAATTTCAACAAGGCTTTCTTCACACTTTTAAACATTCTTCATCCATGTCTAGCACTTGTAATCAATCAAATTCATTGTATTATAACATATTCTAACCCAAAATAACCTTATACAAGCCATTTACTGCCTCAAAGCAATGGTTGTGGGTTCTTATCCCATTTGGGACCAGATTTCAATAAGTCTTTCTTCACACTTCTAAATATTCTTCATCCATCTCTAGCACTTGTAATCAATCAAATTCATTGTATTATAACATATTCTAACCCAAAATAACTTTATACAATCCATTTACAGCCTCAAAGCATTGGTTGTGGGTTCTTATCCCATTTGGGACCAATTTTCAACAAGTCTTTCTTCACACTTCTAAAGATTCTTCATCCATCTCTAGCACTTGTAATCAATCAAATTCATTGTATTATAACATACTCTAACCCAAAATAACTTTATACAAGCCATTTACAGCCTCAAAGCTTGGTTGTGGGTTCTTATCCAATTTGGGACCAGATTTCAATAAGTCTTTCTTACCACTTCTAAACATTCTTCATCCATCTCTAGGACTTGTAATCAATTAAATTCATTGTATTATAACATATTCTAACCCAAAATAAATTTATACAAGCCATTTACTGCCTCAAAGCATTGGTTGTGGGTTCTTATCCCATTTGGGACAAAATTTCAATAAGTCTTTCTTCACACTTCTAAAGATTCTTCATCCATCTCTAGCACTTGTAATCAATCAAATTCATTGTATTATAACATACTCTAACCCAAAATAACTTTATACAAGCCATTTACAGCCTCAAAGCTTGGTTGTGGGTTCTTATCCAATTTGGGACCAGATTTCAATAAGTCTTTCTTAACACTTCTAAACATTCTTCATCCATCTCTAGGACTTGTAATCAATTAAATTCATTGTATTATAACATATTCTAACCCAAAATAAATTTATACAAGCCATTTACTGCCTCAAAGCATTGGTTGTGGGTTCTTATCCCATTTGGGACCAAATTTCAATAAGTCTTTCTTCACACTTCTAAACATTCTTCATCCATCTCTAGCACTTGTAATCAATCAAATTCATTGTATTATAACATATTCTAACCCAAAATAACTTTATACAATCCATTTACAGCCTCAAAGCATTGGTTGTGGGTTCTTATCCCATTTGGGACCAATTTTCAACAAGTCTTTCTTCACACTTCTAAACATTCTTCATCCATCTCTAGCACTTGTAATCAATCAAATTCATTGTATTATAACATATTCTAACCCAAAATAACCTTTTACAAGCCATTTACTGCCTCAAAGCAATGGTTGTGGGTTCTTATCCCATTTGGGACCAGATTTCAACAAGTCTTTCTTCACACTTCTAAACATTCTTCATCCATCTCTAGCACTTGTAATCAATCAAATTTATTGTATTATAACATACTCTAACCCAAAATAACTTTATACAAGCCATTTACAGCCTCAAAGCTTGGTTGTGGGTTCTTATCCTATTTGGGACCAGATTTCAATAAGTCTTTCTTAACACTTCTAAACATTCTTCATCCATCTCTAGGACTTGTAATCAATTAAATTCATTGTATTATAATATATTCTAACCCAAAATAAATTTATACAAGCCATTTACTGCCTCAAAGCATTGGTTGTGGGTTCTTATCCCATTTGGGACCAGATTTCAACAAGTCTTTCTTCACACTTCTAAACATTCTTCATCCATCTCTAGCACTTGTAATCAATCAAATTCATTGTATTATAACATACTCTAACCCAAAATAACTTTATACAAGCCATTTACAGCCTCAAAGCTTGGTTGTGGGTTCTTATCCAATTTGGGACCAGATTTCAATAAGTCTTTCTTAACACTTCTAAACATTCTTCATCCATCTCTACGACTTGTAATCAATTAAATTCATTGTATTATAACATATTCTAACCCAAAATAAATTTATACAAGCCATTTACTGCCTCAAAGCATTGGTTGTGGGTTCTTATCCCATTTAGGACCAGATTTCAACAAGTCTTTCTTCACACTTCTAAACATTCTTCATCCATCTCTAGCACTTGTAATCAATCAAATTCATTGTATTATAACATACTCTAACCCAAAATAACTTTATACAAGCCATTTACAACCTCAAAGCTTGGTTGTGGGTTCTTATCCAATTTGGGACCAGATTTCAATAAGTCTTTCTTAACACTTCTAAACATTCTTCATCCATCTCTAGGACTTGTAATCAATTAAATTCATTGTATTATAACATACTCTAACCCAAAATAACTTTATACAAGCCATTTACTGCCTCAAAGCATTGGTTTTGGGTTCTTATCCCATTTGGGACCAGATTTCAATAAGTCTTTCTTCACACTTCTAAACATTCTTCATCCATCTCTAGCACTTGTAGTCAATCAAATGCATTGTATTATAACATATTCTAACCCAAAATAACCTTATACAAGCCATTTACTGCCTCAAAGCAATGGTTGTGGGTTCTTATCCCATTTGGGACCAGATTTCAATAAGTCTTTCTTCACACTTCTAAACATTCTCCATCCATCTCTAGCACTTGTAATCAATCAAATTCATTGTATTATAACATATTCTAACCAAAAATAAATTTATACAAGCCATTTACTGCCTCAAAGCATTGGTTGTGGGTTCTTATCCCATTTGGGACCAAATTTCAATAAGTCTTTCTTCACACTTTTAAACATTCTTCATCCATGTCTAGCACTTGTAATCAATCAAATTCATTGTATTATAACATATTCTAACCCAAAATAACCTTATACAAGCCATTTACTGCCTCAAAGCAATGGTTGTGGGTTCTTATCCCATTTGGGACCAGATTTCAATAAGTCTTTCTTCACACTTCTAAACATTCTTCATCCATCTCTAGCACTTGTAATCAATCAAATTCATTGTATTATAACATATTCTAACCCAAAATAACTTTATACAATCCATTTACAGCCTCAAAGCATTGGTTGTGGGTTCTTATCCCATTTGGGACCAATTTTCAACAAGTCTTTCTTCACACTTCTAAAGATTCTTCATCCATCTCTAGCACTTGTAATCAATCAAATTCATTGTATTATAACATACTCTAACCCAAAATAACTTTATACAAGCCATTTACAGCCTCAAAGCTTGGTTGTGGGTTCTTATCCAATTTGGGACCAGATTTCAATAAGTCTTTCTTAACACTTCTAAACATTCTTCATCCATCTCTAGGACTTGTAATCAATTAAATTCATTGTATTATAACATATTCTAACCCAAAATAAATTTATACAAGCCATTTACTGCCTCAAAGCATTGGTTGTGGGTTCTTATCCCATTTGGGACCAAATTTCAATAAGTCTTTCTTCACACTTCTAAACATTCTTCATCCATCTCTAGCACTTGTAATCAATCAAATTCATTGTATTATAACATATTCTAACCCAAAATAACTTTATACAATCCATTTACAGCCTCAAAGCATTTGTTGTGGGTTCTTATCCCATTTGGGACCAATTTTCAACAAGTCTTTTTTCACACTTCTAAACATTCTTCATCCATCTCTAGCACTTGTAATCAATCAAATTCATTGTATTATAACATATTCTAACCCAAAATAACCTTTTACAAGCCATTTACTGCCTCAAAGCAATGGTTGTGGGTTCTTATCCCATTTGGGACCAGATTTCAACAAGCCTTTCTTCACACTTCTAAAGATTCTTCATCCATCTCTAGCACTTGTAATCAATCAAATTCATTGTATTATAACATACTCTAACCCAAAATAACTTTATACAAGCCATTTACAGCCTCAAAGCTTGGTTGTGGGTTCTTATCCAATTTGGGACCAGATTTCAATAAGTCTTTCTTAACACTTCTAAACATTCTTCATCCATCTCTAGGACTTGTAATCAATTAAATTCATTGTATTATAATATATTCTAACCCAAAATAAATTTATACAAGCCATTTACTGCCTCAAAGCATTGGTTGTGGGTTCTTATCCCATTTGGGACCAGATTTCAACAAGTCTTTCTTCACACTTCTAAACATTCTTCATCCATCTCTAGCACTTGTAATCAATCAAATTCATTGTATTATAACATACTCTAACCCAAAATAACTTTATACAAGCCATTTACAGCCTCAAAGCTTGGTTGTGGGTTCTTATCCAATTTGGGACCAGATTTCAATAAGTCTTTCTTAACACTTCTAAACATTCTTCATCCATCTCTAGGACTTGTAATCAATTAAATTCATTGTATTATAACATACTCTAACCCAAAATAACTTTATACAAGCCATTTACTGCCTCAAAGCATTGGTTTTGGGTTCTTATCCCATTTGGGACCAGATTTCAATAAGTCTTTCTTCACACTTCTAAACATTCTTCATCCATCTTTAGCACTTGTAATCAATCAAATGCATTGTATTATAACATATTCTAACCCAAAATAACCTTTTACAAGCCATTTACTGCCTCAAAGCAATGGTTGTGGGTTCTTATCCCATTTGGGACCAGATTTCAATAAGTCTTTCTTCACACTTCTAAACATTCTCCATCCATCTCTAGCACTTGTAATCAATCAAATTCATTGTATTATAACATATTCTAACCAAAAATAACTTTATACAATCCATTTAAAACCTCAAAGCATTGGTTGTGGGTTCTTATCCCATTTGGGACAAAATTTCAACAAAGCTTTCTTCACACTTTTAAACATTCTTCATCCATGTCTAGCACTTGTAATCAATCAAATTCATTGTATTATAACATATTCTAACCCAAAATAACCTTATACAAGCCATTTACTGCCTCAAAGCAATGGTTGTGGGTTCTTATCCCATTTGGGACCAGATTTCAATAAGTCTTTCTTCACACTTCTAAACATTCTTCATCCATCTCTAGCACTTGTAATCAATCAAATTCATTGTATTATAACATATTCTAACCCAAAATAACTTTATACAATCCATTTACAGCCTCAAAGCATTGGTTGTGGGTTCTTATCCCATTTGGGACCAATTTTCAACAAGTCTTTCTTCACACTTCTAAAGATTCTTCATCCATCTCTAGCACTTGTAATCAATCAAATTCATTGTATTATAACATACTCTAACCCAAAATAACTTTATACAAGCCATTTACAGCCTCAAAGCTTGGTTGTGGGTTCTTATCCAATTTGGGACCAGATTTCAATAAGTCTTTCTTAACACTTCTAAACATTCTTCATCCATCTCTAGGACTTGTAATCAATTAAATTCATTGTATTATAACATATTCTAACCCAAAATAAATTTATACAAGCCATTTACTGCCTCAAAGCATTGGTTGTGGGTTCTTATCCCATTTGGGACCAAATTTCAATAAGTCTTTCTTCACACTTCTAAACATTCTTCATCCATCTCAAGCACTTGTAATCAATCAAATTCATTGTATTATAACATATTCTAACCCAAAATAACTTTATACAATCCATTTACAGCCTCAAAGCATTTGTTGTGGGTTCTTATCCCATTTGGGACCAATTTTCAACAAGTCTTTTTTCACACTTCTAAACATTCTTCATCCATCTCTAGCACTTGTAATCAATCAAATTCATTGTATTATAACATATTCTAACCCAAAATAACCTTTTACAAGCCATTTACTGCCTCAAAGCAATGGTTGTGGGTTCTTATCCCATTTGGGACCAGATTTCAACAAGCCTTTCTTCACACTTCTAAAGATTCTTCATCCATCTCTAGCACTTGTAATCAATCAAATTCATTGTATTATAACATATTCTAACCCAAAATAACCTTATACAAGCCATTTACTGCCTCAAAGCAATGGTTGTGGGTTCTTATCCCATTTGGGACCAGATTTCAATAAGTCTTTCTTCACACTTCTAAACATTCTTCATCCATCTCTAGCACTTGTAATCAATCAAATTCATTGTATTATAACATATTCTAACCCAAAATAACTTTATACAATCCATTTACAGCCTCAAAGCATTGGTTGTGGGTTCTTATCCCATTTGGGACCAATTTTCAACAAGTCTTTCTTCACACTTCTAAAGATTCTTCATCCATCTCTAGCACTTGTAATCAATCAAATTCATTGTATTATAACATACTCTAACCCAAAATAACTTTATACAAGCCATTTACAGCCTCAAAGCTTGGTTGTGGGTTCTTATCCAATTTGGGACCAGATTTCAATAAGTCTTTCTTAACACTTCTAAACATTCTTCATCCATCTCTAGGACTTGTAATCAATTAAATTCATTGTATTATAACATATTCTAACCCAAAATAAATTTATACAAGCCATTTACTGCCTCAAAGCTTGGTTGTGGGTTCTTATCCAATTTGGGACCAGATTTCAATAAGTCTTTCTTCACACTCCTAAACATTCTTCATCCATCTCTAGCACTTGTAGTCAATCAAATGAATTGTATTATAACATATTCTAACCCAAAATAACCTTATACAAGCCATTTACTGCCTCAAAGCATTGGTTTTGGGTTCTTATCCCATTTGGGACCAGATTTCAATAAGTCTTTCTTCACACTTCTAAACATTCTTCATCCATCTTTAGCACTTGTAATCAATCAAATGCATTGTATTATAACATATTCTAACCCAAAATAACCTTTTACAAGCCATTTACTGCCTCAAAGCAATGGTTGTGGGTTCTTATCCCATTTGGGACCAGATTTCAATAAGTCTTTCTTCACACTTCTAAACATTCTTCATCCATCTCTAGCACTTGTAATCAATCAAATTCATTGTATTATAACATATTCTAACCCAAAATAACTTTATACAATCCATTTACAGCCTCAAAGCATTGGTTGTGGGTTCTTATCCCATTTGGGACCAGATTTCAATAAGTCTTTCTTCACACTCCTAAACATTCTTCATCCATCTCTAGCACTTGTAGTCAATCAAATGAATTGTATTATAACATATTCTAACCCAAAATAACCTTATACAAGCCATTTACTGCCTCAAAGCAATGGTTGTGGGTTCTTATCCAATTTGGGACCAGATTTCAATAAGTCTTTCTTAACACTTCTAAACATTCTTCATCCATCTCTAGGACTTGTAATCAATTAAATTCATTGTATTATAATATATTCTAACCCAAAATAAATTTATACAAGCCATTTACTGCCTCAAAGCATTGGTTGTGGGTTCTTATCCCATTTGGGACCAGATTTCAACAAGTCTTTCTTCACACTTCTAAACATTCTTCATCCATCTATAGCACTTGTAATCAATCAAATTCATTGTATTATAACATACTCTAACCCAAAATAACTTTATACAAGCCATTTACAGCCTCAAAGCTTGGTTGTGGGTTCTTATCCAATTTGGGACCAGATTTCAATAAGTCTTTCTTAACACTTCTAAACATTCTTCATCCATCTCTACGACTTGTAATCAATTAAATTCATTGTATTATAACATATTCTAACCCAAAATAAATTTATACAAGCCATTTACTGCCTCAAAGCATTGGTTGTGGGTTCTTATCCCATTTGGGACCAGATTTCAACAAGTCTTTCTTCACACTTCTAAACATTCTTCATCCATCTCTAGCACTTGTAATCAATCAAATTCATTGTATTATAACATACTCTAACCCAAAATAACTTTATACAAGCCATTTACAGCCTCAAAGCTTGGTTGTGGGTTCTCATCCAATTTGGGACCAGATTTCAATAAGTCTTTCTTAACACTTCTAAACATTCTTCATCCATCTCTAGGACTTGTAATCAATTAAATTCATTGTATTATAACATTCTCTAACCCAAAATAACTTTATACAAGCCATTTACTGCCTCAAAGCATTGGTTTTGGGTTCTTATCCCATTTGGGACCAGATTTCAATAAGTCTTTCTTCACACTCCTAAACATTCTTCATCCATCTCTAGCACTTGTAGTCAATCAAATGCATTGTATTATAACATATTCTAACCCAAAATAACCTTATACAAGCCATTTACTGCCTCAAAGCAATGGTTGTGGGTTCTTATCCCATTTGGGACCAGATTTCAATAAGTCTTTCTTCACACTTCTAAACATTCTCCATCCATCTCTAGCACTTGTAATCAATCAAATTCATTGTATTATAACATATTCTAACCAAAAATAACTTTATACAATCCATTTAAAACATCAAAGCATTGGTTGTGGGTTCTTATCCCATTTGGGACAAAATTTCAACAAGGCTTTCTTCACACTTTTAAACATTCTTCATCCATGTCTAGCACTTGTAATCAATCAAATTCATTGTATTATAACATATTCTAACCCAAAATACCCTTTTACAAGCCATTTACTGCCTCAAAGCAATGGTTGTGGGTTCTTATCCCATTTGGGACCAGATTTCAATAAGTCTTTCTTCACACTTCTAAACATTCTTCATCCATCTCTAGCACTTGTAATCAATCAAATTCATTGTATTATAACATATTCTAACCCAAAATAACTTTATACAATCCATTTACAGCCTCAAAGCATTGGTTGTGGGTTCTTATCCCATTTGGGACCAGATTTCAACAAGTCTTTCTTCACACTTCTAAACATTCTTCATCCATCTCTAGCACTTGTAATCAATCAAATTCATTGTATTATAACATACTCTAACCCAAAATAACTTTATACAAGCCATTTACAGCCTCAAAGCTTGGTTGTGGGTTCTTATCCAATTTGGGACCAGATTTCAATAAGTCTTTCTTAACACTTCTAAACATTCTTCATCCATCTCTAGGACTTGTAATCAATTAAATTCATTGTATTATAACATATTCTAACCCAAAATAAATTTATACAAGCCATTTACTGCCTCAAAGCATTGGTTGTGGGTTCTTATCCCATTTGGGACCAAATTTCAATAAGTCTTTCTTCACACTTCTAAACATTCTTCATCCATCTCTAGCACTTGTAATCAATCAAATTCATTGTATTATAACATATTCTAACCCAAAATAACTTTATACAATCCATTTACAGCCTCAAAGCATTGGTTGTGGGTTCTTATCCCATTTGGGACCAATTTTCAACAAGTCTTTCTTCACACTTCTAAACATTCTTCATCCATCTCTAGCACTTGTAATCAATCAAATTCATTGTATTATAACATATTCTAACCCAAAATAACCTTTTACAAGCCATTTACTGCCTCAAAGCAATGGTTGTGGGTTCTTATCCCATTTGGGACCAGATTTCAACAAGTCTTTCTTCACACTTCTAAAGATTCTTCATCCATCTCTAGCACTTGTAATCAATCAAATTCATTGTATTATAACATACTCTAACCCAAAATAACTTTATACAAGCCATTTACAGCCTCAAAGCTTGGTTGTGGGTTCTTATCCAATTTGGGACCAGATTTCAATAAGTCTTTCTTAACACTTCTAAACATTCTTCATCCATCTCTAGGACTTGTAATCAATTAAATTCATTGTATTATAATATATTCTAACCCAAAATAAATTTATACAAGCCATTTACTGCCTCAAAGCATTGGTTGTGGGTTCTTATCCCATTTGGGACCAGATTTCAACAAGTCTTTCTTCACACTTCTAAACATTCTTCATCCATCTCTAGCACTTGTAATCAATCAAATTCATTGTATTATAACATACTCTAACCCAAAATAACTTTATACAAGCCATTTACTGCCTCAAAGCATTGGTTTTGGGTTCTTATCCCATTTGGGACCAGATTTCAATAAGTCTTTCTTCACACTCCTAAACATTCTTCATCCATCTCTAGCACTTGTAGTCAATCAAATGCATTGTATTATAACATATTCTAACCCAAAATAACCTTATACAAGCCATTTACTGCCTCAAAGCAATGGTTGTGGGTTCTTATCCCATTTGGGACCAGATTTCAATAAGTCTTTCTTCACACTTCTAAACATTCTCCATCCATCTCTAGCACTTGTAATCAATCAAATTCATTGTATTATAACATATTCTAACCAAAAATAACTTTATACAATCCATTTAAAACCTCAAAGCATTGGTTGTGGGTTCTTATCCCATTTGGGACAAAATTTCAACAAGGCTTTCTTCACACTTTTAAACATTCTTCATCCATGTCTAGCACTTGTAATCAATCAAATTCATTGTATTATAACATATTCTAACCCAAAATACCCTTTTACAAGCCATTTACTGCCTCAAAGCAATGGTTGTGGGTTCTTATCCCATTTGGGACCAGATTTCAATAAGTCTTTCTTCACACTTCTAAACATTCTTCATCCATCTCTAGCACTTGTAATCAATCAAATTCATTGTATTATAACATATTCTAACCCAAAATAACTTTATACAATCCATTTACAGCCTCAAAGCATTGGTTGTGGGTTCTTATCCCATTTGGGACCAGATTTCAACAAGTCTTTCTTCACACTTCTAAACATTCTTCATCCATCTCTAGCACTTGTAATCAATCAAATTCATTGTATTATAACATACTCTAACCCAAAATAACTTTATACAAGCCATTTACAGCCTCAAAGCTTGGTTGTGGGTTCTTATCCAATTTGGGACCAGATTTCAATAAGTCTTTCTTAACACTTCTAAACATTCTTCATCCATCTCTAGGACTTGTAATCAATTAAATTCATTGTATTATAACATATTCTAACCCAAAATAAATTTATACAAGCCATTTACTGCCTCAAAGCATTGGTTGTGGGTTCTTATCCCATTTGGGACCAAATTTCAATAAGTCTTTCTTCACACTTCTAAACATTCTTCATCCATCTCTAGCACTTGTAATCAATCAAATTCATTGTATTATAACATATTCTAACCCAAAATAACTTTATACAATCCATTTACAGCCTCAAAGCATTGGTTGTGGGTTCTTATCCCATTTGGGACCAATTTTCAACAAGTCTTTCTTCACACTTCTAAACATTCTTCATCCATCTCTAGCACTTGTAATCAATCAAATTCATTGTATTATAACATATTCTAACCCAAAATAACCTTTTACAAGCCATTTACTGCCTCAAAGCAATGGTTGTGGGTTCTTATCCCATTTGGGACCAGATTTCAACAAGTCTTTCTTCACACTTCTAAAGATTCTTCATCCATCTCTAGCACTTGTAATCAATCAAATTCATTGTATTATAACATACTCTAACCCAAAATAACTTTATACAAGCCATTTACAGCCTCAAAGCTTGGTTGTGGGTTCTTATCCAATTTGGGACCAGATTTCAATAAGTCTTTCTTAACACTTCTAAACATTCTTCATCCATCTCTAGGACTTGTAATCAATTAAATTCATTGTATTATAATAAATTCTAACCCAAAATAAATTTATACAAGCCATTTACTGCCTCAAAGCATTGGTTGTGGGTTCTTATCCCATTTGGGACCAGATTTCAACAAGTCTTTCTTCACACTTCTAAACATTCTTCATCCATCTCTAGCACTTGTAATCAATCAAATTCATTGTATTATAACATACTCTAACCCAAAATAACTTTATACAAGCCATTTACAGCCTCAAAGCTTGGTTGTGGGTTCTTATCCAATTTGGGACCAGATTTCAATAAGTCTTTCTTAACACTTCTAAACATTCTTCATCCATCTCTACGACTTGTAATCAATTAAATTCATTGTATTATAACATATTCTAACCCAAAATAAATTTATACAAGCCATTTACTGCCTCAAAGCATTGGTTGTGGGTTCTTATCCCATTTGGGACCAGATTTCAACAAGTCTTTCTTCACACTTCTAAAGATTCTTCATCCATCTCTAGCACTTGTAATCAATCAAATTCATTGTATTATAACATACTCTAACCCAAAATAACTTTATACAAGCCATTTACAGCCTCAAAGCTTGGTTGTGGGTTCTTATCCAATTTGGGACCAGATTTCAATAAGTCTTTCTTAACACTTCTAAACATTCTTCATCCATCTCTAGGACTTGTAATCAATTAAATTCATTGTATTATAACATACTCTAACCCAAAATAACTTTATACAAGCCATTTACTGCCTCAAAGCATTGGTTTTGGGTTCTTATCCCATTTGGGACCAGATTTCAATAAGTCTTTCTTCACACTTCTAAACATTCTTCATCCATCTCTAGCACTTGTAATCAATCAAATGCATTGTATTATAACATATTCTAACCCAAAATAACCTTTTACAAGCCATTTACTGCCTCAAAGCAATGGTTGTGGGTTCTTATCCCATTTGGGACCAGATTTCAATAAGTCTGTCTTCACACTTCTAAACATTCTCCATCCATCTCTAGCACTTGTAATCAATCAAATTCATTGTATTATAACATATTCTAACCAAAAATAACTTTATACAATCCATTTAAAACCTCAAAGCATTGGTTGTGGGTTCTTATCCCATTTGGGACAAAATTTCAACAAGGCTTTCTTCACACTTTTAAACATTCTTCATCCATGTCTAGCACTTGTAATCAATCAAATTCATTGTATTATAACATATTCTAACCCAAAATAAATTTATACAAGCCATTTACTGCCTCAAAGCATTGGTTGTGGGTTCTTATCCCATTTGGGACCAGATTTCAACAAGTCTTTCTTCACACTTCTAAACATTCTTCATCCATCTCTAGCACTTGTAATCAATCAAATTCATTGTATTATAACATATTCTAACCCAAAATAACTTTATACAATCCATTTACAGCCTCAAAGCATTGGTTGTGGGTTCTTATCCCATTTGGGACCAATTTTCAACAAGTCTTTCTTCACACTTCTAAACATTCTTCATCCATCTCTAGCACTTGTAATCAATCAAATTCATTGTATTATAACATATTCTAACCCAAAATAACCTTTTACAAGCCATTTACTGCCTCAAAGCAATGGTTGTGGGTTCTTATCCCATTTGGGACCAGATTTCAACAAGTCTTTCTTCACACTTCTAAAGATTCTTCATCCATCTCTAGCACTTGTAATCAATCAAATTCATTGTATTATAACATACTCTAACCCAAAATAACTTTATACAAGCCATTTACAGCCTCAAAGCTTGGTTGTGGGTTCTTATCCAATTTGGGACCAGATTTCAATAAGTCTTTCTTAACACTTCTAAACATTCTTCATCCATCTCTAGGACTTGTAATCAATTAAATTCATTGTATTATAATATATTCTAACCCAAAATAAATTTATACAAGCCATTTACTGCCTCAAAGCATTGGTTGTGGGTTCTTATCCCATTTGGGATCAGATTTCAACAAGTCTTTCTTCACACTTCTAAACATTCTTCATCCATCTCTAGCACTTGTAATCAATCAAATTCATTGTATTATAACATACTCTAACCCAAAATAACTTTATACAAGCCATTTACTGCCTCAAAGCATTGGTTTTGGGTTCTTATCCCATTTGGGACCAGATTTCAATAAGTCTTTCTTCACACTCCTAAACATTCTTCATCCATCTCTAGCACTTGTAGTCAATCAAATGAATTGTATTATAACATATTCTAACCCAAAATAACCTTATACAAGCCATTTACTGCCTCAAAGCAATGGTTGTGGGTTCTTATCCCATTTGGGACCAGATTTCAATAAGTCTTTCTTCACACTTCTAAACATTCTCCATCCATCTCTAGCACTTGTAATCAATCAAATTCATTGTATTATAACATATTCTAACCAAAAATAACTTTATACAATCCATTTAAAACCTCAAAGCATTGGTTGTGGGTTCTTATCCCATTTGGGACAAAATTTCAACAAGGCTTTCTTCACACTTTTAAACATTCTTCATCCATGTCTAGCACTTGTAATCAATCAAATTCATTGTATTATAATATATTCAAACCCAAAATACCCTTTTACAAGCCATTTACTGCCTCAAAGCAATGGTTGTGGGTTCTTATCCCATTTGGGACCAGATTTCAATAAGTCTTTCTTCACACTTCTAAACATTCTTCATCCATCTCTAGCACTTGTAATCAATCAAATTCATTGTATTATAACATATTCTAACCCAAAATAACTTTATACAATCCATTTACAGCCTCAAAGCATTGGTTGTGGGTTCTTATCCCATTTGGGACCAGATTTCAACAAGTCTTTCTTCACACTTCTAAACATTCTTCATCCATCTCTAGCACTTGTAATCAATCAAATTCATTGTATTATAACATACTCTAACCCAAAATAACTTTATACAAGCCATTTACAGCCTCAAAGCTTGGTTGTGGGTTCTTATCCAATTTGGGACCAGATTTCAATAAGTCTTTCTTAACACTTCTAAACATTCTTCATCCATCTCTAGGACTTGTAATCAATTAAATTCATTGTATTATAACATATTCTAACCCAAAATAAATTTATACAAGCCATTTACTGCCTCAAAGCATTGGTTGTGGGTTCTTATCCCATTTGGGACCAAATTTCAATAAGTCTTTCTTCACACTTCTAAACATTCTTCATCCATCTCTAGCACTTGTAATCAATCAAATTCATTGTATTATAACATATTCTAACCCAAAATAACTTTATACAATCCATTTACAGCCTCAAAGCATTGGTTGTGGGTTCTTATCCCATTTGGGACCAATTTTCAACAAGTCTTTCTTCACACTTCTAAACATTCTTCATCCATCTCTAGCACTTGTAATCAATCAAATTCATTGTATTATAACATATTCTAACCCAAAATAACCTTTTACAAGCCATTTACTGCCTCAAAGCAATGGTTGTGGGTTCTTATCCCATTTGGGACCAGATTTCAACAAGTCTTTCTTCACACTTCTAAAGATTCTTCATCCATCTCTAGCACTTGTAATCAATCAAATTCATTGTATTATAACATATTCTAACCCAAAATAACTTTATACAAGCCATTTACTGCCTCAAAGCATTGGTTTTGGGTTCTTATCCCATTTGGGACCAGATTTCAATAAGTCTTTCTTCACACTCCTAAACATTCTTCATCCATCTCTAGCACTTGTAGTCAATCAAATGCATTGTATTATAACATATTCTAACCCAAAATAACCTTATACAAGCCATTTACTGCCTCAAAGCAATGGTTGTGGGTTCTTATCCCATTTGGGACCAGATTTCAATAAGTCTTTCTTCACACTTCTAAACATTCTCCATCCATCTCTAGCACTTGTAATCAATCAAATTCATTGTATTATAACATATTCTAACCAAAAATAACTTTATACAATCCATTTAAAACCTCAAAGCATTGGTTGTGGGTTCTTATTCCATTTGGGACAAAATTTCAACAAGGCTTTCTTCACACTTTTAAACATTCTTCATCCATGTCTAGCACTTGTAATCAATCAAATTCATTGTATTATAACATATTCTAACCCAAAATACCCTTTTACAAGCCATTTACTGCCTCAAAGCAATGGTTGTGGGTTCTTATCCCATTTGGGACCAGATTTCAATAAGTCTTTCTTCACACTTCTAAACATTCTTCATCCATCTCTAGCACTTGTAATCAATCAAATTCATTGTATTATAACATATTCTAACCCAAAATAACTTTATACAATCCATTTACAGCCTCAAAGCATTGGTTGTGGGTTCTTATCCCATTTGGGACCAGATTTCAACAAGTCTTTCTTCACACTTCTAAACATTCTTCATCCATCTCTAGCACTTGTAATCAATCAAATTCATTGTATTATAACATACTCTAACCCAAAATAACTTTATACAAGCCATTTACAGCCTCAAAGCTTGGTTGTGGGTTCTTATCCAATTTGGGACCAGATTTCAATAAGTCTTTCTTAACACTTCTAAACATTCTTCATCCATCTCTAGGACTTGTAATCAATTAAATTCATTGTATTATAACATATTCTAACCCAAAATAAATTTATACAAGCCATTTACTGCCTCAAAGCATTGGTTGTGGGTTCTTATCCCATTTGGGACCAAATTTCAATAAGTCTTTCTTCACACTTCTAAACATTCTTCATCCATCTCTAGCACTTGTAATCAATCAAATTCATTGTATTATAACATATTCTAACCCAAAATAACTTTATACAATCCATTTACAGCCTCAAAGCATTGGTTGTGGGTTCTTATCCCATTTGGGACCAATTTTCAACAAGTCTTTCTTCACACTTCTAAACATTCGTCATCCATCTCTAGCACTTGTAATCAATCAAATTCATTGTATTATAACATATTCTAACCCAAAATAACCTTTTACAAGCCATTTACTGCCTCAAAGCAATGGTTGTGGGTTCTTATCCCATTTGGGACCAGATTTCAACAAGTCTTTCTTCACACTTCTAAAGATTCTTCATCCATCTCTAGCACTTGTAATCAATCAAATTCATTGTATTATAACATACTCTAACCCAAAATAACTTTATACAAGCCATTTACAGCCTCAAAGCTTGGTTGTGGGTTCTTATCCAATTTGGGACCAGATTTCAATAAGTCTTTCTTAACACTTCTAAACATTCTTCATCCATCTCTAGGACTTGTAATCAATTAAATTCATTGTATTATAATATATTCTAACCCAAAATAAATTTATACAAGCCATTTACTGCCTCAAAGCATTGGTTGTGGGTTCTTATCCCATTTGGGACCAGATTTCAACAAGTCTTTCTTCACACTTCTAAACATTCTTCATCCATCTCTAGCACTTGTAATCAATCAAATTCATTGTATTATAACATACTCTAACCCAAAATAACTTTATACAAGCCATTTACAGCCTCAAAGCTTGGTTGTGGGTTCTTATCCAATTTGGGACCAGATTTCAATAAGTCTTTCTTAACACTTCTAAACATTCTTCATCCATCTCTACGACTTGTAATCAATTAAATTCATTGTATTATAACATATTCTAACCCAAAATAAATTTATACAAGCCATTTACTGCCTCAAAGCATTGGTTGTGGGTTCTTATCCCATTTGGGACCAGATTTCAACAAATCTTTCTTCACACTTCTAAACATTCTTCATCCATCTCTAGCACTTGTAATCAATCAAATTCATTGTATTATAACATACTCTAACCCAAAATAACTTTATACAAGCCATTTACAGCCTCAAAGCTTGGTTGTGGGTTCTTATCCAATTTGGGACCAGATTTCAATAAGTCTTTCTTAACACTTCTAAACATTCTTCATCCATCTCTAGGACTTGTAATCAATTAAATTCATTGTATTATAACATACTCTAACCCAAAATAACTTTATACAAGCCATTTACTGCCTCAAAGCATTGGTTTTGGGTTCTTATCCCATTTGGGACCAGATTTCAATAAGTCTTTCTTCACACTTCTAAACATTCTTCATCCATCTCTAGCACTTGTAATCAATCAAATGCATTGTATTATAACATATTCTAACCCAAAATAACCTTTTACAAGCCATTTACTGCCTCAAAGCAATGGTTGTGGGTTCTTATCCCATTTGGGACCAGATTTCAATAAGTCTTTCTTCACACTTCTAAACATTCTCCATCCATCTCTAGCACTTGTAATCAATCAAATTCATTGTATTATAACATATTCTAACCAAAAATAACTTTATACAATCCATTTAAAACCTCAAAGCATTGGTTGTGGGTTCTTATCCCATTTGGGACAAAATTTCAACAAGGCTTTCTTCACACTTTTAAACATTCTTCATCCATGTCTAGCACTTGTAATCAATCAAATTCATTGTATTATAACATATTCTAACCCAAAATACCCTTTTACAAGCCATTTACTGCCTCAAAGCAATGGTTATGGGTTCTTATCCCATTTGGGACCAGATTTCAATAAGTCTTTCTTCACACTTCTAAACATTCTTCATCCATCTCTAGCACTTGTAATCAATCAAATTCATTGTATTATAACATATTCTAACCCAAAATAACTTTATACAATCCATTTACAGCCTCAAAGCATTGGTTGTGGGTTCTTATCCCATTTGGGACCAGATTTCAACAAGTCTTTCTTCACACTTCTAAACATTCTTCATCCATCTCTAGCACTTGTAATCAATCAAATTCATTGTATTATAACATACTCTAACCCAAAATAACTTTATACAAGCCATTTAAAGCCTCAAAGCTTGGTTGTGGGTTCTTATCCAATTTGGGACCAGATTTCAATAAGTCTTTCTTAACACTTCTAAACATTCTTCATCCATCTCTAGGACTTGTAATCAATTAAATTCATTGTATTATAACATATTCTAACCCAAAATAAATTTATACAAGCCATTTACTGCCTCAAAGCATTGGTTGTGGGTTCTTATCCCATTTGGGACCAAATTTCAATAAGTCTTTCTTCACACTTCTAAACATTCTTCATCCATCTCTAGCACTTCTAATCAATCAAATTCATTGTATTATAACATATTCTAACCCAAAATAACTTTATACAATCCATTTACAGCCTCAAAGCATTGGTTGTGGGTTCTTATCCCATTTGGGACCAATTTTCAACAAGTCTTTCTTCACACTTCTAAACATTCTTCATCCATCTCTAGCACTTGTAATCAATCAAATTCATTGTATTATAACATATTCTAACCCAAAATAACCTTTTACAAGCCATTTACTGCCTCAAAGCAATGGTTGTGGGTTCTTATCCCATTTGGGACCAGATTTCAACAAGTCTTTCTTCACACTTCTAAAGATTCTTCATCCATCTCTAGCACTTGTAATCAATCAAATTCATTGTATTATAACATACTCTAACCCAAATAACTTTATACAAGCCATTTACAGCCTCAAAGCTTGGTTGTGGGTTCTTATCCAATTTGGGACCAGATTTCAATAAGTCTTTCTTAACACTTCTAAACATTCTTCATCCATCTCTAGGACTTGTAATCAATTAAATTCATTGTATTATAATATATTCTAACCCAAAAGAAATTTATACAAGCCATTTACTGCCTCAAAGCATTGGTTGTGGGTTCTTATCCCATTTGGGACCAGATTTCAGCAAGTCTTTCTTCACACTTCTAAACATTCTTCATCCATCTCTAGCACTTGTAATCAATCAAATTCATTGTATTATAACATACTCTAACCCAAAATAACTTTATACAAGCCATTTACAGCCTCAAAGCTGGGTTGTGGGTTCTTATCCAATTTGGGACCAGATTTCAATAAGTCTTTCTTAACACTTCTAAACATTCTTCATCCATCTCTAGGACTTGTAATCAATTAAATTCATTGTATTATAACATACTCTAACCCAAAATAACTTTATACAAGCCATTTACTGCCTCAAAGCATTGGTTTTGGGTTCTTATCCCATTTGGGACCAGATTTCAATAAGTCTTTCTTCACACTTCTAAACATTCTTCATCCATCTCTAGCACTTGTAATCAATCAAATGCATTGTATTATAACATATTCTAACCCAAAATAACCTTTTACAAGCCATTTACTGCCTCAAAGCAATGGTTGTGGGTTCTTATCCCATTTGGGACTAGATTTCAATAAGTCTTTCTTCACACTTCTAAACATTCTCCATCCATCTCTAGCACTTGTAATCAATCAAATTCATTGTATTATAACATATTCTAACCAAAAATAACTTTATACAATCCATTTAAAACCTCAAAGCATTGGTTGTGGGTTCTTATCCCATTTGGGACAAAATTTCAACAAGGCTTTCTTCACACTTTTAAACATTCTTCATCCATGTCTAGCACTTGTAATCAATCAAATTCATTGTATTATAACATATTCTAACCCAAAATAACCTTATACAAGCCATTTACTGCCTCAAAGCAATGGTTGTGGGTTCTTATCCCATTTGGGACCAGATTTCAATAAGTCTTTCTTCACACTTCTAAACATTCTTCATCCATCTCTAGCACTTGTAATCAATCAAATTCATTGTATTATAACATATTCTAACCCAAAATAACTTTATACAATCCATTTACAGCCTCAAAGCATTGGTTGTGGGTTCTTATCCCATTTGGGACCAATTTTCAACAAGTCTTTCTTCACACTTCTAAAGATTCTTCATCCATCTCTAGCACTTGTAATCAATCAAATTCATTGTATTATAACATACTCTAACCCAAAATAACTTTATACAAGCCATTTACAGCCTCAAAGCTTGGTTGTGGGTTCTTATCCAATTTGGGACCAGATTTCAATAAGTCTTTCTTAACACTTCTAAACATTCTTCATCCATCTCTAGGACTTGTAATCAATTAAATTCATTGTATTATAACATATTCTAACCCAAAATAAATTTATACAAGCCATTTACTGCCTCAAAGCATTGGTTGTGGGTTCTTATCCCATTTGGGACCAAATTTCAATAAGTCTTTCTTCACACTTCTAAACATTCTTCATCCATCTCTAGCACTTGTAATCAATCAAATTCATTGTATTATAACATATTCTAACCCAAAATAACTTTATACAATCCATTTACAGCCTCAAAGCATTGGTTGTGGGTTCTTATCCCATTTGGGACCAATTTTCAACAAGTCTTTCTTCACACTTCTAAACATTCTTCATCCATCTCTAGCACTTGTAATCAATCAAATTCATTGTATTATAACATATTCTAACCCAAAATAACCTTTTACAAGCCATTTACTGCCTCAAAGCAATGGTTGTGGGTTCTTATCCCATTTGGGACCAGATTTCAACAAGCCTTTCTTCACACTTCTAAAGATTCTTCATCCATCTCTAGCACTTGTAATCAATCAAATTCATTGTATTATAACATACTCTAACCCAAAATAACTTTATACAAGCCATTTACAGCCTCAAAGCTTGGTTGTGGGTTCTTATCCAATTTGGGACCAGATTTCAATAAGTCTTTCTTAACACTTCTAAACATTCTTCATCCATCTCTAGGACTTGTAATCAATTAAATTCATTGTATTATAATATATTCTAACCCAAAATAAATTTATACAAGCCATTTACTGCCTCAAAGCATTGGTTGTGGGTTCTTATCCCATTTGGGACCAGATTTCAACAAGTCTTTCTTCACACTTCTAAACATTCTTCATCCATCTCTAGCACTTGTAATCAATCAAATTCATTGTATTATAACATACTCTAACCCAAAATAACTTTATACAAGCCATTTACAGCCTCAAAGCTTGGTTGTGGGTTCTTATCCAATTTGGGACCAGATTTCAATAAGTCTTTCTTAACACTTCTAAACATTCTTCATCCATCTCTACGACTTGTAATCAATTAAATTCATTGTATTATAACATATTCTAACCCAAAATAAATTTATACAAGCCATTTACTGCCTCAAAGCATTGGTTGTGGGTTCTTATCCCATTTGGGACCAGATTTCAACAAGTCTTTCTTCACACTTCTAAACATTCTTCATCCATCTCTAGCACTTGTAATCAATCAAATTCATTGTATTATAACATACTCTAACCCAAAATAACTTTATACAAGCCATTTACAGCCTCAAAGCTTGGTTGTGGGTTCTTATCCAATTTGGGACCAGATTTCAATAAGTCTTTCTTAACACTTCTAAACATTCTTCATCCATCTCTAGGACTTGTAATCAATTAAATTCATTGTATTATAACATACTCTAACCCAAAATAACTTTATACAAGCCATTTACTGCCTCAAAGCATTGGTTTTGGGTTCTTATCCCATTTGGGACCAGATTTCAATAAGTCTTTCTTCACACTCCTAAACATTCTTCATCCATCTCTAGCACTTGTAGTCAATCAAATGCATTGTATTATAACATATTCTAACCCAAAATAACCTTATACAAGCCATTTACTGCCTCAAAGCAATGGTTGTGGGTTCTTATCCCATTTGGGACCAGATTTCAATAAGTCTTTCTTCACACTTCTAAACATTCTCCATCCATCTCTAGCACTTGTAATCAATCATATTCATTGTATTATAACATATTCTAACCAAAAATAACTTTATACAATCCATTTAAAACCTCAAAGCATTGGTTGTGGGTTCTTATCCCATTTGGGACAAAATTTCAACAAGGCTTTCTTCACAATTTTAAACATTCTTCATCCATGTCTAGCACTTGTAATCAATCAAATTCATTGTATTATAACATATTCTAACCCAAAATACCCTTTTACAAGCCATTTACTGCCTCAAAGCAATGGTTGTGGGTTCTTATCCCATTTGGGACCAGATTTCAATAAGTCTTTCTTCACACTTCTAAACATTCTTCATCCATCTCTAGCACTTGTAATCAATCAAATTCATTGTATTATAACATATTCTAACCCAAAATAACTTTATACAATCCATTTACAGCCTCAAAGCATTGGTTGTGGGTTCTTATCCCATTTGGGACCAATTTTCAACAAGTCTTTCTTCACACTTCTAAAGATTCTTCATCCATCTCTAGCACTTGTAATCAATCAAATTTATTGTATTATAACATACTCTAACCCAAAATAACTTTATACAAGCCATTTACAGCCTCAAAGCTTGGTTGTGGGTTCTTATCCAATTTGGGACCAGATTTCAATAAGTCTTTCTTAACACTTCTAAACATTCTTCATCCATCTCTAGGACTTGTAATCAATTAAATTCATTGTATTATAACATATTCTAACCCAAAATAAATTTATACAAGCCATTTACTGCCTCAAAGCATTGGTTGTGGGTTCTTATCCCATTTGGGACCAAATTTCAATAAGTCTTTCTTCACACTTCTAAACATTCTTCATCCATCTCTAGCACTTGTAATCAATCAAATTCATTGTATTATAACATATTCTAACCCAAAATAACTTTATACAATCCATTTACAGCCTCAAAGCATTGGTTGTGGGTTCTTATCCCATTTGGGACCAATTTTCAACAAGTCTTTCTTCACACTTCTAAACATTCTTCATCCATCTCTAGCACTTGTAATCAATCAAATTCATTGTATTATAACATATTCTAACCCAAAATAACTTTATACAATCCATTTACAGCCTCAAAGCATTGGTTGTGGGTTCTTATCCCATTTGGGACCAATTTTCAACAAGTCTTTCTTCACACTTCTAAAGATTCTTCATCCATCTCTAGCACTTGTAATCAATCAAATTCATTATATTATAACATACTCTAACCCAAAATAACTTTATACAAGCCATTTACAGCCTCAAAGCTTGGTTGTGGGTTCTTATCCAATTTGGGACCAGATTTCAATAAGTCTTTCTTAACACTTCTAAACATTCTTCATCCATCTCTAGGACTTGTAATCAATTAAATTCATTGTATTATAATATATTCTAACCCAAAATAAATTTATACAAGCCATTTACTGCCTCAAAGCATTGGTTGTGGGTTCTTATCCCATTTGGGACCAGATTTCAACAAGTCTTTCTTCACACTTCTAAACATTCTTCATCCATCTCTAGCACTTGTAATCAATCAAATTCATTGTATTATAACATACTCTAACCCAAAATAACTTTATACAAGCCATTTACAGCCTCAAAGCTTGGTTGTGGATTCTTATCCAATTTGGGACCAGATTTCAACAAGTCTTTCTTCACACTTCTAAACATTCTTCATCCATCTCTAGCACTTGTAATCAATTAAATTCATTGTATTATAACATATTCTAACCCAAAATGACCTTTTACAAGCCATTTACTGCATCAAAGCAATGGTTGTGGGTTCTTATCCCATTTGGGACCAAAGTTCAACAAGTCTTTCTTCACACTTCTAACCATTCTTCATCCATGTCTAGGACTTGTAATCAATCAAATTCATTGTATTATAACATATTCTAACCCAAAATAACTTTATACAAGCTATTTACTGCCTCAAAGCAATGGTTGTGGGTTCTTATCCCATTTGGGACCAGATTTCAACAAGTCTTTCTTCACACTTCTAAACATTCTTCATCCATCTCTAGCACTTGTAATCAATCAAATTCATTGTATTATAACATATTCTAACCCAAAATAACTTTATACAATCCATTTACAGCCTCAAAGCATTGGTTGTGGGTTCTTATCCCATTTGGGACCAATTTTCAACAAGTCTTTCTTCACACTTCTAAAGATTCTTCATCCATCTCTAGCACTTGTAATCAATCAAATTCATTATATTATAACATACTCTAACCCAAAATAACTTTATACAAGCCATTTACAGCCTCAAAGCTTGGTTGTGGGTTCTTATCCAATTTGGGACCAGATTTCAATAAGTCTTTCTTAACACTTCTAAACATTCTTCATCCATCTCTAGGACTTGTAATCAATTAAATTCATTGTATTATAATATATTCTAACCCAAAATAAATTTATACAAGCCATTTACTGCCTCAAAGCATTGGTTGTGGGTTCTTATCCCATTTGGGACCAGATTTCAACAAGTCTTTCTTCACACTTCTAAACATTCTTCATCCATCTCTAGCACTTGTAATCAATCAAATTCATTGTATTATAACATACTCTAACCCAAAATAACTTTATACAAGCCATTTACAGCCTCAAAGCTTGGTTGTGGATTCTTATCCAATTTGGGACCAGATTTCAACAAGTCTTTCTTCACACTTCTAAACATTCTTCATCCATCTCTAGCACTTGTAATCAATTAAATTCATTGTATTATAACATATTCTAACCCAAAATGACCTTTTACAAGCCATTTACTGCATCAAAGCAATGGTTGTGGGTTCTTATCCCATTTGGGACCAAAGTTCAACAAGTCTTTCTTCACACTTCTAACCATTCTTCATCCATGTCTAGGACTTGTAATCAATCAAATTCATTGTATTATAACATATTCTAACCCAAAATAACTTTATACAAGCTATTTACTGCCTCAAAGCAATGGTTGTGGGTTCTTATCCCATTTGGGACCAGATTTCAACAAGTCTTTCTTCACACTTCTAAACATTCTTCATCCATCTCTAGCACTTGTAATCAATCAAATTCATTGTATTATAACATATTCTAACCCAAAATAACTTTATACAATCCATTTACAGCCTCAAAGCATTGGTTGTGGGTTCTTATCCCATTTGGGACCAATTTTCAACAAGTCTTTCTTCACACTTCTAAAGATTCTTCATCCATCTCTAGCACTTGTAATCAATCAAATTCATTGTATTATAACATACTCTAACCCAAAATAACTTTATACAAGCCATTTACAGCCTCAAAGCTTGGTTGTGGGTTCTTATCCAATTTGGGACCAGATTTCAATAAGTCTTTCTTAACACTTCTAAACATTCTTCATCCATCTCTAGGACTTGTAATCAATTAAATTCATTGTATTATAATATATTCTAACCCAAAATAAATTTATACAAGCCATTTACTGCCTCAAAGCATTGGTTGTGGGTTCTTATCCCATTTGGGACCAGATTTCAACAAGTCTTTCTTCACACTTCTAAACATTCTTCATCCATCTCTAGCACTTGTAATCAATCAAATTCATTGTATTATAACATACTCTAACCCAAAATAACTTTATACAAGCCATTTACAGCCTCAAAGCTTGGTTGTGGGTTCTTATCCAATTTGGGACCAGATTTCAATAAGTCTTTCTTAACACTTCTAAACATTCTTCATCCATCTCTACGACTTGTAATCAATTAAATTCATTGTATTATAACATATTCTAACCCAAAATAAATTTATACAAGCCATTTACTGCCTCAAAGCATTAGTTGTGGGTTCTTATCCCATTTGGGACCAGATTTCAACAAGTCTTTCTTCACACTTGTAAACATTCTTCATCCATCTCTAGCACTTGTAATCAATCAAATTCATTGTATTATAACATACTCTAACCCAAAATAACTTTATACAAGCCATTTACAGCCTCAAAGCTTGGTTGTGGGTTCTTATCCAATTTGGGACCAGATTTCAATAAGTCTTTCTTAACACTTCTAAACATTCTTCATCCATCTCTAGGACTTGTAATCAATTAAATTCATTGTATTATAACATACTCTAACCCAAAATAACTTTATACAAGCCATTTACTGCCTCAAAGCATTGGTTTTGGGTTCTTATCCCATTTGGGACCAGATTTCAATAAGTCTTTCTTCACACTTCTAAACATTCTTCATCCATCTCTAGCACTTGTAATCAATCAAATGCATTGTATTATAACATATTCTAACCCAAAATAACCTTTTACAAGCCATTTACTGCCTCAAAGCAATGGTTGTGGGTTCTTATCCCATTTGGGACTAGATTTCAATAAGTCTTTCTTCACACTTCTAAACATTCTCCATCCATCTCTAGCACTTGTAATCAATCAAATTCATTGTATTATAACATATTCTAACCAAAAATAACTTTATACAATCCATTTAAAACCTCAAAGCATTGGTTGTGGGTTCTTATCCCATTTGGGACAAAATTTCAACAAGGCTTTCTTCACACTTTTAAACATTCTTCATCCATGTCTAGCACTTGTAATCAATCAAATTCATTGTATTATAACATATTCTAACCCAAAATAACCTTATACAAGCCATTTACTGCCTCAAAGCAATGGTTGTGGGTTCTTATCCCATTTGGGACCAGATTTCAATAAGTCTTTCTTCACATTTCTAAACATTCTTCATCCATCTCTAGCACTTGTAATCAATCAAATTCATTGTATTATAACATATTCTAACCCAAAATAACTTTATACAATCCATTTACAGCCTCAAAGCATTGGTTGTGGGTTCTTATCCCATTTGGGACCAATTTTCAACAAGTCTTTCTTCACACTTCTAAACATTCTTCATCCATCTCTAGCACTTGTAATCAATCAAATTCATTGTATTATAACATACTCTAACCCAAAATAACTTTATACAAGCCTTTTACAGCCTCAAAGCTTGGTTGTGGGTTCTTATCCAATTTGGGACCAGATTTCAATAAGTCTTTCTTAACACTTCTAAACATTCTTCATCCATCTCTAGGACTTGTAATCAATTAAATTCATTGTATTATAACATATTCTAACCCAAAATAAATTTATACAAGCCATTTACTGCCTCAAAACATTGGTTGTGGGTTCTTATCCCATTTGGGACCAAATTTCAATAAGTTTTTCTTTACACTTCTAAACATTCTTCATCCATCTCTAGCACTTGTAATCAATCAAATTCATTGTATTATAACATATTCTAACCCAAAATAACTTTATACAATCCATTTACAGCCTCAATGCATTGGTTGTGGGTTCTTATCCCATTTGGGACCAATTTTCAACAAGTCTTTCTTCAAACTTCTAAACATTCTTCATCCATCTCTAGCACTTGTAATCAATCAAATTCATTGTATTATAACATATTCTAACCCAAAATAACCTTTTACAAGCCATTTACTGCCTCAAAGCAATGGTTGTGGGTTCTTATCCCATTTGGGACCAGATTTCAACAAGTCTTTCTTCACACTTCTAAACATTCTTCATCCATCTCTAGCACTTGTAATCAATTAAATTCATTGTATTATAACATATTCTAACCCAAAATAAATTTATACAAGCCATTTACTGCCTCAAAGCATTGGTTGTGGGTTCTTATCCCATTTGGGACCAGATTTCAATAAGTTTTTCTTCACACTTCTAAACATTCTTCATCCATCTCTAGCACTTGTAATCAATCAAATTCATTGTATTATAACATATTCTAACCCAAAATAACCTTATACAAGCCATTTACTGCCTCAAAGCAATGGTTGTGGGTTCTTATCCCATTTGGGACCAGATTTCAATAAGTCTTTCTTCACACTTCTAAACATTCTTCATCCATCTCTAGCACTTGTAATCAATCAAATTCATTGTATTATAACATATTCTAACCCAAAATAACTTTATACAATCCATTTACAGCCTCAAAGCATTGGTTGTGGGTTCTTATCCCATTTGGGACCAATTTTCAACAAGTCTTTCTTCACACTTCTAAAGATTCTTCATCCATCTCTAGCACTTGTAATCAATCAAATTCATTGTATTATAACATACTCTAACCCAAAATAACTTTATACAAGCCATTTACAGCCTCAAAGCTTGGTTGTGGGTTCTTATCCAATTTGGGACCAGATTTCAATAAGTCTTTCTTAACACTTCTAAACATTCTTCATCCATCTCTACGACTTGTAATCAATTAAATTCATTGTATTATAACATATTCTAACCCAAAATAAATTTATACAAGCCATTTACTGCCTCAAAGCATTGGTTGTGGGTTCTTATCCCATTTGGGACCAGATTTCAACAAGTCTTTCTTCACACTTGTAAACATTCTTCATCCATCTCTAGCACTTGTAATCAATCAAATTCATTGTATTATAACATACTCTAACCCAAAATAACTTTATACAAGCCATTTACAGCCTCAAAGCTTGGTTGTGGGTTCTTATCCAATTTGGGACCAGATTTCAATAAGTCTTTCTTAACACTTCTAAACATTCTTCATCCATCTCTAGGACTTGTAATCAATTAAATTCATTGTATTATAACATACTCTAACCCAAAATAACTTTATACAAGCCATTTACTGCCTCAAAGCATTGGTTTTGGGTTCTTATCCCATTTGGGACCAGATTTCAATAAGTCTTTCTTCACACTTCTAAACATTCTTCATCCATCTCTAGCACTTGTAATCAATCAAATGCATTGTATTATAACATATTCTAACCCAAAATAACCTTTTACAAGCCATTTACTGCCTCAAAGCAATGGTTGTGGGTTCTTATCCCATTTGGGACTAGATTTCAATAAGTCTTTCTTCACACTTCTAAACATTCTCTATCCATCTCTAGCACTTGTAATCAATCAAATTCATTGTATTATAACATATTCTAACCAAAAATAACTTTATACAATCCATTTAAAACCTCAAAGCATTGGTTGTGGGTTCTTATCCCATTTGGGACAAAATTTCAACAAGGCTTTCTTCACACTTTTAAACATTCTTCATCCATGTCTAGCACTTGTAATCAATCAAATTCATTGTATTATAACATATTCTAACCCAAAATAACCTTATACAAGCCATTTACTGCCTCAAAGCAATGGTTGTGGGTTCTTATCCCATTTGGGACCAGATTTCAATAAGTCTTTCTTCACACTTCTAAACATTCTTCATCCATCTCTAGCACTTGTAATCAATCAAATTCATTGTATTATAACATATTCTAACCCAAAATAACTTTATACAATCCATTTACAGCCTCAAAGCATTGGTTGTGGGTTCTTATCCCATTTGGGACCAATTTTCAACAAGTCTTTCTTCACACTTCTAAAGATTCTTCATCCATCTCTAGCACTTGTAATCAATCAAATTCATTGTATTATAACATACTCTAACCCAAAATAACTTTATACAAGCCATTTACAGCCTCAAAGCTTGGTTGTGGGTTCTTATCCAATTTGGGACCAGATTTCAATAAGTCTTTCTTAACACTTCTAAACATTCTTCATCCATCTCTAGGACTTGTAATCAATTAAATTCATTGTATTATAACATATTCTAACCCAAAATAAATTTATACAAGCCATTTACTGCCTCAAAACATTGGTTGTGGGTTCTTATCCCATTTGGGACCAAATTTCAATAAGTTTTTCTTTACACTTCTAAACATTCTTCATCCATCTCTAGCACTTGTAATCAATCAAATTCATTGTATTATAACATATTCTAACCCAAAATAACTTTATACAATCCATTTACAGCCTCAATGCATTGGTTGTGGGTTCTTATCCCATTTGGGACCAATTTTCAACAAGTCTTTCTTCAAACTTCTAAACATTCTTCATCCATCTCTAGCACTTGTAATCAATCAAATTCATTGTATTATAACATATTCTAACCCAAAATAACCTTTTACAAGCCATTTACTGCCTCAAAGCAATGGTTGTGGGTTCTTATCCCATTTGGGACCAGATTTCAACAAGTCTTTCTTCACACTTCTAAACATTCTTCATCCATCTCTAGCACTTGTAATCAATCAAATTCATTGTATTATAACATATTCTAACCCAAAATAACCTTTTACAAGCCATTTACTGCCTCAAAGCAATGGTTGTGGGTTCTTATCCCATTTGGGACCAGATTTCAACAAGTCTTTCTTCACACTTCTAAACATTCTTCACCATCTCTAGCACTTGTAATCAATCAAATTCATTGTATTATAACATACTCTAACCCAAAATAACTTTATACAAGCCATTTACAGCCTCAAAGCTTGGTTGTGGGTTCTTATCCAATTTGGGACCAGATTTCAATAAGTCTTTCTTAACACTTCTAAACATTCTTCATCCATCTCTAGGACTTGTAATCAATTAAATTCATTGTATTATAACATACTCTAACCCAAAATAACTTTATACAAGCCATTTACTGCCTCAAAGCATTGGTTTTGGGTTCTTATCCCATTTGGGACCAGATTTCAATAAGTCTTTCTTCACACTTCTAAACATTCTTCATCCATCTCTAGCACTTGTAATCAATCAAATGCATTGTATTATAACATATTCTAACCCAAAATAACCTTTTACAAGCCATTTACTGCCTCAAAGCAATGGTTGTGGGTTCTTATCCCATTTGGGACTAGATTTCAATAAGTCTTTCTTCACACTTCTAAACATTCTCCATCCATCTCTAGCACTTGTAATCAATCAAATTCATTGTATTATAACATATTCTAACCAAAAATAACTTTATACAATCCATTTAAAACATCAAAGCATTGGTTGTGGGTTCTTATCCCATTTGGGACAAAATTTCAACAAGGCTTTCTTCACACTTTTAAACATTCTTCATCCATGTCTAGCACTTGTAATCAATCAAATTCATTGTATTATAACATATTCTAACCCAAAATAACCTTATACAAGCCATTTACTGCCTCAAAGCAATGGTTGTGGGTTCTTATCCCATTTGGGACCAGATTTCAATAAGTCTTTCTTCACACTTCTAAACATTCTTCATCCATCTCTAGCACTTGTAATCAATCAAATTCATTGTATTATAACATACTCTAACCCAAAATAACTTTATACAAGCCATTTACAGCCTCAAAGCTTGGTTGTGGGTTCTTATCCAATTTGGGACCAGATTTCAATAAGTCTTTCTTAACACTTCTAAACATTCTTCATCCATCTCTAGGACTTGTAATCAATTAAATTCATTGTATTATAACATATTCTAACCCAAAATAAATTTATACAAGCCATTTACTGCCTCAAAGCATTGGTTGTGGGTTCTTATCCCATTTGGGACCAAATTTCAATTAGTCTTTCTTCACACTTCTAAACATTCTTCATCCATCTCTAGCACTTGTAATCAATCAAATTCATTGTATTATATCATATTCTAACCCAAAATAACCTTATACAAGCCATTTACTGCCTGAAAGCAATGATTGTGGGTTCTTATCCCATTTGGGACCAGATTTCAATAAGTCTTTCTTCACACTTCTAAACATTCTTTATGCATGTCTAGCACTTGTAATCAATCAAATTCATTGTATTATATAACATATTCTAACCCAAAATAAATTTATACAAGCCATTTACTGCCTCAAAGCATTGGTTGTGGGTTCTTATCCCATTTGGGACCAAATTTCAATTAGTCTTTCTTCGCACTTCTAAACATTCTTCATCCATCTCTAGCACTTGTAATCAATCAAATTCATTATATTATAACATATTCTAACCCAAAATAACTTTATACAATCCATTTACAGCCTCAAAGCATTGGTTGTGGGTTCTTATCCCATTTGGGACCAATTTTCAACAAGTCTTTCTTCACACTTCTAAACATTCTTCATCCATCTCTAGCACTTGTAATCAATCAAATTCATTGTATTATAACATATTCTAACCCAAAATAACCTTTTACAAGCCATTTACTGCCTCAAAGCAATGGTTGTGGGTTCTTATCCCATTTGGGACCAGATTTCAACAAGTCTTTCTTCACACTTCTAAACATTCTTCATCCATCTCTAGCACTTGTAATCAATCAAATTCATTGTATTATAACATACTCTAACCCAAAATAACTTTATACAAGCCATTTACAGCCTCAAAGCTTGGTTGTGGGTTCTTATCCAATTTGGGACCAGATTTCAATAAGTCTTTCTTAACACTTCTAAACATTCTTCATCCATCTCTAGGACTTGTAATCAATTAAATTCATTGTATTATAATATATTCTAACCCAAAATAAATTTATACAAGCCATTTACTGCCTCAAAGCATTGGTTGTGGGTTCTTATCCCATTTGGGACCAGATTTCAACAAGTCTTTCTTCACACTTCTAAACATTCTTCATCCATCTCTAGCACTTGTAATCAATCAAATTCATTGTATTATAATATACTCTAACCCAAATTAACTTTATACAAGCCATTTACAGCCTCAAAGCTTGGTTGTGGGTTCTTATCCAATTTGGGACCAGATTTCAATAAGTCTTTCTTAACACTTCTAAACATTCTTCATCCATCTCTACGACTTGTAATCAATTAAATTCATTGTATTATAACATATTCTAACCAAAAATAAATTTATACAAGCCATTTACTGCCTCAAAGCATTGGTTGTGGGTTCTTATCCCATTTGGGACCAAATTTCAATAAGTCTTTCTTCACACTTCTAAACATTCTTCATCCATCTCTAGCACTTGTAATCAATCAAATTCATTGTATTATAACATATTCTAACCCAAAATGACCTTTTTCAAGCCATTTACTGCATCAAAGCAATGGTTGTGGGTTCTTATCCCATTTGGGACCAAAGTTCAACAAGTCTTTCTTCACACTTCTAACCATTCTTCATCCATGTCTAGGACTTGTAATCAATCAAATTCATTGTATTATAACATACTCTAACCTAAAATAACTTTATACAAGCCATTTACTGCCTCAAAGCAATGGTTGTGGGTTCTTATCCCATTTGGGACCAGATTTCAACAAGTCTTTCTTCACACTTCTAAACATTCTACATCCATCTCTAGCACTTGTAATCAATCAAATTCATTGTATTATAACATATTCTAACCCAAAATAACCTTTTACAAGCCATTTACTGCCTCAAAGCAATGGTTGTGGGTTCTTATCCCATTTGGGACCAGATTTCAACAAGTCTTTCTTCACACTTCTAAACATTCTTCATCCATCTTTAGGATTTGTAATCAATCAAATTCATTGTATTATAACATACTCTAACCCAAAATAACTTTATACAAGCCATTTACTGCCTCAAAGCAATGGTTGTGGGTTCTTATCCCATTTGGGACTAGATTTCAATAAGTCTTTCTTCACACTTCTAAACATTCTCCATCCATCTCTAGCACTTGTAATCAATCAAATTCATTGTATTATAACATATTCTAACCAAAAATAACTTTATACAATCCATTTAAAACATCAAAGCATTGGTTGTGGGTTCTTATCCCATTTGGGACAAAATTTCAACAAGGCTTTCTTCACACTTTTAAACATTCTTCATCCATGTCTAGCACTTGTAATCAATCAAATTCATTGTATTATAACATATTCTAACCCAAAATAACCTTATACAAGCCATTTACTGCCTCAAAGCAATGGTTGTGGGTTCTTATCCCATTTGGGACCAGATTTCAATAAGTCTTTCTTCACACTTCTAAACATTCTTCATCCATCTCTAGCACTTGTAATCAATCAAATTCATTGTATTATAACATACTCTAACCCAAAATAACTTTATACAAGCCATTTACAGCCTCAAAGCTTGGTTGTGGGTTCTTATCCAATTTGGGACCAGATTTCAATAAGTCTTTCTTAACACTTCTAAACATTCTTCATCCATCTCTAGGACTTGTAATCAATTAAATTCATTGTATTATAACATATTCTAACCCAAAATAAATTTATACAAGCCATTTACTGCCTCAAAGCATTGGTTGTGGGTTCTTATCCCATTTGGGACCAAATTTCAATTAGTCTTTCTTCACACTTCTAAACATTCTTCATCCATCTCTAGCACTTGTAATCAATCAAATTCATTGTATTATATCATATTCTAACCCAAAATAACCTTATACAAGCCATTTACTGCCTGAAAGCAATGATTGTGGGTTCTTATCCCATTTGGGACCAGATTTCAATAAGTCTTTCTTCACACTTCTAAACATTCTTTATGCATGTCTAGCACTTGTAATCAATCAAATTCATTGTATTATATAACATATTCTAACCCAAAATAAATTTATACAAGCCATTTACTGCCTCAAAGCATTGGTTGTGGGTTCTTATCCCATTTGGGACCAAATTTCAATTAGTCTTTCTTCACACTTCTAAACATTCTTCATCCATCTCTAGCACTTGTAATCAATCAAATTCATTGTATTATAACATATTCTAACCCAAAATAACTTTATACAATCCATTTACAGCCTCAAAGCATTGGTTGTGGGTTCTTATCCCATTTGGGACCAATTTTCAACAAGTCTTTCTTCACACTTCTAAACATTCTTCATCCATCTCTAGCACTTGTAATCAATCAAATTCATTGTATTATAACATATTCTAACCCAAAATAACCTTTTACAAGCCATTTACTGCCTCAAAGCAATGGTTGTGGGTTCTTATCCCATTTGGGACCAGATTTCAACAAGTCTTTCTTCACACTTCTAAACATTCTTCATCCATCTCTAGCACTTGTAATCAATCAAATTCATTGTATTATAACATACTCTAACCCAAAATAACTTTATACAAGCCATTTACAGCCTCAAAGCTTGGTTGTGGGTTCTTATCCAATTTGGGACCAGATTTCAATAAGTCTTTCTTAACACTTCTAAACATTCTTCATCCATCTCTAGGACTTGTAATCAATTAAATTCATTGTATTATAATATATTCTAACCCAAAATAAATTTATACAAGCCATTTACTGCCTCAAAGCATTGGTTGTGGGTTCTTATCCCATTTGGGACCAGATTTCAACAAGTCTTTCTTCACACTTCTAAACATTCTTCATCCATCTCTAGCACTTGTAATCAATCAAATTCATTGTATTATAATATACTCTAACCCAAATTAACTTTATACAAGCCATTTACAGCCTCAAAGCTTGGTTGTGGGTTCTTATCCAATTTGGGACCAGATTTCAATAAGTCTTTCTTAACACTTCTAAACATTCTTCATCCATCTCTACGACTTGTAATCAATTAAATTCATTGTATTATAACATATTCTAACCCAAAATAAATTTATACAAGCCATTTACTGCCTCAAAGCATTTGTTGTGGGTTCTTATCCCATTTGGGACCAAATTTCAATAAGTCTTTCTTCACACTTCTAAACATTCTTCATCCATCTCTAGCACTTGTAATCAATCAAATTCATTGTATTATAACATATTCTAACCCAAAATGACCTTTTTCAAGCCATTTACTGCATCAAAGCAATGGTTGTGGGTTCTTATCCCATTTGGGACCAAAGTTCAACAAGTCTTTCTTCACACTTCTAACCATTCTTCATCCATGTCTAGGACTTGTAATCAATCAAATTCATTGTATTATAACATACTCTAACCCAAAATAACTTTATACAAGCCATTTACTGCCTCAAAGCAATGGTTGTGGGTTCTTATCCCATTTGGGACCAGATTTCAACAAGTCTTTCTTCACACTTCTAAACATTCTACATCCATCTCTAGCACTTGTAATCAATCAAATTCATTGTATTATAACATATTCTAACCCAAAATAACCTTTTACAAGCCATTTACTGCCTCAAAGCAATGGTTGTGGGTTCTTATCCCATTTGGGACCAGATTTCAACAAGTCTTTCTTCACACTTCTAAACATTCTTCATCCATCTTTAGGATTTGTAATCAATCAAATTCATTGTATTATAACATACTCTAACCCAAAATAACTTTATACAAGCCATTTACTGCCTCAAAGCATTGGTTGTGGGTTCTTATCCCATTTGGGACCAGATTTCAACAAGTCTTTCTTAACACTTCTAAACATTCTTCATCCATCTCTAGGACTTGTAGTCAATTAAATTCATTGTATTATAATATATTCTAACCCAAAATAAATTTATACAAGCCATTTACTGCCTCAAAGCAATGGTTGTGGGTTCTTATCCCATTTGGGACCAGATTTCAACAAGTCTTTCTTCACACTTCTAAACATTCTTCATCCATCTCTAGCACTTGTAATCAATCAAATTCATTGTATTATAACATATTCTAACCCAAAATAACTTTATACAAGCCATTTACTGCCTCAAAGCAATGGTTGTGGGTTCTTATCCCATTTGGGACCAGATTTCAACAAGTCTTTCTTAACACTTCTAAACATTCTTCATTCCTCTCTAGGACTTGTAATCAATTAAATTCATTGTATTATAATATATTCTAACCCAAAATAAATTTATACAAGCCATTTACTGCCTCAAAGCATTGGTTGTGGGTTCTTATCCCATTTAGGACCAGATTTCAACAAGTCTTTCTTCACACTTCTAAACATTCTTCATCCATCTCTAGCACTTGTAATCAATCAAATTCATTGTATTATAACATACTCTAACCCAAAATAACTTTATACAAGCCATTTACAGCCTCAAAGCTTGGTTGTGGATTCTTATCCAATTTGGGACCAGATTTCAATAAGTCTTTCTTCACACTTCTAAACATTCTTCATCCATCTCTAGCACTTGTAATCAATCAAATTCATTGTATTATAACATATTCTAACCCAAAATGACCTTTTACAAGCCATTTACTGCATCAAAGCAATGGTTGTGGGTTCTTATCCTATTTGGGACCAAAGTTCAACAAGTCTTTCTTTACACTTCTAACCATTCTTCATCCATGTCTAGGACTTGTAATCAATCAAATTAATTGTATTATAACATATTCTAACCCAAAATAACTTTATACAAGCCATTTACTGCCTCAAAGCAATGGTTGTGGGTTCTTATCCCATTTGGGACCAGATTTCAACAAGTCTTTCTTCACACTTCTAAACATTCTACATCCATCTCTAGCACTTGTAATCAATCAAATTCATTGTATTATAACATATTCTAACCCAAAATAACCTTTTACAAGCCATTTACTGCCTCAAAGCAATGGTTGTGGGTTCTTATCCCATTTGGGACCAGATTTCAACAAGTCTTTCTTCACACTTCTAAACTTTCTTCATCCATCTCTAGCACTTGTAATCAATCAAATTCATTGTATTATAACATATTCTAACCCAAAATAACCTTTTACAAGCCATTTACTGCCTCAAAGCAATGGTTGTGGGTTCTTATCCCATTTGGGACCAGATTTCAACAAGTCTTTCTTCACACTTCTAAACATTCTTCATCCATCTCTAGCACTTGTAATCAATCAAATTCATTGTATTATAACATACTCTAACCCAAAATAACTTTATACAAGCCATTTACAGCCTCAAAGCTTGGTTGTGGGTTCTTATCCAATTTGGGACCAGATTTCAATAAGTCTTTCTTAACACTTCTAAACATTCTTCATCCATCTCTAGGACTTGTAATCAATTAAATTCATTGTATTATAACATACTCTAACCCAAAATAACTTTATACAAGCCATTTACTGCCTCAAAGCATTGGTTGTGGGTTCTTATCCCATTTGGGACCAGATTTCAACAAGTCTTTCTTCACACTTCTAAACATTCTTCATCCATCTCTAGCACTTGTAATCAATCAAATTCATTGTATTATAACATACTCTAACCCAAAATAACTTTATACAAGCCATTTACAGCCTCAAAGCTTGGTTGTGGATTCTTATCCAATTTGGGACCAGATTTCAATAAGTCTTTCTTCACACTTCTAAACATTCTTCATCCATCTCTAGCACTTGTAATCAATCAAATTCATTGTATTATAACATATTCTAACCCAAAATGACCTTTTACAAGCCATTTACTGCATCAAAGCAATGGTTGTGGGTTCTTATCCTATTTGGGACCAAAGTTCAACAAGTCTTTCTTCACACTTCTAACCATTCTTCATCCATGTCTAGGACTTGTTATCAATCAAATTCATTGTATTATAACATATTCTAACCCAAAATAACTTTATACAAGCCATTTACTGCCTCAAAGCAATGGTTGTGGGTTCTTATCCCATTTGGGACCAGATTTCAACAAGTCTTTCTTCACACTTCTAAATATTCTACATCCATCTCTAGCACTTGTAATCAATCAAATTCATTGTATTATAACATATTCTAACCCAAAATAACCTTTTACAAGCCATTTACTGCCTCAAAGCAATGGTTGTGGGTTCTTATCCCATTTGGGACCAGATTTCAACAAGTCTTTCTTCACACTTCTAAACTTTCTTCATCCATCTCTAGCACTTGTAATCAATCAAATTCATTGTATTATAACATACTCTAACCCAAAATAACTTTATACAAGCCATTTACAGCCTCAAAGCTTGGTTGTGGGTTCTTATCCAATTTGGGACCAGATTTCAATAAGTCTTTCTTAACACTTCTAAACATTCTTCATCCATCTCTAGGACTTGTAATCAATTAAATTCATTGTATTATAACATACTCTAACCCAAAATAACTTTATACAAGCCATTTACTGCCTCAAAGCATTGGTTTTGGGTTCTTATCCCATTTGGGACCAGATTTCAATAAGTCTTTCTTCACACTTCTAAACATTCTTCATCCATCTCTAGCACTTGTAATCAATCAAATGCATTGTATTATAACATATTCTAACCCAAAATAACCTTTTACAAGCCATTTACAGCCTCAAAGCTTGGTTGTGGATTCTTATCCCATTTGGAACTAGATTTCAATAAGTATTTCTTCACACTTCTAAACATTCTCCATCCATCTCTAGCACTTGTAATCAATCAAATTCATTGTATTATAACATATTCTAACCAAAAATAACTTTATACAATCCATTTAAAACCTCAAAGCATTGGTTGTGGGTTCTTATCCCATTTGGGACAAAATTTCAACAAGGTTTTCTTCACACTTTTAAACATTCTTCATCCATGTCTAGCACTTGTAATCAATCAAATTCATTGTATTATAACATATTCTAACCCAAAATAACCTTATACAAGCCATTTACTGCCTCAAAGCAATGGTTGTGGGTTCTTATCCCATTTGGGACCAGATTTCAATAAGTCTTTCTTCACACTTCTAAACATTCTTCATCCATCTCTAGCACTTGTAATCAATCAAATTCATTGTATTATAACATATTCTAACCCAAAATAACTTTATACAATCCATTTACAGCCTCAAAGCATTGGTTGTGGGTTCTTATCCCATTTGGGACCAATTTTCAACAAGTCTTTCTTCACACTTCTAAAGATTCTTCATCCATCTCTAGCACTTGTAATCAATCAAATTCATTGTATTATAACATACTCTAACCCAAAATAACTTTATACAAGCCATTTACAGCCTCAAAGCTTGGTTGTGGGTTCTTATCCAATTTGGGACCAGATTTCAATAAGTCTTTCTTAACACTTCTAAACATTCTTCATCCATCTCTAGGACTTGTAATCAATTAAATTCATTGTATTATAACATATTCTAACCCAAAATAAATTTATACAAGCCATTTACTGCCTCAAAGCATTGGTTGTGGGTTCTTATCCCATTTGGGACCAAATTTCAATAAGTCTTTCTTCACACTTCTAAACATTCTTCATCCATCTCTAGCACTTGTAATCAATCAAATTCATTGTATTATAACATATTCTAACCCAAAATAACTTTATACAATCCATTTACAGCCTCAAAGCATTGGTTGTGGGTTCTTATCCCATTTGGGACCAATTTTCAACAAGTCTTTCTTCACACTTCTAAACATTCTTCATCCATCTCTAGCACTTGTAATCAATCAAATTCATTGTATTATAACATATTCTAACCCAAAATAACCTTTTACAAGCCATTTACTGCCTCAAAGCAATGGTTGTGGGTTCTTATCCCATTTGGGACCAGATTTCAACAAGTCTTTCTTCACACTTCTAAACATTCTTCATCCATCTCTAGCACTTGTAATCAATCAAATTCATTGTATTATAACATACTCTAACCCAAAATAACTTTATACAAGCCATTTACAGCCTCAAAGCTTGGTTGTGGGTTCTTATCCAATTTGGGACCAGATTTCAATAAGTCTTTCTTAACACTTCTAAACATTCTTCATCCATCTCTAGGACTTGTAATCAATTAAATTCATTGTATTATAATATATTCTAACCCAAAATAAATTTATACAAGCCATTTACTGCCTCAAAGCATTGTTTGTGGGTTCTTATCCCATTTGGGACCAGATTTCAACAAGTCTTTCTTCACACTTCTAAACATTCTTCATCCATCTCTAGCACTTGTAATCAATCAAATTCATTGTATTATAATATACTCTAACCCAAAATAACTTTATACAAGCCATTTACAGCCTCAAAGCTTGGTTGTGGGTTCTTATCCAATTTGGGACCAGATTTCAATAAGTCTTTCTTAACACTTCTAAACATTCTTCATCCATCTCTACGACTTGTAATCAGTTAAATTCATTGTATTATAACATATTCTAACCCAAAATAAATTTATACAAGCCATTTACTGCCTCAAAGCATTGGTTGTGGGTTCTTATCCCATTTGGGACCAAATTTCAATAAGTCTTTCTTCACACTTCTAAACATTCTTCATCCATCTCTAGCACTTGTAATCAATCAAATTCATTGTATTATAACATATTCTAACCCAAAATGACCTTTTTCAAGCCATTTACTGCATCAAAGCAATGGTTGTGGGTTCTTATCCCATTTGGGACCAAAGTTCAACAAGTCTTTCTTCACACTTCTAACTATTCTTCATCCATGTCTAGGACTTGTAATCAATCAAATTCATTGTATTATAACATACTCTAACCCAAAATAACTTTATACAAGCCATTTACTGCCTCAAAGCAATGGTTGTGGGTTCTTATCCCATTTGGGACCAGATTTCAACAAGTCTTTCTTCACACTTCTAAACATTCTACATCCATCTCTAGCACTTGTAATCAATCAAATTCATTGTATTATAACATATTCTAACCCAAAATAACCTTTTACAAGCCATTTACTGCCTCAAAGCAATGGTTGTGGGTTCTTATCCCATTTGGGACCAGATTTCAACAAGTCTTTCTTCACACTTCTAAACATTCTTCATCCATCTCTAGGATTTGTAATCAATCAAATTCATTGTATTATAACATACTCTAACCCAAAATAACTTTATACAAGCCATTTACTGCCTCAAAGCATTGGTTGTGGGTTCTTATCCCATTTGGGACCAGATTTCAACAAGTCTTTCTTAACACTTCTAAACATTCTTCATCCATCTCTAGGACTTGTAGTCAATTAAATTCATTGTATTATAATATATTCTAACCCAAAATAAATTTATACAAGCCATTTACTGCCTCAAAGCATTGGTTGTGGGTTCTTATCCCATTTGGGACCAGATTTCAACAAGTCTTTCTTCACACTTCTAAACATTCTTCATCCATCTCTAGCACTTGTAATCAATCAAATTCATTGTATTATAACATATTCTAACCCAAAATAACTTTATACAAGCCATTTACTGCCTCAAAGCAATGGTTGTGGATTCTTATCCCATTTGGGACCAGATTTCAACAAGTCTTTCTTAACACTTCTAAACATTCTTCATTCCTCTCTAGGACTTGTAATCAATTAAATTCATTGTATTATAATATATTCTAACCCAAAATAAATTTATACAAGCCATTTACTGCCTCAAAGCATTGGTTGTGGGTTCTTATCCCATTTGGGACCAGATTTCAACAAGTCTTTCTTCACACTTCTAAACATTCTTCATCCATCTCTAGCACTTGTAATCAATCAAATTCATTGTATTATAACATACTCTAACCCAAAATAACTTTATACAAGCCATTTACAGCCTCAAAGCTTGGTTGTGGATTCTTATCCAATTTGGGACCAGATTTCAATAAGACTTTCTTAACACTTCTAAACATTCTTCATCCATCTCTACGACTTGTAATCAATTAAATTCATTGTATTATAACATATTCTAACCAAAAATAAATTTATACAAGCCATTTACTGCCTCAAAGCATTGGTTGTGGGTTCTTATCCCATTTGGGACCAAATTTCAATAAGTCTTTCTTCACACTTCTAAACATTCTTCATCCATCTCTAGCACTTGTAATCAATCAAATTCATTGTATTATAACATACTCTAACCCAAAATAACTTTATACAAGCCATTTACAGCCTCAAAGCTTGGTTGTGGGTTCTTATCCAATTTGGGACCAGATTTCAATAAGTCTTTCTTAACACTTCTAAACATTCTTCATCCATCTCTAGGACTTGTAATCAATTAAATTCATTGTATTATAACATATTCTAACCCAAAATAAATTTATACAAGCCATTTACTGCCTCAAAGCATTGGTTGTGGGTTCTTATCCCATTTGGGACCAAATTTCAATAAGTCTTTCTTCACACTTCTAAACATTCTTCATCCATCTCTAGCACTTGTAATCAATCAAATTCATTGTATTATAACATACTCTAACCCAAAATAACTTTATACAAGCCATTTACAGCCTCAAAGCTTGGTTGTGGGTTCTTATCCAATTTGGGACCAGATTTCAATAAGTCTTTCTTCACACTTCTAACCATTCTTCATCCATGTCTAGGACTTGTAATCAATCAAATTCATTGTATTATAACATACTCTAACCCAAAATAACTTTATACAAGCCATTTACTGCCTCAAAGCAATGGTTGTGGGTTCTTATCCCATTTGGGACCAGATTTCAACAAGTCTTTCTTCACACTTCTAAACATTCTACATCCATCTCTAGCACTTGTAATCAATCAAATTCATTGTATTATAACATATTCTAACCCAAAATAACCTTTTACAAGCCATTTACTGCCTCAAAGCAATGGTTGTGGGTTCTTATCCCATTTGGGACCAGATTTCAACAAGTCTTTCTTCACACTTCTAAACATTCTTCATCCATCTCTAGGATTTGTAATCAATCAAATTCATTGTATTATAACATACTCTAACCCAAAATAACTTTATACAAGCCATTTACTGCCTCAAAGCATTGGTTGTGGGTTCTTATCCCATTTGGGACCAGATTTCAACAAGTCTTTCTTAACACTTCTAAACATTCTTCATCCATCTCTAGGACTTGTAGTCAATTAAATTCATTGTATTATAATATATTCTAACCCAAAATAAATTTATACAAGCCATTTACTGCCTCAAAGCATTGGTTGTGGGTTCTTATCCCGTTTGGGACCAGATTTCAACAAGTCTTTCTTCACACTTCTAAACATTCTTCATCCATCTCTAGCACTTGTAATCAATCAAATTCATTGTATTATAACATATTCTAACCCAAAATAACTTTATACAAGCCATTTACTGCCTCAAAGCAATGGTTGTGGGTTCTTATCCCATTTGGGACCAGATTTCAACAAGTCTTTCTTAACACTTCTAAACATTCTTCATTCCTCTCTAGGACTTGTAATCAATTAAATTCATTGTATTATAATATATTCTAACCCAAAATAAATTTATACAAGCCATTTACTGCCTCAAAGCATTGGTTGTGGGTTCTTATCCCATTTGGGACCAGATTTCAACAAGTCTTTCTTCACACTTCTAAACATTCTTCATCCATCTCTAGCACTTGTAATCAATCAAATTCATTGTATTATAACATACTCTAACCCAAAATAACTTTATACAAGCCATTTACAGCCTCAAAGCTTGGTTGTGGATTCTTATCCAATTTGGGACCAGATTTCAATAAGTCTTTCTTAACACTTCTAAACATTCTTCATCCATCTCTACGACTTGTAATCAATTAAATTCATTGTATTATAACATATTCTAACCCAAAATAAATTTATACAAGCCATTTACTGCCTCAAAGCATTGGTTGTGGGTTCTTATCCCATTTGGGACCAAATTTCAATAAGTCTTTCTTCACACTTCTAAACATTCTTCATCCATCTCTAGCACTTGTAAATAATCAAATTCATTGTATTATAACATATTCTAACCCAAAATGACCTTTTACAAGCCATTTACTGCATCAAAGCAATGGTTGTGGGTTCTTATCCTATTTGGGACCAAAGTTCAACAAGTCTTTCTTCACACTTCTAACCATTCTTCATCCATGTCTAGGACTTGTAATCAATCAAATTCATTGTATTATAACATATTCTAACCCAAAATAACTTTATACAAGCCATTTACTGCCTCAAAGCAATGGTTGTGGGTTCTTATCCCATTTGGGACCAGATTTCAACAAGTCTTTCTTCACACTTCTAAATATTCTACATCCATCTCTAGCACTTGTAATCAATCAAATTCATTGTATTATAACATATTCTAACCCAAAATAACCTTTTACAAGCCATTTACTGCCTCAAAGCAATGGTTGTGGGTTCTTATCCCATTTGGGACCAGATTTCAACAAGTCTTTCTTCACACTTCTAAACTTTCTTCATCCATCTCTAGCACTTGTAATCAATCAAATTCATTGTATTATAACATACTCTAACCCAAAATAACTTTATACAAGCCATTTACAGCCTCAAAGCTTGGTTGTGGGTTCTTATCCAATTTGGGACCAGATTTCAATAAGTCTTTCTTAACACTTCTAAACATTCTTCATCCATCTCTAGGACTTGTAATCAATTAAATTCATTGTATTATAACATACTCTAACCCAAAATAACTTTATAAAAGCCATTTACTGCCTCAAAGCATTGGTTTTGGGTTCTTATCCCATTTGGGACCAGATTTCAATAAGTCTTTCTTCACACTTCTAAACATTCTTCATCCATCTCTAGCACTTGTAATCAATCAAATGCATTGTATTATAACATATTCTAACCCAAAATAACCTTTTACAAGCCATTTACTGCCTCAAAGCAATGGTTGTGGGTTCTTATCCCATTTGGGACTAGATTTCAATAAGTCTTTCTTCACACTTCTAAACATTCTCCATCCATCTCTAGCACTTGTAATCAATAAAATTCATTGTATTATAACATATTCTAACCAAAAATAACTTTATACAATCCATTTAAAACCTCAAAGCATTGGTTGTGGGTTCTTATCCCATTTGGGACAAAATTTTAACAAGGCTTTCTTCACACTTTTAAACATTCTTCATCCATGTCTAGCACTTGTAATCAATCAAATTCATTGTATTATAACATATTCTAACCCAAAATAACCTTATACAAGCCATTTACTGCCTCAAAGCAATGGTTGTGGGTTCTTATCCCATTTGGGACCAGATTTCAACAAGTCTTTCTTCACACTTCTAAACATTCTTCATCCATCTCTAGCACTTGTAATCAATCAAATTCATTGTATTATAACATACTCTAACCGAAAATAACTATATACAAGCCATTTACAGCCTCAAAGCTTGGTTGTGGGTTCTTATCCAATTTGGGACCAGATTTCAATAAGTCTTTCTTAACACTTCTAAACATTCTTCATCTATCTCTACGACTTGTAATCAATTAAATTTATTGTATTATAACATATTCTAACCCAAAATAAATTTATACAAGCCATTTACTGCCTCAAAGCATTGGTTGTGGGTTCTTATCCCATTTGGGACCAAATTTCAATAAGTCTTTCTTCACACTTCTAAACATTCTTCATCCATCTCTAGCACTTGTAATCAATCAAATTCATTGTATTATAACATATTCTAACCCAAAATGACCTTTTACAAGCCATTTACTGCATCAAAGCAATGGTTGTGGGTTCTTATCCCATTTGGGACCAAAGTTCAACAAGTCTTTCTTCACACTTCTAACCATTCTTCATCCATGTCTAGGACTTGTAATCAATCAAATTCATTGTATTATAACATATTCTAACCCAAAATAACTTTATACAAGCCATTTACTGCCTCAAAGCAATGGTTGTGGGTTCTTATCCCATTTGGGACCAGATTTCAACAAGTCTTTCTTCACACTTCTAAACATTCTACATCCATCTCTAGCACTTGTAATCAATCAAATTCATTGTATTATAACATATTCTAACCCAAAATAACCTTTTACAAGCCATTTATTGCCTCAAAGCAATGGTTGTGGGTTCTTATCCCATTTGGGACCAGATTTCAACAAGTCTTTCTTCACACTTCTAAACATTCTTCATCCATCTCTAGGATTTGTAATCAATCAAATACATTGTATTATACCATATTCTAACCCAAAATAACTTTATACAAGCCATTTACTGCCTCAAAGCATTGGTTTTGGGTTCTTATCCCATTTGGGACCAGATTTGAACAAGTCTTTCTTCACACTTTTAAACATTCTTCATCCATCTCTAGCACTTGTAATCAATCAAATTCATTGTATTATAACATACTCTAACCCAAAATAACCTTATACAAGCCATTTACAGCATCAAAGCTTGGTTGTGGGTTCTTATCCAATTTGGGACCAGATTTCAATAAGTCTTTCTTAACACTTCTAAACATTCTTCATCCATCTCTAGGACTTGTAATCAATTAAATTCATTGTATTATAATATATTCTAACCCAAAATAAATTTATACAAGCCATTTACTGCCTCAAAGCATTGGTTGTGGGTTCTTATCCAATTTGGGACCAGATTTCAATAAGTCTTTCTTAACACTTCTAAACATTCTTCATCCATCTCTAGGACTTGTAATCAATTAAATTCATTGTATTATAATATATTCTAACCCAAAATAAATTTATACAAGCCATTTACTGCCTCAAAGCATTGGTTGTGGGTTCTTATCCCATTTGGGACCATATTTCAATAAGTCTTTCTTCAAACTTCTAAACATTCTTCATCCATCTCTAGCACTTGTAATCAATCAAATGCATTGTATTATAACATATTCTAACCCAAAATGACCTTTTACAAGCCATTTACTGCATCAAAGCAATGGTTGTGGGTTCTTATCCCCTTTGGGACCAGATTTCAACAAGTCTTTCTTCACACTTCTAAACATTCTTCATCCATCTCTAGGATTTGTAATCAATCAAATACATTGTATTATACCATATTCTAACCCAAAAGAACTTTATACAAGCCATTTACTGCCTCAAAGCATTGGTTTTGGGTTCTTATCCCATTTGGGACCAGATTTGAACAAGTCTTTCTTCACACTTTTAAACATTCTTCATCCATCTCTAGCACTTGTAATCAATCAAATTCATTGTATTATAACATACTCTAACCCAAAATAACCTTATACAAGCCATTTACAGCCTCAAAGCTTGGTTGTGGGTTCTTATCCAATTTGGGACCAGATTTCAATAAGTCTTTCTTAACACTTCTAAACATTCTTCATCCATCTCTAGGACTTGTAATCAATTAAATTCATTGTATTATAATATATTCTAACCCAAAATAAATTTATACAAGCCATTTACTGCCTCAAAGCATTGGTTGTGGGTTCTTATCCAATTTGGGACCAGATTTCAATAAGTCTTTCTTAACACTTCTAAACATTCTTCATCCATCTCTAGGACTTGTAATCAATTAAATTCATTGTATTATAATATATTCTAACCCAAAATAAATTTATACAAGCCATTTACTGCCTCAAAGCATTGGTTGTGGGTTCTTATCCCATTTGGGACCAGATTTCAACAAGTCTTTCTTCACACTTCTAAACATTCTTCATCCATCTCTAGCACTTGTAATCAATCAAATTCATTGTATTATAACATACTCTAACCCAAAATAACTTTATACAAGCCATTTACAGCCTCAAAGTTTGGTTGTGGGTTCTTATCCAATTTGGGACCAGATTTCAATAAGTCTTTCTTAACACTTCTAAACATTCTTCATCCATCTCTACGACTTGTAATCAATTAAATTCATTGTATTATAACATATTCTAACCCAAAATAAATTTATACAAGCCATTACTGCCTCAAAGCATTGGTTGTGGGTTCTTATCCCATTTGGGACCAAATTTCAATAAGTCTTTCTTCACACTTCTAAACATTCTTCATCCATCTCTAGCACTTGTAATCAATCAAATTCATTGTATTATAACATATTCTAACCCAAAATGACCTTTTACAAGCCATTTACTGCATCAAAGCAATGGTTGTGGGTTCTTATCCTATTTGGGACCAAAGTTCAACAAGTCTTTCTTCACACTTCTAACCATTCTTCATCCATGTCTAGGACTTGTAATCAATCAAATTCATTGTATTATAACATATTCTAACCCAAAATAACTTTATACAAGCCATTTACTGCCTCAAAGCAATGGTTGTGGGTTCTTATCCCATTTGGGACCAGATTTCAACAAGTCTTTCTTCACACTTCTAAACATTCTACATCCATCTCTAGCACTTGTAATCAATAAAATTCATTGTATTATAACATATTCTAACCCAAAATAACCTTTTACAAGCCATTTACTGCCTCAAAGGAATGGTTGTGGGTTCTTATCCCATTTGGGACCAGATTTCAACAAGTCTTTCTTCACACTTCTAAACATTCTTCATCCATCTCTAGGATTTGTAATCAATCAAATACATTGTATTATACCATATTCTAACCCAAAATAACTTTATACAAGCCATTTACTGCCTCAAAGCATTGGTTTTGGGTTCTTATCCCATTTGGGACCAGATTTGAACAAGTCTTTCTTCACACTTTTAAACATTCTTCATCCATCTCTAGCACTTGTAATCAATCAAATTCATTGTATTATAACATACTCTAACCCAAAATAACCTTATACAAGCCATTTACAGCCTCAAAGCTTGGTTGTGGGTTCTTATCCAATTTGGGACCAGATTTCAATAAGTCTTTCTTAACACTTCTAAACATTCTTCATCCATCTCTAGGACTTGTAATCAATTAAATTCATTGTATTATAATATATTCTAACCCAAAATAAATTTATACAAGCCATTTACTGCCTCAAAGCATTGGTTGTGGGTTCTTATCCAATTTGGGACCAGATTTCAATAAGTCTTTCTTAACACTTCTAAACATTCTTCATCCATCTCTAGGACTTGTAATCAATTAAATTCATTGTATTATAATATATTCTAACCCAAAATAAATTTATACAAGACATTTACTGCCTCAAAGCATTGGTTGTGGGTTCTTATCCCATTTGGGACCAGATTTCAACAAGTCTTTCTTCACACTTCTAAACATTCTTCATCCATCTCTAGCACTTGTAATCAATCAAATTCATTGTATTATAACATACTCTAACCCAAAATAACTTTATACAAGCCATTTACAGCCTCAAAGCTTGGTTGTGGGTTCTTATCCAATTTGGGACCAGATTTCAATAAGTCTTTCTTAACACTTCTAAACATTCTTCATCCATCTCTACGACTTGTAATCAATTAAATTCATTGTATTATAACATATTCTAACCCAAAATAAATTTATACAAGCCATTTACTGCCTCAAAGCATTGGTTGTGGGTTCTTATCCCATTTGGGACCAAATTTCAATAAGTCTTTCTTCACACTTCTAAACATTCTTCATCCATCTCTAGCACTTGTAATCAATCAAATTCATTGTATTATAACATATTCTAACCCAAAATGACCTTTTACAAGCCATTTACTGCATCAAAGCAATGGTTGTGGGTTCTTATCCCATTTGGGACCAAAGTTCAACAAGTCTTTCTTCACACTTCTAACCATTCTTCATCCATGTCTAGGACTTGTAATCAATCAAATTCATTGTATTATAACATATTCTAACCCAAAATAACTTTATACAAGCCATTTACTGCCTCAAAGCAATGGTTGTGGGTTCTTATCCCATTTGGTGTAAGATTTCAAAGAGATTGAGCTGCAAGATCCACTCTTCTCCATAAAACTCACAAGAAACTCACAAGAACACCAAATCTGAGTTTGTGTGTCTCTTGTGTAAAACCATCAAGAAACGAACTCAATAAGAGACATTCTTGAGGTTATAAACTAAGTAATACACGCCCATTTAAGCTGTATATACTTAAGAATAAGCATGAGAGGCAGCAGCTCTCTCACACCAAAACAGAACCCAAAACCCTTATGAAATCGATTAGAAGGAAAGGAGAGAATTAGATGAGAGAAAGGGATGAGACCAAGCATTGCCAAAGCTTGGTCTCTCCATGAGAATATAAAGATCAGAACTTCCCCATTTGAGAGTATAAGAGACGATTTTAGTATAGGGGAAGACTCCCCAAAGGAGAGCTTAGCTTTTATTATGCATAAGCTTACATATATATACTACAATGAATGGGATAAGGTGTATCCCTTCTCACCCTAATCTCCAACGGTCATATACATTTAAATCTAGTTATTTAAACTTAAATCTAGATAAATTATAGAGGAGAAAGTGACATGAAGAGAGAGGGCGAGCTGGTCCCAAGCTTAGATAGTGACATCTCCGAAAATGCTTCAAATGCCCACTTGTGGTTTCTCTCTTTGGTTGCTTTATCTCCAACGTCTATATTGAGGTCTTGGGCGCCTAAGACTGATAGTGACAGCACATAAACGTCCCTCTTAGCTCACATGTGACTCCTTGCAACTTGCATTGTTTCTTCACACATGTGACTCCTCTTTTTGGCGCCTAAACACATTTGAATCTAGGGACTTCTTCACTTCTTCATTGTCCCTAGATTTGCACATTCTTTATCAACTTATTGTTGACCCTAGATTTGCACATCTTTATCTTCAAGATTGACCCGAACTTTGCACATTCTTCTTTGGTGATCAAACCCCGGTTTTGCACATCTTGGTGATGACCCGAACTTTGCACAAGCTTCGGTCTTGATAACTTTGACCCGAACTTTGCACATCTTGATAACTTCATGAATGACCCGCACTTTGCACATCTTGATAACTTCATGAAAGAACCGAACTTTGCACATCTTGATAACTTCATGAATGACCCGCACTTTGCACATCTTGATAACTTCATGAATGACCCGAACTTTGCACATTCGTTTCTTGAGTCTTGGTGACTTGAACCGTGTTTTGCACGGCTATTATCAACACTTCGAGTAGAGCTCTTCGGCCTTGTCTTAAGGAACTTCGGCCTCGGCTCTCTTTTGCTTCTTGTGTTTTCCGTGACATGTCATGTATTAATCGCGAGTTTACTTCCGGATGTATGGCTCCTTTACATGACTTCTTCATTCGGTTCAATACTCCCCCTCAAGCTTAAGCGTAGAGATATCGGAGGTTGAGCTTGGACATAAACGAGCCTAGTTGAGTGTGTCACTTCATTTTGTACACAATCATGCTCGGCCTCTTCTTCAAGAATGCGGCCTTCAGTTTTCCTTCTCTTCTTTCTCTCCAATACTCCCCCTCAAGCTTGACAATTCAGCCTCGTCTTCTAGACTTCAGCCTTTGCTTCTTCCTCTTAATACTCCCCCTCAAGCTTGATCGGCGGGAACCAAAGACCAAGCTTGCAACACATAAAGGACTACCTCGTTAAAAACCTTAGCAAATAAAACCTCTTGGGATAAAACTTTGCTAAGGGAAAAAGAGTGTAGCCTTCATGGTTGAATGATGTAGCTATGGTCATGGTTTGTATGCGGGTTTGCTTAGGCACTTGCTTTGACTTCTTGATGAGACTTAATCGTGTGTGTACTCGCTTGAGGGTCTTCTCCTCTCGGTCACCACCATGAATTAATCTTTCTTGAGTCAAGCTACCATTAGCCTTGCTTCTTCCTTTTCCATACCATAGCTTTCATGATCCAACCGGTTCTCTTCTTCTCATCTAGCTTCTTTTGTTGGCTTTCTTTCTCTTTTACACCTTCATTCAAAAGATGTAAAGAAATCTTAAGTATATGTGCCATAAGAATAACATTAAGCTTAGATGAGACTTGAGAGAACAAATTTAAATTGAACTACAAGAATATAAATCAGATAATAAACAAAAAATGCTGTTTTAAAAAAAACATGCTAAATCCAATTAAAAATTCAGTTCATAAAAACAGATTTTAACAAATTGACTAATGTCATATAAATATTTTAAAAACTGATATTAACCTTTAAAAACATATAAAATACCTAATAAAAATATTTTCACCTTTTTAAATAATTTAAAAACGTTTGAAAAATACTTTAAAAATATTTTCAACTTTAAAATAATTTAAATTCGTTTTTTTTTTTTTAAAAAAAAAAAATATTTTCACCGTTTAAAAACACAAAACAGAATTTAAGAAATATATTTTTTTAAAAGAGAATATAAATGTAAATAAATTCAAACTTGATAAATCTAATCCAAAAATATGACTAAATCTAATCATATTTGAACAAGCTAACAAGTCATATCACAATCAACACCTAAACCATTTTTAAACAATGAAGACTCCAATTATGATCATCATGCAATTTCAAATTCAATAAGGAAATATAATTAACAAAAATTAAAGAGTAAGGTTTAGAATTAGCCTTTTGTCTTCTTTGTTGTAATTGGATGGATGAGACTTGGTGTGCATCACCATTTGAGTTTCTGCTCCCATGGGTCTCCTCTTCATGGTTGATGACTTTTAGAACTCAATCCACCTCTTCTACATCCAACTTTGGATGAGCTTCATGATTGGCTTGGAGGCTTCTTCTCCAGCCGCTTTTTGCTTCTTTCTATCTTCTTTGTAGCTTCCTTTGAAGATGGAGAGAGATAGAACACTTCTTGACTTCAATTTGGCTTCATTGGAAGCTTTGTTCGTTGCCATTCAATGGCCAATCGATCCCTTAACCGACCTTCATGGTCGATTGCTTCTTCTTATTCGCGTCAGAATGATATGTGCCCACTGAATGGGTCATAACTTCTCAACGCCTGCTCGTATCCGGATGATTTTACTTCCACTGGAAAGCTTACTCAATTTCCAAGAACTTGTATAAAGGACATTGGAGCTGAATCGCAGTGAAAGGCCTTCGTACGAGTCGATCTTTAAGACGCTTTGACAGAGACTTTGCTTCTTGCCGAGAATATAACCATAATTTGTGACTTCGTAACCAAGATCTTGAATCATCTTGGGAACCAATAACTTGAGTTTTCTATGGCTTGGGCCATCTCTTGAGTCAAGAAACCTTGTGCCTAGTATAATTGACACCTAGTGCACATCCAATCTTGAACTCCAACAACGTGACACTAACACACATCTTTGAGTTGATTCATCACTTTCCACCAGCTTGCCTTTCCATTAGGCGTCTCCACAAGAACTTCAACCAGCATTCCCTCTCGGTAAGCCTCGCGGGTTCACCCTTGATCTTCCGGAGCTTTGACTAAGATGAACACTCTTGTGGTCTCCAAAGCTTGATGGCCATTGGTTCTAACTTCAAACATTGTGTTGCGCCTTCAAGAACCAACAAGGTTCATAACCAAGACTTTTTGTAACCAGAATGAGAGTATTAGTAACCAGAATTCTGAGATTTTGTAGCCAAGAGAATAGAGTAAGCAGAATGAGAGATTTAGTAACCAAGAATAAGAGATTTTGCGGAATAGAAAAGAGAATGAGTGTTTGGGTGTTTGTGGGTGTTTGGACAGAGATTTCCTCTGAATTTCTTTGCTTATAAAAGCCAAAGCAGCTCAGATCTTTCAACCTGGCTCTGATACCATGTAAGATTTCAAAGAGATTGAGCTGCAAGATCCACTCTTCTCCATAAAACTCACAAGAAACTCACAAGAACACCAAATCTGAGTTTGTGTGTCTCTTGTGTAAAACCATCAAGAAACGAACTCAATAAGAGACATTCTTGAGGTTATAAACTAAGTAATACACGCCCATTTAAGCTGTATATACTTAAGAATAAGCATGAGAGGCAGCAGCTCTCTCACACCAAAACAGAACCCAAAACCCTTATGAAATCGATTAGAAGGAAAGGAGAGAATTAGATGAGAGAAAGGGATGAGACCAAGCATTGCCAAAGCTTGGTCTCTCCATGAGAATATAAAGATCAGAACTTCCCCATTTGAGAGTATAAGAGACGATTTTAGTATAGGGGAAGACTCCCCAAAGGAGAGCTTAGCTTTTATTATGCATAAGCTTACATATATATACTACAATGAATGGGATAAGGTGTATCCCTTCTCACCCTAATCTCCAACGGTCATATACATTTAAATCTAGTTATTTAAACTTAAATCTAGATAAATTATAGAGGAGAAAGTGACATGAAGAGAGAGGGCGAGCTGGTCCCAAGCTTAGATAGTGACATCTCCGAAAATGCTTCAAATGCCCACTTGTGGTTTCTCTCTTTGGTTGCTTTATCTCCAACGTCTATATTGAGGTCTTGGGCGCCTAAGACTGATAGTGACAGCACATAAACGTCCCTCTTAGCTCACATGTGACTCCTTGCAACTTGCATTGTTTCTTCACACATGTGACTCCTCTTTTTGGCGCCTAAACACATTTGAATCTAGGGACTTCTTCACTTCTTCATTGTCCCTAGATTTGCACATTCTTTATCAACTTATTGTTGACCCTAGATTTGCACATCTTTATCTTCAAGATTGACCCGAACTTTGCACATTCTTCTTTGGTGATCAAACCCCGGTTTTGCACATCTTGGTGATGACCCGAACTTTGCACAAGCTTCGGTCTTGATAACTTTGACCCGAACTTTGCACATCTTGATAACTTCATGAATGACCCGCACTTTGCACATCTTGATAACTTCATGAAAGAACCGAACTTTGCACATCTTGATAACTTCATGAATGACCCGCACTTTGCATATCTTGATAACTTCATGAATGACCCGAACTTTGCACATTCGTTTCTTGAGTCTTGGTGACTTGAACCGTGTTTTGCACGGCTATTATCAACACTTCGAGTAGAGCTCTTCGGCCTTGTCTTAAGGAACTTCGGCCTCGGCTCTCCTTTGCTTCTTGTGTTTTCCGTGACATGTCATGTATTAATCGCGAGTTTACTTCCGGATGTATGGCTCCTTTACATGACTTCTTCATTCGGTTCAATACTCCCCCTCAAGCTTAAGCGTAGAGATATCGGAGGTTGAGCTTGGACATAAACGAGCCTAGTTGAGTGTGTCACTTCATTTTGTACACAATCATGCTCGGCCTCTTCTTCAAGAATGCGGCCTTCAATTTTCCTTCTCTTCTTTCTCTCCAATATTTGGGACCAGATTTCAACAAGTCTTTCTTCACACTTCTAAACATTCTACATCCATCTCTAGCACTTGTAATCAATCAAATTCATTGTATTATAACATATTCTAACCCAAAATAACCTTTTACAAGCCATTTACTGCCTCAAAGCAATGGTTGTGGGTTCTTATCCCATTTGGGACCAGATTTCAACAAGTCTTTCTTCACACTTCTAAACATTCTTCATCCATCTCTAGGATTTGTAATCAATCAAATACATTGTATTATACCATATTCTAACCCAAAATAACTTTATACAAGCCATTTAAAACCTCAAAGCATTGGTTGTGGGTTCTTATCCCATTTGGGACAAAATTTCAACAAGGCTTTCTTCACACTTTTAAACATTCTTCATCCATGTCTAGCACTTGTAATCAATCAAATTCATTGTATTATAACATATTCTAACCCAAAATAACCTTATACAAGCCATTTACTGCCTCAAAGCAATGGTTGTGGGTTCTTATCCCATTTGGGACCAGATTTCAACAAGTCTTTCTTCACACTTCTAAACATTCTTCATCCATCTCTAGCACTTGTAATCAATCAAATTAATTGTATTATAACATACTCTAACCCAAAATAACTTTATACAAGCCATTTACAGCCTCAAAGCTTGGTTGTGGGTTCTTATCCAATTTGGGACCAGATTTCAATAAGTCTTTCTTAACACTTCTAAACATTCTTCATCCATCTCTAGGACTTGTAATCAATTAAATTCATTGTATTATAATATATTCTAACCCAAAATAAATTTATACAAACCATTTACTGCCTCAAAGCATTGGTTGTGGGTTCTTATCCCATTTGGGACCAGATTTCAACAAGTCTTTCTTCACACTTCTAAACATTCTTCATCCATCTCTAGCACTTGTAATCAATCAAATTCATTGTATTATAACATACTCTAACCGAAAATAACTTTATACAAGCCATTTACAACCTCAAAGCTTGGTTGTGGGTTCTTATCCAATTTGGGACCAGATTTCAATAAGTCTTTCTTAACACTTCTAAACATTCTTCATCTATCTCTACGACTTGTAATCAATTAAATTCATTGTATTATAACATATTCTAACCCAAAATAAATTTATACAAGCCATTTACTGCCTCAAAGCATTGGTTGTGGGTTCTTATCCCATTTGGGACCAAATTTCAATAAGTCTTTCTTCACACTTCTAAACATTCTTCATCCATCTCTAGCACTTGTAATCAATCAAATTCATTGTATTATAACATATTCTAACCCAAAATGACCTTTTACAAGCCATTTACTGCATCAAAGCAATGGTTGTGGGTTCTTATCCCATTTGGGACCAAAGTTCAACAAGTCTTTCTTCACACTTCTAACCATTCTTCATCCATGTCTAGGACTTGTAATCAATCAAATTCATTGTATTATAACATATTCTAACCCAAAATAACTTTATACAAGCCATTTACTGCCTCAAAGCAATGGTTGTGGGTTCTTATCCCATTTGGGACCAGATTTCAACAAGTCTTTCTTCACACTTCTAAACATTCTACATCCATCTCTAGCACTTGTAATCAATCAAATTCATTGTATTATAACATATTCTAACCCAAAATAAATTTATACAAGCCATTTACTGCCTCAAAGCATTGGTTGTGGGTTCTTATCCAATTTGGGACCAGATTTCAATAAGTCTTTCTTAACACTTCTAAACATTCTTCATCCATCTCTAGGACTTGTAATCAATTAAATTCATTGTATTATAATATATTCTAACCCAAAATAAATTTATACAAACCATTTACTGCCTCAAAGCATTGGTTGTGGGTTCTTATCCCATTTGGGAACAGATTTCAACAAGTCTTTCTTCACACTTCTAAACATTCTTCATCCATCTCTAGCACTTGTAATCAATCAAATTCATTGTATTATAACATACTCTAACCCAAAATAACTTTATACAAGCCATTTACAGCCTCAAAGCTTGGTTGTGGGTTCTTATCCAATTTGGGACCAGATTTCAATAAGTCTTTCTTAACACTTCTAAACATTCTTCATCCATCTCTACGACTTGTAATCAATTAAATTCATTGTATTATAATATATTCTAACCCAAAATAAATTTATACAAGCCATTTACTGCCTCAAAGCATTGGTTGTGGGTTCTTATCCCATTTGGGACCAGATTTCAACAAGTCTTTCTTCACACTTCTAAACATTCTTCATCCATCTCTAGCACTTGTAATCAATTAAATTCATTGTATTATAATATATTCTAACCCAAAATAAATTTATACAAGCCATTTACTGCCTCAAAGCATTGGTTGTGGGTTCTTATCCAATTTGGGACCAGATTTCAATAAGTCTTTCTTAACACTTCTAAACATTCTTCATCCATCTCTAGGACTTGTAATCAATTAAATTCATTGTATTATAATATATTCTAACCCAAAATAAATTTATACAAGCCATTTACTGCCTCAAAGCATTGGTTGTGGGTTCTTATCCAATTTGGGACCAGATTTCAATAAGTCTTTCTTAACACTTCTAAACATTCTTCATCCATCTCTAGGACTTGTAATCAATTAAATTCATTGTATTATAATATATTCTAACCCAAAATAAATTTATACAAGCCATTTACTGCCTCAAAGCATTGGTTGTGGGTTCTTATCCCATTTGGGACCAGATTTCAACAAGTCTTTCTTCACACTTCTAAACATTCTTCATCCATCTCTAGCACTTGTAATCAATCAAATTCATTGTATTATAACATGTTCTAACCCAAAATGACCTTTTACAAGCCATTTACTGCATCAAAGCAATGGTTGTGGGTTCTTATCCCATTTGGGACCAGATTTCAATAAGTCTTTCTTCACACTTCTAAACATTCTTCATCCATCTCTAGGACTTGTAATCAATTAAATTCATTGTATTATAATATATTCTAACCCAAAATAAATTTATACAAGCCATTTACTGCCTCAAAGCATTGGTTGTGGGTTCTTATCCAATTTGGGACCAGATTTCAATAAGTCTTTCTTAACACTTCTAAACATTCTTCATCCATCTCTAGGACTTGTAATCAATTAAATTCATTGTATTATAATATATTCTAACCCAAAATAAATTTATACAAGCCATTTACTGCCTCAAAGCATTGGTTGTGGGTTCTTATCCAATTTGGGACCAGATTTCAATAAGTCTTTCTTAACACTTCTAAACATTCTTCATCCATCTCTAGGACTTGTAATCAATTAAATTCATTGTATTATAATATATTCTAACCCAAAATAAATTTATACAAGCCATTTACTGCCTCAAAGCATTGGTTGTGGGTTCTTATCCCATTTGGGACCAGATTTCAACAAGTCTTTCTTCACACTTCTAAACATTCTTCATCCATCTCTAGCACTTGTAATCAATCAAATTCATTGTATTATAACATATTCTAACCCAAAATGACCTTTTACAAGCCATTTACTGCATCAAAGCAATGGTTGTGGGTTCTTATCCCATTTGGGACCAAAGTTCAACAAGTCTTTCTTCACACTTCTAACCATTCTTCATCCATGTCTAGGACTTGTAATCAATCAAATTCATTGTATTATAACATATTCTAACCCAAAATAACTTTATACAAGCCATTTACTGCCTCAAAGCATTGGTTTTGGGTTCTTATCCCATTTGGGACCAGATTTCAACAAGTCTTTCTGCACACTTTTAAACATTCTTCATCCATCTCTAGCACTTGTAATCAATCAAATTCATTGTATTATAACATATTCTAACCCAAAATAACCTTATACAAGCCATTTACAGCCTCAAAGCTTGGTTGTGGGTTCTTATCCAATTTGGGACCAGATTTCAATAAGTCTTTCTTAACACTTCTAAACATTCTTCATCCATCTCTAGGACTTGTAATCAATTAAATTCATTGTATTATAATATATTCTAACCCAAAATAAATTTATACAAACCATTTACTGCCTCAAAGCATTGGTTGTGGGTTCTTATCCCATTTGGGACCAGATTTCAACAAGTCTTTCTTCACACTTCTAAACATTCTTCATCCATCTCTAGCACTTGTAATCAATCAAATTCATTGTATTATAACATACTCTAACCCAAAATAACTTTATACAAGCCATTTACAGCCTCAAAGCTTGGTTGTGGGTTCTTATCCAATTTGGGACCAGATTTCAATAAGTCTTTCTTAACACTTCTAAACATTCTTCATCCATCTCTACGACTTATAATCAATTAAATTCATTGTATTATAACATATTCTAACCCAAAATAAATTTATACAAGCCATTTACTGCCTCAAAGCATTGGTTGTGGGTTCTTATCCCATTTGGGACCAAATTTCAATAAGTCTTTCTTCACACTTCTAAACATTCTTCATCCATCTCTAGCACTTGTAATCAATCAAATTCATTGTATTATAACATATTCTAACCCAAAATGACCTTTTACAAGCCATTTACTGCATCAAAGCAATGGTTGTGGGTTCTTATCCCATTTGGGACCAAAGTTCAACAAGTCTTTCTTCACACTTCTAACCATTCTTCATCCATGTCTAGGACTTGTAATCAATCAAATTCATTGTATTATAACATATTCTAACCCAAAATAACTTTATACAAGCCATTTACTGCCTCAAAGCAATGGTTGTGGGTTCTTATCCCATTTGGGACCAGATTTCAACAAGTCTTTCTTCACACTTCTAAACATTCTACATCCATCTCTAGCACTTGTAATCAATCAAATTCATTGTATTATAACATATTCTAACCCAAAATAACCTTTTACAAGCCATTTACTGCCTCAAAGCAATGGTTGTGGGTTCTTATCCCATTTGGGACCAGATTTCAACAAGTCTTTCTTCACACTTCTAAACATTCTTCATCCATCTCTAGGATTTGTAATCAATCAAATACATTGTATTATACCATATTCTAACCCAAAATAACTTTATACAAGCCATTTAAAACCTCAAAGCATTGGTTGTGGGTTCTTATCCCATTTGGGACAAAATTTCAACAAGGCTTTCTTCACACTTTTAAACATTCTTCATCCATGTCTAGCACTTGTAATCAATCAAATTCATTGTATTATAACATATTCTAACCCAAAATAACCTTATACAAGCCATTTACTGCCTCAAAGCAATGGTTGTGGGTTCTTATCCCATTTGGGACCAGATTTCAACAAGTCTTTCTTCACACTTCTAAACATTCTTCATCCATATCTAGCACTTGTAATCAATCAAATTCATTGTATTATAACATACTCTAACCCAAAATAACTTTATACAAGCAATTTACAGCCTCAAAGCTTGGTTGTGGGTTCTTATCCAATTTGGGACCAGATTTCAATAAGTCTTTCTTAACACTTCTAAACATTCTTCATCCATCTCTAGGACTTGTAATCAATTAAATTCATTGTATTATAATATATTCTAACCCAAAATAAATTTATACAAACCATTTACTGCCTCAAAGCATTGGTTGTGGGTTCTTATCCCATTTGGGACCAGATTTCAACAAGTCTTTCTTCACACTTTTAAACATTCTTCATCCATCTCTAGCACTTGTAATCAATCAAATTCATTGTATTATAACATACTCTAACCCAAAATAACTTTATACAAGCCATTTACAGCCTCAAAGCTTGGTTGTGGGTTCTTATCCAATTTGGGACCAGATTTCAATAAGTCTTTCTTAACACTTCTAAGCATTCTTCATCCATCTCTACGACTTGTAATCAATTAAATTCATTGTATTATAACATATTCTAACCCAAAATAAATTTATACAAGCCATTTACTGCCTCAAAGCATTGGTTGTGGGTTCTTATCCCATTTGGGACCAAATTTCAATAAGTCTTTCTTCACACTTCTAAACATTCTTCATCCATCTCTAGCACTTGTAATCAATCAAATTCATTGTATTATAACATATTCTAACCCAAAATGACCTTTTACAAGCCATTTACTGCATCAAAGCAATGGTTGTGGGTTCTTATCCCATTTGGGACCAAAGTTCAACAAGTCTTTCTTCACACTTCTAACCATTCTTCATCCATGTCTAGGACTTGTAATCAATCAAATTCATTGTATTATAACATATTCTAACCCAAAATAACTTTATACAAGCCATTTACTGCCTCAAAGCAATGGTTGTGGGTTCTTATCCAATTTGGGACCAGATTTCAATAAGTCTTTCTTAACACTTCTAAACATTCTTCATCCATCTCTAGGACTTGTAATCAATTAAATTCATTGTATTATAATATATTCTAACCCAAAATAAATTTATACAAGCCATTTACTGCCTCAAAGCATTGGTTGTGGGTTCTTATCCAATTTGGGACCAGATTTCAATAAGTCTTTCTTAACACTTCTAAACATTCTTCATCCATCTCTAGGACTTGTAATCAATTAAATTCATTGTATTATAATATATTCTAACCCAAAATAAATTTATACAAGCCATTTACTGCCTCAAAGCATTGGTTGTGGGTTCTTATCCAATTTGGGACCAGATTTCAATAAGTCTTTCTTAACACTTCTAAACATTCTTCATCCATCTCTAGGACTTGTAATCAATTAAATTCATTGTATTATAATATATTCTAACCCAAAATAAATTTATACAAGCCATTTACTGCCTCAAAGCATTGGTTGTGGGTTCTTATCCCATTTGGGACCAGATTTCAACAAGTCTTTCTTCACACTTCTAAACATTCTTCATCCATCTCTAGCACTTGTAATCAATCAAATTCATTGTATTATAACATATTCTAACCCAAAATGACCTTTTACAAGCCATTTACTGCATCAAAGCAATGGTTGTGGGTTCTTATCCCATTTGGGACCAAAGTTCAACAAGTCTTTCTTCACACTTCTAACCATTCTTCATCCATGTCTAGGACTTGTAATCAATCAAATTCATTGTATTATAACATATTCTAACCCAAAATAACTTTATACAAGCCATTTACTGCCTCAAAGCATTGGTTTTGGGTTCTTATCCCATTTGGGACCAGATTTCAACAAGTCTTTCTGCACACTTTTAAACATTCTTCATCCATCTCTAGCACTTGTAATCAATCAAATTCATTGTATTATAACATATTCTAACCCAAAATAACCTTATACAAGCCATTTACAGCCTCAAAGCTTGGTTGTGGGTTCTTATCCAATTTGGGACCAGATTTCAATAAGTCTTTCTTAACACTTCTAAACATTCTTCATCCATCTCTAGGACTTGTAATCAATTAAATTCATTGTATTATAATATATTCTAACCCAAAATAAATTTATACAAACCATTTACTGCCTCAAAGCATTGGTTGTGGGTTCTTATCCCATTTGGGACCAGATTTCAACAAGTCTTTCTTCACACTTCTAAACATTCTTCATCCATCTCTAGCACTTGTAATCAATCAAATTCATTGTATTATAACATACTCTAACCCAAAATAACTTTATACAAGCCATTTACAGCCTCAAAGCTTGGTTGTGGGTTCTTATCCAATTTGGGACCAGATTTCAATAAGTCTTTCTTAACACTTCTAAACATTCTTCATCCATCTATACGACTTGTAATCAATTAAATTCATTGTATTATAACATATTCTAACCCAAAATAAATTTATACAAGCCATTTACTGCCTCAAAGCATTGGTTGTGGGTTCTTATCCCATTTGGGACCAAATTTCAATAAGTCTTTCTTCACACTTCTAAACATTCTTCATCCATCTCTAGCACTTGTAATCAATCAAATTCATTGTATTATAACATATTCTAACCCAAAATGACCTTTTACAAGCCATTTACTGCATCAAAGCAATGGTTGTGGGTTCTTATCCCATTTGGGACCAAAGTTCAACAAGTCTTTCTTCACACTTCTAACCATTCTTCATCCATGTCTAGGACTTGTAATCAATCAAATTCATTGTATTATAACATATTCTAACCCAAAATAACTTTATACAAGCCATTTACTGCCTCAAAGCAATGGTTGTGGGTTCTTATCCAATTTGGGACCAGATTTCAATAAGTCTTTCTTAACACTTCTAAACATTCTTCATCCATCTCTAGGACTTGTAATCAATTAAATTCATTGTATTATAATATATTCTAACCCAAAATAAATTTATACAAGCCATTTACTGCCTCAAAGCATTGGTTGTGGGTTCTTATCCAATTTGGGACCAGATTTCAATAAGTCTTTCTTAACACTTCTAAACATTCTTCATCCATCTCTAGGACTTGTAATCAATTAAATTCATTGTATTATAATATATTCTAACCCAAAATAAATTTATACAAGCCATTTACTGCCTCAAAGCATTGGTTGTGGGTTCTTATCCAATTTGGGACCAGATTTCAATAAGTCTTTCTTAACACTTCTAAACATTCTTCATCCATCTCTAGGACTTGTAATCAATTAAATTCATTGTATTATAATATATTCTAACCCAAAATAAATTTATACAAGCCATTTACTGCCTCAAAGCATTGGTTGTGGGTTCTTATCCCATTTGGGACCAGATTTCAACAAGTCTTTCTTCACACTTCTAAACATTCTTCATCCATCTCTAGCACTTGTAATCAATCAAATTCATTGTATTATAACATATTCTAACCCAAAATGACCTTTTACAAGCCATTTACTGCATCAAAGCAATGGTTGTGGGTTCTTATCCCATTTGGGACCAAAGTTCAACAAGTCTTTCTTCACACTTCTAACCATTCTTCATCCATGTCTAGGACTTGTAATCAATCAAATTCATTGTATTATAACATATTCTAACCCAAAATAACTTTATACAAGCCATTTACTGCCTCAAAGCATTGGTTTTGGGTTCTTATCCCATTTGGGACCAGATTTCAACAAGTCTTTCTGCACACTTTTAAACATTCTTCATCCATCTCTAGCACTTGTAATCAATCAAATTCATTGTATTATAACATATTCTAACCCAAAATAACCTTATACAAGCCATTTACAGCCTCAAAGCTTGGTTGTGGGTTCTTATCCAATTTGGGACCAGATTTCAATAAGTCTTTCTTAACACTTCTAAACATTCTTCATCCATCTCTAGGACTTGTAATCAATTAAATTCATTGTATTATAATATATTCTAACCCAAAATAAATTTATACAAACCATTTACTGCCTCAAAGCATTGGTTGTGGGTTCTTATCCCATTTGGGACCAGATTTCAACAAGTCTTTCTTCACACTTCTAAACATTCTTCATCCATCTCTAGCACTTGTAATCAATCAAATTCATTGTATTATAACATACTCTAACCCAAAATAACTTTATACAAGCCATTTACAGCCTCAAAGCTTGGTTGTGGGTTCTTATCCAATTTGGGACCAGATTTCAATAAGTCTTTCTTAACACTTCTAAACATTCTTCATCCATCTCTACGACTTGTAATCAATTAAATTCATTGTATTATAACATATTCTAACCCAAAATAAATTTATACAAGCCATTTACTGCCTCAAAGCATTGGTTGTGGGTTCTTATCCCATTTGGGACCAAATTTCAATAAGTCTTTCTTCACACTTCTAAACATTCTTCATCCATCTCTAGCACTTGTAATCAATCAAATTCATTGTATTATAACATATTCTAACCCAAAATGACCTTTTACAAGCCATTTACTGCATCAAAGCAATGGTTGTGGGTTCTTATCCCATTTGGGACCAAAGTTCAACAAGTCTTTCTTCACACTTCTAACCATTCTTCATCCATGTCTAGGACTTGTAATCAATCAAATTCATTGTATTATAACATATTCTAACCCAAAATAACTTTATACAAGCCATTTACTGCCTCAAAGCAATGGTTGTGGGTTCTTATCCCATTTGGGACCAGATTTCAACAAGTCTTTCTTCACACTTCTAAACATTCTACATCCATCTCTAGCACTTGTAATCAATCAAATTCATTGTATTATAACATATTCTAACCCAAAATAACCTTTTACAAGCCATTTACTGCCTCAAAGCAATGGTTGTGGGTTCTTATCCCATTTGGGACCAGATTTCAACAAGTCTTTCTTCACACTTCTAAACATTCTTCATCCATCTCTAGGATTTGTAATCAATCAAATACATTGTATTATACCATATTCTAACCCAAAATAACTTTATACAAGCCATTTAAAACCTCAAAGCATTGGTTGTGGGTTCTTATCCCATTTGGGACAAAATTTCAACAAGGCTTTCTTCACACTTTTAAACATTCTTCATCCATGTCTAGCACTTGTAATCAATCAAATTCATTGTATTATAACATATTCTAACCCAAAATAACCTTATACAAGCCATTTACTGCCTCAAAGCAATGGTTGTGGGTTCTTATCCCATTTGGGACCAGATTTCAACAAGTCTTTCTTCACACTTCTAAACATTCTTCATCCATATCTAGCACTTGTAATCAATCAAATTCATTGTATTATAACATACTCTAACCCAAAATAACTTTATACAAGCCATTTACAGCCTCAAAGCTTGGTTGTGGGTTCTTATCCAATTTGGGACCAGATTTCAATAAGTCTTTCTTAACACTTCTAAACATTCTTCATCCATCTCTAGGACTTGTAATCAATTAAATTCATTGTATTATAATATATTCTAACCCAAAATAAATTTATACAAACCATTTACTGCCTCAAAGCATTGGTTGTGGGTTCTTATCCCATTTGGGACCAGATTTCAACAAGTCTTTCTTCACACTTTTAAACATTCTTCATCCATCTCTAGCACTTGTAATCAATCAAATTCATTGTATTATAACATACTCTAACCCAAAATAACTTTATACAAGCCATTTACAGCCTCAAAGCTTGGTTGTGGGTTCTTATCCAATTTGGGACCAGATTTCAATAAGTCTTTCTTAACACTTCTAAGCATTCTTCATCCATCTCTACGACTTGTAATCAATTAAATTCATTGTATTATAACATATTCTAACCCAAAATAAATTTATACAAGCCATTTACTGCCTCAAAGCATTGGTTGTGGGTTCTTATCCCATTTGGGACCAAATTTCAATAAGTCTTTCTTCACACTTCTAAACATTCTTCATCCATCTCTAGCACTTGTAATCAATCAAATTCATTGTATTATAACATATTCTAACCCAAAATGACCTTTTACAAGCCATTTACTGCATCAAAGCAATGGTTGTGGGTTCTTATCCCATTTGGGACCAAAGTTCAACAAGTCTTTCTTCACACTTCTAACCATTCTTCATCCATGTCTAGGACTTGTAATCAATCAAATTCATTGTATTATAACATATTCTAACCCAAAATAACTTTATACAAGCCATTTACTGCCTCAAAGCAATGGTTGTGGGTTCTTATCCCATTTGGGACCAGATTTCAACAAGTCTTTCTTCACACTTCTAAACATTCTACATCCATCTCTAGCACTTGTAATCAATCAAATTCATTGTATTATAACATATTCTAACCCAAAATAACCTTTTACAAGCCATTTACTGCCTCAAAGCAATGGTTGTGGGTTCTTATCCCATTTGGGACCAGATTTCAACAAGTCTTTCTTCACACTTCTAAACATTCTTCATCCATCTCTAGGATTTGTAATCAATCAAATACATTGTATTATACCATATTCTAACCCAAAATAACTTTATACAAGCCATTTAAAACCTCATAGCATTGGTTGTGGGTTCTTATCCCATTTGGGACAAAATTTCAACAAGGCTTTCTTCACACTTTTAAACATTCTTCATCCATGTCTAGCACTTGTAATCAATCAAATTCATTGTATTATAACATATTCTAACCCAAAATAACCTTATACAAGCCATTTACTGCCTCAAAGCAATGGTTGTGGGTTCTTATCCCATTTGGGACCAGATTTCAACAAGTCTTTCTTCACACTTCTAAACATTCTTCATCCATCTCTAGGATTTGTAATCAATCAAATACATTGTATTATACCATATTCTAACCCAAAATAACTTTATACAAGCCATTTACTGCCTCAAAGCATTGGTTTTGGGTTCTTATCCCATTTGGGACCAGATTTCAACAAGTCTTTCTTCACACTTCTAAACATTCTTCATCCATATCTAGCACTTGTAATCAATCAAATTCATTGTATTATAACATACTCTAACCCAAAATAACTTTATACAAGCCATTTACAGCCTCAAAGCTTGGTTGTGGGTTCTTATCCAATTTGGGACCAGATTTCAATAAGTCTTTCTTAACACTTCTAAACATTCTTCATCCATCTCTAGGACTTGTAATCAATTAAATTCATTGTATTATAATATATTCTAACCCAAAATAAATTTATACAAACCATTTACTGCCTCAAAGCATTGGTTGTGGGTTCTTATCCCATTTGGGACCAGATTTCAACAAGTCTTTCTTCACACTTTTAAACATTCTTCATCCATCTCTAGCACTTGTAATCAATCAAATTCATTTTATTATAACATACTCTAACCCAAAATAACTTTATACAAGCCATTTACAGCCTCAAAGCTTGGTTGTGGTTCTTATCCAATTTGGGACCAGATTTCAATAAGTCTTTCTTAACACTTCTAAACATTCTTCATCCATCTCTAGGACTTGTAATCAATTAAATTCATTGTATTATAATATATTCTAACCCAAAATAAATTTATACAAGCCATTTACTGCCTCAAAGCATTGGTTGTGGGTTCTTATCCAATTTGGGACCAGATTTCAATAAGTCTTTCTTAACACTTCTAAACATTCTTCATCCATCTCTAGGACTTGTAATCAATTAAATTCATTGTATTATAATATATTCTAACCCAAAATAAATTTATACAAGCCATTTACTGCCTCAAAGCATTGGTTGTGGGTTCTTATCCCATTTGGGACCAGATTTCAACAAGTCTTTCTTCACACTTCTAAACATTCTTCATCCATCTCTAGCACTTGTAATCAATCAAATTCATTGTATTATAACATATTCTAACCCAAAATGACCTTTTACAAGCCATTTACTGCATCAAAGCAATGGTTGTGGGTTCTTATCCCATTTGGGACCAAATTTCAACAAGTCTTTCTTCACACTTCTAACCATTCTTCATCCATGTCTAGGACTTGTAATCAATCAAATTCATTGTATTATAACATATTCTAACCCAAAATAACTTTATACAAGCCATTTACTGCCTCAAAGCATTGGTTTTGGGTTCTTATCCCATTTGGGACCAGATTTCAACAAGTCTTTCTTCACACTTTTAAACATTCTTCATCCATCTCTAGCACTTGTAATCAATCAAATTCATTGTATTATAACATATTCTAACCCAAAATAACCTTATACAAGCCATTTACAGCCTCAAAGCTTGGTTGTGGGTTCTTATCCAATTTGGGACCAGATTTCAATAAGTCTTTCTTAACACTTCTAAACATTCTTCATCCATCTCTAGGACTTGTAATCAATTAAATTCATTGTATTATAATATATTCTAACCCAAAATAAATTTATACAAGCCATTTACTGCCTCAAAGCAATGGTTGTGGGTTCTTATCCCATTTGGGACCAGATTTCAACAAGTCTTTCTTCACACTTCTAAACATTCTACATCCATCTCTAGCACTTGTAATCAATCAAATTCATTGTATTATAACATATTCTAACCCAAAATAACCTTTTACAAGCCATTTACTGCCTCAAAGCAATGGTTGTGGGTTCTTATCCCATTTGGGACCAGATTTTAACAAGTCTTTCTTCACACTTCTAAACATTCTTCATCCATCTCTAGGATTTGTAATCAATCAAATACATTGTATTATACCATATTCTAACCCAAAATAACTTTATACAAGCCATTTAAAACCTCAAAGCATTGGTTGTGGGTTCTTATCCCATTTGGGACAAAATTTCAACAAGGCTTTCTTCACACTTTTAAACATTCTTCATCCATGTCTAGCACTTGTAATCAATCAAATTCATTGTATTATAACATATTCTAACCCAAAATAACCTTATACAAGCCATTTACAGCCTCAAAGCTTGGTTGTGGGTTCTTATCCAATTTGGGACCAGATTTCAATAAGTCTTTCTTAACACTTCTAAACATTCTTCATCCATCTCTAGGACTTGTAATCAATTAAATTCATTGTATTATAATATATTCTAACCCAAAATAAATTTATACAAGCCATTTACTGCCTCAAAGCAATGGTTGTGGGTTCTTATCCCATTTGGGACCAGATTTCAACAAGTCTTTCTTCACACTTCTAAACATTCTACATCCATCTCTAGCACTTGTAATCAATCAAATTCATTGTATTATAACATATTCTAACCCAAAATAACCTTTTACAAGCCATTTACTGCCTCAAAGCAATGGTTGTGGGTTCTTATCCCATTTGGGACCAGATTTCAACAAGTCTTTCTTCACACTTCTAAACATTCTTCATCCATCTCTAGGATTTGTAATCAATCAAATACATTGTATTATACCATATTCTAACCCAAAATAACTTTATACAAGCCATTTAAAACCTCAAAGCATTGGTTGTGGGTTCTTATCCCATTTGGGACAAAATTTCAACAAGGCTTTCTTCACACTTTTAAACATTCTTCATCCATGTCTAGCACTTGTAATCAATCAAATTCATTGTATTATAACATATTCTAACCCAAAATAACCTTATACAAGCCATTTACTGCCTCAAAGCAATGGTTGTGGGTTCTTATCCCATTTGGGACCAGATTTCAACAAGTCTTTCTTCACACTTCTAAACATTCTTCATCCATATCTAGCACTTGTAATCAATCAAATTCATTGTATTATAACATACTCTAACCCAAAATAACTTTATACAAGCCATTTACAGCCTCAAAGCTTGGTTGTGGGTTCTTATCCAATTTGGGACCAGATTTCAATAAGTCTTTCTTAACACTTCTAAACATTCTTCATCCATCTCTAGGACTTGTAATCAATTAAATTCATTGTATTATAATATATTCTAACCCAAAATAAATTTATACAAACCATTTACTGCCTCAAAGCATTGGTTGTGGGTTCTTATCCCATTTGGGACCAGATTTCAACAAGTCTTTCTTCACACTTTTAAACATTCTTCATCCATCTCTAGCACTTGTAATCAATCAAATTCATTGTATTATAACATACTCTAACCCAAAATAACTTTATACAAGCCATTTACAGCCTCAAAGCATTGGTTGTGGGTTCTTATCCAATTTGGGACCAGATTTCAATAAGTCTTTCTTAACACTTCTAAACATTCTTCATCCATCTCTAGGACTTGTAATCAATTAAATTCATTGTATTATAATATATTCTAACCCAAAATAAATTTATACAAGCCATTTACTGCCTCAAAGCATTGGTTGTGGGTTCTTATCCCATTTGGGACCAGATTTCAACAAGTCTTTCTTCACACTTCTAAACATTCTTCATCCATCTCTAGCACTTGTAATCAATCAAATTCATTGTATTATAACATATTCTAACCCAAAATGACCTTTTACAAGCCATTTACTGCATCAAAGCAATGGTTGTGGGTTCTTATCCCATTTGGGACCAAAGTTCAACAAGTCTTTCTTCACACTTCTAACCATTCTTCATCCATGTCTAGGACTTGTAATCAATCAAATTCATTGTATTATAACATATTCTAACCCAAAATAACTTTATACAAGCCATTTACTGCCTCAAAGCATTGGTTTTGGGTTCTTATCCCATTTGGGACCAGATTTCAACAAGTCTTTCTTCACACTTTTAAACATTCTTCATCCATCTCTAGCACTTGTAATCAATCAAATTCATTGTATTATAACATATTCTAACCCAAAATAACCTTATACAAGCCATTTACAGCCTCAAAGCTTGGTTGTGGGTTCTTATCCAATTTGGGACCAGATTTCAATAAGTCTTTCTTAACACTTCTAAACATTCTTCATCCATCTCTAGGACTTGTAATCAATTAAATTCATTGTATTATAATATATTCTAACCCAAAATAAATTTATACAAACCATTTACTGCCTCAAAGCATTCGTTGTGGGTTCTTATCCCATTTGGGACCAGATTTCAACAAGTTTTTCTTCACACTTCTAAACATTCTTCATCCATCTCTAGCACTTGTAATCAATCAAATTCATTGTATTATAACATACTCTAACCCAAAATAACTTTATACAAGCCATTTACAGCCTCAAAGCTTGGTTGTGGGTTCTTATCCAATTTGGGACCAGATTTCAATAAGTCTTTCTTAACACTTCTAAACATTCTTCATCCATCTCTACGACTTGTAATCAATTAAATTCATTGTATTATAACATATTCTAACCCAAAATAAATTTATACAAGCCATTTACTGCCTCAAAGCATTGGTTGTGGGTTCTTATCCCATTTGGGACCAAATTTCAATAAGTCTTTCTTCACACTTCTAAACATTCTTCATCCATCTCTAGCACTTGTAATCAATCAAATTCATTGTATTATAACATATTCTAACCCAAAATGACCTTTTACAAGCCATTTACTGCATCAAAGCAATGGTTGTGGGTTCTTATCCCATTTGGGACCAAAGTTCAACAAGTCTTTCTTCACACTTCTAACCATTCTTCATCCATGTCTAGGACTTGTAATCAATCAAATTCATTGTATTATAACATATTCTAACCCAAAATAACTTTATACAAGCCATTTACTGCCTCAAAGCAATGGTTGTGGGTTCTTATCCCATTTGGGACCAGATTTCAACAAGTCTTTCTTCACACTTCTAAACATTCTACATCCATCTCTAGCACTTGTAATCAATCAAATTCATTGTATTATAACATATTCTAACCCAAAATAACCTTTTACAAGCCATTTACTGCCTCAAAGCAATGGTTGTGGGTTCTTATCCCATTTGGGACCAGATTTCAACAAGTCTTTCTTCACACTTCTAAACATTCTTCATCCATCTCTAGGATTTGTAATCAATCAAATACATTGTATTATACCATATTCTAACCCAAAATAACTTTATACAAGCCATTTAAAACCTCAAAGCATTGGTTGTGGGTTCTTATCCCATTTGGGACAAAATTTCAACAAGGCTTTCTTCACACTTTTAAACATTCTTCATCCATGTCTAGCACTTGTAATCAATCAAATTCATTGTATTATAACATATTCTAACCCAAAATAACCTTATACAAGCCATTTACTGCCTCAAAGCAATGGTTGTGGGTTCTTATCCCATTTGGGACCAGATTTCAACAAGTCTTTCTTCACACTTCTAAACATTCTTCATCCATCTCTAGCACTTGTAATCAATCAAATTCATTGTATTATAACATACTCTAACCCAAAATAACTTTATACAAGCCATTTACAGCCTCAAAGCTTGGTTGTGGGTTCTTATCCAATTTGGGACCAGATTTCAATAAGTCTTTCTTAACACTTCTAAACATTCTTCATCCATCTCTAGGACTTGTAATCAATTAAATTCATTGTATTATAATATATTCTAACCCAAAATAAATTTATACAAACCATTTACTGCCTCAAAGCATTGGTTGTGGGTTCTTATCCCATTTGGGACCAGATTTAAACAAGTCTTTCTTCACACTTCTAAACATTCTTCATCCATCTCTAGCACTTGTAATCAATCAAATTCATTGTATTATAACATACTCTAACTGAAAATAACTTTATACAAGCCATTTACAGCCTCAAAGCTTGGTTGTGGGTTCTTATCCAATTTGGGACCAGATTTCAATAAGTCTTTCTTAACACTTCTAAACATTCTTCATCTATCTCTACGACTTGTAATCAATTAAATTCATTGTATTATAACATATTCTAACCCAAAATAAATTTATACAAGCCATTTACTGCCTCAAAGCATTGGTTGTGGGTTCTTATCCCATTTGGGACCAAATTTCAATAAGTCTTTCTTCACACTTCTAAACATTCTTCATCCATCTCTAGCACTTGTAATCAATCAAATTCATTGTATTATAACATATTCTAACCCAAAATGACCTTTTACAAGCCATTTACTGCATCAAAGCAATGGTTGTGGGTTCTTATCCCATTTGGGACCAAAGTTCAACAAGTCTTTCTTCACACTTCTAACCATTCTTCATCCATGTCTAGGACTTGTAATCAATCAAATTCATTGTATTATAACATATTCTAACCCAAAATAACTTTATACAAGCCATTTACTGCCTCAAAGCAATGGTTGTGGGTTCTTATCCCATTTGGGACCAGATTTCAACAAGTCTTTCTTCACACTTCTAAACATTCTAATCCATCTCTAGCACTTGTAATCAATCAAATTCATTGTATTATAACATATTCTAACCCAAAATAACCTTTTACAAGCCATTTACTGCATCAAAGCAATGGTTGTGGGTTCTTATCCCATTTGGGACCAAAGTTCAACAAGTCTTTCTTCACACTTCTAAACATTCTTCATCCATCTCTAGGATTTGTAATCAATCAAATACATTGTATTATACCATATTCTAACCCAAAATAACTTTATACAAGCCATTTACTGCCTCAAAGCATTGGTTTTGGGTTCTTATCCCATTTGGGACCAGATTTCAACAAGTCTTTCTTCACACTTCTAAACATTCTTCATCCATCTCTAGCACTTGTAATCAATCAAATTCATTGTATTATAACATACTCTAACCCAAAATAACTTTATACAAGCCATTTACAGCCTCAAAGCTTGGTTGTGGGTTCTTATCCAATTTGGGACCAGATTTCAATAAGTCTTTCTTAACACTTCTAAACATTCTTCATCCATCTCTAGGACTTGTAATCAATTAAATTCATTGTATTATAATATATTCTAACCCAAAATAAATTTATACAAACCATTTACTGCCTCAAAGCATTGGTTGTGGGTTCTTATCCCATTTGGGACCAGATTTCAACAAGTCTTTCTTCACACTTCTAAACATTCTTCATCCATCTCTAGCACTTGTAATCAATCAAATTCATTGTATTATAACATACTCTAACTGAAAATAACTTTATACAAGCCATTTACAGCCTCAAAGCTTGGTTGTGGGTTCTTATCCAATTTGGGACCAGATTTCAATAAGTCTTTCTTAACACTTCTAAACATTCTTCATCTATCTCTACGACTTGTAATCAATTAAATTCATTGTATTATAACATATTCTAACCCAAAATAAATTTATACAAGCCATTTACTGCCTCAAAGCATTGGTTGTGGGTTCTTATCCCATTTGGGACCAAATTTCAATAAGTCTTTCTTCACACTTCTAAACATTCTTCATCCATCTCTAGCACTTGTAATCAATCAAATTCATTGTATTATAACATATTCTAACCCAAAATGAACTTTTACAAGCCATTTACTGCATCAAAGCAATGGTTGTGGGTTCTTATCCCATTTGGGACCAAAGTTCAACAAGTCTTTCTTCACACTTCTAACCATTCTTCATCCATGTCTAGGACTTGTAATCAATCAAATTCATTGTATTATAACATATTCTAACCCAAAATAACTTTATACAAGCCATTTACTGCCTCAAAGCAATAGTTGTGGGTTCTTATCCCATTTGGGACCAGATTTCAACAAGTCTTTCTTCACACTTCTAAACATTCTAATCCATCTCTAGCACTTGTAATCAATCAAATTCATTGTATTATAACATATTCTAACCCAAAATAACCTTTTACAAGCCATTTACTGCATCAAAGCAATGGTTGTGGGTTCTTATCCCATTTGGGACCAAAGTTCAACAAGTCTTTCTTCACACTTCTAAACATTCTTCATCCATCTCTAGGATTTGTAATCAATCAAATACATTGTATTATACCATATTCTAACCCAAAATAACTTTATACAAGCCATTTACTGCCTCAAAGCATTGGTTTTGGGTTCTTATCCCATTTGGGACCAGATTTCAACAAGTCTTTCTTCACACTTCTAAACATTCTTCATCCATCTCTAGCACTTGTAATCAATCAAATTCATTGTATTATAACATACTCTAACCCAAAATAACTTTATACAAGCCATTTACAGCCTCAAAGCTTGGTTGTGGGTTCTTATCCAATTTGGGACCAGATTTCAATAAGTCTTTCTTAACACTTCTAAACATTCTTCATCCATCTCTAGGACTTGTAATCAATTAAATTCATTGTATTATAATATATTCTAACCCAAAATAAATTTATACAAACCATTTACTGCCTCAAAGCATTGGTTGTGGGTTCTTATCCCATTTGGGACCAGATTTCAACAAGTCTTTCTTCACACTTCTAAACATTCTTCATCCATCTCTAGCACTTGTAATCAATCAAATTCATTGTATTATAACATACTCTAACTGAAAATAACTTTATACAAGCCATTTACAGCCTCAAAGCTTGGTTGTGGGTTCTTATCCAATTTGGGACCAGATTTCAATAAGTCTTTCTTAACACTTCTAAACATTCTTCATCTATCTCTACGACTTGTAATCAATTAAATTCATTGTATTATAACATATTCTAACCCAAAATAAATTTATACAAGCCATTTACTGCCTCAAAGCATTGGTTGTGGGTTCTTATCCCATTTGGGACCAAATTTCAATAAGTCTTTCTTCACACTTCTAAACATTCTTCATCCATCTCTAGCACTTGTAATCAATCAAATTCATTGTATTATAACATATTCTAACCCAAAATGAACTTTTACAAGCCATTTACTGCATCAAAGCAATGGTTGTGGGTTCTTATCCCATTTGGGACCAAAGTTCAACAAGTCTTTCTTCACACTTCTAACCATTCTTCATCCATGTCTAGGACTTGTAATCAATCAAATTCATTGTATTATAACATATTCTAACCCAAAATAACTTTATACAAGCCATTTACTGCCTCAAAGCAATAGTTGTGGGTTCTTATCCCATTTGGGACCAGATTTCAACAAGTCTTTCTTCACACTTCTAAACATTCTAATCCATCTCTAGCACTTGTAATCAATCAAATTCATTGTATTATAACATATTCTAACCCAAAATAACCTTTTACAAGCCATTTACTGCATCAAAGCAATGGTTGTGGGTTCTTATCCCATTTGGGACCAAAGTTCAACAAGTCTTTCTTCACACTTCTAAACATTCTTCATCCATCTCTAGGATTTGTAATCAATCAAATACATTGTATTATACCATATTCTAACCCAAAATAACTTTATACAAGCCATTTACTGCCTCAAAGCATTGGTTTTGGGTTCTTATCCCATTTGGGACCAGATTTCAACAAGTCTTTCTTCACACTTCTAAACATTCTTCATCCATCTCTAGCACTTGTAATCAATCAAATTCATTGTATTATAACATACTCTAACCCAAAATAACTTTATACAAGCCATTTACAGCCTCAAAGCTTGGTTGTGGGTTCTTATCCAATTTGGGACCAGATTTCAATAAGTCTTTCTTAACACTTCTAAACATTCTTCATCCATCTCTAGGACTTGTAATCAATTAAATTCATTGTATTATAATATATTCTAACCCAAAATAAATTTATACAAACCATTTACTGCCTCAAAGCATTGGTTGTGGGTTCTTATCCCATTTGGGACCAGATTTCAACAAGTCTTTCTTCACACTTCTAAACATTCTTCATCCATCTCTAGCACTTGTAATCAATCAAATTCATTGTATTATAACATACTCTAACTGAAAATAACTTTATACAAGCCATTTACAGCCTCAAAGCTTGGTTGTGGGTTCTTATCCAATTTGGGACCAGATTTCAATAAGTCTTTCTTAACACTTCTAAACATTCTTCATCTATCTCTACGACTTGTAATCAATTAAATTCATTGTATTATAACATATTCTAACCCAAAATAAATTTATACAAGCCATTTACTGCCTCAAAGCATTGGTTGTGGGTTCTTATCCCATTTGGGACCAAATTTCAATAAGTCTTTCTTCACACTTCTAAACATTCTTCATCCATCTCTAGCACTTGTAATCAATCAAATTCATTGTATTATAACATATTCTAACCCAAAATGACCTTTTACAAGCCATTTACTGCATCAAAGCAATGGTTGTGGGTTCTTATCCCATTTGGGACCAAAGTTCAACAAGTCTTTCTTCACACTTCTAACCATTCTTCATCCATGTCTAGGACTTGTAATCAATCAAATTCATTGTATTATAACATATTCTAACCCAAAATAACTTTATACAAGCCATTTACTGCCTCAAAGCAATGGTTGTGGGTTCTTATCCCATTTGGGACCAGATTTCAACAAGTCTTTCTTCACACTTCTAAACATTCTAATCCATCTCTAGCACTTGTAATCAATCAAATTCATTGTATTATAACATATTCTAACCCAAAATAACCTTTTACAAGCCATTTACTGCATCAAAGCAATGGTTGTGGGTTCTTATCCCATTTGGGACCAAAGTTCAACAAGTCTTTCTTCACACTTCTAAACATTCTTCATCCATCTCTAGGATTTGTAATCAATCAAATACATTGTATTATACCATATTCTAACCCAAAATAACTTTATACAAGCCATTTACTGCCTCAAAGCATTGGTTTTGGGTTCTTATCCCATTTGGGACCAGATTTCAACAAGTCTTTCTTCACACTTCTAAACATTCTTCATCCATCTCTAGCACTTGTAATCAATCAAATTCATTGTATTATAAACATACTCTAACCCAAAATAACTTTATACAAGCCATTTACAGCCTCAAAGCTTGGTTGTGGGTTCTTATCCAATTTGGGACCAGATTTCAATAAGTCTTTCTTAACACTTCTAAACATTCTTCATCCATCTCTAGGACTTGTAATCAATTAAATTCATTGTATTATAATATATTCTAACCCAAAATAAATTTATACAAACCATTTACTGCCTTAAAGCATTGGTTGTGGGTTCTTATCCCATTTGGGACCAGATTTCAACAAGTCTTTCTTCACACTTCTAAACATTCTTCATCCATCTCTAGCACTTGTAATCAATCAAATTCATTGTATTATAACATACTCTAACTGAAAATAACTTTATACAAGCCATTTACAGCCTCAAAGCTTGGTTGTGGGTTCTTATCCAATTTGGGACCAGATTTCAATAAGTCTTTCTTAACACTTCTAAACATTCTTCATCTATCTCTACGACTTGTAATCAATTAAATTCATTGTATTATAACATATTCTAACCCAAAATAAATTTATACAAGCCATTTACTGCCTCAAAGCATTGGTTGTGGGTTCTTATCCCATTTGGGACCAAATTTCAATAAGTCTTTCTTCACACTTCTAAACATTCTTCATCCATCTCTAGCACTTGTAATCAATCAAATTCATTGTATTATAACATATTCTAACCCAAAATGACCTTTTACAAGCCATTTACTGCATCAAAGCAATGGTTGTGGGTTCTTATCCCATTTGGGACCAAAGTTCAACAAGTCTTTCTTCACACTTCTAACCATTCTTCATCCATGTTTAGGACTTGTAATCAATCAAATTCATTGTATTATAACATATTCTAACCCAAAATAACTTTATACAAGCCATTTACTGCCTCAAAGCAATGGTTGTGGGTTCTTATCCCATTTGGGACCAGATTTCAACAAGTCTTTCTTCACACTTCTAAACATTCTAATCCATCTCTAGCACTTGTAATCAATCAAATTCATTGTATTATAACATATTCTAACCCAAAATAACCTTTTACAAGCCATTTACTACATCAAAGCAATGGTTGTGGGTTCTTATCCCATTTGGGACCAAAGTTCAACAAGTCTTTCTTCACACTTCTAAACATTCTTCATCCATCTCTAGGATTTGTAATCAATCAAATACATTGTATTATACCATATTCTAACCCAAAATAACTTTATACAAGCCATTTACTGCCTCAAAGCATTGGTTTTGGGTTCTTATCCCATTTGGGACCAGATTTCAACAAGTCTTTCTTCACACTTCTAAACATTCTACATCCATCTCTAGCACTTGTAATCAATCAAATTCATTGTATTATAACATATTCTAACCCAAAATGACCTTTTACAAGCCATTTACTGCATCAAAGCAATGGTTGTGGGTTCTTATCCCATTTGGGACCAAAGTTCAACAAGTCTTTCTTCACACTTCTAAACATTCTTCATCCATCTCTAGGATTTGTAATCAATCAAATACATTGTATTATACCATATTCTAACCCAAAATAACTTTATACAAGCCATTTACTGCCTCAAAGCATTGGTTTTGGGTTCTTATCCCATTTGGGACCAGATTTCAACAAGTCTTTCTTCACACTTTTAAACATTCTTCATCCATCTCTAGCACTTGTAATCAATCAAATTCATTGTATTATAACATACTCTAACCCAAAATAACCTTATACAAGCCATTTACAGCCTCAAAGCTTGGTTGTGGGTTCTTATCCAATTTGGGACCAGATTTCAATAAGTCTTTCTTAACACTTCTAAACATTCTTCATCCATCTCTAGGACTTGTAATCAATTAAATTCATTGTATTATAATATATTCTAACCCAAAATAAATTTATACAAGCCATTTACTGCCTCAAAGCATTGGTTGTGGGTTCTTATCCAATTTGGGACCAGATTTCAATAAGTCTTTCTTAACACTTCTAAACATTCTTCATCCATCTCTAGGACTTGTAATCAATTAAATTCATTGTATTATAATATATTCTAACCCAAAATAAATTTATACAAGCCATTTACTGCCTCAAAGCATTGGTTGTGGGTTCTTATCCCATTTGGGACCAGATTTCAACAAGTCTTTCTTCACACTTCTAAACATTCTTCATCCATCTCTAGCACTTGTAATCAATCAAATTCATTGTATTATAACATACTCTAACTGAAAATAACTTTATACAAGCCATTTACAGCCTCAAAGCTTGGTTGTGGGTTCTTATCCAATTTGGGACCAGATTTCAATAAGTCTTTCTTAACACTTCTAAACATTCTTCATCTATCTCTACGACTTGTAATCAATTAAATTCATTGTATTATAACATATTCTAACCCAAAATAAATTTATACAAGCCATTTACTGCCTCAAAGCATTGGTTGTGGGTTCTTATCCCATTTGGGACCAAATTTCAATAAGTCTTTCTTCACACTTCTAAACATTCTTCATCCATCTCTAGCACTTGTAATCAATCAAATTCATTGTATTATAACATATTCTAACCCAAAATGACCTTTTACAAGCCATTTACTGCATCAAAGCAATGGTTGTGGGTTCTTATCCCATTTGGGACCAAAGTTCAACAAGTCTTTCTTCACACTTCTAACCATTCTTCATCCATGTCTAGGACTTGTAATCAATCAAATTCATTGTATTATAACATATTCTAACCCAAAATAACTTTATACAAGCCATTTACTGCCTCAAAGCAATGGTTGTGGGTTCTTATCCCATTTGGGACCAGATTTCAACAAGTCTTTCTTCACACTTCTAAACATTCTAATCCATCTCTAGCACTTGTAATCAATCAAATTCATTGTATTATAACATATTCTAACCCAAAATAACCTTTTACAAGCCATTTACTGCATCAAAGCAATGGTTGTGGGTTCTTATCCCATTTGGGACCAAAGTTCAACAAGTCTTTCTTCACACTTCTAAACATTCTTCATCCATCTCTAGGATTTGTAATCAATCAAATACATTGTATTATACCATATTCTAACCCAAAATAACTTTATACAAGCCATTTACTGCCTCAAAGCATTGGTTTTGGGTTCTTATCCCATTTGGGACCAGATTTCAACAAGTCTTTCTTCACACTTCTAAACATTCTTCATCCATCTCTAGCACTTGTAATCAATCAAATTCATTGTATTATAACATACTCTAACCCAAAATAACTTTATACAAGCCATTTACAGCCTCAAAGCTTGGTTGTGGGTTCTTATCCAATTTGGGACCAGATTTCAATAAGTCTTTCTTAACACTTCTAAACATTCTTCATCCATCTCTAGGACTTGTAATCAATTAAATTCATTGTATTATAATATATTCTAACCCAAAATAAATTTATACAAACCATTTACTGCCTCAAAGCATTGGTTGTGGGTTCTTATCCCATTTGGGACCAGATTTCAACAAGTCTTTCTTCACACTTCTAAACATTCTTCATCCATCTCTAGCACTTGTAATCAATCAAATTCATTGTATTATAACATACTCTAACTGAAAATAACTTTATACAAGCCATTTACAGCCTCAAAGCTTGGTTGTGGGTTCTTATCCAATTTGGGACCAGATTTCAATAAGTCTTTCTTAACACTTCTAAACATTCTTCATCTATCTCTACGACTTGTAATCAATTAAATTCATTGTATTATAACATATTCTAACCCAAAATAAATTTATACAAGCCATTTACTGCCTCAAAGCATTGGTTGTGGGTTCTTATCCCATTTGGGACCAAATTTCAATAAGTCTTTCTTCACACTTCTAAACATTCTTCATCCATCTCTAGCACTTGTAATCAATCAAATTCATTGTATTATAACATATTCTAACCCAAAATGACCTTTTACAAGCCATTTACTGCATCAAAGCAATGGTTGTGGGTTCTTATCCCATTTGGGACCAAAGTTCAACAAGTCTTTCTTCACACTTCTAACCATTCTTCATCCATGTCTAGGACTTGTAATCAATCAAATTCATTGTATTATAACATATTCTAACCCAAAATAACTTTATACAAGCCATTTACTGCCTCAAAGCAATGGTTGTGGGTTCTTATCCCATTTGGGACCAGATTTCAACAAGTCTTTCTTCACACTTCTAAACATTCTAATCCATCTCTAGCACTTGTAATCAATCAAATTCATTGTATTATAACATATTCTAACCCAAAATAACCTTTTACAAGCCATTTACTGCATCAAAGCAATGGTTGTGGGTTCTTATCCCATTTGGGACCAAAGTTCAACAAGTCTTTCTTCACACTTCTAAACATTCTTCATCCATCTCTAGGATTTGTAATCAATCAAATACATTGTATTATACCATATTCTAACCCAAAATAACTTTATACAAGCCATTTACTGCCTCAAAGCATTGGTTTTGGGTTCTTATCCCATTTGGGACCAGATTTCAACAAGTCTTTCTTCACACTTCTAAACATTCTACATCCATCTCTAGCACTTGTAATCAATCAAATTCATTGTATTATAACATATTCTAACCCAAAATGACCTTTTACAAGCCATTTACTGCATCAAAGCAATGGTTGTGGGTTCTTATCCCATTTGGGACCAAAGTTCAACAAGTCTTTCTTCACACTTCTAAACATTCTTCATCCATCTCTAGGATTTGTAATCAATCAAATACATTGTATTATACCATATTCTAACCCAAAATAACTTTATACAAGCCATTTACTGCCTCAAAGCATTGGTTTTGGGTTCTTATCCCATTTGGGACCAGATTTCAACAAGTCTTTCTTCACACTTTTAAACATTCTTCATCCATCTCTAGCACTTGTAATCAATCAAATTCATTGTATTATAACATACTCTAACCCAAAATAACCTTATACAAGCCATTTACAGCCTCAAAGCTTGGTTGTGGGTTCTTATCCAATTTGGGACCAGATTTCAATAAGTCTTTCTTAACACTTCTAAACATTCTTCATCCATCTCTAGGACTTGTAATCAATTAAATTCATTGTATTATAATATATTCTAACCCAAAATAAATTTATACAAGCCATTTACTGCCTCAAAGCATTGGTTGTGGGTTCTTATCCAATTTGGGACCAGATTTCAATAAGTCTTTCTTAACACTTCTAAACATTCTTCATCCATCTCTAGGACTTGTAATCAATTAAATTCATTGTATTATAATATATTCTAACCCAAAATAAATTTATACAAGCCATTTACTGCCTCAAAGCATTGGTTGTGGGTTCTTATCCCATTTGGGACCAGATTTCAACAAGTCTTTCTTCACACTTCTAAACATTCTTCATCCATCTCTAGCACTTGTAATCAATCAAATTCATTGTATTATAACATATTCTAACCCAAAATGACCTTTTACAAGCCATTTACTGCATCAAAGCAATGGTTGTGGGTTCTTATCCCATTTGGGACCAGATTTCAATAAGTCTTTCTTCACACTTCTAACCATTCTTCATCCATGTCTAGGACTTGTAATCAATCAAATTCATTGTATTATAACATATTCTAACCCAAAATAACTTTATACAAGCCATTTACTGCCTCAAAGCAATGGTTGTGGGTTCTTATCCCATTTGGGACCAGATTTCAACAAGTCTTTCTTCACACTTCTAAACATTCTACATCCATCTCTAGCACTTGTAATCAATCAAATTCATTGTATTATAACATATTCTAACCCAAAATAACTTTATACAAGCCATTTACTGCCTCAAAGCAATGGTTGTGGGTTCTTATCCCATTTGGGACCAGATTTCAACAAGTCTTTCTTCACACTTCTAAACATTCTAATCCATCTCTAGCACTTGTAATCAATCAAATTCATTGTATTATAACATATTCTAACCCAAAATAACCTTTTACAAGCCATTTACTGCATCAAAGCAATGGTTGTGGGTTCTTATCCCATTTGGGACCAAAGTTCAACAAGTCTTTCTTCACACTTCTAAACATTCTTCATCCATCTCTAGGATTTGTAATCAATCAAATACATTGTATTATACCATATTCTAACCCAAAATAACTTTATACAAGCCATTTACTGCCTCAAAGCATTGGTTTTGGGTTCTTATCCCATTTGGGACCAGATTTCAACAAGTCTTTCTTCACACTTCTAAACATTCTACATCCATCTCTAGCACTTGTAATCAATCAAATTCATTGTATTATAACATATTCTAACCCAAAATGACCTTTTACAAGCCATTTACTGCATCAAAGCAATGGTTGTGGGTTCTTATCCCATTTGGGACCAAAGTTCAACAAGTCTTTCTTCACACTTCTAAACATTCTTCATCCATCTCTAGGATTTGTAATCAATCAAATACATTGTATTATACCATATTCTAACCCAAAATAACTTTATACAAGCCATTTACTGCCTCAAAGCATTGGTTTTGGGTTCTTATCCCATTTGGGACCAGATTTCAACAAGTCTTTCTTCACACTTTTAAACATTCTTCATCCATCTCTAGCACTTGTAATCAATCAAATTCATTGTATTATAACATACTCTAACCCAAAATAACCTTATACAAGCCATTTACAGCCTCAAAGCTTGGTTGTGGGTTCTTATCCAATTTGGGACCAGATTTCAATAAGTCTTTCTTAACACTTCTAAACATTCTTCATCCATCTCTAGGACTTGTAATCAATTAAATTCATTGTATTATAATATATTCTAACCCAAAATAAATTTATACAAGCCATTTACTGCCTCAAAGCATTGGTTGTGGGTTCTTATCCAATTTGGGACCAGATTTCAATAAGTCTTTCTTAACACTTCTAAACATTCTTCATCCATCTCTAGGACTTGTAATCAATTAAATTCATTGTATTATAATATATTCTAACCCAAAATAAATTTATACAAGCCATTTACTGCCTCAAAGCATTGGTTGTGGGTTCTTATCCCATTTGGGACCAGATTTCAACAAGTCTTTCTTCACACTTCTAAACATTCTTCATCCATCTCTAGCACTTGTAATCAATCAAATTCATTGTATTATAACATATTCTAACCCAAAATGACCTTTTACAAGCCATTTACTGCATCAAAGCAATGGTTGTGGGTTCTTATCCCATTTGGGACCAGATTTCAATAAGTCTTTCTTCACACTTCTAACCATTCTTCATCTATGTCTAGGACTTGTAATCAATCAAATTCATCGTATTATAACATATTCTAACCCAAAATAACTTTATACAAGCCATTTACTGCCTCAAAGCAATGGTTGTGGGTTCTTATCCCATTTGGGACCAGATTTCAACAAGTCTTTCTTCACACTTCTAAACATTCTACATCCATCTCTAGCACTTGTAATCAATCAAATTCATTGTATTATAACATATTCTAACCCAAAATAACCTTTTACAAGCCATTTACTGCCTCAAAGCAATGGTTGTGGGTTCTTATCCCATTTGGGACCAGATTTCAACAAGTCTTTCTTCACACTTCGAAACATTCTTCATCCATCTCTAGGATTTGTAATCAATCAAATACATTGTATTATACCATATTCTAACCCAAAATAACTTTATACAAGCCATTTACTGCCTCAAAGCATTGGTTTTGGGTTCTTATCCCATTTGGGACCACATTTCAACAAGTCTTTCTTCACACTTTTAAACATTCTTCATCCATCTCTAGCACTTGTAATCAATCAAATTCATTGTATTATAACATATTCTAACCCAAAATAACCTTATACAAGCCATTTACAGCCTCAAAGCTTGGTTGTGGGTTCTTATCCAATTTGGGACCAGATTTCAATAAGTCTTTCTTAACACTTCTAAACATTCTTCATCCATCTCTAGGACTTGTAATCAATTAAATTCATTGTATTATAATATATTCTAACCCAAAATAAATTTATACAAGCCATTTACTGCCTCAAAGCATTGGTTGTGGGTTCTTATCCAATTTGGGACCAGATTTCAATAAGTCTTTCTTAACACTTCTAAACATTCTTCATCCATCTCTAGGACTTGTAATCAATTAAATTCATTGTATTATAATATATTCTAACCCAAAATAAATTTATACAAGCCATTTACTGCCCAAAGCATTGGTTGTGGGTTCTTATCCCATTTGGGACCAGATTTCAACAAGTCTTTCTTCACACTTCTAAACATTCTTCATCCATCTCTAGCACTTGTAATGAATCAAATTCATTGTATTATAACATACTCTAACCCAAAATAACTTTATACAAGCCATTTACAGCCTCAAAGCTTGGTTGTGGGTTCTTATCCAATTTGGGACCAGATTTCAATAAGTCTTTCTTAACACTTCTAAACATTCTTCATCCATCTCTACAACTTGTAATCAATTAAATTCATTGTATTATAACATATTCTAACCCAAAATAAATTTATACAAGCCATTTACTGCCTCAAAGCATTGGTTGTGGGTTCTTATCCCATTTGGGACCAAATTTCAATAAGTCTTTCTTCACACTTCTAAACATTCTTCATCCATCTCTAGCACTTGTAATCAATCAAATTCATTGTATTATAACATATTCTAACCCAAAATGACCTTTTACAAGCCATTTACTGCATCAAAGCAATGGTTGTGGGTTCTTATCCCATTTGGGACCAAAGTTCAACAAGTCTTTCTTCACACTTCTAACCATTCTTCATCCATGTATAGGACTTGTAATCAATCAAATTCATTGTATTATAACATATTCTAACCCAAAATAACTTTATACAAGCCATTTACTGCCTCAAAGCAATGGTTGTGGGTTCTTATCCCATTTGGGACCAGATTTCAACAAGTCTTTCTTCACACTTCTAAACATTCTACATCCATCTCTAGCACTTGTAATCAATCAAATTCATTGTATTATAACATATTCTAACCCAAAATAACCTTTTACAAGCCATTTACTGCCTCAAAGCAATGGTTGTGGGTTCTTATCCCATTTGGGACCAGATTTCAACAAGTCTTTCTTCACACTTCTAAACATTCTTCATCCATCTCTAGGATTTGTAATCAATCAAATACATAGTATTATACCATATTCTAACCCAAAATAACTTTATACAAGCCATTTAAAACCTCAAAGCATTGGTTGTGGATTCTTATCCCATTTGGGACAAAATTTCAACAAGGCTTTCTTCACACTTTTAAACATTCTTCATCCATGTCTAGCACTTGTAATCAATCAAATTCATTGTATTATAACATATTCTAACCCAAAATAACCTTATACAAGCCATTTACTGCCTCAAAGCAATGGTTGTGGGTTCTTATCCCATTTGGGACCAGATTTCAACAAGTCTTTTTTCACACTTCTAAACATTCTTCATCCATCTCTAGCACTTGTAATCAATCAAATTCATTGTATTATAACATACTCTAACCCAAAATAACTTTATACAAGCCATTTACAGCCTCAAAGCTTGGTTGTGGGTTCTTATCCAATTTGGGACCAGATTTCAATAAGTCTTTCTTAACACTTCTAAACATTCTTCATCCATCTCTAGGACTTGTAATCAATTAAATTCATTGTATTATAATATATTCTAACCCAAAATAAATTTATACAAACCATTTACTGCCTCAAAGCATTGGTTGTGGGTTCTTATCCCATTTGGGACCAGATTTCAACAAGTCTTTCTTCACACTTCTAAACATTCTTCATCCATCTCTAGCACTTGTAATCAATCAAATTCATTGTATTATAACATACTCTAACCGAAAATAACTTTATACAAGCCATTTACAGCCTCAAAGCTTGGTTGTGGGTTCTTATCCAATTTGGGACCAGATTTCAATAAGTCTTTCTTAACACTTCTAAACATTCTTCATCTATCTCTACGACTTGTAATCAATTAAATTCATTGTATTATAACATATTCTAACCCAAAATAAATTTATACAAGCCATTTACTGCCTCAAAGCATTGGTTGTGGGTTCTTATCCCATTTGGGACCAGATTTCAACAAGTCTTTCTTCACACTTCTAAACATTCTACATCCATCTCTAGCACTTGTAATCAATCAAATTCATTGTATTATAACATATTCTAACCCAAAATAACCTTTTACAAGCCATTTACTGCATCAAAGCAATGGTTGTGGGTTCTTATCCCATTTGGGACCAAAGTTCAACAAGTCTTTCTTCACACTTCTAAACATTCTTCATCCATCTCTTGGATTTGTAATCAATCAAATACATTGTATTATACCATATTCTAACCCAAAATAACTTTATACAAGCCATTTACTGCCTCAAAGCATTGGTTTTGGGTTCTTATCCCATTTGGGACCAGATTTCAACAAGTCTTTCTTCATACTTCTAAACATTCTACATCCATCTCTAGCACTTGTAATCAATCAAATTCATTGTATTATAACATATTCTAACCCAAAATGACCTTTTACAAGCCATTTACTGCATCAAAGCAATGGTTGTGGGTTCTTATCCCATTTGGGACCAAAGTTCAACAAGTCTTTCTTCACACTTCTAAACATTCTTCATCCATCTCTAGGATTTGTAATCAATCAAATACATTGTATTATACCATATTCTAACCCAAAATAACTTTATACAAGCCATTTACTGCCTCAAAGCATTGGTTTTGGGTTCTTATCCCATTTGGGACCAGATTTCAACAAGTCTTTCTTCACACTTTTAAACATTCTTCATCCATCTCTAGCACTTGTAATCAATCAAATTCATTGTATTATAACATACTCTAACCCAAAATAACCTTATACAAGCCATTTACAGCCTCAAAGCTTGGTTGTGGGTTCTTATCCAATTTGGGACCAGATTTCAATAAGTCTTTCTTAACACTTCTAAACATTCTTCATCCATCTCTAGGACTTGTAATCAATTAAATTCATTGTATTATAATATATTCTAACCCAAAATAAATTTATACAAGCCATTTACTGCCTCAAAGCATTGGTTGTGGGTTCTTATCCAATTTGGGACCAGATTTCAATAAGTCTTTCTTAACACTTCTAAACATTCTTCATCCATCTCTAGGACTTGTAATCAATTAAATTCATTGTATTATAATATATTCTAACCCAAAATAAATTTATACAAGCCATTTACTGCCTCAAAGCATTGGTTGTGGGTTCTTATCCCATTTGGGACCAGATTTCAACAAGTCTTTCTTCACACTTCTAAACATTCTTCATCCATCTCTAGCACTTGTAATCAATCAAATTCATTGTATTATAACATATTCTAACCCAAAATGACCTTTTACAAGCCATTTACTGCATCAAAGCAATGGTTGTGGGTTCTTATCCCATTTGGGACCAAAGTTCAACAAGTCTTTCTTCACACTTCTAACCATTCTTCATCCATGTCTAGGACTTGTAATCAATCAAATTCATTGTATTATAACATATTCTAACCCAAAATAACTTTATACAAGCCATTTACTGCCTCAAAGCAATGGTTGTGGGTTCTTATCCCATTTGGGACCAGATTTCAACAAGTCTTTCTTCACACTTCTAAACATTCTACATCCATCTCTAGCACTTGTAATCAATCAAATTCATTGTATTATAACATATTCTAACCCAAAATAACCTTTTACAAGCCATTTACTGCCTCAAAGCAATGGTTGTGGGTTCTTATCCCATTTGGGACCAGATTTCAACAAGTCTTTCTTCACACTTCGAAACATTCTTCATCCATCTCTAGGATTTGTAATCAATCAAATACATTGTATTATACCATATTCTAACCCAAAATAACTTTATACAAGCCATTTACTGCCTCAAAGCATTGGTTTTGGGTTCTTATCCCATTTGGGACCACATTTCAACAAGTCTTTCTTAACACTTCTAAACATTCTTCATCCATCTCTAGCACTTGTAATCAATTAAATTCATTGTATTATAATATATTCTAACCCAAAATAAATTTATACAAGCCATTTACTGCCTCAAAGCATTGGTTGTGGGTTCTTATCCAATTTGGGACCAGATTTCAATAAGTCTTTCTTAACACTTCTAAACATTCTTCATCCATCTCTAGGACTTGTAATCAATTAAATTCATTGTATTATAATATATTCTAACCCAAAATAAATTTATACAAGCCATTTACTGCCTCAAAGCATTGGTTGTGGGTTCTTATCCCATTTGGGACCATATTTCAACAAGTCTTTCTTCACACTTCTAAACATTCTTCATCCATCTCTAGCACTTGTAATCAATCAAATTCATTGTATTATAACATACTCTAACCCAAAATAACTTTATACAAGCCATTTACAGCCTCAAAGCTTGGTTGTGGGTTCTTATCCAATTTGGGACCAGATTTCAATAAGTCTTTCTTAACACTTCTAAACATTCTTCATCCATCTCTACGACTTGTAATCAATTAAATTCATTGTATTATAACATATTCTAACCCAAAATAAATTTATACAAGCCATTTACTGCCTCAAAGCATTGGTTGTGGGTTCTTGTCCCATTTGGGACCAAATTTCAATAAGTCTTTCTTCACACTTCTAAACATTCTTCATCCATCTCTAGCACTTGTAATCAATCAAATTCATTGTATTATAACATATTCTAACCCAAAATGACCTTTTACAAGCCATTTACTGCATCAAAGCAATGGTTGTGGGTTCTTATCCCATTTGGGACCAAAGTTCAACAAGTCTTTCTTCACACTTCTAACCATTCTTCATCCATGTCTAGGACTTGTAATCAATCAAATTCATTGTATTATAACATATTCTAACCCAAAATAACTTTATACAAGCCATTTACTGCCTCAAAGCAATGGTTGTGGGTTCTTATCCCATTTGGGACCAGATTTCAACAAGTCTTTCTTCACACTTCTAAACATTCTACATCCATCTCTAGCACTTGTAATCAATCAAATTCATTGTATTATAACATATTCTAACCCAAAATAACCTTTTACAAGCCATTTACTGCCTCAAAGCAATGGTTGTGGGTTCTTATCCCATTTGGGACCAGATTTCAACAAGTCTTTCTTCACACTTCTAAACATTCTTCATCCATCTCTAGGATTTGTAATCAATCAAATACATAGTATTATACCATATTCTAACCCAAAATAACTTTATACAAGCCATTTAAAACCTTAAAGCATTGGTTGTGGGTTCTTATCCCATTTGGGACAAAATTTCAACAAGGCTTTCTTCACACTTTTAAACATTCTTCATCCATGTCTAGCACTTGTAATCAATCAAATTCATTGTATTATAACATATTCTAACCCAAAATAACCTTATACAAGCCATTTACTGCCTCAAAGCAATGGTTGTGGGTTCTTATCCCATTTGGGACCAGATTTCAACAAGTCTTTCTTCACACTTCTAAACATTCTTCATCCATCTCTAGCACTTGTAATCAATCAAATTCATTGTATTATAACATACTCTAACCCAAAATAACCTTATACAAGCCATTTACAGCCTCAAAGCTTGGTTGTGGGTTCTTATCCAATTTGGGACCAGATTTCAATAAGTCTTTCTTAACACTTCTAAACATTCTTCATCCATCTCTAGGACTTGTAATCAATTAAATTCATTGTATTATAATATATTCTAACCCAAAATAAATTTATACAAGCCATTTACTGCCTCAAAGCATTGGTTGTGGGTTCTTATCCAATTTGGGACCAGATTTCAATAAGTCTTTCTTAACACTTCTAAACATTCTTCATCCATCTCTAGGACTTGTAATCAATTAAATTCATTGTATTATAATATATTCTAACCCAAAATAAATTTATACAAGCCATTTACTGCCTCAAAGCATTGGTTGTGGGTTCTTATCCCATTTGGGACCAGATTTCAACAAGTCTTTCTTCACACTTCTAAACATTCTACATCCATCTCTAGCACTTGTAATCAATCAAATTCATTGTATTATAACATATTCTAACCCAAAATAACCTTTTACAAGCCATTTACTGCCTCAAAGCAATGGTTGTGGGTTCTTATCCCATTTGGGACCAGATTTCAACAAGTCTTTCTTCACACTTCTAAACATTCTTCATCCATCTCTAGGATTTGTAATCAATCAAATACATTGTATTATACCATATTCTAACCCAAAATAACTTTATACAAGCCATTTACTGCCTCAAAGCATTGGTTTTGGGTTCTTATCCCATTTGGGACCAGATTTCAACAAGTCTTTCTTCACACTTCTAAACATTCTTCATCCATCTCTAGGATTTGTAATCAATCAAATACATTGTATTATACCATATTCTAACCCAAAATAACTTTATACAAGCCATTTACTGCCTCAAAGCATTGGTTTTGGGTTCTTATCCCATTTGGGACCAGATTTCAACAAGTCTTTCTTCACACTTCTAAACATTCTACATCCATCTCTAGCACTTGTAATCAATCAAATTCATTGTATTATAACATATTCTAACCCAAAATGACCTTTTACAAGCCATTTACTGCATCAAAGCAATGGTTGTGGGTTCTTATCCCATTTGGGACCAAAGTTCAACAAGTCTTTCTTCACACTTCTAAACATTCTTCATCCATCTCTAGGATTTGTAATCAATCAAATACATTGTATTATACCATATTCTAACCCAAAATAACTTTATACAAGCCATTTACTGCCTCAAAGCATTGGTTTTGGGTTCTTATCCCATTTGGGACCAGATTTCAACAAGTCTTTCTTCACACTTTTAAACATTCTTCATCCATCTCTAGCACTTGTAATCAATCAAATTCATTGTATTATAACATACTCTAACCCAAAATAACCTTATACAAGCCATTTACAGCCTCAAAGCTTGGTTGTGGGTTCTTATCCAATTTGGGACCAGATTTCAATAAGTCTTTCTTAACACTTCTAAACATTCTTCATCCATCTCTAGGACTTGTAATCAATTAAATTCATTGTATTATAATATATTCTAACCCAAAATAAATTTATACAAGCCATTTACTGCCTCAAAGCATTGGTTGTGGGTTCTTATCCAATTTGGGACCAGATTTCAATAAGTCTTTCTTAACACTTCTAAACATTCTTCATCCATCTCTAGGACTTGTAATCAATTAAATTCATTGTATTATAATATATTCTAACCCAAAATAAATTTATACAAGCCATTTACTGCCTCAAAGCATTGGTTGTGGGTTCTTATCCCATTTGGGACCAGATTTCAACAAGTCTTTCTTCACACTTCTAAACATTCTTCATCCATCTCTAGCACTTGTAATCAATCAAATTCATTGTATTATAACATATTCTAACCCAAAATGACCTTTTACAAGCCATTTACTGCATCAAAGCAATGGTTGTGGGTTCTTATCCCATTTGGGACCAAAGTTCAACAAGTCTTTCTTCACACTTCTAACCATTCTTCATCCATGTCTAGGACTTGTAATCAATCAAATTCATTGTATTATAACATATTCTAACCCAAAATAACTTTATACAAGCCATTTACTGCCTCAAAGCAATGGTTGTGGGTTCTTATCCCATTTGGGACCAGATTTCAACAAGTCTTTCTTCACACTTCTAAACATTCTACATCCATCTCTAGCACTTGTAATCAATCAAATTCATTGTATTATAACATATTCTAACCCAAAATAACCTTTTACAAGCCATTTACTGCCTCAAAGGAATGGTTGTGGGTTCTTATCCCATTTGGGACCAGATTTCAACAAGTCTTTCTTCACACTTCGAAACATTCTTCATCCATCTCTAGGATTTGTAATCAATCAAATACATTGTATTATACCATATTCTAACCCAAAATAACTTTATACAAGCCATTTACTGCCTCAAAGCATTGGTTTTGGGTTCTTATCCCATTTGGGACCACATTTCAACAAGTCTTTCTTCACACTTTTAAACATTCTTCATCCATCTCTAGCACTTGTAATCAATCAAATTCATTGTATTATAACATATTCTAACCCAAAATAACCTTATACAAGCCATTTACAGCCTCAAAGCTTGGTTGTGGGTTCTTATCCAATTTGGGACCAGATTTCAATAAGTCTTTCTTAACACTTCTAAACATTCTTCATCCATCTCTAGGACTTGTAATCAATTAAATTCATTGTATTATAATATATTCTAACCCAAAATAAATTTATACAAGCCATTTACTGCCTCAAAGCATTGGTTGTGGGTTCTTATCCAATTTGGGACCAGATTTCAATAAGTCTTTCTTAACACTTCTAAACATTCTTCATCCATCTCTAGGACTTGTAATCAATTAAATTCATTGTATTATAATATATTCTAACCCAAAATAAATTTATACAAGCCATTTACTGCCTCAAAGCATTGGTTGTGGGTTCTTATCCCATTTGGGACCATATTTCAACAAGTCTTTCTTCACACTTCTAAACATTCTTCATCCATCTCTAGCACTTGTAATCAATCAAATTCATTGTATTATAACATACTCTAACCCAAAATAACTTTATACAAGCCATTTACAGCCTCAAAGCTTGGTTGTGGGTTCTTATCCAATTTGGGACCAGATTTCAATAAGTCTTTCTTAACACTTCTAAACATTCTTCATCCATCTCTACGACTTGTAATCAATTAAATTCATTGTATTATAACATATTCTAACCCAAAATAAATTTATACAAGCCATTTACTGCCTCAAAGCATTGGTTGTGGGTTCTTGTCCCATTTGGGACCAAATTTCAATAAGTCTTTCTTCACACTTCTAAACATTCTTCATCCATCTCTAGCACTTGTAATCAATCAAATTCATTGTATTATAACATATTCTAATCCAAAATGACCTTTTACAAGCCATTTACTGCATCAAAGCAATGGTTGTGGGTTCTTATCCCATTTGGGACCAAAGTTCAACAAGTCTTTCTTCACACTTCTAACCATTCTTCATCCATGTCTAGGACTTGTAATCAATCAAATTCATTGTATTATAACATATTCTAACCCAAAATAACTTTATACAAGCCATTTACTGCCTCAAAGCAATGGTTGTGGGTTCTTATCCCATTTGGGACCAGATTTCAACAAGTCTTTCTTCACACTTCTAAACATTCTACATCCATCTCTAGCACTTGTAATCAATCAAATTCATTGTATTATAACATATTCTAACCCAAAATAACCTTTTACAAGCCATTTACTGCCTCAAAGCAATGGTTGTGGGTTCTTATCCCATTTGGGACCAGATTTCAACAAGTCTTTCTTCACACTTCTAAACATTCTTCATCCATCTCTAGGATTTGTAATCAATCAAATACATAGTATTATACCATATTCTAACCCAAAATAACTTTATACAAGCCATTTAAAACCTCAAAGCATTGGTTGTGGGTTCTTATCCCATTTGGGACAAAATTTCAACAAGGCTTTCTTCACACTTTTAAACATTCTTCATCCATGTCTAGCACTTGTAATCAATCAAATTCATTGTATTATAACATATTCTAACCCAAAATAACCTTATACAAGCCATTTACTGCCTCAAAGCAATGGTTGTGGGTTCTTATCCCATTTGGGACCAGATTTCAACAAGTCTTTCTTCACACTTCTAAACATTCTTCATCCATCTCTAGCACTTGTAATCAATCAAATTCATTGTATTATAACATACTCTAACCCAAAATAACTTTATACAAGCCATTTACAGCCTCAAAGCTTGGTTGTGGGTTCTTATCCAATTTGGGACCAGATTTCAATAAGTCTTTCTTAACACTTCTAAACATTCTTCATCCATCTCTAGGACTTGTAATCAATTAAATTCATTGTATTATAATATATTCTAACCCAAAATAAATTTATACAAACCATTTACTGCCTCAAAGCATTGGTTGTGGGTTCTTATCCCATTTGGGACCAGATTTCAACAAGTCTTTCTTCACACTTCTAAACATTCTTCATCCATCTCTAGCACTTGTAATCAATCAAATTCATTGTATTATAACATACTCTAACCGAAAATAACTTTATACAAGACATTTACAGCCTCAAAGCTTGGTTGTGGGTTCTTATCCAATTTGGGACCAGATTTCAATAAGTCTTTCTTAACACTTCTAAACATTCTTCATCTATCTCTACGACTTGTAATCAATTAAATTCATTGTATTATAACATATTCTAACCCAAAATAAATTTATACAAGCCATTTACTGCCTCAAAGCATTGGTTGTGGGTTCTTATCCCATTTGGGACCATATTTCAACAAGTCTTTCTTCACACTTCTAAACATTCTTCATCCATCTCTAGCACTTGTAATCAATCAAATTCATTGTATTATAACATACTCTAACCTAAAATAACTTTATACAAGCCATTTACAGCCTCAAAGCTTGGTTGTGGGTTCTTATCCAATTTGGGACCAGATTTCAATAAGTCTTTCTTAACACTTCTAAACATTCTTCATCCATCTCTACGACTTGTAATCAATTAAATTCATTGTATTATAACATATTCTAACCCAAAATAAATTTATACAAGCCATTTACTGCCTCAAAGCATTGGTTGTGGGTTCTTGTCCCATTTGGGACCAAATTTCAATAAGTCTTTCTTCACACTTCTAAACATTCTTCATCCATCTCTAGCACTTGTAATCAATCAAATTCATTGTATTATAACATATTCTAACCCAAAATGACCTTTTACAAGCCATTTACTGCATCAAAGCAATGGTTGTGGGTTCTTATCCCATTTGGGACCAAAGTTCAACAAGTCTTTCTTCACACTTCTAACCATTCTTCATCCATGTCTAGGACTTGTAATCAATCAAATTCATTGTATTATAACATATTCTAACCCAAAATAACTTTATACAAGCCATTTACTGCCTCAAAGCAATGGTTGTGGGTTCTTATCCCATTTGGGACCAGATTTCAACAAGTCTTTCTTCACACTTCTAAACATTCTACATCCATCTCTAGCACTTGTAATCAATCAAATTCATTGTATTATAACATATTCTAACCCAAAATAACCTTTTACAAGCCATTTACTGCCTCAAAGCAATGGTTGTGGGTTCTTATCCCATTTGGGACCAGATTTCAACAAGTCTTTCTTCACACTTCTAAACATTCTTCATCCATCTCTAGGATTTGTAATCAATCAAATACATAGTATTATACCATATTCTAACCCAAAATAACTTTATACAAGCCATTTAAAACCTCAAAGCATTGGTTGTGGGTTCTTATCCCATTTGGGACAAAATTTCAACAAGGCTTTCTTCACACTTTTAAACATTCTTCATCCATGTCTAGCACTTGTAATCAATCAAATTCATTGTATTATAACATATTCTAACCCAAAATAACCTTATACAAGCCATTTACTGCCTCAAAGCAATGGTTGTGGGTTCTTATCCCATTTGGGACCATATTTCAACAAGTCTTTCTTCACACTTCTAAACATTCTTCATCCATCTCTAGCACTTGTAATCAATCAAATTCATTGTATTATAACATACTCTAACCCAAAATAACTTTATACAAGCCATTTACAGCCTCAAAGCTTGGTTGTGGGTTCTTATCCAATTTGGGACCAGATTTCAATAAGTCTTTCTTAACACTTCTAAACATTCTTCATCCATCTCTAGGACTTGTAATCAATTAAATTCATTGTATTATAATATATTCTAACCCAAAATAAATTTATACAAACCATTTACTGCCTCAAAGCATTGGTTGTGGGTTCTTATCCCATTTGGGACCAGATTTCAACAAGTCTTTCTTCACACTTCTAAACATTCTTCATCCATCTCTAGCACTTGTAATCAATCAAATTCATTGTATTATAACATACTCTAACCGAAAATAACTTTATACAAGACATTTACAGCCTCAAAGCTTGGTTGTGGGTTCTTATCCAATTTGGGACCAGATTTCAATAAGTCTTTCTTAACACTTCTAAACATTCTTCATCTATCTCTACGACTTGTAATCAATTAAATTCATTGTATTATAACATATTCTAACCCAAAATAAATTTATACAAGCCATTTACTGCCTCAAAGCATTGGTTGTGGGTTCTTATCCCATTTGGGACCAAATTTCAATAAGTCTTTCTTCACACTTCTAAACATTCTTCATCCATCTCTAGCACTTGTAATCAATCAAATTCATTGTATTATAACATATTCTAACCCAAAATGACCTTTTACAAGCCATTTACTGCATCAAAGCAATGGTTGTGGGTTCTTATCCCATTTGGGACCAAAGTTCAACAAGTCTTTCTTCACACTTCTAACCATTCTTCATCCATGTCTAGGACTTGTAATCAATCAAATTCATTGTATTATAACATATTCTAACCCAAAATAACTTTATACAAGCCATTTACTGCCTCAAAGCAATGGTTGTGGGTTCTTATCCCATTTGGGACCAGATTTCAACAAGTCTTTCTTCACACTTCTAAACATTCTACATCCATCTCTAGCACTTGTAATCAATCAAATTCATTGTATTATAACATATTCTAACCCAAAATAACCTTTTACAAGCCATTTACTGCCTCAAAGCAATGGTTGTGGGTTCTTATCCCATTTGGGACCAGATTTCAACAAGTCTTTCTTCACACTTCTAAACATTCTTCATCCATCTCTAGGATTTGTAATCAATCAAATACATAGTATTATACCATATTCTAACCCAAAATAACTTTATACAAGCCATTTAAAACCTCAAAGCATTGGTTGTGGGTTCTTATCCCATTTGGGACAAAATTTCAACAAGGCTTTCTTCACACTTTTAAACATTCTTCATCCATGTCTAGCACTTGTAATCAATCAAATTCATTGTATTATAACATATTCTAACCCAAAATAACCTTATACAAGCCATTTACTGCCTCAAAGCAATGGTTGTGGGTTCTTATCCCATTTGGGACCATATTTCAACAAGTCTTTCTTCACACTTCTAAACATTCTTCATCCATCTCTAGCACTTGTAATCAATCAAATTCATTGTATTATAACATACTCTAACCCAAAATAACTTTATACAAGCCATTTACAGCCTCAAAGCTTGGTTGTGGGTTCTTATCCAATTTGGGACCAGATTTCAATAAGTCTTTCTTAACACTTCTAAACATTCTTCATCCATCTCTAGGACTTGTAATCAATTAAATTCATTGTATTATAATATATTCTAACCCAAAATAAATTTATACAAACCATTTACTGCCTCAAAGCATTGGTTGTGGGTTCTTATCCCATTTGGGACCAGATTTCAACAAGTCTTTCTTCACACTTCTAAACATTCTTCATCCATCTCTAGCACTTGTAATCAATCAAATTCATTGTATTATAACATACTCTAACCGAAAATAACTTTATACAAGACATTTACAGCCTCAAAGCTTGGTTGTGGGTTCTTATCCAATTTGGGACCAGATTTCAATAAGTCTTTCTTAACACTTCTAAACATTCTTCATCTATCTCTACGACTTGTAATCAATTAAATTCATTGTATTATAACATATTCTAACCCAAAATAAATTTATACAAGCCATTTACTGCCTCAAAGCATTGGTTGTGGGTTCTTATCCCATTTGGGACCAAATTTCAATAAGTCTTTCTTCACACTTCTAAACATTCTTCATCCATCTCTAGCACTTGTAATCAATCAAATTCATTGTATTATAACATATTCTAACCCAAAATGACCTTTTACAAGCCATTTACTGCATCAAAGCAATGGTTGTGGGTTCTTATCCCATTTGGGACCAAAGTTCAACAAGTCTTTCTTCACACTTCTAACCATTCTTCATCCATGTCTAGGACTTGTAATCAATCAAATTCATTGTATTATAACATATTCTAACCCAAAATAACTTTATACAAGCCATTTACTGCCTCAAAGCAATGGTTGTGGGTTCTTATCCCATTTGGGACCAGATTTCAACAAGTCTTTCTTCACACTTCTAAACATTCTACATCCATCTCTAGCACTTGTAATCAATCAAATTCATTGTATTATAACATATTCTAACCCAAAATAACCTTTTACAAGCCATTTACTGCCTCAAAGCAATGGTTGTGGGTTCTTATCCCCTTTGGGACCAGATTTCAACAAGTCTTTCTTCACACTTCTAAACATTCTTCATCCATCTCTAGGATTTGTAATCAATCAAATACATTGTATTATACCATATTCTAACCCAAAATAACTTTATACAAGCCATTTACTGCCTCAAAGCATTGGTTTTGGGTTCTTATCCCATTTGGGACCAGATTTCAACAAGTCTTTCTTCACACTTTTAAACATTCTTCATCCATCTCTAGCACTTGTAATCAATCAAATTCATTGTATTATAACATACTCTAACCCAAAATAACCTTATACAAGCCATTTACAGCCTCAAAGCTTGGTTGTGGGTTCTTATCCAATTTGGGACCAGATTTCAATAAGTCTTTCTTAACACTTCTAAACATTCTTCATCCATCTCTAGGACTTGTAATCAATTAAATTCATTGTATTATAATATATTCTAACCCAAAATAAATTTATACAAGCCATTTACTGCCTCAAAGCATTGGTTGTGGGTTCTTATCCAATTTGGGACCAGATTTCAATAAGTCTTTCTTAACATTTCTAAACATTCTTCATCCATCTCTAGGACTTGTAATCAATTAAATTTATTGTATTATAATGTATTCTAACCCAAAATAAATTTATACAAGCCATTTACTGCCTCAAAGCATTGGTTGTGGGTTCTTATCCCATTTGGGACCAGATTTCAACAAGTCTTTCTTCACACTTCTAAACATTCTTCATCCATCTCTAGCACTTGTAATCAATCAAATTCATTGTATTATAACATACTCTAACCCAAAATAACTTTATACAAGCCATTTACAGCCTCAAAGCTTGGTTGTGGGTTCTTATCCAATTTGGGACCAGATTTCAATAAGTCTTTCTTAACACTTCTAAACATTCTTCATCCATCTCTACGACTTGTAATCAATTAAATTCATTGTATTATAACATATTCTAACCCAAAATAAATTTATACAAGCCATTTACTGCCTCAAAGCATTGGTTGTGGGTTCTTATCCCATTTGGGACCAAATTTCAATAAGTCTTTCTTCACACTTCTAAACATTCTTCATCCATCTCTAGCACTTGTAATCAATCAAATTCATTGTATTATAACATATTCTAACCCAAAATGACCTTTTACAAGCCATTTACTGCATCAAAGCAATGGTTGTGGGTTCTTATCCCCTTTGGGACCAGATTTCAACAAGTCTTTCTTCACACTTCTAAACATTCTTCATCCATCTCTAGGATTTGTAATCAATCAAATACATTGTATTATACCATATTCTAACCCAAAAGAACTTTATACAAGCCATTTACTGCCTCAAAGCATTGGTTTTGGGTTCTTATCCCATTTGGGACCAGATTTCAACAAGTCTTTCTTCACACTTTTAAACATTCTTCATCCATCTCTAGCACTTGTAATCAATCAAATTCATTGTATTATAACATACTCTAACCCAAAATAACCTTATACAAGCCATTTACAGCCTCAAAGCTTGGTTGTGGGTTCTTATCCAATTTGGGACCAGATTTCAATAAGTCTTTCTTAACACTTCTAAACATTCTTCATCCATCTCTAGGACTTGTAATCAATTAAATTCATTGTATTATAATATATTCTAACCCAAAATAAATTTATACAAGCCATTTACTGCCTCAAAGCATTGGTTGTGGGTTCTTATCCAATTTGGGACCAGATTTCAATAAGTCTTTCTTAACACTTCTAAACATTCTTCATCCATCTCTAGGACTTGTAATCAATTAAATTTATTGTATTATAATATATTCTAACCCAAAATAAATTTATACAAGCCATTTACTGCCTCAAAGCATTGGTTGTGGGTTCTTATCCCATTTGGGACCAGATTTCAACAAGTCTTTCTTCACAGTTCTAAACATTCTTCATCCATCTCTAGCACTTGTAATCAATCAAATTCATTGTATTATAACATACTCTAACCCAAAATAACTTTATACAAGCCATTTACAGCCTCAAAGCTTGGTTGTGGGTTCTTATCCAATTTGGGACCAGATTTCAATAAGTCTTTCTTAACACTTCTAAACATTCTTCATCCATCTCTACGACTTGTAATCAATTAAATTCATTGTATTATAACATATTCTAACCCAAAATAAATTTATACAAGCCATTTACTGCCTCAAAGCATTGGTTGTGGGTTCTTATCCCATTTGGGACCAAATTTCAATAAGTCTTTCTTCACACTTCTAAACATTCTTCATCCATCTCTAGCACTTGTAATCAATCAAATTCATTGTATTATAACATATTCTAACCCAAAATGACCTTTTACAAGCCATTTACTGCATCAAAGCAATGGTTGTGGGTTCTTATCCCATTTGGGACCAAAGTTCAACAAGTCTTTCTTCACACTTCTAACCATTCTTCATCCATGTCTAGGACTTGTAATCAATCAAATTCATTGTATTATAACATATTCTAACCCAAAATAACTTTATACAAGCCATTTACTGCCTCAAAGCATTGGTTGTGGGTTCTTATCCCATTTGGGACCAAATTTCAATAAGTCTTTCTTCACACTTCTAAACATTCTTCATCCATCTCTAGCACTTGTAATCAATCAAATTCATTGTATTATAACATATTCTAACCCAAAATGACCTTTTACAAGCCATTTACTGCATCAAAGCAATGGTTGTGGGTTCTTATCCCATTTGGGACCAAAGTTCAACAAGTCTTTCTTCACACTTCTAACCATTCTTCATCCATGTCTAGGACTTGTAATCAATCAAATTCAATGTATTATAACATATTCTAACCCAAAGTAACTTTATACAAGCCATTTACTGCCTCAAAGCAATGGTTGTGGGTTCTTATCCCATTTGGGACCAGATTTCAACAAGTCTTTCTTCACACTTCTAAACATTCTACATCCATCTCTAGCACTTGTAATCAATCAAATTCATTGTATTATAACATATTCTAACCCAAAATAACCTTTTACAAGCCATTTACTGCCTCAAAGCAATGGTTGTGGGTTCTTATCCCATTTGGGACCAGATTTCAACAAGTCTTTCTTAACACTTCTAAACATTCTCATCCATCTCTAGCACTTGTAATCAATCAAATTCATTGTATTATAACATATTCTAACCCAAAATAACTTTATACAAGCCATTTACTGCCTCAAAGCAATGGTTGTGGGTTCTTATCCCATTTGGGACCAGATTTCAACAAGTCTTTCTTCACACTTCTAAACATTCTACATCCATCTCTAGCACTTGTAATCAATCAAATTCATTGTATTATAACATATTCTAACCCAAAATAACCTTTTACAAGCCATTTACTGCCTCAAAGCAATGGTTGTGGGTTCTTATCCCATTTGGGACCAGATTTCAACAAGTCTTTCTTCACACTTCTAAACATTCTTCATCCATCTCTAGGATTTGTAATCAATCAAATACATTGTATTATACCATATTCTAACCCAAAATAACTTTATACAAGCCATTTACTGCCTCAAAGCATTGGTTTTGGGTTCTTATCCCATTTGGGACCAGATTTCAACAAGTCTTTCTCCACACTTCTAAACATTCTTCATCCATCTCTGGGACTTGTAATCAATCAAATTCATTGTATTATAACATACTCTAACCCAAAATAACCTTATACAAGCCATTTACAGCCTCAAAGCTTGGTTGTGGGTTCTTATCCAATTTGGGACCAGATTTCAATAAGTCTTTCTTCACACTTCTAAACATTCTTCATCCATCTCTAGCACTTGTAATCAATCAAATTCATTGTATTATAATATATTCTAACCCAAAATAACTTTATACAAGCCATTTACTGCCTCAAAGCATTGGTTGTGGGTTCTTATCCAATTTGGGACCAGATTTCAATAAGTCTTTCTTAACACTTCTAAACATTCTTCATCCATCTCTAGGACTTGTAATCAATTAAATTTATTGTATTATAATATATTCTAACCCAAAATAAATTTATACAAGCCATTTACTGCCTCAAAGCATTGGTTGTGGGTTCTTATCCCATTTGGGACCAGATTTCAACAAGTCTTTCTTCACACTTCTAAACATTCTTCATCCATCTCTAGCACTTGTAATCAATCAAATTCATTGTATTATAACATACTCTAACCCAAAATAACTTTATAAAAGCCATTTACAGCCTCAAAGCTTGGTTGTGGGTTCTTATCCAATTTGGGACCAGATTTCAATAAGTCTTTCTTAACACTTCTAAACATTTTTCATCCATCTCTACGATTTGTAATCAATCAAATACATTGTATTATACCATATTCTAACCCAAAATAAATTTATACAAGCCATTTACTGCCTCAAAGCATTGGTTGTGGGTTCTTATCCCATTTGGGACCAAATTTCAATAAGTCTTTCTTCACACTTCTAAACATTCTTCATCCATCTCTAGCACTTGTAATCAATCAAATTCATTGTATTATAACATATTCTAACCCAAAATGACCTTTTACAAGCCATTTACTGCATCAAAGCAATGGTTGTGGGTTCTTATCCCATTTGGGACCAAAGTTCAACAAGTCTTTCTTCACACTTCTAACCATTCTTCATCCATGTCTAGGACTTGTAATCAATCAAATTCATTGTATTATAACATATTCTAACCCAAAATAACTTTATACAAGCCATTTACTGCCTCAAAGCATTGGTTGTGGGTTCTTATCCCATTTGGGACCAAATTTCAATAAGTCTTTCTTCACACTTCTAAACATTCTTCATCCATCTCTAGCACTTGTAATCAATCAAATTCATTGTATTATAACATATTCTAACCCAAAATGACCTTTTACAAGCCATTTACTGCATCAAAGCAATGGTTGTGGGTTCTTATCCCATTTGGGACCAGATTTCAACAAGTCTTTCTTCACACTTCTAACCATTCTTCATCCATGTCTAGGACTTGTAATCAATCAAATTCATTGTATTATAACATATTCTAACCCAAAGTAACTTTATACAAGCCATTTACTGCCTCAAAGCAATGGTTGTGGGTTCTTATCCCATTTGGGACCAGATTTCAACAAGTCTTTCTTCACACTTCTAAACATTCTACATCCATCTCTAGGACTTGTAATCAATTAAATTCATTGTATTATAACATATTCTAACCCAAAATAACCTTTTACAAGCCATTTACTGCCTCAAAGCAATGGTTGTGGGTTCTTATCCCATTTGGGACCAGATTTCAACAAGTCTTTCTTAACACTTCTAAACATTCTCATCCATCTCTAGCACTTGTAATCAATCAAATTCATTGTATTATAACATACTCTAACCCAAAATAACTTTATACAAGCCATTTACAACCTCAAAGCATTGGTTGTGGGTTCTTATCCTATTTGGGACAAAATTTCAACAAGGCTTTCTTCACACTTTTAAACATTCTTCATCCATGTCTAGGACTTGTAATCAATCAAATTCATTGTATTATAACATATTCTAACCCAAAATAACTTTATACAAGCCATTTACTGCCTCAAAGGAATGGTTGTGGGTTCTTATCCCATTTGGGACCAGATTTCAACAAGTCTTTCTCCACACTTCTAAACATTTACATCCATCTCTAGCACTTGTAATCAATCAAATGCATTGTATTATAACATATTCTAACCCAAAATAACCTTTTACAAGCCATTTACTGCCTCAAAGCAATGGTTGTGGGTTCTTATCCCATTTGGGACTAGATTTCAATAAGTCTTTCTTCACACTTCTAAACATTCTCCATCCATCTCTAGCACTTGTAATCAATCAAATTCATTGTATTATAACATATTCTAACCAAAAATAACTTTATACAATCCATTTACAACCTCAAAGCATTGGTTGTGGGTTCTTATCCTATTTGGGACAAAATTTCAACAAGGCTTTCTTCACACTTTTAAACATTCTTCATCCATGTCTAGCACTTGTAATCAATCAAATTCATTGTATTATAACATATTCTAACCCAAAATAACCTTATACAAGCCATTTACTGCCTCAAAGCAATGGTTGTGGGTTCTTATCCCATTTGGGACCAGATTTGAATAAGTCTTTCTTCAAGCTCAGCCTAAAGAGAGCGAGACTTCCCAAAATGCTTGGTGAACTCCATGTCTTCTTGGCTGAGGTTGTTGATGGCTCGCTTGACTTCAAAGACACGGTTGAGATTGGTAACATTCCCAAAAACATTTTTAAGAGTGTCCCACAACTCCTTAGCGGTTTCACAATAGGAATAAGCTTCAAGAATTGGAGCTTCAAGGGAATTTTGGATGAGAGCAAGAACATTTTGGTCATCTTGGAACCATTTCTCTTCATCAATGGAGACCTTCTCCTTCCCCTCTTGTGGAGTTTCACTCTTTTCGATGTGACTCCAAAGACCACGGCCGCACAATGCCGTTTTTGTGGTTCTTGCCCACAATAAGTAGTTACTCCCTTTAAGAGTAACCGGAACCACCAAGGATTTGAGACCTTCCATAATGGTTGAGATGAGTAGAGATTTTATTATCCAACGGATAAAAGCTTTGTCCAACGGTTAAAAGAAAACCGACGAACAAGAAGAAGGATAAGACGAGTTTAAGTGAAAGAGCGGAAGAGATTTGAGATTAAACGGTGATTAAGAGCAACCTGGCTCTGATACCATGTGAGATTTCAAATAAAAGATTGATTAGAACGAGATTAATGGAGAAGAGATATTAATGGAAAGGAGAGATCGAGAGAGTTTGCGAGTTTAGGAGATTGTGAAGAAAGAGAGAACTTCTCATTTCATACTTGAAAAAGAACAATACTACAAACTATTTAAAAACTCGACAAAGAGAATAAACTATACACAAATACACAAGATATTTTGCTTCCCACTTGGTTAAGAAAGCGACGTGAGCTAGAGATGGTCTCTCCTTAAGTGAACATGTGACCTTTCCTTGTTTTGTCTCCAACGGTCATATAGGAAGGATCTAGGTCTTCCTTCTTCTTGTGCGCTCATGTGAAGAGCCAATGAAGACCTTGAGAGTTGGGCTTAGGCTTTGGAAAGACTTGGGCTTGGATTGGACGTGAACGGTGCGGACAATGAGTTGTACGGACGGTCGTGTGAGTTTCGGATTGATAGCCGGATGATGCAAGCTCGATGTACGGTCGTCCGAGGGTTGATATCCGGTCGAGAGACTTAGAAGAACGGTGTTCATTTTTACATTTACTGCCTCAAAGCAATGGTTGTGGGTTCTTATCCCATTTGGGACCAGATTTCAATAAGTCTTTCTTCACACTTCTAAACATTCTTCATCCATCTCTAGCACTTGTAATCAATCAAATTCATTGTATTATAACATATTCTAACCCAAAATAACTTTATACAATCCATTTACAGCCTCAAAGCATTGGTTGTGGGTTCTTATCCCATTTGGGACCAATTTTCAAAATGTCTTTCTTCACACTTCTAAAGATTCTTCATCCATCACTAGCACTTGTAATCAATCAAATTCATTGTATTATAACATATTCTAACCCAAAATAACTTTATACAAGCCATTTACAGCCTCAAAGCTTGGTTGTGGGTTCTTATCCAATTTGGGACCAGATTTCAATAAGTCTTTCTTAACACTTCTAAACAATCTTCATCCATCTCTAGGACTTGTAATCAATTAAATTCATTGTATTATAACATATTCTAACCCAAAATAAATTTATACAAGCCATTTACTGCCTCAAAGCATTGGTTGTGGGTTCTTATCCCATTTGGGACCAAATTTCAATAAGTCTGTCTTCACACTTCTAAACATTCTTCATCCATCTCTAGCACTTGTAATCAATCAAATTCATTGTATTATAACATATTTTAACCCAAAATGACCTTTTACAAGCCATTTACTGCATCAAAGCAATGGTTGTGGGTTCTTATCCCATTTGGGACCAAATTTCAACAAGTCTTTCTTCACACTTCTAACCATTCTTCATCCATGTCTAGGACTTGTTATCAATCAAATTCATTGTATTATAACATATTCTAACCCAAAATAACTTTATACAAGCCATTTACTGCCTCAAAGCAATGGTTGTGGGTTCTTATCCCATTTGGGACCAGATTTCAACAAGTCTTTCTTCACACTTCTAAACATTCTACATCCATCTCTAGCACTTGTAATCAATCAAATTCATTGTATTATAACATATTCTAACCCAAAATAATTTTTTACAAGCCATTTACTGCCTCAAAGCAATGGTTGTGGGTTCTTATCTCATTTGGGACAAGTTTTCAACAAGTCATTCTTCACACTTCTAAACATTCTTCTGTAAATTGGATATAGAAATGATCATGTTCGAGATGATCATGTCCGGGATCGAGAGATGATCACATCCGCGATCGAGTGCCTCGAGCCACGACCGTCCGTACAACCTCGTCCGTACAAGCCCATCCGTACAAGCCCATCCGTACAGCCTCGACATCACCTCAAGCCTCATTGTCCAGTCCAATAAAGAGGCCCGTTTAAGGTTGCGAAGAAGAAGAAATGAGCATCTAGATCCTTCCCCTATGTGTTGTGACCGTTGGAGCTTCAAAACAAGAGACACTCACGTGATTGTTTAAGAAGAGACACAACATGGACCCGTCGCTTTCACTCGAACCTTGAAGCCAAAATATCTTGTATATTTGTTATTATTTTATACTCTTTGTAGTGTCCATATATAGTTTGTATCTAGGTCATTTTTATATGCATGAAAAGAGAAGAACTCTCTTTCTTCACCACACTTCTCTCACCTTTCAAACTCGCATTCTTCTTCAAATCTTCCTCAAACTCACTTGTTCTTAATCTTCTCTAATTCCTTTCGAAAACTTACATGGTATCAGAGCCAGGTTCCTAAGATCCTAGCTATTCTCGTTCTCTAAGTACAATTTCTTCTTTCGGTTTCTAAGATTTTGAAAGCTTGAAGCTTGTTCTTGAAATTTTTGGTCATGGATGTCATGAAGAATTTGGTTATTCCGGTTACTCTCAAGGGAGGTAACTATTTGTTGTGGGCGAGGACCACAAAGACGGCCTTGTGTGGTCGTGGACTTTGGAGTCACATTGAGAAAGGTGAAGCTCCAAAGGAAAGTGAAGATGGCAAGGAGATTGTCCCTTGCGACGAGGTGAAGTGGTTTCAAGAAGACCAAACCATTTTGGGGCTCATTCAAAACTCTCTAGAGGCGCCTATTCTTGAAGCATACTCATATTGTGAGACGGCAAAGGAGTTGTGGGATACACTCAAGAATGTTTTTGGAAATGTTACTAACTTGAACCGGGTTTTTGAAGTCAAACGTGCTATCAACAACCTCAGCCAAGAGGACATGGAGTTTACCAAGCATTTTGGAAAGTTTAGATCTCTTTGGGCAGAGCTTGAAATGTTGAGACCAAGCTCGGTGGATCCGGTGGTCATCAACGAACGTCGTGAGCAAGATAAGGTGTTCGGTCTTCTCTTGACTTTAAATCCTTCTTACAATGACCTCATCAAACATATTCTTCGGTCCGACAAGCTTCCAAGTCTTGATGAGGTGTGTTCTCAAGTTCAACGAGAACACGGGTCCATGGGTTTGTTTGGTGGTAAGGGGGAGCTTGTGTCGGCTAACAATGTGGAGCTAGTGTCGGCTAACAAGAGCTACTACCGAGGACACAACAACAACAACAACAAGAGGAACATTCCTACTAGTCACCATTGCAAGAAACCGGGTCATATCAAGGATAAGTGTTGGGTACTTTACCCACACCTTCGCCCAAGAGAAGACAACCGAGAACCAAGGGCTAATCAAGCAAGCGTTTCCGGTGAGATCCAAGCTCCGGAGACAAAGGTACAAATTCTTGCGGAGAGTGGAGCAGCCATGGCCGCGTCTTCTGACTTGGTGAGGAGGTCTGACCTCGATGCACTCATCAAAGCTCTCAAGGAGTCGTCCGGTAAGGCTACTCTTGCTCTCAACACTTTAAAACCGCTTATTGTTGATTCCGGAGCATCTCACCATATGATTAGTGACTCTAAGTTAATTAGTGACATTAAACCGGCTATTGGAAATGTGGTTATTGCTAATGGAACTAAAGTACCGGTTAAAGGAGTAGGAGATTTAGAATTGTTTGATAAGAAATCTAAAGCTTTTTATATGCCTAGCTTTACTTCAAACTTGTTATCCGTTAAGAAAGCTACTACCGATTTGAATTGTTATGCAATATTTGGTCCTCACAATATTCATTTTCAGGATATTGAAACGAGTAAGGTGCTTGGCCATGGAGCCACTAAAGATGGCTTATATGTGCTTGAGGACTTGAAACTATCCCCTACTTTACCTTCTTGCTTTAGTTCTATTCTTGTTAGTGCTAATAGTGCAATTTGGCATGCTAGACTTGGTCACCCTCACTCTCGTGCTTTAAATCTTATGTTGCCTAATATGTCTTTTAAAAATGATGATTGTGAAGCTTGTATTCTTGGCAAACATTGCAAAAGTGTTTATCCTAAATCAAGTACTATTTATGAGAATTGTTTTGATTTGATTCACTCGGATGTGTGGACATCACCTTGTTTATCTAGAGAAAATCAAAAGTATTATGTGACTTTTATTGATGAAAAATCCAAGTATACTTGGTTAACTTTGTTACCTTCAAAGGATAGAGTTCTTGAGGCCTTTATAAGTTTTCAAAATTATGTGACTAACCACTATAATGCCAAGATTAAGATTTTGAGATCAGATAATGGTGGGGAGTACACAAGTCATGCATTCAAACAATATTTAGCTAAACATGGGATCATTCAACAAACAAGTTGCCCGTATACACCACAACAAAATGGAGTGGCCGAGAGAAAGAACCGTCATCTCATGGAGGTGTCCCGATCAATGATGTTTCATACAAATGTGCCAAAGAGATTTTGGGGAGATGCCGTAGTAGCCGCATGCTACTTGATCAATCGCACACCAACAAAAATACTAAGCGATCTCTCTCCCTTTGAAATTCTTAATAAAACTAAACCATCTATTAGTCACTTACGTGTGTTTGGATGTGTTTGTTATGTGTTAAAACCAGGAGAGTTACGTAACAAGTTGGAGGCCAAGAGCACTAAGTGCATGCTTATAGGCTACTCCTCAACACAAAAAGGGTGCAAGTGTTATGATCCGGAAGCTAGAAGAGTATTGGTTTCTAGAGATGTGAAGTTTGTAGAATCAAGTGGGTACTATGACAAGAGGAATTGGGATGAACTCAAGGACTTATCTCAATCACCTTCCGATCGTGCAACAAACCTTCGAGTAATCTTGGAGAAGCTCGGTCTAGATAGCTTCCAAGACAAGAATGGGTCTACCAAGACATCCACCTCGGATCAAGTAACAAACGATCAAGAAGCAAGTGCAAGTGACACACATCATGAAGAAGAACCATTAGATCATGGTGATGATGGACTTGATCATGAGTATAGTGAGGGCGAAGAGGGTTTAAATTCACTAAGTGAAGAAGAAGATCCTACACAAGAGGAGTCTATTGATGTGGATCAAGGAGAACAACCTCAAGAAGAAATTATTGAATTAAGAAGAAGTGAACGCATCAAGTCTCATCCCTCAAACTGGAAAAACACTCGGGTGTATTACAACAACGTAGCCGTGGCTCATCCAATACAAGCCGTGTGTACTCTAGCTCACTTGCCGATAGAATATCAAGTCTATCTTACCCAAGTAGATTCACATTGGATTCCCCAAAGCTATGATGAAGCTAAAGATCATAAAGAATGGAGAGATGCGGTAAACAATGAAGTTAAAGCCATGGAAGACAATCATACATGGAATGAAGCCGAGTTACCAAAGGGAAAGAAAGCGGTCACTTCACGGTGGATCTTTACGATCAAGTACAAAAGTAATGGAGAGATTGAACGTTACAAGGCTCGACTTGTAGCAAGGGGATTCACACAAACATATGGAGAAGACTATCTTGATACTTTTGCTCCGGTAGCCAAACTCCATACCATTCGAGTTGTGCTATCTTTGGCCGTTAACTTAGAATGGGAATTATGGCAAATGGATGTTAAGAATGCTTTTCTACAAGGCGAGTTAGAAGATGAGGTGTATATGAGACCACCACCGGGTCTAGAGGACACTATTGAATCCGGGAAGGTATTCAAACTCAACAAGGCCATATATGGATTAAAGCAATCCCCTCGAGCGTGGTATCACAAGTTGAGCAACACTTTGATGGAACGAGGTTTCAAGAGGTCCGAAGCCGATCATACCCTATTCACAATCACTAGCCAAGAAGGTATTGTAGTCATTCTTGTATATGTGGATGATATCATCATATCCGGGAATGACAAGGTAGGGATACAAGACACCAAATCCTTTCTAAAATCTGTTTTTGATATTAAAGATCTTGGTGAACTTAAGTATTTTCTTGGTATTGAAGTTTGTAGATCTAAGGAAGGTTTATTTATATCTCAACGAAAATATACACTTGACCTTTTGAATGAAGTTGGTAAATTAGGTTCAAGACCGGTGGCATCACCACTAGAAGTGGATTTCCAAGTTAACCGAGAGGGGGAGAAAGGAAATGAGCCATATGAAGATGCATCACAATATCGACGTCTAGTGGGTAAGCTTATTTACTTAACAATTACTAGACCTGACATTTGCTATTCCGTGAACCAGGTGAGTCAACATATGCAAGCCCCAACGGTGCATCATTGGAACATGGTGAACCGCATACTTAAGTATCTCAAGGGTGCACCGGGTCAAGGCATATGGATGGGGTGCAACAAGAACACGGAGCTAGTGGGGTATTGTGATGCGGATTATGCTGGAGATCATGGAGATAGGCGCTCGACAACCGGCTATTGCACATTCATTGGAGGGAACTTGGTGACTTGGAAGAGTAAGAAGCAAAAGGTGGTCTCTATGTCTAGTGCCGAGTCCGAGTATCGTGCCATGAGGAAGCTCACAACCGAGTTAATTTGGCTTAAGGCACTTCTTAAAGACTTGGGAGTTGTGTCATCAAAGCCAATCACAATGCATTGTGACAACCAAGCCGCAATACACATTGCATCCAACTCGGTGTTCCACGAAAGAACAAAGCACATCGAAGTAGATTGTCACAAAGTTAGAGAACAAGTTGGTCTTGGAGTCATCTTACCATGCTATACCGAGAGCTCGGAACAACTCGCGGACATCTTCACCAAAGCGGCTAGTCCACAAGTGTGTGATTATATACACTCCAAGCTCGGCCTTGTTGATCTCACCAAACCATAACACTCACACTCTTTTTCCCTTATGTATAGTTTTTCCCAAGTGGTTTTCTATACTAAGGTTTTTAATGAGGTGAGTGATTATAGGTTCAAGTTTAACCTTAAAGACCTTCTTAAATGTTAAACTTGAGGGGGAGTGTAAATTGGATATAGAAATGATCATGTTCGAGATGATCATGTCCGGGATCGAGAGATGATCACATCCGCGATCGAGTGCCTCGAGCCACGACCGTCCGTACAACCTCGTCCGTACAAGCCCATCCGTACAAGCCCATCCGTACAGCCTCGACATCACCTCAAGCCTCATTGTCCAGTCCAATAAAGAGGCCCGTTTAAGGTTGCGAAGAAGAAGAAATGAGCATCTAGATCCTTCCCCTATGTGTTGTGACCGTTGGAGCTTCAAAACAAGAGACACTCACGTGATTGTTTAAGAAGAGACACAACATGGACCCGTCGCTTTCACTCGAACCTTGAAGCCAAAATATCTTGTATATTTGTTATTATTTTATACTCTTTGTAGTGTCCATATATAGTTTGTATCTAGGTCATTTTTATATGCATGAAAAGAGAAGAACTCTCTTTCTTCACCACACTTCTCTCACCTTTCAAACTCGCATTCTTCTTCAAATCTTCCTCAAACTCACTTGTTCTTAATCTTCTCTAATTCCTTTCGAAAACTTACAGGTGGCAGCTCCTCTTGACCCGGATTACCAAACCAATGGAAAGGGGGAGCTTGGAGAAGAACCATTTGATGACCCTACTCAATACCGACGACTAGTAGGTAAGCTAATCTATCTTACCATTACACGACCTGCCATTTGTTTTGCTGTGAATCAGGTCTCCCAACACATGCAAGCTCCAACCATGCACCATTGGGACATGGTGAGTCGGATACTCAAGTACATCAAAGGTGCTCCGGGCCAAGGCATTTGGATGGGTTGCAACAACAATACGGAGCTTGTGGGGTATTGTGATGCGGATTATGCTGGAGATAGAAAGGATAGAAGATCAACAACCGGATATTGCACGTTCATTGGAGGCAACCTAGTCACATGGAAAAGCAAGAAGCAAAAAGTGGTGTCTCTCTCTAGTGCCGAGTCGGAATATAGAGCAATGAGGAAGCTCACAACTGAATTGATATGGCTTAAAGCTCTCCTTAAAGATCTTGGAGTGGAATCATCAAGTCCGATCACTATGCATTGTGATAATGAAGCCGCTATACATATTGCATCAAACTCGGTATTCCACGAAAGAACGAAGCACATCGAAGTCGATTGTCACAAGGTCCGAGAACAAGTTGGATTGGGAGTTATCCTACCTTGTTACACCGAAAGCTCCGAGCAATTAGCGGACATCTTCACCAAAGCAGCAAGTCCACAAGTTTGTGAGTACATTCATTCTAAACTTGGCCTTGTGGACCTCTCCAAGCCATAATGCCTACACTCTTTTTCCCTTAGTATAGATTTTTCCCAAGTGGTTTTTCTATACTAAGGTTTTTAATGAGGTAGGTGTTCATAGCTCCAAGCTTAGTTTTAAAACTCTTTAGAACTAAGCTTGAGGGGGAGTATAAACCGGAACACCAAATTGGATGATCATGATCGAGAAGTGTCATCGACCGATCATGGTCGATCCGGATCGAGAAATCATCACCCGTCCGTACGGCCGTCCGTACATCACTCGATCTCCACCAAGGCCGTCCGTACAACCTCTCGATCAGGCCCGTTCCCAAGTCATCCACTTCAGCCCACTTAAAGGCCCTTATTCGTAGAAGATATGTTGAAAAGAAGAAGGCCTAGATCCTTCGTTTGTGACCGTTGGAGCTAGCGCAAGTGGGAAGAGTCACATGTTCTCTTAAACACTTTTACCTAGACATGTCGCTTTCCTAAAATCAAATTGTATAGCATCTAGGTTTTTGGTAGCTTGTTTATAAATAGCTTTGTAATAGGTTCTAAATCAAGTAAGTAGAGTTTTTACACTCTCTCTTCTATTCTCTCTCATTTCGCAATCAAAAACTCTCTTCTTCTTTCTTGTTCGATCCAAATCTCCTAATCTCTTTATTCTCTCGATCTTTTACTTCAAATCTTACATTTGGGACCAGATTTCAACAAGTCTTTCTTCACACTTCTAAACATTCTTCATCCATCTCTAGGACTTGTAATCAATCAAATTCATTGTATTGTAACATATTCTAACCCAAAATAACTTTATACAAGCCATTTACTGCCTCAAAGCATTGGTTTTGGATTCTTACCCCATTTGGGACCAGATTTCAATAAGTCTTTCTTCACACTTCTAAACATTCTTCATCCATCTCTAGGACTTGTAATCAATCAAATTCATTGTATTATAACATATTCTAACCCAAAATAACTTTATACAAGCCATTTACTGCCTCAAAGCATTGGTCGTGGGTTCTTATCCCATTTGGGACCAGATTTCAATAAGTCTTTCTTCACACTTCTAAACATTCTTCATCCATCTCTAGCACTTCTGATCAATCAAATTCATTGTCTTATAACATATTCTAACCCAAAATAACCTTTTACAAGCCATTTACTGCCTCAAAGGAATGGTTATGGGTTCTTATCCTATTTGGGACCAGATTTCAATAAGTCTTTCTTCACACTTCTAAACATTCTTCATCCATCTCTAACACTTGTAATCAATCAAATTCATTGTATTATAACATATTCTAACCCAAAATAACTTTATACAATCCATTTACAGCCTCAAAGCATTGGTTGTGGGTTCTTATCCCATTTGTGACCAATTTTAAACAAGTCTTTCTTCACACTTCTAAAGATTCTTCATCCATCTCTAGCACTTGTAATCAATCAAATTCATTGTATTATAACATATTCTAACCCAAAATAACTTTATACAAGCCATTTACAGCCTCAAAGCATTGGTTTTGGGTTCTTATCCCATTTGGGACCAAATTTCAATAAGTCTTTCTTCACACTTCTAAACATTATTCATCCATCTCTAGCACTTTTAATCAATCAAATGCATTGTATTATAACATATTCTAACCCAAAATAACCTTTTACAAGCCATTTACTGCCTCAAAGCAATGGTTGTGGGTTCTTATCCCATTTGGAACCAGATTTCATTAAGTCTTTCTTCACACTTCTAAAGATTCTTCATCCATATCTAGCACTTGTAATCAATCAAATTCATTGTATTATAACATATTCAAACCCAAAATAACTTTATACAAGCCATTTACAGCCTCAAAGCATTGGTTGTGGGTTCTTATCCAATTTGGGACCAGATTTCAATAAGTCTTTCTTCACACTTCTAAACATTCTTCATCCATCTCTAGGACTTGTAATCAATCAAATTCATTGTATTATAACATATTCTAACCCAAAATAAATTTATACAAGCCATTTACTGCCTCAAAGCATTGGTTGTGGGTTCTTATCCCATTTGGGACCAGATTTCAACAACTCTTTCTTCACACTTCTAAACATTCTTCATCCATCTCTAGGACTTGTAATCAATCAAATTCATTGTATTATAACATATTCTAACCCAAAATAACTTTATACAAGCCATTTACTGCCTCACAGCATTGGTTGTGGGTTCTTATCCCATTTAGGACCAGATTTCAATAAGTCTTTCTTCACACTTCTAAACATTCTTCATCCATCTCTAGCACTTGTAATCAATCAAATTCATTGTATTATAACATATTCTAACCCAAAATAACCTTTTACAAGCCATTTACTGCATCAAAGCAATGGTTGTGGGTTCTTATCCCATTTGGGACCAAATTTCAACAAGTCTTTCTTCACACTTCTAACCATTCTTCATCCATGTCTAGGACTTGTAATCAATCAAATTCATTGTATTATAACATATTCTAACCCAAAATAACTTTATACAAGCCATTTACTGCCTCAAAGCATTGGTTTTGGATTTTTACCCCATTTGGGACCAGATTTCAATAAGTCTTTCTTCACACTTCTAAACATTCTTCATCCATCTCTAGGACTTGTAATCAATCAAATTCATTGTATTATAACATATTCTAACCCAAAATAACTTTATACAAGCCATTTACTGCCTCAAAGCATTGGTTGTGGGTTCTTATTCCATTTGGGACCAGATTTCAACAAGTCTTTCTTCACACTTCTAAACATACTTCATCCATCTCTAGGACTTGTAATCAATCAAATTCATTGTATTATAACATATTCTAACCCAAAATAACTTTATACAAGCCAGTTACTGCCTCAAAGCATTGGTTGTGGGTTCTTATCCCATTTGGGACCAGATTACAATTAGTCTTTCTTCACACTTCTAAACATTCTTCATCCATCTCTAGCACTTGTGATCAATTAAATTCATTGTATTATAACATATTCTAACCCAAAATAACCTTTTACAAGCCATTTACTGCCTCAAAGCAATGGTTGTGGGTTCTTATCCTATTTGGGACATTATTTCAATAAGTCTTTCTTCACACTTCGAAACATTCTTCATCTATCTCTAGCACTTGTAATTAATCAAATTCATTGTATTATAACATATTCTAACCCAAAATAACTTTATACAATCCATTTACAGCCTCAAAGCATTGGTTGTGGGTTCTTATCCCATTTGGGACCAATTTTCAACAAGTCTTTCTTCACACTTCTAAAGATTCTTCATCCATCTCTAGCACTGGTAATCAATCAAATTCATTGTATTATAACATATTCTAACCCAAAATAACTTTATACAAGCCATTTACAGCCTCAAAGCATTGGTTGTGGGTTCTTATCCAATTTGGGACCAGATTTCAATAAGTCTTTTTTAACACTTCTAAACATTCTTCATCCATCTCTAGGACTTGTAATCCATCAAATTCATTGTATTATAACATATTCTAACCCAAAATAAATTTATACAAGCCATTTACTGCCTCAAAGCATTGATTGTGGGTTCTTATCCCATTTGGGACCAGATTTCAACAAGTCTTTCTTCACACTTCTAAACATTCTTCATCCATCTCTAGGACTTGTAATCAATCAAATTCATTGTATTATAACATATTCTAACCCAAAATAGCCTTTTACAAGCCATTTACTGCCTCAAAGTAATGGTTGTGGGTTCTTATCCTATTTGGGACCAGATTTCAATAAGTCTTTCTTCACACTTCTAAACATTCTTCATCTATCTCTAGCACTTGTAATCAATCAAATTCATTGTATTATAACATATTCTAACCCAAAATAACTTTATACAATCCATTTACAGCCTCAAAGCATTGGTTGTGGGTTCTTATCCCATTTGGGACCAATTTTAAACAAGTCTTTCTTCACACTTCTAAAGATTCTTCATCCATCTCTAGCACTTGTAATCAATCAAATTCATTGTATTATAACATATTTTAACCCAAAATAACTTTATACAAGCCATTTACAGCCTCAAAGCATTGGTTTTGGGTTCTTATCCCATTTGGGACCAGATTTCAATAAGTCTTTCTTCACACTTCTAAACATTCTTCATCCATCTCTAGCACTTTTAATCAATCAAATGCATTGTATTATAAAATATTCTAACCCAAAATAACCTTTTACAAGCCATTTACTGCCTCAAAGCAATGGTTGTGGGTTCTTATCCCATTTGGGACCAGATTTCATTAAGTCTTTCTTCACACTTCTAAAGATTCTTCATCCATATCTAGCACTTGTAATCAATCAAATTCATTGTATTATAACATATTCTAACCCAAAATAACTTTATACAAGCCATTTACAGCCTGAAAGCATTGGTTGTGGGTTCTTATCCAATTTGGGACCAGATTTCAATAAGTCTTTCTTCACACTTCTAAACATTCTTCATCCATCTCTAGGACTTGTAATCAATCAAATTCATTGTATTATAACATATTGTAACCCAAAATAAATTTATACAAGCCATTTACTGCCTCAAAGCATTGGTTGTGGGTTCTTATCCCATTTGGGACCAGATTTCAACAAGTCTTTCTCCACACTTCTAAACATTCTTCATCCATCTCTGGGACTTGTAATCAATCAAATTCATTGTATTATAACATATTCTAACCCAAAATAACTTTATACAAGCCATTTACTGCCTCACAGCATTGGTTGTGGGTTCTTATCCAATTGGGGACCAGATTTCAATAAGTCTTTCTTCACACTTCTAAACATACTTCATCCATCTCTAGGACTTGTAATCAATCAAATTCATTGTATTATAACATATTCTAACCCAAAATAACTTTATACAAGCCAGTTACTGCCTCAAAGCATTGGTTGTGGGTTCTTATCCCATTTGGGACCAGATTACAATTAGTCTTTCTTCACACTTCTAAACATTCTTCATCCATCTCTAGCACTTGTGATCAATTAAATTCATTGTATTATAACATATTCTAACCCAAAATAACCTTTTACAAGCCATTTACTGCCTCAAAGCAATGGTTGTGGGTTCTTATCCTATTTGGGACATTATTTCAATAAGTCTTTCTTCACACTTCGAAACATTCTTCATCTATCTCTAGCACTTGTAATTAATCAAATTCATTGTATTATAACATATTCTAACCCAAAATAACTTTATACAATCCATTTACAGCCTCAAAGCATTGGTTGTGGGTTCTTATCCCATTTGGGACCAATTTTCAACAAGTCTTTCTTCACACTTCTAAAGATTCTTCATCCATCTCTAGCACTGGTAATCAATCAAATTCATTGTATTATAACATATTCTAACCCAAAATAACTTTATACAAGCCATTTACAGCCTCAAAGCATTGGTTGTGGGTTCTTATCCAATTTGGGACCAGATTTCAATAAGTCTTTTTTAACACTTCTAAACATTCTTCATCCATCTCTAGGACTTGTAATCCATCAAATTCATTGTATTATAACATATTCTAACCCAAAATAAATTTATACAAGCCATTTACTGCCTCAAAGCATTGATTGTGGGTTCTTATCCCATTTGGGACCAGATTTCAACAAGTCTTTCTTCACACTTCTAAACATTCTTCATCCATCTCTAGGACTTGTAATCAATCAAATTCATTGTATTATAACATATTCTAACCCAAAATAGCCTTTTACAAGCCATTTACTGCCTCAAAGTAATGGTTGTGGGTTCTTATCCTATTTGGGACCAGATTTCAATAAGTCTTTCTTCACACTTCTAAACATTCTTCATCTATCTCTAGCACTTGTAATCAATCAAATTCATTATATTATAACATATTCTAACCCAAAATAACTTTATACAATCCATTTACAGCCTCAAAGCATTGGTTGTGGGTTCTTATCCCATTTGGGACCAATTTTAAACAAGTCTTTCTTCACACTTCTAAAGATTCTTCATCCATCTCTAGCACTTGTAATCAATCAAATTCATTGTATTATAACATATTTTAACCCAAAATAACTTTATACAAGCCATTTACAGCCTCAAAGCATTGGTTTTGGGTTCTTATCCCATTTGGGACCAGATTTCAATAAGTCTTTCTTCACACTTCTAAACATTCTTCATCCATCTCTAGCACTTTTAATCAATCAAATGCATTGTATTATAAAATATTCTAACCCAAAATAACCTTTTACAAGCCATTTACTGCCTCAAAGCAATGGTTGTGGGTTCTTATCCCATTTGGGACCAGATTTCATTAAGTCTTTCTTCACACTTCTAAAGATTCTTCATCCATATCTAGCACTTGTAATCAATCAAATTCATTGTATTATAACATATTCTAACCCAAAATAACTTTATACAAGCCATTTACAGCCTGAAAGCATTGGTTGTGGGTTCTTATCCAATTTGGGACCAGATTTCAATAAGTCTTTCTTCACACTTCTAAACATTCTTCATCCATCTCTAGGACTTGTAATCAATCAAATTCATTGTATTATAACATATTGTAACCCAAAATAAATTTATACAAGCCATTTACTGCCTCAAAGCATTGGTTGTGGGTTCTTATCCCATTTGGGACCAGATTTCAACAAGTCTTTCTCCACACTTCTAAACATTCTTCATCCATCTCTGGGACTTGTAATCAATCAAATTCATTGTATTATAACATATTCTAACCCAAAATAACTTTATACAAGCCATTTACTGCCTCACAGCATTGGTTGTGGGTTCTTATCCAATTGGGGACCATATTTCAATAAGTCTTTCTTCACACTTCTAAACATTCTTCATCCATCTCTAGCACTTGTAATCAATCAAATTCATTGTATTATAACATATTCTAACCCAAAATAACCTTTTACAAGCCATTTACTGCATCAAAGCAATGGTTGTGGGTTCTTATCCCATTTGGGACCAAATTTCAACAAGTCTTTCTTCACACTTCTAACCATTCTTCATCCATGTCTAGGACTTGTAATCAATCAAATTCATTGTATTATAACATATTCTAACCCAAAATAACTTTATACAAGCCATTTACTGCCTCAAAGCATTGGTTTTGGATTCTTACCCCATTTGGGACCAGATTTCAATAAGTCTTTCTTCACACTTCTAAACATTCTTCATCCATCTCTAGCACTTTTAATCAATCAAATGCATTGTATTATAACATATTCTAACCCAAAATAACCTTTTACAAGCCATTTACTGCCTCAAAGCAATGGTTGTGGGTTCTTATCCCATTTGGGACCAGATTTCATTAAGTCTTTCTTCACACTTCTAAAGATTCTTCATCCATATCTAGCACTTGTAATCAATCAAATTCATTGTATTATAACATATTCTAACCCAAAATAACTTTATACAAGCCATTTACAGCCTTAAAGCATTGGTTGTGGGTTCTTATCCAATTTGGGACCAGATTTCAATAAGTCTTTCTTCACACTTCTAAACATTCTTCATCCATCTCTAGGACTTGTAATCAATCAAATTCATTGTATTATAACATATTCTAACCCAAAATAAATTTATACAAGCCATTTACTACCTCAAAGCATTGGTTGTGGGTTCTTATCCCATTTGGGACCAGATTTCAACAAGTCTTTCTTCACACTTCTAAACATTCTTCATCCATCTCTGGGACTTGTAATCAATCAAATTCATTGTATTATAACATATTCTAACCCAAAATAACTTTATACAAGCCATTTACTGCCTCACAGCATTGGTTGTGGGTTCTTATCCAATTGGGGACCAGATTTCAATAAGTCTTTCTTCACACTTCTAAACATTCTTCATCCATCTCTAGCACTTGTAATCAATCAAATTCATTGTATCATAACATATTCTAACCCAAAATAACCTTTTACAAGCCATTTACTGCATCAAAGCAATGGTTGTGGGTTCTTATTTCATTTGGGACCAAATTTCAACAAGTCTTTCTTCACACTTCTAACCATTCTTCATCCATGTCTAGGACTTGTAATCAATCAAATTCATTGTATTATAACATATTCTAACCCAAAATAACTTTATACAAGCCATTTACTACCTCAAAGCATTGGTTTTGGATTCTTACCCCATTTGGGACCAGATTTCAATAAGTCTTTCTTAACACTTCTAAACATTCTTCATCCATCTCTAGGACTTGTAATCAATCAAATTCATTGTATTATAACATATTCTAACCCAAAATAAATTTATACAAGCCAATTACTGCCTCAAAGCATTGGTTGTGGGTTCTTATCCCATTTGGGACCAGATTTCAATAAGTCTTTCTTCACACTTCTAAACATTCTTCATCCATCTCTAGGACTTGTAATCAATCAAATTCATTGTATTATAACATATTCTAACCCAAAATAACTTTATACAAGCCATTTACTGCCTTAAAGCATTGGTTGTGGGTTCTTATCCCATTTCGGACCAGATTTCAATAAGTCTTTCTTCACACTTCTAAACATTCTTCATCCATCTCTAGCACTTGTAATCAATCAAATTCATTGTATTATAACATATTCTAACCCAAAATAACTTTATTCAATCCATTTACAGCCTCAAAGCATTGGTTGTGGGTTCTTATCCCATTTGGGACCAATTTTCAACAAGTCTTTCTTCACATTTCTAAAGATTCTTCATCCATCTCTAGCACTTGTAATCAATCAAATTCATCTAATTATAACATATTCTAACCCAAAATAACTTTATACAAGCCATTTACTGCCTCAAAGCATTGGTTGTGGGTTCTTATCCCATTTGGGACCAGATTTCAATAAGTCTTTCTTCACACTTCTAAACATTCTTCATCCATCTCTAGCACTTTTAATCAATCAAATGCATTGTATTATAACATATTCTAACCCAAAATAACCTTCTACAAGCCATTTACTGCCTCAAAGCAATGGTTGTGGGTTCTTATCCCATTTGGGACCAGATTTCATTAAGTCTTTCTTCACACTTCTAAAGATTCTTCATCCATATCTAGCACTTGTAATCAATCAAATTCATTGTATTATAACATATTCTAACCCAAAATAACTTTATACAAGCCATTTACAGCCTCAAAGCATTTGTTGTGGGTTCTTATCCAATTTGGGACCAGATTTCAATAAGTCTTTCTTCACACTTCTAAACATTCTTCATCCATCTCTAGGACTTGTAATCAATCAAATTCATTGTATTATAACATATTCTAACCCAAAATAAATTTATACAAGCCATTTACTGCCTCAAAGCATTGGTTGTGGGTTCTTATCCCATTTGGGACCAGATTTCAACAAGTCTTTCTTCAGACTTCTAAACATTCTTCATCCATCTCTGGGACTTGTAATCAATCAAATTCATTGTATTACAACATATTCTAACCCAAAATAACCTTTTACAAGCCATTTACTGCCTCAAAGCAATGGTTGTGGGTTCTTATCCCATTTGGGACCAGATTTCATTAAGTCTTTCTTCACACTTCTAAAGATTCTTCATCCATATCTAGCACTTGTAATCAATCAAATTCATTGTATTATAACATATTCTAACCCAAAATAAATTTATACAAGCCATTTACTGCCTCAAAGCATTGGTTGTGGGTTTTTATCCCATTTGGGACCAGATTTCAATAAGTCTTTCTTCACACTTCTAAACATTCTTCATCCATCTCGAGGACTTGTAATCAATCAAATTCATTGTATTATAACATATTCTAACCCAAAATAACTTTATACAAGCCATTTACTGCCTCACAGCATTGGTTGTGGGTTCTTATCCAATTGGGGACCATATTTCAATAAGTCTTTCTTCACACTTCTAAACATTCTTCATCCATCTCTAGCACTTGTAATCAATCAAATTCATTGTATTATAACATATTCTAACCCAAAATAACCTTTTACAAGCCATTTACTGCATCAAAGCAATGGTTGTGGGTTCTTATCCCATTTGGGACCAAATTTCAACAAGTCTTTCTTCACACTTCTAACCATTCTTCATCCATGTCTAGGACTTGTAATCAATCAAATTCATTGTATTATAACATATTCTACCCCAAAATAACTTTATACAAGCCATTTACTGCCTCAAAGCATTGGTTTTGGATTCTTACCCCATTTGGGACCAGATTTCAATAAGTCTTTCTTCACACTTCTAAACATTCTTCATCCATCTCTAGCACTTTTAATCAATCAAATGCATTGTATTATAACATATTCTAACCCAAAATAACCTTTTACAAGCCATTTACTGCCTCAAAGCAATGGTTGTGGGTTCTTATCCCATTTGGGACCAGATTTCATTAAGTCTTTCTTCACACTTCTAAAGATTCTTCATCCATATCTAGCACTTGTAATCAATCAAATTCATTGTATTATAACATATTCTAACCCAAAATAACTTTATACAAGCCATTTACAGCCTTAAAGCATTGGTTGTGGGTTCTTATCCAATTTGGGACTAGATTTCAATAAGTCTTTCTTCACACTTCTAAACATTCTTCATCCATCTCTAGGACTTGTAATCAATCAAATTCATTGTATTATAACATATTCTAACCCAAAATAAATTTATACAAGCCATTTACTACCTCAAAGCATTGGTTGTGGGTTCTTATCCCATTTGGGACCAGATTTCAACAAGTCTTTCTTCACACTTCTAAACATTCTTCATCCATCTCTGGGACTTGTAATCAATCAAATTCATTGTATTATAACATATTCTAACCCAAAATAACTTTATACAAGCCATTTACTGCCTCACAGCATTGGTTGTGGGTTCTTATCCAATTGGGGACCAGATTTCAATAAGTCTTTCTTCACACTTCTAAACATTCTTCATCCATCTCTAGCACTTGTAATCAATCAAATTCATTGTATCATAACATATTCTAACCCAAAATAACCTTTTACAAGCCATTTACTGCATCAAAGCAATGGTTGTGGGTTCTTATCCCATTTGGGACCAAATTTCAACAAGTCTTTCTTCACACTTCTAACCATTCTTCATCCATGTCTAGGACTTGTAATCAATCAAATTCATTGTATTATAACATATTCTAACCCAAAATAACTTTATACAAGCCATTTACTACCTCAAAGCATTGGTTTTGGATTCTTACCCCATTTGGGACCAGATTTCAATAAGTCTTTCTTAACACTTCTAAACATTCTTCATCCATCTCTAGGACTTGTAATCAATCAAATTCATTGTATTATAACATATTCTAACCCAAAATAAATTTATACAAGCCATTTACTGCCTCAAAGCATTGGTTGTGGGTTCTTATCCCATTTGGGACCAGATTTCAATAAGTCTTTCTTCACACTTCTAAACATTCTTCATCCATCTCTAGGACTTGTAATCAATCAAATTCATTGTATTATAACATATTCTAACCCAAAATAACTTTATACAAGCCATTTACTGCCTTAAAGCATTGGTTGTGGGTTCTTATCCCATTTCGGACCAGATTTCAATAAGTCTTTCTTCACACTTCTAAACATTCTTCATCCATCTCTAGCACTTGTAATCAATCAAATTCATTGTATTATAACATATTCTAACCCAAAATAACTTTATTCAATCCATTTACAGCCTCAAAGCATTGGTTGTGGGTTCTTATCCCATTTGGGACCAATTTTCAACAAGTCTTTCTTCACACTTCTAAAGATTCTTCATCCATCTCTAGCACTTGTAATCAATCAAATTCATCTAATTATAACATATTCTAACCCAAAATAACTTTATACAAGCCATTTACTGCCTCAAAGCATTGGTTGTGGGTTCTTATCCCATTTGGGACCAGATTTCAATAAGTCTTTCTTCACACTTCTAAACATTCTTCATCCATCTCTAGCACTTTTAATCAATCAAATGCATTGTATTATAACATATTCTAACCCAAAATAACCTTCTACAAGCCATTTACTGCCTCAAAGCAATGGTTGTGGGTTCTTATCCCATTTGGGACCAGATTTCATTAAGTCTTTCTTCACACTTCTAAACATTCTTCATCCATCTCTAGGACTTGTAATCAATCAAATTCATTGTATTATAACATATTCTAACCCAAAATAGCCTTTTACAAGCCATTTACTGCCTCAAAGTAATGGTTGTGGGTTCTTATCCTATTTGGGACCAGATTTCAATAAGTCTTTCTTCACACTTCTAAACATTCTTCATCCATCTCTAGCACTTTTAATCAATCAAATGCATTGTATTATAACATATTCTAACCCAAAATAACCTTTTACAAGCCATTTACTGCCTCAAAGCATTGGTTTTGGATTCTTACCCCATTTGGGACCAGATTTCAATAAGTCTTTCTTCACACTTCTAAACATTCTTCATCCATCTCTAGGACTTGTAATCAATCAAATTCATTGTATTATAACATATTCTAACCCAAAATAAATTTATACAAGCCATTTACTGCCTCAAAGCATTGGTTGTGGGTTCTTATCCCATTTGGGACCAGATTTCAACAAGTCTTTCTCCAGACTTCTAAACATTCTTCATCCATCTCTGGGACTTGTAATCAATCAAATTCATTGTATTATAACATATTCTAACCCAAAATAACCTTTTACAAGCCATTTACTGCCTCAAAGCAATGGTTGTGGGTTCTTATCCCATTTGGGACCAGATTTCATTAAGTCTTTCTTCACACTTCTAAAGATTCTTCATCCATATCTAGCACTTGTAATCAATCAAATTCATTGTATTATAACATATTCTAACCCAAAATAACTTTATACAAGCCATTTACAGCCTCAAAGCATTGGTTGTGGGTTCTTATCCAATTTGGGACCAGATTTCAATAAGTCTTTCTTCACACTTCTAAACATTCTTCATCCATCTCTAGGACTTGTAATCAATCAAATTCATTGTATTATAACATATTCTAACCCAAAATAAATTTATACAAGCCATTTACTGCCTCAAAGCATTGGTTGTGGGTTCTTATCCCATTTGGGACCAGATTTCAACAAGTCTTTCTCCACACTTCTAAACATTCTTCATCCATCTCTAGGACTTGTAATCAATCAAATTCATTGTATTATAACATATTCTAACCCAAAATAAATTTATACAAGCCATTTACTGCCTCAAAGCATTGGTTGTGGGTTCTTATCCCATTTGGGACCAGATTTCAACAAGTCTTTCTCCAGACTTCTAAACATTCTTCATCCATCTCTGGGACTTGTAATCAATCAAATTCATTGTATTATAACATATTCTAACCCAAAATAACCTTTTACAAGCCATTTACTGCCTCAAAGCAATGGTTGTGGGTTCTTATCCCATTTGGGACCAGATTTCATTTAGTCTTTCTTCACACTTCTAAAGATTCTTCATCCATATCTAGCACTTGTAATCAATCAAATTCATTGTATTATAACATATTCTAACCCAAAATAAATTTATACAAGCCATTTACTGCCTCAAAGCATTGGTTGTGGGTTTTTATCCCATTTGGGACCAGATTTCAATAAGTCTTTCTTCACACTTCTAAACATTCTTCATCCATCTCGAGGACTTGTAATCAATCAAATTCATTGTATTATAACATATTCTAACCCAAAATAACTTTATACAAGCCATTTACTGCCTCAAAGCATTGGTTGTGGGTTCTTATCCCATTTCGGACCAGATTTCAATAAGTCTTTCTTCACACTTCTAAACATTCTTCATCCATCTCTAGCACTTGTAATCAATCAAATTCATTGTATTATAACATATTCTAACCAAAAATAACTTTATTCAATCCATTTACAGCCTCAAAGCATTGGTTGTGGGTTCTTATCCCATTTGGGACCAATTTTCAACAATTCTTTCTTCACACTTCTAAAGTTTCTTCATCCATCTCTAGCACTTGTAATCAATCAAATTCATTGTATTATAACATATTCTAACCCAAAATAACTTTATACAAGCCATTTACTGCCTCAAAGCATTGGTTGTGGGTTCTTATCCCATTTGGGACCAGATTTCAATAAGTCTTTCTTCACACTTCTAAACATTCTTCATCCATCTCTAGCACTTTTAATCAATCAAATGCATTGTATTATAACATATTCTAAACCAAAATAACCTTCTACAAGCCTTTTACTGCCTCAAAGCAATGGTTGTGGGTTCTTATCCCATTTGGGACCAGATTTCATTAAGTCTTTCTTCACACTTCTAAAGATTCTTCATCCATATCTAGCACTTGTAATCAATCAAATTCATTGTATTATAACATATTCTAACCCAAAATAACTTTATACAAGCCATTTACAGCCTCAAAGCATTTGTTGTGGGTTCTTATCCAATTTGGGACCAGATTTCAATAAGTCTTTCTTCACACTTCTAAACATTCTTCATCCATCTCTAGGACTTGTAATCAATCAAATTCATTGTATTATAACATATTCTAACCCAAAATAAATTTATACAAGCCATTTACTGCCTCAAAGCATTGGTTGTGGGTTCTTATCCCATTTGGGACCAGATTTCAACAAGTCTTTCTCCAGACTTCTAAACATTCTTCATCCATCTCTGGGACTTGTAATCAATCAAATTCATTGTATTATAACATATTCTAACCCAAAATAACCTTTTACAAGCCATTTACTGCCTCAAAGCAATGGTTGTGGGTTCTTATCCCATTTGGGACCAGATTTCATTAAGTCTTTCTTCACACTTCTAAAGATTCTTCATCCATATCTAACACTTGTAATCAATCAAATTCATTGTATTACAACATATTCTAACCCAAAATAACTTTATACAAGCCATTTACAGCCTCAAAGCATTGGTTGTGGGTTCTTATCCAATTTGGGACCAGATTTCAATAAGTCTTTCTTCACACTTCTAAACATTCTTCATCCATCTCTAGGACTTGTAATCAATCAAATTCATTGTATTATAACATATTCTAACCCAAAATAAATTTATACAAGCCATTTACTGCCTCAAAGCATTGGTTGTGGGTTCTTATCCCATTTGGGACCAGATTTCAACAAGTCTTTCTCCACACTTCTAAACATTCTTCATCCATCTCTGGGACTTGTAATCAATCAAATTCATTGTATTATAACATATTCTAACCCAAAATAACTTTATACAAGCCATTTACTGCCTCACAGCATTGGTTGTGGGTTCTTATCCAATTGGGGACCATATTTCAATAAGTCTTTCTTCACACTTCTAAACATTCTTCATCCATCTCTAGCACTTGTAATCAATCAAATTCATTGTATTATAACATATTCTAACCCAAAATAACCTTTTACAAGCCATTTACTGCATCAAAGCAATGGTTGTGGGTTCTTATCCCATTTGGGACCAAATTTCAACAAGTCTTTCTTCACACTTCTAACCATTCTTCATCCATGTCTAGGACTTGTAATCAATCAAATTCATTGTATTATAACATATTCTAACCCAAAATAACTTTATACAAGCCATTTACTGCCTCAAAACATTGGTTTTGGATTCTTACCCCATTTGGGACCAGATTTCAATAAGTCTTTCTTCACACTTCTAAACATTCTTCATCCATCTCTAGCACTTTTAATCAATCAAATGCATTGTATTATAACATATTCTAACCCAAAATAACCTTTTACAAGCCATTTACTGTCTCAAAGCAATGGTTGTGGGTTCTTATCCCATTTGGGACCAGATTTCATTAAGTCTTTCTTCACACTTCTAAAGATACTTCATCCATATCTAGCACTTGTAATCAATCAAATTCATTGTATTATAACATATTCATACCCAAAATAACTTTATACAAGCCATTTACAGCCTCAAAGCATTGGTTGTGGGTTCTTATCCAATTTGGGACCAGATTTCAATAAGTCTTTCTTCACACTTCTAAACATTCTTCATCCATCTCTAGGACTTGTAATCAATCAAATTCATTGTATTATAACATATTCTAACCCAAAATAAATTTATACAAGCCATTTACTACCTCAAAGCATTGGTTGTGGGTTCTTATCCCATTTGGGACCAGATTTCAACAAGTCTTTCTTCACACTTCTAAACATTCTTCATCCATCTCTGGGACTTGTAATCAATCAAATTCATTGTATTATAACATATTCTAACCCAAAATAACTTTATACAAGCCATTTACTGCCTCACAGCATTGGTTGTGGGTTCTTATCCAATTGGGGACCAGATTTCAATAAGTCTTTCTTCACACTTCTAAACATTCTTCATCCATCTCTAGCACTTGTAATCAATCAAATTCATTCTATTATAACATATTCTAACCCAAAATAACCTTTTACAAGCCATTTACTGCATCAAAGCAATGGTTGTGGGTTCTTATCCCATTTGGGACCAAATTTAAACAAGTCTTTCTTCACACTTCTAACCATTCTTCATCCATGTCTAGGACTTGTAATCAATCAAATTCATTGTATTATAACATATTCTAACCCAAAATAACTTTATACAAGCCATTTACTGCCTCAAAGCATTGGTTTTGGATTTTTACCCCATTTGGGACCAGATTTCAATAAGTCTTTCTTCACACTTCTAAACATTCTTCATCCATCTCTAGCACTTTTAATCAATCAAATGCATTGTATTATAACATATTCTAACCCAAAATAACCTTTTACAAGCCATTTACTGCCTCAAAGCAATGGTTGTGGATTCTTATCCCATTTGGGACCAGATTTCATCAAGTCTTTCTTCACACTTCTAAAGATTCTTCATCCATATCTAGCACTTGTAATCCATCAAATTCATTGTATTATAACATATTCTAACCCAAAATAAATTTATACAAGCCATTTACTGCCTCAAAGCATTGATTGTGGGTTCTTATCCCATTTGGGACCAGATTTCAACAAGTCTTTCTTTACACTTCTAAACATTCTTCATCCATCTCTAGCACTTTTAATCAATCAAATGCATTGTATTATAACATATTCTAACCCAAAATAACCTTTTACAAGCCATTTACTGCCTCAAAGCAATGGTTGTGGGTTCTTATCCCATTTGGGACAAGATTTCATTAAGTCTTTCTTCACACTTCTAAAGATACTTCATCCATATCTAGCACTTGTAATCAATCAAATTCATTGTATTATAACATATTCATACCCAAAATAACTTTATACAAGCCATTTACAGCCTCAAAGCATTGGTTGTGGGTTCTTATCCAATTTGGGACCAGATTTCAATAAGTCTTTCTTCACACTTCTAAACATTCTTCATCCATCTCTAGGACTTGTAATCAATCAAATTCATTGTATTATAACATATTCTAACCCAAAATAAATTTATACAAGCCATTTACTACCTCAAAGCATTGGTTGTGGGTTCTTATCCCATTTGGGACCAGATTTCAACAAGTCTTTCTTCACACTTCTAAACATTCTTCATCCATCTCTGGGACTTGTAATCAATCAAATTCATTGTATTATAACATATTCTAACCCAAAATAACTTTATACAAGCCATTTACTGCCTCACAGCATTGGTTGTGGGTTCTTATCCAATTGGGGACCAGATTTCAATAAGTCTTTCTTCACACTTCTAAACATTCTTCATCCATCTCTAGCACTTGTAATCAATCAAATTCATTCTATTATAACATATTCTAACCCAAAATAACCTTTTACAAGCCATTTACTGCATCAAAGCAATGGTTGTGGGTTCTTATCCCATTTGGGACCAAATTTAAACAAGTCTTTCTTCACACTTCTAACCATTCTTCATCCATGTCTAGGACTTGTAATCAATCAAATTCATTGTATTATAACATATTCTAACCCAAAATAACTTTATACAAGCCATTTACTGCCTCAAAGCATTGGTTTTGGATTCTTACCCCATTTGGGACCAGATTTCAATAAGTCTTTCTTCACACTTCTAAACATTCTTCATCCATCTCTAGCACTTTGAATCAATCAAATGCATTGTATTATAACATATTCTAACCCAAAATAACCTTTTACAAGCCATTTACTGCCTCAAAGCAATGGTTGTGGGTTCTTATCCCATTTGGGACCAGATTTCATTAAGTCTTTCTTCACACTTCTAAAGATTCTTCATCCATATCTAGCACTTGTAATCCATCAAATTCATTGTATTATAACATATTCTAACCCAAAATAAATTTATACAAGCCATTTACTGCCTCAAAGCATTGATTGTGGGTTCTTATCCCATTTGGGACCAGATTTCAACAAGTCTTTCTTTACACTTCTAAACATTCTTCATCCATCTCTAGCACTTTTAATCAATCAAATGCATTGTATTATAACATATTCTAACCCAAAATAACCTTTTACAAGCCATTTACTGCCTCAAAGCAATGGTTGTGGGTTCTTATCCCATTTGGGACAAGATTTCATTAAGTCTTTCTTCACACTTCTAAAGATACTTCATCCATATCTAGCACTTGTAATCAATCAAATTCATTGTATTATAACATATTCATACCCAAAATAACTTTATACAAGCCATTTACAGCCTCAAAGCATTGGTTGTGGGTTCTTATCCAATTTGGGACCAGATTTCAATAAGTCTTTCTTCACACTTCTAAACATTCTTCATCCATCTCTAGGACTTGTAATCAATCAAATTCATTGTATTATAACATATTGTAACCCAAAATAAATTTATACAAGCCATTTACTGCCTCAAAGCATTGGTTGTGGGTTCTTATCCCATTTGGGACCAGATTTCAACAAGTCTTTCTCCACACTTCTAAACATTCTTCATCCATCTCTGGGACATGTAATCAATCAAATTCATTGTATTATAACATATTCTAACCCAAAATAACTTTATACAAGCCATTTACTGCCTCACAGCATTGGTTGTGGGTTCTTATCCAATTGGGGACCATATTTCAATAAGTCTTTCTTCACACTTCTAAACATTCTTCATCCATCTCTAGCACTTGTAATCAATCAAATTCATTGTATTATAACATATTCTAACCCAAAATAACCTTTTACAAGCCATTTACTGCATCAAAGCAATGGTTGTGGGTTCTTATCCCATTTGGGACCAAATTTCAACAAGTCTTTCTTCACACTTCTAAACATTCTTCATCCATGTCTAGGACTTGTAATCAATCAAATTCATTGTATTATAACATATTCTAACCCAAAATAACTTTATACAAGCCATTTACTGCCTCAAAGCATTGGTTTTGGATTCTTACCCCATTTGGGACCAGATTTCAATAAGTCTTTCTTCACACTTCTAAACATTCTTCATCCATCTCTAGCACTTTTAATCAATCAAATGCATTGTATTATAACATATTCTAACCCAAAATAACCTTTTACAAGCCATTTACTGCCTCAAAGCAATGGTTGTGGATTCTTATCCCATTTGGGACCAGATTTCATCAAGTCTTTCTTCACACTTCTAAAGATTCTTCATCCATATCTAGCACTTGTAATCCATCAAATTCATTGTATTATAACATATTCTAACCCAAAATAAATTTATACAAGCCATTTACTGCCTCAAAGCATTGATTGTGGGTTCTTATCCCATTTGGGACCAGATTTCAACAAGTCTTTCTTTACACTTCTAAACATTCTTCATCCATCTCTAGCACTTTTAATCAATCAAATGCATTGTATTATAACATATTCTAACCCAAAATAACCTTTTACAAGCCATTTACTGCCTCAAAGCAATGGTTGTGGGTTCTTATCCCATTTGGGACAAGATTTCATTAAGTCTTTCTTCACACTTCTAAAGATACTTCATCCATATCTAGCACTTGTAATCAATCAAATTCATTGTATTATAACATATTCATACCCAAAATAACTTTATACAAGCCATTTACAGCCTCAAAGCATTGGTTGTGGGTTCTTATCCAATTTGGGACCAGATTTCAATAAGTCTTTCTTCACACTTCTAAACATTCTTCATCCATCTCTAGGACTTGTAATCAATCAAATTCATTGTATTATAACATATTCTAACCCAAAATAAATTTATACAAGCCATTTACTACCTCAAAGCATTGGTTGTGGGTTCTTATCCCATTTGGGACCAGATTTCAACAAGTCTTTCTTCACACTTCTAAACATTCTTCATCCATCTCTGGGACTTGTAATCAATCAAATTCATTGTATTATAACATATTCTAACCCAAAATAACTTTATACAAGCCATTTACTGCCTCACAGCATTGGTTGTGGGTTCTTATCCAATTGGGGACCAGATTTCAATAAGTCTTTCTTCACACTTCTAAACATTCTTCATCCATCTCTAGCACTTGTAATCAATCAAATTCATTCTATTATAACATATTCTAACCCAAAATAACCTTTTACAAGCCATTTACTGCATCAAAGCAATGGTTGTGGGTTCTTATCCCATTTGGGACCAAATTTAAACAAGTCTTTCTTCACACTTCTAACCATTCTTCATCCATGTCTAGGACTTGTAATCAATCAAATTCATTGTATTATAACATATTCTAACCCAAAATAACTTTATACAAGCCATTTACTGCCTCAAAGCATTGGTTTTGGATTCTTACCCCATTTGGGACCAGATTTCAATAAGTCTTTCTTCACACTTCTAAACATTCTTCATCCATCTCTAGCACTTTTAATCAATCAAATGCATTGTATTATAACATATTCTAACCCAAAATAACCTTTTACAAGCCATTTACTGCCTCAAAGCAATGGTTGTGGGTTCTTATCCCATTTGGGACCAGATTTCATTAAGTCTTTCTTCACACTTCTAAAGATTCTTCATCCATATCTAGCACTTGTAATCCATCAAATTCATTGTATTATAACATATTCTAACCCAAAATAAATTTATACAAGCCATTTACTGCCTCAAAGCATTGATTGTGGGTTCTTATCCCATTTGGGACCAGATTTCAACAAGTCTTTCTTTACACTTCTAAACATTCTTCATCCATCTCTAGCACTTTTAATCAATCAAATGCATTGTATTATAACATATTCTAACCCAAAATAACCTTTTACAAGCCATTTACTGCCTCAAAGCAATGGTTGTGGGTTCTTATCCCATTTGGGACAAGATTTCATTAAGTCTTTCTTCACACTTCTAAAGATACTTCATCCATATCTAGCACTTGTAATCAATCAAATTCATTGTATTATAACATATTCATACCCAAAATAACTTTATACAAGCCATTTACAGCCTCAAAGCATTGGTTGTGGGTTCTTATCCAATTTGGGACCAGATTTCAATAAGTCTTTCTTCACACTTCTAAACATTCTTCATCCATCTCTAGGACTTGTAATCAATCAAATTCATTGTATTATAACATATTGTAACCCAAAATAAATTTATACAAGCCATTTACTGCCTCAAAGCATTGGTTGTGGGTTCTTATCCCATTTGGGACCAGATTTCAACAAGTCTTTCTCCACACTTCTAAACATTCTTCATCCATCTCTGGGACATGTAATCAATCAAATTCATTGTATTATAACATATTCTAACCCAAAATAACTTTATACAAGCCATTTACTGCCTCACAGCATTGGTTGTGGGTTCTTATCCAATTGGGGACCATATTTCAATAAGTCTTTCTTCACACTTCTAAACATTCTTCATCCATCTCTAGCACTTGTAATCAATCAAATTCATTGTATTATAACATATTCTAACCCAAAATAACCTTTTACAAGCCATTTACTGCATCAAAGCAATGGTTGTGGGTTCTTATCCCATTTGGGACCAAATTTCAACAAGTCTTTCTTCACACTTCTAAACATTCTTCATCCATGTCTAGGACTTGTAATCAATCAAATTCATTGTATTATAACATATTCTAACCCAAAATAACTTTATACAAGCCATTTACTGCCTCAAAGCATTGGTTTTGGATTCTTACCCCATTTGGGACCAGATTTCAATAAGTCTTTCTTCACACTTCTAAACATTCTTCATCCATCTCTAGCACTTTTAATCAATCAAATGCATTGTATTATAACATATTCTAACCCAAAATAACCTTTTACAAGCCATTTACTGCCTCAAAGCAATGGTTGTGGGTTCTTATCCCATTTGGGACCAGATTTCATTAAGTCTTTCTTCACACTTCTAAAGATACTTCATCCATATCTAGCACTTGTAATCAATCAAATTCATTGTATTATAACATATTCATACCCAAAATAACTTTATACAAGCCATTTACAGCCTCAAAGCATTGGTTGTGGGTTCTTATCCAATTTGGGACCAGATTTCAATAAGTCTTTCTTCACACTTCTAAACATTCTTCATCCATCTCTAGGACTTGTAATCAATCAAATTCATTGTATTATAACATATTCTAACCCAAAATAAATTTATACAAGCCATTTACTACCTCAAAGCATTGGTTGTGGGTTCTTATCCCATTTGGGACCAGATTTCAACAAGTCTTTCTTCACACTTCTAAACATTCTTCATCCATCTCTGGGACTTGTAATCAATCAAATTCATTGTATTATAACATATTCTAACCCAAAATAACTTTATACAAGCCATTTACTGCCTCACAGCATTGGTTGTGGGTTCTTATCCAATTGGGGACCAGATTTCAATAAGTCTTTCTTCACACTTCTAAACATTCTTCATCCATCTCTAGCACTTGTAATCAATCAAATTCATTCTATTATAACATATTCTAACCCAAAATAACCTTTTACAAGCCATTTACTGCATCAAAGCAATGGTTGTGGGTTCTTATCCCATTTGGGACCTAATTTCAACAAGTCTTTCTTCACACTTCTAACCATTCTTCATCCATGTCTAGGACTTGTAATCAATCAAATTCATTGTATTATAACATATTCTAACCCAAAATAACTTTATACAAGCCATTTACTGCCTCAAAGCATTGGTTTTGGATTCTTACCCCATTTGGGACCAGATTTCAATAAGTCTTTCTTCACACTTCTAAACATTCTTCATCCATCTCTAGCACTTTTAATCAATCAAATGCATTGTATTATAACATATTCTAACCCAAAATAACCTTTTACAAGCCATTTACTGCCTCAAAGCAATGGTTGTGGGTTCTTATCCCATTTGGGACCAGATTTCATTAAGTCTTTCTTCACACTTCTAAAGATTCTTTATCCATATCTAGCACTTGTAATCCATCAAATTCATTGTATTATAACATATTCTAACCCAAAATAAATTTATACAAGCATTTACTGCCTCAAAGCATTGATTGTGGGTTCTTATCCCATTTGGGACCAGATTTCAACAAGTCTTTCTTTACACTTCTAAACATTCTTCATCCATCTCTAGGACTTGTAATCAATCAAATTCATTGTATTATAACATATTCTAACCCAAAATAACCTTTTACAAGCCATTTACTGCCTAAAAGTAATGGTTGTGGGTTCTTATCCTATTTGGGACCAGATTTCAATAAGTCTTTCTTCACACTTCTAAACATTCTTCATCTATCTCTAGCACTTGTAATCAATCAAATTCATTGTATTATAACATATTCTAACCCAAAATAACTTTATACAATCCATTTACAGCCTCAAAGCATTGGTTGTGGGTTCTTATCCCATTTGGGACCAATTTTAAACAAGTCTTTCTTCACACTTCTAAAGATTCTTCATCCATCTCTAGCACTTGTAATCAATCAAATTCATTGTATTATAACATATTCTAACCCAAAATAACTTTATACAAGCCATTTACAGCCTCAAAGCATTGGTTTTGGGTTCTTATCCCATTTGGGACCAGATTTCAATAAGTCTTTCTTCACACTTCTAAACATTCTTCATCCATCTCTAGCACTTTTAATCAATCAAATGCATTGTATTATAAAATATTCTAACCCAAAATAACCTTTTACAAGCCATTTACTGCCTCAAAGCAATGGTTGTGGGTTCTTATCCCATTTGGGACCAGATTTCATTAAGTCTTTCTTCACACTTCTAAAGATTCTTCATCCATCTCTAGCACTTGTAATCAATCAAATTCATTGTATTATAACATATTCTAACCCAAAATAACCTTTTACAAGCCATTTTACAGCATCAAAGCAATGGTTGTGGGTTCTTATCCCATTTGGGACCAAATTTCAACAAGTCTTTCTTCACACTTCTAACCATTCTTCATCCATGTCTAGGACTTGTAATCAATCAAATTCATTGTATTATAACATATTCTAAACCAAAATAACTTTATACAAGCCATTTACTGCCTCAAAGCATTGGTTTTGGATTCTTACCCCATTTGGGACCAGATTTCAATAAGTCTTTCTTCACACTTCTAAACATTCTTTATCCATCTCTAGCACTTTTAATCAATCAAATGCATTGTATTATAACATATTCTAACCCAAAATAACCTTTTACAAGCCATTTACTGCCTCAAAGCAATGGTTGTGGGTTCTTATCCCATTTGGGACCAGATTTCATTAAGTCTTTCTTCACACTTCTAAAGATACTTCATCCATATCTAGCACTTGTAATCAATCAAATTCATTGTATTATAACATATTCATACCCAAAATAACTTTATACAAGTCATTTACAGCCTCAAAGCATTGGTTGTGGGTTCTTATCCAATTTGGGACCAGATTTCAATAAGTCTTTCTTCACACTTCTAAACATTCTTCATCCATCTCTAGGACTTGTAATCAATCAAATTCATTGTATTATAACATATTCTAACCCAAAATAAATTTATACAAGCCATTTACTACCTCAAAGCATTGGTTGTGGGTTCTTATCCCATTTAGGACCAGATTTCAACAAGTCTTTCTTCACACTTCTAAACATTCTTCATCCATCTCTGGGACTTGTAATCAATCAAATTCATTGTATTATAACATATTCTAACCCAAAATAACTTTATACAAGCCATTTACTGCCTCACAGCATTGGTTGTGGGTTCTTATCCAATTGGGGACCAGATTTCAATAAGTCTTTCTTCACACTTCTAAACATTCTTCATCCATCTCTAGCACTTGTAATCAATCAAATTCATTCTATTATAACATATTCTAACCCAAAATAACCTTTTACAAGCCATTTACTGCATCAAAGCAATGGTTGTGGGTTCTTATCCCATTTGGGACCAAATTTCAACAAGTCTTTCTTCACACTTCTAACCATTCTTCATCCATGTCTAGGACTTGTAATCAATCAAATTCATTGTATTATAACATATTCTAACCCAAAATAACTTTATACAAGCCATTTACTGCCTCAAAGCATTGGTTTTGGATTCTTACCCCATTTGGGACCAGATTTCAATAAGTCTTTCTTCACACTTCTAAACATTCTTCATCCATCTCTAGCACTTTTAATCAATCAAATGCATTGTATTATAACATATTCTAACCCAAAATAACCTTTTACAAGCCATTTACTGCCTCAAAGCAATGGTTGTGGGTTCTTATCCCATTTGGGACCAGATTTCATTAAGTCTTTCTTCACACTTCTAAAGATTCTTCATCCATATCTAGCACTTGTAATCCATCAAATTCATTGTATTATAACATATTCTAACCCAAAATAAATTTATCCAAGCCATTTACTGCCTCAAAGCATTGATTGTGGGTTCTTATCCCATTTGGGACCAGATTTCAACAAGTCTTTCTTTACACTTCTAAACATTCTTCATCCACCTCTAGGACTTGTAATCAATCAAATTCATTGTATTATAACATATTCTAACCCAAAATAACCTTTTACAAGCCATTTACTGCCTAAAAGTAATGGTTGTGGGTTCTTATCCTATTTGGGACCAGATTTCAATAAGTCTTTCTTCACACTTCTAAACATTCTTCATCTATCTTTAGCACTTGTAATCAATCAAATTCATTGTATTATAACATATTCTAACCCAAAATAACTTTATACAATCCATTTACAGCCTCAAAGCATTGGTTGTGGGTTCTTATCCCATTTGGGACCAATTTTAAACAAGTCTTTCTTCACACTTCTAAAGATTCTTCATCCATCTCTAGCACTTGTAATCAATCAAATTCATTGTATTATAACATATTCTAACCCAAAATAACTTTATACAAGCCATTTACAGCCTCAAAGCATTGGTTTTGGGTTCTTATCCCATTTGGGACCAGATTTCAATAAGTCTTTCTTCACACTTCTAAACATTCTTCATCCATCTCTAGCACTTTTAATCAATCAAATGCATTGTATTATAAAATATTCTAACCCAAAATAACCTTTTACAAGCCATTTACTGCCTCAAAGCAATGGTTGTGGGTTCTTATCCCATTTGGGACCAGATTTCATTAAGTCTTTCTTCACACTTCTAAAGATTCTTCATCCATATCTAGCACTTGTAATCAATCAAATTCATTGTATTATAACATATTCTAACCCAAAATAACTTTATACAAGCCATTTACAGCCTGAAAGCATTGGTTGTGGGTTCTTATCCAATTTGGGACCAGATTTCAATAAGTCTTTCTTCACACTTCTAAACATTCTTCATCCATCTCTAGGACTTGTAATCAATCAAATTCATTGTATTATAACATATTGTAACCCAAAATAAATTTATACAAGCCATTTACTGCCTCAAAGCATTGATTGTGGGTTCTTATCCCATTTGGGACCAGATTTCAACAAGTCTTTCTTCACACTTCTAAACATTCTTCATCCATCTCTAGCACTTGTAATCAATCAAATTCATTGTATCATAACATATTCTAACCCAAAATAACCTTTTACAAGCCATTTACTGCATCAAAGCAATGGTTGTGGGTTCTTATCCCATTTGGGACCAAATTTCAACAAGTCTTTCTTCACACTTCTAACCATTCTTCATCCATGTCTAGGACTTGTAATCAATCAAATTCATTGTATTATAACATATTCTAACCCAAAATAACTTTATACAAGCCATTTACTGCCTCAAAGCATTGGTTTTGGATTCTTACCCCATTTGGGACCAGATTTCAATAAGTCTTTCTTCACACTTCTAAACATTCTTCATCCATCTCTAGCACTTGTAATCAATCAAATTCATTGTATTATAACATATTCTAACCCAAAATAACTTTATTCAATCCATTTACAGCCTCAAAGCATTGGTTGTGGGTTCTTATCCCATTTGGGACCAATTTTCAACAAGTCTTTCTTCACACTTCTAAAGATTCTTCATCCATCTCTAGCACTTGTAATCAATCAAATTCATTGTATTATAACATATTCTAACCCAAAATAACTTTATACAAGCCATTTACTGCCTCAAAGTAATGGTTGTGGGTTCTTATCCAATTTGGGACCAGATTTCAATAAGTCTTTCTTTACACTTCTAAAGATTCTTCATCCATATCTAGCACTTGTAATCCATCAAATTCATTGTATTATAACATATTCTAACCCAAAATAACTTTATACAAGCCATTTACTGCCTCAAAGCAATGGTTGTGGGTTCTTATCCCATTTGGGACCAGATTTCATTAAGTCTTTCTTCACACTTCTAAAGATTCTTCATCCATATCTAGCACTTGTAATCCATCAAATTCATTGTATTATAACATATTCTAACCCAAAATAACTTTATACAAGCCATTTACTTCCTCAAAGCATTGGTTGTGGGTTCTTATCCCATTTGGGACCAGATTTCAATAAGTCTTTCTTCACACTTCTAAACATTCTTCATCCATCTCTAGCACTTGTAATCAATCAAATTCATTGTATTATAACATATTCTAACCCAAAATAACTTTATTCAATCCATTTACAGCCTCAAAGCATTGGTTGTGGGTTCTTATCCCATTTGGGACCAATTTTCAACAAGTCTTTCTTCACACTTCTAAAGATTCTTCATCCATCTCTAGCACTTGTAATCAATCAAATTCATTGTATTATAACATATTCTAACCCAAAATAACTTTATACAAGCCATTTACTGCCTCAAAGTAATGGTTGTGGGTTCTTATCCAATTTGGGACCAGATTTCAATAAGTCTTTCTTTACACTTCTAAACATTCTTCATCCATCTCTAGGTCTTGTAATCAATCAAATTCATTGTATTATAACATATTCTAACCCAAAATAACCTTTTACAAGCCATTTACTGCCTCAAAGTAATGGTTGTGGGTTCTTATCCTATTTGGGACCAGATTTCAATAAGTCTTTCATCACACTTCTAAACATTCTTCATCCATCTCTAGCACTTTTAATCAATCAAATGCATTGTATTATAAAATATTCTAACCCAAAATAACCTTTTACAAGCCATTTACTGCCTCAAAGCAATGGTTGTGGGTTCTTATCCCATTTGGGACCAGATTTCATTAAGTCTTTCTTCACACTTCTAAAGATTCTTCATCCATATCTAGCACTTTTAATCAATCAAATTCATTGTATTATAACATATTCTAACCCAAAATAACTTTATTCAATCCATTTACAGCCTCAAAGCATTGGTTGTGGGTTCTTATCCAATTTGGGACCAGATTTCAATAAGTCTTTCTTCACACTTCTAAACATTCTTCATCCATCTCTAGGACTTGTAATCAATCAAATTCATTGTATTATAACATATTGTAACCCAAAATAAATTTATACAAGCCATTTACTGCCTCAAAGCATTGGTTGTGGGTTCTTATCCCATTTGGGACCAGATTTCAACAAGTCTTTCTCCACACTTCTAAACATTCTTCATCCATCTCTAGGACTTGTAATCAATCAAATTCATTGTATTATAACATATTCTAACCCAAAATAACTTTATACAAGCCATTTACTGCCTCACAGCATTGGTTGTGGGTTCTTATCCAATTGGGGACCATATTTCAATAAGTCTTTCTTCACACTTCTAAACATTCTTCATCCATCTCTAGCACTTGTAATCAATCAAATTCATTGTATTATAACATATTCTAACCCAAAATAACCTTTTACAAGCCATTTACTGCATCAAAGCAATGGTTGTGGGTTCTTATCCCATTTGGGACCAAATTTCAACAAGTCTTTCTTCACACTTCTAACCATTCTTCATCCATGTCTAGGACTTGTAATCAATCAAATTCATTGTATTATAACATATTCTAACCCAAAATAACTTTATACAAGCCATTTATGAAAGAATTTAAGATTAAGATCGACAAGAACAAGGAGAAGAATAAGCGGAAGTGAAGAAGAATGAAGAGGATAGGTGAGAGTAGAAGCGAGAATAGGGTTTTGGAGAAAGAGAAAGTCTCTCTTCTTACTTCATTAGGATCCTAGGTACAAGCTACTTATAACATTACAAAATGAATAAACTATACAATGCAACAAGATATTTTCGGCACAACTTGCCAAGTGAAAGTGACATCTCTTGTTCTTAACAAAACATGTGACCATTGACTTAAAATGGCTCCAACGGTCACAAAGGATGCGCTTCAGCTTCTAGGAGCTTCTTTGGTGTGTGTATAAGGCCCAACAGCAACTAAGACTCGAGATGGATTGAAGTTGGCCCGAGATAAATTCGTGATGACCCGTACGGACAACTCGTACGGACAACTCGGAGCTAACTCGTACGGACGGTCGTACGGACGAGTGTGATCAATGGTAAGGCGGAGATAACATCTTCTTGCTCAATACTCCCCCTCAAGCTTTAACTGAATGAGTCAGAAGGTGAAGCTTGAACCATGAGCTCCCACCTCATTAAAAACCTTAGAGAATAAAACCACTTGGGAAAAATTTCTCATAAGGGAAAAAGAGTGTGGGAAAGAACAAGAAACTCATGGCCTTGTGAAGTCTCTAAGTCCGAGCTTATCATGAATGTACTCACATGTCTTCGCATCGACTGCCTTGGTGAACACATCCGCAAGTTGCTCGGAGCTCTCGGTATAGCATGGTAGAACGACTCCAAGTCTAATTTGTTCCCGGACTTTATGGCAATCAACCTCTATATGCTTTGTACGTTCATGGAACACTGAATTTGACGCAATGTGTATGGCTGCTTCATTATCACAATGCATTGTGATTGGTTTGGATGACTCAACACCAAGATCCTTGAGAAGAGCCTTGAGCCACATCAACTCGGTAGTGAGCTTCCTCATAGCTCTATACTCGGATTCAGCGCTTGAAAGAGATACCACCTTTTGCTTCTTACTCTTCCATGTGACAAGATTCCCTCCTATGAAAGTGCAATAGCCGGTTGTGGAGCGTCTATCACTTCGATCACCCGCATAGTCCGCGTCACAATAGCCTACCAACTCGGTGTTTCCGTTGTATCCCATCCAAATTCCTTGGCCCGGAGCTCCTTTGATGTATTTCAATATCCGATTGACCATGTTCCAATGATGTGTAGTAGGGCCTTGCATGTGTTGGCTTACTTGATTCACTGCATAACATATGTCAGGCCGCGTGATAGTTAAGTATATAAGCTTACCGACCATGCGACGATATTGAGGGGCATCTTCAAACGGTTCATTCTCATGCTCCCCCTTAGTCTTATATGCATCTTCAAGAGGTGTATTAGCTGGTTTAGATCCTAGTTTCCCTGCTTCATTCAACAAATCAAGAGCATATTTCCTTTGAGATAAGAAGAGACCTTCCTTTGATCTACAAACTTCTATCCCAAGGAAATATTTGAGTTCACCTAAATCTTTAATATCAAATACAGAGTTTAGAAATTCTTTAGTACTTTGAATACCTACCTTGTCATTCCCGGAGATGATAATATCATCTACATAAACGAGAATGACTATAATACCTTTTTGGCTTTGAATGGTGAAGAGTGTGTGATCAGCCTCGGATCGTTTGAACCCTCTCTCAAGTAATGTAGTACTTAGTTTGTGGTACCAAGCTCTTGGCGATTGCTTTAGTCCGTAGATGGCTTTCTTAAGTTTGAATACATTTCCCGGAGCGATAGTATTTTCTAGTCCCGGAGGTGGCTTCATGTAAACTTCATCTTCGAGTTCTCCTTGAAGAAACGCATTCTTTACGTCCATCTGCCAAAGATCCCATTCCAAGTTAGTAGCTAAGGAAAGCACAACCCTTACCGTGTGAAGTTTTGCCACCGGAGCGAATGTGTCTAGATAGTCCTCGCCATAAGTTTGTGTAAACCCTCTAGCCACGAGTCTCGCTTTGTAGCGTTCTATCCCCCCGTCACTCTTGTACTTGATAGTAAATAACCACCGGGAAGTGACCGCCTTCTTGCCGTGAGGAAGTGTTGCCTCATCCCATGTATTGTTGATTTCCATGGCTTTTGTCTCTTCAGCAACCGCATCTCTCCAAACTTTGTGTTCTTTGGCCTCTTCATAGGTTTGAGGAATCCAATGTTCATCAATACTTGTAAGGAAGGCTTGGTGTTCCGGTGGAAGATGGGCAAGAGTGCACACGGCTTGGATAGGGTGAGCCACGACATTGTTGTTGTAGTAGACTCGGTTGTTCTTCCAAGTATCCGGATGCGACCGTATACGTTGGCTTCTCCTTAGGGGAATGGGCTCGTCCGGGTCATCATTATTACTCTCTTGTGGTGGAACGATGTCTTCGGATTGTCGTGCTTCCTCATCTTGATTTACATGTTCATCAAGTGATACATCTTCATTGAAGACTTCTTCTTCATGAGGTGTATTATCTGAATCTTGATCATGTGTAGTGGGTGAGGATGGCACATCATTGTTGGTGACACCAAGGCGCTCAAGGAGTATCTTGAGGTTAGTAGCTCTATCCGAAGAGGAGTAAGCTAAATCTTGAATCTCCTCCCAATTTCTTTCATCATAAAAGCCCTTAGATTCAATGAATTTCACATCACGAGACACATGAACACGTTTGGTTTCCGGAACATAACATTTGTATCCCTTTTGTGTGATGGAGTACCCAATGAACATTCCTTTCAAACTCTTTGCATCAAGCTTGTTTCGCATCTCTCCTGGAATTAAGACATAGCAAACACACCCAAACACGCGTAAGTGATTAATGGTAGGTTTAATTTTGTTTAGTACCTCATACGGGGAGACATCGTGTAACACTTTTGTGGGGATACGGTTGATTAGGTAACATGCGGAAGCTACAGCATCACTCCAAAAACGTTTAGGAACATTATTGTGGAACATCATGGACCGGGCAACTTCCATAAGGTGTCGGTTCTTCCTCTCCGCAACTCCATTTTGTTGTGGGGTGTAAGGGCAACTTGTTTGGTGGATGATCCCATGTTTGAGGAGATGAAGTTTAAAAGCTTGACTTGTGTATTCACCACCATTATCTGATCTTAAGATTTTAATCTTGGCATTATAGTGGTTAGTAACATAAGTTTGAAAATTTATAAAAGCTTCAAGGACCCTATCTTTTGTTGGAAGAAGAGTTAACCAAGTGAACTTAGATTTTTCATCAATAAAAGTGACAAAATACTTATGGCCTTCTCTAGATTGACAAGGAGAAGTCCACACATCCGAATGAATCAAGTCAAAACATTGTTCATAAATAGTACTAGATTTTGGAAACACGGATTTGCAATGTTTTCCAAGAATACAAGCCTCACATTCATCGGATTTAAAAGAAACATTAGGTAATAATAATCCTAAAGCACGAGAGTGAGGGTGTCCTAAGCGAGCATGCCAAATAGCATTATTAGTACTAGCAAGAAAAGAACTAAGATAAGTAGATAAAGGAGCAGCAAGCTTAGTATCCTCAAGCACATAAAGACCATCCTTAGTACCTCCTTGACCAAGCATCTTGCTTGTGTCAATATCCTGAAAGTATACATCATTAGGCCCAAAAATTGCATAACAATTAAGATCACTAGTAGCCTTTTTTACGGATAGGAGATTAGAAGTGAAGTTAGGCATGTAAAAAGCTTTAGAGTGCCTATCAAACAATTCTAAGGTTCCAATCCCTTTAACCGGTACTTTAGATCCATTAGCTATAATGACATTTCCTTCAGCCGGTTTAATGTTACTAATGAGACTAGAATCGCTAATCATATGATGTGATGCTCCGGAATCTACAATGAGAGGTTTAGTATGCTTAGAAGTAGTAAGAGCATGATAGTTTTTACCGGTGGACTCCTTTAAGGCCTTAATGAGTGCATCAAGGTCAGATCTTCTCACGAGCTCCGAAGATGCTGCTAAAGCCGCACCGCTTCCCTCATGAGTTTTGTCTTGAGTCTCGGTTGCTACATGTGCTCGAGGCTCCCTCCTTCCTCCTTCTGGTCGGAGATGGGGATTGAGCTTCCAACAAGTCTCTCTCGTGTGACCTTTGAATTTACAATGGTCACACCACCGTGAGTTGTATGACCCCTTCTTGTTGTTGTTGGAGTCATTCTTGTAGTACCCTTTGTTGGCGGTTGCAAGTTCACCTTTGTTGGCCGTGACTAGCTCACCTTTACCTCCAAAGAGCTCGAGAGACCCTTCTTCTTTTTGAATCTGAGAGCATACTTCTTCAAGACTTTGGAGTTTTTCAGCTCTTAGAATGTGCTTGATAAGACCATTGAAACAAGGGTTCAAGGTAAGTAGCAAGCCAAACACTTTGTCTTGCTCTCGCCTCTCATTCAGGACAGCCGGATCTATAGAGCTTGGGCGCAGCATTTCAAGTTCAGCCCACAAAGACCTGAACTTGCCAAAGTGTTGCTTGAACTCCATATCTCCTTGACTCAACTCATTGATGGCCTTTTTGACTTCAAAGACGCGATGAAGGTTTGCGGTGTCTCCATAAACCTTCTGGAGCGTATCCCATAGATCTTTTGCTGTCTCGCAATAGGAATATGCCTCAAGAATAGAAGCTTCAAGCGAGTTTTGAAGATAGGCAAGAACAGTTTGGTCTTCTTGAAACCACTTTTCTTCATCGATGAGGAGTGTCTCCTTTCCATCTTTGGTAGTTGTCTCCTTTGGTGCTTCTCCTTTCGAGATATGATTCCAAAGGCCTCGACCGCATAATGCGGTTTTGGTGGTTCTTGACCACAGCAAGTAGTTTCCTCCTTTGAGGGTAGTAGGGAGAACCAAAGCTTTAGTTGGGTCCATGGCGAGAATAAAGGAGCCGATGGTTGGAGCTTTGGTTTAAAAAGGAAAAAGGTTTGAGAAATAAGTAACGAGCAAGGAGAGAATGAGATTAAGAGAAACTTGGCTCTAATACCATGAAAGAATTTAAGATTAAGATCGACAAGAACAAGGAGAAGAATAAGCGGAAGTGAAGAAGAATGAAGAGGATAGGTGAGAGTAGAAGCGAGAATAGGGTTTTGGAGAAAGAGAAAGTCTCTCTTCTTACTTCATTAGGATCCTAGGTACAAGCTACTTATAACATTACAAAATGACTAAACTATACAATGCAACAAGATATTTTCGGCACAACTTGCCAAGTGAAAGTGACATCTCTTGTTCTTAACAAAACATGTGACCATTGACTTAAAATGGCTCCAACGGTCACAAAGGATGCGCTTCAGCTTCTAGGAGCTTCTTTGGTGTGTGTATAAGGCCCAACAGCAACTAAGACTCGAGATGGATTGAAGTTGGCCCGAGATAAATTCGTGATGACCCGTACGGACAACTCGTACGGACAACTCGGAGCTAACTCGTACGGACGGTCGTACGGACGAGTGTGATCAATGGTAAGGCGGAGATAACATCTTCTTGCTCAATAATTTACTGCCTCAAAGCATTGGTTTTGGATTCTTACCCCATTTGGGACCAGATTTCAATAAGTCTTTCTTCACACTTCTAAACATTCTTCATCCATCTCTAGCACTTTTAATCAATCAAATGCATTGTATTATAACATATTCTAACCCAAAATAACCTTTTACAAGCCATTTACTGCCTCAAAGCAATGGTTGTGGGTTCTTATCCCATTTGGGACCAGATTTCATTAAGTCTTTCTTCACACTTCTAAAGATTCTTCATCCATATCTAGCACTTGTAATCAATCAAATTCATTGTATTATAACATATTCTAACCCAAAATAACTTTATACAAGCCATTTACAGCCTCAAAGCATTGGTTGTGGGTTCTTATCCAATTTGGGACCAGATTTCAATAAGTCTTTCTTCACACTTCTAAACATTCTTCATCCATCTCTAGGACTTGTAATCAATCAAATTCATTGTATTATAACATATTCTAACCCAAAATAAATTTATACAAGCCATTTACTACCTCAAAGCATTGGTTGTGGGTTCTTATCCCATTTGGGACCAGATTTCAACAAGTCTTTCTTCACACTTCTAAACATTCTTCATCCATCTCTGGGACTTGTAATCAATCAAATTCATTGTATTATAACATATTCTAACCCAAAATAACTTTATACAAGCCATTTACTGCCTCACAGCATTGGTTGTGGGTTCTTATCCAATTGGGGACCAGATTTCAATAAGTCTTTCTTCACACTTCTAAACATTCTTCATCCATCTCTAGCACTTGTAATCAATCAAATTCATTGTATTATAACATATTCTAACCCAAAATAACCTTTTACAAGCCATTTACTGCATCAAAGCAATGGTTGTGGGTTCTTATCCCATTTGGGACCAAATTTCAACAAGTCTTTCTTCACACTTCTAACCATTCTTCATCCATGTCTAGGACTTGTAATCAATCAAATTCATTGTATTATAACATATTCTAACCCAAAATAACTTTATACAAGCCATTTACTGCCTCAAAGCATTGGTTTTGGATTCTTACCCCATTTGGGACCAGATTTCAATAAGTCTTTCTTAACACTTCTAAACATTCTTCATCCATCTCTAGGACTTGTAATCAATCAAATTCATTGTATTATAACATATTCTAACCCAAAATAAATTTATACAAGCCATTTACTGCCTCAAAGCATTGGTTGTGGGTTCTTATCCCATTTGGGACCAGATTTCAATAAGTCTTTCTTCACACTTCTAAACATTCTTCATCCATCTCTAGGACTTGTAATCAATCAAATTCATTGTATTATAACATATTCTAACCCAAAATAACTTTATACAAGCCATTTACTGCCTCAAAGCATTGGTTGTGGGTTCTTATCCCATTTGGGACCAGATTTCAATTAGTCTTTCTTCACACTTCTAAACATTCTTCATCCATCTCTAGCACTTGTAATCAATCAAATTCATTGTATTATAACATATTCTAACCCAAAATAACTTTATACAAGCCATTTACTGCCTCAAAGCATTGGTTTTGGATTCTTACCCCATTTGGGACCAGATTTCAATAAGTCTTTCTTAACACTTCTAAACATTCTTCATCCATCTCTAGGACTTGTAATCAATCAAATTCATTGTATTATAACATATTCTAACCCAAAATAAATTTATACAAGCCATTTACTGCCTCAAAGCATTGGTTGTGGGTTTTTATCCCATTTGGGACCAGATTTCAATAAGTCTTTCTTCACACTTCTAAACATTCTTCATCCATCTCTAGGACTTGTAATCAATCAAATTCATTGTATTATAACATATTCTAACCCAAAATAACTTTATACAAGCCATTTACTGCCTCAAAGCATTGGTTGTGGGTTCTTATCCCATTTGGGACCAGATTTCAATTAGTCTTTCTTCACACTTCTAAACATTCTTCATCCATCTCTAGCACTTGTAATCAATCAAATTCATTGTATTATAACATATTCTAACCCAAAATAACTTTATTCAATCCATTTACAGCCTCAAAGCATTGGTTGTGGGTTCTTATCCCATTTGGGACCAATTTTCAACAAGTCTTTCTTCACACTTCTAAAGATTCTTCATCCATCTCTAGCACTTGTAATCAATCAAATTCATTGTATTATAACATATTCTAACCCAAAATAACTTTATACAAGCCATTTACTGCCTCAAAGCATTGGTTGTGGGTTCTTATCCCATTTGGGACCAAATTTCAATAAGTCTTTCTTCACACTTCTAAACATTCTTCATTCATCTCTAGCACTTTTAATCAATCAAATGCATTGTATTATAACATATTCTAACCCAAAATAACCTTTTACAAGCCATTTACTGCCTCAAAGCAATGGTTGTGGGTTCTTATCCCATTTGGGACCAGATTTCATTAAGTCTTTCTTCACACTTCTAAAGATTCTTCATCCATATCTAGCACTTGTAATCAATCAAATTCATTGTATTATAACATATTCTAACCCAAAATAACTTTATACAAGCCATTTACAGCCTCAAAGCATTTGTTGTGGGTTCTTATCCAATTTGGGACCAGATTTCAATAAGTCTTTCTTCACACTTCTAAACATTCTTCATCCATCTCTAGGACTTGTAATCAATCAAATTCATTGTATTATAACATATTCTAACCCAAAATAAATTTATACAAGCCATTTACTGCCTCAAAGCATTGGTTGTGGGTTCTTATCCCATTTGGGACCAGATTTCAACAAGTCTTTCTCCAGACTTCTAAACATTCTTCATCCATCTCTGGGACTTGTAATCAATCAAATTCATTGTATTATAACATATTCTAACCCAAAATAACCTTTTACAAGCCATTTACTGCCTCAAAGCAATGGTTGTGGGTTCTTATCCCATTTGGGACCAGATTTCATTAAGTCTTTCTTCACACTTCTAAAGATTCTTCATCAATATCTAGCACTTGTAATCAATCAAATTCATTGTATTATAACATATTCTAACCCAAAATAACTTTATACAAGCCATTTACAGCCTCAAAGCATTGGTTGTGGGTTCTTATCCAATTTGGGACCAGATTTCAATAAGTCTTTCTTCACACTTCTAAACATTCTTCATCCATCTCTAGGACTTGTAATCAATCAAATTCATTGTATTATAACATATTCTAACCCAAAATAAATTTATACAAGCCATTTACTGCCTCAAAGCATTGGTTGTGGATTCTTATCCCATTTGGGACCAATTTTCAACAAGTCTTTCTTCACACTTCTAAAGATTCTTCATCCATCTCTAGCACTTGTAATCAATCAAATTCATTGTATTATAACATATTCTAACCCAAAATAAATTTATACAAGCCATTTACTGCCTCAAAGCATTGGTTGTGGGTTCTTATCCCATTTGGGACCAGATTTCAATAAGTCTTTCTTCACACTTCTAAACATTCTTCATCCATCTCTAGCACTTGTAATCAATCAAATTCATTGTATTATAACATATTCCAACCCAAAATAACTTTATTCAATCCATTTACAGCCTCAAAGCATTGGTTGTGGGTTCTTATCCCATTTGGGACCAATTTTCAACAAGTCTTTCTTCACACTTCTAAAGATTCTTCATCCATCTCTAGCACTTGTAATCAATCAAATTCATTGTATTATGACATATTCTAACCCAAAATAACTTTATACAAGCCATTTACTGCCTCAAAGCATTGGTTGTGGGTTCTTATCCCATTTGGGACCAGATTTCAATAAGTCTTTCTTCACACTTCTAAACATTCTTCATCCATCTCTAGCACTTTTAATCAATCAAATGCATTGTATTATAACATATTCTAACCCAAAATAACCTTTTACAAGCCATTTACTGCCTCAAAGCAATGGTTGTGGGTTCTTATCCCATTTGGGACCAGATTTCAATAAGTCTTTCTTCACACTTCTAAACATTCTTCATCCATCTCTAGGACTTGTAATCAATCAAATTCATTGTATTATAACATATTCTAACCCAAAATAAATTTATACAAGCCATTTACTGCCTCAAAGCATTGGTTGTGGGTTCTTATCCCATTTGGGACCAATTTTCAACAAGTCTTTCTTCACACTTCTAAAGATTCTTCATCCATCTCTAGCACTTGTAATCAATCAAATTCATTGTATTATAACATATTCTAACCCAAAATAAATTTATACAAGCCATTTACTGCCTCAAAGCATTGGTTGTGGGTTCTTATCCCATTTGGGACCAGATTTCAATAAGTCTTTCTTCACACTTCTAAACATGCTTCATCCATCTCTAGCACTTGTAATCAATCAAATTCATTGTATTATAACATATTCTAACCCAAAATAACTTTATTCAATCCATTTACAGCCTCAAAGCATTGGTTGTGGGTTCTTATCCCATTTGGGACCAATTTTCAACAAGTCTTTCTTCACACTTCTAAAGATTCTTCATCCATCTCTAGCACTTGTAATCAATCAAATTCAATGTATTATAACATATTCTAACCCAAAATAACTTTATACAAGCCATTTACTGCCTCAAAGCATTGGTTGTGGGTTCTTATCCCATTTGGGACCAGATTTCAATAAGTCTTTCTTCACACTTCTAAACATTCTTCATCCATCTCTAGTACTTTTAATCAATCAAATGCATTGTATTATAACATATTCTAACCCAAAATAACCTTTTACAAGCCATTTACTGCCTCAAAGTAATGGTTGTGGGTTCTTATCCCATTTGGGACCAGATTTCATTAAGTCTTTCTTCACACTTCTAAAGATTCTTCATCCATATCTAGCACTTGTAATCAATCAAATTCATTGTATTATAACATATTTTAACCAAAAATAACTTTATACAAGCCATTTACAGCCTCAAAGCATTTGTTGTGGGTTCTTATCCAATTTGGGACCAGATTTCAATAAGTCTTTCTTCACACTTCTAAACATTCTTCATCCATCTCTAGGACTTGTAATCAATCAAATTCATTGTATTATAACATATTCTAACCCAAAATAAATATATACAAGCCATTTACTGCCTCAAAGCATTGGTTGTGGGTTCTTATCCCATTTGGGACCATATTTCAACAAGTCTTTCTCCACACTTCTAAACATTCTTCATCCATCTCTGGGACTTGTAATCAATCAAATTCATTGTATTATAACATATTCTAACCCAAAATAACCTTTTACAAGCCATTTACTGCCTCAAAGCAATGGTTGTGGGTTCTTATCCCATTTGGGACCAGATTTCAACAAGTCTTTCTTCACACTTCTAAACATTCTTCATCCATCTCTAGGACTTGTAATCAATCAAATTCATTGTATTATAACATATTCTAACCCAAAATAACTTTATACAAGCCATTTACTGCCTCACAGCATTGGTTGTGGGTTCTTATCCAATTGGGGACCAGATTTCAATAAGTCTTTCTTCACACTTCTAAAGATTCTTCATCCATATCTAGCACTTGTAATCAATCAAATTCATTGTATTATAACATATTCTAACCCAAAATAACTTTATACAAGCCATTTACAGCCTCAAAGCATTGGTTGTGGGTTCTTATCCAATTTGGGACCAGATTTCAATAAGTCTTTCTTCACACTTCTAAACATTCTCCATCCATCTCTAGGACTTGTAATCAATCAAATTAATTGTATTATAACATATTCTAACCCAAAATAAATTTATACAAGCCATTTACTGCCTCAAAGCATTGGTTGTGGGTTCTTATCCCATTTAGGACCAGATTTCAACAAGTCTTTCTCCACACTTCTAAACATTCTTCATCCATCTCTGGGACTTGTAATCAATCAAATTCATTATATTATAACATATTCTAACCCAAAATAACTTTATACAAGCCATTTACTGCCTCACAGCATTGGTTGTGGGTTCTTATCCAATTGGGGACCATATTTCAATAAGTCTTTCTTCACACTTCTAAACATTCTTCATCCATCTCTAGCACTTGTAATCAATCAAATTCATTGTATTATAACATATTCTAACCCAAAATAACCTTTTACAAGCCATTTACTGCATCAAAGCAATGGTTGTGGGTTCTTATCCCATTTGGGACCAAATTTCAACAAGTCTTTCTTCACACTTCTTGTAAGTTTTCGAAAGGAATTAGAGAAGATTAAGAACAAGTGAGTTTGAGAAAGATTTGAAGAAGAATGCGAGTTTGAAAAGAGAGAGAAGTGTGGTGAAGAAAGAGAGTTCTTCTCATTTCATACCTATAAAAATGACCTAGATACAAACTATATATGGACACTACAAAGAGTATAAAATAATAACAAATATACAAGATATTTTGGCTTCAAGGTTCGAGTGAAAGCGACGGGTCCATGTTGTGTCTCTCCTTAAACAATCACGTGAGTGTCTCTTGTTTTGAAGCTCCAACGGTCACAACACATAGAGGAAGGATCTAGATGCTCATTTCTTCTTCTTCGCAACCTTAAACGGGCCTCTTTATTGGACTGGACAATGAGGCTTGAGGTAATGTCGAGGCTGTACGGATGGACTTGTACGGATGGGCTTGTACGGACGAGGTTGTACGGACGGTCGTGGCTCGAGGCACTCGATCCCGGATGTGATCATTTCTCGAACATGATCATTTCTATATCCAATTTACACTCCCCCTCAAGTTTAACATTTAAGAAGGTCTTTAAGGTTAAAATTGAACCTATAATCACTCACCTCATTAAAAACCTTAGTATAGAAAACCACTTGGGAAAAACTATACATAAGGGAAAAAGAGTGTGAGTGTTATGGTTTGGTGAGATCAACAAGGCCGAGCTTGGAGTGTATATAATCACACACTTGTGGACTAGCCGCTTTGGTGAAGATGTCCGCGAGTTGTTCCGAGCTCTCGGTATAGCATGGTAAGATGACTCCAAGACCAACTTGTTCTCTAACTTTGTGACAATCTACTTCGATGTGCTTTGTTCTTTCGTGGAACACCGAGTTGGATGCAATGTGTATTGCGGCTTGGTTGTCACAATGCATTGTGATTGGCTTTGATGACTCAACTCCCAAGTCTTTAAGAAGTGCCTTAAGCCAAATTAACTCGGTTGTGAGCTTCCTCATGGCACGATACTCGGACTCGGCACTAGACATAGAGACCACCTTTTGCTTCTTACTCTTCCAAGTCACCAAGTTCCCTCCAATGAATGTGCAATAGCCGGTTGTCGAGCGCCTATCTCCATGATCTCCAGCATAATCCGCATCACAATACCCCACTAGCTCCGTGTTCTTGTTGCACCCCATCCATATGCCTTGACCCGGTGCACCCTTGAGATACTTAAGTATGCGGTTCACCATGTTCCAATGATGCACCGTTGGGGCTTGCATATGTTGACTCACCTGGTTCACGGAATAGCAAATGTCAGGTCTAGTAATTGTTAAGTAAATAAGCTTACCCACTAGACGTCGATATTGTGATGCATCTTCATATGGCTCATTTCCTTTCTCCCCCTCTCGGTTAACTTGGAAATCCACTTCTAGTGGTGATGCTACCGGTCTTGAACCTAATTTACCCACTTCATTCAAAAGGTCAAGTGTATATTTTCGTTGAGATATAAATAAACCTTCCTTAGATCTACAAACTTCAATACCAAGAAAATACTTAAGTTCACCAAGATCTTTAATATCAAAAACAGATTTTAGAAAGGATTTGGTGTCTTGTATCCCTACCTTGTCATTCCCGGATATGATGATATCATCCACATATACAAGAATGACTACAATACCTTCTTGGCTAGTGATTGTGAATAGGGTATGATCGGCTTCGGACCTCTTGAAACCTCGTTCCATCAAAGTGTTGCTCAACTTGTGATACCACGCTCGAGGGGATTGTTTTAATCCATATATGGCCTTGTTGAGTTTGAATACCTTCCCGGATTCAATAGTGTCCTCTAGACCCGGTGGTGGTCTCATATACACCTCATCTTCTAACTCCCCTTGTAGAAAAGCATTCTTAACGTCCATTTGCCATAATTCCTATTCTAAGTTAACGGCCAAAGATAGCACAACTCGAATGGTATGGAGTTTGGCTACCGGAGCAAAAGTATCAAGATAGTCTTCTCCATATGTTTGTGTGAATCCCCTTGCTACAAGTCGAGCCTTGTAACGTTCAATCTCTCCATTACTTTTGTACTTGATCGTAAAGATCCACCGTGAAGTGACCGCTTTCTTTCCCTTTGGTAACTCGGCTTCATCCCATGTATGATTGTCTTCCATGGCTTTAACTTCATTGTTTACCGCATCTCTCCATTCTTTATGATCTTTAGCTTCATCATAGCTTTGGGGAATCCAATGTGAATCTACTTGGGTAAGATAGACTTGATATTCCATCGGCAAGTGAGCTAGAGTACACACGGCTTGTATTGGATGAGCCACGGCTACGTTGTTGTAATACACCCGAGTGTTTTTCCAGTTTGAGGGATGAGATTTGATGCGTTCACTTCTTCTTAATTCAATAATTTCTTCTTGAGGTTGTTCTCCTTGATCCACATCATTAGACTCCTCTTGTGTAGGATCTTCTTCTTCACTTAGTGAATTTAAACCCTCTTCGCCCTCACTATACTCATGATCAAGTCCATCATCACCATGATCTAATGGTTCTTCTTCATGATGTGTGTCACTTGCACTTGCTTCTTGATCATTTGTTACTTGATCTGAGGTGGATGTCTTGGTAGACCCATTCTTGTCTTGGAAGCTATCTAGACCGAGCTTCTCCAAGATTACTCGAAGATTTGTTGCACGATCGGAAGGTGATTGAGATAAGTCCTTGAGTTCATCCCAATTCCTCTTGTCATAGTACCCACTTGATTCTACAAACTTCACATCTCTAGAAACCAATACTCTTCTAGCTTCCGGATCATAACACTTGTACCCTTTTTGTGTTGAGGAGTAGCCGATAAGCATGCACTTAGTGCTCTTGGCCTCCAACTTGTTGCGTAACTCTCCTGGTTTTAACACATAACAAACACATCCAAACACACGTAAGTGACTAATAGATGGTTTAGTTTTATTAAGAATTTCAAAGGGAGAGAGATCGCTTAGTATTTTTGTTGGTGTGCGATTGATCAAGTAGCATGCGGCTACTACGGCATCTCCCCAAAATCTCTTTGGCACATTTGTATGAAACATCATTGATCGGGACACCTCCATGAGATGACGGTTCTTTCTCTCGGCCACTCCATTTTGTTGTGGTGTATACGGGCAACTTGTTTGTTGAATGATCCCATGTTTAGCTAAATGTTGTTTGAATGCATGACTTGTGTACTCCCCACCATTATCTGATCTCAAAATCTTAATCTTGGCATTATAGTGGTTAGTCACATAATTTTGAAAACTTATAAAGGCCTCAAGAACTCTATCCTTTGAAGGTAACAAAGTTAACCAAGTATACTTGGATTTTTCATCAATAAAAGTCACATAATACTTTTGATTTTCTCTAGATAAACAAGGTGATGTCCACACATCCGAGTGAATCAAATCAAAACAATTCTCATAAATAGTACTTGATTTAGGATAAACACTTTTGCAATGTTTGCCAAGAATACAAGCTTCACACTCATCATTTTTAAAAGACATATTAGGCAACATAAGATTTAAAGCACGAGAGTGAGGGTGACCAAGTCTAGCATGCCAAATTGCACTATTAGCACTAACAAGAATAGAACTAAAGCAAGAAGGTAAAGTAGGGGATAGTTTCAAGTCCTCAAGCACATATAAGCCATCTTTAGTGGCTCCATGGCCAAGCACCTTACTCGTTTCAATATCCTGAAAATGAATAGTGTGAGGACCAAATATTGCATAACAATTCAAATCGGTAGTAGCTTTCTTAACGGATAACAAGTTTGAAGTAAAGCTAGGCATATAAAAAGCTTTAGATTTCTTATCAAACAATTCTAAATCTCCTACACCTTTAACCGGTACTTTAGTTCCATTAGCAATAACCACATTTCCAATAGCCGGTTTAATGTCACTAATTAACTTAGAGTCACTAATCATATGGTGAGATGCTCCGGAATCAACAATAAGTGGTTTTAAAGTGTTGAGAGCAAGAGTAGCCTTACCGGACGACTCCTTGAGAGCTTTGATGAGTGCATCGAGGTCAGACCTCCTCACCAAGTCAGAAGACGCGGCCATGGCTGCTCCACTCTCCGCAAGACTTTGTACCTTTGTCTCCGGAGCTTGGATCTCACCGGAAACGCTTGCTTGATTAGCCCTTGGTTCTCGGTTGTCTTCTCTTGGGCGAAGGTGAGGGTAAAGTACCCAGCACTTATCCTTGATATGACCCGGTTTCTTGCAATGGTGACAAGTAGGAATGTTCCTCTTGTTGTTGTTGTTATTGTGTCCTCGGTAGTAGCTCTTGTTAGCCGACACTAGCTCCACATTGTTAGCCGACACAAGCTCCCCCTTACCACCAAACAAACCCATGGACCCGTGTTCTCGTTGAACTTGAGAACACACCTCATCAAGACTTGGAAGCTTGTCGGACCGAAGAATATGTTTGATGAGGTCATTGTAAGAAGGATTTAAAGTCAAGAGAAGACCGAACACCTTATCTTGCTCACGACATTCGTTGATGACCACCGGATCCACCGAGCTTGGTCTCAACATTTCAAGCTCTGCCCAAAGAGATCTAAACTTTCCAAAATGCTTGGTAAACTCCATGTCCTCTTGGCTGAGGTTGTTGATAGCACGTTTGACTTCAAAAACCCGGTTCAAGTTAGTAACATTTCCAAAAACATTCTTGAGTGTATCCCACAACTCCTTTGCCGTCTCACAATATGAGTATGCTTCAAGAATAGGCGCCTCTAGAGAGTTTTGAATGAGCCCCAAAACGGTTTGGTCTTCTTGAAACCACTTCACCTTGTCGCAAGGGACAATCTCCTTGCCATCTTCACTTTCCTTTGGAGCTTCACCTTTCTCAATGTGACTCCAAAGTCCACGACCACACAAGGCCGTCTTTGTGGTCCTCGCCCACAACAAATAGTTACCTCCCTTGAGAGTAACCGGAATAACCAAATTCTTCATGACATCCATGACCAAAAATTTCAAGAACAAGCTTCAAGCTTTCAAAATCTTAGAAACCGAAAGAAGAAATTGTACTTAGAGAACGAGAATAGCTAGGATCTTAGGAACCTGGCTCTGATACCATGTAAGTTTTCGAAAGGAATTAGAGAAGATTAAGAACAAGTGAGTTTGAGAAAGATTTGAAGAAGAATGCGAGTTTGAAAAGAGAGAGAAGTGTGGTGAAGAAAGAGAGTTCTTCTCATTTCATACCTATAAAAATGACCTAGATACAAACTATATATGGACACTACAAAGAGTATAAAATAATAACAAATATACAAGATATTTTGGCTTCAAGGTTCGAGTGAAAGCGACGGGTCCATGTTGTGTCTCTCCTTAAACAATCACGTGAGTGTCTCTTGTTTTGAAGCTCCAACGGTCACAACACATAGGGGAAGGATCTAGATGCTCATTTCTTCTTCTTCGCAACCTTAAACGGGCCTCTTTATTGGACTGGACAATGAGGCTTGAGGTAATGTCGAGGCTGTACGGATGGACTTGTACGGATGGGCTTGTACGGACGAGGTTGTACAGACGGTCGTGGCTCGAGGCACTCGATCCCGGATGTGATCATTTCTCGAACATGATCATTTCTATATCCAATTTACAACTTTACCCTCATCTTCGCCCAAGAGAAGACAACCGAGAGCCAAGGGCTAACCAAGTGAGCGTTTCCGGAGAGATTCAAGCTTCGGAGACAAATGTGCAAGTCCTTGAGGAGAGTGGAGCAGCCATGGCCGCTTCCTCTGACTTGGTGAGGAGGTCCGACCTCGATGCACTCATCAAAGCTCTCAAGGAATCGTCCGGTAAGGCTAATCTTGCCCTCAACACTTTAAAACCACTTATTGTTGATTCTGGAGCATCTCACCATATGATTAGCGATTCTAAGTTGATGAGTGATATTAAACCGGCTATTGGAAATGTGGTAATTGCTAATGGAACTAAAGTACCGGTTAAAGGAATAGGTGATTTAGAATTGTTTGATAAGAAGTCTAAAGCATTCTATATGCCTAGTTTTACTTCAAACTTATTATCCGTTAAGAAGGCTACTACCGATTTAAATTGCTATGCAATATTTGGTCCTAACAATATTCACTTTCAGGATATTGAAACGAGTAAGGTGCTTGGCCATGGAGCCACTAAAGATGGCTTATATGTGCTTGAGGACTTGAAACTATCTCCTACTTTATCTTCTTGCTTTAGTTCTATTCTTGTTAGTGCTAATAGTGCAATTTGGCATGCTAGACTTGGTCACCCTCACTCTCGTGCTTTAAATCTTATGTTGCCTAATATGTCTTTTAAAAATGATGATTGTGAAGCTTGTATCCTTGGCAAACATTGCAAAAGTGTTTTTCCTAAATCAAGTACTATTTATGAGAATTGTTTCGATTTGATTCATTCGGATGTGTGGACATCACCTTGCTTATCTAGAGAAAATCAAAAGTATAATGTGACATTTATTGATGAAAAATCTAAGTATACTTGGTTAACTTTGTTACCTTCAAAGGATAGAGTTCTTGAGGCCTTCATGAATTTTCAAAATTATGTGACTAACCACTATAATGCCAAGATTAAGATTTTGAGATCAGATAATGGTGGGGAGTACACAAGTCATACATTCAAACAACACCTAGCTAAACATGGGATCATTCAACAAACGAGTTGTCCGTATACACCACAACAAAATGGTGTGGCCGAGAGAAAGAATCGTCATCTCATGGAGGTGTCCCGATCAATGATGTTTCATACAAATGTACCAAAGAGATTTTGGGGAGATGCTGTAGTAGCCGCATGCTACTTGATCAATCGAACACCAACAAAAATATTAAGCGATCTCTCTCCCTTTGAAATCCTTAACAAAACTAAACCATCTATTAATCACTTACGTGTGTTTGGGTGTGTCTGTTATGTGTTAAGACCAGGAGAGTTACGCAACAAGTTGGAAGCCAAAAGCACCAAGTGCATGCTTATCGGCTACTCCTCAACACAAAAAGGGTACAAGTGTTATGATCCGGAAGCTAGAAAAGTATTGGTCTCTAGAGATGTGAAGTTTGTGGAATCAAGTGGGTATTATGACAAGAGGAATTGGGATGAACTCAAGGACCTATCCCAATCCCCTTCCGATCGTGCAACAAACCTTCGAGTAATCTTGGAAAAGCTTGGTCTAGATAACTTCCAAAACAAGAATGAGTCTACCGAGACGCCTACCTCGGATCAAGCTACTAATGACCAAGAAGAGAGTACTAGTGACACACATCATGGAGAAGAACCATTAGATCATAACAATGATGGCCTTGATCATGAGTATAGTGAAGGTGAAGAAGGTTTAAATTCACTAGGTAAAGAAGAACACTCTACACAAGAGGAGTCTAATGATCTGAATCAAGAAGAACAACCTCAAGAAGAAATCATTGAATTAAGGAGAAGTGAACGCATCAAGTGTCATCCCTCCAATTGGAAGAACACTCGGGTGTACTACAACAATGTGGCCGTGGCTCACCCAATACAAGCCGTGTGTACTCTAGCTCACTTACTGGTGGATTATCAAGTCTATCTTACTCAAGTAGGCTCACATTGGATTCCCCAAAGTTATGATGAGGCTAAAGACCATAAAGAATGGAGAGATGCGGTGAATAATGAAGTTAAAGCCATGGAAGACAATCATACGTGGGATGAAGCCGAGTTGCCAAAGGGAAAGAAAGCGGTTACTTCACGGTGGATATTTACAATCAAGTACAAAAGTAATGGGGAGATTGAACGTTACAAGGCCCGACTTGTAGCTAGGGGATTCACACAAACGTATGGAGAAGATTATCTTGATACGTTTGCCCCGGTAGCCAAACTCCACACTATTCGGGTTGTTCTATCGTTGGCCGTTAACTTGGAGTGGGAGTTATGGCAAATGGACGTCAAGAATGCTTTTCTACAAGGCGAGTTAGAAGATGAGGTGTATATGAGACCACCACCGGGTCTAGAAAACACTATTGGATCCGGGAAAGTATTCAAACTCAACAAGGCCATATATGGGCTAAAACAATCTCCTCGAGCGTGGTATCACAAGTTAAGCAACACCTTGATGGAGAAAGGCTTTAAGAAATCCGAAGCCGATCACACTCTATTCACAATCACTAGCCAAGAAGGTATTGTGGTCATTCTTGTATATGTTGATGATATCATCATATCCGGGAATGACAAGGTAGGGATACAAGACACCAAGTCCTTTCTAAAATCTGTTTTTGATATTAAAGATCTTGGTGAACTTAAGTATTTTCTTGGAATTGAAGTGTGTAGATCTAAGGAAGGTCTCTTTCTATCTCAAAGGAAATACACTCTTGATCTTTTAAATGAAGTAGGGAAACTTGGATCAAGACCGGTAGCATCACCACTCGAAGTGGATTTCCAAGTTGTTCACGAAGGGGATCAAGCTCCATTTGATGATCCATCACAATATCGTCGTCTTGTGGGTAAGCTAATATACTTAACTATAACAAGACCTGATATTTGTTATTCCGTGAACCAGGTGAGCCAACATATGCAAGCCCCAACAATGCATCATTGGAACATGGTGAACCGCATACTCAAGTATCTCAAGGGTGCTCCGGGTCAAGGCATATGGATGGGGTGTAACAAGAACACGGAATTAGTGGGGTATTGTGATGCGGATTATGCCGGAGATCATGGAGATAGGCGCTCTACAACCGGCTATTGCACATTTATTGGAGGGAACTTGGTGACTTGGAAGAGTAAGAAGCAAAAGGTGGTTTCTATGTCTAGTGCCGAGTCCGAGTATCGTGCCATGAGGAAGCTCACAACCGAGTTAATTTGGCTCAAAGCACTCCTTAAAGACTTGGGAGTTGAGTCATCAAAGCCAATCACAATGCATTGTGACAACCAAGCGGCAATACACATTGCATCCAACTCGGTGTTCCACGAAAGAACGAAGCACATTGAAGTAGATTGTCACAAGGTTAGAGAACAAGTTGGTCTTGGAGTTATCTTGCCATGCTATACCGAGAGCTCGGAACAACTCGCGGATATCTTCACAAAAGCGGCTAGTCCACAAGTGTGCGAATATATTCACTCCAAGCTCGGCCTTGTTGATCTCACCAAACCATAACACTCACACTCTTTTTCCCTTATGTATAGTTTTTCCCAAGTGGTTTTCTATACTAAGGTTTTTAATGAGGTGAGTGATTATAGTTTCAAGCTCAACCTTAAAGATCTTCTTAAAGGTTAAGCTTGAGGGGGAGTGTAAATTGGATATAGAAATGATCATGAACAAATGATCATGACCGAGATCGATCGGTCGTCCGAGATGTTCACGTCCGGGATCAAGAGAAACACTCGATCCGTACGTCCGTACGTCCGTACGTCCGTACGTCCGTACCACAAACGGATTCGGCCCGACCATTCAAGGTTTGTCAAGCCCACTTTAGACTCATTTGGTGGCCCTTATAAGAACTTAAGAAGGTCTAGATCCTTCTCCTTGTGACCGTTAGAGAAGAAAGCGCAAGTGGAAGAAGAAGCATCCTATGGAAGATCACGTGTGGACTTAAGGAAAACACAACAGCCTCACGTCGCTTTCCCTCGAACTTGGTCACCAAAATATCTAGATTATTTGTAATTATTTTTACTTCTCTTTGTCTCTCTCTTTAAATAGGTAGTAACTAGGGTATTGTAAAGGTATGAAAAGAGAAAAACTCTCTTTCTTCAACACACTTCTCTCACCTTTCAAACTCGCATTCTTCTTCAAGTCTTCCTCAAACTCACTCGTTCTTAATCTTCTCTAATTCTTTTCGAAAACTTACATCTTCATCCATCTCTAGCACTTGTAATCAATCAAATTCATTGTATTATAACATATTCTAACCCAAAATAACATTATACAAGCCATTTACTGCCTCAAAGCATTGGTTGTGGGTTCTTATCCCATTTGGGACCAGATTTCAATAAGTCTTTCTTCACACTTCTAAACATTCTTCATCCATCTCTAGCACTTTTAATCAATCAAATGCATTGTATTATAACATATTCTAACCCAAAATAACCTTTTACAAGCCATTTACTGCCTCAAAGCAATGGTTGTGGGTTCTTATCCCATTTGGGACCAGATTTCATTAAGTCTTTCTTCACACTTCTAAAGATTCTTCATCCATATCTAGCACTTGTAATCAATCAAATTCATTGTATTATAACATATTCTAACCCAAAATAACTTTATACAAGCCATTTACAGCCTCAAAGCATTTGTTGTGGGTTCTTATCCAATTTGGGACCAGATTTCAATAAGTCTTTCTTCACACTTCTAAAGATTCTTCATCCATATCTAGCACTTGTAATCAATCAAATTCATTGTATTATAACATATTCTAACCCAAAATAACTTTATACAAGCCATTTACAGCCTCAAAGCATTGGTTGTGGGTTCTTATCCAATTTGGGACCAGATTTCAATAAGTCTTTCTTCACACTTCTAAACATTCTTCATCCATCTCTAGGACTTGTAATCAATCAAATTCATTGTATTATAACATATTCTAACCCAAAATAAATTTATACAAGCCATTTACTACCTCAAAGCATTGGTTGTGGGTTCTTATCCCATTTGGGACCAGATTTCAACAAGTCTTTCTTCACACTTCTAAACATTCTTCATCCATCTCTGGGACTTGTAATCAATCAAATTCATTGTATTATAACATATTCTAACCCAAAATAACTTTATACAAGCCATTTACTGCCTCACAGCATTGGTTGTGGGTTCTTATCCAATTGGGGACAAGATTTCAATAAGTCTTTCTTCACACTTCTAAACATTCTTCATCCATCTCTAGCACTTGTAATCAATCAAATTCATTGTATTATAACATATTCTAACCCAAAATAACCTTTTACAAGCCATTTACTGCATCAAAGCAATGGTTGTGGGTTCTTATCCCATTTGGGACCAAATTTCAACAAGTCTTTCTTCACACTTCTAACCATTCTTCATCCATGTCTAGGACTTGTAATCAATCAAATTCATTGTATTATAACATATTCTAACCCAAAATAACTTTATACAAGCCATTTACTGCCTCAAAGCATTGGTTTTGGATTCTTACCCCATTTGGGACCAGATTTCAATAAGTCTTTCTTCACACTTCTAAAGATTCTTCATCCATCTCTAGCACTTGTAATCAATCAAATTCATTGTATTATAACATATTCTAACCCAAAATAACATTATACAAGCCATTTACTGCCTCAAAGCATTGGTTGTGGGTTCTTATCCCATTTGGGACCAGATTTCAATAAGTCTTTCTTCACACTTCTAAACATTCTTCATCCATCTCTAGCACTTTTAATCAATCAAATGCATTGTATTATAACATATTCTAACCCAAAATAACCTTTTACAAGCCATTTACTGCCTCAAAGCAATGGTTGTGGGTTCTTATCCCATTTGGGACCAGATTTCATTAAGTCTTTCTTCACACTTCTAAAGATTCTTTATCCATATCTAGCACTTGTAATCAATCAAATTCATTGTATTATAACATATTCTAACCCAAAATAACTTTATACAAGCCATTTACAGCCTCAAAGCATTTGTTGTGGGTTCTTATCCAATTTGGGACCAGATTTCAATAAGTCTTTCTTCACACTTCTAAACATTCTTCATCCATCTCTAGGACTTGTAATCAATCAAATTCATTGTATTATAACATATTCTAACCCAAAATAAATTTATACAAGCCATTTACTGCCTCAAAGCATTGGTTGTGGGTTCTTATCCCATTTGGGACCAGATTTCAACAAGTCTTTCTCCAGACTTCTAAACATTCTTCATCCATCTCTGGGACTTGTAATCAATCAAATTCATTGTATTATAACATATTCTAACCCAAAATAACCTTTTACAAGCCATTTACTGCCTCAAAGCAATGGTTGTGGGTTCTTATCCCATTTGGGACCAGATTTCAACAAGTCTTTCTCCACACTTCTAAACATTCTTCATCCATCTCTGGGACTTGTAATCAATCAAATTCATTGTATTATAACATATTCTAACCCAAAATAACTTTATACAAGCCATTTACTGCCTCACAGCATTGGTTGTGGGTTCTTATCCAATTGGGGACCATATTTCAATAAGTCTTTCTTCACACTTCTAAACATTCTTCATCCATCTCTAGCACTTGTAATCAATCAAATTCATTGTATTATAACATATTCTAACCCAAAATAACCTTTTACAAGCCATTTACTGCATCAAAGCAATGGTTGTGGGTTCTTATCCCATTTGGGACCAAATTTCAACAAGTCTTTCTTCACACTTCTAACCATTCTTCATCCATGTCTAGGACTTGTAATCAATCAAATTCATTGTATTATAACATATTCTAACCCAAAATAACTTTATACAAGCCATTTACTGCCTCAAAGCATTGGTTTTGGATTCTTACCCCATTTGGGACCAGATTTCAATAAGTCTTTCTTCACACTTCTAAACATTCTTCATCCATCTCTAGCACTTTTAATCAATCAAATGCATTGTATTATAACATATTCTAACCCAAAATAACCTTTTACAAGCCATTTACTGCCTCAAAGCAATGGTTGTGGGTTCTTATCCCATTTGGGACCAGATTTCATTAAGTCTTTCTTCACACTTCTAAAGATACTTCATCCATATCTAGCACTTGTAATCAATCAAATTCATTGTATTATAACATATTCTAACCCAAAATAACTTTATACAAGCCATTTACAGCCTCAAAGCATTTGTTGTGGGTTCTTATCCAATTTGGGACCAGATTTCAATAAGTCTTTCTTCACACTTCTAAACATTCTTCATCCATCTCTAGGCCTTGTAATCAATCAAATTCATTGTATTATAACATATTCTAACCCAAAATAACTTTATACAAGCCATTTACTGCCTCAAAGCATTGGTTGTGGGTTCTTATCCCATTTGGGACCAGATTTCAATAAGTCTTTCTTCACACTTCTAAACATTCTTCATCCATCTCTAGCACTTGTAATCAATCAAATTCATTGTATTATAACATATTCTAACCCAAAATAATTTATTCAATCCATTTACAGCTTCAAAGCATTGGTTGTGGGTTCTTATCCCATTTGGGACCAATTTTCAACAAGTCTTTCTTCACACTTCTAAAGATTCTTCATCCATCTCTAGCACTTGTAATCAATCAAATTCATTGTATTATAACATATTCTAACCCAAAATAACATTATACAAGCCATTTACTGCCTCAAAGCATTGGTTGTGGGTTCTTATCCCATTTGGGGCCAGATTTCAATAAGTCTTTCTTCACACTTCTAAACATTCTTCATCCATCTCTAGCACTTTTAATCAATCAAATGCATTGTATTATAACATATTCTAACCCAAAATAACCTTTTACAAGCCATTTACTGCCTCAAAGCAATGGTTGTGGGTTCTTATCCTATTTGGGACCAGATTTCATTAAGTCTTTCTTCACACTTCTAAAGATTCTTCATCCATATCTAGCACTTGTAATCAATCAAATTCATTGTATTATAACATATTCTAACCCAAAATAACTTTATACAAGCCATTTACAGCCTCAAAGCATTTGTTGTGGGTTCTTATCCAATTTGGGACCAGATTTCAATAAGTCTTTCTTCACACTTCTAAACATTCTTCATCCATCTCTAGGACTTGTAATCAATCAAATTCATTGTATTATAACATATTCTAACCCAAAATAAATTTATACAAGCCATTTACTGCCTCAAAGCATTGGTTGTGGGTTCTTATCCCATTTGGGACCAGATTTCAACAAGTCTTTCTCCAGACTTCTAAACATTCTTCATCCATCTCTGGGACTTGTAATCAATCAAATTCATTGTATTATAACATATTCTAACCCAAAATAACCTTTTACAAGCCATTTACTGCCTCAAAGCAATGGTTGTGGGTTCTTATCCCATTTGGGACCAGATTTCAACAAGTCTTTCTCCACACTTCTAAACATTCTTCATCCATCTCTGGGACTTGTAATCAATCAAATTCATTGTATTATAACATATTCTAACCCAAAATAACTTTATACAAGCCATTTACTGCCTCACAGCATTGGTTGTGGGTTCTTATCCAATTGGGGACAAGATTTCAATAAGTCTTTCTTCACACTTCTAAACATTCTTCATCCATCTCTAGCACTTGTAATCAATCAAATTCATTGTATTATAACATATTCTAACCCAAAATAACCTTTTACAAGCCATTTACTGCATCAAAGCAATGGTTGTGGGTTCTTATCCCATTTGGGACCAAATTTCAACAAGTCTTTCTTCACACTTCTAACCATTCTTCATCCATGTCTAGGACTTGTAATCAATCAAATTCATTGTATTATAACATATTCTAACCCAAAATAACTTTATACAAGCCATTTACTGCCTCAAAGCATTGGTTTTGGATTCTTACCCCATTTGGGACCAGATTTCAATAAGTCTTTCTTCACACTTCTAAAGATTCTTCATCCATCTCTAGCACTTGTAATCAATCAAATTCATTGTATTATAACATATTCTAACCCAAAATAACATTATACAAGCCATTTACTGCCTCAAAGCATTGGTTGTGGGTTCTTATCCCATTTGGGACCAGATTTCAATAAGTCTTTCTTCACACTTCTAAACATTCTTCATCCATCTCTAGCACTTTTAATCAATCAAATGCATTGTATTATAACATATTCTAACCCAAAATAACCTTTTACAAGCCATTTACTGCCTCAAAGCAATGGTTGTGGGTTCTTATCCCATTTGGGACCAGATTTCATTAAGTCTTTCTTCACACTTCTAAAGATTCTTTATCCATATCTAGCACTTGTAATCAATCAAATTCATTGTATTATAACATATTCTAACCCAAAATAACTTTATACAAGCCATTTACAGCCTCAAAGCATTTGTTGTGGGTTCTTATCCAATTTGGGACCAGATTTCAATAAGTCTTTCTTCACACTTCTAAACATTCTTCATCCATCTCTAGGACTTGTAATCAATCAAATTCATTGTATTATAACATATTCTAACCCAAAATAAATTTATACAAGCCATTTACTGCCTCAAAGCATTGGTTGTGGGTTCTTATCCCATTTGGGACCAGATTTCAACAAGTCTTTCTCCAGACTTCTAAACATTCTTCATCCATCTCTGGGACTTGTAATCAATCAAATTCATTGTATTATAACATATTCTAACCCAAAATAACCTTTTACAAGCCATTTACTGCCTCAAAGCAATGGTTGTGGGTTCTTATCCCATTTGGGACCAGATTTCAACAAGTCTTTCTCCACACTTCTAAACATTCTTCATCCATCTCTGGGACTTGTAATCAATCAAATTCATTGTATTATAACATATTCTAACCCAAAATAACTTTATACAAGCCATTTACTGCCTCACAGCATTGGTTGTGGGTTCTTATCCAATTGGGGACCATATTTCAATAAGTCTTTCTTCACACTTCTAAACATTCTTCATCCATCTCTAGCACTTGTAATCAATCAAATTCATTGTATTATAACATATTCTAACCCAAAATAACCTTTTACAAGCCATTTACTGCATCAAAGCAATGGTTGTGGGTTCTTATCCCATTTGGGACCAAATTTCAACAAGTCTTTCTTCACACTTCTAACCATTCTTCATCCATGTCTAGGACTTGTAATCAATCAAATTCATTGTATTATAACATATTCTAACCCAAAATAACTTTATACAAGCCATTTACTGCCTCAAAGCATTGGTTTTGGATTCTTACCCCATTTGGGACCAGATTTCAATAAGTCTTTCTTCACACTTCTAAACATTCTTCATCCATCTCTAGCACTTTTAATCAATCAAATGCATTGTATTATAACATATTCTAACCCAAAATAACCTTTTACAAGCCATTTACTGCCTCAAAGCAATGGTTGTGGGTTCTTATCCCATTTGGGACCAGATTTCATTAAGTCTTTCTTCACACTTCTAAAGATACTTCATCCATATCTAGCACTTGTAATCAATCAAATTCATTGTATTATAACATATTCTAACCCAAAATAACTTTATACAAGCCATTTACAGCCTCAAAGCATTTGTTGTGGGTTCTTATCCAATTTGGGACCAGATTTCAATAAGTCTTTCTTCACACTTCTAAACATTCTTCATCCATCTCTAGGCCTTGTAATCAATCAAATTCATTGTATTATAACATATTCTAACCCAAAATAACTTTATACAAGCCATTTACTGCCTCAAAGCATTGGTTGTGGGTTCTTATCCCATTTGGGACCAGATTTCAATAAGTCTTTCTTCACACTTCTAAACATTCTTCATCCATCTCTAGCACTTGTAATCAATCAAATTCATTGTATTATAACATATTCTAACCCAAAATAATTTATTCAATCCATTTACAGCTTCAAAGCATTGGTTGTGGGTTCTTATCCCATTTGGGACCAATTTTCAACAAGTCTTTCTTCACACTTCTAAAGATTCTTCATCCATCTCTAGCACTTGTAATCAATCAAATTCATTGTATTATAACATATTCTAACCCAAAATAACATTATACAAGCCATTTACTGCCTCAAAGCATTGGTTGTGGGTTCTTATCCCATTTGGGGCCAGATTTCAATAAGTCTTTCTTCACACTTCTAAACATTCTTCATCCATCTCTAGCACTTTTAATCAATCAAATGCATTGTATTATAACATATTCTAACCCAAAATAACCTTTTACAAGCCATTTACTGCCTCAAAGCAATGGTTGTGGGTTCTTATCCTATTTGGGACCAGATTTCATTAAGTCTTTCTTCACACTTCTAAAGATTCTTCATCCATATCTAGCACTTGTAATCAATCAAATTCATTGTATTATAACATATTCTAACCCAAAATAACTTTATACAAGCCATTTACAGCCTCAAAGCATTTGTTGTGGGTTCTTATCCAATTTGGGACCAGATTTCAATAAGTCTTTCTTCACACTTCTAAACATTCTTCATCCATCTCTAGGACTTGTAATCAATCAAATTCATTGTATTATAACATATTCTAACCCAAAATAAATTTATACAAGCCATTTACTGCCTCAAAGCATTGGTTGTGGGTTCTTATCCCATTTGGGACCAGATTTCAACAAGTCTTTCTCCAGACTTCTAAACATTCTTCATCCATCTCTGGGACTTGTAATCAATCAAATTCATTGTATTATAACATATTCTAACCCAAAATAACCTTTTACAAGCCATTTACTGCCTCAAAGCAATGGTTGTGGGTTCTTATCCCATTTGGGACCAGATTTCAACAAGTCTTTCTCCACACTTCTAAACATTCTTCATCCATCTCTGGGACTTGTAATCAATCAAATTCATTGTATTATAACATATTCTAACCCAAAATAACTTTATACAAGCCATTTACTGCCTCACAGCATTGGTTGTGGGTTCTTATCCAATTGGGGACCATATTTCAATAAGTCTTTCTTCACACTTCTAAACATTCTTCATCCATCTCTAGCACTTGTAATCAATCAAATTCATTGTATTATAACATATTCTAACCCAAAATAACCTTTTACAAGCCATTTACTGCATCAAAGCAATGGTTGTGGGTTCTTATCCCATTTGGGACCAAATTTCAACAAGTCTTTCTTCACACTTCTAACCATTCTTCATCCATGTCTAGGACTTGTAATCAATCAAATTCATTGTATTATAACATATTCTAACCCAAAATAACTTTATACAAGCCATTTACTGCCTCAAAGCATTGGTTTTGGATTCTTACCCCATTTGGGACCAGATTTCAATAAGTCTTTCTTCACACTTCTAAACATTCTTCATCCATCTCTAGCACTTTTAATCAATCAAATGCATTGTATTATAACATATTCTAACCCAAAATAACCTTTTACAAGCCATTTACTGCCTCAAAGCAATGGTTGTGGGTTCTTATCCCATTTGGGACCAGATTTCATTAAGTCTTTCTTCACACTTCTAAAGATACTTCATCCATATCTAGCACTTGTAATCAATCAAATTCATTGTATTATAACATATTCTAACCCAAAATAACATTATACAAGCCATTTACTGCCTCAAAGCATTGGTTGTGGGTTCTTATCCCATTTGGGGCCAGATTTCAATAAGTCTTTCTTCACACTTCTAAACATTCTTCATCCATCTCTAGCACTTTTAATCAATCAAATGCATTGTATTATAACATATTCTAACCCAAAATAACCTTTTACAAGCCATTTACTGCCTCAAAGCAATGGTTGTGGGTTCTTATCCAATTTGGGACCAGATTTCAATAAGTCTTTCTTCACACTTCTAAAGATTCTTCATCCATATCTAGCACTTGTAATCAATCAAATTCATTGTATTATAACATATTCTAACCCAAAATAACTTTATACAAGCCATTTACAGCCTCAAAGCATTGGTTGTGGGTTCTTATCCAATTTGGGACCAGATTTCAATAAGTCTTTCTTCACACTTCTAAACATTCTTCATCCATCTCTAGGACTTGTAATCAATCAAATTCATTGTATTATAACATATTCTAACCCAAAATAAATTTATACAAGCCATTTACTACCTCAAAGCATTGGTTGTGGGTTCTTATCCCATTTGGGACCAGATTTCAACAAGTCTTTCTTCACACTTCTAAACATTCTTCATCCATCTCTGGGACTTGTAATCAATCAAATTCATTGTATTATAACATATTCTAACCCAAAATAACTTTATACAAGCCATTTACTGCCTCACAGCATTGTTTGTGGGTTCTTATCCAATTGGGGACCAGATTTCAATAAGTCTTTCTTCACACTTCTAAACATTCTTCATCCATCTCTAGCACTTGTAATCAATCAAATTCATTGTATTATAACATATTCTAACCCAAAATAACATTATACAAGCCATTTACTGCCTCAAAGCATTGGTTGTGGGTTCTTATCCCATTTGGGGCCAGATTTCAATAAGTCTTTCTTCACACTTCTAAACATTCTTCATCCATCTCTAGCACTTTTAATCAATCAAATGCATTGTATTATAACATATTCTAACCCAAAATAACCTTTTACAAGCCATTTACTGCCTCAAAGCAATGGTTGTGGGTTCTTATCCTATTTGGGACCAGATTTCATTAAGTCTTTCTTCACACTTCTAAAGATTCTTCATCCATATCTAGCACTTGTAATCAATCAAATTCATTGTATTATAACATATTCTAACCCAAAATAACTTTATACAAGCCATTTACAGCCTCAAAGCATTTGTTGTGGGTTCTTATCCAATTTGGGACCAGATTTCAATAAGTCTTTCTTCACACTTCTAAACATTCTTCATCCATCTCTAGGACTTGTAATCAATCAAATTCATTGTATTATAACATATTCTAACCCAAAATAAATTTATACAAGCCATTTACTGCCTCAAAGCATTGGTTGTGGGTTCTTATCCCATTTGGGACCAGATTTCAACAAGTCTTTCTCCAGACTTCTAAACATTCTTCATCCATCTCTGGGACTTGTAATCAATCAAATTCATTGTATTATAACATATTCTAACCCAAAATAACCTTTTACAAGCCATTTACTGCCTCAAAGCAATGGTTGTGGGTTCTTATCCCATTTGGGACCAGATTTCAACAAGTCTTTCTCCACACTTCTAAACATTCTTCATCCATCTCTGGGACTTGTAATCAATCAAATTCATTGTATTATAACATATTCTAACCCAAAATAACTTTATACAAGCCATTTACTGCCTCACAGCATTGGTTGTGGGTTCTTATCCAATTGGGGACCATATTTCAATAAGTCTTTCTTCACACTTCTAAACATTCTTCATCCATCTCTAGCACTTGTAATCAATCAAATTCATTGTATTATAACATATTCTAACCCAAAATAACCTTTTACAAGCCATTTACTGCATCAAAGCAATGGTTGTGGGTTCTTATCCCATTTGGGACCAAATTTCAACAAGTCTTTCTTCACACTTCTAACCATTCTTCATCCATGTCTAGGACTTGTAATCAATCAAATTCATTGTATTATAACATATTCTAACCCAAAATAACTTTATACAAGCCATTTACTGCCTCAAAGCATTGGTTTTGGATTCTTACCCCATTTGGGACCAGATTTCAATAAGTCTTTCTTCACACTTCTAAACATTCTTCATCCATCTCTAGCACTTTTAATCAATCAAATGCATTGTATTATAACATATTCTAACCCAAAATAACCTTTTACAAGCCATTTACTGCCTCAAAGCAATGGTTGTGGGTTCTTATCCCATTTGGGACCAGATTTCATTAAGTCTTTCTTCACACTTCTAAAGATACTTCATCCATATCTAGCACTTGTAATCAATCAAATTCATTGTATTATAACATATTCTAACCCAAAATAACTTTATACAAGCCATTTACAGCCTCAAAGCATTTGTTGTGGGTTCTTATCCAATTTGGGACCAGATTTCAATAAGTCTTTCTTCACACTTCTAAACATTCTTCATCCATCTCTAGGACTTGTAATCAATCAAATTCATTGTATTATAACATATTCTAACCCAAAATAAATTTATACAAGCCATTTACTGCCTCAAAGCATTGGTTGTGGGTTCTTATCCCATTTGGGACCAGATTTTAACAAGTCTTTCTCCAGACTTCTAAACATTCTTCATCCATCTCTGGGACTTGTAATCAATCAAATTCATTGTATTATAACATATTCTAACCCAAAATAACCTTTTACAAGCCATTTACTGCCTCAAAGCAATGGTTGTGGGTTCTTATCCCATTTGGGACCAGATTTCATTAAGTCTTTCTTCACACTTCTAAAGATTCTTCATTAGCACTTGTAATCAATCAAATTCATTGTATTATAACATATTCTAACCCAAAATAACTTTATACAAGCCATTTACAGCCTCAAAGCATTGGTTGTGGGTTCTTATCCAATTTGGGACCATATTTCAATAAGTCTTTCTTCACACTTCTAAACATTCTTCATCCATCTCTAGGACTTGTAATCAATCAAATTCATTGTATTATAACATATTCTAACCCAAAATAAATTTATACAAGCCATTTACTACCTCAAAGCATTGGTTGTGGGTTCTTATCCCATTTGGGACCAGATTTCAACAAGTCTTTCTTCACACTTCTAAACATTCTTCATCCATCTCTGGGACTTGTAATCAATCAAATTCATTGCATTATAACATATTCTAACCCAAAATAACTTTATACAAGCCATTTACTGCCTCAAAGCATTGGTTTTGGATTCTTACCCCATTTGGGACCAGATTTCAATAAGTCTTTCTTAACACTTCTAAACATTCTCCATCCATCTCTAGGACTTGTAATCAATCAAATTCATTGTATTATAACATATTCTAACCCAAAATAAATTTATACAAGCCATTTACTGCCTCAAAGCATTGGTTGTGGGTTCTTATCCCATTTGGGACCAGATTTCAATAAGTCTTTCTTCACACTTCTAAACATTCTTCATCCATCTCTAGCACTTTTAATCAATCAAATGCATTGTATTATAACATATTCTAACCCAAAATAACCTTTTACAAGCCATTTACTGCCTCAAAGCAATGGTTGTGGGTTCTTATCCCATTTGGGACCAGATTTCATTAAGTCTTTCTTCACACTTCTAAAGATTCTTCATCCATATCTAGCACTTGTAATCAATCAAATTCATTGTATTATAACATATTCTAACCCAAAATAACTTTATACAAGCCATTTACTGCCTCACAGCATTGGTTGTGGGTTCTTATCCAATTGGGGACCATATTTCAATAAGTCTTTCTTCACACTTCTAAACATTCTTCATCCATCTCTAGCACTTGTAATCAATCAAATTCATTGTATTATAACATATTCTAACCCAAAATAACCTTTTACAAGCCATTTACTGCATCAAAGCAATGGTTGTGGGTTCTTATCCCATTTGGGACCAAATTTCAACAAGTCTTTCTTCACACTTCTAACCATTCTTCATCCATGTCTAGGACTTGTAATCAATCAAATTCATTGTATTATAACATATTCTAACCCAAAATAACTTTATACAAGCCATTTACTGCCTCAAAGCATTGGTTTTGGATTCTTACCCCATTTGGGACCAGATTTCAATAAGTCTTTCTTCACACTTCTAAACATTCTTCATCCATCTCTAGCACTTTTAATCAATCAAATGCATTGTATTATAACATATTCTAACCCAAAATAACCTTTTACAAGCCATTTACTGCCTCAAAGCAATGGTTGTGGGTTCTTATCCCATTTGGGACCAGATTTCATTAAGTCTTTCTTCACACTTCTAAAGATACTTCATCCATATCTAGCACTTGTAATCAATCAAATTCATTGTATTATAACATATTCTAACCCAAAATAACTTTATACAAGCCATTTACAGCCTCAAAGCATTTGTTGTGGGTTCTTATCCAATTTGGGACCAGATTTCAATAAGTCTTTCTTCACACTTCTAAACATTCTTCATCCATCTCTAGGACTTGTAATCAATCAAATTCATTGTATTATAACATATTCTAACCCAAAATAAATTTATACAAGCCATTTACTGCCTCAAAGCATTGGTTGTGGGTTCTTATCCCATTTGGGACCAGATTTTAACAAGTCTTTCTCCAGACTTCTAAACATTCTTCATCCATCTCTGGGACTTGTAATCAATCAAATTCATTGTATTATAACATATTCTAACCCAAAATAACCTTTTACAAGCCATTTACTGCCTCAAAGCAATGGTTGTGGGTTCTTATCCCATTTGGGACCAGATTTCATTAAGTCTTTCTTCACACTTCTAAAGATTCTTCATTAGCACTTGTAATCAATCAAATTCATTGTATTATAACATATTCTAACCCAAAATAACTTTATACAAGCCATTTACAGCCTCAAAGCATTGGTTGTGGGTTCTTATCCAATTTGGGACCATATTTCAATAAGTCTTTCTTCACACTTCTAAACATTCTTCATCCATCTCTAGGACTTGTAATCAATCAAATTCATTGTATTATAACATATTCTAACCCAAAATAAATTTATACAAGCCATTTACTACCTCAAAGCATTGGTTGTGGGTTCTTATCCCATTTGGGACCAGATTTCAACAAGTCTTTCTTCACACTTCTAAACATTCTTCATCCATCTCTGGGACTTGTAATCAATCAAATTCATTGCATTATAACATATTCTAACCCAAAATAACTTTATACAAGCCATTTACTGCCTCAAAGCATTGGTTTTGGATTCTTACCCCATTTGGGACCAGATTTCAATAAGTCTTTCTTAACACTTCTAAACATTCTCCATCCATCTCTAGGACTTGTAATCAATCAAATTCATTGTATTATAACATATTCTAACCCAAAATAAATTTATACAAGCCATTTACTGCCTCAAAGCATTGGTTGTGGGTTCTTATCCCATTTGGGACCAGATTTCAATAAGTCTTTCTTCACACTTCTAAACATTCTTCATCCATCTCTAGCACTTTTAATCAATCAAATGCATTGTATTATAACATATTCTAACCCAAAATAACCTTTTACAAGCCATTTACTGCCTCAAAGCAATGGTTGTGGGTTCTTATCCCATTTGGGACCAGATTTCATTAAGTCTTTCTTCACACTTCTAAAGATTCTTCATCCATATCTAGCACTTGTAATCAATCAAATTCATTGTATTATAACATATTCTAACCCAAAATAACTTTATACAAGCCATTTACTGCCTCACAGCATTGGTTGTGGGTTCTTATCCAATTGGGGACCATATTTCAATAAGTCTTTCTTCACACTTCTAAACATTCTTCATCCATCTCTAGCACTTGTAATCAATCAAATTCATTGTATTATAACATATTCTAACCCAAAATAACCTTTTACAAGCCATTTACTGCATCAAAGCAATGGTTGTGGGTTCTTATCCCATTTGGGACCAAATTTCAACAAGTCTTTCTTCACACTTCTAACCATTCTTCATCCATGTCTAGGACTTGTAATCAATCAAATTCATTGTATTATAACATATTCTAACCCAAAATAACTTTATACAAGCCATTTACTGCCTCAAAGCATTGGTTTTGGATTCTTACCCCATTTGGGACCAGATTTCAATAAGTCTTTCTTCACACTTCTAAACATTCTTCATCCATCTCTAGCACTTTTAATCAATCAAATGCATTGTATTATAACATATTCTAACCCAAAATAACCTTTTACAAGCCATTTACTGCCTCAAAGCAATGGTTGTGGGTTCTTATCCAATTTGGGACCAGATTTCAATAAGTCTTTCTTCACACTTCTAAAGATTCTTCATCCATATCTAGCACTTGTAATCAATCAAATTCATTGTATTATAACATATTCTAACCCAAAATAACTTTATACAAGCCATTTACAGCCTCAAAGCATTTGTTGTGGGTTCTTATCCAATTTGGGACCAGATTTCAATAAGTCTTTCTTCACACTTCTAAACATTCTTCATCCATCTCTAGGCCTTGTAATCAATCAAATTCATTGTATTATAACATATTCTAACCCAAAATAACTTTATACAAGCCATTTACTGCCTCAAAGCATTGGTTGTGGGTTCTTATCCCATTTGGGACCAGATTTCAATAAGTCTTTCTTCACACTTCTAAACATTCTTCATCCATCTCTAGCACTTGTAATCAATCAAATTCATTGTATTATAACATATTCTAACCCAAAATAACTTTATTCAATCCATTTACAGCTTCAAAGCATTGGTTGTGGGTTCTTATCCCATTTGGGACCAATTTTCAACAAGTCTTTCTTCACACTTCTAAAGATTCTTCATCCATCTCTAGCACTTGTAATCAATCAAATTCATTGTATTATAACATATTCTAACCCAAAATAACATTATACAAGCCATTTACTGCCTCAAAGCATTGGTTGTGGGTTCTTATCCCATTTGGGGCCAGATTTCAATAAGTCTTTCTTCACACTTCTAAACATTCTTCATCCATCTCTAGCACTTTTAATCAATCAAATGCATTGTATTATAACATATTCTAACCCAAAATAACCTTTTACAAGCCATTTACTGCCTCAAAGCAATGGTTGTGGGTTCTTATCCTATTTGGGACCAGATTTCATTAAGTCTTTCTTCACACTTCTAAAGATTCTTCATCCATATCTAGCACTTGTAATCAATCAAATTCATTGTATTATAACATATTCTAACCCAAAATAACTTTATACAAGCCATTTACAGCCTCAAAGCATTTGTTGTGGGTTCTTATCCAATTTGGGACCAGATTTCAATAAGTCTTTCTTCACACTTCTAAACATTCTTCATCCATCTCTAGGACTTGTAATCAATCAAATTCATTGTATTATAACATATTCTAACCCAAAATAAATTTATACAAGCCATTTACTGCCTCAAAGCATTGGTTGTGGGTTCTTATCCCATTTGGGACCAGATTTCAACAAGTCTTTCTCCAGACTTCTAAACATTCTTCATCCATCTCTGGGACTTGTAATCAATCAAATTCATTGTATTATAACATATTCTAACCCAAAATAACCTTTTACAAGCCATTTACTGCCTCAAAGCAATGGTTGTGGGTTCTTATCCCATTTGGGACCAGATTTCAACAAGTCTTTCTCCACACTTCTAAACATTCTTCATCCATCTCTGGGACTTGTAATCAATGAAATTCATTGTATTATAACATATTCTAACCCAAAATAACTTTATACAAGCCATTTACTGCCTCACAGCATTGGTTGTGGGTTCTTATCCAATTGGGGACCATATTTCAATAAGTCTTTCTTCACACTTCTAAACATTCTTCATCCATCTCTAGCACTTGTAATCAATCAAATTCATTGTATTATAACATATTCTAACCCAAAATAACCTTTTACAAGCCATTTACTGCATCAAAGCAATGGTTGTGGGTTCTTATCCCATTTGGGACCAAATTTCAACAAGTCTTTCTTCACACTTCTAACCATTCTTCATCCATGTCTAGGACTTGTAATCAATCAAATTCATTGTATTATAACATATTCTAACCCAAAATAACTTTATACAAGCCATTTACTGCCTCAAAGCATTGGTTTTGGATTCTTACCCCATTTGGGACCAGATTTCAATAAGTCTTTCTTCACACTTCTAAACATTCTTCATCCATCTCTAGCACTTTTAATCAATCAAATGCATTGTATTATAACATATTCTAACCCAAAATAACCTTTTACAAGCCATTTACTGCCTCAAAGCAATGGTTGTGGGTTCTTATCCCATTTGGGACCAGATTTCATTAAGTCTTTCTTCACACTTCTAAAGATACTTCATCCATATCTAGCACTTGTAATCAATCAAATTCATTGTATTATAACATATTCTAACCCAAAATAACTTTATACAAGCCATTTACAGCCTCAAAGCATTTGTTGTGGGTTCTTATCCAATTTGGGACCAGATTTCAATAAGTCTTTCTTCACACTTCTAAACATTCTTCATCCATCTCTAGGACTTGTAATCAATCAAATTCATTGTATTATAACATATTCTAACCCAAAATAAATTTATACAAGCCATTTACTGCCTCAAAGCATTGGTTGTGGGTTCTTATCCCATTTGGGACCAGATTTTAACAAGTCTTTCTCCAGACTTCTAAACATTCTTCATCCATCTCTGGGACTTGTAATCAATCAAATTCATTGTATTATAACATATTCTAACCCAAAATAACCTTTTACAAGCCATTTACTGCCTCAAAGCAATGGTTGTGGGTTCTTATCCCATTTGGGACCAGATTTCATTAAGTCTTTCTTCACACTTCTAAAGATTCTTCATTAGCACTTGTAATCAATCAAATTCATTGTATTATAACATATTCTAACCCAAAATAACTTTATACAAGCCATTTACAGCCTCAAAGCATTGGTTGTGGGTTCTTATCCAATTTGGGACCATATTTCAATAAGTCTTTCTTCACACTTCTAAACATTCTTCATCCATCTCTAGGACTTGTAATCAATCAAATTCATTGTATTATAACATATTCTAACCCAAAATAAATTTATACAAGCCATTTACTACCTCAAAGCATTGGTTGTGGGTTCTTATCCCATTTGGGACCAGATTTCAACAAGTCTTTCTTCACACTTCTAAACATTCTTCATCCATCTCTGGGACTTGTAATCAATCAAATTCATTGTATTATAACATATTCTAACCCAAAATAACTTTATACAAGCCATTTACTGCCTCAAAGCATTGGTTTTGGATTCTTACCCCATTTGGGACCAGATTTCAATAAGTCTTTCTTAACACTTCTAAACATTCTCCATCCATCTCTAGGACTTGTAATCAATCAAATTCATTGTATTATAACATATTCTAACCCAAAATAAATTTATACAAGCCATTTACTGCCTCAAAGCATTGGTTGTGGGTTCTTATCCCATTTGGGACCAGATTTCAATAAGTCTTTCTTCACACTTCTAAACATTCTTCATCCATCTCTAGCACTTTTAATCAATCAAATGCATTGTATTATAACATATTCTAACCCAAAATAACCTTTTACAAGCCATTTACTGCCTCAAAGCAATGGTTGTGGGTTCTTATCCCATTTGGGACCAGATTTCATTAAGTCTTTCTTCACACTTCTAAAGATTCTTCATCCATATCTAGCACTTGTAATCAATCAAATTCATTGTATTATAACATATTCTAACCCAAAATAACTTTATACAAGCCATTTACAGCCTCAAAGCATTTGTTGTGGGTTCTTATCCAATTTGGGACCAGATTTCAATAAGTCTTTCTTCACACTTCTAAACATTCTTCATCCATCTCTAGGACTTGTAATCAATCAAATTCATTGTATTATAACATATTCTAACCCAAAATAAATTTATACAAGCCATTTACTGCCTCAAAGCATTGGTTGTGGGTTCTTATCCCATTTGGGACCAGATTTCAACAAGTCTTTCTCCAGACTTCTAAACATTCTTCATCCATCTCTGGGACTTGTAATCAATCAAGTTCATTGTATTATAACATATTCTAACCCAAAATAACCTTTTACAAGCCATTTACTGCCTTAAAGCAATGGTTGTGGGTTCTTATCCCATTTGGGACCAGATTTCATTAAGTCTTTCTTCACACTTCTAAAGATTCTTCATCCATATCTAGCACTTGTAATCAATCAAATTCATTGTATTATAACATATTCTAACCCAAAATAACTTTATACAAGCCATTTACAGCCTCAAAGCATTGGTTGTGGGTTCTTATCCAATTTGGGACCAGATTTCAATAAGTCTTTCTTCACACTTCTAAACATTCTTTATCCATCTCTAAGACTTGTAATCAATCAAATTCATTGTATTATAACATATTCTAACCCAAAATAAATTTATACAAGCCATTTACTGCCTCAAAGCATTGGTTGTGGGTTCTTATCCCATTTGTGACCAGATTTCAATAAGTCTTTCTTCACACTTCTAAACATTCTTCATCCATCTCTAGCACTTGTAATCAATCAAATTCATTGTATTATAACATATTCTAACCCAAAATAACTTTATACAATCCATTTACAGCCTCAAAGCATTGGTTGTGGGTTCTTATCCCATTTGGGACCAATTTTCAACAAGTCTTTCTTTACACTTCTAAACATTCTTCATCCATCTCTAGCACTTTTAATCAATCAAATGCATTGTATTATAACATATTCTAACCCAAAATAACCTTTTACAAGCCATTTACTGCCTCAAAGCAATGGTTGTGGGTTCTTATCCCATTTGGGACCAGATTTCATTAAGTCTTTCTTCACACTTCTAAAGATTCTTCATCCATATCTAGCACTTGTAATCAATCAAATTCATTGTATTATAACATATTCTAACCCAAAATAACTTTATACAAGCCATTTACAGCCTCAAAGCATTGGTTGTGGGTTCTTATCCAATTTGGGACCAGATTTCAATAAGTCTTTCTTCACACTTCTAAACATTCTTCATCCATCTCTAGGACTTGTAATCAATCAAATTCATTGTATTATAACATATTCTAACCCAAAATAAATTTATACAAGCCATTTACTACCTCATAGCATTGGTTGTGGGTTCTTATCCCATTTGGGACCAGATTTCAACAAGTCTTTCTCCAGACTTCTAAACATTCTTCATCCATCTCTGGGACTTGTAATCAATCAAATTCATTGTATTATAACATATTCTAACCCAAAATAACTTTATACAAGCCATTTACAGCCTCAAAGCATTTGTTGTGGGTTCTTATCCAATTTGGGACCAGATTTCAATAAGTCTTTCTTCACACTTCTAAACATTCTTCATCCATCTCTAGGACTTGTAATCAATCAAATTCATTGTATTATAACATATTCTAACCCAAAATAAATTTATACAAGCCATTTACAGCCTCAAAGCATTGGTTGTGGGTTCTTATCCAATTTGGGACCAGATTTCAATAAGTCTTTCTTCACACTTCTAAACATTCTTCATCCATCTCTAGCACTTTTAATCAATCAAATGCATTGTATTATAACATATTCTAACCCAAAATAACCTTTTACAAGCCATTTACTGCCTCAAAGCAATGGTTGTGGGTTCTTATCCCATTTGGGACCAGATTTCATTAAGTCTTTCTTCACACTTCTAAAGATTCTTCATCCATATCTAGCACTTGTAATCAATCAAATTCATTGTATTATAACATATTCTAACCCAAAATAACTTTATACAAGCCATTTACAGCCTCAAAGCATTTGTTGTGGGTTCTTATCCAATTTGGGACCAGATTTCAATAAGTCTTTCTTCACACTTCTAAACATTCTTCATCCATCTCTAGGACTTGTAATCAATCAAATTCATTGTATTATAACATATTCTAACCCAAAATAAATTTATACAAGCCATTTACTGCCTCAAAGCATTGGTTGTGGGTTCTTATCCCATTTAGGACCAGATTTCAACAAGTCTTTCTCCAGACTTCTAAACATTCTTCATCCATCTCTGGGACTTGTAATCAATCAAGTTCATTGTATTATAACATATTCTAACCCAAAATAACCTTTTACAAGCCATTTACTGCCTTAAAGCAATGGTTGTGGGTTCTTATCCCATTTGGGACCAGATTTCATTAAGTCTTTCTTCACACTTCTAAAGATTCTTCATCCATATCTAGCACTTGTAATCAATCAAATTCATTGTATTATAACATATTCTAACCCAAAATAACTTTATACAAGCCATTTACAGCCTCAAAGCATTGGTTGTGGGTTCTTATCCAATTTGGGACCAGATTTCAATAAGTCTTTCTTCACACTTCTAAACATTCTTTATCCATCTCTAGGACTTGTAATCAATCAAATTCACTGTATTATAACATATTCTAACCCAAAATAAATTTATACAAGCCATTTACTGCCTCAAAGCATTGGTTGTGGGTTCTTATCCCATTTGTGACCAGATTTTAATAAGTCTTTCTTCACACTTCTAAACATTCTTCATCCATCTCTAGCACTTGTAATCAATCAAATTCATTGTATTATAACATATTCTAACCCAAAATAACTTTATACAATCCATTTACAGCCTCAAAGCATTGGTTGTGGGTTCTTATCCCATTTGGGACCAATTTTCAACAAGTCTTTCTTTACACTTCTAAACATTCTTCATCCATCTCTAGCACTTTTAATCAATCAAATGCATTGTATTATAACATATTCTAACCCAAAATAACCTTTTACAAGCCATTTACTGCCTCAAAGCAATGGTTGTGGGTTCTTATCCCATTTGGGACCAGATTTCATTAAGTCTTTCTTCACACTTCTAAAGATTCTTCATCCATATCTAGCACTTGTAATCAATCAAATTCATTGTATTATAACATATTCTAACCCAAAATAACTTTATACAAGCCATTTACAGCCTCAAAGCATTGGTTGTGGGTTCTTATCCAATTTGGGACCAGATTTCAATAAGTCTTTCTTCACACTTCTAAACATTCTTCATCCATCTCTAGGACTTGTAATCAATCAAATTCATTGTATTATAACATATTCTAACCCAAAATAAATTTATACAAGCCATTTACTACCTCAAAGCATTGGTTGTGGGTTCTTATCCCATTTGGGACCAGATTTCAACAAGTCTTTCTTCACACTTCTAAACATTCTTCATCCATCTCTGGGACTTGTAATCAATCAAATTCATTGTATTATAACATATTCTAACCCAAAATAACTTTATACAAGCCATTTACTGCCTCACAGCATTGGTTGTGGGTTCTTATCCAATTGGGGACCAGATTTCAATAAGTCTTTCTTCACACTTCTAAACATTCTTCATCCATCTCTAGCACTTGTAATCAATCAAATTCATTGTATTATAACATATTCTAACCCAAAATAACCTTTTACAAGCCATTTACTGCATCAAAGCAATGGTTGTGGGTTCTTATCCCATTTGGGACCAAATTTCAACAAGTCTTTCTTCACACTTCTAACCATTCTTCATCCATGTCTAGGACTTGTAATCAATCAAATTCATTGTATTATAACATATTCTAACCCAAAATAACTTTATACAAGCCATTTACTGCCTCAAAGCATTGGTTTTGGATTCTTACCCCATTTGGGACCAGATTTCAATAAGTCTTTCTTAACACTTCTAAACATTCTTCATCCATCTCTAGGACTTGTAATCAATCAAATTCATTGTATTATAACATATTCTAACCCAAAATAAATTTATACAAGCCATTTACTGCCTCAAAGCATTGGTTGTGGGTTCTTATCCCATTTGGGACCAGATTTCAATAAGTCTTTCTTCACACTTCTAAACATTCTTCATCCATCTCTAGGACTTGTAATCAATCAAATTCATTGTATTATAACATATTCTAACCCAAAATAACTTTATACAAGCCATTTACTGCCTCAAAGCATTGGTTGTGGGTTCTTATCCCATTTGGGACCAGATTTCAATAAGTCTTTCTTCACACTTCTAAACATTCTTCATCCATCTCTAGCACTTGTAATCAATCAAATTCATTGTATTATAACATATTCTAACCCAAAATAACTTTATTCAATCCATTTACAGCCTCAAAGCATTGGTTGTGGGTTCTTATCCCATTTGGGACCAATTTTCAACAAGTCTTTCTTCACACTTCTAAAGATTCTTCATCCATCTCTAGCACTTGTAATCAATCAAATTCATTGTATTATAACATATTCTAACCCAAAATAACATTATACAAGCCATTTACTGCCTCAAAGCAATGGTTGTGGGTTCTTATCCCATTTGGGACCAGATTTCATTAAGTCTTTCTTCACACTTCTAAAGATTCTTCATCCATATCTAGCACTTGTAATCAATCAAATTCATTGTATTATAACATATTCTAACCCAAAATAACTTTATACAAGCCATTTACTGCCTCAAAGCATTGGTTTTGGATTCTTACCCCATTTGGGACCAGATTTCAATAAGTCTTTCTTAACACTTCTAAACATTCTCCATCCATCTCTAGGACTTGTAATCAATCAAATTCATTGTATTATAACATATTCTAACCCAAAATAAATTTATACAAGCCATTTACTGCCTCAAAGCATTGGTTGTGGGTTCTTATCCCATTTGGGACCAGATTTCAATAAGTCTTTCTTCACACTTCTAAACATTCTTCATCCATCTCTAGCACTTTTAATCAATCAAATGCATTGTATTATAACATATTCTAACCCAAAATAACCTTTTACAAGCCATTTACTGCCTCAAAGCAATGGTTGTGGGTTCTTATCCCATTTGGGACCAGATTTCATTAAGTCTTTCTTCACACTTCTAAAGATTCTTCATCCATATCTAGCACTTGTAATCAATCAAATTCATTGTATTATAACATATTCTAACCCAAAATAACTTTATACAAGCCATTTACAGCCTCAAAGCATTTGTTGTGGGTTCTTATCCAATTTGGGACCAGATTTCAATAAGTCTTTCTTCACACTTCTAAACATTCTTCATCCATGTCTAGGACTTGTAATCAATCAAATTCATTGTATTATAACATATTCTAACCCAAAATAAATTTATACAAGCCATTTACTGCCTCAAAGCATTGGTTGTGGGTTCTTATCCCATTTGGGACCAGATTTCAACAAGTCTTTCTCCAGACTTCTAAACATTCTTCATCCATCTCTGGGACTTGTAATCAATCAAGTTCATTGTATTATAACATATTCTAACCCAAAATAACTTTTTACAAGCCATTTACTGCCTTAAAGCAATGGTTGTGGGTTCTTATCCCATTTGGGACCAGATTTCATTAAGTCTTTCTTCACACTTCTAAAGATTCTTCATCCATATCTAGCACTTGTAATCAATCAAATTCATTGTATTATAACATATTCTAACCCAAAATAACTTTATACAAGCCATTTACAGCCTCAAAGCATTGGTTGTGGGTTCTTATCCAATTTGGGACCAGATTTCAATAAGTCTTTCTTCACACTTCTAAACATTCTTTATCCATCTCTAGGACTTGTAATCAATCAAATTCATTGTATTATAACATATTCTAACCCAAAATAAATTTATACAAGCCATTTACTGCCTCAAAGCATTGGTTGTGGGTTCTTATCCCATTTGTGACCAGATTTCAATAAGTCTTTCTTCACACTTCTAAACATTCTTCATCCATCTCTAGCACTTGTAATCAATCAAATTCATTGTATTATAACATATTCTAACCCAAAATAACTTTATACAATCCATTTACAGCCTCAAAGCATTGGTTGTGGGTTCTTATCCCATTTGGGACCAATTTTCAACAAGTCTTTCTTTACACTTCTAAACATTCTTCATCCATCTCTAGCACTTTTAATCAATCAAATGCATTGTATTATAACATATTCTAACCCAAAATAACCTTTTACAAGCCATTTACTGCCTCAAAGCAATGGTTGTGGGTTCTTATCCTATTTGGGACCAGATTTCATTAAGTCTTTCTTCACACTTCTAAAGATTCTTCATCCATATCTAGCACTTGTAATCAATCAAATTCATTGTATTATAACATATTCTAACCCAAAATAACTTTATACAAGCCATTTACAGCCTCAAAGCATTGGTTGTGGGTTCTTATCCAATTTGGGACCAGATTTCAATAAGTCTTTCTTCACACTTCTAAACATTCTTCATCCATCTCTAGGACTTGTAATCAATCAAATTCATTGTATTATAACATATTCTAACCCAAAATAAATTTATACAAGCCATTTACTACCTCAAAGCATTGGTTGTGGGTTCTTATCCCATTTGGGACCAGATTTCAACAAGTCTTTCTTCACACTTCTAAACATTCTTCATCCATCTCTGGGACTTGTAATCAATCAAATTCATTGTATTATAACATATTCTAACCCAAAATAACTTTATACAAGCCATTTACTGCCTCACAGCATTGGTTGTGGGTTCTTATCCAATTGGGGACCAGATTTCAATAAGTCTTTCTTCACACTTCTAAACATTCTTCATCCATCTCTAGCACTTGTAATCAATCAAATTCATTGTATTATAACATATTCTAACCCAAAATAACTTTATACAAGCCATTTACTGCCTCAAAGCATTGGTTGTGGGTTCTTATCCCATTTGGGACCAGATTTCAATAAGTCTTTCTTCACACTTCTAAACATTCTTCATCCATCTCTAGCACTTGTAATCAATCAAATTCATTGTATTATAACATATTCTAACCCAAAATAACTTTATACAAGCCATTTACAGCCTCAAAGCATTGGTTGTGGGTTCTTATCCAATTTGGGACCAGATTTCAATAAGTCTTTCTTCACACTTCTAAACATTCTTCATCCATCTCTAGGACTTGTAATCAATCAAATTCATTGTATTATAACATATTCTAACCCAAAATAAATTTATACAAGCCATTTACTACCTCAAAGCATTGGTTGTGGGTTCTTATCCCATTTGGGACCAGATTTCAACAAGTCTTTCTTCACACTTCTAAACATTCTTCATCCATCTCTAGCACTTGTAATCAATCAAATTCATTGTATTATAACATATTCTAACCCAAAATAACTTTATACAAGCCATTTACTGCCTCACAGCATTGGTTGTGGGTTCTTATCCAATTGGGGACCAGATTTCAATAAGTCTTTCTTCACACTTCTAAACATTCTTCATCCATCTCTAGCACTTGTAATCAATCAAATTCATTGTATTATAACATATTCTAACCCAAAATAACCTTTTACAAGCCATTTACTGCATCAAAGCAATGGTTGTGGGTTCTTATCCCATTTGGGACCAAATTTCAACAAGTCTTTCTTCACACTTCTAACCATTCTTCATCCATGTCTAGGACTTGTAATCAATCAAATTCATTGTATTATAACATATTCTAACCCAAAATAACTTTATACAAGCCATTTACTGCCTCAAAGCATTGGTTTTGGATTCTTACCCCATTTGGGACCAGATTTCAATAAGTCTTTCTTAACACTTCTAAACATTCTTCATCCATCTCTAGGACTTGTAATCAATCAAATTCATTGTATTATAACATATTCTAACCCAAAATAAATTTATACAAGCCATTTACTGCCTCAAAGCATTGGTTGTGGGTTCTTATCCCATTTGGGACCAGATTTCAATAAGTTTTTTTTCACACTTCTAAACATTCTTCATCCATCTCTAGGACTTGTAATCAATCAAATTCATTGTATTATAACATATTCTAACCCAAAATAACTTTATACAAGCCATTTACTGCCTAAAAGCATTGGTTGTGGGTTCTTATCCCATTTGGGACCAGATTTCAATAAGTCTTTCTTCACACTTCTAAACATTCTTCATCCATCTCTAGCACTTGTAATCAATCAAATTCATTGTATTATAACATATTCTAACCCAAAATAACTTTATTCAATCCATTTACAGCCTCAAAGCATTGGTTGTGGGTTCTTATCCCATTTGGGACCAATTTTCAACAAGTCTTTCTTCACACTTCTAAAGATTCTTCATCCATCTCTAGCACTTGTAATCAATCAAATTCATTGTATTATAACATATTCTAACCCAAAATAACATTATCCAAGCCATTTACTGCCTCAAAGCAATGGTTGTGGGTTCTTATCCCATTTGGGACCAGATTTCATTAAGTCTTTCTTCACACTTCTAAAGATTCTTCATCCATATCTAGCACTTGTAATCAATCAAATTCATTGTATTATAACATATTCTAACCCAAAATAACTTTATACAAGCCATTTACTGCCTCAAAGCATTGGTTTTGGATTCTTACCCCATTTGGGACCAGATTTCAATAAGTCTTTCTTAACACTTCTAAACATTCTCCATCCATCTCTAGGACTTGTAATCAATCAAATTCATTGTATTATAACATATTCTAACCCAAAATAAATTTATACAAGCCATTTACTGCCTCAAAGCATTGGTTGTGGGTTCTTATCCCATTTGGGACCAGATTTCAATAAGTCTTTCTTCACACTTCTAAACATTCTTCATCCATCTCTAGCACTTTTAATCAATCAAATGCATTGTATTATAACATATTCTAACCCAAAATAACCTTTTACAAGCCATTTACTGCCTCAAAGCAATGGTTGTGGGTTCTTATCCCATTTGGGACCAGATTTCATTAAGTCTTTCTTCACACTTCTAAAGATTCTTCATCCATATCTAGCACTTGTAATCAATCAAATTCATTGTATTATAACATATTCTAACCCAAAATAACTTTATACAAGCCATTTACAGCCTCAAAGCATTTGTTGTGGGTTCTTATCCAATTTGGGACCAGATTTCAATAAGTCTTTCTTCACACTTCTAAACATTCTTCATCCATCTCTAGGACTTGTAATCAATCAAATTCATTGTATTATAACATATTCTAACCCAAAATAAATTTATACAAGCCATTTACTGCCTCAAAGCATTGGTTGTGGGTTCTTATCCCATTTGGGACCAGATTTCAACAAGTCTTTCTCCAGACTTCTAAACATTCTTCATCCATCTCTGGGACTTGTAATCAATCAAGTTCATTGTATTATAACATATTCTAACCCAAAATAACCTTTTACAAGCCATTTACTGCCTCAAAGCAATGGTTGTGGGTTCTTATCCCATTTGGGACCAGATTTCATTAAGTCTTTCTTCACACTTCTAAAGATTCTTCATCCATATCTAGCACTTGTAATCAATCAAATTCATTGTATTATAACATATTCTAACCCAAAATAACTTTATACAAGCCATTTACAGCCTCAAAGCATTGGTTGTGGGTTCTTATCCAATTTGGGACCAGATTTCAATAAGTCTTTCTTCACACTTCTAAACATTCTTTATCCATCTCTAGGACTTGTAATCAATCAAATTCATTGTATTATAACATATTCTAACCCAAAATAAATTTATACAAGCCATTTACTGCCTCAAAGCATTGGTTGTGGGTTCTTATCCCATTTGTGACCAGATTTCAATAAGTCTTTCTTCACACTTCTAAACATTCTTCATCCATCTCTAGCACTTGTAATCAATCAAATTCATTGTATTATAACATATTCTAACCCAAAATAACTTTATACAATCCATTTACAGCCTCAAAGCATTGGTTGTCGGTTCTTATCCCATTTGGGACCAATTTTCAACAAGTCTTTCTTCACACTTCTAAACATTCTTCATCCATCTCTAGCACTTTTAATCAATCAAATGCATTGTATTATAACATATTCTAACCCAAAATAACCTTTTACAAGCCATTTACTGCCTCAAAGCAATGGTTGTGGGTTCTTATCCCATTTGGGACCAGATTTCATTAAGTCTTTCTTCACACTTCTAAAGATTCTTCATCCATATCTAGCACTTGTAATCAATCAAATTCATTGTATTATAACATATTCTAACCCAAAATAACTTTATACAAGCCATTTACAGCCTCAAAGCATTGGTTGTGGGTTCTTATCCAATTTGGGACCAGATTTCAATAAGTCTTTCTTCACACTTCTAAACATTCTTCATCCATCTCTAGGACTTGTAATCAATCAAATTCATTGTATTATAACATATTCTAACCCAAAATAAATTTATACAAGCCATTTACTACCTCAAAGCATTGGTTGTGGGTTCTTATCCCATTTGGGACCAGATTTCAACAAGTCTTTCTTCACACTTCTAAACATTCTTCATCCATCTCTGGGACTTGTAATCAATCAAATTCATTGTATTATAACATATTCTAACCCAAAATAACTTTATACAAGCCATTTACTGCCTCACAGCATTGGTTGTGGGTTCTTATCCAATTGGGGACCAGATTTCAATAAGTCTTTCTTCACACTTCTAAACATTCTTCATCCATCTCTAGCACTTGTAATCAATCAAATTCATTGTATTATAACATATTCTAACCCAAAATAACCTTTTACAAGCCATTTACTGCATCAAAGCAATGGTTGTGGGTTCTTATCCCATTTGAGACCAAATTTCAACAAGTCTTTCTTCACACTTCTAACCATTCTTCATCCATGTCTAGGACTTGTAATCAATCAAATTCATTGTATTATAACATATTCTAACCCAAAATAACTTTATACAAGCCATTTACTGCCTCAAAGCATTGGTTTTGGATTCTTACCCCATTTGGGACCAGATTTCAATAAGTCTTTCTTAACACTTCTAAACTTTCTTCATCCATCTCTAGGACTTGTAATCAATCAAATTCATTGTATTATAACATATTCTAACCCAAAATAAATTTATACAAGCCATTTACTGCCTCAAAGCATTGGTTGTGGGTTCTTATCCCATTTGGGACCAGATTTCAATAAGTCTTTCTTCACACTTCTAAACATTCTTCATCCATCTCTAGGACTTGTAATCAATCAAATTCATTGTATTATAACATATTCTAACCCAAAATAACTTTATACAAGCCATTTACTGCCTCAAAGCATTGGTTGTGGGTTCTTATCCCATTTGGGACCAGATTTCAATAAGTCTTTCTTAACACTTCTAAACTTTCTTCATCCATCTCTAGGACTTGTAATCAATCAAATTCATTGTATTATAACATATTCTAACCCAAAATAAATTTATACAAGCCATTTACTGCCTCAAAGCATTGGTTGTGGGTTCTTATCCCATTTGGGACCAGATTTCAATAAGTCTTTCTTCACACTTCTAAACATTCTTCATCCATCTCTAGGACTTGTAATCAATCAAATTCATTGTATTATAACATATTCTAACCCAAAATAACTTTATACAAGCCATTTACTGCCTCAAAGCATTGGTTGTGGGTTCTTATCCCATTTGGGACCAGATTTCAATAAGTCTTTCTTCACACTTCTAAACATTCTTCATCCATCTCTAGCACTTGTAATCAATCAAATTCATTGTATTATAACATATTCTAACCCAAAATAACTTTATTCAATCCATTTACAGCCTCAAAGCATTTGTTGTGGGTTCTTATCCAATTTGGGACCAGATTTCAATAAGTCTTTCTTCACACTTCTAAACATTCTTCATCCATCTCTAGGACTTGTAATCAATCAAATTCATTGTATTATAACATATTCTAACCCAAAATAACTTTATACAAGCCATTTACAGCCTCAAAGCATTTGTTGTGGGTTCTTATCCAATTTGGGACCAGATTTCAATAAGTCTTTCTTCACACTTCTAAACATTCTTCATCCATCTCTAGGACTTGTAATCAATCAAATTCATTGTATTATAACATATTCTAACCCAAAATAAATTTATACAAGCCATTTACTGCCTCAAAGCATTGGTTGTGGGTTCTTATCCCATTTGGGACCAGATTTCAACAAGTCTTTCTCCAGACTTCTAAACATTCTTCATCCATCTCTGGGACTTGTAATCAATCAAGTTCATTGTATTATAACATATTCTAACCCAAAATAACCTTTTACAAGCCATTTACTGCCTCAAAGCATTGGTTGTGGGTTCTTATCCCATTTGGGACCAGATTTCATTAAGTCTTTCTTCACACTTCTAAAGATTCTTCATCCATATCTAGCACTTGTAATCAATCAAATTCATTGTATTATAACATATTCTAACCCAAAATAACTTTATACAAGCCATTTACAGCCTCAAAGCATTGGTTGTGGGTTCTTATCCAATTTGGGACCAGATTTCAATAAGTCTTTCTTCACACTTCTAAACATTCTTTATCCATCTCTAGGACTTGTAATCAATCAAATTCATTGTATTATAACATATTCTAACCCAAAATAAATTTATACAAGCCATTTACTGCCTCAAAGCATTGGTTGTGGGTTCTTATCCCATTTGTGACCAGATTTCAATAAGTCTTTCTTCACACTTCTAAACATTCTTCATCCATCTCTAGCACTTGTAATCAATCAAATTCATTGTATTATAACATATTCTAACCCAAAATAACTTTATACAATCCATTTACAGCCTCAAAGCATTGGTTGTGGGTTCTTATCCCATTTGGGACCAATTTTCAACAAGTCTTTCTTCACACTTCTAAACATTCTTCATCCATCTCTAGCACTTTTAATCAATCAAATGCATTGTATTATAACATATTCTAACCCAAAATAACCTTTTACAAGCCATTTACTGCCTCAAAGCAATGGTTGTGGGTTCTTATCCCATTTGGGACCAGATTTCATTAAGTCTTTCTTCACACTTCTAAAGATTCTTCATCCATATCTAGCACTTGTAATCAATCAAATTCATTGTATTATAACATATTCTAACCCAAAATAACTTTATACAAGCCATTTACAGCCTCAAAGCATTGGTTGTGGGTTCTTATCCAATTTGGGACCAGATTTCAATAAGTCTTTCTTCACACTTCTAAACATTCTTCATCCATCTCTAGGACTTGTAATCAATCAAATTCATTGTATTATAACATATTCTAACCCAAAATAAATTTATACAAGCCATTTACTACCTCAAAGCATTGGTTGTGGGTTCTTATCCCATTTGGGACCAGATTTCAACAAGTCTTTCTTCACACTTCTAAACATTCTTCATCCATCTCTGGGACTTGTAATCAATCAAATTCATTGTATTATAACATATTCTAACCCAAAATAACTTTATACAAGCCATTTACTGCCTCACAGCATTGGTTGTGGGTTCTTATCCAATTGGGGACCAGATTTCAATAAGTCTTTCTTCACACTTCTAAACATTCTTCATCCATCTCTAGCACTTGTAATCAATCAAATTCATTGTATTATAACATATTCTAACCCAAAATAACCTTTTACAAGCCATTTACTGCATCAAAGCAATGGTTGTGGGTTCTTATCCCATTTGAGACCAAATTTCAACAAGTCTTTCTTCACACTTCTAACCATTCTTCATCCATGTCTAGAACTTGTAATCAATCAAATTCATTGTATTATAACATATTCTAACCCAAAATAACTTTATACAAGCCATTTACTGCCTCAAAGCATTGGTTTTGGATTCTTACCCCATTTGGGACCAGATTTCAATAAGTCTTTCTTAACACTTCTAAACATTCTTCATCCATCTCTAGGACTTGTAATCAATCAAATTCATTGTATTATAACATATTCTAACCCAAAATAAATTTATACAAGCCATTTACTGCCTCAAAGCATTGGTTGTGGGTTCTTATCCCATTTGGGACCAGATTTCAATAAGTCTTTCTTCACACTTCTAAACATTCTTCATCCATCTCTAGGACTTGTAATCAATCAAATTCATTGTATTATAACATATTCTAACCCAAAATAACTTTATACAAGCCATTTACTGCCTCAAAGCATTGGTTGTGGGTTCTTATCCCATTTGGGACCAGATTTCAATAAGTCTTTCTTCACACTTCTAAACATTCTTCATCCATCTCTAGCACTTGTAATCAATCAAATTCATTGTATTATAACATATTCTAACCCAAAATAACTTTATTCAATCCATTTACAGCCTCAAAGCATTTGTTGTGGGTTCTTATCCAATTTGGGACCAGATTTCAATAAGTCTTTCTTCACACTTCTAAACATTCTTCATCCATCTCTAGGACTTGTAATCAATCAAATTCATTGTATTATAACATATTCTAACCCAAAATAAATTTATACAAGCCATTTACTGCCTCAAAGCATTGGTTGTGGGTTCTTATCCCATTTGGGACCAGATTTCAACAAGTCTTTCTCCAGACTTCTAAACATTCTTCATCCATCTCTGGGACTTGTAATCAATCAAGTTCATTGTATTATAACATATTCTAACCCAAAATAACCTTTTACAAGCCATTTACTGCCTCAAAGCAATGGTTGTGGGTTCTTATCCCATTTGGGACCAGATTTCATTAAGTCTTCCTTCACACTTCTAAAGATTCTTCATCCATATCTAGCACTTGTAATCAATCAAATTCATTGTATTATAACATATTCTAACCCAAAATAACTTTATACAAGCCATTTACAGCCTCAAAGCATTGGTTGTGGGTTCTTATCCAATTTGGGACCAGATTTCAATAAGTCTTTCTTTACACTTCTAAACATTCTTTATCCATCTCTAGGACTTGTAATCATTCAAATTCATTGTATTATAACATATTCTAACCCAAAATAAATTTATACAAGCCATTTACTGCCTCAAAGCATTGGTTGTGGGTTCTTATCCCATTTGTGACCAGATTTCAATAAGTCTTTCTTCACACTTCTAAACATTCTTCATCCATCTCTAGCACTTGTAATCAATCAAATTCATTGTATTATAACATATTCTAACCCAAAATAACTTTATACAATCCATTTACAGCCTCAAAGCATTGGTTGTGGGTTCTTATCCCATTTGGGACCAATTTTCAACAAGTCTTTCTTCACACTTCTAAACATTCTTCATCCATCTCTAGCACTTTTAATCAATCAAATGCATTGTATTATAACATATTCTAACCCAAAATAACCTTTTACAAGCCATTTACTGCCTCAAAGCAATGGTTGTGGGTTCTTATCCCATTTGGGACCAGATTTCATTAAGTCTTTCTTCACACTTCTAAAGATTCTTCATCCATATCTAGCACTTGTAATCAATCAAATTCATTGTATTATAACATATTCTAACCCAAAATAACTTTATACAAGCCATTTACAGCCTCAAAGCATTGGTTGTGGGTTCTTATCCAATTTGGGACCAGATTTCAATAAGTCTTTCTTCACACTTCTAAACATTCTTTATCCATCTCTAGGACTTGTAATCAATCAAATTCATTGTATTATAACATATTCTAACCCAAAATAAATTTATACAAGCCATTTACTACCTCAAAGCATTGGTTGTGGGTTCTTATCCCATTTGGGACCAGATTTCAACAAGTCTTTCTTCACACTTCTAAACATTCTTCATCCATCTCTGGGACATGTAATCAATCAAATTCATTGTATTATAACATATTCTAACCCAAAATAACTTTATACAAGCCATTTACTGCCTCACAGCATTGGTTGTGGGTTCTTATCCAATTGGGGACCAGATTTCAATAAGTCTTTCTTCACACTTCTAAACATTCTTCATCCATCTCTAGCACTTGTAATCAATCAAATTCATTGTATTATAACATATTCTAACCCAAAATAACCTTTTACAAGCCATTTACTGCATCAAAGCAATGGTTGTGGGTTCTTATCCCATTTGAGACCAAATTTCAACAAGTCTTTCTTCACACTTCTAACCATTCTTCATCCATGTCTAGGACTTGTAATCAATCAAATTCATTGTATTATAACATATTCTAACCCAAAATAACTTTATACAAGCCATTTACTGCCTCAAAGCATTGGTTTTGGATTCTTACCCCATTTGGGACCAGATTTCAATAAGTCTTTCTTAACACTTCTAAACATTCTTCATCCATCTCTAGGACTTGTAATCAATCAAATTCATTGTATTATAACATATTCTAACCCAAAATAAATTTATACAAGCCATTTACTGCCTCAAAGCATTGGTTGTGGGTTCTTATCCCATTTGGGACCAGATTTCAATAAGTCTTTCTTCACACTTCTAAACATTCTTCATCCATCTCTAGGACTTGTAATCAATCAAATTCATTGTATTATAACATATTCTAACCCAAAATAACTTTATACAAGCCATTTACTGCCTCAAAGCATTGGTTGTGGGTTCTTATCCCATTTGGGACCAGATTTCAATAAGTCTTTCTTCACACTTCTAAACATTCTTCATCCATCTCTAGCACTTGTAATCAATCAAATTCATTGTATTATAACATATTCTAACCCAAAATAACTTTATTCAATCCATTTACAGCCTCAAAGCATTGGTTGTGGGTTCTTATCCCATTTGGGACCAATTTTCAACAAGTCTTTCTTCACACTTCTAAAGATTCTTCATCCATCTCTAGCACTTCTAATCAATCAAATTCATTGTATTATAACATATTCTAACCCAAAATAACATTATCCAAGCCATTTACTGCCTCAAAGCATTGGTTGTGGGTTCTTATCCCATTTAGGACCAGATTTCAATAAGTCTTTCTTCACACTTCTAAACATTCTTCATCCATCTCTAGCACTTTTAATCAATCAAATGCATTGCATTATAACATATTCTAACCCAAAATAACCTTTTACAAGCCATTTACTGCCTCAAAGCAATGGTTGTGGGTTCTTATCCCATTTGGGACCAGATTTCATTAAGTCTTTCTTCACACTTCTAAAGATTCTTCATCCATATCTAGCACTTGTAATCAATCAAATTCATTGTATTATAACATATTCTAACCCAAAATAACTTTATACAAGCCATTTACAGCCTCAAAGCATTTGTTGTGGGTTCTTATCCAATTTGGGACCAGATTTCAATAAGTCTTTCTTCACACTTCTAAACATTCTTCATCCATCTCTAGGACTTGTAATCAATCAAATTCATTGTATTATAACATATTCTAACCCAAAATAAATTTATACAAGCCATTTACTGCCTCAAAGCATTGGTTGTGGGTTCTTATCCCATTTGGGACCAGATTTCAACAAGTCTTTCTCCAGACTTCTAAACATTCTTCATCCATCTCTGGGACTTGTAATCAATCAAATTCATTGTATTATAACATATTCTAACCCAAAATAACCTTTTACAAGCCATTTACTGCCTCAAAGCAATGGTTGTGGGTTCTTATCCCATTTGGGACCAGATTTCATTAAGTCTTTCTTCACACTTTTAAAGATTCTTCATCCATATCTAGCACTTGTAATCAATCAAATTCATTGTATTATAACATATTCTAACCCAAAATAACTTTATACAAGCCATTTACAGCCTCAAAGCATTGGTTGTGGGTTCTTATCCAATTTGGGACCAGATTTCAATAAGTCTTTCTTCACACTTCTAAACATTCTTCATCCATCTCTAGGACTTGTAATCAATCAAATTCATTGTATTATAACATATTCTAACCCAAAATAAATTTATACAAGCCATTTAATGCCTCAAAGCATTGGTTGTGGGTTCTTATCCCATTTGGGACCAGATTTCAACAAGTCTTTCTCCACACTTCTAAACATTCTTCATCCATCTCTGGGACTTGTAATCAATCAAATTCATTGTATTATAACATATTCTAACCCAAAATAACTTTATACAAGCCATTTACTGCCTCACAGCATTGGTTGTGGGTTTTTATCCAATTGGGGACCATATTTCAATAAGTCTTTCTTCACACTTCTAAACATTCTTCATCCATCTCTAGCACTTGTAATCAATCAAATTCATTATATTATAACATATTCTAACCCAAAATAACCTTTTACAAGCCATTTACTGCATCAAAGCAATGGTTGTGGGTTCTTATCCCATTTGGGACCAAATTTCAACAAGTCTTTCTTCACACTTCTAACCATTCTTCATCCATGTCTAGGACTTGTAATCAATCAAATTCATTGTATTATAAAATATTCTAACCCAAAATAACTTTATACAAGCCATTTACTGCCTCAAAGCATTGGTTTTGGATTCTTACCCCATTTGGGACCAGATTTCAATAAGTCTTTCTTCACACTTCTAAACATTCTTCATCCATCTCTAGCACTTTTAATCAATCAAATGCATTGTATTATAACATATTCTAACCCAAAATAACCTTTTACAAGCCATTTACTGCCTCAAAGCAATGGTTGTGGGTTCTTATCCCATTTGGGACCAGATTTCATTAAGTCTTTCTTCACACTTCTAAAGATACTTCATCCATATCTAGCACTTGTAATCAATCAAATTCATTGTATTATAACATATTCTAACCCAAAATAACTTTATACAAGCCATTTACAGCCTCAAAGCATTGGTTGTGGGTTCTTATCCAATTTGGGACCAGATTTCAATAAGTCTTTCTTCACACTTCTAAACATTCTTCATCCATCTCTAGGACTTGTAATCAATCAAATTCATTGTATTATAACATATTCTAACCCAAAATAAATTTATACAAGCCATTTACTACCTCAAAGCATTGGTTGTGGGTTCTTATCCCATTTGGGACCAGATTACAACAAGTCTTTCTTCACACTTCTAAACATTCTTCATCCATCTCTGGGACTTGTAATCAATCAAATTCATTGTATTATAACATATTCTAACCCAAAATAACTTTATACAAGCCATTTACTGCCTCACAGCATTGGTTGTGGGTTCTTATCCAATTGGGGACCAGATTTCAATAAGTCTTTCTTCACACTTCTAAACATTCTTCATCCATCTCTAGCACTTGTAATCAATCAAATTCATTCTATTATAACATATTCTAACCCAAAATAACCTTTTACAAGCCATTTACTGCATCAAAGCAATGGTTGTGGGTTCTTATCCCATTTGGGACCAAATTTCAACAAGTCTTTCTTCACACTTCTAACCATTCTTCATCCATGTCTAGGACTTGTAATCAATCAAATTCATTGTATTATAACATATTCTAACCCAAAATAACTTTATACAAGCCATTTACTGCCTCAAAGCATTGGTTTTGGATTCTTACCCCATTTGGGACCAGATTTCAATAAGTCTTTCTTAACACTTCTAAACATTCTTCATCCATCTCTAGGACTTGTAATCAATCAAATTCATTGTATTATAACATATTCTAACCCAAAATAAATTTATACAAGCCATTTACTGCCTCAAAGCATTGGTTGTGGGTTCTTATCCCATTTGGGACCAGATTTCAATAAGTCTTTCTTCACACTTCTAAACATTCTTCATCCATCTCTAGCACTTTTAATCAATCAAATGCATTGTATTATAACATATTCTAACCCAAAATAACCTTTTACAAGCCATTTACTGCCTCAAAGCAATGGTTGTGGGTTCTTATCCCATTTGGGACCAGATTTCATTAAGTCTTTCTTCACACTTCTAAAGATTCTTCATCCATATCTAGCACTTGTAATCAATCAAATTCATTGTATTATAACATATTCTAACCCAAAATAACTTTATACAAGCCATTTACAGCCTCAAAGCATTTGTTGTGGGTTCTTATCCAATTTGGGACCAGATTTCAATAAGTCTTGCTTCACACTTCTAAACATTCTTCATCCATCTCTAGGACTTGTAATCAATCAAATTCATTGTATTATAACATATTCTAACCCAAAATAAATTTATACAAGCCATTTACTGCCTCAAAGCATTGGTTGTGGGTTCTTATCCCATTTGGGACCAGATTTCAACAAGTCTTTCTCCAGACTTCTAAACATTCTTCATCCATCTCTGGGACTTGTAATCAATCAAACTCATTGTATTATAACATATTCTAACCCAAAATAACCTTTTACAAGCCATTTACTACCTCAAAGCAATGGTTGTGGGTTCTTATCCCATTTGGGACCAGATTTCATTAAGTCTTTCTTCACACTTCTAAAGATTCTTCATCCATCTCTAGCACTTGTAACCAATCAAATTCATTGTATTATAACATATTCTAACCCAAAATAACTTTATACAATCCATTTACAGCCTCAAAGCATTGGTTGTGGGTTCTTATCCCATTTGGGACCAAATTTCAACAAGTCTTTCTTCACACTTCTAAAGATTCTTCATCCATATCTAGCACTTGTAATCAATCAAATTCATTGTATTATAACATATTCTAACCCAAAATAACTTTATACAAGCCATTTACTGCCTCAAAGCATTGGTTTTGGATTCTTACCCCATTTGGGACCAGATTTCAATAAGTCTTTCTTCACACTTCTAAACATTCTTCATACATCTCTAGCACTTTTAATCAATCAAATGCATTGTATTATAACATATTCTAACCCAAAATAACCTTTTACAAGCCATTTACTGCCTCAAAGCAATGGTTGTGGGTTCTTATCCCATTTGGGACCAGATTTCATTAAGTCTTTCTTCACACTTCTAAAGATACTTCATCCATATCTAGCACTTGTAATCAATCAAATTCATTGTATTATAACATATTCTAACCCAAAATAACTTTATACAAGCCATTTACAGCCTCAAAGCATTGGTTGTGGGTTCTTATCCAATTTGGGACCAGATTTCAATAAGTCTTTCTTCACACTTCTAAACATTCTTCATCCATCTCTAGGACTTGTAATCAATCAAATTCATTGTATTATAACATATTCTAACCCAAAATAAATTTATACAAGCCATTTACTACCTCAAAGCATTGGTTGTGGGTTCTTATCCCATTTGGGACCAGATTTCAACAAGTCTTTCTTCACACTTCTAAACATTCTTCATCCATCTCTGGGACTTGTAATCAATCAAATTCATTGTATTATAACATATTCTAACCCAAAATAACTTTATACAAGCCATTTACTGCCTCACAGCATTGGTTGTGGGTTCTTATCCAATTGGGGACCAGATTTCAATAAGTCTTTCTTCACACTTCTAAACATTCTTCATCCATCTCTAGCACTTGTAATCAATAAAATTCATTCTATTATAACATATTCTAACCCAAAATAACCTTTTACAAGCCATTTACTGCATCAAAGCAATGGTTGTGGGTTCTTATCCCATTTGGGACCAAATTTCAACAAGTCTTTCTTCACACTTCTAACCATTCTTCATCCATGTCTAGGACTTGTAATCAATCAAATTCATTGTATTATAACATATTCTAACGCAAAATAACTTTATACAAGCCATTTACTACCTCAAAGCAATGGTTGTGGGTTCTTATCCCATTTGGGACCAGATTTCATTAAGTCTTTCTTCACACTTCTTAAGATTCTTCATCCATATCTAGCACTTGTAATCAATCAAATTCATTGTATTATAACATATTCTAACCCAAAATAACTTTATACAAGCCATTTACAGCCTCAAAGCATTGGTTGTGGGTTCTTATCCAATTTGGGACCAGATTTCAATAAGTCTTTCTTCACACTTCTAAACATTCTTCATCCATCTCTAGGACTTGTAATCAATCAAATTCATTGTATTATAACATATTCTAACCCAAAATAAATTTATACAAGCCATTTACAGCCTCAAAGCATTGGTTGTGGGTTCTTATCCAATTTGGGACCAGATTTCAATAAGTCTTTCTTCACACTTCTAAAGATTCTTCATCCATATCTAGCACTCGTAATCAATCAAATTCATTGTATTATAACATATTCTAACCCAAAATAACTTTATACAAGCCATTTACAGCCTCAAAGCATTGGTTGTGGGTTCTTATCCAATTTGGGACCAGATTTCAATAAGTCTTTCTTCACACTTCTAAACATTCTTCATCCATCTCTAGGACTTGTAATCAATCAAATTCATTGTATTATAACATATTCTAACCCAAAATAAATTTATACAAGCCATTTACTGCCTCAAAGCATTGGTTGTGGGTTCTTATCCCATTTGGGACCAGATTTCAACAAGTCTTTCTTCACACTTCTAAACATTCTTCATCCATCTCTGGGACTTGTAATCAATCAAATTCATTGTATTATAACATATTCTAACCCAAAATAACTTTATACAAGCCATTTACTGCCTCACAGCATTGGTTGTGGGTTCTTATCCAATTGGGGACCAGATTTCAATAAGTCTTTCTTCACACTTCTAAACATTCTTCATCCATCTCTAGCACTTTTAATCAATCAAATGCATTGTATTATAACATATTCTAACCCAAAATAACCTTTTACAAGCCATTTACTGCCTCAAAGCAATGGTTGTGGGTTCTTATCCCATTTGGGACCAGATTTCATTAAGTCTTTCTTCACACTTCTTAAGATTCTTCATCCATATCTAGCACTTGTAATCAATCAAATTCATTGTATTATAACATATTCTAACCCAAAATAACTTTATACAAGCCATTTACAGCCTCAAAGCATTGGTTGTGGGTTCTTATCCAATTTGGGACCAGATTTCAATAAGTCTTTCTTCACACTTCTAAACATTCTTCATCCATCTCTAGGACTTGTAATCAATCAAATTCATTGTATTATAACATATTCTAACCCAAAATAAATTTATACAAGCCATTTACTGCCTCAAAGCATTGGTTGTGGGTTCATATCCCATTTGGGACCAGATTTCAACAAGTCTTTCTCCACACTTCTAAACATTCTTCATCCATCTCTCGGACTTGTAATCAGTCAAATTCATTGTATTATAACATATTCTAACCCAAAATAACTTTATACAAGCCATTTACTGCCTCACAGCATTGGTTGTGGGTTCTTATCCAATTGGGGACCAGATTTCAATAAGTCTCTCTTCACACTTCTAAACATTCTTCATCCATCTCTAGCACTTGTAATCAATCAAATTCATTGTATTATAACATATTCTAACCCAAAATAACCTTTTACAAGCCATTTACTGCATCAAAGCAATGGTTGTGGGTTCTTATCCCATTTGGGACCAAATTTCAACAAGTCTTTCTTCACACTTCTAACCATTCTTCATCCATGTCTAGGACTTGTAATCAATCAAATTCATTGTATTATAACATATTCTAACCCAAAATAACTTTATACAAGCCATTTACTGCCTCAAAGCATTGGTTTTGGATTCTTACCCCATTTGGGACCAGATTTCAATAAGTCTTTCTTCACACTTCTAAACATTCTTCATCCATCTCTAGCACTTTTAATCAATCAAATGCATTGTATTATAACATATTCTAACCCAAAATAACCTTTTACAAGCCATTTACTGCCTCAAAGCAATGGTTGTGGGTTCTTATCCCATTTGGGACCAGATTTCATTAAGTCTTTCTTCACACTTCTAAAGATTCTTCATCGATATCTAGCACTTGTAATCAATCAAATTCATTGTATTATAACATATTCTAACCCAAACTAACTTTATACAAGCCATTTACAGCCTCAAAGCATTGGTTGTGGGTTCTTATCCAATTTGGGACCAGATTTCAATAAGTCTTTCTTCACACTTCTAAACATTCTTCATCCATCTCTAGGACTTGTAATCAATCAAATTCATTGTATTATAACATATTCTAACCCAAAATAAATTTATACAAGCCATTTACTGCCTCAAAGCATTGGTTGTGGGTTCTTATCCCATTTGGGACCAGATTTCAACAAGTCTTTCTTCACACTTCTAAACATTCTTCATCCATCTCTAGCACTTGTAATCAATCAAATTCATTGTATTATAACATATTCTAACCCAAAATAACCTTTTACAAGCCATTTACTGCATCAAAGCAATGGTTGTGGGTTCTTATCCCATTTGGGACCAAATTTCAACAAGTCTTTCTTCACACTTCTAACCATTCTTCATCCATGTCTAGGACTTGTAATCAATCAAATTCATTGTATTATAACATATTCTAACCCAAAATAACTTTATACAAGCCATTTACTGCCTCAAAGCATTGGTTTTGGATTCTTACCCCATTTGGGACCAGATTTCAATAAGTCTTTCTTAACACTTCTAAACATTCTTCATCCATCTCTAGGACTTGTAATCAATCAAATTCATTGTATTATAACATATTCTAACCCAAAATAAATTTATACAAGCCATTTACTGCCTCAAAGCATTGGTTGTGGGTTCTAATCCCATTTGGGACCAGATTTCAACAAGTCTTTCTTCACACTTCTAAACATTCTTCATCCATCTCTAGGACTTGTAATCAATCAAATTCATTGTATTATAACATATTCTAACCCAAAATAAATTTATACAAGCCATTTACTGCCTCAAAGCATTGGTTGTGGGTTCTTATCCCATTTGGGACCAGATTTCAACAAGTCTTTCTTCACACTTCTTTTACTGCCTCACAGCATTGGTTGTGGGTTCTTATCCAATTGGGGACCAGATTTCAATAAGTCTTTCTTCACACTTCTAAACATTCTTCATCCATCTCTAGCACTTGTAATCAATCAAATTCATTGTATTATAACATATTCTAACCCAAAATAACCTTTTACAAGCCATTTACTGCCTCAAAGCAATGGTTGTGGGTTCTTATCCCATTTGGGACCAGATTTCAACAAGTCTTTCTCCACACTTCTAAACATTCTTCATCCATCTCTGGGACTTGTAATCAATCAAATTCATTGTATTATAACATATTCTAACCCAAAATAACTTTATACAAGCCATTTACTGCCTCAAAGCATTGGTTGTGGGTTCTTATCCCATTTGGGACCAGATTTCAACAAGTCTTTCTTCACACTTCTAAACATTCTTCATCCATCTCTGAGACTTGTAATCAATCAAATTCATTGTATTATAACATATTCTAACCCAAAATAACCTTTTACAAGCCATTTACTGCATCAAAGCAATGGTTGTGGGTTCTTATCCCATTTGGGACCAAATTTCAACACGTCTTTCTTCACACTTCTAACCATTCTTCATCCATGTCTAGGACTTGTAATCAATAAAGTTCATTGTATTATAACATATTCTAACCCAAAATAACTTTATACAAGCCATTTACTGCCTCAAAGCATTTGTTGTGGGTTCTTATCCAATTTGGGACCAGATTTCAATAAGTCTTTCTTCACACTTCTAAACATTCTTCATCCATCTCTAGGACTTGTAATCAATCAAATTCATTGTATTATAACATATTCTAACCCAAAATAAATTTATACAAGCCATTTACTGCCTCAAAGCATTGGTTGTGGGTTCTTATCCCATTTGGGACCAGATTTCAACAAGTCTTTCTCCACACTTCTAAACATTCTTCATCCATCTCTGGGACTTGTAATCAATCAAATTCATTGTATTATAACATATTCTAACCCAAAATAACTTTATACAAGCCATTTACTGCCTCACAGCATTGGTTGTGGGTTCTTATCCAATTGGGGACCAGATTTCAATAAGTCTTTCTTCACACTTCTAAACATTCTTCATCCATCTCTAGCACTTGTAATCAATCAAATTCATTGTATTATAACATATTCTAACCCAAAATAACCTTTTACAAGCCATTTACTGCCTCAAAGCAATGGTTGTGGGTTCTTATCCCATTTGGGACCAGATTTCAACAAGTCTTTCTCCACACTTCTAAACATTCTTCATCCATCTCTGGGACTTGTAATCAATCAAATTCATTGTATTATAACATATTCTAACCCAAAATAACTTTATACAAGCCATTTACTGCCTCAAAGCATTGGTTTTGGATTCTTACCCCATTTGGGACCAGATTTCAATAAGTCTTTCTGCACACTTCTAAACATTCTTCATCCATCTCTAGCACTTTTAATCAATCAAATGCATTGTATTATAACATATTCTAACCCAAAATAACCTTTTACAAGCCATTTACTGCCTCAAAACAATGGTTGTGGGTTCTTATCCCATTTGGGACCAGATTTCATTAAGTCTTTCTTCACACTTCGAAACATTCTTCATCCATCTCTAGGACTTGTAATCAATCAAATTCATTGTATTATAACATATTCTAACCCAAAATAACTTTATACAAGCCATTTACTGCCTCAAAGCATTGGTTTTGGATTCTTACCCCATTTGGGACCAGATTTCAATAAGTCTTTCTTCACACTTCTAAACATTCTTCATCCATCTCTAGCACTTTTAATCAATCAAATGCATTGTATTATAACATATTCTAACCCAAAATAACCTTTTACAAGCCATTTACTGCCTCAAAACAAAGGTTGTGGGTTCTTATCCCATTTGGGACCAGATTTCATTAAGTCTTTCTTCACACTTCTAAACATTCTTCATCCATCTCTAGGACTTGTAATCAATCAAATTCATTGTATTATAACATATTCTAACCCAATATAACTTTATACAAGCCATTTACTGCCTCAAAGCATTGGTTGTGGGTTCTTATCCTATTTGGGACCAGATTTCAATAAGTCTTTCTTCACACTTCTAAACATTCTTCATCCATCTCTAGCACTTGTAATCAATCAAATTCTTTGTATTATAACATATTCTAACCCAAAATAACTTTATTCAATCCATTTACAGCCTCAAAGCATTGGTTGTGGGTTCTTATCCCATTTGGGACCAATTTTCAACAAGTCTTTCTTCACACTTCTAAAGATTCTTCATCCATCTCTAGCACTTGTAATCAATCAAATTCATTATATTATAACATATTCTAACCCAAAATAACTTTATACAAGCCATTTACTGCCTCAAAGCATTGGTTGTGGGTTCTTATCCCATTTGGGACCAGATTTCAATAAGTCTTTCTTCACACTTCTAAACATTCTTCATCCATCTCTAGCACTTTTAATCAATCATATGCATTGTATTATAACATATTCTAACCCAAAATAACCTTTTACAAGCCATTTACTGCCTCAAAGCAATGGTTGTGGGTTCTTATCCCATTTGGGACCAAATTTCAACACGTCTTTCTTCACACTTCTAACCATTCTTCATCCATGTCTAGGACTTGTAATCAATAAAATTCATTGTATTATAACATATTCTAACCCAAAATAACTTTATACAAGCCATTTACAGCCTCAAAGCATTTGTTGTGGGTTCTTATCCAATTTGGGACCAGATTTCAATAAGTCTTTCTTCACACTTCTAAACATTCTTCATCCATCTCTAGGACTTGTAATCAATCAAATTCATTGTATTATAACATATTCTAACCCAATATAACTTTATACAAGCCATTTACTGCCTCAAAGCATTGGTTGTGGGTTCTTATCCTATTTGGGACCAGATTTCAATAAGTCTTTCTTCACACTTCTAAACATTCTTCATCCATCTCTAGCACTTGTAATCAATCAAATTCTTTGTATTATAACATATTCTAACCCAAAATAACTTTATTCAATCCATTTACAGCCTCAAAGCATTGGTTGTGGGTTCTTATCCCATTTGGGACCAATTTTCAACAAGTCTTTCTTCACACTTCTAAAGATTCTTCATCCATCTCTAGCACTTGTAATCAATCAAATTCATTATATTATAACATATTCTAACCCAAAATAACTTTATACAAGCCATTTACTGCCTCAAAGCATTGGTTGTGGGTTCTTATCCCATTTGGGACCAGATTTCAATAAGTCTTTCTTCACACTTCTAAACATTCTTCATCCATCTCTAGCACTTTTAATCAATCAAATGCATTGTATTATAACATATTCTAACCCAAAATAACCTTTTACAAGCCATTTACTGCTTCAAAGCAATGGTTGTGGGTTCTTATCCTATTTGGGACCAGATTTCATTAAGTCTTTCTTCACACTTCTAAAGATTCTTCATCCATATCTAGCACTTGTAATCAATCAAATTCATTGTATTATAACATATTCTAACCCAAAATAACTTTATACAAGCCATTTACAGCCTCAAAGCATTTGTTGTGGGTTCTTATCCAATTTGGGACCAGATTTCAATAAGTCTTTCTTCACACTTCTAAACATTCTTCATCCATCTCTAGGACTTGTAATCAATCAAATTCATTGTATTATAACATATTCTAACCCAAAATAAATTTATACAAGCCATTTACTGCCTCAAAGCATTGGTTGTGGGTTCTTATCCCATTTGGGACCAGATTTCAACAAGTCTTTCTTCACACTTCTAAACATTCTTCATCCATCTCTGGGACTTGTAATCAATCAAATTCATTGTATTATAACATATTCTAACCCAAAATAACTTTATACAAGCCATTTACTGCCTCACAGCATTGGTTGTGGGTTCTTATCCAATTGGGGACCAGATTTCAATAAGTCTTTCTTCACACTTCTAAACATTCTTCATCCATCTCTAGGACTTGTAATCAATCAAATTCATTGTATTATAACATATTCTAACCCAAAATAAATTTATACAAGCCATTTACTGCCTCAAAGCATTGGTTGTGGGTTCTTATCCCATTTGGGACCAGATTTCAACAAGTCTTTCTCCACACTTCTAAACATTCTTCATCCATCTCTGGGACTTGTAATCAATCAAATTCATTGTATTATAACATATTCTAACCCAAAATAACTTTATACAAGCCATTTACTGCCTCACAGCATTGGTTGTGGGTTCTTATCCAATTGGGGACCAGATTTCAATAAGTCTTTCTTCACACTTCTAAACATTCTTCATCCATCTCTAGCACTTGTAATCAATCAAATTCATTGTATTATAACATATTCTAACCCAAAATAACCTTTTACAAGCCATTTACTGCCTCAAAGCAATGGTTGTGGGTTCTTATCCCATTCGGGACCAGATTTCAACAAGTCTTTCTCCACACTTCTAAACATTCTTCATCCATCTCTGGGACTTGTAATCAATCAAATTCATTGTATTATAACATATTCTAACCCAAAATAACTTTATACAAGCCATTTACTGCCTCAAAGCATTGGTTTTGGATTCTTACCCCATTTGGGACCAGATTTCAATAAGTCTTTCTTCACACTTCTAAACATTCTTCATCCATCTCTAGCACTTTTAATCAATCAAATGCATTGTATTATAACATATTCTAACCCAAAATAACCTTTTACAAGCCATTTACTGCCTCAAAACAATGGTTGTGGGTTCTTATCCCATTTGGGACCAGATTTCATTAAGTCTTTCTTCACACTTCGAAACATTCTTCATCCATCTCTAGGACTTGTAATCAATCAAATTCATTGTATTATAACATATTCTAACCCAAAATAACTTTATACAAGCCATTTACTGCCTCAAAGCATTGGTTTTGGATTCTTACCCCATTTGGGACCAGATTTCAATAAGTCTTTCTTCACACTTCTAAACATTCTTCATCCATCTCTAGCACTTTTAATCAATCAAATGCATTGTATTATAACATATTCTAACCCAAAATAACCTTTTACAAGCCATTTACTGCCTCAAAACAATGGTTGTAGGTTCTTATCCCATTTGGGACCAGATTTCATTAAGTCTTTCTTCACACTTCTAAACATTCTTCATCCATCTCTAGGACTTGTAATCAATCAAATTCATTGTATTATAACATATTCTAACCCAATATAACTTTATACAAGCCATTTACTGCCTCAAAGCATTGGTTGTGAGTTCTTATCCTATTTGGGACCAGATTTCAATAAGTCTTTCTTCACACTTCTAAACATTCTTCATCCATCTCTAGCACTTGTAATCAATCAAATTCTTTGTATTATAACATATTCTAACCCAAAATAACTTTATTCAATCCATTTACAGCCTCAAAGCATTGGTTGTGGGTTCTTATCCCATTTGGGACCAATTTTCAACAAGTCTTTCTTCACACTTCTAAAGATTCTTCATCCATCTCTAGCACTTGTAATCAATCAAATTCATTATATTATAACATATTCTAACCCAAAATAACTTTATACAAGCCATTTACTGCCTCAAAGCATTGGTTGTGGGTTCTTATCCCATTTGGGACCAGATTTCAATAAGTCTTTCTTCACACTTCTAAACATTCTTCATCCATCTCTAGCACTTTTAATCAATCATATGCATTGTATTATAACATATTCTAACCCAAAATAACCTTTTACAAGCCATTTACTGCCTCAAAGCAATGGTTGTGGGTTCTTATCCCATTTGGGACCAAATTTCAACACGTCTTTCTTCACACTTCTAACCATTCTTCATCCATGTCTAGGACTTGTAATCAATAAAATTCATTGTATTATAACATATTCTAACCCAAAATAACTTTATACAAGCCATTTACAGCCTCAAAACATTTGTTGTGGGTTCTTATCCAATTTGGGACCAGATTTCAATAAGTCTTTCTTCACACTTCTAAACATTCTTCATCCATCTCTAGGACTTGTAATCAATCAAATTCATTGTATTATAACATATTCTAACCCAATATAACTTTATACAAGCCATTTACTGCCTCAAAGCATTGGTTGTGGGTTCTTATCCTATTTGGGACCAGATTTCAATAAGTCTTTCTTCACACTTCTAAACATTCTTCATCCATCTCTAGCACTTGTAATCAATCAAATTCTTTGTATTATAACATATTCTAACCCAAAATAACTTTATTCAATCCATTTACAGCCTCAAAGCATTGGTTGTGGGTTCTTATCCCATTTGGGACCAATTTTCAACAAGTCTTTCTTCACACTTCTAAAGATTCTTCATCCATCTCTAGCACTTGTAATCAATCAAATTCATTATATTATAACATATTCTAACCCAAAATAACTTTATACAAGCCATTTACTGCCTCAAAGCATTGGTTGTGGGTTCTTATCCCATTTGGGACCAGATTTCAATAAGTCTTTCTTCACACTTCTAAACATTCTTCATCCATCTCTAGCACTTTTAATCAATCATATGCATTGTATTATAACATATTCTAACCCAAAATAACCTTTTACAAGCCATTTACTGCCTCAAAGCAATGGTTGTGGGTTCTTATCCCATTTGGGACCAAATTTCAACACGTCTTTCTTCACACTTCTAACCATTCTTCATCCATGTCTAGGACTTGTAATCAATAAAATTCATTGTATTATAACATATTATAACCCAAAATAACTTTATACAAGCCATTTACAGCCTCAAAGCATTTGTTGTGGGTTCTTATCCAATTTGGGACCAGATTTCAATAAGTCTTTCTTCACACTTCTAAACATTCTTCATCCATCTCTAGGACTTGTAATCAATCAAATTCATTGTATTATAACATATTCTAACCCAATATAACTTTATACAAGCCATTTACTGCCTCAAAGCATTGGTTGTGGGTTCTTATCCTATTTGGGACCAGATTTCAATAAGTCTTTCTTCACACTTCTAAACATTCTTCATCCGTCTCTAGCACTTGTAATCAATCAAATTCTTTGTATTATAACATATTCTAACCCAAAATAACTTTATTCAATCAATTTACAGCCTCAAAGCATTGGTTGTGGGTTCTTATCCCATTTGGGACCAATTTTCAACAAGTCTTTCTTCACACTTCTAAAGATTCTTCATCCATCTCTAGCACTTGTAATCAATCAAATTCATTATATTATAACATATTCTAACCCAAAATAACTTTATACAAGCCATTTACTGCCTCAAAGCATTGGTTGTGGGTTCTTATCCCATTTGGGACCAGATTTCAATAAGTCTTTCTTCACACTTCTAAACATTCTTCATCCATCTCTAGCACTTTTAATCAATCATATGCATTGTATTATAACATATTCTAACCCAAAATAACCTTTTACAAGCCATTTACTGCCTCAAAGCAATGGTTGTGGGTTCTTATCCCATTTGGGACCAAATTTCAACACGTCTTTCTTCACACTTCTAACCATTCTTCATCCATGTCTAGGACTTGTAATCAATAAAATTCATTGTATTATAACATATTCTAACCCAAAATAACTTTATACAAGCCATTTACAGCCTCAAAGCATTTGTTGTGGGTTCTTATCCAATTTGGGACCAGATTTCAATAAGTCTTTCTTCACACTTCTAAACATTCTTCATCCATCTCTAGGACTTGTAATCAATCAAATTCATTGTATTATAACATATTCTAACCCAAAATAAATTTATACAAGCCATTTACTGCCTCAAAGCATTGGTTGTGGGTTCTTATCCCATTTGGGACCAGATTTCAACAAGTCTTTCTTCACACTTCTAAACATTCTTCATCCATCTCTGGGACTTGTAATCAATCAAATTCATTGTATTATAACATATTCTAACCCAAAATAACTTTATACAAGCCATTTACTGCCTCACAGCATTGGTTGTGGGTTCTTATCCAATTGGGGACCAGATTTCAATAAGTCTTTCTTCACACTTCTAAACATTCTTCATCCATCTCTAGCACTTGTAATCAATCAAATTCATTGTATTATAACATATTCTAACCCAAAATAACCTTTTACAAGCCATTTACTGCATCAAAGCAATGGTTGTGGGTTCTTATCCCATTTGGGACCAAATTTCAACACGTCTTTCTTCACACTTCTAACCATTCTTCATCCATGTCTAGGACTTGTAATCAATAAAATTCATTGTATTATAACATATTCTAACCCAAAATAACTTTATACAAGCCATTTACTGCCTCAAAGCATTGGTTTTGGGTTCTTACCCCATTTGGGACCAGATTTCAATAAGTCTTTCTTCACACTTCTAAACATTCTTCATCCATCTCTAGCACTTTTAATCAATCAAATGCATTGTATTATAACATATTCTAACCCAAAATAACCTTTTACAAGTCATTTACTGCCTCAAAGCAATGGTTGTGGGTTCTTATCCCATTTGGGACCAGATTTCATTAAGTCTTTCGTCACACTTCTAAAGATTCTTCATCCATATCTAGCACTTGTAATCAATCAAATTCATTGTATTATAACATATTCTAACCCAAAATAACTTTATACAAGCCATTTACAGCCTCAAAGCATTGGTTGTGGGTTCTTATCCCATTTGGGACCAATTTTCAACAAGTCTTTCTTCACACTTCTAAAGATTCTTCATCCATCTCTAGCACTTGTAATCAATCAAATTCATTATATTATAACATATTCTAACCCAAAATAACTTTATACAAGCCATTTACTGCCTCAAAGCATTGGTTGTGGGTTCTTATCCCATTTGGGACCAGATTTCAATAAGTCTTTCTTCACACTTCTAAACATTCTTTATCCATCTCTAGCACTTTTAATCAATCAAATGCATTGTATTATAACATATTCTAACCCAAAATAACCTTTTACAAGCCATTTACTGCCTCAAAGCAATGGTTGTGGGTTCTTATCCTATTTGGGACCAGATTTCATTAAGTCTTTCTTCACACTTCTAAAGATTCTTCATCCATATCTAGCACTTGTAATCAATCAAATTCATTGTATTATAACATATTCTAACCCAAAATAACTTTATACAAGCCATTTACTGCCTCACAGCATTGGTTGTGGGTTCTTATCCAATTGGGGACCAGATTTCAATAAGTCTTTCTTCACACTTCTAAACATTCTTCATCCATCTCTAGCACTTGTAATCAATCAAATTCATTGTATTATAACATATTCTAACCCAAAATAACCTTTTACAAGCCATTTACTGCATCAAAGCAATGGTTGTGGGTTCTTATCCCATTTGGGACCAAATTTCAACAAGTCTTTCTTCACACTTCTAACCATTCTTCATCCATGTCTAGGACTTGTAATCAATCAAATTCATTGTATTATAACATATTCTAACCCAAAATAACTTTATACAAGCCATTTACTGCCTCAAAGCATTGGTTTTGGATTCTTACCCCATTTGGGACCAGATTTCAATAAGTCTTTCTTCACACTTCTAAACATTCTTCATCCATCTCTAGCACTTTTAATCAATCAAATTCTTTGTATTATAACATATTCTAACCCAAAATAACCTTTTACAAGCCATTTACTGCCTCAAAACAATGGTTGTGGGTTCTTATCCCATTTGGGACCAGATTTCATTAAGTCTTTCTTCACACTTCTAAACATTCTTCATCCATCTCTAGGACTTGTAATCAATCAAATTCATTGTATTATAACATATTCTAACCCAATATAACTTTATACAAGCCATTTACTGCCTCAAAGCATTGGTTGTGGGTTCTTATCCTATTTGGGACCAGATTTCAATAAGTCTTTCTTCACACTTCTAAACATTCTTCATCCATCTCTAGCACTTGTAATCAATCAAATTCTTTGTATTATAACATATTCTAACCCAAAATAACTTTATTCAATCCATTTACAGCCTCAAAGCATTGGTTGTGGGTTCTTATCCCATTTGGGACCAATTTTCAACAAGTCTTTCTTCACACTTCTAAAGATTCTTCATCCATCTCTGGCACTTGTAATCAATCAAATTCATTATATTATAACATATTCTAACCCAAAATAACTTTATACAAGCCATTTACTGCCTCAAAGCATTGGTTGTGGGTTCTTATCCCATTTGGGACCAGATTTCAATAAGTCTTTCTTCACACTTCTAAACATTCTTCATCCATCTCTAGCACTTTTAATCAATCAAATGCATTGTATTATAACATATTCTAACCCAAAATAACCTTTTACAAGCCATTTACTGCCTCAAAGCAATGGTTGTGGGTTCTAATCCTATTTGGGACCAGATTTCATTAAGTCTTTCTTCACACTTCTAAATTATAACATATTCTAACCCAAAATAACTTTATACAAGCCATTTACAGCCTCAAAGCATTTGTTGTGGGTTCTTATCCAATTTGGGACCAGATTTCAATAAGTCTTTCTTCACACTTCTAAACATTCTTCATCCATCTCTAGGACTTGTAATCAATCAAATTCATTGTATTATAACATATTCTAACCCAAAATAAATTTATACAAGCCATTTACTGCCTCAAAGTATTGGTTGTGGGTTCTTATCCCATTTGGGACCAGATTTCATTAAGTCTTTCTTCACACTTCTAAACATTCTTCATCCATCTCTAGGACTTGTAATCAATCAAATTCATTGTATTATAACATATTCTAACCCAATATAACTTTATACAAGCCATTTACTGCCTCAAAGCATTGGTTGTGGGTTCTTATCCTATTTGGGACCAGATTTCAATAAGTCTTTCTTCACACTTCTAAACATTCTTCATCCATCTCTAGCACTTGTAATCAATCAAATTCTTTGTATTATAACATATTCTAACCCAAAATAACTCTATTCAATCCATTTACAGCCTCAAAGCATTGGTTGTGGGTTCTTATCCCATTTGGGACCAATTTTCAACAAGTCTTTCTTCACACTTCTAAAGATTCTTCATCCATCTCTAGCACTTGTAATCAATCAAATTCATTATATTATAACATATTCTAACCCAAAATAACTTTATACAAGCCATTTACTGCCTCAAAGCATTGGTTGTGGGTTCTTATCCCATTTGGGACCATATTTCAATAAGTCTTTCTTCACACTTCTAAACATTCTTCATCCATCTCTAGCACTTTTAATCAATCAAATGCATTGTATTATAACATATTCTAACCCAAAATAACCTTTTACAAGCCATTTACTGCCTCAAAGCAATGGTTGTGGGTTCTTATCCTATTTGGGACCAGATTTCATTAAGTCTTTCTTCACACTTCTAAAGATTCTTCATCCATATCTAGCACTTGTAATCAATCAAATTCATTGTATTATAACATATTCTAACCCAAAATAACTTTATACAAGCCATTTACAGCCTCAAAGCATTTGTTGTGGGTTTTTATCCAATTTGGGACCAGATTTCAATAAGTCTTTCTTCACACTTCTAAACATTCTTCATCCATCTCTAGGACTTGTAATCAATCAAATTCATTGTATTATAACATATTCTAACCCAAAATAAATTTATACAAGCCATTTACTGCCTCAAAGCATTGGTTGTGGGTTCTTATCCCATTTGGGACCAGATTTCATTAAGTCTTTCTTCACACTTCTAAACATTCTTCATCCATCTCTAGGACTTGTAATCAATCAAATTCATTGTATTATAACATATTCTAACCCAATATAACTTTATACAAGCCATTTACTGCCTCAAAGCATTGGTTGTGGGTTCTTATCCTATTTGGGACCAGATTTCAATAAGTCTTTCTTCACACTTCTAAACATTCTTCATCCATCTCTAGCACTTGTAATCAATCAAATTCTTTGTATTATAACATATTCTAACCCAAAATAACTTTATTCAATCCATTTACAGCCTCAAAGCATTGGTTGTGGGTTCTTATCCCATTTGGGACCAATTTTCAACAAGTCTTTCTTCACACTTCTAAAGATTCTTCATCCATCTCTAGCACTTGTAATCAATCAAATTCATTATATTATAACATATTCTAACCCAAAATAACTTTATACAAGCCATTTACTGCCTCAAAGCATTGATTGTGGGTTCTTATCCCATTTGGGACCAGATTTCAATAAGTCTTTCTTCACACTTCTAAACATTCTTCATCCATCTCTAGCACTTTTAATCAATCAAATGCATTGTATTATAACATATTCTAACCCAAAATAACCTTTTACAAGCCATTTACTGCCTCAAAGCAATGGTTGTGGGTTCTTATCCTATTTGGGACCAGATTTCATTAAGTCTTTCTTCACACTTCTAAAGATTCTTCATCCATATCTAGCACTTGTAATCAATCAAATTCATTGTATTATAACATATTCTAACCCAAAATAACTTTATACAAGCCATTTACAGCCTCAAAGCATTTGTTGTGGGTTCTTATCCAATTTGGGACCAGATTTCAATAAGTCTTTCTTCACACTTCTAAACATTCTTCATCCATCTCTAGGACTTGTAATCAATCAAATTCATTGTATTATAACATATTCTAACCCAAAATAAATTTATACAAGCCATTTACTGCCTCAAAGCATTGGTTGTGGGTTCTTATCCCATTTGGGACCAGATTTCAACAAGTCTTTCTTCACACTTCTAAACATTCTTCATCCATCTCTGGGACTTGTAATCAATCAAATTCATTGTATTATAACATATTCTAACCCAAAATAACTTTATACAAGCCATTTACTGCCTCACAGCATTGGTTGTGGGTTCTTATCCAATTGGGGACCAGATTTCAATAAGTCTTTCTTCACACTTCTAAACATTCTTCATCCATCTCTAGCACTTGTAATCAATCAAATTCATTGTATTATAACATATTCTAACCCAAAATAACCTTTTACAAGCCATTTACTGCATCAAAGCAATGGTTGTGGGTTCTTATCCCATTTGGGACCAAATTTCAACACGTCTTTCTTCACACTTCTAACCATTCTTCATCCATGTCTAGGACTTGTAATTAATAAAATTCATTGTATTATAACATATTCTAACCCAAAATAACTTTATACAAGCCATTTACTGCCTCAAAGCATTGGTTTTGGGTTCTTACCCCATTTGAGACCAGATTTCAATAAGTCTTTCTTCACACTTCTAAACATTCTTCATCCATCTCTAGCACTTTTAATCAATCAAATGCATTGTATTATAACATATTCTAACCCAAAATAACCTTTTACAAGCCATTTACTGCCTCAAAGCAATGGTTGTGGGTTCTTATCCCATTTGGGACCAGATTTCATTAAGTCTTTCTTCACACTTCTAAAGATTCTTCATCCATATCTAGCACTTGTAATCAATCAAATTCATTGTATTATAACATATTCTAACCCAAAATAACTTTATACAAGCCATTTACAGCCTCAAAGCATTTGTTGTGGGTTCTTATCCAATTTGGGACCAGATTTCAATAAGTCTTTCTTCACACTTCTAAACATTCTTCATCCATCTCTAGGACTTGTAATCAATCAAATTCATTGTATTATAACATATTCTAACCTAAAATAAATTTATACAAGCCATTTACTGCCTCAAAGCATTGGTTGTGGGTTCTTATCCCATTTGGGACCAGATTTCAACAAGTCTTTCTTCACACTTCTAAACATTCTTCATCCATCTCTGGGACTTGTAATCAATCAAATTCATTGTATTATAACATATTCTAACCCAAAATAACTTTATACAAGCCATTTACTGCCTCACAGCATTGGTTGTGGGTTCTTATCCAATTGGGGACCAGATTTCAATAAGTCTTTCTTCACACTTCTAAACATTCTTCATCCATCTCTAGCACTTGTAATCAATCAAATTCATTGTATTATAACATATTCTAACCCAAAATAACCTTTTACAAGCCATTTACTGCATCGAAGCAATGGTTGTGGGTTCTTATCCCATTTGGGACCAAATTTCAACACGTCTTTCTTCACACTTCTAACCATTCTTCATCCATGTCTAGGACTTGTAATCAATAAAATTCATTGTATTATAACATATTCTAACCCAAAATAACTTTATACAAGCCATTTACTGCCTCAAAGCATTGGTTTTGGGTTCTTACCCCATTTGGGACCAGATTTCAATAAGTCTTTCTTCACACTTCTAAACATTCTTCATCCATCTCTAGCACTTTTAATCAATCAAATGCATTGTATTATAACATATTCTAACCCAAAATAACCTTTTACAAGCCATTTACTGCCTCAAAACAATGGTTGTGGGTTCTTATCCCATTTGGGACCAGATTTCAACAAGTCTTTCTCCACACTTCTAAACATTCTTCATCCATCTCTGGGACTTGTAATCAATCAAATTCATTGTATTATAACATATTCTAACCCAAAATAACTTTATACAAGCCATTTACTGCCTCACAGCATTGGTTGTGGGTTCTTATCCAATTGGGGACCAGATTTCAATAAGTCTTTCTTCACACTTCTAAACATTCTTCATCCATCTCTAGCACTTGTAATCAATCAAATTCATTGTATTATAACATATTCTAACCCAAAATAACCTTTTACAAGCCATTTACTGCATCAATGCAATGGTTGTGGGTTCTTATCCCATTTGGGACCAAATTTCTACAAGTCTTTCTTCACACTTCTAACCATTCTTCATCCATGTCTAGGACTTGTAATCTATCAAATTCATTGTATTATAACATATTCTAACCCAAAATAACTTTATACAAGCCATTTACTGCCTCAAAGCATTGGTTTTTGGATTCTTACCCCATTTAGGACCAGATTTCAATAAGTCTTTCTTCACACTTCTAAACATTCTTCATCCATCTCTAGCACTTTTAATCAATCAAATGCATTGTATTATAACATATTCTAACCCAAAATAACCTTTTACAAGCCATTTACTGCCTCAAAACAATGGTTGTGGGTTCTAATCCCATTTGGGACCAGATTTCATTAAGTCTTTCTTCACACTTCTAAACATTCTTCATCCATCTCTAGGACTTGTAATCAATCAAATTCATTGTATTATAACATATTCTAACCCAAAATAACTTTATACAAGCCATTTACTGCCTCAAAGCATTGGTTGTGGGTTCTTATCCTATTTGGGACCAGATTTCAATAAGTCTTTCTTCACACTTCTAAACATTCTTCATCCATCTCTAGCACTTGTAATCAATCAAATTCTTTGTATTATAACATATTCTAACCCAAAATAACTTTATTCAATCCATTTACAGCCTCAAAGCATTGGTTGTGGGTTCTTATCCCATTTGGGACCAATTTTCAACAAGTCTTTCTTCACACTTCTAAAAATTCTTCATCCATCTCTAGCACTTGTAATCAATCAAATTCATTATATTATAACATATTCTAACCCAAAATAACTTTATACAAGCCATTTACTGCCTCAAAGCATTGGTTGTGGGTTCTTATCCTATTTGGGACCAGATTTCAATAAGTCTTTCTTCACACTTCTAAACATTCTTCATCCATCTCTAGCACTTTTAATCAATCAAATGCATTGTAGTATAACATATTCTAACCCAAAATAACCTTTTACAAGCCATTTACTGCCTCAAAGCAATGGTTGTGGGTTCTTATCCCATTTGGGACCAGATTTCATTAAGTCTTTCTTCACACTTCTAAAGATTCTTCATCCATATCTAGCACTTGTAATCAATCAAATTCATTGTATTATAACATATTCTAACCCAAAATAACTTTATACAAGCCATTTACAGCCTCAAAGCATTTGTTGTGGGTTCTTATCCAATTTGGGACCAGATTTCAATAAGTCTTTCTTCACACTTCTAAACATTCTTCATCCATCTCTAGGACTTGTAATCAATCAAATTCATTGTATTATAACATATTCTAACCCAAAATAAATTTATACAAGCCATTTACTGCCTCAAAGCATTGGTTGTGGGTTCTTATCCCATTTGGGACCAGATTTCAACAAGTCTTTCTTCACACTTCTAAACATTCTTCATCCATCTCTGGGACTTGTAATCAATCAAATTCATTGTATTATAACATATTCTAACCCAAAATAACTTTATACAAGCCATTTACTGCCTCACAGCATTGGTTGTGGGTTCTTATCCAATTGGGGACCAGATTTCAATAAGTCTTTCTTCACACTTCTAAACATTCTTCATCCATCTCTAGCACTTGTAATCAATCAAATTCATTGTATTATAACATATTCTAACCCAAAATAACCTTTTACAAGCCATTTACTGCATCAAAGCAACGGTTGTGGGTTCTTATCCCATTTGGGACCAAATTTCAACACGTCTTTCTTCACACTTCTAACCATTCTTCATCCATGTCTAGGACTTGTAATCAATAAAATTCATTGTATTATAACATATTCTAACCCAAAATAACTTTATACAAGCCATTTACTGCCTCAAAGCATTGGTTTTGGGTTCTTACCCCATTTGGGACCAGATTTCAATAAGTCTTTCTTCACACTTCTAAACATTCTTCATCCATCTCTAGCACTTTTAATCAATCAAATGCATTGTATTATAACATATTCTAACCCAAAATAACCTTTTACAAGCCATTTACTGCCTCAAAGCAATGGTTATGGGTTCTTATCCCATTTGGGACCAGATTTCATTAAGTCTTTCTTCACACTTCTAAAGATTCTTCATCCATATCTAGCACTTGTAATCAATCAAATTCATTGTTTTATAACATATTCTAACCCAAAATAACTTTATACAAGCCATTTACAGCCTCAAAGAATTTGTTGTGGGTTCTTATCCAATTTGGGACCAGATTTCAATAAGTCTTTCTTCACACTTCTAAACATTCTTCATCCATCTCTAGGACTTGTAATCAATCAAATTCATTGTATTATAACATATTCTAACCCAAAATAAATTTATACAAGCCATTTACTGCCTCAAAGCATTGGTTGTGGGTTCTTATCCCATTTGGGACCAGATTTCAACAAGTCTTTCTTCACACTTCTAAACATTCTTCATCCATCTCTGGGACTTGTAATCAATCAAATTCATTGTATTATAACATATTCTAACCCAAAATAACTTTATACAAGCCATTTACTGCCTCACAGCATTGGTTGTGGGTTCTTATCCAATTGGGGACCAGATTTCAATAAGTCTTTCTTCACACTTCTAAACATTCTTCATCCATCTCTAGCACTTGTAATCAATCAAATTCATTGTATTATAACATATTCTAACCCAAAATAACCTTTTACAAGCCATTTACTGCATCAAAGCAATGGTTGTGGGTTCTTATCCCATTTGGGACCAAATTTCAACACGTCTTTCTTCACACTTCTAACCATTCTTCATCCATGTCTAGGACTTGTAATCAATAAAATTCATTGTATTATAACATATTCTAACCCAAAATAACTTTATACAAGCCATTTACTGCCTCAAAGCATTGGTTTTGGGTTCTTACCCCATTTGGGACCAGATTTCAATAAGTCTTTCTTCACACTTCTAAACATTCTTCATCCATCTCTAGCACTTTTAATCAATCAAATGCATTGTATTATAACATATTCTAACCCAAAATAACCTTTTACAAGCCATTTACTGCCTCAAAACAATGGTTGTGGGTTCTTATCCCATTTGGGACCAGATTTCATTAAGTCTTTCTTCACACTTCTAAACATTCTTCATCCATCTCTAGGACTTGTAATCAATCAAATTCATTGTATTATAACATATTCTAACCCAAAATAACTTTATACAAGCCATTTACTGCCTCACAGCATTGGTTGTGGGTTCTTATCCAATTGGGGACCAGATTTCAATAAGTCTTTCTTCACACTTCTAAACATTCTTCATCCATCTCTAGCACTTGTAATCAATCAAATTCATTGTATTATAACATATTCTAACCCAAAATAACCTTTTACAAGCCATTTACTGCATCAAAGCAATGGTTGTGGGTTCTTATCCCATTTGGGACCAAATTTCAACACGTCTTTCTTCACACTTCTAACCATTCTTCATCCATGTCTAGGACTTGTAATCAATAAAATTCATTGTATTATAACATATTCTAACCCAAAATAACTTTATACAAGCCATTTACTGCCTCAAAGCATTGGTTTTGGGTTCTTATCCCATTTGGGACCAGATTTCAATAAGTCTTTCTTCACACTTCTAAACATTCTTCATCCATCTCTAGGACTTGTAATCAATCAAATTCATTGTATTATAACATATTCTAACCCAAAATAAATTTATACAAGCCATTTACTGCCTCAAAGCATTGGTTGTGGGTTCTTATCCCATTTGGGACCAGATTTCAACAAGTCTTTCTCCACACTTCTAAACATTCTTCATCCATCTCTGGGACTTGTAATCAATCAAATTCATTGTATTATAACATATTCTAACCCAAAATAACTTTATACAAGCCATTTACTGCCTCACAGCATTGGTTGTGGGTTCTTATCCAATTGGGGACCAGATTTCAATAAGTCTTTCTTCACACTTCTAAACATTCTTCATCCATCTCTAGCACTTGTAATCAATCAAATTCATTGTATTATAACATATTCTAACCCAAAATAACCTTTTACAAGCCATTTACTGCATCAATGCAATGGTTGTGGGTTCTTATCCCATTTGGGACCAAATTTCAACAAGTCTTTCTTCACACTTCTAACCATTCTTCATCCATGTCTAGGACTTGTAATCAATCAAATTCATTGTATTATAACATATTCTAACCCAAAATAACTTTATACAAGCCATTTACTGCCTCAAAGCATTGGTTTTGGATTCTTACCCCATTTGGGACCAGATTTCAATAAGTCTTTCTTCACACTTCTAAACATTCTTCATCCATCTCTAGCACTTTTAATCAATCAAATGCAATGTATTATAACATATTCTAACCCAAAATAACCTTTTACAAGCCATTTACTGCCTCAAAACAATGGTTGTGGGTTCTTATCCCATTTGGGACCAGATTTCATTAAGTCTTTCTTCACACTTCTAAACATTCTTCATCCATCTCTAGGACTTGTAATCAATCAAATTCATTGTATTATAACATATTCTAACCCAAAATAACTTTATACAAGCCATTTACTGCCTCAAAGCATTGGTTGTGGGTTCTTATCCTATTTGGGACCAGATTTCAATAAGTCTTTCTTCACACTTCTAAACATTCTTCATCCATCTCTAGCACTTGTAATCAATCAAATTCTTTGTATTATAACATATTCTAACCCAAAATAACTTTATTCAATCCATTTACAGCCTCAAAGCATTGGTTGTGGGTTCTTATCCCATTTGGGACCAATTTTCAACAAGTCTTTCTTCACACTTCTAAAGATTCTTCATCCATCTCTAGCACTTGTAATCAATCAAATTCATTATATTATAACATATTCTAACCCAAAATAACTTTATACAAGCCATTTACTGCCTCAAAGCATTGGTTGTGGGTTCTTATCCCATTTGGGACCAGATTTCAATAAGTCTTTCTTCACACTTCTAAACATTCTTCATCCATCTCTAGCACTTTTAATCAATCAAATGCATTGTAGTATAACATATTCTAACCCAAAATAACCTTTTACAAGCCATTTACTGCCTCAAAGCAATGGTTGTGGGTTCTTATCCCATTTGGGACCAGATTTCATTAAGTCTTTCTTCACACTTCTAAAGATTCTTCATCCATATCTAGCACTTGTAATCAATCAAATTCATTGTATTATAACATATTCTAACCCAAAATAACTTTATACAAGCCATTTACAGCCTCAAAGCATTTGTTGTGGGTTCTTATCCAATTTGGGACCAGATTTCAATAAGTCTTTCTTCACACTTCTAAACATTCTTCATCCATCTCTAGGACTTGTAATCAATCAAATTCATTGTATTATAACATATTCTAACCCAAAATAAATTTATACAAGCCATTTACTGCCTCAAAGCATTGGTTGTGGGTTCTTACCCCATTTGGGACCAGATTTCAATAAGTCTTTCTTCACACTTCTAAACATTCTTCATCCATCTCTAGCACTTTTAATCAATCAAATGCATTGTATTATAACATATTCTAACCCAAAATAACCTTTTACAAGCCATTTACTGCCTCAAAACAATGGTTGTGGGTTCTTATCCCATTTGGGACCAGATTTCATTAAGTCTTTCTTCACACTTCTAAACATTCTTCATCCATCTCTAGGACTTGTAATCAATCAAATTCATTGTATTATAACATATTCTAACCCAAAATAACTTTATACAAGCCATTTACTGCCTCACAGCATTGGTTGTGGGTTCTTATCCAATTGGGGACCAGATTTCAATAAGTCTTTCTTCACACTTCTAAACATTCTTCATCCATCTCTAGCACTTGTAATCAATCAAATTCATTGTATTATAACATATTCTAACCCAAAATAACCTTTTACAAGCCATTTACTGCATCAAAGCAATGGTTGTGGGTTCTTATCCCATTTGGGACCAAATTTCAACACGTCTTTCTTCACACTTCTAACCATTCTTCATCCATGTCTAGGACTTGTAATCAATAAAATTCATTGTATTATAACATATTCTAACCCAAAATAACTTTATACAAGCCATTTACTGCCTCAAAGCATTGGTTTTGGGTTCTTATCCCATTTGGGACCAGATTTCAATAAGTCTTTCTTCACACTTCTAAACATTCTTCATCCATCTCTAGGACTTGTAATCAATCAAATTCATTGTATTATAACATATTCTAACCCAAAATAAATTTATACAAGCCATTTACTGCCTCAAAGCATTGGTTGTGGGTTCTTATCCCATTTGGGACCAGATTTCAACAAGTCTTTCTCCACACTTCTAAACATTCTTCATCCATCTCTGGGACTTGTAATCAATCAAATTCATTGTATTATAACATATTCTAACCCAAAATAACTTTATACAAGCCATTTACTGCCTCACAGCATTGGTTGTGGGTTCTTATCCAATTGGGGACCAGATTTCAATAAGTCTTTCTTCACACTTCTAAACATTCTTCATCCATCTCTAGCACTTGTAATCAATCAAATTCATTGTATTATAACATATTCTAACCCAAAATAACCTTTTACAAGCCATTTACTGCATCAATGCAATGGTTGTGGGTTCTTATCCCATTTGGGACCAAATTTCAACAAGTCTTTCTTCACACTTCTAACCATTCTTCATCCATGTCTAGGACTTGTAATCAATCAAATTCATTGTATTATAACATATTCTAACCCAAAATAACTTTATACAAGCCATTTACTGCCTCAAAGCATTGGTTTTGGATTCTTACCCCATTTGGGACCAGATTTCAATAAGTCTTTCTTCACACTTCTAAACATTCTTCATCCATCTCTAGCACTTTTAATCAATCAAATGCAATGTATTATAACATATTCTAACCCAAAATAACCTTTTACAAGCCATTTACTGCCTCAAAACAATGGTTGTGGGTTCTTATCCCATTTGGGACCAGATTTCATTAAGTCTTTCTTCACACTTCTAAACATTCTTCATCCATCTCTAGGACTTGTAATCAATCAAATTCATTGTATTATAACATATTCTAACCCAAAATAACTTTATACAAGCCATTTACTGCCTCAAAGCATTGGTTGTGGGTTCTTATCCTATTTGGGACCAGATTTCAATAAGTCTTTCTTCACACTTCTAAACATTCTTCATCCATCTCTAGCACTTGTAATCAATCAAATTCTTTGTATTATAACATATTCTAACCCAAAATAACTTTATTCAATCCATTTACAGCCTCAAAGCATTGGTTGTGGGTTCTTATCCCATTTGGGACCAATTTTCAACAAGTCTTTCTTCACACTTCTAAAGATTCTTCATCCATCTCTAGCACTTGTAATCAATCAAATTCATTATATTATAACATATTCTAACCCAAAATAACTTTATACAAGCCATTTACTGCCTCAAAGCATTGGTTGTGGGTTCTTATCCCATTTGGGACCAGATTTCAATAAGTCTTTCTTCACACTTCTAAACATTCTTCATCCATCTCTAGCACTTTTAATCAATCAAATGCATTGTAGTATAACATATTCTAACCCAAAATAACCTTTTACAAGCCATTTACTGCCTCAAAGCAATGGTTGTGGGTTCTTATCCCATTTGGGACCAGATTTCATTAAGTCTTTCTTCACACTTCTAAAGATTCTTCATCCATATCTAGCACTTGTAATCAATCAAATTCATTGTATTATAACATATTCTAACCCAAAATAACTTTATACAAGCCATTTACAGCCTCAAAGCATTTGTTGTGGGTTCTTATCCAATTTGGGACCAGATTTCAATAAGTCTTTCTTCACACTTCTAAACATTCTTCATCCATCTCTAGGACTTGTAATCAATCAAATTCATTGTATTATAACATATTCTAACCCAAAATAAATTTATACAAGCCATTTACTGCCTCAAAGCATTGGTTGTGGGTTCTTATCTCATTTGGGACCAGATTTCAACAAGTCTTTCTTCACACTTCTAAACATTCTTCATCCATCTCTGGGACTTGTAATCAATCAAATTCATTGTATTATAACATATTCTAACCCAAAATAACTTTATACAAGCCATTTACTGCCTCACAGCATTGGTTGTGGGTTCTTATCCAATTGGGGACCAAATTTCAATAAGTCTTTCTTCACACTTCTAAACATTCTTCATCCATCTCTAGCACTTGTAATCAATCAAATTCATTGTATTATAACATATTCTAACCCAAAATAACCTTTTACAAGCCATTTACTGCATCAATGCAATGGTTGTGGGTTCTTATCCCATTTGGGACCAAATTTCAACAAGTCTTTCTTCACACTTCTAACCATTCTTCATCCATGTCTAGGACTTGTAATCAATCAAATTCATTGTATTATAACATATTCTAACCCAAAATAACTTTATACAAGCCATTTACTGCCTCAAAGCATTGGTTTTGGATTCTTACCCCATTTGGGACCAGATTTCAATAAGTCTTTCTTCACACTTCTAAACATTCTTCATCCATCTCTAGCACTTTTAATCAATCAAATGCATTGTATTATAACATATTCTAACCCAAAATAACCTTTTACAAGCCATTTACTGCCTCAAAACAATGGTTGTGGGTTCTTATCCCATTTGGGACCAGATTTCATTAAGTCTTTCTTCACACTTCTAAACATTCTTCATCCATCTCTAGGACTTGTAATCAATCAAATTCATTGTATTATAACATATTCTAACCCAAAATAACTTTATACAAGCCATTTACTTCCTCAAAGCATTGGTTGTGGGTTCTTATCCTATTTGGGACCAGATTTCAATAAGTCTTTCTTCACACTTCTAAACATTCTTCATCCATCTCTAGCACTTGTAATCAATCAAATTCTTTGTATTATAACATATTCTAACCCAAAATAACTTTATTCAATCCATTTACAGCCTCAAAGCATTGGTTGTGGGTTCTTATCCCATTTGGGACCAATTTTCAACAAGTCTTTCTTCACACTTCTAAAGATTCTTCATCCATCTCTAGCACTTGTAATCAATCAAATTCATTATATTATAACATATTCTAACCCAAAATAACTTTATACAAGCCATTTACTGCCTCAAAGCATTGGTTGTGGGTTCTTATCCCATTTGGGACCAGATTTCAATAAGTCTTTCTTCACACTTCTAAACATTCTTCATCCATCTCTAGCACTTTTAATAAATCAAATGCATTGTAGTATAACATATTCTAACCCAAAATAACCTTTTACAAGCCATTTACTGCCTCAAAGCAATGGTTGTGGGTTCTTATCCCATTTGGGACCAGATTTCATTAAGTCTTTCTTCACACTTCTAAACATTCTTCATCCATCTCTAGCACTTTTAATCAATCAAATGCATTGTATTATAACATATTCTAACCCAAAATAACCTTTTACAAGCCATTTACTGCCTCAAAGCAATGGTTGTGGGTTCTTATCCCATTTGGGACCAGATTTCATTAAGTCTTTCGTCACACTTCTAAAGATTCTTCATCCATATCTAGCACTTGTAATCAATCAAATTCATTGTATTATAACATATTCTAACCCAAAATAACTTTATACAAGCCATTTACAGCCTCAAAGCATTTGTTGTGGGTTCTTATCCAATTTGGGACCAGATTTCAATAAGTCTTTCTTCACACTTCTAAACATTCTTCATCCATCTCTAGGACTTGTAATCAATCAAATTCATTGTATTATAACATATTCTAACCCAAAATAAATTTATACAAGCCATTTACTGCCTCAAAGCATTGGTTGTGGGTTCTTATCCCATTTGGGACCAGATTTCATTAAGTCTTTCTTCACACTTCTAAACATTCTTCATCCATCTCTAGGACTTGTAATCAATCAAATTCATTGTATTATAACATAATCTAACCCAAAATAACTTTATACAAGCCATTCACTGCCTCAAAGCATTGGTTGTGGGTTCTTATCCTATTTGGGACCAGATTTCAATAAGTCTTTCTTCACACTTCTAAACATTCTTCATCCATCTCTAGCACTTGTAATCAATCAAATTCTTTGTATTATAACATATTCTAACCCAAAATAACTTTATTCAATCCATTTACAGCCTCAAAGCATTGGTTGTGGGTTCTTATCCCATTTAGGACCAATTTTCAACAAGTCTTTCTTCACACTTCTAAAGATTCTTCATCCATCTCTAGCACTTGTAATCAATCAAATTCATTATATTATAACATATTCTAACCCAAAATAACTTTATACAAGCCATTTACTGCCTCAAAGCATTGGTTGTGGGTTCTTATCCCATTTGGGACCAGATTTCAATAAGTCTTTCTTCACACTTCTAAACATTCTTCATCCATCTCTAGCACTTTTAATCAATCAAATGCATTGTATTATAACATATTCTAACCCAAAATAACCTTTTACAAGCCATTTACTGCCTCAAAGCAATGGTTGTGGGTTCTTATCCCATTTGGGACCAGATTTCATTAAGTCTTTCTTCACACTTCTAAAGATTCTTCATCCATATCTAGCACTTGTAATCAATCAAATTCATTGTATTATAACATATTCTAACCCAAAATAACTTTATACAAGCCATTTACAGCCTCAAAGCATTTGTTGTGGGTTCTTATCCAATTTGGGACCAGATTTCAATAAGTCTTTCTTCACACTTCTAAACATTCTTCATCCATCTCTAGGACTTGTAATCAATCAAATTCATTGTATTATAACATATTCTAACCCAAAATAAATTTATACAAGCCATTTACTGCCTCAAAGCATTGGTTGTGGGTTCTTATCCCATTTGGGACCAGATTTCAACAAGTCTTTCTTCACACTTCTAAACATTCTTCATCCATCTCTGGGACTTGTAATCAATCAAATTCATTGTATTATAACATATTCTAACCCAAAATAACTTTATACAAGCCATTTACTGCCTCACAGCATTGGTTGTGGGTTCTTATCCAATTGGGGACCAGATTTCAATAAGTCTTTCTTCACACTTCTAAACATTCTTCATCCATCTCTAGCACTTGTAATCAATCAAATTCATTGTATTATAACATATTCTAACCCAAAATAACCTTTTACAAGCCATTTACTGCATCAAAGCAATGGTTGTGGGTTCTTATCCCATTTGCGACCAAATTTCAACACGTCTTTCTTCACACTTCTAACCATTCTTCATCCATGTCTAGGACTTGTAATCAATAAAATTCATTGTATTATAACATATTCTAACCCAAAATAACTTTATACAAGCCATTCACTGCCTCAAAGCATTGGTTTTGGGTTCTTATCCCATTTGGGACCAGATTTCAATAAGTCTTTCTTCACACTTCTAAACATTCTTCATCCATCTCTAGGACTTGTAATCAATCAAATTCATTGTATTATAACATATTCTAACCCAAAATAAATTTATACAAGCCATTTACTGCCTCAAAGCATTGGTTGTGGGTTCTTATCCCATTTGGGACCAGATTTCAACAAGTCTTTCTCCACACTTCTAAACATTCTTCATCCATCTCTGGGACTTGTAATCAATAAAATTAATTGTATTATAACATATTCTAACCCAAAATAACTTTATACAAGCCATTTACTGCCTCACAGCATTGGTTGTGGGTTCTTATCCAATTGGGGACCAGATTTCAATAAGTCTTTCTTCACACTTCTAAACATTCTTCATCCATCTCTAGCACTTGTAATCAATCAAATTCATTGTATTATAACATATTCTAACCCAAAATAACCTTTTACAAGCCATTTACTGCATCAAAGCATTGGTTGTGGGTTCTTATCCCATTTGGGACCAAATTTCAACAAGTCTTTCTTCACACTTCTAACCATTCTTCATCCATGTCTAGGACTTGTAATCAATCAAACTCATTGTATTATAACATATTCTAACCCAAAATAACTTTATACAAGCCATTTACTGCCTCAAAGCATTGGTTTTGGATTCTTACCCCATTTGGGACCAGATTTCAATAAGTCTTTCTTCACACTTCTAAACATTCTTCATCCATCTCTAGCACTTTTAATCAATCAAATGCATTGTATTATAACATATTCTAACCCAAAATAACCTTTTACAAGCCATTTACTGCCTCAAAACAATGGTTGTGGGTTCTTATCCCATTTGGGACAAGATTTCATTAAGTCTTTCTTCACACTTCTAAATATTCTTCATCCATCTCTAGGACTTGTAATCAATCAAATTCATTGTATTATAACATATTCTAACCCAAAATAACTTTATACAAGCCATTTACTGCCTCAAAGCATTGGTTGTGGGTTCTTATCCTATTTGGGACCAGATTTCAATAAGTCTTTCTTCACACTTCTAAACATTCTTCATCCATCTCTAGCACTTGTAATCAATCAAATTCATTGTATTATAACATATTCTAACCCAAAATAACTTTATTCAATCCATTTACAGCCTCAAAGCATTGGTTGTGGGTTCTTATCCCAATTGGGACCAATTTTCAACAAGTCTTTCTTCACACTTCTAAAGATTCTTCATCCATCTCTAGCACTTGTAATCAATCAAATTCATTATATTATAACATATTCTAACCCAAAATAACTTTATACAAGCCATTTACTGCCTCAAAGCATTGGTTGTGGGTTCTTATCCCATTTGGGACCAGATTTCAATAAGTCTTTCTTCACACTTCTAAACATTCTTCATCCATCTCTAGCACTTTTAATCAATCAAATGCATTATATTATAACATATTCTAACCCAAAATAACCTTTTACAAGCCATTTACTGCCTAAAAGCAATGGTTGTGGGTTCTTATCCCATTTGGGACCAGATTTCATTAAGTCTTTCTTCACACTTCTAAAGATTCTTCATCCATATCTAGCACTTGTAATCAATCAAATTCATTGTATTATAACATATTCTAACTCAAAATAACTTTATACAAGCCATTTACAGCCTCAAAGCATTTGTTGTGGGTTCTTATCCAATTTGGGACCAGATTTCAATAAGTCTTTCTTCACACTTCTAAACATTCTTCATCCATCTCTAGGACTTGTAATCAATCAAATTCATTGTATTTTAACATATTCTAACCCAAAATAAATTTATACAAGCCATTTACTGCCTCAAAGCATTGGTTGTGGGTTCTTATCCCATTTGGGACCAGATTTCAACAAGTCTTTCTTCACACTTCTAAACATTCTTCATCCATCTCTGGGACTTGTAATCAATCAAATTCATTGTATTATAACATATTCTAACCCAAAATAACTTTATACAAGCCATTTACTGCCTCACAGCATTGGTTGTGGGTTCTTATCCAATTGGGGACCAGATTTCAATAAGTCTTTCTTCACACTTCTAAACATTCTTCATCCATCTCTAGCACTTGTAATCAATCAAATTCATTGTATTATAACATATTCTAACCCAAAATAACCTTTTACAAGCCATTTACTGCATCAAAGCAATGGTTGTGGGTTCTTATCCCATTTGGGACCAAATTTCAACACGTCTTTCTTCACACTTCTAACCATTCTTCATCCATGTCTAGGACTTGTAATCAATAAAATTCATTGTATTATAACATATTCTAACCCAAAATAACTTTATACAAGCCATTTACTGCCTTAAAGCATTGGTTTTGGGTTCTTATCCCATTTGGGACCAGATTTCAATAAGTCTTTCTTCACACTTCTAAACATTCTTCATCCATCTCTAGGACTTGTAATCAATCAAATTCATTGTATTATAACATATTCTAACCCAAAATAAATTTATACAAGCCATTTACTGCCTCAAAGCATTGGTTGTGGGTTCTTATCCCATTTGGGACCAGATTTCAACAAGTCTTTCTCCACACTTCTAAACATTCTTCATCCATCTCTGGGACTTGTAATCAATCAAATTCATTGTATTATAACATATTCTAACCCAAAATAACTTTATACAAGCCATTTACTGCCTCACAGCATTGGTTGTGGGTTCTTATCCAATTGGGGACCAGATTTCAATAAGTCTTTCTTCACACTTCTAAACATTCTTCATCCATCTCTAGCACTTGTAATCAATCAAATTCATTGTATTATAACATATTCTAACCCAAAATAACCTTTTACAAGCCATTTACTGCATCAAAGCATTGGTTGTGGGTTCTTATCCCATTTGGGACCAAATTTCAACAAGTCTTTCTTCACACTTCTAACCATTCTTCATCCATGTATAGGACTTGTAATCAATCAAATTCATTGTATTATAACATATTCTAACCCAAAATAACTTTATACAAGCCATTTACTGCCTCAAAGCATTGGTTTTGGATTCTTACCCCATTTGGGACCAGATTTCAATAAGTCTTTCTTCACACTTCAAAACATTCTTCATCCATCTCTAGCACTTTTAATCAATCAAATGCATTGTATTATAACATATTCTAACCCAAAATAACCTTTTACAAGCCATTTACTGCCTCAAAACAATGGTTGTGGGTTCTTATCCCATTTGGGACCAGATTTCATTAAGTCTTTCTTCACACTTCTAAACATTCTTCATCCATCTCTAGGACTTGTAATCAATCAAATTCATTGTACTATAACATATTCTAACCCAAAATAACTTTATACAAGCCATTTACTGCCTCAAAGCATTGGTTGTGGGTTCTTATCCTATTTGGGACCAGATTTCAATAAGTCTTTCTTCACACTTCTAAACATTCTTCATCCATCTCTAGCACTTGTAATCAATCAAATTCATTGTATTATAACATATTCTAACCCAAAATAACTTTTTTCAATCCATTTACAGCCTCAAAGCATTGGTTGTGGGTTCTTATCCCAATTGGGACCAATTTTCAACAAGTCTTTCTTCACACTTCTAACCATTCTTCATCCATGTCTAGGACTTGTAATCAATCAAATTCATTGTATTATAACATATTCTAACCCAAAATAACTTTATACAAGCCATTTACTGCCTCAAAGCATTGGTTTTGGATTCTTACCCCATTTGGGACCAGATTTCAATAAGTCTTTCTTCACACTTCTAAACATTCTTCATCCATCTCTAGCACTTTTAATCAATCAAATGCATTGTATTATAACATATTCTAACCCAAAATAACCTTTTACAAGCCATTTACTGCCTCAAAACAATGGTTGTGGGTTCTTATCCCATTTGGGACCAGATTTCATTAAGTCTTTCTTCACACTTCTAAACATTCTTCATCCATCTCTAGGACTTGTAATCAATCAAATTCATTGTATTATAACATATTCTAACCCAAAATAACTTTATACAAGCCATTTACTGCCTCAAAGCATTGGTTGTGGGTTCTTATCCTATTTGGGACCAGATTTCAATAAGTCTTTCTTCACACTTCTAAACATTCTTCATCCATCTCTAGCACTTGTAATCAATCAAATTCATTGTATTATAACATATTCTAACCCAAAATAACTTTATTCAATCCATTTACAGCCTCAAAGCATTGGTTGTGGGTTCTTATCCCAATTGGGACCAATTTTCAACAAGTCTTTCTTCACACTTCTAAAGATTCTTCATCCATCTCTAGCACTTGTAATCAATCAAATTCATTATATTATAACATATTCTAACCCAAAATAACTTTATACAAGCCATTTACTGCCTCAAAGCATTGGTTGTGGGTTCTTATCCCATTTGGGACCAGATTTCAATAAGTCTTTCTTCACACTTCTAAACATTCTTCATCCATCTCTAGCACTTTTAATCAATCAAATGCATTGTATTATAACATATTCTAACCCAAAATAACCTTTTACAAGCCATTTACTGCCTAAAAGCAATGGTTCTGGGTTCTTATCCCATTTGGGACCAGATTTCATTAAGTCTTTCTTCACACTTCTAAAGATTCTTCATCCATATCTAGCACTTGTAATCAATCAAATTCATTGTATTATAACATATTCTAACCCAAAATAACTTTATACAAGCCATTTACAGCCTCAAAGCATTGGTTGTGGGTTCTTATCCAATTTGGGACCAGATTTCAATAAGTCTTTCTTCACACTTCTAAACATTCTTCATCCATCTCTAGGACTTGTAATCAATCAAATTCATTGTATTATAACATATTCTAACCCAAAATAACTTTATACAAGCCATTTACTGCCTCAAAGCATTGGTTGTGGGTTCTTATCCCATTTGGGACCAAATTTCAATAAGTCTTTCTTCACACTTCTAAAGATTCTTCATCCATATCTAGCACTTGTAATCAATCAAATTCATTGTATTATAACATATTCTAACCCAAAATAACTTTATACAAGCCATTTACAGCCTCAAAGCATTTGTTGTGGGTTCTTATCCAATTTGGGACCAGATTTCAATAAGTCTTTCTTCACACTTCTAAACATTCTTCATCCATCTCTAAGACTTGTAATCAATCAAATTCATTGTATTATAACATATTCTAACCCAAAATAAATTTATACAAGCCATTTACTGCCTCAAAGCATTGGTTGTGGGTTCTTATCCCATTTGGGACCAGATTTCAACAAGTCTTTCTTCACACTTCTAAACATTCTTCATCCATCTCTGGGACTTGTAATCAATCAAATTCATTGTATTATAACATATTCTAACCCAAAATAACTTTATACAAGCCATTTACTGCCTCACAGCATTGGTTGTGGGTTCTTATCCAATTGGGGACCAGATTTCAATAAGTCTTTCTTCACACTTCTAAACATTCTTCATCCATCTCTAGCACTTGTAATCAATCAAATTCATTGTATTATAACATATTCTAACCCAAAATAACCTTTTACAAGCTATTTACTGCATCAAAGCAATGGTTGTGGGTTCTTATCCCATTTGGGACCAAATTTCAACACGTCTTTCTTCACACTTCTAACCATTCTTCATCCATGTCTAGGACTTGTAATCAATAAAATTCATTGTATTATAACATATTCTAACCCAAAATAACTTTATACAAGCCATTTACTGCCTTAAAGCATTGGTTTTGGGTTCTTATCCCATTTGGGACCAGATTTCAATAAGTCTTTCTTCACACTTCTAAACATTCTTCATCCATCTCTAGGACTTGTAATCAATCAAATTCATTGTATTATAACATATTCTAACCCAAAATAAATTTATACAAGCCATTTACTGCCTCAAAGCATTGGTTGTGGGTTCTTATCCCATTTGGGACCAGATTTCAACAAGTCTTTCTCCACACTTCTAAACATTCTTCATCCATCTCTGGGACTTGTAATCAATCAAATTCATTGTATTATAACATATTCTAACCCAAAATAACTTTATACAAGCCATTTACTGCCTCACAGCATTGGTTGTGGGTTCTTATCCAATTGGGGACCAGATTTCAATAAGTCTTTCTTCACACTTCTAAACATTCTTCATCCATCTCTAGCACTTGTAATCAATCAAATTCATTGTATTATAACATATTCTAACCGAAAATAACCTTTTACAAGCCATTTACTGCATCAAAGCAATGGTTGTGGGTTCTTATCCCATTTGGGACCAAATTTCAACAAGTCTTTCTTCACACTTCTAACCATTCTTCATCCATGTCTAGGACTTGTAATCAATCAAATTTATTGTATTATAACATATTCTAACCCAAAATAACTTTATACAAGCCATTTACTGCCTCAAAGCATTGGTTTTGGATTCTTACCCCATTTGGGACCAGATTTCAATAAGTCTTTCTTCACACTTCTAAACATTCTTCATCCATCTCTAGCACTTTTAATCAATCAAATGCATTGTATTATAACATATTCTAACCCAAAATAACCTTTTACAAGCCATTTACTGCCTCAAAACAATGGTTGTGGGTTCTTATCCCATTTGGGACCAGATTTCATTAAGTCTTTCTTCACACTTCTAAACATTCTTCATCCATCTCTAGGACTTGTAATCAATCAAATTCATTGTATTATAACATATTCTAACCCAAAATAACTTTATACAAGCCATTTACTGCCTCAAAGCATTGGTTGTGGGTTCTTATCCTATTTGGGACCAGATTTCAATAAGTCTTTCTTCACACTTCTAAACATTCTTCATCCATCTCTAGCACTTGTAATCAATCAAATTCATTGTATTATAACATATTCTAACCCAAAATAACTTTATTCAATCCATTTACAGCCTCAAAGCATTGGTTGTGGGTTCTTATCCCATTTGGGACCAATTTTCAACAAGTCTTTCTTCACACTTCTAAAGATTCTTCATCCATCTCTAGCACTTGTAATCAATCAAATTCATTATATTATAACATATTCTAACCCAAAATAACTTTATACAAGCCATTTACTGCCTCAAAGCATTGGTTGTGGGTTCTTATCCCATTTGGGACCAGATTTCAATAAGTCTTTCTTCACACTTCTAAACATTCTTCATCCATCTCTAGGACTTGTAATCAATCAAATTCATTGTATTATAACATATTCTAACCCAAAATAACTTTATACAAGCCATTTACTGCCTCAAAGCATTGGTTGTGGGTTCTTATCCCATTTGGGACCAAATTTCAATAAGTCTTTCTTCACACTTCTAAAGATTCTTCATCCATATCTAGCACTTGTAATCAATCAAATTCATTGTATTATAACATATTCTAACCCAAAATAACTTTATACAAGCCATTTACAGCCTCAAAGCATTTGTTGTGGGTTCTTATCCAATTTGGGACCAGATTTCAATAAGTCTTTCTTCACACTTCTAAACATTCTTCATCCATCTCTAAGACTTGTAATCAATCAAATTCATTGTATTATAACATATTCTAACCCAAAATAAATTTATACAAGCCATTTACTGCCTCAAAGCATTGGTTGTGGGTTCTTATCCCATTTGGGACCAGATTTCAACAAGTCTTTCTTCACACTTCTAAACATTCTTCATCCATCTCTGGGACTTGTAATCAATCAAATTCATTGTATTATAACATATTCTAACCCAAAATAACTTTATACAAGCCATTTACTGCCTCACAGCATTGGTTGTGGGTTCTTATCCAATTGGGGACCAGATTTCAATAAGTCTTTCTTCACACTTCTAAACATTCTTCATCCATCTCTAGCACTTGTAATCAATCAAATTCATTGTATTATAACATATTCTAACCCAAAATAACCTTTTACAAGCTATTTACTGCATCAAAGCAATGGTTGTGGGTTCTTATCCCATTTGGGACCAAATTTCAACACGTCTTTCTTCACACTTCTAACCATTCTTCATCCATGTCTAGGACTTGTAATCAATAAAATTCATTGTATTATAACATATTCTAACCCAAAATAACTTTATACAAGCCATTTACTGCCTTAAAGCATTGGTTTTGGGTTCTTATCCCATTTGGGACCAGATTTCAATAAGTCTTTCTTCACACTTCTAAACATTCTTCATCCATCTCTAGGACTTGTAATCAATCAAATTCATTGTATTATAACATATTCTAACCCAAAATAAATTTATACAAGCCATTTACTGCCTCAAAGCATTGGTTGTGGGTTCTTATCCCATTTGGGACCAGATTTCAACAAGTCTTTCTCCACACTTCTAAACATTCTTCATCCATCTCTGGGACTTGTAATCAATCAAATTCATTGTATTATAACATATTCTAACCCAAAATAACTTTATACAAGCCATTTACTGCCTCACAGCATTGGTTGTGGGTTCTTATCCAATTGGGGACCAGATTTCAATAAGTCTTTCTTCACACTTCTAAACATTCTTCATCCATCTCTAGCACTTGTAATCAATCAAATTCATTGTATTATAACATATTCTAACCGAAAATAACCTTTTACAAGCCATTTACTGCATCAAAGCAATGGTTGTGGGTTCTTATCCCATTTGGGACCAAATTTCAACAAGTCTTTCTTCACACTTCTAACCATTCTTCATCCATGTCTAGGACTTGTAATCAATCAAATTCATTGTATTATAACATATTCTAACCCAAAATAACTTTATACAAGCCATTTACTGCCTCAAAGCATTGGTTTTGGATTCTTACCCCATTTGGGACCAGATTTCAATAAGTCTTTCTTCACACTTCTAAACATTCTTCATCCATCTCTAGCACTTTTAATCAATCAAATGCATTGTATTATAACATATTCTAACCCAAAATAACCTTTTACAAGCCATTTACTGCCTCAAAACAATGGTTGTGGGTTCTTATCCCATTTGGGACCAGATTTCATTAAGTCTTTCTTCACACTTCTAAACATTCTTCATCCATCTCTAGGACTTGTAATCAATCAAATTCATTGTATTATAACATATTCTAACCCAAAATAACTTTATACAAGCCATTTACTGCCTCAAAGCATTGATTGTGGGTTCTTATCCTATTTGGGACCAGATTTCAATAAGTCTTTCTTCACACTTCTAAACATTCTTCATCCATCTCTAGCACTTGTAATCAATCAAATTCATTGTATTATAACATATTCTAACCCAAAATAACTTTATTCAATCCATTTACAGCCTCAAAGCATTGGTTGTGGGTTCTTATCCCATTTGGGACCAATTTTCAACAAGTCTTTCTTCACACTTCTAAAGATTCTTCATCCATCTCTAGCACTTGTAATCAATCAAATTCATTATATTATAACATATTCTAACCCAAAATAACTTTATACAAGCCATTTACTGCCTCAAAGCATTGGTTGTGGGTTCTTATCCCATTTGGGACCAGATTTCAATAAGTCTTTCTTCACACTTCTAAACATTCTTCATCCATCTCTAGCACTTTTAATCAATCAAATGCATTGTATTATAACATATTCTAACCCAAAATAACCTTTTACAAGCCATTTACTGCCTCAAAGCAATGGTTGTGGGTTCTTATCCCATTTGGGACCAGATTTCATTAAGTCTTTCTTCACACTTCTAAAGATTCTTCATCCATATCTAGCACTTGTAATCAATCAAATTCATTGTATTATAACATATTCTAACCCAAAATAACTTTATACAAGCCATTTACTGCCTCAAAGCATTGGTTTTGGATTCTTACCCCATTTGGGACCAGATTTCAATAAGTCTTTCTTCACACTTCTAAACATTCTTCATCCATCTCTAGCACTTTTAATCAATCAAATGCATTGTATTATAACATATTCTAACCCAAAATAACCTTTTACAAGCCATTTACTGCCTCAAAACAATGGTTGTGGGTTCTTATCCCATTTGGGACCAGATTTCATTAAGTCTTTCTTCACACTTCTAAACATTCTTCATCCATCTCTAGGACTTGTAATCAATCAAATTCATTGTATTATAACATATTCTAACCCAAAATAACTTTATACAAGCCATTTACTGCCTCAAAGCATTGGTTGTGGGTTCTTATCCTATTTGGGACCAGATTTCAATAAGTCTTTCTTCACACTTCTAAACATTCTTCATCCATCTCTAGCACTTGTAATCAATCAAATTCATTGTATTATAACATATTCTAACCCAAAATAACTTTATTCAATCCATTTACAGCCTCAAAGCATTGGTTGTGGGTTCTTATCCCATTTGGGACCAATTTTCAACAAGTCTTTCTTCACACTTCTAAAGATTCTTCATCCATCTCTAGCACTTGTAATCAATCAAATTCATTATATTATAACATATTCTAACCCAAAATAACTTTATACAAGCCATTTACTGCCTCAAAGCATTGGTTGTGGGTTCTTATCCCATTTGGGACCAGATTTCAATAAGTCTTTCTTCACACTTCTAAACATTCTTCATCCATCTCTAGGACTTGTAATCAATCAAATTCATTGTATTATAACATATTCTAACCCAAAATAACTTTATACAAGCCATTTACTGCCTCAAAGCATTGGTTGTGGGTTCTTATCCCATTTGGGACCAAATTTCAATAAGTCTTTCTTCACACTTCTAAAGATTCTTCATCCATATCTAGCACTTGTAATCAATCAAATTCATTGTATTATAACATATTCTAACCCAAAATAACTTTATACAAGCCATTTACAGCCTCAAAGCATTTGTTGTGGGTTCTTATCCAATTTGGGACCAGATTTCAATAAGTCTTTCTTCACACTTCTAAACATTCTTCATCCATCTCTAAGACTTGTAATCAATCAAATTCATTGTATTATAACATATTCTAACCCAAAATAAATTTATACAAGCCATTTACTGCCTCAAAGCATTGGTTGTGGGTTCTTATCCCATTTGGGACCAGATTTCAACAAGTCTTTCTTCACACTTCTAAACATTCTTCATCCATCTCTGGGACTTGTAATCAATCAAATTCATTGTATTATAACATATTCTAACCCAAAATAACTTTATACAAGCCATTTACTGCCTCACAGCATTGGTTGTGGGTTCTTATCCAATTGGGGACCAGATTTCAATAAGTCTTTCTTCACACTTCTAAACATTCTTCATCCATCTCTAGCACTTGTAATCAATCAAATTCATTGTATTATAACATATTCTAACCCAAAATAACCTTTTACAAGCTATTTACTGCATCAAAGCAATGGTTGTGGGTTCTTATCCCATTTGGGACCAAATTTCAACACGTCTTTCTTCACACTTCTAACCATTCTTCATCCATGTCTAGGACTTGTAATCAATAAAATTCATTGTATTATAACATATTCTAACCCAAAATAACTTTATACAAGCCATTTACTGCCTTAAAGCATTGGTTTTGGGTTCTTATCCCATTTGGGACCAGATTTCAATAAGTCTTTCTTCACACTTCTAAACATTCTTCATCCATCTCTAGGACTTGTAATCAATCAAATTCATTGTATTATAACATATTCTAACCCAAAATAAATTTATACAAGCCATTTACTGCCTCAAAGCATTGGTTGTGGGTTCTTATCCCATTTGGGACCAGATTTCAACAAGTCTTTCTCCACACTTCTAAACATTCTTCATCCATCTCTGGGACTTGTAATCAATCAAATTCATTGTATTATAACATATTCTAACCCAAAATAACTTTATACAAGCCATTTACTGCCTCACAGCATTGGTTGTGGGTTCTTATCCAATTGGGGACCAGATTTCAATAAGTCTTTCTTCACACTTCTAAACATTCTTCATCCATCTCTAGCACTTGTAATCAATCAAATTCATTGTATTATAACATATTCTAACCGAAAATAACCTTTTACAAGCCATTTACTGCATCAAAGCAATGGTTGTGGGTTCTTATCCCATTTGGGACCAAATTTCAACAAGTCTTTCTTCACACTTCTAACCATTCTTCATCCATGTCTAGGACTTGTAATCAATCAAATTCATTGTATTATAACATATTCTAACCCAAAATAACTTTATACAAGCCATTTACTGCCTCAAAGCATTGGTTTTGGATTCTTACCCCATTTGGGACCAGATTTCAATAAGTCTTTCTTCACACTTCTAAACATTCTTCATCCATCTCTAGCACTTTTAATCAATCAAATGCATTGTATTATAACATATTCTAACCCAAAATAACCTTTTACAAGCCATTTACTGCCTCAAAACAATGGTTGTGGGTTCTTATCCCATTTGGGACCTGATTTCATTAAGTCTTTCTTCACACTTCTAAACATTCTTCATCCATCTCTAGGACTTGTAATCAATCAAATTCATTGTATTATAACATATTCTAACCCAAAATAACTTTATACAAGCCATTTACTGCCTCAAAGCATTGATTGTGGGTTCTTATCCTATTTGGGACCAGATTTCAATAAGTCTTTCTTCACACTTCTAAACATTCTTCATCCATCTCTAGCACTTGTAATCAATCAAATTCATTGTATTATAACATATTCTAACCCAAAATAACTTTATTCAATCCATTTACAGCCTCAAAGCATTGGTTGTGGGTTCTTATCCCATTTGGGACCAATTTTCAACAAGTCTTTCTTCACACTTCTAAAGATTCTTCATCCATCTCTAGCACTTGTAATCAATCAAATTCATTATATTATAACATATTCTAACCCAAAATAACTTTATACAAGCCATTTACTGCCTCAAAGCATTGGTTGTGGGTTCTTATCCCATTTGGGACCAGATTTCAATAAGTCTTTCTTCACACTTCTAAACATTCTTCATCCATCTCTAGCACTTTTAATCAATCAAATGCATAGTATTATAACATATTCTAACCCAAAATAACCTTTTACAAGCCATTTACTGCCTCAAAGCAATGGTTGTGGGTTCTTATCCCATTTGGGACCAGATTTCATTAAGTCTTTCTTCACACTTCTAAAGATTCTTCATCCATATCTAGCACTTGTAATCAATCAAATTCATTGTATTATAACATATTCTAACCCAAAATAACTTTATACAAGCCATTTACAGCCTCAAAGCATTTGTTGTGGGTTCTTATCCAATTTGGGACCAGATTTCAATAAGTCTTTCTTCACACTTCTAGACATTCTTCATCCATCTCTAGGACTTGTAATCAATCAAATTCATTGTATTATAACATATTCTAACCCAAAATAAATTTATACAAGCCATTTACTGCCTCAAAGCATTGGTTGTGGGTTCTTATCCCATTTGGGACCAGATTTCAACAAGTCTTTCTTCACACTTCTAAACATTCTTCATCCATCTCTGGGACTTGTAATCAATCAAATTCATTGTATTATAACATATTCTAACCCAAAATAACTTTATACAAGCCATTTACTGCCTCACAGCATTGGTTGTGGGTTCTTATCCAATTGGGGACCAGATTTCAATAAGTCTTTCTTCACACTTCTAAACATTCTTCATCCATCTCTAGCACTTGTAATCAATCAAATTCATTGTATTATAACATATTCTAACCCAAAATAACCTTTTACAAGCTATTTACTGCATCAAAGCAATGGTTGTGGGTTCTTATCCCATTTGGGACCAAATTTCAACACGTCTTTCTTCACACTTCTAACCATTCTTCATCCATGTCTAGGACTTGTAATCAATAAAATTCATTGTATTATAACATATTCTAACCCAAAATAACGTTATACAAGCCATTTACTGCCTTAAAGCATTGGTTTTGGGTTCTTATCCCATTTGGGACCAGATTTCAATAAGTCTTTCTTCACACTTCTAAACATTCTTCATCCATCTCTAGGACTTGTAATCAATCAAATTCATTGTATTATAACATATTCTAACCCAAAATAAATTTATACAAGCCATTTACTGCCTCAAAGCATTGGTTGTGGGTTCTTATCCCATTTGGGACCAGATTTCAACAAGTCTTTCTCCACACTTCTAAACATTCTTCATCCATCTCTGGGACTTGTAATCAATCAAATTCATTGTATTATAACATATTCTAACCCAAAATAACTTTATACAAGCCATTTACTGCCTCACAGCATTGGTTGTGGGTTCTTATCCAATTGGGGACCAGATTTCAATAAGTCTTTCTTCACACTTCTAAACATTCTTCATCCATCTCTAGCACTTGTAATCAATCAAATTCATTGTATTATAACATATTCTAACCGAAAATAACCTTTTACAAGCCATTTACTGCATCAAAGCAATGGTTGTGGGTTCTTATCCCATTTGGGACCAAATTTCAACAAGTCTTTCTTCACACTTCTAACCATTCTTCATCCATGTCTAGGACTTGTAATCAATCAAATTCATTGTATTATAACATATTCTAACCCAAAATAACTTTATACAAGCCATTTACTGCCTCAAAGCATTGGTTTTGGATTCTTACCCCATTTGGGACCAGATTTCAATAAGTCTTTCTTCACACTTCTAAACATTCTTCATCCATCTCTAGCACTTTTAATCAATCAAATGCATTGTATTATAACATATTCTAACCCAAAATAACCTTTTACAAGCCATTTACTGCCTCAAAACAATGGTTGTGGGTTCTTATCCCATTTGGGACCAGATTTCATTAAGTCTTTCTTCACACTTCTAAACATTCTTCATCCATCTCTAGGACTTGTAATCAATCAAATTCATTGTATTATAACATATTCTAACCCAAAATAACTTTATACAAGCCATTTACTGCCTCAAAGCATTGATTGTGGGTTCTTATCCTATTTGGGACCAGATTTCAATAAGTCTTTCTTCACACTTCTAAACATTCTTCATCCATCTCTAGCACTTGTAATCAATCAAATTCATTGTATTATAACATATTCTAACCCAAAATAACTTTATTCAATCCATTTACAGCCTCAAAGCATTGGTTGTGGGTTCTTATCCCATTTGGGACCAATTTTCAACAAGTCTTTCTTCACACTTCTAAAGATTCTTCATCCATCTCTAGCACTTGTAATCAATCAAATTCATTATATTATAACATATTCTAACCAAAAATAACTTTATACAAGCCATTTACTGCCTCAAAGCATTGGTTGTGGGTTCTTATCCCATTTGGGACCAGATTTCAATAAGTCTTTTTTCACACTTCTAAACATTCTTCATCCATCTCTAGCACTTTTAATCAATCAAATGCATTGTATTATAACATATTCTAACCCAAAATAACCTTTTACAAGCCATTTACTGCCTCAAAGCAATGGTTGTGGGTTCTTATCCCATTTGGGACCAGATTTCATTAAGTCTTTCTTCACACTTCTAAAGATTCTTCATCCATATCTAGCACTTGTAATCAATCAAATTCATTGTATTATAACATATTCTAACCCAAAATAACTTTATACAAGCCATTTACAGCCTCAAAGCATTTGTTGTGGGTTCGTATCCAATTTGGGACCAGATTTCAATAAGTCTTTCTTCACACTTCTAGACATTCTTCATCCATCTCTAGGACTTGTAATCAATCAAATTCATTGTATTATAACATATTCTAACCCAAAATAAATTTATACAAGCCATTTACTGCCTCAAAGCATTGGTTGTGGGTTCTTATCCTATTTGGGACCAGATTTCAACAAGTCTTTCTTCACACTTCTAAACATTCTTCATCCATCTCTGGGACTTGTAATCAATCAAATTCATTGTATTATAACATATTCTAACCCAAAATAACTTTATACAAGCCATTTACTGCCTCACAGCATTGGTTGTGGGTTCTTATCCAATTGGGGACCAGATTTCAATAAGTCTTTCTTCACACTTCTAAACATTCTTCATCCATCTCTAGCACTTGTAATCAATCAAATTCATTGTATTATAACATATTCTAACCCAAAATAACCTTTTACAAGCCATTTACTGCATCAAAGCAATGGTTGTGGGTTCTTATCCCATTTGGGACCAAATTTCAACACGTCTTTCTTCACACTTCTAACCATTCTTCATCCATGTCTAGGACTTGTAATCAATAAAATTCATTGTATTATAACATATTCTAACCCAAAATAACTTTATACAAGCCATTTACTGCCTCAAAGCATTGGTTTTGGGTTCTTATCCCATTTGGGACCAGATTTCAATAAGTCTTTCTTCACACTTCTAAACATTCTTCATCCATCTCTAGGACTTGTAATCAATCAAATTCATTGTATTATAACATATTCTAACCCAAAATAAATTTATACAAGCCATTTACTGCCTCAAAGCATTGGTTGTGGGTTCTTATCCCATTTGGGACCAGATTTCAACAAGTCTTTCTCCACACTTCTAAACATTCTTCATCCATCTCTGGGACTTGTAATCAATCAAATTCATTGTATTATAACATATTCTAACCCAAAATAACTTTATACAAGCCATTTACTGCCTCACAGCATTGGTTGTGGGTTCTTATCCAATTGGGGACCAGATTTTAATAAGTCTTTCTTCACACTTCTAAACATTCTTCATCCATCTCTAGCACTTGTAATCAATCAAATTCATTGTATTATAACATATTCTAACCCAAAATAACCTTTTACAAGCCATTTACTACATCAAAGCAATGGTTGTGTGTTCTTATCCCATTTGGGACCAAATTTCAACAAGTCTTTCTTCACACTTCTAACTATTCTTCATCCATGTCTAGGACTTGTAATCAATCAAATTCATTGTATTATAACATATTCTAACCCAAAATAACTTTATACAAGCCATTTACTGCCTCAAAGCATTGGTTTTGGATTCTTACCCCATTTGGGACCAGATTTCAATAAGTCTTTCTTCACACTTCTAAACATTCTTCATCCATCTCTAGCACTTTTAATCAATCAAATGCATTGTATTATAACATATTCTAACCCAAAATAACCTTTTACAAGCCATTTACTGCCTCAAAGCAATGCTTGTGGGTTCTTATCCCATTTGGGACCAGATTTCATTAAGTCTTTCTTCACACTTCTAAACATTCTTCATCCATCTCTAGGACTTGTAATCAATCAAATTCATTGTATTATAACATATTCTAACCCAAAATAACTTTATACAAGCCATTTACTGCCTCAAAGCATTGGTTGTGGGTTCTTATCCTATTTGGGACCAGATTTCAATAAGTCTTTCTTCACACTTCTAAACATTCTTCATCCATCTCTAGCACTTGTAATCAATCAAATTCATTGTATTAGAACATATTCTAACCCAAAATAACTTTATTCAATCCATTTACAGCCTCAAAGCATTGGTTGTGGGTTCTTATCCCATTTGGGACCAATTTTCAACAAGTCTTTCTTCACACTTCTAAAGATTCTTCATCCATCTCTAGCACTTGTAATCAATCAAATTCATTGTATTATAACATATTCTAACCCAAAATAACTTTATACAAGCCATTTACTGCCTCAAAGCATTGGTTGTGGGTTCTTATCCCATTTGGGACCAAATTTCAATAAGTCTTTCTTCACACTTCTAAAGATTCTTCATCCATATCTAGCACTTGTAATCAATCAAATTCATTGTATTATAACATATTCTAACCCAAAATAACTTTATACAAGCCATTTACTGCCTCAAAGCATTTGTTGTGGGTTCTTATCCAATTTGGGACCAGATTTCAATAAGTCTTTCTTCACACTTCTAAACATTCTTCATCCATCTCTAGCACTTGTAATCAATCAAATTCATTGTATTATAACATATTCTAACCCAAAATAAATTTATACAAGCCATTTACTGCCTCAAAGCATTGGTTGTGGGTTCTTATCCCATTTGGGACCAAATTTCAATAAGTCTTTCTTCACACTTCTAAAGATTCTTCATCCATATCTAGCACTTGTAATCAATCAAATTCATTGTATTATAACATATTCTAACCCAAAATAACTTTATACAATCCATTTACAGCCTCAAAGCATTTGTTGTGGGTTCTTATCCAATTTGGGACCAGATTTCAATAAGTCTTTCTTCACACTTCTAAACATTCTTCATCCATCTCTAGGACTTGTAATCAATCAAATTCATTGTATTATAACATATTCTAACCCAAAATAAATTTATACAAGCCATTTACTGCCTCAAAGCATTGGTTGTGGGTTCTTATCCCATTTGGGACCAGATTTCAACAAGTCTTTCTTCACACTTCTAACCATTCTTCATCCATGTCTAGGACTTGTAATCAATAAAATTCATTGTATTATAACATATTCTAACCCAAAATAACTTTATACAAGCATTTACTGCCTCAAAGCATTGGTTTTGGATTCTTACCCCATTTGGGACCAGATTTCAATAAGTCTTTCTTAACACTTCTAAACATTCTTCATCCATCTCTAGGACTTGTAATCAATCAAATTCATTGTATTATAACATATTCTAACCCAAAATAAATTTATACAAGCCATTTACTGCCTCAAAGCATTGGTTGTGGGTTCTTATCCCATTTGGGACCAGATTTCAATAAGTCTTTCTTCACACTTCTAAACATTCTTCATCCATCTCTAGGACTTGTAATCAATCAAATTCATTGTATTATAACATATTCTAACCCAAAATAACTTTATACAAGCCATTTACTGCCTCAAAGTATTGGTTGTGGGTTCTTATCCCATTTGGGACCAGATTTCAATAAGTCTTTCTTCACACTTCTAAACATTCTTCATCCATCTCTAGCACTTGTAATCAATCAAATTCATTGTATTATAACATATTCTAACCCAAAATAACTTTATTCAATCCATTTACAGCCTCAAAGCATTGGTTGTGGGTTCTTATCCCATTTGGGACCAATTTTCAACAAGTCTTTCTTCACACTTCTAAAGATTCTTCATCCATCTCTAGCACTTGTAATCAATCAAATTCGTTGTATTATAACATATTCTAACCCAAAATAACTTTATACAAGCCATTTACTGCCTCAAAGCATTGGTTGTGGGTTCTTATCCCATTTGGGACCAGATTTCAACAAGTCTTTCTTCACACTTCTAAACATTCTTCATCCATCTCTAGCACTTTTAATCAATCAAATGCATTGTATTATAACATATTCTAACCCAAAATAACCTTTTACAAGCCATTTACTGCCTCAAAGCAATGGTTGTGGGTTCTTATCCCATTTGGGACCAGATTTCATTAAGTCTTTCTTCACACTTCTAAAGATTCTTCATCCATATCTAGAACTTGTAATCAATCAAATTCATTGTATTATAACATATTCTAACCCAAAATAACTTTATACAAGCCATTTACAGCCTCAAAGCATTTGTTGTGGGTTCTTATCCAATTTGGGACCAGATTTCAATAAGTCTTTCTTCACACTTCTAAACATTCTTCATCCATCTCTAGGACTTGTAACCAATCAAATTCATTGTATTATAACATATTCTAACCCAAAATAAATTTATACAAGCCATTTACTGCCTCAAAGCATTGGTTGTGGGTTCTTATCCCATTTGGGACCAGATTTCAACAAGTCTTTCTTTACACTTCTAAACATTCTTCATCCATCTCTGGGACTTGTAATCAATCAAATTCATTGTATTATAACATATTCTAACCCAAAATAACTTTATACAAGCCATTTACTGCCTCAAAGCATTGGTTATGGGTTCTTATCCCATTTGGGACCAGATTTCAACAAGTCTTTCTTCACACTTCTAAACATTCTTCATCCATCTCTAGCACTTGTGATCAATCAAAGTCATTGTATTATAACATATTCTAACCCAAAATAACCTTTTACAAGCCATTTACTGCCTCAAAGTAATGGTTGTGGGTTCTTATCCTATTTGGGACCAGATTTCAATAAGTCTTTCTTCACACTTCTAAACATTCTTCATCTATCTCTAGCCCTTGTAATCAATCAAATTCATTGTATTATAACATATTCTAACCCAAAATAACTTTATACAATCCATTTACAGCCTCAAAGCATTGGTTGTGGGTTCTTATCCCATTTGGGACCAATTTTAAACAAGTCTTTCTTCACACTTCTAAAGATTCTTCATCCATCTCTAGCACTTGTAATCAATCAAATTCATTGTATTATAACATATTTTAACCCAAAATAACTTTATACAAGCCATTTACAGCCTCAAAGCATTGGTTTTGGGTTCTTATCCCATTTGGGACCAGATTTCAATAAGTCTTTCTTCACACTTCTAAACATTCTTCATCCATCTCTAGCACTTTTAATCAATCAAATGCATTGTATTATAACATATTCTAACCCAAAATAACCTTTTACAAGCCATTTACTGCCTCAAAGCATTGGTTTTGGATTCTTACCCCATTTGGGACCAGATTTCAATAAGTCTTTCTTCACACTTCTAAACATTCTTCATCCATTTCTAGGACTTGTAATCAATCAAATTCATTGTATTATAACATATTCTAACCCAAAATAACTTTATACAATCCATTTACAGCCTCAAAGCATTGGTTGTGGGATCTTATCCCATTTGGGACCAATTTTAAACAAGTCTTTCTTCACACTTCTAAAGATTCTTATTCCATCTCTAGCACTTGTAATCAATCAAATTCATTGTTTTATAACATATTCTAACCCAAAATAACTTTATACAAGCCATTTACAGCCTCAAAGCATTGGTTTTAGGTTCTTATCCCATTTGGGACCAGATTTCAATAAGTCTTTTTTCACACTTCTAAACATTCTTCATCCATCTCTAGCACTTTTAATCAATCAAATGCATTGTATTATAACATATTCTAACCCAAAATAACCTTTTACAAACCATTTACTGCCTCAAAGCAATGGTTGTGGGTTCTTATCCCATTTGGGACCAGATTTCAACAAGTCTTTCTTCACACTTCTAAAGATTCTTCATCCGTATCTAGCACTTGTAATCAATCAAATTCATTGTATTATAACATATTCTAACCCAAAATAACTTTATACAAGCCATTTACAGCCTCAAAGCATTGGTTGTGGGTTCTTATCCAATTTGGGACCAGATTTCAATAAGTCTTTCTTCACACTTCTAAACATTCTTCATCCATCTCTAGGACTTGTAACCAATCAAATTCATTGTATTATAACATATTCTAACCCAAAATAAATTTATACAAGCCATTTACTGCCTCAAAGCATTGGTTGTGGGTTCTTATCCCATTTGGGACCAGATTTCAACAAGTCTTTCTTCACACTTCTAAACATTCTTCATCCATCTCTGGGACTTGTAATCAATCAAATTCATTGTATTATAACATATTCTAACCCAAAATAACTTTATACAAGCCATTTACTGCCTCAAAGCATTGGTTATGGGTTCTTATCCCATTTGGGACCAGATTTCAACAAGTCTTTCTTCACACTTCTAAACATTCTTCATCCATCTCTAGCACTTGTGATCAATCAAAGTCATTGTATTATAACATATTCTAACCCAAAATAACCTTTTACAAGCCATTTACTGCCTCAAAGTAATGGTTGTGGGTTCTTATCCTATTTGGGACCAGATTTCAATAAGTCTTTCTTCACACTTCTAAACATTCTTCATCTATCTCTAGCCCTTGTAATCAATCAAATTCATTGTATTATAACATATTCTAACCCAAAATAACTTTATACAATCCATTTACAGCCTCAAAGCATTGGTTGTGGGTTCTTATCCCATTTGGGACCAATTTTAAACAAGTCTTTCTTCACACTTCTAAAGATTCTTCATCCATCTCTAGCACTTGTAATCAATCAAATTCATTGTATTATAACATATTTTAACCCAAAATAACTTTATACAAGCCATTTACAGCCTCAAAGCATTGGTTTTGGGTTCTTATCCCATTTGGGACCAGATTTCAATAAGTCTTTCTTCACACTTCTAAACATTCTTCATCCATCTCTAGCACTTTTAATCAATCAAATGCATTGTATTATAACATATTCTAACCCAAAATAACCTTTTACAAGCCATTTACTGCCTCAAAGCATTGGTTTTGGATTCTTACCCCATTTGGGACCAGATTTCAATAAGTCTTTCTTCACACTTCTAAACATTCTTCATCCATTTCTAGGACTTGTAATCAATCAAATTCATTGTATTATAACATATTCTAACCCAAAATAACTTTATACAATCCATTTACAGCCTCAAAGCATTGGTTGTGGGATCTTATCCCATTTGGGACCAATTTTAAACAAGTCTTTCTTCACACTTCTAAAGATTCTTCTTCCATCTCTAGCACTTGTAATCAATCAAATTCATTGTTTTATAACATATTCTAACCCAAAATAACTTTATACAAGCCATTTACAGCCTCAAAGCATTGGTTTTAGGTTCTTATCCCATTTGGGACCAGATTTCAATAAGTCTTTCTTCACACTTCTAAACATTCTTCATCCATCTCTAGCACTTTTAATCAATCAAATGCATTGTATTATAACATATTCTAACCCAAAATAACCTTTTACAAACCATTTACTGCCTCAAAGCAATGGTTGTGGGTTCTTATCCCATTTGGGACCAGATTTCAACAAATCTTTCTTCACACTTCTAAAGATTCTTCATCCGTATCTAGCACTTGTAATCAATCAAATTCATTGTATTATAACATATTCTAACCCAAAATAACTTTATACAAGCCATTTACAGCCTCAAAGCATTGGTTGTGGGTTCTTATCCAATTTGGGACCAGATTTCAATAAGTCTTTCTTCACACTTCTAAACATTCTTCATCCATCTCTAGGACTTGTAATCTATCAAATTCATTGTATTATAACATATTCTAACCCAAAATAAATTTATACAAGCCATTTACTGCCTCAAAGCATTGGTTGTGGGTTCTTATCCCATTTGGGACCAGATTTCAACAAGTCTTTCTTCACACTGCTAAACATTCTTCATCCATCTCTAGGACTTGTAATCAATCAAATTCATTGTATTATAACATATTCTAACCAAAAATAACTTTATACAAGCCATTTACTGCCTCACAGCATTGGTTGTGGGTTCTTATCCCATTTGGGACCAGATTTCAATAAGTCTTTCTTCACACTTCTAAACATTCTTCATCCATCTCTAGCACTTGTAATCAATCAAATTCATTGTATTATAACATATTATAACCCAAAATAACTTTATACAAGCCATTTGTGAAATGGTTGTAGAAATGATAGTGTCCGAGATCGATCGGTCGTCCGAGAGAAGCTATGTCCGGGATCGAGAGTTGTCATGTCCGGGATCGAGAGAAATCATGTCCGGGATCGAGACAAATCATCGATCCGGTATCGACCTAGGATCGACCGGATATCGAGTCGGATCGAGGAATTCTTCCATCCGGGATCGAGTGTCTCGTTCCACGTCCGTCCGTACAAGCCCATCCGTACACCCTCGACCTTATCTTCAAGCCTCATTGTCCAGTCCAATAAGAGGCCCTCCTAAGGTTGCGAAGAAGAAGAGAGCATCTAGATCCTTCCCCTATGTGTTGTGACCGTTGGAGCTTAAAAACAAGGGACACTCACGTGATGACTTAAGAAGAATCAACCATTGGACCCGTCGCTTTCACTCGAACCTTGAAGCCAAAATATCTTGTATATTTGTTATTTCTTTATTCTCTTTGTAGTGTCCATATATAGTTTGTATCTAGGTTATTTCTTAAGTATGGAAGAGAAAATCTCTCTTTCTTCACCAAACTCTTCTCCTCTTTCAAACTCGCATTCTTCTCCAATACTCACCCAAACTCACTCGATCTCTCTTTTCTCTCATTCTCCTTGAAATCTTACATGGTATCAGAACCAGGTTACTAAGATCCTAGCTATTCTCGTTCTCTAAAAGAGCAATTTCTTCTTTCGGTTCTCAAAATCTTGAAAGCTTGAAGATTAGTCTTGAAATCGTTGGTCATGGATGTCATGAAGAATTTGGTTATTCCGGTTACTCTCAAGGGAGGTAACTATTTGTTGTGGGCAAGGACCACAAAGACGGCCTTGTGTGGTCGTGGACTTTGGAGTCACGTCGAGAACGGTGAAGCTCCAAAGGAAAGTAAGGATGGCACGGAGATTGTTTCTTGCGACGAAGTGAAGTGGTTTCAAGAAGACCAAACTGTGTTGGGGCTCATCCAAAACTCTCTAGAGGCGCCTATTCTTGAAGCTTACTCCTATTGTGAGACGGCAAAGGAATTGTGGGATACGCTCAAAAATGTTTTTGGAAATGTTACCAACTTGAACCGGGTCTTCGAAGTCAAACGTGCTATCAACAACCTCAGCCAAGAAGACATGGAGTTTACCAAGCATTTTGGGAAGTTTAGATCTCTTTGGGCAGAGCTTGAAATGTTGAGGCCAAGCTCGGTGGATCCGGTTGTCATCAACGAACGCCGCGAGCAAGATAAGGTGTTCGGTCTTCTCTTGACCTTAAACCCTTCTTACAATGACCTCATAAAGCATATCCTTCGGTCCGATAAGCTTCCAAGTCTCGATGATGTGTGTTCCCAAGTCCAACGGGAACACGGTTCTATGGGGTTGTTTGGTGGTAAGGGGGAGCTTGTGTCGGCTAACAATGTGGAGCTTGCCGCGGCTAACAAAAGCTACTACCGAGGACACACCAACAACAACAACAAGAGGACCATTCCTACTTGTCACCATTGCAAGAAACCGGGTCATATCAAGGACAAGTGTTGGGTACTTTACCCTCACCTTCGCCCAAGGGAAGACAACCGAGAGCCGAGGGCTAATCAAGCGAGTGCTTCCGGTGAGATTCAAGCTCCGGAGACAAATGTGCAAGTCCTTGAGGAGAGTGGAGCAGCCATGGTCGCTTCTTCTGACTTGGTGAGGAGGTCCGACCTCGATGCACTCATCAAAGCTCTCAAGGAGTCGTCCGGTAAGGCTACTCTTGCCCTCAAAGCTTTAAAACCTCTTATTGTTGATTCCGGAGCCTCTCAACATATGATAAGTGACTCTAAGTTGATTAGTGATATTAAACCGGCTATTGGAAATGTGGTTATTGCTAATGCAACTAAAGTACCGGTTAATGGAGTAGGAGATTTAGAATTGTTTGATAAGAAGTCTAAAGCATTCTATATGCCTAGTTTCACTTCAAACTTGTTATCCGTTAAGAAAGCTACTACCGATTTAAATTGTTATGCAATATTTGGTCCTAACAATGTTCATTTTCAGGATATTGAAACAAGTAAGGTGCTTGGCCATGGAGCCACTAAAGATGACTTATATGTGCTTGAGGACTTGAAACTTTCCCCTACTTTATCTTCTTGCTTTAGTTCTATTCTAGTTAGTGCTAATAGTGCAATTTGGCATGCTAGACTTGGTCACCCTCATTCTCGTGCTTTAAATCTCATGTTGCCAAATATGTCTTTCCAAAATGATGATTGTGAAGCTTGTATTCGTGGCAAACATTGCAAAAGTGTTTTTCCTAAATCAAGTACTATTTATGAGAATTGCTTTGATTTGGTTCATTCGGATGTGTGGACATCTCCTTGTTTATCTAGAGAAAATCAAAAGTATTATGTGACTTTTATTGATGAAAAATCTAAGTATACTTGGCTAACCTTGTTACCTTCAAAGGATAGGGTTCTTGAAGATTTCATGAACTTTCAAAATTATGTTACTAACCACTATAATGCCAAGATTAAGATTTTGAGATCAGATAATGGTGGGGAGTACACAAGTCATGCTTTTAAACAACACTTAGCTAAACATGGGATCATTCAACAAACGAGCTGCCCGTATACACCACAACAAAATGGTGTGGCCGAGAGAAAGAACCGTCATCTCATGGAAGTGTCCCGATCGATGATGTTTCATACGAATGTGCCAAAGAGATTTTGGGGAGATGTCGTAGTAGCCACATGCTACTTGATCAATCGAACACCAACAAAAATACTAAGCGATCTCTCTCCCTTTGAAGTCCTTAACAAAACTAAACCGTCTATTAATAACTTACGTGTGTTTGGGTGTGTGTGTTATGTGTTAAAACCAGGAGAGTTGCGTAACAAGCTGGAAGCCAAAAGCACCAAGTGCATGCTTATCGGCTACTCCTCAACACAAAAAGGGTACAAGTGTTATGATCCTGAAGCAAGAAGAGTGTTGGTTTCTAGAGATGTAAAGTTCGTAGAATCAAGTGGGTATTATGACAAGAGAAATTGGGATGAACTCAAGGATCTATCCCAATCACCATCCGACCGTGCAACAAATCTTCGGGTCATCTTAGAAAAGCTCGGTCTCGATGGCTTCCGAGACAAAACTAGTACCGCCGAGACACCTACTTCGGATCAAACCAACAACAATCAAGAAGAAAGTGGAAGCGACACACATCATGAAGAGAACCTCTAGATCACAACAATGATGATCTTGGTCATGAGTATAGTGAAGGAGAAGAGGGTTTAAATTCACTAGGTGAAGAAGAAAACCCTACACATGAGGAGTCTAATGATGTGAATCAAGAAGATCAACCTCAAGAAGAAATTATTGAACTAAGGAGAAGTGAACGCATCAAATCTAATCCATCAAATTGGAAGAACACTCGGGTGTATTACAACAATGTGGCCGTAGCACATCCAATTCAAGCCGTATGCTCTCTCGCGCATCTTCCGGTGGAGTATCAAGCCTATCTAACTCAAGTTGACTCACATTGGATTCCCCAAAGTTATGATGAGGCTAAAGAACATAAAGAATGGAAAGATGCGGTGAATAATGAAGTTAAGGCCATGGAAGACAACCACACTTGGGATGTAGTTGAATTACCAAAGGGGAAGAAGGTGGTCACATCACGGTGGATCTTTACAATCAAATACAAAAGCGATGGACAGATTGAACGTTACAAGGCTCGCCTTGTGGCTAGAGGTTTCACACAAACCTATGGGGAAGATTATCTTGATACTTTTGCTCTGGTAGCCAAGCTCCACACTATTCGGGTAGTCCTCTCGTTGGCCGTTAACTTGGAATGGGAGTTGTGGCAAATGGACGTCAAGAATGCGTTCTTACAAGGCGAGTTAGAAGAAGAGGTGTACATGAAGCCACCACCGGGTCTAGAAGATACTATTGAATCCGGGAAGGTGTTCAAGCTCAACAAGGCAATATATGGGCTAAAACAATCTCCTCGAGCATGGTATCACAAGTTAAGCAATACCTTGATGGAAAGAGGTTTCAAGAGATCCGAAGCCGATCACACCCTATTCACAATCACTAGACAAGAAGGTATTGTAGTCATTCTTGTATATGTTGATGATATCATCATATCCGGGAATGACAAGGTAGGGATACAAGACACCAAATCATTTCTAAAATCTGTTTTTGATATTAAAGATCTTGGTGAACTTAAATATTTCCTTGGTATTGAAGTTTGTAGATCTAAGGAAGGTTTATTTTTATCTCAAAGGAAATATACACTTGATCTTTTGAATGAAGTTGGCAAATTAGGTTCAAGACCGGTAGCATCACCACTAGAAGTGGATTTTCAAGTTAACCGAGAAGGGGAGAAAGGAAATGAACCATATGAAGATGCATCACAATATCGACGTCTAGTGGGTAAGCTTATCTACTTAACTATTACTAGACCTGACATTTGCTATTCCGTGAACCAGGTGAGCCAACATATGCAAGCCCCAACGATGCACCATTGGAACATGGTGAACCGCATACTCAAGTATCTTAAAGGTGCACCGGGTCAAGGCATATGGATGGGATGCAACAAGAACACGGAACTAGTGGGGTATTGTGATGCGGATTACGCCAGAGATCATGGAGACAGGCGCTCTACAACCGGCTATTGTACATTCATTGGAGGAAACTTGGTGACTTGGAAGAGTAAGAAGCAAAAGGTGGTTTCTATGTCTAGTGCCGAATCCGAGTATCGTGCCATGAGGAAGCTCACAACCGAGTTAATTTGGCTTAAAGCGCTTCTCAAAGACTTAGGAGTTGAGTCATCAAAGCCAATCACAATGCATTGTGATAATCAAGCCGCCATTCACATTGCATCCAACTCGGTGTTTCATGAACGGACGAAACACATTGAAGTAGATTGCCACAAGGTTAGAGAACAAGTTGGTCTTAGAGTAATCTTGCCATGCTATACGGAAAGCTCGGAACAACTTGCGGACATTTTCACCAAAGCTGCTAGTCCACAAGTGTGCGAATACATTCACTCCAAGCTCGGCCTTGTTGATCTCACCAAACCATAACACTCACACTCTTTTTCCCTTATGTATAGTTTTTCCCAAGTGGTTTTCTATACTAAGGTTTTTAATGAGGTGAGTGATTATAGGTTCAAGCTTAACCTTAAAGACCTTCTTAAATGTTAAGCTTGAGGGGGAGTGTGAAATGGTTGTAGAAATGATAGTGTCCGAGATCGATCGGTCGTCCGAGAGAAGCTATGTCCGGGATCGAGAGTTGTCATGTCCGGGATCGAGAGAAATCATGTCCGGGATCGAGACAAATCATCGATCCGGTATCGACCTAGGATCGACCGGATATCGAGTCGGATCGAGGAATTCTTCCATCCGGGATCGAGTGTCTCGTTCCACGTCCGTCCGTACAAGCCCATCCGTACACCCTCGACCTTATCTTCAAGCCTCATTGTCCAGTCCAATAAGAGGCCCTCCTAAGGTTGCGAAGAAGAAGAAAGGAGCATCTAGATCCTTCCCCTATGTGTTGTGACCGTTGGAGCTTAAAAACAAGGGACACTCACGTGATGACTTAAGAAGAATCAACCATTGGACCCGTCGCTTTCACTCGAACATTGAAGCCAAAATATCTTGTATATTTGTTATTTCTTTATTCTCTTTGTAGTGTCCATATATAGTTTGTATCTAGGTTATTTTCTAAGTATGAAAAGAGAAAATGTCTCTTTCTTCACCAAACTCTTCTCCTCTTTCAAACTCGCATTCTTCTCCAATACTCACCCAAACTCACCCGATCTCTCCTTTCTCTCATTCTCATTGAAATCTTACACCATTTACTGCCTCAAAGCATTGGTTTTGGATTCTTACCCCATTTGGGACCAGATTTCAATAAGTCTTTCTTCACACTTCTAAACATTCTTCATCCATCTCTAGCACTTGTGATCAATCAAATTCATTGTATTATAACATATTATAACCCAAAATAACTTTATACAAGCCATTTACTGCCTCAAAGCATTGGTTGTGGGTTCTTATCCCATTTGGGACCAGATTTCAACAAGTCTTTCTTCACACTTCTAAACATTCTTCATCCATCTCTAGGACTTGTAATCAATCAAATTCATTGTATTATAACATATTCTAACCCAAAATAACTTTATACAAGCCATTTACAGCCTCAAAGCATTGGTTGTGGGTTCTTATCCAATTTGGGACCAGATTTCAATAAGTCTTTCTTCACACTTCTAAACATTCTTCATCCATCTCTAGGACTTGTAATCAATCAAATGCATTGTATTATAACATATTCTAACCCAAAATAATCTTTTACAAGCCATTTACTGCCTCAAAGCAATGGTTGTGGGTTCTTATCCCATTTGGGACCAGATTTCAATAAGTCTTTCTTCACACTTCTAAACATTCTTCATCCATCTCTAGCACTTGTAATCAATTAAATTCATTGTATTATAACATATTCTAACCCAAAATAACCTTTTACAAGCCATTTACTGCCTCAAAGCAATGGTTGTGGGTTCTTATCCCATTTGGGACCAGATTTCAATAAGTCTTTCTTCACACTTCTAAACATTCTTCATCCATCTCTAGCACTTGTAATCAATCAAATTGATTGTATTATACCATATTATAACCCAAAATAACTTTATACAATCTATTTACAGCCTCAAAGCATTGGTTGTGGGTTCTTATCCCATTAGGGACCAATTTTCAACAAGTCTTTCTTCACACTTCTAAAGATTCTTCATCCATCTCTAGCACTTGTAATCAATCAAATTCATTGTATTATAACATATTCTAACCCAAAATAACTTTATACAAGCCATTTACAGCCTCAAAGCATTGGTTGTGGGTTCTTATCCAATTTGGGACCAGATTTCAATAAGTCTTTCTTAACACTTCTAAACATTCTTCATCCATCTCTAGGACTTGTAATCAATCAAATTCATTGTATTATAACATATTATAACCCCAAATAACCTTATACAAGCCATTTACTGCCTCAAAGCAATGGTTGTGGGTTCTTATCCCATTTGGGACTAGATTTCAATAAGTCTTTCTTCACACTTCTAAACATTCTTCATCCATCTCTAGCACTTGTAATCAATCAAATTCATTGTATTATAACATATTCTAACCCAAAATAACTTTATACAATCCATTTACAGCCTCAAAGCATTGGTTGTGGGTTCTTATCCCATTTGGGACCAATTTTCAACAAGTCTTTCTTCACACTTCTAAAGATTCTTCATCCATATCTAGCACTTGTAATCAATCAAATTCATTGTATTATAACATATTCTAACCCAAAATAACTTTATACAAGCCATTTACAGCCTCAAAGCATTGGTTGTGGGTTCTTATCCAATTTGGGACCAGATTTCAATAAGTCTTTCTTCACACTTCTAAACATTCTTCATCCATCTCTAGGACTTGTAATCAATCAAATGCATTGTATTATAACATATTCTAACACAAAATAATCTTTTACAAGCCATTTACTGCCTCAAAGCAATGGTTGTGGGTTCTTATCCCATTTGGGACCAGATTTCAATAAGTCTTTCTTCACACTTCTAAACATTCTTCATCTATCTCTAGCACTTGTAATCAATCAAATTCATTGTATTATAACATATTCTAACCCAAAATAACTTTATACAATCCATTTACAGCCTCAAAGCATTGGTTGTGGGTTCTTATCCCATTTGGGACCAGATTTCAATAAGTCTTTCTTCACACTTCTAAACATTCTTCATCCATCTCTAGCACTTGTAATCAATCAAATTCATTGTATTATAACATATTCTAACCCAAAATAACTTTATACAAGCCATTTACAGCCTCAAAGCATTGGTTGTGGGTTCTTATCCCATTTGGGACCAAATTTCAACAAGTCTTTCTTCACACTTCTAAACATTCTTCATCCATGTCTAGCACTTGTAATCAATCAAACTCATTGTATTATAACATATTCTAACCCAAAATAAATTTATACAAGCCATTTACTGCCTCAAAGCATTGGTTGTGGGTTCTTATCCCATTTGGGACCAGATTTCAATAAGTCTTTCTTCACACTTCTAAACATTCTTCATCCATCTCTAGCACTTGTAACCAATCAAATTCATTGTATTATAACATATTCTAACCCAAAATAACTTTATACAATCCATTTACAGCCTCAAAGCATTGGTTGTGGGTTCTTATCCCATTTGGGACCAAATTTCAACAAGTCTTTCTTCACACTTCTAAACATTCTTCATCCATGTCTAGTACTTGTAATCAATCAAACTCATTGTATTATAACATATTCTAACCCAAAATAACCTTATACAAGCCATTTACTGCCTCAAAGCAATTGTTATGGGTTCTTATCCCATTTGGGACTAGATTTCAATAAGTCTTTCTTCACACTTCTAAACATTCTTTATCCATCTCTAGCACTTGTAATCAATCAAATACATTGTATTATAACATATTCTAACCCAAAATAACTTTATACAAGCCATTTACAGCCTCAAAGCATTGGTTGTGGGTTCTTATCCAATTTGGGACCAGATTTCAATAAGTCTTTCTTCACACTTCTAAACATTCTTCATCCCTCTCTAGGACTTGTAATCAATCAAATGCATTGTATTATAACATATTCTAACCCAAAATAATCTTTTACAAGCCATTTACTGCCTCAAAGCAATGGTTGTGGGTTCTTATCCCATTTGGGACCAGATTTCAATAAGTCTTTCTTCACACTTCTAAACATTCTTCATCCATCTCTAGCACTTGTAACCAATCAAATTCATTGTATTATAACATATTCTAACCCAAAATAACTTTATACAATCCATTTACAGCCTCAAAGCATTGGTTTTGGATTCTTACCCCATTTGGGACCAGATTTCAATAAGTCTTTCTTCACACTTCTAAACATTCTTCATCCATCTCTAGCACTTGTGATCAATCAAATTCATTGTATTATAACATATTCTAACCCAAAATAACTTTATACAATCCATTTACAGCCTCAAAGCATTGGTTGTGGGTTCTTATCCCATTTGGGACCAGATTTCAATAAGTCTTTCTTCACACTTCTAAACATTCTTCATCCATCTCTAGCACTGTTAATCAATCAAATTCATTGTATTATAACATATTCTAACCCAAAATAACTTTATACAATCCATTTACAGCCTCAAAGCATTGGTTGTGGGTTCTTATCCCATTTGGGACCAAATTTCAACAAGTCTTTCTTCACACTTCTAAACATTCTTCATCCATGTCTAGCACTTGTAATCAATCAAACTCATTGTATTATAACATATTCTAACCCAAAATAAATTTATACAAGCCATTTACTGCCTCAAAGCATTGGTTGTGGGTTCTTATCCCATTTGGGACCAGATTTCAATAAGTCTTTCTTCACACTTCTAAACATTCTTCATCCATCTCTAGCACTTGTAACCAATCATATTCATTGTATTATAACATATTCTAACCCAAAATAACTTTATACAATCCATTTACAGCCTCAAAGCATAGGTTGTGGGTTCTTATCCCATTTGGGACCAAATTTCAACAAGTCTTTCTTCACACTTCTAAACATTCTTCATCCATGTCTAGTACTTGTAATCAATCAAACTCATTGTATTATAACATATTCTAACCCAAAATAACCTTATACAAGCCATTTACTGCCTCAAAGCAATTGTTATGGGTTCTTATCCCATTTGGGACTAGATTTCAATAAGTCTTTCTTCACACTTCTAAACATTCTTTATCCATCTCTAGCACTTGTAATCAATCAAATACATTGTATTATAACATATTCTAACCCAAAATAACTTTATACAAGCCATTTACAGCCTCAAAGCATTGGTTGTGGGTTCTTATCCAATTTGGGACCAGATTTCAATAAGTCTTTCTTCACACTTCTAAACATTCTTCATCCATCTCTAGGACTTGTAATCAATCAAATGCATTGTATTATAACATATTCTAACCCAAAATAATCTTTTACAAGCCATTTACTGCCTCAAAGCAATGGTTGTGGGTTCTTATCCCATTTGGGACCAGATTTCAATAAGTCTTTCTTCACACTTCTAAACATTCTTCATCCATCTCTAGCACTTGTAACCAATCAAATTCATTGTATTATAACATATTCTAACCCAAAATAACTTTATACAATCCATTTACAGCCTCAAAGCATTGGTTTTGGATTCTTACCCCATTTGGGACCAGATTTCAATAAGTCTTTCTTCACACTTCTAAACATTCTTCATCCATCTCTAGCACTTGTGATCAATCAAATTCATTGTATTATAACATATTCTAACCCAAAATAACTTTATACAATCCATTTACAGCCTCAAAGCATTGGTTGTGGGTTCTTATCCCATTTGGGACCAGATTTCAACAAGTCTTTCTTCACACTTCTAAACATTCTTCATCCATGTCTAGCACTTGTAATCAATCAAACTCATTGTATTATAACATATTCTAACCCAAAATAAATTTATACAAGCCATTTACTGCCTCAAAGCATTGGTTGTGGGTTCTTATCCCATTTGGGACCAGATTTCAATAAGTCTTTCTTCACACTTCTAAACATTCTTCATCCATCTCTAGCACTTGTAACCAATCAAATTCATTGTATTATAACATATTCTAACCCAAAATAACTTTATACAATCCATTTACAGCCTCAAAGCATTGGTTGTGGGTTCTTATCCCATTTGGGACCAAATTTCAACAAGTCTTTCTTCACACTTCTAAACATTCTTCATCCATGTCTAGTACTTGTAATCAATCAAACTCATTGTATTATAACATATTCTAACCCAAAATAACCTTATACAAGCCATTTACTGCCTCAAAGCAATTGTTATGGGTTCTTATCCCATTTGGGACTAGATTTCAATAAGTCTTTCTTCACACTTCTAAACATTCTTTATCCATCTCTAGCACTTGTAATCAATCAAATACATTGTATTATAACATATTCTAACCACAAATAACTTTATACAAGCCATTTACAGCCTCAAAGCATTGGTTGTGGGTTCTTATCCAATTTGGGACCAGATTTCAATAAGTCTTTCTTCACACTTCTAAACATTCTTCATCCATCTCTAGGACTTGTAATCAATCAAATGCATTGTATTATAACATATTCTAACCCAAAATAATCTTTTACAAGCCATTTACTGCCTCAAAGCAATGGTTGTGGGTTCTTATCCCATTTGGGACCAGATTTCAATAAGTCTTTCTTCACACTTCTAAACATTCTTCATCCATCTCTAGCACTTGTAACCAATCAAATTCATTGTATTATAACATATTCTAACCCAAAATAACTTTATACAATCCATTTACAGCCTCAAAGCATTGGTTTTGGATTCTTACCCCATTTGGGACCAGATTTCAATAAGTCTTTCTTCACACTTCTAAACATTCTTCATCCATCTCTAGCACTTGTGATCAATCAAATTCATTGTATTATAACATATTCTAACCCAAAATAACTTTATACAAGCCATTTACTGCCTCAAAGCATTGGTTGTGGGTTCTTATCCCATTTGGGACCAGATTTCAACAAGTCTTTCTTCACACTTCTAAACATTCTTCATCCATCTCTAGGACTTGTAATCAATCAAATTCATTGTATTATAACATATTCTAACCCAAAATAACTTTATACAAGCCATTTACAGCCTCAAAGCATTGGTTGTGGGTTCTTATCCAATTTGGGACCAGATTTCAATAAGTCTTTCTTCACACTTCTAAACATTCTTCATCCATCTCTAGGACTTGTAATCAATCAAATGCATTGTATTATAACATATTCTAACCCAAAATAATCTTTTACAAGCCATTTACTGCCTCAAAGCAATGGTTGTGGGTTCTTATCCCATTTGGGACCAGATTTCAATAAGTCTTTCTTCACACTTCTAAACATTCTTCATCCATCTCTAGCACTTGTAATCAATTAAATTCATTGTATTATAACATATTCTAACCCAAAATAACCTTTTACAAGCCATTTACTGCCTCAAAGCAATGGTTGTGGGTTCTTATCCCATTTGGGACCAGATTTCAATAAGTCTTTCTTCACACTTCTAAACATTCTTCATCCATCTCTAGCACTTGTAATCAATCAAATTGATTGTATTATACCATATTATAACCCAAAATAACTTTATACAATCCATTTACAGCCTCAAAGCATTGGTTGTGGGTTCTTATCCCATTAGGGACCAATTTTCAACAAGTCTTTCTTCACACTTCTAAAGATTCTTCATCCATCTCTAGCACTTGTAATCAATCAAATTCATTGTATTATAACATATTCTAACCCAAAATAACTTTATACAAGCCATTTACAGCCTCAAAGCATTGGTTGTGGGTTCTTATCCAATTTGGGACCAGATTTCAATAAGTCTTTCTTAACACTTCTAAACATTCTTCATCCATCTCTAGGACTTGTAATCAATCAAATTCATTGTATTATAACATATTCTAACCCCAAATAACCTTATACAAGCCATTTACTGCCTCAAAGCAATGATTGTGGGTTCTTATCCCATTTGGGACTAGATTTCAATAAGTCTTTCTTCACACTTCTAAACATTCTTCATCCATCTCTAGCACTTGTAATCAATCAAATTCATTGTATTATAACATATTCTAACCCAAAATAACTTTATACAATCCATTTACAGCCTCAAAGCATTGGTTGTGGGTTCTTATCCCATTTGGGACCAATTTTCAACAAGTCTTTCTTCACACTTCTAAAGATTCTTCATCCATATCTAGCACTTGTAATCAATCAAATTCATTGTATTATAACATATTCTAACCCAAAATAACTTTATACAAGCCATTTACAGCCTCAAAGCATTGGTTGTGGGTTCTTATCCCATTTGGGACCAGATTTCAATAAGTCTTTCTTCACACTTCTAAACATTCTTCATCCATCTCTAGGACTTGTAATCAATCAAATGCATTGTATTATAACATATTCTAACACAAAATAATCTTTTACAAGCCATTTACTGCCTCAAAGCAATGGTTGTGGGTTCTTATCCCATTTGGGACCAGATTTCAATAAGTCTTTCTTCACACTTCTAAACATTCTTCATCTATCTCTAGCACCTGTAATCAATCAAATTCATTGTATTATAACATATTCTAACCCAAAATAACTTTATACAATCCATTTACAGCCTCAAAGCATTGGTTGTGGGTTCTTATCCCATTTGGGACCAGATTTCAATAAGTCTTTCTTCACACTTCTAAACATTCTTCATCCATCTCTAGCACTTGTAACCAATCAAATTCATTGTATTATAACATATTCTAACCAAAAATAACTTTATACAATCCATTTACAGCCTCAAAGCATTGGTTTTGGATTCTTACCCCATTTGGGACCAGATTTCAATAAGTCTTTCTTCACACTTCTAAACATTCTTCATCCATCTCTAGCACTTGTGATCAATCAAATTCATTGTATTATAACATATTCTAACCCAAAATAACTTTATACAATCCATTTACAGCCTCAAAGCATTGGTTGTGGGTTCTTATCCCATTTGGGACCAGATTTCAATAAGTCTTTCTTCACACTTCTAAACATTCTTCATCCATCTCTAGCACTGTTAATCAATCAAATTCATTGTATTATAACATATTCTAACCCAAAATAACTTTATACAATCCATTTACAGCCTCAAAGCATTGGTTGTGGGTTCTTATCCCATTTGGGACCAAATTTCAACAAGTCTTTCTTCACACTTCTAAACATTCTTCATCCATGTCTAGCACTTGTAATCAATCAAACTCATTGTATTATAACATATTCTAACCCAAAATAAATTTATACAAGCCATTTACTGCCTCAAAGCATTGGTTGTGGGTTCTTATCCCATTTGGGACCAGATTTCAATAAGTCTTTCTTCACACTTCTAAACATTCTTCATCCATCTCTAGCACTTGTAACCAATCAAATTCATTGTATTATAACATATTCTAACCCAAAATAACTTTATACAATCCATTTACAGCCTCAAAGCATTGGTTGTGGGTTCTTATCCCATTTGGGACCAAATTTCAACAAGTCTTTCTTCACACTTCTAAACATTCTTCATCCATGTCTAGTACTTGTAATCAATCAAACTCATTGTATTATAACATATTCTAACCCAAAATAACCTTATACAAGCCATTTACTGCCTCAAAGCAATTGTTATGGGTTCTTATCCCATTTGGGACTAGATTTCAATAAGTCTTTCTTCACACTTCTAAACATTCTTTATCCATCTCTAGCACTTGTAATCAATCAAATACATTGTATTATAACATATTCTGACCACAAATAACTTTATACAAGCCATTTACAGCCTCAAAGCATTGGTTGTGGGTTCTTATCCAATTTGGGACCAGATTTCAATAAGTCTTTCTTCACACTTCTAAACATTCTTCATCCATCTCTAGGACTTGTAATCAATCAAATGCATTGTATTATAACATATTCTAACCCAAAATAATCTTTTACAAGCCATTTACTGCCTCAAAGCAATGGTTGTGGGTTCTTATCCCATTTGGGACCAGATTTCAATAAGTCTTTCTTCACACTTCTAAACATTCTTCATCCATCTCTAGCACTTGTAACCAATCAAATTCATTGTATTATAACATATTCTAACCCAAAATAACTTTATACAATCCATTTACAGCCTCAAAGCATTGGTTTTGGATTCTTACCCCATTTGGGACCAGATTTCAATAAGTCTTTCTTCACACTTCTAAACATTCTTCATCCATCTCTAGCACTTGTGATCAATCAAATTCATTGTATTATAACATATTCTAACCCAAAATAACTTTATACAAGCCATTTACTGCCTCAAAGCATTGGTTGTGGGTTCTTATCCCATTTGGGACCAGATTTCAACAAGTCTTTCTTCACACTTCTAAACATTCTTCATCCATCTCTAGGACTTGTAATCAATCAAATTCATTGTATTATAACATATTCTAACCCAAAATAACTTTATACAAGCCATTTACAGCCTCAAAGCATTGGTTGTGGGTTCTTATCCAATTTGGGACCAGATTTCAATAAGTCTTTCTTCACACTTCTAAACATTCTTCATCCATCTCTAGGACTTGTAATCAATCAAATGCATTGTATTATAACATATTCTAACCCAAAATAATCTTTTACAAGCCATTTACTGCCTCAAAGCAATGGTTGTGGGTTCTTATCCCATTTGGGACCAGATTTCAATAAGTCTTTCTTCACACTTCTAAACATTCTTCATCCATCTCTAGCACTTGTAATCAATTAAATTCATTGTATTATAACATATTCTAACCCAAAATAACCTTTTACAAGCCATTTACTGCCTCAAAGCAATGGTTGTGGGTTCTTATCCCATTTGGGACCAGATTTCAATAAGTCTTTCTTCACACTTCTAAACATTCTTCATCCATCTCTAGGACTTGTAATCAATCAAATGCATTGTATTATAACATATTCTAACCCAAAATAATCTTTTACAAGCCATTTACTGCCTCAAAGCAATGGTTGTGGGTTCTTATCCCATTTGGGACCAGATTTCAATAAGTCTTTCTTCACACTTCTAAACATTCTTCATCCATCTCTAGCACTGTTAATCAATCAAATTCATTGTATTATAACATATTCTAACCCAAAATAACTTTATACAATCCATTTACAGCCTCAAAGCATTGGTTGTGGGTTCTTATCCCATTTGGGACCAAATTTCAACAAGTCTTTCTTCACACTTCTAAACATTCTTCATCCATGTCTAGCACTTGTAATCAATCAAACTCATTGTATTATAACATATTCTAACCCAAAATAAATTTATACAAGCCATTTACTGCCTCAAAGCATTGGTTGTGGGTTCTTATCCCATTTGGGACCAGATTTCAATAAGTCTTTCTTCACACTTCTAAACATTCTTCATCCATCTCTAGCACTTGTAACCAATCAAATTCATTGTATTATAACATATTCTAACCCAAAATAACTTTATACAATCCATTTACAGCCTCAAAGCATTGGTTGTGGGTTCTTATCCCATTTGGGACCAAATTTCAACAAGTCTTTCTTCACACTTCTAAACATTCTTCATCCATGTCTAGTACTTGTAATCAATCAAACTCATTGTATTATAACATATTCTAACCCAAAATAACCTTATACAAGCCATTTACTGCCTCAAAGCAATTGTTATGGGTTCTTATCCCATTTGGGACTAGATTTCAATAAGTCTTTCTTCACACTTCTAAACATTCTTTATCCATCTCTAGCACTTGTAATCAATCAAATACATTGTATTATAACATATTCTAACCACAAATAACTTTATACAAGCCATTTACAGCCTCAAAGCATTGGTTGTGGGTTCTTATCCAATTTGGGACCAGATTTCAATAAGTCTTTCTTCACACTTCTAAACATTCTTCATCCATCTCTAGGACTTGTAATCAATCAAATGCATTGTATTATAACATATTCTAACCCAAAATAATCTTTTACAAGCCATTTACTGCCTCAAAGCAATGGTTGTGGGTTCTTATCCCATTTGGGACCAGATTTCAATAAGTCTTTCTTCACACTTCTAAACATTCTTCATCCATCTCTAGCACTTGTAACCAATCAAATTCATTGTATTATAACATATTCTAACCCAAAATAACTTTATACAATCCATTTACAGCCTCAAAGCATTGGTTTTGGATTCTTACCCCATTTGGGACCAGATTTCAATAAGTCTTTCTTCACACTTCTAAACATTCTTCATCCATCTCTAGCACTTGTGATCAATCAAATTCATTGTATTATAACATATTCTAACCCAAAATAACTTTATACAAGCCATTTACTGCCTCAAAGCATTGGTTGTGGGTTCTTATCCCATTTGGGACCAGATTTCAACAAGTCTTTCTTCACACTTCTAAACATTCTTCATCCATCTCTAGGACTTGTAATCAATCAAATTCATTGTATTATAACATATTCTAACCCAAAATAACTTTATACAAGCCATTTACAGCCTCAAAGCATTGGTTGTGGGTTCTTATCCAATTTGGGACCAGATTTCAATAAGTCTTTCTTCACACTTCTAAACATTCTTCATCCATCTCTAGGACTTGTAATCAATCAAATGCATTGTATTATAACATATTCTAACCCAAAATAATCTTTTACAAGCCATTTACTGCCTCAAAGCAATGGTTGTGGGTTCTTATCCCATTTGGGACCAGATTTCAATAAGTCTTTCTTCACACTTCTAAACATTCTTCATCCATCTCTAGCACTTGTAATCAATTAAATTCATTGTATTATAACATATTCTAACCCAAAATAACCTTTTACAAGCCATTTACTGCCTCAAAGCAATGGTTGTGGGTTCTTATCCCATTTGGGACCAGATTTCAATAAGTCTTTCTTCACACTTCTAAACATTCTTCATCCATCTCTAGGACTTGTAATCAATCAAATGCATTGTATTATAACATATTCTAACCCAAAATAATCTTTTACAAGCCATTTACTGCCTCAAAGCAATGGTTGTGGGTTCTTATCCCATTTGGGACCAGATTTCAATAAGTCTTTCTTCACACTTCTAAACATTCTTCATCTATCTCTAGCACCTGTAATCAATCAAATTCATTGTATTATAACATATTCTAACCCAAAATAACTTTATACAATCCATTTACAGCCTCAAAGCAATGGTTGTGGGTTCTTATCCCATTTGGGACCAAAGTTCAACAAATCTTTCTTCACACTTCTAACCATTCTTCATCCATCTCTAGCACTTGTAACCAATCAAATTCATTGTATTATAACATATTCTAACCCAAAATAACTTTATACAATCCATTTACAGCCTCAAAGCATTGGTTGTGGGTTCTTATCCCATTTGGGACCAAATTTCAACAAGTCTTTCTTCACACTTCTAAACATTCTTCATCCATGTCTAGTACTTGTAATCAATCAAACTCATTGTATTATAACATATTCTAACCCAAAATAACCTTATACAAGCCATTTACTGCCTCAAAGCAATTGTTATGGGTTCTTATCCCATTTGGGACTAGATTTCAATAAGTCTTTCTTCACACTTCTAAACATTCTTTATCCATCTCTAGCACTTGTAATCAATCAAATACATTGTATTATAACATATTCTAACCACAAATAACTTTATACAAGCCATTTACAGCCTCAAAGCATTGGTTGTGGGTTCTTATCCAATTTGGGACCAGATTTCAATAAGTCTTTCTTCACACTTCTAAACATTCTTCATCCATCTCTAGGACTTGTAATCAATCAAATGCATTGTATTATAACATATTCTAACCCAAAATAATCTTTTACAAGCCATTTACTGCCTCAAAGCAATGGTTGTGGGTTCTTATCCCATTTGGGACCAGATTTCAATAAGTCTTTCTTCACACTTCTAAACATTCTTCATCCATCTCTAGCACTTGTAACCAATCAAATTCATTGTATTATAACATATTCTAACCCAAAATAACTTTATACAATCCATTTACAGCCTCAAAGCATTGGTTTTGGATTCTTACCCCATTTGGGACCAGATTTCAATAAGTCTTTCTTCACACTTCTAAACATTCTTCATCCATCTCTAGCACTTGTGATCAATCAAATTCATTGTATTATAACATATTCTAAACCAAAATAACTTTATACAAGCCATTTACTGCCTCAAAGCATTGGTTGTGGGTTCTTATCCCATTTGGGACCAGATTTCAACAAGTCTTTCTTCACACTTCTAAACATTCTTCATCCATCTCTAGGACTTGTAATCAATCAAATTCATTGTATTATAACATATTCTAACCCAAAATAACTTTATACAAGCCATTTACAGCCTCAAAGCATTGGTTGTGGGTTCTTATCCAATTTGGGACCAGATTTCAATAAGTCTTTCTTCACACTTCTAAACATTCTTCATCCATCTCTAGGACTTGTAATCAATCAAATGCATTGTATTATAACATATTCTAACCCAAAATAATCTTTTACAAGCCATTTACTGTCTCAAAGCAATGGTTGTGGGTTCTTATCCCATTTGGGACCAGATTTCAATAAGTCTTTCTTCACACTTCTAAACATTCTTCATCCATCTCTAGCACTTGTAATCAATTAAATTCATTGTATTATAACATATTCTAACCCAAAATAACCTTTTACAAGCCATTTACTGCCTCAAAGCAATGGTTGTGGGTTCTTATCCCATTTGGGACCAGATTTCAATAAGTCTTTCTTCACACTTCTAAACATTCTTCATCCATCTCTAGCACTTGTAATCAATCAAATTGATTGTATTATACCATATTATAACCCAAAATAACTTTATACAATCCATTTACAGCCTCAAAGCATTGGTTGTGGGTTCTTATCCCATTAGGGACCAATTTTCAACAAGTCTTTCTTCACACTTCTAAAGATTCTTCATCCATCTCTAGCACTTGTAATCAATCAAATTCATTGTATTATAACATATTCTAACCCAAAATAACTTTATACAAGCCTTTTACAGCCTCAAAGCATTGGTTGTGGGTTCTTATCCAATTTGGGACCAGATTTCAATAAGTCTTTCTTAACACTTCTAAACATTCTTCATCCATCTCTAGGACTTGTAATCAATCAAATTCATTGTATTATAACATATTATAACCCCAAATAACCTTATACAAGCCATTTACTGCCTCAAAGCAATGGTTGTGGGTTCTTATCCCATTTGGGACTAGATTTCAATAAGTCTTTCTTCACACTTCTAAACATTCTTCATCCATCTCTAGCACTTGTAATCAATCAAATTCATTGTATTATAACATATTCTAACCCAAAATAACTTTATACAATCCATTTACAGCCTCAAAGCATTGGTTGTGGGTTCTTATCCCATTTGGGACCAATTTTCAACAAGTCTTTCTTCACACTTCTAAAGATTCTTCATCCATATCTAGCACTTGTAATCAATCAAATTCATTGTATTATAACATATTCTAACCCAAAATAACTTTATACAAGCCATTTACAGCCTCAAAGCATTGGTTGTGGGTTCTTATCCAATTTGGGACCAGATTTCAATAAGTCTTTCTTCACACTTCTAAACATTCTTCATCCATCTCTAGGACTTGTAATCAATCAAATGCATTGTATTATAACATATTCTAACCCAAAATATTCTTTTACAAGCCATTTACTGCCTCAAAGCAATGGTTGTGGGTTCTTATCCCATTTGGGACCAGATTTCAATAAGTCTTTCTTCACACTTCTAAACATTCTTCATCTATCTCTAGCACCTGTAATCAATCAAATTCATTGTATTATAACATATTCTAACCCAAAATAACTTTATACAATCCATTTACAGCCTCAAAGCATTGGTTGTGGGTTCTTATCCCATTTGGGACCAGATTTCAATAAGTCTTTCTTCACACTTCTAAACATTCTTCATCCATCTCTAGCACTTGTAATCAATCAAATTCATTGTATTATAACATATTCTAACCCAAAATAACCTTTTACAAGCCATTTACTGCCTCAAAGCAATGGTTGTGGGTTCTTATCCCATTTGGGACCAGATTTCAATAAGTCTTTCTTCACACTTCTAAACATTCTTCATCCATCTCTAGCACTTGTAATCAATCAAATTGATTGTATTATACCATATTATAACCCAAAATAACTTTATACAATCCATTTACAGCCTCAAAGCATTGGTTGTGGGTTCTTATCGCATTAGGGACCAATTTTCAACAAGTCTTTCTTCACACTTCTAAAGATTCTTCATCCATCTCTAGCACTTGTAATCAATCAAATTCATTGTATTATAACATATTCTAACCCAAAATAACTTTATACAAGCCATTTACAGCCTCAAAGCATTGGTTGTGGGTTCTTATCCAATTTGGGACCAGATTTCAATAAGTCTTTCTTAACACTTCTAAACATTCTTCATCCATCTCTAGGACTTGTAATCAATCAAATTCATTGTATTATAACATATTATAACCCCAAATAACCTTATACAAGCCATTTACTGCCTCAAAGCAATGGTTGTGGGTTCTTATCCCATTTGGGACTAGATTTCAATAAGTCTTTCTTCACACTTCTAAACATTCTTCATCCATCTCTAGCACTTGTAATCAATCAAATTCATTGTATTATAACATATTCTAACCCAAAATAACTTTATACAATCCATTTACAGCCTCAAAGCATTGGTTGTGGGTTCTTATCCCATTTGGGACCAATTTTCAACAAGTCTTTCTTCACACTTCTAAAGATTCTTCATCCATATCTAGCACTTGTAATCAATCAAATTCATTGTATTATAACATATTCTAACCCAAAATAACTTTATACAAGCCATTTACAGCCTCAAAGCATTGGTTGTGGGTTCTTATCCAATTTGGGACCAGATTTCAATAAGTCTTTCTTCACACTTCTAAACATTCTTCATCCATCTCTAGGACTTGTAATCAATCAAATGCATTGTATTATAACATATTCTAACCCAAAATAATCTTTTACAAGCCATTTACTGCCTCAAAGCAATGGTTGTGGGTTCTTATCCCATTTGGGACCAGATTTCAATAAGTCTTTCTTCACACTTCTAAACATTCTTCATCTATCTCTAGCACTTGTAATCAATCAAATTCATTGTATTATAACATATTCTAACCCAAAATAACTTTATACAATCCATTTACAGCCTCAAAGCATTGGTTGTGGGTTCTTATCCCATTTGGGACCAGATTTCAATAAGTCTTTCTTCACACTTTTAAACATTCTTCATCCATCTCTAGCACTGTTAATCAATCAAATTCATTGTATTATAATATATTCTAACCCAAAATAACTTTATACAATCCATTTACAGCCTCAAAGCATTGGTTGTGGGTTCTTATCCCATTTGGGACCAAATTTCAACAAGTCTTTCTTCACACTTCTAAACATTCTTCATCCATGTCTAGCACTTGTAATCAATCAAACTCATTGTATTATAACATATTCTAACCCAAAATAAATTTATACAAGCCATTTACTGCCTCAAAGCATTGGTTGTGGATTCTTATCCCATTTGGGACCAGATTTCAATAAGTCTTTCTTCACACTTCTAAACATTCTTCATCCATCTCTAGCACTTGTAACCAATCAAATTCATTGTATTATAACATATTCTAACCCAAAATAACTTTATACAATCCATTTACAGCCTCAAAGCATTGGTTGTGGGTTCTTATCCCATTTGGGACCAAATTTCAACAAGTCTTTCTTCACACTTCTAAACATTCTTCATCCATGTCTAGTACTTGTAATCAATCAAACTCATTGTATTATAACATATTCTAACCCAAAATAACCTTATACAAGCCATTTACTGCCTCAAAGCAATTGTTATGGGTTCTTATCCCATTTGGGACTAGATTTCAATAAGTCTTTCTTCACACTTCTAAACATTCTTTATCCATCTCTAGCACTTGTAATCAATCAAATACATTGTATTATAACATATTCTAACCACAAATAACTTTATACAAGCCATTTACAGCCTCAAAGCATTGGTTGTGGGTTCTTATCCAATTTGGGACCAGATTTCAATAAGTCTTTCTTCACACTTCTAAACATTCTTCATCCATCTCTAGGACTTGTAATCAATCAAATGCATTGTATTATAACATATTCTAACCCAAAATAATCTTTTACAAGCCATTTACTGCCTCAAAGCAATGGTTGTGGGTTCTTATCCCATTTGGAACCAGATTTCAATAAGTCTTTCTTCACACTTCTAAACATTCTTCATCCATCTCTAGCACTTGTAACCAATCAAATTCATTGTATTATAACATATTCTAACCCAAAATAACTTTATACAATCCATTTACAGCCTCAAAGCATTGGTTTTGGATTCTTACCCCATTTGGGACCAGATTTCAATAAGTCTTTCTTCACACTTCTAAACATTCTTCATCCATCTCTAGCACTTGTGATCAATCAAATTCATTGTATTATAACATATTCTAACCCAAAATAACTTTATACAAGCCATTTACAGCCTCAAAGCATTGGTTGTGGGTTCTTATCCAATTTGGGACCAGATTTCAATAAGTCTTTCTTCACACTTCTAAACATTCATCATCCATCTCTAGGACTTGTAATCAATCAAATGCATTGTATTATAACATATTCTAACCCAAAATAATCTTTTACAAGCCATTTACTGCCTCAAAGCAATGGTTGTGGGTTCTTATCCCATTTGGGACCAGATTTCAATAAGTCTTTCTTCACACTTCTAAACATTCTTCATCTATCTCTAGCACTTGTAATCAATCAAATTCATTGTATTATAACATATTCTAACCCAAAATAACTTTATACAATCCATTTACAGCCTCAAAGCATTGGTTGTGGGTTCTTATCCCATTTGGGACCAGATTTCAATAAGTCTTTCTTCACACTTCTAAACATTCTTCATCCATCTCTAGCACTTGTAATCAATCAAATTCATTGTATTATAACATATTCTAACCCAAAATAACTTTATACAATCCATTTACAGCCTCAAAGCATTGGTTGTGGGTTATTATCCCATTTGGGACCAAATTTCAACAAGTCTTTCTTCACACTTCTAAACATTCTTCATCCATGTCTAGCACTTGTAATCAATCAAACTCATTGTATTATAACATATTCTAACCCAAAATAAATTTATACAAGCCATTTACTGCCTCAAAGCATTGGTTGTGGGTTCTTATCCCATTTGGGACCAGATTTCAATAAGTCTTTCTTCACACTTCTAAAACTTCTTCATCCATCTCTAGCACTTGTAACCAATCAAATTCATTGTATTATAACATATTCTAACCCAAAATAACTTTATACAATCCATTTACACCCTCAAAGCATTGGTTGTGGGTTCTTATCCCATTTGGGACCAACTTTCAACAAGTCTTTCTTCACACTTCTAAACATTCTTCATCCATGTCTAGTACTTGTAATCAATCAAACTCATTGTATTATAACATATTCTAACCCAAAATAACCTTATACAAGCCATTTACTGCCTCAAAACAATTGTTATGGGTTCTTATCCCATTTGGGACTAGATTTCAATAAGTCTTTCTTCACACTTCTAAACATTCTTTATCCATCTCTAGCACTTGTAATCAATCAAATACATTGTATTATAACATATTCTAACCCAAAATAACTTTATACAAGCCATTTACAGCCTCAAAGCATTGGTTGTGGGTTCTTATCCAATTTGGGACCAGATTTCAATAAGTCTTTCTTCACACTTCTAAACATTCTTCATCCATCTCTAGGACTTGTAATCAATCAAATGCATTGTATTATAACATATTCTAACCCAAAATAATCTTTTACAAGCCATTTACTGCCTCAAAGCAATGGTTGTGGGTTCTTATCCCATTTGGGACCAGATTTCAATAAGTCTTTCTTCACACTTCTAAACATTCTTCATCCATCTCTAGCACTTGTAACCAATCAAATTCATTGTATTATAACATATTCTAACCCAAAATAACTTTATACAATCCATTTACAGCCTCAAAGCATTGGTTTTGGATTCTTACCCCATTTGGGACCAGATTTCAATAAGTCTTTCTTCACACTTCTAAACATTCTTCATCCATCTCTAGCACTTGTGATCAATCAAATTCATTGTATTATAACATATTCTAACCCAAAATAACTTTATACAAGCCATTTACTGCCTCAAAGCATTAGTTGTGGGTTCTTATCCAATTTGGGACCAGATTTCAATAAGTCTTTCTTCACACTTCTAAACATTCTTCATCCATCTCTAGGACTTGTAATCAATCAAATGCATTGTATTATAACATATTCTAACCCAAAATAAGCTTTTACAAGCCATTTACTGCCTCAAAGCAATGGTTGTGGGTTCTTATCCCATTTGGGACCAGATTTCAATAAGTCTTTCTTCACACTTCTAAACATTCTTCATCCATCTCTAGCACTTGTAATCAATTAAATTCATTGTATTATAACATATTCTAACCCAAAATAACCTTTTACAAGCCATTTACTGCCTCAAAGCAATGGTTGTGGGTTCTTATCCCATTTGGGACCAGATTTCAATAAGTCTTTCTTCACACTTCTAAACATTCTTCATCCATCTCTTGCACTTGTAATCAATCAAATTGATTGTATTATACCATATTCTAACCCAAAATAACTTTATACAATCCATTTACAGCCTCAAAGCATTGGTTGTGGGTTCTTATCCCATTAGGGACCAATTTTCAACAAGTCTTTCTTCACACTTCTAAAGATTCTTCATCCATCTCTAGCACTTGTAATCAATCAAATTCATTGTATTATAACATATTCTAACCCAAAATAACTTTATACAAGCCATTTACAGCCTCAAAGCATTGGTTGTGGGTTCTTATCCAATTTGGGACCAGATTTCAATAAGTCTTTCTTAACACTTCTAAACATTCTTCATCCATCTCTAGGACTTGTAATCAATCAAATTCATTGTATTATAACATATTATAACCCCAAATAACCTTATACAAGCCATTTACTGCCTCAAAGCAATGGTTGTGGGTTCTTATCCCTTTTGGGACTAGATTTCAATAAGTCTTTCTTCACACTTCTAAACATTCTTCATCCATCTCTAGCACTTGTAATCAATCAAATTCATTGTATTATAACATATTCTAACCCAAAATAACTTTATACAATCCATTTACAGCCTCAAAGCATTGGTTGTGGGTTCTTATCCCATTTGGGACCAAATTTCAACAAGTCTTTCTTCACACTTCTAAACATTCTTCATCCATGTCTAGTACTTGTAATCAATCAAACTCATTGTATTATAACATATTCTAACCCAAAATAACCTTATACAAGCCATTTACTGCCTCAAAGCAATGGTTATGGGTTCTTATCCCATTTGGGACTAGATTTCAATAAGTCTTTCTTCACACTTCTAAACATTCTTTATCCATCTCTAGCACTTGTAATCAATCAAATACATTGTATTATAACATATTCTAACCCAAAATAACTTTATACAAGCCATTTACAGCCTCAAAGCATTGGTTGTGGGTTCTTATCCAATTTGGGACCAGATTTCAATAAGTCTTTCTTCACACTTCTAAACATTCTTCATCCATCTCTAGGACTTGTAATCAATCAAATGCATTGTATTATAACATATTCTAACCCAAAATAATCTTTTACAAGCCATTTACTGCCTCAAAGCAATGGTTGTGGGTTCTTATCCCATTTGGGACCAGATTTCAATAAGTCTTTCTTCACACTTCTAAACATTCTTCATCCATCTCTAGCACTTGTAACCAATCAAATTCATTGTATTATAACATATTTTAACCCAAAATAACTTTATACAATCCATTTACAGCCTCAAAGCATTAGTTTTGGATTCTTACCCCATTTGGGACCAGATTTCAATAAGTCTTTCTTCACACTTCTAAACATTCTTCATCCATCTCTAGCACTTGTGATCAATCAAATTCATTGTATTATAACATATTATAACCCAAAATAACTTTATACAAGCCATTTACTGCCTCAAAGCATTGGTTGTGGGTTCTTATCCCATTTGGGACCAGATTTCAACAAGTCTTTCTTCACACTTCTAAACATTCTTCATCCATCTCTGGGACTTGTAATCAATCAAATTCATTGTATTATAACATATTCTAACCCAAAATAACTTTATACAAGCCATTTACAGCCTCAAAGCATTAGTTGTGGGTTCTTATCCAATTTGGGACCAGATTTCAATAAGTCTTTCTTCACACTTCTAAACATTCTTCATCCATCTCTAGGACTTGTAATCAATCAAATGCATTGTATTATAACATATTCTAACCCAAAATAATCTTTTACAAGCCATTTACTGCCTCAAAGCAATGGTTGTGGGTTCTTATCCCATTTGGGACCAGATTTCAATAAGTCTTTCTTCACACTTCTAAACATTCTTCATCCATCTCTAGCACTTGTAATCAATTAAATTCATTGTATTATAACATATTCTAACCCTAAATAACCTTTTACAAGCCATTTACTGCATCAAAGCAATGGTTGTGGGTTCTTATCCCATTTGGGACCAGATTTCAATAAGTCTTTCTTCACACTTCTAAACATTCTTCATCCATCTCTAGCACTTGTAATCAATCAAATTGATTGTATTATACCATATTCTAACCCAAAATAACTTTATACAATCCATTTACAGCCTCAAAGCATTGGTTGTGGGTTCTTATCCCATTAGGGACCAATTTTCAACAAGTCTTTCTTCACACTTCTAAAGATTCTTCATCCATCTCTAGCACTTGTAATCAATCAAATTCATTGTATTATAACATATTCTAACCCAAAATAACTTTATACAAGCCATTTACAGCCTCAAAGCATTGGTTGTGGGTTCTTATCCAATTTGGGACCAGATTTCAATAAGTCTTTCTTAACACTTCTAAACATTCTTCATCCATCTCTAGGACTTGTAATCAATCAAATTCATTGTATTATAACATATTATAACCCCAAATAACCTTATACAAGCCATTTACTGCCTCAAAGCAATGGTTGTGGGTTCTTATCCCATTTGGGACTAGATTTCAATAAGTCTTTCTTCACACTTCTAAACATTCTTCATCCATCTCTAGCACTTGTAATCAATCAAATTCATTGTATTATAACATATTCTAACCCAAAATAACTTTATACAATCCATTTACAGCCTCAAAGCATTGGTTGTGGGTTCTTATCCCATTTGGGACCAATTTTCAACAAGTCTTTGTTCACACTATAAACCGGAACACCAAATTGGATGATCATGTTGATCATGATCGAGAAGTGTCATCGACCGATCATGGTCGATCCGGATCGAGAAATCATCAACCGACCGTACGGCCGTCCGTACATCACTCGATCTCCACCAAAGCCGTCCGTACAACCTCTCGATCAGGCCCATCCCCAAGTCATTCACTTCAGCCCATTTAAAGACCCTTATTCGTAGAAGACATGTTGAAAAGAAGAAGGCCTAGATCCTTCTTTTGTGACCGTTGGAGCTAGCGCAAGTGGGAAGAGTCACATGTTCTCTTAAACACTTTTACCTAGACATGTCGCTTTCCTTAAGTCAAATTGTATAGCATCTAGGGTTTTGGTAGCTTGTTTATAAATAGCTTTGTAATAGGTTCTAAATAATGTAAGTAGAGTTTTCACACTCTTTCTTCTATTCTCTCTCATTTTCGCAAACCAAAACTCCACTCTTCTCCCTTGTTCGATCCAACTCTTCTAATCTCTTTCTTCACTCGATCTTTTTATTCAAATCTTACATGGTATCAGAGCCAGGTTGCTCTTAATCAACCAATAATCTCACCCACCTCATTCGCATCTCTATTCTTCTTCTTTACAAACTCGTTCTTGAAACCATTCATTGTTTCACTCTTTTACCCGTCGGTCACTAGCTTTACCCAACGGTCCATACTCCATGGAAGGTCTCAAGAACTTGGTTGTTCCAGTTACTCTCAAAGGTGGGAACTACTTGTTGTGGGCAAGAACCACTAAAACAGCCTTGTGCGGTCGTGGGTTGTGGAGTCACATCGAGAAGAGTGAAGCTCCAAAAGATGCAACCACACGAGAAGGGAAAGAGATAGTCCCGATTGATGAAGAGAAATGGTTCCAAGAGGACCAGAATGTTCTTGCTCTCATCCAAAACTCTCTAGATGCTCCTATCCTTGAAGCATACTCCTATTGCGAAACCGCAAAGGAGCTATGGGATACTCTCAAGAATGTTTTTGGTAACATTACCAATCTAAACCGTGTCTTTGAGGTTAAGAGAGCCATCAACAATCTTAGCCAAGAAGACATGGAGTTTACCAAACATTTTGGGAAGTTTAGATCCCTATGGGCTGAGCTTGAAATGCTAAGGCCAAACACGATGGATCCGGCGGTCATCAACGAACGCCGTGAGCAAGACAAGGTGTTCGGTCTTCTCCTCACCTTGAATGCGTCGTACAACGACCTCATTAAGCACATACTCCGGGCGGACAAGCTTCCAAGTCTTGATGAAGTATGCTCTCAAGTGCAAAGAGAACATGGCTCCATGGGTTTGTTTGGTGGAAAAGGAGAACTTGTCACCGCTAATCAAGTTGAAGTTGCCTCGGCCAACAAAAGCTACTATAGGGGAAACAACAACAACAACAACGGTCACAAGAGGCCCTTTTGCCACCATTGCAAGAAGAACGGTCATGTTCGTGAGAAGTGTTGGATACTTCACCCTCACCTTCGCCCGAGAGATGACAACAATGAGCCTCGAGCCCACTTGGCAAGCACATCCGGTGAAGCAAACCATCCGGAAGTCAAGTCTCAAGTCATTGAAGGAGGTGCCACTGCTCTAAATGCATCCTCGGAGCTGGTGAGGCGATCCGACCTCGATGCTCTCATCAAGGCACTCAAAGAATCATCCGGTAATGTGAATCTTGCTCTTAACTCCATTAAACCGCTTATAGTAGACTCCGGAGCCTCTCATCACATGATTAGTGATTCAAAATTAATTAGTGATATAGAACCGGCTTTAGGAAATGTAACTATAGCTAATGGAGATAAGGTACCGGTTAAAGGGATTGGAACATTGAAGTTGTTTAACAAAAATACAAAAGCTTTCTATATGCCTAACTTTGCTTCTAATCTAGTCTCGGTTAAGAAAGCTACTAGGGATCTTAATTGTCATGTTATATTCGGCCCTAATGATGTGTATTTTCAGGATATTGAGACAAGTAAACTTCTTGGTCAAGGCAAGACCAAAGATGATCTCTATGTTCTTAAGACTACCGACTTATCTACCTCTTCCTCATCATGTTTTAGTTCTATTGTTGTTAGTGCTAATAGTGCTATTTGGCATGCTAGACTTGGTCACCCTCATACTCGTGCTTTAAGTTTAATGTTGCCTAATGTTTCTTTTAAGAATGACGAATGTGAAGCTTGTATTCTTGGCAAACATTGCAAATCGGTTTTTCCAAAATCTATGACTATTTATGATAATTGCTTTGATCTTGTTCATTCGGATGTGTGGACATCACCTTGCATGTCTAGAGAAAACCATAAGTACTTTGTCACTTTTATTGATGAGAAATCTAAATATACTTGGCTAACCTTGCTTCCTACTAAAGATAGGGTCCTAGAAGCTTTCACAAATTTTCAAAATTATGTGACTAATCACTTTAATGCCAAGATTAAGATTTTGAGATCAGATAATGGAGGGGAGTATACTAGTCTTGCATTCAAACAACACCTCAACAAACATGGAATCATTCACCAAACTAGTTGCCCATACACTCCACAACAAAACGGTGTAGCCGAGAGGAAAAATAGACATCTCATGGAAGTGGCTAGATCAATGATGTTCCATACAAACGTTCCAAAACGTTTTTGGGGTGATACCGTTGTATCCGCATGCTACTTGATCAACCGGACTCCAACAAAAATACTAAGCGATCTCTCACCCTTTGAAGTACTTAATAAAATTAAACCGTCTCTCAATCACTTACGTGTGTTTGGGTGTGTGTGTTATGTGTTAAAACCAGGAGAACTCCGGAACAAACTTGAAGCTAAGAGTGTCAAAGGAATGTTCATCGGATATTCTATCACGCAAAAGGGATACAAATGCTATGATCCGGAAACAAGGAAAGTAATGGTGTCTCGAGATGTTAAGTTTGTGGAAACTAAGGGCTACTATGACGAAAAGAATTGGGAAAGCTTGAAAGACTTATCTCAATCTACTTCCGACCGAGCCACAAACCTTCGGATGATTCTTGAAAAGCTCGGTCTCGAAAACATTCAAGCTTCTAATCAAAGACCCACCTTTCCGGAAGAGTCTATCCCGAGAGAAGAAGATGAGGATCTAGCTCCGGAAAACCAAAATGATGAGACTAATGATCTAGACAATGAGTATGGTGAAGGAGAGGAAGGTTTGAACTCACTTGGAAGTGAATCCGAGTCCGATACCCAAGAAAATGTGCCTCAAGATGAAGATGTTGTTCATCTTAGAAGAAGTGAACGTCTTAAACAACCACCATCAAATTGGAGAAACACTCGAGTCTACTACAACAACATGGCGGTGGCCCATCCGATCCAAGCTGTGTGCACTCTTGCACATTTCCCGAGTGAACATCAAGCATATCTAACGCAAGTGGACTCTCATTGGATTCCACAAACATATGAAGAAGCTCGGGAACACAAAGAATGGAGAGATGCGGTGGAAAATGAAACAAAGGCCATGGAATCAAACCATACTTGGGATGAGTCCGAACTACCTAAAGGGAAGAAGGCAGTCACCTCTAGATGGATATTCACTATCAAGTACAAGAGTGACGGGGGGATAGAACGCTATAAAGCTCGGCTTGTAGCTAGAGGTTTTACACAAACATATGGAGAAGACTATCTTGATACATTTGCTCCGGTAGCTAAACTCCACACCGTCCGAGTGGTTCTCTCATTAGCCGTGAACTTGGAATGGGAATTATGGCAAATGGATGTTAAGAATGCATTTCTTCAAGGAGAACTTGAGGATGAAGTCTACATGAGACCACCACCGGGCATGGAAGATACAATAGCTCCCGGAAAAGTTTTGAAGCTCAAGAAAGCTATCTACGGACTTAAACAATCACCAAGAGCTTGGTACCACAAGCTTAGTACAACACTAATGGGTAGAGGCTTCAAGAAGTCGGAAGCTGATCACACTCTCTTCACCCTACCAAGTAAAGAAGGTATTGTAGTCATTCTTGTGTATGTTGATGATATCATCATATCCGGAAATGACAAGGTAGGGATTCAAGATACAAAAGGTTTTCTTAAAACTGTTTTTGATATTAAAGATCTTGGAGAACTAAAATATTTTCTTGGTATAGAAGTGTGTAGATCCAAAGAAGGATTGTTTTTGTCACAAAGAAAGTATGCTCTTGACCTTTTAAATGAAGTAGGGAAGCTTGGATCAAGACTGGTAGCAGCTCCTCTTGACCCGGATTACCAAACAAATGGAAAGGGGGAGCTTGGAGAAGAACCATTTGATGATCCTACACAATACCGACGACTAGTAGGTAAGTTAATTTATCTTACCATTACACGACCTGATATTTGTTTTGCTGTGAATCAGGTCTCTCAACACATGCAAGCTCCAACCATGCACCATTGGGATATGGTGAGTCGGATACTCAAGTACATCAAAGGTGCTCCGGGCCAAGGCATTTGGATGGGTTGCAACAACAATACAGAACTTGTGGGGTATTGTGATGTGGATTATGCTGGAGATAGAAAGGATAGAAGATCAACAACCGGATATTGCACATTCATTGGAGGCAACCTAGTCACATGTAAAAGCAAAAAGCAAAAAGTGGTGTCTCTCTCTAGTGCCGAGTCGGAATATAGAGCAATGAGGAAGCTCACAACCGAATTGATATGGCTTAAAGCTCTTCTTAAAGATCTTAGAGTGGAATCATCAAGTCCGATCACTATGCATTGTGATAATGAAGCCGCTATACATATTGCATCAAACTCGGTATTCCACGAAAGAACGAAGCACATCGAAGTCGATTGTCACAAGGTCCGAGAGCAAGTTGGATTGGGAGTTATTCTACCTTGTTACACCGAAAGCTCCGAGCAATTAGCAGACATCTTTACCAAAGCAGCAAGTCCACAAGTTTGTGAGTACATTCATTCTAAACTTGGCCTTGTGGACCTCTCCAAGCCATAATGCCTACACTCTTTTTCCCTTAGTATAGATTTTTCCCAAGTGGTTTTTCTATACTAAGGTTTTTAATGAGGTAGGTGTTCATAGCTCCAAGCTTAGTTTTAAAACTCTTTAGAACTAAGCTTGAGGGGGAGTATAAACCGGAACACCAAATTGGATGATCATGTTGATCATGATCGAGAAGTGTCATCGACCGATCATGGTCGATCCGGATCGAGAAATCATCAACCGACCGTACGGCCGTCCGTACATCACTCGATCTCCACCAAAGCCGTCCGTACAACCTCTCGATCAGGCCCATCCCCAAGTCATTCACTTCAGCCCATTTAAAGACCCTTATTCGTAGAAGACATGTTGAAAAGAAGAAGGCCTAGATCCTTCTTTTGTGACCGTTGGAGCTAGCGCAAGTGGGAAGAGTCACATGTTCTCTTAAACACTTTTACCTAGACATGTCGCTTTCCTTAAGTCAAATTGTATAGCATCTAGGGTTTTGGTAGCTTGTTTATAAATAGCTTTGTAATAGGTTCTAAATAATGTAAGTAGAGTTTTCACACTCTTTCTTCTATTCTCTCTCATTTTCGCAAACCAAAACTCCACTCTTCTCCCTTGTTCGATCCAACTCTTCTAATCTCTTTCTTCACTCGATCTTTTTATTCAAATCTTACACACACTTCTAAAGATTTTTCATCCATATCTAGCACTTGTAATCAATCAAATTCATTGTATTATAACATATTCTAACCCAAAATAACTTTATACAAGCCATTTACAGCCTTAAAGCATTGGTTGTGGGTTCTTATCCAATTTGGGACCAGATTTCAATAAGTCTTTCTTCACACTTCTAAACATTCTTCATCCATCTCTAGGACTTGTAATCAATCAAATGCATTGTATTATAACATATTCTAACCCAAAATAATCTTTTACAAGCCATTTACTGCCTCAAAGCAATGGTTGTGGGTTCTTATCCTATTTGGGACCAGATTTCAATAAGTCTTTCTTCACACTTCTAAACATTCTTCATCCATCTCTAGCACTTGTAATCAATCAAATTCATTGTATTATAACATATTCTAAACCAAAATAACTTTATACAATCCATTTACAGCCTCAAAGCATTGGTTGTGGGTTCTTATCCCATTTGGGACCAGATTTCAATAAGTCTTTCTTCACACTTCTAAACATTCTTCATTCATCTCTAGCACTTGTAATCAATCAAATTCATTGTATTATAACATATTCTAACCCAAAATAACTTTATACAATCCATTTACAGCCTCAAAGCATTGGTTGTGGGTTCTTATCCCATTTGGGACCAAATTTCAACAAGTCTTTCTTCACACTTCTAAACATTCTTCATCCATGTCTAGCACTTGTAATCAATCAAACTCATTGTATTATAACATATTCTAACCCAAAATAAATTTATACAAGCCATTTACTGCCTCAAAGCATTGGTTGTGGGTTCTTATCCCATTTGGGACCAGATTTCAATAAGTCTTTCTTCACACTTCTAAAACTTCTTCATCCATCTCTAGCACTTGTAACCAATCAAATTCATTGTATTATAACATATTCTAACCCAAAATAACTTTATACAATCCATTTACAGCCTCAAAGCATTGGTTGTGGGTTCTTATCCCATTTGGGACCAACTTTCAACAAGTCTTTCTTCACACTTCTAAACATTCTTCATCCATGTCTAGTACTTGTAATCAATCAAACTCATTGTATTATAACATATTCTAACCCAAAATAACCTTATACAAGCCATTTACTGCCTCAAAACAATTGTTATGGGTTCTTATCCCATTTGGGACTAGATTTCATTAAGTCTTTCTTCACACTTCTAAACATTCTTTATCCATCTCTAGCACTTGTAATCAATCAAATACATTGTATTATAACATATTCTAACCCAAAATAACTTTATACAAGCCATTTACAGCCTCAAAGCATTGGTTGTGGGTTCTTATCCAATTTGGGACCAGATTTCAATAAGTCTTTCTTCACACTTCTAAACATTCTTCATCCATCTCTAGGACTTGTAATCAATCAAATGCATTGTATTATAACATATTCTAACCCAAAATAATCTTTTACAAGCCATTTACTGCCTCAAAGCAATGGTTGTGGGTTCTTATCCCATTTAGGACCAGATTTCAATAAGTCTTTCTTCACACTTCTAAAGATTCTTCATCCATCTCTAGCACTTGTAATCAATCAAATTCATTGTATTATAACATATTCTAACCCAAAATAACTTTATACAAGCCATTTACAGCCTCAAAGCATTGGTTGTGGGTTCTTATCCAATTTGGGACCAGATTTCAATAAGTCTTTCTTAACACTTCTAAACATTCTTCATCCATCTCTAGGACTTGTAATCAATCAAATTCATTGTATTATAACATATTATAACCCCAAATAACCTTATACAAGCCATTTACTGCCTCAAAGCAATGGTTGTGGGTTCTTATCCCATTTGGGACCAGATTTCAATAAGTCTTTCTTCACACTTCTAAACATTCTTCATCCATCTCTAGCACTTGTAATCAATCAAATTGATTGTATTATAACATATTCTAACCCAAAATAACTTTATACAATCCATTTACAGCCTCAAAGCATTGGTTTTGGATTCTTACCCCATTTGGGACCAGATTTCAATAAGTCTTTCTTCACACTTCTAAACATTCTTCATCCATCTCTAGCACTTGTGATCAATCAAATTCATTGTATTATAACATATTCTAACCCAAAATAACTTTATACAAGCCATTTACTGCCTCAAAGCATTGGTTGTGGGTTCTTATCCCATTTGGGACCAGATTTCAACAAGTCTTTCTTCACACTTCTAAACATTCTTCATCCATCTCAAGGACTTGTAATCAATCAAATTCATTGTATTATAACATATTCTAACCCAAAATAACTTTATACAAGCCATTTACAGCCTCAAAGCATTAGTTGTGGGTTCTTATCCAATTTGGGACCAGATTTCAATAAGTCTTTCTTCACACTTCTAAACATTCTTCATCCATCTCTAGGACTTGTAATCAATCAAATGCATTGTATTATAACATATTCTAACCCAAAATAAGCTTTTACAAGCCATTTACTGCCTCAAAGCAATGGTTGTGGGTTCTTATCCCATTTGGGACCAGATTTCAATAAGTCTTTCTTCACACTTCTAAACATTCTTCATCCATCTCTAGCACTTGTAATCAATTAAATTCATTGTATTATAACATATTCTAACCCAAAATAACCTTTTACAAGCCATTTACTGCCTCAAAGCAATGGTTGTGGGTTCTTATCCCATTTGGGACCAGATTTCAATAAGTCTTTCTTCACACTTCTAAACATTCTTCATCCATCTCTAGCACTTGTAATCAATCAAATTGATTGTATTATACCATATTCTAACCCAAAATAACTTTATACAATCCATTTACAGCCTCAAAGCATTGGTTGTGGGTTCTTATCCCATTAGGGACCAATTTTCAACAAGTCTTTCTTCACACTTCTAAAGATTCTTCATCCATCTCTAGCACTTGTAATCAATCAAATTCATTGTATTATAACATATTCTAACCCAAAATAACTTTATACAAGCCATTTACAGCCTCAAAGCATTGGTTGTGGGTTCTTATCCAATTTGGGACCAGATTTCAATAAGTCTTTCTTAACACTTCTAAACATTCTTCATCCATCTCTAGGACTTGTAATCAATCAAATTCATTGTATTATAACATATTATAACCCCAAATAACCTTATACAAGCCATTTACTGCCTCAAAGCAATGGTTGTGGGTTCTTATCCCTTTTGGGACTAGATTTCAATAAGTCTTTCTTCACACTTCTAAACATTCTTCATCCATCTCTAGCACTTGTAATCAATCAAATTCATTGTATTATAACATATTCTAACCCAAAATAACTTTATACAATCCATTTACAGCCTCAAAGCATTGGTTGTGGGTTCTTATCCCATTTGGGACCAAATTTCAACAAGTCTTTCTTCACACTTCTAAACATTCTTCATCCATGTCTAGTACTTGTAATCAATCAAACTCATTGTATTATAACATATTCTAACCCAAAATAACCTTATACAAGCCATTTACTGCCTCAAAGCAATGGTTATGGGTTCTTATCCCATTTGGGACTAGATTTCAATAAGTCTTTCTTCACACTTCTAAACATTCTTTATCCATCTCTAGCACTTGTAATCAATCAAATACATTGTATTATAACATATTCTAACCCAAAATAACTTTATACAAGCCATTTACAGCCTCAAAGCATTGGTTGTGGGTTCTTATCCAATTTGGGACCAGATTTCAATAAGTCTTTCTTCACACTTCTAAACATTCTTCATCCATCTCTAGGACTTGTAATCAATCAAATGCATTGTATTATAACATATTCTAACCCAAAATAATCTTTTACAAGCCATTTACTGCCTCAAAGCAATGGTTGTGGGTTCTTATCCCATTTGGGACCAGATTTCAATAAGTCTTTCTTCACACTTCTAAACATTCTTCATCCATCTCTAGCACTTGTAACCAATCAAATTCATTGTATTATAACATATTCTAACCCAAAATAACTTTATACAATCCATTTACAGCCTCAAAGCATTAGTTTTGGATTCTTACCCCATTTGGGACCAGATTTCAATAAGTCTTTCTTCACACTTCTAAACATTCTTCATCCATCTCTAGCACTTGTGATCAATCAAATTCATTGTATTATAACATATTATAACCCAAAATAACTTTATACAAGCCATTTACTGCCTCAAAGCATTGGTTGTGGGTTCTTATCCCATTTGGGACCAGATTTCAACAAGTCTTTCTTCACACTTCTAAACATTCTTCATCCATCTCTAGGACTTGTAATCAATCAAATTCATTGTATTATAACATATTCTAACCCAAAATAACTTTATACAAGCCATTTACAGCCTCAAAGCATTAGTTGTGGGTTCTTATCCAATTTGGGACCAGATTTCAATAAGTCTTTCTTCACACTTCTAAACATTCTTCATCCATCTCTAGGACTTGTAATCAATCAAATGCATTGTATTATAACATATTCTAACCCAAAATAATCTTTTAAAAGCCATTTACTGCCTCAAAGCAATGGTTGTGGGTTCTTATCCCATTTGGGACCAGATTTCAATAAGTCTTTCTTCACACTTCTAAACATTCTTCATCCATCTCTAGCACTTGTAATCAATTAAATTCATTGTATTATAACATATTCTAACCCAAAATAACCTTTTACAAGCCATTTACTGCCTCAAAGCAATGGTTGTGGGTTCTTATCCCATTTGGGACCAGATTTCAATAAGTCTTTCTTCACACTTCTAAACATTCTTCATCCATCTCTAGCACTTGTAATCAATCAAATTGATTGTATTATACCATATTCTAACCCAAAATAACTTTATACAATCCATTTACAGCCTCAAAGCATTGGTTGTGGGTTCTTATCCCATTTATTGAAATAAATGAGCGCAAGTCAAGAAGGTACTGAACTGGATGGGAAGAAGTGATGAAAGAAGCTAGATCATACATCCGGTGGTTTGATCATAAGTGCATTCAACGCATGTCGTACGGACTATGTGATCAAAGTAAATGAGTTATCATGGATATGAGAAGAAGCTTAAGAGTGTCAAGGCTGAAGAAAACTTCTATGGATGAAGACATGAGCTATCCTCCATGAGTTGTTGTGATCAACAACAAGGGACCGATCGATCTATCTAGTAGAACGATCGGTCCGTAGGAATTGTCGAAATCAAGATGGGTAAAGAGAAGGCAGTTCGTATGGGGCTTGGAGAAAATGAGTTTAATGAAGGCCCAAGACTTGTGTCAACACTTAGAAGCCCAAGAACCAATAGAAGAAAGGCTGCAAACGCTCAACAAGTATTGAAACACATTCAAATGTGTTTAGGTGGGAAAATAAAAGTGTCACATGTGTTTGGAAGCAAAGCAAGTTGCAACAAATCACATGTGAAGTTAAGAAGAGTCTAGAAGCTGTCACTATCACTACAAGAAAGCATTTTGGTCGTTTAAAGGGAAGGAAGAAGAAAGAGTCACATGTTGCACCTAGAGAGCCGTTTAGGAGCTGTCGCTATCAAGCTTTGGGTGCAACTCCCTCTCTCTCCTCAAGTCACTTTCTCTTCACTTTAGCTACTTTATTTTGGTTGTAAGTGAGTGTATTTGAACAATATAGACGTTGGGAAGTAGGGCAACAAGCCACCCAATGTGTCTCATTCATTTTGTATATATATGTATGCTTAAAGCTTAATAGAAGTTAAGCTCTCCTTTGGGGAGTCTTCCCCTATACTAAAATCGTCTCTTATACTCTCAAATGGGGAAGTTCTGATCTTTATATTCTCATGGAGAGACCAAGCTTTGGCAATGCTTGGTCTCATCCCTTTCTCTCATCTAATTCTCTCCTTTCCTTCTAATCGATTTCATAAGGGTTTTGGGTTCTGTTTTGGTGTGAGAGAGCTGCTGCCTCTCATGCTTATTCTTAAGTATATACAGCTTAAATGGGCGTGTATTACTTAGTTTATAACCTCAAGAATGTCTCTTATTGAGTTCGTTTCTTGATGGTTTTACACAAGAGACACACAAACTCAGATTTGGTGTTCTTGTGAGTTTCTTGTGAGTTTTATGGAGAAGAGTGGATCTTGCAGCTCATTCTCTTTGAAATCTTACATGGTATCAGAGCCAGGTTGAAAGATCTGAGCTGCTTTGGCTTTTATAAGCAAAGAAATTCAGAGGAAATCTCTATCCAAACACCCACAAACACCCAAACACTCACTCTCTTTTCTATTCCGCAAAATCTCTCATTCTGGTTACTCTATTCTCTTGGCTACTTATTCTCAAAATCTTGGTTACTCATACTCTCATTCTGGTTACAAATACTCTTATGAACCTTGTTGGTTCTTGAAGGCGCAACACAATGCTTGATGTTAGAACCAATGGCCATCAAGCTTTGGAGATCACAAGGATGTTCTTTCTAGCGAGTCAAAGCTCCGGAAGATCAAGGGAGAACCTGCGAGGCTTACCGAGGGTGAATGCTATGTTTGAAGTTCTTGTGGAGATGTCTAATGGAAAGGCAAGCTGGTGGAAAGTGATGAATCAACTCAAGACATGTGTGTTAGCGTCACGTTGTTGGAGTTCAAGATTGGATGTGCACTAGGTGTAAATTATACTAGGCACAAGGTTTCTTGACTCAAGGGATGGCCCAAGCCATAGAAAACTCAAGTTATTGGTTCCCAAGATGATTCAACATCTTGGTTACGAAGTCACAAATTCTGGTTATATTCTCGGCAAGAAGCAAAGTCTCTGTCGAAGCGTCTTAAAGATCGACTCGTACGAAGGCCTTTCACTGCGATTCAGCTCCAATGTCCTTCATACAAGTTCTTGTAAATGGAGTAAGCTTTCCAGTGGAAGTCAAATCATCCGTATACGAGCAGGCGTTAAGAAGTTATGACCCATTCAGTGGGCACATATCATTCTGACGCGAATAAGAAGAAGCAATCGACCATGAAGGTCGGTTAAGGGATCGATTGGCCATTGAATGGCAACGAACAAAGCTTCCAATGAAGCCAAATTGAAGTCAAGAAGTGTTCTATCTCTCCTAAGCTTCAAGGGAAGCTACAAAGAAGATAGAAAGAAGGAAGAAGCGGCTGGAGAAGAAGTCTCCAAGCCGACCATGAGCTCTCGACTGATCGATCTCTTCATCTCCATCATCGAGACCGAGTTGTCTCGACCGATCGATCTCTCTATCATCGACACCGAGCTCTCGACCGATCGACCGATCGACCATGAGCTCCCGACCGATCGATCAGCTGTGTCCGGGTCTTGACCGTACGTCCATACATTTGCCAATCATGAAGCTCATCCAAAGTTGGATGTAGAAGAGGTGGATTGAGTTCTAGTAGTCATTAACCATGAAGAGGAGACCCATGGGACAGAAACTCAAATGGTGATGCAAACCAAGTCTCATCCAACCATTTACAACAAAGAAGACAAAAGGCTAATTCTAAACCTTACTCTTTAAATTTTGTTGATTAGATTGCTCATATTTGAACTTGAAATTGCATGATGATCATAATTGGAGTCTTCATTGTTTAAAATGATTTTAGGTGTTGATTGTGATTTGAATTGTTAAGTTGTCAAAATATGATTAGTGTTAGTCATATTTTTGATTTAGATTTATCAAGTTTGAATTTATTTACATTTAAATTCTCTTTTCAAATATTTCTTAAATTCAGTTTTAAGGTTTTGAAAATGGTGGCAATATTTCTAAAATCGATTTAAAATTACTTTTAAAGTTGAAAATATTTTAAAATATTTTTCAAACGATTTTTATTATTTTAAAAGGTGAAAAATATTTTTATAAGTACTTTATAAGGTTTTTAAAAGCTTAATACCAGTTTTAAAATTATTTCCATGACATTAGTCAATTTGTTAAAATCTGTTTTATGAACTGAATTTGAAATTGGATTTAGCATGTTTTTAAAACCGCATTTCATGGTTTGTATCTGATTTATATGCATGTGTTTAAATTGAACTAGTTAGTTCAATATAAGTTTGTTCTCTCAAGTCTCGTCTAAGCTTTATGATATTCTTATGGCACATATACTTAAGATTTCTTTACATCTTTTGAATTAAGGTGTAAAAGAAAACGAAAGCCATCAAAAGAAGCTAGATGAGAAGAAGAGAACCGGTTGCATCATGGAAGCTATGGTATGGGAAGGGAAGAAGCATGGCTAATGTAGCTTGACTCAAGGAAGATCAATTCATAGTGGTGACCGAGAGGAGAAGGCCCTCAAGCGAGTACACACACGATTGAGTCTCAACAAGAAGTCAAAGCAAGTGCCTAAGCAAACCCACGTTCAAACCATGACCATAGCTACTTCATTCAACCATGGAGGCTACACTCTTTTTCCCTTAGCAAAGTTTTATCCCAAGAGGTTTTCTTTGCTAAGGTTTTTAACGAGGTAGTCCTTTATGTGTTGCAAGCTTGGCCTTTGGTCCCCAACGTCCAAGCTTGAGGGGGAGTATAAAGAGGAAGAAGGTAATGGGAAAACCTAAGACCGAAGTCTAGAAGACGAGGGCGAGTTGGTGTGGTTCAAGGAGTGATACTTGATCATGCTCATTTACGTCCAAGCTTAACCTCCATCCCTTCTGGTCAAGCTTGAGGGGGAGTATTGAAATAAATGAGCGCAAGTCAAGAAGGTACTGAACTGGATGGGAAGAAGTGATGAAAGAAGCTAGATCATACATCCGGTGGTTTGATCATAAGTGCATTCAACGCATGTCGTACGGACTATGTGATCAAAGTAAATGAGTTATCATGGATATGAGAAGAAGCTTAAGAGTGTCAAGGCTGAAGAAAACTTCTATGGATGAAGACATGAGCTATCCTCCATGAGTTGTTGTGATCAACAACAAGGGACCGATCGATCTATCTAGTAGAACGATCGGTCCGTAGGAATTGTCGAAATCAAGATGGGTAAAGAGAAGGCAGTTCGTATGGGGCTTGGAGAAAATGAGTTTAATGAAGGCCCAAGACTTGTGTCAACACTTAGAAGCCCAAGAACCAATAGAAGAAAGGCTGCAAACGCTCAACAAGTATTGAAACACATTCAAATGTGTTTAGGTGGGAAAATAAAAGTGTCACATGTGTTTGGAAGCAAAGCAAGTTGCAACAAATCACATGTGAAGTTAAGAAGAGTCTAGAAGCTGTCACTATCACTACAAGAAAGCATTTTGGTCGTTTAAAGGGAAGGAAGAAGAAAGAGTCACATGTTGCACCTAGAGAGCCGTTTAGGAGCTGTCGCTATCAAGCTTTGGGTGCAACTCCCTCTCTCTCCTCAAGTCACTTTCTCTTCACTTTAGCTACTTTATTTTGGTTGTAAGTGAGTGTATTTGAACAATATAGACGTTGGGAAGTAGGGCAACAAGCCACCCAATGTGTCTCATTCATTTTGTATATATATGTATGCTTAAAGCTTAATAGAAGTTAAGCTCTCCTTTGGGGAGTCTTCCCCTATACTAAAATCGTCTCTTATACTCTCAAATGGGGAAGTTCTGATCTTTATATTCTCATGGAGAGACCAAGCTTTGGCAATGCTTGGTCTCATCCCTTTCTCTCATCTAATTCTCTCCTTTCCTTCTAATCGATTTCATAAGGGTTTTGGGTTCTGTTTTGGTGTGAGAGAGCTGCTGCCTCTCATGCTTATTCTTAAGTATATACAGCTTAAATGGGCGTGTATTACTTAGATTATAACCTCAAGAATGTCTCTTATTGAGTTCATTTCTTGATGGTTTTACACAAGAGACACACAAACTCAGATTTGGTGTTCTTGTGAGTTTCTTGTGAGTTTTATGGAGAAGAGTGGATCTTGCAGCTCATTCTCTTTGAAATCTTACACCATTAGGGACCAATTTTCAACAAGTCTTTCTTCACACTTCTAAAGATTCTTCATCCATCTCTAGCACTTGTAATCAATCAAATTCATTGTATTATAACATATTCTAACCCAAAATAACTTTATACAAGCCATTTACAGCCTCAAAGCATTGGTTGTGGGTTCTTATCCAATTTGGGACCAGATTTCAATAAGTCTTTCTTAACACTTCTAAACATTCTTCATCCATCTCTAGGACTTGTAATCAATCAAATTCATTGTATTATAACATATTATAACCCCAAATAACCTTATACAAGCCATTTACTGCCTCAAAGCAATGGTTGTTGGTTCTTATCCCATTTGGGACTAGATTTCAATAAGTCTTTCTTCACACTTCTAAACATTCTTCATCCATCTCTAGCACTTGTAATCAATCAAATTCATTGTATTATAACATATTCTAACCCAAAATAACTTTATACAATCCATTTACAGCCTCAAAGCATTGGTTGTGGGTTCTTATCCCATTTGGGACCAATTTTCAACAAGTCTTTCTTCACACTTCTAAAGATTCTTCATCCATATCTAGCACTTGTAATCAATCAAATTCATTGTATTATAACATATTCTAACCCAAAATAACTTTATACAAGCCATTTACAGCCTCAAAGCATTGGTTGTGGGTTCTTATCCAATTTGGGACCAGATTTCAATAAGTCTTTCTTCACACTTCTAAACATTCTTCATCCATCTCTAGGATTTGTAATCAATCAAATGCATTGTATTATAACATATTCTAACCCAAAATAATCTTTTACAAGCCATTTACTGCCTCAAAGCAATGGTTGTGGGTTCTTATCCCATTTGGGACTAGATTTCAATAAGTCTTTCTTCACACTTCTAAACATTCTTCATCCATCTCTAGCACTTGTAATCAATCAAATTCATTGTATTATAACATATTCTAAACCAAAATAACTTTATACAATCCATTTACAGCCTCAAAGCATTGGTTGTGGGTTCTTATCCCATTTGTGACCAGATTTCAATAAGTCTTTCTTCACACTTCTAAACATTCTTCATCCATCTCTAGCACTTGTAATCAATCAAATTCATTGTATTATAACATATTCTAACCCAAAATAACTTTATACAATCCATTTACAGCCTCAAAGCATTGGTTGTGGGTTCTTATCCCATTTGGGACCAGATTTCAATAAGTCTTTCTTCACACTTCTAAACATTCTTCATCCATGTCTAGCACTTGTAATCAATCAAACTCATTGTATTATAACATATTCTAACCCAAAATAACCTTATACAAGCCATTTACTGCCTCAAAGCAATGGTTATGGGTTCTTATCCCATTTGGGACTAGATTTCAATAAGTCTTTCTTCACACTTCTAAACATTCTTTATCCATCTCTAGCACTTGTAATCAATCAAATACATTGTATTATAACATATTCTAACCCAAAATAACTTTATACAAGCCATTTACAGCCTCAAAGCATTGGTTGTGGGTTCTTATCCAATTTGGGACCAGATTTCAATAAGTCTTTCTTCACACTTCTAAACATTCTTCATCCATCTCTAGGACTTGTAATCAATCAAATGCATTGTATTATAACATATTCTAACCCAAAATAATCTTTTACAAGCCATTTACTGCCTCAAAGCAATGGTTGTGGGTTCTTATCCCATTTGGGACCAGATTTCAATAAGTCTTTCTTCACACTTCTAAACATTCTTCATCCATCTCTAGCACTTGTAACCAATCAAATTCATTGTATTATAACATATTCTAACCCAAAATAACTTTATACAATCCATTTACAGCCTCAAAGCATTGGTTGTGGGTTCTTATCCCATTTGGGACCAAATTTCAACAAGTCTTTCTTCACACTTCTAAAGATTCTTCATCCATATCTAGCACTTGTAATCAATCAAATTCATTGTATTATAACATATTCTAACCCAAAATAACTTTATACAAGCCATTTACTGCCTCAAAGCATTGGTTGTGGGTTCTTATCCCATTTGGGACCAGATTTCAATAAGTCTTTCTTCACACTTCTAAACATTCTTCATCCATCTCTAGGACTTGTAATCAATCAAATTCATTGTATTATAACATATTATAATCCAAAATAACCTTATACAAGCCATTTACTGCCTCAAAGCAATGGTTGTGGGTTCTTATCCCATTTGGGACAAGATTTCAATAAGTCTTTCTTCACACTTCTAAACATTCTTCATCCATCTCTAGCACTTGTAATCAATCAAATTCATTGTATTATAACATATTCTAACCCAAAATAACTTTATACAATCCATTTACAGCCTCAAAGCATTGGTTGTGGGTTCTTATCCCATTTGGGACCAATTTTCAACAAGTCTTTCTTCACACTTCTAAAGATTCTTCATCCATATCTAGCACTTGTAATCAATCAAATTCATTGTATTATAACATATTCTAACCCAAAATAACTTTATACAAGCCATTTACAGCCTAAAAGCATTGGTTGTGGGTTCTTATCCAATTTGGGACCAGATTTCAATAAGTCTTTCTTCACACTTCTAAACATTCTTCATCCATCTCTAGGACTTGTAATCAATCAAATTCATTGTATTATAACATATTCTAACCCAAAATAACCTTTTACAAGCCATTTACTGCCTCAAAGCAATGGTTGTGGGTTCTTATCCCATTTGGGACCAGATTTAAATAAGTGTTTCTTCACACTTCTAAACATTCTTCATCCATCTCTAGCACTTGTAACCAATCAAATTCATTGTATTATAACATATTCTAACCCAAAATAACTTTATACAATCCATTTACAGCCTCAAAGCATTGGTTGTGGGTTCTTATCCCATTTGGGACCAAATTTCAACAAGTCTTTCTTCACACTTCTAAAGATTCTTCATCCATATCTAGTACTTGTAATCAATCAAATTCATTGTATTATAACATATTCTAACCCAAAATAACTTTATACAATCCATTTACAGCCTCAAAGCATTGGTTGTGGGTTCTTATCCCATTTGGGACCAAATTTCAACAAGTCTTTCTTCACACTTCTAAAGATTCTTCATCCATATCTAGCACTTGTAACCAATCAAATTCATTGTATTATAACATATTCTAACCCAAAATAACTTTATACAATCCATTTACAGCCTCAAAGCATTGGTTGTGGGTTCTTATCCCATTTGGGACCAAATTTCAACAAGTCTTTCTTCACACTTCTAAAAATTCTTCATCCATATCTAGCACTTGTAATCAATCAAATTCATTGTATTATAACATATTCTAACCCAAAATAACTTTATACAAGCCATTTACAGCCTCAAAGCATTGGTTGTGGGTTCTTATCCAATTTGGGACCAGATTTCAATAAGTCTTTCTTCACACTTCTAAACATTCTTCATCCATCTCTAGGACTTGTAATCAATCAAATTCATTGTATTATAACATATTCTAACCCAAAATAACCTTTTACAAGCCATTTACTGCCTCAAAGCAATGGTTGTGGGTTCTTATCCCATTTGGGACCAGATTTAAATAAGTGTTTCTTCACACTTCTAAACATTCTTCATCCATCTCTAGCACTTGTAACCAATCAAATTCATTGTATTATAACATATTCTAACCCAAAATAACTTTATACAATCCATTTACAGCCTCAAAACATTGGTTGTGGGTTCTTATCCCATTTGGGACCAAATTTCAACAAGTCTTTCTTCACACTTCTAAAGATTCTTCATCCATATCTAGTACTTGTAATCAATCAAATTCATTGTATTATAACATATTCTAACCCAAAATAACTTTATACAATCCATTTACAGCCTCAAAGCATTGGTTGTGGGTTCTTATCCCATTTGGGACCAAATTTCAACAAGTCTTTCTTCACACTTCTAAAGATTCTTCATCCATATCTAGCACTTGTAATCAATCAAATTCATTGTATTATAACATATTCTAACCCAAAATAACTTTATACAAGCCATTTACAGCCTAAAAGCATTGGTTGTGGGTTCTTATCCAATTTGGGACCAGATTTCAATAAGTCTTTCTTCACACTTCTAAACATTCTTCATCCATCTCTAGGACTTGTAATCAATCAAATTCATTGTATTATAACATATTCTAACCCAAAATAACCTTTTACAAGCCATTTACTGCCTCAAAGCAATGGTTGTGGGTTCTTATCCCATTTGGGACCAGATTTAAATAAGTGTTTCTTCACACTTCTAAACATTCTTCATCCATCTCTAGCACTTGTAACCAATCAAATTCATTGTATTATAACATATTCTAACCCAAAATAACTTTATACAATCCATTTACAGCCTCAAAGCATTGGTTGTGGGTTCTTATCCCATTTGGGACCAAATTTCAACAAGTCTTTCTTCACACTTCTAAAGATTCTTCATCCATATCTAGTACTTGTAATCAATCAAATTCATTGTATTATAACATATTCTAACCCAAAATAACTTTATACAATCCATTTACAGCCTCAAAGCATTGGTTGTGGGTTCTTATCCCATTTGGGACCAAATTTCAACAAGTCTTTCTTCACACTTCTAAAGATTCTTCATCCATATCTAGCACTTGTAACCAATCAAATTCATTGTATTATAACATATTCTAACCCAAAATAACTTTATACAATCCATTTACAGCCTCAAAGCATTGGTTGTGGGTTCTTATCCCATTTGGGACCAAATTTCAACAAGTCTTTCTTCACACTTCTAAAAATTCTTCATCCATATCTAGCACTTGTAATCAATCAAATTCATTGTATTATAACATATTCTAACCCAAAATAACTTTATACAAGCCATTTACAGCCTCAAAGCATTGGTTGTGGGTTCTTATCCAATTTGGGACCAGATTTCAATAAGTCTTTCTTCACACTTCTAAACATTCTTCATCCATCTCTAGGACTTGTAATCAATCAAATTCATTGTATTATAACATATTCTAACCCAAAATAACCTTTTACAAGCCATTTACTGCCTCAAAGCAATGGTTGTGGGTTCTTATCCCATTTGGGACCAGATTTAAATAAGTGTTTCTTCACACTTCTAAACATTCTTCATCCATCTCTAGCACTTGTAACCAATCAAATTCATTGTATTATAACATATTCTAACCCAAAATAACTTTATACAATCCATTTACAGCCTCAAAACATTGGTTGTGGGTTCTTATCCCATTTGGGACCAAATTTCAACAAGTCTTTCTTCACACTTCTAAAGATTCTTCATCCATATCTAGTACTTGTAATCAATCAAATTCATTGTATTATAACATATTCTAACCCAAAATAACTTTATACAATCCATTTACAGCCTCAAAGCATTGGTTGTGGGTTCTTATCCCATTTGGGACCAAATTTCAACAAGTCTTTCTTCACACTTCTAAAGATTCTTCATCCATATCTAGCACTTGTAATCAATCAAATTCATTGTATTATAACATATTCTAACCCAAAATAACTTTATACAAGCCATTTACAGCCTAAAAGCATTGGTTGTGGGTTCTTATCCAATTTGGGACCAGATTTCAATAAGTCTTTCTTCACACTTCTAAACATTCTTCATCCATCTCTAGGACTTGTAATCAATCAAATTCATTGTATTATAACATATTCTAACCCAAAATAACCTTTTACAAGCCATTTACTGCCTCAAAGCAATGGTTGTGGGTTCTTATCCCATTTGGGACCAGATTTAAATAAGTGTTTCTTCACACTTCTAAACATTCTTCATCCATCTCTAGCACTTGTAACCAATCAAATTCATTGTATTATAACATATTCTAACCCAAAATAACTTTATACAATCCATTTACAGCCTCAAAGCATTGGTTGTGGGTTCTTATCCCATTTGGGACCAAATTTCAACAAGTCTTTCTTCACACTTCTAAAGATTCTTCATCCATATCTAGTACTTGTAATCAATCAAATTCATTGTATTATAACATATTCTAACCCAAAATAACTTTATACAATCCATTTACAGCCTCAAAGCATTGGTTGTGGGTTCTTATCCCATTTGGGACCAAATTTCAACAAGTCTTTCTTCACACTTCTAAAGATTCTTCATCCATATCTAGCACTTGTAACCAATCAAATTCATTGTATTATAACATATTCTAACCCAAAATAACTTTATACAATCCATTTACAGCCTCAAAGCATTGGTTGTGGGTTCTTATCCCATTTGGGACCAAATTTCAACAAGTCTTTCTTCACACTTCTAAAGATTCTTCATCCATATCTAGCACTTGTAATCAATCAAATTCATTGTATTATAACATATTCTAACCCAAAATAACTTTATACAAGCCATTTACTGCCTCAAAGCATTGGTTGTGGGTTCTTATCCCATTTGGGACCAGATTTCAATAAGTCTTTCTTCACACTTCTAAACATTCTTCATCCATCTCTAGGACTTGTAATCAATCAAATTCATTGTATTATAACATATTATAATCCAAAATAACCTTATACAAGCCATTTACTGCCTCAAAGCAATGGTTGTGGGTTCTTATCCCATTTGGGACCAAATTTCAACAAGTCTTTCTTCACACTTCTAAAGATTCTTCATCCATATCTAGCACTTGTAATCAATCAAATTCATTGTATTATAACATATTCTAACCCAAAATAACTTTATACAAGCCATTTACAGCCTCAAAGCATTGGTTGTGGGTTCTTATCCAATTTGGGACCAGATTTCAATAAGTCTTTCTTCACACTTCTAAACATTCTTCATCCATCTCTAGGACTTGTAATCAATCAAATTCATTGTATTATAACATATTCTAACCCAAAATAACTTTATACAATCCATTTACAGCCTCAAAGCATTGGTTGTGGGTTCTTATCCCATTTGGGACCAAATTTCAACAAGTCTTTCTTCACACTTCTAAAGATTCTTCATCCATATCTAGTACTTGTAATCAATCAAATTCATTGTATTATAACATATTCTAACCCAAAATAACTTTATACAAGCCATTTACTGCCTCAAAGCATTGGTTGTGGGTTCTTATCCCATTTGGGACCAGATTTCAATAAGTCTTTCTTCACACTTCTAAACATTCTTCATCCATCTCTAGGACTTGTAACCAATCAAATTCATTGTATTATAACATATTATAACCCAAAATAATCTTTTACAAGCCATTTACTGCCTCAAAGCAATGGTTGTGGGTTCTTATCCCATTTGGGACCAGATTTCAATAAGTCTTTCTTCACACTTCTAAACATTCTTCATCCATCTCTAGCACTTGTAACCAATCAAATTCATTGTATTATAACATATTCTAACCCAAAATAACTTTATACAATCCATTTACAGCCTCAAAGCATTGGTTGTGGGTTCTTATCCCATTTGGGACCAAATTTCAACAAGTCTTTCTTCACACTTCTAAAGATTCTTCATCCATATCTAGCACTTGTAATCAATCAAATTCATTGTATTATAACATATTCTAACCCAAAATAACTTTATACAAGCCATTTACTGCCTCAAAGCATTGGTTGTGGGTTCTTATCCCATTTGGGACCAGATTTCAATAAGTCTTTCTTCACACTTCTAAACATTCTTCATCCATCTATAGGACTTGTAATCAATCAAATTCATTGTATTATAGCATATTATAATCCAAAATAACCTTATACAAGCCATTTACTGCCTCAAAGCAATGGTTGTGGGTTCTTATCCCATTTGGGACAAGATTTCAATAAGTCTTTCTTCACACTTCTAAACATTCTTCATCCATCTCTAGCACTTGTAATCAATCAAATTCATTGTATTATAACATATTCTAACCCAAAATAACTTTATACAATCCATTTACAGCCTCAAAGCATTGGTTGTGGGTTCTTATCCCATTTGGGACCAATTTTCAACAAGTCTTTCTTCACACTTCTAAAGATTCTTCATCCATATCTAGCACTTGTAATCAATCAAATTCATTGTATTATAACATATTCTAACCCAAAATAACTTTATACAAGCCATTTACAGCCTCAAAGCATTGGTTGTGGGTTCTTATCCAATTTGGGACCAGATTTCAATAAGTCTTTCTTCACACTTCTAAACATTCTTCATCCATCTCTAGGACTTGTAATCAATCAAATTCATTGTATTATAACATATTCTAACCCAAAATAACCTTTTACAAGCCATTTACTGCCTCAAAGTAATGGTTGTGGGTTCTTATCCCATTTGGGACCAGATTTAAATAAGTGTTTCTTCACACTTCTAAACATTCTTCATCCATCTCTAGCACTTGTAACCAATCAAATTCATTGTATTATAACATATTCTAACCCAAAATAACTTTATACAATCCATTTACAGCCTCAAAGCATTGGTTGTGGGTTCTTATCCCATTTGGGACCAAATTTCAACAAGTCTTTCTTCACACTTCTAAAGATTCTTCATCCATATCTAGTACTTGTAATCAATCAAATTCATTGTATTATAACATATTCTAACCCAAAATAACTTTATACAAGCCATTTACTGCCTCAAAGCATTGGTTGTGGGTTCTTATCCCATTTGGGACCAGATTTCAATAAGTCTTTCTTCACACTTCTAAACATTCTTCATCCATCTCTAGGACTTGTAATCAATCAAATTCATTGTATTATAACATATTATAATCCAAAATAACCTTATACAAGCCATTTACTGCCTCAAAGCAATGGTTGTGGGTTCTTATCCCATTTGGGACAAAATTTCAATAAGTCTTTCTTCACACTTCTAAACATTCTTCATCCATGTCTAGCACTTGTAATCAATCAAACTCATTGTATTATAACATATTCTAACCCAAAATAACCTTATACAAGCCATTTACTGCCTCAAAGCAATGGTTGTGGGTTCTTATCCCATTTGGGACTAGATTTCAATAAGTCTTTCTTCACACTTCTAAACATTCTTTATCTATCTCTAGCACTTGTAATCAATCAAATTCATTTTATTATAACATATTCTAACCCAAAATAACTTTATACAATCCATTTACAGCCTTAAAGCATTGGTTGTGGGTTCTTATCCCATTTGGGACCAGATTTCAATAAGTCTTTCTTCACACTTCTAAACATTCTTCATCCATCTCTAGCACTTGTAACCAATCAAATTCATTGTATTATAACATATTCTAACCCAAAATAACTTTATACAATCCATTTACAGCCTCAAAGCATTGGTTGTGGGTTCTTATCCCATTTGGGACCAAATTTCAACAAGTCTTTCTTCACACTTCTAAAGATTCTTCATCCATATCTAGCACTTGTAATCAATCAAATTCATTGTATTATAACATATTCTAACCCAAAATAACTTTATACAATCCATTTACAGCCTCAAAGCATTGGTTGTGGGTTCTTATCCCATTTGGGACCAGATTTCAATAAGTCTTTCTTCACACTTCTAAACATTCTTCATCCATCTCTAGGACTTGTAATCAATCAAATTCATTGTATTATAACATATTATAATCCAAAATAACCTTATACAAGCCATTTACTGCCTCAAAGCAATGGTTGTGGGTTCTTATCCCATTTGGGACCAAATTTCAACAAGTCTTTCTTCACACTTCTAAAGATTCTTCATCCATATCTAGCACTTGTAATCAATCAAATTCATTGTATTATAACATATTCTAACCCAAAATAACTTTATACAAGCCATTTACAGCCTCAAAGCATTGGTTGTGGGTTCTTATCCAATTTGGGACCAGATTTCAATAAGTCTTTCTTCACACTTCTAAACATTCTTCATCCATCTCTAGGACTTGTAATCAATCAAATTCATTGTATTATAACATATTCTAACCCAAAATAACTTTATACAATCCATTTACAGCCTCAAAGCATTGGTTGTGGGTTCTTATCCCATTTGGGACCAAATTTCAACAAGTCTTTCTTCACACTTCTAAAGATTCTTCATCCATATCTAGTACTTGTAATCAATCAAATTCATTGTATTATAACATATTCTAACCCAAAATAACTTTATACAAGCCATTTACTGCCTCAAAGCATTGGTTGTGGGTTCTTATCCCATTTGGGACCAGATTTCAATAAGTCTTTCTTCACACTTCTAAACATTCTTCATCCATCTCTAGGACTTGTAACCAATCAAATTCATTGTATTATAACATATTATAACCCAAAATAATCTTTTACAAGCCATTTACTGCCTCAAAGCAATGGTTGTGGGTTCTTATCCCATTTGGGACCAGATTTCAATAAGTCTTTCTTCACACTTCTAAACATTCTTCATCCATCTCTAGCACTTGTAACCAATCAAATTCATTGTATTATAACATATTCTAACCCAAAATAACTTTATACAATCCATTTACAGCCTCAAAGCATTGGTTGTGGGTTCTTATCCCATTTGGGACCAAATTTCAACAAGTCTTTCTTCACACTTCTAAAGATTCTTCATCCATATCTAGCACTTGTAATCAATCAAATTCATTGTATTATAACATATTCTAACCCAAAATAACTTTATACAAGCCATTTACTGCCTCAAAGCATTGGTTGTGGGTTCTTATCCCATTTGGGACCAGATTTCAATAAGTCTTTCTTCACACTTCTAAACATTCTTCATCCATCTATAGGACTTGTAATCAATCAAATTCATTGTATTATAGCATATTATAATCCAAAATAACCTTATACAAGCCATTTACTGCCTCAAAGCAATGGTTGTGGGTTCTTATCCCATTTGGGACAAGATTTCAATAAGTCTTTCTTCACACTTCTAAACATTCTTCATCCATCTCTAGCACTTGTAATCAATCAAATTCATTGTATTATAACATATTCTAACCCAAAATAACTTTATACAATCCATTTACAGCCTCAAAGCATTGGTTGTGGGTTCTTATCCCATTTGGGACCAATTTTCAACAAGTCTTTCTTCACACTTCTAAAGATTCTTCATCCATATCTAGCACTTGTAATCAATCAAATTCATTGTATTATAACATATTCTAACCCAAAATAACTTTATACAAGCCATTTACAGCCTCAAAGCATTGGTTGTGGGTTCTTATCCAATTTGGGACCAGATTTCAATAAGTCTTTCTTCACACTTCTAAACATTCTTCATCCATCTCTAGGACTTGTAATCAATCAAATTCATTGTATTATAACATATTCTAACCCAAAATAACCTTTTACAAGCCATTTACTGCCTCAAAGTAATGGTTGTGGGTTCTTATCCCATTTGGGACCAGATTTAAATAAGTGTTTCTTCACACTTCTAAACATTCTTCATCCATCTCTAGCACTTGTAACCAATCAAATTCATTGTATTATAACATATTCTAACCCAAAATAACTTTATACAATCCATTTACAGCCTCAAAGCATTGGTTGTGGGTTCTTATCCCATTTGGGACCAAATTTCAACAAGTCTTTCTTCACACTTCTAAAGATTCTTCATCCATATCTAGTACTTGTAATCAATCAAATTCATTGTATTATAACATATTCTAACCCAAAATAACTTTATACAAGCCATTTACTGCCTCAAAGCATTGGTTGTGGGTTCTTATCCCATTTGGGACCAGATTTCAATAAGTCTTTCTTCACACTTCTAAACATTCTTCATCCATCTCTAGGACTTGTAATCAATCAAATTCATTGTATTATAACATATTATAATCCAAAATAACCTTATACAAGCCATTTACTGCCTCAAAGCAATGGTTGTGGGTTCTTATCCCATTTGGGACAAAATTTCAATAAGTCTTTCTTCACACTTCTAAACATTCTTCATCCATGTCTAGCACTTGTAATCAATCAAACTCATTGTATTATAACATATTCTAACCCAAAATAACCTTATACAAGCCATTTACTGCCTCAAAGCAATGGTTGTGGGTTCTTATCCCATTTGGGACTAGATTTCAATAAGTCTTTCTTCACACTTCTAAACATTCTTTATCTATCTCTAGCACTTGTAATCAATCAAATTCATTTTATTATAACATATTCTAACCCAAAATAACTTTATACAATCCATTTACAGCCTTAAAGCATTGGTTGTGGGTTCTTATCCCATTTGGGACCAGATTTCAATAAGTCTTTCTTCACACTTCTAAACATTCTTCATCCATCTCTAGCACTTGTAACCAATCAAATTCATTGTATTATAACATATTCTAACCCAAAATAACTTTATACAATCCATTTACAGCCTCAAAGCATTGGTTGTGGGTTCTTATCCCATTTGGGACCAAATTTCAACAAGTCTTTCTTCACACTTCTAAAGATTCTTCATCCATATCTAGCACTTGTAATCAATCAAATTCATTGTATTATAACATATTCTAACCCAAAATAACTTTATACAATCCATTTACAGCCTCAAAGCATTGGTTGTGGGTTCTTATCCCATTTGGGACCAGATTTCAATAAGTCTTTCTTCACACTTCTAAACATTCTTCATCCATCTCTAGCACTTGTAACCAATCAAATTCATTGTATTATAACATATTCTAACCCAAAATAACTTTATACAATCCATTTACAGCCTCAAAGCATTGGTTGTGGGTTCTTATCCCATTTGGGACCAGATTTCAATAAGTCTTTCTTCACACTTCTAAACATTCTTCATCCATCTCTAGGACTTGTAATCAATCAAATGCATTGTATTATAACATATTCTAACCCAAAATAATCTTTTACAAGCCATTTACTGCCTCAAAGCAATGGTTGTGGGTCTTATCCCATTTGGGACCAGATTTCAATAAGTCTTTCTTCACACTCTAAACATTCTTCATCCATCTCTAGCACTTGTAATCAATCAAAGTCATTGTATTATAACATATTCTAACCCAAAATAACTTTATACAATCCATTTACAGCCTCAAAGCATTGGTTGTGGGTTCTTATCCCATTTGGGACCAAATTTCAACAAGTCTTTCTTCACACTTCTAAACATTCTTCATCCATGTCTAGCACTTGTAATCAATCAAACTCATTGTATTATAACATATTCTAACCCAAAATAACCTTATACAAGCCATTTACTGCCTCAAAGCAATGGTTGTGGGTTCTTATCCCATTTGGGACTAGATTTCAATAAGTCTTTCTTCACACTTCTAAACATTCTTTATCCATCTCTAGTACTTGTAATCAATCAAATACATTGTATTATAACATATTCTAACCCAAAATAACTTTATACAAGCCATTTACAGCCTCAAAGCATTAGTTGTGGGTTCTTATCCAATTTGGGACCAGATTTCAATAAGTCTTTCTTCACACTTCTAAACATTCTTCATCCATCTCTAGGACTTGTAATCAATCAAATGCATTGTATTATAACATATTCTAACCCAAAATAATCTTTTACAAGCCATTTACTGCCTCAAAGCAATGGTTGTGGGTTCTTATCCCATTTGGGACCAGATTTCAATAAGTCTTTCTTCACACTTCTAAACATTCTTCATCCATCTCTAGCACTTGTAACCAATCAAATTCATTGTATTATAACATATTCTAACCCAAAATAACTTTATACAATCCATTTACAGCCTCAAAGCATTGGTTGTGGGTTCTTATCCCATTTGGGACCAAATTTCAACAAGTCTTTCTTCACACTTCTAAAGATTCTTCATCCATATCTAGCACTTGTAATCAATCAAATTCATTGTATTATAACATATTCTAACCCAAAATAACTTTATACAAGCCATTTACTGCCTCAAAGCATTGGTTGTGGGTTCTTATCCCATTTGGGACCAGATTTCAATAAGTCTTTCTTCACACTTCTAAACATTCTTCATCCATCTCTAGGACTTGTAATCAATCAAATTCATTGTATTATAACATATTACAATCCAAAATAACCTTATACAAGCCATTTACTGCCTCAAAGCAATGGTTGTGGGTTCTTATCCCATTTGGGACTAGATTTCAATAAGTCTTTCTTCACACTTCTAAAGATTCTTCATCCATATCTAGCACTTGTAATCAATCAAATTCATTGTATTATAACATATTCTAACCCAAAATAACTTTATACAATCCATTTACAGCCTCAAAGCATTGGTTGTGGGTTCTTATCCCATTTAGGACCAGATTTCAATAAGTCTTTCTTCACACTTCTAAACATTCTTCATCCATCTCTAGCACTTGTAACCAATCAAATTCATTGTATTATAACATATTCTAACCAAAAATAACTTTATACTATCCATTTACAGCCTCAAAGCATTGGTTGTGGGTTCTTATTCAATTTGGGACCAGATTTCAATAATTCTTTCTTCACACTTCTAAACATTCTTCATCCATCTCTAGGACTTGTAATCAATTAAATGCATTGTATTATAACATATTCTAACCCAAAATAATCTTTTACAAGCCATTTACTGCCTCAAAGCAATGGTTGTGGGTCTTATCCCATTTGGGACCAGATTTCAATAAGTCTTTCTTCACACTCTAAACATTCTTCATCCATCTCTAGCACTTGTAATCAATCAAAGTCATTGTATTATAACATATTCTAACCCAAAATAACTTTATACAATCCATTTACAGCCTCAAAGCATTGGTTGTGGGTTCTTATCCCATTTGGGACCAAATTTCAACAAGTCTTTCTTCACACTTCTAAACATTCTTCATCCATGTCTAGCACTTGTAATCAATCAAACTCATTGTATTATAACATATTCTAACCCAAAATAACCTTATACAAGCCATTTACTGCCTCAAAGCAATGGTTGTGGGTTTTTATCCCATTTGGGACTAGATTTCAATAAGTCTTTCTTCACACTTCTAAACATTCTTTATCCATCTCTAGTACTTGTAATCAATCAAATACATTGTATTATAACATATTCTAACCCAAAATAACTTTATACAAGCCATTTACAGCCTCAAAGCATTAGTTGTGGGTTCTTATCCAATTTGGGACCAGATTTCAATAAGTCTTTCTTCACACTTCTAAACATTCTTCATCCATCTCTAGGACTTGTAATCAATCAAATGCATTGTATTATAACATATTCTAACCCAAAATAATCTTTTACAAGCCATTTACTGCCTCAAAGCAATGGTTGTGGGTTCTTATCCCATTTGGGACCAGATTTCAATAAGTCTTTCTTCACACTTCTAAACATTCTTCATCCATCTCTAGCACTTGTAACCAATCAAATTCATTGTATTATAACATATTCTAACCCAAAATAACTTTATACAATCCATTTACAGCCTCAAAGCATTGGTTGTGGGTTCTTATCCCATTTGGGACCAAATTTCAACAAGTCTTTCTTCACACTTCTAAAGATTCTTCATCCATATCTAGCACTTGTAATCAATCAAATTCATTGTATTATAACATATTCTAACCCAAAATAACTTTATACAAGCCATTTACTGCCTCAAAGCATTGGTTGTGGGTTCTTATCCCATTTGGGACCAGATTTCAATAAGTCTTTCTTCACACTTCTAAACATTCTTCATCCATCTCTAGGACTTGTAATCAATCAAATTCATTGTATTATAACATATTATAATCCAAAATAACCTTATACAAGCCATTTACTGCCTCAAAGCAATGGTTGTGGGTTCTTATCCCATTTGGGACTAGATTTCAATAAGTCTTTCTTCACACTTCTAAAGATTCTTCATCCATATCTAGCACTTGTAATCAATCAAATTCATTGTATTATAACATATTCTAACCCAAAATAACTTTATACAATCCATTTACAGCCTCAAAGCATTGGTTGTGGGTTCTTATCCCATTTGGGACCAGATTTCAATAAGTCTTTCTTCACACTTCTAAACATTCTTCATCCATCTCTAGCACTTGTAACCAATCAAATTCATTGTATTATAACATATTCTAACCAAAAATAACTTTATACTATCCATTTACAGCCTCAAAGCATTGGTTGTGGGTTCTTATCCAATTTGGGACCAGATTTCAATAATTCTTTCTTCACACTTCTAAACATTCTTCATCCATCTCTAGGACTTGTAATCAATTAAATGCATTGTATTATAACATATTCTAACCCAAAATAATCTTTTACAAGCCATTTACTGCCTCAAAGCAATGGTTGTGGGTCTTATCCCATTTGGGACCAGATTTCAATAAGTCTTTCTTCACACTCTAAACATTCTTCATCCATCTCTAGCACTTGTAATCAATCAAAGTCATTGTATTATAACATATTCTAACCCAAAATAACTTTATACAATCCATTTACAGCCTCAAAGCATTGGTTGTGGGTTCTTATCCCATTTGGGACCAAATTTCAACAAGTCTTTCTTCACACTTCTAAACATTCTTCATCCATGTCTAGCACTTGTAATCAATCAAATTCATTGTATTATAACATATTCTAACCCAAAATAACCTTATACAAGCCATTTACAGCCTCAAAGCAATGGTTGTGGGTTCTTATCCCATTTGGGACTAGATTTCAATAAGTCTTTCTTCACACTTCTAAACATTCTTTATCCATCTCTAGTACTTGTAATCAATCAAATACATTGTATTATAACATATTCTAACCCAAAATAACTTTATACAAGCCATTTACTGCCTCAAAGCAATGGTTGTGGGTTCTTATCCAATTTGGGACCAGATTTCAATAAGTCTTTCTTCACACTTCTAAACATTCTTCATCCATCTCTAGGACTTGTAATCAATCAAATGCATTGTATTATAACATATTCTAACCCAAAATAATCTTTTACAAGCCATTTACTGCCTCAAAGCAATGGTTGTGGGTTCTTATCCCATTTGGGACCAGATTTCAATAAGTCTTTCTTCACACTTCTAAACATTCTTCATCCATCTCTAGCACTTGTAACCAATCAAATTCATTGTATTATAACATATTCTAACCCAAAATAACTTTATACAATCCATTTACAGCCTCAAAGCATTGGTTGTGGGTTCTTATCCCATTTGGGACCAAATTTCAACAAGTCTTTCTTCACACTTCTAAAGATTCTTCATCCATATCTAGCACTTGTAATCAATCAAATTCATTGTATTATAACATATTCTAACCCAAAATAACTTTATACAAGCCATTTACTGCCTCAAAGCATTGGTTGTGGGTTCTTATCCCATTTGGGACCAGATTTCAATAAGTCTTTCTTCACACTTCTAAACATTCTTCATCCATCTCTAGGACTTGTAATCAATCAAATTCATTGTATTATAACATATTATAATCCAAAATAACCTTATACAAGCCATTTACTGCCTCAAAGCAATGGTTGTGGGTTCTTATCCCATTTGGGACTAGATTTCAATAAGTCTTTCTTCACACTTCTAAAGATTCTTCATCCATATCTAGCACTTGTAATCAATCAAATTCATTGTATTATAACATATTCTAACCCAAAATAACTTTATACAATCCATTTACAGCCTCAAAGCATTGGTTGTGGGTTCTTATCCCATTTGGGACCAGATTTCAATAAGTCTTTCTTCACACTTCTAAACATTCTTCATCCATCTCTAGCACTTGTAACCAATCAAATTCATTGTATTATAACATATTCTAACCAAAAATAACTTTATACTATCCATTTACAGCCTCAAAGCATTGGTTGTGGGTTCTTATCCAATTTGGGACCAGATTTCAATAATTCTTTCTTCACACTTCTAAACATTCTTCATCCATCTCTAGGACTTGTAATCAATTAAATGCATTGTATTATAACATATTCTAACCCAAAATAATCTTTTACAAGCCATTTACTGCCTCAAAGCAATGGTTGTGGGTCTTATCCCATTTGGGACCAGATTTCAATAAGTCTTTCTTCACACTCTAAACATACTTCATCCATCTCTAGCACTTGTAATCAATCAAAGTCATTGTATTATAACATATTCTAACCCAAAATAACTTTATACAATCCATTTACAGCCTCAAAGCATTGGTTGTGGGTTCTTATCCCATTTGGGACCAAATTTCAACAAGTCTTTCTTCACACTTCTAAACATTCTTCATCCATGTCTAGCACTTGTAATCAATCAAACTCATTGTATTATAACATATTCTAACCCAAAATAACCTTATACAACCCATTTACTGCCTCAAAGCAATGGTTGTGGGTTCTTATCCCATTTGGGACTAGATTTCAATAAGTCTTTCTTCACACTTCTAAACATTCTTTATCCATCTCTAGCACTTGTAATCAATTAAATACATTGTATTATAACATATTCTAACCCAAAATAACTTTATACAAGCCATTTACAGCCTCAAAGCATTGGTTGTGGGTTCTTATCCAATTTGGGACCAGATTTCAATAAGTCTTTCTTCACACTTCTAAACATTCTTCATCCATCTCTAGGACTTGTAATCAATCAAATGCATTGTATTATAACATATTCTAACCCAAAATAATCTTTTACAAGCCATTTACTGCCTCAAAGCAATGGTTGTGGGTTCTTAACCCATTTGGGACCAGATTTCAATAAGTCTTTCTTCACACTTCTAAACATTCTTCATCCATCTCTAGCACTTGTAACCAATCAAATTCATTGTATTATAACATATTCTAACCCAAAATAACTTTATACAATCCATTTACAGCCTCAAAGCATTGGTTGTGGGTTCTTATCCCATTTGGGACCAAATTTCAACAAGTCTTTCTTCACACTTCTAAAGATTCTTCATCCATATCTAGCACTTGTAATCAATCAAATTCATTGTATTATAACATATTCTAACCCAAAATAACTTTATACAAGCCATTTACTGCCTCAAAGCATTGGTTGTGGGTTCTTATCCCATTTGGGACCAGATTTCAATAAGTCTTTCTTCACACTTCTAAACATTCTTCATCCATCTCTAGGACTTGTAATCAATCAAATTCATTGTATTATAACATATTACAATCCAAAATAACCTTATACAAGCCATTTACTGCCTCAAAGCAATGGTTGTGGGTTCTTATCCCATTTGGGACTAGATTTCAATAAGTCTTTCTTTACACTTCTAAAGATTCTTCATCCATATCTAGCACTTGTAATCAATCAAATTCATTGTATTATAACATATTCTAACCCAAAATAACTTTATACAATCCATTTACAGCCTCAAAGCATTGGTTGTGGGTTCTTATCCCATTTAGGACCAGATTTCAATAAGTCTTTCTTCACACTTCTAAACATTCTTCATCCATCTCTAGCACTTGTAACCAATCAAATTCATTGTATTATAACATATTCTAACCAAAAATAACTTTATACTATCCATTTACAGCCTCAAAGCATTGGTTGTGGGTTCTTATTCAATTTGGGACCAGATTTCAATAATTCTTTCTTCACACTTCTAAACATTCTTCATCCATCTCTAGGACTTGTAATCAATTAAATGCATTGTATTATAACATATTCTAACCCAAAATAATCTTTTACAAGCCATTTACTGCCTCAAAGCAATGGTTGTGGGTCTTATCCCATTTGGGACCAGATTTCAATAAGTCTTTCTTCACACTCTAAACATTCTTCATCCATCTCTAGCACTTGTAATCAATCAAAGTCATTGTATTATAACATATTCTAACCCAAAATAACTTTATACAATCCATTTACAGCCTCAAAGCATTGGTTGTGGGTTCTTATCCCATTTGGGACCAAATTTCAACAAGTCTTTCTTCACACTTCTAAACATTCTTCATCCATGTCTAGCACTTGTAATCAATCAAACTCATTGTATTATAACATATTCTAACCCAAAATAACCTTATACAAGCCATTTACTGCCTCAAAGCAATGGTTGTGGGTTTTTATCCCATTTGGGACTAGATTTCAATAAGTCTTTCTTCACACTTCTAAACATTCTTTATCCATCTCTAGTACTTGTAATCAATCAAATACATTGTATTATAACATATTCTAACCCAAAATAACTTTATACAAGCCATTTACAGCCTCAAAGCATTAGTTGTGGGTTCTTATCCAATTTGGGACCAGATTTCAATAAGTCTTTCTTCACACTTCTAAACATTCTTCATCCATCTCTAGGACTTGTAATCAATCAAATGCATTGTATTATAACATATTCTAACCCAAAATAATCTTTTACAAGCCATTTACTGCCTCAAAGCAATGGTTGTGGGTTCTTATCCCATTTGGGACCAGATTTCAATAAGTCTTTCTTCACACTTCTAAACATTCTTCATCCATCTCTAGCACTTGTAACCAATCAAATTCATTGTATTATAACATATTCTAACCCAAAATAACTTTATACAATCCATTTACAGCCTCAAAGCATTGGTTGTGGGTTCTTATCCCATTTGGGACCAAATTTCAACAAGTCTTTCTTCACACTTCTAAAGATTCTTCATCCATATCTAGCACTTGTAATCAATCAAATTCATTGTATTATAACATATTCTAACCCAAAATAACTTTATACAAGCCATTTACTGCCTCAAAGCATTGGTTGTGGGTTCTTATCCCATTTGGGACCAGATTTCAATAAGTCTTTCTTCACACTTCTAAACATTCTTCATCCATCTCTAGGACTTGTAATCAATCAAATTCATTGTATTATAACATATTATAATCCAAAATAACCTTATACAAGCCATTTACTGCCTCAAAGCAATGGTTGTGGGTTCTTATCCCATTTGGGACTAGATTTCAATAAGTCTTTCTTCACACTTCTAAAGATTCTTCATCCATATCTAGCACTTGTAATCAATCAAATTCATTGTATTATAACATATTCTAACCCAAAATAACTTTATACAATCCATTTACAGCCTCAAAGCATTGGTTGTGGGTTCTTATCCCATTTGGGACCAGATTTCAATAAGTCTTTCTTCACACTTCTAAACATTCTTCATCCATCTCTAGCACTTGTAACCAATCAAATTCATTGTATTATAACATATTCTAACCAAAAATAACTTTATACTATCCATTTACAGCCTCAAAGCATTGGTTGTGGGTTCTTATCCAATTTGGGACCAGATTTCAATAATTCTTTCTTCACACTTCTAAACATTCTTCATCCATCTCTAGGACTTGTAATCAATTAAATGCATTGTATTATAACATATTCTAACCCAAAATAATCTTTTACAAGCCATTTACTGCCTCAAAGCAATGGTTGTGGGTCTTATCCCATTTGGGACCAGATTTCAATAAGTCTTTCTTCACACTCTAAACATTCTTCATCCATCTCTAGCACTTGTAATCAATCAAAGTCATTGTATTATAACATATTCTAACCCAAAATAACTTTATACAATCCATTTACAGCCTCAAAGCATTGGTTGTGGGTTCTTATCCCATTTGGGACCAAATTTCAACAAGTCTTTCTTCACACTTCTAAACATTCTTCATCCATGTCTAGCACTTGTAATCAATCAAACTCATTGTATTATAACATATTCTAACCCAAAATAACCTTATACAAGCCATTTACTGCCTCAAAGCAATGGTTGTGGGTTCTTATCCCATTTGGGACTAGATTTCAATAAGTCTTTCTTCACACTTCTAAACATTCTTTATCCATCTCTAGTACTTGTAATCAATCAAATACATTGTATTATAACATATTCTAACCCAAAATAACTTTATACAAGCCATTTACAGCCTCAAAGCATTAGTTGTGGGTTCTTATCCAATTTGGGACCAGATTTCAATAAGTCTTTCTTCACACTTCTAAACATTCTTCATCCATCTCTAGGACTTGTAATCAATCAAATGCATTGTATTATAACATATTCTAACCCAAAATAATCTTTTACAAGCCATTTACTGCCTCAAAGCAATGGTTGTGGGTTCTTATCCCATTTGGGACCAGATTTCAATAAGTCTTTCTTCACACTTCTAAACATTCTTCATCCATCTCTAGCACTTGTAACCAATCAAATTCATTGTATTATAACATATTCTAACCCAAAATAACTTTATACAATCCATTTACAGCCTCAAAGCATTGGTTGTGGGTTCTTATCCCATTTGGGACCAAATTTCAACAAGTCTTTCTTCACACTTCTAAAGATTCTTCATCCATATCTAGCACTTGTAATCAATCAAATTCATTGTATTATAACATATTCTAACCCAAAATAACTTTATACAAGCCATTTACTGCCTCAAAGCATTGGTTGTGGGTTCTTATCCCATTTGGGACCAGATTTCAATAAGTCTTTCTTCACACTTCTAAACATTCTTCATCCATCTCTAGGACTTGTAATCAATCAAATTCATTGTATTATAACATATTATAATCCAAAATAACCTTATACAAGCCATTTACTGCCTCAAAGCAATGGTTGTGGGTTCTTATCCCATTTGGGACTAGATTTCAATAAGTCTTTCTTCACACTTCTAAAGATTCTTCATCCATATCTAGCACTTGTAATCAATCAAATTCATTGTATTATAACATATTCTAACCCAAAATAACTTTATACAATCCATTTACAGCCTCAAAGCATTGGTTGTGGGTTCTTATCCCATTTGGGACCAGATTTCAATAAGTCTTTCTTCACACTTCTAAACATTCTTCATCCATCTCTAGCACTTGTAACCAATCAAATTCATTGTATTATAACATATTCTAACCAAAAATAACTTTATACTATCCATTTACAGCCTCAAAGCATTGGTTGTGGGTTCTTATCCAATTTGGGACCAGATTTCAATAAGTCTTTCTTCACACTCTAAACATTCTTCATCCATCTCTAGCACTTGTAATCAATCAAAGTCATTGTATTATAACATATTCTAACCCAAAATAACTTTATACAATCCATTTACAGCCTCAAAGCATTGGTTGTGGGTTCTTATCCCATTTGGGACCAAATTTCAACAAGTCTTTCTTCACACTTCTAAACATTCTTCATCCATGTCTAGCACTTGTAATCAATCAAACTCATTGTATTATAACATATTCTAACCCAAAATAACCTTATACAACCCATTTACTGCCTCAAAGCAATGGTTGTGGGTTCTTATCCCATTTGGGACTAGATTTCAATAAGTCTTTCTTCACACTTCTAAACATTCTTTATCCATCTCTAGCACTTGTAATCAATTAAATACATTGTATTATAACATATTCTAACCCAAAATAACTTTATACAAGCCATTTACAGCCTCAAAGCATTGGTTGTGGGTTCTTATCCAATTTGGGACCAGATTTCAATAAGTCTTTCTTCACACTTCTAAACATTCTTCATCCATCTCTAGGACTTGTAATCAATCAAATGCATTGTATTATAACATATTCTAACCCAAAATAATCTTTTACAAGCCATTTACTGCCTCAAAGCAATGGTTGTGGGTTCTTAACCCATTTGGGACCAGATTTCAATAAGTCTTTCTTCACACTTCTAAACATTCTTCATCCATCTCTAGCACTTGTAACCAATCAAATTCATTGTATTATAACATATTCTAACCCAAAATAACTTTATACAATCCATTTACAGCCTCAAAGCATTGGTTGTGGGTTCTTATCCCATTTGGGACCAATTTCAACAAGTCTTTCTTCACACTTCTAAAGATTCTTCATCCATATCTAGCACTTGTAATCAATCAAATTCATTGTATTATAACATATTCTAACCCAAAATAACTTTATACAAGCCATTTACTGCCTCAAAGCATTGGTTGTGGGTTCTTATCCCATTTGGGACCAGATTTCAATAAGTCTTTCTTCACACTTCTAAACATTCTTCATCCATCTCTAGGACTTGTAATCAATCAAATTCATTGTATTATAACATATTATAATCCAAAATAACCTTATACAAGTCATTTACTGCCTCAAAGCAATGGTTGTGGGTTCTTATCCCATTTGGGACTAGATTTCAATAAGTCTTTCTTCACACTTCTAAACATTCTTCATCCATCTCTAGCACTTGTAATCAATCAAATTCATTGTATTATAACATATTCTAACCCAAAATAACTTTATACAATCCATTTACAGCCTCAAAGCATTGGTTGTGGGTTCTTATCCCATTTGGGACCAATTTTCAACAAGTCTTTCTTCACACTTCTAAAGATTCTTCATCCATATCTAGCACTTGTAATCAATCAAATTCATTGTATTATAACATATTCTAACCCAAAATAACCTTTTACAAGCCATTTACTGCCTCAAAGCAATGGTTGTGGGTTCTTATCCCATTTGGGACCAGATTTAAATAAGTGTTTCTTCACACTTCTAAACATTCTTCATCCATCTCTAGCACTTGTAACCAATCAAATTCATTGTATTATAACATATTCTAACCCAAAATAACTTTATACAATCCATTTACAGCCTCAAAGCATTGGTTGTGGGTTCTTATCCCATTTGGGACCAAATTTCAACAAGTCTTTCTTCACACTTCTAAAGATTCTTCATCCATATCTAGCACTTGTAATCAATCAAATTCATTGTATTATAACATATTCTAACCCAAAATAACTTTATACAAGCCATTTACTGCCTCAAAGCATTGGTTGTGGGTTCTTATCCCATTTGGGACCAGATTTCAATAAGTCTTTCTTCACACTTCTAAACATTCTTCATCCATCTCTAGGACTTGTAATCAATCAAATTCATTGTATTATAACATATTATAATCCAAAATAACCTTATACAAGCCATTTACTGCCTCAAAGCAATGGTTGTGGGTTCTTATCCCATTTGGGACAAGATTTCAATAAGTCTTTCTTCACACTTCTAAACATTCTTCATCCATGTCTAGCACTTGTAATCAATCAAACTCATTGTATTATAACATATTCTAACCCAAAATAACCTTATACAAGCCATTTACTGCCTCAAAGCAAATGTTGTGGGTTCTTATCCCATTTGGGACTAGATTTCAATAAGTCTTTCTTCACACTTCTAAACATTCTTCATCCATCTCTAGCACTTGTAACCAATCAAATTCATTGTATTATAACATATTCTAACCCAAAATAACTTTATACAATCCATTTACAGCCTCAAAGCATTGGTTGTGGGTTCTTATCCCATTTGGGACCAAATTTCAACAAGTCTTTCTTCACACTTCTAAAGATTCTTCATCCATATCTAGCACTTGTAATCAATCAAATTCATTGTATTATAACATATTCTAACCCAAAATAACTTTATACAATCCATTTACAGCCTCAAAGCATTGGTTGTGGGTTCTTATCCCATTTGGGACCAGATTTCAATAAGTCTTTCTTCACACTTCTAAACATTCTTCATCCATCTCTAGCACTTGTAACCAATCAAATTCATTGTATTATAACATATTATAACCCAAAATAACTTTATACAATCCATTTACAGCCTCAAAGCATTGGTTGTGGGTTCTTATCCAATTTGGGACCAGATTTCAATAAGTCTTTCTTCACACTTCTAAACATTCTTCATCCATCTCTAGGACTTGTAATCAATCAAATGCATTGTATTATAACATATTCTAACCCAAAATAATCTTTTACAAGCCATTTACTGCCTCAAAGCAATGGTTGTGGGTCTTATCCCATTTGGGACCAGATTTCAATAAGTCTTTCTTCACACTCTAAACATTCTTCATCCATCTCTAGCACTTGTAATCAATCAAAGTCATTGTATTATAACATATTCTAACCCAAAATAACTTTATACAATCCATTTACAGCCTCAAAGCATTGGTTGTGGGTTCTTATCCCATTTGGGACCAAATTTCAACAAGTCTTTCTTCACACTTCTAAACATTCTTCATCCATGTCTAGCACTTGTAATCAATCAAACTCATTGTATTATAACATATTCTAACCCAAAATAACCTTATACAAGCCATTTACTGCCTCAAAGCAATGGTTGTGGGTTCTTATCCCATTTGGGACTAGATTTCAATAAGTCTTTCTTCACACTTCTAAACATTCTTTATCCATCTCTAGCACTTGTAATCAATCAAATACATTGTATTATAACATATTCTAACCCGAAATAACTTTATACAAGCCATTTACAGCCTCAAAGCATTGGTTGTGGGTTCTTATCCAATTTGGGACCAGATTTCAATAAGTCTTTCTTCACACTTCTAAACATTCTTCATCCATCTCTAGGACTTGTAATCAATCAAATGCATTGTATTATAACATATTCTAACCCAAAATAATCTTTTACAAGCCATTTACTGCCTCAAAGCAATGGTTGTGGGTTCTTATCCCATTTGGGACCAGATTTCAATAAGTCTTTCTTCACACTTCTAAACATTCTTCATCCATCTCTAGCACTTGTAACCAATCAAATTCATTGTATTATAACATATTCTAACCCAAAATAACTTTATACAATCCATTTACAGCCTCAAAGCATTGGTTGTGGGTTATTATCCCATTTGGGACCAAATTTCAACAAGTCTTTCTTCACACTTCTAAAGATTCTTCATCCATATCTAGCACTTGTAATCAATCAAATTCATTGTATTATAACATATTCTAACCCAAAATAACTTTATACAAGCCATTTACAGCCTCAAAGCATTGGTTGTGGGTTCTTATACAATTTGGGACCAGATTTCAATAAGTCTTTCTTCACACTTCTAAACATTCTTCATCCATCTCTAGGACTTGTAATCAATCAAATGCATTGTATTATAACATATTCTAACCCAAAATAACCTTTTACAAGCCATTTACTGCCTCAAAGCAATGGTTGTGGGTTCTTATCCCATTTGGGACCAGATTTAAATAAGTGTTTCTTCACACTTCTAAATATTCTTCATCCATCTCTAGCACTTGTAATCACTCAAATTCATTGTATTATAACATATTCTAACCCAAAATAACTTTATACAATCCATTTACAGCCTCAAAGCATTGGTTGTGGGTTCTTATCCCATTTGGGACCAAATTTCAACAAGTCTTTCTTCACACTTCTAAACATTCTTCATGCATCTCTAGCACTTGTAATCAATCAAATGCATTGTATTATAACATATTCTAACCCAAAATAACCTTATACAAGCCATTTACTGCCTCAAAGCAATGGTTGTGGGTTCTTATCCCATTTGGGACCAGATTTCAATAAGTCTTTCTTCACACTTCTAAACATTCTTCATCCATCTCTAGCACTTGTAATCAATCAAATTTATTGTATTATAACATATTCTAACCCAAAATAACTTTATACAATCCATTTACAGCCTCAAAGCATTGGTTGTGGGTTCTTATCCCATTTGGGACCAATTTTCAACAAGTCTTTCTTCACACTTCTAAAGATTCTTCATCCATCTCTAGCACTTGTAATTAATCAAATTCATTGTATTATAACATATTCTAACCCAAAATAACTTTATACAATCCATTTACAGCCTCAAAGCATTGGTTGTGGGTTCTTATCCCATTTGGGACCAATTTTCAACAAGTCTTTCTTCACACTTCTAAAGATTCTTCATCCATCTCTAGCACTTGTAATCAATCAAATGCATTGTATTATAACATATTCTAACCCAAAATAATCTTTTACAAGCCATTTACTGCCTCAAAGCAATGGTTGTGGGTTCTTATCCCATTTGGGACCAGATTTCAATAAGTCTTTCTTCACACTTCTAAACATTCTTCATCCATCTCTAGCACTTGTAACCAATCAAATTCATTGTATTATAACATATTCTAACCCAAAATAACTTTATACAATCCATTTACAGCCTCAAAGCATTGGTTGTGGGTTCTTATCCCATTTGGGACCAAATTTCAACAAGTCTTTCTTCACACTTCTAAAGATTCTTCATCCATATCTAGCACTTGTAATCAATCAAATTCATTGTATTATAACATATTCTAACCCAAAATAACTTTATACAAGCCATTTACTGCCTCAAAGCATTGGTTGTGGGTTCTTATCCCATTTGGGACCAGATTTCAATAAGTCTTTCTTCACACTTCTAAACATTCTTCATCCATCTCTAGGACTTGTAATCAATCAAATTCATTGTATTATAACATATTATAATCCAAAATAACCTTATACAAGCCATTTACTGCCTCAAAGCAATGGTTGTGGGTTCTTATCCCATTTGGGACTAGATTTCAATAAGTCTTTCTTCACACTTCTAAACATTCTTCATCCATCTCTAGCACTTGTAATCAATCAAATTCATTGTATTATAACATATTCTAACCCAAAATAACTTTATACAATCCATTTACAGCCTCAAAGCATTGGTTGTGGGTTATTATCCCATTTGGGACCAATTTTCAACAAGTCTTTCTTCACACTTCTAAAGATTCTTCATCCATATCTAGCACTTGTAATCAATCAAATTCATTGTATTATAACATATTCTAACCCAAAATAACTTTATACAAGCCATTTACAGCCTCAAAGCATTGGTTGTGGGTTCTTATCCAATTTGGGACCAGATTTCAATAAGTCTTTCTTCACACTTCTAAACATTCTTCATCCATCTCTAGGACTTGTAATCAATCAAATGCATTGTATTATAACATATTCTAACCCAAAATAACCTTTTACAAGCCATTTACTGCCTCAAAGCAATGGTTGTGGGTTCTTATCCCATTTGGGACCATATTTAAATAAGTGTTTCTTCACACTTCTAAACATTCTTCATCCATCTCTAGCACTTGTAATCACTCAAATTCATTGTATTATAACATATTCTAACCCAAAATAACTTTATACAATCCATTTACAGCCTCAAAGCATTGGTTGTGGGTTCTTATCCCATTTGGGACCAAATTTCAACAAGTCTTTCTTCACACTTCTAAACATTCTTCATGCATCTCTAGCACTTGTAATCAATCAAATGCATTGTATTATAACATATTCTAACCCAAAATAACCTTATACAAGCCATTTACTGCCTCAAAGCAATGGTTGTTGGTTCTTATCCCATTTGGGACCAGATTTCAATAAGTCTTTCTTCACACTTCTAAACATTCTTCATCCATCTCTAGCACTTGTAATCAATCAAATTTATTGTATTATAACATATTCTAACCCAAAATAACTTTATACAATCCATTTACAGCCTCAAAGCATTGGTTGTGGGTTCTTATCCCATTTGGGACCAATTTTCAACAAGTCTTTCTTCACACTTCTAAAGATTCTTCATCCATCTCTAGCACTTGTAATTAATCAAATTCATTGTATTATAACATATTCTAACCCAAAATAACTTTATACAATCCATTTACAGCCTCAAAGCATTGGTTGTGGGTTCTTATCCCATTTGGGACCAAATTTCAACAAGTCTTTCTTCACACTTCTAAAGATTCTTCATCCATATCTAGCACTTGTAATCAATCAAATTCATTGTATTATAACATATTCTAACCCAAAATAACTTTATACAAGCCATTTACTGCCTCAAAGCATTGGTTGTGGGTTCTTATCCCATTTGGGACCAGATTTCAATAAGTCTTTCTTCACACTTCTAAACATTCTTCATCCATCTCTAGGACTTGTAATCAATCAAATTCATTGTATTATAACATATTATAATCCAAAATAACCTTATACAAGCCATTTACTGCCTCAAAGCAATGGTTGTGGGTTCTTATCCCATTTGGGACTAGATTTCAATAAGTCTTTCTTCACACTTCTAAACATTCTTCATCCATCTCTAGCACTTGTAATCAATCAAATTCATTGTATTATAACATATTCTAACCCAAAATAACTTTATACAATCCATTTACAGCCTCAAAGCATTGGTTGTGGGTTATTATCCCATTTGGGACCAATTTTCAACAAGTCTTTCTTCACACTTCTAAAGATTCTTCATCCATATCTAGCACTTGTAATCAATCAAATTCATTGTATTATAACATATTCTAACCCAAAATAACTTTATACAAGCCATTTACAGCCTCAAAGCATTGGTTGTGGGTTCTTATCCAATTTGGGACCAGATTTCAATAAGTCTTTCTTCACACTTCTAAACATTCTTCATCCATCTCTAGGACTTGTAATCAATCAAATGCATTGTATTATAACATATTCTAACCCAAAATAACCTTTTACAAGCCATTTACTGCCTCAAAGCAATGGTTGTGGGTTCTTATCCCATTTGGGACCAGATTTAAATAAGTGTTTCTTCACACTTCTAAACATTCTTCATCCATCTCTAGCACTTGTAATCACTCAAATTCATTGTATTATAACATATTCTAACCCAAAATAACTTTATACAATCCATTTACAGCCTCAAAGCATTGGTTGTGGGTTCTTATCCCATTTGGGACCAAATTTCAACAAGTCTTTCTTCACACTTCTAAACATTCTTCATGCATCTCTAGCACTTGTAATCAATCAAATGCATTGTATTATAACATATTCTAACCCAAAATAACCTTATACAAGCCATTTACTGCCTCAAAGCAATGGTTGTGGGTTCTTATCCCATTTGGGACCAGATTTCAATAAGTCTTTCTTCACACTTCTAAACATTCTTCATCCATCTCTAGCACTTGTAATCAATCAAATTTATTGTATTATAACATATTCTAACCCAAAATAACTTTATACAATCCATTTACAGCCTCAAAGCATTGGTTGTGGGTTCTTATCCCATTTGGGACCAATTTTCAACAAGTCTTTCTTCACACTTCTAAAGATTCTTCATCCATCTCTAGCACTTGTAATTAATCAAATTCATTGTATTATAACATATTCTAACCCAAAATAACTTTATACAATCCATTTACAGCCTCAAAGCATTGGTTGTGGGTTCTTATCCCATTTGGGACCAAATTTCAACAAGTCTTTCTTCACACTTCTAAAGATTCTTCATCCATATCTAGCACTTGTAATCAATCAAATTCATTGTATTATAACATATTCTAACCCAAAATAACTTTATACAAGCCATTTACTGCCTCAAAGCATTGGTTGTGGGTTCTTATCCCATTTGGGACCAGATTTCAATAAGTCTTTCTTCACACTTCTAAACATTCTTCATCCATCTCTAGGACTTGTAATCAATCAAATTCATTGTATTATAACATATTATAATCCAAAATAACCTTATACAAGCCATTTACTGCCTCAAAGCAATGGTTGTGGGTTCTTATCCCATTTGGGACTAGATTTCAATAAGTCTTTCTTCACACTTCTAAACATTCTTCATCCATCTCTAGCACTTGTAATCAATCAAATTCATTGTATTATAACATATTCTAACCCAAAATAACTTTATACAAGCCATTTACAGCCTCAAAGCATTAGTTGTGGGTTCTTATCCAATTTGGGACCAGATTTCAATAAGTCTTTCTTAACACTTCTAAACATTCTTCATCCATCTCTAGGACTTGTAATCAATCAAATTTATTGTATTATAACATATTCTAACCCAAAATAACTTTATACAAGCCATTTACTGCCTCAAAGCATTGGTTGTGGGTTCTTATCCCATTTGGGACCAGATTTCAATAAGTCTTTCTTCACACTTCTAAACATTCTTCATCCATCTCTAGGACTTGTAATCAATCAAATTCATTGTATTATAACATATTATAATCCAAAATAACCTTATACAAGCCATTTACTGCCTCAAAGCAATGGTTGTGGGTTCTTATCCCATTTGGGACTAGATTTCAATAAGTCTTTCTTCACACTTCTAAACATTCTTCATCCATCTCTAGCACTTGTAATCAATCAAATTCATTGTATTATAACATATTCTAACCCAAAATAACTTTATACAATCCATTTACAGCCTCAAAGCATTGGTTGTGGGTTATTATCCCATTTGGGACCAATTTTCAACAAGTCTTTCTTCACACTTCTAAAGATTCTTCATCCATATCTAGCACTTGTAATCAATCAAATTCATTGTATTATAACATATTCTAACCCAAAATAACTTTATACAAGCCATTTACAGCCTCAAAGCATTGGTTGTGGGTTCTTATCCAATTTGGGACCAGATTTCAATTAGTCTTTCTTCACACTTCTAAACATTCTTCATCCATCTCTAGGACTTGTAACCAATCAAATGCATTGTATTATAACATATTCTAACCCAAAATAACCTTTTACAAGCCATTTACTGCCTCAAAGCAATGGTTGTGGGTTCTTATCCCATTTGGGACCAGATTTAAATAAGTGTTTCTTCACACTTCTAAACATTCTTCATCCATCTCTAGCACTTGTAATCACTCAAATTCATTTTATTATAACATATTCTAACCCAAAATAACTTTATACAATCCATTTACAGCCTCAAAGCATTGGTTGTGGGTTCTTATCCCATTTGGGACCAAATTTCAACAAGTCTTTCTTCACACTTCTAAACATTCTTCATCCATATCTAGCACTTGTAATCAATCAAATTCATTGTATTATAACATATTCTAACCCAAACTAACTTTATACAATCCATTTACAGCCTCAAAGCATTGGTTGTGGGTTCTTATCCCATTTGGGACCAATTTTCAACAAGTCTTTCTTCACACTTCTAAAGATTCTTCATCCATATCTAGCACTTGTAATCAATCAAATTCATTGAATTATAACATATTCTAACCCAAAATAACTTTATACAAGCCATTTACAGCCTCAAAGCATTGATTGTGGGTTCTTATCCAATTTGGGACCAGATTTCAATAAGTCTTTCTTCACACTTCTAAACATTCTTCATCCATCTCTAGGACTTGTAATCAATCAAATGCATTGTATTATAACATATTCTAACCCAAAATAACCTTTTACAAGCCATTTACTGCCTCAAAGCAATGGTTGTGGGTTCTTATCCCTTTTGGGACCAGATTTCAATAAGTCTTTCTTCACACTTCTAAACATTCTTCATCCATCTCTAGCACTTGTAATCAATCAAATTCATTGTATTATAACATATTATAACCCAAAATAACCTTATACAAGCCATTTACTGCCTCAAAGCATTGATTGTGTGTTCTTATCCAATTTGGGACCAGATTTCAATAAGTCTTTCTTCACACTTCTAAACATTCTTCATGCATCTCTAGCACTTGTAATCAATCAAATGCATTGTATTATAACATATTCTAACCCAAAATAACCGTTTACAAGCCATTTACTGCCTCAAAGCAATGGTTGTGGGTTCTTATCCCATTTGGGACCAGATTTCAATAAGTCTTTCTTCACACTTCTAAACATTCTTCATCCATCTCTAGCACTTGTAATCAATCAAATTGATTGTATTATAACATATTCTAACCCAAAATAACTTTATACAATCCATTTACAGCCTCAAAGCATTGGTTGTGGGTTCTTATCCCATTTGGGACCAAATTTCAACAAGTCTTTCTTCACACTTCTAAAGATTCTTCATCCATCTCTAGCACTTGTAATCAATTAAATTCATTGTATTATAACATATTCTAACCCAAAATAACTTTATACAAGCCATTTACAGCCTCAAAACATTCGTTGTGGGTTCTTATCCAATTTGGGACCAGATTTCAATAAGTCTTTCTTAACACTTCTAAACATTCTTCATCCATCTCTAGGACTTGTAATCAATCAAATTCATTGTATTATAACATATTCTAACCCAAAATAACCTTATACAAGCCATTTACTGCCTCAAAGCAATGGTTGTGGGTTCTTATCCCATTTGGGACTAGATTTCAATAAGTCTTTCTTCACACTTCTAAACATTCTTCATCCATCTCTAGCACTTGTAATCAATCAAATTCATTGTATTATAACATATTCTAACCCAAACTAACTTTATACAATCCATTTACAGCCTCAAAGCATTGGTTGTGGGTTCTTATCCCATTTGGGACCAATTTTCAACAAGTCTTTCTTCACACTTCTAAACATTCTTCATCCATCTCTAGCACTTGTAATTAATCAAATTGATTGTATTATAACATATTCTAACCCAAAATAACTTTATACAATCCATTTACAGCCTCAAAGCATTGGTTGTTGGTTCTTATCCCATTTGGGACCAAATTTCAACAAGTCTTTCTTCACACTTCTAAAGATTCTTCATCCATCTCTAGCACTTGTAATCAATCAAATTCATTGTATTATAACATATTCTAACCCAAAATAACTTTATACAAGCCATTTACAGCCTCAAAGCATTGGTTGTGGGTTCTTATCCAATTTGGGACCAGATTTCAATAAGTCTTTCTTAACACTTCTAAACATTCTTCATCCATCTCTAGGACTTGTAATCAATCAAATTTATTGTATTATAACATATTCTAACCCAAAATAACCTTATACAAGCCATTTACTGCCTCAAAGCAATGGTTGTGGGTTCTTATCCCATTTGGGACTAGATTTCAATAAGTCTTTCTTCACACTTCTAAACATTCTTCATCCATCTCTAGCACTTGTAATCAATCAAATTCATTGAATTATAACATATTCTAACCCAAAATAACTTTATACAAGCCATTTACAGCCTCAAAGCATTGATTGTGGGTTCTTATCCAATTTGGGACCAGATTTCAATAAGTCTTTCTTCACACTTCTAAACATTCTTCATCCATCTCTAGGACTTGTAATCAATCAAATGCATTGTATTATAACATATTCTAACCCAAAATAACCTTTTACAAGCCATTTACTGCCTCAAAGCAATGGTTGTGGGTTCTTATCCCATTTGGGACCAGATTTCAATAAGTCTTTCTTCACACTTCTAAACATTCTTCATCCATCTCTAGCACTTGTAATCAATCAAATTCATTGTATTATAACATATTATAACCCAAAATAACCTTATACAAGCCATTTACTGCCTCAAAGCATTGATTGTGTGTTCTTATCCAATTTGGGACCAGATTTCAATAAGTCTTTCTTCACACTTCTAAACATTCTTCATGCATCTCTAGCACTTGTAATCAATCAAATGCATTGTATTATAACATATTCTAACCCAAAATAACCGTTTACAAGCCATTTACTGCCTCAAAGCAATGGTTGTGGGTTCTTATCCCATTTGGGACCAGATTTCAATAAGTCTTTCTTCACACTTCTAAACATTCTTCATCCATCTCTAGCACTTGTAATTATTGATCAAGTCATGAATAAGTATCGAGACTTGGAAAGCTTTGGTCGAAAGAAAGAAACATTTGGTCGAGAGAGTTTGATTGTGGTCGAGAGAGATTGGTCGAGGATCGAGAGACACGTCCGGAGGATCGAGAAAATCGTCCGGAGGATCGAGCGTATCGACCGAGTGTCCGTACGACCGTACGGCCGTGTGACCAACATTGGGCTCACCTTTGTCCGACTTCAAGAGGAGAAGAAAGCCCATTATCCCCAAGGCCTATGAAGACTTCAATGGCCTAGAACCTTCTCAAGAGAGCCGTTGGAGTCAAAGAGAGAGGAGAGTCACGTGTGTGACCTTGGGCGCGGACGGGTCGCTTTCATCCTTCGGGGAATGGTCTCCTCCCTCTCCACAAGTCATTTTCGTTTGATTTTACCAATGCATTGTAAACCCTAACTTTCTCTCTATTTATAGGCTGTAGCCTCTCCTTGTAATCTATATACACTTTAGGATTCTAATGCATCTCCTTCTCTTTTATTCTCTTGTTCGTTTATACTCTCCACTCTAAGTAATCTCTCTACTCTTCACTATCTATTCCGCATACTCTATCAATTCTAACATGGTATCAGAGCATGTTTCTCGATCCTTTACTCTCTAAACCCTTCTCTTCTACCTAATCTCTCATTCTATTCCCATAAATCTTAAAATCTTTTCTCGGTTTTACAAGATACATCCTTTTACCCGTTGGGTAATAAACCTTATCCTTTATTTTCTCTTGAAATCTCTCCATGGAAAACACTAAACCGATAGTGAATCCGGTTGTTCTCAAAGGAGGAAACTATTTATTGTGGACTAGAACCACTAAAACCGCTTTGTGTGGTCGGGGACTTTGGAGTCACGTCGAAGAGGAGCATGTCACTAAAGAAGCCACGAGCAAAGACGGAAAGGAAGCCTTGAAAGAAGAAGACAAGGAAGCCGAGTTGGAGAAAGAGGCCAAATGGTTCCAAGAAGACCAAACCGTGCTTGCTGTTCTTCAAAACTCTCTTGAAGCTTCCATTCTAGAAGCTTACTCCTATTGCGAAACCGCAAAGGAGCTTTGGGATACTCTCAAGAACGTCTATGGGAATGTATCAAACTTGACTCGAGTTTTTGAAGTCAAGAAAGCTATCAACAATCTTTGTCAAGAAGAATTGGAGTTCACTAAGCATTTTGGGAAGTATAGAGCTTTATGGGCCGAGCTTGAGATGCTTCGACCAAGTACGGTCGATCCGGTGGTTCTCAACGAACGCAAAGAGCAAGACAAAGTCTTCGGACTTCTCCTCACTCTCAATCCGGCATTTAATGACCTCATCAAGCATCTCTTAAGAGCCGACAAGCTACCAACTCTCGATGACGTGTGTGCACAAGTCCAAAAAGAGCAAGGATCCCTTGGCCTCTTTGGTGGGAAAGGAGACCTTATCCTAGCTAACAAGGGCTCATACAAGCATGAAGACAAGAAAACAATGGTTTGTGACCATTGTAAGAAGAGAGGCCATGTGAAAGACAAGTGTTGGCTTCTTCACCCTCACCTTAAGCCGGCAAAGTTCAAAGCCAATGTAGCTCATGACTCAACCAATGACGGATCCAGGTCAACCAAGCAAGGAGAAGAAGCGGCTTTGACCGCCTCCTATGGTGATGTCGTGAGAAAGTCGGACTTAGAGGCACTCATCCGATCCATTGCCTCTCTAAAGGAGTCCGGTACCACTTTTCTTGCTTCTAAACCTAGTAGAACCCTTGTTGTAGACTCGGGTGCTTCTCACCATATGATAAGTAATCCTAGCCTTATTAATAATGTTCAACCGGCTCTAGGGAGTGTAATCATAGCCAATGGTGATAGAATACCGGTCAAAGGGATAGGAGACTTGAAACTATTCGATAAGAATTCTAAAGCTTTCTTTATGCCTAGTTTCACTTCTAATCTTCTATCGGTTAAAAGAGCTACTAATGACTTGAATTGCTATGCTATATTTGGTCCTAATGATGTTTATTTTCAGGATATTGAGACCGGAAAAGTTCTTGGGGGAGGTCACTCAAAGGGAGATCTTTATGTCTTAGAGAAAACTTCACCGAGCAATTCTACTTCGTTTAATGCTAATGCTTGTCTTGTCATTTGTTCTAATGCCGTTTGGCATGCTAGATTAGGCCATCCTCACTCTCGTGCTCTTGAATTGATGTTGCCTAATGTTTCCTTTGATAGTTCTAGTTGTGAGTCTTGTATTCTTGGAAAACATTGCAAGTCCATTTTCCCTAAATCTTCTACCATTTATGAGAATTGTTTTGATTTAGTACATTCGGATGTTTGGACATCACCATGCATGTCTAGGGATAACAACAAGTATTTTGTGACATTCATTGATGAAAAATCTAAGTATACTTGGATCACATTGTTATCTTCCAAAGACCGTGTGTATGATGCATTCATAAATTTCCAAAACTATGTTACTAATCATTTCAATGCCAAAATTAAGGTACTTAGATCGGATAATGGGGGCGAATATACAAGTCACAAACTCAAAGAACACCTAGCCAAACATGGGATTTTACAACAAACAAGCTGCCCCTATACACCCCAACAAAATGGAGTGGCGGAAAGGAAGAATCGACACCTTATGGAGGTAGCAAGGTCGATGATGTTCCACACAAACGTCACTAAGAGATATTGGGGTGATGCGGTGATGACGGCGTGCTATCTAATCAATAGGACTCCAACAAAAGTTCTAAAAGATCAATCGCCATTTGAGGTACTTAACAAAACTAAACCTTCTTTGGACCACTTACGTGTGTTTGGTTGTGTGTGTTTTGTTCTAGTACCTGGAGAACAACGGAACAAGTTGGATGCAAAGAGCTCTAACTGCATGTTCATTGGGTATTCCACAACACAAAAGGGCTATAAATGCTATGATCCGGTAAATGGTCGCATGTATGTGTCTCGTGATGTGAAGTTCATGGGGAATCAAGGTTATTATGATAAGAAGGATTAGAATAGCCTTAGAGATCTCTCACATTCATCAAGAGACCGGGCTGAGGGTTTGAAGTTCTTACTTGACCATCTTGGTAATACATCACCAAAGACACAAGAGCATGCTCCACCAAATCATCCGAGAGAAGACAATGCTCATGTCCCGGATGAACAACCACCGGAGCCGAGTCATATGCCTAATCCAGAGCCACTCTATGAAGAACATGAAGATGTGTATTCGGAAACATCAACCGTGTATGAAGAAGAACAAGGTGGAGTGGGAGACGACCTAGATCAAACTACTACTTCACAACCTCTTCGGAGAAGTGCTCGCTTAAAATCGGATCCAAATACTTGGAAGAGCAAGCGAGTGTTCTATAATAGTCAAGCCGTGGCTCATCCTATTAAAGCGGTGTGTTCTCTTGCCTTGCTACCTTCCGAGCATCAAGCATTTCTTGGGAAGATCGAAGAGCATCATATTCCGCAAACATATGACGAGGCTAAAGAAATTAAAGAATGGGTTGATGCGGTCAATGATGAAACCGGAGCTATGGTTAGGAACCACACATGGGATGAGGCGGATCTACCCAAAGGCAAGAAGACCGTGAGCTCCAAATGGGTTTTCACCATTAAATATCAAAGTAATGGGGAAGTTGAAAGATACAAGGCAAGGCTTGTAGCTCGAGGGTTCACACAAACTTATGGTGATGACTACACGGATACTTTTGCCCCGGTAGCCAAGTTACATACCGTGAGGGTTGTGCTCTCTCTTGCCACGAATCTCTGTTGGGATCTATGGCAAATGGATGTGAAGAATGCATTTCTCCAAGGAGAGCTTGAAGAAGAGGTGTACATGACCCCTCCTCCCGGTCTTGAAGAAACCGTGACTCCCGGGAAAGTTTTACGATTACGAAAGGCTATATATGGCCTTAAACAATCCCCAAGGGCATGGTACCACAAATTGAGTTCCACTCTTAAAGATCATGGTTTTAAACGCTCCGAGGCCGATCATACTCTCTTTACACTTCAAAGCGACAAAGGTATTGTTGTTGTCCTCATCTATGTTGATGATATTATCATCTCCGGGGACAACAAGGAAGGTATTCAATATACAAAGCTCTTTCTTAAATCTATGTTTGATATTAAAGATTTGGGAGAACTTAAATACTTCCTTGGCATTGAAGTGTGTCGCTCGCCCGAGGGCCTCTTTCTCTCGCAAAGGAAGTATGCACTTGACCTTTTAAATGAGACAGGAAAACTTGGAGCTAAACCGGTCTTGACTCCACTTGAGGAAGGGTACCAAGCCAAGCGAAAGGGGGAGAAGAAGTCCAAGAAGCTATCCAAGCTTCCCTCAAACCCGATGGATGAACCACATGAAGATCCAAGACGATATAGACGACTTGTAGGTAAGCTTATCTACTTGACTATAACACGGCCTGACTTGTGTTTTGCCGTGAATCAGGTTAGTCAACACATGAAGTCCCCTACAAAGTATCATTGGAGCATGGTGGAAAGGATTCTATGCTACCTTAAAGGAAGTCCGGGCAAAGGCATTTGGATGGGAAAGAACGGGAGCACCGAGATTGTGGGATATTGTGATGCGGATTATGCCGGTGATACAATTACAAGAAGATCTACAACCGGTTATTGCACATTCATTGGTGGAAATTTGGTGACTTGGAAGTCAAAGAAGCAAAAGGTGGTCTCATGTTCGACCGCGGAAGCGGAGTATAGGGCCATGAGGAAATTGACAAATGAACTCACTTGGCTCAAGGCTCTTCTTAAAGACCTTGGTATCGAATCATCAAAGCCGATCACCATGCATTGTGACAATCAAGCCGCAATCCACATTGCAACAAACTCGGTGTTTCACGAGAGAACTAAACACATCGAGGTTGATTGCCACAAGGTTCGAGAAAAGATAGAAGAGGGTGTAATTCTACCTTGCTACACCCGAAGTGAAGATCAATTGGCGGACATCTTCACTAAGGCTGCAAGTCCTAAAGTTTGTGATCACATTCATAGCAAACTTGGACTTGTAGACCTCACTCGCCCTTGATCGACTTCTCTAACTCGTGGACACCACACTCTTTTTCCCTTAACATAGTTTTGTCCCACGTGGTTTTCTATGTTAAGGTTTTTTTTAATGAGGTGGTGCTTCACGGGTTCCAAGCTTAGCCATTTCATTAGGCTAAGCTTGAGGGGGAGTATTGATCAAGTCATGAATAAGTATCGAGACTTGGAAAGCTTTGGTCGAAAGAAAGAAACATTTGGTCGAGAGAGTTTGATTGTGGTCGAGAGAGATTGGTCGAGGATCGAGAGACACGTCCGGAGGATCGAGAAAATCGTCCGGAGGATCGAGCGTATCGACCGAGTGTCCGTACGACCGTACGGCCGTGTGACCAACATTGGGCTCACCTTTGTCCGACTTCAAGAGGAGAAGAAAGCCCATTATCCCCAAGGCCTATGAAGACTTCAATGGCCTAGAACCTTCTCAAGAGAGCCGTTGGAGTCAAAGAGAGAGGAGAGTCACGTGTGTGACCTTGGGCGCGGACGGGTCGCTTTCATCCTTCGGGGAATGGTCTCCTCCCTCTCCACAAGTCATTTTCGTTTGATTTTACCAATGCATTGTAAACCCTAACTTTCTCTCTATTTATAGGCTGTAGCCTCTCCTTGTAATCTATATACACTTTAGGATTCTAATGCATCTCCTTCTCTTTTATTCTCTTGTTCGTTTATACTCTCCACTCTAAGTAATCTCTCTACTCTTCACTATCTATTCCGCATACTCTATCAATTCTAACAGTAATCAATCAAATTGATTGTATTATAACATATTCTAACCCAAAATAACTTTATACAATCCATTTACAGCCTCAAAGCATTGGTTGTGGGTTCTTATCCCATTTGGGACCAAATTTCAACAAGTCTTTCTTCACACTTCTAAAGATTCTTCATCCATCTCTAGCACTTGTAATCAATCAAATTCATTGTATTATAACATATTCTAACCCAAAATAACTTTATACAAGCCATTTACAGCCTCAAAACATTCGTTGTGGGTTCTTATCCAATTTGGGACGAGAATTCAATAAGTCTTTCTTAACACTTCTAAACATTCTTCATCCATCTCTAGGACTTGTAATCAATCAAATTCATTGTATTATAACATATTCTAACCCAAAATAACCTTATACAAGCCATTTACTGCCTCAAAGCAATGGTTGTGGGTTCTTATCCCATTTGGGACTAGATTTCAATAAGTCTTTCTTCACACTTCTAAACATTCTTCATCCATCTCTAGCACTTGTAATCAATCAAATTCATTGTATTATAACATATTCTAACCCAAACTAACTTTATACAATCCATTTACAGCCTCAAAGCATTGGTTGTGGGTTCTTATCCCATTTGGGACCAATTTTCAACAAGTCTTTCTTCACACTTCTAAACATTCTTCATCCATCTCTAGCACTTGTAATTAATCAAATTGATTGTATTATAACATATTCTAACCCAAAATAACTTTATACAATCCATTTATAGCCTCAAAGCATTGGTTGTTGGTTCTTATCCCATTTGGGACCAAATTTCAACAAGTCTTTCTTCACACTTCTAAAGATTCTTCATCCATCTCTAGCACTTGTAATCAATCAAATTCATTGTATTATAACATATTCTAACCCAAAATAACTTTATACAAGCCATTTACAGCCTCAAAGCATTGGTTGTGGGTTCTTATCCAATTTGGGACCAGATTTCAATAAGTCTTTCTTAACACTTCTAAACATTCTTCATCCATCTCTAGGACTTGTAATCAATCAAATTTATTGTATTATAACATATTCTAACCCAAAATAACCTTATACAAGCCATTTACTGCCTCAAAGCAATGGTTGTGGGTTCTTATCCCATTTGGGACTAGATTTCAATAAGTCTTTCTTCACACTTCTAAACATTCTTCATCCATCTCTAGCACTTGTAATCAATCAAATTCATTGTATTATAACATATTCTAACCCAAACTAACTTTATACAATCAATTTACAGCCTCAAAGCATTGGTTGTGGGTTCTTATCCCATTTGGGACCAATTTTCAACAAGTCTTTCTTCATACTTCTAAAGATTCTTCATCCATATCTAGCACTTGTAATCAATCAAATTCATTGAATTATAACATATTCTAACCCAAAATAACTTTATACAAGCCATTTACAGCCTCAAAGCATTGATTGTGGGTTCTTATCCAATTTGGGACCAGATTTCAATAAGTCTTTCTTCACACTTCTAAACATTCTTCATCCATCTCTAGGACTTGTAATCAATCAAATGCATTGTATTATAACATATTCTAACCCAAAATAACCTTTTACAAGCCATTTACTGCCTCAAAGCAATGGTTGTGGGTTCTTATCCCATTTGGGACCAGATTTCAATAAGTCTTTCTTCACACTTCTAAACATTCTTCATCCATCTCTAGCACTTGTAATCAATCAAATTAATTGTATTATAACATATTATAACCCAAAATAACCTTATACAAGCCATTTACTGCCTCAAAGCATTGATTATGTGTTCTTATCCAATTTGGGACCAGATTTCAATAAGTCTTTCTTCACACTTCTAAACATTCTTCATCCATCTCTAGCACTTGTAATCAATCAAATGCATTGTATTATAACATATTCTAACCCAAAATAACCTTTTACAAGCCATTTACTGCCTCAAAGCAATGGTTGTGGGTTCTTATCCCATTTGGGACCAGATTTCAATAAGTCTTTCTTCACACTTCTAAACATTCTTCATCCATCTCTAGCACTTGTAATCAATCAAATTGATTGTATTATAACATATTCTAACCCAAAATAACTTTATACAATCCATTTACAGCCTCAAAGCATTGGTTGTGGGTTCTTATCCCATTTGGGACCAAATTTCAACAAGTCTTTCTTCACACTTCTAAAGATTCTTCATCCATCTCTAGCACTTGTAATCAATCAAATTCATTGTATTATAACATATTCTAACCCAAAATAACTTTATACAAGCCATTTACAGCCTCAAAACATTCGTTGTGGGTTCTTATCCCATTTGGGACCAGATTTCAATAAATCTTTCTTCACACTTCTAAACATTCTTCATCCATCTCTAGCACTTGTAATCAATCAAATTCATTGTATTAACATATTCTAACCCAGAATAACTTTATACAATCCATTTACAGCCTCAAAGCATTGGTTGTGGGTTCTTATCCCATTTGGGACCAAATTTCAACAAGTCTTTCTTCACACTTCTAAACATTCTTCATCCATCTCTAGGACTTGTAATCAATCAAATTCATTGTATTATAACATATTATAACCTAAAATAACCTTATACAAGCCATTTACTGCCTCAAAGCATTGATTGTGTGTTTTTATCCAATTTGGGACCATATTTCAATAAGTCTTTCTTCACACTTTTAAACATTCTTCATGCATCTCTAGCACTTGTAATCAATCAAATGCATTGTATTATAACATATTCTAACCCAAAATAACCTTTAACAAGCCATTTACTGCCTCAAAGCAATGGTTGTGGGTTCTTATCCCATTTGGGACCAGATTTCAATAAGTCTTTCTTCACACTTCTAAACATTCTTTATCCATCTCTAGCACTTGTAATCAATCAAATTGATTGTATTATAACATATTCTAACCCAAAATAACTTTATACAAACCATTTACAGCCTCAAAGCATTGGTTGTGGGTTCTTATCCAATTTGGGACCAGATTTCAATAAGTCTTTCTTCACATTTCTAAACATTCTTCATCCATCTCTAGGACTTGTAATCAATCAAATACATTGTATTATAATATATTCTAACCCAAAATACTTTATACAATCCATTTACAGCCTCAAAGCATTGGTTGTGGGTTCTTATCCCATTTGGGTCCAATTTTCAACAAGTCTTTCTTCACACTTCTAAAGATTCTTCATCCATCTCTAGCACTTGTAATCAATCAAATTCATTGTATTATAACATATTCTAACCCAAAATAACTTTATACAAGCCATTTACTGCCTTAAAGCAATGGTTGTGGGTTCTTATCCCATTTGGGACCAGAATCAATAAGTCTTTCTTCACACTTCTAAACATTCTTTATCCATCTCTAGGACTTGTAATCAATCAAATGCATTGTATTATAACATATTCTAACCCAAAATACTTTATACAATCCATTTACAGCCTCAAAGCATTGGTTGTGGGTTCTTATCCCATTTGGGACCAATTTTCAACAAGTCTTTCTTCACAGTTCTAAAGATTCTTCATCCATATCTAGCACTTGTAATCAATCAAATTCATTGTATTATAACATATTCTAACCCAAAATAACTTTATACAAGCCATTTACTGCCTCAAAGCATTGGTTGTGGGTTCTTATCCCATTTGGGACCAGATTTCAATAAGTCTTTCTTCACACTTCTAAACATTCTTCATCCATCTCTAGGACTTGTAATCAATCAAATGCATTGTATTATAACATATTCTAACCCAAAATAACCTTTTACAAGCCATTTACTGCCTCAAAGCAATGGTTGTGGGTTCTTATCCCATTTGGGACCAGATTTCAATAAGTCTTTCTTCGAACTTCTAAACATTCTTTATCCATCTCTAGCACTTGTAATCAATCAAATTGATTGTATTATAACATATTCTAACCCAAAATAACTTTATACAAACCATTTACAGCCTCAAAGCATTGGTTGTGGGTTCTTATCCAATTTGGGACCAGATTTCAATAAGTCTTTCTTCACATTTCTAAACATTCTTCATCCATCTCTAGGACTTGTAATCAATCAAATACATTGTATTATAACATATTCTAACCCAAAATACTTTATACAATCCATTTACAGCCTCAAAGCATTGGTTGTGGGTTCTTATCCCATTTGGGACCAATTTTCAACAAGTCTTTCTTCACACTTCTAAAGATTCTTCATCCATATCTAGCACTTGTAATCAATCAAATTCATTGTATTATAACATATTCTAACCCAAAATAACCTTTTACAAGCCATTTACTGCCTCAAAGCAATGGTTGTGGGTTCTTATCCCATTTGGGACCAGATTTAAATAAGTGTTTCTTCACACTTCTAAACATTCTTCATCCATCTCTAGCACTTGTAATCACTCAAATTCATTGTATTATAACATATTCTAACCCAAAATAACTTTATACAATCCATTTACAGCCTCAAAGCATTGGTTGTGGGTTCTTATCCCATTTGGGACCAAATTTCAACAAGTCTTTCTTCACACTTCTAAACATTCTTCATGCATCTCTAGCACTTGTAATCAATCAAATGCATTGTATTATAACATATTCTAACCCAAAATAACCTTATACAAGCCATTTACTGCCTCAAAGCAATGGTTGTGGGTTCTTATCCCATTTGGGACCAGATTTCAATAAGTCTTTCTTCACACTTCTAAACATTCTTCATCCATCTCTAGCACTTGTAATCAATCAAATTTATTGTATTATAACATATTCTAACCCAAAATAACTTTATACAATCCATTTACAGCCTCAAAGCATTGGTTGTGGGTTCTTATCCCATTTGGGACCAATTTTCAACAAGTCTTTCTTCACACTTCTAAAGATTCTTCATCCATCTCTAGCACTTGTAATTAATCAAATTCATTGTATTATAACATATTCTAACCCAAAATAACTTTATACAAGCGATTTACAGCCTCAAAGCATTGGTTGTGGGTTCTTATCCAATTTGGGACCAGATTTCAATAAGTCTTTCTTAGCACTTCTAAACATTCTTCATCCATCTCTAGGACTTGTAATCAATCAAATTTATTGTATTATAACATATTCTAACCCAAAATAACCTTATACAAGCCATTTACTGCCTCAAAGCAATGGTTGTGGGTTCTTATCCCATTTGGGACTAGATTTCAATAAGTCTTTCTTCACACTTCTAAACATTCTTCATCCATCTCTAGCACTTGTAATCAATCAAATTCATTGTATTATAACATATTCTAACCCAAACTAACTTTATACAATCCATTTACAGCCTCAAAGCATTGGTTGTGGGTTCTTATCCCATTTGGGACCAGATTTCAATAAGTCTTTCTTCACACTTCTAAACATTCTTCATCCATCTCTAGCACTTGTAATCAATCAAATTCATTGTATTATAACATATTATAACCCAAAATAACCTTATACAAGCCATTTACTGCCTCAAAGCATTGATTGTGTGTTCTTATCCAATTTGGGACCAGATTTCAATAAGTCTTTCTTCACACTTCTAAACATTCTTCATGCATCTCTAGGACTTGTAATCAATCAAATACATTGTATTATAACATATTTTCACCCAAAATACTTTATACAATCCATTTACAGCCTCAAAGCATTGGTTGTGGGTTCTTATCCCAATTGGGACCAATTTTCAACAAGTCTTTCTTCACACTTCTAAAGATTCTTCATCCATCTCTAGCACTTGTAATTAATCAAATTCATTGTATTATAACATATTCTAACCCAAAATAACTTTATACAAGCGATTTACAGCCTCAAAGCATTGGTTGTGGGTTCTTATCCAATTTGGGACCAGATTTCAATAAGTCTTTCTTAACACTTCTAAACATTCTTCATCCATCTCTAGGACTTGTAATCAATCAAATTTATTGTATTATAACATATTCTAACCCAAAATAACCTTATACAAGCCATTTACTGCCTCAAAGCAATGGTTGTGGGTTCTTATCCCATTTGGGACTAGATTTCAATAAGTCTTTCTTCACACTTCTAAACATTCTTCATCCATCTCTAGCACTTGTAATCAATCAAATTCATTGTATTATAACATATTCTAACCCAAACTAACTTTATACAATCCATTTACAGCCTCAAAGCATTGGTTGTGGGTTCTTATCCCATTTGGGACCAGATTTCAATAAGTCTTTCTTCACACTTCTAAACATTCTTCATCCATCTCTAGCACTTGTAATCAATCAAATTCATTGTATTATAACATATTCTAACCCAAAATAACTTTATACAAGCCATTTACTGCCTTAAAGCAATGGTTGTGGGTTCTTATCCCATTTGGGACCAGAATCAATAAGTCTTTCTTCACACTTCTAAACATTCTTCATCCATCTCTAGGACTTGTAATCAATCAAATGCATTGTATTATAACATATTCTAACCCAAAATACTTTATACAATCCATTTACAGCCTCAAAGCATTGGTTGTGGGTTCTTATCCCATTTGGGACCAATTTTCAACAAGTCTTTCTTCACACTTCTAAAGATTCTTCATCCATATCTAGCACTTGTAATCAATCAAATTCATTGTATTATAACATATTCTAACCCAAAATAACTTTATACAAGCCATTTACTGCCTCAAAGCATTGGTTGTGGGTTCTTATCCCATTTGGGACCAGATTTCAATAAGTCTTTCTTCACACTTCTAAACATTCTTCATCCATCTCTAGGACTTGTAATCAATCAAATGCATTGTATTATAACATATTCTAACCCAAAATAACCTTTTACAAGCCATTTACTGCCTCAAAGCAATGGTTGTGGGTTCTTATCCCATTTGGGACCAGATTTCAATAAGTCTTTCTTCACACTTCTAAACATTCTTCATCCATCTCTAGCACTTGTAATCAATCAAATTCATTGTATTATAACATATTATAACCCAAAATAACCTTATACAAGCCATTTACTGCCTCAAAGCATTGATTGTGTGTTCTTATCCAATTTGGGACCAGATTTCAATAAGTCTTTCTTCACACTTCTAAACATTCTTCATGCATCTCTAGCACTTGTAATCAATCAAATGCATTGTATTATAACATATTCTAACCCAAAATAACCTTTTACAAGCCATTTACTGCCTCAAAGCAATGGTTGTGGGTTCTTATCCCATTTGGGACCAGATTTCAATAAGTCTTTCTTCACACTTCTAAACATTCTTCATCCATCTCTAGCACTTGTAATCAATCAAATTGATTGTATTATAACATATTCTAACCCAAAATAACTTTATACAATCCATTTACAGCCTCAAAGCATTGGTTGTGGGTTCTTATCCCATTTGGGACCAATTTTCAACAAGTCTTTCTTCACACTTCTAAAGATTCTTCATCCATCTCTAGCACTTGTAATCAATCAAATTCATTGTATTATAACATATTCTAACCCAAAATAACTTTATACAAGCCATTTACAGCCTCAAAACATTCGTTGTGGGTTCTTATCCAATTTGGGACCAGATTTCAATAAGTCTTTCTTAACACTTCTAAACATTCTTCATCCATCTCTAGGACTTGTAATCAATCAAATTCATTGTATTATAACATATTCTAACCCAAAATAACCTTATACAAGCCATTTACTGCCTCAAAGCAATGGTTGTGGGTTCTTATCCCATTTGGGACTAGATTTCAATAAGTCTTTCTTCACACTTCTAAACATTCTTCATCCATCTCTAGCACTTGTAATCAATCAAATTCATTGTATTATAACATATTCTAACCCAAACTAACTTTATACAATCCATTTACAGCCTCAAAGCATTGGTTGTGGGTTCTTATCCCATTTGGGACCAATTTTCAACAAGTCTTTCTTCACACTTCTAAACATTCTTCATCCATCTCTAGCACTTGTAATTAATCAAATTGATTGTATTATAACATATTCTAACCCAAAATAACTTTATACAATCCATTTACAGCCTCAAAGCATTGGTTGTTGGTTCTTATCCCATTTGGGACCAAATTTCAACAAGTCTTTCTTCACACTTCTAAAGATTCTTCATCCATCTCTAGCACTTGTAATCAATCAAATTCATTGTATTATAACATATTCTAACCCAAAATAACTTTATACAAGCCATTTACAGCCTCAAAGCATTGGTTGTGGGTTCTTATCCAATTTGGGACCAGATTTCAATAAGTCTTTCTTAACACTTCTAAACATTCTTCATCCATCTCTAGGACTTGTAATCAATCAAATTCATTGTATTATAACATATTCTAACCCAAAATAACCTTATACAAGCCATTTACTGCCTCAAAGCAATGGTTGTGGGTTCTTATCCCATTTGGGACTAGATTTCAATAAGTCTTTCTTCACACTTCTAAACATTCTTCATCCATCTCTAGCACTTGTAATCAATCAAATTCATTGTATTATAACATATTCTAACCCAAACTAACTTTATACAATCCATTTACAGCCTCAAAGCATTGGTTGTGGGTTCTTATCCCATTTGGGACCAATTTTCAACAAGTCTTTCTTCACATTTCTAAAGATTCTTCATCCATATCTAGCACTTGTAATCAATCAAATTCATTGTATTATAACATATTCTAACCCAAAATAACTTTATACAAGCCATTTACAGTCTCAAAGCATTGATTATGGGTTCTTATCGAATTTGGGACCTGATTTCAATAAGGCTTTCTTCACACTTCTAAACATTCTTCATCCATCTCTGGGACTTTTAATCAATCAAATGCATTGTATTATAACATATTCTAACCCAAAATAACCTTTTACAAGCCATTTACTGCCTCAAAGCAATGGTTGTGGGTTCTTATCCCATTTGGGACCAGATTTCAATAAATCTTTCTTCACACTTCTAAACATTCTTCATCCATCTCTAGCACTTGTAATCAATCAAATTCATTGTATTATAACATATTCTAACCCAGAATAACTTTATACAATCCATTTACAGCCTCAAAGCATTGGTTGTGGGTTCTTATTCCATTTGGGACCAAATTTCAACAAGTCTTTCTTCACACTTCTAAACATTCTTCATCCATCTCTAGGACTTGTAATCAATCAGATTCATTGTATTATAACATATTATAACCTAAAATAACCTTATACAAGCCATTTACTGCCTCAAAGCATTGATTGTGTGTTCTTATCCAATTTGGGACCATATTTCAATAAGTCTTTCTTCACACTTCTAAACATTCTTCATGCATCTCTAGCACTTGTAATCAATCAAATGCATTGTATTATAACATATTCTAACCCAAAATAACCTTTTACAAGCCATTTACTGCCTCAAAGCAATGGTTGTGGGTTCTTATCCCATTTGGGACCAGATTTCAATAAGTCTTTCTTCACACTTCTAAACATTCTTTATCCATCTCTAGCACTTGTAATCAATCAAATTGATTGTATTATAACATATTCTAACCCAAAATAACTTTATACAAACCATTTACAGCCTCAAAGCATTGGTTGTGGGTTCTTATCCAATTTGGGACCAGATTTCAATAAGTCTTTCTTCACATTTCTAAACATTCTTCATCCATCTCTAGGACTTGTAATCAACCAAATACATTGTATTATAACATATTCTAACCCAAAATACTTTATACAATCCATTTACAGCCTCAAAGCATTGGTTGTGGGTTCTTATCCCATTTGGGACCAATTTTCAACAAGTCTTTCTTCACACTTCTAAAGATTCTTCATCCATCTCTAGCACTTGTAATCAATCAAATTCATTGTATTATAACATATTCTAACCCAAAATAACTTTATACAAGCCATTTACTGCCTTAAAGCAATGGTTGTGGGTTCTTATCCCATTTGGGACCAGAATCAATAAGTCTTTCTTCACACTTCTAAACATTCTTCATCCATCTCTAGGACTTGTAATCAATCAAATGCATTGTATTATAACATATTCTAACCCAAAATACTTTATACAATCCATTTACAGCCTCAAAACATTGGTTGTGGGTTCTTATCCCATTTGGGACCAATTTTCAACAAGTCTTTCTTCACACTTCTAAAGATTCTTCATCCATATCTAGCACTTGTAATCAATCAAATTCATTGTATTATAACATATTCTAACCCAAAATAACTTTATACAAGCCATTTACTGCCTCAAAGCATTGGTTGTGGGTTCTTATCCAATTTGGGACCAGATTTCAATAAGTCTTTCTTCACATTTCTAAACATTCTTCATCCATCTCTAGGACTTGTAATCAATCAAATGCATTGTATTATAACATATTCTAACCCAAAATAACCTTTTACAAGCCATTTACTGCCTCAAAGCAATGGTTGTGGGTTCTTATCCCATTTGGGACCAGATTTCAATAAGTCTTTCTTCACACTTCTAAACATTCTTCATCCATCTCTAGCACTTGTAATCAATCAAATTTATTGTATTATAACATATTCTAACCCAAAATAACTTTATACAATCCATTTACAGCCTCAAAGCATTGGTTGTGGGTTCTTATCCCATTTGGGACCAATTTTCAACAAGTCTTTCTTCACACTTCTAAAGATTCTTCATCCATCTCTAGCACTTGTAATTAATCAAATTCATTGTATTATAACATATTCTAACCCAAAATAACTTTATACAAGCGATTTACAGCCTCAAAGCATTGGTTGTGGGTTCTTATCCAATTTGGGACCAGATTTCAATAAGTCTTTCTTAACACTTCTAAACATTCTTCATCCATCTCTAGGACTTGTAATCAATCAAATTTATTGTATTATAACATATTCTAACCCAAAATAACCTTATACAAGCCATTTACTGCCTCAAAGCAATGGTTGTGGGTTCTTATCCCATTTGGGACTAGATTTCAATAAGTCTTTCTTCACACTTCTAAACATTCTTCATCCATCTCTAGCACTTGTAATCAATCAAATTCATTGTATTATAACATATTCTAACCCAAACTAACTTTATACAATCCATTTACAGCCTCAAAGCATTGGTTGTGGGTTCTTATCCCATTTGGGACCAATTTTCAACAAGTCTTTCTTCACACTTCTAAAGATTCTTCATCCATCTCTAGCACTTGTAATTAATCAAATTCATTGTATTATAACATATTCTAACCCAAAATAACTTTATACAAGCGATTTACAGCCTCAAAGCATTGGTTGTGGGTTCTTATCTAATTTGGGACCAGATTTCAATAAGTCTTTCTTAACACTTCTAAACATTCTTCATCCATCTCTAGGACTTGTAATCAATCAAATTTATTGTATTATAACATATTCTAACCCAAAATAACCTTATACAAGCCATTTACTGCCTCAAAGCAATGGTTGTGGGTTCTTATCCCATTTGGGACTAGATTTCAATAAGTCTTTCTTCACACTTCTAAACATTCTTCATCCATCTCTAGCACTTGTAATCAATCAAATTCATTGTATTATAACATATTCTAACCCAAACTAACTTTATACAATCCATTTACAGCCTCAAAGCATTGGTTGTGGGTTATTATCCCATTTGGGACCAATTTTCAACAAGTCTTTCTTCACACTTCTAAAGATTCTTCATCCATATCTAGCACTTGTAATCAATCAAATTCATTGAATTATAACATATTCTAACCCAAAATAACTTTATACAAGCCATTTACAGCCTCAAAGCATTGATTGTGGGTTCTTATCCAATTTGGGACCAGATTTCAATAAGTCTTTCTTCACACTTCTAAACATTCTTCATCCATCTCTAGGACTTGTAATCAATCAAATGCATTGTATTATAACATATTCTAACCCAAAATAACCTTTTACAAGCCATTTACTGCCTCAAAGCAATGGTTGTGGGTTCTTATCCCATTTGGGACCAGATTTCAATAAGTCTTTCTTCACACTTCTAAACATTCTTCATCCATCTCTAGCACTTGTAATCAATCAAATTCATTGTATTATAACATATTATAACCCAAAATAACCTTATACAAGCCATTTACTGCCTCAAAGCATTGATTGTGTGTTCTTATCCAATTTGGGACCAGATTTCAATAAGTCTTTCTTCACACTTCTAAACATTCTTCATGCATCTCTAGCACTTGTAATCAATCAAATGCATTGTATTATAACATATTCTAACCCAAAATAACCTTTTACAAGCCATTTACTGCCTCAAAGCAATGGTTGTGGGTTCTTATCCAATTTGGGACCAGATTTCAATAAGTCTTTCTTCACACTTCTAAACATTCTTCATCCATCTCTAGCACTTGTAATCAATCAAATTGATTGTATTATAACATATTCTAACCCAAAATAACTTTATACAATCCATTTACAGCCTCAAAGCATTGGTTGTGGGTTCTTATCCCATTTGGGACCAATTTTCAACAAGTCTTTCTTCACACTTCTAAAGATTCTTCATCCATCTCTAGCACTTGTAATCAATCAAATTCATTGTATTATAACATATTCTAACCCAAAATAACTTTATACAAGCCATTTACAGCCTCAAAACATTCGTTGTGGGTTCTTATCCAATTTGGGACCAGATTTCAATAAGTCTTTCTTAACACTTCTAAACATTCTTCATCCATCTCTAGGACTTGTAATCAATCAAATTCATTGTATTATAACATATTCTAACCCAAAATAACCTTATACAAGCCATTTACTGCCTCAAAGCAATGGTTGTGGGTTCTTATCCCATTTGGGACTAGATTTCAATAAGTCTTTCTTCACACTTCTAAACATTCTTCATCCATCTCTAGCACTTGTAATCAATCAAATTCATTGTATTATAACATATTCTAACCCAAACTAACTTTATACAATCCATTTACAGCCTCAAAGCATTGGTTGTGGGTTCTTATCCCATTTGGGACCAATTTTCAACAAGTCTTTCTTCACACTTCTAAACATTCTTCATCCATCTCTAGCACTTGTAATTAATCAAATTGATTGTATTATAACATATTCTAACCCAAAATAACTTTATACAATCCATTTACAGCCTCAAAGCATTGGTTGTTGGTTCTTATCCCATTTGGGACCAAATTTCAACAAGTCTTTCTTCACACTTCTAAAGATTCTTCATCCATCTCTAGCACTTGTAATCAATCAAATTCATTGTATTATAACATATTCTAACCCAAAATAACTTTATACAAGCCATTTACAGCCTCAAAGCATTGGTTGTGGGTTCTTATCCAATTTGGGACCAGATTTCAATAAGTCTTTCTTAACACTTCTAAACATTCTTCATCCATCTCTAGGACTTGTAATCAATCAAATTCATTGTATTATAACATATTCTAACCCAAAATAACCTTATACAAGCCATTTACTGCCTCAAAGCAATGGTTGTGGGTTCTTATCCCATTTGGGACTAGATTTCAATAAGTCTTTCTTCACACTTCTAAACATTCTTCATCCATCTCTAGCACTTGTAATCAATCAAATTCATTGTATTATAACATATTCTAACCCAAACTAACTTTATACAATCCATTTACAGCCTCAAAGCATTGGTTGTGGGTTCTTATCCCATTTGGGACCAATTTTCAACAAGTCTTTCTTCACACTTCTAAAGATTCTTCATCCATATCTAGCACTTGTAATCAATCAAATTCATTGTATTATAACATATTCTAACCCAAAATAACTTTATACAAGCCATTTACAGTCTCAAAGCATTGATTATGGGTTCTTATCGAATTTGGGACCTGATTTCAATAAGGCTTTCTTCACACTTCTAAACATTCTTCATCCATCTCTGGGACTTTTAATCAATCAAATGCATTGTATTATAACATATTCTAATCCAAAATAACCTTTTACAAGCCATTTACTGCCTCAAAGCAATGGTTGTGGGTTCTTATCCCATTTGGGACCAGATTTCAATAAATCTTTCTTCACACTTCTAAACATTCTTCATCCATCTCTAGCACTTGTAATCAATCAAATTCATTGTATTATAACATATTCTAACCCAGAATAACTTTATACAATCCATTTACAGCCTCAAAGCATTGGTTGTGGGTTCTTATCCCATTTGGGACCAGATTTCAATAAGTCTTTCTTCACACTTCTAAACATTCTTCATCCATCTCTAGCACTTGTAATCAATCAAATTCATTGTATTATAACATATTATAACCCAAAATAACCTTATACAAGCCATTTACTGCCTCAAAGCATTGATTGTGTGTTCTTATCCAATTTGGGACCAGATTTCAATAAGTCTTTCTTCACACTTCTAAACATTCTTCATGCATCTCTAGCACTTGTAATCAATCAAATGCATTGTATTATAACATATTCTAACCCAAAATAACCTTTTACAAGCCATTTACTGCCTCAAAGCAATGGTTGTGGGTTCTTATCCAATTTGGGACCAGATTTCAATAAGTCTTTCTTCACACTTCTAAACATTCTTCATCCATCTCTAGCACTTGTAATCAATCAAATTGATTGTATTATAACATATTCTAACCCAAAATAACTTTATACAATCCATTTACAGCCTCAAAGCATTGGTTGTGGGTTCTTATCCCATTTGGGACCAATTTTCAACAAGTCTTTCTTCACACTTCTAAAGATTCTTCATCCATCTCTAGCACTTGTAATCAATCAAATTCATTGTATTATAACATATTCTAACCCAAAATAACTTTATACAAGCCATTTACAGCCTCAAAACATTCGTTGTGGGTTCTTATCCAATTTGGGACCAGATTTCAATAAGTCTTTCTTAACACTTCTAAACATTCTTCATCCATCTCTAGGACTTGTAATCAATCAAATTCATTGTATTATAACATATTCTAACCCAAAATAACCTTATACAAGCCATTTACTGCCTCAAAGCAATGGTTGTGGGTTCTTATCCCATTTGGGACTAGATTTCAATAAGTCTTTCTTCACACTTCTAAACATTCTTCATCCATCTCTAGCACTTGTAATCAATCAAATTCATTGTATTATAACATATTCTAACCCAAACTAACTTTATACAATCCATTTACAGCCTCAAAGCATTGGTTGTGGGTTCTTATCCCATTTGGGACCAATTTTCAACAAGTCTTTCTTCACACTTCTAAACATTCTTCATCCATCTCTAGCACTTGTAATTAATCAAATTGATTGTATTATAACATATTCTAACCCAAAATAACTTTATACAATCCATTTACAGCCTCAAAGCATTGGTTGTTGGTTCTTATCCCATTTGGGACCAAATTTCAACAAGTCTTTCTTCACACTTCTAAAGATTCTTCATCCATCTCTAGCACTTGTAATCAATCAAATTCATTGTATTATAACATATTCTAACCCAAAATAACTTTATACAAGCCATTTACAGCCTCAAAGCATTGGTTGTGGGTTCTTATCCAATTTGGGACCAGATTTCAATAAGTCTTTCTTAACACTTCTAAACATTCTTCATCCATCTCTAGGACTTGTAATCAATCAAATTCATTGTATTATAACATATTCTAACCCAAAATAACCTTATACAAGCCATTTACTGCCTCAAAGCAATGGTTGTGGGTTCTTATCCCATTTGGGACTAGATTTCAATAAGTCTTTCTTCACACTTCTAAACATTCTTCATCCATCTCTAGCACTTGTAATCAATCAAATTCATTGTATTATAACATATTCTAACCCAAACTAACTTTATACAATCCATTTACAGCCTCAAAGCATTGGTTGTGGGTTCTTATCCCATTTGGGACCAATTTTCAACAAGTCTTTCTTCACACTTCTAAAGATTCTTCATCCATATCTAGCACTTGTAATCAATCAAATTCATTGTATTATAACATATTCTAACCCAAAATAACTTTATACAAGCCATTTACAGTCTCAAAGCATTGATTATGGGTTCTTATCGAATTTGGGACCTGATTTCAATAAGGCTTTCTTCACACTTCTAAACATTCTTCATCCATCTCTGGGACTTTTAATCAATCAAATGCATTGTATTATAACATATTCTAATCCAAAATAACCTTTTACAAGCCATTTACTGCCTCAAAGCAATGGTTGTGGGTTCTTATCCCATTTGGGACCAGATTTCAATAAATCTTTCTTCACACTTCTAAACATTCTTCATCCATCTCTAGCACTTGTAATCAATCAAATTCATTGTATTATAACATATTCTAACCCAGAATAACTTTATACAATCCATTTACAGCCTCAAAGCATTGGTTGTGGGTTCTTATCCCATTTGGGACCAAATTTCAACAAGTCTTTCTTCACACTTCTAAACATTCTTCATCCATCTCTAGGACTTGTAATCAATCAAATTCATTGTATTATAACATATTATAACCTAAAATAACCTTATACAAGCCATTTACTGCCTCAAAGCATTGATTGTGTGTTCTTATCCAATTTGGGACCATATTTCAATAAGTCTTTCTTCACACTTCTAAACATTCTTCATGCATCTCTAGCACTTGTAATCAATCAAATGCATTGTATTATAACATATTCTAACCCAAAATAACCTTTTACAAGCCATTTACTGCCTCAAAGCAATGGTTGTGGGTTCTTATCCCATTTGGGACCAGATTTCAATAAGTCTTTCTTCACACTTCTAAACATTCTTTATCCATCTCTAGCACTTGTAATCAATCAAATTGATTGTATTATAACATATTCTAACCCAAAATAACTTTATACAAACCATTTACAGCCTCAAAGCATTGGTTGTGGGTTCTTATCCAATTTGGGACCAGATTTCAATAAGTCTTTCTTCACATTTCTAAACATTCTTCATCCATCTCTAGGACTTGTAATCAACCAAATACATTGTATTATAACATATTCTAACCCAAAATACTTTATACAATCCATTTACAGCCTCAAAGCATTGGTTGTGGGTTCTTATCCCATTTGGGACCAATTTTCAACAAGTCTTTCTTCACACTTCTAAAGATTCTTCATCCATCTCTAGCACTTGTAATCAATCAAATTCATTGTATTATAACATATTCTAACCCAAAATAACTTTATACAAGCCATTTACTGCCTTAAAGCAATGGTTGTGGGTTCTTATCCCATTTGGGACCAGAATCAATAAGTCTTTCTTCACACTTCTAAACATTCTTCATCCATCTCTAGGACTTGTAATCAATCAAATGCATTGTATTATAACATATTCTAACCCAAAATACTTTATACAATCCATTTACAGCCTCAAAGCATTGGTTGTGGGTTCTTATCCCATTTGGGACCAATTTTCAACAAGTCTTTCTTCACACTTCTAAAGATTCTTCATCCATATCTAGCACTTGTAATCAATCAAATTCATTGTATTATAACATATTCTAACCCAAAATAACTTTATACAAGCCATTTACTGCCTCAAAGCATTGGTTGTGGGTTCTTATCCAATTTGGGACCAGATTTCAATAAGTCTTTCTTCACATTTCTAAACATTCTTCATCCATCTCTAGGACTTGTAATCAATCAAATGCATTGTATTATAACATATTCTAACCCAAAATACTTTATACAATCCATTTACAGCCTCAAAGCATTGGTTGTGGGTTCTTATCCCATTTGGGACCAATTTTCAACAAGTCTTTCTTCACACTTCTAAAGATTCTTCATCCATCTCTAGCACTTGTAATCAATCAAATTCATTGTATTATAACATATTCTAACCCAAAATAACTTTATACAAGCCATTTACTGCCTTAAAGCAATGGTTGTGGGTTCTTATCCCATTTGGGACCAGAATCAATAAGTCTTTCTTCACACTTCTAAACATTCTTCATCCATCTCTAGGACTTGTAATCAATCAAATGCATTGTATTATAACATATTCTAACCCAAAATACTTTATACAATCCATTTACAGCCTCAAAGCATTGGTTGTGGGTTCTTATCCCATTTGGGACCAATTTTCAACAAGTCTTTCTTCACACTTCTAAAGATTCTTCATCCATCTCTAGCACTTGTAATCAATCAAATGCATTGTATTATAACATATTCTAACCAAAAATAACCTTTTACAAGCCATTTACTGCCTCAAAGCAATGGTTGTGGGTTCTTATCCCACTTGGGACCAGATTTCAATAAGTCTTTCTTCACACTTCTAAACATTCTTCATCCATCTCTAGCACTTGTAATCAATCAAATTCATTGTATTATAACATATTCTAACCCAAAATAACTTTATACAATCCATTTACAGCCTCAAAGCATTGGTTGTGGGTTCTTATCCCATTTGGGACCAATTTTCAACAAGTCTTTCTTCACACTTCTAAAGATTCTTCATCCATCTCTAGCACTTGTAATCAATCAAATTCATTGTATTATAACATATTCTAACCCAAAATAACTTTATACAAGCCATTTACAGCCTCAAAGCATTGGTTGTGGGTTCTTATCCCATTTGGGACCAATTTTCAACAAGTCTTTCTTCACACTTCTAAAGATTCTTCATCCATCTCTAGCACTTGTAATCAATCAAATTCATTGTATTATAACATATTCTAACCCAAAATAACTTTATACAAACCATTTACAGCCTCAAAGCATTGGTTGAGGGTTCTTATCCAATTTGGGACCAGATTTCAATAAGTCTTTCTTAACACTTCTAAACATTCTTCATCCATCTCTAGGACTTGTAATCAATCAAATTCATTGTATTATAACATATTCTAACCCAAAATAACTTTATACAAGCCATTTACAGCCTCAAAGCATTGGTTGTGGGTTCTTATCCCATTTGGGACCAGATTTCAATAAGTCTTTCTTCACACTTCTAAACATTCTTCATCCATCTCTAGGACTTGTAATCAATCAAATGCATTGTATTATAACATATTCTAACCCAAAATACTTTATACAATCCATTTACAGCCTCAAAGCATTGGTTGTGGGTTCTTATCCCATTTGGGACCAATTTTCAACAAGTCTTTCTTCACACTTCTAAAGATTCGTCATCCATCTCTAGCACTTGTAATCAATCAAATTCATTGTATTATAACATATTCTAACCCAAAATAACTTTATACAAGCCATTTATTGCCTCAAAGCATTGGTTTTGGGTTCTTATCCCATTTGGGACCAGATTTCAATAAGTCTTTCTTCACACTTCTAAACATTCTTCATGCATCTCTAGCACTTGTAATCAATCAAATGCATTGTATTATAACATATTCTAACCCAAAATAACCTTTTACAAGCCATTTACTGCCTCAAAGCAATGGTTGTGGGTTCTTATCCCACTTGGTACCAGATTTCAATAAGTCTTTCTTCACACTTCTAAAGATTCTTCATCCATCTCTAGCACTTGTAATCAATCAAATTCATTGTATTATAACATATTCTAACCCAAAATAACTTTATACAAACCATTTACAGCCTCAAAGCATTGGTTGTGGGTTCTTATCCAATTTGGGACCATATTTCAATAAGTCTTTCTTAACACTTCTAAACATTGTTCATCCATCTCTAGGACTTGTAATCAATCAAATTCATTGTATTATAACATATTCTAACCCAAAATAACTTTATACAAGCCATTTACAGCCTCAAAGCATTGGTTGTGGGTTCTTATCCCATTTGGGACCAGATTTCAATAAGTCTTTCTTCACACTTCTAAACATTCTTCATGCATCTCTAGCACTTGTAATCAATCAAATGCATTGTATTATAACATATTCTAACTCAAAATAACCTTTTACAAGCCATTTACTGCTTCAAAGCAATGGTTGTGGGTTCTTATCCCACTTGGTACCAGATTTCAATAAGTCTTTCTTCACACTTCTAAAGATTCTTCATCCATCTCTAGCACTTGTAATCAATCAAATTCATTGTATTATAACATATTCTAACCCAAAATAACTTTATACAATCCATTTACAGCCTCAAAGCATTGGTTGTGGGCTCTTATCCCATTTGGGACCAATTTTCAAAAAGTCTTTCTTCACACTTCTAAAGATTCTTCATCCATCTCTAGCACTTGTAATCAATCAAATTCATTGTATTATAACATATTCTAACCCAAAATAACTTTATACAATCCATTTACAGCCTCAAAGCATTGGTTGTGGGCTCTTATCCCATTTGGGACCAATTTTCAAAAAGTCTTTCTTCACACTTCTAAAGATTCTTCATCCATCTCTAGCACTTGTAATCAATCAAATGCATTGTATTATAACATATTCTAACCAAAAATAACCTTTTACAAGCCATTTACTGCCTCAAAGCAATGGTTGTGGGTTCTTATCCCACTTGGTACCAGATTTCAATAAGTCTTTCTTCACACTTCTAAAGATTCTTCATCCATCTCTAGCACTTGTAATCAATCAAATTCATTGTATTATAACATATTCTAACCCAAAATAACTTTATACAATCCATTTACAGCCTCAAAGCATTGGTTGTGGGTTCTTATCCCATTTGGGACCAATTTTCAACAAGTCTTTCTTCACACTTCTAAAGATTCTTCATCCATCTCTAGCACTTGTAATCAATCAAATTCATTGTATTATAACATATTCTAACCCAAAATAACTTTATACAAGCCATTTATTGCCTCAAAGCATTGGTTTTGGGTTCTTATCCCATTTGGGACCAGATTTCAATAAGTCTTTCTTCACACTTCTAAACATTCTTCATGCATCTCTAGCACTTGTAATCAATCAAATGCATTGTATTATAACATATTCTAACTCAAAATAACCTTTTACAAGCCATTTACTGCCTCAAAGCAATGGTTGTGGGTTCTTATCCCATTTGGGACCAAATTTCAATAAGTCTTTCTTCACACTTCTAAAGATTCTTCATCCATCTCTAGCACTTGTAATCAATCAAATTCATTGTATTATAACATATTCTAACCCAAAATAACTTTATACAATCCATTTACAGCCTCAAAGCATTGGTTGTGGGCTCTTATCCCATTTGGGACCAAATTTCAATAAGTGTTTCTTCACACTTCTAAACATTCTTCATGCATCTCTAGCACTTGTAATCAATCAAATGCATTGTATTATAACATATTCTAACCAAAAATAACCTTTTACAAGCTAATTACTGCCTCAAAGCAATGGTTGTTGGTTCTTATCCCATTTGGGACCAAATTTCAATAAGTCATTCTTCACACTTCTAAACATTCTTCATGCATATCTAGCACTTGTAATCAATCAAATTCATTGTATTATAACATATTTTACCCCAAAATAACTTTATACAATCCATTTACAGCCTCAAAGCATTGGTTGTGGGTTCTTATCCCATTTGGGACCAATTTTCAACAAGTCTTTCTTCTCACTTCTAAACATTCTTCATGTATCTCTAGCACTTGTAATCAATCAAATTCATTGTATTATAACATATTCTAACCCAAAATAACTTTAGAGAAGCCATTTTTTGCCTCAAAGCAATGGTTGTGGGTTCTTATCCCATTTTTGACCAACTTCAACAAGTCTTTCTTCACACTTCTAAACATTCTTCATCCATCCCTAGCACTTGTAATCAATCAAATTCATTGTATTGTAACATATTATAACCCAAAATAATTTTGTACAAGCTATTTACTTCCTCAAAGCAATGGTTGTGCGTTCTTATCCCATTTGGGACCAAATTTCAACAAGTCTTTTTCACACTTCTAAACATTATTAATCCATCTCTAACACTTGTAATCAATCAAATTCTTTGTATTATAACATGTTCTAACCCAAAATAACTTTATACAAGCCATTTACTGCCTCAAAGCAATGGTTGTGGGTTCTTATCCCATTTGGGACCAAATTTCAATAAGTATTTCTTCACACTTCTAAACATTCTTCATGCATCTCTAGCACTTGTAATCAATCAAATTCATTATATTATATCATATTATAACACTATACAACTCTATAGAAGCCATTCACTTCCTCAAAGCAATGGTTGTGGGTTCTTATCCCATTTGGGACCAAATTTCAATAAGTGTTTCTTCACACTTCTAAAGATTCTTCATGCATCTCTAGCACTGCTAATTAATCAAATTCATTGTATTATAACATATTATAACCCTATACAACTCTATACAAGCCATTTACTTCCTCAAAGCAATGGTTGTGGGTTCTTATCCCATTTGGGACCAAATTTCAATAAGTGTTTCTTCACACTTCTAAACATTCTTCATGCATCTCTAGCACTTGTAATCAATCAAATTCATTGTATTATAACATATTATAACCCTATGCAACTCTATAGAAGCCATTTACTTCCTCAAAGCAATGGTTGTGGGTTCTTATCCCATTTGGAACCAAATTTCAATAAGTGTTTCTTCACACTTCTAAACATTCTTCATGCATCTCTAGCACTTGTAATCAATCAAATTCATTGTATTATAAACATATTATAACCCTATACAACTCTATACAAGCTATTTACTTCCTCAAAGCAATGGTTGTGGGTTCTTATCCCATTTGGGACCAAATTTCAATAAGTGTTTCTTCACACTTCTAAACATTCTTCATGCATCTCTAGCACTTGTAATCAATCAAATTCATTGTTTTATAACATATTATAACCCTATGCAACTCTATAGAAGCCATTTACTTCCTCAAAGCAATGGTTGTGGGTTCTTATCCCATTTGGGACCAAATTTCAATAAGTGTTTCTTCACACTTCTAAACATTCTTCATGCATCTCTAGCACTTGTAACCAATCAAATTCATTGTATTATAACATATTATAACCCTATACAACTCTATACAAGCTATTTACTTCCTCAAAGCAATGGTTGTGGGTTCTTATCCTATTTGGGACCAAATTTCAATAAGTGTTTCTTCACACTTCTAAACATTCTTCATGCATCTCTAGCACTTGTAATCAATCAAATTCATTGTATTATAACATATTATAACCCTATGCAACTCTATAGAAGCCATTTACTTCCTCAAAGCAATGGTTGTGGGTTCTTATCCCATTTGGGACCAAATTTCAATAAGTGTTTCTCCACACTTCTAAACATTCTTCATGCATCTCTAGCAGTTGTAATCAATCAAATTCATTGTATTATAAACATATTATAACCCTATACAACTCTATACAAGCTATTTACTTCCTCAAAGCAATGGTTGTGGGTTCTTATCCCATTTGGGACCAAATTTCAATAAGTGTTTCTTCACACTTCTAAACATTCTTCATGCATCTCTAGCACTTGTAATCAATCAAATTCATTGTATTATAACATATTATAACCCTATGCAACTCTATAGAAGGTTTTTACTTCCTAAAAGCAATGGTTGTGGGTTCTTATCCCATTTGGGACCAAATTTCAATAAGTGTTTCTTCACACTTCTAAACATTCTTCATGCATCTCTAGCACTTGTAATCAATCAAATTCATTGTATTATAACATATTATAACCCTATGCAACTCTATAGAAGCCATTTACTTCCTCAAAGCAATGGTTGTGGGTTCTTATCCTATTTGGGACCAAATTTCAATAAGTATTTCTTCACACTTCTAAACATTCTTCATGCATCTCTAGCACTTGTAATCAATCAAATTCATTGTATTATAACATATTATAACCCTATGCAACTCTATAGAAGCCATTTACTTCCTCAAAGCAATGGTTGTGGGTTCTTATCCCATTTGGGACCAAATTTCAATAAGTGTTTCTCCACACTTCTAAACATTCTTCATGCATCTCTAGCAGTTGTAATCAATCAAATTCATTGTATTATAAACATATTATAACCCTATACAACTCTATACAAGCTATTTACTTCCTCAAACCAATGGTTGTGGGTTCTTATCCCATTTGGGACCAAATTTCAATAAGTGTTTCTTCACACTTCTAAACATTCTTCATGCATCTCTAGCACTTGTAATCAATCAAATTCATTGTATTATAACATATTATAACCCTATGCAACTCTATAGAAGGTTTTTACTTCCTCAAAGCAATGGTTGTGGGTTCTTATCCCATTTGGGACCAAATTTCAATAAGTGTTTCTTCACACTTCTAAACATTCTTCATGCATCTCTAGCACTTGTAATCAATCAAATTCATTGTATTATAACATATTATAACCCTATACAACTCTATACAAGCTATTTACTTCCTCAAAGCAATGGTTGTGGGTTCTTATCCCATTTGGGACCAAATTTCAATAAGTGTTTCTTCACACTTCTAAACATTCTTCATGCATCTCTAGCACTTGTAATCAATCAAATTCATTGTATTATAACATATTATAACCCTATGCAACTCTATAGAAGCCATTTACTTCCTCAAAGCAATGGTTGTGGGTTCTTATCCCATTTGGGACCAAATTTCAATAAGTGTTTCTTCACACTTCTAAACATTCTTCATGCATCTCTAGCACTTGTAATCAATCAAAATCATTGTATTATAGCATATTATAACCCTATACAACTCTATAGAAGCCATTCACTTCCTCAAAGCAATGGTTGTGGGTTCTTATCCCATTTGGGACCAAATTTCAATAAGTGTTTCTTCACACTTCTAATCATTCTTCATGCATCTCTAGCACTTGTAATCAATCAAATTCATTGTATTATAACATATTATAACCCTATACAACTCTATACAAGCCATTTACTTCCTCAAAGCAATGGTTGTGGGTTCTTATCCCATTTGGGACCAAATTTCAATAAGTGTTTCTTCACACTTCTAAACATTCTTCATGCATCTCTAGCACTTGTAATCAATCAAATTCATTGTATTATAACATATTATAACCCTATGCAACTCTATAGAAGCCATTTACTTCCTCAAAGCAATGGTTGTGGGTTCTTATCCCATTTGGGACCAAATTTCAATAAGTGTTTCTTCACACTTCTAAACATTCTTCATGCATCTCTAGCAGTTGTAATCAATCAAATTCATTGTATTATAAACATATTATAACCCTATACAACTCTATACAAGCTATTTACTTCCTCAAAGCAATGGTTGTGGGTTCTTATCCCATTTGGGACCAAATTTCAATAAGTGTTTCTTCACACTTCTAAACATTCTTCATGCATCTCTAGCACTTGTAATCAATCAAATTCATTGTATTATAACATATTATAACCCTATGCAACTCTATAGAAGCCATTTACTTCCTCAAAGCAATGGTTGTGTGTTCTTATCCTATTTGGAACCAAATTTCAATAAGTGTTTCTTCACACTTCTAAACATTCTTCATGCATCTCTAGCACTTGTAATCAATCAAATTCATTGTATTATAACATATTATAACCCTATGCAGCTCTATAGAAGGCTTTTACTTCCTCAAAGCAATGGTTGTGGGTTCTTATCCCATTTGGAACCAAATTTCAATAAGTGTTTCTTCACACTTCTAAACATTCTTCATGCATCTCTAGCACTTGTAATCAATCAAATTCATTGTATTATAACATATTATAACCCTATGCAACTCTATAGAAGCCATTTACTTCCTCAAAGCAATGGTTGTGGGTTCTTATCCCATTTGGGACCAAATTTCAATAAGTATTTCTTCACACTTCTAAACATTCTTCATGCATCTCTAGCACTTGTAATCAATCAAATTCATTGTATTATAAACATATTATAACCCTATACAACTCTATACAAGCTATTTACTTCCTCAAACCAATGGTTGTGGGTTCTTATCCCATTTGGGACCAAATTTCAATAAGTGTTTCTTCACACTTCTAAACATTCTTCATGCATCTCTAGCACTTGTAATCAATCAAATTCATTGTATTATAACATATTATAACCCTATGCAACTCTATAGAAGCCATTTACTTCCTCAAAGCAATGGTTGTGGGTTCTTATCCCATTTGGGACCAAATTTCAATAAGTATTTCTTCACACTTCTAAACATTCTTCATGCATCTCTAGCACTTGTAATCAATCAAATTCATTGTATTATTGTAAGATTTCGAAGAGAATGAGCTGCAAGATCCATTCTTCTCCATAAAACTCACTAGAGACTCACAAGAACACCAAATCTGACTTTGTGTGCTCTTGTGTATAACAACAAAGAAACGAGCTCAATGAGAGCTGTTCTTAAGTAGAATAAAGAGTTATACACGCCAATATGAGCTATGTATACTCAAGAATAAGTGTAAGAAGCAGTAGCTTACATACACCAATAAGAACCCAAAACCCTTATAGAATCGTTTAGATAGAATGGAAGAGAATGGAATTGAAAGAGAGGTAGAGACCAAGCATTGCCAAAGCTTGGGCTCTCCATAAGGGATTCAATAACCTAATCTACCCATTTGAGTGTAAAGAAGACGATTTTCTATATGGGGAAGACATCCCAAAAGAGAGCTTAACTTTATTAATGTGAAGCTTACATATTTATACAAAAATGAATGGGATAAGAGTATCCCTTCTAAAACCTAGTGAGCAACGGTCACATATACATTCACTTATACACTTTTGAATGTATATTGATGACAAATACTAAAGGAGAGAGTGACATCTCTCAAGTGGCCCCTTAGAAGCAACATGTGACTTCTCCCCACTTGTTTCTTCTTCTAAATGCAACATGTGACTTTGGGGAGAGAGGGGCTCGTCCAAGATGATAGTGACAGCTCCCAACGTCCCTTTTAAACTCACATGTGACTCCTTGCAACTTGCATTGCTTCCTCACACATGTGACTCCTCTTTTGGCGCCTAAACACATTTGAATCTAGGGACTTCTTCACTTCGTTCATCGACCCTAGATTTGCACATTCTTTATCATCTTGTTGTTCACCCTAGATTTGCACATCTTCATCTTGAAGATTGACCCGAACTTTGCACATTCTTCTTTGGTGATTAAACCCCGGTTTTGCACATCTTGGTGATGACCCGAACTTTGCACATCTTGATAACTTCATGAATGACCCGAACTTTGCACATCTTGATAACTTCATGAATGACCCGAACTTTGCACATCTTGATCACTTCATGAATGACCCGAACTTTGCACATCTTGATCACTTCATGAATGACCCGAACTTTGCACATCTTGATGTTGTGATCGATCGATCCCTTGATGTTGTGATCGATCGTTCCTTCATTGCTTGTGCTCATTTATTTCAATACTCCCCCTCAAGCTTGACCGGAAGGGATGGAGGTTAAGCTTGGACGTAAATGAGCATGATCAAGTATCAATCCTTGAACCACATGAACTCGCCCTAGTCTTCTAGACTTCGGACTTGAGCTTTCCCATTAGCTTCTTCCTCTCAATACTCCCCCTCAAGCTTGGACGTTGGGGACCAAAGGCCAAGCTTGCAACACGCAAATGACTACCTCATTAAAAACCTTAGCAAAGAAAACCTCTTGGGATAAAACTTTGCTAAGGGAAAAAGAGTATAGTCTTCACGGTTGAATGATTTAGCTATAGCCATGGTTTGAATGTAGGGTCACTTGGGCTTCTTGCTTTGACTTCTTGTTGAGACTCTAACCCTCCGTGTGTGTACTCGCTTAAGGAACTCCTCCTTTCGGTCACCACCATGGATTGATCTTTCTTTGTTTAGTCAAGCCACCATTAGCCTTGCTTCTTCCCTTTCCATACCATAGCTTTCATGATCCAACCGGTTCTCTTCTTCTCATCTAGCTTCTTTTGATGGCTTTCTTTCTCTTTTACACCTTCATTCAAAAGATGTAAAGAAATCTTAAGTATATGTGCCATAAGAATAACATTAAGCTTAGATGAGACTTGAGAGAACAAATTTAAATTGAACTACAAGAATATAAATCAGATAATAAACAAGAAATGCTGTTTTAAAACATGCTAAATCCAATTTAAATTCAGTTCATAAAAACAGATTTTAACAAATTGACTAATGTCATATAAATATTTTTTAAACTGATATTAAGCTTCTAAAACCTTATAAAATACTTATAAAAATATATTTCAACTTTTTAAATAATTTAAAAACGTTTGAAAAATACTTTAAAAATATTTTCAACTTTAAAATAATTTAAATTCGTTTTTAAAAACATTTTCACCGTTTAAAAACACAAAACAGAATTTAAGAAATATTTTTAAAAGAGAATATAAATGTAAATAAATTCAAACTTGATCAATCTAAATCAAAAATATGACTAACACTAATCATATTTTGACAACTTAACAATCCAAATCACAATCAACACCTAAAACCAGTTTAAACAATGAAGACTCCAATTATGATCATCATGCAATTTCAAGTTCAAATATGAGCAATTTAATCAACAAAAATTAAAGAGTAAGGTTTAGAATTAGCCTTTTGCTTCTTTGGTTTAATTGGTTGGATGAGACTTGATTTGCACCACCATTTGAGTTTCTGCCCCATGGGTCTCCTCTTCATGGTTAATGACTACTAGAACTCAATCCACCTCTTCTACATCCAACTTTGGATGAGCTTCATGATTGGCTTGGAGGCTTCTTCTCCAGCCGCTTCTTGCTTCTTTCTATCTTCTTTGTAGCTTCCTTTGAAGCTGGAGAGAGATAGAACACTTCTTGATTTCATTGGAAGCTCTTTTTTCGTTGCCATTCGATGGCCAACCGATCTCTTAACCGACCTTCATGGTCGATTGCTTCTTCTTATTCGCGTCAGAATGATATGTTCCCACTGAATGGGTCATAACTTCTTAACGCCTGCTTGTATCCGGATAATTTTACTTCCACTAGAAAGCTTACTCAATTTCCAAGAACTTCTATGAAGGACATTGGAGCTGAATCGCAGTGAAAGGCCTTCGTACGAGTCGATCTTTAAGACGCTTCGACAGAGACTTTGCTTCTTGCCGAGAATATAACCAGAATTTGTGACTTGGTAACCAAGATGTTGAATCATCTTTGGGAACCAATAACTTGAGTTTTCCATGGCTTGGGCCATCCCTTGAGTCAAGAAACCTTGTGCCTAGTATAATTGACACCTAGTGCACATCGAATCTTGAACTCCAACAACGTGACGCTAACACACATGTCTTGAGTTGATTCATCACTTTCCACCAGCTTGCCTTTCCATTAGGCGTCTCCACAAGAACTTCAACCATAGCATTCACCCTCGGTAAGCCTCGCAGGTTCTCCCTTGATCTTCCGGAGCTTTGACTCGCTAGAAAGAACATCCTTGTGGTCTCCAAAGCTTGATGGCCATTGGTTCTAACTTCAAGCATTGTGTTGCGCCTTCAAGAACCAAAAAGGTTCATAAGAGTATTTGTAACCAGAATGAGAGTATGAGTAACCAAGATTTTGAGAATAAGTAGCCAAGAGAATAGAGTAACCAGAATGAGAGATTTAGTAACCAAAGTATAAGAGATTTTGCGGAATAGAAAAGAGAATGAGTGTTTGGGTGTTTGTGGGTGTTTGGACAGAGATTTCCTCTGGATTTCTTTGCTTATAAAAGCCAAAGCAGCTCAGATCTTTCAACCTGGCTCTGATACCATGTAAGATTTCGAAGAGAATGAGCTGCAAGATCCATTCTTCTCCATAAAACTCACTAGAGACTCACAAGAACACCAAATCTGACTTTGTGTGCTCTTGTGTATAACAACAAAGAAACGAGCTCAATGAGAGCTGTTCTTAAGTAGAATAAAGAGTTATACACGCCAATATGAGCTATGTATACTCAAGAATAAGTGTAAGAAGCAGTAGCTTACATACACCAATAAGAACCCAAAACCCTTATAGAATCGTTTAGATAGAATGGAAGAGAATGGAATTGAAAGAGAGGTAGAGACCAAGCATTGCCAAAGCTTGGGCTCTCCATAAGGGATTCAATAACCTAATCTACCCATTTGAGTGTAAAGAAGACGATTTTCTATATGGGGAAGACATCCCAAAAGAGAGCTTAACTTTATTAATGTGAAGCTTACATATTTATACAAAAATGAATGGGATAAGAGTATCCCTTCTAAAACCTAGTGAGCAACGGTCACATATACATTCACTTATACACTTTTGAATGTATATTGATGACAAATACTAAAGGAGAGAGTGACATCTCTCAAGTGGCCCCTTAGAAGCAACATGTGACTTCTCCCCACTTGTTTCTTCTTCTAAATGCAACATGTGACTTTGGGGAGAGAGGGGCTCGTCCAAGATGATAGTGACAGCTCCCAACGTCCCTTTTAAACTCACATGTGACTCCTTGCAACTTGCATTGCTTCCTCACACATGTGACTCCTCTTTTGGCGCCTAAACACATTTGAATCTAGGGACTTCTTCACTTCGTTCATCGACCCTAGATTTGCACATTCTTTATCATCTTGTTGTTCACCCTAGATTTGCACATCTTCATCTTGAAGATTGACCCGAACTTTGCACATTCTTCTTTGGTGATTAAACCCCGGTTTTGCACATCTTGGTGATGACCCGAACTTTGCACATCTTGATAACTTCATGAATGACCCGAACTTTGCACATCTTGATAACTTCATGAATGACCCGAACTTTGCACATCTTGATCACTTCATGAATGACCCGAACTTTGCACATCTTGATCACTTCATGAATGACCCGAACTTTGCACATCTTGATGTTGTGATCGATCGATCCCTTGATGTTGTGATCGATCGTTCCTTCATTGCTTGTGCTCATTTATTTCAATACTCCCCCTCAAGCTTGACCGGAAGGGATGGAGGTTAAGCTTGGACGTAAATGAGCATGATCAAGTATCAATCCTTGAACCACATGAACTCGCCCTAGTCTTCTAGACTTCGGACTTGAGCTTTCCCATTAGCTTCTTCCTCTCAATAATTATAACATATTATAACCCTGTACAACTCTATACAAGCTATTTACTTCCTCAAAGCAATGGTTGTAGGTTCTTATCCTATTTGGGACCAAATTTCAATAAGTGTTTCTTCACACTTCTAAACATTCTTCATGCATCTCTAGCACTTGTAATCAATCAAATTCATTGTATTATAACATATTATAACCCTATGCAACTCTATAGAAGCCATTTACTTCCTCAAAGCAATGGTTGTGGGTTCTTATCCCATTTGGGACCAAATTTCAATAAGTGTTTCTCCACACTTCTAAACATTCTTCATGCATCTCTAGCAGTTGTAATCAATCAAATTCATTGTATTATAAACATATTATAACCCTATACAACTCTATACAAGCTATTTACTTCCTCAAACCAATGGTTGTGGGTTCTTATCCCATTTGGGACCAAATTTCAATAAGTGTTTCTTCACACTTCTAAACATTCTTCATGCATCTCTAGCACTTGTAATCAATCAAATTCATTGTATTATAACATATTATAACCCTATGCAACTCTATAGAAGGTTTTTACTTCCTCAAAGCAATGGTTGTGGGTTCTTATCCCATTTGGGACCAAATTTCAATAAGTGTTTCTTCACACTTCTAAACATTCTTCATGCATCTCTAGCACTTGTAATCAATCAAATTCATTGTATTATAACATATTATAACCCTATACAACTCTATACAAGCTATTTACTTCCTCAAAGCAATGGTTGTGGGTTCTTATCCCATTTGGGACCAAATTTCAATAAGTGTTTCTTCACACTTCTAAACATTCTTCATGCATCTCTAGCACTTGTAATCAATCAAATTCATTGTATTATAACATATTATAACCCTATGCAACTCTATAGAAGCCATTTACTTCCTCAAAGCAATGGTTGTGGGTTCTTATCCCATTTGGGACCAAATTTCAATAAGTGTTTCTTCACACTTCTAAACATTCTTCATGCATCTCTAGCACTTGTAATCAATCAAATTCATTGTATTATAACATATTATAACCCTATGCAGCTCTATAGAAGGCTTTTACTTCCTCAAAGCAATGGTTGTGGGTTCTTATCCCATTTGGGACCAAATTTCAATAAGTGTTTCTTCACACTTCTAAACATTCTTCATGCATCTCTAGCACTTGTAATCAATCAAATTCATTGTATTATAACATATTATAACCCTATGCAACTCTATAGAAGCCATTTACTTCCTCAAAGCAATGGTTGTGGGTTCTTATCCTATTTGGGACCAAATTTCAATAAGTGTTTCTTCACACTTCTAAACATTCTTCATGCATCTCTAGCACTTGTAACCAATCAAATTCATTGTATTATAACATATTATAACCCTATACAACTCTATACAAGCTATTTACTTCCTCAAAGCAATGGTTGTGGGTTCTTATCCTATTTGGGACCAAATTTCAATAAGTGTTTCTTCACACTTCTAAACATTCTTCATGCATCTCTAGCACTTGTAATCAATCAAATTCATTGTATTATAACATATTATAACCCTATGCAGCTCTATACAAGCTATTTACTTCCTCAAACCAATGGTTGTGGGTTCTTATCCCATTTGGGACCAAATTTCAATAAGTGTTTCTTCACACTTCTAAACATTCTTCATGCATCTCTAGCACTTGTAATCAATCAAATTCATTGTATTATAACATATTATAACCCTATGCAACTCTATAGAAGGTTTTTACTTCCTCAAAGCAATGGTTGTGGGTTCTTATCCCATTTGGGACCAAATTTCAATAAGTGTTTCTTCACACTTCTAAACATTCTTCATGCATCTCTAGCACTTGTAATCAATCAAATTCATTGTATTATAACATATTATAACCCTATACAACTCTATACAAGCTATTTACTTCCTCAAAGCAATGGTTGTGGGTTCTTATCCCATTTGGGACCAAATTTCAATAAGTGTTTCTTCACACTTCTAAACATTCTTCATGCATCTCTAGCACTTGTAATCAATCAAATTCATTGTATTATAACATATTATAACCCTATGCAACTCTATAGAAGCCATTTACTTCCTCAAAGCAATGGTTGTGGGTTCTTATCCCATTTGGGACCAAATTTCAATAAGTGTTTCTTCACACTTCTAAACATTCTTCATGCATCTCTAGCACTTGTAATCAATCAAATTCATTGTATTATAACATATTATAACCCTATACAACTCTATAGAAGCCATTCACTTCCTCAAAGCAATGGTTGTGGGTTCTTATCCCATTTGGGACCAAATTTCAATAAGTGTTTCTTCACACTTCTAAACATTCTTCATGCATCTCTAGCACTTGTAATCAATCAAATTCATTGTATTATAACATATTATAACCCTATACAACTCTATACAAGCCATTTACTTCCTCAAAGCAATGGTTGTGGGTTCTTATCCCATTTGGGACCAAATTTCAATAAGTGTTTCTTCACACTTCTAAACATTCTTCATGCATCTCTAGCACTTGTAATCAATCAAATTCATTGTATTATAACATATTATAACCCTATGCAACTCTATAGAAGGTTTTTACTTCCTCAAAGCAATGGTTGTGGGTTCTTATCCCATTTGGGACCAAATTTCAATAAGTGTTTCTCCACACTTCTAAACATTCTTCATGCATCTCTAGCAGTTGTAATCAATCAAATTCATTGTATTATAAACATATTATAACCCTATACAACACTATACAAGCTATTTACTTCCTCAAACCAATGGTTGTGGGTTCTTATCCCATTTGGGACCAAATTTCAATAAGTGTTTCTTCACACTTCTAAACATTCTTCATGCATCTCTAGCACTTGTAATCAATCAAATTCATTGTATTATAACATATTATAACCCTATGCAACTCTATAGAAGGTTTTTACTTCCTCAAAGCAATGGTTGTGGGTTCTTATCCCATTTGGGACCAAATTTCAATAAGTGTTTCTTCACACTTCTAAACATTCTTCATGCATCTCTAGCACTTGTAATCAAACAAATTCATTGTATTATAACATATTATAACCCTATACAACTCTATACAAGCTATTTACTTCCTCAAAGCAATGGTTGTAGGTTCTTATCCTATTTGGGACCAAATTTCAATAAGTGTTTCTTCACACTTCTAAACATTCTTCATGCATCTCTAGCACTTGTAACCAATCAAATTCATTGTATTATAACATATTATAACCCTATACAACTCTATACAAGCTATTTACTTCCTCAAAGCAATGGTTGTGGGTTCTTATCCTATTTGGGACAAATTTCAATAAGTGTTTCTTCACAGTTCTAAACATTCTTCATGCATCTCTAGCACTTGTAATCAATCAAATTCATTGTATTATAACATATTATAACCCTATGCAGCTCTATAGAAGGCTTTTACTTTCTCAAAGCAATGGTTGTGGGTTCTTATCCCATTTGGGACCAAATTTCAATAAGTGTTTCTTCACACTTCTAAACATTCTTCATGCATCTCTAGCACTTGTAATCAATCAAATTCATTGTATTATAACATATTATAACCCTATGCAACTCTATAGAAGCCATTTACTTCCTCAAAGCAATGGTTGTGGGTTCTTATCCTATTTGGGACCAAATTTCAATAAGTGTTTCTTCACACTTCTAAACATTCTTCATGCATCTCTAGCACTTGTAACCAATCAAATTCATTGTATTATAACATATTATAACCCTATACAACTCTATACAAGCTATTTACTTCCTCAAAGCAATGGTTGTGGGTTCTTATCCTATTTGGGACCAAATTTCAATAAGTGTTTCTTCACACTTCTAAACATTCTTCATGCATCTCTAGCACTTGTAATCAATCAAATTCATTGTATTATAACATATTATAACCCTATGCAGCTCTATACAAGCTATTTACTTCCTCAAACCAATGGTTGTGGGTTCTTATCCCATTTGGGACCAAATTTCAATAAGTGTTTCTTCACACTTCTAAACATTCTTCATGCATCTCTAGCACTTGTAATCAATCAAATTCATTGTATTATAACATATTATAACCCTATACAACTCTATACAAGCTATTTACTTCCTCAAAGCAATGGTTGTGGGTTCTTATCCTATTTGGGACCAAATTTCAATAAGTGTTTCTTCACACTTCTAAACATTCTTCATGCATCTCTAGCACTTGTAATCAATCAAATTCATTGTATTATAACATATTATAACCCTATGCAACTCTATAGAAGCCATTTACTTCCTCAAAGCAATGGTTGTGGGTTCTTATCCCATTTGGGACCAAATTTCAATAAGTGTTTCTTCACACTTCTAAACATTCTTCATGCATCTCTAGCACTTGTAACCAATCAAATTCATTGTATTATAACATATTATAACCCTATACAACTCTATACAAGCTATTTACTTCCTCAAAGCAATGGTTGTGGGTTCTTATCCCATTTGGGACCAAATTTCAATAAGTGTTTCTTCACACTTCTAATCATTCTTTATGCTCTTGTAGCACTGGTAATCAATCAAATTCATTGTATTATAACATATTATAACCCTATACAACTCTATACAAGCCATTTACTTCCTCAAAGCAATGGTTGTGGGTTCTTATCCCATTTGGGACCAAATTTCAATAAGTGTTTCTTCACACTTCTAAACATTCTTCATGCATCTCTAGCACTTGTAATCAATCAAATTCATTGTATTATAACATATTATAACCCTATGCAACTCTATAGAAGGCTTTTACTTCCTCAAAGCAATGGTTGTGGGTTCTTATCCCATTTGGGACCAAATTTCAATAAGTGTTTCTTCACACTTCTAAACATTCTTCATGCATCTCTAGCACTTGTAATCAATCAAATTCATTGTATTATAACATATTATAACCCTATGCAGCTCTATAGAAGGCTTTTACTTCCTCAAAGCAATGGTTGTGGGTTCTTATCCCATTTGGGACCAAATTTCAATAAGTGTTTCTTCACACTTCTAAACATTCTTCATGCATCTCTAGCACTTGTAATCAATCAAATTCATAGTATTATAACATATTATAACCCTATGCAACTCTATCGAAGCCATTTACTTCCTCAAAGCAATGGTTGTGGGTTCTTATCCTATTTGGGACCAAATTTCAATAAGTGTTTCTTCACACTTCTAAACATTCTTCATGCATCTCTAGCACTTGTAACCAATCAAATTCATTGTATTATAACATATTATAACCCTATACAACTCTATACAAGCTATTTACTTCCTCAAAGCAATGGTTGTGGGTTCATATCCCATTTGGGACCAAATTTTAACAAGTCTTTCTTCACACTTCTAAACATTCTTCATGCATCTCTAGCACTTGTAATCAATCAAATTCATTGTGTTATAACATATTATAACCCTATGCAACTCTATAGAAGCCATTTACTTCCTCAAAGCAATGGTTGTGGGTTCTTATCCCATTTGGGACCAAATTTCAATAAGTATTTCTTCACACTTCTAAACATTCTTCATGCATCTCTAGCACTTGTAATCAATCAAATTCATTGTATTATAACATATTATAACCCTATACAACTCTATACAAGCCATTTACTTCCTCAAAGCAATGGTTGTGGGTTCTTATCCCATTTGGGACCAAATTTCAATAAGTGTTTCTTCACACTTCTAAACATTCTTCATCCATCTCTAGCACTTGTAATCAATCAAATATATTGTATTATAACATATTATAACCCTATACAACTCAATACAAACCATTTACAGCCTCAAAGCATTGGTTGTGGGTTCTTATCCCATTTGGGACCAAATTTTAGCAAGTCTTTCTTCACACTTCTAAAGATTCTTCATCCATCTCTAATACTTATAATCAATCAAATTCATTGTATTATAACATATTCTAACCCAAAATAACTTTATACAAGCCATTTACTGCCTCAAAGCATTGGTTGTGGGTTCTTATCCCATTTGGGACCAGATTTCAATAAGTCTTTCTTCACACTTCTAAACATTCTTCATCCATCTCTAGGGCTTGTAATCAATCAAATTCATTGTATTATAACATATTCTAATCCAAAATAACTTTATACAAGCCATTTACTGCCTCAAAGCATTGGTTGTGGGTTTTTATCCCATTTGGGACCAAATTTCAACAAGTCTTTCTTCACACTTCTAAACATTCTTTATGCATGTCGAGCACTTGTAATCAATCAAATTCATTGTATTATAACATATTGTAACCCAAAATAACTTTATACAAGCCATTTACTGCCTCAAAGCATTGGTTGTGGGTTCTTATCCCATTTGGGACCAGATTTCAATAAGTCTTTCTTCACACTTCTAAACATTCTTCATCCATCTCTAGGGCTTGTAATCAATCAAATTCATTGTATTATAACATATTCTAACCCAAAATAACTTTATACAAGCCATTTACTGCCTCAAAGCATTGGTTGTGGGTTTTTATCCCATTTGGGACCAAATTTCAACAAGTCTTTCTTCACACTTCTAAACATTCTTTATGCATGTCTAGCACTTGTAATCAATCAAATTCATTGTATTATATCATATTCTAACCCAAAATAACCTTATACAAGCCATTTACTGCCTCAAAGCATTGGTTGTGGGTTCTTATCCCATTTGGGACCAGATTTCAATAAGTCTTTCTTCACACTTCTAAAGATTCTTCATCCATCTCTAGGGCTTATAATCAATCAAATTCATTGTATTATAACATATTCTAACCCAAAATAACTTTATACAAGCCATTTACTGCCTCAAAGCATTGGTTGTGGGTTCTTATCCCATTTGGGACCAGATTTCAATAAGTCTTTCTTCACACTTCTAAACATTCTTCATCCATCTCTAGGGCTTGTAATCAATCAAATTCATTGTATTATAACATATTCTAATCCAAAATAACTTTATACAAGCCATTTACTGCCTCAAAGCATTGGTTGTGGGTTCTTATCCCATTTGAGACCAAATTTCAACAAGTCTTTCTTCACACTTCTAAACATTCTTTATGCATGTCTAGCACTTGTAATCAATCAAATTCATTGTAATATAACATATTGTAACCCAAAATAACTTTATACAATCCATTTACAGCCTCAAAGCATTGGTTGTGGGTTCTTATCCCATTTGGGACCAAATTTTAACAAGTCTTTCTTCACACTTCTAAACATTCTTCATCCATCTCTAGCACTTGTAATCAATCAAATTCATTGTATTATAACATATTCTAACCCAAAATAACTTTATACAATCCATTTACCGCCTCAAAGCATTGGTTGTGGGTTCTTATCCCATTTGGGACCAAATTTTAACAAGTCTTTCTTCACACTTCTAAAGATTCTTCATCCATCTCTAGTACTTATAATCAATCAAATTCATTGTATTATAACATATTCTAACCCTAAATAACTTTATACAAGCCATTTACTGCCTCAAAGCATTGGTTGTGGGTTCTTATCCCATTTGGGACCAGATTTCAATAAGTCTTTCTTCACACTTCTAAACATTCTTCATCCATCTCTAGGGCTTGTAATCAATCAAATTCATTGTATTATAACATATTCTAACCCAAAATAACTTTATACAAGCCATTTACTGCCTCAAAGCATTGGTTGTGGGTTTTTATCCCATTTGGGACCAAATTTCAACAAGTCTTTCTTCACACTTCTAAACATTCTTTATGCATGTCTAGCACTTGTAATCAATCAAATTCATTGTATTATATCATATTCTAACCCAAAATAACCTTATACAAGCCATTTACTGCCTGAAAGCAATGATTGTGGGTTCTTATCCCATTTGGGACCAGAGTTCAATAAGTCTTGCTTCACACTTCTAAAGATTCTTCATCCATCTCTAGCACTTGTAATCAATCAAATTGGACCAGATTTCAATAAGTGTTTCTTCACAATTCTAAACATTCTTCATCCATCTCTAGCACTTGTAATCAATCAAATTCATTGTATTATAACATATTCTAACCCAAAATAACTTTATACAATCCATTTACAGCCTCAAAGCATTGGTTGTGGGTTCTTATCCCATTTGGGACCAAATTTTAACAAGTCTTTCTTCACACTTCTAAAGATTCTTCATCCATCTCTAGTACTTATAATCAATCAAATTCATTGTATTATAACATATTCTAACCCAAAATAACTTTATACAAGCCATTTACTGCCTCAAAGCATTGGTTGTGGGTTCTTATCCCATTTGGGACCAGATTTCAATAAGTCTTTCTTCACACTTCTAAACATTCTTCATCCATCTCTAGGGCTTGTAATCAATCAAATTCATTGTATTATAACATATTCTAATCCAAAATAACTTTATACAAGCCATTTACTGCCTCAAAGCATTGGTTGTGGGTTTTTATCCCATTTGGGACCAAATTTCAACAAGTCTTTCTTCACACTTCTAAACATTCTTTATGCATGTCGAGCACTTGTAATCAATCAAATTCATTGTATTATAACATATTGTAACCCAAAATAACTTTATACAAGCCATTTACTGCCTCAAAGCATTGGTTGTGGGTTCTTATCCCATTTGGGACCAGATTTCAATAAGTCTTTCTTCACACTTCTAAACATTCTTCATCCATCTCTAGGGCTTGTAATCAATCAAATTCATTGTATTATAACATATTCTAATCCAAAATAACTTTATACAAGCCATTTACTGCCTCAAAGCATTGGTTGTGGGTTTTTATCCCATTTGGGACCAAATTTCAACAAGTCTTTCTTCACACTTCTAAACATTCTTTATGCATGTCGAGCACTTGTAATCAATCAAATTCATTGTATTATAACATATTGTAACCCAAAATAACTTTATACAAGCCATTTACTGCCTCAAAGCATTGGTTGTGGGTTCTTATCCCATTTGGGACCAGATTTCAATAAGTCTTTCTTCACACTTCTAAACATTCTTCATCCATCTCTAGGGCTTGTAATCAATCAAATTCATTGTATTATAACATATTCTAACCCAAAATAACTTTATACAAGCCATTTACTGCCTCAAAGCATTGGTTGTGGGTTTTTATCCCATTTGGGACCAAATTTCAACAAGTCTTTCTTCACACTTCTAAACATTCTTTATGCATGTCTAGCACTTGTAATCAATCAAATTCATTGTATTATATCATATTCTAACCCAAAATAACCTTATACAAGCCATTTACTGCCTGAAAGCAATGATTGTGGGTTCTTATCCCATTTGGGACCAGAGTTCAATAAGTCTTGCTTCACACTTCTAAAGATTCTTCATCCATCTCTAGCACTTGTAATCAATCAAATTCATTGTATTATAACATATTCTAACCCAAAATAACTTTATACAAGCCATTTACTGCCTCAAAGCATTGGTTGTGGGTTTTTATCCCATTTGGGACCAAATTTCAACAAGTCTTTCTTCACACTTCTAAACATTCTTTATGCATGTCTAGCACTTGTAATCAATCAAATTCATTGTATTATATCATATTCTAACCCAAAATAACCTTATACAAGCCATTTACTGCCTGAAAGCAATGATTGTGGGTTCTTATCCCATTTGGGACCAGATTTCAACAAGTCTTTCTTCACACTTCTAAACATTCTTCATCCATCTCTAGGGCTTGTAATCAATCAAATTCATTGTATTATAACATATTCTAATCCAAAATAACTTTATACAAGCCATTTACTGCCTCAAAGCATTGGTTGTGGGTTTTTATCCCATTTGGGACAAAATTTCAACAAGTCTTTCTTCACACTTCTAAACATTCTTTATGCATGTCGAGCACTTGTAATCAATCAAATTCATTGTATTATAACATATTGTAACCCAAAATAACTTTATACAAGCCATTTACTGCCTCAAAGCATTGGTTGTGGGTTCTTATCCCATTTGGGACCAGATTTCAATAAGTCTTTCTTCACACTTCTAAACATTCTTCATCCATCTCTAGGGCTTGTAATCAATCAAATTCATTGTATTATATAATATTCTAATCCAAAATAACTTTATACAAGCCATTTACTGCCTCAAAGCATTGGTTGTGGGTTTTTATCCCATTTGGGACCAAATTTCAACAAGTCTTTCTTCACACTTCTAAACATTCTTTATGCATGTCGAGCACTTGTAATCAATCAAATTCATTGTATTATAACATATTGTAACCCAAAATAACTTTATACAAGCCATTTACTGCCTCAAAGCATTGGTTGTGGGTTCTTATCCCATTTGGGACCAGATTTCAATAAGTCTTTCTTCACACTTCTAAACATTCTTCATCCATCTCTAGGGCTTGTAATCAATCAAATTCATTGTATTATAACATATTCTAACCCAAAATAACTTTATACAAGCCATTTACTGCCTCAAAGCATTGGTTGTGGGTTTTTATCCCATTTGGGACCAAATTTCAACAAGTCTTTCTTCACACTTCTAAACATTCTTTATGCATGTCTAGCACTTGTAATCAATCAAATTCATTGTATTATATCATATTCTAACCCAAAATAACCTTATACAAGCCATTTACTGCCTCAAAGCATTGGTTGTGGGTTCTTATCCCATTTGGGACCAGATTTCAATAAGTCTTTCTTCACACTTCTAAAGATTCTTCATCCATCTCTAGGGCTTATAATCAATCAAATTCATTGTATTATAACATATTCTAACCCAAAATAACTTTATACAAGCCATTTACTGCCTCAAAGCATTGGTTGTGGGTTCTTATCCCATTTGGGACCAGATTTCAATAAGTCTTTCTTCACACTTCTAAACATTCTTCATCCATCTCTAGGGCTTGTAATCAATCAAATTCATTGTATTATAACATATTCTAATCCAAAATAACTTTATACAAGCCATTTACTGCCTCAAAGCATTGGTTGTGGGTTTTTATCCCATTTGAGACCAAATTTCAACAAGTCTTTCTTCACACTTCTAAACATTCTTTATGCATGTCTAGCACTTGTAATCAATCAAATTCATTGTAATATAACATATTGTAACCCAAAATAACTTTATACAATCCATTTACAGCCTCAAAGCATTGGTTGTGGGTTCTTATCCCATTTGGGACCAAATTTTAACAAGTCTTTCTTCACACTTCTAAACATTCTTCATCCATCTCTAGCACTTGTAATCAATCAAATTCATTGTATTATAACATATTCTAACCCAAAATAACTTTATACAATCCATTTACCGCCTCAAAGCATTGGTTGTGGGTTCTTATCCCATTTGGGACCAAATTTTAACAAGTCTTTCTTCACACTTCTAAAGATTCTTCATCCATCTCTAGTACTTATAATCAATCAAATTCATTGTATTATAACATATTCTAACCCTAAATAACTTTATACAAGCCATTTACTGCCTCAAAGCATTGGTTGTGGGTTCTTATCCCATTTGGGACCAGATTTCAATAAGTCTTTCTTCACACTTCTAAACATTCTTCATCCATCTCTAGGGCTTGTAATCAATCAAATTCATTGTATTATAACATATTCTAACCCAAAATAACTTTATACAAGCCATTTACTGCCTCAAAGCATTGGTTGTGGGTTTTTATCCCATTTGGGACCAAATTTCAACAAGTCTTTCTTCACACTTCTAAACATTCTTTATGCATGTCTAGCACTTGTAATCAATCAAATTCATTGTATTATATCATATTCTAACCCAAAATAACCTTATACAAGCCATTTACTGCCTGAAAGCAATGATTGTGGGTTCTTATCCCATTTGGGACCAGAGTTCAATAAGTCTTGCTTCACACTTCTAAAGATTCTTCATCCATCTCTAGCACTTGTAATCAATCAAATTCATTGTATTATAACATATTCTAACCCAAAATAACTTTATACAAGCCATTTATAGCCTCAAGGCATTGCTTGTGGATTCTTATCCCATCTGGGACCAGAGTTCAATAAGTCTTGCTTCACACTTCTAAAGATTCTTCATCCATCTCTAGGGCTTGTAATCAATCAAATTCATTGTATTATAACATATTCTAACCCAAAATAGCCTTATACAAGCTATTTACTGCCTCAAAGCAATGGTTGTGGGTTCTTATCCCATTTGGGACCAGATTTCAACAAGTCTTTCTTCACACTTCTAAACATTCTTCATCCATCTCTAGGGCTTGTAATCAATCAAATTCATTGTATTATAACATATTCTAACCCAAAATAACTTTATACAATCCATTTACAGCCTCAAAGCATTGGTTGTGGGTTCTTATCCCATTTGGGACCAAAATTTAACAAGTCTTTCTTCAAACTTCTAAAGATTCTTCATCCATCTCTAGTACTTGTAATCAATCAAATTCATTATATTATAACATCTTATATCCCAAAATAACTTTATACAAGCCATTTATAGCCTCAAAGCATTGGTTGTGGGTTTTTATCCCATTTGAGACCAGATTTCAGTAAGTCTTTCTTCACTCTTCTAAGCATTCTTCATCCATCTCTAGCACTTGTAATCAATCAAATTCATTGTATTATAATATATTCTAACCCAAAATAACTTTATACAAGCCATTTACTGCCTCAAAGCATAGGTTGTGGGTTCTTATCCCATATGGGACCAGATTTCAATAAGTGTTTCTTCACAATTCTAAACATTCTTCATCCATCTCTAGCACTTGTAATCAATCAAATTCATTGTATTATAACATATTCTAACCCAAAATAACTTTATACAATCCATTTACAGCCTCAAAGCATTGGTTGTGGGTTCTTATCCCATTTGGGACCAAATTTTAACAAGTCTTTCTTCACACTTCTAAAGATTCTTCATCCATATCTAGTACTTATAATCAATCAAATTCATTGTATTATAACATATTCTAACCCAAAATAACTTTATACAAGCCATTTACTGCCTCAAAGCATTGGTTGTGGGTTCTTATCCCATTTGGGACCAGATTTCAATAAGTCTTTCTTCACACTTCTAAACATTCTTCATCCATCTCTAGGGCTTGTAATCAATCAAATTCATTGTATTATAACATATTCTAATCCAAAATAACTTTATACAAGCCATTTACTGCCTCAAAGCATTGGTTGTGGGTTTTTATCCCATTTGGGACCAAATTTCAACAAGTCTTTCTTCACACTTCTAAACATTCTTTATGCATGTCGAGCACTTGTAATCAATCAAATTCATTGTATTATAACATATTGTAACCCAAAATAACTTTATACAAGCCATTTACTGCCTCAAAGCATTGGTTGTGGGTTCTTATCCCATTTGGGACCAGATTTCAATAAGTCTTTCTTCACACTTCTAAACATTCTTCATCCATCTCTAGGGCTTGTAATCAATCAAATTCATTGTATTATAACATATTCTAATCCAAAATAACTTTATACAAGCCATTTACTGCCTCAAAGCATTGGTTGTGGGTTTTTATCCCATTTGGGACCAAATTTCAACAAGTCTTTCTTCACACTTCTAAACATTCTTTATGCATGTCGAGCACTTGTAATCAATCAAATTCATTGTATTATAACATATTGTAACCCAAAATAACTTTATACAAGCCATTTACTGCCTCAAAGCATTGGTTGTGGGTTCTTATCCCATTTGGGACCAGATTTCAATAAGTCTTTCTTCACACTTCTAAACATTCTTCATCCATCTCTAGGGCTTGTAATCAATCAAATTCATTGTATTATAACATATTCTAACCCAAAATAACTTTATACAAGCCATTTACTGCCTCAAAGCATTGGTTGTGGGTTTTTATCCCATTTGGGACCAAATTTCAACAAGTCTTTCTTCACACTTCTAAACATTCTTTATGCATGTCTAGCACTTGTAATCAATCAAATTCATTGTATTATATCATATTCTAACCCAAAATAACCTTATACAAGCCATTTACTGCCTGAAAGCAATGATTGTGGGTTCTTATCCCATTTGGGACCAGAGTTCAATAAGTCTTGCTTCACACTTCTAAAGATTCTTCATCCATCTCTAGCACTTGTAATCAATCAAATTCATTGTATTATAACATATTCTAACCCAAAATAACTTTATACAAGCCATTTACTGCCTCAAAGCATTGGTTGTGGGTTTTTATCCCATTTGGGACCAAATTTCAACAAGTCTTTCTTCACACTTCTAAACATTCTTTATGCATGTCTAGCACTTGTAATCAATCAAATTCATTGTATTATATCATATTCTAACCCAAAATAACCTTATACAAGCCATTTACTGCCTGAAAGCAATGATTGTGGGTTCTTATCCCATTTGGGACCAGATTTCAACAAGTCTTTCTTCACACTTCTAAACATTCTTCATCCATCTCTAGGGCTTGTAATCAATCAAATTCATTGTATTATAACATATTCTAATCCAAAATAACTTTATACAAGCCATTTACTGCCTCAAAGCATTGGTTGTGGGTTTTTATCCCATTTGGGACCAAATTTCAACAAGTCTTTCTTCACACTTCTAAACATTCTTTATGCATGTCGAGCACTTGTAATCAATCAAATTCATTGTATTATAACATATTGTAACCCAAAATAACTTTATACAAGCCATTTACTGCCTCAAAGCATTGGTTGTGGGTTCTTATCCCATTTGGGACCAGATTTCAATAAGTCTTTCTTCACACTTCTAAACATTCTTCATCCATCTCTAGGGCTTGTAATCAATCAAATTCATTGTATTATATAATATTCTAATCCAAAATAACTTTATACAAGCCATTTACTGCCTCAAAGCATTGGTTGTGGGTTTTTATCCCATTTGGGACCAAATTTCAACAAGTCTTTCTTCACACTTCTAAACATTCTTTATGCATGTCGAGCACTTGTAATCAATCAAATTCATTGTATTATAACATATTGTAACCCAAAATAACTTTATACAAGCCATTTACTGCCTCAAAGCATTGGTTGTGGGTTCTTATCCCATTTGGGACCAGATTTCAATAAGTCTTTCTTCACACTTCTAAACATTCTTCATCCATCTCTAGGGCTTGTAATCAATCAAATTCATTGTATTATAACATATTCTAACCCAAAATAACTTTATACAAGCCATTTACTGCCTCAAAGCATTGGTTGTGGGTTTTTATCCCATTTGGGACCAAATTTCAACAAGTCTTTCTTCACACTTCTAAACATTCTTTATGCATGTCTAGCACTTGTAATCAATCAAATTCATTGTATTATATCATATTCTAACCCAAAATAACCTTATACAAGCCATTTACTGCCTGAAAGCAATGATTGTGGGTTCTTATCCCATTTGGGACCAGAGTTCAATAAGTCTTGCTTCACACTTCTAAAGATTCTTCATCCATCTCTAGCACTTGTAATCAATCAAATTCATTGTATTATAACATATTCTAACCCAAAATAACTTTATACAAGCCATTTACTGCCTCAAAGCATTGGTTGTGGGTTTTTATCCCATTTGGGACCAAATTTCAACAAGTCTTTCTTCACACTTCTAAACATTCTTTATGCATGTCTAGCACTTGTAATCAATCAAATTCATTGTATTATATCATATTCTAACCCAAAATAACCTTATACAAGCCATTTACTGCCTGAAAGCAATGATTGTGGGTTCTTATCCCATTTGGGACCAGATTTCAATAAGTCTTTCTTCACAGTTCTAAAGATTCTTCATCCATCTCTAGGGCTTGTAATCAATCAAATTCATTGTATTATAACATATTCTAACCCAAAATAGCCTTATACAAGCTATTTACTGCCTCAAAGCAATGGTTGTGGGTTCTTATCCCATTTGGGACCAGATTTCAACAAGTCTTTCTTCACACTTCTAAACATTCTTCATCCATCTATAGGGCTTGTAATCAATCAAATTCATTGTATTATAATATATTCTAACCCAAAATAACTTTATACAATCCATTTACAGCCTCAAAGCATTGGTTGTGGGTTCTTATCCCATATGGGACCAGATTTCAATAAGTCTTTCTTCACACTTCTAAACATTCTTCATCCATCTCTAGCACTTGTAATCAATCAAATTCATTGTATTATAACATATTCTAACCCAAAATAACTTTATACAATCCATTTATAGCCTCAAAGCATTGGTTGTGGGTTCTTATCCCATTTGGGACCAAATTTTAACAAGTCTTTCTTCACACTTCTAAAGATTCTTCATCCATCTCTAGTACTTATAATCAATCAAATTCATTGTATTATAACATATTCTAACCCAAAATAACTTTATACAAGCCATTTACTGCCTCAAAGCATTGGTTGTGGGTTCTTATCCCATTTGGGACCAGATTTCAATAAGTCTTTCTTCACACTTCTAAACATTCTTCATCCATCTCTAGGGCTTGTAATCAATCAAATTCATTGTATTATAACATATTCTAATCCAAAATAACTTTATACAAGCCATTTACTGCCTCAAAGCATTGGTTGTGGGTTTTTATCCCATTTGGGACCAAATTTCAACAAGTCTTTCTTCACACTTCTAAACATTCTTTATGCATGTCGAGCACTTGTAATCAATCAAATTTATTGTATTATAACATATTGTAACCCAAAATAACTTTATACAAGCCATTTACTGCCTCAAAGCATTGGTTGTGGGTTCTTATCCCATTTGGAACCAGATTTCAACAAGTCTTTCTTCACACTTCTAAACATTCTTCATCCATCTCTAGGGCTTGTAATCAATCAAATTCATTGTATTATAACATATTCTAATCCAAAATAACTTTATACAAGCCATTTACTGCCTCAAAGCATTGGTTGTGGGTTTTTATCCCATTTGGGACCAAATTTCAACAAGTCTTTCTTCACACTTCTAAACATTCTTTATGCATGTCGAGCACTTGTAATCAATCAAATTCATTGTATTATAACATATTGTAACCCAAAATAACTTTATACAAGCCATTTACTGCCTCAAAGCATTGGTTGTGGGTTCTTATCCCATTTGGGACCAGATTTCAATAAGTCTTTCTTCACACTTCTAAACATTCTTCATCCATCTCTAGGGCTTGTAATCAATCAAATTCATTGTATTATATAATATTCTAATCCAAAATAACTTTATACAAGCCATTTACTGCCTCAAAGCATTGGTTGTGGGTTTTTATCCCATTTGGGACCAAATTTCAACAAGTCTTTCTTCACACTTCTAAACATTCTTTATGCATGTCGAGCACTTGTAATCAATCAAATTCATTGTATTATAACATATTGTAACCCAAAATAACTTTATACAAGCCATTTACTGCCTCAAAGCATTGGTTGTGGGTTCTTATCCCATTTGGGACCAGATTTCAATAAGTCTTTCTTCACACTTCTAAACATTCTTCATCCATCTCTAGGGCTTGTAATCAATCAAATTCATTGTATTATAACACATTCTAACCCAAAATAACTTTATACAAGCCATTTACTGCCTCAAAGCATTGGTTGTGGGTTTTTATCCCATTTGGGACCAAATTTCAACAAGTCTTTCTTCACACTTCTAAACATTCTTTATGCATGTCTAGCACTTGTAATCAATCAAATTCATTGTATTATATCATATTCTAACCCAAAATAACCTTATACAAGCCATTTACTGCCTGAAAGCAATGATTGTGGGTTCTTATCCCATTTGGGACCAGAGTTCAATAAGTCTTGCTTCACACTTCTAAAGATTCTTCATCCATCTCTAGCACTTGTAATCAATCAAATTCATTGTATTATAACATATTCTAACCCAAAATAACTTTATACAAGCCATTTACTGCCTCAAAGCATTGGTTGTGGGTTTTTATCCCATTTGGGACCAAATTTCAACAAGTCTTTCTTCACACTTCTAAACATTCTTTATGCATGTCTAGCACTTGTAATCAATCAAATTCATTGTATTATATCATATTCTAACCCAAAATAACCTTATACAAGCCATTTACTGCCTGAAAGCAATGATTGTGGGTTCTTATCCCATTTGGGACCAGATTTCAATAAGTCTTTCTTCACAGTTCTAAAGATTCTTCATCCATCTCTAGGGCTTGTAATCAATCAAATTCATTGTATTATAACATATTCTAACCCAAAATAGCCTTATACAAGCTATTTACTGCCTCAAAGCAATGGTTGTGGGTTCTTATCCCATTTGGGACCAGATTTCAACAAGTCTTTCTTCACACTTCTAAACATTCTTCATCCATCTATAGGGCTTGTAATCAATCAAATTCATTGTATTATAATATATTCTAACCCAAAATAACTTTATACAATCCATTTACAGCCTCAAAGCATTGGTTGTGGGTTCTTATCCCATATGGGACCAGATTTCAATAAGTCTTTCTTCACACTTCTAAACATTCTTCAACCATCTCTAGCACTTGTAATCAATCAAATTCATTGTATTATAACATATTCTAACCCAAAATAACTTTATACAATCCAATTACAGCCTCAAAGCATTGGTTGTGGGTTCTTATCCCATTTGGGACCAAATTTTAACAAGTCTTTCTTCACACTTCTAAAGATTCTTCATCCATCTCTAGTACTTATAATCAATTAAATTCATTGTATTATAACATATTCTAACCCAAAATAACTTTATACAAGCCATTTACTGCCTCAAAGCATTGGTTGTGGGTTCTTATCCCATTTGGGACCAGATTTCAATAAGTGTTTCTTCACACTTCTAAACATTCTTCATCCATCTCTAGCACTTGTAATCAATCAAATTCATTGTATTATAACATATTCTAACCCAAAATAACTTTATACAATCCATTTACAGCCTCAAAGCATTGGTTGTGGGTTCTTATCCCATTTGGGACCAAATTTTAACAAGTCTTTCTTCACACTTCTAAAGATTCTTCATCCATCTCTAGTACTTATAATCAATCAAATTCATTGTATTATAACATATTCTAACCCAAAATAACTTTATACAAGCCATTTACTGCCTCAAAGCATTGGTTGTGGGTTCTTATCCCATTTGGGACCAGATTTCAATAAGTCTTTCTACACACTTCTAAACATTCTTCATCCATCTCTAGGGCTTGTAATCAATCAAATTCATTGTATTATAACATATTCTAATCCAAAATAACTTTATACAAGCCATTTACTGCCTCAAAGCATTGGTTGTGGGTTTTTATCCCATTTGGGACCAAATTTCAACAAGTCTTTCTTCACACTTCTAAACATTCTTTATGCATGTCGAGCACTTGTAATCAATCAAATTTATTGTATTATAACATATTGTAACCCAAAATAACTTTATACAAGCCATTTACTGCCTCAAAGCATTGGTTGTGGGTTCTTATCCCATTTGGAACCAGATTTCAATAAGTCTTTCTTCACAGTTCTAAAGATTCTTCATCCATCTCTAGGGCTTGTAATCAATCAAATTCATTGTATTATAACATATTCTAACCCAAAATAGCCTTATACAAGCTATTTACTGCCTCAAAGCAATGGTTGTGGGTTCTTATCCCATTTGGGACCAGATTTCAACAAGTCTTTCTTCACACTTCTAAACATTCTTCATCCATCTATAGGGCTTGTAATCAATCAAATTCATTGTATTATAATATATTCTAACCCAAAATAACTTTATACAATCCATTTACAGCCTCAAAGCATTGGTTGTGGGTTCTTATCCCATTTGGGACCAGAGTTCAATAAGTCTTGCTTCACACTTCTAAAGATTCTTCATCCATCTCTAGCACTTGTAATCAATCAAATTCATTGTATTATAACATATTCTAACCCAAAATAACTTTATACAAGCCATTTACTGCCTCAAAGCATTGGTTGTGGGTTTTTATCCCATTTGGGACCAAATTTCAACAAGTCTTTCTTCACACTTCTAAACATTCTTTATGCATGTCTAGCACTTGTAATCAATCAAATTCATTGTATTATATCATATTCTAACCCAAAATAACCTTATACAAGCCATTTACTGCCTGAAAGCAATGATTGTGGGTTCTTATCCCATTTGGGACCAGATTTCAATAAGTCTTTCTTCACAGTTCTAAAGATTCTTCATCCATCTCTAGGGCTTGTAATCAATCAAATTCATTGTATTATAACATATTCTAACCCAAAATAGCCTTATACAAGCTATTTACTGCCTCAAAGCATTGGTTGTGGGTTCTTATCCCATTTGGGACCAGATTTCAACAAGTCTTTCTTCACACTTCTAAACATTCTTCATCCATCTATAGGGCTTGTAATCAATCAAATTCATTGAATTATAATATATTCTAACCCAAAATAACTTTATACAATCCATTTACAGCCTCAAAGCATTGGTTGTGGGTTCTTATCCCATATGGGACCAGATTTCAATAAGTCTTTCTTCACACTTCTAAACATTCTTCAACCATCTCTAGCACTTGTAATCAATCAAATTCATTGTATTATAACATATTCTAACCCAAAATAACTTTATACAATCCAATTACAGCCTCAAAGCATTGGTTGTGGGTTCTTATCCCATTTGGGACCAAATTTTAACAAGTCTTTCTTCACACTTCTAAAGATTCTTCATCCATCTCTAGGGCTTGTAATCAATCAAATTCATTGTATTATAACATATTCTAACCCAAAATAACTTTATACAAGCCATTTACTGCCTCAAAGCATTGGTTGTGGGTTTTTATCCCATTTGGGACCAAATTTCAACAAGTCTTTCTTCACACTTCTAAACATTCTTTATGCATGTCGAGCACTTGTAATCAATCAAATTTATTGTATTATAACATATTGTAACCCAAAATAACTTTATACAAGCCATTTACTGCCTCAAAGCATTGGTTGTGGGTTCTTATCCCATTTGGAACCAGATTTCAATAAGTCTTTCTTCACAGTTCTAAAGATTCTTCATCCATCTCTAGGGCTTGTAATCAATCAAATTCATTGTATTATAACATATTCTAACCCAAAATAGCCTTATACAAGCTATTTACTGCCTCAAAGCAATGGTTGTGGGTTCTTATCCCATTTGGGACCAGATTTCAACAAGTCTTTCTTCACACTTCTAAACATTCTTCATCCATCTATAGGGCTTGTAATCAATCAAATTCATTGTATTATATCATATTCTAACCCAAAATAACCTTATACAAGCCATTTACTGCCTGAAAGCAATGATTGTGGGTTCTTATCCCATTTGGGACCAGAGTTCAATAAGTCTTGCTTCACACTTCTAAAGATTCTTCATCCATCTCTAGCACTTGTAATCAATCAAATTCATTGTATTATAACATATTCTAACCCAAAATAACTTTATACAAGCCATTTACTGCCTCAAAGCATTGGTTGTGGGTTTTTATCCCATTTGGGACCAAATTTCAACAAGTCTTTCTTCACACTTCTAAACATTCTTTATGCATGTCTAGCACTTGTAATCAATCAAATTCATTGTATTATATCATATTCTAACCCAAAATAACCTTATACAAGCCATTTACTGCCTGAAAGCAATGATTGTGGGTTCTTATCCCATTTGGGACCAGATTTCAATAAGTCTTTCTTCACAGTTCTAAAGATTCTTCATCCATCTCTAGGGCTTGTAATCAATCAAATTCATTGTATTATAACATATTCTAACCCAAAATAGCCTTATACAAGCTATTTACTGCCTCAAAGCAATGGTTGTGGGTTCTTATCCCATTTGGGACCAGATTTCAACAAGTCTTTCTTCACACTTCTAAACATTCTTCAACCATCTCTAGCACTTGTAATCAATCAAATTCATTGTATTATAACATATTCTAACCCAAAATAACTTTATACAATCCAATTACAGCCTCAAAGCATTGGTTGTGGGTTCTTATCCCATTTGGGACCAAATTTTAACAAGTCTTTCTTCACACTTCTAAAGATTCTTCATCCATCTCTAGTACTTATAATCAATTAAATTCATTGTATTATAACATATTCTAACCCAAAATAACTTTATACAAGCCATTTACTGCCTCAAAGCATTGGTTGTGGGTTCTTATCCCATTTGGGACCAGATTTCAATTAGTGTTTCTTCACACTTCTAAACATTCTTCATCCATCTCTAGCACTTGTAATCAATCAAATTCATTGTATTATAACATATTCTAACCCAAAATAACTTTATACAATCCATTTACAGCCTCAAAGCATTGGTTGTGGGTTCTTATCCCATTTGGGACCAAATTTTAACAAGTCTTTCTTCACACTTCTAAAGATTCTTCATCCATCTCTAGTACTTATAATCAATCAAATTCATTGTATTATAACATATTCTAACCCAAAATAACTTTATACTGTAAGATTTCAAAGAGAATGAGCTGCAAGATCCAATCTCCTCCATTAAACTCACAAGAGACTCACAAGAACACCAAATCTGACTTTGTGTGTTCTTGTGTATAACAACAAAGAAACGAGCTCAATGAGAGCTGTTCTTAAGTAGAATAAAGATTTATACACGCCAATATGAGCTGTGTATACTCAAGAATAAGTGTAAGAAGCAGTAGCTTACATACACCAATAAGAACCCAAAACCCTTATAGAATCGTTTAGAGATAATGGAAGAGAATGAAATTGAAAGAGAGGTAGAGACCAAGCATTGCCAAAGCTTGGGCTCTCCATAAGAGATTCAATAACCTAATCTACCCATTTTGTAAGTATAGAGACGATTTTGTATAAAGGGGAAGACTCCCAAAAGAGAGCTTAACTTTTATTATGCATAAGCTTACATATTTATACACAAAATGAATGGGATAAGAGTATCCCTTCTAGACCTAGTTACAAACGGTCATATACATTTAAATATACTTATTTAAACTTAAATCTACACAAATTATAGAAGAGAAAGTGACATGAAGAGAGAGGGAGAGTTGCACCCAAGGCTTGATAGCGACAGCTCATAAACGGATCTTTAGGTGCAACATGTGAGTCTTCTTCCTTCTTGCTTCATTTTAAACGACCAAAATGCTTTGCTGGAGTGATGGGGACAGCTTCTAGACTCTTCTTAACTTCACATGTGATTTGTTGCAACTTGCTTTGCTACCAAACACATGTGACACTTCATTTCCCTCTTAAACACATTTGAATGTGTGTCCATATTTGTTGAACGTTTATGGCCTTTCTTCTTTTGATTCTTGGGCTGTTAAGAGTTGAAACATGTCTTGGGCCTTCACTGAACTCATTTGATGAAAGCTCTACACGAACAACCTTTTCTTGCCCATCTTCATCTCGACAATTCCTTCGGACCGATCGTTCTAGTATATAGATCGATCGGTCGCTTGTTATTGCTCGACAGTTCTTACGGACCGATCGTTCTAGTGTATAGATCGATCGGTCCCTTGTTGTTGATCACAACAACTCATGGAGGATAGCTCATGTCTTCATCCGTAGTACTTGCCTTCAGCCTTGACACTCTTAAGCTTCTTCTTATATCCATGATAACCCATTTACTTTGATCACAAAGTCCGTACGACATGCGTTGAATGCACTTATGATCAAACCACCGGATGTATGATCTAGCTTCTTTCATCACTTCTTCCCATCGAGTTCAGTACCTTCTTGACTTGTGCTCATTTATTTCAATATATACAAGCCATTTACTGCCTCAAAGCATTGGTTGTGGGTTCTTATCCCATTTGGGACCAGATTTCAATAAGTCTTTCTTCACACTTCTAAACATTCTTCATCCATCTCTAGGGCTTGTAATCAATCAAATTCATTGTATTATAACATATTCTAATCCAAAATAACTTTATACAAGCCATTTACTGCCTCAAAGCATTGGTTGTGGGTTTTTATCCCATTTGGGACCAAATTTCAACAAGTCTTTCTTCACACTTCTAAACATTCTTTATGCATGTCGAGCACTTGTAATCAATCAAATTCATTGTATTATATCATATTCTAACCCAAAATAACCTTATACAAGCCATTTACTGCCTGAAAGCAATGATTGTGGGTTCTTATCCCATTTGGGACCAGAGTTCAATAAGTCTTGCTTCACACTTCTAAAGATTCTTCATCCATCTCTAGCACTTGTAATCAATCAAATTCATTGTATTATAACATATTCTAACCCAAAATAACTTTATACAAGCCATTTACTGCCTCAAAGCATTGGTTGTGGGTTTTTATCCCATTTGGGACCAAATTTCAACAAGTCTTTCTTCACACTTCTAAACATTCTTTATGCATGTCTAGCACTTGTAATCAATCAAATTCATTGTATTATATCATATTCTAACCCAAAATAACCTTATACAAGCCATTTACTGCCTGAAAGCAATGATTGTGGGTTCTTATCCCATTTGGGACCAGATTTCAATAAGTCTTTCTTCACAGTTCTAAAGATTCTTCATCCATCTCTAGGGCTTGTAATCAATCAAATTCATTGTATTATAACATATTCTAACCCAAAATAGCCTTATACAAGCTATTTACTGCCTCAAAGCAATGGTTGTGGGTTCTTATCCCATTTGGGACCAGATTTCAACAAGTCTTTCTTCACACTTCTAAACATTCTTCAACCATCTCTAGCACTTGTAATCAATCAAATTCATTGTATTATAACATATTCTAACCCAAAATAACTTTATACAATCCAATTACAGCCTCAAAGCATTGGTTGTGGGTTCTTATCCCATTTGGGACCAAATTTTAACAAGTCTTTCTTCACACTTCTAAAGATTCTTCATCCATCTCTAGTACTTATAATCAATTAAATTCATTGTATTATAACATATTCTAACCCAAAATAACTTTATACAAGCCATTTACTGCCTCAAAGCATTGGTTGTGGGTTCTTATCCCATTTGGGACCAGATTTCAATTAGTGTTTCTTCACACTTCTAAACATTCTTCATCCATCTCTAGCACTTGTAATCAATCAAATTCATTGTATTATAACATATTCTAACCCAAAATAACTTTATACAATCCATTTACAGCCTCAAAGCATTGGTTGTGGGTTCTTATCCCATTTGGGACCAAATTTTAACAAGTCTTTCTTCACACTTCTAAAGATTCTTCATCCATCTCTAGTACTTATAATCAATCAAATTCATTGTATTATAACATATTCTAACCCAAAATAACTTTATACTGTAAGATTTCAAAGAGAATGAGCTGCAAGATCCAATCTCCTCCATTAAACTCACAAGAGACTCACAAGAACACCAAATCTGACTTTGTGTGTTCTTGTGTATAACAACAAAGAAACGAGCTCAATGAGAGCTGTTCTTAAGTAGAATAAAGATTTATACACGCCAATATGAGCTGTGTATACTCAAGAATAAGTGTAAGAAGCAGTAGCTTACATACACCAATAAGAACCCAAAACCCTTATAGAATCGTTTAGAGATAATGGAAGAGAATGAAATTGAAAGAGAGGTAGAGACCAAGCATTGCCAAAGCTTGGGCTCTCCATAAGAGATTCAATAACCTAATCTACCCATTTTGTAAGTATAGAGACGATTTTGTATAAAGGGGAAGACTCCCAAAAGAGAGCTTAACTTTTATTATGCATAAGCTTACATATTTATACACAAAATGAATGGGATAAGAGTATCCCTTCTAGACCTAGTTACAAACGGTCATATACATTTAAATATACTTATTTAAACTTAAATCTACACAAATTATAGAAGAGAAAGTGACATGAAGAGAGAGGGAGAGTTGCACCCAAGGCTTGATAGCGACAGCTCATAAACGGATCTTTAGGTGCAACATGTGAGTCTTCTTCCTTCTTGCTTCATTTTAAACGACCAAAATGCTTTGCTGGAGTGATGGGGACAGCTTCTAGACTCTTCTTAACTTCACATGTGATTTGTTGCAACTTGCTTTGCTACCAAACACATGTGACACTTCATTTCCCTCTTAAACACATTTGAATGTGTGTCCATATTTGTTGAACGTTTATGGCCTTTCTTCTTTTGATTCTTGGGCTGTTAAGAGTTGAAACATGTCTTGGGCCTTCACTGAACTCATTTGATGAAAGCTCTACACGAACAACCTTTTCTTGCCCATCTTCATCTCGACAATTCCTTCGGACCGATCGTTCTAGTATATAGATCGATCGGTCGCTTGTTATTGCTCGACAGTTCTTACGGACCGATCGTTCTAGTGTATAGATCGATCGGTCCCTTGTTGTTGATCACAACAACTCATGGAGGATAGCTCATGTCTTCATCCGTAGTACTTGCCTTCAGCCTTGACACTCTTAAGCTTCTTCTAATATCCATGATAACCCATTTACTTTGATCACAAAGTCCGTACGACATGCGTTGAATGCACTTATGATCAAACCACCGGATGTATGATCTAGCTTCTTTCATCACTTCTTCCCATCGAGTTCAGTACCTTCTTGACTTGTGCTCATTTATTTCAATATATACGAGCCATTTACTGCCTCAAAGCATTGGTTGTGGGTTCTTATCCCATTTGGGACCAGATTTCAATAAGTCTTTCTTCACACTTCTAAACATTCTTCATCCATCTCTAGGGCTTGTAATCAATCAAATTCATTGTATTATAACATATTCTAATCCAAAATAACTTTATACAAGCCATTTACTGCCTCAAAGCATTGGTTGTGGGTTTTTATCCCATTTGGGACCAAATTTCAACAAGTCTTTCTTCACACTTCTAAACATTCTTTATGCATGTCAAGCACTTGTAATCAATCAAATTTATTGTATTATAACATATTGTAACCCAAAATAACTTTATACAAGCCATTTACTGCCTCAAAGCATTGGTTGTGGGTTCTTATCCCATTTGGAACCAGATTTCAATAAGTCTTTCTTCACACTTCTAAACATTCTTCATCCATCTATAGGGCTTGTAATCAATCAAATTCATTGTATTATAACATATTCTAACCCAAAATAACTTTATACAAGCCATTTACTGCCTCAAAGCATTGGTTGTGGGTTTTTATCCCATTTGGGACCAAATTTCAACAAGTCTTTCTTCACACTTCTAAACATTCTTCATCCATCTCTAGGGCTTGTAATCAATCAAATTCATTGTATTATAACATATTCTAACCCAAAATAACTTTATACAAGCCATTTACTGCCTCAAAGCATTGGTTGTGGGTTTTTATCCCATTTGGGACCAAATTTCAACAAGTCTTTCTTCACACTTCTAAACATTCTTTATGCATGTATAGCACTTGTAATCAATCAAATTCATTGTATTATATCATATTCTAACCCAAAATAACCTTATACAAGCCATTTACTGCCTGAAAGCAATGATTGTGGGTTCTTATCCCATTTGGGACCAGAGTTCAATAAGTCTTGCTTCACACTTCTAAAGATTCTTCATCCATCTCTAGCACTTGTAATCAATCAAATTCATTGTATTATAACATATTCTAACCCAAAATAACTTTATACAAGCCATTTACTGCCTCAAAGCATTGGTTGTGGGTTTTTATCCCATTTGGGACCAAATTTCAACAAGTCTTTCTTCACACTTCTAAACATTCTTTATGCATGTCTAGCACTTGTAATCAATCAAATTCATTGTATTATATCATATTCTAACCCAAAATAACCTTATACAAGCCATTTACTGCCTGAAAGCAATGATTGTGGGTTCTTATCCCATTTGGGACCAGAGTTCAATAAGTCTTGCTTCACACTTCTAAAGATTCTTCATCCATCTCTAGCACTTGTAATCAATCAAATTCATTGTATTATAACATATTCTAACCCAAAATAACTTTATACAAGCCATTTACTGCCTCAAAGCATTGGTTGTGGGTTTTTATCCCATTTGGGACCAAATTTCAACAAGTCTTTCTTCACACTTCTAAACATTCTTTATGCATGTCTAGCACTTGTAATCAATCAAATTCATTGTATTATATCATATTCTAACCCAAAATAACCTTATACAAGCCATTTACTGCCTGAAAGCAATGATTGTGGGTTCTTATCCCATTTGGGACCAGATTTCAATAAGTCTTTCTTCACAGTTCTAAAGATTCTTCATCCATCTCTAGGGCTTGTAATCAATCAAATTCATTGTATTATAACATATTCTAACCCAAAATAGCCTTATACAAGCTATTTACTGCCTCAAAGCAATGGTTGTGGGTTCTTATCCCATTTGGGACCAGATTTCAACAAGTCTTTCTTCACACTTCTAAACATTCTTCATCCATCTATAGGGCTTGTAATCAATCAAATTCATTGTATTATAATATATTCTAACCCAAAATAACTTTATACAATCCATTTACAGCCTCAAAGCATTGGTTGTGGGTTCTTATCCCATATGGGACCAGATTTCAATAAGTCTTTCTTCACACTTCTAAACATTCTTCAACCATCTCTAGCACTTGTAATCAATCAAATTCATTGTATTATAACATATTCTAACCCAAAATAACTTTATACAATCCAATTACAGCCTCAAAGCATTGGTTGTGGGTTCTTATCCCATTTGGGACCAAATTTTAACAAGTCTTTCTTCACACTTCTAAAGATTCTTCATCCATCTCTAGTACATATAATCAATTAAATTCATTGTATTATAACATATTCTAACCCAAAATAACTTTATACAAGCCATTTACTGCCTCAAAGCATTGGTTGTGGGTTCTTATCCCATTTGGGACCAGATTTCAATAAGTGTTTCTTCACACTTCTAAACATTCTTCATCCATCTCTAGCACTTGTAATCAATCAAATTCATTGTATTATAACATATTCTAACCCAAAATAACTTTATACAATCCATTTACAGCCTCAAAGCATTGGTTGTGGGTTCTTATCCCATTTGGGACCAAATTTTAACAAGTCTTTCTTCACACTTCTAAAGATTCTTCATCCATCTCTAGTACTTATAATCAATCAAATTCATTGTATTATAACATATTCTAACCCAAAATAACTTTATACAAGCCATTTACTGCCTCAAAGCATTGGTTGTGGGTTCTTATCCCATTTGGGACCAGATTTCAATAAGTCTTTCTTCACACTTCTAAACATTCTTCATCCATCTCTAGGGCTTGTAATCAATCAAATTCATTGTATTATAACATATTCTAATCCAAAATAACTTTATACAAGCCATTTACTGCCTCAAAGCATTGGTTGTGGGTTTTTATCCCATTTGGGACCAAATTTCAACAAGTCTTTCTTCACACTTCTAAACATTCTTTATGCATGTCGAGCACTTGTAATCAATCAAATTTATTGTATTATAACATATTGTAACCCAAAATAACTTTATACAAGCCATTTACTGCCTCAAAGCATTGGTTGTGGGTTCTTATCCCATTTGGAACCAGATTTCAATAAGTCTTTCTTCACACTTCTAAACATTCTTCATCCATCTATAGGGCTTGTAATCAATCAAATTCATTGTATTATAACATATTCTAACCCAAAATAACTTTATACAAGCCATTTACTGCCTCAAAGCATTGGTTGTGGGTTTTTATCCCATTTGGGACCAAATTTCAACAAGTCTTTCTTCACACTTCTAAACATTCTTCATCCATCTCTAGGGCTTGTAATCAATCAAATTCATTGTATTATAACATATTCTAACCCAAAATAACTTTATACAAGCCATTTACTGCCTCAAAGCATTGGTTGTGGGTTTTTATCCCATTTGGGACCAAATTTCAACAAGTCTTTCTTCACACTTCTAAACATTCTTTATGCATGTCTAGCACTTGTAATCAATCAAATTCATTGTATTATATCATATTCTAACCCAAAATAACCTTATACAAGCCATTTACTGCCTGAAAGCAATGATTGTGGGTTCTTATCCCATTTGGGACCAGAGTTCAATAAGTCTTGCTTCACACTTCTAAAGATTCTTCATCCATCTCTAGCACTTGTAATCAATCAAATTCATTGTATTATAACATATTCTAACCCAAAATAACTTTATACAAGCCATTTACTGCCTCAAAGCATTGGTTGTGGGTTTTTATCCCATTTGGGACCAAATTTCAACAAGTCTTTCTTCACACTTCTAAACATTCTTTATGCATGTCTAGCACTTGTAATCAATCAAATTCATTGTATTATATCATATTCTAACCCAAAATAACCTTATACAAGCCATTTACTGCCTGAAAGCAATGATTGTGGGTTCTTATCCCATTTGGGATCAGATTTCAACAAGTCTTTCTTCACACTTCTAAACATTCTTCATCCATCTATAGGGCTTGTAATCAATCAAATTCATTGTATTATAATATATTCTAACCCAAAATAACTTTATACAATCCATTTACAGCCTCAAAGCATTGGTTGTGGGTTCTTATCCCATATGGGACCAGATTTCAATAAGTCTTTCTTCACACTTCTAAACATTCTTCAACCATCTCTAGCACTTGTAATCAATCAAATTCATTGTATTATAACATATTCTAACCCAAAATAACTTTATACAATCCAATTACAGCCTCAAAGCATTGGTTGTGGGTTCTTATCCCATTTGGGACCAAATTTTAACAAGTCTTTCTTCACACTTCTAAAGATTCTTCATCCATCTCTAGTACTTATAATCAATTAAATTCATTGTATTATAACATATTCTAACCCAAAATAACTTTATACAAGCCATTTACTGCCTCAAAGCATTGGTTGTGGGTTCTTATCCCATTTGGGACCAGATTTCAATAAGTGTTTCTTCACACTTCTAAACATTCTTCATCCATCTCTAGCACTTGTAATCAATCAAATTCATTGTATTATAACATATTCTAACCCAAAATAACTTTATACAATCCATTTACAGCCTCAAAGCATTGGTTGTGGGTTCTTATCCCATTTGGGACCAAATTTTAACAAGTCTTTCTTCACACTTCTAAAGATTCTTCATCCATCTCTAGTACTTATAATCAATCAAATTCATTGTATTATAACATATTCTAACCCAAAATAACTTTATACAAGCCATTTACTGCCTCAAAGCATTGGTTGTGGGTTCTTATCCCATTTGGGACCAGATTTCAATAATTCTTTCTTCACACTTCTAAACATTCTTCATCCATCTCTAGGGCTTGTAATCAATCAAATTCATTGTATTATAACATATTCTAACCCAAAATAACTTTATACAAGCCATTTACTGCCTCAAAGCATTGGTTGTGGGTTTTTATCCCATTTGGGACCAAATTTCAACAAGTCTTTCTTCACACTTCTAAACATTCTTCATCCATCTCTAGGGCTTGTAATCAATCAAATTCATTGTATTATAACATATTCTAACCCAAAATAACTTTATACAAGCCATTTACTGCCTCAAAGCATTGGTTGTGGGTTTTTATCCCATTTGGGACCAAATTTCAACAAGTCTTTCTTCACACTTCTAAACATTCTTTATGCATGTCTAGCACTTGTAATCAATCAAATTCATTGTATTATATCATATTCTAACCCAAAATAACCTTATACAAGCCATTTACTGCCTGAAAGCAATGATTGTGGGTTTTTATCCCATTTGGGACCAGATTTCAATAAGTCTTTCTTCACACTTCTAAACATTCTTTATGCATGTCTAGCACTTGTAATCAATCAAATTCATTGTATTATAACATATTCTAACAAAAAATAACTTTATACAGTCCATTTACAGCCTCAAAGCATTGGTTGTGGGTTCTTATCCCATCTGGGACCAGATTTCAATAAGTCTTGCTTCACACTTCTAAAGATTCTTCATCCATCTCTAGCACTTGTAATCAATCAAATTCATTGTATTATAACATATTCTAACCCAAAATAACTTTATACAAGCCATTTATAGCCTCAAGGCATTGCTTGTGGATTCTTATCCCATTTGGGACCAGATTTCAATAAGTCTTTCTTTACACTTTTAAAGATTCTTCATCCATCTCTAGGGCTTGTAATCAATCAAATTCATTGTATTATAACATATTCTAACCCAAAATAGCCTTATACAAGCTATTACTGCCTCAAAGCAATGGTTGTGGGTTCTTATCCCATTTGGGACCAGATTTCAACAAGTCTTTCTTCACACTTCTAAACATTCTTCATCCATCTCTAGGGCTTGTAATCAATCAAATTCATTGTATTATAACATATTCTAACCCAAAATAACTTTATACAATCCATTTACAGCCTCAAAGCATTGGTTGTGGGTTCTTATCCCATTTGGGACCAGATTTCAACAAGTCTTTCTTCACACTTCTAAACATTCTTCAACCATCTCTAGCACTTGTAATCAATCAAATTCATTGTATTATAACATATTCTAACCCAAAATAACTTTATACAATCCAATTACAGCCTCAAAGCATTGGTTGTGGGTTCTTATCCCATTTGGGACCAAATTTTAACAAGTCTTTCTTCACACTTCTAAAGATTCTTCATCCATCTCTAGTACTTATAATCAATTAAATTCATTGTATTATAACATATTCTAACCCAAAATAACTTTATACAAGCCATTTACTGCCTCAAAGCATTGGTTGTGGGTTCTTATCCCATTTGGGACCAGATTTCAATAAGTGTTTCTTCACACTTCTAAACATTCTTCATCCATCTCTAGCACTTGTAATCAATCAAATTCATTGTATTATAACATATTCTAACCCAAAATAACTTTATACAATCCATTTACAGCCTCAAAGCATTGGTTGTGGGTTCTTATCCCATTTGGGACCAAATTTTAACAAGTCTTTCTTCACACTTCTAAAGATTCTTCATCCATCTCTAGTACTTATAATCAATCAAATTCATTGTATTATAACATATTCTAACCCAAAATAACTTTATACAAGCCATTTACTGCCTCAAAGCATTGGTTGTGGGTTCTTATCCCATTTGGGACCAGATTTCAATAATTCTTTCTTCACACTTCTAAACATTCTTCATCCATCTCTAGGGCTTGTAATCAATCAAATTCATTGTATTATAACATATTCTAACCCAAAATAACTTTATACAAGCCATTTACTGCCTCAAAGCATTGGTTGTGGGTTTTTATCCCATTTGGGACCAAATTTCAACAAGTCTTTCTTCACACTTCTAAACATTCTTCATCCATCTCTAGGGCTTGTAATCAATCAAATTCATTGTATTATAATATATTCTAACCCAAAATAACTTTATACAATCCATTTACAGCCTCAAAGCATTGGTTGTGGGTTCTTATCCCATTTGGGATCAGATTTCAACAAGTCTTTCTTCACACTTCTAAACATTCTTCATCCATCTCTAGCACTTGTAATCAATCAAATTCATTGTATTATAACATATTCTAACCCAAAATAACTTTATACAATCCATTTACAGCCTCAAAGCATTGGTTGTGGGTTCTTATCCCATTTGGGACCAAATTTTAACAAGTCTTTCTTCACACTTCTAAAGATTCTTCATCCATCTCTAGTACTTATAATCAATCAAATTCATTGTATTATAACATATTCTAACCCAAAATAACTTTATACAAGCCATTTACTGCCTCAAAGCATTGGTTGTGGGTTCTTATCCCATTTGGGACCAGATTTCAATAAGTCTTTCTTCACACTTCTAAACATTCTTCATCCATCTCTAGGGCTTGTAATCAATCAAATTCATTGTATTATAACATATTCTAATCCAAAATAACTTTATACAAGCCATTTACTGCCTCAAAGCATTGGTTGTGGGTTTTTATCCCATTTGGGACCAAATTTCAACAAGTCTTTCTTCACACTTCTAAACATTCTTTATGCATGTCGAGCACTTGTAATCAATCAAATTTATTGTATTATAACATATTGTAACTCAAAATAACTTTATACAAGCCATTTACTGCCTCAAAGCATTGGTTGTGGGTTCTTATCCCATTTGGAACCAGATTTCAATAAGTCTTTCTTCACACTTCTAAACATTCTTCATCCATCTATAGGGCTTGTAATCAATCAAATTCATTGTATTATAACATATTCTAACCCAAAATAACTTTATACAAGCCATTTACTGCCTCAAAGCATTGGTTGTGGGTTTTTATCCCATTTGGGACCAAATTTCAACAAGTCTTTCTTCACACTTCTAAACATTCTTCATCCATCTCTAGGGCTTGTAATCAATCAAATTCATTGTATTATAACATATTCTAACCCAAAATAACTTTATACAAGCCATTTACTGCCTCAAAGCATTGGTTGTGGGTTTTTATCCCATTTGGGACCAAATTTCAACAAGTCTTTCTTCACACTTCTAAACATTCTTTATGCATGTCTAGCACTTGTAATCAATCAAATTCATTGTATTATATCATATTCTAACCCAAAATAACCTTATACAAGCCATTTACTGCCTGAAAGCAATGATTGTGGGTTCTTATCCCATTTGGGACCAGAGTTCAATAAGTCTTGCTTCACACTTCTAAAGATTCTTCATCCATCTCTAGCACTTGTAATCAATCAAATTCATTGTATTATAACATATTCTAACCCAAAATAACCTTATACAAGCCATTTACTGCCTGAAAGCAATGATTGTGGGTTCTTATCCCATTTGGGATCAGATTTCAACAAGTCTTTCTTCACACTTCTAAACATTCTTCATCCATCTATAGGGCTTGTAATCAATCAAATTCATTGTATTATAATATATTCTAACCCAAAATAACTTTATACAATCCATTTACAGCCTCAAAGCATTGGTTGTGGGTTCTTATCCCATATGGGACCAGATTTCAATAAGTCTTTCTTCACACTTCTAAACATTCTTCAACCATCTCTAGCACTTGTAATCAATCAAATTCATTGTATTATAACATATTCTAACCCAAAATAACTTTATACAATCCAATTACAGCCTCAAAGCATTGGTTGTGGGTTCTTATCCCATTTGGGACCAAATTTTAACAAGTCTTTCTTCACACTTCTAAAGATTCTTCATCCATCTCTAGTACTTATAATCAATTAAATTCATTGTATTATAACATATTCTAACCCAAAATAACTTTATACAAGCCATTTACTGCCTCAAAGCATTGGTTGTGGGTTCTTATCCCATTTGGGACCAGATTTCAATAAGTGTTTCTTCACACTTCTAAACATTCTTCATCCATCTCTAGCACTTGTAATCAATCAAATTCATTGTATTATAACATATTCTAACCCAAAATAACTTTATACAATCCATTTACAGCCTCAAAGCATTGGTTGTGGGTTCTTATCCCATTTGGGACCAAATTTTAACAAGTCTTTCTTCACACTTCTAAAGATTCTTCATCCATCTCTAGTACTTATAATCAATCAAATTCATTGTATTATAACATATTCTAACCCAAAATAACTTTATACAAGCCATTTACTGCCTCAAAGCATTGGTTGTGGGTTCTTATCCCATTTGGGACCAGATTTCAATAATTCTTTCTTCACACTTCTAAACATTCTTCATCCATCTCTAGGGCTTGTAATCAATCAAATTCATTGTATTATAACATATTCTAACCCAAAATAACTTTATACAAGCCATTTACTGCCTCAAAGCATTGGTTGTGGGTTTTTATCCCATTTGGGACCAAATTTCAACAAGTCTTTCTTCACACTTCTAAACATTCTTCATCCATCTCTAGGGCTTGTAATCAATCAAATTCATTGTATTATAACATATTCTAACCCAAAATAACTTTATACAAGCCATTTACTGCCTCAAAGCATTGGTTGTGGGTTTTTATCCCATTTGGGACCAAATTTCAACAAGTCTTTCTTCACACTTCTAAACATTCTTTATGCATGTCTAGCACTTGTAATCAATCAAATTCATTGTATTATATCATATTCTAACCCAAAATAACCTTATACAAGCCATTTACTGCCTGAAAGCAATGATTGTGGGTTTTTATCCCATTTGGGACCAGATTTCAATAAGTCTTTCTTCACACTTCTAAACATTCTTTATGCATGTCTAGCACTTGTAATCAATCAAATTCATTGTATTATAACATATTCTAACAAAAAATAACTTTATACAGTCCATTTACAGCCTCAAAGCATTGGTTGTGGGTTCTTATCCCATCTGGGACCAGATTTCAATAAGTCTTGCTTCACACTTCTAAAGATTCTTCATCCATCTCTAGCACTTGTAATCAATCAAATTCATTGTATTATAACATATTCTAACCCAAAATAACTTTATACAAGCCATTTATAGCCTCAAGGCATTGCTTGTGGATTCTTATCCCATTTGGGACCAGATTTCAATAAGTCTTTCTTTACACTTTTAAAGATTCTTCATCCATCTCTAGGGCTTGTAATCAATCAAATTCATTGTATTATAACATATTCTAACCCAAAATAGCCTTATACAAGCTATTACTGCCTCAAAGCAATGGTTGTGGGTTCTTATCCCATTTGGGACCAGATTTCAACAAGTCTTTCTTCACACTTCTAAACATTCTTCATCCATCTCTAGGGCTTGTAATCAATCAAATTCATTGTATTATAACATATTCTAACCCAAAATAACTTTATACAATCCATTTACAGCCTCAAAGCATTGGTTGTGGGTTCTTATCCCATTTGGGACCAATTTTCAACAAGTCTTTCTTCACACTTCTAAAGATTCTTCATCCATCTCTAGTACTTGTAATCAATCAAATTCATTGTATTATAACATCTTATATCCCAAAATAACTGTATACAAGCCATTTATAGCCTCAAAGCATTGGTTGTGGGTTTTTATCCCATTTGAGACCAGATTTCAGTAAGTCTTTCTTCACTCTTCTAAGCATTCTTCATCCATCTCTAGCACTTGTAATCAATCAAATTCATTGTATTATAATATATTATAACCCAAAATAACTTTATACAAGCCATTTACTGCCTCAAAGCATAGGTTGTGGGTTCTTATCCCATAGGGGACCAGATTTCAATAAGTCTTTCTTCACACTTCTAAACATTCTTCAACCATCTCTACCACTTGTAATCAATCAAATTCATTGTATTATAACATATTCTAACCCAAAATAACTTTATACAATCCATTTACAGCCTCAAAGCATTGGTTGTGGGTTCTTATCCCATTTGGGACCAAATTTTAACAAGTCTTTCTTCACACTTCTAAAGATTCTTCATCCATCTCTAGTACTTATAATCAATTAAATTCATTGTATTATAACATATTCTAACCCAAAATAACTTTATACAAGCCATTTACTGCCTCAAAGCATTGGTTGTGGGTTCTTATCCCATTTGGGACCAGATTTCAATAAGTGTTTCTTCACACTTCTAAACATTCTTCATCCATCTCTAGCACTTGTAATCAATCAAATTCATTGTACTATAACATATTCTAACCCAAAATAACTTTATACAATCCATTTACAGCCTCAAAGCATTGGTTGTGGGTTCTTATCCCATTTGGGACCAAATTTTAACAAGTCTTTCTTCACACTTCTAAAGATTCTTCATCCATCTCTAGTACTTATAATCAATCAAATTCATTGTATTATAACATATTCTAACCCAAAATAACTTTATACAAGCCATTTACTGCCTCAAAGCATTGGTTGTGGGTTCTTATCCTATTTGGGACCAGATTTCAATAAGTCTTTCTTCACACTTCTAAACATTCTTCATCCATCTCTAGGGCTTGTAATCAATCAAATTCATTGTATTATAACATATTCTAATCCAAAATAACTTTATACAAGCCATTTACTGCCTCAAAGCATTGGTTGTGCGTTTTATCCCATTTGGGACCAGATTTCAACAAGTCTTTCTTCACACTTCTAAACATTCTTCATCCATCTCTAGGGCTTGTAATCAATCAAATTCATTGTATTATAACATATTCTAACCCAAAATAACTTTATACAATCCATTTACAGCCTCAAAGCATTGGTTGTGGGTTCTTATCCCATTTGGGACCAAATTTTAACAAGTCTTTCTTCACACTTCTAAAGATTCTTCATCCATCTCTAGTACTTGTAATCAATCAAATTCATTGTATTATAACATCTTATATCCCAAAATAACTGTATACAAGCCATTTATAGCCTCAAAGCATTGGTTGTGGGTTTTTATCCCATTTGAGACCAGATTTCAGTAAGTCTTTCTTCACTCTTCTAAGCATTCTTCATCCATCTCTAGCACTTGTAATCAATCAAATTCATTGTATTATAATATATTCTAACCCAAAATAACTTTATACAAGCCATTTACTGCCTCAAAGCATAGGTTGTGGGTTCTTATCCCATATGGGACCAGATTTCAATAAGTCTTTCTTCACACTTCTAAACATTCTTCAACCATCTCTACCACTTGTAATCAATCAAATTCATTGTATTATAACATATTCTAACCCAAAATAACTTTATACAATCCATTTACAGCCTCAAAGCATTGGTTGTGGGTTCTTATCCCATTTGGGACCAAATTTTAACAAGTCTTTCTTCACACTTCTAAAGATTCTTCATCCATCTCTAGTACTTGTAATCAATCAAATTCATTGTATTATAACATCTTATATCCCAAAATAACTGTATACAAGCCATTTATAGCCTCAAAGCATTGGTTGTGGGTTTTTATCCCATTTGAGACCAGATTTCAGTAAGTCTTTCTTCACTCTTCTAAGCATTCTTCATCCATCTCTAGCACTTGTAATCAATCAAATTCATTGTATTATAATATATTCTAACCCAAAATAACTTTATACAAGCCATTTACTGCCTCAAAGCATAGGTTGTGGGTTCTTATCCCATATGGGACCAGATTTCAATAAGTCTTTCTTCACACTTCTAAACATTCTTCAACCATCTCTACCACTTGTAATCAATCAAATTCATTGTATTATAACATATTCTAACCCAAAATAACTTTATACAATCCATTTACAGCCTCAAAGCATTGGTTGTGGGTTCTTATCCCATTTGGGACCAAATTTTAACAAGTCTTTCTTCACACTTCTAAAGATTCTTCATCCATCTCTAGTACTTATAATCAATTAAATTCATTGTATTATAACATATTCTAACCCAAAATAACTTTATACAAGCCATTTACTGCCTCAAAGCATTGGTTGTGGGTTCTTATCCCATTTGGGACCAGATTTCAATAAGTGTTTCTTCACACTTCTAAACATTCTTCATCCATCTCTAGCACTTGTAATCAATCAAATTCATTGTATTATAACATATTCTAACCCAAAATAACTTTATACAATCCATTTACAGCCTCAAAGCATTGGTTGTGGGTTCTTATCCCATTTGGGACCAAATTTTAACAAGTCTTTCTTCACACTTCTAAAGATTCTTCATCCATCTCTAGTACTTATAATCAATCAAATTCATTGTATTATAACATATTCTAACCCAAAATAACTTTATACAAGCCATTTACTGCCTCAAAGCATTGGTTGTGGGTTCTTATCCTATTTGGGACCAGATTTCAATAAGTCTTTCTTCACACTTCTAAACATTCTTCATCCATCTCTAGGGCTTGTAATCAATCAAATTCATTGTATTATAACATATTCTAATCCAAAATACCCTTTTACAAGCCATTTACTGCCTCAAAGCATTGGTTGTGGGTTTTATCCCATTTGGGACCAAATTTCAACAAGTCTTTCTTCACACTTCTAAACATTCTTTATGCATGTCGAGCACTTGTAATCAATCAAATTCATTGTATTATAACATATTGTAACCCAAAATAACTTTATACAAGCCATTTACTGCCTCAAAGCATTGGTTGTAGGTTCTTATCCCATTTGGGACCAGATTTCAATAAGTCTTTTTTCACACTTCTAAACATTCTTCATCCGTCTATAGGGCTTGTAATCAATCAAATTCATTGTATTATAACATATTCTAACCCAAAATAACTTTATACAAGCCATTTACTGCCTCAAAGCATTGGTTGTGGGTTTTTATCCCATTTGGGACCAAATTTCAACAAGTCTTTCTTCACACTTCTAAACATTCTTTATGCATGTCTAGCACTTGTAATCAATCAAATTCATTGTATTATATCATATTCTAACCCAAAATAACCTTATACAAGCCATTTACTGCCTGAAAGCAATGATTATGGGTTCTTATCCCATTTGGGACCAGATTTCAATAAGTCTTTCTTCACACTTCTAAACATTCTTTATGCATGTCTAGCACTTGTAATCAATCAAATTCATTGTATTATAACATATTCTAACAAAAAATAACTTTATACAGTCCATTTACAGCCTCAAAGCATTGGTTGTGGGTTCTTATCCCATCTGGGACCAGATTTCAATAAGTCTTGCTTCACACTTCTAAAGATTTTTCATCCATCTCTAGCACTTGTAATCAATCAAATTCATTGTATTATAACATATTCTAACCCAAAATAACTTTATACAAGCCATTTATAGCCTCAATGCATTGCTTGTGGATTCTTATCCCATTTGGGACCATATTTTAATAAGTCTTTCTTTACACTTCTAAAGATCCTTCATCCATCTCTAGGGCTTGTAATCAATCAAATTCATTGTATTATAACATTTTCTAACCCAAAATAGCCTTATACAAGCTATTTACTGCCTCAAAGCAATGGTTGTGGGTTCTTATCCCATTTGGGACCAGATTTCAACAAGTCTTTCTTCACACTTCTAAGCATTCTTCATCCATATCTAGGGCTTGTAATCAATCAAATTCATTGTATTATAACATATTCTAACCCAAAATAACTTTATACAATCCATTTACAGCCTTAAAGCATTGGTTGTGGGTTCTTATCCCATTTGGGACCAAATTTTAACAAGTCTTTCTTCACACTTCTAAAGATTCTTCATCCATCTCTAGTACTTGTAATCAATCAAATTCATTGTATTATAACATCTTATATCCCAAAATAACTTTATACAAGCCATTTACAGCCTCAAAGCATTGGTTGTGGGTTCTTATCCCATTTGGGACCAAATTTTAACAAGTGTTTCTTCACACTTCTAAACATTCTTCATCCATCTCTAGCACTTGTAATCAATCAAATTCATTGTATTATAACATATTCTAACCCAAAATAACTTTATACAATCCATTTACAGCCTCAAAGCATTGGTTGTGGGTTCTTATCCCATTTGGGACCAAATTTTAACAAGTCTTTCTTCACACTTCTAAAGATTCTTCATCCATCTCTAGTACTTATAATAAATCAAATTCATTGTATTATAACATATTCTAACCCAAAATAACTTTATACAAGCCATTTACTGCCTCAAAGCATTGGTTGTGGGTTCTTATCCTATTTGGGACCAGATTTCAATAAGTCTTTCTTCACACTTCTAAACATTCTTCATCCATCTCTAGGGCTTGTAATCAATCAAATTCATTGTATTATAACATATTCTAACCCAAAATAACTTTATACAAGCCATTTACTGCCTCAAAGCATTGGTTGTGGGTTCTTATCCTATTTGGGACCAAATTTCAACAAGTCTTTCTTCACACTTCTAAACATTCTTTATGCATGTCGAGCACATGTAATCAATCAAATTCATTGTATTATAACATATTGTAACCCAAAATAACTTTATACAAGCCATTTATTGCCTCAAAGCATTGGTTGTAGGTTCTTATCCCATTTGGGACCAGATTTCAATAAGTCTTTTTTCACACTTCTAAACATTCTTCATCCGTCTATAGGGCTTGTAATCAATCAAATTCATTGTATTATAACATATTCTAACCCAAAATAACTTTATACAATCCATTTACAGCCTCAAAGCATTGGTTGTGGGTTCTTATCCCATTTGGGACCAAATTTTAACAAGTCTTTCTTCACACTTCTAAAGATTCTTCATCCATCTCTAGTACTTATAATCAATTAAATTCATTGTATTATAACATATTCTAACCCAAAATAACTTTATACAAGCCATTTACTGCCTCAAAGCATTGGTTGTGGGTTCTTATCCCATTTGGGACCAGATTTCAATAAGTCTTTCTTCACACTTCTAAACATTCTTCATCCATCTCTAGTACTTATAATCAATCAAATTCATTGTATTATAACATATTCTAATCCAAAATAACTTTATACAAGCCATTTACTGCCTCAAAGCATTGGTTGTGGGTTTTTATCCCATTTGGGACCAAATTTCAACAAGTCTTTCTTCACACTTCTAAACATTCTTTATGCATGTCTAGCACTTGTAATCAATCAAATTCATTGTATTATAACATATTGTAACCCAAAATAACTTTATACAAGCCATTTACTGCCTCAAAGCATTGGTTGTGGGTTTTTATCCCATTTGGGACCAAATTTCAACAAGTCTTTCTTCACACTTCTAAACATTCTTTATGCATGTCTAGCACTTGTAATCAATCAAATTCATTGTATTATAACATATTCTAACCCAAAATAACTTTATACAATCCATTTACAGCCTCAAAACATTGGTTGTGGGTTCTTATCCCATTTGGGACCAAATTTTAACAAGTCTTTCTTCACACTTCTAAAGATTCTTCATCCATCTCTAGTACTTATAATCAATTAAATTCATTGTATTATAACATATTCTAACCCAAAATAACTTTATACAAGCCATTTACTGCCTCAAAGCATTGGTTGTGGGTTCTTATCCCATTTGGGACCAGATTTCAATAAGTCTTTCTTCACACTTCTAAACATTCTTCAACCATCTCTACCACTTGTAATCAATCAAATTCATTGTATTATAACATATTCTAACCCAAAATAACTTTATACAATCCATTTACAGCCTCAAAGCATTGGTTGTGGGTTCTTATCCCATTTGGGACCAAATTTTAACAAGTCTTTCTTCACACTTCTAAAGATTCTTCATCCATCTCTAGTACTTATAATCAATTAAATTCATTGTATTATAACATATTCTAACCCAAAATAACTTTATACAAGCCATTTACTGCCTCAAAGCATTGGTTGTGGGTTCTTATCCCATTTGGGACCAGATTTCAATAAGTGTTTCTTCACACTTCTAAACATTCTTCATCCATCTCTAGCACTTGTAATCAATCAAATTCATTGTATTATAACATATTCTAACCCAAAATAACTTTATACAATCCATTTACAGCCTCAAAGCATTGGTTGTGGGTTCTTATCCCATTTGGGACCAAATTTTAACAAGTCTTTCTTCACACTTCTAAAGATTCTTCATCCATCTCTAGTACTTATAATCAATCAAATTCATTGTATTATAACATATTCTAACCCAAAATAACTTTATACAAGCCATTTACTGCCTCAAAGCATTGGTTGTGGGTTCTTATCCTATTTGGGACCAGATTTCAATAAGTCTTTCTTCACACTTCTAAACATTCTTCATCCATCTCTAGGGCTTGTAATCAATCAAATTCATTGTATTATAACATATTCTAATCCAAAATAACTTTATACAAGCCATTTACTGCCTCAAAGCATTGGTTGTGGGTTTTATCCCATTTGGGACCAAATTTCAACAAGTCTTTCTTCACACTTCTAAACATTCTTTATGCATGTCGAGCACTTGTAATCAATCAAATTCATTGTATTATAACATATTGTAACCCAAAATAACTTTATACAAGCCATTTACTGCCTCAAAGCATTGGTTGTAGGTTCTTATCCCATTTGGGACCAGATTTCAATAAGTTTTTTTTCACACTTCTAAACATTCTTCATCCGTCTATAGGGCTTGTAATCAATCAAATTCATTGTATTATAACATATTCTAACCCAAAATAACTTTATACAAGCCATTTACTGCCTCAAAGCATTGGTTGTGGGTTTTTATCTCATTTGGGACCAAATTTCAACAAGTCTTTCTTCACACTTCTAGACATTCTTTATGCATGTCTAGCACTTGTAATCAATCAAATTCATTGTATTATATCATATTCTAACCCAAAATAACCTTATACAAGCCATTTACTGCCTGAAAGCAATGATTATGGGTTCTTATCCCATTTGGGACCAGATTTCAATAAGTCTTTCTTCACACTTCTAAACATTCTTTATGCATGTCTAGCACTTGTAATCAATCAAATTCATTGTATTATAACATATTCTAACAAAAAATAACTTTATACAGTCCATTTACAGCCTCAAAGCATTGGTTGTGGGTTCTTATCCCATCTGGGACCAGATTTCAATAAGTCTTGCTTCACACTTCTAAAGATTTTTCATCCATCTCTAGCACTTGTAATCAATCAAATTCATTGTATTATAACATATTCTAACCCAAAATAACTTTATACAAGCCATTTATAGCATCAAGGCATTGCTTGTGGATTCTTATCCCATTTGGGACCATATTTTAATAAGTCTTTCTTTACACTTCTAAAGATCCTTCATCCATCTCTAGGGCTTGTAATCAATCAAATTCATTGTATTATAACATTTTCTAACCCAAAATAGCCTTATACAAGCTATTTACTGCCTCAAAGCAATGGTTGTGGGTTCTTATCCCATTTGGGACCAGATTTCAACAAGTCTTTCTTCACACTTCTAAACATTCTTCATCCATCTCTAGGGCTTGTAATCAATCAAATTCATTGTATTATAACATATTCTAACCCAAAATAACTTTATACAATCCATTTACAGCCTTAAAGCATTGGTTGTGGGTTCTTATCCCATTTGGGACCAAATTTTAACAAGACTTTCTTCACACTTCTAAAGATTCTTCATCCATCTCTAGTACTTGTAATCAATCAAATTCATTGTATTATAACATCTTATATCCCAAAATAACTTTATACAAGCCATTTATAGCCTCAAAGCATTGGTTGTGGGTTCTTATCCCATTTGAGACCAGATTTCAGTAAGTCTTTCTTCACACTTCTAAGCATTCTTCATCTATCTCTAGCACTTGTAATCAATCAAATTCATTGTATTATAACATATTCTAACCCAAAATAACTTTATACAAGCCATTTACTGCCTCAAAGCATTGGTTGTGGGTTCTTATCCCATATGGGACCAGATTTCAATAAGTCTTTCTTCACACTTCTAAACATTCTTCAACCATCTCTAGCACCTGTAATCAATCAAATTCATTGTATTATAACATATTCTAACCCAAAATAACTTTATACAATCCATTTACAGCCTCAAAGCATTGGTTGTGGGTTCTTATCCCATTTGGGACCAAATTTTAACAAGTCTTTCTTCACACTTCTAAAGATTCTTCATCCATCTCTAGTACTTATAATCAATTAAATTCATTGTATTATAACATATTCTAACCCAAAATAACTTTATACAAGCCATTCACTGCCTCAAAGCATTGGTTGTGGGTTCTTATCCCATTTGGGACCAGATTTCAATAAGTCTTTCTTCACACTTCTAAACATTCTTCATCCATCTCTAGTACTTATAATCAATCAAATTCATTGTATTATAACATATTCTAATCCAAAATAACTTTATACAAGCCATTTACTGCCTCAAAGCATTGGTTGTGGGTTTTTATCCCATTTGGGACCAAATTTCAACAAGTCTTTCTTCACACTTCTAAACATTCTTTATGCATGTCTAGCACTTGTAATCAATCAAATTCATTGTATTATAACATATTGTAACCCAAAATAACTTTATACAAGCCATTTACTGCCTCAAAGCATTGGTTGTGGGTTTTTATCCCATTTGGGACCAGATTTCAATAAGTCTTTCTTCACACTTCTAAACATTCTTCATCCATCTCTAGGGCTTGTAATCAATCAAATTCATTGTATTATAACATATTCTAACCCAAAATAACTTTATACAATCCATTTACAGCCTCAAAACATTGGTTGTGGGTTCTTATCCCATTTGGGACCAAATTTTAACAAGTCTTTCTTCACACTTCTAAAGATTCTTCATCCATCTCTAGTACTTATAATCAATCAAATTCATTGTATTATAACATATTCTAACCCAAAATAACTTTATACAAGCCATTTACTGCCTCAAAGCATTGGTTGTGGGTTCTTATCCCATTTGGGACCAGATTTCAATAATTCTTTCTTCACACTTCTAAACATTCTTTATCCATCTCTAGGGCTTGTAATCAATCAAATTCATTGTATTATAACATATTCTATTCCAAAATAACTTTATACAAGCCATTTACTGCCTCAAAGCATTTGTTGTGGTTTTTTATCCCATTTGGGACAAAATTTCAACAAGTCTTTCTTCACACTTCTAAACATTCTTTATGCATGTCTAGCACTTGTAATCAATCAAATTCATTGTATTATAACATATTCTAACCCAAAATAACTTTATACAATCCATTTACAGCCTCAAAGCATTGGTTGTGGGTTCTTATCCCATTTGGGACCAAATTTTAACAAGTCTTTCTTCACACTTCTAAAGATTCTTCAACCATCTCTAGCACTTGTAATCAATCAAATTCATTGTATTATAACATATTCTAACCCAAAATAACTTTATACAATCCATTTACAGCCTCAAAGCATTGGTTGTGGGTTCTTATCCCATTTGGGACCAAATTTTAACAAGTCTTTCTTCACACTTCTAAAGATTCTTCATCCATCTCTAGTACTTATAATCAAATAAATTCATTGTATTATAACATATTCTAACCCAAAATAACTTTATACAAGCCATTTACTGCCTCAAAGCATTGGTTGTGGGTTCTTATCCCATTTGGGACCAGATTTCAATAAGTGTTTCTTCACACTTCTAAACATTCTTCATCCATCTCTAGCACTTGTAATCAATCAAATTCATTGTATTATAACATATTCTAACCCAAAATAACTTTATACAATCCATTTACAGCCTCAAAGCATTGGTTGTGGGTTCTTATCCCATTTGGGACCAAATTTTAACAAGTCTTTCTTCACACTTCTAAAGATTCTTCATCCATCTCTAGTACTTATAATCAATCAAATTCATTGTATTATAACATATTCTAACCCAAAATAACTTTATACAAGCCATTTACTGCCTCAAAGCATTGGTTGTGGGTTCTTATCCCATTTGGGACCAGATTTCAATAAGTCTTTCTTCACACTTCTAAACATTCTTCATCCATCTCTAGGGCTTGTAATCAATCAAATTCATTGTATTATAACATATTCTAATCCAAAATAACTTTATACAAGCCATTTACTGCCTCAAAGCATTGGTTGTGGGTTTTTATCCCATTTGGGACCAAATTTCAACAAGTCTTTCTTCACACTTCTAAACATTCTTTATGCATGTCGAGCACTTGTAATCAATAAAATTCATTGTATTATAACATATTCTAACCCAAAATAACTTTATACAAGCCATTTACTGCCTCAAAGCATTGGTTGTGGGTTCTTATCCCATTTGGGACCAGATTTCAATAAGTCTTTCTTCACACTTCTAAACATTCTTCATCCATCTCTAGTACTTATAATCAATCAAATTCATTGTATTATAACATATTCTAATCCAAAATAACTTTATACAAGCCATTTACTGCCTCAAAGCATTGGTTGTGGGTTTTTATCCCATTTGGGACCAAATTTCAACAAGTCTTTCTTCACACTTCTAAACATTCTTTATGCATGTCTAGCACTTGTAATCAATCAAATTCATTGTATTATAACATATTGTAACCCAAAATAACTTTATACAAGCCATTTACTGCCTCAAAGCATTGGTTGTGGGTTTTTATCCCATTTGGGACCAGATTTCAATAAGTCTTTCTTCACACTTCTAAACATTCTTCATCCATCTCTAGGGCTTGTAATCAATCAAATTCATTGTATTATAACATATTCTAACCCAAAATAACTTTATACAATCCATTTACAGCCTCAAAACATTGGTTGTGGGTTCTTATCCCATTTGGGACCAAATTTTAACAAGTCTTTCTTCACACTTCTAAAGATTCTTCATCCATCTCTAGTACTTATAATCAATCAAATTCATTGTATTATAACATATTCTAACCCAAAATAACTTTATACAAGCCATTTACTGCCTCAAAGCATTGGTTGTGGGTTCTTATCCCATTTGGGACCAGATTTCAATAATTCTTTCTTCACACTTCTAAACATTCTTTATCCATCTCTAGGGCTTGTAATCAATCAAATTCATTGTATTATAACATATTCTATTCCAAAATAACTTTATACAAGCCATTTACTGCCTCAAAGCATTTGTTGTGGGTTTTTATCCCATTTGGGACAAAATTTCAACAAGTCTTTCTTCACACTTCTAAACATTCTTTATGCATGTCTAGCACTTGTAATCAATCAAATTCATTGTATTATAACATATTCTAACCCAAAATAACTTTATACAATCCATTTACAGCCTCAAAGCATTGGTTGTGGGTTCTTATCCCATTTGGGACCAAATTTTAACAAGTCTTTCTTCACACTTCTAAACATTCTTCAACCATCTCTAGCACTTGTAATCAATCAAATTCATTGTATTATAACATATTCTAACCCAAAATAACTTTATACAATCCATTTACAGCCTCAAAGCATTGGTTGTGGGTTCTTATCCCATTTGGGACCAGATTTCAATAAGTGTTTCTTCACACTTCTAAACATTCTTCATCCATCTCTAGCACTTGTAATCAATCAAATTCATTGTATTATAACATATTCTAACCCAAAATAACTTTATACAATCCATTTACAGCCTCAAAGCATTGGTTGTGGGTTCTTATCCCATTTGGGACCAAATTTTAACAAGTCTTTCTTCACACTTCTAAAGATTCTTCATCCATCTCTAGTACTTATAATCAATCAAATTCATTGTATTATAACATATTCTAACCCAAAATAACTTTATACAAGCCATTTACTGCCTCAAAGCATTGGTTGTGGGTTCTTATCCCATTTGGGACCAGATTTCAATAAGTCTTTCTTCACACTTCTAAACATTCTTCATCCATCTCTAGGGCTTGTAATCAATCAAATTCATTGTATTATAACATATTCTAATCCAAAATAACTTTATACAAGCCATTTACTGCCTCAAAGCATTGGTTGTGGGTTTTTATCCCATTTGGGACCAAATTTCAACAAGTCTTTCTTCACACTTCTAAACATTCTTTATGCATGTCGAGCACTTGTAATCAATCAAATTCATTGTATTATAACATATTGTAACTCAAAATAACTTTATACAAGCCATTTACTGCCTCAAAGCATTGGTTGTGGGTTCTTATCCCATTTGGGACCAGATTTCAATAAGTCTTTCTTCACACTTCTAAACATTCTTCATCCGTCTATAGGGCTTGTAATCAATCAAATTCATTGTATTATAACATATTCTAACCCAAAATAACTTTATACAAGCCATTTACTGCCTCAAAGCATTGGTTGTGGGTTCTTATCCCATTTGGGACCAGATTTCAATAAGTCTTTCTTCACACTTCTAAACATTCTTCATCCATCTCTAGTACTTATAATCAATCAAATTCATTGTATTATAACATATTCTAATCCAAAATAACTTTATACAAGCCATTTACTGCCTCAAAGCATTGGTTGTGGGTTTTTATCCCATTTGGGACCAAATTTCAACAAGTCTTTCTTCACACTTCTAAACATTCTTTATGCATGTCTAGCACTTGTAATCAATCAAATTCATTGTATTATAACATATTGTAACCCAAAATAACTTTATACAAGCCATTTACTGCCTCAAAGCATTGGTTGTGGGTTTTTATCCCATTTGGGACCAGATTTCAATAAGTCTTTCTTCACACTTCTAAACATTCTTCATCCATCTCTAGGGCTTGTAATCAATCAAATTCATTGTATTATAACATATTCTAACCCAAAATAACTTTATACAATCCATTTACAGCCTCAAAACATTGGTTGTGGGTTCTTATCCCATTTGGGACCAAATTTTAACAAGTCTTTCTTCACACTTCTAAAGATTCTTCATCCATCTCTAGTACTTATAATCAATCAAATTCATTGTATTATAACATATTCTAACCCAAAATAACTTTATACAAGCCATTTACTGCCTCAAAGCATTGGTTGTGGGTTCTTATCCCATTTGGGACCAAATTTTAACAAGTCTTTCTTCACACTTCTAAACATTCTTCAACCATCTCTAGCACTTGTAATCAATCAAATTCATTGTATTATAACATATTCTAACCCAAAATAACTTTATACAATCCATTTACAGCCTCAAAGCATTGGTTGTGGGTTCTTATCCCATTTGGGACCAGATTTCAATAAGTGTTTCTTCACACTTCTAAACATTCTTCATCCATCTCTAGCACTTGTAATCAATCAAATTCATTGTATTATAACATATTCTAACCCAAAATAACTTTATACAATCCATTTACAGCCTCAAAGCATTGGTTGTGGGTTCTTATCCCATTTGGGACCAAATTTTAACAAGTCTTTCTTCACACTTCTAAAGATTCTTCATCCATCTCTAGTACTTATAATCAATCAAATTCATTGTATTATAACATATTCTAACCCAAAATAACTTTATACAAGCCATTTACTGCCTCAAAGCATTGGTTGTGGGTTCTTATCCCATTTGGGACCAGATTTCAATAAGTCTTTCTTCACACTTCTAAACATTCTTCATCCATCTCTAGGGCTTGTAATCAATCAAATTCATTGTATTATAACATATTCTAATCCAAAATAACTTTATACAAGCCATTTACTGCCTCAAAGCATTGGTTGTGGGTTTTTATCCCATTTGGGACCAAATTTCAACAAGTCTTTCTTCACACTTCTAAACATTCTTTATGCATGTCGAGCACTTGTAATCAATCAAATTCATTGTATTATAACATATTGTAACTCAAAATAACTTTATACAAGCCATTTACTGCCTCAAAGCATTGGTTGTGGGTTCTTATCCCATTTGGGACCAGATTTCAATAAGTCTTTCTTCACACTTCTAAACATTCTTCATCCGTCTATAGGGCTTGTAATCAATCAAATTCATTGTATTATAACATATTCTAACCCAAAATAACTTTATACAAGCCATTTACTGCCTCAAAGCATTGGTTGTGGGTTCTTATCCCATTTGGGACCAGATTTCAATAAGTCTTTCTTCACACTTCTAAACATTCTTCATCCATCTCTAGTACTTATAATCAATCAAATTCATTGTATTATAACATATTCTAATCCAAAATAACTTTATACAAGCCATTTACTGCCTCAAAGCATTGGTTGTGGGTTTTTATCCCATTTGGGACCAAATTTCAACAAGTCTTTCTTCACACTTCTAAACATTCTTTATGCATGTCTAGCACTTGTAATCAATCAAATTCATTGTATTATAACATATTGTAACCCAAAATAACTTTATACAAGCCATTTACTGCCTCAAAGCATTGGTTGTGGGTTTTTATCCCATTTGGGACCAGATTTCAATAAGTCTTTCTTCACACTTCTAAACATTCTTCATCCATCTCTAGGGCTTGTAATCAATCAAATTCATTGTATTATAACATATTCTAACCCAAAATAACTTTATACAATCCATTTACAGCCTCAAAACATTGGTTGTGGGTTCTTATCCCATTTGGGACCAAATTTTAACAAGTCTTTCTTCACACTTCTAAAGATTCTTCATCCATCTCTAGTACTTATAATCAATCAAATTCATTGTATTATAACATATTCTAACCCAAAATAACTTTATACAAGCCATTTACTGCCTCAAAGCATTGGTTGTGGGTTCTTATCCCATTTGGGACCAGATTTCAATAATTCTTTCTTCACACTTCTAAACATTCTTTATCCATCTCTAGGGCTTGTAATCAATCAAATTCATTGTATTATAACATATTCTATTCCAAAATAACTTTATACAAGCCATTTACTGCCTCAAAGCATTTGTTGTGGGTTTTTATCCCATTTGGGACAAAATTTCAACAAGTCTTTCTTCACACTTCTAAACATTCTTTATGCATGTCTAGCACTTGTAATCAATCAAATTCATTGTATTATAACATATTCTAACCCAAAATAACTTTATACAAGCCATTTACTGCCTCAAAGCATTGGTTGTGGGTTCTTATCCCATTTGGGACCAAATTTTAACAAGTCTTTCTTCACACTTCTAAACATTCTTCAACCATCTCTAGCACTTGTAATCAATCAAATTCATTGTATTATAACATATTCTAACCCAAAATAACTTTATACAATCCATTTACAGCCTCAAAGCATTGGTTGTGGGTTCTTATCCCATTTGGGACCAGATTTCAATAAGTGTTTCTTCACACTTCTAAACATTCTTCATCCATCTCTAGCACTTGTAATCAATCAAATTCATTGTATTATAACATATTCTAACCCAAAATAACTTTATACAATCCATTTACAGCCTCAAAGCATTGGTTGTGGGTTCTTATCCCATTTGGGACCAAATTTTAACAAGTCTTTCTTCACACTTCTAAAGATTCTTCATCCATCTCTAGTACTTATAATCAATCAAATTCATTGTATTATAACATATTCTAACCCAAAATAACTTTATACAAGCCATTTACTGCCTCAAAGCATTGGTTGTGGGTTCTTATCCCATTTGGGACCAGATTTCAATAAGTCTTTCTTCACACTTCTAAACATTCTTCATCCATCTCTAGGGCTTGTAATCAATCAAATTCATTGTATTATAACATATTCTAATCCAAAATAACTTTATACAAGCCATTTACTGCCTCAAAGCATTGGTTGTGGGTTTTTATCCCATTTGGGACCAAATTTCAACAAGTCTTTCTTCACACTTCTAAACATTCTTTATGCATGTCGAGCACTTGTAATCAATCAAATTCATTGTATTATAACATATTGTAACTCAAAATAACTTTATACAAGCCATTTACTGCCTCAAAGCATTGGTTGTGGGTTCTTATCCCATTTGGGACCAGATTTCAATAAGTCTTTCTTCACACTTCTAAACATTCTTCATCCGTCTATAGGGCTTGTAATCAATCAAATTCATTGTATTATAACATATTCTAACCCAAAATAACTTTATACAAGCCATTTACTGCCTCAAAGCATTGGTTGTGGGTTCTTATCCCATTTGGGACCAGATTTCAATAAGTCTTTCTTCACACTTCTAAACATTCTTCATCCATCTCTAGTACTTATAATCAATCAAATTCATTGTATTATAACATATTCTAATCCAAAATAACTTTATACAAGCCATTTACTGCCTCAAAGCATTGGTTGTGGGTTTTTATCCCATTTGGGACCAAATTTCAACAAGTCTTTCTTCACACTTCTAAACATTCTTTATGCATGTCTAGCACTTGTAATCAATCAAATTCATTGTATTATAACATATTGTAACCCAAAATAACTTTATACAAGCCATTTACTGCCTCAAAGCATTGGTTGTGGGTTTTTATCCCATTTGGGACCAGATTTCAATAAGTCTTTCTTCACACTTCTAAACATTCTTCATCCATCTCTAGGGCTTGTAATCAATCAAATTCATTGTATTATAACATATTCTAACCCAAAATAACTTTATACAATCCATTTACAGCCTCAAAACATTGGTTGTGGGTTCTTATCCCATTTGGGACCAAATTTTAACAAGTCTTTCTTCACACTTCTAAAGATTCTTCATCCATCTCTAGTACTTATAATCAATCAAATTCATTGTATTATAACATATTCTAACCCAAAATAACTTTATACAAGCCATTTACTGCCTCAAAGCATTGGTTGTGGGTTCTTATCCCATTTGGGACCAGATTTCAATAATTCTTTCTTCACACTTCTAAACATTCTTTATCCATCTCTAGGGCTTGTAATCAATCAAATTCATTGTATTATAACATATTCTATTCCAAAATAACTTTATACAAGCCATTTACTGCCTCAAAGCATTTGTTGTGGGTTTTTATCCCATTTGGGACAAAATTTCAACAAGTCTTTCTTCACACTTCTAAACATTCTTTATGCATGTCTAGCACTTGTAATCAATCAAATTCATTGTATTATAACATATTCTAACCCAAAATAACTTTATACAAGCCATTTACTGCCTCAAAGCATTGGTTGTGGGTTCTTATCCCATTTGGGACCAAATTTTAACAAGTCTTTCTTCACACTTCTAAACATTCTTCAACCATCTCTAGCACTTGTAATCAATCAAATTCATTGTATTATAACATATTCTAACCCAAAATAACTTTATACAATCCATTTACAGCCTCAAAGCATTGGTTGTGGGTTCTTATCCCATTTGGGACCAGATTTCAATAAGTGTTTCTTCACACTTCTAAACATTCTTCATCCATCTCTAGCACTTGTAATCAATCAAATTCATTGTATTATAACATATTCTAACCCAAAATAACTTTATACAATCCATTTACAGCCTCAAAGCATTGGTTGTGGGTTCTTATCCCATTTGGGACCAAATTTTAACAAGTCTTTCTTCACACTTCTAAAGATTCTTCATCCATCTCTAGTACTTATAATCAATCAAATTCATTGTATTATAACATATTCTAACCCAAAATAACTTTATACAAGCCATTTACTGCCTCAAAGCATTGGTTGTGGGTTCTTATCCCATTTGGGACCAGATTTCAATAAGTCTTTCTTCACACTTCTAAACATTCTTCATCCATCTCTAGGGCTTGTAATCAATCAAATTCATTGTATTATAACATATTCTAATCCAAAATAACTTTATACAAGCCATTTACTGCCTCAAAGCATTGGTTGTGGGTTTTTATCCCATTTGGGACCAAATTTCAACAAGTCTTTCTTCACACTTCTAAACATTCTTTATGCATGTCGAGCACTTGTAATCAATCAAATTCATTGTATTATAACATATTGTAACTCAAAATAACTTTATACAAGCCATTTACTGCCTCAAAGCATTGGTTGTGGGTTCTTATCCCATTTGGGACCAGATTTCAATAAGTCTTTCTTCACACTTCTAAACATTCTTCATCCGTCTATAGGGCTTGTAATCAATCAAATTCATTGTATTATAACATATTCTAACCCAAAATAACTTTATACAAGCCATTTACTGCCTCAAAGCATTGGTTGTGGGTTCTTATCCCATTTGGGACCAGATTTCAATAAGTCTTTCTTCACACTTCTAAACATTCTTCATCCATCTCTAGTACTTATAATCAATCAAATTCATTGTATTATAACATATTCTAATCCAAAATAACTTTATACAAGCCATTTACTGCCTCAAAGCATTGGTTGTGGGTTTTTATCCCATTTGGGACCAAATTTCAACAAGTCTTTCTTCACACTTCTAAACATTCTTTATGCATGTCTAGCACTTGTAATCAATCAAATTCATTGTATTATAACATATTGTAACCCAAAATAACTTTATACAAGCCATTTACTGCCTCAAAGCATTGGTTGTGGGTTTTTATCCCATTTGGGACCAGATTTCAATAAGTCGTGCTTCACGCTTCTAAACATTCTTCATCCATCTCTAGGGCTTGTAATCAATCAAATTCATTGTATTATAACATATTCTAACCCAAAATAACTTTATACAATCCATTTACAGCCTCAAAACATTGGTTGTGGGTTCTTATCCCATTTGGGACCAAATTTTAACAAGTCTTTCTTCACACTTCTAAAGATTCTTCATCCATCTCTAGTACTTATAATCAATCAAATTCATTGTATTATAACATATTCTAACCCAAAATAACTTTATACAAGCCATTTACTGCCTCAAAGCATTGGTTGTGGGTTCTTATCCCATTTGGGACCAGATTTCAATAATTCTTTCTTCACACTTCTAAACATTCTTTATCCATCTCTAGGGCTTGTAATCAATCAAATTCATTGTATTATAACATATTCTATTCCAAAATAACTTTATACAAGCCATTTACTGCCTCAAAGCATTTGTTGTGGGTTTTTATCCCATTTGGGACAAAATTTCAACAAGTCTTTCTTCACACTTCTAAACATTCTTTATGCATGTCTAGCACTTGTAATCAATCAAATTCATTGTATTATAACATATTCTAACCCAAAATAACTTTATACAATCCATTTACAGCCTCAAAGCATTGGTTGTGGGTTCTTATCCCATTTGGGACCAAATTTTAACAAGTCTTTCTTCACACTTCTAAACATTCTTCAACCATCTCTAGCACTTGTAATCAATCAAATTCATTGTATTATAACATATTCTAACCCAAAATAACTTTATACAATCCATTTACAGCCTCAAAGCATTGGTTGTGGGTTCTTATCCCATTTGGGACCAGATTTCAATAAGTGTTTCTTCACACTTCTAAACATTCTTCATCCATCTCTAGCACTTGTAATCAATCAAATTCATTGTATTATAACATATTCTAACCCAAAATAACTTTATACAATCCATTTACAGCCTCAAAGCATTGGTTGTGGGTTCTTATCCCATTTGGGACCAAATTTTAACAAGTCTTTCTTCACACTTCTAAAGATTCTTCATCCATCTCTAGTACTTATAATCAATCAAATTCATTGTATTATAACATATTCTAATCCAAAATAACTTTATACAAGCCATTTACTGCCTCAAAGCATTGGTTGTGGGTTCTTATCCCATTTGGGACCAGATTTCAATAAGTCTTTCTTCACACTTCTAAACATTCTTCATCCATCTCTAGGGCTTGTAATCAATCAAATTCATTGTATTATAACATATTCTAATCCAAAATAACTTTATACAAGCCATTTACTGCCTCAAAGCATTGGTTGTGGGTTTTTATCCCATTTGGGACCAAATTTCAACAAGTCTTTCTTCACACTTCTAAACATTCTTTATGCATGTCGAGCACTTGTAATCAATCAAATTCATTGTATTATAACATATTGTAACCCAAAATAACTTTATACAAGCCATTTACTGCCTCAAAGCATTGGTTGTGGGTTCTTATCCCATTTGGGACCAGATTTCAATAAGTCTTTCTTCACACTTCTAAACATTCTTCATCCGTCTATAGGGCTTGTAATCAATCAAATTCATTGTATTATAACATATTCTAACCCAAAATAACTTTATACAAGCCATTTACTGCCTCAAAGCATTGGTTGTGGGTTTTTATCCCATTTGGGACCAAATTTCAACAAGTCTTTCTTCACACTTCTAAACATTCTTTATGCATGTCTAGCACTTGTAATCAATCAAATTCATTGTATTATATCATATTCTAACCCAAAATAACCTTATACAAGCCATTTACTGCCTGAAAGCAATGATTATGGGTTCTTATCCCATTTGGGACCAGATTTCAATAAGTCTTTCTTCACACTTCTAAACATTCTTTATGCATGTCTAGCACTTGTTATCAATCAAATTCATTGTATTATAACATATTCTAACAAAAAATAACTTTATACAGTCCATTTACAGCCTCAAAGCATTGGTTGTGGGTTCTTATCCCATCTGGGACCAGATTTCAATAAGTCTTGCTTCACGCTTCTAAAGATTTTTCATCCATCTCTAGCACTTGTAATCAATCAAATTCATTGTATTATAACATATTCTAACCCAAAATAACTTTATACAAGCCATTTATAGCCTCAAGGCATTGCTTGTGGATTCTTATCCCATTTGGGACCATATTTTAATAAGTCTTTCTTTACACTTCTAAAGATTCTTTACCATCTCTAGGGCTTGTAATCAATCAAATTCATTGTATTATAACATTTTCTAACCCAAAATAGCCTTATACAAGCTATTTACAGCTTCAAAGCAATGGTTGTGGGTTCTTATCCCATTTGGGACCAAATTTCAACAAGTCTTTCTTCACACTTCTAAACATTCTTCATCCATCTCTAGGGCTTGTAATCAATCAAATTCATTGTATTATAACATATTCTAACCCAAAATAACTTTATACAATCCATTTACAGCCATAAAGCATTGGTTGTGGGTTCTTATCCCATTTGGGACCAAATTTTAACAAGTCTTTCTTCACACTTCTAAAGATTCTTCATCCATCTCTAGTACTTGTAATCAATCAAATTCATTGTATTATAACATCTTATATCCCAAAATAACTTTATACAAGCCATTTATAGCCTCAAAGCATTGGTTATGGGTTCTTATCCCATTTGAGACCAGATTTCAGTAAGTCTTTCTTCACACTTCTAAGCATTCTTCATCTATCTCTAGCACTTGTAATCAATCAAATTCATTGTATTATAACATATTCTAACCCAAAATAACTTTATACAAGCCATTTACTGCCTCAAAGCATTGGTTGTGGGTTCTTATCCCATATGGGACCAGATTTCAATAAGTCTTTCTTCACACTTCTAAACATTCTTCAACCATCTCTAGCACTTGTAATCAATCAAATTCATTGTATTATAACATATTCTAACCCAAAATAACTTTATACAATCCATTTACAGCCTCAAAGCATTGGTTGTGGGTTCTTATCCCATTTGGGACCAAATTTTAACAAGTCTTTCTTCACACTTCTAAAGATTCTTCATCCATCTCTAGTACTTATAATCAATCAAATTCATTGTATTATAACATATTCTAACCCAAAATAACTTTATACAAGCCATTTACTGCCTCAAAGCATTGGTTGTGGGTTCTTATCCCATTTGGGACCAGATTTCAATAAGTCTTTCTTCACACTTCTAAACATTCTTCATCCATCTCTAGGGCTTGTAATCAATCAAATTCATTGTATTATAACATATTCTATTCCAAAATAACTTTATACAAGCCATTTACTGCCTCAAAGCATTTGTTGTGGGTTTTTATCCCATTTGGGACAAAATTTCAACAAGTCTTTCTTCACACTTCTAAACATTCTTTATGCATGTCTAGCACTTGTAATCAATCAAATTCATTGTATTATAACATATTCTAACCCAAAATAACTTTATACAATCCATTTACAGCCTCAAAGCATTGGTTGTGGGTTCTTATCCCATTTGGGACCAAATTTTAACAAGTCTTTCTTCACACTTCTAAACATTCTTCAACCATCTCTAGCACTTGTAATCAATCAAATTCATTGTATTATAACATATTCTAACCCAAAATAACTTTATACAATCCATTTACAGCCTCAAAGCATTGGTTGTGGGTTCTTATCCCATTTGGGACCAGATTTCAATAAGTGTTTCTTCACACTTCTAAACATTCTTCATCCATCTCTAGCACTTGTAATCAATCAAATTCATTGTATTATAACATATTCTAACCCAAAATAACTTTATACAATCCATTTACAGCCTCAAAGCATTGGTTGTGGGTTCTTATCCCATTTGGGACCAAATTTTAACAAGTCTTTCTTCACACTTCTAAAGATTCTTCATCCATCTCTAGTACTTATAATCAATCAAATTCATTGTATTATAACATATTCTAATCCAAAATAACTTTATACAAGCCATTTACTGCCTCAAAGCATTGGTTGTGGGTTCTTATCCCATTTGGGACCAGATTTCAATAAGTCTTTCTTCACACTTCTAAACATTCTTCATCCATCTCTAGGGCTTGTAATCAATCAAATTCATTGTATTATAACATATTCTAATCCAAAATAACTTTATACAAGCCATTTACTGCCTCAAAGCATTGGTTGTGGGTTTTTATCCCATTTGGGACCAAATTTCAACAAGTCTTTCTTCACACTTCTAAACATTCTTTATGCATGTCGAGCACTTGTAATCAATCAAATTCATTGTATTATAACATATTGTAACCCAAAATAACTTTATACAAGCCATTTACTGCCTCAAAGCATTGGTTGTGGGTTCTTATCCCATTTGGGACCAGATTTCAATAAGTCTTTCTTCACACTTCTAAACATTCTTCATCCGTCTATAGGGCTTGTAATCAATCAAATTCATTGTATTATAACATATTCTAACCCAAAATAACTTTATACAAGCCATTTACTGCCTCAAAGCATTGGTTGTGGGTTTTTATCCCATTTGGGACCAAATTTCAACAAGTCTTTCTTCACACTTCTAAACATTCTTTATGCATGTCTAGCACTTGTAATCAATCAAATTCATTGTATTATATCATATTCTAACCCAAAATAACCTTATACAAGCCATTTACTGCCTGAAAGCAATGATTATGGGTTCTTATCCCATTTGGGACCAGATTTCAATAAGTCTTTCTTCACACTTCTAAACATTCTTTATGCATGTCTAGCACTTGTTATCAATCAAATTCATTGTATTATAACATATTCTAACAAAAAATAACTTTATACAGTCCATTTACAGCCTCAAAGCATTGGTTGTGGGTTCTTATCCCATCTGGGACCAGATTTCAATAAGTCTTGCTTCACGCTTCTAAAGATTTTTCATCCATCTCTAGCACTTGTAATCAATCAAATTCATTGTATTATAACATATTCTAACCCAAAATAACTTTATACAAGCCATTTATAGCCTCAAGGCATTGCTTGTGGATTCTTATCCCATTTGGGACCATATTTTAATAAGTCTTTCTTTACACTTCTAAAGATTCTTCATCCATCTCTAGGGCTTGTAATCAATCAAATTCATTGTATTATAACATTTTCTAACCCAAAATAGCCTTATACAAGCTATTTACAGCTTCAAAGCAATGGTTGTGGGTTCTTATCCCATTTGGGACCAAATTTCAACAAGTCTTTCTTCACACTTCTAAACATTCTTCATCCATCTCTAGGGCTTGTAATCAATCAAATTCATTGTATTATAACATATTCTAACCCAAAATAACTTTATACAATCCATTTACAGCCATAAAGCATTGGTTGTGGGTTCTTATCCCATTTGGGACCAAATTTTAACAAGTCTTTCTTCACACTTCTAAAGATTCTTCATCCATCTCTAGTACTTGTAATCAATCAAATTCATTGTATTATAACATCTTATATCCCAAAATAACTTTATACAAGCCATTTATAGCCTCAAAGCATTGGTTATGGGTTCTTATCCCATTTGAGACCAGATTTCAGTAAGTCTTTCTTCACACTTCTAAGCATTCTTCATCTATCTCTAGCACTTGTAATCAATCAAATTCATTGTATTATAACATATTCTAACCCAAAATAACTTTATACAAGCCATTTACTGCCTCAAAGCATTGGTTGTGGGTTCTTATCCCATATGGGACCAGATTTCAATAAGTCTTTCTTCACACTTCTAAACATTCTTCAACCATCTCTAGCACTTGTAATCAATCAAATTCATTGTATTATAACATATTCTAACCCAAAATAACTTTATACAATCCATTTACAGCCTCAAAGCATTGGTTGTGGGTTCTTATCCCATTTGGGACCAAATTTTAACAAGTCTTTCTTCACACTTCTAAAGATTCTTCATCCATCTCTAGTACTTATAATCAATCAAATTCATTGTATTATAACATATTCTAACCCAAAATAACTTTATACAAGCCATTTACTGCCTCAAAGCATTGGTTGTGGGTTCTTATCCCATTTGGGACCAGATTTCAATAATTCTTTCTTCACACTTCTAAACATTCTTTATCCATCTCTAGGGCTTGTAATCAATCAAATTCATTGTATTATAACATATTCTATTCCAAAATAACTTTATACAAGCCATTTACTGCCTCAAAGCATTTGTTGTGGGTTTTTATCCCATTTGGGACAAAATTTCAACAAGTCTTTCTTCACACTTCTAAACATTCTTTATGCATGTCTAGCACTTGTAATCAATCAAATTCATTGTATTATAACATATTCTAACCCAAAATAACTTTATACAATCCATTTACAGCCTCAAAGCATTGGTTGTGGGTTCTTATCCCATTTGGGACCAGATTTCAATAAGTGTTTCTTCACACTTCTAAACATTCTTCATCCATCTCTAGCACTTGTAATCAATCAAATTCATTGTATTATAACATATTCTAACCCAAAATAACTTTATACAATCCATTTACAGCCTCAAAGCATTGGTTGTGGGTTCTTATCCCATTTGGGACCAAATTTTAACAAGTCTTTCTTCACACTTCTAAAGATTCTTCATCCATCTCTAGTACTTATAATCAATCAAATTTATTGTATTATAACATATTCTAACCCAAAATAACTTTATACAAGCCATTTACTGCCTCAAAGCATTGGTTGTGGGTTCTTATCCCATTTGGGACCAGATTTCAATAAGTCTTTCTTCACACTTCTAAACATTCTTCATCCATCTCTAGGGCTTGTAATCAATCAAATTCATTGTATTATAACATATTCTAATCCAAATAACTTTATACAAGCCATTTACTGCCTCAAAGCATTGGTTGTGGGTTCTTATCCCATATGGGACCAGATTTCAATAAGTCTTTCTTCACACTTCTAAACATTCTTCAACCATCTCTAGCACTTGTAATCAATCAAATTCATTGTATTATAACATATTGTAACCCAAAATAACTTTATACAATCCATTTACAGCCTCAAAGCATTGGTTGTGGGTTCTTATCCCATTTGGGACCAAATTTTAACAAGTCTTTCTTCACACTTCTAAAGATTCTTCATCCATCTCTAGTACTTATAATCAATTCAATTCATTGTATTATAACATATTCTAACCCAAAATAACTTTATATAAGCCATTTACTGCCTCAAAGCATTGGTTGTGGGTTCTTATCCCATTTGGGACCAGATTTCAATAAGTCTTTCTTCACACTTCTAAACAATCTTCATCCATCTCTAGTACTTATAATCAATCAAATTCATTGTATTATAACATATTCTAATCCAAAATAACTTTATACAAGCCATTTACTGCCTCAAAGCATTGGTTGTGGGTTTTTATCACATTTGGGACCAAATTTCAACAAGTCTTTCTTCACACTTCTAAACATTCTTTATGCATGTCTAGCACTTGTAATCAATCAAATTCATTGTATTATAACATATTGTAACCCAAAATAACTTTATATAAGCCATTTACTGCCTCAAAGCATTGGTTGTGGGTTCTTATCCCATTTGGGACCAGATTTCAATAAGTCTTTCTTCACACTTCTAAACATTCTTCATCCATCTCTAGGGCTTGTAATCAATCAAATTCATTGTATTATAACATATTCTAACCCAAAATAACTTTATACAATCCATTTACTGCCTCAAAACATTGGTTGTGGGTTCTTATCCCATTTGGGACCAAATTTTAACAAGTCTTTCTTCACACTTCTAAAGATTCTTCATCCATCTCTAGTACTTATAATCAATTAAATTCATTGTATTATAACATATTATAACCCAAAATAACTTTATACAAGCCATTTACTGCCTCAAAGCATTGGTTGTGGGTTCTTATCCCATTTGGGACCAGATTTCAATAAGTCTTTCTTCACACTTCTAAACATTCTTCATCCATCTCTAGGGCTTGTAATCAATCAAATTCATTGTATTATAACATATTCTAATCCAAAATAACTTTATACAAGCCATTTACTGCCTCAAAGCATTTGTTGTGGGTTTTTATCCCATTTGGGACAAAATTTCAACAAGTCTTTCTTCACACTTCTAAACATTCTTTATGCATGTCTAGCACTTGTAATCAATCAAATTCATTGTATTATAACATATTGTAACCCAAAATAACTTTATATAAGCCATTTACTGCCTCAAAGCATTGGTTGTGGGTTCTTATCCCATTTGGGACCAGATTTCAATAAGTCTTTCTTCACACTTCTAAACATTCTTCATCCATCTCTAGGGCTTGTAATCAATCAAATTCATTGTATTATAACATATTCTAACCAAAAATAACTTTATACAATCCATTTACTGCCTCAAAACATTGGTTGTGGGTTCTTATCCCATTTGGGACCAAATTTTAACAAGTCTTTCTTCACACTTCTAAAGATTCTTCATCCATCTCTAGTACTTATAATCAATCAAATTCATTGTATTATAACATATTATAACCCAAAATAACTTTATACTGTAAGATTTGAATAAAAAGATCGAGTGAAGAAAGAGATTAGAAGAGTTGGATCGAACAAGGGAGAAGAGTGGAGTTTGGTTTGCGAAAATGAGAGAGAATAGAAGAAAGAGTGTGAAAACTCTACTTGATTGCTTTACAACAACATACAAAGCTATATATGGACGGCTACAAAAATCCCAAAACCCTAAAGCTATACACGTTTTGCTTGGTGTGAAAGTGACATCTCTTGGTAAAAGTGTTTAAAACACACATGTGACCTCTCCACTTGCGCATCCTCCAACGGCTAGAATAGAAGGATCGAGGCCTCCTTCTTTTCTTCTCTTCTACTATGAATAAGGCCCTTTAAATGGGCTGAAGTGGTTGTGCAAGATCGGGCCTCCGATTGATGCATGTACGGACGGCCTCATGTTGATGGCTGTACGGACGTACGGACGTACGGACGGTCGTGACTCGAAGCACTCGATCCCGGATGCACTTCTCTCGATCTCGGACATGACTTCTCGGACGACCGATCTCGAACATGATCATTTCTACATCCAAGTTACACTCCCCCTCAAGCTTAACCTTTAAGAAGGTCTTTAAGGTTAAGCTTGAAACAATAACCACCCACCTCATTAAAAACCTTAGTATAGAAAACCACATGGGAAAAACTATACATAAGGGAAAAAGAGTGTGAGTGTTATGGTTTGGTGAGATCCACAAGACCAAGCTTGGAGTGAATGTATTCACAAACTTGTGGACTTGCTGCCTTGGTGAAGATATCCGCAAGTTGCTCGGAGCTTTCGGTGTAACACGGTAGAATGACTCCCAATCCAACTTGTTCTCGAACCTTGTGACAATCGACCTCAATGTGTTTTGTTCTTTCATGAAAGACCGAGTTTGATGCAATGTGTATAGCAGCTTCATTATCACAATGCATAGTGATCGGACTTGATGATTCCACTCCAAGGTCTTTAAGAAGAGCTTTAAGCCATATTAATTCCGTTGTGAGCTTCCTCATTGCCCTATATTCCGACTCGGCACTCGAGAGAGACACAACTTTTTGCTTCTTGCTTTTCCATGTAACAAGATTGCCTCCAATGAACGTGCAATATCCGGTTGTTGATCTTCTATCCTTTCTATCTCCGGCATAATCCGCATCACAATAACCAACAAGTTCCGTATTGTTGTTGCAACCCATCCAAATACCTTGGCCCGGAGCTCCTTTGATGTACTTAAGTATCCGGCTCACCATGTCCCAATGGTGTATTGTTGGTGCTTGCATGTGTTGAGAGACCTGATTCACAGCAAAACAAATATCAGGTCGTGTAATGGTAAGATAAATTAACTTACCTACTAGTCGTCGGTATTGTGTAGGATCATCAAATGGTTCTTCTCCAAGCTCCCCCTTTCCATTTGTTTGGTAATCCGGGTCAAGAGGAGCTGCTACCGGTCTTGATCCAAGCTTCCCTACTTCATTTAAAAGGTCAAGAGCATACTTTCTTTGTGACAAAAACAATCCTTCTTTGGATCTACACACTTCTATACCAAGAAAATATTTTAGTTCTCCAAGATCTTTAATATCAAAAACAGTTTTAAGAAAAACTTTTGTACCTTGAATCCCTACCTTGTCATTTCCGGATATGATGATATCATCAACATACACAAGAATGACTACAATACCTTCTTTACTTGGTAGGGTGAAAAGAGTGTGATCAGCTTCCGACTTCTTGAAGCCTCTACTCATTAGTATTGTACTAAGCTTGTGGTACCAAGCTCTTGGTGATTGTTTAAGTCCATAGATAGCTTTCTTGAGCTTCAAAACTTTTCCGGGAGCTATTGTATCTTCCATGCCCGGTGGTGGTCTCATGTAGACTTCATCCTCAAGTTCTCCTTGAAGAAATGCATTCTTCACGTCCATTTGCCATAATTCCCATTCCAAGTTCACGGCTAATGAGAGAACCACTCGGACGGTGTGGAGTTTAGCTACCGGAGCAAATGTATCAAGATAGTCTTCTCCATATGTTTGTGTAAAACCTCTAGCTACAAGCCGAGCTTTATAGCGTTCTATCCCCCCGTCACTCTTGTACTTGATAGTGAATATCCATCTAGAGGTGACTGCCTTCTTCCCTTTAGGTAGTTCGGACTCATCCCAAGTATGGTTTGATTCCATGGCCTTTGTTTCATTTTCCACCGCATCTCTCCATTCTTTGTGTTCCCGAGCTTCTTCATATGTTTGTGGAATCCAATGAGAGTCCACTTGCGTTAGATATGCTTGATGTTCACTTGGGAAATGTGCAAGAGTGCACACGGCTTGGATCGGATGGGCCACAGCCATGTTGTTGTAGTAGACTCGAGTGTTTCTCCAATTTGATGGTGGTTGTTTAAGACGTTCACTTCTTCTAAGATGAACAACATCTTCATCTTGAGGCACATTTTCTTGGGCATCGGACTCGGATTCACTTCCAAGTGAGTTCAAACCTTCCTCTCCTTCACCATACTCATTGTCTAGATCATTAGTCTCATCATTTTGATTTTCCGGAGCTAGATCCTCATCTTCTTCTCTCGGGATAGACTCTTCCGGAAAGGTGGGTCTTTGATTAGAAGCTTGAATGTTTTCGAGACCGAGCTTTTCAAGAATCATCCGAAGGTTTGTGGCTCGGTCGGAAGTAGATTGAGATAAGTCTTTCAAGCTTTCCCAATTCTTTTCGTCATAGTAGCCCTTAGTTTCCACAAACTTAACATCTCGAGACACCATTACTTTCCTTGTTTCCGGATCATAGCATTTGTATCCCTTTTGCGTGATAGAGTATCCGATGAACATTCCTTTGACACTCTTAGCTTCAAGTTTGTTCCGGAGTTCTCCTGGTTTTAACACATAACACACACACCCAAACACACGTAAGTGATTGCGAGACGGTTTAATTTTATTAAGTACTTCAAAGGGTGAGAGATCGCTTAGTATTTTTGTTGGAGTCCGGTTGATCAAGTAGCATGCGGATACAACGGCATCACCCCAAAAACGTTTTGGAACGTTTGTATGGAACATCATTGATCTAGCCACTTCCATGAGATGTCTATTTTTCCTCTCGGCTACACCGTTTTGTTGTGGAGTGTATGGGCAACTAGTTTGGTGAATGATTCCATGTTTGTTGAGGTGTTGTTTGAATGCAAGACTAGTATACTCCCCTCCATTATCTGATCTCAAAATCTTAATCTTGGCATTAAAGTGATTAGTCACATAATTTTGAAAATTTGTGAAAGCTTCTAGGACCCTATCTTTAGTAGGAAGCAAGGTTAGCCAAGTATATTTAGATTTCTCATCAATAAAAGTGACAAAGTACTTATGGTTTTCTCTAGACATGCAAGGTGATGTCCACACATCCGAATGAACAAGATCAAAGCAATTATCATAAATAGTCATAGATTTTGGAAAAACCGATTTGCAATGTTTGCCAAGAATACAAGCTTCACATTCGTCATTCTTAAAAGAAATATTAGGCAACATTAAACTTAAAGCACGAGTATGAGGGTGACCAAGTCTAGCATGCCAAATAGCACTATTAGCACTAACAACAATAGAACTAAAACATGATGAGGGAGAGGTAGATAAGTCGGTAGTCTTAAGAACATAGAGATCATCTTTGGTCTTGCCTTGACCAAGAAGTTTACTTGTCTCAATATCCTGAAAATACACATCATTAGGGCCGAATATAACATGACAATTAAGATCCCTAGTAGCTTTCTTAACCGAGACTAGATTAGAAGCAAAGTTAGGCATATAGAAAGCTTTTGTATTTTTGTTAAACAACTTCAATGTTCCAATCCCTTTAACCGGTACCTTATCTCCATTAGCTATAGTTACATTTCCTAAAGCCGGTTCTATATCACTAATTAATTTTGAATCACTAATCATGTGATGAGAGGCTCCGGAATCTACTATAAGCGGTTTAATGGAGTTAAGAGCAAGATTCACATTACCGGATGATTCTTTGAGTGCCTTGATGAGAGCATCGAGGTCGGATCGCCTCACCAGCTCCGAGGATGCATTTAGAGCAGTGGCACCTCCTTCAATGACTTGAGACTTGACTTCCGGATGGTTTGCTTCACCGGATGTGCTTGCCAAGTGGGCTCGAGGCTCATTGTTGTCATCTCTCGGGCGAAGGTGAGGGTGAAGTATCCAACACTTCTCACGAACATGACCGTTCTTCTTGCAATGGTGGCAAAAGGGCCTCTTGTGACCGTTGTTGTTGTTGTTGTTTCCCCTATAGTAGCTTTTGTTGGCCGAGGCAACTTCAACTTGATTAGCGGTGACAAGTTCTCCTTTTCCACCAAACAAACCCATGGAGCCCTGTTCTCTTTGCACTTGAGAGCATACTTCATCAAGACTTGGAAGCTTGTCCGCCCGGAGTATGTGCTTAATGAGGTCGTTGTACGACGCATTCAAGGTGAGGAGAAGACCGAACACCTTGTCTTGCTCACGGCGTTCGTTGATGACCGCCGGATCCATCGTGTTTGGCCTTAGCATTTCAAGCTCAGCCCATAGGGATCTAAACTTCCCAAAATGTTTGGTAAACTCCATGTCTTCTTGGCTAAGATTGTTGATGGCTCTCTTAACCTCAAAGACACGGTTTAGATTGGTAATGTTACCAAAAACATTCTTGAGAGTATCCCATAGCTCCTTTGCGGTTTCGCAATAGGAGTATGCTTCAAGGATAGGAGCATCTAGAGAGTTTTGGATGAGAGCAAGAACATTCTGGTCCTCTTGGAACCATTTCTCTTCATCAATCGGGACTATCTCTTTCCCTTCTCGTGTGGTTGCATCTTTTGGAGCTTCACTCTTCTCGATGTGACTCCACAACCCACGACCGCACAAGGCTGTTTTAGTGGTTCTTGCCCACAACAAGTAGTTCCCACCTTTGAGAGTAACTGGAACAACCAAGTTCTTGAGACCTTCCATGGAGTATGGACCGTTGGGTAAAGCTAGTGACCGACGGGTAAAAGAGTGAAACAATGAATGGTTTCAAGAACGAGTTTGTAAAGAAGAAGAATAGAGATGCAAATGAGGTGGGTGAGATTGTTGGTTGATTAAGAGCAACCTGGCTCTGATACCATGTAAGATTTGAATAAAAAGATCGAGTGAAGAAAGAGATTAGAAGAGTTGGATCGAACAAGGGAGAAGAGTGGAGTTTGGTTTGCGAAAATGAGAGAGAATAGAAGAAAGAGTGTGAAAACTCTACTTGATTGCTTTAGAACAACATACAAAGCTATATATGGACGGCTACAAAAATCCCAAAACCCTAAAGCTATACACGTTTTGCTTGGTGTGAAAGTGACATCTCTTGGTAAAAGTGTTTAAAACACACATGTGACCTCTCCACTTGCGCATCCTCCAACGGCTAGAATAGAAGGATCTAGGCCTCCTTCTTTTCTTCTCTTCTACTATGAATAAGGCCCTTTAAATGGGCTGAAGTGGTTGTGCAAGATCGGGCCTCCGATTGATGCATGTACGGACGGCCTCATGTTGATGGCTGTACGGACGTACGGACGTACGGACGGTCGTGACTCGAAGCACTCGATCCCGGATGCACTTCTCTCGATCTCGGACATGACTTCTCGGACGACCGATCTCGAACATGATAATTTCTACATCCAAGTTACATATACAAGCCATTTACTGCCTCAAAGCATTGGTTGTGGGTTCTTATCCCATTTGGGACCAGATTTCAATAAGTCTTTCTTCACACTTCTAAACATTCTTCAACCATCTCTAGCACTTGTAATCAATCAAATTCATTGTATTATAACATATTCTAACCCAAAATAACTTTATACAATCCATTTACAGCCACAAAGCATTGGTTGTAGGTTTTTATCCCATTTGGGACCAAATTTCAACAAGTCTTTCTTCACACTTCTAAACATTCTTTATGCATGTCTAGCACTTGTAATCAATCAAATTCATTGTATTATAACATATTGTAACCCAAAATAACTTTATACAAGCCATTTACTGCCTCAAAGCATTGGTTGTGGGTTCTTATCCCATTTGGGACCAGATTTCAATAAGTCTTTCTTCACACTTCTAAACATTCTTCATCCATCTCTAGGGCTTGTAATCAATCAAATTCATTGTATTATAACATATTCTAACCCAAAATAACTTTATACAATCCATTTACAGCCTCAAAACATTGGTTGTGGGTTCTTATCCCATTTGGGACCAAATTTTAACAAGTCTTTCTTCACACTTCTAAAGATTCTTCATCCATCTCTAGTACTTATAATCAATCAAATTCATTGTATTATAACATATTCTAACCCAAAATAACTTTATACAAGCCATTTACTGCCTCAAAGCATTGGTTGTGGGTTCTTATCCCATTTGGGACCAGATTTCAATAATTCTTTCTTCACACTTCTAAACATTCTTTATCCATCTCTAGGGCTTGTAATCAATCAAATTCATTGTATTATAACATATTCTATTCCAAAATAACTTTATACAAGTCATTTACTGCCTCAAAGCATTTGTTGTGGGTTTTTATCCCATTTGGGACAAAATTTCAACAAGTCTTTCTTCACACTTCTAAACATTTTTTATGCATGTCTAGCACTTGTAATCAATCAAATTCATTGTATTATAACATATTCTAACCCAAAATAACTTTATACAATCCATTTACAGCCTCAAAGCATTGGTTGTGGGTTCTTATCCCATTTGGGACTAAATTTTAACAAGTCTTTCTTCACACTTCTAAACATTCTTCAACCATCTCTAGCACTTGTAATCAATCAAATTCATTGTATTATAACATATTCTAACCCAAAATAACTTTATACAATCCATTTACAGCCTCAAAGCATTGGTTGTGGGTTCTTATCCCATTTGGGACCAAATTTTAACAAGTCTTTCTTCACACTTCTAAAGATTCTTCATCCATCTCTAGTACTTATAATCAATTAAATTCATTGTATTATAACATATTCTAACCCAAAATAACTTTATACAAGCCATTTACTGCCTCAAAGCATTGGTTGTGGGTTCTTATCCCATTTGGGACCAGATTTCAATAAGTGTTTCTTCACACTTCTAAACATTCTTCATCCATCTCTAGTACTTATAATCAATCAAATTCATTGTATTATAACATATTCTAACCCAAAATAACTTTATACAAGCCATTTACTGCCTCAAAGCATTGGTTGTGGGTTCTTATCCCATTTGGGACCAGATTTCAATAATTCTTTCTTCACACTTCTAAACATTCTTTATCCATCTCTAGGGCTTGTAATCAATCAAATTCATTGTATTATAACATATTCTATTCCAAAATAACTTTATACAAGCCATTTACTGCCTCAAAGCATTGGTTGTGGGTTCTTATCCCATTTGGGACCAAATTTTAACAAGTCTTTCTTCACACTTCTAAAGATTCTTCATCCATCTCTAGTACTTGTAATCAATCAAATTCATTGTATTATAACATCTTATATCCCAAAATAACTTTATACAAGCCATTTATAGCCTCAAAGCATTGGTTATGGGTTCTTATCCCATTTGAGACCAGATTTCAGTAAGTCTTTCTTCACACTTCTAAGCATTCATCATCTATCTCTAGCACTTGTAATCAATCAAATTCATTGTATTATAACATATTCTATTCCAAAATAACTTTATACAAGTCATTTACTGCCTCAAAGCATTTGTTGTGGGTTTTTATCCCATTTGGGACAAAATTTCAACAAGTCTTTCTTCACACTTCTAAACATTTTTTATGCATGTCTAGCACTTATAATCAATCAAATTCATTGTATTATAACATATTGTAACCCAAAATAACTTTATACAAGCCATTTACTGCCTCAAAGCATTGGTTGTGGGTTCTTATCCCATTTGGGACCAGATTTCAATAAGTCTTTCTTCACACTTCTAAACATTCTTCATCCATCTCTAGGGCTTGTAATCAATCAAATTCATTGTATTATAACATATTCTAACCCAAAATAACTTTATACAATCCATTTACAGCCTCAAAACATTGGTTGTGGGTTCTTATCCCATTTGGGACCAAATTTTAACAAGTCTTTCTTCACACTTCTAAAGATTCTTCATCCATCTCTAGTACTTATAATCAATCAAATTCATTGTATTATAACATATTCTAACCCAAAATAACTTTATACAAGCCATTTACTGCCTCAAAGCATTGGTTGTGGGTTCTTATCCCATTTGGGACCAGATTTCAATAATTCTTTCTTCACACTTCTAAACATTCTTTATCCATCTCTAGGGCTTGTAATCAATCAAATTCATTGTATTATAACATATTCTATTCCAAAATAACTTTATACAAGTCATTTACTGCCTCAAAGCATTTGTTGTGGGTTTTTATCCCATTTGGGACAAAATTTCAACAAGTCTTTCTTCACACTTCTAAACATTTTTTATGCATGTCTAGCACTTGTAATCAATCAAATTCATTGTATTATAACATATTCTAACCCAAAATAACTTTATACAATCCATTTACAGCCTCAAAGCATTGGTTGTGGGTTCTTATCCCATTTGGGACTAAATTTTAACAAGTCTTTCTTCACACTTCTAAACATTCTTCAACCATCTCTAGCACTTGTAATCAATCAAATTCATTGTATTATAACATATTCTAACCCAAAATAACTTTATACAATCCATTTACAGCCTCAAAGCATTGGTTGTGGGTTCTTATCCCATTTGGGACCAAATTTTAACAAGTCTTTCTTCACACTTCTAAAGATTCTTCATCCATCTCTAGTACTTATAATCAATTAAATTCATTGTATTATAACATATTCTAACCCAAAATAACTTTATACAAGCCATTTACTGCCTCAAAGCATTGGTTGTGGGTTCTTATCCCATTTGGGACCAGATTTCAATAAGTGTTTCTTCACACTTCTAAACATTCTTCATCCATCTCTAGTACTTATAATCAATCAAATTCATTGTATTATAACATATTCTAACCCAAAATAACTTTATACAAGCCATTTACTGCCTCAAAGCATTGGTTGTGGGTTCTTATCCCATTTGGGACCAGATTTCAATAATTCTTTCTTCACACTTCTAAACATTCTTTATCCATCTCTAGGGCTTGTAATCAATCAAATTCATTGTATTATAACATATTCTATTCCAAAATAACTTTATACAAGTCATTTACTGCCTCAAAGCATTTGTTGTGGGTTTTTATCCCATTTGGGACAAAATTTCAACAAGTCTTTCTTCACACTTCTAAACATTTTTTATGCATGTCTAGCACTTGTAATCAATCAAATTCATTGTATTATAACATATTCTAACCCAAAATAACTTTATACAATCCATTTACAGCCTCAAAGCATTGGTTGTGGGTTCTTATCCCATTTGGGACTAAATTTTAACAAGTCTTTCTTCACACTTCTAAACATTCTTCAACCATCTCTAGCACTTGTAATCAATCAAATTCATTGTATTATAACATATTCTAACCCAAAATAACTTTATACAATCCATTTACAGCCTCAAAGCATTGGTTGTGGGTTCTTATCCCATTTGGGACCAAATTTTAACAAGTCTTTCTTCACACTTCTAAAGATTCTTCATCCATCTCTAGTACTTATAATCAATTAAATTCATTGTATTATAACATATTCTAACCCAAAATAACTTTATACAAGCCATTTACTGCCTCAAAGCATTGGTTGTGGGTTCTTATCCCATTTGGGACCAGATTTCAATAAGTGTTTCTTCACACTTCTAAACATTCTTCATCCATCTCTAGTACTTATAATCAATCAAATTCATTGTATTATAACATATTCTAACCCAAAATAACTTTATACAAGCCATTTACTGCCTCAAAGCATTGGTTGTGGGTTCTTATCCCATTTGGGACCAGATTTCAATAATTCTTTCTTCACACTTCTAAACATTCTTTATCCATCTCTAGGGCTTGTAATCAATCAAATTCATTGTATTATAACATATTCTATTCCAAAATAACTTTATACAAGCCATTTACTGCCTCAAAGCATTGGTTGTGGGTTCTTATCCCATTTGGGACCAAATTTTAACAAGTCTTTCTTCACACTTCTAAAGATTCTTCATCCATCTCTAGTACTTGTAATCAATCAAATTCATTGTATTATAACATCTTATATCCCAAAATAACTTTATACAAGCCATTTATAGCCTCAAAGCATTGGTTATGGGTTCTTATCCCATTTGAGACCAGATTTCAGTAAGTCTTTCTTCACACTTCTAAGCATTCATCATCTATCTCTAGCACTTGTAATCAATCAAATTCATTGTATTATAACATATTCTATTCCAAAATAACTTTATACAAGTCATTTACTGCCTCAAAGCATTTGTTGTGGGTTTTTATCCCATTTGGGACAAAATTTCAACAAGTCTTTCTTCACACTTCTAAACATTTTTTATGCATGTCTAGCACTTATAATCAATCAAATTCATTGTATTATAACATATTGTAACCCAAAATAACTTTATACAAGCCATTTACTGCCTCAAAGCATTGGTTGTGGGTTCTTATCCCATTTGGGACCAGATTTCAATAAGTCTTTCTTCACACTTCTAAACATTCTTCATCCATCTCTAGGGCTTGTAATCAATCAAATTCATTGTATTATAACATATTCTAACCCAAAATAACTTTATACAATCCATTTACAGCCTCAAAACATTGGTTGTGGGTTCTTATCCCATTTGGGACCAAATTTTAACAAGTCTTTCTTCACACTTCTAAAGATTCTTCATCCATCTCTAGTACTTATAATCAATCAAATTCATTGTATTATAACATATTCTAACCCAAAATAACTTTATACAAGCCATTTACTGCCTCAAAGCATTGGTTGTGGGTTCTTATCCCATTTGGGACCAGATTTCAATAATTCTTTCTTCACACTTCTAAACATTCTTTATCCATCTCTAGGGCTTGTAATCAATCAAATTCATTGTATTATAACATATTCTATTCCAAAATAACTTTATACAAGTCATTTACTGCCTCAAAGCATTTGTTGTGGGTTTTTATCCCATTTGGGACAAAATTTCAACAAGTCTTTCTTCACACTTCTAAACATTTTTTATGCATGTCTAGCACTTGTAATCAATCAAATTCATTGTATTATAACATATTCTAACCCAAAATAACTTTATACAATCCATTTACAGCCTCAAAGCATTGGTTGTGGGTTCTTATCCCATTTGGGACTAAATTTTAACAAGTCTTTCTTCACACTTCTAAACATTCTTCAACCATCTCTAGCACTTGTAATCAATCAAATTCATTGTATTATAACATATTCTAACCCAAAATAACTTTATACAATCCATTTACAGCCTCAAAGCATTGGTTGTGGGTTCTTATCCCATTTGGGACCAAATTTTAACAAGTCTTTCTTCACACTTCTAAAGATTCTTCATCCATCTCTAGTACTTATAATCAATTAAATTCATTGTATTATAACATATTCTAACCCAAAATAACTTTATACAAGCCATTTACTGCCTCAAAGCATTGGTTGTGGGTTCTTATCCCATTTGGGACCAGATTTCAATAAGTGTTTCTTCACACTTCTAAACATTCTTCATCCATCTCTAGTACTTATAATCAATCAAATTCATTGTATTATAACATATTCTAACCCAAAATAACTTTATACAAGCCATTTACTGCCTCAAAGCATTGGTTGTGGGTTCTTATCCCATTTGGGACCAGATTTCAATAATTCTTTCTTCACACTTCTAAACATTCTTTATCCATCTCTAGGGCTTGTAATCAATCAAATTCATTGTATTATAACATATTCTATTCTAAAATAAATTTATACAAGCCATTTACTGCCTCAAAGCATTGGTTGTGGGTTCTTATCCCATTTGGGACCAAATTTTAACAAGTCTTTCTTCACACTTCTAAAGATTCTTCATCCATCTCTAGTACTTGTAATCAATCAAATTCATTGTATTATAACATCTTATATCCCAAAATAACTTTATACAAGCCATTTATAGCCTCAAAGCATTGGTTATGGGTTCTTATCCCATTTGAGACCAGATTTCAGTAAGTCTTTCTTCACACTTCTAAGCATTCTTCATCTATCTCTAGCACTTGTAATCAATCAAATTCATTGTATTATAACATATTCTAACCCAAAATAACTTTATACAAGCCATTTACTGCCTCAAAGCATTGGTTGTGGGTTCTTATCCCATATGGGACCAGATTTCAATAAGTCTTTCTTCACACTTCTAAACATTCTTCAACCATCTCTAGCACTTGTTATCAATCAAATTCATTGTATTATAACATATTCTAACCCAAAATAACTTTATACAATCCATTTACAGCCTCAAAGCATTGGTTGTGGGTTCTTATCCCATTTGGGACCAAATTTTAACAAGTCTTTCTTCACACTTCTAAAGATTCTTCATCCATCTCTAGTACTTATAATCAATTAAATTCATTGTATTATAACATATTCTAACCCAAAATAACTTTATACAAGCCATTTACTGCCTCAAAGCATTGGTTGTGGGTTCTTATCCCATTTGGGACCAGATTTCAATAAGTCTTTCTTCACACTTCTAAACATTCTTCATCCATCTCTAGTACTTATAATCAATCAAATTCATTGTATTATAACATATTCTAATCCAAAATAACTTTATACAAGCCATTTACTGCCTCAAAGCATTGGTTGTGGGTTTTTATCACATTTGGGACCAAATTTCAACAAGTCTTTCTTCACACTTCTAAACATTCTTTATACATGTCTAGCACTTGTAATCAATCAAATTCATTGTATTATAACATATTGTAACCCAAAATAACTTTATATAAGCCATTTACTGCCTCAAAGCATTGGTTGTGGGTTCTTATCCCATTTGGGACCAGATTTCAATAAGTCTTTCTTCACACTTCTAAACATTCTTCATCCATCTCTAGGGCTTGTAATCAATCAAATTCATTGTATTATAACATATTCTAACCCAAAATAACTTTATACAATCCATTTACTGCCTCAAAACATTGGTTGTGGGTTCTTATCCCATTTGGGACCAAATTTTAACAAGTCTTTCTTCACACTTCTAAAGATTCTTCATCCATCTCTAGTACTTATAATCAATCAAATTCATTGTATTATAACATATTATAACCCAAAATAACTTTATACAAGCCATTTACTGCCTCAAAGCATTGGTTGTGGGTTCTTATCCCATTTGGGACCAGATTTCAATAAGTCTTTCTTCACACTTCTAAACATTCTTCATCCATCTCTAAGGCTTGTAATCAATCAAATTCATTGTATTATAACATATTCTAATCCAAAATAACTTTATACAAGCCATTTACTGCCTCAAAGCATTTGTTGTGGGTTTTTATCCCATTAGGGACAAAATTTCAACAAGTCTTTCTTCACACTTCTAAACATTCTTTATGCATGTCTAGCACTTGTAATCAATCAAATTCATTGTATTATAACATATTGTAACCCAAAATAACTTTATATAAGCCATTTACTGCCTCAAAGCATTGGTTGTGGGTTCTTATCCCATTTGGGACCAGATTTCAATAAGTCTTTCTTCACACTTCTAAACATTCTTCATCCATCTCTAGGGCTTGTAATCAATCAAATTCATTGTATTATAACATATTCTAACCCAAAATAACTTTATACAATCCATTTACTGCCTCAAAACATTGGTTGTGGGTTCTTATCCCATTTGGGACCAAATTTTAACAAGTCTTTCTTCACACTTCTAAAGATTTTTCATCCATCTCTAGTACTTATAATCAATCAAATTCATTGTATTATAACATATTATAACCCAAAATAACTTTATACAAACCATTTACTGCCTCAAAGCATTGGTTGTGGGTTCTTATCCCATTTGGGACCAGATTTCAATAAGTCTTTCTTCACACTTCTAAACATTCTTCAACCATCTCTAGCACTTGTAATCAATTAAATTCATTGTATTATAACATATTCTAACCCAAAATAACTTTATACAATCCATTTACAGCCACAAAGCATTGGTTGTAGGTTTTTATCCCATTTGGGACCAAATTTCAACAAGTCTTTCTTCACACTTCTAAACATTCTTTATGCATGTCTAGCACTTGTAATCAATCAAATTCATTGTATTATAACATATTGTAACCCAAAATAACTTTATACAAGCCATTTACTGCCTCAAAGCATTGGTTGTGGGTTCTTATCCCATTTGGGACCAGATTTCAATAAGTCTTTCTTCACACTTCTAAACATTCTTCATCCATCTCTAGGGCTTGTAATCAATCAAATTCATTGTATTATAACATATTCTAACCCAAAATAACTTTATACAATCCATTTACAGCCTCAAAACATTGGTTGTGGGTTCTTATCCCATTTGGGACCAAATTTTAACAAGTCTTTCTTCACACTTCTAAAGATTCTTCATCCATCTCTAGTACTTATAATCAATCAAATTCATTGTATTATAACATATTCTAACCCAAAATAACTTTATACAAGCCATTTACTGCCTCAAAGCATTGGTTGTGGGTTCTTATCCCATTTGGGACCAGATTTCAATAATTCTTTCTTCACACTTCTAAACATTCTTTATCCATCTCTAGGGCTTGTAATCAATCAAATTCATTGTATTATAACATATTCTATTCCAAAATAACTTTATACAAGTCATTTACTGCCTCAAAGCATTTGTTGTGGGTTTTTATCCCATTTGGGACAAAATTTCAACAAGTCTTTCTTCACACTTCTAAACATTTTTTATGCATGTCTAGCACTTGTAATCAATCAAATTCATTGTATTATAACATATTCTAACCCAAAATAACTTTATACAATCCATTTACAGCCTCAAAGCATTGGTTGTGGGTTCTTATCCCATTTGGGACTAAATTTTAACAAGTCTTTCTTCACACTTCTAAACATTCTTCAACCATCTCTAGCACTTGTAATCAATCAAATTCATTGTATTATAACATATACTAACCCAAAATAACTTTATACAATCCATTTACAGCCTCAAAGCATTGGTTGTGGGTTCTTATCCCATTTGGGACCAAATTTTAACAAGTCTTTCTTCACACTTCTAAAGATTCTTCATCCATCTCTAGTACTTATAATCAATTAAATTCATTGTATTATAACATATTCTAACCCAAAATAACTTTATACAAGCCATTTACTGCCTCAAAGCATTGGTTGTGGGTTCTTATCCCATTTGGGACCAGATTTCAATAAGTGTTTCTTCACACTTCTAAACATTCTTCATCCATCTCTAGTACTTATAATCAATCAAATTCATTGTATTATAACATATTCTAACCCAAAATAACTTTATACAAGCCATTTACTGCCTCAAAGCATTGGTTGTGGGTTCTTATCCCATTTGGGACATGATTTCAATAATTCTTTCTTCACACTTCTAAACATTCTTTATCCATCTCTAGGGCTTGTAATCAATCAAATTCATTGTATTATAACATATTCTATTCCAAAATAACTTTATACAAGTCATTTACTGCCTCAAAGCATTTGTTGTGGGTTTTTATCCCATTTGGGACAAAATTTCAACAAGTCTTTCTTCACACTTCTAAACATTCTTTATGCATGTCTAGCACTTGTAATCAATCAAATTCATTGTATTATAACATATTCTAACCCAAAATAACTTTATACAATCCATTTACAGCCTCAAAGCATTGGTTGTGGGTTCTTATCCCATTTGGGACTAAATTTTAACAAGTCATTGTTCACACTTCTAAACATTCTTCAACCATCTCTAGCACTTGTAATCAATCAAATTCATTGTATTATAACATATTCTAACCCAAAATAACTTTATACAATCCATTTACAGCCTCAAAGCATTGGTTGTGGGTTCTTATCCCATTTGGGACCAAATTTTAACAAGTCTTTCTTCACACTTCTAAAGATTCTTCATCCATCTCTAGTACTTATAATCAATTAAATTCATTGTATTATAACATATTCTAACCCAAAATAACTTTATACAAGCCATTTACTGCCTCAAAGCATTGGTTGTGGGTTCTTATCCCATTTGGGACCAGATTTCAATAAGTCTTTCTTCACACTTCTAAACATTCTTCAACCATCTCTAGCACTTGTAATCAATTAAATTCATTGTATTATAACATATTCTAACCCAAAATAACTTTATACAATCCATTTACAGCCACAAAGCATTGGTTGTAGGTTTTTATCCCATTTGGGACCAAATTTCAACAAGTCTTTCTTCACACTTCTAAACATTCTTTATGCATGTCTAGCACTTGTAATCAATCAAATTCATTGTATTATAACATATTGTAACCCAAAATAACTTTATACAAGCCATTTACTGCCTCAAAGCATTGGTTGTGGGTTCTTATCCCATTTGGGACCAGATTTCAATAAGTCTTTCTTCACACTTCTAAACATTCTTCATCCATCTCTAGGGCTTGTAATCAATCAAATTCATTGTATTATAACATATTCTAACCCAAAATAACTTTATACAATCCATTTACAGCCTCAAAACATTGGTTGTGGGTTCTTATCCCATTTGGGACCAAATTTTAACAAGTCTTTCTTCACACTTCTAAAGATTCTTCATCCATCTCTAGTACTTATAATCAATCAAATTCATTGTATTATAACATATTCTAACCCAAAATAACTTTATACAAGCCATTTACTGCCTCAAAGCATTGGTTGTGGGTTCTTATCCCATTTGGGACCAGATTTCAATAATTCTTTCTTCACACTTCTAAACATTCTTTATCCATCTCTAGGGCTTGTAATCAATCAAATTCATTGTATTATAACATATTCTATTCCAAAATAACTTTATACAAGTCATTTACTGCCTCAAAGCATTTGTTGTGGGTTTTTATCCCATTTGGGACAAAATTTCAACAAGTCTTTCTTCACACTTCTAAACATTTTTTATGCATGTCTAGCACTTGTAATCAATCAAATTCATTGTATTATAACATATTCTAACCCAAAATAACTTTATACAATCCATTTACAGCCTCAAAGCATTGGTTGTGGGTTCTTATCCCATTTGGGACTAAATTTTAACAAGTCTTTCTTCACACTTCTAAACATTCTTCAACCATCTCTAGCACTTGTAATCAATCAAATTCATTGTATTATAACATATACTAACCCAAAATAACTTTATACAATCCATTTACAGCCTCAAAGCATTGGTTGTGGGTTCTTATCCCATTTGGGACCAAATTTTAACAAGTCTTTCTTCACACTTCTAAAGATTCTTCATCCATCTCTAGTACTTATAATCAATTAAATTCATTGTATTATAACATATTCTAACCCAAAATAACTTTATACAAGCCATTTACTGCCTCAAAGCATTGGTTGTGGGTTCTTATCCCATTTGGGACCAGATTTCAATAAGTGTTTCTTCACACTTCTAAACATTCTTCATCCATCTCTAGTACTTATAATCAATCAAATTCATTGTATTATAACATATTCTAACCCAAAATAACTTTATACAAGCCATTTACTGCCTCAAAGCATTGGTTGTGGGTTCTTATCCCATTTGGGACCAGATTTCAATAATTCTTTCTTCACACTTCTAAACATTCTTTATCCATCTCTAGGGCTTGTAATCAATCAAATTCATTGTATTATAACATATTCTATTCCAAAATAACTTTATACAAGTCATTTACTGCCTCAAAGCATTTGTTGTGGGTTTTTATCCCATTTGGGACAAAATTTCAACAAGTCTTTCTTCACACTTCTAAACATTCTTTATGCATGTCTAGCACTTGTAATCAATCAAATTCATTGTATTATAACATATTCTAACCCAAAATAACTTTATACAATCCATTTACAGCCTCAAAGCATTGGTTGTGGGTTCTTATCCCATTTGGGACTAAATTTTAACAAGTCATTGTTCACACTTCTAAACATTCTTCAACCATCTCTAGCACTTGTAATCAATCAAATTCATTGTATTATAACATATTCTAACCCAAAATAACTTTATACAATCCATTTACAGCCTCAAAGCATTGGTTGTGGGTTCTTATCCCATTTGGGACCAAATTTTAACAAGTCTTTCTTCACACTTCTAAAGATTCTTCATCCATCTCTAGTACTTATAATCAATTAAATTCATTGTATTATAACATATTCTAACCCAAAATAACTTTATACAAGCCATTTACTGCCTCAAAGCATTGGTTGTGGGTTCTTATCCCATTTGGGACCAGATTTCAATAAGTGTTTCTTCACACTTCTAAACATTCTTCATCCATCTCTAGTACTTATAATCAATCAAATTCATTGTATTATAACATATTCTAACCCAAAATAACTTTATACAAGCCATTTACTGCCTCAAAGCATTGGTTGTGGGTTCTTATCCCATTTGGGACCAGATTTCAATAATTCTTTCTTCACACTTCTAAACATTCTTTATCCATCTCTAGGGCTTGTAATCAATCAAATTCATTGTATTATAACATATTCTATTCCAAAATAACTTTATACAAGTCATTTACTGCCTCAAAGCATTTGTTGTGGGTTTTTATCCCATTTGGGACAAAATTTCAACAAGTCTTTCTTCACACTTCTAAACATTCTTTATGCATGTCTAGCACTTGTAATCAATCAAATTCATTGTATTATAACATATTCTAACCCAAAATAACTTTATACAATCCATTTACAGCCTCAAAGCATTGGTTGTGGGTTCTTATCCCATTTGGGACTAAATTTTAACAAGTCATTGTTCACACTTCTAAACATTCTTCAACCATCTCTAGCACTTGTAATCAATCAAATTCATTGTATTATAACATATTCTAACCCAAAATAACTTTATACAATCCATTTACAGCCTCAAAGCATTGGTTGTGGGTTCTTATCCCATTTGGGACCAAATTTTAACAAGTCTTTCTTCACACTTCTAAAGATTCTTCATCCATCTCTAGTACTTATAATCAATTAAATTCATTGTATTATAACATATTCTAACCCAAAATAACTTTATACAAGCCATTTACTGCCTCAAAGCATTGGTTGTGGGTTCTTATCCCATTTGGGACCAGATTTCAATAAGTGTTTCTTCACACTTCTAAACATTCTTCATCCATCTCTAGTACTTATAATCAATCAAATTCATTGTATTATAACATATTCTAACCCAAAATAACTTTATACAAGCCATTTACTGCCTCAAAGCATTGGTTGTGGGTTCTTATCCCATTTGGGACCAGATTTCAATAATTCTTTCTTCACACTTCTAAACATTCTTTATCCATCTCTAGGGCTTGTAATCAATCAAATTCATTGTATTATAACATATTCTATTCCAAAATAACTTTATACAAGTCATTTACTGCCTCAAAGCATTTGTTGTGGGTTTTTATCCCATTTGGGACAAAATTTCAACAAGTCTTTCTTCACACTTCTAAACATTCTTTATGCATGTCTAGCACTTGTAATCAATCAAATTCATTGTATTATAACATATTCTAACCCAAAATAACTTTATACAATCCATTTACAGCCTCAAAGCATTGGTTGTGGGTTCTTATCCCATTTGGGACTAAATTTTAACAAGTCATTGTTCACACTTCTAAACATTCTTCAACCATCTCTAGCACTTGTAATCAATCAAATTCATTGTATTATAACATATTCTAACCCAAAATAACTTTATACAATCCATTTACAGCCTCAAAGCATTGGTTGTGGGTTCTTATCCCATTTGGGACCAAATTTTAACAAGTCTTTCTTCACACTTCTAAAGATTCTTCATCCATCTCTAGTACTTATAATCAATTAAATTCATTGTATTATAACATATTCTAACCCAAAATAACTTTATACAAGCCATTTACTGCCTCAAAGCATTGGTTGTGGGTTCTTATCCCATTTGGGACCAAATTTTAACAAGTCTTTCTTCACACTTCTAAAGATTCTTCATCCATCTCTAGTACTTATAATCAATCAAATTCATTGTATTATAACATATTCTAACCCAAAATAACTTTATACAAGCCATTTAATGCCTCAAAGCATTGGTTGTGGGTTCTTATCCCCTTTGTGACCAGATTTCAATAAGTCTTTCTTCACACTTCTAAACATTCTTCATCCGTCTATAGGGCTTGTAATCAATCAAATTCATTGTATTATAACATATTCTAACCCAAAATAACTTTATACAAGCCATTTACTGCCTCAAAGCATTGGTTGTGGGTTTTTATCCCATTTGGGACCAAATTTCAACAAGTCTTTCTTCACACTTCTAAACATTCTTTATGCATGTCTAGCACTTGTAATCAATCAAATTCATTGTATTATATCATATTCTAACCCAAAATAACCTTATACAAGCCATTTACTGCCTGAAAGCAATGATAATGGGTTCTTATCCCATTTGGGACCAGATTTCAATAAGTCTTTCTTCACACTTCTAAACATTCTTTACGCATGTCTAGCACTTGTAATCAATCAAATTCATTGTATTATAACATATTCTAACAAAAGATAACTTTATACAGTCCATTTACAGCCTCAAAGCATTGGTTGTGGGTTCTTATCCCATTTGGGACCAGATTTCAACAAGTCTTTCTTCACACTTCTAAACATTCTTCATCCATCTCTAGGGCTTGTAATCAATCAAATTCATTGTATTATAACATATTCTAACCCAAAATAACTTTATACAATCCATTTACAGCCATAAAGCATTGGTTGTGGATTCTTATCCAATTTGGGACCAAATTTTAACAAGTCTTTCTTCACACTTCTAAAGATTCTTCATCCATCTCTAGTACTTGTAATCAATCAAATTCATTGTATTATAACATCTTATATCCAAAAATAACTTTATACAAGCCATTTATAGCCTCAAAGCATTGGTTGTGGGTTCTTATCCCATTTGAGACCAGATTTCAGTAAGTCTTTCTTCACACTTCTAAGCATTCTTCATCTATCTCTAGCACATGTAATCAATCAAATTCATTGTATTATAACATATTCTAACCCAAAATAACTTTATACAAGCCATTTACTGCCTCAAAGCATTGGTTGTGGGTTCTTATCCCATATGGGACCAGATTTCAATAAGTCTTTCTTCACACTTCTAAACATTCTTCAACCATCTCTAGCACTTGTAATCAATCAAATTCATTGTATTATAACATATTCTAACCCAAAATAACTTTATACAATCCATTTACAGCCACAAAGCATTAGTTGTGGGTTCTTATCCCATTTGGGACCAAATTTTAACAAGTCTTTCTTCACACTTCTAAAGATTCTTCATCCATCTCTAGTACTTATAATCAATTAAATTCATTGTATTATAACATATTCTAACCCAAAATAACTTTATACAAGCCATTTACTGCCTCAAAGCATTGGTTGTGGGTTCTTATCCCATTTGGTACCAGATTTCAATAAGTCTTTCTTCACACTTCTAAACATTCTTCATCCATCTCTAGTACTTATAATCAATCAAATTCATTGTATTATAACATATTCTAATCCAAAATAACTTTATACAAGCCATTTACTGCCTCAAAGCATTGGTTGTGGGTTTTTATCCCATTTGGGACCAAATTTCAACAAGTCTTTCTTCACACTTCGAAACATTCTTTATGCATGTCTAGCACTTGTAATCAATCAAATTCATTGTATTATAACATATTGTAACCCAAAATAACTTTATACAAGCCATTTACTGCCTCAAAGCATTGGTTGTGGGTTCTTATCCCATTTGGGACCAGATTTCAATAAGTCTTTCTTCACACTTCTAAACATTCTTCATCCATCTCTAGGGCTTGTAATCAATCAAATTCATTGTATTATAACATATTCTAACCCAAAATAACTTTATACAATCCATTTACAGCCTCAAAACATTGGTTGTGGGTTCTTATCCCATTTGGGACCAAATTTTAACAAGTCTTTCTTCACACTTCTAAAGATTCTTCATCCATCTCTAGTACTTATAATCAATCAAATTCATTGTATTATAACATATTCTAACCCAAAATAACTTTATACAAGCCATTTACTGCCTCAAAGCATTGGTTGTGGGTTCTTATCCCATTTGGGACCAGATTTCAATAATTCTTTCTTCACACTTCTAAACATTCTTTATCCATCTCTAGGGCTTGTAATCAATCAAATTCATTGTATTATAACATATTCTATTCCAAAATAACTTTATACAAGCCATTTACTGCCTCAAAGCATTTGTTGTGGGTTTTTATCCCATTTGGGACAAAATTTCAACAAGTCTTTCTTCACACTTCTAAACATTCTTTATGCATGTCTAGCACTTGTAATCAATCAAATTCATTGTATTATAACATATTCTAACCCAAAATAACTTTATACAATCCATTTACAGCCTCAAAGCATTGGTTGTGGATTCTTATCCCATTTGGGATCAAATTTTAACAAGTCTTTCTTCACACTTCTAAACATTCTTTATGCATGTCTAGCACTTGTAATCAATCAAATTCATTGTATTATATCATATTCTAACCCAAAATAACCTTATACAAGCCATTTACTGCCTGAAAGCAATGATTATGGGTTCTTATCCCATTTGGGACCAGATTTCAATAAGTCTTTCTTCACACTTCTAAACATTCTTTATGCATGTCTAGCACTTGTAATCAATCAAATTCATTGTATTATAACATATTCTAACAAAAAATAACTTTATACAGTCCATTTACAGCCTCAAGGCATTGCTTGTGGATTATTATCCCATTTGGGACCATATTTCAATAAGTCTTTCTTTACACTTCTAAAGATTCTTCATCCATCTCTAGGGCTTGTAATCAATCAAATTCATTGTATTATAACATATTCTAACCCAAAATAGCCTTATACAAGCTATTTACTGCCTCAAAGCAATGGTTGTGGGTTCTTATCCCATTTAGGACCAGATTTCAACAAGTCTTTCTTCACACTTCTAAACATTCTTCATCCATCTCTAGGGATTGTAATCAATCAAATTCATTGTATTATAACATATTCTAACCCAAAATAACTTTAAACAATCCATTTACAACCTCAAAGCATTGGTTGTGGGTTCTTATCCCATTTGGGACCAAATTTTAACAAGTCTTTCTTCACACTTCTAAAGATTCTTCATCTATCTCTAGTACTTGTAATCTATAAAATTCATTGTATTATAACATCTTATATCCCAAAATAACTTTATACAAACCATTTATAGCCTCAAAGCATTGGTTGTAGGTTCTTATCCCATTTGAGACCAGATTTCAGTAAGTCTTTCTTCACACTTCTAAGCATTCTTCATCCATCTCTAGCACTTGTAATCAATCAAATTCATTGTATTATAACATATTCTAACCCAAAATAACTTTATACAAGCCATTTACTGCCTCAAAGCATTGGTTGTGGGTTCTTATCCCATATGGGACCAGATTTCAATAAGTCTTTCTTCACACTTCTAAACATTCTTCAACCATCTCTAGCACTTGTAATCAATCAAATTCATTGTATTAAAACATATTCTAACCCAAAATAACTTTATACAAACCATTTACTGCCTCAAAGCATTGGTTGTGGGTTCTTATCCCATTTGGGACTAAATTTTAACAAGTCATTCTTCACACTTCTAAACATTCTTCAACCATCTCTAGCACTTGTAATCAATCAAATTCATTGTATTATAACATATTCTAACCCAAAATAACTTTATACAAGCCATTTACTGCCTCAAAGCATTGGTTGTGGGTTCTTATCCCATTTGGGACCAGATTTCAATAAGTGTTTCTTCACACTTCTAAACATTCTTCATCCATCTCTAGTACTTATAATCAATCAAATTCATTGTATTATAACATATTCTAACCCAAAATAACTTTATACAATCCATTTACAGCCTCAAAGCATTGGTTGTGGGTTCTTATCCCATTTGGGACCAAATTTTAACAAGTCTTTCTTCACACTTCTAAAGATTCTTCATCCATCTCTAGTACTTATAATCAATTAAATTCATTGTATTATAACATATTCTAACCCAAAATAACTTTATACAAGCCATTTACTGCCTCAAAGCATTGGTTGTGGGTTCTTATCCCATTTGGGACCAAATTTTAACAAGTCTTTCTTCACACTTCTAAAGATTCTTCATCCATCTCTAGTACTTATAATCAATCAAATTCATTGTATTATAACATATTCTAACCCAAAATAACTTTATACAAGCCATTTAATGCCTCAAAGCATTGGTTGTGGGTTCTTATCCCATTTGGGACCAGATTTCAATAAGTCTTTCTTCACACTTCTAAACATTCTTCATCCGTCTATAGGGCTTGTAATCAATCAAATTCATTGTATTATAACATATTCTAACCCAAAATAACTTTATACAAGCCATTTACTGCCTCAAAGCATTGGTTGTGGGTTTTTATCCCATTTGGGACCAAATTTCAACAAGTCTTTCTTCACACTTCTAAACATTCTTTATGCATGTCTAGCACTTGTAATCAATCAAATTCATTGTATTATATCATATTCTAACCCAAAATAACCTTATACAAGCCATTTACTGCCTGAAAGCAATGATTATGGGTTCTTATCCCATTTGGGACCAGATTTCAATAAGTCTTTCTTCACACTTCTAAACATTCTTTATGCATGTCTAGCACTTGTAATCAATCAAATTCATTGTATTATAACATATTCTAACAAAAAATAACTTTATACAGTCCATTTACAGCCTCAAAGCATTGGTTGTGGGTTCTTATCCCATTTGGGACCAGATTTCAACAAGTCTTTCTTCACACTTCTAAACATTCTTCATCCATCTCTAGGGCTTGTAATCAATCAAATTCATTGTATTATAACATATTCTAACCCAAAATAACTTTATACAATCCATTTACAGCCATAAAGCATTGGTTGTGGATTCTTATCCCATTTGGGACCAAATTTTAACAAGTCTTTCTTCACACTTCTAAAGATTCTTCATCCATCTCTAGTACTTGTAATCAATCAAATTCATTGTATTATAACATCTTATATCCAAAAATAACTTTATACAAGCCATTTATAGCCTCAAAGCATTGGTTGTGGGTTCTTATCCCATTTGAGACCAGATTTCAGTAAGTCTTTCTTCACACATCTAAGCATTCTTCATCTATCTCTAGCACATGTAATCAATCAAATTCATTGTATTATAACATATTCTAACCCAAAATAACTTTATACAAGCCATTTACTGCCTCAAAGCATTGGTTGTGGGTTCTTATCCCATATGGGACCAGATTTCAATAAGTCTTTCTTCACACTTCTAAACATTCTTCAACCATCTCTAGCACTTGTAATCAATCAAATTCATTGTATTATAACATATTCGAACCCAAAATAACTTTATACAATCCATTTACAGCCACAAAGCATTGGTTGTGGGTTCTTATCCCATTTGGGACCAAATTTTAACAAGTCTTTCTTCACACTTCTAAAGATTCTTCATCCATCTCTAGTACTTATAATCAATTAAATTCATTGTATTATAACATATTCTAACCCAAAATAACTTTATACAAGCCATTTACTGCCTCAAAGCATTGGTTGTGGGTTCTTATCCCATTTGGGACCAGATTTCAATAAGTCTTTCTTCACACTTCTAAACATTCTTCATCCATCTCTAGTACTTATAATCAATCAAATTCATTGTATTATAACATATTCTAATCCAAAATAACTTTATACAAGCCATTTACTGCCTCAAAGCATTGGTTGTGGGTTTTTATCCCATTTGGGACCAAATTTCAACAAGTCTTTCTTCACACTTCTAAACATTCTTTATGCATGTCTAGCACTTGTAATCAATCAAATTCATTGTATTATAACATATTGTAACCCAAAATAACTTTATACAAGCCATTTACTGCCTCAAAGCATTGGTTGTGGGTTCTTATCCCATTTGGGACCAGATTTCAATAAGTCTTTCTTCACACTTCTAAACATTCTTCATCCATCTCTAGGGCTTGTAATCAATCAAATTCATTGTATTATAACATATTCTAACCCAAAATAACTTTATACAATCCATTTACAGCCTCAAAACATTGGTTGTGGGTTCTTATCCCATTTGGGACCAAATTTTAACAAGTCTTTCTTCACACTTCTAAAGATTCTTCATCCATCTCTAGTACTTATAATCAATCAAATTCATTGTATTATAACATATTCTAACCCAAAATAACTTTATACAAGCCATTTACTGCCTCAAAGCATTGGTTGTGGGTTCTTATCCCATTTGGGACCAGATTTCAATAATTCTTTCTTCACACTTCTAAACATTCTTTATCCATCTCTAGGGCTTGTAATCAATCAAATTCATTGTATTATAACATATTCTATTCCAAAATAACTTTATACAAGCCATTTACTGCCTCAAAGCATTTGTTGTGGGTTTTTATCCCATTTGGGACAAAATTTCAACAAGTCTTTCTTCACACTTCTAAACATTCTTTATGCATGTCTAGCACTTGTAATCAATCAAATTCATTGTATTATAACATATTCTAACCCAAAATAACTTTATACAATCCATGTACAGCCTCAAAGCATTGGTTGTGGATTCTTATCCCATTTGGGATCAAATTTTAACAAGTCTTTCTTCACACTTCTAAACATTCTTTATGCATGTCTAGCACTTGTAATCAATCAAATTCATTGTATTATAACATATTCTAACCCAAAATAACTTTATACAATCCATTTACAGCCTCAAAACATTGGTTGTGGGTTCTTATCCCATTTGGGACCAAATTTTAACAAGTCTTTCTTCACACTTCTAAACATTCTTCATCCATCTCTAGGGCTTGTAATCAATCAAATTCATTGTATTATAACATATTCTAACCCAAAATAACTTTATACAATCCATGTACAGCCTCAAAGCATTGGTTGTGGATTCTTATCCCATTTGGGATCAAATTTTAACAAGTCTTTCTTCACACTTCTAAACATTCTTTATGCATGTCTAGCACTTGTAATCAATCAAATTCATTGTATTATATCATATTCTAACCCAAAATAACCTTATACAAGCCATTTACTGCCTGAAAGCAATGATTATGGGTTCTTATCCCATTTGGGACCAGATTTCAATAAGTCTTTCTTCACACTTCTAAACATTCTTTATGCATGTCTAGCACTTGTAATCAATCAAATTCATTGTATTATAACATATTCTAACAAAAAATAACTTTATACAGTCCATTTACAGCCTCAAAGCATTGGTTGTGGGTTCTTATCCCATCTGGGACCAGATTTCAATAAGTCTTGCTTCACACTTCTAAAGATTTTTCATCCATCTCTAGCACTTGTAATCAATCAAATTCATTGTATTATAACATATTCTAACCCAAAATAACTTTATACAAGCCATTTATAGCCTCAAGGCATTGCTTGTGGATTCTTATCCCATTTGGGACCATATTTTAATAAGTCTTTCTTTACACTTCTAAAGATTCTTCATCCATCTCTAGGGCTTGTAATCAATCAAATTCATTGTATTATAACATTTTCTGACCCAAAATAGCCTTATACAAGCTATTTACTGCCTCAAAGCAATGGTTGTGGGTTCTTATCCCATTTGGGACCAGATTTCAATAAGTCTTTCTTCACACTTCTAAACATTCTTCATCCATCTCTAGGGCTTGTAATCAATCAAATTCATTGTATTATAACATATTCTAACCCAAAATAACTTTATACAATCCATTTACAGCCTCAAAACATTGGTTGTGGGTTCTTATCCCATTTGGGACCAAATTTTAACAAGTCTTTCTTCACACTTCTAAACATTCTTTATGCATGTCTAGCACTTGTAATCAATCAAATTCATTGTATTATAACATATTCTAACCCAAAATAACTTTATACAATCCATGTACAGCCTCAAAGCATTGGTTGTGGATTCTTATCCCATTTGGGATCAAATTTTAACAAGTCTTTCTTCACACTTCTAAACATTCTTTATGCATGTCTAGCACTTGTAATCAATCAAATTCATTGTATTATATCATATTCTAACCCAAAATAACCTTATACAAGCCATTTACTGCCTGAAAGCAATGATTATGGGTTCTTATCCCATTTGGGACCAGATTTCAATAAGTCTTTCTTCACACTTCTAAACATTCTTTATGCATGTCTAGCACTTGTAATCAATCAAATTCATTGTATTATAACATATTCTAACAAAAAATAACTTTATACAGTCCATTTACAGCCTCAAAGCATTGGTTGTGGGTTCTTATCCCATCTGGGACCAGATTTCAATAAGTCTTGCTTCACACTTCTAAAGATTTTTCATCCATCTCTAGCACTTGTAATCAATCAAATTCATTGTATTATAACATATTCTAACCCAAAATAACTTTATACAAGCCATTTATAGCCTCAAGGCATTGCTTGTGGATTCTTATCCCATTTGGGACCATATTTTAATAAGTCTTTCTTTACACTTCTAAAGATTCTTCATCCATCTCTAGGGCTTGTAATCAATCAAATTCATTGTATTATAACATTTTCTGACCCAAAATAGCCTTATACAAGCTATTTACTGCCTCAAAGCAATGGTTGTGGGTTCTTATCCCATTTGGGACCAGATTTCAATAAGTCTTTCTTCACACTTCTAAACATTCTTCATCCATCTCTAGGGCTTGTAATCAATCAAATTCATTGTATTATAACATATTCTAACCCAAAATAACTTTATACAATCCATTTACAGCGTCAAAACATTGGTTGTGGGTTCTTATCCCATTTGGGACCAAATTTTAACAAGTCTTTCTTCACACTTCTAAAGATTCTTCATCCATCTCTAGTACTTATAATCAATCAAATTCATTGTATTATAACATATTATAACCCAAAATAACTTTATACAAGCCATTTACTGCCTCAAAGCATTGGTTGTGGGTTCTTATCCCATTTGGGACCAGATTTCAATAATTCTTTCTTCACACTTCTAAACATTCTTTATCCATCTCTAGGGCTTGTAATCAATCAAATTCATTGTATTATAACATATTCTATTCCAAAATAACTTTATACAAGCCATTTACTGCCTCAAAGCATTTGTTGTGGGTTTTTATCCCATTTGGGACAAAATTTCAACAAGTCTTTCTTCACACTTCTAAACATTCTTTATGCATGTCTAGCACTTGTAATCAATCAAATTCATTGTATTATAACATATTCTAACCCAAAATAACTTTATACAATCCATTTACAGCCTCAAAGCATTGGTTGTGGATTCTTATCCCATTTGGGACCAAATTTTAACAAGTCTTTCTTCACACTTCTAAACATTCTTCAACCATCTCTAGCACTTGTAATCAATCAAATTCATTGTATTATAACATATTCTAACCCAAAATAACTTTATACAATCCATTTACAGCCTCAAAGCATTGGTTGTGGGTTCTTATCCCATTTGGGACCAAATTTTAACAAGTCTTTCTTCACACTTCTAAAGATTCTTCATCCATCTCTAGTACTTGTAATCAATCAAATTCATTGTATTATAACATCTTATATCCCAAAATAACTTTATACAAGCCATTTATAGCCTCAAAGCATTGGTTGTGGGTTCTTATCCCATTTGAGACCAGATTTCAGTAAGTCTTTCTTCACACTTCTAAGCATTCTTCATCCATCTCTAGCACTTGTAACCAATCAAATTCATTGTATTATAACATATTCTAACCCAAAATAACTTTATACAAGCCATTTACTGCCTCAAAGCATTGGTTGTGGGTTCTTATCCCATATGGGACCAGATTTCAATAAGTCTTTCTTCACACTTCTAAACATTCTTCAACCATCTCTAGCACTTGTAATCAATCAAATTCATTGTATTAAAACATATTTTAACCCAAAATAACTTTATACAATCCATTTACTGCCTCATAGCATTGGTTGTGGGTTCTTATCCCATATGGGACCAGATTTCAATAAGTCTTTCTTCACACTTCTAAACATTCTTCAACCATCTCTAGCACTTGTAATCAATCAAATTCATTGTATTAAAACATATTCTAACCCAAAATAACTTTATACAATCCATTTACAGCCTCAAAGCATTGGTTGTGGGTTCTTATCCCATTTGGGACCAAATTTTAACAAGTCTTTCTTCACACTTCTAAAGATTCTTCATCCATCTCTAGTACTTATAATCAATCAAATTCATTGTATTATAACATATTCTAACCCAAAATAACTTTATACAAGCCATTTACTGCCTCAAAGCATTGGTTGTGGGTTCTTATCCCATTTGGGACCAGATTTCAATAAGTCTTTCTTCACACTTCTAAACATTCTTCATCCGTCTATAGGGCTTGTAATCAATCAAATTCATTGTATTATAACATATTCTAACCCAAAATAACTTTATACAAGCCATTTACTGCCTCAAAGCATTGGTTGTGGGTTTTTATCCCATTTGGGACCAAATTTCAACAAGTCTTTCTTCACACTTCTAAACATTCTTTATGCATGTCTAGCACTTGTAATCAATCAAATTCATTGTATTATATCATATTCTAACCCAAAATAACCTTATACAAGCCATTTACTGCCTGAAAGCAATGATTATGGGTTCTTATCCCATTTGGGACCAGATTTCAATAAGTCTTTCTTCACACTTCTAAACATTCTTTATGCATGTCTAGCACTTGTAATCAATCAAATTCATTGTATTATAACATATTCTAACAAAAAATAACTTTATACAGTCCATTTACAGCCTCAAAGCATTGGTTGTGGGTTCTTATCCCATCTGGGACCAGATTTCAATAAGTCTTGCTTCACACTTCTAAAGATTTTTCATCCATCTCTAGCACTTGTAATCAATCAAATTCATTGTATTATAACATATTCTAACCCAAAATAACTTTATACAAGCCATTTATAGCCTCAAGGCATTGCTTGTGGATTCTTATCCCATTTGGGACCATATTTTAATAAGTCTTTCTTTACACTTCTAAAGATTCTTCATCCATCTCTAGGGCTTGTAATCAATCAAATTCATTGTATTATAACATTTTCTGACCCAAAATAGCCTTATACAAGCTATTTACTGCCTCAAAGCAATGGTTGTGGGTTCTTATCCCATTTGGGACCAGATTTCAATAAGTCTTTCTTCACACTTCTAAACATTCTTCATCCATCTCTAGGGCTTGTAATCAATCAAATTCATTGTATTATAACATATTCTAACCCAAAATAACTTTATACAATCCATTTACAGCCTCAAAACATTGGTTGTGGGTTCTTATCCCATTTGGGACAAAATTTTAACAAGTCTTTCTTCACACTTCTAAAGATTCTTCATCCATCTCAAGTACTTATAATCAATCAAATTCATTGTATTATAACATATTATAACCCAAAATAACTTTATACAAGCCATTTACTGCCTCAAAGCATTGGTTGTGGGTTCTTATCCCATTTGGGACCAGATTTCAATAATTCTTTCTTCACACTTCTAAACATTCTTTATCCATCTCTAGGGGTTGTAATCAATCAAATTCATTGTATTATAACATATTCTATTCCAAAATAACTTTATACAAGCCATTTACTGCCTCAAAGCATTTGTTGTGGGTTTTTATCCCATTTGGGACAAAATTTCAACAAGTCTTTCTTCACACTTCTAAACATTCTTTATGCATGTCTAGCACTTGTAATCAATCAAATTCATTGTATTATAACATATTCTAACCCAAAATAACTTTATACAATCCATTTACAGCCTCAAAGCATTGGTTGTGGATTCTTATCCCATTTGGGACCAAATTTTAACAAGTCTTTCTTCACACTTCTAAACATTCTTTATGCATGTCTAGCACTTGTAATCAATCAAATTCATTGTATTATATCATATTCTAACCCAAAATAACCTTATACAAGCCATTTACTGATTGAAAGCAATGATTATGGGTTCTTATCCCATTTGGGACCAGATTTCAATAAGTCTTTCTTCACACTTCTAAACATTCTTTATGCATGTCTAGCACTTGTAATCAATCAAATTCATTGTATTATAACATATTCTAACAAAAAATAACTTTATACAATCCATTTACAGCCTCAAAGCATTGGTTGTGGGTTCTTATCCCATCTGGGACCAGATTTCAATAAGTCTTGCTTCACACTTCTAAAGATTTTTCATCCATCTCTAGCACTTGTAATCAATCAAATTCATTGTATTATAACATATTCTAACCCAAAATAACTTTATACAAGCCATTTATAGCCTCAAGGCATTGCTTGTGGATTCTTATCCCATTTGGGACCATATTTTAATAAGTCTTTCTTTACACTTCTAAAGATTCTTCATCCATCTCTAGGGCTTGTAATCAATCAAATTCATTGTATTATAACATTTTCTGACCCAAAATAGCCTTATACAAGCTATTTACTGCCTCAAAGCAATGGTTGTGGGTTCTTATCCCATTTGGTACCAGATTTCAATAAGTCTTTCTTCACACTTCTAAACATTCTTCATCCATCTCTAGTACTTATAATCAATCAAATTCATTGTATTATAACATATTATAACCCAAAATAACTTTATACAAGCCATTTACTGCCTCAAAGCATTGGTTGTGGGTTCTTATCCCATTTGGGACCAGATTTCAATAATTCTTTCTTCACACTTCTAAACATTCTTTATCCATCTCTAGGGGTTGTAATCAATCAAATTCATTGTATTATAACATATTCTATTCCAAAATAACTTTATACAAGCCATTTACTGCCTCAAAGCATTTGTTGTGGGTTTTTATCCCATTTGGGACAAAATTTCAACAAGTCTTTCTTCACACTTCTAAACATTCTTTATGCATGTCTAGCACTTGTAATCAATCAAATTCATTGTATTATAACATATTCTAACCCAAAATAACTTTATACAATCCATTTACAGCCTCAAAGCATTGGTTGTGGATTCTTATCCCATTTGGGACCAAATTTTAACAAGTCTTTCTTCACACTTCTAAACATTCTTTATGCATGTCTAGCACTTGTAATCAATCAAATTCATTGTATTATATCATATTCTAACCCAAAATAACCTTATACAAGCCATTTACTGATTGAAAGCAATGATTATGGGTTCTTATCCCATTTGGGACCAGATTTCAATAAGTCTTTCTTCACACTTCTAAACATTCTTTATGCATGTCTAGCACTTGTAATCAATCAAATTCATTGTATTATAACATATTCTAACAAAAAATAACTTTATACAGTCCATTTACAGCCTCAAAGCATTGGTTGTGGGTTCTTATCCCATCTGGGACCAGATTTCAATAAGTCTTGCTTCACACTTCTAAAGATTTTTCATCCATCTCTAGCACTTGTAATCAATCAAATTCATTGTATTATAACATATTCTAACCCAAAATAACTTTATACAAGCCATTTATAGCCTCAAGGCATTGCTTGTGGATTCTTATCCCATTTGGGACCATATTTTAATAAGTCTTTCTTTACACTTCTAAAGATTCTTCATCCATCTCTAGGGCTTGTAATCAATCAAATTCATTGTATTATAACATTTTCTGACCCAAAATAGCCTTATACAAGCTATTTACTGCCTCAAAGCAATGGTTGTGGGTTCTTATCCCATTTGGGACCAGATTTCAATAAGTCTTTCTTCACACTTCTAAACATTCTTCATCCATCTCTAGGGCTTGTAATCAATCAAATTCATTGTATTATAACATATTCTAACCCAAAATAACTTTATACAATCCATTTACAGCCTCAAAACATTGGTTGTGGGTTCTTATCCCATTTGGGACCAAATTTTAACAAGTCTTTCTTCACACTTCTAAAGATTCTTCATCCATCTCTAGTACTTATAATCAATCAAATTCATTGTATTATAACATATTATAACCCAAAATAACTTTATACAAGCCATTTACTGCCTCAAAGCATTGGTTGTGGGTTCTTATCCCATTTGGGACCCGATTTCAATAATTCTTTCTTCACACTTCTAAACATTCTTTATCCATCTCTAGGGCTTGTAATCAATCAAATTCATTGTATTATAACATATTCTATTCCAAAATAACTTTATACAAGCCATTTACTGCCTCAAAGCATTTGTTGTGGGTTTTTATCCCATTTGGGACAAAATTTCAACAAGTCTTTCTTCACACTTCTAAACATTCTTTATGCATGTCTAGCACTTTTAATCAATCAAATTCATTGTATTATAACATATTCTAACCCAAAATAACTTTATACAATCCATTTACAGCCTCAAAGCATTGGTTGTGGATTCTTATCCCATTTGGGACCAAATTTTAACAAGTCTTTCTTCACACTTCTAAACATTCTTCAACCATCTCTAGCACTTGTAATCAATCAAATTCATTGTATTATAACATATTCTAACCCAAAATAACTTTATACAATCCATTTACAGCCTCAAAGCATTGGTTGTGGGTTCTTATCCCATTTGGGACCAAATTTTAACAAGTCTTTCTTCACACTTCTAAAGATTCTTCATCCATCTCTAGTACTTGTAATCAATCAAATTCATTGTATTATAACATCTTATATCCCAAAATAACTTTATACAAGCCATTTATAGCCTCAAAGCATTGGTTGTGGGTTCTTATCCCATTTGAGACCAGATTTCAGTAAGTCTTTCTTCACACTTCTAAGCATTCTTCATCCATCTCTAGCACTTGTAACCAATCAAATTCATTGTATTATAACATATTCTAACCCAAAATAACTTTATACAAGCCATTTACTGCCTCAAAGCATTGGTTGTGGGTTCTTATCCCATATGGGACCAGATTTCAATAAGTCTTTCTTCACACTTCTAAACATTCTTCAACCATCTCTAGCACTTGTAATCAATCAAATTCATTGTATTAAAACATATTCTAACCCAAAATAACTTTATACAATCCATTTACTGCCTCAAAGCATTGGTTGTGGGTTCTTATCCCATTTGGGACCAAATTTTAACAAGTCTTTCTTCACACTTCTAAAGATTCTTCATCCATCTCTAGTACTTATAATCAATTAAATTCATTGTATTATAACATATTCTAACCCAAAATAACTTTATACAAGCCATTTACTGCCTCAAAGCATTGGTTGTGGGTTCTTATCCCATTTGGGACCAGATTTCAATAAGTCTTTCTTCACACTTCTAAACATTCTTCATCCATCTCTAGGGCTTGTAATCAATCAAATTCATTGTATTATAACATATTCTAATCCAAAATAACTTTATACAAGCCATTTACTGCCTCAAAGCATTGGTTATGGGTTCTTATCCCATTTGGGACCAAATTTCAATAAGTCTTTCTTCACACTTCTAAACATTCTTCATCCATCTCTAGGGCTTGTAATCAATCAAATTCATTGTATTATAACATATTCTAATCCAAAATAACTTTATACAAGCCATTTACTGCCTCAAAGCATTTGTTGTGGGTTTTTATCCCATTTGGGACAAAATTTCAACAAGTCTTTCTTCACACTTCTAAACATTCTTTATGCATGTCTAGCACTTGTAATCAATCAAATTCTTTGTATTATAACATATTCTAACCCAAAATAACTTTATACAATCTATTTACAGCCTCAAAGCATTGGTTGTGGATTCTTATCCCATTTGGGACCAAATTTTAACAAGTCTTTCTTCACACTTCTAAACATTCTTCAACCATCTCTAGCACTTGTAATCAATCAAATTCATTGTATTATAACATATTCTAACCCAAAATAACTTTATACAATCCATTTACAGCCTCAAAGCATTGGTTGTGGGTTCGTATCCCATTTGGGACCAAATTTTAACAAGTCTTTCTTCACACTTCTAAAGATTCTTCATCCATCTCTAGTACTTGTAATCAATCAAATTCATTGTATTATAACATCTTATATCCCAAAATAACTTTATACAAGCCATTTATAGCCTCAAAGCATTGGTTGTGGGTTCTTATCCCATTTGACACCAGATTTCAGTAAGTCTTTCTTCACACTTCTAAGCATTCTTCATCCATCTCTAGCACTTGTAACCAATCAAATTCATTGTATTATAACATATTCTAACCCAAAATAACTTTATACAAGCCATTTACTGCCTCAAAGCATTGGTTGTGGGTTCTTATCCCATATGGGACCAGATTTCAATAAGTCTTTCTTCACACTTCTAAACATTCTTCAACCATCTCTAGCACTTGTAATCAATCAAATTCATTGTATTAAAACATATTCTAACCCAAAATAACTTTATACAATCCATTTACTGCCTCAAAGCATTGGTTGTGGGTTCTTATCCCATTTGGGACCAAATTTTAACAAGTCTTTCTTCACACTTCTAAAGATTCTTCATCCATCTCTAGTACTTATAATCAATTAAATTCATTGTATTATAACATATTCTAACCCAAAATAACTTTATACAAGCCATTTACTGCCTCAAAGCATTGGTTGTGGGTTCTTATCCCATTTGGGACCAGATTTCAATAAGTCTTTCTTCACACTTCTAAACATTCTTCATCCATCTCTAGGGCTTGTAATCAATCAAATTCATTGTATTATAACATATTCTAATCCAAAATAACTTTATACAAGCCATTTACTGCCTCAAAGCATTGGTTATGGGTTCTTATCCCATTTGGGACCAAATTTCAATAAGTCTTTCTTCACACTTCTAAACATTCTTCATCCATCTCTAGGGCTTGTAATCAATCAATTTCATTGTATTATAACATATTGTAACCCAAAATAACTTTATACAAGCCATTTACTGCCTCAAAGCATTGGTTGTGGGTTCTTATCCCATTTGGGACCAGATTTCAACAAGTCTTTCTTCACACTTCTAAACATTCTTCATCCATGTCTAGCACTTGTAATCAATCAAATTCATTGTATTATAACATATTCTAACCCAAAATAACTTTATACAAGCCATTTACTGCCTCAAAGCATTGGTTGTGGGTTCTTATCCCATTTGGGACCAAATTTTAACAAGTCTTTCTTCACACTTCTAAACATTCTTCATCCATCTCTAGGGCTTGTAATCAATCAAATTCATTGTATTATAACATATTCTAATCCAAAATAACTTTATACAAGCCATTTACTGCCTCAAAGCATTGGTTGTGGGTTTTTATCCCATTTGGGACCAAATTTCAACAAGTCTTTCTTCACACTTCTAAACATTCTTTATGCATGTCTAGCACTTGTAATCAATCAAATTCATTGTATTATAACATATTGTAACCCAAAATAACTTTATACAAGCCATTTATTGCCTCAAAGCATTGGTTGTGGGTTCTTATCCCATTTGGGACCAGATTTCAATAAGTCTTTCTTCACACTTCTAAACATTCTTCATCCATCTCTAGCACTTGTAATCAATCAAATTCATTGTATTATAACATATTCTAACCCAAAATAACTTTATACAATCCATTTACAGCCTCAAAGCATTGGTTTTGGGTTCTTATCCCATTTGGGACCAAATTTTAACAAGTCTTTCTTCACACTTCTAAAGATTCTTCATCCATCTCTAGTACTTGTAATCAATCAAATTCATTGTATTATAACATCTTATATCCCAAAATAACTTTATAGAAGCCATTTATAGCCTCAAAGCATTGGTTGTGGGTTCTTATCCCATTTGAGACCAGATTTCAGTAAGTCTTTCTTCACACTTCTAAGCATTCTTCATCCATCTCTAGCACTTGTAACAATTCAAATTCATTGTATTATAACATATTCTAACCCAAAATAACTTTATACAAGCCATTTACTGCCTCAAAGCATTGGTTGTGGGTTCTTATCCCATATGGGACCAGATTTCAATAAGTCTTTCTTCACACTTCTAAACATTCTTCAACCATCTCTAGAACTTGTAATCAATCAAATTCATTGTATTAAAACATATTCTAACCCAAAATAACTTTATACAATCCATTTACTGCCTCAAAGCATTGGTTGTGGGTTCTTATCCCATTTGCGACCAGATTTCAATAAGTCTTTCTTCACACTTCTAAACATTCTTCATCCATCTCTAGGGCTTGTAATCAATCAAATTCATTGTATTATAACATATTGTAACCCAAAATAACTTTATACAAGCCATTTACTGCCTCAAAGCATTGGTTGTGGGTTCTTATCCCATTTGGGACCAGATTTCAACAAGTCTTTCTTCACACTTCTAAACATTCTTCATCCATGTCTAGCACTTGTAATCAATCAAATTCATTGTATTATAACATATTCTAACCCAAAATAACTTTATACAATCCATTTACAGCCTCAAAGCATTGGTTGTGGGTTCTTATCCCATTTGGGACCAAATTTTAACAAGTCTTTCTTCACACTTCTAAAGATTCTTCATCCATCTCTAGTACTTATAATCAATTAAATTCATTGTATTATAACATATTCTAACCCAAAATAACTTTATACAAGCCATTTACTGCCTCAAAGCATTGGTTGTGGGTTCTTATCCCATTTGGGACCAAATTTTAACAAGTCTTTCTTCACACTTCTAAAGATTCTTCATCCATCTCTAGTACTTATAATCAATTAAATTCATTGTATTATAACATATTCTAACCCAAAATAACTTTATACAAGCCATTTACTGCCTCAAAGCATTGGTTGTGGGTTCTTATCCCATTTGGGACCAGATTTCAATAAGTCTTTCTTCACACTTCTAAACATTCTTCATCCATCTCTAGGGCTTGTAATCAATCAAATTCATTGTATTATAACATATTGTAACCCAAAATAACTTTATACAAGCCATTTACTGCCTCAAAGCATTGGTTGTGGGTTCTTATCCCATTTGGGACCAGATTTCAACAAGTCTTTCTTCACACTTCTAAACATTCTTCATCCATGTCTAGCACTTGTAATCAATCAAATTCATTGTATTATAACATATTCTAACCCAAAATAACTTTATACAATCCATTTACAGCCTCAAAGCATTGGTTGTGGGTTCTTATCCCATTTGGGACCAAATTTTAACAAGTCTTTCTTCACACTTCTAAAGATTCTTCATCCATCTCTAGTACTTATAATCAATTAAATTCATTGTATTATAACATATTCTAACCCAAAATAACTTTATACAAGCCATTTACTGCCTCAAAGCATTGGTTGTGGGTTCTTATCCCATTTGGGACCAAATTTTAACAAGTCTTTCTTCACACTTCTAAAGATTCTTCATCCATCTCTAGTACTTATAATCAATTAAATTCATTGTATTATAACATATTCTAACCCAAAATAACTTTATACAAGCCATTTACTGCCTCAAAGCATTGGTTGTGGGTTCTTATCCCATTTGGGACCAAATTTTAACAAGTCTTTCTTCACACTTCTAAACATTCTTCATCCATCTCTAGGGCTTGTAATCAATCAAATTCATTGTATTATAACATATTCTAATCCAAAATAACTTTATACAAGCCATTTACTGCCTCAAAGCATTGGTTGTGGGTTTTTATCCCATTTGGGACCAAATTTCAACAAGTCTTTCTTCACACTTCTAAACATTCTTTATGCATGTCTAGCACTTGTAATCAATCAAATTCATTGTATTATAACATATTGTAACCCAAAATAAATTAATACAAGCCATTTACTGCCTCAAAGCATTGGTTGTGGGTTCTTATCCCATTTGGGACCAAATTTTAACAAGTCTTTCTTCACACTTCTAAACATTCTTCATCCATCTCTAGGGCTTGTAATCAATCAAATTCATTGTATTATAACATATTCTAATCCAAAATAACTTTATACAAGCCATTTACTGCCTCAAAGCATTGGTTGTGGGTTCTTATCCCATTTGGGACCAGATTTCAATAAGTCTTTCTTCACACTTCTAAACATTCTTCATCCATCTCTAGGGCTTGTAATCAATCAAATTCATTGTATTATAACATATTGTAACCCAAAAAAACTTTATACAAGCCATTTACTGCCTCAAAGCATTGGTTGTGGGTTCTTATCCCATTTGGGACCAGATTTCAACAAGTCTTTCTTCACACTTCTAAACATTCTTCATCCATGTCTAGCACTTGTAATCAATCAAATTCATTGTATTATAACATATTCTAACCCAAAATAACTTTATAAAATCCATTTACAGCCTCAAAGCATTGGTTGTGGGTTCTTATCCCATTTGGGACCAAATTTTAACAAGTCTTTCTTCACACTTCTAAACATTCTTCATCCATCTCTAGGGCTTGTAATCAATCAAATTCATTGTATTATAACATATTCTAATCCAAAATAACTTTATACAAGCCATTTACTGCCTCAAAGCATTGGTTATGGGTTCTTATCCCATTTGGGACCAAATTTCAATAAGTCTTTCTTCACACTTCTAAACATTCTTCATCCATCTCTAGGGCTTGTAATCAATCAAATTCATTGTATTATAACATATTGTAACCCAAAATAACTTTATACAAGCCATTTACTGCCTCAAAGCATTGGTTGTGGGTTCTTATCCCATTTGGGACCAGATTTCAACAAGTCTTTCTTCACACTTCTAAACATTCTTCATCCATGTCTAGCACTTGTAATCAATTAAATTCATTGTATTATAACATATTCTAACCCAAAATAACTTTATACAAGCCATTTACTGCCTCAAAGCATTGGTTGTGGGTTCTTATCCCATTTGGGACCAAATTTTAACAAGTCTTTCTTCACACTTCTAAACATTCTTCATCCATCTCTAGGGCTTGTAATCAATCAAATTCATTGTATTATAACATATTCTAATCCAAAATAACTTTATACAAGCCATTTACTGCCTCAAAGCATTGGTTGTGGGTTTTTATCCCATTTGGGACCAAATTTCAACAAGTCTTTCTTTACACTTCTAAACATTCTTTATGCATGTCTAGCACTTGTAATCAATCAAATTCATTGTATTATAACATATTGTAACCCAAAATAACTTTATACAAGCCATTTACTGCCTCAAAGCATTGGTTGTGGGTTCTTATCCCATTTGGGACCAAATTTTAACAAGTCTTTCTTCACACTTCTAAACATTCTTCATCCATCTCTAGGGCTTGTAATCAATCAAATTCATTGTATTATAACATATTGTAACCCAAATTAACTTTATACAATCCATTTACAGCCTCAAAGCATTGGTTGTGGGTTCTTATCCCATTTGGGACCAAATTTTTGTTAGAATTGATAGAGTATGCCGAATAGATAGTGAAGAGTAGAGAGATTACTTAGAGTGGAGAGTATAAACGAACAAGAGAAGAAAAGAGAAGGAGATGCATTAGAATCTTAAAGTATGTCGATTACAAGGAGAGGCTACAGCCTATATATAGAGAGAAAGTTAGGGTTTACAATGCATTGGTAAAATCAAACGAAAATGACTTGTGGAGTGAGAGGAGACCATTCCCCGACGGATGAAAGCGACCCGTCCGCGCCCAAGGTCACACACGTGACTCTCCTCTCTCTTTGACTCCAACGGCTCTCTTGAGAAGGTTCTAGGCCATTGAAGTCTTCATAGGCCTTGGGGATAATGGGCTTTCTTCTCCTCTTGAAGTCGGACGAAGGTGAGCCCAACGTTGGTCACACGGCCGTACGGTCGTACGGACACTCGGTCGATACGCTCGATCCTCCGGACGTGTCTCTCGATCCTCGACCAATCTCTCTCGACCACAATCAAACTCTCTCGACCAAATGTTTCTTTCTTTCGGCCAAAGCTTTCCAAGTCTCGATACTTATTCATGACTTGATCAATACTCCCCCTAAAGCTTAGCCTAATGAAATGGCTAAGCTTGGAACCCGTGAAGCACCACCTCATTAAAAAAACCTTAACATAGAAAACCACGTGGGACAAAACTATGTTAAGGGAAAAAGAGTGTGGTGTCCACGAGTTAGAGAAGTCGATCAAGGGCGAGTGAGGTCTACAAGTCCAAGTTTGCTATGAACGTGATCACAAACTTTAGGACTTGCAGCCTTAGTGAAGATGTCCGCCAATTGATCTTCACTTCGGGTGTAGCAAGGTAGAATTACACCCTCTTCTATCTTTTCTCGAACCTTGTGGCAATCAACCTCAATGTGTTTAGTTCTCTCGTGAAACACCGAGTTTGTTGCAATGTGGATTGCGGCTTGATTGTCACAATGCATGGTGATCGGCTTTGATGATTCGATACCAAAGTCTTTAAGAAGAGCCTTGAGCCAAGTGAGTTCATTTGTCAATTTCCTCATGGCCCTATATTCCGCTTCCGCGGTCGAACATGAGACCACCTTTTGCTTCTTTGACTTCCAAGTCACCAAATTTCCACCAATGAATGTGCAATAACCGGTTGTAGATCTTCTTGTAATTGTATCACCGGCATAATCCGCATCACAATATCCCACGATCTCGGTGCTCCCGTTCTTTCCCATCCAAATGCCTTTGCCCGGACTTCCTTTAAGGTAGCATAGAATCCTCTCCACCATGCTCCAATGATACTTTGTGGGGACTTCATGTGTTGACTAACCTGATTCACAGCAAAACACAAGTCAGGCCGTGTTATAGTCAAGTAGATAAGCTTACCTACAAGTCGTCTATATCGTCTTGGATCTTCATGTGGTTCATCCATCGGGTTTGAGGGAAGCTTGGATAGCTTCTTGGACTTCTTCTCCCCCTTTCGCTTGGCTTGGTACCCTTCCTCAAGTGGAGTCAAGACCGGTTTAGCTCCAAGTTTTCCTGTCTCATTTAAAAGGTCAAGTGCATACTTCCTTTGCGAGAGAAAGAGGCCCTCGGGCGAGCGACACACTTCAATGCCAAGGAAGTATTTAAGTTCTCCCAAATCTTTAATATCAAACATAGATTTAAGAAAGAGCTTTGTATATTGAATACCTTCCTTGTTGTCCCCGGAGATGATAATATCATCAACATAGATGAGGACAACAACAATACCTTTGTCGCTTTGAAGTGTAAAGAGAGTATGATCGGCCTCGGAGCGTTTAAAACCATGATCTTTAAGAGTGGAACTCAATTTGTGGTACCATGCCCTTGGGGATTGTTTAAGGCCATATATAGCCTTTCGTAATCGTAAAACTTTCCCGGGAGTCACGGTTTCTTCAAGACCGGGAGGAGGGGTCATGTACACCTCTTCTTCAAGCTCTCCTTGGAGAAATGCATTCTTCACATCCATTTGCCATAGATCCCAAGAGAGATTCGTGGCAAGAGAGAGCACAACCCTCACGGTATGTAACTTGGCTACCGGGGCAAAAGTATCCGTGTAGTCATCACCATAAGTTTGTGTGAACCCTCGAGCTACAAGCCTTGCCTTGTATCTTTCAACTTCCCCATTACTTTGATATTTGATGGTGAAAACCCATTTGGAGCTCACGGTCTTCTTGCCTTTGGGTAGATCCGCCTCATCCCATGTATGGTTCCTAACCATAGCTCCGGTTTCATCATTGACCGCATCAACCCATTCTTTAATTTCTTTAGCCTCGTCATATGTTTGCGGAATATGATGCTCTTCGATCTTCCCAAGAAATGCTTGATGCTCGGAAGGTAGCAAGGCAAGAGAACACACCGCTTTAATAGGATGAGCCACGGCTTGACTATTATAGAACACTCGCTTGCTCTTCCAAGTATTTGGATCCGATTTTAAGCGAGCACTTCTCCGAAGAGGTTGTGAAGTAGTAGTTTGATCTAGGTCTTCTCCCACTCCACCTTGTTCTTCTTCATACACGGTTGATGTTTCCGAATACACATCTTCATGTTCTTCATAGAGTGGCTCTGGATTAGGCATATGACTCGGCTCCGGTGGTTGTTCATCCGGGACATGAGCATTGTCTTCTCTCGGATGATTTGGTGGAGCATGCTCTTGTGTCTTTGGTGATGTATTACCAAGATGATCAAGTAAGAACTTCAAACCCTCAGCCCGGTCTCTTGATGAATGTGAGAGATCTCTAAGGCTATTCCAATCCTTCTTATTATAATAACCTTGATTCTCCATGAACTTCACATCACGAGACACATACATGCGACCATTCACCGGATCATAGCATTTATAGCCCTTTTGTGTTGTGGAATACCCAATGAACATGCACTTAGAGCTCTTTGCATCCAACTTGTTCCGTTGTTCTCCAGGTATTAGAACAAAACACACACAACCAAACACACGTAAGTGGTCCAAAGAAGGTTTAGTTTTGTTAAGTACCTCAAATGGCGATTGATCTTTTAGAACTTTTGTTGGAGTCCTATTGATTAGATAGCACGCCGTCATCACCGCATCACCCCAATATCTCTTAGTGACGTTTGTGTGGAACATCATCGACCTTGCTACCTCCATAAGGTGTCGATTCTTCCTTTCCGCCACTCCATTTTGTTGGGGTGTATAGGGGCAGCTCGTTTGTTGTAAAATCCCATGTTTGGCTAGGTGTTCTTTGAGTTTGTGACTTGTATATTCGCCCCCATTATCCGATCTAAGTACCTTAATTTTGGCATTGAAATGATTAGTAACATAGTTTTGGAAATTTATGAATGCATCATACACACGGTCTTTGGAAGATAACAATGTGATCCAAGTATACTTAGATTTTTCATCAATGAATGTCACAAAATACTTGTTGTTATCCCTAGACATGCATGGTGATGTCCAAACATCCGAATGTACTAAATCAAAACAATTCTCATAAATGGTAGAAGATTTAGGGAAAATGGACTTGCAATGTTTTCCAAGAATACAAGACTCACAACTAGAACTATCAAAGGAAACATTAGGCAACATCAATTCAAGAGCACGAGAGTGAGGATGGCCTAATCTAGCATGCCAAACGGCATTAGAACAAATGACAAGACAAGCATTAGCATTAAACGAAGTAGAATTGCTCGGTGAAGTTTTCTCTAAGACATAAAGATCTCCTTTTGAGTGACCTCCCCCGAGAACTTTTCCGGTCTCAATATCCTGAAAATAAACATCATTAGGACCAAATATAGCATAGCAATTCAAGTCATTAGTAGCTCTTTTAACCGATAGAAGATTAGAAGTGAAACTAGGCATAAAGAAAGCTTTAGAATTCTTATCGAATAGTTTCAAGTCTCCTATCCCTTTGACCGGTATTCTATCACCATTGGCTATGATGAGGACATAGAACCGGACATCGACAAGTGCTCGACGGACGGCCACGAACCGGTAACGAGTGATCCGACACCAACAATCCCGACGGTCATAGCCGGACCAATGACCCGTTCACGTACGAGGAAGCTAAGAGAAACATTCAATGAAGGAGTCGAGGCCCTGATCAACGCAACCGGCCAAATGGATATTCTATCGGCCGACCCTCGACCCCCGGACGCGAGTGGAAGCCTCAACAAGTTCCATCGACCCAACGATGGAGAACAGACCAACCGAGGTAAGTTTCATCGACCAAGTCCATATTTTAGGACTTACGATCGAGCCGGTTTTGCAGGAAACCCCCTAGAAACACGAGTCGATCGAGCATCGTCACCCGGCATCGACGACACGAACGCCCGAACAATCGACCCGGACGACCCACCACCAAACACCAAGGGATTCGAGATTCATCAACAAAGTGCTGATTTTAAAAGCTTTGATCGAGAGCGTTTGGAGAAACAATCCGCAGAACATGAAGAAGCTCGACAAGTACCACCCCCGGACGCCGGAAAGCTTGTTCGGAGCGAAGTCTCGAACCAAGTTGGTTCAAACAACTTGGGCTTCGATAATCACTCGATAAGTGATGTTTCTGGAGACAACGATCGAAACCGAAATGCCCACGACCGAGACGGATTGGGAGATGATCGAGAGGAGCACTACTACCTCCGTAACGGCACGTCCGAAGCCCGTAACACCGAGAATGTAGGACAAGGCCGTATAGGCTCGTACGAAGTTAAAGACTGCCTAGAGAACAAGAACCAAGGTGAAGAAGAAGAAGGAGAACCAGAGACAACTACGTGGCCTCTCATTCCTCCGAATAAGGTAAGTTCGGTTTTCATTGTTTCCATTTTCTCTTAAGTGTTTTTGCAGGACCTATCAACCGAACATTTGCTTGTTTTATTTCTTCGAGTCTAAGTCCTAGAGAGTCGAACCTAAGCCTCCGACTTGTGGAGAGGGTTCACTTGTGCGAATGACACAAGTTTCCTTTTGGGTTGTTTTTCTTACTTTATTTTTGTAACCGTTAGTTTAATTGAGATTGAATCTCGACCCTCGAAGGTCATGGCTGAAGGACTATTAATAAAGTCCCATTCGCAGCCTTGTAGTCACGTTTTTAACCTAGATCAATAAAGTTGCATTTTCTTCTCTTGCGCCGTTGGCGAGTTGAGAGTCCTTACACGAGTATTCTTGAGTGGTTTCCCCTTGAATCAATCCGTGTGAGCTTGTTACTTGGTTGATCGAACCCCCTTGCTTCCCCTAAGCTATCTTGTTCCATTGAGTTTCGTCTTGTTTGCGGTTTTATCGAGAGAGAGCGAAGGCCAACTCGATCAACCCTAGTGCGTGCGTACGTGTGACCCTTGGAGCGTATATCATCTCGAGTTGAGAGTCCTTACACGAGTATTCTTGAGTGGTTTCCCCTTGAATCAATCCGTGTGAGCTTGTTACTTGGTTGATCGAACCCCCTTGCTTCCCCTAAGCTATCTTGTTCCATTGAGTTTCGTCTTGTTTGCGGTTTTATCGAGAGAGAGCGAAGGCCAACTCGATCAACCCTAGTGCGTGCGTACGTGTGACCCTTGGAGCGTATATCATCTGGTATCAGAGCCGAAAGGTTCTACACCCTAGGTTGTATCACTCCATCTCCAATCCTCTTAGCTATTGTTTCGTTTATTTTAAGTCAAAAAAAAAAAAAAAAAGTAATAGCATTTCGTAGTTGCACTTGTTTTCGATTGTTAGGTTGCTAGTCTCGATTTGCATCACTTATAGTTAAAAAAAAAAAAAAAAAAAAAAGTTAGCTAGTAGTAAACTTGTAGTTGTTTGAGTTAATCGATAGTTAAGTTCAAAAAAAAAAAAAAAAAAAAGGAGATTGTCAATTTTCAGTTTGTTCTTGTTCGATTTCTTATCCGTACGTTGACACTTGTTGTTTTTGTCACTTCTTCTACACCCTAGTGCATGGAGAACAACACCGAAGCTCCCTTGGATCCTATTGCAGCCACATTAGCTGCTATCCAAGCCACCCTCCAAACGTTTGGAGACCGCATGACCCGTCTCGAGCAACCCCGGGTCATCAACCCCATCCGGAACCAACAACCTCTTCCTCGAGCACCGAATGAAGGCGTGTACGAACAGGGAGAACCCCATGTCGGACCCCAAAGGAGAGACCCGGTTCATAGAGGGCGGGAGAGAGACGAAAATCCACCCCACCAAATGGTCGACCCGAAGCTTACGGCGCCTACCTTTGCCGGACGTGTCGACCCCGACGCCTACCTTGATTGGGAAAAGAGGATGGAAAACATCTTCTCTTGTTATAACTACAACGACCAGAAGCGAGTGACGTTTGCTGCGGCCCAATTCACCCACAACGCTTTGGCTTGGTGGGATAGAGATGTAGCCGAACGAAGAAGGCACCATTATGACCAAATACGAACATGGAACGAAATGAAGTTCTGTCTAAGAAAGAGGTATGTGCCTACTTATTTCCATAGGGACTTACAAAAACGTTTTCGTAAGTTGGTGCAGGGAAATAAGACGGTCGAAGAATACTATGAGGAATTTGAGCAGCTTATCAACCGGTTGGAGACCGAAGAGTCGGAGGAGACTCTCATGGCTCAATTCATAGAAGGACTTCAAGACCGAATATCTCGCAAGGTGGAAAGGCAACCCTATCATGACTTGCAAGAAGTGGTGCACTTGGCTATTCAAGCCGAACAACATATTAAGCGAAAGGTGGCAGTCGTTAGCCGAGTTAATGTCAATCCGTGGACTCCGGGAACTTCTAAGCCACCGGACAAAGGCAAAGCGATCGAGGTGGAGTCGCGGTTTAAGAAGAATACGGTGGAAAACTCCAAGGCTCCAATACGACTGGAAGCAAGTAAAGCCGTTTCTACTACCCGTTCTCGAGATATAATTTGTTTTAAATGTCAGGGACGCGGACATATGGCGAGGGAATGCCCTAACCAACGAGTCATGATCATAACAACCAACGGTTACGAGTCCCAAGATGAACCGGAGGAAGATACTAGCGACCCGGACGACGGAATTGAATACCCGGACGTAGGTGAACTTTTGGTCATTCGTCGGGTGCTCAACATGACGGTTAACCCGGAAGAAACCCTACAACGGGAAAACATATTCCATACCAGATGCACCGTGAACAACAAGGTATGTAGTCTTATTATAGATGGTGGTTCTTGTACTAACGTGGCTAGCAAGTTATTGGTTGACAAGTTAGGTCTACCCACGAAAAAGCATCCGCGACCGTATCGACTAAGGTGGCTTAATGACACCGTGGAGCTTAAGATCGCTGAACAAGCCACGGTGACCTTCAGTATAGGCAAGTATCACGACGAGGTCTTATGTGATGTTGTGCCTATGCAAGCCGGGCATCTCCTACTTGGAAGACCGTGGCAATACGACCATGAAACCTTGCATAACGGGCGTACCAACTACTACACGTTCATGCATAACAAGCGGAAGGTTACTTTAGCCCCACTCACACCCTCCGAGGTACATGATTTACAACGTAAGATGAGCAAGGATGCCCCTGTAAGTAAGACTAGTCTCTTTGTATCTTCTAACACGGTTGGTAAGGTTTTAAACTCCAAACACACCGTGCTACTTATGATCTTCAAAGAAAGTATGTTTTCAGGACTAGAGTGTCTAGAATTGCCCGCCGAAGTGAGTACCATACTTAAGCAATTTGAAGACGTATTTCCCGAAGAAATTCCATCCGGCTTACCTCCGATCCGTGGAATCGAACACCAAATTGATCTCGTCCCCCGGTCCGCCTTACCAAACCGGCCCGTATATAAGATGAACCCTACGGAGGCTAAGGAGTTAGAATCACAAGTGCAGGACCTCATGTCGAAGGGTTACATCCGTGAGAGTCTTAGCCCTTGTGCCGTGCCCGTGTTGTTAGTACCTAAGAAAGACGGGACGTGGAGAATGTGCGTGGACTGTCGGGCTATCAACAACATTACCATCAAGTACCGACACCCAATACCTCGCCTCGACGACATGTTAGATGAACTTGATGGAGCCACTATCTTTTCGAAGATAGACTTGAAGAGTGGGTATCACCAAGTTCGCATGAAAGAAGGAGACGAATGGAAGACCGCATTTAAAACCAAGCAAGGTCTCTACGAGTGGCTAGTCATGCCGTTCGGTCTCACCAACGCCCCTAGTACGTTCATGCGACTCATGAATCATGTCTTAAGGGCCTATATTTGTTTTGTTGTAAGTTCACAGGGCATACAGGTTGATCAAGAAAAGATTAAAGCCATAGAAGAATGGCCGACTCCCACTACCATTGGCCATGTTAGAAGCTTTCATGGTTTGGCTAGTTTTTATAGGCGTTTTGTGAAGGACTTCAGCATCGTAGCTGCACCCCTTACCGCCGTGATCAAGAAGCATGTGGCGTTTTCGTGGGGAGAAGCTCAAGAGAGAGCCTTCCGGGAGCTTAAAGATCGTTTAACGCATGCTCCTATTTTAGCTTTACCTAACTTTGACAAAACTTTTGAGGTTGAATGTGATGCTTCAGGATTAGGTATTGGAGCGGTGCTTACCCAGGGAGGACGCCCTATAGCTTACTTTAGCGAGAAGTTAAGCGGAGCTACACTCAATTATCCGACGTATGATAAGGAGCTTTATGCATTGGTCCGATCGTTGGAAGTTTGGCAACATTACTTGTTAGCCAAGGAATTTGTGATCCATACCGACCATGAGACGTTGAAGCACCTTCGAGGCCAAACTACACTAAAGAGAAGGCATGCACGGTGGCTAGAGTTCGTAGAGACTTTTCCGTACATCATCAAGTACAAGAAAGGAAAAGAAAACATTGTAGCCGATGCACTTTCACGTCGACATGCTCTCATCACCACCATGGACGCTAAAGTTTTAGGGTTTGAACACGTGAAGATTGCTTATCTAGAAGATACCGACTTTGGATCCATTTTTAAGGAGTGTGGCAAGGCAGCTTTCGGACCCTACTACAAGCATGACGGCTACTTATTCCGAGATAAGCGACTATGCATACCCCAAGGATCGATGCGGGAGCTTATCACCCGAGAGGCACATAGTGGAGGACTCATGGGCCATTTTGGAGTAGACAAGACCATGGCTATCCTTATGGAACATTTCTTTTGGCCACATATGAGAAAAGACGTCGAACGGTTTTGCGCAAAATGCATCACTTGTCTCCGCGCTAAATCCAGGTCACGCCCCCATGGTTTATATATGCCTTTACCTATTCCTAATGCTCCATGGGAGGATATTTCTATGGATTTTGTCTTAGGTCTGCCAAAGATTCAACATAAGGACTCCATCTTCGTGGTAGTCGATCGATTCTCAAAAATGGCGCATTTTATACCGTGTGACAAGACCAACGATGCCACTCAAACCGCCGATCTATTCTTTAAAGAAGTAGTGCGCATACACGGAGTGCCTCGAACCATCGTTTCCGACCGTGACACCAAGTTCATGAGCCATTTTTGGAGGACGTTATGGCGGAAACTAGGAACCAAACTTCTTTTCTCCACCACTTGCCATCCACAAACGGACGGCCAAACCGAGGTTGTAAACCGTACTCTATCAACTTTACTTAGAGTAACGGTCGGTAAGAACCCTAGAAACTGGTTGGAATGTTTACCGTACATTGAATTTGCTTATAACCGAGCTACTCATTCCGCTTCCAAGTTTTGTCCTTTTGAAGTTGTTTACGGCTTTAAACCATTAACCCCGCTGGATTTGGCACCACTACCCCCGGGATCACGAACCGATCAAGACGGTAAACGCAAGGCGGAATTGGTCCAAAAGCTACATCAAACCGTTAAGGAGAACTTAGAGAAAAAGACGGAAAAATACAAGCAACGGATGGACCAGAACCGCAAAGAAGTCATCTTTGAACCCGGCGATTGGGTTTGGTTACACTTGAGAACCGAGAGGTTTCCAACGAAGAGAAGTTCCAAACTATCCCCTCGCGGCGACGGACCTTTCAAGATAGTCGAACGAATCAACAACAACGCTTACCGGCTAGAACTCCCAGGTGAGTATAACGGGTCTAAAAGTTTCAATGTCACTGACTTATCTCCTTTTGATATAGGACGACCTGTTCTGAGGCCAGAACATTTTCAAGAGGGAGGGGATGATGAGGACATAGAACCGGACATCGACAAGTGCTCGACGGACGGCCACGAACCGGTAACGAGTGATCCGACACCAACAATCCCGACGGTCATAGCCGGACCAATGACCCGTTCACGTACGAGGAAGCTAAGAGAAACATTCAATGAAGGAGTCAAGGCCCTGATCAACGCAACCGGCCAAATGGATATTCTATCGGCCGACCCTCGACCCCTGGACGCGAGTGGAAGCCTCAACAAGTTCCATCGACCCAACGATGGAGAACAGACCAACCGAGGTAAGTTTCATCGACCAAGTCCATATTTTAGGACTTACGATCGAGCCGGTTTTGCAGGAAACCCCCTAGAAACACGAGTCGATCGAGCATCGTCACCCGGCATCGACGACACGAACGCCCGAACGATCGACCCGGACGACCCACCACCAAACACCAAGGGATTCGAGATTCATCAACAAAATGCTGATTTTAAAAGCTTTGATCGAGAGCGTTTAGAGAAACAATCCGCAGAACATGAAGAAGCTCGACAAGTACCACCCCCGGACGCCGGAAAGCTTGTTCGGAGCGAAGTCTCGAACCAAGTTGGTTCAAACAACTTGGGCTTCGATAATCACTCGATAAGTGATGTTTCTGGAGACAACGATCGAAACCGAAATGCCCACGACCGAGACAGATTGGGAGATGATCGAGAGGAGCACTACTACCTCCGTAACGGCACGTCCGAAGCCCGTAACACCGAGAATGTAGGACAAGGCCGTATAGGCTCGTACGAAGTTAAAGACTGCCTAGAGAACAAGAACCAAGGTGAAGAAGAAGAAGGAGAACCAGAGACAACTACGTGGCCTCTCATTCCTCCGAATAAGGTAAGTTCGGTTTTCATTGTTTCCATTTTCTCTTAAGTGTTTTTGCAGGACCTATCAACCGAACATTTGCTTGTTTTATTTCTTCGAGTCTAAGTCCTAGAGAGTCGAACCTAAGCCTCCGACTTGTGGAGAGGGTTCACTTGTGCGAATGACACAAGTTTCCTTTTGGGTTGTTTTTCTTACTTTATTTTTGTAACCGTTAGTTTAATTGAGATTGAATCTCGACCCTCGAAGGTCATGGCTGAAGGACTATTAATAAAGTCCCATTCGCAGCCTTGTAGTCACGTTTTTAACCTAGATCAATAAAGTTGCATTTTCTTCTCTTGCGCCGTTGGCGAGTTGAGAGTCCTTACACGAGTATTCTTGAGTGGTTTCCCCTTGAATCAATCCGTGTGAGCTTGTTACTTGGTTGATCGAACCCCCTTGCTTCCCCTAAGCTATCTTGTTCCATTGAGTTTCGTCTTGTTTGCGGTTTTATCGAGAGAGAGCGAAGGCCAACTCGATCAACCCTAGTGCGTGCGTACGTGTGACCCTTGGAGCGTATCAACAAGGGTTCTACTAGGTTTAGAGGCAAAAAAAGTGGTACCGGACTCCTTTAGAGAGGCAATGGATCGGATGAGTGCCTCTAAGTCCGACTTTCTCACGACATCACCATAGGAGGCGGTCAAAGCCGCTTCTTCTCCTTGCTTGGTTGACCTGGATCCGTCATTGGTTGAGTCATGAACTACATTGGCTTTGAACTTTGCCGGCTTAAGGTGAGGGTGAAGAAGCCAACACTTGTCTTTCACATGGCCTCTCTTCTTACAATGGTCACAAACCATTGTTTTCTTGTCTTCATGCTTGTATGAGCCCTTGTTAGCTAGGATAAGGTCTCCTTTCCCACCAAAAAGGCCAAGAGATCCTTGCTCTTTTTGGACTTGTGCACACACGTCATCGAGAGTTGGTAGCTTGTCGGCTCTTAAGAGATGCTTGATGAGGTCATTAAACGCCGGATTGAGAGTGAGGAGAAGTCCGAAGACTTTGTCTTGCTCTTTGCGTTCGTTGAGAACCACCGGATCGACCGTACTTGGTCGAAGCATCTCAAGCTCGGCCCATAAAGCTCTATACTTCCCAAAATGCTTAGTGAACTCCAAGTCTTCTTGACAAAGATTGTTGATAGCTTTCTTGACTTCAAAAACTCGAGTCAAGTTTGATACATTCCCATAGACTTTTTGAGAGTATCCCAAAGCTCCTTTGCGGTTTCGCAATAGGAGTAAGCTTCTAGAATGGAAGCTTCAAGAGAGTTTTGAAGAACAGCAAGCACGGTTTGGTCTTCTTGGAACCATTTGGCCTCTTTCTCCAACTCGGCTTCCTTGTCTTCTTCTTTCAAGACTTCCTTTCCGTCTTTGCTCGTGGCTTCTTTGGTGACATGCTCCTCTTCGACGTGACTCCAAAGTCCCCGACCACACAAAGCGGTTTTAGTGGTTCTAGTCCACAATAAATAGTTTCCTCCTTTGAGAACAACCGGATTCACTATCGGTTTGGTGTTTTCCATGGAGAGATTTCAAGAGAAAATGAAGGATAAGGTTTATTACCCAACGGGTAAAAGGATGTATCTTGTAAAACCGAGAAAAGATTTTAAGATTTATGGAAATAGAATGAGAGATTAGGTAGAAGAGAAGGGTTTAGAGAGTAAAGGATCGAGGAACACGCTCTGATACCATGTTAGAATTGATAGAGTATGCGGAATAGATAGTGAAGAGTAGAGAGATTACTTAGAGTGGAGAGTATAAACGAACAAGAGAAGAAAAGAGAAGGAGATGCATTAGAATCTTAAAGTATGTCGATTACAAGGAGAGGCTACAGCCTATATATAGAGAGAAAGTTAGGGTTTACAATGCATTGGTAAAATCAAACGAAAATGACTTGTGGAGTGAGAGGAGACCATTCCCCGACGGATGAAAGTGACCCGTCCGCGCCCAAGGTCACACACGTGACTCTCCTCTCTCTTTGACTCCAACGGCTCTCTTGAGAAGGTTCTAGGCCATTGAAGTCTTCATAGGCCTTGGGGATAATGGGCTTTCTTCTCCTCTTGAAGTCGGACGAAGGTGAGCCCAACGTTGGTCACACGGCCGTACGGTCGTACGGACACTCGGTCGATACGCTCGATCCTCCGGACGTGTCTCTCGATCCTCGACCAATCTCTCTCGACCACAATCAAACTCTCTCGACCAAATGTTTCTTTCTTTCGACCAAAGCTTTCCAAGTCTCGATACTTATTCATGACTTGATCAATAATTTTAACAAGTCTTTCTTCACACTTCTAAAGATTCTTCATCCATCTCTAGTACTTATAATCAATTAAATTCATTGTATTATAACATATTCTAACCCAAAATAACTTTATACAAGCCATTTACTGCCTCAAAGCATTGGTTGTGGGTTCTTATCCCATTTGGGACCAAATTTTAACAAGTCTTTCTTCACACTTCTAAACATTCTTCATCCATCTCTAGGGCTTGTATCAATCAAATTCATTGTATTATAACATATTCTAATCCAAAATAACTTTATACAAGCCATTTACTGCCTCAAAGCATTGGTTGTGGGTTTTTATCCCATTTGGGACCAAATTTCAACAAGTCTTTCTTCACACTTCTAAACATTCTTTATGCATGTCTAGCACTTGTAATCAATCAAATTCATTGTATTATAACATATTGTAACCCAAAATAACTTTATACAAGCCATTTATTGCCTCAAAGCATTGGTTGTGGGTTCTTATCCCATTTGGGACCAGATTTCAATAAGTGTTTCTTCACACTTCTAAACATTCTTCATCCATCTCTAGCACTTGTAATCAATCAAATTCATTGTATTATAACATATTCTAACCCAAAATAACTTTATACAATCCATTTACAGCCTCAAAGCATTGGTTTTGGGTTCTTATCCCATTTGGGACCAAATTTTAACAAGTCTTTCTTCACACTTCTAAAGATTCTTCATCCATCTCTAGTACTTGTAATCAATCAAATTCATTGTATTATAACATCTTATATCCCAAAATAACTTTATACAAGCCATTTATAGCCTCAAAGCATTGGTTGTGGGTTCTTATCCCATTTGAGACCAGATTTCAGTAAGTCTTTCTTCACACTTCTAAGCATTCTTCATCCATCTCTAGCACTTGTAACCAATCAAATTCATTGTATTATAACATATTCTAACCCAAAATAACTTTATACAAGCCATTTACTGCCTCAAAGCATTGGTTGTGGGTTCTTATCCCATATGGGACCAGATTTCAATAAGTCTTTCTTCACACTTCTAAACATTCTTCAACCATCTCTAGCACTTGTAATCAATCAAATTCATTGTATTAAAACATATTCTAACCCAAAATAACTTTATACAATCCATTTACTGCCTCAAAGCATTGGTTGTGGGTTCTTATCCCATTAGGGACCAAATTTTAACAAGTCTTTCTTCACACTTCTAAAGATTCTTCATCCATCTCTAGTACTTATAATCAATTAAATTCATTGTATTATAACATATTCTAACCCAAAATAACTTTATACAAGCCATTTACTGCCTCAAAGCATTGGTTGTGGGTTCTTATCCCATTTGGGACCAGATTTCAATAAGTCTTTCTTCACACTTCTAAACATTCTTCATCCATCTCTAGGGCTTGTAATCAATCAAATTCATTGTATTATAACATATTGTAACCCAAAATAACTTTATACAAGCCATTTACTGCCTCAAAGCATTGGTTGTGGGTTCTTATCCCATTTGGGACCAGATTTCAACAAGTCTTTCTTCACACTTCTAAACATTCTTCATCCATGTCTAGCACTTGAAATCAATCAAATTCATTGTATTATAACATATTCTAACCCAAAATAACTTTATACAATCCATTTACAGCCTCAAAGCATTGGTTGTGGGTTCTTATCCCATTTGGGACCAAATTTTAACAAGTCTTTCTTCACACTTCTAAAGATTCTTCATCCATCTCTAGTACTTATAATCAATTAAATTCATTGTATTATAACATATTCTAACCCAAAATAACTTTATACAAGCCATTTACTGCCTCAAAGCATTGGTTGTGGGTTCTTATCCCATTTGGGACCAAATTTTAACAAGTCTTTCTTCACATTTCTAAACATTCTTCATCCATCTCTAGGGCTTGTAATCAATCAAATTCATTGTATTATAACATATTCTAATCCAAAATAACTTTATACAAGCCATTTACTGCCTCAAAGCATTGGTTGTGGGTTTTTATCCCATTTGGGACCAAATTTCAACAAGTCTTTCTTCACACTTCTAAACATTCTTTATGCATGTCTAGCACTTGTAATCAATCAAATTCATTGTATTATAACATATTGTAACCCAAAATAACTTTATACAAGCCATTTATTGCCTCAAAGCATTGGTTGTGGGTTCTTATCCCATTTGGGACCAGATTTCAATAAGTCTTTCTTCACACTTCTAAACATTCTTCATCCATCTCTAGCACTTGTAATCAATCAAATTCATTGTATTATAACATATTCTAACCCAAAATAACTTTATACAATCCATTTACAGCCTCAAAGCATTGGTTGTGGGTTCTTATCCCATTTGGGACCAAATTTTAACAAGTCTTTCTTCACACTTCTAAAGATTCTTCATCCATCTCTAGTACTTGTAATCAATCAAATTCATTGTATTATAACATCTTATATCCCAAAATAACTTTATACAAGCCATTTATAGCCTCAAAGCATTGGTTGTGGGTTCTTATCCCATTTGAGACCAGATTTCAGTAAGTCTTTCTTCACACTTCTAAGCATTCTTCATCCATCTCTAGCACTTGTAACCAATCAAATTCATTGTATTATAACATATTCTAACCCAAAATAACTTTATACAAGCCATTTATTGCCTCAAAGCATTGGTTGTGGGTTCTTATCCCATATGGGACCAGATTTCAATAAGTCTTTCTTCACACTTCTAAACATTCTTCAACCATCTCTAGCACTTGTAATCAATCAAATTCATTGTATTAAAACATATTCTAACCCAAAATAACTTTATACAATCCATTTACTGCCTCAAAGCATTGGTTGTGGGTTTTTATCCCATTTGGGACCAAATTTCAACAAGTCTTTCTTCACACTTCTAAACATTCTTTATGCATGTCTAGCACTTGTAATCAATCAAATTCATTGTATTATAACATATTGTAACCCAAAATAACTTTATACAAGCCATTTACTGCCTCAAAGCATTGGTTGTGGGTTCTTATCCCATTTGGGACCAAATTTTAACAACTCTTTCTTCACACTTCTAAACATTCTTCATCCATCTCTAGGGCTTGTAATCAATCAAATTCATTGTATTATAACATATTCTAATCCAAAATAACTTTATACAAGCCATTTACTGCCTCAAAGCATTGGTTGTGGGTTCTTATCCCATTTGGGACCAGATTTCAATAAGTCTTTCTTCACACTTCTAAACATTCTTCATCCATCTCTAGGGCTTGTAATCAATCAAATTCATTGTATTATAACATATTGTAACCCAAAATAACTTTATACAAGCCATTTACTGCCTCAAAGCATTGGTTGTGGGTTCTTATCCCATTTGGGACCAGATTTCAACAAGTCTTTCTTCACACTTCTAAACATTCTTCATCCATGTCTAGCACTTGTAATCAATCAAATTCATTGTATTATAACATATTCTAACCCAAAATAACTTTATACAATCCATTTACAGCCTCAAAGCATTGGTTGTGGGTTCTTATCCCATTTGGGACCAAATTTTAACAAGTCTTTCTTCACACTTCTAAACATTCTTCATCCATCTCTAGGGCTTGTAATCAATCAAATTCATTGTATTATAACATATTGTAACCCAAAATAACTTTATACAATCCATTTACAGCCTCAAAGCATTGGTTGTGGGTTCTTATCCCATTTGGGACCAAATTTTAACAAGTCTTTCTTCACACTTCTAAAGATTCTTCATCCATCTCTAGTACTTATAATCAATTAAATTCATTGTATTATAACATATTCTAACCCAAAATAACTTTATACAAGCCATTTACTGCCTCAAAGCATTGGTTGTGGGTTCTTATCCCATTTGGGACCAAATTTTAACAAGTCTTTCTTCACACTTCTAAAGATTCTTCATCCATCTCTAGCACTTGTAATCAATCAAATTCATTGTATTATAACATATTCTAACCCAAAATGACTTTATACAATCCATTTACTGCCTCAAAGCAGTGGTTGTGGGTTCTTATCCCATTTGGGACCAGATTTCAGTAAGTCTTTCTTCACACTTCTAAACATTCTTCATCCATCTCTAGGGCTTGTAATCAATCAAATTCATTGTATTATAACATATTCTAATCCAAAATAACTTTATACAAGCCATTTACTGCCTCAAAGCATTGGTTGTGGGTTTTTATCCCATTTGGGACCAAATTTCAACAAGTCTTTCTTCACACTTCTAAACATTCTTTATGCATGTCTAGCACTTGTAATCAATTAAATTCATTGTATTATAACATATTGTAACCCAAAATAACTTTATACAAGCCATTTATTGCCTCAAAGCATTGGTTGTGGGTTCTTATCCCATTTGGGACCAGATTTCAATAAGTGTTTCTTCACACTTCTAAACATTCTTCATCCATCTCTAGCACTTGTAATCAATCAAATTCATTGTATTATAACATATTCTAACCCAAAATAACTTTATACAATCCATTTACAGCCTCAAAGCATTGGTTTTGGGTTCTTATCCCATTTGGGACCAAATTTTAACAAGTCTTTCTTCACACTTCTAAACATTCTTCATCCATCTCTAGGGCTTGTAATCAATCAAATTCATTGTATTATAACATATTGTAACCCAAAATAACTTTATACAATCCATTTACAGCCTCAAAGCATTGGTTGTGGGTTCTTATCCCATTTGGGACCAAATTTTAACAAGTCTTTCTTCACACTTCTAAAGATTCTTCATCCATCTCTAGTACTTATAATCAATTAAATTCATTGTATTATAACATATTCTAACCCAAAATAACTTTATACAAGCCATTTACTGCCTCAAAGCATTGGTTGTGGGTTCTTATCCCATTTGGGACCAAATTTTAACAAGTCTTTCTTCACACTTCTAAAGATTCTTCATCCATCTCTAGCACTTGTAATCAATCAAATTCATTGTATTATAACATATTGTAACCCAAAATAACTTTATACAAGCCATTTACTGCCTCAAAGCATTGGTTGTGGGTTCTTATCCCATTTGGGACCAGATTTCAACAAGTCTTTCTTCACACTTCTAAACATTCTTCATCCATGTCTAGCACTTGTAATCAATCAAATTCATTGTATTATAACATATTCTAACCCAAAATAACTTTATACAATCCATTTACAGCCTCAAAGCATTGGTTGTGGGTTCTTATCCCATTTGGGACCAAATTTTAACAAGTCTTTCTTCACACTTCTAAACATTCTTCATCCATCTCTAGGGCTTGTAATCAATCAAATTCATTGTATTATAACATATTGTAACCCAAAATAACTTTATACAATCCATTTACAGCCTCAAAGCATTGGTTGTGGGTTCTTATCCCATTTGGGACCAAATTTTAACAAGTCTTTCTTCACACTTCTAAAGATTCTTCATCCATCTCTAGTACTTATAATCAATTAAATTCATTGTATTATAACATATTCTAACCCAAAATAACTTTATACAAGCCATTTACTGCCTCAAAGCATTGGTTGTGGGTTCTTATCCCATTTGGGACCAAATTTTAACAAGTCTTTCTTCACACTTCTAAAGATTCTTCATCCATCTCTAGCACTTGTAATCAATCAAATTCATTGTATTATAACATATTCTAACCCAAAATGACTTTATACAATCCATTTACTGCCTCAAAGCAGTGGTTGTGGGTTCTTATCCCATTTGGGACCAGATTTCAGTAAGTCTTTCTTCACACTTCTAAACATTCTTCATCCATCTCTAGGGCTTGTAATCAATCAAATTCATTGTATTATAACATATTCTAATCCAAAATAACTTTATACAAGCCATTTACTGCCTCAAAGCATTGGTTGTGGGTTTTTATCCCATTTGGGACCAAATTTCAACAAGTCTTTCTTCACACTTCTAAACATTCTTTATGCATGTCTAGCACTTGTAATCAATTAAATTCATTGTATTATAACATATTGTAACCCAAAATAACTTTATACAAGCCATTTATTGCCTCAAAGCATTGGTTGTGGGTTCTTATCCCATTTGGGACCAGATTTCAATAAGTGTTTCTTCACACTTCTAAACATTCTTCATCCATCTCTAGCACTTGTAATCAATCAAATTCATTGTATTATAACATATTCTAACCCAAAATAACTTTATACAATCCATTTACAGCCTCAAAGCATTGGTTTTGGGTTCTTATCCCATTTGGGACCAAATTTTAACAAGTCTTTCTTCACACTTCTAAAGATTCTTCATCCATCTCTAGTACTTGTAATCAATCAAATTAATTGTATTATAACATCTTATATCCCAAAATAACTTTATACAAGTCATTTATAGCCTCAAAGCATTGGTTGTGGGTTCTTATCCCATTTGAGACCAGATTTCAGTAAGTCTTTCTTCACACTTCTAAGCATTATTCATCCATCTCTAGCACTTGTAACCAATCAAATTCATTGTATTATAACATATTCTAACCCAAAATAACTTTATACAAGCCATTTACTGCCTCAAAGCATTGGTTGTGGGTTCTTATCCCATATGGGACCAGATTTCAATAAGTCTTTCTTCACACTTCTAAACATTCTTCAACCATCTCTAGCACTTGTAATCAATCAAATTCATTGTATTAAAACATATTCTAACCCAAAATAACTTTATACAATCCATTTACTGCCTCAAAGCATTGGTTGTGGGTTCTTATCCCATTTGGGACCAGATTTCAACAAGTCTTTCTTCACACTTCTAAACATTCTTCATCCATGTCTAGCACTTGTAATCAATCAAATTCATTGTATTATAACATATTCTAACCCAAAATAACTTTATACAATCCATTTACAGCCTCAAAGCATTGGTTGTGGGTTCTTATCCCATTTGGGACCAAATTTTAACAAGTCTTTCTTCACACTTCTAAACATTCTTCATCCATCTCTAGGGCTTGTAATCAATCAAATTCATTGTATTATAACATATTGTAACCCAAAATAACTTTATACAATCCATTTACAGCCTCAAAGCATTGGTTGTGGGTTCTTATCCCATTTGGGACCAAATTTTAACAAGTCTTTCTTCACACTTCTAAAGATTCTTCATCCATCTCTAGTACTTATAATCAATTAAATTCATTGTATTATAACATATTCTAACCCAAAATAACTTTATACAAGCCATTTACTGCCTCAAAGCATTGGTTGTGGGTTCTTATCCCATTTGGGACCAAATTTTAACAAGTCTTTCTTCACACTTCTAAAGATTCTTCATCCATCTCTAGCACTTGTAATCAATCAAATTCATTGTATTATAACATATTCTAACCCAAAATGACTTTATACAATCCATTTACTGCCTCAAAGCAGTGGTTGTGGGTTCTTATCCCATTTGGGACCAGATTTCAGTAAGTCTTTCTTCACACTTCTAAACATTCTTCATCCATCTCTAGGGCTTGTAATCAATCAAATTCATTGTATTATAACATATTCTAATCCAAAATAACTTTATACAAGCCATTTACTGCCTCAAAGCATTGGTTGTGGGTTTTTATCCCATTTGGGACCAAATTTCAACAAGTCTTTCTTCACACTTCTAAACATTCTTTATGCATGTCTAGCACTTGTAATCAATCAAATTCATTGTATTATAACATATTGTAACCCAAAATAACTTTATACAAGCCATTTATTGCCTCAAAGCATTGGTTGTGGGTTCTTATCCCATTTGGGACCAGATTTCAATAAGTGTTTCTTCACACTTCTAAACATTCTTCATCCATCTCTAGCACTTGTAATCAATCAAATTCATTGTATTATAACATATTCTAACCCAAAATAACTTTATACAATCCATTTACAGCCTCAAAGCATTGGTTTTGGGTTCTTATCCCATTTGGGACCAAATTTTAACAAGTCTTTCTTCACACTTCTAAAGATTCTTCATCCATCTCTAGTACTTGTAATCAATCAAATTCATTGTATTATAACATCTTATATCCCAAAATAACTTTATACAAGCCATTTATAGCCTCAAAGCATTGGTTGTGGGTTCTTATCCCATTTGAGACCAGATTTCAGTAAGTCTTTCTTCACACTTCTAAGCATTCTTCATCCATCTCTAGCACTTGTAACCAATCAAATTCATTGTATTATAACATATTCTAACCCAAAATAACTTTATACAAGCCATTTACTGCCTCAAAGCATTGGTTGTGGGTTCTTATCCCATATGGGACCAGATTTCAATAAGTCTTTCTTCACACTTCTAAACATTCTTCAACCATCTCTAGCACTTGTAATCAATCAAATTCATTGTATTAAAACATATTCTAACCCAAAATAACTTTATACAATCCATTTACTGCCTCAAAGCATTGGTTGTGGGTTCTTATCCCATTTGGGACCAGATTTCAACAAGTCTTTCTTCACACTTCTAAACATTCTTCATCCATGTCTAGCACTTGTAATCAATCAAATTCATTGTATTATAACATATTCTAACCCAAAATAACTTTATACAATCCATTTACAGCCTCAAAGCATTGGTTGTGGGTTCTTATCCCATTTGGGACCAAATTTTAACAAGTCTTTCTTCACACTTCTAAACATTCTTCATCCATCTCTAGGGCTTGTAATCAATCAAATTCATTGTATTATAACATATTGTAACCCAAAATAACTTTATACAATCCATTTACAGCCTCAAAGCATTGGTTGTGGGTTCTTATCCCATTTGGGACCAAATTTTAACAAGTCTTTCTTCACACTTCTAAAGATTCTTCATCCATCTCTAGTACTTATAATCAATTAAATTCATTGTATTATAACATATTCTAACCCAAAATAACTTTATACAAGCCATTTACTGCCTCAAAGCATTGGTTGTGGGTTCTTATCCCATTTGGGACCAAATTTTAACAAGTCTTTCTTCACACTTCTAAAGATTCTTCATCCATCTCTAGCACTTGTAATCAATCAAATTCATTGTATTATAACATATTCTAACCCAAAATGACTTTATACAATCCATTTACTGCCTCAAAGCAGTGGTTGTGGGTTCTTATCCCATTTGGGACCAGATTTCAGTAAGTCTTTCTTCACACTTCTAAACATTCTTCATCCATCTCTAGGGCTTGTAATCAATCAAATTCATTGTATTATAACATATTCTAATCCAAAATAACTTTATACAAGCCATTTACTGCCTCAAAGCATTGGTTGTGGGTTTTTATCCCATTTGGGACCAAATTTCAACAAGTCTTTCTTCACACTTCTAAACATTCTTTATGCATGTCTAGCACTTGTAATCAATCAAATTCATTGTATTATAACATATTGTAACCCAAAATAACTTTATACAAGCCATTTATTGCCTCAAAGCATTGGTTGTGGGTTCTTATCCCATTTGGGACCAGATTTCAATAAGTCTTTCTTCACACTTCTAAACATTCTTCATCCATCTCTAGCACTTGTAATCAATCAAATTCATTGTATTATAACATATTCTAACCCAAAATAACTTTATACAATCCATTTACAGCCTCAAAGCATTGGTTGTGGGTTCTTATCCCATTTGGGACCAAATTTTTATTGAAATAAATGAGCACAAGTCAAGAAGGTACTGAACTAGATGAGAAGAAGTGATGAAAGAAGTTAGATCATACATCCGGTGGTTTGATCATAAGTGCATTCAACGCATATCGTACGGACTATGTGATCAAAGTAAATGAGTTATCATGGATATGAGAAGAAGCTTAAGAGTGTCAAGGCTGAAGAAAAATCCTATGGATGAAGACATGAGCTATCCTCCATGAGTTGTTGTAATCAACAACAAGGGACCGATCGATCTATCTAGTAGAACGATCGGTCCGTAGGAATTGTCGAGAGCAAGATGGGTAAAGAGAAGGCAGTTCGTATGGGGCTTGGATAAAATGAGTTTAATGAAGGCCCAAGACTTGTGTCAACACTTAGAAGCCCAAGAACTAATAGAAGAAAGGCTGGAAACACATTCAAATGTGTTTAGGTGGGAAAATAAAAGTGTCACATGTGTTTGGAAGCAAAGCAAGTTGTAACAAATCACATGTGAAGTTAAGAAGAGTCTAGAAGCTGTCACTATCACTACAACAAAGCATTTTGGTCGTTCAAAGGGAAGGAAGAAGAAAGAGTCACATGTTGCACCTAGAGAGCCGTTTAGGAGCTGTCGCTATCAAGCTTTGGGTGCAACTCCCTCTCTCTCCTCAAGTCACTTTCTCTTCACTTTAGCTACTTTATTTTGGTTGTAAGTGAGTGTATTTTAACAATATAGACGTTGGGAAGTAGGGCAACAAGCCACCCAATGTTTCTCATTCATTTTGTATATATATGTATGCTTAAAGCTTAATAAAAGTTAAGCTCTCTTTTGGGAGTCTTCCCCTTTATACAAAATCGTCTCTATACTTACAAAATGGGTAGATTAGGTTATTGAATCTCTTATGGAGAGCCCAAGCTTTGGCAATGCTTGGTCTCTACCTCTCTTTCAATTTCATTCTCTTCCATTATCTCTAAACGATTCTATAAGGGTTTTGGGTTCTTATTGGTGTATGTAAGCTACTGCTTCTTACACTTATTCTTGAGTATACACAGCTCATATTGGCGTGTATAACTCTTTATTCTACTTAAGAACAGCTCTCATTGAGCTCGTTTCTTTGTTGTTATACACAAGAACACACAAAGTCAGATTTGGTGTTCTTGTGAGTCTCTTGTGAGTTTAATGGAGGAGATTGGATCTTGCAGCTCATTCTCTTTGAAATCTTACATGGTAGCAGAGCCAGGTTGAAAGATCTGAGCTGCTTTGGCTTTTATATAAGCAAAGAAATTCACAGGAAATCTCTGTCCAAACACCCACAAACACCCAAACCCTCATTCTCTTTTCTATTCCGCAAAATCTCTTATTCTTGGTTACTAAATCTCTCATTCTGGTTACTCTATTCTCTTGGCTACTTATTCTCAAAATCTTGGTTACTTATACTCTCATTCTGGTTACAAATACTCTTATGAACCTTGTTGGTTCTTGAAGGCGCAACACAATGCTTGAAGTTAGAACCAATGGCCATCAAGCTTTGGAGACCACAAGGATGTTCTTTCTAGCGAGTCAAAGCTCCGGAAGATCAAGGGAGAACCTGCGAGGCTTACCGAGGGTGACTGCTATGGTTGAAGTTCTTGTGGAGACGCCTAATGGAAAGGCAAGCTGGTGGAAAGTGATGAATCAACTCAAGACATGTGTGTTAGCGTCACGTTGTTGGAGTTCAAGATTGGATGTGCACTAGGTGTCAATTATACTAGGCACAAGGTTTCTTGACTCAAGGGATGGCCCAAGCCATAGAAAACTCAAGTTATTGGTTCCCAAGATGATTCAACATCTTGGTTACGAAGTCACAAATTCTGGTTATATTCTCGGCAAGAAACAAAGTCTCTGTCGAAGCGTCTTAAAGATCGACTCGTACGAAGGCCTTTCACTGCGATTCAGCTCCAATGTCCTTCATTCAAGTTCTTGGAAATTGAGTAAGCTTTCCAGTGGAAGTAAAATCATCCGGATACGAGCAGGCGTTAAGAAGTTATGACCCATTCAGTGGGCACATATCATTCTGACGCGAATAAGAAGAAGCAATCGACCATGAAGGTCGGTTAAAGGATCGATTGGCCATTGAATGGCAACGAACAAAGCTTCCAATGAAGCCAAATTGAAGTCAAGAAGTGTTCTATCTCTCTCCATCTTCAAAGGAAGCTACAAAGAAGATAGAAAGAAGCAAGAAGCGGCTGGAGAAGAAGCCTCCAAGCCAATCATGAAGCTCATCCAAAGTTGGATGTAGAAGAGGTGGATTGAGTTCTAAAAGTCATCAACCATGAAGAGGAGACCCATGGGGGTAGAAACTCAAATGGTGATGCAAACCAAGTCTCATCCATCCAATTACAACAAAGAAGACAAAAGGCTAATTCTAAACCTTACTCTTTAATTTTTGTTGATTATATTGCTCATATTTGAACTTGAATTTGCATGATGATCATAATTGGAGTCCTCATTGTTTAAAATGGTTTTAGGTGTTGATTGTGATTTGAATTGTTAGCTTGTCGAAATATGATTAGTGTTAGTCATATTTTTGATTTAGATTTATCATGTTGAATTTATTTAAATTTAAATTCTCTTTTAAAATATTTCTTAAATTCAGTTTTGGTTTTTAAATGGTGAAAATATTTTTAAATCGATTTTAAAATTATTTTTAAAGTTAAAAAATATTTTAAAGTATTTTTCAAACGTTTTTAGATTATTTAAAAGGTGAAAAAAAAAAACAAAAAAAATTATAAGTATTTTTTAAGTTTCTTTTTAGAAGCTTAATATCAGTTTTAAAAATATCTATATGACATTAGTCAATTTGTTAAATCCTGTTTTTATGAACTGAATTTTAAATCGGATTTAGCTTGTTTTTAAAAACAGCATTTCATGTTTATTATCTGATTTATATTCTTGTAGTTCAATTTAAGCTTGTTCCCTCTAGTCTCATCTAAGCTTAATGTTATTCTTATGGCACATATACTTAAGATTTCTTTACATCTTTTGAATGAAGGTGTAAAAGAGAAAGAAAGCCATCAAAAGAAGCTAGATGAGAAGAAGAGAACCAGCTGGATCATGAAAGCTATGGTATGGAAAGGGAAGAAGCAAGGCTAATGGTGGCTTGACTAAACAAAGAAAGATCAATCCATGGTGGTGACCGAAAGGAGGAGTTCCTTAAGCGAGTACACACACGGAGGATAAGAGTCTCAACAAGAAGTCAAAGCAAGAAGCCCAAGTGACTCTACATTCAACCCATGGCTATAGCTAAATCATTCAACCGTGAAGACTATACTCTTTTTCCCTTAGCAAAGTTTTATCCCAAGAGGTTTTCTTTGCTAAGGTTTTTAATGAGGTAGTCATTTGCGTGTTGCAAGCTTGGCCTTTGGTCCCCAACGTCCAAGCTTGAGGGGGAGTATTAAGAGGAAGAAGCTAATGGAAAAACCTAAGACCGAAGTCTAGAAGACGAGGGGGAGTTGGTGTGGTTCAAGGAGTGATACTTGATCATGCTCATTTACGTCCAAGCTTAACCTCCATCCCTTCTGGTCAAGCTTGAGGGGGAGTATTGAAATAAATGAGCACAAGTCAAGAAGGTACTGAACTAGATGAGAAGAAGTGATGAAAGAAGTTAGATCATACATCCGGTGGTTTGATCATAAGTGCATTCAACGCATATCGTACGGACTATGTGATCAAAGTAAATGAGTTATCATGGATATGAGAAGAAGCTTAAGAGTGTCAAGGCTGAAGAAAAATCCTATGGATGAAGACATGAGCTATCCTCCATGAGTTGTTGTAATCAACAACAAGGGACCGATCGATCTATCTAGTAGAACGATCGGTCCGTAGGAATTGTCGAGAGCAAGATGGGTAAAGAGAAGGCAGTTCGTATGGGGCTTGGATAAAATGAGTTTAATGAAGGCCCAAGACTTGTGTCAACACTTAGAAGCCCAAGAACTAATAGAAGAAAGGCTGGAAACACATTCAAATGTGTTTAGGTGGGAAAATAAAAGTGTCACATGTGTTTGGAAGCAAAGCAAGTTGTAACAAATCACATGTGAAGTTAAGAAGAGTCTAGAAGCTGTCACTATCACTACAACAAAGCATTTTGGTCGTTCAAAGGGAAGGAAGAAGAAAGAGTCACATGTTGCACCTAGAGAGCCGTTTAGGAGCTGTCGCTATCAAGCTTTGGGTGCAACTCCCTCTCTCTCCTCAAGTCACTTTCTCTTCACTTTAGCTACTTTATTTTGGTTGTAAGTGAGTGTATTTTAACAATATAGACGTTGGGAAGTAGGGCAACAAGCCACCCAATGTTTCTCATTCATTTTGTATATATATGTATGCTTAAAGCTTAATAAAAGTTAAGCTCTCTTTTGGGAGTCTTCCCCTTTATACAAAATCGTCTCTATACTTACAAAATGGGTAGATTAGGTTATTGAATCTCTTATGGAGAGCCCAAGCTTTGGCAATGCTTGGTCTCTACCTCTCTTTCAATTTCATTCTCTTCCATTATCTCTAAACGATTCTATAAGGGTTTTGGGTTCTTATTGGTGTATGTAAGCTACTGCTTCTTACACTTATTCTTGAGTATACACAGCTCATATTGGCGTGTATAACTCTTTATTCTACTTAAGAACAGCTCTCATTGAGCTCGTTTCTTTGTTGTTATACACAAGAACACACAAAGTCAGATTTGGTGTTCTTGTGAGTCTCTTGTGAGTTTAATGGAGGAGATTGGATCTTGCAGCTCATTCTCTTTGAAATCTTACAATTTTAACAAGTCTTTCTTCACACTTCTAAAGATTCTTCATCCATCTCTAGTACTTGTAATCAATCAAATTCATTGTATTATAACATCTTATATCCCAAAATAACTTTATACAAGCCATTTATAGCCTCAAAGCATTGGTTGTGGGTTCTTATCCCATTTGAGACCAGATTTCAGTAAGTCTTTCTTCACACTTCTAAGCATTCTTCATCCATCTCTAGCACTTGTAACCAATCAAATTCATTGTATTATAACATATTCTAACCCAAAATAACTTTATACAAGCCATTTATTGCCTCAAAGCATTGGTTGTGGGTTCTTATCCCATATGGGACCAGATTTCAATAAGTCTTTCTTCACACTTCTAAACATTCTTCAACCATCTCTAGCACTTGTAATCAATCAAATTCATTGTATTAAAACATATTCTAACCCAAAATAACTTTATACAATCCATTTACTGCCTCAAAGCATTGGTTGTGGGTTCTTATCCCATTTGGGACCAAATTTTAACAAGTCTTTCTTCACACTTCTAAAGATTCTTCATCCATCTCTAGTACTTATAATCAATTAAATTCATTGTATTATAACATATTCTAACCCAAAATAACTTTATACAAGCCATTTACTGCCTCAAAGCATTGGTTGTGGGTTCTTATCCCATATGGGACCAGATTTCAATAAGTCTTTCTTCACACTTCTAAACATTCTTCATCCATCTCTAGGGCTTGTAATCAATCAAATTCATTGTATTATAACATATTGTAACCCAAAATAACTTTATACAAGCCATTTATTTCCTCAAAGCATTGGTTGTGGGTTCTTATCCCATTTGGGCCCAGATTTCAATAAGTCTTTCTTCACACTTCTAAACATTCTTCATCCATCTCTAGGGCTTGTAATCAATCAAATTCATTGTATTATAACATATTGTAACCCAAAATAACTTTATACAAGCCATTTACTGCCTCAAAGCATTGGTTGTGGGTTCTTATCCCATTTGGGACCAGATTTCAACAAGTCTTTCTTCACACTTCTAAACATTCTTTATGCATGTCTAGCACTTGTAATCAATCAAATTCATTGTATTATATCATATTCTAACCCAAAATAACCTTATACAAGCCATTTACTGCCTGAAAGCAATGATTATGGGTTCTTATCCCATTTGGGACCAGATTTCAATAAGTCTTTCTTCACACTTCTAAACATTCTTTATGCATGTCTAGCACTTGTAATCAATCAAATTCATTGTATTATAACATATTCTAACAAAAAATAACTTTATACAGTCCATTTACAGCCTCAAGGCATTGCTTGTGGATTATTATCCCATTTGGGACCATATTTCAATAAGTCTTTCTTTACACTTCTAAAGATTCTTCATCCATCTCTAGGGCTTGTAATCAATCAAATTCATTGTATTATAACATATTCTAACCCAAAATAGCCTTATACAAGCTATTTACTGCCTCAAAGCAATGGTTGTGGGTTCTTATCCCATTTAGGACCAGATTTCAACAAGTCTTTCTTCACACTTCTAAACATTCTTCATCCATCTCTAGGGATTGTAATCAATCAAATTCATTGTATTATAACATATTCTAACCCAAAATAACTTTAAACAATCCATTTACAACCTCAAAGCATTGGTTGTGGGTTCTTATCCCATTTGGGACCAAATTTTAACAAGTCTTTCTTCACACATCTAAAGATTCTTCATCTATCTCTAGTACTTGTAATCTATAAAATTCATTGTATTATAACATATTATATCCCAAAATAACTTTATACAAACCATTTATAGCCTCAAAGCATTGGTTGTAGGTTCTTATCCCATTTGAGACCAGATTTCAGTAAGTCTTTCTTCACACTTCTAAGCATTCTTCATCCATCTCTAGCACTTGTAATCAATCAAATTCATTGTATTATAACATATTCTAACCCAAAATAACTTTATACAAGCCATTTACTGCCTCAAAGCATTGGTTGTGGGTTCTTATCCCATATGGGACCAGATTTCAATAAGTCTTTCTTCACACTTCTAAACATTCTTCAACCATCTCTAGCACTTGTAATCAATCAAATTCATTGTATTAAAACATATTCTAACCCAAAATAACTTTATACAAACCATTTACTGCCTCAAAGCATTGGTTGTGGGTTCTTATCCCATTTGGGACCAAATTTTAACAAGTCTTTCTTCACACTTCTAAAGATTCTTCATCCATCTCTAGTACTTATAATCAATTAAATTCATTGTATTATAACATATTCTAACCCAAAATAACTTTATACAAGCCATTTACTGCCTCAAAGCATTGGTTGTGGGTTCTTATCCCATATGGGACCAGATTTCAATAAGTCTTTCTTCACACTTCTAAACATTCTTCATCCATCTCTAAGGCTTGTAATCAATCAAATTCATTGTATTATAACATATTGTAACCCAAAATAACTTTATACAAGCCATTTATTTCCTCAAAGCATTGGTTGTGGGTTCTTATCCCATTTGGGCCCAGATTTCAACAAGTCTTTCTTCACACTTCTAAACATTCTTTATGCATGTCTAGCACTTGTAATCAATCAAATTCATTGTATTATAACATATTGTAACCTAAAATAACTTTATACAAGCCATTTACTGCCTCAAAGCATTGGTTGTGGGTTCTTATCCCATTTGGGACCAGATTTCAATAAGTCTTTCTTCACACTTCTAAACATTCTTCATCCATCTCTAGGGCTTGTAATCAATCAAATTCATTGTATTATAACATATTCTAACCCAAAATATCTTTATACAAGCCATTTACTGCCTCAAAGCATTGGTTGTGGGGTTTTATCCCATTTGGGACCAAATTTCAACAAGTCTTTCTTCACACTTCTAAACATTCTTTATGCATGTCTAGCACTTGTAATCAATCAAATTCATTGTATTATATCATATTCTAACCCAAAATAACCTTATACAAGCCATTTACTGCCTGAAAGCAATGATTATGGGTTCTTATCCCATTTGGGACCAGATTTCAATAAGTCTTTCTTCACACTTCTAAACATTCTTTATGCATGTCTAGCACTTGTAATCAATCAAATTCATTGTATTATAACATATTCTAACAAAAAATAACTTTATACAGTCCATTTACAGCCTCAAGGCATTGCTTGTGGATTATTATCCCATTTGGGACCATATTTCAATAAGTCTTTCTTTACACTTCTAAAGATTCTTCATCCATCTCTAGGGCTTGTAATCAATCAAATTCATTGTATTATAACATATTCTAACCCAAAATAGCCTTATACAAGCTATTTACTGCCTCAAAGCAATGGTTGTGGGTTCTTATCCCATTTAGGACCAGATTTCAACAAGTCTTTCTTCACACTTCTAAACATTCTTCATCCATCTCTAGGGATTGTAATCAATCAAATTCATTGTATTATAACATATTCTAACCCAAAATAACTTTAAACAATCCATTTACAACCTCAAAGCATTGGTTGTGGGTTCTTATCCCATTTGGGACCAAATTTTAACAAGTCTTTCTTCACACTTCTAAAGATTCTTCATCTATCTCTAGTACTTGTAATCTATAAAATTCATTGTATTATAACATCTTATATCCCAAAATAACTTTATACAAACCATTTATAGCCTCAAAGCATTGGTTGTAGGTTCTTATCCCATTTGAGACCAGATTTCAGTAAGTCTTTCTTCACACTTCTAAGCATTCTTCATCCATCTCTAGCACTTGTAATCAATCAAATTCATTGTATTATAACATATTCTAACCCAAAATAACTTTATACAAGCCATTTACTGCCTCAAAGCATTGGTTGTGGGTTCTTATCCCATATGGGACCAGATTTCAATAAGTCTTTCTTCACACTTCTAAACATTCTTCAACCATCTCTAGCACTTGTAATCAATCAAATTCATTGTATTAAAACATATTCTAACCCAAAATAACTTTATACAAACCATTTACTGCCTCAAAGCATTGGTTGTGGGTTCTTATCCCATTTGGGACCAAATTTTAACAAGTCTTTCTTCACACTTCTAAAGATTCTTCATCCATCTCTAGTACTTATAATCAATTAAATTCATTGTATTATAACATATTCTAACCCAAAATAACTTTATACAAGCCATTTACTGCCTCAAAGCATTGGTTGTGGGTTCTTATCCCATATGGGACCAGATTTCAATAAGTCTTTCTTCACACTTCTAAACATTCTTCATCCATCTCTAGGGCTTGTAATCAATCAAATTCATTGTATTATAACATATTGTAACCCAAAATAACTTTATACAAGCCATTTATTTCCTCAAAGCATTGGTTGTGGGTTCTTATCCCATTTGGGCCCAGATTTCAACAAGTCTTTCTTCACACTTCTAAACATTCTTTATGCATGTCTAGCACTTGTAATCAATCAAATTCATTGTATTATAACATATTGTAACCTAAAATAACTTTATACAAGCCATTTACTGCCTCAAAGCATTGGTTGTGGGTTCTTATCCCATTTGGGACCAGATTTCAATAAGTCTTTCTTCACACTTCTAAACATTCTTCATCCATCTCTAGGGCTTGTAATCAATCAAATTCATTGTATTATAACATATTCTAACCCAAAATATCTTTATACAAGCCATTTACTGCCTCAAAGCATTGGTTGTGGGGTTTTATCCCATTTGGGACCAAATTTCAACAAGTCTTTCTTCACACTTCTAAACATTCTTTATGCATGTCTAGCACTTGTAATCAATCAAATTCATTGTATTATATCATATTTTAACCCAAAATAACCTTATACAAGCCATTTACTGCCTGAAAGCAATGATTATGGGTTCTTATCCCATTTGGGACCAGATTTCAACAAGTCTTTCTTCACACTTCTAAACATTCTTCATCCATCTCTAGGGATTGTAATCAATCAAATTCATTGTATTATAACATATTCTAACCCAAAATAACTTTATACAATCCATTTACAGCCTCAAAGCATTGGTTGTGGGTTCTTATCCCATTTGGGACCAAATTTTAACAAGTCTTTCTTCACACTTCTAAAGATTCTTCATCCATCTCTAGTACTTGTAATCAATCAAATTCATTGTATTATAACATCTTATATCCCAAAATAACTTTATACAAGCCATTTATAGCCTCAAAGCATTGGTTGTGGGTTCTTATCCCATTTGAGACCAGATTTCAGTAAGTCTTTCTTCACACTTCTAAGCATTCTTCATCCATCTCTAGCACTTGTAATCAATCAAATTCATTGTATTATAACATATTCTAACCCAAAATAACTTTATACAAGCCATTTACTGCCTCAAAGCATTGGTTGTGGGTTCTTATCCCATATGGGACCAGATTTCAATAAGTCTTTCTTCACACTTCTAAACATTCTTCAACCATCTCTAGCACTTGTAATTAATCAAATTCATTGTATTATAACATATTCTAACCCAAAATAACTTTATACAATCCATTTACAGCCTCAAAGCATTGGTTGTGGATTCTTATCCCATTTAGGACCAAATTTTAACAAGTCTTTCTTCACACTTCTAAAGATTCTTCATCCATCTCTAGTACTTATAATCAATTAAATTCATTGTATTATAACATATTCTAACCCAAAATAACTTTATACAAGCCATTTACTGCCTCAAAGCATTGGTTGTGGGTTCTTATCCCATTTGGGACCAGATTTCAATAAGTCTTTCTTCACACTTCTAAACATTCTTCATCCATCTCTAGGGCTTGTAATCAATCAAATTCATTGTATTATAACATATTCTAACCCAAAATAACTTTATACAAGCCATTTACTGCCTCAGAGCATTGGTTGTGGGTTTTTATCCCATTTGGGACCAAATTTCAACAAGTCTTTCTTCACACTTCTAAACATTCTTTATGCATGTCTAGCACTTGTAATCAATCAAATTCATTTTATTATATCATATTCTAACCCAAAATAACCTTATACAAGCCATTTACTGCCTGGAAGCAATGATTGTGGGTTCTTATCCCATTTGGGACCAGATTTCAATAAGTCTTTCTTCACACTTCTAAACATTCTTTATGCATGTCTAGCACTTGTAATCAATCAAATTCATTGTATTATAACATTTTCTAACAAAAAATAACTTTATACAGTCCATTTACAGCCTCAAAGCATTGGTTGTGGGTTCTTATCCCATCTGGGACCATATTTCAATAAGTCTTTCTTCACACTTCTAAAGATTCTTCATCCATCTGTAGCACTTGTAATCAATCAAATTCATTGTATTATAACATATTCTAACCCAAAATAACTTTATACAAGCCATTTATAGCCTCAAGGCATTGCTTGTGGATTCTTATCCCATTTGGGACCATATTTCAATAAGTCTTTCTTTACACTTCTAAAGATTCTTCATCCATCTCTAGGGCTTGTAATCAATCAAATTCATTGTATTATAACATATTCTAACCCAAAATAGCCTTATACAAGCTATTTACTGCCTCAAAGCAATGGTTGTGGGTTCTTATCCCATTTGGGACCAGATTTCAATAAGTCTTTCTTCACACTTCTAAACATTCTTTATGCATGTCTAGCACTTGTAATCAATCAAATTCATTGTATTATAACATATTCTAACAAAAAATAACTTTATACAGTCCATTTACAGCCTCAAAGCATTGGTTGTGGGTTCTTATCCCATCTGGGACCATATTTCAATAAGTCTTTCTTCACACTTCTAAAGATTCTTCATCCATCTCTAGCACTTGTAATCAATCAAATTCATTGTATTATAACATATTCTAACCCAAAATAACTTTATACAAGCCATTTATAGCCTCAAGGCATTGCTTGTGGATTCTTATCCCATTTGGGACCATATTTCAATAAGTCTTTCTTTACACTTCTAAAGATTCTTCATCCATCTCTAGGGCTTGTAATCAATCAAATTCATTGTATTATAACATATTCTAACCCAAACTAGCCTTATACAAGCTATTTACTGCCTCAAAGCAATGGTTGTGGGTTCTTATCCCATTTGGGACCAGATTTCAACAAGTCTTTCTTCACACTTCTAAACATTCTTCATCCATCTCTAGGGCTTGTAATCAATCAAATTCATTGTATTATAACATATTCTAACCCAAAATAACTTTATACAATCCATTTACAGCCTCAAAGCATTGGTTGTGGGTTCTTATCCCATTTGGGACCAAATTTTAACAAGTCTTTCTTCACACTTCTAAAGATTCTTCATCCATCTCTAGTACTTGTAATCAATCAAATTCATTGTATTATAACATCTTATATCCCAAAATAACTTTATACAAGCCATTTATAGCCTCAAAGCATTGGTTGTGGGTTCTTATCCCATTTGAGACCAGATTTCAGTAAGTCTTTCTTCACACTTCTAAGCATTCTTCATCCATCTCTAGCACTTGTAACCAATCAAATTCATTGTATTATAACATATTCTAACCCAAAATAACTTTATACAAGCCATTTACTGCCTCAAAGCATTGGTTGTGGGTTCTTATCCCATATTGGACCAGATTTCAATAAGTCTTTCTTCACACTTCTAATCATTCTTCAACCATCTCTAGCACTTGTAATCAATCAAATTCATTGTATTAAAACATATTCTAACCCAAAATAACTTTATACAATCCATTTACAGCCTCAAAGCATTGGTTGTGGGTTCTTATCCCATTTGGGACCAAATTTTAACAAGTCTTTCTTCACACTTCTAAAGATTCTTCATCCATCTCTAGTACTTATAATCAATTAAATTCATTGTATTATAACATATTCTAACCCAAAATAACTTTATACAAGCCATTTACTGCCTCAAAGCATTGGTTGTGGGTTCTTATCCCATTTGGGACCAGATTTCAATAAGTCTTTCTTCACACTTCTAAACATTCTTCATCCATCTCTAGGGCTTGTAATCAATCAAATTCATTGTATTATAACATATTCTAATCCAAAATAACTTTATACAAGCCATTTACTGCCTCAAAGCATTGGTTGTGGGTTTTTATCCCATTTGGGACCAAATTTCAACAAGTCTTTCTTCACACTTCTAAACATTCTTTATGCATGTCTAGCACTTGTAATCAATCAAATTCATTGTATTATAACATATTGTAACCCAAAATAACTTTATACAAGCCATTTATTGCCTCAAAGCATTGGTTGTGGGTTCTTATCCCATTTGGGACCAGATTTCAATAAGTCTTTCTTCACACTTCTAAACATTCTTCATCCATCTCTAGCACTTGTAATCAATCAAATTCATTGTATTATAACATATTCTAACCCAAAATAAATTTATACAATCCATTTACAGCCTCAAAGCATTGGTTGTGGGTTCTTATCCCATTTGGGACCAAATTTTAACAAGTCTTTCTTCACACTTCTAAAGATTCTTCATCCATCTCTAGTACTTATAATCAATCAAATTCATTGTATTATAACATATTCTAACCCAAAATAATTTTATACAAGCCATTTACTGCCTCAAAGCATTGGTTGTGGGTTCTTATCCCATTTGGGACCAGATTTCAATAATTCTTTCTTCACACTTCTAAACATTCTTTATCCATCTCTAGGGCTTGTAATCAATCAAATTCATTGTATTATAACATATTCTAATCCAAAATAACTTTATACAAGCCATTTAGTGCCTCAAAGCATTTGTTGTGGGTTTTTATCCCATTTGGGACAAAATTTCAACAAGTCTTTCTTCACACTTCTAAACTTTCTTTATGCATGTCTAGCACTTGTAATCAATCAAATTCATTGTATTATAACATATTGTAACCCAAAATAACTTTATACAAGCCATTTATTGCCTCAAAGCATTGGTTGTGGGTTCTTATCCCATTTGGGACCAGATTTCAATAAGTCTTTCTTCACACTTCTAAACATTCTTCATCCATCTCTAGCACTTGTAATCAATCAAATTCATTGTATTATAACATATTCTAACCCAAAATAACTTTATACAATCCATTTACAGCCTCAAAGCATTGGTTGTGGGTTCTTATCCCATTTGGGACCAAATTTTAACAAGTCTTTCTTCACACTTCTAAAGATTCTTCATCCATCTCTAGTACTTATAATCAATCAAATTCATTGTATTATAACATATTCTAACCCAAAATAATTTTATACAAGCCATTTACTGCCTCAAAGCATTGGTTGTGGGTTCTTATCCCATTTGGGACCAGATTTCAATAATTCTTTCTTCACACTTCTAAACATTCTTTATCCATCTCTAGGGCTTCTAGTCAATCAAATTCATTGTATTATAACATATTCTAATCCAAAATAACTTTATACAAGCCATTTAGTGCCTCAAAGCATTTGTTGTGGGGTTTTATCCCATTTGGGACAAAATTTCAACAAGTCTTTCTTCACACTTCTAAACATTCTTTATGCATGTCTAGCACTTGTAATCAATCAAATTCATTGTATTATAACATATTGTAACCTAAAATAACTTTATACAAGCCATTTACTGCCTCAAAGCATTGGTTGTGGGTTCTTATCCCATTTGGGACCAGATTTCAATAAGTCTTTCTTCACACTTCTAAACATTCTTCATCTATCTCTAGGGCTTGTAATCAATCAAATTCATTGTATTATAACATATTCTAATCCAAAATATCTTTATACAAGCCATTTACTGCCTCAAAGCATTGGTTGTGGGTTTTTATCCCATTTGGGACCAAATTTCAACAAGTCTTTCTTCACACTTCTAAACATTCTTAATGCATGTCTAGCACTTGTAATCAATCAAATTCATTGTATTATATCATATTCTAACCCAAAATAACCTTATACAAGCCATTTACTGCATGAAAGCAATGATTGTGGGTTCTTATCCCATTTGGGACCAGATTTCAATAAGTCTTTCTTCACACTTCTAAACATTCTTTATGCATGTCTAGCACTTGTAATCAATCAAATTCATTGTATTATAACATATTCTAACAAAAAATAACTTTATACAGTCCATTTACAGCCTCAAAGCATTGGTTGTGGGTTCTTATCCCATCTGGGACCATATTTCAATAAGTCTTGCCTCACACTTCTAAAGATTCTTCATCCATCTCTAGCACTTGTAATCAATCAAATTCATTGTATTATAACATATTCTAACCCAAAATAACTTTATACAAGCCATTTACTGCCTCAAAGCATTGGTTGTGGGTTCTTATCCCATTTGGGACCAGATTTCAATAATTCTTTCTTCACACTTCTAAACATTCTTTATCCATCTCTAGGGCTTGTAATCAATCAAATTCATTGTATTATAACATATTCTAATTCAAAATAACTTTATACAAGCCATTTACTGCCTCAAAGCATTTGTTGTGGGTTTTTATCCCATTTGGGACCAAATTTCAACAAGTCTTTCTTCACACTTCTAAACATTCTTTATGCATGTCTAGCACTTGTAATCAATCAAATTCATTGTATTATAACATATTGTAACCTAAAATAACTTTATACAAGCCATTTACTACCTCAAAGCATTGGTTGTGGGTTCTTATCCCATATGGGACCAGATTTCAATAAGTCTTTCTTCACACTTCTAAACATTCTTCAACCATCTCTAGCACTTGTAATCAATCAAATTCATTGTATTAAAACATATTCTAACCCAAAATAACTTTATACAATCCATTTACAGCCTCAAAGCATTGGTTGTGGGTTCTTATCCCATTTGGGACCAAATTTTAACAAGTCTTTCTTCACACTTCTAAAGATTCTTCATCCATCTCTAGTACTTATAATCAATTAAATTCATTGTATTATAACATATTCTAACCCAAAATAACTTTATACAAGCCATTTACTGCCTCAAAGCATTGGTTGTGGGTTCTTATCCCATTTGGGACCAGATTTCAATAAGTCTTTCTTCACACTTCTAAACATTCTTCATCCATCTCTAGGGCTTGTAATCAATCAAATTCATTGTATTATAACATATTCTAATCCAAAATAACTTTATACAAGCCATTTACTGCCTCAAAGCATTGGTTGTGGGTTTTTATCCCATTTGGGACCAAATTTCAACAAGTCTTTCTTCACACTTCTAAACATTCTTTATGCATGTCTAGCACTTGTAATCAATCAAATTCATTGTATTATAACATATTGTAACCCAAAATAACTTTATACAAGCCATTTATTGCCTCAAAGCATTGGTTGTGGGTTCTTATCCCATTTGGGACCAGATTTCAATAAGTCTTTCTTCACACTTCTAAACATTCTTCATCCATCTCTAGCACTTGTAATCAATCAAATTCATTGTATTATAACATATTCTAACCCAAAATAACTTTATACAATCCATTTACAGCCTCAAAGCATTGGTTGTGGGTTCTTATCCCATTTGGGACCAAATTTTAACAAGTCTTTCTTCACACTTCTAAAGATTCTTCATCCATCTCTAGTACTTATAATCAATCAAATTCATTGTATTATAACATATTCTAACCCAAAATAATTTTATACAAGCCATTTACTGCCTCAAAGCATTGGTTGTGGGTTCTTATCCCATTTGGGACCAGATTTCAATAATTCTTTCTTCACACTTCTAAACATTCTTTATCCATCTCTAGGGCTTGTAATCAATCAAATTCATTGTATTATAACATATTCTAATCCAAAATAACTTTATACAAGCCATTTAGTGCCTCAAAGCATTTGTTGTGGGTTTTTATCCCATTTGGGACAAAATTTCAACAAGTCTTTCTTCACACTTCTAAACATTCTTTATGCATGTCTAGCACTTGTAATCAATCAAATTCATTGTATTATAACATATTGTAACCTAAAATAACTTTATACAAGCCATTTACTGCCTCAAAGCATTGGTTGTGGGTTCTTATCCCATTTGGGACCAGATTTCAATAAGTCTTTCTTCACACTTCTAAACATTCTTCATCCATCTCTAGGGCTTGTAATCAATCAATTTCATTGTATTATAACATATTCTAACCCAAAATATCTTTATACAAGCCATTTACTGCCTCAAAGCATTGGTTGTGGGTTTTTATCCCATTTGGGACCAAATTTCAACAAGTCTTTCTTCACACTTCTAAACATTCTTTATGCATGTCTAGCACTTGTAATCAATCAAATTCATTGTATTATATCATATTCTAACCCAAAATAACCTTATACAAGCCATTTACTGCATGAAAGCAATGATTGTGGGTTCTTATCCCATTTGGGACCAGATTTCAATAAGTCTTTCTTCACACTTCTAAACATTCTTTATGCATGTCTAGCACTTGTAATCAATCAAATTCATTGTATTATAACATATTCTAACAAAAAATAACTTTATACAGTCCATTTACAGCCTCAAAGCATTGGTTGTGGGTTCTTATCCCATCTGGGACCATATTTCAATAAGTCTTGCCTCACACTTCTAAAGATTCTTCATCCATCTCTAGCACTTGTAATCAATCAAATTCATTGTATTATAACATATTCTAACCCAAAATAACTTTATACAATCCATTTACAGCCTCAAAGCATTGGTTGTGGGTTCTTATCCCATTTGGGACCAAATTTTAACAAGTCTTTCTTCACACTTCTAAAGATTCTTCATCCATCTCTAGTACTTATAATCAATTAAATTCATTGTATTATAACATATTCTAACCCAAAATAACTTTATACAAGCCATTTACTGCCTCAAAGCATTGGTTGTGGGTTCTTATCCCATTTGGGACCAGATTTCAATAAGTCTTTCTTCACACTTCTAAACATTCTTCATCCATCTCTAGGGCTTGTAATCAATCAAATTCATTGTATTATAACATATTCTAATCCAAAATAACTTTATACAAGCCATTTACTGCCTCAAAGCATTGGTTGTGGGTTTTTATCCCATTTGGGACCAAATTTCAACAAGTCTTTCTTCACACTTCTAAACATTCTTTATGCATGTCTAGCACTTGTAATCAATCAAATTCATTGTATTATAACATATTGTAACCTAAAATAACTTTATACAAGCCATTTACTGCCTCAAAGCATTGGTTGTGGGTTCTTATCCCATTTGGGACCAGATTTCAATAAGTCTTTCTTCACACTTCTAAACATTCTTCATCCATCTCTAGGGCTTGTAATCAATCAATTTCATTGTATTATAACATATTCTAACCCAAAATATCTTTATACAAGCCATTTACTGCCTCAAAGCATTGGTTGTGGGTTTTTATCCCATTTGGGACCAAATTTCAACAAGTCTTTCTTCACACTTCTAAACATTCTTTATGCATGTCTAGCACTTGTAATCAATCAAATTCATTGTATTATAACATATTCTAACCCAAAATAATTTTATACAAGCCATTTACTGCCTCAAAGCATTGGTTGTGGGTTCTTATCCCATTTGGGACCAGATTTCAATAATTCTTTCTTCACACTTCTAAACATTCTTTATCCATCTCTAGGGCTTCTAGTCAATCAAATTCATTGTATTATAACATATTCTAATCCAAAATAACTTTATACAAGCCATTTAGTGCCTCAAAGCATTTGTTGTGGGGTTTTATCCCATTTGGGACAAAATTTCAACAAGTCTTTCTTCACACTTCTAAACATTCTTTATGCATGTCTAGCACTTGTAATCAATCAAATTCATTGTATTATAACATATTGTAACCTAAAATAACTTTATACAAGCCATTTACTGCCTCAAAGCATTGGTTGTGGGTTCTTATCCCATTTGGGACCAGATTTCAATAAGTCTTTCTTCACACTTCTAAACATTCTTCATCTATCTCTAGGGCTTGTAATCAATCAAATTCATTGTATTATAACATATTCTAATCCAAAATATCTTTATACAAGCCATTTACTGCCTCAAAGCATTGGTTGTGGGTTTTTATCCCATTTGGGACCAAATTTCAACAAGTCTTTCTTCACACTTCTAAACATTCTTAATGCATGTCTAGCACTTGTAATCAATCAAATTCATTGTATTATATCATATTCTAACCCAAAATAACCTTATACAAGCCATTTACTGCATGAAAGCAATGATTGTGGGTTCTTATCCCATTTGGGACCAGATTTCAATAAGTCTTTCTTCACACTTCTAAACATTCTTTATGCATGTCTAGCACTTGTAATCAATCAAATTCATTGTATTATAACATATTCTAACAAAAAATAACTTTATACAGTCCATTTACAGCCTCAAAGCATTGGTTGTGGGTTCTTATCCCATCTGGGACCATATTTCAATAAGTCTTGCCTCACACTTCTAAAGATTCTTCATCCATCTCTAGCACTTGTAATCAATCAAATTCATTGTATTATAACATATTCTAACCCAAAATAACTTTATACAAGCCATTTACTGCCTCAAAGCATTGGTTGTGGGTTCTTATCCCATTTGGGACCAGATTTCAATAATTCTTTCTTCACACTTCTAAACATTCTTTATCCATCTCTAGGGCTTGTAATCAATCAAATTCATTGTATTATAACATATTCTAATTCAAAATAACTTTATACAAGCCATTTACTGCCTCAAAGCATTTGTTGTGGGTTTTTATCCCATTTGGGACCAAATTTCAACAAGTCTTTCTTCACACTTCTAAACATTCTTTATGCATGTCTAGCACTTGTAATCAATCAAATTCATTGTATTATAACATATTGTAACCTAAAATAACTTTATACAAGCCATTTACTACCTCAAAGCATTGGTTGTGGGTTCTTATCCCATATGGGACCAGATTTCAATAAGTCTTTCTTCACACTTCTAAACATTCTTCAACCATCTCTAGCACTTGTAATCAATCAAATTCATTGTATTAAAACATATTCTAACCCAAAATAACTTTATACAATCCATTTACAGCCTCAAAGCATTGGTTGTGGGTTCTTATCCCATTTGGGACCAAATTTTAACAAGTCTTTCTTCACACTTCTAAAGATTCTTCATCCATCTCTAGTACTTATAATCAATTAAATTCATTGTATTATAACATATTCTAACCCAAAATAACTTTATACAAGCCATTTACTGCCTCAAAGCATTGGTTGTGGGTTCTTATCCCATTTGGGACCAGATTTCAATAAGTCTTTCTTCACACTTCTAAACATTCTTCATCCATCTCTAGGGCTTGTAATCAATCAAATTCATTGTATTATAACATATTCTAATCCAAAATAACTTTATACAAGCCATTTACTGCCTCAAAGCATTGGTTGTGGGTTTTTATCCCATTTGGGACCAAATTTCAACAAGTCTTTCTTCACACTTCTAAACATTCTTTATGCATGTCTAGCACTTGTAATCAATCAAATTCATTGTATTATAACATATTGTAACCCAAAATAACTTTATACAAGCCATTTATTGCCTCAAAGCATTGGTTGTGGGTTCTTATCCCATTTGGGACCAGATTTCAATAAGTCTTTCTTCACACTTCTAAACATTCTTCATCCATCTCTAGCACTTGTAATCAATCAAATTCATTGTATTATAACATATTCTAACCCAAAATAACTTTATACAATCCATTTACAGCCTCAAAGCATTGGTTGTGGGTTCTTATCCCATTTGGGACCAAATTTTAACAAGTCTTTCTTCACACTTCTAAAGATTCTTCATCCATCTCTAGTACTTATAATCAATCAAATTCATTGTATTATAACATATTCTAACCCAAAATAATTTTATACAAGCCATTTACTGCCTCAAAGCATTGGTTGTGGGTTCTTATCCCATTTGGGACCAGATTTCAATAATTCTTTCTTCACACTTCTAAACATTCTTTATCCATCTCTAGGGCTTGTAATCAATCAAATTCATTGTATTATAACATATTCTAATCCAAAATAACTTTATACAAGCCATTTAGTGCCTCAAAGCATTTGTTGTGGGTTTTTATCCCATTTGGGACAAAATTTCAACAAGTCTTTCTTCACACTTCTAAACATTCTTTATGCATGTCTAGCACTTGTAATCAATCAAATTCATTGTATTATAACATATTGTAACCTAAAATAACTTTATACAAGCCATTTACTGCCTCAAAGCATTGGTTGTGGGTTCTTATCCCATTTGGGACCAGATTTCAATAAGTCTTTCTTCACACTTCTAAACATTCTTCATCCATCTCTAGGGCTTGTAATCAATCAATTTCATTGTATTATAACATATTCTAACCCAAAATATCTTTATACAAGCCATTTACTGCCTCAAAGCATTGGTTGTGGGTTTTTATCCCATTTGGGACCAAATTTCAACAAGTCTTTCTTCACACTTCTAAACATTCTTTATGCATGTCTAGCACTTTTAATCAATCAAATTCATTGTATTATATCATATTCTAACCCAAAATAACCTTATACAAGCCATTTACTGCATGAAAGCAATGATTGTGGGTTCTTATCCCATTTGGGACCAGATTTCAATAAGTCTTTCTTCACACTTCTAAACATTCTTTATGCATGTCTAGCACTTGTAATCAATCAAATTCATTGTATTATAACATATTCTAACAAAAAATAACTTTATACAGTCCATTTACAGCCTCAAAGCATTGGTTGTGGGTTCTTATCCCATCTGGGACCATATTTCAATAAGTCTTGCCTCACACTTCTAAAGATTCTTCATCCATCTCTAGCACTTGTAATCAATCAAATTCATTGTATTATAACATATTCTAACCCAAAATAACTTTATACAAGCCATTTACTGCCTCAAAGCATTGGTTGTGGGTTCTTATCCCATTTGGGACCAGATTTCAATAATTCTTTCTTCACACTTCTAAACATTCTTTATCCATCTCTAGGGCTTGTAATCAATCAAATTCATTGTATTATAACATATTCTAATTCAAAATAACTTTATACAAGCCATTTACTGCCTCAAAGCATTTGTTGTGGGTTTTTATCCCATTTGGGACCAAATTTCAACAAGTCTTTCTTCACACTTCTAAACATTCTTTATGCATGTCTAGCACTTGTAATCAATCAAATTCATTGTATTATAACATATTGTAACCTAAAATAACTTTATACAAGCCATTTACTGCCTCAAAGCATTGGTTGTGGGTTCTTATCCCATATGGGACCAGATTTCAATAAGTCTTTCTTCACACTTCTAAACATTCTTCAACCATCTCTAGCACTTGTAATCAATCAAATTCATTGTATTAAAACATATTCTAACCCAAAATAACTTTATACAATCCATTTACAGCCTCAAAGCATTGGTTGTGGGTTCTTATCCCATTTGGGACCAAATTTTAACAAGTCTTTCTTCACACTTCTAAAGATTCTTCATCCATCTCTAGTACTTATAATCAATTAAATTCATTGTATTATAACATATTCTAACCCAAAATAACTTTATACAAGCCATTTACTACCTCAAAGCATTGGTTGTGGGTTCTTATCCCATTTGGGACCAGATTTCAATAATTATTTCTTCACACTTCTAAACATTCTTCATCCATCTCTAGGGCTTGTAATCAATCAAATTCATTGTATTATAACATATTCTAATCCAAAATAACTTTATACAAGCCATTTACTGCCTCAAAGCATTGGTTGTGGGTTCTTATCCCATTTGGGACCATATTTCAATAAGTCTTGCCTCATACTTCTAAAGATTCTTCATCCATCTCTAGCACTTGTAATCAATCAAATTCATTGTATTATAACATATTCTAACCCAAAATAACTTTATACAAGCCATTTACTGCCTCAAAGCATTGGTTGTGGGTTCTTATCCCATTTGGGACCAGATTTCAATAATTCTTTCTTCACACTTCTAAACATTCTTTATCCATCTCTAGGGCTTGTAATCAATCAAATTCATTGTATTATAACATATTCTAATTCAAAATAACTTTATACAAGCCATTTACTGCCTCAAAACATTTGTTGTGGGTTTTTATCCCATTTGGGACCAAATTTCAACAAGTCTTTCTTCACACTTCTAAACATTCTTTATGCATGTCTAGCACTTGTAATCAATCAAATTCATTTTATTATAACATATTGTAACCTAAAATAACTTTATACAAGCCATTTACTGCCTCAAAGCATTGGTTGTGGGTTCTTATCCTATCTGGGACCATATTTTAATAAGTCTTGCCTCACACTTCTAAAGATTCTTCATCCATCTCTAGCACTTGTAATCAATCAAATTCATTGTATTATAACATATTCTAACCCAAAATAACTTTATACAAGCCATTTACTGCCTCAAAGCATTGGTTGTGGGTTCTTATCCCATTTGGGACCAGATTTCAATAATTCTTTCTTCACACTTCTAAACATTCTTTATCCATCTCTAGGGCTTGTAATCAATCAAATTCATTGTATTATAACATATTCTAATTCAAAATAACTTCATACAAGCCATTTACTGCCTCAAAGCATTTGTTGTGGGTTTTTATCCCATTTGGGACCAAATTTCAACAAGTCTTTCTTCACACTTCTAAACATTCTTTATGCATGTCTAGCACTTGTAATCAATCAAATTCATTGTATTATAACATATTGTAACCTAAAATAACTTTATACAAGCCATTTACTGCCTCAAAGCATTGGTTGTGGGTTCTTATCCCATATGGGACCAGATTTCAATAAGTCTTTCTTCACACTTCTAAACATTCTTCAACCATCTCTAGCACTTGTAATCAATCAAATTCATTGTATTAAAACATATTCTAACCCAAAATAACTTTATACAATCCATTTACAGCCTCAAAGCATTGGTTGTGGGTTCTTATCCCATTTGGGACCAAATTTTAACAAGTCTTTCTTCACACTTCTAAAGATTCTTCATCCATCTCTAGTACTTATAATCAATTAAATTCATTGTATTATAACATATTCTAACCCAAAATAACTTTATACAAGCCATTTACTGCCTCAAAGCATTGGTTGTGGGTTCTTATCCCATTTGGGACCAGATTTCAATAAGTCTTTCTTCACACTTCTAAACATTCTTCATCCATCTCTAGGGCTTGTAATCAATCAAATTCATTGTATTATAACATATTCTAATCCAAAATAACTTTATACAAGCCATTTACTGCCTCAAAGCATTGGTTGTGGGTTTTTATCCCATTTGGGACCAAATTTCAACAAGTCTTTCTTCACACTTCTAAACATTCTTTATGCATGTCTAGCACTTGTAATCAATCAAATTCATTGTATTATAACATATTGTAACCCAAAATAACTTTATACAAGCCATTTACTGCCTCAAAGCATTGGTTGTGGGTTCTTATCCCATTTGGGACCATATTTCAATAAGTCTTGCCTCATACTTCTAAAGATTCTTCATCCATCTCTAGCACTTGTAATCAATCAAATTCATTGTATTATAACATATTCTAACCCAAAATAACTTTATACAAGCCATTTACTGCCTCAAAGCATTGGTTGTGGGTTCTTATCCCATTTGGGACCAGATTTCAATAATTCTTTCTTCACACTTCTAAACATTCTTTATCCATCTCTAGGGCTTGTAATCAATCAAATTCATTGTATTATAACATATTCTAATTCAATATAACTTTATACAAGCCATTTACTGCCTCAAAACATTTGTTGTGGGTTTTTATCCCATTTGGGACCAAATTTCAACAAGTCTTTCTTCACACTTCTAAACATTCTTTATGCATGTCTAGCACTTGTAATCAATCAAATTCATTTTATTATAACATATTGTAACCTAAAATAACTTTATACAAGCCATTTACTGCCTCAAAGCATTGGTTGTGGGTTCTTATCCTATCTGGGACCATATTTTAATAAGTCTTGCCTCACACTTCTAAAGATTCTTCATCCATCTCTAGCACTTGTAATCAATCAAATTCATTGTATTATAACATATTCTAACCCAAAATAACTTTATACAAGCCATTTACTGCCTCAAAGCATTGGTTGTGGGTTCTTATCCCATTTGGGACCAGATTTCAATAATTCTTTCTTCACACTTCTAAACATTCTTTATCCATCTCTAGGGCTTGTAATCAATCAAATTCATTGTATTATAACATATTCTAATTCAAAATAACTTCATACAAGCCATTTACTGCCTCAAAGCATTTGTTGTGGGTTTTTATCCCATTTGGGACCAAATTTCAACAAGTCTTTCTTCACACTTCTAAACATTCTTTATGCATGTCTAGCACTTGTAATCAATCAAATTCATTGTATTATAACATATTGTAACCTAAAATAACTTTATACAAGCCATTTACTGCCTCAAAGCATTGGTTGTGGGTTTTTATCCCATTTGGGACCAAATTTCAACAAGTCTTTCTTCACACTTCTAAACATTCTTTATGCATGTCTAGCACTTGTAATCAATCAAATTCATTGTATTATATCATATTCTAACCCAAAATAACCTTCTACAAGCCATTTACTGCCTGAAAGCAATGATTGTGGGTTCTTATCCCATCTGGGACCAGATTCCAATAAGTCTTTCTTTACACTTCTAAAGATTCTTCATCCATCTCTAGGGCTTGTAATCAATCAAATTCATTCTATTATAACATATTCTAACCCAAAATAGCCTTATACAAGCTATTTACTGCCTCAAAGCAATGGTTGTGGGTTCTTATCCCATTTGGGACCAAATTTCAACAAGTCTTTCTTCACACTTCTAAACATTCTTCATCCATCTCTAGGGCTTGTAATCAATCAAATTCATTGTATTATAACATATTCTAACCCAAAATAACTTTATACAATCCATTTACAGCCTCAAAGCATTGGTTGTGGGTTCTTATCCCATTTGGGACCAGATTTCAATAAGTCTTTCTTCACACTTCTAAACATTCTTCATCCATCTCTAGCACTTGTAATCAATCAAATTCATTGTATTAAAACATATTCTAACCCAAAATAACTTTATACAATCCATTTACAGCCTCAAAGCATTGGTTGTGGGTTCTTATCCCATTTGGGACCAAATTTTAACAAGTCTTTCTTCACACTTCTAAAGATTCTTCATCATCTCTAGTACTTGTAATCAATCAAATTCATTGTATTATAACATCTTATATCCCAAAATAATTTTATACAAGCCATTTATAGCCTCAAAGCATTTGTTGTGGGTTCTTATCCCATTTGAGACCAGATTTCAGTAAGTCTTTCTTCACACTTCTAAGCATTCTTCATCCATCTCTAGCACTTGTAATCAATCAAATTCATTGTATTATAACATATTCTAACCCAAAATAACTTTATACAAGCCATTTACTGCCTCAAAGCATTTGTTGTGGGTTTTTATCCCATTTGGGACCAAATTTTAACAAGTCTTTCTTCACACTTCTAAACATTCTTTATGCATGTCTAGCACTTGTAATCAATCAAATTCATTGTATTATAACATATTGTAACCTAAAATAACTTTATACAAGCCATTTACTGCCTCAAAGCATTGGTTGTGGGTTTTTATCCCATTTGGGACCAAATTTCAACAAGTCTTTCTTCACACTTCTAAACATTCTTTATGCATGTCTAGCACTTGTAATCAATCAAATTCATTGTATTATATCATATTCTAACCCAAAATAACCTTATTCAAGCCATTTACTGCCTGAAAGAATTGATTGTGGGTTCTTATCCCATTTGGGACCAGATTTCAATAAGTCTTTCTTCACAGTTCTAAACATTCTTTATGCATGTCTAGCACTTGTAATCAATCAAATTCATTGTATTATAACATATTCTAACAAAAAATAACTTTATACAGTCCATTTACAGCCTCAAAGCATTGGTTGTGGGTTCTTATCCCATCTGGGCCAGATTTCAATAAGTCTTGCTTCACACTTCTAAAGATTCTTCATCCATCTCTAGCACTTGTAATCAATCAAATTCATTGTATTATAACATATTCTAACCCAAAATAACTTTATACAAGCCATTTATAGCCTCAAGGCATTGCTTGTGGATTCTTATCCCATTTGGGACCATATTTCAATAAGTCTTTCTTTACACTTCTAAAGATTCTTCATCCATCTCTAGGGCTTGTAATCAATCAAATTCATTGTATTATAACATATTCTAACCCAAAATAGCCTTATACAAGCCATTTACTGCCTCAAAGCAATGGTTGTGGGTTCTTATCCCATTTGGGACCAGATTTCAACAAGTCTTTCTTCACACTTCTAAGCATTCTTCATCCATCTCTAGGGCTTGTAATCAATCAAACTCATTGTATTATAACATATTCTAACCCAAAATAACTTTATACAATCCATTTACAGCCTCAAAGCATTGGTTGTGGGTTCTTATCCCATTTGGGACCAAATTTTAACAAGTCTTTCTTCACACTTCTAAACATTCTTCATCCATCTCTAGGGCTTGTAATCAATCAAATTCATTGTATTATAACATATTCTAACCCAAAATAACTTTATACAATCCATTTACAGCCTCAAAGCATTGGTTGTGGGTTCTTATCCCATTTGGGACCAAATTTTAACAAGTCTTTCTTCACACTTCTAAAGATTCTTCATCATCTCTAGTACTTGTAATCAATCAAATTCATTGTATTATAACATCTTATATCCCAAAATAATTTTATACAAGCCATTTATAGCCTCAAAGCATTTGTTGTGGGTTCTTATCCCATTTGAGACCAGATTTCAGTAAGTCTTTCTTCACACTTCTAAGCATTCTTCATCCATCTCTAGCACTTGTAATCAATCAAATTCATTGTATTATAACATATTCTAACCCAAAATAACTTTATACAAGCCATTTACTGCCTCAAAGCATTTGTTGTGGGTTTTTATCCCATTTGGGACCAAATTTCAACAAGTCTTTCTTCACACTTCTAAACATTCTTTATGCATGTCTAGCACTTGTAATCAATCAAATTCATTGTATTATATCATATTCTAACCCAAAATAACCTTATACAAGCCATTTACTGCCTGAAAGAATTGATTGTGGGTTCTTATCCCATTTGGGACCAGATTTCAATAAGTCTTTCTTCACAGTTCTAAACATTCTTTATGCATGTCTAGCACTTGTAATCAATCAAATTCATTGTATTATGACATATTCTAACAAAAAATAACTTTATACAGTCCATTTACAGCCTCAAAGCATTGGTTGTGGGTTCTTATCCCATCTGGGCCAGATTTCAATAAGTCTTGCTTCACACTTCTAAAGATTCTTCATCCATCTCTAGCACTTGTAATCAATCAAATTCATTGTATTATAACATATTCTAACCCAAAATAACTTTATACAAGCCATTTATAGCCTCAAGGCATTGCTTGTGGATTCTTATCCCATTTGGGACCATATTTCAATAAGTCTTTCTTTACACTTCTAAAGATTCTTCATCCATCTCTAGGGCTTGTAATCAATCAAATTCATTGTATTATAACATATTCTAACCCAAAATAGCCTTATACAAGCTATTTACTGCCTCAAAGCAATGGTTGTGGGTTCTTATCCCATTTGGGACCAGATTTCAACAAGTCTTTCTTCACACTTCTAAACATTCTTCATCCATCTCTAGGGCTTGTAATCAATCAAATTCATTGTATTATAACATATTCTGACCCAAAATAACTTTATACAATCCATTTACAGCCTCAAAGCATTGGTTGTGGGTTCTTATCCCATTTGGGACCAAATTTTAACAAGTCTTTCTTCACACTTCTAAAGATTCTTCATCATCTCTAGTACTTGTAATCAATCAAATTCATTGTATTATAACATCTTATATCCCAAAATAACTTTATACAAGCCATTTATAGCCTCAAAGCATTGGTTGTGGGTTCTTATCCCATTTGAGACCAGATTTCAGTAAGTCTTTCTTCACACTTCTAAGCATTCTTCATCCATCTCTAGCACTTGTAATCAATCAAATTCATTGTATTATAACATATTCTAACCCAAAATAACTTTATACAAGCCATTTACTGCCTCAAAGCATTGGTTGTGGGTTCTTGTCCCATATGGGACCAGATTTCAATAAGTCTTTCTTCACACTTCTAAACATTCTTCAACCATCTCTAGCACTTGTAATCAATCAAATTCATTGTATTATAACATATTCTAACCCAAAATAACGTTATACAATCCATTTACAGCCTCAAAGCATTGGTTGTGGGTTCTTATCCCATTTGGGACCAAATTTTAACAAGTCTTTCTTCACACTTCTAAACATTCTTTATGCATGTCTAGCACTTGTAATCAATCAAATTCATTGTATTATAACATATTGTAACCCAAAATAACTTTATACAAGCCATTTACTGCCTCAAAGCATTGGTTGTGGGTTCTTATCCCATTTGGGACCAGATTTCAATAAGTCTTTCTTCACACTTCTAAACATTCTTTATGCATGTCTAGCACTTGTAATCGATAAAATTCATTGTATTATAACATATTCTAACAAAAAATAACTTTATACAGTCCATTTACAGCCTCAAAGCATTGGTTGTTGGTTCTTATCCCATCTGGGACCAGATTTCAATAAGTCTTGCTTCACACTTCTAAAGATTCTTCATCCATCTCTAGCACTTGTAATCAATCAAATTCATTGTATTATAACATATTCTAACCCAAAATAACTTTATACAAGCCATTTATAGCCTCAAGGCATTGCTTGTGGATTCTTATCCCATTTGGGACCATATTTCAATAAGTCTTTCTTTACACTTCTAAAGATTCTTCATCCATCTCTAGGGCTTGTAATCAATCAAATTCATTGTATTATAACATATTCTAACCCAAAATAGCTTTATACAAGCCATTTACTGCCTCAAAGCAATGGTTGTGGGTTCTTATCCCATTTGGGACCAGATTTCAACAAGTCTTTCTTCACACTTCTAAGCATTCTTCATCCATCTCTAGGGCTTGTAATCAATCAAATTCATTGTATTATAACATATTCTAACCCAAAATAACTTTATACAATCCATTTACAGCCTCAAAGCATTGGTTGTGGGTTCTTATCCCATTTGGGACCAAATTTTAACAAGTCTTTCTTCACACTTCTAAAGATTCTTCATCATCTCTAGTACTTGTAATCAATCAAATTCATTGTATTATAACATCTTATATCCCAAAATAACTTTATACAAGCCATTTATAGCCTCAAAGCATTGGTTGTGGGTTATTATCCCATTTGAGACCAGATTTCAGTAAGTCTTTCTTCACACTTCTAAGCATTCTTCATCCATCTCTAGCACTTGTAATCAATCAAATTCATTGTATTATAACATATTCTAACCCAAAATAACTTTATACAAGCCATTTACTGCCTCAAAGCATTGGTTGTGGGTTCTTATCCCATATGGGACCAGATTTCAATAAGTCTTTCTTCACACTTCTAAACATTCTTCAACCATCTCTAGCACTTGTAATCAATCAAATTCATTGTATTATAACATATTCTAACCCAAAATAACTTTATACAATCCATTTACAGCCTCAAAGCATTGGTTGTGGGTTCTTATCCCATTTGGGACCAAATTTTAACAAGTCTTTCTTCACACTTCTAAACATTCTTTATGCATGTCTAGCACTTGTAATCAATCAAATTCATTGTATTATAACATATTGTAACCCAAAATAACTTTATACAAGCCATTTACTGCCTCAAAGCATTGGTTGTGGGTTCTTATCCCATTTGGGACCAGATTTCAATAAGTCTTTCTTCACACTTCTAAACATTCTTTATGCATGTCTAGCACTTGTAATCAATCAAATTCATTGTATTATAACATATTCTAACAAAAAATAACTTTATACAGTCCATTTACAGCCTCAAAGCATTGGTTGTTGGTTCTTATCCCATCTGGGACCAGATTTCAATAAGTCTTTCTTCACACTTCTAAACATTCTTCATCCATCTCTAGGGCTTGTAATCAATCAAATTCATTGTATTATAACATATTCTAACCCAAAATAACTTTATACAATCCATTTACAGCCTCAAAGCATTGGTTGTGGGTTCTTATCCCATTTGGGACCAAATTTTAACAAGTCTTTCTTCACACTTCTAAAGATTCTTCATCATCTCTAGTACTTGTAATCAATCAAATTCATTGTATTATAACATCTTATATCCCAAAATAACTTTATACAAGCCATTTATAGCCTCAAAGCATTGGTTGTGGGTTATTATCCCATTTGAGACCAGATTTCAGTAAGTCTTTCTTCACACTTCTAAGCATTCTTCATCCATCTCTAGCACTTGTAATCAATCAAATTCATTGTATTATAACATATTCTAACCCAAAATAACTTTATACAAGCCATTTACTGCCTCAAAGCATTGGTTGTGGGTTCTTATCCCATATGGGACCAGATTTCAATAAGTCTTTCTTCACACTTCTAAACATTCTTCAACCATCTCTAGCACTTGTAATCAATCAAATTCATTGTATTATAACATATTCTAACCCAAAATAACTTTATACAATCCATTTACAGCCTCAAAGCATTGGTTGTGGGTTCTTATCCCATTTGGGACCAAATTTTAACAAGTCTTTCTTCACACTTCTAAACATTCTTTATGCATGTCTAGCACTTGTAATCAATCAAATTCATTGTATTATAACATATTGTAACCCAAAATAACTTTATACAAGCCATTTACTGCCTCAAAGCATTGGTTGTGGGTTCTTATCCCATTTGGGACCAGATTTCAATAAGTCTTTCTTCACACTTCTAAACATTCTTTATGCATGTCTAGCACTTGTAATCAATCAAATTCATTGTATTATAACATATTCTAACAAAAAATAACTTTATACAGTCCATTTACAGCCTCAAAGCATTGGTTGTTGGTTCTTATCCCATCTGGGACCAGATTTCAATAAGTCTTTCTTCACACTTCTAAACATTCTTCATCCATCTCTAGGGCTTGTAATCAATCAAATTCATTGTATTATAACATATTCTAACCCAAAATAACTTTATACAATCCATTTACAGCCTCAAAGCATTGGTTGTGGGTTCTTATCCCATTTGGGACCAAATTTTAACAAGTCTTTCTTCACACTTCTAAAGATTCTTCATCATCTCTAGTACTTGTAATCAATCAAATTCATTGTATTATAACATCTTATATCCCAAAATAATTTTATACAAGCCATTTATAGCCTCAAAGCATTTGTTGTGGGTTCTTATCCCATTTGAGACCAGATTTCAGTAAGTCTTTCTTCACACTTCTAAGCATTCTTCATCCATCTCTAGCACTTGTAATCAATCAAATTCATTGTATTATAACATATTCTAACCCAAAATAACTTTATACAAGCCATTTACTGCCTCAAAGCATTTGTTGTGGGTTTTTATCCCATTTGGGACCAAATTTCAACAAGTCTTTCTTCACACTTCTAAACATTCTTTATGCATGTCTAGCACTTGTAATCAATCAAATTCATTGTGTTATAACATATTGTAACCTAAAATAACTTTATACAAGCCATTTACTGCCTCAAAGCATTGGTTGTGGGTTTTTATCCCATTTGGGACCAAATTTCAACAAGTCTTTCTTCACACTTCTAAACATTCTTTATGCATGTCTAGCACTTGTAATCAATCAAATTCATTGTATTATATCATATTCTAACCCAAAATAACCTTATACAAGCCATTTACTGCCTGAAAGCAATGATTGTGGGTTCTTATCCCATTTGGGACCAGATTTCAATAAGTCTGTCTTCACAGTTCTAAACATTCTTTATGCATGTCTAGCACTTGTAATCAATCAAATTCATTGTATTATAACATATTCTAACAAAAAATAACTTTATACAGTCCATTTACAGCCTCAAAGCATTGGTTGTGGGTTCTTATCCCATCTGGGCCAGATTTCAATAAGTCTTGCTTCACACTTCTAAAGATTCTTCATCCATCTCTAGCACTTGTAATCAATTAAATTCATTGTATTATAACATATTCTAACCCAAAATAACTTTATACAAGCCATTTATAGCCTCAAGGCATTGCTTGTGGATTCTTATCCCATTTGGGACCATATTTCAATAAGTCTTTCTTTACACTTCTAAAGATTCTTCATCCATCTCTAGGGCTTGTAATCAATCAAATTCATTGTATTATAACATATTCTAACCCAAAATAGCGTTATACAAGCTATTTACTGCCTCAAAGCAATGGTTGTGGGTTCTTATCCCATTTGGGACCAAATTTCAACAAGTCTTTCTTCACACTTCTAAACATTCTTTATGCATGTCTAGCACTTGTAATCAATCAAATTCATTGTATTATATCATATTCTAACCCAAAATAACCTTATACAAGCCATTTACTGCCTGAAAGCAATGATTGTGGGTTCTTATCCCATTTGGGACCAGATTTCAATAAGTCTGTCTTCACAGTTCTAAACATTCTTTATGCATGTCTAGCACTTGTAATCAATCAAATTCATTGTATTATAACATATTGTAACCCAAAATAACTTTATACAAGCCATTTACTGCCTCAAAGCATTGGTTGTGGGTTCTTATCCCATTTGGGACCAGATTTCAATAAGTCTTTCTTCACACTTCTAAACATTCTTTATGCATGTCTAGCACTTGTAATCAATCAAATTCATTGTATTATAACATATTCTAACAAAAAATAACTTTATACAGTCCATTTACAGCCTCAAAGCATTGGTTGTTGGTTCTTATCCCATCTGGGACCAGATTTCAATAAGTCTTGCTTCACACTTCTAAAGATTCTTCATCCATCTCTAGCACTTGTAATCAATCAAATTCATTGTATTATAACATATTCTAACCCAAAATAACTTTATACAAGCCATTTATAGCCTCAAGGCATTGCTTGTGGATTCTTATCCCATTTGGGACCATATTTCAATAAGTCTTTCTTTACACTTCTAAAGATTCTTCATCCATCTCTAGGGCTTGTAATCAATCAAATTCATTGTATTATAACATATTCTAACCCAAAATAACTTTATACAATCCATTTACAGCCTCAAAGCATTGGTTGTGGGTTCTTATCCCATTTGGGACCAAATTTTAACAAGTCTTTCTTCACACTTCTAAAGATTCTTCATCATCTCTAGTACTTGTAATCAATCAAATTCATTGTATTATAACATCTTATATCCCAAAATAATTTTATACAAGCCATTTATAGCCTCAAAGCATTTGTTGTGGGTTCTTATCCCATTTGAGACCAGATTTCAGTAAGTCTTTCTTCACACTTCTAAGCATTCTTCATCCATCTCTAGCACTTGTAATCAATCAAATTCATTGTATTATAACATATTCTAACCCAAAATAACTTTATACAAGCCATTTACTGCCTCAAAGCATTTGTTGTGGGTTTTTATCCCATTTGGGACCAAATTTCAACAAGTCTTTCTTCACACTTCTAAACATTCTTTATGCATGTCTAGCACTTGTAATCAATCAAATTCATTGTGTTATAACATATTGTAACCTAAAATAACTTTATACAAGCCATTTACTGCCTCAAAGCATTGGTTGTGGGTTTTTATCCCATTTGGGACCAAATTTCAACAAGTCTTTCTTCACACTTCTAAACATTCTTTATGCATGTCTAGCACTTGTAATCAATCAAATTCATTGTATTATATCATATTCTAACCCAAAATAACCTTATACAAGCCATTTACTGCCTGAAAGCAATGATTGTGGGTTCTTATCCCATTTGGGACCAGATTTCAATAAGTCTGTCTTCACAGTTCTAAACATTCTTTATGCATGTCTAGCACTTGTAATCAATCAAATTCATTGTATTATAACATATTCTAACAAAAAATAACTTTATACAGTCCATTTACAGCCTCAAAGCATTGGTTGTGGGTTCTTATCCCATCTGGGCCAGATTTCAATAAGTCTTGCTTCACACTTCTAAAGATTCTTCATCCATCTCTAGCACTTGTAATCAATTAAATTCATTGTATTATAACATATTCTAACCCAAAATAACTTTATACAAGCCATTTATAGCCTCAAGGCATTGCTTGTGGATTCTTATCCCATTTGGGACCATATTTCAATAAGTCTTTCTTTACACTTCTAAAGATTCTTCATCCATCTCTAGGGCTTGTAATCAATCAAATTCATTGTATTATAACATATTCTAACCCAAAATAGCGTTATACAAGCTATTTACTGCCTCAAAGCAATGGTTGTGGGTTCTTATCCCATTTGGGACCAAATTTCAACAAGTCTTTCTTCACACTTCTAAACATTCTTTATGCATGTCTAGCACTTGTAATCAATCAAATTCATTGTATTATATCATATTCTAACCCAAAATAACCTTATACAAGCCATTTACTGCCTGAAAGCAATGATTGTGGGTTCTTATCCCATTTGGGACCAGATTTCAATAAGTCTGTCTTCACAGTTCTAAACATTCTTTATGCATGTCTAGCACTTGTAATCAATCAAATTCATTGTATTATAACATATTGTAACCCAAAATAACTTTATACAAGCCATTTACTGCCTCAAAGCATTGGTTGTGGGTTCTTATCCCATTTGGGACCAGATTTCAATAAGTCTGTCTTCACACTTCTAAACATTCTTTATGCATGTCTAGCACTTGTAATCAATCAAATTCATTGTATTATAACATATTCTAACAAAAAATAACTTTATACAGTCCATTTACAGCCTCAAAGCATTGGTTGTTGGTTCTTATCCCATCTGGGACCAGATTTCAATAAGTCTTGCTTCACACTTCTAAAGATTCTTCATCCATCTCTAGCACTTGTAATCAATCAAATTCATTGTATTATAACATATTCTAACCCAAAATAACTTTATACAAGCCATTTATAGCCTCAAGGCATTGCTTGTGGATTCTTATCCCATTTGGGACCATATTTCAATAAGTCTTTCTTTACACTTCTAAAGATTCTTCATCCATCTCTAGGGCTTGTAATCAATCAAATTCATTGTATTATAACATATTCTAACCCAAAATAGCCTTATACAAGCTATTTACTGCCTCAAAGCAATGGTTGTGGGTTCTTATCCCATTTGGGACCAAATTTCAACAAGTCTTTCTTCACACTTCTAAACATTCTTCATCCATCTCTAGGGCTTGTAATCAATCAAATTCATTGTATTATAACATATTCTAACCCAAAATAACTTTATACAATCCATTTACAGCCTCAAAGCATTGGTTGTGGGTTCTTATCCCATTTGGGACCAAATTTTAACAAGTCTTTCTTCACACTTCTAAAGATTCTTCATCATCTCTAGTACTTGTAATCAATCAAATTCATTGTATTATAACATCTTATATCCCAAAATAATTTTATACAAGCCATTTATAGCCTCAAAGCATTTGTTGTGGGTTCTTATCCCATTTGAGACCAGATTTCAGTAAGTCTTTCTTCACACTTCTAAGCATTCTTCATCCATCTCTAGCACTTGTAATCAATCAAATTCATTGTATTATAACATATTATAACCCAAAATAACTTTATACAAGCCATTTACTGCCTCAAAGCATTTGTTGTGGGTTTTTATCCCATTTGGGACCAAATTTCAACAAGTCTTTCTTCACACTTCTAAACATTCTTTATGCATGTCTAGCACTTGTAATCAATCAAATTCATTGTATTATAACATATTGTAACCTAAAATAACTTTATACAAGCCATTTACTGCCTCAAAGCATTGGTTGTGGGTTTTTATCCCATTTGGGACCAAATTTCAACAAGTCTTTCTTCACACTTCTAAACATTCTTTATGCATGTCTAACACTTGTAATCAATCAAATTCATTGTATTATATCATATTCTAACCCAAAATAACCTTATACAAGCCATTTACTGCCTGAAAGCAATGATTGTGGGTTCTTATCCCATTTGGGACCAGATTTCAATAAGTCTGTCTTCACAGTTCTAAACATTCTTTATGCATGTCTAGCACTTGTAATCAATCAAATTCATTGTATTATAACATATTCTAACAAAAAATAACTTTATACAGTCCATTTACAGCCTCAAAGCATTGGTTGTGGGTTCTTATCCCATCTGGGCCAGATTTCAATAAGTCTTGCTTCACACTTCTAAAGATTCTTCATCCATCTCTAGCACTTGTAATCAATTAAATTCATTGTATTATAACATATTCTAACCCAAAATAACTTTATACAAGCCATTTATAGCCTCAAGGCATTGCTTGTGGATTCTTATCCCATTTGGGACCAGATTTCAATAAGTCTTTCTTCACACTTCTAAACATTCTTCATCCATCTCTAGCACTTGTAATCAACCAAATTCATTGTATTATAACATATTCTAACCCAAAATAGCCTTATACAAGCTATTTACTGCCTCAAAGCAATGGTTGTGGGTTCTTATCCCATTTGGGACCAGATTTCAACAAGTCTTTCTTCACACTTCTAAACATTCTTCATCCATCTCTAGGGCTTGTAATCAATCAAATTCATTGTATTATAACATATTCTAACCCAAAATAACTTTATACAATCCATTTACTGCCTCAAAGCATTGGTTGTGGGTTTTTATCCCATTTGGGACCAAATTTCAACAAGTCTTTCTTCACACTTCTAAACATTCTTCATGCATGTCTAGCACTTGTAATCAATCAAATTCATTGTATTATAACATATTCTAACAAAAAATAACTTTATACAGTCCATTTACAGCCTCAGAGCATTGGTTGTGGGTTCTTATCCCATCTGGGACCAGATTTCAATAAGTCTTGCTTCACACTTCTAAAGATTCTTCATCCATCTCTAGTACTTAAAATCAATCAAATTCATTGTATTATAACATATTCTAACCCAAAATAACTTTATACAAGCCATTTACTGCCTCAAAGCATTGGTTGTGGGTTCTTATCCCATTTGGGACCAGATTTCAATAATTCTTTCTTCACACTTCTAAACATTCTTTATCCATCTCTAGGGCTTGTAATCAATCAAAATCATTGTATTATAACATATTCTAATCCAAAATAACTTTATACAAGCCATTTACTGCCTCAAAGCATTTGTTGTGGGTTTTTATCCCATTTGGGACCAAATTTCAACAAGTCTTTCTTCACACTTCTAAACATTCTTTATGCATGTCTAGCACTTGTAATCAATCAAATTCATTGTATTATAACATATTGTAACCTAAAATAACTTTATACAAGCCATTTACTTCCTCAAAGCATTGGTTGTGGGTTCTTATCCCATTTGGGACCAGATTTCAATAAGTCTTTCTTCACACTTCTAAACATTCTTCATCCATCTCTAGGGCTTGTAATCAATCAAATTCATTGTATTATAACATATTCTAACCCAAAATAACTTTATACAAGCCATTTACTGCCTCAAAGCATTGGTTGTGGGTTTTTATCCCATTTGGGACCAAATTTCAACAAGTCTTTCTTCACACTTCTAAACATTCTTTATGCATGTCTAGCACTTGTAATCAATCAAATTCATTGTATTATAACATATTCTAACAAAAAATAGCTTTATACAGTCCATTTACAGCCTCAGAGCATTGGTTGTGGGTTCTTATCCCATCTGGGACCAGATTTCAATAAGTCTTGCTTCACACTTCTAAAGATTCTTCATCCATCTCTAGCACTTGTAATCAATCAAATTCATTGTATTATAACATATTCTAATCCAAAATAACTTTATACAAGCCATTTACTGCCTCAAAGCATTGGTTGTGGGTTCTTATCCCATTTGGGACCAGATTTCAACAAGTCTTTTTTCACACTTCTAAACATTCTTTATCCATCTCTAGGGCTTGTAATCAATCAAATTCATTGTATTATAACATATTCTAATCCAAAATAACTTTATACAAGCCATTTACTGCCTCAAAGCATTTGTTGTGGGTTTTTATCCCATTTGGGACCAAATTTCAACAAGTCTTTCTTCACACTTCTAAACATTCTTTATGCATGTTTAGCACTTGTAATCAATCAAATTCATTGTATTATAACATATTGTAACCTAAAATAACTTTATACAAGCCATTTACTGCCTCAAAGCATTGGTTGTGGGTTCTTATCCCATTTGGGACCAGATTTCAATAAGTCTTTCTTCACACTTCTAAACATTCTTCATCCATCTCTAGGGCTTGTAATCAATCAAATTCATTGTATTATAACATATTCTAACCCAAAATAACTTTATACAAGCCATTTACTGCCTCAAAGCATTGGTTGTGGGTTTTTATCCCATTTGGGACCAAATCTCAACAAGTCTTTCTTCACACTTCTAAACATTCTTTATGCATGTCTAGCACTTGTAATCAATCAAATTCATTGTATTATAACATATTCTATTCCAAAATAACTTTATACAAGCCATTTACTGCCTCAAAGCATTGGTTGTGGGTTCATATCCCATTTGGGACCAGATTTCAATAAGTCTTTCTTCACACTTCTAAACATTCTTCATCCATCTCTAGCACTTGTAATCAATCAAATTCATTGTATTATAACATATTCTAACCCAAAATAACTTTATACAATCCATTTACAGCCTCAAAGCATTGGTTGTGGGTTCTTATCCCATTTGGGACCAAATTTTAACAAGTCTTTCTTCACACTTCTAAAGATTCTTCATCCATCTCTAGTACTTAAAATCAATCAAATTCATTGTATTATAACATATTCTAACCCAAAATAACTTTATACAAGCCATTTACTGCCTCAAAGCATTGGTTGTGGGTTCTTATCCCATTTGGGACCAGATTTCAATAATTCTTTCTTCACACTTCTAAACATTCTTTATCCATCTCTAGGGCTTGTAATCAATCAAAATCATTGTATTATAACATATTCTAATCCAAAATAACTTTATACAAGCCATTTACTGCCTCAAAGCATTTGTTGTGGGTTTTTATCCCATTTGGGACCAAATTTCAACAAGTCTTTCTTCACACTTCTAAACATTCTTTATGCATGTCTAGCACTTGTAATCAATCAAATTCATTGTATTATAACATATTGTAACCTAAAATAACTTTATACAAGCCATTTACTTCCTCAAAGCATTGGTTGTGGGTTCTTATCCCATTTGGGACCAGATTTCAATAAGTCTTTCTTCACACTTCTAAACATTCTTCATCCATCTCTAGGGCTTGTAATCAATCAAATTCATTGTATTATAACATATTCTAACCCAAAATAACTTTATACAAGCCATTTACTGCCTCAAAGCATTGGTTGTGGGTTTTTATCCCATTTGGGACCAAATTTCAACAAGTCTTTCTTCACACTTCTAAACATTCTTTATGCATGTCTAGCACTTGTAATCAATCAAATTCATTGTATTATAACATATTCTAACAAAAAATAACTTTATACAGTCCATTTACAGCCTCAGAGCATTGGTTGTGGGTTCTTATCCCATCTGGGACCAGATTTCAATAAGTCTTGCTTCACACTTCTAAAGATTCTTCATCCATCTCTAGCACTTGTAATCAATCAAATTCATTGTATTATAACATATTCTAATCCAAAATAACTTTATACAAGCCATTTACTGCCTCAAAGCATTGGTTGTGGGTTCTTATCCCATTTGGGACCAGATTTCAACAAGTCTTTCTTCACACTTCTAAACATTCTTCATCCATCTCAAGGGCTTGTAATCAATCAAATTCATTGTATTATAACATATTCTAACCCAAAATAACTTTATACAATCCATTTACAGCCTCAAAGCATTAGTTGTGGGTTCTTATCCCATTTGGGACCAAATTTTAACAAGTCTTTCTTCACACTTCTAAAGATTCTTCATCATCTCTAGTACTTGTAATCAATCAAATTCATTGTATTATAACATCTTATATCCCAAAATAACTTTATACAAGCCATTTATAGCCTCAAAGCATTGGTTGTGGGTTCTTATCCCATTTGAGACCAGATTTCAGTAAGTCTTTCTTCACACTTCTAAGCATTCTTCATCCATCTCTAGCACTTGTAATCAATCAAATTCATTGTATTATAACATATTCTAACCCAAAATAACTTTATACAAGCCATTTACTGCCTCAAAGCATTTGTTGTGGGTTCTTATCCCATATGGGACCAGATTTCAATAAGTCTTTCTTCACACTTCTAAACATTCTTCAACCATCTCTAGCACTTGTAATCAATCAAATTCATTGTATTATAACATATTCTAACCCAAAATAACTTTATACAATCCATTTACAGCCTCAAAGCATTGGTTTTTGGTTCTTATCCCATTTGGGACCAAATTTTAACAAGTCTTTCTTCACACTTCTAAACATTCTTTATGCATGTCTAGCACTTGTAATCAATCAAATTCATTGTATTATAACATATTGTAACCCAAAATAACTTTATACAAGCCATTTACTGCCTCAAAGCATTGGTTGTGGGCTCTTATCCCATTTGGGACCAGATTTCAATAAGTCTTTCTTCACACTTCTAAACATTCTTCATCCATCTCTAGCACTTGTAATCAATCAAATTCATTGTATTATAACATATTCTAACCCAAAATAACTTTATACAATCCATTTACAGCCTCAAAGCATTGGTTGTGGGTTCTTATCCCATTTGGGACCAAATTTTAACAAGTCTTTCTTCACACTTCTAAAGATTCTTCATCCATCTCTAGTACTTAAAATCAATCAAATTCATTGTATTATAACATATTCTAACCCAAAATAACTTTATACAAGCCATTTACTGCCTCAAAGCATTGGTTGTGGGTTCTTATCCCATTTGGGACCAGATTTCAATAATTCTTTCTTCACACTTCTAAACATTCTTTATCCATCTCTAGGGCTTGTAATCAATCAAATTCATTGTATTATAACATATTCTAATCCAAAATAACTTTATACAAGCCATTTACTGCCTCAAAGCATTTGTTGTGGGTTTTTATCCCATTTGGGACAAAATTTCAACAAGTCTTTCTTCACACTTCTAAACATTCTTTATGCATGTCTAGCACTTGTAATCAATCAAATTCATTGTATTATAACATATTGTAACCTAAAATAATTTTATACAAGCCATTTACTGCCTCAAAGCATTGGTTGTGGGTTCTTATCCAATTTGGGACCAGATTTCAATAAGTCTTTCTTCACACTTCTAAACATTCTTCATCCATCTCTAGCACTTGTAATCAATCAAATTCATTGTATTATAACATATTCTAACCCAAAATAACTTTATACAATCCATTTACAGCCTCAAAGCATTGGTTGTGGGTTCTTATCCCATTTGGGACCAAATTTTAACAAGTCTTTCTTCACACTTCTAAAGATTCTTCATCCATCTCTAGTATTTATAATCAATCAAATTCATTGTATTATAACATATTCTAACCCAAAATAACTTTATACAAGCCATTTAGTGCCTCAAAGCATTGTTTGTGGGTTCTTATCCCATTTGGGACCAGATTTCAATAAGTCTTTCTTCACACTTCTAAACATTCTTCATCCATCTCTAGGGCTTGTAATCAATCAAATTCACTGTATTATAACATATTCTAACCCAAAATAACTTTATACAAGCCATTTACTGCCTCAAAGCATTGGTTGTGGGTTTTTATCCCATTTGGGACCAAATTTCAACATGTCTTTCTTCACACTTCTAAACATTCTTTATGCATGTCTAGCACTTGTAATCAATCAAATTCATTGTATTATAACATATTCTATTCCAAAATAACTTTTTACAAGCCATTTACTGCCTCAAAGCATTGGTTGTGGGTTCTTATCCCATTTGGGACCAGATTTCAATAAGTCTTTCTTCACACTTCTAAACATTCTTCATCCATCTCTAGCACTTGTAATCAATCAAATTCATTGTATAATAACATATTCTAACCCAAAATAACTTTATACAATCCATTTACAGCCTCAAAGCATTGGTTGTGGGTTCTTATCCCATTTGGGACCAAATTTTAACAAGTCTTTCTTCACACTTCTAAAGATTCTTCATCCATCTCTAGTACTTATAATCAATCAAATTCATTGTATTATAACATATTCTAACCCAAAATAACTTTATACAAGCCATTTACTGCCTCAAAGCATTGGTTGTGGGTTCTTATCCCATTTGGGACCAGATTTCAATAATTCTTTCTTCACACTTCTAAACATTCTTTATCCATCTCTAGGGCTTGTAATCAATCAAATTCATTGTATTATAACATATTCTAATCCAAAATAACTTTATACAAGCCATTTACTGCCTCAAAGCATTTGTTGTGGGTTTTTATCCCATTTGGGACCAAATTTCAACAAGTCTTTCTTCACACTTCTAAACATTCTTTACGCATGTCTAGCACTTGTAATCAATCAAATTCATTGTATTATAACATATTGTAACCTAAAATAACTTTATACAAGCCATTTACTGCCTCAAAGCATTGGTTGTGGGTTCTTATCCCATTTGGGACCAGATTTCAATAAGTCTTTCTTCACACTTCTAAACATTCTTCATCCATCTCTAGGGCTTGTAATCAATCAAATTCATTGTATTATAACATATTCTAACCCAAAATAACTTTATACAAGCCATTTACTGCCTCAAAGCATTGGTTGTGGGTTTTTATCCCATTTGGGACCAAATTTCAACAAGTCTTTCTTCACACTTCTAAACATTCTTTATGCATGTCTAGCACTTGTAATCAATCAAATTCATTGTATTATAACATATTCTAACAAAAAATAACTTTATACAGTCCATTTACAGCCTCAGAGCATTGGTTGTGGGTTCTTATCCCATCTGGGACCAGATTTCAATAAGTCTTGCTTCACACTTCTAAAGATTCTTCATCCATCTCTAGCATTTGTAATCAATCAAATTCATTGTATTATAACATATTCTAATCCAAAATAACTTTATACAAGCCATTTACTGCCTCAAAGCATTGGTTGTGGGTTCTTATCCCATTTGGGACCAAATTTTAACAAGTCTTTCTTCACACTTCTAAACATTCTTTATGCATGTCTAGCACTTGTAATCAATCAAATTCCTTGTATTATAACATATTGTAACCTAAAATAACTTTATACAAGCCATTTACTGCCTCAAAGCATTGGTTGTGGGTTCTTATCCCATTTGGGACCAGATTTCAATAAGTCTTTCTTCACACTTCTAAACATTCTTCATCCATCTCTAGGGCTTGTAAGCAATCAAATTCATTGTATTATAACATATTCTAACCCAAAATAACTTTATACAAGCCATTTACTGCCTCAAAGCATTGGTTGTGGGTTTTTATCCCATTTGGGACCAAATTTCAACAAGTCTTTCTTCACACTTCTAAACATTCTTTATGCATGTCTAGCACTTGTAATCAATCAACTTCATTGTATTATAACATATTGTAACCCAAAATAACTTTATACAAGCCATTTACTGCCTCAAAGCATTGGTTGTGGGTTCTTATCTCATTTGGGAACAGATTTCAATAAGTCTTTCTTCACACTTCTAAACATTCTTTATGCATGTCTAGCACTTGTAATCAATCAAATTCATTGTATTATAACATATTCTATTCCAAAATAACTTTATACAAGCCATTTACTGCTTCAAAGCATTGGTTGTGGGTTCTTATCCCATTTGGGACCAGATTTCAATAAGTCTTTCTTCTTACTTCTAAACATTCTTCATCCATCTCTAGCACTTGTAATCAATCAAATTCATTGTATTATAACATATTCTAACCCAAAATAACTTTATACAATCCATTTACAGCCTCAAAGCATTGGTTGTGGGTTCCTATCCCATTTGGGACCAAATTTTAACAAGTCTTTCTTCACACTTCTAAAGATTCTTCATCCATCTCTAGTACTTATAATCAATCAAATTCATTGTATTATAACATATTCTAACCCAAAATAACTTTATACAAGCCATTTACTGCCTCAAAGCATTGGTTGTGGGTTCTTATCCCATTTGGGACCAGATTTCAATAATTCTTTCTTCACACTTCTAAACATTCTTTATCCATCTCTAGGGCTTGTAATCAATCAAATTCATTGTATTATAACATATTCTAATCCAAAATAACTTTATACAAGCCATTTACTGCCTCAAAGCATTTGTTGTGGGTTTTTATCCCATTTGGGACCAAATTTCAACAAGTCTTTCTTCACACTTCTAAACATTCTTTACGCATGTCTAGCACTTGTAATCAATCAAATTCATTGTATTATAACATATTGTAACCTAAAATAACTTTATACAAGCCATTTACTGCCTCAAAGCATTGGTTGTGGGTTCTTATCCCATTTGGGACCAGATTTCAATAAGTCTTTCTTCACACTTCTAAACATTCTTCATCCATCTCTAGGGCTTGTAATCAATCAAATTCATTGTATTATAACATATTCTAACCCAAAATAACTTTATACAAGCCATTTACTGCCTCAAAGCATTGGTTGTGGGTTTTTATCCCATTTGGGACCAAATTTCAACAAGTCTTTCTTCACACTTCTAAACATTCTTTATGCATGTCTAGCACTTGTAATCAATCAAATTCATTGTATTATAACATATTCTAACAAAAAATAACTTTATACAGTCCATTTACAGCCTCAGAGCATTGGTTGTGGGTTCTTATCCCATCTGGGACCAGATTTCAATAAGTCTTGCTTCACACTTCTAAAGATTCTTCATCCATCTCTAGCATTTGTAATCAATCAAATTCATTGTATTATAACATATTCTAATCCAAAATAACTTTATACAAGCCATTTACTGCCTCAAAGCATTGGTTGTGGGTTCTTATCCCATTTGGGACCAAATTTTAACAAGTCTTTCTTCACACTTCTAAACATTCTTTATGCATGTCTAGCACTTGTAATCAATCAAATTCCTTGTATTATAACATATTGTAACCTAAAATAACTTTATACAAGCCATTTACTGCCTCAAAGCATTGGTTGTGGGTTCTTATCCCATTTGGGACCAGATTTCAATAAGTCTTTCTTCACACTTCTAAACATTCTTCATCCATCTCTAGGGCTTGTAAGCAATCAAATTCATTGTATTATAACATATTCTAACCCAAAATAACTTTATACAAGCCATTTACTGCCTCAAAGCATTGGTTGTGGGTTTTTATCCCATTTGGGACCAAATTTCAACAAGTCTTTCTTCACACTTCTAAACATTCTTTATGCATGTCTAGCACTTGTAATCAATCAACTTCATTGTATTATAACATATTGTAACCCAAAATAACTTTATACAAGCCATTTACTGCCTCAAAGCATTGGTTGTGGGTTCTTATCTCATTTGGGAACAGATTTCAATAAGTCTTTCTTCACACTTCTAAACATTCTTTATGCATGTCTAGCACTTGTAATCAATCAAATTCATTGTATTATAACATATTCTATTCCAAAATAACTTTATACAAGCCATTTACTGCTTCAAAGCATTGGTTGTGGGTTCTTATCCCATTTGGGACCAGATTTCAATAAGTCTTTCTTCTTACTTCTAAACATTCTTCATCCATCTCTAGCACTTGTAATCAATCAAATTCATTGTATTATAACATATTCTAACCCAAAATAACTTTATACAATCCATTTACAGCCTCAAAGCATTGGTTGTGGGTTCCTATCCCATTTGGGACCAAATTTTAACAAGTCTTTCTTCACACTTCTAAAGATTCTTCATCCATCTCTAGTACTTAAAATAAATCAAATTCATTGTATTATAACATATTCTAACCCAAAATAACTTTATACAAGCCATTTACTGCCTCAAAGCATTGGTTGTGGGTTCTTATCCCATTTGGGACCAGATTTCAATAATTCTTTCTTCACACTTCTAAACATTCTTTATCCATCTCTAGGGCTTGTAATCAATCAAAATCATTGTATTATAACATATTCTAATCCAAAATAACTTTATACAAGCCATTTACTGCCTCAAAGCATTTGTTGTGGGTTTTTATCCCATTTGGGACCAAATTTCAACAAGTCTTTCTTCACACTTCTAAACATTCTTTATGCATGTCTAGCACTTGTAATCAATCAAATTCATTGTATTATAACATATTGTAACCTAAAATAACTTTATACAAGCCATTTACTTCCTCAAAGCATTGGTTGTGGGTTCTTATCCCATTTGGGACCAGATTTCAATAAGTCTTTCTTCACACTTCTAAACATTCTTCATCCATCTCTAGGGCTTGTAATCAATCAAATTCATTGTATTATAACATATTCTAACCCAAAATAACTTTATACAAGCCATTTACTGCCTCAAAGCATTGGTTGTGGGTTTTTATCCCATTTGGGACCAAATTTCAACAAGTCTTTCTTCACACTTCTAAACATTCTTTATGCATGTCTAGCACTTGTAATCAATCAAATTCATTGTATTATAACATATTCTAACAAAAAATAACTTTATACAGTCCATTTACAGCCTCAGAGCATTGGTTGTGGGTTCTTATCCCATCTGGGACCAGATTTCAATAAGTCTTGCTTCACACTTCTAAAGATTCTTCATCCATCTCTAGCACTTGTAATCAATCAAATTCATTGTATTATAACATATTCTAATCCAAAATAACTTTATACAAGCCATTTACTGCCTCAAAGCATTGGTTGTGGGTTCTTATCCCATTTGGGACCAGATTTCAACAAGTCTTTCTTCACACTTCTAAACATTCTTCATCCATCTCAAGGGCTTGTAATCAATCAAATTCATTGTATTATAACATATTCTAACCCAAAATAACTTTATACAATCCATTTACAGCCTCAAAGCATTGGTTGTGGGTTCTTATCCCATTTGGGACCAAATTTTAACAAGTCTTTCTTCACACTTCTAAAGATTCTTCATCATCTCTAGTACTTGTAATCAATCAAATTCATTGTATTATAACATCTTATATCCCAAAATAACTTTATACAAGCCATTTATAGCCTCAAAGCATTGGTTGTGGGTTCTTATCCCATTTGAGACCAGATTTCAGTAAGTCTTTCTTCACACTTCTAAGCATTCTTCATCCATCTCTAGCACTTGTAATCAATCAAATTCATTGTATTATAACATATTCTAACCCAAAATAACTTTATACAAGCCATTTACTGCCTCAAAGCATTTGTTGTGGGTTCTTATCCCATATGGGACCAGATTTCAATAAGTCTTTCTTCACACTTCTAAACATTCTTCAACCATCTCTAGCACTTGTAATCAATCAAATTCATTGTATTATAACATATTATAACCCAAAATAACTTTATACAATCCATTTACAGCCTCAAAGCATTGGTTGTGGGTTCTTATCCCATTTGGGACCAAATTTTAACAAGTCTTTCTTCAGTCTTCTAAACATTCTTTATGCATGTCTAGCACTTGTAATCAATCAAATTCATTGTATTATAACATATTGTAACCCAAAATAACTTTATACAAGCCATTTACTGCCTCAAAGCATTGGTTGTGGGTTCTTATCCCATTTGGGACCAGATTTCAATAAGTCTTTCTTCACACTTCTAAACATTCTTTATCCATCTCTAGCACTTGTAATCAATCAAATTCATTGTATTATAACATATTGTAACCTAAAATAATTTTATACAAGCCATTTACTGCCTCAAAGCATTGGTTGTGGGTTCTTATCCAATTTGGGACCAGATTTCAATAAGTCTTTCTTCACACTTCTAAACATTCTTCATCCATCTCTAGTATTTATAATCAATCAAATTCATTGTATTATAACATATTCTAACCCAAAATAACTTTATACAAGCCATTTAGTGCCTCAAAGCATTGTTTGTGGGTTCTTATCCCATTTGGGACCAGATTTCAATAAGTCTTTCTTCACACTTCTAAACATTCTTCATCCATCTCTAGGGCTTGTAATCAATCAAATTCATTGTATTATAACATATTCTAACCCAAAATAACTTTATACAAGCCATTTACTGCCTCAAAGCATTGGTTGTGGGTTTTTATCCCATTTGGGACCAAATTTCAACAAGTCTTTCTTCACACTTCTAAACATTCTTTATGCATGTCTAGCACTTGTAATCAATCAAATTCATTGTATTATAACATATTCTAACAAAAAATAACTTTATACAGTCCATTTACAGCCTCAGAGCATTGGTTGTGGGTTCTTATCCCATCTGGGACCAGATTTCAATAAGTCTTGCTTCACACTTCTAAAGATTCTTCATCCATCTCTAGCATTTGTAATCAATCAAATTCATTGTATTATAACATATTCTAATCCAAAATAACTTTATACAAGCCATTTACTGCCTCAAAGCATTGGTTGTGGGTTCTTATCCCATTTGGGACCAAATTTTAACAAGTCTTTCTTCACACTTCTAAACATTCTTTATGCATGTCTAGCACTTGTAATCAATCAAATTCCTTGTATTATAACATATTGTAACCTAAAATAACTTTATACAAGCCATTTACTGCCTCAAAGCATTGGTTGTGGGTTCTTATCCCATTTGGGACCAGATTTCAATAAGTCTTTCTTCACACTTCTAAACATTCTTCATCCATCTCTAGGGCTTGTAAGCAATCAAATTCATTGTATTATAACATATTCTAACCCAAAATAACTTTATACAAGCCATTTACTGCCTCAAAGCATTGGTTGTGGGTTTTTATCCCATTTGGGACCAAATTTCAACAAGTCTTTCTTCACACTTCTAAACATTCTTTATGCATGTCTAGCACTTGTAATCAATCAACTTCATTGTATTATAACATATTGTAACCCAAAATAACTTTATACAAGCCATTTACTGCCTCAAAGCATTGGTTGTGGGTTCTTATCTCATTTGGGAACAGATTTCAATAAGTCTTTCTTCACACTTCTAAACATTCTTTATGCATGTCTAGCACTTGTAATCAATCAAATTCATTGTATTATAACATATTCTATTCCAAAATAACTTTATACAAGCCATTTACTGCTTCAAAGCATTGGTTGTGGGTTCTTATCCCATTTGGGACCAGATTTCAATAAGTCTTTCTTCTTACTTCTAAACATTCTTCATCCATCTCTAGCACTTGTAATCAATCAAATTCATTGTATTATAACATATTCTAACCCAAAATAACTTTATACAATCCATTTACAGCCTCAAAGCATTGGTTGTGGGTTCTTATCCCATTTGGGACCAAATTTTAACAAGTCTTTCTTCACACTTCTTAAGATTCTTCATCCATCTCTAGTACTTAAAATCAATCAAATTCATTGTATTATAACATATTCTAACCCAAAATAACTTTATACAAGCCATTTACTGCCTCAAAGCATTGGTTGTGGGTTCTTATCCCATTTGGGACCAGATTTCAATAATTCTTTCTTCACACTTCTAAACATTCTTTATCCATCTCTAGGGCTTGTAATCAATCAAATTCATTGTATTATAACATATTCTAATCCAAAATAACTTTATACAAGCCATTTACTGCCTCAAAGCATTTGTTGTGGGTTTTTATCCCATTTGGGACCAAATTTCAACAAGTCTTTCTTCACACTTCTAAACATTCTTTACGCATGTCTAGCACTTGTAATCAATCAAATTCATTGTATTATAACATATTGTAACCTAAAATAACTTTATACAAGCCATTTACTGCCTCAAAGCATTGGTTGTGGGTTCTTATCCCATTTGGGACCAGATTTCAATAAGTCTTTCTTCACACTTCTAAACATTCTTCATCCATCTCTAGGGCTTGTAATCAATCAAATTCATTGTATTATAACATATTCTAACCCAAAATAACTTTATACAAGCCATTTACTGCCTCAAAGCATTGGTTGTGGGTTTTTATCCCATTTGGGACCAAATTTCAACAAGTCTTTCTTCACACTTCTAAACATTCTTTATGCATGTCTAGCACTTGTAATCAATCAAATTCATTGTATTATAACATATTCTAACAAAAAATAACTTTATACAGTCCATTTACAGCCTCAGAGCATTGGTTGTGGGTTCTTATCCCATCTGGGACCAGATTTCAATAAGTCTTGCTTCACACTTCTAAAGATTCTTCATCCATCTCTAGCATTTGTAATCAATCAAATTCATTGTATTATAACATATTCTAATCCAAAATAACTTTATACAAGCCATTTACTGCCTCAAAGCATTGGTTGTGGGTTCTTATCCCATTTGGGACCAAATTTTAACAAGTCTTTCTTCACACTTCTAAACATTCTTTATGCATGTCTAGCACTTGTAATCAATCAAATTCCTTGTATTATAACATATTGTAACCTAAAATAACTTTATACAAGCCATTTACTGCCTCAAAGCATTGGTTGTGGGTTCTTATCCCATTTGGGACCAGATTTCAATAAGTCTTTCTTCACACTTCTAAACATTCTTCATCCATCTCTAGGGCTTGTAAGCAATCAAATTCATTGTATTATAACATATTCTAACCCAAAATAACTTTATACAAGCCATTTACTGCCTCAAAGCATTGGTTGTGGGTTTTTATCCCATTTGGGACCAAATTTCAACAAGTCTTTCTTCACACTTCTAAGCATTCTTCATCCATCTCTAGCACTTGTAATCAATCAAATTCATTGTATTATAACATATTCTAACCCAAAATAACTTTATACAAGCCATTTACTGCCTCAAAGCATTTGTTGTGGGTTCTTATCCCATATGGGACCAGATTTCAATAAGTCTTTCTTCACACTTCTAAACATTCTTCAACCATCTCTAGCACTTGTAATCAATCAAATTCATTGTATTATAACATATTATAACCCAAAATAACTTTATACAATCCATTTACAGCCTCAAAGCATTGGTTGTGGGTTCTTATCCCATTTGGGACCAAATTTTAACAAGTCTTTCTTCAGTCTTCTAAACATTCTTTATGCATGTCTAGCACTTGTAATCAATCAAATTCATTGTATTATAACATATTGTAACCCAAAATAACTTTATACAAGCCATTTACTGCCTCAAAGCATTGGTTGTGGGTTCTTATCCCATTTGGGACCAGATTTCAATAAGTCTTTCTTCACACTTCTAAACATTCTTTATCCATCTCTAGCACTTGTAATCAATCAAATTCATTGTATTATAACATATTCTAATCCAAAATAACTTTATACAAGCCATTTACTGCCTCAAAGCATTTGTTGTGGGTTCTTATCCCATTTGGGACCAAATTTTAACAAGTCTTTCTTCACACTTCTAAACATTCTTTACGCATGTCTAGCACTTGTAATCAATCAAATTCATTGTATTATAACATATTGTAACCTAAAATAACTTTATACAAGCCATTTACTGCCTCAAAGCATTGGTTGTGGGTTCTTATCCCATTTGGGACCAGATTTCAATAAGTCTTTCTTCACACTTCTAAACATTCTTCATCCATCTCTAGGGCTTGTAATCAATCAAATTCATTGTATTATAACATATTCTAACCCAAAATAACTTTATACAAGCCATTTACTGCCTCAAAGCATTGGTTGTGGGTTTTTATCCCATTTGGGACCAAATTTCAACAAGTCTTTCTTCACACTTCTAAACATTCTTTATGCATGTCTAGCACTTGTAATCAATCAAATTCATTGTATTATAACATATTCTATTCCAAAATAACTTTATACAAGCCATTTACTGCCTCAAAGCATTGGTTGTGGGTTCATATCCCATTTGGGACCAGATTTCAATAAGTCTTTCTTCACACTTCTAAACATTCTTCATCCATCTCTAGCACTTGTAATCAATCAAATTCATTGTATTATAACATATTCTAACCCAAAATAACTTTATACAATCCATTTACAGCCTCAAAGCATTGGTTGTGGGTTCTTATCCCATTTGGGACCAAATTTTAACAAGTCTTTCTTCACACTTCTAAAGATTCTTCATCCATCTCTAGTACTTAAAATCAATCAAATTCATTGTATTATAACATATTCTAACCCAAAATAACTTTATACAAGCCATTTACTGCCTCAAAGCATTGGTTGTGGGTTCTTATCCCATTTGGGACCAGATTTCAATAATTCTTTCTTCACACTTCTAAACATTCTTTATCCATCTCTAGGGCTTGTAATCAATCAAAATCATTGTATTATAACATATTCTAATCCAAAATAACTTTATACAAGCCATTTACTGCCTCAAAGCATTTGTTGTGGGTTTTTATCCCATTTGGGACCAAATTTCAACAAGTTTTTCTTCACACTTCTAAACATTCTTTATGCATGTCTAGCACTTGTAATCAATCAAATTAATTGTATTATAACATATTGTAACCTAAAATAACTTTATACAAGCCATTTACTTCCTCAAAGCATTGGTTGTGGGTTCTTATCCCATTTGGGACCAGATTTCAATAAGTCTTTCTTCACACTTCTAAACATTCTTCATCCATCTCTAGGGCTTGTAATCAATCAAATTCATTGTATTATAACATATTCTAACCCAAAATAACTTTATACAAGCCATTTACTGCCTCAAAGCATTGGTTGTGGGTTTTTATCCCATTTGGGACCAAATTTCAACAAGTCTTTCTTCACACTTCTAAACATTCTTTATGCATGTCTAGCACTTGTAATCAATCAAATTCATTGTATTATAACATATTCTAACAAAAAATAACTTTATACAGTCCATTTACAGCCTCAGAGCATTGGTTGTGGGTTCTTATCCCATCTGGGACCAGATTTCAATAAGTCTTGCTTCACACTTCTAAAGATTCTTCATCCATCTCTAGCATTTGTAATCAATCAAATTCATTGTATTATAACATATTCTAACCCAAAATAACTTTATACAATCCATTTACAGCCTCAAAGCATTGGTTGTGGGTTCTTATCCCATTTAGGACCAAATTTTAACAAGTCTTTCTTCACACTTCTAAAGATTCTTCATCCATCTCTAGTATTTATAATCAATCAAATTCATTGTATTATAACATATTCTAACCCAAAATAACTTTATACAAGCCATTTAGTGCCTCAAAGCATTGTTTGTGGGTTCTTATCCCATTTGGGACCAGATTTCAATAAGTCTTTCTTCACACTTCTAAACATTCTTCATCCATCTCTAGGGCTTGTAATCAATCAAATTCACTGTATTATAACATATTCTAACCCAAAATAACTTTATACAAGCCATTTACTGCCTCAAAGCATTGGTTGTGGGTTTTTATCCCATTTGGGACCAAATTTCAACAAGTCTTTCTTCACACTTCTAAACATTCTTTATGCATGTCTAGCACTTGTAATCAATCAAATTCATTGTATTATAACATATTCTATTCCAAAATAACTTTATACAAGCCATTTACTGCCTCAAAGCATTGGTTGTGGGTTCTTATCCCATTTGGGACCAGATTTCAATAAGTCTTTCTTCACACTTCTAAACATTCTTCATCCATCTCTAGCACTTGTAATCAATCAAATTCATTGTATAATAACATATTCTAACCCAAAATAACTTTATAATATCCATTTACAGCCTCAAAGCATTGGTTGTGGGTTCTTATCCCATTTGGGACCAAATTTTAACAAGTCTTTCTTCACACTTCTAAAGATTCTTCATCCATCTCTAGTACTTATAATCAATCAAATTCATTGTATTATAACATATTCTAACCCAAAATAACTTTATACAAGCCATTTACTGCCTCAAAGCATTGGTTGTGGGTTCTTATCCCATTTGGGACCAGATTTCAATAATTCTTTCTTCACACTTCTAAACATTCTTTATCCATCTCTAGGGCTTGTAATCAATCAAATTCATTGTATTATAACATATTCTAATCCAAAATAACTTTATACAAGCCATTTACTGCCTCAAAGCATTTGTTGTGGGTTTTTATCCCATTTGGGACCAAATTTCAACAAGTCTTTCTTCACACTTCTAAACATTCTTTATGCATGTCTAGCACTTGTAATCAATCAAATTCATTGTATTATAACATATTGTAACCTAAAATAACTTTATACAAGCCATTTACTTCCTCAAAGCATTGGTTGTGGGTTCTTATCCCATTTGGGACCAGATTTCAATAAGTCTTTCTTCACACTTCTAAACATTCTTCATCCATCTCTAGGGCTTGTAATCAATCAAATTCATTGTATTATAACATATTCTAACCCAAAATAACTTTATACAAGCCATTTACTGCCTCAAAGCATTGGTTGTGGGTTTTTATCCCATTTGGGACCAAATTTCAACAAGTCTTTCTTCACACTTCTAAACATTCTTTATGCATGTCTAGCACTTGTAATCAATCAAATTCATTGTATTATAACATATTCTAACAAAAAATAACTTTATACAGTCCATTTACAGCCTCAGAGCATTGGTTGTGGGTTCTTATCCCATCTGGGACCAGATTTCAATAAGTCTTGCTTCACACTTCTAAAGATTCTTCATCCATCTCTAGCATTTGTAATCAATCAAATTCATTGTATTATAACATATTCTAACCCAAAATAACTTTATACAATCCATTTACAGCCTCAAAGCATTGGTTGTGGGTTCTTATCCCATTTGGGACCAAATTTTAACAAGTCTTTCTTCACACTTCTAAAGATTCTTCATCCATCTCTAGTATTTATAATCAATCAAATTCATTGTATTATAACATATTCTAACCCAAAATAACTTTATACAAGCCATTTAGTGCCTCAAAGCATTGTTTGTGGGTTCTTATCCCATTTGGGACCAGATTTCAATAAGTCTTTCTTCACACTTCTAAACATTCTTCATCCATCTCTAGGGCTTGTAATCAATCAAATTCACTGTATTATAACATATTCTAACCCAAAATAACTTTATACAAGCCATTTACTGCCTCAAAGCATTGGTTGTGGGTTTTTATCCCATTTGGGACCAAATTTCAACAAGTCTTTCTTCACACTTCTAAACATTCTTTATGCATGTCTAGCACTTGTAATCAATCAAATTCATTGTATTATAACATATTCTATTCCAAAATAACTTTATACAAGCCATTTACTGCCTCAAAGCATTGGTTGTGGGTTCTTATCCCATTTGGGACCAGATTTCAATAAGTCTTTCTTCACACTTCTAAACATTCTTCATCCATCTCTAGCACTTGTAATCAATCAAATTCATTGTATAATAACATATTCTAACCCAAAATAACTTTATAATATCCATTTACAGCCTCAAAGCATTGGTTGTGGGTTCTTATCCCATTTGGGACCAAATTTTAACAAGTCTTTCTTCACACTTCTAAAGATTCTTCATCCATCTCTAGTACTTATAATCAATCAAATTCATTGTATTATAACATATTCTAACCCAAAATAACTTTATACAAGCCATTTACTGCCTCAAAGCATTAGTTGTGGGTTCTTATCCCATTTGGGACCAGATTTCAATAATTCTTTCTTCACACTTCTAAACATTCTTTATCCATCTCTAGGGCTTGTAATCAATCAAATTCATTGTATTATAACATATTCTAATCCAAAATAACTTTATACAAGCCATTTACTGCCTCAAAGCATTTGTTGTGGGTTTTTATCCCATTTGGGACCAAATTTCAACAAGTCTTTCTTCACACTTCTAAACATTCTTTATGCATGTCTAGCACTTGTAATCAATCAAATTCATTGTATTATAACATATTGTAACCTAAAATAACTTTATACAAGCCATTTACTGCCTCAAAGCATTGGTTGTGGGTTCTTATCCCATTTGGGACCAGATTTCAATAAGTCTTTCTTTACACTTCTAAACATTCTTCATCCATCTCTAGGGCTTGTAATCAATCAAATTCATTGTATTATAACATATTCTAACCCAAAATAACTTTATACAAGCCATTTACTGCCTCAAAGCATTGGTTGTGGGTTTTTATCCCATTTGGGACCAAATTTCAACAAGTCTTTCTTCACACTTCTAAACATTCTTTATGCATGTCTAGCACTTGTAATCAATCAATTTCATTGTATTATAACATATTCTAACAAAAAATAACTTTATACAGTCCATTTACAGCCTCAGAGCATTGGTTGTGGGTTCTTATCCCATCTGGGACCAGATTTCAATAAGTCTTGCTTCACACTTCTAAAGATTCTTCATCCATCTCTAGCATTTGTAATCAATCAAATTCATTGTATTATAACATATTCTAATCCAAAATAACTTTATACAAGCCATTTACTGCCTCAAAGCATTGGTTGTGGGTTCTTATCCCATTTGGGACCAAATTTTAACAAGTCTTTCTTCACACTTCTAAACATTCTTTATGCATGTCTAGCACTTGTAATCAAACAAATTCATTGTATTATAACATATTGTAACCTAAAATAACTTTATACAAGCCATTTACTGCCTCAAAGCATTGGTTGTGGGTTCTTATCCCATTTGGGACCAGATTTCAATAAGTCTTTCTTCACACTTCTAAACATTCTTCATCCATCTCTAGCACTTGTAATCAATCAAATTCATTGTATTATAACATATTCTAACCCAAAATAACTTTATACAATCCATTTACAGCCTCAAAGCATTGGTTGTGGGTTCTTATCCCATTTGGGACCAAATTTTAACAAGTCTTTCTTCACACTTCTAAAGATTCTTCATCCATCTCTAGTATTTATAATCAATCAAATTCATTGTATTATAACATATTCTAACCCAAAATAACTTTATACAAGCCATTTAGTGCCTCAAAGCATTGTTTGTGGGTTCTTATCCCATTTGGGACCAGATTTCAATAAGTCTTTCTTGACACTTCTAAACATTCTTCATCCATCTCTAGGGCTTGTAATCAATCAAATTCACTGTATTATAACATATTCTAACCCAAAATAACTTTATACAAGCCATTTACTGCCTCAAAGCATTGGTTGTGGGTTTTTATCCCATTTGGGACCAAATTTCAACAAGTCTTTCTTCACACTTCTAAACATTCTTTATGCATGTCTAGCACTTGTAATCAATCAAATTCATTGTATTATAACATATTCTATTCCAAAATAACTTTATACAAGCCATTTACTGCCTCAAAGCATTGGTTGTGGGTTCTTATCCCATTTGGGACCAGATTTCAATAAGTCTTTCTTCACACTTCTAAACATTCTTCATCCATCTCTAGCACTTGTAATCAATCAAATTCATTGTATAATAACATATTCTAACCCAAAATAACTTTATAATATCCATTTACAGCCTCAAAGCATTGGTTGTGGGTTCTTATCCCATTTGGGACCAAATTTTAACAAGTCTTTCTTCACACTTCTAAAGATTCTTCATCCATCTCTAGTACTTATAATCAATCAAATTCATTGTATTATAACATATTCTAACCCAAAATAACTTTATACAAGCCATTTACTGCCTCAAAGCATTGGTTGTGGGTTCTTATCCCATTTGGGACCAGATTTCAATAATTCTTTCTTCACACTTCTAAACATTCTTTATCCATCTCTAGGGCTTGTAATCAATCAAATTCATTGTATTATAACATATTCTAATCCAAAATAACTTTATACAAGCCATTTACTGCCTCAAAGCATTTGTTGTGGGTTTTTATCCCATTTGGGACCAAATTTCAACAAGTCTTTCTTCACACTTCTAAACATTCTTTATGCATGTCTAGCACTTGTAATCAATCAAATTCATTGTATTATAACATATTGTAACCTAAAATAACTTTATACAAGCCATTTACTGCCTCAAAGCATTGGTTGTGGGTTCTTATCCCATTTGGGACCAGATTTCAATAAGTCTTTCTTCACACTTCTAAACATTCTTCATCCATCTCTAGGGCTTGTAATCAATCAAATTCATTGTATTATAACATATTCTAACCCAAAATAACTTTATACAAGCCATTTACTGCCTCAAAGCATTGGTTGTGGGTTTTTATCCCATTCGGGACCAAATTTCAACAAGTCTTTCTTCACACTTCTAAACATTCTTTATGCATGTCTAGCACTTGTAATCAATCAAATTCATTGTATTATAACATATTCTAACAAAAAATAACTTTATACAGTCCATTTACAGCCTCAGAGCATTGGTTGTGGGTTCTTATCCCATCTGGGACCAGATTTCAATAAGTCTTGCTTCACACTTCTAAAGATTCTTCATCCATCTCTAGCATTTGTAATCAATCAAATTCATTGTATTATAACATATTCTAATCCAAAATAACTTTATACAAGCCATTTACTGCCTCAAAGCATTGGTTGTGGGTTCTTATCCCATTTGGGACCAAATTTTAACAAGTCTTTCTTCACACTTCTAAACATTCTTTATGCATGTCTAGCACTTGTAATCAATCAAATTCATTGTTTTATAACATATTGTAACCTAAAATAACTTTATACAAGCCATTTACTGCCTCAAAGCATTGGTTGTGGGTTCTTATCCCATTTGGGACCAGATTTCAATAAGTCTTTCTTCACACTTCTAAACATTCTTCATCCATCTCTAGGGCTTGTAATCAATCAAATTCATTGTATTATAACATATTCTAACCCAAAATAACTTTATACAAGCCATTTACTGCCTCAAAGCATTGGTTGTGGGTTTTGATCCCATTTGGGACCAAATTTCAACAAGTCTTTCTTCACACTTCTAAACATTCTTTATGCATGTCTAGCACTTGTAATCAATCAAATTCATTGTATTATAACATATTCTAACAAAAAATAACTTTATACAGTCCATTTACAGCCTCAGAGCATTGGTTGTGGGTTCTTATCCCATCTGGGACCAGATTTCAATAAGTCTTGCTTCACACTTCTAAAGATTCTTCATCCATCTCTAGCATTTGTAATCAATCAAATTCATTGTATTATAACATATTCTAATCCAAAATAACTTTATACAAGCCATTTACTGCCTCAAAGCATTGGTTGTGGGTTCTTATCCCATTTGGGACCAAATTTTAACAAGTCTTTCTTCACACTTCTAAACACTCTTTATGTATGTCTAGCACTTGTAATCAATCAAATTCATTGTATTATAACATATTGTAACCTAAAATAACTTTATACAAGCCATTTACTGCCTCAAAGCATTGGTTGTGGGTTCTTATCCCATTTGGGACCAGATTTCAATAAGTCTTTCTTCACACTTCTAAACATTCTTCATCCATCTCTAGGGCTTGTAATCAATCAAATTCATTGTATTATAACATATTCTAACCCAAAATAACTTTATACAAGCCATTTACTGCCTCAAAGCATTGGTTGTGGGTTTTTATCCCATTTGGGACCAAATTTCAACAAGTCTTTCTTCACACTTCTAAACATTCTTTATGCATGTCTAGCACTTGTAATCAATCAAATTCATTGTATTATATCATATTCTAACCCAAAATAACCTTATACAAGCCATTACTGCCTGAAAGCAATGATTGTGGGTTCTTATCCCATTTGGGACCAGATTTCAATAAGTCTTTCTTCACACTTCTAAACATTCTTTATGCATGTCTAGCACTTGTAATCAATCAAATTCATTGTATTATAACATATTCTAACAAAAAATAACTTTATACAGTCCATTTACAGCCTCAAAGCATTGTTTGTGGGTTCTTATCCCATCTGGGACCAGATTTCAATAAGTCTTGCTTCACACTTCTAAAGATTCTTCATCCATCTCTAGCACTTGTAATCAATCAAATTCATTGTATTATAACATATTCTAACCAAAAATAACTTTATACAAGCCATTTATAGCCTCAAGGCATTGCTTGTGGATTCTTATCCCATTTGGGACCAAATTTCAATAAGTCTTTCTTTACACTATTAAAGATTCTTCATCCATCTCTAGGGCTTGTAATCAATCAAATTACTTGTATTATAACATATTCTAACCCAAAATAGCCTTATACAAGCTATTTACTGACTCAAAGCAATGGTTGTGGGTTCTTATCCCATTTGGGACCAAATTTCAACACTTTTAAGCATTCTTCATCCATCTCTAGCACTTGTAATCAATAAAATTCATTGTATTATAACATATTCTAACCCAAAATAACTTTATACAAGCCATTTACTGCCTCAAAGCATTGGTTGTGGGTTCTTATCCCATATGGGACGAGATTTCAATAAGTCTTTCTTCACACTTCTAAACATTCTTCAACCATCTCTAGCACTTGTAATCAATCAAATTCATTGTATTATAACATATTCTAATCCAAAATAACTTTATACAAGCAATTTACTGCCTCAAAGCATTGGTTGTGGGTTTTTATCCCATTTGGGACCAAATTTCAACAAGTCTTTCTTCACACTTCTAAACATTCTTTATGCATGTCTAGCACTTGTAATCAATCAAATTCATTGTATTATATCATATTTTAACCCAAAATAACCTTATACAAGCCATTACTGCCTGAAAGCAATGATTGTGGGTTCTTATCCCATTTGGGACCAGATTTCAATAAGTCTTTCTTCACACTTCTAAACATTCTTTATGCATGTCTAGCACTTGTAATCAATCAAATTCATTGTATTATAACATATTCTAACAAAAAATAACTTTATACAGTCCATTTACAGCCTCAAAGCATTGGTTGTGGGTTCTTATCCCATCTGGGACCAGATTTCAATAAGTCTTGCTTCACACTTCTAAAGATTCTTCATCCATCTCTAGCACTTGTAATCAATCAAATTCATTGTATTATAACATATTCTAACCCAAAATAACTTTATACAAGCCATTTATAGCCTCAAGGCATTGCTTGTGGATTCTTATCCCATTTGGGACCAGATTTCAATAAGTCTTTCTTTACACTTCTAAAGATTCTTCATCCATCTCTAGGGCTTGTAATCAATCAAATTACTTGTATTATAACATATTCTAACCGAAAATAGCCTTATACAAGCTATTTACTGACTCAAAGCAATGGTTGTGGGTTCTTATCCCATTTGGGACCAAATTTCAACACTTCTAAGCATTCTTCATCCATCTCTAGCACTTGTAATCAATAAAATTCATTGTATTATAACATATTCTAACCCAAAATAACTTTATACAAGCCATTTACTGCCTCAAAGCATTGGTTGTGGGTTCTTATCCCATATGGGACCAGATTTCAATAAGTCTTTCTTCACACTTCTAAACATTCTTCAACCATCTCTAGCACTTGTAATCAATCAAATTCATTGTATTATAACATATTCTAACCCAAAATAACTTTATACAATCCATTTACAGCCTCAAAGCATTGGTTGTGGGCTCTTATCCCATTTGGGACCAAATTTTAACAAGTCTTTCTTCACACTTCTAAAGATTCTTCATCCATCTCTAGTACTTATAATCAATTAAATTCATTGTATTATAACATATTCTAACCCAAAATAACTTTATACAAGCCATTTACTGCCTCAAAGCATTGGTTGTGGGTTCTTATCCCATTTGGGACCAGATTTCAATAAGTCTTTCTTCACACTTCTAAAGATTCTTCATCCATCTCTAGGGCTTGTAATCAATCAAATTCATTGTATTATAACATATTCTAATCCAAAATAACTTTATACAAGCCATTTACTGCCTCAAAGCATTGGTTGTGGGTTTTTATCCCATTTGGGACCAAATTTCAACAAGTCTTTCTTCACACTTCTAAACATTCTTTATGCATGTCTAGCACTTGTAATCAATCAAATTCTTTGTATTATATCATATTCTAACAAAAAATAACTTTATACAGTCCATTTACAGCCTCAAAGCATTGGTTGTGGGTTCTTATCCCATCTGGGACCAGATTTCAATAAGTCTTGCTTCACACTTCTAAAGATTCTTCATCCATCTCTAGCACTTGTAATCAATCAAATTCATTGTATTATAACATATTCTAACCCAAAATAACTTTATACAAGCCATTTATAGCCTCAAGGCATTGCTTGTGGATTCTTATCCCATTTGGGACCAGATTTCAATAAGTCTTTCTTTACACTTCTAAAGATTCTTCATCCATCTCTAGGGCTTGTAATCAATTAAATTACTTGTATTATAACATATTCTAACCCAAAATAGCCTTATACAAGCTATTTACTGACTCAAAGCAATGGTTGTTGGTTCTTATCCCATTTGGGACCAAATTTCAACACTTTTAAGCATTCTTCATCCATCTCTAGCACTTGTAATCAATAAAATTCATTGTATTATAACATATTCTAACCCAAAATAACTTTATACAAGCCATTTACTGCCTCAAAGCATTGGTTGTGGGTTCTTATCCCATATGGGACCAGATTTCAATAAGTCCTTCTTCACACTTCTAAACATTCTTCAACCATCTCTAGCACTTGTTATCAATCAAATTCATTGTATTATAACATATTGTAACCTAAAATAACTTTATACAAGCCATTTACTGCCTCAAAGCATTGGTTGTGGGTTCTTATCCCATTTGGGACCAGATTTCAATAAGTCTTTCTTCACACTTCTAAACATTCTTCATCCATCTCTAGGGCTTGTAATCAATCAAATTCATTGTATTATAACATATTCTAACCCAAAATAACTTTATACAAGCCATTTACTGCCTCAAAGCATTGGTTGTGGGTTTTTATCCCATTTGGGACCAAATTTCAACAAGTCTTTCTTCACACTTCTAAACATTCTTTATGCATGTCTAGCACTTGTAATCAATCAAATTCATTGTATTATATCATATTCTAACCCAAAATAACCTTATACAAGCCATTACTGCCTGAAAGCAATGATTGTGGGTTCTTATCCCATTTGGGACCAGATTTCAATAAGTCTTTCTTCACACTTCTAAACATTCTTTATGCATGTCTAGCACTTGTAATCAATCAAATTCATTGTATTATAACATATTCTAACAAAAAATAACTTTATACAGTCCATTTACAGCCTCAAAGCATTGTTTGTGGGTTCTTATCCCATCTGGGACTAGATTTCAATAAGTCTTGCTTCACACTTCTAAAGATTCTTCATCCATCTCTAGCACTTGTAATCAATCAAATTCATTGTATTATAACATATTCTAACCAAAAATAACTTTATACAAGCCATTTATAGCCTCAAGGCATTGCTTGTGGATTCTTATCCCATTTGGGACCAAATTTCAATAAGTCTTTCTTTACACTTTTAAAGATTCTTCATCCATCTCTAGGGCTTGTAATCAATCAAATTACTTGTATTATAACATATTCTAACCCAAAATAGCCTTATACAAGCTATTTACTGACTCAAAGCAATGGTTGTGGGTTCTTATCCCATTTGGGACCAAATTTCAACACTTTTAAGCATTCTTCATCCATCTCTAGCACTTGTAATCAATAAAATTCATTGTATTATAACATATTCTAACCCAAAATAACTTTATACAAGCCATTTACTGCCTCAAAGCATTGGTTGTGGGTTCTTATCCCATATGGGACCAGATTTCAATAAGTCTTTCTTCACACTTCTAAACATTCTTCAACCATCTCTAGCACTTGTAATCAATCAAATTCATTGTATTATAACATATTCTAATCCAAAATAACTTTATACAAGCAATTTACTGCCTCAAAGCATTGGTTGTGGGTTTTTATCCCATTTGGGACCAAATTTCAACAAGTCTTTCTTCACACTTCTAAACATTCTTTATGCATGTCTAGCACTTGTAATCAATCAAATTCATTGTATTATATCATATTCTAACCCAAAATAACCTTATACAAGCCATTTACTGCCTCAAAGCATTGGTTGTGGGTTCTTATCCCATTTGGGACCAGATTTCAATAAGTCTTTCTTCACACTTCTAAAGATTCTTCAACCATCTCTAGCACTTGTAATCAATCAAATTCATTGTATTATAACATATTCTAACCCAAAATAACTTTATACAATCCATTTACAGCCTCAAAGCATTGGTTGTGGGTTCTTATCCCATTTGGGACCAAATTTTAACAAGTCTTTCTTCACACTTCTAAAGATTCTTCATCCATCTCTAGTACTTATAATCAATTAAATTCATTGTATTATAACATATTCTCACCCAAAATAACTTTATACAAGCCATTTACTGCCTCAAAGCATTGGTTTTGGGTTCTTATCCCATTTGGGACCAGATTTCAATAAGTCTTTCTTCACACTTCTAAACATTCTTCATCCATCTCTAGGGCTTGTAATCAATCAAATTCATTGTATTATAACATATTCTAATCCAAAATAACTTTATACAAGCCATTTACTGCCTCAAAGCATTGGTTGTGGGTTTTTATCCCATTTGGGACCAAATTTCAACAAGTCTTTCTTCACACTTCTAAACATTCTTTATGCACGTCTAGCACTTGTAATCAATCAAATTCATTGTATTATAACATATTGTAACCCAAAATAACTTTATACAAGCCATTTACTGCCTCAAAGCATTGGTTGTGGGTTCTTATCCCATTTGGGACCAGATTTCAATAAGTCTTTCTTCACACTTCTAAACATTCTTCATCCATCTCTAGCACTTGTAATCAATCAAATTCATTGTATTATAACATATTCTAACCCAAAATAACTTTATACAATCCATTTACAGCCTCAAAGCATTGGTTGTGGGTTCTTATCCTATTTGGGACCAAATTTTAACAAGTCTTTCTTCACACTTCTAAAGATTCTTCATCCATCTCTAGTACTTATAATCAATTAAATTCATTGTATTATAACATATTCTAACCCAAAATAACTTTATACAAGCCATTTACTGCCTCAAAGCATTGGTTGTGGGTTCTTATCCCATTTGGGACCAGATTTCAATAAGTCTTTCTTCACACTTCTAAAGATTCTTCAACCATCTCTAGCACTTGTAATCAATCAAATTCATTGTATTATAACATATTCTAACCCAAAATAACTTTATACAATCCATTTACAGCCTCAAAGCATTGGTTGTGGGTTCTTATCCCATTTGGGACCAAATTTTAACAAGTCTTTCTTCACACTTCTAAAGATTCTTCATCCATCTCTAGTACTTATAATCAATTAAATTCATTGTATTATAACATATTCTCACCCAAAATAACTTTATACAAGCCATTTACTGCCTCAAAGCATTGGTTTTGGGTTCTTATCCCATTTGGGACCAGATTTCAATAAGTCTTTCTTCACACTTCTAAACATTCTTCATCCATCTCTAGGGCTTGTAATCAATCAAATTCATTGTATTATAACATATTCTAATCCAAAATAACTTTATACAAGCCATTTACTGCCTCAAAGCATTGGTTGTGGGTTTTTATTCCATTTGGGACCAAATTTCAACAAGTCTTTCTTCACACTTCTAAACATTCTTTATGCACGTCTAGCACTTGTAATCAATCAAATTCATTGTATTATAACATATTGTAACCCAAAATAACTTTATACAAGCCATTTACTGCCTCAAAGCATTGGTTGTGGGTTCTTATCCCATTTGGGACCAGATTTCAATAAGTCTTTCTTCACACTTCTAAACATTCTTCATCCATCTCTAGCACTTGTAATCAATCAAATTCATTGTATTATAACATATTCTAACCCAAAATAACTTTATACAATCCATTTACAGCCTCAAAGCATTGGTTGTGGGTTCTTATCCCATTTGGGACCAAATTTTAACAAGTCTTTCTTCACACTTCTAAAGGTTCTTCATCCATCTCTAGTACTTATAATCAATCAAATTCATTGTATTATAACATATTCTAACCCAAAATAACTTTATACAAGCCATTTACTGCCTCAAAGCATTGGTTGTGGGTTCTTATCCCATTTGGGACCAGATTTCAATAATTCTTTCTTCACACTTCTAAACATTCTTTATCCATCTCTAGGGCTTGTAATCAATCATATTCATTGTATTATAACATATTCTAATCCAAAATAACTTTATACAAGCCATTTACTGCCTCAAAGCATTTGTTGTGGGTTTTTATCCCATTTGGGACAAAATTTCAACAAGTCTTTCTTCACACTTCTAAACATTCTTTATGCATGTCTAGCACTTGTAATCAATCAAATTCATTGTATTATAACATATTGTAACCTAAAATAACTTTATACAAGCCATTTACTGCCTCAAAGCATTGGTTGTGGGTTCTTATCCCATATGGGACCAGATTTCAATAAGTCTTTCTTCACACTTCTAAACATTCTTCAACCATCTCTAGCACTTGTAATCAATCAAATTCATTGTATTATAACATATTCTAACCCAAAATAACTTTATACAATCCATTTACAGCCTCAAAGCATTGGTTCTGGGTTCTTATCCCATTTGGGACCAAATTTCAACAAGTCTTTCTTCACACTTCTAAAGATTCTTCATCCATCTCTAGTACTTATAATCAATTAAATTCATTGTATTATAACATATTCTAACCCAAAATAACTTTATACAAGCCATTTACTGCCTCAAAGCATTGGTTGTGGGTTCTTATCCCATTTGGGACCAGATTTCAATAATTCTTTCTTCACACTTCTAAACATTCTTTATCCATCTCTAGGGCTTGTAATCAATCATATTCATTGTATTATAACATATTCTAATCCAAAATAACTTTATACAAGCCATTTACTACCTCAAAGCATTGGTTGTGGGTTCTTATCCCATTTGGGACCAGATTTCAATAATTCTTTCTTCACACTTCTAAACATTCTTTATCCATCTCTAGGGCTTGTAATCAATCATATTCATTGTATTATAACATATTCTAATCCAAAATAACTTTATACAAGCCATTTACTGCCTCAAAGCATTTGTTGTGGGTTTTTATCCCATTTGGGACAAAATTTCAACAAGTCTTTCTTCACACTTCTAAACATTCTTTACGCATGTCTAGCACTTGTAATCAATCAAATTCATTGTATTATAACATATTGTAACCTAAAATAACTTTATACAAGCCATTTACTGCCTCAAAGCATTGGTTGTGGGTTCTTATCCCATATGGGACCAGATTTCAATAAGTCTTTCTTCACACTTCTAAACATTCTTCAACCATCTCTAGCACTTGTAATCAATCAAATTCATTGTATTATAACATATTCTAACCCAAAATAACTTTATACAATCCATTTACAGCCTCAAAGCATTGGTTGTGGGTTCTTATCCCATTTGGGACCAAATTTTAATAAGTCTTTCTTCACACTTCTAAAGATTCTTCATCCATCTCTAGTACTTATAATCAATTAAATTCATTGTATTATAACATATTCTAACCCAAAATAACTTTATACAAGCCATTTACTGCCTCAAAGCATTGGTTGTGGGTTCTTATCCCATTTGGGACCAGATTTCAATAATTCTTTCTTCACACTTCTAAACATTCTTTATCCATCTCTAGGGCTTGTAATCAATCATATTCATTGTATTATAACATATTCTAATCCAAAATAACTTTATACAAGCCATTTACTACCTCAAAGCATTGGTTGTGGGTTCTTATCCCATTTGGGACCAGATTTCAATAATTCTTTCTTCACACTTCTAAACATTCTTTATCCATCTCTAGGGCTTGTAATCAATCATATTCATTGTATTATAACATATTCTAATCCAAAATAACTTTATACAAGCCATTTACTGCCTCAAAGCATTTGTTGTGGGTTTTTATCCCATTTGGGACAAAATTTCAACAAGTCTTTCTTCACACTTCTAAACATTCTTTACGCATGTCTAGCACTTGTAATCAATCAAATTCATTGTATTATAACATATTGTAACCTAAAATAACTTTATACAAGCCATTTACTGCCTCAAAGCATTGGTTGTGGGTTCTTATCCCATATGGGACCAGATTTCAATAAGTCTTTCTTCACACTTCTAAACATTCTTCAACCATCTCTAGCACTTGTAATCAATCAAATTCATTGTATTATAACATATTCTAACCCAAAATAACTTTATACAATCCATTTACAGCCTCAAAGCATTGGTTGTGGGTTCTTATCCCATTTGGGACCAAATTTTAACAAGTCTTTCTTCACACTTCTAAAGATTCTTCATCCATCTCTAGTACTTATAATCAATTAAATTCATTGTATTATAACATATTCTAACCCAAAATAACTTTATACAAGCCATTTACTGCCTCAAAGCATTGGTTGTGGGTTCTTATCCCATTTGGGACCAGATTTCAATAATTCTTTCTTCACACTTCTAAACATTCTTTATCCATCTCTAGGGCTTGTAATCAATCATATTCATTGTATTATAACATATTCTAATCCAAAATAACTTTATACAAGCCATTTACTGCCTCAAAGCATTTGTTGTGGGTTTTTATCCCATTTGGGACAAAATTTCAACAAGTCTTTCTTCACACTTCTAAACATTCTTTACGCATGTCTAGCACTTGTAATCAATCAAATTCATTGTATTATAACATATTGTAACCTAAAATAACTTTATACAAGCCATTTACTGCCTCAAAGCATTGGTTGTGGGTTCTTATCCCATATGGGACCAGATTTCAATAACTCTTTCTTCACACTTCTAAACATTCTTCAACCATCTCTAGCACTTGTAATCAATCAAATTCATTTTATTATAACATATTCTAACCCAAAATAACTTTATACAATCCATTTACAGCCTCAAAGCATTGGTTCTGGGTTCTTATCCCATTTGGGACCAAATTTTAACAAGTCTTTCTTCACACTTCTAAAGATTCTTCATCCATCTCTAGTACTTATAATCAATTAAATTCATTGTATTATAACATATTCTAACCCAAAATAACTTTATACAAGCCATTTACTGCCTCAAAGCATTGGTTGTGGGTTCTTATCCCATTTGGGACCAGATTTCAATAATTCTTTCTTCACACTTCTAAACATTCTTTATCCATCTCTAGGGCTTGTAATCAATCATATTCATTGTATTATAACATATTCTAATCCAAAATAACTTTATACAAGCCATTTACTGCCTCAAAGCATTGGTTGTGGGTTCTTATCCCATTTGGGACCAGATTTCAATAATTCTTTCTTCACACTTCTAAACATTCTTTATCCATCTCTAGGGCTTGTAATCAATCATATTCATTGTATTATAACATATTCTAATCCAAAATAACTTTATACAAGCCATTTACTGCCTCAAACCATTTGTTGTGGGTTTTTATCCCATTTGGGACAAAATTTCAACAAGTCTTTCTTCACACTTCTAAACATTCTTTACGCAAATCTAGCACTTGTAATCAATCAAATTCATTGTATTATAACATATTGTAACCTAAAATAACTTTATACAAGCCATTTACTGCCTCAAAGCATTGGTTGTGGGTTCTTATCCCATATGGGACCAGATTTCAATAAGTCTTTCTTCACACTTCTAAACATTCTTCAACCATCTCTAGCACTTGTAATCAATCAAATTCATTGTATTATAACATATTCTAACCCAAAATAACTTTATACAATCCATTTACAGCCTCAAAGCATTGGTTGTGGGTTCTTATCCCATTTGGGACCAAATTTTAACAAGTCTTTCTTCACACTTCTAAAGATTCTTCATCCATCTCTAGTACTTATAATCAATTAAATTCATTGTATTATAACATATTCTAACCCAAAATAACTTTATACAAGCCATTTACTGCCTCAAAGCATTGGTTGTGGGTTCTTATCCCATTTGGGACCAGATTTCAATAATTCTTTCTTCACACTTCTAAACATTCTTTATCCATCTCTAGGGCTTGTAATCAATCATATTCATTGTATTATAACATATTCTAATCCAAAATACCTTTATACAAGCCATTTACTGCCTCAAAGCATTGGTTGTGGGTTCTTATCCCATTTGGGACCAGATTTCAATAATTCTTTCTTCACACTTCTAAACATTCTTTATCCATCTCTAGGGCTTGTAATCAATCATATTCATTGTATTATAACATATTCTAATCCAAAATAACTTTATACAAGCCATTTACTGCCTCAAACCATTTGTTGTGGGTTTTTATCCCATTTGGGACAAAATTTCAACAAGTCTTTCTTCACACTTCTAAACATTCTTTACGCATGTCTAGCACTTGTAATCAATCAAATTCATTGTATTATAACATATTGTAACCTAAAATAACTTTATACAAGCCATTTACTGCCTCAAAGCATTGGTTGTGTGTTCTTATCCCATATGGGACCAGATTTCAATAAGTCTTTCTTCACACTTCTAAACATTCTTCAACCATCTCTAGCACTTGTAATCAATCAAATTCATTGTATTATAACATATTCTAACCCAAAATAACTTTATACAATCCATTTACAGCCTCAAAGCATTGGTTGTGGGTTCTTATCCCATTTGGGACCAAATTTTAACAAGTCTTTCTTCACACTTCTAAAGATTCTTCATCCATCTCTAGTACTTATAATCAATTAAATTCATTGTATTATAACATATTCTAACCCAAAATAACTTTATACAAGCCATTTACTGCCTCAAAGCATTGGTTGTGGGTTCTTATCCCATTTGGGACCAGATTTCAATAATTCTTTCTTCACACTTCTAAACATTCTTTATCCATCTCTAGGGCTTGTAATCAATCATATTCATTGTATTATAACATATTCTAATCCAAAATAACTTTATACAAGCCATTTACTGCCTCAAACCATTTGTTGTGGGTTTTTATCCCACTTGGGACAAAATTTCAACAAGTCTTTCTTCACACTTCTAAACATTCTTTACGCATGTCTAGCACTTGTAATCAATCAAATTCATTGTATTATAACATATTGTAACCTAAAATAACTTTATACAAGCCATTTACTGCCTCAAAGCATTGGTTGTGGGTTCTTATCCCATATGGGACCAGATTTCAATAATTCTTTCTTCACACTTCTAAACATTCTTTATCCATCTCTAGGGCTTGTAATCAATCATATTCATTGTATTATAACATATTCTAATCCAAAATAACTTTATACAAGCCATTTACTGCCTCAAAGCATAGGTTGTGGGTTCTTATCCCATTTGGGACCAGATTTCAATAATTCTTTCTTCACACTTCTAAACATTCTTTATCCATCTCTAGGGCTTGTAATCAATCATATTCATTGTATTATAACATATTCTAATCCAAAATAACTTTATACAAGCCATTTACTGCCTCAAACCATTTGTTGTGGGTTTTTATCCCATTTGGGACAAAATTTCAACAAGTCTTTCTTCACACTTCTAAACATTCTTTACGCATGTCTAGCACTTGTAATCAATCAAATTCATTGTATTATATCATATTCTAACCCAAAATAACCTTATAACATATTGTAACCTAAAATAACTTTATACAAGTCATTTACTGCCTCAAAGCATTGGTTGTGGGTTCTTATCCCATATGGGACCAGATTTCAATTTGAGACCAGATTCTTCATCCATCTCTAGGGCTTGTATTCAATTAAATTCATTGTATTATAACATATTCTAACCCAAAATAACTTTATACAAGCAATTTACTGCCTCAAAGCATTGGTTGTGGGTTCTTATCCCATTTGGGACCAAATTTTAACAAGTCTTTCTTCACACTTCTAAAGATTCTTCACCCATCTCTAGTACTTATAATCAATTAAATTCATTGTATTATAACATATTCTCACCCAAAATAACTTTATACAAGCCATTTACTGCCTCAAAGCATTGGTTGTGGGTTCTTATCCCATTTGGGACCAGATTTCAATAAGTCTTTCTTCACACTTCTAAACATTCTTCATCCATCTCTAGTGTTTGTAATCAATCAAATTCATTGTATTATAACATATTCTAACCCAAAATAACTTTATACAATCCATTTACAGCCTCAAAGTATTGGTTGTGGGTTCTTATCCCATTTGGGACCAAATTTCAACAAGTCTTTCTTCACACTTCTAAAGATTCTTCATCATCTCTAGTACTTGTAATCAATCAAATTCATTGTATTATAACATCTTATATCCCAAAATAACTTTATACAAGCCATTTATAGCCTCAAAGCATTGGTTGTGGGTTCTTATCCCATTTGAGACCAGATTTCAGTAAGTCTTTCTTCACATTTCTAAGCATTCTTCATCCATCTCTAGCACTTGTAATCAATCAAATTCATTGTATTATAACATATTCTAACCCAAAATAACTTTATACAAGCCATTTACTGCCTCAAAGCATTGGTTGTGGGTTCTTATCCCATATGGGACCAGATTTCAATAAGTCTTTCTTCACACTTCTAAACATTCTTCAACCATCTCTAGCACTTGTAATCAATCAAATTCATTGTATTATAACATATTCTAACCCAAAATAACTTTATACAATCCATTTACAGCCTCAAAGCATTGGTTGTGGGTTCTTATCCCATTTGGGACCAAATTTTAACAAGTCTTTCTTCACACTTCTAAAGATTCTTCATCCATCTCTAGTACTTATAATCAATTAAATTCATTGTATTATAACATATTCTAACCCAAAATAACTTTATACAAGCCATTTACTGCCTCAAAGCATTGGTTGTGGGTTCTTATCCCATTTGGGACCAGATTTCAATAAGTCTTTCTTCACACTTCTAAAGATTCTTCAACCATCTCTAGCACTTGTAATCAATCAAATTCATTGTATTATAACATATTCTAACCCAAAATAACTTTATACAATCCATTTACAGCCTCAAAGCATTGGTTGTGGGTTCTTATCCCATTTGGGACCAAATTTTAACAAGTCTTTCTTCACACTTCTAAAGATTCTTCATCCATCTCTAGTACTTATAATCAATTAAATTCATTGTATTATAACATATTCTCACCCAAAATAACTTTATACAAGCCATTTACTGCCTCAAAGCATTGGTTTTGGGTTCTTATCCCATTTGGGACCAGATTTCAATAAGTCTTTCTTCACACTTCTAAACATTCTTCATCCATCTCTAGGGCTTGTAATCAATCAAATTCATTGTATTATAACATATTCTAATCCAAAATAACTTTATACAAGCCATTTACTGCCTCAAAGCATTGGTTGTGGGTTTTTATCCCATTTGGGACCAAATTTCAACAAGTCTTTCTTCACACTTCTAAACATTCTTTATGCATGTCTAGCAATTGTAATCAATCAAATTCATTGTATTATAACATATTGTAACCCAAAATAACTTTATACAAGCCATTTACTGCCTCAAAGCATTGGTTGTGGGTTCTTATCCCATTTGGGACCAGATTTCAATAAGTCTTTCTTCACACTTCTAAACATTCTTCATCCATCTCTAGCACTTGTAATCAATCAAATTCATTGTATTATAACATATTCTAACCCAAAATAACTTTATACAATCCATTTACAGCCTCAAAGCATTGGTTGTGGGTTCTTATCCCATTTGGGACCAAATTTTAACAAGTCTTTCTTCACACTTCTAAAGATTCTTCATCCATCTCTAGTACTTATAATCAATCAAATTCATTGTATTATAACATATTCTAACCCAAAATAACTTTATACAAGCCATTTACTGCCTCAAAGCATTGGTTGTGGGTTCTTATCCCATTTGGGACCAGATTTCCATAATTCTTTCTTCACACTTCTAAACATTCTTTATCCATCTCTAGGGCTTGTAATCAATCATATTCATTGTATTATAACATATTCTAATCCAAAATAACTTTATACTAGCCATTTACTGCCTCAAAGCATTTGTTGTGGGTTTTTATCCCATTTGGGACAAAATTTCAACAAGTCTTTCTTCACACTTCTAAACATTCTTTACGCATGTCTAGCACTTGTAATCAATCAAATTCATTGTATTATAACATATTGTAACCTAAAATAACTTTATACAAGCACTTTACTGCCTCAAAGCATTGGTTGTGGGTTCTTATCCCATTTGGGACCAAATTTTAACAAGTCTTTCTTCACACTTCTAAAGATTCTTCACCCATCTCTAGTACTTATAATCAATTAAATTCATTGTATTATAACATATTCTCACCCAAAATAACTTTATACAAGCCATTTACTGCCTCAAAGCATTGGTTGTGGGTTATTATCCCATTTGGGACCAGATTTCAATAAGTCTTTCTTCACACTTCTAAACATTCTTCATCCATCTCTAGGGCTTGTAATCAATCAAATTCATTGTATTATAACATATTCTAACCCAAAATAACTTTATACAAGCCATTTACTGCCTCAAAGCATTGGTTGTGGGTTCTTATCCCATTTGGGACCAGATTTCAATAATTCTTTCTTCACACTTCTAAACATTCTTTATCCATCTCTAGGGTTTGTAATCAATCAAATTCATTGTATTATAACATATTGTAACCCAAAATAACTTTATACAAGCCATTTACTGCCTCAAAGCATTGGTTGTGGGTTCTTATCCCATTTGGGACCAGATTTGAATAAGTCTTTCTTCACACTTCTAAACATTCTTCATCCATCTCTAGCACTTGTAATCAATCAAATTCATTGTATTATAACATATTCTAACCCAAAATAACTTTATACAATCCATTTACAGCCTCAAAGCATTGGTTGTGGGTTCTTATCCCATTTGGGACCAAATTTTAACAAGTCTTTCTTCACACTTCTAAAGATTCTTCATCCATCTCTAGTACCAATAATCAATCAAATTCATTGTATTATAACATATTCTAACCCAAAATAACTTTATACAAGCCATTTACTGCCTCAAAGCATTGGTTGTGGGTTCTTATCCCATTTGGGACCAGATTTCAATAATTCTTTCTTCACACTTCTAAACATTCTTTATCCATCTCTAGGGCTTGTAATCAATCATATTCATTGTATTATAACATATTCTAATCCAAAATAACTTTATACTAGCCATTTACTGCCTCAAAGCATTTGTTGTGGGTTTTTATCCCATTTGGGACAAAATTTCAACAAGTCTTTCTTCACACTTCTAAACATTCTTTACGCATGTCTAGCACTTGTAATCAATCAAATTCATTGTATTATAACATATTGTAACCTAAAATAACTTTATACAAGCACTTTACTGCCTCAAAGCATTGGTTGTGGGTTCTTATCCCATTTGGGACCAAATTTTAACAAGTCTTTCTTCACACTTCTAAAGATTCTTCACCCATCTCTAGTACTTATAATCAATTAAATTCATTGTATTATAACATATTCTCACCCAAAATAACTTTATACAAGCCATTTACTGCCTCAAAGCATTGGTTGTGGGTTATTATCCCATTTGGGACCAGATTTCAATAAGTCTTTCTTCACACTTCTAAACATTCTTCATCCATCTCTAGTGTTTGTAATCAATCAAATTCATTGTATTATAACATATTCTAACCCAAAATAACTTTGTACAATCCATTTACAGCCTCAAAGTATTGGTTGTGGGTTCTTATCCCATTTGGGACCAAATTTCAACAAGTCTTTCTTCACACTTCTAAAGATTCTTCATCATCTCTAGTACTTGTAATCAATCAAATTCATTGTATTATAACATCTTATATCCCAAAATAACTTTATACAAGCCATTTATAGCCTCAAAGCATTGGTTGTGGGTTTTTATCCCATTTGGTGTAAGATTTGAATAAAAAGATCGAGTGAAGAAAGAGATTAGAAGAGTTGGATCGAACAAGGGAGAAGAGTGGAGTTTGGTTTGCGAAAATGAGAGAGAATAGAAGAAAGAGTGTGAAAACTCTACTTGATTGCTTTAGAACAACATACAAAGCTATATATGGACGACTACAAAAATCCCAAAACCCTAAAGCTATACACGTTTTGCTTGGTGTGAAAGTGACATCTCTTGGTAAAAGTGTTTAAAACACACATGTGACCTCTCCACTTGCGCATCCTCCAACGGCTAGAATAGAAGGATCTAGGCCTCCTTCTTTTCTTCTCTTCTACTATGAATAAGGCCCTTTAAATGGGCTGAAGTGGTTGTGCAAGATCGGGCCTCCGATTGATGCATGTACGGACGGCCTCATGTTGATGGCTGTACGGACGTACGGACGGTCGTGACTCGAAGCACTCGATCCCGGATGCACTTCTCTCGATCTCGGACATGACTTCTCGGACGACCGATCTCGAACATGATCATTTCTACATCCAAGTTACACTCCCCCTCAAGCTTAACCTTTAAGAAGGTCTTTAAGGTTAAGCTTGAAACAATAACCACCCACCTCATTAAAAACCTTAGTATAGAAAACCACATGGGAAAAACTATACATAAGGGAAAAAGAGTGTGAGTGTTATGGTTTGGTGAGATCCACAAGACCAAGCTTGGAGTGAATGTATTCACAAACTTGTGGACTTGCTGCCTTGGTGAAGATATCCGCAAGTTGCTCGGAGCTTTCGGTGTAACACGGTAGAATGACTCCCAATCCAACTTGTTCTCGAACCTTGTGACAATCGACCTCAATGTGTTTTGTTCTTTCATGAAAGACCGAGTTTGATGCAATGTGTATAGCAGCTTCATTATCACAATGCATAGTGATCGGACTTGATGATTCCACTCCAAGGTCTTTAAGAAGAGCTTTAAGCCATATTAATTCCGTTGTGAGCTTCCTCATTGCCCTATATTCCGACTCGGCACTCGAGAGAGACACAACTTTTTGCTTCTTGCTTTTCCATGTAACAAGATTGCCTCCAATGAACGTGCAATATCCGGTTGTTGATCTTCTATCCTTTCTATCTCCGGCATAATCCGCATCACAATAACCAACAAGTTCCGTATTGTTGTTGCAACCCATCCAAATACCTTGGCCCGAAGCTCCTTTGATGTACTTAAGTATCCGGCTCACCATGTCCCAATGGTGTATTGTTGGTGCTTGCATGTGTTGAGAGACCTGATTCACAGCAAAACAAATATCAGGTCGTGTAATGGTAAGATAAATTAACTTACCTACTAGTCGTCGGTATTGTGTAGGATCATCAAATGGTTCTTCTCCAAGCTCCCCCTTTCCATTTGTTTGGTAATCCGGGTCAAGAGGAGCTGCTACCGGTCTTGATCCAAGCTTCCCTACTTCATTTAAAAGGTCAAGAGCATACTTTCTTTGTGACAAAAACAATCCTTCTTTGGATCTACACACTTCTATACCAAGAAAATATTTTAGTTCTCCAAGATCTTTAATATCAAAAATAGTTTTAAGAAAAACTTTTGTATCTTGAATCCCTACCTTGTCATTTCCGGATATGATGATATCATCAACATACACAAGAATGACTACAATACCTTCTTTACTTGGTAGGGTGAAAAGAGTGTGATCAGCTTCCGACTTCTTGAAGCCTCTACTCATTAGTATTGTACTAAGCTTGTGGTACCAAGCTCTTGGTGATTGTTTAAGTCCATAGATAGCTTTCTTGAGCTTCAAAACTTTTCCGGGAGCTATTGTATCTTCCATGCCCGGTGGTGGTCTCATGTAGACTTCATCCTCAAGTTCTCCTTGAAGAAATGCATTCTTCACGTCCATTTGCCATAATTCCCATTCCAAGTTCACGGCTAATGAGAGAACCACTCGGACGGTGTGGAGTTTAGCTACCGGAGCAAATGTATCAAGATAGTCTTCTCCATATGTTTGTGTAAAACCTCTAGCTACAAGCCGAGCTTTATAGCGTTCTATCCCCCCGTCACTCTTGTACTTGATAGTGAATATCCATCTAGAGGTGACTGCCTTCTTCCCTTTAGGTAGTTCGGACTCATCCCAAGTATGGTTTGATTCCATGGCCTTTGTTTCATTTTCCACCGCATCTCTCCATTCTTTGTGTTCCCGAGCTTCTTCATATGTTTGTGGAATCCAATGAGAGTCCACTTGCGTTAGATATGCTTGATGTTCACTTGGGAAATGTGCAAGAGTGCACACGGCTTGGATCGGATGGGCCACAGCCATGTTGTTGTAGTAGACTCGAGTGTTTCTCCAATTTGATGGTGGTTGTTTAAGACGTTCACTTCTTCTAAGATGAACAACATCTTCATCTTGAGGCACATTTTCTTGGGCATCGGACTCGGATTCACTTCCAAGTGAGTTCAAACCTTCCTCTCCTTCACCATACTCATTGTCTAGATCATTAGTCTCATCATTTTGATTTTCCGGAGCTTGATCCTCATCTTCTTCTCTCGGGATAGACTCTTCCGGAAAGGTGGGTCTTTGATTAGAAGCTTGAATGTTTTCGAGACCGAGCTTTTCAAGAATCATCCGAAGGTTTGTGGCTCGGTCGGAAGTAGATTGAGATAAGTCTTTCAAGCTTTCCCAATTCTTTTCGTCATAGTAGCCCTTAGTTTCCACAAACTTAACATCTCGAGACACCATTACTTTCCTTGTTTCCGGATCATAGCATTTGTATCCCTTTTGCGTGATAGAGTATCCGATGAACATTCCTTTGACACTCTTAGCTTCAAGTTTGTTCCGGAGTTCTCCTGGTTTTAACACATAACACACACACCCAAACACACGTAAGTGATTGAGAGACGGTTTAATTTTATTAAGTACTTCAAAGGGTGAGAGATCGCTTAGTATTTTTGTTGGAGTCCGGTTGATCAAGTAGCATGCGGATACAACGGCATCACCCCAAAAACGTTTTGGAACGTTTGTATGGAACATCATTGATCTAGCCACTTCCATGAGATGTCTATTTTTCCTCTCGGCTACACCGTTTTGTTGTGGAGTGTATGGGCAACTAGTTTGGTGAATGATTCCATGTTTGTTGAGGTGTTGTTTGAATGCAAGACTAGTATACTCCCCTCCATTATCTGATCTCAAAATCTTAATCTTGGCATTAAAGTGATTAGTCACATAATTTTGAAAATTTGTGAAAGCTTCTAGGACCCTATCTTTAGTAGGAAGCAAGGTTAGCCAAGTATATTTAGATTTCTCATCAATAAAAGTGACAAAGTACTTATGGTTTTCTCTAGACATGCAAGGTGATGTCCACACATCCGAATGAACAAGATCAAAGCAATTATCATAAATAGTCATAGATTTTGGAAAAACCGATTTGCAATGTTTGCCAAGAATACAAGCTTCACATTCGTCATTCTTAAAAGAAATATTAGGCAACATTAAACTTAAAGCACGAGTATGAGGGTGACCAAGTCTAGCATGCCAAATAGCACTATTAGCACTAACAACAATAGAACTAAAACATGATGAGGGAGAGGTAGATAAGTCGGTAGTCTTAAGAACATAGAGATCATCTTTGGTCTTGCCTTGACCAAGAAGTTTACTTGTCTCAATATCCTGAAAATACACATCATTAGGGCCGAATATAACATGACAATTAAGATCCCTAGTAGCTTTCTTAACCGAGACTAGATTAGAAGCAAAGTTAGGCATATAGAAAGCTTTTGTATTTTTGTTAAACAACTTCAATGTTCCAATCCCTTTAACCGGTACCTTATCTCCATTAGCTATAGTTACATTTCCTAAAGCCGGTTCTATATCACTAATTAATTTTGAATCACTAATCATGTGATGAGAGGCTCCGGAATCTACTATAAGCGGTTTAATGGAGTTAAGAGCAAGATTCACATTACCGGATGATTCTTTGAGTGCCTTGATGAGAGCATCGAGGTCGGATCGCCTCACCAGCTCCGAGGATGCATTTAGAGCAGTGGCACCTCCTTCAATGACTTGAGACTTGACTTCCGGATGGTTTGCTTCACCGGATGTGCTTGCCAAGTGGGCTCGAGGCTCATTGTTGTCATCTCTCGGGCGAAGGTGAGGGTGAAGTATCCAACACTTCTCACGAACATGACCGTTCTTCTTGCAATGGTGGCAAAAGGGCCTCTTGTGACCGTTGTTGTTGTTGTTGTTTCCCCTATAGTAGCTTTTGTTGGCCGAGGCAACTTCCACTTGATTAGCGGTGACAAGTTCTCCTTTTCCACCAAGCAAACCCATGGAGCCCTGTTCTCTTTGCACTTGAGAGCATACTTCATCAAGACTTGGAAGCTTGTCCGCCCGGAGTATGTGCTTAATGAGGTCGTTGTACGACGCATTCAAGGTGAGGAGAAGACCGAACACCTTGTCTTGCTCACGGCGTTCGTTGATGACCGCCGGATCCATCGTGTTTGGCCTTAGCATTTCAAGCTCAGCCCATAGGGATCTAAACTTCCCAAAATGTTTGGTAAACTCCATGTCTTCTTGGCTAAGATTGTTGATGGCTCTCTTAACCTCAAAGACACGGTTTAGATTGGTAATGTTACCAAAAACATTCTTGAGAGTATCCCATAGCTCCTTTGCGGTTTCGCAATAGGAGTATGCTTCAAGGATAGGAGCATCTAGAGAGTTTTGGATGAGAGCAAGAACATTCTGGTCCTCTTGGAACCATTTCTCTTCATCAATCGGGACTATCTCTTTCCCTTCTCGTGTGGTTGCATCTTTTGGAGCTTCACTCTTCTCGATGTGACTCCACAACCCACGACCGCACAAGGCTGTTTTAGTGGTTCTTGCCCACAACAAGTAGTTCCCACCTTTGAGAGTAACTGGAACAACCAAGTTCTTGAGACCTTCCATGGAGTATGGACCGTTGGGTAAAGCTAGTGACCGACGGGTAAAAGAGTGAAACAATGAATGGTTTCAAGAACGAGTTTGTAAAGAAGAAGAATAGAGATGCAAATGAGGTGGGTGAGATTGTTGGTTGATTAAGAGCAACCTGGCTCTGATACCATGTAAGATTTGAATAAAAAGATCGAGTGAAGAAAGAGATTAGAAGAGTTGGATCGAACAAGGGAGAAGAGTGGAGTTTGGTTTGCGAAAATGAGAGAGAATAGAAGAAAGAGTGTGAAAACTCTACTTGATTGCTTTAGAACAACATACAAAGCTATATATGGACGGCTACAAAAATCCCAAAACCCTAAAGCTATACACGTTTTGCTTGGTGTGAAAGTGACATCTCTTGGTAAAAGTGTTTAAAACACACATGTGACCTCTCCACTTGCGCATCCTCCAACGGCTAGAATAGAAGGATCTAGGCCTCCTTCTTTTCTTCTCTTCTACTATGAATAAGGCCCTTTAAATGGGCTGAAGTGGTTGTGCAAGATCGGGCCTCCGATTGATGCATGTACGGACGGCCTCATGTTGATGGCTGTACGGACGTACGGACGTACGGACGGTCGTGACTCGAAGCACTCGATCCCGGATGCACTTCTCTCGATCTCGGACATGACTTCTCGGACGACCGATCTCGAACATGATCATTTCTACATCCAAGTTACATTTGGGACCAGATTTCAATAAGTCTTTCTTCACACTTCTAAACATTCTTCATCCATCTCTAGCACTTGTAATCAATCAAATTCATTGTATTATAACATATTCTAACCCAAAATAACTTTTTACAATCCATTTACAGCCTCAAAGTATTGGTTGTGGGTTTTTATCCCATTTGGGACCAAATTTCAACAAGTCTTTCTTCACACTTCTAAACATTCTTTATGCATGTCTAGCACTTGTAATCAATCAAATTCATTGTATTATAAAATATTGTAACCCAAAATAACTTTATACAAGCCATTTACTGCCTCAAAGCATTGGTTGTGGGTTCTTATCCCATTTGGGACCAGATTTCAATAAGTCTTTCTTCACACTTCTAAACATTCTTCATCCATCTCTAGCACTTGTAATCAATCAAATTCATTGTATTATAACATATTCTAACCCAAAATAACTTTATACAATCCATTTACAGCCTCAAAGTATTGGTTGTGGGTTCTTATCCCATTTGGGACCAAATTTCAACAAGTCTTTCTTCACACTTCTAAAGATTCTTCATCATCTCTAGTACTTGTAATCAATCAAATTCATTGTATTATAACATCTTATATCCCAAAATAACTTTATACAAGCCATTTATAGCCTCAAAGCATTGGTTGTGGGTTCTTATCCCATTTGAGACCAGATTTCAGTAAGTCTTTCTTCACACTTCTAAGCATTCTTCATCCATCTCTAGCACTTGTAATCAATCAAATTCATTGTATTATAACATATTCTAACCCAAAATAACTTTATACAAGCCATTTACTGCCTCAAAGCATTGGTTGTGGGTTCTTATCCCATATGGGACCAGATTTCAATAAGTCTTTCTTCACACTTCTAAACATTCTTCAACCATCTCTAGCACTTGTAATCAATCAAATTCATTGTATTATAACATATTCTAACCCAAAATAACTTTATACAATCCATTTACACCCTCAAAGCATTGGTTGTGGGTTCTTATCCCATTTGGGACCAAATTTTAACAAGTCTTTCTTCACACTTCTAAAGATTCTTCATCCATCTCTAGTACTTATAATCAATTAAATTCATTGTATTATAACATATTCTAACCCAAAATAACTTTATACAAGCCATTTACTGCCTCAAAGCATTGGTTGTGGGTTCTTATCCCATTTGGGACCAGATTTCAATAAGTCTTTCTTCACACTTCTAAAGATTCTTCAACCATCTCTAGCACTTGTAATCAATCAAATTCATTGTATTATAACATATTCTAACCCAAAATAACTTTATACAATCCATTTACAGCCTCAAAGCATTGGTTGTGGGTTCTTATCCCATTTGGGACCATATTTTAACAAGTCTTTCTTCACACTTCTAAAGATTCTTCATCCATCTCTAGTACTTATAATCAATTAAATTCATTGTATTATAACATATTCTCACCCAAAATAACTTTATACAAGCCATTTACTGCCTCAAAGCATTGGTTTTGGGTTCTTATCCCATTTGGGACCAGATTTCAATAAGTCTTTCTTCACACTTCTAAACATTCTTCATCCATCTCTAGGGCTTGTAATCAATCAAATTCATTGTATTATAACATATTCTAATCCAAAATAACTTTATACAAGCCATTTACTGCCTCAAAGCATTGGTTGTGGGTTTTTATCCCATTTGGGACCAAATTTCAACAAGTCTTTCTTCACACTTCTAAACATTCTTTATGCATGTCTAGCACTTGTAATCAATCAAATTCATTGTATTATAACATATTGTAACCCAAAATAACTTTATACAAGCCATTTACTGCCTCAAAGCATTGGTTGTGGGTTCTTATCCCATTTGGGACCAGATTTCAATAAGTCTTTCTTCACACTTCTAAACATTCTTCATCCATCTCTAGCACTTGTAATCAATCAAATTCATTGTATTATAACATATTCTAACCCAAAATAACTTTATACAATCCATTTACAGCCTCAAAGCATTGGTTGTGGGTTCTTATCCCATTTGGGACCAAATTTTAACAAGTCTTTCTTCACACTTCTAAAGATTCTTCATCCATCTCTAGTACTTATAATCAATCAAATTCATTGTATTATAACATATTCTAACCTAAAATAACTTTATACAAGCCATTTACTGCCTCAAAGCATTGGTTGTGGGTTCTTATCCCATTTGGGACCAGATTTCAATAATTCTTTCTTCACACTTCTAAACATTCTTTATCCATCTCTAGGGCTTGTAATCAATCATATTCATTGTATTATAACATATTCTAATCCAAAATAACTTTATACTAGCCATTTACTGCCTCAAAGCATTTGTTGTGGGTTTTTATCCCATTTGGGACAAAATTTCAACAAGTCTTTCTTCACACTTCTAAACATTCTTTACGCATGTCTAGCACTTGTAATCAATCAAATTCATTGTATTATAACATATTGTAACCTAAAATAACTTTATACAAGCCATTTACTGCCTCAAAGCATTGGTTGTGGGTTCTTATCCCATTTGGGACCAGATTTCAATAAGTCTTTCTTCACACTTCTAAACATTCTTCATCCATCTCTAGGGCTTGTAATCAATCAAATTCATTGTATTATAACATATTCTAATCCAAAATAACTTTATACAAGCCATTTACTGCCTCAAAGCATTGGTTGTGGGTTTTTATCCCATTTGGGACCAAATTTCAACAAGTCTTTCTTCACACTTCTAAAGATTCTTCATCATCTCTAGTACTTGTAATCAATCAAATTCATTGTATTATAACATCTTATATCCCAAAATAACTTTATACAAGCCATTTATAGCCTCAAAGCATTGGTTGTGGGTTTTTATCCCATTTGGGACCAGATTTCAATAAGTCTTTCTTCACACTTCTAAACATTCTTCATCCATCTCTAGCACTTGTAATCAATCAAATTCATTGTATTATAACATATTCTAACCCAAAATAACTTTTTACAATCCATTTACAGCCTCAAAGTGTAAGTTTTCGAAAGGAATTAGAGAAGATTAAGAACAAGTGAGTTTGAGGAAGATTTGAAGAAGAATGCGAGTTTGAAAGGTGAGAGAAGTGTGGTGAAGAAAGAGAGTTCTTCTCTTTTCATGCATATAAAAATGACCTAGATACAAACTATATATGGACACTACAAAGAGTATAAAATAATAACAAATATACAAGATATTTTGGCTTCAAGGTTCGAGTGAAAGCGACGGGTCCATGTTGTGTCTCTTCTTAAACAATCACGTGAGTGTCTCTTGTTTTGAAGCTCCAACGGTCACAACACATAGGGGAAGGATCTAGATGCTCATTTCTTCTTCTTCGCAACCTTAAACGGGCCTCTTTATTGGACTGGACAATGAGGCTTGAGGTGATGTCGAGGCTGTACGGATGGGCTTGTACGGACGAGGTTGTACGGACGGTCGTGGCTCGAGGCACTCGATCGCGGATGTGATCATCTCTCGATCCCGGACATGATCATCTCGAACATGATCATTTCTATATCCAATTTACACTCCCCCTCAAGTTTAACATTTAAGAAGGTCTTTAAGGTTAAACTTGAACCTATAATCACTCACCTCATTAAAAACCTTAGTATAGAAAACCACTTGGGAAAAACTATACATAAGGGAAAAAGAGTGTGAGTGTTATGGTTTGGTGAGATCAACAAGGCCGAGCTTGGAGTGTATATAATCACACACTTGTGGACTAGCCGCTTTGGTGAAGATGTCCGCGAGTTGTTCCGAGCTCTCGGTATAGCATGGTAAGATGACTCCAAGACCAACTTGTTCTCTAACTTTGTGACAATCTACTTCGATGTGCTTTGTTCTTTCGTGGAACACCGAGTTGGATGCAATGTGTATTGCGGCTTGGTTGTCACAATGCATTGTGATTGGCTTTGATGACTCAACTCCCAAGTCTTTAAGAAGTGCCTTAAGCCAAATTAACTCGGTTGTGAGCTTCCTCATGGCACGATACTCGGACTCGGCACTAGACATAGAGACCACCTTTTGCTTCTTACTCTTCCAAGTCACCAAGTTCCCTCCAATGAATGTGCAATAGCCGGTTGTCGAGCGCCTATCTCCATGATCTCCAGCATAATCCGCATCACAATACCCCACTAGCTCCGTGTTCTTGTTGCACCCCATCCATATGCCTTGACCCGGTGCACCCTTGAGATACTTAAGTATGCGGTTCACCATGTTCCAATGATGCACCGTTGGGGCTTGCATATGTTGACTCACCTGGTTCACGGAATAGCAAATGTCAGGTCTAGTAATTGTTAAGTAAATAAGCTTACCCACTAGACGTCGATATTGTGATGCATCTTCATATGGCTCATTTCCTTTCTCCCCCTCTCGGTTAACTTGGAAATCCACTTCTAGTGGTGATGCCACCGGTCTTGAACCTAATTTACCAACTTCATTCAAAAGGTCAAGTGTATATTTTCGTTGAGATATAAATAAACCTTCCTTAGATCTACAAACTTCAATACCAAGAAAATACTTAAGTTCACCAAGATCTTTAATATCAAAAACAGATTTTAGAAAGGATTTGGTGTCTTGTATCCCTACCTTGTCATTCCCGGATATGATGATATCATCCACATATACAAGAATGACTACAATACCTTCTTGGCTAGTGATTGTGAATAGGGTATGATCGGCTTCGGACCTCTTGAAACCTCGTTCCATCAAAGTGTTGCTCAACTTGTGATACCACGCTCGAGGGGATTGCTTTAATCCATATATGGCCTTGTTGAGTTTGAATACCTTCCCGGATTCAATAGTGTCCTCTAGACCCGGTGGTGGTCTCATATACACCTCATCTTCTAACTCGCCTTGTAGAAAAGCATTCTTAACGTCCATTTGCCATAATTCCCATTCTAAGTTAACGGCCAAAGATAGCACAACTCGAATGGTATGGAGTTTGGCTACCGGAGCAAAAGTATCAAGATAGTCTTCTCCATATGTTTGTGTGAATCCCCTTGCTACAAGTCGAGCCTTGTAACGTTCAATCTCTCCATTACTTTTGTACTTGATCGTAAAGATCCACCGTGAAGTGACCGCTTTCTTTCCCTTTGGTAACTCGGCTTCATTCCATGTATGATTGTCTTCCATGGCTTTAACTTCATTGTTTACCGCATCTCTCCATTCTTTATGATCTTTAGCTTCATCATAGCTTTGGGGAATCCAATGTGAATCTACTTGGGTAAGATAGACTTGATATTCCATCGGCAAGTGAGCTAGAGTACACACGGCTTGTATTGGATGAGCCACGGCTACGTTGTTGTAATACACCCGAGTGTTTTTCCAGTTTGAGGGATGAGACTTGATGCGTTCACTTCTTCTTAATTCAATAATTTCTTCTTGAGGTTGTTCTCCTTGATCCACATCAATAGACTCCTCTTGTGTAGGATCTTCTTCTTCACTTAGTGAATTTAAACCCTCTTCGCCCTCACTATACTCATGATCAAGTCCATCATCACCATGATCTAATGGTTCTTCTTCATGATGTGTGTCACTTGCACTTGCTTCTTGATCATTTGTTACTTGATCCGAGGTGGATGTCTTGGTAGACCCATTCTTGTCTTGGAAGCTATCTAGACCGAGCTTCTCCAAGATTACTCGAAGGTTTGTTGCACGATCGGAAGGTGATTGAGATAAGTCCTTGAGTTCATCCCAATTCCTCTTGTCATAGTACCCACTTGATTCTACAAACTTCACATCTCTAGAAACCAATACTCTTCTAGCTTCCGGATCATAACACTTGTACCCTTTTTGTGTTGAGGAGTAGCCTATAAGCATGCACTTAGTGCTCTTGGCCTCCAACTTGTTACGTAACTCTCCTGGTTTTAACACATAACAAACACATCCAAACACACGTAAGTGACTAATAGATTGTTTAGTTTTATTAAGAATTTCAAAGGGAGAGAGATCACTTAGTATTTTTGTTGGTGTGCGATTGATCAAGTAGCATGCGGCTACTACGGCATCTCCCCAAAATCTCTTTGGCACATTTGTATGAAACATCATTGATCGGGACACCTCCATGAGATGACGGTTCTTTCTCTCGGCCACTCCATTTTGTTGTGGTGTATACGGGCAACTTGTTTGTTGAATGATCCCATGTTTAGCTAAATATTGTTTGAATGCATGACTTGTGTACTCCCCACCATTATCTGATCTCAAAATCTTAATCTTGGCATTATAGTGGTTAGTCACATAATTTTGAAAACTTATAAAGGCCTCAAGAACTCTATCCTTTGAAGGTAACAAAGTTAACCAAGTATACTTGGATTTTTCATCAATAAAAGTCACATGATACTTTTGATTTTCTCTAGATAAACAAGGTGATGTCCACACATCCGAGTGAATCAAATCAAAACAATTCTCATAAATAGTACTTGATTTAGGATAAACACTTTTGCAATGTTTGCCAAGAATACAAGCTTCACAATCATCATTTTTAAAAGACATATTAGGCAACATAAGATTTAAAGCACGAGAGTGAGGGTGACCAAGTCTAGCATGCCAAATTGCACTATTAGCACTAACAAGAATAGAACTAAAGCAAGAAGGTAAAGTAGGGGATAGTTTCAAGTCCTCAAGCACATATAAGCCATCTTTAGTGGCTCCATGGCCAAGCACCTTACTCGTTTCAATATCCTGAAAATGAATATTGTGAGGACCAAATATTGCATAACAATTCAAATCGGTAGTAGCTTTCTTAACGGATAACAAGTTTGAAGTAAAGCTAGGCATATAAAAAGCTTTAGATTTCTTATCAAACAATTCTAAATCTCCTACTCCTTTAACCGGTACTTTAGTTCCATTAGCAATAACCACATTTCCAATAGCCGGTTTAATGTCACTAATTAACTTAGAGTCACTAATCATATGGTGAGATGCTCCGGAATCAACAATAAGCGGTTTTAAAGTGTTGAGAGCAAGAGTAGCCTTACCGGACGACTCCTTGAGAGCTTTGATGAGTGCATCGAGGTCAGACCTCCTCACCAAGTCAGAAGACGCGGCCATGGCTGCTCCACTCTCCGCAAGAATTTGTACCTTTGTCTCCGGAGCTTGGATCTCACCGGAAACGCTTGCTTGATTAGCCCTTGGTTCTCGGTTATCTTCTCTTGGGCGAAGGTGTGGGTAAAGTACCCAACACTTATCCTTGATATGACCCGGTTTCTTGCAATGGTGACAAGTAGGAATGTTCCTCTTGTTGTTGTTGTTGTTGTGTCCTCGGTAGTAGCTCTTGTTAGCCGACACTAGCTCCACATTGTTAGCCGACACAAGCTCCCCCTTACCACCAAACAAACCCATGGACCCGTGTTCTCGTTGAACTTGAGAACACACCTCATCAAGACTTGGAAGCTTGTCGGACCGAAGAATATGTTTGATGAGGTCATTGTAAGAAGGATTTAAAGTCAAGAGAAGACCGAACACCTTATCTTGCTCACGACGTTCGTTGATGACCACCGGATCCACCGAGCTTGGTCTCAACATTTCAAGCTCTGCCCAAAGAGATCTAAACTTTCCAAAATGCTTGGTAAACTCCATGTCCTCTTGGCTGAGGTTGTTGATAGCACGTTTGACTTCAAAAACCCGGTTCAAGTTAGTAACATTTCCAAAAACATTCTTGAGTGTATCCCACAACTCCTTTGCCGTCTCACAATATGAGTATGCTTCAAGAATAGGCGCCTCTAGAGAGTTTTGAATGAGCCCCAAAACGGTTTGGTCTTCTTGAAACCACTTCACCTCGTCGCAAGGGACAATCTCCTTGCCATCTTCACTTTCCTTTGGAGCTTCACCTTTCTCAATGTGACTCCAAAGTCCACGACCACACAAGGCCGTCTTTGTGGTCCTCGCCCACAACAAATAGTTACCTCCCTTGAGAGTAACCGGAATAACCAAATTCTTCATGACATCCATGACCAAAAATTTCAAGAACAAGCTTCAAGCTTTCAAAATCTTAGAAACCGAAAGAAGAAATTGTACTTAGAGAACGAGAATAGCTAGGATCTTAGGAACCTGGCTCTGATACCATGTAAGTTTTCGAAAGGAATTAGAGAAGATTAAGAACAAGTGAGTTTGAGGAAGATTTGAAGAAGAATGCGAGTTTGAAAGGTGAGAGAAGTGTGGTGAAGAAAGAGAGTTCTTCTCTTTTCATGCATATAAAAATGACCTAGATACAAACTATATATGGACACTACAAAGAGTATAAAATAATAACAAATATACAAGATATTTTGGCTTCAAGGTTCGAGTGAAAGCGACGGGTCCATGTTGTGTCTCTTCTTAAACAATCACGTGAGTGTCTCTTGTTTTGAAGCTCCAACGGTCACAACACATAGGGGAAGGATCTAGATGCTCATTTCTTCTTCTTCGCAACCTTAAACGGGCCTCTTTATTGGACTGGACAATGAGGCTTGAGGTGATGTCGAGGCTGTACGGATGGGCTTGTACGGACGAGGTTGTACGGACGGTCGTGGCTCGAGGCACTCGATCGCGGATGTGATCATCTCTCGATCCCGGACATGATCATCTCGAACATGATCATTTCTATATCCAATTTACACTCCCCCTCAAGTTTAACATTTAAGAAGGTCTTTAAGGTTAAACTTGAACCTATAATCACTCACCTCATTAAAAACCTTAGTATAGAAAACCACTTGGGAAAAACTATACATAAGGGAAAAAGAGTGTGAGTGTTATGGTTTGGTGAGATCAACAAGGCCGAGCTTGGAGTGTATATAATCACACACTTGTGGACTAGCCGCTTTGGTGAAGATGTCCGCGAGTTGTTCCGAGCTCTCGGTATAGCATGGTAAGATGACTCCAAGACCAACTTGTTCTCTAACTTTGTGACAATCTACTTCGATGTGCTTTGTTCTTTCGTGGAACACCGAGTTGGATGCAATGTGTATTGCGGCTTGGTTGTCACAATGCATTGTGATTGGTTTTGATGACTCAACTCCCAAGTCTTTAAGAAGTGCCTTAAGCCAAATTAACTCGGTTGTGAGCTTCCTCATGGCACGATACTCGGACTCGGCACTAGACATAGAGACCACCTTTTGCTTCTTACTCTTCCAAGTCACCAAGTTCCCTCCAATGAATGTGCAATAGCCGGTTGTCGAGCGCCTATCTCCATGATCTCCAGCATAATCCGCATCACAATACCCCACTAGCTCCGTGTTCTTGTTGCACCCCATCCATATGCCTTGACCCGGTGCACCCTTGAGATACTTAAGTATGCGGTTCACCATGTTCCAATGATGCACCGTTGGGGCTTGCATATGTTGACTCACCTGGTTCACGGAATAGCAAATGTCAGGTCTAGTAATTGTTAAGTAAATAAGCTTACCCACTAGACGTCGATATTGTGATGCATCTTCATATGGCTCATTTCCTTTCTCCCCCTCTCGGTTAACTTGGAAATCCACTTCTAGTGGTGATGCCACCGGTCTTGAACCTAATTTACCAACTTCATTCAAAAGGTCAAGTGTATATTTCCGTTGAGATATAAATAAACCTTCCTTAGATCTACAAACTTCAATACCAAGAAAATACTTAAGTTCACCAAGATCTTTAATATCAAAAACAGATTTTAGAAAGGATTTGGTGTCTTGTATCCCTACCTTGTCATTCCCGGATATGATGATATCATCCACATATACAAGAATGACTACAATACCTTCTTGGCTAGTGATTGTGAATAGGGTATGATCGGCTTCAGACCTCTTGAAACCTCGTTCCATCAAAGTGTTGCTCAACTTGTGATACCACGCTCGAGGGGATTGCTTTAATCCATATATGGCCTTGTTGAGTTTGAATACCTTCCCGGATTCAATAGTGTCCTCTAGACCCGGTGGTGGTCTCATATACACCTCATCTTCTAACTCGCCTTGTAGAAAAGCATTCTTAACGTCCATTTGCCATAATTCCCATTCTAAGTTAACGGCCAAAGATAGCACAACTCGAATGGTATGGAGTTTGGCTACCGGAGCAAAAGTATCAAGATAGTCTTCTCCATATGTTTGTGTGAATCCCCTTGCTACAAGTCGAGCCTTGTAACGTTCAATCTCTCCATTACTTTTGTACTTGATCGTAAAGATCCACCGTGAAGTGACCGCTTTCTTTCCCTTTGGTAACTCGGCTTCATTCCATGTATGATTGTTTTCCATGGCTTTAACTTCATTGTTTACCGCATCTCTCCATTCTTTATGATCTTTAGCTTCATCATAGCTTTGGGGAATCCAATGTGAATCTACTTGGGTAAGATAGACTTGATATTCCATCGGCAAGTGAGCTAGAGTACACATGGCTTGTATTGGATGAGCCACGGCTACGTTGTTGTAATACACCCGAGTGTTTTTCCAGTTTGAGGGATGAGACTTGATGCGTTCACTTCTTCTTAATTCAATAATTTCTTCTTGAGGTTGTTCTCCTTGATCCACATCATTAGACTCCTCTTGTGTAGGATCTTCTTCTTCACTTAGTGAATTTAAACCCTCTTCGCCCTCACTATACTCATGATCAAGTCCATCATCACCATGATCTAATGGTTCTTCTTCATGATGTGTGTCACTTGCACTTGCTTCTTGATCATTTGTTACTTGATCCGAGGTGGATGTCTTGGTAGACCCATTCTTGTCTTGGAAGCTATCTAGACCGAGCTTCTCCAAGATTACTCGAAGGTTTGTTGCACGATCGGAAGGTGATTGAGATAAGTCCTTGAGTTCATCCCAATTCCTCTTGTCATAGTACCCACTTGATTCTACAAACTTCACATCTCTAGAAACCAATACTCTTCTAGCTTCCGGATCATAACACTTGTACCCTTTTTGTGTTGAGGAGTAGCCGATAAGCATGCACTTAGTGCTCTTGGCCTCCAACTTGTTACGTAACTCTCCTGGTTTTAACACATAACAAACACATCCAAACACACGTAAGTGACTAATAGATGGTTTAGTTTTATTAAGAATTTCAAAGGGAGAGAGATCGCTTAGTATTTTTGTTGGTGTGCGATTGATCAAGTAGCATGCGGCTACTACGGCATCTCCCCAAAATCTCTTTGGCACATTTGTATGAAACATCATTGATCGGGACACCTCCATGAGATGACGGTTCTTTCTCTCGGCCACTCCATTTTGTTGTGGTGTATACGGGCAACTTGTTTGTTGAATGATCCCATGTTTAGCTAAATGTTGTTTGAATGCATGACTTGTGTACTCCCCACCATTATCTGATCTCAAAATCTTAATCTTGGCATTATAGTGGTTAGTCACATAATTTTGAAAACTTATAAAGGCCTCAAGAACTCTATCCTTTGAAGGTAACAAAGTTAACCAAGTATACTTGGATTTTTCATCAATAAAAGTCACATAATACTTTTGATTTTCTCTAGATAAACAAGGTGATGTCCACACATCCGAGTGAATCAAATCAAAACAATTCTCATAAATAGTACTTGATTTAGGATAAACACTTTTGCAATGTTTGCCAAGAATACAAGCTTCACAATCATCATTTTTAAAAGACATATTAGGCAACATAAGATTTAAAGCACGAGAGTGAGGGTGACCAAGTCTAGCATGCCAAATTGCACTATTAGCACTAACAAGAATAGAACTAAAGCAAGAAGGTAAAGTAGGGGATAGTTTCAAGTCCTCAAGCACATATAAGCCATCTTTAGTGGCTCCATGGCCAAGCACCTTACTCGTTTCAATATCCTGAAAATGAATATTGTGAGGACCAAATATTGCATAACAATTCAAGTCGGTAGTAGCTTTCTTAACGGATAACAAGTTTGAAGTAAAGCTAGGCATATAAAAAGCTTTAGATTTCTTATCAAACAATTCTAAATCTCCTACTCCTTTAACCGGTACTTTAGTTCCATTAGCAATAACCACATTTCCAATAGCCGGTTTAATGTCACTAATTAACTTAGAGTCACTAATCATATGGTGAGATGCTCCGGAATCAACAATAAGCGGTTTTAAAGTGTTGAGAGCAAGAGTAGCCTTACCGGACGACTCCTTGAGAGCTTTGATGAGTGCATCGAGGTCAGACCTCCTCACCAAGTCAGAAGACGCGGCCATGGCTGCTCCACTCTCCGCAAGAATTTGTACCTTTGTCTCCGGAGCTTGGATCTCACCGGAAACGCTTGCTTGATTAGCCCTTGGTTCTCGGTTGTCTTCTCTTGGGCGAAGGTGAGGGTAAAGTACCCAACACTTATCCTTGATATGACCCGGTTTCTTGCAATGGTGACAAGTAGGAATGTTCCTCTTGTTGTTGTTGTTGTTGTGTCCTCGGTAGTAGCTCTTGTTAGCCGACACTAGCTCCACATTGTTAGCCGACACAAGCTCCCCCTTACCACCAAACAAACCCATGGACCCATGTTCTCGTTGAACTTGAGAACACACCTCATCAAGACTTGGAAGCTTGTCGGACCGAAGAATATGTTTGATGAGGTCATTGTAAGAAGGATTTAAAGTCAAGAGAAGACCGAACACCTTATCTTGCTCACGACGTTCGTTGATGACTACCGGATCCACCGAGCTTGGTCTCAACATTTCAAGCTCTGCCCAAAGAGATCTAAACTTTCCAAAATGCTTGGTAAACTCCATGTCCTCTTGGCTGAGGTTGTTGATAGCACGTTTGACTTCAAAAACCCGGTTCAAGTTAGTAACATTTCCAAAAACATTCTTGAGTGTATCCCACAACTCCTTTGCCGTCTCACAATATGAGTATGCTTCAAGAATAGGCGCCTCTAGAGAGTTTTGAATGAGCCCCAAAACGGTTTGGTCTTCTTGAAACCACTTCACCTCGTCGCAAGGGACAATCTCCTTGCCATCTTCACTTTCCTTTGGAGCTTCACCTTTCTCAATGTGACTCCAAAGTCCACGACCACACAAGGCCGTCTTTGTGGTCCTCGCCCACAACAAATAGTTACCTCCCTTGAGAGTAACCGGAATAACCAAATTCTTCATGACATCCATGACCAAAAATTTCAAGAACAAGCTTCAAGCTTTCAAAATCTTAGAAACCGAAAGAAGAAATTGTACTTAGAGAACGAGAATAGCTAGGATCTTAGGAACCTGGCTCTGATACCATGTAAGTTTTCGAAAGGAATTAGAGAAGATTAAGAACAAGTGAGTTTGAGAAAGATTTGAAGAAGAATGCGAGTTTGAAAGGTGAGAGAAGTGTGGTGAAGAAAGAGAGTTCTTCTCTTTTCATACCTATAAAAATGACCTAGATACAAACTATATATGGACACTACAAAGAGTATAAAATAATAACAAATATACAAGATATTTTGGCTTCAAGGTTCGAGTGAAAGCGACGGGTCCATGTTGTGTCTCTCCTTAAACAATCACGTGAGTGTCTCTTGTTTTGAAGCTCCAACGGTCACAACACATAGGGGAAGGATCTAGATGCTCATTTCTTCTTCTTCGCAACCTTAAACGGGCCTCTTTATTGGACTGGACAATGAGGCTTGAGGTGATGTCGAGGCTGTACGGATGGGCTTGTACGGATGGGCTTGTACGGACGAGGTTGTACGGACGGTCGTGGCTCGAGGCACTCGATCCCGGACATGATCATCTCTCGATCCCGGACATGATCATCTCGAACATGATCATTTCTATATCAAATTTACATTCACTGCCTCAAAGCAATGGTTTTGGGTTCTTATCCCATTTGGGAACAAATATCAACAAGTCTTTCTTCTCACTTTTAAACATTCTTCATGCCTCTCTAGCACTTGTAATCAATCAAGTTCATTGTATTATAACATATTCTAACACAAAATAACTGTATACAAGCCATTCACTGCCTCAAAGCAATGGTTTTGGGTTCTTATCCCATTTGGGACCAAATATCAACAAGTCTTACTTCTCACTTTTAAACAATCTTCATGCATCTCTAGCACTTGTAATCAATCAATTTCATTGTATTATAACATATTCTAACCCAAAATAACTTTATACAATCCATTTACAGCCTCAAAGCATTGGTTGTGGGTTCTTATCCCATTTGGGACCAAATTTTAACAAGTCTTTCTTCACACTTCTAAAGATTCTTCATCCACCTCTAGTACTTATAATCAATCAAATTCATTGTATTATAACATATTCTAACCCAAAATAACTTTATACAAGCCATTTACTGCCTCAAAGCATTGGTTGTGGGTTCTTATCCCATTTGGGACCAGATTTCAATAATTCTTTCTTCACACTTCTAAACATTCTTTATCCATCTCTAGGGCTTGTAATCAATCATATTCATTGTATTATAACATATTCTAATCCAAAATAACTTTATACAAGCCATTTACTGCCTCAAAGCATTTATTGTGGGTTTTTATCCCATTTGGGACCAAATTTCAACAAGTCTTTCTTCACACTTCTAAACATTCTTTACGCATGTCTAGCACTTGTAATCAATCAAATTCATTGTATTATAACATATTGTAACCTAAAATAACTTTATACAAGCCATTTACTGCCTCAAAGCATTGGTTGTGGGTTCTTATCCCATTTGGGACCAGATTTCAATAAGTCTTTCTTCACACTTCTAAACATTCTTCATCCATCTCTAGGGCTTGTAATCAATCAAATTCATTGTATTATAACATATTCTAATCCAAAATAACTTTTTACAAGCCATTTACTGCCTCAAAGCATTGGTTGTGGGTTTTTATCCCATTTGGTACCAAATTTCAACAAGTCTTTCTTCACACTTCTAAACATTCTTTATGCATGTCTAGCACTTGTAATCAATCAAATTCATTGTATTATAACATATTGTAACCCAAAATAACTTTATACAAGCCATTTACTGCCTCAAAGCATTGGTTGTGGGTTCTTATCCCATTTGGGACCAAATTTCAACAAGTCTTTCTTCACACTTCTAAAGATTCTTCATCATCTCTAGTACTTGTAATCAATCAAATTCATTGTATTATAACATCTTATATCCCAAAATAACTTTATACAAGCCATTTACAGCCTCAAAGCATTGGTTGTGGGTTTTTATCCCATTTGGGACCAGATTTCAATAAGTCTTTCTTCACACTTCTAAACATTCTTCATCCATCTCTAGCACTTGTAATCAATCAAATTCATTGTATTATAACATATTCTAACCCAAAATAACTTTTTACAATCCATTTACAGCCTCAAAGTATTGGTTGTGGGTTTTTATCCCATTTGGGACCAAATTTCAACAAGTCTTTCTTCACACTTCTAAACATTCTTTATGCATGTCTAGCACTTGTAATCAATCAAATTCATTGTATTATAAAATATTGTAACCCAAAATAACTTTATACAAGCCATTTACTGCCTCAAAGCATTGGTTGTGGGTTCTTATCCCATTTGGGACCAGATTTCAATAAGTCTTTCTTCACACTTCTAAACATTCTTCATCCATCTCTAGCACTTGTAATCAATCAAATTCATTGTATTATAACATATTCTAACCCAAAATAACTTTATACAATCCATTTACAGCCTCAAAGTATTGGTTGTGGGTTCTTATCCCATTTGGGACCAAATTTCAACAAGTCTTTCTTCACACTTCTAAAGATTCTTCATCATCTCTAGTACTTGTAATCAATCAAATTCATTGTATTATAACATCTTATATCCAAAAATAACTTTATACAAGCCATTTATAGCCTCAAAGCATTCGTTGTGGGTTCTTATCCCATTTGAGACCAGATTTCAGTAAGTCTTTCTTCACACTTCTAAGCATTCTTCATCCATCTCTAGCACTTGTAATCAATCAAATTCATTGTATTATAACATATTCTAACCCAAAATAACTTTATACAAGCTATTTACTGCCTCAAAGCATTGGTTGTGGGTTCTTATCCCATTTGGGACCAGATTTCAATAAGTCTTTCTTCACACTTCTAAACATTCTTCATCCATCTCTAGGACTTGTAATTAATCAAATTCATGGTATTATAACATATTCTAACCCAAAATAACTTTATACAAGCCATTTACTGCCTCAAAGCATTGGTTGTGGGTTTTTATCCCATTTGGGACCAAATTTCAACAAGTCTTTCTTCACACTTCTAAACATTCTTCACGCATGTCTAGCACTTGTAATCAATCAAATTCATTGTATTATAACATATTGTAACCTAAAATAACTTTATACAAGCCATTTACTGCCTCAAAGCATTGGTTGTGGGTTTTTATCCCATTTGGGACCAAATTTCAACAAGTCTTTCTTCACACTTCTAAACATTCTTCATCCATCTCTAGCACTTGTAATCAATCAAATTCATTGTATTATAACATATTCTAACCCAAAATAACTTTATACAATCCATTTACAGCCTCAAAGCATTGGTTGTGGGTTCTTATCCCATTTGGGACCAAATTTTAACAAGTCTTTCTTCACACTTCTAAAGATTCTTCATCCATCTCTAGTACTTATAATCAATCAAATTCATTGTATTATAACATATTCTAACCCAAAATAACTGTATACAAGCCATTCACTGCCTCAAAGCAATGGTTTTGGGTTCTTATCCCATTTGGAAACAAATATCAACAAGTCTTTCTTCTCACTTTTAAACATTCTTCATGCCTCTCTAGCACTTGTAATCAATCAAGTTCATTGTATTATAACATATTCTAACACAAAATAACTGTATACTGTTAGTTTCTATGAGACTAAGCTCACAATAGAGAGTAGACAGTCACTTGGTGAATGAATCTCTCTTTAACCATACAAGGGAACTCGATCTTAAGATGAAGAGACCATCAACTTGTGATGGAATCCACACACATATCCAACAATATATCCGAATATACTAGAGAGTAAATCGATTATATGAAGGAGAAAGCTTCTAGTGTGAGACTAATCCTTGTCTAGTACAACAACACTTAGAGTTTGTGTACTTGAGATAAAGAGGAATTAGAATCAGTAATCTAGAGAATAAAGAGTAAATAAAGAAGAGTTTAAGGTGTATTTAACAAGTATTAGGCTGCCTTAAGGGCAGCCCCTAAATCGTTACACTCTAGCTATCTACATTATGATTATTAGTTAAGCAAATGTAGAGAGAAGAGATGGACGAATTTGATAAACAAAATACTTGTATAAACTTGTGAATTAGCACCTTACAAAGGAGGGAGGCTACTACAATATATAGAGGAGGAGCTCTAGGGTTTTCTCTTTTACAAATGAAGTGAAAGTGACATGAGGAGAGAGGGAAAGAAGCTTTGAGCGCCCAAGGATGAAAGGGACAGCTCTCCAACGTCTCTTTGGTCACATGTGACCTTTCTTAAGCTCACATGTGACTCTTCTCACCCACTTGCATTCCTTGGTACAACATGTGATCTTCTAGATGTTTTGCACGCCCATTAGGTCTTGTAATGACCCGTGTTTTGCACATCTTTATCTTCATGTATTGACCCTTGTTTTGCACATCTTCATCTTCATATGTTGACCCTAGATTTGCACATCTTATGTTTGACCCGGACTTTGCACATTCGTATCTTGTCTTGATGACTTGACCCGAACTTTGCACTTTCGTGTCTTGAGTCGTTGACCCTAACTTTGCACATTAGGTCTTGATAACTTTGACCCTAACTTTGCACATTAGGTCTCAATACTCCCCCTCAAGCTTAAGTGTAGAGACATCGGAGGTTAAGCTTGGAGATACACGAGCCAAGTTGAGTGTCACACTTCATTGAACACCATTAAGCTCGACCTCTTCTTCTAGACTTCATCTTTAGGTATTCCTTTTCTTCTTCCTCTCTAATACTCCCCCTCAAGCTTGGGCAGCGGGAACCAAAGGCCAAGCTTGCAACACGCAAAGGACTACCTCATTAAAAACCTTAACAAAGAAAACCTCTTGGGACAAAACTTTGTTAAGGGAAAAAGAGTATAGTCTTCACGGTTGAATAATGTAGCTATGGCCATGGTTTGAATGTGAGATTGCTTTGGCTTCTTGCTTTGACTTCTTGTTGAGACTCTAATTCTCCGTGTGAGTACTCGCTTGAGGACCTTCTCCTTCTCGGTCACCACCATGAATTGATCTTCCTTGAGTCAAGCTACCAATATACAACCGGTTCTCTTCCTCTCTTCTAGCTTTTGGATGGCTTTCTTTCTCTTTTGTACCTTCAACCAAAAGATGTAAAGAAATCTTAAGTATATTGGCCACAAGAATAACATTAAGCTAGATTGAGACAAAAGCGAACAAACTTAAATTGAACTAGCCTCTTACTAAACTCAATTTAAACACATGAGTATAAAATCAGATTTTAAACATGCAAATTCAGTTTAATAATGAACCAACCAGTTTAATAGTCATGAATTTAATTCCTAAAAACATGTTTTAAACATGACAAATTAAACATGATAAATCCAAATTAATTCAAGGCATTTCTCTAAAAACAAATCCCAAAATTCACTCTCTAAATTCAGATTCTAAGCATGACAAATTCACTTTAAATGCATGACTAATCTGAATAAAATAAGAGCAATGAATTAAAGCTATTGAAAGAGTTAAGGGATTTAGAGATAGCCTTTTGTCTTCATTGTTGTAAATGTATTGGTTGAGACTTGTTTTGCACCACCATTTGAGTTTCTGCCCCATGGGTCTCCTCATCATGGTTGATGACTACAAGAACTCAATCCACCTCTTCTACATCCAAATTTGGATCAGCTTCATGGTTGGCTTGGAGACTTCTTCTTCAGCCGCTTCCTTGTAGGATCACTGGAGCTTCATTCGCAGCTCCTCATTGCATATAAGCACCAAAACGTGAGGGAGATGATCCATCGGTTTACCACCAGCCTTGCACCTTCACTAGTCCTTCCATCTAGCTTTATCTCTCTCGGTCAGCTTAAATAGGTTCACCACGCTTGAGAGAGCCATCTACATTCTTCCCTCGGGTCATCCTTTGTACCGCCGGAGTTTTAGTATTGTGGTTGGTTATAACCGGCTCTAAACTCCACACGCTTGTCTTGCTTCTTTCTATCTTCTTTGTAGCTTCCATAAGCTTGAGAGAGAGATAGAACATTTCTTCAATTCAAGTTTGCTTGGATAGAAAATGGTTGCAAATCTTGAATGAGACCTCTTGTGAAAAAAAATCTTCTAGATATCCATAAGGGTTGTCGAAACTTTTCTCCCCCTCAAGGTTGGCTTGTAATTTTAATGAGAGCCAATCTTGAAAGCTTGTGCACACCCTTCTTCATTTCCACAACATTGATCGCATCATTAGCCTCATTCGATCAAGTCGATAAAACACTCGATCATGTCAATGTTGCACTTGATCGATTCAATGTATCCATTTGTCTAACTCAACAAGGAGCTCGATCAAACAACTCGAGCTAGACCAAGAGCTCTAGCTTATTCCACCTTAGCCTCCTCTTTTGGTCAGCCTCTTAGGTTCACCACTTTGGGTCTTCCTTTGGGACTGTCTTGAGCTTGACTAGGCTGGATTCTTCTTCTTTGTAACTTTCTTTGAAACCTCTTGACAACACCAAGTCTAGCAGCCATTAGCTCTTAAAGCTAATCCTCCTTCATTATCCCTTCTTGGAACAACATCAAGACTAGTCTTCTAACGCTTCTTTCATGACCGCTTCTTAGGTTTCAAGGGCTCCAATTTGGCTTCTTTTGAAGCTCTTTTCGTGGCCAGGAAATGGCCAATCGATACTTTAACCGACCTCAATGGTCGATTGCTTCTTCTCGATCGCGTCAGATTGATATATGTCCATTATATCGGGCATAACTTTCGATCGACAGCTCCGGTGTGGGTGATCTCACTTTCGCTGGAAAGCTTACTCAATTTCCAAGAACGTTTATGAAGAACGTGGAAGATGAATCCCAGCGGAAGGCCGTCGTACGAGTAAATCTTTAGGACGCTTTGACAGAGAATTTGCTTGGATACCAAGCATGGGCTTCTTCCTCTAAGAGTTTTCATTTCTTTTAGTCCTTCATGACTTAATTCCTCTTCTTATGGACCTCTTTGCCTCATCTTGTGTTTCTCTTTGAGAATGTCCACACATGCCTCCTCTCCTTTAAACCTTCAACATGAGATTTAAAGAAAAATTTTAAAGTATATGTTGTGGGGTTTTAAGAAAAACACTTAATAAAACTTGAGAAACCAAATGAGAGAATTCATAGAACTTTAGGAATGAAACTTTATTTCTCTTTTAAATACTATATCTATTTTATGAAAATATTTAAACTGAATGTGAAATATTTCAAATATTTTCAAAAACAAATTTAAACTATTTTCAAATAAATATAAATATTTAAATTTAAATTTAAATAAATTCAAATTTGAAATTCAAATTTCAATACTTGAAAAAGATGAATTTAAATTTAAAAGAGAGAGTTTAGAAGTTAGCCTTTAAATTTAGAGATGTGGTTTAAATCCTTTTTGGGACCACTCTCTTGATTTGTTCATGGCTTGGGCATGTCTTGAGTCAAGAGACCTTGTGCCTAGGATGGCTTGACATCTAGTGCACATCCAATCTTGAACTCCAACAACTTGACACTAACACACATGCTTTTGAGCTGATTCATCACCTTCCACCAGCTTGCCTTTCCATTAGGCCTCTCCACAAGAACCACAACCAAAGCATTCCCTCTCGGTAAGTCTCTCGGGTTTTACCCTTGTATCTTCCGGAGCTTTAACTAGGTTGTACGTTCTTGTGGTTTCTAAAGCTTAGTGGCCCTTGGTTCTAACTACAAACATTGTGTTGTGCCATCTTAAGACAGCAAACTCACCATCTTCAACGATTGAACCTGTTTTACACTTATACGAACAGATTCTAAACAAGAGATGGTGAGAGATTAGAGAGTAAAATACTGAAAATAAAGAGAGAGAGAGAGAATATATAACAAGAGTATAAGAGAATGATAAAGAATAAGTAACAAGAGATTATAGAGTATAAGCGCAAGTAAAGAGAATGAACATAAGTAAAGAAGAATAGCGGAAGCACATAGAATGAGCATAAGTAAAAGAGAATAGAGAATTTGCTCAAGAGTTCAAATGGACAGAGTTTTTCTCTGTTTTCTTGAGTTTTAAAGACACTTTAACAGCCAAGAGCATCCAAGAATCATTAAGAGTTTGGTGCTTTAATGGCTGAAACATAATGGACCGATGGGCGATCGATTTACCCATCGGTTAAAGACATGAACCCACTGAAATAACACATGAACAAGAGTTTTCCAGTGGCTTTAAATCAACATGAACCACGAAATACCATATAGAAGATGATTTTCGTGGCCTTAGTTGTAAAGAAAAGCAAAAGAAACCTTTGGAACAAAACAGTTTGTCCAACGGTTACAAAGATGCATCTTTAGAAACAAGCTTATATCCAATGGACTAAGCTATATGGAGATGCCAAAACAAAAATCTCTCTCCCCCTCAAGCTTGAACGTGGGCATTACAACAGTACCAAGAACAAGCTTTCAACAACAAGAGGTGGGAGAGAAAGACTTTTAAAAACAACAAAGAAAGAGAATGCTTTAAGAACGAGTTCTAGAGTTCTTGAGGAACCAAGAGAGCAACTTGCTCTGATACCATGTTAGTTTCTATGAGACTAAGCTCACAATAGAGAGTAGACAGTCACTTGGTGAATGAATCTCTCTTTAACCATACAAGGGAACTCGATCTTAAGATGAAGAGACCATCAACTTGTGATGGAATCCACACACATATCCAACAATATATCCGAATATACTAGAGAGTAAATCGATTATATGAAGGAGAAAGCTTCTAGTGTGAGACTAATCCTTGTCTAGTACAACAACACTTAGAGTTTGTGTACTTGAGATAAAGAGGAATTAGAATCAGTAATCTAGAGAATAAAGAGTAAATAAAGAAGAGTTTAAGGTGTATTTAACAAGTATTAGGCTGCCTTAAGGGCAGCCCCTAAATCGTTACACTCTAGCTATCTACATTATGATTATTAGTTAAGCAAATGTAGAGAGAAGAGATGGACGAATTTGATAAACAAAATACTTGTATAAACTTGTGAATTAGCACCTTACAAAGGAGGGAGGCTACTACAATATATAGAGGAGGAGCTCTAGGGTTTTCTCTTTTACAAATGAAGTGAAAGTGACATGAGGAGAGAGGGAAAGAAGCTTTGAGCGCCCAAGGATGAAAGGGACAGCTCTCCAACGTCTCTTTGGTCACATGTGACCTTTCTTAAGCTCACATGTGACTCTTCTCACCCACTTGCATTCCTTGGTACAACATGTGATCTTCTAGATGTTTTGCACGCCCATTAGGTCTTGTAATGACCCGTGTTTTGCACATCTTTATCTTCATGTATTGACCCTTGTTTTGCACATCTTCATCTTCATATGTTGACCCTAGATTTGCACATCTTATGTTTGACCCGGACTTTGCACATTCGTATCTTGTCTTGATGACTTGACCCGAACTTTGCACTTTCGTGTCTTGAGTCGTTGACCCTAACTTTGCACATTAGGTCTTGATAACTTTGACCCTAACTTTGCACATTAGGTCTCAATACTCCCCCTCAAGCTTAAGTGTAGAGACATCGGAGGTTAAGCTTGGAGATACACGAGCCAAGTTGAGTGTCACACTTCATTGAACACCATTAAGCTCGACCTCTTCTTCTAGACTTCATCTTTAGGTATTCCTTTTCTTCTTCCTCTCTAATACTCCCCCTCAAGCTTGGGCAGCGGGAACCAAAGGCCAAGCTTGCAACACGCAAAGGACTACCTCATTAAAAACCTTAACAAAGAAAACATCTTGGGACAAAACTTTGTTAAGGGAAAAAGAGTATAGTCTTCACGGTTGAATAATGTAGCTATGGCCATGGTTTGAATGTGAGATTGCTTTGGCTTCTTGCTTTGACTTCTTGTTGAGACTCTAATTCTCCGTGTGAGTACTCGCTTGAGGACCTTCTCCTTCTCGGTCACCACCATGAATTGATCTTCCTTGAGTCAAGCTACCAATATACAACCGGTTCTCTTCCTCTCTTCTAGCTTTTGGATGGCTTTCTTTCTCTTTTGTACCTTCAACCAAAAGATGTAAAGAAATCTTAAGTATATTGGCCACAAGAATAACATTAAGCTAGATTGAGACAAAAGCGAACAAACTTAAATTGAACTAGCCTCTTACTAAACTCAATTTAAACACATGAGTATAAAATCAGATTTTAAACATGCAAATTCAGTTTAATAATGAACCAACCAGTTTAATAGTCATGAATTTAATTCCTAAAAACATGTTTTAAACATGACAAATTAAACATGATAAATCCAAATTAATTCAAGGCATTTCTCTAAAAACAAATCCCAAAATTCACTCTCTAAATTCAGATTCTAAGCATGACAAATTCACTTTAAATGCATGACTAATCTGAATAAAATAAGAGCAATGAATTAAAGCTATTGAAAGAGTTAAGGGATTTAGAGATAGCCTTTTGTCTTCATTGTTGTAAATGTATTGGTTGAGACTTGTTTTGCACCACCATTTGAGTTTCTGCCCCATGGGTCTCCTCATCATGGTTGATGACTACAAGAACTCAATCCACCTCTTCTACATCCAAATTTGGATCAGCTTCATGGTTGGCTTGGAGACTTCTTCTTCAGCCGCTTCCTTGTAGGATCACTGGAGCTTCATTCGCAGCTCCTCATTGCATATAAGCACCAAAACGTGAGGGAGATGATCCATCGGTTTACCACCAGCCTTGCACCTTCACTAGTCCTTCCATCTAGCTTTATCTCTCTCGGTCAGCTTAAATAGGTTCACCACGCTTGAGAGAGCCATCTACATTCTTCCCTCGGGTCATCCTTTGTACCGCCGGAGTTTTAGTATTGTGGTTGGTTATAACCGGCTCTAAACTCCACACGCTTGTCTTGCTTCTTTCTATCTTCTTTGTAGCTTCCATAAGCTTGAGAGAGAGATAGAACATTTCTTCAATTCAAGTTTGCTTGGATAGAAAATGGTTGCAAATCTTGAATGAGACCTCTTGTGAAAAAAAATCTTCTAGATATCCATAAGGGTTGTCGAAACTTTTCTCCCCCTCAAGGTTGGCTTGTAATTTTAATGAGAGCCAATCTTGAAAGCTTGTGCACACCCTTCTTCATTTCCACAACATTGATCGCATCATTAGCCTCATTCGATCAAGTCGATAAAACACTCGATCATGTCAATGTTGCACTTGATCGATTCAATGTATCCATTTGTCTAACTCAACAAGGAGCTCGATCAAACAACTCGAGCTAGACCAAGAGCTCTAGCTTATTCCACCTTAGCCTCCTCTTTTGGTCAGCCTCTTAGGTTCACCACTTTGGGTCTTCCTTTGGGACTGTCTTGAGCTTGACTAGGCTGGATTCTTCTTCTTTGTAACTTTCTTTGAAACCTCTTGACAACACCAAGTCTAGCAGCCATTAGCTCTTAAAGCTAATCCTCCTTCATTATCCCTTCTTGGAACAACATCAAGACTAGTCTTCTAACGCTTCTTTCATGACCGCTTCTTAGGTTTCAAGGGCTCCAATTTGGCTTCTTTTGAAGCTCTTTTCGTGGCCAGGAAATGGCCAATCGATACTTTAACCGACCTCAATGGTCGATTGCTTCTTCTCGATCGCGTCAGATTGATATATGTCCATTATATCGGGCATAACTTTCGATCGACAGCTCCGGTGTGGGTGATCTCACTTTCGCTGGAAAGCTTACTCAATTTCCAAGAACGTTTATGAAGAACGTGGAAGATGAATCCCAGCGGAAGGCCGTCGTACGAGTAAATCTTTAGGACGCTTTGACAGAGAATTTGCTTGGATACCAAGCATGGGCTTCTTCCTCTAAGAGTTTTCATTTCTTTTAGTCCTTCATGACTTAATTCCTCTTCTTATGGACCTCTTTGCCTCATCTTGTGTTTCTCTTTGAGAATGTCCACACATGCCTCCTCTCCTTTAAACCTTCAACATGAGATTTAAAGAAAAATTTTAAAGTATATGTTGTGGGGTTTTAAGAAAAACACTTAATAAAACTTGAGAAACCAAATGAGAGAATTCATAGAACTTTAGGAATGAAACTTTATTTCTCTTTTAAATACTATATCTATTTTATGAAAATATTTAAACTGAATGTGAAATATTTCAAATATTTTCAAAAACAAATTTAAACTATTTTCAAATAAATATAAATATTTAAATTTAAATTTAAATAAATTCAAATTTGAAATTCAAATTTCAATACTTGAAAAAGATGAATTTAAATTTAAAAGAGAGAGTTTAGAAGTTAGCCTTTAAATTTAGAGATGTGGTTTAAATCCTTTTTGGGACCACTCTCTTGATTTGTTCATGGCTTGGGCCATGTCTTGAGTCAAGAGACCTTGTGCCTAGGATGGCTTGACATCTAGTGCACATCCAATCTTGAACTCCAACAACTTGACACTAACACACATGCTTTTGAGCTGATTCATCACCTTCCACCAGCTTGCCTTTCCATTAGGCCTCTCCACAAGAACCACAACCAAAGCATTCCCTCTCGGTAAGTCTCTCGGGTTTTACCCTTGTATCTTCCGGAGCTTTAACTAGGTTGTACGTTCTTGTGGTTTCTAAAGCTTAGTGGCCCTTGGTTCTAACTACAAACATTGTGTTGTGCCATCTTAAGACAGCAAACTCACCATCTTCAACGATTGAACCTGTTTTACACTTATACGAACAGATTCTAAACAAGAGATGGTGAGAGATTAGAGAGTAAAATACTGAAAATAAAGAGAGAGAGAGAGAATATATAACAAGAGTATAAGAGAATGATAAAGAATAAGTAACAAGAGATTATAGAGTATAAGCGCAAGTAAAGAGAATGAACATAAGTAAAGAAGAATAGCGGAAGCACATAGAATGAGCATAAGTAAAAGAGAATAGAGAATTTGCTCAAGAGTTCAAATGGACAGAGTTTTTCTCTGTTTTCTTGAGTTTTAAAGACACTTTAACAGCCAAGAGCATCCAAGAATCATTAAGAGTTTGGTGCTTTAATGGCTGAAACATAATGGACCGATGGGCGATCGATTTACCCATCGGTTAAAGACATGAACCCACTGAAATAACACATGAACAAGAGTTTTCCAGTGGCTTTAAATCAACATGAACCACGAAATACCATATAGAAGATGATTTTCGTGGCCTTAGTTGTAAAGAAAAGCAAAAGAAACCTTTGGAACAAAACAGTTTGTCCAACGGTTACAAAGATGCATCTTTAGAAACAAGCTTATATCCAATGGACTAAGCTATATGGAGATGCCAAAACAAAAATCTCTCTCCCCCTCAAGCTTGAACGTGGGCATTACAACAGTACCAAGAACAAGCTTTCAACAACAAGAGGTGGGAGAGAAAGACTTTTAAAAACAACAAAGAAAGAGAATGCTTTAAGAACGAGTTCTAGAGTTCTTGAGGAACCAAGAGAGCAACTTGCTCTGATACCATGTTAGTTTCTATGAGACTAAGCTCACAATAGAGAGTAGACAGTCACTTGGTGAATGAATCTCTCTTTAACCATACAAGGGAACTCGATCTTAAGATGAAGAGACCATCAACTTGTGATGGAATCCACACACATATCCAACAATATATCCGAATATACTAGAGAGTAAATCGATTATATGAAGGAGAAAGCTTCTAGTGTGAGACTAATCCTTGTCTAGTACAACAACACTTAGAGTTTGTGTACTTGAGATAAAGAGGAATTAGAATCAGTAATCTAGAGAATAAAGAGTAAATAAAGAAGAGTTTAAGGTGTATTTAACAAGTATTAGGCTGCCTTAAGGGCAGCCCCTAAATCGTTACACTCTAGCTATCTACATTATGATTATTAGTTAAGCAAATGTAGAGAGAAGAGATGGACGAATTTGATAAACAAAATACTTGTATAAACTTGTGAATTAGCACCTTACAAAGGAGGGAGGCTACTACAATATATAGAGGAGGAGCTCTAGGGTTTTCTCTTTTACAAATGAAGTGAAAGTGACATGAGGAGAGAGGGAAAGAAGCTTTGAGCGCCCAAGGATGAAAGGGACAGCTCTCCAACGTCTCTTTGGTCACATGTGACCTTTCTTAAGCTCACATGTGACTCTTCTCACCCACTTGCATTCCTTGGTACAACATGTGATCTTCTAGATGTTTTGCACGCCCATTAGGTCTTGTAATGACCCGTGTTTTGCACATCTTTATCTTCATGTATTGACCCTTGTTTTGCACATCTTCATCTTCATATGTTGACCCTAGATTTGCACATCTTATGTTTGACCCGGACTTTGCACATTCGTATCTTGTCTTGATGACTTGACCCGAACTTTGCACTTTCGTGTCTTGAGTCGTTGACCCTAACTTTGCACATTAGGTCTTGATAACTTTGACCCTAACTTTGCACATTAGGTCTCAATACTCCCCCTCAAGCTTAAGTGTAGAGACATCGGAGGTTAAGCTTGGAGATACACGAGCCAAGTTGAGTGTCACACTTCATTGAACACCATTAAGCTCGACCTCTTCTTCTAGACTTCATCTTTAGGTATTCCTTTTCTTCTTCCTCTCTAATACTCCCCCTCAAGCTTGGGCAGCGGGAACCAAAGGCCAAGCTTGCAACACGCAAAGGACTACCTCATTAAAAACCTTAACAAAGAAAACCTCTTGGGACAAAACTTTGTTAAGGGAAAAAGAGTATAGTCTTCACGGTTGAATAATGTAGCTATGGCCATGGTTTGAATGTGAGATTGCTTTGGCTTCTTGCTTTGACTTCTTGTTGAGACTCTAATTCTCCGTGTGAGTACTCGCTTGAGGACCTTCTCCTTCTCGGTCACCACCATGAATTGATCTTCCTTGAGTCAAGCTACCAATATACAACCGGTTCTCTTCCTCTCTTCTAGCTTTTGGATGGCTTTCTTTCTCTTTTGTACCTTCAACCAAAAGATGTAAAGAAATCTTAAGTATATTGGCCACAAGAATAACATTAAGCTAGATTGAGACAAAAGCGAACAAACTTAAATTGAACTAGCCTCTTACTAAACTCAATTTAAACACATGAGTATAAAATCAGATTTTAAACATGCAAATTCAGTTTAATAATGAACCAACCAGTTTAATAGTCATGAATTTAATTCCTAAAAACATGTTTTAAACATGACAAATTAAACATGATAAATCCAAATTAATTCAAGGCATTTCTCTAAAAACAAATCCCAAAATTCACTCTCTAAATTCAGATTCTAAGCATGACAAATTCACTTTAAATGCATGACTAATCTGAATAAAATAAGAGCAATGAATTAAAGCTATTGAAAGAGTTAAGGGATTTAGAGATAGCCTTTTGTCTTCATTGTTGTAAATGTATTGGTTGAGACTTGTTTTGCACCACCATTTGAGTTTCTGCCCCATGGGTCTCCTCATCATGGTTGATGACTACAAGAACTCAATCCACCTCTTCTACATCCAAATTTGGATCAGCTTCATGGTTGGCTTGGAGACTTCTTCTTCAGCCGCTTCCTTGTAGGATCACTGGAGCTTCATTCGCAGCTCCTCATTGCATATAAGCACCAAAACGTGAGGGAGATGATCCATCGGTTTACCACCAGCCTTGCACCTTCACTAGTCCTTCCATCTAGCTTTATCTCTCTCGGTCAGCTTAAATAGGTTCACCACGCTTGAGAGAGCCATCTACATTCTTCCCTCGGGTCATCCTTTGTACCGCCGGAGTTTTAGTATTGTGGTTGGTTATAACCGGCTCTAAACTCCACACGCTTGTCTTGCTTCTTTCTATCTTCTTTGTAGCTTCCATAAGCTTGAGAGAGAGATAGAACATTTCTTCAATTCAAGTTTGCTTGGATAGAAAATGGTTGCAAATCTTGAATGAGACCTCTTGTGAAAAAAAATCTTCTAGATATCCATAAGGGTTGTCGAAACTTTTCTCCCCCTCAAGGTTGGCTTGTAATTTTAATGAGAGCCAATCTTGAAAGCTTGTGCACACCCTTCTTCATTTCCACAACATTGATCGCATCATTAGCCTCATTCGATCAAGTCGATAAAACACTCGATCATGTCAATGTTGCACTTGATCGATTCAATGTATCCATTTGTCTAACTCAACAAGGAGCTCGATCAAACAACTCGAGCTAGACCAAGAGCTCTAGCTTATTCCACCTTAGCCTCCTCTTTTGGTCAGCCTCTTAGGTTCACCACTTTGGGTCTTCCTTTGGGACTGTCTTGAGCTTGACTAGGCTGGATTCTTCTTCTTTGTAACTTTCTTTGAAACCTCTTGACAACACCAAGTCTAGCAGCCATTAGCTCTTAAAGCTAATCCTCCTTCATTATCCCTTCTTGGAACAACATCAAGACTAGTCTTCTAACGCTTCTTTCATGACCGCTTCTTAGGTTTCAAGGGCTCCAATTTGGCTTCTTTTGAAGCTCTTTTCGTGGCCAGGAAATGGCCAATCGATACTTTAACCGACCTCAATGGTCGATTGCTTCTTCTCGATCGCGTCAGATTGATATATGTCCATTATATCGGGCATAACTTTCGATCGACAGCTCCGGTGTGGGTGATCTCACTTTCGCTGGAAAGCTTACTCAATTTCCAAGAACGTTTATGAAGAACGTGGAAGATGAATCCCAGCGGAAGGCCGTCGTACGAGTAAATCTTTAGGACGCTTTGACAGAGAATTTGCTTGGATACCAAGCATGGGCTTCTTCCTCTAAGAGTTTTCATTTCTTTTAGTCCTTCATGACTTAATTCCTCTTCTTATGGACCTCTTTGCCTCATCTTGTGTTTCTCTTTGAGAATGTCCACACATGCCTCCTCTCCTTTAAACCTTCAACATGAGATTTAAAGAAAAATTTTAAAGTATATGTTGTGGGGTTTTAAGAAAAACACTTAATAAAACTTGAGAAACCAAATGAGAGAATTCATAGAACTTTAGGAATGAAACTTTATTTCTCTTTTAAATACTATATCTATTTTATGAAAATATTTAAACTGAATGTGAAATATTTCAAATATTTTCAAAAACAAATTTAAACTATTTTCAAATAAATATAAATATTTAAATTTAAATTTAAATAAATTCAAATTTGAAATTCAAATTTCAATACTTGAAAAAGATGAATTTAAATTTAAAAGAGAGAGTTTAGAAGTTAGCCTTTAAATTTAGAGATGTGGTTTAAATCCTTTTTGGGACCACTCTCTTGATTTGTTCATGGCTTGGGCCATGTCTTGAGTCAAGAGACCTTGTGCCTAGGATGGCTTGACATCTAGTGCACATCCAATCTTGAACTCCAACAACTTGACACTAACACACATGCTTTTGAGCTGATTCATCACCTTCCACCAGCTTGCCTTTCCATTAGGCCTCTCCACAAGAACCACAACCAAAGCATTCCCTCTCGGTAAGTCTCTCGGGTTTTACCCTTGTATCTTCCGGAGCTTTAACTAGGTTGTACGTTCTTGTGGTTTCTAAAGCTTAGTGGCCCTTGGTTCTAACTACAAACATTGTGTTGTGCCATCTTAAGACAGCAAACTCACCATCTTCAACGATTGAACCTGTTTTACACTTATACGAACAGATTCTAAACAAGAGATGGTGAGAGATTAGAGAGTAAAATACTGAAAATAAAGAGAGAGAGAGAGAATATATAACAAGAGTATAAGAGAATGATAAAGAATAAGTAACAAGAGATTATAGAGTATAAGCGCAAGTAAAGAGAATGAACATAAGTAAAGAAGAATAGCGGAAGCACATAGAATGAGCATAAGTAAAAGAGAATAGAGAATTTGCTCAAGAGTTCAAATGGACAGAGTTTTTCTCTGTTTTCTTGAGTTTTAAAGACACTTTAACAGCCAAGAGCATCCAAGAATCATTAAGAGTTTGGTGCTTTAATGGCTGAAACATAATGGACCGATGGGCGATCGATTTACCCATCGGTTAAAGACATGAACCCACTGAAATAACACATGAACAAGAGTTTTCCAGTGGCTTTAAATCAACATGAACCACGAAATACCATATAGAAGATGATTTTCGTGGCCTTAGTTGTAAAGAAAAGCAAAAGAAACCTTTGGAACAAAACAGTTTGTCCAACGGTTACAAAGATGCATCTTTAGAAACAAGCTTATATCCAATGGACTAAGCTATATGGAGATGCCAAAACAAAAATCTCTCTCCCCCTCAAGCTTGAACGTGGGCATTACAACAGTACCAAGAACAAGCTTTCAACAACAAGAGGTGGGAGAGAAAGACTTTTAAAAACAACAAAGAAAGAGAATGCTTTAAGAACGAGTTCTAGAGTTCTTGAGGAACCAAGAGAGCAACTTGCTCTGATACCATGTTAGTTTCTATGAGACTAAGCTCACAATAGAGAGTAGACAGTCACTTGGTGAATGAATCTCTCTTTAACCATACAAGGGAACTCGATCTTAAGATGAAGAGACCATCAACTTGTGATGGAATCCACACACATATCCAACAATATATCCGAATATACTAGAGAGTAAATCGATTATATGAAGGAGAAAGCTTCTAGTGTGAGACTAATCCTTGTCTAGTACAACAACACTTAGAGTTTGTGTACTTGAGATAAAGAGGAATTAGAATCAGTAATCTAGAGAATAAAGAGTAAATAAAGAAGAGTTTAAGGTGTATTTAACAAGTATTAGGCTGCCTTAAGGGCAGCCCCTAAATCGTTACACTCTAGCTATCTACATTATGATTATTAGTTAAGCAAATGTAGAGAGAAGAGATGGACGAATTTGATAAACAAAATACTTGTATAAACTTGTGAATTAGCACCTTACAAAGGAGGGAGGCTACTACAATATATAGAGGAGGAGCTCTAGGGTTTTCTCTTTTACAAATGAAGTGAAAGTGACATGAGGAGAGAGGGAAAGAAGCTTTGAGCGCCCAAGGATGAAAGGGACAGCTCTCCAACGTCTCTTTGGTCACATGTGACCTTTCTTAAGCTCACATGTGACTCTTCTCACCCACTTGCATTCCTTGGTACAACATGTGATCTTCTAGATGTTTTGCACGCCCATTAGGTCTTGTAATGACCCGTGTTTTGCACATCTTTATCTTCATGTATTGACCCTTGTTTTGCACATCTTCATCTTCATATGTTGACCCTAGATTTGCACATCTTATGTTTGACCCGGACTTTGCACATTCGTATCTTGTCTTGATGACTTGACCCGAACTTTGCACTTTCGTGTCTTGAGTCGTTGACCCTAACTTTGCACATTAGGTCTTGATAACTTTGACCCTAACTTTGCACATTAGGTCTCAATACTCCCCCTCAAGCTTAAGTGTAGAGACATCGGAGGTTAAGCTTGGAGATACACGAGCCAAGTTGAGTGTCACACTTCATTGAACACCATTAAGCTCGACCTCTTCTTCTAGACTTCATCTTTAGGTATTCCTTTTCTTCTTCCTCTCTAATACTCCCCCTCAAGCTTGGGCAGCGGGAACCAAAGGCCAAGCTTGCAACACGCAAAGGACTACCTCATTAAAAACCTTAACAAAGAAAACCTCTTGGGACAAAACTTTGTTAAGGGAAAAAGAGTATAGTCTTCACGGTTGAATAATGTAGCTATGGCCATGGTTTGAATGTGAGATTGCTTTGGCTTCTTGCTTTGACTTCTTGTTGAGACTCTAATTCTCCGTGTGAGTACTCGCTTGAGGACCTTCTCCTTCTCGGTCACCACCATGAATTGATCTTCCTTGAGTCAAGCTACCAATATACAACCGGTTCTCTTCCTCTCTTCTAGCTTTTGGATGGCTTTCTTTCTCTTTTGTACCTTCAACCAAAAGATGTAAAGAAATCTTAAGTATATTGGCCACAAGAATAACATTAAGCTAGATTGAGACAAAAGCGAACAAACTTAAATTGAACTAGCCTCTTACTAAACTCAATTTAAACACATGAGTATAAAATCAGATTTTAAACATGCAAATTCAGTTTAATAATGAACCAACCAGTTTAATAGTCATGAATTTAATTCCTAAAAACATGTTTTAAACATGACAAATTAAACATGATAAATCCAAATTAATTCAAGGCATTTCTCTAAAAACAAATCCCAAAATTCACTCTCTAAATTCAGATTCTAAGCATGACAAATTCACTTTAAATGCATGACTAATCTGAATAAAATAAGAGCAATGAATTAAAGCTATTGAAAGAGTTAAGGGATTTAGAGATAGCCTTTTGTCTTCATTGTTGTAAATGTATTGGTTGAGACTTGTTTTGCACCACCATTTGAGTTTCTGCCCCATGGGTCTCCTCATCATGGTTGATGACTACAAGAACTCAATCCACCTCTTCTACATCCAAATTTGGATCAGCTTCATGGTTGGCTTGGAGACTTCTTCTTCAGCCGCTTCCTTGTAGGATCACTGGAGCTTCATTCGCAGCTCCTCATTGCATATAAGCACCAAAACGTGAGGGAGATGATCCATCGGTTTACCACCAGCCTTGCACCTTCACTAGTCCTTCCATCTAGCTTTATCTCTCTCGGTCAGCTTAAATAGGTTCACCACGCTTGAGAGAGCCATCTACATTCTTCCCTCGGGTCATCCTTTGTACCGCCGGAGTTTTAGTATTGTGGTTGGTTATAACCGGCTCTAAACTCCACACGCTTGTCTTGCTTCTTTCTATCTTCTTTGTAGCTTCCATAAGCTTGAGAGAGAGATAGAACATTTCTTCAATTCAAGTTTGCTTGGATAGAAAATGGTTGCAAATCTTGAATGAGACCTCTTGTGAAAAAAAATCTTCTAGATATCCATAAGGGTTGTCGAAACTTTTCTCCCCCTCAAGGTTGGCTTGTAATTTTAATGAGAGCCAATCTTGAAAGCTTGTGCACACCCTTCTTCATTTCCACAACATTGATCGCATCATTAGCCTCATTCGATCAAGTCGATAAAACACTCGATCATGTCAATGTTGCACTTGATCGATTCAATGTATCCGTTTGTCTAACTCAACAAGGAGCTCGATCAAACAACTCGAGCTAGACCAAGAGCTCTAGCTTATTCCACCTTAGCCTCCTCTTTTGGTCAGCCTCTTAGGTTCACCACTTTGGGTCTTCCTTTGGGACTGTCTTGAGCTTGACTAGGCTGGATTCTTCTTCTTTGTAACTTTCTTTGAAACCTCTTGACAACACCAAGTCTAGCAGCCATTAGCTCTTAAAGCTAATCCTCCTTCATTATCCCTTCTTGGAACAACATCAAGACTAGTCTTCTAACGCTTCTTTCATGACCGCTTCTTAGGTTTCAAGGGCTCCAATTTGGCTTCTTTTGAAGCTCTTTTCGTGGCCAGGAAATGGCCAATCGATACTTTAACCGACCTCAATGGTCGATTGCTTCTTCTCGATCGCGTCAGATTGATATATGTCCATTATATCGGGCATAACTTTCGATCGACAGCTCCGGTGTGGGTGATCTCACTTTCGCTGGAAAGCTTACTCAATTTCCAAGAACGTTTATGAAGAACGTGGAAGATGAATCCCAGCGGAAGGCCGTCGTACGAGTAAATCTTTAGGACGCTTTGACAGAGAATTTGCTTGGATACCAAGCATGGGCTTCTTCCTCTAAGAGTTTTCATTTCTTTTAGTCCTTCATGACTTAATTCCTCTTCTTATGGACCTCTTTGCCTCATCTTGTGTTTCTCTTTGAGAATGTCCACACATGCCTCCTCTCCTTTAAACCTTCAACATGAGATTTAAAGAAAAATTTTAAAGTATATGTTGTGGGGTTTTAAGAAAAACACTTAATAAAACTTGAGAAACCAAATGAGAGAATTCATAGAACTTTAGGAATGAAACTTTATTTCTCTTTTAAATACTATATCTATTTTATGAAAATATTTAAACTGAATGTGAAATATTTCAAATATTTTCAAAAACAAATTTAAACTATTTTCAAATAAATATAAATATTTAAATTTAAATTTAAATAAATTCAAATTTGAAATTCAAATTTCAATACTTGAAATAGATGAATTTAAATTTAAAAGAGAGAGTTTAGAAGTTAGCCTTTAAATTTAGAGATGTGGTTTAAATCCTTTTTGGGACCACTCTCTTGATTTGTTCATGGCTTGGGCCATGTCTTGAGTCAAGAGACCTTGTGCCTAGGATGGCTTGACATCTAGTGCACATCCAATCTTGAACTCCAACAACTTGACACTAACACACATGCTTTTGAGCTGATTCATCACCTTCCACCAGCTTGCCTTTCCATTAGGCCTCTCCACAAGAACCACAACCAAAGCATTCCCTCTCGGTAAGTCTCTCGGGTTTCACCCTAGTATCTTCCGGAGCTTTAACTAGGTTGGACGTCCTTGTGGTTTCTAAAGCTTGGTGGCCCTTGGTTCTAACTACAAGCATTGTGTTGCGCCTTCTTGAGATAACAAACTCACCATCTTCAAAGATTGACCTGTTTTTAGACCATTAAAACAGATTCTAAACAAGAGATGGTGAGAGATTAGAGAATAAATTGCTGAAAATAAAGAGAGAGAGAGAATATATAACAAGAGTATAAGAGAATGATAAAGAATAAGTAACAAGAGATTATAGAGTATAAGCGCAAGTAAAGAGAATGAACATAAGTAAAGAAGAATAGCGGAAGCACATAGAATGAGCATAAGTAAAAGAGAATAGAGAATTTGCTCAAGAGTTCAAATGGACAGAGTTTTTCTCTGTTTTCTTGAGTTTTAAAGACACTTTAACAGCCAAGAGCATCCAAGAATCATTAAGAGTTTGGTGCTTTAATGGCTGAAACATAATGGACCGATGGGCGATCGATTTACCCATCGGTTAAAGACATGAACCCACTGAAATAACACATGAACAAGAGTTTTCCAGTGGCTTTAAATCAACATGAACCACGAAATACCATATAGAAGATGATTTTCGTGGCCTTAGTTGTAAAGAAAAGCAAAAGAAACCTTTGGAACAAAACAGTTTGTCCAACGGTTACAAAGATGCATCTTTAGAAACAAGCTTATATCCAATGGACTAAGCTATATGGAGATGCCAAAACAAAAATCTCTCTCCCCCTCAAGCTTGAACGTGGGCATTACAACAGTACCAAGAACAAGCTTTCAACAACAAGAGGTGGGAGAGAAAGACTTTTAAAAACAACAAAGAAAGAGAATGCTTTAAGAACGAGTTCTAGAGTTCTTGAGGAACCAAGAGAGCAACTTGCTCTGATACCATGTTAGTTTCTATGAGACTAAGCTCACAATAGAGAGTAGACAGTCACTTGGTGAATGAATCTCTCTTTAACCATACAAGGGAACTCGATCTTAAGATGAAGAGACCATCAACTTGTGATGGAATCCACACACATATCCAACAATATATCCGAATATACTAGAGAGTAAATCGATTATATGAAGGAGAAAGCTTCTAGTGTGAGACTAATCCTTGTCTAGTACAACAACACTTAGAGTTTGTGTACTTGAGATAAAGAGGAATTAGAATCAGTAATCTAGAGAATAAAGAGTAAATAAAGAAGAGTTTAAGGTGTATTTAACAAGTATTAGGCTGCCTTAAGGGCAGCCCCTAAATCGTTACACTCTAGCTATCTACATTATGATTATTAGTTAAGCAAATGTAGAGAGAAGAGATGGACGAATTTGATAAACAAAATACTTGTATAAACTTGTGAATTAGCACCTTACAAAGGAGGGAGGCTACTACAATATATAGAGGAGGAGCTCTAGGGTTTTCTCTTTTACAAATGAAGTGAAAGTGACATGAGGAGAGAGGGAAAGAAGCTTTGAGCGCCCAAGGATGAAAGGGACAGCTCTCCAACGTCTCTTTGGTCACATGTGACCTTTCTTAAGCTCACATGTGACTCTTCTCACCCACTTGCATTCCTTGGTACAACATGTGATCTTCTAGATGTTTTGCACGCCCATTAGGTCTTGTAATGACCCGTGTTTTGCACATCTTTATCTTCATGTATTGACCCTTGTTTTGCACATCTTCATCTTCATATGTTGACCCTAGATTTGCACATCTTATGTTTGACCCGGACTTTGCACATTCGTATCTTGTCTTGATGACTTGACCCGAACTTTGCACTTTCGTGTCTTGAGTCGTTGACCCTAACTTTGCACATTAGGTCTTGATAACTTTGACCCTAACTTTGCACATTAGGTCTCAATACTCCCCCTCAAGCTTAAGTGTAGAGACATCGGAGGTTAAGCTTGGAGATACACGAGCCAAGTTGAGTGTCACACTTCATTGAACACCATTAAGCTCGACCTCTTCTTCTAGACTTCATCTTTAGGTATTCCTTTTCTTCTTCCTCTCTAATACTCCCCCTCAAGCTTGGGCAGCGGGAACCAAAGGCCAAGCTTGCAACACGCAAAGGACTACCTCATTAAAAACCTTAACAAAGAAAACCTCTTGGGACAAAACTTTGTTAAGGGAAAAAGAGTATAGTCTTCACGGTTGAATAATGTAGCTATGGCCATGGTTTGAATGTGAGATTGCTTTGGCTTCTTGCTTTGACTTCTTGTTGAGACTCTAATTCTCCGTGTGAGTACTCGCTTGAGGACCTTCTCCTTCTCGGTCACCACCATGAATTGATCTTCCTTGAGTCAAGCTACCAATATACAACCGGTTCTCTTCCTCTCTTCTAGCTTTTGGATGGCTTTCTTTCTCTTTTGTACCTTCAACCAAAAGATGTAAAGAAATCTTAAGTATATTGGCCACAAGAATAACATTAAGCTAGATTGAGACAAAAGCGAACAAACTTAAATTGAACTAGCCTCTTACTAAACTCAATTTAAACACATGAGTATAAAATCAGATTTTAAACATGCAAATTCAGTTTAATAATGAACCAACCAGTTTAATAGTCATGAATTTAATTCCTAAAAACATGTTTTAAACATGACAAATTAAACATGATAAATCCAAATTAATTCAAGGCATTTCTCTAAAAACAAATCCCAAAATTCACTCTCTAAATTCAGATTCTAAGCATGACAAATTCACTTTAAATGCATGACTAATCTGAATAAAATAAGAGCAATGAATTAAAGCTATTGAAAGAGTTAAGGGATTTAGAGATAGCCTTTTGTCTTCATTGTTGTAAATGTATTGGTTGAGACTTGTTTTGCACCACCATTTGAGTTTCTGCCCCATGGGTCTCCTCATCATGGTTGATGACTACAAGAACTCAATCCACCTCTTCTACATCCAAATTTGGATCAGCTTCATGGTTGGCTTGGAGACTTCTTCTTCAGCCGCTTCCTTGTAGGATCACTGGAGCTTCATTCGCAGCTCCTCATTGCATATAAGCACCAAAACGTGAGGGAGATGATCCATCGGTTTACCACCAGCCTTGCACCTTCACTAGTCCTTCCATCTAGCTTTATCTCTCTCGGTCAGCTTAAATAGGTTCACCACGCTTGAGAGAGCCATCTACATTCTTCCCTCGGGTCATCCTTTGTACCGCCGGAGTTTTAGTATTGTGGTTGGTTATAACCGGCTCTAAACTCCACACGCTTGTCTTGCTTCTTTCTATCTTCTTTGTAGCTTCCATAAGCTTGAGAGAGAGATAGAACATTTCTTCAATTCAAGTTTGCTTGGATAGAAAATGGTTGCAAATCTTGAATGAGACCTCTTGTGAAAAAAAATCTTCTAGATATCCATAAGGGTTGTCGAAACTTTTCTCCCCCTCAAGGTTGGCTTGTAATTTTAATGAGAGCCAATCTTGAAAGCTTGTGCACACCCTTCTTCATTTCCACAACATTGATCGCATCATTAGCCTCATTCGATCAAGTCGATAAAACACTCGATCATGTCAATGTTGCACTTGATCGATTCAATGTATCCGTTTGTCTAACTCAACAAGGAGCTCGATCAAACAACTCGAGCTAGACCAAGAGCTCTAGCTTATTCCACCTTAGCCTCCTCTTTTGGTCAGCCTCTTAGGTTCACCACTTTGGGTCTTCCTTTGGGACTGTCTTGAGCTTGACTAGGCTGGATTCTTCTTCTTTGTAACTTTCTTTGAAACCTCTTGACAACACCAAGTCTAGCAGCCATTAGCTCTTAAAGCTAATCCTCCTTCATTATCCCTTCTTGGAACAACATCAAGACTAGTCTTCTAACGCTTCTTTCATGACCGCTTCTTAGGTTTCAAGGGCTCCAATTTGGCTTCTTTTGAAGCTCTTTTCGTGGCCAGGAAATGGCCAATCGATACTTTAACCGACCTCAATGGTCGATTGCTTCTTCTCGATCGCGTCAGATTGATATATGTCCATTATATCGGGCATAACTTTCGATCGACAGCTCCGGTGTGGGTGATCTCACTTTCGCTGGAAAGCTTACTCAATTTCCAAGAACGTTTATGAAGAACGTGGAAGATGAATCCCAGCGGAAGGCCGTCGTACGAGTAAATCTTTAGGACGCTTTGACAGAGAATTTGCTTGGATACCAAGCATGGGCTTCTTCCTCTAAGAGTTTTCATTTCTTTTAGTCCTTCATGACTTAATTCCTCTTCTTATGGACCTCTTTGCCTCATCTTGTGTTTCTCTTTGAGAATGTCCACACATGCCTCCTCTCCTTTAAACCTTCAACATGAGATTTAAAGAAAAATTTTAAAGTATATGTTGTGGGGTTTTAAGAAAAACACTTAATAAAACTTGAGAAACCAAATGAGAGAATTCATAGAACTTTAGGAATGAAACTTTATTTCTCTTTTAAATACTATATCTATTTTATGAAAATATTTAAACTGAATGTGAAATATTTCAAATATTTTCAAAAACAAATTTAAACTATTTTCAAATAAATATAAATATTTAAATTTAAATTTAAATAAATTCAAATTTGAAATTCAAATTTCAATACTTGAAAAAGATGAATTTAAATTTAAAAGAGAGAGTTTAGAAGTTAGCCTTTAAATTTAGAGATGTGGTTTAAATCCTTTTTGGGACCACTCTCTTGATTTGTTCATGGCTTGGGCCATGTCTTGAGTCAAGAGACCTTGTGCCTAGGATGGCTTGACATCTAGTGCACATCCAATCTTGAACTCCAACAACTTGACACTAACACACATGCTTTTGAGCTGATTCATCACCTTCCACCAGCTTGCCTTTCCATTAGGCCTCTCCACAAGAACCACAACCAAAGCATTCCCTCTCGGTAAGTCTCTCGGGTTTTACCCTTGTATCTTCCGGAGCTTTAACTAGGTTGTACGTTCTTGTGGTTTCTAAAGCTTAGTGGCCCTTGGTTCTAACTACAAACATTGTGTTGTGCCATCTTAAGACAGCAAACTCACCATCTTCAACGATTGAACCTGTTTTACACTTATACGAACAGATTCTAAACAAGAGATGGTGAGAGATTAGAGAGTAAAATACTGAAAATAAAGAGAGAGAGAGAGAATATATAACAAGAGTATAAGAGAATGATAAAGAATAAGTAACAAGAGATTATAGAGTATAAGCGCAAGTAAAGAGAATGAACATAAGTAAAGAAGAATAGCGGAAGCACATAGAATGAGCATAAGTAAAAGAGAATAGAGAATTTGCTCAAGAGTTCAAATGGACAGAGTTTTTCTCTGTTTTCTTGAGTTTTAAAGACACTTTAACAGCCAAGAGCATCCAAGAATCATTAAGAGTTTGGTGCTTTAATGGCTGAAACATAATGGACCGATGGGCGATCGATTTACCCATCGGTTAAAGACATGAACCCACTGAAATAACACATGAACAAGAGTTTTCCAGTGGCTTTAAATCAACATGAACCACGAAATACCATATAGAAGATGATTTTCGTGGCCTTAGTTGTAAAGAAAAGCAAAAGAAACCTTTGGAACAAAACAGTTTGTCCAACGGTTACAAAGATGCATCTTTAGAAACAAGCTTATATCCAATGGACTAAGCTATATGGAGATGCCAAAACAAAAATCTCTCTCCCCCTCAAGCTTGAACGTGGGCATTACAACAGTACCAAGAACAAGCTTTCAACAACAAGAGGTGGGAGAGAAAGACTTTTAAAAACAACAAAGAAAGAGAATGCTTTAAGAACGAGTTCTAGAGTTCTTGAGGAACCAAGAGAGCAACTTGCTCTGATACCATGTTAGTTTCTATGAGACTAAGCTCACAATAGAGAGTAGACAGTCACTTGGTGAATGAATCTCTCTTTAACCATACAAGGGAACTCGATCTTAAGATGAAGAGACCATCAACTTGTGATGGAATCCACACACATATCCAACAATATATCCGAATATACTAGAGAGTAAATCGATTATATGAAGGAGAAAGCTTCTAGTGTGAGACTAATCCTTGTCTAGTACAACAACACTTAGAGTTTGTGTACTTGAGATAAAGAGGAATTAGAATCAGTAATCTAGAGAATAAAGAGTAAATAAAGAAGAGTTTAAGGTGTATTTAACAAGTATTAGGCTGCCTTAAGGGCAGCCCCTAAATCGTTACACTCTAGCTATCTACATTATGATTATTAGTTAAGCAAATGTAGAGAGAAGAGATGGACGAATTTGATAAACAAAATACTTGTATAAACTTGTGAATTAGCACCTTACAAAGGAGGGAGGCTACTACAATATATAGAGGAGGAGCTCTAGGGTTTTCTCTTTTACAAATGAAGTGAAAGTGACATGAGGAGAGAGGGAAAGAAGCTTTGAGCGCCCAAGGATGAAAGGGACAGCTCTCCAACGTCTCTTTGGTCACATGTGACCTTTCTTAAGCTCACATGTGACTCTTCTCACCCACTTGCATTCCTTGGTACAACATGTGATCTTCTAGATGTTTTGCACGCCCATTAGGTCTTGTAATGACCCGTGTTTTGCACATCTTTATCTTCATGTATTGACCCTTGTTTTGCACATCTTCATCTTCATATGTTGACCCTAGATTTGCACATCTTATGTTTGACCCGGACTTTGCACATTCGTATCTTGTCTTGATGACTTGACCCGAACTTTGCACTTTCGTGTCTTGAGTCGTTGACCCTAACTTTGCACATTAGGTCTTGATAACTTTGACCCTAACTTTGCACATTAGGTCTCAATATTTACTACCTCAAAGCAATGTTTGTGGGTTCTTATCCCATTTGGGAGCAAACTTCAACAAGTCTTTCTTCACACTTCTAAACATTCTTAATCCATCTCTAGCACTTGAAATCAATCAAATTCATTGTGTTATAACATATTCTAACCCAAAATAACTTTATACAATCCATTTACTGCCTCAAAGCATTGGTTGTGGGTTCTTATTCCATTTGGGACCAAACTTCAACAAGTCTTTCTTCACACTTCTAAACATTCTTCATCCATCTCTAGCACTTGTAATCAATCAAATTCATTGTATTATAACATATTCTAACCCAAAATAACTTTATACAAGCCATTTACTGCCTCAAAGCATTGGTTGTTGGTTCTTATCCCATTTGGGACCAGATTTCAATAATTCTTTCTTCACACTTCTAAACATTCTTTATCCATCTCTAGGGCTTGTAATCAATCATATTCATTGTATTATAACATATTCTAATCCAAAATAACTTTATACAAGCCATTTACTGCCTCAAAGCATTTGTTGTGGGTTCTTATCCCATTTGGGACAAAATTTCACCAAGTCTTTCTTCACACTTATAAACATTCTTCATCCATCTGTAGCACTTGTAATCAATTAAATTTATTGTATTATAACATATTCTAACCCAAAATAACTTTATACAAGCCATTTACTGCCTCAAAGCATTGGTTGTGGGGTTTTATCCCATTTGGGACCAAATTTCAACAAGTCTTTCTTCACACTTCTAAACATTCTTTATGCATGTCTAGCACTTGTAATCAATCAAATTCATTGTATTATAACATATTCTAACCCAAAATAACTTTATACAATCCATTTACAGCCTCAAAGCATTGGTTGTGGGTTCTTATCCCATTTGGGACCAAATTTTAACAAGTCTTTCTTCACACTTCTAAACATTCTTCATCCATCTCTAGCACTTGTAATCAATCAAATTCATTGTATTATAACATATTCTAACCCAAAATAACTTTATACAATCCATTTACAGCCTCAAAGTATTGGTTGTGGGTTCTTATCCCATTTGGGACCAAATTTCAACAAGTCTTTCTTCACACTTCTAAAGATTCTTCATCATCTCTAGTACTTGTAATCAATCAAATTCATTGTATTATAACATCTTATATCCCAAAATAACTTTATACAAGCCATTTATAGCCTCAAAGCATTGGTTGTGGGTTCTTATCCCATTTGGGACCAGATTTCAATAAGTCTTTCTTCACACTTCTAAACATTCTTCATCCATCTCTAGCACTTGTAATCAATCAAATTCATTGTATTATAACATATTCTAACCCAAAATAACTTTTTACAATCCATTTACAGCCTCAAAGTATTGGTTGTGGGTTTTTATCCCATTTGGGACCAAATTTCAACAAGTCTTTCTTCACACTTCTAAACATTCTTTATGCATGTCTAGCACTTGTAATCAATCAAATTCATTGTATTATAACATATTCTAACCCAAAATAACTTTATACAAGCCATTTACTGCCTCAAAGCATTGGTTGTGGGTTCTTATCCCATTTGGGACCAGATTTCAATAAGTCTTTCTTCACACTTCTAAACATTCTTCATCCATCTCTAGCACTTGTAATCAATCAAATTCATTGTATTATAACATATTCTAACCCAAAATAACTTTATACAATCCATTTACAGCCTCAAAGTATTGGTTGTGGGTTCTTATCCCATTTGGGACCAAATTTCAACAAGTCTTTCTTCACACTTCTAAAGATTCTTGATCATCTCTAGTACTTGTAATCAATCAAATTCATTGTATTATAACATCTTATATCCCAAAATAACTTTATACAAGCCATTTATAGCCTCAAAGCATTGGTTGTGGGTTCTTATCCCATTTGAGACCAGATTTCAGTAAGTCTTTCTTCACACTTCTAAACATTCTTCATCCATCTCTAGCACTTGTAATCAATCAAATTCATTGTATTATAACATATTCTAACCCAAAATAACTTTATACAAGCCATTTACTGCCTCAAAGCATTGGTTGTGGGTTCTTATCCCATTTGGGACCAGATTTCAATAAGTCTTTCTTCACACTTCTAAACATTCTTCAACCATCTCTAGCACTTGTAATCAATCAAATTCATTGTATTATAACATATTCTAACCCAAAATAACTTTATACAAGCCATTTACTGCCTCAAAGCATTGGTTGTGGGTTCTTATCCCATTTGGGACCAGATTTCAATAAGTCTTTCTTCACACTTCTAAACATTCTTCATCCATCTCTAGCACTTGTAATCAATCAAATTCATTGTATTATAACATATTCTAATCCAAAACAACTTTATACAAGCCATTTACTGCCTCAAAGCATTGGTTGTGGGGTTTTATCCCATTTGGGACCAAATTTCAACAAGTCTTTCTTCACACTTCTAAACATTCTTTATGCATGTCTAGCACTTGTAATCAATCAAATTCATTGTATTATAACATATTGTAACCCAAAATAACTTTATACAAGCCATTTACTGCCTCAAAGCATTGGTTGTGGGTTCTTATCCCATTTAGGACCAGATTTCAATAAGTCTTTCTTCACACTTATAAACATTCTTCATCCATCTCTAGGGCTTGTAATCAATCAAATTTATTGTATTATAACATATTCTAATCCAAAATAACTTTATACAAGCCATTTACTGCCTCAAAGCATTGGTTGTGGGTTTTTATCCCATTTGGTACCAAATTTCAACAAGTCTTTCTTCACACTTCTAAACATTCTTTATGCATGTCTAGCACTTGTAATCAATCAAATTCATTGTATTATAAAATATTGTAACCCAAAATAACTTTATACAAGCCATTTACTGCCTCAAAGCATTGGTTGTGGGTTCTTATCCCATTTGGGACCAGATTTCAATAAGTCTTTCTTCACACTTCTAAACATTCTTCATCCATCTCTAGCACTTGTAATCAATCAAATTCATTGTATTATAACATATTCTAACCCAAAATAACTTTATACAATCCATTTACAGCCTCAAAGTATTGGTTGTGGGTTCTTATCCCATTTGGGACCAAATTTCAACAAGTCTTTCTTCACACTTCTAAAGATTCTTGATCATCTCTAGTACTTGTAATCAATCAAATTCATTGTATTATAACATCTTATATCCCAAAATAACTTTATACAAGCCATTTATAGCCTCAAAGCATTGGTTGTGGGTTCTTATCCCATTTGAGACCAGATTTCAGTAAATCTTTCTTCACACTTCTAAGCATTCTTCATCCATCTCTAGCACTTGTAATCAATCAAATTCATTGTATTATAACATATTCTAACCCAAAATAACTTTATACAAGCCATTTACTGCCTCAAAGCATTGGTTGTGGGTTCTTATCCCATATGGGACCAGATTTCAATAAGTCTTTCTTCACACTTCTAAACATTCTTCAACCATCTCTAGCACTTGTAATCAATCAAATTCATTGTATTATAACATATTCTAACCCAAAATAACTTTATACAATCCATTTACAGCCTCAAAGCATTAGTTGTGGGTTCTTATCCCATTTGGGACCAAATTTTAACAAGTCTTTCTTCACACTTCTAAAGATTCTTCATCCATCTCTAGTACTTATAATCAATTAAATTCATTGTATTATAACATATTCTAACCCAAAATAACTTTATACAAGCCATTTACTGCCTCAAAGCATTGGTTGTGGGTTCTTATCCCATTTGGGACCAGATTTCAATAAGTCTTTCTTCACACTTCTAAACATTCTTCATCCATCTCTAGGGCTTGTAATCAATCAAATTCATTGTATTATAACATATTCTAATCCAAAATAACTTTATACAAGCCATTTACTGCCTCAAAGCATTGGTTGTGGGGTTTTATCCCATTTGGGACCAAATTTCAACAAGTCTTTCTTCACACTTCTAAACATTCTTTATGCATGTCTAGCACTTGTAATCAATCAAATTCATTGTATTATAACATATTGTAACCCAAAATAACTTTATACAAGCCATTTACTGCCTCAAAGCATTGGTTGTGGGTTCTTATCCCATTTAGGACCAGATTTCAATAAGTCTTTCTTCACACTTATAAACATTCTTCATCCATCTCTAGGGCTTGTAATCAATCAAATTTATTGTATTATAACATATTCTAATCCAAAATAACTTTATACAAGCCATTTACTGCCTCAAAGCATTGGTTGTGGGTTTTTATCCCATTTGGTACCAAATTTCAACAAGTCTTTCTTCACACTTCTAAACATTCTTTATGCATGTCTAGCACTTGTAATCAATCAAATTCATTGTATTATAACATATTGTAACCCAAAATACCTTTATACAAGCCATTTACTGCCTCAAAGCATTGGTTGTGGGTTCTTATCCCATTTGGGACCAGATTTCAATAAGTCTTTCTTCACACTTCTAAACATTCTTCATCCATCTCTAGGACTTGTAATTAATCAAATTCATGGTATTATAACATATTCTAACCCAAAATAACTTTATACAAGCCATTTACTGCCTCAAAGCATTGGTTGTGGGTTCTTATCCCATTTGGGACCAGATTTCAATAAGTCTTTCTTCACACTTCTAAACATTCTTCATCCATCTCTAGTGTTTGTAATCAATCAAATTCATTGTATTATAACATATTCTAACCCAAAATAACTTTATACAATCCATTTACAGCCTCAAAGTATTGGTTGTGGGTTCTTATCCCATTTGGGACCAAATTTCAACAAGTCTTTCTTCACACTTCTAAAGATTCTTCATCATATCTAGTATTTGTAATCAATCAAATTCATTGTATTATAACATCTTATATCCCAAAATAACTTTATACAAGCCATTTATAGCCTCAAAGCATTGGTTGTGGGTTTTTATCCCATTTGGGACCAGATTTCAATAAGTCTTTCTTCACACTTCTAAACATTCTTCATCCATCTCTAGCACTTGTAATCAATCAAATTCATTGTATTATAACATATTCTAACCCAAAATAACTTTTTACAATCCATTTACAGCCTCAAAGTATTGGTTGTGGGTTTTTATCCCATTTGGGACCAAATTTCAACAAGTCTTTCTTCACACTTCTAAACATTCTTTATGCATGTCTAGCACTTGTAATCAATCAAATTCATTGTATTATAAAATATTGTAACCCAAAATAACTTTATACAAGCCATTTACTGCCTCAAAGCATTGGTTGTGGGTTCTTATCCCATTTGGGACCAGATTTCAATAAGTCTTTCTTCACACTTCTAAACATTCTTCATCCATCTCTAGCACTTGTAATCAATCAAATTCATTGTATTATAACATATTCTAACCCAAAATAACTTTATACAATCCATTTACAGCCTCAAAGTATTGGTTGTGGGTTCTTATCCCATTTGGGACCAAATTTCAACAAGTCTTTCTTCACACTTCTAAAGATTCTTCATCATCTCTAGTACTTGTAATCAATCAAATTCATTGTATTATAACATCTTATATCCCAAAATAACTTTATACAAGCCATTTATAGCCTCAAAGCATTGGTTGTGGGTTCTTATCCCATTTGAGACCAGATTTCAGTAAGTCTTTCTTGACACTTCTAAGCATTCTTCATCCATCTCTAGCACTTGTAATCAATCAAATTCATTGTATTATAACATATTCTAACCCAAAATAACTTTATACAAGCCATTTACTGCCTCAAAGCATTGGTTGTGGGTTCTTATCCCATATGGGACCAGATTTCAATAAGTCTTTCTTCACACTTCTAAACATTCTTCAACCATCTCTAGCACTTGTAATCAATCAAATTCATTGTATTATAACATATTCTAACCCAAAATAACTTTATACAATCCATTTACAGCCTCAAAGCATTAGTTGTGGGTTCTTATCCCATTTGGGACCAAATTTTAACAAGTCTTTCTTCACACTTCTAAAGATTCTTCATCCATCTCTAGTACTTATAATCAATTAAATTCATTGTATTATAACATATTCTAACCCAAAATAACTTTATACAAGCCATTTACTGCCTCAAAGCATTGGTTGTGGGTTCTTATCCCATTTGGGACCAGATTTCAATAAGTCTTTCTTCACACTTCTAAACATTCTTCATCCATCTCTAGGGCTTGTAATCAATCAAATTCATTGTATTATAACATATTCTAATCCAAAATAACTTTATACAAGCCATTTACTGCCTCAAAGCATTGGTTGTGGGGTTTTATCCCATTTGGGACCAAATTTCAACAAGTCTTTCTTCACACTTCTAAACATTCTTTATGCATGTCTAGCACTTGTAATCAATCAAATTCATTGTATTATAACATATTGTAACCCAAAATAACTTTATACAAGCCATTTACTGCCTCAAAGCATTGGTTGTGGGTTCTTATCCCATTTAGGACCAGATTTCAATAAGTCTTTCTTCACACTTATAAACATTCTTCATCCATCTCTAGGGCTTGTAATCAATCAAATTTATTGTATTATAACATATTCTAATCCAAAATAACTTTATACAAGCCATTTACTGCCTCAAAGCATTGGTTGTGGGGTTTTATCCCATTTGGGACCAAATTTCAACAAGTCTTTCTTCACACTTCTAAACATTCTTTATGCATGTCTAGCACTTGTAATCAATCAAATTCATTGTATTATAACATATTGTAACCCAAAATAACTTTATACAATCCATTTACAGCCTCAAAGCATTGGTTGTGGGTTCTTATCCCATTTGGGACCAAATTTTAACAAGTCTTTCTTCACACTTCTAAAGATTCTTCATCCATCTCTAGTACTTATAATCAATCAAATTCATTGTATTATAACATATTCTAACCCAAAATAACTTTATACAAGCCATTTACTGCCTCAAAGCATTGGTTGTTGGTTCTTATCCCATTTGGGACCAGATTTCAATAAGTCTTTCTTCACACTTCTAAACATTCTTCATCCATCTCTAGCACTTGTAATCAATCAAATTCATTGTATTATAACATATTCTAACCCAAAATAACTTTATACAATCCATTTACAGCCTCAAAGTATTGGTTGTGGGTTCTTATCCCATTTGGGACCAAATTTCAACAAGTCTTTCTTCACACTTCTAAAGATTCTTCATCATCTCTAGTACTTGTAATCAATCAAATTCATTGTATTATAACATCTTATATCCCAAAATAACTTTATACAAGCCATTTATAGCCTCAAAGCATTGGTTGTGGGTTCTTATCCCATTTGAGACCAGATTTCAGTAAGTCTTTCTTCACACTTCTAAGCATTCTTCATCCATCTCTAGCACTTGTAATCAATCAAATTCATTGTATTATAACATATTCTAACCCAAAATAACTTTATACAAGCCATTTACTGCCTCAAAGCATTGGTTGTGGGTTCTTATCCCATATGGGACCAGATTTCAATAAGTCTTTCTTCACACTTCTAAACATTCTTCAACCATCTCTAGCACTTGTAATCAATCAAATTCATTGTATTATAACATATTCTAACCCAAAATAACTTTATACAATCCATTTACAGCCTCAAAGCATTAGTTGTGGGTTCTTATCCCATTTGGGACCAAATTTTAACAAGTCTTTCTTCACACTTCTAAAGATTCTTCATCCATCTCTAGTACTTATAATCAATTAAATTCATTGTATTATAACATATTCTAACCCAAAATAACTTTATACAAGCCATTTACTGCCTCAAAGCATTGGTTGTGGGTTCTTATCCCATTTGGGACCAGATTTCAATAAGTCTTTCTTCACACTTCTAAACATTCTTCATCCATCTCTAGGGCTTGTAATCAATCAGATTCATTGTATTATAACATATTCTAATCCAAAATAACTTTATACAAGCCATTTACTGCCTCAAAGCATTGGTTGTGGGGTTTTATCCCATTTGGGACCAAATTTCAACAAGTCTTTCTTCACACTTCTAAACATTCTTTATGCATGTCTAGCACTTGTAATCAATCAAATTCATTGTATTATAACATATTGTAACCCAAAATAACTTTATACAAGCCATTTACTGCCTCAAAGCATTGGTTGTGGGTTCTTATCCCATTTAGGACCAGATTTCAATAAGTCTTTCTTCACACTTATAAACATTCTTCATCCATCTCTAGGGCTTGTAATCAATCAAATTTATTGTATTATAACATATTCTAATCCAAAATAACTTTATACAAGCCATTTACTGCCTCAAAGCATTGGTTGTGGGGTTTTATCCCATTTGGGACCAAATTTCAACAAGTCTTTCTTCACACTTCTAAACATTCTTTATGCATGTCTAGCACTTGTAATCAATCAAATTCATTGTATTATAACATATTGTAACCCAAAATAACTTTATACAATCCATTTACAGCCTCAAAGCATTGGTTGTGGGTTCTTATCCCATTTGGGACCAAATTTTAACAAGTCTTTCTTCACACTTCTAAAGATTCTTCATCCATCTCTAGTACTTATAATCAATCAAATTCATTGTATTATAACATATTCTAACCCAAAATAACTTTATACAAGCCATTTACTGCCTCAAAGCATTGGTTGTTGGTTCTTATCCCATTTGGGACCAGATTTCAATAATTCTTTCTTCACACTTCTAAACATTCTTTATCCATCTCTAGGGCTTGTAATCAATCATATTCATTGTATTATAACATATTCTAATCCAAAATAACTTTATACAAGCCATTTACTGCCTCAAAGCATTTGTTGTGGGTTTTTATCCCATTTGGGACAAAATTTCAACAAGTCTTTCTTCACACTTATAAACATTCTTCATCCATCTCTAGGGCTTGTAATCAATCAAATTTATTGTATTATAACATATTCTAATCCAAAATAACTTTATACAAGCCATTTACTGCCTCAAAGCATTGGTTGTGGGGTTTTATCCCATTTGGGACCAAATTTCAACAAGTCTTTCTTCACACTTCTAAACATTCTTTATGCATGTCTAGCACTTGTAATCAATCAAATTCATTGTATTATAACATATTGTAACCCAAAATAACTTTATACAATCCATTTACAGCCTCAAAGCATTGGTTGTGGGTTCTTATCCCATTTGGGACCAAATTTTAACAAGTCTTTCTTCACACTTCTAAACATTCTTCATCCATCTCTAGTGTTTGTAATCAATCAAATTCATTGTATTATAACATATTCTAACCCAAAATAACTTTATACAATCCATTTACAGCCTCAAAGTATTGGTTGTGGGTTCTTATCCCATTTGGGACCAAATTTCAACAAGTCTTTCTTCACACTTCTAAAGATTCTTCATCATCTCTAGTACTTGTAATCAATCAAATTCATTGTATTATAACATCTTATATCCCAAAATAACTTTATACAAGCCATTTATAGCCTCAAAGCATTGGTTGTGGGTTTTTATCCCATTTGGGACCAGATTTCAATAAGTCTTTCTTCACACTTCTAAACATTCTTCATCCATCTCTAGCACTTGTAATCAATCAAATTCATTGTATTATAACATATTCTAACCCAAAATAACTTTTTACAATCCATTTACAGCCTCAAAGTATTGGTTGTGGGTTTTTATCCCATTTGGGACCAAATTTCAACAAGTCTTTCTTCACACTTCTACACATTCTTTATGCATGTCTAGCACTTGTAATCAATCAAATTCATTGTATTATAAAATATTGTAACCCAAAATAACTTTATACAAGCCATTTACTGCCTCAAAGCATTGGTTGTGGGTTCTTATCCCATTTGGGACCAGATTTCAATAAGTCTTTCTTCACACTTCTAAACATTCTTCATCCATCTCTAGCACTTGTAATCAATCAAATTCATTGTATTATAACATATTCTAACCCAAAATAACTTTATACAATCCATTTACAGTCTCAAAGTATTGGTTGTGGGTTCTTATCCCATTTGGGACCAAATTTCAACAAGTCTTTCTTCACACTTCTAAAGATTCTTCATCATCTCTAGTACTTGTAATCAATCAAATTCATTGTATTATAACATCTTATATCCCAAAATAACTTTATACAAGCCATTTATAGCCTCAAAGCATTGGTTGTGGGTTCTTATCCCATTTGAGACCAGATTTCAGTAAGTCTTTCTTCACACTTCTAAGCATTCTTCATCCATCTCTAGCACTTGTAATCAATCAAATTCATTGTATTATAACATATTCTAACCCAAAATAACTTTATACAAGCCATTTACTGCCTCAAAGCATTGGTTGTGGGTTCTTATCCCATATGGGACCAGATTTCAATAAGTCTTTCTTCACACTTCTAAACATTCTTCAACCATCTCTAGCACTTGTAATCAATCAAATTCATTGTATTATAACATATTCTAACCCAAAATAACTTTATACAATCCATTTACAGCCTCAAAGCATTAGTTGTGGGTTCTTATCCCATTTGGGACCAAATTTTAACAAGTCTTTCTTCACACTTCTAAAGATTCTTCATCCATCTCTAGTACTTATAATCAATTAAATTCATTGTATTATAACATATTCTAACCCAAAATAACTTTATACAAGCCATTTACTGCCTCAAAGCATTGGTTGTGGGTTCTTATCCCATTTGGGACCAGATTTCAATAAGTCTTTCTTCACACTTCTAAACATTCTTCATCCATCTCTAGGGCTTGTAATCAATCAAATTCATTGTATTATAACATATTCTAATCCAAAATAACTTTATACAAGCCATTTACTGCCTCAAAGCATTGGTTGTGGGGTTTTATCCCATTTGGGACCAAATTTCAACAAGTCTTTCTTCACACTTCTAAACATTCTTTATGCATGTCTAGCACTTGTAATCAATCAAATTCATTGTATTATAACATATTGTAACCCAAAATAACTTTATACAAGCCATTTACTGCCTCAAAGCATTGGTTGTGGGTTCTTATCCCATTTAGGACCAGATTTCAATAAGTCTTTCTTCACACTTATAAACATTCTTCATCCATCTCTAGGGCTTGTAATCAATCAAATTTATTGTATTATAACATATTCTAATCCAAAATAACTTTATACAAGCCATTTACTGCCTCAAAGCATTGGTTGTGGGGTTTTATCCCATTTGGGACCAAATTTCAACAAGTCTTTCTTCACACTTCTAAACATTCTTTATGCATGTCTAGCACTTGTAATCAATCAAATTCATTGTATTATAACATATTGTAACCCAAAATAACTTTATACAATCCATTTACAGCCTCAAAGCATTGGTTGTGGGTTCTTATCCCATTTGGGACAAAATTTTAACAAGTCTTTCTTCACACTTCTAAAGATTCTTCATCCATCTCTAGTACTTATAATCAATCAAATTCATTGTATTATAACATATTCTAACCCAAAATAACTTTATACAAGCCATTTACTGCCTCAAAGCATTGGTTGTTGGTTCTTATCCCATTTGGGACCAGATTTCAATAATTCTTTCTTCACACTTCTAAACATTCTTTATCCATCTCTAGGGCTTGTAATCAATCATATTCATTGTATTATAACATATTCTAATCCAAAATAACTTTATACAAGCCATTTACTGCCTCAAAGCATTTGTTGTGGGTTTTTATCCCATTTGGGACAAAATTTCAACAAGTCTTTCTTCACACTTCTAAACATTCTTTACGCATGTCTAGCACTTGTAATCAATCAAATTCATTGTATTATAACATATTGTAACCTAAAATAACTTTATACAAGCCATTTACTGCCTCAAAGCATTGGTTGTGGGTTCTTATCCCATTTGGGACCAGATTTCAATAAGTCTTTCTTCACACTTCTAAACATTCTTCATCCATCTCTAGGGCTTGTAATCAATCAAATTCATTGTATTATAACATATTCTAATCCAAAATAACTTTATACAAGCCATTTACTGCCTCAAAGCATTGGTTGTGGGTTTTTATCCCATTTGGTACCAAATTTCAACAAGTCTTTCTTCACACTTCTAAACATTCTTTATGCATGTCTAGCACTTGTAATCAATCAAATTCATTGTATTATAACATATTGTAACCCAAAATAACTTTATACAAGCCATTTACTGCCTCAAAGCATTGGTTGTGGGTTCTTATCCCATTTGGGACCAGATTTCAATAAGTCTTTCTTCACACTTCTAAACATTCTTCATCCATCTCTAGGACTTGTAATTAATCAAATTCATGGTATTATAACATATTCTAACCCAAAATAACTTTATACCAGCCATTTACTGCCTCAAAGCATTGGTTGTAGGTTCTTATCCCATTTGGGACCAGATTTCAATAAGTCTTTCTTCACACTTCTAAACATTCTTCATCCATCTCTAGTGTTTGTAATCAATCAAATTCATTGTATTATAACATATTCTAACCCAAAATAACTTTATACAATCCATTTACAGCCTCAAAGTATTGGTTGTGGGTTCTTATCCCATTTGGGACCAAATTTCAACAAGTCTTTCTTCACACTTCTAAACATTCTTCACGCATGTCTAGCACTTGTAATCAATCAAATTCATTGTATTATAACATATTGTAACCTAAAATAACTTTATACAAGCCATTTACTGCCTCAAAGCATTGGTTGTGGGTTCTTATCCCATTTGGGACCAGATTTCAATAAGTCTTTCTTCACACTTCTAAACATTCTTCATCCATCTCTAGTGTTTGTAATCAATCAAATTCATTGTGTTATAACATATTCTAACCCAAAATAATTTTATACAATCCATTTACAGCCTCAAAGTATTGGTTGTGGGTTCTTATCCCATTTGGGACCAAATTTCAACAAGTCTTTCTTCACACTTCTAAAGATTCTTCATCATCTCTAGTACTTGTAATCAATCAAATTCATTGTATTATAACATCTTATATCCCAAAATAACTTTATACAAGCCATTTACAGCCTCAAAGCATTGGTTGTGGGTTTTTATCCCATTTGGGACCAGATTTCAATAAGTCTTTCTTCACACTTCTAAACATTCTTCATCCATCTCTAGCACTTGTAATCAATCAAATTCATTGTATTATAACATATTCTAACCCAAAATAACTTTTTACAATCCATTTACAGCCTCAAAGTATTGGTTGTGGGTTTTTATCCCATTTGGGACCAAATTTCAACAAGTCTTTCTTCACACTTCTAAACATTCTTTATGCATGTCTAGCACTTGTAATCAATCAAATTCATTGTATTATAAAATATTGTAACCCAAAATAACTTTATACAAGCCATTTACTGCCTCAAAGCATTGGTTGTGGGTTCTTATCCCATTTGGGACCAGATTTCAATAAGTCTTTCTTCACACTTCTAAACATTCTTCATCCATCTCTAGCACTTGTAATCAATCAAATTCATTGTATTATAACATATTCTAACCCAAAATAACTTTATACAATCCATTTACAGCCTCAAAGTATTGGTTGTGGGTTCTTATCCCATTTGGGACCAAATTTCAACAAGTCTTTCTTCACACTTCTAAAGATTCTTCATCATCTCTAGTACTTGTAATCAATCAAATTCATTGTATTATAACATCTTATATCCCAAAATAACTTTATACAAGCCATTTATAGCCTCAAAGCATTGGTTGTGGGTTCTTATCCCATTTGAGACCAGATTTCAGTAAGTCTTTCTTCACACTTCTAAGCATTCTTCATCCATCTCTAGCACTTGTAATAAATCAAATTCATTGTATTATAACATATTCTAACCCAAAATAACTTTATACAAGCCATTTACTGCCTCAAAGCATTGGTTGTGGGTTCTTATCCCATATGGGACCAGATTTCAATAAGTCTTTCTTCACACTTCTAAACATTCTTCAACCATCTCTAGCACTTGTAATCAATCAAATTCATTGTATTATAACATATTCTAACCCAAAATAACTTTATACAATCCATTTACAGCCTCAAAGCATTGGTTGTGGGTTCTTATCCCATTTGGGACCAAATTTTAACAAGTCTTTCTTCACACTTCTAAAGATTCTTCATCCATCTCTAGTACTTATAATCAATTAAATTCATTGTATTATAACATATTCTCACCCAAAATAACTTTATACAAGCCATTTACTGCCTCAAAGCATTGGTTGTGGGTTCTTATCCCATTTGGGACCAGATTTCAATAAGTCTTTCTTCACACTTCTAAACATTCTTCATCCATCTCTAGGGCTTGTAATCAATCAAATTCATTGTATTATAACATATTCTAATCCAAAATAACTTTATACAAGCCATTTACTGCCTCAAAGCATTGGTTGTGGGTTTTTATCCCATTTGGGACCAAATTTCAACAAGTCTTTCTTCACACTTCTAAACATTCTTCATCCATCTCTAGCACTTGTAATCAATCAAATTCATTGTATTATAACATATTCTAACCCAAAATAACTTTATACAATCCATTTACAGCCTCAAAGCATTGGTTGTGGGTTCTTATCCCATTTGGGACCAAATTTTAACAAGTCTTTCTTCACACTTCTAAAGATTCTTCATCCATCTCTAGTACTTATAATCAATCAAATTCATTGTATTATAACATATTCTAACCCAAAATAACTTTATACAAGCCATTTACTGCCTCAAAGCATTGGTTGTGGGTTCTTATCCCATTTGGGACCAGATTTCAATTATTCTTTCTTCACACTTCTAAACATTCTTTATCCATCTCTAGGGCTTGTAATCAATCATATTCATTGTATTATAACATATTCTAATCCAAAATAACTTTATACAAGCCATTTACTGCCTCAAAGCATTTGTTGTGGGTTTTTATCCCATTTGGGACAAAATTTCAACAAGTCTTTCTTCACACTTCTAAACATTCTTTACGCATGTCTAGCACTTGTAATCAATCAAATTCATTGTATTATAACATATTGTAACCTAAAATAACTTTATACAAGCCATTTACTGCCTCAAAGCATTGGTTGTGGGTTCTTATCCCATTTGGGACCAGATTTCAATAAGTCTTTCTTCACACTTCTAAACATTCTTCATCCATCTCTAGGACTTGTAATTAATCAAATTCATGGTATTATAACATATTCTAACCCAAAATAACTTTATACCAGCCATTTACTGCCTCAAAGCATTGGTTGTAGGTTCTTATCCCATTTGGGACCAGATTTCAATAAGTCTTTCTTCACACTTCTAAACATTCTTCATCCATCTCTAGTGTTTGTAATCAATCAAATTCATTGTATTATAACATATTCTAACCCAAAATAACTTTATACAATCCATTTACAGCCTCAAAGTATTGGTTGTGGGTTCTTATCCCATTTGGGACCAAATTTCAACAAGTCTTTCTTCACACTTCTAAACATTCTTCACGCATGTCTAGCACTTGTAATCAATCAAATTCATTGTATTATAACATATTGTAACCTAAAATAACTTTATACAAGCGATTTACTGCCTCAAAGCATTGGTTGTGGGTTCTTATCCCATTTGGGACCAGATTTCAATAAGTCTTTCTTCACACTTCTAAACATTCTTCATCCATCTCTAGTGTTTGTAATCAATCAAATTCATTGTGTTATAACATATTCTAACCCAAAATAATTTTATACAATCCATTTACAGCCTCAAAGTATTGGTTGTGGGTTCTTATCCCATTTGGGACCAAATTTCAACAAGTCTTTCTTCACACTTCTAAAGATTCTTCATCATCTCTAGTACTTGTAATCAATCAAATTCATTGTATTATAACATCTTATATCCCAAAATAACTTTATACAAGCCATTTACAGCCTCAAAGCATTGGTTGTGGGTTTTTATCCCATTTGGGACCAGATTTCAATAAGTCTTTCTTCACACTTCTAAACATTCTTCATCCATCTCTAGCACTTGTAATCAATCAAATTCATTGTATTATAACATATTCTAACCCAAAATAACTTTTTACAATCCATTTACAGCCTCAAAGTATTGGTTGTGGGTTTTTATCCCATTTGGGACCAAATTTCAACAAGTCTTTCTTCACACTTCTAAACATTCTTTATGCATGTCTAGCACTTGTAATCAATCAAATTCATTGTATTATAAAATATTGTAACCCAAAATAACTTTATACAAGCCATTTACTGCCTCAAAGCATTGGTTGTGGGTTCTTATCCCATTTGGGACCAGATTTCAATAAGTCTTTCTTCACACTTCTAAACATTCTTCATCCATCTCTAGCACTTGTAATCAATCAAATTCATTGTATTATAACATATTCTAACCCAAAATAACTTTATACAATCCATTTACAGCCTCAAAGTATTGGTTGTGGGTTCTTATCCCATTTGGGACCAAATTTCAACAAGTCTTTCTTCACACTTCTAAAGATTCTTCATCATCTCTAGTACTTGTAATCAATCAAATTCATTGTATTATAACATCTTATATCCCAAAATAATTTTATACAAGCCATTTATAGCCTCAAAGCATTGGTTGTGGGTTCTTATCCCATTTGAGACCAGATTTCAGTAAGTCTTTCTTCACACTTCTAAGCATTCTTCATCCATCTCTAGCACTTGTAATAAATCAAATTCATTGTATTATAACATATTCTAACCCAAAATAACTTTATACAAGCCATTTACTGCCTCAAAGCATTGGTTGTGGGTTCTTATCCCATATGGGACCAGATTTCAATAAGTCTTTCTTCACACTTCTAAACATTCTTCAACCATCTCTAGCACTTGTAATCAATAAAATTCATTGTATTATAACATATTCTAACCCAAAATAACTTTATACAATCCATTTACAGCCTCAAAGCATTGGTTGTGGGTTCTTATCCCATTTGGGACCAAATTTTAACAAGTCTTTCTTCACACTTCTAAAGATTCTTCATCCATCTCTAGTACTTATAATCAATTAAATTCATTGTATTATAACATATTCTCACCCAAAATAACTTTATACAAGCCATTTACTGCCTCAAAGCATTGGTTGTGGGTTCTTATCCCATTTGGGACCAGATTTCAATAAGTCTTTCTTCACACTTCTAAACATTCTTCATCCATCTCTAGGGCTTGTAATCAATCAAATTCATTGTATTATAACATATTCTAATCCAAAATAACTTTATACAAGCCATTTACTGCCTCAAAGCATTGGTTGTGGGTTTTTATCCCATTTGGGACCAAATTTCAACAAGTCTTTCTTCACACTTCTAAACATTCTTCATCCATCTCTAGCACTTGTAATCAATCAAATTCATTGTATTATAACATATTCTAACCCAAAATAACTTTATACAATCCATTTACAGCCTCAAAGCATTGGTTGTGGGTTCTTATCCCATTTGGGACCAAATTTTAACAAGTCTTTCTTCACACTTCTAAAGATTCTTCATCCATCTCTAGTACTTATAATCAATTAAATTCATTGTATTATAACATATTCTCACCCAAAATAACTTTATACAAGCCATTTACTGCCTCAAAGCATTGGTTGTGGGTTCTTATCCCATATGGGACCAGATTTCAATAAGTCTTTCTTCACACTTCTAAACATTCTTCAACCATCTCTAGCACTTGTAATCAATAAAATTCATTGTATTATAACATATTCTAACCCAAAATAACTTTATACAATCCATTTACAGCCTCAAAGCATTGGTTGTGGGTTCTTATCCCATTTGGGACCAAATTTTAACAAGTCTTTCTTCACACTTCTAAAGATTCTTCATCCATCTCTAGTACTTATAATCAATTAAATTCATTGTATTATAACATATTCTCACCCAAAATAACTTTATACAAGCCATTTACTGCCTCAAAGCATTGGTTGTGGGTTCTTATCCCATTTGGGACCAGATTTCAATAAGTCTTTCTTCACACTTCTAAACATTCTTCATCCATCTCTAGGGCTTGTAATCAATCAAATTCATTGTATTATAACATATTCTAATCCAAAATAACTTTATACAAGCCATTTACTGCCTCAAAGCATTGGTTGTGGGTTTTTATCCCATTTGGGACCAAATTTCAACAAGTCTTTCTTCACACTTCTAAACATTCTTCATCCATCTCTAGCACTTGTAATCAATCAAATTCATTGTATTATAACATATTCTAACCCAAAATAACTTTATACAATCCATTTACAGCCTCAAAGCATTGGTTGTGGGTTCTTATCCCATTTGGGACCAAATTTTAACAAGTCTTTCTTCACACTTCTAAAGATTCTTCATCCATCTCTAGTACTTATAATCAATCAAATTCATTGTATTATAACATATTCTAACCCAAAATAACTTTATACAAGCCATTTACTGCCTCAAAGCATTGGTTGTGGGTTCTTATCCCATTTGGGACCAGATTTCAATTATTCTTTCTTCACACTTCTAAACATTCTTTATCCATCTCTAGGGCTTGTAATCAATCATATTCATTGTATTATAACATATTCTAATCCAAAATAACTTTATACAAGCCATTTACTGCCTCAAAGCATTTGTTGTGGGTTTTTATCCCATTTGGGACAAAATTTCAACAAGTCTTTCTTCACACTTCTAAACATTCTTTACGCATGTCTAGCACTTGTAATCAATCAAATTCATTGTATTATAACATATTGTAACCTAAAATAACTTTATACAAGCCATTTACTGCCTCAAAGCATTGGTTGTGGGTTCTTATCCCATTTGGGACCAGATTTCAATAAGTCTTTCTTCACACTTCTAAACATTCTTCATCCATCTCTAGGGCTTGTAATCAATCAAATTCATTGTATTATAACATATTCTAATCCAAAATAACTTTATACAAGCCATTTACTGCCTCAAAGCATTGGTTGTGGGTTTTTATCCCATTTGGTACCAAATTTCAACAAGTCTTTCTTCACACTTCTAAACATTCTTTATGCATGTCTAGCACTTGTAATCAATCAAATTCATTGTATTATAACATATTGTAACCCAAAATACCTTTATACAAGCCATTTACTGCCTCAAAGCATTGGTTGTGGGTTCTTATCCCATTTGGGACCAGATTTCAATAAGTCTTTCTTCACACTTCTAAACATTCTTCATCCATCTCTAGGACTTGTAATTAATCAAATTCATGGTATTATAACATATTCTAACCCAAAATAACTTTATACAAGCCATTTACTGCCTCAAAGCATTGGTTGTGGGTTCTTATCCCATTTGGGACCAGATTTCAATAAGTCTTTCTTCACACTTCTAAACATTCTTCATCCATCTCTAGTGTTTGTAATCAATCAAATTCATTGTATTATAACATATTCTAACCCAAAATAACTTTATACAATCCATTTACAGCCTCAAAGTATTGGTTGTGGGTTCTTATCCCATTTGGGACCAAATTTCAACAAGTCTTTCTTCACACTTCTAAAGATTCTTCATCATCTCTAGTACTTGTAATCAATCAAATTCATTGTATTATAACATCTTATATCCCAAAATAACTTTATACAAGCCATTTATAGCCTCAAAGCATTGGTTGTGGGTTTTTATCCCATTTGGGACCAGATTTCAATAAGTCTTTCTTCACACTTCTAAACATTCTTCATCCATCTCTAGCACTTGTAATCAATCAAATTCATTGTATTATAACATATTCTAACCCAAAATAACTTTTTACAATCCATTTACAGCCTCAAAGTATTGGTTGTGGGTTTTTATCCCATTTGGGACCAAATTTCAACAAGTCTTTCTTCACACTTCTAAACATTCTTTATGCATGTCTAGCACTTGTAATCAATCAAATTCATTGTATTATAAAATATTGTAACCCAAAATAACTTTATACAAGCCATTTACTGCCTCAAAGCATTGGTTGTGGGTTCTTATCCCATTTGGGACCAGATTTCAATAAGTCTTTCTTCACACTTCTAAACATTCTTCATCCATCTCTAGCACTTGTAATCAATCAAATTCATTGTATTATAACATATTCTAACCCAAAATAACTTTATACAATCCATTTACAGCCTCAAAGTATTGGTTGTGGGTTCTTATCCCATTTGGGACCAAATTTCAACAAGTCTTTCTTCACACTTCTAAAGATTCTTCATCATCTCTAGTACTTGTAATCAATCAAATTCATTGTATTATAACATCTTATATCCCAAAATAACTTTATACAAGCCATTTATAGCCTCAAAACATTGGTTGTGGGTTCTTATCCCATTTGAGACCAGATTTCAGTAAGTCTTTCTTCACACTTCTAAGCATTCTTCATCCATCTCTAGCACTTGTAATCAATCAAATTCATTGTATTATAACATATTCTAACCCAAAATAACTTTATACAAGCCATTTACTGCCTCAAAGCATTGGTTGTGGGTTCTTATCCCATATGGGACCAGATTTCAATAAGTCTTTCTTCACACTTCTAAACATTCTTCAACCATCTCTAGCACTTGTAATCAATCAAATTCATTGTATTATAACATATTCTAACCCAAAATAACTTTATACAATCCATTTACAGCCTCAAAGCATTAGTTGTGGGTTCTTATCCCATTTGGGACCAAATTTTAACAAGTCTTTCTTCACACTTCTAAAGATTCTTCATCCATCTCTAGTACTTATAATCAATTAAATTCATTGTATTATAACATATTCTAACCCAAAATAACTTTATACAAGCCATTTACTGCCTCAAAGCATTGGTTGTGGGTTCTTATCCCATTTGGGACCAGATTTCAATAAGTCTTTCTTCACACTTCTAAACATTCTTCATCCATCTCTAGGGCTTGTAATCAATCAAATTCATTGTATTATAACATATTCTAATCCAAAATAACTTTATACAAGCCATTTACTGCCTCAAAGCATTGGTTGTGGGGTTTTATCCCATTTGGGACCAAATTTCAACAAGTCTTTCTTCACACTTCTAAACATTCTTTATGCATGTCTAGCACTTGTAATCAATCAAATTCATTGTATTATAACATATTGTAACCCAAAATAACTTTATACAAGCCATTTACTGCCTCAAAGCATTGGTTGTGGGTTCTTATCCCATTTAGGACCAGATTTCAATAAGTCTTTCTTCACACTTATAAACATTCTTCATCCATCTCTAGGGCTTGTAATCAATCAAATTTATTGTATTATAACATATTCTAATCCAAAATAACTTTATACAAGCCATTTACTGCCTCAAAGCATTGGTTGTGGGGTTTTATCCCATTTGGGACCAAATTTCAACAAGTCTTTCTTCACACTTCTAAACATTCTTTATGCATGTCTAGCACTTGTAATCAATCAAATTCATTGTATTATAACATATTGTAACCCAAAATAACTTTATACAATCCATTTACAGCCTCAAAGCATTGGTTGTGGGTTCTTATCCCATTTGGGACCAAATTTTAACAAGTCTTTCTTCACACTTCTAAAGATTCTTCATCCATCTCTAGTACTTATAATCAATCAAATTCATTGTATTATAACATATTCTAACCCAAAACAACTTTATACAAGCCATTTACTGCCTCAAAGCATTGGTTGTTGGTTCTTATCCCATTTGGGACCAGATTTCAATAATTCTTTCTTCACACTTCTAAACTTCTTTATCCATCTCTAGGGCTTGTAATCAATCATATTCATTGTATTATAACATATTCTAATCCAAAATAACTTTATACAAGCCATTTACTGCCTCAAAGCATTTGTTGTGGGTTTTTATCCCATTTGGGACAAAATTTCAACAAGTCTTTCTTCACACTTCTAAACATTCTTTACGCATGTCTAGCACTTGTAATCAATCAAATTCATTGTATTATAACATATTGTAACCTAAAATAACTTTATACAAGCCATTTACTGCCTCAAAGCATTGGTTGTGGGTTCTTATCCCATTTGGGACCAGATTTCAATAAGTCTTTCTTCACACTTCTAAACATTCTTCATCCATCTCTAGGGCTTGTAATCAATCAAATTCATTGTATTATAACATATTCTAATCCAAAATAACTTTATACAAGCCATTTACTGCCTCAAAGCATTGGTTGTGGGGTTTTATCCCATTTGGGACCAAATTTCAACAAGTCTTTCTTCACACTTCTAAACATTCTTTATGCATGTCTAGCACTTGTAATCAATCAAATTCATTGTATTATAACATATTGTAACCCAAAATAACTTTATACAAGCCATTTACTGCCTCAAAGCATTGGTTGTGGGTTCTTATCCCATTTAGGACCAGATTTCAATAAGTCTTTCTTCACACTTATAAACATTCTTCATCCATCTCTAGGGCTTGTAATCAATCAAATTTATTGTATTATAACATATTCTAATCCAAAATAACTTTATACAAGCCATTTACTGCCTCAAAGCATTGGTTGTGGGGTTTTATCCCATTTGGGACCAAATTTCAACAAGTCTTTCTTCACACTTCTAAACATTCTTTATGCATTCTAGCACTTGTAATCAATCAAATTCATTGTATTATAACATATTGTAACCCAAAATAACTTTATACAAGCCATTTACTGCCTCAAAGCATTGGTTGTGGGTTCTTATCCCATTTAGGACCAGATTTCAATAATTCTTTCTTCACACTTCTAAACATTCTTTATCCATCTCTAGGGCTTGTAATCAATCATATTCATTGTATTATAACATATTCTAATCCAAAATAACTTTATACAAGCCATTTACTGCCTCAAAGCATTTGTTGTGGGTTTTTATCCCATTTGGGACAAAATTTCAACAAGTCTTTCTTCACACTTCTAAACATTCTTTACGCATGTCTAGCACTTGTAATCAATCAAATTCATTGTATTATAACATATTGTAACCTAAAATAACTTTATACAAGCCATTTACTGCCTCAAAGCATTGGTTGTGGCTTCTTATCCCATTTGGGACCAGATTTCAATAAGTCTTTCTTCACACTTCTAAACATTCTTCATCCATCTCTAGGGCTTGTAATCAATCAAATTTATTGTATTATAACATATTCTAATCCAAAATAACTTTATACAAGCCATTTACTGCCTCAAAGCATTGGTTGTGGGTTTTTATCCCATTTGGTACCAAATTTCAACAAGTCTTTCTTCACACTTCTAAACATTCTTTATGCATGTCTAGCACTTGTAATCAATCAAATTCATTGTATTATAACATATTGTAACCCAAAATAACTTTATACAAGCCATTTACTGCCTCAAAGCATTGGTTGTGGGTTCTTATCCCATTTGGGACCAGATTTCAATAAGTCTTTCTTCACACTTCTAAACATTCTTCATCCATCTCTAGGACTTGTAATTAATCAAATTCATGGTATTATAACATATTCTAACCCAAAATAACTTTATACCAGCCATTTACTGCCTCAAAGCATTGGTTGTAGGTTCTTATCCCATTTGGGACCAGATTTCAATAAGTCTTTCTTCACACTTCTAAACATTCTTCATCCATCTCTAGTGTTTGTAATCAATCAAATTCATTGTATTATAACATATTCTAACCCAAAATAACTTTATACAATCCATTTACAGCCTCAAAGTATTGGTTGTGGGTTCTTATCCCATTTGGGACCAAATTTCAACAAGTCTTTCTTCACACTTCTAAAGATTCTTCATCATCTCTAGTACTTGTAATCAATCAAATTCATTGTATTATAACATCTTATATCCCAAAATAACTTTATACAAGCCATTTATAGCCTCAAAGCATTGGTTGTGGGTTTTTATCCCATTTGGGACCAGATTTCAATAAGTCTTTCTTCACACTTCTAAACATTCTTCATCCATCTCTAGCACTTGTAATCAATCAAATTCATTGTATTATAACATATTCTAACCCAAAATAACTTTATACAATCCATTTACAGCCTCAAAGCATTAGTTGTGGGTTCTTATCCCATTTGGGACCAAATTTTAACAAGTCTTTCTTCACACTTCTAAAGATTCTTCATCCATCTCTAGTACTTATAATCAATTAAATTCATTGTATTATAACATATTCTAACCCAAAATAACTTTATACAAGCCATTTACTGCCTCAAAGCATTGGTTGTGGGTTCTTATCCCATTTGGGACCAGATTTCAATAAGTCTTTCTTCACACTTCTAAACATTCTTCATACATCTCTAGGGCTTGTAATCAATCAAATTCATTGTATTATAACATATTCTAATCCAAAATAACTTTATACAAGCCATTTACTGCCTCAAAGCATTGGTTGTGGGGTTTTATCCCATTTGGGACCAAATTTCAACAAGTCTTTCTTCACACTTCTAAACATTCTTTATGCATGTCTAGCACTTGTAATCAATCAAATTCATTGTATTATAACATATTGTAACCCAAAATAACTTTATACAAGCCATTTACTGCCTCAAAGCATTGGTTGTGGGTTCTTATCCCATTTAGGACAAGATTTCAATAAGTCTTTCTTCACACTTATAAACATTCTTCATCCATCTCTAGGGCTTGTAATCAATCAAATTTATTGTATTATAACATATTCTAATCCAAAATAACTTTATACAAGCCATTTACTGCCTCAAAGCATTGGTTGTGGGGTTTTATCCCATTTGGGACCAAATTTCAACAAGTCTTTCTTCACACTTCTAAACATTCTTTATGCATGTCTAGCACTTGTAATCAATCAAATTCATTGTATTATAACATATTGTAACCCAAAATAACTTTATACAATTCATTTACAGCCTCAAAGCATTGGTTGTGGGTTCTTATCCCATTTGGGACCAAATTTTAACAAGCCTTTCTTCACACTTCTAAAGATTCTTCATCCATCTCTAGTACTTATAATCAATCAAATTCATTGTATTATAACATATTCTAACCCAAAATAACTTTATACAAGCCATTTACTGCCTCAAAGCATTGGTTGTTGGTTCTTATCCCATTTGGGACCAGATTTCAATAATTCTTTCTTCACACTTCTAAACATTCTTTATCCATCTCTAGGGCTTGTAATCAATCATATTCATTGTATTATAACATATTCTAATCCAAAATAACTTTATACAAGCCATTTACTGCCTCAAAGCATTTGTTGTGGGTTTTTATCCCATTTGGGACAAAATTTCAACAAGTCTTTCTTCACACTTCTAAACATTCTTTACGCATGTCTAGCACTTGTAATCAATCAAATTCATTGTATTATAACATATTCTAACCCAAAATAACTTTATACAAGCCATTTACTGCCTCAAAGCATTGGTTGTGGGTTCTTATCCCATTTGGGACCAGATTTCAATAAGTCTTTCTTCACACTTCTAAACATTCTTCATCCATCTCTAGGGCTTGTAATCAATCAAATTCATTGTATTATAACATATTCTAATCCAAAATAACTTTATACAAGCCATTTACTGCCTCAAAGCATTGGTTGTGGGTTTTTATCCCATTTGGTACCAAATTTCAACAAGTCTTTCTTCACACTTCTAAACATTCTTTATGCATGTCTAGCACTTGTAATCAATCAAATTCATTGTATTATAACATATTGTAACCCAAAATAACTTTATACAAGCCATTTACTGCCTCAAAGCATTGGTTGTGGGTTCTTATCCCATTTGGGACCAGATTTCAATAAGTCTTTCTTCACACTTCTAAACATTCTTCATCCATCTCTAGGGCTTGTAATCAATCAAATTCATTGTATTATAACATATTCTAATCCAAAATAACTTTATACAAGCCATTTACTGTCTCAAAGCATTGGTTGTGGGTTTTTATCCCATTTGGTACCAAATTTCAACAAGTCTTTCTTCACACTTCTAAACATTCTTTATGCATGTCTAGCACTTGTAATCAATCAAATTCATTGTATTATAACATATTGTAACCCAAAATAACTTTATACAAGCCATTTACTGCCTCAAAGCATTGGTTGTGGGTTCTTATCCCATTTGGGACCAGATTTCAATAAGTCTTTCTTCACACTTCTAAACATTCTTCATCCATCTCTAGGACTTGTAATTAATCAAATTCATGGTATTATAACATATTCTAACCCAAAATAACTTTATACCAGCCATTTACTGCCTCAAAGCATTGGTTGTAGGTTCTTATCCCATTTGGGACCAGATTTCAATAAGTCTTTCTTCACACTTCTAAACATTCTTCATCCATCTCTAGTGTTTGTAATCAATCAAATTCATTGTATTATAACATATTCTAACCCAAAATAACTTTATACAATCCATTTACAGCCTCAAAGTATTGGTTGTGGGTTCTTATCCCATTTGGGACCAAATTTCAACAAGTCTTTCTTCACACTTCTAAAGATTCTTCATCATCTCTATGTAAGATTTCAAATAGAATGAGCTGCAAGATCCACTCTTCTCCATAAAACTCACAAGAAACTCACAAGAACACCAAATCTGAGTTTGTGTGTCTCTTGTGTAAAACCATCAAGAAACGAACTCAATAAGAGACATTCTTGAGGTTATAAACTAAGTAATACACGCCCATTTAAGCTGTATATACTTAAGAATAAGCATGAGAGGCAGCAGCTCTCTCACACCAAAACAGAACCCAAAACCCTTATGAAATCGATTAGAAGGAAAGGAGAGAATTAGATGAGAGAAAGGGATGAGACCAAGCATTGCCAAAGCTTGGTCTCTCCATGAGAATATAAAGATCAGAACTTCCCCATTTGAGAGTATAAGAGACGATTTTAGTATAGGGGAAGACTCCCCAAAGGAGAGCTTAGGTTTTATTATGCATAAGCTTACATATATATACTACAATGAATGGGATAAGATGTATCCCTTCTAACCCTATTCTCCAATGGTTCTATACATTTAAATCTACTTATTTAAACTTATATCTACACACAATATAGAGGAGAAAGTGACATGAAGAGAGAGGGCGAGCTGGTCCCAAGCTTAGATAGTGACATCTCCGAAAAAGCTTCAAATGCCCACTTGTGGTTTCTCTCTTTGGTTGCTTTATCTCCAACGTCTATATTGAGGTCTTGGGCGCCTAAGAATGATAGTGACAGGTCATAAACGTTCCTCTTAGCCCACATGTGACTCCTTGCAACTTGCATTGCTTCCACACACATGTGACTCCTCTTTTGGCGCTTAAACACATTCAAATCTAGGGACTTCTTCACTTCGTTCATCGACCCTAGATTTGCACATTCTTTATCATCTTGTTGTTGACCCTAGATTTGCACACCTTCATCTTCAAGATTGACCCGAACTTTGCACATTCTTCTTTGGTGATTAAACCCCGGTTTTGCACATCTTGGTGATGACTCGAACTTTGCACAACTTGATAACTTCATGAATGACCCGAACTTTGCACATCTTGATCACTTTATGAATGACCCGAACTTTGCACAAGCTTCGGTCTTGATAACTTTGACCCGAACTTTGCACACCTTGATCACGTGTGTGCCTAGAGACTGATCGTTCTAGTGGATAGATTGATCGATCCCTTGTTGTGAACGATCGGTCATTTCCTTGTTGTTGTGATCGATCGATCCCTTGATGTTGTGATCGATCGTTCCTTCATTGCTTGTGCTCATTTATTTCAATACTCCCCCTCAAGCTTGACCGGAAGGGATGGAGGTTAAGCTTGGACGTAAATGAGCATGATCAAGTATCACTCCTTGAACCACATGAACTCGCCCTAGTCTTCTAGACTTCGGAATCAAGCGTTCCCATTTGCTTCTTCCTCTCAATACTCCCCCTCAAGCTTGGACGTTGGGGACCAAAGGCCAAGCTTGCAACACGCAAATGACTACCTCATTAAAAACTTTAGCAAAGAAAACCTCTTGGGATAAAACTTTGCTAAGGGAAAAAGAGTATAGTCTTCACGGTTGAATGATTTAGCTATAGCCATGGTTTGAATGTAGGGTCACTTGGGCTTCTTGCTTTGACTTCTTGTTGAGACTCTAATCCTCCGTGTGTGTACTCGCTTAAGGAACTCCTCCTTTCGGTCACCACCATGGATTGATCTTTCTTTGTTTAGTCAAGCCACCATTAGCCTTGCTTCTTCCCTTTCCATACCATAGCTTTCATGATCCAACTGGTTCTCTTCTTCTCATCTAGCTTCTTTTGATGGCTTTCTTTCTCTTTTACACCTTCATTCAAAAGATGTAAAGAAATCTTAAGTATATGTGCCATAAGAATAACATTAAGCTTAGATGAGACTTGAGAGAACAAACTTAAATTAAACTACAAGAATATAAATCAAATAATAAACATGAAATGCTGTTTTTAAAACAAGCTAAATCCGATTTAAATAAAATTCAGTTCATAAAAACAGGATTTAACAAATTGACTAATGCCATATAGATTTTTTTTTTTAAAACTGATATTAAGCTTCTAAAAGAAACTTATAAAATACTTATAAAAATATTTTTCACCTTTTAAAATAATCTAAAAACGTTTGAAAAACACTTTAAAATATTTTTAACTTTAAAAATAATTTTAAACTCGTTTTTAAAAATATTTTCACCATTTAAAACCCAAAACTGAATTTAAGAAATATTCTAAAAGAGAATTTAAATTTAAATAAATTCAACATGATAAATCAAACTCAAAAATATGACTAACACTAATCATATTTTGACAACCTAACAATTCAAATCACAATCAACACCTAAAACCATTTTAAACAATGAAGACTCCAATTATGATCATCATGCAATTTCAAGTTCAAATATGAGCAATATAATCAACAAAATTTAAAGAGTAAAGTTTAGAATCAGCCTTTTGTCTTCTTTGTTGTAAATGGTTGGATGAGACTTGGTTTGCATCACCATTTGAGTTTCTGCCCATTGGTCTCCTCTTCATGGTTGGTGACTACTAGAACTCAATCCACCTCTCTTCTACATCCAGATTTGGATGAGCTTCTTGTTGATGAATGGACGGACGTACGGTTGAGACCCGGACACAGCTGATCGATCGGTCGAGAACTCATGGTCGATCGGTCGAGAGCTCATGGTCGATCGGTCGAGAAAATTTGGTCTCGATGATGGAGAGATCGATCGGTCGAGACAACTCGGTCTCGATGATGGAGATATCGATCGGTCGAGACAATTCGGTCTCGATGATGGAGAGATCGATCGGTCTCGATGATGAAGATGGAGAGATCGATCGGTCGAGAACTCATGGTCGGCTTGGAGACTTCTTCTCCAGCCGCTTCTTTCTTCTTTCTATCTTCTTTATAGCTTCTCTTGAAGCTTGAGAGAGATAGAACACTTCTTGACTTCAATTTGGCTTCATTGGAAGCTTTGTTCGTTGCCATTCAATGGCCAATCGATCCCTTAACCGACCTTCATGGTCGATTGCTTCTTCTTATTCGCGTCAGAATGATATGTGCCCACTGAATGGGTCATAACTTCTTAACGCCTGCTCGTATCTGGATGATTTTACTTCCACTGGAAAGATTACTCAATTTCCAAGAACTTGTATGAAGGACATTGAAGCTGAATCGCAGTGAAAAGCCTTCGTACGAGTCGATCTTTAAGACGCTTCGACAGAGACTTTGCTTCTTGCCGAGAATATAACCAGAATTTGTGACTTCGTAACCAAGATGTTGAATCATCTTGGGAACCAATAACTTGAGTTTTCTATGGCTTGGGCCATCCCTTGAGTCAAGAAACCTTGTGCCTAGTATAATTGACACCTAGTGCACATCCAATCTTGAACTCCAACAACGTGACGCTAACACACATGTCTTGAGTTGATTCATCACTTTCCACCAGCTTGCCTTTCCATTAGGCGTCTCCACAAGAACTTCAACCATAGCATTCACCCTCGGTAAGCCTCGCAGGTTCTCCCTTGATCTTCCGGAGCTTTGACTCGCTAGAAAGAACATCCTTGTGGTCTCCAAAGCTTGATGGCCATTGGTTCTAACTTCAAGCATTGTGTTGCGCCTTCAAGAACCAACAAGGTTCATAAGAGTATTTGTAACCAGAATGAGAGTATGAGTAACCAAGATTTTGAGAATAAGTAGCCAAGAGAATAGAGTAACCAGAATGAGAGATTTAGTAACCAAGAATAAGAGATTTTGCGGAATAGATAAGAGAATGAGTGTTTGGGTGTTTGTGGGTGTTTGGACAGAGATTTCCTCTGAATTTCTTTGCTTATAAAAGCCAAAGCAGCTCAGATCTTTCAACCTGGCTCTGATACCATGTAAGATTTCAAAGAGAATGAGCTGCAAGATCCACTCTTCTCCATAAAACTCACAAGAAACTCACAAGAACACCAAATCTGAGTTTGTGTGTCTCTTGTGTAAAACCATCAAGAAACGAACTCAATAAGAGACATTCTTGAGGTTATAAACTAAGTAATACACGCCCATTTAAGCTGTATATACTTAAGAATAAGCATGAGAGGCAGCAGCTCTCTCACACCAAAACAGAACCCAAAACCCTTATGAAATCGATTAGAAGGAAAGGAGAGAATTAGATGAGAGAAAGGGATGAGACCAAGCATTGCCAAAGCTTGGTCTCTCCATGAGAATATAAAGATCAGAACTTCCCCATTTGAGAGTATAAGAGACGATTTTAGTATAGGGGAAGACTCCCCAAAGGAGAGCTTAGGTTTTATTATGCATAAGCTTACATATATATACTACAATGAATGGGATAAGATGTATCCCTTCTAACCCTATTCTCCAATGGTTCTATACATTTAAATCTACTTATTTAAACTTATATCTACACACAATATAGAGGAGAAAGTGACATGAAGAGAGAGGGCGAGCTGGTCCCAAGCTTAGATAGTGACATCTCCGAAAAAGCTTCAAATGCCCACTTGTGGTTTCTCTCTTTGGTTGCTTTATCTCCAACGTCTATATTGAGGTCTTGGGCGCCTAAGAATGATAGTGACAGGTCATAAACGTTCCTCTTAGCCCACATGTGACTCCTTGCAACTTGCATTGCTTCCACACACATGTGACTCCTCTTTTGGCGCTTAAACACATTCAAATCTAGGGACTTCTTCACTTCGTTCATCGACCCTAGATTTGCACATTCTTTATCATCTTGTTGTTGACCCTAGATTTGCACACCTTCATCTTCAAGATTGACCCGAACTTTGCACATTCTTCTTTGGTGATTAAACCCCGGTTTTGCACATCTTGGTGATGACTCGAACTTTGCACAACTTGATAACTTCATGAATGACCCGAACTTTGCACATCTTGATCACTTTATGAATGACCCGAACTTTGCACAAGCTTCGGTCTTGATAACTTTGACCCGAACTTTGCACACCTTGATCACGTGTGTGCCTAGAGACTGATCGTTCTAGTGGATAGATTGATCGATCCCTTGTTGTGAACGATCGGTCATTTCCTTGTTGTTGTGATCGATCGATCCCTTGATGTTGTGATCGATCGTTCCTTCATTGCTTGTGCTCATTTATTTCAATACTCTAGTACTTGTAATCAATCAAATTCATTGTATTATAACATCTTATATCCCAAAATAACTTTATACAAGCCATTTATAGCCTCAAAGCATTGGTTGTGGGTTTTTATCCCATTTGGGACCAGATTTCAATAAGTCTTTCTTCACACTTCTAAACATTCTTCATCCATCTCTAGCACTTGTAATCAATCAAATTCATTGTATTATAACATATTCTAACCCAAAATAACTTTATACAATCCATTTACAGCCTCAAAGCATTAGTTGTGGGTTCTTATCCCATTTGGGACCAAATTTTAACAAGTCTTTCTTCACACTTCTAAAGATTCTTCATCCATCTCTAGTACTTATAATCAATTAAATTCATTGTATTATAACATATTCTAACCCAAAATAACTTTATACAAGCCATTTACTGCCTCAAAGCATTGGTTGTGGGTTCTTATCCCATTTGGGACCAGATTTCAATAAGTCTTTCTTCACACTTCTAAACATTCTTCATCCATCTCTAGGGCTTGTAATCAATCAAATTCATTGTATTATAACATATTCTAATCCAAAATAACTTTATACAAGCCATTTACTGCCTCAAAGCATTGGTTGTGGGGTTTTATCCCATTTGGGACCAAATTTCAACAAGTCTTTCTTCACACTTCTAAACATTCTTTATGCATGTCTAGCACTTGTAATCAATCAAATTCATTGTATTATAACATATTGTAACCCAAAATAACTTTATACAAGCCATTTACTGCCTCAAAGCATTGGTTGTGGGTTCTTATCCCATTTAGGACCAGATTTCAATAAGTCTTTCTTCACACTTATAAACATTCTTCATCCATCTCTAGGGCTTGTAATCAATCAAATTTATTGTATTATAACATATTCTAATCCAAAATAACTTTATACAAGCCATTTACTGCCTCAAAGCATTGGTTGTGGGGTTTTATCCCATTTGGGACCAAATTTCAACAAGTCTTTCTTCACACTTCTAAACATTCTTTATGCATGTCTAGCACTTGTAATCAATCAAATTCATTGTATTATAACATATTCTAATCCAAAATAACTTTATACAAGCCATTTACTGCCTCAAAGCATTGGTTGTGGGTTCTTATTCCATATGGGACCAGATTTCAATAAGTCTTTCTTCACACTTCTAAACATTCTTCAACCATCTCTAGCACTTGTAATCAATCAAATTCATTGTATTAAAACATATTCTAACCCAAAATAACTTTATACAATCCATTTACAGCCTCAAAGCATTGGTTGTGGGTTCTTATCCCATTTGGGACAAAATTTTAACAAGTCTTTCTTCACACTTCTAAAGATTCTTCATCCATCTCTAGTACTTATAATCAATCAAATTCATTGTATTATAACATATTCTAACCCAAAATAACTTTATACAAGCCATTTACTGCCTCAAAGCATTGGTTGTGGGTTTTTATCCCATTTGGGACCAAATTTCAACAAGTCTTTCTTCACACTTCTAAACATTCTTTATGCATGTCTAGCACTTGTAATCAATCAAATTCATTGTATTTTATCATATTCTAACCCAAAATAACCTTATACAAGCCATTTACTGCCTGAAAGCAATGATTGTGGGTTCTTATCCCATTTGGGACCAGATTTCAATAAGTCTTTCTTCACACTTCTAAACATTCTTTATGCATGTCTAGCACTTGTAATCAATCAAATTCATTGTATTATAACATATTCTAACAAAAAATAACTTTATACAGTCCATTTACAGCCTCAAAGCATTGGTTGTGGGTTCTTATCCCATCTGGGACCATATTTCAATAAGTCTTGCTTCACACTTCTAAAGATTCTTCATCCATCTCTAGCACTTGTAATCAATCAAATTCATTGTATTATAACATATTCTAACCCAAAATAACTTTATACAAGCCATTTATAGCATCAAGGCATTGCTTGTGGATTCTTATCCCATTTGGGACCATATTTCAATAAGTCTTTCTTTACACTTCTAAAGATTCTTCATCCATCTCTAGGGCTTGTAATCAATCAAATTCACTGTATTATAACATATTCTAACCCAAAATAACTTTATACAAGCCATTTACTGCCTCAAAGCATTGGTTGTGGGTTCTTATCCCATTTGGGACCAGATTTCAACAAGTCTTTCTTCACACTTCTAAACATTCTTCATCCATCTCTAGGGCTTGTAATCAATCAAATTCATTGTATTATAACATATTCTAATCCAAAATAACTTTATACAAGCCATTTACTGCCTCAAAGCATTGGTTGTGGGGTTTTATCCCATTTGGGACCAAATTTCAACAAGTCTTTCTTCACACTTCTAAACATTCTTTATGCATGTCTAGCACTTGTAATCAATCAAATTCATTGTATTATAACATATTGTAACCCAAAATAACTTTATACAAGCCATTTACTGCCTCAAAGCATTGGTTGTGGGTTCTTATCCCATTTAGGACCAGATTTCAATAAGTCTTTCTTCACACTTATAAACATTCTTCATCCATCTCTAGGGCTTGTAATCAATCAAATTTATTGTATTATAACATATTCTAATCCAAAATAACTTTATACAAGCCATTTACTGCCTCAAAGCATTGGTTGTTGGGTTTTATCCCATTTGGGACCAAATTTCAACAAGTCTTTCTTCACACTTCTAAACATTCTTTATGCATGTCTAGCACTTGTAATCAATCAAATTCATTGTATTATAACATATTCTAATCCAAAATAACTTTATACAAGCCATTTACTGCCTCAAAGCATTGGTTGTGGGTTCTTATCCCATATGGGACCAGATTTCAATAAGTCTTTCTTCACACTTCTAAACATTCTTCAACCATCTCTAGCACTTGTAATCAATCAAATTCATTGTATTAAAACATATTCTAACCCAAAATAACTTTATACAATCCATTTACAGCCTCAAAGCATTGGTTGTGGGTTCTTATCCCATTTGGGACAAAATTTTAACAAGTCTTTCTTCACACTTCTAAAGATTCTTCATCCATCTCTAGTACTTATAATCAATCAAATTCATTGTATTATAACATATTCTAACCCAAAATAACTTTATACAAGCCATTTACTGCCTCAAAGCATTGGTTGTGGGTTTTTATCCCATTTGGGACCAAATTTCAACAAGTCTTTCTTCACACTTCTAAACATTCTTTATGCATGTCTAGCACTTGTAATCAATCAAATTCATTGTATTTTATCATATTCTAACCCAAAATAACCTTATACAAGCCATTTACTGCCTGAAAGCAATGATTGTGGGTTCTTATCCCATTTGGGACCAGATTTCAATAAGTCTTTCTTCACACTTCTAAACATTCTTTATGCATGTCTAGCACTTGTAATCAATCAAATTCATTGTATTATAACATATTCTAACAAAAAATAACTTTATACAGTCCATTTACAGCCTCAAAGCATTGGTTGTGGGTTCTTATCCCATCTGGGACCATATTTCAATAAGTCTTGCTTCACACTTCTAAAGATTCTTCATCCATCTCTAGCACTTGTAATCAATCAAATTCATTGTATTATAACATATTCTAACCCAAAATAACTTTATACAAGCCATTTATAGCATCAAGGCATTGCTTGTGGATTCTTATCCCATTTGGGACCATATTTCAATAAGTCTTTCTTTACACTTCTAAAGATTCTTCATCCATCTCTAGGGCTTGTAATCAATCAAATTCATTGTATTATAACATATTCTAACCCAAAATAACTTTATACAAGCCATTTACTGCCTCAAAGCATTGGTTGTGGGTTCTTATCCCATTTGGGACCAGATTTCAACAAGTCTTTCTTCACACTTCTAAACATTCTTTATGCATGTCTAGCACTTGTAATCAATCAAATTCATTGTATTATAACATATTCTAACCTAAAATAACTTTATACAAGCCATTTACTGCCTCAAAGCATTGCTTGTGGGTTTTTATCCCATTTGGGACCAAATTTTAACAAGTCTTTCTTCACACTTCTAAACATTCTTTATGCATGTCTAGCACTTGTAATCAATCAACTTCATTGTATTATAACATATTGTAACCCAAAATAACTTTATACAAGCCATTTACTGCCTCAAAGCATTGGTTGTGGGTTCTTATCCCATTTGAGACCAGATTTCAATAAGTCTTTCTTCACACTTCTAAACATTCTTCATCCATCTCTAGTGTTTGTAATCAATCAAATTCATTGTATTATAACATATTCTAACCCAAAATAACTTTATACAATCCATTTACAGCCTCAAAGTATTGGTTGTGGGTTCTTATCCCATTTGGGACCAAATTTCAACAAGTCTTTCTTCACACTTCTAAAGATTCTTCATCATCTCTAGTACTTGTAATCAATCAAATTCATTGTATTATAACATCTTATATCCCAAAATAACTTTATACAAGCCATTTATAGCCTCAAAGCATTGGTTGTGGGTTTTTATCCCATTTGGGACCAGATTTCAATAAGTCTTTCTTCACACTTCTAAACATTCTTCATCCATCTCTAGCCCTTGTAATCAATCAAATTCATTGTATTATAACATATTCTAACCCAAAATAACTTTATACAATCCATTTACAGCCTCAAAGCATTAGTTGTGGGTTCTTATCCCATTTGGGACCAAATTTTAACAAGTCTTTCTTCACACTTCTAAAGATTCTTCATCCATCTCTAGTACTTATAATCAATTAAATTCATTGTATTATAACATATTCTAACCCAAAATAACTTTATACAAGCCATTTACTGCCTCAAAGCATTGGTTGTGGGTTCTTATCCCATTTGGGACCAGATTTCAATAAGTCTTTCTTCACACTTCTAAACATTCTTCATCCATCTCTAGGGCTTGTAATCAATCAAATTCATTGTATTATAACATATTCTAATCCAAAATAACTTTATACAAGCCATTTACTGCCTCAAAGCATTGGTTGTGGGGTTTTATCCCATTTGGGACCAAATTTCAACAAGTCTTTCTTCACACTTCTAAACATTCTTTATGCATGTCTAGCACTTGTAATCAATCAAATTCATTGTATTATAACATATTGTAACCCAAAATAACTTTATACAAGCCATTTACTGCCTCAAAGCATTGGTTGTGGGTTCTTATCCCATTTAGGACCAGATTTCAATAAGTCTTTCTTCACACTTATAAACATTCTTCATCCATCTCTAGGGCTTGTAATCAATCAAATTTATTGTATTATAACATATTCTAATCCAAAATAACTTTATACAAGCCATTTACTGCCTCAAAGCATTGGTTGTGGGGTTTTATCCCATTTGGGACCAAATTTCAACAAGTCTTTCTTCACACTTCTAAACATTCTTTATGCATGTCTAGCACTTGTAATCAATCAAATTCATTGTATTATAACATATTCTAATCCAAAATAACTTTATACAAGCCATTTACTGCCTCAAAGCATTGGTTGTGGGTTCTTATTCCATATGGGACCAGATTTCAATAAGTCTTTCTTCACACTTCTAAACATTCTTCAACCATCTCTAGCACTTGTAATCAATCAAATTCATTGTATTAAAACATATTCTAACCCAAAATAACTTTATACAATCCATTTACAGCCTCAAAGCATTGGTTGTGGGTTCTTATCCCATTTGGGACAAAATTTTAACAAGTCTTTCTTCACACTTCTAAAGATTCTTCATCCATCTCTAGTACTTATAATCAATCAAATTCATTGTATTATAACATATTCTAACCCAAAATAACTTTATACAAGCCATTTACTGCCTCAAAGCATTGGTTGTGGGTTTTTATCCCATTTGGGACCAAATTTCAACAAGTCTTTCTTCACACTTCTAAACATTCTTTATGCATGTCTAGCACTTGTAATCAATCAAATTCATTGTATTTTATCATATTCTAACCCAAAATAACCTTATACAAGCCATTTACTGCATGAAAGCAATGATTGTGGGTTCTTATCCCATTTGGGACCAGATTTCAATAAGTCTTTCTTCACACTTCTAAACATTCTTTATGCATGTCTAGCACTTGTAATCAATCAAATTCATTGTATTATAACATATTCTAACAAAAAATAACTTTATACAGTCCATTTACAGCCTCAAAGCATTGGTTGTGGGTTCTTATCCCATCTGGGACCATATTTCAATAAGTCTTGCTTCACACTTCTAAAGATTCTTCATCCATCTCTAGCACTTGTAATCAATCAAATTCATTGTATTATAACATATTCTAACCCAAAATAACTTTATACAAGCCATTTATAGCATCAAGGCATTGCTTGTGGATTCTTATCCCATTTGGGACCATATTTCAATAAGTCTTTCTTTACACTTCTAAAGATTCTTCATCCATCTCTAGGGCTTGTAATCAATCAAATTCATTGTATTATAACATATTCTAACCCAAAATAACTTTATACAAGCCATTTACTGCCTCAAAGCATTGGTTGTGGGTTCTTATCCCATTTGGGACCAGATTTCAACAAGTCTTTCTTCACACTTCTAAACATTCTTCATCCATCTCTAGGGCTTGTAATCAATCAAATTCATTGTATTATAACATATTCTAATCCAAAATAACTTTATACAAGCCATTTACTGCCTCAAAGCATTGGTTGTGGGGTTTTATCCCATTTGGGACCAAATTTCAACAAGTCTTTCTTCACACTTCTAAACATTCTTTATGCATGTCTAGCACTTGTAATCAATCAAATTCATTGTATTATAACATATTGTAACCCAAAATAACTTTATACAAGCCATTTACTGCCTCAAAGCATTGGTTGTGGGTTCTTATCCCATTTAGGACCAGATTTCAATAAGTCTTTCTTCACACTTATAAACATTCTTCATCCATCTCTAGGGCTTGTAATCAATCAAATTTATTGTATTATAACATATTCTAATCCAAAATAACTTTATACAAGCCATTTACTGCCTCAAAGCATTGGTTGTGGGGTTTTATCCCATTTGGGACCAAATTTCAACAAGTCTTTCTTCACACTTCTAAACATTCTTTATGCATGTCTAGCACTTGTAATCAATCAAATTCATTGTATTATAACATATTCTAATCCAAAATAACTTTATACAAGCCATTTACTGCCTCAAAGCATTGGTTGTGGGTTCTTATCCCATATGGGACCAGATTTCAATAAGTCTTTCTTCACACTTCTAAACATTCTTCAACCATCTCTAGCACTTGTAATCAATCAAATTCATTGTATTAAAACATATTCTAACCCAAAATAACTTTATACAATCCATTTACAGCCTCAAAGCATTGGTTGTGGGTTCTTATCCCATTTGGGACAAAATTTTAACAAGTCTTTCTTCACACTTCTAAAGATTCTTCATCCATCTCTAGTACTTATAATCAATCAAATTCATTGTATTATAACATATTCTAACCCAAAATAACTTTATACAAGCCATTTACTGCCTCAAAGCATTGGTTGTGGGTTTTTATCCCATTTGGGACCAAATTTCAACAAGTCTTTCTTCACACTTCTAAACATTCTTTATGCATGTCTAGCACTTGTAATCAATCAAATTCATTGTATTTTATCATATTCTAACCCAAAATAACCTTATACAAGCCATTTACTGCCTGAAAGCAATGATTGTGGGTTCTTATCCCATTTGGGACCAGATTTCAATAAGTCTTTCTTCACACTTCTAAACATTCTTTATGCATGTCTAGCACTTGTAATCAATCAAATTCATTGTATTATAACATATTCTAACAAAAAATAACTTTATACAGTCCATTTACAGCCTCAAAGCATTGGTTGTGGGTTCTTATCCCATCTGGGACCATATTTCAATAAGTCTTGCTTCACACTTCTAAAGATTCTTCATCCATCTCTAGCACTTGTAATCAATCAAATTCATTGTATTATAACATATTCTAACCCAAAATAACTTTATACAAGCCATTTATAGCATCAAGGCATTGCTTGTGGATTCTTATCCCATTTGGGACCATATTTCAATAAGTCTTTCTTTACACTTCTAAAGATTCTTCATCCATCTCTAGGGCTTGTAATCAATCAAATTCATTGTATTATAACATATTCTAACCCAAAATAACTTTATACAAGCCATTTACTGCCTCAAAGCATTGGTTGTGGGTTCTTATCCCATTTGGGACCAGATTTCAACAAGTCTTTCTTCACACTTCTAAACATTCTTTATGCATGTCTAGCACTTGTAATCAATCAAATTCATTGTATTATAACATATTCTAACCTAAAATAACTTTATACAAGCCATTTACTGCCTCAAAGCATTGCTTGTGGGTTTTTATCCCATTTGGGACCAAATTTTAACAAGTCTTTCTTCACACTTCTAAACATTCTTTATGCATGTCTAGCACTTGTAATCAATCAACTTCATTGTATTATAACATATTGTAACCCAAAATAACTTTATACAAGCCATTTACTGCCTCAAAGCATTGGTTGTGGGTTCTTATCCCATTTGAGACCAGATTTCAATAAGTCTTTCTTCACACTTCTAAACATTCTTCATCCATCTCTAGTGTTTGTAATCAATCAAATTCATTGTATTATAACATATTCTAACCCAAAATAACTTTATACAATCCATTTACAGCCTCAAAGTATTGGTTGTGGGTTCTTATCCCATTTGGGACCAAATTTCAACAAGTCTTTCTTCACACTTCTAAAGATTCTTCATCATCTCTAGTACTTGTAATCAATCAAATTCATTGTATTATAACATCTTATATCCCAAAATAACTTTATACAAGCCATTTATAGCCTCAAAGCATTGGTTGTGGGTTTTTATCCCATTTGGGACCAGATTTCAATAAGTCTTTCTTCACACTTCTAAACATTCTTCATCCATCTCTAGCCCTTGTAATCAATCAAATTCATTGTATTATAACATATTCTAACCCAAAATAACTTTATACAATCCATTTACAGCCTCAAAGCATTAGTTGTGGGTTCTTATCCCATTTGGGACCAAATTTTAACAAGTCTTTCTTCACACTTCTAAAGATTCTTCATCCATCTCTAGTACTTATAATCAATTAAATTCATTGTATTATAACATATTCTAACCCAAAATAACTTTATACAAGCCATTTACTGCCTCAAAGCATTGGTTGTGGGTTCTTATCCCATTTGGGACCAGATTTCAATAAGTCTTTCTTCACACTTCTAAACATTCTTCATCCATCTCTAGGGCTTGTAATCAATCAAATTCATTGTATTATAACATATTCTAATCCAAAATAACTTTATACAAGCCATTTACTGCCTCAAAGCATTGGTTGTGGGGTTTTATCCCATTTGGGACCAAATTTCAACAAGTCTTTCTTCACACTTCTAAACATTCTTTATGCATGTCTAGCACTTGTAATCAATCAAATTCATTGTATTATAACATATTGTAACCCAAAATAACTTTATACAAGCCATTTACTGCCTCAAAGCATTGGTTGTGGGTTCTTATCCCATTTAGGACCAGATTTCAATAAGTCTTTCTTCACACTTATAAACATTCTTCATCCATCTCTAGGGCTTGTAATCAATCAAATTTATTGTATTATAACATATTCTAATCCAAAATAACTTTATACAAGCCATTTACTGCCTCAAAGCATTGGTTGTGGGGTTTTATCCCATTTGGGACCAAATTTCAACAAGTCTTTCTTCACACTTCTAAACATTCTTTATGCATGTCTAGCACTTGTAATCAATCAAATTCATTGTATTATAACATATTCTAATCCAAAATAACTTTATACAAGCCATTTACTGCCTCAAAGCATTGGTTGTGGGTTCTTATCCCATATGGGACCAGATTTCAATAAGTCTTTCTTCACACTTCTAAACATTCTTCAACCATCTCTAGCACTTGTAATCAATCAAATTCATTGTATTAAAACATATTCTAACCCAAAATAACTTTATACAATCCATTTACAGCCTCAAAGCATTGGTTGTGGGTTCTTATCCCATTTGGGACAAAATTTTAACAAGTCTTTCTTCACACTTCTAAAGATTCTTCATCCATCTCTAGTACTTATAATCAATCAAATTCATTGTATTATAACATATTCTAACCCAAAATAACTTTATACAAGCCATTTACTGCCTCAAAGCATTGGTTGTGGGTTTTTATCCCATTTGGGACCAAATTTCAACAAGTCTTTCTTCACACTTCTAAACATTCTTTATGCATGTCTAGCACTTGTAATCAATCAAATTCATTGTATTTTATCATATTCTAACCCAAAATAACCTTATACAAGCCATTTACTGCCTGAAAGCAATGATTGTGGGTTCTTATCCCATTTGGGACCAGATTTCAATAAGTCTTTCTTCACACTTCTAAACATTCTTTATGCATGTCTAGCACTTGTAATCAATCAAATTCATTGTATTATAACATATTCTAACAAAAAATAACTTTATACAGTCCATTTACAGCCTCAAAGCATTGGTTGTGGGTTCTTATCCCATCTGGGACCATATTTCAATAAGTCTTGCTTCACACTTCTAAAGATTCTTCATCCATCTCTAGCACTTGTAATCAATCAAATTCATTGTATTATAACATATTCTAACCCAAAATAACTTTATACAAGCCATTTATAGCATCAAGGCATTGCTTGTGGATTCTTATCCCATTTGGGACCATATTTCAATAAGTCTTTCTTTACACTTCTAAAGATTCTTCATCCATCTCTAGGGCTTGCAATCAATCAAATTCATTGTATTATAACATATTCTAACCCAAAATAACTTTATACAAGCCATTTACTGCCTCAAAGCATTGGTTGTGGGTTCTTATCCCATTTGGGACCAGATTTTAACAAGTCTTTCTTCACACTTCTAAACATTCTTTATGCATGTCTAGCACTTGTAATCAATCAAATTCATTGTATTATAACATATTCTAACCCAAAATAACTTTATACAAGCCATTTACTGCCTCAAAGCATTGCTTGTGGGTTTTTATCCCATTTGGGACCAAATTTTAACAAGTCTTTCTTCACACTTCTAAACATTCTTTATGCATGTCTAGCACTTGTAATCAATCAACTTCATTGTATTATAACATATTGTAACCCAAAATAACTTTATACAAGCCATTTACTGCCTCAAAGCATTGGTTGTGGGTTCTTATCCCATTTGAGACCAGATTTCAATAAGTCTTTCTTCACACTTCTAAACATTCTTCATCCATCTCTAGTGTTTGTAATCAATCAAATTCATTGTATTATAACATATTCTAACCCAAAATAACTTTATACAATCCATTTACAGCCTCAAAGTATTGGTTGTGGGTTCTTATCCCATTTGGGACCAAATTTCAACAAGTCTTTCTTCACACTTCTAAAGATTCTTCATCATCTCTAGTACTTGTAATCAATCAAATTCATTGTATTATAACATCTTATATCCCAAAATAACTTTATACAAGCCATTTATAGCCTCAAAGCATTGGTTGTGGGTTTTTATCCCATTTGGGACCAGATTTCAATAAGTCTTTCTTCACACTTCTAAACATTCTTCATCCATCTCTAGCACTTGTAATCAATCAAATTCATTGTATTATAACATATTCTAACCCAAAATAACTTTATACAATCCATTTACAGCCTCAAAGCAATAGTTGTGGGTTCTTATCCCATTTGGGACCAAATTTTAACAAGTCTTTCTTCACACTTCTAAAGATTCTTCATCCATCTCTAGTACTTATAATCAATTAAATTCATTGTATTATAACATATTCTAACCCAAAATAACTTTATACAAGCCATTTACTGCCTCAAAGCATTGGTTGTGGGTTCTTATCCCATTTGGGACCAGATTTCAATAAGTCTTTCTTCACACTTCTAAACATTCTTCATCCATCTCTAGGGCTTGTAATCAATCAAATTCATTGTATTATAACATATTCTAATCCAAAATAACTTTATACAAGCCATTTACTGCCTCAAAGCATTGGTTGTGGGGTTTTATCCCATTTGGGACCAAATTTCAACAAGTCTTTCTTCACACTTCTAAACATTCTTTATGCATGTCTAGCACTTGTAATCAATCAAATTCATTGTATTATAACATATTGTAACCCAAAATAACTTTATACAAGCCATTTACTGCCTCAAAGCATTGGTTGTGGGTTCTTATCCCATTTAGGACCAGATTTCAATAAGTCTTTCTTCACACTTATAAACATTCTTCATCCATCTCTAGGGCTTGTAATCAATCAAATTTATTGTATTATAACATATTCTAATCCAAAATAACTTTATACAAGCCATTTACTGCCTCAAAGCATTGGTTGTGGGGTTTTATCCCATTTGGGACCAAATTTCAACAAGTCTTTCTTCACACTTCTAAACATTCTTTATGCATGTCTAGCACTTGTAATCAATCAAATTCATTGTATTATAACATATTCTAATCCAAAATAACTTTATACAAGCCATTTACTGCCTCAAAGCATTGGTTGTGGGTTCTTATCCCATATGGGACCAGATTTCAATAAGTCTTTCTTCACACTTCTAAACATTCTTCAACCATCTCTAGCACTTGTAATCAATCAAATTCATTGTATTAAAACATATTCTAACCCAAAATAACTTTATACAATCCATTTACAGCCTCAAAGCATTGGTTGTGGGTTCTTATCCCATTTGGGACAAAATTTTAACAAGTCTTTCTTCACACTTCTAAAGATTCTTCATCCATCTCTAGTACTTATAATCAATCAAATTCATTGTATTATAACATATTCTAACCCAAAATAACTTTATACAAGCCATTTACTGCCTCAAAGCATTGGTTGTGGGTTTTTATCCCATTTGGGACCAAATTTCAACAAGTCTTTCTTCACACTTCTAAACATTCTTTATGCATGTCTAGCACTTGTAATCAATCAAATTCATTGTATTTTATCATATTCTAACCCAAAATAACCTTATACAAGCCATTTACTGCCTGAAAGCAATGATTGTGGGTTCTTATCCCATTTGGGACCAGATTTCAATAAGTCTTTCTTCACACTTCTAAACATTCTTTATGCATGTCTAGCACTTGTAATCAATCAAATTCATTGTATTATAACATATTCTAACAAAAAATAACTTTATACAGTCCATTTACAGCCTCAAAGCATTGGTTGTGGGTTCTTATCCCATTTGGGACCATATTTCAATAAGTCTTGCTTCACACTTCTAAAGATTCTTCATCCATCTCTAGCACTTGTAATCAATCAAATTCATTGTATTATAACATATTCTAACCCAAAATAACTTTATACAAGCCATTTATAGCATCAAGGCATTGCTTGTGGATTCTTATCCCATTTGGGACCATATTTCAATAAGTCTTTCTTGACACTTCTAAAGATTCTTCATCCATCTCTAGGGCTTGTAATCAATCAAATTCATTGTATTATAACATATTCTAACCTAAAATAACTTTATACAAGCCATTTACTGCCTCAAAGCATTGGTTGTGGGTTCTTATCCCATTTGGGACCAGATTTCAACAAGTCTTTCTTCACACTTCTAAACATTCTTCATCCATCTCTAGGGCTTGTAATCAATCAAATTCATTGTATTATAACATATTCTAACCCAAAATAACTTTATACAAGCCAGTTACTGCCTCAAAGCATTGCTTGTGGGTTTTTATCCCATTTGGGACCAAATTTTAACAAGTCTTTCTTCACACTTCTAAACATTCTTTATGCATGTCTAGCACTTGTAATCTATCAACTTCATTGTATTATAACATATATTACCCAAAATAACTTTATACAAGCCATTTACTGCCTCAAAGCATTGGTTGTGGGTTCTTATCCCATTTGGGAACAGATTTCAATAAGTCTTTCTTCACACTTCTAAACATTCTTCATCCATCTCTAGCACTTGTAATCAATCAAATTCATTGTATTATAACATATTCTAACCCAAAATAACTTTATACAATCCATTTACAGCCTCAAAGCATTGGTTGTGGGTTCTTATCCCATTTGGGACCAAATTTTAACAAGTCTTTCTTCACACTTCTAAAGATTCTTCATCCATCTCTATTACTTATAATCAATCAAATTCATTGTATTATAACATATTGTAACCCAAAATAACTTTATACAAGCCATTTACTGCCTCAAAGCATTGGTTGTGGGTTCTTATCCCATTTGGGACCAGATTTCAATAATTCTTTCTTCACACTTCTAAACATTCTTTATCCATCTCTAGGGCTTGTAATCAATCAAATTCATTGTATTATAACATATTCTAACCCAAAATAACTTTATACAATCCATTTACAGCCTCAAAGTATTGGTTGTGGGTTCTTATCCCATTTGGGACCAAATTTTAACAAGTCTTTCTTCACACTTCTAAAGATTCTTCATCCATCTCTAGTACTTATAATCAATCAAATTCATTGTATTATAACATATTCTAACCCAAAATAAATTTATACAAGCCATTTACTGCCTCAAAGCATTGGTTGTGGGTTCTTATCCCATTTGGGACCAGATTTCAATAATTCTTTCTTCACACTTCTAAACATTCTTTATCCATCTCTAGGGCTTGTAATCAATCAAATTCATTGTATTATAACATATTCTAATCCAAAATAACTTTATACAAGCCATTTACTGCCTCAAAGCATTTGTTGTGGGTTTTTATCCCATTTGGGACAAAATTTCAACAAGTCTTTCTTCACACTTCTAAACATTCTTTACGCATGTCTAGCACTTGTAATCAATCAAATTCATTGTATTATAACATATTCTAACCCAAAATAACCTTATACAAGCCATTTACTGCCTGAAAGCAATGATTGTGGGTTCTTATCCCATTTGGGACCAGATTTCAATAAGTCTTTCTTCACACTTCTAAACATTCTTTATGCATGTCTAGCACTTGTAATCAATCAAATTCATTGTATTATAACATATTGTAACCCAAAATAACTTTATACAAGCCATTTACAGTCTCAAAGCATTGGTTGTGGGTTCTTATCCCATCTGGGACCATATTTCAATAAGTCTTGCTTCACACTTCTAAAGATTCTTCATCCATCTCTAGCACTTGTAATCAATCAAATTCATTGTATTATAACATATTCTAACCCAAAATAACCTTATACAAGCCATTTACTGCCTGAAAGCAATGATTGTGGGTTTTTATACCATTTGGGACCAAATTTCAACAAGTCTTTCTTCACACTTCTAAACATTCTTTATGCATGTCTAGCACTTGTAATCAATCAAATTCATTGTATTATAACATATTCTAACAAAAAATAACTTTATAAAGTCCATTTACAGGCTCAAAGCATTGGTTGTGGGTTCTTATCCCATCTGGGACCAGATTTCAATAAGTCTTGCTACACACTTCTAAAGATTCTTCATCCATCTCTAGGGCTTGTAATCAATCAAATTCATTGTATTATAACATATTCTAACCCAAAATAACTTTATACAAGCCATTTACTGCCTCAAAGCATTGGTTGTGGGTTTTTATCCCATTTGGGACCAAATTTCAACAAGTCTTTCTTCACACTTCTAAACATTCTTTATGCATGGCTAGCACTTGTAATCAATCAAATTCATTGTATTATATCATATTCTAACCCAAAATAACCTTATACAAGCCATTTACTGCCTGAAAGCAATGATTGTGGGTTCTTATCCCATTTGGGACCAGATTTCAATAAGTCTTTCTTCACACTTCTAAAGATTCTTCATCCATCTCTAGGGCTTGTAATCAATTAAATTCATTGTATTATAACATATTCTAACCCAAAATAACTTTATACAAGCCATTTACTGCCTCAAAGCATTGGTTGTGGGTTCTTATCCCATTTGGGACCAGATTTCAACAAGTCTTTCTTCACACTTCTAAACATTCTTCATCCATCTCTAGGGCTTGTAATCAATCAAATTCATTGTATTATAACATATTCTAACCCAAAATAACTTTATACAAGCCATTTACTGCCTCAAAGCATTGCTTGTGGGTTTTTATCCCATTTGGGACCAAATTTTAACAAGTCTTTCTTTACACTTCTAAACATTCTTTATGCATGTCTAGCACTTGTAATCAATCAACTTCATTGTATTATAACATATTGTAACCCAAAATAACTTTATACAAGCCATTTACTGCCTCAAAGCATTGGTTGTGGGTTCTTATCCCATTTGAGACCAGATTTCAATAAGTCTTTCTTCACACTTCTAAACATTCTTCATCCATCTCTAGGGCTTTTAATCAATCAAATTCATTGTATTATAATATATTCTAACCCAAAATAACTTTATACAAGCCATTTACTGCCTCAAAGCATTGGTTGTGGGTTCTTATCCCATATGGGACCAGATTTCAATAAGTCTTTCTTCACACTTCTAAACATTCTTCAACCATCTCTAGCACTTGTAATCAATCAAATTCATTGTATTAAAACATATTCTAACCCAAAATAACTTTATACAATCCATTTACAGCCTCAAAGCATTGGTTGTGGGTTCTTATCCCATTTGGGACAAAATTTTAACAAGTCTTTCTTCACACTTCTAAAGATTCTTCAACCATCTCTAGTACTTATAATCAATCAAATTCATTGTATAATAACATATTCTAACCCAAAATAACTTTATACAAGCCATTTACTGCCTCAAAGCATTGGTTGTGGGTTTTTATCCCATTTGGGACCAAATTTCAACAAGTCTTTCTTCACACTTCTAAACATTCTTTATGCATGTCTAGCACTTGTAATCAATCAAATTCATTGTATTTTATCATATTCTAACCCAAAATAACCTTATACAAGCCATTTACTGCCTGAAAGCAATGATTGTGGGTTCTTATCCCATTTGGGACCAGATTTCAATAAGTCTTTCTTCACACTTCTAAACATTCTTTATGCATGTCTAGCACTTGTAGTCAATCAAATTCATTGTATTATAACATATTCTAACAAAAAATAACTTTATACAGTCCATTTACAGCCTCAAAGCATTGGTTGTGGGTTCTTATCCCATCTGGGACCATATTTCAATAAGTCTTGCTTCACACTTCTAAAGATTCTTCATCCATCTCTAGCACTTGTAATCAATCAAATTCATTGTATTATAACATATTCTAACCCAAAATAACTTTATACAAGCCATTTATAGCATCAAGGCATTGCTTGTGGATTCTTATCCCATTTGGGACCATATTTCAATAAGTCTTTCTTTACACTTCTAAAGATTCTTCATCCATCTCTAGGGCTTGTAATCAATCAAATTCATTGTATTATAACATATTCTAACCCAAAATAACTTTATACAAGCCATTTACTGCCTCAAAGCATTGGTTGTGGGTTCTTATCCCATTTGGGACCAGATTTCAACAAGTCTTTCTTCACACTTCTAAACATTCTTCATCCATCTCTAGGGCTTGTAATCAATCAAATTCATTGTATTATAACATATTCTAACCCAAAATAACTTTATACAAGCCATTTACTGCCTCAAAGCATTGGTTGTGGGTTTTTATCCCATTTGGGACCAAATTTTAACAAGTCTTTCTTCACACTTCTAAACATTCTTTATGCATGTCTAGCACTTGTAATCAATCAACTTCATGGTATTATAACATATTGTAACCCAAAATAACTTTATACAAGCCATTTACTGCCTCAAAGCATTGGTTGTGGGTTCTTATCCCATTTGGGAACAGATTTCAATAAGTCTTTCTTCACACTTCTAAACATTCTTCATCCATCTCTAGCACTTATAATCAATCAAATTCATTGTATTATAACATATTCTAACCCAAAATAACTTTATACAATCCATTTACAGCCTCAAAGCATTGGTTGTGGGTTCTTATCCCATTTGGGACCAAATTTTAACAAGTCTTTCTTCACACTTCTAAAGATTCTTCATCCATCTCTATTACTTATAATCAATCAAATTCATTGTATTATAACATATTGTAACCCAAAATAACTTTATACAAGCCATTTACTGCCTCAAAGCATTGGTTGTGGGTTCTTATCCCATTTGGGACCAGATTTCAATAATTCTTTCTTCACACTTCTAAACATTCTTTATCCATCTCTAGGGCTTGTAATCAATCAAATTCATTGTATTATAACATATTCTAACCCAAAATAACTTTATACAATCCATTTACAGCCTCAAAGTATTGGTTGTGGGTTCTTATCCCATTTGGGACCAAATTTTAACAAGTCTTTCTTCACACTTCTAAAGATTCTTCATCCATCTCTAGTACTTATAATCAATCAAATTCATTGTATTATAACATATTCTAACCCAAAATAACTTTATACAAGCCATTTACTGCCTCAAAGCATTGGTTGTGGGTTCTTATCCCATTTGGGACCAGATTTCAATAATTCTTTCTTCACACTTCTAAACATTCTTTATCCATCTCTAGGGCTTGTAATCAATCAAATTCATTGTATTATAACATATTCTAACCCAAAATAACCTTATACAAGCCATTTACTGCCTGAAAGCAATGATTGTGGGTTTTTATACCATTTGGGACCAAATTTCAACAAGTCTTTCTTCACACTTCTAAACATTCTTTATGCATGTCTAGCACTTGTAATCAATCAAATTCATTGTATTATAACATATTCTAACAAAAAATAACTTTATAAAGTCCATTTACAGGCTCAAAGCATTGGTTGTGGGTTCTTATCCCATCTGGGACCAGATTTCAATAAGTCTTGCTACACACTTCTAAAGATTCTTCATCCATCTCTAGGGCTTGTAATCAATCAAATTCATTGTATTATAACATATTCTAACCTAAAATAACTTTATACAAGCCATTTACTGCCTCAAAGCATTGGTTGTGGGTTTTTATCCCATTTGGGACCAAATTTCAACAAGTCTTTCTTCACACTTCTAAACATTCTTTATGCATGTCTAGCACTTGTAATCAATCAAATTCATTGTATTATATCATATTCTAACCCAAAATAACCTTATACAAGCCATTTACTGCCTGAAAGCAATGATTGTGGGTTCTTATCCCATTTGGGACCAGATTTCAATAAGTCTTTCTTCACACTTCTAAACATTCTTTATGCATGTCTAGCACTTGTAGTCAATCAAATTCATTGTATTATAACATATTCTAACAAAAAATAACTTTTATACAGTCCATTTACAGCCTCAAAGCATTGGTTGTGGGTTCTTATCCCATCTGGGACCATATTTCAATAAGTCTTGCTTCACACTTCTAAAGATTCTTCATCCATCTCTAGCACTTGTAATCAATCAAATTCATTGTATTATAACATATTCTAACCCAAAATAACTTTATACAAGCCATTTATAGCATCAAGGCATTGCTTGTGGATTCTTATCCCATTTGGGACCATATTTCAATAAGTCTTTCTTTACACTTCTAAAGATTCTTCATCCATCTCTAGGGCTTGTAATCAATCAAATTCATTGTATTATAACATATTCTAACCCAAAATAACTTTATACAAGCCATTTACTGCCTCAAAGCATTGGTTGTGGGTTCTTATCCCATTTGGGACCAGATTTCAACAAGTCTTTCTTCACACTTCTAAACATTCTTCATCCATCTCTAGGGCTTGTAATCAATCAAATTCATTGTATTATAACATATTCTAACCCAAAATAACTTTATACAAGCCATTTACTGCCTCAAAGCATTGGTTGTGGGTTTTTATCCCATTTGGGACCAAATTTTAACAAGTCTTTCTTCACACTTCTAAACATTCTTTATGCATGTCTAGCACTTGTAATCAATCAACTTCATGGTATTATAACATATTGTAACCCAAAATAACTTTATACAAGCCATTTACTGCCTCAAAGCATTGGTTGTGGGTTCTTATCCCATTTGGGAACAGATTTCAATAAGTCTTTCTTCACACTTCTAAACATTCTTCATCCATCTCTAGCACTTGTAATCAATCAAATTCATTGTATTATAACATATTTTAACCCAAAATAACTTTATACAATCCATTTACAGCCTCAAAGCATTGGTTGTGGGTTCTTATCCCATTTGGGACCAAATTTTAACAAGTCTTTCTTCACACTTCTAAAGATTCTTCATCCATCTCTATTACTTATAATCAATCAAATTCATTGTATTATAACATATTGTAACCCAAAAAAACTTTATACAAGCCATTTACTGCCTCAAAGCATTGGTTGTGGGTTCTTATCCCATTTGGGACCAGATTTCAACAAGTCTTTCTTCACACTTCTAAACATTCTTCATCCATCTCTAGGGCTTGTAATCAATCAAATTCATTGTATTATAACATATTCTAACCCAAAATAACTTTATACAAGCCATTTACTGCCTCAAAGCATTGCTTGTGGGTTTTTATCCCATTTGGGACCAAATTTTAACAACTCTTTCTTCACACTTCTAAACATTCTTTATGCATGTCTAGCACTTGTAATCAATCAACTTCATTGTATTATAACATATTGTAACCCAAAATAACTTTATACAAGCCATTTACTGCCTCAAAGCATTGGTTGTGGGTTCTTATCCCATTTGAGACCAGATTTCAATAAGTCTTTCTTCACACTTCTAAACATTCTTCATCCATCTCTAGGGCTTGTAATCAATCAAATTCATTGTATTATAACATATTCTAACCCAAAATAACTTTATACAAGCCATTTACTGCCTCAAAGCATTGGTTGTGGGTTCTTATCCCATATGGGACCAGATTTCAATAAGTCTTTCTTCACACTTCTAAACATTCTTCAACCATCTCTAGCACTTGTAATCAATCAAATTCATTGTATTAAAACATATTCTAACCCAAAATAACTTTATACAATCCATTTACAGCCTCAAAGCATTGGTTGTGGGTTCTTATCCCATTTGGGACAAAATTTTAACAAGTCTTTCTTCACACTTCTAAAGATTCTTCATCCATCTCTAGTACTTATAATCAATCAAATTCATTGTATTATAACATATTCTAACCCAAAATAACTTTATACAAGCCATTTACTGCCTCAAAGCATTGGTTGTGGGTTCTTATCCCATTTGGGAACAGATTTCAATAAGTCTTTCTTCACACTTCTAAACATTCTTCATCCATCTCTAGCACTTGTAATCAATCAAATTCATTGTATTATAACATATTCTAACCCAAAATAACTTTATACAATCCATTTACAGCCTCAAAGCATTGGTTGTGGGTTCTTATCCCATTTGGGACCAAATTTTAACAAGTCTTTCTTCACACTTCTAAAGATTCTTCATCCATCTCTATTACTTATAATCAATCAAATTCATTGTATTATAACATATTGTAACCCAAAATAACTTTATACAAGCCATTTACTGCCTCAAAGCATTGGTTGTGGGTTCTTATCCCATTTGGGACCAGATTTCAATAATTCTTTCTTCACACTTCTAAACATTCTTTATCCATCTCTAGGGCTTGTAATCAATCAAATTCATTGTATTATAACATATTCTAACCCAAAATAACTTTATACAATCCATTTACAGCCTCAAAGTATTGGTTGTGGGTTCTTATCCCATTTGGGACCAAATTTTAACAAGTCTTTCTTCACACTTCTAAAGATTCTTCATCCATCTCTAGTACTTATAATCAATCAAATTCATTGTATTATAACATATTCTAACCCAAAATAACTTTATACAAGCCATTTACTGCCTCAAAGCATTGGTTGTGGGTTCTTATCCCATTTGGGACCAGATTTCAATAATTCTTTCTTCACACTTCTAAACATTCTTTATCCATCTCTAGGGCTTGTAATCAATCAAATTCATTGTATTATAACATATTCTAACCCAAAATAACCTTATACAAGCCATTTACTGCCTGAAAGCAATGATTGTGGGTTTTTATACCATTTGGGACCAAATTTCAACAAGTCTTTCTTCACACTTCTAAACATTCTTTATGCATGTCTAGCACTTGTAATCAATCAAATTCATTGTATTATAACATATTCTAACAAAAAATAACTTTATAAAGTCCATTTACAGGCTCAAAGCATTGGTTGTGGGTTCTTATCCCATCTGGGACCAGATTTCAATAAGTCTTGCTACACACTTCTAAAGATTCTTCATCCATCTCTAGGGCTTGTAATCAATCAAATTCATTGTATTATAACATATTCTAACCTAAAATAACTTTATACAAGCCATTTACTGCCTCAAAGCATTGGTTGTGGGTTTTTATCCCATTTGGGACCAAATTTCAACAAGTCTTTCTTCACACTTCTAAACATTCTTTATGCATGTCTAGCACTTGTAATCAATCAAATTCATTGTATTATAACATATTCTAACAAAAAATAACTTTTATACAGTCCATTTACAGCCTCAAAGCATTGGTTGTGGGTTCTTATCCCATCTGGGACCATATTTCAATAAGTCTTGCTTCACACTTCTAAAGATTCTTCATCCATCTCTAGCACTTGTAATCAATCAAATTCATTGTATTATAACATATTCTAACCCAAAATAACTTTATACAAGCCATTTATAGCATCAAGGCATTGCTTGTGGATTCTTATCCCATTTGGGACCATATTTCAATAAGTCTTTCTTTACACTTCTAAAGATTCTTCATCCATCTCTAGGGCTTGTAATCAATCAAATTCATTGTATTATAACATATTCTAACCCAAAATAACTTTATACAAGCCATTTACTGCCTCAAAGCATTGGTTGTGGGTTCTTATCCCATTTGGGACCAGATTTCAACAAGTCTTTCTTCACACTTCTAAACATTCTTCATCCATCTCTAGGGCTTGTAATCAATCAAATTCATTGTATTATAACATATTCTAACCCAAAATAACTTTATACAAGCCATTTACTGCCTCAAAGCATTGGTTGTGGGTTTTTATCCCATTTGGGACCAAATTTTAACAAGTCTTTCTTCACACTTCTAAACATTCTTTATGCATGTCTAGCACTTGTAATCAATCAACTTCATGGTATTATAACATATTGTAACCCAAAATAACTTTATACAAGCCATTTACTGCCTCAAAGCATTGGTTGTGGGTTCTTATCCCATTTGGGAACAGATTTCAATAAGTCTTTCTTCACACTTCTAAACATTCTTCATCCATCTCTAGCACTTGTAATCAATCAAATTCATTGTATTATAACATATTTTAACCCAAAATAACTTTATACAATCCATTTACAGCCTCAAAGCATTGGTTGTGGGTTCTTATCCCATTTGGGACCAAATTTTAACAAGTCTTTCTTCACACTTCTAAAGATTCTTCATCCATCTCTATTACTTATAATCAATCAAATTCATTGTATTATAACATATTGTAACCCAAAAAAACTTTATACAAGCCATTTACTGCCTCAAAGCATTGGTTGTGGGTTCTTATCCCATTTGGGATCAGATTTCAACAAGTCTTTCTTCACACTTCTAAACATTCTTCATCCATCTCTAGGGCTTGTAATCAATCAAATTCATTGTATTATAACATATTCTAACCCAAAATAACTTTATACAAGCCATTTACTGCCTCAAAGCATTGCTTGTGGGTTTTTATCCCATTTGGGACCAAATTTTAACAACTCTTTCTTCACACTTCTAAACATTCTTTATGCATGTCTAGCACTTGTAATCAATCAACTTCATTGTATTATAACATATTGTAACCCAAAATAACTTTATACAAGCCATTTACTGCCTCAAAGCATTGGTTGTGGGTTCTTATCCCATTTGAGACCAGATTTCAATAAGTCTTTCTTCACACTTCTAAACATTCTTCATCCATCTCTAGGGCTTGTAATCAATCAAATTCATTGTATTATAACATATTCTAACCCAAAATAACTTTATACAAGCCATTTACTGCCTCAAAGCATTGGTTGTGGGTTCTTATCCCATATGGGACCAGATTTCAATAAGTCTTTCTTCACACTTCTAAACATTCTTCAACCATCTCTAGCACTTGTAATCAATCAAATTCATTGTATTAAAACATATTCTAACCCAAAATAACTTTATACAATCCATTTACAGCCTCAAAGCATTGGTTGTGGGTTCTTATCCCATTTGGGACAAAATTTTAACAAGTCTTTCTTCACACTTCTAAAGATTCTTCATCCATCTCTAGTACTTATAATCAATCAAATTCATTGTATTATAACATATTCTAACCCAAAATAACTTTATACAAGCCATTTACTGCCTCAAAGCATTGGTTGTGGGTTCTTATCCCATTTGGGAACAGATTTCAATAAGTCTTTCTTCACACTTCTAAACATTCTTCATCCATCTCTAGCACTTGTAATCAATCAAATTCATTGTATTATAACATATTCTAACCCAAAATAACTTTATACAATCCATTTACAGCCTCAAAGCATTGGTTGTGGGTTCTTATCCCATTTGGGACCAAATTTTAACAAGTCTTTCTTCACACTTCTAAAGATTCTTCATCCATCTCTATTACTTATAATCAATCAAATTCATTGTATTATAACATATTGTAACCCAAAATAACTTTATACAAGCCATTTACTGCCTCAAAGCATTGGTTGTGGGTTCTTATCCCATTTGGGACCAGATTTCAATAATTCTTTCTTCACACTTCTAAACATTCTTTATCCATCTCTAGGGCTTGTAATCAATCAAATTCATTGTATTATAACATATTCTAACCCAAAATAACTTTATACAATCCATTTACAGCCTCAAAGTATTGGTTGTGGGTTCTTATCCCATTTGGGACCAAATTTTAACAAGTCTTTCTTCACACTTCTAAAGATTCTTCATCCATCTCTAGTACTTATAATCAATCAAATTCATTGTATTATAACATATTCTAACCCAAAATAACTTTATACAAGCCATTTACTGCCTCAAAGCATTGGTTGTGGGTTCTTATCCCATTTGGGACCAGATTTCAATAATTCTTTCTTCACACTTCTAAACATTCTTTATCCATCTCTAGGGCTTGTAATCAATCAAATTCATTGTATTATAACATATTCTAACCCAAAATAACCTTATACAAGCCATTTACTGCCTGAAAGCAATGATTGTGGGTTTTTATACCATTTGGGACCAAATTTCAACAAGTCTTTCTTCACACTTCTAAACATTCTTTATGCATGTCTAGCACTTGTAATCAATCAAATTCATTGTATTATAACATATTCTAACAAAAAATAACTTTATAAAGTCCATTTACAGGCTCAAAGCATTGGTTGTGGGTTCTTATCCCATCTGGGACCAGATTTCAATAAGTCTTGCTACACACTTCTAAAGATTCTTCATCCATCTCTAGGGCTTGTAATCAATCAAATTCATTGTATTATAACATATTCTAACCTAAAATAACTTTATACAAGCCATTTACTGCCTCAAAGCATTGGTTGTGGGTTTTTATCCCATTTGGGACCAAATTTCAACAAGTCTTTCTTCACACTTCTAAACATTCTTTATGCATGTCTAGCACTTGTAATCAATCAAATTCATTGTATTATATCATATTCTAACCCAAAATAACCTTATACAAGCCATTTACTGCCTGAAAGCAATGATTGTGGGTTCTTATCCCATTTGGGACCAGATTTCAATAAGTCTTTCTTCACACTTCTAAACATTCTTTATGCATGTCTAGCACTTGTAATCAATCAAATTCATTGTATTATAACATATTATAACAAAAAATAACTTTATACAGTCCATTTACAGCCTCAAAGCATTGGTTGTGGGTTCTTATCCCATCTGGGACCATATTTCAATAAGTCTTGCTTCACACTTCTAAAGATTCTTCATCCATCTCTAGCACTTTTAATCAATCAAATTCATTGTATTATAACATATTCTAACCCAAAATAACTTTATACAAGCCATTTATAGCCTCAAGGCATTGCTTGTGGATTCTTATCCCATTTGGGACCATATTTCAATAAGTCTTTCTTTACACTTCTAAAGATTCTTCATCCATCTCTAGGGCTTGTAATCAATCAAATTCATTGTATTATAACATATTCTAACCCAAAATAACTTTATACAAGCCATTTACTGCCTCAAAGCATTGGTTGTGGGTTCTTATCCCATTTGGGACCAGATTTCAACAAGTCTTTCTTCACACTTCTAAACATTCTTCATCCATCTCTAGGGCTTGTAATCAATCAAATTCATTGTATTATAACATATTCTAACCCAAAATAACTTTATACAAGCCATTTACTGCCTCAAAGCATTGCTTGTGGGTTTTTATCCCATTTGGGACCAAATTTTAACAACTCTTTCTTCACACTTCTAAACATTCTTTATGCATGTCTAGCACTTGTAATCAATCAACTTCATTGTATTATAACATATTGTAACCCAAAATAACTTTATACAAGCCATTTACTGCCTCAAAGCATTGGTTGTGGGTTCTTATCCCATTTGAGACCAGATTTCAATAAGTCTTTCTTCACACTTCTAAACATTCTTCATCCATCTCTAGGGCTTGTAATCAATCAAATTCATTGTATTATAACATATTCTAACCCAAAATAACTTTATACAAGCCATTTACTGCCTCAAAGCATTGGTTGTGGGTTCTTATCCCATCTGGGACCATATTTCAATAAGTCTTGCTTCACACTTCTAAAGATTCTTCATCCATCTCTAGCACTTGTAATCAATCAAATTCATTGTATTATAACATATTCTAACCCAAAATAACTTTATACAAGCCATTTATAGCATCAAGGCATTGCTTGTGGATTCTTATCCCATTTGGGACCATATTTCAATAAGTCTTTCTTTACACTTCTAAAGATTCTTCATCCATCTCTAGGGCTTGTAATCAATCAAATTCATTGTATTATAACATATTCTAACCCAAAATAACTTTATACAAGCCATTTACTGCCTCAAAGCATTGGTTGTGGGTTCTTATCCCATTTGGGACCAGATTTCAACAAGTCTTTCTTCACACTTCTAAACATTCTTCATCCATCTCTAGGGCTTGTAATCAATCAAATTCATTGTATTATAACATATTCTAACCCAAAATAACTTTATACAAGCCATTTACTGCCTCAAAGCATTGGTTGTGGGTTTTTATCCCATTTGGGACCAAATTTTAACAAGTCTTTCTTCACACTTCTAAACATTCTTTATGCATGTCTAGCACTTGTAATCAATCAACTTCATGGTATTATAACTTATTGTAACCCAAAATAACTTTATACAAGCCATTTACTGCCTCAAAGCATTGGTTGTGGGTTCTTATCCCATTTGGGAACAGATTTCAATAAGTCTTTCTTCACACTTCTAAACATTCTTCATCCATCTCTAGCACTTGTAATCAATCAAATTCATTGTATTATAACATATTCTAACCCAAAATAACTTTATACAATCCATTTACAGCCTCAAAGCATTGGTTGTGGGTTCTTATCCCATTTGGGACCAAATTTTAACAAGTCTTTCTTCACACTTCTAAAGATTCTTCATCCATCTCCATTACTTATAATCAATCAAATTCATTGTATTATAACATATTGTAACCCAAAAAAACTTTATACAAGCCATTTACTGCCTCAAAGCATTGGTTGTGGGTTCTTATCCCATTTGGGACCAGATTTCAACAAGTCTTTCTTCACACTTCTAAACATTCTTTATCCATCTCTAGGGCTTGTAATCAATCAAATTCATTGTATTATAACATATTCTAACCCAAAATAACTTTATACAAGCCATTTACTGCCTCAAAGCATTGCTTGTGGGTTCTTATCCCATTTGGGACCAAATTTTAACAAGTCTTTCTTCACACTTCTAAAGATTCTTCATCCATCTCTAGTACTTATAATCAATCAAATTCATTGTATTATAACATATTCTAACCCAAAATAACTTTATACAAGCCATTTACTGCCTCAAAGCATTGGTTGTGGGTTCTTATCCCATTTGGGACCAGATTTCAATAAGTCTTTCTTCACACTTCTAAACATTCTTTATCCATCTCTAGGGCTTGTAATCAATCAAATTCATTGTATTATAACATATTCTAACCCAAAATAACCTTATACAAGCCATTTACTGCCTGAAAGCAATGATTGTGGGTTTTTATACCATTTGGGACCAAATTTCAACAAGTCTTTCTTCACACTTCTAAACATTCTTTATGCATGTCTAGCACTTGTAATCAATCAAATTCATTGTATTATAACATATTCTAACAAAAAATAACTTTATAAAGTCCATTTACAGGCTCAAAGCATTGGTTGTGGGTTCTTATCCCATCTGGGACCAGATTTCAATAAGTCTTGCTACACACTTCTAAAGATTCTTCATCCATCTCTAGGGCTTGTAATCAATCAAATTCATTGTATTATAACATATTCTAACCTAAAATAACTTTATACAAGCCATTTACTGCCTCAAAGCATTGGTTGTGGGTTTTTATCCCATTTGGGACCAAATTTCAACAAGTCTTTCTTCACACTTCTAAACATTCTTTATGCATGTCTAGCACTTGTAATCAATCAAATTCATTGTATTATATCATATTCTAACCCAAAATAACCTTATACAAGCCATTTACTGCCTGAAAGCAATGATTGTGGGTTCTTATCCCATTTGGGACCAGATTTCAATAAGTCTTTCTTCACACTTCTAAACATTCTTTATGCATGTCTAGCACTTGTAATCAATCAAATTCATTGTATTATAACATATTATAACAAAAAATAACTTTATACAGTCCATTTACAGCCTCAAAGCATTGGTTGTGGGTTCTTATCCCATCTGGGACCATATTTCAATAAGTCTTGCTTCACACTTCTAAAGATTCTTCATCCATCTCTAGCACTTTTAATCAATCAAATTCATTGTATTATAACATATTCTAACCCAAAATAACTTTATACAAGCCATTTATAGCCTCAAGGCATTGCTTGTGGATTCTTATCCCATTTGGGACCATATTTCAATAAGTCTTTCTTTACACTTCTAAAGATTCTTCATCCATCTCTAGGGCTTGTAATCAATCAAATTCATTGTATTATAACATATTCTAACCCAAAATAACTTTATACAAGCCATTTACTGCCTCAAAGCATTGGTTGTGGGTTCTTATCCCATTTGGGACCAGATTTCAACAAGTCTTTCTTCACACTTCTAAACATTCTTCATCCATCTCTAGGGCTTGTAATCAATCAAATTCATTGTATTATAACATATTCTAACCCAAAATAACTTTATACAAGCCATTTACTGCCTCAAAGCATTGCTTGTGGGTTTTTATCCCATTTGGGACCAAATTTTAACAACTCTTTCTTCACACTTCTAAACATTCTTTATGCATGTCTAGCACTTGTAATCAATCAACTTCATTGTATTATAACATATTGTAACCCAAAATAACTTTATACAAGCCATTTACTGCCTCAAAGCATTGGTTGTGGGTTCTTATCCCATTTGAGACCAGATTTCAATAAGTCTTTCTTCACACTTCTAAACATTCTTCATCCATCTCTAGGGCTTGTAATCAATCAAATTCATTGTATTATAACATATTCTAACCCAAAATAACTTTATACAAGCCATTTACTGCCTCAAAGCATTGGTTGTGGGTTCTTATCCCATATGGGACCAGATTTCAATAAGTCTTTCTTCACACTTCTAAACATTCTTCAACCATCTCTAGCACTTGTAATCAATCAAATTCATTGTATTAAAACATATTCTAACCCAAAATAACTTTATACAATCCATTTACAGCCTCAAAGCATTGGTTGTGGGTTCTTATCCCATTTGGGACAAAATTTTAACAAGTCTTTCTTCACACTTCTAAAGATTCTTCATCCATCTCTAGTACTTATAATCAATCAAATTCATTGTATTATAACATATTCTAACCCAAAATAACTTTATACAAGCCATTTACTGCCTCAAAGCATTGGTTGTGGGTTTTTATCCCATTTGGGACCAAATTTCAACAAGTCTTTCTTCACACTTCTAAACATTCTTTATGCATGTCTAGCACTTGTAATCAATCAAATTCATTGTATTTTATCATATTCTAACCCAAAATAACCTTATACAAGCCATTTACTGCCTGAAAGCAATGATTGTGGGTTCTTATCCCATTTGGGACCAGATTTCAATAAGTCTTTCTTCACACTTCTAAACATTCTTTATGCATGTCTAGCACTTGTAGTCAATCAAATTCATTGTATTATAACATATTCTAACAAAAAATAACTTTTATACAGTCCATTTACAGCCTCAAAGCATTGGTTGTGGGTTCTTATCCCATCTGGGACCATATTTCAATAAGTCTTGCTTCACACTTCTAAAGATTCTTCATCCATCTCTAGCACTTGTAATCAATCAAATTCATTGTATTATAACATATTCTAACCCAAAATAACTTTATACAAGCCATTTATAGCATCAAGGCATTGCTTGTGGATTCTTATCCCATTTGGGACCATATTTCAATAAGTCTTTCTTTACACTTCTAAAGATTCTTCATCCATCTCTAGGGCTTGTAATCAATCAAATTCATTGTATTATAACATATTCTAACCCAAAATAACTTTATACAAGCCATTTACTGCCTCAAAGCATTGGTTGTGGGTTCTTATCCCATTTGGGACCAGATTTCAACAAGTCTTTCTTCACACTTCTAAACATTCTTCATCCATCTCTAGGGCTTGTAATCAATCAAATTCATTGTATTATAACATATTCTAACCCAAAATAACTTTATACAAGCCATTTACTGCCTCAAAGCATTGGTTGTGGGTTTTTATCCCATTTGGGACCAAATTTTAACAAGTCTTTCTTCACACTTCTAAACATTCTTTATGCATGTCTAGCACTTGTAATCAATCAACTTCATGGTATTATAACATATTGTAACCCAAAATAACTTTATACAAGCCATTTACTGCCTCAAAGCATTGGTTGTGGGTTCTTATCCCATTTAGGAACAGATTTCAATAAGTCTTTCTTCACACTTCTAAACATTCTTCATCCATCTCTAGCACTTGTAATCAATCAAATTCATTGTATTATAACATATTTTAACCCAAAATAACTTTATACAATCCATTTACAGCCTCAAAGCATTGGTTGTGGGTTCTTATCCCATTTGGGACCAAATTTTAACAAGTCTTTCTTCACACTTCTAAAGATTCTTCATCCATCTCTAGTACTTATAATCAATCAAATTCATTGTATTATAACATATTCTAACCCAAAATAACTTTATACAAGCCATTTACTGCCTCAAAGCATTGGTTGTGGGTTCTTATCCCATTTGGGACCAGATTTCAATAAGTCTTTCTTCACACTTCTAAACATTCTTCATCCATCTCTAGGGCTTGTAATCAATCAAATTCATTGTATTATAACATATTCTAACCCAAAATAACTTTATACAAGCCATTTACTGCCTCAAAGCATTGGTTGTGGGTTCTTATCCCATTTGGGACCAGATTTCAACAAGTCTTTCTTCACACTTCTAAAGATTCTTCATCCATCTCTATTACTTATAATCAATCAAATTCATTGTATTATAACATATTGTAACCCAAAAAAACTTTATACAAGCCATTTACTGCCTCAAAGCATTGGTTGTGGGTTCTTATCCCATTTGGGACCAGATTTCAATAATTCTTTCTTCACACTTCTAAACATTCTTTATCCATCTCTAGGGCTTGTAATCAATCAAATTCATTGTATTATAACATATTCTAACCCAAAATAACTTTATACAATCCATTTACAGCCTCAAAGTATTGGTTGTGGGTTCTTATCCCATTTGGGACCAAATTTTAACAAGTCTTTCTTCACACTTCTAAAGATTCTTCATCCATCTCTAGTACTTATAATCAATCAAATTCATTGTATTATAACATATTCTAACCCAAAATAACTTTATACAAGCCATTTACTGCCTCAAAGCATTGGTTGTGGGTTCTTATCCCATTTGGGACCAGATTTCAATAATTCTTTCTTCACACTTCTAAACATTCTTTATCCATCTCTAGGGCTTGTAATCAATCAAATTCATTGTATTATAACATATTCTAACCCAAAATAACCTTATACAAGCCATTTACTGCCTGAAAGCAATGATTGTGGGTTTTTATACCATTTGGGACCAAATTTCAACAAGTCTTTCTTCACACTTCTAAACATTCTTTATGCATGTCTAGCACTTGTAATCAAATAAATTCATTGTATTATAACATATTCTAACAAAAAATAACTTTATAAAGTCCATTTACAGGCTCAAAGCATTGGTTGTGGGTTCTTATCCCATCTGGGACCAGATTTCAATAAGTCTTGCTACACACTTCTAAAGATTCTTCATCCATCTCTAGGGCTTGAAAGCAATGATTGTGGGTTCTTATCCCATTTGGGACCAGATTTCAATAAGTATTTCTTCACACTTCTAAACATTCTTTATGCATGTCTAGCACTTGTAATCAATCAAATTCATTGTATTATAACATATTATAACAAAAAATAACTTTATACAGTCCATTTACAGCCTCAAAGCATTGGTTGTGGGTTCTTATCCCATCTGGGACCATATTTCAATAAGTCTTGCTTCACACTTCTAAAGATTCTTCATCCATCTCTAGCACTTGTAATCAATCAAATTCATTGTATTATAACATATTCTAACCCAAAATAACTTTATACAAGCCATTTATAGCCTCAAGGCATTGCTTGTGGATTCTTATCCCATTTGGGACCATATTTCAATAAGTCTTTCTTTACACTTCTAAAGATTCTTCATCCATCTCTAGGGCTTGTAATCAATCAAATTCATTGTATTATAACATATTCTAACCCAAAATAACTTTATACAAGTCATTTACTGCCTCAAAGCATTGGTTGTGGGTTCTTATCCCATTTGGGACCAGATTTCAACAAGTCTTTCTTCACACTTCTAAACATTCTTCATCCATCTCTAGGGCTTGTAATCAATCAAATTCATTGTATTATAACATATTCTAACCCAAAATAACCTTATACAAGCCATTTACTGCCTGAAAGCAATGATTGTGGGTTTTTATACCATTTGGGACCAAATTTCAACAAGTCTTTCTTCACACTTCTAAACATTCTTTATGCATGTCTAGCACTTGTAATCAAATAAATTCATTGTATTATAACATATTCTAACAAAAAATAACTTTATAAAGTCCATTTACAGGCTCAAAGCATTGGTTGTGGGTTCTTATCCCATCTGGGACCAGATTTCAATAAGTCTTGCTACACACTTCTAAAGATTCTTCATCCATCTCTAGGGCTTGTAATCAATCAAATTCATTGTATTATAACATATTCTAACCCAAAATAACTTTATACAAGCCATTTACTGCCTCAAAGCATTGGTTGTGGGTTTTTATCCCATTTGGGACCAAATTTCAACAAGTCTTTCTTCACACTTCTAAACATTCTTTATGCATGTCTAGCACTTGTAATCAATCAAATTCATTGTATTATATCATATTCTAACCCAAAATAACCTTATACAAGCCATTTACTGCCTGAAAGCAATGATTGTGGGTTCTTATCCCATTTGGGACCAGATTTCAATAAGTCTTTCTTCACACTTCTAAACATTCTTTATGCATGTCTAGCACTTGTAATCAATCAAATTCATTGTATTATAACATATTATAACAAAAAATAACTTTATACAGTCCATTTACAGCCTCAAAGCATTGGTTGTGGGTTCTTATCCCATCTGGGACCATATTTCAATAAGTCTTGCTTCACACTTCTAAAGATTCTTCATCCATCTCTAGCACTTGTAATCAATCAAATTCATTGTATTATAACATATTCTAACCCAAAATAACTTTATACAAGCCATTTATAGCCTCAAGGCATTGCTTGTGGATTCTTATCCCATTTGGGACCATATTTCAATAAGTCTTTCTTTACACTTCTAAAGATTCTTCATCCATCTCTAGGGCTTGTAATCAATCAAATTCATTGTATTATAACATATTCTAACCCAAAATAACTTTATACAAGTCATTTACTGCCTCAAAGCATTGGTTGTGGGTTCTTATCCCATTTGGGACCAGATTTCAACAAGTCTTTCTTCACACTTCTAAACATTCTTCATCCATCTCTAGGGCTTGTAATCAATCAAATTCATTGTATTATAACATATTCTAACCCAAAATAACTTTATACAAGCCATTTACTGCCTCAAAGCATTGCTTGTGGGTTTTTATCCCATTTGGGACCAAATTTTAACAACTCTTTCTTCACACTTCTAAACATTCTTTATGCATGTCTAGCACTTGTAATCAATCAACTTCATTGTATTATAACATATTGTAACCCAAAATAACTTTATACAAGCCATTTACTGCCTCAAAGCATTGGTTGTGGGTTCTTATCCCATTTGAGACCAGATTTCAATAAGTCTTTCTTCACACTTCTAAACATTCTTCATCCATCTCTAGGGCTTGTAATCAATCAAATTCATTGTATTATAACATATTCTAACCCAAAATAACATTATACAAGCCATTTACTGCCTCAAAGCATTGGTTGTGGGTTCTTATCCCATATGGGACCAGATTTCAATAAGTCTTTCTTCACACTTCTAAACATTCTTCAACCATCTCTAGCACTTGTAATCAATCAAATTCATTGTATTATAACATATTCTAACCCAAAATAACTTTATACAAGCCATTTACTGCCTCAAAGCATTGCTTGTGGGTTTTTATCCCATTTGGGACCAAATTTTAACAACTCTTTCTTCACACTTCTAAACATTCTTTATGCATGTCTAGCACTTGTAATCAATCAACTTCATTGTATTATAACATATTGTAACCCAAAATAACTTTATACAAGCCATTTACTGCCTCAAAGCATTGGTTGTGGGTTCTTATCCCATTTGAGACCAGATTTCAATAAGTCTTTCTTCACACTTCTAAAGATTCTTCATCCATCACTAGTACATATAATCAATCAAATTCATTGTATTATAACATATTCTAATCCAAAATAACTTTATACAAGCCATTTACTGCCTCAAAGCATTTGTTGTGGGTTTTTATCCCATTTGGGACAAAATTTCAACAAGTCTTTCTTCACACTTCTAAACATTATTTACGCATGTCTAGCACTTGTAATCAATCAAATTCATTGTATTATAACATATTCTAACCCAAAATAACCTTATACAAGCCATTTACTGCCTGAAAGCAATGATTGTGGGTTCTTATCCCATTTGGGACCAGATTTCAATAAGTCTTTCTTCACACTTCTAAACATTCTTTATGCATGTCTAGCACTTGTAATCAATCAAATTCATTGTATTATAACATATTCTAACCCAAAATAACTTTATACAAGCCAATTACTGCCTCAAAGCATTGGTTGTGGGTTCTTATCCCATTTGGGACCAGATTTCAATAATTCTTTCTTCACACTTCTAAAATTCTTTATCCATCTCTAGGGCTTGTAATCAATCAAATTCATTGTATTATAACATATTCTAATCCAAAATAACTTTATACAAGCCATTTACTGCCTCAAAACATTTGTTGTGGGTTTTTATCCCATTTGGGACAAAATTTCAACAAGTCTTTCTTCACACTTCTAAACATTCTTTATGCATCTCTAGCACTTGTAATCAATCAAATTCATTGTATTATAACATATTGTAACCTAAAATAACTTTATACAAGCCATTTACTGCCTCAAAGCATTGGTTGTGGGTTCTTATCCCATTTGGGAACAGATTTCAATAAGTCTTTCTTCACACTTCTAAACATTCTTCATCCATCTCTAGCACTTGTAATCAATCAAATTCATTGTATTATAACATATTCTAACCCAAAATAACTTTATACAATCCATTTACAGCCTCAAAGCATTGGTTGTGGGTTCTTATCCCATTTGGGACCAAATTTTAACAAGTCTTTCTTCACACTTCTAAAGATTCTTCATCCATCTCTATTACTTATAATCAATCAAATTCATTGTATTATAACATATTGTAACCCAAAATAACTTTATACAAGCCATTTACTGCCTCAAAGCATTGGTTGTGGGTTCTTATCCCATTTGGGACCAGATTTCAATAATTCTTTCTTCACACTTCTAAACATTCTTTATCCATCTCTAGGGCTTGTAATCAATCAAATTCATTGTATTATAACATATTCTAACCCAAAATAACTTTATACAATCCATTTACAGCCTCAAAGTATTGGTTGTGGGTTCTTATCCCATTTGGGACCATATTTCAATAAGTCTTTCTTTACACTTCTAAAGATTCTTCATCCATCTCTAGGGCTTGTAATCAATCAAATTCATTGTATTATAACATATTCTAACCCAAAATAACTTTATACAAGCCATTTACTGCCTCAAAGCATTGGTTGTGGGTTCTTATCCCATTTGGGACCAGATTTCAACAAGTCTTTCTTCACACTTCTAAACATTCTTCATCCATCTCTAGGGCTTGTAATCAATCAAATTCATTGTATTATAACATATTCTAACCCAAAATAACTTTATACAAGCCATTTACAGTCTCAAAGCATTGGTTGTGGGTTCTTATCCCATCTGGGACCATATTTCAATAAGTCTTGCTTCACACTTCTAAAGATTCTTCATCCATCTCTAGCACTTGTAATCAATCAAATTCATTGTATTATAACATATTCTAACCCAAAATAACCTTATACAAGCCATTTACTGCCTGAAAGCAATGATTGTGGGTTTTTATACCATTTGGGACCAAATTTCAACAAGTCTTTCTTCACACTTCTAAACATTCTTTATGCATGTCTAGCACTTGTAATCAATCAAATTCATTGTATTATAACATATTCTAACAAAAAATAACTTTATAAAGTCCATTTACAGGCTCAAAGCATTGGTTGTGGGTTCTTATCCCATCTGGGACCAGATTTCAATAAGTCTTGCTACACACTTCTAAAGATTCTTCATCCATCTCTAGGGCTTGTAATCAATCAAATTCATTGTATTATAACATATTCTAACCCAAAATAACTTTATACAAGCCATTTACTGCCTCAAAGCATTGGTTGTGGGTTTTTATCCCATTTGGGACCAAATTTCAACAAGTCTTTCTTCACACTTCTAAACATTCTTTATGCATGTCTAGCACTTGTAATCAATCAAATTCATTGTATTATATCATATTCTAACCCAAAATAACCTTATACAAGCCATTTACTGCCTGAAAGCAATGATTGTGGGTTCTTATCCCATTTGGGACCAGATTTCAATAAGTCTTTCTTCACACTTCTAAACATTCTTTATGCATGTCTAGCACTTGTAATCAATCAAATTCATTGTATTATAACATATTATAACAAAAAATAACTTTATACAGTCCATTTACAGCCTCAAAGCATTGGTTGTGGGTTCTTATCCCATCTGGGACCATATTTCAATAAGTCTTGCTTCACACTTCTAAAGATTCTTCATCCATCTCTAGGGCTTGTAATCAATCAAATTCATTGTATTATAACATATTCTAACCCAAAATAACTTTATACAAGCCATTTACTGCCTCAAAGCATTGGTTGTGGGTTCTTATCCCATTTGGGACCAGATTTCAACAAGTCTTTCTTCACACTTCTAAACATTCTTCATCCATCTCTAGGGCTTGTAATCAATCAAATTCATTGTATTATAACATATTCTAACCCAAAATAACTTTATACAAGTCATTTACTGCCTCAAAGCATTGCTTGTGGGTTTTTATCCCATTTGGGACCAAATTTTAACAAGTCTTTCTTCACACTTCTAAACATTCTTTATGCATGTCTAGCACTTGTAATCAATCAACTTCATTGTATTATAACATATTGTAACCCAAAATAACTTTATACAAGCCATTTACTGCCTCAAAGCATTGGTTGTGGGTTCTTATCCCATTTGAGACCAGATTTCAATAAGTCTTTCTTCACACTTCTAAACATTCTTCATCCATCTCTAGGGCTTGTAATCAATCAAATTCATTGTATTATAACATATTCTAACCCAAAATAACTTTATACAAGCCATTTACTGCCTCAAAGCATTGGTTGTGGGTTCTTATCCCATATGGGACCAGATTTCAATAAGTCTTTCTTCACACTTCTAAACATTCTTCAACCATCTCTAGCACTTGTAATCAATCAAATTCATTGTATTAAAACATATTCTAACCCAAAATAACTTTATACAATCCATTTACAGCCTCAAAGCATTGGTTGTGGGTTCTTATCCCATTTGGGACAGAATTTTAACAAGTCTTTCTTCACACTTCTAAAGATTCTTCATCCATCTCTAGTACTTATAATCAATCAAATTCATTGTATTATAACATATTCTAACCCAAAATAACTTTATACAAGCCATTTACTGCCTCAAAGCATTGGTTGTGGGTTTTTATCCCATTTGGGACCAAATTTCAACAAGTCTTTCTTCACACTTCTAAACATTCTTTATGCATGTCTAGCACTTGTAATCAATCCAATTCATTGTATTTTATCATATTCTAACCCAAAATAACCTTATACAAGCCATTTACTGCCTGAAAGCAATGATTGTGGGTTCTTATCCCATTTGGGACCAGATTTCAATAAGTCTTTCTTCACACTTCTAAACATTCTTTATGCATGTCTAGCACTTGTAATCAATCAAATTCATTGTATTATAACATATTCTAACAAAAAATAACTTTATACAGTCCATTTACAGCCTCAAAGCATTGGTTGTGGGTTCTTATCCCATCTGGGACCATATTTCAATAAGTCTTGCTTCACACTTCTAAAGATTCTTCATCCATCTCTAGCACTTGTAATCAATCAAATTCATTGTATTATAACATATTCTAACCCAAAATAACTTTATACAAGCCATTTATAGCATCAAGGCATTGCTTGTGGATTCTTATCCCATTTGGGACCATATTTCAATAAGTCTTTCTTTACACTTCTAAAGATTCTTCATCCATCTCTAGGGCTTGTAATCAATCAAATTCATTGTATTATAACATATTCTAACCCAAAATAACTTTATACAAGCCATTTACTGCCTCAAAGCATTGGTTGTGGGTTCTTATCCCATTTGGGACCAGATTTCAACAAGTCTTTCTTCACACTTCTAAACATTCTTCATCCATCTCTAGGGCTTGTAATCAATCAAATTCATTGTATTATAACATATTCTAACCCAAAATAACTTTATACAAGCCATTTACTGCCTCAAAGCATTGGTTGTGGGTTTTTATCCCATTTGGGACCAAATTTTAACAAGTCTTTCTTCACACTTCTAAACATTCTTTATGCATGTCTAGCACTTGTAATCAATCAACTTCATTGTATTATAACATATTGTAACCCAAAATAACTTTATACAAGCCATTTACTGCCTCAAAGCATTGGTTGTGGGTTCTTATCCCATTTGGGAACAGATTTCAATAAGTCTTTCTTCACACTTCTAAACATTCTTCATCCATCTCTAGGGCTTGTAATCAATCAAATTCATTGTATTATAACATATTCTAACCCAAAATAACTTTATACAAGCCATTTACTGCCTCAAAGCATTGGTTGTGGGTTCTTATCCCATTTGGGACCAGATTTCAACAAGTCTTTCTTCACACTTCTAAACATTCTTCATCCATCTCTAGGGCTTGTAATCAATCAAATTCATTGTATTATAACATATTCTAACCCAAAATAACTTTATACAAGCCATTTACTGCCTCAAAGCATTGCTTGTGGGTTTTTATCCCATTTGGGACCAAATTTTAACAAGTCTTTCTTCACACTTCTAAAGATTCTTCATCCATCTCTAGTACTTATAATCAATCAAATTCATTGTATTATAACATATTCTAACCCAAAATAACTTTATACAAGCCATTTACTGCCTCAAAGCATTGGTTGTGGGTTTTTATCCCATTTGGGACCAAATTTCAACAAGTCTTTCTTCACACTTCTAAACATTCTTTATGCATGTCTAGCACTTGTAATCAATCAAATTCATTGTATTATATCATATTCTAACCTAAAATAACCTTATACAAGCCATTTACTGCCTGAAAGCAATGATTGTGGGTTCTTATCCCATTTGGGACCAGATTTCAATAAGTCTTTCTTCACACTTCTAAACATTCTTTATGCATGTCTAGCACTTGTAATCAATCAAATTCATTGTATTATAACATATTATAACAAAAAATAACTTTATACAGTCCATTTACAGCCTCAAAGCATTGGTTGTGGGTTCTTATCCCATCTGGGACCATATTTCAATAAGTCTTGCTTCACACTTCTAAAGATTCTTCATCCATCTCTAGCACTTTTAATCAATCAAATTCATTGTATTATAACATATTCTAACCCAAAATAACTTTATACAAGCCATTTATAGCCTCAAGGCATTGCTTGTGGATTCTTATCCCATTTGGGACCATATTTCAATAAGTCTTTCTTTACACTTCTAAAGATTCTTCATCCATCTCTAGGGCTTGTAATCAATCAAATTCATTGTATTATAACATATTCTAACCCAAAATAACTTTATACAAGCCATTTACTGCCTCAAAGCATTGGTTGTGGGTTCTTATCCCATTTGGGACCAGATTTCAACAAGTCTTTCTTCACACTTCTAAACATTCTTCATCCATCTCTAGGGCTTGTAATCAATCAAATTCATTGTATTATAACATATTCTAACCCAAAATAACTTTATACAAGCCATTTACTGCCTCAAAGCATTGCTTGTGGGTTTTTATCCCATTTGGGACCAAATTTTAACAACTCTTTCTTCACACTTCTAAACATTCTTTATGCATGTCTAGCACTTGTAATCAATCAACTTCATTGTATTATAACATATTGTAACCCAAAATAACTTTATACAAGCCATTTACTGCCTCAAAGCATTGGTTGTGGGTTCTTATCCCATTTGAGACCAGATTTCAATAAGTCTTTCTTCACACTTCTAAACATTCTTCATCCATCTCTAGGGCTTGTAATCAATCAAATTCATTGTATTATAACATATTCTAACCCAAAATAACTTTATACAAGCCATTTACTGCCTCAAAGCATTGGTTGTGGGTTCTTATCCCATATGGGACCAGATTTCAATAAGTCTTTCTTCACACTTCTAAACATTCTTCAACCATCTCTAGCACTTGTAATCAATCAAATTCATTGTATTAAAACATATTCTAACCCAAAATAACTTTATACAATCCATTTACAGCCTCAAAGCATTGGTTGTGGGTTCTTATCCCATTTGGGACAAAATTTTAACAAGTCTTTCTTCACACTTCTAAAGATTCTTCATCCATCTCTAGTACTTATAATCAATCAAATTCATTGTATTATAACATATTCTAACCCAAAATAACTTTATACAAGCCATTTACTGCCTCAAAGCATTGGTTGTGGGTTTTTATCCCATTTGGGACCAAATTTCAACAAGTCTTTCTTCACACTTCTAAACATTCTTTATGCATGTCTAGCACTTGTAATCAATCAAATTCATTGTATTTTATCATATTCTAACCCAAAATAACCTTATACAAGCCATTTACTGCCTGAAAGCAATGATTGTGGGTTCTTATCCCATTTGGGACCAGATTTCAATAAGTCTTTCTTCACACTTCTAAACATTCTTTATGCATGTCTAGCACTTGTAGTCAATCAAATTCATTGTATTATAACATATTCTAACAAAAAATAACTTTTATACAGTCCATTTACAGCCTCAAAGCATTGGTTGTGGGTTCTTATCCCATCTGGGACCATATTTCAATAAGTCTTGCTTCACACTTCTAAAGATTCTTCATCCATCTCTAGCACTTGTAATCAATCAAATTCATTGTATTATAACATATTCTAACCCAAAATAACTTTATACAAGCCATTTATAGCATCAAGGCATTGCTTGTGGATTCTTATCCCATTTGGGACCATATTTCAATAAGTCTTTCTTTACACTTCTAAAGATTCTTCATCCATCTCTAGGGCTTGTAATCAATCAAATTCATTGTATTATAACATATTCTAACCCAAAATAACTTTATACAAGCCATTTACTGCCTCAAAGCATTGGTTGTGGGTTCTTATCCCATTTGGGACCAGATTTCAACAAGTCTTTCTTCACACTTCTAAACATTCTTCATCCATCTCTAGGGCTTGTAATCAATCAAATTCATTGTATTATAACATATTCTAACCCAAAATAACTTTATACAAGCCATTTACTGCCTCAAAGCATTGGTTGTGGGTTTTTATCCCATTTGGGACCAAATTTTAACAAGTCTTTCTTCACACTTCTAAACATTCTTTATGCATGTCTAGCACTTGTAATCAATCAACTTCATTGTATTATAACATATTGTAACCCAAAATAACTTTATACAAGCCATTTACTGCCTCAAAGCATTGGTTGTGGGTTCTTATCCCATTTGGGAACAGATTTCAATAAGTCTTTCTTCACACTTCTAAACATTCTTCATCCATCTCTAGGGCTTGTAATCAATCAAATTCATTGTATTATAACATATTCTAACCCAAAATAACTTTATACAAGCCATTTACTGCCTCAAAGCATTGGTTGTGGGTTCTTATCCCATTTGGGACCAGATTTCAACAAGTCTTTCTTCACACTTCTAAACATTCTTCATCCATCTCTAGGGCTTGTAATCAATCAAATTCATTGTATTATAACATATTCTAACCCAAAATAACTTTATACAAGCCATTTACTGCCTCAAAGCATTGCTTGTGGGTTTTTATCCCATTTGGGACCAAATTTTAACAAGTCTTTCTTCACACTTCTAAAGATTCTTCATCCATCTCTAGTACTTATAATCAATCAAATTCATTGTATTATAACATATTCTAACCCAAAATAACTTTATACAAGCCATTTACTGCCTCAAAGCATTGGTTGTGGGTTTTTATCCCATTTGGGACCAAATTTCAACAAGTCTTTCTTCACACTTCTAAACATTCTTTATGCATGTCTAGCACTTGTAATCAATCAAATTCTTTGTATTATATCATATTCTAACCCAAAATAACCTTATACAAGCCATTTACTGCCTGAAAGCAATGATTGTGGGTTCTTATCCCATTTGGGACCAGATTTCAATAAGTCTTTCTTCACACTTCTAAACATTCTTTATGCATGTCTAGCACTTGTAATCAATCAAATTCATTGTATTATAACATATTATAACAAAAAATAACTTTATACAGTCCATTTACAGCCTCAAAGCATTGGTTGTGGGTTCTTATCCCATCTGGGACCATATTTCAATAAGTCTTGCTTCACACTTCTAAAGATTCTTCATCCATCTCTAGCACTTTTAATCAATCAAATTCATTGTATTATAACATATTCTAACCCAAAATAACTTTATACAAGCCATTTATAGCCTCAAGGCATTGCTTGTGGATTCTTATCCCATTTGGGACCATATTTCAATAAGTCTTTCTTTACACTTCTAAAGATTCTTCATCCATCTCTAGGGCTTGTAATCAATCAAATTCATTGTATTATAACATATTCTAACCCAAAATAACTTTATACAAGCCATTTACTGCCTCAAAGCATTGGTTGTGGGTTCTTATCCCATTTGGGACCAGATTTCAACAAGTCTTTCTTCACACTTCTAAACATTCTTCATCCATCTCTAGGGCTTGTAATCAATCAAATTCATTGTATTATAACATATTCTAACCCAAAATAACTTTATACAAGCCATTTACTGCCTCAAAGCATTGCTTGTGGGTTTTTATCCCATTTGGGACCAAATTTTAACAACTCTTTCTTCACACTTCTAAACATTCTTTATGCATGTCTAGCACTTGTAATCAATCAACTTCATTGTATTATAACATATTGTAACCCAAAATAACTTTATACAAGCCATTTACTGCCTCAAAGCATTGGTTGTGGGTTCTTATCCCATTTGAGACCAGATTTCAATAAGTCTTTCTTCACACTTCTAAACATTCTTCATCCATCTCTAGGGCTTGTAATCAATCAAATTCATTGTATTATAACATATTCTAACCCAAAATAACTTTATACAAGCCATTTACTGCCTCAAAGCATTGGTTGTGGGTTCTTATCCCATATGGGACCAGATTTCAATAAGTCTTTCTTCACACTTCTAAACATTCTTCAACCATCTCTAGCACTTGTAATCAATCAAATTCATTGTATTAAAACATATTCTAACCCAAAATAACTTTATACAATCCATTTACAGCCTCAAAGCATTGGTTGTGGGTTCTTATCCCATTTGGGACAAAATTTTAACAAGTCTTTCTTCACACTTCTAAAGATTCTTCATCCATCTCTAGTACTTATAATCAATCAAATTCATTGTATTATAACATATTCTAACCCAAAATAACTTTATACAAGCCATTTACTGCCTCAAAGCATTGGTTGTGGGTTTTTATCCCATTTGGGACCAAATTTCAACAAGTCTTTCTTCACACTTCTAAACATTCTTTATGCATGTCTAGCACTTGTAATCAATCAAATTCATTGTATTTTATCATATTCTAACCCAAAATAACCTTATACAAGCCATTTACTGCCTGAAAGCAATGATTGTGGGTTCTTATCCCATTTGGGACCAGATTTCAATAAGTCTTTCTTCACACTTCTAAACATTCTTTATGCATGTCTAGCACTTGTAGTCAATCAAATTCATTGTATTATAACATATTCTAACAAAAAATAACTTTTATACAGTCCATTTACAGCCTCAAAGCATTGGTTGTGGGTTCTTATCCCATCTGGGACCATATTTCAATAAGTCTTGCTTCACACTTCTAAAGATTCTTCATCCATCTCTAGCACTTGTAATCAATCAAATTCATTGTATTATAACATATTCTAACCCAAAATAACTTTATACAAGCCATTTATAGCATCAAGGCATTGCTTGTGGATTCTTATCCCATTTGGGACCATATTTCAATAAGTCTTTCTTTACACTTCTAAAGATTCTTCATCCATCTCTAGGGCTTGTAATCAATCAAATTCATTGTATTATAACATATTCTAACCCAAAATAACTTTATACAAGCCATTTACTGCCTCAAAGCATTGGTTGTGGGTTCTTATCCCATTTGGGACCAGATTTCAACAAGTCTTTCTTCACACTTCTAAACATTCTTCATCCATCTCTAGGGCTTGTAATCAATCAAATTCATTGTATTATAACATATTCTAACCCAAAATAACTTTATACAAGCCATTTACTGCCTCAAAGCATTGGTTGTGGGTTTTTATCCCATTTGGGACCAAATTTTAACAAGTCTTTCTTCACACTTCTAAACATTCTTTATGCATGTCTAGCACTTGTAATCAATCAACTTCATGGTATTATAACATATTGTAACCCAAAATAACTTTATACAAGCCATTTACTGCCTCAAAGCATTGGTTGTGGGTTCTTATCCCATTTGGGAACAGATTTCAATAAGTCTTTCTTCACACTTCTAAACATTCTTCATCCATCTCTAGCACTTGTAATCAATCAAATTCATTGTATTATAACATATTTTAACCCAAAATAACTTTATACAATCCATTTACAGCCTCAAAGCATTGGTTGTGGGTTCTTATCCCATTTGGGACCAAATTTTAACAAGTCTTTCTTCACACTTCTAAAGATTCTTCATCCATCTCTATTACTTATAATCAATCAAATTCATTGTATTATAACATATTGTAACCCAAAAAAACTTTATACAAGCCATTTACTGCCTCAAAGCATTGGTTGTGGGTTCTTATCCCATTTGGGACCAGATTTCAATAATTCTTTCTTCACACTTCTAAACATTCTTTATCCATCTCTAGGGCTTGTAATCAATCAAATTCATTGTATTATAACATATTCTAACCCAAAATAACTTTATACAATCCATTTACAGCCTCAAAGTATTGGTTGTGGGTTCTTATCCCATTTGGGACCAAATTTTAACAAGTCTTTCTTCACACTTCTAAAGATTCTTCATCCATCTCTAGTACTTATAATCAATCAAATTCATTGTATTATAACATATTCTAACCCAAAATAACTTTATACAAGCCATTTACTGCCTCAAAGCATTGGTTGTGGGTTCTTATCCCATTTGGGACCAGATTTCAATAATTCTTTCTTCACACTTCTAAACATTCTTTATCCATCTCTAGGGCTTGTAATCAATCAAATTCATTGTATTATAACATATTCTAACCCAAAATAACCTTATACAAGCCATTTACTGCCTGAAAGCAATGATTGTGGGTTTTTATACCATTTGGGACCAAATTTCAACAAGTCTTTCTTCACACTTCTAAACATTCTTTATGCATGTCTAGCACTTGTAATCAAATAAATTCATTGTATTATAACATATTCTAACAAAAAATAACTTTATAAAGTCCATTTACAGGCTCAAAGCATTGGTTGTGGGTTCTTATCCCATCTGGGACCAGATTTCAATAAGTCTTGCTACACACTTCTAAAGATTCTTCATCCATCTCTAGGGCTTGTAATCAATCAAATTCATTGTATTATAACATATTCTAACCCAAAATAACTTTATACAAGCCATTTACTGCCTCAAAGCATTGGTTGTGGGTTTTTATCCCATTTGGGACCAAATTTCAACAAGTCTTTCTTCACACTTCTAAACATTCTTTATGCATGTCTAGCACTTGTAATCAATCAAATTCATTGTATTATATCATATTCTAACCCAAAATAACCTTATACAAGCCATTTACTGCCTGAAAGCAATGATTGTGGGTTCTTATCCCATTTGGGACCAGATTTCAATAAGTCTTTCTTCACACTTCTAAACATTCTTTATGCATGTCTAGCACTTGTAATCAATCAAATTCATTGTATTATAACATATTATAACAAAAAATAACTTTATACAGTCCATTTACAGCCTCAAAGCATTGGTTGTGGGTTCTTATCCCATCTGGGACCATATTTCAATAAGTCTTGCTTCACACTTCTAAAGATTCTTCATCCATCTCTAGCACTTGTAATCAATCAAATTCATTGTATTATAACATATTCTAACCCAAAATAACTTTATACAAGCCATTTATAGCCTCAAGGCATTGCTTGTGGATTCTTATCCCATTTGGGACCATATTTCAATAAGTCTTTCTTTACACTTCTAAAGATTCTTCATCCATCTCTAGGGCTTGTAATCAATCAAATTCATTGTATTATAACATATTCTAACCCAAAATAACTTTATACAAGTCATTTACTGCCTCAAAGCATTGGTTGTGGGTTCTTATCCCATTTGGGACCAGATTTCAACAAGTCTTTCTTCACACTTCTAAACATTCTTCATCCATCTCTAGGGCTTGTAATCAATCAAATTCATTGTATTATAACATATTCTAACCCAAAATAACTTTATACAAGCCATTTACTGCCTCAAAGCATTGCTTGTGGGTTTTTATCCCATTTGGGACCAAATTTTAACAACTCTTTCTTCACACTTCTAAACATTCTTTATGCATGTCTAGCACTTGTAATCAATCAACTTCATTGTATTATAACATATTGTAACCCAAAATAACTTTATACAAGCCATTTACTGCCTCAAAGCATTGGTTGTGGGTTCTTATCCCATTTGAGACCAGATTTCAATAAGTCTTTCTTCACACTTCTAAACATTCTTCATCCATCTCTAGGGCTTGTAATCAATCAAATTCATTGTATTATAACATATTCTAACCCAAAATAACTTTATACAAGCCATTTACTGCCTCAAAGCATTGGTTGTGGGTTCTTATCCCATATGGGACCAGATTTCAATAAGTCTTTCTTCACACTTCTAAACATTCTTCAACCATCTCTAGCACTTGTAATCAATCAAATTCATTGTATTATAACATATTCTAACCCAAAATAACCTTATACAAGCCATTTACTGCCTGAAAGCAATGATTGTGGGTTCTTATCCCATTTGGGACCAGATTTCAATAAGTCTTTCTTCACACTTCTAAACATTCTTTATGCATGTCTAGCACTTGTAATCAATCAAATTCATTGTATTATAACATATTCTAACCCAAAATAACTTTATACAAGCCATTTACTGCCTCAAAGCATTGGTTGTGGGTTCTTATCCCATTTGGGACCAGATTTCAATAATTCTTTCTTCACACTTCTAAAATTCTTTATCCATCTCTAGGGCTTGTAATCAATCAAATTCATTGTATTATAACATATTCTAATCCAAAATAACTTTATACAAGCCATTTACTGCCTCAAAACATTTGTTGTGGGTTTTTATCCCATTTGGGACAAAATTTCAACAAGTCTTTCTTCACACTTCTAAACATTCTTTATGCATCTCTAGCACTTGTAATCAATCAAATTCATTGTATTATAACATATTGTAACCTAAAATAACTTTATACAAGCCATTTACTGCCTCAAAGCATTGGTTGTGGGTTCTTATCCCATTTGGGAACAGATTTCAATAAGTCTTTCTTCACACTTCTAAACATTCTTCATCCATCTCTAGCACTTGTAATCAATCAAATTCATTGTATTATAACATATTCTAACCCAAAATAACTTTATACAATCCATTTACAGCCTCAAAGCATTGGTTGTGGGTTCTTATCCCATTTGGGACCAAATTTTAACAAGTCTTTCTTCACACTTCTAAAGATTCTTCATCCATCTCTATTACTTATAATCAATCAAATTCATTGTATTATAACATATTGTAACCCAAAATAACTTTATACAAGCCATTTACTGCCTCAAAGCATTGGTTGTGGGTTCTTATCCCATTTGGGACCAGATTTCAATAATTCTTTCTTCACACTTCTAAACATTCTTTATCCATCTCTAGGGCTTGTAATCAATCAAATTCATTGTATTATAACATATTCTAACCCAAAATAACTTTATACAATCCATTTACAGCCTCAAAGTATTGGTTGTGGGTTCTTATCCCATTTGGGACCATATTTCAATAAGTCTTTCTTTACACTTCTAAAGATTCTTCATCCATCTCTAGGGCTTGTAATCAATCAAATTCATTGTATTATAACATATTCTAACCCAAAATAACTTTATACAAGCCATTTACTGCCTCAAAGCATTGGTTGTGGGTTCTTATCCCATTTGGGACCAGATTTCAACAAGTCTTTCTTCACACTTCTAAACATTCTTCATCCATCTCTAGGGCTTGTAATCAATCAAATTCATTGTATTATAACATATTCTAACCCAAAATAACTTTATACAAGCCATTTACAGTCTCAAAGCATTGGTTGTGGGTTCTTATCCCATCTGGGACCATATTTCAATAAGTCTTGCTTCACACTTCTAAAGATTCTTCATCCATCTCTAGCACTTGTAATCAATCAAATTCATTGTATTATAACATATTCTAACCCAAAATAACCTTATACAAGCCATTTACTGCCTGAAAGCAATGATTGTGGGTTTTTATACCATTTGGGACCAAATTTCAACAAGTCTTTCTTCACACTTCTAAACATTCTTTATGCATGTCTAGCACTTGTAATCAATCAAATTCATTGTATTATAACATATTCTAACAAAAAATAACTTTATAAAGTCCATTTACAGGCTCAAAGCATTGGTTGTGGGTTCTTATCCCATCTGGGACCAGATTTCAATAAGTCTTGCTACACACTTCTAAAGATTCTTCATCCATCTCTAGGGCTTGTAATCAATCAAATTCATTGTATTATAACATATTCTAACCCAAAATAACTTTATACAAGCCATTTACTGCCTCAAAGCATTGGTTGTGGGTTTTTATCCCATTTGGGACCAAATTTCAACAAGTCTTTCTTCACACTTCTAAACATTCTTTATGCATGTCTAGCACTTGTAATCAATCAAATTCATTGTATTATATCATATTCTAACCCAAAATAACCTTATACAAGCCATTTACTGCCTGAAAGCAATGATTGTGGGTTCTTATCCCATTTGGGACCAGATTTCAATAAGTCTTTCTTCACACTTCTAAACATTCTTTATGCATGTCTAGCACTTGTAATCAATCAAATTCATTGTATTATAACATATTATAACAAAAAATAACTTTATACAGTCCATTTACAGCCTCAAAGCATTGGTTGTGGGTTCTTATCCCATCTGGGACCATATTTCAATAAGTCTTGCTTCACACTTCTAAAGATTCTTCATCCATCTCTAGGGCTTGTAATCAATCAAATTCATTGTATTATAACATATTCTAACCCAAAATAACTTTATACAAGCCATTTACTGCCTCAAAGCATTGGTTGTGGGTTCTTATCCCATTTGGGACCAGATTTCAACAAGTCTTTCTTCACACTTCTAAACATTCTTCATCCATCTCTAGGGCTTGTAATCAATCAAATTCATTGTATTATAACATATTCTAACCCAAAATAACTTTATACAAGTCATTTACTGCCTCAAAGCATTGCTTGTGGGTTTTTATCCCATTTGGGACCAAATTTTAACAAGTCTTTCTTCACACTTCTAAACATTCTTTATGCATGTCTAGCACTTGTAATCAATCAACTTCATTGTATTATAACATATTGTAACCCAAAATAACTTTATACAAGCCATTTACTGCCTCAAAGCATTGGTTGTGGGTTCTTATCCCATTTGAGACCAGATTTCAATAAGTCTTTCTTCACACTTCTAAACATTCTTCATCCATCTCTAGGGCTTGTAATCAATCAAATTCATTGTATTATAACATATTATAACCCAAAATAACTTTATACAAGCCATTTACTGCCTCAAAGCATTGGTTGTGGGTTCTTATCCCATATGGGACCAGATTTCAATAAATCTTTCTTCACACTTCTAAACATTCTTCAACCATCTCTAGCACTTGTAATCAATCAAATTCATTGTATTAAAACATATTCTAACCCAAAATAACTTTATACAATCCATTTACAGCCTCAAAGCATTGGTTGTGGGTTCTTATCCCATTTGGGACAGAATTTTAACAAGTCTTTCTTCACACTTCTAAAGATTCTTCATCCATCTCTAGTACTTATAATCAATCAAATTCATTGTATTATAACATATTCTAACCCAAAATAACTTTATACAAGCCATTTACTGCCTCAAAGCATTGGTTGTGGGTTTTTATCCCATTTGGGACCAAATTTCAACAAGTCTTTCTTCACACTTCTAAACATTCTTTATGCATGTCTAGCACTTGTAATCAATCAAATTCATTGTATTTTATCATATTCTAACCCAAAATAACCTTATACAAGCCATTTACTGCCTGAAAGCAATGATTGTGGGTTCTTATCCCATTTGGGACCAGATTTCAATAAGTCTTTCTTCACACTTCTAAACATTCTTTATGCATGTCTAGCACTTGTAATCAATCAAATTCATTGTATTATAACATATTCTAACAAAAAATAACTTTATACAGTCCATTTACAGCCTCAAAGCATTGGTTGTGGGTTCTTATCCCATCTGGGACCATATTTCAATAAGTCTTGCTTCACACTTCTAAAGATTCTTCATCCATCTCTAGCACTTGTAATCAATCAAATTCATTGTATTATAACATATTCTAACCCAAAATAACTTTATACAAGCCATTTATAGCATCAAGGCATTGCTTGTGGATTCTTATCCCATTTGGGACCATATTTCAATAAGTCTTTCTTTACACTTCTAAAGATTCTTCATCCATCTCTAGGGCTTGTAATCAATCAAATTCATTGTATTATAACATATTCTAACCCAAAATAACTTTATACAAGCCATTTACTGCCTCAAAGCATTGGTTGTGGGTTCTTATCCCATTTGGGACCAGATTTCAACAAGTCTTTCTTCACACTTCTAAACATTCTTCATCCATCTCTAGGGCTTGTAATCAATCAAATTCATTGTATTATAACATATTCTAACCCAAAATAACTTTATACAAGCCATTTACTGCCTCAAAGCATTGGTTGTGGGTTTTTATCCCATTTGGGACCAAATTTTAACAAGTCTTTCTTCACACTTCTAAACATTCTTTATGCATGTCTAGCACTTGTAATCAATCAACTTCATTGTATTATAACATATTGTAACCCAAAATAACTTTATACAAGCCATTTACTGCCTCAAAGCATTGGTTGTGGGTTCTTATCCCATTTGGGAACAGATTTCAATAAGTCTTTCTTCACACTTCTAAACATTCTTCATCCATCTCTAGGGCTTGTAATCAATCAAATTCATTGTATTATAACATATTCTAACCCAAAATAACTTTATACAAGCCATTTACTGCCTCAAAGCATTGGTTGTGGGTTCTTATCCCATTTGGGACCAGATTTCAACAAGTCTTTCTTCACACTTCTAAACATTCTTCATCCATCTCTAGGGCTTGTAATCAATCAAATTCATTGTATTATAACATATTCTAACCCAAAATAACTTTATACAAGCCATTTACTGCCTCAAAGCATTGCTTGTGGGTTTTTATCCCATTTGGGACCAAATTTTAACAAGTCTTTCTTCACACTTCTAAACATTCTTTATGCATGTCTAGCACTTGTAATCAATCAACTTCATTGTATTATAACATATTGTAACCCAAAATAACTTTATACAAGCCATTTACTGCCTCAAAGCATTGGTTGTGGGTTCTTATCCCATTTGAGACCAGATTTCAATAAGTCTTTCTTCACACTTCTAAACATTCTTCATCCATCTCTAGGGCTTGTAATCAATCAAATTCATTGTATTATAACATATTCTAACCCAAAATAACTTTATACAAGCCATTTACTGCCTCAAAGCATTGGTTGTGGGTTCTTATCCCATATGGGACCAGATTTCAATAAGTCTTTCTTCACACTTCTAAACATTCTTCAACCATCTCTAGCACTTGTAATCAATCAAATTCATTGTATTAAAACATATTCTAACCCAAAATAACTTTATACAATCCATTTACAGCCTCAAAGCATTGGTTGTGGGTTCTTATCCCATTTGGGACAAAATTTTAACAAGTCTTTCTTCACACTTCTAAAGATTCTTCATCCATCTCTAGTACTTATAATCAATCAAATTCATTGTATTATAACATATTCTAACCCAAAATAACTTTATACAAGCCATTTACTGCCTCAAAGCATTGGTTGTGGGTTTTTATCCCATTTGGTACCAAATTTCAACAAGTCTTTCTTCACACTTCTAAACATTCTTTATGCATGTCTAGCACTTGTAATCAATCAAATTCATTGTATTTTATCATATTCTAACCCAAAATAACCTTATACAAGCCATTTACTGCCTGAAAGCAATGATTGTGGGTTCTTATCCCATTTGGGACCAGATTTCAATAAGTCTTTCTTCACACTTCTAAACATTCTTTATGCATGTCTAGCACTTGTAATCAATCAAATTCATTGTATTATAACATATTCTAACAAAAAATAACTTTATACAGTCCATTTACAGCCTCAAAGCATTGGTTGTGGGTTCTTATCCCATCTGGGACCATATTTCAATAAGTCTTGCTTCACACTTCTAAAGATTCTTCATCCATCTCTAGCACTTGTAATCAATCAAATTCATTGTATTATAACATATTCTAACCCAAAATAACTTTATACAAGCCATTTATAGCATCAAGGCATTACTTGTGGATTCTTATCCCATTTGGGACCATATTTCAATAAGTCTTTCTTTACACTTCTAAAGATTCTTCATCCATCTCTAGGGCTTGTAATCAATCAAATTCATTGTATTATAACATATTCTAACCCAAAATAACTTTATACAAGCCATTTACTGCCTCAAAGCATTGGTTGTGGGTTCTTATCCCATTTGGGACCAGATTTCAACAAGTCTTTCTTCACACTTCTAAACATTCTTCATCCATCTCTAGGGCTTGTAATCAATCAAATTCATTGTATTATAACGTATTCTAACCCAAAATAACTTTATACAAGCCATTTACTGCCTCAAAGCATTGGTTGTGGGTTTTTATCCCATTTGGGACCAAATTTTAACAAGTCTTTCTTCACACTTCTAAACATTCTTTATGCATGTCTAGCACTTGTAATCAATCAACTTCATTGTATTATAACATATTGTAACCCAAAATAACTTTATACAAGCCATTTACTGCCTCAAAGCATTGGTTGTGGGTTCTTATCCTATTTGGGAACAGATTTCAATAAGTCTTTCTTCACACTTCTAAACATTCTTCATCCATCTCTAGCACTTGTAATCAATCAAATTCATTGTATTATAACATATTCTAACCCAAAATAACTTTATACAATCCATTTACAGCCTCAAAGCATTGGTTGTGGGTTCTTATCCCATTTGGGACCAAATTTTAACAAGTCTTTCTTCACACTTCTAAAGATTCTTCATCCATCTCTATTACTTATAATCAATCAAATTCATTGTATTATAACATATTGTAACCCAAAATAACTTTATACAAGCCATTTACTGCCTCAAAGCATTGGTTGTGGGTTCTTATCCCATTTGGGACCAGATTTCAATAATTCTTTCTTCACACTTCTAAACATTCTTTATCCATCTCTAGGGCTTGTAATCAATCAAATTCATTGTATTATAACATATTCTAACCCAAAATAACTTTATACAATCCATTTACAGCCTCAAAGTATTGGTTGTGGGTTCTTATCCCATTTGGGACCAAATTTTAACAAGTCTTTCTTCACACTTCTAAAGATTCTTCATCCATCTCTAGTACTTATAATCAATCAAATTCATTGTATTATAACATATTCTAACCCAAAATAACTTTATACAAGCCATTTACTGCCTCAAAGCATTGGTTGTGGGTTCTTATCCCATTTGGGACCAGATTTCAATAATTCTTTCTTCACACTTCTAAACATTCTTTATCCATCTCTAGGGCTTGTAATCAATCAAATTCATTGTATTATAACATATTCTAATCCAAAATAACTTTATACAAGCCATTTACTGCCTCAAAGCATTTGTTGTGGGTTTTTATCCCATTTGGGACAAAATTTCAACAAGTCTTTCTTCACACTTCTAAACATTCTTTACGCATGTCTAGCACTTGTAATCAATCAAATTCATTGTATTATAACATATTCTAACCCAAAATAACCTTATACAAGCCATTTACTGCCTGAAAGCAATGATTGTGGGTTCTTATCCCATTTGGGACCAGATTTCAATAAGTCTTTCTTCACACTTCTAAACATTCTTTATGCATGTCTAGCACTTGTAATCAATCAAATTCATTGTATTATAACATATTGTAACCCAAAATAACTTTATACAAGCCATTTACAGCCTCAAAGCATTGGTTGTGGGTTCTTATCCCATCTGGGACCATATTTCAATAAGTCTTGCTTCACACTTCTAAAGATTCTTCATCCATCTCTAGCACTTGTAATCAATCAAATTCATTGTATTATAACATATTCTAACCCAAAATAACCTTATACAAGCCATTTACTGCCTGAAAGCAATGATTGTGGGTTTTTATACCATTTGGGACCAAATTTCAACAAGTCTTTCTTCACACTTCTAAACATTCTTTATGCATGTCTAGCACTTGTAATCAATCAAATTCATTGTATTATAACATATTCTAACAAAAAATAACTTTATAAAGTCCATTTACAGCCTCAAAGCATTGGTTGTGGGTTCTTATCCCATCTGGGACCAGATTTCAATAAGTCTTGCTACACACTTCTAAAGATTCTTCATCCATCTCTAGGGCTTGTAATCAATCAAATTCATTGTATTATAACATATTCTAACCCAAAATAACTTTATACAAGCCATTTACTGCCTCAAAGCATTGGTTGTGGGTTTTTATCCCATTTGGGACCAAATTTCAACAAGTCTTTCTTCACACTTCTAAACATTCTTTATGCATGTCTAGCACTTGTAATCAATCAAATTCATTGTATTATATCATATTCTAACCCAAAATAACCTTATACAAGCCATTTACTGCCTGAAAGCAATGATTGTGGGTTCTTATCCCATTTGGGACCAGATTTCAATAAGTCTTTCTTCACACTTCTAAACATTCTTTATGCATGTCTAGCACTTGTAATCAATCAAATTCATTGTATTATAACATATTATAACAAAAAATAACTTTATACAGTCCATTTACAGCCTCAAAGCATTGGTTGTGGGTTCTTATCCCATCTGGGACCATATTTCAATAAGTCTTGCTTCACACTTCTAAAGATTCTTCATCCATCTCTAGCACTTGTAGTCAATCAAATTCATTGTATTATAACATATTCTAACCCAAAATAACTTTATACAAGCCATTTATAGCCTCAAGGCATTGCTTGTGGATTCTTATCCCATTGGGGACCATATTTCAATAAGTCTTTCTTTACACTTCTAAAGATTCTTCATCCATCTCTAGGGCTTGTAATCAATCAAATTCATTGTATTATAACATATTCTAACCCAAAATAACTTTATACAAGCCATTTACTGCCTCAAAGCATTGGTTGTGGGTTCTTATCCCATTTGGGACCAGATTTCAACAAGTCTTTCTTCACACTTCTAAACATTCTTCATCCATCTCTAGGGCTTGTAATCAAATAAATTCATTGTATTATAACATATTCTAACCCAAAATAACTTTATACAAGCCATTTACTGCCTCAAAGCATTGCTTGTGGGTTTTTATCCCATTTGGGACCAAATTTTAACAAGTCTTTCTTCACACTTCTAAACATTCTTTATGCATGTCTAGCACTTGTAATCAATCAACTTCATTGTATTATAACATATTGTAACCCAAAATAACTTTATACAAGCCATTTACTGCCTCAAAGCATTGGTTGTGGGTTCTTATCCCATTTGAGACCAGATTTCAATAAGTCTTTCTTCACACTTCTAAACATTCTTCATCCATCTCTAGGGCTTGTAATCAATCAAATTCATTGTATTATAACATATTCTAACCCAAAATAACTTTATACAAGCCATTTACTGCCTCAAAGCATTGGTTGTGGGTTCTTATCCCATATGGGACCACATTTCAATAAGTCTTTCTTCACACTTCTAAACATTCTTCAACCATCTCTAGCACTTGTAATCAATCAAATTCATTGTATTAAAACATATTCTAACCCAAAATAACTTTATACAATCCATTTACAGCCTCAAAGCATTGGTTGTGGGTTCTTATCCCATTTGGGACAAAATTTTAACAAGTCTTTCTTCACACTTCTAAAGATTCTTCATCCATCTCTAGTACTGATAATCAATCAAATTCATTGTATTATAACATATTCTAACCCAAAATAACTTTATACAAGCCATTTACTGCCTCAAAGCATTGGTTGTGGGTTTTTATCCCATTTGGGACCAAATTTCAACAAGTCTTTCTTCACACTTCTAAACATTCTTTATGCATGTCTAGCACTTGTAATCAATCAAATTCATTGTATTTTATCATATTCTAACCCAAAATAACCTTATACAAGCCATTTACTGCCTGAAAGCAATGATTGTGGGTTCTTATCCCATTTGGGACCAGATTTCAATAAGTCTTTCTTCACACTTCTAAACATTCTTTATGCATGTCTAGCACTTGTAATCAATCAAATTCATTGTATTATAACATATTCTAACAAAAAATAACTTTATACAGTCCATTTACAGTCTCAAAGCATTGGTTGTGGGTTCTTATCCCATCTGGGACCATATTTCAATAAGTCTTGCTTCACACTTCTAAAGATTCTTCATCCATCTCTAGCACTTGTAATCAATCAAATTCATTGTATTATAACATATTCTAACCCAAAATAACCTTATACAAGCCATTTATAGCATCAAGGCATTGCTTGTGGATTCTTATCCCATTAGGGACCATATTTCAATAAGTCTTTCTTTACACTTCTAAAGATTCTTCATCCATCTCTAGGGCTTGTAATCAATCAAATTCATTGTATTATAACATATTCTAACCCAAAATAACTTTATACAAGCCATTTACTGCCTCAAAGCATTGGTTGTGGGTTCTTATCCCATTTGGGACCAGATTTCAACAAGTCTTTCTTCACACTTCTAAACATTCTTCATCCATCTCTAGGGCTTGTAATCAATCAAATTCATTGTATTATAACATATTCTAACCCAACATTACTTTATACAAGCCATTTACTGCCTCAAAGCATTGGTTGTGGGTTTTTATCCCATTTGGGACCAAATTTTAACAAGTCTTTCTTCACACTTCTAAACATTCTTTATGCATGTCTAGCACTTGTAATCAATCAACTTCATTGTATTATAACATATTGTAACCCAAAATAACTTTATACAAGCCATTTACTGCCTCAAAGCATTGGTTGTGGGTTCTTATCCCATTTGAGACCAGATTTCAATAAGTCTTTCTTCACACTTCTAAACATTCTTCATCCATCTCTAGGGCTTGTAATCAATCAAATTCATTGTATTATAACATATTCTAACCCAAAATAACTTTATACAATCCATTTACAGCCTCAAAGCATTGGTTGTGGGTTCTTATCCCATTTGGGACCATATTTTAACAAGTCTTTCTTCACACTTCTAAAGATTCTTCATCCATCTCTAGTACTTATAATCAATCAAATTCATTGTATTATAACATATTCTAACCCAAAATAACTTTATACAAGCCATTTACTGCCTCAAAGCATTGGTTGTGGGTTCTTATCCCATTTGGGACCAGATTTCAATAATTCATTCTTCACACTTCTAAACATTCTTTATCCATCTCTAGGGCTTGTAATCAATCAAATTCATTGTATTATAACATATTCTAATCCAAAATAACTTTATACAAGCCATTTACTGCCTCAAAGCATTTGTTGTGGGTTTTTATCCCATTTGGGACCAAATTTCAACAAGTCTTTCTTCACACTTCTAAACATTCTTTATGCATGTCTAGCACTTGTAATCAATCAAATTCATTGTATTATAACATATTGTAACCCAAAATAACTTTATACAAGCCATTTACTGCCTCAAAGCATTGGTTGTGGTTTCTTATCCCATTTGGGACCAGATTTCAATAAGTCTTTCTTCACACTTCTAAACATTCTTCATCCATCTCTAGCACTTGTAATCAATCAAATTCATTGTATTATAACATATTCTAACCCAAAATAACTTTATACAATCCATTTACAGCCTCAAAGCATTGGTTGTGGGTTCTTATCCCATTTGGGACCAAATTTTAACAAGTCTTTCTTCACACTTCTAAAGATTCTTCATCCATCTCTAGTACTTATAATCAATCAAATTCATTGTATTATAACATATTCTAACCCAAAATAACTTTATACAAGCCATTTACTGCCTCAAAGCATTGGTTGTGGGTTCTTATCCCATTTGGGACCAGATTTCAATAATTCTTTCTTCACACTTCTAAACATTCTTTATCCATCTCTAGGGCTTGTAATCAATCAAATTCATTGTATTATAACATATTCTAATCCAAAATAACTTTATACAAGCCATTTACTGCCTCAAAGCATTTGTTGTGGGTTTTTATCCCATTTGGGACCAAATTTCAACAAGTCTTTCTTCACACTTCTAAACATTCTTTATGCATGTCTAGCACTTGTAATCAATCAAATTCATTGTATTTTATCATATTCTAACCCAAAATAACCTTATACAAGCCATTTACTGCCTGAAAGCAATGATTGTGGGTTCTTATCCCATTTGGGACCAGATTTCAATAAGTCTTTCTTCACACTTCTAAACATTCTTTATGCATGTCTAGCACTTGTAATCAATCAAATTCATTGTATTATAACATATTCTAACAAAAAATAACTTTATACAGTCCATTTACAGTCTCAAAGCATTGGTTGTGGGTTCTTATCCCATCTGGGACCATATTTCAATAAGTCTTGCTTCACACTTCTAAAGATTCTTCATCCATCTCTAGCACTTATAATCAATCAAATTCATTGTATTATAACATATTCTAACCCAAAATAACTTTATACAAGCCATTTATAGCATCAAGGCATTGCTTGTGGATTCTTATCCCATTTGGGACCATATTTCAATAAGTCTTTCTTTACACTTCTAAAGATTCTTCATCCATCTCTAGGGCTTGTAATCAATCAAATTCATTGTATTATAACATATTCTAACCCAAAATAACTTTATACAAGCCATTTACTGCCTCAAAGCATTGGTTGTGGGTTCTTATCCCATTTGGGACCAGATTTCAACAAGTCTTTCTTCACACTTCTAAACATTCTTCATCCATCTCTAGGGCTTGTAATCAATCAAATTCATTGTATTATAACATATTCTAACCCAAAATAACTTTATACAAGCCATTTACTGCCTCAAAGCATTGGTTGTGGGTTTTTATCCCATTTGGGACCAAATTTTAACAAGTCTTTCTTCACACTTCTAAACATTCTTTATGCATGTCTAGCACTTGTAATCAATCAACTTCATTGTATTATAACATATTGTAACCCAAAATAACTTTATACAAGCCATTTACTGCCTCAAAGCATTGGTTGTGGGTTCTTATCCCATTTGAGACCAGATTTCAATAAGTCTTTCTTCACACTTCTAAACATTCTTCATCCATCTCTAGGGCTTGTAATCAATCAAATTCATTGTATTATAACATATTCTAACCCAAAATAACTTTATACAATCCATTTACAGCCTCAAAGCATTGGTTGTGGGTTCTTATCCCATTTGGGACAAAATTTTAACAAGTCTTTCTTCACACTTCTAAAGATTCTTCATCCATCTCTAGTACTTATAATCAATCAAATTCATTGTATTATAACATATTCTAACCCAAAATAACTTTATACAAGCCATTTACAGCCTCAAAGCATTGGTTGTGGGTTCTTATCCCATCTGGGACCAGATTTCAATAAGTCTTTCTTCACACTTCTAAACATTCTTCATCCATCTCTAGGGCTTGTAATCAATCAAATTCATTGTATTATAACATATTCTAATCCAAAATAACTTTATACAAGCCATTTACTGCCTCAAAGCATTGGTTGTGGGTTTTTATCCCATTTGGGACCAAATTTCAACAAGTCTTTCTTCACACTTCTAAACATTCTTTATGCATGTCTAGCACTTGTAATCAATCAAATTCATTGTATTATAACATATTGTAACCCAAAATAACTTTATACAAGCCATTTACTGCCTCAAAGCATTGGTTGTGGTTTCTTATCCCATTTGGGACCAGATTTCAATAAGTCTTTCTTCACACTTCTAAACATTCTTCATCCATCTCTAGCACTTGTAATCAATCAAATTCATTGTATTATAACATATTCTAACCCAAAATAACTTTATACAATCCATTTACAGCCTCAAAGCATTGGTTGTGGGTTCTTATCCCATTTGGGACCAAATTTTAACAAGTCTTTCTTCACACTTCTAAAGATTCTTCATCCATCTCTAGTACTTATAATTAATCAAATTCATTGTATTATAACATATTCTAACCCAAAATAACTTTATACAAGCCATTTACTGCCTCAAAGCATTGGTTGTGGGTTCTTATCCCATTTGGGACCAGATTTCAATAATTCTTTCTTCACACTTCTAAACATTCTTTATCCATCTCTAGGGCTTGTAATCAATCAAATTCATTGTATTATAACATATTCTAATCCAAAATAACTTTATACAAGCCATTTACTGCCTCAAAGCATTTGTTGTGGGTTTTTATCCCATTTGGGACCAAATTTCAACAAGTCTTTCTTCACACTTCTAAACATTCTTTATGCATGTCTAGCACTTGTAATCAATCAAATTCATTGTATTATAACATATTGTAACCTAAAATAACTTTATACAAGCCATTTACTGCCTCAAAGCATTGGTTGTGGGTTCTTATCCCATTTGGGACCAGATTTCAATAAGTCTTTCTTCACACTTCTAAACATTCTTTATGCATGTCTAGCACTTGTAATCAATCAAATTCATTGTATTATAACATATTCTAACAAAAAATAACTTTATACAGTCCATTTACAGCCTCAAAGCATTGGTTGTGGGTTCTTATCCCATCTGGGACCATATTTCAATAAGTCTTGCTTCACACTTCTAAAGATTCTTCATCCATCTCTAGCACTTGTAATCAATCAAATTCATTGTATTATAACATATTCTAACCCAAAATAACTTTATACAAGCCATTTATAGCATCAAGGCATTGCTTGTGGATTCTTATCCCATTTGGGACCATATTTCAATAAGTCTTTCTTTACACTTCTAAAGATTCTTCATCCATCTCTAGGGCTTGTAATAAATCAAATTCATTGTATTATAACATATTCTAACCCAAAATAACTTTATACAATCCATTTATAGCCTCAAAGCATTGGTTGTGGGTTCATATCCCATTTGGGACCAAATTTTAACAAGTCTTTCTTCACACTTCTAAACATTCTTTATGCATGTCTAGCACTTGTAATCAATCAACTTCATTGTATTATAACATATTGTAACCCAAAATAACTTTATACAAGCCATTTACTGCCTCAAAGCATTGGTTGTGGGTTCTTATCCCATTTGAGACCAGATTTCAATAAGTCTTTCTTCACACTTCTAAACATTCTTCATCCATCTCTAGGGCTTGTAATCAATCAAATTCATTGTATTATAACATATTCTAAGCCAAAATAACTTTATACAAGCCATTTACTGCCTCAAAGCATTGGTTGTGGGTTCTTATCCCATATGGGACCAGATTTCAATAAGTCTTTCTTCACACTTCTAAACATTCTTCAACCATCTCTAGCACTTGTAATCAATCAAATTCATTGTATTAAAACATATTCTAACCCAAAATAACTTTATACAATCCATTTACAGCCTCAAAGCATTGGTTGTGGGTTCTTATCCCATTTGGGACAAAATTTTAACAAGTCTTTCTTCACACTTCTAAAGATTCTTCATCCATCTCTAGTACTTATAATAAATTAAATTCATTGTATTATAACATATTCTAACCCAAAATAACTTTATACAAGCCATTTACTGCCTCAAAGCATTGGTTGTGGGTTCTTATCCCATTTGGGACCAGATTTCAATTAGTCTTTCTTCACACTTCTAAACATTCTTCATCCATCTCTAGGGCTTGTAATCAATCAAATTCATTGTATTATAACATATTCTAATCCAAAATAACTTTATACAAGCCATTTACTGCCTCAAAGCATTGGTTGTGGGTTTTTATCCCATTTGGGACCAAATTTCAACAAGTCTTTCTTCACACTTCTAAACATTCTTTATGCATGTCTAGCACTTGTAATCAATCAAATTCATTGTATTATAACATATTGTAACCCAAAATAACTTTATACAAGCCATTTACTGCCTCAAAGCATTGGTTGTGGTTTCTTATCCCATTTGGGACCAGATTTCAATAAGTCTTTCTTCACACTTCTAAACATTCTTTATGCATGTCTAGCACTTGTAATCAATCAAATTCATTGTATTATAACATATTCTAACAAAAAATAACTTTATACAGTCCATTTACAGCCTCAAAGCATTGGTTGTGGGTTCTTATCCCATCTGGGACCATATTTCAATAAGTCTTGCTTCACACTTCTAAAGATTCTTCATCCATCTCTAGCACTTGTAATCAATCAAATTCATTGTATTATAACATATTCTAACCCAAAATAACTTTATACAAGCCATTTATAGCATCAAGGCATTGCTTGTGGATTCTTATCCCATTTGGGACCATATTTCAATAAGTCTTTCTTTACACTTCTAAAGATTCTTCATCCATCTCTAGGGCTTGTAATAAATCAAATTCATTGTATTATAACATATTCTAACCCAAAATAACTTTATACAATCCATTTATAGCCTCAAAGCATTGGTTGTGGGTTCATATCCCATTTGGGACCAAATTTTAACAAGTCTTTCTTCACACTTCTAAACATTCTTTATGCATGTCTAGCACTTGTAATCAATCAACTTCATTGTATTATAACATATTGTAACCCAAAATAACTTTATACAAGCCATTTACTGCCTCAAAGCATTGGTTGTGGGTTCTTATCCCATTTGAGACCAGATTTCAATAAGTCTTTCTTCACACTTCTAAACATTCTTCATCCATCTCTAGGGCTTGTAATCAATCAAATTCATTGTATTATAACATATTCTAAGCCAAAATAACTTTATACAAGCCATTTACTGCCTCAAAGCATTGGTTGTGGGTTCTTATCCCATATGGGACCAGATTTCAATAAGTCTTTCTTCACACTTCTAAACATTCTTCAACCATCTCTAGCACTTGTAATCAATCAAATTCATTGTATTAAAACATATTCTAACCCAAAATAACTTTATACAATCCATTTACAGCCTCAAAGCATTGGTTGTGGGTTCTTATCCCATTTGGGACAAAATTTTAACAAGTCTTTCTTCACACTTCTAAAGATTCTTCATCCATCTCTAGTACTTATAATAAATTAAATTCATTGTATTATAACATATTCTAACCCAAAATAACTTTATACAAGCCATTTACTGCCTCAAAGCATTGGTTGTGGGTTCTTATCCCATTTGGGACCAGATTTCAATTAGTCTTTCTTCACACTTCTAAACATTCTTCATCCATCTCTAGGGCTTGTAATCAATCAAATTCATTGTATTATAACATATTCTAATCCAAAATAACTTTATACAAGCCATTTACTGCCTCAAAGCATTGGTTGTGGGTTTTTATCCCATTTGGGACCAAATTTCAACAAGTCTTTCTTCACACTTCTAAACATTCTTTATGCATGTCTAGCACTTGTAATCAATCAAATTCATTGTATTATAACATATTGTAACCCAAAATAACTTTATACAAGCCATTTACTGCCTCAAAGCATTGGTTGTGGTTTCTTATCCCATTTGGGACCAGATTTCAATAAGTCTTTCTTCACACTTCTAAACATTCTTCATCCATCTCTAGCACTTGTAATCAATCAAATTCATTGTATTATAACATACTCTAACCCAAAATAACTTTATACAATCCATTTACAGCCTCAAAGCATTGGTTGTGGGTTCTTATCCCATTTGGGACCAAATTTTAACAAGTCTTTCTTCACACTTCTAAAGATTCTTCATCCATCTCTAGTACTTATAATCAATCAAATTCATTGTATTATAACATATTCTAACCCAAAATAACTTTATACAAGCCATTTACTGCCTCAAAGCATTGGTTGTGGGTTCTTATCCCATTTGGGACCAGATTTCAATAAGTCTTTCTTCACACTTCTAAACATTCTTCATCCATCTCTAGGGCTTGTAATCAATCAAATTCATTGTATTATAACATATTCTAACCCAAAATAACTTTATACAAGCCATTTACTGCCTCAAAGCATTGGTTGTGGGTTTTTATCCCATTTGGGACCAAATTTCAACAAGTCTTTCTTCACACTTCTAAACATTCTTTATGCATGTCTAGCACTTGTAATCAATCAAATTCATTGTATTATAACATATTCTAACAAAAAAAAACTTTATAAAGTCCATTTACAGCCTCAAAGCATTGGTTGTGGGTTCTTATCCCATCTGGGACCAGATTTCAATAAGTCTTGCTTCACACTTCTAAAGATTCTTCATCCATCTCTAGCACTTGTAATCAATCAAATTCATTGTATTATAACATATTCTAATCCAAAATAACTTTATACAAGCCATTTACTGCCTCAAAGCATTGGTTGTGGGTTTTTATCCCATTTGGGACCAAATTTCAACAAGTCTTTCTTCACACTTCTAAACATTCTTTATGCATGTCTAGCACTTGTAATCAATCAAATTCATTGTATTATAACATATTGTAACCCAAAATAACTTTATACAAGCCATTTACTGCCTCAAAGCATTGGTTGTGGTTTCTTATCCCATTTGGGACCAGATTTCAATAAGTCTTTCTTCACACTTCTAAACATTCTTCATCCATCTCTAGCACTTGTAATCAATCAAATTCATTGTATTATAACATATTCTAACCCAAAATAACTTTATACAATCTATTTACAGCCTCAAAGCATTGGTTGTGGGTTCTTATCCCATTTGGGACCAAATTTTAACAAGTCTTTCTTCACACTTCTAAAGATTCTTCATCCATCTCTAGTACTTATAATCAATCAAATTCATTGTATTATAACATATTCTAACCCAAAATAACTTTATACAAGCCATTTACTGCCTCAAAGCATTGGTTGTGGGTTCTTATCCCATTTGGGACCAGATTTCAATAATTCTTTCTTCACACTTCTAAACATTCTTTATCCATCTCTAGGGCTTGTAATCAATCAAATTCATTGTATTATAACATATTCTAATCCAAAATAACTTTATACAAGCCATTTACTACCTCAAAGCATTTGTTGTGGGTTTTTATCCCATTTGGGACCAAATTTCAACAAGTCTTTCTTCACACTTCTAAACATTCTTTATGCATGTCTAGCACTTGTAATCAATCAAATTCATTGTATTATAACATATTGTAACCTAAAATAACTTTATACAAGCCATTTACTGCCTCAAAGCATTGGTTGTGGGTTCTTATCCCATTTGGGACCAGATTTCAATAAGTCTTTCTTCACACTTCTAAACATTCTTCATCCCTCTCTAGGGCTTGTAATCAATCAAATTCATTGTATTATATCATATTCTAACCCAAAATAACTTTATACAAGCCATTTACTGCCTCAAAGCATTGGTTGTGGGTTTTTATCCCATTTGGGACCAAATTTAAACAAGTCTTTCCTCACACTTCTAAACATTCTTTATGCATGTCTAGCACTTGTAATCAATCAAATTCATTGTATTATAACATATTCTAACAAAAAATAACTTTATAAAGTCCATTTACAGCCTCAAAGCATTGGTTGTGGGTTCTTATCCCATCTGGGACCAGATTTCAATAAGTCTTGCTTCACACTTCTAAAGATTCTTCATCCATCTCTAGCACTTGTAATCAATCAAATTCATTGTATTATAACATTTTCTAATCCAAAATAACTTTATACAAGCCATTTACTGCCTCAAAGCATTGGTTGTGGGTTTTTATCCCATTTGGGACCAAATTTCAACAAGTCTTTCTTCACACTTCTAAACATTCTTTATGCATGTCTAGCACTTGTAATCAATCAAATTCATTGTATTATAACATATTGTAACCCAAAATAACTTTATACAAGCCATTTACTGCCTCAAAGCATTGGTTGTGGTTTCTTATCCCATTTGGGACCAGATTTCAATAAGTCTTTCTTCACACTTCTAAACATTCTTCATCCATCTCTAGCACTTGTAATCAATCAAATTCATTGTATTATAACATATTCTAACCCAAAATAACTTTATACAAGCCATTTACTGCCTCAAAGCATTGGTTGTGGGTTTTTATCCCATTTGGGACCAAATTTAAACAAGTCTTTCCTCACACTTCTAAACATTCTTTATGCATGTCTAGCACTTGTAATCAATCAAATTGATTGTATTATAACATATTCTAACAAAAAATAACTTTATACAGTCCATTTACAGCCTCAAAGCATTGGTTGTGGGTTCTTATCCCATCTGGGACCATATTTCAATAAGTCTTGCTTCACACTTCTAAAGATTCTTCATCCATCTCTAGCACTTGTAATCAATCAAATTCATTGTATTATAACATATTCTAACCCAAAATAACTTTATACAAGCCATTTACTGCCTCAAAGCATTGGTTGTGGGTTCTTATCCCATTTGGGACCAGATTTCAATAAGTCTTTCTTCACACTTCTAAACATTCTTCATCCATCTCTAGGGCTTGTAATCAATCAAATTCATTGTATTATAACATATTCTAACCCAAAATAACTTTATACAAGCCATTTACTGCCTCAAAGCATTGGTTGTGGGTTTTTATCCCATTTGGGACCAAATTTCAACAAGTCTTTCTTCACACTTCTAAACATTCTTTATGCATGTCTAGCACTTGTAATCAATCAAATTCATTGTATTATAACATATTCTAACAAAAAATAACTTTATAAAGTCCATTTACAGCCTCAAAGCATTGGTTGTGGGTTCTTATCCCATCTGGGACCAGATTTCAATAAGTCTTGCTTCACACTTCTAAAGATTCTTCATCCATCTCTAGCACTTGTAATCAATCAAATTCATTGTATTATAACATATTCTAATCCAAAATAACTTTATACAAGCCATTTACTGCCTCAAAGCATTGGTTGTGGGTTTTTATCCCATTTGGGACCAAATTTCAACAAGTCTTTCTTCACACTTCTAAACATTCTTTATGCATGTCTAGCACTTGTAATCAATCAAATTCATTGTATTATAACATATTGTAACCCAAAATAACTTTATACAAGCCATTTACTGCCTCAAAGCATTGGTTGTGGTTTCTTATCCCATTTGGGACCAGATTTCAATAAGTCTTTCTTCACACTTCTAAACATTCTTCATCCATCTCTAGCACTTGTAATCAATCAAATTCATTGTATTATAACATATTCTAACCCAAAATAACTTTATACAATCTATTTACAGCCTCAAAGCATTGGTTGTGGGTTCTTATCCCATTTGGGACCAAATTTTAACAAGTCTTTCTTCACACTTCTAAAGATTCTTCATCCATCTCTAGTACTTATAATCAATCAAATTCATTGTATTATAACATATTCTAACCCAAAATAACTTTATACAAGCCATTTACTGCCTCAAAGCATTGGTTGTGGGTTCTTATCCCATTTGGGACCAGATTTCAATAATTCTTTCTTCACACTTCTAAACATTCTTTATCCATCTCTAGGGCTTGTAATCAATCAAATTCATTGTATTATAACATATTCTAATCCAAAATAACTTTATACAAGCCATTTACTACCTCAAAGCATTTGTTGTGGGTTTTTATCCCATTTGGGACCAAATTTCAACAAGTCTTTCTTCACACTTCTAAACATTCTTTATGCATGTCTAGCACTTGTAATCAATCAAATTCATTGTATTATAACATATTGTAACCCAAAATAACTTTATACAAGCCATTTACTGCCTCAAAGCATTGGTTGTGGTTTCTTATCCCATTTGGGACCAGATTTCAATAAGTCTTTCTTCACACTTCTAAACATTCTTCATCCATCTCTAGCACTTGTAATCAATCAAATTCATTGTATTATAACATATTCTAACCCAAAATAACTTTATACAAGCCATTTACTGCCTCAAAGCATTGGTTGTGGGTTTTTATCCCATTTGGGACCAAATTTAAACAAGTCTTTCCTCACACTTCTAAACATTCTTTATGCATGTCTAGCACTTGTAATCAATCAAATTGATTGTATTATAACATATTCTAACAAAAAATAACTTTATACAGTCCATTTACAGCCTCAAAGCATTGGTTGTGGGTTCTTATCCCATCTGGGACCATATTTCAATAAGTCTTGCTTCACACTTCTAAAGATTCTTCATCCATCTCTAGCACTTGTAATCAATCAAATTCATTGTATTATAACATATTCTAACCCAAAATAACTTTATACAAGCCATTTATAGCATCAAGGCATTGCTTGTGGATTCTTATCCCATTTGGGACCATATTTCAATAAGTCTTTCTTTACACTTCTAAAGATTCTTCATCCATCTCTAGGGCTTGTAATCAATCAAATTCATTGTATTATAACATATTCTAACCCAAAATAACTTTATACAAGCCATTTACTGCCTCAAAGCATTGGTTGTGGGTTCTTATCCCATTTGGGACCAGATTTCAACAAGTCTTTCTTCACACTTCTAAACATTCTTCATCCATCTCTAGGGCTTGTAATCAATCAAATTCATTGTATTATAACATATTCTAACCCAAAATAACTTTATACAAGCCATTTACTGCCTCAAAGCATTGGTTGTGGGTTTTTATCCCATTTGGGACCAAATTTCAACAAGTCTTTCTTCACACTTCTAAACATTCTTTATGCATGTCTAGCACTTGTAATCAATCAAATTCATTGTATTATAACATATTGTAACCCAAAATAACTTTATACAAGCCATTTACTGCCTCAAAGCATTGGTTGTGGTTTCTTATCCCATTTGGGACCAGATTTCAATAAGTCTTTCTTCACACTTCTAAACATTCTTCATCCATCTCTAGCACTTGTAATCAATCAAATTCATTGTATTATAACATATTCTAACCCAAAATAACTTTATACAAGCCATTTACTGCCTCAAAGCATTGGTTGTGGGTTTTTATCCCATTTGGGACCAAATTTAAACAAGTCTTTCCTCACACTTCTAAACATTCTTTATGCATGTCTAGCACTTGTAATCAATCAAATTGATTGTATTATAACATATTCTAACAAAAAATAACTTTATACAGTCCATTTACAGCCTCAAAGCATTGGTTGTGGTTTCTTATCCCATCTGGGACCATATTTCAATAAGTCTTGCTTCACACTTCTAAAGATTCTTCATCCATCTCTAGCACTTGTAATCAATCAAATTCATTGTATTATAACATATTCTAACCCAAAATAACTTTATACAAGCCATTTATAGCATCAAGGCATTGCTTGTGGATTCTTATCCCATTTGGGACCATATTTCAATAAGTCTTTCTTTACACTTCTAAAGATTCTTCATCCATCTCTAGGGCTTGTAATCAATCAAATTCATTGTATTATAACATATTCTAACCCAAAATAACTTTATACAAGCCATTTACTGCCTCAAAGCATTGGTTGTGGGTTCTTATCCCATTTGGGACCAGATTTCAACAAGTCTTTCTTCACACTTCTAAACATTCTTCATCCATCTCTAGGGCTTGTAATCAATCAAATTCATTGTATTATAACATATTCTAACCCAAAATAACTTTATACAAGCCATTTACTGCCTCAAAGCATTGGTTGTGGGTTTTTATCCCATTTGGGACCAAATTTTAACAAGTCTTTCTTCACACTTCTAAACATTCTTTATGCATGTCTAGCACTTGTAATCAATCAACTTCATTGTATTATAACATATTGTAACCCAAAATAACTTTATACAAGCCATTTACTGCCTCAAAGCATTGGTTGTGGTTTCTTATCCCATTTGGGACCAGATTTCAATAAGTCTTTCTTCACACTTCTAAACATTCTTCATCCATCTCTAGCACTTGTAATCAATCAAATTCATTGTATTATAACATATTCTAACCCAAAATAACTTTATACAATCCATTTACAGCCTCAAAGCATTGGTTGTGGGTTCTTATCCCATTTGGGACCAAATTTTAACAAGTCTTTCTTCACACTTCTAAAGATTCTTCATCCATCTCTAGTACTTATAATTAATCAAATTCATTGTATTATAACATATTCTAACCCAAAATAACTTTATACAAGCCATTTACTGCCTCAAAGCATTGGTTGTGGGTTCTTATCCCATTTGGGACCAGATTTCAATAATTCTTTCTTCACACTTCTAAACATTCTTTATCCATCACTAGGGCTTGTAATCAATCAAATTCATTGTATTATAACATATTCTAATCCAAAATAACTTTATACAAGCCATTTACTGCCTCAAAGCATTTGTTGTGGGTTTTTATCCCATTTGGGACCAAATTTCAACAAGTCTTTCTTCACACTTCTAAACATTCTTTATGCATGTCTAGCACTTGTAATCAATCAAATTCATTGTATTATAACATATTGTAACCTAAAATAACTTTATACAAGCCATTTACTGCCTCAAAGCATTGGTTGTGGGTTCTTATCCCATTTGGGACCAGATTTCAATAAGTCTTTCTTCACACTTCTAAACATTCTTTATGCATGTCTAGCACTTGTAATCAATCAAATTCATTGTATTATAACATATTCTAACAAAAAATAACTTTATACAGTCCATTTACAGCCTCAAAGCATTGGTTGTGGGTTCTTATCCCATCTGGGACCATATTTCAATAAGTCTTGCTTCACACTTCTAAAGATTCTTCATCCATCTCTAGCACTTGTAATCAATCAAATTCATTGTATTATAACATATTCTAACCCAAAATAACTTTATACAAGCCATTTATAGCATCAAGGCATTGCTTGTGGATTCTTATCCCATTTGGGACCATATTTCAATAAGTCTTTCTTTACACTTCTAAAGATTCTTCATCCATCTCTAGGGCTTGTAATCAATCAAATTCATTGTATTATAACATATTCTAACCCAAAATAACTTTATACAATCCATTTATAGCCTCAAAGCATTGGTTGTGGGTTCATATCCCATTTGGGACCAAATTTTAACAAGTCTTTCTTCACACTTCTAAACATTCTTTATGCATGTCTAGCACTTGTAATCAATCAACTTCATTGTATTATAACATATTGTAACCCAAAATAACTTTATACAAGCCATTTACTGCCTCAAAGCATTGGTTGTGGGTTCTTATCCCATTTGAGACCAGATTTCAATAAGTCTTTCTTCACACTTCTAAACATTCTTCATCCATCTCTAGGGCTTGTAATCAATCAAATTCATTGTATTATAACATATTCTAAGCCAAAATAACTTTATACAAGCCATTTACTGCCTCAAAGCATTGGTTGTGGGTTCTTATCCCATATGGGACCAGATTTCAATAAGTCTTTCTTCACACTTCTAAACATTCTTCAACCATCTCTAGCACTTGTAATCAATCAAATTCATTGTATTAAAACATATTCTAACCCAAAATAACTTTATACAATCCATTTACAGCCTCAAAGCATTGGTTGTGGGTTCTTATCCCATTTGGGACAAAATTTTAACAAGTCTTTCTTCACACTTCTAAAGATTCTTCATCCATCTCTAGTACTTATAATAAATTAAATTCATTGTATTATAACATATTCTAACCCAAAATAACTTTATACAAGCCATTTACTGCCTCAAAGCATTGGTTGTGGGTTCTTATCCCATTTGGGACCAGATTTCAATTAGTCTTTCTTCACACTTCTAAACATTCTTCATCCATCTCTAGGGCTTGTAATCAATCAAATTCATTGTATTATAACATATTCTAATCCAAAATAACTTTATACAAGCCATTTACTGCCTCAAAGCATTGGTTGTGGGTTTTTATCCCATTTGGGACCAAATTTCAACAAGTCTTTCTTCACACTTCTAAACATTCTTTATGCATGTCTAGCACTTGTAATCAATCAAATTCATTGTATTATAACATATTGTAACCCAAAATAACTTTATACAAGCCATTTACTGCCTCAAAGCATTGGTTGTGGTTTCTTATCCCATTTGGGACCAGATTTCAATAAGTCTTTCTTCACACTTCTAAACATTCTTCATCCATCTCTAGCACTTGTAATCAATCAAATTCATTGTATTATAACATACTCTAACCCAAAATAACTTTATACAATCCATTTACAGCCTCAAAGCATTGGTTGTGGGTTCTTATCCCATTTGGGACCAAATTTTAACAAGTCTTTCTTCACACTTCTAAAGATTCTTCATCCATCTCTAGTACTTATAATCAATCAAATTCATTGTATTATAACATATTCTAACCCAAAATAACTTTATACAAGCCATTTACTGCCTCAAAGCATTGGTTGTGGGTTCTTATCCCATTTGGGACCAGATTTCAATAAGTCTTTCTTCACACTTCTAAACATTCTTCATCCATCTCTAGGGCTTGTAATCAATCAAATTCATTGTATTATAACATATTCTAACCCAAAATAACTTTATACAAGCCATTTACTGCCTCAAAGCATTGGTTGTGGGTTTTTATCCCATTTGGGACCAAATTTCAACAAGTCTTTCTTCACACTTCTAAACATTCTTTATGCATGTCTAGCACTTGTAATCAATCAAATTCATTGTATTATAACATATTCTAACAAAAAATAACTTTATAAAGTCCATTTACAGCCTCAAAGCATTGGTTGTGGGTTCTTATCCCATCTGGGACCAGATTTCAATAAGTCTTGCTTCACACTTCTAAAGATTCTTCATCCATCTCTAGCACTTGTAATCAATCAAATTCATTGTATTATAACATATTCTAATCCAAAATAACTTTATACAAGCCATTTACTGCCTCAAAGCATTGGTTGTGGGTTTTTATCCCATTTGGGACCAAATTTCAACAAGTCTTTCTTCACACTTCTAAACATTCTTTATGCATGTCTAGCACTTGTAATCAATCAAATTCATTGTATTATAACATATTGTAACCCAAAATAACTTTATACAAGCCATTTACTGCCTCAAAGCATTGGTTGTGGTTTCTTATCCCATTTGGGACCAGATTTCAATAAGTCTTTCTTCACACTTCTAAACATTCTTCATCCATCTCTAGCACTTGTAATCAATCAAATTCATTGTATTATAACATATTCTAACCCAAAATAACTTTATACAATCTATTTACAGCCTCAAAGCATTGGTTGTGGGTTCTTATCCCATTTGGGACCAAATTTTAACAAGTCTTTCTTCACACTTCTAAAGATTCTTCATCCATCTCTAGTACTTATAATCAATCAAATTCATTGTATTATAACATATTCTAACCCAAAATAACTTTATACAAGCCATTTACTGCCTCAAAGCATTGGTTGTGGGTTCTTATCCCATTTGGGACCAGATTTCAATAATTCTTTCTTCACACTTCTAAACATTCTTTATCCATCTCTAGGGCTTGTAATCAATCAAATTCATTGTATTATAACATATTCTAATCCAAAATAACTTTATACAAGCCATTTACTACCTCAAAGCATTTGTTGTGGGTTTTTATCCCATTTGGGACCAAATTTCAACAAGTCTTTCTTCACACTTCTAAACATTCTTTATGCATGTCTAGCACTTGTAATCAATCAAATTCATTGTATTATAACATATTGTAACCTAAAATAACTTTATACAAGCCATTTACTGCCTCAAAGCATTGGTTGTGGGTTCTTATCCCATTTGGGACCAGATTTCAATAAGTCTTTCTTCACACTTCTTAACATTCTTCATCCCTCTCTAGGGCTTGTAATCAATCAAATTCATTGTATTATATCATATTCTAACCCAAAATAACTTTATACAAGCCATTTACTGCCTCAAAGCATTGGTTGTGGGTTTTTATCCCATTTGGGACCAAATTTAAACAAGTCTTTCCTCACACTTCTAAACATTCTTTATGCATGTCTAGCACTTGTAATCAATCAAATTCATTGTATTATAACATATTCTAACAAAAAATAACTTTATAAAGTCCATTTACAGCCTCAAAGCATTGGTTGTGGGTTCTTATCCCATCTGGGACCAGATTTCAATAAGTCTTGCTTCACACTTCTAAAGATTCTTCATCCATCTCTAGCACTTGTAATCAATCAAATTCATTGTATTATAACATTTTCTAATCCAAAATAACTTTATACAAGCCATTTACTGCCTCAAAGCATTGGTTGTGGGTTTTTATCCCATTTGGGACCAAATTTCAACAAGTCTTTCTTCACACTTCTAAACATTCTTTATGCATGTCTAGCACTTGTAATCAATCAAATTCATTGTATTATAACATATTGTAACCCAAAATAACTTTATACAAGCCATTTACTGCCTCAAAGCATTGGTTGTGGTTTCTTATCCCATTTGGGACCAGATTTCAATAAGTCTTTCTTCACACTTCTAAACATTCTTCATCCATCTCTAGCACTTGTAATCAATCAAATTCATTGTATTATAACATATTCTAACCCAAAATAACTTTATACAAGCCATTTACTGCCTCAAAGCATTGGTTGTGGGTTTTTATCCCATTTGGGACCAAATTTAAACAAGTCTTTCCTCACACTTCTAAACATTCTTTATGCATGTCTAGCACTTGTAATCAATCAAATTGATTGTATTATAACATATTCTAACAAAAAATAACTTTATAAAGTCCATTTACAGCCTCAAAGCATTGGTTGTGGGTTCTTATCCCATCTGGGACCAGATTTCAATAAGTCTTGCTTCACACTTCTAAAGATTCTTCATCCATCTCTAGCACTTGTAATCAATCAAATTCATTGTATTATAACATTTTCTAATCCAAAATAACTTTATACAAGCCATTTACTGCCTCAAAGCATTGGTTGTGGGTTTTTATCCCATTTGGGACCAAATTTCAACAAGTCTTTCTTCACACTTCTAAACATTCTTTATGCATGTCTAGCACTTGTAATCAATCAAATTCATTGTATTATAACATATTGTAACCCAAAATAACTTTATACAAGCCATTTACTGCCTCAAAGCATTGGTTGTGGTTTCTTATCCCATTTGGGACCAGATTTCAATAAGTCTTTCTTCACACTTCTAAACATTCTTCATCCATCTCTAGCACTTGTAATCAATCAAATTCATTGTATTATAACATATTCTAACCCAAAATAACTTTATACAAGCCATTTACTGCCTCAAAGCATTGGTTGTGGGTTTTTATCCCATTTGGGACCAAATTTAAACAAGTCTTTCCTCACACTTCTAAACATTCTTTATGCATGTCTAGCACTTGTAATCAATCAAATTGATTGTATTATAACATATTCTAACAAAAAATAACTTTATACAGTCCATTTACAGCCTCAAAGCATTGGTTGTGGGTTCTTATCCCATCTGGGACCATATTTCAATAAGTCTTGCTTCACACTTCTAAAGATTCTTCATCCATCTCTAGCACTTGTAATCAATCAAATTCATTGTATTATAACATATTCTAACCCAAAATAACTTTATACAAGCCATTTACTGCCTCAAAGCATTGGTTGTGGGTTCTTATCCCATTTGGGACCAGATTTCAATAAGTCTTTCTTCACACTTCTAAACATTCTTCATCCATCTCTAGGGCTTGTAATCAATCAAATTCATTGTATTATAACATATTCTAACCCAAAATAACTTTATACAAGCCATTTACTGCCTCAAAGCATTGGTTGTGGGTTTTTATCCCATTTGGGACCAAATTTCAACAAGTCTTTCTTCACACTTCTAAACATTCTTTATGCATGTCTAGCACTTGTAATCAATCAAATTCATTGTATTATAACATATTCTAACAAAAAATAACTTTATAAAGTCCATTTACAGCCTCAAAGCATTGGTTGTGGGTTCTTATCCCATCTGGGACCAGATTTCAATAAGTCTTGCTTCACACTTCTAAAGATTCTTCATCCATCTCTAGCACTTGTAATCAATCAAATTCATTGTATTATAACATATTCTAATCCAAAATAACTTTATACAAGCCATTTACTGCCTCAAAGCATTGGTTGTGGGTTTTTATCCCATTTGGGACCAAATTTCAACAAGTCTTTCTTCACACTTCTAAACATTCTTTATGCATGTCTAGCACTTGTAATCAATCAAATTCATTGTATTATAACATATTGTAACCCAAAATAACTTTATACAAGCCATTTACTGCCTCAAAGCATTGGTTGTGGTTTCTTATCCCATTTGGGACCAGATTTCAATAAGTCTTTCTTCACACTTCTAAACATTCTTCATCCATCTCTAGCACTTGTAATCAATCAAATTCATTGTATTATAACATATTCTAACCCAAAATAACTTTATACAATCTATTTACAGCCTCAAAGCATTGGTTGTGGGTTCTTATCCCATTTGGGACCAAATTTTAACAAGTCTTTCTTCACACTTCTAAAGATTCTTCATCCATCTCTAGTACTTATAATCAATCAAATTCATTGTATTATAACATATTCTAACCCAAAATAACTTTATACAAGCCATTTACTGCCTCAAAGCATTGGTTGTGGGTTCTTATCCCATTTGGGACCAGATTTCAATAATTCTTTCTTCACACTTCTAAACATTCTTTATCCATCTCTAGGGCTTGTAATCAATCAAATTCATTGTATTATAACATATTCTAATCCAAAATAACTTTATACAAGCCATTTACTACCTCAAAGCATTTGTTGTGGGTTTTTATCCCATTTGGGACCAAATTTCAACAAGTCTTTCTTCACACTTCTAAACATTCTTTATGCATGTCTAGCACTTGTAATCAATCAAATTCATTGTATTATAACATATTGTAACCTAAAATAACTTTATACAAGCCATTTACTGCCTCAAAGCATTGGTTGTGGGTTCTTATCCCATTTGGGACCAGATTTCAATAAGTCTTTCTTCACACTTCTAAACATTCTTCATCCCTCTCTAGGGCTTGTAATCAATCAAATTCATTGTATTATATCATATTCTAACCCAAAATAACTTTATACAAGCCATTTACTGCCTCAAAGCATTGGTTGTGGGTTTTTATCCCATTTGGGACCAAATTTAAACAAGTCTTTCCTCACACTTCTAAACATTCTTTATGCATGTCTAGCACTTGTAATCAATCAAATTCATTGTATTATAACATATTCTAACAAAAAATAACTTTATAAAGTCCATTTACAGCCTCAAAGCATTGGTTGTGGGTTCTTATCCCATCTGGGACCAGATTTCAATAAGTCTTGCTTCACACTTCTAAAGATTCTTCATCCATCTCTAGCACTTGTAATCAATCAAATTCATTGTATTATAACATTTTCTAATCCAAAATAACTTTATACAAGCCATTTACTGCCTCAAAGCATTGGTTGTGGGTTTTTATCCCATTTGGGACCAAATTTCAACAAGTCTTTCTTCACACTTCTAAACATTCTTTATGCATGTCTAGCACTTGTAATCAATCAAATTCATTGTATTATAACATATTGTAACCCAAAATAACTTTATACAAGCCATTTACTGCCTCAAAGCATTGGTTGTGGTTTCTTATCCCATTTGGGACCAGATTTCAATAAGTCTTTCTTCACACTTCTAAACATTCTTCATCCATCTCTAGCACTTGTAATCAATCAAATTCATTGTATTATAACATATTCTAACCCAAAATAACTTTATACAAGCCATTTACTGCCTCAAAGCATTGGTTGTGGGTTTTTATCCCATTTGGGACCAAATTTAAACAAGTCTTTCCTCACACTTCTAAACATTCTTTATGCATGTCTAGCACTTGTAATCAATCAAATTGATTGTATTATAACATATTCTAACAAAAAATAACTTTATACAGTCCATTTACAGCCTCAAAGCATTGGTTGTGGGTTCTTATCCCATCTGGGACCATATTTCAATAAGTCTTGCTTCACACTTCTAAAGATTCTTCATCCATCTCTAGCACTTGTAATCAATCAAATTCATTGTATTATAACATATTCTAACCCAAAATAACTTTATACAAGCCATTTATAACATCAAGGCATTGCTTGTGGATTCTTATCCCATTTGGGACCATATTTCAATAAGTCTTTCTTTACACTTCTAAAGATTCTTCATCCATCTCTAGGGCTTGTAATCAATCAAATTCATTGTATTATAACATATTCTAACCCAAAATAACTTTATACAAGCCATTTACTGCCTCAAAGCATTGGTTGTGGGTTCTTATCCCATTTGGGACCAGATTTCAACAAGTCTTTCTTCACACTTCTAAACATTCTTCATCCATCTCTAGGGCTTGTAATCAATCAAATTCATTGTATTATAACATATTCTAACCCAAAATAACTTTATACAAGCCATTTACTGCCTCAAAGCATTGGTTGTGGGTTTTTATCCCATTTGGGACCAAATTTCAACAAGTCTTTCTTCACACTTCTAAACATTCTTTATGCATGTCTAGCACTTGTAATCAATCAAATTCATTGTATTATAACATATTGTAACCCAAAATAACTTTATACAAGCCATTTACTGCCTCAAAGCATTGGTTGTGGTTTCTTATCCCATTTGGGACCAGATTTCAATAAGTCTTTCTTCACACTTCTAAACATTCTTCATCCATCTCTAGCACTTGTAATCAATCAAATTCATTGTATTATAACATATTCTAACCCAAAATAACTTTATACAAGCCATTTACTGCCTCAAAGCATTGGTTGTGGGTTTTTATCCCATTTGGGACCAAATTTAAACAAGTCTTTCCTCACACTTCTAAACATTCTTTATGCATGTCTAGCACTTGTAATCAATCAAATTGATTGTATTATAACATATTCTAACAAAAAATAACTTTATACAGTCCATTTACAGCCTCAAAGCATTGGTTGTGGTTTCTTATCCCATCTGGGACCATATTTCAATAAGTCTTGCTTCACACTTCTAAAGATTCTTCATCCATCTCTAGCACTTGTAATCAATCAAATTCATTGTATTATAACATATTCTAACCCAAAATAACTTTATACAAGCCATTTATAGCATCAAGGCATTGCTTGTGGATTCTTATCCCATTTGGGACCAGATTTCAACAAGTCTTTCTTCACACTTCTAAACATTCTTCATCCATCTCTAGGGCTTGTAATCAATCAAATTCATTGTATTATAACATATTCTAACCCAAAATAACTTTATACAAGCCATTTACTGCCTCAAAGCATTGGTTGTGAGTTTTTATCCCATTTGGGACCAAATTTTAACAAGTCTTTCTTCACACTTCTAAACATTCTTTATGCATGTCTAGCACTTGTAATCAATCAACTTCATTGTATTATAACATATTGTAACCCAAAATAACTTTATACAAGCCATTTACTGCCTCAAAGCATTGGTTGTGGTTTCTTATCCCATTTGGGACCAGATTTCAATAAGTCTTTCTTCACACTTCTAAACATTCTTCAACCATCTCTAGTACTTATAATCAATCAAATTCATTGTATTATAACATATTCTAACCCAAAATAACTTTATACAAGCCATTTACTGCCTCAAAGCATTGGTTGTGGGTTCTTATCCCATTTGGGACCAGATTTCAATAATTCTTTCTTCACACTTCTAAACATTCTTTATCCATCTCTAGGGCTTGTAATCAATCAAATTCATTGTATTATAACATATTCTAACCCAAAATAACTTTATACAAGCCATTTACTGCCTCAAAGCATTGGTTGTGGGTTTTTATCCCATTTGGGACCAAATTTTAACAAGTCTTTCTTCACACTTCTAAACATTCTTTATGCATGTCTAGCACTTGTAATCAATCAAATTCATTGTATTATAACATATTCTAACCCAAAATAACTTTATACAAGCCATTTATAGCATCAAGGCATTGCTTGTGGATTCTTATCCCATTTGGGACCATATTTCAATAAGTCTTTCTTTACACTTCTAAACATTCTTCATCCATCTCTAGCACTTGTAATCAATCAAATTCATTGTATTATAACATATTCTAACCCAAAATAACTTTATACAATCCATTTACAGCCTCAAAGCATTGGTTGTGGGTTCTTATCCCATTTGGGACCAAATTTTAACAAGTCTTTCTTCACACTTCTAAAGATTCTTCAACCATCTCTAGTACTTATAATCAATCAAATTCATTGTATTATAACATATTCTAACCCAAAATAACTTTATACAAGCCATTTACAGCCTCAAAGCATTGGTTGTGGGTTCTTATCCCATCTGGGACCATATTTCAATAAGTCTTGCTTCACACTTCTAAAGATTCTTCATCCATCTCTAGCACTTGTAATCAATCAAATTCATTGTATTATAACATATTCTAACCCAAAATAACTTTATACAAGCCATTTATAGCATCAAGGCATTGCTTGTGGATTCTTATCCCATTTGGGACCATATTTCAATAAGTCTTTCTTTACACTTCTAAACATTCTTCATCCATCTCTAGCACTTGTAATCAATCAAATTCATTGTATTATAACATATTCTAACCCAAAATAACTTTATACATTCCATTTACAGCCTCAAAGCATTGGTTGTGGGTTCTTATCCCATTTGGGACCAAATTTTAACAAGTCTTTCTTCACACTTCTAAAGATTCTTCATCCATCTCTAGTACTTATAATCAATCAAATTCATTGTATTATAACATATTCTAACCCAAAATAACTTTATACAAGCCATTTACTGCCTCAAAGCATTGGTTGTGGGTTCTTATCCCATTTGGGACCAGATTTCAATAATTCTTTCTTCACACTTCTAAACATTCTTTATCCATCTCTAGGGCTTGTAATCAATCAAATTCATTGTATTATAACATATTCTAACCCAAAATAACTTTATACAAGCCATTTACTGCCTCAAAGCATTGGTTGTGGGTTCTTATCCCATTTGGGACCAGATTTCAACAAGTCTTTCTTCACACTTCTAAACATTCTTCATCCATCTCTAGGGCTTGTAATCAATCAAATTCATTGTATTATAACATATTCTAACCCAAAATAACTTTATACAAGCCATTTACTGCCTCAAAGCATTGGTTGTGGGTTTTTATCCCATTTGGGACCAAATTTTAACAAGTCTTTCTTCACACTTCTAAACATTCTTTATGCATGTCTAGCACTTGTAATCAATCAACTTCATTGTATTATAACATATTGTAACCCAAAATAACTTTATACAAGCCATTTACTGCCTCAAAGCATTGGTTGTGGTTTCTTATCCCATTTGGGACCAGATTTCAATAAGTCTTTCTTCACACTTCTAAACATTCTTCATCCATCTCTAGCACTTGTAATCAATCAAATTCATTGTATTATAACATATTCTAACCCAAAATAACTTTATACAATCCATTTACAGCCTCAAAGCATTGGTTGTGGGTTCTTATCCCATTTGGGACCAAATTTTAACAAGTCTTTCTTCACACTTCTAAAGATTCTTCATCCATCTCTAGTACTTATAATCAATCAAATTCATTGTATTATAACATATTCTAACCCAAAATAACTTTATACAAGCCATTTACTGCCTCAAAGCATTGGTTGTGGGTTCTTATCCCATTTGGGACCAGATTTCAATAAGTCTTTCTTCACACTTCTAAACATTCTTCATCCATCTCTAGGGCTTGTAATCAATCAAATTCATTGTATTATAACATATTCTAACCCAAAATAACTTTATACAAGCCATTTACTGCCTCAAAGCATTGGTTGTGGTTTCTTATCCCATTTGGGACCAGATTTCAATAAGTCTTTCTTCACACTTCTAAACATTCTTCATCCATCTCTAGCACTTGTAATCAATCAAATTCATTGTATTATAACATATTGTAACCCAAAATAACTTTATACAAGCCATTTACTGCCTCAAAGCATTGGTTGTGGTTTCTTATCCCATTTGGGACCAGATTTCAATAAGTCTTTCTTCACACTTCTAAACATTCTTTATCCATCTCTAGGGCTTGTAATCAATCAAATTCATTGTATTATAACATATTCTAACCCAAAATAACTTTATACAAGCCATTTACTGCCTCAAAGCATTGGTTGTGGGTTCTTATCCCATTTGGGACCAGATTTCAACAAGTCTTTCTTCACACTTCTAAACATTCTTCATCCATCTCTAGGGCTTGTAATCAATCAAATTCATTGTATTATAACATATTCTAACCCAAAATAACTTTATACAAGCCATTTACTGCCTCAAAGCATTGGTTGTGGGTTTTTATCCCATTTGGGACCAAATTTTAACAAGTCTTTCTTCACACTTCTAAACATTCTTTATGCATGTCTAGCACTTGTAATCAATCAACTTCATTGTATTATAACATATTGTAACCCAAAATAACTTTATACAAGCCATTTACTGCCTCAAAGCATTGGTTGTGGTTTCTTATCCCATTTGGGACCAGATTTCAATAAGTCTTTCTTCACACTTCTAAAGATTCTTCATCCATCTCTAGTACTTATAATCAATCAAATTCATTGTATTATAACATATTCTAACCCAAAATAACTTTATACAAGCCATTTACTGCCTCAAAGCATTGGTTGTGGGTTCTTATCCCATTTGGGACCAGATTTCAATAATTCTTTCTTCACACTTCTAAACATTCTTTATCCATCTCTAGGGCTTGTAATCAATCAAATTCATTGTATTATAACATATCCTAATCCAAAATAACTTTATACAAGCCATTTACTGCCTCAAAGCATTTGTTGTGGGTTTTTATCCCATTTGGGACCAAATTTCAACAAGTCTTTCTTCACACTTCTAAACATTCTTTATGCATGTCTAGCACTTGTAATCAATCAAATTCATTGTATTATAACATATTGTAACCTAAAATAACTTTATACAAGCCATTTACTGCCTCAAAGCATTGGTTGTGGGTTCTTATCCCATTTGGGACCAGATTTCAATAAGTCTTTCTTCACACTTCTAAACATTCTTCATCCCTCTCTAGGGCTTGTAATCAATCAAATTCATTGTATTATAACATATTCTAACCCAAAATAACTTTATACAAGCCATTTACTGCCTCAAAGCATTGGTTGTGGGTTTTTATCCCATTTGGGACCAAATTTAAACAAGTCTTTCCTCACACTTCTAAACATTCTTTATGCATGTCTAGCACTTGTAATCAATCAAATTCATTGTATTATAACATATTCTAACAAAAAATAACTTTATAAAGTCCATTTACAGCCTCAAAGCATTGGTTGTGGGTTCTTATCCCATCTGGGACCAGATTTCAATAAGTCTTGCTTCACACTTCTAAAGATTCTTCATCCATCTCTAGCACTTGTAATCAATCAAATTCATTGTATTATAACATATTCTAACCCAAAATAACTTTATACAAGCCATTTATAGCATCAAGGCATTGCTTGTGGATTCTTATCCCATTTGGGACCATATTTCAATAAGTCTTTCTTTACACTTCTAAAGATTCTTCATCCATCTCTAGGGCTTGTAATCAATCAAATTCATTGTATTATAACATATTCTAACCCAAAATAACTTTATACAAGCCATTTACTGCCTCAAAGCATTGGTTGTGGGTTCTTATCCCATTTGGGACCAGATTTCAACAAGTCTTTCTTCACACTTCTAAACATTCTTCATCCATCTCTAGGGCTTGTAATCAATCAAATTCATTGTATTATAACATATTCTAACCCAAAATAACTTTATACAAGCCATTTACTGCCTCAAAGCATTGGTTGTGAGTTTTTATCCCATTTGGGACCAAATTTTAACAAGTCTTTCTTCACACTTCTAAACATTCTTTATGCATGTCTAGCACTTGTAATCAATCAACTTCATTGTATTATAACATATTGTAACCCAAAATAACTTTATACAAGCCATTTACTGCCTCAAAGCATTGGTTGTGGTTTCTTATCCCATTTGGGACCAGATTTCAATAAGTCTTTCTTCACACTTCTAAACATTCTTCATCCATCTCTAGCACTTGTAATCAATCAAATTCATTGTATTATAACATATTCTAACCCAAAATAACTTTATACAATCCATTTACAGCCTCAAAGCATTGGTTGTGGGTTCTTATCCCATTTGGGACCAAATTTTAACAAGTCTTTCTTCACACTTCTAAAGATTCTTCATCCATCTCTAGTACTTATAATCAATCAAATTCATTGTATTATAACATATTCTAACCCAAAATAACTTTATACAAGCCATTTACTGCCTCAAAGCATTGGTTGTGGGTTCTTATCCCATTTGGGACCAGATTTCAATAATTCTTTCTTCACACTTCTAAACATTCTTTATCCATCTCTAGGGCTTGTAATCAATCAAATTCATTGTATTATAACATATTCTAACCCAAAATAACTTTATACAAGCCATTTACTGCCTCAAAGCATTGGTTGTGGGTTCTTATCCCATTTGGGACCAGATTTCAACAAGTCTTTCTTCACACTTCTAAACATTCTTCATCCATCTCTAGGGCTTGTAATCAATCAAATTCATTGTATTATAACATATTCTAACCCAAAATAACTTTATACAAGCCATTTACTGCCTCAAAGCATTGGTTGTGGGTTTTTATCCCATTTGGGACCAAATTTTAACAAGTCTTTCTTCACACTTCTAAACATTCTTTATGCATGTCTAGCACTTGTAATCAATCAACTTCATTGTATTATAACATATTGTAACCCAAAATAACTTTATACAAGCCATTTACTGCCTCAAAGCATTGGTTGTGGTTTCTTATCCCATTTGGGACCAGATTTCAATAAGTCTTTCTTCACACTTCTAAACATTCTTCATCCATCTCTAGCACTTGTAATCAATCAAATTCATTGTATTATAACATATTCTAACCCAAAATAACTTTATACAATCCATTTACAGCCTCAAAGCATTGGTTGTGGGTTCTTATCCCATTTGGGACCAAATTTTAACAAGTCTTTCTTCACACTTCTAAAGATTCTTCATCCATCTCTAGTACTTATAATCAATCAAATTCATTGTATTATAACATATTCTAACCCAAAATAACTTTATACAAGCCATTTACTGCCTCAAAGCATTGGTTGTGGGTTCTTATCCCATTTGGGACCAGATTTCAATAAGTCTTTCTTCACACTTCTAAACATTCTTCATCCATCTCTAGGGCTTGTAATCAATCAAATTCATTGTATTATAACATATTCTAACCCAAAATAACTTTATACAAGCCATTTACTGCCTCAAAGCATTGGTTGTGGGTTCTTATCCCATTTGGGACCAGATTTCAACAAGTCTTTCTTCACACTTCTAAACATTCTTCATCCATCTCTAGGGCTTGTAATCAATCAAATTCATTGTATTATAACATATTCTAACCCAAAATAACTTTATACAAGCCATTTACTGCCTCAAAGCATTGGTTGTGGGTTTTTATCCCATTTGGGACCAAATTTTAACAAGTCTTTCTTCACACTTCTAAACATTCTTTATGCATGTCTAGCACTTGTAATCAATCAACTTCATTGTATTATAACATATTGTAACCCAAAATAACTTTATACAAGCCATTTACTGCCTCAAAGCATTGGTTGTGGTTTCTTATCCCATTTGGGACCAGATTTCAATAAGTCTTTCTTCACACTTCTAAACATTCTTTATCCATCTCTAGGGCTTGTAATCAATCAAATTCATTGTATTATAACATATTCTAACCCAAAATAACTTTATACAAGCCATTTACTGCCTCAAAGCATTGGTTGTGGGTTCTTATCCCATTTGGGACCAGATTTCAACAAGTCTTTCTTCACACTTCTAAACATTCTTCATCCATCTCTAGGGCTTGTAATCAATCAAATTCATTGTATTATAACATATTCTAACCCAAAATAACTTTATACAAGCCATTTACTGCCTCAAAGCATTGGTTGTGGGTTTTTATCCCATTTGGGACCAAATTTTAACAAGTCTTTCTTCACACTTCTAAACATTCTTTATGCATGTCTAGCACTTGTAATCAATCAACTTCATTGTATTATAACATATTGTAACCCAAAATAACTTTATACAAGCCATTTACTGCCTCAAAGCATTGGTTGTGGTTTCTTATCCCATTTGGGACCAGATTTCAATAAGTCTTTCTTCACACTTCTAAAGATTCTTCATCCATCTCTAGTACTTATAATCAATCAAATTCATTGTATTATAACATATTCTAACCCAAAATAACTTTATACAAGCCATTTACTGCCTCAAAGCATTGGTTGTGGGTTCTTATCCCATTTGGGACCAGATTTCAATAATTCTTTCTTCACACTTCTAAACATTCTTTATCCATCTCTAGGGCTTGTAATCAATCAAATTCATTGTATTATAACATATCCTAATCCAAAATAACTTTATACAAGCCATTTACTGCCTCAAAGCATTTGTTGTGGGTTTTTATCCCATTTGGGACCAAATTTCAACAAGTCTTTCTTCACACTTCTAAACATTCTTTATGCATGTCTAGCACTTGTAATCAATCAAATTCATTGTATTATAACATATTGTAACCTAAAATAACTTTATACAAGCCATTTACTGCCTCAAAGCATTGGTTGTGGGTTCTTATCCCATTTGGGACCAGATTTCAATAAGTCTTTCTTCACACTTCTAAACATTCTTCATCCCTCTCTAGGGCTTGTAATCAATCAAATTCATTGTATTATAACATATTCTAACCCAAAATAACTTTATACAAGCCATTTACTGCCTCAAAGCATTGGTTGTGGGTTTTTATCCCATTTGGGACCAAATTTAAACAAGTCTTTCCTCACACTTCTAAACATTCTTTATGCATGTCTAGCACTTGTAATCAATCAAATTCATTGTATTATAACATATTCTAACAAAAAATAACTTTATAAAGTCCATTTACAGCCTCAAAGCATTGGTTGTGGGTTCTTATCCCATCTGGGACCAGATTTCAATAAGTCTTGCTTCACACTTCTAAAGATTCTTCATCCATCTCTAGCACTTGTAATCAATCAAATTCATTGTATTATAACATATTCTAATCCAAAATAACTTTATACAAGCCATTTACTGCCTCAAAGCATTGGTTGTGGGTTTTTATCCCATTTGGGACCAAATTTCAACAAGTCTTTCTTCACACTTCTAAACATTCTTTATGCATGTCTAGCACTTGTAATCAATCAAATTCATTGTATTATAACATATTGTAACCCAAAATAACATTATACAAGCCATTTACTGCCTCAAAGCATTGGTTGTGGTTTCTTATCCCATTTGGGACCAGATTTCAATAAGTCTTTCTTCACACTTCTAAACATTCTTCATCCATCTCTAGCACTTGTAATCAATCAAATTCATTGTATTATAACATATTCTAACGCAAAATAACTTTATACAAGCCATTTACTGCCTCAAAGCATTGGTTGTGGGTTTTTATCCCATTTGGGACCAAATTTAAACAAGTCTTTCCTCACACTTCTAAACATTCTTTATGCATGTCTAGCACTTGTAATCAATCAAATTGATTGTATTATAACATATTCTAACAAAAAATAACTTTATACAGTCCATTTACAGCCTCAAAGCATTGGTTGTGGGTTCTTATCCCATCTGGGACCATATTTCAATAAGTCTTGCTTCACACTTCTAAAGATTCTTCATCCATCTCTAGCACTTGTAATCAATCAAATTCATTGTATTATAACATATTCTAACCCAAAATAACTTTATACAAGCCATTTATAGCATCAAGGCATTGCTTGTGGATTCTTATCCCATTTGGGACCATATTTCAATAAGTCTTTCTTTACACTTCTAAAGATTCTTCATCCATCTCTAGGGCTTGTAATCAATCAAATTCATTGTATTATAACATATTCTAACCCAAAATAACTTTATACAAGCCATTTACTGCCTCAAAGCATTGGTTGTGGGTTTTTATCCCATTTGGGACCAAATTTAAACAAGTCTTTCCTCACACTTCTAAACATTCTTTATGCATGTCTAGCACTTGTAATCAATCAAATTCATTGTATTATAACATATTCTAACAAAAACTAACTTTATAAAGTCCATTTACAGCCTCAAAGCATTGGTTGTGGGTTCTTATCCCATCTGGGACCAGATTTCAATAAGTCTTGCTTCACACTTCTAAAGATTCTTCATCCATCTCTAGCACTTGTAATCAATCAAATTCATTGTATTATAACATATTCTAATCCAAAATAACTTTATACAAGCCATTTACTGCCTCAAAGCATTGGTTGTGGGTTTTTATCCCATTTGGGACCAAATTTCAACAAGTCTTTCTTCACACTTCTAAACATTCTTTATGCATGTCTAGCACTTGTAATCAATCAAATTCATTGTATTATAACATATTGTAACCCAAAATAACTTTATACAAGCCATTTACTGCCTCAAAGCATTGGTTGTGGTTTCTTATCCCATTTGGGACCAGATTTCAATAAGTCTTTCTTCACACTTCTAAACATTCTTCATCCATCTCTAGCACTTGTAATCAATCAAATTCATTGTATTATAACATATTCTAACGCAAAATAACTTTATACAAGCCATTTACTGCCTCAAAGCATTGGTTGTGGGTTTTTATCCCATTTGGGACCAAATTTAAACAAGTCTTTCCTCACACTTCTAAACATTCTTTATGCATGTCTAGCACTTGTAATCAATCAAATTGATTGTATTATAACATATTCTAACAAAAAATAACTTTATACAGTCCATTTACAGCCTCAAAGCATTGGTTGTGGGTTCTTATCCCATCTGGGACCATATTTCAATAAGTCTTGCTTCACACTTCTAAAGATTCTTCATCCATCTCTAGCACTTGTAATCAATCAAATTCATTGTATTATAACATATTCTAACCCAAAATAACTTTATACAAGCCATTTATAGCATCAAGGCATTGCTTGTGGATTCTTATCCCATTTGGGACCATATTTCAATAAGTCTTTCTTTACACTTCTAAAGATTCTTCATCCATCTCTAGGGCTTGTAATCAATCAAGTTCATTGTATTATAACATATTCTAACCCAAAATAACTTTATACAAGCCATTTACTGCCTCAAAGCATTGGTTGTGGGTTCTTATCCCATTTGGGACCAGATTTCAACAAGTCTTTCTTCACACTTCTAAACATTCTTCATCCATCTCTAGGGCTTGTAATCAATCAAATTCATTGTATTATAACATATTCTAACCCAAAATAACTTTATACAAGCCATTTACTGCCTCAAAGCATTGGTTGTGGGTTTTTATCCCATTTGGGACCAAATTTTAACAAGTCTTTCTTCACACTTCTAAACATTCTTTATGCATGTCTAGCACTTGTAATCAATCAACTTCATTGTATTATAACATATTGTAACCCAAAATAACTTTATACAAGCCATTTACTGCCTCAAAGCATTGGTTGTGGGTTCATATCCCATTTGAGACCAGATTTCAATAAGTCTTTCTTCACACTTCTAAACATTCTTCATCCATCTCTAGGGCTTGTAATCAATCAAATTCATTGTATTATAACATATTCTAACCCAAAATAACTTTATACAATCCATTTACAGCCTCAAAGCATTGGTTGTGGGTTCTTATCCCATTTGGGACCAAATTTTAACAAGTCTTTCTTCACACTTCTAAAGATTCTTCATCCATCTCTAGTACTTATAATCAATCAAATTCATTGTATTATAACATATTCTAACCCAAAATAACTTTATACAAGCCATTTACTGCCTCAAAGCATTGGTTGTGGGTTCTTATCCCATTTGGGACCAGATTTCAATAATTCTTTCTTCACACTTCTAAACATTCTTTATCCATCTCTAGGGCTTGTAATCAATCAAATTCATTGTATTATAACATATTCTAATCCAAAATAACTTTATACAAGCCATTTACTGCCTCAAAGCATTTGTTGTGGGTTTTTATCCCATTTGGGACCAAATTTCAACAAGTCTTTCTTCACACTTCTAAACATTCTTTATGCATGTCTAGCACTTGTAATCAATCAAATTCATTGTATTATAACATATTGTAACCTAAAATAACTTTATACAAGCCATTTACTGCCTCAAAGCATTGGTTGTGGGTTCTTATCCCATTTTGGACCAGATTTCAATAAGTCTTTCTTCACACTTCTAAACATTCTTCATCCATCTCTAGGGCTTGTAATCAATCAAATTCATTGTATTATAACATATTCTAACCCAAAATAACTTCATACAAGCCATTTACTGCCTCAAAGCATTGGTTGTGGGTTTTTATCCCATTTGGGACCAAATTTTAACAAGTCTTTCTTCACACTTCTAAACATTCTTTATGCATGTCTAGCACTTGTAATCAATCAACTTCATTGTATTATAACATATTGTAACCCAAAATAACTTTATACAAGCCATTTACTGCCTCAAAGCATTGGTTGTGGGTTCTTATCCCATTTGAGACCAGATTTCAATAAGTCTTTCTTCACACTTCTAAACATTCTTCATCCATCTCTAGGGCTTGTAATCAATCAAATTCATTGTATTATAACATATTCTAACCCAAAATAACTTTATACAATCCATTTACAGCCTCAAAGCATTGGTTGTGGGTTCTTATCCCATTTGGGACCAAATTTTAACAAGTCTTTCTTCACACTTCTAAAGATTCTTCATCCATCTCTAGTACTTATAATCAATCAAATTCATTGTATTATAACATATTCTAACCCAAAATAACTTTATACAAGCCATTTACTGCCTCAAAGCATTGGTTGTGGGTTCTTATCCCATTTGGGACCAGATTTCAATAATTCTTTCTTCACACTTCTAAACATTCTTTATCCATCTCTAGGGCTTGTAATCAATCAAATTCATTGTATTATAACATATTCTAATCCAAAATAACTTTATACAAGCCATTTACTGCCTCAAAGCATTTGTTGTGGGTTTTTATCCCATTTGGGACCAAATTTCAACAAGTCTTTCTTCACACTTCTAAACATTCTTTATGCATGTCTAGCACTTGTAATCAATCAAATTCATTGTATTATAACATATTGTAACCTAAAATAACTTTATACAAGCCATTTACTGCCTCAAAGCATTGGTTGTGGGTTCTTATCCCATTTTGGACCAGATTTCAATAAGTCTTTCTTCACACTTCTAAACATTCTTCATCCATCTCTAGGGATTGTAATCAATCAAATTCATTGTATTATAACATATTCTAACCCAAAATAACTTTATACAAGCCATTTACTGCCTCAAAGCATTGGTTGTGGGTTTTTATCCCATTTGGGACCAAATTTCAACAAGTCTTTCTTCACACTTCTAAACATTCTTTATGCATGTCTAGCACGTGTAATCAATCAAATTCATTGTATTTTATCATATTCTAACCCAAAATAACCTTATACAAGCCATTTACTGCCTGAAAGCAATGATTGTGGGTTCTTATCCCATTTGGGACCAGATTTCAATATGCATGTCTAAACATTCTTTATGCATGTCTAGCACTTGTAATCAATCAAATTCATTGTATTATAACATATTCTAACAAAAAATAACTTTATACAGTCCATTTACAGCCTCAAAGCATTGGTTGTGGGTTCTTATCCCATCTGGGACCATATTTCAATAAGTCTTGCTTCACACTTCTAAAGATTCTTCATCCATCTCTAGCACTTGTAATCAATCAAATTCATTGTATTATAACATATTCTAACCCAAAATAACTATATACAAGCCATTTATAGCATCAAGGCATTGCTTGTGGATTCTTATCCCATTTGGGACCATATTTCAATAAGTCTTTCTTTACACTTCTAAAGATTCTTCATCCATCTCTAGGGCTTGTAATCAATCAAATTCATTGTATTATAACATATTCTAACCCAAAATAACTTTATACAAGCCATTTACTGCCTCAAAGCATTGGTTGTGGGTTCTTATCCCATTTGGGACCAGATTTTAACAAGTCTTTCTTCACACTTCTAAACATTCTTCATCCATCTCTAGGGCTTGTAATCAATCAAATTCATTGTATTATAACATATTCTAACCCAAAATAACTTTATACAAGCCATTTACTGCCTCAAAGCATTGTTTGTGGGTTTTTATCCCATTTGGGACCAAATTTTAACAAGTCTTTCTTCACACTTCTAAACATTCTTTATGCATGTCTAGCACTTGTAATCAATCAACTTCATTGTATTATAACATATTGTAACCCAAAATAACTTTATACAAGCCATTTACTGCCTCAAAGCATTGGTTGTGGGTTCTTATCCCATTTGAGACCAGATTTCAATAAGTCTTTCTTCACACTTCTAAACATTCTTCATCCATCTCTAGGGCTTGTAATCAATCAAATTCATTGTATTATAACATATTCTAACCCAAAATAACTTTATACAAGCCATTTACTGCCTCAAAGCATTGGTTGTGGGTTTTTATCCCATTTGGGACCAAATTTCAACAAGTCTTTCTTCACACTTCTAAACATTCTTTATGCATGTCTAGCACTTGTAATCAATCAAATTCATTGTATTTTATCATATTCTAACCCAAAATAACCTTATACAAGCCATTTACTGCCTGAAAGCAATGATTGTGGGTTCTTATCCCATTTGGGACCAGATTTCAATAAGTCTTTCTTCACACTTCTAAACATTCTTTATGCATGTCTAGCACTTGTAATCAATCAAATTCATTGTATTATAACATATTCTAACAAAAAATAACTTTATACAGTCCATTTACAGCCTCAAAGCATTGGTTGTGGGTTCTTATCCCATCTGGGACCATATTTCAATAAGTCTTGCTTCACACTTCTAAAGATTCTTCATCCATCTCTAGCACTTGTAATCAATCAAATTCATTGTATTATAACATATTCTAACCCAAAATAACTATATACAAGCCATTTATAGCATCAAGGCATTGCTTGTGGATTCTTATCCCATTTGGGACCATATTTCAATAAGTCTTTCTTTACACTTCTAAAGATTCTTCATCCATCTCTAGGGCTTGTAATCAATCAAATTCATTGTATTATAACATATTCTAACCCAAAATAACTTTATACAAGCCAATTACTGCCTCAAAGCATTGGTTGTGGGTTCTTATCCCATTTGGGACCAGATTTCAACAAGTCTTTCTTCACACTTCTAAACATTCTTCATCCATCTCTAGGGCTTGTAATCAATCAAATTCATTGTATTATAACATATTCTAACCCAAAATAACTTTATACAAGCCATTTACTGCCTCAAAGCATTGGTTGTGGGTTTTTATCCCATTTAAGACCAGATTTCAGTAAGTCTTTCTTCACACTTCTAAACATTCTTTATGCATGTCGAGCACTTGTAATCAATCAAATTCATTGTATTATAATATATTGTAACCCAAAATAACTTTATACAAGCCATTTACTGCCTCAAAGCATTGGTTGTGGGTTCTTATCCCATTTGAGACCAGATTTCAATAAGTCTTTCTTCACACTTCTAAACATTCTTCATCCATCTCTAGGGCTTGTAATCAATCAAATTCATTGTATTATAACATATTCTAAGCCAAAATAACTTTATACAAGCCATTTACTGCCTCAAAGCATTGGTTGTGGGTTCTTATCCCATATGGGACCAGATTTCAATAAGTCTTTCTTCACACTTCTAAACATTCTTCATCCATCTCTAGCACTTGTAATCAATCAAATTCATTGTATTAAAACATATTCTAACCCAAAATAACTTTATACAATCCATTTACAGCCTCAAAGCATTGGTTGTGGGTTCTTATCCCATTTGGGACCAAATTTTAACAAGTCTTTCTTCACACTTCTAAAGATTCTTCATCCATCTCTAGCACTTATAATAAATTAAATTCATTGTATTATAACATATTCTAACCCAAAATAACTTTATACAAGCCATTTACTGCCTCAAAGCATTGGTTGTGGTTTCTTATCCCATTTGGGACCAGATTTCAATTAGTCTTTCTTCACACTTCTAAACATTCTTCATCCATCTCTAGGACTTGTAATCAATCAAATTCATTGTATTATAACATATTCTAATCCAAAATAACTTTATACAAGCCATTTACTGCCTCAAAGCATTGGTTGTGGGTTTTTATCCCATTTGGGACCAAATTTCAACAAGTCTTTCTTCACACTTCTAAACATTCTTTATGCATGTCTAGCACTTGTAATCAATCAAATTCATTGTATTATAACATATTGTAACCCAAAATAACTTTATACAAGCCATTTACTGCCTCAAAGCATTGGTTGTGGTTTCTTATCCCATTTGGGACCAGATTTCAATAAGTCTTTCTTCACACTTCTAAACATTCTTCATCCATCTCTAGCACTTGTAATCAATCAAATTCATTGTATTATAACATATTCTAACCCAAAATAACTTTATAAAATCCATTTACAGCCTCAAAGCATTGGTTGTGGGTTCTTATCCCATTTGGGACCAAATTTTAACAAGTCTTTCTTCACACTTCTAAAGATTCTTCATCCATCTCTAGTACTTATAATCAATCAAATTCATTGTATTATAACATATTCTAACCCAAAATAACTTTATACAAGCCATTTACTGCCTCAAAGCATTGGTTGTGGGTTCTTATCCCATTTGGGACCAGATTTCAATAAGTCTTTCTTCACACTTCTAAACATTCTTCATCCATCTCTAGGGCTTGTAATCAATCAAATTCATTGTATTATAACATATTCTAACCCAAAATAACTTTATACAAGCCATTTACTGCCTCAAAGCATTGGTTGTGGGTTTTTATCCCATTTGGGACCAAATTTCAACAAGTCTTTCTTCACACTTCTAAACATTCTTTATGCATGTCTAGCACTTGTAATCAATCAAATTCATTGTATTATAACATATTCTAACAAAAAATAACTTTCTAAAGTCCATTTACAGCCTCAAAGCATTGGTTGTGGGTTCTTATCCCATCTGGGACCAGATTTCAATAAGTCTTGCTTCACACTTCTAAAGATTCTTCATCCATCTCTAGCACTTGTAATCAATCAAATTCATTGTTTTATAACATATTCTAATCCAAAATAACTTTATACAAGCCATTTACTGCCTCAAAGCATTGGTTGTGGGTTTTTATCCCATTTGGGACCAAATTTCAACAAGTCTTTCTTCACACTTCTAAACATTCTTTATGCATGTCTAGCACTTGTAATCAATCAAATTCATTGTATTATAACATATTGTAACCTAAAATAACTTTATACAAGCCATTTACTGCCTCAAAGCATTGGTTGTGGGTTCTTATCCCATTTGGGACCAGATTTCAATAAGTCTTTCTTCACACTTCTAAACATTCTTCATCCATCTCTAGGGCTTGTAATCAATCAAATTCATTGTATTATAACATATTCTAACCCAAAATAACTTCATACAAGCCATTTACTGCCTCAAAGCATTGGTTGTGGGTTTTTATCCCATTTGGGACCAAATTTCAACAAGTCTTTCTTCACACTTCTAAACATTCTTTATGCATGTCTAGCACTTGTAATCAATCAAATTCATTGTATTATAACATATTGTAACCCAAAATAACTTTATACAAGCCATTTACTGCCTCAAAGCATTGGTTGTGGTTTCTTATCCCATTTGGGACCAGATTTCAATAAGTCTTTCTTCACACTTCTAAACATTCTTCATCCATCTCTAGCACTTGTAATCAATCAAATTCATTGTATTATAACATAGTCTAACCCAAAATAACTTTATACAATCCATTTACAGCCTCAAAGCATTGGTTGTGGGTTCTTATCCCATTTGGGACCAAATTTTAACAAGTCTTTCTTCACACTTCTAAAGATTCTTCATCCATCTCTAGTACTTATAATCAATCAAATTCATTGTATTATAACATATTCTAACCCAAAATAACTTTATACAAGCCATTTACTGCCTCAAAGCATTGGTTGTGGGTTCTTATCCCATTTGGGACCAGATTTCAATAATTCTTTCTTCACACTTCTAAACATTCTTTATCCATCTCTAGGGCTTGTAATCAATCAAATTCATTGTATTATAACATATTCTAATCCAAAATAACTTTATACAAGCCATTTACTGCCTCAAAGCATTTGTTGTGGGTTTTTATCCCATTTGGGACCAAATTTCAACAAGTCTTTCTTCACACTTCTAAACATTCTTTATGCATGTCTAGCACTTGTAATCAATCAAATTCATTGTATTATAACATATTGTAACCTAAAATAACTTTATACAAGCCATTTACTGCCTCAAAGCATTGGTTGTGGGTTCTTATCCCATTTGGGACCAGATTTCAATAAGTCTTTCTTCACACTTCTAAACATTCTTCATCCATCTCTAGGGCTTGTAATCAATCAAATTCATTGTATTATAACATATTCTAACCCAAAATAACTTCATACAAGCCATTTACTGCCTCAAAGCATTGGTTGTGGGTTTTTATCCCATTTGGGACCAAATTTCAACAAGTCTTTCTTCACACTTCTAAACATTCTTTAAGCATGTCTAGCACTTGTAATCAATCAAATTCATTGTATTATAACATATTCTAACAAAAAATAACTTTATAAAGTCCATTTACAGCCTCAAAGCATTGGTTGTGGGTTCTTATCCCATCTGGGACCAGATTTCAATAAGTCTTGCTTCACACTTCTAAAGATTCTTCATCCATCTCTAGCACTTGTAATCAATCAAATTCATTGTATTATAACATATTCTAATCCAAAATAACTTTATACAAGCCATTTACTGCCTCAATGTAAGATTTCAAAGAGAATGAGCTGCAAGATCCAATCTCCTCCATAAACTCACAAGAAACTTACAAGAACACCAAATCCGAGTTTGTGTGCTCTTGTGTATAACAAACAAGAACGAACTCAATGAGAGCTATTCTTGAGGTTATAAACTAAGTAATACACGCCAATTTAAGTTGTATAATATTGAGAATAAGCATTAGAGACAGCAGCACTCTCACACCAAAAACAGAACCCAAAACCCTTTTAGAATCGATTTAGAGAGTGGGAGAGAATTGAATGAGAGAATGGGATGAGACCAAGCATTGCCAAAGCTTGGTCTCTCCATGAGAGAATAAAGATCAGAACTTCCCCATTTGTGAGTATAAGACACGATTTTAGTATAGGGGAAGACTCCCCAAAGGAGAGCTTAGCTTTATTAGAACATATGAGTTACATATTTATACAATGGTTAAAATGGGATAAGAGTATCCCTTCTAAACCTAATATCAACGGTTATGAGCATTCAAATACACTCACTTAAAGCCAAAATATCATCACTAAAGAGAAGAGAAAGCGACATCTCTCAAGTGGCTCCTTAGAAGCAACATGTGACTTCTCCCCACTTGTATCTTCTTCTAAATGCAACATGTGACTATGGGGAGAGAGAAGCTCGTCCAAGATGATAATGACAGCTCCCAACGTCTCTTTTAAACCCACATGTGACTCCTTGCAACTTGCCTTGCTTCCTCACACATGTGACTCCACTTTTGGCGCCTAAACACATTTGAATCTAGGGCCTTCTTCACTTCGTTCATCGACCCTAGATTTGCACATTCTTTATCATCTTGTTGTTGACCCTAGATTTGCACATTCTTTATCATCTTTTTAGCTTCCTTTGAAGCTGGAGAGAGATAGAACACTTCTTGACTTCAATTTGGCTTCATTGGAAGCTTTTTTTTTCGTTGCCATTCAATGGCCAATCGATCCCTTAACCGACCTTCATGGTCGATTGCTTCTTCTTATTCGCGTCAGAATGATATGTGCCCACTGAATGGGTCATAACTTCTTAACGCCTGCTCGTATCCGGATGATTTTACTTCCACTGGAAATCTTACTCAATTTCCAAGAACTTGTATGAAGGACATTGGAGCTGAATCGCAGTGAAAGGCCTTCGTACGAGTCGATCTTTAAGACGCTTCGACAGAGACTTTGCTTCTTGCCGAGAATATAATTAGAATTTGTGACTTCGTAACCAAGATGTTGAATCATCTTGGGAACCAATAACTTGAGTTTTCTATGGCTTGGGCCATCCCTTGAGTCAAGAAACCTTGTGCCTAGTATAATTGACACCTAGTGCACATCCAATCTTGAACTCCAACAACGTGACGCTAACACACATGTCTTGAGTTGATTCATCACTTTCCACCAGCTTGCCTTTCCATTAGGCGTCTCCACAAGAACTTCAACCATAGCATTCACCCTCGGTAAGCCTCGCGGGTTCTCCCTTGATCTTCCGGAGCTTTGACTCGCTAGAAAGAACATCCTTGTGGTCTCCAAAGCTTGATGGCCATTGGTTCTAACTTCAAGCATTGTGTTGCGCCTTCAAGAACCAACAAGGTTCATAAGAGTATTTGTAACCAGAATGAGAGTATGAGTAACCAATATTTTGAGAATAAGTAGCCAAGAGAATAGAGTAACCAGAATGAGAGATTTAGTAACCAAGAATAAGAGATTTTGCGGAATAGAAAAGAGAATGAGTGTTTGGGTGTTTGTGGGTGTTTGGACAGAGATTTCCTCTGGATTTCTTTGCTTATAAAAGCCAAAGCAGCTCAGATCTTTCAACCTGGCTCTGATACCATGTAAGATTTCAAAGATAATGAGCTGCAAGAACCAATCTCCTCCATAAACTCACAAGAAACTCACAAGAACACCAAATCTGAGTTTGTGTGCTCTTGTGTATAACAATCAAGAACGAACTCAATGAGAGCTATTCTTGAGGTTATAAACTAAGTAATACACGCCCATTTAAGCTGTATACACTTGAGAATAAGCATTAGAGACAGCAGCACTCTCACACCAAAAACAGAACCCAAAACCCATATAGAATCGATTTAGAGAGTGGAAGAGAATTGAGTGAGAGACCTGGATAAGACCAAGCATTGCCAAAGCTTGGTCTCTCCATGAGAGAATAAAGATCAGAACTTCCCCATTTGTGAGTATAAGACACGATTTTAGTATAGGGGAAGACTCCCCAAAGGAGAGCTTAGCTTTATTAGAACATATGAGTTACATATTTATACAATGTGTAAAATGGGATAAGAGTATCCCTTCTAAACCTAATATCAACGGTTATGAGCATTCAAATACACTCACTTAAAGCCAAAATATCATCACTAAAGAGAAGAGAAAGCGACATCTCTCAAGTGGCTCCTTAGAAGCAACATGTGACTTCTCCCCACTTGTATCTTCTTCTAAATGCAACATGTGACTATGGGGAGAGAGAAGCTCGTCCAAGATGATAATGACAGCTCCCAACGTCTCTTTTAAACCCACATGTGACTCCTTGCAACTTGCCTTGCTTCCTCACACATGTGACTCCACTTTTGGCGCCTAAACACATTTGAATCTAGGGCCTTCTTCACTTCGTTCATCGACCCTAGATTTGCACATTCTTTATCATCTTGTTGTTGACCCTAGATTTGCACATCTTCATCTTCAAGATTGACCCGAACTTTGCACATTCTTCTTTGGTGATTAAACCCCGGTTTTGCACATCTTGATGATGACCCGAACTTTGCACAACTTGATAACTTCATGAATGACCCGAACTTTGCACATCTTGATAACTTCATGAATGACCCGAACTTTGCACATCTTGATCACTTCATGAATGACCCGAACTTTGCACATCTTGATAACTTCATGAATGACCCGAACTTTGCACATCTTGATCACTTCATGAATGACCCGAACTTTGCACATCTTGATCACTTCATGAATGACCCGAACTTTGCACAAGCTTCGGTCTTGATAACTTTGACCCGAACTTTGCACACCTTGATCATGTGTGTGCCTAGAGACCGATCGTTCTAGTGGATAGATTGATCGATCCCTTGTTGTGAACGATCGGTCATTTCCTTATTGTTGTGATCGATCGATCCCTTGATGTTGTGATCGATCGTTCCTTCATTGCTTGTGCTCATTTATTTCAATACTCCCCCTCAAGCTTGACCGGAAGGGGTGGAGGTTAAGCTTGGACATAAATGAGCATGATCAAGTATCACTCCTTGAACCACATGAACTCGTCCTAGTCTTCTAGGCTTCGGACTTAAGCTTTCCCATTAGCTTCTTCCTCTCAATACTCAAAGCATTGGTTGTGGGTTTTTATCCCATTTGGGACCAAATTTCAACAAGTCTTTCTTCACACTTCTAAACATTCTTTATGCATGTCTAGCACTTGTAATCAATCAAATTCATTGTATTATAACATATTGTAACCCAAAATAACTTTATACAAGCCATTTACTGCCTCAAAGCATTGGTTGTGGTTTCTTATCCCATTTGGGACCAGATTTCAATAAGTCTTTCTTCACACTTCTAAACATTCTTCATCCATCTCTAGCACTTGTAATCAATCAAATTCATTGTATTATAACATATTCTAACCCAAAATAACTTTATACAATCCATTTACAGCCTCAAAGCATTGGTTGTGGGTTCTTATCCCATTTGGGACCAAATTTTAACAAGTCTTTCTTCACACTTCTAAAGATTCTTCATCCATCTCTAATACTTATAATCAATCAAATTCATTGTATTATAACATATTCTAACCCAAAATAACTTTATACAAGCCATTTACTGCCTCAAAGCATTGGTTGTGGGTTCTTATCCCATTTGGGACCAGATTTCAATAATTCTTTCTTCACACTTCTAAACATTCTTTATCCATCTCTGGGGCTTGTAATCAATCAAATTCATTGTATTATAACATATTCTAATCCAAAATAACTTTATACAAGCCATTTACTGCCTCAAAGCATTTGTTGTGGGTTTTTATCCCATTTGGGACCAAATTTCAACAAGTCTTTCTTCACACTTCTAAACATTCTTTATGCATGTCTAGCACTTGTAATCAATCAAATTCATTGTATTATAACATATTGTAACCTAAAATAACTTTATACAAGCCATTTACTGCCTCAAAGCATTGGTTGTGGGTTCTTATCCCATTTGGGACCAGATTTCAATAAGTCTTTCTTCACACTTCTAAACATTCTTCATCCATCTCTAGGGCTTGTAATCAATCAAATTCATTGTATTATAACATATTCTAACCCAAAATAACTTTATACAAGCCATTTACTGCCTCAAAGCATTGGTTGTGGGTTTTTATCCCATTTGGGACCAAATTTAAACAAGTCTTGCTTCACACTTCTAAAGATTCTTCATCCATCTCTAGCACTTGTAATCAATCAAATTCATTGTATTATAACATATTCTAATCCAAAATAACTTTATACAAGCCATTTACTGCCTCAAAGCAATGGTTTTGGGTTCTTATCCCATTTGGGACCAAATTTCAACAAGTCTTTCTTCACACTTCTAAACATTCTTTATGCATGTCTAGCACTTGTAATCAATCAAATTCATTGTATTATAACATATTGTAACCCAAAATAACTTTATACAAGCCATTTACTGCCTCAAAGCATTGGTTGTGGTTTCTTATCCCATTTGGGACCAGATTTCAATAAGTCTTTCTTCACACTTCTAAACATTCTTCATCCATCTCTAGCACTTGTAATCAATCAAATTCATTGTATTATAACATATTCTAACCCAAAATAACTTTATACAATCCATTTACAGCCTCAAAGCATTGGTTGTGGGTTCTTATCCCATTTGGGACCAAATTTTAACAAGTCTTTCTTCACACTTCTAAAGATTCTTCATCCATCTCTAGTACTTATAATCAATCAAATTCATTGTATTATAACATATTCTAACCCAAAATAACTTTATACAAGCCATTTACTGCCTCAAAGCATTGGTTGTGGGTTCTTATCCCATTTGGGACCAAATATCAACAAGTCTTTCTTCTCACTTTTAAACATTCTTCATGCATCTATAGCACTTGTAATCAATCAAATTCATTGTATTATAACATATTCTAATTCAAAATAACTTTATCCAAGCCATTCACTGCCACAAAGCAATGGTTTTGGGTTCTTATCCCATTTGGGACCAAATATCAACAAGTCTTTCTTCTCACTTTTAAACATTCTTCATGTATCTCTAGCACTTGTAATCAATCAAATTCATTGTATTATAACATATTCTAACCCAAAATAACTTTATACAAGCCATTCACTGCCTCAAAGCAATGGTTTTGGGTTCTTATCCCATTTGGGACCAGATTTCAATAAGTCTTTCTTCACACTTCTAAACATTCTTCATGCATCTCTAGCACTTGTAATCAATCAAATTCATTGTATTATAACATATTCTAACCCAAAATAACTTTATACAAGCCATTCACTGCCTCAAAGCAATGGTTTTGGGTTCTTATCCCATTTGGGACCAAGTATGAACAAGTCTTTCTTCTCACTTTTAAACATTCTTCATGCATCTCTAGCACTTGTAATCAATCAAATTCATTGTATTATAAGATATTCTAACTTAAAATAACTTTATCCTAGCCATTCACTGCCTCAAAGCAATGGTTTTGGGTTCTTATCCCATTTGGGACCAAGTATGAACAAGTCTTTCTTCTCACTTCTTAACATTCTTCATGTATATCTAGCACTTGTAATCAATCAAATTCATTGTATTATAACATATTCTAACCCAAAATAACTTTATCCATGCCATTCACTGCCTCAAAGCAATGGTTTTGGGTTCTTATCCTATTTGGGACCAAATATCAACAAGTCTTTCTTCTCACTTTTAAACATTCTTCATGCATCTCTAGCACTTGTAATCAATCAAATTCATTGTATTATAACATATTCTAACCCAAAATAACTTTATACAAGCCATTCACTGCCTCAAAGCAATGGTTTTGGGTTCTTATCCCATTTGGGACCAAATATCAACAAGTCTTTCTTCTCACTTCTTAACATTCTTCATGTATCTATAGTATTAGAGAGGAAGAAGAAAAGGAATACCTAAAGATGAAGTCTAGAAGAAGAGGTCGAGCTTAATGGTGTTCAATGAAGTGTGACACTCAACTTGGCTCGTGTATCTCCAAGCTTAACCTCCGATGTCTCTACACTTAAGCTTGAGGGGGAGTATTGAGACCTAATGTGCAAAGTTAGGGTCAAAGTTATCAAGACCTAATGTGCAAAGTTAGGGTCAACGACTCAAGACACGAAAGTGCAAAGTTCGGGTCAAGTCATCAAGACAAGATACGAATGTGCAAAGTCCGGGTCAAACATAAGATGTGCAAATCTAGGGTCAACATATGAAGATGAAGATGTGCAAAACAAGGGTCAATACATGAAGATAAAGATGTGCAAAACACGGGTCATTACAAGACCTAATGGGCGTGCAAAACATCTAGAAGATCACATGTTGTACCAAGGAATGCAAGTGGGTGAGAAGAGTCACATGTGAGCTTAAGAAAGGTCACATGTGACCAAAGAGACGTTGGAGAGCTGTCCCTTTCATCCTTGGGCGCTCAAAGCTTCTTTCCCTCTCTCCTCATGTCACTTTCACTTCATTTGTAAAAGAGAAAACCCTAGAGCTCCTCCTCTATATATTGTAGTAGCCTCCCTCCTTTGTAAGGTGCTAATTCACAAGTTTATACAAGTATTTTGTTTATCAAATTCGTCCATCTCTTCTCTCTACATTTGCTTAACTAATAATCATAATGTAGATAGCTAGAGTGTAACGATTTAGGGGCTGCCCTTAAGGCAGCCTAATACTTGTTAAATACACCTTAAACTCTTCTTTATTTACTCTTTATTCTCTAGATTACTGATTCTAATTCCTCTTTATCTCAAGTACACAAACTCTAAGTGTTGTTGTACTAGACAAGGATTAGTCTCACACTAGAAGCTTTCTCCTTCATATAATCGATTTACTCTCTAGTATATTCGGATATATTGTTGGATATGTGTGTGGATTCCATCACAAGTTGATGGTCTCTTCATCTTAAGATCGAGTTCCCTTGTATGGTTAAAGAGAGATTCATTCACCAAGTGACTGTCTACTCTCTATTGTGAGCTTAGTCTCATAGAAACTAACATGGTATCAGAGCAAGTTGCTCTCTTGGTTCCTCAAGAACTCTAGAACTCGTTCTTAAAGCATTCTCTTTCTTTGTTGTTTTTAAAAGTCTTTCTCTCCCACCTCTTGTTGTTGAAAGCTTGTTCTTGGTACTGTTGTAATGCCCACGTTCAAGCTTGAGGGGGAGAGAGATTTTTGTTTTGGCATCTCCATATAGCTTAGTCCATTGGATATAAGCTTGTTTCTAAAGATGCATCTTTGTAACCGTTGGACAAACTGTTTTGTTCCAAAGGTTTCTTTTGCTTTTCTTTACAACTAAGGCCACGAAAATCATCTTCTATATGGTATTTCGTGGTTCATGTTGATTTAAAGCCACTGGAAAACTCTTGTTCATGTGTTATTTCAGTGGGTTCATGTCTTTAACCGATGGGTAAATTGATCGCCCATCGGTCCATTATGTTTCAGCCATTAAAGCACCAAACTCTTGATGATTCTTGGATGCTCTTGGCTGTTAAAGTGTCTTTAAAACTCAAGAAAACAGAGCAAAACTCTGTCCATTTGAACTCTTGAGCAAATTCTCTATTCTCTTTTACTTATGCTCATTCTATTTGCTTCCGCTATTCTTCTTTACTTATGTTCATTCTCTTTACTTGCGCTTATACTCTATAATCTCTTGTTACTTATTCTTTACCATTCTCTTATACTCTTGTTACTTATATTCTCTCTTTATTTTCAGCAATTTATTCTCTAATCTCTCACCATCTCTTGTTTAGAATCTGTTTTAATGGTCTAAAAACAGGTCAATCTTTGAAGATGGTGAGTTTGTTATCTCAAGAAGGCGCAACACAATGCTTGTAGTTAGAACCAAGGGCCACCAAGCTTTAGAAACCACAAGGACGTCCAACCTAGTTAAAGCTCCGGAAGATACTAGGGTGAAACCCGAGAGACTTACCGAGAGGGAATGCTTTGGTTGTGGTTCTTGTGGAGAGGCCTAATGGAAAGGCAAGCTGGTGGAAGGTGATGAATCAGCTCAAAAGCATGTGTGTTAGTGTCAAGTTGTTGGAGTTCAAGATTGGATGTGCACTAGATGTCAAGCCATCCTAGGCACAAGGTCTCTTGACTCAAGACATGGCCCAAGCCATGAACAAATCAAGAGAGTGGTCCCAAAAAGGATTTAAACCACATCTCTAAATTTAAAGGCTAACTTCTAAACTCTCTCTTTTAAATTTAAATTCATCTATTTCAAGTATTGAAATTTGAATTTCAAATTTGAATTTATTTAAATTTAAATTTAAATATTTATATTTATTTGAAAATAGTTTAAATTTGTTTTTGAAAATATTTGAAATATTTCACATTCAGTTTAAATATTTTCATAAAATAGATATAGTATTTAAAAGAGAAATAAAGTTTCATTCCTAAAGTTCTATGAATTCTCTCATTTGGTTTCTCAAGTTTTATTAAGTGTTTTTCTTAAAACCCCACAACATATACTTTAAAATTTTTCTTTAAATCTCATGTTGAAGGTTTAAAGGAGAGGAGGCATGTGTGGACATTCTCAAAGAGAAACACAAGATGAGGCAAAGAGATCCATAAGAAGAGGAATTAAGTCATGAAGGACTAAAAGAAATGAAAACTCTTAGAGGAAGAAGCCCATGCTTGGTATCCAAGCAAATTCTCTGTCAAAGCGTCCTAAAGATTTACTCGTACGACGGCCTTCCGCTGGGATTCATCTTCCACGTTCTTCATAAACGTTCTTGGAAATTGAGTAAGCTTTCCAGCGAAAGTGAGATCACCCACACCGGAGCTGTCGATCGAAAGTTATGCCCGATATAATGGACATATATCAATCTGACGCGATCGAGAAGAAGCAATCGACCATTGAGGTCGGTTAAAGTATCGATTGGCCATTTCCTGGCCACGAAAAGAGCTTCAAAAGAAGCCAAATTGGAGCCCTTGAAACCTAAGAAGCGGTCATGAAAGAAGCGTTAGAAGACTAGTCTTGATGTTGTTCCAAGAAGGGATAATGAAGGAGGATTAGCTTTAAGAGCTAATGGCTGCTAGACTTGGTGTTGTCAAGAGGTTTCAAAGAAAGTTACAAAGAAGAAGAATCCAGCCTAGTCAAGCTCAAGACAGTCCCAAAGGAAGACCCAAAGTGGTGAACCTAAGAGGCTGACCAAAAGAGGAGGCTAAGGTGGAATAAGCTAGAGCTCTTGGTCTAGCTCGAGTTGTTTGATCGAGCTCCTTGTTGAGTTAGACAAACGGATACATTGAATCGATCAAGTGCAACATTGACATGATCGAGTGTTTTATCGACTTGATCGAATGAGGCTAATGATGCGATCAATGTTGTGGAAATGAAGAAGGGTGTGCACAAGCTTTCAAGATTGGCTCTCATTAAAATTACAAGCCAACCTTGAGGGGGAGAAAAGTTTCGACAACCCTTATGGATATCTAGAAGATTTTTTTTCACAAGAGGTCTCATTCAAGATTTGCAACCATTTTCTATCCAAGCAAACTTGAATTGAAGAAATGTTCTATCTCTCTCTCAAGCTTATGGAAGCTACAAAGAAGATAGAAAGAAGCAAGACAAGCGTGTGGAGTTTAGAGCCGGTTATAACCAACCACAATACTAAAACTCCGGCGGTACAAAGGATGACCCGAGGGAAGAATGTAGATGGCTCTCTCAAGCGTGGTGAACCTATTTAAGCTGACCGAGAGAGATAAAGCTAGATGGAAGGACTAGTGAAGGTGCAAGGCTGGTGGTAAACCGATGGATCATCTCCCTCACGTTTTGGTGCTTATATGCAATGAGGAGCTGCGAATGAAGCTCCAGTGATCCTACAAGGAAGCGGCTGAAGAAGAAGTCTCCAAGCCAACCATGAAGCTGATCCAAATTTGGATGTAGAAGAGGTGGATTGAGTTCTTGTAGTCATCAACCATGATGAGGAGACCCATGGGGCAGAAACTCAAATGGTGGTGCAAAACAAGTCTCAACCAATACATTTACAACAATGAAGACAAAAGGCTATCTCTAAATCCCTTAACTCTTTCAATAGCTTTAATTCATTGCTCTTATTTTATTCAGATTAGTCATGCATTTAAAGTGAATTTGTCATGCTTAGAATCTGAATTTAGAGAGTGAATTTTGGGATTTGTTTTTAGAGAAATGCCTTGAATTAATTTGGATTTATCATGTTTAATTTGTCATGTTTAAAACATGTTTTTAGGAATTAAATTCATGACTATTAAACTGGTTGGTTCATTATTAAACTGAATTTGCATGTTTAAAATCTGATTTTATACTCATGTGTTTAAATTGAGTTTAGTAAGAGGCTAGTTCAATTTAAGTTTGTTCGCTTTTGTCTCAATCTAGCTTAATGTTATTCTTGTGGCCAATATACTTAAGATTTCTTTACATCTTTTGGTTGAAGGTACAAAAGAGAAAGAAAGCCATCCAAAAGCTAGAAGAGAGGAAGAGAACCGGTTGTATATTGGTAGCTTGACTCAAGGAAGATCAATTCATGGTGGTGACCGAGAAGGAGAAGGTCCTCAAGCGAGTACTCACACGGAGAATTAGAGTCTCAACAAGAAGTCAAAGCAAGAAGCCAAAGCAATCTCACATTCAAACCATGGCCATAGCTACATTATTCAACCGTGAAGACTATACTCTTTTTCCCTTAACAAAGTTTTGTCCCAAGAGGTTTTCTTTGTTAAGGTTTTTAATGAGGTAGTCCTTTGCGTGTTGCAAGCTTGGCCTTTGGTTCCCGCTGCCCAAGCTTGAGGGGGAGTATTAGAGAGGAAGAAGAAAAGGAATACCTAAAGATGAAGTCTAGAAGAAGAGGTCGAGCTTAATGGTGTTCAATGAAGTGTGACACTCAACTTGGCTCGTGTATCTCCAAGCTTAACCTCCGATGTCTCTACACTTAAGCTTGAGGGGGAGTATTGAGACCTAATGTGCAAAGTTAGGGTCAAAGTTATCAAGACCTAATGTGCAAAGTTAGGGTCAACGACTCAAGACACGAAAGTGCAAAGTTCGGGTCAAGTCATCAAGACAAGATACGAATGTGCAAAGTCCGGGTCAAACATAAGATGTGCAAATCTAGGGTCAACATATGAAGATGAAGATGTGCAAAACAAGGGTCAATACATGAAGATAAAGATGTGCAAAACACGGGTCATTACAAGACCTAATGGGCGTGCAAAACATCTAGAAGATCACATGTTGTACCAAGGAATGCAAGTGGGTGAGAAGAGTCACATGTGAGCTTAAGAAAGGTCACATGTGACCAAAGAGACGTTGGAGAGCTGTCCCTTTCATCCTTGGGCGCTCAAAGCTTCTTTCCCTCTCTCCTCATGTCACTTTCACTTCATTTGTAAAAGAGAAAACCCTAGAGCTCCTCCTCTATATATTGTAGTAGCCTCCCTCCTTTGTAAGGTGCTAATTCACAAGTTTATACAAGTATTTTGTTTATCAAATTCGTCCATCTCTTCTCTCTACATTTGCTTAACTAATAATCATAATGTAGATAGCTAGAGTGTAACGATTTAGGGGCTGCCCTTAAGGCAGCCTAATACTTGTTAAATACACCTTAAACTCTTCTTTATTTACTCTTTATTCTCTAGATTACTGATTCTAATTCCTCTTTATCTCAAGTACACAAACTCTAAGTGTTGTTGTACTAGACAAGGATTAGTCTCACACTAGAAGCTTTCTCCTTCATATAATCGATTTACTCTCTAGTATATTCGGATATATTGTTGGATATGTGTGTGGATTCCATCACAAGTTGATGGTCTCTTCATCTTAAGATCGAGTTCCCTTGTATGGTTAAAGAGAGATTCATTCACCAAGTGACTGTCTACTCTCTATTGTGAGCTTAGTCTCATAGAAACTAACATATTCTAACCCAAAATAACTTTATCCAAGCTATTCACTGCCTCAAAGCAATGGTTTTGGGTTCTTATCCCATTTGGGACCAAATATGAACAAGTCTTTCTTCTCACTTCTTAACATTTTTATGTATCTCTAGCACTTGTAATCAATCAAATTCATTGTATTATAACATATTCTAACCCAAAATAACTTTATCCATGCCATTCACTGCCTCAAAGCAATGGTTTTGAGTTCTTATCCTATTTGGGACCAAATATCAACAAGTCTTTCTTCTCACTTTTAAACATTCTTCATGCATCTCTAGCACTTGTAATCAATCAAATTCATTGTATTATAACATATTCTAACCCAAAATAACTTTATACAAGCCATTCACTGCCTCAAAGCAATGGTTTTGGGTTCTTATCCCATTTGGGACCAAATATCAACAAGTCTTTCTTCTCACTTCTTAACATTCTTCATGTATCTCTAGCACTTGTAATCAATCAAATTCATTGTATTAGAACATATTCTATCCCAAAATAACTTTATCCATGCCATTCACTGCCTCAAAGCAATGGTTTTGGGTTCTTATCCCAGTTGGGACCAAATATCAACAAGTCTTTCTTTTGACTTTTAAACATTCGTTATGCAGCTCTAGCACTTGTAATCAATCAAATTCATTGTATTATAACATATTCTAACCCAAAATAACTTTATACAAGCCATTCACTGCCTCAAAGCAATGGTTTTGGGTTCTTATCCCATTTGGGACCAAATATCAACAAGTCTTTCTTCTCACTTTTAAACATTCTTCATGCATCTCTAGCACTTGTAATCAATCAAATTCATTGTATTATAACATATTCTAACCCAAAATAACTTTATCCAAGCCATTCACTGCCTCAAAGCAATGGTTTTGGGTTCTTATCCCATTTGGGACCAAATATCAACAAGTCTTTCTTCTCACTTTTAAACATTCTTCATGTATCTCTAGCACTTGTAATCAATCAAATTCATTGTATTATAACATATTCTAACCCAAAATAACTTTATACAAGCCATTCACTGCCTCAAAGCAATGGTTTTGGGTTCTTATCCCATTTGGGACCAAATATCAACAAGTCTTTCTTCTCACTTTTAAACATTCTTCATGCATCTCTAGCACTTGTAATCAATCAAATTCATTGTATTATAACATATTCTAACCCAAAATAACTTTATCCAAGCCATTCACTGCCTCAAAGCAATGGTTTTGGGTTCTTATCCCATTTGGGACCAAATATCAACAAGTCTTTCTTCTCACTTTTAAACATTCTTCATGTATCTCTAGCACTTGTAATCAATCAAATTCATTGTATTATAACATATTCTAACCCAAAATAACTTTATACAAGCCATTCACTGCCTCAAAGCAATGGTTTTGGGTTCTTATCCCATTTGGGACCAAATATCAACAAGTCTTTCTTCTCACTTTTAATTATTCTTCATGCATCTCTAGCACTTGTAATCAATCAAATTCATTGTATTATAACATATTCTAACCCAAAATAACTTTATACAAGCCATTCACTGCCTCAAAGCAATGGTTTTGGGTTCTTATCCCATTTGGGACCAAGTATGAACAAGTCTTTCTTCTCACTTTTAAACATTCTTCATGCATCTCTAGCACTTGTAATCAATCAAATTCATTGTATTATAACATATTCTAACCCAAAATAACTTTATCCTAGCCATTCACTGCCTCAAAGCAATGGTTTTGGGTTCTTATCCCATTTGGGACCAAGTATGAACAAGTCTTTCTTCTCACTTCTTAACATTCTTCATGTATCTCTAGCACTTGTAATCAATCAAATTCATTGTATTATAACATATTCTAACCCAAAATAACTTTATCCATGCCATTCACTGCCTCAAAGCAATGGTTTTGGGTTCTTATCCTATTTGGGACCAAATATCAACAAGTCTTTCTTCTCACTTTTAAACATTCTTCATGCATCTCTAGCACTTGTAATCAATCAAATTCATTGTATTATAACATATTCTAACCCAAAATAACTTTATCCATGCCATTCACTGCCTCAAAGCAATGGTTTTGGGTTCTTATCCTATTTGGGACCAAATATCAACAAGTCTTTCTTCTCACTTTTAAACATTCTTCATGCATCTCTAGCACTTGTAATCAATCAAATTCATTGTATTATAACATATTCTAACCCAAAATAACTTTATACAAGCCATTCACTGCCTCAAAGCAATGGTTTTGGGTTCTTATCCCATTTGGGACCAAATATCAACAAGTCTTTCTTCTCACTTCTTAACATTCTTCATGTATCTCTAGCACTTGTAATCAATCAAATTCATTGTATTAGAACATATTCTAACCCAAAATAACTTTATCCAAGCTATTCACTGCCTCAAAGCAATGGTTTTGGGTTCTTATCCCATTTGGGACCAAATATGAACAAGTCTTTCTTCTCACTTCTTAACATTTTTATGTATCTCTAGCACTTGTAATCAATCAAATTCATTGTATTATAACATATTCTAACCCAAAATAACTTTATCCATGCCATTCACTGCCTCAAAGCAATGGTTTTGAGTTCTTATCCTATTTGGGACCAAATATCAACAAGTCTTTCTTCTCACTTTTAAACATTCTTCATGCATCTCTAGCACTTGTAATCAATCAAATTCATTGTATTATAACATATTCTAACCCAAAATAACTTTATACAAGCCATTCACTGCCTCAAAGCAATGGTTTTGGGTTCTTATCCCATCCGGGACCAAATATCAACAAGTCTTTCTTCTCACTTTTAAACATTCTTCATGCATCTATAGCACTTGTAATCAATCAAATTCATTGTATTATAACATATTCTAATTCAAAATAACTTTATCCAAGCCATTCACTGCCACAAAGCAATGGTTTTGGGTTCTTATCCCATTTGGGACCAAATATCAACAAGTCTTTCTTCTCACTTTTAAACATTCTTCATGTATCTCTAGCACTTGTAATCAATGAAATTCATTGTATTATAACATATTCTAACCCAAAATAACTTTATACAAGCCATTCACTGCCTCAAAGCAATGGTTTTGGGTTCTTATCCCATTTGGGACCAAGTATGAACAAGTCTTTCTTCTCACTTTTAAACATTCTTCATGCATCTCTAGCACTTGTAATCAATCAAATTCATTGTATTATAACATATTCTAACCCAAAATAACTTTATACAAGCCATTCACTGCCTCAAAGCAATGGTTTTGGGTTCTTATCCCATTTGGGACCAAGTATGAACAAGTCTTTCTTCTCACTTTTAAACATTCTTCATGCATCTCTAGCACTTGTAATCAATCAAATTCATTGTATTATAACATATTCTAACCCAAAATAACTTTATCCTAGCCATTCACTGCCTCAAAGCAATGGTTTTGGGTTCTTATCCCATTTGGGACCAAGTATGAACAAGTCTTTCTTCTCACTTCTTAACATTCTTCATGTATCTCTAGCACTTGTAATCAATCAAATTCATTGTATTATAACATATTCTAACCCAAAATAACTTTATCCATGCCATTCACTGCCTCAAAGCAATGGTTTTGGGTTCTTATCCTATTTGGGACCAAATATCAACAAGTCTTTCTTCTCACTTTTAAACATTCTTCATGCATCTCTAGCACTTGTAATCAATCAAATTCATTGTATTATAACATATTCTAACCCAAAATAACTTTATACAAGCCATTCACTGCCTCAAAGCAATGGTTTTGGGTTCTTATCCCATTTGGGACCAAATATCAACAAGTCTTTCTTCTCACTTCTTAACATTCTTCATGTATCTCTAGCACTTGTAATCAATCAAATTCATTGTATTAGAACATATTCTAACCCAAAATAACTTTATCCAAGCTATTCACTGCCTCAAAGCAATGGTTTTGGGTTCTTATCCCATTTGGGACCAAATATGAACAAGTCTTTCTTCTCACTTCTTAACATTTTTATGTATCTCTAGCACTTGTAATCAATCAAATTCATTGTATTATAACATATTCTAACCCAAAATAACTTTATCCATGCCATTCACTGCCTCAAAGCAATGGTTTTGAGTTCTTATCCTATTTGGGACCAAATATCAACAAGTCTTTCTTCTCACTTTTAAACATTCTTCATGCATCTCTAGCACTTGTAATCAATCAAATTCATTGTATTATAACATATTCTAACCCAAAATAACTTTATACAAGCCATTCACTGCCTCAAAGCAATGGTTTTGGGTTCTTATCCCATTTGGGACCAAATATCAACAAGTCTTTCTTCTCACTTCTTAACATTCTTCATGTATCTCTAGCACTTGTAATCAATCAAATTCATTGTATTAGAACATATTCTAACCCAAAATAACTTTATACAAGCCATTCACTGCATGAAAGCAATGGTTTTGGGTTCTTATCCCATTTGGGACCAAATATCAACAAGTCTTTCTTTTCACTTTTAAACATTCTTCATGCATCTCTAGCACTTGTAATCAATCAAATTCATTGTATTATAACATATTCTAACCCAAAATAACTTTATCCAAGCCATTCACTGCCTCAAAGGAATGGTTTTGGGTTCTTATCCCATTTGGGACCAAATATGAACAAGTCTTTCTTCTCACTTCTTAACATTCTTCATGTATCTCTAGCACTTGTAATCAATCAAATTCATTGTATTATAACATATTCTAACCCAAAATAACTTTATACAAGCCATTCACTGCCTCAAAGCAATGGTTTTGGGTTCTTATCCCATTTGAGACCATATATCAAAAAGTCTTTCTTCTCACTTTTAATTATTCTTCATGCATCTCTAGCACTTGTAATCAATCAAATTCATTGTATTATAACATATTCTAACCCAAAATAACTTTATACAAGCCATTCACTGCCTCAAAGCAATGGTTTTGGGTTCTTATCCCATTTGGGACCAAATATCGACAAGTCTTTCTTCTCACTTTTAAACATTCTTCATGCATCTCTAGCACTTGTAATCAATCAAATTCATTGTATTATAACATATTCTAACCCAAAATAACTTTATCCTAGCCATTCACTGCCTCAAAGCAATGGTTTTGGGTTCTTATCCCATTTGGGACCAAGTATGAACAAGTCTTTCTTCTCACTTCTTAACATTCTTCATGTATCTCTAGCACTTGTAATCAATCAAATTCATTGTATTATAACATATTCTAACCCAAAATAACTTTATACAAGCCATTCACTGCCTCAAAGCAATGGTTTTGGGTTCTTATCCTATTTGGGACCAAATATCAACAAGTCTTTCTTCTCACTTTTAAACATTCTTCATGCATCTCTAGCACTTGTAATCAATCAAATTCATTGTATTATAACATATTCTAACCCAAAATAACTTTATCCAAGCCATTCACTGCCTCAAAGCAATGGTTTTGGGTTCTTATCCCATTTGGGACCAAATATCAACAAGTCTTTCTTCTCACTTTTAAACATTCTTCATGTATCTCTAGCACTTGTAATCAATCAAATTCATTGTATTATAACATATTCTAACCCAAAATAACTTTATACAAGCCATTCACTGCCTCAAAGCAATGGTTTTGGGTTCTTATCCCATTTGGGACCAAATATCAACAAGTCTTTCTTCTCACTTCTTAATATTTCTTCATGTATCTCTAGCACTTGTAATCAATCAAATTCATTGTATTATAACATATTCTAACCCAAAATAACTTTATCCAAGCCATTCACTGCCTCAAAGCAATGGTTTTGGGTTCTTATCCCATTTGGGACCAAGTATGAACAAGTCTTTCTTCTCACTTTTAAACATTCTTCATGCATCTCTAGCACTTGTAATCAATCAAATTCATTGTATTATAACATATTCTAACCCAAAATAACTTTATCCTAGCCATTCACTGCCTCAAAGCAATGGTTTTGGGTTCTTATCCCATTTGGGACCAAGTATGAACAAGTCTTTCTTCTCACTTCTTAACATTCTTCATGTATCTCTAGCACTTGTAATCAATCAAATTCATTGTATTATAACATATTCTAACCCAAAATAACTTTATCCATGCCATTCACTGCCTCAAAGCAATGGTTTTGGGTTCTTATCCTATTTGGGACCAAATATCAACAAGTCTTTCTTCTCACTTTTAAACATTCTTCATGCATCTCTAGCACTTGTAATCAATCAAATTCATTGTATTATAACATATTCTAACCCAAAATAACTTTATACAAGCCATTCACTGCCTCAAAGCAATGGTTTTGGGTTCTTATCCCATTTGGGACCAAATATCAACAAGTCTTTCTTCTCACTTTTAAACATTCTTCATGTATCTCTAGCACTTGTAATCAATCAAATTCATTGTATTATAACATATTCTAACCCAAAATAACTTTATCCAAGCCATTCACTGCCTCAAAGCAATGGTTTTGGGTTCTTATCCCATTTGGGACCAAATATCAACAAGTCTTTCTTCTCACTTTTAAACATTCTTCATGCATCTCTAGCACTTGTAATCAATCAAATTCATTGTATTATAACATATTCTAACCCAAAATAACTTTATCCATGCCATTCACTGCCTCAAAGCAATGGTTTTGAGTTCTTATCCTATTTGGGACCAAATATCAACAAGTCTTTCTTCTCACTTTTAAACATTCTTCATGCATCTCTAGCACTTGTAATCAATCAAATTCATTGTATTATAACATATTCTAACCCAAAATAACTTTATCCTAGCCATTCACTGCCTCAAAGCAATGGTTTTGGGTTCTTATCCCATTTGGGACCAAGTATGAACAAGTCTTTCTTCTCACTTCTTAACATTCTTCATGTATCTCTAGCACTTGTAATCAATCAAATTCATTGTATTATAACATATTCTAACCCAAAATAACTTTATCCATGCCATTCACTGCCTCAAAGCAATGGTTTTGGGTTCTTATCCCATTTGGGACCAAATATCAACAAGTCTTTCTTCTCACTTTTAAACATTCTTCATGCATCTCTAGCACTTGTAATCAATCAAATTCATTGTATTATAACATATTCTAACCCAAAATAACTTTATACAAGCCATTCACTGCCTCAAAGCAATGGTTTTGGGTTCTTATCCCATTTGGGACCAAATATCAACAAGTCTTTCTTCTCACTTTTAAACATTCTTCATGTATCTCTAGCACTTGTAATCAATCAAATTCATTGTATTATAACATATTCTAACCCAAAATAACTTTATACAAGCCATTCACTGCCTCAAAGCAATGGTTTTGGGTTCTTATCCCATTTGGGACCAAATATCAACAAGTCTTTCTTCTCACTTCTTAACATTCTTCATGTATCTCTAGCACTTGTAATCAATCAAATTCATTGTATTATAACATATTCTAACCCAAAATAACTTTATCCATGCCATTCACTGCCTCAAAGCAATGGTTTTGGGTTCTTATCCCATTTGGGACCAAATATCAACAAGTCTTTCTTCTCACTTTTAAACATTCTTCATGCATCTCTAGCACTTGTAATCAATCAAATTCATTGTATTATAACATATTCTAACCCAAAATAACTTTATCCATGCCATTCACTGCCTCAAAGCAATGGTTTTGGGTTCTTATCCCATTTGGGACCAAATATCAACAAGTCTTTCTTCTCACTTTTAAACATTCTTCATGCATCTCTAGCACTTGTAATCAATCAAATTCATTGTATTATAACATATTCTAACCCAAAATAACTTTATACAAGCCATTCACTGCCTCAAAGCAATGGTTTTGGGTTCTTATCCCATTTGGGACCAAATATCAACAAGTCTTTCTTCTCACTTTTAAACATTCTTCATGTATCTCTAGCACTTGTAATCAATCAAATTCATTGTATTATAACATATTCTAACCCAAAATAACTTTATACAAGCCATTCACTGCCTCAAAGCAATGGTTTTGGGTTCTTATCCCATTTGGGACCAAATATCAACAAGTCTTTCTTCTCACTTTTAAACATTCTTCATGCATCTCTAGCACTTGTAATCAATCAAATTCATTGTATTATAACATATTCTAACCCAAAATAACTTTATACAAGCCATTCACTGCCTCAAAGCAATGGTTTTGGGTTCTTATCCCATTTGGGACCAAATATCAACAAGTCTTTCTTCTCACTTCTTAACATTCTTCATGTATCTCTAGCACTTGTAATCAATCAAATTCATTGTATTATAACATATTCTAACCCAAAATAACTTTATACAAGCCATTCACTGCCTCAAAGCAATGGTTTTGGGTTCTTATCCCATTTGGGACCAAATATCAACAAGTCTTTCTTCTCACTTCTTAACATTCTTCATGTATCTCTAGCACTTGTAATCAATCAAATTCATTGTATTATAACATATTCTAACCCAAAATAACTTTATCCATGCCATTCACTGCCTCAAAGCAATGGTTTTGGGTTCTTATCCCATTTGGGACCAAATATCAACAAGTCTTTCTTCTCACTTTTAAACATTCTTCATGCATCTCTAGCACTTGTAATCAATCAAATTCATTGTATTATAACATATTCTAACCCAAAATAACTTTATACAAGCCATTCACTGCCTCAAAGCAATGGTTTTGGGTTCTTATCCCATTTGGGACCAAATATCAACAAGTCTTTCTTCTCACTTCTTAACATTCTTCATGCATCTCTAGCACTTGTAATCAATCAAATTCATTGTATTATAACATATTCTAACCCAAAATAACTTTATACAAGCCATTCACTGCCTCAAAGCAATGGTTTTGGGTTCTTATCCCATTTGGGACCAAATATCAACAAGTCTTTCTTCTCACTTTTAAACATTCTTCATGCATCTCTAGCACTTGTAATCAATCAAATTCATTGTATTATAACATATTCTAACCCAAAATAACTTTATACAAGCCATTCACTGCCTCAAAGCAATGGTTTTGGGTTCTTATCCCATTTGGGACCAAATATCAACAAGTCTTTCTTCTCACTTTTAAACATTCTTCATGTATCTCTAGCACTTGTAATCAATCAAATTCATTGTATTATAACATATTCTAACCCAAAATAACTTTATACAAGCCATTCACTGCCTCAAAGCAATGGTTTTGGGTTCTTATCCTATTTGGGACCAAATATCAACAAGTCTTTCTTCTCACTTTTAAACATTCTTCATGCATCTCTAGCACTTGTAATCAATCAAATTCATTGTATTATAACATATTCTAACCCAAAATAACTTTATACAAGCCATTCACTGCCTCAAAGCAATGGTTTTGGGTTCTTATCCCATTTGGGACCAAGTATGAACAAGTCTTTCTTCTCACTTTTAAACATTCTTCATGCATCTCTAGCACTTGTAATCAATCAAATTCATTGTATTATAACATATTCTAACAAAAAATAACTTCATACAGTCCATTTACAGCCTCAAAGCATTGGTTGTGGGTTCTTATCCCATTTGGGACCAGATTTCAATAAGTCTTGCTTCACACTTCTAAAGATTCTTCATCAATCTCTAGCACTTGTAATCAATCAAATTCATTGTATTATAACATATAATAACCCAAAATAACTTTATACAAGCCATTTATAGCCTCAAGGCATTGCTTGTGGATTCTTATCCCATTTGGGACCAGATTTCAATAAGTCTTTCTTTACACTTCTAAAGATTCTTCATCCATCTCTAGGGCTTGTAATCAATCAAATTCATTGTATTATAACATATTCTAACCCAAAATAGCCTTATACAAGCTATTTACTGCCTCAAAGCAATGGTTGTGGGTTCTTATCCCATTTGGGACCAAATTTCAACAAGTCTTTCTTCACATTTCTAAACATTCTTCATCCATCTCTAGCACTTGTAATCAATCAAATTCATTGTATTATAACATATTCTAACCCAAAATAACTTTATACAATCCATTTACAGCCTCAAAGCATTGGTTGTGGGTTCTTATCCCATTTGGGACCAAATTTTAACAAGTCTTTCTTCACACTTCTAAAGATTCTTCATCCATCTCTAGTACTTATAATCAATCAAATTCATTGTATTATAACATATTCTAACCCAAAATAACTTTATACAAGCCATTTACTGCCTCAAAGCATTGGTTGTGGGTTTTTATCCCATTTGGGACCAAATTTCAACATGTCTTTCTTCACACTTCTAAACATTCTTTATGCATGTCTAGCACTTGTAATCAATCAAATTCATTGTATTATATCATATTATAACCCAAAATAACCTTATACAAGCCATTACTGCCTGAAAGCAATGATTGTGGGTTCTTATCCCATTTGGGACCAGATTTCAATAAGTCTTTCTTCACACTTCTAAACATTCTTTATGCATGTCTAGCACTTGTAATCAATCAAATTCATTGTATTATAACATATTCTAACAAAAAATAACTTTATAAAGTCCATTTACAGCCTCAAAGCATTGGTTGTGGGTTCTTATCCCATCTGGGACCAGATTTCAATAAGTCTTGCTTCACACTTCTAAAGAATCTTCATCCATCTCTAGCACTTGTAATCAATCAAATTCATTGTATTATAACATATTCTAATCCAAAATAACTTTATACAAGCCATTTACTGCCTCAGAGCATTGGTTGTGGGTTTTTATCCCATTTGGGACCAAATTTTAACAAGTCTTTCTTCACACTTCTAAACATTCTTTATGCATGTCTAGCACTTGTAATCAATCAAATTCATTGTATTATAACATATTGTAACCTAAAATAACTTTATACAAGCCATTTACTGCCTCAAAGCATTGGTTGTGGGTTCTTATCCCATTTGGGACTAGATTTCAATAAGTCTTTCTTCACACTTCTAAACATTCTTCATCCATCTCTAGGGCTTGTAATCAATCAAATTCATTGTATTATAATATATTCTAACCCAAAATAACTTTATACAAGCCATTTACTGCCTCAAAGCATTGGTTGTGGGTTTTTATCCCATTTGGGACCAAATTTCAACATGTCTTTCTTCACACTTCTAAACATTCTTTATGCATGTCTAGCACTTGTAATCAATCAAATTCATTGTATTATAACATATTTTAACAAAAAATAACTTTATAAAGTCCATTTACAGCCTCAAAGCATTGGTTGTGGGTTCTTATCCCATCTGGGACCAGATTTCAATAAGTCTTGCTTCACACTTCTAAAGAATCTTCATCCATCTCTAGCACTTGTAATCAATCAAATTCATTGTATTATAACATATTCTAATCCAAAATAACTTTATAAAAGCCATTTACTGCCTCAGAGCATTGGTTGTGGGTTTTTATCCCATTTGGGACCAAATTTTAACAAGTCTTTCTTCACACTTCTAAACATTCTTTATGCATGTCTAGCACTTGTAATCAATCAAATTCATTGTATTATAACATATTGTAACCTAAAATAACTTTATACAAGCCATTTACTGCCTCAAAGCATTGGTTGTGGGTTCTTATCCCATTGGGGACCAGATTTCAATAAGTCTTTCTTCACACTTCTAAACATTCTTCATCCATCTCTAGGGCTTGTAATCAATCAAATTCATTGTATTATAATATATTCTAACCCAAAATAAGTTTATACAAGCCATTTACTGCCTCAAAGCATTGGTTGTGGGTTTTTATCCCATTTGGGACCAAATTTCAACATGTCTTTCTTCACACTTCTAAACATTCTTTATGCATGTCTAGCACTTGTAATCAATCAAATTCATTGTATTATATCATATTCTAACCCAAAATAACCTTATACAAGCCATTACTGCCTGAAAGCAATGATTGTGGGTTCTTATCCCATTTGGGACCAGATTTCAATAAGTCTTTCTTCACACTTCTAAACATTCTTTATGCATGTCTAGCACTTGTAATCAATCAAATTCATTGTATTATAACATATTCTAACAAAAAATAACTTCATACAGTCCATTTACAGCCTCAAAGCATTGGTTGTGGGTTCTTATCCCATTTGGGACCAGATTTCAATAAGTCTTGCTTCACACTTCTAAAGATTCTTCATCCATCTGTAGCACTTGTAATCAATCAAATTCATTGTATTATAACATATACTAACCCAAAATAACTTTATACAAGCCATTTATAGCCTCAAGGCATTGCTTGTGGATTCTTATCCCATTTGGGACCAGATTTCAATAAGTCTTTCTTTACACTTCTAAAGATTCTTCATCCATCTCTAGGGCTTGTAATCAATCAAATTCATTGTATTATAACATATTCTAAACCAAAATAGCCTTATACAAGCTATTTACTGCCTCAAAGCAATGGTTGTGGGTTCTTATCCCATTTGGGACCAAATTTCAACAAGTCTTTCTTCACACTTCTAAACATTCTTCATCCATCTCTAGCACTTGTAATCAATCAAATTCATTGTATTATAACATATTCGAACCCAAAATAATTTTATACAATCCATTTACAGCCTCAAAGCATTGGTTGTGGGTTCTTATCCCATTTGGGACCAAATTTTAACAAGTCTTTCTTCACACTTCTAAAGATTCTTCATCCATCTCTAGTACTTATAATCAATCAAATTCAATGTATTATAACATATTCTAACCCAAAATAACTTTATACAAGCCATTTACTGCCTCAAAGCATTGGTTGTGGGTTCGTATCCCATTTGGGACCAAATTTCAATAATTCTTTCTTCACACTTCTAAACATTCTTTATCCATCTCTAGGGCTTGTAATCAATCAAATTCATTGTATTATAACATATTCTAATCCAAAATAACTTTATACAAGCCATTTATTGCCTCAAAGCATTTGTTGTGGGTTTTTATCCCATTTGGGACCAAATTTCAACATGTCTTTCTTCACACTTCTAAACATTCTTTATGCATGTCTAGCACTTGTAATCAATCAAATTCATTGTATTATATCATATTCTAACCCAAAATAACCTTATACAAGCCATTACTGCCTGAAAGCAATGATTGTGGGTTCTTATCCCATTTGGGACCAGATTTCAATAAGTCTTTCTTCACACTTCTAAACATTCTTTATGCATGTCTAGCACTTGTAATCTATCAAATTCATTGTATTATAACATATTCTAACCCAAAATAACTTTATACAAGCCATTTACTGCCTCAAAGCATTGGTTGTGGGTTCTTATCCCATTTGGGACCAGATTTCAATAAGTCTTGCTTCACACTTCTAAAGATTCTTCATCCATCTGTAGCACTTGTAATCAATCAAATTCATTGTATTATAACATATACTAACCCAAAATAACTTTATACAAGCCATTTATAGCCTCAAGGCATTGCTTGTGGATTCTTATCCCATTTGGGACCAAATTTCAATAATTCTTTCTTCACACTTCTAAACATTCTTTATCCATCTCTAGGGCTTGTAATCAATCAAATTCATTGTATTATAACATATTCTAATCCAAAATAACTTTATACAAGCCATTTACTGCCTCAAAGCATTTGTTGTGGGTTTTTATCCCATTTGGGACCAAATTTCAACAAGTCTTTCTTCACACTTCTAAACATTCTTTATGCATGTCTAGCACTTGTAATCAATCAAATTCATTGTATTATAACATATTGTAACCTAAAATAACTTTATACAAGCCATTTACTGCCTCAAAGCATTGGTTGTGGGTTCTTATCCCATTTGGGACCAGATTTCAACAAGTCTTTCTTCACACTTCTAAAGATTCTTCATCCATCTCTAGTACTTATAATCAATCAAATTCATTGTATTATAACATATTCTAACCCAAAATAACTTTATACAAGCCATTTACTGCGTCAAAGCATTGGTTGTGGGTTCTTATCCCATTTGGGACCAAATTTCAATAATTCTTTCTTCACACTTCTAAACATTCTTTATCCATCTCTAGGGCTTGTAATCAATCAAATTCATTGTATTATAACATATTCTAATCCAAAATAACTTTATACAAGCCATTTACTGCCTCAAAGCATTTGTTGTGGGTTTTTATCCCATTTGGGACCAAATTTCAACAAGTCTTTCTTCACACTTCTAAACATTCTTTATGCATGTCTAGCACTTGTAATCAATCAAATTCATTGTATTATAACATATTGTAACCTAAAATAACTTTATACAAGCCATTTACTGCCTCAAAGCATTGGTTGTGGGTTCTTATCCCATTTGGGACCAAATTTCAATAAGTCTTTCTTCACACTTCTAAACATTCTTCATCCATCTCTAGGGCTTGTAATCAATCAAATTCATTGTATTATAACATATTCTAACCCAAAATAACTTTATACAAGCCATTTACTGCCTCAAAGCATTGGTTGTGGGTTTTTATCCCATTTGGGACCAAATTTCAACAAGTCTTTCTTCACACTTCTAAACATTCTTTATGCATGTCTAGCACTTGTAATCAATCAAATTCATTGTATTATAACATATTCTAACAAAAAATAACTTTATAAACTCCATTTACAGCCTCAAAGCATTGGTTGTGGGTTCTTATCCCATCTGGGACCAGATTTCAATAAGTCTTGCTTCACACTTCTAAAGAATCTTCATCCATCTCTAGCACTTGTAATCAATCAAATTCATTGTATTATAACATATTCTAATCCAAAATAACTTTATACAAGCCATTTACTGCCTCAGAGCATTGGTTGTGGGTTTTTATCCCATTTGGGACCAAATTTTAACAAGTCTTTCTTCACACTTCTAAACATTCTTTATGCATGTCTAGCACTTGTAATCAATCAAATTCATTGTATTATAACATATTGTAACCTAAAATAACTTTATACAAGCCATTTACTGCCTCAAAGCATTGGTTGTGGGTTTTTGTCCCATTTGGGACCAGATTTCAATAAGTCTTTCTTCACACTTCTAAACATTCTTCATCTATCTCTAGGGCTTGTAATCAATCAAATTCATTGTATTATAATATATTCTAACCCAAAATAACTTTATACAAGCCATGTACTGCCTCAAAGCATTGGTTGTGGGTTTTTATCCCATTTGGGACCAAATTTCAACATGTCTTTCTTCACACTTCTAAACATTCTTTATGCATGTCTAGCACTTGTAATCAATAAAATTCATTGTATTATATCATATTCTAACCCAAAATAACCTTATACAAGCCATTACTGCCTGAAAGCAATGATTGTGGGTTCTTATCCCATTTGGGACCAGATTTCAATAAGTCTTTCTTCACACTTCTAAACATTCTTTATGCATGTCTAGCACTTGTAATCAATCAAATTCATTGTATTATAACATATTCTAACAAAAAATAACTTCATACAGTCCATTTACAGCCTCAAAGCATTGGTTGTGGGTTCTTATCCCATTTGGGACCAGATTTCAATAAGTCTTGCTTCACACTTCTAAAGATTCTTCATCCATCTCTAGCACTTGTAATCAATCAAATTCATTGTATTATAACATATACTAACCCAAAATAACTTTATACAAGCCATTTATAGCCTCAAGGCATTGCTTGTGGATTCTTATCCCATTTGGGACCAGATTTCAATAAGTCTTTCTTTACACTTCTAAAGATTCTTCATCCATCTCTAGGGCTTGTAATCAATCAAATTCATTGTATTATAACATATTCTAACCCAAAATAGCCTTATACAAGCTATTTACTGCCTCAAAGCAATGGTTGTGGGTTCTTATCCCATTTGGGACCAAATTTCAACAAGTCTTTCTTCACACTTCTAAACATTCTTCATCCATCTCTAGCACTTGTAATCAATCAAATTCATTGTATTATAACATATTCTAACCCAAAATAACTTTATACAATCCATTTACAGCCTCAAAGCATTGGTTGTGGGTTCTTATCCCATTTGGGACCAAATTTTAACAAGTCTTTCTTCACACTTCTAAAGATTCTTCATCCATCTCTAGTACTTATAATCAATCAAATTCATTGTATTATAACATATTCTAACCCAAAATAACTTTATACAAGCCATTTACTGCCTCAAAGCATTGGTTGTGGGTTTTTATCCCATTTGGGACCAAATTTCAACATGTCTTTCTTCACACTTCTAAACATTCTTTATGCATGTCTAGCACTTGTAATCAATCAAATTCATTGTATTATATCATATTCTAACCCAAAATAACCTTATACAAGCCATTACTGCCTGAAAGCAATGATTGTGGGTTCTTATCCCATTTGGGACCAGATTTCAATAAGTCTTTCTTCACACTTCTAAACATTCTTTATGCATGTCTAGCACTTGTAATCAATCAAATTCATTGTATTATAACATATTCTAACAAAAAATAACTTTATAAAGTCCATTTACAGCCTCAAAGCATTGGTTGTGGGTTCTTATCCCATCTGGGACCAGATTTCAATAAGTCTTGCTTCACACTTCTAAAGAATCTTCATCCATCTCTAGCACTTGTAATCAATCAAATTCATTGTATTATAACATATTCTAATCCAAAATAACTTTATACAAGCCATTTACTGCCTCAGAGCATTGGTTGTGGGTTTTTATCCCATTTGGGACCAAATTATAACAAGTCTTTCTTCACACTTCTAAACATTCTTTATGCATGTCTAGCACTTGTAATCAATCAAATTCATTGTATTATAACATATTCTAACCCAAAATAACTTTATACAAGCCATTTACTACCTCAAAGCAATGTTTGTGGGTTCTTATCCCATTTGGGAGCAAACTTCAACAAGTCTTTCTTCACACTTCTAAACATTCTTAATCCATCTCTAGCACTTGAAATCATTCAAATTCATTGTATTATAACATATTCTAACACAAAATAACTTTATACAAGCCATTTACTGCCTCAAAGCATTGTTTGTGGGTTCTTATCCCATTTGGGACCAAACTTCAACAAGTCTTTCTTCACACTTCTAAACATTCTTAATCCATCTCTAGCACTTGAAATCATTCAAATTCATTGTATTATAACATATTCTAACCCAAAATAACTTTATACAAGCCATTTACTGCCTCAAAGCATTGGTTGTGGGTTCTTAGCCCATTTGGGACCAAACTTCAGCAAGTCTTTCTTCACACTTCTAAACATTCTCCATCCATCTCTAGCACTTGAAATCAATCAAATTCATTGTATTATAACATATTCTAGCCCAAAATAACTTTATACAAGCCATTTACTACCTCAAAGCAATGTTTGTGGGTTCTTATCCCATTTGGGACCAAACTTCAACAAGTCTTTCTTCACACTTCTAAACATTCTTCATCCATCTCTAGCAATTGTAATCAATCAAATTCATTCTATTATAACATATTCTAACCCAAAATAACTTTATACAAGCCATTTACTGCCTCAAAGCATTGTTTGTGGGTTCTTATCCCATTTGGGACCAAACTTCAACAAGTCTATCTTCACACTTCTAAACATTCTTCATCCATCTCTAGCACTTGAAATCATTCAATTTCATTGTATTATAACATATTCTAACCCAAAATAACTTTATACAAGCCATTTACTGCCTCAAAGCATTGTTTGTGGGTTCTTATCCCATTTGGGACCAAACTTCAACAAGTCTTTCTTCACACTTCTAAACATTCTTAATCCATCTCTAGCACTTGAAATCATTCAAATTCATTGTATTATAACATATTCTAACCCAAAATAACTTTATACAAGCCATTTACTGCCTCAAAGCATTGGTTGTGGGTTCTTATCCCATTTGGGACCAAACTTCAACAAGTCTTTCTTCACACTTCTAAACATTCTTCATCCATCTCTAGCAATTGTAATCAATCAAATTCATTCTATTATAACATATTCTAACCCAAAATAACTTTATACAAGCCATTTACTACCTCAAAGCAATGTTTGTGGGTTCTTATCCCATTTGGGAGCAAACTTCAACAAGTCTTTCTTCACACTTCTAAACATTCTTCATCCATCTCTAGCACTTGAAATAATTCAAATTCATTGTATTATAACATATTCTAACCCAAAATAACTTTATACAAGCCATTTACTGCCTCAAAGCATTGTTTGTGGGTTCTTATCCCATTTGGGACCAAACTTCAACACGTCTTTCTTCACACTTCTAAACATTCTTCATCCATCTCTAGCACTTGAAATCAATCAAATTCATTGTATTATAACATATTCTAAACCAAAATAACTTTATACAATCCATTTACTGCCTCAAAGCATTGGTTGTGGGTTCTTATCCCATTTGGGACCAAACTTCAACACGTCTATCTTCACACTTCTAAACATTCTTCATCCATCTCTAGCACTTGTAATCAATCAAATTCATTGAATTATAACATATTCTAACCCAAAATAACTTTATACAAGCCATTTACTGCCTCAAAGCATTGTTTGTGGGTTCTTATCCCATTTGGGACCAAACTTCAACAAGTCTTTCTTCACACTTCTAAACATTCTTCATCCATCTCTAGCACTTGTAATCAATCAAATTCATTGTATTATAACATATTCTAACCCAAAATAACTTTATACAATCCATTTACTGCCTCAAAGCATTGGTTGTGGGTTCTTATCCCATTTAGGACCAAACTTCAACACGTCTTTCTTCACACTTCTAATAATTCTTCATCCATCTCTAGCACTTGTAATCAATCAAATTCATTGTATTATAACATATTCTAACCCAAAATAACTTTATACAATCCATTTACTGCCTCAAAGCATTGGTTGTGGGTTCTTATCCCATTTGGGACCAAACTTCAACACGTCTTTCTTCACACTTCTAAACATTCTTCATCCGTCTCTGGTGTGAGATTTCAAGTATAAGATCGAGTATAAAGAGATTTATGGTTGAATGAAAGAGAGAAATGAGATTAGAAGAGTTTGCGAGTTTAGAGATTGTGAAGAAAGAGAGAACTTCTCATTTCATACATGAAAAAGAACTATGGTTACAAACTATATAAAGACTAGACAAAGAGAATAAAATACATACAAATATACAAGATATTTTGTTTCCCACTTGAAGGTGAAAGCGACGTGAGCTTGGTGTTGTCTTCTAAGCACAACATGTGACTTCTTCTTGTCTCGAGCTCCAACGGTCATATTGGAAGGATCTAGGCCTCCATTCTTCTAGGGCGAACTTGTGGCGAGTTACTAACGGGCCTTAAGGGATGAGCTGATGGTTTAGGGAGTAATGGGCTTGGCCAGGAATGGTCGTACGGACGACCGGTTGTACGGACGAGTGAATTCACTTGCTGCCTTGGTGAATATGTCGGCCAATTGTTCCGAGCTCTCGGTGTAGCAAGGTAGGATTACACCAAGTCCTACTTGTTCTCGTACTTTGTGGCAATCAATCTCGATATGCTTTGTTCTCTCGTGAAACACCGAATTTGAAGCTATGTGGATTGCAGCTTCATTGTCACAATGCATTGTGATTGGCTTTGTTGACTCCACTCCTAGGTCCTTAAGAAGCGCTTTAAGCCACATCAACTCGGTAGTAAGCTTCCTCATTGCCCGGTACTCGGATTCGGCACTTGAAAGTGAGACCACTTTTTGTTTCTTGCTTTTCCAAGTCACCAAGTTTCCTCCAATGAAAGTACAATAACCGGTTGTTGAGCGTCTATCTCCATGATCACCGGCATAATCCGCATCACAATAGCCTATCAACTCCGTATTTTTATTGCATCCCATCCATATGCCTTGTCCCGGGGCTCCTTTAAGGTATTTGAGAATTCGGCTCACCATGTTCCAATGATGCACCTTGGGAGCTTGCATATGTTGGCTCACCTGATTCACCGCATAACAAATGTCAGGTCGAGTGATGGTTAAGTAGATAAGCTTACCTACTAGTCGACGGTATTGTGAGGCATCTTCATAATGAGCTTCTTCTTGCTCCCCCTCTCGGATAACTTGGAAATCAACTTTAAGTGGTGATGCAACCGGTCTTGAACCTAGCTTACCTACTTCATTTAAAAGATCAAGAGTGTATTTTCTTTGTGATAAGAAGAGACCTTCCTTTGATCTACAAACTTCTATCCCAAGAAAATACTTTAGTTCACCTAGATCTTTAATATCAAAGACTGATTTTAAAAATAGTTTAGTATCTTGAATCCCTACCTTGTCGTTCCCGGAGATGATAATATCATCCACATAAACAAGAATGACAACAATACCTCTTTGGCTTTGTGATGTGAATAGGGTGTGATCAGCCTCGGATCTCTTAAAGTCTTTTTCCATCAAGGTGGTGCTCAGCTTGTGATACCAAGCTCTCGGTGATTGTTTTAGGCCATAGATAGCTTTGTTGAGCTTGAACACTTTTCCGGGTGAGATGGTATCTTCTAAACCCGGTGGAGGTCTCATGTAAACTTCATCTTCGAGTTCACCTTGAAGAAACGCATTCTTGACGTCCATTTGCCATAGTTCCCATTCAAGATTCACGGCTAAGGACAATACTACCCGGACAGTATGGAGCTTGGCTACCGGTGCAAAGGTATCAAGGTAATCTTCTCCATAGGTTTGTGTAAACCCTCTTGCAACAAGCCTAGCTTTGTAGCGTTCGATCCCCCCATCACTCTTGTACTTTATAGTGAATATCCACTTGGATATGACCGCTTTCTTTCCCTTGGGGAGAGTAACTACATTCCATGTGTTGTTTTGTTCCATGGCTTTAGTTTCTTCTTTAACCGCTTCTCTCCACTCTTTGTGCTCTTTAGCCTCTTCATAGCTTTGTGGAATCCATTGTGAGTCCACTTGGGTAATGTAGGCTTGATGTTCGAAGGGAAAGTGTGCAAGAGTGCATACGGCTTGTATGGGATGAGCAACAGCCATGTTGTTGTAGTAAACTCTTGTTTTCTTCCAATTTGATGGGTTAGACTTGATCCTTTCACTTCTTCTTAGCTCAATGACTTCGCCTTGTGGTTGTTCACTTTGTTCCATAGAACTTTGTCCCTCTTGATTTTCACTATCTTCTTGTTGTAGTGAATTTAAACCCTCTTCTCCTTGACCATAGTCTTGATCATCATTGTTTTCTTCGGATAGGTTCTCATCTTCTTGTTCTTGTGGGTCATGTGTCTCATTTTCTTGGTCTTGGTCCGTAGTATTCGGTGTTGATGAAGGTGAAGGTGATTCACTTGACTCTCGAGAATTCTCGACCCCAAGCTTTTCTAGGATAGCCCGAAGGTTGTTGGCAAGATCGGATGGAGAGTGAGATAGGTCTTTTAGTTCTTCCCAATTCTTCTTTTCATAGTACCCATTTGCTTCAATGAACTTAACATCTCTCGAAACATGAACTCGTCTAGTTTCCGGATCATAGCACTTGTAGCCCTTTTGTGTTGGTGAGTACCCGATCAACATGCACTTGGTGCTTTTGGCTTCCAACTTATTGCGAAGTTCACCTGGTTTCAACACATAGCACACACACCCAAACACACGTAAGTGATTAATATTGGGTTTAACTTTGTGAAGAACTTCAAAGGGTGAGAGATCGCTTAGTATTTTTGTAGGTGTGCGGTTGATTAAGTAGCAAGCCGCAACGACAGCATCTCCCCAAAATGATTTTGGTACATTGGTGTGGAACATCATTGATCTTGCTACTTCCATGAGGTGCCTATTCTTTCTCTCAGCTACACCATTTTGTTGAGGGGTATATGGACAACTTGTTTGTTGAATGATGCCATGTTTGGTTAAGTGTTGTTTGAAGGCATGACTTGTATACTCCCCACCATTATCCGACCTTAAAATCTTAATCTTGGCATTATAGTGGTTAGTCACATAAGTTTGAAAGTTCATAAAAGCTTCAAGAACACGATCTTTAGAAGGAAGCAAGGTTAACCAAGTGTATTTCGATTTTTCATCAATGAAGGTAACATAGTACTTTTGATTTTCCCTAGACATGCAAGGTGAAGTCCACACATCCGAATGAATCAAATCAAAGCAATTTTCATAGATAGTACTAGACTTGGGAAAAACAGATTTGCAATGCTTGCCAAGAATACATGCTTCACATTCATCATTTTTAAAAGAAACATTAGGCAACATTAAACTTAAAGCATGAGTATGAGGGTGACCAAGTCTAGCATGCCAAATAGCACTATTCGCACTAACAATAATAGAACTAAAACAAGATGAAGAAGGAGAAGTAGATAAGTCGGTATTTTTAAGAACATAGAGGTCATCTTTGGTCTTGCCTTGGCCAAGGAGCTTACTCGTCTTAATATCCTGAAAATAAACATCATTAGGTCCAAAGATAACATGACAATTTAGATCTTTAGTAGCTTTTCTAACCGATACTAAATTTGATGCAAAGTTAGGCATATAGAAAGCTTTAGTATCTTTGTTAAACAACTTTAAAGTTCCAATTCCTTTAACCGGTACCTTGTCCCCATTAGCAATAGTAACATTTCCTAAAGCCGGTTCTATATCACTTATTAATTTAGAATCGTTAATCATGTGATGAGAGGCCCCGTAATCAACTATAAGAGGCTTAATGGAAGTAAGGGCAAGGTTAACATTACCGGATGACTCCTTGAGGGCCTTAATGATAGCCTCAAGGTCACACTTCCTTACAACGTCCGATGATGCAGCAAGCGCCGCTCCTTGGGTCTCCATGGCTTGATTGTTGTTGTTGTTGTCCGGGTGAGTCACTTCACCGGATGCACAAGCTTGGTTAGCCCTCGGGTCGCGGTTGTCATCTCTCGGACGAAGATGGGGATGAAGCACCCAACACTTCTCTTTGTTGTGACCGGATCTTTTGCAATGATGGCAAAATGGTCGCTTGTTGTTGGAGCTATTGTTGTTGTTGTTCCGGTAGTAGCTCTTGTTAGCCGTGGCTACTTCACTTTGGTTGGCGGTGATAAGTTTACCTTTTCCCCCAAGTAGCCCGATAGACCCATGTTCTCTTTGAACTTGAGAGCACACGTCGTCAAGACTAGGGAGCTTGTCCGACCGGAGAATGTGCTTGATGAGGTCGTTGTACGACGAGTTGAGAGTCAAGAGAAGTCCAAAGACTTTGTCTTGTTCTCTCCTTTCATTGATGACCGCGGGGTCAACCGAGCTAGGTCGAAGCATCTCAAGCTCAGCCCAAAGAGAGCGAAATTTCCCAAAGTGTTTGGTGAACTCCATGTCTTCTTGGCTGAGGTTGTTGATGGCTCTTTTGACTTCAAAAACACGGTTAAGATTGGTGACATTCCCAAAGACATTTTTGAGAGTGTCCCACAACTCCTTAGCGGTTTCACAATAAGAATAAGCTTCAAGGATTGGAGCTTCGAGGGAGTTTTGGATGAGAGCAAGAACATTTTGGTCCTCTTGGAACCACTTCTCTTCATCGATGGAGGCGACCTCCTTCTTCCCTTCTGTTGGAGTTTCACTCTTTTCGATGTGACTCCAAAGACCACGGCCACACAAGGCCGTCTTTGTGGTTCTTGCCCACAATAAGTAGTTACTCCCCTTGAGAGTAACCGGAACCACCAAAGATTTGAGACCTTCCATGGTCGATACGATGAGCTAGGAGATTATTATCCAACGGGTAAAGGCTTTGTCCAACGGTTAAAAGAAAACCGAAGAACAAGAAGATGATAAAGATGAGTTTAAGCGAGAGAGAACGAAAGAGATTTGAGATTTAAACGGTGATTAAGAGCAACCTGGCTCTGATACCATGTGAGATTTCAAGTATAAGATCGAGTATAAAGAGATTTATGGTTGAATGAAAGAGAGAAATGAGATTAGAAGAGTTTGCGAGTTTAGAGATTGTGAAGAAAGAGAGAACTTCTCATTCCATACATGAAAAAGAACTATGGTTACAAACTATATAAAGACTAGACAAAGAGAATAAAATACATACAAATATACAAGATATTTTGTTTCCCACTTGAAGGTGAAAGCGACGTGAGCTTGGTGTTGTCTTCTAAGCACAACATGTGACTTCTTCTTGTCTCGAGCTCCAACGGTCATATTGGAAGGATCTAGGCCTCCATTCTTCTAGGGCGAACTTGTGGCGAGTTACTAACGGGCCTTAAGGGATGAGCTGATGGTTTAGGGAGTAATGGGCTTGGCCTTGAGGAATGGTCGTACGGACGACCGGTTGTACGGACGAGTGAATTCACTTGGTCGAGACATGAACGTATGGTCGGTTGCAAGGTCGATCATGAATGGTGTTCCTTTTCACATCTAGCACTTGTAATCAATCAAATTCATTGTATTATAACATATTCTAACCCAAAATAACTTTATACAAGCCATTTACTGCCTCAAAGCATTGTTTGTGGGTTCTTATCCCATTTGGGACCAAACTTCAACAAGTCTTTCTTCACACTTCTAAACATTCTTCATCCATCTCTAGCACTTGTAATCAATCAAATTCATTGTATTATAACATATTCTAACCCAAAATAACTTTATACAAGCCATTTACTACCTCAAAGCAATGTTTGTGGGTTCTTATCCCATTTGGGAGCAAACTTCAACAAGTCTTTCTTCACACTTCTAAACATTCTTCATCCATCTCTAGCACTTGAAATAATTCAAATTCATTGTATTATAACATATTCTAACCCAAAATAACTTTATACAAGCCATTTACTGCCTCAAAGCATTGTTTGTGGGTTCTTATCCCATTTGGGACCAAACTTCAACAAGTCTTTCTTCACACTTCTAAACATTCTTCATCCATCTCTAGCACTTGAAATAATTCAAATTCATTGTATTATAACATATTCTAACCCAAAATAACTTTATACAAGCCATTTACTGCCTCAAAGCATTGTTTGTGGGTTCTTATCCCATTTGGGACCAAACTTCAACAAGTCTTTCTTCACACTTCTAAACATTCTTCATCCATCTCTAGCACTTGTAATCAATCAAATTCATTGTATTATAACATATTCTAACCCAAAATAACTTTATACAAGCCATTTACTGCCTCAAAGCATTGGTTGTGGGTTCTTATCCCATTTGGGACCAAACTTCAACAAGTCTTTCTTCACACTTCTAAACATTCTTCATCCATCTCTAGCACTTGTAATCAATCAAATTCATTGTATTATAACATATTCTAACCCAAAATAACTTTATACAAGCCATTTACTGCCTCAAAGCATTGTTTGTGGGTTCTTATCCCATTTGGGACCAAACTTCAACAAGTCTTTCTTCACACTTCTAAACATTCTTCATCCATCTCTAGCACTTGTAATCAATCAAATTCATTGTATTATAACATATTCTAACCCAAAATAACTTTATACAAGCCATTTACTACCTCAAAGCATTGTTTGTGGGTTCTTATCCCATTTGGGACCAAACTTCAACAAGTCTTTCTTCACACTTCTAAACATTCTTCATCCATCTCTAGCACTTGTAATCAATCAAATTCATTGTATTATAACATATTCTAACCCAAAATAACTTTATACAAGCCATTTACTACCTCAAAGCAATGTTTGTGGGTTCTTATCCCATTTGGGACCAAACTTCAACAAGTCTTTCTTCACACTTCTAAACATTCTTCATCCATCTCTAGCACTTGTAATCAATCAAATTCATTGTATTATAACATATTCTAACCCAAAATAACTTTATACAAGCCATTTACTGCCTCAAAGCATTGTTTGTGGGTTCTTATCCCATTTGGGACCAAACTTCAACAAGTCTTTCTTCACACTTCTAAACATTCTTCATCCATCTCTAGCACTTGTAATCAATCAAATTCATTGTATTATAACATATTCTAACCCAAAATAACTTTATACAATCCATTTACTGCCTCAAAGCATTGGTTGTGGGTTCTTATCCCATTTGGGACCAAACTTCAACACGTCTTTCTTCACACTTCTAAACATTCTTCATCCATCTCTAGCACTTGAAATCAATCAAATTCATTGTATTATAACATATTCTAAACCAAAATAACTTTATACAATCCATTTACTGCCTCAAAGCATTGGTTGTGGGTTCTTATCCCATTTGGGACCAAACTTCAACAAGTCTTTCTTCACACTTCTAAACATTCTTCATCCATCTCTAGCACTTGTAATCAATCAAATTCATTGTATTATAACATATTCTAACCCAAAATAACTTTATACAAGCCATTTACTGCCTCAAAGCATTGTTTGTGGGTTCTTATCCCATTTGGGACCAAACTTCAACAAGTCTTTCTTCACACTTCTAAACATTCTTCATCCATCTCTAGCACTTGTAATCAATCAAATTCATTGTATTATAACATATTCTAACCCAAAATAACTTTATACAAGCCATTTACTGCCTCAAAGCAATGTTTGTGGGTTCTTATCCCATTTGGGACCAAACTTCAACAAGTCTTTCTTCACACTTCTAAACATTCTTCATCCATCTCTAGCACTTGAAATAATTCAAATTCATTGTATTATAACATATTCTAACCCAAAATAACTTTATACAAGCCATTTACTGCCTCAAAGCATTGTTTGTGGGTTCTTATCCCATTTGGGACCAAACTTCAACAAGTCTTTCTTCACACTTCTAAACATTCTTCATCCATCTCTAGCACTTGTAATCAATCAAATTCATTGTATTATAACATATTCTAACCCAAAATAACTTTATACAAGCCATTTACTGCCTCAAAGCATTGTTTGTGGGTTCTTATCCCATTTGGGACCAAACTTCAACAAGTCTTTCTTCACACTTCTAAACATTCTTCATCCATCTCTAGCACTTGTAATCAATCAAATTCATTGTATTATAACATATTCTAACCCAAAATAACTTTATACAAGCCATTTACTACCTCAAAGCAATGTTTGTGGGTTCTTATCCCATTTGGGAGCAAACTTCAACAAGTCTTTCTTCACACTTCTAAACATTCTTCATCCATCTCTAGCACTTGAAATAATTCAAATTCATTGTATTATAACATATTCTAACCCAAAATAACTTTATACAAGCCATTTACTGCCTCAAAGCATTGTTTGTGGGTTCTTATCCCATTTGGGACCAAACTTCAACAAGTCTTTCTTCACACTTCTAAACATTCTTCATCCATCTCTAGCACTTGTAATCAATCAAATTCATTGTATTATAACATATTCTAACCCAAAATAACTTTATACAATCCATTTACTGCCTCAAAGCATTGGTTGTGGGTTCTTATCCCATTTGGGACCAAACTTCAACACGTCTTTCTTCACACTTCTAAACATTCTTCATCCATCTCTAGCACTTGAAATCAATCAAATTCATTGTATTATAACATATTCTAAACCAAAATAACTTTATACAATCCATTTACTGCCTCAAAGCATTGGTTGTGGGTTCTTATCCCATTTGGGACCAAACTTCAACACGTCTATCTTCACACTTCTAAACATTCTTCATCCATCTCTAGCACTTGTAATCAATCAAATTCATTGAATTATAACATATTCTAACCCAAAATAACTTTATACAAGCCATTTACTGCCTCAAAGCATTGTTTGTGGGTTCTTATCCCATTTGGGACCAAACTTCAACAAGTCTTTCTTCACACTTCTAAACATTCTTCATCCATCTCTAGCACTTGTAATCAATCAAATTCATTGTATTATAACATATTCTAACCCAAAATAACTTTATACAAGCCATTTACTGCCTCAAAGCAATGTTTGTGGGTTCTTATCCCATTTGGGACCAAACTTCAACAAGTCTTTCTTCACACTTCTAAACATTCTTCATCCATCTCTAGCACTTGAAATAATTCAAATTCATTGTATTATAACATATTCTAACCCAAAATAACTTTATACAAGCCATTTACTGCCTCAAAGCATTGTTTGTGGGTTCTTATCCCATTTGGGACCAAACTTCAACAAGTCTTTCTTCACACTTCTAAACATTCTTCATCCATCTCTAGCACTTGTAATCAATCAAATTCATTGTATTATAACATATTCTAACCCAAAATAACTTTATACAAGCCATTTACTGCCTCAAAGCAATGTTTGTGGGTTCTTATCCCATTTGGGACCAAACTTCAACAAGTCTTTCTTCACACTTCTAAACATTCTTCATCCATCTCTAGCACTTGTAATCAATCAAATTCATTGTATTATAACATATTCTAACCCAAAATAACTTTATACAAGCCATTTACTGCCTCAAAGCATTGTTTGTGGGTTCTTATCCCATTTGGGACCAAACTTCAACAAGTCTTTCTTCACACTTCTAAACATTCTTCATCCATCTCTAGCACTTGTAATCAATCAAATTCATTGTATTATAACATATTCTAACCCAAAATAACTTTATACAAGCCATTTACTACCTCAAAGCAATGTTTGTGGGTTCTTATCCCATTTGGGAGCAAACTTCAACAAGTCTTTCTTCACACTTCTAAACATTCTTCATCCATCTCTAGCACTTGAAATAATTCAAATTCATTGTATTATAACATATTCTAACCCAAAATAACTTTATACAAGCCATTTACTGCCTCAAAGCATTGTTTGTGGGTTCTTATCCCATTTGGGACCAAACTTCAACAAGTCTTTCTTCACACTTCTAAACATTCTTCATCCATCTCTAGCACTTGTAATCAATCAAATTCATTGTATTATAACATATTCTAACCCAAAATAACTTTATACAATCCATTTACTGCCTCAAAGCATTGGTTGTGGGTTCTTATCCCATTTGGGACCAAACTTCAACACGTCTTTCTTCACACTTCTAAACATTCTTCATCCATCTCTAGCACTTGAAATCAATCAAATTCATTGTATTATAACATATTCTAAACCAAAATAACTTTATACAATCCATTTACTGCCTCAAAGCATTGGTTGTGGGTTCTTATCCCATTTGGGACCAAACTTCAACACGTCTATCTTCACACTTCTAAACATTCTTCATCCATCTCTAGCACTTGTAATCAATCAAATTCATTGAATTATAACATATTCTAACCCAAAATAACTTTATACAAGCCATTTACTGCCTCAAAGCATTGTTTGTGGGTTCTTATCCCATTTGGGACCAAACTTCAACAAGTCTTTCTTCACACTTCTAAACATTCTTCATCCATCTCTAGCACTTGTAATCAATCAAATTCATTGTATTATAACATATTCTAACCCAAAATAACTTTATACAAGCCATTTACTGCCTCAAAGCATTGTTTGTGGGTTCTTATCCCATTTGGGACCAAACTTCAACAAGTCTTTCTTCACACTTCTAAACATTCTTCATCCATCTCTAGCACTTGTAATCAATCAAATTCATTGTATTATAACATATTCTAAACCAAAATAACTTTATACAATCCATTTACTGCCTCAAAGCATTGGTTGTGGGTTCTTATCCCATTTGGGACCAAACTTCAACAAGTCTTTCTTCACACTTCTAAACATTCTTCATCCATCTCTAGCACTTGTAATCAATCAAATTCATTGTATTATAACATATTCTAACCCAAAATAACTTTATACAAGCCATTTACTGCCTCAAAGCATTGTTTGTGGGTTCTTATCCCATTTGGGACCAAACTTCAACAAGTCTTTCTTCACACTTCTAAACATTCTTCATCCATCTCTAGCACTTGTAATCAATCAAATTCATTGTATTATAACATATTCTAACCCAAAATAACTTTATACAAGCCATTTACTGCCTCAAAGCATTGTTTGTGGGTTCTTATCCCATTTGGGACCAAACTTCAACAAGTCTTTCTTCACACTTCTAAACATTCTTCATCCATCTCTAGCACTTGTAATCAATCAAATTCATTGTATTATAACATATTCTAACCCAAAATAACTTTATACAAGCCATTTACTGCCTCAAAGCATTGGTTGTGGGTTCTTATCCCATTTGGGACCAAACTTCAACAAGTCTTTCTTCACACTTCTAAACATTCTTCATCCATCTCTAGCACTTGAAATAATTCAAATTCATTGTATTATAACATATTCTAACCCAAAATAACTTTATACAAGCCATTTACTGCCTCAAAGCATTGGTTGTGGGTTCTTATCCCATTTGGGACCAAACTTCAACAAGTCTTTCTTCACACTTCTAAACATTCTTCATCCATCTCTAGCACTTGTAATCAATCAAATTCATTGTATTATAACATATTCTAACCCAAAATAACTTTATACAAGCCATTTACTGCCTCAAAGCATTGGTTGTGGGTTCTTATCCCATTTGGGACCAAACTTCAACAAGTCTTTCTTCACACTTCTAAACATTCTTCATCCATCTCTAGCACTTGTAATCAATCAAATTCATTGTATTATAACATATTCTAACCCAAAATAACTTTATACAAGCCATTTACTGCCTCAAAGCATTGTTTGTGGGTTCTTATCCCATTTGGGACCAAACTTCAACAAGTCTTTCTTCACACTTCTAAACATTCTTCATCCATCTCTAGCACTTGTAATCAATCAAATTCATTGTATTATAACATATTCTAACCCAAAATAACTTTATACAAGCCATTTACTGCCTCAAAGCATTGTTTGTGGGTTCTTATCCCATTTGGGACCAAACTTCAACAAGTCTTTCTTCACACTTCTAAACATTCTTCATCCATCTCTAGCACTTGTAATCAATCAAATTCATTGTATTATAACATATTCTAACCCAAAATAACTTTATACAAGCCATTTACTGCCTCAAAGCATTGTTTGTGGGTTCTTATCCCATTTGGGACCAAACTTCAACAAGTCTTTCTTCACACTTCTAAACATTCTTCATCCATCTCTAGCACTTGTAATCAATCAAATTCATTGTATTATAACATATTCTAACCCAAAATAACTTTATACAAGCCATTTACTGCCTCAAAGCATTGTTTGTGGGTTCTTATCCCATTTGGGACCAAACTTCAACAAGTCTTTCTTCACACTTCTAAACATTCTTCATCCATCTCTAGCACTTGTAATCAATCAAATTCATTGTATTATAACATATTCTAACCCAAAATAACTTTATACAAGCCATTTACTGCCTCAAAGCATTGTTTGTGGGTTCTTATCCCATTTGGGACCAAACTTCAACAAGTCTTTCTTCACACTTCTAAACATTCTTCATCCATCTCTAGCACTTGTAATCAATCAAATTCATTGTATTATAACATATTCTAACCCAAAATAACTTTATACAAGCCATTTACTGCCTCAAAGCATTGTTTGTGGGTTCTTATCCCATTTGGGACCAAACTTCAACAAGTCTTTCTTCACACTTCTAAACATTCTTCATCCATCTCTAGCACTTGTAATCAATCAAATTCATTGTATTATAACATATTCTAACCCAAAATAACTTTATACAAGCCATTTACTGCCTCAAAGCATTGGTTGTGGGTTCTTATCCCATTTGGGACCAAACTTCAACAAGTCTTTCTTCACACTTCTAAACATTCTTCATCCATCTCTAGCACTTGTAATCAATCAAATTCATTGTATTATAACATATTCTAACCCAAAATAACTTTATACAAGCCATTTACTGCCTCAAAGCATTGGTTGTGGGTTCTTATCCCATTTGGGACCAAACTTCAACAAGTCTTTCTTCACACTTCTAAACATTCTTCATCCATCTCTAGCACTTGTAATCAATCAAATTCATTGTATTATAACATATTCTAACCCAAAATAACTTTATACAAGCCATTTACTGCCTCAAAGCATTGGTTGTGGGTTCTTATCCCATTTGGGACCAAACTTCAACAAGTCTTTCTTCACACTTCTAAACATTCTTCATCCATCTCTAGCACTTGTAATCAATCAAATTCATTGTATTATAACATATTCTAACCCAAAATAACTTTATACAAGCCATTTACTGCCTCAAAGCATTGGTTGTGGGTTCTTATCCCATTTGGGACCAAACTTCAACAAGTCTTTCTTCACACTTCTAAACATTCTTCATCCATCTCTAGCACTTGTAATCAATCAAATTCATTGTATTATAACATATTCTAACCCAAAATAACTTTATACAAGCCATTTACTGCCTCAAAGCATTGGTTGTGGGTTCTTATCCCATTTGGGACCAAACTTCAACAAGTCTTTCTTCACACTTCTAAACATTCTTCATCCATCTCTAGCACTTGTAATCAATCAAATTCATTGTATTATAACATATTCTAACCCAAAATAACTTTATACAAGCCATTTACTGCCTCAAAGCATTGTTTGTGGGTTCTTATCCCATTTGGGACCAAACTTCAACAAGTCTTTCTTCACACTTCTAAACATTCTTCATCCATCTCTAGCACTTGTAATCAATCAAATTCATTGTATTATAACATATTCTAACCCAAAATAACTTTATACAAGCCATTTACTGCCTCAAAGCATTGGTTGTGGGTTCTTATCCCATTTGGGACCAAACTTCAACAAGTCTTTCTTCACACTTCTAAACATTCTTCATCCATCTCTAGCACTTGTAATCAATCAAATTCATTGTATTATAACATATTCTAACCCAAAATAACTTTATACAAGCCATTTACTGCCTCAAAGCATTGGTTGTGGGTTCTTATCCCATTTGGGACCAAACTTCAACAAGTCTTTCTTCACACTTCTAAACATTCTTCATCCATCTCTAGCACTTGTAATCAATCAAATTCATTGTATTATAACATATTCTAACCCAAAATAACTTTATACAAGCCATTTACTGCCTCAAAGCATTGGTTGTGGGTTCTTATCCCATTTGGGACCAAACTTCAACAAGTCTTTCTTCACACTTCTAAACATTCTTCATCCATCTCTAGCACTTGTAATCAATCAAATTCATTGTATTATAACATATTCTAACCCAAAATAACTTTATACAAGCCATTTACTGCCTCAAAGCATTGGTTGTGGGTTCTTATCCCATTTGGGACCAAACTTCAACAAGTCTTTCTTCACACTTCTAAACATTCTTCATCCATCTCTAGCACTTGTAATCAATCAAATTCATTGTATTATAACATATTCTAACCCAAAATAACTTTATACAAGCCATTTACTGCCTCAAAGCATTGGTTGTGGGTTCTTATCCCATTTGGGACCAAACTTCAACAAGTCTTTCTTCACACTTCTAAACATTCTTCATCCATCTCTAGCACTTGTAATCAATCAAATTCATTGTATTATAACATATTCTAACCCAAAATAACTTTATACAAGCCATTTACTGCCTCAAAGCATTGGTTGTGGGTTCTTATCCCATTTGGGACCAAACTTCAACAAGTCTTTCTTCACACTTCTAAACATTCTTCATCCATCTCTAGCACTTGTAATCAATCAAATTCATTGTATTATAACATATTCTAACCCAAAATAACTTTATACAAGCCATTTACTGCCTCAAAGCATTGGTTGTGGGTTCTTATCCCATTTGGGACCAAACTTCAACAAGTCTTTCTTCACACTTCTAAACATTCTTCATCCATCTCTAGCACTTGTAATCAATCAAATTCATTGTATTATAACATATTCTAACCCAAAATAACTTTATACAAGCCATTTACTGCCTCAAAGCATTGGTTGTGGGTTCTTATCCCATTTGGGACCAAACTTCAACAAGTCTTTCTTCACACTTCTAAACATTCTTCATCCATCTCTAGCACTTGTAATCAATCAAATTCATTGTATTATAACATATTCTAACCCAAAATAACTTTATACAAGCCATTTACTGCCTCAAAGCATTGTTTGTGGGTTCTTATCCCATTTGGGACCAAACTTCAACAAGTCTTTCTTCACACTTCTAAACATTCTTCATCCATCTCTAGCACTTGAAATAAATCAAATTCATTGTATTATAACATATTCTAACCCAAAATAACTTTATACAATCCATTTACTGCCTCAAAGCATTGGTTGTGGGTTCTTATCCCATTTGGGACCAAACTTCAACAAGTCTTTCTTCACACTTCTAAACATTCTTCATCCATCTCTAGCACTTGTAATCAATCAAATTCATTGTATTATAACATATTCTAACCCAAAATAACTTTATACAATCCATTTACAGCCTCAAAGCATTGGTTGTGGGTTCTTATCCCATTTGGGACCAAATTTTAACAAGTCTTTCTTCACACTTCTAAAGATTCTTCATCCATCTCTAGTACTTATAATCAATCAAATTCATTGTATTATAACATATTCTAACCCAAAATAACTTTATACAAGCCATTTACTGCCTCAAAGCATTGGTTGTGGGTTCTTATCCCATTTGGGACCAGATTTCAATAATTCTTTCTTCACACTTCTAAATATTCTTTATCCATATCTAGGGCTTGTAATCAATCAAATTCATTGTATTATAACATATTCTAATCCAAAATAACTTTATACAAGCCATTTACTGCCTCAAAGCATTTGTTGTGGGTTTTTATCCCATTTGGGACCAAATTTCAACAAGTCTTTCTTCACACTTCTAAACATTCTTTATGCATGTCTAGCACTTGTAATCAATCAAATTCATTGTATTATAACATATTGTAACCTAAAATAACTTTATACAAGCCATTTACTGCCTCAAAGCATTGGTTGTGGGTTCTTATCCCATTTGGGACCAGATTTCAATAAGTCTTTCTTCACACTTCTAAACATTCTTCATCCATCTCTAGGGCTTGTAATCAATCAAATTCATTGTATTATAATATATTCTAACCCAAAATAACTTTATACAAGCCATTTACTGCCTCAAAGCATTGGTTGTGGGTTTTTATCCCATTTGGGACCAAATTTCAACATGTCTTTCTTCACACTTCTAAACATTCTTTATGCATGTCTAGCACTTGTAATCAATCAAATTCATTGTATTATATCATATTCTAACCCAAAATAACCTTATACAAGCTATTACTGCCTGAAAGCAATGATTGTGGGTTCTTATCCCATTTGGGACCAGATTTCAATAAGTCTTTCTTCACACTTCTAAACATTCTTTATGCATGTCTAGCACTTGTAATCAATCAAATTCATTGTATTATAACATATTCTAACAAAAAATAACTTTATAAAGTCCATTTACAGCCTCAAAGCATTGGTTGTGGGTTCTTATCCCATCTGGGACCAGATTTCAATAAGTCTTGCTTCACACTTCTAAAGAATCTTCATCCATCTCTAGCACTTGTAATCAATCAAATTCATTGTATTATAACATATTCTAATCCAAAATAACTTTATACAAGCCATTTACTGCCTCAGAGCATTGGTTGTGGGTTTTTATCCCATTTGGGACCAAATTTTAACAAGTCTTTCTTCACACTTCTAAACATTCTTTATGCATGTCTAGCACTTGTAATCAATCAAATTCATTGTATTATAACATATTCTAACCCAAAATAACTTTATACAAGCCATTTACTGCCTCAAAGCATTGGTTGTGGGTTCTTCTCCCATATGGGAACAGATTTCAATAAGTCTTTCTTCACACTTCTAAAGATTCTTCATCCATCTCTAGTACTTATAATCAATCAAATTCATTGTATTATAACATATTCTAACCCAAAATAACTTTATACAAGCCATTTACTACCTCAAAGCATTGGTTATGGGTTTTTATCCCATTTGGGACCAAATTTCAACATGTCTTTCTTCACACTTCTAAACATTCTTTATCCATCTCTAGGGCTTGTAATCAATCAAATTCATTGTATTATATCATATTCTAACCCAAAATAACCTTATACAAGCCATTACTGCCTGAAAGCATTTGTTGTGGGTTTTTATTCCATTTGGGACCAAATTTCAACAAGTCTTTCTTCACACTTCTAAACGTTCTTTATGCATGTCTAGCACTTGTAATCTATCAAATTCATTGTATTATAACATATTCTAACCCAAAATAACTTTATACAATCCATTTACAGCCTCAAAGCATTGGTTGTGGGTTCTTATCCCATTTGGGACCAAATTTTAACAAGTCTTTCTTCACACTTCTAAAGATTCTTCATCCATCTCTAGTACTTATAATCAATCAAATTCATTGTATTATAACATATTCTAACCCAAAATAACTTTATACAAGCCATTTACTGCCTCAAAGCATTGGTTGTGGGTTCTTATCCCATTTGGGACCAAATTTCAATAATTCTTTCTTCACACTTCTAAACATTCTTTATCCATCTCTAGGGCTTGTAATCAATCAAATTCATTGTATTATAACATATTCTAATCCAAAATAACTTTATACAAGCCATTTACTGCCTCAAAGCATTGGTTGTGGGTTCTTATCCCATTTGGGACCAAATTTCAATAATTCTTTCTTCACACTTCTAAACATTCTTTATCCATCTCTAGGGCTTGTAATCAATCAAATTCATTGTATTATAACATATTCTAATCCAAAATAACTTTATACAAGCCATTTACTGCCTCAAAGCATTTGTTGTGGGTTTTTATCCCATTTGGGACCAAATTTCAACAAGTCTTTCTTCACACTTCTAAACATTCTTTATGCATGTCTAGCACTTGTAATCAATCAAATTCATTGTATTATAACATATTGTAACCTAAAATAACTTTATACAAGCCATTTACTGCCTCAAAGCATTGGTTGTGGGTTCTTATCCCATTTGGGACCAGATTTCAACAAGTCTTTCTTCACACTTCTAAAGATTCTTCATCCATCTCTAGTACTTATAATCAATCAAATTCATTGTATTATAATATATTCTAACACAAAATAACTTTATACAAGCCATTTACTGCCTCAAAGCATTGGTTGTGGGTTCTTATCCCATTTGGGACCAAATTTCAATAATTCTTTCTTCACACTTCTAAACATTCTTTATCCATCTCTAGGGCTTGTAATCAATCAAATTCATTGTATTATAACATATTCTAATCCAAAATAACTTTATACAAGCCATTTACTGCCTCAAAGCATTTGTTGTGGGTTTTTATCCCATTTGGGACCAAATTTCAACAAGTCTTTCTTCACACTTCTAAACATTCTTTATGCATGTCTAGCACTTGTAATCAATCAAATTCATTGTATTATAACATATTGTAACCTAAAATAACTTTATACAAGCCATTTACTGCCTCAAAGCATTGGTTGTGGGTTCTTATCCCATTTGGGACCAGATTTCAATAAGTCTTTCTTCACACTTCTAAACATTCTTCATCCATCTCTAGGGCTTGTAATCAATCAAATTCATTGTATTATAATATATTCTAACCCAAAATAACTTTATACAAGCCATTTACTGCCTCAAAACATTGGTTGTGGGTTTTTATCCCATTTGGGACCAAATTTCAACATGTCTTTCTTCACACTTCTAAACATTCTTTATGCATGTCTAGCACTTGTAATCAATCAAATTCATTGTATTATATCATATTCTAACCCAAAATAACCTTATACAAGCTATTACTGCCTGAAAGCAATGATTGTGGGTTCTTATCCCATTTGGGACCAGATTTCAATAAGTCTTTCTTCACACTTCTAAACATTCTTTATGCATGTCTAGCACTTGTAATCAATCAAATTCATTGTATTATAACATATTCTAACAAAAAATAACTTTATAAAGTCCATTTACAGCCTCAAAGCATTGGTTGTGGGTTCTTATCCCATCTGGGACCAGATTTCAATAAGTCTTGCTTCACACTTCTAAAGAATCTTCATCCATCTCTAGCACTTGTAATCAATCAAATTCATTGTATTATAACATATTCTAATCCAAAATAACTTTATACAAGCCATTTACTGCCTCAGAGCATTGGTTGTGGGTTTTTATCCCATTTGGGACCAAATTTTAACAAGTCTTTCTTCACACTTCTAAACATTCTTTATGCATGTCTAGCACTTGTAATCAATCAAATTCATTGTATTATAACATATTCTAACCCAAAATAACTTTATACAAGCCATTTACTGCCTCAAAGCATTGGTTGTGGGTTCTTCTCCCATATGGGAACAGATTTCAATAAGTCTTTCTTCACACTTCTAAAGATTCTTCATCCATCTCTAGTACTTATAATCAATCAAATTCATTGTATTATAACATATTCTAACCCAAAATAACTTTATACAAGCCATTTACTACCTCAAAGCATTGGTTATGGGTTTTTATCCCATTTGGGACCAAATTTCAACATGTCTTTCTTCACACTTCTAAACATTCTTTATCCATCTCTAGGGCTTGTAATCAATCAAATTCATTGTATTATATCATATTCTAACCCAAAATAACCTTATACAAGCCATTACTGCCTGAAAGCATTTGTTGTGGGTTTTTATTCCATTTGGGACCAAATTTCAACAAGTCTTTCTTCACACTTCTAAACGTTCTTTATGCATGTCTAGCACTTGTAATCTATCAAATTCATTGTATTATAACATATTCTAACCCAAAATAACTTTATACAATCCATTTACAGCCTCAAAGCATTGGTTGTGGGTTCTTATCCCATTTGGGACCAAATTTTAACAAGTCTTTCTTCACACTTCTAAAGATTCTTCATCCATCTCTAGTACTTATAATCAATCAAATTCATTGTATTATAACATATTCTAACCCAAAATAACTTTATACAAGCCATTTACTGCCTCAAAGCATTGGTTGTGGGTTCTTATCCCATTTGGGACCAAATTTCAATAATTCTTTCTTCACACTTCTAAACATTCTTTATCCATCTCTAGGGCTTGTAATCAATCAAATTCATTGTATTATAACATATTCTAATCCAAAATAACTTTATACAAGCCATTTACTGCCTCAAAGCATTGGTTGTGGGTTCTTATCCCATTTGGGACCAAATTTCAATAATTCTTTCTTCACACTTCTAAACATTCTTTATCCATCTCTAGGGCTTGTAATCAATCAAATTCATTGTATTATAACATATTCTAATCCAAAATAACTTTATACAAGCCATTTACTGCCTCAAAGCATTTGTTGTGGGTTTTTATCCCATTTGGGACCAAATTTCAACAAGTCTTTCTTCACACTTCTAAACATTCTTTATGCATGTCTAGCACTTGTAATCAATCAAATTCATTGTATTATAACATATTGTAACCTAAAATAACTTTATACAAGCCATTTACTGCCTCAAAGCATTGGTTGTGGGTTCTTATCCCATTTGGGACCAGATTTCAACAAGTCTTTCTTCACACTTCTAAAGATTCTTCATCCATCTCTAGTACTTATAATCAATCAAATTCATTGTATTATAATATATTCTAACACAAAATAACTTTATACAAGCCATTTACTGCCTCAAAGCATTGGTTGTGGGTTCTTATCCCATTTGGGACCAAATTTCAATAATTCTTTCTTCACACTTCTAAACATTCTTTATCCATCTCTAGGGCTTGTAATCAATCAAATTCATTGTATTATAACATATTCTAATCCAAAATAACTTTATACAAGCCATTTACTGCCTCAAAGCATTTGTTGTGGGTTTTTATCCCATTTGGGACCAAATTTCAACAAGTCTTTCTTCACACTTCTAAACATTCTTTATGCATGTCTAGCACTTGTAATCAATCAAATTCATTGTATTATAACATATTGTAACCTAAAATAACTTTATACAAGCCATTTACTGCCTCAAAGCATTGGTTGTGGGTTCTTATCCCATTTGGGACCAGATTTCAATAAGTCTTTCTTCACACTTCTAAACATTCTTTATCCATCTCTAGGGCTTGTAATCAATCAAATTCATTGTATTATAACATATTCTAACCCAAAATAACTTTATACAAGCCATTTACTGCCTCAAAGCATTGGTTGTGGGTTTTTATCCCATTTGGGACCAAATTTCAACAAGTCTTTCTTCACACTTCTAAACATTCTTTATGCATGTCTACCACTTGTAATCAATCAAATTCATTGTATTATAACATATTCTAACAAAAAATAACTTTATAAAGTCCATTTACAGCCTCAAAGCATTGGTTGTGGGTTCTTATCCCATCTGGGACCAGATTTCAATAAGTCTTGCTTCACACTTCTAAAGAATCTTCATCCATCTCTAGCACTTGTAATCAATCAAATTCATTGTATTATAACATATTCTAATCCAAAATAACTTTATACAAGCCATTTACTGCCTCAGAGCATTGGTTGTGGGTTTTTATCCCATTTGGGACCAAATTTTAACAAGTCTTTCTTCACACTTCTAAACATTCTTCATCCATCTCTAGGGCTTGTAATCAATCAAATTCATTGTATTATAATATATTCTAACCCAAAATAACTTTATACAAGCCATTTACTGCCTCAAAGCATTGGTTGTGGGTTTTTATCCCATTTGGGACCAAATTTCAACATGTCTTTCTTCACACTTCTAAACATTCTTTATGCATGTCTAGCACTTGTAATCAATCAAATTCATTGTATTATATCATATTCTAACCCAAAATAACCTTATACAAGCCATTACTGCGTGAAAGCAATGATTGTGGGTTCTTATCCCATTTGGGACCAGATTTCAATAAGTCTTTCTTCACACTTCTAAACATTCTTTATGCATGTCTAGCACTTGTAATCAATCAAATTCATTGTAGTATAACATATTCTAACAAAAAATAACTTCATACTGTCCATTTACAGCCTCAAAGCATTGGTTGTGGGTTCTTATCCCATTTGGGACCAGATTTCAATAAGTCTTGCTTCACACTTCTAAAGATTCTTCATCCATCTCTAGCACTTGTAATCAATCAAATTCTTTGTATTATAACATATACTAACCCAAAATAACTTTATACAAGCCATTTATAGCCTCAAGGCATTGCTTGTGGATTCTTATCCCATTTGGGACCAGATTTCAATAAGTCTTTCTTTACACTTCTAAAGATTCTTCATCCATCTCTAGGGCTTGTAATCAATCAAATTCATTGTATTATAACATATTCTAACCCAAAATAGCCTTATACAAGCTATTTACTGCCTCAAAGCAATGGTTGTGGGTTCTTATCCCATTTGTGACCAAATTTCAACAAGTCTTTCTTCACACTTCTAAACATTCTTCATCCATCTCTAGCACTTGTAATCAATCAAATTCATTGTATTATAACATATTCTAACCCAAATGAACTTTATACAATCCATTTACAGCCTCAAAGCATTGGTTGTGGGTTCTTATCCCATTTGGGACCAAATTTTAACAAGTCTTTCTTCACACTTCTAAAGATTCTTCATCCATCTCTAGTACTTATAATCAATCAAATTCATTGTATTATAACATATTCTAACCCAAAATAACTTTATACAAGCCATTTACTGCCTCAAAGCATTGGTTGTGGGTTCTTATCCCATTTGGGACCAGATTTCAATAATTCTTTCTTCACACTTCTAAATATTCTTTATCCATATCTAGGGCTTGTAATCAATCAAATTCATTGTATTATAACATATTCTAATCCAAAATAACTTTATACAAGCCATTTACTGCCTCAAAGCATTTGTTGTGGGTTTTTATCCCATTTGGGACCAAATTTCAACAAGTCTTTCTTCACACTTCTAAACATTCTTTATGCATGTCTAGCACTTGTAATCAATCAAATTCATTGTATTATAACATATTGTAACCTAAAATAACTTTATACAAGCCATTTACTGCCTCAAAGCATTGGTTGTGGGTTCTTATCCCATTTGGGACCAGATTTCAATAAGTCTTTCTTCACACTTCTAAACATTCTTCATCCATCTCTAGGGCTTGTAATCAATCAAATTCATTGTATTATAATATATTCTAACCCAAAATAACTTTATACAAGCCATTTACTGCCTCAAAACATTGGTTGTGGGTTTTTATCCCATTTGGGACCAAATTTCAACATGTCTTTCTTCACACTTCTAAACATTCTTTATGCATGTCTAGCACTTGTAATCAATCAAATTCATTGTATTATATCATATTCTAACCCAAAATAACCTTATACAAGCTATTACTGCCTGAAAGCAATGATTGTGGGTTCTTATCCCATTTGGGACCAGATTTCAATAAGTCTTTCTTCACACTTCTAAACATTCTTTATGCATGTCTAGCACTTGTAATCAATCAAATTCATTGTATTATAACATATTGTAACCTAAAATAACTTTATACAAGCCATTTACTGCCTCAAAGCATTGGTTGTGGGTTCTTATCCCATTTGGGACCAGATTTCAATAATTCTTGCTTCACACTTCTAAAGATTCTTCATCCATCTCTAGCACTTGTAATCAATCAAATTCATTGTATTATAACATATTCTAATCTAAAATAACTTTATACAAGCCATTTACTGCCTCAGAGCATTGGTTGTGGGTTTTTATCCCATTTGGGACCAAATTTTAACAAGTCTTTCTTCACACTTCTAAACATTCTTTATGCATGTCTAGCACTTGTAATCAATCAAATTCATTGTATTATAACATATTGTAACCTAAAATAACTTTATACAAGCCATTTACTGCCTCAAAGCATTGGTTGTGGGTTCTTATCCCATTTGGGACCAGATTTCAATAAGTCTTTCTTCACACTTCTAAACATTCTTCATCCATCTCTAGGGCTTGTAATCAATCAAATTCATTGTATTATAATATATTCTAACCCAAAATAACTTTATACAAGCCATTTACTGCCTCAAAGCATTGGTTGTGGGTTTTTATCCCATTTGGGACCAAATTTCAACATGTCTTTTTTCACACTTCTAAACATTCTTTATGCATGTCTAGCACTTGTAATCAATCAAATTCATTGTATTATATCATATTCTAACCCAAAATAACCTTATACAAGCCATTACTGCCTGAAAGCAATGATTGTGGGTTCTTATCCCATTTGGGACCAGATTTCAATAAGTCTTTCTTCACACTTCTAAACATTCTTTATGCATGTCTAGCACTTGTAATCAATCAAATTCATTGTATTATAACATATTCTAACAAAAAATAACTTCATACAGTCCATTTACAGCCTCAAAGCATTGGTTGTGGGTTCTTATCCCATTTGGGACCAGATTTCAATAAGTCTTGCTTCACACTTCTAAAGATTCTTCATCCATCTCTAGCACTTGTAATCAATCAAATTCTTTGTATTATAACATATACTAACCCAAAATAACTTTATACAAGCCATTTATAGCCTCAAGGCATTGCTTGTGGATTCTTATCCCATTTGGGACCAGATTTCAATAAGTCTTTCTTTACACTTCTAAAGATTCTTCATCCATCTCTAGGGCTTGTATTCAATCAAATTCATTGTATTATAACATATTCTAACCCAAACTAACTTTATACAAGCCATTTACTGCCTCAAAGCATTGGTTGTGGGTTTTTATCCCATTTGGGACCAAATTTCAACAAGTCTTTCTTCACACTTCTAAACATTCTTTATGCATGTCTAGCACTTGTAATCAATCAAATTCAGTGTATTATAACATATTCTAACAAAAAAATAACTTTATAAAGTCCATTTACAGCCTCAAAGCATTGGTTGTGGGTTCTTATCCCATCTGGGACCAGATTTCAATAACTCTTGCTTCACACTTCTAAAGATTCTTCATCCATCTCTAGCACTTGTAATCAATCAAATTCATTGTATTATAACATATTCAAATCCAAAATAACTTTATACAAGCCATTTACTGCCTCAAAGCATTGGTTGTGGGTTTTTATCCCATTTGGGACCAAATTTTAACAAGTCTTTCTTCACACTTCTAAACATTCTTTATGCATGTCTAGCACTTGTAATCAATCAAATTCATTGTATTATAACATATTGTAACCTAAAATAACTTTATACAAGCCATTTACTGCTTCAAAGCATTGGTTGTGGGTTCTTATCCCATTTGGGACCAGATTTCAATAAGTCTTTCTTCACATTTCTAAACATTCTTCATCCATCTCTAGGGCTTGTAATCAATCAAATTCATTGTATTATAATATATTCTAACCCAAAATAACTTTATACAAGCCATTTACTGACTCAAAGCATTGGTTGTGGGTTTTTATCCCATTTGGGACCAAATTTTAACAAGTCTTTCTTCACACTTCTAAACATTCTTTATGCATGTCTAGCACTTGTAATCAATCAAATTCATTGTATTATATCATATTCTAACCCAAAATAACCTTATACAAGCCATTACTGCCTGAAAGCAATGATTGTGGGTTCTTATCCCATTTGGGACCAGATTTCAATAAGTCTTTCTTCACACTTCTAAACATTCTTTATGCATGTCTAGCACTTGTAATCAATCAAATAAATTGTATTATAACATATTCTAACAAAAAATAACTTCATACAGTCCATTTACAGCCTCAAAGCATTGGTTGTGGGTTCTTATCCCATTTGGGACCAGATTTCAATAAGTCTTGCTTCACACTTCTAAAGATTCTTCATCCATCTCTAGCACTTGTAATCAATCAAATTCTTTGTATTATAACATATACTAACCCAAAATAACTTTATACAAGCCATTTATAGCCTCAAGGCATTGCTTGTGGATTCTTATCCCATTTGGGACCAGATTTCAATAAGTCTTTCTTTACACTTCTAAAGATTCTTCATCCATCTCTAGGGCTTGTATTCAATCAAATTCATTGTATTATAACATATTCTAACCCAAACTAACTTTATACAAGCCATTTACTGCCTCAAAGCATTGGTTGTGGGTTTTTATCCCATTTGGGACCAAATTTCAACAAGTCTTTCTTCACACTTCTAAACATTCTTTATGCATGTCTAGCACTTGTAATCAATCAAATTCAGTGTATTATAACATATTCTAACAAAAAAATAACTTTATAAAGTCCATTTACAGCCTCAAAGCATTGGTTGTGGGTTCTTATCCCATCTGGGACCAGATTTCAATAAGTCTTGCTTCACACTTCTAAAGATTCTTCATCCATCTCTAGCACTTGTAATCAATCAAATTCATTGTATTATAACATATTCTAATCCAAAATAACTTTATACAAGCCATTTACTGCCTCAAAGCATTGGTTGTAGGTTTTTATCCCATTTGGGACCAAATTTTAACAAGTCTTTCTTCACACTTCTAAACATTCTTTATGCATGTCTAGCACTTGTAATCAATCAAATTCATTGTATTATAACATATTGTAACCTAAAATAACTTTATACAAGCCATTTACTGCTTCAAAGCATTGGTTGTGGGTTCTTATCCCATTTGGGACCAGATTTCAATAAGTCTTTCTTCACATTTCTAAACATTCTTCATCCATCTCTAGGGCTTGTAATCAATCAAATTCATTGTATTATAATATATTCTAACCCAAAATAACTTTATACAAGCCATTTACTGACTCAAAGCATTGGTTGTGGGTTTTTATCCCATTTGGGACCAAATTTTAACAAGTCTTTCTTCACACTTCTAAACATTCTTTATGCATGTCTAGCACTTGTAATCAATCAAATTCATTGTATTATATCATATTCTAACCCAAAATAACCTTATACAAGCCATTACTGCCTGAAAGCAATGATTGTGGGTTCTTATCCCATTTGGGACCAGATTTCAATAAGTCTTTCTTCACACTTCTAAACATTCTTTATGCATGTCTAGCACTTGTAATCAATCAAATAAATTGTATTATAACATATTCTAACAAAAAATAACTTCATACAGTCCATTTACAGCCTCAAAGCATTGGTTGTGGGTTCTTATCCCATTTGGGACCAGATTTCAATAAGTCTTGCTTCACACTTCTAAAGATTCTTCATCCATCTCTAGCACTTGTAATCAATCAAATTCTTTGTATTATAACATATACTAACCCAAAATAACTTTATACAAGCCATTTATAGCCTCAAGGCATTGCTTGTGGATTCTTATCCCATTTGGGACCAGATTTCAATAAGTCTTTCTTTACACTTCTAAAGATTCTTCATCCATCTCTAGGGCTTGTATTCAATCAAATTCATTGTATTATAACATATTCTAACCCAAACTAACTTTATACAAGCCATTTACTGCCTCAAAGCATTGGTTGTGGGTTTTTATCCCATTTGGGACCAAATTTCAACAAGTCTTTCTTCACACTTCTAAACATTCTTTATGCATGTCTAGCACTTGTAATCAATCAAATTCAGTGTATTATAACATATTCTAACAAAAAAAATAACTTTATAAAGTCCATTTACAGCCTCAAAGCATTGGTTGTGGGTTCTTATCCCATCTGGGACCAGATTTCAATAAGTCTTGCTTCACACTTCTAAAGATTCTTCATCCATCTCTAGCACTTGTAATCAATCAAATTCATTGTATTATAACATATTCTAATCCAAAATAACTTTATACAAGCCATTTACTGCCTCAAAGCATTGGTTGTGGGTTTTTATCCCATTTGGGACCAAATTTTAACAAGTCTTTCTTCACACTTCTAAACATTCTTTATGCATGTCTAGCACTTGTAATCAATCAAATTCATTGTATTATAACATATTGTAACCTAAAATAACTTTATACAAGCCATTTACTGCTTCAAAGCATTGGTTGTGGGTTCTTATCCCATTTGGGACCAGATTTCAATAAGTCTTTCTTCACATTTCTAAACATTCTTCATCCATCTCTAGGGCTTGTAATCAATCAAATTCATTGTATTATAATATATTCTAACCCAAAATAACTTTATACAAGCCATTTACTGACTCAAAGCATTGGTTGTGGGTTTTTATCCCATTTGGGACCAAATTTTAACAAGTCTTTCTTCACACTTCTAAACATTCTTTATGCATGTCTAGCACTTGTAATCAATCAAATTCATTGTATTATATCATATTCTAACCCAAAATAACCTTATACAAGCCATTACTGCCTGAAAGCAATGATTGTGGGTTCTTATCCCATTTGGGACCAGATTTCAATAAGTCTTTCTTCACACTTCTAAACATTCTTTATGCATGTCTAGCACTTGTAATCAATCAAATAAATTGTATTATAACATATTCTAACAAAAAATAACTTCATACAGTCCATTTACAGCCTCAAAGCATTGGTTGTGGGTTCTTATCCCATTTGGGACCAGATTTCAATAAGTCTTGCTTCACACTTCTAAAGATTCTTCATCCATCTCTAGCACTTGTAATCAATCAAATTCATTGTATTAAAACATATTCTAACCCAAAATAACTTTATACAAGCCATTTATAGCCTCAAGGCATTGCTTGTGGATTCTTATCCCATTTGGGACCAGATTTCAATAAGTCTTTCTTTACACTTCTAAAGATTCTTCATCCATCTCTAGGGCTTGTAATCAATCAAATTCATTGTATTATAACATATTCTAACCCAAAATAGCCTTATACAAGCTATTTCCTGCCTCAAAGCAATGGTTGTGGGTTCTTATCCCATTTGGGACCAAATTTCAACAAGTCTTTCTTCACACTTCTAAACATTCTTCATCCATCTCTAGCACTTGTAATCAATCAAATTCATTGTATTATAACATATTCTAACCCAAAATAACTTTATACAATCCATTTACAGCCTCAAAGCATTGGTTGTGGGTTTTTATCCCATTTGGGACCAAATTTCAACAAGTCTTTCTTCACACTTCTAAACATTCTTTATGCATGTCTAGCACTTGTAATCAATCAAATTCATTGTATTATAACATATTCTAACAAAAAATAACTTTATAAAGTCCATTTACAGCCTCAAAGCATTGGTTGTGGGTTCTTATCCCATCTGGGACCAGATTTCAATAAGTCTTGCTTCACACTTCTAAAGATTCTTCATCCATCTCTAGCACTTGTAATCAATCAAATTCATTGTATTATAACATATTCTAATCTAAAATAACTTTATACAAGCCATTTACTGCCTCAGAGCATTGGTTGTGGGTTTTTATCCCATTTGGGACCAAATTTTAACAAGTCTTTCTTTACACTTCTAAAGATTCTTCATCCATCTCTAGTACTTATACTCAATCAAATTCATTGTATTATAACATATTCTAACCCAAAATAACTTTATACAAGCCATTTACTGCCTCAAAGCATTGGTTGTGGGTTCTTATCCCATTTGGGACCAAATTTCAATAATTCTTTCTTCACACTTCTAAACATTCTTTATCCATCTCTAGGGCTTGTAATCAATCAAATTCATTGTATTATAACATATTCTAATCCAAAATAACTTTATACAAGCCATTTACTGCCTCAAAGCATTTGTTGTGGGTTTTTATCCCATTTGGGACCAAATTTCAACAAGTCTTTATTCACACTTCTAAACATTCTTTATGCATGTCTAGCACTTGTAATCAATCAAATTCATTGTATTATAACATATTGTAACCTAAAATAACTTTATACAAGCCATTTACTGCCTCAAAGCATTGGTTGTGGGTTCTTATCCCATTTGGGACCAGATTTCAATAAGTCTTTCTTCACACTTCTAAACATTCTTAATCCATCTCTAGGGCTTGTAATCAATCAAATTCATTGTATTATAACATATTCTAACCCAAAATAACTATATACAAGCCATTTACTGCCTCAAAGCATTGGTTGTGGGTTTTTATCCCATTTGGGACCAAATTTCAACAAGTCTTTCTTCACACTTCTAAACATTCTTTATGCATGTCTAGCACTTGTAATCAATCAAATTCATTGTATTATAACATATTCTAACAAAAAATAACTTTATAAAGTCCATTTACAGCCTCAAAGCATTGGTTGTGGGTTCTTATCCCATCTGGGACCAGATTTCAATAAGTCTTGCTTCACACTTCTAAAGATTCTTCATCCATCTCTAGCACTTGTAATCAATCAAATTCATTGTATTATAACATATTCTAATCTAAAATAACTTTATACAAGCCATTTACTGCCTCAGAGCATTGGTTGTGGGTTTTTATCCCATTTGGGACCAAATTTTAACAAGTCTTTCTTCACACTTCTAAACATTCTTTATGCATGTCTAGCACTTGTAATCAATCAAATTCATTGTATTATAACATATTGTAACCTAAAATAACTTTATACAAGCCATTTACTGCCTCAAAGCATTGGTTGTGGGTTCTTATCCCATTTGGGACCAGATTTCAATAAGTCTTTCTTCACACTTCTAAACATTCTTCATCCATCTCTAGGGCTTGTAATCAATCAAATTCATTGTATTATAATATATTCTAACCCAAAATAACTTTATACAAGCCATTTACTGCCTCAAAGCATTGGTTGTGGGTTTTTATCCCATTTGGGACCAAATTTCAACATGTCTTTCTTCACACTTCTAAACATTCTTTATGCATGTCTAGCACTTGTAATCAATCAAATTCATTGTATTATATCATATTCTAACCCAAAATAACCTTATACAAGCCATTACTGCCTGAAAGCAATGATTGTGGGTTCTTATCCCATTTGGGACCAGATTTCAATAAGTCTTTCTTCACACTTCTAAACATTCTTTATGCATGTCTAGCACTTGTAATCAATCAAATTCATTGGATTATAACATATTCTAACAAAAAATAACTTCATACAGTCCATTTACAGCCTCAAAGCATTGGTTGTGGGTTCTTATCCCATTTGGGACCAGATTTCAATAAGTCTTGCTTCACACTTCTAAAGATTCTTCATCCATCTCTAGCACTTGTAATCAATCAAATTCTTTGTATTATAACATATACTAACCCAAAATAACTTTATACAAGCCATTTATAGCCTCAAGGCATTGCTTGTGGATTCTTATCCCATTTGGGACCAGATTTCAATAAGTCTTTCTTTACACTTCTAAAGATTCTTCATCCATCTCTAGGGCTTGTAATCAATCAAATTCATTGTATTATAACATATTCTAACCCAAACTAACTTTATACAAGCCATTTACTGCCTCAAAGCATTGGTTGTGGGTTTTTATCCCATTTGGGACCAAATTTCAACAAGTCTTTCTTCACACTTCTAAACATTCTTTATGCATGTCTAGCACTTGTAATCAATCAAATTCAGTGTATTATAACATATTCTAACAAAAAAATAACTTTATAAAGTCCATTTACAGCCTCAAAGCATTGGTTGTGGGTTCTTATCCCATCTGGGACCAGATTTCAATAAGTCTTGCTTCACACTTCTAAAGATTCTTCATCCATCTCTAGCACTTGTAATCAATCAAATTCATTGTATTATAACATATTCTAATCCAAAATAACTTTATACAAGCCATTTACTGCCTCAAAGCATTGGTTGTGGGTTTTTATCCCATTTGGGACCAAATTTTAACAAGTCTTTCTTCACACTTCTAAACATTCTTTATGCATGTCTAGCACTTGTAATCAATCAAATTCATTGTATTATAACATATTGTAACCTAAAATAACTTTATACAAGCCATTTACTGCCTCAAAGCATTGGTTGTGGGTTCTTATCCCATTTGGGACCAGATTTCAATAAGTCTTTCTTCACATTTCTAAACATTCTTCATCCATCTCTAGGGCTTGTAATCAATCAAATTCATTGTATTATAATATATTCTAACCCAAAATAACTTTATACAAGCCATTTACTGCCTCAAAGCATTGGTTGTGGGTTTTTATCCCATTTGGGACCAAATTTTAACAAGTCTTTCTTCACACTTCTAAACATTCTTTATGCATGTCTAGCACTTGTAATCAATCAAATTCATTGTATTATATCATATTCTAACCCAAAATAACCTTATACAAGCCATTACTGCCTGAAAGCAATGATTGTGGGTTCTTATCCCATTTGGGACCAGATTTCAATAAGTCTTTCTTCACACTTCTAAACATTCTTTATGCATGTCTAGCACTTGTAATCAATCAAATAAATTGTATTATAACATATTCTAACAAAAAATAACTTCATACAGTCCATTTACAGCCTCAAAGCATTGGTTGTGGGTTCTTATCCCATTTGGGACCAGATTTCAATAAGTCTTGCTTCACACTTCTAAAGATTCTTCATCCATCTCTAGCACTTGTAATCAATCAAATTCATTGTATTATAACATATTCTAACCCAAAATAACTTTATACAAGCCATTTATTGTAAGATTTCAAAGAGAATGAGCTGCAAGATCCAATCTCCTCCATAAATTCACAAGAAACTTACAAGAACACCAAATCCGAGTTTGTGTGCTCTTGTGTATAACAAACAAGAACGAACTCAATGAGAGCTATTCTTGAGGTTATAAACTAAGTAATACACGCCAATTTAAGTTGTATAAACTTGAGAATAAGCATTAGAGACAGCAGCACTCTCACACCAAAAACAGAACCCAAAACCCTTTTAGAATCGATTTAGAGAGTGGGAGAGAATTGAATGAGAGAATGGGATGAGACCAAGCATTGCCAAAGCTTGGTCTATCCATGAGAGAATAAAGATCAGAACTTCCCCATTTGTGAGTATAAGACACGATTTTAGTATAGGGGAAGACTCCCCAAAGGAGAGCTTAACTTTTATTAAGCTTTAAGCATGCATATATATACAAAATGAATGAGACACATTGGGTGGCTTGTTGCCCTACTTCCCAACGTCTATATTGCTCTAATACACTCATTTACAATCAAACTAAAGCAGCTAAAGTGAAGAGAAAGTGACATAAAGGGAGAGAGAGAGCTGGTCCAAAGCGTTGATAGTGACATCTCCAAAATGGCTTCTTAGGCCAACATGTGACTCTCCCACTTGTTTCTTCTTCTCTTAATACAACATGTGACTTTGGAGAGATATATGGACGCCCAAAGGGTGAAAGGGACAGCTCCTAACGTTCCTTAGTTACATGTGGTCCTCCTTGCAAGTTGATTGCTTCCTCACCCACATGTAGCTCATTTTGGCGCCTAAACACATTTGAATGTAGGGCCTTCTTCACTTCGTTCATCGACCCAAGATTTGCACATTCTTTATCATCTTGTTGTTGACCCTAGATTTGCACATTCTTTATCATCTTGTTGTTGACCCTAGATTTGCACATCTTCATCTTCAAGATTGACCCGAACTTTGCACATTCTTCTTTGGTGATTAAACCCCGGTTTTGCACATCTTGATGATGACCCGAACTTTGCACAACTTGATAACTTCATGAATGACCCGAACTTTGCACATCTTGATAACTTCATGAATGACCCGAACTTTGCACATCTTGATCACTTCATGAATGACCCGAACTTTGCACTTCTTGATCACTTCATGAATGACCCGAACTTTGCACATCTTGATCACTTCATGAATGACCCGAACTTTGCACAAGCTTCGGTCTTGATAACTTTGACCCGAACTTTGCACACCTTGATCACGTGTGTGCCTAGAGACCGATCGTTCTAGTGGATAGATTGATCGATCCCTTGTTGTGAACGATCGGTCATTTCCTTATTGTTGTGATCGATCGATCCCTTGATGTTGTGATCGATCGTTCCTTCATTGCTTGTGCTCATTTATTTCAATACTCCCCCTCAAGCTTGACCGGAAGGGGTGGAGGTTAAGCTTGGACATAAATGAGCATGATCAAGTATCACTCCTTGAACCTCATGAACTCGTCCTAGTCTTCTAGGCTTCGGACTTAAGCTTTCCCATTAGCTTCTTCCTCTCAATACTCCCCCTCAAGCTTGGACGTTGGGGACCAAAGGCCAAGCTTGCAACACGCAAATGACTACCTCATTAAAAACCTTAGCAAAGAAAACCTCTTGGGATAAAACTTTGCTAAGGGAAAAAGAGTATAGTCTTCACGGTTGAATGATTTAGCTATAGCCATGGTTTGAATGTAGGGTCACTTGGGCTTCTTGCTTTGACTTCTTGTTGAGACTCTAATCCTCCGTGTGTGTACTCGCTTAAGGAACTCCTCCTTTCGGTCACCACCATGGATTGATCTTTCTTTGTTTAGTCAAGCCACCATTAGCCTTGCTTCTTCCCTTTCCATACCATAGCTTCCATGATCTAACCGGTTCTCTTCTTTTCATCTAGCTTCTCTATGGCTTTCTTTCTCTTTTACACCTTCATTCAAAAGATGTAAAGAAATCTTAAGTATATGTGCCATAAGAATAACATTAAGCTTAGATGAGACTTGAGAGAACTAACTTAAATTGAACTACAAGAATATAAATCAGATAATAAACAAGAAATGCTGTTTTAAAAACATGCTAAATCCAATTAAAAATTCAGTTCATAAAAACAGATTTTAACAAATTGACTAATGTCATATAAATATTTTAAAAACTGATATTAACCTTTTAAAACATATAAAATACTTAATAAAAATATTTTCACCTTTTTAAATAATTTAAAAACGTTTGAAAAATACTTCAAGAATATTTTCAACTTCAAAATAATTTAAATTCGTTTTTAAAAACATTTTACTGTTTAAAAACACAAAACAGAATTTAAGAAATAATTTTAAAAAGAATATAAATTTAAATAAATTCAAATTTAGTAAATCTAAATTCAAAAATATGACTAACTCTAATCATATTGGACAAGCTAAAAAAAAATTCAGATCACATAACAATTCCTAAAAACATTTCAACAATGAAGAAAGCAATTATATCCATAATGCAATTTCAATGTCAAATATAGGCAATATAATCAACAACAAATTAAAGAGTAAGGTTTAGAATTAGCCTTTTGTCTTCTTTGTTGTAATTGGTTGGATGAGACTTGGTTTGCATCACCATTTGAGTTTCTGCCCATTGGTCTCCTCTCCATGGTTGATGACTACTAGAACTCAATCCACCTCTCTTCTACATCCAACTTTGGATGAGCTTCATGATTGGCTTGGAGGCTTCTTCTCCAGCCGCTTCTTGACTTCAATTTGGCTTCATTGGAAGCTTTTTTTCGTTGCCATTCAATGGCCAATCGATCCCTTAACCGACCTTCATGGTCGATTGCTTCTTCTTATTCGCGTCAGAATGATATGTGCCCACTGAATGGGTCATAACTTCTTAACGCCTGTTCGTTCATCGACCCTAGATTTGCACATTCTTTATCATCTTGTTGTTGTCCCTAGATTTGCACATCTTCATCTTCAAGATTGACCCGAACTTTGCACATTCTTCTTTGGTGATTAAACCCCGGTTTTGCACATCTTGATGATGACCCGAACTTTGCACAACTTGATAACTTCATGAATGACCCGAACTTTGCACATCTTGATAACTTCATGAATGACCCGAACTTTTCACATCTTGATCACTTCATGAATGACCCGAACTTTGCACTTCTTGATCACTTCATGAATGACCCGAACTTTGCACATCTTGATCACTTCATGAATGACCCGAACTTTGCACAAGCTTCGGTCTTGATAACTTTGACCCGAACTTTGCACACCTTGATCACGTGTGTGCCTAGAGACCGATCGTTCTAGTGGATAGATTGATCGATCCCTTGTTGTGAACGATCGGTCATTTCCTTATTGTTGTGATCGATCGATCCCTTGATGTTGTGATCGATCGTTCCTTCATTGCTTGTGCTCATTTATTTCAATATTTATAGCCTCAAGGCATTGCTTGTGGATTCTTATCCCATTTGGGACCAGATTTCAATAAGTCTTTCTTTACACTTCTAAAGATTCTACATCCATCTCTAGGGCTTGTAATCAATCAAATTCATTGTATTATAACATATTCTAACCCAAAATAGCCTTATACAAGCTATTTACTGCCTCAAAGCAATGGTTGTGGGTTCTTATCCCATTTGGGACCAAATTTCAACAAGTCTTTCTTCACACTTCTAAACATTCTTCATCCATCTCTAGCACTTGTAATCAATCAAATTCATTGTATTATAACATATTCTAACCCAAAATAACTTTATACAATCCATTTACAGCCTCAAAGCATTGGTTGTGGGTTTTTATCCCATTTGGGACCAAATTTTAACAAGTCTTTCTTCACACTTCTAAACATTCTTTATGCATGTCTAGCACTTGTAATCAATCAAATTCATTGTATTATAACATATTGTAACCTAAAATAACTTTATACAAGCCATTTACTGCCTCAAAGCATTGGTTGTGGGTTCTTATCCCATTTGGGACTAGATTTCAATAAGTCTTTCTTCACATTTCTAAACATTCTTCATCCATCTCTAGGGCTTGTAATCAATCAAATTCATTGTATTATAATATATTTGTAACCCAAAATAACTTTATACAAGCCATTTACTGCCTCAAAGCATTGGTTGTGGGTTTTTATCCCATTTGGGACCAAATTTTAACAAGTCTTTCTTCACACTTCTAAACATTCTTTATGCATGTCTAGCACTTGTAATCAATCAAATTCATTGTATTATATCATATTCTAACCCAAAATAACCTTATACATGTAACTTGGATGTAGAAATGATCATGTTCGAGATCGGTCGTCCGAGAAGTCATGTCCGAGATCGAGAGAAGTGCATCCGGGATCGAGTGCTTCGAGTCACGACCGTCCGTACGTCCGTACAGCCGTCAACATGAGGCCGTCCGTACATGCATCAATCGGAGGCCCGATCTTGCACAACCACTTCAGCCCATTTAAAGGGCCTTATTCATAGTAGAAGAGAAGAAAAGAAGGAGGCCTAGATCCTTCTATTCTAGCCGTTGGAGGATGCGCAAGTGGAGAGGTCACATGTGTGTTTTAAACACTTTTACCAAGAGATGTCACTTTCACGCCAAGTAAAACGTGTATAGCTTTAGGGTTTTGGGTTTTTTGTAGCCGTCCATATATAGCTTTGTATGTTGTTCTAAATCAAGTAAGTAGAGTTTTCACACTCTTTCTTCTATTCTCTCTCATTTTCGCAAACCAAACTCCACTCTTCTCCCTTGTTCGATCCAACTCTTCTAATCTCTTTCTTCACTCGATCTTTTTATTCAAATCTTACATGGTATCAGAGCCAGGTTGCTCTTAATCAACCAATAATCTCACCCACCTCATTTGCATCTCTATTCTTCTTCTTTACAAACTCGTTCTTGAAACCATTCATTGTTTCACTCTTTTACCCGTCGGTCACTAGCTTTACCCAACGGTCCATACTCCATGGAAGGTCTCAAGAACTTGGTTGTTCCAGTTACTCTCAAAGGTGGGAACTACTTGTTGTGGGCAAGAACCACTAAAACAGCCTTGTGCGGTCGTGGGTTGTGGAGTCACATCGAGAAGAGTGAAGCTCCAAAAGATGCAACCACACGAGAAGGGAAAGAGATAGTCCCGATTGATGAAGAGAAATGGTTCCAAGAGGACCAGAATGTTCTTGCTCTCATCCAAAACTCTCTAGATGCTCCTATCCTTGAAGCATACTCCTATTGCGAAACCGCAAAGGAGCTATGGGATACTCTCAAGAATGTTTTTGGTAACATTACCAATCTAAACCGTGTCTTTGAGGTTAAGAGAGCCATCAACAATCTTAGCCAAGAAGACATGGAGTTTACCAAACATTTTGGGAAGTTTAGATCCCTATGGGCTGAGCTTGAAATGCTAAGGCCAAACACGATGGATCCGGCGGTCATCAACGAACGCCGTGAGCAAGACAAGGTGTTCGGTCTTCTCCTCACCTTGAATGCGTCGTACAACGACCTCATTAAGCACATACTCCGGGCGGACAAGCTTCCAAGTCTTGATGAAGTATGCTCTCAAGTGCAAAGAGAACAGGGCTCCATGGGTTTGTTTGGTGGAAAAGGAGAACTTGTCACCGCTAATCAAGTTGAAGTTGCCTCGGCCAACAAAAGCTACTATAGGGGAAACAACAACAACAACAACGGTCACAAGAGGCCCTTTTGCCACCATTGCAAGAAGAACGGTCATGTTCGTGAGAAGTGTTGGATACTTCACCCTCACCTTCGCCCGAGAGATGACAACAATGAGCCTCGAGCCCACTTGGCAAGCACATCCGGTGAAGCAAACCATCCGGAAGTCAAGTCTCAAGTCATTGAAGGAGGTGCCACTGCTCTAAATGCATCCTCGGAGCTGGTGAGGCGATCCGACCTCGATGCTCTCATCAAGGCACTCAAAGAATCATCCGGTAATGTGAATCTTGCGCTTAACTCCATTAAACCGCTTATAGTAGACTCCGGAGCCTCTCATCACATGATTAGTGATTCAAAATTAATTAGTGATATAGAACCGGCTTTAGGAAATGTAACTATAGCTAATGGAGATAAGGTACCGGTTAAAGGGATTGGAACATTGAAGTTGTTTAACAAAAATACAAAAGCTTTCTATATGCCTAACTTTGCTTCTAATCTAGTCTCGGTTAAGAAAGCTACTAGGGATCTTAATTGTCATGTTATATTCGGCCCTAATGATGTGTATTTTCACGATATTGAGACAAGTAAACTTCTTGGTCAAGGCAAGACCAAAGATGATCTCTATGTTCTTAAGACTACCGACTTATCTACCTCTCCCTCATCATGTTTTAGTTCTATAGTTGTTAGTGCTAATAGTGCTATTTGGCATGCTAGACTTGGTCACCCTCATACTCGTGCTTTAAGTTTAATGTTGCCTAATGTTTCTTTTAAGAATGACGAATGTGAAGCTTGTATTCTTGGAAAACATTGCAAATCGGTTTTTCCAAAATCTATGACTATTTATGATAATTGCTTTGATCTTGTTCATTCGGATGTGTGGACATCACCTTGCATGTCTAGAGAAAACCATAAGTACTTTGTCACTTTTATTGATGAGAAATCTAAATATACTTGGCTAACCTTGCTTCCTACTAAAGATAGGGTCCTAGAAGCTTTCACAAATTTTCAAAATTATGTGACTAATCACTTTAATGCCAAGATTAAGATTTTGAGATCAGATAATGGAGGGGAGTATACTAGTCTTGCATTCAAACAACACCTCAACAAACATGGAATCATTCACCAAACTAGTTGCCCATACACTCCACAACAAAACGGTGTAGCCGAGAGGAAAAATAGACATCTCATGGAAGTGGCTAGATCAATGATGTTCCATACAAACGTTCCAAAACGTTTTTGGGGTGATGCCGTTGTATCCGCATGCTACTTGATCAACCGGACTCCAACAAAAATACTAAGCGATCTCTCACCCTTTGAAGTACTTAATAAAATTAAACCGTCTCTCAATCACTTACGTGTGTTTGGGTGTGTGTGTTATGTGTTAAAACCAGGAGAACTCCGGAACAAACTTGAAGCTAAGAGTGTCAAAGGAATGTTCATCGGATACTCTATCACGCAAAAGGGATACAAATGCTATGATCCGGAAACAAGGAAAGTAATGGTGTCTCGAGATGTTAAGTTTGTGGAAACTAAGGGCTACTATGACGAAAAGAATTGGGAAAGCTTGAAAGACTTATCTCAATCTACTTCCGACCGAGCCACAAACCTTCGGATGATTCTTGAAAAGCTCGGTCTCGAAAACATTCAAGCTTCTAATCAAAGACCCACCTTTCCGGAAGAGTCTATCCCGAGAGAAGAAGATGAGGATCTAGCTCCGGAAAACCAAAATGATGAGACTAATGATCTAGACAATGAGTATGGTGAAGGAGAGGAAGGTTTGAACTCACTTGGAAGTGAATCCGAGTCCGATACCCAAGAAAATGTGCCTCAAGATGAAGATGTTGTTCATCTTAGAAGAAGTGAACGTCTTAAACAACCACCATCAAATTGGAGAAACACTCGAGTCTACTACAACAACATGGCTGTGGCCCATCCGATCCAAGCCGTGTGCACTCTTGCACATTTCCCAAGTGAACATCAAGCATATCTAACGCAAGTGGACTCTCATTGGATTCCACAAACATATGAAGAAGCTCGGGAACACAAAGAATGGAGAGATGCGGTGGAAAATGAAACAAAGGCCATGGAATCAAACCATACTTGGGATGAGTCCGAACTACCTAAAGGGAAGAAGGAAGTCACCTCTAGATGGATATTCACTATCAAGTACAAGAGTGACGGGGGGATAGAACGCTATAAAGCTCGGCTTGTAGCTAGAGGTTTTACACAAACATATGGAGAAGACTATCTTGATACATTTGCTCCGATAGCTAAACTCCACACCGTCCGAGTGGTTCTCTCATTAGCCGTGAACTTGGAATGGGAATTATGGCAAATGGACGTGAAGAATGCATTTCTTCAAGGAGAACTTGAGGATGAAGTCTACATGAGACCACCACCGGGCATGGAAGATACAATAGCTCCCGGAAAAGTTTTGAAGCTCAAGAAAGCTATCTATGGACTTAAACAATCACCAAGAGCTTGGTACCACAAGCTTAGTACAATACTAATGAGTAGAGGCTTCAAGAAGTCGGAAGCTGATCACACTCTTTTCACCCTACCAAGTAAAGAAGGTATTGTAGTCATTCTTGTGTATGTTGATGATATCATCATATCCGGAAATGACAAGGTAGGGATTCAAGATACAAAAGTTTTTCTTAAAACTGTTTTTGATATTAAAGATCTTGGAGAACTAAAATATTTTCTTGGTATAGAAGTGTGTAGATCCAAAGAAGGATTGTTTTTGTCACAAAGAAAGTATGCTCTTGACCTTTTAAATGAAGTAGGGAAGCTTGGATCAAGACCGGTAGCAGCTCCTCTTGACCCGGATTACCAAACAAATGGAAAGGGGGAGCTTGGAGAAGAACCATTTGATGATCCTACACAATACCGACGACTAGTAGGTAAGTTAATTTATCTTACCATTACACGACCTGATATTTGTTTTGCTGTGAATCAGGTCTCTCAACACATGCAAGCACCAACAATACACCATTGGGACATGGTGAGCCGGATACTTAAGTACATCAAAGGAGCTTCGGGCCAAGGTATTTGGATGGGTTGCAACAACAATACGGAACTTGTTGGTTATTGTGATGCGGATTATGCCGGAGATAGAAAGGATAGAAGATCAACAACCGGATATTGCACGTTCATTGGAGGCAATCTTGTTACATGGAAAAGCAAGAAGCAAAAAGTTGTGTCTCTCTCGAGTGCCGAGTCGGAATATAGGGCAATGAGGAAGCTCACAACGGAATTAATATGGCTTAAAGCTCTTCTTAAAGACCTTGGAGTGGAATCATCAAGTCCGATCACTATGCATTGTGATAATGAAGCTGCTATACACATTGCATCAAACTCGGTCTTTCATGAAAGAACAAAACACATTGAGGTCGATTGTCACAAGGTTCGAGAACAAGTTGGATTGGGAGTCATTCTACCGTGTTACACCGAAAGCTCCGAGCAACTTGCGGATATCTTCACCAAGGCAGCAAGTCCACAAGTTTGTGAATACATTCACTCCAAGCTTGGTCTTGTGGATCTCACCAAACCATAACACTCACACTCTTTTTCCCTTATGTATAGTTTTTCCCATGTGGTTTTCTATACTAAGGTTTTTAATGAGGTGGGTGGTTATTGTTTCAAGCTTAACCTTAAAGACCTTCTTAAAGGTTAAGCTTGAGGGGGAGTGTAACTTGGATGTAGAAATGATCATGTTCGAGATCGGTCGTCCGAGAAGTCATGTCCGAGATCGAGAGAAGTGCATCCGGGATCGAGTGCTTCGAGTCACGACCGTCCGTACGTCCGTACAGCCATCAACATGAGGCCGTCCGTACATGCATCAATCGGAGGCCCGATCTTGCACAACCACTTCAGCCCATTTAAAGGGCCTTATTCATAGTAGAAGAGAAGAAAAGAAGGAGGCCTAGATCCTTCTATTCTAGCCGTTGGAGGATGCGCAAGTGGAGAGGTCACATGTGTGTTTTAAACACTTTTACCAAGAGATGTCACTTTCACACCAAGCAAAACGTGTATAGCTTTAGGGTTTTGGGATTTTTGTAGCCGTCCATATATAGCTTTGTATGTTGTTCTAAAGCAATCAAGTAGAGTTTTCACACTCTTTCTTCTATTCTCTCTCATTTTCGCAAACCAAACTCCACTCTTCTCCCTTGTTCGATCCAACTCTTCTAATCTCTTTCTTCACTCGATCTTTTTATTCAAATCTTACATGGTATCAGAGCCAGGTTGCTCTTAATCAACCAACAATCTCACCCACCTCATTTGCATCTCTATTCTTCTTCTTTACAAACTCGTTCTTGAAACCATTCATTGTTTCACTCTTTTACCCGTCGGTCACTAGCTTTACCCAACGGTCCATACTCCATGGAAGGTCTCAAGAACTTGGTTGTTCCAGTTACTCTCAAAGGTGGGAACTACTTGTTGTGGGCAAGAACCACTAAAACAGCCTTGTGCGGTCGTGGGTTGTGGAGTCACATCGAGAAGAGTGAAGCTCCAAAAGATGCAACCACACGAGAAGGGAAAGAGATAGTCCCGATTGATGAAGAGAAATGGTTCCAAGAGGACCAGAATGTTCTTGCTCTCATCCAAAACTCTCTAGATGCTCCTATCCTTGAAGCATACTCCTATTGCGAAACCGCAAAGGAGCTATGGTATACTCTCAAGAATGTTTTTGGTAACATTACCAATCTAAACCGTGTCTTTGAGGTTAAGAGAGCCATCAACAATCTTAGCCAAGAAGACATGGAGTTTACCAAACATTTTGGGAAGTTTAGATCCCTATGGGCTGAGCTTGAAATGCTAAGGCCAAACACGATGGATCCGGCGGTCATCAACGAACGCCGTGAGCAAGACAAGGTGTTCGGTCTTCTCCTCACCTTGAATGCGTCGTACAACGACCTCATTAAGCACATACTCCGGGCGGACAAGCTTCCAAGTCTTGATGAAGTATGCTCTCAAGTGCAAAGAGAACAGGGCTCCATGGGTTTGTTTGGTGGAAAAGGAGAACTTGTCACCGCTAATCAAGTTGAAGTTGCCTCGGCCAACAAAAGCTACTATAGGGGAAACAACAACAACAACAACGGTCACAAGAGGCCCTTTTGCCACCATTGCAAGAAGAACGGTCATGTTCGTGAGAAGTGTTGGATACTTCACCCTCACCTTCGCCCGAGAGATGACAACAATGAGCCTCGAGCCCACTTGGCAAGCACATCCGGTGAAGCAAACCATCCGGAAGTCAAGTCTCAAGTCATTGAAGGAGGTGCCACTGCTCTAAATGCATCCTCGGAGCTGGTGAGGCGATCCGACCTCGATGCTCTCATCAAGGCACTCAAAGAATCATCCGGTAATGTGAATCTTGCTCTTAACTCCATTAAACCGCTTATAGTAGATTCCGGAGCCTCTCATCACATGATTAGTGATTCAAAATTAATTAGTGATATAGAACCGGCTTTAGGAAATGTAACTATAGCTAATGGAGATAAGGTACCGGTTAAAGGGATTGGAACATTGAAGTTGTTTAACAAAAATACAAAAGCTTTCTATATGCCTAACTTTGCTTCTAATCTAGTCTCGGTTAAGAAAGCTACTAGGGATCTTAATTGTCATGTTATATTCGGCCCTAATGATGTGTATTTTCAGGATATTGAGACAAGTAAACTTCTTGGTCAAGGCAAGACCAAAGATGATCTCTATGTTCTTAAGACTACCGACTTATCTACCTCTCCCTCATCATGTTTTAGTTCTATTGTTGTTAGTGCTAATAGTGCTATTTGGCATGCTAGACTTGGTCACCCTCATACTCGTGCTTTAAGTTTAATGTTGCCTAATATTTCTTTTAAGAATGACGAATGTGAAGCTTGTATTCTTGGCAAACATTGCAAATCGGTTTTTCCAAAATCTATGACTATTTATGATAATTGCTTTGATCTTGTTCATTCGGATGTGTGGACATCACCTTGCATGTCTAGAGAAAACCATAAGTACTTTGTCACTTTTATTGATGAGAAATCTAAATATACTTGGCTAACCTTGCTTCCTACTAAAGATAGGGTCCTAGAAGCTTTCACAAATTTTCAAAATTATGTGACTAATCACTTTAATGCCAAGATTAAGATTTTGAGATCAGATAATGGAGGGGAGTATACTAGTCTTGCATTCAAACAACACCTCAACAAACATGGAATCATTCACCAAACTAGTTGCCCATACACTCCACAACAAAACGGTGTAGCCGAGAGGAAAAATAGACATCTCATGGAAGTGGCTAGATCAATGATGTTCCATACAAACGTTCCAAAACGTTTTTGGGGTGATGCCGTTGTATCCGCATGCTACTTGATCAACCGGACTCCAACAAAAATACTAAGCGATCTCTCACCCTTTGAAGTACTTAATAAAATTAAACCGTCTCTCAATCACTTACGTGTGTTTGGGTGTGTGTGTTATGTGTTAAAACCAGGAGAACTCCGGAACAAACTTGAAGCTAAGAGTGTCAAAGGAATGTTCATCGGATACTCTATCACGCAAAAGGGATACAAATGCTATGATCCGGAAACAAGGAAAGTAATGGTGTCTCGAGATGTTAAGTTTGTGGAAACTAAGGGCTACTATGACGAAAAGAATTGGGAAAGCTTGAAAGACTTATCTCAATCTACTTCCGACCGAGCCACAAACCTTCGGATGATTCTTGAAAAGCTCGGTCTCGAAAACATTCAAGCTTCTAATCAAAGACCCACCTTTCCGGAAGAGTCTATCCCGAGAGAAGAAGATGAGGATCTAGCTCCGGAAAATCAAAATGATGAGACTAATGATCTAGACAATGAGTATGGTGAAGGAGAGGAAGGTTTGAACTCACTTGGAAGTGAATCCGAGTCCGATGCCCAAGAAAATGTGCCTCAAGATGAAGATGTTGTTCATCTTAGAAGAAGTGAACGTCTTAAACAACCACCATCAAATTGGAGAAACACTCGAGTCTACTACAACAACATGGCTGTGGCCCATCCGATCCAAGCCGTGTGCACTCTTGCACATTTCCCAAGTGAACATCAAGCATATCTAACGCAAGTGGACTCTCATTGGATTCCACAAACATATGAAGAAGCTCGGGAACACAAAGAATGGAGAGATGCGGTGGAAAATGAAACAAAGGCCATGGAATCAAACCATACTTGGGATGAGTCCGAACTACCTAAAGGGAAGAAGGCAGTCACCTCTAGATGGATATTCACTATCAAGTACAAGAGTGACGGGGGGATAGAACGCTATAAAGCTCGGCTTGTAGCTAGAGGTTTTACACAAACATATGGAGAAGACTATCTTGATACATTTGCTCCGGTAGCTAAACTCCACACCGTCCGAGTGGTTCTCTCATTAGCCGTGAACTTGGAATGGGAATTATGGCAAATGGACGTGAAGAATGCATTTCTTCAAGGAGAACTTGAGGATGAAGTCTACATGAGACCACCACCGGGCATGGAAGATACAATAGCTCCCGGAAAAGTTTTGAAGCTCAAGAAAGCTATCTATGGACTTAAACAATCACCAAGAGCTTGGTACCACAAGCTTAGTACAATACTAATGAGTAGAGGCTTCAAGAAGTCGGAAGCTGATCACACTCTTTTCACCCTACCAAGTAAAGAAGGTATTGTAGTCATTCTTGTGTATGTTGATGATATCATCATATCCGGAAATGACAAGGTAGGGATTCAAGATACAAAAGTTTTTCTTAAAACTGTTTTTGATATTAAAGATCTTGGAGAACTAAAATATTTTCTTGGTATAGAAGTGTGTAGATCCAAAGAAGGATTGTTTTTGTCACAAAGAAAGTATGCTCTTGACCTTTTAAATGAAGTAGGGAAGCTTGGATCAAGACCGGTAGCAGCTCCTCTTGACCCGGATTACCAAACAAATGGAAAGGGGGAGCTTGGAGAAGAACCATTTGATGATCCTACACAATACCGACGACTAGTAGGTAAGTTAATTTATCTTACCATTACACGACCTGATATTTGTTTTGCTGTGAATCAGGTCTCTCAACACATGCAAGCACCAACAATACACCATTGGGACATGGTGAGCCGGATACTTAAGTACATCAAAGGAGCTTCGGGCCAAGGTATTTGGATGGGTTGCAACAACAATACGGAACTTGTTGGTTATTGTGATGCGGATTATGCCGGAGATAGAAAGGATAGAAGATCAACAACCGGATATTGCACGTTCATTGGAGGCAATCTTGTTACATGGAAAAGCAAGAAGCAAAAAGTTGTGTCTCTCTCGAGTGCCGAGTCGGAATATAGGGCAATGAGGAAGCTCACAACGGAATTAATATGGCTTAAAGCTCTTCTTAAAGACCTTGGAGTGGAATCATCAAGTCCGATCACTATGCATTGTGATAATGAAGCTGCTATACACATTGCATCAAACTCGGTCTTTCATGAAAGAACAAAACACATTGAGGTCGATTGTCACAAGGTTCGAGAACAAGTTGGATTGGGAGTCATTCTACCGTGTTACACCGAAAGCTCCGAGCAACTTGCGGATATCTTCACCAAGGCAGCAAGTCCACAAGTTTGTGAATACATTCACTCCAAGCTTGGTCTTGTGGATCTCACCAAACCATAACACTCACACTCTTTTTCCCTTATGTATAGTTTTTCCCATGTGGTTTTCTATACTAAGGTTTTTAATGAGGTGGGTGGTTATTGTTTCAAGCTTAACCTTAAAGACCTTCTTAAAGGTTAAGCTTGAGGGGGAGTGTAACTTGGATGTAGAAATGATCATGTTCGAGATCGGTCGTCCGAGAAGTCATGTCCGAGATCGAGAGAAGTGCATCCGGGATCGAGTGCTTCGAGTCACGACCGTCCGTACGTCCGTACAGCCATCAACATGAGGCCGTCCGTACATGCATCAATCGGAGGCCCGATCTTGCACAACCACTTCAGCCCATTTAAAGGGCCTTATTCATAGTAGAAGAGAAGAAAAGAAGGAGGCCTAGATCCTTCTATTCTAGCCGTTGGAGGATGCGCAAGTGGAGAGGTCACATGTGTGTTTTAAACACTTTTACCAAGAGATGTCACTTTCACACCAAGCAAAACGTGTATAGCTTTAGGGTTTTGGGATTTTTGTAGCCGTCCATATATAGCTTTGTATGTTGTTCTAAAGCAATCAAGTAGAGTTTTCACACTCTTTCTTCTATTCTCTCTCATTTTCGCAAACCAAACTCCACTCTTCTCCCTTGTTCGATCCAACTCTTCTAATCTCTTTCTTCACTCGATCTTTTTATTCAAATCTTACAATACAAGCCATTACTGCCTGAAAGCAATGATTGTGGGTTCTTATCCCATTTGGGACCAGATTTCAATAAGTCTTTCTTCACACTTCTAAACATTCTTTATGCATGTCTAGCACTTGTAATCAATCAAATAAATTGTATTATAACATATTCTAACAAAAAATAACTTCATACAGTCCATTTACAGCCTCAAAGCATTGGTTGTGGGTTCTTATCCCATTTGGGACCAGATTTCAATAAGTCTTGCTTCACACTTCTAAAGATTCTTCATCCATCTCTAGCACTTGTAATCAATCAAATTCATTGTATTATAACATATTCTAACCCAAAATAACTTTATACAAGCCATTTATAGCCTCAAGGCATTGCTTGTGGATTCTTATCCCATTTGGGACCAGATTTCAATAAGTCTTTCTTTACACTTCTAAAGATTCTTCATCCATCTCTAGGGCTTGTAATCAATCAAATTCATTGTATTATAACATATTCTAACCCAAAATAGCCTTATACAAGCTATTTACTGCCTCAAAGCAATGGTTGTGGGTTCTTATCCCATTCGGGACCAAATTTCAACAAGTCTTTCTTCACACTTCTAAACATTCTTCATCCATCTCTAGCACTTGTAATCAATCAAATTCATTGTATTATAACATATTCTAACCCAAAATAACTTTATACAATCCATTTACAGCCTCAAAGCATTGGTTGTGGGTTCTTATCCCATTTGGGACCAAATTTTAACAAGTCTTTCTTCACACTTCTAAAGATTCTTCATCCATCTCTAGTACTTATAATCAATCAAATTCATTGTATTATAACATATTCTAACCCAAAATAACTTTATACAAGCCATTTACTGCCTCAAAGCATTGGTTGTGGGTTCTTATCCCATTTGGGACCAGATTTCAATAAGTCTTTCTTCACACTTCTAAACATTCTTCATCCATCTCTAGGGCTTGTAATCAATCAAATTCATTGTATTATAACATATTCTAACCCAAAATAACTTTATACAAGCCATTTACTGCCTCAAAGCATTGGTTGTGGGTTTTTATCCCATTTGGGACCAAATTTCAACAAGTCTTTCTTCACACTTCTAAACATTCTTTATGCATGTCTAGCACTTGTAATCAATCGAATTCAGTGTATTATAACATATTCTAACAAAAAATAACTTTATAAAGTCCATTTACAGCCTCAAAGCATTGGTTGTGGGTTCTTATCCCATCTGGGACCAGATTTCAATAAGTCTTGCTTCACACTTCTAAAGATTCTTCATCCATCTCTAGCACTTGTAATCAATCAAATTCATTGTATTATAACATATTCTAATCCAAAATAACTTTATACAAGCCATTTACTGCCTCAAAGCATTGGTTGTGGGTTTTTATCCCATTTGGGACCAAATTTTAACAAGTCTTTCTTCACACTTCTAAACATTCTTTATGCATGTCTAGCACTTGTAATCAATCAAATTCAGTGTATTATAACATATTCTAACAAAAAAATAACTTTATAAAGTCCATTTACAGCCTCAAAGCATTGGTTGTGGGTTCTTATCCCATCTGGGACCAGATTTCAATAAGTCTTGCTTCACACTTCTAAAGATTCTTCATCCATCTCTAGCACTTGTAATCAATCAAATTCATTGTATTATAACATATTCTAATCCAAAATAACTTTATACAAGCCATTTACTGCCTCAAAGCATTGGTTGTGGGTTTTTATCCCATTTAGGACCAAATTTTAACAAGTCTTTCTTCACACTTCTAAACATTCTTTATGCATGTCTAGCACTTGTAATCAATCAAATTCATTGTATTATAACATATTGTAACCTAAAATAACTTTATACAAGCCATTTACTGCCTCAAAGCATTGGTTGTGGGTTCTTATCCCATTTGGGACCAGATTTCAATAAGTCTTTCTTCACATTTCTAAACATTCTTCATCCATCTCTAGGGCTTGTAATCAATCAAATTCATTGTATTATAATATATTCTAACACAAAATAACTTTATACAAGCCATTTACTGCCTCAAAGCATTGGTTGTGGGTTTTTATCCCATTTGGGACCAAATTTTAACAAGTCTTTCTTCACACTTCTAAAGATTCTTCATCCATCTCTAGTACTTATAATCAATCAAATTCATTGTATTATAACATATTCTAACCCAAAATAACTTTATACAAGCCATTTACTGCCTCAAAGCATTGGTTGTGGGTTCTTATCCCATTTGGGACCAGATTTCAATAAGTCTTTCTTCACACTTCTAAACATTCTTCATCCATCTCTAGGGCTTGTAATCAATCAAATTCATTGTATTATAACATATTCTAACCCAAAATAACTTTATACAAGCCATTTACTGCCTCAAAGCATTGGTTGTGGGTTTTTATCCCATTTGGGACCAAATTTCAACAAGTCTTTCTTCACACTTCTAAACATTCTTTATGCATGTCTAGCACTTGTAATCAATCGAATTCAGTGTATTATAACATATTCTAACAAAAAATAACTTTATAAAGTCCATTTACAGCCTCAAAGCATTGGTTGTGGGTTCTTATCCCATCTGGGACCAGATTTCAATAAGTCTTGCTTCACACTTCTAAAGATTCTTCATCCATCTCTAGCACTTGTAATCAATCAAATTCATTGTATTATAACATATTCTAATCCAAAATAACTTTATACAAGCCATTTACTGCCTCAAAGCATTGGTTGTGGGTTTTTATCCCATTTGGGACCAAATTTTAACAAGTCTTTCTTCACACTTCTAAACATTCTTTATGCATGTCTAGCACTTGTAATCAATCAAATTCAGTGTATTATAACATATTCTAACAAAAAAATAACTTTATAAAGTCCATTTACAGCCTCAAAGCATTGGTTGTGGGTTCTTATCCCATCTGGGACCAGATTTCAATAAGTCTTGCTTCACACTTCTAAAGATTCTTCATCCATCTCTAGCACTTGTAATCAATCAAATTCATTGTATTATAACATATTCTAATCCAAAATAACTTTATACAAGCCATTTACTGCCTCAAAGCATTGGTTGTGGGTTTTTATCCCATTTGGGACCAAATTTTAACAAGTCTTTCTTCACACTTCTAAACATTCTTTATGCATGTCTAGCACTTGTAATCAATCAAATTCATTGTATTATAACATATTGTAACCTAAAATAACTTTATACAAGCCATTTACTGCCTCAAAGCATTGGTTGTGGGTTCTTATCCCATTTGGGACCAGATTTCAATAAGTCTTTCTTCACATTTCTAAACATTCTTCATCCATCTCTAGGGCTTGTAATCAATCAAATTCATTGTATTATAATATATTCTAACACAAAATAACTTTATACAAGCCATTTACTGCCTCAAAGCATTGGTTGTGGGTTTTTATCCCATTTGGGACCAAATTTTAACAAGTCTTTCTTCACACTTCTAAACATTCTTTATGCATGTCTAGCACTTGTAATCAATCAAATTCATTGTATTATATCATATTCTAACCCAAAATAACCTTATACAAGCCATTACTGCCTGAAAGCAATGATTGTGGGTTCTTATCCCATTTGGGACCAGATTTCAATAAGTCTTTCTTCACACTTCTAAACATTCTTTATGCATGTCTAGCACTTGTAATCAATCAAATAAATTGTATTATAACATATTCTAACAAAAAATAACTTCATACAGTCCATTTACAGCCTCAAAGCATTGGTTGTGGGTTCTTATCCCATTTGGGACCAGATTTCAATAAGTCTTGCTTCACACTTCTAAAGATTCTTCATCCATCTCTAGCACTTGTAATCAATCAAATTCATTGTATTATAACATATTCTAACCCAAAATAACTTTATACAAGCCATTTATAGCCTCAAGGCATTGCTTGTGGATTCTTATCCCATTTGGGACCAGATTTCAATAAGTCTTTCTTTACACTTCTAAAGATTCTTCATCCATCTCTAGGGCTTGTAATCAATCAAATTCATTGTATTATAACATATTCTAACCCAAAATAGCCTTATACAAGCTATTTACTGCCTCAAAGCAATGGTTGTGGGTTCTTATCCCATTTGGGACCAAATTTCAACAAGTCTTTCTTCACACTTCTAAACATTCTTCATCCATCTCTAGCACTTGTAATCAATCAAATTCATTGTATTATAACATATTCTAACCCAAAATAACTTTATACAATCCATTTACAGCCTCAAAGCATTGGTTGTGGGTTCTTATCCCATTTGGGACCAAATTTTAACAAGTCTTTCTTCACACTTCTAAAGATTCTTCATCCATCTCTAGTACTTATAATCAATCAAATTCATTGTATTATAACATATTCTAACCCAAAATAACTTTATACAAGCCATTTACTGCCTCAAAGCATTGGTTGTGGGTTCTTATCCCATTTGGGACCAGATTTCAATAAGTCTTTCTTCACACTTCTAAACATTCTTCATCCATCTCTAGGGCTTGTAATCAATCAAATTCATTGTATTATAACATATTCTAACCCAAAATAACTTTATACAAGCCATTTACTGCCTCAAAGCATTGGTTGTGGGTTTTTATCCCATTTGGGACCAAATTTCAACAAGTCTTTCTTCACACTTCTAAACATTCTTTATGCATGTCTAGCACTTGTAATCAATCGAATTCAGTGTATTATAACATATTCTAACAAAAAATAACTTTATAAAGTCCATTTACAGCCTCAAAGCATTGGTTGTGGGATCTTATCCCATCTGGGACCAGATTTCAATAAGTCTTGCTTCACACTTCTAAAGATTCTTCATCCATCTCTAGCACTTGTAATCAATCAAATTCATTGTATTATAACATATTCTAATCCAAAATAACTTTATACAAGCCATTTACTGCCTCAAAGCATTGGTTGTGGGTTTTTATCCCATTTGGGACCAAATTTTAACAAGTCTTTCTTCACACTTCTAAAGATTCTTCATCCATCTCTAGTACTTATAATCAATCAAATTCATTGTATTATAACATATTCTAACCCAAAATAGCCTTATACAAGCTATTTACTGCCTCAAAGCAATGGTTGTGGGTTCTTATCCCATTCGGGACCAAATTTCAACAAGTCTTTCTTCACACTTCTAAACATTCTTCATCCATCTCTAGCACTTGTAATCAATCAAATTCATTGTATTATAACATATTCTAACCCAAAATAACTTTATACAATCCATTTACAGCCTCAAAGCATTGGTTGTGGGTTCTTATCCCATTTGGGACCAAATTTTAACAAGTCTTTCTTCACACTTCTAAAGATTCTTCATCCATGTCTAGCACTTGTAATCAATCAAATTCATTGTATTATATCATATTCTAACCCAAAATAACCTTATACAAGCCATTACTGCCTGAAAGCAATGATTGTGGGTTCTTATCCCATTTGGGACCAGATTTCAATAAGTCTTTCTTCACACTTCTAAACATTCTTCATCCATCTCTAGCACTTGTAATCAATCAAATTCATTGTATTATAACATATTCTAACAAAAAATAACTTCATACAGTCCATTTACAGCCTCAAAGCATTGGTTGTGGGTTCTTATCCCATTTGGGACCAGATTTCAATAAGTCTTGCTTCACACTTCTAAAGATTCTTCATCCATCTCTAGCACTTGTAATCAATCAAATTCATTGTATTATAACATATTCTAACCCAAAATAACTTTATACAAGCCATTTATAGCCTCAAGGCATTGCTTGTGGATTCTTATCCCATTTGGGACCAGATTTCAATAAGTCTTTCTTTACACTTCTAAAGATTCTTCATCCATCTCTAGGGCTTGTAATCAATCAAATTCATTGTATTATAACATATTCTAACCCAAAATAGCCTTATACAAGCTATTTACTGCCTCAAAGCAATGGTTGTGGGTTCTTATCCCATTTGGGACCAAATTTCAACAAGTCTTTCTTCACACTTCTAAACATTCTTCATCCATCTCTAGCACTTGTAATCAATCAAATTCATTGTATTATAACATATTCTAACCCAAAATAACTTTATACAATCCATTTACAGCCTCAAAGCATTGGTTGTGGGTTCTTATCCCATTTGGGACCAAATTTTAACAAGTCTTTCTTCACACTTCTAAAGATTCTTCATCCATCTCTAGTACTTATAATCAATCAAATTCATTGTATTATAACATATTCTAACCCAAAATAACTTTATACAAGCCATTTACTGCCTCAAAGCATTGGTTGTGGGTTCTTATCCCATTTGGGACCAGATTTCAATAAGTCTTTCTTCACACTTCTAAACATTCTTCATCCATCTCTAGGGCTTGTAATCAATCAAATTCATTGTATTATAACATATTCTAACCCAAAATAACTTTATACAAGCCATTTACTGCCTCAAAGCATTGGTTGTGGGTTTTTATCCCATTTGGGACCAAATTTCAACAAGTCTTTCTTCACACTTCTAAACATTCTTTATGCATGTCTAACACTTGTAATCAATCGAATTCAGTGTATTATAACATATTCTAACAAAAAATAACTTTATAAAGTCCATTTACAGCCTCAAAGCATTGGTTGTGGGTTCTTATCCCATCTGGGACCAGATTTCAATAAGTCTTGCTTCACACTTCTAAAGATTCTTCATCCATCTCTAGCACTTGTAATCAATCAAATTCATTGTATTATAACATATTCTAATCCAAAATAACTTTATACAAGCCATTTACTGCCTCAAAGCATTGGTTGTGGGTTTTTATCCCATTTGGGACCAAATTTTAACAAGTCTTTCTTCACACTTCTAAACATTCTTTATGCATGTCTAGCACTTGTAATCAATAAAATTCATTGTATTATAACATATTGTAACCTAAAATAACTTTATACAAGCCATTTACTGCCTCAAAGCATTGGTTGTGGGTTCTTATCCCATTTGGGACCAGATTTCAATAAGTCTTTCTTCACACTTCTAAACATTCTTCATCCATCTCTAGGGCTTGTAATCAATCAAATTCATTGTATTATAACATATTCTAACCCAAAATAACTTTATACAAGCCATTTACTGCCTCAAAGCATTGGTTGTGGGTTTTTATCCCATTTGGGACCAAATTTCAACAAGTCTTTCTTCACACTTCTAAACATTCTTTATGCATGTCTAGCACTTGTAATCAATCGAATTCAGTGTATTATAACATATTCTAACAAAAAAATAACTTTATAAAGTCCATTTACAGCCTCAAAGCATTGGTTGTGGGTTCTTATCCCATCTGGGACCAGATTTCAATAAGTCTTGCTTCACACTTCTACAGATTCTTCATCCATCTCTAGCACTTGTAATCAATCAAATTCATTGTATTATAACATATTCTAATCCAAAATAACTTTATACAAGCCATTTACTGCCTCAAAGCATTGGTTGTGGGTTTTTATCCCATTTGGGACCAAATTTTAACAAGTCTTTCTTCACACTTCTAAACATTCTTTATGCATGTCTAGCACTTGTAATCAATCAAATTCAGTGTATTATAACATATTCTAACAAAAAAATAACTTTATAAAGTCCATTTACAGCCTCAAAGCATTGGTTGTGGGTTCTTATCCCATCTGGGACCAGATTTCAATAAGTCTTGCTTCACACTTCTAAAGATTCTTCATCCATCTCTAGCACTTGTAATCAATCAAATTCATTGTATTATAACATATTCTAATCCAAAATAACTTTATACAAGCCATTTACTGCCTCAAAGCATTGGTTGTGGGTTTTTATCCCATTTGGGACCAAATTTTAACAAGTCTTTCTTCACACTTCTAAACATTCTTTATGCATGTCTAGCACTTGTAATCAATCAAATTCATTGTATTATAACATATTGTAACCTAAAATAACTTTATACAAGCCATTTACTGCCTCAAAGCATTGGTTGTGGGTTCTTATCCCATTTGGGACCAGATTTCAATAAGTCTTTCTTCACATTTCTAAACATTCTTCATCCATCTCTAGGGCTTGTAATCAATCAAATTCATTGTATTATAATATATTCTAACCCAAAATAACTTTATACAAGCCATTTACTGCCTCAAAGCATTGGTTGTGGGTTTTTATCCCATTTGGGACCAAATTTTAACAAGTCTTTCTTCACACTTCTAAACATTCTTTATGCATGTCTAGCACTTGTAATCAATCAAATTCATTGTATTATATCATATTCTAACCCAAAATAACCTTATACAAGCCATTACTGCCTGAAAGCAATGATTGTGGGTTCTTATCCCATTTGGGACCAGATTTCAATAAGTCTTTCTTCACACTTCTAAACATTCTTTATGCATGTCTAGCACTTGTAATCAATCAAATAAATTGTATTATAACATATTCTAACAAAAAATAACTTCATACAGTCCATTTACAGCCTCAAAGCATTGGTTGTGGGTTCTTATCCCATTTGGGACCAGATTTCAATAAGTCTTGCTTCACACTTCTAAAGATTCTTCATCCATCTCTAGCACTTGTAATCAATCAAATTCATTGTATTATAACATATTCTAACCCAAAATAACTTTATACAAGCCATTTATAGCCTCAAGGCATTGCTTGTGGATTCTTATCCCATTTGGGACCAGATTTCAATAAGTCTTTCTTTACACTTCTAAAGATTCTTCATCCATCTCTAGGGCTTGTAATCAATCAAATTCATTGTATTATAACATATTCTAACCCAAAATAGCCTTATACAAGCTATTTACTGCCTCAAAGCAATGGTTGTGGGTTCTTATCCCATTTGGGACCAAATTTCAACAAGGTTTTCTTCACACTTCTAAACATTCTTCATCCATCTCTAGCACTTGTAATCAATCAAATTCATTGTATTATAACATATTCTAACCCAAAATAACTTTATACAATCCATTTACAGCCTCAAAGCATTGGTTGTGGGTTCTTATCCCATTTGGGACCAAATTTTAACAAGTCTTTCTTCACACTTCTAAAGATTCTTCATCCATCTCTAGTACTTATAATCAATCAAATTCATTGTATTATAACATATTCTAACCCAAAATAACTTTATACAAGCCATTTACTGCCTCAAAGCATTGGTTGTGGGTTCTTATCCCATTTGGGACCAGATTTCAATAAGTCTTTCTTCACACTTCTAAACATTCTTCATCCATCTCTAGGGCTTGTAATCAATCAAATTCATTGTATTATAACATATTCTAACCCAAAATAACTTTATACAAGCCATTTACTGCCTCAAAGCATTGGTTGTGGGTTTTTATCCCATTTGGGACCAAATTTCAATAAGTCTTTCTTCACACTTCTAAACATTCTTTATGCATGTCTAACACTTGTAATCAATCGAATTCAGTGTATTATAACATATTCTAACAAAAAATAACTTTATAAAGTCCATTTACAGCCTCAAAGCATTGGTTGTGGGGTCTTATCCCATCTGGGACCAGATTTCAATAAGTCTTGCTTCACACTTCTAAAGATTCTTCATCCATCTCTAGCACTTGTAATCAATCAAATTCATTGTATTATAACATATTCTAATCCAAAATAACTTTATACAAGCCATTTACTGCCTCAAAGTATTGGTTGTGGGTTTTTATCCCATTTGGGACCAAATTTTAACAAGTCTTTCTTCACACTTCTAAACATTCTTTATGCATGTCTAGCACTTGTAATCAATAAAATTCATTGTATTATAACATATTGTAACCTAAAATATCTTTATACAAGCCATTTACTGCCTCAAAACATTGGTTGTGGGTTCTTATCCCATTTGGGACCAGATTTCAATAAGTCTTTCTTCACACTTCTAAACATTCTTCATCCATCTCTAGGGCTTGTAATCAATCAAATTCATTGTATTATAATATATTCTAACCCAAACTAACTTTATACAAGCCATTTACTGCCTCAAAGCATTGGTTGTGGGTTTTTATCCCATTTGGGACCAAAGTTCAACAAGTCTTTCTTCACACTTCTAAACATTCTTTATGCATGTCTAGCACTTGTAATCAATCAAATTCAGTGTATTATAACATATTCTAACAAAAAATAACTTTATAAAGTCCATTTACAGCCTCAAAGCATTGGTTGTGGGTTCTTATCCCATCTGGGACCAGATTTCAATAAGTGTTGCTTCACACTTCTAAAGATTCTTCATCCATCTCTAGCACTTGTAATCAATCAAATTCATTGTATTATAACATATTCTAATCCAAAATAACTTTATACAAGCCATTTACTGCGTCAAAGCATTGGTTGTGGGTTTTTATCCCATTTGGGATCAAATTTTAACATGTCTTTCTTCACACTTCTAAACATTCTTTATGCATGTCTAGCACTTGTAATCAATCAAATTCATTGTATTATAACATATTCTAATCCAAAATAACTTTATACAAGCCATTTACTGCGTCAAAGCATTGGTTGTGGGTTTTTATCCCATTTGGGACCAAATTTTAACAAGTCTTTCTTCACACTTCTAAACATTCTTTATGCATGTCTAGCACTTGTAATCAATCAAATTCATTGTATTATAACATATTGTAACCTAAAATAACTTTATACAAGCCATTTACTGCCTCAAAGCATTGGTTGTGGGTTCTTATCCCATTTGGGACCAGATTTCAATAAGTCTTTCTTCACACTTCTAAACATTCTTCATCCATCTCTAGGGCTTGTAATCAATCAAATTCATTGTATTATAACATATTCTAACCCAAACTAACTTTATACAAGCCATTTACTGCCTCAAAGCATTGGTTGTGGGTTTTTATCCCATTTGGGACCAAATTTCAACAAGTCTTTCTTCACACTTCTAAACATTCTTTATGCATGTCTAGCACTTGTAATCAATCAAATTCAGTGTATTATAACATATTCTAACAAAAAAATAACTTTATAAAGTCCATTTACAGCCTCAAAGCATTGGTTGTGGGTTCTTATCCCATCTGGGACCAGATTCCAATAAGTCTTGCTTCACACTTCTAAAGATTCTTCATCCATCTCTAGCACTTGTAATCAATCAAATTCATTGTATTATAACATATTCTAATCCAAAATAACTTTATACAAGCCATTTACTGCCTCAAAGCATTGGTTGTGGGTTTTTATCCCATTTGGGACCAAATTTTAACAAGTCTTTCTTCACACTTCTAAACATTCTTTATGCATGTCTAGCACTTGTAATCAATCAAATTAATTGTATTATAACATATTCTAACCCAAAATAACTTTATACAAGCCATTTACTGCCTCAAAGCATTGGTTGTGGGTTCTTATCCCATTTGGGACCAGATTTCAATAAGTCTTTCTTCACACTTCTAAACATTCTTCATCCATCTCTAGGGCTTGCAATCAATCAAATTCATTGTATTATAACATATTCTAACCCAAAATAACTTTATACAAGCCATTTACTGCCTCAAAGCATTGGTTGTGGGTTTTTATCCCATTTGGGACCAAATTTCAAAAAGTCTTTCTTCACACTTCTAAACATTCTTTATGCATGTCTAGCACTTGTAATCAATCAAATTCAGTGTATTATAACATATTCTAACAAAAAATAACTTTATAAAGTCCATTTACAGCCTCAAAGCATTGGTTGTGGGTTCTTATCCCATCTGGGACCAGATTTCAATAAGTCTTGCGTCACACTTCTAAAGATTCTTCATCCATCTCTAGCACTTGTAATCAATCAAATTCATTGTATTATAACATATTCTAATCCAAAATAACTTTATACAAGCCATTTACTGCCTCAAAGCATTGGTTGTGGGTTCTTATCCCATTTGGGACCAGATTTCAATAAGTCTTTCTTCACACTTCTAAACATTCTTCATCCATCTCTAGGGCTTGTAATCAATCAAATTCATTGTATTATAACATATTCTAACCCAAAATAACTTTATACAAGCCATTTACTGCCTCAAAGCATTGGTTGTGGGTTTTTATCCTATTTGGGACCAAATTTCAACAAGTCTTTCTTCACACTTCTAAACATTCTTTATGCATGTCTAGCACTTGTAATCAATTAAATTCATTGTATTATAATATATTCTAACCCAAAATAACTTTATACAAGCCATTTACTGCCTCAAAGCATTGGTTGTGGGTTTTTATCCCATTTGGGACCAAATTTCAACATGTCTTTCTTCACACTTCTAAACATTCTTTATGCATGTCTAGCACTTGTAATCAATCAAATTCATTGTATTATATCATATTCTAACCCAAAATAACCTTATACAAGCCATTACTGCCTGAAAGCAATGATTGTGGGTTCTTATCCCATTTGGGACCAGATTTCAATAAGTCTTTCTTCACACTTCTAAACATTCTTTATGCATGTCTAGCACTTGTAATCAATCAAATTCAGTGTATTATAACATATTCTAACAAAAAATAACTTTATAAAGTCCATTTACAGCCTCAAAGCATTGGTTGTGGGTTCTTATCCCATCTGGGACCAGATTTCAATAAGTGTTGCTTCACACTTCTAAAGATTCTTCATCCATCTCTAGCACTTGTAATCAATCAAATTCATTGTATTATAACATATTCTAATCCAAAATAACTTTATACAAGCCATTTACTGCCTCAAAGCATTGGTTGTGGGTTTTTATCCCATTTGGGACCAAATTTTAACAAGTCTTCCTTCACACTTCTAAACATTCTTTATGCATGTCTAGCACTTGTAATCAATCAAATTCATTGTATTATAACATATTGTAACCTAAAATAACTTTATACAAGCCATTTACTGCCTCAAAGCATTGGTTGTGGGTTCTTATCCCATTTGGGACCAGATTTCAATAAGTCTTTCTTCACACTTCTAAACATTCTTCATCCATCTCTAGGGCTTGTAATCAATCAAATTCATTGTATTATAATATATTCTAACCCAAACTAACTTTATACAAGCCATTTACTGCCTCAAAGCATTGGTTGTGGGTTTTTATCCCATTTGGGACCAAAGTTCAACAAGTCTTTCTTCACACTTCTAAACATTCTTTATGCATGTCTAGCACTTGTAATCAATCAAATTCAGTGTATTATAACATATTCTAACAAAAAATAACTTTATAAAGTCCATTTACAGCCTCAAAGCATTGGTTGTGGGTTCTTATCCCATCTAGGACCAGATATCAATAAGTGTTGCTTCACACTTCTAAAGATTCTTCATCCATCTCTAGCACTTGTAATCAATCAAATTCATTGTATTATAACATATTCTAATCCAAAATAACTTTATACAAGCCATTTACTGCGTCAAAGCATTGGTTGTGGGTTTTTATCCCATTTGGGACCAAATTTTAACAAGTCTTTCTTCACACTTCTAAACATTCTTTATGCATGTCTAGCACTTGTAATCAATCAAATTCATTGTATTATAACATATTGTAACCTAAAATAACTTTATACAAGCCATTTACTGCCTCAAAGCATTGGTTGTGGGTTCTTATCCCATTTGGGACCAGATTTCAATAAGTCTTTCTTCACACTTCTAAACATTCTTCATCCATCTCTAGGGCTTGTAATCAATCAAATTCATTGTATTATAAAATATTCTAACCCAAACTAACTTTATACAAGCCATTTACTGCCTCAAAGCATTGGTTGTGGGTTTTTATTCCATTTGGGACCAAATTTCAACAAGTCTTTCTTCACACTTCTAAACATTCTTTATGCATGTCTAGCACTTGTAATCAATCAAATTCAGTGTATTATAACATATTCTAACAAAAAAATAACTTTATAAAGTCCATTTACAGCCTCAAAGCATTGGTTGTGGGTTCTTATCCCATCTGGGACCAGATTTCAATAAGTCTTGCGTCACACTTCTAAAGATTCTTCATCCATCTCTAGCACTTGTAATCAATCAAATTCATTGTATTATAACATATTCTAATCCAAAATAACTTTATACAAGCCATTTACTGCCTCAAAGCATTGGTTGTGGGTTCTTATCCCATTTGGGACCAGATTTCAATAAGTCTTTCTTCACACTTCTAAACATTCTTCATCCATCTCTAGGGCTTGTAATCAATCAAATTCATTGTATTATAACATATTCTAACCCAAAATAACTTTATACAAGCCATTTACTGCCTCAAAGCATTGGTTGTGGGTTTTTATCCTATTTGGGACCAAATTTCAACAAGTCTTTCTTCACACTTCTAAACATTCTTTATGCATGTCTAGCACTTGTAATCAATCAAATTCATTGTATTATAATATATTCTAACCCAAAATAACTTTATACAAGCCATTTACTGCCTCAAAGCATTGGTTGTGGGTTTTTATCCCATTTGGGACCAAATTTCAACATGTCTTTCTTCACACTTCTAAACATTCTTTATGCATGTCTAGCACTTGTAATCAATCAAATTCATTGTATTATATCATATTCTAACCCAAAATAACCTTATACAAGCCATTACTGCCTGAAAGCAATGATTGTGGGTTCTTATCCCATTTGGGACCAGATTTCAATAAGTCTTTCTTCACACTTCTAAACATTCTTTATGCATGTCTAGCACTTGTAATCAATCAAATTCAGTGTATTATAACATATTCTAACAAAAAATAACTTTATAAAGTTCATTTACAGCCTCAAAGCATTGGTTGTGGGTTCTTATCCCATCTGGGACCAGATTTCAATAAGTGTTGCTTCACACTTCTAAAGATTCTTCATCCATCTCTAGCACTTGTAATCAATCAAATTCATTGTATTATAACATATTCTAATCCAAAATAACTTTATACAAGCCATTTACTGCCTCAAAGCATTGGTTGTGGGTTTTTATCCCATTTGGGACCAAATTTTAACAAGTCTTCCTTCACACTTCTAAACATTCTTTATGCATGTCTAGCACTTGTAATCAATCAAATTCATTGTATTATAACATATTGTAACCTAAAATAACTTTATACAAGCCATTTACTGCCTCAAAGCATTGGTTGTGGGTTCTTATCCCATTTGGGACCAGATTTCAATAAGTCTTTCTTCACACTTCTAAACATTCTTCATCCATCTCTAGGGCTTGTAATCAATCAAATTCATTGTATTATATCATATTCTAACCCAAAATAACCTTATACAAGCCATTACTGCCTGAAAGCAATGATTGTGGGTTCTTATCCCATTTGGGACCAGATTTCAATAAGTCTTTCTTCACACTTCTAAACATTCTTTATGCATGTCTAGCACTTGTAATCAATCAAATTCAGTGTATTATAACATATTCTAACAAAAAATAACTTTATAAAGTCCATTTACAGCCTCAAAGCATTGGTTGTGGGTTCTTATCCCATCTGGGACCAGATTTCAATAAGTGTTGCTTCACACTTCTAAAGATTCTTCATCCATCTCTAGCACTTGTAATCAATCAAATTCATTGTATTATAACATATTCTAATCCAAAATAACTTTATACAAGCCATTTACTGCCTCAAAGCATTGGTTGTGGGTTTTTATCCCATTTGGGACCAAATTTTAACAAGTCTTCCTTCACACTTCTAAACATTCTTTATGCATGTCTAGCACTTGTAATCAATCAAATTCATTGTATTATAACATATTGTAACCTAAAATAACTTTATACAAGCCATTTACTGCCTCAAAGCATTGGTTGTGGGTTCTTATCCCATTTGGGACCAGATTTCAATAAGTCTTTCTTCACACTTCTAAACATTCTTCATCCATCTCTAGGGCTTGTAATCAATCAAATTCATTGTATTATAACATATTCTAACCCAAACTAACTTTATACAAGCCATTTACTGCCTCAAAGCATTGGTTGTGGGTTTTTATCCCATTTGGGACCAAATTTCAACAAGTCTTTCTTCACACTTCTAAACATTCTTTATGCATGTCTAGCACTTGTAATCAATCAAATTCAGTGTATTATAACATATTCTAACAAAAAAATAACTTTATAAAGTCCATTTACAGCCTCAAAGCATTGGTTGTGGGTTCTTATCCCATCTGGGACCAGATTTCAATAAGTCTTGCTTCACAGTTCTAAAGATTCTTCATCCATCTCTAGCACTTGTAATCAATCAAATTCATTGTATTATAACATATTCTAATCCAAAATAACTTTATACAAGCCATTTACTGCCTCAAAGCATTGGTTGTGGGTTTTTATCCCATTTGGGACCAAATTTTAACAAGTCTTTCTTCACACTTCTAAACATTCTTTATGCATGTATAGCACTTGTAATCAATCAAATTCATTGTATTATAACATATTCTAACCCAAAATAACTTTATACAAGCCATTTACTGCCTCAAAGCATAGGTTGTGGGTTCTTATCCCATTTAGGACCAAATTTCAACAAGTCTTTCTTCACACTTCTAAACATTCTTCATCCATCTCTAGGGCTTGTAATCAATCAAATTCATTGTATTATAACATATTCTAACCCAAAATAACTTTATACAAGCCATTTACTGCCTCAAAGCATTGGTTGTGGGTTTTTATCCCATTTGGGACCAAATTTCAAAAAGTCTTTCTTCACACTTCTAAACATTCTTTATGCATGTCTAGCACTTGTAATCAATCAAATTCAGTGTATTATAACATATTCTAACAAAAAATAACTTTATAAAGTCCATTTACAGCCTCAAAGCATTGGTTGTGGGTTCTTATCCCATCTGGGACCAGATTTCAATAAGTCTTGCGTCACACTTCTAAAGATTCTTCATCCATCTCTAGCACTTGTAATCAATCAAATTCATTGTATTATAACATATTCTAATCCAAAATAACTTTATACAAGCCATTTACTGCCTCAAAGCATTGGTTGTGGGTTCTTATCCCATTTGGGACCAGATTTCAATAAGTCTTTCTTCACACTTCTAAACATTCTTCATCCATCTCTAGGGCTTGTAATCAATCAAATTCATTGTATTATAACATATTCTAACCCAAAATAACTTTATACAAGCCATTTACTGCCTCAAAGCATTGGTTGTGGGTTTTTATCCTATTTGGGACCAAATTTCAACAAGTCTTTCTTCACACTTCTAAACATTCTTTATGCATGTCTAGCACTTGTAATCAATTAAATTCATTGTATTATAATATATTCTAACCCAAAATAACTTTATACAAGCCATTTACTGCCTCAAAGCATTGGTTGTGGGGTTTTATCCCATTTGGGACCAAATTTCAACATGTCTTTCTTCACACTTCTAAACATTCTTTATGCATGTCTAGCACTTATAATCAATCAAATTCATTGTATTATATCATATTCTAACCCAAAATAACCTTATACAAGCCATTACTGCCTGAAAGCAATGATTGTGGGTTCTTATCCCATTTGGGACCAGATTTCAATAAGTCTTTCTTCACACTTCTAAACATTCTTTATGCATGTCTACCACTTGTAATCAATCAAATTCAGTGTGTTATAACATATTCTAACAAAAAATAACTTTATAAAGTCCATTTACAGCCTCAAAGCATTGGTTGTGGGTTCTTATCCCATCTGGGACCAGATTTCAATAAGTGTTGCTTCACACTTCTAAAGATTCTTCATCCATCTCTAGCACTTGTAATCAATCAAATTCATTGTATTATAACATATTCTAATCCAAAATAACTTTATACAAGCCATTTACTGCCTCAAAGCATTGGTTGTGGGTTTTTATCCCATTTGGGACCAAATTTTAACAAGTCTTTCTTCACACTTCTAAACATTCTTTATGCATGTCTAGCACTTGTAATCAATCAAATTCATTGTATTATAACATATTGTAACCTAAAATAACTTTATACAAGCCATTTACTGCCTCAAAGCATTGGTTGTGGGTTCTTATCCCATTTGGGACCAGATTTCAATAAGTCTTTCTTCACACTTCTAAACATTCTTCATCCATCTCTAGGGCTTGTAATCAATCAAATTCATTGTATTATATCATATTCTAACCCAAAATAACCTTATACAAGCCATTACTGCCTGAAAGCAATGATTGTGGGTTCTTATCCCATTTGGGACCAGATTTCAATAAGTCTTTCTTCACACTTCTAAACATTCTTTATGCATGTCTAGCACTTGTAATCAATCAAATTCAGTGTATTATAACATATTCTAACAAAAAATAACTTTATAAAGTCCATTTACAGCCTCAAAGCATTGGTTGTGGGTTCTTATCCCATCTGGGACCAGATTTCAATAAGTGTTGCTTCACACTTCTAAAGATTCTTCATCCATCTCTAGCACTTGTAATCAATCAAATTCATTGTATTATAACATATTCTAATCCAAAATAACTTTATACAAGCCATTTACTGCCTCAAAGCATTGGTTGTGGGTTTTTATCCCATTTGGGACCAAATTTTAACAAGTCTTCCTTCACACTTCTAAACATTCTTTATGCATGTCTAGCACTTGTAATCAATCAAATTCATTGTATTATAACATATTGTAACCTAAAATAACTTTATACAAGCCATTTACTGCCTCAAAGCATTGGTTGTGGGTTCTTATCCCATTTGGGACCAGATTTCAATAAGTCTTTCTTCACACTTCTAAACATTCTTCATCCATCTCTAGGGCTTGTAATCAATCAAATTCATTGTATTATAACATATTCTAACCCAAACTAACTTTATACAAGCCATTTACTGCCTCAAAGCATTGGTTGTGGGTTTTTATCCCATTTGGGACCAAATTTCAACAAGTCTTTCTTCACACTTCTAAACATTCTTTATGCATGTCTAGCACTTGTAATCAATCAAATTCAGTGTATTATAACATATTCTAACAAAAAAATAACTTTATAAAGTCCATTTACAGCCTCAAAGCATTGGTTGTGGGTTCTTATCCCATCTGGGACCAGATTTCAATAAGTCTTGCTTCACACTTCTAAAGATTCTTCATCCATCTCTAGCACTTGTAATCAATCAAATTCATTGTATTATAACATATTCTAATCCAAAATAACTTTATACAAGCCATTTACTGCCTCAAAGCATTGGTTGTGGGTTTTTATCCCATTTGGGACCAAATTTTAACAAGTCTTTCTTCACACTTCTAAACATTCTTTATGCATGTATAGCACTTGTAATCAATCAAATTCATTGTATTATAACATATTCTAACCCAAAATAACTTTATACAAGCCATTTACTGCCTCAAAGCATAGGTTGTGGGTTCTTATCCCATTTAGGACCAAATTTCAAAAAGTGTTTCTTCACACTTCTAAACATTCTTCATCCATCTCTAGGGCTTGTAATCAATCAAATTCATTGTATTATAACATATTCTAACCCAAAATAACTTTATACAAGCCATTTACTGCCTCAAAGCATTGGTTGTGGGTTTTTATCTCATTTGGGACCAAATTTCAAAAAGTCTTTCTTCACACTTCTAAACATTCTTTATGCATGTCTAGCACTTGTAATCAATCAAATTCAGTGTATTATAACATATTCTAACAAAAAATAACTTTATAAAGTCCATTTACAGCCTCAAAGCATTGGTTGTGGGTTCTTATCCCATCTGGGACCAGATTTCAATAAGTCTTGCGTCACACTTCTAAAGATTCTTCATCCATCTCTAGCACTTGTAATCAATCAAATTCATTGTATTATAACATATTCTAATCCAAAATAACTTTATACAAGCCATTTACTGCCTCAAAGCATTGGTTGTGGGTTCTTATCCCATTTGGGACCAGATTTCAATAAGTCTTTCTTCACACTTCTAAACATTCTTCATCCATCTCTAGGGCTTGTAATCAATCAAATTCATTGTATTATAACATATTCTAACCCAAAATAACTTTATACAAGCCATTTACTGCCTCAAAGCATTGGTTGTGGGTTTTTATCCTATTTGGGACCAAATTTCAACAAGTCTTTCTTCACACTTCTAAACATTCTTTATGCATGTCTAGCACTTGTAATCAATCAAATTCATTGAATTATAATATATTCTAACCCAAAATAACTTTATACAAGCCATTTACTGCCTCAAAGCATTGGTTGTGGGGTTTTATCCCATTTGGGACCAAATTTCAACATGTCTTTCTTCACACTTCTAAACATTCTTTATGCATGTCTAGCACTTGTAATCAATCAAATTCAGTGTATTATAACATATTCTAACAAAAAATAACTTTATAAAGTCCATTTACAGCCTCAAAGCATTGGTTGTGGGTTCTTATCCCATCTGGGACCAGATTTCAATAAGTCTTGCGTCACACTTTTAAAGATTCTTCATCCATCTCTAGCACTTGTAATCAATCAAATTCATTGTATTATAACATATTCTAATCCAAAATAACTTTATACAAGCCATTTACTGCCTCAAAGCATTGGTTGTGGGTTTTTATCCCATTTGGGACCAAATTTTAACAAGTCTTTCTTCACACTTCTAAACATTCTTTATGCATGTCTAGCACTTGTAATCAATCAAATTCATTGTATTATAACATATTGTAACCTAAAATAACTTTATACAAGCCATTTACTGCCTCAAAGCATTGGTTGTAGGTTCTTATCCCATTTGGGACCAGATTTCAATAAGTCTTTCTTCACACTTCTAAACATTCTTCATCCATCTCTAGGGCTTGTAATCAATCAAATTCATTGTATTATAACATATTCTAACCCAAACTAACTTTATACAAGCCATTTACTGCCTCAAAGCATTGGTTGTGGGTTTTTATCCCATTTGGGACCAAATTTCAACAAGTCTTTCTTCAAACTTCTAAACATTCTTTATGCATGTCTAGCACTTGTAATCAATCAAATTCAGTGTATTATAACATATTCTAACAAAAAAATAACTTTATAAAGTCCATTTACAGCCTCAAAGCATTGGTTGTGGGTTCTTATCCCATTTGGGACCAAATTTTAACAAGTCTTGCTTCACACTTCTAAAGATTCTTCATCCATCTCTAGCACTTGTAATCAATCAAATTCATTGTATTATAACATATTCTAATCCAAAATAACTTTACACAAGCCATTTACTGCCTCAAAGCATTGGTTGTGGGTTTTTATCCCATTTGGGACCAAATTTTAACAAGTCTTTCTTCACATTTCTAAACATTCTTTATGCATGTCTAGCACTTGTAATCAATCAAATTCATTGTATTATAACATACTGTAACCTAAAATAACTTTATACAAGCCATTTACTGCCTTAAAGCATTTGTTGTGGGTTCTTATCCCATTTGGGACCAGATTTCAATAAGTCTTTCTTCACACTTCTAAACATTCTTCATCCATCTCTAGGGCTTGTAATCAATCAAATTCATTGTATTATATCATATTCTAACCCAAAATAACCTTATACAAGCCATTACTGCCTGAAAGCAATGATTGTGGGTTCTTATCCCATTTGGGACCAGATTTCAATAAGTCTTTCTTCACACTTCTAAACATTCTTTATGCATGTCTAGCACTTGTAATCAATCAAATTCAGTGTATTATAACATATTCTAACAAAAAATAACTTTATAAAGTCCATTTACAGCCTCAAAGCATTGGTTGTGGGTTCTTATCCCATCTGGGACCAGATTTCAATAAGTGTTGCTTCACACTTCTAAAGATTCTTCATCCATCTCTAGCACTTGTAATCAATCAAATTCATTGTATTATAACATATTCTAATCCAAAATAACTTTATACAAGCCATTTACTGCCTCAAAGCATTGGTTGTGGGTTTTTATCCCATTTGGGACCAAATTTTAACAAGTCTTCCTTCACACTTCTAAACATTCTTTATGCATGTCTAGCACTTGTAATCAATCAAATTCATTGTATTATAACATATTGTAACCTAAAATAACTTTATAAAAGCCATTTACTGCCTCAAAGCATTGGTTGTGGGTTCTTATCCCATTTGGGACCAGATTTCAATAAGTCTTTCTTCACACTTCTAAACATTCTTCATCCATCTCTAGGGCTTGTAATCAATCAAATTCATTGTATTATAACATATTCTAACCCAAACTAACTTTATACAAGCCATTTACTGCCTCAAAGCATTGGTTGTGGGTTTTTATCCCATTTGGGACCAAATTTCAACAAGTCTTTCTTCACACTTCTAAACATTCTTTATGCATGTCTAGCACTTGTAATCAATCAAATTCAGTGTATTATAACATATTCTAACAAAAAAATAACTTTATAAAGTCCATTTACAGCCTCAAAGCATTGGTTGTGGGTTCTTATCCCATCTGGGACCAGATTTCAATAAGTCTTGCTTCACACTTCTAAAGATTCTTCATCCATCTCTAGCACTTGTAATCAATCAAATTCATTGTATTATAACATATTCTAATCCAAAATAACTTTATACAAGCCATTTACTGCCTCAAAGCATTGGTTGTGGGTTTTTATCCCATTTGGGACCAAATTTTAACAAGTCTTTCTTCACACTTCTAAACATTCTTTATGCATGTCTAGCACTTGTAGTCAATCAAATTCATTGTATTATAACATATTGTAACCTAAAATAACTTTATACAAGCCATTTACTGCCTTAAAGCATTGGTTGTGGGTTCTTATCCCATTTGGGACCAGATTTCAATAAGTCTTTCTTCACACTTCTAAACATTCTTCATCCATCTCTAGGGCTTGTAATTAATCAAATTCATTGTATTATAACATATTCTAACCCAAAATAACTTTATACAAGCCATTTACTGCCTCAAAGCATTGGTTGTGGGTTTTTATCCCATTTGGGACCAAATTTCAAAAAGTCTTTCTTCACACTTCTAAACATTCTTTATGCATGTCTAGCACTTGTAATCAATCAAATTCAGTGTATTATAACATATTCTAACAAAAAATAACTTTATAAAGTCCATTTACAGCCTCAAAGCATTGGTTGTGGGTTCGTATCCCATCTGGGACCAGATTTCAATAAGTCTTGCGTCACACTTTTAAAGATTCTTCATCCATCTCTAGCACTTGTAATCAATCAAATTCATTGTATTATAACATATTCTAATCCAAAATAACTTTATACAAGCCATTTACTGCCTCAAAGCATTGGTTGTGGGTTTTTATCCCATTTGGGACCAAATTTTAACAAGTCTTTCTTCACACTTCTAAACATTCTTTATGCATGTCTAGCACTTGTAATCAATCAAATTCATTGTATTATAACATATTGTAACCTAAAATAACTTTATACAAGCCATTTACTGCCTCAAAGCATTGGTTGTAGGTTCTTATCCCATTTGGGACCAGATTTCAATAAGTCTTTCTTCACACTTCTAAACATTCTTCATCCATCTCTAGGGCTTGTAATCAATCAAATTCATTGTATTATAACATATTCTAACCCAAACTAACTTTATACAAGCCATTTACTGCCTCAAAGCATTGGTTGTGGGTTTTTATCCCATTTGGGACCAAATTTCAACAAGTCTTTCTTCAAACTTCTAAACATTCTTTATGCATGTCTAGCACTTGTAATCAATCAAATTCAGTGTATTATAACATATTCTAACAAAAAAATAACTTTATAAAGTCCATTTACAGCCTCAAAGAATTGGTTGTGGGTTCTTATCCCATTTGGGACCAAATTTTAACAAGTCTTGCTTCACACTTCTAAAGATTCTTCATCCATCTCTAGCACTTGTAATCAATCAAATTCATTGTATTATAACATATTCTAATCCAAAATAACTTTATACAAGCCATTTACTGCCTCAAAGCATTGGTTGTGGGTTTTTATCCCATTTGGGACCAAATTTTAACAAGTCTTTCTTCACATTTCTAAACATTCTTTATGCATGTCTAGCACTTGTAATCAATCAAATTCATTGTATTATAACATACTGTAACCTAAAATAACTTTATACAAGCCATTTACTGCCTTAAAGCATTTGTTGTGGGTTCTTATCCCATTTGGGACCAGATTTCAATAAGTCTTTCTTCACACTTCTAAACATTCTTCATCCATCTCTAGGGCTTGTAATTAATCAAATTCATTGTATTATAACATATTCTAACCCAAAATAACTTTATACAAGCCATTTACTGCCTCAAAGCATTGGTTGTGGGTTTTTATCCCATTTGGGACCAAATTTCAAAAAGTCTTTCTTCACACTTCTAAACATTCTTTATGCATGTCTAGCACTTGTAATCAATCAAATTCAGTGTATTATAACATATTCTAACAAAAAATAACTTTATAAAGTCCATTTACAGCCTCAAAGCATTGGTTGTGGATTCTTATCCCATCTGGGACCAGATTTCAATAAGTCTTGCGTCACACTTCTAAAGATTCTTCATCCATCTCTAGCACTTGTAATCAATCAAATTCATTGTATTATAACATATTCTAATCCAAAATAACTTTATACAAGCCATTTACTGCCTCAAAGCATTGGTTGTGGGTTTTTATCCCATTTGGGACCAAATTTTAACAAGTCTTTCTTCACACTTCTAAACATTCTTTATGCATGTCTAGCACTTGTAATCAATCAAATTCATTGTATTATAACATATTGTAACCTAAAATAACTTTATACAAGCCATTTACTGCCTCAAAGCATTGGTTGTGGGTTCTTATCCCATTTGGGACCAGATTTCAATAAGTCTTTCTTCACACTTCTAAACATTCTTCATCCATCTCTAGGGCTTGTAATCAATCAAATTCATTGTATTATAACATATTCTAACCCAAACTAACTTTATACAAGCCATTTACTGCCTCAAAGCATTGGTTGTGGGTTTTTATCCCATTTGGGACCAAATTTCAACAAGTCTTTCTTCAAACTTCTAAACATTCTTTATGCATGTCTAGCACTTGTAATCAATCAAATTCAGTGTATTATAACATATTCTAACAAAAAAATAACTTTATAAAGTCCATTTACAGCCTCAAAGCATTGGTTGTGGGTTCTTATCCCATTTGGGACCAAATTTTAACAAGTCTTGCTTCACACTTCTAAAGATTCTTCATCCATCTCTAGCACTTGTAATCAATCAAATTCATTGTATTATAACATATTCTAATCCAAAATAACTTTATACAAGCCATTTACTGCCTCAAAGCATTGGTTGTGGGTTTTTATCCCATTTGGGACCAAATTTTAACAAGTCTTTCTTCACACTTCTAAACATTCTTTATGCATGTCTAGCACTTGTAATCAATCAAATTCATTGTATTATAACATATTGTAACCTAAAATAACTTTATACAAGCCATTTACTGCCTTAAAGCATTGGTTGTGGGTTCTTATCCCATTTGGGACCAGATTTCAATAAGTCTTTCTTCACACTTCTAAACATTCTTCATCCATCTCTAGGGCTTGTAATTAATCAAATTCATTGTATTATAACATATTCTAACCCAAAATAACTTTATACAAGCCATTTACTGCCTCAAAGCATTGGTTGTGGGTTTTTATCCCATTTGGGACCAAATTTCAAAAAGTCTTTCTTCACACTTCTAAACATTCTTTATGCATGTCTAGCACTTGTAATCAATCAAATTCAGTGTATTATAACATATTCTAACAAAAAATAACTTTATAAAGTCCATTTAAAGGCTCAAAGCATTGGTTGTGGATTCTTATCCCATCTGGGACCAGATTTCAATAAGTCTTGCGTCACACTTCTAAAGATTCTTCATCCATCTCTAGCACTTGTAATCAATCAAATTCATTGTATTATAACATATTCTAATCCAAAATAACTTTATACAAGCCATTTACTGCCTCAAAGCATTGGTTGTGGGTTTTTATCCCATTTGGGACCAAATTTTAACAAGTCTTTCTTCACACTTCTAAACATTCTTTATGCATGTCTAGCACTTGTAATCAATCAAATTCATTGTATTATAACATATTGTAACCTAAAATAACTTTATACAAGCCATTTACTGCCTTAAAGCATTGGTTGTGGGTTCTTATCCCATTTGGGACCAGATTTCAATAAGTCTTTCTTCACACTTCTAAACATTCTTCATCCATCTCTAGGGCTTGTAATTAATCAAATTCATTGTATTATAACATATTCTAACCCAAAATAACTTTATACAAGCAATTTACTGCCTCAAAGCATTGGTTGTGGGTTTTTATCCCATTTGGGACCAAATTTCAAAAAGTCTTTCTTCACACTTCTAAACATTCTTTATGCATGTCTAGCACTTGTAATCAATCAAATTCAGTGTATTATAACATATTCTAACAAAAAATAACTTTATAAAGTCCATTTACAGCCTCAAAGCATTGGTTGTGGGTTCTTATCCCATCTGGGACCAGATTTCAATAAGTCTTGCGTCACACTTCTAAAGATTCTTCATCCATCTCTAGCACTTGTAATCAATCAAATTCATTGTATTATAACATATTCTAATCCAAAATAACTTTATACAAGCCATTTACTGCCTCAAAGCATTGGTTGTGGGTTTTTATCCCATTTGGGACCAAATTTTAACAAGTCTTTCTTCACACTTCTAAACATTCTTTATGCATGTCTAGCACTTGTAATCAATCAAATTCATTGTATTATAACATATTGTAACCTAAAATAACTTTATACAAGCCATTTACTGCCTCAAAGCATTGGTTGTGGGTTCTTATCCCATTTGGGACCAGATTTCAATAAGTCTTTCTTCACACTTCTAAACATTCTTCATCCATCTCTAGGGCTTGTAATCAATCAAATTCATTGTATTATAACATATTCTAACCCAAACTAACTTTATACAAGCCATTTACTGCCTCAAAGCATTGGTTGTGGGTTTTTATCCCATTTGGGACCAAATTTCAACAAGTCTTTCTTCACACTTCTAAACATTCTTTATGCATGTCTAGCACTTGTAATCAATCAAATTCAGTGTATTATAACATATTCTAACAAAAAAATAACTTTATAAAGTCCATTTACAGCCTCAAAGCATTGGTTGTGGGTTCTTATCCCATTTGGGACCAAATTATAACAAGTCTTGCTTCACACTTCTAAAGATTCTTCATCCATCTCTAGCACTTGTAATCAATCAAATTCATTGTATTATAACATATTCTAATCCAAAATAACTTTATACAAGCCATTTACTGCCTCAAAGCATTGGTTGTGGGTTTTTATCCCATTTGGGACCAAATTTTAACAAGTCTTTCTTCACACTTCTAAACATTCTTTATGCATGTCTAGCACTTGTAATCAATCAAATTCATTGTATTATAACATATTGTAACCTAAAATAACTTTATACAAGCCATTTACTGCCTTAAAGCATTGGTTGTGGGTTCTTATCCCATTTGGGACCAGATTTCAATAAGTCTTTCTTCACACTTCTAAACATTCTTCATCCATCTCTAGGGCTTGTAATTAATCAAATTCATTGTATTATAACATATTCTAACCCAAAATAACTTTATACAAGCCATTTACTGCCTCAAAGCATTGGTTGTGGGTTTTTATCCCATTTGGGACCAAATTTCAAAAAGTCTTTCTTCACACTTCTAAACATTCTTTATGCATGTCTAGCACTTGTAATCAATCAAATTCAGTGTATTATAACATATTCTAACAAAAAATAACTTTATAAAGTCCATTTACAGCCTCAAAGCATTGGTTGTGGATTCTTATCCCATATGGGACCAGATTTCAATAAGTCTTGCGTCACACTTCTAAAGATTCTTCATCCATCTCTAGCACTTGTAATCAATCAAATTCATTGTATTATAACATATTCTAATCCAAAATAACTTTATACAAGCCATTTACTGCCTCAAAGCATTGGTTGTGGGTTTTTATCCCATTTGGGACCAAATTTTAACAAGTCTTTCTTCACACTTCTAAACATTCTTTATGCATGTCTAGCACTTGTAATCAATCAAATTCATTGTATTATAACATATTGTAACCTAAAATAACTTTATACAAGCCATTTACTGCCTTAAAGCATTGGTTGTGGGTTCTTATCCCATTTGGGACCAGATTTCAATAAGTCTTTCTTCACACTTCTAAACATTCTTCATCCATCTCTAGGGCTTGTAATTAATCAAATTCATTGTATTATAACATATTCTAACCCAAAATAACTTTATACAAGCCATTTACTGCCTCAAAGCATTGGTTGTGGGTTTTTATCCCATTTGGGACCAAATTTCAAAAAGTCTTTCTTCACACTTCTAAACATTCTTTATGCATGTCTAGCACTTGTAATCAATCAAATTCAGTGTATTATAACATATTCTAACAAAAAATAACTTTATAAAGTCCATTTACAGCCTCAAAGCATTGGTTGTGGGTTCTTATCCCATCTGGGACCAGATTTCAATAAGTCTTGCGTCACACTTCTAAAGATTCTTCATCCATCTCTAGCACTTGTAATCAATCAAATTCATTGTATTATAACATATTCTAATCCAAAATAACTTTATACAAGCCATTTACTGCCTCAAAGCATTGGTTGTGGGTTCTTATCCCATTTGGGACCAGATTTCAATAAGTCTTTCTTCACACTTCTAAACATTCTTCATCCATCTCTAGGGCTTGTAATCAATCAAATTCATTGTATTATAACATATTCTAACCCAAAATAACTTTATACAAGCCATTTACTGCCTCAAAGCATTGGTTGTGGGTTTTTATCCTATTTGGGACCAAATTTCAACAAGTCTTTCTTCACACTTCTAAACATTCTTTATGCATGTCTAGCACTTGTAATCAATCAAATTCATTGTATTATAATATATTCTAACCCAAAATAACTTTATACAAGCCATTTACTGCCTCAAAGCATTGGTTGTGGGTTTTTATCCCATTTGGGACCAAATTTCAACATGTCTTTCTTCACACTTCTAAACATTCTTTATGCATGTCTAGCACTTGTAATCAATCAAATTCATTGTATTATATCATATTCTAACCCAAAATAACCTTATACAAGCCATTACTGCCTGAAAGCAATGATTGTGGGTTCTTATCCCATTTGGGACCAGATTTCAATAAGTCTTTCTTCACACTTCTAAACATTCTTTATGCATGTCTAGCACTTGTAATCAATCAAATTCAGTGTATTATAACATATTCTAACAAAAAATAACTTTATAAAGTCCATTTACAGCCTCAAAGCATTGGTTGTGGGTTCTTATCCCATCTGGGACCAGATTTCAATAAGTGTTGCTTCACACTTCTAAAGATTCTTCATCCATCTCTAGCACTTGTAATCAATCAAATTCATTGTATTATAACATATTCTAATCCAAAATAACTTTATACAAGCCATTTACTGCCTCAAAGCATTGGTTGTGGGTTTTTATCCCATTTGGGACCAAATTTTAACAAGTCTTCCTTCACACTTCTAAACATTCTTTATGCATGTCTAGCACTTGTTGTAAATTGGATATAGAAATGATCATGTTCGAGATGATCATGTCCGGGATCGAGAGATGATCACATCCGCGATCGAGTGCCTCGAGCCACGACCATCCGTACAAGCCCATCCGTACAGCCTCGACATCACCTCAAGCCTCATTGTCCAGTCCAATAAAGAGGCCCGTTTAAGGTTGCGAAGAAGAAGAAATGAGCATCTAGATCCTTCCCCTATGTGTTGTGACCGTTGGAGCTTCAAAACAAGAGACACTCACGTGATTGTTTAAGAAGAGACACAACATGGACCCGTCGCTTTCACTCGAACCTTGAAGCCAAAATATCTTGTATATTTGTTATTATTTTATACTCTTTGTAGTGTCCATATATAGTTTGTATCTAGGTCATTTTTATAAGTATGAAAAGAGAAGAACTCTCTTTCTTCACCACACTTCTCTCACCTTTCAAACTCGCATTCTTCTTCAAATCTTCCTCAAACTCACTTGTTCTTAATCTTCTCTAATTCCTTTCGAAAACTTACATGGTATCAGAGCCAGGTTCCTAAGATCCTAGCTATTCTCGTTCTCTAAGTACAATTTCTTCTTTCGGTTTCTAAGATTTTGAAAGCTTGAAGCTTGTTCTTGAAATTTTTGGTCATGGATGTCATGAAGAATTTGGTTATTCCGGTTACTCTCAAGGGAGGTAACTATTTGTTGTGGGCGAGGACCACAAAGACGGCCTTGTGTGGTCGTGGACTTTGGAGTCACATTGAGAAAGGTGAAGCTCCAAAGGAAAGTGAAGATGGCAAGGAGATTGTCCCTTGCGACGAGGTGAAGTGGTTTCAAGAAGACCAAACCGTTTTGGGGCTCATTCAAAACTCTCTAGAGGCGCCTATTCTTGAAGCATACTCATATTGTGAGACGGCAAAGGAGTTGTGGGATACACTCAAGAATGTTTTTGGAAATGTTACTAACTTGAACCGGGTTTTTGAAGTCAAACGTGCTATCAACAACCTCAGCCAAGAGGACATGGAGTTTACCAAGCATTTTGGAAAGTTTAGATCTCTTTGGGCAGAGCTTGAAATGTTGAGACCAAGCTCGATGGATCCGGTGGTCATCAACGAACGTCGTGAGCAAGATAAGGTGTTCGGTCTTCTCTTGACTTTAAATCCTTCTTACAATGACCTCATCAAACATATTCTTCGGTCCGACAAGCTTCCAAGTCTTGATGAGGTGTGTTCTCAAGTTCAACGAGAACACGGGTCCATGGGTTTGTTTGGTGGTAAGGGGGAGCTTGTGTCGGCTAACAATGTGGAGCTAGTGTCGGCTAACAAGAGCTACTACCGAGGACACAACAACAACAACAACAAGAGAAACATTCCTACTTGTCACCATTGCAAGAAACCGGGTCATATCAAGGATAAGTGTTGGGTACTTTACCCACACCTTCGCCCAAGAGAAGACAACCGAGAACCAAGGGCTAATCAAGCAAGCGTTTCCGGTGAGATCCAAGCTCCGGAGACAAAGGTACAAATTCTTGCGGAGAGTGGAGCAGCCATGGCCGCGTCTTCTGACTTGGTGAGGAGGTCTGACCTCGATGCACTCATCAAAGCTCTCAAGGAGTCGTCCGGTAAGGCTACTCTTGCTCTCAACACTTTAAAACCGCTTATTGTTGATTCCGGAGCATCTCACCATATGATTAGTGACTCTAAGTTAATTAGTGACATTAAACCGGCTATTGGAAATGTGGTTATTGCGAATGGAACTAAAGTACCGGTTAAAGGAGTAGGAGATTTAGAATTGTTTGATAAGAAATCTAAAGCTTTTTATATGCCTAGCTTTACTTCAAACTTGTTATCCGTTAAGAAAGCTACTACCGATTTGAATTGTTATGCAATATTTGGTCCTCACAATATTCATTTTCAGGATATTGAAACGAGTAAGGTGCTTGGCCATGGAGCCACTAAAGATGGCTTATATGTGCTTGAGGACTTGAAACTATCCCCTACTTTACCTTCATGCTTTAGTTCTATTCTTGTTAGTGCTAATAGTGCAATTTGGCATGCTAGACTTGGTCACCCTCACTCTCGTGCTTTAAATCTTATGTTGCCTAATATGTCTTTTAAAAATGATGATTGTGAAGCTTGTATTCTTGGCAAACATTGCAAAAGTGTTTATCCTAAATCAAGTACTATTTATGAGAATTGTTTTGATTTGATTCACTCGGATGTGTGGACATCACCTTGTTTATCTAGAGAAAATCAAAAGTATTATGTGACTTTTATTGATGAAAAATCCAAGTATACTTGGTTAACTTTGTTACCTTCAAAGGATAGAGTTCTTGAGGCCTTTATAAGTTTTCAAAATTATGTGACTAACCACTATAATGCCAAGATTAAGATTTTGAGATCAGATAATGGTGGGGAGTACACAAGTCATGCATTCAAACAATATTTAGCTAAACATGGGATCATTCAACAAACAAGTTGCCCGTATACACCACAACAAAATGGAGTGGCCGAGAGAAAGAACCGTCATCTCATGGAGGTGTCCCGATCAATGATGTTTCATACAAATGTGCCAAAGAGATTTTGGGGAGATGCCGTAGTAGCCGCATGCTACTTGATCAATCGCACACCAACAAAAATACTAAGCGATCTCTCTCCCTTTGAAATTCTTAATAAAACTAAACCATCTATTAGTCACTTACGTGTGTTTGGATGTGTTTGTTATGTGTTAAAACCAGGAGAGTTACGTAACAAGTTGGAGGCCAAGAGCACTAAGTGCATGCTTATAGGCTACTCCTCAACACAAAAAGGGTACAAGTGTTATGATCCGGAAGCTAGAAGAGTATTGGTTTCTAGAGATGTGAAGTTTGTAGAATCAAGTGGGTACTATGACAAGAGGAATTGGGATGAACTCAAGGACTTATCTCAATCACCTTCCGATCGTGCAACAAACCTTCGAGTAATCTTGGAGAAGCTCGGTCTAGATAGCTTCCAAGACAAGAATGGGTCTACCAAGACATCCACCTCGGATCAAGTAACAAATGATCAAGAAGCAAGTGCAAGTGACACACATCATGAAGAAGAACCATTAGATCATGGTGATGATGGACTTGATCATGAGTATAGTGAGGGCGAAGAGGGTTTAAATTCACTAAGTGAAGAAGAAGATCCTACACAAGAGGAGTCTATTGATGTGGATCAAGGAGAACAACCTCAAGAAGAAATTATTGAATTAAGAAGAAGTGAACGCATCAAGTCTCATCCCTCAAACTGGAAAAACACTCGGGTGTATTACAACAACGTAGCCGTGGCTCATCCAATACAAGCCGTGTGTACTCTAGCTCACTTGCCGATGGAATATCAAGTCTATCTTACCCAAGTAGATTCACATTGGATTCCCCAAAGCTATGATGAAGCTAAAGATCATAAAGAATGGAGAGATGCGGTAAACAATGAAGTTAAAGCCATGGAAGACAATCATACATGGAATGAAGCCGAGTTACCAAAGGGAAAGAAAGCGGTCACTTCACGGTGGATCTTTACGATCAAGTACAAAAGTAATGGAGAGATTGAACGTTACAAGGCTCGACTTGTAGCAAGGGGATTCACACAAACATATGGAGAAGACTATCTTGATACTTTTGCTCCGGTAGCCAAACTCCATACCATTCGAGTTGTGCTATCTTTGGCCGTTAACTTAGAATGGGAATTATGGCAAATGGACGTTAAGAATGCTTTTCTACAAGGCGAGTTAGAAGATGAGGTGTATATGAGACCACCACCGGGTCTAGAGGACACTATTGAATCCGGGAAGGTATTCAAACTCAACAAGGCCATATATGGATTAAAGCAATCCCCTCGAGCGTGGTATCACAAGTTGAGCAACACTTTGATGGAACGAGGTTTCAAGAGGTCTGAAGCCGATCATACCCTATTCACAATCACTAGCCAAGAAGGTATTGTAGTCATTCTTGTATATGTGGATGATATCATCATATCCGGGAATGACAAGGTAGGGATACAAGACACCAAATCCTTTCTAAAATCTGTTTTTGATATTAAAGATCTTGGTGAACTTAAGTATTTTCTTGGTATTGAAGTTTGTAGATCTAAGGAAGGTTTATTTATATCTCAACGAAAATATACACTTGACCTTTTGAATGAAGTTGGTAAATTAGGTTCAAGACCGGTGGCATCACCACTAGAAGTGGATTTCCAAGTTAACCGAGAGGGGGAGAAAGGAAATGAGCCATATGAAGATGCATCACAATATCGACGTCTAGTGGGTAAGCTTATTTACTTAACAATTACTAGACCTGACATTTGCTATTCCGTGAACCAGGTGAGTCAACATATGCAAGCCCCAACGGTGCATCATTGGAACATGGTGAACCGCATACTTAAGTATCTCAAGGGTGCACCGGGTCAAGGCATATGGATGGGGTGCAACAAGAACACGGAGCTAGTGGGGTATTGTGATGCGGATTATGCTGGAGATCATGGAGATAGGCGCTCGACAACCGGCTATTGCACATTCATTGGAGGGAACTTGGTGACTTGGAAGAGTAAGAAGCAAAAGGTGGTCTCTATGTCTAGTGCCGAGTCCGAGTATCGTGCCATGAGGAAGCTCACAACCGAGTTAATTTGGCTTAAGGCACTTCTTAAAGACTTGGGAGTTGAGTCATCAAAGCCAATCACAATGCATTGTGACAACCAAGCCGCAATACACATTGCATCCAACTGGGTGTTCCACGAAAGAACAAAGCACATCGAAGTAGATTGTCACAAAGTTAGAGAACAAGTTGGTCTTGGAGTCATCTTACCATGCTATACCGAGAGCTCGGAACAACTCGCGGACATCTTCACCAAAGCGGCTAGTCCACAAGTGTGTGATTATATACACTCCAAGCTCGGCCTTGTTGATCTCACCAAACCATAACACTCACACTCTTTTTCCCTTATGTATAGTTTTTCCCAAGTGGTTTTCTATACTAAGGTTTTTAATGAGGTGAGTGATTATATGTTCAAGTTTAACCTTAAAGACCTTCTTAAATGTTAAACTTGAGGGGGAGTGTAAATTGGATATAGAAATGATCATGTTCGAGATGATCATGTCCGGGATCGAGAGATGATCACATCCGCGATCGAGTGCCTCGAGCCACGACCATCCGTACAAGCCCATCCGTACAGCCTCGACATCACCTCAAGCCTCATTGTCCAGTCCAATAAAGAGGCCCGTTTAAGGTTGCGAAGAAGAAGAAATGAGCATCTAGATCCTTCCCCTATGTGTTGTGACCGTTGGAGCTTCAAAACAAGAGACACTCACGTGATTGTTTAAGAAGAGACACAACATGGACCCGTCGCTTTCACTCGAACCTTGAAGCCAAAATATCTTGTATATTTGTTATTATTTTATACTCTTTGTAGTGTCCATATATAGTTTGTATCTAGGTCATTTTTATAAGTATGAAAAGAGAAGAACTCTCTTTCTTCACCACACTTCTCTCACCTTTCAAACTCGCATTCTTCTTCAAATCTTCCTCAAACTCACTTGTTCTTAATCTTCTCTAATTCCTTTCGAAAACTTACATGGTATCAGAGCCAGGTTCCTAAGATCCTAGCTATTCTCGTTCTCTAAGTACAATTTCTTCTTTCGGTTTCTAAGATTTTGAAAGCTTGAAGCTTGTTCTTGAAATTTTTGGTACCAGATTTCAATAAGTCTTGCTTCACACTTCTAAAGATTCTTCATCCATCTCTAGCACTTGTAATCAATCAAATTCATTGTATTATAACATATTCTAATCCAAAATAACTTTATACAAGCCATTTACTGCCTCAAAGCATTGGTTGTGGGTTTTTATCCCATTTGGGACCAAATTTTAACAAGTCTTTCTTCACACTTCTAAACATTCTTTATGCATGTCTAGCACTTGTAATCAATCAAATTCATTGTATTATAACATATTGTAACCTAAAATAACTTTATACAAGTCATTTACTGTCTTAAAGCATTGGTTGTGGGTTCTTATCCCATTTGGGACCAGATTTCAATAAGTCTTTCTTCACACTTCTAAACATTCTTTATCCATCTCTAGGGCTTGTAATTAATCAAATTCATTGTATTATAACATATTCTAACCCAAAATAACTTTATACAAGCCATTTACTGCCTCAAAGCATTGGTTGTGGGTTTTTATCCCATTTGGGACCAAATTTCAAAAAGTCTTTCTTCACACTTCTAAACATTCTTTATGCATGTCTAGCACTTGTAATCAATCAAATTCAGTGTATTATAACATATTCTAACAAAAAATAACTTTATAAAGTCCATTTACAGCCTCAAAGCATTGGTTGTGGGTTCTTATCCCATCTGGGACCAGATTTCAATAAGTCTTGCGTCACACTTCTAAAGATTCTTCATCCATCTCTAGCACTTGTAATCAATCAAATTCATTGTATTATAACATATTCTAATCCAAAATAACTTTATACAAGCCATTTACTGCCTCAAAGCATTGGTTGTGGGTTTTTATCCCATTTGGGACCAAATTTTAACAAGTCTTTCTTCACACTTCTAAACATTCTTTATGCATGTCTAGCACTTGTAATCAATCAAATTCATTGTATTATAACATATTGTAACCTAAAATAACTTTATACAAGTCATTTACTGCCTTAAAGCATTGGTTGTGGGTTCTTATCCCATTTGGGACCAGATTTCAATAAGTCTTTCTTCACACTTCTAAACATTCTTCATCCATCTCTAGGGCTTGTAATTAATCAAATTCATTGTATTATAACATATTCTAACCCAAAATAACTTTATACAAGCCATTTACTGCCTCAAAGCATTGGTTGTGGGTTTTTATCCCATTTGGGACCAAATTTCAAAAAGTCTTTCTTCACACTTCTAAACATTCTTTATGCATGTCTAGCACTTGTAATCAATCAAATTCAGTGTATTATAACATATTCTAACAAAAAATAACTTTATAAAGTCCATTTACAGCCTCAAAGCATTGGTTGTGGATTCTTATCCCATCTGGGACCAGATTTCAATAAGTCTTGCGTCACACTTCTAAAGATTCTTCATCCATCTCTAGCACTTGTAATCAATCAAATTCATTGTATTATAACATATTCTAATCCAAAATAACTTTATACAAGCCATTTACTGCCTCAAAGCATTGGTTGTGGGTTTTTATCCCATTTGGGACCAAATTTTAACAAGTCTTTCTTCACACTTCTAAACATTCTTTATGCATGTCTAGCACTTGTAATCAATCAAATTCATTGTATTATAACATATTGTAACCTAAAATAACTTTATACAAGCCATTTACTGCCTCAAAGCATTGGTTGTGGGTTCTTATCCCATTTGGGACCAGATTTCAATAAGTCTTTCTTCACACTTGTAAACATTCTTCATCCATCTCTAGGGCTTGTAATCAATCAAATTCATTGTATTATAACATATTCTAACCCAAACTAACTTTATACAAGCCATTTACTGCCTCAAAGCATTGGTTGTGGGTTTTTATCCCATTTGGGACCAAATTTCAACAAGTCTTTCTTCACACTTCTAAACATTCTTTATGCATGTCTAGCACTTGTATATAAACCGGAACACCAAATTGGATGATCATGTTGATCATGATCGAGAAGTGTCATCGACCGATCATGGTCGATCCGGATCGAGAAATCATCAACCGACCGTACGGCCGTCCGTACATCACTCGATCTCCACCAAAGCCGTCCGTACAACCTTTCGATCAGGCCCATCCCCAAGTCATTCACTTCAGCCCATTTAAAGACCCTTATTCGTAGAAGACATGTTGAAAAGAAGAAGGCCTAGATCCTTCTTTTGTGACCGTTGGAGCTAGCGCAAGTGGGAAGAGTCACATGTTCTCTTAAACACTTTTACCTAGACATGTCGCTTTCCTTAAGTCAAATTGTATAGCATCTAGGGTTTTGGTAGCTTGTTTATAAATAGCTTTGTAATAGGTTCTAAATAATGTAAGTAGAGTTTTCACACTCTTTCTTCTATTCTCTCTCATTTTCGCAAACCAAAACTCCACTCTTCTCCCTTGTTCGATCCAACTCTTCTAATCTCTTTCTTCACTCGATCTTTTTATTCAAATCTTACATGGTATCAGAGCCAGGTTGCTCTTAATCAACCAATAATCTCACCCACCTCATTCGCATCTCTATTCTTCTTCTTTACAAACTCGTTCTTGAAACCATTCATTGTTTCACTCTTTTACCCGTCGGTCACTAGCTTTACCCAACGGTCCATACTCCATGGAAGGTCTCAAGAACTTGGTTGTTCCAGTTACTCTCAAAGGTGGGAACTACTTGTTGTGGGCAAGAACCACTAAAACAGCCTTGTGCGGTCGTGGGTTGTGGAGTCACATCGAGAAGAGTGAAGCTCCAAAAGATGCAACCACACGAGAAGGGAAAGAGATAGTCCCGATTGATGAAGAGAAATGGTTCCAAGAGGACCAGAATGTTCTTGCTCTCATCCAAAACTCTCTAGATGCTCCTATCCTTGAAGCATACTCCTATTGCGAAACCGCAAAGGAGCTATGGGATACTCTCAAGAATGTTTTTGGTAACATTACCAATCTAAACCGTGTCTTTGAGGTTAAGAGAGCCATCAACAATCTTAGCCAAGAAGACATGGAGTTTACCAAACATTTTGGGAAGTTTAGATCCCTATGGGCTGAGCTTGAAATGCTAAGGCCAAACACGATGGATCCGGCGGTCATCAACGAACGCCGTGAGCAAGACAAGGTGTTCGGTCTTCTCCTCACCTTGAATGCGTCGTACAACGACCTCATTAAGCACATACTCCGGGCGGACAAGCTTCCAAGTCTTGATGAAGTATGCTCTCAAGTGCAAAGAGAACATGGCTCCATGGGTTTGTTTGGTGGAAAAGGAGAACTTGTCACCGCTAATCAAGTTGAAGTTGCCTCGGCCAACAAAAGCTACTATAGGGGAAACAACAACAACAACAACGGTCACAAGAGGCCCTTTTGCCACCATTGCAAGAAGAACGGTCATGTTCGTGAGAAGTGTTGGATACTTCACCCTCACCTTCGCCCGAGAGATGACAACAATGAGCCTCGAGCCCACTTGGCAAGCACATCCGGTGAAGCAAACCATCCGGAAGTCAAGTCTCAAGTCATTGAAGGAGGTGCCACTGCTCTAAATGCATCCTCGGAGCTGGTGAGGCGATCCGACCTCGATGCTCTCATCAAGGCACTCAAAGAATCATCCGGTAATGTGAATCTTGCTCTTAACTCCATTAAACCGCTTATAGTAGACTCCGGAGCCTCTCATCACATGATTAGTGATTCAAAATTAATTAGTGATATAGAACCGGCTTTAGGAAATGTAACTATAGCTAATGGAGATAAGGTACCGGTTAAAGGGATTGGAACATTGAAGTTGTTTAACAAAAATACAAAAGCTTTCTATATGCCTAACTTTGCTTCTAATCTAGTCTCGGTTAAGAAAGCTACTAGGGATCTTAATTGTCATGTTATATTCGGCCCTAATGATGTGTATTTTCAGGATATTGAGACAAGTAAACTTCTTGGTCAAGGCAAGACCAAAGATGATCTCTATGTTCTTAAGACTACCGACTTATCTACCTCTTCCTCATCATGTTTTAGTTCTATTGTTGTTAGTGCTAATAGTGCTATTTGGCATGCTAGACTTGGTCACCCTCATACTCGTGCTTTAAGTTTAATGTTGCCTAATGTTTCTTTTAAGAATGACGAATGTGAAGCTTGTATTCTTGGCAAACATTGCAAATCGGTTTTTCCAAAATCTATGACTATTTATGATAATTGCTTTGATCTTGTTCATTCGGATGTGTGGACATCACCTTGCATGTCTAGAGAAAACCATAAGTACTTTGTCACTTTTATTGATGAGAAATCTAAATATACTTGGCTAACCTTGCTTCCTACTAAAGATAGGGTCCTAGAAGCTTTCACAAATTTTCAAAATTATGTGACTAATCACTTTAATGCCAAGATTAAGATTTTGAGATCAGATAATGGAGGGGAGTATACTGGTCTTGCATTCAAACAACACCTCAACAAACATGGAATCATTCACCAAACTAGTTGCCCATACACTCCACAACAAAACGGTGTAGCCGAGAGGAAAAATAGACATCTCATGGAAGTGGCTAGATCAATGATGTTCCATACAAACGTTCCAAAACGTTTTTGGGGTGATGCCGTTGTATCCGCATGCTACTTGATCAACCGGACTCCAACAAAAATACTAAGCGATCTCTCACCCTTTGAAGTACTTAATAAAATTAAACCGTCTCTCAATCACTTACGTGTGTTTGGGTGTGTGTGTTATGTGTTAAAACCAGGAGAACTCCGGAACAAACTTGAAGCTAAGAGTGTCAAAGGAATGTTCATCGGATATTCTATCACGCAAAAGGGATACAAATGCTATGATCCGGAAACAAGGAAAGTAATGGTGTCTCGAGATGTTAAGTTTGTGGAAACTAAGGGCTACTATGACGAAAAGAATTGGGAAAGCTTGAAAGACTTATCTCAATCTACTTCCGACCGAGCCACAAACCTTCGGATGATTCTTGAAAAGCTCGGTCTCGAAAACATTCAAGCTTCTAATCAAAGACCCACCTTTCCGGAAGAGCCTATCCCGAGAGAAGAAGATGAGGATCTAGCTCCGGAAAACCAAAATGATGAGACTAATGATCTAGACAATGAGTATGGTGAAGGAGAGGAAGGTTTGAACTCACTTGGAAGTGAATCCGAGTCCGATACCCAAGAAAATGTGCCTCAAGATGAAGATGTTGTTCATCTTAGAAGAAGTGAACGTCTTAAACAACCACCATCAAATTGGAGAAACACTCGAGTCTACTACAACAACATGGCGGTGGCCCATCCGATCCAAGCTGTGTGCACTCTTGCACATTTCCCGAGTGAACATCAAGCATATCTAACGCAAGTGGACTCTCATTGGATTCCACAAACATATGAAGAAGCTCGGGAACACAAAGAATGGAGAGATGCGGTGGAAAATGAAACAAAGGCCATGGAATCAAACCATACTTGGGATGAGTCCGAACTACCTAAAGGGAAGAAGGCAGTCACCTCTAGATGGATATTCACTATCAAGTACAAGAGTGACGGGGGGATAGAACGCTATAAAGCTCGGCTTGTAGCTAGAGGTTTTACACAAACATATGGAGAAGACTATCTTGATACATTTGCTCCGGTAGCTAAACTCCACACCGTCCGAGTGGTTCTCTCATTAGCCGTGAACTTGGAATGGGAATTATGGCAAATGGATGTTAAGAATGCATTTCTTCAAGGAGAACTTGAGGATGAAGTCTACATGAGACCACCACCGGGCATGGAAGATACAATAGCTCCCGGAAAAGTTTTGAAGCTCAAGAAAGCTATCTACGGACTTAAACAATCACCAAGAGCTTGGTACCACAAGCTCAGTACAACACTAATGGGTAGAGGCTTCAAGAAGTCGGAAGCTGATCACACTCTCTTCACCCTACCAAGTAAAGAAGGTATTGTAGTCATTCTTGTGTATGTTGATGATATCATCATATCCGGAAATGACAAGGTAGGGATTCAAGATACAAAAGGTTTTCTTAAAACTGTTTTTGATATTAAAGATCTTGGAGAACTAAAATATTTTCTTGGTATAGAAGTGTGTAGATCCAAAGAAGGATTGTTTTTGTCACAAAGAAAGTATGCTCTTGACCTTTTAAATGAAGTAGGGAAGCTTGGATCAAGACCGGTAGCAGCTCCTCTTGACCCGGATTACCAAACAAATGGAAAGGGGGAGCTTGGAGAAGAACCATTTGATGATCCTACACAATACCGACGACTAGTAGGTAAGTTAATTTATCTTACCATTACACGACCTGATATTTGTTTTGCTGTGAATCAGGTCTCTCAACACATGCAAGCTCCAACCATGCACCATTGGGATATGGTGAGTCGGATACTCAAGTACATCAAAGGTGCTCCGGGCCAAGGCATTTGGATGGGTTGCAACAACAATACAGAACTTGTGGGGTATTGTGATGCGGATTATGCTGGAGATAGAAAGGATAGAAGATCAACAACCGGATATTGCACATTCATTGGAGGCAACCTAGTCACATGGAAAAGCAAAAAGCAAAAAGTGGTGTCTCTCTCTAGTGCCGAGTCGGAATATAGAGCAATGAGGAAGCTCACAACCGAATTGATATGGCTTAAAGCTCTTCTTAAAGATCTTAGAGTGGAATCATCAAGTCCGATCACTATGCATTGTGATAATGAAGCCGCTATACATATTGCATCAAACTCGGTATTCCACGAAAGAACGAAGCACATCGAAGTCGATTGTCACAAGGTCCGAGAGCAAGTTGGATTGGGAGTTATTCTACCTTGTTACACCGAAAGCTCCGAGCAATTAGCAGACATCTTTACCAAAGCAGCAAGTCCACAAGTTTGTGAGTACATTCATTCTAAACTTGGCCTTGTGGACCTCTCCAAGCCATAATGCCTACACTCTTTTTCCCTTAGTATAGATTTTTCCCAAGTGGTTTTTCTATACTAAGGTTTTTAATGAGGTAGGTGTTCATAGCTCCAAGCTTAGTTTTAAAACTCTTTAGAACTAAGCTTGAGGGGGAGTATAAACCGGAACACCAAATTGGATGATCATGTTGATCATGATCGAGAAGTGTCATCGACCGATCATGGTCGATCCGGATCGAGAAATCATCAACCGACCGTACGGCCGTCCGTACATCACTCGATCTCCACCAAAGCCGTCCGTACAACCTCTCGATCAGGCCCATCCCCAAGTCATTCACTTCAGCCCATTTAAAGACCCTTATTCGTAGAAGACATGTTGAAAAGAAGAAGGCCTAGATCCTTCTTTTGTGACCGTTGGAGCTAGCGCAAGTGGGAAGAGTCACATGTTCTCTTAAACACTTTTACCTAGACATGTCGCTTTCCTTAAGTCAAATTGTATAGCATCTAGGGTTTTGGTAGCTTGTTTATAAATAGCTTTGTAATAGGTTCTAAATAATGTAAGTAGAGTTTTCACACTCTTTCTTCTATTCTCTCTCATTTTCGCAAACCAAAACTCCACTCTTCTCCCTTGTTCGATCCAACTCTTCTAATCTCTTTCTTCACTCGATCTTTTTATTCAAATCTTACATTGTAATCAATCAAATTCAGTGTATTATAACATATTCTAACAAAAAAATAACTTTATAAAGTCCATTTACAGCCTCAAAGCATTGGTTGTGGGTTCTTATCCCATTTGGGACCAAATTTTAACAAGTCTTGCTTCACACTTCTAAAGATTCTTCATCCATCTCTAGCACTTGTAATCAATCAAATTCATTGTATTATAACATATTCTAATCCAAAATAACTTTATACAAGCCATTTACTGCCTCAAAGCATTGGTTGTGGGTTTTTATCCCATTTGGGACCAAATTTTAACAAGTCTTTCTTCACACTTCTAAACATTCTTTATGCATGTCTAGCACTTGTAATCAATCAAATTCATTGTATTATAACATATTGTAACCTAAAATAACTTTATACAAGCCATTTACTGCCTTAAAGCATTGGTTGTGGGTTCTTATCCCATTTGGGACCAGATTTCAATAAGTCTTTCTTCACACTTCTAAACATTCTTCATCCATCTCTAGGGCTTGTAATTAATCAAATTCATTGTATTATAACATATTCTAACCCAAAATAACTTTATACAAGCCATTTACTGCCTCAAAGCATTGGTTGTGGGTTTTTATCCCATTTGGGACCAAATTTCAAAAAGTCTTTCTTCACACTTCTAAACATTCTTTATGCATGTCTAGCACTTGTAATCAATCAAATTCAGTGTATTATAACATATTCTAACAAAAAATAACTTTATAAAGTCCATTTACAGCCTCAAAGCATTGGTTGTGGGTTCTTATCCCATCTGGGACCAGATTTCAATAAGTCTTGCGTCACACTTCTAAAGATTCTTCATCCATCTCTAGCACTTGTAATCAATCAAATTCATTGTATTATAACATATTCTAATCCAAAATAACTTTATACAAGCCATTTACTGCCTCAAAGCATTGGTTGTGGGTTTTTATCCCATTTGGGACCAAATTTTAACAAGTCTTTCTTCACACTTCTAAACATTCTTTATGCATGTCTAGCACTTGTAATCAATCAAATTCATTGTATTATAACATATTGTAACCTAAAATAACTTTATACAAGCCATTTACTGCCTCAAAGCATTGGTTGTGGGTTCTTATCCCATTTGGGACCAGATTTCAATAAGTCTTTCTTCACACTTCTAAACATTCTTCATCCATCTCTAGGGCTTGTAATCAATCAAATTCATTGTATTATAACATATTCTAACCCAAACTAACTTTATACAAGCCATTTACTGCCTCAAAGCACTGGTTGTGGGTTTTTATCCCATTTGGGACCAAATTTCAACAAGTCTTTCTTCACACTTCTAAACATTCTTTATGCATGTCTAGCACTTGTAATCAATCAAATTCAGTGTATTATAACATATTCTAACAAAAAAATAACTTTATAAAGTCCATTTACAGCCTCAAAGCATTGGTTGTGGGTTCTTATCCCATTTGGGACCAAATTTTAACAAGTCTTGCTTCACACTTCTAAAGATTCTTCATCCATCTCTAGCACTTGTAATCAATCAAATTCATTGTATTATAACATATTCTAATCCAAAATAACTTTATACAAGCCATTTACTGCCTCAAAGCATTGGTTGTGGGTTTTTATCCCATTTGGGACCAAATTTTAACAAGTCTTTCTTCACACTTCTAAACATTCTTTATGCATGTCTAGCACTTGTAATCAATCAAATTCATTGTATTATAACATATTGTAACCTAAAATAACTTTATACAAGCCATTTACTGCCTTAAAGCATTGGTTGTGGGTTCTTATCCCATTTGGGACCAGATTTCAATAAGTCTTTCTTCACACTTCTAAACATTCTTCATCCATCTCTAGGGCTTGTAATTAATCAAATTCATTGTATTATAACATATTCTAACCCAAAATAACTTTATACAAGCCATTTACTGCCTCAAAGCATTGGTTGTGGGTTTTTATCCCATTTGGGACCAAATTTCAAAAAGTCTTTCTTCACACTTCTAAACATTCTTTATGCATGTCTAGCACTTGTAATCAATCAAATTCAGTGTATTATAACATATTCTAACAAAAAATAACTTTATAAAGTCCATTTACAGCCTCAAAGCATTGGGTGTGGATTCTTATCCCATTTGGGACCAGATTTCAATAAGTCTTGCGTCACACTTCTAAAGATTCTTCATCCATCTCTAGCACTTGTAATCAATCAAATTCATTGTATTATAACATATTCTAATCCAAAATAACTTTATACAAGCCATTTACTGCCTCAAAGCATTGGTTGTGGGTTCTTATCCCATTTGGGACCAGATTTCAATAAGTCTTTCTTCACACTTCTAAACATTCTTCATCCATCTCTAGGGCTTGTAATCAATCAAATTCATTGTATTATAACATATTCTAACCCAAACTAACATTATACAAGCCATTTACTGCCTCAAAGCATTGGTTGTGGGTTTTTATCCCATTTGGGACCAAATTTCAACAAGTCTTTCTTCACACTTCTAAACATTCTTTATGCATGTCTAGCACTTGTAATCAATCAAATTCAGTGTATTATAACATATTCTAACAAAAAATAACTTTATAAAGTCCATTTACAGCCTCAAAGCATTGGTTGTGGGTTCTTATCCCATCTGGGACCAGATTTCAATAAGTCTTACTTCACACTTCTAAAGATTCTTCATCCATCTCTAGCACTTGTAATTAATCAAATTCATTGTATTATAACATATTCTAACCCAAACTAACTTTATACAAGCCATTTACTGCCTCAAAGCATTGGTTGTGGGTTTTTATCCCATTTGGGACCAAATTTCAAAAAGTCTTTCTTCACACTTCTAAACATTCTTTATGCATGTCTAGCACTTGTAATCAATCAAATTCAGTGTATTATAACATATTCTAACAAAAAATAACTTTATAAAGTCCATTTACAGCCTCAAAGCATTGGTTGTGGATTCTTATCCCATCTGGGACCAGATTTCAATAAGTCTTGCGTCACACTTCTAAAGATTCTTCATCCATCTCTAGCACTTGTAATCAATCAAATTCATTGTATTATAACATATTCTAATCCAAAATAACTTTATACAAGCCATTTACTGCCTCAAAGCATTGGTTGTGGGTTTTTATCCCATTTGGGACCAAATTTTAACAAGTCTTTCTTCACACTTCTAAACATTCTTTATGCATGTCTAGCACTTGTAATCAATAAAATTCATTGTATTATAACATATTGTAACCTAAAATAACTTTATACAAGCCATTTACTGCCTCAAAGCATTGGTTGTGGGTTCTTATCCCATTTGGGACCAGATTTCAATAAGTCTTTCTTCACACTTCTAAACATTCTTCATCCATCTCTAGGGCTTGTAATTAATCAAATTCATTGTATTATAACATATTCTAACCCAAAATAACTTTATACAAGCCATTTACTGCCTCAAAGCATTGGTTGTGGGTTTTTATCCCATTTGGGACCAAATTTCAAAAAGTCTTTCTTCACACTTCTAAACATTCTTTATGCATGTCTAGCACTTGTAATCAATCAAATTCAGTGTATTATAACATATTCTAACAAAAAATAACTTTATAAAGTCCATTTACAGCCTCAAAGCATTGGTTGTGGGTTCTTATCCCATCTGGGACCAGATTTCAATAAGTCTTGCGTCACACTTCTAAAGATTCTTCATCCATCTCTAGCACTTGTAATCAATCAAATTCATTGTATTATAACATATTCTAATCCAAAATAACTTTATACAAGCCATTTACTGCCTCAAAGCATTGGTTGTGGGTTTTTATCCCATTTGGGACCAAATTTTAACAAGTCTTTCTTCACACTTCTAAACATTCTTTATGCATGTCTAGCACTTGTAATCAATCAAATTCATTGTATTATAACATATTGTAACCTAAAATAACTTTATACAAGCCATTTACTGCCTCAAAGCATTGGTTGTGGGTTCTTATCCCATTTGGGACCAGATTTCAATAAGTCTTTCTTCACACTTCTAAACATTCTTCATCCATCTCTAGGGCTTGTAATCAATCAAATTCATTGTATTATAACATATTCTAACCCAAACTAACTTTATACAAGCCATTTACTGCCTCAAAGCACTGGTTGTGGGTTTTTATCCCATTTGGGACCAAATTTCAACAAGTCTTTCTTCACACTTCTAAACATTCTTTATGCATGTCTAGCACTTGTAATCAATCAAATTCAGTGTATTATAACATATTCTAACAAAAAAATAACTTTATAAAGTCCATTTACAGCCTCAAAGCATTGGTTGTGGGTTCTTATCCCATTTGGGACCAAATTTTAACAAGTCTTGCTTCACACTTCTAAAGATTCTTCATCCATCTCTAGCACTTGTAATCAATCAAATTCATTGTATTATAACATATTCTAATCCAAAATAACTTTATACAAGCCATTTACTGCCTCAAAGCATTGGTTGTGGGTTTTTATCCCATTTGGGACCAAATTTTAACAAGTCTTTCTTCACACTTCTAAACATTCTTTATGCATGTCTAGCACTTGTAATCAATCAAATTCATTGTATTATAACATATTGTAACCTAAAATAACTTTATACAAGCCATTTACTGCCTTAAAGCATTGGTTGTGGGTTCTTATCCCATTTGGGACCAGATTTCAATAAGTCTTTCTTCACACTTCTAAACATTCTTCATCCATCTCTAGGGCTTGTAATTAATCAAATTCATTGTATTATAACATATTCTAACCCAAAATAACTTTATACAAGCCATTTACTGCCTCAAAGCATTGGTTGTGGGTTTTTATCCCATTTGGGACCAAATTTCAAAAAGTCTTTCTTCACACTTCTAAACATTCTTTATGCATGTCTAGCACTTGTAATCAATCAAATTCAGTGTATTATAACATATTCTAACAAAAAATAACTTTATAAAGTCCATTTACAGCCTCAAAGCATTGGGTGTGGATTCTTATCCCATTTGGGACCAGATTTCAATAAGTCTTGCGTCACACTTCTAAAGATTCTTCATCCATCTCTAGCACTTGTAATCAATCAAATTCATTGTATTATAACATATTCTAATCCAAAATAACTTTATACAAGCCATTTACTGCCTCAAAGCATTGGTTGTGGGTTCTTATCCCATTTGGGACCAGATTTCAATAAGTCTTTCTTCACACTTCTAAACATTCTTCATCCATCTCTAGGGCTTGTAATCAATCAAATTCATTGTATTATAACATATTCTAACCCAAACTAACATTATACAAGCCATTTACTGCCTCAAAGCATTGGTTGTGGGTTTTTATCCCATTTGGGACCAAATTTCAACAAGTCTTTCTTCACACTTCTAAACATTCTTTATGCATGTCTAGCACTTGTAATCAATCAAATTCAGTGTATTATAACATATTCTAACAAAAAATAACTTTATAAAGTCCATTTACAGCCTCAAAGCATTGGTTGTGGGTTCTTATCCCATCTGGGACCAGATTTCAATAAGTCTTACTTCACACTTCTAAAGATTCTTCATCCATCTCTAGCACTTGTAATTAATCAAATTCATTGTATTATAACATATTCTAACCCAAACTAACTTTATACAAGCCATTTACTGCCTCAAAGCATTGGTTGTGGGTTTTTATCCCATTTGGGACCAAATTTCAAAAAGTCTTTCTTCACACTTCTAAACATTCTTTATGCATGTCTAGCACTTGTAATCAATCAAATTCAGTGTATTATAACATATTCTAACAAAAAATAACTTTATAAAGTCCATTTACAGCCTCAAAGCATTGGTTGTGGATTCTTATCCCATCTGGGACCAGATTTCAATAAGTCTTGCGTCACACTTCTAAAGATTCTTCATCCATCTCTAGCACTTGTAATCAATCAAATTCATTGTATTATAACATATTCTAATCCAAAATAACTTTATACAAGCCATTTACTGCCTCAAAGCATTGGTTGTGGGTTTTTATCCCATTTGGGACCAAATTTTAACAAGTCTTTCTTCACACTTCTAAACATTCTTTATGCATGTCTAGCACTTGTAATCAATAAAATTCATTGTATTATAACATATTGTAACCTAAAATAACTTTATACAAGCCATTTACTGCCTCAAAGCATTGGTTGTGGGTTCTTATCCCATTTGGGACCAGATTTCAATAAGTCTTTCTTCACACTTCTAAACATTCTTCATCCATCTCTAGGGCTTGTAATTAATCAAATTCATTGTATTATAACATATTCTAACCCAAAATAACTTTATACAAGCCATTTACTGCCTCAAAGCATTGGTTGTGGGTTTTTATCCCATTTGGGACCAAATTTCAAAAAGTCTTTCTTCACACTTCTAAACATTCTTTATGCATGTCTAGCACTTGTAATCAATCAAATTCAGTGTATTATAACATATTCTAACAAAAAATAACTTTATAAAGTCCATTTACAGCCTCAAAGCATTGGTTGTGGGTTCTTATCCCATCTGGGACCAGATTTCAATAAGTCTTGCGTCACACTTCTAAAGATTCTTCATCCATCTCTAGCACTTGTAATCAATCAAATTCATTGTATTATAACATATTCTAATCCAAAATAACTTTATACAAGCCATTTACTGCCTCAAAGCATTGGTTGTGGGTTTTTATCCCATTTGGGACCAAATTTTAACAAGTCTTTCTTCACACTTCTAAACATTCTTTATGCATGTCTAGCACTTGTAATCAATCAAATTCATTGTATTATAACATATTGTAACCTAAAATAACTTTATACAAGCCATTTACTGCCTCAAAGCATTGGTTGTGGGTTCTTATCCCATTTGGGACCAGATTTCAATAAGTCTTTCTTCACACTTCTAAACATTCTTCATCCATCTCTAGGGCTTGTAATCAATCAAATTCATTGTATTATAACATATTCTAACCCAAACTAACTTTATACAAGCCATTTACTGCCTCAAAGCATTGGTTGTGGGTTTTTATCCCATTTGGGACCAAATTTCAACAAGTCTTTCTTCACACTTCTAAACATTCTTTATGCATGTCTAGCACTTGTAATCAATCAAATTCAGTGTATTATAACATATTCTAACAAAAAAATAACTTTATAAAGTCCATTTACAGCCTCAAAGCATTGGTTGTGGGTTCTTATCCCATTTGGGACCAAATTTTAACAAGTCTTGCTTCACACTTCTAAAGATTCTTCATCCATCTCTAGCACTTGTAATCAATCAAATTCATTGTATTATAACATATTCTAATCCAAAATAACTTTATACAAGCCATTTACTGCCTCAAAGCATTGGTTGTGGGTTTTTATCCCATTTGGGACCAAATTTTAACAAGTCTTTCTTCACACTTCTAAACATTCTTTATGCATGTCTAGCACTTGTAATCAATCAAATTCATTGTATTATAACATATTGTAACCTAAAATAACTTTATACAAGCCATTTACTGCCTTAAAGCATTGGTTGTGGGTTCTTATCCCATTTGGGACCAGATTTCAATAAGTCTTTCTTCACACTTCTAAACATTCTTCATCCATCTCTAGGGCTTGTAATTAATCAAATTCATTGTATTATAACATATTCTAACCCAAAATAACTTTATACAAGCCATTTACTGCCTCAAAGCATTGGTTGTGGGTTTTTATCCCATTTGGGACCAAATTTCAAAAAGTCTTTCTTCACACTTCTAAACATTCTTTATGCATGTCTAGCACTTGTAATCAATCAAATTCAGTGTATTATAACATATTCTAACAAAAAATAACTTTATAAAGTCCATTTACAGCCTCAAAGCATTGGTTGTGGGTTCTTATCCCATCTGGGACCAGATTTCAATAAGTCTTGCGTCACACTTCTAAAGATTCTTCATCCATCTCTAGCACTTGTAATCAATCAAATTCATTGTATTATAACATATTCTAATCCAAAATAACTTTATACAAGCCATTTACTGCCTCAAAGCATTGGTTGTGGGTTTTTATCCCATTTGGGACCAAATTTTAACAAGTCTTTCTTCACACTTCTAAACATTCTTTATGCATGTCTAGCACTTGTAATCAATCAAATTCATTGTATTATAACATATTGTAACCTAAAATAACTTTATACAAGCCATTTACTGCCTCAAAGCATTGGTTGTGGGTTCTTATCCCATTTGGGACCACATTTCAATAAGTCTTTCTTCACACTTCTAAACATTCTTCATCCATCTCTACGGCTTGTAATCAATCAAATTCATTGTATTATAACATATTCTAACCCAAACTAACTTTATACAAGCCATTTACTGCCTCAAAGCATTGGTTGTGGGTTTTTATCCCATTTGGGACCAAATTTCAACAAGTCTTTCTTCACACTTCTAAACATTCTTTATGCATGTCTAGCACTTGTAATCAATCAAATTCAGTGTATTATAACATATTCTAACAAAAAAATAACTTTATAAAGTCCATTTACAGCCTCAAAGCATTGGTTGTGGGTTCTTATCCCATTTGGGACCAAATTTTAACAAGTCTTGCTTCACACTTCTAAAGATTCTTCATCCATCTCTAGCACTTGTAATCAATCAAATTCATTGTATTATAACATATTCTAATCCAAAATAACTTTATACAAGCCATTTACTGCCTCAAAGCATTGGTTGTGGGTTTTTATCCCATTTGGGACCAAATTTTAACAAGTCTTTCTTCACACTTATAAACATTCTTTATGCATGTCTAGCACTTGTAATCAATCAAATTCATTGTATTATAACATATTGTAACCTAAAATAACTTTATACAAGCCATTTACTGCCTTAAAGCATTGGTTGTGGGTTCTTATCCCATTTGGGACCAGATTTCAATAAGTCTTTCTTCACACTTCTAAACATTCTTCATCCATCTCTAGGGCTTGTAATTAATCAAATTCATTGTATTATAACATATTCTAACCCAAAATAACTTTATACAAGCCATTTACTGCCTCAAAGCATTGGTTGTGGGTTTTTATCCCATTTGGGACCAAATTTCAAAAAGTCTTTCTTCACACTTCTAAACATTCTTTATGCATGTCTAGCACTTGTAATCAATCAAATTCAGTGTATTATAACATATTCTAACAAAAAATAACTTTATAAAGTCCATTTACAGCCTCAAAGCATTGGTTGTGGATTCTTATCCCATTTGGGACCAGATTTCAATAAGTCTTGCGTCACACTTCTAAAGATTCTTCATCCATCTCTAGCACTTGTAATCAATCAAATTCATTGTATTATAACATATTCTAATCCAAAATAACTTTATACAAGCCATTTACTGCCTCAAAGCATTGGTTGTGGGTTCTTATCCCATTTGGGACCAGATTTCAATAAGTCTTTCTTCACACTTCTAAACATTCTTCATCCATCTCTAGGGCTTGTAATCAATCAAATTCATTGTATTATAACATATTCTAACCCAAACTAACTTTATACAAGCCATTTACTGCCTCAAAGCATTGGTTGTGGGTTTTTATCCCATTTGGGACCAAATTTCAACAAGTCTTTCTTCACACTTCTAAACATTCTTTATGCATGTCTAGCACTTGTAATCAATCAAATTCAGTGTATTATAACATATTCTAACAAAAAATAACTTTATAAAGTCCATTTACAGCCTCAAAGCATTGGTTGTGGGTTCTTATCCCATCTGGGACCAGATTTCAATAAGTCTTGCTTCACACTTCTAAAGATTCTTCATCCATCTCTAGCACTTGTAATCAATCAAATTCATTGTATTATAACATATTCTAACCCAAACTAACTTTATACAAGCCATTTACTGCCTCAAAGCATTGGTTGTGGGTTTTTATCCCATTTGGGACCAAATTTCAAAAAGTCTTTCTTCACACTTCTAAACATTCTTTATGCATGTCTAGCACTTGTAATCAATCAAATTCAGTGTATTATAACATATTCTAACAAAAAATAACTTTATAAAGTCCATTTACAGCCTCAAAGCATTGGTTGTGGATTCTTATCCCATCTGGGACCAGATTTCAATAAGTCTTGCGTCACACTTCTAAAGATTCTTCATCCATCTCTAGCACTTGTAATCAATCAAATTCATTGTATTATAACATATTCTAATCCAAAATAACTTTATACAAGCCATTTACTGCCTCAAAGCATTGGTTGTGGGTTTTTATCCCATTTGGGACCAAATTTTAACAAGTCTTTCTTCACACTTCTAAACATTCTTTATGCATGTCTAGCACTTGTAATCAATAAAATTCATTGTATTATAACATATTGTAACCTAAAATAACTTTATACAAGCCATTTACTGCCTCAAAGCATTGGTTGTGGGTTCTTATCCCATTTGGGACCAGATTTCAATAAGTCTTTCTTCACACTTCTAAACATTCTTCATGCATCTCTAGGGCTTGTAATCAATCAAATTCATTGTATTATAACATATTCTAACCCAAACTAACTTTATACAAGCCATTTACTGCCTCAAAGCATTGGTTGTGGGTTTTTATCCCATTTGGGACCAAATTTCAACAAGTCTTTCTTCACACTTCTAAACATTCTTTATGCATGTTTAGCACTTGTGATCAATCAAATTCAGTGTATTATAACATATTCTAACAAAAAATAACTTTATAAAGTCCATTTACTGCCTCAAAGCATTGGTTGTGGGTTCTTATCCCATCTGGGACCAGATTTCAATAAGTCTTGCTTCACACTTCTAAAGATTCTTCATCCATCTCTAGCACTTGTAATCAATCAAATTCATTGTATTATAACATATTCTAATCCAAAATAACTTTATACAAGCCATTTACTGCCTCAAAGCATTGGTTGTGGGTTTTTATCCCATTTGGGACCAAATTTTAACAAGTCTTTCTTCACACTTCTAAACATTCTTTATGCATGTCTAGCACTTGTAATCAATCAAATTCAGTGTATTATAACATATTCTAACAAAAAAATAACTTTATAAAGTCCATTTACAGCCTCAAAGCATTGGTTGTGGGTTCTTATCCCATTTGGGACCAAATTATAACAAGTCTTGCTTCACACTTCTAAAGATTCTTCATCCATCTCTAGCACTTGTAATCAATCAAATTCATTGTATTATAACATATTCTAATCCAAAATAACTTTATACAAGCCATTTACTGCCTCAAAGCATTGGTTGTGGGTTTTTATCCCATTTGGGACCAAATTTTAACAAGTCTTTCTTCACACTTCTAAACATTCTTTATGCATGTCTAGCACTTGTAATCAATCAAATTCATTGTATTATAACATATTGTAACCTAAAATAACTTTATACAAGCCATTTACTGCCTTAAAGCATTGGTTGTGGGTTCTTATCCCATTTGGGACCAGATTTCAATAAGTCTTTCTTCACACTTCTAAACATTCTTCATCCATCTCTAGGGCTTGTAATTAATCAAATTCATTGTATTATAACATATTCTAACCCAAAATAACTTTATACAAGCCATTTACTGCCTCAAAGCATTGGTTGTGGGTTTTTATCCCATTTGGGACCAAATTTCAAAAAGTCTTTCTTCACACTTCTAAACATTCTTTATGCATGTCTAGCACTTGTAATCAATCAAATTCAGTGTATTATAACATATTCTAACAAAAAATAACTTTATAAAGTCCATTTACAGCCTCAAAGCATTGGTTGTGGATTCTTATCCCATATGGGACCAGATTTCAATAAGTCTTGCGTCACACTTCTAAAGATTCTTCATCCATCTCTAGCACTTGTAATCAATCAAATTCATTGTATTATAACATATTCTAATCCAAAATAACTTTATACAAGCCATTTACTGCCTCAAAGCATTGGTTGTGGGTTTTTATCCCATTTGGGACCAAATTTTAACAAGTCTTTCTTCACACTTCTAAACATTCTTTATGCATGTCTAGCACTTGTAATCAATCAAATTCATTGTATTATAACATATTGTAACCTAAAATAACTTTATACAAGCCATTTACTGCCTTAAAGCATTGGTTGTGGGTTCTTATCCCATTTGGGACCAGATTTCAATAAGTCTTTCTTCACACTTCTAAACATTCTTCATCCATCTCTAGGGCTTGTAATTAATCAAATTCATTGTATTATAACATATTCTAACCCAAAATAACTTTATACAAGCCATTTACTGCCTCAAAGCATTGGTTGTGGGTTTTTATCCCATTTGGGACCAAATTTCAAAAAGTCTTTCTTCACACTTCTAAACATTCTTTATGCATGTCTAGCACTTGTAATCAATCAAATTCAGTGTATTATAACATATTCTAACAAAAAATAACTTTATAAAGTCCATTTACAGCCTCAAAGCATTGGTTGTGGGTTCTTATCCCATCTGGGACCAGATTTCAATAAGTCTTGCGTCACACTTCTAAAGATTCTTCATCCATCTCTAGCACTTGTAATCAATCAAATTCATTGTATTATAACATATTCTAATCCAAAATAACTTTATACAAGCCATTTACTGCCTCAAAGCATTGGTTGTGGGTTCTTATCCCATTTGGGACCAGATTTCAATAAGTCTTTCTTCACACTTCTAAACATTCTTCATCCATCTCTAGGGCTTGTAATCAATCAAATTCATTGTATTATAACATATTCTAACCCAAAATAACTTTATACAAGCCATTTACTGCCTCAAAGCATTGGTTGTGGGTTTTTATCCTATTTGGGACCAAATTTCAACAAGTCTTTCTTCACACTTCTAAACATTCTTTATGCATGTCTAGCACTTGTAATCAATCAAATTCATTGTATTATAATATATTCTAACCCAAAATAACTTTATACAAGCCATTTACTGCCTCAAAGCATTGGTTGTGGGTTTTTATCCCATTTGGGACCAAATTTCAACATGTCTTTCTTCACACTTCTAAACATTCTTTATGCATGTCTAGCACTTGTAATCAATCAAATTCATTGTATTATATCATATTCTAACCCAAAATAACCTTATACAAGCCATTACTGCCTGAAAGCAATGATTGTGGGTTCTTATCCCATTTGGGACCAGATTTCAATAAGTCTTTCTTCACACTTCTAAACATTCTTTATGCATGTCTAGCACTTGTAATCAATCAAATTCAGTGTATTATAACATATTCTAACAAAAAATAACTTTATAAAGTCCATTTACAGCCTCAAAGCATTGGTTGTGGGTTCTTATCCCATCTGGGACCAGATTTCAATAAGTGTTGCTTCACACTTCTAAAGATTCTTCATCCATCTCTAGCACTTGTAATCAATCAAATTCATTGTATTATAACATATTCTAATCCAAAATAACTTTATACAAGCCATTTACTGCCTCAAAGCATTGGTTGTGGGTTTTTATCCCATTTGGGACCAAATTTTAACAAGTCTTCCTTCACACTTCTAAACATTCTTTATGCATGTCTAGCACTTGTTGTAAATTGGATATAGAAATGATCATGTTCGAGATGATCATGTCCGGGATCGAGAGATGATCACATCCGCGATCGAGTGCCTCGAGCCACGACCATCCGTACAAGCCCATCCGTACAGCCTCGACATCACCTCAAGCCTCATTGTCCAGTCCAATAAAGAGGCCCGTTTAAGGTTGCGAAGAAGAAGAAATGAGCATCTAGATCCTTCCCCTATGTGTTGTGACCGTTGGAGCTTCAAAACAAGAGACACTCACGTGATTGTTTAAGAAGAGACACAACATGGACCCGTCGCTTTCACTCGAACCTTGAAGCCAAAATATCTTGTATATTTGTTATTATTTTATACTCTTTGTAGTGTCCATATATAGTTTGTATCTAGGTCATTTTTATAAGTATGAAAAGAGAAGAACTCTCTTTCTTCACCACACTTCTCTCACCTTTCAAACTCGCATTCTTCTTCAAATCTTCCTCAAACTCACTTGTTCTTAATCTTCTCTAATTCCTTTCGAAAACTTACATGGTATCAGAGCCAGGTTCCTAAGATCCTAGCTATTCTCGTTCTCTAAGTACAATTTCTTCTTTCGGTTTCTAAGATTTTGAAAGCTTGAAGCTTGTTCTTGAAATTTTTGGTCATGGATGTCATGAAGAATTTGGTTATTCCGGTTACTCTCAAGGGAGGTAACTATTTGTTGTGGGCGAGGACCACAAAGACGGCCTTGTGTGGTCGTGGACTTTGGAGTCACATTGAGAAAGGTGAAGCTCCAAAGGAAAGTGAAGATGGCAAGGAGATTGTCCCTTGCGACGAGGTGAAGTGGTTTCAAGAAGACCAAACCGTTTTGGGGCTCATTCAAAACTCTCTAGAGGCGCCTATTCTTGAAGCATACTCATATTGTGAGACGGCAAAGGAGTTGTGGGATACACTCAAGAATGTTTTTGGAAATGTTACTAACTTGAACCGGGTTTTTGAAGTCAAACGTGCTATCAACAACCTCAGCCAAGAGGACATGGAGTTTACCAAGCATTTTGGAAAGTTTAGATCTCTTTGGGCAGAGCTTGAAATGTTGAGACCAAGCTCGATGGATCCGGTGGTCATCAACGAACGTCGTGAGCAAGATAAGGTGTTCGGTCTTCTCTTGACTTTAAATCCTTCTTACAATGACCTCATCAAACATATTCTTCGGTCCGACAAGCTTCCAAGTCTTGATGAGGTGTGTTCTCAAGTTCAACGAGAACACGGGTCCATGGGTTTGTTTGGTGGTAAGGGGGAGCTTGTGTCGGCTAACAATGTGGAGCTAGTGTCGGCTAACAAGAGCTACTACCGAGGACACAACAACAACAACAACAAGAGGAACATTCCTACTTGTCACCATTGCAAGAAACCGGGTCATATCAAGGATAAGTGTTGGGTACTTTACCCACACCTTCGCCCAAGAGAAGACAACCGAGAACCAAGGGCTAATCAAGCAAGCGTTTCCGGTGAGATCCAAGCTCCGGAGACAAAGGTACAAATTCTTGCGGAGAGTGGAGCAGCCATGGCCGCGTCTTCTGACTTGGTGAGGAGGTCTGACCTCGATGCACTCATCAAAGCTCTCAAGGAGTCGTCCGGTAAGGCTACTCTTGCTCTCAACACTTTAAAACCGCTTATTGTTGATTCCGGAGCATCTCACCATATGATTAGTGACTCTAAGTTAATTAGTGACATTAAACCGGCTATTGGAAATGTGGTTATTGCGAATGGAACTAAAGTACCGGTTAAAGGAGTAGGAGATTTAGAATTGTTTGATAAGAAATCTAAAGCTTTTTATATGCCTAGCTTTACTTCAAACTTGTTATCCGTTAAGAAAGCTACTACCGATTTGAATTGTTATGCAATATTTGGTCCTCACAATATTCATTTTCAGGATATTGAAACGAGTAAGGTGCTTGGCCATGGAGCCACTAAAGATGGCTTATATGTGCTTGAGGACTTGAAACTATCCCCTACTTTACCTTCATGCTTTAGTTCTATTCTTGTTAGTGCTAATAGTGCAATTTGGCATGCTAGACTTGGTCACCCTCACTCTCGTGCTTTAAATCTTATGTTGCCTAATATGTCTTTTAAAAATGATGATTGTGAAGCTTGTATTCTTGGCAAACATTGCAAAAGTGTTTATCCTAAATCAAGTACTATTTATGAGAATTGTTTTGATTTGATTCACTCGGATGTGTGGACATCACCTTGTTTATCTAGAGAAAATCAAAAGTATTATGTGACTTTTATTGATGAAAAATCCAAGTATACTTGGTTAACTTTGTTACCTTCAAAGGATAGAGTTCTTGAGGCCTTTATAAGTTTTCAAAATTATGTGACTAACCACTATAATGCCAAGATTAAGATTTTGAGATCAGATAATGGTGGGGAGTACACAAGTCATGCATTCAAACAATATTTAGCTAAACATGGGATCATTCAACAAACAAGTTGCCCGTATACACCACAACAAAATGGAGTGGCCGAGAGAAAGAACCGTCATCTCATGGAGGTGTCCCGATCAATGATGTTTCATACAAATGTGCCAAAGAGATTTTGGGGAGATGCCGTAGTAGCCGCATGCTACTTGATCAATCGCACACCAACAAAAATACTAAGCGATCTCTCTCCCTTTGAAATTCTTAATAAAACTAAACCATCTATTAGTCACTTACGTGTGTTTGGATGTGTTTGTTATGTGTTAAAACCAGGAGAGTTACGTAACAAGTTGGAGGCCAAGAGCACTAAGTGCATGCTTATAGGCTACTCCTCAACACAAAAAGGGTACAAGTGTTATGATCCGGAAGCTAGAAGAGTATTGGTTTCTAGAGATGTGAAGTTTGTAGAATCAAGTGGGTACTATGACAAGAGGAATTGGGATGAACTCAAGGACTTATCTCAATCACCTTCCGATCGTGCAACAAACCTTCGAGTAATCTTGGAGAAGCTCGGTCTAGATAGCTTCCAAGACAAGAATGGGTCTACCAAGACATCCACCTCGGATCAAGTAACAAATGATCAAGAAGCAAGTGCAAGTGACACACATCATGAAGAAGAACCATTAGATCATGGTGATGATGGACTTGATCATGAGTATAGTGAGGGCGAAGAGGGTTTAAATTCACTAAGTGAAGAAGAAGATCCTACACAAGAGGAGTCTATTGATGTGGATCAAGGAGAACAACCTCAAGAAGAAATTATTGAATTAAGAAGAAGTGAACGCATCAAGTCTCATCCCTCAAACTGGAAAAACACTCGGGTGTATTACAACAACGTAGCCGTGGCTCATCCAATACAAGCCGTGTGTACTCTAGCTCACTTGCCGATGGAATATCAAGTCTATCTTACCCAAGTAGATTCACATTGGATTCCCCAAAGCTATGATGAAGCTAAAGATCATAAAGAATGGAGAGATGCGGTAAACAATGAAGTTAAAGCCATGGAAGACAATCATACATGGAATGAAGCCGAGTTACCAAAGGGAAAGAAAGCGGTCACTTCACGGTGGATCTTTACGATCAAGTACAAAAGTAATGGAGAGATTGAACGTTACAAGGCTCGACTTGTAGCAAGGGGATTCACACAAACATATGGAGAAGACTATCTTGATACTTTTGCTCCGGTAGCCAAACTCCATACCATTCGAGTTGTGCTATCTTTGGCCGTTAACTTAGAATGGGAATTATGGCAAATGGACGTTAAGAATGCTTTTCTACAAGGCGAGTTAGAAGATGAGGTGTATATGAGACCACCACCGGGTCTAGAGGACACTATTGAATCCGGGAAGGTATTCAAACTCAACAAGGCCATATATGGATTAAAGCAATCCCCTCGAGCGTGGTATCACAAGTTGAGCAACACTTTGATGGAACGAGGTTTCAAGAGGTCTGAAGCCGATCATACCCTATTCACAATCACTAGCCAAGAAGGTATTGTAGTCATTCTTGTATATGTGGATGATATCATCATATCCGGGAATGACAAGGTAGGGATACAAGACACCAAATCCTTTCTAAAATCTGTTTTTGATATTAAAGATCTTGGTGAACTTAAGTATTTTCTTGGTATTGAAGTTTGTAGATCTAAGGAAGGTTTATTTATATCTCAACGAAAATATACACTTGACCTTTTGAATGAAGTTGGTAAATTAGGTTCAAGACCGGTGGCATCACCACTAGAAGTGGATTTCCAAGTTAACCGAGAGGGGGAGAAAGGAAATGAGCCATATGAAGATGCATCACAATATCGACGTCTAGTGGGTAAGCTTATTTACTTAACAATTACTAGACCTGACATTTGCTATTCCGTGAACCAGGTGAGTCAACATATGCAAGCCCCAACGGTGCATCATTGGAACATGGTGAACCGCATACTTAAGTATCTCAAGGGTGCACCGGGTCAAGGCATATGGATGGGGTGCAACAAGAACACGGAGCTAGTGGGGTATTGTGATGCGGATTATGCTGGAGATCATGGAGATAGGCGCTCGACAACCGGCTATTGCACATTCATTGGAGGGAACTTGGTGACTTGGAAGAGTAAGAAGCAAAAGGTGGTCTCTATGTCTAGTGCCGAGTCCGAGTATCGTGCCATGAGGAAGCTCACAACCGAGTTAATTTGGCTTAAGGCACTTCTTAAAGACTTGGGAGTTGAGTCATCAAAGCCAATCACAATGCATTGTGACAACCAAGCCGCAATACACATTGCATCCAACTGGGTGTTCCACGAAAGAACAAAGCACATCGAAGTAGATTGTCACAAAGTTAGAGAACAAGTTGGTCTTGGAGTCATCTTACCATGCTATACCGAGAGCTCGGAACAACTCGCGGACATCTTCACCAAAGCGGCTAGTCCACAAGTGTGTGATTATATACACTCCAAGCTCGGCCTTGTTGATCTCACCAAACCATAACACTCACACTCTTTTTCCCTTATGTATAGTTTTTCCCAAGTGGTTTTCTATACTAAGGTTTTTAATGAGGTGAGTGATTATATGTTCAAGTTTAACCTTAAAGACCTTCTTAAATGTTAAACTTGAGGGGGAGTGTAAATTGGATATAGAAATGATCATGTTCGAGATGATCATGTCCGGGATCGAGAGATGATCACATCCGCGATCGAGTGCCTCGAGCCACGACCATCCGTACAAGCCCATCCGTACAGCCTCGACATCACCTCAAGCCTCATTGTCCAGTCCAATAAAGAGGCCCGTTTAAGGTTGCGAAGAAGAAGAAATGAGCATCTAGATCCTTCCCCTATGTGTTGTGACCGTTGGAGCTTCAAAACAAGAGACACTCACGTGATTGTTTAAGAAGAGACACAACATGGACCCGTCGCTTTCACTCGAACCTTGAAGCCAAAATATCTTGTATATTTGTTATTATTTTATACTCTTTGTAGTGTCCATATATAGTTTGTATCTAGGTCATTTTTATAAGTATGAAAAGAGAAGAACTCTCTTTCTTCACCACACTTCTCTCACCTTTCAAACTCGCATTCTTCTTCAAATCTTCCTCAAACTCACTTGTTCTTAATCTTCTCTAATTCCTTTCGAAAACTTACATGGTATCAGAGCCAGGTTCCTAAGATCCTAGCTATTCTCGTTCTCTAAGTACAATTTCTTCTTTCGGTTTCTAAGATTTTGAAAGCTTGAAGCTTGTTCTTGAAATTTTTGGTACCAGATTTCAATAAGTCTTGCTTCACACTTCTAAAGATTCTTCATCCATCTCTAGCACTTGTAATCAATCAAATTCATTGTATTATAACATATTCTAATCCAAAATAACTTTATACAAGCCATTTACTGCCTCAAAGCATTGGTTGTGGGTTTTTATCCCATTTGGGACCAAATTTTAACAAGTCTTTCTTCACACTTCTAAACATTCTTTATGCATGTCTAGCACTTGTAATCAATCAAATTCATTGTATTATAACATATTGTAACCTAAAATAACTTTATACAAGTCATTTACTGTCTTAAAGCATTGGTTGTGGGTTCTTATCCCATTTGGGACCAGATTTCAATAAGTCTTTCTTCACACTTCTAAACATTCTTCATCCATCTCTAGGGCTTGTAATTAATCAAATTCATTGTATTATAACATATTCTAACCCAAAATAACTTTATACAAGCCATTTACTGCCTCAAAGCATTGGTTGTGGGTTTTTATCCCATTTGGGACCAAATTTCAAAAAGTCTTTCTTCACACTTCTAAACATTCTTTATGCATGTCTAGCACTTGTAATCAATCAAATTCAGTGTATTATAACATATTCTAACAAAAAATAACTTTATAAAGTCCATTTACAGCCTCAAAGCATTGGTTGTGGGTTCTTATCCCATCTGGGACCAGATTTCAATAAGTCTTGCGTCACACTTCTAAAGATTCTTCATCCATCTCTAGCACTTGTAATCAATCAAATTCATTGTATTATAACATATTCTAATCCAAAATAACTTTATACAAGCCATTTACTGCCTCAAAGCATTGGTTGTGGGTTTTTATCCCATTTGGGACCAAATTTTAACAAGTCTTTCTTCACACTTCTAAACATTCTTTATGCATGTCTAGCACTTGTAATCAATCAAATTCATTGTATTATAACATATTGTAACCTAAAATAACTTTATACAAGTCATTTACTGCCTTAAAGCATTGGTTGTGGGTTCTTATCCCATTTGGGACCAGATTTCAATAAGTCTTTCTTCACACTTCTAAACATTCTTCATCCATCTCTAGGGCTTGTAATTAATCAAATTCATTGTATTATAACATATTCTAACCCAAAATAACTTTATACAAGCCATTTACTGCCTCAAAGCATTGGTTGTGGGTTTTTATCCCATTTGGGACCAAATTTCAAAAAGTCTTTCTTCACACTTCTAAACATTCTTTATGCATGTCTAGCACTTGTAATCAATCAAATTCAGTGTATTATAACATATTCTAACAAAAAATAACTTTATAAAGTCCATTTACAGCCTCAAAGCATTGGTTGTGGATTCTTATCCCATCTGGGACCAGATTTCAATAAGTCTTGCGTCACACTTCTAAAGATTCTTCATCCATCTCTAGCACTTGTAATCAATCAAATTCATTGTATTATAACATATTCTAATCCAAAATAACTTTATACAAGCCATTTACTGCCTCAAAGCATTGGTTGTGGGTTTTTATCCCATTTGGGACCAAATTTTAACAAGTCTTTCTTCACACTTCTAAACATTCTTTATGCATGTCTAGCACTTGTAATCAATCAAATTCATTGTATTATAACATATTGTAACCTAAAATAACTTTATACAAGCCATTTACTGCCTCAAAGCATTGGTTGTGGGTTCTTATCCCATTTGGGACCAGATTTCAATAAGTCTTTCTTCACACTTGTAAACATTCTTCATCCATCTCTAGGGCTTGTAATCAATAAAATTCATTGTATTATAACATATTCTAACCCAAACTAACTTTATACAAGCCATTTACTGCCTCAAAGCATTGGTTGTGGGTTTTTATCCCATTTGGGACCAAATTTCAACAAGTCTTTCTTCACACTTCTAAACATTCTTTATGCATGTCTAGCACTTGTATATAAACCGGAACACCAAATTGGATGATCATGTTGATCATGATCGAGAAGTGTCATCGACCGATCATGGTCGATCCGGATCGAGAAATCATCAACCGACCGTACGGCCGTCCGTACATCACTCGATCTCCACCAAAGCCGTCCGTACAACCTCTCGATCAGGCCCATCCCCAAGTCATTCACTTCAGCCCATTTAAAGACCCTTATTCGTAGAAGACATGTTGAAAAGAAGAAGGCCTAGATCCTTCTTTTGTGACCGTTGGAGCTAGCGCAAGTGGGAAGAGTCACATGTTCTCTTAAACACTTTTACCTAGACATGTCGCTTTCCTTAAGTCAAATTGTATAGCATCTAGGGTTTTGGTAGCTTGTTTATAAATAGCTTTGTAATAGGTTCTAAATAATGTAAGTAGAGTTTTCACACTCTTTCTTCTATTCTCTCTCATTTTCGCAAACCAAAACTCCACTCTTCTCCCTTGTTCGATCCAACTCTTCTAATCTCTTTCTTCACTCGATCTTTTTATTCAAATCTTACATGGTATCAGAGCCAGGTTGCTCTTAATCAACCAATAATCTCACCCACCTCATTCGCATCTCTATTCTTCTTCTTTACAAACTCGTTCTTGAAACCATTCATTGTTTCACTCTTTTACCCGTCGGTCACTAGCTTTACCCAACGGTCCATACTCCATGGAAGGTCTCAAGAACTTGGTTGTTCCAGTTACTCTCAAAGGTGGGAACTACTTGTTGTGGGCAAGAACCACTAAAACAGCCTTGTGCGGTCGTGGGTTGTGGAGTCACATCGAGAAGAGTGAAGCTCCAAAAGATGCAACCACACGAGAAGGGAAAGAGATAGTCCCGATTGATGAAGAGAAATGGTTCCAAGAGGACCAGAATGTTCTTGCTCTCATCCAAAACTCTCTAGATGCTCCTATCCTTGAAGCATACTCCTATTGCGAAACCGCAAAGGAGCTATGGGATACTCTCAAGAATGTTTTTGGTAACATTACCAATCTAAACCGTGTCTTTGAGGTTAAGAGAGCCATCAACAATCTTAGCCAAGAAGACATGGAGTTTACCAAACATTTTGGGAAGTTTAGATCCCTATGGGCTGAGCTTGAAATGCTAAGGCCAAACACGATGGATCCGGCGGTCATCAACGAACGCCGTGAGCAAGACAAGGTGTTCGGTCTTCTCCTCACCTTGAATGCGTCGTACAACGACCTCATTAAGCACATACTCCGGGCGGACAAGCTTCCAAGTCTTGATGAAGTATGCTCTCAAGTGCAAAGAGAACATGGCTCCATGGGTTTGTTTGGTGGAAAAGGAGAACTTGTCACCGCTAATCAAGTTGAAGTTGCCTCGGCCAACAAAAGCTACTATAGGGGAAACAACAACAACAACAACGGTCACAAGAGGCCCTTTTGCCACCATTGCAAGAAGAACGGTCATGTTCGTGAGAAGTGTTGGATACTTCACCCTCACCTTCGCCCGAGAGATGACAACAATGAGCCTCGAGCCCACTTGGCAAGCACATCCGGTGAAGCAAACCATCCGGAAGTCAAGTCTCAAGTCATTGAAGGAGGTGCCACTGCTCTAAATGCATCCTCGGAGCTGGTGAGGCGATCCGACCTCGATGCTCTCATCAAGGCACTCAAAGAATCATCCGGTAATGTGAATCTTGCTCTTAACTCCATTAAACCGCTTATAGTAGACTCCGGAGCCTCTCATCACATGATTAGTGATTCAAAATTAATTAGTGATATAGAACCGGCTTTAGGAAATGTAACTATAGCTAATGGAGATAAGGTACCGGTTAAAGGGATTGGAACATTGAAGTTGTTTAACAAAAATACAAAAGCTTTCTATATGCCTAACTTTGCTTCTAATCTAGTCTCGGTTAAGAAAGCTACTAGGGATCTTAATTGTCATGTTATATTCGGCCCTAATGATGTGTATTTTCAGGATATTGAGACAAGTAAACTTCTTGGTCAAGGCAAGACCAAAGATGATCTCTATGTTCTTAAGACTACCGACTTATCTACCTCTTCCTCATCATGTTTTAGTTCTATTGTTGTTAGTGCTAATAGTGCTATTTGGCATGCTAGACTTGGTCACCCTCATACTCGTGCTTTAAGTTTAATGTTGCCTAATGTTTCTTTTAAGAATGACGAATGTGAAGCTTGTATTCTTGGCAAACATTGCAAATCGGTTTTTCCAAAATCTATGACTATTTATGATAATTGCTTTGATCTTGTTCATTCGGATGTGTGGACATCACCTTGCATGTCTAGAGAAAACCATAAGTACTTTGTCACTTTTATTGATGAGAAATCTAAATATACTTGGCTAACCTTGCTTCCTACTAAAGATAGGGTCCTAGAAGCTTTCACAAATTTTCAAAATTATGTGACTAATCACTTTAATGCCAAGATTAAGATTTTGAGATCAGATAATGGAGGGGAGTATACTGGTCTTGCATTCAAACAACACCTCAACAAACATGGAATCATTCACCAAACTAGTTGCCCATACACTCCACAACAAAACGGTGTAGCCGAGAGGAAAAATAGACATCTCATGGAAGTGGCTAGATCAATGATGTTCCATACAAACGTTCCAAAACGTTTTTGGGGTGATGCCGTTGTATCCGCATGCTACTTGATCAACCGGACTCCAACAAAAATACTAAGCGATCTCTCACCCTTTGAAGTACTTAATAAAATTAAACCGTCTCTCAATCACTTACGTGTGTTTGGGTGTGTGTGTTATGTGTTAAAACCAGGAGAACTCCGGAACAAACTTGAAGCTAAGAGTGTCAAAGGAATGTTCATCGGATATTCTATCACGCAAAAGGGATACAAATGCTATGATCCGGAAACAAGGAAAGTAATGGTGTCTCGAGATGTTAAGTTTGTGGAAACTAAGGGCTACTATGACGAAAAGAATTGGGAAAGCTTGAAAGACTTATCTCAATCTACTTCCGACCGAGCCACAAACCTTCGGATGATTCTTGAAAAGCTCGGTCTCGAAAACATTCAAGCTTCTAATCAAAGACCCACCTTTCCGGAAGAGCCTATCCCGAGAGAAGAAGATGAGGATCTAGCTCCGGAAAACCAAAATGATGAGACTAATGATCTAGACAATGAGTATGGTGAAGGAGAGGAAGGTTTGAACTCACTTGGAAGTGAATCCGAGTCCGATACCCAAGAAAATGTGCCTCAAGATGAAGATGTTGTTCATCTTAGAAGAAGTGAACGTCTTAAACAACCACCATCAAATTGGAGAAACACTCGAGTCTACTACAACAACATGGCGGTGGCCCATCCGATCCAAGCTGTGTGCACTCTTGCACATTTCCCGAGTGAACATCAAGCATATCTAACGCAAGTGGACTCTCATTGGATTCCACAAACATATGAAGAAGCTCGGGAACACAAAGAATGGAGAGATGCGGTGGAAAATGAAACAAAGGCCATGGAATCAAACCATACTTGGGATGAGTCCGAACTACCTAAAGGGAAGAAGGCAGTCACCTCTAGATGGATATTCACTATCAAGTACAAGAGTGACGGGGGGATAGAACGCTATAAAGCTCGGCTTGTAGCTAGAGGTTTTACACAAACATATGGAGAAGACTATCTTGATACATTTGCTCCGGTAGCTAAACTCCACACCGTCCGAGTGGTTCTCTCATTAGCCGTGAACTTGGAATGGGAATTATGGCAAATGGATGTTAAGAATGCATTTCTTCAAGGAGAACTTGAGGATGAAGTCTACATGAGACCACCACCGGGCATGGAAGATACAATAGCTCCCGGAAAAGTTTTGAAGCTCAAGAAAGCTATCTACGGACTTAAACAATCACCAAGAGCTTGGTACCACAAGCTCAGTACAACACTAATGGGTAGAGGCTTCAAGAAGTCGGAAGCTGATCACACTCTCTTCACCCTACCAAGTAAAGAAGGTATTGTAGTCATTCTTGTGTATGTTGATGATATCATCATATCCGGAAATGACAAGGTAGGGATTCAAGATACAAAAGGTTTTCTTAAAACTGTTTTTGATATTAAAGATCTTGGAGAACTAAAATATTTTCTTGGTATAGAAGTGTGTAGATCCAAAGAAGGATTGTTTTTGTCACAAAGAAAGTATGCTCTTGACCTTTTAAATGAAGTAGGGAAGCTTGGATCAAGACCGGTAGCAGCTCCTCTTGACCCGGATTACCAAACAAATGGAAAGGGGGAGCTTGGAGAAGAACCATTTGATGATCCTACACAATACCGACGACTAGTAGGTAAGTTAATTTATCTTACCATTACACGACCTGATATTTGTTTTGCTGTGAATCAGGTCTCTCAACACATGCAAGCTCCAACCATGCACCATTGGGATATGGTGAGTCGGATACTCAAGTACATCAAAGGTGCTCCGGGCCAAGGCATTTGGATGGGTTGCAACAACAATACAGAACTTGTGGGGTATTGTGATGCGGATTATGCTGGAGATAGAAAGGATAGAAGATCAACAACCGGATATTGCACATTCATTGGAGGCAACCTAGTCACATGGAAAAGCAAAAAGCAAAAAGTGGTGTCTCTCTCTAGTGCCGAGTCGGAATATAGAGCAATGAGGAAGCTCACAACCGAATTGATATGGCTTAAAGCTCTTCTTAAAGATCTTAGAGTGGAATCATCAAGTCCGATCACTATGCATTGTGATAATGAAGCCGCTATACATATTGCATCAAACTCGGTATTCCACGAAAGAACGAAGCACATCGAAGTCGATTGTCACAAGGTCCGAGAGCAAGTTGGATTGGGAGTTATTCTACCTTGTTACACCGAAAGCTCCGAGCAATTAGCAGACATCTTTACCAAAGCAGCAAGTCCACAAGTTTGTGAGTACATTCATTCTAAACTTGGCCTTGTGGACCTCTCCAAGCCATAATGCCTACACTCTTTTTCCCTTAGTATAGATTTTTCCCAAGTGGTTTTTCTATACTAAGGTTTTTAATGAGGTAGGTGTTCATAGCTCCAAGCTTAGTTTTAAAACTCTTTAGAACTAAGCTTGAGGGGGAGTATAAACCGGAACACCAAATTGGATGATCATGTTGATCATGATCGAGAAGTGTCATCGACCGATCATGGTCGATCCGGATCGAGAAATCATCAACCGACCGTACGGCCGTCCGTACATCACTCGATCTCCACCAAAGCCGTCCGTACAACCTCTCGATCAGGCCCATCCCCAAGTCATTCACTTCAGCCCATTTAAAGACCCTTATTCGTAGAAGACATGTTGAAAAGAAGAAGGCCTAGATCCTTCTTTTGTGACCGTTGGAGCTAGCGCAAGTGGGAAGAGTCACATGTTCTCTTAAACACTTTTACCTAGACATGTCGCTTTCCTTAAGTCAAATTGTATAGCATCTAGGGTTTTGGTAGCTTGTTTATAAATAGCTTTGTAATAGGTTCTAAATAATGTAAGTAGAGTTTTCACACTCTTTCTTCTATTCTCTCTCATTTTCGCAAACCAAAACTCCACTCTTCTCCCTTGTTCGATCCAACTCTTCTAATCTCTTTCTTCACTCGATCTTTTTATTCAAATCTTACATTGTAATCAATCAAATTCAGTGTATTATAACATATTCTAACAAAAAAATAACTTTATAAAGTCCATTTACAGCCTCAAAGCATTGGTTGTGGGTTCTTATCCCATTTGGGACCAAATTTTAACAAGTCTTGCTTCACACTTCTAAAGATTCTTCATCCATCTCTAGCACTTGTAATCAATCAAATCCATTGTATTATAACATATTCTAATCCAAAATAACTTTATACAAGCCATTTACTGCCTCAAAGCATTGGTTGTGGGTTTTTATCCCATTTGGGACCAAATTTTAACAAGTCTTTCTTCACACTTCTAAACATTCTTTATGCATGTCTAGCACTTGTAATCAATCAAATTCATTGTATTATAACATATTGTAACCTAAAATAACTTTATACAAGCCATTTACTGCCTTAAAGCATTGGTTGTGGGTTCTTATCCCATTTGGGACCAGATTTCAATAAGTCTTTCTTCACACTTCTAAACATTCTTCATCCATCTCTAGGGCTTGTAATTAATCAAATTCATTGTATTATAACATATTCTAACCCAAAATAACTTTATACAAGCCATTTACTGCCTCAAAGCATTGGTTGTGGGTTTTTATCCCATTTGGGACCAAATTTCAAAAAGTCTTTCTTCACACTTCTAAACATTCTTTATGCATGTCTAGCACTTGTAATCAATCAAATTCAGTGTATTATAACATATTCTAACAAAAAATAACTTTATAAAGTCCATTTACAGCCTCAAAGCATTGGTTGTGGGTTCTTATCCCATCTGGGACCAGATTTCAATAAGTCTTGCGTCACACTTCTAAAGATTCTTCATCCATCTCTAGCACTTGTAATCAATCAAATTCATTGTATTATAACATATTCTAATCCAAAATAACTTTATACAAGCCATTTACTGCCTCAAAGCATTGGTTGTGGGTTTTTATCCCATTTGGGACCAAATTTTAACAAGTCTTTCTTCACACTTCTAAACATTCTTTATGCATGTCTAGCACTTGTAATCAATCAAATTCATTGTATTATAACATATTGTAACCTAAAATAACTTTATACAAGCCATTTACTGCCTCAAAGCATTGGTTGTGGGTTCTTATCCCATTTGGGACCAGATTTCAATAAGTCTTTCTTCACACTTCTAAACATTCTTCATCCATCTCTAGGGCTTGTAATCAATCAAATTCATTGTATTATAACATATTCTAACCCAAACTAACTTTATACAAGCCATTTACTGCCTCAAAGCACTGGTTGTGGGTTTTTATCCCATTTGGGACCAAATTTCAACAAGTCTTTCTTCACACTTCTAAACATTCTTTATGCATGTCTAGCACTTGTAATCAATCAAATTCAGTGTATTATAACATATTCTAACAAAAAAATAACTTTATAAAGTCCATTTACAGCCTCAAAGCATTGGTTGTGGGTTCTTATCCCATTTGGGACCAAATTTTAACAAGTCTTGCTTCACACTTCTAAAGATTCTTCATCCATCTCTAGCACTTGTAATCAATCAAATTCATTGTATTATAACATATTCTAATCCAAAATAACTTTATACAAGCCATTTACTGCCTCAAAGCATTGGTTGTGGGTTTTTATCCCATTTGGGACCAAATTTTAACAAGTCTTTCTTCACACTTCTAAACATTCTTTATGCATGTCTAGCACTTGTAATCAATCAAATTCATTGTATTATAACATATTGTAACCTAAAATAACTTTATACAAGCCATTTACTGCCTTAAAGCATTGGTTGTGGGTTCTTATCCCATTTGGGACCAGATTTCAATAAGTCTTTCTTCACACTTCTAAACATTCTTCATCCATCTCTAGGGCTTGTAATTAATCAAATTCATTGTATTATAACATATTCTAACCCAAAATAACTTTATACAAGCCATTTACTGCCTCAAAGCATTGGTTGTGGGTTTTTATCCCATTTGGGACCAAATTTCAAAAAGTCTTTCTTCACACTTCTAAACATTCTTTATGCATGTCTAGCACTTGTAATCAATCAAATTCAGTGTATTATAACATATTCTAACAAAAAATAACTTTATAAAGTCCATTTACAGCCTCAAAGCATTGGGTGTGGATTCTTATCCCATTTGGGACCAGATTTCAATAAGTCTTGCGTCACACTTCTAAAGATTCTTCATCCATCTCTAGCACTTGTAATCAATCAAATTCATTGTATTATAACATATTCTAATCCAAAATAACTTTATACAAGCCATTTACTGCCTCAAAGCATTGGTTGTGGGTTCTTATCCCATTTGGGACCAGATTTCAATAAGTCTTTCTTCACACTTCTAAACATTCTTCATCCATCTCTAGGGCTTGTAATCAATCAAATTCATTGTATTATAACATATTCTAACCCAAACTAACATTATACAAGCCATTTACTGCCTCAAAGCATTGGTTGTGGGTTTTTATCCCATTTGGGACCAAATTTCAACAAGTCTTTCTTCACACTTCTAAACATTCTTTATGCATGTCTAGCACTTGTAATCAATCAAATTCAGTGTATTATAACATATTCTAACAAAAAATAACTTTATAAAGTCCATTTACAGCCTCAAAGCATTGGTTGTGGGTTCTTATCCCATCTGGGACCAGATTTCAATAAGTCTTACTTCACACTTCTAAAGATTCTTCATCCATCTCTAGCACTTGTAATTAATCAAATTCATTGTATTATAACATATTCTAACCCAAACTAACTTTATACAAGCCATTTACTGCCTCAAAGCATTGGTTGTGGGTTTTTATCCCATTTGGGACCAAATTTCAAAAAGTCTTTCTTCACACTTCTAAACATTCTTTATGCATGTCTAGCACTTGTAATCAATCAAATTCAGTGTATTATAACATATTCTAACAAAAAATAACTTTATAAAGTCCATTTACAGCCTCAAAGCATTGGTTGTGGATTCTTATCCCATCTGGGACCAGATTTCAATAAGTCTTGCGTCACACTTCTAAAGATTCTTCATCCATCTCTAGCACTTGTAATCAATCAAATTCATTGTATTATAACATATTCTAATCCAAAATAACTTTATACAAGCCATTTACTGCCTCAAAGCATTGGTTGTGGGTTTTTATCCCATTTGGGACCAAATTTTAACAAGTCTTTCTTCACACTTCTAAACATTCTTTATGCATGTCTAGCACTTGTAATCAATAAAATTCATTGTATTATAACATATTGTAACCTAAAATAACTTTATACAAGCCATTTACTGCCTCAAAGCATTGGTTGTGGGTTCTTATCCCATTTGGGACCAGATTTCAATAAGTCTTTCTTCACACTTCTAAACATTCTTCATCCATCTCTAGGGCTTGTAATTAATCAAATTCATTGTATTATAACATATTCTAACCCAAAATAACTTTATACAAGCCATTTACTGCCTCAAAGCATTGGTTGTGGGTTTTTATCCCATTTGGGACCAAATTTCAAAAAGTCTTTCTTCACACTTCTAAACATTCTTTATGCATGTCTAGCACTTGTAATCAATCAAATTCATTGTATTATAACATATTCTAACAAAAAATAACTTTATAAAGTCCATTTACAGCCTCAAAGCATTGGTTGTGGGTTCTTATCCCATCTGGGACCAGATTTCAATAAGTCTTGCGTCACACTTCTAAAGATTCTTCATCCATCTCTAGCACTTGTAATCAATCAAATTCATTGTATTATAACATATTCTAATCCAAAATAACTTTATACAAGCCATTTACTGCCTCAAAGCATTGGTTGTGGGTTTTTATCCCATTTGGGACCAAATTTTAACAAGTCTTTCTTCACACTTCTAAACATTCTTTATGCATGTCTAGCACTTGTAATCAATCAAATTCATTGTATTATAACATATTGTAACCTAAAATAACTTTATACAAGCCATTTACTGCCTCAAAGCATTGGTTGTGGGTTCTTATCCCATTTGGGACCAGATTTCAATAAGTCTTTCTTCACACTTCTAAACATTCTTCATCCATCTCTAGGGCTTGTAATCAATCAAATTCATTGTATTATAACATATTCTAACCCAAACTAACTTTATACAAGCCATTTACTGCCTCAAAGCACTGGTTGTGGGTTTTTATCCCATTTGGGACCAAATTTCAACAAGTCTTTCTTCACACTTCTAAACATTCTTTATGCATGTCTAGCACTTGTAATCAATCAAATTCAGTGTATTATAACATATTCTAACAAAAAAATAACTTTATAAAGTCCATTTACAGCCTCAAAGCATTGGTTGTGGGTTCTTATCCCATTTGGGACCAAATTTTAACAAGTCTTGCTTCACACTTCTAAAGATTCTTCATCCATCTCTAGCACTTGTAATCAATCAAATTCATTGTATTATAACATATTCTAATCCAAAATAACTTTATACAAGCCATTTACTGCCTCAAAGCATTGGTTGTGGGTTTTTATCCCATTTGGGACCAAATTTTAACAAGTCTTTCTTCACACTTCTAAACATTCTTTATGCATGTCTAGCACTTGTAATCAATCAAATTCATTGTATTATAACATATTGTAACCTAAAATAACTTTATACAAGCCATTTACTGCCTTAAAGCATTGGTTGTGGGTTCTTATCCCATTTGGGACCAGATTTCAATAAGTCTTTCTTCACACTTCTAAACATTCTTCATCCATCTCTAGGGCTTGTAATTAATCAAATTCATTGTATTATAACATATTCTAACCCAAAATAACTTTATACAAGCCATTTACTGCCTCAAAGCATTGGTTGTGGGTTTTTATCCCATTTGGGACCAAATTTCAAAAAGTCTTTCTTCACACTTCTAAACATTCTTTATGCATGTCTAGCACTTGTAATCAATCAAATTCAGTGTATTATAACATATTCTAACAAAAAATAACTTTATAAAGTCCATTTACAGCCTCAAAGCATTGGGTGTGGATTCTTATCCCATTTGGGACCAGATTTCAATAAGTCTTGCGTCACACTTCTAAAGATTCTTCATCCATCTCTAGCACTTGTAATCAATCAAATTCATTGTATTATAACATATTCTAATCCAAAATAACTTTATACAAGCCATTTACTGCCTCAAAGCATTGGTTGTGGGTTCTTATCCCATTTGGGACCAGATTTCAATAAGTCTTTCTTCACACTTCTAAACATTCTTCATCCATCTCTAGGGCTTGTAATCAATCAAATTCATTGTATTATAACATATTCTAACCCAAACTAACATTATACAAGCCATTTACTGCCTCAAAGCATTGGTTGTGGGTTTTTATCCCATTTGGGACCAAATTTCAACAAGTCTTTCTTCACACTTCTAAACATTCTTTATGCATGTCTAGCACTTGTAATCAATCAAATTCAGTGTATTATAACATATTCTAACAAAAAATAACTTTATAAAGTCCATTTACAGCCTCAAAGCATTGGTTGTGGGTTCTTATCCCATCTGGGACCAGATTTCAATAAGTCTTACTTCACACTTCTAAAGATTCTTCATCCATCTCTAGCACTTGTAATTAATCAAATTCATTGTATTATAACATATTCTAACCCAAACTAACTTTATACAAGCCATTTACTGCCTCAAAGCATTGGTTGTGGGTTTTTATCCCATTTGGGACCAAATTTCAAAAAGTCTTTCTTCACACTTCTAAACATTCTTTATGCATGTCTAGCACTTGTAATCAATCAAATTCAGTGTATTATAACATATTCTAACAAAAAATAACTTTATAAAGTCCATTTACAGCCTCAAAGCATTGGTTGTGGATTCTTATCCCATCTGGGACCAGATTTCAATAAGTCTTGCGTCACACTTCTAAAGATTCTTCATCCATCTCTAGCACTTGTAATCAATCAAATTCATTGTATTATAACATATTCTAATCCAAAATAACTTTATACAAGCCATTTACTGCCTCAAAGCATTGGTTGTGGGTTTTTATCCCATTTGGGACCAAATTTTAACAAGTCTTTCTTCACACTGCTAAACATTCTTTATGCATGTCTAGCACTTGTAATCAATAAAATTCATTGTATTATAACATATTGTAACCTAAAATAACTTTATACAAGCCATTTACTGCCTCAAAGCATTGGTTGTGGGTTCTTATCCCATTTGGGACCAGATTTCAATAAGTCTTTCTTCACACTTCTAAACATTCTTCATCCATCTCTAGGGCTTGTAATTAATCAAATTCATTGTATTATAACATATTCTAACCCAAAATAACTTTATACAAGCCATTTACTGCCTCAAAGCATTGGTTGTGGGTTTTTATCCCATTTGGGACCAAATTTCAAAAAGTCTTTCTTCACACTTCTAAACATTCTTTATGCATGTCTAGCACTTGTAATCAATCAAATTCAGTGTATTATAACATATTCTAACAAAAAATAACTTTATAAAGTCCATTTACAGCCTCAAAGCATTGGTTGTGGGTTCTTATCCCATCTGGGACCAGATTTCAATAAGTCTTGCGTCACACTTCTAAAGATTCTTCATCCATCTCTAGCACTTGTAATCAATCAAATTCATTGTATTATAACATATTCTAATCCAAAATAACTTTATACAAGCCATTTACTGCCTCAAAGCATTGGTTGTGGGTTTTTATCCCATTTGGGACCAAATTTTAACAAGTCTTTCTTCACACTTCTAAACATTCTTTATGCATGTCTAGCACTTGTAATCAATCAAATTCATTGTATTATAACATATTGTAACCTAAAATAACTTTATACAAGCCATTTACTGCCTCAAAGCATTGGTTGTGGGTTCTTATCCCATTTGGGACCAGATTTCAATAAGTCTTTCTTCACACTTCTAAACATTCTTCATCCATCTCTAGGGCTTGTAATCAATCAAATTCATTGTATTATAACATATTCTAACCCAAACTAACTTTATACAAGCCATTTACTGCCTCAAAGCATTGGTTGTGGGTTTTTATCCCATTTGGGACCAAATTTCAACAAGTCTTTCTTCACACTTCTAAACATTCTTTATGCATGTCTAGCACTTGTAATCAATCAAATTCAGTGTATTATAACATATTCTAACAAAAAAATAACTTTATAAAGTCCATTTACAGCCTCAAAGCATTGGTTGTGGGTTCTTATCCCATTTGGGACCAAATTTTAACAAGTCTTGCTTCACACTTCTAAAGATTCTTCATCCATCTCTAGCACTTGTAATCAATCAAATTCATTGTATTATAACATATTCTAATCCAAAATAACTTTATACAAGCCATTTACTGCCTCAAAGCATTGGTTGTGGGTTTTTATCCCATTTGGGACCAAATTTTAACAAGTCTTTCTTCACACTTCTAAACATTCTTTATGCATGTCTAGCACTTGTAATCAATCAAATTCATTGTATTATAACATATTGTAACCTAAAATAACTTTATACAAGCCATTTACTGCCTTAAAGCATTGGTTGTGGGTTCTTATCCCATTTGGGACCAGATTTCAATAAGTCTTTCTTCACACTTCTAAACATTCTTCATCCATCTCTAGGGCTTGTAATTAATCAAATTCATTGTATTATAACATATTCTAACCCAAAATAACTTTATACAAGCCATTTACTGCCTCAAAGCATTGGTTGTGGGTTTTTATCCCATTTGGGACCAAATTTCAAAAAGTCTTTCTTCACACTTCTAAACATTCTTTATGCATGTCTAGCACTTGTAATCAATCAAATTCAGTGTATTATAACATATTCTAACAAAAAATAACTTTATAAAGTCCATTTACAGCCTCAAAGCATTGGTTGTGGGTTCTTATCCCATCTGGGACCAGATTTCAATAAGTCTTGCGTCACACTTCTAAAGATTCTTCATCCATCTCTAGCACTTGTAATCAATCAAATTCATTGTATTATAACATATTCTAATCCAAAATAACTTTATACAAGCCATTTACTGCCTCAAAGCATTGGTTGTGGGTTTTTATCCCATTTGGGACCAAATTTTAACAAGTCTTTCTTCACACTTCTAAACATTCTTTATGCATGTCTAGCACTTGTAATCAATCAAATTCATTGTATTATAACATATTGTAACCTAAAATAACTTTATACAAGCCATTTACTGCCTCAAAGCATTGGTTGTGGGTTCTTATCCCATTTGGGACCACATTTCAATAAGTCTTTCTTCACACTTCTAAACATTCTTCATCCATCTCTACGGCTTGTAATCAATCAAATTCATTGTATTATAACATATTCTAACCCAAACTAACTTTATACAAGCCATTTACTGCCTCAAAGCATTGGTTGTGGGTTTTTATCCCATTTGGGACCAAATTTCAACAAGTCTTTCTTCACACTTCTAAACATTCTTTATGCATGTCTAGCACTTGTAATCAATCAAATTCAGTGTATTATAACATATTCTAACAAAAAAATAACTTTATAAAGTCCATTTACAGCCTCAAAGCATTGGTTGTGGGTTCTTATCCCATTTGGGACCAAATTTTAACAAGTCTTGCTTCACACTTCTAAAGATTCTTCATCCATCTCTAGCACTTGTAATCAATCAAATTCATTGTATTATAACATATTCTAATCCAAAATAACTTTATACAAGCCATTTACTGCCTCAAAGCATTGGTTGTGGGTTTTTATCCCATTTGGGACCAAATTTTAACAAGTCTTTCTTCACACTTATAAACATTCTTTATGCATGTCTAGCACTTGTAATCAATCAAATTCATTGTATTATAACATATTGTAACCTAAAATAACTTTATACAAGCCATTTACTGCCTTAAAGCATTGGTTGTGGGTTCTTATCCCATTTGGGACCAGATTTCAATAAGTCTTTCTTCACACTTCTAAACATTCTTCATCCATCTCTAGGGCTTGTAATTAATCAAATTCATTGTATTATAACATATTCTAACCCAAAATAACTTTATACAAGCCATTTACTGCCTCAAAGCATTGGTTGTGGGTTTTTATCCCATTTGGGACCAAATTTCAAAAAGTCTTTCTTCACACTTCTAAACATTCTTTATGCATGTCTAGCACTTGTAATCAATCAAATTCAGTGTATTATAACATATTCTAACAAAAAATAACTTTATAAAGTCCATTTACAGCCTCAAAGCATTGGTTGTGGATTCTTATCCCATTTGGGACCAGATTTCAATAAGTCTTGCGTCACACTTCTAAAGATTCTTCATCCATCTCTAGCACTTGTAATCAATCAAATTCATTGTATTATAACATATTCTAATCCAAAATAACTTTATACAAGCCATTTACTGCCTCAAAGCATTGGTTGTGGGTTCTTATCCCATTTGGGACCAGATTTCAATAAGTCTTTCTTCACACTTCTAAACATTCTTCATCCATCTCTAGGGCTTGTAATCAATCAAATTCATTGTATTATAACATATTCTAACCCAAACTAACTTTATACAAGCCATTTACTGCCTCAAAGCATTGGTTGTGGGTTTTTATCCCATTTGGGACCAAATTTCAACAAGTCTTTCTTCACACTTCTAAACATTCTTTATGCATGTCTAGCACTTGTAATCAATCAAATTCAGTGTATTATAACATATTCTAACAAAAAATAACTTTATAAAGTCCATTTACAGCCTCAAAGCATTGGTTGTGGGTTCTTATCCCATCTGGGACCAGATTTCAATAAGTCTTGCTTCACACTTCTAAAGATTCTTCATCCATCTCTAGCACTTGTAATCAATCAAATTCATTGTATTATAACATATTCTAACCCAAACTAACTTTATACAAGCCATTTACTGCCTCAAAGCATTGGTTGTGGGTTTTTATCCCATTTGGGACCAAATTTCAAAAAGTCTTTCTTCACACTTCTAAACATTCTTTATGCATGTCTAGCACTTGTAATCAATCAAATTCAGTGTATTATAACATATTCTAACAAAAAATAACTTTATAAAGTCCATTTACAGCCTCAAAGCATTGGTTGTGGATTCTTATCCCATCTGGGACCAGATTTCAATAAGTCTTGCGTCACACTTCTAAAGATTCTTCATCCATCTCTAGCACTTGTAATCAATCAAATTCATTGTATTATAACATATTCTAATCCAAAATAACTTTATACAAGCCATTTACTGCCTCAAAGCATTGGTTGTGGGTTTTTATCCCATTTGGGACCAAATTTTAACAAGTCTTTCTTCACACTTCTAAACATTCTTTATGCATGTCTAGCACTTGTAATCAATAAAATTCATTGTATTATAACATATTGTAACCTAAAATAACTTTATACAAGCCATTTACTGCCTCAAAGCATTGGTTGTGGGTTCTTATCCCATTTGGGACCAGATTTCAATAAGTCTTTCTTCACACTTCTAAACATTCTTCATGCATCTCTAGGGCTTGTAATCAATCAAATTCATTGTATTATAACATATTCTAACCCAAACTAACTTTATACAAGCCATTTACTGCCTCAAAGCATTGGTTGTGGGTTTTTATCCCATTTGGGACCAAATTTCAACAAGTCTTTCTTCACACTTCTAAACATTCTTTATGCATGTTTAGCACTTGTGATCAATCAAATTCAGTGTATTATAACATATTCTAACAAAAAATAACTTTATAAAGTCCATTTACTGCCTCAAAGCATTGGTTGTGGGTTCTTATCCCATCTGGGACCAGATTTCAATAAGTCTTGCTTCACACTTCTAAAGATTCTTCATCCATCTCTAGCACTTGTAATCAATCAAATTCATTGTATTATAACATATTCTAATCCAAAATAACTTTATACAAGCCATTTACTGCCTCAAAGCATTGGTTGTGGGTTTTTATCCCATTTGGGACCAAATTTTAACAAGTCTTTCTTCACACTTCTAAACATTCTTTATGCATGTCTAGCACTTGTAATCAATCAAATTCATTGTATTATAACATATTGTAACCTAAAATAACTTTATACAAGCCATTTACTGCCTCAAAGCATTGGTTGTGGGTTCTTATCCCATTTGGGACCAGATTTCAATAAGTCTTTCTTCACACTTCTAAACATTCTTCATCCATCTCTAGGGCTTGTAATCAATCAAATTCATTGTATTATAACATATTCTAACCCAAACTAACTTTATACAAGCCATTTACTGCCTCAAAGCATTGGTTGTGGGTTTTTATCCCATTTGGGACCAAATTTCAACAAGTCTTTCTTCACACTTCTAAACATTCTTTATGCATGTCTAGCACTTGTAATCAATCAAATTCAGTGTATTATAACATATTCTAACAAAAAATAACTTTATAAAGTCCATTTACAGCCTCAAAGCATTGGTTGTGGGTTCTTATCCCATCTGGGACCAGATTTCAATAAGTCTTGCTTCACACTTCTAAAGATTCTTCATCCATCTCTAGCACTTGTAATCAATCAAATTCATTGTATTATAACATATTCTAATCCAAAATAACTTTATACAAGCCATTTACTGCCTCAAAGCATTGGTTGTGGGTTCTTATCCCATTTGGGACCAGATTTCAACAAGTCTTTCTTCACACTTCTAAACATTCTTCATCCATCTCTAGGGCTTGTAATCAATCAAATTCATTGTATTATAACATATTCTAACCCAAAATAACTTTATACAAGCCATTTACTGCCTCAAAGCATTGGTTGTGGGTTTTTATCCCATTTGGGACCAAATTTTAACAAGTCTTTCTTCACACTTCTAAACATTCTTTATGCATGTCTAGCACTTGTAATCAATCAAATTCATTGTATTATAACATATTGTAACCTAAAATAACTTTATACAAGCCATTTACTGCCTCAAAGCATTGGTTGTGGGTTCTTATCCCATTTGGGACCAGATTTCAATAAGTCTTTCTTCACACTTCTAAACATTCTTCATCCATCTCTAGGGCTTGTAATCAATCAAATTCATTGTATTATAACATATTCTAACCCAAACTAACTTTATACAAGCCATTTACTGCCTCAAAGCATTGGTTGTGGGTTCTTATCCCATTTGGGACCAAATTTCAACAAGTCTTTCTTCACACTTCTAAACATTCTTTATGCATGTCTAGCACTTGTAATCAATCAAATTCAGTGTATTATAACATATTCTAACAAAAAAAAAACTTTATAAAGTCCATTTACAGCCTCAAAGCATTGGTTGTGGGTTCTTATCCCATCTGGGACCAGATTTCAATAAGTCTTGCGTCACACTTCTAAAGATTCTTCATCCATCTCTAGCACTTGTAATCAATCAAATTCATTGTATTATAACATATTCTAATCCAAAATAACTTTATACAAGCCATTTACTGCCTCAAAGCATTGGTTGTGGGTTTTTATCCCATTTGGGACCAAATTTTAACAAGTGTTTCTTCACACTTCTAAACATTCTTTATGCATGTCTAGCATTTGTAATCAATCAAATTCATTGTATTATAACATATTGTAACCTAAAATAACTTTATACAAGCCATTTACTGCCTCAAAGCATTGGTTGTGGGTTTTTATCCCATTTGGGACCAGATTTCAATAAGTCTTTCTTCACACTTCTAAACATTCTTCATCCATCTCTAGGGCTTGTAATCAATCAAATTCATTGTATTATAACATATTCTAACCCAAACTAACTTTATACAAGCCATTTACTGCCTCAAAGCATTGGTTGTGGGTTTTTATCCCATTTGGGACCAAATTTCAACAAGTCTTTCTTCACACTTCTAAACATTCTTTATGCATGTCTAGCACTTGTAATCAATCAAATTCAGTGTATTATAACATATTCTAACAAAAAAATAACTTTATAAAGTCCATTTACAGCCTCAAAGCATTGGTTGTGGGTTCTTATCCCATTTGGGACCAAATTTTAACAAGTCTTTCTTCACACTTCTAAAGATTCTTCATCCATCTCTAGTACTTATAATCAATCAAATTCATTGTATTATAACATATTCTAACCCAAAATAACTTTATACAAGCCATTTACTGCCTCAAAGCATTGGTTGTGGGTTTTTATCCCATTTGGGACCAAATTTCAACAAGTCTTTCTTCACACTTCTAAACATTCTTTATGCATGTCTAGCACTTGTAATCAATCAAATTCAGTGTATTATAACATATTCTAACAAAAAATAACTTTATAAAGTCCATTTACAGCCTCAAAGCATTGGTTGTGGATTCTTATCCCATCTGGGACCAGATTTCAATAAGTCTTGCTTCACACTTCTAAAGATTCTTCATCCATCTCTAGCACTTGTAATCAATCAAATTCATTGTATTATAACATATTCTAATCCAAAATAACTTTATACAAGCCATTTACTGCCTCAAAGCATTGGTTGTGGGTTTTTATCCCATTTGGGACCAAATTTTAACAAGTCTTTCTTCACACTTCTAAACATTCTTTATGCATGTCTAGCACTTGTAATCAATCAAATTCATTGTATTATAACATATTGTAACCTAAAATAACTTTATACAAGCCATTTACTGCCTCAAAGCATTGGTTGTGGGTTCTTATCCCATTTGGGACCAGATTTCAATAAGTCTTTCTTCACACTTCTAAACATTCTTCATCCATCTCTAGGGCTTGTAATCCATCAAATTCATTGTATTATAACATATTCTAACCCAAACTAACTTTATACAAGCCATTTACTGCCTCAAAGCATTGGTTGTGGGTTTTTATCCCATTTGGGACCAAATTTCAACAAGTCTTTCTTCACACTTCTAAACATTCTTTATGCATGTCTAGCACTTGTAATCTATCAAATTCAGTGTATTATAACATATTCTAATAAAAAATAACTTTATAAAGTCCATTTACAGCCTCAAAGCATTGGTTGTGGGTTCTTATCCCATCTGGGACCAGATTTCAATAAGTCTTGCTTCACACTTCTAAAGATTCTTCATCCATCTCTAGCACTTGTAATCAATCAAATTCATTGTATTATAACATATTCTAATCCAAAATAACTTTATACAAGCCATTTACTGCCTCAAAGCATTGGTTGTGGGTTTTTATCCCATTTGGGACCAAATTTTAACAAGTCTTTCTTCACACTTCTAAACATTCTTTATGCATGTCTAGCACTTGTAATCAATCAAATTCATTGTATTATAACATATTGTAACCTAAAATAACTTTATACAAGCCATTTACTGCCTCAAAGCATTGGTTGTGGGTTCTTATCCCATTTGGGACCAGATTTCAATAAGTCTTTCTTCAAACTTCTAAACATTCTTCATCCATCTCTAGGGCTTGTAATCAATCAAATTCATTGTATTATAATATATTCTAACCCAAAATAACTTTATACAAGCCATTTACTGCCTCAAAGCATTGGTTGTGGGTTTTTATCCCATTTGGGACCAAATTTCAACAAGTCTTTCTTCACACTTCTAAACATTCTTTATGCATGTCTAGCACTTGTAATCAATCAAATTCATTGTATTATATCATATTCTAACCCAAAATAACCTTATACAAGCCATTTACTGCCTCAAAGCATTGGTTGTGGGTTTTTATCCCATTTGGGACCAAATTTTAACAAGTCTTTCTTCACTTTTTGCTTCTTTCTATCTTCTTTGTAGCTTCCTTTGAAGATGGAGAGAGATAGAACACTTCTTGACTTCAATTTGGCTTCATTGGAAGCTTTGTTCGTTGCCATTCAATGGCCAATCGATCCCTTAACCGACCTTCATGGTCGATTGCTTCTTCTTATTCGTGTCAGAATGATATGTGCCCACTGAATGAGTCATAACTTCTCAACGCCTGCTCGTATCCGGATGATTTTACTTCCACTGGAAAGCTTACTCAATTTCCAAGAACTTGTATAAAGGACATTGGAGCTGAATCGCAGTGAAAGGCCTTCGTACGAGTCGATCTTTAAGACGCTTTGACAGAGACTTTGCTTCTTGCCGAGAATATAACCATAATTTGTGACTTCGTAACCAAGATCTTGAATCATCTTGGGAACCAATAACTTGAGTTTTCTATGGCTTGGGCCATCTCTTGAGTCAAGAAACCTTGTGCCTAGTATAATTGACACCTAGTGCACATCCAATCTTGAACTCCAACAACGTGACGCTAACACACATGTCTTGAGTTGATTCATCACTTTCCACCAGCTTGCCTTTCCATTAGGCGTCTCCACAAGAACTTCAAACATAGCATTCACCCTCGGTAAGCCTCGCAGGTTCTCCCTTGATCTTCCGGAGCTTTGACTCGCTAGAAAGAACATCCTTGTGGTCTCCAAAGCTTGATGGCCATTGGTTCTAACTTCAAGCATTGTGTTGCGCCTTCAAGAACCAACAAGGTTCATAAGAGTATTTGTAACCAGAATGAGAGTATGAGTAACCAAGATTTTGAGAATAAGTAGCCAAGAGAATAGAGTAACCAGAATGAGAGATTTAGTAACCAAGAATGAGAGATTTTGCGGAATAGAAAAGAGAGTGAGTGTTTGGGTGTTTGTGGGTGTTTGGATAGAGATTTCCTCTGAATTTCTTTGCTTATAAAAGCCAAAACAGCTCAGATCTTTCAACCTGGCTCTGCTACCATGTAAGATTTCAAAGAGATTGAGCTGCAAGATCTAATCTCCTCCTTAAACTCACAAGAAACTCACAAGAACAGCAAATCTGAGTTTGTGTGCTCTTGTGTATAACCATCAAGAAACGAACACAATGAGAGCTGTTCTTGAGGTTATAACTAAGTCATACACGCCCATTGAAGCTGTGTATACTCAAGAATAAGCATGAGACGCAACAGCTCTCTCACACCAAAACAGAACCCAAAACCCTTATAGAATCGATTTAGAGAGTGGGAGAGAATTGATTGAGAGAATGGGATGAGACCAAGCATTGCCAAAGCTTGGTCTCTCCATGAGAGTATAAAGATCAGAACTTCCCCATTTGTGAGTATAAGAGACGATTTTAGTATAGGGGAAGACTCCCCAAAGGAGAGCTTAGCTTTTATTATGCATAAGCTTACATATATATACTACAATGAATGGGATAAGGTGTATCCCTTCTCACCCTAATCTCCAACGGTCATATACATTTAAATCTAGTTATTTAAACTTAAATCTAGATAAATTATAGAGGAGAAAGTGACATGAAGAGAGAGGGCGAGCTGGTCCCAAGCTTAGATAGTGACATCTCCGAAAATGCTTCAAATGCCCACTTGTGGTTTCTCTCTTTGGTTGCTTTATCTCCAACGTCTATATTGAGGTCTTGGGCGCCTAAGACTGATAGTGACAGCACATAAACGTCCCTCTTAGCTCACATGTGACTCCTTGCAACTTGCATTGTTTCTTCACACATGTGACTCCTCTTTTTGGCGCCTAAATACATTTGAATCTAGGGACTTCTTCACTTCTTCATTGTCCCTAGATTTGCACATTCTTTATCAACTTATTGTTGACCCTAGATTTGCACATCTTTATCTTCAAGACTGACCCGAACTTTGCACATTCTTCTTTGGTGATCAAACCCCGGTTTTGCACATCTTGGTGATGACCCGAACTTTGCACAAGCTTCGGTCTTGATAACTTTGACCCGAACTTTGCACATCTTGATAACTTCATGAATGACCCGCACTTTGCACATCTTGATAACTTCATGAAAGAACCGAACTTTGCACATCTTGATAACTTCATGAATGACCCGCACTTTGCACATCTTGATAACTTCATGAATGACCCGAACTTTGCACATTCGTTTCTTGAGTCTTGGTGACTTGAACCGTGTTTTGCACGGCTATTATCAACACTTCGAGTAGAGCTCTTCGGCCTTTTCTTAAGGAACTTTGGCCTCGGCTCTCCTTTGCTTCTTGTGTTTTCCGTGACATGTCATGTATTAATCGCGAGTTTACTTCCGGATGTATGGCTCCTTTACATGACTTCTTCATTCGGTTCAATACTCCCCCTCAAGCTTAAGCGTAGAGATATCGGAGGTTGAGCTTGGACATAAACGAGCCTAGTTGAGTGTGTCACTTCATTTTGTACACAATCATGCTCGGCCTCTTCTTCAAGAATGCGGCCTTCAGTTTTCCTTCTCTTCTTTCTCTCCAATACTCCCCCTCAAGCTTGACAATTCAGCCTCGTCTTCTAGACTTCAGCCTTTGCTTCTTCCTCTTAATACTCCCCCTCAAGCTTGATCGGCGGGAACCAAAGACCAAGCTTGCAACACATAAAGGACTACCTCGTTAAAAACCTTAGCAAATAAAACCTCTTGGGATAAAACTTTGCTAAGGGAAAAAGAGTGTAGCCTTCATGGTTGAATGATGTAGCTATGGTCATGGTTTGTATGCGGGTTTGCTTAGGCACTTGCTTTGACTTCTTGATGAGACTTAATCGTGTGTGTACTCGCTTGAGGGTCTTCTCCTCTCGGTCACCACCATGAATTGATCTTTCTTGAGTCAAGCTACCATTAGCCTTGCTTCTTCCTTTTCCATACCATAGCTTTCATGATCCAACCGGTTCTCTTCTTCTCATCTAGCTTCTTTTGTTGGCTTTCTTTCTCTTTTACACCTTCATTCAAAAGATGTAAAGAAATCTTAAGTATATGTGCCATAAGAATAACATTAAGCTTAGATGAGACTTGAGAGAACAAATTTAAATTGAACTACAAGAATATAAATCAGATAATAAACAAGAAATGCTGTTTTAAAAAAAAAAACATGCTAAATCCAATTAAAAATTCAGTTCATAAAAACAGATTTTAACAAATTGACTAATGTCATATAAATATTTTAAAAACTGATATTAACCTTTAAAAACATATAAAATACCTAATAAAAATATTTTCACCTTTTTAAATAATTTAAAAACGTTTGAAAAATACTTTAAAAATATTTTCAACTTTAAAATAATTTAAATTCGTTTTTTTAAAAAAAAAAAATATTTTCACCGTTTAAAAACACAAAACAGAATTTAAGAAATATTTTTTTTTAAAAGAGAATATAAATGTAAATAAATTCAAACTTGATAAATCTAATCCAAAAATATGACTAAATCTAATCATATTTGAACAAGCTAACAAGTCATATCACAATCAACACCTAAACCATTTTTAAACAATGAAGACTCCAATTATGATCATCATGCAATTTCAAATTCAATAAGGAAATATAATTAACAAAAATTAAAGAGTAAGGTTTAGAATTAGCCTTTTGTCTTCTTTGTTGTAATTGGATGGATGAGACTTGGTGTGCATCACCATTTGAGTTTCTGCTCCCATGGGTCTCCTCTTCATGGTTGATGACTTTTAGAACTCAATCCACCTCTTCTACATCCAACTTTGGATGAGCTTCATGATTGGCTTGGAGGCTTCTTCTCCAGCCGCTTTTTGCTTCTTTCTATCTTCTTTGTAGCTTCCTTTGAAGATGGAGAGAGATAGAACACTTCTTGACTTCAATTTGGCTTCATTGGAAGCTTTGTTCGTTGCCATTCAATGGCCAATCGATCCCTTAACCGACCTTCATGGTCGATTGCTTCTTCTTATTCGTGTCAGAATGATATGTGCCCACTGAATGAGTCATAACTTCTCAACGCCTGCTCGTATCCGGATGATTTTACTTCCACTGGAAAGCTTACTCAATTTCCAAGAACTTGTATAAAGGACATTGGAGCTGAATCGCAGTGAAAGGCCTTCGTACGAGTCGATCTTTAAGACGCTTTGACAGAGACTTTGCTTCTTGCCGAGAATATAACCATAATTTGTGACTTCGTAACCAAGATCTTGAATCATCTTGGGAACCAATAACTTGAGTTTTCTATGGCTTGGGCCATCTCTTGAGTCAAGAAACCTTGTGCCTAGTATAATTGACACCTAGTGCACATCCAATCTTGAACTCCAACAACGTGACGCTAACACACATGTCTTGAGTTGATTCATCACTTTCCACCAGCTTGCCTTTCCATTAGGCGTCTCCACAAGAACTTCAAACATAGCATTCACCCTCGGTAAGCCTCGCAGGTTCTCCCTTGATCTTCTGGAGCTTTGACTCGCTAGAAAGAACATCCTTGTGGTCTCCAAAGCTTGATGGCCATTGGTTCTAACTTCAAGCATTGTGTTGCGCCTTCAAGAACCAACAAGGTTCATAAGAGTATTTGTAACCAGAATGAGAGTATGAGTAACCAAGATTTTGAGAATAAGTAGCCAAGAGAATAGAGTAACCAGAATGAGAGATTTAGTAACCAAGAATGAGAGATTTTGCGGAATAGAAAAGAGAGTGAGTGTTTGGGTGTTTGTGGGTGTTTGGATAGAGATTTCCTCTGAATTTCTTTGCTTATAAAAGCCAAAACAGCTCAGATCTTTCAACCTGGCTCTGCTACCATGTAAGATTTCAAAGAGATTGAGCTGCAAGATCTAATCTCCTCCTTAAACTCACAAGAAACTCACAAGAACACCAAATCTGAGTTTGTGTGCTCTTGTGTATAACCATCAAGAAACGAACACAATGAGAGCTGTTCTTGAGGTTATAACTAAGTCATACACGCCCATTGAAGCTGTGTATACTCAAGAATAAGCATGAGACGCAACAGCTCTCTCACACCAAAACAGAACCCAAAACCCTTATAGAATCGATTTAGAGAGTGGGAGAGAATTGATTGAGAGAATGGGATGAGACCAAGCATTGCCAAAGCTTGGTCTCTCCATGAGAGTATAAAGATCAGAACTTCCCCATTTGTGAGTATAAGAGACGATTTTAGTATAGGGGAAGACTCCCCAAAGGAGAGCTTAGCTTTTATTATGCATAAGCTTACATATATATACTACAATGAATGGGATAAGGTGTATCCCTTCTCACCCTAATCTCCAACGGTCATATACATTTAAATCTAGTTATTTAAACTTAAATCTAGATAAATTATAGAGGAGAAAGTGACATGAAGAGAGAGGGCGAGCTGGTCCCAAGCTTAGATAGTGACATCTCCGAAAATGCTTCAAATGCCCACTTGTGGTTTCTCTCTTTGGTTGCTTTATCTCCAACGTCTATATTGAGGTCTTGGGCGCCTAAGACTGATAGTGACAGCACATAAACGTCCCTCTTAGCTCACATGTGACTCCTTGCAACTTGCATTGTTTCTTCACACATGTGACTCCTCTTTTTGGCGCCTAAACACATTTGAATCTAGGGACTTCTTCACTTCTTCATTGTCCCTAGATTTGCACATTCTTTATCAACTTATTGTTGACCCTAGATTTGCACATCTTTATCTTCAAGATTGACCCGAACTTTGCACATTCTTCTATGGTGATCAAACCCCGGTTTTGCACATCTTGGTGATGACCCGAACTTTGCACAAGCTTCGGTCTTGATAACTTTGACCCGAACTTTGCACATCTTGATAACTTCATGAATGACCCGCTCTTTGCACATCTTGATAACTTCATGAAAGAACCGAACTTTGCACATCTTGATAACTTCATGAATGACCTGCACTTTGCACATCTTGATAACTTCATGAATGACCCGAACTTTGCACATTCATTTCTTGAGTCTTGGTGACTTGAACCGTGTTTTGCACGGCTATTATCAACACTTCGAGTAGAGCTCTTCGGCCTTGTCTTAAGGAACTTCGGCCTCGGCTCTCCTTTGCTTCTTGTGTTTTCCGTGACATGTCATGTATTAATCGCGAGTTTACTTCCGGATGTATGGCTCCTTTACATGACTTCTTCATTCGGTTCAATACTTATCCCATTTGGGACCAAATTTTAACAAGTCTTTCTTCACACTTCTAAAGATTCTTCATCCATCTCTAGTACTTATAATCAATCAAATTCATTGTATTATAACATATTCTAACCCAAAATAACTTTATACAAGCCATTTACTGCCTCAAAGCATTGGTTGTGGGTTCTTATCCCATTTGGGACCAGATTTCAATAAGTCTTTCTTCACACTTCTAAAGATTCTTCATCCATCTCTAGTACTTATAATCAATCAAATTCATTGTATTATAACATATTCTAACCCAAAATAACTTTATACAAGCCATTTACTGCCTCAAAGCATTGGTTGTGGGTTTTTATCCCATTTGGGACCAAATTTCAACAAGTCTTTCTTCACACTTCTAAACATTCTTTATGTATGTCTAGCACTTGTAATCAATCAAATTCATTGTATTATAACATATTTTAACAAAAAATAACTTTATACAGTCCATTTACAGCCTCAAAGCATTGGTTGTGGGTTCTTATCCCATCTGGGACCAGATTTCAATAAGTCTTGCTTCACACTTCTAAAGATTCTTCATCCATCTCTAGCACTTGTAATCAATCAAATTCATTGTATTATAACATATTCTAATCCAAAATAACTTTATACAAGCCATTTACTGCTTCAAAGCATTGGTTCTGGGTTTTTATCCCATTTGGGACCAAATTTTAACAAGTCTTTCTTCACACTTCTAAACATTCTTTATGCATGTCTAGCACTTGTAATCAATCAAATTCATTGTATTATAACATATTGTAACCTAAAATACCTTTATTCAAGCCATTTACTGCCTCAAAGCATTGGTTGTGGGTTTTTATCCCATTTGGGACCAAATTTCAACAAGTCTTTCTTCACACTTCTAAACATTCTTTATGCATGTCTAGCACTTGTAATCAATCAAATTCATTGTATTATATCATATTCTAACCCAAAATAACCTTATACAAGCCATTACTGCCTGAAAGCAATGATTGTGGGTTCTTATCCCATTTGGGACCAGATTTCAATAAGTCTTTCTTCACACTTCTAAACATTCTTTATGCATGTCTAGCACTTGTAATCAATCAAATTCATTGTATTATAACATATTCTAACAAAAAATAACTTTATACAGTCCATTTACAGCCTCAAAGCATTGGTTGTGGGTTCTTATCCCATTTGGGACCAGATTTCAATAAGTCTTTCTTCACACTTCTAAAGATTCTTCATCCATCTCTAGTACTTATAATCAATCAAATTCATTGTATTATAACATATTCTAACCCAAAATAACTTTATACAAGCCATTTACTGCCTCAAAGCATTGGTTGTGGGTTTTTATCCTATTTGGGACCAAATTTCAACAAGTCTTTCTTCACACTTCTAAACATTCTTTATGCATGTCTAGCACTTGTAATCAATCAAATTCATTGTATTATAACATATTCTAACAAAAAATAACTTTATACAGTCCATTTACAGCCTCAAAGCATTGGTTGTGGGTTCTTATCCCATTTGGGACCAGATTTCAATAAGTCTTTCTTCACACTTCTAAAGATTCTTCATCCATCTCTAGTACTTGTAATCAATCAAATTCATTGTATTATAACATATTCTAATCCAAAATAACTTTATACAAGCCATTTACTGCCTCAAAGCATTGGTTGTGGGTTTTTATCCCATTTGGGACCAAATTTTAACAAGTCTTTCTTCACACTTCTAAACATTCTTTATGCATGTCTAGCACTTGTAATCAATCAAATTCATTGTATTATAACATATTGTAACCTAAAATAACTTTATACAAGCCATTTACTGCCTCAAAGCATTGGTTGTGGGTTCTTATCCCATTTGGGACCAGATTTCAATAAGTCTTTCTTCACACTTCTAAACATTCTTATGTATGTCTAGCACTTGTAATCAATCAAATTCATTGTATTATAACATATTCTAACAAAAAATAACTTTATACAGTCCATTTACAGCCTCAAAGCATTGGTTGTGGGTTCTTATCCCATCTGGGACCAGATTTCAATAAGTCTTGCTTCACACTTCTAAAGATTCTTCATCCATCTCTAGTACTTATAATCAATCAAATTCATTGTATTATAACATATTCTAACCCGAAATAACTTTATACAAGCCATTTACTGCCTCAAAGCAATGGTTGTGGGTTCTTATCCCATTTGGGACCAAATTTTAACAAGTCTTTCTTCACACTTCTAAAGATTCTTCATCCATCTCTAGCACTTGTAATCAATCAAATTCATTGTATTAAAACATATTCTAACCCAAAATAACCTTATACAAGCCATTAACTCTAAAACATATTCTAACCCAAAATAACCTTATACAACCCAAAATCCCAGATTTCAATAAGTCTTTCTTCACACTTCTAAACATTCTTCATCCATCTCTAGGGCTTGTAATCAATCAAATTCATTGTATTATAACATATTCTAACCCAAAATAACTTTATACAAGCCATTTACTGCCTCAAAGCATTGGTTGTGGGTTCTTATCCCATTTGGGACCAAATTTTAACAAGTCTTTCTTCACACTTCTAAAGATTCTTCATCCATCTCTAGCACTTGTAATCAATCAAATTCATTGTATTAAAACATATTCTAACCCAAAATAACCTTATACAAGCCATTTACTGTAAGTTTTCGAAAGGAATTAGAGAAGATTAAGAACAAGTGAGTTTGAGGAAGATTTGAAGAAGAATGCGAGTTTGAAAGGTGAGAGAAGTGTGGTGAAGAAAGAGAGTTCTTCTCTTTTCATACATATAAAAATGACCTAGATACAAACTATATATGGACACTACAAAGAGTATAAAGGTTCGAGTGAAAGCGACGGGTCCATGTTGTGTCTCTTCTTAAACAATCACGTGAGTGTCTCTTGTTTTGAAGCTCCAACGGTCACAACACATAGGGGAAGGATCTAGATGCTCATTTCTTCTTCTTCGCAACCTTAAACGGGCCTCTTTATTGGACTGGACAATGAGGCTTGAGGTGATGTCGAGGCTGTACGGATGGGCTTGTACGGATGGTCGTGGCTCGAGGCACTCGATCGCGGATGTGATCATCTCTCGATCCCGGACATGATCATCTCGAACATGATCATTTCTATATCCAATTTACACTTATCCCATTTGGGACCAGATTTCAATAAGTCTTTCTTCACACTTCTAAACATTCTTCATCCATCTCTAGGGCTTGTAATCAATCAAATTCATTGTATTATAACATATTCTAACCCAAAATAACTTTATACAAGCCATTTACTGCCTCAAAGCATTGGTTGTGGGTTTTTATCCCATTTGGGACCAAATTTCAACAAGTCTTTCTTCACACTTCTAAACATTCTTTATGCATGTCTAGCACTTGTAATCAATCAAATTCATTGTATTATATCATATTCTAACCCAAAATAACCTTATACAAGCCATTACTGCCTGAAAGCAATGATTGTGGGTTCTTATCCCATTTGGGACCAGATTTCAATAAGTCTTTCTTCACACTTCTAAACATTCTTTATGCATGTCTAGCACTTGTAATCAATCAAATTCATTGTATTATAACATATTCTAACAAAAAATAACTTTATACAGTCCATTTACAGCCTCAAAGCATTGGTTGTGGGTTCTTATCCCATTTGGGACCAGATTTCAATAAGTCTTTCTTCACACTTCTAAAGATTCTTCATCCATCTCTAGTACTTATAATCAATCAAATTCATTGTATTATAACATATTCTAACCCAAAATAACTTTATACAAGCCATTTACTGCCTCAAAGCATTGGTTGTGGGTTTTTATCCTATTTGGGACCAAATTTCAACAAGTCTTTCTTCACACTTCTAAACATTCTTTATGCATGTCTAGCACTTGTAATCAATCAAATTCATTGTATTATAACATATTCTAACAAAAAATAACTTTATACAGTCCATTTACAGCCTCAAAGCATTGGTTGTGGGTTCTTATCCCATTTGGGACCAGATTTCAATAAGTCTTTCTTCACACTTCTAAAGATTCTTCATCCATCTCTAGTACTTGTAATCAATCAAATTCATTGTATTATAACATATTCTAATCCAAAATAACTTTATACAAGCCATTTACTGCCTCAAAGCATTGGTTGTGGGTTTTTATCCCATTTGGGACCAAATTTTAACAAGTCTTTCTTCACACTTCTAAACATTCTTTATGCATGTCTAGCACTTGTAATCAATCAAATTCATTGTATTATAACATATTGTAACCTAAAATAACTTTATACAAGCCATTTACTGCCTCAAAGCATTGGTTGTGGGTTCTTATCCCATTTGGGACCAGATTTCAATAAGTCTTTCTTCACACTTCTAAACATTCTTCATCCATCTCTAGGGCTTGTAATCAATCAAATTCATTGTATTATAACATATTCTAACCCAAAATAACTTTATACAAGCCATTTACTGCCTCAAAGCATTGGTTGTGGGTTTTTATCCTATTTGGGACCAAATTTCAACAAGTCTTTCTTCACACTTCTAAACATTCTTTATGCATGTCTAGCACTTGTAATCAATCAAATTCATTGTATTATAACATATTCTAACCCAAAATAACTTTATACAGTCCATTTACAGCCTCAAAGCATTGGTTGTGGGTTCTTATCCCATCTGGGACCAGATTTCAATAAGTCTTGCTTCACACTTCTAAAGATTCTTCATCGATCTCTAGCACTTGTAATCAATCAAATTCATTGTATTATAACATATTCTAACCCAAAATAACTTTATACAAGCCATTTACTGCCTCAAAGCAATCGTTGTGGGTTCTTATCCCATTTGGGACCAAATTTCAACAAGTCTTTCTTCACACTTCTAAACATTCTTCATCCATCTCTAGGGCTTGTAATCAATCAAATTCATTGTATTATAACATATTCTAACCCAAAATAACTTTATACAAGCCATTTACTGCCTCAAAGCAATCGTTGTGGGTTCTTATCCCATTTGGGACCAAATTTCAACAAGTCTTTCTTCACACTTCTAAACATTCTTCATCCATCTCTAGGGCTTGTAATCAATCAAATTCATTGTATTATAACATATTGTAACCTAAAATAACTTTATACAAGCCATTTACTGCCTCAAAGCATTGGTTGTGGGTTCTTATCCCATTTGGGACCAGATTTCAATAAGTCTTTCTTCACACTTCTAAACATTCTTCATCCATCTCTAGGGCTTGTAATCAATCAAATTCATTGTATTATAACATATTCTAACCCAAAATAACTTTATACAAGCCATTTACTGCCTCAAAGCATTGGTTGTGGGTTTTTATCCCATTTGGGACCAAATTTCAACAAGTCTTTCTTCACACTTCTAAACATTCTTTATGCATGTCTAGCACTTGTAATCAATCAAATTCATTGTATTATATCATATTCTAACCCAAAATAACCTTATACAAGCCATTACTGCCTGAAAGCAATGATTGTGGGTTCTTATCCCATTTGGGACCAGATTTCAATAAGTCTTTCTTCACACTTCTAAACATTCTTTATGCATGTCTAGCACTTGTAATCAATCAAATTCATTGTATTATAACATATTCTAACAAAAAATAACTTTATACAGTCCATTTACAGCCTCAAAGCATTGGTTGTGGGTTCTTATCCCATTTGGGACCAGATTTCAATAAGTCTTTCTTCACACTTCTAAAGATTCTTCATCCATCTCTAGTACTTATAATCAATCAAATTCATTGTATTATAACATATTCTAACCCAAAATAACTTTATACAAGCCATTTACTGCCTCAAAGCATTGGTTGTGGGTTTTTATCCTATTTGGGACCAAATTTCAACAAGTCTTTCTTCACACTTCTAAACATTCTTTATGCATGTCTAGCACTTGTAATCAATCAAATTCATTGTATTATAACATATTGTAACCTAAAATAACTTTATTCAAGCCATTTACTGCCTCAAAGCATTGGTTGTGGGTTCTTATCCCATTTGGGACCAAATTTTAACAAGTCTTTCTTCACACTTCTAAAGATTCTTCATCCATCTCTAGTACTTATAATCAATCAAATTCATTGTATTATAACATATTCTAACCCAAAATAACTTTATACAAGCCATTTACTGCCTCAAAGCATTGGTTGTGGGTTTTTATCCCATTTGGGACCAAATTTCAACAAGTCTTTCTTCACACTTCTAAACATTCTTTATGCATGTCTAGGACTTGTAATCAATCAAATTCATTGTATTATATCATATTCTAACCCAAAATAACCTTATACAAGCCATTACTGCCTGAAAGCAATGATTGTGGGTTCTTATCCCATTTGGGACCAGATTTCAATAAGTCTTTCTTCACACTTCTAAACATTCTTTATGCATATCTAGCACTTGTAATCAATCAAATTCATTGTATTATAACATATTCTAACAAAACATAACTTTATACAGACCATTTACAGCCTCAAAGCATTGGTTGTGGGTTCTTATCCCATTTGGGACCAGATTTCAATAAGTCTTTCTTCACACTTCTAAAGATTCTTCATCCATCTCTAGTACTTATAATCAATCAAATTCATTGTATTATAACATATTCTAACCCAAAATAACTTTATACAAGCCATTTACTGCCTCAAAGCATTGGTTGTGGGTTTTTATCCTATTTGGGACCAAATTTCAACAAGTCTTTCTTCACACTTCTAAACATTCTTTATGCATGTCTAGCACTTGTAATCAATCAAATTCATTGTATTATAACATATTCTAACCCAAAATAACCTTATACAAGCCATTTACTGCCTCAAAGCAATGGTTGTGGGTTCTTATCCCATTTGGGACCAGATTTCAATAAGTCTTTCTTCACACTTCTAAACATTCTTTATGCATGTCTAGCACTTGTAATCAATCAAATTCATTGTATTATAACATATTCTAACCCAAAATAACTTTATACAGTCCATTTACAGCCTCAAAGCATTGGTTGTGGGTTCTTATCCCATCTGGGACCAGATTTCAATAAGTCTTGCTTCACACTTCTAAAGATTCTTCATCGATCTCTAGCACTTGTAATCAATCAAATTCATTGTATTATAACATATTCTAACCCAAAATAACTTTATACAAGCCATTTACTGCCTCAAAGCAATGGTTGTGGGTTCTTATCCCATTTGGGACCAAATTTCAACAAGTCTTTCTTCACACTTCTAAACATTCTTCATCCATCTCTAGGGCTTGTAATCAATCAAATTCATTGTATTATAACATATTCTAACCCAAAATAACTTTATACAAGCCATTTACTGCCTCAAAGCATTGGTTGTGGGTTCTTATCCCATTTGGGACCAAATTTTAACAAGTCTTTCTTCACACTTCTAAAGATTCTTCATCCATCTCTAGTACTTATAATCAATCAAATTCATTGTATTATAACATATTCTAACCCAAAATAACTTTATACAAGCCATTTACTGCCTCAAAGCATTGGTTGTGTGTTCTTATCCCATTTCGGACCAGATTTCAATAAGTCTTTCTTCACACTTCTAAAGATTCTTCATCCATCTCTAGTACTTATAATCAATCAAATTCATTGTATTATAACATATTCTAACCCAAAATAACTTTATACAAGCCATTTACTGCCTCAAAGCATTGGTTGTGGGTTTTTATCCCATTTGGGACCAAATTTCAACAAGTCTTTCTTCACACTTCTAAACATTCTTTATGTATGTCTAGCACTTGTAATCAATCAAATTCATTGTATTATAACATATTCTAACAAAAAATAACTTTATACAGTCCATTTACAGCCTCAAAGCATTGGTTGTGGGTTCTTATCCCATCTGGGACCAGATTTCAATAAGTCTTGCTTCACACTTCTAAAGATTCTTCATCCATCTCTAGCACTTGTAATCAATCAAATTCATTGTATTATAACATATTCTAATCCAAAATAACTTTATACAAGCCATTTACTGCTTCAAAGCATTGGTTGTGGGTTTTTATCCCATTTGGGACCAAATTTTAACAAGTCTTTCTTCACACTTCTAAACATTCTTTATGCATGTCTAGCACTTGTAATCAATCAAATTCATTGTATTATAACATATTGTAACCTAAAATAACTTTATTCAAGCCATTTACTGCCTCAAAGCATTGGTTGTGGGTTCTTATCCCATTTGGGACCAAATTTTAACAAGTCTTTCTTCACACTTCTAAAGATTCTTCATCCATCTCTAGTACTTATAATCAATCAAATTCATTGTATTATAACATATTCTAACCCAAAATAACTTTATACAAGCCATTTACTGCCTCAAAGCATTGGTTGTGGGTTTTTATCCCATTTGGGACCAAATTTCAACAAGTCTTTCTTCACACTTCTAAACATTCTTTATGCATGTCTAGGACTTGTAATCAATCAAATTCATTGTATTATATCATATTCTAACCCAAAATAACCTTATACAAGCCATTACTGCCTGAAAGCAATGATTGTGGGTTCTTATCCCATTTGGGACCAGATTTCAATAAGTCTTTCTTCACACTTCTAAACATTCTTTATGCATGTCTAGCACTTGTAATCAATCAAATTCATTGTATTATAACATATTCTAACAAAACATAACTTTATACAGACCATTTACAGCCTCAAAGCATTGGTTGTGGGTTCTTATCCCATTTGGGACCAGATTTCAATAAGTCTTTCTTCACACTTCTAAAGATTCTTCATCCATCTCTAGTACTTATAATCAATCAAATTCATTGTATTATAACATATTCTAACCCAAAATAACTTTATACAAGCCATTTACTGCCTCAAAGCATTGGTTGTGGGTTTTTATCCTATTTGGGACCAAATTTCAACAAGTCTTTCTTCACACTTCTAAACATTCTTTATGCATGTCTAGCACTTGTAATCAATCAAATTCATTGTATTATAACATATTGTAACCTAAAATAACTTTATACAAGCCATTTACTGCCTCAAAGCATTGGTTGTGGGTTCTTATCCCATTTGGGACCAGATTTCAATAAGTCTTTCTTCACACTTCTAAACATTCTTCATCCATCTCTAGGGCTTGTCAAAGCATTGGTTGTGGGTTCTTATCCCATCTGGGACCAGATTTCAATAAGTCTTGCTTCACACTTCTAAAGATTCTTCATCCATCTCTAGCACTTGTAATCAATCAAATTCATTGTATTATAACATATTCTAATCCAAAATAACTTTATACAAGCCATTTACTGCTTCAAAGCATTGGTTGTGGGTTTTTATCCCATTTGGGACCAAATTTTAACAAGTCTTTCTTCACACTTCTAAACATTCTTTATGCATGTCTAGCACTTGTAATCAATCAAATTCATTGTATTATAACATATTGTAACCTAAATTAACTTTATTCAAGCCATTTACTGCCTCAAAGCATTGGTTGTGGGTTCTTATCCCATTTGGGACCAAATTTTAACAAGTCTTTCTTCACACTTCTAAAGATTCTTCATCCATCTCTAGTACTTATAATCAATCAAATTCATTGTATTATAACATATTCTAACCCAAAATAACTTTATACAAGCCATTTACTGCCTCAAAGCATTGGTTGTGGGTTTTTATCCTATTTGGGACCAAATTTCAACAAGTCTTTCTTCACACTTCTAAACATTCTTTATGCATGTCTAGCACTTGTAATCAATCAAATTCGTTGTATTATATCATATTCTAACCCAAAATAACCTTATACAAGCCATTACTGCCTGAAAGCAATGATTGTGGGTTCTTATCCCATTTGGGACCAGATTTCAATAAGTCTTTCTTCACACTTCTAAACATTCATTATGCATGTCTAGCACTTGTAATCAATCAAATTCATTGTATTATAACATATTCTAACCTAAAATAACTTTATACAGTCCATTTACAGCCTCAAAGCATTGGTTGTGGGTTCTTATCCCATCTGGGACCAGATTTCAATAAGTCTTGCTTCACACTTCTAAAGATTCTTCATCGATCTCTAGCACTTGTAATCAATCAAATTCATTGTATTATAACATATTCTAACCCAAAATAACTTTATACAAGCCATTTACTGCCTCAAAGCAATGGTTGTGGGTTCTTATCCCATTTGGGACCAAATTTCAACAAGTCTTTCTTCACACTTCTAAACATTCTTCATCCATCTCTAGGGCTTGTAATCAATCAAATTCATTGTATTATAACATATTCTAACCCAAAATAACTTTATACAAGCCATTTACTGCCTCAAAGCATTGGTTGTGGGTTCTTATCCCATTTGGGACCAAATTTTAACAAGTCTTTCTTCACACTTCTAAAGATTCTTCATCCATCTCTAGTACTTATAATCAATCAAATTCATTGTATTATAACATATTCTAACCCAAAATAACTTTATACAAGCCATTTACTGCCTCAAAGCATTGGTTGTGGGTTTTTATCCCATTTCGGACCAGATTTCAATAAGTCTTTCTTCACACTTCTAAAGATTCTTCATCCATCTCTAGTACTTATAATCAATCAAATTCATTGTATTATAACATATTCTAACCCAAAATAACTTTATACAAGCCATTTACTGCCTCAAAGCATTGGTTGTGGGTTTTTATCCCATTTGGGACCAAATTTCAACAAGTCTTTCTTCACACTTCTAAACATTCTTTATGTATGTCTAGCACTTGTAATCAATCAAATTCATTGTATTATAACATATTCTAACAAAAAATAACTTTATACAGTCCATTTACAGCCTCAAAGCATTGGTTGTGGGTTCTTATCCCATCTGGGACCAGATTTCAATAAGTCTTGCTTCACACTTCTAAAGATTCTTCATCCATCTCTAGCACTTGTAATCAATCAAATTCATTGTATTATAACATATTCTAATCCAAAATAACTTTATACAAGCCATTTACTGCTTCAAAGCATTGGTTGTGGGTTTTTATCCCATTTGGGACCAAATTTTAACAAGTCTTTCTTCACACTTCTAAACATTCTTTATGCATATCTAGCACTTGTAATCAATCAAATTCATTGTATTATAACATATTGTAACCTAAAATAACTTTATTCAAGCCATTTACTGCCTCAAAGCATTGGTAGTGGGTTCTTATCCCATTTGGGACCAAATTTTAACAAGTCTTTCTTCACACTTCTAAAGATTCTTCATCCATCTCTAGTACTTATAATCAATCAAATTCATTGTATTATAACATATTCTAACCCAAAATAACTTTATACAAGCCATTTACTGCCTCAAAGCATTGGTTGTGGGTTTTTATCCCATTTGGGACCAAATTTCAACAAGTCTTTCTTCACACTTCTAAACATTCTTTATGCATGTCTAGGACTTGTAATCAATCAAATTCATTGTATTATAACATATTCTAACCCAAAATAACCTTATACAAGCCATTACTGCCTGAAAGCAATGATTGTGGGTTCTTATCCCATTTGGGACCAGATTTCAATAAGTCTTTCTTCACACTTCTAAACATTCTTTATGCATGTCTAGCACTTGTAATCAATCAAATTCATTGTATTATAACATATTCTAACAAAACATAACTTTATACAGTCCATTTACAGCCTCAAAGCATTGGTTGTGGGTTCTTATCCCATTTGGGACCAGATTTCAATAAGTCTTTCTTCACACTTCTAAAGATTCTTCATCCATCTCTAGTACTTATAATCAATCAAATTCATTGTATTATAACATATTCTAACCCAAAATAACTTTATACAAGCCATTTACTGCCTCAAAGCATTGGTTGTGGGTTTTTATCCCATTTCGGACCAGATTTCAATAAGTCTTTCTTCACACTTCTAAAGATTCTTCATCCATCTCTAGTACTTATAATCAATCAAATTCATTGTATTATAACATATTCTAACCCAAAATAACTTTATACAAGCCATTTACTGCCTCAAAGCATTGGTTGTGGGTTTTTATCCCATTTGGGACCAAATTTCAACAAGTCTTTCTTCACACTTCTAAACATTCTTTATGTATGTCTAGCACTTGTAATCAATCAAATTCATTGTATTATAACATATTCTAACAAAAAATAACTTTATACAGTCCATTTACAGCCTCAAAGCATTGGTTGTGGGTTCTTATCCCATCTGGGACCAGATTTCAATAAGTCTTGCTTCACACTTCTAAAGATTCTTCATCCATCTCTAGCACTTGTAATCAATCAAATTCATTGTATTATAACATATTCTAATCCAAAATAACTTTATACAAGCCATTTACTGCTTCAAAGCATTGGTTGTGGGTTTTTATCCCATTTGGGACCAAATTTTAACAAGTCTTTCTTCACACTTCTAAACATTCTTTATGCATGTCTAGCACTTGTAATCAATCAAATTCATTGTATTATAACATATTGTAACCTAAAATAACTTTATTCAAGCCATTTACTGCCTCAAAGCATTGGTAGTGGGTTCTTATCCCATTTGGGACCAAATTTTAACAAGTCTTTCTTCACACTTCTAAAGATTCTTCATCCATCTCTAGTACTTATAATCAATCAAATTCATTGTATTATAACATATTCTAACCCAAAATAACTTTATACAAGCCATTTACTGCCTCAAAGCATTGGTTGTGGGTTTTTATCCCATTTGGGACCAAATTTCAACAAGTCTTTCTTCACACTTCTAAACATTCTTTATGCATGTCTAGGACTTGTAATCAATCAAATTCATTGTATTATAACATATTCTAACCCAAAATAACCTTATACAAGCCATTACTGCCTGAAAGCAATGATTGTGGGTTCTTATCCCATTTGGGACCAGATTTCAATAAGTCTTTCTTCACACTTCTAAACATTCTTTATGCATGTCTAGCACTTGTAATCAATCAAATTCATTGTATTATAACATATTCTAACAAAACATAACTTTATACAGTCCATTTACAGCCTCAAAGCATTGGTTGTGGGTTCTTATCCCATTTGGGACCAGATTTCAATAAGTCTTTCTTCACACTTCTAAAGATTCTTCATCCATCTCTAGTACTTATAATCAATCAAATTCATTGTATTATAACATATTCTAACCCAAAATAACTTTATACAAGCCATTTACTGCCTCAGAAAGCATTGGTTGTGGGTTTTTATCCTATTTGGGACCAAATTTCAACAAGTCTTTCTTCACACTTCTAAACATTCTTTATGCATGTCTAGCACTTGTAATCAATCAAATTCATTGTATTATAACATATTCTAACAAAAAATAACTTTATACAGTCCATTTACAGCCTCAAAGCATTGGTTATGGGTTCTTATCCCATCTGGGACCAGATTTCAATAAGTCTTGCTTCACACTTCTAAAGATTCTTCATCCATCTCTAGCACTTGTAATCAATCAAATTCATTGTATTATAACATATTCTAATCCAAAATAACTTTATACAAGCCATTTACTGCCTCAAAGCATTGGTTGTGGGTTTTTATCCCATTTGGGACCAAATTTTAACAAGTCTTTCTTCACACTTCTAAAGATTCTTCATCCATCTCTAGTACTTATAATCAATCAAATTCATTGTATTCTAACATATTCTAACCCAAAATAACTTTATACAAGCCATTTACTGCCTCAAAGCATTGGTTGTGGGTTTTTATCCCATTTGGGACCAGATTTCAATAAGTCTTTCTTCACACTTCTAAACATTCTTCATCCATCTCTAGGGTTTGTAATCAATCAAATTCATTGTATTATAACATATTCTAACCCAAAATAACTTTATACAAGCCATTTACTGCCTCAAAGCATTGGTTGTGGGTTTTTATCCTATTTGGGACCAAATTTCAACAAGTCTTTCTTCACACTTCTAAACATTCTTTATGCATGTCTAGCACTTGTAATCAATCAAATTCGTTGTATTATATCATATTCTAACCCAAAATAACCGTATACAAGCCATTACTGCCTGAAAGCAATGATTGTGGGTTCTTATCCCATTTGGGACCAGATTTCAATAAGTCTTTCTTCACACTTCTAAACATTCTTTATGCATGTCTAGCACTTCTAATCAATCAAATTCATTGTATTATAACATATTCTAACAAAAAATAACTTTATACAGTCCATTTACAGCCTCAAAGCATTGGTTGTGGGTTCTTATCCCATCTGGGACCAGATTTCAATAAGTCTTGCTTCACACTTCTAAAGATTCTTCATCCATCTCTAGCACTTGTAATCAATCAAATTCATTGTATTATAACATATTCTAATCCAAAATAACTTTATACAAGCCATTTACTGCCTCAAAGCATTGGTTGTGGGTTTTTATCCCATTTGGGACCAAATTTTAACAAGTCTTTCTTCACACTTCTAAACATTCTTTATGCATGTCTAGCACTTGTAATCAATCAAATTCGTTGTATTATATCATATTCTAACCCAAAATAACCTTATACAAGCCATTACTGCCTGAAAGCAATGATTGTGGGTTCTTATCCCATTTGGGACCAGATTTCAATAAGTCTTTCTTCACACTTCTAAACATTCTTTATGCATGTCTAGCACTTGTAATCAATCAAATTCATTGTATTATAACATATTCTAACAAAACATAACTTTATACAGTCCATTTACAGCCTCAAAGCATTGGTTGTGGGTTCTTATCCCATTTGGGACCAGATTTCAATAAGTCTTTCTTCACACTTCTAAAGATTCTTCATCCATCTCTAGTACTTATAATCAATCAAATTCATTGTATTATAACATATTCTAACCCAAAATAACTTTATACAAGCCATTTACTGCCTCAAAGCATTGGTTGTGGGTTTTTATCCTATTTGGGACCAAATTTCAACAAGTCTTTCTTCACACTTCTAAACATTCTTTATGCATGTCTAGCACTTGTAATCAATCAAATTCATTGTATTATAACATATTGTAACCTAAAATAACTTTATACAAGCCATTTACTGCCTCAAAGCATTGGTTGTGGGTTCTTATCCCATTTGGGACCAGATTTCAATAAGTCTTTCTTCACACTTCTAAACATTCTTCATCCATCTCTAGGGCTTGTAATCAATCAAATTCATTGTATTATAACATATTCTAACCCAAAATAACTTTATACAAGCCATTTACTGCCTCAAAGCATTGGTTGTGGGTTTTTATCCTATTTGGGACCAAATTTCAACAAGTCTTTCTTCACACTTCTAAACATTCTTTATGCATGTCTAGCACTTGTAATCAATCAAATTCGTTGTATTATATCATATTCTAACCCAAAATAACCTTATACAAGCCATTACTGCCTGAAAGCAATGATTGTGGGTTCTTATCCCATTTGGGACCAGATTTCAATAAGTCTTTCTTCACACTTCTAAACATTCTTTATGCATGTCTAGCACTTGTAATCAATCAAATTAATTGTATTATAACATATTCTAACCCAAAATAACTTTATACAGTCCATTTACAGCCTCAAAGCATTGGTTGTGGGTTCTTATCCCATCTGGGACCAGATTTCAATAAGTCTTGCTTCACACTTCTAAAGATTTTTCATCGATCTCTAGCACTTGTAATCAATCAAATTCATTGTATTATAACATATTTTAACCCAAAAACTTTATACAAGCCATTTACTACATCAAAGTAATGGTTGTGGTTTCTTATCCCATATGTGACCAAATTTCAACAAGCCTTTCTTCACACTTCTAAACATTCTTCATCCATCTCTAGGACTTGTAATCTATCAAATTCATTGTATTATAACATATTCTAACCCAAAGTAACTTTATACAAGCCATTTACTGCCTCAAAGCATTGGTTGTGGGTTCTTATCCCATTTGGGACCAAATTTTCACAAGTCTTTCTTCACACTTCTAAAGATTCTTCATCCATCTCTAGTACTTATAATCAATCAAATTCATTGTATTATAACATATTCTAACCCAAAATAACTTTATACAAGCCATTTACTGCCTCAAAGCATTGGTTGTGGGTTTTTATCCCATTTCGGACCAGATTTCAATAAGTCTTTCTTCACACTTCTAAAGATTCTTCATCCATCTCTAGTACTTATAATCAATCAAATTCATTGTATTATAACATATTCTAACCCAAAATAACTTTATACAAGCCATTTACTGCCTCAAAGCATTGGTTGTGGGTTTTTATCCCATTTGGGACCAAATTTCAACAAGTCTTTCTTCACACTTCTAAACATTCTTTATGTATGTCTAGCACTTGTAATCAATCAAATTCATTGTATTATAACATATTCTAACAAAAAATAACTTTATACAGTCCATTTACAGCCTCAAAGCATTGGTTGTGGGTTCTTATCCCATCTGGGACCAGATTTCAATAAGTCTTGCTTCACACTTCTAAAGATTCTTCATCCATCTCTAGCACTTGTAATCAATCAAATTCATTGTATTATAACATATTCTAATCCAAAATAACTTTATACAAGCCATTTACTGCTTCAAAGCATTGGTTGTGGGTTTTTATCCCATTTGGGACCAAATTTTAACAAGTCTTTCTTCACACTTCTAAACATTCTTTATGCATGTCTAGCACTTGTAATCAATCAAATTCATTGTATTATAACATATTGTAACCTAAAATAACTTTATTCAAGCCATTTACTGCCTCAAAGCATTGGTTGTGGGTTCTTATCCCATTTGGGACCAAATTTTAACAAGTCTTTCTTCACACTTCTAAAGATTCTTCATCCATCTCTAGTACTTATAATCAATCAAATTCATTGTATTATAACATATTCTAACCCAAAATAACTTTATACAAGCCATTTACTGCCTCAAAGCATTGGTTGTGGGTTTTTATCCCATTTGGGACCAAATTTCAACAAGTCTTTCTTCACACTTCTAAACATTCTTTATGCATGTCTAGGACTTGTAATCAATCAAATTCATTGTATTATAACATATTCTAACCCAAAATAACCTTATACAAGCCATTACTGCCTGAAAGCAATGATTGTGGGTTCTTATCCCATTTGGGACCAGATTTCAATAAGTCTTTCTTCACACTTCTAAACATTCTTTATGCATGTCTAGCACTTGTAATCAATCAAATTCATTGTATTATAACATATTCTAACAAAACATAACTTTATACAGTCCATTTACAGCCTCAAAGCATTGGTTGTGGGTTCTTATCCCATTTGGGACCAGATTTCAATAAGTCTTTCTTCACACTTCTAAAGATTCTTCATCCATCTCTAGTACTTATAATCAATCAAATTCATTGTATTATAACATATTCTAACCCAAAATAACTTTATACAAGCCATTTACTGCCTCAGAAAGCATTGGTTGTGGGTTTTTATCCTATTTGGGACCAAATTTCAACAAGTCTTTCTTCACACTTCTAAACATTCTTTATGCATGTCTAGCACTTGTAATCAATCAAATTCATTGTATTATAACATATTCTAACAAAAAATAACTTTATACAGTCCATTTACAGCCTCAAAGCATTGGTTGTGGGTTCTTATCCCATCTGGGACCAGATTTCAATAAGTCTTGCTTCACACTTCTAAAGATTCTTCATCCATCTCTAGCACTTGTAATCAATCAAATTCATTGTATTATAACATATTCTAATCCAAAATAACTTTATACAAGCCATTTACTGCCTCAAAGCATTGGTTGTGGGTTTTTATCCCATTTGGGACCAAATTTTAACAAGTCTTTCTTCACACTTCTAAACATTCTTTATGCATGTCTAGCACTTGTAATCAATCAAATTCGTTGTATTATATCATATTCTAACCCAAAATAACCTTATACAAGCCATTACTGCCTGAAAGCAATGATTGTGGGTTCTTATCCCATTTGGGACCAGATTTCAATAAGTCTTTCTTCACACTTCTAAACATTCTTTATGCATGTCTAGCACTTCTAATCAATCAAATTCATTGTATTATAACATATTCTAACAAAAAATAACTTTATACAGTCCATTTACAGCCTCAAAGCATTGGTTGTGGGTTCTTATCCCATCTGGGACCAGATTTCAATAAGTCTTGCTTCACACTTCTAAAGATTCTTCATCCATCTCTAGCACTTGTAATCAATCAAATTCATTGTATTATAACATATTCTAATCCAAAATAACTTTATACAAGCCATTTACTGCCTCAAAGCATTGGTTGTGGGTTTTTATCCCATTTGGGACCAAATTTTAACAAGTCTTTCTTCACACTTCTAAACATTCTTTATGCATGTCTAGCACTTGTAATCAATCAAATTCGTTGTATTATATCATATTCTAACCCAAAATAACCTTATACAAGCCATTACTGCCTGAAAGCAATGATTGTGGGTTCTTATCCCATTTGGGACCAGATTTCAATAAGTCTTTCTTCACACTTCTAAACATTCTTTATGCATGTCTAGCACTTCTAATCAATCAAATTCATTGTATTATAACATATTCTAACAAAAAATAACTTTATACAGTCCATTTACAGCCTCAAAGCATTGGTTGTGGGTTCTTATCCCATCTGGGACCAGATTTCAATAAGTCTTGCTTCACACTTCTAAAGATTCTTCATCCATCTCTAGCACTTGTAATCAATCAAATTCATTGTATTATAACATATTCTAATCCAAAATAACTTTATACAAGCCATTTACTGCCTCAAAGCATTGGTTGTGGGTTTTTATCCCATTTGGGACCAAATTTTAACAAGTCTTTCTTCACACTTCTAAACATTCTTTATGCATGTCTAGCACCTGTAATCAATCAAATTCGTTGTATTATATCATATTCTAACCCAAAATAACCTTATACAAGCCATTACTGCCTGAAAGCAATGATTGTGGGTTCTTATCCCATTTGGGACCAGATTTCAATAAGTCTTTCTTCACACTTCTAAACATTCTTTATGCATGTCTAGCACTTGTAATCAATCAAATTCATTGTATTATAACATATTCTAACAAAACATAACTTTATACAGTCCATTTACAGCCTCAAAGCATTGGTTGTGGGTTCTTATCCCATGTGGGACCAGATTTCAATAAGTCTTTCTTCACACTTCTAAAGATTCTTCATCCATCTCTAGTACTTATAATCAATCAACTTCATTGTATTATAACATATTCTAACCCAAAATAACTTTATACAAGCCATTTACTGCCTCAAAGCATTGGTTGTGGGTTTTTATCCTATTTGGGACCAAATTTCAACAAGTCTTTCTTCACACTTCTAAACATTCTTTATGCATGTCTAGCACTTGTAATCAATCAAATTCATTGTATTATAACATATTGTAACCTAAAATAACTTTATACAAGCCATTTACTGCCTCAAAGCATTGGTTGTGGGTTCTTATCCCATTTGGGACCAGATTTCAATAAGTCTTTCTTCACACTTCTAAACATTCTTCATCCATCTCTAGGGCTTGTAATCAATCAAATTCATTGTATTATAACATATTCTAACCCAAAATAACTTTATACAAGCCATTTACTGCCTCAAAGCATTGGTTGTGGGTTTTTATCCTATTTGGGACCAAATTTCAACAAGTCTTTCTTCACACTTCTAAACATTCTTTATGCATGTCTAGCACTTGTAATCAATCAAATTCGTTGTATTATATCATATTCTAACCCAAAATAACTTTATACAAGCCATTACTGCCTGAAAGCAATGATTGTGGGTTCTTATCCCATTTGGGACCAGATTTCAATAAGTCTTTCTTCACACTTCTAAACATTCTTTATGCATGTCTAGCACTTGTAATCAATCAAATTAATTGTATTATAACATATTCTAACCCAAAATAACTTTATACAGTCCATTTACAGCCTCAAAGCATTGGTTGTGGGTTCTTATCCCATCTGGGACCAGATTTCAATAAGTCTTGCTTCACACTTCTAAAGATTCTTCATCGATCTCTAGCACTTGTAATCAATCAAATTCATTGTATTATAACATATTCTAACCCAAAATAACTTTATACAAGCCATTTACTGCCTCAAAGCAATGGTTGTGGGTTCTTATCCCATTTGGGACCAAATTTCAACAAGTCTTTCTTCACACTTCTAAACATTCTTCATCCATCTCTAGGGCTTGTAATCAATCAAATTCATTGTATTATAACATATTCTAACCCAAAATAACTTTATACAAGCCATTTACTGCCTCAAAGCATTGGTTGTGGGTTCTTATCCCATTTGGGACCAAATTTTAACAAGTCTTTCTTCACACTTCTAAAGATTCTTCATCCATCTCTAGTACTTATAATCAATCAAATTCATTGTATTATAACATATTCTAACCCAAAATAACTTTATACAAGCCATTTACTGCCTCAAAGCATTGGTTGTGGGTTTTTATCCCATTTCGGACCAGATTTCAATAAGTCTTTCTTCACACTTCTAAAGATTCTTCATCCATCTCTAGTACTTATAATCAATCAAATTCATTGTATTATAACATATTCTAACCCAAAATAACTTTATACAAGCCATTTACTGCCTCAAAGCATTGGTTGTGGGTTTTTATCCCATTTGGGACCAAATTTTAACAAGTCTTTCTTCACACTTCTAAACATTCTTTATGCATGTCTAGCACTTGTAATCAATCAAATTCGTTGTATTATATCATATTCTAACCCAAAATAACCTTATACAAGCCATTACTGCCTGAAAGCAATGATTGTGGGTTCTTATCCCATTTGGGACCAGATTTCAATAAGTCTTTCTTCACACTTCTAAAGATTCTTCATCCATCTCTAGTACTTATAATCAATCAAATTCATTGTATTATAACATATTCTAACCCAAAATAACTTTATACAAGCCATTTACTGCCTCAAAGCATTGGTTGTGGGTTCTTATCCCATTTGGGACCAGATTTCAATAAGTCTTTCTTCACACTTCTAAAGATTCTTCATCCATCTCTAGTACTTATAATCAATCAAATTCATTGTATTATAACATATTCTAACCCAAAATAACTTTATACAAGCCATTTACTGCCTCAAAGCATTGGTTGTGGGTTTTTATCCTATTTGGGACCAAATTTCAACAAGTCTTTCTCCACACTTCTAAACATTCTTTATGCATGTCTAACACTTGTAATCAATCAAATTCATTGTATTATAACATATTCTAACAAAAAATAACTTTATACAGTCCATTTACAGCCTCAAAGCATTGGTTGTGGGTTCTTATCCCATCTGGGACCAGATTTCAATAAGTCTTGCTTCACACTTCTAAAGATTCTTCATCCATCTCTAGCACTTGTAATCAATCAAATTCATTGTATTATAACATATTCTAATCCAAAATAACTTTATACAAGCCATTTACTGCCTCAAAGCATTGGTTGTGGGTTTTTATCCCATTTGGGACCAAATTTTAACAAGTCTTTCTTCACACTTCTAAACATTCTTTATGCATGTCTAGCACTTGTAATCAATCAAATTCATTGTATTATAACATATTGTAACCTAAAATAACTTTATACAAGCCATTTACTGCCTCAAAGCATTGGTTGTGGGTTCTTATCCCATTTGGGACCAGATTTCAATAAGTCTTTCTTCACACTTCTAAACATTCTTCATCCATCTCTAGGGCTTGTAATCAATCAAATTCATTGTATTATAACATATTCTAACCCAAAATAACTTTATACAAGCCATTTACTGCCTCAAAGCATTGGTTGTGGGTTTTTATCCTATTTGGGACCAAATTTCAACAAGTCTTTCTTCACACTTCTAAACATTCTTTATGCATGTCTAGCACTTGTAATCAATCAAATTCGTTGTATTATATCATATTCTAACCCAAAATAACTTTATACAAGCCATTACTGCCTGAAAGCAATGATTGTGGGTTCTTATCCCATTTGGGACCAGATTTCAATAAGTCTTTCTTCACACTTCTAAACATTCTTTATGCATGTCTAGCACTTGTAATCAATCAAATTAATTGTATTATAACATATTCTAACCCAAAATAACTTTATACAGTCCATTTACAGCCTCAAAGCATTGGTTGTGGGTTCTTATCCCATCTGGGACCAGATTTCAATAAGTCTTGCTTCACACTTCTAAAGATTCTTCATCGATCTCTAGCACTTGTAATCAATCAAATTCATTGTATTATAACATATTCTAACCCAAAATAACTTTATACAAGCCATTTACTGCCTCAAAGCAATGGTTGTGGGTTCTTATCCCATTTGGGACCAAATTTCAACAAGTCTTTCTTCACACTTCTAAACATTCTTCATCCATCTCTAGGGCTTGTAATCAATCAAATTCATTGTATTATAACATATTCTAACCCAAAATAACTTTATACAAGCCATTTACTGCCTCAAAGCATTGGTTGTGGGTTCTTATCCCATTTGGGACCAAATTTTAACAAGTCTTTCTTCACACTTCTAAAGATTCTTCATCCATCTCTAGTACTTATAATCAATCAAATTCATTGTATTATAACATATTCTAACCCAAAATAACTTTATACAAGCCATTTACTGCCTCAAAGCATTGGTTGTGGGTTTTTATCCCATTTCGGACCAGATTTCAATAAGTCTTTCTTCACACTTCTAAAGATTCTTCATCCATCTCTAGTACTTATAATCAATCAAATTCATTGTATTATAACATATTCTAACCCAAAATAACTTTATACAAGCCATTTACTGCCTCAAAGCATTGGTTGTGGGTTTTTATCCCATTTGGGACCAAATTTTAACAAGTCTTTCTTCACACTTCTAAACATTCTTTATGCATGTCTAGCACTTGTAATCAATCAAATTCGTTGTATTATATCATATTCTAACCCAAAATAACCTTATACAAGCCATTACTGCCTGAAAGCAATGATTGTGGGTTCTTATCCCATTTGGGACCAGATTTCAATAAGTCTTTCTTCACACTTCTAAAGATTCTTCATCCATCTCTAGTACTTATAATCAATCAAATTCATTGTATTATAACATATTCTAACCCAAAATAACTTTATACAAGCCATTTACTGCCTCAAAGCATTGGTTGTGGGTTCTTATCCCATTTGGGACCAGATTTCAATAAGTCTTTCTTCACACTTCTAAAGATTCTTCATCCATCTCTAGTACTTATAATCAATCAAATTCATTGTATTATAACATATTCTAACCCAAAATAACTTTATACAAGCCATTTACTGCCTCAAAGCATTGGTTGTGGGTTTTTATCCTATTTGGGACCAAATTTCAACAAGTCTTTCTCCACACTTCTAAACATTCTTTATGCATGTCTAACACTTGTAATCAATCAAATTCATTGTATTATAACATATTCTAACAAAAAATAACTTTATACAGTCCATTTACAGCCTCAAAGCATTGGTTGTGGGTTCTTATCCCATCTGGGACCAGATTTCAATAAGTCTTGCTTCACACTTCTAAAGATTCTTCATCCATCTCTAGCACTTGTAATCAATCAAATTCATTGTATTATAACATATTCTAATCCAAAATAACTTTATACAAGCCATTTACTGCCTCAAAGCATTGGTTGTGGGTTTTTATCCCATTTGGGACCAAATTTTAACAAGTCTTTCTTCACACTTCTAAACATTCTTTATGCATGTCTAGCACTTGTAATCAATCAAATTCGTTGTATTATATCATATTCTAACCCAAAATAACCTTATACAAGCCATTACTGCCTGAAAGCAATGATTGTGGGTTCTTATCCCATTTGGGACCAGATTTCAATAAGTCTTTCTTCACACTTCTAAACATTCTTTATGCATGTCTAGCACTTGTAATCAATCAAATTCATTGTATTATAACATATTCTAACAAAACATAACTTTATACAGTCCATTTACAGCCTCAAAGCATTGGTTGTGGGTTCTTATCCCATTTGGGACCAGATTTCAATAAGTCTTTCTTCACACTTCTAAAGATTCTTCATCCATCTCTAGTACTTATAATCAATCAAATTCATTGTATTATAACATATTCTAACCCAAAATAACTTTATACAAGCCATTTACTGCCTCAAAGCATTGGTTGTGGGTTTTTATCCTATTTGGGACCAAATTTCAACAAGTCTTTCTTCACACTTCTAAACATTCTTTATGCATGTCTAGCACTTGTAATCAATCAAATTCATTGTATTATAACATATTGTAACCTAAAATAACTTTATACAAGCCATTTACTGCCTCAAAGCATTGGTTGTGGGTTCTTATCCCATTTGGGACCAGATTTCAATTAGTCTTTCTTCACACTTCTAAACATTCTTCATCCATCTCTAGGGCTTGTAATCAATCAAATTCATTGTATTATAACATATTCTAACCCAAAATAACTTTATACAAGCCATTTACTGCCTCAAAGCATTGGTTGTGGGTTTTTATCCTATTTGGGACCAAATTTCAACAAGTCTTTCTTCACACTTCTAAACATTCTTTATGCATGTCTAGCACTTGTAATCAATCAAATTCATTGTATTATAACATATTGTAACCTAAAATAACTTTATACAAGCCATTTACTGCCTCAAAGCATTGGTTGTGGGTTCTTATCCCATTTGGGACCAGATTTCAATAAGTCTTTCTTCACACTTCTAAAGATTCTTCATCCATCTCTAATACTTATAATCAATCAAATTCATTGTATTATAACATATTCTAACCCAAAATAACTTTATACAAGCCATTTACTGCCTCAAAGCATTGGTTGTGGGTTTTTATCCTATTTGGGACCAAATTTCAACAAGTCTTTCTCCACACTTCTAAACATTCTTTATGCATGTCTAACACTTGTAATCAATCAAATTCATTGTATTATAACATATTCTAACAAAAAATAACTTTATACAGTCCATTTACAGCCTCAAAGCATTGATTGTGGGTTCTTATCCCATCTGGGACCAGATTTCAATAAGTCTTGCTTCACACTTCTAAAGATTCTTCATCCATCTCTAGCACTTGTAATCAATCAAATTCATTGTATTATAACATATTCTAATCCAAAATAACTTTATACAAGCCATTTACTGCCTCAAAGCATTGGTTGTGGGTTTTTATCCCATTTGGGACCAAATTTTAACAAGTCTTTCTTCACACTTCTAAACATTCTTTATGCATGTCTAGCACTTGTAATCAATCAAATTCGTTGTATTATATCATATTCTAACCCAAAATAACCTTATACAAGCCATTACTGCCTGAAAGCAATGATTGTGGGTTCTTATCCCATTTGGGACCAGATTTCAATAAGTCTTTCTTCACACTTCTAAACATTCTTTATGCATGTCTAGCACTTGTAATCAATCAAATTCATTGTATTATAACATATTCTAACAAAACATAACTTTATACAGTCCATTTACAGCCTCAAAGCATTGGTTGTGGGTTCTTATCCCATTTGGGACCAGATTTCAATAAGTCTTTCTTCACACTTCTAAACATTCTTTATGCATGTCTAGCACTTGTAATCAATCAAATTCATTGTATTATAACATATTCTAACAAAACATAACTTTATACAGTCCATTTACAGCCTCAAAGCATTGGTTGTGGGTTCTTATCCCATTTGGGACCAGATTTCAATAAGTCTTTCTTCACACTTCTAAACATTCTTCATCCATCTCTAGGGCTTGTAATCAATCAAATTCATTGTATTATAACATATTCTAACCCAAAATAACTTTATACAAGCCATTTACTGCCTCAAAGCATTGGTTGTGGGTTTTTATCCTATTTGGGACCAAATTTCAACAAGTCTTTCTTCACACTTCTAAACATTCTTTATGCATGTCTAGCACTTGTAATCAATCAAATTCATTGTATTATAACATATTGTAACCTAAAATAACTTTATACAAGCCATTTACTGCCTCAAAGCATTGGTTGTGGGTTCTTATCCCATTTGGGACCAGATTTCAATAAGTCTTTCTTCACACTTCTAAAGATTCTTCATCCATCTCTAATACTTATAATCAATCAAATTCATTGTATTATAACATATTCTAACCCAAAATAACTTTATACAAGCCATTTACTGCCTCAAAGCATTGGTTGTGGGTTTTTATCCTATTTGGGACCAAATTTCAACAAGTCTTTCTCCACACTTCTAAACATTCTTTATGCATGTCTAACACTTGTAATCAATCAAATTCATTGTATTATAACATATTCTAACAAAAAATAACTTTATACAGTCCATTTACAGCCTCAAAGCATTGATTGTGGGTTCTTATCCCATCTGGGACCAGATTTCAATAAGTCTTGCTTCACACTTCTAAAGATTCTTCATCCATCTCTAGCACTTGTAATCAATCAAATTCATTGTATTATAACATATTCTAATCCAAAATAACTTTATACAAGCCATTTACTGCCTCAAAGCATTGGTTGTGGGTTTTTATCCCATTTGGGACCAAATTTTAACAAGTCTTTCTTCACACTTCTAAACATTCTTTATGCATGTCTAGCACTTGTAATCAATCAAATTCGTTGTATTATATCATATTCTAACCCAAAATAACCTTATACAAGCCATTACTGCCTGAAAGCAATGATTGTGGGTTCTTATCCCATTTGGGACCAGATTTCAATAAGTCTTTCTTCACACTTCTAAACATTCTTTATGCATGTCTAGCACTTGTAATCAATCAAATTCATTGTATTATAACATATTCTAACAAAACATAACTTTATACAGTCCATTTACAGCCTCAAAGCATTGGTTGTGGGTTCTTATCCCATTTGGGACCAGATTTCAATAAGTCTTTCTTCACACTTCTAAACATTCTTTATGCATGTCTAGCACTTGTAATCAATCAAATTCATTGTATTATAACATATTCTAACAAAACATAACTTTATACAGTCCATTTACAGCCTCAAAGCATTGGTTGTGGGTTCTTATCCCATTTGGGACCAGATTTCAATAAGTCTTTCTTCACACTTCTAAACATTCTTCATCCATCTCTAGGGCTTGTAATCAATCAAATTCATTGTATTATAACATATTCTAACCCAAAATAACTTTATACAAGCCATTTACTGCCTCAAAGCATTGGTTGTGGGTTTTTATCCTATTTGGGACCAAATTTCAACAAGTCTTTCTTCACACTTCTAAACATTCTTTATGCATGTCTAGCACTTGTAATCAATCAAATTCATTGTATTATAACATATTGTAACCTAAAATAACTTTATACAAGCCATTTACTGCCTCAAAGCATTGGTTGTGGGTTCTTATCCCATTTGGGACCAGATTTCAATAAGTCTTTCTTCACACTTCTAAAGATTCTTCATCCATCTCTAATACTTATAATCAATCAAATTCATTGTATTATAACATATTCTAACCCAAAATAACTTTATACAAGCCATTTACTGCCTCAAAGCATTGGTTGTGGGTTTTTATCCTATTTGGGACCAAATTTCAACAAGTCTTTCTCCACACTTCTAAACATTCTTTATGCATGTCTAACACTTGTAATCAATCAAATTCATTGTATTATAACATATTCTAACAAAAAATAACTTTATACAGTCCATTTACAGCCTCAAAGCATTGATTGTGGGTTCTTATCCCATCTGGGACCAGATTTCAATAAGTCTTGCTTCACACTTCTAAAGATTCTTCATCCATCTCTAGCACTTGTAATCAATCAAATTCATTGTATTATAACATATTCTAATCCAAAATAACTTTATACAAGCCATTTACTGCCTCAAAGCATTGGTTGTGGGTTTTTATCCCATTTGGGACCAAATTTTAACAAGTCTTTCTTCACACTTCTAAACATTCTTTATGCATGTCTAGCACTTGTAATCAATCAAATTCGTTGTATTATATCATATTCTAACCCAAAATAACCTTATACAAGCCATTACTGCCTGAAAGCAATGATTGTGGGTTCTTATCCCATTTGGGACCAGATTTCAATAAGTCTTTCTTCACACTTCTAAACATTCTTTATGCATGTCTAGCACTTGTAATCAATCAAATTCATTGTATTATAACATATTCTAACAAAACATAACTTTATACAGTCCATTTACAGCCTCAAAGCATTGGTTGTGGGTTCTTATCCCATTTGGGACCAGATTTCAATAAGTCTTTCTTCACACTTCTAAACATTCTTTATGCATGTCTAGCACTTGTAATCAATCAAATTCATTGTATTATAACATATTCTAACAAAACATAACTTTATACAGTCCATTTACAGCCTCAAAGCATTGGTTGTGGGTTCTTATCCCATTTGGGACCAGATTTCAATAAGTCTTTCTTCACACTTCTAAACATTCTTCATCCATCTCTAGGGCTTGTAATCAATCAAATTCATTGTATTATAACATATTCTAACCCAAAATAACTTTATACAAGCCATTTACTGCCTCAAAGCATTGGTTGTGGGTTTTTATCCTATTTGGGACCAAATTTCAACAAGTCTTTCTTCACACTTCTAAACATTCTTTATGCATGTCTAGCACTTGTAATCAATCAAATTCATTGTATTATAACATATTGTAACCTAAAATAACTTTATACAAGCCATTTACTGCCTCAAAGCATTGGTTGTGGGTTCTTATCCCATTTGGGACCAGATTTCAATAAGTCTTTCTTCACACTTCTAAAGATTCTTCATCCATCTCTAATACTTATAATCAATCAAATTCATTGTATTATAACATATTCTAACCCAAAATAACTTTATACAAGCCATTTACTGCCTCAAAGCATTGGTTGTGGGTTTTTATCCTATTTGGGACCAAATTTCAACAAGTCTTTCTCCACACTTCTAAACATTCTTTATGCATGTCTAACACTTGTAATCAATCAAATTCATTGTATTATAACATATTCTAACAAAAAATAACTTTATACAGTCCATTTACAGCCTCAAAGCATTGGTTGTGGGTTCTTATCCCATCTGGGACCAGATTTCAATAAGTCTTGCTTCACACTTCTAAAGATTCTTCATCCATCTCTAGCACTTGTAATCAATCAAATTCATTGTATTATAACATATTCTAATCCAAAATAACTTTATACAAGCCATTTACTGCCTCAAAGCATTGGTTGTGGGTTTTTATCCCATTTGGGACCAAACTTCAACAAGTCTTTCTTCACACTTCTAAACATTCTTCATCCATCTCTAGCACTTGAAATCATTCAAATTCATTGTATTATAACATATTCTAACCCAAAATAACTTTATACAAGCCATTTACTACATCAAAGCATTGGATGTGGGTTCTTATCCCATTTGGGACCAAACTTCAACAAGTCTTTCTTCACACTTCTAAACATTCTTCATCCTTCTCTAGCACTTGTAATCAATCAAATTCATTGTATTAGAACATATTCTAACCCAAAATAACTTTATACACGCCATTTACTACCTCAAAGCAATGTTTGTGGGTTCTTATCCCATTTGGGAGCAAACTTCAAAAAGTCTTTCTTCACACTTCTAAACATTCTTCATCCATCTCTAGCACTTGTAATCAATCAAATTCATGTTATTAGAACATATTCTAACCCAAAATAACTTTATACAAGCCATTTACTGCCTCAATTAAATGGCTTGTGGGTTCTTAACCCATTTGGGACCAAACTTCAACAAGACTTTCTTCACACTTCTAAACATTCTTCATCCATCTCTAGCACTTGAAATCATTCAAATTCATTGTATTATAACATATTCTAACCCAAAATAACTTTATACAAGCCATTTACTACCTCAAAGCAATGTTTGTGGGTTCTTATCGCATTTGGGAGCAAACTTCAACAAGTCTTTCTTCACACTTCTAAACATTCTTCATCCATCTCTAGCACTTGTAATCAATCAAATTCATTGTATTATAACATATTCTAACCCAAAACAACTTTAGACAAGCCATTTACTACCTCAAAGCAATGTTTGTGGGTTCTTATCGCATTTGGGAGCAAACTTCAACAAGTCTTTCTTCACACTTCTAAACATTCTTCATCCATCTCTAGCACTTGTAATCAATCAAATTCATTGTATTATAACATATTCTAACCCAAAATAACTTTATACAAGCCATTTACTACCTCAAAGCAATGTTTGTGGGTTCTTATCGCATTTGGGACCAAACTTCAACATGTCTTTCTTCACACTTCTAAACATTCATCATCAATCTCTAGCACTTGTAATCAATCAAATTCATTGTATTATAACATATTCTAACCCAAAATAACTTTATACAAGCCATTTACTGCCTCAAAGCATTGGTTGTGGGTTCTTATCCCATTTGGGACCAAACTGCAACAAGACTTTCTTCACACTTCTTAACATTCTTCATCCATCTCTAGCACTTGAAATCATTCAAATTCATTGTATTATAACATATTCTAACCCAAAATAACTTTATACACGCCATTTACTACCTCAAAGCAATGTTTGTGGGTTCTTATCGCATTTGGGAGCAAACTTCAACAAGTCTTTCTTCACACTTCTAAACATTCTTTATCCATCTCTAGCACTTGTAATCAATCAAATTCATTGTATTATAACATATTCTAACCCAAAATAACTTTATACAAATCATTTACTGCCTCAAAGCATTGGTTGTGGGTTTTTATCCCATTTGGGACCAAACTTCAACAAGTCTTTCTTCACACTTCTAAACATTCTTCATCCTTCTCTAGCACTTGTAATCAATCAAATTCATTGTATTAGAACATATTCTAACCCAAAATAACTTTATACACGCCATTTACTACCTCAAAGCAATGTTTGTGGGTTCTTATCCCATTTGGGAGTAAACTTCAACAAGTCTTTCTTCACACTTCTAAACATTCTTCATCCATCTCTAGCACTTGTAATCAATCAAATTCATGGTATTATAACATATTCTAACCCAAAATAACTTTATACAAGCCATTTACTGCCTCAAAGCATTGGTTGTGGGTTCTTATCCCATTTGGGACCAAACTTCAACAAGTCTTTCTTCACACTTCTAAACATTCTTCATCCTTCTCTAGCAGTTGTAATCAATCAAATTCATTGTATTAGAACATATTCTAACCCAAAATAACTTTATACAAGCCATTTACTGCCTCAAAAGAATGTTTGTGGGTTCTTATCCCATTTCGGACTAAACTTGAACAAGTCTTTCTTCACACTTCTAAAAATTCTTCATCCATCTCTAGCACTTGTAATCAATCAAATTCATTGTATTATAACATATTCTAACCCAAAATAACTTTACACAAGCCATTTACTGCCTCAAAGCATTAGTTGTGGGTTCTTATCCCATTTGGGACCAGATTTCAATAAGTCTTTCTTCACACTTCTAAACATTCTTCATCCATCTCTAGCACTTGTAATCAATCAAATTCATTGTATTATAACATATTCTAACAAAACATAACTTTATACAAGCCATTTACTACCTCAAAGCAATGTTTGTGGGTTCTTATCCCATTTGGGACCAAACTTCAACAAGTGTTTCTTCACACTTCTAAACATTCTTCATCCATCTCTAGCACTTGAAATCAATCAAATTCATTGTATTATAACATATTCTATCCCAAAATAACTTTATACAAGCCATTTACTGCCTCAAAGCATTGGTTGTGGGTTTTTATCCTATTTGGGACCAAACTTCAACAAGTCTTTCTTCACACTTCTAAACATTCTTCATCCTTCTCTAGCACTTGTAATCAATCAAATTCATTGTATTAGAACATATTCTAACCCAAAATAACTTTATACACGCCATTTACTACCTCAAAGCAATGTTTGTGGGTTCTTATCCCATTTGGGAGCAAACTTTAAAAAGACTTTCTTCATACTTCTAAACATTCTTCATCCATCTCTAGCACTTGAAATCATTCAATTTCATTGCATTATAACATATTCTAACCCAAAATAACTTTATACAAGCCATTTACTGCCTCAAAGCATTGGTTGTGGGTTCTTATCCCATTTGGGACCAAACTTCAACAAGTCTTTCTTCACACTTCTAAACATTCTTCATCCATCTCTAGCACTTGTAATCAATCAAATTCATTGTATTATAACATATTCTAACCCAAAATAACTTTATACAAGCCATTTACTGCCTCAAAGCATTGGTTGTGGGTTCTTATCCCATTTGGGACCAAACTTCAACAAGTCTTTCTTCACACTTCTAAACATTCTTCATCCTTCTCTAGCACTTGTAATCAATCAAATTCATTATATTAGAACATATTCTAACCCAAAATAACTTTATACACGCCATTTACTACCTCAAAGCAATGTTTGTGGGTTCTTATCCCATTTGGGAGCAAACTTTAAAAAGTCTTTCTTCACACTTCTAAACATTGTTCATCCATCTCTAGCACTTGTAATCAATCAAATTCATTGTATTATAACATATTCTAACCTAAAATAACTTTATACAAGCCATTTACTGCCTCAAAGCATTGGTTGTGGGTTCTTATCCCATTTGGGACCAAACTTCAACAAGTCTTTCTTCACACTTCTAAACATTCTTCATCCATCTCTAGCACTTGTAATCAATCAAATTCATTGTATTATAACATATTCTAACCCAAAATAACTTTATACAAGCCATTTACTGCCTCAAAGCATTGGTTGTGGGTTCTTATCCCATTTGGGACCAAACTTCAACAAGTCTTTCTTCACACTTCTAAACATTCTTCATCCATCTCTAGCACTTGAAATCAATCAAATTCATTGTATTATAACATATTCTAACCCAAAATAACTTTATACAAGCCATTTACTACATCAAAGCATTGGATGTGGGTTCTTATCCCATTTGGGACCAAACTTCAACAAGTCTTTCTTCACACTTCTAAACATTCTTCATCCATCTCTAGCACTTGAAATCATTCAAATTCATTGTATGATAACATATTCTAACCCAAAATAACTTTATACAAGCCATTTACTACATCAAAGCATTGGATGTGGGTTCTTATCCTATTTGGGACCAAACTTCAACAAGTCTTTCTTCACACTTCTAAACATTCTTCATCCTTCTCTAGCACTTGTAATCAATCAAATTCATTGTATTAGAACATATTCTAACCCAAAATAACTTTATACACGCCATTTACTACCTCAAAGCATTGGTTGTGGGTTCTTATCCCATTTGGGACCAGACTTCAACAAGTCTTTCTTCACACTTCTAAACATTCTTCATCCATCTCTAGCACTTGTAATCAATCAAATTCATTGTATTATAACATATTCTAACCCAAAATAACTTTATACAAGCCATTTACTGCTTTAAAAGAATGTATGTGGGTTTTTATCCCATTTGGGACCAAACTGCAACAAGACTTTCTTCACACTTCTAAACATTCTTCATCCATCTCTAGCACTTGTAATCAATCAAATTCATTGTATTATAACATATTCTAACCCAAAATAACTTTATACACGCCATTTACTACCTCAAAGCAATGTTTGTGGGTTCTTATCGCATTTGGGAGCAAACTTCAACAAGTCTTTCTTCACACTTCTAAACATTCTTCATCCATCTCTAGCACTTGTAATCAATCAAATTCATTGTATTATAACATATTCTAACCCAAAATAACTTTATACAAGCCATTTACTACCTCAAAGCAATGTTTGTGGGTTCTTATCGCATTTGGGAGCAAACTTCAACAAGTCTTTCTTCACACTTCTAAACATTCTTCATCCATCTCTAGCACTTGTAATCAATCAAATTCATTGTATTATAACATATTCTAACCCAAAATAACTTTATACAAGCCATTTACTGCCTCAAAGCAATGTTTGTAGGTTCTTATCGCATTTGGGACCAAACTTCAACATGTCTTTCTTCACACTTCTAAACATTCATCATCCATCTCTAGCACTTGTAATCAATCAAATTCATTGTATTATAACATATTCTAACCCAAAATAACTTTATACAAGCCATTTACTGCCTCAAAGCATTGGTTGTGGGTTCTTATCCCATTTGGGACCAAACTTCAACAAGTCTTTCTTCACACTTCTTAACATTCTTCATCCTTCTCTAGCACTTGAAATCAATCAAATTCATTGTATTATAACATATTCTAACCCAAAATAACTTTATACAAGCCATTTTTATCCCATTTGGGACCAAACTTCAACAAGTCTTTCTTGTTAGAATATGCGGAAAAGAAGAGTGAATGAAAGAGAGTTTTGGTTAGAGATGAGAGAGCAATCGAACAAGAGAGTAAACGAGAAAGAGATTCATTAGAATTCTTAAGTGTAAGTGTTACAATGGTTGGCTAAAGCCTTTAAGTAGGAGACAACTAGTGTTTAACCCAACAAGAGACAAATTGTTCGAAAGAGACATAAAGAGAGAGAAGTAGACAATCCCAACGAGTGATAGTGACATGTCCATGGTTTGAACTCAAACCATTGACCTCCAAAGCGCCACACGTGACTCCTTCCTCTCTTATCTCTAAACGGCTAGATAAGAGAGTTCTCGAACTCTTTAAGTGGGCTTTGTTCATCGGGCTTCTCCTCCTTCTTTATTTGAGTCCATTGGACGCCCATCGAACATCTTCGCTCATGAGTATCCGGCTGTCGATCACCTCTCGTCTGTTCTCGACCATGGACGTCCGGTTCTCGACTTCTCTCGACCATGAACGTCCGGATGTCGATCCCATACGTTTGTCTCTCGATCACGACCTTCCAACCCTCGACACTTATAAATATGTCTTGATCAATACTCCCCCTCAAGCTTAGCCTTGTGCAATGGCTAAGCTTGGAACACGTGAAGCACCACCTCGTTAAAAACCTTAACATATAAAACCTCATGGGACAAAACTATGTTAAGGGAAAAAGAGTGTGGTGTCCACGAGTGAGAGGAGTTGATCAAGGGCGTGTAAGGTCCACAAGTCCAAGTTTGCTATGAATGTGTTCACAAACCTTGAGACTTGCGGCCTTAGTGAAGATATCCGCCAATTGATCTTCACTTCGGGTGTAGCATGGAAGGATTACACCCTCTTCAATCTTTTCTCGGACCTTGTGGCAATCGACCTCGATGTGCTTAGTTCTCTCGTGAAACACCGAGTTTGTTGCAATGTGGATTGCGGCTTGATTGTCACAATGCATGGTGATCGGCTTTGATGATTCGATACCAGAGTCTTTAAGAAGAGCCTTGAGCCAAGTGAGTTCATTTGTCAACTTCCTCATGGCCCTATACTCTGCTTCCGCGCTCGAACATGAGACCACCTTTTGCTTCTTTGACTTCCAAGTCACCAAATTTCCACCAATGAATGTGCAATAACCGGTTGTAGATCTTCTTGTAATTGTATCACCGGCATAATCCGCATCACAATATCCCACGATCTCGGTGCTCCCGTTCTTTCCCATCCAAATGCCTTGGCCCGGACTTCCCTTAAGATAGCATAGAATCCTTTCCACCATGCTCCAATGATACTTTGTAGGGGACTTCATGTGTTGACTAACCTGATTCACGGCAAAACACAAGTCAGGTCGTGTTATAGTCAAGTAGATAAGCTTACCTACAAGTCGTCTATATTGTCTTGGATCTTCATGTGGTTCATCCATCGGGTTTGGAGAAAGCTTGGGTAGCTTCTTGGACTTCTTCTCCCCCTTTCGCTTGGCTTGATACCCTTCCTCAAGTGGAGTCAAGACCGGTTTAGCTCCAAGTTTTCCTGTCTCATTTAAAAGGTCAAGTGCATACTTCCTTTGCGAGAGAAAGAGGCCCTCGGGCGAGCGACACACTTCAATGCCAAGGAAGTATTTAAGTTCTCCCAAATCTTTAATATCAAACATAGATTTAAGAAAGAGTTTTGTATCTTGAATACCTTCCTTGTTGTCCCCGGAGATGATAATATCATCAACATATATGAGTACAACAACAATACCTTTGTCGCCTTGAAGTGTAAAGAGAGTATGATCAGCCTCGGAGCGTTTAAAACCATGATCTTTAAGAGTGGAACTCAATTTGTGGTACCATGCCCTTGGGGATTGTTTAAGGCCGTATATAGCCTTCCGTAATCGTAAAGCTTTCCCGGGAGTCACGGTTTCTTCAAGACCGGGAGGAGGAGTCATGTACACCTCTTCTTCAAGCTCTCCTTGGAGAAATGCATTCTTCACATCCATTTGCCATAGATCCCAAGAGATATTCGTGGCAAGAGAGAGCACAACCCTCACGGTATGTAACTTGGCTACCGGGGCAAAAGTATCCGTGTAGTCATCACCATAAGTTTGTGTGAACCCTCGAGCTACAAGCCGTGCCTTGTATCTTTCAACTTCCCCATTACTTTGATATTTGATGGTGAAAACCCATTTGGAGCTCACGGTCTTCTTGCCTTTGGGTAGATCCGCCTCATCCCATGTATGGTTCCTAACCATAGCTCCGATTTCATCATTGACCGCATCAACCCATTCTTTAATTTCTTTAGCCTCGTCATATGTTTGCGGAATATGATGCTCTTCGATCTTCCCAAGAAATGCTTGATGCTCGGAAGGTAACAAGGCAAGAGAACACACCGCTTGAATAGGATGAGCCACGGCTTGACTATTATAGAACACTCGCTTGTTCTTCCAAGTATCTGGATCCGATTTTAAGCGAGCGCTTCTCCGAAGAGGTTGTAAAGTAGTAGTTTGGTCTAGGTCGTCTCCCACTCAACCTTGTTCTTCTTTATACACGGTTGATGTTTCTGAATACACATCTTCATTTTCTTCATAGAGTGGCTCCGGATTAGGCATATGACTCGGCTCCGGTGGTTGTTCATCCGGGACATGAGCATTGTCTTCTCTCGGATTACTTGGTGGAGCATTCTCTTGTGTCTTTGGTGGTGTATTTCCAAGATGATCGAGTAAGAACTTCAAACCCTCAGCCCGGTCTTTTGATGAATGTGAGAGATCTCTAAGGCTATTCCAATCCTTCTTATCATAATAGCCTTGATTCTCCATGAACTTCACATCACGAGACACATACATGCGACCATTCACCGGATCATAGCACTTATAGCCCTTTTGTGTTGTGGAATACCCAATAAACATGCACTTAGAGCTCTTTGCATCTAACTTGTTCCGTTGTTCTCCGGGTACTAGAACAAAACACACACAACCAAACACACGTAAGTGGTCCAAAGAGGGTTTAGTTTTGTTAAGTACCTCAAATGGCGATTGATCTTTTAGAACTTTTGTTGGAGTTCTATTGATTAGATAACATGCCGTCATCACCGCATCACCCCAATATCTCTTAGTGACGTTTGTGTGGAACATCATCGACCTTGCTACTTCCATAAGGTGTCGATTCTTCCTTTCCGCCACTCCATTTTGTTGGGGTGTATAGGGGCAACTTGTTTGTTGTAAAATCCCATGTTTGGCTAGGTGTTCTTTGAGTTTGTGACTTGTATATTCGCCTCCATTATCCGACCTAAGTACCTTAATTTTAGCATTGAAATGATTAGTAACATAGTTTTGGAAATTTATGAATGCATCATACACACGGTCTTTGGAAGATAACAATGTGATCCAAGTATACTTAGATTTTTCATCGATGAATGTCACAAAATACTTGTTGTTATCCCTAGACATGCATGGTGATGTCCAAACATCCGAATGTACTAAATCAAAACAATTCTCATAAATGGTAGAAGATTTAGGGAAAATGGACTTGCAATGTTTTCCAAGAATACAAGACTCACAACTAGAACTATCAAAGGAAACATTAGGCAACATCAATTCAAGAGCACGAGAGTGAGGATGGCCTAATCTAGCATGCCAAACGGCATTAGAACAATTGACAAGACAAGCATTAGCATTAAACGAAGTAGAATTGCTCGGTGAAGTTTTTTCTAAGACATAAAGATCTCCTTTTGAGTGACCTCCCCCAAGAACTTTTACGGTCTCAATATCCTGAAAATGAACATCATTAGGACCAAATATAGCATAGCAATTCAAGTCATTAGTAGCTCTTTTAACCGATAGAAGATTAGAAGTGAAACTAGGCATAAAGAAAGCTTTAGAGTTCTTATCGAATAGTTTCAAGTCTCCTATTCCTTTAACCGGTATTCTATCACCATTGGCTATGATTACACTCCCTAGAGCCGGTTGAACGTTATTAATAAGGCTAGGATTACTTATCATATGGTGAGAAGCACCCGAGTCTACAACAAGAGTTCTACTAGGTTTAGAAGCAAAGAAAGTGGTACCGGACTCCTTTAGAGAGGCAATGGATCGGATGAGTGCCTCTAAGTCCGACTTTCTCACGACATCACCATGGGAAGCAGTCAAAGCCGCTTCTTCTCCATGCTTAGTTGACCCGGATCCGTCGTTGGTCGATTCATGAGCTACATTGGCTTTGAACTTTGCCGGCTTAAGGTGAGGGTGAAGAAGCCAACACTTGTCTTTCACATGGCCTCTCTTCTTACAATGGTCACAAACCATCGTTTTCTTGTCCTCATGCTTGTATGAGCCTTTGTTGGCAAGAATAAGGTCGCCTTTTCCACCAAATAGGCCAAGAGAACCTTGCTCCTTTTGGACTTGAGCACACACGTCATCTAGGGTTGGAAGCTTGTCGGCTCTTAAGAGATGCTTGATGAGGTCGTTAAAAGCCGGATTGAGAGTGAGGAGGAGTCCGAAGACTTTGTCTTGCTCTTTGCGTTCGTTGAGAACCACCGGATCGACCGTACTAGGTCTAAGCATCTCAAGTTCAGCCCATAAAGCTCTATACTTTCCAAAATGCTTAGTGAACTCCAAGTCTTCTTGGCAGAGATTGTTGATAGCTTTCTTGACTTCAAACACTCGAGTCAAGTTTGACACATTTCCATAGACATTCTTGAGAGTATCCCAAAGCTCCTTTGCGGTTTCACAATAGGAGTAGGCTTCTAGAATGGAAGCTTCAAGAGAGTTTTGAAGAACGGCAAGCACGGTTTGGTCTTCTTGGAACCACTTGGCTTCCTTTTCCTACTCGGCTTCCTTGTCTTCTTCTTTCAAGGTTTCTTTCCCTTCTTTGCTTGTGGCTTCTTTGGCGACATGTTCTTCTTCGACATGGCTCCAAAGCCCTCGGCCACATAGTGCAGTCTTTGTGGTTCTCGTCCACAAGAGGTAATTTCCTCCTTTGAGAACAACCGGATTCACGATTGGCTTAGGGTTCTCCATGGTGAAATTTCAAGAACAAACCGGTTAATACCCAACGGGTAAAAGAGAGAATGTAAAGAGAATCGAGAAAAGAGTGAAGATTTGAAGAGGTAGAGTAAGAGAATCGGTAGAAGAGAAGAGTTTACAGAGTTTAGAATCGAAAAACATGCTCTGATACCATGTTAGAATATGCGGAAAAGAAGAGTGAATGGAAGAGAGTTTTGGTTAGAGATGAGAGAGTAATCGAACAAGAGAGTAAATGAGAAAGAGATTCATTAGAATCCTTAAGTGTAAGTGTTACAATGGGTGGCTAAAGCCTTTAAATAGAGAGACAACTAGGGTTTAACCCAACAAGAGACAAATTGTTCGAAAGAGACATAAAGAGAGAGAAGTAGACAATCCCAACGAGTGATAGTGACATGTCCATGGTTTGAACTCAAACCATTGACCTCCAAAGCGCCACACGTGACTCCTTCCTCTCTTATCTCTAAACGGCTAGATAAGAGAGTTCTCGAACTCTTTAAGTGGGCTTAGTTCATCGGGCTTCTCCTCCTTCTTTATTTGAGTCCATTGGACGCCCATCGAACATCTTCGCTCGTACGGACGTCCGTACGTCCGTACAATGACTCTCGATCATGAGTATCCGGCTGTCGATCACCTCTCGTCTGTTCTCGACCATGAACGTCCGGTTCTCGACTCCTCTCGACCATGAACGTCCGGATGTCGATCCCATACGTTCGTCTCTCGATCACGACCTTCCAACCCTCGACACTTATAAATATGTCTTGATCAATAAAAATAACTTTATACAAGCCATTTACTGCCTCAAAGCATTGGTTGTGGGTTTTTATCCCATTTGGGACCAAATTTCAACAAGTCTTTCTTCACACTTCTAAACATTCTTCATCCTTCTCTAGCACTTATAATCAATCAAATTCATTGTATTATAACATATTCTAACCCAAAATAACTTTATACACGCCATTTACTACCTCAAAGCAATGTTTGTGGGTTCTTATCCCATTTGGGAGCAAACTTCAAAAAGTCTTTCTTCACACTTCTAAACATTCTTCATCCATCTCTAGCACTTGTAATCAATCAAATTCATTGTATTATAACATATTCTAACCCAAAATAACTTTATACAAGCCATTTACTGCCTCAAAGCATTGGTTGTGGGTTCGTATCCCATTTGGGACCAAACTTCAACAAGTCTTTCTTCACACTTCTAAACATTCATCATCCATCTCTAGCACTTGTAATCAATCAAATTCATTGTATTATAACATATTCTAACCCAAAATAACTTTATACAAGCCATTTACTGCCTCAAAGCATTGGTTGTGGGTTCTTATCCCATTTGGGACCAAACTTCAACAAGTCTTTCTTCACACTTCTAAACATTCTTCATCCTTCTCTAGCACTTGAAATCAATCAAATTCATTGTATTATAACATATTCTAACCCAAAATAACTTTATACAAGCCATTTACTGCCTCAAAGCATTGGTTGTGGGTTTTTATCCCATTTGGGACCAAACTTCAACAAGTCTTTCTTCACACTTCTAAACATTCTTCATCCATCTCTAGCACTTGAAATCAATCAAATTCATTGTATTATAACATATTCTACCCAAAATTACTTTATACAAGCCATTTCCTACCTCAAAGCAAAGTGTGTGGGTTCTTATCCCATTTGGGACCAAACTTCAACAAGTCTTTCTTCACACTTCTAAACATTCTTTATCCATCATTTGCACTTGTAATCAATCAAATTCATTGTATTATAACATATTCTAACCCAAAATAACTTTATACAAGCCATTTACAGGCTCAAAGCATTGGTTGTGGATTCTTATCCCATTTGAGACCAAATTTCAACATATCTTTCTTCACACTTCTAAACAGTCTTCATCCATCTCTAGCACTTGTAATCAAACAAATTCATTCTATTATAACATAACCCAAAATAACTTTATACAAGCGATTTAATGCCTCAAAGCAATGGTTGCAAATTTCTATCCCATTTGGGACCAAATTTCAACAAGTCTTTCTTCACACTTCTAAACAGTCTTCATCCATCTCTAGCACTTGTAATCAATCAAATTCAGTGTATTATAACATATTCTAACCCAAAACAACTGTTTACAAGCGATTTACTGCCTCAAAGAATTGGTTGTGGATTCTTATCCCATTTGAGACCAAATTTCAACAAGTCTTTCTTCACACTTCCAAATATTCTTCATCCATCTTTAGTACTTATAATCAATCAAATTCATTGTATTATAACATATTCTAACCCAAAATAACTTTATACAAGCCATTTACTGCCTCAAAGCATTGGTTGTGGGTTTTTATCCCATTTGGGACCAAATTTCAACAAGTCTTTCTTCACACTTCTAAACATTCTTTATGCATGTCTAGGACTTGTAATCAATCAAATTCATTGTATTATAACATATTCTAATCCAAAATAACTTTATACAAGCCATTTACTGCTTCAAAGCATTGGTTGTGGGTTTTTATCCCATTTCGGACCAAATTTTAATAAGTCTTTCTTCACACTTCTAAACATTCTTTATGCATGTCTAGCACTTGTAATCAATCAATTTCATTGTATTATACCATATTCTAACCCAAAATAACTTTATACAGTCCATTTACAGCCTCAAAGCATTGGTTGTGGGTTCTTATCCCATTTGGGACCAGATTTCAATAAGTCTTTCTTCACACTTCTAAACATTCTTCATCCATCTCTAGTACTGATAATCAATCAAATTCATTGTATTATAACATATTCTAACCCAAAATAACTTTATACAAGCCATTTACTGCCTCAAAGCATTGGTTGTGGGTTTTTATCCCATTTGGGACCAAACTTCAACAAGTCTTTCTTCACACTTCTAAACATTCTTTATGCATGTCTAGCACTTGTAATCAATCAAATTCATTGTATTATAACATATTCTAACCCAAAATAACTTTATACAGTCCATTTACAGCCTCAAAGCATTGGTTGTGGGTTCTTATCCCATCTGGGACCAGATTTCAAAAAGTCTTTCTTCACACTTCTAAACATTCTTCATCCATCTCTAGCACTTGTAATCAATCAAATTCATGTTATTATAACATATTCTAACCCAAAATAACTTTATACAAGCCATTTACTGCCTCAAAGCATTGGTTGTGGGTTCTTAACCCATTTGGGACCAAACTGCAACAAGACTTTCTTCACACTTCTAAACATTCTTCATCCATCTCTAGCACTTGTAATCAATCAAATTCATTGTATTATAACATATTCTAACCCAAAATAACCTTATACAAGCCATTACTGCCTGAAAGCAATGATTGTGGGTTCTTATCCCATTTGGGACCAAACTTCAACAAGTCTTTCTTCACACTTCTAAACATTCTTCATCCTTCTCTAGCACTTGTAATCAATCAAATTAATTGTATTAGAACATATTCTAACCCAAAATAACTTTATACACGCCATTTACTACCTCAAAGCATTGGTTGTGGGTTCTTATCCCATTTGGGACTAAACTTCAACAAGTCTTTCTTCACACTTCTAAACATTCTTCATCCATCTCTAGCACTTGAAATCATTCAAATTCATTGTATTATAACATATTCTAACCCAAAATAACTTTATACAAGCCATTTACTACATCAAAGCATTGGATGTGGGTTCTTATCCTATTTGGGACCAAACTTCAACAAGTCTTTCTTCACACTTCTAAACATTCTTCATCCTTCTCTAGCACTTGTAATCAATCAAATTCATTGTATTATAACATATTCTAACCCAAAATAACTTTATACAAGCCATTTACTACCTCAAAGCATTGTTTGTGGGTTCTTATCCCATTTGGGAGCAAACTTCAAAAAGTCTTTCTTCACACTTCTAAACATTCTTCATCCATCTCTAGCACTTGTAATCAATCAAATTCATTGTATTATAACATATTCTAACCCAAAATAACTTTATACAAGCCATTTACTGCCTCAAAGCATTGGTTGTGGGTTCTTATCCTCTTTCTTCACACTTCTAAACATTCTTCATCCATCTCTAGCACTTGAAATCATTCAAATTCATTGTATGATAACATATTCTAACCCAAAATAACTTTTTACAAGCCATTTACTACATCAAAGCATTGGACGTGGGTTCTTATCCCATTTGGGACCAAACTTCAACAAGTCTTTCTTCACACTTCTAAACATTCTTCATCCATCTCTAGCACTTGAAATCATTCAAATTCACTGTACTATAACATATTCTAACCCAAAATAACTTTATACAAGCCATTTACTACATCAAAGCATTGGATGTGGGTTTTTATCCCATTTGGGACCAAACTTCAACAAGTCTTTCTTCACACTTCTAAACATTCTTCATCCTTCTCTAGCACTTGTAATCAATCAAATTCATTGTATTATAACATATTCTAACCCAAAATAACTTTATACACGCCATTTACTACCTCAAAGCAATGTGTGTGGGTTCTTATCCCATTTGGGAGCAAACTTCAAAAAGTCTTTCTTCACACTTCTAAACATTCTTCATCCATCTCTAGCACTTGTAATCAATCAAATTCATGTTATTATAACATATTCTAACCCAAAATAACTTTATACAAGCCATTTACTGCCTCAAAGCATTGGTTGTGGGTTCTTAACCCATTTGGGACCAAACTGCAACAAGACTTTCTTCACACTTCTAAACATTCTTCATCCATCTCTAGCACTTGAAATCATTCAAATTCATTGTATTATAACATATTCTAACCCAAAATAACTTTATACACGCCATTTACTACCTCAAAGCAATGTTTGTGGGTTCTTATCGCATTTGGGAGCAAACTTCAACAAGTCTTTCTTCACACTTCTAAACATTCTTCATCCATCTCTAGCACTTGTAATCAATCAAATTCATTGTATTATAACATATTCTAACCCAAAACAACTTTAGACAAGCCATTTACTACCTCAAAGCAATGTTTGTGGGTTCTTATCGCATTTGAGAGCAAACTTCAACAAGTCTTTCTTCACACTTCTAAACATTCTTCATCCATCTCTAGCACTTGTAATCAATCAAATTCATTGTATTATAACATATTCTAACCCAAAATAACTTTATACAAGCCATTTACTGCCTCAAAGCAATGGTTGTGGGTTCTTATCCCATTTGGGACCAAATTTCAACAAGTCTTTCTTCACACTTCTAAACATTCTTCATCCATCTCTAGGGCTTGTAATCAATCAAATTCATTGTATTATAACATATTCTAACCCAAAATAACTTTATACAAGCCATTTACTGCCTCAAAGCATTGGTTGTGGGTTCTTATCCCATTTGGGACCAAATTTTAACAAGTCTTTCTTCACACTTCTAAAGATTCTTCATCCATCTCTAGTACTTATAATCAATCAAATTCATTGTATTATAACATATTCTAACCCAAAATAACTTTATACAAGCCATTTACTGCCTCAAAGCATTGGTTGTGGGTTCTTATCCCATTTCGGACCAGATTTCAATAAGTCTTTCTTCACACTTCTAAAGATTCTTCATCCATCTCTAGTACTTATAATCAATCAAATTCATTGTATTATAACATATTCTAACCCAAGATAACCTTATACAAGCCATTACTGCCTGAAAGCAATGATTGTGGGTTCTTATCCCATTTGGGACCAGATTTCAATAAGTCTTTCTTCACACTTCTAAACATTCTTTATGTATGTCTAGCACTTGTAATCAATCAAATTCATTGTATTATAACATATTCTAACAAAAAATAACTTTATACAGTCCATTTACAGCCTCAAAGCATTGGTTGTGGGTTCTTATCCCATCTGGGACCAGATTTCAATAAGTCTTGCTTCACACTTCTAAAGATTTTTCATCCATCTCTAGCACTTGTAATCAATCAAATTCATTGTATTATAACATATTCTAATCCAAAATAACTTTATACAAGCCATTTACTGCTTCAAAGCATTGGTTGTGGGTTTTTATCCCATTTGGGACCAAATTTTAACAAGTCTTTCTTCACACTTCTAAACATTCTTTATGCATGTGTAGCACTTGTAATCAATCAAATTCATTGTATTATAACATATTGTAAACTAAAATAACTTTATTCAAGCCATTTACTGCCTCAAAGCATTGGTTGTGGGTTCTTATCCCATTTGGGATCAAATTTTAACAAGTCTTTCTTCACACTTCTAAAGATTCTTCATCCATCTCTAGTACTTATAATCAATCAAATTCATTGTATTATAACATATTCTAACCCAAAATAACTTTATACAAGCCATTTACTGCCTCAAAGCATTGGTTGTGGGTTTTTATCCCATTTGGGACCAAATTTCAACAAGTCTTTCTTCACACTTCTAAACATTCTTTATGCATGTCTAGGACTTGTAATCAATCAAATTCATTGTATTATATCATATTCTAACCCAGAATAACCTTATACAAGCCATTACTGCCTGAAAGCAATGATTGTGGGTTCTTATCCCATTTGGGACCAGATTTCAATAAGTCTTTCTTCACACTTCTAAACATTCTTTATGCATGTCTAGCACTTGTAATCAATCAAATTCATTGTATTATAACATATTCTAACAAAACATAACTTTATACAGTCCATTTACAGCCTCAAAGCATTGGTTGTGGGTTCTTATCCCATTTGGGACCAGATTTCAATAAGTCTTTCTTCACACTTCTAAAGATTCTTCATCCATCTCTAGTACTTATAATCAATCAAATTCATTGTATTATAACATATTCTAACCCAAAATAACTTTATACAAGCCATTTACTGCCTCAAAGCATTGGTTGTGGGTTTTTATCCTATTTGGGACCAAATTTCAACAAGTCTTTCTTCACACTTCTAAACATTCTTTATGCATGTCTAGCACTTGTAATCAATCAAATCCATTGTATTATAACATATTCTAAGAAAAAATAACTTTATACAGTCCATTTACAGCCTCAAAGCATTGGTTGTGGGTTCTTATCCCATCTGGGACCAGATTTCAATAAGTCTTGCTTCACACTTCTAAAGATTCTTCATCCATCTCTAGCACTTGTAATCAATCAAATTCATTGTATTATAACATATTCTAACCCAAAATAACTTTTTACAAGCCATTTATAGCCTCAAGGCATTGCTTGTGGATTCTTATCCCATTTGGGACCAGATTTCAATAAGTCTTTCTTTACACTTCTAAAGATTCTTCATCCATCTCTAGGGCTTGTAATCAATCAAATTCATTGTATTATAACATATTCTAACTCAAAATAGCCTTATACAAGCTATTTACTGCCTCAAAGCAATGGTTGTGGGTTCTTATTCCATTTAGGACAAATTTCAACAAGTCTTTCTTCACACTTCTAAACATTCTTCATCCATCTCTAGCACTTGTAATCAATAAAATTCATTGTATTATAACATATTCTAATCCAAAATAACTTTATACAATCCATTTACAGCCTCAAAGCATTGGTTGTGGGTTCTTATCCCATTTGGGACCAAATTTCAACAAGTCTTTCTTCACACTTCTAAACATTCTTCATCCATCTCTAGCACTTGTAATCAATCAAATTCATTGTATTATAACATATTCTAACCCAAAATAACTTTATACAAGCCATTTACTGCCTCAAAGCATTGGTTGTGGGTTCTTATCCCATTTGGGACCAGATTTCAATAAGTCTTTCTTCACACTTCTAAACATTCTTCATCCATCTCTAGCACTTGTAATCAATCAAATTCATTGTATTATAACATATTCTAATCCAAAATAACTTTATACAAGCCATTTACTGCCTCAAAGCATTGGTTGTGGGTTTTTATCCCATTTGGGACCAAATTTTAACAAGTCTTTCTTCACACTTCTAAACATTCTTTATGCATGTCTAGCACTTGTAATCAATCAAATTCATTGTATTATAACATATTGTAACCTAAAATAACTTTATACAAGCCATTTACTGCCTCAAAGCATTGGTTGTGGGTTCTTATCCCATTTGGGACCAGATTTCAACAAGTCTTTCTTCACACTTCTAAACATTCTTCATCCATCTCTAGGGCTTGTAATCAATCAAATTCATTGTATTATAACATATTCTAACCCAAAATAACTTTATACAAGCCATTTACTGCCTCAAAGCATTGGTTGTGGGTTTTTATCCTATTTGGGACCAAATTTCAACAAGTCTTTCTTCACACTTCTAAACATTCTTTATGCATGTCTAGCACTTGTAATCAATCAAATTCGTTGTATTTTATCATATTCTAACCCAAAATAACCTTATACAAGCCATTACTGCCTGAAAGCAATGATTGTGGGTTCTTATCCCATTTGGGACCAGATTTCAATAAGTCTTTCTTCACACTTCTAAACATTCTTTATGCATGTCTAGCACTTGTAATCAATCAAATTCATTGTATTATAACATATTCTAACAAAACATAACTTTATACAGTCCATTTACAGCCTCAAAGCATTGGTTGTGGGTTCTTATCCCATTTGGGACCAGATTTCAATAAGTCTTTCTTCACACTTCTAAAGATTCTTCATCCATCTCTAGTACTTATAATCAATCAAATTCATTGTATTATAACATATTCTAACCCAAAATAACCTTATACAAGCCATTTACTGCCTCAAAGCATTGGTTGTGGGTTTTTATCCTATTTGGGACCAAATTTCAACAAGTCTTTCTTCACACTTCTAAACATTCTTTATGCATGTCTAGCACTTGTAATCATTCAAATTTATTGTATTATAACATATTCTAACAAAAAATAACTTTATACAGTCCATTTACAGCCTCAAAGCATTGGTTGTGGGTTCTTATCCCATCTGGGACCAGATTTCAATAAGTCTTGCTTCACACTTCTAAAGATTCTTCATCCATCTCTAGCACTTGTAATCAATCAAATTCATTGTATTATAACATATTCTAATCCAAAATAACTTTATGCAAGCCATTTACTGCCTCAAAGCATTGGTTGTGGGTTTTTATCCCATTTGGGACCAAATTTTAACAAGTCTTTCTTCACACTTCTAAACATTCTTTATGCATGTCTAGCACTTGTAATCAATCAAATTCATTGTATTATAACATATTGTAACCTAAAATAACTTTATACAAGCCATTTACTGCCTCAAAGCATTGGTTGTGGGTTCTTATCCCATTTGGGACCAGATTTCAACAAGTCTTTCTTCACACTTCTAAACATTCTTCATCAATCTCTAGGGCTTGTAATCAATCAAATTCATTGTATTATAACATATTCTAACCCAAAATAACTTTATACAAGCCATTTACTGCCTCAAAGCATTGGTTGTGGGTTTTTATCCTATTTGGGACCAAATTTCAACAAGTCTTTCTTCACACTTCTAAACATTCTTTATGCATGTCTAGCACTTGTAATCAATCAAATTCGTTGTATTTTATCATATTCTAACCCAAAATAACCTTATACAAGCCATTACTGCCTGAAAGCAATGATTGTGGGTTCTTATCCCATTTGGGACCAGATTTCAATAAGTCTTTCTTCACACTTCTAAACATTCTTTATGCATGTCTAGCACTTGTAATCAATCAAATTCATTGTATTATAACATATTCTAACAAAACATAACTTTATACAGTCCATTTACAGCCTCAAAGCATTGGTTGTGGGTTCTTATCCCATTTGGGACCAGATTTCAATAAGTCTTTCTTCACACTTCTAAAGATTCTTCATCCATCTCTAGTACTTATAATCAATCAAATTCATTGTATTATAACATATTCTAACCCAAAATAACCTTATACAAGCCATTTACTGCCTCAAAGCATTGGTTGTGGGTTTTTATCCTATTTGGGACCAAATTTCAACAAGTCTTTCTTCACACTTCTAAACATTCTTTATGCATTTCTAGCACTTGTAATCAATCAAATTTATTGTATTATAACATATTCTAACAAAAAATAACTTTATACAGTCCATTTACAGCCTCAAAGCATTGGTTGTGGGTTCTTATCCCATCTGGGACCAGATTTCAATAAGTCTTGCTTCACACTTCTAAAGATTCTTCATCCATCTCTAGCACTTGTAATCAATCAAATTCATTGTATTATAACATATTCTAATCCAAAATAACTTTATACAAGCCATTTACTGCCTCAAAGCATTGGTTGTGGGTTTTTATCCCATTTGGGACCAAATTTTAACAAGTCTTTCTTCACACTTCTAAACATTCTTTATGCATGTCTAGCACTTGTAATCAATCAAATTCATTGTATTATAACATATTGTAACCTAAAATAACTTTATACAAGCCATTTACTGCCTCAAAGCATTGGTTGTGGGTTCTTATCCCATTTGGGACCAGATTTTAATAAGTCTTTCTTCACACTTCTAAACATTCTTCATCCATCTCTAGGGCTTGTAATCAATCAAATTCATTGTATTATAACATATTCTAACCCAAAATAACTTTATACAAGCCATTTACTGCCTCAAAGCATTGGTTGTGGGTTTTTATCCTATTTGGGACCAAATTTCAACAAGTCTTTCTTCACACTTCTAAACATTCTTTATGCATGTCTAGCACTTGTAATCAATCAAATTCGTTGTATTATATCATATTCTAACCCAAAATAACTTTATACAAGCCATTTACTGCCTCAAAGCATTGGTTGTGGGTTCTTATCCCATTTGGGACCACATTTCAATAAGTCTTTCTTCACACTTCTAAACATTCTTTATGCATGTCTAGCACTTGTAATCAATCAAATTCATTGTATTATAACATATTCTAACCCAAAATAACTTTATACAGTCCATTTACAGCCTCAAAGCATTGGTTGTGGGTTCTTATCCCATCTGGGACCAGATTTCAATAAGTCTTGCTTCACACTTCTAAAGATTCTTCATCGATCTCTAGCACTTGTAATCAATCAAATTCATTGTATTATAACATATTCTAACCCAAAATAACTTTATACAAGCCATTTACTGCCTCAAAGCAATGGTTGTGGGTTCTTATCCCATTTGGGACCAAATTTCAACAAGTCTTTCTTCACACTTCTAAACATTCTTCATCCATCTCTAGGGCTTGTAATCAATCAAATTCATTGTATTATATCATATTCTAACCCAAAATAACCTTATACAAGCCATTACTGCCTGAAAGCAATGATTGTGGGTTCTTATCCCATTTGGGACCAGATTTCAATAAGTCTTTCTTCACACTTCTAAACATTCTTTATGCATGTCTAGCACTTGTAATCAATCAAATTCATTGTATTATAACATATTCTAACAAAACATAACTTTATACAGTCCATTTACAGCCTCAAAGCATTGGTTGTGGGTTCTTATCCCATTTGGGACCAGATTTCAATAAGTCTTTCTTCACACTTCTAAAGATTCTTCATCCATCTCTAGTACTTATAATCAATCAAATTCATTGTATTATAACATATTCTAACCCAAAATAACCTTATACAAGCCATTTACTGCCTCAAAGCATTGGTTGTGGGTTTTTATCCTATTTGGGACCAAATTTCAACAAGTCTTTCTTCACACTTCTAAACATTTTTTATGCATGTCTAGCACTTGTAATCAATCAAATTTATTGTATTATAACATATTCTAACAAAAAATAACTTTATACAGTCCATTTACAGCCTCAAAGCATTGGTTGTGGGTTCTTATCCCATCTGGGACCAGATTTCAATAAGTCTTGCTTCACACTTCTAAAGATTCTTCATCCATCTCTAGCACTTGTAATCAATCAAATTCATTGTATTATAACATATTCTAATCCAAAATAACTTTATACAAGCCATTTACTGCCTCAAAGCATTGGTTGTGGGTTTTTATCCCATTTGGGACCAAATTTTAACAAGTCTTTCTTCACACTTCTAAACATTCTTTATGCATGTCTAGCACTTGTAATCAATCAAATTCATTGTATTATAACATATTGTAACCTAAAATAACTTTATACAAGCCATTTACTGCCTCAAAGCATTGGTTGTGGGTTCTTATCCCATTTGGGACCAGATTTTAATAAGTCTTTCTTCACACTTCTAAACATTCTTCATCCATCTCTAGGGCTTGTAATCAATCAAATTCATTGTATTATAACATATTCTAACCCAAAATAACTTTATACAAGCCATTTACTGCCTCAAAGCATTGGTTGTGGGTTTTTATCCTATTTGGGACCAAATTTCAACAAGTCTTTCTTCACACTTCTAAACATTCTTTATGCATGTCTAGCACTTGTAATCAATCAAATTCGTTGTATTATATCATATTCTAACCCAAAATAACTTTATACAAGCCATTTACTGCCTCAAAGCATTGGTTGTGGGTTCTTATCCCATTTGGGACCACATTTCAATAAGTCTTTCTTCACACTTCTAAACATTCTTTATGCATGTCTAGCACTTGTAATCAATCAAATTCATTGTATTATAACATATTCTAACCCAAAATAACTTTATACAGTCCATTTACAGCCTCAAAGCATTGGTTGTGGGTTCTTATCCCATCTGGGACCAGATTTCAATAAGTCTTGCTTCACACTTCTAAAGATTCTTCATCGATCTCTAGCACTTGTAATCAATCAAATTCATTGTATTATAACATATTCTAACCCAAAATAACTTTATACAAGCCATTTACTGCCTCAAAGCAATGGTTGTGGGTTCTTATCCCATTTGGGACCAAATTTCAACAAGTCTTTCTTCACACTTCTAAACATTCTTCATCCATCTCTAGGGCTTGTAATCAATCAAATTCATTGTATTATATCATATTCTAACCCAAAATAACCTTATACAAGCCATTACTGCCTGAAAGCAATGATTGTGGGTTCTTATCCCATTTGGGACCAGATTTCAATAAGTCTTTCTTCACACTTCTAAACATTCTTTATGCATGTCTAGCACTTGTAATCAATCAAATTCATTGTATTATAACATATTCTAACCCAAAATAACTTTATACAGTCCATTTACAGCCTCAAAGCATTGGTTGTGGGTTCTTATCCCATCTGGGACCAGATTTCAATAAGTCTTGCTTCACACTTCTAAAGATTCTTCATCGATCTCTAGCACTTGTAATCAATCAAATTCATTGTATTATAACATATTCTAACCCAAAATAACTTTATACAAGCCATTTACTGCCTCAAAGCAATGGTTGTGGGTTCTTATCCCATTTGGGACCAAATTTCAACAAGTCTTTCTTCACACTTCTAAACATTCTTCATCCATCTCTAGGGCTTGTAATCAATCAAATTCATTGTATTATAACATATTCTAACCCAAAATAACTTTATACAAGCCATTTACTGCCTCAAAGCATTGGTTGTGGGTTCTTATCCCATTTGGGACTAAATTTTAACAAGTCTTTCTTCACACTTCTAAAGATTCTTCATCCATCTCTAGTACTTATAATCAATCAAATTCATTGTATTATAACATATTCTAACCCAAAATAACTTTATACAAGCCATTTACTGCCTCAAAGCATTGGTTGTGGGTTCTTATCCCATTTCGGACCAGATTTCAATAAGTCTTTCTTCACACTTCTAAAGATTCTTCATCCATCTCTAGTACTTATAATCAATCAAATTCATTGTATTATAACATATTCTAACCCAAAATAACTTTATACAAGCCATTTACTGCCTCAAAGCATTGGTTGTGGGTTTTTATCCCATTTGGGACCAAATTTCAACAAGTCTTTCTTCACACTTCTAAACATTCTTTATGTATGTCTAGCACTTGTAATCAATCAAATTCATTGTATTATAACATATTCTAACAAAAAATAACTTTATACAGTCCATTTACAGCCTCAAAGCATTGGTTGTGGGTTCTTATCCCATTTGGGACCAAATTTTAACAAGTCTTTCTTCACACTTCTAAACATTCTTTATGCATGTCTAGCACTTGTAATCAATCAAATTCATTGTATTATAACATATTGTAACCTAAAATAACTTTATACAAGCCATTTACTGCCTCAAAGCATTGGTTGTGGGTTCTTATCCCATTTGGGACCACATTTCAATAAGTCTTTCTTCACACTTCTAAACATTCTTTATGCATGTCTAGCACTTGTAATCAATCAAATTCATTGTATTATAACATATTGTAACCTAAAATAACTTTATACAAGCCATTTACTGCCTCAAAGCATTGGTTGTGGGTTCTTATCCCATTTGGGACCAGATTTCAATAAGTCTTTGTTCACACTTCTAAACATTCTTCATCCATCTCTAGGGCTTGTAATCAATCAAATTCATTGTATTATAACATATTCTAACCCAAAATAACTTTATACAAGCCATTTACTGCCTCAAAGCATTGGTTGTGGGTTTTTATCCTATTTGGGACCAAATTTCAACAAGTCTTTCTTCACACTTCTAAACATTCTTTATGCATGTCTAGCACTTGTAATCAATCAAATTCGTTGTATTATATCATATTCTAACCCAAAATAACCTTATACAAGCCATTACTGCCTGAAAGCAATGATTGTGGGTTCTTATCCCATTTGGGACCAGATTTCAATAAGTCTTTCTTCACACTTCTAAACATTCTTTATGCATGTCTAGCACTTGTAATCAATCAAATTCATTGTATTATAACATATTCTAACCCAAAATAACTTTATACAGTCCATTTACAGCCTCAAAGCATTGGTTGTGGGTTCTTATCCCATTTGGGACCAGATTTCAATAAGTCTTTCTTCACACTTCTAAACATTCTTTATGCATGTCTAGCACTTGTAATCAATCAAATTCATTGTATTATAACATATTCTAACAAAACATAACTTTATACAGTCCATTTACAGCCTCAAAGCATTGGTTGTGGGTTCTTATCCCATTTGGGACCAGATTTCAATAAGTCTTTCTTCACACTTCTAAAGATTCTTCATCCATCTCTAGTACTTATAATCAATCAAATTCATTGTATTATAACATATTCTAACCCAAAATAACCTTATACAAGCCATTTACTGCCTCAAAGCATTGGTTGTGGGTTTTTATCCTATTTGGGACCAAATTTCAACAAGTCTTTCTTCACACTTCTAAACATTCTTTATGCATGTCTAGCACTTGTAATCAATCAAATTTATTGTATTATAACATATTCTAACAAAAAATAACTTTATACAGTCCATTTACAGCCTCAAAGCATTGGTTGTGGGTTCTTATCCCATCTGGGACCAGATTTCAATAAGTCTTGCTTCACACTTCTAAAGATTCTTCATCCATCTCTAGCACTTGTAATCAATCAAATTCATTGTATTATAACATATTCTAATCCAAAATAACTTTATACAAGCCATTTACTGCCTCAAAGCATTGGTTGTGGGTTTTTATCCCATTTGGGACCAAATTTTAACAAGTCTTTCTTCACACTTCTAAACATTCTTTATGCATGTCTAGCACTTGTAATCAATCAAATTCATTGTATTATAACATATTGTAACCTAAAATAACTTTATACAAGCCATTTACTGCCTCAAAGCATTGGTTGTGGGTTCTTATCCCATTTGGGACCAGATTTTAATAAGTCTTTCTTCACACTTCTAAACATTCTTCATCCATCTCTAGGGCTTGTAATCAATCAAATTCATTGTATTATAACATATTCTAACCCAAAATAACTTTATACAAGCCATTTACTGCCTCAAAGCATTGGTTGTGGGTTTTTATCCTATTTGGGACCAAATTTCAACAAGTCTTTCTTCACACTTCTAAACATTCTTTATGCATGTCTAGCACTTGTAATCAATCAAATTCGTTGTATTATATCATATTCTAACCCAAAATAACTTTATACAAGCCATTTACTGCCTCAAAGCATTGGTTGTGGGTTCTTATCCCATTTGGGACCACATTTCAATAAGTCTTTCTTCACACTTCTAAACATTCTTTATGCATGTCTAGCACTTGTAATCAATCAAATTCATTGTATTATAACATATTCTAACCCAAAATAACTTTATACAGTCCATTTACAGCCTCAAAGCATTGGTTGTGGGTTCTTATCCCATCTGGGACCAGATTTCAATAAGTCTTGCTTCACACTTCTAAAGATTCTTCATCGATCTCTAGCACTTGTAATCAATCAAATTCATTGTATTATAACATATTCTAACCCAAAATAACTTTATACAAGCCATTTACTGCCTCAAAGCAATGGTTGTGGGTTCTTATCCCATTTGGGACCAAATTTCAACAAGTCTTTCTTCACACTTCTAAACATTCTTCATCCATCTCTAGGGCTTGTAATCAATCAAATTCATTGTATTATATCATATTCTAACCCAAAATAACCTTATACAAGCCATTACTGCCTGAAAGCAATGATTGTGGGTTCTTATCCCATTTGGGACCAGATTTCAATAAGTCTTTCTTCACACTTCTAAACATTCTTTATGCATGTCTAGCACTTGTAATCAATCAAATTCATTGTATTATAACATATTCTAACCCAAAATAACTTTATACAGTCCATTTACAGCCTCAAAGCATTGGTTGTGGGTTCTTATCCCATCTGGGACCAGATTTCAATAAGTCTTGCTTCACACTTCTAAAGATTCTTCATCGATCTCTAGCACTTGTAATCAATCAAATTCATTGTATTATAACATATTCTAACCCAAAATAACTTTATACAAGCCATTTACTGCCTCAAAGCAATGGTTGTGGGTTCTTATCCCATTTGGGACCAAATTTCAACAAGTCTTTCTTCACACTTCTAAACATTCTTCATCCATCTCTAGGGCTTGTAATCAATCAAATTCATTGTATTATAACATATTCTAACCCAAAATAACTTTATACAAGCCATTTACTGCCTCAAAGCATTGGTTGTGGGTTCTTATCCCATTTGGGACTAAATTTTAACAAGTCTTTCTTCACACTTCTAAAGATTCTTCATCCATCTCTAGTACTTATAATCAATCAAATTCATTGTATTATAACATATTCTAACCCAAAATAACTTTATACAAGCCATTTACTGCCTCAAAGCATTGGTTGTGGGTTCTTATCCCATTTCGGACCAGATTTCAATAAGTCTTTCTTCACACTTCTAAAGATTCTTCATCCATCTCTAGTACTTATAATCAATCAAATTCATTGTATTATAACATATTCTAACCCAAAATAACTTTATACAAGCCATTTACTGCCTCAAAGCATTGGTTGTGGGTTTTTATCCCATTTGGGACCAAATTTCAACAAGTCTTTCTTCACACTTCTAAACATTCTTTATGTATGTCTAGCACTTGTAATCAATCAAATTCATTGTATTATAACATATTCTAACAAAAAATAACTTTATACAGTCCATTTACAGCCTCAAAGCATTGGTTGTGGGTTCTTATCCCATTTGGGACCAAATTTTAACAAGTCTTTCTTCACACTTCTAAACATTCTTTATGCATGTCTAGCACTTGTAATCAATCAAATTCATTGTATTATAACATATTGTAACCTAAAATAACTTTATACAAGCCATTTACTGCCTCAAAGCATTGGTTGTGGGTTCTTATCCCATTTGGGACCACATTTCAATAAGTCTTTCTTCACACTTCTAAACATTCTTTATGCATGTCTAGCACTTGTAATCAATCAAATTCATTGTATTATAACATATTGTAACCTAAAATAACTTTATACAAGCCATTTACTGCCTCAAAGCATTGGTTGTGGGTTCTTATCCCATTTGGGACCAGATTTCAATAAGTCTTTCTTCACACTTCTAAACATTCTTCATCCATCTCTAGGGCTTGTAATCAATCAAATTCATTGTATTATAACATATTCTAACCCAAAATAACTTTATACAAGCCATTTACTGCCTCAAAGCATTGGTTGTGGGTTTTTATCCTATTTGGGACCAAATTTCAACAAGTCTTTCTTCACACTTCTAAACATTCTTTATGCATGTCTAGCACTTGTAATCAATCAAATTCGTTGTATTATATCATATTCTAACCCAAAATAACCTTATACAAGCCATTACTGCCTGAAAGCAATGATTGTGGGTTCTTATCCCATTTGGGACCAGATTTCAATAAGTCTTTCTTCACACTTCTAAACATTCTTTATGCATGTCTAGCACTTGTAATCAATCAAATTCATTGTATTATAACATATTCTAACCCAAAATAACTTTATACAGTCCATTTACAGCCTCAAAGCATTGGTTGTGGGTTCTTATCCCATTTGGGACCAAATTTTAACAAGTCTTTCTTCACACTTCTAAACATTCTTTATGCATGTCTAGCACTTGTAATCAATCAAATTCATTGTATTATAACATATTGTAACCTAAAATAACTTTATACAAGCCATTTACTGCCTCAAAGCATTGGTTGTGGGTTCTTATCCCATTTGGGACCACATTTCAATAAGTCTTTCTTCACACTTCTAAACATTCTTTATGCATGTCTAGCACTTGTAATCAATCAAATTCATTGTATTATAACATATTCTAACCCAAAATAACTTTATACAGTCCATTTACTATAAACCGGAACACCAAATTGGATGATCATGTTGATCATGATCGACAAGTGTCATCGACCGATCATGGTCGATCCGGATCGAGAAATCATCAACCGACCGTACGGCCGTCCGTACATCACTCGATCTCCACCAAAGCCGTCCGTACAACCTCTCGATCAGGCCCATCCCCAAGTCATTCACTTCAGCCCATTTAAAGACCCTTATTCGTAGAAGACATGTTGAAAAGAAGAAGGCCTAGATCCTTCTTTTGTGACCGTTGGAGCTAGCGCAAGTGGGAAGAGTCACATGTTCTCTTAAACACTTTTACCTAGACATGTCGCTTTCCTTAAGTCAAATTGTATAGCATCTAGGGTTTTGGTAGCTTGTTTATAAATAGCTTTGTAATAGGTTCTAAATAATGTAAGTAGAGTTTTCACACTCTTTCTTCTATTCTCTCTCATTTTCGCAAACCAAAACTCCACTCTTCTCCCTTGTTCGATCCAACTCTTCTAATCTCTTTCTTCACTCGATCTTTTTATTCAAATCTTACATGGTATCAGAGCCAGGTTGCTCTTAATCAACCAATAATCTCACCCACCTCATTCGCATCTCTATTCTTCTTCTTTACAAACTCGTTCTTGAAACCATTCATTGTTTCACTCTTTTACCCGTCGGTCACTAGCTTTACCCAACGGTCCATACTCCATGGAAGGTCTCAAGAACTTGGTTGTTCCAGTTACTCTCAAAGGTGGGAACTACTTGTTGTGGGCAAGAACCACTAAAACAGCCTTGTGCGGTCGTGGGTTGTGGAGTCACATCGAGAAGAGTGAAGCTCCAAAAGATGCAACCACACGAGAAGGGAAAGAGATAGTCCCGATTGATGAAGAGAAATGGTTCCAAGAGGACCAGAATGTTCTTGCTCTCATCCAAAACTCTCTAGATGCTCCTATCCTTGAAGCATACTCCTATTGCGAAACCGCAAAGGAGCTATGGGATACTCTCAAGAATGTTTTTGGTAACATTACCAATCTAAACCGTGTCTTTGAGGTTAAGAGAGCCATCAACAATCTTAGCCAAGAAGACATGGAGTTTACCAAACATTTTGGGAAGTTTAGATCCCTATGGGCTGAGCTTGAAATGCTAAGGCCAAACACGATGGATCCGGCGGTCATCAACGAACGCCGTGAGCAAGACAAGGTGTTCGGTCTTCTCCTCACCTTGAATGCGTCGTACAACGACCTCATTAAGCACATACTCCGGGCGGACAAGCTTCCAAGTCTTGATGAAGTATGCTCTCAAGTGCAAAGAGAACATGGCTCCATGGGTTTGTTTGGTGGAAAAGGAGAACTTGTCACCGCTAATCAAGTTGAAGTTGCCTCGGCCAACAAAAGCTACTATAGGGGAAACAACAACAACAACAACGGTCACAAGAGGCCCTTTTGCCACCATTGCAAGAAGAACGGTCATGTTCGTGAGAAGTGTTGGATACTTCACCCTCACCTTCGCCCGAGAGATGACAACAATGAGCCTCGAGCCCACTTGGCAAGCACATCCGGTGAAGCAAACCATCCGGAAGTCAAGTCTCAAGTCATTGAAGGAGGTGCCACTGCTCTAAATGCATCCTCGGAGCTGGTGAGGCGATCCGACCTCGATGCTCTCATCAAGGCACTCAAAGAATCATCCGGTAATGTGAATCTTGCTCTTAACTCCATTAAACCGCTTATAGTAGACTCCGGAGCCTCTCATCACATGATTAGTGATTCAAAATTAATTAGTGATATAGAACCGGCTTTAGGAAATGTAACTATAGCTAATGGAGATAAGGTACCGGTTAAAGGGATTGGAACATTGAAGTTGTTTAACAAAAATACAAAAGCTTTCTATATGCCTAACTTTGCTTCTAATCTAGTCTCGGTTAAGAAAGCTACTAGGGATCTTAATTGTCATGTTATATTCGGCCCTAATGATGTGTATTTTCAGGATATTGAGACAAGTAAACTTCTTGGTCAAGGCAAGACCAAAGATGATCTCTATGTTCTTAAGACTACCGACTTATCTACCTCTTCCTCATCATGTTTTAGTTCTATTGTTGTTAGTGCTAATAGTGCTATTTGGCATGCTAGACTTGGTCACCCTCATACTCGTGCTTTAAGTTTAATGTTGCCTAATGTTTCTTTTAAGAATGACGAATGTGAAGCTTGTATTCTTGGCAAACATTGCAAATCGGTTTTTCCAAAATCTATGACTATTTATGATAATTGCTTTGATCTTGTTCATTCGGATGTGTGGACATCACCTTGCATGTCTAGAGAAAACCATAAGTACTTTGTCACTTTTATTGATGAGAAATCTAAATATACTTGGCTAACCTTGCTTCCTACTAAAGATAGGGTCCTAGAAGCTTTCACAAATTTTCAAAATTATGTGACTAATCACTTTAATGCCAAGATTAAGATTTTGAGATCAGATAATGGAGGGGAGTATACTGGTCTTGCATTCAAACAACACCTCAACAAACATGGAATCATTCACCAAACTAGTTGCCCATACACTCCACAACAAAACGGTGTAGCCGAGAGGAAAAATAGACATCTCATGGAAGTGGCTAGATCAATGATGTTCCATACAAACGTTCCAAAACGTTTTTGGGGTGATGCCGTTGTATCCGCATGCTACTTGATCAACCGGACTCCAACAAAAATACTAAGCGATCTCTCACCCTTTGAAGTACTTAATAAAATTAAACCGTCTCTCAATCACTTACGTGTGTTTGGGTGTGTGTGTTATGTGTTAAAACCAGGAGAACTCCGGAACAAACTTGAAGCTAAGAGTGTCAAAGGAATGTTCATCGGATATTCTATCACGCAAAAGGGATACAAATGCTATGATCCGGAAACAAGGAAAGTAATGGTGTCTCGAGATGTTAAGTTTGTGGAAACTAAGGGCTACTATGACGAAAAGAATTGGGAAAGCTTGAAAGACTTATCTCAATCTACTTCCGACCGAGCCACAAACCTTCGGATGATTCTTGAAAAGCTCGGTCTCGAAAACATTCAAGCTTCTAATCAAAGACCCACCTTTCCGGAAGAGCCTATCCCGAGAGAAGAAGATGAGGATCTAGCTCCGGAAAACCAAAATGATGAGACTAATGATCTAGACAATGAGTATGGTGAAGGAGAGGAAGGTTTGAACTCACTTGGAAGTGAATCCGAGTCCGATACCCAAGAAAATGTGCCTCAAGATGAAGATGTTGTTCATCTTAGAAGAAGTGAACGTCTTAAACAACCACCATCAAATTGGAGAAACACTCGAGTCTACTACAACAACATGGCGGTGGCCCATCCGATCCAAGCTGTGTGCACTCTTGCACATTTCCCGAGTGAACATCAAGCATATCTAACGCAAGTGGACTCTCATTGGATTCCACAAACATATGAAGAAGCTCGGGAACACAAAGAATGGAGAGATGCGGTGGAAAATGAAACAAAGGCCATGGAATCAAACCATACTTGGGATGAGTCCGAACTACCTAAAGGGAAGAAGGCAGTCACCTCTAGATGGATATTCACTATCAAGTACAAGAGTGACGGGGGGATAGAACGCTATAAAGCTCGGCTTGTAGCTAGAGGTTTTACACAAACATATGGAGAAGACTATCTTGATACATTTGCTCCGGTAGCTAAACTCCACACCGTCCGAGTGGTTCTCTCATTAGCCGTGAACTTGGAATGGGAATTATGGCAAATGGATGTTAAGAATGCATTTCTTCAAGGAGAACTTGAGGATGAAGTCTACATGAGACCACCACCGGGCATGGAAGATACAATAGCTCCCGGAAAAGTTTTGAAGCTCAAGAAAGCTATCTACGGACTTAAACAATCACCAAGAGCTTGGTACCACAAGCTCAGTACAACACTAATGGGTAGAGGCTTCAAGAAGTCGGAAGCTGATCACACTCTCTTCACCCTACCAAGTAAAGAAGGTATTGTAGTCATTCTTGTGTATGTTGATGATATCATCATATCCGGAAATGACAAGGTAGGGATTCAAGATACAAAAGGTTTTCTTAAAACTGTTTTTGATATTAAAGATCTTGGAGAACTAAAATATTTTCTTGGTATAGAAGTGTGTAGATCCAAAGAAGGATTGTTTTTGTCACAAAGAAAGTATGCTCTTGACCTTTTAAATGAAGTAGGGAAGCTTGGATCAAGACCGGTAGCAGCTCCTCTTGACCCGGATTACCAAACAAATGGAAAGGGGGAGCTTGGAGAAGAACCATTTGATGATCCTACACAATACCGACGACTAGTAGGTAAGTTAATTTATCTTACCATTACACGACCTGATATTTGTTTTGCTGTGAATCAGGTCTCTCAACACATGCAAGCTCCAACCATGCACCATTGGGATATAGTGAGTCGGATACTCAAGTACATCAAAGGTGCTCCGGGCCAAGGCATTTGGATGGGTTGCAACAACAATACAGAACTTGTGGGGTATTGTGATGCGGATTATGCTGGAGATAGAAAGATAGAAGATCAACAACCGGATATTGCACATTCATTGGAGGCAACCTAGTCACATGGAAAAGCAAAAAGCAAAAAGTGGTGTCTCTCTCTAGTGCCGAGTCGGAATATAGAGCAATGAGGAAGCTCACAACCGAATTGATATGGCTTAAAGCTCTTCTTAAAGATCTTAGAGTGGAATCATCAAGTCCGATCACTATGCATTGTGATAATGAAGCCGCTATACATATTGCATCAAACTCGGTATTCCACGAAAGAACGAAGCACATCGAAGTCGATTGTCACAAGGTCCGAGAGCAAGTTGGATTGGGAGTTATTCTACCTTGTTACACCGAAAGCTCCGAGCAATTAGCAGACATCTTTACCAAAGCAGCAAGTCCACAAGTTTGTGAGTACATTCATTCTAAACTTGGCCTTGTGGACCTCTCCAAGCCATAATGCCTACACTCTTTTTCCCTTAGTATAGATTTTTCCCAAGTGGTTTTTCTATACTAAGGTTTTTAATGAGGTAGGTGTTCATAGCTCCAAGCTTAGTTTTAAAACTCTTTAGAACTAAGCTTGAGGGGGAGTATAAACCGGAACACCAAATTGGATGATCATGTTGATCATGATCGAGAAGTGTCATCGACCGATCATGGTCGATCCGGATCGAGAAATCATCAACCGACCGTACGGCCGTCCGTACATCACTCGATCTCCACCAAAGCCGTCCGTACAACCTCTCGATCAGGCCCATCCCCAAGTCATTCACTTCAGCCCATTTAAAGACCCTTATTCGTAGAAGACATGTTGAAAAGAAGAAGGCCTAGATCCTTCTTTTGTGACCGTTGGAGCTAGCGCAAGTGGGAAGAGTCACATGTTCTCTTAAACACTTTTACCTAGACATGTCGCTTTCCTTAAGTCAAATTGTATAGCATCTAGGGTTTTGGTAGCTTGTTTATAAATAGCTTTGTAATAGGTTCTAAATAATGTAAGTAGAGTTTTCACACTCTTTCTTCTATTCTCTCTCATTTTCGCAACCCAAAACTCCACTCTTCTCCCTTGTTCGATCCAACTCTTCTAATCTCTTTCTTCACTCGATCTTTTTATTCAAATCTTACATTTACAGCCTCAAAGCATTGGTTGTGGGTTCTTATCCCATCTGGGACCAGATTTCAATAAGTCTTGCTTCACACTTCTAAAGATTCTTCATCGATCTCTAGCACTTGTAATCAATCAAATTCATTGTATTATAACATATTCTAACCCAAAATAACTTTATACAAGCCATTTACTGCCTCAAAGCAATGGTTGTGGGTTCTTATCCCATTTGGGACCAAATTTCAACAAGTCTTTCTTCACACTTCTAAACATTCTTCATCCATCTCTAGGGCTTGTAATCAATCAAATTCATTGTATTATAACATATTCTAACCCAAAATAACTTTATACAAGCCATTTACTGCCTCAAAGCATTGGTTGTGGGTTCTTATCCCATTTGGGACCAAATTTTAACAAGTCTTTCTTCACACTTCTAAAGATTCTTCATCCATCTCTAGTACTTATAATCAATCAAATTCATTGTATTATAACATATTCTAACCCAAAATAACTTTATACAAGCCATTTACTGCCTCAAAGCATTGGTTGTGGGTTCTTATCCCATTTCGGACCAGATTTCAATAAGTCTTTCTTCACACTTCTAAAGATTCTTCATCCATCTCTAGTACTTATAATCAATCAAATTCATTGTATTATAACATATTCTAACCCAAAATAACTTTATACAAGCCATTTACTGCCTCAAAGCATTGGTTGTGGGTTTTTATCCCATTTGGGACCAAATTTCAACAAGTCTTTCTTCACACTTCTAAACATTCTTTATGTATGTCTAGCACTTGTAATCAATCAAATTCATTGTATTATAACATATTCTAACAAAAAATAACTTTATACAGTCCATTTACAGCCTCAAAGCATTGGTTGTGGGTTCTTATCCCATTTGGGACCAAATTTTAACAAGTCTTTCTTCACACTTCTAAACATTCTTTATGCATGTCTAGCACTTGTAATCAATCAAATTCATTGTATTATAACATATTGTAACCTAAAATAACTTTATACAAGCCATTTACTGCCTCAAAGCATTGGTTGTGGGTTCTTATCCCATTTGGGACCACATTTCAATAAGTCTTTCTTCACACTTCTAAACATTCTTTATGCATGTCTAGCACTTGTAATCAATCAAATTCATTGTATTATAACATATTGTAACCTAAAATAACTTTATACAAGCCATTTACTGCCTCAAAGCATTGGTTGTGGGTTCTTATCCCATTTGGGACCAGATTTCAATAAGTCTTTCTTCACACTTCTAAACATTCTTCATCCATCTCTAGGGCTTGTAATCAATCAAATTCATTGTATTATAACATATTCTAACCCAAAATAACTTTATACAAGCCATTTACTGCCTCAAAGCATTGGTTGTGGGTTTTTATCCTATTTGGGACCAAATTTCAACAAGTCTTTCTTCACACTTCTAAACATTCTTTATGCATGTCTAGCACTTGTAATCAATCAAATTCGTTGTATTATATCATATTCTAACCCAAAATAACCTTATACAAGCCATTACTGCCTGAAAGCAATGATTGTGGGTTCTTATCCCATTTGGGACCAGATTTCAATAAGTCTTTCTTCACACTTCTAAACATTCTTTATGCATGTCTAGCACTTGTAATCAATCAAATTCATTGTATTATAACATATTCTAACCCAAAATAACTTTATACAGTCCATTTACAGCCTCAAAGCATTGGTTGTGGGTTCTTATCCCATTTGGGACCAAATTTTAACAAGTCTTTCTTCACACTTCTAAACATTCTTTATGCATGTCTAGCACTTGTAATCAATCAAATTCATTGTATTATAACATATTGTAACCTAAAATAACTTTATACAAGCCATTTACTGCCTCAAAGCATTGGTTGTGGGTTCTTATCCCATTTGGGACCACATTTCAATAAGTCTTTCTTCACACTTCTAAACATTCTTTATGCATGTCTAGCACTTGTAATCAATCAAATTCATTGTATTATAACATATTCTAACCCAAAATAACTTTATACAGTCCATTTACAGCCTCAAAGCATTGGTTGTGGGTTCTTATCCCATCTGGGACCAGATTTCAATAAGTCTTGCTTCACACTTCTAAAGATTCTTCATCGATCTCTAGCACTTGTAATCAATCAAATTCATTGTATTATAACATATTCTAACCCAAAATAACTTTTTACAAGCCATTTACTGCCTCAAAGCATTGGTTTTGGGTTCTTATCCCATTTGGGACCAGATTTCAATAAGTCTTTCTTCACACTTCTAAACATTCTTCATCCATCTCTAGGATTTGTAATCAAGCAAATTCATTGTATTATACCATATTCTAACCCAAAATAACTTTATACAAGCCATTTACTGCCTCAAAGCAATGGTTGTGGGTTCTTATCCCCTTTGGGACCAAATTTCAACAAGTCTTTCTTCACACTTCTAAACATTCTTCATCCATCTCTAGGGCTTGTAATCAATCAAATTCATTGTATTATAACATATTCTAACCCAAAATAACTTTATACAAGCCATTTACTGCCTCAAAGCATTGGTTGTGGGTTCTTATCCCATTTGGGACCAAATTTTAACAAGTCTTTCTTCACACTTCTAAAGATTCTTCATCCATTTCTAGTACTTATAATCAATCAAATTCATTGTATTATAACATATTCTAACCCAAAATAACTTTATACAAGCCATTTACTGCCTCAAAGCATTGGTTGTGGGTTCTTATCCCATTTCGGACCAGATTTCAATAAGTCTTTCTTCACACTTCTAAAGATTCTTCATCCATCTCTAGTACTTATAATCAATCAAATTCATTGTATTATAACATATTCTAACCCAAAATAACTTTATACAAGCCATTTACTGCCTTAAAGCATTGGTTGTGGGTTTTTATCCCATTTGGGACCAAATTTCAACAAGTCTTTCTTCACACTTCTAAACATTCTTTATGTATGTCTAGCACTTGTAATCAATCAAATTCATTGTATTATAACATATTCTAACAAAAAATAACTTTATACAGTCCATTTACAGCCTCAAAGCATTGGTTGTGGGTTCTTATCCCATTTGGGACCAAATTTTAACAAGTCTTTCTTCACACTTCTAAACATTCTTTATGCATGTCTAGCACTTGTAATCAATCAAATTCATTGTATTATAACATATTGTAACCTAAAATAACTTTATACAAGCCATTTACTGCCTCAAAGCATTGGTTGTGGGTTCTTATCCCATTTGGGACCACATTTCAATAAGTCTTTCTTCACACTTCTAAACATTCTTTATGCATGTCTAGCACTTGTAATCAATCAAATTCATTGTATTATAACATATTGTAACCTAAAATAACTTTATACAAGCCATTTACTGCCTCAAAGCATTGGTTGTGGGTTCTTATCCCATTTGGGACCAGATTTCAATAAGTCTTTCTTCACACTTCTAAACATTCTTCATCCATCTCTAGGGCTTGTAATCAATCAAATTCATTGTATTATAACATATTCTAACCCAAAATAACTTTATACAAGCCATTTACTGCCTCAAAGCATTGGTTGTGGGTTTTTATCCTATTTGGGACCAAATTTCAACAAGTCTTTCTTCACACTTCTAAACATTCTTTATGCATGTCTAGCACTTGTAATCAATCAAATTCGTTGTATTATATCATATTCTAACCCAAAATAACCTTATACAAGCCATTACTGCCTGAAAGCAATGATTGTGGGTTCTTATCCCATTTGGGACCAGATTTCAATAAGTCTTTCTTCACACTTCTAAACATTCTTTATGCATGTCTAGCACTTGTAATCAATCAAATTCATTGTATTATAACATTTTCTAACCCAAAATAACTTTATACAGTCCATTTACAGCCTCAAAGCATTGGTTGTGGGTTCTTATCCCATTTGGGACCAAATTTTAACAAGTCTTTCTTCACACTTCTAAACATTCTTTATGCATGTCTAGCACTTGTAATCAATCAAATTCATTGTATTATAACATATTGTAACCTAAAATAACTTTATACAAGCCATTTACTGCCTCAAAGCATTGGTTGTGGGTTCTTATCCCATTTAGGACCACATTTCAATAAGTCTTTCTTCACACTTCTAAACATTCTTTATGCATGTCTAGCACTTGTAATCAATCAAATTCATTGTATTATAACATATTCTAACCCAAAATAACTTTATACAGTCCATTTACAGCCTCAAAGCATTGGTTGTGGGTTCTTATCCCATCTGGGACCAGATTTCAATAAGTCTTGCTTCACACTTCTAAAGATTCTTCATCGATCTCTAGCACTTGTAATCAATCAAATTCATTGTATTATAACATATTCTAACCCAAAATAACTTTATACAAGCCATTTACTGCCTCAAAGCAATGGTTGTGGGTTCTTATCCCATTTGGGACCAAATTTCAACAAGTCTTTCTTCACACTTCTAAACATTCTTCATCCATCTCTAGGGCTTGTAATCAATCAAATTCATTGTATTATAACATATTCTAACCCAAAATAACTTTATACAAGCCATTTACTGCCTCAAAGCATTGGTTGTGGGTTCTTATCCCATTTGGGACCAGATTTCAATAAGTCTTGCTTCACACTTCTAAAGATTCTTCATCGATCTCTAGCACTTGTAATCAATCAAATTCATTGTATTATAACATATTCTAACCCAAAATAACTTTATACAAGCCATTTACTGCCTCAAAGCAATGGTTGTGGGTTCTTATCCCATTTGGGACCAAATTTCAACAAGTCTTTCTTCACACTTCTAAACATTCTTCATCCATCTCTAGGGCTTGTAATCAATCAAATTCATTGTATTATAACATATTCTAACCCAAAATAACTTTATACAAGCCATTTACTGCCTCAAAGCATTGGTTGTGAGTTCTTATCCCATTTGGGACCAAATTTTAACAAGTCTTTCTTCACACTTCTAAAGATTCTTCATCCATCTCTAGTACTTATAATCAATCAAATTCATTGTATTATAACATATTCTAACCCAAAATAACTTTATACAAGCCATTTACTGCCTCAAAGCATTGGTTGTGGGTTCTTATCCCATTTCGGACCAGATTTCAATAAGTCTTTCTTCACACTTCTAAAGATTCTTCATCCATCTCTAGTACTTATAATCAACCAAATTCATTGTATTATAACATATTCTAACCCAAAATAACTTTATACAAGCCATTTACTGCCTCAAAGCATTGGTTGTGGGTTTTTATCCCATTTGGGACCAAATTTCAACAAGTCTTTCTTCACACTTCTAAACATTCTTTATGTATGTCTAGCACTTGTAATCAATCAAATTCATTGTATTATAACATATTCTAACAAAAAATAACTTTATACAGTCCATTTACAGCCTCAAAGCATTGGTTGTGGGTTCTTATCCCATTTGGGACCAAATTTTAACAAGTCTTTCTTCACACTTCTAAACATTCTTTATGCATGTCTAGCACTTGTAATCAATCAAATTCATTGTATTATAACATATTGTAACCTAAAATAACTTTATACAAGCCATTTACTGCCTCAAAGCATTGGTTGTGGGTTCTTATCCCATTTGGGACCACATTTCAATAAGTCTTTCTTCACACTTCTAAACATTCTTTATGCATGTCTAGCACTTGTAATCAATCAAATTCATTGTATTATAACATATTGTAACCTAAAATAACTTTATACAAGCCATTTACTGCCTCAAAGCATTGGTTGTGGGTTCTTATCCCATTTGGGACCAGATTTCAATAAGTCTTTCTTCACACTTCTAAACATTCTTTATGCATGTCTAGCACTTGTAATCAATCAAATTCATTGTATTATAACATATTCTAACCCAAAATAACTTTATACAGTCCATTTACAGCCTCAAAGCATTGGTTGTGGGTTCTTATCCCATCTGGGACCAGATTTCAATAAGTCTTGCTTCACACTTCTAAAGATTCTTCATCGATCTCTAGCACTTGTAATCAATCAAATTCATTGTATTATAACATATTCTAACCCAAAATAACTTTATACAAGCCATTTACTGCCTCAAAGCAATGGTTGTGGGTTCTTATCCCATTTGGGACCAAATTTCAACAAGTCTTTCTTCACACTTCTAAACATTCTTCATCCATCTCTAGGGCTTGTAATCAATCAAATTCATTGTATTATAACATATTCTAACCCAAAATAACTTTATACAAGCCATTTACTGCCTCAAAGCATTGGTTGTGGGTTCTTATCCCATTTGGGACCAAATTTTAACAAGTCTTTCTTCACACTTCTAAAGATTCTTCATCCATCTCTAGTACTTATAATCAATCAAATTCATTGTATTATAACATATTCTAACCCAAAATAACTTTATACAAGCCATTTACTGCCTCAAAGCATTGGTTGTGGGTTCTTATCCCATTTCGGACCAGATTTCAATAAGTCTTTCTTCACACTTCTAAAGATTCTTCATCCATCTCTAGTACTTATAATCAATCAAATTCATTGTATTATAACATATTCTAACCCAAAATAACTTTATACAAGCCATTTACTGCCTCAAAGCATTGGTTGTGGGTTTTTATCCCATTTGGGACCAAATTTCAACAAGTCTTTCTTCACACTTCTAAACATTCTTTATGTATGTCTAGCACTTGTAATCAATCAAATTCATTGTATTATAACATATTCTAACAAAAAATAACTTTATACAGTCCATTTACAGCCTCAAAGCATTGGTTGTGGGTTCTTATCCCATTTGGGACCAAATTTTAACAAGTCTTTCTTCACACTTCTAAACATTCTTTATGCATGTCTAGCACTTGTAATCAATCAAATTCATTGTATTATAACATATTGTAACCTAAAATAACTTTATACAAGCCATTTACTGCCTCAAAGCATTGGTTGTGGGTTCTTATCCCATTTGGGACCACATTTCAATAAGTCTTTCTTCACACTTCTAAACATTCTTTATGCATGTCTAGCACTTGTAATCAATCAAATTCATTGTATTATAACATATTGTAACCTAAAATAACTTTATACAAGCCATTTACTGCCTCAAAGCATTGGTTGTGGGTTCTTATCCCATTTGGGACCACATTTCAATAAGTCTTTCTTCACACTTCTAAACATTCTTTATGCATGTCTAGCACTTGTAATCAATCAAATTCATTGTATTATAACATATTCTAACCCAAAATAACTTTATACAGTCCATTTACAGCCTCAAAGCATTGGTTGTGGGTTCTTATCCCATCTGGGACCAGATTTCAATAAGTCTTGCTTCACACTTCTAAAGATTCTTCATCGATCTCTAGCACTTGTAATCAATCAAATTCATTGTATTATAACATATTCTAACCCAAAATAACTTTATACAAGCCATTTACTGCCTCAAAGCAATGGTTGTGGGTTCTTATCCCATTTGGGACCAAATTTCAACAAGTCTTTCTTCACACTTCTAAACATTCTTCATCCATCTCTAGGGCTTGTAATCAATCAAATTCATTGTATTATAACATATTCTAACCCAAAATAACTTTATACAAGCCATTTACTGCCTCAAAGCATTGGTTGTGGGTTCTTATCCCATTTGGGACCAAATTTTAACAAGTCTTTCTTCACACTTCTAAAGATTCTTCATCCATCTCTAGTACTTATAATCAATCAAATTCATTGTATTATAACATATTCTAACCCAAAATAACTTTATACAAGCCATTTACTGCCTCAAAGCATTGGTTGTGGGTTCTTATCCCATTTCGGACCAGATTTCAATAAGTCTTTCTTCACACTTCTAAAGATTCTTCATCCATCTCTAGTACTTATAATCAATCAAATTCATTGTATTATAACATATTCTAACCCAAAATAACTTTATACAAGCCATTTACTGCCTCAAAGCATTGGTTGTGGGTTTTTATCCCATTTGGGACCAAATTTCAACAAGTCTTTCTTCACACTTCTAAACATTCTTTATGTATGTCTAGCACTTGTAATCAATCAAATTCATTGTATTATAACATATTCTAACAAAAAATAACTTTATACAGTCCATTTACAGCCTCAAAGCATTGGTTGTGGGTTCTTATCCCATTTGGGACCAAATTTTAACAAGTCTTTCTTCACACTTCTAAACATTCTTTATGCATGTCTAGCACTTGTAATCAATCAAATTCATTGTATTATAACATATTGTAACCTAAAATAACTTTATACAAGCCATTTACTGCCTCAAAGCATTGGTTGTGGGTTCTTATCCCATTTGGGACCACATTTCAATAAGTCTTTCTTCACACTTCTAAACATTCTTTATGCATGTCTAGCACTTGTAATCAATCAAATTCATTGTATTATAACATATTGTAACCTAAAATAACTTTATACAAGCCATTTACTGCCTCAAAGCATTGGTTGTGGGTTCTTATCCCATTTGGGACCAGATTTCAATAAGTCTTTCTTCACACTTCTAAACATTCTTCATCCATCTCTAGGGCTTGTAATCAATCAAATTCATTGTATTATAACATATTCTAACCCAAAATAACTTTATACAAGCCATTTACTGCCTCAAAGCATTGGTTGTGGGTTTTTATCCTATTTGGGACCAAATTTCAACAAGTCTTTCTTCACACTTCTAAACATTCTTTATGCATGTCTAGCACTTGTAATCAATCAAATTCGTTGTATTATATCATATTCTAACCCAAAATAACCTTATACAAGCCATTACTGCCTGAAAGCAATGATTGTGGGTTCTTATCCCATTTGGGACCAGATTTCAATAAGTCTTTCTTCACACTTCTAAACATTCTTTATGCATGTCTAGCACTTGTAATCAATCAAATTCATTGTATTATAACATTTTCTAACCCAAAATAAATTTATACAGTCCATTTACAGCCTCAAAGCATTGGTTGTGGGTTCTTATCCCATTTGGGACCAAATTTTAACAAGTCTTTCTTCACACTTCTAAACATTCTTTATGCATGTCTAGCACTTGTAATCAATCAAATTCATTGTATTATAACATATTGTAACCTAAAATAACTTTATACAAGCCATTTACTGCCTCAAAGCATTGGTTGTGGGTTCTTATCCCATTTGGGACCACATTTCAATAAGTCTTTCTTCACACTTCTAAACATTCTTTATGCATGTCTAGCACTTGTAATCAATCAAATTCATTGTATTATAACATATTCTAACCCAAAATAACTTTATACAGTCCATTTACAGCCTCAAAGCATTGGTTGTGGGTTCTTATCCCATCTGGGACCAGATTTCAATAAGTCTTGCTTCACACTTCTAAAGATTCTTCATCGATCTCTAGCACTTGTAATCAATCAAATTCATTGTATTATAACATATTCTAACCCAAAATAACTTTATACAAGCCATTTACTGCCTCAAAACAATGGTTGTGGGTTCTTATCCCATTTGGGACCAAATTTCAACAAGTCTTTCTTCACACTTCTAAACATTCTTCATCCATCTCTAGGGCTTGTAATCAATCAAATTCATTGTATTATAACATATTCTAACCCAAAATAACTTTATACAAGCCATTTACTGCCTCAAAGCATTGGTTGTGGGTTCTTATCCCATTTGGGACCAAATTTTAACAAGTCTTTCTTCACACTTCTAAAGATTCTTCATCCATCTCTAGTACTTATAATCAATCAAATTCATTGTATTATAACATATTCTAACCCAAAATAACTTTATACAAGCCATTTACTGCCTCAAAGCATTGGTTGTGGGTTCTTATCCCATTTCGGACCAGATTTCAATAAGTCTTTCTTCACACTTCTAAAGATTTTTCATCCATCTCTAGTACTTATAATCAATCAAATTCATTGTATTATAACATATTCTAACCCAAAATAACTTTATACAAGCCATTTACTGCCTCAAAGCATTGGTTGTGGGTTTTTATCCCATTTGGGACCAAATTTCAACAAGTCTTTCTTCACACTTCTAAACATTCTTTATGTATGTCTAGCACTTGTAATCAATAAAATTCATTGTATTATAACATATTCTAACAAAAAATAACTTTATACAGTCCATTTACAGCCTCAAAGCATTGGTTGTGGGTTCTTATCCCATTTGGGACCAAATTTTAACATGTCTTTCTTCACACTTCTAAACATTCTTTATGCATGTCTAGCACTTGTAATCAATCAAATTCATTGTATTATAACATATTGTAACCTAAAATAACTTTATACAAGCCATTTACTGCCTCAAAGCATTGGTTGTGGGTTCTTATCCCATTTGGGACCACATTTCAATAAGTCTTTCTTCACACTTCTAAACATTCTTTATATCTAGCACTTGTAATCAATCAAATTCATTGTATTATAACATATTGTAACCTAAAATAACTTTATACAAGCCATTTACTGCCTCAAAGCATTGGTTGTGGGTTCTTATCCCATTTGGGACCAGATTTCAATAAGTCTTTCTTCACACTTCTAAACATTCTTCATCCATCTCTAGGGCTTGTAATCAATCAAATTCATTGTATTATAACATATTCTAACCCAAAATAACTTTATACAAGCCATTTACTGCCTCAAAGCATTGGTTGTGGGTTTTTATCCTATTTGGGACCAAATTTCAACAAGTCTTTCTTCACACTTCTAAACATTCTTTTCGCATGTCTAGCACTTGTAATCAATCAAATTCGTTGTATTATATCATATTCTAACCCAAAATAACCTTATACAAGCCATTACTGCCTGAAAGCAATGATTGTGGGTTCTTATCCCATTTGGGACCAGATTTCAATAAGTCTTTCTTCACACTTCTAAACATTCTTTATGCATGTCTAGCACTTGTAATCAATCAAATTCATTGTATTATAACATATTCTAACCCAAAATAACTTATACAGTCCATTTACAGCCTCAAAGCATTGGTTGTGGGTTCTTATCCCATCTGGGACCAGATTTCAATAAGTCTTGCTTCACACTTCTAAAGATTCTTCATCGATCTCTAGCACTTGTAATCAATCAAATTCATTGTATTATAACATATTCTAACCCAAAATAACTTTATACAAGCCATTTACTGCCTCAAAGCAATGGTTGTGGGTTCTTATCCCATTTGGGACCAAATTTCAACAAGTCTTTCTTCACACTTCTAAACATTCTTCATCCATCTCTAGGGCTTGTAATCAATCAAATTCATTGTATTATAACATATTCTAACCCAAAATAACTTTATACAAGCCATTTACTGCCTCAAAGCATTGGTTGTGGGTTCTTATCCCATTTGGGACCAAATTTTAACAAGTCTTTCTTCACACTTCTAAAGATTCTTCATCCATCTCTAGTACTTATAATCAATCAAATTCATTGTATTATAACATATTCTAACCCAAAATAACTTTATACAAGCCATTTACTGCCTCAAAGCATTGGTTGTGGGTTCTTATCCCATTTCGGACCAGATTTCAATAAGTCTTTCTTCACACTTCTAAAGATTCTTCATCCATCTCTAGTACTTATAATCAATCAAATTCATTGTATTATAACATATTCTAACCCAAAATAACTTTATACAAGCCATTTACTGCCTCAAAGCATTGGTTGTGGGTTTTTATCCCATTTGGGACCAAATTTCAACAAGTCTTTCTTCACACTTCTAAACATTCTTTATGTATGTCTAGCACTTGTAATCAATCAAATTCATTGTATTATAACATATTCTAACAAAAAATAACTTTATACAGTCCATTTACAGCCTCAAAGCATTGGTTGTGGGTTCTTATCCCATTTGGGACCAAATTTCAACAAGTCTTTCTTCACACTTCTAAACATTCTTTATGTATGTCTAGCACTTGTAATCAATCAAATTCATTGTATTATAACATATTCTAACAAAAAATAACTTTATACAGTCCATTTACAGCCTCAAAGCATTGGTTGTAGGTTCTTATCCCATCTGGGACCAGATTTCAATAAGTCTTGCTTCACACTTCTAAAGATTCTTCATCCATCTCTAGCACTTGTAATCAATCAAATTCATTGTATTATAACATATTCTAATCCAAAATAACTTTATACAAGCCATTTACTGCCTCAAAGCATTGGTTGTGGGTTTTTATCCTATTTGGGACCAAATTTCAACAAGTCTTTCTTCACACTTCTAAACATTCTTTATGCATGTCTAGCACTTGTAATCAATCAAATTCGTTGTATTATATCATATTCTAACCCAAAATAACCTTATACAAGCCATTACTGCCTGAAAGCAATGATTGTGGGTTCTTATCCCATTTGGGACCAGATTTCAATAAGTCTTTCTTCACACTTCTAAACATTCTTTATGCATGTCTAGCACTTGTAATCAATCAAATTCATTGTATTATAACATATTCTAACCCAAAATAACTTTATACAGTCCATTTACAGCCTCAAAGCATTGGTTGTGGGTTCTTATCCCATCTGGGACCAGATTTCAATAAGTCTTGCTTCACACTTCTAAAGATTCTTCATCGATCTCTAGCACTTGTAATCAATCAAATTCATTGTATTATAACATATTCTAACCCAAAATAACTTTATACAAGCCATTTACTGCCTCAAAGCAATGGTTGTGGGTTCTTATCCCATTTGGGACCAAATTTCAACAAGTCTTTCTTCACACTTCTAAACATTCTTCATCCATCTCTAGGGCTTGTAATCAATCAAATTCATTGTATTATAACATATTCTAACCCAAAATAACTTTATACAAGCCATTTACTGCCTCAAAGCATTGGTTGTGGGTTCTTATCCCATTTGGGACCAAATTTTAACAAGTCTTTCTTCACACTTCTAAAGATTCTTCATCCATCTCTAGTACTTATAATCAATCAAATTCATTGTATTATAACATATTCTAACCCAAAATAACTTTATACAAGCCATTTACTGCCTCAAAGCATTGGTTGTGGGTTCTTATCCCATTTCGGACCAGATTTCAATAAGTCTTTCTTCACACTTCTAAAGATTCTTCATCCATCTCTAGTACTTATAATCAATCAAATTCATTGTATTATAACATATTCTAACCCAAAATAACTTTATACAAGCCATTTACTGCCTCAAAGCATTGGTTGTGGGTTTTTATCCCATTTGGGACCAAATTTCAACAAGTCTTTCTTCACACTTCTAAACACTCTTTATGTATGTCTAGCACTTGTAATCAATCAAATTCATTGTATTATAACATATTCTAACAAAAAATAACTTTTTACAGTCCATTTACAGCCTCAAAGCATTGGTTGTGGGTTCTTATCCCATTTGGGACCAAATTTCAACAAGTCTTTCTTCACACTTCTAAACATTCTTTATGTATGTCTAGCACTTGTAATCAATCAAATTCATTGTATTATAACATATTCTAACAAAAAATAACTTTATACAGTCCATTTACAGCCTCAAAGCATTGGTTGTGGGTTCTTATCCCATCTGGGACCAGATTTCAATAAGTCTTGCTTCACACTTCTAAAGATTCTTCATCCATCTCTAGCACTTGTAATCAATCAAATTCATTGTATTATAACATATTCTAATCCAAAATAACTTTATACAAGCCATTTACTGCCTCAAAGCATTGGTTGTGGGTTTTTATCCTATTTGGGACCAAATTTCAACAAGTCTTTCTTCACACTTCTAAACATTCTTTATGCATGTCTAGCACTTGTAATCAATCAAATTCGTTGTATTATATCATATTCTAACCCAAAATAACCTTATACAAGCCATTACTGCCTGAAAGCAATGATTGTGGGTTCTTATCCCATTTGGGACCAGATTTCAATAAGTCTTTCTTCACACTTCTAAACATTCTTTATGCATGTCTAGCACTTGTAATCAATCAAATTCATTGTATTATAACATATTCTAACCCAAAATAACTTTATACAGTCCATTTACAGCCTCAAAGCATTGGTTGTGGGTTCTTATCCCATCTGGGACCAGATTTCAATAAGTCTTGCTTCACACTTCTAAAGATTCTTCATCGATCTCTAGCACTTGTAATCAATCAAATTCATTGTATTATAACATATTCTAACCCAAAATAACTTTATACAAGCCATTTACTGCCTCAAAGCAATGGTTGTGGGTTCTTATCCCATTTGGGACCAAATTTCAACAAGTCTTTCTTCACACTTCTAAACATTCTTCATCCATCTCTAGGGCTTGTAATCAATCAAATTCATTGTATTATAACATATTCTAACCCAAAATAACTTTATACAAGCAATTTACTGCCTCAAAGCATTGGTTGTGGGTTCTTATCCCATTTGGGACCAAATTTTAACAAGTCTTTCTTCACACTTCTAAAGATTCTTCATCCATCTCTAGTACTTATAATCAATCAAATTCATTGTATTATAACATATTCTAACCCAAAATAACTTTATACAAGCCATTTACTGCCTCAAAGCATTGGTTGTGGGTTCTTATCCCATTTCGGACCAGATTTCAATAAGTCTTTCTTCACACTTCTAAAGATTCTTCATCCATCTCTAGTACTTATAATCAATCAAATTCATTGTATTATAACATATTCTAACCCAAAATAACTTTATACAAGCCATTTACTGCCTCAAAGCAATGGTTGTGGGTTCTTATCCCATTTGGGACCAAATTTCAACAAGTCTTTCTTCACACTTCTAAACATTCTTCATCCATCTCTAGGGCTTGTAATCAATCAAATTCATTGTATTATAACATATTCTAACCCAAAATAACTTTATACAAGCCATTTACTGCCTCAAAGCATTGGTTGTGGGTTTTTATCCCATTTGGGACCAAATTTTAACAAGTCTTTCTTCACACTTCTAAAGATTTTTCATCCATCTCTAGTACTTATAATCAATCAAATTCATTGTATTATAACATATTCTAACCCAAAATAACTTTATACAAGCCATTTACTGCCTCAAAGCATTGGTTGTGGGTTCTTATCCCATTTCGGACCAGATTTCAATAAGTCTTTCTTCACACTTCTAAAGATTCTTCATCCATCTCTAGTACTTATAATCAATCAAATTCATTGTATTATAACATATTCTAACCCAAAATAACTTTATACAAGCCATTTACTGCCTCAAAGCATTGGTTGTGGGTTTTTATCCCATTTGGGACCAAATTTCAACAAGTCTTTCTTCACACTTCTAAACATTCTTTATGTATGTCTAGCACTTGTAATCAATCAAATTCATTGTATTATAACATATTCTAACAAAAAATAACTTTATACAGTCCATTTACAGCCTCAAAGCATTGGTTGTGGGTTCTTATCCCATTTGGGACCAAATTTCAACAAGTCTTTCTTCACACTTCTAAACATTCTTTATGTATGTCTAGCACTTGTAATCAATCAAATTCATTGTATTATAACATATTCTAACAAAAAATAACTTTATACAGTCCATTTACAGCCTCAAAGCATTGGTTGTGGGTTCTTATCCCATCTGGGACCAGATTTCAATAAGTCTTGCTTCACACTTCTAAAGATTCTTCATCCATCTCTAGCACTTGTAATCAATCAAATTCATTGTATTATAACATATTCTAATCCAAAATAACTTTATACAAGCCATTTACTGCCTCAAAGCATTGGTTGTGGGTTTTTATCCTATTTGGGACCAAATTTCAACAAGTCTTTCTTCACACTTCTAAACATTCTTTATGCATGTCTAGCACTTGTAATCAATCAAATTCGTTGTATTATATCATATTCTAACCCAAAATAACCTTATACAAGCCATTACTGCCTGAAAGCAATGATTGTGGGTTCTTATCCCATTTGGGACCAGATTTCAATAAGTCTTTCTTCACACTTCTAAACATTCTTTATGCATGTCTAGCACTTGTAATCAATCAAATTCATTGTATTATAACATATTCTAACCCAAAATAACTTTATACAGTCCATTTACAGCCTCAAAGCATTGGTTGTGGGTTCTTATCCCATCTGGGACCAGATTTCAATAAGTCTTGCTTCACACTTCTAAAGATTCTTCATCGATCTCTAGCACTTGTAATCAATCAAATTCATTGTATTATAACATATTCTAACCCAAAATAACTTTATACAAGCCATTTACTGCCTCAAAGCAATGGTTGTGGGTTCTTATCCCATTTGGGACCAAATTTCAACAAGTCTTTCTTCACACTTCTAAACATTCTTCATCCATCTCTAGGGCTTGTAATCAATCAAATTCATTGTATTATAACATATTCTAACCCAAAATAACTTTATACAAGCCATTTACTGCCTCAAAGCATTGGTTGTGGGTTCTTATCCCATTTGGGACCAAATTTTAACAAGTCTTTCTTCACACTTCTAAAGATTCTTCATCCATCTCTAGTACTTATAATCAATCAAATTCATTGTATTATAACATATTCTAACCCAAAATAACTTTATACAAGCCATTTACTGCCTCAAAGCATTGGTTGTGGGTTCTTATCCCATTTCGGACCAGATTTCAATAAGTCTTTCTTCACACTTCTAAAGATTCTTCATCCATCTCTAGTACTTATAATCAATCAAATTCATTGTATTATAACATATTCTAACCCAAAATAACTTTATACAAGCCATTTACTGCCTCAAAGCATTGGTTGTGGGTTTTTATCCCATTTGGGACCAAATTTCAACAAGTCTTTCTTCACACTTCTAAACATTCTTTATGTATGTCTAGCACTTGTAATCAATCAAATTCATTGTATTATAACATATTCTAACAAAAAATAACTTTATACAGTCCATTTACAGCCTCAAAGCATTGGTTGTGGGTTCTTATCCCATTTGGGACCAAATTTCAACAAGTCTTTCTTCACACTTCTAAACATTCTTTATGTATGTCTAGCACTTGTAATCAATCAAATTCATTGTATTATAACATATTCTAACAAAAAATAACTTTATACAGTCCATTTACAGCCTCAAAGCATTGGTTGTGGGTTCTTATCCCATCTGGGACCAGATTTCAATAAGTCTTGCTTCACACTTCTAAAGATTCTTCATCCATCTCTAGCACTTGTAATCAATCAAATTCATTGTATTATAACATATTCTAATCCAAAATAACTTTATACAAGCCATTTACTGCCTCAAAGCATTGGTTGTGGGTTTTTATCCTATTTGGGACCAAATTTCAACAAGTCTTTCTTCACACTTCTAAACATTCTTTATGCATGTCTAGCACTTGTAATCAATCAAATTCGTTGTATTATATCATATTCTAACCCAAAATAACCTTATACAAGCCATTACTGCCTGAAAGCAATGATTGTGGGTTCTTATCCCATTTGGGACCAGATTTCAATAAGTCTTTCTTCACACTTCTAAACATTCTTTATGCATGTCTAGCACTTGTAATCAATCAAATTCATTGTATTATAACATATTGTAACCTAAAATAACTTTATACAGGCCATTTACTGCCTCAAAGCATTGGTTGTGGGTTCTTATCCCATTTGGGACCAGATTTCAATAAGTCTTTCTTCACACTTCTAAACATTCTTCATCCATCTCTAGGGCTTGTAATCAATCAAATTCATTGTATTATAACATATTCTAACCCAAAATAACTTTATACAAGCCATTTACTGCCTCAAAGCATTGGTTGTGGGTTTTTATCCTATTTGGAACCAAATTTCAACAAGTCTTTCTTCACACTTCTAAACATTCTTTATGCATGTCTAGCACTTGTAATCAATCAAATTCGTTGTATTATATCATATTCTAACCCAAAATAACCTTATACAAGCCATTACTGCCTGAAAGCAATGATTGTGGGTTCTTATCCCATTTGGGACCAGATTTCAATAAGTCTTTCTTCACACTTCTAAACATTCTTTATGCATGTCTAGCACTTGTAATCAATCAAATTCATTGTATTATAACATATTCTAACCCAAAATAACTTTATACAGTCCATTTACAGCCTCAAAGCATTGGTTGTGGGTTCTTATCCCATCTGGGATCAGATTTCAATAAGTCTTGCTTCACACTTCTAAAGATTCTTCATCGATCTCTAGCACTTGTAATCAATCAAATTCATTGTATTATAACATATTCTAACCCAAAATAACTTTATACAAGCCATTTACTGCCTCAAAGCAATGGTTGTGGGTTCTTATCCCATTTGGGACCAAATTTCAACAAGTCTTTCTTCACACTTCTAAACATTCTTCATCCATCTCTAGGGCTTGTAATCAATCAAATTCATTGTATTATAACATATTCTAACCCAAAATAACTTTATACAAGCCATTTACTGCCTCAAAGCATTGGTTGTGGGTTCTTATCCCATTTGGGACCAAATTTTAACAAGTCTTTCTTCACACTTCTAAAGATTCTTCATCCATCTCTAGTACTTATAATCAATCAAATTCATTGTATTATAACATATTCTAACCCAAAATAACTTTATACAAGCCATTTACTGCCTCAAAGCATTGGTTGTGGGTTCTTATCCCATTTGGGACCAAATTTTAACAAGTCTTTCTTCACACTTCTAAAGATTCTTCATCCATCTCTAGTACTTATAATCAATCAAATTCATTGTATTATAACATATTCTAACCCAAAATAACTTTATACAAGCCATTTACTGCCTCAAAGCATTGGTTGTGGGTTCTTATCCCATTTCGGACCAGATTTCAATAAGTCTTTCTTCACACTTCTAAAGATTCTTCATCCATCTCTAGTACTTATAATCAATCAAATTCATTGTATTATAACATATTCTAACCCAAAATAACTTTATACAAGCCATTTACTGCCTCAAAGCATTGGTTGTGGGTTTTTATCCCATTTGGGACCAAATTTCAACAAGTCTTTCTTCACACTTCTAAACATTCTTTATGTATGTCTAGCACTTGTAATCAATCAAATTCATTGTATTATAACATATTCTAACAAAAAATAACTTTATATAGTCCATTTACAGCCTCAAAGCATTGGTTGTGGGTTCTTATCCCATTTGGGACCAAATTTCAACAAGTCTTTCTTCACACTTCTAAACATTCTTTATGTATGTCTAGCACTTGTAATCAATCAAATTCATTGTATTATAACATATTCTAACAAAAAATAACTTTATACAGTCCATTTACAGCCTCAAAGCATTGGTTGTGGGTTCTTATCCCATCTGGGACCAGATTTCAATAAGTCTTGCTTCACACTTCTAAAGATTCTTCATCCATCTCTAGCACTTGTAATCAATCAAATTCATTGTATTATAACATATTCTAATCCAAAATAACTTTATACAAGCCATTTACTGCGTCAAAGCATTGGTTGTTGGTTTTTATCCTATTTGGGACCAAATTTCAACAAGTCTTTCTTCACACTTCTAAACATTCTTTATGCATGTCTAGCACTTGTAATCAATCAAATTCGTTGTATTATATCATATTCTAACCCAAAATAACCTTATACAAGCCATTACTGCCTGAAAGCAATGATTGTGGGTTCTTATCCCATTTGGGACCAGATTTCAATAAGTCTTTCTTCACACTTCTAAACATTCTTTATGCATGTCTAGCACTTGTAATCAATCAAATTCATTGTATTATAACATATTCTAACCCAAAATAACTTTATACAGTCCATTTACAGCCTCAAAGCATTGGTTGTGGGTTCTTATCCCATCTGGGACCAGATTTCAATAAGTCTTGCTTCACACTTCTAAAGATTCTTCATCGATCTCTAGCACTTGTAATCAATCAAATTCATTGTATTATAACATATTCTAACCCAAAATAACTTTATACAAGCCATTTACTGCCTCAAAGCAATGGTTGTGGGTTCTTATCCCATTTGGGACCAAATTTCAACAAGTCTTTCTTCACACTTCTAAACATTCTTCATCCATCTCTAGGGCTTGTAATCAATCAAATTCATTGTATTATAACATATTCTAACCCAAAATAACTTTATACAAGCCATTTACTGCCTCAAAGCATTGGTTGTGGGTTCTTATCCCATTTGGGACCAAATTTTAACAAGCCTTTCTTCACACTTCTAAAGATTCTTCATCCATCTCTAGTACTTATAATCAATCAAATTCATTGTATTATAACATATTCTAACCCAAAATAACTTTATACAAGCCATTTACTGCCTCAAAGCATTGGTTGTGGGTTCTTATCCCATTTCGGACCAGATTTCAATAAGTCTTTCTTCACACTTCTAAAGATTCTTCATCCATCTCTAGTACTTATAATCAATCAAATTCATTGTATTATAACATATTCTAACCCAAAATAACTTTATACAAGCCATTTACTGCCTCAAAGCATTGGTTGTGGGTTTTTATCCCATTTGGGACCAAATTTCAACAAGTCTTTCTTCACACTTCTAAACATTCTTTATGTATGTCTAGCACTTGTAATCAATCAAATTCATTGTATTATAACATATTCTAACAAAAAATAACTTTATACAGTCCATTTACAGCCTCAAAGCATTGGTTGTGGGTTCTTATCCCATTTGGGACCAAATTTCAACAAGTCTTTCTTCACACTTCTAAACATTCTTTATGTATGTCTAGCACTTGTAATCAATCAAATTCATTGTATTATAACATATTCTAACAAAAAATAACTTTATACAGTCCATTTACAGCCTCAAAGCATTGGTTGTGGGTTCTTATCCCATCTGGGACCAGATTTCAATAAGTCTTGCTTCACACTTCTAAAGATTCTTCATCCATCTCTAGCACTTGTAATCAATCAAATTCATTGTATTATAACATATTCTAATCCAAAATAACTTTATACAAGCCATTTACTGCCTCAAAGCATTGGTTGTGGGTTTTTATCCTATTTGGGACCAAATTTCAACAAGTCTTTCTTCACACTTCTAAACATTCTTTATGCATGTCTAGCACTTGTAATCAATCAAATTCGTTGTATTATATCATATTCTAACCCAAAATAACCTTATACAAGCCATTACTGCCTGAAAGCAATGATTGTGGGTTCTTATCCCATTTGGGACCAGATTTCAATAAGTCTTTCTTCACACTTCTAAACATTCTTTATGCATGTCTAGCACTTGTAATCAATCAAATTCATTGTATTATAACATATTGTAACCTAAAATAACTTTATACAGGCCATTTACTGCCTCAAAGCATTGGTTGTGGGTTCTTATCCCATTTGGGACCAGATTTCAATAAGTCTTTCTTCACACTTCTAAACATTCTTCATCCATCTCTAGGGCTTGTAATCAATCAAATTCATTGTATTATAACATATTCTAACCCAAAATAACTTTATACAAGCCATTTACTGCCTCAAAGCATTGGTTGTGGGTTTTTATCCTATTTGGAACCAAATTTCAACAAGTCTTTCTTCACACTTCTAAACATTCTTTATGCATGTCTAGCACTTGTAATCAATCAAATTCGTTGTATTATATCATATTCTAACCCAAAATAACCTTATACAAGCCATTACTGCCTGAAAGCAATGATTGTGGGTTCTTATCCCATTTGGGACCAGATTTCAATAAGTCTTTCTTCACACTTCTAAACATTCTTTATGCATGTCTAGCACTTGTAATCAATCAAATTCATTGTATTATAACATATTCTAACCCAAAATAACTTTATACAGTCCATTTACAGCCTCAAAGCATTGGTTGTGGGTTCTTATCCCATCTGGGATCAGATTTCAATAAGTCTTGCTTCACACTTCTAAAGATTCTTCATCGATCTCTAGCACTTGTAATCAATCAAATTCATTGTATTATAACATATTCTAACCCAAAATAACTTTATACAAGCCATTTACTGCCTCAAAGCAATGGTTGTGGGTTCTTATCCCATTTGGGACCAAATTTCAACAAGTCTTTCTTCACACTTCTAAACATTCTTCATCCATCTCTAGGGCTTGTAATCAATCAAATTCATTGTATTATAACATATTCTAACCCAAAATAACTTTATACAAGCCATTTACTGCCTCAAAGCATTGGTTGTGGGTTCTTATCCCATTTGGGACCAAATTTTAACAAGTCTTTCTTCACACTTCTAAAGATTCTTCATCCATCTCTAGTACTTATAATCAATCAAATTCATTGTATTATAACATATTCTAACCCAAAATAACTTTATACAAGCCATTTACTGCCTCAAAGCATTGGTTGTGGGTTCTTATCCCATTTGGGACCAAATTTTAACAAGTCTTTCTTCACACTTCTAAAGATTCTTCATCCATCTCTAGTACTTATAATCAATCAAATTCATTGTATTATAACATATTCTAACCCAAAATAACTTTATACAAGCCATTTACTGCCTCAAAGCATTGGTTGTGGGTTCTTATCCCATTTCGGACCAGATTTCAATAAGTCTTTCTTCACACTTCTAAAGATTCTTCATCCATCTCTAGTACTTATAATCAATCAAATTCATTGTATTATAACATATTCTAACCCAAAATAACTTTATACAAGCCATTTACTGCCTCAAAGCATTGGTTGTGGGTTTTTATCCCATTTGGGACCAAATTTCAACAAGTCTTTCTTCACACTTCTAAACATTCTTTATGTATGTCTAGCACTTGTAATCAATCAAATTCATTGTATTATAACATATTCTAACAAAAAATAACTTTATATAGTCCATTTACAGCCTCAAAGCATTGGTTGTGGGTTCTTATCCCATTTGGGACCAAATTTCAACAAGTCTTTCTTCACACTTCTAAACATTCTTTATGTATGTCTAGCACTTGTAATCAATCAAATTCATTGTATTATAACATATTCTAACAAAAAATAACTTTATACAGTCCATTTACAGCCTCAAAGCATTGGTTGTGGGTTCTTATCCCATCTGGGACCAGATTTCAATAAGTCTTGCTTCACACTTCTAAAGATTCTTCATCCATCTCTAGCACTTGTAATCAATCAAATTCATTGTATTATAACATATTCTAATCCAAAATAACTTTATACAAGCCATTTACTGCGTCAAAGCATTGGTTGTTGGTTTTTATCCTATTTGGGACCAAATTTCAACAAGTCTTTCTTCACACTTCTAAACATTCTTTATGCATGTCTAGCACTTGTAATCAATCAAATTCGTTGTATTATATCATATTCTAACCCAAAATAACCTTATACAAGCCATTACTGCCTGAAAGCAATGATTGTGGGTTCTTATCCCATTTGGGACCAGATTTCAATAAGTCTTTCTTCACACTTCTAAACATTCTTTATGCATGTCTAGCACTTGTAATCAATCAAATTCATTGTATTATAACATATTCTAACCCAAAATAACTTTATACAGTCCATTTACAGCCTCAAAGCATTGGTTGTGGGTTCTTATCCCATCTGGGACCAGATTTCAATAAGTCTTGCTTCACACTTCTAAAGATTCTTCATCGATCTCTAGCACTTGTAATCAATCAAATTCATTGTATTATAACATATTCTAACCCAAAATAACTTTATACAAGCCATTTACTGCCTCAAAGCAATGGTTGTGGGTTCTTATCCCATTTGGGACCAAATTTCAACAAGTCTTTCTTCACACTTCTAAACATTCTTCATCCATCTCTAGGGCTTGTAATCAATCAAATTCATTGTATTATAACATATTCTAACCCAAAATAACTTTATACAAGCCATTTACTGCCTCAAAGCATTGGTTGTGGGTTCTTATCCCATTTGGGACCAAATTTTAACAAGTCTTTCTTCACACTTCTAAAGATTCTTCATCCATCTCTAGTACTTATAATCAATCAAATTCATTGTATTATAACATATTCTAACCCAAAATAACTTTATACAAGCCATTTACTGCCTCAAAGCATTGGTTGTGGGTTCTTATCCCATTTCGGACCAGATTTCAATAAGTCTTTCTTCACACTTCTAAAGATTCTTCATCCATCTCTAGTACTTATAATCAATCAAATTCATTGTATTATAACATATTCTAACCCAAAATAACTTTATACAAGCCATTTACTGCCTCAAAGCATTGGTTGTGGGTTTTTATCCCATTTGGGACCAAATTTCAACAAGTCTTTCTTCACACTTCTAAACATTCTTTATGTATGTCTAGCACTTGTAATCAATCAAATTCATTGTATTATAACATATTCTAACAAAAAATAACTTTATACAGTCCATTTACAGCCTCAAAGCATTGGTTGTGGGTTCTTATCCCATTTGGGACCAAATTTCAACAAGTCTTTCTTCACACTTCTAAACATTCTTTATGTATGTCTAGCACTTGTAATCAATCAAATTCATTGTATTATAACATATTCTAACAAAAAATAACTTTATATAGTCCATTTACAGCCTCAAAGCATTGGTTGTGGGTTCTTATCCCATTTGGGACCAAATTTCAACAAGTCTTTCTTCACACTTCTAAACATTCTTTATGTATGTCTAGCACTTGTAATCAATCAAATTCATTGTATTATAACATATTCTAACAAAAAATAACTTTATACAGTCCATTTACAGCCTCAAAGCATTGGTTGTGGGTTCTTATCCCATCTGGGACCAGATTTCAATAAGTCTTGCTTCACACTTCTAAAGATTCTTCATCCATCTCTAGCACTTGTAATCAATCAAATTCATTGTATTATAACATATTCTAATCCAAAATAACTTTATACAAGCCATTTACTGCGTCAAAGCATTGGTTGTGGGTTTTTATCCTATTTGGGACCAAATTTCAACAAGTCTTTCTTCACACTTCTAAACATTCTTTATGCATGTCTAGCACTTGTAATCAATCAAATTCGTTGTATTATATCATATTCTAACCCAAAATAACCTTATACAAGCCATTACTGCCTGAAAGCAATGATTGTGGGTTCTTATCCCATTTGGGACCAGATTTCAATAAGTCTTTCTTCACACTTCTAAACATTCTTTATGCATGTCTAGCACTTGTAATCAATCAAATTCATTGTATTATAACATATTCTAACCCAAAATAACTTTATACAGTCCATTTACAGCCTCAAAGCATTGGTTGTGGGTTCTTATCCCATCTGGGACCAGATTTCAATAAGTCTTGCTTCACACTTCTAAAGATTCTTCATCGATCTCTAGCACTTGTAATCAATCAAATTCATTGTATTATAACATATTCTAACCCAAAATAACTTTATACAAGCCATTTACTGCCTCAAAGCAATGGTTGTGGGTTCTTATCCCATTTGGGACCAAATTTCAACAAGTCTTTCTTCACACTTCTAAACATTCTTCATCCATCTCTAGGGCTTGTAATCAATCAAATTCATTGTATTATAACATATTCTAACCCAAAATAACTTTATACAAGCCATTTACTGCCTCAAAGCATTGGTTGTAGGTTCTTATCCCATTTGGGACCAAATTTTAACAAGTCTTTCTTCACACTTCTAAAGATTCTTCATCCATCTCTAGTACTTATAATCAATCAAATTCATTGTATTATAACATATTCTAACCCAAAATAACTTTATACAAGCCATTTACTGCCTCAAAGCATTGGTTGTGGGTTCTTATCCCATTTCGGACCAGATTTCAATAAGTCTTTCTTCACACTTCTAAAGATTCTTCATCCATCTCTAGTACTTATAATCAATCAAATTCATTGTATTATAACATATTCTAACCCAAAATAACTTTATACAAGCCATTTACTGCCTCAAAGCATTGGTTGTGGGTTTTTATCCCATTTGGGACCAAATTTCAACAAGTCTTTCTTCACACTTCTAAACATTCTTTATGTATGTCTAGCACTTGTAATCAATCAAATTCATTGTATTATAACATATTCTAACAAAAAATAACTTTATACAGTCCATTTACAGCCTCAAAGCATTGGTTGTGGGTTCTTATCCCATTTGGGACCAAATTTCAACAAGTCTTTCTTCACACTTCTAAACATTCTTTATGTATGTCTAGCACTTGTAATCAATCAAATTCATTGTATTATAACATATTCTAACAAAAAATAACTTTATACAGTCCATTTACAGCCTCAAAGCATTGGTTGTGGGTTCTTATCCCATCTGGGACCAGATTTCAATAAGTCTTGCTTCACACTTCTAAAGATTCTTCATCCATCTCTAGCACTTGTAATCAATCAAATTCATTGTATTATAACATATTCTAATCCAAAATAACTTTATACAAGCCATTTACTGCCTCAAAGCATTGGTTGTGGGTTTTTATCCTATTTGGGACCAAATTTCAACAAGTCTTTCTTCACACTTCTAAACATTCTTTATGCATGTCTAGCACTTGTAATCAATCAAATTCGTTGTATTATATCATATTCTAACCCAAAATAACCTTATACAAGCCATTACTGCCTGAAAGCAATGATTGTGGGTTCTTATGCCATTTGGGACCAGATTTCAATAAGTCTTTCTTCACACTTCTAAACATTCTTTATGCATGTCTAGCACTTGTAATCAATCAAATTCATTGTATTATAACATATTGTAACCTAAAATAACTTTATACAGGCCATTTACTGCCTCAAAGCATTGGTTCTTATCCCATTTGGTTCTTATCCCATTTGGGACCAGATTTCAATAAGTCTTTCTTCACACTTCTAAACATTCTTCATCCATCTCTAGGGCTTGTAATCAATCAAATTCATTGTATTATAACATATTCTAACCCAAAATAACTTTATACAAGCCATTTACTGCCTCAAAGCATTGGTTGTGGGTTTTTATCCTATTTGGAACCAAATTTCAACAAGTCTTTCTTCACACTTCTAAACATTCTTTATGCATGTCTAGCACTTGTAATCAATCAAATTCATTGTATTATAACATATTCTAACCCAAAATAACTTTATACAAGCCATTTACTGCCTCAAAGCAATGGTTGTGGGTTCTTATCCCATTTGGGACCAAATTTCAACAAGTCTTTCTTCACACTTCTAAACATTCTTCATCGATCTCTAGGGCTTGTAATCAATCAAATTCATTGTATTATAACATATTCTAACCCAAAATAACTTTATACAAGCCATTTACTGCCTCAAAGCATTGGTTGTGGGTTCTTATCCCATTTGGGACCAAATTTTAACAAGTCTTTCTTCACACTTCTAAAGATTCTTCATCCATCTCTAGTACTTATAATCAATCAAATTCATTGTATTATAACATATTCTAACCCAAAATAACTTTATACAAGCCATTTACTGCCTCAAAGCATTGGTTGTGGGTTCTTATCCCATTTCGGACCAGATTTCAATAAGTCTTTCTTCACACTTCTAAAGATTCTTCATCCATCTCTAGTACTTATAATCAATAAAATTCATTGTATTATAACATATTCTAACCCAAAATAACTTTATACAAGCCATTTACTGCCTCAAAGCATTGGTTGTGGGTTTTTATCCCATTTGGGACCAAATTTCAACAAGTCTTTCTTCACACTTCTAAACATTCTTTATGTATGTCTAGCACTTGTAATCAATCAAATTCATTGTATTATAACATATTCTAACAAAAAATAACTTTATACAGTCCATTTACAGCCTCAAAGCATTGGTTGTGGGTTCTTATCCCATTTGGGACCAAATTTCAACAAGTCTTTCTTCACACTTCTAAACATTCTTTATGTATGTCTAGCACTTGTAATCAATCAAATTCATTGTATTATAACATATTCTAACAAAAAATAACTTTATACAGTCCATTTACAGCCTCAAAGCATTGGTTGTGGGTTCTTATCCCATCTGGGACCAGATTTCAATAAGTCTTGCTTCACACTTCTAAAGATTCTTCATCCATCTCTAGCACTTGTAATCAATCAAATTCATTGTATTATAACATATTCTAATCCAAAATAACTTTATACAAGCCATTTACTGCCTCAAAGCATTGGTTGTGGGTTTTTATCCTATTTGGGACCAAATTTCAACAAGTCTTTCTTCACACTTCTAAACATTCTTTATGCATGTCTAGCACTTGTAATCAATCAAATTCGTTGTATTATATCATATTCTAACCCAAAATAACCTTATACAAGCCATTACTGCCTGAAAGCAATGATTGTGGGTTCTTATCCCATTTGGGACCAGATTTCAATAAGTCTTTCTTCACACTTCTAAACATTCTTTATGCATGTCTAGCACTTGTAATCAATCAAATTCATTGTATTATAACATATTCTAACCCAAAATAACTTTATACAGTCCATTTACAGCCTCAAAGCATTGGTTGTGGGTTCTTATCCCATCTGGGACCAGATTTCAATAAGTCTTGCTTCACACTTCTAAAGATTCTTCATCGATCTCTAGCACTTGTAATCAATCAAATTCATTGTATTATAACATATTCTAACCCAAAATAACTTTATACAAGCCATTTACTGCCTCAAAGCAATGGTTGTGGGTTCTTATCCCATTTGGGACCAAATTTCAACAAGTCTTTCTTCACACTTCTAAACATTCTTCATCCATCTCTAGGGCTTGTAATCAATCAAATTCATTGTATTATAACATATTCTAACCCAAAATAACTTTATACAAGCCATTTACTGCCTCAAAGCATTGGTTGTGGGTTCTTATCCCATTTGGGACCAAATTTTAACAAGTCTTTCTTCACACTTCTAAAGATTCTTCATCCATCTCTAGTACTTATAATCAATCAAATTCATTGTATTATAACATATTCTAACCCAAAATAACTTTATACAAGCCATTTACTGCCTCAAAGCATTGGTTGTGGGTTCTTATCCCATTTCGGACCAGATTTCAATAATTCTTTCTTCACACTTCTAAAGATTCTTCATCCATCTCTAGTACTTATAATCAATCAAATTCATTGTATTATAACATATTCTAACCCAAAATAACTTTATACAAGCCATTTACTGCCTCAAAGCATTGGTTGTGGGTTTTTATCCCATTTGGGACCAAATTTCAACAAGTCTTTCTTCACACTTCTAAACATTCTTTATGTATGTCTAGCACTTGTAATCAATCAAATTCATTGTATTATAACATATTCTAACAAAAAATAACTTTATACAGTCCATTTACAGCCTCAAAGCATTGGTTGTGGGTTCTTATCCCATTTGGGACCAAATTTCAACAAGTCTTTCTTCACACTTCTAAACATTCTTTATGTATGTCTAGCACTTGTAATCAATCAAATTCATTGTATTATAACATATTCTAACAAAAAATAACTTTATACAGTCCATTTACAGCCTCAAAGCATTGGTTGTGGGTTCTTATCCCATCTGGGACCAGATTTCAATAAGTCTTGCTTCACACTTCTAAAGATTCTTCATCCATCTCTAGCACTTGTAATCAATCAAATTCATTGTATTATAACATATTCTAATCCAAAATAACTTTATACAAGCCATTTACTGCCTCAAAGCATTGGTTGTGGGTTTTTATCCTATTTGGGACCAAATTTCAACAAGTCTTTCTTCACACTTCTAAACATTCTTTATGCATGTCTAGCACTTGTAATCAATCAAATTCGTTGTATTATATCATATTCTAACCCAAAATAACCTTATACAAGCCATTACTGCCTGAAAGCAATGATTGTGGGTTCTTATCCCATTTGGGACCAGATTTCAATAAGTCTTTCTTCACACTTCTAAACATTCTTTATGCATGTCTAGCACTTGTAATCAATCAAATTCATTGTATTATAACATATTCTAACCCAAAATAACTTTATACAGTCCATTTACAGCCTCAAAGCATTGGTTGTGGGTTCTTATCCCATCTGGGACCAGATTTCAATAAGTCTTGCTTCACACTTCTAAAGATTCTTCATCGATCTCTAGCACTTGTAATCAATCAAATTCATTGTATTATAACATATTCTAACCCAAAATAACTTTATACAAGCCATTTACTGCCTCAAAGCAATGGTTGTGGGTTCTTATCCCATTTGGGACCAAATTTCAACAAGTCTTTCTTCACACTTCTAAACATTCTTCATCCATCTCTAGGGCTTGTAATCAATCAAATTCATTGTATTATAACATATTCTAACCCAAAATAACTTTATACAAGCCATTTACTGCCTCAAAGCATTGGTTGTGGGTTCTTATCCCATTTGGGACCAAATTTTAACAAGTCTTTCTTCACACTTCTAAAGATTCTTCATCCATCTCTAGTACTTATAATCAATCAAATTCATTGTATTATAATATATTCTAACTTAAAATAACTTTATACAAGCCATTTACTGCCTCAAAGCATTGGTTGTGGGTTCTTATCCCATTTCGGACCAGATTTCAATAAGTCTTTCTTCATACTTCTAAAGATTCTTCATCCATCTCTAGTACTTATAATCAATCAAATTCATTGTATTATAACATATTCTAACCCAAAATAACTTTATACAAGCCATTTACTGCCTCAAAGCATTGGTTGTGGGTTTTTATCCCATTTGGGACCAAATTTCAACAAGTCTTTCTTCACACTTCTAAACATTCTTTATGTATGTCTAGCACTTGTAATCAATCAAATTCATTGTATTATAACATATTCTAACAAAAAATAACTTTATACAGTCCATTTACAGCCTCAAAGCATTGGTTGTGGGTTCTTATCCCATTTGGGACCAAATTTTAACAAGTCTTTCTTCACACTTCTAAACATTCTTTATGCATGTCTAGCACTTGTAATCAATCAAATTCATTGTATTATAACATATTGTAACCTAAAATAACTTTATACAAGCCATTTACTGCCTCAAAGCATTGGTTGTGGGTTCTTATCCCATTTGGGACCACATTTCAATAAGTCTTTCTTCACACTTCTAAACATTCTTTATGCATGTCTAGCACTTGTAATCAATCAAATTCATTGTATTATAACATATTGTAACCTAAAATAACTTTATACAGGCCATTTACTGCCTCAAAGCATTGGTTGTGGGTTCTTATCCCATTTGGGACCAGATTTCAATAAGTCTTTCTTCACACTTCTAAACATTCTTCATCCATCTCTAGGGCTTGTAATCAATCAAATTCATTGTATTATAACATATTCTAACCCAAAATAACTTTATACAAGCCATTTACTGCCTCAAAGCATTGGTTGTGGGTTTTTATCCTATTTGGAACCAAATTTCAACAAGTCTTTCTTCACACTTCTAAACATTCTTTATGCATGTCTGGCACTTGTAATCAATCAAATTCGTTGTATTATATCATATTCTAACCCAAAATAACCTTATACAAGCCATTACTGCCTGAAAGCAATGATTGTGGGTTCTTATCCCATTTGGGACCAGATTTCAATAAGTCTTTCTTCACACTTCTAAACATTCTTTATGCATGTCTAGCACTTGTAATCAATCAAATTCGTTGTATTATATCATATTCTAACCCAAAATAACCTTATACAAGCCATTACTGCCTGAAAGCAATGATTGTGGGTTCTTATCCCATTTGGGACCAGATTTCAATAAGTCTTTCTTCACACTTCTAAACATTCTTTATGCATGTCTAGCACTTGTAATCAATCAAATTCATTGTATTATAACATATTCTAACCCAAAATAACTTTATACAGTCCATTTACAGCCTCAAAGCATTGGTTGTGGGTTCTTATCCCATCTGGGACCAGATTTCAATAAGTCTTGCTTCACACTTCTAAAGATTCTTCATCGATCTCTAGCACTTGTAATCAATCAAATTCATTGTATTATAACATATTCTAACCCAAAATAACTTTATACAAGCCATTTACTGCCTCAAAGCAATGGTTGTGGGTTCTTATCCCATTTGGGACCAAATTTCAACAAGTCTTTCTTCACACTTCTAAACATTCTTCATCCATCTCTAGGGCTTGTAATCAATCAAATTCATTGTATTATAACATATTCTAACCCAAAATAACTTTATACAAGCCATTTACTGCCTCAAAGCATTGGTTGTGGGTTCTTATCCCATTTGGGACCAAAATTTAACAAGTCTTTCTTCACACTTCTAAAGATTCTTCATCCATCTCTAGTACTTATAATAAATCAAATTCATTGTATTATAACATATTCTAACCCAAAATAACTTTATACAAGCCATTTACTGCCTCAAAGCATTGGTTGTGGGTTCTTATCCCATTTCGGACCAGATTTCAATAAGTCTTTCTTCACACTTCTAAAGATTCTTCATCCATCTCTAGTACCTATAATCAATCAAATTCATTGTATTATAACATATTCTAACCCAAAATAACTTTATACAAGCCATTTACTGCCTCAAAGCATTGGTTGTGGGTTTTTATCCCATTTGGGACCAAATTTCAACAAGTCTTTCTTCACACTTCTAAACATTCTTCATCCATCTCTAGGGCTTGTAATCAATCAAATTCATTGTATTATAACATATTCTAACCCAAAATAACTTTATACAAGCCATTTACTGCCTCAAAGCATTGGTTGTGGGTTCTTATCCCATTTGGGACCAAATTTTAACAAGTCTTTCTTCACACTTCTAAAGATTCTTCATCCATCTCTAGTACTTATAATCAATCAAATTCATTGTATTATAACATATTCTAACCCAAAATAACTTTATACAAGCCATTTACTGCCTCAAAGCATTGGTTGTGGGTTCTTATCCCATTTCGGACCAGATTTCAATAAGTCTTTCTTCACACTTCTAAAGATTCTTCATCCATCTCTAGTACTTATAATCAATCAAATTCATTGTATTATAACATATTCTAACAAAACATAACTTTATACAGTCCATTTACAGCCTCAAAGCATTGGTTGTGGGTTCTTATCCCATTTGGGACCAGATTTCAATAAGTCTTTCTTCACACTTCTAAAGATTCTTCATCCATCTCTAGTACTTATAATCAATAAAATTCATTGTATTATAACATATTCTAACCCAAAATAACTTTATACAAGCCATTTACTGCCTCAAAGCATTGGTTGTGGGTTTTTATCCTATTTGGGACCAAATTTCAACAAGTCTTTCTTCACACTTCTAAACATTCTTCATCCATCTCTAGGGCTTGTAATCAATCAAATTCATTGTATTATAACATATTCTAACCCAAAATAACTTTATACAAGCCATTTACTGCCTCAAAGCATTGGTTGTGGGTTTTTATCCTATTTGGAACCAAATTTCAACAAGTCTTTCTTCACACTTCTAAACATTCTTTATGCATGTCTAGCACTTGTAATCAATCAAATTCGTTGTATTATATCATATTCTAACCCAAAATAACCTTATACAAGCCATTACTGCCTGAAAGCAATGATTGTGGGTTCTTATCCCATTTGGGACCAGATTTCAATAAGTCTTTCTTCACACTTCTAAACATTCTTTATGCATGTCTAGCACTTGTAATCAATCAAATTCGTTGTATTATATCATATTCTAACCCAAAATAACCTTATACAAGCCATTACTGCCTAAAAGCAATGATTGTGGGTTCTTATCCCATTTGGGACCAGATTTCAATAAGTCTTTCTTCACACTTCTAAACATTCTTTATGCATGTCTAGCACTTGTAATCAATCAAATTCATTGTATTATAACATATTCTAACCCAAAATAACTTTATACAGTCCATTTACAGCCTCAAAGCATTGGTTGTGGGTTCTTATCCCATCTGGGACCAGATTTCAATAAGTCTTGCTTCACACTTCTAAAGATTCTTCATCGATCTCTAGCACTTGTAATCAATCAAATTCATTGTATTATAACATATTCTAACCCAAAATAACTTTATACAAGCCATTTACTGCCTCAAAGCAATGGTTGTGGGTTCTTATCCCATTTGGGACCAAATTTCAACAAGTCTTTCTTCACACTTCTAAACATTCTTCATCCATCTCTAGGGCTTGTAATCAATCAAATTCATTGTATTATAACATATTCTAACCCAAAATAACTTTATACAAGCCATTTACTGCCTCAAAGCATTGGTTGTGGGTTCTTATCCCATTTGGGACCAAAATTTAACAAGTCTTTCTTCACATTTCTAAAGATTCTTCATCCATCTCTAGTACTTATAATAAATCAAATTCATTGTATTATAACATATTCTAACCCAAAATAACTTTATACAAGCCATTTACTGCCTCAAAGCATTGGTTGTGGGTTCTTATCCCATTTCGGACCAGATTTCAATAAGTCTTTCTTCACACTTCTAAAGATTCTTCATCCATCTCTAGTACCTATAATCAATCAAATTCATTGTATTATAACATATTCTAACCCAAAATAACTTTATACAAGCCATTTACTGCCTCAAAGCATTGGTTGTGGGTTCTTATCCCATTTGGGACCAAAATTTAACAAGTCTTTCTTCACACTTCTAAAGATTCTTCATCCATCTCTAGTACTTATAATAAATCAAATTCATTGTATTATAACATATTCTAACCCAAAATAACTTTATACAAGCCATTTACTGCCTCAAAGCATTGGTTGTGGGTTCTTATCCCATTTCGGACCAGATTTCAATAAGTCTTTCTTCACACTTCTAAAGATTCTTCATCCATCTCTAGTACCTATAATCAATCAAATTCATTGTATTATAACATATTCTAACCCAAAATAACTTTATACAAGCCATTTACTGCCTCAAAGCATTGGTTGTGGGTTTTTATCCCATTTGGGACCAAATTTCAACAAGTCTTTCTTCACACTTCTAAACATTCTTCATCCATCTCTAGGGCTTGTAATCAATCAAATTCATTGTATTATAACATATTCTAACCCAAAATAACTTTATACAAGCCATTTACTGCCTCAAAGCATTGGTTGTGGGTTCTTATCCCATTTGGGACCAAATTTTAACAAGTCTTTCTTCACACTTCTAAAGATTCTTCATCCATCTCTAGTACTTATAATCAATCAAATTCATTGTATTATAACATATTCTAACCCAAAATAACTTTATACAAGCCATTTACTGCCTCAAAGCATTGGTTGTGGGTTCTTATCCCATTTCGGACCAGATTTCAATAAGTCTTTCTTCACACTTCTAAAGATTCTTCATCCATCTCTAGTATTTATAATCAATCAAATTCATTGTATTATAACATATTCTAACAAAACATAACTTTATACAGTCCATTTACAGCCTCAAAGCATTGGTTGTGGGTTCTTATCCCATTTGGGACCAGATTTCAATAAGTCTTTCTTCACACTTCTAAAGATTCTTCATCCATCTCTAGTACTTATAATCAATAAAATTCATTGTATTATAACATATTCTAACCCAAAATAACTTTATACAAGCCATTTACTGCCTCAAAGCATTGGTTGTGGGTTTTTATCCTATTTGGGACCAAATTTCAACAAGTCTTTCTTCACACTTCTAAACATTCTTCATCCATCTCTAGGGCTTGTAATCAATCAAATTCATTGTATTATAACATATTCTAACCCAAAATAACTTTATACAAGCCATTTACTGCCTCAAAGCATTGGTTGTGGGTTCTTATCCCATTTGGGACCAAATTTTAACAAGTCTTTCTTCACACTTCTAAAGATTCTTCATCCATCTCTAGTACTTATAATCAATCAAATTCATTGTATTATAACATATTCTAACCCAAAATAACTTTATACAAGCCATTTACTGCCTCAAAGCATTGGTTGTGGGTTCTTATCCCATTTCGGACCAGATTTCAATAAGTCTTTCTTCACACTTCTAAAGATTCTTCATCCATCTCTAGTACTTATAATCAATCAAATTCATTGTATTATAACATATTCTAACAGAAAATAACCTTATACAAGCCATTACTGCCTGAAAGCAATGATTGTGGGTTCTTATCCCATTTGGGACCTGATTTCAATAAGTCTTTCTTCACACTTCTAAACATTCTTTATGTATGTCTAGCACTTGTAATCAATCAAATTCATTGTATTATAACATATTCTAACAAAAAATAACTTTATACAGTCCATTTATAGCCTCAAAGCATTGGTTGTGGGTTCTTATCCCATCTGGGACCAGATTTCAATAAGTCTTGCTTCACACTTCTAAAGATTCTTCATCCATCTCTAGCACTTGTAATCAATTAAATTCATTGTATTATAACATATTCTAATCCAAAATAACTTTCTACAAGCCATTTACTGCTTCAAAGCATTGGTTGTGGGTTTTTATCCCATTTGGGACCAAATTTTAACAAGTCTTTCTTCACACTTCTAAACATTCTTTATGCATGTGTAGCACTTGTAATCAATCAAATTCATTGTATTATAACATATTGTAAACTAAAATAACTTTATTCAAGCCATTTACTGCCTCAAAGCATTGGTTGTGGGTTCTTATCCCATTTGGGACCAAATTTTAACAAGTCTTTCTTCACACTTCTAGAGATTCTTCATCCATCTCTAGTACTTATAATCAATCAAATTCATTGTATTATAACATATTCTAACCCAAAATAACTTTATACAAGCCATTTACTGCCTCAAAGCATTGGTTGTGGGTTTTTATCCCATTTGGGACCAAATTTCAACAAGTCTTTCTTCACACTTCTAAACATTCTTTATGCATGTCTAGGACTTGTAATCAATCAAATTCATTGTATTATATCATATTCTAACCCAGAATAACCTTATACAAGCCATTACTGCCTGAAAGCAATGATTGTGGGTTCTTATCCCATTTGGGACCAGATTTCAATAAGTCTTTCTTCACACTTCTAAACATTCTTTATGCATGTCTAGCACTTGTAATCAATCAAATTCATTGTATTATAACATATTCTAACAAAACATAACTTTATACAGTCCATTTACAGCCTCAAAGCATTGGTTGTGGGTTCTTATCCCATTTGGGACCAGATTTCAATAAGTCTTTCTTCACACTTCTAAAGATTCTTCATCCATCTCTAGTACTTATAATCAATCAAATTCATTGTATTATAACATATTCTAACCCAAAATAACTTTATACAAGCCATTTACTGCCTCAAAGCATTGGTTGTGGGTTTTTATCCTATTTGGGACCAAATTTCAACAAGTCTTTCTTCACACTTCTAAACATTCTTTATGAATGTCTAGCACTTGTAATCAATCAAATTCATTGTATTATAACATATTCTAACAAAAAATAACTTTATACAGTCCATTTACAGCCTCAAAGCATTGGTTGTGGGTTCTTATCCCATCTGGGACCAGATTTCAATAAGTCTTGCTTCACACTTCTAAAGATTCTTCATCCATCTCTAGCACTTGTAATCAATCAAATTCATTGTATTATAACATATTCTAACCCAAAATAACTTTTTACAAGCCATTTATAGCCTCAAGGCATTGCTTGTGGATTCTTATCCCATTTGGGACCAGATTTCAATAAGTCTTTCTTTACACTTCTAAAGATTCTTCATCCATCTCTAGGGCTTGTAATCAATCAAATTCATTGTCTTATAACATATTCTAACTCAAAATAGCCTTATACAAGCTATTTACTGCCTCAAAGCAATGGTTGTGGGTTCTTATCCCATTTAGGACAAATTTCAACAAGTCTTTCTTCACACTTCTAAACATTCTTCATCCATCTCTAGCACTTGTAATCAATCAAATTCATTGTATTATAACATATTCTAATCCAAAATAACTTTATACAATCCATTTACAGCCTCAAAGCATTGGTTGTGGGTTCTTATCCCATTTGGGACCAAATTTCAACAAGTCTTTCTTCACACTTCTAAACATTCTTCATCCATCTCTAGCACTTGTAATCAATCAAATTCATTGTATTATAACATATTCTAACCCAAAATAACTTTATACAAGCCATTTACTGCCTCAAAGCATTGGTTGTGGGTTCTTATCCCATTTGGGACCAGATTTCAATAAGTCTTTCTTCACACTTCTAAACATTCTTCATCCATCTCTAGCACTTGTAATCAATCAAATTCATTGTATTATAACATATTCTAATCCAAAATAACTTTATACAAGCCATTTACTGCCTCAAAGCGTTGGTTGTGGGTTTTTATCCCATTTGGGACCAGATTTCAATAAGTCTTTCTTCACACTTCTAAACATTCTTTATGCATGTCTAGCACTTGTAATCAATCAAATTCATTGTATTATAACATATTCTAACCCAAAATAACTTTATATAGTCCATTTACAGCCTCAAAGCATTGGTTGTGGGTTCTTATCCCATCTGGGACCAGATTTCAATAAGTCTTGCTTCACACTTCTAAAGATTCTTCATCCATCTCTAGCACTTGTAATCAATCATATTCATTGTATTATAACATATTCTAACCCAAAATAACTTTTTACAAGCCATTTATAGCCTCAAGGCATTGCTTGTGGATTCTTATCCCATTTGGGACCAGATTTCAATAAGTCTTTCTTTACACTTCTAAAGATTCTTCATCCATCTCTAGGGCTTGTAATCAATCAAATTCATTGTCTTATAACATATTCTAACTCAAAATAGCCTTATACAAGCTATTTACTGCCTCAAAGCAATGGTTGTGGGTTCTTATCCCATTTAGGACAAATTTCAACAAGTCTTTCTTCACACTTCTAAACATTCTTCATCCATCTCTAGCACTTGTAATCAATCAAATTCATTGTATTATAACATATTCTAATCCAAAATAACTTTATACAATCCATTTACAGCCTCAAAGCATTGGTTGTGGGTTCTTATCCCATTTGGGACCAAATTTCAACAAGTCTTTCTTCACACTTCTAAACATTCTTCATCCATCTCTAGCACTTGTAATCAATCAAATTCATTGTATTATAACATATTCTAACCCAAAATAACTTTATACAAGCCATTTACTGCCTCAAAGCATTGGTTGTGGGTTCTTATCCCATTTGGGACCAGATTTCAATAAGTCTTTCTTCACACTTCTAAACATTCTTCATCCATCTCTAGCACTTGTAATCAATCAAATTCATTGTATTATAACATATTCTAATCCAAAATAACTTTATACAAGCCATTTACTGCCTCAAAGCATTGGTTGTGGGTTTTTATCCCATTTGGGACCAAATTTCAACAAGTCTTTCTTCACACTTCTAAACATTCTTTATGTATGTCTAGCACTTGTAATCAATCAAATTCATTGTATTATAACATATTCTAACAAAAAATAACTTTATACAGTCCATTTACAGCCTCAAAGCATTGGTTGTGGGTTTTTATCCCATCTGGGACCAGATTTCAATAAGTCTTGCTTCACACTTCTAAAGATTCTTCATCCATCTCTAGCACTTGTAATCAATCAAATTCATTGTATTATAACATATTCTAATCCAAAATAACTTTATACAAGCCATTTACTGCTTCAAAGCATTGGTTGTGGGTTTTTATCCCATTTGGGACCAAATTTTAACAAGTCTTTCTTCACACTTCTAAACATTCTTTATGCATGTGTAGCACTTGTAATAAATTAAATTCATTGTATTATAACATATTGTAAACTAAAATAACTTTATTCAAGCCATTTACTGCCTCAAAGCATTGGTTGTGGGTTCTTATCCCATTTGGGACCAAATTTTAACAAGTCTTTCTTCACACTTCTAAAGATTCTTCATCCATCTCTAGTACTTATAATCAATCAAATTCATTGTATTATAACATATTCTAACCCAAAATAACTTTATACAAGCCATTTACTGCCTCAAAGCATTGGTTGTGGGTTTTTATCCCATTTGGGACCAAATTTCAACAAGTCTTTCTTCACACTTCTAAACATTCTTTATGCATGTCTAGGACTTGTAATCAATCAAATTCATTGTATTATATCATATTCTAACCCAGAATAACCTTATACAAGCCATTACTGCCTGAAAGCAATGATTGTGGGTTCTTATCCCATTTGGGACCAGATTTCAATAAGTCTTTCTTCACACTTCTAAACATTCTTTATGCATGTCTAGCACTTGTAATCAATCAAATTCATTGTATTATAACATATTCTAACAAAACATAACTTTATACAGTCCATTTACAGCCTCAAAGCATTGGTTGTGGGTTCTTATCCCATTTGGGACCAGATTTCAATAAGTCTTTCTTCACACTTCTAAAGATTCTTCATCCATCTCTAGTACTTATAATCAATCAAATTCATTGTATTATAACATATTCTAACCCAAAATAACTTTATACAAGCCATTTACTGCCTCAAAGCATTGGTTGTGGGTTTTTATCCTATTTGGGACCAAATTTCAACAAGTCTTTCTTCACACTTCTAAACATTCTTTATGCATGTCTAGCACTTGTAATCAATCAAATTCATTGTATTATAACATATTCTAACAAAAAATAACTTTATACAGTCCATTTACAGCCTCAAAGCATTGGTTGTGGGTTCTTATCCCATCTGGGACCAGATTTCAATAAGTCTTGCTTCACACTTCTAAAGATTCTTCATCCATCTCTAGCACTTGTAATCAATCAAATTCATTGTATTATAACATATTCTAACCCAAAATAACTTTTTACAAGCCATTTATAGCCTCAAGGCATTGCTTGTGGATTCTTATCCCATTTGGGACCAGATTTCAATAAGTCTTTCTTCACACTTCTAAAGATTCTTCATCCATCTCTAGTACTTATAATCAATCAAATTCATTGTATTATAACATATTCTAACCCAAAATAACTTTATACAAGCTATTTACTGCCTCAAAGCATTGGTTGTGGGTTTTTATCCTATTTGGGACCAAATTTCAACAAGTCTTTCTTCACACTTCTAAACATTCTTTATGCATGTCTAGCACTTGTAATCAATCAAATTCATTGTATTATAACATATTCTAACAAAAAATAACTTTATACAGTCCATTTACAGCCTCAAAGCATTGGTTGTGGGTTCTTATCCCATCTGGGACCAGATTTCAATAAGTCTTGCTTCACACTTCTAAAGATTCTTCATCCATCTCTAGCACTTGTAATCAATCAAATTCATTGTATTATAACATATTCTAACCCAAAATAACTTTATACAAGCCATTTACTGCCTCAAAGCATTGGTTGTGGGTTCTTATCCCATTTGGGACCAGATTTCAATAAGTCTTTCTTCACACTTCTAAACATTCTTCATCCATCTCTAGCACTTGTAATCAATCAAATTCATTGTATTATAACATATTCTAATCCAAAATAACTTTATACAAGCCATTTACTGCCTCAAAGCATTGGTTGTGGGTTTTTATCCCATTTGGGACCAAATTTTAACAAGTCTTTCTTCACACTTTTAAACATTCTTTATGCATGTCTAGCACTTGTAATCAATCAAATTCATTGTATTATAACATATTGTAACCTAAAATAACTTTATACAAGCCATTTACTGCCTCAAAGCATTGGTTGTGGGTTCTTATCCCATTTGGGACCAGATTTCAACAAGTCTTTCTTCACACTTCTAAACATTCTTCATCCATCTCTAGGGCTTGTAATCAATCAAATTCATTGTATTATAACATATTCTAACCCAAAATAACTTTATACAAGCCATTTACTGCCTCAAAGCATTGGTTGTGGGTTTTTATCCTATTTGGGACCAAATTTCAACAAGTCTTTCTTCACACTTCTAAACATTCTTTATGCATGTCTAGCACTTGTAATCAATCAAATTCGTTGTATTATATCATATTCTAACCCAAAATAACCTTATACAAGCCATTACTGCCTGAAAGCAATGATTGTGGGTTCTTATCCCATTTGGGACCAGATTTCAATAAGTCTTTCTTCACACTTCTAAACATTCTTTATGCATGTCTAGCACTTGTAATCAATCAAATTCATTGTATTATAACATATTCTAACCCAAAATAACTTTATATAGTCCATTTACAGCCTCAAAGCATTGGTTGTGGGTTCTTATCCCATCTGGGACCAGATTTCAATAAGTCTTGCTTCACACTTCTAAAGATTCTTCATCCATCTCTAGCACTTGTAATCAATCAAATTCATTGTATTATAACATATTCTAATCCAAAATAACTTTATACAAGCCATTTACTGCTTCAAAGCATTGGTTGTGGGTTTTTATCCCATTTGGGACCAAATTTTAACAAGTCTTTCTTCACACTTCTAAACATTCTTTATGCATGTGTAGCACTTGTAATCAATCAAATTCATTGTATTATAACATATTGTAAACTAAAATAACTTTATTCAAGCCATTTACTGCCTCAAAGCATTGGTTGTGGGTTCTTATCCCATTTGGGACCAAATTTTAACAAGTCTTTCTTCACACTTCTAAAGATTCTTCATCCATCTCTAGTACTTATAATCAATCAAATTCATTGTATTCTAACATATTCTAACCCAAAATAACTTTATACAAGCCATTTACTGCCTCAAAGCATTGGTTGTGGGTTTTTATCCCATTTGGGACCAAATTTCAACAAGTCTTTCTTCACACTTCTAAACATTCTTTATGCATGTCTAGGACTTGTAATCAATCAAATTCATTGTATTATATCATATTCTAACCCAGAATAACCTTATACAAGCCATTACTGCCTGAAAGCAATGATTGTGGGTTCTTATCCCATTTGGGACCAGATTTCAATAAGTCTTTCTTCACACTTCTAAACATTCTTTATGCATGTCTAGCACTTGTAATCAATCAAATTCATTGTATTATAACATATTCTAACAAAACATAACTTTATACAGTCCATTTACTGCCTCAAAGCATTGGTTGTGGGTTCTTATCCCATTTGGGACCAGATTTCAATAAGTCTTTCTTCACACTTCTAAAGATTCTTCATCCATCTCTAGTACTTATAATCAATCAAATTCATTGTATTATAACATATTCTAACCCAAAATAACTTTATACAAGCCATTTACTGCCTCAAAGCATTGGTTGTGGGGTTTTATCCTATTTGGGACCAAATTTCAACAAGTCTTTCTTCACACTTCTAAACATTCTTTATGCATGTCTAGCACTTGTAATCAATCAAATTCATTGTATTATAACATATTCTAACAAAAAATAACTTTATACAGTCCATTTACAGCCTCAAAGCATTGGTTGTGGGTTCTTATCCCATCTGGGACCAGATTTCAATAAGTCTTGCTTCACACTTCTAAAGATTCTTCATCCATCTCTAGCACTTGTAATGATTCAAATTCATTGTATTATAACATATTCTAACCCAAAATAACTTTTTACAAGCCATTTATAGCCTCAAGGCATTGCTTGTGGATTCTTATCCCATTTGGGACCAGATTTCAATAAGTCTTTCTTTACACTTCTAAAGATTCTTCATCCATCTCTAGGGCTTGTAATCAATCAAATTCATTGTCTTATAACATATTCTAACTCAAAATAGCCTTATACAAGCTATTTACTGCCTCAAAGCAATGGTTGTGGGTTCTTATCCCATTTAGGACAAATTTCAACAAGTCTTTCTTCACACTTCTAAACATTCTTCATCCATCTCTAGCACTTGTAATCAACCAAATTCATTGTATTATAACATATTCTAATCCAAAATAACATTATACAATCCATTTACAGCCTCAAAGCATTGGTTGTGGGTTCTTATCCCATTTGGGACCAAATTTCAACAAGTCTTTCTTCACACTTCTAAACATTCTTCATCCATCTCTAGCACTTGTAATCAATCAAATTCATTGTATTATAACATATTCTAACCCAAAATAACTTTATACAAGCCATTTACTGCCTCAAAGCATTGGTTGTGGGTTCTTATCCCATTTAGGACCAGATTTCAATAAGTCTTTCTTCACACTTCTAAACATTCTTCATCCATCTCTAGCACTTGTAATCAATCAAATTCATTGTATTATAACATATTCTAATCCAAAATAACTTTATACAAGCCATTTACTGCCTCAAAGCATTGGTTGTGGGTTTTTATCCTATTTGGGACCAAATTTCAACAAGTCTTTCTTCACAGTTCTAAACATTCTTTATGTATGTCTAGCACTTGTAATCAATCAAATTCATTGTATTATAACATATTCTAACAAAAAATAACTTTATACAGTCCATTTACAGCCTCAAAGCATTGGTTGTGGGTTCTTATCCCATCTGGGACCAGATTTCAATAAGTCTTGCTTCACACTTCTAAAGATTCTTCATCCATCTCTAGCACTTGTAATCAATCAAATTCATTGTATTATAACATATTCTAATCCAAAATAACTTTATACAAGCCATTTACTGCTTCAAAGCATTGGTTGTGGGTTTTTATCCCATTTGGGACCAAATTTTAACAAGTCTTTCTTCACACTTCTAAACATTCTTTATGCATGTGTAGCACTTGTAATAAATTAAATTCATTGTATTATAACATATTGTAAACTAAAATAACTTTATTCAAGCCATTTACTGCCTCAAAGCATTGGTTGTGGGTTCTTATCCCATTTGGGACCAAATTTTAACAAGTCTTTCTTCACACTTCTAAAGATTCTTCATCCATCTCTAGTACTTATAATCAATCAAATTCATTGTATTATAACATATTCTAACCCAAAATAACTTTATACAAGCCATTTACTGCCTCAAAGCATTGGTTGTGGGTTTTTATCCCATTTGGGACCAAATTTCAACAAGTCTTTCTTCACACTTCTAAACATTCTTTATGCATGTCTAGGACTTGTAATCAATCAAATTCATTGTATTATATCATATTCTAACCCAGAATAACCTTATACAAGCCATTACTGCCTGAAAGCAATGATTGTGGGTTCTTATCCCATTTGGGACCAGATTTCAATAAGTCTTTCTTCACACTTCTAAACATTCTTTATGCATGTCTAGCACTTGTAATCAATCAAATTCATTGTATTATAACATATCCTAACAAAACATAACTTTATACAGTCCATTTACAGCCTCAAAGCATTGGTTGTGGGTTCTTATCCCATTTGGGACCAGATTTCAATAAGTCTTTCTTCACACTTCTAAAGATTCTTCATCCATCTCTAGTACTTATAATCAATCAAATTCATTGTATTATAACATATTCTAACCCAAAATAACTTTATACAAGCCATTTACTGCCTCAAAGCATTGGTTGTGGGTTTTTATCCTATTTGGGACCAAATTTCAACAAGTCTTTCTTCACACTTCTAAACATTCTTTATGCATGTCTAGCACTTGTAATCAATCAAATTCATTGTATTATAACATATTCTAACAAAAAATAACTTTATACAGTCCATTTAAAGCCTCAAAGCATTGGTTGTGGGTTCTTATCCCATCTGGGACCAGATTTCAATAAGTCTTGCTTCACACTTCTAAAGATTCTTCATCCATCTCTAGCACTTGTAATCAATCAAATTCATTGTATTATAACATATTCTAACCCAAAATAACTTTTTACAAGCCATTTATAGCCTCAAGGCATTGCTTGTGGATTCTTATCCCATTTGGGACCAGATTTCAATAAGTCTTTCTTTACACTTCTAAAGATTCTTCATCCATCTCTAGGGCTTGTAATCAATCAAATTCATTGTATTATAACATATTCTAACTCAAAATAGCCTTATACAAGCTATTTACTGCCTCAAAGCAATGGTTGTGGGTTCTTATCCCATTTAGGACAAATTTCAACAAGTCTTTCTTCACACTTCTAAACATTCTTCATCCATCTCTAGCACTTGTAATCAATAAAATTCATTGTATTATAACATATTCTAATCCAAAATAACTTTATACAATCCATTTACAGCCTCAAAGCATTGGTTGTGGGTTCTTATCCCATTTGGGACCAAATTTCAACAAGTCTTTCTTCACACTTCTAAACATTCTTCATCCATTTCTAGCACTTGTAATCAATCAAATTCATTGTATTATAACATATTCTAACCCAAAATAACTTTATACAAGCCATTTACTGCCTCAAAGCATTGGTTGTGGGTTCTTATCCCATTTGGGACCAGATTTCAATAAGTCTTTCTTCACACTTCTAAACATTCTTCATCCATCTCTAGCACTTGTAATCAATCAAATTCATTGTATTATAACATATTCTAATCCAAAATAACTTTATACAAGCCATTTACTGCCTCAAAGCATTGGTTGTGGGTTTTTATCCCATTTGGGACCAAATTTTAACAAGTCTTTCTTCACACTTCTAAACATTCTTTATGCATGTCTAGCACTTGTAATCAATCAAATTCATTGTATTATAACATATTGTAACCTAAAATAACTTTATACAAGCCATTTACTGCCTCAAAGCATTGGTTGTGGGTTCTTATCCCATTTGGGACCAGATTTCAACAAGTCTTTCTTCACACTTCTAAACATTCTTCATCCATCTCTAGGGCTTGTAATCAATCAAATTCATTGTATTATAACATATTCTAACCCAAAATAACTTTATACAAGCCATTTACTGCCTCAAAGCATTGGTTGTGGGTTTTTATCCTTTTTGGGACCAAATTTCAACAAGTCTTTCTTCACACTTCTAAACATTCTTTATGCATGTCTAGCACTTGTAATCAATCAAATTCGTTGTATTATATCATATTCTAACCCAAAATAACCTTATACAAGCCATTACTGCCTGAAAGCAATGATTGTGGGTTCTTATCCCATTTGGGACCAGATTTCAATAAGTCTTTCTTCACACTTCTAAACATTCTTTATGCATGTCTAGCACTTGTAATCAATCAAATTCATTGTATTATAACATATTCTAACCCAAAATAACTTTATATAGTCCATTTACAGCCTCAAAGCATTGGTTGTGGGTTCTTATCCCATCTGGGACCAGATTTCAATAAGTCTTGCTTCACACTTCTAAAGATTCTTCATCCATCTCTAGCACTTGTAATCAATCAAATTCATTGTATTATAACATATTCTAATCCAAAATAACTTTATACAAGCCATTTACTGCTTCAAAGCATTGGTTGTGGGTTTTTATCCCATTTGGGACCAAATTTTAACAAGTCTTTCTTCACACTTCTAAACATTCTTTATGCATGTGTAGCAGTTGTAATCAATCAAATTCATTGTATTATAACATATTGTAAACTAAAATAACTTTATTCAAGCCATTTACTGCCTCAAAGCATTGGTTGTGGGTTCTTATCCCATTTGGGACCAAATTTTAACAAGTCTTTCTTCACACTTCTAAAGATTCTTCATCCATCTCTAGTACTTATAATCAATCAAATTCATTGTATTCTAACATATTCTAACCCAAAATAACTTTATACAAGCCATTTACTGCCTCAAAGCATTGGTTGTGGGTTTTTATCCCATTTGGGACCAAATTTCAACAAGTCTTTCTTCACACTTCTAAACATTCTTTATGCATGTCTAGGACTTGTAATCAATCAAATTCATTGTATTATAACATATTCTAACCCAGAATAACCTTATACAAGCCATTACTGCCTGAAAGCAATGATTGTGGGTTCTTATCCCATTTGGGACCAGATTTCAATAAGTCTTTCTTCACACTTCTAAACATTCTTTATGCATGTCTAGCACTTGTAATCAATCAAATTCATTGTATTATAACATATTCTAACAAAACATAACTTTATACAGTCCCTTTACAGCCTCAAAGCATTGGTTGTGGGTTGTTATCCCATTTGGGACCAGATTTCAATAAGTCTTTCTTCACACTTCTAAAGATTCTTCATCCATCTCTAGTACTTATAATCAATCAAATTCATTGTATTATAACATATTCTAACCCAAAATAACTTTATACAAGCCATTTACTGCCTCAAAGCATTGGTTGTGGGTTTTTATCCTATTTGGGACCAAATTTCAACAAGTCTTTCTTCACACTTCTAAACATTCTTTATGCATGTCTAGCACTTGTAATCAATCAAATTCATTGTATTATAACATATTCTAACAAAAAATAACTTTATACAGTCTATTTACAGCCTCAAAGCATTGGTTGTGGGTTCTTATCCCATCTGGGACCAGATTTCAATAAGTCTTGCTTCACACTTCTAAAGATTCTTCATCCATCTCTAGCACTTGTAATCAATCAAATTCATTGTATTATAACATATTCTAACCCAAAATAACTTTTTACAAGCCATTTATAGCCTCAAGGCATTGCTTGTGGATTCTTATCCCATTTGGGACCAGATTTCAATAAGTCTTTCTTTACACTTCTAAAGATTCTTCATCCATCTCTAGGGCTTGTAATCAATCAAATTCATTGTCTTATAACATATTCTAACTCAAAATAGCCTTATACAAGCTATTTACTGCCTCAAAGCAATGGTTGTGGGTTCTTATCCCATTTAGGACAAATTTCAACAAGTCTTTCTTCACACTTCTAAACATTCTTCATCCATCTCTAGCACTTGTAATCAATCAAATTCATTGTATTATAACATATTCTAATCCAAAATAACTTTATACAATCCATTTACAGCCTCAAAGCATTGGTTGTGGGTTCTTATCCCATTTGGGACCAAATTTCAACAAGTCTTTCTTCACACTTCTAAAAATTCTTCATCCATCTCTAGCACTTGTAATCAATCAAATTCATTGTATTATAACATATTCTAACCCAAAATAACTTTATACAAGCCATTTACTGCCTCAAAGCATTGGTTGTGGGTTCTTATCCCATTTGGGACCAGATTTCAATAAGTCTTTCTTCACACTTCTAAACATTCTTCATCCATCTCTAGCACTTGTAATCAATCAAATTCATTGTATTATAACATATTCTAATCCAAAATAACTTTATACAAGCCATTTACTGCCTCAAAGCATTGGTTGTGGGTTTTTATCCCATTTGGGACCAAATTTTAACAAGTCTTTCTTCACACTTCTAAACATTCTTTATGCATGTCTAGCACTTGTAATCAATCAAATTCATTGTATTATAACATATTGTAACCTAAAATAACTTTATACAAGCCATTTACTGCCTCAAAGCATTGGTTGTGGGTTCTTATCCCAATTGGGACCAGATTTCAATAAGTCTTTCTTCACACTTCTAAACATTCTTCATCCATCTCTAGGGCTTGTAATCAATCAAATTCATTGTATTATAACATATTCTAACCCAAAATAACTTTATACAAGCCATTTACTGCCTCAAAGCATTGGTTGTGGGTTTTTATCCTATTTGGGACCAAATTTCAACAAGTCTTTCTTCACACTTCTAAACATTCTTTATGCATGTCTAGCACTTGTAATCAATCAAATTCATTGTATTATAACATATTCTAACAAAAAATAACTTTATACAGTCCATTTACAGCCTCAAAGCATTGGTTGTGGGTTCTTATCCCATCTGGGACCAGATTTCAATAAGTCTTGCTTCACACTTCTAAAGATTCTTCATCCATCTCTAGCACTTGTAATCAATCAAATTCATTGTATTATAACATATTCTAATCCAAAATAACTTTATACAAGCCATTTACTGCCTCAAAGCATTGGTTGTGGGTTTTTATCCCATTTGGGACCAAATTTTAACAAGTCTTTCTTCACACTTCTAAACATTCTTTATGCATGTCTAGCACTTGTAATCAATCGAATTCATTGTATTATAACATATTGTAACCTAAAATAACTTTATACAAGCCATTTACTGCCTCAAAGCATTGGTTGTGGGTTCTTATCCCATTTGGGACCAGATTTCAATAAGTCTTTCTTCACACTTCTAAACATTCTTCATCCATCTCTAGGGCTTGTAATCAATCAAATTCATTGTATTATAACATATTCTAACCCAAAATAACTTTATACAAGCCATTTACTGCCTCAAAGCATTGGTTGTGGGTTCTTATCCCATTTGGGACCAGATTTCAATAAGTCTTTCTTCATACTTCTAAAGATTCTTCATCCATCTCTAGTACTTATAATCAATCAAATTCATTGTATTATAACATATTCTAACCCAAAATAACCTTATACAAGCCATTTACTGCCTCAAAGCATTGGTTGTGGGTTTTTATCCTATTTGGGACCAAATTTCAACAAGTCTTTCTTCACACTTCTAAACATTCTTTATGCATGTCTAGCACTTGTAATCAATCAAATTCATTGTATTATAACATATTCTAACAAAAAATAACTTTATACAGTCCATTTACAGCCTCAAAGCATTGGTTGTGGGTTCTTATCCCATCTGGGACCAGATTTCAATAAGTCTTGCTTCACACTTCTAAAGATTCTTCATCCATCTCTAGCACTTGTAATCAATCAAATTCATTGTATTATAACATATTCTAATCCAAAATAACTTTATACAAGCCATTTACTGCCTCAAAGCATTGGTTGTGGGTTTTTATCCCATTTGGGACCAAATTTTAACAAGTCTTTCTTCACACTTCTAAACATTCTTTATGCATGTCTAGCACTTGTAATCAATCAAATTCATTGTATTATAACATATTGTAACCTAAAATAACTTTATACAAGCCATTTACTGCCTCAAAGCATTGGTTGTGGGTTCTTATCCCATTTGGGACCAGATTTCAATAAGTCTTTCTTCACACTTCTAAACATTCTTCATCCATCTCTAGGGCTTGTAATCAATCAAATTCATTGTATTATAACATATTCTAACCCAAAATAACTTTATACAAGCCATTTACTGCCTCAAAGCATTGGTTGTGGGTTTTTATCCTATTTGGGACCAAATTTCAACAAGTCTTTCTTCACACTTCTAAACATTCTTTATGCATGTCTAGCACTTGTAATCAATCAAATTCGTTGTATTATATCATATTCTAACCCAAAATAACCTTATACAAGCCATTACTGCCTGAAAGCAATGATTGTGGGTTCTTATCCCATTTGGGACCAGATTTCAATAAGTCTTTCTTCACACTTCTAAACATTCTTTATGCATGTCTAGCACTTGTAATCAATCAAATTCATTGTATTATAACATATTCTAATCCAAAATAACTTTATACAGTCCATTTACAGCCTCAAAGCATTGGTTGTGGGTTCTTATCCCATCTGGGACCAGATTTCAATAAGTCTTGCTTCACACTTCTAAAGATTCTTCATCGATCTCTAGCACTTGTAATCAATCAAATTCATTGTATTATAACATATTCTAACCCAAAATAACTTTATACAAGCCATTTACTGCCTCAAAGCAATGGTTGTGGGTTCTTATCCCATTTGGGACCAAATTTCAACAAGTCTTTCTTCACACTTCTAAACATTCTTCATCCATCTCTAGGGCTTGTAATCAATCAAATTCATTGTATTATAACATATTCTAACCCAAAATAACTTTATACAAGCCATTTACTGCCTCAAAGCATTGGTTGTGGGTTCTTATCCCATTTGGGACCAAATTTTAACAAGTCTTTCTTCACACTTCTAAACATTCTTCATCCATCTCTAGTACTTGTAATCAATCAAATTCATTGTATTATAACATATTCTAATCCAAAATAACTTTATACAAGCCATTTACTGCCTCAAAGCATTGGTTGTGGGTTCTTATCCCATCTGGGACCAGATTTCAATAAGTCTTTCTTCACACTTCTAAAGATTCTTCATCGATCTCTAGGACTTGTAATCAATCAAATTCATTGTATTATAACATATTCTAACCCAAAATAACTTTATACAAGCCATTTACTGCCTCAAAGCAATGGTTGTGGGTTCTTATCCCATTTGGGACCAAATTTCAACAAGTCTTTCTTCACACTTCTAAACATTCTTCATCCATCTCTAGGGCTTGTAATCAATCAAATTCATTGTATTATAACATATTCTAACCCAAAATAACTTTATACAAGCCATTTACTGCCTCAAAGCATTGGTTGTGGGTTCTTATCCCATTTGGGACCAAATTTTAACAAGTCTTTCTTCACACTTCTAAAGATTCTTCATCCATCTCTAGTACTTATAATCAATCAAATTCATTGTATTATAACATATTCTAACCCAAAATAACTTTATACAAGCCATTTACTGCCTCAAAGCATTGGTTGTGGGTTCTTATCCCATTTCGGACCAGATTTCAATAAGTCTTTCTTCACACTTCTAAAGATTCTTCATCCATCTCTAGTACTTATAATCAATCAAATTCATTGTATTATAACATATTCTAACCCAAAATAACTTTATACAAGCCATTTACTGCCTCAAGGCATTGGTTGTGGGTTTTTATCCCATTTGGGACCAAATTTCAACAAGTCTTTCTTCACACTTCTAAACATTCTTTATGTATGTCTAGCACTTGTAATCAATCAAATTCATTGTATTATAACATATTCTAACAAAAAATAACTTTATACAGTCCATTTACAGCCTCAAAGCATTGGTTGTGGGTTCTTATCCCATTTGGGACCAAATTTTAACAAGTCTTTCTTCACACTTCTAAACATTCTTTATGCATGTCTAGCACTTGTAATCAATCAAATTCATTGTATTATAACATATTGTAACCTAAAATAACTTTATACAAGCCATTTACTGCCTCAAAGCATTGGTTGTGGGTTCTTATCCCATTTGGGACCACATTTCAATAAGTCTTTCTTCACACTTCTAAACATTCTTTATGCATGTCTAGCACTTGTAATCAATCAAATTCATTGTATTATAACATATTGTAACCTAAAATAACTTTATACAAGCCATTTACTGCCTCAAAGCATTGGTTGTGGGTTCTTATCCCATTTGGGACCAGATTTCAATAAGTCTTTCTTCACACTTTTAAACATTCTTCATCCATCTCTAGGGCTTGTAATCAATCAAATTCATTGTATTATAACATATTCTAACCCAAAATAACTTTATACAAGCCATTTACTGCCTCAAAGCATTGGTTGTGGGTTTTTATCCTATTTGGGACCAAATTTCAACAAGTCTTTCTTCACACTTCTAAACATTCTTTATGCATGTCTAGCACTTGTAATCAATCAAATTCGTTGTATTATATCATATTCTAACCCAAAATAACCTTATACAAGCCATTACTGCCTGAAAGCAATGATTGTGGGTTCTTATCCCATTTGGGACCAGATTTCAATAAGTCTTTCTTCACACTTCTAAACATTCTTTATGCATGTCTAGCACTTGTAATCAATCAAATTCATTGTATTATAACATATTCTAACCCAAAATAACTTTATACAGTCCATTTACAGCCTCAAAGCATTGGTTGTGGGTTCTTATCCCATCTGGGACCAGATTTCAATAAGTCTTGCTTCACACTTCTAAAGATTCTTCATCGATCTCTAGCACTTGTAATCAATCAAATTCATTGTATTATAACATATTCTAACCCAAAATAACTTTATACAAGCCATTTACTGCCTCAAAGCAATGGTTGTGGGTTCTTATCCCATTTGGGACCAAATTTCAACAAGTCTTTCTTCACACTTCTAAACATTCTTCATCCATCTCTAGGGCTTGTAATCAATCAAATTCATTGTATTATAACATATTCTAACCCAAAATAACTTTATACAAGCCATTTACTGCCTCAAAGCATTGGTTGTGGGTTCTTATCCCATTTGGGACCAAATTTTAACAAGTCTTTCTTCACACTTCTAAAGATTCTTCATCCATCTCTAGTACTTATAATCAATCAAATTCATTGTATTATAACATATTCTAACCCAAAATAACTTTATACAAGCCATTTACTGCCTCAAAGCATTGGTTGTGGGTTCTTATCCCATTTCGGACCAGATTTCAATAAGTCTTTCTTCACACTTCTAAAGATTCTTCATCCATCTCTAGTACTTATAATCAATCAAATTCATTGTATTATAACATATTCTAACCCAAAATAACTTTATACAAGCCATTTACTGCCTCAAAGCATTGGTTGTGGGTTTTTATCCCATTTGGGACCAAATTTCAACAAGTCTTTCTTCACACTTCTAAACATTCTTTATGTATGTCTAGCACTTGTAATCAATCAAATTCATTGTATTATAACATATTCTAACAAAAAATAACTTTATACAGTCCATTTACAGCCTCAAAGCATTGGTTGTGGGTTCTTATCCCATCTGGGACCAGATTTCAATAAGTCTTGCTTCACACTTCTAAAGATTCTTCATCCATCTCAAGCACTTGTAATCAATCAAATTCATTGTATTATAACATATTCTAATCCAAAATAACTTTATACAAGCCATTTACTGCTTCAAAGCATTGGTTGTGGGTTTTTATCCCATTTGGGACCAAATTTTAACAAGTCTTTCTTCACACTTCTAAACATTCTTTATGCATGTCTAGCCCTTGTAATCAATCAAATTCATTGTATTATAACATATTGTAACCTAAAATAACTTTATTCAAGCCATTTACTGCCTCAAAGCATTGGTTGTGGGTTCTTATCCCATTTGGGACCAAATTTTAACAAGTCTTTCTTCACACTTCTAAAGATTCTTCATCCATCTCTAGTACTTATAATCAATCAAATTCATTGTATTATAACATATTCTAACCCAAAATAACTTTATACAAGCCATTTACTGCCTCAAAGCATTGGTTGTGGGTTTTTATCCCATTTGGGACCAAATTTCAACAAGTCTTTCTTCACACTTCTAAACATTCTTTATGCATGTCTAGGACTTGTAATCAATCAAATTCATTGTATTATATCATATTCTAACCCAAAATAACCTTATACAAGCCATTACTGCCTGAAAGCAATGATTGTGGGTTCTTATCCCATTTGGGACCAGATTTCAATAAGTCTTTCTTCACACTTCTAAACATTCTTTATGCATGTCTAGCACTTGTAATCAATCAAATTCATTGTATTATAACATATTCTAACAAAACATAACTTTATACAGTCCATTTACAGCCTCAAAGCATTGGTTGTGGGTTCTTATCCCATTTGGGACCAGATTTCAATAAGTCTTTCTTCACACTTCTAAACATTCTTCATCCATCTCTAGCACTTGTAATCAATCAAATTCATTGTATTATAACATATTCTAACCCAAAATAACTTTATACAAGCCATTTACTGCCTCAAAGCAATGGTTGTGGGTTCTTATCCCATTTGGGACCAAATTTCAACAAGTCTTTCTTCACACTTCTAAACATTCTTCATCCATCTCTAGGGCTTGTAATCAATCAAATTCATTGTATTATAACATATTCTAACCCAAAATAACTTTATACAAGCCATTTACTGCCTCAAAGCATTGGTTGTGGGTTCTTATCCCATTTGGGACCAAATTTTAACAAGTCTTTCTTCACACTTCTAAAGATTCTTCATCCATCTCTAGTACTTATAATCAATCAAATTCATTGTATTATAACATATTCTAACCCAAAATAACTTTATACAAGCCATTTACTGCCTCAAAGCATTGGTTGTGGGTTCTTATCCCATTTCGGACCAGATTTCAATAAGTCTTTCTTCACACTTCTAAAGATTCTTCATCCATCTCTAGTACTTATAATCAATCAAATTCATTGTATTATAACATATTCTAACCCAAAATAACTTTATACAAGCCATTTACTGCCTCAAAGCATTGGTTGTGGGTTTTTATCCCATTTGGGACCAAATTTCAACAAGTCTTTCTTCACACTTCTAAACATTCTTTATGTATGTCTAGCACTTGTAATCAATCAAATTCATTGTATTATAACATATTCTAACAAAAAATAACTTTATACAGTCCATTTACAGCCTCAAAGCATTGGTTGTGGGTTCTTATCCCATCTGGGACCAGATTTCAATAAGTCTTGCTTCACACTTCTAAAGATTCTTCATCCATCTCAAGCACTTGTAATCAATCAAATTCATTGTATTATAACATATTCTAATCCAAAATAACTTTATACAAGCCATTTACTGCTTCAAAGCATTGGTTGTGGGTTTTTATCCCATTTGGGACCAAATTTTAACAAGTCTTTCTTCACACTTCTAAACATTCTTTATGCATGTCTAGCCCTTGTAATCAATCAAATTCATTGTATTATAACATATTGTAACCTAAAATAACTTTATTCAAGCCATTTACTGCCTCAAAGCATTGGTTGTGGGTTCTTATCCCATTTGGGACCAAATTTTAACAAGTCTTTCTTCACACTTCTAAACATTCTTTATGCATGTCTAGGACTTGTAATCAATCAAATTCATTGTATTATATCATATTCTAACCCAAAATAACCTTATACAAGCCATTACTGCCTGAAAGCAATGATTGTGGGTTCTTATCCCATTTGGGACCACATTTCAATAAATCTTTCTTCACACTTCTAAACATTCTTTATGCATGTCTAGCACTTGTAATCAATCAAATTCATTGTATTATAACATATTCTAACAAAACATAACTTTATACAAGCCATTTACTGCCTCAAAGCATTGGTTGTGGGTTCTTATCCCATTTGGGACCAGATTTCAATAAGTCTTTCTTCACACTTCTAAAGATTCTTCATCCATCTCTAGTACTTATAATCAATCAAATTCATTGTATTATAACATATTCTAACCCAAAATAACTTTATACAAGCCATTTACTGCCTCAAAGCATTGGTTGTGGGTTTTTATCCTATTTGGGACCAAATTTCAACAAGTCTTTCTTCACACTTCTAAACATTCTTTATGCATGTCTAGCACTTGTAATCAATCAAATTCATTGTATTATAACATATTCTAATCCAAAATAACTTTATACAAGCCATTTACTGCCTCAAAGCATTGGTTGTGGGTTTTTATCCCATTTGGGACAAAATTTCAACAAGTCTTTCTTCACACTTCTAAACATTCTTTATGCATGTCTAGCACTTGTAATCAATCAACTTCATTGTATTATAACATATTGTAACCCAAAATAACTTTATACAAGCCATTTACTGCCTCAAAGCATTGGTTGTGGGTTCTTATCCCATTTGGGACCAGATTTCAATAAGTCTTTCTTCACACTTCTAAACATTCTTCATCCATCTCTAGCACTTGTAATCAATCAAATTCATTGTATTATAACATATTCTAACCCAAAATAACTTTATACAAGCCATTTACTGCCTCAAAGCATTGGTTGTGGGTTCTTATCCCATTTGGGACCAGATTTCAACAAGTCTTTCTTCACACTTCTAAACATTCTTCATCCATCTCTAGGACTTCTAATCAATCAAATTCATTGTATTATAACATATTCTAACCCAAAATAACTTTATACAAGCCATTTACTGCCTCAAAGCATTGGTTGTGGGTTCTTATCCCATTTGGGACCAGATTTCAATAAGTCTTTCTTCACACTTCTAAACATTCTTCATCCATCTCTAGCACTTGTAATCAATCAAATTCATTGTATTATAACATATTCTAACCCAAAATAACTTTATTCAATCCAGTTACAGCCTCAAAGCATTGGTTGTGGGTTCTTATCCCATTTAGGACCAAATTTCAACAAGTCTTTCTTCACACTTCTAAACATTCTTCATCCATCTCTTGGACTTGTAATGAATCAAATTCATTTTATTATAACATATTCTAACCCAAAATAACTTTATACAAGCCATTTACTGCCTCAAAGCATTGGTTGTGGGTTCTTATCCCATTTGGGACCACATTTCAATAAATCTTTCTTCACACTTCTAAACATTCTTCATCCATCTCTAGCACTTGTAATCAATCAAATTCATTTTATTATAACATATTCTAACCCAAAATAACTTTATACAAGCCATTTACTGCCTCAAAGCATTGGTTGTGGGTTCTTATCCCATTTGGGACCAGATTTCAATAAGTCTTTCTTCACACTTCTAAACATTCTTCATCCATCTCTAGCACTTGTAATCAATCAAATTCATTGTATTATAACATATTCTAACCCAAAATAACTTTATTCAATCCATTTACAGCCTCAAAGCATTGGTTGTGGGTTCTTATCCCATTTAGGACCAAATTTCAACAAGTCTTTCTTCACACTTCTAAACATTCTTCATCCATCTCTTGGACTTGTAATGAATCAAATTCATTTTATTATAACATATTCTAACCCAAAATAACTTTATACAAGCCATTTACTGCCTCAAAGCATTGGTTGTGGGTTCTTATCCCATTTGGGACCAGATTTCAATAAGTCTTTCTTCACACTTCTAAACATTCTTCATCCATCTCTAGCACTTGTAATCAATCAAATTCATTGTATTATAACATATTCTAACCCAAAATAACTTTATACAATCCATTTACAGCCTCAAAGCATTTGTTGTGGGTTGTTATCCCATTCGGGACCAAATTTTAACAAGTCTTTCTTCACACTTCTAAAGATTCTTCATCCATCTCTAGTACTTATAATCAATCAAATTCATTGTATTATAACTTTATTCTAACCCAAAATAACTTTATACAAGCCATTTACTGCCTCAAAGCATTGGTTGTGGGTTCTTATCCCATTTGCGACCAGATTTCAATAAGTCTTTCTTCACACTTCTAAACATTCTTCATCCATCTCTTGGACTTGTAATGAATCAAATTCATTGTATTATAACATATTCTAACCCAAAATAACTTTATACAAGCCATTTACTGCCTCAAAGCATTGGTTGTGGGTTCTTATCCCATCTGGGACCAGATTTCAATAAGTCTTGCTTCACACTTCTAAAGATTCTTCATCCATCTCTAGCACTTGTAATCAATCAAATTCATTGTATTATAACATATTCTAACCCAAAATAACTTTATACAAGCCATTTACTGCTTCAAAGCATAGGTTGTGGGTTCTTATCCCATTTAGGACCAAATTTCAACAAGTCTTTCTTCACACTTCTAAACATTCTTCATCCATCTCTAGCACTTGTAATCAATCAAATTCATAGTATTATAACATATTCTAATCCAAAATAACTTTATACAATCCATTTACAGCCTCAAAGCATTGGTTGTGGGTTCTTATCCCATTTAGGACCAAATTTCAACAAGTCTTTCTTCACACTTCTAAACATTCTTCATCCATCTCTAGCACTTGTAATCAATCAAATTCATTGTATTATAACATATTCTAACCCAAAATAACTTTATACAATCCATTTACAGCCTCAAAGCATTGGTTGTGGGTTCTTATCCCATTTAGGACCAAATTTCAACAAGTCTTTCTTCACACTTCTAAACATTCTTCATCCATCTCTTGGACTTGCAATGAATCAAATTCATTGTATTATAACATATTCTAACCCAAAATAACTTTATACAAGCCATTTACTGCCTCAAAGCATTGGTTGTGGGTTCTTATGCCATTTGGGACCAGATTTCAATAATTCTTTCTTCACACTTCTAAACATTATTCATCCATCTCTAGGGCTTGTAATCAATCAAATTCATTGTATTATAACATATTCTAACCCAAAATAACTTTATTCAATCCATTTACAGCCTCAAAGCATTGGTTGTGGGTTCTTATCCCATTTGGGACCAGATTTCAATAAGTCTTTCTTCACACTTCTAAACATTCTTCATCCATCTCTAGGGCTTGTAATTAATCAAATTCATTGTATTATAACATATTCTAACCCAAAATAACTTTATACAAGCCATTTACTGCCTCAAAGCATTGGTTGTGGGTTTTTATCCCATTTGGGACAAAATTTCAACAAGTCTTTCTTCACACTTCTAAACATTCTTTATGCATGTCTAGCACTTGTAATCAATCAACTTCATTGTATTATAACATATTGTAACCCAAAATAACTTTATACAAGCCATTTACTGCCTCAAAGCATTGGTTGTGGGTTCTTATCCCATCTGGGACCAGATTTCAATAAGTCTTGCTTCACACTTCTAAAGATTCTTCATCCATCTCTAGCACTTGTAATCAATCAAATTCATTGTATTATAACATATTCTAACCCAAAATAACTTTATACAAGCCATTTACTGCCTCAAAGCATAGGTTGTGGGTTCTTATCCCATTTAGGACCAAATTTCAATAAGTCTTTCTTCACACTTCTAAACATTCTTCATCCATCTCTAGGGCTTGTAATCAATCAAATTCATTGTATTATAACATATTCTAACCCAAAATAACTTTATACAAGCCATTTACTGCCTCAAAGCATTGGTTGTGGGTTTTTATCCCATTTGGGACCAAATTTCAACAAGTCTTTCTTCACACTTCTAAACATTCTTTATGCATGTCTAGCACTTGTAATCAATCAAATTCATTGTATTATATCATATTCTAACCCAAAATAACCTTATACAAGCCATTTACTGCCTGAAAGCAATGATTGTGGGTTCTTATCCCATTTGGGACCAGAGTTCAATAAGTCTTGCTTCACACTTCTAAAGATTCTTCATCCATCTCTAGCACTTGTAATCAATCAAATTCATTGTATTATAACATATTCTAACCCAAAATAACTTTATACAATCCATTTACAGCCTCAAAGCATTGGTTGTGGGTTCTTATCCCATTTAGGACCAAATTTCAACAAGTCTTTCTTCACACTTCTAAACATTCTTCATCCATCTCTTAGATTGCAATGAATCAAATTCATTGTATTATAACATATTCTAACCCAAAATAACTTTATACAAGCCATTTACTGCCTCAAAGCATTGGTTGTGGGTTCTTATCCCATTTGGGACCAGATTTCAATAATTCTTTCTTCACACTTCTAAACATTATTCATCCATCTCTAGGGCTTGTAATCAATCAAATTCATTGTATTATAACATATTCTAACCCAAAATAACTTTATTCAATCCATTTACAGCCCCAAAGCATTGGTTGTGGGTTCTTATCCCATTTGGGACCAGATTTCAATAAGTCTTTCTTCACACTTCTAAACATTCTTCATCCATCTCTAGGGCTTGTAATTAATCAAATTCATTGTATTATAACATATTCTAACCCAAAATAACTTTATACAAGCCATTTACTGCCTCAAAGCATTGGTTGTGGGTTTTTATCCCATTTGGGACAAAATTTCAACAAGTCTTTCTTCACACTTCTAAACATTCTTTATGCATGTCTAGCACTTGTAATCAATCAACTTCATTGTATTATAACATATTGTAACCCAAAATAACTTTATACAAGCCATTTACTGCCTCAAAGCATTGGTTGTGGGTTCTTATCCCATCTGGGACCAGATTTCAATAAGTCTTGCTTCACACTTCTAAAGATTCTTCATCCATCTCTAGCACTTGTAATCAATCAAATTCATTGTATTATAACATATTCTAACCCAAAATAACTTTATACAAGCCATTTACTGCCTCAAAGCATAGGTTGTGGGTCCTTATCCCATTTAGGACCAAATTTCAACAAGTCTTTCTTCACACTTCTAAACATTCTTCATCCATCTCTAGCACTTGTAATCAATCAAATTCATAGTATTATAACATATTCTAATCCAAAATAACTTTATACAATCCATTTACACCCTCAAAGCATTGGTTGTGGGTTCTTATCCCATTTAGGACCAAATTTCAACAAGTCTTTCTTCACACTTCTAAACATTCTTCATCCATCTCTAGCACTTGTAATCAATCAAATTCATTGTATTATAACATATTCTAACCCAAAATAACTTTATACAATCCATTTACAGCCTCAAAGCATTGGTTGTGGGTTCTTATCCCATTTAGGACCAAATTTCAACAAGTCTTTCTTCACACTTCTAAACATTCTTCATCCATCTCTTGGATTGCAATGAATCAAATTCATTGTATTATAACATATTCTAACCCAAAATAACTTTATACAAGCCATTTACTGCCTCAAAGCATTGGTTGTGGGTTCTTATCCCATTTGGGACCAGATTTCAATAATTCTTTCTTCACACTTCTAAACATTATTCATCCATCTCTAGGGCTTGTAATCAATCAAATTCATTGTATTATAACATATTCTAACCCAAAATAACTTTATTCAATCCATTTACAGCCTCAAAGCATTGGTTGTGGGTTCTTATCCCATTTGGGACCAGATTTCAATAAGTCTTTCTTCACACTTCTAAACATTCTTCATCCATCTCTAGGGCTTGTAATTAATCAAATTCATTGTATTATAACATATTCTAACCCAAAATAACTTTATACAAGCCATTTACTGCCTCAAAGCATTGGTTGTGGGTTTTTATCCCATTTGGGACAAAATTTCAACAAGTCTTTCTTCACACTTCTAAACATTCTTTATGCATGTCTAGCACTTGTAATCAATCAACTTCATTGTATTATAACATATTGTAACCCAAAATAACTTTATACAAGCCATTTACTGCCTCAAAGCATTGGTTGTGGGTTCTTATCCCATCTGGGACCAGATTTCAATAAGTCTTGCTTCACACTTCTAAAGATTCTTCATCCATCTCTAGCACTTGTAATCAATCAAATTCATTGTATTATAACATATTCTAACCCAAAATAACTTTATACAAGCCATTTACTGCCTCAAAGCATAGGTTGTGGGTTCTTATCCCATTTAGGACCAAATTTCAACAAGTCTTTCTTCACACTTCTAAACATTCTTCATCCATCTCTAGCACTTGTAATCAATCAAATTCATAGTATTATAACATATTCTAATCCAAAATAACTTTATACAATCCATTTACAGCCTCAAAGCATTGGTTGTGGGTTCTTATCCCATTTAGGACCAAATTTCAACAAGTCTTTCTTCACACTTCTAAACATTCTTCATCCATCTCTAGCACTTGTAATCAATCAAATTCATTGTATTATAACATATTCTAACCCAAAATAACTTTATACAATCCATTTACAGCCTCGAAGCATTGGTTGTGGGTTCTTATCCCATTTAGGACCAAATTTCAACAAGTCTTTCTTCACACTTCTAAACATTCTTCATCCATCTCTTGGATTGCAATGAATCAAATTCATTGTATTATAACATATTCTAACCCAAAATAACTTTATACAAGCCATTTACTGCCTCAAAGCATTGGTTGTGGGTTCTTATCCCATTTGGGACCAGATTTCAACAAGTCTTTCTTCACACTTCTAAACATTCTTCATCCATCTCTAGGACTTCTAATCAATCAAATTCATTGTATTATAACATATTCTAACCCAAAATAACTTTATACAAGCCATTTACTGCCTCAAAGCATTGGTTGTGGGTTCTTATCCCATTTGGGACCAGATTTCAATAAGTCTTTCTTCACACTTCTAAACATTCTTCATCCATCTCTAGCACTTGTAATCAATCAAATTCATTGTATTATAACATATTCTAACCCAAAATAACTTTATTCAATCCATTTACAGCCTCAAAGCATTGGTTGTGGGTTCTTATCCCATTTAGGACCAAATTTCAACAAGTCTTTCTTCACACTTCTAAACATTCTTCATCCATCTCTTGGACTTGTAATGAATCAAATTCATTTTATTATAACATATTCTAACCCAAAATAACTTTATACAAGCCATTTACTGCCTCAAAGCATTGGTTGTGGGTTCTTATCCCATTTGGGACCAGATTTCAATAAGTCTTTCTTCACACTTCTAAACATTCTTCATCCATCTCTAGCACTTGTAATCAATCAAATTCATTGTATTATAACATATTCTAACCCAAAATAACTTTATACAATCCATTTACAGCCTCAAAGCATTTGTTGTGGGTTGTTATCCCATTTGGGACCAAATATTAACAAGTCTTTCTTCACACTTCTAAAGATTCTTCATCCATCTCTAGTACTTATAATCAATCAAATTCATTGTATTATAACTTTATTCTAACCCAAAATAACTTTATACAAGCCATTTACTGCCTCAAAGCATTGGTTGTGGGTTCTTATCCCATTTGCGACCAGATTTCAATAAGTCTTTCTTCACACTTCTAAACATTCTTCATCCATCTCTTGGACTTGTAATGAATCAAATTCATTGTATTATAACATATTCTAACCCAAAATAACTTTATACAAGCCATTTACTGCCTCAAAGCATTGGTTGTGGGTTCTTATCCCATCTGGGACCAGATTTCAATAAGTCTTGCTTCACACTTCTAAAGATTCTTCATCCATCTCTAGCACTTGTAATCAATCAAATTCATTGTATTATAACATATTCTAACCCAAAATAACTTTATACAAGCAATTTACTGCCTCAAAGCATAGGTTGTGGGTTCTTATCCCATTTAGGACCAAATTTCAACAAGTCTTTCTTCACACTTCTAAACATTCTTCATCCATCTCTTAGATTGCAATGAATCAAATTCATTGTATTATAACATATTCTAACCCAAAATAACTTTATACAAGCCATTTACTGCCTCAAAGCATTGGTTGTGGGTTCTTATCCCATTTGGGACCAGATTTCAATAATTCTTTCTTCACACTTCTAAACATTATTCATCCATCTCTAGGGCTTGTAATCAATCAAATTCATTGTATTATAACATATTCTAACCCAAAATAACTTTATTCAATCCATTTACAGCCTCAAAGCATTGGTTGTGGGTTCTTATCCCATTTGGGACCAGATTTCAATAAGTCTTTCTTCACACTTCTAAACATTCTTCATCCATCTCTAGGGCTTGTAATTAATCAAATTCATTGTATTATAACATATTCTAACCCAAAATAACTTTATACAAGCCATTTACTGCCTCAAAGCATTGGTTGTGGGTTTTTATCCCATTTGGGACAAAATTTCAACAAGTCTTTCTTCACACTTCTAAACATTCTTTATGCATGTCTAGCACTTGTAATCAATCAACTTCATTGTATTATAACATATTGTAACCCAAAATAACTTTATACAAGCCATTTACTGCCTCAAAGCATTGGTTGTGGGTTCTTATCCCATCTGGGACCAGATTTCAATAAGTCTTGCTTCACACTTCTAAAGATTCTTCATCCATCTCTAGCACTTGTAATCAATCAAATTCATTGTATTATAACATATTCTAACCCAAAATAACTTTATACAAGCCATTTACTGCCTCAAAGCATAGGTTGTGGGTTCTTATCCCATTTAGGACCAAATTTCAACAAGTCTTTCTTCACACTTCTAAACATTCTTCATCCATCTCTAGCACTTGTAATCAATCAAATTCATAGTATTATAACATATTCTAATCCAAAATAACTTTATACAATCCATTTACAGCCTCAAAGCATTGGTTGTGGGTTCTTATCCCATTTAGGACCAAATTTCAACAAGTCTTTCTTCACACTTCTAAACATTCTTCATCCATCTCTAGCACTTGTAATCAATCAAATTCATTGTATTATAACATATTCTAACCCAAAATAACTTTATACAATCCATTTACAGCCTCGAAGCATTGGTTGTGGGTTCTTATCCCATTTAGGACCAAATTTCAACAAGTCTTTCTTCACACTTCTAAACATTCTTCATCCATCTCTTGGATTGCAATGAATCAAATTCATTGTATTATAACATATTCTAACCCAAAATAACTTTATACAAGCCATTTACTGCCTCAAAGCATTGGTTGTGGGTTCTTATCCCATTTGGGACCAGATTTCAACAAGTCTTTCTTCACACTTCTAAACATTCTTCATCCATCTCTAGGACTTCTAATCAATCAAATTCATTGTATTATAACATATTCTAACCCAAAATAACTTTATACAAGCCATTTACTGCCTCAAAGCATTGGTTGTGGGTTCTTATCCCATTTGGGACCAGATTTCAATAAGTCTTTCTTCACACTTCTAAACATTCTTCATCCATCTCTAGCACTTGTAATCAATCAAATTCATTGTATTATAACATATTCTAACCCAAAATAACTTTATTCAATCCATTTACAGCCTCAAAGCATTGGTTGTGGGTTCTTATCCCATTTAGGACCAAATTTCAACAAGTCTTTCTTCACACTTCTAAACATTCTTCATCCATCTCTTGGACTTGTAATGAATCAAATTCATTTTATTATAACATATTCTAACCCAAAATAACTTTATACAAGCCATTTACTGCCTCAAAGCATTGGTTGTGGGTTCTTATCCCATTTGGGACCAGATTTCAACAAGTCTTTCTTCACACTTCTAAACATTCTTCATCCATCTCTAGGGCTTGTAATCAATCAAATTCATTGTATTATAACATATTCTAACCCAAAATAACTTTATACAATCCATTTACAGCCTCAAAGCATTTGTTGTGGGTTGTTATCCCATTTGGGACCAAATATTAACAAGTCTTTCTTCACACTTCTAAAGATTCTTCATCCATCTCTAGTACTTATAATCAATCAAATTCATTGTATTATAACTTTATTCTAACCCAAAATAACTTTATACAAGCCATTTACTGCCTCAAAGCATTGGTTGTGGGTTCTTATCCCATTTGCGACCAGATTTCAATAAGTCTTTCTTCACACTTCTAAACATTCTTCATCCATCTCTTGGACTTGTAATGAATCAAATTCATTGTATTATAACATATTCTAACCCAAAATAACTTTATACAAGCCATTTACTGCCTCAAAGCATTGGTTGTGGGTTCTTATCCCATCTGGGACCAGATTTCAATAAGTCTTGCTTCACACTTCTAAAGATTCTTCATCCATCTCTAGCACTTGTAATCAATCAAATTCATTGTATTATAACATATTCTAACCCAAAATAACTTTATACAAGCAATTTACTGCCTCAAAGCATAGGTTGTGGGTTCTTATCCCATTTAGGACCAAATTTCAACAAGTCTTTCTTCACACTTCTAAACATTCTTCATCCATCTCTAGCACTTGTAATCAATCAAATTCATAGTATTATAACATATTCTAATCCAAAATAACTTTATACAATCCATTTACAGCCTCAAAGCATTGGTTGTGGGTTCTTATCCCATTTAGGACCAAATTTCAACAAGTCTTTCTTCACACTTCTAAACATTCTTCATCCATCTCTAGCACTTGTAATCAATCAAATTCATTGTATTATAACATATTCTAACCCAAAATAACTTTATACAATCCATTTACAGCCTCAAAGCATTGGTTGTGGGTTCTTATCCCATTTAGGACCAAATTTCAACAAGTCTTTCTTCACACTTCTAAACATTCTTCATCCATCTCTTGGACTTGCAATGAATCAAATTCATTGTATTATAACATATTCTAACCCAAAATAACTTTATACAAGCCATTTACTGCCTCAAAGCATTGGTTGTGGGTTCTTATCCCATTTGGGACCAGATTTCAATAAGTCTTTCTTCACACTTCTAAACATTCTTCATCCATCTCTAGGGCTTGTAATCAATCAAATTCATTGTATTATAACATATTCTAACCCAAAATAACTTTATTCAATCCATTTACAGCCTCAAAGCATTGGTTGTGGGTTCTTATCCCATTTAGGACCAAATTTCAACAAAACTTTCTTCACACTTCTAAACATTCTTCATCCATCTCTTGGACTTGTAATGAATCAAATTCATTTTATTATAACATATTCTAACCCAAAATAACTTTATACAAGCCATTTACTGCCTCAAAGCATTGGTTGTGGGTTCTTATCCCATTTGGGACCACATTTCAATAAATCTTTCTTCACACTTCTAAACATTCTTCATCCATCTCTAGCACTTGTAATCAATCAAATTCATTTTATTATAACATATTCTAACCCAAAATAACTTTATACAAGCCATTTACTGCCTCAAAGCATTGGTTGTGGGTTCTTATCCCATTTGGGACCAGATTTCAATAAATCTTTCTTCACACTTCTAAACATTCTTCATCCATCTCTAGCACTTGTAATCAATCAAATTCATTGTATTATAACATATTCTAATCCAAAATAACTTTATACAAGCCATTTACTGCCTCAAAGCATTGGTTGTGGGTTTTTATCCCATTTGGGACAAAATTTCAACAAGTCTTTCTTCACACTTCTAAACATTCTTTATGCATGTCTAGCACTTGTAATCAATCAACTTCATTGTATTATAACATATTGTAACCCAAAATAACTTTATACAAGCCATTTACTGCCTCAAAGCATTGGTTGTGGGTTCTTATCCCATTTGGGACCAGATTTCAATAAGTCTTTCTTCAGACTTCTAAACCTTCTTCATCCATCTCTAGCACTTGTAATCAATCAAATTCATTGTATTATAACATATTCTAACCCAAAATAACTTTATACAAGCCATTTACTGCCTCAAAGCATTGGTTGTGGGTTCTTATCCCATTTGGGACCAGATTTCAACAAGTCTTTCTTCACACTTCTAAACATTCTTCATCCATCTCTAGGACTTCTAATCAATCAAATTCATTGTATTATAACATATTCTAACCCAAAATAACTTTATACAAGCCATTTACTGCCTCAAAGCGTTGGTTGTGGGTTCTTATCCCATTTGGGACCAGATTTCAATAAGTCTTTCTTCACACTTCTAAACATTCTTCATCCATCTCTAGCACTTGTAATCAATCAAATTCATTGTATTATAACATATTCTAACCCAAAATAACTTTATACAAGCCATTTACTGCCTCAAAGCATTGGTTGTGGGTTTTTATCCCATTTGGGACCAAATTTCAACAAGTCTTTCTTCACACTTCTAAACATTCTTCATCCAACTCTAGCACTTGTAATGAATCAAATTCATTGTATTATAACATATTCTAACCCAAAATAACTTTATACAAGCCATTTACTGCCTCAAAGCATTGGTTGTGGGTTCTTATGCCATTTGGGACCAGATTTCAATAATTCTTTCTTCACACTTCTAAACATTATTCATCCATCTCTAGGGCTTGTAATCAATCAAATTCATTGTATTATAACATATTCTAACCCAAAATAACTTTATACAAGCCATTTACTGCCTCAAAGCATTGGTTGTGGGTTCTTATCCCATTTGGGACCAGATTTCAATAAGTCTTTCTTCACACTTCTAAACATTCTTCATCCATCTCTAGCACTTGTAATCAATCAAATTCATTGTATTATAACATATTCTAACCCAAAATAACTTTATACAATCCATTTACAGCCTCAAAGCATTTGTTGTGGGTTGTTATCCCATTTGGGGCCAAATTTTAACAAGTCTTTCTTCACACTTCTAAAGATTCTTCATCCATCTCTAGTACTTATAATCATTCAAATTCATTGTATTATAACTTTATTCTAACCCAAAATAACTTTATACAAGCCATTTACTGCCTCAAAGCATTGGTTGTGGGTTCTTATCCCATTTGGGACCAGATTTCAATAAGTCTTTCTTCACACTTCTAAACATTCTTCATCCATCTCTTGGATTTGTAATCAATCAAATTCATTGTATTATAACATATTCTAACCCAAAATAACTTTATTCAATCCAGTTACAGCCTCAAAGCATTGGTTGTGGGTTCTTATCCCATTTAGGACCAAATTTCAACAAGTCTTTCTTCACACTTCTAAACATTCTTCATCCATCTCTTGGACTTGTAATGAATCAAATTCATTTTATTATAACATATTCTAACCCAAAATAACTTTATTCAATCCATTTACAGCCTCAAAGCATTGGTTGTGGGTTCTTATCCCATTTGGGACCAGATTTCAATAAGTCTTTCTTCACACTTCTAAACATTCTTCATCCATCTCTAGGGCTTGTAATTAATCAAATTCATTGTATTATAACATATTCTAACCCAAAATAACTTTATACAAGCCATTTACTGCCTCAAAGCATTGGTTGTGGGTTTTTATCCCATTTGGGACAAAATTTCAACAAGTCTTTCTTCACACTTCTAAACATTCTTTATGCATGTCTAGCACTTGTAATCAATCAACTTCATTGTATTATAACATATTGTAACCCAAAATAACTTTATACAAGCCATTTACTGCCTCAAAGCATTGGTTGTGGGTTCTTATCCCATTTGGGACCAGATTTCAATAAGTCTTTCTTCACACTTCTAAACATTCTTTATTGAGACCTAATGTGCAAAGTTAGGGTCAAAGTTATCAAGACCTAATGTGCAAAGTTAGGGTCAACGACTCAAGACACGAAAGTGCAAAGTTCGGGTCAAGTCATCAAGACAAGATACGAATGTGCAAAGTCCGGGTCAAACATAAGATGTGCAAAACAAGGGTCAATACATGAAGATAAAGATGTGCAAAACACGGGTCATTACAAGACCTAATGGGCGTGCAAAACATCTAGAAGATCACATGTTGTACCAAGGAATGCAAGTGGGTGAGAAGAGTCACATGTGAGCTTAAGAAAGGTCACATGTGACCAAAGAGACGTTGGAGAGCTGTCCCTTTCATCCTTGGGCGCTCAAAGCTTCTTTCCCTCTCTCCTCATGTCACTTTCACTTCATTTGTAAAAGAGAAAACCCTAGAGCTCCTCCTCTATATATTGTAGTAGCCTCCCTCCTTTGTAAGGTGCTAATTCACAAGTTTATACAAGTATTTTGTTTATCAAATTCGTCCATCTCTTCTCTCTACATTTGCTTAACTAATAATCATAATGTAGATAGCTAGAGTGTAACGATTTAGGGGCTGCCCTTAAGGCAGCCTAATACTTGTTAAATACACCTTAAACTCTTCTTTATTTACTCTTTATTCTCTAGATTACTGATTCTAATTCCTCTTTATCTCAAGTACACAAACTCTAAGTGTTGTTGTACTAGACAAGGATTAGTCTCACACTAGAAGCTTTCTCCTTCATATAATCGATTTACTCTCTAGTATATTCGGATATATTGTTGGATATGTGTGTGGATTCCATCACAAGTTGATGGTCTCTTCATCTTAAGATCGAGTTCCCTTGTATGGTTAAAGAGAGATTCATTCACCAAGTGACTGTCTACTCTCTATTGTGAGCTTAGTCTCATAGAAACTAACATGGTATCAGAGCAAGTTGCTCTCTTGGTTCCTCAAGAACTCTAGAACTCGTTCTTAAAGCATTCTCTTTCTTTGTTGTTTTTAAAAGTCTTTCTCTCCCACCTCTTGTTGTTGAAAGCTTGTTCTTGGTACTGTTGTAATGCCCACGTTCAAGCTTGAGGGGGAGAGAGATTTTTGTTTTGGCATCTCCATATAGCTTAGTCCATTGGATATAAGCTTGTTTCTAAAGATGCATCTTTGTAACCGTTGGACAAACTGTTTTGTTCCAAAGGTTTCTTTTGCTTTTCTTTACAACTAAGGCCACGAAAATCATCTTCTATATGGTATTTCGTGGTTCATGTTGATTTAAAGCCACTGGAAAACTCTTGTTCATGTGTTATTTCAGTGGGTTCATGTCTTTAACCGATGGGTAAATTGATCGCCCATCGGTCCATTATGTTTCAGCCATTAAAGCACCAAACTCTTGATGATTCTTGGATGCTCTTGGCTGTTAAAGTGTCTTTAAAACTCAAGAAAACAGAGCAAAACTCTGTCCATTTGAACTCTTGAGCAAATTCTCTATTCTCTTTTACTTATGCTCATTCTATTTGCTTCCGCTATTCTTCTTTACTTATGTTCATTCTCTTTACTTGCGCTTATACTCTATAATCTCTTGTTACTTATTCTTTACCATTCTCTTATACTCTTGTTACTTATATTCTCTCTTTATTTTCAGCAATTTATTCTCTAATCTCTCACCATCTCTTGTTTAGAATCTGTTTTAATGGTCTAAAAACAGGTCAATCTTTGAAGATGGTGAGTTTGTTATCTCAAGAAGGCGCAACACAATGCTTGTAGTTAGAACCAAGGGCCACCAAGCTTTAGAAACCACAAGGACGTCCAACCTAGTTAAAGCTCCGGAAGATACTAGGGTGAAACCCGAGAGACTTACCGAGAGGGAATGCTTTGGTTGTGGTTCTTGTGGAGAGGCCTAATGGAAAGGCAAGCTGGTGGAAGGTGATGAATCAGCTCAAAAGCATGTGTGTTAGTGTCAAGTTGTTGGAGTTCAAGATTGGATGTGCACTAGATGTCAAGCCATCCTAGGCACAAGGTCTCTTGACTCAAGACATGGCCCAAGCCATGAACAAATCAAGAGAGTGGTCCCAAAAAGGATTTAAACCACATCTCTAAATTTAAAGGCTAACTTCTAAACTCTCTCTTTTAAATTTAAATTCATCTATTTCAAGTATTGAAATTTGAATTTCAAATTTGAATTTATTTAAATTTAAATTTAAATATTTATATTTATTTGAAAATAGTTTAAATTTGTTTTTGAAAATATTTGAAATATTTCACATTCAGTTTAAATATTTTCATAAAATAGATATAGTATTTAAAAGAGAAATAAAGTTTCATTCCTAAAGTTCTATGAATTCTCTCATTTGGTTTCTCAAGTTTTATTAAGTGTTTTTCTTAAAACCCCACAACATATACTTTAAAATTTTTCTTTAAATCTCATGTTGAAGGTTTAAAGGAGAGGAGGCATGTGTGGACATTCTCAAAGAGAAACACAAGATGAGGCAAAGAGATCCATAAGAAGAGGAATTAAGTCATGAAGGACTAAAAGAAATGAAAACTCTTAGAGGAAGAAGCCCATGCTTGGTATCCAAGCAAATTCTCTGTCAAAGCGTCCTAAAGATTTACTCGTACGACGGCCTTCCGCTGGGATTCATCTTCCACGTTCTTCATAAACGTTCTTGGAAATTGAGTAAGCTTTCCAGCGAAAGTGAGATCACCCACACCGGAGCTGTCGATCGAAAGTTATGCCCGATATAATGGACATATATCAATCTGACGCGATCGAGAAGAAGCAATCGACCATTGAGGTCGGTTAAAGTATCGATTGGCCATTTCCTGGCCACGAAAAGAGCTTCAAAAGAAGCCAAATTGGAGCCCTTGAAACCTAAGAAGCGGTCATGAAAGAAGCGTTAGAAGACTAGTCTTGATGTTGTTCCAAGAAGGGATAATGAAGGAGGATTAGCTTTAAGAGCTAATGGCTGCTAGACTTGGTGTTGTCAAGAGGTTTCAAAGAAAGTTACAAAGAAGAAGAATCCAGCCTAGTCAAGCTCAAGACAGTCCCAAAGGAAGACCCAAAGTGGTGAACCTAAGAGGCTGACCAAAAGAGGAGGCTAAGGTGGAATAAGCTAGAGCTCTTGGTCTAGCTCGAGTTGTTTGATCGAGCTCCTTGTTGAGTTAGACAAACGGATACATTGAATCGATCAAGTGCAACATTGACATGATCGAGTGTTTTATCGACTTGATCGAATGAGGCTAATGATGCGATCAATGTTGTGGAAATGAAGAAGGGTGTGCACAAGCTTTCAAGATTGGCTCTCATTAAAATTACAAGCCAACCTTGAGGGGGAGAAAAGTTTCGACAACCCTTATGGATATCTAGAAGATTTTTTTTTCACAAGAGGTCTCATTCAAGATTTGCAACCATTTTCTATCCAAGCAAACTTGAATTGAAGAAATGTTCTATCTCTCTCTCAAGCTTATGGAAGCTACAAAGAAGATAGAAAGAAGCAAGACAAGCGTGTGGAGTTTAGAGCCGGTTATAACCAACCACAATACTAAAACTCCGGCGGTACAAAGGATGACCCGAGGGAAGAATGTAGATGGCTCTCTCAAGCGTGGTGAACCTATTTAAGCTGACCGAGAGAGATAAAGCTAGATGGAAGGACTAGTGAAGGTGCAAGGCTGGTGGTAAACCGATGGATCATCTCCCTCACGTTTTGGTGCTTATATGCAATGAGGAGCTGCGAATGAAGCTCCAGTGATCCTACAAGGAAGCGGCTGAAGAAGAAGTCTCCAAGCCAACCATGAAGCTGATCCAAATTTGGATGTAGAAGAGGTGGATTGAGTTCTTGTAGTCATCAACCATGATGAGGAGACCCATGGGGCAGAAACTCAAATGGTGGTGCAAAACAAGTCTCAACCAATACATTTACAACAATGAAGACAAAAGGCTATCTCTAAATCCCTTAACTCTTTCAATAGCTTTAATTCATTGCTCTTATTTTATTCAGATTAGTCATGCATTTAAAGTGAATTTGTCATGCTTAGAATCTGAATTTAGAGAGTGAATTTTGGGATTTGTTTTTAGAGAAATGCCTTGAATTAATTTGGATTTATCATGTTTAATTTGTCATGTTTAAAACATGTTTTTAGGAATTAAATTCATGACTATTAAACTGGTTGGTTCATTATTAAACTGAATTTGCATGTTTAAAATCTGATTTTATACTCATGTGTTTAAATTGAGTTTAGTAAGAGGCTAGTTCAATTTAAGTTTGTTCGCTTTTGTCTCAATCTAGCTTAATGTTATTCTTGTGGCCAATATACTTAAGATTTCTTTACATCTTTTGGTTGAAGGTACAAAAGAGAAAGAAAGCCATCCAAAAGCTAGAAGAGAGGAAGAGAACCGGTTGTATATTGGTAGCTTGACTCAAGGAAGATCAATTCATGGTGGTGACCGAGAAGGAGAAGGTCCTCAAGCGAGTACTCACACGGAGAATTAGAGTCTCAACAAGAAGTCAAAGCAAGAAGCCAAAGCAATCTCACATTCAAACCATGGCCATAGCTACATTATTCAACCGTGAAGACTATACTCTTTTTCCCTTAACAAAGTTTTGTCCCAAGAGGTTTTCTTTGTTAAGGTTTTTAATGAGGTAGTCCTTTGCGTGTTGCAAGCTTGGCCTTTGGTTCCCGCTGCCCAAGCTTGAGGGGGAGTATTAGAGAGGAAGAAGAAAAGGAATACCTAAAGATGAAGTCTAGAAGAAGAGGTCGAGCTTAATGGTGTTCAATGAAGTGTGACACTCAACTTGGCTCGTGTATCTCCAAGCTTAACCTCCGATGTCTCTACACTTAAGCTTGAGGGGGAGTATTGAGACCTAATGTGCAAAGTTAGGGTCAAAGTTATCAAGACCTAATGTGCAAAGTTAGGGTCAACGACTCAAGACACGAAAGTGCAAAGTTCGGGTCAAGTCATCAAGACAAGATACGAATGTGCAAAGTCCGGGTCAAACATAAGATGTGCAAAACAAGGGTCAATACATGAAGATAAAGATGTGCAAAACACGGGTCATTACAAGACCTAATGGGCGTGCAAAACATCTAGAAGATCACATGTTGTACCAAGGAATGCAAGTGGGTGAGAAGAGTCACATGTGAGCTTAAGAAAGGTCACATGTGACCAAAGAGACGTTGGAGAGCTGTCCCTTTCATCCTTGGGCGCTCAAAGCTTCTTTCCCTCTCTCCTCATGTCACTTTCACTTCATTTGTAAAAGAGAAAACCCTAGAGCTCCTCCTCTATATATTGTAGTAGCCTCCCTCCTTTGTAAGGTGCTAATTCACAAGTTTATACAAGTATTTTGTTTATCAAATTCGTCCATCTCTTCTCTCTACATTTGCTTAACTAATAATCATAATGTAGATAGCTAGAGTGTAACGATTTAGGGGCTGCCCTTAAGGCAGCCTAATACTTGTTAAATACACCTTAAACTCTTCTTTATTTACTCTTTATTCTCTAGATTACTGATTCTAATTCCTCTTTATCTCAAGTACACAAACTCTAAGTGTTGTTGTACTAGACAAGGATTAGTCTCACACTAGAAGCTTTCTCCTTCATATAATCGATTTACTCTCTAGTATATTCGGATATATTGTTGGATATGTGTGTGGATTCCATCACAAGTTGATGGTCTCTTCATCTTAAGATCGAGTTCCCTTGTATGGTTAAAGAGAGATTCATTCACCAAGTGACTGTCTACTCTCTATTGTGAGCTTAGTCTCATAGAAACTAACATTCTTCATCCATCTCTAGCACTTGTAATCAATCAAATTCATTGTATTATAATATATTCTAACCCAAAATAACTTTATACAAGCCATTTACTGCCTCAAAGCATTGGTTGTGGGTTCTTATCCCATTTGGGACCAGATTTCAACAAGTCTTTCTTCACACTTCTAAACATTCTTCATCCATCTCTAGGACTTCTAATCAATCAAATTCATTGTATTATAACATATTCTAACCCAAAATAACTTTATACAAGCCATTTACTGCCTCAAAGCATTGGTTGTGGGTTCTTATCCCATTTGGGACCAGATTTCAATAAGTCTTTCTTCTCACTTCTAAACATTCTTCATCCATCTCTAGCACTTGTAATCAATCAAATTCATTGTATTATAACATATTCTAACCCAAAATAACTTTATTCAATCCATTTACAGCCTCAAAGCATTGGTTGTGGGTTCTTATCCCATTTAGGACCAAATTTCAACAAGTCTTTCTTCACACTTCTAAACATTCTTCATCCATCTCTTGGACTTGTAATGAATCAAATTCATTTTATTATAACATATTCTAACCCAAAATAACTTTATACAAGCCATTTACTGCCTCAAAGCATTGGTTGTGGGTTCTTATCCCATTTGGGACCAGATTTCAATAAGTCTTTCTTCACACTTCTAAACATTCTATTGAAATAAATGAGCGCAAGTCAAGAAGGTACTGAACTGGATGGGAAGAAGTGATGAAAGAAGCTAGATCATACATCCGGTGGTTTGATCATAAGTGCATTCAACGCATGTCGTACGGACTATGTGATCAAAGTAAATGAGTTATCATGGAGATGAGAAGAAGCTTAAGAGTGTCAAGGCTGAAGAAAACTTCTATGGATGAAGACATGAGCTATCCTCCATGAGTTGTTGTGATCAACAACAAGGGACCGATCGATCTATCTAGTAGAACGATCGGTCCGTAGGAATTGTCGAAATCAAGATGGGTAAAGAGAAGGCAGTTCGTATGGGGCTTGGAGAAAATGAGTTTAATGAAGGCCCAAGACTTGTGTCAACACTTAGAAGCCCAAGAACCAATAGAAGAAAGGCTGCAAACGCTCAACAAGTATTGAAACACATTCAAATGTGTTTAGGTGGGAAAATAAAAGTGTCACATGTGTTTGGAAGCAAAGCAAGTTGCAACAAATCACATGTGAAGTTAAGAAGAGTCTAGAAGCTGTCACTATCACTACAAGAAAGCATTTTGGTCGTTTAAAGGGAAGGAAGAAGAAAGAGTCACATGTTGCACCTAGAGAGCCGTTTAGGAGCTGTCGCTATCAAGCTTTGGGTGCAACTCCCTCTCTCTCCTCAAGTCACTTTCTCTTCACTTTAGCTACTTTATTTTGGTTGTAAGTGAGTGTATTTGAACAATATAGACGTTGGGAAGTAGGGCAACAAGCCACCCAATGTGTCTCATTCATTTTGTATATATATGTATGCTTAAAGCTTAATAGAAGTTAAGCTCTCCTTTGGGGAGTCTTCCCCTATACTAAAATCGTCTCTTATACTCTCAAATGGGGAAGTTCTGATCTTTATATTCTCATGGAGAGACCAAGCTTTGGCAATGCTTGGTCTCATCCCTTTCTCTCATCTAATTCTCTCCTTTCCTTCTAATCGATTTCATAAGGGTTTTGGGTTCTGTTTTGGTGTGAGAGAGCTGCTGCCTCTCATGCTTATTCTTAAGTATATACAGCTTAAATGGGCGTGTATTACTTAGTTTATAACCTCAAGAATGTCTCTTATTGAGTTCGTTTCTTGATGGTTTTACACAAGAGACACACAAACTCAGATTTGGTGTTCTTGTGAGTTTCTTGTGAGTTTTATGGAGAAGAGTGGATCTTGCAGCTCATTCTCTTTGAAATCTTACATGGTATCAGAGCCAGGTTGAAAGATCTGAGCTGCTTTGGCTTTTATAAGCAAAGAAATCCAGAGGAAATCTCTGTCCAAACACCCACAAACACCCAAACACTCATTCTCTTTTCTATTCCGCAAAATCTCTCATTCTTGGTTACTAAATCTCTCATTCTGGTTACTCTATTCTCTTGGCTACTTATTCTCAAAATCTTGGTTACTCATACTCTCATTCTGGTTACAAATACTCTTATGAACCTTGTTGGTTCTTGAAGGCGCAACACAATGCTTGATGTTAGAACCAATGGCCATCAAGCTTTGGAGACCACAAGGATGTTCTTTCTAGCGAGTCAAAGCTCCGGAAGATCAAGGGAGAACCTGCGAGGCTTACCGAGGGTGAATGCTATGTTTGAAGTTCTTGTGGAGATGCCTAATGGAAAGGCAAGCTGGTGGAAAGTGATGAATCAACTCAAGACATGTGTGTTAGTGTCACGTTGTTGGAGTTCAAGATTAGATGTGCACTAGGTGTCAATTATACTAGGCACAAGGTTTCTTGACTCAAGGGATGGCCCAAGCCATAGAAAACTCAAGTTATTGGTTCCCAAGATGATTCAACATCTTGGTTACGAAGTCACAAATTCTGGTTATATTCTCGGCAAGAAGCAAAGTCTCTGTCGAAGCGTCTTAAAGATCGACTCGTACGAAGGCTTTTCACTGCGATTCAGCTCCAATGTCCTTCATAGAAGTTCTTGGAAATTGAGTAAGCTTTCTAGTGGAAGTAAACCTATCCGGATACGAGTAGCCGTTAAGAAGTTATGACCCATTCAGTGGGAACATATCATTCTGACGCGAATAAGTAGAAGCAATCGACCATGAAGGTCGGTTAAGAGATCGGTTGGCCATCGAATGGCCACGAACAAAGCTTCCAATGAAGCCAAAATGAAGTCAAGAAGTGTTCTATCTCTCTCCAGCTTCAAAGGAAGCTACAAAGAAGATAGAAAGAAGCAAGAAGCGGCTGGAGAAGAAGCCTCCAAGCCAATCATGAAGCTCATCCAAAGTTGGATGTAGAAGAGGTGGATTGAGTTCTAGTAGTCATTAACCATGAAGAGGAGACCCATGGGACAGAAACTCAAATGGTGATGCAAACCAAGTCTCATCCAACCATTTACAACAAAGAAGACAAAAGGCTAATTCTAAACCTTACTCTTTAAATTTTGTTGATTAGATTGCTCATATTTGAACTTGAAATTGCATGATGATCATAATTGGAGTCTTCATTGTTTAAAATGATTTTAGGTGTTGATTGTGATTTGAATTGTTAAGTTGTCAAAATATGATTAGTGTTAGTCATATTTTTGATTTAGATTTATCAAGTTTGAATTTATTTACATTTAAATTCTCTTTTCAAATATTTCTTAAATTCAGTTTTAAGGTTTTGAAAATGGTGGCAATATTTCTAAAATCGATTTAAAATTACTTTTAAAGTTGAAAATATTTTAAAATATTTTTCAAACGATTTTTATTATTTTAAAAGGTGAAAAATATTTTTATAAGTACTTTATAAGGTTTTTAAAAGCTTAATACCAGTTTTAAAATTATTTCCATGACATTAGTCAATTTGTTAAAATCTGTTTTATGAACTGAATTTGAAATTGGATTTAGCATGTTTTTAAAACCGCATTTCATGGTTTGTATCTGATTTATATGCATGTGTTTAAATTGAACTAGTTAGTTCAATATAAGTTTGTTCTCTCAAGTCTCGTCTAAGCTTTATGATATTCTTATGGCACATATACTTAAGATTTCTTTACATCTTTTGAATTAAGGTGTAAAAGAAAACGAAAGCCATCAAAAGAAGCTAGATGAGAAGAAGAGAACCGGTTGCATCATGGAAGCTATGGTATGGGAAGGGAAGAAGCATGGCTAATGTAGCTTGACTCAAGGAAGATCAATTCATAGTGGTGACCGAGAGGAGAAGGCCCTCAAGCGAGTACACACACGATTGAGTCTCAACAAGAAGTCAAAGCAAGTGCCTAAGCAAACCCACGTTCAAACCATGACCATAGCTACTTCATTCAACCATGGAGGCTACACTCTTTTTCCCTTAGCAAAGTTTTATCCCAAGAGGTTTTCTTTGCTAAGGTTTTTAACGAGGTAGTCCTTTATGTGTTGCAAGCTTGGCCTTTGGTCCCCAACGTCCAAGCTTGAGGGGGAGTATTAAGAGGAAGAAGGTAATGGGAAAACCTAAGACCGAAGTCTAGAAGACGAGGGCGAGTTGGTGTGGTTCAAGGAGTGATACTTGATCATGCTCATTTACGTCCAAGCTTAACCTCCATCCCTTCTGGTCAAGCTTGAGGGGGAGTATTGAAATAAATGAGCGCAAGTCAAGAAGGTACTGAACTGGATGAGAAGAAGTGATGAAAGAAGCTAGATCATACATCCGGTGGTTTGATCATAAGTGCATTCAACGCATGTCGTACGGACTATGTGATCAAAGTAAATGAGTTATCATGGATATGAGAAGAAGCTTAAGAGTGTCAAGGCTGAAGAAAACTTCTATGGATGAAGACATGAGCTATCCTCCATGAGTTGTTGTGATCAACAACAAGGGACCGATCGATCTATCTAGTAGAACGATCGGTCCGTAGGAATTGTCGAAATCAAGATGGGTAAAGAGAAGGCAGTTCGTATGGGGCTTGGAGAAAATGAGTTTAATGAAGGCCCAAGACTTGTGTCAACACTTAGAAGCCCAAGAACCAATAGAAGAAAGGCTGCAAATGCTCAACAAGTATTGAAACACATTCAAATGTGTTTAGGTGGGAAAATAAAAGTGTCACATGTGTTTGGAAGCAAAGCAAGTTGCAACAAATCACATGTGAAGTTAAGAAGAGTCTAGAAGCTGTCACTATCACTACAAGAAAGCATTTTGGTCGTTTAAAGGGAAGGAAGAAGAAAGAGTCACATGTTGCACCTAGAGAGCCGTTTAGGAGCTGTCGCTATCAAGCTTTGGGTGCAACTCCCTCTCTCTCCTCAAGTCACTTTCTCTTCACTTTAGCTACTTTATTTTGGTTGTAAGTGAGTGTATTTGAACAATATAGACGTTGGGAAGTAGGGCAACAAGCCACCCAATGTGTCTCATTCATTTTGTATATATATGTATGCTTAAAGCTTAATAGAAGTTAAGCTCTCCTTTGGGGAGTCTTCCCCTATACTAAAATCGTCTCTTATACTCTCAAATGGGGAAGTTCTGATCTTTATATTCTCATGGAGAGACCAAGCTTTGGCAATGCTTGGTCTCATCCCTTTCTCTCATCTAATTCTCTCCTTTCCTTCTAATCGATTTCATAAGGGTTTTGGGTTCTGTTTTGGTGTGAGAGAGCTGCTGCCTCTCATGCTTATTCTTAAGTATATACAGCTTAAATGGGCGTGTATTACTTAGTTTATAACCTCAAGAATGTCTCTTATTGAGTTCGTTTCTTGATGGTTTTACACAAGAGACACACAAACTCAGATTTGGTGTTCTTGTGAGTTTCTTGTGAGTTTTATGGAGAAGAGTGGATCTTGCAGCTCATTCTCTTTGAAATCTTACACATTCTTCATCCATCTCTAGCACTTGTAATCAATCAAATTCATTGTATTATAACATATTCTAACCCAAAATAACTTTATACAATCCATTTACAGCCTCAAAGCATTTGTTGTGGGTTGTTATCCCATTTGGGACCAAATTTTAACAAGTCTTTCTTCACACTTCTAAAGATTCTTCATCCATCTCTAGTACTTATAATCAATCAAATTCATTGTATTATAACTTTATTCTAACCCAAAATAACTTTATACAAGCCATTTACTGCCTCAAAGCATTGGTTGTGGGTTCTTATCCCATTTGGGACCAGATTTCAATAAATCTTTCTTCACACTTCTAAACATTCTTCATCCATCTCTAGGACTTCTAATCAATCAAATTCATTGTATTATAACATATTCTAACCCAAAATAACTTTATACAAGCCATTTACTGCCTCAAAGCATTGGTTGTGGGTTCTTATCCCATTTGGGACCAGATTTCAATAAGTCTTTCTTCACACTTCTAAACATTCTTCATCCATCTCTAGCACTTGTAATCAATCAAATTCATTGTATTATAACATATTCTAACCCAAAATAACTTTATTCAATCCATTTACAGCCTCAAAGCATTGGTTGTGGGTTCTTATCCCATTTAGGACCAAATTTCAACAAGTCTTTCTTCACACTTCTAAACATTCTTCATCCATCTCTTGGACTTGTAATGAATCAAATTCATTTTATTATAACATATTCTAACCCAAAATAACTTTATACAAGCCATTTACTGCCTCAAAGCATTGGTTGTGGGTTCTTATCCCATTTGGGACCAGATTTCAATAAGTCTTTCTTCACACTTCTAAACATTCTTCATCCATCTCTAGCACTTGTAATCAATCAAATTCATTGTATTATAACATATTCTAACCCAAAATAACTTTATACAATCCATTTACAGCCTCAAAGCATTTGTTGTGGGTTGTTATCCCATTTGGGACCAAATTTTAACAAGTCTTTCTTCACACTTCTAAAGATTCTTCATCCATCTCTAGTACTTATAATCAATCAAATTCATTGTATTATAACTTTATTCTAACTTAAAATAACTTTATACAAGCCATTTACTGCCTCAAAGCATTGGTTGTGGGTTCTTATCCCATTTGGGACCAGATTTCAATAAGTCTTTCTTCACACTTCTAAACATTCTTCATCCATCTCTTGGACTTGTAATGAATCAAATTCATTGTATTATAACATATTCTAACCCAAAATAACTTTATACAAGCCATTTACTGCCTCAAAGCATTGGTTGTGGGTTCTTATCCCATCTGGGACCAGATTTCAATAAGTCTTGCTTCACACTTCTAAAGATTCTTCATCCATCTCTAGCACTTGTAATCAATCAAATTCATTGTATTATAACATATTCTAACCCAAAATAACTTTATACAAGCCATTTACTGCCTCAAAGCATAGGTTGTGGGTTCTTATCCCATTTAGGACCAAATTTCAACAAGTCTTTCTTCACACTTCTAAACATTCTTCATCCATCTCTAGCACTTGTAATCAATCAAATTCATAGTATTATAACATATTCTAATCCAAAATAACTTTATACAATCCATTTACAGCCTCAAAGCATTGGTTGTGGGTTCTTATCCCATTTAGGACCAAATTTCAACAAGTCTTTCTTCACACTTCTAAACATTCTTCATCCATCTCTAGCACTTGTAATCAATCAAATTCATTGTATTATAACATATTCTAACCCAAAATAACTTTATACAATCCATTTACAGCCTCAAAGCATTGGTTGTGGGTTCTTATCCCATTTAGGACCAAATTTCAACAAGTCTTTCTTCACACTTCTAAACATTCTTCATCCATCTCTTGGACTTGTAATGAATCAAATTCATTGTATTATAACATATTCTAACCCAAAATAACTTTATACAAGCCATTTACTGCCTCAAAGCATTGGTTGTGGGTTCTTATCCCATTTGGGACCAGATTTCAATAAGTCTTTCTTCACACTTCTAAACATTCTTCATCCATCTCTAGGGCTTGTAATCAATCAAATTCATTTTATTATAACATATTCTAACCCAAAATAACTTTATACAAGCCATTTACTGCCTCAAAGCATTGGTTGTGGGTTCTTATCCCATTTGGGACCAGATTTCAATAAATCTTTCTTCACACTTCTAAACATTCTTCATCCATCTCTAGCACTTGTAATCAATCAAATTCATAGTATTATAACATATTCTAATCCAAAATAACTTTATACAATCCATTTACAGCCTCAAAGCATTGGTTGTGGGTTCTTATCCCATTTAGGACCAAATTTCAACAAGTCTTTCTTCACACTTCTAAACATTCTTCATCCATCTCTAGCACTTGTAATCAATCAAATTCATTGTATTATAACATATTCTAACCTAAAATAACTTTATACAATCCATTTACAGCCTCAAAGCATTGGTTGTGGGTTCTTATCCCATTTAGGACCAAATTTCAACAAGTCTTTCTTCACACTTCTAAACATTCTTCATCCATCTCTTGGACTTGTAATGGATCAAATTCATTGTATTATAACATATTCTAACCCAAAATAACTTTATACAAGCCATTTACTGCCTCAAAGCATTGGTTGTGGGTTCTTATCCCATTTGGGACCAGATTTCAATAAGTCTTTCTTCACACTTCTAAACATTCTTCATCCATCTCTAGGGCTTGTAATCAATCAAATTCATTTTATTATAACATATTCTAACCCAAAATAACTTTATACAAGCCATTTACTGCCTCAAAGCATTGGTTGTGGGTTCTTATCCCATTTGGGACCAGATTTCAATAAATCTTTCTTCACACTTCTAAACATTCTTCATCCATCTCTAGCACTTGTAATCAATCAAATTCATAGTATTATAACATATTCTAATCCAAAATAACTTTATACAATCCATTTACAGCCTCAAAGCATTGGTTGTGGGTTCTTATCCCATTTAGGACCAAATTTCAACAAGTCTTTCTTCACACTTCTAAACATTCTTCATCCATCTCTAGCACTTGTAATCAATCAAATTCATTGTATTATAACATATTCTAACCCAAAATAACTTTATACAATCCATTTACAGCCTCAAAGCATTGGTTGTGGGTTCTTATCCCATTTAGGACCAAATTTCAACAAGTCTTTCTTCACACTTCTAAACATTCTTCATCCATCTCTTGGACTTGTAATGAATCAAATTCATTGTATTATAACATATTCTAACCCAAAATAACTTTATACAAGCCATTTACTGCCTCAAAGCATTGGTTGTGGGTTCTTATCCCATTTGGGACCAGATTTCAATAAGTCTTTCTTCACACTTCTAAACATTCTTCATCCATCTCTAGGGCTTGTAATCATTCAAATTCATTTTATTATAACATATTCTAACCCAAAATAACTTTATACAAGCCATTTACTGCCTCAAAGCATTGGTTGTGGGTTCTTATCCCATTTGGGACCAGATTTCAATAAATCTTTCTTCACACTTCTAAACATTCTTCATCCATCTCTAGCACTTGTAATCAATCAAATTCATTGTATTATAACATATTCTAATCCAAAATAACTTTATACAAGCCATTTACTGCCTCAAAGCATTGGTTGTGGGTTTTTATCCCATTTGGGACAAAATTTCAACAAGTCTTTCTTCACACTACTAAACATTCTTTATGCATGTCTAGCACTTGTAATCAATCTATTGAAATAAATGAGCGCAAGTCAAGAAGGTACTGAACTGGATGGGAAGAAGTGATGAAAGAAGCTAGATCATACATCCGGTGGTTTGATCATAAGTGCATTCAACGCATGTCGTACAGACTATGTGATCAAAGTAAATGAGTTATCATGGATATGAGAAGAAGCTTAAGAGTGTCAAGGCTGAAGAAAACTTCTATGGATGAAGACATGAGCTATCCTCCATGAGTTGTTGTGATCAACAACAAGGGACCGATCGATCTATCTAGTAGAACGATCGGTCCGTAGGAATTGTCGAAATCAAGATGGGTAAAGAGAAGGCAGTTCGTATGGGGCTTGGAGAAAATGAGTTTAATGAAGGCCCAAGACTTGTGTCAACACTTAGAAGCCCAAGAACCAATAGAAGAAAGGCTGCAAACGCTCAACAAGTATTGAAACACATTCAAATGTGTTTAGGTGGGAAAATAAAAGTGTCACATGTGTTTGGAAGCAAAGCAAGTTGCAACAAATCACATGTGAAGTTAAGAAGAGTCTAGAAGCTGTCACTATCACTACAAGAAAGCATTTTGGTCGTTTAAAGGGAAGGAAGAAGAAAGAGTCACATGTTGCACCTAGAGAGCCGTTTAGGAGCTGTCGCTATCAAGCTTTGGGTGCAACTCCCTCTCTCTCCTCAAGTCACTTTCTCTTCACTTTAGCTACTTTATTTTGGTTGTAAGTGAGTGTATTTGAACAATATAGACGTTGGGAAGTAGGGCAACAAGCCACCCAATGTGTCTCATTCATTTTGTATATATATGTATGCTTAAAGCTTAATAGATGTTAAGCTCTCTTTTGGGAGTCTTCCCCTTTATACAAATCGTCTTCTTTACACTCAAATGGGTAGATTAGAGTCTAAATAATCTCATGGAGAGACCAAGCTTTGGCAATGCTTGGTCTCTACCTTTCTTTCATTCGATTCTCTTCACCATTCTCTAAACGATTCTATAAGGGGTTTTGGGTTCTGTTTTGGTGTGAGAGAACCGTTGCCTCTCATGCTTATTCTTGAGTATACACAGCTTAAATGGGCGTGTATAACTTAGTTATAACCTCAAGAACAGCTCTCATTGTGTTCGTTTCTTGATGGTTATACACAAGAGCACACAAACTCAGATTTGGTGTTCTTGTGAGTTTCTTGTGAGTTTAATGGAGAAGAATGAATCTTGCAGCTCATTCTCTTTGAAATCTTACACAATCAACTTCATTGTATTATAACATATTGTAACCCAAAATAACTTTATACAAGCCATTTACTGCCTCAAAGCATTGGTTGTGGGTTCTTATCCCATTTGGGACCAGATTTCAATAAGTCTTTCTTCACACTTCTAAACATTCTTCATCCATCTCTAGCACTTGTAATCAATCAAATTCATTGTATTATAACATATTCTAACCCAAAATAACTTTATACAAGCCATGTACTGCCTCAAAGCATTGGTTGTGGGTTCTTATCCCATTTGGGACCAGATTTCAACAAGTCTTTCTTCACACTTCTAAACATTCTTCATCCATCTCTAGGACTTCTATTCAATCAAATTCATTGTATTATAACATATTCTAACCCAAAATAACTTTATACAAGCCATTTACTGCCTCAAAGCATTGGTTGTGGGTTCTTATCCCATTTGGGACCAGATTTCAATAAGTCTTTCTTCACACTTCTAAACATTCTTCATCCATCTCTAGCACTTGTAATCAATCAAATTCATTGTATTATAACATATTCTAACCCAAAATAACTTTATTCAATCCATTTACAGCCTCAAAGCATTGGTTGTGGGTTCTTATCCCATTTAGGACCAAATTTCAACAAGTCTTTCTTCACACTTCTAAACATTCTTCATCCATCTCTTGGACTTGTAATGAATCAAATTCATTTTATTATAACATATTCTAACCCAAAATAACTTTATACAAGCCATTTACTGCCTCAAAGCATTGGTTGTGGGTTCTTATCCCATTTGGGACCAGATTTCAATAAGTCTTTCTTCACACTTCTAAACATTCTTCATCCATCTCTAGCACTTGTAATCAATCAAATTCATTGTATTATAACATATTCTAACCCAAAATAACTTTATACAATCCATTTACAGCCTCAAAGCATTTGTTGTGGGTTGTTATCCCATTTGGGACCAAATTTTAACAAGTCTTTCTACACACTTCTAAAGATTCTTCATCCATCTCTAGTACTTATAATCAATCAAATTCATTGTATTATAACTTTATTCTAACCCAAAATAACTTTATACAAGCCATTTACTGCCTCAAAGCATTGGTTGTGGGTTCTTATCCCATTTGGGACCAGATTTCAATAAGTCTTTCTTCACACTTCTAAACATTCTTCATCCATCTCTTGGACTTGTAATGAATCAAATTCATTGTATTATAACATATTCTAACCCAAAATAACTTTATACAAGCCATTTACTGCCTCAAAGCATTGGTTGTGGGTTCTTATCCCATCTGGGACCAGATTTCAATAAGTCTTGCTTCACACTTCTAAAGATTCTTCATCCATCTCTAGCACTTGTAATCAATCAAATTCATTGTATTATAACATATTCTAACCCAAAATAACTTTATACAAGCCATTTACTGCCTCAAAGCATAGGTTGTGGGTTCTTATCCCATTTAGGACCAAATTTCAACAAGTCTTTCTTCACACTTCTAAACATTCTTCATCCATCTCTAGCACTTGTAATCAATCAAATTCATAGTATTATAACATATTCTAATCCAAAATAACTTTATACAATCCATTTACAGCCTCAAAGCATTGGTTGTGGGTTCTTATCCCATTTAGGACCAAATTTCAACAAGTCTTTCTTCACACTTCTAAACATTCTTCATCCATCTCTAGCACTTGTAATCAATCAAATTCATTGTATTATAACATATTCTAACCCAAAATAACTTTATACAATCCATTTACAGCCTCAAAGCATTGGTTGTGGGTTCTTATCCCATTTATGACCAAATTTCAACAAGTCTTTCTTCACACTTCTAAACATTCTTCATCCATCTCTTGGACTTGTAATGAATCAAATTCATTGTATTATAACATATTCTAACCCAAAATAACTTTATACAAGCCATTTACTGCCTCAAAGCATTGGTTGTGGGTTCTTATCCCATTTGGGACCAGATTTCAATAAGTCTTTCTTCACACTTCTAAACATTCTTCATCCATCTCTAGGGCTTGTAATCAATCAAATTCATTTTATTATAACATATTCTAACCCAAAATAACTTTATACAAGCCATTTACTGCCTCAAAGCATTGGTTGTGGGTTCTTATCCCATTTGGGACCAGATTTCAATAAATCTTTCTTCACACTTCTAAACATTCTTCATCCATCTCTAGCACTTGTAATCAATCAAATTCATTGTATTATAACATATTCTAATCCAAAATAACTTTATACAAGCCATTTACTGCCTCAAAGCATTGGTTGTGGGTTTTTATCCCATTTGGGACAAAATTTCAACAAGTCTTTCTTCACACTTCTAAACATTCTTTATGCATGTCTAGCACTTGTAATCAATCTATTGAAATAAATGAGCGCAAGTCAAGAAGGTACTGAACTGGATGGGAAGAAGTGATGAAAGAAGCTAGATCATACATCCGGTGGTTTGATCATAAGTGCATTCAACGCATGTCGTACGGACTATGTGATCAAAGTAAATGAGTTATCATGGATATGAGAAAAAGCTTAAGAGTGTCAAGGCTGAAGAAAACTTCTATGGATGAAGACATGAGCTATCCTCCATGAGTTGTTGTGATCAACAACAAGGGACCGATCGATCTATCTAGTAGAACGATCGGTCCGTAGGAATTGTCGAAATCAAGATGGGTAAAGAGAAGGCAGTTCGTATGGGGCTTGGAGAAAATGAGTTTAATGAAGGCCCAAGACTTGTGTCAACACTTAGAAGCCCAAGAACCAATAGAAGAAAGGCTGCAAACGCTCAACAAGTATTGAAACACATTCAAATGTGTTTAGGTGGGAAAATAAAAGTGTCACATGTGTTTGGAAGCAAAGCAAGTTGCAACAAATCACATGTGAAGTTAAGAAGAGTCTAGAAGCTGTCACTATCACTACAAGAAAGCATTTTGGTCGTTTAAAGGGAAGGAAGAAGAAAGAGTCACATGTTGCACCTAGAGAGCCGTTTAGGAGCTGTCGCTATCAAGCTTTGGGTGCAACTCCCTCTCTCTCCTCAAGTCACTTTCTCTTCACTTTAGCTACTTTATTTTGGTTGTAAGTGAGTGTATTTGAACAATATAGACGTTGGGAAGTAGGGCAACAAGCCACCCAATGTGTCTCATTCATTTTGTATATATATGTATGCTTAAAGCTTAATAGATGTTAAGCTCTCTTTTGGGAGTCTTCCCCTTTATACAAATCGTCTTCTTTACACTCAAATGGGTAGATTAGAGTCTAAATAATCTCATGGAGAGACCAAGCTTTGGCAATGCTTGGTCTCTACCTTTCTTTCATTCGATTCTCTTCACCATTCTCTAAACGATTCTATAAGGGGTTTTGGGTTCTGTTTTGGTGTGAGAGAGCCGTTGCCTCTCATGCTTATTCTTGAGTATACACAGCTTAAATGGGCGTGTATAACTTAGTTATAACCTCAAGAACAGCTCTCATTGTGTTCGTTTCTTGATGGTTATACACAAGAGCACACAAACTCAGATTTGGTGTTCTTGTGAGTTTCTTGTGAGTTTAATGGAGAAGAATGAATCTTGCAGCTCATTCTCTTTGAAATCTTACACAATCAACTTCATTGTATTATAACATATTGTAACCCAAAATAACTTTATACAAGCCATTTACTGCCTCAAAGCATTGGTTGTGGGTTCTTATCCCATTTGGGACCAGATTTCAATAAGTCTTTCTTCACACTTCTAAACATTCTTCATCCATCTCTAGGACTTGTAATCAATCAAATTCATTGTATTATAACATATTCTAACCCAAAATAACTTTATACAAGCCATTTACTGCCTCAAAGCATTGGTTGTGGGTTCTTATCCCATTTGGGACCAGATTTCAATAACTCTTTCTTTACACTTCTAAACATTCTTCATCCATGTCTAGCACTTGTAATCAATCAAATTCATTGTATTATAACATATTCTAACCCAATATAACTTTATACAAGCCATTTACTGCCTCAAAGCATTGGTTGTGGGTTCTTATCCCATTTGGGACCAGATTTCAATAAGTCTTTCTTCACACTTCTAAACATTCTTCATCCATCTCTAGGACTTGTAATCAATCAAATTCATTGTATTATAACATAATTTAACCCAAAATAACTTTATTCAATCCATTTACAGCCTCAAAGCATTGGTTGTGGGTTCTTATCCCATTTAGGACCAGATTTCAACAAGTCTTTCTTCACACTTCTAAACATTCTTCATCCATCTCTAGGACTTGTAATCAATCAAATTCATTGTATTATAACATAATCTAACCCAAAATAACTTTATACAAGCCATTTACTGCCTCAAAGCATTGGTTGTGGGTTCTTATCCCATTTGGGACCAGATTTCAATAAGTCTTTCTTCACACTTCTAAACATTCTTCATCCATCTCTAGGACTTGTAATCAATCAAATTCATTGTATTATAACATATTCTAACCCAAAATAACTTTATACAAGCCATTTACTGCCTCAAAGCATTGGTTGTGGGTTCTTATCCCATTTGGGACCAGATTTCAATAAGTCTTTCTTCACACTTCTAAACATTCTTCATCCATCTCTAGGTCTTGTAATCAATCAAATTCATTGTATTATAACATAATCTAACCCAAAATAACTTTATACAAGCCATTTACTGCCTCAAAGCATTGGTTGTGGGTTCTTATCCCATTTGAGACCAGATTTCAATAAGTCTTTCTTCACACTTCTAAACATTCTTCATCCATCTCTAGGACTTGTAATTAATCAAATTCATTGTATTATAACATAATCTAACCCAAAATAACTTTATACAAGCCATTTACTACCTCAAAGTATTGGTTGTGGGTTCTTATCCCATTTGTGACCAGATTTCAATAAGTCTTTCTTCACACTTCTAAACATTCTTCATCCATCTCTAGGACTTGTAATCAATCAAATTCATTGTATTATAACATAATCTAACCCAAAATAACTTTATACAAGCCATTTACTGCACCAAATCATTGGTTGTGGGTTCTTATCCCATTTGGGACCAGATTTCAATAAGTCTTTCTTCACACTTCTAAACATTCTTCATCCATCTCTAGGACTTGTAATCAATCAAATTCATTGTATTATAACATATTCTAACCCAAAATAACTTTATACAAGCCATTTACTGCCTCAAAGCATTGGTTGTGGGTTCTTATCCCATTTGGGACCAGATTTCAATAACTCTTTCTTTACACTTCTAAACATTCTTCATCCATGTCTAGCACTTGTAATCAATCAAATTCATTGTATTATAACATATTCTAACCCAATATAACTTTATACAAGCCATTTACTGCCTCAAAGCATTGGTTGTGGGTTCTTATCCCATTTGGGACCATATTTCAATAAGTCTTTCTTCACACTTCTAAACATTCTTCATCCATCTCTAGGACTTGTAATCAATCAAATTCATTGTATTATAACATAATTTAACCCAAAATAACTTTATACAAGCCATTTACTGCCTCAAAGCATTGGTTGTAGGTTCTTATCCCATTTGGGACCAGATTTCAATAAGTCTTTCTTCACACTTCTAAACATTCTTCATCCATCTCTAGGACTTGTAATCAATCAAATTCATTGTATTATAACATAATCTAACCCAAAATAACTTTATACAAGCCATTTACTGCCTCAAAGCATTGGTTGTGGGTTCTTATCCCATTTGGGACCAGATTTCAATAAGTCTTTCTTCACACTTCTAAACATTCTTCATCCATCTCTAGGACTTGTAATCAATCAAATTCATTGTATTATAACATATTCTAACCCAAAATAACTTTATACAAGCCATTTACTGCCTCAAAGCATTGGTTGTGGGTTCTTATCCCATTTGGGACCAGATTTCAATAAGTCTTTCTTCACACTTCTAAACATTCTTCATCCATCTCTAGGACTTGTAATTAATCAAATTCATTGTATTATAACATAATCTAACCCAAAATAACTTTATACAAGCCATTTACTACCTCAAAGTATTGGTTGTGGGTTCTTATCCCATTTGTGACCAGATTTCAATAAGTCTTTCTTCACACTTCTAAACATTCTTCATCCATCTCTAGGACTTGTAATCAATCAAATTCATTGTATTATAACATAATCTAACCCAAAATAACTTTATACAAGCCATTTACTGCACCAAATCATTGGTTGTGGGTTCTTATCCCATTTGGGACCAGATTTCAATAAGTCTTTCTTCACACTTCTAAACATTCTTCATCCATCTCTAGGACTTGTAATCAATCAAATTCATTGTATTATAACATATTCTAACCCAAAATAACTTTATACAAGCCATTTACTGCCTCAAAGCATTGGTTGTGGGTTCTTATCCCATTTGGGACCAGATTTCAATAACTCTTTCTTTACACTTCTAAACATTCTTCATCCATGTCTAGCACTTGTAATCAATCAAATTCATTGTATTATAACATATTCTAACCCAAAATAACTTTATACAAGCCATTTACTGCCTCAAAGCATTGGTTGTGGGTTCTTATCCCATTTGGGACCAGATTTCAATAAGTCTTTCTTCACACTTCTAAACATTCTTCATCCATCTCTAGGTCTTGTAATCAATCAAATTCATTGTATTATAACATAATCTAACCCAAAATAACTTTATACAAGCCATTTACTGCGTCAAAGCATTGGTTGTGGGTTCTTATCCCATTTGGGACCAGATTTCAATAAGTCTTTCTTCACACTTCTAAGCATTCTTCATCCATCTCTAGCACTTGTAATCAATCAAATTCATTGTATTATAACATATTCTAACCCAAAATAACTTTATACAAGCCATTTACTGCCTCAAAGCATTGGTTGTGGGTTCTTATCCCATTTGTGACCAGATTTCAATAAGTCTTTCTTCACACTTCTAAACATTCTTCATCCATCTCTAGGACTTGTAATCAATCAAATTCATTGTATTATAACATATTCTAACCCAATATAACTTTATACAAGCCATTTACTGCCTCAAAGCATTGGTTGTGGGTTCTTATCCCATTTGGGACCATATTTCAATAAGTCTTTCTTCACACTTCTAAACATTCTTCATCCATCTCTAGGTCTTGTAATCAATCAAATTCATTGTATTATCACATAATCTAACCCAAAATAACTTTATACAAGCCATTTACTGCGTCAAAGCATTGGTTGTGGGTTCTTATCCCATTTGGGACCAGATTTCAATAAGTCTTTCTTCACACTTCTAAACATTCTTCATCCATCTCTAGGACTTGTAATCAATCAAATTCATTGTATTATAACCTATTCTAACCCAAAATAACTTTATACAATCCATTTACAGTCTCAAAGCATTGGTTGTGGGTTCTTATCCCATTTGGGACCAGATTTCAATAAGTCTTTCTTCACACTTCTAAACATTCTTCATCCATTTCTAGGGCTTTTAATCAATCAAATTCATTGTATTATAACCTATTCTAACCCAAAATAACTTTATACAATCCATTTACTGCCTCAAAGCATTGGTTGTAGGTTCTTATCCCATTTGGGACCAGATATCAATAAGTCTTTCTTCACACTTCTAAACATTCTTCATCCATCTTGAGCACTTGTAATCAATCAAATTCATTGTATTAAAACATATTATAACCCGAAATAACTTTATACAATCCATTTACTGCCTCAAAGCATTGGTTGTGGGTTCTTATCCCATTTGGGACCAGATTTCAATAAGTCTTTCTTCACACTTCTAAACATTCTTCATCCATCTATAGAGCTTGTAATCAATCAAATTCATTGTATTATAACATATTCTAACCCAATATAACTTTATACAAGCCATTTACTGCCTCAAAGCATTGGTTGTGGGTTCTTATCCCATTTGGGACCAGATTTCAATAAGTCTTTCTTCACACTTCTAAACATTCTTCATCCATCTCTAGGACTTGTAATCAATCAAATTCATTGTATTATAACATAATCTAACCCAAAATAACTTTATACAAGCCATTTACTGCCTCAAAGCATTGGTTGTGGGTTCTTATCCCATTTGGGACCAGATTTCAATAAGTCTTTCTTCACACTTCTAAACATTCTTCATCCATCTCTAGGACTTGTAATCAATCAAATTCATTGTATTATAACATATTCTAACCCAAAATAACTTTATACAAGCCATTTACTGCCTCAAAGCATTGGTTGTGGGTTCTTATCCCATTTGGGACCAGATTTCAATAAGTCTTTCTTCACACTTCTAAACATTCTTCATCCATCTCTAGGTCTTGTAATCAATCAAATTCATTGTATTATAACATAATCTAACCCAAAATAACTTTATACAAGCCATTTACTGCGTCAAAGCATTGGTTGTGGGTTCTTATCCCATTTGGGACCAGATTTCAATAAGTCTTTCTTCACACTTCTAAGCATTCTTCATCCATCTCTAGCACTTGTAATCAATCAAATTCATTGTATTATAACATATTCTAACCCAAAATAACTTTATACAAGCCATTTACTGCCTCAAAGCATTGGTTGTGGGTTCTTATCCTATTTGAGACCAGATTTCAATAAGTCTTTCTTCACACTTCTAAACATTCTTCATCCATCTCTAGGGCTTGTAATCAATCAAATTCTTTGTATTATAACATATTCTAACCCAATATAACTTTATACGAGCCATTTACTGCCTCAAAGCATTGGTTGTGGGTTCTTATCCCATTTGGGACCAGATTTCAATAAGTCTTTCTTCACACTTCTAAACATTCTTCATCCATCTCTAGGACTTGTAATTAATCAAATTCATTGTATTATAACATAATCTAACCCAAAATAACTTTATACAAGCCATTTACTGCCTCAAAGCATTGGTTGTGGGTTCTTATCCCATTTGGGACCAGATTTCAATAAGTCTTTCTTCACACTTCTAAACATTCTTCATCCATCTCTAGGACTTGTAATTAATCAAATTCATTGTATTATAACATAATCTAACCCAAAATAACTTTATACAAGCCATTTACTACCTCAAAGTATTGGTTGTGGGTTCTTATCCCATTTGTGACCAGATTTCAATAAGTCTTTCTTCACACTTCTAAACATTCTTCATCCATCTCTAGGACTTGTAATCAATCAAATTCATTGTATTATAACATAATCTAACCCAAAATAACTTTATACAAGCCATTTACTGCACCAAATCATTGGTTGTGGGTTCTTATCCCATTTGGGACCAGATTTCAATAAGTCTTTCTTCACACTTCTAAACATTCTTCATCCATCTCTAGGACTTGTAATCAATCAAATTCATTGTATTATAACATATTCTAACCCAAAATAACTTTATACAAGCCATTTACTGCCTCAAAGCATTGGTTGTGGGTTCTTATCCCATTTGGGACCAGATTTCAATAACTCTTTCTTTACACTTCTAAACATTCTTCATCCATGTCTAGCACTTGTAATCAATCAAATTCATTGTATTATAACATATTCTAACCCAATATAACTTTATACAAGCCATTTACTGCCTCAAAGCATTGGTTGTGGGTTCTTATCCCATTTGGGACCAGATTTCAATAAGTCTTTCTTCACACTTCTAAACATTCTTCATCCATCTCTAGGACTTGTAATCAATCAAATTCATTGTATTATAACATAATTTAACCCAAAATAACTTTATACAAGCCATTTACTGCCTCAAAGCATTGGTTGTAGGTTCTTATCCCATTTGGGACCAGATTTCAATAAGTCTTTCTTCACACTTCTAAACATTCTTCATCCATCTCTAGGACTTGTAATCAATCAAATTCATTGTATTATAACATAATCTAACCCAAAATAACTTTAGACAAGCCATTTACTGCCTCAAAGCATTGGTTGTGGGTTCTTATCCCATTTGGGACCAGATTTCAATAAGTCTTTCTTCACACTTCTAAACATTCTTCATCCATCTCTAGGACTTGTAATCAATCAAATTCATTGTATTATAACATATTCTAACCCAAAATAACTTTATACAAGCCATTTACTGCCTCAAAGCATTGGTTGTGGGTTCTTATCCCATTTGGGACCAGATTTCAATAAGTCTTTCTTCACACTTCTAAACATTCTTCATCCATCTCTAGGTCTTGTAATCAATCAAATTCATTGTATTATAACATATTCTAACCCAATATAACTTTATACAAGCCATTTACTGCCTCAAAGCATTGGTTGTGGGTTCTTATCCCATTTGGGACCAGATTTCAATAAGTCTTTCTTCACACTTCTAAACATTCTTCATCCATCTCTAGGACTTGTAATTAATCAAATTCATTGTATTATAACATAATCTAACCCAAAATAACTTTATACAAGCCATTTACTACCTCAAAGTATTGGTTGTGGGTTCTTATCCCATTTGTGACCAGATTTCAATAAGTCTTTCTTCACACTTCTAAACATTCTTCATCCATCTCTAGGACTTGTAATCAATCAAATTCATTGTATTATAACATAATCTAACCCAAAATAACTTTATACAAGCCATTTACTGCACCAAATCATTGGTTGTGGGTTCTTATCCCATTTGGGACCAGATTTCAATAAGTCTTTCTTCACACTTCTAAACATTCTTCATCCATCTCTAGGACTTGTAATCAATCAAATTCATTGTATTATAACATATTCTAACCCAAAATAACTTTATACAAGCCATTTACTGCCTCAAAGCATTGGTTGTGGGTTCTTATCCCATTTGGGACCAGATTTCAATAACTCTTTCTTTACACTTCTAAACATTCTTCATCCATGTCTAGCACTTGTAATCAATCAAATTCATTGTATTATAACATATTCTAACCCAAAATAACTTTATACAAGCCATTTACTGCCTCAAAGCATTGGTTGTGGGTTCTTATCCCATTTGGGACCAGATTTCAATAAGTCTTTCTTCACACTTCTAAACATTCTTCATCCATCTCTAGGTCTTGTAATCAATCAAATTCATTGTATTATAACATAATCTAACCCAAAATAACTTTATACAAGCCATTTACTGCGTCAAAGCATTGGTTGTGGGTTCTTATCCCATTTGGGACCAGATTTCAATAAGTCTTTCTTCACACTTCTAAGCATTCTTCATCCATCTCTAGCACTTGTAATCAATCAAATTCATTGTATTATAACATATTCTAACCCAAAATAACTTTATACAAGCCATTTACTGCGTCAAAGCATTGGTTGTGGGTTCTTATCCCATTTGGGACCAGATTTCAATAAGTCTTTCTTCACACTTCTAAACATTCTTCATCCATCTCTAGGACTTGTAATCAATCAAATTCATTGTATTATAACCTATTCTAACCCAAAATAACTTTATACAATCCATTTACAGTCTCAAAGCATTGGTTGTGGGTTCTTATCCCATTTGGGACCAGATTTCAATAAGTCTTTCTTCACACTTCTAAACATTCTTCATCCATCTCTAGGACTTGTAATCAATCAAATTCATTGTATTATAACATAATCTAACCCAAAATAACTTTATACAAGCCATTTACTGCCTCAAAGCATTGGTTGTAGGTTCTTATCCCATTTGGGACCAGATTTCAATAAGTCTTTCTTCACACTACTAAACATTCTTCATCCATCTTTAGCACTTGTAATCAATCAAATTCATTGTATTAAATTATATTATAACCCAAAATAACTTTATACAATCCATTTACTGCCTCAAAGCATTGGTTGTGGGTTCTTATCCCATTTGGGACCAGATTTCAATAAGTCTTTCTTCACACTTCTAAACATTCTTCATCCATCTCTAGGGCTTTTAATCAATCAAATTCATTGTATTATAACCTATTCTAACCCAAAATAACTTTATACAATCCATTTACTGCCTCAAAGCATTGGTTGTAGGTTCTTATCCCATTTGGGACCAGATATCAATAAGTCTTTCTTCACACTTCTAAACATTCTTCATCCATCTTGAGCACTTGTAATCAATCAAATTCATTGTATTAAAACATATTATAACCCGAAATAACTTTATACAATCCATTTACTGCCTCAAAGCATTGGTTGTGGGTTCTTATCCCATTTGGGACCAGATTTCAATAAGTCTTTCTTCACACTTCTAAACATTCTTCATCCATCTATAGAGCTTGTAATCAATCAAATTCATTGTATTATAACATATTCTAACCCAATATAACTTTATACAAGCCATTTACTGCCTCAAAGCATTGGTTGTGGGTTCTTATCCCATTTGGGACCAGATTTCAATAAGTCTTTCTTCACACTTCTAAACATTCTTCATCCATCTCTAGGACTTGTAATCAATCAAATTCATTGTATTATAACATAATCTAACCCAAAATAACTTTATACAAGCCATTTACTGCCTCAAAGCATTGGTTGTAGGTTCTTATCCCATTTGGGACCAGATTTCAATAAGTCTTTCTTCACACTTCTAAACATTCTTCATCCATCTCTAGGACTTGTAATCAATCAAATTCATTGTATTATAACATAATCTAACCCAAAATAACTTTATACAAGCCATTTACTGCCTCAAAGCATTGGTTGTGGGTTCTTATCCCATTTGGGACCAGATTTCAATAAGTCTTTCTTCACACTTCTAAACATTCTTCATCCATCTCTAGGACTTGTAATCAATCAAATTCATTGTATTATAACATATTCTAACCCAAAATAACTTTATACAAGCCATTTACTGCCTCAAAGCATTGGTTGTGGGTTCTTATCCCATTTGGGACCAGATTTCAATAAGTCTTTCTTCACACTTCTAAACATTCTTCATCCATCTCTAGGTCTTGTAATCAATCAAATTCATTGTATTATAACATATTCTAACCCAATATAACTTTATACAAGCCATTTACTGCCTCAAAGCATTGGTTGTGGGTTCTTATCCCATTTGGGACCAGATTTCAATAAGTCTTTCTTCACACTTCTAAACATTCTTCATCCATCTCTAGGACTTGTAATTAATCAAATTCATTGTATTATAACATAATCTAACCCAAAATAACTTTATACAAGCCATTTACTACCTCAAAGTATTGGTTGTGGGTTCTTATCCCATTTGTGACCAGATTTCAATAAGTCTTTCTTCACACTTCTAAACATTCTTCATCCATCTCTAGGACTTGTAATCAATCAAATTCATTGTATTATAACATAATCTAACCCAAAATAATTTTATACAAGCCATTTACTGCACCAAATCATTGGTTGTGGGTTCTTATCCCATTTGGGACCAGATTTCAATAAGTCTTTCTTCACACTTCTAAACATTCTTCATCCATCTCTAGAAATTGTAATCAATCAAATTCATTGTATTATAACATATTCTAACCCAAAATAACTTTATACAAGCCATTTACTGCCTCAAAGCATTGGTTGTGGGTTCTTATCCCATTTGGGACCAGATTTCAATAACTCTTTCTTTACACTTCTAAACATTCTTCATCCATGTCTAGCACTTGTAATCAATCAAATTCATTGTATTATAACATATTCTAACCCAAAATAACTTTATACAAGCCATTTACTGCCTCAAAGCATTGGTTGTGGGTTCTTATCCCATTTGGGACCAGATTTCAATAAGTCTTTCTTCACATTTCTAAACATTCTTCATCCATCTCTAGGTCTTGTAATCAATCAAATTCATTGTATTATAACATAATCTAACCCAAAATAACTTTATACAAGCCATTTACTGCGTCAAAGCATTGGTTGTGGGTTCTTATCCCATTTGGGACCAGATTTCAATAAGTCTTTCTTCACACTTCTAAGCATTCTTCATCCATCTCTAGCACTTGTAATCAATCAAATTCATTGTATTATAACATATTCTAACCCAAAATAACTTTATACAAGCCATTTACTGCGTCAAAGCATTGGTTGTGGGTTCTTATCCCATTTGGGACCAGATTTCAATAAGTCTTTCTTCACACTTCTAAACATTCTTCATCCATCTCTAGGACTTGTAATCAATCAAATTCATTGTATTATAACATATTCTAACCCAATATAACTTTATACAAGCCATTTACTGCCTCAAAGCATTGGTTGTGGGTTCTTATCCCATTTGGGACCATATTTCAATAAGTCTTTCTTCACACTTCTAAACATTCTTCATCCATCTCTAGGTCTTGTAATCAATCAAATTCATTGTATTATCACATAATCTAACCCAAAATAACTTTATACAAGCCATTTACTGCGTCAAAGCATTGGTTGTGGGTTCTTATCCCATTTGGGACCAGATTTCAATAAGTCTTTCTTCACACTTCTAAACATTCTTCATCCATCTCTAGGACTTGTAATCAATCAAATTCATTGTATTATAACCTATTCTAACCCAAAATAACTTTATACAATCCATTTACAGTCTCAAAGCATTGGTTGTGGGTTCTTATCCCATTTGGGACCAGATTTCAATAAGTCTTTCTTCACACTTCTAAACATTCTTCATCCATCTCTAGGACTTGTAATCAATCAAATTCATTGTATTATAACATAATCTAACCCAAAATAACTTTATACAAGCCATTTACTGCCTCAAAGCATTGGTTGTAGGTTCTTATCCCATTTGGGACCAGATTTCAATAAGTCTTTCTTCACACTACTAAACATTCTTCATCCATCTTTAGCACTTGTAATCAATCAAATTCATTGTATTAAATTATATTATAACCCAAAATAACTTTATACAATCCATTTACTGCCTCAAAGCATTGGTTGTGGGTTCTTATCCCATTTGGGACCAGATTTCAATAAGTCTTTCTTCACACTTCTAAACATTCTTCATCCATCTCTAGGGCTTTTAATCAATCAAATTCATTGTATTATAACCTATTCTAACCCAAAATAACTTTATACAATCCATTTACTGCCTCAAAGCATTGGTTGTAGGTTCTTATCCCATTTGGGACCAGATATCAATAAGTCTTTCTTCACACTTCTAAACATTCTTCATCCATCTTGAGCACTTGTAATCAATCAAATTCATTGTATTAAAACATATTATAACCCGAAATAACTTTATACAATCCATTTACTGCCTCAAAGCATTGGTTGTGGGTTCTTATCCCATTTGGGACCAGATTTCAATAAGTCTTTCTTCACACTTCTAAACATTCTTCATCCATCTATAGAGCTTGTAATCAATCAAATTCATTGTATTATAACATATTCTAACCCAATATAACTTTATACAAGCCATTTACTGCCTCAAAGCATTGGTTGTGGGTTCTTATCCCATTTGGGACCAGATTTCAATAAGTCTTTCTTCACACTTCTAAACATTCTTCATCCATCTCTAGGACTTGTAATCAATCAAATTCATTGTATTATAACATAATCTAACCCAAAATAACTTTATACAAGCCATTTACTGCCTCAAAGCATTGGTTGTAGGTTCTTATCCCATTTGGGACCAGATTTCAATAAGTCTTTCTTCACACTTCTAAACATTCTTCATCCATCTCTAGGACTTGTAATCAATCAAATTCATTGTATTATAACATAATCTAACCCAAAATAACTTTATACAAGCCATTTACTGCCTCAAAGCATTGGTTGTGGGTTCTTATCCCATTTGGGACCAGATTTCAATAAGTCTTTCTTCACACTTCTAAACATTCTTCATCCATCTCTAGGACTTGTAATCAATCAAATTCATTGTATTATAACATATTCTAACCCAAAATAACTTTATACAAGCCATTTACTGCCTCAAAGCATTGGTTGTGGGTTCTTATCCCATTTGGGACCAGATTTCAATAAGTCTTTCTTCACACTTCTAAACATTCTTCATCCATCTCTAGGTCTTGTAATCAATCAAATTCATTGTATTATAACATATTCTAACCCAATATAACTTTATACAAGCCATTTACTGCCTCAAAGCATTGGTTGTGGGTTCTTATCCCATTTGGGACCAGATTTCAATAAGTCTTTCTTCACACTTCTAAACATTCTTCATCCATCTCTAGGACTTGTAATTAATCAAATTCATTGTATTATAACATAATCTAACCCAAAATAACTTTATACAAGCCATTTACTACCTCAAAGTATTGGTTGTGGGTTCTTATCCCATTTGTGACCAGATTTCAATAAGTCTTTCTTCACACTTCTAAACATTCTTCATCCATCTCTAGGACTTGTAATCAATCAAATTCATTGTATTATAACATAATCTAACCCAAAATAATTTTATACAAGCCATTTACTGCACCAAATCATTGGTTGTGGGTTCTTATCCCATTTGGGACCAGATTTCAATAAGTCTTTCTTCACACTTCTAAACATTCTTCATCCATCTCTAGGACTTGTAATCAATCAAATTCATTGTATTATAACATATTCTAACCCAAAATAACTTTATACAAGCCATTTACTGCCTCAAAGCATTGGTTGTGGGTTCTTATCCCATTTGGGACCAGATTTCAATAACTCTTTCTTTACACTTCTAAACATTCTTCATCCATGTCTAGCACTTGTAATCAATCAAATTCATTGTATTATAACATATTCTAACCCAAAATAACTTTATACAAGCCATTTACTGCCTCAAAGCATTGGTTGTGGGTTCTTATCCCATTTGGGACCAGATTTCAATAAGTCTTTCTTCACACTTCTAAACATTCTTCATCCATCTCTAGGTCTTGTAATCAATCAAATTCATTGTATTATAACATAATCTAACCCAAAATAACTTTATACAAGCCATTTACTGCGTCAAAGCATTGGTTGTGGGTTCTTATCCCATTTGGGACCAGATTTCAATAAGTCTTTCTTCACACTTCTAAGCATTCTTCTTCCATCTCTAGCACTTGTAATCAATCAAATTCATTGTATTATAACATATTCTAACCCAAAATAACTTTATACAAGCCATTTACTGCGTCAAAGCATTGGTTGTGGGTTCTTATCCCATTTGGGACCAGATTTCAATAAGTCTTTCTTCACACTTCTAAACATTCTTCATCCATCTCTAGGACTTGTAATCAATCAAATTCATTGTATTATAACATATTCTAACCCAATATAACTTTATACAAGCCATTTACTGCCTCAAAGCATTGGTTGTGGGTTCTTATCCCATTTGGGACCATATTTCAATAAGTCTTTCTTCACACTTCTAAACATTCTTCATCCATCTCTAGGTCTTGTAATCAATCAAATTCATTGTATTATCACATAATCTAACCCAAAATAACTTTATACAAGCCATTTACTGCGTCAAAGCATTGGTTGTGGGTTCTTATCCCATTTGGGACCAGATTTCAATAAGTCTTTCTTCACACTTCTAAACATTCTTCATCCATCTCTAGGACTTGTAATCAATCAAATTCATTGTATTATAACCTATTCTAACCCAAAATAACTTTATACAATCCATTTACAGTCTCAAAGCATTGGTTGTGGGTTCTTATCCCATTTGGGACCAGATTTCAATAAGTCTTTCTTCACACTTCTAAACATTCTTCATCCATCTCTAGGACTTGTAATCAATCAAATTCATTGTATTATAACATAATCTAACCCAAAATAACTTTATACAAGCCATTTACTGCCTCAAAGCATTGGTTGTAGGTTCTTATCCCATTTGGGACCAGATTTCAATAAGTCTTTCTTCACACTACTAAACATTCTTCATCCATCTTTAGCACTTGTAATCAATCAAATTCATTGTATTAAATTATATTATAACCCAAAATAACTTTATACAATCCATTTACTGCCTCAAAGCATTGGTTGTGGGTTCTTATCCCATTTGGGACCAGATTTCAATAAGTCTTTCTTCACACTTCTAAACATTCTTCATCCATCTCTAGGGCTTTTAATCAATCAAATTCATTGTATTATAACCTATTCTAACCCAAAATAACTTTATACAATCCATTTACTGCCTCAAAGCATTGGTTGTAGGTTCTTATCCCATTTGGGACCAGATATCAATAAGTCTTTCTTCACACTTCTAAACATTCTTCATCCATCTTGAGCACTTGTAATCAATCAAATTCATTGTATTAAAACATATTATAACCCGAAATAACTTTATACAATCCATTTACTGCCTCAAAGCATTGGTTGTGGGTTCTTATCCCATTTGGGACCAGATTTCAATAAGTCTTTCTTCACACTTCTAAACATTCTTCATCCATCTATAGAGCTTGTAATCAATCAAATTCATTGTATTATAACATATTCTAACCCAATATAACTTTATACAAGCCATTTACTGCCTCAAAGCATTGGTTGTGGGTTCTTATCCCATTTGGGACCAGATTTCAATAAGTCTTTCTTCACACTTCTAAACATTCTTCATCCATCTCTAGGACTTGTAATCAATCAAATTCATTGTATTATAACATAATCTAACCCAAAATAACTTTATACAAGCCATTTACTGCCTCAAAGCATTGGTTGTGGGTTCTTATCCCATTTGGGACCAGATTTCAATAAGTCTTTCTTCACACTTCTAAACATTCTTCATCCATCTCTAGGACTTGTAATCAATCAAATTCATTGTATTATAACATATTCTAACCCAAAATAACTTTATACAAGCCATTTACTGCCTCAAAGCATTGGTTGTGGGTTCTTATCCCATTTGGGACCAGATTTCAATAAGTCTTTCTTCACACTTCTAAACATTCTTCATCCATCTCTAGGTCTTGTAATCAATCAAATTCATTGTATTATAACATAATCTAACCCAAAATAACTTTATACAAGCCATTTACTGCGTCAAAGCATTGGTTGTGGGTTCTTATCCCATTTGGGACCAGATTTCAATAAGTCTTTCTTCACACTTCTAAGCATTCTTCATCCATCTCTAGCACTTGTAATCAATCAAATTCATTGTATTATAACATATTCTAACCCAAAATAACTTTATACAAGCCATTTACTGCCTCAAAGCATTGGTTGTGGGTTCTTATCCTATTTGAGACCAGATTTCAATAAGTCTTTCTTCACACTTCTAAACATTCTTCATCCATCTCTAGGGCTTGTAATCAATCAAATTCTTTGTATTATAACATATTCTAACCCAATATAACTTTATACGAGCCATTTACTGCCTCAAAGCATTGGTTGTGGGTTCTTATCCCATTTGGGACCAGATTTCAATAAGTCTTTCTTCACACTTCTAAACATTCTTCATCCATCTCTAGGACTTGTAATTAATCAAATTCATTGTATTATAACATAATCTAACCCAAAATAACTTTATACAAGCCATTTACTGCCTCAAAGCATTGGTTGTGGGTTCTTATCCCATTTGTGACCAGATTTCAATAAGTCTTTCTTCACACTTCTAAACATTCTTCATCCATCTCTAGGACTTGTAATCAATCAAATTCATTGTATTATAACATATACTAACCCAATATAACTTTATACAAGCCATTTACTGCCTCAAAGCATTGGTTGTGGGTTCTTATCCCATTTGGGACCAGATTTCAATAAGTCTTTCTTCACACTTCTAAACATTCTTCATCCATCTCTAGGTCTTGTAATCAATCAAATTCATTGTATTATAACATAATCTAACCCAAAATAACTTTATACAAGCCATTTACTGCGTCAAAGCATTGGTTGTGGGTTCTTATCCCATTTGGGACCAGATTTCAATAAGTCTTTCTTCACACTTCTAAACATTCTTCATCCATCTCTAGGACTTGTAATCAATCAAATTCATTGTATTATAACCTATTCTAACCCAAAATAACTTTATACAATCCATTTACAGTCTCAAAGCATTGGTTGTGGGTTCTTATCCCATTTGGGACCAGATTTCAATAAGTCTTTCTTCACACTTCTAAACATTCTTCATCCATCTCTAGGACTTGTAATCAATCAAATTCATTGTATTATAACATAATCTAACCCAAAATAACTTTATACAAGCCATTTACTGCCTCAAAGCATTGGTTGTAGGTTCTTATCCCATTTGGGACCAGATTTCAATAAGTCTTTCTTCACACTACTAAACATTCTTCATCCATCTTTAGCACTTGTAATCAATCAAATTCATTGTATTAAAACATATTATAACCCAAAATAACTTTATACAATCCATTTACTGCCTCAAAGCATTGGTTGTGGGTTCTTATCCCATTTGGGACCAGATTTCAATAAGTCTTTCTTCACACTTCTAAACATTCTTCATCCATCTCTAGGGCTTTTAATCAATCAAATTCATTGTATTATAACCTATTCTAACCCAAAATAACTTTATACAATCCATTTACTGCCTCAAAGCATTGGTTGTAGGTTCTTATCCCATTTGGGACCAGATATCAATAAGTCTTTCTTCACACTTCTAAACATTCTTCATCCATCTTGAGCACTTGTAATCAATCAAATTCATTGTATTAAAACATATTATAACCCGAAATAACTTTATACAATCCATTTACTGCCTCAAAGCATTGGTTGTGGGTTCTTATCCCATTTGGGACCAGATTTCAATAAGTCTTTCTTCACACTTCTAAACATTCTTCATCCATCTATAGAGCTTGTAATCAATCAAATTCATTGTATTATAACATATTCTAACCCAATATAAGTTTATACAAGCCATTTACTGCCTCAAAGCATTGGTTGTGGGTTCTTATCCCATTTGGGACCAGATTTCAATAAGTCTTTCTTCACACTTCTAAACATTCTTCATCCATCTCTAGGACTTGTAATCAATCAAATTCATTGTATTATAACATAATCTAACCCAAAATAACTTTATACAAGCCATTTACTGCCTCAAAGCATTGGTTGTGGGTTCTTATCCCATTTGGGACCAGATTTCAATAAGTCTTTCTTCACACTTCTAAACATTCTTCATCCATCTCTAGGACTTGTAATTAATCAAATTCATTGTATTATAACATAATCTAACCCAAAATAACTTTATACAAGCCATTTACTGCCTCAAAGCATTGGTTGTGGGTTCTTATCCCATTTGTGACCAGATTTCAATAAGTCTTTCTTCACACTTCTAAACATTCTTCATCCATCTCTAGGACTTGTAATCAATCAAATTCATTGTATTATAACATAATCTAACCCAAAATAACTTTATACAAGCTATTTACTGCCTCAAAGCATTGGTTGTGGGTTCTTATCCCATTTGGGACCAGATTTCAATAAGTCTTTTTTCACACTTCTAAACATTCTTCATCCATCTCTAGGACTTGTAATCAATCAAATTCATTGTATTATAATATATTCTAACCCAAAATAACTTTATACAAGCCATTTACTGCCTCAAAGCATTGGTTGTGGGTTCTTATCCCATTTGGGACCAGATTTCAATAAGTCTTTCTTTACACTTCTAAACATTCTTCATCCATGTCTAGCACTTGTAATCAATCAAATTCATTGTATTATAACATCTTCTAACCCAATATAACTCTATACAAGCCATTTACTGCCTCAAAGCATTGGTTGTGGGTTCTTATCCCATTTGGGACCAGATTTCAATACGTCTTTCTTCACACTTCTAAACATTCTTCATCCATCTCTAGGACTTGTAATCAATCAAATTCATTGTATTATAACATAATCTAACCCAAAATAACTTTATACAAGCTATTTACTGCCTCAAAGCATTGGTTGTGGGTTCTTATCCCATTTGGGACCAGATTTCAATAAGTCTTTCTTCACACTTCTAAACATTCTTCATCCATCTCTAGGTCTTGTAATCAATCAAATTCATTGTATTATAACATAATCTAACCCAAAATAACTTTATACAAGCCATTTACTGCGTCAAAGCATTGGTTGTGGGTTCTTATCCCATTTGGGACCAGATTTCAATAAGTCTTTCTTCACACTTCTAAACATTCTTCATCCATCTCTAGGACTTGTAATCAATCAAATTCATTGTATTATAACCTATTCTAACCCAAAATAATTTTATACAATCCATTTACAGTCTCAAAGCATTGGTTGTGGGTTCTTATCCCATTTGGGACCAGATTTCAATAAGTCTTTCTTCACACTTCTAAACATTCTTCATCCATCTCTAGGACTTGTAATCAATCAAATTCATTGTATTATAACATAATCTAACCCAAAATAACTTTATACAAGCTATTTACTGCCTCAAAGCATTGGTTGTGGGTTCTTATCCCATTTGGGACCAGATTTCAATAACTCTTTCTTTACACTTCTAAACATTCTTCATCCATGTCTAGCACTTGTAATCAATCAAATTCATTGTATTATAACATATTCTAACCCAATATAACTTTATACATGCCATTTACTGCCTCAAAACATTGGTTGTGGGTTCTTATCCCATTTGGGACCAGATTTCAATAAGTCTTTCTTCACACTTCTAAACATTCTTCATCCATCTCTAGGACTTGTAATCAATCAAATTCATTGTATTATAACATAATCTAACCCAAAATAACTTTATACAAGCCATTTACTGCCTCAAAGCATTGGTTGTGGGTTCTTATCCCATTTGGGACCAGATTTCAATAAGTCATTCTTCACACTTCTAAACATTCTTCATCCATCTCTAGGTCTTGTAATCAATCAAATTCATTGTATTATAACATAATCTAACCCAAAATAACTTTATACAAGCCATTTACTGCGTCAAAGCATTGGTTGTGGGTTCTTATCCCATTTGGGACCAGATTTCAATAAGTCTTTCTTCACACTTCTAAGCATTCTTCATCCATCTCTAGGACTTGTAATCAATCAAATTCATTGTATTATAACATAATCTAACCCAAAATAACTTTATACAAGCTATTTACTGCCTCAAAGCATTGGTTGTGGGTTCTTATCCCATTTGGGACCAGATTTCAATAAGTCTTTCTTCACACTTCTAAACATTCTTCATCCATCTCTAGGTCTTGTAATCAATCAAATTCATTGTATTATAACATAATCTAACCCAAAATAACTTTATACAAGCCATTTACTGTGTCAAAGCATTGGTTGTGGGTTCTTATCCCATTTGGGACCAGATTTCAATAAGTCTTTCTTCACACTTCTAAACATTCTTCATCCATCTCTAGGACTTGTAATCAATCAAATTCATTGTATTATAACATAATCTAACCCAAAATAACTTTATACAATCCATTTACTGCCTCAAAGCATTGGTTGTGGGTTCTTATCCCATTTGGGACCAGATTTCAATAAGTCTTTCTTCACACTTCTAAACATTCTTCATCCATCTCTAGGACTTGTAATCAATCAAATTCATTGTATTATAACATAATCTAACCCAAAATAACTTTATACAAGCCATTTACTGCCTCAAAGCATTGGTTGTAGGTTCTTATCCCATTTGGGACCAGATTTCAATAAGTCTTTCTTCACACTACTAAACATTCTTCATCCATCTTTAGCACTTGTAATCAATCAAATTCATTGTATTAAAACATATTATAACCCAAAATAACTTTATACAATCCATTTACTGCCTCAAAGCATTGGTTGTGGGTTCTTATCCCATTTGGGACCAGATTTCAATAAGTCTTTCTTCACACTTCTAAACATTCTTCATCCATCTATAGAGCTTGTAATCAATCAAATTCATTGTATTATAACATATTCTAACCCAATATAACTTTATACAAGCCATTTACTGCCTCAAAGCATTGGTTGTGGGTTCTTATCCCATTTGGGACCAGATTTCAATAAGTCTTTCTTCACACTTCTAAAGATTCTTCATCCATCTCTAGGATTTGTAATCAATCAAATTCAATGTATTATAACATATTCTAACCCAAAATAACTTTATACAAGCCATTTACTGCCTCAAAGCATTGGTTGTGGGCTCTTATCCCATTTGGGACCAGATTTCAATAAGTCTTTTTTCACACTTCTAAACATTCTTCATCCATCTCTAGGGCTTGTAATCAATCAAATTCATTGTATTATAACATATTCTAACCCAAAATAACTTTATACAAGCCATTTACTGCCTCAAAGCATTGGTTGTGGGTTCTTATCCCATTTGGGACCAGATTTCAATAAGTATTTCTTTACACTTCTAAACATTCTTCATCCATGTCTAGCACTTGTAATCAATCAAATTCATTGTATTATAATATATTATAACCCAAAATAACCTTATACAATCCATTTACAGCCTCAAAGCATTGGTTGTGGGTTCTTATCCCATTTGGGACCAGATTTCAATAAGTCTTTCTTCACACTTCTAAAGATTCTTCATCCATCTCTAGGATTTGTAATCAATCAAATTCAATGTATTATAACATATTCTAACCCAAAATAACTTTATAAAAGCCATTTACTGCCTCAAAGCATTGGTTGTGGGCTCTTATCCCATTTGGGACCAGATTTCAATAAGTCTTTCTTCACACTTCTAAACATTCTTCATCCATCTCTAGGACTTGTAATCAATCAAATTCATTGTATTATAACATAATCTAACCCAAAATAACTTTATACAATCCATTTACTGCCTCAAAGCATTGGTTGTGGGTTCTTATCCCATTTGGGACCAGATTTCAATAAGTCTTTCTTCACACTTCTAAACATTCTTCATCCATCTCTAGGACTTGTAATCAATCAAATTCATTGTATTATAACATAATCTAACCCAAAATAACTTTATACAAGCCATTTACTGCCTCAAAGCATTGGTTGTAGGTTCTTATCCCATTTGGGACCAGATTTCAATAAGTCTTTCTTCACACTACTAAACATTCTTCATCCATCTTTAGCACTTGTAATCAATCAAATTCATTGTATTAAAACATATTATAACCCAAAATAACTTTATACAATCCATTTACTGCCTCAAAGCATTGGTTGTGGGTTCTTATCCCATTTGGGACCAGATTTCAATAAGTCTTTCTTCACACTTCTAAACATTCTTCATCCATCTATAGAGCTTGTAATCAATCAAATTCATTGTATTATAACATATTCTAACCCAATATAACTTTATACAAGCCATTTACTGCCTCAAAGCATTGGTTGTGGGTTCTTATCCCATTTGGGACCAGATTTCAATAAGTTTTTCTTCACACTTCTAAACATTCTTCATCCATCTCTAGGACTTGTAATCAATCAAATTCATTGTATTATAACATAATCTAACCCAAAATAACTTTATACAAGCCATTTACTGCCTCAAAGCATTGGTTGTGGGTTCTTATCCCATTTGGGACCAGATTTCAATAAGTCTTTCTTCACACTTCTAAACATTCTTCATCCATCTCTAGGACTTGTAATTAATCAAATTCATTGTATTATAACATAATCTAACCCAAAATAACTTTATACAAGCCATTTACTGCCTCAAAGCATTGGTTGTGGGTTCTTATCCCATTTGTGACCAGATTTCAATAAGTCTTTCTTCACACTTCTAAACATTCTTCATCCATCTCTAGGACTTGTAATCAATCAAATTCATTGTATTATAACATAATCTAACCCAAAATAACTTTATACAAGCTATTTACTGCCTCAAAGCATTGGTTGTGGGTTCTTATCCCATTTGGGACCAGATTTCAATAAGTCTTTTTTCACACTTCTAAACATTCTTCATCCATCTCTAGGACTTGTAATCAATCAAATTCATTGTATTATAATATATTCTAACCCAAAATAACTTTATACAAGCCATTTACTGCCTCAAAGCATTGGTTGTGGGTTCTTATCCCATTTGGGACCAGATTTCAATAAGTCTTTCTTTACACTTCTAAACATTCTTCATCCATGTCTAGCACTTGTAATCAATCAAATTCATTGTATTATAACATAATCTAACCCAAAATAACTTTATACAAGCCATTTACTGCCTCAAAGCATTGGTTGTGGGTTCTTATTCCATTTGGGACCAGATTTCAATAAGTCTTTCTTCACACTTCTAAACATTCTTCATCCATCTCTAGGACTTGTAATCAATCTAATTCATTGTATTATAACATAATCTAACCCAAAATAACTTTATACAAGCCATTTACTGCCTCAAAGCATTGGTTGTGGGTTCTTATTCCATTTGGGACCAGATTTCAATAAGTCTTTTTTCACACTTCTAAACATTCTTCATCCATCTCTAGGACTTGTAATCAATCAAATTCATTGTATTATAATATATTCTAACCCAAAATAACTTTATACAAGCCATTTACTGCCTCAAAGCATTGGTTGTGGGTTCTTATCCCATTTGGGACCAGATTTCAATAAGTCTTTCTTTACACTTCTAAACATTCTTCATCCATGTCTAGCACTTGTAATCAATCAAATTCATTGTATTATAACATAATCTAACCCAAAATAACTTTATACAAGCCATTTACTGCCTCAAAGCATTGGTTGTGGGTTCTTATTCCATTTGGGACCAGATTTCAATAAGTCTTTCTTCACACTTCTAAACATTCTTCATCCATCTCTAGGACTTGTAATCAATCAAATTCATTGTATTATAACATAATCTAACCCAAAATAACTTTATACAAGCCATTTACTGCCTCAAAGCATTGGTTGTGGGTTCTTATTCCATTTGGGACCAGATTTCAATAAGTCTTTCTTCACACTTCTAAACATTCTTCATCCATCTCTAGGACTTGTAATTAATCAAATTCATTGTATTATAACATAATCTAACCCAAAATAACTTTATACAAGCCATTTACTGCGTCAAAGCATTGGTTGTGGGTTCTTATCCCATTTGGGACCAGATTTCAATAAGTCTTTCTTCACACTTCTAAACATTCTTCATCCATCTCTAGGACTTGTAATCAATCAAATTCATTGTATTATAACCTATTCTAACCCAAAATAACTTTATACAATCCATTTACAGTCTCAAAGCATTGGTTGTGGGTTCTTATCCCATTTGGGACCAGATTTCAATAAGTCTTTCTTCACACTTCTAAACATTCTTCATCCATCTCTAGAGCTTGTAATCAATCAAATTCATTGTATTATAACATATTCTAACCCAATATAACTTTATACAAGCCATTTACTGCCTCAAAGCATTGGTTGTGGGTTCTTATCCCATTTGGGACCAGATTTCAATAAGTCTTTCTTCACACTTCTAAACATTCTTCATCCATCTCTAGGACTTGTAATCAATCAAATTCATTGTATTATAATATATTCTAACCCAAAATAACTTTATACAAGCCATTTACTGTGTCAAAGCATTGGTTGTGGGTTCTTATCCCATTTGGGACCAGATTTCAATAAGTCTTTCTTCACACTTCTAAACATTCTTCATCCATCTCTAGGACTTGTAATCAATCAAATTCATTGTATTATAACCTATTCTAACCCAAAATAACTTTATACAATCCATTTACAGTCTCAAAGCAATGGTTGTGGGTTCTTATCCCATTTGGGACCAGATTTCAATAAGTCTTTCTTCACACTTCTAAACATTCTTCATCCATCTCTAGGACTTGTAATCAATCAAATTCATTGTATTATAACATAATCTAACCCAAAATAACTTTATACAAGCCATTTACTGCCTCAAAGCATTGGTTGTAGGTTCTTATCCCATTTGGGACCAGATTTCAATAAGTCTTTCTTCACACTACTAAACATTCTTCATCCATCTTTAGCACTTATAATCAATCAAATTCATTGTATTAAAACATATTATAACCCAAAATAACTTTATACAATCCATTTACTGCCTCAAAGCATTGGTTGTGGGTTCTTATCCCATTTGGGACCAGATTTCAATAAGTCTTTCTTCACACTTCTAAACATTCTTCATCCATCTATAGAGCTTGTAATCAATCAAATTCATTGTATTATAACATATTCTAACCCAATATAACTTTATACAAGCCATTTACTGCCTCAAAGCATTGGTTGTGGGTTCTTATCCCATTTGGGACCAGATTTCAATAAGTCTTTCTTCACACTTCTAAACATTCTTCATCCATCTCTAGGACTTGTAATCAATCAAATTCATTGTATTATAACATAATCTAACCCAAAATAACTTTATACAAGCCATTTACTGCCTCAAAGCATTGGTTGTGGGTTCTTATCCCATTTGGGACCAGATTTCAATAAGTCTTTCTTCACACTTCTAAACATTCTTCATCCATCTCTAGGACTTGTAATTAATCAAATTCATTGTATTATAACATAATCTAACCCAAAATAACTTTATACAAGCCATTTACTGCCTCAAAGCATTGGTTGTGGGTTCTTATCCCATTTGTGACCAGATTTCAATAAGTCTTTCTTCACACTTCTAAACATTCTTCATCCATCTCTAGGACTTGTAATCAATCAAATTCATTGTATTATAACATAATCTAACCCAAAATAACTTTATACAAGCTATTTACTGCCTCAAAGCATTGGTTGTGGGTTCTTATCCCATTTGGGACCAGATTTCAATAAGTCTTTTTTCACACTTCTAAACATTCTTCATCCATCTCTAGGACTTGTAATCAATCAAATTCATTGTATTATAATATATTCTAACCCAAAATAACTTTATACAAGCCATTTACTGCCTCAAAGCATTGGTTGTGGGTTCTTATCCCATTTGGGACCAGATTTCAATAAGTCTTTCTTTACACTTCTAAACATTCTTCATCCATGTCTAGCACTTGTAATCAATCAAATTCATTGTATTATAACATAATCTAACCCAAAATAACTTTATACAAGCCATTTACTGCCTCAAAGCATTGGTTGTGGGTTCTTATTCCATTTGGGACCAGATTTCAATAAGTCTTTCTTCACACTTCTAAACATTCTTCATCCATCTCTAGGACTTGTAATCAATCAAATTCATTGTATTATAACATAATCTAACCCAAAATAACTTTATACAAGCCATTTACTGCGTCAAAGCATTGGTTGTGGGTTCTTATCCCATTTGGGACCAGATTTCAATAAGTCTTTCTTCACACTTCTAAACATTCTTCATCCATCTCTAGGACTTGTAATCAATCAAATTCATTGTATTATAACCTATTCTAACCCAAAATAACTTTATACAATCCATTTACAGTCTCAAAGCATTGGTTGTGGGTTCTTATCCCATTTGGGACCAGATTTCAATAAGTCTTTCTTCACACTTCTAAACATTCTTCATCCATCTCTAGAGCTTGTAATCAATCAAATTCATTGTATTATAACATATTCTAACCCAATATAACTTTATACAAGCCATTTACTGCCTCAAAGCATTGGTTGTGGGTTCTTATCCCATTTGGGACCAGATTTCAATAAGTCTTTCTTCACACTTCTAAACATTCTTCATCCATCTCTAGGACTTGTAATCAATCAAATTCATTGTATTATAACATAATCTAACCCAAAATAACTTTATACAAGCCATTTACTGCCTCAAAGCATTGGTTGTGGGTTCTTATCCCATTTGGGACCAGATTTCAATAAGTCTTTCTTCACACTTCTAAACATTCTTCATCCATCTCTAGGGCTTGTAATCAATCAAATTCATTGTATTATAATATATTCTAACCCAATATAACTTTATACGAGCCATTTACTGCCTCAAAGCATTGGTTGTGGGTTCTTATCCCATTTGGGACCAGATTTCAATAAGTCTTTCTTCACACTTCTAAACATTCTTCATCCATCTCTAGGTCTTGTAATCAATCAAATTCATTGTATTATAACATAATCTAACCCAAAATAACTTTATACAAGCCATTTACTGCCTCAACGCATTGGTTGTGGGTTCTTATCCCATTTGGGACCAGATTTCAATAAGTCTTTCTTCACACTTCTAAACATTCTTCATCCATCTCTAGGACTTGTAATCAATCAAATTCATTGTATTATAACCTATTCTAACCCAAAATAACTTTATACAATCCATTTACAGTCTCAAAGCATTGGTTGTGGGTTCTTATCCCATTTGGGACCAGATTTCAATAAGTCTTTCTTCACACTTCTAAACATTCTTCATCCATCTCTAGGACTTGTAATCAATCAAATTCATTGTATTATAACATAATCTAACCCAAAATAACTTTATACAAGCCATTTACTGCCTCAAAGCATTGGTTGTAGGTTCTTATCCCATTTGGGACCAGATTTCAATAAGTCTTTCTTCACACTACTAAACATTCTTCATCCATCTTTAGCACTTGTAATCAATCAAATTCATTGTATTAAAACATATTATAACCCAAAATAACTTTATACAATCCATTTACTGCCTCAAAGCATTGGTTGTGGGTTCTTATCCCATTTGGGACCAGATTTCAATAAGTCTTTCTTCACACTTCTAAACATTCTTCATCCATCTCTAGGGCTTTTAATCAATCAAATTCATTGTATTATAACCTATTCTAACCCAAAATAACTTTATACAATCCATTTACTGCCTCAAAGCATTGGTTGTAGGTTCTTATCCCATTTGGGACCAGATATCAATAAGTCTTTCTTCACACTTCTAAACATTCTTCATCCATCTTGAGCACTTGTAATCAATCAAATTCATTGTATTAAAACATATTATAACCCGAAATAACTTTATACAATCCATTTACTGCCTCAAAGCATTGGTTGTGGGTTCTTATCCCATTTGGGACCAGATTTCAATAAGTCTTTCTTCACACTTCTAAACATTCTTCATCCATCTATAGAGCTTGTAATCAATCAAATTCATTGTATTATAACATATTCTAACCCAATATAACTTTATACAAGCCATTTACTGCCTCAAATCATTGGTTGTGGGTTCTTATCCCATTTGGGACCAGATTTCAATAAGTCTTTCTTCACACTTCTAAACATTCTTCATCCATCTCTAGGACTTGTAATCAATCAAATTCATTGTATTATAACATAATCTAACCCAAAATAACTTTATACAAGCCATTTACTGCCTCAAAGCATTGGTTGTGGGTTCTTATCCCATTTGGGACCAGATTTCAATAAGTCTTTCTTCACACTTCTAAACATTCTTCATCCATCTCTAGGACTTGTAATTAATCAAATTCATTGTATTATAACATAATCTAACCCAAAATAACTTTATACAAGCCATTTACTGCCTCAAAGCATTGGTTGTGGGTTCTTATCCCATTTGTGACCAGATTTCAATAAGTCTTTCTTCACACTTCTAAACATTCTTCATCCATCTCTAGGACTTGTAATCAATCAAATTCATTGTATTATAACATAATTTAACCCAAAATAACTTTATACAAGCTATTTACTGCCTCAAAGCATTGGTTGTGGGTTCTTATCCCATTTGGGACCAGATTTCAATAAGTCTTTTTTCACACTTCTAAACATTCTTCATCCATCTCTAGCACTTGTAATCAATCAAATTCATTGTATTATAATATATTCTAACCCAAAATAACTTTATACAAGCCATTTACTGCCTCAAAGCATTGGTTGTGGGTTCTTATCCCATTTGGGACCAGATTTCAATACGTCTTTCTTTACACTTCTAAACATTCTTCATCCATGTCTAGCACTTGTAATCAATCAAATTCATTGTATTATAACATCTTCTAACCCAATATAACTTTATACAAGCCATTTACTGCCTCAAAGCATTGGTTGTGGGTTCTTATTCCATTTGGGACCAGATTTCAATACGTCTTTCTTCACACTTCTAAACATTCTTCATCCATCTCTAGGACTTGTAATTAATCAAATTCATTGTATTATAACATAATCTAACCCAAAATAACTTTATACAAGCCATTTACTGCCTCAAAGCATTGGTTGTGGGTTCTTATCCCATTTGTGACCAGATTTCAATAAGTCTTTCTTCACACTTCTAAACATTCTTCATCCATCTCTAGGACTTGTAATCAATCAAATTCATTGTATTATAACATAATCTAACCCAAAATAACTTTATACAAGCCATTTACTGCCTCAAAGCATTGGTTGTGGGTTCTTATCCCATTTGGGACCAGATTTCAATAACTCTTTCTTTACACTTCTAAACATTCTTCATCCATGTCTAGCACTTGTAATCAATCAAATTCATTGTATTATAACATATTCTAACCCAATATAACTTTATACATGCCATTTACTGCCTCAAAACATTGGTTGTGGGTTCTTATCCCATTTGGGACCAGATTTCAATAAGTCTTTCTTCACACTTCTAAACATTCTTCATCCATCTCTAGGACTTGTAATCAATCAAATTCATTGTATTATAACATAATCTAACCCAAAATAACTTTATACAAGCCATTTACTGCCTCAAAGCATTGGTTGTGGGTTCTTATCCCATTTGTGACCAGATTTCAATAAGTCTTTCTTCACACTTCTAAACATTCTTCATCCATCTCTAGGACTTGTAATCAATCAAATTCATTGTATTATAACATAATCTAACCCAAAATAACTTTATACAAGCTATTTACTGCCTCAAAGCATTGGTTGTGGGTTCTTATCCCATTTGGGACCAGATTTCAATAAGTCTTTTTTCACACTTCTAAACATTCTTCATCCATCTCTAGGACTTGTAATCAATCAAATTCATTGTATTATAATATATTCTAACCCAAAATAACTTTATACAAGCCATTTACTGCCTCAAAGCATTGGTTGTGGGTTCTTATCCCATTTGGGACCAGATTTCAATAAGTTTTTCTTTACACTTCTAAACATTCTTCATCCATGTCTAGCACTAGTAATCAATCAAATTCATTGTATTATAACATCTTCTAACCCAATATAACTTTATACAAGCCATTTACTGCCTCAAAGCATTGGTTGTGGGTTCTTATCCCATTTGGGACCAGATTTCAATACGTCTTTCTTCACACTTCTAAACATTCTTCATCCATCTCTAGGACTTGTAATCAATCAAATTCATTGTATTATAACATAATCTAACCCAAAATAACTTTATACAAGCCATTTACTGCCTCAAAGCATTGGTTGTGGGTTCTTATTCCATTTGGGACCAGATTTCAATAAGTCTTTCTTCACACTTCTAAACATTCTTCATCCATCTCTAGGACTTGTAATTAATCAAATTCATTGTATTATAACATAATCTAACCCAAAATAACTTTATACAAGCCATTTACTGCCTCAAAGCATTGGTTGTGGGTTCTTATCCCATTTGTGACCAGATTTCAATAAGTCTTTCTTCACACTTCTAAACATTCTTCATCCATCTCTAGGACTTGTAATCAATCAAATTCATTGTATTATAACATAATCTAACCCAAAATAACTTTATACAAGCCATTTACTGCCTCAAAGCATTGGTTGTGGGTTCTTATCCCATTTGGGACCAGATTTCAATAACTCTTTTCTTTACACTTCTAAACATTCTTCATCCATGTCTAGCACTTGTAATCAATCAAATTCATTGTATTATAACATATTCTAACCCAATATAACTTTATACATGCCATTTACTGCCTCAAAACATTGGTTGTGGGTTCTTATCCCATTTGGGACCAGATTTCAATAAGTCTTTCTTCACACTTCTAAACATTCTTCATCCATCTCTAGGACTTGTAATCAATCAAATTCATTGTATTATAACATAATCTAACCCAAAATAACTTTATACAAGCCATTTACTGCCTCAAAGCATTGGTTGTGGGTTCTTATCCCATTTGGGACCAGATTTCAATAAGTCTTTCTTCACACTTCTAAACATTCTTCATCCATCTCTAGGGCTTGTAATCAATCAAATTCATTGTATTATAATATATTCTAACCCAATATAACTTTATACGAGCCATTTACTGCCTCAAAGCATTGGTTGTGGGTTCTTATCCCATTTGGGACCAGATTTCAATAAGTCTTTCTTCACACTTCTAAACATTCTTCATCCATCTCTAGGACTTGTAATCAATCAAATTCATTGTATTATAATATATTCTAACCCAAAATAACTTTATACAAGCCATTTACTGCCTCAAAGCATTGGTTGTGGGTTCTTATCCCATTTGGGACCAGATTTCAATAAGTCTTTCTTTACACTTCTAAACATTCTTCATCCATGTCTAGCACTTGTAATCAATCAAATTCATTGTATTATAACATATTCTAACCCAATATATTTTTATACAAGCCATTTACTGCCTCAAAGCATTGGTTGTGGGTTCTTATCCCATTTGGGACCAGATTTCAATAAGTCTTTCTTCACACTTCTAAACATTCTTCATCCATCTCTAGGACTTGTAATCAATCAAATTCATTGTATTATAACATAATCTAACCCAAAATAACTTTATACAAGCCATTTACTGCCTCAAAGCATTTGTTGTGGGTTCTTATCCCATTTGGGACCAGATTTCAATAAGTCTTTCTTCACACTTCTAAACATTCTTCATCCATCTCTAGGACTTGTAATTAATCAAATTCATTGTATTATAACATAATCTAACCCAAAATAACTTTATACAAGCCATTTACTGCCTCAAAGCATTGGTTGTGGGTTCTTATCCCATTTGTGACCAGATTTCAATAAGTCTTTCTTCACACTTCTAAACATTCTTCATCCATCTCTCGGACTTGTAATCAATCAAATTCATTGTATTATAACATATTCTAACCCAAAATAACTTTATACAAGCCATTTACTGCCTCAAAGCATTGGTTGTGGGTTCTTATCCCATTTGGGACCAGATTTCAATAAGTCTTTCTTCACACTTCTAAACATTCTTCATCCATCTCTAGGTCTTGTAATCAATCAAATTCATTGTATTATAACATAATCTAACCCAAAATAACTTTATACAAGCCATTTACTGCGGCAAAGCATTGGTTGTGGGTTCTTATCCCATTTGGGACCAGATTTCAATAAGTCTTTCTTCACACTTCTAAGCATTCTTCATCCATCTCTAGCACTTGTAATCAATCAAATTCATTGTATTATAACATATTCTAACCCAAAATAACTTTATACAAGCCATTTACTGCCTCAAAGCATTGGTTGTGGGTTCTTATCCCATTTGGGACCAGATTTCAATAAGTCTTTCTTCACACTTCTAAACATTCTTCATCCATCTCTAGGGCTTGTAATCAATCAAATTCATTGTATTATAACATATTCTAACCCAATATAACTTTATACGAGCCATTTACTGCCTCAAAGCATTGGTTGTGGGTTCTTATCCCATTTGGGACCAGATTTCAATAAGTCTTTCTTCACACTTCTAAACATTCTTCATCCATCTCTAGGACTTGTAATCAATCAAATTCATTGTATTATAATATATTCTAACCCAAAATAACTTTATACAAGCCATTTACTGCCTCAAAGCATTGGTTGTGGGTTCTTATCCCATTTGGGACCAGATTTCAATAACTCTTTCTTTACACTTCTAAACATTCTTCATCCATGTCTAGCACTTGTAATCAATCAAATTCATTGTATTATAACATATTCTAACCCAATATAACTTTATACAAGCCATTTACTGCCTCAAAGCATTGGTTGTGGGTTCTTATCCCATTTGGGACCAGATTTCAATAAGTCTTTCTTCACACTTCTAAACATTCTTCATCCATCTCTCGGACTTGTAATCAATCAAATTCATTGTATTATAACATATTCTAACCCAAAATAACTTTATACAAGCCATTTACTGCCTCAAAGCATTGGTTGTGGGTTCTTATCCCATTTGGGACCAGATTTCAATAAGTCTTTCTTCACACTTCTAAACATTCTTCATCCATCTCTAGGTCTTGTAATCAATCAAATTCATTGTATTATAACATAATCTAACCCAAAATAACTTTATACAAGCCATTTACTGCGGCAAAGCATTGGTTGTGGGTTCTTATCCCATTTGGGACCAGATTTCAATAAGTCTTTCTTCACACTTCTAAGCATTCTTCATCCATCTCTAGCACTTGTAATCAATCAAATTCATTGTATTATAACATATTCTAACCCAAAATAACTTTATACAAGCCATTTACTGCCTCAAAGCATTGGTTGTGGGTTCTTATCCCATTTGGGACCAGATTTCAATAAGTCTTTCTTCACACTTCTAAACATTCTTCATCCATCTCTAGGGCTTGTAATCAATCAAATTCATTGTATTATAACATATTCTAACCCAATATAACTTTATACGAGCCATTTACTGCCTCAAAGCATTGGTTGTGGGTTCTTATCCCATTTGGGACCAGATTTCAATAAGTCTTTCTTCACACTTCTAAACATTCTTCATCCATCTCTAGGACTTGTAATCAATCAAATTCATTGTATTATAATATATTCTAACCCTAAATAACTTTATACAAGCCATTTACTGCCTCAAAGCATTGGTTGTGGGTTCTTATCCCATTTGGGACCAGATTTCAATAACTCTTTCTTTACACTTCTAAACATTCTTCATCCATGTCTAGCACTTGTAATCAATCAAATTCATTGTATTATAACATATTCTAACCCAATATAACTTTATACAAGCCATTTACTGCCTCAAAGCATTGGTTGTGGGTTCTTATCCCATTTGGGACCAGATTTCAATAAGTCTTTCTTCACACTTCTAAACATTCTTCATCCATCTCTAGGACTTGTAATCAATCAAATTCATTGTATTATAACATCATCTAACCCAAAATAACTTTATACAAGCCATTTACTGCCTCAAAGCATTGGTTGTGGGTTCTTATCCCATTTGGGACCAGATTTCAATAAGTCTTTCTTCACACTTCTAAACATTCTTCATCCATCTCTAGGACTTGTAATTAATCAAATTCATTGTATTATAACATATTCTAACCCAAAATAACTTTATACAAGCCATTTACTGCCTCAAAGCATTGGTTGTGGGTTCTTATCCCATTTGGGACCAGATTTCAATAAGTCTTTCTTCACACTTCTAAACATTCTTCATCCATCTCTAATGCTTGTAATCAATCAAATTCATTGTATTATAACATATTCTAACCCAAAATAATTTTATACAATCCATTTACTGCCTCAAAGCATTGGTTGTGGGTTCTTATCCCATTTGGGACCAGATTTCAATAAGTCTCTCTTCACACTTCTAAACATTCTTCATCCATCTCTAGGACTTGTAATCAATCAAATTCATTGTATTATAACATATTCTAACCCAAAATAATTTTATACAAGCCATTTACTGCCTCAAAGCATTGGTTGTGGGTTCTTATCCCATTTGGGACCAGATTTCAATAAGTCTTTCTTCACACTTCTAAACATTCTTCATCCATCTCTAGCACTTGCAATCAATCAAATTCATTGTATTATAACATATTCTAACCCAATATAACTTTATACAAGCCATTTACTGCCTCAAAGCATTGGTTGTGGGTTCTTATCCCATTTGGGACCAGATTTCAATAAGTCTTTCTTCACACTTCTAAACATTCTTCATCCATCTCTAGGACTTGTAATCAATCAAATTCATTGTATTATAACATATTCTAACCCAAAATAACTTTATACAAGCCATTTACTGCCTCAAAGCATTGGTTGTGGGTTCTTATCCCATTTGGGACCAGATTTCAATAACTCTTTCTTTACACTTCTAAACATTCTTCATCCATGTCTAGCACTTGTAATCAATCAAATTCATTGTATTATAACATATTCTAACCCAATATAACTTTATACAAGCCATTTACTGCCTCAAAGCATTGGTTGTGGGTTCTTATCCCATTTGGGACCAGATTTCAATAAGTCTTTCTTCACACTTCTAAACATTCTTCATCCATCTCTAGGACTTGTAATCAATCAAATTCATTGTATTATAACATCATCTAACCCAAAATAACTTTATACAAGCCATTTACTGCCTCAAAGCATTGGTTGTGGGTTCTTATCCCATTTGGGACCAGATTTCAATAAGTCTTTCTTCACACTTCTAAACATTCTTCATCCATCTCTAGGACTTGTAATTAATCAAAGTCATTGTATTATAACATATTCTAACCCAAAATAACTTTATACAAGCCATTTACTGCCTCAAAGCATTGGTTGTGGGTTCTTATCCCATTTGGGACAGATTTCAATAAGTCTTTCTTCACACTTCTAAACATTCTTCATCCATCTCTAATGCTTGTAATCAATCAAATTCATTGTATTATAACATATTCTAACCCAAAATAATTTTATACAATCCATTTACTGCCTCAAAGCATTGGTTGTGGGTTCTTATCCCATTTGGGACCAGATTTCAATAAGTCTCTCTTCACACTTCTAAACATTCTTCATCCATCTCTAGGACTTGTAATCAATCAAATTCATTGTATTATAACATATTCTAACCCAAAATAATTTTATACAAGCCATTTACTGCCTCAAAGAATTGGTTGTGGGTTCTTATCCCATTTGGGACCAGATTTCAATAAGTCTTTCTTCACACTTCTAAACATTCTTCATCCATCTCTAGCACTTGCAATCAATCAAATTCATTGTATTATAACATATTCTAACCCAATATAACTTTATACAAGCCATTTACTGCCTCAAAGCATTGGTTGTGGGTTCTTATCCCATTTGGGACCAGATTTCAATAAGTCTTTCTTCACATTTCTAAACATTCTTCATCCATCTCTAGGACTTGTAATCAATCAAATTCATTGTATTATAATATATTCTAACCCAAAATAACTTTATACAAGCCATTTACTGCCTCAAAGCATTGGTTGTGGGTTCTTATCCCATTTGGGACCAGATTTCAATAAGTCTTTCTTCACACTTCTAAACATTCTTCATCCATCTCTAGGACTTGTAATCAATCAAATTCATTGTATTATAACATAATCTAACCCAAAATAACTTTATACAAGCCATTTACTGCCTCAAAGCATTTGTTGTGGGTTCTTATCCCATTTGGGACCAGATTTCAATACGTCTTTCTTCACACTTCTAAACATTCTTCATCCATCTCTAGGACTTGTAATCAATCAAATTCATTGTATTATAACATAATCTAACCCAAAATAACTTTATACAAGCCATTTACTGCCTCAAAGCATTGGTTGTGGGTTCTTATTCCATTTGGGACCAGATTTCAATAAGTCTTTCTTCACACTTCTAAACATTCTTCATCCATCTCTAGGACTTGTAATTAATCAAATTCATTGTATTATAACATAATCTAACCCAAAATAACTTTATACAAGCCATTTACTGCCTCAAAGCATTGGTTGTGGGTTCTTATCCCATTTGTGACCAGATTTCAATAAGTCTTTCTTCACACTTCTAAACATTCTTCATCCATCTCTAGGACTTGTAATCAATCAAATTCATTGTATTATAACATAATCTAACCCAAAATAACTTTATACAAGCCATTTACTGCCTCAAAGCATTGGTTGTGGGTTCTTATCCCATTTGGGACCAGATTTCAATAACTCTTTCTTTACACTTCTAAACATTCTTCATCCATGTCTAGCACTTGTAATCAATCAAATTCATTGTATTATAACATATTCTAACCCAATATAACTTTATACATGCCATTTACTGCCTCAAAACATTGGTTGTGGGTTCTTATCCCATTTGGGACCAGATTTCAATAAGTCTTTCTTCACACTTCTAAACATTCTTCATCCATCTCTAGGACTTGTAATCAATCAAATTCATTGTATTATAACATAATCTAACCCAAAATAACTTTATACAAGCCATTTACTGCCTCAAAGCATTGGTTGTGGGTTCTTATCCCATTTGGGACCAGATTTCAATAAGTCTTTCTTCACACTTCTAAACATTCTTCATCCATCTCTAGGTCTTGTAATCAATCAAATTCATTGTATTATAACATATTCTAACCCAATATAACTTTATACATGCCATTTACTGCCTCAAAACATTGGTTGTGGGTTCTTATCCCATTTGGGACCAGATTTCAATAAGTCTTTCTTCACACTTCTAAACATTCTTCATCCATCTCTAGGACTTGTAATCAATCAAATTCATTGTATTATAACATAATCTAACCCAAAATAACTTTATACAAGCCATTTACTGCCTCAAAGCATTGGTTGTGGGTTCTTATCCCATTTGGGACCAGATTTCAATAAGTCTTTCTTCACACTTCTAAACATTTTTCATCCATCTCTAGGACTTGTAATTAATCAAATTCATTGTATTATAACATAATCTAACCCAAAATAACTTTATACAAGCCATTTACTGCCTCAAAGCATTGGTTGTGGGTTCTTATCCCATTTGTGACCAGATTTCAATAAGTCTTTCTTCACACTTCTAAACATTCTTCATCCATCTCTAGGACTTGTAATCAATCAAATTCATTGTATTATAACATATTCTAACCCAAAATAACTTTATACAAGCCATTTACTGCCTCAAAGCATTGGTTGTGGGTTCTTATCCCATTTGGGACCAGATTTCAATAACTCTTTCTTTACACTTCTAAACATTCTTCATCCATGTCTAGCACTTGTAATCAATCAAATTCATTGTATTATAACATATTCTAACCCAATATAACTTTATACAAGCCATTTACTGCCTCAAAGCATTGGTTGTGGGTTCTTATCCCATTTGGGACCAGATTTCAATAAGTCTTTCTTCACACTTCTAAACATTCTTCATCCATCTCTAGGACTTGTAATCAATCAAATTCATTGTATTATAACATCATCTAACCCAAAATAACTTTATACAAGCCATTTACTGCCTCAAAGCATTGGTTGTGGGTTCTTATCCCATTTGGGACCAGATTTCAATAACTCTTTCTTTACACTTCTAAACATTCTTCATCCATCTCTAGGACTTGTAATTAATCAAATTCATTGTATTATAACATATTCTAACCCAAAATAACTTTATACAAGCCATTTACTGCCTCAAAGCATTGGTTGTGGGTTCTTATCCCATTTGGGACCAGATTTCAATAAGTCTTTCTTCACACTTCTAAACATTCTTCATCCATCTCTAATGCTTGTAATCAATCAAATTCATTGTATTATAACATATTCTAACCCAAAATAATTTTATACAATCCATTTACTGCCTCAAAGCATTGGTTGTGGGTTCTTATCCCATTTGGGACCAGATTTCAATAAGTCTCTCTTCACAGTTCTAAACATTCTTCATCCATCTCTAGGACTTGTAATCAATCAAATTCATTGTATTATAACATATTCTAACCCAAAATAATTTTATACAAGCCATTTACTGCCTCAAAGCATTGGTTGTGGGTTCTTATCCCATTTGGGACCAGATTTCAATAAGTCTTTCTTCACACTTCTAAACATTCTTCATCCATCTCTAGCACTTGCAATCAATCAAATTCATTGTATTATAACATATTCTAACCCAATATAACTTTATACAAGCCATTTACTGCCTCAAAGCATTGGTTGTGGGTTCTTATCCCATTTGGGACCAGATTTCAATAAGTCTTTCTTCACACTTCTAAACATTTTTCATCCATCTCTAGGACTTGTAATTAATCAAATTCATTGTATTATAACATAATCTAACCCAAAATAACTTTATACAAGCCATTTACTGCCTCAAAGCATTGGTTGTGGGTTCTTATCCCATTTGTGACCAGATTTCAATAAGTCTTTCTTCACACTTCTAAACATTCTTCATCCATCTCTAGGACTTGTAATCAATCAAATTCATTGTATTATAACATATTCTAACCCAAAATAACTTTATACAAGCCATTTACTGCCTCAAAGCATTGGTTGTGGGTTCTTATCCCATTTGGGACCAGATTTCAATAACTCTTTCTTTACACTTCTAAACATTCTTCATCCATGTCTAGCACTTGTAATCAATCAAATTCATTGTATTATAACATATTCTAACCCAATATAACTTTATACAAGCCATTTACTGCCTCAAAGCATTGGTTGTGGGTTCTTATCCCATTTGGGACCAGATTTCAATAAGTCTTTCTTCACACTTCTAAACATTCTTCATCCATCTCTAGGACTTGTAATCAATCAAATTCATTGTATTATAACATCATCTAACCCAAAATAACTTTATACAAGCCATTTACTGCCTCAAAGCATTGGTTGTGGGTTCTTATCCCATTTGGGACCAGATTTCAATAACTCTTTCTTTACACTTCTAAACATTCTTCATCCATCTCTAGGACTTGTAATTAATCAAATTCATTGTATTATAACATATTCTAACCCAAAATAACTTTATACAAGCCATTTACTGCCTCAAAGCATTGGTTGTGGGTTCTTATCCCATTTGGGACCAGATTTCAATAAGTCTTTCTTCACACTTCTAAACATTCTTCATCCATCTCTAATGCTTGTAATCAATCAAATTCATTGTATTATAACATATTCTAACCCAAAATAATTTTATACAATCCATTTACTGCCTCAAAGCATTGGTTGTGGGTTCTTATCCCATTTGGGACCAGATTTCAATAAGTCTCTCTTCACACTTCTAAACATTCTTCATCCATCTCTAGGACTTGTAATCAATCAAATTCATTGTATTATAACATATTCTAACCCAAAATAATTTTATACAAGCCATTTACTGCCTCAAAGCATTGGTTGTGGGTTCTTATCCCATTTGGGACCAGATTTCAATAAGTCTTTCTTCACACTTCTAAACATTCTTCATCCATCTCTAGCACTTGCAATCAATCAAATTCATTGTATTATAACATATTCTAACCCAATATAACTTTATACAAGCCATTTACTGCCTCAAAGCATTGGTTGTGGGTTCTTATCCCATTTGGGACCAGATTTCAATAAGTCTTTCTTCACACTTCTAAACATTCTTCATCCATCTCTAGGACTTGTAATCAATCAAATTCATTGTATTATAACATATTCTAACCCAAAATAACTTTATACAAGCCATTTACTGCCTCAAAGCATTGGTTGTGGGTTCTTATCCCATTTGGGACCAGATTTCAATAACTCTTTCTTTACACTTCTAAACATTCTTCATCCATGTCTAGCACTTGTAATCAATCAAATTCATTGTATTATAACATATTCTAACCCAATATAACTTTATACAAGCCATTTACTGCCTCAAAGCATTGGTTGTGGGTTCTTATCCCATTTGGGACCAGATTTCAATAAGTCTTTCTTCACACTTCTAAACATTCTTCATCCATCTCTAGGACTTGTAATCAATCAAATTCATTGTATTATAACATCATCTAACCCAAAATAACTTTATACAAGCCATTTACTGCCTCAAAGCATTGGTTGTGGGTTCTTATCCCATTTGGGACCAGATTTCAATAAGTCTTTCTTCACACTTCTAAACATTCTTCATCCATCTCTAGGACTTGTAATTAATCAAAGTCATTGTATTATAACATATTCTAACCCAAAATAACTTTATACAAGCCATTTACTGCCTCAAAGCATTGGTTGTGGGTTCTTATCCCATTTGGGACAGATTTCAATAAGTCTTTCTTCACACTTCTAAACATTCTTCATCCATCTCTAATGCTTGTAATCAATCAAATTCATTGTATTATAACATATTCTAACCCAAAATAATTTTATACAATCCATTTACTGCCTCAAAGCATTGGTTGTGGGTTCTTATCCCATTTGGGACCAGATTTCAATAAGTCTCTCTTCACACTTCTAAACATTCTTCATCCATCTCTAGGACTTGTAATCAATCAAATTCATTGTATTATAACATATTCTAACCCAAAATAATTTTATACAAGCCATTTACTGCCTCAAAGAATTGGTTGTGGGTTCTTATCCCATTTGGGACCAGATTTCAATAAGTCTTTCTTCACACTTCTAAACATTCTTCATCCATCTCTAGCACTTGCAATCAATCAAATTCATTGTATTATAACATATTCTAACCCAATATAACTTTATACAAGCCATTTACTGCCTCAAAGCATTGGTTGTGGGTTCTTATCCCATTTGGGACCAGATTTCAATAAGTCTTTCTTCACATTTCTAAACATTCTTCATCCATCTCTAGGACTTGTAATCAATCAAATTCATTGTATTATAATATATTCTAACCCAAAATAACTTTATACAAGCCATTTACTGCCTCAAAGCATTGGTTGTGGGTTCTTATCCCATTTGGGACCAGATTTCAATAAGTCTTTCTTCACACTTCTAAACATTCTTCATCCATCTCTAGGACTTGTAATCAATCAAATTCATTGTATTATAACATAATCTAACCCAAAATAACTTTATACAAGCCATTTACTGCCTCAAAGCATTTGTTGTGGGTTCTTATCCCATTTGGGACCAGATTTCAATACGTCTTTCTTCACACTTCTAAACATTCTTCATCCATCTCTAGGACTTGTAATCAATCAAATTCATTGTATTATAACATAATCTAACCCAAAATAACTTTATACAAGCCATTTACTGCCTCAAAGCATTGGTTGTGGGTTCTTATTCCATTTGGGACCAGATTTCAATAAGTCTTTCTTCACACTTCTAAACATTCTTCATCCATCTCTAGGACTTGTAATTAATCAAATTCATTGTATTATAACATAATCTAACCCAAAATAACTTTATACAAGCCATTTACTGCCTCAAAGCATTGGTTGTGGGTTCTTATCCCATTTGTGACCAGATTTCAATAAGTCTTTCTTCACACTTCTAAACATTCTTCATCCATCTCTAGGACTTGTAATCAATCAAATTCATTGTATTATAACATAATCTAACCCAAAATAACTTTATACAAGCCATTTACTGCCTCAAAGCATTGGTTGTGGGTTCTTATCCCATTTGGGACCAGATTTCAATAACTCTTTCTTTACACTTCTAAACATTCTTCATCCATGTCTAGCACTTGTAATCAATCAAATTCATTGTATTATAACATATTCTAACCCAATATAACTTTATACATGCCATTTACTGCCTCAAAACATTGGTTGTGGGTTCTTATCCCATTTGGGACCAGATTTCAATAAGTCTTTCTTCACACTTCTAAACATTCTTCATCCATCTCTAGGACTTGTAATCAATCAAATTCATTGTATTATAACATAATCTAACCCAAAATAACTTTATACAAGCCATTTACTGCCTCAAAGCATTGGTTGTGGGTTCTTATCTCATTTGGGACCAGATTTCAATAAGTCTTTCTTCACACTTCTAAACATTCTTCATCCATCTCTAGGTCTTGTAATCAATCAAATTCATTGTATTATAACATATTCTAACCCAATATAACTTTATACATGCCATTTACTGCCTCAAAACATTGGTTGTGGGTTCTTATCCCATTTGGGACCAGATTTCAATAAGTCTTTCTTCACACTTCTAAACATTCTTCATCCATCTCTAGGACTTGTAATCAATCAAATTCATTGTATTATAACATAATCTAACCCAAAATAACTTTATACAAGCCATTTACTGCCTCAAAGCATTGGTTGTGGGTTCTTATCCCATTTGGGACCAGATTTCAATAAGTCTTTCTTCACACTTCTAAACATTTTTCATCCATCTCTAGGACTTGTAATTAATCAAATTCATTGTATTATAACATAATCTAACCCAAAATAACTTTATACAAGCCATTTACTGCCTCAAAGCATTGGTTGTGGGTTCTTATCCCATTTGTGACCAGATTTCAATAAGTCTTTCTTCACACTTCTAAACATTCTTCATCCATCTCTAGGACTTGTAATCAATCAAATTCATTGTATTATAACATATTCTAACCCAAAATAACTTTATACAAGCCATTTACTGCCTCAAAGCATTGGTTGTGGGTTCTTATCCCATTTGGGACCAGATTTCAATAACTCTTTCTTTACACTTCTAAACATTCTTCATCCATGTCTAGCACTTGTAATCAATCAAATTCATTGTATTATAACATATTCTAACCCAATATAACTTTATACAAGCCATTTACTGCCTCAAAGCATTGGTTGTGGGTTCTTATCCCATTTGGGACCAGATTTCAATAAGTCTTTCTTCACACTTCTAAACATTCTTCATCCATCTCTAGGACTTGTAATCAATCAAATTCATTGTATTATAACATCATCTAACCCAAAATAACTTTATACAAGCCATTTACTGCCTCAAAGCATTGGTTGTGGGTTCTTATCCCATTTGGGACCAGATTTCAATAAGTCTTTCTTCACACTTCTAAACATTCTTCATCCATCTCTAGGACTTGTAATTAATCAAATTCATTGTATTATAACATATTCTAACCCAAAATAACTTTATACAAGCCATTTACTGCCTCAAAGCATTGGTTGTGGGTTCTTATCCCATTTGGGACCAGATTTCAATAAGTCTTTCTTCACACTTCTAAACATTCTTCATCCATCTCTAATGCTTGTAATCAATCAAATTCATTGTATTATAACATATTCTAACCCAAAATAATTTTATACAATCCATTTACTACCTCAAAGCATTGGTTGTGGGTTCTTATCCCATTTGGGACCAGATTTCAATAAGTCTCTCTTCACACTTCTAAACATTCTTCATCCATCTCTAGGACTTGTAATCAATCAAATTCATTGTATTATAACATATTCTAACCCAAAATAATTTTATACAAGCCATTTACTGCCTCAAAGCATTGGTTGTGGGTTCTTATCCCATTTGGGACCAGATTTCAATAAGTCTTTCTTCACACTTCTAAACATTCTTCATCCATCTCTAGCACTTGCAATCAATCAAATTCATTGTATTATAACATATTCTAACCCAATATAACTTTATACAAGCCATTTACTGCCTCAAAGCATTGGTTGTGGGTTCTTATCCCATTTGGGACCAGATTTCAATAAGTCTTTCTTCACACTTCTAAACATTCTTCATCCATCTCTAGGACTTGTAATCAATCAAATTCATTGTATTATAATATATTCTAACCCAAAATAACTTTATACAAGCCATTTACTGCCTCAAAGCATTGGTTGTGGGTTCTTATCCCATTTGGGACCAGATTTCAATAAGTCTTTCTTCACACTTCTAAACATTCTTCATCCATCTCTAGGACTTGTAATCAATCAAATTCATTGTATTATAACATAATCTAACCCAAAATAACTTTATACAAGCCATTTACTGCCTCAAAGCATTTGTTGTGGGTTCTTATCCCATTTGGGACCAGATTTCAATAAGTCTTTCTTCACACTTCTAAACATTCTTCATCCATCTCTAGGACTTGTAATCAATCAAATTCATTGTATTATAACATATTCTAACCCAAAATAATTTTATACAAGCCATTTACTGCCTCAAAGCATTGGTTGTGGGTTCTTATCCCATTTGGGACCAGATTTCAATAAATCTTTCTTTACACTTCTGCACATTCTTCATCCATGTCTAGCACTTGTAATCAATCAAATTCATTGTATTATAACATATTCTAACCCAATATAACTTTATACAAGCCATTTACTGCCTTAAAGCATTGGTTGTGGGTTCTTATCCCATTTGGGACCAGATTTCAGTAAGTCTTTCTTCACACTTCTAAGCATTCTTCATCCATCTCTAGCACTTGTAATCAATCAAATTCATTGTATTATAACATATTCTAACCCAAAATAATTTTATACAAGCCATTTACTGCCTCAAAGCATTGGTTGTGGGTTCTTATCCCATTTGGGACCAGATTTCAATAAGTCTTTCTTCACACTTCTAAACATTCTTCATCCATCTCTAGCACTTGCAATCAATCAAATTCATTGTATTATAACATATTCTAACCCAAAATAACTTTATACAATCCATTTACAGCCTCAAAGCATTGGTTGTGGGTTCTTATCCCATTTGGGACCAATTTTCAACAAGTCTTTCTTCACACTTCTAAACATTCTTCATCCATCTCTAGCACTTGTAATCAATCAAATTCATTGTATTATAACATACTCTAACCCAAAATAACTTTATACAAGCCATTTACTGCCTCAAAGCATTGGTTGTGGGTTCTTATCCCATATGGGACCAGATTTCAATAAGTCTTTCTTCACACTTCTAAACATTCTTCAACCATCTCTAGCACTTGTAATCAATCAAATTCATTGTATTATAACATATTCTAACCCAAAATAACTTTATACAAGCCATTTACTGCCTCAAAGCATTGGTTGTGGGTTCTTATCCCATATGGGACCAGATTTCAATAAGTCTTTCTTCACACTTCTAAAGATTCTTCATCCATCTCTAGGGCTTGTAATCAATCAAATTAATTGTATTATAACATATTCTAACCCAAAATAACTTTATACAAGCCATTTACTGCGTCAAAGCATTGGTTGTGGGTTCTTATCCCATTTGGGACCAGATTTCAATAAGTCTTTCTTCACACTTCTAAGCATTCTTCATCCATCTCTAGCACTTGTAATCAATCAAATTCATTGTATTATAACATATTCTAACCCAAAATAACTTTATACAAGCCATTTACTGCCTCAAAGCATTGGTTGTGGGTTCTTATCCCATTTGGGACCAGATTTCAATAAGTCTTTCTTCACACTTCTAAACATTCTTCATCCATCTCTAGGTCTTGTAATCAATCAAATTCATTGTATTATAACATAATCTAACCCAAAATAACTTTATACAAGCCATTTACTGCGTCAAAGCATTGGTTGTGGGTTCTTATCCCATTTGGGACCAGATTTCAATAAGTCTTTCTTCACACTTCTAAGCATTCTTCATCCATCTCTAGCACTTGTAATCAATCAAATTCATTGTATTATAACATATTCTAACCCAAAATAACTTTATACAAGCCATTTACTGCCTCAAAGCATTGGTTGTGGGTTCTTATCCCATTTGGGACCAGATTTCAATAAGTCTTTCTTCACACTTCTAAACATTCTTCATCCATCTCTAGGACTTGTAATCAATCAAATTCATTGTATTATAACATAATCTAACCCAAAATAACTTTATACAAGCCATTTACTGCCTCAAAGCATTGGTTGTGGGTTCTTATCCCATTTGGGACCAGATTTCAATAAGTCTTTCTTCACACTTCTAAACATTCTTCATCCATCTCTAGGACTTGTAATCAATCAAATTCATTGTATTATAACATATTCTAACCCAAAATAACTTTATACAAGCCATTTACTGCCTCAAAGCATTGGTTGTGGGTTCTTATCCCATTTGGGACCAGATTTCAATAAGTCTTTCTTCACACTTCTAAACATTCTTCATCCATCTCTAGGACTTGTAATCAATCAAATTCATTGTATTATAACATATTCTAACCCAAAATAATTTTATACAAGCCATTTACTGCCTCAAAGCATTGGTTGTGGGTTCTTATCCCATTTGGGACCAGATTTCAATAAATCTTTCTTTACACTTCTGCACATTCTTCATCCATGTCTAGCACTTGTAATCAATCAAATTCATTGTATTATAACATATTCTAACCCAATATAACTTTATACAAGCCATTTACTGCCTTAAAGCATTGGTTGTGGGTTCTTATCCCATTTGGGACCAGATTTCAATAAGTCTTTCTTCACACTTCTAAACATTCTTCATCCATCCCTAGGACTTGTAATCAATCAAATTCATTGTATTCTAACATAATCTAACCCAAAATAACTTTATACAAGCCATTTACTGCCTCTAAGCATTGGTTGTGGGTTCTTATCCCATTTGGGACCAGATTTCAATAAGTCTTTCTTCACACTTCTAAACATTATTCATCCATCTCTAGGACTTGTAATTAATCAAATTCATTGTATTATAACATATTCTAACCCAAAATAACTTTATACAAGCCATTTACTGCCTCAAAGCATTGGTTGTGGGTTCTTATCCCATTTGGGACCAGATTTCAATAAGTCTTTCTTCACACTTCTAAACATTCTTCATCCATCTCTAGTGCTTGTAATCAATCAAATTCATTGTATTATAACATATTCTAACCCAAAATAGTTTTATACAATCCATTTACTGCCTCAAAGCATTGGTTGTGGGTTCTTATCCCATTTGGGACCAGATTTCAATAAGTCTTTCTTCACACTTCTAAACATTCTTTATCCATCTCTAGTGCTTGTAATCAATCAAATTCATTGTATTATAACATATTCTAACCCAAAATAATTTTATACAATCCATTTACTGCCTCAAAGCATTGGTTGTGGGTTCTTATCCCATTTGGGACCAGATTTCAATAAGTCTTTCTTCACACTTCTAAACATTCTTCATCCATCTCTAGTGCTTGTAATCAATCAAATTCATTGTATTATAACATATTCTAACCCAAAATAATTTTATACAAGCCATTTACTGCCTCAAAGCATTGGTTGTGGGTTCTTATCCCATTTGGGACCAGATTTCAATAAGTCTTTCTTCACACTTCTAGACATTCTTCATCCATCTCTAGCACTTGTAATCAATCAAATTCATTGTATTATAACATATTCTAACCTAAAATAACTTTATACAATCCATTTACAGCCTCAAAGCATTGGTTGTGGGTTCTTATTCCATTTGGGACCAAATTTCAACAAGTCTTTCTTCACACTTCTAAACATTCTTCATCCATCTCTACCACTTGTAATTAATCAAATTCATTGTATTATAACATATTCTAACCCAAAATAACTTTATACAAGCCATTTACTGCCTCAATTGTGGGTTCTTATCCCATTTGGGACCAGATTTCAATAAGTCTTTCTTCACACTTCTAAGCATTCTTCATCCATCTCTAGCACTTGTAATCAATCAAATTCATTGTATTATAACATATTCTAACCCAAAATAACTTTATACAAGCCATTTACTGCCTCAAAGCATTGGTTGTGGGTTCTTATCCCATTTGGGACCAGATTTCAATAAGTCTTTCTTCACACTTCTAAACATTCTTCATCCATCTCTAGGTCTTGTAATCAATCAAATTCATTGTATTATAACATATTCTAACCCAAAATAATTTTATACAAGCCATTTACTGCCTCAAAGCATTGGTTGTGGGTTCTTATCCCATTTGGGACCAGATTTCAATAAATCTTTCTTTACACTTCTGCACATTCTTCATCCATGTCTAGCACTTGTAATCAATCAAATTCATTGTATTATAACATATTCTAACCCAATATAACTTTATACAAGCCATTTACTGCCTTAAAGCATTGGTTGTGGGTTCTTATCCCATTTGCGACCAGATTTCAATAAGTCTTTCTTCACACTTCTAAACATTCTTCATCCATCCCTAGGACTTGTAATCAATCAAATTCATTGTATTATAACATAATCTAACCCAAAATAACTTTATACAAGCCATTTACTGCCTCAAAGCATTGGTTGTGGGTTCTTATCCCATTTGGGACCAGATTTCAATAAGTCTTTCTTCACACTTCTAAACATTCTTCATCCATCTCTAGGACTTGTAATTAATCAAATTCATGGTATTATAACATATTCTAACCCAATATAACTTTATACAAGCCATTTACTGCCTCAAAGCATTGGTTGTGGGTTCTTATCCCATTTGGGACCAGATTTCAATAAATCTTTCTTTACACTTCTGAACATTCTTCATCCATGTCTAGCACTTGTAATCAATCAAATTCATTGTATTATAACATATTCTAACCCAATATAACTTTATACAAGCCATTTACTGCCTTAAAGCATTGGTTGTGGGTTCTTATCCCATTTGCGACCAGATTTTAATAAGTCTTTCTTCACACTTCTAAACATTCTTCATCCATCCCTAGGACTTGTAATCAATCAAATTCATTGTATTATAACATAATCTAATCCAAAATAACTTTATACAAGCCATTTACTGCCTCAAAGCATTGGTTGTGGGTTCTTATCCCATTTGGGACCAGATTTCAATAAGTCTTTCTTCACACTTCTAAACATTCTTCATCCATCTCTAGGACTTGTAATTAATCAAATTCATGGTATTATAACATATTCTAACCCAATATAACTTTATACAAGCCATTTACTGCCTCAAAGCATTGGTTGTGGGTTCTTATCCCATTTGGGACCAGATTTCAATAAGTCTTTCTTCACACTTCTAAACATTCTTCATCCATCTCTAGGGCTTGTAATCAATCAAATTCATTGTATTATAACATATTCTAACCCAATATAACTTTATACAAGCCATTTACTGCCTCAAAGCATTGGTTGTGGGTTCTTATCCCATTTGGGACCAGATTTCAATAAGTCTTTCTTCACACTTCTAAACATTCTTCATCCATCTCTAGGTCTTGTAATCAATCAAATTCATTGTATTATAACATAATCTAACCCAAAATAACTTTATACAAGCCATTTACTGCGTCAAAGCATTGATTGTGGGTTCTTATCCCATTTGGGACCAGATTTCAATAAGTCTTTCTTCACACTTCTAAACATTCTTCATCCATCTCTAGTGTTTGTAATCAATCAAATTCATTGTATTATAACATATTCTAACCCAAAATAATTTTATACAATCCATTTACTGCCTCAAAGCATTGGTTGTGGGTTCTTATCCCATTTGGGACCAGATTTCAATAAGTCTTTCTTCACACTTCTAAACATTCTTCATCCATCTCTAGGACTTGTAATCAATCAAATTCATTGTATTATAACATATTCTAACCCAAAATAACTTTATACAATCCATTTACAGCCTCAAAGCATTGGTTGTGGGTTCTTATCCCATTTGGGACCAGATTTCAATAAGTCTTTCTTCACACTTCTAAACATTCTTCATCCATCTCTAGGACTTGTAATCAATCAAATTCATTGTATTATAACATATTCTAACCCAAAATAATTTTATACAAGCCATTTACTGCCTCAAAGCATTGGTTGTGGGTTCTTATCCCATTTGGGACCAGATTTCAATAAATCTTTCTTTACACTTCTGAACATTCTTCATCCATGTCTAGCACTTGTAATCAATCAAATTCATTGTATTATAACATATTCTAACCCAATATAACTTTATACAAGCCATTTACTGCCTTAAAGCATTGGTTGTGGGTTCTTATCCCATTTGCGACCAGATTTCAATAAGTCTTTCTTCACACTTCTAAACATTCTTCATCCATCCCTAGGACTTGTAATCAATCAAATTCATTGTATTATAACATAATCTAACCCAAAATAACTTTATACAAGCCATTTACTGCCTCAAAGCATTGGTTGTGGGTTCTTATCCCATTTGGGACCAGATTTCAATAAGTCTTTCTTCACACTTCTAAACATTCTTCATCCATCTCTAGGACTTGTAATCAATCAAATTCATTGTATTATAATATATTCTAACCCAAAATAACTTTATACAAGCCATTTACTGCCTCAAAGCATTGGTTGTGGGTTCTTATCCCATTTGGGACCAGATTTCAATAAGTCTTTCTTCACACTTCTAAACATTCTTCATCCATCTCTAGTGTTTGTAATCAATCAAATTCATTGTATTATAACATATTCTAACCCAAAATAATTTTATACAATCCATTTACTGCCTCAAAGCATTGGTTGTGGGTTCTTATCCCATTTGGGACCAGATTTCAATAAGTCTTTCTTCACACTTCTAAACACTCTTCATCCATCTCTAGGACTTGTAATCAATCAAATTCATTGTATTATAACATATTCTAACCCAAAATAACTTTATACAATCCATTTACAGCCTCAACGCATTGGTTGTGGGTTCTTATCCCATTTGGGACCAGATTTCAATAAGTCTTTCTTCACACTTCTAAACATTCTTCATCCATCTCTAGGACTTGTAATCAATCAAATTCATTGTATTATAACATATTCTAACCCAAAATAATTTTATACAAGCCATTTACTGCCTCAAAGCATTGGTTGTGGGTTCTTATCCTATTTGGGACCAGATTTCAATAAATCTTTCTTTACACTTCTGAACATTCTTCATCCATGTCTAGCACTTGTAATCAATCAAATTCATTGTATTATAACATATTCTAACCCAATATAACTTTATACAAGCCATTTACTGCCTTAAAGCATTGGTTGTGGGTTCTTATCCCATTTGCGACCAGATTTCAATAAGTCTTTCTTCACACTTCTAAACATTCTTCATCCATCCCTAGGACTTGTAATCAATCAAATTCATTGTATTATAACATAATCTAACCCAAAATAACTTTATACAAGCCATTTACTGCCTCAAAGCATTGGTTGTGGGTTCTTATCCCATTTGGGACCAGATTTCAATAAGTCTTTCTTCACACTTCTAAACATTCTTCATCCATCTCTAGGACTTGTAATCAATCAAATTCATTGTATTATAATATATTCTAACCCAAAATAACTTTATACAAGCCATTTACTGCCTCAAAGCATTGGTTGTGGGTTCTTATCCCATTTGGGACCAGATTTCAATAAGTCTTTCTTTACACTTCTAAACATTCTTCATCCATGTCTAGCACTTGTAATCAATCAAATTCATTGTATTATAACATAATCTAACCCAAAATAATTTTATACAAGCCATTTACTGCGTGAAAGCATTGGTTGTGGGTTCTTATCCCATTTGGGACCAGATTTCAATAAGTCTTTCTTCACACTTCTAAACATTCTTCATCCATCCCTAGGACTTGTAATCAATCAAATTCATTGTATTATAATATAATCTAACCCAAAATAACTTTATACAAGCCATTTACTGCCTCTAAGCATTGGTTGTGGGTTCTTATCCCATTTGGGACCAGATTTCAATAAGTCTTTCTTCACACTTCTAAACATTATTCATCCATCTCTAGGACTTGTAATTAATCAAATTCATTGTATTATAACATATTCTAACCCAAAATAACTTTATACAAGCCATTTACTGCCTCAAAGCATTGGTTGTGGGTTCTTATCCCATTTGGGACCAGATTTCAATAAGTCTTTCTTCACACTTCTAAACATTCTTTATCCATCTCTAGTGCTTGTAATCAATCAAATTCATTGTATTATAACATATTCTAACCCAAAATAATTTTATACAATCCATTTACTGCCTCAAAGCATTGGTTGTGGGTTCTTATCCCATTTGGGACCAGATTTCAATAAGTCTTTCTTCACACTTCTAAACATTCTTCATCCATATCTAGTGCTTGTAATCAATCAAATTCATTGTATTATAACATAATCTAACCCAAAATGACTTTATACAAGCCATTTACTGCCTCTAAGCATTGGTTGTGGGTTCTTATCCCATTTGGGACCAGATTTCAATAAGTCTTTCTTCACACTTCTAAACATTATTCATCCATCTCTAGGACTTGTAATTAATCAAATTCATTGTATTATAACATATTCTAACCCAAAATAACTTTATACAAGCCATTTACTGCCTCAAAGCATTGGTTGTGGGTTCTTATCCCATTTGGGACCAGATTTCAATAAGTCTTTCTTCACACTTCTAAACATTCTTCATCCATCTCTAGTGCTTGTAATCAATCAAATTCATTGTATTATAACATATTCTAACCCAAAATAATTTTATACAATCCATTTACTGCCTCAAAGCATTGGTTGTGGGTTTTTATCCCATTTGGGACCAGATTTTAATAAGTCTTTCTTCACACTTCTAAACATTCTTCATCCATCTATAGGTCTTGTAATCAATCAAATTCATTGTATTATAACATAATCTAACCCAAAATAACATTATACAAGCCATTTACTGCGTCAAAGCATTGGTTGTGGGTTCTTATCCCATTTGGGACCAGATTTCAATAAGTCTTTCTTCACACTTCTAAGCATTCTTCATCCATCTCTAGCACTTGTAATCAATCAAATTCATTGTATTATAACATATTCTAACCCAAAATAACTTTATACAAGCCATTTACTGCCTCAAAGCATTGGTTGTGGGTTCTTATCCCATTTGGGACCAGATTTCAATAAGTCTTTCTTCACACTTCTAAACATTCTTCATCCATCTCTAGGACTTGTAATCAATCAAATTCATTGTATTATAACATAATCTAACCCAAAATAACTTTATACAAGCCATTTACTGCCTCAAAGCATTGGTTGTGGGTTCTTATCCCATTTGGGACCAGATTTCAATAAGTCTTTCTTCACACTTCTAAACATTCTTCATCCATCTCTAGGACTTGTAATCAATCAAATTCATTGTATTATAACATATTCTAACCCAAAATAATTTTATACAAGCCATTTACTGCCTCAAAGCATTGGTTGTGGGTTCTTATCCCATTTGGGACCAGATTTCAATAAATCTTTCTTTACACTTCTGCACATTCTTCATCCATGTCTAGCACTTGTAATCAATCAAATTCATTGTATTATAACATATTCTAACCCAATATAACTTTATACAAGCCATTTACTGCCTTAAAGCATTGGTTGTGGGTTCTTATCCCATTTGGGACCAGATTTCAATAAGTCTTTCTTCACACTTCTAAACATTCTTCATCCATCCCTAGGACTTGTAATCAATCAAATTCATTGTATTATAACATAATCTAACCCAAAATAACTTTATACAAGCCATTTACTGCCTCTAAGCATTGGTTGTGGGTTCTTATCCCATTTGGGACCAGATTTCAATAAGTCTTTCTTCACACTTCTAAACATTATTCATCCATCTCTAGGACTTGTAATTAATCAAATTCATTGTATTATAACATATTCTAACCCAAAATAACTTTATACAAGCCATTTACTGCCTCAAAGCATTGGTTGTGGGTTCTTATCCCATTTGGGACCAGATTTCAATAAGTCTTTCTTCACACTTCTAAACATTCTTCATCCATCTCTAGTGCTTGTAATCAATCAAATTCATTGTATTATAACATATTCTAACCCAAAATAGTTTTATACAATCCATTTACTGCCTCAAAGCATTGGTTGTGGGTTCTTATCCCATTTGGGACCAGATTTCAATAAGTCTTTCTTCACACTTCTAAACATTCTTCATCCATCTCTAGTGCTTGTAATCAATCAAATTCATTGTATTATAACATATTCTAACCCAAAATAATTTTATACAATCCATTTACTGCCTCAAAGCATTGGTTGTGGGTTCTTATCCCATTTGGGACCAGATTTCAATAAGTCTTTCTTCACACTTCTAAACATTCTTCATCCATCTCTAGTGCTTGTAATCAATCAAATTCATTGTATTATAACATATTCTAACCCAAAATAATTTTATACAAGCCATTTACTGCCTCAAAGCATTGGTTGTGGGTTCTTATCCCATTTGGGACCAGATTTCAATAAGTCTTTCTTCACACTTCTAAACATTCTTCATCCATCTCTAGCACTTGCAATCAATCAAATTCATTGTATTATAACATATTCTAACCCAATATAACTTTATACAAGCCATTTACTGCCTCAAAGCATTGGTTGTGGGTTCTTATCCCATTTGAGACCAGATTTCAATAAGTCTTTCTTCACACTTCTAAACATTCTTCATCCATCTCTAGGGCTTGTAATCAATCAAATTCATTGTATTATAACATATTCTAACCCAATATAACTTTATACAAGCCATTTACTGCCTCAAAGCATTGGTTGTGGGTTCTTATCCCATTTGGGACCAGATTTCAATAAGTCTTTCTTCACACTTCTAAACATTCTTCATCCATCTCTAGGGCTTGTAATCAATCAAATTCATTGTATTATAACATATTCTAACCCAATATAACTTTATACAAGCCATTTACTGCCTCAAAGCATTGGTTGTGGGTTCTTATCCCATATGGGACCAGATTTCAATAAGTCTTTCTTCACACTTCTAAACATTCTTCAACCATCTCTAGCACTTGTAATCAATCAAATTCATTGTATTAAAACATATTCTAACCCAAAATAACTTTATACAATCCATTTACAGCCTCAAAGCATTGGTTGTGGGTTCTTATCCCATTTGGGACAAAATTTTAACAAGTCTTTCTTCACACTTCTAAAGATTCTTCATCCATCTCTAGTACTTATAATCAATCAAATTCATTGTATTATAACATAATCTAACCCAAAATAACTTTATACAAGCCATTTACTGCCTCTAAGCATTGGTTGTGAGTTCTTATCCCATTTGGGACCAGATTTCAATAAGTCTTTCTTCACACTTCTAAACATTATTCATCCATCTCTAGGACTTGTAATTAATCAAATTCATTGTATTATAACATATTCTAACCCAAAATAACTTTATACAAGCCATTTACTGCCTCAAAGCATTGGTTGTGGGTTCTTATCCCATTTGGGACCAGATTTCAATAAGTCTTTCTTCACACTTCTAAACATTCTTCATCCATCTCTAGTGCTTGTAATCAATCAAATTCATTGTATTATAACATATTCTAACCCAAAATAGTTTTATACAATCCATTTACTGCCTCAAAGCATTGGTTGTGGGTTCTTATCCCATTTGGGACCAGATTTCAATAAGTCTTTCTTCACACTTCTAAACATTCTTCATCCATCTCTAGTGCTTGTAATCAATCAAATTCATTGTATTATAACATATTCTAACCCAAAATAATTTTATACAATCCATTTACTGCCTCAAAGCATTGGTTGTGGGTTCTTATCCCATTTGGGACCAGATTTCAATAAGTCTTTCTTCACACTTCTAAACATTCTTCATCCATCTCTAGTGCTTGTAATCAATCAAATTCATTGTATTATAACATATTCTAACCCAAAATAATTTTATACAAGCCATTTACTGCCTCAAAGCATTGGTTGTGGGTTCTTATCCCATTTGGGACCAGATTTCAATAAGTCTTTCTTCACACTTCTAAACATTCTTCATCCATCTCTAGCACTTGCAATCAATCAAATTCATTGTATTATAACATATTCTAACCCAATATAACTTTATACAAGCCATTTACTGCCTCAAAGCATTGGTTGTGGGTTCTTATCCCATTTGAGACCAGATTTCAATAAGTCTTTCTTCACACTTCTAAACATTCTTCATCCATCTCTAGGGCTTGTAATCAATCAAATTCATTGTATTATAACATATTCTAACCCAATATAACTTTATACAAGCCATTTACTGCCTCAAAGCATTGGTTGTGGGTTCTTATCCCATTTGGGACCAGATTTCAATAAGTCTTTCTTCACACTTCTAAACATTCTTCATCCATCTCTAGGGCTTGTAATCAATCAAATTCATTGTATTATAACATATTCTAACCCAATATAACTTTATACAAGCCATTTACTGCCTCAAAGCATTGGTTGTGGGTTCTTATCCCATTTGGGACCAGATTTCAATAAGTCTTTCTTCACACTTCTAAACATTCTTCATCCATCTCTAGGTCTTGTAATCAATCAAATTCATTGTATTATAACATAATCTAACCCAAAATAACTTTATACAAGCCATTTACTGCGTCAAAACATTGGTTGTGGGTTCTTATCCCATTTGGGACCAGATTTCAATAAGTCTTTCTTCACACTTCTAAGCATTCTTCATCCATCTCTAGCACTTGTAATCAATCAAATTCATTGTATTATAAAATATTCTAACCCAAAATAACTTTATACAAGCCATTTACTGCCTCAAAGCATTGGTTGTGGGTTCGTATCCCATTTGGGACCAGATTTCAATAAGTCTTTCTTCACACTTCTAAACATTCTTCATCCATCTCTAGGACTTGTAATCAATCAAATTCATTGTATTATAACATATTCTAACCCAAAATAATTTTATACAAGCCATTTACTGCCTCAAAGCATTGGTTGTGGGTTCTTATCCCATTTGGGACCAGATTTCAATAAATCTTTCTTTACACTTCTGAACATTCTTCATCCATGTCTAGCACTTGTAATCAATCAAATTCATTGTATTATAACTTATTCTAAGCCAATATAACTTTATACAAGCCATTTACTGCCTTAAAGCATTGGTTGTGGGTTCTTATCCCATTTGCGACCAGATTTCAATAAGTCTTTCTTCACACTTCTAAACATTCTTCATCCATCCCTAGGACTTGTAATCAATCAAATTCATTGTATTATAACATAATCTAACCCAAAATAACTTTATACAAGCCATTTACTGCGTCAAAGCATTGGTTGTGGGTTCTTATCCCATTTGGGACCAGATTTCAATAAGTCTTTCTTCACACTTCTAAACATTCTTCATCCATCTCTAGGACTTGTAATCAATCAAATTCATTGTATTATAACATATTCTAACCCAAAATAATTTTATACAAGCCATTTACTGCCTCAAAGCATTGGTTGTGGGTTCTTATCCCATTTGGGACCAGATTTCAATAAATCTTTCTTTACACTTCTGAACATTCTTCATCCATGTCTAGCACTTGTAATCAATCAAATTCATTGTATTATAACATATTCTAACCCAATATAACTTTATACAAGCCATTTACTGCCTTAAAGCATTGGTTGTGGGTTCTTATCCCATTTGCGACCAGATTTCAATAAGTCTTTCTTCACACTTCTAAACATTCTTCATCCATCTCTAGTGCTTGTAATCAATCAAATTCATTGTATTATAACATATTCTAACCCAAAATAATTTTATACAAGCCATTTACTGCCTCAAAGCATTAGTTGTGGGTTCTTATCCCATTTGGGACCAGATTTCAATAAGTCTTTCTTCACACTTCTAAACATTCTTCATCCATCTCTAGCACTTGCAATCAATCAAATTCATTGTATTATAACATATTCTAACCCAATATAACTTTATACAAGCCATTTACTGCCTCAAAGCATTGGTTGTGGGTTCTTATCCCATTTGAGACCAGATTTCAATAAGTCTTTCTTCACACTTCTAAACATTCTTCATCCATCTCTAGGGCTTGTAATCAATCAAATTCATTGTATTATAACATATTCTAACCCAATATAACTTTATACAAGCCATTTACTGCCTCAAAGCATTGGTTGTGGGTTCTTATCCCATTTGGGACCAGATTTCAATAAGTCTTTCTTCACACTTCTAAACATTCTTCATCCATCTCTAGGGCTTGTAATCAATCAAATTCATTGTATTATAACATATTCTAACCCAATATAACTTTATACAAGCCATTTACTGCCTCAAAGCATTGGTTGTGGGTTCTTATCCCATTTGGGACCAGATTTCAATAAGTCTTTCTTCACACTTCTAAACATTCTTCATCCATCTCTAGGTCTTGTAATCAATCAAATTCATTGTATTATAACATAATCTAACCCAAAATAACTTTATACAAGCCATTTACTGCGTCAAAACATTGGTTGTGGGTTCTTATCCCATTTGGGACCAGATTTCAATAAGTCTTTCTTCACACTTCTAAGCATTCTTCATCCATCTCTAGCACTTGTAATCAATCAAATTCATTGTATTATAAAATATTCTAACCCAAAATAACTTTATACAAGCCATTTACTGCCTCAAAGCATTGGTTGTGGGTTCGTATCCCATTTGGGACCAGATTTCAATAAGTCTTTCTTCACACTTCTAAACATTCTTCATCCATCTCTAGGACTTGTAATCAATCAAATTCATTGTATTATAACATAATCTAACCCAAAATAACTTTATACAAGCCATTTACTGCCTCAAAGCATTGGTTGTGGGTTCTTATCCCATTTGGGACCAGATTTCAATAAGTCTTTCTTCACACTTCTAAACATTCTTCATCCATCTCTAGGACTTGTAATCAATCAAATTCATTGTATTATAACATATTCTAACCCAAAATAATTTTATACAAGCCATTTACTGCCTCAAAGCATTGGTTGTGGGTTCTTATCCCATTTGGGACCAGATTTCAATAAATCTTTCTTTACACTTCTGAACATTCTTCATCCATGTCTAGCACTTGTAATCAATCAAATTCATTGTATTATAACATATTCTAACCCAATATAACTTTATACAAGCCATTTACTGCCTTAAAGCATTGGTTGTGGGTTCTTATCCCATTTGCGACCAGATTTCAATAAGTCTTTCTTCACACTTCTAAACATTCTTCATCCATCCCTAGGACTTGTAATCAATCAAATTCATTGTATTATAACATAATCTAACCCAAAATAACTTTATACAAGCCATTTACTGCGTCAAAGCATTGGTTGTGGGTTCTTATCCCATTTGGGACCAGATTTCAATAAGTCTTTCTTCACACTTCTAAACATTCTTCATCCATCTCTAGGACTTGTAATCAATCAAATTCATTGTATTATAACATATTCTAACCCAAAATAATTTTATACAAGCCATTTACTGCCTCAAAGCATTGGTTGTGGGTTCTTATCCCATTTGGGACCAGATTTCAATAAGTCTTTCTTCACACTTCTAAACATTCTTCATCCATCTCTAGGACTTGTAATCAATCAAATTCATTGTATTATAACATATTCTAACCCAAAATAATTTTATACAAGCCATTTACTGCCTCAAAGCATTGGTTGTGGGTTCTTATCCCATTTGGGACCAGATTTCAATAAATCTTTCTTTACACTTCTGAACATTCTTCATCCATGTCTAGCACTTGTAATCAATCAAATTCATTGTATTATAACATATTCTAACCCAATATAACTTTATACAAGCCATTTACTGCCTTAAAGCATTGGTTGTGGGTTCTTATCCCATTTGCGACCAGATTTCAATAAGTCTTTCTTCACACTTCTAAACATTCTTCATCCATCCCTAGGACTTGTAATCAATCAAATTCATTGTATTATAACATAATCTAACCCAAAATAACTTTATACAAGCCATTTACTGCCTCAAAGCATTGGTTGTGGGTTCTTATCCCATTTGGGACCAGATTTCAATAAGTCTTTCTTCACACTTCTAAACATTCTTCATCCATCTCTAGGACTTGTAATTAATCAAATTCATGGTATTATAACATATTCTAACCCAATATAACTTTATACAAGCCATTTACTGCCTCAAAGCATTGGTTGTGGGTTCTTATCCCATTTGGGACCAGATTTCAATAAATCTTTCTTTACACTTCTGAACATTCTTCATCCATGTCTAGCACTTGTAATCAATCAAATTCATTGTATTATAACATATTCTAACCCAATATAACTTTATACAAGCCATTTACTGCCTTAAAGCATTGGTTGTGGGTTCTTATCCCATTTGCGACCAGATTTCAATAAGTCTTTCTTCACACTTCTAAACATTCTTCATCCATCCCTAGGACTTGTAATCAATCAAATTCATTGTATTATAACATAATCTAACCCAAAATAACTTTATACAAGCCATTTACTGCCTCAAAGCATTGGTTGTGGGTTCTTATCCCATTTGGGACCAGATTTCAATAAGTCTTTCTTCACACTTCTAAACATTCTTCATCCATCTCTAGGACTTGTAATTAATCAAATTCATGGTATTATAACATATTCTAACCCAATATAACTTTATACAAGCCATTTACTGCCTCAAAGCATTGGTTGTGGGTTCTTATCCCATTTGGGACCAGATTTCAATAAGTCTTTCTTCACACTTCTAAACATTCTTCATCCATCTCTAGGGCTTGTAATCAATCAAATTCATTGTATTATAACATATTCTAACCCAATATAACTTTATACAAGCCATTTACTGCCTCAAAGCATTGGTTGTGGGTTCTTATCCCATTTGGGACCAGATTTCAATAAGTCTTTCTTCACACTTCTAAACATTCTTCATCCATCTCTATGTCTTGTAATCAATCAAATTCATTGTATTATAACATAATCTAACCCAAAATAACTTTATACAAGCCATTTACTGCGTCAAAGCATTGCTTGTGGGTTCTTATCCCATTTGGGACCAGATTTCAATAAGTCTTTCTTCACACTTCTAAACATTCTTCATCCATCTCTAGTGTTTGTAATCAATCAAATTCATTGTATTATAACATATTCTAACCCAAAATAATTTTATACAATCCATTTACTGCCTCAAAGCATTGGTTGTGGGTTCTTATCCCATTTGGGACCAGATTTCAATAAGTCTTTCTTCACACTTCTAAACATTCTTCATCCATCTCTAGGACTTGTAATCAATCAAATTCATTGTATTATAACATATTATAACCCAAAATAACTTTATACAATCCATTTACAGCCTCAAAGCATTGGTTGTGGGTTCTTATCCCATTTGGGACCAGATTTCAATAAGTCTTTCTTCACACTTCTAAACATTCTTCATCCATCTCTAGGACTTGTAATCAATCAAATTCATTGTATTATAACATATTCTAACCCAAAATAATTTTATACAAGCCATTTACTGCCTCAAAGCATTGGTTGTGGGTTCTTATCCCATTTGGGACCAGATTTCAATAAATCTTTCTTTACACTTCTGAACATTCTTCATCCATGTCTAGTACTTGTAATCAATCAAATTCATTGTATTATAACATATTCTAACCCAATATAACTTTATACAAGCCATTTACTGCCTTAAAGCATTGGTTGTGGGTTCTTATCCCATTTGCGACCAGATTTCAATAAGTCTTTCTTCACACTTCTAAACATTCTTCATCCATCCCTAGGACTTGTAATCAATCAAATTCATTGTATTATAACATAATCTAACCCAAAATAACTTTATACAAGCCATTTACTGCCTCAAAGCATTGGTTGTGGGTTCTTATCCCATTTGGGACCAGATTTCAATAAGTCTTTCTTCACACTTCTAAACATTCTTCATCCATCTCTAGGACTTGTAATTAATCAAATTCATGGTATTATAACATATTCTAACCCAATATAACTTTATACAAGCCATTTACTGCCTCAAAGCATTGGTTGTGGGTTCTTATCCCATTTGGGACCAGATTTCAATAAATCTTTCTTTACACTTCTGAACATTCTTCATCCATGTCTAGCACTTGTAATCAATCAAATTCATTGTATTATAACATATTCTAACCCAATATAACTTTATACAAGCCATTTACTGCCTTAAAGCATTGGTTGTGGGTTCTTATCCCATTTGCGACCAGATTTCAATAAGTCTTTCTTCACACTTCTAAACATTCTTCATCCATCCCTAGGACTTGTAATCAATCAAATTCATTGTATTATAACATAATCTAACCCAAAATAACTTTATACAAGCCATTTACTGCCTCTAAGCATTGGTTGTGGGTTCTTATCCCATTTGGGACCAGATTTCAATAAGTCTTTCTTCACACTTCTAAACATTCTTCATCCATCTCTAGGACTTGTAATTAATCAAATTCATGGTATTATAACATATTCTAACCCAATATAACTTTATACAAGCCATTTACTGCCTCAAAGCATTGGTTGTGGGTTCTTATCCCATTTGGGACCATATTTCAATAAGTCTTTCTTCACACTTCTAAACATTCTTCATCCATCTCTAGGGCTTGTAATCAATCAAATTCATTGTATTATAACATATTCTAACCCAATATAACTTTATACAAGCCATTTACTGCCTCAAAGCATTGGTTGTGGGTTCTTATCCCATTTGGGACCAGATTTCAATAAGTCTTTCTTCACACTTCTAAACATTCTTCATCCATCTCTAGGTCTTGTAATCAATCAAATTCATTGTATTATAACATAATCTAACCCAAAATAACTTTATACAAGCCATTTACTGCGTCAAAGCATTGGTTGTGGCTTCTTATCCCATTTGGGACCAGATTTCAATAAGTCTTTCTTCACACTTCTAAACATTCTTCATCCATCTCTAGTGTTTGTAATCAATCAAATTCATTGTATTATAACATATTCTAACCCAAAATAATTTTATACAATCCATTTACTGCCTCAAAGCATTGGTTGTGGGTTCTTATCCCATTTGGGACCAGATTTCAATAAGTCTTTCTTCACACTTCTAAACATTCTTCATCCATCTCTAGGACTTGTAATCAATCAAATTCATTGTATTATAACATATTCTAACCCAAAATAACTTTATACAATCCATTTACAGCCTCAAAGCATTGGTTGTGGGTTCTTATCCCATTTGGGACCAGATTTCAATAAGTCTTTCTTCACACTTCTAAACATTCTTCATCCATCTCTAGGACTTGTAATCAATCAAATTCATTGTATTATAACATATTCTAACCCAAAATAATTTTATACAAGCCATTTACTGCCTCAAAGCATTGGTTGTGGGTTCTTATCCCATTTGGGACCAGATTTCAATAAATCTTTCTTTACACTTCTGAACATTCTTCATCCATGTCTAGCACTTGTAATCAATCAAATTCATTGTATTATAACATATTCTAACCCAATATAACTTTATACAAGCCATTTACTGCCTTAAAGCATTGGTTGTGGGTTCTTATCCCATTTGCGACCAGATTTCAATAAGTCTTTCTTCACACTTCTAAACATTCTTCATCCATCCCTAGGACTTGTAATCAATCAAATTCATTGTATTATAACATAATCTAACCCAAAATAACTTTATACAAGCCATTTACTGCCTCAAAGCATTGGTTGTGGGTTCTTATCCCATTTGGGACCAGATTTCAATAAGTCTTTCTTCACACTTCTAAACATTCTTCATCCATCTCTAGGACTTGTAATTAATCAAATTCATGGTATTATAACATATTCTAACCCAATATAACTTTATACAAGCCATTTACTGCCTCAAAGCATTGGTTGTGGGTTCTTATCCCATTTGGGACCAGATTTCAATAAATCTTTCTTTACACTTCTGAACATTCTTCATCCATGTCTAGCACTTGTAATCAATCAAATTCATTGTATTATAACATATTCTAACCCAATATAACTTTATACAAGCCATTTACTGCCTTAAAGCATTGGTTGTGGGTTCTTATCCCATTTGCGACCAGATTTCAATAAGTCTTTCTTCACACTTCTAAACATTCTTCATCCATCCCTAGGACTTGTAATCAATCAAATTCATTGTATTATAACATAATCTAACCCAAAATAACTTTATACAAGCCATTTACTGCCTCAAAGCATTGGTTGTGGGTTCTTATCCCATTTGGGACCAGATTTCAATAAATCTTTCTTCACACTTCTAAACATTCTTCATCCATCTCTAGGACTTGTAATTAATCAAATTCATGGTATTATAACATATTCTAACCCAATATAACTTTATACAAGCCATTTACTGCCTCAAAGCATTTGTTGTGGGTTCTATCCCATTTGGGACCAGATTTCAATAAATCTTTCTTTACACTTCTGAACATTCTTCATCCATGTCTAGCACTTGTAATCAATCAAATTCATTGTATTATAACATATTCTAACCCAATATAACTTTATACAAGCCATTTACTGCCTTAAAGCATTGGTTGTGGGTTCTTATCCCATTTGCGACCAGATTTCAATAAGTCTTTCTTCACACTTCTAAACATTCTTCATCCATCCCTAGGACTTGTAATCAATCAAATTCATTGTATTATAACATAATCTAACCCAAAATAACTTTATACAAGCCATTTACTGCCTCAAAGCATTGGTTGTGGGTTCTTATCCCATTTGGGACCAGATTTCAATAAGTCTTTCTTCACACTTCTAAACATTCTTCATCCATCTCTAGGGCTTGTAATCAATCAAATTCATTGTATTATAACATATTCTAACCCAATATAACTTTATACAAGCCATTTACTGCCTCAAAGCATTGGTTGTGGGTTCTTATCCCATTTGGGACCAGATTTCAATAAGTCTTTCTTCACACTTCTAAACATTCTTCATCCATCTCTAGGTCTTGTAATCAATCAAATTCATTGTATTATAACATAATCTAACCCAATATAACTTTATACAAGCCATTTACTGCGTCAAAGCATTGGTTGTGGGTTCTTATCCCATTTGGGACCAGATTTCAATAAGTCTTTCTTCACACTTCTAAACATTCTTCATCCATCTCTAGTGTTTGTAATCAATCAAATTCATTGTATTATAACATATTCTAACCCAAAATAATTTTATACAATCCATTTACTGCCTCAAAGCATTGGTTGTGGGTTCTTATCCCATTTGGGACCAGATTTCAATAAGTCTTTCTTCACACTTCTAAACATTCTTCATCCATCTCTAGGGCTTGTAATCAATCAAATTCATTGTATTATAACATATTCTAACCCAATATAACTTTATACAAGCCATTTACTGCCTCAAAGCATTGGTTGTGGGTTCTTATCCCATTTGGGACCAGATTTCAATAAGTCTTTCTTCACACTTCTAAACATTCTTCATCCATCTCTAGGTCTTGTAATCAATCAAATTCATTGTATTATAACATAATCTAACCCAATATAACTTTATACAAGCCATTTACTGCGTCAAAGCATTGGTTGTGGGTTCTTATCCCATTTGGGACCAGATTTCAATAAGTCTTTCTTCACACTTCTAAACATTCTTCATCCATCTCTAGTGTTTGTAATCAATCAAATTCATTGTATTATAACATATTCTAACCCAAAATAATTTTATACAATCCATTTACTGCCTCAAAGCATTGGTTGTGGGTTCTTATCCCATTTGGGACCAGATTTCAATAAGTCTTTCTTCACACTTCTAAACATTCTTCATCCATCTCTAGGACTTGTAATCAATCAAATTCATTGTATTATAACATATTCTAACCCAAAATAACTTTATACAATCCATTTACAGCCTCAAAGCATTGGTTGTGGGTTCTTATCCCATTTGGGACCAGATTTCAATAAGTCTTTCTTCACACTTCTAAACATTCTTCATCCATCTCTAGGACTTGTAATCAATCAAATTCATTGTATTATAACATAATCTAACCCAAAATAACTTTATACAAGCCATTTACTGCCTCAAAGCATTGGTTGTGGGTTCTTATCCCATTTGGGACCAGATTTCAAGAAGTCTTTCTTCACACTTCTAAACATTCTTCATCCATCTCTAGGACTTGTAATTAATCAAATTCATGGTATTATAACATATTCTAACCCAATATAACTTTATACAAGCCATTTACTGCCTCAAAGCATTGGTTGTGGGTTCTTATCCCATTTGGGACCAGATTTCAATAAGTCTTTCTTCACACTTCTAAACATTCTTCATCCATCTCTAGGACTTGTAATTAATCAAATTCATGGTATTATAACATATTCTAACCCAATATAACTTTATACAAGCCATTTACTGCCTCAAAGCATTGGTTGTGGGTTCTTATCCCATTTGGGACTAGATTTCAATAAGTCTTTCTTCACACTTCTAAACATTCTTCATCCATCTCTAGCACTTGTAATCAATCAAATTCATTGTATTATAACATAATCTAACCTAAAATAACTTTATACAATCCATTTACTGCCTCAAAGCATTGGTTGTGGGTTCTTATCCCATTTGGGACCAGATTTCAATAAGTCTTTCTTCACACTTCTAAACATTCTTCATCCATCTCTAGTGCTTGTAATCAATCAAATTCATTGTATTATAACATATTCTAACCCAAAATAATTTTATACAAGCCATTTACTGCCTCAAAGCATTGGTTGTGGGTTCTTATCCCATTTGGGACCAGATTTCAATAAGTCTTTCTTCACACTTCTAAACATTCTTCATCCATCTCTAGGACTTGTAATTAATCAAATTCATGGTATTATAACATATTCTAACCCAATATAACTTTATACAAGCCATTTACTGCCTCAAAGCATTGGTTGTGGGTTCTTATCCCATTTGGGACCAGATTTCAAGAAATCTTTCTTTACACTTCTGAACATTCTTCATCCATGTCTAGCACTTGTAATCAATCAAATTCATTGTATTATAACATATTCTAACCCAATATAACTTTATACAAGCCATTTACTGCCTCAAAGCATTGGTTGTGGGTTCTTATCCCATTTGGGACCAGATTTCAATAAGTCTTTCTTCACACTTCTAAACATTCTTCATCCATCTCTAGGACTTGTAATTAATCAAATTCATGGTAATATAACATATTCTAACCCAATATAACTTTATACAAGCCATTTACTGCCTCAAAGCATTGGTTGTGGGTTCTTATCCCATTTGGGACTAGATTTCAATAAGTCTTTCTTCACACTTCTAAACATTCTTCATCCATCTCTAGCACTTGTAATCAATCAAATTCATTGTATTATAACATAATCTAACCTAAAATAACTTTATACAATCCATTTACTGCCTCAAAGCATTGGTTGTGGGTTCTTATCCCATTTGGGACCAGATTTCAATAAGTCTTTCTTCACACTTCTAAACATTCTTCATCCATCTCTAGTGCTTGTAATCAATCAAATTCATTGTATTATAACATATTCTAACCCAAAATAATTTAATACAAGCCATTTACTGCCTCAAAGCATTGGTTGTGGGTTCTTATCCCATTTGGGACCAGATTTCAATAAGTCTTTCTTCACACTTCTAAACATTCTTCATCCATCTCTAGGACTTGTAATTAATCAAATTCATGGTATTATAACATATTCTAACCCAATATAACTTTATACAAGCCGTTTACTGCCTCAAAGCATTGGTTGTGGGTTCTTATCCCATTTGGGACCAGATTTCAATAAATCTTTCTTTACACTTCTGAACATTCTTCATCCATGTCTAGCACTTGTAATCAATCAAATTCATTGTATTATAACATATTCTAACCCAAAATAACTTTATACAAGCCATTTACTGCCTTAAAGCATTGGTTGTGGGTTCTTATCCCATTTGCGACCAGATTTCAATAAGTCTTTCTTCACACTTCTAAACATTCTTCATCCATCTCTAGGACTTGTAATTAATCAAATTCATGGTATTATAACATATTCTAACCCAATATAACTTTATACAATCCATTTACTGCCTCAAAGCATTGGTTGTGGGTTCTTATCCCATTTGGGACCAGATTTCAATAAGTCTTTCTTCACACTTCTAAACATTCTTCATCCATCTCTAGTGCTTGTAATCAATCAAATTCATTGTATTATAACATAATCTAACCCAAAATAACTTTATACAAGCCATTTACTGCCTCAAAGCATTGGTTGTGGGTTCTTATCCCATTTGGGACCAGATTTCAATAAGTCTTTCTTCACACTTCTAAACATTCTTCATCCATCTCTAGGACTTGTAATTAATCAAATTCATGGTATTATAACATATTCTAACCCAATATAACTTTATACAAGCCATTTACTGCCTCAAAGCATTGGTTGTGGGTTCTTATCCCATTTGGGACCAGATTTCAATAAATCTTTCTTTACACTTCTGAACATTCTTCATCCATGTCTAGCACTTGTAATCAATCAAATTCATTGTATTATAACATATTCTAACCCAATATAACTTTATACAAGCCATTTACTGCCTTAAAGCATTGGTTGTGGGTTCTTATCCCATTTGCGACCAGATTTCAATAAGTCTTTCTTCACACTTCTAAACATTCTTCATCCATCCCTAGGACTTGTAATCAATCAAATTCATTGTATTATAACATAATCTAACCCAAAATAACTTTATACAAGCCATTTACTGCCTCAAAGCATTGGTTGTGGGTTCTTATCCCATTTGGGACCAGATTTCAATAAGTCTTTCTTCACACTTCTAAACATTCTTCATCCATCTCTAGGGCTTGTAATCAATCAAATTCATTGTATTATAACATATTCTAACCCAATATAACTTTATACAAGCCATTTACTGCCTCAAAGCATTGGTTGTGGGTTCTTATCCCATTTGGGACCAGATTTCAATAAGTCTTTCTTCACACTTCTAAACATTCTTCATCCATCTCTAGGTCTTGTAATCAATCAAATTCATTGTATTATAACATAATCTAACCCAATATAACTTTATACAAGCCATTTACTGCGTCAAAGCATTGGTTGTGGGTTCTTATCCCATTTGGGACCAGATTTCAATAAGTCTTTCTTCACACTTCTAAACATTCTTCATCCATCTCTAGTGTTTGTAATCAATCAAATTCATTGTATTATAACATATTCTAACCCAAAATAATTTTATACAATCCATTTACTGCCTCAAAGCATTGGTTGTGGGTTCTTATCCCATTTGGGACCAGATTTCAATAAGTCTTTCTTCACACTTCTAAACATTCTTCATCCATCTCTAGGACTTGTAATCAATCAAATTCATTGTATTATAACATATTCTAACCCAAAATAACTTTATACAATCCATTTACAGCCTCAAAGCATTGGTTGTGGGTTCTTATCCCATTTGGGACCAGATTTCAATAAGTCTTTCTTCACACTTCTAAACATTCTTCATCCATCTCTAGGACTTGTAATCAATCAAATTCATTGTATTATAACATAATCTAACCCAAAATAACTTTATACAAGCCATTTACTGCCTCAAAGCATTGGTTGTGGGTTCTTATCCCATTTGGGACCAGATTTCAATAAGTCTTTCTTCACACTTCTAAACATTCTTCATCCATCTCTAGGACTTGTAATTAATCAAATTCATGGTATTATAACATATTCTAACCCAATATAACTTTATACAAGCCATTTACTGCCTCAAAGCATTGGTTGTGGGTTCTTATCCCATTTGGGACCAGATTTCAATAAGTCTTTCTTCACACTTCTAAACATTCTTCATCCATCTCTAGGACTTGTAATTAATCAAATTCATGGTATTATAACATATTCTAACCCAATATAACTTTATACAAGCCATTTACTGCCTCAAAGCATTGGTTGTGGGTTCTTATCCCATTTGGGACTAGATTTCAATAAGTCTTTCTTCACACTTCTAAACATTCTTCATCCATCTCTAGCACTTGTAATCAATCAAATTCATTGTATTATAACATAATCTAACCTAAAATAACTTTATACAATCCATTTACTGCCTCAAAGCATTGGTTGTGGGTTCTTATCCCATTTGGGACCAGATTTCAATAAGTCTTTCTTCACACTTCTAAACATTCTTCATCCATCTCTAGTGCTTGTAATCAATCAAATTCATTGTATTATAACATATTCTAACCTAAAATAACTTTATACAATCCATTTACTGCCTCAAAGCAATGGTTGTGGGTTCTTATCCCATTTGGGACTAGATTTCAATAAGTCTTTCTTCACACTTCTAAACATTCTTCATCCATCTCTAGCACTTGTAATCAATCAAATCCATTGTATTATAACATAATCTAACCTAAAATAACTTTATACAATCCATTTACTGCCTCAAAGCATTGGTTGTGGGTTCTTATCCCATTTGGGACCAGATTTCAATAAGTCTTTCTTCACACTTCTAAACATTCTTCATCCATCTCTAGGACTTGTAATTAATCAAATTCATTGTATTATAACATATTCAAACCCAATATAACTTTATACAAGCCATTTACTGCCTCAAAGCATTGGTTGTGGGTTCTTATCCCATTTGGGACCAGATTTCAATAAGTCTTTCTTCACACTTCTAAACATTCTTCATCCATCTCTAGTGCTTGTAATCAATCAAATTCATTGTATTATAACATATTCTAACCCAAAATAACTTTATACAAGCCATTTACTGCCTCAAAGCATTGGTTGTGGGTTCTTATCCCATTTGGGACCAGATTTCAATAAGTCTTTCTTCACACTTCTAAACATTCTTCATCCATCTCTAGTGCTTGTAATCAATCAAATTCATTGTATTATAACATATTCTAACCCAAAATAATTTTATACAATCCATTTACTGCCTCAAAGCATTGGTTGTGGGTTCTTATCCCATTTGGGACCAGATTTCAATAAGTCTTTCTTCACACTTCTAAGCATTCTTCATCCATGTCTAGCACTTCTAATCAATCAAATTTATTGTATTATAACATATTCTAACCCAAAATAACCTTATACAAGCCATTTACTGCTTCAAAGCAATGGTTGTGGGTTCTTATCCCATTTGGGACCAGATTTCAATAAGTCTTTCTTCACACTTCTAAACATTCTTCATCCATCTCTAGCACTTGTAATCAATCAAATTCATTGTATTATAACATAATCTAACCTAAAATAACTTTATACAATCCATTTACTGCCTCAAAGCATTGGTTGTGGGTTCTTATCCCATTTGGGACCAGATTTCAATAAGTCTTTCTTCATGTAAGAATTTAAGATTAAGATCGACAAGAACAAGGAGAAGAATAAGCGGAAGTGAAGAAGAATGAAGAGGATAGGTGAGAGTAGAAGCGAGAATAGGGTTTTGGAGAAAGAGAAAGTCTCTCTTCTTACTTCATTAGGATCCTAGGTACAAGCTACTTATAACATTACAAAATGAATAAACTATACAATGCAACAAGATATTTTCGGCACAACTTGCCAAGTGAAAGTGACATCTCTTGTTCTTAACAAAACATGTGACCATTGACTTAAAATGGCTCCAACGGTCACAAAGGATGCGCTTCAGCTTCTAGGAGCTTCTTTGGTGTGTGTATAAGGCCCAACAGCAACTAAGACTCGAGATGGATTGAAGTTGGCCCGAGATAAATTCGTGATGACCCGTACGGACAACTCGTACGGACAACTCGGAGCTAACTCGTACGGACGGTCGTACGGACGAGTGTGATCAATGGTAAGGCGGAGATAACATCTTCTTGCTCAATACTCCCCCTCAAGCTTTAACTGAATGAGTCAGAAGGTGAAGCTTGAACCATGAGCTCCCACCTCATTAAAAACCTTAGAGAATAAAACCACTTGGGAAAAATTTCTCATAAGGGAAAAAGAGTGTGGGAAAGAACAAGAAACTCATGGCCTTGTGAAGTCTCTAAGTCCGAGCTTATCATGAATGTACTCACATGTCTTCGCATCGGCTGCCTTGGTGAACACATCCGCAAGTTGCTCGGAGCTCTCGGTATAGCATGGTAGAACGACTCCAAGTCTAATTTGTTCCCGGACTTTATGGCAATCAACCTCTATATGCTTTGTACGTTCATGGAACACTGAATTTGACGCAATGTGTATGGCTGCTTCATTATCACAATGCATTGTGATTGGTTTGGATGACTCAACGCCAAGATCCTTGAGAAGAGCCTTGAGCCACATCAACTCGGTAGTGAGCTTCCTCATAGCTCTATACTCGGATTCAGCGCTTGAAAGAGATACCACCTTTTGCTTCTTACTCTTCCATGTGACAAGATTCCCTCCTATGAAAGTGCAATAGCCGGTTGTGGAGCGTCTATCACTTCGATCACCTGCATAGTCCGCGTCACAATAGCCTACCAACTCGGTGTTTCCGTTGCATCCCATCCAAATTCCTTGGCCCGGAGCTCCTTTGATGTATTTCAATATCCGATTGACCATGTTCCAATGATGTGTAGTAGGGCCTTGCATGTGTTGGCTTACTTGATTCACTGCATAACATATGTCAGGCCGCGTGATAGTTAAGTATATAAGCTTACCGACCATGCGACGATATTGAGGGGCATCTTCAAACGGTTCATTCTCATGCTCCCCCTTAGTCTTATATGCATCTTCAAGAGGTGTATTAGCTGGTTTAGATCCTAGTTTCCCTGCTTCATTCAACAAATCAAGAGCATATTTCCTTTGAGATAAGAAGAGACCTTCCTTTGATCTACAAACTTCTATCCCAAGGAAATATTTGAGTTCACCTAAATCTTTAATATCAAATACAGATTTTAGAAATTCTTTAGTACTTTGAATACCTACCTTGTCATTCCCGGAGATGATAATATCATCTACATAAACGAGAATGACTATAATACCTTTTTGGCTTTGAATGGTGAAGAGTGTGTGATCAGCCTCGGATCGTTTGAACCCTCTCTCAAGTAATGTAGTACTTAGTTTGTGGTACCAAGCTCTTGGCGATTGCTTTAGTCCGTAGATGGCTTTCTTAAGTTTGAATACATTTCCTGGAGCGATAGTATTTTCTAGTCCCGGAGGTGGCTTCATGTAAACTTCATCTTCGAGTTCCCCTTGAAGAAACGCATTCTTTACGTCCATCTGCCAAAGATCCCATTTCAAGTTAGTAGCTAAGGAAAGCACAACCCTTACCGTGTGAAGTTTTGCAACCGGAGCAAATGTGTCTAGATAGTCCTCGCCATAAGTTTGTGTGAACCCTCTAGCCACGAGTCTCGCTTTGTAGCGTTCTATCCCCCCGTCACTCTTGTACTTGATAGTAAATAACCACCGGGAAGTGACCGCCTTCTTGCCGCGAGGAAGTGTTGCCTCATCCCATGTATTGTTGATTTCCATGGCTTTTGTCTCTTCAGCAACCGCATCTCTCCAAACTTTGTGTTCTTTGGCCTCTTCATAGGTTTGAGGAATCCAATGTTCATCAATACTTGTAAGGAAGGCTTGGTGTTCCGGTGGGAGATGGGCAAGAGTGCACACGGCTTGGATAGGGTGAGCCACGGCATTGTTGTTGTAGTAGACTCGGTTGTTCTTCCAAGTATCCGGATGCGGCCGTATACGTTGGCTTCTCCTTAGGGGAATGGGCTCGTCCGGGTCATCATTATTACTCTCGTGTGGTGGAACGATGTCTTCGGATTGTCGTGCTTCCTCATCTTGATTTACATGTTCATCAAGTGATACATCTTCATTGAAGACTTCTTCTTCATGAGGTGTATTATCTGAATCTTGATCATGTGTAGTGGGTGAGGATGGCACATCATTGTTGGTGACACCAAGGCGTTCAAGGAGTATCTTGAGGTTAGTAGCTCTATCCGAAGAGGAGTAAGCTAAATCTTGAATCTCCTCCCAATTGATTTCATCATAAAAGCCCTTAGATTCAATGAATTTCACATCACGAGACACATGTATTAGAGAGGAAGAAGAAAAGGAATACCTAAAGATGAAGTCTAGAAGAAGAGGTCGAGCTTAATGGTGTTCAATGAAGTGTGACACTCAACTTGGCTCGTGTATCTCCAAGCTTAACCTCCGATGTCTCTACACTTAAGCTTGAGGGGGAGTATTGAGACCTAATGTGCAAAGTTAGGGTCAAAGTAATCAAGACCTAATGTGCAAAGTTAGGGTCAATGGCTCAAGAAACGAATGTGCAAAGTTCGGGTCAAGTCATCAAGACAAGATACGAATGTGCAAAGTTCGGGTCAAACATAAGTGATCAAGATGTGCAAATCTAGGGTCAACATATGAAGATGAAGATGTGCAAAGTTCGGGTCACACATAAATGATAAAGATGTGCAAACCTAGGGCCAATGAGCAAAGCGAAGAAGGTCCCTAGGTTCAAATATAGTTTGGGCGGCAAAATTGGTCACATGTGAGTTTAGGAGCAAGCAACTTGCAAGAGGGACCACATGTGATTCAAATGGACGTTGGGAGCTGTCCCTTTCACTCCTTGGGCGCTCAAACTCTTCTCTCTCTCCTCATGTCACTCTCACTTCATTTGTAAAGGGCAAAACCCTAAAGAAACACCTCTATATAATGTTGTAGCCACCCCCTTTGTATTTGCTAATTCACAAGTTTATACAAGTATTTTGTTTATCAAATTCGTCCATCTCTTCTCTCTACATTTGCTTAACTAATAATCATAATGTAGATAGCTAGAGTGTAACGATTTAGGGGCTGCCCTTAAGGCAGCCTAATACTTGTTAAATACACCTTAAACTCTTCTTTATTTACTCTTTATTCTCTAGATTACTGATTCTAATTCCTCTTTATCTCAAGTACACAAACTCTAAGTGTTGTTGTACTAGACAAGGATTAGTCTCACACTAGAAGCTTTCTCCTTCATATAATCGATTTACTCTCTAGTATATTCGGATATATTGTTGGATATGTGTGTGGATTCCATCACAAGTTGATGGTCTCTTCATCTTAAGATCGGGTTCCCTTGTATGGTTAAAGAGAGATTCATTCACCAAGTGACTGTCTACTCTCTATTGTGAGCTTAGTCTCATAGAAACTAACATGGTATCAGAGCAAGTTGCTCTCTTGGTTCCTCAAGAACTCTAGAACTCGTTCTTAAAGCATTCTCTTTCTTTGTTGTTTTTAAAAGTCTTTCTCTCCCACCTCTTGTTGTTGAAAGCTTGTTCTTGGTACTGTTGTAATGCCCACGTTCAAGCTTGAGGGGGAGAGAGATCTTTGTTTTGGCATCTCCATATAGCTTAGTCCATTGGATATAAGCTTGTTTCTAAAGATGCATCTTTGTAACCGTTGGACAAACTGTTTTGTTCCAAAGGTTTCTTTTGCTTTTCTTTACAACTAAGGCCACGAAAATCATCTTCTATATGGTATTTCGTGGTTCATGTTGATTTAAAGCCACTGGAAAACTCTTGTTCATGTGTTATTTCAGTGGGTTCATGTCTTTAACCGATGGGTAAATCGATCGCCCATCGGTCCATTATGTTTCAGCCATTAAAGCACCAAACTCCTAATGATTCTTGGATGCTCTTGGCTGTTAAAGTGTCTTTAAAACTCAAGAAAACAGAGAAAAACTCTGTCCATTTGAACTCTTGAGCAAATTCTCTATTCTCTTTTACTTATGCTCATTCTATGTGCTTCCGCTATTCTTCTTTACTTATGTTCATTCTCTTTATTGCGCTTATACTCTATAATCTCTTGTTACTTATTCTTTATCATTCTCTTATACTCTTGTTATATATTCTCTCTCTCTCTCTTTATTTTCAGTATTTTACTCTCTAATCTCTCACCATCTCTTGTTTAGAATCTGTTCGTATAAGTGTAAAACAGGTTCAATCATTGAAGATGGTGAGTTTGCTGTCTTAAGATGGCACAACACAATGTTGGTAGTTAGAACCAAGGGCCACCAAGCTTTAGAAACCACAAGGACGTCCAACCTAGTTAAAGCTCCGGAAGATACTAGGGTGAAACCCGAGAGACTTACCGAGAGGGAATGCTTTGGTTGTGGTTCTTGTGGAGAGGCCTAATGGAAAGGCAAGCTGGTGGAAGGTGATGAATCAGCTCAAAAGCATGTGTGTTAGTGTCAAGTTGTTGGAGTTCAAGATTGGATGTGCACTAGATGTCAAGCCATCCTAGGCACAAGGTCTCTTGACTCAAGACATGGCCCAAGCCATGAACAAATCAAGAGAGTGGTCCCAAAGAGGATTTAAACCACATCTCTAAATTTAAAGGCTAACTTCTAAACTCTCTCTTTTAAATTTAAATTCATCTTTTTCAAGTATTGAAATTTGAATTTCAAATTTGAATTTATTTAAATTTAAATTTAAATATTTATATTTATTTGAAAATAGTTTAAATTTGTTTTTGAAAATATTTGAAATATTTCACATTCAGTTTAAATATTTTCATAAAATAGATATAGTATTTAAAAGAGAAATAAAGTTTCATTCCTAAAGTTCTATGAATTCTCTCATTTGGTTTCTCAAGTTTTATTAAGTGTTTTTCTTAAAACCCCACAACATATACTTTAAAATTTTTCTTTAAATCTCATGTTGAAGGTTTAAAGGAGAGGAGGCATGTGTGGACATTCTCAAAGAGAAACACAAGATGAGGCAAAGAGGTCCATAAGAAGAGGAATTAAGTCATGAAGGACTAAAAGAAATGAAAACTCTTAGAGGAAGAAGCCCATGCTTGGTATCCAAGCAAATTCTCTGTCAAAGCGTCCTAAAGATTTACTCGTACGACGGCCTTCCGCTGGGATTCATCTTCCACGTTCTTCATAAACGTTCTTGGAAATTGAGTAAGCTTTCCATCGAAAGTGAGATCACCCACACCGGAGCTGTCGATCGAAAGTTATGCCCGATATAATGGACATATATCAATCTGACGCGATCGAGAAGAAGCAATCGACCATTGAGGTCGGTTAAAGTATCGATTGGCCATTTCCTGGCCACGAAAAGAGCTTCAAAAGAAGCCAAATTGGAGCCCTTGAAACCTAAGAAGCGGTCATGAAAGAAGCGTTAGAAGACTAGTCTTGATGTTGTTCCAAGAAGGGATAATGAAGGAGGATTAGCTTTAAGAGCTAATGGCTGCTAGACTTGGTGTTGTCAAGAGGTTTCAAAGAAAGTTACAAAGAAGAAGAATCCAGCCTAGTCAAGCTCAAGACAGTCCCAAAGGAAGACCCAAAGTGGTGAACCTAAGAGGCTGACCAAAAGAGGAGGCTAAGGTGGAATAAGCTAGAGCTCTTGGTCTAGCTCGAGTTGTTTGATCGAGCTCCTTGTTGAGTTAGACAAACGGATACATTGAATCGATCAAGTGCAACATTGACATGATCGAGTGTTTTATCGACTTGATCGAATGAGGCTAATGATGCGATCAATGTTGTGGAAATGAAGAAGGGTGTGCACAAGCTTTCAAGATTGGCTCTCATTAAAATTACAAGCCAACCTTGAGGGGGAGAAAAGTTTCGACAACCCTTATGGATATCTAACCCTTATGGATATCTAGAAGATTTTTTTTTCACAAGAGGTCTCATTCAAGATTTGCAACCATTTTCTATCCAAGCAAACTTGAATTGAAGAAATGTTCTATCTCTCTCTCAAGCTTATGGAAGCTACAAAGAAGATAGAAAGAAGCAAGACAAGCGTGTGGAGTTTAGAGCCGGTTATAACCAACCACAATACTAAAACTCCGGCGGTACAAAGGATGACCCGAGGGAAGAATGTAGATGGCTCTCTCAAGCGTGGTGAACCTATTTAAGCTGACCGAGAGAGATAAAGCTAGATGGAAGGACTAGTGAAGGTGCAAGGCTGGTGGTAAACCGATGGATCATCTCCCTCACGTTTTGGTGCTTATATGCAATGAGGAGCTGCGAATGAAGCTCCAGTGATCCTACAAGGAAGCGGCTGAAGAAGAAGTCTCCAAGCCAACCATGAAGCTGATCCAAATTTGGATGTAGAAGAGGTGGATTGAGTTCTTGTAGTCATCAACCATGATGAGGAGACCCATGGGGCAGAAACTCAAATGGTGGTGCAAAACAAGTCTCAACCAATACATTTACAACAATGAAGACAAAAGGCTATCTCTAAATCCCTTAACTCTTTCAATAGCTTTAATTCATTGCTCTTATTTTATTCAGATTAGTCATGCATTTAAAGTGAATTTGTCATGCTTAGAATCTGAATTTAGAGAGTGAATTTTGGGATTTGTTTTTAGAGAAATGCCTTGAATTAATTTGGATTTATCATGTTTAATTTGTCATGTTTAAAACATGTTTTTAGGAATTAAATTCATGACTATTAAACTGGTTGGTTCATTATTAAACTGAATTTGCATGTTTAAAATCTGATTTTATACTCATGTGTTTAAATTGAGTTTAGTAAGAGGCTAGTTCAATTTAAGTTTATTCGCTTTTGTCTCAATCTAGCTTAATGTTATTCTTGTGGCCAATATACTTAAGATTTCTTTACATCTTTTGGTTGAAGGTACAAAAGAGAAAGAAAGCCATCCAAAAGCTAGAAGAGATGAAGAGAACCGGTTGTATATTGGTAGCTTGACTCAAGGAAGATCAATTCATGGTGGTGACCGAGAAGGAGAAGGTCCTCAAGCGAGTACTCACACGGAGAATTAGAGTCTCAACAAGAAGTCAAAGCAAGAAGCCAAAGCAATCTCACATTCAAACCATGGCCATAGCTACATTATTCAACCGTGAAGACTATACTCTTTTTCCCTTAACAAAGTTTTGTCCCAAGAGGTTTTCTTTGTTAAGGTTTTTAATGAGGTAGTCCTTTGCGTGTTGCAAGCTTGGCCTTTGGTTCCCGCTGCCCAAGCTTGAGGGGGAGTATTAGAGAGGAAGAAGAAAAGGAATACCTAAAGATGAAGTCTAGAAGAAGAGGTCGAGCTTAATGGTGTTCAATGAAGTGTGACACTCAACTTGGCTCGTGTATCTCCAAGCTTAACCTCCGATGTCTCTACACTTAAGCTTGAGGGGGAGTATTGAGACCTAATGTGCAAAGTTAGGGTCAAAGTAATCAAGACCTAATGTGCAAAGTTAGGGTCAATGGCTCAAGAAACGAATGTGCAAAGTTCGGGTCAAGTCATCAAGACAAGATACGAATGTGCAAAGTTCGGGTCAAACATAAGTGATCAAGATGTGCAAATCTAGGGTCAACATATGAAGATGAAGATGTGCAAAGTTCGGGTCACACATAAATGATAAAGATGTGCAAACCTAGGGCCAATGAGCAAAGCGAAGAAGGTCCCTAGGTTCAAATATAGTTTGGGCGGCAAAATTGGTCACATGTGAGTTTAGGAGCAAGCAACTTGCAAGAGGGACCACATGTGATTCCAATGGACGTTGGGAGCTGTCCCTTTCACTCCTTGGGCGCTCAAACTCTTCTCTCTCTCCTCATGTCACTCTCACTTCATTTGTAAAGGGCAAAACCCTAAAGAAACACCTCTATATAATGTTGTAGCCACCCCCTTTGTATTTGCTAATTCACAAGTTTATACAAGTATTTTGTTTATCAAATTCGTCCATCTCTTCTCTCTACATTTGCTTAACTAATAATCATAATGTAGATAGCTAGAGTGTAACGATTTAGGGGCTGCCCTTAAGGCAGCCTAATACTTGTTAAATACACCTTAAACTCTTCTTTATTTACTCTTTATTCTCTAGATTACTGATTCTAATTCCTCTTTATCTCAAGTACACAAACTCTAAGTGTTGTTGTACTAGACAAGGATTAGTCTCACACTAGAAGCTTTCTCCTTCATATAATCGATTTACTCTCTAGTATATTCGGATATATTGTTGGATATGTGTGTGGATTCCATCACAAGTTGATGGTCTCTTCATCTTAAGATCGGGTTCCCTTGTATGGTTAAAGAGAGATTCATTCACCAAGTGACTGTCTACTCTCTATTGTGAGCTTAGTCTCATAGAAACTAACATGTCTAGCACTTGTAATCAATCAAATTTATTGTATTATAACATATTCTAACCCAAAATAACCTTATACAAGCCATTTACTGCCTCAAAGCAATGGTTGTGGGTTCTTATCCCATTTGGGACTAGATTTCAATAAGTCTTTCTTCACACTTCTAAACATTCTTCATCCATCTCTAGCACTTGTAATCAATCAAATTCATTGTATTATAACATAATCTAACCTAAAATAACTTTATACAATCCATTTACTGCCTCAAAGCATTGGTTGTGGGTTCTTATCCCATTTGGGACCAGATTTCAATAAGTCTTTCTTCACACGTCTAACCATTCTTCATCCATCTCTAGGACTTGTAATTAATCAAATTCATTGTATTATAACATATTCTAACCCAATATAACTTTATACAAGCCATTTACTGCCTCAAAGCATTGGTTGTGGGTTCTTATCCCATTTGGGACCAGATTTCAATAAAGTCTTTCTTCACACTTCTAAGCATTCTTCATCCATGTCTAGCACTTGTAATCAATCAAATTTATTGTATTATAACATATTCTAACCCAAAATAACCTTATACAAGCCATTTACTGCCTCAAAGCAATGGTTCTGGGTTCTTATCCCATTTGGGACCAGATTTCAATAAGTCTTTCTTCACACTTCTAAACATTCTTCATCCATCTCTAGCACTTGTAATCAATCAAATTCATTGTATTATAACATAATCTAACCTAAAATAACTTTATACAATCCATTTACTGCCTCAAAGCATTGGTTGTGGGTTCTTATCCCATTTGGGACCAGATTTCAATAAGTCTTTCTTCACACTTCTAAACATTCTTCATCTATCTCTAGTGCTTGTAATCAATCAAATTCATTGTATTATAACATATTCTAATCCAAAATAACTTTATACAAGCCATTTACTGCCTCAAAGCATTGGTTGTGGGTTCTTATCCCATATGGGACCAGATTTCAATAAGTGTTTCTTCACACTTCTAAACATTCTTCATCCATCTCTAGTGCTTGTAATCAATCAAATTCATTGTATTATAACATATTCTAACCTAAAATAACTTTATACAATCCATTTACTGCCTCAAAGCAATGGTTGTGGGTTCTTATCCCATTTGGGACTAGATTTCAATAACTCTTTCTTCACACTTCTAAACATTCTTCATCCATCTCTAGCACTTGTAATCAATCAAATTCATTGTATTATAACATAATCTAACCTAAAATAACTTTATACAATCCATTTACTGCCTCAAAGCATTGGTTGTGGGTTCTTATCCCATTTGGGACCAGATTTCAATAAGTCTTTCTTCACACTTCTAAACATTCTTCATCCATCTCTAGGACTTGTAATTAATCAAATTCATTGTATTATAACATATTCTAACCCAATATAACTTTATACAAGCCATTTACTGCCTCAAAGCATTGGTTGTGGGTTCTTATCCCATTTGGGACCAGATTTCAATAAGTCTTTCTTCACACTTCTAAACATTCTTCATCCATCTCTAGTGCTTGTAATCAATCAAATTCATTGTATTATAACATATTCTAACCCAAAATAATTTTATACAATCCATTTACTGCCTCAAAGCATTGGTTGTGGGTTCTTATCCCATTTGGGACCAGATTTCAATAAGTCTTTCTTCACACTTCTAAGCATTCTTCATCCTTGTCTAGCACTTGTAATCAATCAAATTTATTGTATTATAACATATTCTAACCCAAAATAACCTTATACAAGCCATTTACTGCCTCAAAGCAATGGTTCTGGGTTCTTATCCCATTTGGGACCAGATTTCAATAAGTCTTTCTTCACACTTCTAAACATTCTTCATCCATCTCTAGCACTTGTAATCAATCAAATTCATTGTATTATAACATAATCTAACCTAAAATAACTTTATACAATCCATTTACTGCCTCAAAGCATTGGTTGTGGGTTCTTATCCCATTTGGGACCAGATTTCAATAAGTCTTTCTTCACACTTCTAAACATTCTTCATCTATCTCTAGTGCTTGTAATCAATCAAATTCATTGTATTATAACATATTCTAATCCAAAATAACTTTATACAAGCCATTTACTGCCTCAAAGCATTGGTTGTGGGTTCTTATCCCATATGGGACCAGATTTCAATAAGTGTTTCTTCACACTTCTAAACATTCTTCATCCATCTCTAGTGCTTGTAATCAATCAAATTCATTGTATTATAACATATTCTAACCTAAAATAACTTTATACAATCCATTTACTGCCTCAAAGCAATGGTTGTGGGTTCTTATCCCATTTGGGACTAGATTTCAATAACTCTTTCTTCACACTTCTAAACATTCTTCATCCATCTCTAGCACTTGTAATCAATCAAATTCATTGTATTATAACATAATCTAACCTAAAATAACTTTATACAATCCATTTACTGCCTCAAAGCATTGGTTGTGGGTTCTTATCCCATTTGGGACCAGATTTCAATAAGTCTTTCTTCACACTTCTAAACATTCTTCATCCATCTCTAGGACTTGTAATTAATCAAATTCATTGTATTATAACATATTCTAACCCAATATAACTTTATACAAGCCATTTACTGCCTCAAAGCATTGGTTGTGGGTTCTTATCCCATTTGGGACCAGATTTCAATAAGTCTTTCTTCACACTTCTAAACATTCTTCATCCATCTCTAGTGCTTGTAATCAATCAAATTCATTGTATTATAACATATTCTAACCCAAAATAATTTTATACAATCCATTTACTGCCTCAAAGCATTGGTTGTGGGTTCTTATCCCATTTAGGACCAGATTTCAATAAGTCTTTCTTCACACTTCTAAACATTCTTCATCCATCTCTAGTGCTTGTAATCAATCAAATTCATTGTATTATAACATATTCTAACCCAAAATAACTTTATACAAGCCATTAACTGCCTCAAAGCATTGGTTGTGGGTTCTTATCCCATTTGGGACCAGATTTCAATAAGTATTTCTTCACACTTCTAAACATTCTTCATCCATCTCTACCACCTATAATCAATCAAATTCATTGTATTATAACATATTCTAACCCAATATAACTTTATACAAGCCATTTACTGCCTCAAAGCATTGGTTGTGGGTTCTTATCCCATTTGGGACCAGATTTCAATAAGTCTTTCTTCACACTTCTAGACATTCTTCATCCATCTCTAGCATTGTAATCAATCAAATTCATTGTATTATAACATATTCTAACCTAAAATAACTTTATACAATCCATTTACAGCCTCAAAGCATTGGTTGTGGGTTCTTATTCCATTTGGGACCAAATTTCAACAAGTCTTTCTTCACACTTCTAAAGATTCTTCATCCATCTCTACCACTTGTAATTAATCAAATTCATTGTATTATAACATATTCTAACCCAATATAACTTTATACAAGCCATTTACTGCCTCAAAGCATTGGTTGTGGGTTCTTATCCCATTTGGGACCAGATTTCAATAAGTCTTTCTTCACACTTCTAAACATTCTTCATCCATCTCTAGGACTTGTAATCAATCAAATTCATTGTATTATAACATAATCTAACCCAAAATAACTTTATACAAGCCATTTACTGCCTCAAAGCATTGGTTGTGGGTTCTTATCCCATTTGGGACCAGATTTCAATAAGTCTTTCTTCACACTTCTAAACATTCTTCATCCATCTCTACCACTTGTAATTAATCAAATTCATTGTATTATAACATATTCTAACCCAAAATAACTTTATACAAGCCATTTACTGCCTCAAAGCATTGGTTGTGGGTTCTTATCCCATGTGGGACCAGATTTCAATAAGTATTTCTTCACACTTCTAAACATTCTTCATCCATCTCTAGGACTTGTAATCAATCAAATTCATTGTGGTATAACATATTCTAACCCAAAATAATTTTATACAATCCATTTACTGCCTCAAAGCATTGGTTGTGGGTTCTTATCCCATTTGGGACCAGATTTCAATAAGTCTTTCTTCACACTTCTAAGCATTCTTCATCCATGTCTAGCACTTGTAATCAATCAAATTTATTGTATTATAACATATTCTAACCCAAAATAACTTTATACAAGCCATTTACTGCCTCAAAGCATTGGGTGTGGGTTCTTATCCCATTTGGGACCAGATTTCAATAAGTCTTTCTTCACACTTCTAAACATTCTTCATCCATCTCTAGGACTTGTAATTAATCAAATTCATGGTATTATAACATATTCTAACCCAAAATAACTTTATACAAGCCATTTACTGCCTCAAAGCATTGGTTGTGGGTTCTTATCCCATTTGGGACCTGATTTCAATAAGTCTTTCTTCACACTTCTAAACATTCTTCATCCATCTCTAGTGTTTGTAATCAATCAAATTCATTGTATTATAACATATTCTAACCCAAAATAATTTTATACAATCCATTTACTGCCTCAAAGCATTGGTTGTGGGTTCTTATCCCATTTGGGACCAGATTTCAATAAGTCTTTCTTCACACTTCTAAGCATTCTTCATCCATGTCTAGCACTTGTAATCAATCAAATTTATTGTATTATAACATATTCTAACCCAAAATAACCTTATACAAGCCATTTACTGCCTCAAAGCAATGGTTGTGGGTTCTTATCCCATTTGGGACTAGATTTCAATAAGTCTTTCTTCACACTTCTAAACATTCTTCATCCATCTCTAGCACTTGTAATCAATCAAATTCATTGTATTATAACATAATCTAACCTAAAATAACTTTATACAATCCATTTACTGCCTCAAAGCATTGGTTGTGGGTTCTTATCCCATTTGGGACCAGATTTCAATAAGTCTTTCTGCACACTTCTAAACATTCTTCATCCATCTCTAGGACTTGTAATTAATCAAATTCATTGTATTATAACATATTCTAACCCAATATAACTTTATACAAGCCATTTACTGCCTCAAAGCATTGGTTGTGGGTTCTTATCCCATTTGGGACCAGATTTCAATAAGTCTTTCTTCACACTTCTAAACATTCTTCATCCATCTCTAGGACTTGTAATCAATCAAATTCATTGTATTATAACATAATCTAACCCAAAATAACTTTATACAAGCCATTTACTGCCTCAAAGCATTGGTTGTGGGTTCTTATCCCATTTGGGACCAGATTTCAATAAGTCTTTCTTCACACTTCTAAAAATTCTTCATCCATCTCTACCACTTGTAATTAATCAAATTCATTGTATTATAACATATTCTAACCCAAAATAATTTTATACAAGCCATTTACTGCCTCAAAGCATTGGTTGTGGGTTCTTACCCCATTTGGGACCAGATTTCAATAAGTCTTTCTTCACACTTCTAAACATTCTTCATCCATCTCTAGTGCTTGTAATCAATCAAATTCATTGTATTATAACATATTCTAACCCAAAATAATTTTATACAATCCATTTACTGCCTCAAAGCATTGGTTGTGGGTTCTTATCCCATTTGGGACCAGATTTCAATAAGTCTTTCTTCACACTTCTAAGCATTCTTCATCCATGTCTAGCACTTGTAATCAATCAAATTTATTGTATTATAACATATTCTAACCCAAAATAACCTTATACAAGCCATTTACTGCCTCAAAGCAATGGTTGTGGGTTCTTATCCCATTTGGGACCAGATTTCAATAAGTCTTTCTTCACACTTCTAAACATTCTTCATCCATCTCTAGCACTTGTAATCAATCAAATTCATTGTATTATAACATTATCTAACCCAAAATAACTTTATACAAGCCATTTACTTCCTCAAAGCATTGGTTGTGGGTTCTTATCCCATTTGGGACCAGATTTCAATAAGTCTTTCTTCACACTTTTAAACATTCTTCATCCATCTCTAGGACTTGTAATCAATCAAATTCATTGTATTATAACATATTCTAACCTAAAATAAGTTTATACAAGCCATTTACTGCCTCAAAGCATTGGTTGTGGGTTCTTATCCCATTTGGGACCAGATTTCAATAAGTCTTTCTTAACACTTCTGAACATTCTTCATCCACGTCTAGCACTTGTAATCAATCAAATTCATTGTATTATAACATATTCTAACCCAATATAACTTTATACAAGCCATTTACTGCCTCAAAGCATTGGTTGTGGGTTCTTATCCCATTTGGGACCAAATTTCAATAAGTCTTTCTTCACACTTCTAAACATTCTTCATCCATCTCTAGGACTTGTAATCAATCAAATTCATTGTATTATAACATAATCTAACCCAAAATAACTTTATACAAGCCATTTACTGCCTCAAAGCATTGGGTGTGGGTTCTTATCCCATTTGGGACCAGATTTCAATAAGTCTTTCTTCACACTTCTAAACATTCTTCATCCATCTCTAGGACTTGTAATTAATCAAATTCATGGTATTATAACATATTCTAACCCAAAATAACTTTATACAAGCCATTTACTGCCTCAAAGCATTGGTTGTGGGTTCTTATCCCATTTGGGACCTGATTTCAATAAGTCTTTCTTCACACTTCTAAACATTCTTCATCCATCTCTAGTGTTTGTAATCAATCAAATTCATTGTATTATAACATATTCTAACCCAAAATAATTTTATACAATCCATTTACTGCCTCAAAGCATTGGTTGTGGGTTCTTATCCCATTTGGGACCAGATTTCAATAAGTCTTTCTTCACACTTCTAAGCATTCTTCATCCATGTCTAGCACTTGTAATCAATCAAATTTATTGTATTATAACATATTCTAACCCAAAATAACCTTATACAAGCCATTTACTGCCTCAAAGCAATGGTTGTGGGTTCTTATCCCATTTGGGACCAGATTTCAATAAGTCTTTCTTCACACTTCTAAACATTCTTCATCCATCTCTAGCACTTGTAATCAATCAAATTCATTGTATTATAACATTATCTAACCCAAAATAACTTTATACAAGCCATTTACTTCCTCAAAGCATTGGTTGTGGGTTCTTATCCCATTTGGGACCAGATTTCAATAAGTCTTTCTTCACACTTTTAAACATTCTTCATCCATCTCTAGGACTTGTAATCAATCAAATTCATTGTATTATAACATATTCTAACCTAAAATAAGTTTATACAAGCCATTTACTGCCTCAAAGCATTGGTTGTGGGTTCTTATCCCATTTGGGACCAGATTTCAATAAGTCTTTCTTAACACTTCTGAACATTCTTCATCCACGTCTAGCACTTGTAATCAATCAAATTCATTGTATTATAACATATTCTAACCCAATATAACTTTATACAAGCCATTTACTGCCTCAAAGCATTGGTTGTGGGTTCTTATCCCATTTGGGACCAAATTTCAATAAGTCTTTCTTCACACTTCTAAACATTCTTCATCCATCTCTAGGACTTGTAATCAATCAAATTCATTGTATTATAACATAATCTAACCCAAAATAACTTTATACAAGCCATTTACTGCCTCAAAGCATTGGGTGTGGGTTCTTATCCCATTTGGGACCAGATTTCAATAAGTCTTTCTTCACACTTCTAAACATTCTTCATCCATCTCTAGGACTTGTAATTAATCAAATTCATGGTATTATAACATATTCTAACCCAAAATAACTTTATACAAGCCATTTACTGCCTCAAAGCATTGGTTGTGGGTTCTTATCCCATTTGGGACCTGATTTCAATAAGTCTTTCTTCACACTTCTAAACATTCTTCATCCATCTCTAGTGTTTGTAATCAATCAAATTCATTGTATTATAACATATTCTAACCCAAAATAATTTTATACAATCCATTTACTGCCTCAAAGCATTGGTTGTGGGTTCTTATCCCATTTGGGACCAGATTTCAATAAGTCTTTCTTCACACTTCTAAGCATTCTTCATCCATGTCTAGCACTTGTAATCAATCAAATTTATTGTATTATAACATATTCTAACCCAAAATAACCTTATACAAGCCATTTACTGCCTCAAAGCAATGGTTGTGGGTTCTTATCCCATTTGGGACTAGATTTCAATAAGTCTTTCTTCACACTTCTAAACATTCTTCATCCATCTCTAGCACTTGTAATCAATCAAATTCATTGTATTATAACATAATCTAACCTAAAATAACTTTATACAATCCATTTACTGCCTCAAAGCATTGGTTGTGGGTTCTTATCCCATTTGGGACCAGATTTCAATAAGTCTTTCTTTACACTTCTGGACATTCTTCATCCACGTCTAGCACTTGTAATCAATCAAATTCATTGTATTATAACATATTCTAACCCAATATAACTTTATACAAGCCATTTACTGCCTCAAAGCATTGGTTGTGGGTTCTTATCCCATTTGGGACCAGATTTCAATAAGTCTTTCTTAACACTTCTGAACATTCTTCATCCACGTCTAGCACTTGTAATCAATCAAATTCATTGTATTATAACATATTCTAACCCAATATAACTTTATACAAGCCATTTACTGCCTCAAAGCATTGGTTGTGGGTTCTTATCCCATTTGGGACCAAATTTCAATAAGTCTTTCTTCACACTTCTAAACATTCTTCATCCATCTCTAGGACTTGTAATCAATCAAATTCATTGTATTATAACATAATCTAACCCAAAATAACTTTATACAAGCCATTTACTGCCTCAAAGCATTGGGTGTGGGTTCTTATCCCATTTGGGACCAGATTTCAATAAGTCTTTCTTCACACTTCTAAACATTCTTCATCCATCTCTAGGACTTGTAATTAATCAAATTCATGGTATTATAACATATTCTAACCCAAAATAACTTTATACAAGCCATTTACTGCCTCAAAGCATTGGTTGTGGGTTCTTATCCCATTTGGGACCTGATTTCAATAAGTCTTTCTTCACACTTCTAAACATTCTTCATCCATCTCTAGTGTTTGTAATCAATCAAATTCATTGTATTATAACATATTCTAACCCAAAATAATTTTATACAATCCATTTACTGCCTCAAAGCATTGGTTGTGGGTTCTTATCCCATTTGGGACCAGATTTCAATAAGTCTTTCTTCACACTTCTAAGCATTCTTCATCCATGTCTAGCACTTGTAATCAATCAAATTTATTGTATTATAACATATTCTAACCCAAAATAACCTTATACAAGCCATTTACTGCCTCAAAGCAATGGTTGTGGGTTCTTATCCCATTTGGGACCAGATTTCAATAAGTCTTTCTTCACACTTCTAAACATTCTTCATCCATCTCTAGCACTTGTAATCAATCAAATTCATTGTATTATAACATTATCTAACCCAAAATAACTTTATACAAGCCATTTACTTCCTCAAAGCATTGGTTGTGGGTTCTTATCCCATTTGGGACCAGATTTCAATAAGTCTTTCTTCACACTTTTAAACATTCTTCATCCATCTCTAGGACTTGTAATCAATCAAATTCATTGTATTATAACATATTCTAACCTAAAATAAGTTTATACAAGCCATTTACTGCCTCAAAGCATTGGTTGTGGGTTCTTATCCCATTTGGGACCAGATTTCAATAAGTCTTTCTTAACACTTCTGAACATTCTTCATCCACGTCTAGCACTTGTAATCAATCAAATTCATTGTATTATAACATATTCTAACCCAATATAACTTTATACAAGCCATTTACTGCCTCAAAGCATTGGTTGTGGGTTCTTATCCCATTTGGGACCAAATTTCAATAAGTCTTTCTTCACACTTCTAAACATTCTTCATCCATCTCTAGGACTTGTAATCAATCAAATTCATTGTATTATAACATAATCTAACCCAAAATAACTTTATACAAGCCATTTACTGCCTCAAAGCATTGGGTGTGGGTTCTTATCCCATTTGGGACCAGATTTCAATAAGTCTTTCTTCACACTTCTAAACATTCTTCATCCATCTCTAGGACTTGTAATTAATCAAATTCATGGTATTATAACATATTCTAACCCAAAATAACTTTATACAAGCCATTTACTGCCTCAAAGCATTGGTTGTGGGTTCTTATCCCATTTGGGACCTGATTTCAATAAGTCTTTCTTCACACTTCTAAACATTCTTCATCCATCTCTAGTGTTTGTAATCAATCAAATTCATTGTATTATAACATATTCTAACCCAAAATAATTTTATACAATCCATTTACTGCCTCAAAGCATTGGTTGTGGGTTCTTATCCCATTTGGGACCAGATTTCAATAAGTCTTTCTTCACACTTCTAAGCATTCTTCATCCATGTCTAGCACTTGTAATCAATCAAATTTATTGTATTATAACATATTCTAACCCAAAATAACCTTATACAAGCCATTTACTGCCTCAAAGCAATGGTTGTGGGTTCTTATCCCATTTGGGACTAGATTTCAATAAGTCTTTCTTCACACTTCTAAACATTCTTCATCCATCTCTAGCACTTGTAATCAATCAAATTCATTGTATTATAACATAATCTAACCTAAAATAACTTTATACAATCCATTTACTGCCTCAAAGCATTGGTTGTGGGTTCTTATCCCATTTGGGACCAGATTTCAATAAGTCTTTCTTTACACTTCTGGACATTCTTCATCCACGTCTAGCACTTGTAATCAATCAAATTCATTGTATTATAACATATTCTAACCCAATATAACTTTATACAAGCCATTTACTGCCTCAAAGCATTGGTTGTGGGTTCTTATCCCATTTGGGACCAGATTTCAATAAGTCTTTCTTCACACTTCTAAACATTCTTCATCCATCTCTAGGACTTGTAATCAATCAAATTCATTGTATTATAACATAATCTAACCCAAAATAACTTTATACAAGCCATTTACTGCCTCAAAGCATTGGGTGTGGGTTCTTATCCCATTTGGGACCAGATTTCAATAAGTCTTTCTTCACACTTCTAAACATTATTCATCCATCTCTAGGACTTGTAATTAATCAAATTCATGGTATTATAACATATTCTAACCCAAAATAACTTTATACAAGCCATTTACTGCCTCAAAGCATTGGTTGTGGGTTCTTATCCCATTTGGGACCTGATTTCAATAAGTCTTTCTTCACACTTCTAAACATTCTTCATCCATCTCTAGTGTTTGTAATCAATCAAATTCATTGTATTATAACATATTCTAACCCAAAATAATTTTATACAATCCATTTACTGCCTCAAAGCATTGGTTGTGGGTTCTTATCCCATTTGGGACCAGATTTCAATAAGTCTTTCTTCACACTTCTAAGCATTCTTCATCCATGTCTATCACTTGTAATCAATCAAATTTATTGTATTATAACATATTCTAACCCAAAATAACCTTATACAAGCCATTTACTGCCTCAAAGCAATGGTTGTGGGTTCTTATCCCATTTGGGACTAGATTTCAATAAGTCTTTCTTCACACTTCTAAACATTCTTCATCCATCTCTAGCACTTGTAATCAATCAAATTCATTGTATTATAACATAATCTAACCTAAAATAACTTTATACAATCCATTTACTGCCTCAAAGCATTGGTTGTGGGTTCTTATCCCATTTGGGACCAGATTTCAATAAGTCTTTCTGCACACTTCTAAACATTCTTCATCCATCTCTAGGACTTGTAATTAATCAAATTCATTGTATTATAACATATTCTAACCCAATATAACTTTATACAAGCCATTTACTGCCTCAAAGCATTGGTTGTGGGTTCTTATCCCATTTGGGACCAGATTTCAATAAGTCTTTCTTCACACTTCTAAACATTCTTCATCCATCTCTAGGACTTGTAATCAATCAAATTCATTGTATTATAACATAATCTAACCCAAAATAACTTTATACAAGCCATTTACTGCCTCAAAGCATTGGTTGTGGGTTCTTATCCCATTTGGGACCAGATTTCAATAAGTCTTTCTTCACACTTCTAAAAATTCTTCATCCATCTCTACCACTTGTAATTAATCAAATTCATTGTATTATAACATATTCTAACCCAAAATAATTTTATACAAGCCATTTACTGCCTCAAAGCATTGGTTGTGGGTTCTTATCCCATTTGGGACCAGATTTCAATAAGTCTTTCTTCACACTTCTAAACATTCTTCATCCATCTCTAGTGCTTGTAATCAATCAAATTCATTGTATTATAACATATTCTAACCCAAAATAATTTTATACAATCCATTTACTGCCTCAAAGCATTGGTTGTGGGTTCTTATCCCATTTGGGACCAGATTTCAATAAGTCTTTCTTCACACTTCTAAGCATTCTTCATCCATGTCTAGCACTTGTAATCAATCAAATTTATTGTATTATAACATATTCTAACCCAAAATAACCTTATACAAGCCATTTACTGCCTCAAAGCAATGGTTGTGGGTTCTTATCCCATTTGGGACCAGATTTCAATAAGTCTTTCTTCACACTTCTAAACATTCTTCATCCATCTCTAGCACTTGTAATCAATCAAATTCATTGTATTATAACATTATCTAACCCAAAATAACTTTATACAAGCCATTTACTTCCTCAAAGCATTGGTTGTGGGTTCTTATCCCATTTGGGACCAGATTTCAATAAGTCTTTCTTCACACTTTTAAACATTCTTCATCCATCTCTAGGACTTGTAATCAATCAAATTCATTGTATTATAACATATTCTAACCTAAAATAAGTTTATACAAGCCATTTACTGCCTCAAAGCATTGGTTGTGGGTTCTTATCCCATTTGGGACCAGATTTCAATAAGTCTTTCTTTACACTTCTGAACATTCTTCATCCACGTCTAGCACTTGTAATCAATCAAATTCATTGTATTATAACATATTCTAACCCAATATAACTTTATACAAGCCATTTACTGCCTCAAAGCATTGGTTGTGGGTTCTTATCCCATTTGGGACCAGATTTCAATAAGTCTTTCTTCACACTTCTAAACATTCTTCATCCATCTCTAGGACTTGTAATCAATCAAATTCATTGTATTATAACATAATCTAACCCAAAATAACTTTATACAAGCCATTTACTGCCTCAAAGCATTGGGTGTGGGTTCTTATCCCATTTGGGACCAGATTTCAATAAGTCTTTCTTCACACTTCTAAACATTCTTCATCCATCTCTAGGACTTGTAATTAATCAAATTCATGGTATTATAACATATTCTAACCCAAAATAACTTTATACAAGCCATTTACTGCCTCAAAGCATTGGTTGTGGGTTCTTATCCCATTTGGGACCTGATTTCAATAAGTCTTTCTTCACACTTCTAAACATTCTTCATCCATCTCTAGTGTTTGTAATCAATCAAATTCATTGTATTATAACATATTCTAACCCAAAATAATTTTATACAATCCATTTACTGCCTCAAAGCATTGGTTGTGGGTTCTTATCCCATTTGGGACCAGATTTCAATAAGTCTTTCTTCACACTTCTAAGCATTCTTCATCCATGTCTAGCACTTGTAATCAATCAAATTTATTGTATTATAACATATTCTAACCCAAAATAACCTTATACAAGCCATTTACTGCCTCAAAGCAATGGTTGTGGGTTCTTATCCCATTTGGGACTAGATTTCAATAAGTCTTTCTTCACACTTCTAAACATTCTTCATCCATCTCTAGCACTTGTAATCAATCAAATTCATTGTATTATAACATAATCTAACCTAAAATAACTTTATACAATCCATTTACTGCCTCAAAGCATTGGTTGTGGGTTCTTATCCCATTTGGGACCAGATTTCAATAAGTCTTTCTGCACACTTCTAAACATTCTTCATCCATCTCTAGGACTTGTAATTAATCAAATTCATTGTATTATAACATATTCTAACCCAATATAACTTTATACAAGCCATTTACTGCCTCAAAGCATTGGTTGTGGGTTCTTATCCCATTTGGGACCAGATTTCAATAAGTCTTTCTTCACACTTCTAAACATTCTTCATCCATCTCTAGGACTTGTAATCAATCAAATTCATTGTATTATAACATAATCTAACCCAAAATAACTTTATACAAGCCATTTACTGCCTCAAAGCATTGGTTGTGGGTTCTTATCCCATTTGGGACCAGATTTCAATAAGTCTTTCTTCACACTTCTAAAAATTCTTCATCCATCTCTACCACTTGTAATTAATCAAATTCATGGTATTATAACATATTCTAACCCAAAATAATTTTATACAAGCCATTTACTGCCTCAAAGCATTGGTTGTGGGTTCTTATCCCATTTGGGACCAGATTTCAATAAGTCTTTCTTCACACTTCTAAACATTCTTCATCCATCTCTAGTGCTTTTAATCAATCAAATTCATTGTATTATAACATATTCTAATCCAAAATAATTTTATACAATCCATTTACTGCCTCAAAGCATTGGTTGTGGGTTCTTATCCCATTTGGGACCAGATTTCAATAAGTCTTTCTTCACACTTCTAAGCATTCTTCATCCATGTCTAGCACTTGTAATCAATCAAATTTATTGTATTATAACATATTCTAACCCAAAATAACCTTATACAAGCCATTTACTGCCTCAAAGCAATGGTTGTGGGTTCTTATCCCATTTGGGACCAGATTTCAATAAGTCTTTCTTCACACTTCTAAACATTCTTCATCCATCTCTAGCACTTGTAATCAATCAAATTCATTGTATTATAACATAATCTAACCCAAAATAACTTTATACAAGCCATTTACTTCCTCAAAGCATTGGTTGTGGGTTCTTATCCCATTTGGGACCAGATTTCAATAAGTCTTTCTTCACACTTTTAAACATTCTTCATCCATCTCTAGGACTTGTAATCATTCAAATTCATTGTATTATAACATATTCTAACCTAAAATAAGTTTATACAAGCCATTTACTGCCTCAAAGCATTGGTTGTGGGTTCTTATCCCATTTGGGACCAGATTTCAATAAGTCTTTCTTTACACTTCTGAACATTCTTCATCCACGTCTAGCACTTGTAATCAATCAAATTCATTGTATTATAACATATTCTAACCCAATATAACTTTATACAAGCCATTTACTGCCTCAAAGCATTGGTTGTGGGGTTCTTATCCCATTTGGGACCAGATTTCAATAAGTCTTTCTTCACACTTCTAAACATTCTTCATCAATCTCTAGGACTTGTAATCAATCAAATTCATTGTATTATAACATAATCTAACCCAAAATAACTTTATACAAGCCATTTACTGCCTCAAAGCATTGGTTGTGGGTTCTTATCCCATTTGGGACCAGATTTCAATAAGTCTTTCTTCACACTTCTAAAAATTCTTCATCCATCTCTACCACTTGTAATTAATCAAATTCATTGTATTATAACATATTCTAACCCAAAATAATTTTATACAAGCCATTTACTGCTTCAAAGCATTGGTTGTGGGTTCTTATCCCATTTGGGACCAGATTTCAATAAGTCTTTCTTCACACTTCTAAACATTCTTCATCCATCTCTAGTGCTTGTAATCAATCAAATTCATTGTATTATAACATATTCTAACCCAAAATAATTTTATACAATCCATTTACTGCCTCAAAGCATTGGTTGTGGGTTCTTATCCCATTTGGGACCAGATTTCAATAAGTCTTTCTTCACACTTCTAAGCATTCTTCATCCATGTCTAGCACTTGTAATCAATCAAATTTATTGTATTATAACATATTCTAACCCAAAATAACCTTATACAAGCCATTTACTGCCTCAAAGCAATGGTTGTGGGTTCTTATCCCATTTGGGACCAGATTTCAATAAGTCTTTCTTCACACTTCTAAACATTCTTCATCCATCTCTAGCACTTGTAATCAATCAAATTCATTGTATTATAACATTATCTAACCCAAAATAACTTTATACAAGCCATTTACTTCCTCAAAGCATTGGTTGTGGGTTCTTATCCCATTTGGGACCAGATTTCAATAAGTCTTTCTTCACACTTTTAAACATTCTTCATCCATCTCTAGGACTTGTAATCAATCAAATTCATTGTATTATAACATATTCTAACCTAAAATAAGTTTATACAAGCCATTTACTGCCTCAAAGCATTGGTTGTGGGTTCTTATCCCATTTGGGACCAGATTTCAATAAGTCTTTCTTTACACTTCTGAACATTCTTCATCCACGTCTAGCACTTGTAATCAATCAAATTCATTGTATTATAACATATTCTAACCCAATATAACTTTATACAAGCCATTTACTGCCTCAAAGCATTGGTTGTGGGTTCTTATCCCATTTGGGACCAGATTTCAATAAGTCTTTCTTCACACTTCTAAACATTCTTCATCCATCTCTAGGACTTGTAATCAACCAAATTCATTGTATTATAACATAATCTAACCCAAAATAACTTTATACAAGCCATTTACTGCCTCAAAGCATTGGGTGTGGGTTCTTATCCCATTTGGGACCAGATTTCAATAAGTCTTTCTTCACACTTCTAAACATTCTTCATCCATCTCTAGGACTTGTAATTAATCAAATTCATGGTATTATAACATATTCTAACCCAAAATAACTTTATACAAGCCATTTACTGCCTCAAAGCATTGGTTGTGGGTTCTTATCCCATTTGGGACCTGATTTCAATAAGTCTTTCTTCACACTTCTAAACATTCTTCATCCATCTCTAGTGTTTGTAATCAATCAAATTCATTTTATTATAACATATTCTAACCCAAAATAATTTTATACAATCCATTTACTGCCTCAAAGCATTGGTTGTGGGTTCTTATCCCATTTGGGACCAGATTTCAATAAGTCTTTCTTCACACTTCTAAGCATTCTTCATCCATGTCTAGCACTTGTAATCAATCAAATTTATTGTATTATAACATATTCTAACCCAAAATAACCTTATACAAGCCATTTACTGCCTCAAAGCAATGGTTGTGGGTTCTTATCCCATTTGGGACTAGATTTCAATAAGTCTTTCTTCACACTTCTAAACATTCTTCATCCATCTCTAGCACTTGTAATCAATCAAATTCATTGTATTATAACATAATCTAACCTAAAATAACTTTATACAATCCATTTACTGCCTCAAAGCATTGGTTGTGGGTTCTTATCCCATTTGGGACCAGATTTCAATAAGTCTTTCTGCACACTTCTAAACATTCTTCATCCATCTCTAGGACTTGTAATTAATCAAATTCATTGTATTATAACATATTCTAACCCAATATAACTTTATACAAGCCATTTACTGCCTCAAAGCATTGGTTGTGGGTTCTTATCCCATTTGGGACCAGATTTCAATAAGTCTTTCTTCACACTTCTAAACATTCTTCATCCATCTCTAGGACTTGTAATCAATCAAATTCATTGTATTATAACATAATCTAACCCAAAATAACTTTATACAAGCCATTTACTGCCTCAAAGCATTGGTTGTGGGTTCTTATCCCATTTGGGACCACATTTCAATAAGTCTTTCTTCACACTTCTAAAAATTCTTCATCCATCTCTACCACTTGTAATTAATCAAATTCATTGTATTATAACATATTCTAACCCAAAATAATTTTATACAAGCCATTTACTGCCTCAAAGCATTGGTTGTGGGTTCTTATCCCATTTGGGACCAGATTTCAATAAGTCTTTCTTCACACTTCTAAACATTCTTCATCCATCTCTAGTGCTTGTAATCAATCAAATTCATTGTATTATAACATATTCTAACCCAAAATAATTTTATACAATCCATTTACTGCCTCAAAGCATTGGTTGTGGGTTCTTATCCCATTTGGGACCAGATTTCAATAAGTCTTTCTTCACACTTCTAAGCATTCTTCATCCATGTCTAGCACTTGTAATCAATCAAATTTATTGTATTATAACATATTCTAACCCAAAATAACCTTATACAAGCCATTTACTGCCTCAAAGCAATGGTTGTGGGTTCTTATCCCATTTGGGACCAGATTTCAATAAGTCTTTCTTCACACTTCTAAACATTCTTCATCCATCTCTAGCACTTGTAATCAATCAAATTCATTGTATTATAACATAATCTAACCTAAAATAACTTTATACAATCCATTTACTGCCTCAAAGCATTGGTTGTGGGTTCTTATCCCATTTGGGACCAGATTTTAATAAGTCTTTCTTCACACTTCTAAACATTCTTCATCCATCTCTAGGACTTGTAATTAATCAAATTCATTGTATTATAACATATTCTAACCCAATATAACTTTATACAAGTCATTTACTGCCTCAAAGCATTGGTTGTGGGTTCTTATCCCATTTGGGACCAGATTTCAATAAGTCTTTCTTCACACTTCTAAACATTCTTCATCCATATCTAGTGCTTGTAATCAATCAAATTCATTGTATTATAACATATTCTAACCCAAAATAACTTTATACAAGCCATTTACTGCCTCAAAGCATTGGTTGTGGGTTCTTATCCCATTTGGGACCAGATTTCAATAAGTATTTCTTCACACTTCTAAACATTCTTCATCCATCTCTACCACCTGTAATCAATCAAATTCATTGTATTATAACATATTCTAACCCAATATAACTTTATACAAGCCATTTACTGCCTCAAAGCATTGGTTGTGGGTTCTTATCCCATTTGGGACCAGATTTCAATAAGTCTTTCTTCACACTTCTAGACATTCTTCATCCATCTCTAGCACTTGTAATCAATCAAATTCATTGTATTATAACATATTCTAACCTAAAATAACTTTATACAATCCATTTACAGCCTCAAAGCATTGGTTGTGGGTTCTTATTCCATTTGGGACCAAATTTCAATAAGTCTTTCTTCACACTTCTAAAGATTCTTCATCCATCTCTACCACTTGTAATTAATCAAATTCATTGTATTATAACATATTCTAACCCAATATAACTTTATACAAGCCATTTACTGCCTCAAAGCATTGGTTGTGGGTTCTTATCCCATTTGGGACCAGATTTCAATAAGTCTTTCTTCACACTTCTAAACATTCTTCATCCATCTCTAGGACTTGTAATCAATCAAATTCATTGTATTATAACATAATCTAACCCAAAATAACTTTATACAAGCCATTTACTGCCTCAAAGCATTGGTTGTGGGTTCTTATCCCATTTGGGACCAGATTTCAATAAGTCTTTCTTCACACTTCTAAAAATTCTTCATCCATCTCTACCACTTGTAATTAATCAAATTCATTGTATTATAACATATTCTAACCCAAAATAACTTTATACAAGCCATTTACTGCCTCAAAGCATTGGTTGTGGGTTCTTATCCCATTTGGGACCAGATTTCAATAAGTCTTTCTTCACACTTCTAAACATTCTTCATCCATCTCTAGTGCTTGTAATCAATCAAATTCATTGTATTATAACATATTCTAACCCAAAATAATTTTATACAATCCATTTACTGCCTCAAAGCATTGGTTGTGGGTTCTTATCCCATTTGGGACCAGATTTCAATAAGTCTTTCTTCACACTTCTAAGCATTCTTCATCCATGTCTAGCACTTGTAATCAATCAAATTTATTGTATTATAACATATTCTAACCCAAAATAACCTTATACAAGCCATTTACTGCCTCAAAGCAATGGTTGTGGGTTCTTATCCCATTTGGGACCAGATTTCAATAAGTCTTTCTTCACACTTCTAAACATTCTTCATCCATCTCTAGCACTTGTAATCAATCAAATTCATTGTATTATAACATAATCTAACCTAAAATAACTTTATACAATCCATTTACTGCCTCAAAGCATTGGTTGTGGGTTCTTATCCCATTTGGGACCAGATTTCAATAAGTCTTTCTTCACACTTCTAAACATTCTTCATCCATCTCTAGGACTTGTAATTAATCAAATTCATTGTATTATAACATATTCTAACCCAATATAACTTTATACAAGTCATTTACTGCCTCAAAGCATTGGTTGTGGGTTCTTATCCCATTTGGGACCAGATTTCAATAAGTCTTTCTTCACACTTCTAAACATTCTTCATCCATATCTAGTGCTTGTAATCAATCAAATTCATTGTATTATAACATATTCTAACCCAAAATAACTTTATACAAGCCATTTACTGCCTCAAAGCATTGGTTGTGGGTTCTTATCCCATTTGGGACCAGATTTCAATAAGTCTTTCTTCACACTTCTAAACATTCTTCATCCATATCTAGTGCTTGTAATCAATAAAATTCATTGTATTATAACATATTCTAACCCAAAATAACTTTATACAAGCCATTTACTGCCTCAAAGCATTGGTTGTGGGTTCTTATCCCATTTGGGACCAGATTTCAATAAGTATTTCTTCACACTTCTAAACATTCTTCATCCATCTCTACCACCTGTAATCAATCAAATTCATTGTATTATAACATATTCTAACCCAATATAACTTTATACAAGCCATTTACTGCCTCAAAGCATTGGTTGTGGGTTCTTATCCCATTTGGGACCAGATTTCAATAAGTCTTTCTTCACACTTCTAGACATTCTTCATCCATCTCTAGCACTTGTAATCAATCAAATTCATTGTATTATAACATATTCTAACCTAAAATAACTTTATACAATCCATTTACAGCCTCAAAGCATTGGTTGTGGGTTCTTATTCCATTTGGGACCAAATTTCAATAAGTCTTTCTTCACACTTCTAAAGATTCTTCATCCATCTCTACCACTTGTAATTAATCAAATTCATTGTATTATAACATATTCTAACCCAATATAACTTTATACATGCCATTTACTGCCTCAAAGCATTGGTTGTGGGTTCTTATCCCATTTGGGACCAGATTTCAATAAGTCTTTCTTCACACTTCTAAACATTCTTCATCCATCTCTAGGACTTGTAATCAATCAAATTCATTGTATTATAACATAATCTAACCCAAAAAAAACTTTATACAAGCCATTTACTGCCTCAAAGCATTGGTTGTGGTTTCTTATCCCATTTGGGACCAGATTTCAATAAGTCTTTCTTCACACTTCTAAACATTTTTCATCCATCTCTACCACTTGTAATTAATCAAATTCATTGTATTATAACATATTCTAACCCAAAATAAATTTATACAAGCCATTTACTGCCTCAAAGCATTGGTTGTGGGTTCTTATCCCATTTGGGACCAGATTTCAATAAGTCTTTCTTCACACTTCTAAACATTCTTCATCCATCTCTAGGACTTGTAATCAATCAAATTCATTGTATTATAACATATTCTAACCCAAAATAACTTTACACAATCCATTTACAGCCTCAAAGCATTGGTTGTGGGTTCTTATCCCATTTGGGACCAGATTTCAATAAGTCTTTATTCACACTTCTAAACATTCTTCTTCCATCTCTAGGACTTGTAATCAATCAAATTCATTGTATTATAACATAATCTAACCCAAAATAACTTTATACAAGCCATTTACTGCCTCAAAGCATTGGTTGTAGGTTCTTATCCCATTTGGGACCAGATATCAATAAGTCTTTCTTCACACTTCTAAACATTCTTCATCCATCTTTAGCACTTGTAATCAATCAAATTCATTGTATTAAAACATATTATAACCCAAAATAACTTTATACAATCCATTTACTACCTCAAAGCATTGGTTGTGGGTTCTTATCCCATTTGGGACCAGATTTCAATAAGTCTTTCTTCACACTTCTAAACATTCTTCATCCATCTCTAGCACTTGTAATCAATCAAATTCATTGTATTATAACATAATCTAACCTAAAATAACTTTATACAATCCATTTACTGCCTCAAAGCATTGGTTGTGGGTTCTTATCCCATTTGGGACCAGATTTCAATAAGTCTTTCTTCACACTTCTAAACATTCTTCATCCATCTCTAGGACTTGTAATTAATCAAATTCATTGTATTATAACATATTCTAACCCAATATAACTTTATACAAGCCATTTACTGCCTCAAAGCATTGGTTGTGGGTTCTTATCCCATTTGGGACCAGATTTCAATAAGTCTTTCTTCACACTTCTAAACATTCTTCATCCATCTCTAGTGCTTGTAATCAATCAAATTCATTGTATTATAACATATTCTAACCCAAAATAATTTTATACAATCCATTTACTGCCTCAAAGCATTGGTTGTGGGTTCTTATCCCATTTGGGACCAGATTTCAATAAGTCTTTCTTCACACTTCTAAGCATTCTTCATCCATGTCTAGCACTTGTAATCAATCAAATTTATTGTATTATAACATATTCTAACCCAAAATAACCTTATACAAGCCATTTACTGCCTCAAAGCAATGGTTGTGGGTTCTTATCCCATTTGGGACCAGATTTCAATAAGTCTTTCTTCACACTTCTAAACATTCTTCATCCATATCTAGTGCTTGTAATCAATCAAATTCATTGTATTATAACATATTCTAACCCAAAATAACTTTATACAAGCCATTTACTGCCTCAAAGCATTGGTTGTGGGTTTTTATCCCATTTGGGACCAGATTTCAATAAGTATTTCTTCACACTTCTAAACATTCTTCATCCATCTCTACCACCTGTAATCAATCAAATTCATTGTATTATAACATATTCTAACCCAATATAACTTTATACAAGCCATTTACTGCCTCAAAGCATTGGTTGTGGGTTCTTATCCCATTTGGGACCAGATTTCAATAAGTCTTTCTTCACACTTCTAGACATTCTTCATCCATCTCTAGCACTTGTAATCAATCAAATTCATTGTATTATAACATATTCTAACCTAAAATAACTTTATACAATCCATTTACAGCCTCAAAGCATTGGTTGTGGGTTCTTATTCCATTTGGGACCAAATTTCAATAAGTCTTTCTTCACACTTCTAAAGATTCTTCATCCATCTCTACCACTTGTAATTAATCAAATTCATTGTATTATAACATATTCTAACCCAATATAACTTTATACAAGCCATTTACTGCCTCAAAGCATTGGTTGTGGGTTCTTATCCCATTTGGGACCAGATTTCAATAAGTCTTTCTTCACACTTCTAAACATTCTTCATCCATCTCTAGGACTTGTAATCAATCAAATTCATTGTATTATAACATAATCTAACCCAAAAAAACTTTATACAAGCCATTTACTGCCTCAAAGCATTGGTTGTGGGTTCTTATCCCATTTGGGACCAGATTTCAATAAGTCTTTCTTCACACTTCTAAACATTCTTCATCCATCTCTACCACTTGTAATTAATCAAATTCATTGTATTATAACATATTCTAACCCAAAATAAATTTATACAAGCCATTTACTGCCTCAAAGCATTGGTTGTGGGTTCTTATCCCATTTGGGACCAGATTTCAATAAGTCTTTCTTCACACTTCTAAACATTCTTCATCCATCTCTAGGACTTGTAATCAATCAAATTCATTGTATTATAACATATTCTAACCCAAAATAACTTTATACAATCCATTTACAGCCTCAAAGCATTGGTTGTGGGTTCTTATCCCATTTGGGACCAGATTTCAATAAGTCTTTATTCACACTTCTAAACATTCTTCTTCCATCTCTAGGACTTGTAATCAATCAAATTCATTGTATTATAACATAATCTAACCCAAAATAACTTTATACAAGCCATTTACTGCCTCAAAGCATTGGTTGTAGGTTCTTATCCCATTTGGGACCAGATATCAATAAGTCTTTCTTCACACTTCTAAACATTCTTCATCCATCTTTAGCACTTGTAATCAATCAAATTCATTGTATTAAAACATATTATAACCCAAAATAACTTTATACAATCCATTTACTACCTCAAAGCATTGGTTGTGGGTTCTTATCCCATTTGGGACCAGATTTCAATAAGTCTTTCTTCACACTTCTAAACATTCTTCATCCATCTCTACCACTTGTAATTAATCAAATTCATTGTATTATAACATATTCTAACCCAAAATAACTTTATACAATCCATTTACTGCCTCAAAGCATTGGTTGTGGGTTCTTATCCCATTTGGGACCAGATTTCAATAAGTCTTTCTTCACACTTCTAAACATTCTTCATCCATCTCTAGGACTTGTAATCAATCAAATTCATTGTATTATAACATATTCTAACCCAAAATAACTTTATACAATCCATTTACAGCCTCAAAGCATTGGTTGTGGGTTCTTATCCCATTTGGGACCAGATTTCAATAAGTCTTTATTCACACTTCTAAACATTCTTCTTCCATCTCTAGGACTTGTAATCAATCAAATTCATTGTATTATAACATAATCTAACCCAAAATAACTTTATACAAGCCATTTACTGCCTCAAAGCATTGGTTGTAGGTTCTTATCCCATTTGGGACCAGATATCAATAAGTCTTTCTTCACACTTCTAAACATTCTTCATCCATCTTTAGCACTTGTCATCAATCAAATTCATTGTATTAAAACATATTATAACCCAAAATAACTTTATACAATCCATTTACTACCTCAAAGCATTGGTTGTGGGTTCTTATCCCATTTGGGACCAGATTTCAATAAGTCTTTCTTCACACTTCTAAACATTCTTCATCCATCTCTAGCACTTGTAATCAATCAAATTCATTGTATTATAACATAATCTAACCTAAAATAACTTTATACAAACCATTTACTGCCTCAAAGCATTGGTTGTGGGTTCTTATCCCATTTGGGACCAGATTTCAATAAGTCTTTCTTCACACTTCTAAACATTCTTCATCCATCTCTAGGACTTGTAATTAATCAAATTCATTGTATTATAACATATTCTAACCCAATATAACTTTATACAAGCCATTTACTGCCTCAAAGCATTGGTTGTGGGTTCTTATCCCATTTGGGACCAGATTTCAATAAGTCTTTCTTCACACTTCTAAACATTCTTCATCCATCTCTAGTGCCTGTAATCAATCAAATTCATTGTATTATAACATATTCTAACCCAAAATAACTTTATACAAGCCATTTACTGCCTCAAAGCATTGGTTGTGGGTTCTTATCCCATTTGGGACCAGATTTCAATAGGTATTTCTTCACACTTCTAAACATTCTTCTACTATCTCTACCACCTGTAATCAATCAAATTCATTGTATTATAACATATTCTAACCCAATATAACTTTATATAAGCCATTTACTGCCTCAAAGCATTGGTTGTGGGTTCTTATCCCATTTGGGACCAGATTTCAATAAGTCTTTCTTCACACTTCTAAACATTCTTCATCCATCTCTAGTGCCTGTAATCAATCAAATTCATTGTATTATAACATATTCTAACCCAAAATAACTTTATATAAGCCATTTACAGCCTCAAAGCATTGGTTGTGGGTTCTTATCCCATTTGGGACCAGATTTCAATAAGTCTTTATTCACACTTCTAAACATTCTTCATCCATCTCTAGGACTTGTAATCAATCAAATTCATTGTATTATAACATAATCTAACCCAAAAAAACTTTATACAAGCCATTTACTGCCTCAAAGCATTGGTTGTGGGTTCTTATCCCATTTGGGACCAGATTTCAATAAGTCTTTCTTCACACTTCTAAACATTCTTCATCCATCTCTACCACTTGTAATTAATCAAATTCATTGTATTATAACATATTCTAACCCAAAAAAAATTTATACAAGCCATTTACTGCCTCAAAGCATTGGTTGTGGGTTCTTATCCCATTTGGGACCAGATTTCAATAAGTCTTTCTTCACACTTCTAAACATTCTTCATCCATCTCTAGGACTTGTAATCAATCAAATTCATTGTATTATAACATATTCTAACCCAAAATAACTTTATACAATCCATTTACAGCCTCAAAGCATTGGTTGTGGGTTCTTATCCCATTTGGGACCAGATTTCAATAAGTCTTTATTCACACTTCTAAACATTCTTCTTCCATCTCTAGGACTTGTAATCAATCAAATTCATTGTATTATAACATAATCTAACCCAAAATAACTTTATACAAGCCATTTACTGCCTCAAAGCATTGGTTGTAGGTTCTTATCCCATTTGGGACCAGATATCAATAAGTCTTTCTTCACACTTCTAAACATTCTTCATCCATCTTTAGCACTTGTAATCAATCAAATTCATTGTATTAAAACATATTATAACCCAAAATAACTTTATACAATCCATTTACTACCTCAAAGCATTGGTTGTGGGTTCTTATCCCATTTGGGACCAGATTTCAATAAGTCTTTCTTCACACTTCTAAACATTCTTCATCCATCTCTACCACTTGTAATTAATCAAATTCATTGTATTATAACATATTCTAACCCAAAATAACTTTATACAATCCATTTACTGCCTCAAAGCATTGGTTGTAGGTTCTTATCCCATTTGGGTCCAGATTTCAATAAGTCTTTCTTCACACTTCTAAACATTCTTCATCCATCTCTAGGACTTGTAATCAATCAAATTCATTGTATTATAACATATTCTAACCCAAAATAACTTTATACAATCCATTTACAGCCTCAAAGCATTGGTTGTGGGTTCTTATCCCATTTGGGACCAGATTTCAATAAGTCTTTATTCACACTTCTAAACATTCTTCTTCCATCTCTAGGACTTGTAATCAATCAAATTCATTGTATTATAACATAATCTAACCCAAAATAACTTTATACAAGCCATTTACTGCCTCAAAGCATTGGTTGTAGGTTCTTATCCCATTTGGGACCAGATATCAATAAGTCTTTCTTCACACTTCTAAACATTCTTCATCCATCTTTAGCACTTGTCATCAATCAAATTCATTGTATTAAAACATATTATAACCCAAAATAACTTTATACAATCCATTTACTACCTCAAAGCATTGGTTGTGGGTTCTTATCCCATTTGGGACCAGATTTCAATAAGTCTTTCTTCACACTTCTAAACATTCTTCATCCATCTCTAGCACTTGTAATCAATCAAATTCATTGTATTATAACATAATCTAACCTAAAATAACTTTATACAAACCATTTACTGCCTCAAAGCATTGGTTGTGGGTTCTTATCCCATTTGGGACCAGATTTCAATAAGTCTTTCTTCACACTTCTAAACATTCTTCATCCATCTCTAGGACTTGTAATTAATCAAATTCATTGTATTATAACATATTCTAACCCAATATAACTTTATACAAGCCATTTACTGCCTCAAAGCATTGGTTGTGGGTTCTTATCCCATTTGGGACCAGATTTCAATAAGTCTTTCTTCACACTTCTAAACATTCTTCATCCATCTCTAGTGCCTGTAATCAATCAAATTCATTGTATTATAACATATTCTAACCCAAAATAACTTTATACAATCCATTTACTGCCTCAAAGCATTGGTTGTAGGTTCTTATCCCATTTGGGTCCAGATTTCAATAAGTCTTTCTTCACACTTCTAAACATTCTTCATCCATCTCTAGGACTTGTAATCAATCAAATTCATTGTATTATAACATATTCTAACCCAAAATAACTTTATACAATCCATTTACAGCCTCAAAGCATTGGTTGTGGGTTCTTATCCCATTTGGGACCAGATTTCAATAAGTCTTTATTCACACTTCTAAACATTCTTCTTCCATCTCTAGGACTTGTAATCAATCAAATTCATTGTATTATAACATAATCTAACCCAAAATAACTTTATACAAGCCATTTACTGCCTCAAAGCATTGGTTGTAGGTTCTTATCCCATTTGGGACCAGATATCAATAAGTCTTTCTTCACACTTCTAAACATTCTTCATCCATCTTTAGCACTTGTCATCAATCAAATTCATTGTATTAAAACATATTATAACCCAAAATAACTTTATACAATCCATTTACTACCTCAAAGCATTGGTTGTGGGTTCTTATCCCATTTGGGACCAGATTTCAATAAGTCTTTCTTCACACTTCTAAACATTCTTCATCCATCTCTAGCACTTGTAATCAATCAAATTCATTGTATTATAACATAATCTAACCTAAAATAACTTTATACAAACCATTTACTGCCTCAAAGCATTGGTTGTGGGTTCTTATCCCATTTGGGACCAGATTTCAATAAGTCTTTCTTCACACTTCTAAACATTCTTCATCCATCTCTAGGACTTGTAATTAATCAAATTCATTGTATTATAACATATTCTAACCCAATATAACTTTATACAAGCCATTTACTGCCTCAAAGCATTGGTTGTGGGTTCTTATCCCATTTGGGACCAGATTTCAATAAGTCTTTCTTCACACTTCTAAACATTCTTCATCCATCTCTAGTGCCTGTAATCAATCAAATTCATTGTATTATAACATATTCTAACCCAAAATAACTTTATACAAGCCATTTACTGCCTCAAAGCATTGGTTGTGGGTTCTTATCCCATTTGGGACCAGATTTCAATAGGTATTTCTTCACACTTCTAAACATTCTTCTACTATCTCTACCACCTGTAATCAATCAAATTCATTGTATTATAACATATTCTAACCCAATATAACTTTATATAAGCCATTTACTGCCTCAAAGCATTGGTTGTGGGTTCTTATCCCATTTGGGACTAGATTTCAATAAGTCTTTCTTCACACTTCTAAACATTCTTCATCCATCTCTAGGACTTGTAATCAATCAAATTCATTGTATTATAACATATTCTAACCCAAAATAACTTTATACAATCCATTTACAGCCTCAAAGCATTGGTTGTGGGTTCTTATCCCATTTGGGACCAGATTTCAATAAGTCTTTATTCACACTTCTAAACATTCTTCTTCCATCTCTAGGACTTGTAATCAATCAAATTCATTGTATTATAACATAATCTAACCCAAAATAACTTTATACAAGCCATTTACTGCTTCAAAGCATTGGTTGTAGGTTCTTATCCCATTTGGGACCAGATTTCAATAAGTCTTTCATCACACTTCTAAACATTCTTCATCCATCTCTAGCTGTTGTAATCAATCAAATTCATTGTATTATAACATATTATAACCCAAAATAACTTTATACAAGCCATTTACTGCCTCAAAGCATTGGTTGTGGGTTCTTATCCCATTTGGGACCAGATTTCAACAAGTCTTCCTTCACACTTCTAAACATTCTTCATCCATCTCTATGACTTGTAATTAATCAAATTCATTGTATTATAACATAATCTAACCAAAAATAACTTTATACAAGCCATTTACTGCCTCAAAGCAATGGTTGTGGGTTCTTATCCCATTTGGGACCAAATTTCAACAAGTCTTTCTTCACACTTTTAAACATTCTTCATCCATCTCTAGGACTTGTAATCAATCAAATTCATTGTATTATAACATATTCTAACCCAATATAACTTTATACAAGCCATTTACTGCCTCAAAGCATTGGTTGTGGGTTCTTATCCCATTTGGGACCAGATTTCAATAAGTCTTTCTTCACACTTCTAAACATTCTTCATCCATCTCTAGTGCCTGTAATCAATCAAATTCATTGTATTATAACATATTCTAACCCAAAATAACTTTATACAAGCCATTTACTGCCTCAAAGCATTGGTTGTGGGTTCTTATCCCATTTGGGACCAGATTTCAATAGGTATTTCTTCACACTTCTAAACATTCTTCTACTATCTCTACCACCTGTAATCAATCAAATTCATTGTATTATAACATATTCTAACCCAATATAACTTTATATAAGCCATTTACTGCCTCAAAGCATTGGTTGTGGGTTCTTATCCCATTTGGGACTAGATTTCAATAAGTCTTTCTTCACACTTCTAGACATTCTTCATCCATCTCTAGCACTTGTAATCAATCAAATTCATTGTATTATAACATATTCTAACCTAAAATAACTTTATACAATCCATTTACAGCCTCAAAGCATTGGTTGTGGGTTCTTATTCCATTTGGGACCAAATTTCAACAAGTCTTTCTTCACACTTCTAAACATTCTTCATCCATCTCTAGCACTTGTAATCAATCAAATTCATTGTATTATAACATATTCTAACCTAAAATAGCTTTATACAAGCCATTTACTGCCTCAAAGCATGGGTTGTGGGTTCTTATCCCATTTGGGACCAGATTTCAACAAGTCTTTCTTCACACTTCTAAACATTCTTCATCCATCTTTAGCACTTGTAAAAAATCAAATTCATTGTATTATAACATATTATAACCCAAAATAACTTTATACAAGCCATTTACATCCTCAAAGCATTGGTTGTGGGTTCTTATCCCATTTGGGACCAGATTTCAACAAGTCTTTCTTCACACTTCTAAACATTCTTCATCCATCTCTACCACTTGTAATTAATCAAATTCATTGTATTATAACATATTCTAACCCAAAATAACTTTATACAATCCATTTACTGCCTCAAAGCATTGGTTGTAGGTTCTTATCCCATTTGGGACCAGATTTCAATAAGTCTTTCTTCACACTTCTAAACATTCTTCATCCATCTCTAGGACTTGTAATCAATCAAATTCATTGTATTATAACATATTCTAACCCAAAATAACTTTATACAATCCATTTACTACCTCAAAGCATTGGTTGTGGGTTCTTATCCCATTTGGGACCAGATTTCAATAAGTCTTTCTTCACACTTCTAAACATTCTTCATCCATCTCTAGCACTTGTAATCAATCAAATTCATTGTATTATAACATAATCTAACCTAAAATAACTTTATACAAACCATTTACTGCCTCAAAGCATTGGTTGTGGGTTCTTATCCCATTTGGGACCAGATTTCAATAAGTCTTTCTTCACACTTCTAAACATTCTTCATCCATCTCTAGGACTTGTAATTAATCAAATTCATTGTATTATAACATATTCTAACCCAAAATAACTTTATACAAGCCATTTACTGCCTCAAAGCATTGGTTGTGGGTTCTTATCCCATTTGGGACCAGATTTCAATAAGTCTTTCTTCACACTTCTAAACATTCTTCATCCATCTCTAGTGCCTGTAATCAATCAAATTCATTGTATTATAACATATTCTAACCCAAAATAACTTTATACAAGCCATTTACTGCCTCAAAGCATTGGTTGTGGGTTCTTATCCCATTTGGGACCAGATTTCAATAGGTATTTCTTCACACTTCTAAACATTCTTCTACTATCTCTACCACCTGTAATCAATCAAATTCATTGTATTATAACATATTCTAACCCAATATAACTTTATATAAGCCATTTACTGCCTCAAAGCATTGGTTGTGGGTTCTTATCCCATTTGGGACTAGATTTCAATAAGTCTTTCTTCACACTTCTAGACATTCTTCATCCATCTCTAGCACTTGTAATCAATCAAATTCATTGTATTATAACATATTCTAACCTAAAATAACTTTATACAATCCATTTACAGCCTCAAAGCATTGGTTGTGGGTTCTTATTCCATTTGGGACCAAATTTCAACAAGTCTTTCTTCACACTTCTAAACATTCTTCATCCATCTCTAGCACTTGTAATCAATCAAATTCATTGTATTATAACATAATCTAACCCAAAATAACTTTATACAAGCCATTTACTGCCTCAAAGCATTGGTTGTAGGTTCTTATCCCATTTGGGACCAGATATCAATAAGTCTTTCTTCACACTTCTAAACATTCTTCATCCATCTTTAGCACTTGTAATCAATCAAATTCATTGTATTAAAACATATTATAACCCAAAATAACTTTATACAATCCATTTACTACCTCAAAGCATTGGTTGTGGGTTCTTATCCCATTTGGGACCAGATTTCAATAAGTCTTTCTTCACACTTCTAAACATTCTTCATCCATCTCTACCACTTGTAATTAATCAAATTCATTGTATTATAACATATTCTAACCCAAAATAACTTTATACAATCCATTTACTGCCTCAAAGCATTGGTTGTAGGTTCTTATCCCATTTGGGACCAGATTTCAATAAGTCTTTCTTCACACTTCTAAACATTCTTCATCCATCTCTAGGACTTGTAATCAATCAAATTCATTGTATTATAACATATTCTAACCCAAAATAACTTTATACAATCCATTTACTACCTCAAAGCATTGGTTGTGGGTTCTTATCCCATTTGGGACCAGATTTCAATAAGTCTTTCTTCACACTTCTAAACATTCTTCATCCATCTCTAGCACTTGTAATCAATCAAATTCATTGTATTATAACATAATCTAACCTAAAATAACTTTATACAATCCATTTACTGCCTCAAAGCATTGGTTGTGGGTTCTTATCCCATTTGGGACCAGATTTCAATAAGTCTTTCTTCACACTTCTAAACATTCTTCATCCATCTCTAGGACTTGTAATTAATCAAATTCATTGTATTATAACATATTCTAACCCAATATAACTTTATACAAGCCATTTACTGCCTCAAAGCATTGGTTGTGGGTTCTTATCCCATTTGGGACCAGATTTCAATAAGTCTTTCTTCACACTTCTAAACATTCTTCATCCATCTCTAGTGTTTGTAATCAATCAAATTCATTGTATTATAACATATTCTAACCCAAAATAATTTTATACAATCCATTTACTGCCTCAAAGCATTGGTTGTGGGTTCTTATCCCATTTGGGACCAGATTTCAATAAGTCTTTCTTCACACTTCTAAGCATTCTTCATCCATGTCTAGCACTTGTAATCAATCAAATTTATTGTATTATAACATATTCTAACCCAAAATAACCTTATACAAGCCATTTACTGCCTCAAAGCAATGGTTGTGGGTTCTTATCCCATTTGGGACCAGATTTCAATAAGTCTTTCTTCACACTTCTAAACATTCTTCATCCAAATCTAGTGCTTGTAATCAATCAAATTCATTGTATTATAACATATTCTAACCCAAAATAACTTTATACAAGCCATTTACTGCCTCAAAGCATTGGTTGTGGGTTTTTATCCCATTTGGGACCAGATTTCAATAAGTATTTCTTCACACTTCTAAACATTCTTCATCCATCTCTACCACCTGTAATCAATCAAATTCATTGTATTATAACATATTCTAACCCAATATAACTTTATACAAGCCATTTACTGCCTCAAAGCATTGGTTGTGGGTTCTTATCCCATTTGGGACCAGATTTCAATAAGTCTTTCTTCACACTTCTAGACATTCTTCATCCATCTCTAGCACTTGTAATCAATCAAATTCATTGTATTATAACATATTCTAACCTAAAATAACTTTATACAATCCATTTACAGCCTCAAAGCATTGGTTGTGGGTTCTTATTCCATTTGGGACCAAATTTCAATAAGTCTTTCTTCACACTTCTAAAGATTCTTCATCCATCTCTACCACTTGTAATTAATCAAATTCATTGTATTATAACATATTCTAACCCAATATAACTTTATACAAGCCATTTACTGCCTCAAAGCATTGGTTGTGGGTTCTTATCCCATTTGGGACCAGATTTCAATAAGTCTTTCTTCACACTTCTAAACATTCTTCATCCATCTCTAGGACTTGTAATCAATCAAATTCATTGTATTATAACATAATCTAACCCAAAAAAACTTTATACAAGCCATTTACTGCCTCAAAGCATTGGTTGTGGGTTCTTATCCCATTTGGGACCAGATTTCAATAAGTCTTTCTTCACACTTCTAAACATTCTTCATCCATCTCTACCACTTGTAATTAATCAAATTCATTGTATTATAACATATTCTAACCCAAAATAAATTTATACAAGCCATTTACTGCCTCAAAGCATTGGTTGTGGGTTCTTATCCCATTTGGGACCAGATTTCAATAAGTCTTTCTTCACACTTCTAAACATTCTTCATCCATCTCTAGGACTTGTAATCAATCAAATTCATTGTATTATAACATATTCTAACCCAAAATAACTTTATACAATCCATTTACAGCCTCAAAGCATTGGTTGTGGGTTCTTATCCCATTTGGGACCAGATTTCAATAAGTCTTTATTCACACTTCTAAACATTCTTCTTCCATCTCTAGGACTTGTAATCAATCAAATTCATTGTATTATAACATAATCTAACCCAAAATAACTTTATACAAGCCATTTACTGCCTCAAAGCATTGGTTGTAGGTTCTTATCCCATTTGGGACCAGATATCAATAAGTCTTTCTTCACACTTCTAAACATTCTTCATCCATCTTTAGCACTTGTAATCAATCAAATTCATTGTATTAAAACATATTATAACCCAAAATAACTTTATACAATCCATTTACTACCTCAAAGCATTGGTTGTGGGTTCTTATCCCATTTGGGACCAGATTTCAATAAGTCTTTCTTCACACTTCTAAACATTCTTCATCCATCTCTACCACTTGTAATTAATCAAATTCATTGTATTATAACATATTCTAACCCAAAATAACTTTATACAATCCATTTACTGCCTCAAAGCATTGGTTGTGGGTTCTTATCCCATTTGGGACCAGATTTCAATAAGTCTTTCTTCACACTTCTAAACATTCTTCATCCATCTCTAGGACTTGTAATCAATCAAATTCATTGTATTATAACATATTCTAACCCAAAATAACTTTATACAATCCATTTACAGCCTCAAAGCATTGGTTGTGGGTTCTTATCCCATTTGGGACCAGATTTCAATAAGTCTTTATTCACACTTCTAAACATTCTTCTTCCATCTCTAGGACTTGTAATCAATCAAATTCATTGTATTATAACATAATCTAACCCAAAATAACTTTATACAAGCCATTTACTGCCTCAAAGCATTGGTTGTAGGTTCTTATCCCATTTGGGACCAGATATCAATAAGTCTTTCTTCACACTTCTAAACATTCTTCATCCATCTTTAGCACTTGTCATCAATCAAATTCATTGTATTAAAACATATTATAACCCAAAATAACTTTATACAATCCATTTACTACCTCAAAGCATTGGTTGTGGGTTCTTATCCCATTTGGGACCAGATTTCAATAAGTCTTTCTTCACACTTCTAAACATTCTTCATCCATCTCTAGCACTTGTAATCAATCAAATTCATTGTATTATAACATAATCTAACCTAAAATAACTTTATACAAACCATTTACTGCCTCAAAGCATTGGTTGTGGGTTCTTATCCCATTTGGGACCAGATTTCAATAAGTCTTTCTTCACACTTCTAAACATTCTTCATCCATCTCTAGGACTTGTAATTAATCAAATTCATTGTATTATAACATATTCTAACCCAATATAACTTTATACAAGCCATTTACTGCCTCAAAGCATTGGTTGTGGGTTCTTATCCCATTTGGGACCAGATTTCAATAAGTCTTTCTTCACACTTCTAAACATTCTTCATCCATCTCTAGTGCCTGTAATCAATCAAATTCATTGTATTATAACATATTCTAACCCAAAATAACTTTATACAAGCCATTTACTGCCTCAAAGCATTGGTTGTGGGTTCTTATCCCATTTGGGACCAGATTTCAATAGGTATTTCTTCACACTTCTAAACATTCTTCTACTATCTCTACCACCTGTAATCAATCAAATTCATTGTATTATAACATATTCTAACCCAATATAACTTTATATAAGCCATTTACTGCCTCAAAGCATTGGTTGTGGGTTCTTATCCCATTTGGGACCAGATTTCAATAAGTCTTTCTTCACACTTCTAAACATTCTTCATCCATCTCTAGTGCCTGTAATCAATCAAATTCATTGTATTATAACATATTCTAACCCAAAATAACTTTATATAAGCCATTTACAGCCTCAAAGCATTGGTTGTGGGTTCTTATCCCATTTGGGACCAGATTTCAATAAGTCTTTATTCACACTTCTAAACATTCTTCATCCATCTCTAGGACTTGTAATCAATCAAATTCATTGTATTATAACATAATCTAACCCAAAAAAACTTTATACAAGCCATTTACTGCCTCAAAGCATTGGTTGTGGGTTCTTATCCCATTTGGGACCAGATTTCAATAAGTCTTTCTTCACACTTCTAAACATTCTTCATCCATCTCTACCACTTGTAATTAATCAAATTCATTGTATTATAACATATTCTAACCCAAAAAAAATTTATACAAGCCATTTACTGCCTCAAAGCATTGGTTGTGGGTTCTTATCCCATTTGGGACCAGATTTCAATAAGTCTTTCTTCACACTTCTAAACATTCTTCATCCATCTCTAGGACTTGTAATCAATCAAATTCATTGTATTATAACATATTCTAACCCAAAATAACTTTATACAATCCATTTACAGCCTCAAAGCATTGGTTGTGGGTTCTTATCCCATTTGGGACCAGATTTCAATAAGTCTTTATTCACACTTCTAAACATTCTTCTTCCATCTCTAGGACTTGTAATCAATCAAATTCATTGTATTATAACATAATCTAACCCAAAATAACTTTATACAAGCCATTTACTGCCTCAAAGCATTGGTTGTAGGTTCTTATCCCATTTGGGACCAGATATCAATAAGTCTTTCTTCACACTTCTAAACATTCTTCATCCATCTTTAGCACTTGTAATCAATCAAATTCATTGTATTAAAACATATTATAACCCAAAATAACTTTATACAATCCATTTACTACCTCAAAGCATTGGTTGTGGGTTCTTATCCCATTTGGGACCAGATTTCAATAAGTCTTTCTTCACACTTCTAAACATTCTTCATCCATCTCTACCACTTGTAATTAATCAAATTCATTGTATTATAACATATTCTAACCCAAAATAACTTTATACAATCCATTTACTGCCTCAAAGCATTGGTTGTAGGTTCTTATCCCATTTGGGACCAGATTTCAATAAGTCTTTCTTCACACTTCTAAACATTCTTCATCCATCTCTAGGACTTGTAATCAATCAAATTCATTGTATTATAACATATTCTAACCCAAAATAACTTTATACAATCCATTTACAGCCTCAAAGCATTGGTTGTGGGTTCTTATCCCATTTGGGACCAGATTTCAATAAGTCTTTATTCACACTTCTAAACATTCTTCTTCCATCTCTAGGACTTGTAATCAATCAAATTCATTGTATTATAACATAATCTAACCCAAAATAACTTTATACAAGCCATTTACTGCCTCAAAGCATTGGTTGTAGGTTCTTATCCCATTTGGGACCAGATATCAATAAGTCTTTCTTCACACTTCTAAACATTCTTCATCCATCTTTAGCACTTGTCATCAATCAAATTCATTGTATTAAAACATATTATAACCCAAAATAACTTTATACAATCCATTTACTACCTCAAAGCATTGGTTGTGGGTTCTTATCCCATTTGGGACCAGATTTCAATAAGTCTTTCTTCACACTTCTAAACATTCTTCATCCATCTCTAGCACTTGTAATCAATCAAATTCATTGTATTATAACATAATCTAACCTAAAATAACTTTATACAAACCATTTACTGCCTCAAAGCATTGGTTGTGGGTTCTTATCCCATTTGGGACCAGATTTCAATAAGTCTTTCTTCACACTTCTAAACATTCTTCATCCATCTCTAGGACTTGTAATTAATCAAATTCATTGTATTATAACATATTCTAACCCAATATAACTTTATACAAGCCATTTACTGCCTCAAAGCATTGGTTGTGGGTTCTTATCCCATTTGGGACCAGATTTCAATAAGTCTTTCTTCACACTTCTAAACATTCTTCATCCATCTCTACCACTTGTAATTAATCAAATTCATTGTATTATAACATATTCTAACCCAAAATAAATTTATACAAGCCATTTACTGCCTCAAAGCATTGGTTGTGGGTTCTTATCCCATTTGGGACCAGATTTCAATAAGTCTTTCTTCACACTTCTAAACATTCTTCATCCATCTCTAGGACTTGTAATCAATCAAATTCATTGTATTATAACATATTCTAACCCAAAATAACTTTATACAATCCATTTACAGCCTCAAAGCATTGGTTGTGGGTTCTTATCCCATTTGGGACCAGATTTCAATAAGTCTTTATTCACACTTCTAAACATTCTTCTTCCATCTCTAGGACTTGTAATCAATCAAATTCATTGTATTATAACATAATCTAACCCAAAATAACTTTATACAAGCCATTTACTGCCTCAAAGCATTGGTTGTAGGTTCTTATCCCATTTGGGACCAGATATCAATAAGTCTTTCTTCACACTTCTAAACATTCTTCATCCATCTCTAGGACTTGTAATCAATCAAATTCATTGTATTATAACATATTCTAACCCAAAATAACTTTATACAATCCATTTACAGCCTCAAAGCATTGGTTGTGGGTTCTTATCCCATTTGGGACCAGATTTCAATAAGTCTTTATTCACACTTCTAAACATTCTTCATCCATCTCTAGGACTTGTAATCAATCAAATTCATTGTATTATAACATATTCTAACCCAAAATAACTTTATACAATCCATTTACAGCCTCAAAGCATTGGTTGTGGGTTCTTATCCCATTTGGGACCAGATTTCAATAAGTCTTTATTCACACTTCTAAACATTCTTCTTCCATCTGTAGGACTTGTAATCAATCAAATTCATTGTATTATAACATAATCTAACCCAAAATAACTTTATACAAGCCATTTACTGCCTCAAAGCATTGGTTGTAGGTTCTTATCCCATTTGGGACCAGATATCAATAAGTCTTTCTTCACACTTCTAAACATTCTTCATCCATCTTTAGCACTTGTAATCAATCAAATTCATTGTATTAAAACATATTATAACCCAAAATAACTTTATACAATCCATTTACTACCTCAAAGCATTGGTTGTGGGTTCTTATCCCATTTGGGACCAGATTTCAATAAGTCTTTCTTCACACTTCTAAACATTCTTCATCCATCTCTACCACTTGTAATTAATCAAATTCATTGTATTATAACATATTCTAACCCAAAATAACTTTATACAATCCATTTACTGCCTCAAAGCATTGGTTGTAGGTTCTTATCCCATTTGGGACCAGATTTCAATAAGTCTTTCTTCACACTTCTAAACATTCTTCATCCATCTCTAGGACTTGTAATCAATCAAATTCATTGTATTATAACATATTCTAACCCAAAATAACTTTATACAATCCATTTACAGCCTCAAAGCATTGGTTGTGGGTTCTTATCCCATTTGGGACCAGATTTCAATAAGTCTTTATTCACACTTCTAAACATTCTTCTTCCATCTCTAGGACTTGTAATCAATCAAATTCATTGTATTATAACATAATCTAACCCAAAATAACTTTATACAAGCCATTTACTGCCTCAAAGCATTGGTTGTAGGTTCTTATCCCATTTGGGACCAGATATCAATAAGTCTTTCTTCACACTTCTAAACATTCTTCATCCATCTTTAGCACTTGTCATCAATCAAATTCATTGTATTAAAACATATTATAACCCAAAATAACTTTATACAATCCATTTACTACCTCAAAGCATTGGTTGTGGGTTCTTATCCCATTTGGGACCAGATTTCAATAAGTCTTTCTTCACACTTCTAAACATTCTTCATCCATCTCTAGCACTTGTAATCAATCAAATTCATTGTATTATAACATAATCTAACCTAAAATAACTTTATACAAACCATTTACTGCCTCAAAGCATTGGTTGTGGGTTCTTATCCCATTTGGGACCAGATTTCAATAAGTCTTTCTTCACACTTCTAAACATTCTTCATCCATCTCTAGGACTTGTAATTAATCAAATTCATTGTATTATAACATATTCTAACCCAATATAACTTTATACAAGCCATTTACTGCCTCAAAGCATTGGTTGTGGGTTCTTATCCCATTTGGGACCAGATTTCAATAAGTCTTTCTTCACACTTCTAAACATTCTTCATCCATCTCTAGTGCCTGTAATCAATCAAATTCATTGTATTATAACATATTCTAACCCAAAATAACTTTATACAAGCCATTTACTGCCTCAAAGCATTGGTTGTGGGTTCTTATCCCATTTGGGACCAGATTTCAATAGGTATTTCTTCACACTTCTAAACATTCTTCTACTATCTCTACCACCTGTAATCAATCAAATTCATTGTATTATAACATATTCTAACCCAATATAACTTTATATAAGCCATTTACTGCCTCAAAGCATTGGTTGTGGGTTCTTATCCCATTTGGGACTAGATTTCAATAAGTCTTTCTTCACACTTCTAGACATTCTTCATCCATCTCTAGCACTTGTAATCAATCAAATTCATTGTATTATAACATATTCTAACCTAAAATAACTTTATACAATCCATTTACAGCCTCAAAGCATTGGTTGTGGGTTCTTATTCCATTTGGGACCAAATTTCAACAAGTCTTTCTTCACACTTCTAAACATTCTTCATCCATCTCTACCACTTGTAATTAATCAAATTCATTGTATTATAACATATTCTAACCCAATATAACTTTATACAAGCCATTTACTGCCTCAAAGCAATGGTTGTGGGTTCTTATCCCATTTGGGACCAGATTTCAATAAGTCTTTCTTCACACTTCTAAACATTCTTCATCCATATCTAGTGCTTGTAATCAATCAAATTCATTGTATTATAACATATTCTAACCCAAAATAACTTTATACAAGCCATTTACTGCCTCAAAGCATTGGTTGTGGGTTTTTATCCCATTTGGGACCAGATTTCAATAAGTATTTCTTCACACTTCTAAACATTCTTCATCCATCTCTACCACCTGTAATCAATCAAATTCATTGTATTATAACATATTCTAACCCAATATAACTTTATACAAGCCATTTACTGCCTCAAAGCATTGGTTGTGGGTTCTTATCCCATTTGGGACCAGATTTCAATAAGTCTTTCTTCACACTTCTAGACATTCTTCATCCATCTCTAGCACTTGTAATCAATCAAATTCATTGTATTATAACATATTCTAACCTAAAATAACTTTATACAATCCATTTACAGCCTCAAAGCATTGGTTGTGGGTTCTTATTCCATTTGGGACCAAATTTCAATAAGTCTTTCTTCACACTTCTAAAGATTCTTCATCCATCTCTACCACTTGTAATTAATCAAATTCATTGTATTATAACATATTCTAACCCAATATAACTTTATACAAGCCATTTACTGCCTCAAAGCATTGGTTGTGGGTTCTTATCCCATTTGGGACCAGATTTCAATAAGTCTTTCTTCACACTTCTAAACATTCTTCATCCATCTCTAGGACTTGTAATCAATCAAATTCATTGTATTATAACATAATCTAACCCAAAAAAACTTTATACAAGCCATTTACTGCCTCAAAGCATTGGTTGTGGGTTCTTATCCCATTTGGGACCAGATTTCAATAAGTCTTTCTTCACACTTCTAAACATTCTTCATCCATCTCTACCACTTGTAATTAATCAAATTCATTGTATTATAACATATTCTAACCCAAAATAAATTTATACAAGCCATTTACTGCCTCAAAGCATTGGTTGTGGGTTCTTATCCCATTTGGGACCAGATTTCAATAAGTCTTTCTTCACACTTCTAAACATTCTTCATCCATCTCTAGGACTTGTAATCAATCAAATTCATTGTATTATAACATATTCTAACCCAAAATAACTTTATACAATCCATTTACAGCCTCAAAGCATTGGTTGTGGGTTCTTATCCCATTTGGGACCAGATTTCAATAAGTCCTTATTCACACTTCTAAACATTCTTCTTCCATCTCTAGGACTTGTAATCAATCAAATTCATTGTATTATAACATAATCTAACCCAAAATAACTTTATACAAGCCATTTACTGCCTCAAAGCATTGGTTGTAGGTTCTTATCCCATTTGGGACCAGATATCAATAAGTCTTTCTTCACACTTCTAAACATTCTTCATCCATCTTTAGCACTTGTAATCAATCAAATTCATTGTATTAAAACATATTATAACCCAAAATAACTTTATACAATCCATTTACTACCTCAAAGCATTGGTTGTGGGTTCTTATCCCATTTGGGACCAGATTTCAATAAGTCTTTCTTCACACTTCTAAACATTCTTCATCCATCTCTACCACTTGTAATTAATCAAATTCATTGTATTATAACATATTCTAACCCAAAATAACTTTATACAATCCATTTACTGCCTCAAAGCATTGGTTGTGGGTTCTTATCCCATTTGGGACCAGATTTCAATAAGTCTTTCTTCACACTTCTAAACATTCTTCATCCATCTCTAGGACTTGTAATCAATCAAATTCATTGTATTATAACATATTCTAACCCAAAATAACTTTATACAATCCATTTACAGCCTCAAAGCATTGGTTGTGGGTTCTTATCCCATTTGGGACCAGATTTCAATAAGTCTTTATTCACACTTCTAAACATTCTTCTTCCATCTCTAGGACTTGTAATCAATCAAATTCATTGTATTATAACATAATCTAACCCAAAATAACTTTATACAAGCCATTTACTGCCTCAAAGCATTGGTTGTAGGTTCTTATCCCATTTGGGACCAGATATCAATAAGTCTTTCTTCACACTTCTAAACATTCTTCATCCATCTTTAGCACTTGTCATCAATCAAATTCATTGTATTAAAACATATTATAACCCAAAATAACTTTATACAATCCATTTACTACCTCAAAGCATTGGTTGTGGGTTCTTATCCCATTTGGGACCAGATTTCAATAAGTCTTTCTTCACACTTCTAAACATTCTTCATCCATCTCTAGCACTTGTAATCAATCAAATTCATTGTATTATAACATAATCTAACCTAAAATAACTTTATACAAACCATTTACTGCCTCAAAGCATTGGTTGTGGGTTCTTATCCCATTTGGGACCAGATTTCAATAAGTCTTTCTTCACACTTCTAAACATTCTTCATCCATCTCTAGGACTTGTAATTAATCAAATTCATTGTATTATAACATATTCTAACCCAATATAACTTTATACAAGCCATTTACTGCCTCAAAGCATTGGTTGTGGGTTCTTATCCCATTTGGGACCAGATTTCAATAAGTCTTTCTTCACACTTCTAAACATTCTTCATCCATCTCTAGTGCCTGTAATCAATCAAATTCATTGTATTATAACATATTCTAACCCAAAATAACTTTATACAAGCCATTTACTGCCTCAAAGCATTGGTTGTGGGTTCTTATCCCATTTGGGACCAGATTTCAATAGGTATTTCTTCACACTTCTAAACATTCTTCTACTATCTCTACCACCTGTAATCAATCAAATTCATTGTATTATAACATATTCTAACCCAATATAACTTTATATAAGCCATTTACTGCCTCAAAGCATTGGTTGTGGGTTCTTATCCCATTTGGGACTAGATTTCAATAAGTCTTTCTTCACACTTCTAGACATTCTTCATCCATCTCTAGCACTTGTAATCAATCAAATTCATTGTATTATAACATATTCTAACCTAAAATAACTTTATACAATCCATTTACAGCCTCAAAGCATTGGTTGTGGGTTCTTATTCCATTTGGGACCAAATTTCAACAAGTCTTTCTTCACACTTCTAAACATTCTTCATCCATCTCTACCACTTGTAATTAATCAAATTCATTGTATTATAACATATTCTAACCCAATATAACTTTATACAAGCCATTTACTACCTCAAAGCATTGGTTGTGGGTTCTTATCCCATTTGGGACCAGATTTCAATAAGTCTTTCTTCACACTTCTAAACATTCTTCATCCATCTCTAGGACTTGTAATCAATCAAATTCATTGTATTATAACATAATCTAACCCAAAATAACTTTATACAAGCCATTTACTGCCTCAAAGCATTGGTTGTGGGTTCTTATCCCATTTGGGGCCAGATTTCAATAAGTCTTTCTTCACACTTCTAAACATTCTTCATCCATCTCTACCACTTGTAATTAATCAAATTCATTGTATTATAACATATTCTAACCCAAAATAAATTTATACAAGCCATTTACTGCCTCAAAGCATTGGTTGTGGGTTCTTATCCCATTTGGGACCAGATTTCAATAAGTCTTTCTTCACACTTCTAAACATTCTTCATCCATCTCTAGGACTTGTAATCAATCAAATTCATTGTATTATAACATATTCTAACCCAAAATAACTTTATACAATCCATTTACAGCCTCAAAGCATTGGTTGTGGGTTCTTATCCCATTTGGGACCAGATTTCAATAAGTCTTTCTTCACACTTCTAGACATTCTTCATCCATCTCTAGCACTTGTAATCAATCAAATTCATTGTATTATAACATATTCTAACCTAAAATAACTTTATACAATCCATTTACAGCCTCAAAGCATTGGTTATAGGTTCTTATCCCATTTGGGACCAAATTTCAACAAGTCTTTCTTCACACTTCTAAACATTCTTCATCCATCTCTAGTGCCTGTAATCAATCAAATTCATTGTATTATAACATATTCTAACCCAAAATAACTTTATACAAGCCATTTACTGCCTCAAAGCATTGGTTGTGGGTTCTTATCCCATTTAGGACCAGATTTCAATAGGTATTTCTTCACACTTCTAAACATTCTTCTACTATCTCTACCACCTGTAATCAATCAAATTCATTGTATTATAACATATTCTAACCCAATATAACTTTATATAAGCCATTTACTGCCTCAAAGCATTGGTTGTGGGTTCTTATCCCATTTGGGACTAGATTTCAATAAGTCTTTCTTCACACTTCTAGACATTCTTCATTCATCTCTAGCACTTGTAATCAATCAAATTCATTGTATTATAACATATTCTAACCTAAAATAACTTTATACAATCCATTTACAGCCTCAAAGCATTGGTTGTGGGTTCTTATTCCATTTGGGACCAAATTTCAACAAGTCTTTCTTCACACTTCTAAACATTCTTCATCCATCTCTACCACTTGTAATTAATCAAATTCATTGTATTATAACATATTCTAACCCAATATAACTTTATACAAGCCATTTACTGCCTCAAAGCATTGGTTGTGGGTTCTTATCCCATTTGGGACCAGATTTCAATAAGTCTTTCTTCACACTTCTAAACATTCTTCATCCATCTCTAGCACTTGTAATCAATCAAATTCATTGTATTATAACATATTCTAACCTAAAATAACTTTATACAATCCATTTACAGCCTCAAAGCATTGGTTGTGGGTTCTTATCCCATTTGGGACCAAATTTCAACAAGTCTTTCTTCACACTTCTAAACATTCTTCATCCATCTCTAGTGCCTGTAATCAATCAAATTCATTGTATTATAACATATTCTAACCCAAAATAACTTTATACAAGCCATTTACTGCCTCAAAGCATTGGTTGTGGGTTCTTATCCCATTTGGGACCAGATTTCAATAGGTATTTCTTCACACTTCTAAACATTCTTCTACTATCTCTACCACCTGTAATCAATCAAATTCATTGTATTATAACATATTCTAACCCAAAATAACTTTATACAATCCATTTACTGCCTCAAAGCATTGGTTGTGGGTTCTTATCCCATTTGGGACCAGATTTCAATCAGTATTTCTTCACACTTCTAAACATTCTTCATCCATCTCTAGTGCTTGTAATCAATCAAATTCATTGTATTATAACATATTCTAACCCAAAATAACCTTATACAAGCCATTTAATGCCTCAAAGCAATGGTTGTGGGTTCTTATCCCATTTGGGACCAGATTTCAATAAGTCTTTCTTCACACTTCTAAACATTCTTCATCCATCTCTAGCACTTGCAATCAATCAAATTCATTGTATTATAACATATTCTATCCCAATATAACTTTATACAAGCCATTTACTGCCTCAAAGCATTGGTTGTGGGTTCTTATCCCATTTAAGACCAGATTTCAATAAGTCTTTCTTCACACTTCTAAACATTCTTCATCCATCTCTAGGGCTTGTAATCAATCAAATTCATTGTATTATAACATATTCTAACCCAATATAACTTTATACAAGCCATTTACTGCCTCAAAGCATTGGTTGTGGGTTCTTATCCCATTTGGGACCAGATTTCAATAAGTCTTTCTTCACACTTCTAAACATTCTTCATCCATCTCTAGGGTTTGTAATCAATCAAATTCATTGTATTATAACATATTCTAACCCAATATAACTTTATACAAGCCATTTACTGCCTCAAAGCATTGGTTGTGGGTTCTTATCCCATTTGGGACCAGATTCAATAAGTCTTTCTTCACACTTCTAAACATTCTTCATCCATCTCTAGGTCTTGTAATCAATCAAATTCATTGTATTATAACATAATCTAACCCAAAATAACTTTATACAAGCCATTTACTGCGTCAAAGCATTGGTTGTGGGTTCTTATCCCATTTGGGACCAGATTTCAATAAGTCTTTCTTCACACTTCTAAGCATTCTTCATCCATCTCTAGCTCTTGTAATCAATCAAATTCATTGTATTATAACATATTCTAACCCAAAATAACTTTATACAAGCCATTTACTGCCTCAAAGCATTGGTTGTGGGTTCTTATCCCATTTGGGACCAGATTTCAATAAGTCTTTCTTCACACTTCTAAACATTCTTCATCCATCTCTAGGACTTGTAATCAATCAAATTCATTGTATTATAACATAATCTAACCCAAAATAACTTTATACAAGCCATTTACTGCCTCAAAGCATTGGTTGTAGGTTCTTATCCCATTTGGGACCAGATTTCAATAAGTCTTTCTTCACACTTCTAAACATTCGTCATCCATCTCTAGGACTTGTAATCAATCAAATTCATTGTATTATAACATATTCTAACCCAAAATAATTTTATACAAGCCATTTACTACCTCAAAGCATTGGTTGTGGGTTCTTTTCCCATTTGGGACCAGATTTCAATAAATCTTTCTTTACACTTCTGAACATTCTTCATCCATGTCTAGCACTTGTAATCAATCAAATTCATTGTATTATAACATATTCTAACCCAATATAACTTTATACAAGCCATTTACTGCCTTAAAGCATTGGTTGTGGGTTCTTATCCCATTTGGGACCAGATTTCAATAAGTCTTTCTCCACACTTCTAAACATTCTTCATCCATCCCTAGGACTTGTAATCAATCAAATTCATTGTATTATAACATAATCTAACCCAAAATAACTTTATACAAGCCATTTACTGCCTCTAAGCATTGGTTGTGGGTTCTTATCCCATTTGGGACCAGATTTCAATAAGTCTTTCTTCACACTTCTAAACATTATTCATCCATCTCTAGGACTTGTAATTAATCAAATTCATTGTATTATAACATATTCTAACCCAAAATAACTTTATACAAGCCATTTACTGCCTCAAAGCATTGGTTGTGGGTTCTTATCCCATTTGGGACCAGATTTCAATAAGTCTTTCTTCACACTTCTAAACATTCTTCATCCATCTCTAGCACTTGTAATCAATCAAATTCATTGTATTATAACATATTCTAACCCAAAAAAAACTTTATACAAGCCATTTACTGCCTCAAAGCATTGGTTGTGGGTTCTTATCCCATTTGGGACAAGATTTCAATAAGTCTTTCTTCACACTTCTAAACATTCTTCATCCATCTCTAGGGCTTGTAATCAATCAAATTCATTGTATTATAACATACTCTAACCCAAAATAACTTTATACAATCGATTTACAGCCTCAAAGCATTGGTTGTGGGTTCTTATCCCATTTGGGACCAGATTTCAATAAGTCTTTCTTCACACTTTTAAACATTCTTCATCCATCTCTAGGACTTGTAATCAATCAAATTCATTGTATTCTAACATATTCTAACCCAAAATAACTTTATACAAGCCATTTACTGCCTCAAAGCATTGGTTGTGGGTTCTTATCCCATTTGGGACCAGATTTCAATAAGTCTTTCTTCACACTTCTAAACATTCTTCATCCATCTCTAGCACTTGTAATCAATCAAATTCATTGGATTATAACATATTCTAACCCAAAAAAACTTTATACAAGCCATTTACTGCCTCAAACCATTGGTTGTGGGTTCTTATCCCATTTGAGACAAGATTTCAATAAGTCTTTCTTCACACTTCTAAACATTCTTCATCCATCTCTAGGGCTTGTAATCAATCAAATTCATTGTATTATAACATATTCTAACCCAAAATAACTTTATACAATCCATTTACTGCCTCAAAGCATTGGTTGTGGGTTCTTATCCCATTTGGGACCAGATTTCAATCAGTATTTCTTCACACTTCTAAACATTCTTCATCCATCTCTAGTGCTTGTAATCAATCAAATTCATTGTATTATAACATATTCTAACCCAAAATAACCTTATACAAGCCATTTAATGCCTCAAAGCAATGGTTGTGGGTTCTTATCCCATTTGGGACCAGATTTCAATAAGTCTTTCTTCACACTTCTAAACATTCTTCATCCATCTCTAGCACTTGCAATCAATCAAATTCATTGTATTATAACATATTCTAACCCAATATAACTTTATACAAGCCATTTACTGCCTCAAAGCATTGGTTGTGGGTTCTTATCCCATTTGAGACCAGATTTCAATAAGTCTTTCTTCACACTTCTAAACATTCTTCATCCATCTCTAGGGCTTGTAATCAATCAAATTCATTGTATTATAACATATTCTAACCCAATATAACTTTATACAAGCCATTTACTGCCTCAAAGCATTGGTTGTGGGTTCTTATCCCATTTGGGACCAGATTTCAATAAGTCTTTCTTCACACTTCTAAACATTCTTCATCCATCTCTAGGGCTTGTAATCAATCAAATTCATTGTATTATAACATATTCTAACCCAATATAACTTTATACAAGCCATTTACTGCCTCAAAGCATTGGTTGTGGGTTCTTATCCCATTTGGGACCAGATTCAATAAGTCTTTCTTCACACTTCTAAACATTCTTCATCCATCTCTAGGTCTTGTAATCAATCAAATTCATTGTATTATAACATAATCTAACCCAAAATAACTTTATACAAGCCATTTACTGCGTCAAAGCATTGGTTGTGGGTTCTTATCCCATTTGGGACCAGATTTCAATAAGTCTTTCTTCACACTTCTAAGCATTCTTCATCCATCTCTAGCTCTTGTAATCAATCAAATTCATTGTATTATAACATATTCTAACCCAAAATAACTTTATACAAGCCATTTACTGCCTCAAAGCATTGGTTGTGGGTTCTTATCCCATTTGGGACCAGATTTCAATAAGTCTTTCTTCACACTTCTAAACATTCTTCATCCATCTCTAGGACTTGTAATCAATCAAATTCATTGTATTATAACATAATCTAACCCAAAATAACTTTATACAAGCCATTTACTGCCTCAAAGCATTGGTTGTGGGTTCTTATCCCATTTGGGACCAGATTTCAATAAGTCTTTCTTCACACTTCTAAACATTCGTCATCCATCTCTAGGACTTGTAATCAATCAAATTCATTGTATTATAACATATTCTAACCCAAAATAATTTTATACAAGCCATTTACTACCTCAAAGCATTGGTTGTGGGTTCTTTTCCCATTTGGGACCAGATTTCAATAAATCTTTCTTTACACTTCTGAACATTCTTCATCCATGTCTAGCACTTGTAATCAATCAAATTCATTGTATTATAACATATTCTAACCCAATATAACTTTATACAAGCCATTTACTGCCTTAAAGCATTGGTTGTGGGTTCTTATCCCATTTGGGACCAGATTTCAATAAGTCTTTCTTCACACTTCTAAACATTCTTCATCCATCCCTAGGACTTGTAATCAATCAAATTCATTGTATTATAACATAATCTAACCCAAAATAACTTTATACAAGCCATTTACTGCCTCTAAGCATTGGTTGTGGGTTCTTATCCCATTTGGGACCAGATTTCAATAAGTCTTTCTTCACACTTCTAAACATTATTCATCCATCTCTAGGACTTGTAATTAATCAAATTCATTGTATTATAACATATTCTAACCCAAAATAACTTTATACAAGCCATTTACTGCCTCAAAGCATTGGTTGTGGGTTCTTATCCCATTTGGGACCAGATTTCAATAAGTCTTTCTTCACACTTCTAAACATTCTTCATCCATCTCTAGCACTTGTAATCAATCAAATTCATTGTATTATAACATATTCTAACCCAAAAAAAACTTTATACAAGCCATTTACTGCCTCAAAGCATTGGTTGTGGGTTCTTATCCCATTTGGGACAAGATTTCAATAAGTCTTTCTTCACACTTCTAAACATTCTTCATCCATCTCTAGGGCTTGTAATCAATCAAATTCATTGTATTATAACATACTCTAACCCAAAATAACTTTATACAATCGATTTACAGCCTCAAAGCATTGGTTGTGGGTTCTTATCCCATTTGGGACCAGATTTCAATAAGTCTTTCTTCACACTTTTAAACATTCTTCATCCATCTCTAGGACTTGTAATCAATCAAATTCATTGTATTCTAACATATTCTAACCCAAAATAACTTTATACAAGCCATTTACTGCCTCAAAGCATTGGTTGTGGGTTCTTATCCCATTTGGGACCAGATTTCAATAAGTCTTTCTTCACACTTCTAAACATTCTTCATCCATCTCTAGCACTTGTAATCAATCAAATTCATTGGATTATAACATATTCTAACCCAAAAAAACTTTATACAAGCCATTTACTGCCTCAAACCATTGGTTGTGGGTTCTTATCCCATTTGAGACAAAATTTCAATAAGTCTTTCTTCACACTTCTAAACATTCTTCATCCATCTCTAGGGCTTGTAATCAATCAAATTCATTGTATTATAACATATTCTAACCCAAAATAACTTTATACAATCCATTTACTGCCTCAAAGCATTGGTTGTGGGTTCTTATCCCATTTGGGACCAGATTTCAATCAGTATTTCTTCACACTTCTAAACATTCTTCATCCATCTCTAGTGCTTGTAATCAATCAAATTCATTGTATTATAACATATTCTAACCCAATATAACTTTATACAAGCCATTTACTGCCTCAAAGCATTGGTTGTGGGTTCTTATCCCATTTGGGACCAGATTCAATAAGTCTTTCTTCACACTTCTAAACATTCTTCATCCATCTCTAGGTCTTGTAATCAATCAAATTCATTGTATTATAACATAATCTAACCCAAAATAACTTTATACAAGCCATTTACTGCGTCAAAGCATTGGTTGTGGGTTCTTATCCCATTTGGGACCAGATTTCAATAAGTCTTTCTTCGCACTTCTAAGCATTCTTCATCCATCTCTAGCACTTGTAATCAATCAAATTCATTGTATTATAACATATTCTAACCCAAAATAACTTTATACAAGCCATTTACTGCCTCAAAGCATTGGTTGTGGGTTCTTATCCCATTTGGGACCAGATTTCAATAAGTCTTTCTTCACACTTCTAAACATTCTTCATCCATCTCTAGGACTTGTAATCAATCAAATTCATTGTATTATAACATAATCTAACCCAAAATAACTTTATACAAGCCATTTACTGCCTCAAAGCATTGGTTGTGGGTTCTTATCCCATTTGGGACCAGATTTCAATAAGTCTTTCTTCACACTTCTAAGCATTCTTCATCCATCTCTAGCACTTGTAATCAATCAAATTCATTGTATTATAACATATTCTAACCCAAAATAACTTTATACAAGCCATTTACTGCCTCAAAGCATTGGTTGTGGGTTCTTATCCCATTTGGGACCAGATTTCAATAAGTCTTTCTTCACACTTCTAAACATTCTTCATCCATCTCTAGGACTTGTAATCAATCAAATTCATTGTATTATAACATAATCTAACCCAAAATAACTTTATACAAGCCATTTACTGCCTCAAAGCATTGGTTGTGGGTTCTTATCCCATTTGGGACCAGATTTCAATAAGTCTTTCTTCACACTTCTAAACATTCTTCATCCATCTCTAGGACTTGTAATCAATCAAATTCATTGTATTATAACATATTCTAACCCAAAATAATTTTATACAAGCCATTTACTACCTCAAAGCATTGGTTGTGGGTTCTTATCCCATTTGGGACCAGATTTCGATAAATCTTTCTTTACACTTCTGAACATTCTTCATCCATGTCTAGCACTTGTAATCAATCAAATTCATTGTATTATAACATATTCTAACCCAATATAACTTTATACAAGCCATTTACTGCCTTAAAGCATTGGTTGTGGGTTCTTATCCCATTTGGGACCAGATTTCAATAAGTCTTTCTTCACACTTCTAAACATTCTTCATCCATCCCTAGGACTTGTAATCAATCAAATTCATTGTATTATAACATAATCTAACCCAAAATAACTTTATACAAGCCATTTACTGCCTCTAAGCATTGGTTGTGGGTTCTTATCCCATTTGGGACCAGATTTCAATAAGTCTTTCTTCACACTTCTAAACATTCTTCATCCATCTCTAGCACTTGTAATCAATCAAATTCATTGTATTATAACATATTCTAACCCAAAAAAACTTTATACAAGCCATTTACTGCCTCAAACCATTGGTTGTGGGTTCTTATCCCATTTGAGACAAGATTTCAATAAGTCTTTCTTCACACTTCTAAACATTCTTCATCCATCTCTAGGGCTTGTAATCAATCAAATTCATTGTATTATAACATATTCTAACCCAAAATAACTTTATACATTCCATTTACTGCCTCAAAGCATTGGTTGTGGGTTCTTATCCCATTTGGGACCAGATTTCAATCAGTATTTCTTCACACTTCTAAACATTCTTCATCCATCTCTAGTGCTTGTAATCAATCAAATTCATTGTATTATAACATATTCTAACCCAAAATAACCTTATACAAGCCATTTAATGCCTCAAAGCAATGGTTGTGGGTTCTTATCCCATTTGGGACCAGATTTCAATAAGTCTTTCTTCACACTTCTAAACATTCTTCATCCATCTCTAGCACTTGCAATCAATCAAATTCATTGTATTATAACATATTCTAACCCAATATAACTTTATACAAGCCATTTACTGCCTCAAAGCATTGGTTGTGGGTTCTTATCCCATTTGAGACCAGATTTCAATAAGTCTTTCTTCACACTTCTAAACATTCTTCATCCATCTCTAGGGCTTGTAATCAATCAAATTCATTGTATTATAACATATTCTAACCCAATATAACTTTATACAAGCCATTTACTGCCTCAAAGCATTGGTTGTGGGTTCTTATCCCATTTGGGACCAGATTTCAACAAGTCTTTCTTCACACTTCTAAACATTCTTCATCCATCTCTGGGACTTGTAATCAATCAAATTCATTGTATTATAACATATTCTAACCCAAAATAACTTTATACAAGCCATTTACTGCCTCACAGCATTGGTTGTGGGTTCTTATCCAATTGGGGACCAGATTTCAATAAGTCTTTCTTCACACTTCTAAACATTCTTCATCCATCTCTAGCACTTGTAATCAATCAAATTCATTGTATTATAACATATTCTAACCCAAAATAACCTTTTACAAGCCATTTACTGCATCAAAGCAATGGTTGTGGGTTCTTATCCCATTTGGGACCAAATTTCAACAAGTCTTTCTTCACACTTCTAAACATTCTTCATCCATCTCTAGGGCTTGTAATCAATCAAATTCATTGTATTATAACATATTCTAACCCAATATAACTTTATACAAGCCATTTACTGCCTCAAAGCATTGGTTGTGGGTTCTTATCCCATTTGGGACCAGATTCAATAAGTCTTTCTTCACACTTCTAAACATTCTTCATCCATCTCTAGGTCTTGTAATCAATCAAATTCATTGTATTATAACATAATCTAACCCAAAATAACTTTATACAAGCCATTTACTGCGTCAAAGCATTGGTTGTGGGTTCTTATCCCATTTGGGACCAGATTTCAATAAGTCTTTCTTCACACTTCTAAGCATTCTTCATCCATCTCTAGCACTTGTAATCAATCAAATTCATTGTATTATAACATATTCTAACCCAAAATAACTTTATACAAGCCATTTACTGCCTCAAAGCATTGGTTGTGGGTTCTTATCCCATTTGGGACCAGATTTCAATAAGTCTTTCTTCACACTTCTAAACATTCTTCATCCATCTCTAGGACTTGTAATCAATCAAATTCATTGTATTATAACATAATCTAACCCAAAATAACTTTATACAAGCCATTTACTGCCTCAAAGCATTGGTTGTGGGTTCTTATCCCATTTGGGACCAGATTTCAATAAGTCTTTCTTCACACTTCTAAACATTCTTCATCCATCTCTAGGACTTGTAATCAATCAAATTCATTGTATTATAACATATTCTAACCCAAAATAATTTTATACAAGCCATTTACTACCTCAAAGCATTGGTTGTGGGTTCTTATCCCATTTGGGACCAGATTTCGATAAATCTTTCTTTACACTTCTGAACATTCTTCATCCATGTCTAGCACTTGTAATCAATCAAATTCATTGTATTATAACATATTCTAACCCAATATAACTTTATACAAGCCATTTACTGCCTTAAAGCATTGGTTGTGGGTTCTTATCCCATTTGGGACCAGATTTCAATAAGTCTTTCTTCACACTTCTAAACATTCTTCATCCATCCCTAGGACTTGTAATCAATCAAATTCATTGTATTATAACATAATCTAACCCAAAATAACTTTATACAAGCCATTTACTGCCTCTAAGCATTGGTTGTGGGTTCTTATCCCATTTGGGACCAGATTTCAATAAGTCTTTCTTCACACTTCTAAACATTATTCATCCATCTCTAGGACTTGTAATTAATCAAATTCATTGTATTATAACATATTCTAACCCAAAATAACTTTATACAAGCCATTTACTGCCTCAAAGCATTGGTTGTGGGTTCTTATCCCATTTGGGACCAGATTTCAATAAGTCTTTCTTCACACTTCTAAACATTCTTCATCCATCTCTAGTGCTTGTAATCAATCAAATTCATTGTATTATAACATATTCTAACCCAAAATAATTTTATACAATCCATTTACTGCCTCAAAGCATTGGTTGTGGGTTCTTATCCCATTTGGGACCAGATTTCAATAAGTCTTTCTTCACACTTCTAAACATTCTTCATCCATCTCTAGTGCTTGTAATCAATCAAATTCATTGTATAATAACATATTCTAACCCAAGATAATTTTATACAATCCATTTACTGCCTCAAAGCATTGGTTGTGGGTTCTTATCCCATTTGGGACCAGATTTCAATAAGTCTTTCTTCACACTTCTAAACATTCTTCATCCATCTCTAGTGCTTGTAATCAATCAAATTCATTGTATTATAACATATTCTAACCCAAAATAATTTTATACAAGCCATTTACTGCCTCAAAGCATTGGTTGTGGGATCTTATCCCATTTGGGACCAGATTTCAATAAGTCTTTCTTCACACTTCTAAACATTCTTCATCCATCTCTAGCACTTGCAATCAATCAAATTAATTGTATTATAACATATTCTAACCCAATATAACTTTATACAAGCCATTTACTGCCTCAAAGCATTGGTTGTGGGTTCTTATCCCATTTGAAACCAGATTTCAATAAGTCTTTCTTCACACTTCTAAACATTCTTCATCCATCTCTAGGGCTTGTAATCAATCAAATTCATTGTATTATAACATATTCTAACCCAATATAACTTTATACAAGCCATTTACTGCCTCAAAGCATTGGTTGTGGGTTCTTATCCCATTTGGGACCAAATTTCAATAAGTCTTTCTTCACACTTCTAAACATTCTTCATCCATCTCTAGGGCTTGTAATCAATCAAATTCATTGTATTATAACATATTCTAACCCAATATAACTTTATACAAGCCATTTACTGCCTCAAAGCATTGGTTGTGGGTTCTTATCCCATATGGGACCAGATTTCAATAAGTCTTTCTTCACACTTCTAAACATTCTTCATCCATCTCTAGGTCTTGTAATCAATCAAATTCATTGTATTATAACATAATCTAACCCAAAATAACTTTATACAAGCCATTTACTGCATCAAAGCATTGGTTGTGGGTTCTTATCCCATTTGGGACCAGATTTCAATAAGTCTTTCTTCACACTTCTAAGCATTCTTCATCCATCTCTAGCACTTGTAATCAATCAAATTCATTGTATTATAACATATTCTAACCCAAAATAACTTTATACAAGCCATTTACTGCTTCAAAGCATTGGTTGTGGGTTCTTATCCCATTTGGGACCAGATTTCAATAAGTCTTTCTTCACACTTCTAAACATTCTTCATCCATCTCTAGTGCTTGTAATCAATCAAATTCATTGTATTATAACATAATCTAACCCAAAATAACTTTATACAAGCCATTTACTGCCTCAAAGCATTGGTTGTGGGTTCTTATCCCATTTGGGACCAGATTTCAATAAGTCTTTCTTCACACTTCTAAACATTCTTCATCCATCTCTAGGGCTTGTAATCAATCAAATTCATTGTATTATAACATATTCTAACCCAATATAACTTTATACAAGCCATTTACTGCCTCAAAGCATTGGTTGTGGGTTCTTATCCCATATGGGACCAGATTTCAATAAGTCTTTCTTCACACTTCTAAACATTCTTCATCCATCTCTAGGTCTTGTAATCAATCAAATTCATTGTATTATAACATAATCTAACCCAAAATAACTTTATACAAGCCATTTACTGCATCAAAGCATTGGTTGTGGGTTCTTATCCCATTTGGGACCAGATTTCAATAAGTCTTTCTTCACACTTCTAAGCATTCTTCATCCATCTCTAGCACTTGTAATCAATCAAATTCATTGTATTATAACATATTCTAACCCAAAATAACTTTATACAAGCCATTTACTGCTTCAAAGCATTGGTTGTGGGTTCTTATCCCATTTGGGACCAGATTTCAATAAGTCTTTCTTCACACTTCTAAACATTCTTCATCCATCTCTAGGACTTGTAATTAATCAAATTCATTGTATTATAACATATTCTAACCCAAAATAACTTTATACAAGCCATTTACTGCCTCAAAGCATTGGTTGTGGGTTCTTATCCCATTTGGGACCAGATTTCAATAAGTCTTTCTTCACACTTCTAAACATTCTTCATCCATCTCTAGTGCTTGTAATCAATCAAATTCATTGTATTATAACATATTCTAACCCAAAATAATTTTATACAATCCATTTACTGCCTCAAAGCATTGGTTGTGGGTTCTTATCCCATTTGGGACCAGATTTCAATAAGTCTTTCTTCACACTTCTAAACATTCTTCATCCATCTCTAGTGCTTGTAATCAATCAAATTCATTGTATAATAACATATTCTAACCCAAGATAATTTTATACAATCCATTTACTGCCTCAAAGCATTGGTTGTGGGTTCTTATCCCATTTGGGACCAGATTTCAATAAGTCTTTCTTCACACTTCTAAACATTCTTCATCCATCTCTAGTGCTTGTAATCAATCAAATTCATTGTATTATAACATATTCTAACCCAAAATAATTTTATACAAGCCATTTACTGCCTCAAAGCATTGGTTGTGGGATCTTATCCCATTTGGGACCAGATTTCAATAAGTCTTTCTTCACACTTCTAAACATTCTTCATCCATCTCTAGCACTTGCAATCAATCAAATTAATTGTATTATAACATATTCTAACCCAATATAACTTTATACAAGCCATTTACTGCCTCAAAGCATTGGTTGTGGGTTCTTATCCCATTTGAAACCAGATTTCAATAAGTCTTTCTTCACACTTCTAAACATTCTTCATCCATCTCTAGGGCTTGTAATCAATCAAATTCATTGTATTATAACATATTCTAACCCAATATAACTTTATACAAGCCATTTACTGCATCAAAGCATTGGTTGTGGGTTCTTATCCCATTTGGGACCAGATTTCAATAAGTCTTTCTTCACACTTCTAAGCATTCTTCATCCATGTCTAGCACTTGTAATCAATCAAATTCATTGTATTATAACATATTCTAACCCAATATAACTTTTTACAAGCCATTTACTGCCTTAAAGCATTGGTTGTGGGTTCTTATCCCATTTGCGACCAGATTTCAATAAGTCTTTCTTCACACTTCTAAACATTCTTCATCCATCCCTAGGACTTGTAATCAATCAAATTCATTGTATTATAACATAATCTAACCCAAAATAACTTTATACAAGCCATTTACTGCCTCAAAGCATTGGTTGTGGGTTCTTATCCCATTTGGGACCAGATTTCAATAAGTCTTTCTTCACACTTCTAAACATTCTTCATCCATCTCTAGGACTTGTAATTAATCAAATTCATGGTATTATAACATATTCTAACCCAATATAACTTTATACAAGCCATTTACTGCCTCAAAGCATTGGTTGTGGGTTCTTATCCCATTTGGGACCAGATTTCAATAAGTCTTTCTTCACACTTCTAAACATTCTTCATCCATCTCTAGGGCTTGTAATCAATCAAATTCATTGTATTATAACATATTCTAACCCAATATAACTTTATACAAGCCATTTACTGCCTCAAAGCATTGGTTGTGGGTTCTTATCCCATTTGGGACCAGATTTCAATAAGTCTTTCTTCACACTTCTAAACATTCTTCATCCATCTCTAGGTCTTGTAATCAATCAAATTCATTGTATTATAACATAATCTAACCCAAAATAACTTTATACAAGCCATTTACTGCGTCAAAGCATTGGTTGTGGGTTCTTATCCCATTTGGGACCAGATTTCAATAAGTCTTTCTTCACACTTCTAAACATTCTTCATCCATCTCTAGGACTTGTAATCAATCAAATTCATTGTATTATAACATATTCTAACCCAAAATAACTTTATACAAGCCATTTACTGCCTCTAAGCATTGGTTGTGGGTTCTTATCCCATTTGGGACCAGATTTCAATAAGTCTTTCTTCACACTTCTAAACATTATTCATCCATCTCTAGGACTTGTAATTAATCAAATTCATTGTATAATAACATAATCTAACCCAAAATAACTTTATACAAGCCATTTACTGCGTCAAAGCATTGGTTGTGGGTTCTTATCCCATTTGGGACCAGATTTCAATAAGTCTTTCTTCACACTTCTAAACATTCTTCATCCATCTCTAGTGTTTGTAATCAATCAAATTCATTGTATTATAACATATTCTAACCCAAAATAATTTTATACAATCCATTTACTGCCTCAAAGCATTGGTTGTGGGTTCTTATCCCATTTGGGACCAGATTTCAATAAGTCTTTCTTCACACTTCTAAGCATTCTTCATCCATGTCTAGCACTTGTAATCAATCAAATTTATTGTATTATAACATATTCTAACCCAAAATAACCTTATACAAGCCATTTACTGCCTCAAAGCAATGGTTGTGGGTTCTTATCCCATTTGGGACTAGATTTCAATAAGTCTTTCTTCACACTTCTAAACATTCACTTGTAATCAATCAAATCCATTGTATTATAACATAATCTAACCTAAAATAACTTTATACAATCCATTTACTGCCTCAAAGCATTGGTTGTGGGTTCTTATCCCATTTGGGACCAGATTTCAATAAGTCTTTCTTCACACTTCTAAACATTCTTCATCCATCTCTAGGACTTGTAATTAATCAAATTCATTGTATTATAACATATTCTAACCCAATATAACTTTATACAAGCCATTTACTGCCTCAAAGCATTGGTTGTGGGTTCTTATCCCATTTGGGACCAGATTTCAATAAGTCTTTCTTCACACTTCTAAACATTCTTCATCCATCTCTAGTGCTTGTAATCAATCAAATTCATTGTATTATAACATATTCTAACCCAAAATAACTTTATACAAGCCATTTACTGCCTCAAAGCATTGCTTGTGGGTTCTTATCCCATTTGGGACCAGATTTCAATAAGTCTTTCTTCACACTTCTAAACATTCTTCATCCATCTCTAGTGCTTGTAATCAATCAAATTCATTGTATTATAACATATTCTAACCCAAAATAATTTTATACAATCCATTTACTGCCTCAAAGCATTGGTTGTGGGTTCTTATCCCATTTGGGACCAGATTTCAATAAGTCTTTCTTCACACTTCTAAGCATTCTTCATCCATGTCTAGCACTTGTAATCAATCAAATTTATTGTATTATAACATATTCTAACCCAAAATAACCTTATACAAGCCATTTACTGCCTTAAAGCATTGGTTGTGGGTTCTTATCCCATTTGCGACCAGATTTCAATAAGTCTTTCTTCACACTTCTAAACATTCTTCATCCATCCCTAGGACTTGTAATCAATCAAATTCATTGTATTATAACATAATCTAACCCAAAATAACTTTATACAAGCCATTTACTGCCTCAAAGCATTGGTTGTGGGTTCTTATCCCATTTGGGACCAGATTTCAATAAGTCTTTCTTCACACTTCTAAACATTCTTCATCCATCTCTAGGACTTGTAATTAATCAAATTCATGGTATTATAACATATTCTAACCCAATATAACTTTATACAAGCCATTTACTGCCTCAAAGCATTGGTTGTGGGTTCTTATCCCATTTGGGACCAGATTTCAATAAGTCTTTCTTCACACTTCTAAACATTCTTCATCCATCTCTAGGGCTTGTAATCAATCAAATTCATTGTATTATAACATATTCTAACCCAATATAACTTTATACAAGCCATTTACTGCCTCAAAGCATTGGTTGAGGGTTCTTATCCCATTTGGGACCAGATTTCAATAAGTCTTTCTTCACACTTCTAAACATTCTTCATCCATCTCTAGGTCTTGTAATCAATCAAATTCATTGTATTATAACATAATCTAACCCAAAATAACTTTATACAAGCCATTTACTGCGTCAAAGCATTGGTTGTGGGTTCTTATCCCATTTGGGACCAGATTTCAATAAGTCTTTCTTCACACTTCTAAACATTCTTCATCCATCTCTAGGACTTGTAATCAATCAAATTCATTGTATTATAACATATTCTAACCCAAAATAACTTTATACAAGCCATTTACTGCCTCTAAGTATTGGTTGTGGGTTCTTATCCCATTTGGGACCAGATTTCAATAAGTCTTTCTTCACACTTCTAAACATTATTCATCCATCTCTAGGACTTGTAATTAATCAAATTCATTGTATAATAACATAATCTAACCCAAAATAACTTTATACAAGCCATTTACTGCGTCAAAGCATTGGTTGTGGGTTCTTATCCCATTTGGGACCAGATTTCAATAAGTCTTTCTTCACACTTCTAAACATTCTTCATCCATCTCTAGCACTTGTAATCAATCAAATTCATTGTATTATAACATATTCTAACCCAAAATAACTTTATACAATCCATTTACTGCCTCAAAGCATTGTTTGTGGGTTCTTATCCCATTTGGGACCAAACTTCAACAAGTCTTTCTTCACACTTCTAAACATTCTTCATCATTCTCTAGCACTTATAATCAATCAAATGCATTGTATTAGAACATATTCTAACCTAAAATAACTTTATATAAGCCATTTACTGCCTCAAAGCTTTGGTTGTGGGTTCTTATCCCATTTGGGACCAGATTTCAATAAGTCTTTCTTCACACTTCTAAACATTCTTCATCCATCTCTAGCCTTGAAATCAATCAAATTCATTGTATTATAACATATTCTAAACCAAAATAACTTTATACAATCCATTTACTTCCTCAAAGCATTGGTTGTGGGTTCTTATCCCATTTGGGACCAAACTTCAACACGTCTTTCTTCACACTTCTAAATATTCTTCATCCATCTCTAGCACTTATAATCAATCAAATTCATTGTATTATAACATATTCTAACCCAAAATAACTTTATACAAGCCATTTACTGCCTCAAAGCATTGTTTGTGGGTTCTTATCCCATTTGGGACCAAACTTCAACAAGTCTTTCTTCACACTTCTAAACATTCTTCATCCATCTCTAGCACTTGTAATCAATCAAATTCATTGTATTATAACATATTCTAACCCAAAATAACTTTATACAAGCCATTTACTACCTCAAAGCAATGTTTGTGGGTTCTTATCCTATTTCGGACCAAACTTCAACAAGTCTTTCTTCACACTTCTAAACATTCTTAATCCATCTCTAGCACTTGAAATCATTCAAATTCATTGTATTATAACATATTCTAACCCAAAATAACTTTATACAAGCCATTTACTGCCTCAAAGCATTGTTTGTGGGTTCTTATCCCATTTGGGACCAAACTTCAACAAGTCTTTCTTCACACTTCTAAACATTCTTCATCCATCTCTAGCACTTGTAATCAATCAAATTCATTGTATTATAACATATTCTAACCCAAAATAACTTTATACAAGCCATTTACTGCCTCAAAGCATTGTTTGTGGGTTCTTATCCCATTTGGGACCAAACTTCAACAAGTCTTTCTTCACACTTCTAAACATTCTTCATCCATCTCTAGCACTTGTAATCAATCAAATTCATTGTATTATAACATATTCTAACCCAAAATAACTTTATACAAGCCATTTACTGCCTCAAAGCATTGGTTGTGGGATCTTATCCCATTTGGGACCAAACTTCAACACGTCTTTCTTCACACTTCTAAACATTCTTCATCCATCTCTAGCACTTGTAATCAATCAAATTCATTGTATTATAACATATTCTAACACAAAATAACTTTATACAAGCCATTTACTGCCTCAAAGCATTGTTTGTGGGTTCTTATCCCATTTGGGACCAAACTTCAACAAGTCTTTCTTCACACTTCTAAACATTCTTCATCCTTCTCTAGCACTTGTAATCAATCAAATTCATTGTATTATAACATATTCTAACCCAAAATAACTTTATACAAGCCATTTACTGCCTCAAAGCATTGTTTGTGGGTTCTTATCCCATTTGGGACCAAACTTCAACAAGTGTTTCTTCACACTTCTAAACATTCTTCATCCATCTCTAGCCTTGAAATCAATCAAATTCATTGTATTATAACATATTCTAAACCAAAATAACTTTATACAATCCATTTACTTCCTCAAAGCATTGGTTGTGGGTTCTTATCCCATTTGGGACCAAACTTCAACACGTCTTTCTTCACACTTCTAAATATTCTTCATCCTTCTCTAGCACTTGTAATCAATCAAATTCATTGTATTATAACATATTCTAACTCAAAATAACTTTATACAAGCCATTTACTGCCTCAAAGCATTGTTTGTGGGTTCTTATCCCATTTGGGACCAAACTTTAACAAGTCTTTCTTCAAACTTCTAAACATTCTTCATCCATCTCTAGCACTTGTAATCAATCAAATTCATTGTATTATAACATATTCTAACCCAAAATAACTTTATACAAGCCATTTACTGCCTCAAAGCATTGTTTGTGGGTTCTTATCCCATTTGGGACCAAACTTCAACAAGTCTTTCTTCACACTTCTAAACATTCTTCATCCATCTATAGCACTTGTAATCAATCAAATTCATTGTATTATAACATATTCTAACACAAAATAACTTTATACAAGCCATTTACTGCCTCAAAGCATTGGTTGTGGGTTCTTATCCCATTTGGGACCAAACTTCAACACGTCTTTCTTCACACTTCGAAACATTCTTCATCCATCTCTAGCACTTGTAATCAATCAAATTCATTGTATTATAACATATTCTAACACAAAATAACTTTATACAAGCCATTTACTGCCTCAAAGCATTGTTTGTGGGTTCTTATCCCATTTGGGACCAAACTTCAACAAGTCTTTCTTCACACTTCTAAACATTCTTCATCCATCTCTAGCACTTGTAATCAATCAAATTCATTGTATTATAACATATTCTAACCCAAAATAACTTTATACAAGCCATTTACTACCTCAAAGCAATGTTTGTGGGTTCTTATCCCAGTTGGGACCAAACTTCAACAAGTGTTTCTTCACACTTCTAAACATTCTTCATCCATCTCTAGCACTTGAAATCAATCAAATTCATTGTATTATAACATATTCTAAACCAAAATAACTTTATACAATCCATTTACTGCCTCAAAGCATTGGTTGTGGGTTCTTATCCCATTTGGGACCAAACTTCAACACGTCTTTCTTCACACTTCTAAACATTCTTCATCCTTCTCTAGCACTTGTAATCAATCAAATTCATTGTATTATAACATATTCTAACACAAAATAACTTTATACAAGCCATTTACTGCCTCAAAGCATTGTTTGTGGGTTCTTATCCCATTTGGGACATAACTTCAACAAGTCTTTCTTCAAACTTCTAAACATTCTTTATCCATCTCTAGTACTTTTAATCAATCAAATTCATTGTATTATAACATATTCTAACACAAAATAACTTTATACAAGCCATTTACTGCCTCAAAGCATTGTTTGTGGGTTCTTATCCCATTTGGGACCAAACTTCAACAAGTCTTTCTTCAAACTTCTAAACATTCTTCATCCATCTCTAGCACTTGTAATCAATCAAATTCATTGTATTATAACATATTCTAACCCAAAATAACTTTATACAAGCCATTTACTGCCTTAAAGCATTGTTTGTGGGTTCTTATCCCATTTGGGACCAAACTTCAACACGTCTTTCTTCACACTTCTAAAAATTCTTCATCCATCTCTAGCACTTGTAATCAATCAAATTCATTGTATTATAACATATTCTAACACAAAATAACTTTATACAAGCCATTTACTGCCTCAAAGCATTGTTTGTGGGTTCTTATCCCATTTGGGACCAAACTTTAACAAGTCTTTCTTCACACTTCTAAACATTCTTCATCCATCTCTAGCACTTGTAATCAATCAAATTCATTGTATTATAACATATTCTAACCCAAAATAACTTTATACAAGCCATTTACTGCCTCAAAGCATTGGTTGTGGGTTCTTATCCCATTTGGGACCAAACTTCAACACGTCTTTCTTCACACTTCTAAACATTCTTCATCCATCTCTAGCACTTGTAATCAATCAAATTCATTGTATTATAACATATTCTAACCCAAAATAACTTTATACAAGCCATTTACTGCCTCAAAGCATTGTTTGTGGGTTCTTATCCCATTTGGGACCAAACTTCAACAAGTCTTTCTTCACACTTCTAAATATTCTTCATCCATCTCTAGCACTTGTAATCAATCAAATTCATTGTATTATAACATATTCTAACCCAAAATAACTTTATACAAGCCATTTACTGCCTCAAAGCATTGGTTGTGGGTTCTTATCCCATTTGGGACCAAACTTCAACACGTCTTTCTTCACACTTCTAAACATTCTTCATCCATCTCTAGCACTTGTAATCAATCAAATTCATTGTATTATAACATATTCTAACACAAAATAACTTTATACAAGCCATTTACTGCCTCAAAGCATTGGTTGTGGGTTCTTATCCCATTTGGGACCAAACTTCAACACGTCTTTCTTCACACTTCTAAACATTCTTCATCCATCTCTAGCACTTGTAATCAATCAAATTCATTGTATTATAACATATTCTAACCCAAAATAACTTTATACAAGCCATTTACTGCCTCAAAGCATTGTTTGTGGGTTCTTATCCCATTTGGGACCAAACTTCAACAAGTCTTTCTTCACACTTCTAAACATTCTTCATCCATCTCTAGCACTTGTAATCAATCAAATTCATTGTATTATAACATATTCTAACACAAAATAACTTTATACAAGCCATTTACTGCCTCAAAGCATTGTTTGTGGGTTCTTATCCCATTTGGGACCAAACTTCAACAAGTCTTTCTTCACACTTCTAAACATTCTTCATCCATCTCTAGCACTTGTAATCAATCAAATTCATTGTATTATAACATATTCTAACCCAAAATAACTTTATACAAGCCATTTACTACCTCAAAGCAATGTTTGTGGGTTCTTATCCCATTTGGGACCAAACTTCAACAAGTGTTTCTTCACACTTCTAAACATTCTTCATCCATCTCTAGCACTTGAAATCAATCAAATTCATTGTATTATAACATATTCTAAACCAAAATAACTTTATACAATCCATTTACTTCCTCAAAGCATTGGTTGTGGGTTCTTATCCCATTTGGGACCAAACTTCAACACGTCTTTCTTCACACTTCTAAACATTCTTCATCCTTCTCTAGCACTTGTAATCAATCAAATTCATTGTATTATAACATATTCTAACACAAAATAACTTTATACAAGCCATTTACTGCCTCAAAGCATTGTTTGTGGGTTCTTATCCCATTTGGGACATAACTTCAACAAGTCTTTCTTCAAACTTCTAAACATTCTTCATCCATCTCTAGCACTTGTAATCAATCAAATTCATTGTATTATAACATATTCTAACCCAAAATAACTTTATACAAGCCATTTACTGCCTCAAAGCATTGTTTGTGGGTTCTTATCCCATTTGGGACCAAACTTCAACAAGTCTTTCTTCAAACTTCTAAACATTCTTCATCCATCTCTAGCACTTGTAATCAATAAAATTCATTGTATTATAACATATTCTAACCCAAAATAACTTTATACAAGCCATTTACTGCCTCAAAGCATTGTTTGTGGGTTCTTATCCCATTTGGGACCAAACTTCAACAAGTCTTTCTTCACACTTCTAAACATTCTTCATCCATCTCTAGCACTTGTAATCAATCAAATTCATTGTATTATAACATATTCTAACCCAAAATAACTTTATACAAGCCATTTACTACATCAAAGCATTGTTTGTGGGTTCTTATCCCATTTGGGACCAAACTTCAACAAGTCTTTCTTCACACTTCTAAACATTCTTCATCCTTCTCTAGCACTTGTAATCAATCAAATTCATTGTATTATAACATATTCTAACACAAAATAACTTTATACTAGCCATTTACTGCCTCAAAGCATTGTTTGTGGGTTCTTATCCCATTTGGGACCAAACTTCAACAAGTCTTTCTTCACACTTCTAAACATTCTTCATCCATCTCTAGCACTTGTAATCAATCAAATTCATTGTATTATAACATATTCTAACCCAAAATAACTTTATACAAGCCATTTACTACCTCAAAGCAATGTTTGTGGGTTCTTATTTCATTTGGGACCAAACTTCAACAAGTCTTTCTTCACACTTCTAAACATTCTCCATCCATCTCTAGCACTTGAAATCAATCAAATTCATTGTATTATAACATATTCTAGCCCAAAATAACTTTATACAAGCCATTTACTACATCAAAGCATTGTTTGTGGGTTCTTATCCCATTTGGGACCAAACTTCAACAAGTCTTTCTTCACACTTCTAAACATTCTTCATCCTTCTCTAGCACTTGTAATCAATCAAATTCATTGTATTATAACATATTCTAACCCAAAATAACTTTATACAAGCCATTTACTGCCTCAAAGCATTGTTTGTGGGTTCTTATCCCATTTGGGACCAAACTTCAACAAGTCTTTCTTCACACTTCTAAACATTCTCCATCCATCTCTAGCACTTGAAATCAATCAAATTCATTGTATTATAACATATTCTAACCCAAAATAACTTTATACAAGCCATTTACTGCCTCAAAGCATTGTTTGTGGGTTCTTATCCCATTTGGGACCAAACTTCAACAAGTAATTCTTCACACTTCTAAACATTCTTAATCCATCTCTAGCACTTGAAATCATTCAAATTCATTGTATTATAACATATTCTAACCCAAAATAACTTTATACAAGCCATTTACTGCCTCAAAGCATTGTTTGTGGGTTCTTATCCCATTTGGGACCAAACTTCAACAAGTCTTTCTTCACACTTCTAAATATTCTTCATCCATCTCTAGCACTTGTAATCAATCAAATTCATTGTATTATAACATATTCTAACCCAAAATAACTTTATACAAGCCATTTACTACCTCAAAGCAATGTTTGTGGGTTCTTATCCCATTTGGGACCAAACTTCAACAAGTCTTTCTTCACACTTCTAAACATTCTTCATCCTTCTCTAGCACTTGTAATCAATCAAATTCATTGTATTATAACATATTCTAACCCAAAATGACTTTATACAAGCCATTTACTGCCTCAAAACATTGTTTGTGGGTTCTTATCCCATTTGGGACCAAACTTCAACAAGTGTTTCTTCACACTTCTAAACATTCTTCATCCATCTCTAGCACTTGAAATCAATCAAATTCATTGTATTATAACATATTCTAAACCAAAATAACTTTATACAATCCATTTACTTCCTCAAAGCATTGGTTGTGGGTTCTTATCCCATTTGGGACCAAACTTCAACACGTCTTTCTTCACACTTCTAAATATTCTTCATCCTTCTCTAGCACTTGTAATCAATCAAATTCATTGTATTATAACATATTCTAACCCAAAATAACTTTATACAATCCATTTACTGCCTCAAAGCATTGTTTGTGGGTTCTTATCCCATTTGGGACCAAACTTCAACAAGTCTTTCTTCAAACTTCTAAACATTCTTCATCCATCTCTAGCACTTGTAATCAATCAAATTCATTGTATTATAACATATTCTAACCCAAAATAACTTTATACAAGCCATTTACTGCCTCAAAGCATTGTTTGTGGGTTCTTATCCCATTTGGGACCAAACTTCAACAAGTCTTTCTTCACACTTCTAAACATTCTTCATCCATCTCTAGCACTTGTAATCAATCAAATTCATTGTATTATAACATATTCTAACCCAAAATAACTTTATACAAGCCATTTACTGCCTCAAAGCAATGTTTGTGGGTTCTTATCCCATTTGGGAGCAAACTTCAACAAGTCTTTCTTCACACTTCTAAACATTCTTCATCCATCTCTAGCACTTGAAATCATTCAAATTCATTGTATTATAACATATTCTAACCCAAAATAACTTTATACAAGCCATTTACTGCCTCAAAGCATTGTTTGTGGGTTCTTATCCCATTTGGGACGAAACTTCAACAAGTCTTTCTTCACACTTCTAAACATTCTTCATCCATCTCTAGCACTTGTAATCAATCAAATTCATTGTATTATAACATATTCTAACCCAAAATAACTTTATACAAGCCATTTACTGCCTCAAAGCATTGTTTGTGGGTTCTTATCCCATTTGGGACCAAACTTCAACAAGTCTTTCTTCACACTTCTAAACATTCTTCATCCATCTCTAGCACTTGTAATCAATCAAATTCATTGTATTATAACATATTCTAACCCAAAATAACTTTATACAATCCATTTACTGCCTCAAAGCATTGGTTGTGGGTTCTTATCCCATTTGGGACCAAACTTCAACACGTCTTTCTTCACACTTCTAAACATTCTTCATCCATCTCTAGCACTTGAAATAATTCAAATTCATTGTATTATAACATATTCTAACCCAAAATAACTTTATACAAGCCATTTACTGCCTCAAAGCATTGTTTGTGGGTTCTTATCCCATTTGGGACCAAACTTCAACAAGTCTTTCTTCAAACTTCTAAACATTCTTCATCCATCTCTAGCACTTGTAATCAATCAAATTCATTGTATTATAACATATTCTAACCCAAAATAACTTTATACAAGCCATTTACTGTAAGAATTTAAGATTAAGATCGACAAGAACAAGGAGAAGAATAAGCGGAAGTGAAGAAGAATGAAGAGAATAGGTGAGAGTAGAGATTCTAGAGAGTAGATGCGAGAATAGGGTTTTGGAGAAAGAGAAAGTCTCTCTTCTTACTTCATTAGGATCCTAGGTACAAACTACTTATATACATTACAAAATGAATAAACTATACAATGCAACAAGATATTTTCGGCACAACTTGCCAAGTGAAAGTGACATCTCTTGTTCTTAACAAAACATGTGACCATTGACTTAAAATGGCTCCAACGGTCACAAAGGATGCGCTTCAGCTTCTAGGAGCTTCTTTGGTGTGTGTATAAGGCCCAACAGCAACTAAGACTCGAGATGGATTGAAGTTGGCCCGAGATAAATTCGTGATGACCCGTACGGACAACTCGGAGCTAACTCGTACGGACGAGTGTGATCAATGGTAAGGTGGAGATAACATCTTCTTGCTCAATACTCCCCCTCAAGCTTTAACTGAATGAGTCAGAAGGTGAAGCTTGAACCATGAGCTCCCACCTCATTAAAAACCTTAGAGAATAAAACCACTTGGGAAAAATTTCTCATAAGGGAAAAAGAGTGTGGGAAAGAACAAGAAACTCATGGCCTTGTGAAGTCTCTAAGTCCGAGCTTATCATGAATGTACTCACATGTCTTCGCATCGGCTGCCTTGGTGAACACATCCGCAAGTTGCTCGGAGCTCTCGGTATAGCATGGTAGAACGACTCCAAGTCTAATTTGTTCCCGGACTTTATGGCAATCAACCTCTATATGCTTTGTACGTTCATGGAACACTGAATTTGACGCAATGTGTATGGCTGCTTCATTATCACAATGCATTGTGATTGGTTTGGATGACTCAACGCCAAGATCCTTGAGAAGAGCCTTGAGCCACATCAACTCGGTAGTGAGCTTCCTCATAGCTCTATACTCGGATTCAGCGCTTGAAAGAGATACCACCTTTTGCTTCTTACTCTTCCATGTGACGAGATTCCCTCCTATGAAAGTGCAATAGCCGGTTGTGGAACGTCTATCACTTCGATCACCCGCATAGTCCGCGTCACAATAGCCTACCAACTCGGTGTTTCCGTTGCATCCCATCCAAATTCCTTGGCCCGGAGCTCCTTTGATGTATTTCAATATCCGATTGACCATGTTCCAATGATGTGTAGTAGGGGCTTGCATGTGTTGGCTTACTTGATTCACTGCATAACATATGTCAGGCCGCGTGATAGTTAAGTATATAAGCTTACCGACCATGCGACGATATTGAGGGGCATCTTCAAACGGTTCATTCTCATGCTCCCCCTTAGTCTTATATGCATCTTCAAGAGGTGTATTAGCTGGTTTAGATCCTAGTTTCCCTGCTTCATTCAACAAATCAAGAGCATATTTCCTTTGAGATAAGAAGAGACCTTCCTTTGATCTACAAACTTCTATCCCAAGGAAATATTTGAGTTCACCTAAATCTTTAATATCAAATACAGATTTTAGAAATTCTTTAGTACTTTGAATACCTACCTTGTCATTCCCGGAGATGATAATATCATCTACATAAACGAGAATGACTATAATACCTTTTTGGCTTTGAATGGTGAAGAGTGTGTGATCAGCCTCGGATCGTTTGAACCCTCTCTCAAGTAATGTAGTACTTAGTTTGTGGTACCAAGCTCTTGGCGATTGCTTTAGTCCGTAGATGGCTTTCTTAAGTTTGAATACATTTCCCGGAGCGATAGTATTTTCTAGTCCCGGAGGTGGCTTCATGTAAACTTCATCTTCGAGTTCTCCTTGAAGAAACGCATTCTTTACGTCCATCTGCCAAAGATCCCATTCCAAGTTAGTAGCTAAGGAAAGCACAACCCTTACCGTGTGAAGTTTTGCAACCGGAGCAAATGTGTCTAGATAGTCCTCGCCATAAGTTTGTGTGAACCCTCTAGCCACGAGTCTCGCTTTGTAGCGTTCTATCCCCCCGTCACTCTTGTACTTGATAGTAAATAACCACCGGGAAGTGACCGCCTTCTTGCCGCGAGGAAGTGTTGCCTCATCCCATGTATTGTTGATTTCCATGGCTTTTGTCTCTTCAGCAACCGCATCTCTCCAAACTTTGTGTTCTTTGGCCTCTTCATAGGTTTGAGGAATCCAATGTTCATCAATACTTGTAAGGAAGGCTTGGTGTTCCGGTGGGAGATGGGCAAGAGTGCACACGGCTTGGATAGGGTGAGCCACGGCATTGTTGTTGTAGTAGACTCGGTTGTTCTTCCAAGTATCCGGATGCGACCGTATACGTTGGCTTCTCCTTAGGGGAATGGGCTCGTCCGGGTCATCATTATTACTCTCTTGTGGTGGAACGATGTCTTCGGATTGTCGTGCTTCCTCATCTTGATTTACATGTTCATCAAGTGATACATCTTCATTGAAGACTTCTTCTTCATGAGGTGTATTATCTGAATCTTGATCATGTGTAGTGGGTGAGGATGGCACATCATTGTTGGTGACACCAAGGCGTTCAAGGAGTATCTTGAGGTTAGTAGCTCTATCCGAAGAGGAGTAAGCTAAATCTTGAATCTCCTCCCAATTTCTTTCATCATAAAAGCCCTTAGATTCAATGAATTTCACATCACGAGACACATGAACACGTTTGGTTTCCGGAACATAACATTTGTATCCCTTTTGTGTGATGGAGTACCCAATGAACATTCCTTTCAAACTCTTTGCATCAAGCTTGTGTCGCATCTCTCCTGGAATTAAGACATAGCAAACACACCCAAACACGCGTAAGTGATTAATGGTAGGTTTAATTTTGTTTAGTACCTCATACGGGGAGACATCGTGTAACACTTTTGTGGGGATACGGTTGATTAGGTAACATGCGGAAGCTACAGCATCACTCCAAAAACGTTTAGGAACATTATTGTGGAACATCATGGACCGGGCAACTTCCATAAGGTGTCGGTTCTTCCTCTCCGCAACTCCATTTTGTTGTGGGGTGTAAGGGCAACTTGTTTGGTGGATGATCCCATGTTTGAGGAGATGAAGTTTAAAAGCTTGACTTGTGTATTCACCACCATTATCTGATCTTAAGATTTTAATCTTGGCATTATAGTGGTTAGTAACATAAGTTTGAAAATTTATAAAAGCTTCAAGGACCCTATCTTTTGTTGGAAGAAGAGTTAACCAAGTGAACTTAGATTTTTCATCAATAAAAGTGACAAAATACTTATGGCCTTCTCTAGATTGACAAGGAGAAGTCCACACATCCGAATGAATCAAGTCAAAACATTGTTCATAAATAGTACTAGATTTTGGAAACACGGATTTGCAATGTTTTCCAAGAATACAAGCCTCACATTCATCGGATTTAAAAGAAACATTAGGTAATAATAATCCTAAAGCACGAGAGTGAGGGTGTCCTAAGCGAGCATGCCAAATAGCATTATTAGTACTAGCAAGAAAAGAACTAAGATAAGTAGATAAAGGAGCAGCAAGCTTAGTATCCTCAAGCACATAAAGACCATCCTTAGTACCTCCTTGACCAAGCATCTTGCTTGTGTCAATATCCTGAAAGTATACATCATTAGGCCCAAAAATTGCATAACAATTAAGATCACTAGTAGCCTTTTTTACGGATAGGAGATTAGAAGTGAAGTTAGGCATGTAAAAAGCTTTAGAGTGCCTATCAAACAATTCTAAGGTTCCAATCCCTTTAACCGGTACTTTAGATCCATTAGCTATAATGACATTTCCTTCAGCCGGTTTAATGTTACTAATGAGACTAGAATCGCTAATCATATGATGTGATGCTCCGGAATCTACAATGAGAGGTTTAGTATGCTTAGAAGTAGTAAGAGCATGATAGTTTTTACCGGTGGACTCCTTTAAGGCCTTAATGAGTGCATCAAGGTCAGATCTTCTCACGAGCTCCGAAGATGCTGCTAAAGCCGCACCGCTTCCCTCATGAGTTTTGTCTTGAGTCTCGGTTGCTACATGTGCTCGAGGCTCCCTCCTTCCTCCTTCTGGTCGGAGATGGGGATTGAGCTTCCAACAAGTCTCTCTCGTGTGACCTTTGAATTTACAATGGTCACACCACCGTGAGTTGTATGACCCCTTCTTGTTGTTGTTGGAGTCATTCTTGTAGTAACCTTTGTTGGCGGTTGCAAGTTCACCTTTGTTGGCCGTGACTAGCTCACCTTTACCTCCAAAGAGCTCGAGAGACCCTTCTTCTTTTTGAATCTGAGAGCATACTTCTTCAAGACTTTGGAGTTTTTCAGCTCTTAGAATGTGCTTGATAAGACCATTGAAACAAGGGTTCAAGGTAAGTAGCAAGCCAAACACTTTGTCTTGCTCTCGCCTCTCATTCAGGACAGCCGGATCTATAGAGCTTGGGCGCAGCATTTCAAGTTCAGCCCACAAAGACCTGAACTTGCCAAAGTGTTGCTTGAACTCCATATCTCCTTGACTCAACTCATTGATGGCCTTTTTGACTTCAAAGACGCGATGAAGGTTTGCGGTGTCTCCATAAACCTTCTGGAGCGTATCCCATAGATCTTTTGCTGTCTCGCAATAGGAATATGCCTCAAGAATAGAAGCTTCAAGCGAGTTTTGAAGATAGGCAAGAACAGTTTGGTCTTCTTGAAACCACTTTTCTTCATCGATGAGGAGTGTCTCCTTTCCATCTTTGGTAGTTGTCTCCTTTGGTGCTTCTCCTTTCGAGATATGATTCCAAAGGCCTCGACCGCATAATGCGGTTTTGGTGGTTCTTGACCACAGCAAGTAGTTTCCTCCTTTGAGGGTAGTAGGAAGAACTAAAGCTTTAGTTGGGTCCATGACGAGAATAGAGGAGCCGATGGTTAGAGCTTTGGTTTAAAAAGGAAAAAGGTTTGAGAAATAAGTAACGAGCAAGGAGAGAATGAGATTAAGAGAAACCTGGCTCTGATACCATGTAAGAATTTAAGATTAAGATCGACAAGAACAAGGAGAAGAATAAGCGGAAGTGAAGAAGAATGAAGAGAATAGGTGAGAGTAGAGATTCTAGAGAATAGATGCGAGAATAGGGTTTTGGAGAAAGAGAAAGTCTCTCTTCTTACTTCATTAGGATCCTAGGTACAAGCTACTTATAACATTACAAAATGAATAAACTATACAATGCAACAAGATATTTTCGGCACAACTTGCCAAGTGAAAGTGACATCTCTTGTTCTTAACAAAACATGTGACCATTGACTTAAAATGGCTCCAACGGTCACAAAGGATGCGCTTCAGCTTCTAGGAGCTTCTTTGGTGTGTGTATAAGGCCCAACAGCAACTAAGACTCGAGATGGATTGAAGTTGGCCCGAGATAAATTCGTGATGACCCGTACGGACAACTCGTACGGACAACTCGGAGCTAACTCGTACGGACGAGTGTAATCAATGGTAAGGTGGAGATAACATCTTATTGCTCAATATTTACTGCCTCAAAGCATTGTTTGTGGGTTCTTATCCCATTTGGGACCAAACTTCAACAAGTCTTTCTTCAAACTTCTAAACATTCTTCATCCATCTCTAGCACTTGTAATCAATCAAATTCATTGTATTATAACATATTCTAACCCAAAATAACTTTATACAAGCCATTAACTGCCTCAAAGCATTGGTTGTGGGTTCTTATCCCATTTGGGACCAGATTTCAATAAGTATTTCTTCACACTTCTAAACATTCTTCATCCATCTCTACCACCTATAATCAATCAAATTCATTGTATTATAACATATTCTAACCCAATATAACTTTATACAAGCCATTTACTGCCTCAAAGCATTGGTTGTGGGTTCTTATCCCATTTGGGACCAGATTTCAATAAGTCTTTCTTCACACTTCTAAACATTCTTCATCCATCTCTAGTGTTTGTAATCAATCAAATTCATTGTATTATAACATATTCTAACCCAAAATAATTTTATACAATCCATTTACTGCCTCAAAGCATTGGTTGTGGGTTCTTATCCCATTTGGGACCAGATTTCAATAAGTCTTTCTTCACACTTCTAAGCATTCTTCATCCATCTCTAGCACTTGAAATCAATCAAATTCATTGTATTATAACATATTCTAGCCCAAAATAACTTTATACAAGCCATTTACTACATCAAAGCATTGTTTGTGGGTTCTTATCCCATTTGGGACCAAACTTCAACAAGTCTTTCTTCACACTTCTAAACATTCTTCATCCTTCTCTAGCACTTGTAATCAATCAAATTCATTGTATTATAACATATTCTAACCCAAAATAACTTTATACAAGCCATTTACTGCCTCAAAGCATTGTTTGTGGGTTCTTATCCCATTTGGGACCAAACTTCAACAAGTCTTTCTTCACACTTCTAAACATTCTTCATCCATCTCTAGCACTTGTAATCAATCAAATTCATTGTATTATAACATATTCTAACCCAAAATAACTTTATACAAGCCATTTACTACCTCAAAGCAATGTTTGTGGGTTCTTATCCCATTTGGGAGCAAACTTCAACAAGTCTTTCTTCACACTTCTAAACATTCTTAATCCATCTCTAGCACTTGAAATCATTCAAATTCATTGTATTATAACATATTCTAACCCAAAATAACTTTATACAAGCCATTTACTACATCAAAGCATTGTTTGTGGGTTCTTATCCCATTTGGGACTAGATTTCAATAAGACTTTCTTCACACTTCTAAACATTCTTCATCCATCTCTAGCACTTGTAATCAATCAAATTCATTGTATTATAACATAATCTAACCTAAAATAACTTTATACAATCCATTTACTGCCTCAAAGCATTGGTTGTGGGTTCTTATCCCATTTGGGACCAGATTTCAATAAGTCTTTCTTCACACTTCTAAACATTCTTCATCTATCTCTAGTGCTTGTAATCAATCAAATTCATTGTATTATAACATATTCTAACCCAAAATAACTTTATACAAGCCATTTACTGCCTCAAAGCATTGGTTGTGGGTTCTTATCCCATATGGGACCAGATTTCAATAAGTCTTTCTTCACACTTCTAAACATTCTTCATCCATCTCTAGTGCTTGTAATCAATCAAATTCATTGTATTATAACATAATCTAACCTAAAATAACTTTATACAATCCATTTACTGCCTCAAAGCATTGGTTGTGGGTTCTTATCCCATTTGGGACCAGATTTCAATAAGTCTTTCTTCACACTTCTAAACATTCTTCATCTATCTCTAGTGCTTGTAATCAATCAAATTCATTGTATTATAACATATTCTAACCCAAAATAACTTTATACAAGCCATTTACTGCCTCAAAGCATTGGTTGTGGGTTCTTATCCCATATGGGACCAGATTTCAATAAGTCTTTCTTCACACTTCTAAACATTCTTCATCCATCTCTAGTGCTTGTAATCAATCAAATTCATTGTATTATAACATATTCTAACCTAAAATAACTTTATACAATCCATTTACTGCCTCAAAGCATTGGTTGTGGGTTCTTATCCCATTTGGGACCAGATTTCAATAAGTCTTTCTTCACACTTCTAAACATTCTTCATCCATCTCTAGGACTTGTAATTAATCAAATTCATTGTATTATAACATATTCTAACCCAAAATAACTTTATACAAGCCATTTACTGCCTCAAAGCATTGGTTGTGGGTTCTTATCCCATTTGGGACCAGATTTCAATAAGTCTTTCTTCACACTTCTAAACATTCTTCATCCATCTCTAGTGCTTGTAATCAATCAAATTCATTGTATTATAACATATTCTAACCCAAAATAATTTTATACAATCCATTTACTGCCTCAAAGCATTGGTTGTGGGTTCTTATCCCATTTGGGACCAGATTTCAATAAGTCTTTCTTCACACTTCTAAGCATTCTTCATCCATGTCTAGCACTTGTAATCAATCAAATTTATTGTATTATAACATATTCTAACCTAAAATAACCTTATACAAGCCATTTACTGCCTCAAAGCAATGGTTGTGGGTTCTTATCCCATTTGGGACCAGATTTCAATAAGTCTTTCTTCACACTTCTAAACATTCTTCATCCATCTCTAGCACTTGTAATCAATCAAATTCATTGTATTATAACATAATCTAACCTAAAATAACTTTATACAAGCCATTTACTGCCTCAAAGCATTGGTTGTGGGTTCTTATCCCATTTGGGACCAGATTTCAATAAATCTTTCTTTACACTTCTGAACATTCTTCATCCATGTCTAGCACTTGTAATCAATCAAATTCATTGTATTATAACATATTCTAAGCTAAAATAACCTTATACAAGCCATTTACTGCCTCAAAGCAATGGTTGTGGGTTCTTATCCCATTTGGGACCAGATTTCAATAAGTCTTTCTTCACACTTCTAAACATTCTTCATCCATCTCTAGCACTTGTAATCAATCAAATTCATTGTATTATAACATATTCTAACCCAAAATAATTTTATACAATCCATTTACTGCCTCAAAGCATTGGTTGTGGGTTCTTATCCCATTTGGGACCAGATTTCAATAAGTCTTTCTTCACACTTCTAAGCATTCTTCATCCATGTCTAGCACTTGTAATCAATCAAATTTATTGTATTATAACATATTCTAACCTAAAATAACCTTATACAAGCCATTTACTGCCTCAAAGCAATGGTTGTGGGTTCTTATCCCATTTGGGACCAGATTTCAATAAGTCTTTCTTCACACTTCTAAACATTCTTCATCCATCTCTAGCACTTGTAATCAATCAAATTCATTGTATTATAACATAATCTAACCTAAAATAACTTTATACAATCCATTTACTGCCTCAAAGCATTGGTTGTGGGTTCTTATCCCATATGGGACCAGATTTCAATAAGTCTTTCTTCACACTTCTAAGCATTCTTCATCCATGTCTAGCACTTGTAATCAATCAAATTTATTGTATTATAACATATTCTAACCCAAAATAACCTTATACAAGCCATTTACTGCCTCAAAGCAATGGTTGTGGGTTCTTATCCCATTTGGGACCAGATTTCAATAAGTCTTTCTTCACACTTCTAAACATTCTTCATCTATCTCTAGTGCTTGTAATCAATCAAATTCATTGTATTATAACATATTCTAACCCAAAATAACTTTATACAAGCCATTTACTGCCTCAAAGCATTGGTTGTGGGTTCTTATCCCATATGGGACCAGATTTCAATAAGTCTTTCTTCACACTTCTAAACATTCTTCATCCATCTCTAGTGCTTGTAATCAATCAAATTCATTGTATTATAACATAATCTAACCTAAAATAACTTTATACAATCCATTTACTGCCTCAAAGCATTGGTTGTGGGTTCTTATCCCATTTGGGACCAGATTTCAATAAGTCTTTCTTCACACTTCTAAACATTCTTCATCTATCTCTAGTGCTTGTAATCAATCAAATTCATTGTATTATAACATATTCTAACCCAAAATAACTTTATACAAGCCATTTACTGCCTCAAAGCATTGGTTGTGGGTTCTTATCCCATATGGGACCAGATTTCAATAAGTCTTTCTTCACACTTCTAAACATTCTTCATCCATCTCTAGTGCTTGTAATCAATCAAATTCATTGTATTATAACATATTCTAACCTAAAATAACTTTATACAATCCATTTACTGCCTCAAAGCATTGGTTGTGGGTTCTTATCCCATTTGGGACCAGATTTCAATAAGTCTTTCTTCACACTTCTAAACATTCTTCATCCATCTCTAGGACTTGTAATTAATCAAATTCATTGTATTATAACATATTCTAACCCAAAATAACTTTATACAAGCCATTTACTGCCTCAAAGCATTGGTTGTGGGTTCTTATCCCATTTGGGACCAGATTTCAATAAGTCTTTCTTCACACTTCTAAACATTCTTCATCCATCTCTAGTGCTTGTAATCAATCAAATTCATTGTATTATAACATATTCTAACCCAAAATAATTTTATACAATCCATTTACTGCCTCAAAGCATTGGTTGTGGGTTCTTATCCCATTTGGGACCAGATTTAAATAAGTCTTTCTTCACACTTCTAAGCATTCTTCATCCATGTCTAGCACTTGTAATCAATCAAATTTATTGTATTATAACATATTCTAACCTAAAATAACCTTATACAAGCCATTTACTGCCTCAAAGCAATGGTTGTGGGTTCTTATCCCATTTGGGACCAGATTTCAATAAGTCTTTCTTCACACTTCTAAACATTCTTCATCCATCTCTAGCACTTGTAATCAATCAAATTCATTGTATTATAACATAATCTAACCTAAAATAACTTTATACAAGCCATTTACTGCCTCAAAGCATTGGTTGTGGGTTCTTATCCCATTTGGGACCAGATTTCAATAAATCTTTCTTTACACTTCTGAACATTCTTCATCCATGTCTAGCACTTGTAATCAATCAAATTCATTGTATTATAACATATTCTAAGCTAAAATAACCTTATACAAGCCATTTACTGCCTCAAAGCAATGGTTGTGGGTTCTTATCCCATTTGGGACCAGATTTCAATAAGTCTTTCTTCACACTTCTAAACATTCTTCATCCATCTCTAGCACTTGTAATCAATCAAATTCATTGTATTATAACATATTCTAACCCAAAATAATTTTATACAATCCATTTACTGCCTCAAAGCATTGGTTGTGGGTTCTTATCCCATTTGGGACCAGATTTCAATAAGTCTTTCTTCACACTTCTAAGCATTCTTCATCCATGTCTAGCACTTGTAATCAATCAAATTTATTGTATTATAACATATTCTAACCTAAAATAACCTTATACAAGCCATTTACTGCCTCAAAGCAATGGTTGTGGGTTCTTATCCCATTTGGGACCAGATTTCAATAAGTCTTTCTTCACACTTCTAAACATTCTTCATCCATCTCTAGCACTTGTAATCAATCAAATTCATTGTATTATAACATAATCTAACCTAAAATAACTTTATACAATCCATTTACTGCCTCAAAGCATTGGTTGTGGGTTCTTATCCCATATGGGACCAGATTTCAATAAGTCTTTCTTCACACTTCTAAACATTCTTCATCCATCTCTAGTGCTTGTAATCAATCAAATTCATTGTATTATAACATATTCTAACCCAAAATAACTTTATACAAGCCATTAACTGCCTCAAAGCATTGGTTGTGGGTTCTTATCCCATTTGGGACCAGATTTCAATAAGTATTTCTTCACACTTCTAAACATTCTTCATCCATCTCTACCACCTATAATCAATCAAATTCATTGTATTATAACATATTCTAACCCAATATAACTTTATACAAGCCATTAACTGCCTCAAAGCATTGGTTGTGGGTTCTTATCCCATTTGGGACCAGATTTCAATAAGTATTTCTTCACACTTCTAAACATTCTTCATCCATCTCTACCACCTATAATCAATCAAATTCATTGTATTATAACATATTCTAACCCAATATAACTTTATACAAGCCATTTACTGCGTCAAAGCATTGGTTGTGGGTTCTTATCTCATTTGGGACCAGATTTCAATAAGTCTTTCTTCACACTTCTAGACATTCTTCATCCATCTCTAGCACTTGTAATCAATCAAATTCATTGTATTATAACATATTCTAACCTAAAATAACTTTATACAATCCATTTACAGCCTCAAAGCATTGGTTGTGGGTTCTTATTCCATTTGGGACCAAATTTCAACAAGTCTTTCTTCACACTTCTAAAGATTCTTCATCCATCTCTACCACTTGTAATTAATCAAATTCATTGTATTATAACATATTCTAACCCAATATAACTTTATACAAGCCATTTACTGCCTCAAAGCATTGGTTGTGGGTTCTTATCCCATTTGGGACCAGATTTCAATAAGTCTTTCTTCACACTTCTAAACATTCTTCATCCATCTCTAGGACTTGTAATCAATCAAATTCATTGTATTATAACATAATCTAACCCAAAATAACTTTATACAAGCCATTTACTGCCTCAAAGCATTGGTTGTGGGTTCTTATCCCATTTGGGACTAGATTTCAATAAGTCTTTCTTCACACTTCTAAACATTCTTCATCCATCTCTACCACTTGTAATTAATCAAATTCATTGTATTATAACATATTCTAACCCAAAATAACTTTATACAAGCCATTTACTGCCTCAAAGCATTGGTTGTGGGTTCTTATCCCATGTGGGACCAGATTTCAATAAGTATTTCTTCACACTTCTAAACATTCTTCATCCATCTCTACCACCTATAATCAATCAAATTCATTGTGGTATAACATATTCTAACCCAATATAACTTTATACAAGCCATTTACTGCCTCAAAGCATTGGTTGTCGGTTCTTATCCCATTTGGGACTAGATTTCAATAAGTCTTTCTTCACACTTCTAAACATTCTTCATCCATCTCTAGTGCTTGTAATCAATCAAATTCATTGTATTATAACATATTCTAACCCAAAATAATTTTATACAATCCATTTACTGCCTCAAAGCATTGGTTGTGGGTTCTTATCCCATTTGGGACCAGATTTCAATAAGTCTTTCTTCACACTTCTAAGCATTCTTCATCCATGTCTAGCACTTGTAATCAATCAAATTTATTGTATTATAACATATTCTAACCTAAAATAACCTTATACAAGCCATTTACTGCCTCAAAGCAATGGTTGTGGGTTCTTATCCCATTTGGGACCAGATTTCAATAAGTCTTTCTTCACACTTCTAAACATTCTTCATCCATCTCTAGCACTTGTAATCAATCAAATTCATTGTATTATAACATAATCTAACCTAAAATAACTTTATACAAGCCATTTACTGCCTCAAAGCATTGGTTGTGGGTTCTTATCCCATTTGGGACCAGATTTCAATAAGTCTTTCTTCACACTTCTAAACATTCTTCATCCATCTCTAGTGCTTGTAATCAATCAAATTCATTGTATTATAACATATTCTAACCCAAAATAATTTTATACAATCCATTTACTGCCTCAAAGCATTGGTTGTGGGTTCTTATCCCATTTGGGACCAGATTTCAATAAGTCTTTCTTCACACTTCTAAGCATTCTTCATCCATGTCTAGCACTTGTAATCAATCAAATTTATTGTATTATAACATATTCTAACCTAAAATAACCTTATACAAGCCATTTACTGCCTCAAAGCAATGGTTGTGGGTTCTTATCCCATTTGGGACCAGATTTCAATAAGTCTTTCTTCACACTTCTAAACATTCTTCATCCATCTCTAGCACTTGTAATCAATCAAATTCATTGTATTATAACATAATCTAACCTAAAATAACTTTATACAATCCATTTACTGCCTCAAAGCATTGGTTGTGGGTTCTTATCCCATTTAGGACCAGATTTCAATAAGTCTTTCTTCAGACTTCTAAACATTCTTCATCCATCTCTAGGACTTGTAATTAATCAAATTCATTGTATTATAACATATTCTAACCCAATATAACTTTATACAAGCCATTTACTGCCTCAAAGCATTGGTTGTGGGTTCTTATCCCATTTAGGACCAGATTTCAATAAGTCTTTCTTCACACTTCTAAACATTCTTCATCCATCTCTAGTGCTTGTAATCAATCAAATTCATTGTATTATAACATATTCTAACCCAAAATAACTTTATACAAGCCATTAACTGCCTCAAAGCATTGGTTGTGGGTTCTTATCCCATTTGGGACCAGATTTCAATAAGTATTTCTTCACACTTCTAAACATTCTTCATCCATCTCTACCACCTATAATCAATCAAATTCATTGTATTATAACATATTCTAACCCAATATAACTTTATACAAGCCATTTACTGCCTCAAAGCATTGGTTGTGGGTTCTTATCCCATTTGGGACCAGATTTCAATAAGTCTTTCTTCACACTTCTAGACATTCTTCATCCATCTCTAGCACTTGTAATCAATCAAATTCATTGTATTATAACATATTCTAACCTAAAATAACTTTATACAATCCATTTACAGCCTCAAAGCATTGGTTGTGGGTTCTTATTCCATTTGGGACCAAATTTCAACAAGTCTTTCTTCACACTTCTAAAGATTCTTCATCCATCTCTACCACTTGTAATTAATCAAATTCATTGTATTATAACATATTCTAACCCAATATAACTTTATACAAGCCATTTACTGCCTCAAAGCATTGGTTGTGGGTTCTTATCCCATTTGGGACCAGATTTCAATAAGTCTTTCTTCACACTTCTAAACATTCTTCATCCATCTCTAGGACTTGTAATCAATCAAATTCATTGTATTATAACATAATCTAACCCAAAATAACTTTATACAAGCCATTTACTGCCTCAAAGCATTGGTTGTGGGTTCTTATCCCATTTGGGACCAGATTTCAATAAGTCTTTCTTCACACTTCTAGACATTCTTCATCCATCTCTAGCACTTGTAATCAATCAAATTCATTGTATTATAACATATTCTAACCTAAAATAACTTTATACAATCCATTTACAGCCTCAAAGCATTGGTTGTGGGTTCTTATTCCATTTGGGACCAAATTTCAACAAGTCTTTCTTCACACTTCTAAAGATTCTTCATCCATCTCTACCACTTGTAATTAATCAAATTCATTGTATTATAACATATTCTAACCCAATATAACTTTATACAAGCCATTTACTGCCTCAAAGCATTGGTTGTGGGTTCTTATCCCATTTGGGACCAGATTTCAATAAGTCTTTCTTCACACTTCTAAACATTCTTCATCCATCTCTAGGACTTGTAATCAATCAAATTCATTGTATTATAACATAATCTAACCCAAAATAACTTTATACAAGCCATTTACTGCCTCAAAGCATTGGTTGTGGGTTCTTATCCCATTTGGGACTAGATTTCAATAAGTCTTTCTTCACACTTCTAAACATTCTTCATCCATCTCTACCACTTGTAATTAATCAAATTCATTGTATTATAACATATTCTAACCCAAAATAACTTTATACAAGCCATTTACTGCCTCAAAGCATTGGTTGTGGGTTCTTATCCCATGTGGGACCAGATTTCAATAAGTATTTCTTCACACTTCTAAACATTCTTCATCCATCTCTACCACCTATAATCAATCAAATTCATTGTGGTATAACATATTCTAACCCAATATAACTTTATACAAGCCATTTACTGCCTCAAAGCATTGGTTGTCGGTTCTTATCCCATTTGGGACTAGATTTCAATAAGTCTTTCTTCACACTTCTAAACATTCTTCATCCATCTCTAGTGCTTGTAATCAATCAAATTCATTGTATTATAACATATTCTAACCCAAAATAATTTTATACAATCCATTTACTGCCTCAAAGCATTGGTTGTGGGTTCTTATCCCATTTGGGACCAGATTTCAATAAGTCTTTCTTCACACTTCTAAGCATTCTTCATCCATGTCTAGCACTTGTAATCAATCAAATTTATTGTATTATAACATATTCTAACCTAAAATAACCTTATACAAGCCATTTACTGCCTCAAAGCAATGGTTGTGGGTTCTTATCCCATTTGGGACCAGATTTCAATAAGTCTTTCTTCACACTTCTAAACATTCTTCATCCATCTCTAGCACTTGTAATCAATCAAATTCATTGTATTATAACATAATCTAACCTAAAATAACTTTATACAAGCCATTTACTGCCTCAAAGCATTGGTTGTGGGTTCTTATCCCATTTGGGACCAGATTTCAATAAGTCTTTCTTCACACTTCTAAACATTCTTCATCCATCTCTAGTGCTTGTAATCAATCAAATTCATTGTATTATAACATATTCTAACCCAAAATAATTTTATACAATCCATTTACTGCCTCAAAGCATTGGTTGTGGGTTCTTATCCCATTTGGGACCAGATTTCAATAAGTCTTTCTTCACACTTCTAAGCATTCTTCATCCATGTCTAGCACTTGTAATCAATCAAATTTATTGTATTATAACATATTCTAAGCTAAAATAACCTTATACAAGCCATTTACTGCCTCAAAGCAATGGTTGTGGGTTCTTATCCCATTTGGGACCAGATTTCAATAAGTCTTTCTTCACACTTCTAAACATTCTTCATCCATCTCTAGCACTTGTAATCAATCAAATTCATTGTATTATAACATAATCTAACCTAAAATAACTTTATACAATCCATTTACTGCCTCAAAGCATTGGTTGTGGGTTCTTATCCCATTTGGGACCAGATTTCAATAAGTCTTTCTTCAGACTTCTAAACATTCTTCATCCATCTCTAGGACTTGTAATTAATCAAATTCATTGTATTATAACATATTCTAACCCAATATAACTTTATACAAGCCATTTACTGCCTCAAAGCATTGGTTGTGGGTTCTTATCCCATTTAGGACCAGATTTCAATAAGTCTTTCTTCACACTTCTAAACATTCTTCATCCATCTCTAGTGCTTGTAATCAATCAAATTCATTGTATTATAACATATTCTAACCCAAAATAACTTTATACAAGCCATTAACTGCCTCAAAGCATTGGTTGTGGGTTCTTATCCCATTTGGGACCAGATTTCAATAAGTATTTCTTCACACTTCTAAACATTCTTCATCCATCTCTACCACCTATAATCAATCAAATTCATTGTATTATAACATATTCTAACCCAATATAACTTTATACAAGCCATTTACTGCCTCAAAGCATTGGTTGTGGGTTCTTATCCCATTTGGGACCAGATTTCAATAAGTCTTTCTTCACACTTCTAGACATTCTTCATCCATCTCTAGCACTTGTAATCAATCAAATTCATTGTATTATAACATATTCTAACCTAAAATAACTTTATACAATCCATTTACAGCCTCAAAGCATTGGTTGTGGGTTCTTATTCCATTTGGGACCAAATTTCAACAAGTCTTTCTTCACACTTCTAAAGATTCTTCATCCATCTCTACCACTTGTAATTAATCAAATTCATTGTATTATAACATATTCTAACCCAATATAACTTTATACAAGCCATTTACTGCCTCAAAGCATTGGTTGTGGGTTCTTATCCCATTTGGGACCAGATTTCAATAAGTCTTTCTTCACACTTCTAAACATTCTTCATCCATCTCTAGGACTTGTAATCAATCAAATTCATTGTATTATAACATAATCTAACCCAAAATAACTTTATACAAGCCATTTACTGCCTCAAAGCATTGGTTGTGGGTTCTTATCCCATTTGGGACCAGATTTCAATAAGTCTTTCTTCACACTTCTAAACATTCTTCATCCATCTCTACCACTTGTAATTAATCAAATTCATTGTATTATAACATATTCTAACCCAAAATAACTTTATACAAGCCATTTACTGCCTCAAAGCATTGGTTGTGGGTTCTTATCCCATGTGGGACCAGATTTCAATAAGTATTTCTTCACACTTCTAAACATTCTTCATCCATCTCTACCACCTATAATCACTCAAATTCATTGTGGTATAACATATTCTAACCCAATATAACTTTATACAAGCCATTTACTGCCTCAAAGCATTGGTTGTCGGTTCTTATCCCATTTGGGACTAGATTTCAATAAGTCTTTCTTCACACTTCTAAACATTCTTCATCCATCTCTAAGGCTTGTAATCAATCAAATTCATTGTATTATAACATATTCTAACCCAATATAACTTTATACAAGCCATTTACTGCCTCAAAGCATTGGTTGTGGGTTCTTATTCCATTTGGGACCAAATTTCAACAAGTCTTTCTTCACACTTCTAAAGATTCTTCATCCATCTCTACCACTTGTAATTAATCAAATTCATTGTATTATAACATATTCTAACCCAATATAACTTTATACAAGCCATTTACTGCCTCAAAGCATTGGTTGTGGGTTCTTATCCCATTTGGGACCAGATTTCAATAAGTCTTTCTTCACACTTCTAAACATTCTTCATCCATCTCTAGGACTTGTAATCAATCAAATTCATTGTATTATAACATAATCTAACCCAAAATAACTTTATACAAGCCATTTACTGCCTCAAAGCATTGGTTGTGGGTTCTTATCCCATTTGGGACCAGATTTCAATAAGTCTTTCTTCACACTTCTAGACATTCTTCATCCATCTCTAGCACTTGTAATCAATCAAATTCATTGTATTATAACATATTCTAACCTAAAATAACTTTATACAATCCATTTACAGCCTCAAAGCATTGGTTGTGGGTTCTTATTCCATTTGGGACCAAATTTCAACAAGTCTTTCTTCACACTTCTAAAGATTCTTCATCCATCTCTACCACTTGTAATTAATCAAATTCATTGTATTATAACATATTCTAACCCAATATAACTTTATACAAGCCATTTACTGCCTCAAAGCATTGGTTGTGGGTTCTTATCCCATTTGGGACCAGATTTCAATAAGTCTTTCTTCACACTTCTAAACATTCTTCATCCATCTCTAGGACTTGTAATCAATCAAATTCATTGTATTATAACATAATCTAACCCAAAATAACTTTATACAAGCCATTTACTGCCTCAAAGCATTGGTTGTGGGTTCTTATCCCATTTGGGACCAGATTTCAATAAGTCTTTCTTCACACTTCTAAACATTCTTCATCCATCTCTACCACTTGTAATTAATCAAATTCATTGTATTATAACATATTCTAACCCAAAATAACTTTATACAAGCCATTTACTGCCTCAAAGCATTGGTTGTGGGTTCTTATCCCATGTGGGACCAGATTTCAATAAGTATTTCTTCACACTTCTAAACATTCTTCATCCATCTCTACCACCTATAATCACTCAAATTCATTGTGGTATAACATATTCTAACCCAATATAACTTTATACAAGCCATTTACTGCCTCAAAGCATTGGTTGTCGGTTCTTATCCCATTTGGGACTAGATTTCAATAAGTCTTTCTTCACACTTCTAAACATTCTTCATCCATCTCTAAGGCTTGTAATCAATCAAATTCATTGTATTATAACATATTCTAACCCAATATAACTTTATACAAGCCATTTACTGCCTCAAAGCATTGGTTGTGGGTTCTTATCCCATTTGGGACCAGATTTCAATAAGTCTTTCTTCACACTTCTAAACATTCTTCATCCATCTCTAGGGCTTGTAATCAATCAAATTCATTGTATTATAACATATTCTAACCCAATATAACTTTATACAAGCCATTTACTCCCTCAAAGCATTGGTTGTGGGTTCTTATCCCGTTTGGGACCAGATTTCAATAAGTCTTTCTTCACACTTCTAAACATTCTTCATCCATCTCTAGGTCTTGTAATCAATCAAATTCATTGTATTATAACATAATCTAACCCAAAATAACTTTATACATGCCATTTACTGCGTCAAAGCATTGGTTGTGGGTTCTTATCCCATTTGGGACAAGATTTCAATAAGTCTTTCTTCACACTTCTAAGCATTCTTCATCCATCTCTAGCACTTGTAATCAATCAAATTCATTGTATTATAACATATTCTAACCCAAAATAACTTTATACAATCCATTTACTGCCTCAAAGCATTGGTTGTGGGTTCTTATCCCATTTGGGAACAGATTTCAATAAGTCTTTCTTCACACTTCTAAACATTCTTCATCCATCTCTAGGACTTGTAATCAATCAAATTCATTGTATTATAACATAATCTAACCCAAAATAACTTTATACAAGCCATTTACTTCCTCAAAGCATTGGTTGTGGGTTCTTATCCCATTTGGGACCAGATTTCAATAAGTCTTTCTTCACACTTCTAAACATTCTTCATCCATCTCTAGGACTTGTAATCAATCAAATTCATTGTATTATAACATATTCTAACCTAAAATAAGTTTATACAAGCCATTTACTGCCTCAAAGCATTGGTTGTGGGTTCTTATCCCATTTGGGACCAGATTTCAATAAGTCTTTCTTTACACTTCTGAACATTCTTCATCCACGTCTAGCACTTGTAATCAATCAAATTCATTGTATTATAACATATTCTAACCCAATATAACTTTATACAAGCCATTTACTGCCTCAAAGCATTGGTTGTGGGTTCTTATCCCATTTGGGACCAGATTTCAATAAGTCTTTCTTCACACTTCTAAACATTCTTCATCCATCTCTAGGGCTTGTAATCAATCAAATTCATTGTATTATAACATATTCTAACCCAATATAACTTTATACAAGCCATTTACTGCCTCAAAGCATTGGTTGTGGGTTCTTATCCCATTTGGGACCACATTTCAATAAGTCTTTCTTCACACTTTTATACATTCTTCATCCATCTCTAGGTCTTGTAATCAATCAAATTCATTGTATTATAACATAATCTAACCCAAAATAACTTTATACAAGCCATTTACTGCGTCAAAGCATTGGTTGTGGGTTCTTATCCCATTTGGGACAAGATTTCAATAAGTCTTTCTTCACACTTCTAAGCATTCTTCATCCATCTCTAGCACTTGTAATCAATCAAATTCATTGTATTATAACATATTCTAACCCAAAATAACTTTATACAATCCATTTACTGCCTCAAAGCATTGGTTGTGGGTTCTTATCCCATTTGGGACCAGATTTCAATAAGTCTTTCTTCAGACTTCTAAACATTCTTCATCCATCTCTAGGACTTGTAATTAATCAAATTCATTGTATTATAACATATTCTAACCCAATATAACTTTATACAAGCCATTTACTGCCTCAAAGCATTGGTTGTGGGTTCTTATCCCATTTAGGACCAGATTTCAATAAGTCTTTCTTCACACTTCTAAACATTCTTCATCCATCTCTAATGCTTGTAATCAATCAAATTCATTGTATTATAACATATTCTAACCCAAAATAACTTTATACAAGCCATTAACTGCCTCAAAGCATTGGTTGTGGGTTCTTATCCCATTTGGGACCAGATTTCAATAAGTATTTCTTCACACTTCTAAACATTCTTCATCCATCTCTACCACCTATAATCAATCAAATTTATTGTATTATAACATATTCTAACCCAATATAACTTTATACAAGCCATTTACTGCCTCAAAGCATTGGTTGTGGGTTCTTATCCCATTTGGGACCAGATTTCAATAAGTCTTTCTTCACACTTCTAGACATTCTTCATCCATCTCTAGCACTTGTAATCAATCAAATTCATTGTATTATAACATATTCTAACCTAAAATAACTTTATACAATCCATTTACAGCCTCATAGCATTGGTTGTGGGTTCTTATTCCATTTGGGACCAAATTTCAACAAGTCTTTCTTCACACTTCTAAAGATTCTTCATCCATCTCTACCACTTGTAATTAATCAAATTCATTGTATTATAACATATTCTAACCCAATATAACTTTATACAAGCCATTTACTGCCTCAAAGCATTGGTTGTGGGTTCTTATCCCATTTGGGACCAGATTTCAATAAGTCTTTCTTCACACTTCTAAACATTCTTCATCCATCTCTAGGACTTGTAATCAATCAAATTCATTGTATTATAACATATTCTAACCTAAAATAAGTTTATACAAGCCATTTACTGCCTCAAAGCATTGGTTGTGGGTTCTTATCCCATTTGGGACCAGATTTCAATAAGTCTTTCTTTACACTTCTGAACATTCTTCATCCACGTCTAGCACTTGTAATCAATCAAATTCATTGTATTATAACATATTCTAACCCAATATAACTTTATACAAGCCATTTACTGCCTCAAAGCATTGGTTGTGGGTTCTTATCCCATTTGGGACCAGATTTCAATAAGTCTTTCTTCACACTTCTAAACATTCTTCATCCATCTCTAGGACTTGTAATCAATCAAATTCATTGTATTATAACATAATCTAACCCAAAATAACTTTATACAAGCCATTTACTTCCTCAAAGCATTGGTTGTGGGTTCTTATCCCATTTGGGACCAGATTTCAATAAGTCTTTCTTCACACTTCTAAACATTCTTCATCCATCTCTACCACTTGTAATTAATCAAATTCATTGTATTATAACATATTCTAAACCAAAATAACTTTATACAAGCCATTTACTGCCTCAAAGCATTGGTTGTGGGTTCTTATCCCATGTGGGACCAGATTTCAATAAGTATTTCTTCACACTTCTAAACATTCTTCAACCATCTCTACCACCTATAATCACTCAAATTCATTGTGGTATAACATATTCTAACCCAATATAACTTTATACAAGCCATTTACTGCCTCAAAGCATTGGTTGTGGGTTCTTATCCCATTTGGGACCAGATTTCAATAAGTCTTTCTTCACACTTCTAGACATTCTTCATCCATCTCTAGCACTTGTAATCAATCAAATTCATTGTATTATAACATATTCTAACCTAAAATAACTTTATACAATCCATTTACAGCCTCATAGCATTGGTTGTGGGTTCTTATTCCATTTGGGACCAAATTTCAACAAGTCTTTCTTCACACTTCTAAAGATTCTTCATCCATCTCTACCACTTGTAATTAATCAAATTCATTGTATTATAACATATTCTAACCCAATATAACTTTATACAAGCCATTTACTGCCTCAAAGCATTGGTTGTGGGTTCTTATCCCATTTGGGACCAGATTTCAATAAGTCTTTCTTCACACTTCTAAACATTCTTCATCCATCTCTAGGACTTGTAATCAATCAAATTCATTGTATTATAACATATTCTAACCTAAAATAAGTTTATACAAGCCATTTACTGCCTCAAAGCATTGGTTGTGGGTTCTTATCCCATTTGGGACCAGATTTCAATAAGTCTTTCTTTACACTTCTGAACATTCTTCATCCACGTCTAGCACTTGTAATCAATCAAATTCATTGTATTATCACATATTCTAACCCAATATAACTTTATACAAGCCATTTACTGCCTCAAAGCATTGGTTGTGGGTTCTTATCCCATTTGGGACCAGATTTCAATAAGTCTTTCTTCACACTTCTAAACATTCTTCATCCATCTCTAGGACTTGTAATCAATCAAATTCATTGTATTATAACATAATCTAACCCAAAATAACTTTATACAAGCCATTTACTTCCTCAAAGCATTGGTTGTGGGTTCTTATCCCATTTGGGACCAGATTTCAATAAGTCTTTCTTCACACTTCTAAACATTCTTCATCCATCTCTACCACTTGTAATTAATCAAATTCATTGTATTATAACATATTCTAACCCAAAATAACTTTATACAAGCCATTTACTGCCTCAAAGCATTGGTTGTGGGTTCTTATCCCATGTGGGACCAGATTTCAATAAGTATTTCTTCACACTTCTAAACATTCTTCAACCATCTCTACCACCTATAATCACTCAAATTCATTGTGGTATAACATATTCTAACCCAATATAACTTTATACAAGCCATTTACTGCCTCAAAGCATTGGTTGTCGGTTCTTATCCCATTTGGGACTAGATTTCAATAAGTCTTTCTTCACACTTCTAAACATTCTTCATCCATCTCTAAGGCTTGTAATTAATCAAATTCATTGTATTATAACATATTCTAACCCAATATAACTTTATACAAGCCATTTACTGCCTCAAAGCATTGGTTGTGGGTTCTTATCCCATTTGGGACCAGATTTCAATAAGTCTTTCTTCACACTTCTAAACATTCTTCATCCATCTCTAGGGCTTGTAATCAATCAAATTCATTGTATTATAACATATTCTAACCCAATATAACTTTATACAAGCCATTTACTGCCTCAAAGTGATACACGCTCCGAATGGCTAACGGACGGACATAAAGGGTTTATCGAGTTGGCCTTCGCTCTCTCTCGATGGAACCACAAACAAAGAAGAATCGATCGATGGAACGATGGATAGACGTGATTGACTCGCTCAATCAATGGACGAACAAGAGGGATGAATCACTCAACACACTCTTAATCCGCAGCTTCTATAGAATAAAGTGAATCTCACACTTAAGTCTAAAGAACACACAAACAAAAGTTATTACTCGGACTTTGTAAAGAAGAAAACGGCTTCTTATAAATTTCAATGATCAAGGGTACTTTACAATGAATCACGAGCTGAGCTTTTATAGGCTCAATATACAACGGTCCTAGAGTCTAAAACAAGAAAACAAATCGCAAAAACATAAAGAATATGGCCGTTGGAGCTTTGATGACAAAATCGGCCAAAATAAGGAAAGTCTTGTAGCTTGTATCTTGAGAGCTTGGGAAGATAGGTGCGACATCTTGGGACTCTCTGGAATGTTTTGAGTATCTCTAAAACGCAGCATCTTGGATAGAGAAAGAGCCGTTGTAGATTAAAAGCTCCAAGTGTGAATGCTTCTAGAATAGGAAAGTAGAGGTGCAAGAGGATTCGCCTAATCCTCTGGATGCTGGTGCATAGTGTGGCATCTTGGATTGTCTCTAGATGATAAAGAAGTTCTCCAGGTCGCCAAACATAAGACTCAAAGGAACCAAATAAGGAAAGTTCCATTTTCGGCGACATATGGCCCTCGGGTAAGGCCACATGAGTAAGTGCAAATCCAACTCGAACCAGGGGTGGTTTGGTTCGATCATAATGCTCCATATGGTCTATTTGGTGGTGAATAATGAAGCCGCAGCCAAATGAACGAGTGGATTCTCCAAACCGTGATTTAGCTCGCCAATGGGCATGTCCGAGGAGGCTCTCATGTCCATCTCTCAAAATACCTCGATGATGGACTGATGTTTCTCGATCATTCCTCTTAAAATGCCCATATTGTGGATGGAATTTGAATCCCAGCTTGAATATACGTGTGGTTTGGTCGGTGGTTCCACACGCTTGCTCATGGAACGGTTGAAATGGGTTTTCCTGAACCATCTTGATTTCTGTTCGTTCGTCTTCAATTCTGGCTCGATAGATATTCCTAAAATGTGTGATTTGCTGATGAATCTTCATTATAGGTCGAGGAAAGTCTTCATGTGGTTGATGGAAATGAACATGGTACGGTACGGATGGGTCGTCATGGGCAGTCTTCATTCTGGTCCGTTTATTTCTGATTCCTTCTGAACCGTTAGTCTTCTTAGGGTTGATTTTATGGTAAATAATCAATCCTAGGCCATGTGCTTCATCGGAACTCCATTTGGGCAAGAATCCTTCATTTTTGTCCGGTATGGTTGGTTTTAGGCTTGAACCGGCTGGTCTGGTTTGATCCTCGTATGATGTGGTTTGGATGTCCTCATCACAAAGCATTGGTTGTGGGTTCTTATCCCATTTGGGACCAGATTTCAATAAGTCTTTCTTCACACTTCTAAACATTCTTCATCCATCTCTAGGTCTTGTAATCAATCAAATTCATTGTATTATAACATAATCTAACCCAAAATAACTTTATACAAGCCATTTACTGCGTCAAAGCATTGGTTGTGGGTTCTTATCCCATTTGGGACAAGATTTCAATAAGTCTTTCTTCACACTTCTAAGCATTCTTCATCCATCTCTAGCACTTGTAATCAATCAAATTCATTGTATTATAACATATTCTAACCCAAAATAACTTTATACAATCCATTTACTGCCTCAAAGCATTGGTTGTGGGTTCTTATCCCATTTGGGACCAGATTTCAATAAGTCTTTCTTCACACTTCTAAACATTCTTCATCCATCTCTAGGACTTGTAATCAATCAAATTCATTGTATTATAACATAATCTAACCCAAAATAACTTTATACAAGCCATTTACTTCCTCAAAGCATTGGTTGTGGGTTCTTATCCCATTTGGGACCAGATTTCAATAAGTCTTTCTTCACACTTCTAAACATTCTTCATCCATCTCTAGGACTTGTAATCAATCAAATTCATTGTATTATAACATATTCTAACCTAAAATAAGTTTATACAAGCCATTTACTGCCTCAAAGCATTGGTTGTGGGTTCTTATCCCATTTGGGACCAGATTTCAATAAGTCTTTCTTTACACTTCTGAACATTCTTCATCCACGTCTAGCACTTGTAATCAATCAAATTCATTGTATTATAACATATTCTAACCCAATATAACTTTATACAAGCCATTTACTGCCTCAAAGCATTGGTTGTGGGTTCTTATCCCATTTGGGACCAGATTTCAATAAGTCTTTCTTCACACTTCTAAACATTCTTCATCCATCTCTAGGGCTTGTAATCAATCAAATTCATTGTATTATAACATATTCTAACCCAATATAACTTTATACAAGCCATTTACTGCCTCAAAGCATTGGTTGTGGGTTCTTATCCCATTTGGGACCAGATTTCAATAAGTCTTTCTTTACACTTCTGAACATTCTTCATCCACGTCTAGCACTTGTAATCAATCAAATTCATTGTATTATAACATATTCTAACCCAATATAACTTTATACAAGCCATTTACTGCCTCAAAGCATTGGTTGTGGGTTCTTATCCCATTTGGGACCAGATTTCAATAAGTCTTTCTTCACACTTCTAAACATTCTTCATCCATCTCTAGGGCTTGTAATCAATCAAATTCATTGTATTATAACATATTCTAACCCAATATAACTTTATACAAGCCATTTACTGCCTCAAAGCATTGGTTGTGGGTTCTTATCCCATTTGGGACCAGATTTCAATAAGTCTTTCTTCACACTTTTAAACATTCTTCATCCATCTTTAGGACTTGTAATCAATCAAATTCATTGTATTATAACATATTCTAACCTAAAATAAGTTTATACAAGCCATTTACTGCCTCAAAGCATTGGTTGTGGGTTCTTATCCCATTTGGGACCAGATTTCAATAAGTCTTTCTTTACACTTCTGAACATTCTTCATCCACGTCTAGCACTTGTAATCAATCAAATTCATTGTATTATAACATATTCTAACCCAATATAACTTTATACAAGCCATTTACTGCCTCAAAGCATTGGTTGTGGGTTCTTATCCCATTTGGGACCAGATTTCAATAAGTCTTTCTTCACACTTCTAAACATTCTTCATCCATCTCTAGGACTTGTAATCAATCAAATTCATTGTATTATAACATAATCTAACCCAAAATAACTTTATACAAGCCATTTACTTCCTCAAAGCATTGGTTGTGGGTTCTTATCCCATTTGGGACCAGATTTCAATAAGTCTTTCTTCACACTTCTAAACATTCTTCATCCATCTCTACCACTTGTAATTAATCAAATTCATTGTATTATAACATATTCTAAACCAAAATAACTTTATACAAGCCATTTACTGCCTCAAAGCATTGGTTGTGGGTTCTTATCCCATGTGGGACCAGATTTCAATAAGTATTTCTTCACACTTCTAAACATTCTTCAACCATCTCTACCACCTATAATCACTCAAATTCATTGTGGTATAACATATTCTAACCCAATATAACTTTATACAAGCCATTTACTGCCTCAAAGCATTGGTTGTGGGTTCTTATCCCATTTGGGACCAGATTTCAATAAGTCTTTCTTCACACTTCTAGACATTCTTCATCCATCTCTAGCACTTGTAATCAATCAAATTCATTGTATTATAACATATTCTAACCTAAAATAACTTTATACAATCCATTTACAGCCTCATAGCATTGGTTGTGGGTTCTTATTCCATTTGGGACCAAATTTCAACAAGTCTTTCTTCACACTTCTAAAGATTCTTCATCCATCTCTACCACTTGTAATTAATCAAATTCATTGTATTATAACATATTCTAACCCAATATAACTTTATACAAGCCATTTACTGCCTCAAAGCATTGGTTGTGGGTTCTTATCCCATTTGGGACCAGATTTCAATAAGTCTTTCTTCACACTTCTAAACATTCTTCATCCATCTCTAGGACTTGTAATCAATCAAATTCATTGTATTATAACATATTCTAACCTAAAATAAGTTTATACAAGCCATTTACTGCCTCAAAGCATTGGTTGTGGGTTCTTATCCCATTTGGGACCAGATTTCAATAAGTCTTTCTTTACACTTCTGAACATTCTTCATCCACGTCTAGCACTTGTAATCAATCAAATTCATTGTATTATCACATATTCTAACCCAATATAACTTTATACAAGCCATTTACTGCCTCAAAGCATTGGTTGTGGGTTCTTATCCCATTTGGGACCAGATTTCAATAAGTCTTTCTTCACACTTCTAAACATTCTTCATCCATCTCTAGGACTTGTAATCAATCAAATTCATTGTATTATAACATAATCTAACCCAAAATAACTTTATACAAGCCATTTACTTCCTCAAAGCATTGGTTGTGGGTTCTTATCCCATTTGGGACCAGATTTCAATAAGTCTTTCTTCACACTTCTAAACATTCTTCATCCATCTCTACCACTTGTAATTAATCAAATTCATTGTATTATAACATATTCTAACCCAAAATAACTTTATACAAGCCATTTACTGCCTCAAAGCATTGGTTGTGGGTTCTTATCCCATGTGGGACCAGATTTCAATAAGTATTTCTTCACACTTCTAAACATTCTTCAACCATCTCTACCACCTATAATCACTCAAATTCATTGTGGTATAACATATTCTAACCCAATATAACTTTATACAAGCCATTTACTGCCTCAAAGCATTGGTTGTCGGTTCTTATCCCATTTGGGACTAGATTTCAATAAGTCTTTCTTCACACTTCTAAACATTCTTCATCCATCTCTAAGGCTTGTAATTAATCAAATTCATTGTATTATAACATATTCTAACCCAATATAACTTTATACAAGCCATTTACTGCCTCAAAGCATTGGTTGTGGGTTCTTATCCCATTTGGGACCAGATTTCAATAAGTCTTTCTTCACACTTCTAAACATTCTTCATCCATCTCTAGGGCTTGTAATCAATCAAATTCATTGTATTATAACATATTCTAACCCAATATAACTTTATACAAGCCATTTACTGCCTCAAAGTGATACACGCTCCGAATGGCTAACGGACGGACATAAAGGGTTTATCGAGTTGGCCTTCGCTCTCTCTCGATGGAACCACAAACAAAGAAGAATCGATCGATGGAACGATGGATAGACGTGATTGACTCGCTCAATCAATGGACGAACAAGAGGGATGAATCACTCAACACACTCTTAATCCGCAGCTTCTATAGAATAAAGTGAATCTCACACTTAAGTCTAAAGAACACACAAACAAAAGTTATTACTCGGACTTTGTAAAGAAGAAAACGGCTTCTTATAAATTTCAATGATCAAGGGTACTTTACAATGAATCACGAGCTGAGCTTTTATAGGCTCAATATACAACGGTCCTAGAGTCTAAAACAAGAAAACAAATCGCAAAAACATAAAGAATATGGCCGTTGGAGCTTTGATGACAAAATCGGCCAAAATAAGGAAAGTCTTGTAGCTTGTATCTTGAGAGCTTGGGAAGATAGGTGCGACATCTTGGGACTCTCTGGAATGTTTTGAGTATCTCTAAAACGCAGCATCTTGGATAGAGAAAGAGCCGTTGTAGATTAAAAGCTCCAAGTGTGAATGCTTCTAGAATAGGAAAGTAGAGGTGCAAGAGGATTCGCCTAATCCTCTGGATGCTGGTGCATAGTGTGGCATCTTGGATTGTCTCTAGATGATAAAGAAGTTCTCCAGGTCGCCAAACATAAGACTCAAAGGAACCAAATAAGGAAAGTTCCATTTTCGGCGACATATGGCCCTCGGGTAAGGCCACATGAGTAAGTGCAAATCCAACTCGAACCAGGGGTGGTTTGGTTCGATCATAATGCTCCATATGGTCTATTTGGTGGTGAATAATGAAGCCGCAGCCAAATGAACGAGTGGATTCTCCAAACCGTGATTTAGCTCGCCAATGGGCATGTCCGAGGAGGCTCTCATGTCCATCTCTCAAAATACCTCGATGATGGACTGATGTTTCTCGATCATTCCTCTTAAAATGCCCATATTGTGGATGGAATTTGAATCCCAGCTTGAATATACGTGTGGTTTGGTCGGTGGTTCCACACGCTTGCTCATGGAACGGTTGAAATGGGTTTTCCTGAACCATCTTGATTTCTGTTCGTTCGTCTTCAATTCTGGCTCGATAGATATTCCTAAAATGTGTGATTTGCTGATGAATCTTCATTATAGGTCGAGGAAAGTCTTCATGTGGTTGATGGAAATGAACATGGTACGGTACGGATGGGTCGTCATGGGCAGTCTTCATTCTGGTCCGTTTATTTCTGATTCCTTCTGAACCGTTAGTCTTCTTAGGGTTGATTTTATGGTAAATAATCAATCCTAGGCCATGTGCTTCATCGGAACTCCATTTGGGCAAGAATCCTTCATTTTTGTCCGGTATGGTTGGTTTTAGGCTTGAACCGGCTGGTCTGGTTTGATCCTCGTATGATGTGGTTTGGATGTCCTCATCACAAAGCATTGGTTGTGGGTTCTTATCCCATTTGGGACCAGATTTCAATAAGTCTTTCTTCACACTTCTAAACATTCTTCATCCATCTCTAGGTCTTGTAATCAATCAAATTCATTGTATTATAACATAATCTAACCCAAAATAACTTTATACAAGCCATTTACTGCGTCAAAGCATTGGTTGTGGGTTCTTATCCCATTTGGGACAAGATTTCAATAAGTCTTTCTTCACACTTCTAAGCATTCTTCATCCATCTCTAGCACTTGTAATCAATCAAATTCATTGTATTATAACATATTCTAACCCAAAATAACTTTATACAATCCATTTACTGCCTCAAAGCATTGGTTGTGGGTTCTTATCCCATTTGGGACCAGATTTCAATAAGTCTTTCTTCACACTTCTAAACATTCTTCATCCATCTCTAGGACTTGTAATCAATCAAATTCATTGTATTATAACATAATCTAACCCAAAATAACTTTATACAAGCCATTTACTTCCTCAAAGCATTGGTTGTGGGTTCTTATCCCATTTGGGACCAGATTTCAATAAGTCTTTCTTCACACTTCTAAACATTCTTCATCCATCTCTAGGACTTGTAATCAATCAAATTCATTGTATTATAACATATTCTAACCTAAAATAAGTTTATACAAGCCATTTACTGCCTCAAAGCATTGGTTGTGGGTTCTTATCCCATTTGGGACCAGATTTCAATAAGTCTTTCTTTACACTTCTGAACATTCTTCATCCACGTCTAGCACTTGTAATCAATCAAATTCATTGTATTATAACATATTCTAACCCAATATAACTTTATACAAGCCATTTACTGCCTCAAAGCATTGGTTGTGGGTTCTTATCCCATTTGGGACCAGATTTCAATAAGTCTTTCTTCACACTTCTAAACATTCTTCATCCATCTCTAGGGCTTGTAATCAATCAAATTCATTGTATTATAACATATTCTAACCCAATATAACTTTATACAAGCCATTTACTGCCTCAAAGCATTGGTTGTGGGTTCTTATCCCATTTGGGACCAGATTTCAATAAGTCTTTCTTTACACTTCTGAACATTCTTCATCCACGTCTAGCACTTGTAATCAATCAAATTCATTGTATTATAACATATTCTAACCCAATATAACTTTATACAAGCCATTTACTGCCTCAAAGCATTGGTTGTGGGTTCTTATCCCATTTGGGACCAGATTTCAATAAGTCTTTCTTCACACTTCTAAACATTCTTCATCCATCTCTAGGGCTTGTAATCAATCAAATTCATTGTATTATAACATATTCTAACCCAATATAACTTTATACAAGCCATTTACTGCCTCAAAGCATTGGTTGTGGGTTCTTATCCCATTTGGGACCAGATTTCAATAAGTCTTTCTTCACACTTTTAAACATTCTTCATCCATCTTTAGGACTTGTAATCAATCAAATTCATTGTATTATAACATATTCTAACCTAAAATAAGTTTATACAAGCCATTTACTGCCTCAAAGCATTGGTTGTGGGTTCTTATCCCATTTGGGACCAGATTTCAATAAGTCTTTCTTTACACTTCTGAACATTCTTCATCCACGTCTAGCACTTGTAATCAATCAAATTCATTGTATTATAACATATTCTAACCCAATATAACTTTATACAAGCCATTTACTGCCTCAAAGCATTGGTTGTGGGTTCTTATCCCATTTGGGACCAGATTTCAATAAGTCTTTCTTCACACTTCTAAACATTCTTCATCCATCTCTAGGACTTGTAATCAATTAAATTCATTGTATTATAACATAATCTAACCCAAAATAACTTTATACAAGCCATTTACTGCCTCAAAGCATTGGGTGTGGGTTCTTATCCCATTTGGGACCAGATTTCAATAAGTCTTTCTTCACACTTCTAAACATTCTTCATCCATCTCTAGGACTTGTAATTAATCAAATTCATGGTATTATAACATATTCTAACCCAAAATAACTTTATACAAGCCATTTACTGCCTCAAAGCATTGGTTGTGGGTTCTTATCCCATTTGGGACCTGATTTCAATAAGTCTTTCTTCACACTTCTAAACATTCTTCATCCATCTCTAGTGTTTGTAATCAATCAAATTCATTGTATTATAACATATTCTAACCCAAAATAATTTTATACAATCCATTTACTGCCTCAAAGCATTGGTTGTGGGTTCTTATCCCATTCGGGACCAGATTTCAATAAGTCTTTCTTCACACTTCTAAGCATTCTTCATCCATGTCTAGCACTTGTAATCAATCAAATTTATTGTATTATAACATATTCTAACCCAAAATAACCTTATACAAGCCATTTACTGCCTCAAAGCAATGGTTGTGGGTTCTTATCCCATTTGGGACTAGATTTCAATAAGTCTTTCTTCACACTTCTAAACATTCTTCATCCATCTCTAGCACTTGTAATCAATCAAATTCATTGTATTATAACATAATCTAACCTAAAATAACTTTATACAATCCATTTACTGCCTCAAAGCATTGGTTGTGGGTTCTTATCCCATTTAGGACCAGATTTCAATAAGTCTTTCTTTACACTTCTGAACATTCTTCATCCACGTCTAGCACTTGTAATCAATCAAATTCATTGTATTATAACATATTCTAACCCAATATAACTTTATACAAGCCATTTACTGCCTCAAAGCATTGGTTGTGGGTTCTTATCCCATTTGGGACCAGATTTCAATAAGTCTTTCTTCACACTTCTAAACATTCTTCATCCATCTCTAGGACTTGTAATCAATCAAATTCATTGTATTATAACATAATCTAACCCAAAATAACTTTATACAAGCCATTTACTGCCTCAAAGCATTGGGTGTGGGTTCTTATCCCATTTGGGACCAGATTTCAATAAGTCTTTCTTCACACTTCTAAACATTCTTCATCCATCTCTAGGACTTGTAATTAATCAAATTCATGGTATTATAACATATTCTAACCCAAAATAACTTTATACAAGCCATTTACTGCCTCAAAGCATTGGTTGTGGGTTCTTATCCCATTTGGGACCTGATTTCAATAAGTCTTTCTTCACACTTCTAAACATTCTTCATCCATCTCTAGTGTTTGTAATCAATCAAATTCATTGTATTATAACATATTCTAACCCAAAATAATTTTATACAATCCATTTACTGCCTCAAAGCATTGGTTGTGGGTTCTTATCCCATTCGGGACCAGATTTCAATAAGTCTTTCTTCACACTTCTAAGCATTCTTCATCCATGTCTAGCACTTGTAATCAATCAAATTTATTGTATTATAACATATTCTAACCCAAAATAACCTTATACAAGCCATTTACTGCCTCAAAGCAATGGTTGTGGGTTCTTATCCCATTTGGGACTAGATTTCAATAAGTCTTTCTTCACACTTCTAAACATTCTTCATCCATCTCTAGCACTTGTAATCAATCAAATTCATTGTATTATAACATAATCTAACCTAAAATAACTTTATACAATCCATTTACTGCCTCAAAGCATTGGTTGTGGGTTCTTATCCCATTTGGGACCAGATTTCAATAAGTCTTTCTTCACACTTCTAAACATTCTTCATCCATCTCTAGGACTTGTAATTAATCAAATTCATTGTATTATAACATATTCTAACCCAATATAACTTTATAGAAGCCATTTACTGCCTCAAAGCATTGGTTGTGGGTTCTTATCCCATTTGGGACCAGATTTCAATAAGTCTTTCTTCACACTTCTAAACATTCTTCATCCATCTCTAGGGCTTGTAATCAATCAAATTCATTGTATTATAACATATTCTAACCCAATATAACTTTATACAAGCCATTTACTGCCTCAAAGCATTGGTTGTGGGTTCTTATCCCATTTGGGACCAGATTTCAATAAGTCTTTCTTCACACTTTTAAACATTCTTCATCCATCTTTAGGACTTGTAATCAATCAAATTCATTGTATTATAACATAATCTAACCTAAAATAACTTTATACAATCCATTTACTGCCTCAAAGCATTGGTTGTGGGTTCTTATCCCATTTAGAACCAGATTTCAATAAGTCTTTCTTCACACTTCTAAACATTCTTCATCCATCTCTAGGACTTGTAATTAATCAAATTCATTGTATTATAACATATTCTAACCCAATATAACTTTATACAAGCCATTTACTGCCTCAAAGCATTGGTTGTGGGTTCTTATCCCATTTGGGACCAGATTTCAATAAGTCTTTCTTCACACTTCTAAACATTCTTCATCCATCTCTAGGGCTTGTAATCAATCAAATTCATTGTATTATAACATAATCTAACCCAAAATAACTTTATACAAGCCATTTACTGCCTCAAAGCATTGGTTGTGGGTTCTTATCCCATTTGGGACCAGATTTCAATAAGTCTTTCTTCACACTTCTAAAAATTCTTCATCCATCTCTACCACTTGTAATTAATCAAATTCATTGTATTATAACATATTCTAACCCAAAATAACTTTATACAAGCCATTTACTGCCTCAAAGCATTGGTTGTGGGTTCTTATCCCATTTGGGACCAGATTTCAATAAGTCTTTCTTCACACTTCTAAACATTCTTCATCCATCTCTAGTGCTTGTAATCAATCAAATTCATTGTATTATAACATATTCTAACCCAAAATAATTTTATACAATCCATTTACTGCCTCAAAGCATTGGTTGTGGGTTCTTATCCCATTTGGGACCAGATTTCAATAAGTCTTTTTTCACACTTCTAAGCATTCTTCATCCATGTCTAGCACTTGTAATCAATCAAATTTATTGTATTATAACATATTCTAACCCAAAATAACCTTATACAAGCCATTTACTGCCTCAAAGCAATGGTTGTGGGTTCTTATCCCATTTGGGACCAGATTTCAATAAGTCTTTCTTCACACTTCTAAACATTCTTCATCCATCTCTAGCACTTGTAATCAATCAAATTCATTGTATTATAACATAATCTAACCTAAAATAACTTTATACAATCCATTTACTGCCTCAAAGCATTGGTTGTGGGTTCTTATCCCATTTGGGACCAGATTTCAATAAGTCTTTCTTCACACTTCTAAACATTCTTCATCCATCTCTAGGACTTGTAATTAATCAAATTCATTGTATTATAACATATTCTAACCCAATATAACTTTATAGAAGCCATTTACTGCCTCAAAGCATTGGTTGTGGGTTCTTATCCCATTTGGGACCAGATTTCAATAAGTCTTTCTTCACACTTCTAAACATTCTTCATCCATCTCTAGTGCTTGTAATCAATCAAATTCATTGTATTATAACATATTCTAACCCAAAATAACTTTATACAAGCCATTTACTGCCTCAAAGCATTGGTTGTGGGTTCTTATCCCATTTAGGACCAGATTTCAATAGGTATTTCTTCACACTTCTAAACATTCTTCATCTATCTCTACCACCTGTAATCAATCAAATTCATTGTATTATAACATATTCTAACCCAATATAACTTTATACAAGCCATTTACTGCCTCAAAGCATTGGTTGTGGGTTCTTATCCCATTTGGGACTAGATTTCAATAAGTCTTTCTTCACACTTCTAGACATTCTTCATCCATCTCTAGCACTTGTAATCAATCAAATACATTGTATTATAACATATTCTAACCACAAATAACTTTATACAAGCCATTTACAGCCTCAAAGCATTGGTTGTGGGTTCTTATCCAATTTGGGACCAGATTTCAATAAGTCTTTCTTCACACTTCTAAACATTCTTCATCCATCTCTAGGACTTGTAATCAATCAAATGCATTGTATTATAACATATTCTAACCCAAAATAATCTTTTACAAGCCATTTACTGCCTCAAAGCAATGGTTGTGGGTTCTTATCCCATTTGGGACCAGATTTCAATAAGTCTTTCTTCACACTTCTAAACATTCTTCATCCATCTCTAGGACTTGTAATCAATCAAATTCATTGTATTATAACATATTCTAACCCAAAATAAATTTATACAAGCCATTTACTGCCTCAAAGCATTGGTTGTGGATTCTTATCCCATTTGGGACCAGATTTCAATAAGTCTTTCTTCACACTTCTAAACATTCTTCATCCATCTCTATGACTTGTAATCAATCAAATTCATTGTATTATAACATATTATAACCCAAAATAACTTTATACAATCCATTTACAGCCTCAAAGCATTGGTTGTGGGTTCTTATCCCATTTGGGACCAGATTTCAATAAGTCTTTCTTCACACTTCTAAACATTCTTCATCCATCTCTAGGACTTGTAATCAATCAAATTCATTGTATTATAACATAATCTAACCCAAAATAACTTTATACAAGCCATTTACTGCCTCAAAGCATTGGTTGTAGGTTCTTATCCCATTTGGGACCAGATATCAATAAGTCTTTCTTCACACTTCTAAACATTCTTCATCCATCTTTAGCACTTGTAATCAATCAAATTCATTGTACTAAAACATATTATAACCCAAAATAACTTTATACAATCCATTTACTACCTCAAAGCATTGGTTGTGGGTTCTTATCCCATTTGGGACCAGATTTCAATAAGTCTTTCTTCACACTTCTAGACATTCTTCATCCATCTCTAGCACTTGTAATCAATCAAATTCATTGTATTATAACATATTCTAACCTAAAATAACTTTATACAATCCATTTACAGCCTCAAAGCATTGGTTGTGGGTTCTTATCCCATTTGGGACCAAATTTCAACAAGTCTTTCTTCACACTTCTAAAGATTCTTCATCCATCTCTAGCACTTGTAATCAATCAAATTCATTGTATTACAACATATTCTAACCCAAAATAACTTTATACAATCGATTTACAGCCTCAAAGCATTGGTTGTGGGTTCTTATCCCATTTGGGACCAGATTTCAATAAGTCTTTCTTCACACTTTTAAACATTCTTCATCCATCTCTAGGACTTGTAATCAATCAAATTCATTGTATTATAACATATTCTAACCCGAAATAACTTTATACAAGCCATTTACTGCCTCAAAGCATTGGTTGTGGGTTCTTATCCCATTTGGGACCAGATTTCAATAAGTCTTTCTTCACACTTCTAAACATTCTTCATCCATCTCTAGCACTTGTAATCAATCAAATTCATTGTATTATAACATATTCTAACCCAAAAAAACTTTATACAAGCCATTTACTGCCTCAAAGCATTGGTTGTGGGTTCTTATCCCATTTGGGACAAGATTTCAATAAGTCTTTCTTCACACTTCTAAACATTCTTCATCCATCTCTAGGGCTTGTAATCAATCAACTTCATTGTATTATAACATATTCTAACCCAAAATAACTTTATACAATCGATTTACAGCCTCAAAGCATTGGTTGTGGGTTCTTATCCCATTTGGGACCAGATTTCAATAAGTCTTTCTTCACACTTTTAAACATTCTTCATCCATCTCTAGGACTTGTAATCAATCAAATTCATTGTATTATAACATATTCTAACCCAAAATAACTTTATACAAGCCATTTACTGCCTCAAAGCATTGGTTGTGGGTTCTTATCCCATTTGGGACCAGATTTCAATAAGTCTTTCTTCACACTTCTAAACATTCTTCATCCATCTCTAGCACTTGTAATCAATCAAATTCATTGTATTATAACATATTCTAACCCAAAAAAACTTTATACAAGCCATTTACTGCCTCAAACCATTGGTTGTGGGTTCTTATCCCATTTGAGACAAGATTTCAATAAGTCTTTCTTCACACTTCTAAACATTCTTCATCCATCTCTAGGGCTTGTAATCAATCAAATTCATTGTATTATAACATATTCTAACCCAAAATAACTTTATACAATCCATTTACTGCCTCAAAGCATTGGTTGTGGGTTCTTATACCATTTGGGACCAGATTTCAATCAGTATTTCTTTACACTTCTAAACATTCTTCATCCATGTCTAGCACTTGTAATCAATCAAATTCATTGTATTATAACATATTCTAACCCAAAATAACCTTATACAAGCCATTTAATGCCTCAAAGCAATGGTTGTGGGTTCTTATCCCATTTGGGACCAGATTTCAATAAGTCTTTCTTCACACTTCTAGACATTCTTCATCCATCTCTAGCACTTGTAGTCAATCAAATTCATTGTATTATAACATATTCTAACCTAAAATAACTTTATACAATCCATTTACAGCCTCAAAGCATTGGTTGTGGGTTCTTATCCCATTTGGGACCAAATTTCAACAAGTCTTTCTTCACACTTCTAAACATTCTTCATCCATCTCTAGGACTTGTAATCAATCAAATTCATTGTATTATAACATATTCTAACCCAAAATAACTTTATACAATCCATTTACAGCCTCAAAGCATTGGTTGTGGGTTCTTATCCCATTTGGGACAATATTTCAATAAGTCTTTCTTCACACTTATAAATAGTCTTCATCCATGTCTAGCACTTGTAATTAATCAAATTCATTGTATTATAACATATTCTAACCAAAAATAACCTTATACAAGCCATTTAATGCCTCAAAGCATTGGTTGTAGGTTCTTATCCTATTTGGGACAAGATTTCAATAAGTCTTTCTTCACACTTCTAAACATTCTTCATCCATCTCTAGGGCTTGTAATCAATCAAATTCATTGTATTATAACATATTCTAACCTAAAATAACTTTATACAATCCATTTACAGCCTCAAAGCATTGGTTGTGGGTTCTTATCCCATTTGGGACCAAATTTCAACAAGTCTTTCTTCACACTTCTAAAGATTCTTCATCCATCTCTAGCACTTGTAATCAATCAAATTCATTGTATTACAACATATTCTAACCCAAAATAACTTTATACAATCGATTTACAGCCTCAAAGCATTGGTTGTGGGTTCTTATCCCATTTGGGACCAGATTTCAATAAGTCTTTCTTCACACTTTTAAACATTCTTCATCCATCTCTAGGACTTGTAATCAATCAAATTCATTGTATTATAACATATTCTAACCCGAAATAACTTTATACAAGCCATTTACTGCCTCAAAGCATTGGTTGTGGGTTCTTATCCCATTTGGGACCAGATTTCAATAAGTCTTTCTTCACACTTCTAAACATTCTTCATCCATCTCTAGCACTTGTAATCAATCAAATTCATTGTATTATAACATATTCTAACCCAAAAAAACTTTATACAAGCCATTTACTGCCTCAAAGCATTGGTTGTGGGTTCTTATCCCATTTGGGACAAGATTTCAATAAGTCTTTCTTCACACTTCTAAACATTCTTCATCCATCTCTAGGGCTTGTAATCAATCAACTTCATTGTATTATAACATATTCTAACCCAAAATAACTTTATACAATCGATTTACAGCCTCAAAGCATTGGTTGTGGGTTCTTATCCCATTTGGGACCAGATTTCAATAAGTCTTTCTTCACACTTTTAAACATTCTTCATCCATCTCTAGGACTTGTAATCAATCAAATTCATTGTATTATAACATATTCTAACCCAAAATAACTTTATACAAGCCATTTACTGCCTCAAAGCATTGGTTGTGGGTTCTTATCCCATTTGGGACCAGATTTCAATAAGTCTTTCTTCACACTTCTAAACATTCTTCATCCATCTCTAGCACTTGTAATCAATCAAATTCATTGTATTATAACATATTCTAACCCAAAAAAACTTTATACAAGCCATTTACTGCCTCAAACCATTGGTTGTGGGTTCTTATCCCATTTGAGACAAGATTTCAATAAGTCTTTCTTCACACTTCTAAACATTCTTCATCCATCTCTAGGGCTTGTAATCAATCAAATTCATTGTATTATAACATATTCTAACCCAAAATAACTTTATACAATCCATTTACTGCCTCAAAGCATTGGTTGTGGGTTCTTATACCATTTGGGACCAGATTTCAATCAGTATTTCTTTACACTTCTAAACATTCTTCATCCATGTCTAGCACTTGTAATCAATCAAATTCATTGTATTATAACATATTCTAACCCAAAATAACCTTATACAAGCCATTTAATGCCTCAAAGCAATGGTTGTGGGTTCTTATCCCATTTGGGACCAGATTTCAATAAGTCTTTCTTCACACTTCTAGACATTCTTCATCCATCTCTAGCACTTGTAGTCAATCAAATTCATTGTATTATAACATATTCTAACCTAAAATAACTTTATACAATCCATTTACAGCCTCAAAGCATTGGTTGTGGGTTCTTATCCCATTTGGGACCAAATTTCAACAAGTCTTTCTTCACACTTCTAAACATTCTTCATCCATCTCTAGGACTTGTAATCAATCAAATTCATTGTATTATAACATATTCTAACCCAAAATAACTTTATACAATCCATTTACAGCCTCAAAGCATTGGTTGTGGGTTCTTATCCCATTTGGGACAATATTTCAATAAGTCTTTCTTCACACTTATAAATAGTCTTCATCCATGTCTAGCACTTGTAATTAATCAAATTCATTGTATTATAACATATTCTAACCAAAAATAACCTTATACAAGCCATTTAATGCCTCAAAGCATTGGTTGTAGGTTCTTATCCTATTTGGGACAAGATTTCAATAAGTCTTTCTTCACACTTCTAAACATTCTTCATCCATCTCTAGGGCTTGTAATCAATCAAATTCATTGTATTATAACATATTCTAACCTAAAATAACTTTATACAATCCATTTACTGCCTCAAAGCATTGTTTGTGGGTTCTTATCCCATTTGGGACCAGATTTCAATAAGTATTTCTTTACACTTCTAAACATTCTTCATCCATGTCTAGCACTTGTAATCAATCAAATTCATTGTATTAGAACATATTGTAACCCAAAATAACCTTATACAATCCATTTACAGCCTCAAAGCATTGGTTGTGGGTTCTTATCCCATTTGGGACCAGATTTCAATAAGTCTTTCTTCACACTTCTAAACATTCTTCATCCATCTCTAGGACTTGTAATTAATCAAATTCATTGTATTATAACATATTCTAACCCAATATAACTTTATACAAGCCATTTACTGCCTCAAAGCATTGGTTGTGGGTTCTTATCCCATTTGGGACCAGATTTCAATAAGTCTTTCTTCACACTTCTAAACATTCTTCATCCATCTCTAGTGCTTGTAATCAATCAAATTCATTGTATTATAACATATTCTAACCCAAAATAACTTTATACAAGCCATTTACTGCCTCAAAGCATTGGTTGTGGGTTCTTATCCCATTTAGGACCAGATTTCAATAGGTATTTCTTCACACTTCTAAACATTCTTCATCTATCTCTACCACCTGTAATCAATCAAATTCATTGTATTATAACATATTCTAACCCAATATAACTTTATACAAGCCATTTACTGCCTCAAAGCATTGGTTGTGGGTTCTTATCCCATTTGGGACTAGATTTCAATAAGTCTTTCTTCACACTTCTAGACATTCTTCATCCATCTCTAGCACTTGTAATCAATCAAATTCATTGTATTATAACATATTCTAACCTAAAATAACTTTATACAATCCATTTACAGCCTCAAAGCATTGGTTGTGGGTTCTTATTCCATTTGGGACCAAATTTCAACAAGTCTTTCTTCACACTTCTAAACATTCTTCATCCATCTCTACCACTTGTAATTAATCAAATTCATTGTATTATAACATATTCTAACCCAATATAACTTTATACAAGCCATTTACTGCCTCAAAGCATTGGTTGTGGGTTCTTATCCCATTTGGGACCAGATTTCAATAAGTCTTTCTTCACACTTCTAAACATTCTTCATCCATCTCTAGGACTTGTAATCAATCAAATTCATTGTATTATAACATAATCTAACCCAAAATAACTTTATACAAGCCATTTACTGCCTCAAAGCATTGGTTGTGGGTTCTTATCCCATTTGGGGCCAGATTTCAATAAGTCTTTCTTCACACTTCTAAACATTCTTCATCCATCTCTACCACTTGTAATTAATCAAATTCATTGTATTATAACATATTCTAACCCAAAATAAATTTATACAAGCCATTTACTGCCTCAAAGCATTGGTTGTGGGTTCTTATCCCATTTGGGACCAGATTTCAATAAGTCTTTCTTCACACTTCTAAACATTCTTCATCCATCTCTATGACTTGTAATCAATCAAATTCATTGTATTATAACATATTATAACCCAAAATAACTTTATACAATCCATTTACAGCCTCAAAGCATTGGTTGTGGGTTCTTATCCCATTTGGGACCAGATTTCAATAAGTCTTTCTTCACACTTCTAAACATTCTTCATCCATCTCTAGGACTTGTAATCAATCAAATTCATTGTATTATAACATAATCTAACCCAAAATAACTTTATACAAGCCATTTACTGCCTCAAAGCATTGGTTGTAGGTTCTTATCCCATTTGGGACCAGATATCAATAAGTCTTTCTTCACACTTCTAAACATTCTTCATCCATCTTTAGCACTTGTAATCAATCAAATTCATTGTACTAAAACATATTATAACCCAAAATAACTTTATACAATCCATTTACTACCTCAAAGCATTGGTTGTGGGTTCTTATCCCATTTGGGACCAGATTTCAATAAGTCTTTCTTCACACTTCTAGACATTCTTCATCCATCTCTAGCACTTGTAATCAATCAAATTCATTGTATTATAACATATTCTAACCTAAAATAACTTTATACAATCCATTTACAGCCTCAAAGCATTGGTTGTGGGTTCTTATCCCATTTGGGACCAAATTTCAACAAGTCTTTCTTCACACTTCTAAAGATTCTTCATCCATCTCTAGCACTTGTAATCAATCAAATTCATTGTATTACAACATATTCTAACCCAAAATAACTTTATACAATCGATTTACAGCCTCAAAGCATTGGTTGTGGGTTCTTATCCCATTTGGGACCAGATTTCAATAAGTCTTTCTTCACACTTTTAAACATTCTTCATCCATCTCTAGGACTTGTAATCAATCAAATTCATTGTATTATAACATATTCTAACCCGAAATAACTTTATACAAGCCATTTACTGCCTCAAAGCATTGGTTGTGGGTTCTTATCCCATTTGGGACCAGATTTCAATAAGTCTTTCTTCACACTTCTAAACATTCTTCATCCATCTCTAGCACTTGTAATCAATCAAATTCATTGTATTATAACATATTCTAACCCAAAAAAACTTTATACAAGCCATTTACTGCCTCAAAGCATTGGTTGTGGGTTCTTATCCCATTTGGGACAAGATTTCAATAAGTCTTTCTTCACACTTCTAAACATTCTTCATCCATCTCTAGGGCTTGTAATCAATCAAATTCATTGTATTATAACATATTCTAACCCAAAATAACTTTATACAATCGATTTACAGCCTCAAAGCATTGGTTGTGGGTTCTTATCCCATTTGGGACCAGATTTCAATAAGTCTTTCTTCACACTTTTAAACATTCTTCATCCATCTCTAGGACTTGTAATCAATCAAATTCATTGTATTATAACATATTCTAACCCAAAATAACTTTATACAAGCCATTTACTGCCTCAAAGCATTGGTTGTGGGTTCTTATCCCATTTGGGACCAGATTTCAATAAGTCTTTCTTCACACTTCTAAACATTCTTCATCCATCACTAGCACTTGTAATCAATCAAATTCATTGTATTATAACATATTCTAACCCAAAAAAACTTTATACAAGCCATTTACTGCCTCAAACCATTGGTTGTGGGTTCTTATCCCATTTGAGACAAGATTTCAATAAGTCTTTCTTCACACTTCTAAACATTCTTCATCCATCTCTAGGGCTTGTAATCAATCAAATTCATTGTATTATAACATATTCTAACCCAAAATAACTTTATACAATCCATTTACTGCCTCAAAGCATTGGTTGTGGGTTCTTATACCATTTGGGACCAGATTTCAATCAGTATTTCTTTACACTTCTAAACATTCTTCATCCATGTCTAGCACTTGTAATCAATCAAATTCATTGTATTATAACATATTCTAACCCAAAATAACCTTATACAAGCCATTTAATGCCTCAAAGCAATGGTTGTGGGTTCTTATCCCATTTGGGACCAGATTTCAATAAGTCTTTCTTCACACTTCTAGACATTCTTCATCCATCTCTAGCACTTGTAGTCAATCAAATTCATTGTATTATAACATATTCTAACCTAAAATAACTTTATACAATCCATTTACAGCCTCAAAACATTGGTTGTGGGTTCTTATCCCATTTGGGACCAAATTTCAACAAGTCTTTCTTCACACTTCTAAACATTCTTCATCCATCTCTAGGACTTGTAATCAATCAAATTCATTGTATTATAACATATTCTAACCCAAAATAACTTTATACAATCCATTTACAGCCTCAAAGCATTGGTTGTGGGTTCTTATCCCATTTGGGACAATATTTCAATAAGTCTTTCTTCACACTTATAAACAGTCTTCATCCATGTCTAGCACTTGTAATTAATCAAATTCATTGTATTATAACATATTCTAACCAAAAATAACCTTATACAAGCCATTTAATGCCTCAAAGCATTGGTTGTAGGTTCTTATCCTATTTGGGACAAGATTTCAATAAGTCTTTCTTCACACTTCTAAACATTCTTCATCCATCTCTAGGGCTTGTAATCAATCAAATTCATTGTATTATAACATATTCTAACCTAAAATAACTTTATACAATCCATTTACTGCCTCAAAGCATTGTTTGTGGGTTCTTATCCCATTTGGGACCAGATTTCAATAAGTATTTCTTTACACTTCTAAACATTCTTCATCCATGTCTAGCACTTGTAATCAATCAAATTCATTGTATTAGAACATATTGTAACCCAAAATAACCTTATACAATCCATTTACAGCCTCAAAGCATTGGTTGTGGGTTCTAATCCCATTTGGGACCAGATTTCAATAAGTCTTTCTTCACACTTCTAGACATTCTTCATCCATCTCTAGGGCTTGTAATCAATCAAATTCATTGTATTATAAAATATTGTAACCTAAAATAACTTTATACAATCCATTTACAGCCTCAAAGCATTGGTTGTGGGTTCTTATCCCATTTGGGACCAGATTTCAATATGTCTTTCTTCACACTTCTAAACATTCTTCATCCATCTCTAGCACTTGTAATCAATCAAATTCATTGTATTATAACATATTCTAACCCCAAAAAACTTTATACAAGCCATTTACTGCCTCAAACCATTGGTTGTGGGTTCTTATCCCATTTGAGACAAGATTTCAATAAGTCTTTCTTCACACTTCTAAACATTCTTCATCCATCTCTAGGGCTTGTAATCAATCAAATTCATTGTATTATAACATATTCTAACCCAAAATAACTTTATACAATCCATTTACTGCCTCAAAGCATTGGTTGTGGGTTCTTATACCATTTGGGACCAGATTTCAATCAGTATTTCTTTACACTTCTAAACCTTCTTCATCCATGTCTAGCACTTGTAATCAATCAAATTCATTGTATCATAACATATTCTAACCCAAAATAACCTTATACAAGCCATTTAATGCCTCAAAGCAATGGTTGTGGGTTCTTATCCCATTTGGGACCAAATTTCAACAAGTCTTTCTTCACACTTCTAAACATTCTTCATCCATCTCTACCACTTGTAATTAATCAAATTCATTGTATTATAACATATTCTAACCCAATATAACTTTATACAAGCCATTTACTGCCTCAAAGCATTGGTTGTGGGTTCTTATCCCATTTGGGACCAGATTTCAATAAGTCTTTCTTCACACTTCTAAACATTCTTCATCCATCTCTAGGACTTGTAATCAATCAAATTCATTGTATTATAACATAATCTAACCCAAAATAACTTTATACAAGCCATTTACTGCCTCAAAGCATTGGTTGTGGGTTCTTATCCCATTTGGGGCCAGATTTCAATAAGTCTTTCTTCACACTTCTAAACATTCTTCATCCATCTCTACCACTTGTAATTAATCAAATTCATTGTATTATAACATATTCTAACCCAAAATAAATTTATACAAGCCATTTACTGCCTCAAAGCATTGGTTGTGGGTTCTTATCCCATTTGGGACCAGATTTCAATAAGTCTTTCTTCACACTTCTAAACATTCTTCATCCATCTCTATGACTTGTAATCAATCAAATTCATTGTATTATAACATATTATAACCCAAAATAACTTTATACAATCCATTTACAGCCTCAAAGCATTGGTTGTGGGTTCTTATCCCATTTGGGACCAGATTTCAATAAGTCTTTCTTCACACTTCTAAACATTCTTCATCCATCTCTAGGACTTGTAATCAATCAAATTCATTGTATTATAACATAATCTAACCCAAAATAACTTTATACAAGCCATTTACTGCCTCAAAGCATTGGTTGTAGGTTCTTATCCCATTTGGGACCAGATATCAATAAGTCTTTCTTCACACTTCTAAACATTCTTCATCCATCTTTAGCACTTGTAATCAATCAAATTCATTGTACTAAAACATATTATAACCCAAAATAACTTTATACAATCCATTTACTACCTCAAAGCATTGGTTGTGGGTTCTTATCCCATTTGGGACCAGATTTCAATAAGTCTTTCTTCACACTTCTAGACATTCTTCATCCATCTCTAGCACTTGTAATCAATCAAATTCATTGTATTATAACATATTCTAACCTAAAATAACTTTATACAATCCATTTACAGCCTCAAAGCATTGGTTGTGGGTTCTTATCCCATTTGGGACCAAATTTCAACAAGTCTTTCTTCACACTTCTAAAGATTCTTCATCCATCTCTAGCACTTGTAATCAATCAAATTCATTGTATTACAACATATTCTAACCCAAAATAACTTTATACAATCGATTTACAGCCTCAAAGCATTGGTTGTGGGTTCTTATCCCATTTGGGACCAGATTTCAATAAGTCTTTCTTCACACTTTTAAACATTCTTCATCCATCTCTAGGACTTGTAATCAATCAAATTCATTGTATTATAACATATTCTAACCCGAAATAACTTTATACAAGCCATTTACTGCCTCAAAGCATTGGTTGTGGGTTCTTATCCCATTTGGGACCAGATTTCAATAAGTCTTTCTTCACACTTCTAAACATTCTTCATCCATCTCTAGCACTTGTAATCAATCAAATTCATTGTATTATAACATATTCTAACCCAAAAAAACTTTATACAAGCCATTTACTGCCTCAAAGCATTGGTTGTGGGTTCTTATCCCATTTGGGACAAGATTTCAATAAGTCTTTCTTCACACTTCTAAACATTCTTCATCCATCTCTAGGGCTTGTAATCAATCAAATTCATTGTATTATAACATATTCTAACCCAAAATAACTTTATACAATCGATTTACAGCCTCAAAGCATTGGTTGTGGGTTCTTATCCCATTTGGGACCAGATTTCAATAAGTCTTTCTTCACACTTTTAAACATTCTTCATCCATCTCTAGGACTTGTAATCAATCAAATTCATTGTATTATAACATATTCTAACCCAAAATAACTTTATACAAGCCATTTACTGCCTCAAAGCATTGGTTGTGGGTTCTTATCCCATTTGGGACCAGATTTCAATAAGTCTTTCTTCACACTTCTAAACATTCTTCATCCATCTCTAGCACTTGTAATCAATCAAATTCATTGTATTATAACATATTCTAACCCAAAAAAACTTTATACAAGCCATTTACTGCCTCAAACCATTGGTTGTGGGTTCTTATCCCATTTGAGACAAGATTTCAATAAGTCTTTCTTCACACTTCTAAACATTCTTCATCCATCTCTAGGGCTTGTAATCAATCAAATTCATTGTATTATAACATATTCTAACCCAAAATAACTTTATACAATCCATTTACTGCCTCAAAGCATTGGTTGTGGGTTCTTATACCATTTGGGACCAGATTTCAATCAGTATTTCTTTACACTTCTAAACATTCTTCATCCATGTCTAGCACTTGTAATCAATCAAATTCATTGTATTATAACATATTCTAACCCAAAATAACCTTATACAAGCCATTTAATGCCTCAAAGCAATGGTTGTGGGTTCTTATCCCATTTGGGACCAGATTTCAATAAGTCTTTCTTCACACTTCTAAACATTCTTCATCCATCTCTAGCACTTGTAATCAATCAAATTCATTGTATTATAACATATTCTAACCCAAAAAAACTTTATACAAGCCATTTACTGCCTCAAAGCATTGGTTGTGGGTTCTTATCCCATTTGGGACAAGATTTCAATAAGTCTTTCTTCACACTTCTAAACATTCTTCATCCATCTCTAGGGCTTGTAATCAATCAAATTCATTGTATTATAACATATTCTAACCCAAAATAACTTTATACAATCGATTTACAGCCTCAAAGCATTGGTTGTGGGTTCTTATCCCATTTGGGACCAGATTTCAATAAGTCTTTCTTCACACTTTTAAACATTCTTCATCCATCTCTAGGACTTGTAATCAATCAAATTCATTGTATTATAACATATTCTAACCCAAAATAACTTTATACAAGCCATTTACTGCCTCAAAGCATTGGTTGTGGGTTCTTATCCCATTTGGGACCAGATTTCAATAAGTCTTTCTTCACACTTCTAAACATTCTTCATCCATCTCTAGCACTTGTAATCAATCAAATTCATTGTATTATAACATATTCTAACCCAAAAAAACTTTATACAAGCCATTTACTGCCTCAAAGCATTGGTTGTGGGTTCTTATCCCATTTGGGACCAGATTTCAATAAGTCTTTCTTCACACTTCTAAACATTCTTCATCCATCTCTAGCACTTGTAATCAATCAAATTCATTGTATTATAACATATTCTAACCCAAAAAAACTTTATACAAGCCATTTACTGCCTCAAAGCATTGGTTGTGGGTTCTTATCCCATTTGGGACAAGATTTCAATAAGTCTTTCTTCACACTTCTAAACATTCTTCATCCATCTCTAGGGCTTGTAATCAATCAAATTCATTGTATTATAACATATTCTAACCCAAAATAACTTTATACAATCGATTTACAGCCTCAAAGCATTGGTTGTGGGTTCTTATCCCATTTGGGACCAGATTTCAATAAGTCTTTCTTCACACTTTTAAACATTCTTCATCCATCTCTAGGACTTGTAATCAATCAAATTCATTGTATTATAACATATTCTAACCCAAAATAACTTTATACAAGCCATTTACTGCCTCAAAGCATTGGTTGTGGGTTCTTATCCCATTTGGGACCAGATTTCAATAAGTCTTTCTTCACACTTCTAAACATTCTTCATCCATCTCTAGCACTTGTAATCAATCAAATTCATTGTATTATAACATATTCTAACCCAAAAAAACTTTATACAAGCCATTTACTGCCTCAAACCATTGGTTGTGGGTTCTTATCCCATTTGAGACAAGATTTCAATAAGTCTTTCTTCACACTTCTAAACATTCTTCATCCATCTCTAGGGCTTGTAATCAATCAAATTCATTGTATTATAACATATTCTAACCCAAAATAACTTTATACAATCCATTTACTGCCTCAAAGCATTGGTTGTGGGTTCTTATACCATTTGGGACCAGATTTCAATCAGTATTTCTTTACACTTCTAAACATTCTTCATCCATGTCTAGCACTTGTAATCAATCAAATTCATTGTATTATAACATATTCTAACCCAAAATAACCTTATACAAGCCATTTAATGCCTCAAAGCAATGGTTGTGGGTTCTTATCCCATTTGGGACCAGATTTCAATAAGTCTTTCTTCACACTTCTAAACATTCTTCATCCATCTCTAGCACTTGTAATCAATCAAATTCATTGTATTATAACATATTCTAACCCAAAAAAACTTTATACAAGCCATTTACTGCCTCAAAGCATTGGTTGTGGGTTCTTATCCCATTTGGGACAAGATTTCAATAAGTCTTTCTTCACACTTCTAAACATTCTTCATCCATCTCTAGGGCTTGTAATCAATCAAATTCATTGTATTATAACATATTCTAACCCAAAATAACTTTATACAATCGATTTACAGCCTCAAAGCATTGGTTGTGGGTTCTTATCCCATTTGGGACCAGATTTCAATAAGTCTTTCTTCACACTTTTAAACATTCTTCATCCATCTCTAGGACTTGTAATCAATCAAATTCATTGTATTATAACATATTCTAACCCAAAATAACTTTATACAAGCCATTTACTGCCTCAAAGCATTGGTTGTGGGTTCTTATCCCATTTGGGACCAGATTTCAATAAGTCTTTCTTCACACTTCTAAACATTCTTCATCCATCTCTAGCACTTGTAATCAATCAAATTCATTGTATTATAACATATTCTAACCCAAAAAAACTTTATACAAGCCATTTACTGCCTCAAACCATTGGTTGTGGGTTCCTATCCCATTTGAGACAAGATTTCAATAAGTCTTTCTTCACACTTCTAAACATTCTTCATCCATCTCTAGGGCTTGTAATCAATCAAATTCATTGTATTATAACATATTCTAACCCAAAATAACTTTATACAATCGATTTACAGCCTCAAAGCATTGGTTGTGGGTTCTTATCCCATTTGGGACCAGATTTCAATAAGTCTTTCTTCACACTTTTAAACATTCTTCATCCATCTCTAGGACTTGTAATCAATCAAATTCATTGTATTATAACATATTCTAACCCAAAATAACTTTATACAAGCCATTTACTGCCTCAAAGCATTGGTTGTGGGTTCTTATCCCATTTGGGACCAGATTTCAATAAGTCTTTCTTCACACTTCTAAACATTCTTCATCCATCTCTAGCACTTGTAATCAATCAAATTCATTGTATTATAACATATTCTAACCCAAAAAAACTTTATACAAGCCATTTACTGCCTCAAACCATTGGTTGTGGGTTCTTATCCCATTTGAGACAAGATTTCAATAAGTCTTTCTTCACACTTCTAAACATTCTTCATCCATCTCTAGGGCTTGTAATCAATCAAATTCATTGTATTATAACATATTCTAACCCAAAATAACTTTATACAATCCATTTACTGCCTCAAAGCATTGGTTGTGGGTTCTTATACCATTTGGGACCAGATTTCAATCAGTATTTCTTTACACTTCTAAACATTCTTCATCCATGTCTAGCACTTGTAATCAATCAAATTCATTGTATTATAACATATTCTAACCCAAAATAACCTTATACAAGCCATTTAATGCCTCAAAGCAATGGTTGTGGGTTCTTATCCCATTTGGGACCAGATTTCAATAAGTCTTTCTTCACACTTCTAGACATTCTTCATCCATCTCTAGCACTTGTAGTCAATCAAATTCATTGTATTATAACATATTCTAACCTAAAATAACTTTATACAATCCATTTACAGCCTCAAAGCATTGGTTGTGGGTTCTTATCCCATTTGGGACCAAATTTCAACAAGTCTTTCTTCACACTTCTAAACATTCTTCATCCATCTCTAGGACTTGTAATCAATCAAATTCATTGTATTATAACATATTCTAACCCAAAATAACTTTATACAATCCATTTACAGCCTCAAAGCATTGGTTGTGGGTTCTTATCCCATTTGGGACAATATTTCAATAAGTCTTTCTTCACACTTATAAACAGTCTTCATCCATGTCTAGCACTTGTAATTAATCAAATTCATTGTATTATAACATATTCTAACCAAAAATAACCTTATACAAGCCATTTAATGCCTCAAAGCATTGGTTGTAGGTTCTTATCCTATTTGGGACAAGATTTCAATAAGTCTTTCTTCACACTTCTAAACATTCTTCATCCATCTCTAGGGCTTGTAATCAATCAAATTCATTGTATTATAACATATTCTAACCTAAAATAACTTTATACAATCCATTTACTGCCTCAAAGCATTGTTTGTGGGTTCTTATCCCATTTGGGACCAGATTTCAATAAGTATTTCTTTACACTTCTAAACATTCTTCATCCATGTCTAGCACTTGTAATCAATCAAATTCATTGTATTAGAACATATTGTAACCCAAAATAACCTTATACAATCCATTTACAGCCTCAAAGCATTGGTTGTGGGTTCTAATCCCATTTGGGACCAGATTTCAATAAGTCTTTCTTCACACTTCTAGACATTCTTCATCCATCTCTAGGGCTTGTAATCAATCAAATTCATTGTATTATAAAATATTGTAACCTAAAATAACTTTATACAATCCATTTACAGCCTCAAAGCATTGGTTGTGGGTTCTTATCCCATTTGGGACCAGATTTCAATATGTCTTTCTTCACACTTCTAAACATTCTTCATCCATCTCTAGCACTTGTAATCAATCAAATTCATTGTATTATAACATATTCTAACCCAAAAAAACTTTATACAAGCCATTTACTGCCTCAAACCATTGGTTGTGGGTTCTTATCCCATTTGAGACAAGATTTCAATAAGTCTTTCTTCACACTTCTAAACATTCTTCATCCATCTCTAGGGCTTGTAATCAATCAAATTCATTGTATTATAACATATTCTAACCCAAAATAACTTTATACAATCCATTTACTGCCTCAAAGCATTGGTTGTGGGTTCTTATCCCATTTGGGACAAAATTTCAACAAGTCTTTCTTCACACTTCTAAAGATTCTTCATCCATCTCTAGCACTTGTAATCAATCAAATTTATTGTATTATAACATATTCTAACCCAAATAACTAGATACAAGCCATTTACAGCCTCAAAGCATTGGTTGTGGGTTCTTATCCCATTTGGGACCAGATTTCAATAAGTCTTTCTTCACACTTCTAAACATTCTTCATCCATCTCTAGGACTTGTAATCAATCAAATTCATTGTATTATAACATAATCTAACCCAAAATAACTTTATACAAGCCATTTACTGCCTCAAAGCATTGGTTGTAGGTTCTTATCCCATTTGGGACCAGATATCAATAAGTCTTTCTTCACACTTCTAAACATTCTTCATCCATCTTTAGCACTTGTAATCAATCAAATTCATTGTACTAAAACATATTATAACCCAAAATAACTTTATACAATCCATTTACTACCTCAAAGCATTGGTTGTGGGTTCTTATCCCATTTGGGACCAGATTTCAATAAGTCTTTCTTCACACTTCTAGACATTCTTCATCCATCTCTAGCACTTGTAATCAATCAAATTCATTGTATTATAACATATTCTAACCTAAAATAACTTTATACAATCCATTTACAGCCTCAAAGCATTGGTTGTGGGTTCTTATCCCATTTGGGACCAAATTTCAACAAGTCTTTCTTCACACTTCTAAAGATTCTTCATCCATCTCTAGCACTTGTAATCAATCAAATTCATTGTATTACAACATATTCTAACCCAAAATAACTTTATACAATCGATTTACAGCCTCAAAGCATTGGTTGTGGGTTCTTATCCCATTTGGGACCAGATTTCAATAAGTCTTTCTTCACACTTTTAAACATTCTTTATCCATCTCTAGGACTTGTAATCAATCAAATTCATTGTATTATAACATATTCTAACCCGAAATAACTTTATACAAGCCATTTACTGCCTCAAAGCATTGGTTGTGGGTTCTTATCCCATTTGGGACCAGATTTCAATAAGTCTTTCTTCACACTTCTAAACATTCTTCATCCATCTCTAGCACTTGTAATCAATCAAATTCATTGTATTATAACATATTCTAACCCAAAAAAACTTTATACAAGCCATTTACTGCCTCAAAGCATTGGTTGTGGGTTCTTATCCCATTTGGGACAAGATTTCAATAAGTCTTTCTTCACACTTCTAAACATTCTTCATCCATCTCTAGGGCTTGTAATCAATCAAATTCATTGTATTATAACATATTCTAACCCAAAATAACTTTATACAATCGATTTACAGCCTCAAAGCATTGGTTGTGGGTTCTTATCCCATTTGGGACCAGATTTCAATAAGTCTTTCTTCACACTTTTAAACATTCTTCATCCATCTCTAGGACTTGTAATCAATCAAATTCATTGTATTATAACATATTCTAACCCAAAATAACTTTATACAAGCCATTTACTGCCTCAAAGCATTGGTTGTGGGTTCTTATCCCATTTGGGACCAGATTTCAATAAGTCTTTCTTCACACTTCTAAACATTCTTCATCCATGTCTAGCACTTGTAATCAATCAAATTCATTGTATTATAACATATTCTAACCCAAAATAACCTTATACAAGCCATTTAATGCCTCAAAGCAATGGTTGTGGGTTCTTATCCCATTTGGGACCAGATTTCAATAAGTCTTTCTTCACACTTCTAGACATTCTTCATCCATCTCTAGCACTTGTAGTCAATCAAATTCATTGTATTATAACATATTCTAACCTAAAATAACTTTATACAATCCATTTACAGCCTCAAAGCATTGGTTGTGGGTTCTTATCCCATTTGGGACCAAATTTCAACAAGTCTTTCTTCACACTTCTAAACATTCTTCATCCATCTCTAGGACTTGTAATCAATCAAATTCATTGTATTATAACATATTCTAACCCAAAATAACTTTATACAATCCATTTACAGCCTCAAAGCATTGGTTGTGGGTTCTTATCCCATTTGGGACAATATTTCAATAAGTCTTTCTTCACACTTATAAACAGTCTTCATCCATGTCTAGCACTTGTAATTAATCAAATTCATTGTATTATAACATATTCTAACCAAAAATAACCTTATACAAGCCATTTAATGCCTCAAAGCATTGGTTGTAGGTTCTTATCCTATTTGGGACAAGATTTCAATAAGTCTTTCTTCACACTTCTAAACATTCTTCATCCATCTCTAGGGCTTGTAATCAATCAAATTCATTGTATTATAACATATTCTAACCTAAAATAACTTTATACAATCCATTTACTGCCTCAAAGCATTGTTTGTGGGTTCTTATCCCATTTGGGACCAGATTTCAATAAGTATTTCTTTACACTTCTAAACATTCTTCATCCATGTCTAGCACTTGTAATCAATCAAATTCATTGTATTAGAACATATTGTAACCCAAAATAACCTTATACAATCCATTTACAGCCTCAAAGCATTGGTTGTGGGTTCTAATCCCATTTGGGACCAGATTTCAATAAGTCTTTCTTCACACTTCTAGACATTCTTCATCCATCTCTAGGGCTTGTAATCAATCAAATTCATTGTATTATAAAATATTGTAACCTAAAATAACTTTATACAATCCATTTACAGCCTCAAAGCATTGGTTGTGGGTTCTTATCCCATTTGGGACCAGATTTCAATATGTCTTTCTTCACACTTCTAAACATTCTTCATCCATCTCTAGCACTTGTAATCAATCAAATTCATTGTATTATAACATATTCTAACCCAAAAAAACTTTATACAAGCCATTTACTGCCTCAAACCATTGGTTGTGGGTTCTTATCCCATTTGAGACAAGATTTCAATAAGTCTTTCTTCACACTTCTAAACATTCTTCATCCATCTCTAGGGCTTGTAATCAATCAAATTCATTGTATTATAACATATTCTAACCCAAAATAACTTTATACAATCCATTTACTGCCTCAAAGCATTGGTTGTGGGTTCTTATACCATTTGGGACCAGATTTCAATCAGTATTTCTTTACACTTCTAAACCTTCTTCATCCATGTCTAGCACTTGTAATCAATCAAATTCATTGTATTATAACATATTCTAACCCAAAATAACCTTATACAAGCCATTTAATGCCTCAAAGCAATGGTTGTGGGTTCTTATCCCATTTGGGACCAGATTTCAATAAGTCTTTCTTCACACTTCTAAACATTCTTCATCCATCTCTAGGGCTTGTAATCAATCAAATTCATTGTATTATAACATATTCTAACCTAAAATAACTTTATACAATCCATTTACTGCCTCAAAGCATTGGTTGTGGGTTCTTATCCCATTTGGGACCAGATTTCAATAAGTCTTTCTTCACACTTCTAAACATTATTCATCCATCTCTAGGGCTTGTAATCAATCAAATTCATTGTATTATAACATATTTTAACCCAAAAAAACTTTATACAAGCCATTTACTGCCTCAAAGCATTAATTGTGGGTTGTTATCCCATTTGGGACAAGATTTCAATAAGTCTTTCTTCACACTTCTAAACATTCTTCATCCATCTCTAGGGCTTGTAATCAATCAAATTCATTGTATTATAACATATTCTAACCCAAAATAACTTTATACAATCCATTTACTGCCTCAAAGCATTGGTTGTGGGTTCTTATCCCATTTGGGACCAGATTTCAATAAGTATTTCTTTACACTTCTAAACATTCTTCATCCATGTCTAGCACTTGTAATCAATCAAATTCATTGTATTATAACATATTCTAACCCAAAAAAACTTTATACAAGCCATTTACTGCCTCAAACCATTGGTTGTGGGTTCTTATCCCATTTGAGACAAGATTTCAATAAGTCTTTCTTCACACTTCTAAACATTCTTCATCCCTCTCTAGGGCTTGTAATCAATCAAATTCATTGTATTATAACATATTCTAACCCAAAATAACTTTATACAATCCATTTACTGCCTCAAAGCATTGGTTGTGGGTTCTTATACCATTTGGGATCAGATTTCAATCAGTATTTCTTTACACTTCTAAACATTCTTCATCCATGTCTAGCACTTGTAATCAATCAAATTCATTGTATTATAACATATTCTAACCCAAAATAACCTTATACAAGCCATTTAATGCCTCAAAGCAATGGTTGTGGGTTCTTATCCCATTTGGGACCAGATTTCAATAAGTCTTTCTTCACACTTCTAGACATTCTTCATCCATCTCTAGCACTTGTAATCAATCAAATTCATTGTATTATAACATATTCTAACCTAAAATAACTTTATACAATCCATTTACAGCCTCAAAGCATTGGTTGTGGGTTCTAATCCCATTTGGGACCAGATTTCAATAAGTCTTTCTTCACACTTCTAGACATTCTTCATCCATCTCTAGGGCTTGTAATCAATCAAATTCATTGTATTATAAAATATTGTAACCTAAAATAACTTTATACAATCCATTTACAGCCTCAAAGCATTGGTTGTGGGTTCTTATCCCATTTGGGACCAGATTTCAATATGTCTTTCTTCACACTTCTAAACATTCTTCATCCATCTCTAGCACTTGTAATCAATCAAATTCATTGTATTATAACATATTCTAACCCAAAAAAACTTTATACAAGCCATTTACTGCCTCAAACCATTGGTTGTGGGTTCTTATCCCATTTGAGACAAGATTTCAATAAGTCTTTCTTCACACTTCTAAACATTCTTCATCCATCTCTAGGGCTTGTAATCAATCAAATTCATTGTATTATAACATATTCTAACCCAAAATAACTTTATACAATCCATTTACTGCCTCAAAGCATTGGTTGTGGGTTCTTATACCATTTGGGACCAGATTTCAATCAGTATTTCTTTACACTTCTAAACATTCTTCATCCATGTCTAGCACTTGTAATCAATCAAATTCATTGTATTATAACATATTCTAACCCAAAATAACCTTATACAAGCCATTTAATGCCTCAAAGCAATGGTTGTGGGTTCTTATCCCATTTGGGACCAGATTTCAATAAGTCTTTCTTCACACTTCTAAACATTCTTCATCCATCTCTAGGGCTTGTAATCAATCAAATTCATTGTATTATAACATATTCTAACCTAAAATAACTTTATACAATCCATTTACTGCCTCAAAGCATTGGTTGTGGGTTCTTATCCCATTTGGGACCAGATTTCAATAAGTCTTTCTTCACACTTCTAAACAGTCTTCATCCATCTCTAGGGCTTGTAATCAATCAAATTCATTGTATTATAACATATTCTAACCCAAAAAAACTTTATACAAGCCATTTACTGCCTCAAAGCATTGGTTGTGGGTTCTTATCCCATTTGGGACAAGATTTCAATAAGTCTTTCTTCACACTTCTAAACATTCTTCATCCATCTCTAGGGCTTGTAATCAATCAAATTCATTGTATTATAACATATTCTAACCCAAAATAACTTTATACAATCCATTTACTGCCTCAAAGCATTGGTTGTGGGTTCTTATCCCATTTGGGACCAGATTTCAATAAGTATTTCTTTACACTTCTAAACATTCTTCATCCATGTCTAGCACTTGTAATCAATCAAATTTATTGTATTATAACATATTCTAACCCAAAATAACCTTATACAAGCCATTTAATGCCTCAAAGCAATGGTTGTGGGTTCTTATCCCATTTGGGACCAGATTTCAATAAGACTTTCTTCACACTTCTAGACATTCTTCATCCATCTCTAGCACTTGTAATCAATCAAATTCATTGTATTATAACATATTCTAACCTAAAATAACTTTATACAATCTATTTACAGCCTCGAAGCATTGGTTGTGGGTTCTTATCCCATTTGGGACCAAATTTCAACAAGTCTTTCTTCACACTTCTAAAGATTCTTCATCCATCTCTAGCACTTGTAATCAATCAAATTCATTGTATTATAACATAATCTAACCCAAAATAACTTTATACAATCCATTTACTGCCTCAAAGCATTGGTTGTCGGTTCTTATCCCATTTGGGACCAGATTTCAATAAGTCTTTCTTCACACTTCTAAACATTCTTCATCCATCTCTAGGACTTGTAATCAATCAAATTCATTGTATTATAACATATTCTAACCCAAAATAACTTTATACAAGCAATTTACTGCCTCAAAGCATTGGTTGTGGGTTCTTATCCCATTTGGGACCAGATTTCAATAAGTCTTTCTTCACACTTCTAAACATTATTCATCCATCACTAGGACTTGTAATCAATCAAATTCATTGTATTATAACATAATCTAACCCAAAATAACTTTATACAATCCATTTACTACCTCAAAGCATTGGTTGTGGGTTCTTATCCCATTTGGGACCAGATTTCAATAAGTCTTTCTTCACACTTCTAAACATTCTTCATCCATCTCTAGGGCTTGTAATCAATCAAATTCATTGTATTATAACATATTCTAACCCAAAAAAACTTTATACAAGCCATTTACTGCCTCAAAGCATTGGTTGTGGGTTCTTATCCCATTTGGGACAAGATTTCAATAAGTCTTTCTTCACACTTCTAAACATTCTTCATCCATCTCTAGGGCTTGTAATCAATCAAATTCATTGTATTATAACATATTCTAACCTAAAATAACTTTATACAATCCATTTACTGCCTCAAAGCATTGGTTGTGGGTTCTTATCCCATTTGGGACCAGATTTCAATAAGTCTTTCTTCACACTTCTAAACATTCTTCATCCATCTCTAGGGCTTGTAATCAATCAAATTCATTGTATTATAACATATTCTAACCCAAAAAAACTTTATACAAGCCATTTACTGCCTCAAAGCATTGGTTGTGGGTTCTTATCCCATTTGGGACCAGATTTCAATAAGTATTTCTTTACACTTCTAAACATTCTTCATCCATGTCTAGCACTTGTAATCAATGAAATTCATTGTATTATAACATATTCTAACCCAAAATAACCTTATACAATCCATTTACAGCCTCAAAGCATTGGTTGTGGGTTCTTATCCCATTTGGGACCAGATTTTAATAAGTCTTTGTTCACACTTCTAGACATTCTTCATCCATCTCTAGCACTTGTAATCAATCAAATTCATTGTATTATAACATATTGTAACCTAAAATAACTTTATACAATCCATTTACAGCCTCAAAGCATTGGTTGTGGGTTCTTATCCCATTTGGGACCAGATTTCAATAAGTCTTTCTTCACACTTCTAAAGATTCTTCATCCATCTCTAGGATTTGTAATCAATCAAATTCAATGTATTATAACATATTCTAACCCAAAATAACTTTATACAAGCCATTTACTGCCTCAAAGCATTGGTTGTGGGTTCTTATCCCATTTGGGACCAGATTTCAATAAGTCTTTCTTCACACTTCTAAACATTCTTCATCCATCTCTAGGACTTGTAATCAATCAAATTCATTGTATTATAACATAATCTAACCCAAAATAACTTTATACAATCCATTTACTACCTCAAAGCATTGGTTGTGGGTTCTTATCCCATTTGGGACCAGATTTCAATAAGTCTTTCTTCACACTTCTAAACATTCTTCATCCATCTCTAGGGCTTGTAATCAATCAAATTCATTGTATTATAACATATTCTAACCCAAAAAAACTTTATACAAGCCATTTACTGCCTCAAAGCATTGGTTGTGGGTTCTTATCCCATTTGGGACAAGATTTCAATAAGTCTTTCTTCACACTTCTAAACATTCTTCATCCATCTCTAGGGCTTGTAATCAATCAAATTCATTGTATTATAACATATTCTAACCTAAAATAACTTTATACAATCCATTTACTGCCTCAAAGCATTGGTTGTGGGTTCTTATCCCATTTGGGACCAGATTTCAATAAGTCTTTCTTCACACTTCTAAACATTCTTCATCCATCTCTAGGGCTTGTAATCAATCAAATTCATTGTATTATAACATATTCTAACCCAAAAAAACTTTATACAAGCCATTTACTGCCTCAAAGCATTGGTTGTGGGTTCTTATCCCATTTGGGACCAGATTTCAATAAGTATTTCTTTACACTTCTAAACATTCTTCATCCATGTCTAGCACTTGTAATCAATGAAATTCATTGTATTATAACATATTCTAACCCAAAATAACCTTATACAATCCATTTACAGCCTCAAAGCATTGGTTGTGGGTTCTTATCCCATTTGGGACCAGATTTTAATAAGTCTTTGTTCACACTTCTAGACATTCTTCATCCATCTCTAGCACTTGTAATCAATCAAATTCATTGTATTATAACATATTGTAACCTAAAATAACTTTATACAATCCATTTACAGCCTCAAAGCATTGGTTGTGGGTTCTTATCCCATTTGGGACCAGATTTCAATAAGTCTTTCTTCACACTTCTAAAGATTCTTCATCCATCTCTAGGATTTGTAATCAATCAAATTCAATGTATTATAACATATTCTAACCCAAAATAACTTTATACAAGCCATTTACTGCCTCAAAGCATTGGTTGTGGGCTCTTATCCCATTTGGGACCAGATTTCAATAAGTATTTCTTTACACTTCTAAACATTCTTCATCCATGTCTAGCACTTGTAATCAATCAAATTTATTGTATTATAACATATTCTAACCCAAAATAACCTTATACAAGCCATTTAATGCCTCAAAGCAATGGTTGTGGGTTCTTATCCCATTTGGGACCAGATTTCAATAAGACTTTCTTCACACTTCTAGACATTCTTCATCCATCTCTAGCACTTGTAATCAATCAAATTCATTGTATTATAACATATTCTAACCTAAAATAACTTTATACAATCTATTTACAGCCTCGAAGCATTGGTTGTGGGTTCTTATCCCATTTGGGACCAAATTTCAACAAGTCTTTCTTCACACTTCTAAAGATTCTTCATCCATCTCTAGCACTTGTAATCAATCAAATTCATTGTATTATAACATAATCTAACCCAAAATAACTTTATACAATCCATTTACTGCCTCAAAGCATTGGTTGTCGGTTCTTATCCCATTTGGGACCAGATTTCAATAAGTCTTTCTTCACACTTCTAAACATTCTTCATCCATCTCTAGGACTTGTAATCAATCAAATTCATTGTATTATAACATATTCTAACCCAAAATAACTTTATACAAGCCATTTACTGCCTCAAAGCATTGGTTGTGGGTTCTTATCCCATTTGGGACCAGATTTCAATAAGTCTTTCTTCACACTTCTAAACATTCTTCATCCATCTCTAGGACTTGTAATCAATCAAATTCATTGTATTATAACATATTCTAACCCAAAATAACTTTATACAATCCATTTACTGCCTCAAAGCATTGGTTGTGGGTTCTTATCCCATTTGGGACCAGATTTCAATAAGTCTTTCTTCACACTTCTAAACATTCTTCATCCATCTCTAGGACTTGTAATCAATCAAATTCATTGTATTATAACATATTCTAACCCAAAATAACTTTATACAAGCAATTTACTGCCTCAAAGCATTGGTTGTGGGTTCTTATCCCATTTGGGACCAGATTTCAATAAGTCTTTCTTCACACTTCTAAACATTATTCATCCATCACTAGGACTTGTAATCAATCAAATTCATTGTATTATAACATAATCTAACCCAAAATAACTTTATACAATCCATTTACTACCTCAAAGCATTGGTTGTGGGTTCTTATCCCATTTGGGACCAGATTTCAATAAGTCTTTTTTCACACTTCTAAACATTCTTCATCCATCTCTAGGGCTTGTAATCAATCAAATTCATTGTATTATAACATATTCTAACCCAAAAAAACTTTATACAAGCCATTTACTGCCTCAAAGCATTGGTTGTGGGTTCTTATCCCATTTGGGACAAGATTTCAATAAGTCTTTCTTCACACTTCTAAACATTCTTCATCCATCTCTAGGGCTTGTAATCAATCAAATTCATTGTATTATAACATATTCTAACCTAAAATAACTTTATACAATCCATTTACTGCCTCAAAGCATTGGTTGTGGGTTCTTATCCCATTTGGGACCAGATTTCAATAAGTCTTTCTTCACACTTCTAAACATTCTACATCCATCTCTAGGGCTTGTAATCAATCAAATTCATTGTATTATAACATATTCTAACCCAAAAAAACTTTATACAAGCCATTTACTGCCTCAAAGCATTGGTTGTGGGTTCTTATCCCATTTGGGACCAGATTTCAATAAGTATTTCTTTACACTTCTAAACATTCTTCATCCATGTCTAGCACTTGTAATCAATGAAATTCATTGTATTATAACATATTCTAACCCAAAATAACCTTATACAATCCATTTACAGCCTCAAAGCATTGGTTGTGGGTTCTTATCCCATTTGGGACCAGATTTTAATAAGTCTTTGTTCACACTTCTAGACATTCTTCATCCATCTCTAGCACTTGTAATCAATCAAATTCATTGTATTATAACATATTGTAACCTAAAATAACTTTATACAATCCATTTACAGCCTCAAAGCATTGGTTGTGGGTTCTTATCCCATTTGGGACCAGATTTCAATAAGTCTTTCTTCACACTTCTAAAGATTCTTCATCCATCTCTAGGATTTGTAATCAATCAAATTCAATGTATTATAACATATTCTAACCCAAAATAACTTTATACAAGCCATTTACTGCCTCAAAGCATTGGTTGTGGGCTCTTATCCCATTTGGGACCAGATTTCAATAAGTATTTCTTTACACTTCTAAACATTCTTCATCCATGTCTAGCACTTGTAATCAATCAAATTTATTGTATTATAACATATTCTAACCCAAAATAACCTTATACAAGCCATTTAATGCCTCAAAGCAATGGTTGTGGGTTCTTATCCCATTTGGGACCAGATTTCAATAAGACTTTCTTCACACTTCTAGACATTCTTCATCCATCTCTAGCACTTGTAATCAATCAAATTCATTGTATTATAACATATTCTAACCTAAAATAACTTTATACAATCTAGTTACAGCCTCGAAGCATTGGTTGTAGGTTCTTATCCCATTTAGGACCAAATTTCAACAAGTCTTTCTTCACACTTCTAAAGATTCTTCATCCATCTCTAGCACTTGTAATCAATCAAATTCATTGTATTATAACATAATCTAACCCAAAATAACTTTATACAATCCATTTACTGCCTCAAAGCATTGGTTGTGGGTTCTTATCCCATTTGGGACCAGATTTCAATAAGTCTTTCTTCACACTTCTAAACATTCTTCATCCATCTCTAGGACTTGTAATCAATCAAATTCATTGTATTATAACATATTCTAACCCAAAATAACTTTATACAAGCCATTTACTGCCTCAAAGCATTGGTTGTGGGTTCTTATCCCATTTGGGACCAGATTTCAATAAGTCTTTCTTCACACTTCTAAACATTCTTCATCCATCTCTAGGACTTGTAATCAATCAAATTCATTGTATTATAACATATTCTAACCCAAAATAACTTTATACAATCCATTTACTGCCTCAAAGCATTGGTTGTGGGTTCTTATCCCATTTGGGACCAGATTTCAATAAGTCTTTCTTCACACTTCTAAACATTCTTCATCCATCTCTAGGACTTGTAATCAATCAAATTCATTGTATTATAACATATTCTAACCCAAAATAACTTTATACAAGCCATTTACTGCCTCAAAGCATTGGTTGTGGGTTCTTATCCCATTTGGGACCAGATTTCAATAAGTCTTTCTTCACACTTCTAAACATTCTTCATCCATCTCTAGCACTTGTAATCAATCAAATTCATTGTATTATAACATATTCTAACCCAAAAAAACTTTATACAAGCCATTTACTGCCTCAAACCATTGGCTGTGGGTTCTTATCCCATTTGGGACAAGATTTCAATAAGTCTTTCTTCACACTTCTAAAGATTCTTCATCCATCTCTAGGGCTTGTAATCAATGAAATTCATTGTATTATAACATATTCTAACCCAATATGATTTTATACAATCCATTTACTGCCTCAAAGCATTGGTTGTGGGTTCTTATCCCATTTGGGACCAGATTTCAATAAGTCTTTCTTCACACTTCTAAACATTCTTCATCCATCTCTAGGACTTGTAATCAATCAAATTCATTGTATTATAACATATTCTAACCCAAAATAACTTTATACAAGCCATTTACTGCCTCAAAGCATTGGTTGTGGGTTCTTATCCCATTTGGGACCAGATTTCAATAAGTCTTTCTTCACACTTCTAAACATTCTTCATCCATCTCTAGCACTTGTAATCAATCAAATTCATTGTATTATAACATATTCTAACCCAAAAAAACTTTATACAAGCCATTTACTGCCTCAAAGCATTGGTTGTGGGCTCTTATCCCATTTGGGACCAGATTTCAATAAGTATTTCTTTACACTTCTAAACATTCTTCATCCATGTCTAGCACTTGTAATCAATCAAATTTATTGTATTATAACATATTCTAACCCAAAATAACCTTATACAAGCCATTTAATGCCTCAAAGCAATGGTTGTGGGTTCTTATCCCATTTGGGACCAGATTTCAATAAGACTTTCTTCACACTTCTAGACATTCTTCATCCATCTCTAGCACTTGTAATCAATCAAATTCATTGTATTATAACATATTCTAACCTAAAATAACTTTATACAATCTAGTTACAGCCTCGAAGCATTGGTTGTGGGTTCTTATCCCATTTGGGACCAAATTTCAACAAGTCTTTCTTCACACTTCTAAAGATTCTTCATCCATCTCTAGCACTTGTAATCAATCAAATTCATTGTATTATAACATAATCTAACCCAAAATAACTTTATACAATCCATTTACTGCCTCAAAGCATTGGTTGTGGGTTCTTATCCCATTTGGGACCAGATTTCAATAAGTCTTTCTTCACACTTCTAAACATTCTTCATCCATCTCTAGGACTTGTAATCAATCAAATTCATTGTATTATAACATATTCTAACCCAAAATAACTTTATACAATCCATTTACTGCCTCAAAGCATTGGTTGTGGGTTCTTATCCCATTTGGGACCAGATTTCAATAAGTCTTTCTTCACACTTCTAAACATTCTTCATCCATCTCTAGGACTTGTAATCAATCAAATTCATTGTATTATAACATATTCTAACCCAAAATAACTTTATACAAGCCATTTACTGCCTCAAAGCATTGGTTGTGGGTTCTTATCCCATTTGGGACCAGATTTCAATAAGTCTTTCTTCACACTTCTAAACATTCTTCATCCATCTCTAGCACTTGTAATCAATCAAATTCATTGTATTATAACATATTCTAACCCAAAAAAACTTTATACAAGCCATTTACTGCCTCAAACCATTGGTTGTGGGTTCTTATCCCATTTGGGACAAGATTTCAATAAGTCTTTCTTCACACTTCTAAAGATTCTTCATCCATCTCTAGGGCTTGTAATCAATGAAATTCATTGTATTATAACATATTCTAACCCAATATGATTTTATACAATCCATTTACTGCCTCAAAGCATTGGTTGTGGGTTCTTATCCCATTTGGGACCAGATTTCAATAAGTATTTCTTTACACTTCTAAACATTCTTCATCCATGTCTAGCACTTGTAATCAGTCAAATTTATTGTATTATAACATATTCTAACCCAAAATAACCTTATACAATCCATTTACAGCCTCAAAGCATTGGTTGTGGGTTCTTATCCCATTTGGGACCAGATTTTAATAAGTCTTTGTTCACACTTCTAGACATTCTTCATCCATCTCTAGCACTTGTAATCAATCAAATTCATTGTATTATAACATATTGTAACCTAAAATAACTTTATACAATCCATTTACAGCCTCAAAGCATTGGTTGTGGGTTCTTATCCCATTTGGGACCAGATTTCAATAAGTCTTTCTTCACACTTCTAAACATTCTTCATCCATCTCTAGGACTTGTAATCAATCAAATTCATTGTATTATAACATATTCTAACCCAAAATAACTTTATACAAGCCATTTACTGCCTCAAAGCATTGGTTGTGGGTTCTTATCCCATTTGGGACCAGATTTCAATAAGTCTTTCTTCACACTTCTAAACATTCTTCATCCATCTCTAGCACTTGTAATCAATCAAATTCATTGTATTATAACATATTCTAACCCAAAAAAACTTTATACAAGCCATTTACTGCCTCAAAGCATTGGTTGTGGGCTCTTATCCCATTTGGGACCAGATTTCAATAAGTATTTCTTTACACTTCTAAACATTCTTCATCCATGTCTAGCACTTGTAATCAATCAAATTTATTGTATTATAACATATTCTAACCCAAAATAACCTTATACAAGCCATTTAATGCCTCAAAGCAATGGTTGTGGGTTCTTATCCCATTTGGGACCAGATTTCAATAAGACTTTCTTCACACTTCTAGACATTCTTCATCCATCTCTAGCACTTGTAATCAATCAAATTCATTGTATTATAACATATTCTAACCTAAAATAACTTTATACAATCTAGTTACAGCCTCGAAGCATTGGTTGTGGGTTCTTATCCCATTTGGGACCAAATTTCAACAAGTCTTTCTTCACACTTCTAAAGATTCTTCATCCATCTCTAGCACTTGTAATCAGTCAAATTTATTGTATTATAACATATTCTAACCCAAAATAACCTTATACAATCCATTTACAGCCTCAAAGCATTGGTTGTGGGTTCTTATCCCATTTGGGACCAGATTTCAATAAGTCTTTGTTCACACTTCTAGACATTCTTCATCCATCTCTAGCACTTGTAATCAATCAAATTCATTGTATTATAACATATTGTAACCTAAAATAACTTTATACAATCCATTTACAGCCTCAAAGCATTGGTTGTGGGTTCTTATCCCATTTGGGACCAGATTTCAATAAGTCTTTCTTCACACTTCTAAAGATTCTTCATCCATCTCTAGCACTTGTAATCAATCAAATTCATTGTATTATAACATATTCTAACCCAAAATAACCTTATACAAGCCATTTAATGCCTCAAAGCAATGGTTGTGGGTTCTTATCCCATTTGGGACCAGATTTCAATAAGACTTTCTTCACACTTCTAGACATTCTTCATCCATCTCTAGCACTTGTAATCAATCAAATTCATTGTATTATAACATATTCTTACCTAAAATAACTTTATACAATCTAGTTACAGCCTCGAAGCATTGGTTGTGGGTTCTTATCCCATTTGGGACCAAATTTCAACAAGTCTTTCTTCACACTTCTAAAGATTCTTCATCCATCTCTAGCACTTGTAATCAGTCAAATTTATTGTATTATAACATATTCTAACCCAAAATAACCTTATACAATCCATTTACAGCCTCAAAGCATTGGTTGTGGGTTCTTATCCCATTTGGGACCAGATTTCAATAAGTCTTTGTTCACACTTCTAGACATTCTTCATCCATCTCTAGCACTTGTAATCAATCAAATTCATTGTATTATAACATATTGTAACCTAAAATAACTTTATACAATCCATTTACAGCCTCAAAGCATTGGTTGTGGGTTCTTATCCCATTTGGGACCAGATTTCAATAAGTCTTTCTTCACACTTCTAAAGATTCTTCATCCATCTCTAGCACTTGTAATCAATCAAATTCATTGTATTATAACATAATCTAACCCAAAATAACTTTATACAATCCATTTACTGCCTCAAAGCATTGGTTGTGGGTTCTTATCCCATTTGGGACCAGATTTCAATAAGTCTTTCTTCACACTTCTAAACATTCTTCATCCATCTCTAGGACTTGTAATCAATCAAATTCATTGTATTATAACATATTCTAACCCAAAATAACTTTATACAATCCATTTACTGCCTCAAAGCATTGGTTGTGGGTTCTTATCCCATTTGGGACCAGATTTCAATAAGTCTTTCTTCACACTTCTAAACATTCTTCATCCATCTCTAGGACTTGTAATCAATCAAATTCATTGTATTATAACATATTCTAACCCAAAAAAACTTTATACAAGCCATTTACTGCCTCAAACCATTGGTTGTGGGTTCTTATCCCATTTGGGACAAGATTTCAATAAGTCTTTCTTCACACTTCTAAAGATTCTTCATCCATCTCTAGGGCTTGTAATCAATGAAATTCATTGTATTATAACATATTCTAACCCAATATGATTTTATACAATCCATTTACTGCCTCAAAGCATTGGTTGTGGGTTCTTATCCCATTTGGGACCAGATTTCAATAAGTATTTCTTTACACTTCTAAACATTCTTCATCCATGTCTAGCACTTGTAATCAGTCAAATTTATTGTATTATAACATATTCTAACCCAAAATAACCTTATACAATCCATTTACAGCCTCAAAGCATTGGTTGTGGGTTCTTATCCCATTTGGGACCAGATTTTAGTAAGTCTTTGTTCACACTTCTAGACATTCTTCATCCATCTCTAGCACTTGTAATCAATCAAATTCATTGTATTATAACATATTGTAACCTAAAATAACTTTATACAATCCATTTACAGCCTCAAAGCATTGGTTGTGGGTTCTTATCCCATTTGGGACCAGATTTCAATAAGTCTTTCTTCACACTTCTAAACATTCTTCATCCATCTCTAGGACTTGTAATCAATCAAATTCATTGTATTATAACATATTCTAACCCAAAATAACTTTATACAAGCCATTTACTGCCTCAAAGCATTGGTTGTGGGTTCTTATCCCATTTGGGACCAGATTTCAATAAGTCTTTCTTCACACTTCTAAACATTCTTCATCCATCTCTAGCACTTGTAATCAATCAAATTCATTGTATTATAACATATTCTAACCCAAAAAAACTTTATACAAGCCATTTACTGCCTCAAAGCATTGGTTGTGGGCTCTTATCCCATTTGGGACCAGATTTCAATAAGTATTTCTTTACACTTCTAAACATTCTTCATCCATGTCTAGCACTTGTAATCAATCAAATTTATTGTATTATAACATATTCTAACCCAAAATAACCTTATACAAGCCATTTAATGCCTCAAAGCAATGGTTGTGGGTTCTTATCCCATTTGGGACCAGATTTCAATAAGACTTTCTTCACACTTCTAGACATTCTTCATCCATCTCTAGCACTTGTAATCAATCAAATTCATTGTATTATAACATATTCTAACCTAAAATAACTTTATACAATCTAGTTACAGCCTCGAAGCATTGGTTGTGGGTTCTTATCCCATTTGGGACCAAATTTCAACAAGTCTTTCTTCACACTTCTAAAGATTCTTCATCCATCTCTAGCACTTGTAATCAATCAAATTCATTGTATTATAACATAATCTAACCCAAAATAACTTTATACAATCCATTTACTGCCTCAAAGCATTGGTTGTGGGTTCTTATCCCATTTGGGACCAGATTTCAATAAGTCTTTCTTCACACTTCTAAACATTCTTCATCCATCTCTAGGACTTGTAATCAATCAAATTCATTGTATTATAACATATTCTAACCCAAAATAACTTTATACAATCCATTTACTGCCTCAAAGCATTGGTTGTGGGTTCTTATCCCATTTGGGACCAGATTTCAATAAGTCTTTCTTCACACTTCTAAACATTCTTCATCCATCTCTAGGACTTGTAATCAATCAAATTCATTGTATTATAACATATTCTAACCCAAAATAACTTTATACAAGCCATTTACTGCCTCAAAGCATTGGTTGTGGGTTCTTATCCCATTTGGGACCAGATTTCAATAAGTCTTTCTTCACACTTCTAAACATTCTTCATCCATCTCTAGCACTTGTAATCAATCAAATTCATTGTATTATAACATATTCTAACCCAAAAAAACTTTATACAAGCCATTTACTGCCTCAAACCATTGGTTGTGGGTTCTTATCCCATTTGGGACAAGATTTCAATAAGTCTTTCTTCACACTTCTAAAGATTCTTCATCCATCTCTAGGGCTTGTAATCAATGAAATTCATTGTATTATAACATATTCTAACCCAATATGATTTTATACAATCCATTTACTGCCTCAAAGCATTGGTTGTGGGTTCTTATCCCATTTGGGACCAGATTTCAATAAGTATTTCTTTACACTTCTAAACATTCTTCATCCATGTCTAGCACTTGTAATCAGTCAAATTTATTGTATTATAACATATTCTAACCCAAAATAACCTTATACAATCCATTTACAGCCTCAAAGCATTGGTTGTGGGTTCTTATCCCATTTGGGACCAGATTTTAATAAGTCTTTGTTCACACTTCTAGACATTCTTCATCCATCTCTAGCACTTGTAATCAATCAAATTCATTGTATTATAACATATTGTAACCTAAAATAACTTTATACAGTCCATTTACAGCCTCAAAGCATTGGTTGTGGGTTCTTATCCCATTTGGGACCAGATTTCAATAAGTCTTTCTTCACACTTCTAAACATTCTTCATCCATCTCTAGGACTTGTAATCAATCAAATTCATTGTATTATAACATATTCTAACCCAAAATAACTTTATACAAGCCATTTACTGCCTCAAAGCATTGGTTGTGGGTTCTTATCCCATTTGGGACCAGATTTCAATAAGTCTTTCTTCACACTTCTAAACATTCTTCATCCATCTCTAGCACTTGTAATCAATCAAATTCATTGTATTATAACATATTCTAACCCAAAAAAACTTTATACAAGCCATTTACTGCCTCAAAGCATTGGTTGTGGGCTCTTATCCCATTTGGGACCAGATTTCAATAAGTATTTCTTTACACTTCTAAACATTCTTCATCCATGTCTAGCACTTGTAATCAATCAAATTTATTGTATTATAACATATTCTAACCCAAAATAACCTTATACAAGCCATTTAATGCCTCAAAGCAATGGTTGTGGGTTCTTATCCCATTTGGGACCAGATTTCAATAAGACTTTCTTCACACTTCTAGACATTCTTCATCCATCTCTAGCACTTGTAATCAATCAAATTCATTGTATTATAACATATTCTAACCTAAAATAACTTTATACAATCTAGTTACAGCCTCGAAGCATTGGTTGTGGGTTCTTATCCCATTTGGGACCAAATTTCAACAAGTCTTTCTTCACACTTCTAAAGATTCTTCATCCATCTCTAGCACTTGTAATCAATCAAATTCATTGTATTATAACATAATCTAACCCAAAATAACTTTATACAATCCATTTACTGCCTCAAAGCATTGGTTGTGGGTTCTTATCCCATTTGGGACCAGATTTCAATAAGTCTTTCTTCACACTTCTAAACATTCTTCATCCATCTCTAGGACTTGTAATCAATCAAATTCATTGTATTATAACATATTCTAACCCAAAATAACTTTATACAATCCATTTACTGCCTCAAAGCATTGGTTGTGGGTTCTTATCCCATTTGGGACCAGATTTCAATAAGTCTTTCTTCACACTTCTAAACATTCTTCATCCATCTCTAGGACTTGTAATCAATCAAATTCATTGTATTATAACATATTCTAACCCAAAATAACTTTATACAAGCCATTTACTGCCTCAAAGCATTGGTTGTGGGTTCTTATCCCATTTGGGACCAGATTTCAATAAGTCTTTCTTCACACTTCTAAACATTCTTCATCCATCTCTAGCACTTGTAATCAATCAAATTCATTGTATTATAACATATTCTAACCCAAAAAAACTTTATACAAGCCATTTACTGCCTCAAACCATTGGTTGTGGGTTCTTATCCCATTTGGGACAAGATTTCAATAAGTCTTTCTTCACACTTCTAAAGATTCTTCATCCATCTCTAGGGCTTGTAATCAATGAAATTCATTGTATTATAACATATTCTAACCCAATATGATTTTATACAATCCATTTACTGCCTCAAAGCATTGGTTGTGGGTTCTTATCCCATTTGGGACCAGATTTCAATAAGTATTTCTTTACACTTCTAAACATTCTTCATCCATGTCTAGCACTTGTAATCAGTCAAATTTATTGTATTATAACATATTCTAACCCAAAATAACCTTATACAATCCATTTACAGCCTCAAAGCATTGGTTGTGGGTTCTTATCCCATTTGGGACCAGATTTTAATAAGTCTTTGTTCACACTTCTAGACATTCTTCATCCATCTCTAGCACTTGTAATCAATCAAATTCATTGTATTATAACATATTGTAACCTAAAATAACTTTATACAGTCCATTTACAGCCTCAAAGCATTGGTTGTGGGTTCTTATCCCATTTGGGACCAGATTTCAATAAGTCTTTCTTCACACTTCTAAACATTCTTCATCCATCTCTAGGACTTGTAATCAATCAAATTCATTGTATTATAACATATTCTAACCCAAAATAACTTTATACAAGCCATTTACTGCCTCAAAGCATTGGTTGTGGGTTCTTATCCCATTTGGGACCAGATTTCAATAAGTCTTTCTTCACACTTCTAAACATTCTTCATCCATCTCTAGCACTTGTAATCAATCAAATTCATTGTATTATAACATATTCTAACCCAAAAAAACTTTATACAAGCCATTTACTGCCTCAAAGCATTGGTTGTGGGCTCTTATCCCATTTGGGACCAGATTTCAATAAGTATTTCTTTACACTTCTAAACATTCTTCATCCATGTCTAGCACTTGTAATCAATCAAATTTATTGTATTATAACATATTCTAACCCAAAATAACCTTATACAAGCCATTTAATGCCTCAAAGCAATGGTTGTGGGTTCTTATCCCATTTGGGACCAGATTTCAATAAGACTTTCTTCACACTTCTAGACATTCTTCATCCATCTCTAGCACTTGTAATCAATCAAATTCATTGTATTATAACATATTCTAACCTAAAATAACTTTATACAATCTAGTTACAGCCTCGAAGCATTGGTTGTGGGTTCTTATCCCATTTGGGACCAAATTTCAACAAGTCTTTCTTCACACTTCTAAAGATTCTTCATCCATCTCTAGCACTTGTAATCAATCAAATTCATTGTATTATAACATAATCTAACCCAAAATAACTTTATACAATCCATTTACTGCCTCAAAGCATTGGTTGTGGGTTCTTATCCCATTTGGGACCAGATTTCAATAAGTCTTTCTTCACACTTCTAAACATTCTTCATCCATCTCTAGGACTTGTAATCAATCAAATTCATTGTATTATAACATATTCTAACCCAAAATAACTTTATACAATCCATTTACTGCCTCAAAGCATTGGTTGTGGGTTCTTATCCCATTTGGGACCAGATTTCAATAAGTCTTTCTTCACACTTCTAAACATTCTTCATCCATCTCTAGGACTTGTAATCAATCAAATTCATTGTATTATAACATATTCTAACCCAAAATAACTTTATACAAGCCATTTACTGCCTCAAAGCATTGGTTGTGGGTTCTTATCCCATTTGGGACCAGATTTCAATAAGTCTTTCTTCACACTTCTAAACATTCTTCATCCATCTCTAGCACTTGTAATCAATCAAATTCATTGTATTATAACATATTCTAACCCAAAAAAACTTTATACAAGCCATTTACTGCCTCAAACCATTGGTTGTGGGTTCTTATCCCATTTGGGACAAGATTTCAATAAGTCTTTCTTCACACTTCTAAAGATTCTTCATCCATCTCTAGGGCTTGTAATCAATGAAATTCATTGTATTATAACATATTCTAACCCAATATGATTTTATACAATCCATTTACTGCCTCAAAGCATTGGTTGTGGGTTCTTATCCCATTTGGGACCAGATTTCAATAAGTATTTCTTTACACTTCTAAACATTCTTCATCCATGTCTAGCACTTGTAATCAGTCAAATTTATTGTATTATAACATATTCTAACCCAAAATAACCTTATACAATCCATTTACAGCCTCAAAGCATTGGTTGTGGGTTCTTATCCCATTTGGGACCAGATTTTAATAAGTCTTTGTTCACACTTCTAGACATTCTTCATCCATCTCTAGCACTTGTAATCAATCAAATTCATTGTATTATAACATATTGTAACCTAAAATAACTTTATACAATCCATTTACAGCCTCAAAGCATTGGTTGTGGGTTCTTATCCCATTTGGGACCAGATTTCAATAAGTCTTTCTTCACACTTCTAAAGATTCTTCATCCATCTCTAGGATTTGTAATCAATCAAATTCAATGTATTATAACATATTCTAACCCAAAATAACTTTATACAAGCCATTTACTGCCTCAAAGCATTGGTTGTGGGCTCTTATCCCATTTAGGACCAGATTTCAATAAGTATTTCTTTACACTTCTAAACATTCTTCATCCATGTCTAGCACTTGTAATCAATCAAATTTATTGTATTATAACATATTCTAACCCAAAATAACCTTATACAAGCCATTTAATGCCTCAAAGCAATGGTTGTGGGTTCTTATCCCATTTGGGACCAGATTTCAATAAGACTTTCTTCACACTTCTAGACATTCTTCATCCATCTCTAGCACTTGTAATCAATCAAATTCATTGTATTATAACATATTCTAACCTAAAATAACTTTATACAATCTAGTTACAGCCTCGAAGCATTGGTTGTGGGTTCTTATCCCATTTGGGACCAAATTTCAACAAGTCTTTCTTCACACTTCTAAAGATTCTTCATCCATCTCTAGCACTTGTAATCAATCAAATTCATTGTATTATAACATATTCTAACCTAAAATAACTTTATACAATCCATTTACAGCCTCAAAGCATTGGTTGTGGGTTCTTATCCCATTTGGGACCAGATTTCAATAAGTCTTTCTTCACACTTCTAAAGATTCTTCATCCATCTCTAGGATTTGTAATCAATCAAATTCAATGTATTATAACATATTCTAACCCAAAATAACTTTATACAAGCCATTTACTGCCTCAAAGCATTGGTTGTGGGCTCTTATCCCATTTAGGACCAGATTTCAATAAGTATTTCTTTACACTTCTAAACATTCTTCATCCATGTCTAGCACTTGTAATCAATCAAATTTATTGTATTATAACATATTCTAACCCAAAATAACCTTATACAAGCCATTTAATGCCTCAAAGCAATGGTTGTGGGTTCTTATCCCATTTGGGACCAGATTTCAATAAGACTTTCTTCACACTTCTAGACATTCTTCATCCATCTCTAGCACTTGTAATCAATCAAATTCATTGTATTATAACATATTCTAACCTAAAATAACTTTATACAATCTAGTTACAGCCTCGAAGCATTGGTTGTGGGTTCTTATCCCATTTGGGACCAAATTTCAACAAGTCTTTCTTCACACTTCTAAAGATTCTTCATCCATCTCTAGCACTTGTAATCAATCAAATTCATTGTATTATAACATAATCTAACCCAAAATAACTTTATACAATCCATTTACTGCCTCAAAGCATTGGTTGTGGGTTCTTATCCCATTTGGGACCAGATTTCAATAAGTCTTTCTTCACACTTCTAAACATTCTTCATCCATCTCTAGGACTTGTAATCAATCAAATTCATTGTATTATAACATATTCTAACCCAAAATAACTTTATACAATCCATTTACTGCCTCAAAGCATTGGTTGTGGGTTCTTATCCCATTTGGGACCAGATTTCAATAAGTCTTTCTTCACACTTCTAAACATTCTTCATCCATCTCTAGGACTTGTAATCAATCAAATTCATTGTATTATAACATATTCTAACCCAAAATAACTTTATACAAGCCATTTACTGCCTCAAAGCATTGGTTGTGGGTTCTTATCCCATTTGGGACCAGATTTCAATAAGTCTTTCTTCACACTTCTAAACATTCTTCATCCATCTCTAGCACTTGTAATCAATCAAATTCATTGTATTATAACATATTCTAACCCAAAAAAACTTTATACAAGCCATTTACTGCCTCAAACCATTGGTTGTGGGTTCTTATCCCATTTGGGACAAGATTTCAATAAGTCTTTCTTCACACTTCTAAAGATTCTTCATCCATCTCTAGGGCTTGTAATCAATGAAATTCATTGTATTATAACATATTCTAACCCAATATGATTTTATACAATCCATTTACTGCCTCAAAGCATTGGTTGTGGGTTCTTATCCCATTTGGGACCAGATTTCAATAAGTATTTCTTTACACTTCTAAACATTCTTCATGCATGTCTAGCACTTGTAATCAGTCAAATTTATTGTATTATAACATATTCTAACCCAAAATAACCTTATACAATCCATTTACAGCCTCAAAGCATTGGTTGTGGGTTCTTATCCCATTTGGGACCAGATTTTAATAAGTCTTTGTTCACACTTCTAGACATTCTTCATCCATCTCTAGCACTTGTAATCAATCAAATTCATTGTATTATAACATATTGTAACCTAAAATAACTTTATACAATCCATTTACAGCCTCAAAGCATTGGTTGTGGGTTCTTATCCCATTTGGGACCAGATTTCAATAAGTCTTTCTTCACACTTCTAAACATTCTTCATCCATCTCTAGGACTTGTAATCAATCAAATTCATTGTATTATAACATATTCTAACCCAAAATAACTTTATACAAGCCATTTACTGCCTCAAAGCATTGGTTGTGGGTTCTTATCCCATTTGGGACCAGATTTCAATAAGTCTTTCTTCACACTTCTAAACATTCTTCATCCATCTCTAGCACTTGTAATCAATCAAATTCATTGTATTATAACATATTCTAACCCAAAAAAACTTTATACAAGCCATTTACTGCCTCAAAGCATTGGTTGTGGGCTCTTATCCCATTTGGGACCAGATTTCAATAAGTATTTCTTTACACTTCTAAACATTCTTCATCCATGTCTAGCACTTGTAATCAATCAAATTTATTGTATTATAACATATTCTAACCCAAAATAACCTTATACAAGCCATTTAATGCCTCAAAGCAATGGTTGTGGGTTCTTATCCCATTTGGGACCAGATTTCAATAAGACTTTCTTCACACTTCTAGACATTCTTCATCCATCTCTAGCACTTGTAATCAATCAAATTCATTGTATTATAACATATTCTAACCTAAAATAACTTTATACAATCTAGTTACAGCCTCGAAGCATTGGTTGTGGGTTCTTATCCCATTTGGGACCAAATTTCAACAAGTCTTTCTTCACACTTCTAAAGATTCTTCATCCATCTCTAGCACTTGTAATCAATCAAATTCATTGTATTATAACATAATCTAACCCAAAATAACTTTATACAATCCATTTACTGCCTCAAAGCATTGGTTGTGGGTTCTTATCCCATTTGGGACCAGATTTCAATAAGTCTTTCTTCACACTTCTAAACATTCTTCATCCATCTCTAGGACTTGTAATCAATCAAATTCATTGTATTATAACATATTCTAACCCAAAATAACTTTATACAATCCATTTACTGCCTCAAAGCATTGGTTGTGGGTTCTTATCCCATTTGGGACCAGATTTCAATAAGTCTTTCTTCACACTTCTAAACATTCTTCATCCATCTCTAGGACTTGTAATCAATCAAATTCATTGTATTATAACATATTCTAACCCAAAATAACTTTATACAAGCCATTTACTGCCTCAAAGCATTGGTTGTGGGTTCTTATCCCATTTGGGACCAGATTTCAATAAGTCTTTCTTCACACTTCTAAACATTCTTCATCCATCTCTAGCACTTGTAATCAATCAAGTTCATTGTATTATAACATATTCTAACCCAAAAAAACTTTATACAAGCCATTTACTGCCTCAAACCATTGGTTGTGGGTTCTTATCCCATTTGGGACAAGATTTCAATAAGTCTTTCTTCACACTTCTAAAGATTCTTCATCCATCTCTAGGGCTTGTAATCAATGAAATTCATTGTATTATAACATATTCTAACCCAATATGATTTTATACAATCCATTTACTGCCTCAAAGCATTGGTTGTGGGTTCTTATCCCATTTGGGACCAGATTTCAATAAGTATTTCTTTACACTTCTAAACATTCTTCATCCATGTCTAGCACTTGTAATCAGTCAAATTTATTGTATTATAACATATTCTAACCCAAAATAACCTTATACAATCCATTTACAGCCTCAAAGCATTGGTTGTGGGTTCTTATCCCATTTGGGACCAGATTTTAATAAGTCTTTGTTCACACTTCTAGACATTCTTCATCCATCTCTAGCACTTGTAATCAATCAAATTCATTGTATTATAACATATTGTAACCTAAAATAACTTTATACAATCCATTTACAGCCTCAAAGCATTGGTTGTGGGTTCTTATCCCATTTGGGACCAGATTTCAATAAGTCTTTCTTCACACTTCTAAAGATTCTTCATCCATCTCTAGGATTTGTAATCAATCAAATTCAATGTATTATAACATATTCTAACCCAAAATAACTTTATACAAGCCATTTACTGCCTCAAAGCATTGGTTGTGGGCTCTTATCCCATTTAGGACCAGATTTCAATAAGTATTTCTTTACACTTCTAAACATTCTTCATCCATGTCTAGCACTTGTAATCAATCAAATTTATTGTATTATAACATATTCTAACCCAAAATAACCTTATACAAGCCATTTAATGCCTCAAAGCAATGGTTGTGGGTTCTTATCCCATTTGGGACCAGATTTCAATAAGACTTTCTTCACACTTCTAGACATTCTTCATCCATCTCTAGCACTTGTAATCAATCAAATTCATTGTATTATAACATATTCTAACCTAAAATAACTTTATACAATCTAGTTACAGCCTCGAAGCATTGGTTGTGGGTTCTTATCCCATTTGGGACCAAATTTCAACAAGTCTTTCTTCACACTTCTAAAGATTCTTCATCCATCTCTAGCACTTGTAATCAATCAAATTCATTGTATTATAACATAATCTAACCCAAAATAACTTTATACAATCCATTTACTGCCTCAAAGCATTGGTTGTGGGTTCTTATCCCATTTGGGACCAGATTTCAATAAGTCTTTCTTCACACTTCTAAACATTCTTCATCCATCTCTAGGACTTGTAATCAATCAAATTCATTGTATTATAACATATTCTAACCCAAAATAACTTTATACAATCCATTTACTGCCTCAAAGCATTGGTTGTGGGTTCTTATCCCATTTGGGACCAGATTTCAATAAGTCTTTCTTCACACTTCTAAACATTCTTCATCCATCTCTAGGACTTGTAATCAATCAAATTCATTGTATTATAACATATTCTAACCCAAAATAACTTTATACAAGCCATTTACTGCCTCAAAGCATTGGTTGTGGGTTCTTATCCCATTTGGGACCAGATTTCAATAAGTCTTTCTTCACACTTCTAAACATTCTTCATCCATCTCTAGCACTTGTAATCAATCAAATTCATTGTATTATAACATATTCTAACCCAAAAAAACTTTATACAAGCCATTTACTGCCTCAAACCATTGGTTGTGGGTTCTTATCCCATTTGGGACAAGATTTCAATAAGTCTTTCTTCACACTTCTAAAGATTCTTCATCCATCTCTAGGGCTTGTAATCAATGAAATTCATTGTATTATAACATATTCTAACCCAATATGATTTTATACAATCCATTTACTGCCTCAAAGCATTGGTTGTGGGTTCTTATCCCATTTGGGACCAGATTTCAATAAGTATTTCTTTACACTTCTAAACATTCTTCATCCATGTCTAGCACTTGTAATCAGTCAAATTTATTGTATTATAACATATTCTAACCCAAAATAACCTTATACAATCCATTTACAGCCTCAAAGCATTGGTTGTGGGTTCTTATCCCATTTGGGACCAGATTTTAATAAGTCTTTGTTCACACTTCTAGACATTCTTCATCCATCTCTAGCACTTGTAATCAATCAAATTCATTGTATTATAACATATTGTAACCTAAAATAACTTTATACAATCCATTTACAGCCTCAAAGCATTGGTTGTGGGTTCTTATCCCATTTGGGACTAGATTTCAATAAGTCTTTCTTCACACTTCTAAAGATTCTTCATCCATCTCTAGGATTTGTAATCAATCAAATTCAATGTATTATAACATATTCTAACCCAAAATAACTTTATACAAGCCATTTACTGCCTCAAAGCATTGGTTGTGGGCTCTTATCCCATTTGGGACCAGATTTCAATAAGTATTTCTTTACACTTCTAAACATTCTTCATCCATGTCTAGCACTTGTAATCAATCAAATTTATTGTATTATAACATATTCTAACCCAAAATAACCTTATACAAGCCATTTAATGCCTCAAAGCAATGGTTGTGGGTTCTTATCCCATTTGGGACCAGATTTCAATAAGACTTTCTTCACACTTCTAGACATTCTTCATCCATCTCTAGCACTTGTAATCAATCAAATTCATTGTATTATAACATATTCTAACCTAAAATAACTTTATACAATCTAGTTACAGCCTCGAAGCATTGGTTGTGGGTTCTTATCCCATTTGGGACCAAATTTCAACAAGTCTTTCTTCACACTTCTAAAGATTCTTCATCCATCTCTAGCACTTGTAATCAATCAAATTCATTGTATTATAACATAATCTAACCCAAAATAACTTTATACAATCCATTTACTGCCTCAAAGCATTGGTTGTGGGTTCTTATCCCATTTGGGACCAGATTTCAATAAGTCTTTCTTCACACTTCTAAACATTCTTCATCCATCTCTAGGACTTGTAATCAATCAAATTCATTGTATTATAACATATTCTAACCCAAAATAACTTTATACAATCCATTTACTGCCTCAAAGCATTGGTTGTGGGTTCTTATCCCATTTGGGACCAGATTTCAATAAGTCTTTCTTCACACTTCTAAACATTCTTCATCTATCTCTAGTGCTTGTAATCAATCAAATTCATTGTATTATAACATATTCTAACCCAAAATAACTTTATACAAGCCATTTACTGCCTCAAAGCATTGGTTGTGGGTTCTTATCCCATATGGGACCAGATTTCAATAAGTCTTTCTTCACACTTCTAAACATTCTTCATCCATCTCTAGTGCTTGTAATCAATCAAATTCATTGTATTATAACATATTCTAACCTAAAATAACTTTATACAATCCATTTACTGCCTCAAAGCAATGGTTGTGGGTTCTTATCCCATTTGGGACTAGATTTCAATAAGTCTTTCTTCACACTTCTAAACATTCTTCATCCATCTCTAGCACTTGTAATCAATCAAATTCATTGTATTATAACATAATCTAACCTAAAATAACTTTATACAATCCATTTACTGCCTCAAAGCATTGGTTGTGGGTTCTTATCCCATTTGGGACCAGATTTCAATAAGTCTTTCTTCACACTTCTAAACATTCTTCATCCATCTCTAGGACTTGTAATTAATCAAATTCATTGTATTATAACATATTCTAACCCAATATAACTTTATACAAGCCATTTACTGCCTCAAAGCATTGGTTGTGGGTTCTTATCCCATTTGGGACCAGATTTCAATAAGTCTTTCTTCACACTTCTAAACATTCTTCATCCATCTCTAGTGCTTGTAATCAATCAAATTCATTGTATTATAACATATTCTAACCCAAAATAACTTTATACAAGCCATTTACTGCCTCAAAGCATTGGTTGTGGGTTCTTATCCCATTTGGGACCAGATTTCAATAAGTCTTTCTTCACACTTCTAAACATTCTTCATCCATCTCTAGGACTTGTAATCAATCAAATTCATTGTATTATAACATATTCTAACCCAAAATAACTTTATACAAGCCATTTACTGCCTCAAAGCATTGGTTGTGGGTTCTTATCCCATTTGGGACCAGATTTCAATAAGTCTTTCTTCACACTTCTAAACATTCTTCATCCATCTCTAGCACTTGTAATCAATCAAATTCATTGTATTATAACATATTCTAACCCAAAAAAACTTTATACAAGCCATTTACTGCCTCAAACCATTGGTTGTGGGTTCTTATCCCATTTGAGACAAGATTTCAATAAATCTTTCTTCACACTTCTAAACATTCTTCATCCATCTCTAGGGCTTGTAATCAATCAAATTCATTGTATTATAACATATTCCTACCTAAAATAACTTTATACAATCCATTTACTGCCTCAAAGCATTGTTTGTAGGTTCTTATCCCATTTGGGACCAGATTTCAATATGTCTTTCTTCACACTTCTAAACATTCTTCATCCATCTCTAGCACTTGTAGTCAATCAAATTCATTGTATTATAACATATTCTAACCTAAAAAAACTTTATACAAGCTATTTACTGCCTCAAAGCATTGGTTGTGGGTTCTTATCCCATTTGGGACCAGATTTCAATAAGTATTTCTTTACACTTCTAAACATTCTTCATCCATGTCTAGCACTTGTAATCAATCAAATTCATTGTATTATAAAATATTCTAACCCAAAATAACCTTATACAATCCATTTACAGCCTCAAAGCATTGGTTGTGGGTTCTTATCCCATTTGGGACCATATTTCAATAAGTCTTTGTTCACACTTCTAGACATTCTTCATCCATCTCTAGCACTTGTAATCAATCAAATTCATTGTATTATAACATATTGTAACCTAAAATAACTTTATACAATCCATTTACAGCCTCAAAGCATTGGTTGTGGGTTCTTATCCCATTTGGGACCAGATTTCAATAAGTCTTTCTTCACACTTCTAAAGATTCTTCATCCATCTCTAGGATTTGTAATCAATCAAATTCAATGTATTATAACATATTCTAACCCAAAATAACTTTATACTGTAAGTTTTCGAAAGGAATTAGAGAAGATTAAGAACAAGTGAGTTTGAGGAAGATTTGAAGAAGAATGCGAGTTTGAAAGGTGAGAGAAGTGTGGTGAAGAAAGAGAGTTCTTCTCTTTTCATACATATAAAAATGACCTAGATACAAACTATATATGGACACTACAAAGAGTATAAAATAATAACAAATATACAAGATATTTTGGCTTCAAGGTTCGAGTGAAAGCGACGGGTCCATGTTGTGTCTCTTCTTAAACAATCACGTGAGTGTCTCTTGTTTTGAAGCTCCAACGGTCACAACACATAGGGGAAGGATCTAGATGCTCATTTCTTCTTCTTCGCAACCTTAAACGGGCCTCTTTATTGGACTGGACAATGAGGCTTGAGGTGATGTCGAGGCTGTACGGATGGGCTTGTACGGATGGGCTTGTCCGGACGAGGTTGTACGGACGGTCGTGGCTCGAGGCACTCGATCGCGGATGTGATCATCTCTCGATCCCGGACATGATCATCTCGAACATGATCATTTCTATATCCAATTTACACTCCCCCTCAAGTTTAACATTTAAGAAGGTCTTTAAGGTTAAACTTGAACCTATAATCACTCACCTCATTAAAAACCTTAGTATAGAAAACCACTTGGGAAAAACTATACATAAGGGAAAAAGAGTGTGAGTGTTATGGTTTGGTGAGATCAACAAGGCCGAGCTTGGAGTGTATATAATCACACACTTGTGGACTAGCCGCTTTGGTGAAGATGTCCGCGAGTTGTTCCGAGCTCTCGGTATAGCATGGTAAGATGACTCCAAGACCAACTTGTTCTCTAACTTTGTGACAATCTACTTCGATGTGCTTTGTTCTTTCGTGGAACACCGAGTTGGATGCAATGTGTATTGCGGCTTGGTTGTCACAATGCATTGTGATTGGCTTTGATGACTCAACTCCCAAGTCTTTAAGAAGTGCCTTAAGCCAAATTAACTCGGTTGTGAGCTTCCTCATGGCACGATACTCGGACTCGGCACTAGACATAGAGACCACCTTTTGCTTCTTACTCTTCCAAGTCACCAAGTTCCCTCCAATGAATGTGCAATAGCCGGTTGTCGAGCGCCTATCTCCATGATCTCCAGCATAATCCGCATCACAATACCCCACTAGCTCCGTGTTCTTGTTGCACCCCATCCATATGCCTTGACCCGGTGCACCCTTGAGATACTTAAGTATGCGGTTCACCATGTTCCAATGATGCACCGTTGGGGCTTGCATATGTTGACTCACCTGGTTCACGGAATAGCAAATGTCAGGTCTAGTAATTGTTAAGTAAATAAGCTTACCCACTAGACGTCGATATTGTGATGCATCTTCATATGGCTCATTTCCTTTCTCCCCCTCTCGGTTAACTTGGAAATCCACTTCTAGTGGTGATGCCACCGGTCTTGAACCTAATTTACCAACTTCATTCAAAAGGTCAAGTGTATATTTTCGTTGAGATATAAATAAACCTTCCTTAGATCTACAAACTTCAATACCAAGAAAATACTTAAGTTCACCAAGATCTTTAATATCAAAAACAGATTTTAGAAAGGATTTGGTGTCTTGTATCCCTACCTTGTCATTCCCGGATATGATGATATCATCCACATATACAAGAATGACTACAATACCTTCTTGGCTAGTGATTGTGAATAGGGTATGATCGGCTTCGGACCTCTTGAAACCTCGTTCCATCAAAGTGTTGCTCAACTTGTGATACCACGCTCGAGGGGATTGCTTTAATCCATATATGGCCTTGTTGAGTTTGAATACCTTCCCGGATTCAATAGTGTCCTCTAGACCCGGTGGTGGTCTCATATACACCTCATCTTCTAACTCGCCTTGTAGAAAAGCATTCTTAACGTCCATTTGCCATAATTCCCATTCTAAGTTAACGGCCAAAGATAGCACAACTCGAATGGTATGGAGTTTGGCTACCGGAGCAAAAGTATCAAGATAGTCTTCTCCATATGTTTGTGTGAATCCCCTTGCTACAAGTCGAGCCTTGTAACGTTCAATCTCTCCATTACTTTTGTACTTGATCGTAAAGATCCACCGTGAAGTGACCGCTTTCTTTCCCTTTGGTAACTCGGCTTCATTCCATGTATGATTGTCTTCCATGGCTTTAACTTCATTGTTTACCGCATCTCTCCATTCTTTATGATCTTTAGCTTCATCATAGCTTTGGGGAATCCAATGTGAATCTACTTGGGTAAGATAGACTTGATATTCCATCGGCAAGTGAGCTAGAGTACACACGGCTTGTATTGGATGAGCCACGGCTACGTTGTTGTAATACACCCGAGTGTTTTTCCAGTTTGAGGGATGAGACTTGATGCGTTCACTTCTTCTTAATTCAATAATTTCTTCTTGAGGTTGTTCTCCTTGATCCACATCAATAGACTCCTCTTGTGTAGGATCTTCTTCTTCACTTAGTGAATTTAAACCCTCTTCGCCCTCACTATACTCATGATCAAGTCCATCATCACCATGATCTAATGGTTCTTCTTCATGATGTGTGTCACTTGCACTTGCTTCTTGATCATTTGTTACTTGATCCGAGGTGGATGTCTTGGTAGACCCATTCTTGTCTTGGAAGCTATCTAGACCGAGCTTCTCCAGGATTACTCGAAGGTTTGTTGCACGATCGGAAGGTGATTGAGATAAGTTCTTGAGTTCATCCCAATTCCTCTTGTCATAGTACCCACTTGATTCTACAAACTTCACATCTCTAGAAACCAATACTCTTCTAGCTTCCGGATCATAACACTTGTACCCTTTTTGTGTTGAGGAGTAGCCTATAAGCATGCACTTAGTGCTCTTGGCCTCCAACTTGTTACGTAACTCTCCTGGTTTTAACACATAACAAACACATCCAAACACACGTAAGTGACTAATAGATGGTTTAGTTTTATTAAGAATTTCAAAGGGAGAGAGATCGCTTAGTATTTTTGTTGGTGTGCGATTGATCAAGTAGCATGCGGCTACTACGGCATCTCCCCAAAATCTCTTTGGCACATTTGTATGAAACATCATTGATCGGGACACCTCCATGAGATGACGGTTCTTTCTCTCGGCCACTCCATTTTGTTGTGGTGTATACGGGCAACTTGTTTGTTGAATGATCCCATGTTTAGCTAAATGTTGTTTGAATGCATGACTTGTGTACTCCCCACCATTATCTGATCTCAAAATCTTAATCTTGGCATTATAGTGGTTAGTCACATAATTTTGAAAACTTATAAAGGCCTCAAGAACTCTATCCTTTGAAGGTAACAAAGTTAACCAAGTATACTTGGATTTTTCATCAATAAAAGTCACATAATACTTTTGATTTTCTCTAGATAAACAAGGTGATGTCCACACATCCGAGTGAATCAAATCAAAACAATTCTCATAAATAGTACTTGATTTAGGATAAACACTTTTGCAATGTTTGCCAAGAATACAAGCTTCACAATCATCATTTTTAAAAGACATATTAGGCAACATAAGATTTAAAGCACGAGAGTGAGGGTGACCAAGTCTAGCATGCCAAATTGCACTATTAGCACTAACAAGAATAGAACTAAAGCAAGAAGGTAAAGTAGGGGATAGTTTCAAGTCCTCAAGCACATATAAGCCATCTTTAGTGGCTCCATGGCCAAGCACCTTACTCGTTTCAATATCCTGAAAATGAATATTGTGAGGACCAAATATTGCATAACAATTCAAATCGGTAGTAGCTTTCTTAACGGATAACAAGTTTGAAGTAAAGCTAGGCATATAAAAAGCTTTAGATTTCTTATCAAACAATTCTAAATCTCCTACTCCTTTAACCGGTACTTTAGTTCCATTAGCAATAACCACATTTCCAATAGCCGGTTTAATGTCACTAATTAACTTAGAGTCACTAATCATATGGTGAGATGCTCCGGAATCAACAATAAGCGGTTTTAAAGTGTTGAGAGCAAGAGTAGCCTTACCGGACGACTCCTTGAGAGCTTTGATGAGTGCATCGAGGTCAGACCTCCTCACCAAGTCAGAAGACGCGGCCATGGCTGCTCCACTCTCCGCAAGAATTTGTACCTTTGTCTCCGGAGCTTGGATCTCACCGGAAACGCTTGCTTGATTAGCCCTTGGTTCTCGGTTGTCTTCTCTTGGGCGAAGGTGTGGGTAAAGTACCCAACACTTATCCTTGATATGACCCGGTTTCTTGCAATGGTGACAAGTAGGAATGTTCCTCTTGTTGTTGTTGTTGTTGTGTCCTCGGTAGTAGCTCTTGTTAGCCGACACTAGCTCCACATTGTTAGCCGACACAAGCTCCCCCTTACCACCAAACAAACCCATGGACCCGTGTTCTCGTTGAACTTGAGAACACACCTCATCAAGACTTGGAAGCTTGTCGGACCGAAGAATATGTTTGATGAGGTCATTGTAAGAAGGATTTAAAGTCAAGAGAAGACCGAACACCTTATCTTGCTCACGACGTTCGTTGATGACCACCGGATCCACCGAGCTTGGTCTCAACATTTCAAGCTCTGCCCAAAGAGATCTAAACTTTCCAAAATGCTTGGTAAACTCCATGTCCTCTTGGCTGAGGTTGTTGATAGCACGTTTGACTTCAAAAACCCGGTTCAAGTTAGTAACATTTCCAAAAACATTCTTGAGTGTATCCCACAACTCCTTTGCCGTCTCACAATATGAGTATGCTTCAAGAATAGGCGCCTCTAGAGAGTTTTGAATGAGCCCCAAAACGGTTTGGTCTTCTTGAAACCACTTCACCTCGTCGCAAGGGACAATCTCCTTGCCATCTTCACTTTCCTTTGGAGCTTCACCTTTCTCAATGTGACTCCAAAGTCCACGACCACACAAGGCCGTCTTTGTGGTCCTCGCCCACAACAAATAGTTACCTCCCTTGAGAGTAACCGGAATAACCAAATTCTTCATGACATCCATGACCAAAAATTTCAAGAACAAGCTTCAAGCTTTCAAAATCTTAGAAACCGAAAGAAGAAATTGTACTTAGAGAACGAGAATAGCTAGGATCTTAGGAACCTGGCTTTGATACCATGTAAGTTTTCGAAAGGAATTAGAGAAGATTAAGAACAAGTGAGTTTGAGGAAGATTTGAAGAAGAATGCGAGTTTGAAAGGTGAGAGAAGTGTGGTGAAGAAAGAGAGTTCTTCTCTTTTCATACATATAAAAATGACCTAGATACAAACTATATATGGACACTACAAAGAGTATAAAATAATAACAAATATACAAGATATTTTGGCTTCAAGGTTCGAGTGAAAGCGACGGGTCCATGTTGTGTCTCTTCTTAAACAATCACGTGAGTGTCTCTTGTTTTGAAGCTCCAACGGTCACAACACATAGGGGAAGGATCTAGATGCTCATTTCTTCTTCTTCGCAACCTTAAACGGGCCTCTTTATTGGACTGGACAATGAGGCTTGAGGTGATGTCGAGGCTGTACGGATGGGCTTGTACGGATGGGCTTGTACGGACGAGGTTGTACGGACGGTCGTGGCTCGAGGCACTCGATCGCGGATGTGATCATCTCTCGATCCCGGACATGATCATCTCGAACATGATCATTTCTATATCCAATTTACATATACAAGCCATTTACTGCCCCAAAGCATTGGTTGTGGGCTCTTATCCCATTTGGGACGAGATTTCAATAAGTCTTTCTTCACACTTCTAAACATTCTTCATCCATCTCTAGGGCTTGTAATCAATCAAATTCATTGTATTATAACATATTCTAACCCAAAATAACTTTATACAATCCATTTACTGCCTCAAAGCATTGGTTGTGGGTTCTTATCCTATTTGGGACCAGATTTCAATAAGTATTTCTTTACACTTCTAAACATTCTTCATCCATGTCTAGCACTTGTAATCAATCAAATTCATTGTATTATAACATATTCTAACCCAAAATAACCTTATACAAGCCATTTAATGCCTCAAAGCAATGGTTGTGGGTTCTTATCCCATTTGGGACCAGATTTCAATAAGTCTTTCTTCACACTTCTAGACATTCTTCATCTATCTCTAGCACTTGTAATCAATCAAATTCATTGTATTATAACATATTCTAACCTAAAATAACTTTATACAATCCATTTACAGCCTCAAAGCATTGGTTGTGGGTTCTTATTCCATTTGGGACCAAATTTCAACAAGTCTTTCTTCACACTTCTAAAGATTCTTCATCCATCTTTAGGGCTTGTAATCAATGAAATTCATTGTATTATAACATATTCTAACCCAATATTACTTTATACAATCCATTTACTGCCTCAAAGCATTGGTTGTGGGTTCTTATCCCATTTGGGACCAGATTTCAATAAGTATTTCTTTACACTTCTAAACATTCTTCATCCATGTCTAGCACTTGTAATCAATCAAATTTATTGTATTATAACATATTCTAACCCAAAATAACCTTATACAAGCCATTTAATGCCTCAAAGCAATGGTTGTGGGTTCTTATCCCATTTGGGACCAGATTTCAATAAGACTTTCTTCACACTTCTAGACATTCTTCATCCATCTCTAGCACTTGTAATCAATCAAATTCATTGTATTATAACATATTCTAACCTAAAATAACTTTATACAATCTATTTACAGCCTCGAAGCATTGGTTGTGGGTTCTTATCCCATTTGGGACCAAATTTCAACAAGTCTTTCTTCACACTTCTAAAGATTCTTCATCCATCTCTAGCACTTGTAATCAATCAAATTCATTGTATTATAACATAATCTAACCCAAAATAACTTTATACAATCCATTTACTGCCTCAAAGCATTGGTTGTGGGTTCTTATCCCATTTGGGACCAGATTTCAATAAGTCTTTCTTCACACTTCTAAACATTCTTCATCCATCTCTAGGACTTGTAATCAATCAAATTCATTGTATTATAACATATTCTAACCCAAAATAACTTTATACAAGCCATTTACTGCCTCAAAGCATTGGTTGTGGGTTCTTATCCCATTTGGGACCAGATTTCAATAAGTCTTTCTTCACACTTCTAAAGATTCTTCATCCATCTCTAGGATTTGTAATCAATCAAATTCAATGTATTATAACATATTCTAACCCAAAATAACTTTATACAAGCCATTTACTGCCTCAAAGCATTGGTTGTGGGCTCTTATCCCATTTGGGACCAGATTTCAATAAGTATTTCTTTACACTTCTAAACATTCTTCATCCATGTCTAGCACTTGTAATCAATCAAATTTATTGTATTATAACATATTCTAACCCAAAATAACCTTGTACAAGCCATTTAATGCCTCAAAGCAATGGTTGTGGGTTCTTATCCCATTTGGGACCAGATTTCAATAAGACTTTCTTCACACTTCTAGACATTCTTCATCCATCTCTAGCACTTGTAATCAATCAAATTCATTGTATTATAACATATTCTAACCTAAAATAACTTTATACAATCTAGTTACAGCCTCGAAGCATTGGTTGTGGGTTCTTATCCCATTTGGGACCAAATTTCAACAAGTCTTTCTTCACACTTCTAAAGATTCTTCATCCATCTCTAGCACTTGTAATCAATCAAATTCATTGTATTATAACATAATCTAACCCAAAATAACTTTATACAATCCATTTACTGCCTCAAAGCATTGGTTGTGGGTTCTTATCCCATTTGGGACCAGATTTCAATAAGTCTTTCTTCACACTTCTAAACATTCTTCATCCATCTCTAGGACTTGTAATCAATCAAATTCATTGTATTATAACATATTCTAACCCAAAATAACTTTATACAATCCATTTACTGCCTCAAAGCATTGGTTGTGGGTTCTTATCCCATTTGGGACCAGATTTCAATAAGTCTTTCTTCACACTTCTAAACATTCTTCATCCATCTCTAGGACTTGTAATCAATCAAATTCATTGTATTATAACATATTCTAACCCAAAATAACTTTATACAAGCCATTTACTGCCTCAAAGCATTGGTTGTGGGTTCTTATCCCATTTGGGACCAGATATCAATAAGTCTTTCTTCACACTTCTAAACATTCTTCATCCATCTCTAGCACTTGTAATCAATCAAATTCATTGTATTATAACATATTCTAACCCAAAAAAACTTTATACAAGCCATTTACTGCCTCAAACCATTGGTTGTGGGTTCTTATCCCATTTGGGACAAGATTTCAATAAGTGTTTCTTCACACTTCTAAAGATTCTTCATCCATCTATAGGGCTTGTAATCAATGAAATTCATTGTATTATAACATATTCTAACCCAATATGACTTTATACAATCCATTTACTGCCTCAAAGCATTGGTTGTGGGTTCTTATCCTATTTGTGACCAGATTTCAATAAGTATTTCTTTACACTTCTAAACATTCTTCATCCATGTCTAGCACTTGTAATCAATCAAATTTATTGTATTATAACATATTCTAACCCAAAATAACCTTATAAAAGCCATTTAATGCCTCAAAGCAATGGTTGTGGGTTCTTGTCCCATTTGGGACCAGATTTCAATAAGACTTTCTTCACACTTCTAGACATTCTTCATCCATCTCTAGCACTTGTAATCAATCAAATTCATTGTATTATAACATATTCTAACCTAAAATAACTTTATACAATCTATTTACAGCCTCGAAGCATTGGTTGTGGGTTCTTATCCCATTTGGGACCAAATTTCAACAAGTCTTTCTTCACACTTCTAAAGATTCTTCATCCATCTCTAGCACTTGTAATCAATCAAATTCATTGTATTATAACATAATCTAACCCAAAATAACTTTATACAATCCATTTACTGCCTCAAAGCATTGGTTGTGGGTTCTTATCCCATTTGGGACCAGATTTCAATAAGTCTTTCTTCACACTTCTAAACATTCTTCATCCATCTCTAGGACTTGTAATCAATCAAATTCATTGTATTATAACATATTCTAACCCAAAATAACTTTATACAATCCATTTACTGCCTCAAAGCATTGGTTGTGGGTTCTTATCCCATTTGGGACCAGATTTCAATAAGTCTTTCTTCACACTTCTAAACATTCTTCATCCATCTCTAGGACTTGTAATCAATCAAATTCATTGTATTATAACATATTCTAACCCAAAATAACTTTATACAAGCCATTTACTGCCTCAAAGCATTGGTTGTGGGTTCTTATCCCATTTGGGACCAGATTTCAATAAGTCTTTCTTCACACTTCTAAACATTCTTCATCCATCTCTAGCACTTGTAATCAATCAAATTCATTGTATTATAACATATTCTAACCCAAAAAAACTTTATACAAGCCATTTACTGCCTCAAACCATTGGTTGTGGGTTCTTATCCCATTTGGGACAAGATTTCAATAAGTCTTTCTTCACACTTCTAAAGATTCTTCATCCATCTCTAGGGCTTGTAATCAATGAAATTCATTGTATTATAACATATTCTAACCCAATATGACTTTATACAATCCATTTACTGCCTCAAAGCATTGGTTGTGGGTTCTTATCCCATTTGGGACCAGATTTCAATAAGTATTTCTTTACACTTCTAAACATTCTTCATCCATGTCTAGCACTTGTAATCAATCAAATTTATTGTATTATAACATATTCTAACCCAAAATAACCTTATAAAAGCCATTTAATGCCTCAAAGCAATGGTTGTGGGTTCTTATCCCATTTGGGACCAGATTTCAATAAGACTTTCTTCACACTTCTAGACATTCTTCATCCATCTCTAGCACGTGTAATCAATCAAATTCATTGTATTATAACATATTCTAACCTAAAATAACTTTATACAATCTATTTACAGCCTCGAAGCATTGGTTGTGGGTTCTTATCCCATTTGGGACCAAATTTCAACAAGTCTTTCTTCACACTTCTAAAGATTCTTCATCCATCTCTAGCACTTGTAACCAATCAAATTCATTGTATTATAACATAATCTAACCCAAAATAACTTTATACAATCCATTTACTGCCTCAAAGCATTGGTTGTGGGTTCTTATCCCATATGGGACCAGATTTCAATAAGTCTTTCTTCACACTTCTAAACATTCTTCATCCATCTCTAGGACTTGTAATCAATCAAATTCATTGTATTATAACATATTCTAACCCAAAATAACTTTATACAAGCCATTTACTGCCTCAAAGCATTGGTTGTGGGTTCTTATCCCATTTGGGACCAGATTTCAATAAGTCTTTCTTCACACTTCTAAACATTATTCATCCATCACTAGGACTTGTAATCAATCAAATTCATTGTATTATAACATAATCTAACCCAAAATAACTTTATACAATCCATTTACTACCTCAAAGCATTGGTTGTGGGTTCTTATCCCATTTGGGACCAGATTTCAATAAGTCTTTCTTCACACTTCTAAGCATTCTTCATCCATCTCTAGCATTGTAATCAATCAAATTCATTGTATTATAACATATTCTAACCCAAAATAACTTTATACAAGCCATTTACTGCCTCAAAGCATTGGTTGTGGGTTCTTATCCCATTTGGGACCAGATTTCAATAAGTCTTTCTTCACACTTCTAAACATTCTTCATCCATCTCTAGGACTTGTAATCAATCAATTTCATTGTATTATAACATATTCTAACCCAAAATAACTTTATACAAGCCATTTACTGCCTCAAAGCATTGGTTGTGGGTTCTTATCCCATTTGGGACCAGATTTCAATAAGTCTTTCTTCACACTTCTAAACATTCTTCATCCATCTCTAGCACTTGTAATCAATCAAATTCATTGTATTATAACATATTCTAACCCAAAAAAACTTTATACAAGCCATTTACTGCCTCAAACCATTGGTTGTGGGTTCTTATCCCATTTGGGACAAGATTTCAATAAGTCTTTCTTCACACTTCTAAAGATTCTTCATCCATCTCTAGGGCTTGTAATCAATGAAATTCATTGTATTATAACATATTCTAACCCAATATGACTTTATACAATCCATTTACTGCCTCAAAGCATTGGTTGTGGGTTCTTATCCCATTTGGGACCAGATTTCAATAAGTATTTCTTTACACTTCTAAACATTCTTCATCCATGTCTAGAACTTGTAATCAATCAAATTTATTGTATTATAACATATTCTAACCCAAAATAACCTTATAAAAGCCATTTAATGCCTCAAAGCAATGGTTGTGGGTTCTTATCCCATTTGGGACCAGATTTCAATAAGACTTTCTTCACACTTCTAGACATTCTTCATCCATCTCTAGCATTGTAATCAATCAAATTCATTGTGATATAACATATTCTAACCTAAAATAACTTTATACAATCTATTTACAGCCTCGAAGCATTGGTTGTGGGTTCTTATCCCATTTGGGACCAAATTTCAACAAGTCTTTCTTCACACTTCTAAAGATTCTTCATCCATCTCTAGCACTTGTAATCAATCAAATTCATTGTATTATAACATAATCTAACCCAAAATAACTTTATACAATCCATTTACTGCCTCAAAGCATTGGTTGTGGGTTCTTATCCCATTTGGGACCAGATTTCAATAAGTCTTTCTTCACACTTCTAAACATTCTTCATCCATCTCTAGGACTTGTAATCAATCAAATTCATTGTATTATAACATATTCTAACCCAAAATAACTTTATACAAGCCATTTACTGCCTCAAAGCATTGGTTGTGGGTTCTTATCCCATTTGGGACCAGATTTCAATAAGTCTTTCTTCACACTTCTAAACATTATTCATCCATCACTAGGACTTGTAATCAATCAAATTCATTGTATTATAACATAATCTAACCCAAAATAACTTTATACAATCCATTTACTGCCTCAAAGCATTGGTTGTGGGTTCTTATCCCATTTGGGACCAGATTTCAATAAGTCTTTCTTCACACTTCTAAACATTCTTCATCCATCTCTAGGACTTGTAATCAATCAATTTCATTGTATTATAACATATTCTAACCCAAAATAACTTTATACAAGCCATTTACTGCCTCAAAGCATTGGTTGTGGGTTCTTATCCCATTTGGGACCAGATTTCAATAAGTCTTTCTTCACACTTCTAAACATTCTTCATCCATCTCTAGCACTTGTAATCAATCAAATTCATTGTATTATAACATATTCTAACCCAAAAAAACTTTATACAAGCCATTTACTGCCTCAAACCATTGGTTGTGGGTTCTTATCCCATTTGGGACAAGATTTCAATAAGTCTTTCTTCACACTTCTAAAGATTCTTCATCCATCTCTAGGGCTTGTAATCAATGAAATTCATTGTATTATAACATATTCTAACCCAATATGACTTTATACAATCCATTTACTGCCTCAAAGCATTGGTTGTGGGTTCTTATCCCATTTGGGACCAGATTTCAATAAGTATTTCTTTACACTTCTAAACATTCTTCATCCATGTCTAGAACTTGTAATCAATCAAATTTATTGTATTATAACATATTCTAACCCAAAATAACCTTATAAAAGCCATTTAATGCCTCAAAGCAATGGTTGTGGGTTCTTATCCCATTTGGGACCAGATTTCAATAAGACTTTCTTCACACTTCTAGACATTCTTCATCCATCTCTAGCATTGTAATCAATCAAATTCATTGTATTATAACATATTCTAACCCAAAATAACCTTATAAAAGCCATTTAATGCCTCAAAGCAATGGTTGTGGGTTCTTATCCCATTTGGGACCAGATTTCAATAAGACTTTCTTCACACTTCTAGACATTCTTCATCCATCTCTAGCATTGTAATCAATCAAATTCATTGTATTATAACATATTCTAACCTAAAATAACTTTATACAATCTATTTACAGCCTCGAAGCATTGGTTGTGGGTTCTTATCCCATTTGGGACCAAATTTCAACAAGTCTTTCTTCACACTTCTAAAGATTCTTCATCCATCTCTAGTACTTGTAATCAATCAAATTCATTGTATTATAACATAATCTAACCCAAAATAACTTTATACAATCCATTTACTGCCTCAAAGCAATGGTTGTGGGTTCTTATCCCATTTAGGACCAGATTTCAATAAGTCTTTCTTCACACTTCTAAACATTCTTCATCCATCTCTAGGACTTGTAATCAATCAAATTCATTGTATTATAACATATTCTAACCCAAAATAACTTTATACAAGCCATTTACTGCCTCAAAGCATTGGTTGTGGGTTCTTATCCCATTTGGGACCAGATTTCAATAAGTCTTTCTTCACACTTCTAAACATTATTCATCCATCACTAGGACTTGTAATCAATCAAATTCATTGTATTATAACATAATCTAACCCAAAATAACTTTATACAATCCATTTACTGCCTCAAAGCATTGGTTGTGGGTTCTTATCCCATTTGGGACCAGATTTCAATAAGTCTTTCTTCACACTTCTAAACATTCTTCATCCATCTCTAGGACTTGTAATCAATCAAATTCATTGTATTATAACATATTCTAACCCAAAATAACTTTATACAAGCCATTTACTGCCTCAAAGCATTGGTTGTGGGTTCTTATCCCATTTGGGACCAGATTTCAATAAGTCTTTCTTCACACTTCTAAACATTCTTCATCCATCTCTAGCACTTGTAATCAATCAAATTCATTGTATTATAACATATTCTAACCCAAAAAAACTTTATACAAGCCATTTACTGCCTCAAACCATTGGTTGTGGGTTCTTATCCCATTTGAGACAAGATTTCAATAAGTCTTTCTTCACACTTCTAAACATTCTTCATCCATCTCTAGGGCTTGTAATCAATCAAATTCATTGTATTATAACATATTCTAACCTAAAATAACTTTATACAATCCATTTACTGCCTCAAAGCATTGTTTGTGGGTTCTTATCCCATTTGGGACCAGATTTCAATAAGTCTTTCTTCACACTTCTAAACATTCTTCATCCATCTCTAGCACTTGTAATCAATCAAATTCAATGTATTATAACATATTCTAACCCAAAAAAACTTTATACAAGCCATTTACTGCCTCAAAGCATTGGTTGTGGGTTCTTATCCCATTTGGGACCAGATTTCAATAAGTATTTCTTTACACTTCTAAACATTCTTCATCCATGTCTAGCACTTGTAATCAATCAAATTCATTGTATTATAAAATATTCTAACCCAAAATAACCTTATACAATCCATTTACAGCCTCAAAGCATTGGTTGTGGGTTCTTATCCCATTTGGGACCAGATTTCAATAAGTCTTTGTTCACACTTCTAGACATTCTTCATCCATCTCTAGCACTTGTAATCAATCAAATTCATTGTATTATAACATATTGTAACCTAAAATAACTTTATACAATCCATTTACAGCCTCAAAGCATTGGTTGTGGGTTCTTATCCCATTTGGGACCAGATTTCAATAAGTCTTTCTTCACACTTCTAAAGATTCTTCATCCATCTCTAGGATTTGTAATCAATCAAATTCAATGTATTATAATATATTTTAACCCAAAATAACTTTATACAAGCCATTTACTGCCCCAAAGCATTTGTTGTGGGCTCTTATCCCATTTTGGACCAGATTTCAATAAGTCTTTTTTCACACTTCTAAACATTCTTCATCCATCTCTAGGGCTTGTAATCAATCAAATTCATTGTATTATAACATATTCTAACCCAAAATAACTTTATACAATCCATTTACTGCCTCAAAGCATTGGTTGTGGGTTCTTATCCCATTTGGGACCAGATTTCAATAAGTCTTTCTTCACACTTCTAAACATTCTTCATCCATCTCTACCACTTGTAATCAATCAAATTCATTGTATTATAACATATTCTAACCCAAAAAAACTTTATACAAGCCATTTACTGCCTCAAACCATTGGTTGTGGGCTCTTATCCCATTTGGGACCAGATTTCAATAAGTCTTTCTTCACACTTCTAAACAATCTTCATCCATCTCTAGGGCTTGTAATCAATCAAATTCATTGTATTATAACATATTCTAACCCAAAATAACTTTATACAATCCATTTACTGCCTCAAAGCATTGGTTGTGGGTTCTTATCCCATTTGGGACCAGATTTCAATAAGTATTTCTTTACACTTCTAAACATTCTTCATCCATGTCTAGCACTTGTAATCAATCAAATTCATTGTATTATAACATATTCTAACCCAAAATAACCTTATACAAGCCATTTAATGCCTCAAAGCAATGGTTGTGGGTTCTTATCCCATTTGGGACCAGATTTCAATAAGTCTTTCTTCACACTTCTAGACATTCTTCATCTATCTCTAGCACTTGTAATCAATCAAATTCATTGTATTATAACATATTCTAACCTAAAATAACTTTATACAATCCATTTACAGCCTCAAAGCATTGGTTGTGGGTTCTTATTCCATTTGGGACCAAATTTCAACAAGTCTTTCTTCACACTTCTAAAGATTCTTCATCCATCTTTAGGGCTTGTAATCAATGAAATTCATTGTATTATAACATATTCTAACCCAATATGACTTTATACAATCCATTTACTGCCTCAAAGCATTGGTTGTGGGTTCTTATCCCATTTGGGACCAGATTTCAATAAGTATTTCTTTACACTTCTAAACATTCTACATCCATGTCTAGCACTTGTAATCAATCAAATTTATTGTATTATAACATATTCTAACCAAAAATAACCTTATACAAGCCATTTAATGCCTCAAAGCAATGGTTGTGGGTTCTTATCCCATTTGGGACCAGATTTCAATAAGACTTTCTTCACACTTCTAGACATTCTTCATCCATCTCTAGCACTTGTAATCAATCAAATTCATTGTATTATAACATATTCTAACCTAAAATAACTTTATACAATCTATTTACAGCCTCGAAGCATTGGTTGTGGGTTCTTATCCCATTTGGGACCAAATTTCAACAAGTCTTTCTTCACACTTCTAAAGATTCTTCATCCATCTCTAGCACTTGTAATCAATCAAATTCATTGTATTATAACATAATCTAACCCAAAATAACTTTATACAATCCATTTACTGCCTCAAAGCATTGGTTGTGGGTTCTTATCCCATTTGGGACCAGATTTCAATAAGTCTTTCTTCACACTTCTAAACATTCTTCATCCATCTCTAGCACTTGTAATCAATCAAATTCATTGTATTATAACATATTCTAACCCAAAAAAACTTTATACAAGCCATTTACTGCCTCAAAGCATTGGTTGTGGGTTCTTATCCCATTTGGGACCAGATTTCAATAAGTATTTCTTTACACTTCTAAACATTCTTCATCCATGTCTAGCACTTGTAATCAATCAAATTCATTGTATTATACAGAATTCTAACCCAAAATAACCTTATACAATCCATTTACAGCCTCAAAGCATTGGTTGTGGGTTCTTATCCCATTTGGGACCAGATTTCAATAAGTCTTTGTTCACACTTCTAGACATTCTTCATCCATCTCTAGCACTTGTAATCAATCAAATTCATTGTATTATAACATATTGTAACCTAAAATAACTTTATACAATCCATTTACAGCCTCAAAGCATTGGTTGTGGGTTCTTATCCCATTTGGGACCAGATTTCAATAAGTCTTTCTTCACACTTCTAAACATTATTCATCCATCACTAGGACTTGTAATCAATCAAATTCATTGTATTATAACATAATCTAACCCAAAATAACTTTATACAATCCATTTACTGCCTCAAAGCATTGGTTGTGGGTTCTTATCCCATTTGGGACCAGATTTCAATAAGTCTTTCTTCACACTTCTAAACATTCTTCATCCATCTCTAGGACTTGTAATCAATCAAATTCATTATATTATAACATATTCTAACCCAAAATAACTTTATACAAGCCATTTACTGCCTCAAAGCATTGGTTGTGGGTTCTTATCCCATTTGGGACCAGATTTCAATAAGTCTTTCTTCACACTTCTAAACATTCTTCATCCATCTTTAGCACTTGTAATCAATCAAATTCATTGTATTATAACATATTCTAACCCAAAAAAACTTTATACAAGCCATTTACTGCCTCAAACCATTGGTTGTGGGTTCTTATCCCATTTGAGACAAGATTTCAATAAGTCTTTCTTCACACTTCTAAACATTCTTCATCCATCTCTAGGGCTTGTAATCAATAAAATTCATTGTATTATAACATATTCTAACCTAAAATAACTTTATACAATCTATTTACAGCCTCGAAGCATTGGTTGTGGGTTCTTATCCCATTTGGGACCAAATTTCAACAAGTCTTTCTTCACACTTCTAAAGATTCTTCATCCATGTCTAGGATTTGTAATCAATCAAATTCAATGTATTATAACATATTGTAACCAAAAATAACTTTATACAAGCCATTTACTGCCCCAAAGCATTGGTTGTGGGCTCTTATCCCATTTGGGACCAGATTTCAATAAGTCTTTCTTCACACTTCTAAACAATCTTCATCCATCTCTAGGGCTTGTAATCAATCAAATTCATTGTATTATAACATATTCTAACCCAAAATAACTTTATACAATCCATTTACTGCCTCAAAGCATTGGTTGTGGGTTCTTATCCCATTTGGGACCAGATTTCAATAAGTATTTCTTTACACTTCTAAACATTCTTCATCCATGTCTAGCACTTGTAATCAATCAAATTCATTGTATTATAACATATTCTAACCCAAAATAACCTTATACAAGCCATTTAATGCCTCAAAGCAATGGTTGTGGGTTCTTATCCCATTTGGGACCAGATTTCAATAAGTCTTTCTTCACACTTCTAGACATTCTTCATCTATCTCTAGCACTTGTAATCAATCAAATTCATTGTATTATAACATATTCTAACCTAAAATAACTTTATACAATCCATTTACAGCCTCAAAGCATTGGTTGTGGGTTCTTATTCCATTTGGGACCAAATTTCAACAAGTCTTTCTTCACACTTCTAAAGATTCTTCATCCATCTTTAGGGCTTGTAATCAATGAAATTCATTGTATTATAACATATTCTAACCCAATATGACTTTATACAATCCATTTACTGCCTCAAAGCATTGGTTGTGGGTTCTTATCCCATTTGGGACCAGATTTCAATAAGTATTTCTTTACACTTCTAAACATTCTTCATCCATGTCTAGCACTTGTAATCAATCAAATTTATAGTATTATAACATATTCTAACCCAAAATAACCTTATACAAGCCATTTAATGCCTCAAAGCAATGGTTGTGGGTTCTTATCCCATTTGGGACCAGATTTCAATAAGACTTTCTTCACACTTCTAGACATTCTTCATCCATCTCTAGCACTTGTAATCAATCAAATTCATTGTATTATAACATATTCTAACCTAAAATAACTTTATACAATCTATTTACAGCCTCGAAGCATTGGTTGTGGGTTCTTATCCCATTTGGGACCAAATTTCAACAAGTCTTTCTTCACACTTCTAAAGATTCTTCATCCATCTCTAGCACTTGTAATCAATCAAATTCATTGTATTATAACATAATCTAACCCAAAATAACTTTATACAATCCATTTACTGCCTCAAAGCATTGGTTGTGGGTTCTTATCCCATTTGGGACCAGATTTCAATAAGTCTTTCTTCACACTTCTAAACATTCTTCATCCATCTCTAGCACTTGTAATCAATCAAATTCATTGTATTATAACATATTCTAACCCAAAAAAACTTTATACAAGCCATTTACTGCCTCAAAACATTGGTTGTGGGTTCTTATCCCATTTGGGACCAGATTTCAATAAGTATTTCTTTACACTTCTAAACATTCTTCATCCATGTCTAGCACTTGTAATCAATCAAATTCATTGTATTATACAGAATTCTAACCCAAAATAACCTTATACAATCCATTTACAGCCTCAAAGCATTGGTTGTGGGTTCTTATCCCATTTGGGACCAGATTTCAATAAGTCTTTGTTCACACTTCTAGACATTCTTCATCCATCTCTAGCACTTGTAATCAATCAAATTCATTGTATTATAACATATTGTAACCTAAAATAACTTTATACAATCCATTTACAGCCTCAAAGCATTGGTTGTGGGTTCTTATCCCATTTGGGACCAGATTTCAATAAGTCTTTCTTCACACTTTTAAAGATTCTTCATCCATCTCTAGGATTTGTAATCAATCAAATTCAATGGATTATAACATATTCTAACCAAAAATAACTTTATACAAGCCATTTACTGCCCCAAAGCATTGGTTGTGGGCTCTTATCCCATTTGGGACCAGATTTCAATAAGTCTTTCTTCACACTTCTAAACAATCTTCATCCATCTCTAGGGCTTGTAATCAATCAAATTCATTGTATTATAACATATTCTAACCCAAAATAACTTTATACAATCCATTTACTGCCTCAAAGCATTGGTTGTGGGTTCTTATCCCATTTGGGACCAGATTTCAATAAGTATTTCTTTACACTTCTAAACATTCTTCATCCATGTCTAGCACTTGTAATCAATCAAATTCATTGTATTATAACATATTCTAACCCAAAATAACCTTATACAAGCCATTTAATGCCTCAAAGCAATGGTTGTGGGTTCTTATCCCATTTGGGACCAGATTTCAATAAGTCTTTCTTCACACTTCTAAACATTCTTCATCCATCTCTAGCACTTGTAATCAATCAAATTCATTGTATTATAACATATTCTAACCCAAAAAAACTTTATACAAGCCATTTACTGCCTCAAAGCATTGGTTGTGGGTTCTTATCCCATTTGGGACCAGATTTCAATAAGTATTTCTTTACACTTCTAAACATTCTTCATCCATGTCTAGCACTTGTAATCAATCAAATTCATTGTATTATACAGAATTCTAACCCAAAATAACCTTATACAATCCATTTACAGCCTCAAAGCATTGGTTGTGGGTTCTTATCCCATTTGGGACCAGATTTCAATAAGTCTTTGTTCACACTTCTAGACATTCTTCATCCATCTCTAGCACTTGTAATCAATCAAATTCATTGTATTATAACATATTGTAACCTAAAATAACTTTATACAATCCATTTACAGCCTCAAAGCATTGGTTGTGGGTTCTTATCCCATTTGGGACCAGATTTCAATAAGTCTTTCTTCACACTTCTAAACATTATTCATCCATCACTAGGACTTGTAATCAATCAAATTCATTGTATTATAACATAATCTAACCCAAAATAACTTTATACAATCCATTTACTGCCTCAAAGCATTGGTTGTGGGTTCTTATCCCATTTGGGACCAGATTTCAATAAGTCTTTCTTCACACTTCTAAACATTCTTCATCCATCTCTAGGACTTGTAATCAATCAAATTCATTATATTATAACATATTCTAACCCAAAATAACTTTATACAAGCCATTTACTGCCTCAAAGCATTGGTTGTGGGTTCTTATCCCATTTGGGACCAGATTTCAATAAGTCTTTCTTCACACTTCTAAACATTCTTCATCCATCTTTAGCACTTGTAATCAATCAAATTCATTGTATTATAACATATTCTAACCCAAAAAAACTTTATACAAGCCATTTACTGCCTCAAACCATTGGTTGTAGGTTCTTATCCCATTTGAGACAAGATTTCAATAAGTCTTTCTTCACACTTCTAAACATTCTTCATCCATCTCTAGGGCTTGTAATCAATAAAATTCATTGTATTATAACATATTCTAACCTAAAATAACTTTATACAATCTATTTACAGCCTCGAAGCATTGGTTGTGGGTTCTTATCCCATTTGGGACCAAATTTCAACAAGTCTTTCTTCACACTTCTAAAGATTCTTCATCCATGTCTAGGATTTGTAATCAATCAAATTCAATGTATTATAACATATTGTAACCAAAAATAACTTTATACAAGCCATTTACTGCCCCAAAGCATTGGTTGTGGGCTCTTATCCCATTTGGGACCAGATTTCAATAAGTCTTTCTTCACACTTCTAAACAATCTTCATCCATCTCTAGGGCTTGTAATCAATCAAATTCATTGTATTATAACATATTCTAACCCAAAATAACTTTATACAATCCATTTACTGCCTCAAAGCATTGGTTGTGGGTTCTTATCCCATTTGGGACCAGATTTCAATAAGTATTTCTTTACACTTCTAAACATTCTTCATCCATGTCTAGCACTTGTAATCAATCAAATTCATTGTATTATAACATATTCTAACCCAAAATAACCTTATACAAGCCATTTAATGCCTCAAAGCAATGGTTGTGGGTTCTTATCCCATTTGGGACCAGATTTCAATAAGTCTTTCTTCACACTTCTAGACATTCTTCATCTATCTCTAGCACTTGTAATCAATCAAATTCATTGTATTATAACATATTCTAACCTAAAATAACTTTATACAATCCATTTACAGCCTCAAAGCATTGGTTGTGGGTTCTTATTCCATTTGGGACCAAATTTCAACAAGTCTTTCTTCACACTTCTAAAGATTCTTCATCCATCTTTAGGGCTTGTAATCAATGAAATTCATTGTATTATAACATATTCTAACCCAATATGACTTTATACAATCCATTTACTGCCTCAAAGCATTGGTTGTGGGTTCTTATCCCATTTGGGACCAGATTTCAATAAGTATTTCTTTACACTTCTAAACATTCTTCATCCATGTCTAGCACTTGTAATCAATCAAATTTATAGTATTATAACATATTCTAACCCAAAATAACCTTATACAAGCCATTTAATGCCTCAAAGCAATGGTTGTGGGTTCTTATCCCATTTGGGACCAGATTTCAATAAGACTTTCTTCACACTTCTAGACATTCTTCATCCATCTCTAGCACTTGTAATCAATCAAATTCATTGTATTATAACATATTCTAACCTAAAATAACTTTATACAATCTATTTACAGCCTCGAAGCATTGGTTGTGGGTTCTTATCCCATTTGGGACCAAATTTCAACAAGTCTTTCTTCACACTTCTAAAGATTCTTCATCCATCTCTAGCACTTGTAATCAATCAAATTCATTGTATTATAACATAATCTAACCCAAAATAACTTTATACAATCCATTTACTGCCTCAAAGCATTGGTTGTGGGTTCTTATCCCATTTGGGACCAGATTTCAATAAGTCTTTCTTCACACTTCTAAACATTCTTCATCCATCTCTAGCACTTGTAATCAATCAAATTCATTGTATTATAACATATTCTAACCCAAAAAAACTTTATACAAGCCATTTACTGCCTCAAAACATTGGTTGTGGGTTCTTATCCCATTTGGGACCAGATTTCAATAAGTATTTCTTTACACTTCTAAACATTCTTCATCCATGTCTAGCACTTGTAATCAATCAAATTCATTGTATTATACAGAATTCTAACCCAAAATAACCTTATACAATCCATTTACAGCCTCAAAGCATTGGTTGTGGGTTCTTATCCCATTTGGGACCAGATTTCAATAAGTCTTTGTTCACACTTCTAGACATTCTTCATCCATCTCTAGCACTTGTAATCAATCAAATTCATTGTATTATAACATATTGTAACCTAAAATAACTTTATACAATCCATTTACAGCCTCAAAGCATTGGTTGTGGGTTCTTATCCCATTTGGGACCAGATTTCAATAAGTCTTTCTTCACACTTTTAAAGATTCTTCATCCATCTCTAGGATTTGTAATCAATCAAATTCAATGGATTATAACATATTCTAACCAAAAATAACTTTATACAAGCCATTTACTGCCCCAAAGCATTGGTTGTGGGCTCTTATCCCATTTGGGACCAGATTTCAATAAGTCTTTCTTCACACTTCTAAACAATCTTCATCCATCTCTAGGGCTTGTAATCAATCAAATTCATTGTATTATAACATATTCTAACCCAAAATAACTTTATACAATCCATTTACTGCCTCAAAGCATTGGTTGTGGGTTCTTATCCCATTTGGGACCAGATTTCAATAAGTATTTCTTTACACTTCTAAACATTCTTCATCCATGTCTAGCACTTGTAATCAATCAAATTCATTGTATTATAACATATTCTAACCCAAAATAACCTTATACAAGCCATTTAATGCCTCAAAGCAATGGTTGTGGGTTCTTATCCCATTTGGGACCAGATTTCAATAAGTCTTTCTTCACACTTCTAGACATTCTTCATCTATCTCTAGCACTTGTAATCAATCAAATTCATTGTATTATAACATATTCTAACCTAAAATAACTTTATACAATCCATTTACAGCCTCAAAGCATTGGTTGTGGGTTCTTATTCCATTTGGGACCAAATTTCAACAAGTCTTTCTTCACACTTCTAAAGATTCTTCATCCATCTTTAGGGCTTGTAATCAATGAAATTCATTGTATTATAACATATTCTAACCCAATATGACTTTATACAATCCATTTACTGCCTCAAAGCATTGGTTGTGGGTTCTTATCCCATTTGGGACCAGATTTCAATAAGTATTTCTTTACACTTCTAAACATTCTTCATCCATGTCTAGCACTTGTAATCAATCAAATTCATTGTATTATACCATATTCTAACCTAAAATAACTTTATACAATCCATTTACAGCCTCAAAGCATTGGTTGTGGGTTCTTATTCCATTTGGGACCAAATTTCAACAAGTCTTTCTTCACACTTCTAAAGATTCTTCATCCATCTTTAGGGCTTGTAATCAATGAAATTCATTGTATTATAACATATTCTAACCCAATATGACTTTATACAATCCATTTACTGCCTCAAAGCATTGGTTGTGGGTTCTTATCCCATTTGGGACCAGATTTCAATAAGTATTTCTTTACACTTCTAAACATTCTTCATCCATGTCTAGCACTTGTAATCAATCAAATTTATTGTATTATAACATATTCTAACCCAAAATAACCTTATACAAGCCATTTAATGCCTCAAAGCAATGGTTGTGGGTTCTTATCCCATTTGGGACCAGATTTCAATAAGACTTTCTTCACACTTCTAGACATTCTTCATCCATCTCTAGCACTTGTAATCAATCAAATTCATTGTATTATAACATATTCTAACCTAAAATAACTTTATACAATCTATTTACAGCCTCGAAGCATTGGTTGTGGGTTCTTATCCCATTTGGGACCAAATTTCAACAAGTCTTTCTTCACACTTCTAAAGATTCTTCATCCATCTCTAGCACTTGTAATCAATCAAATTCATTGTATTATAACATAATCTAACCCAAAATAACTTTATACAATCCATTTACTGCCTCAAAGCATTGGTTGTGGGTTCTTATCCCATTTGGGACCAGATTTCAATAAGTCTTTCTTCACACTTCTAAACATTCTTCATCCATCTCTAGCACTTGTAATCAATCAAATTCATTGTATTATAACATATTCTAACCCAAAAAAACTTTATACAAGCCATTTACTGCCTCAAAACATTGGTTGTGGGTTCTTATCCCATTTGGGACCAGATTTCAATAAGTATTTCTTTACACTTCTAAACATTCTTCATCCATGTCTAGCACTTGTAATCAATCAAATTCATTGTATTATACAGAATTCTAACCCAAAATAACCTTATACAATCCATTTACAGCCTCAAAGCATTGGTTGTGGGTTCTTATCCCATTTGGGACCAGATTTCAATAAGTCTTTGTTCACACTTCTAGACATTCTTCATCCATCTCTAGCACTTGTAATCAATCAAATTCATTGTATTATAACATATTGTAACCTAAAATAACTTTATACAATCCATTTACAGCCTCAAAGCATTGGTTGTGGGTTCTTATCCCATTTGGGACCAGATTTCAATAAGTCTTTCTTCACACTTTTAAAGATTCTTCATCCATCTCTAGGATTTGTAATCAATCAAATTCAATGGATTATAACATATTCTAACCAAAAATAACTTTATACAAGCCATTTACTGCCCCAAAGCATTGGTTGTGGGCTCTTATCCCATTTGGGACCAGATTTCAATAAGTCTTTCTTCACACTTCTAAACAATCTTCATCCATCTCTAGGGCTTGTAATCAATCAAATTCATTGTATTATAACATATTCTAACCCAAAATAACTTTATACAATCCATTTACTGCCTCAAAGCATTGGTTGTGGGTTCTTATCCCATTTGGGACCAGATTTCAATAAGTATTTCTTTACACTTCTAAACATTCTTCATCCATGTCTAGCACTTGTAATCAATCAAATTCATTGTATTATAACATATTCTAACCCAAAATAACCTTATACAAGCCATTTAATGCCTCAAAGCAATGGTTGTGGGTTCTTATCCCATTTGGGACCAGATTTCAATAAGTCTTTCTTCACACTTCTAAACATTCTTCATCTATCTCTAGCACTTGTAATCAATCAAATTCATTGTATTATAACATATTCTAACTAAAATAACTTTATACAATCCATTTACAGCCTCAAAGCATTGGTTGTGGGTTCTTATTCCATTTGGGACCAAATTTCAACAAGTCTTTCTTCACACTTCTAAAGATTCTTCATCCATCTTTAGGGCTTGTAATCAATGAAATTCATTGTATTATAACATATTCTAACCCAATATGACTTTATACAATCCATTTACTGCCTCAAAGCATTGGTTGTGGGTTCTTATCCCATTTGGGACCAGATTTCAATAAGTATTTCTTTACACTTCTAAACATTCTTCATCCATGTCTAGCACTTGTAATCAATCAAATTCATTGTATTATAACATATTCTAACCTAAAATAACTTTATACAATCTATTTACAGCCTCGAAGCATTGGTTGTGGGTTCTTATCCCATTTGGGACCAAATTTCAACAAGTCTTTCTTCACACTTCTAAAGATTCTTCATCCATCTCTAGCACTTGTAATCAATCAAATTCATTGTATTATAACATAATCTAACCCAAAATAACTTTATACAATCCATTTACTGCCTCAAAGCATTGGTTGTGGGTTCTTATCCCATTTGGGACCAGATTTCAATAAGTCTTTCTCCACACTTCTAAACATTCTTCATCCATCTCTAGCACTTGTAATCAATCAAATTCATTGTATTATAACATATTCTAACCCAAAATAACTTTATACAAGCCATTTACTGCCTCAAAGCATTGGTTGTGGGTTCTTATCCCATTTGGGACCAGATTTCAATAAGTATTTCTTTACACTTCTAAACATTCTTCATCCATGTCTAGAACTTGTAATCAATCAAATTTATTGTATTATAACATATTCTAACCCAAAATAACCTTATAAAAGCCATTTAATGCCTCAAAGCAATGGTTGTGGGTTCTTATCCCATTTGGGACCAGATTTCAATAAGACTTTCTTCACACTTCTAGACATTCTTCATCCATCTCTAGCATTGTAATCAATCAAATTCATTGTATTATAACATATTCTAACCCAAAATAACCTTATAAAAGCCATTTAATGCCTCAAAGCAATGGTTGTGGGTTCTTATCCCATTTGGGACCAGATTTCAATAAGACTTTCTTCACACTTCTAGACATTCTTCATCCATCTCTAGCATTGTAATCAATCAAATTCATTGTATTATAACATATTCTAACCTAAAATAACTTTATACAATCTATTTACAGCCTCGAAGCATTGGTTGTGGGTTCTTATCCCATTTGGGACCAAATTTCAACAAGTCTTTCTTCACACTTCTAAAGATTCTTCATCCATCTCTAGTACTTGTAATCAATCAAATTCATTGTATTATAACATAATCTAACCCAAAATAACTTTATACAATCCATTTACTGCCTCAAAGCAATGGTTGTGGGTTCTTATCCCATTTAGGACCAGATTTCAATAAGTCTTTCTTCACACTTCTAAACATTCTTCATCCATCTCTAGGACTTGTAATCAATCAAATTCATTGTATTATAACATATTCTAACCCAAAATAACTTTATACAAGCCATTTACTGCCTCAAAGCATTGGTTGTGGGTTCTTATCCCATTTGGGACCAGATTTCAATAAGTCTTTCTTCACACTTCTAAACATTATTCATCCATCACTAGGACTTGTAATCAATCAAATTCATTGTATTATAACATAATCTAACCCAAAATAACTTTATACAATCCATTTACTGCCTCAAAGCATTGGTTGTGGGTTCTTATCCCATTTGGGACCAGATTTCAATAAGTCTTTCTTCACACTTCTAAACATTCTTCATCCATCTCTAGGACTTGTAATCAATCAAATTCATTGTATTATAACATATTCTAACCCAAAATAACTTTATACAAGCCATTTACTGCCTCAAAGCATTGGTTGTGGGTTCTTATCCCATTTGGGACCAGATTTCAATAAGTCTTTCTTCACACTTCTAAACATTCTTCATCCATCTCTAGCACTTGTAATCAATCAAATTCATTGTATTATAACATATTCTAACCCAAAAAAACTTTATACAAGCCATTTACTGCCTCAAACCATTGGTTGTGGGTTCTTATCCCATTTGAGACAAGATTTCAATAAGTCTTTCTTCACACTTCTAAACATTCTTCATCCATCTCTAGGGCTTGTAATCAATCAAATTCATTGTATTATAACATATTCTAACCTAAAATAACTTTATACAATCCATTTACTGCCTCAAAGCATTGTTTGTGGGTTCTTATCCCATTTGGGACCAGATTTCAATAAGTCTTTCTTCACACTTCTAAACATTCTTCATCCATCTCTAGCACTTGTAATCAATCAAATTCAATGTATTATAACATATTCTAACCCAAAAAAACTTTATACAAGCCATTTACTGCCTCAAAGCATTGGTTGTGGGTTCTTATCCCATTTGGGACCAGATTTCAATAAGTATTTCTTTACACTTCTAAACATTCTTCATCCATGTCTAGCACTTGTAATCAATCAAATTCATTGTATTATAAAATATTCTAACCCAAAATAACCTTATACAATCCATTTACAGCCTCAAAGCATTGGTTGTGGGTTCTTATCCCATTTGGGACCAGATTTCAATAAGTCTTTGTTCACACTTCTAGACATTCTTCATCCATCTCTAGCACTTGTAATCAATCAAATTCATTGTATTATAACATATTGTAACCTAAAATAACTTTATACAATCCATTTACAGCCTCAAAGCATTGGTTGTGGGTTCTTATCCCATTTGGGACCAGATTTCAATAAGTCTTTCTTCACACTTCTAAAGATTCTTCATCCATCTCTAGGATTTGTAATCAATCAAATTCAATGTATTATAATATATTTTAACCCAAAATAACTTTATACAAGCCATTTACTGCCCCAAAGCATTGGTTGTGGGCTCTTATCCCATTTTGGACCAGATTTCAATAAGTCTTTTTTCACACTTCTAAACATTCTTCATCCATCTCTAGGGCTTGTAATCAATCAAATTCATTGTATTATAACATATTCTAACCCAAAATAACTTTATACAATCCATTTACTGCCTCAAAGCATTGGTTGTGGGTTCTTATCCCATTTGGGACCAGATTTCAATAAGTCTTTCTTCACACTTCTAAACATTCTTCATCCATCTCTACCACTTGTAATCAATCAAATTCATTGTATTATAACATATTCTAACTCAAAAAAACTTTATACAAGCCATTTACTGCCTCAAACCATTGGTTGTGGGCTCTTATCCCATTTGGGACCAGATTTCAATAAGTCTTTCTTCACACTTCTAAACAATCTTCATCCATCTCTAGGGCTTGTAATCAATCAAATTCATTGTATTATAACATATTCTAACCCAAAATAACTTTATACAATCCATTTACTGCCTCAAAGCATTGGTTGTGGGTTCTTATCCCATTTGGGACCAGATTTCAATAAGTATTTCTTTACACTTCTAAACATTCTTCATCCATGTCTAGCACTTGTAATCAATCAAATTCATTGTATTATAACATATTCTAACCCAAAATAACCTTATACAAGCCATTTAATGCCTCAAAGCAATGGTTGTGGGTTCTTATCCCATTTGGGACCAGATTTCAATAAGTCTTTCTTCACACTTCTAGACATTCTTCATCTATCTCTAGCACTTGTAATCAATCAAATTCATTGTATTATAACATATTCTAACCTAAAATAACTTTATACAATCCATTTACAGCCTCAAAGCATTGGTTGTGGGTTCTTATTCCATTTGGGACCAAATTTCAACAAGTCTTTCTTCACACTTCTAAAGATTCTTCATCCATCTTTAGGGCTTGTAATCAATGAAATTCATTGTATTATAACATATTCTAACCCAATATGACTTTATACAATCCATTTACTGCCTCAAAGCATTGGTTGTGGGTTCTTATCCCATTTGGGACCAGATTTCAATAAGTATTTCTTTACACTTCTAAACATTCTTCATCCATGTCTAGCACTTGTAATCAATCAAATTTATTGTATTATAACATATTCTAACCCAAAATAACCTTATACAAGCCATTTAATGCCTCAAAGCAATGGTTGTGGGTTCTTATCCCATTTGGGACCAGATTTCAATAAGACTTTCTTCACACTTCTAGACATTCTTCATCCATCTCTAGCACTTGTAATCAATCAAATTCATTGTATTATAACATATTCTAACCTAAAATAACTTTATACAATCTATTTACAGCCTCGAAGCATTGGTTGTGGGTTCTTATCCCATTTGGGACCAAATTTCAACAAGTCTTTCTTCACACTTCTAAAGATTCTTCATCCATCTCTAGCACTTGTAATCAATCAAATTCATTGTATTATAACATAATCTAACCCAAAATAACTTTATACAATCCATTTACTGCCTCAAAGCATTGGTTGTGGGTTCTTATCCCATTTGGGACCAGATTTCAATAAGTCTTTCTTCACACTTCTAAACATTCTTCATCCATCTCTAGCACTTGTAATCAATCAAATTCATTGTATTATAACATATTCTAACCCAAAAAAACTTTATACAAGCCATTTACTGCCTCAAAACATTGGTTGTGGGTTCTTATCCCATTTGGGACCAGATTTCAATAAGTATTTCTTTACACTTCTAAACATTCTTCATCCATGTCTAGCACTTGTAATCAATCAAATTCATTGTATTATACAGAATTCTAACCCAAAATAACCTTATACAATCCATTTACAGCCTCAAAGCATTGGTTGTGGGTTCTTATCCCATTTGGGACCAGATTTCAATAAGTCTTTGTTCACACTTCTAGACATTCTTCATCCATCTCTAGCACTTGTAATCAATCAAATTCATTGTATTATAACATATTGTAACCTAAAATAACTTTATACAATCCATTTACAGCCTCAAAGCATTGGTTGTGGGTTCTTATCCCATTTGGGACCAGATTTCAATAAGTCTTTCTTCACACTTTTAAAGATTCTTCATCCATCTCTAGGATTTGTAATCAATCAAATTCAATGGATTATAACATATTCTAACCAAAAATAACTTTATACAAGCCATTTACTGCCCCAAAGCATTGGTTGTGGGCTCTTATCCCATTTGGGACCAGATTTCAATAAGTCTTTCTTCACACTTCTAAACAATCTTCATCCATCTCTAGGGCTTGTAATCAATCAAATTCATTGTATTATAACATATTCTAACCCAAAATAACTTTATACAATCCATTTACTGCCTCAAAGCATTGGTTGTGGGTTCTTATCCCATTTGGGACCAGATTTCAATAAGTATTTCTTTACACTTCTAAACATTCTTCATCCATGTCTAGCACTTGTAATCAATCAAATTCATTGTATTATAACATATTCTAACCCAAAATAACCTTATACAAGCCATTTAATGCCTCAAAGCAATGGTTGTGGGTTCTTATCCCATTTGGGACCAGATTTCAATAAGTCTTTCTTCACACTTCTAAACATTCTTCATCTATCTCTAGCACTTGTAATCAATCAAATTCATTGTATTATAACATATTCTAACCTAAAATAACTTTATACAATCCATTTACAGCCTCAAAGCATTGGTTGTGGGTTCTTATTCCATTTGGGACCAAATTTCAACAAGTCTTTCTTCACACTTCTAAAGATTCTTCATCCATCTTTAGGGCTTGTAATCAATGAAATTCATTGTATTATAACATATTCTAACCCAATATGACTTTATACAATCCATTTACTGCCTCAAAGCATTGGTTGTGGGTTCTTATCCCATTTGGGACCAGATTTCAATAAGTATTTCTTTACACTTCTAAACATTCTTCATCCATGTCTAGCACTTGTAATCAATCAAATTCATTGTATTATAACATATTCTAACCTAAAATAACTTTATACAATCTATTTACAGCCTCGAAGCATTGGTTGTGGGTTCTTATCCCATTTGGGACCAAATTTCAACAAGTCTTTCTTCACACTTCTAAAGATTCTTCATCCATCTCTAGCACTTGTAATCAATCAAATTCATTGTATTATAACATAATCTAACCCAAAATAACTTTATACAATCCATTTACTGCCTCAAAGCATTGGTTGTGGGTTCTTATCCCATTTGGGACCAGATTTCAATAAGTCTTTCTCCACACTTCTAAACATTCTTCATCCATCTCTAGCACTTGTAATCAATCAAATTCATTGTATTATAACATATTCTAACCCAAAATAACTTTATACAAGCCATTTACTGCCTCAAAGCATTGGTTGTGGGTTCTTATCCCATTTGGGACCAGATTTCAATAAGTCTTTCTTCACACTTCTAAACATTATTCATCCATCACTAGGACTTGTAATCAATCAAATTCATTGTATTATAACATAATCTAACCCAAAATAACTTTATACAATCCATTTACTGCCTCAAAGCATTGGTTGTGGGTTCTTATCCCATTTGGGACCAGATTTCAATAAGTCTTTCTTCACACTTCTAAACATTCTTCATCCATCTCTAGGACTTGTAATCAATCAAATTCATTGTATTATAACATATTCTAACCCAAAATAACTTTATACAAGCCATTTACTGCCTCAAAGCATTGGTTGTGGGTTCTTATCCCATTTGGGACCAGATTTCAATAAGTCTTTCTTCACACTTCTAAACATTCTTCATCCATCTTTAGCACTTGTAATCAATCAAATTCATTGTATTATAACATATTCTAACCCAAAAAAACTTTATACAAGCCATTTACTGCCTCAAACCATTGGTTGTGGGTTCTTATCCCATTTGAGACAAGATTTCAATAAGTCTTTCTTCACACTTCTAAACATTCTTCATCCATCTCTAGGGCTTGTAATCAATAAAATTCATTGTATTATAACATATTCTAACCTAAAATAACTTTATACAATCTATTTACAGCCTCGAAGCATTGGTTGTGGGTTCTTATCCCATTTGGGACCAAATTTCAACAAGTCTTTCTTCACACTTCTAAAGATTCTTCATCCATGTCTAGCACTTGTAATCAATCAAATTCATTGTATTATAACATAATCTAACCCAAAATAACTTTATACAATCCATTTACTGCCTCAAAGCATTGGTTGTGGGTTCTTATCCCATTTGGGACCAGATTTCAATAACTCTTTGTTCACACTTCTAGACATTCTTCATCCATCTCTAGCACTTGTAATCAATCAAATTCATTGTATTATAACATATTGTAACCTAAAATAACTTTATACAATCCATTTACAGCCTCAAAGCATTTGTTGTGGGTTCTTATCCCATTTGGGACCAGATTTCAATAAGTCTTTCTTCACACTTCTAAAGATTCTTCATCCATCTCTAGGATTTGTAATCAATCAAATTCAATGTATTATAACATATTCTAACCCAAAATAACTTTATACAAGCCATTTACTGCCTCAAAGCATTGGTTGTGGGTTCTTATCCCATTTAGGACCAGATTTCAATAAGTCTTTCTTCACACTTCTAAACATTCTTCATCCATCTCTAGCACTTGTAATCAATCAAATTCATTGTATTATAACATAATCTAACCCAAAATAACTTTATACAATCCATTTACTGCCTCAAAGCATTGGTTGTGGGTTCTTATCCCATTTGGGACCAGATTTCAATAAGTCTTTCTTCACACTTCTAAACATTCTTCATCCATCTCTAGGACTTGTAATCAATCAAATTCATTGTATTATAACATATTCTAACCCAAAATAACTTTATACAAGCCATTTACTGCCTCAAAGCATTGGTTGTGGGTTCTTATCCCATTTGGGACCAGATTTCAATAAGTCTTTCTTCACACTTCTAAACATTATTCATCCATCACTAGGACTTGTAATCAATCAAATTCATTGTATTATAACATAATCTAACCCAAAATAACTTTATACAATCCATTTACTGCCTCAAAGCATTGGTTGTGGGTTCTTATCCCATTTGGGACAAGATTTCAATAAGTCTTTCTTCACACTTCTAAACATTCTTCATCCATCTCTAGGACTTGTAATCAATCAAATTCATTGTATTATAACATATTCTAACCCAAAAAATAACTTTATACAAGCCATTTACTGCCTCAAAGCATTGGTTGTGGGTTCTTATCCCATTTGGGACCAGATTTCAATAAGTCTTTCTTCACACTTCTAAACATTCTTCATCCATCTCTAGCACATGTAATCAATCAAATTCATTGTATTATAACATATTCTAACCCAAAAAAACTTTATACAAGCCATTTACTGCCTCAAACCATTGGTTGTGGGTTCTTATCCCAATTGAGACAAGATTTCAATAAGTCTTTCTTCACACTTCTAAACATTCTTCATCCATCTCTAGGGCTTGTAATCAATAAAATTCATTGTATTATAACATATTCTAACCTAAAATAACTTTATACAATCTATTTACAGCCTCGAAGCATTGGTTGTGGGTTCTTATCCCATTTGGGACCAAATTTCAACAAGTCTTTCTTCACACTTCTAAAGATTCTTCATCCATGTCTAGCACTTGTAATCAATCAAATTCATTGTATTATAACATAATCTAACCCAAAAAAACTTTATACAATCCATATACAGCCTCAAAGCATTGGTTGTGGGTTCTTATCCCATTTGGGACCAAATTTCAACAAGTCTTTCTTCACACTTCTAAAGATTCTTCATCCATCTCTAGCACTTGTAATCAATCAAATTCATTGTATTATAACATAATCTAACCCAAAATAACTTTATACAATCCATTTACTGCCTCAAAGCATTGGTTGTGGGTTCTTATCCCATTTGGGACCAGATTTCAATAAGTCTTTGTTCACACTTCTAGACATTCTTCATCCATCTCTAGCACTTGTAATCAATCAAATTCATTGTATTATAACATATTGTAACCTAAAATAACCTTATACAATCCATTTACAGCCTCAAAGCATTTGTTGTGGGTTCTTATCCCATTTGGGACCAGATTTCAATAAGTCTTTCTTCACACTTCTAAAGATTCTTCATCCATCTCTAGGATTTATAATCAATCAAATTCAATGTATTATAACATATTCTAACCCAAAATAACTTTATACAAGCCATTTACTGCCTCAAAGCATTGGTTGTGGGTTCTTATCCCATTTAGGACCAGATTTCAATAAGTCTTTCTTCACACTTCTAAACATTCTTCATCCATCTCTAGCACTTGTAATCAATCAAATTCATTGTATTATAACATATTCTAACCCAAAAAAACTTTATACAAGCCATTTACTGCCTCAAAGCATTGGTTGTGGGTTCTTATCCCATTTGGGACAAGATTTCAATAAGTCTTTCTTCACACTTCTATACATTCTTCATCCATCTCTAGGGCTTGTAATCAATCAAATTCATTGTATTATAACATATTCTAACCCAAAATAACTTTATACAATCCATTTACTGCCTCAAAGCATTGGTTGTGGGTTCTTATCCCATTTGGGACCAGATTTCAATAAGTATTTCTTTACACTTCTAAACATTCTTCATCAATGTCTAGCACTTGTAATCAATCAAATTCATTGTATTATAACATATTCTAACCCAAAATAACCTTATACAAGCCATTTAATGCCTCAAAGCAATGGTTGTGGGTTCTTATCCCATTTGGGACCAGATTTCAATAAGTCTTTCTTCACACTTCTAGACATTCTTCATCTATCTCTAGCACTTGTAATCAATCAAATTCATTGTATTATAACATATTCTAACCTAAAATAACTTTATACAATCCATTTACAGCCTCAAAGCATTGGTTGTGGGTTCTTATTCCATTTGGGACCAAATTTCAACAAGTCTTTCTTCACACTTCTAAAGATTCTTCATCCATCTTTAGGGCTTGTAATCAATGAAATTCATTGTATTATAACATATTCTAACCCAATATGACTTTATACAATCCATTTACTGCCTCAAAGCATTGGTTGTGGGTTCTTATCCCATTTGGGACCAGATTTCAATAAGTATTTCTTTACACTTCTAAACATTCTTCATCCATCTCTAGCACTTGTAATCAATCAAATTCATTGTATTATAACATATTCTAACCTAAAATAACTTTATACAATCTATTTACAGCCTCGAAGCATTGGTTGTGGGTTCTTATCCCATTTGGGACCAAATTTCAACAAGTCTTTCTTCACACTTCTAAAGATTCTTCATCCATCTCTAGCACTTGTAATCAATCAAATTCATTGTATTATAACATAATCTAACCCAAAATAACTTTATACAATCCATTTACTGCCTCAAAGCATTGGTTGTGGGTTCTTATCCCATTTGGGACCAGATTTCAATAAGTCTTTCTCCACACTTCTAAACATTCTTCATCCATCTCTAGCACTTGTAATCAATCAAATTCATTGTATTATAACATATTCTAACCCAAAATAACTTTATACAAGCCATTTACTGCCTCAAAGCATTGGTTGTGGGTTCTTATCCCATTTGGGACCAGATTTCAATAAGTCTTTCTTCACACTTCTAAACATTATTCATCCATCACTAGGACTTGTAATCAATCAAATTCATTGTATTATAACATAATCTAACCCAAAATAACTTTATACAATCCATTTACTGCCTCAAAGCATTGGTTGTGGGTTCTTATCCCATTTGGGACCAGATTTCAATAAGTCTTTCTTCACACTTCTAAACATTCTTCATCCATCTCTAGGACTTGTAATCAATCAAATTCATTGTATTATAACATATTCTAACCCAAAATAACTTTATACAAGCCATTTACTGCCTCAAAGCATTGGTTGTGGGTTCTTATCCCATTTGGGACCAGATTTCAATAAGTCTTTCTTCACACTTCTAAACATTCTTCATCCATCTTTAGCACTTGTAATCAATCAAATTCATTGTATTATAACATATTCTAACCCAAAAAAACTTTATACAAGCCATTTACTGCCTCAAACCATTGGTTGTGGGTTCTTATCCCATTTGAGACAAGATTTCAATAAGTCTTTCTTCACACTTCTAAACATTCTTCATCCATCTCTAGGGCTTGTAATCAATAAAATTCATTGTATTATAACATATTCTAACCTAAAATAACTTTATACAATCTATTTACAGCCTCGAAGCATTGGTTGTGGGTTCTTATCCCATTTGGGACCAAATTTCAACAAGTCTTTCTTCACACTTCTAAAGATTCTTCATCCATGTCTAGCACTTGTAATCAATCAAATTCATTGTATTATAACATAATCTAACCCAAAATAACTTTATACAATCCATTTACTGCCTCAAAGCATTGGTTGTGGGTTCTTATCCCATTTGGGACCAGATTTCAATAACTCTTTGTTCACACTTCTAGACATTCTTCATCCATCTCTAGCACTTGTAATCAATCAAATTCATTGTATTATAACATATTGTAACCTAAAATAACTTTATACAATCCATTTACAGCCTCAAAGCATTTGTTGTGGGTTCTTATCCCATTTGGGACCAGATTTCAATAAGTATTTCTTCACACTTCTAAAGATTCTTCATCCATCTCTAGGATTTGTAATCAATCAAATTCAATGTATTATAACATATTCTAACCCAAAATAACTTTATACAAGCCATTTACTGCCTCAAAGCATTGGTTGTGGGTTCTTATCCCATTTAGGACCAGATTTCAATAAGTCTTTCTTCACACTTCTAAACATTCTTCATCCATCTCTAGCACTTGTAATCAATCAAATTCATTGTATTATAACATATTCTAACCCAAAAAAACTTTATACAATCCATATACAGCCTCAAAGCATTGGTTGTGGGTTCTTATCCCATTTGGGACCAAATTTCAACAAGTCTTTCTTCACACTTCTAAAGATTCTTCATCCATCTCTAGCACTTGTAATCAATCAAATTCATTGTATTATAACATAATCTAACCCAAAATAACTTTATACAATCCATTTACTGCCTCAAAGCATTGGTTGTGGGTTCTTATCCCATTTGGGACCAGATTTCAATAAGTCTTTCTTCACACTTCTAAACATTCTTCATCCATCTCTAGGACTTGTAATCAATCAAATTCATTGTATTATAACATATTCTAACCCAAAATAACTTTATACAAGCCATTTACTGCCTCAAAGCATTGGTTGTGGGTTCTTATCCCATTTGGGACCAGATTTCAATAAGTCTTTCTTCACACTTCTAAACATTATTCATCCATCACTAGGACTTGTAATCAATCAAATTCATTGTATTATAACATAATCTAACCCAAAATAACTTTATACAATCCATTTACTGCCTCAAAGCATTGGTTGTGGGTTCTTATCCCATTTGGGACAAGATTTCAATAAGTCTTTCTTCACACTTCTAAACATTCTTCATCCATCTCTAGGACTTGTAATCAATCAAATTCATTGTATTATAACATATTCTAACCCAAAATAACTTTATACAAGCCATTTACTGCCTCAAAGCATTGGTTGTGGGTTCTTATCCCATTTGGGACCAGATTTCAATAAGTCTTTCTTCACACTTCTAAACATTCTTCATCCATCTCTAGCACATGTAATCAATCAAATTCATTGTATTATAACATATTCTAACCCAAAAAAACTTTATACAAGCCATTTACTGCCTCAAACCATTGGTTGTGGGTTCTTATCCCAATTGAGACAAGATTTCAATAAGTCTTTCTTCACACTTCTAAACATTCTTCATCCATCTCTAGGGCTTGTAATCAATAAAATTCATTGTATTATAACATATTCTAACCTAAAATAACTTTATACAATCTATTTACAGCCTCGAAGCATTGGTTGTGGGTTCTTATCCCATTTGGGACCAAATTTCAACAAGTCTTTCTTCACACTTCTAAAGATTCTTCATCCATGTCTAGCACTTGTAATCAATCAAATTCATTGTATTATAACATAATCTAACCCAAAATAACTTTATACAATCCATTTACTGCCTCAAAGCATTGGTTGTGGGTTCTTATCCCATTTGGGACCAGATTTCAATAAGTCTTTGTTCACACTTCTAGACATTCTTCATCCATCTCTAGCACTTGTAATCAATCAAATTCATTGTATTATAACATATTGTAACCTAAAATAACTTTATACAATCCATTTACAGCCTCAAAGCATTTGTTGTGGGTTCTTATCCCATTTGGGACCAGATTTCAATAAGTCTTTCTTCACACTTCTAAAGATTCTTCATCCATCTCTAGGATTTGTAATCAATCAAATTCAATGTATTATAACATATTCTAACCCAAAATAACTTTATACAAGCCATTTACTGCCTCAAAGCATTGGTTGTGGGTTCTTATCCCATTTAGGACCAGATTTCAATAAGTCTTTCTTCACACTTCTAAACATTCTTCATCCATCTCTAGCACTTGTAATCAATCAAATTCATTGTATTATAACATATTCTAACCCAAAAAAACTTTATACAAGCCATTTACTGCCTCAAAGCATTGGTTGTGGGTTCTTATCCCATTTGGGACAAGATTTCAATAAGTCTTTCTTCACACTTCTAAACATTCTTCATCCATCTCTAGGGCTTGTAATCAATCAAATTCATTGTATTATAACATATTCTAACCCAAAATAACTTTATACAATCCATTTACTACCTCAAAGCATTGGTTGTGGGTTCTTATCCCATTTGGGACCAGATTTCAATAAGTATTTCTTTACACTTCTAAACATTCTTCATCAATGTCTAGCACTTGTAATCAATCAAATTCATTGTATTATAACATATTCTAACCCAAAATAACCTTATACAAGCCATTTAATGCCTCAAAGCAATGGTTGTGGGTTCTTATCCCATTTGGGACCAAATTTCAATAAGACTTTCTTCACACTTCTAGACATTCTTCATCCATCTCTAGCACTTGTAATCAATCAAATTCATTGTATTATAACATATTCTAACCTAAAATAACTTTATACAATCTATTTACAGCCTCGAAGCATTGGTTGTGGGTTCTTATCCCATTTGGGACCAAATTTCAACAAGTCTTTCTTCACACTTCTAAAGATTCTTCATCCATCTCTAGCACTTGTAATCAATCAAATTCATTGTATTATAACATAATCTAACCCAAAATAACTTTATACAATCCATTTACTGCCTCAAAGCATTGGTTGTGGGTTCTTATCCCATTTGGGACCAGATTTCAATAAGTCTTTCTTCACACTTCTAAACATTCTTCATACATCTCTGGGACTTGTAATCAATCAAATTCATTGTATTATAACATAATCTAACCCAAAATAACTTTATACAATCCATTTACTGCCTCAAAGCATTGGTTGTGGGTTCTTATCCCATTTGGCACCAGATTTCAATAAGTCTTTCTTCACACTTCTAAACATTCTTCATCCATCTCTAGGACTTGTAATCAATCAAATTCATTGTATTATAACATATTCTAACCCAAAATAACTTTATACAAGCCATTTACTGCCTCAAAGCATTGGTTGTGGGTTCTTATCCCATTTGGGACCAGATTTCAATAAGTCTTTCTTCACACTTCTAAACATTCTTCATCCATCTCTAGCACTTGTAATCAATCAAATTCATTGAATTATAACATATTCTAACCCAAAAAAACTTTATACAAGTCATTTACTGCCTCAAACCATTGGTTGTGGGTTCTTATCCCATTTGAGACAAGATTTCAATAAGTCTTTCTTCACACTTCTAAACATTCTTCATCCATCTCTAGGGCTTGTAATCAATCAAATTCATTGTATTATAACATATTATAACCTAAAATAACTTTATACAATCCATTTACTGCCTCAAAGCATTGTTTGTGGGTTCTTATCCCATTTGGGACCAGATTTCAATAAGTCTTTCTTCACACTTCTAAACATTCTTCATCCATCTCTAGCACTTGTAATCAATCAAATTCATTGTATTATAACATATTCTAACCCAAAAAAACTTTATACAAGCCATTTACTGCCTCAAAGCATTGGTTGTGGGTTCTTATCCCATTTGGGACCATATTTCAATAAGTATTTCTTTACACTTCTAAACATTCTTCATCCATGTCTAGCACTTGTAATCAATCAAATTCATTGTATTATAACATATTCTAACCCAAAATAACCTTATACAATCCATTTACAGCCTCAAAGCATTGGTTGTGGGTTCTTATCCCATTTGGGACCAGATATCAATAAGTCTTTGTTCACACTTCTAGACATTCTTCATCCATCTCTAGCACTTGTAATCAATCAAATTCATTGTATTATAACATATTGTAACCTAAAATAACTTTATACAATCCATTTACAGCCTCAAAGCATTGGTTGTGGGTTCTTATCCCATTTGGGACCAGATTTCAATAAGTCTTTCTTCACACTTCTAAAGATTCTTCATCCATCTCTAGGATTTGTAATCAATCAAATTCAATGTATTATAACATATTCTAACCCAAAATAACTTTATACAAGCCATTTACTGCCTCAAAGCATTGGTTGTGGGCTCTTATCCCATTTGGGACCAGATTTCAATAAGTCTTTTTTCACACTTCTAAACATTTTTCATCCATCTCTAGGGCTTGTAATCAATCAAATTCATTGTATTATAACATATTCTAACCCAAAATAACTTTATACAAGCCATTTACTGCCTCAAAGCATTGGTTGTGGGTTCTTATCCCATTTGGGACCAGATTTCAATAAGTATTTCTTTACACTTCTAAACATTCTTCATCCATGTCTAGCACTTGTAATCAATCAAATTCATTGTATTATAATATATTATAACCCAAAATAACCTTATACAATCCATTTACAGCCTCAAAGCATTGGTTGTGGGTTCTTATCCCATTTGGGACCAGATTTCAATAAGTCTTTCTTCACACTTCTAAAGATTCTTCATCCATCTCTAGGATTTGTAATCAATCAAATTCAATGTATTATAACATATTCTAACCCAAAATAACTTTATAAAAGCCATTTACTGCCTCAAAGCATTGGTTGTGGGCTCTTATCCCATTTGGGACCAGATTTCAATAAGTCTTTCTTCACACTTCTAAACATTCTTCATCCATCTCTAGCACTTGTAATCAATCAAATTCATTGTATTATAACATAATCTAACCCAAAATAACTTTATACAATCCATTTACTGCCTCAAAGCATTGGTTGTGGGTTCTTATCCCATTTGGGACCAGATTTCAATAAGTCTTTCTTCACACTTCTAAACATTCTTCATACATCTCTAGGACTTGTAATCAATCAAATTCATTGTATTATAACATATTCTAACCCAAAATAACTTTATACAAGCCATTTACTGCCTCAAAGCATTGGTTGTGGGTTCTTATCCCATTTGGGACCAGATTTCAATAAGTCTTTCTTCACACTTCTAAACATTATTCATCCATCACTAGGACTTGTAATCAATCAAATTCATTGTATTATAACATAATCTAACCCAAAATAACTTTATACAATCCATTTACTGCCTCAAAGCATTGGTTGTGGGTTCTTATCCCATTTGGGACCAGATTTCAATAAGTCTTTCTTCACACTTCTAAACATTCTTCATCCATCTCTAGGACTTGTAATCAATCAAATTCATTGTATTATAACATATTCTAACCCAAAATAACTTTATACAAGCCATTTACTGCCTCAAAGCATTGGTTGTGGGTTCTTATCCCATTTGGGACCAGATTTCAATAAGTCTTTCTTCACACTTCTAAACATTCTTCATCCATCTCTAGCACTTGTAATCAATTAAATTCATTGAATTATAACATATTCTAACCCAAAAAAACTTTATACAAGCCATTTACTGCCTCAAACCATTGGTTATGGGTTCTTATCCCATTTGAGACAAGATTTCAATAAGTCTTTCTTCACACTTCTAAACATTCTTCATCCATCTCTAGGGCTTGTAATCAATCAAATTCATTGTATTATAACATATTCTAACCTAAAATAACTTTATACAATCCATTTACTGCCTCAAAGCATTGTTTGTGGGTTCTTATCCCATTAGGGACCAGATTTCAATAAGTCTTTCTTCACACTTCTAAACATTCTTCATCCATCTCTAGCACTTGTAATCAATCAAATTCATTGTATTATAACATATTCTAACCCAAAAAAACTTTATACAAGCCATTTACTGCCTCAAACCATTGGTTGTGGGTTCTTATCCCATTTGAGACAAGATTTCAATAAGTCTTTCTTCACACTTCTAAACATTCTTCATCCATCTCTAGGGCTTGTAATCAATCAAATTCATTGTATTATAACATATTCTAACCTAAAATAACTTTATACAATCCATTTACTGCCTCAAAGCATTGTTTGTGGGTTCTTATCCCATTTGGGACCAGATTTCAATAAGTCTTTCTTCACACTTCTAAACATTCTTCATCCATCTCTAGCACTTGTAATCAATCAAATTCATTGTATTATAACATATTCTAACCCAAAAAAACTTTATACAAGCCATTTACTGCCTCAAAGCATTGGTTGTGGGTTCTTATCCCATTTGGGACCAGATTTCAATAAGTCTTTCTTCACACTTCTAAACATTCTTCATCCATCTCTAGCACTTGTAATCAATCAAATTCATTGAATTATAACATATTCTAACCCAAAAAAACTTTATACAAGTCATTTACTGCCTCAAACCATTGGTTGTGGGTTCTTATCCCATTTGAGACAAGATTTCAATAAGTCTTTCTTCACACTTCTAAACATTCTTCATCCATCTCTAGGGCTTGTAATCAATCAAATTCATTGTATTATAACATATTATAACCTAAAATAACTTTATACAATCCATTTACTGCCTCAAAGCATTGGTTGTGGGTTCTTATCCCATTTGGGACCAGATTTCAATAAGTCTTTCTTCACACTTCTAAACATTCTTCATCCATCTCTAGGACTTGTAATCAATCAAATTCATTGTATTATAACATATTCTAACCCAAAATAACTTTATACAAGCCATTTACTGCCTCAAAGCATTGGTTGTGGGTTCTTATCCCATTTGGGACCAGATTTCAATAAGTCTTTCTTCACACTTCTAAACATTCTTCATCCATCTCTAGCACTTGTAATCAATCAAATTCATTGAATTATAACATATTCTAACCCAAAAAAACTTTATACAAGCCATTTACTGCCTCAAACCATTGGTTATGGGTTCTTATCCCATTTGAGACAAGATTTCAATAAGTCTTTCTTCACACTTCTAAACATTCTTCATCCATCTCTAGGGCTTGTAATCAATCAAATTCATTGTATTATAACATATTCTAACCTAAAATAACTTTATACAATCCATTTACTGCCTCAAAGCATTGTTTGTGGGTTCTTATCCCATTTGGGACCAGATTTCAATAAGTCTTTCTTCACACTTCTAAACATTCTTCATCCATCTCTAGCACTTGTAATCAATCAAATTCATTGTATTATAACATATTCTAACCCAAAAAAACTTTATACAAGCCATTTACTGCCTCAAAGCATTGGTTGTGGGTTCTTATCCCATTTGGGACCATATTTCAATAAGTATTTCTTTACACTTCTAAACATTCTTCATCCATGTCTAGCACTTGTAATCAATCAAATTCATTGTATTATAACATATTCTAACCCAAAATAACCTTATACAATCCATTTACAGCCTCAAAGCATTGGTTGTGGGTTCTTATCCCATTTGGGACCAGATATCAATAAGTCTTTGTTCACACTTCTAGACATTCTTCATCCATCTTTAGCACTTGTAATCAATCAAATTCATTGTATTATAACATATTGTAACCTAAAATAACTTTATACAATCCATTTACAGCCTCAAAGCATTGGTTGTGGGTTCTTATCCCATTTGGGACCAGATTTCAATAAGTCTTTCTTCACACTTCTAAAGATTCTTCATCCATCTCTAGGATTTGTAATCAATCAAATTCAATGTATTATAACATATTCTAACCCAAAATAACTTTATACAAGCCATTTACTGCCTCAAAGCATTGGTTGTGGGCTCTTATCCCATTTGGGACCAGATTTCAATAAGTCTTTTTTCACACTTCTAAACATTCTTCATCCATCTCTAGGGCTTGTAATCAATCAAATTCATTGTATTATAACATATTCTAACCCAAAATAACTTTATACAAGCCATTTACTGCCTCAAAGCATTGGTTGTGGGTTCTTATCCCATTTGGGACCAGATTTCAATAAGTATTTCTTTACACTTCTAAACATTCTTCATCCATGTCTAGCACTTGTAATCAATCAAATTCATTGTATTATAATATATTATAACCCAAAATAACCTTATACAATCCATTTACAGCCTCAAAGCATTGGTTGTGGGTTCTTATCCCATTTGGGACCAGATTTCAATAAGTCTTTCTTCACACTTCTAAAGATTCTTCATCCATCTCTAGGATTTGTAATCAATCAAATTCAATGTATTATAACATATTCTAACCCAAAATAACTTTATAAAAGCCATTTACTGCCTCAAAGCATTGGTTGTGGGCTCTTATCCCATTTGGGACCAGATTTCAATAAGTCTTTCTTCACACTTCTAAACATTCTTCATCCATCTCTAGCACTTGTAATCAATCAAATTCATTGTATTATAACATAATCTAACCCAAAATAACTTTATACAATCCATTTACTGCCTCAAAGCATTGGTTGTGGGTTCTTATCCCATTTGGGACCAGATTTCAATAAGTCTTTCTTCACACTTCTAAACATTCTTCATACATCTCTAGGACTTGTAATCAATCAAATTCATTGTATTATAACATATTCTAACCCAAAATAACTTTATACAAGCCATTTACTGCCTCAAAGCATTGGTTGTGGGTTCTTATCCCATTTGGGACCAGATTTCAATAAGTCTTTCTTCACACTTCTAAACATTATTCATCCATCACTAGGACTTGTAATCAATCAAATTCATTGTATTATAACATAATCTAACCCAAAATAACTTTATACAATCCATTTACTGCCTCAAAGCATTGGTTGTGGGTTCTTATCCCATTTGGGACCAGATTTCAATAAGTCTTTCTTCACACTTCTAAACATTCTTCATCCATCTCTAGGACTTGTAATCAATCAAATTCATTGTATTATAACATATTCTAACCCAAAATAACTTTATACAAGCCATTTACTGCCTCAAAGCATTGGTTGTGGGTTCTTATCCCATTTGGGACCAGATTTCAATAAGTCTTTCTTCACACTTCTAAACATTCTTCATCCATCTCTAGCACTTGTAATCAATCAAATTCATTGAATTATAACATATTCTAACCCAAAAAAACTTTATACAAGCCATTTACTGCCTCAAACCATTGGTTATGGGTTCTTATCCCATTTGAGACAAGATTTCAATAAGTCTTTCTTCACACTTCTAAACATTCTTCATCCATCTCTAGGGCTTGTAATCAATCAAATTCATTGTATTATAATATATTCTAACCTAAAATAACTTTATACAATCCATTTACTGCCTCAAAGCATTGTTTGTGGGTTCTTATCCCATTTGGGACCAGATTTCAATAAGTCTTTCTTCACACTTCTAAACATTCTTCATCCATCTCTAGCACTTGTAATCAATCAAATTCATTGTATTATAACATATTCTAACCCAAAAAAACTTTATACAAGCCATTTACTGCCTCAAACCATTGGTTGTGGGTTCTTATCCCATTTGAGACAAGATTTCAATAAGTCTTTCTTCACACTTCTAAACATTCTTCATCCATCTCTAGGGCTTGTAATCAATCAAATTCATTGTATTATAACATATTCTAACCTAAAATAACTTTATACAATCCATTTACTGCCTCAAAGCATTGTTTGTGGGTTCTTATCCCATTTGGGACCAGATTTCAATAAGTCTTTCTTCACACTTCTAAACATTCTTCATCCATCTCTAGCACTTGTAATCAATCAAATTCATTGTATTATAACATATTCTAACCCAAAAAAACTTTATACAAGCCATTTACTGCCTCAAAGCATTGGTTGTGGGTTCTTATCCCATTTGGGACCAGATTTCAATAAGTATTTCTTTACACTTCTAAACATTCTTCATCCATGTCTAGCACTTGTAATCAATCAAATTCATTGTATTATAACATATTGTAACCTAAAATAACTTTATACAATCCATTTACAGCCTCAAAGCATTGGTTGTGGGTTCTTATCCCATTTGGGACTAGATTTCAATAAGTCTTTCTTCACACTTCTAAAGATTCTTCATCCATCTCTAGGATTTGTAATCAATCAAATTCAATGTATTATAACATATTCTAACCCAAAATAACTTTATACAAGCCATTTACTGCCTCAAAGCATTGGTTGTGGGCTCTTATCCCATTTGGGACCAGATTTCAATAAGTCTTTTTTCACACTTCTAAACATTCTTCATCCATCTCTAGGGCTTGTAATCAATCAAATTCATTGTATTATAACATATTCTAACCCAAAATAACTTTATACAAGCCATTTACTGCCTCAAAGCATTGGTTGTGGGTTCTTATCCCATTTGGGACCAGATTTCAATAAGTATTTCTTTACACTTCTAAACATTCTTCATCCATGTCTAGCACTTGTAATCAATCAAATTCATTGTATTATAATATATTATAACCCAAAATAACCTTATACAATCCATTTACAGCCTCAAAGCATTGGTTGTGGGTTCTTATCCCATTTGGGACCAGATTTCAATAAGTCTTTCTTCACACTTCTAAAGATTCTTCATCCATCTCTAGGATTTGTAATCAATCAAATTCAATGTATTATAACATATTCTAACCCAAAATAACTTTATAAAAGCCATTTACTGCCTCAAAGCATTGGTTGTGGGCTCTTATCCCATTTGGGACCAGATTTCAATAAGTCTTTCTTCACACTTCTAAACATTCTTCATCCATCTCTAGGGCTTGTAATCAATCAAATTCATTGTATTATAACATATTCTAACCCAAAATAACTTTATACAAGCCATTTACTGCCTCAAAGCATTGGTTGTGGGTTCTTATCCCATTTGGGACCAGATTTCAATAAGTATTTCTTTACACTTCTAAACATTCTTCATCCATGTCTAGCACTTGTAATCAATCAAATTGATTGTATTATAACATATTCTAACCCAAAATAACCTTATACAAGCCATTTAATGCCTCAAAGCAATGGTTGTGGGTTCTTATCCCATTTGGGACCAAATTTCAATAAGACTTTCTTCACACTTCTAGACATTCTTCATCCATCTCTAGCACTTGTAATCAATCAAATTCATTGTATTATAACATATTCTAACCTAAAATAACTTTATACAATCTATTTACAGCCTCGAAGTATTGGTTGTGGGTTCTTATCCCATTTGGGACCAAATTTCAACAAGTCTTTCTTCACACTTTTAAAGATTCTTCATCCATCTCTAGCACTTGTAATCAATCAAATTCATTGTATTATAACATAATCTAACCCAAAATAACTTTATACAATCCATTTACTGCCTCAAATCATTGGTTGTGGGTTCTTATCCCATTTGGGACCAGATTTCAATAAGTCTTTGTTCACACTTCTAGACATTCTTCATCCATCTCTAGCACTTGTAATCAATCAAATTCATTGTATTATAACATATTGTAACCTAAAATAACTTTATACAATCCATTTACAGCCTCAAAGCATTTGTTGTGGGTTCTTATCCCATTTGGGACCATATTTCAATAAGTCTTTCTTCACACTTCTAAAGATTCTTCATCCATCTCTAGGATTTGTAATCAATCAAATTCAATGTATTATAACATATTCTAACCCAAAATAACTTTATACAAGCCATTTACTGCCTCAAAGCATTGGTTGTGGGTTCTTATCCCATTTAGGACCAGATTTCAATAAGTCTTTCTTCACACTTCTAAACATTCTTCATCCATCTCTAGCACTTGTAATCAATCAAATTCATTGTATTATAACATATTCTAACCCAAAAAAACTTTATACAAGCCATTTACTGCCTCAAAGCATTGGTTGTGGGTTCTTATCCCATTTGGGACAAGATTTCAATAAGTCTTTCTTCACACTTCTAAACATTCTTCATCCATCTCTAGGGCTTGTAATCAATCAAATTCATTGTATTATAACATATTCTAACCCAAAATAACTTTATACAATCTATTTACTGCCTCAAAGCATTGGTTGTGAGTTCTTATCCCATTTGGGACCAGATTTCAATAAGTATTTCTTTACACTTCTAAACATTCTTCATCCATGTCTAGCACTTGTAATCAATCAAATTTATTGTATTATAACATATTCTAACCCAAAATAACCTTATAGAAGCCATTTAATGCCTCAAAGCAATGGTTGTGGGTTCTTATCCCATTTGGGACCAAATTTCAATAAGACTTTCTTCACACTTCTAGACATTCTTCATCCATCTCTAGCACTTGTAATCAATCAAATTCATTGTATTATAACATATTCTAACCTAAAATAACTTTATACAATCTATTTACAGCCTCGAAGCATTGGTTGTGGGTTCTTATCCCATTTGAGACCAAATTTCAACAAGTCTTTCTTGACACTTCTAAAGATTCTTCATCCATCTCTAGCACTTGTAATCAATCAAATTCATTGTATTATAACATATTCTAACCTAAAATAACTTTATACAATCTATTTACAGCCTCGAAGTATTGGTTGTGGGTTCTTATCCCATTTGGGACCAAATTTCAACAAGTCTTTCTTCACACTTCTAAAGATTCTTCATCCATCTCTAGCACTTGTAATCAATCAAATTCATTGTATTATAACATAATCTAACCCAAAATAACTTTATACAATCCATTTACTGCCTCAAAGCATTGGTTGTGGGTTCTTATCCCATTTGGGACCAGATTTCAATAAGTCTTTGTTCACACTTCTAGACATTCTTCATCCATCTCTAGCACTTGTAATCAATCAAATTCATTGTATTATAACATATTGTAACCTAAAATAACTTTATACAATCCATTTACAGCCTCAAAGCATTTGTTGTGGGTTCTTATCCCATTTGGGACCAGATTTCAATAAGTCTTTCTTCACACTTCTAAAGATTCTTCATCCATCTCTAGGATTTGTAATCAATCAAATTCAATGTATTATAACATATTCTAACCCAAAATAACTTTATACAAGCCATTTACTGCCTCAAAGCATTGGTTGTGGGTTCTTATCCCATTTAGGACCAGATTTCAATAAGTCTTTCTTCACACTTCTAAACATTCTTCATCCATCTCTAGCACTTGTAATCAATCAAATTCATTGTATTATAACATATTCTAACCCAAAAAGACTTTATACAAGCCATTTACTGCCTCAAAGCATTGGTTGTGGGTTCTTATCCCATTTGGGACAAGATTTCAATAAGTCTTTCTTCACACTTCTAAACATTCTTCATCCATCTCTAGGGCTTGTAATCAATCAAATTCATTGTATTATAACATATTCTAACCCAAAATAACTTTATACAATCTATTTACTGCCTCAAAGCATTGGTTGTGGGTTCTTATCCCATTTGGGACCAGATTTCAATAAGTATTTCTTTACACTTCTAAACATTCTTCATCCATGTCTAGCACTTGTAATCAATCAAATTTATTGTATTATAACATATTCTAACCCAAAATAACCTTATATAAGCCATTTAATGCCTCAAAGCAATGGTTGTGGGTTCTTATCCCATTTGGGACCAAATTTCAATAAGACTTTCTTCACACTTCTAGACATTCTTCATCCATCTCTAGCACTTGTAATCAATCAAATTCATTGTATTATAACATATTCTAACCTAAAATAACTTTATACAATCTATTTACAGCCTCGAAGCATTGGTTGTGGGTTCTTATCCCATTTGGGACCAAATTTCAACAAGTCTTTCTTCACACTTCTAAAGATTCTTCATCCATCTCTAGCACTTGTAATCAATCAAATTCATTGTATTATAACATAATCTAACCCAAAATAACTTTATACAATCCATTTACTGCCTCAAAGCATTGGTTGTGGGTTCTTATCCCATTTGGGACCAGATTTCAATAAGTCTTTGTTCACACTTCTAGACATTCTTTATCCATCTCTAGCACTTGTAATCAATCAAATTCATTGTATTATAACATATTGTAACCTAAAATAACCTTATACAATCCATTTACAGCCTCAAAGCATTTGTTGTGGGTTCTTATCCCATTTGGGACCAGATTTCAATAAGTCTTTCTTCACACTTCTAAACATTCTTCATCCATCTCTAGGGCTTGTAATCAATCAAATTCATTGTATTATAACATATTCTAACCCAAAATAACTTTATATAATCCATTTACTGCCTCAAAGCATTGGTTGTGGGTTCTTATCCCATTTGGGACCAGATTTCAATAAGTATTTCTTTACACTTCTAAACATTCTTCATCAATGTCTAGCACTTGTAATCAATCAAATTCATTGTATTATAACATATTCTAACCCAAAATAACCTTATACAAGCCATTTAATGCCTCAAAGCAATGGTTGTGGGTTCTTATCCCATTTGGGACCAGATTTCAATAAGTCTTTCTTCACACTTCTAGACATTCTTCATCTATCTCTAGCACTTGTAATCAATCAAATTCATTGTATTATAACATATTCTAACCTAAAATAACTTTATACAATCCATTTACAGCCTCAAAGCATTGGTTGTGGGTTCTTATTCCATTTGGGACCAAATTTCAACAAGTCTTTCTTCACACTTCTAAAGATTCTTCATCCATCTCTAGGGCTTGTAATCAATGAAATTCATTGTATTATAACATATTCTAACCCAATATGACTTTATACAATCCATTTACTGCCTCAAAGTATTGGTTGTGGGTTCTTATCCCATTTGGGACCAGATTTCAATAAGTATTTCTTTACACTTCTAAACATTCTTCATCCATGTCTAGCACTTGTAATCAATCAAATTTATTGTATTATAACATATTCTAACCCAAAATAACCTTATACAAGCCATTTAATGCCTCAAAGCAATGGTTGTGGGTTCTTATCCCATTTGGGACCAAATTTCAATAAGACTTTCTTCACACTTCTAGACATTCTTCATCCATCTATAGCACTTGTAATCAATCAAATTCATTGTATTATAACATATTCTAACCTAAAATAACTTTATACAATCTATTTACAGCCTCGAAGCATTGGTTGTGGGTTCTTATCCCATTTGGGACCAAATTTCAACAAGTCTTTCTTCACACTTCTAAACATTCTTCATCCATCTCTAGCACTTGTAATCAATCAAATTCATTGTATTATAACATATTCTAACCCAAAAAAACTTTATACAAGCCATTTACTGCCTCAAAGCATTGGTTGTGGGTTCTTATCCCATTTGGGACAAGATTTCAATAAGTCTTTCTTCACACTTCTAAACATTCTTCATCCATCTCTAGCAATTGTAATCAATCAAATTTATTGTATTATAACATATTCTAACCCAAAATAACCTTATATAAGCCATTTAATGCCTCAAAGCAATGGTTGTGGGTTCTTATCCCATTTGGGACCAAATTTCAATAAGACTTTCTTCACACTTCTAGACATTCTTCATCCATCTCTAGCACTTGTAATCAATCAAATTCATTGTATTATAACATATTCTAACCTAAAATAACTTTATACAATCTATTTACAGCCTCGAAGCATTGGTTGTGGGTTCTTATCCCATTTGGGACCAAATTTCAACAAGTCTTTCTTCACACTTCTAAAGATTCTTCATCCATCTCTAGCACTTGTAATCAATCAAATTCATTGTATTATAACATAATCTAACCCAAAATAACTTTATACAATCCATTTACTGCCTCAAAGCATTGGTTGTGGGTTCTTATCCCATTTGGGACCAGATTTCAATAAGTCTTTGTTCACACTTCTAGACATTCTTTATCCATCTCTAGCACTTGTAATCAATCAAATTCATTGTATTATAACATATTGTAACCTAAAATAACCTTATACAATCCATTTACAGCCTCAAAGCATTTGTTGTGGGTTCTTATCCCATTTGGGACCAGATTTCAATAAGTCTTTCTTCACACTTCTAAACATTCTTCATCCATCTCTAGGGCTTGTAATCAATCAAATTCATTGTATTAAAACATATTCTAACCCAAAATAACTTTATATAATCCATTTACTGCCTCAAAGCATTGGTTGTGGGTTCTTATCCCATTTGGGACCAGATTTCAATAAGTATTTCTTTACACTTCTAAACATTCTTCATCAATGTCTAGCACTTGTAATCAATCAAATTCATTGTATTATAACATATTCTAACCCAAAATAACCTTATACAAGCCATTTAATGCCTCAAAGCAATGGTTGTGGGTTCTTATCCCATTTGGGACCAGATTTCAATAAGTCTTTCTTCACACTTCTAGACATTCTTCATCTATCTCTAGCACTTGTAATCAATCAAATTCATTGTATTATAACATATTCTAACCTAAAATAACTTTATACAATCCATTTACAGCCTCAAAGCATTGGTTGTGGGTTCTTATTCCATTTGGGACCAAATTTCAACAAGTCTTTCTTCACACTTCTAAAGATTCTTCATCCATCTCTAGGGCTTGTAATCAATGAAATTCATTGTATTATAACATATTCTAACCCAATATGACTTTATACAATCCATTTACTGCCTCAAAGTATTGGTTGTGGGTTCTTATCCCATTTGGGACCAGATTTCAATAAGTATTTCTTTACACTTCTAAACATTCTTCATCCATGTCTAGCACTTGTAATCAATCAAATTTATTGTATTATAACATATTCTAACCCAAAATAACCTTATACAAGCCATTTAATGCCTCAAAGCAATGGTTGTGGGTTCTTATCCCATTTGGGACCAAATTTCAATAAGACTTTCTTCACACTTCTAGACATTCTTCATCCATCTATAGCACTTGTAATCAATCAAATTCATTGTATTATAACATATTCTAACCTAAAATAACTTTATACAATCTATTTACAGCCTCGAAGCATTGGTTGTGGGTTCTTATCCCATTTGGGACCAAATTTCAACAAGTCTTTCTTCACACTTCTAAACATTCTTCATCCATCTCTAGCACTTGTAATCAATCAAATTCATTGTATTATAACATATTCTAACCCAAAAAAACTTTATACAAGCCATTTACTGCCTCAAAGCATTGGTTGTGGGTTCTTATCCCATTTGGGACAAGATTTCAATAAGTCTTTCTTCACACTTCTAAACATTCTTCATCCATCTCTAGCAATTGTAATCAATCAAATTTATTGTATTATAACATATTCTAACCCAAAATAACCTTATATAAGCCATTTAATGCCTCAAAGCAATGGTTGTGGGTTCTTATCCCATTTGGGACCAAATTTCAATAAGACTTTCTTCACACTTCTAGACATTCTTCATCTATCTCTAGCACTTGTAATCAATCAAATTCATTGTATTATAACATATTCTAACCTAAAATAACTTTATACAATCCATTTACAGCCTCAAAGCATTGGTTGTGGGTTCTTATTCCATTTGGGACCAAATTTCAACAAGTCTTTCTTCACACTTCTAAAGATTCTTCATCCATCTCTAGGGCTTGTAATCAATGAAATTCATTGTATTATAACATATTCTAACCCAATATGACTTTATACAATCCATTTACTGCCTCAAAGTATTGGTTGTGGGTTCTTATCCCATTTGGGACCAGATTTCAATAAGTATTTCTTTACACTTCTAAACATTCTTCATCCATGTCTAGCACTTGTAATCAATCAAATTTATTGTATTATAACATATTCTAACCCAAAATAACCTTATACAAGCCATTTAATGCCTCAAAGCAATGGTTGTGGGTTCTTATCCCATTTGGGACCAAATTTCAATAAGACTTTCTTCACACTTCTAGACATTCTTCATCCATCTATAGCACTTGTAATCAATCAAATTCATTGTATTATAACATATTCTAACCTAAAATAACTTTATACAATCTATTTACAGCCTCGAAGCATTGGTTGTGGGTTCTTATCCCATTTGGGACCAAATTTCAACAAGTCTTTCTTCACACTTCTAAACATTCTTCATCCATCTCTAGCACTTGTAATCAATCAAATTCATTGTATTATAACATATTCTAACCCAAAAAAACTTTATACAAGCCATTTACTGCCTCAAAGCATTGGTTGTGGGTTCTTATCCCATTTGGGACAAGATTTCAATAAGTCTTTCTTCACACTTCTAAACATTCTTCATCCATCTCTAGCAATTGTAATCAATCAAATTTATTGTATTATAACATATTCTAACCCAAAATAACCTTATATAAGCCATTTAATGCCTCAAAGCAATGGTTGTGGGTTCTTATCCCATTTGGGACCAAATTTCAATAAGACTTTCTTCACACTTCTAGACATTCTTCATCCATCTCTAGCACTTGTAATCAATCAAATTCATTGTATTATAACATATTCTAACCTAAAATAACTTTATACAATCTATTTACAGCCTCGAAGCATTGGTTGTGGGTTCTTATCCCATTTGGGACCAAATTTCAACAAGTCTTTCTTCACACTTCTAAAGATTCTTCATCCATCTCTAGCACTTGTAATCAATCAAATTCATTGTATTATAACATAATCTAACCCAAAATAACTTTATACAATCCATTTACTGCCTCAAAGCATTGGTTGTGGGTTCTTATCCCATTTGGGACCAGATTTCAATAAGTCTTTGTTCACACTTCTAGACATTCTTTATCCATCTCTAGCACTTGTAATCAATCAAATTCATTGTATTATAACATATTGTAACCTAAAATAACTTTATACAATCCATTTACAGCCTCAAAGCATTTGTTGTGGGTTCTTATCCCATTTGGGACCAGATTTCAATAAGTCTTTCTTCACACTTCTAAAGATTCTTCATCCATCTCTAGGATTTGTAATCAATCAAATTCAATGTATTATAACATATTCTAACCCAAAATAACTTTATACAAGCCATTTACTGCCTCAAAGCATTAGTTGTGGGTTCTTATCCCATTTAGGACCAGATTTCAATAAGTCTTTCTTCACACTTCTAAACATTCTTCATCCATCTCTAGGGCTTGTAATCAATCAAATTCATTGTATTATAACATATTCTAACCCAAAAAAACTTTATACAAGCCATTTACTGCCTCAAAGCATTGGTTGTGGGTTCTTATCCCATTTGGGACAAGATTTCAATAAGTCTTTCTTCACACTTCTAAACATTCTTCATCCATCTCTAGGGCTTGTAATCAATCAAATTCATTGTATTATAACATATTCTAACCCAAAATAACTTTATACAATCCATTTACTGCCTCAAAGCATTGGTTGTGGGTTCTTATCCCATTTGGGACCAGATTTCAATAAGTATTTCTTTACACTTCTAAACATTCTTCATCAATGTCTAGCACTTGTAATCAATCAAATTCATTGTATTATAACATATTCTAACCCAAAATAACCTTATACAAGCCATTTAATGCCTCAAAGCAATGGTTGTGGGTTCTTATCCCATTTGGGACCAGATTTCAATAAGTCTTTCTTCACACTTCTAGACATTCTTCATCAATCTCTAGCACTTGTAATCAATCAAATTCATTGTATTATAACATATTCTAACCTAAAATAACTTTATACAATCCATTTACAGCCTCAAAGCATTGGTTGTGGGTTCTTATCCCATTTGGGACCAGATTTCAATAAGTATTTCTTTACACTTCTAAACATTCTTCATCCATGTCTAGCACTTGTAATCAATCAAATTTATTGTATTATAACATATTCTAACCCAAAATAACCTTATACAAGCCATTTAATGCCTCAAAGCAATGGTTGTGGGTTCTTATCCCATTTGGGACCAAATTTCAATAAGACTTTCTTCACACTTCTAGACATTCTTCATCCATCTCTAGCACTTGTAATCAATCAAATTCATTGTATTATAATATATTCTAACCTAAAATAACTTTATACAATCTATTTACAGCCTCGAAGCATTGGTTGTGGGTTCTTATCCCATTTGGGACCAAATTTCAACAAGTCTTTCTTCACACTTCTAAAGATTCTTCATCCATCTCTAGCACTTGTAATCAATCAAATTCATTGTATTATAACATAATCTTACCCAAAATAACTTTATACAATCCATTTACTGCCTCAAAGCATTGGTTGTGGGTTCTTATCCCATTTGGGACCAGATTTCAATAAGTCTTTGTTCACACTTCTAGACATTCTTCATCCATCTCTAGCACTTGTAATCAATCAAATTCATTGTATTATAACATATTGTAACCTAAAATAACTTTATACAATCCATTTACAGCCTCAAAGCATTTGTTGTGGGTTCTTATCCCATTTGGGACCAGATTTCAATAAGTCTTTCTTCACACTTCTAAAGATTCTTCATCCATCTCTAGGATTTGTAATTAATCAAATTCAATGTATTATAACATATTCTAACCCAAAATAACTTTATACAAGCCATTTACTGCCTCAAAGCATTGGTTGTGGGTTCTTATCCCATTTAGGACCAGATTTCAATAAGTCTTTCTTCACACTTCTAAACATTCTTCATCCATCTCTAGGGCTTGTAATCAATCAAATTCATTGTATTATAACATATTCTAACCCAAAAAAACTTTATACAAGCCATTTACTGCCTCAAAGCATTGGTTGTGGGTTCTTATCCCATTTGGGACAAGATTTCAATAAGTCTTTCTTCACACTTCTAAACATTCTTCATCCATCTCTAGGATTTGTAATCAATCAAATTCAATGTATTATAACATATTCTAACCCAAAATAACTTTATACAAGCCATTTACTGCCTCAAAGCATTAGTTGTGGGTTCTTATCCCATTTGGGACCAAATTTCAATAAGACTTTCTTCACACTTCTAGACATTCTTTATCCATCTCTAGCACTTGTAATCAATCAAATTCATTGTATTATAACATATTGTAACCTAAAATAACTTTATACAATCCATTTACAGCCTCAAAGCATTTATTGTGGGTTCTTATCCCATTTGGGACCAGATTTCAATAAGTCTTTCTTCACACTTCTAAAGATTCTTCATCCATCTCTAGGATTTGTAATCAATCAAATTCAATGTATTATAACATATTCTAACCCAAAATAACTTTATACAAGCCATTTACTGCCTCAAAGCATTAGTTGTGGGTTCTTATCCCATTTAGGACCAGATTTCAATAAGTCTTTCTTCACACTTCTAAACATTCTTCATCCATCTCTAGGGCTTGTAATCAATCAAATTCATTGTATTATAACATATTCTAACCCAAAAAAACTTTATACAAGCCATTTACTGCCTCAAAGCATTGGTTGTGGGTTCTTATCCCATTTGGGACAAGATTTCAATAAGTCTTTCTTCACACTTCTAAACATTCTTCATCCATCTCTAGGGCTTGTAATCAATCAAATTCATTGTATTATAACATATTCTAACCCAAAATAACTTTATACAATCCATTTACTGCCTCAAAGCATTGGTTGTGGGTTCTTATCCCATTTGGGACCAGATTTCATTAAGTATTTCTTTACACTTCTAAACATTCTTCATCAATGTCTAGCACTTTTAATCAATCAAATTCATTGTATTATAACATATTCTAACCCAAAATAACCTTATACAAGCCATTTAATACCTCAAAGCAATGGTTGTGGGTTCTTATCCCATTTGGGACCAGATTTCAATAAGTCTTTCTTCACACTTCTAGACATTCTTCATCTATCTCTAGCACTTGTAATCAATCAAATTCATTGTATTATAACATATTCTAACCTAAAATAACTTTATACAATCCATTTACAGCCTCAAAGCATTGGTTGTGGGTTCTTATTCCATTTGGGACCAAATTTCAACAAGTCTTTCTTCACACTTCTAAAGATTCTTCATCCATCTCTAGGGCTTGTAATCAATGAAATTCATTGTATTATAACATATTCTAACCCAATATGACTTTATACAATCCATTTACTGCCTCAAAGCATTGGTTGTGGGTTCTTATCCCATTTGGGACCAGATTTCAATAAGTATTTCTTTACACTTCTAAACATTCTTCATCCATGTCTAGCACTTGTAATCAATCAAATTTATTGTATTATAACATATTCTAACCCAAAATAACCTTATACAAGCCATTTAATGCCTCAAAGCAATGGTTGTGGGTTCTTATCCCATTTGGGACCAAATTTCAATAAGACTTTCTTCACACTTCTAGACATTCTTCATCCATCTCTAGCACTTGTAATCAATCAAATTCATTGTATTATAACATATTCTAACCTAAAATAACTTTATACAATCTATTTACAGCCTCGAAGCATTGGTTGTGGGTTCTTATCCCATTTGGGACCAAATTTCAACAAGTCTTTCTTCACACTTCTAAAGATTCTTCATCCATCTCTAGCACTTGTAATCAATCAAATTCATTGTATTATAACATAATCTAACCCAAAATAACTTTATACAATCCATTTACTGCCTCAAAGCATTGGTTGTGGGTTCTTATCCCATTTGGGACCAGATTTCAATAAGTCTTTGTTCACACTTCTAGACATTCTTCATCCATCTCTAGCACTTGTAATCAATCAAATTCATTGTATTATAACATATTGTAACCTAAAATAACTTTATACAATCCATTTACAGCCTCAAAGCATTTGTTGTGGGTTCTTATCCCATTTGGGACCAGATTTCAATAAGTCTTTCTTCACACTTCTAAAGATTCTTCATCCATCTCTAGGATTTGTAATCAATCAAATTCAATGTATTATAACATATTCTAACCCAAAATAACCTTATACAAGCCATTTAATGCCTCAAAGCAATGGTTGTGGGTTCTTATCCCATTTGGGACCAAATTTCAATAAGACTTTCTTCACACTTCTAGACATTCTTCATCCATCTCTAGCACTTGTAATCAATCAAATTCATTGTATTATAACATATTCTAACCTAAAATAACTTTATACAATCTATTTACAGCCTCGAAGCATTGGTTGTGGGTTCTTATCCCATTTGGGACCAAATTTCAACAAGTCTTTCTTCACACTTCTAAAGATTCTTCATCCATCTCTAGCACTTGTAATCAATCAAATTCATTGTATTATAACATAATCTTACCCAAAATAACTTTATACAATCCATTTACTGCCTCAAAGCATTGGTTGTGGGTTCTTATCCCATTTGGGACCAGATTTCAATAAGTCTTTGTTCACACTTCTAGACATTCTTCATCCATCTCTAGCACTTGTAATCAATCAAATTCATTGTATTATAACATATTGTAACCTAAAATAACTTTATACAATCCATTTACAGCCTCAAAGCATTTGTTGTGGGTTCTTATCCCATTTGGGACCAGATTTCAATAAGTCTTTCTTCACACTTCTAAAGATTCTTCATCCATCTCTAGGATTTGTAATCAATCAAATTCAATGTATTATAACATATTCTAACCCAAAATAACTTTATACAAGCCATTTACTGCCTCAAAGCATTGGTTGTGGGTTCTTATCCCATTTAGGACCAGATTTCAATAAGTCTTTCTTCACACTTCTAAACATTCTTCATCCATCTCTAGGGCTTGTAATCAATCAAATTCATTGTATTATAACATATTCTAACCCAAAAAAACTTTATACAAGCCATTTACTGCCTCAAAGCATTGGTTGTGGGTTCTTATCCCATTTGGGACAAGATTTCAATAAGTCTTTCTTCACACTTCTAAACATTCTTCATCCATCTCTAGGGCTTGTAATCAATCAAATTCATTGTATTATAACATATTCTAACCCAAAATAACTTTATACAATCCATTTACTGCCTCAAAGCATTGGTTGTGGGTTCTTATCCCATTTGGGACCAGATTTCAATAAGTATTTCTTTACACTTCTAAACATTCTTCATCAATGTCTAGCACTTTTAATCAATCAAATTCATTGTATTATAACATATTCTAACCCAAAATAACCTTATACAAGCCATTTAATGCCTCAAAGCAATGGTTGTGGGTTCTTATCCCATTTGGGACCAGATTTCAATAAGTCTTTCTTCACACTTCTAGACATTCTTCATCTATCTCTAGCACTTGTAATCAATCAAATTCATTGTATTATAACATATTCTAACCTAAAATAACTTTATACAATCCATTTACAGCCTCAAAGCATTGGTTGTGGGTTCTTATTCCATTTGGGACCAAATTTCAACAAGTCTTTCTTCACACTTCTAAAGATTCTTCATCCATCTCTAGGGCTTGTAATCAATGAAATTCATTGTATTATAACATATTCTAACCCAATATGACTTTATACAATCCATTTACTGCCTCAAAGCATTGGTTGTGGGTTCTTATCCCATTTGGGACCAGATTTCAATAAGTATTTCTTTACACTTCTAAACATTCTTCATCCATGTCTAGCACTTGTAATCAATCAAATTTATTGTATTATAACATATTCTAACCCAAAATAACCTTATACAAGCCATTTAATGCCTCAAAGCAATGGTTGTGGGTTCTTATCCCATTTGGGACCAAATTTCAATAAGACTTTCTTCACACTTCTAGACATTCTTCATCCATCTCTAGCACTTGTAATCAATCAAATTCATTGTATTATAACATATTCTAACCTAAAATAACTTTATACAATCTATTTACAGCCTCGAAGCATTGGTTGTGGGTTCTTATCCCATTTGGGACCAAATTTCAACAAGTCTTTCTTCACACTTCTAAAGATTCTTCATCCATCTCTAGCACTTGTAATCAATCAAATTCATTGTATTATAACATAATCTAACCCAAAATAACTTTATACAATCCATTTACTGCCTCAAAGCATTGGTTGTGGGTTCTTATCCCATTTAGGACCAGATTTCAATAAGTCTTTCTTCACACTTCTAAACATTCTTCATCCATCTCTAGGGCTTGTAATCAATCAAATTCATTGTATTATAACATATTCTAACCCAAAAAAACTTTATACAAGCCATTTACTGCCTCAAAGCATTGGTTGTGGGTTCTTATCCCATTTGGGACCAGATTTCAATAAGTCTTTCTTCACACTTCTAAACATTCTTCATCCATCTCTAGGATTTGTAATCAATCAAATTCAATGTATTATAACATATTCTAACCCAAAATAACTTTATACAAGCCATTTACTGCCTCAAAGCATTAGTTGTGGGTTCTTATCCCATTTGGGACCAAATTTCAATAAGACTTTCCTCACACTTCTAGACATTCTTTATCCATCTCTAGCACTTGTAATCAATCAAATTCATTGTATTATAACATATTGTAACCTAAAATAACTTTATACAATCCATTTACAGCCTCAAAGCATTTGTTGTGGGTTCTTATCCCATTTGGGACCAGATTTCAATAAGTCTTTCTTCACACTTCTAAAGATTCTTCATCCATCTCTAGGATTTGTAATCAATCAAATTCAATGTATTATAACATATTCTAACCCAAAATAACTTTATACAAGCCATTTACTGCCTCAAAGCATTAGTTGTGGGTTCTTATCCCATTTAGGACCAGATTTCAATAAGTCTTTCTTCACACTTCTAAACATTCTTCATCCATCTCTAGGGCTTGTAATCAATCAAATTCATTGTATTATAACATATTCTAACCCAAAAAAACTTTATACAAGCCATTTACTGCCTCAAAGCATTGGTTGTGGGTTCTTATCCCATTTGGGACAAGATTTCAATAAGTCTTTCTTCACACTTCTAAACATTCTTCATCCATCTCTAGGGCTTGTAATCAAGCAAATTCATTGTATTATAACATATTCTAACCCAAAATAACTTTATACAATCCATTTACTGCCTCAAAGCATTGGTTGTGGGTTCTTATCCCATTTGGGACCAGATTTCAATAAGTATTTCTTTACACTTCTAAACATTCTTCATCAATGTCTAGCACTTGTAATCAATCAAATTCATTGTATTATAACATATTCTAACCCAAAATAACCTTATACAAGCCATTTAATGCCTCAAAGCAATGGTTGTGGGTTCTTATCCCATTTGGGACCAGATTTCAATAAGTCTTTCTTCACACTTCTAGACATTCTTCATCTATCTCTAGCACTTGTAATCAATCAAATTCATTGTATTATAACATATTCTAACCTAAAATAACTTTATACAATCCATTTACAGCCTCAAAGCATTGGTTGTGGGTTCTTATTCCATTTGGGACCAAATTTCAACAAGTCTTTCTTCACACTTCTAAAGATTCTTCATCCATCTCTAGGGCTTGTAATCAATGAAATTCATTGTATTATAACATATTCTAACCCAATATGACTTTATACAATCCATTTACTGCCTCAAAGCATTGGTTGTGGGTTCTTATCCCATTTGGGACCAGATTTCAATAAGTATTTCTTTACACTTCTAAACATTCTTCATCCATGTCTAGCACTTGTAATCAATCAAATTTATTGTATTATAACATATTCTAACCCAAAATAACCTTATACAAGCCATTTAATGCCTCAAAGCAATGGTTGTGGGTTCTTATCCCATTTGGGACCAAATTTCAATAAGACTTTCTTCACACTTCTAGACATTCTTCATCCATCTCTAGCACTTGTAATCAATCAAATTCATTGTATTATAACATATTCTAACCTAAAATAACTTTATACAATCTATTTACAGCCTCGAAGCATTGGTTGTGGGTTCTTATCCCATTTGGGACCAAATTTCAACAAGTCTTTCTTCACACTTCTAAAGATTCTTCATCCATCTCTAGCACTTGTAATCAATCAAATTCATTGTATTATAACATAATCTAACCCAAAATAACTTTATACAATCCATTTACTGCCTCAAAGCATTGGTTGTGGGTTCTTATCCCATTTGGGACCAGATTTCAATAAGTCTTTGTTCACACTTCTAGACATTCTTCATCCATCTCTAGCACTTGTAATCAATCAAATTCATTGTATTATAACATATTGTAACCTAAAATAACTTTATACAATCCATTTACAGCCTCAAAGCATTTGTTGTGGGTTCTTATCCCATTTGGGACCAGATTTCAATAAGTCTTTCTTCACACTTCTAAAGATTCTTCATCCATCTCTAGGATTTGTAATCAATCAAATTCAATGTATTATAACATATTCTAACCCAAAATAACTTTATACAAGCCATTTACTGCCTCAAAGCATTGGTTGTGGGTTCTTATCCCATTTAGGACCAGATTTCAATAAGTCTTTCATCACACTTCTAAACATTCTTCATCCATCTCTAGGGCTTGTAATCAATCAAATTCATTGTATTATAACATATTCTAACCCAAAAAAACTTTATACAAGCCATTTACTGCTCCAAAGCATTGGTTGTGGGTTCTTATCCCAATTGGGACAAGATTTCAATAAGTCTTTCTTCACACTTCTAAACATTCTTCATCCATCTCTAGGGCTTGTAATCAATCAAATTCATTGTATTATAACATATTCTAACCCAAAATAACTTTATACAATCCATTTACTGCGTCAAAGCATTGGTTGTGGGTTCTTATCCCATTTGGGACCAGATTTCAATAAGTATTTCTTTACACTTCTAAACATTCTTCATCAATGTCTAGCACTTGTAATCAATCAAATTCATTGTATTATAACATATTCTAACCCAAAATAACCATATACAAGCCATTTAATGCCTCAAAGCAATGGTTGTGGGTTCTTATCCCATTTGGGACCAGATTTCAATAAGTCTTTCTTCACACTTCTAGACATTCTTCATCTATCTCTAGCACTTGTAATCAATCAAATTCATTGTATTATAACATATTCTAACCTAAAATAACTTTATACAATCCATTTACAGCCTCAAAGCATTGGTTGTGGGTTCTTATTCCATTTGGGACCAAATTTCAACAAGTCTTTCTTCACACTTCTAAAGATTCTTCATCCATCTCTAGGGCTTGTAATCAATGAAATTCATTGTATTATAACATATTCTAACCCAATATGACTTTATACAATCCATTTACTGCCTCAAAGCATTGGTTGTGGGTTCTTATCCCATTTGGGACCAGATTTCAATAAGTATTTCTTTACACTTCTAAACATTCTTCATCCATGTCTAGCACTTGTAATCAATCAAATTTATTGTATTATAACATATTCTAACCCAAAATAACCTTATACAAGCCATTTAATGCCTCAAAGCAATGGTTGTGGGTTCTTATCCCATTTGGGACCAAATTTCAATAAGACTTTCTTCACACTTCTAGACATTCTTCATCCATCTCTAGCACTTGTAATCAATCAAATTCATTGTATTATAACATATTCTAACCTAAAATAACTTTATACAATCTATTTACAGCCTCGAAGCATTGGTTGTGGGTTCTTATCCCATTTGGGACCAAATTTCAACAAGTCTTTCTTCACACTTCTAAAGATTCTTCATCCATCTCTAGCACTTGTAATCAATCAAATTCATTGTATTATAACATAATCTAACCCAAAATAACTTTATACAATCCATTTACTGCCTCAAAGCATTGGTTGTGGGTTCTTATCCCATTTAGGACCAGATTTCAATAAGTCTTTCTTCACACTTCTAAACATTCTTCATCCATCTCTAGGGCTTGTAATCAATCAAATTCATTGTATTATAACATATTCTAACCCAAAAAAACTTTATACAAGCCATTTACTGCCTCAAAGCATTGGTTGTGGGTTCTTATCCCATTTGGGACAAGATTTCAATAAGTCTTTCTTCACACTTCTAAACATTCTTCATCCATCTCTAGGATTTGTAATCAATCAAATTCAATGTATTATAACATATTCTAACCCAAAATAACTTTATACAAGCCATTTACTGCCTCAAAGCATTAGTTGTGGGTTCTTATCCCATTTGGGACCAAATTTCAATAAGACTTTCCTCACACTTCTAGACATTCTTTATCCATCTCTAGCACTTGTAATCAATCAAATTCATTGTATTATAACATATTGTAACCTAAAATAACTTTATACAATCCATTTACAGCCTCAAAGCATTTGTTGTGGGTTCTTATCCCATTTGGGACCAGATTTCAATAAGTCTTTCTTCACACTTCTAAAGATTCTTCATCCATCTCTAGGATTTGTAATCAATCAAATTCAATGTATTATAACATATTCTAACCCAAAATAACTTTATACAAGCCATTTACTGCCTCAAAGCATTAGTTGTGGGTTCTTATCCCATTTAGGACCAGATTTCAATAAGTCTTTCTTCACACTTCTAAACATTCTTCATCCATCTCTAGGGCTTGTAATCAATCAAATTCATTGTATTATAACATATTCTAACCCAAAAAAACTTTATACAAGCCATTTACTGCCTCAAAGCATTGGTTGTGGGTTCTTATCCCATTTGGGACAAGATTTCAATAAGTCTTTCTTCACACTTCTAAACATTCTTCATCCATCTCTAGGGCTTGTAATCAAGCAAATTCATTGTATTATAACATATTCTAACCCAAAATAACTTTATACAATCCATTTACTGCCTCAAAGCATTGGTTGTGGGTTCTTATCCCATTTGGGACCAGATTTCAATAAGTATTTCTTTACACTTCTAAACATTCTTCATCAATGTCTAGCACTTGTAATCAATCAAATTCATTGTATTATAACATATTTTAACCCAAAATAACCTTATACAAGCCATTTAATGCCTCAAAGCAATGGTTGTGGGTTCTTATCCCATTTGGGACCAGATTTCAATAAGTCTTTCTTCACACTTCTAGACATTCTTCATCTATCTCTAGCACTTGTAATCAATCAAATTCATTGTATTATAACATATTCTAACCTAAAATAACTTTATACAATCCATTTACAGCCTCAAAGCATTGGTTGTGGGTTCTTATTCCATTTGGGACCAAATTTCAACAAGTCTTTCTTCACACTTCTAAAGATTCTTCATCCATCTCTAGGGCTTGTAATCAATGAAATTCATTGTATTATAACATATTCTAACCCAATATGACTTTATACAATCCATTTACTGCCTCAAAGCATTGGTTGTGGGTTCTTATCCCATTTGGGACCAGATTTCAATAAGTATTTCTTTACACTTCTAAACATTCTTCATCCATGTCTAGCACTTGTAATCAATCAAATTTATTGTATTATAACATATTCTAACCCAAAATAACCTTATACAAGCCATTTAATGCCTCAAAGCAATGGTTGTGGGTTCTTATCCCATTTGGGACCAAATTTCAATAAGACTTTCTTCACACTTCTAGACATTCTTCATCCATCTCTAGCACTTGTAATCAATCAAATTCATTGTATTATAACATATTCTAACCTAAAATAACTTTATACAATCTATTTACAGCCTCGAAGCATTGGTTGTGGGTTCTTATCCCATTTGGGACCAAATTTCAACAAGTCTTTCTTCACACTTCTAAAGATTCTTCATCCATCTCTAGCACTTGTAATCAATCAAATTCATTGTATTATAACATAATCTAACCCAAAATAACTTTATACAATCCATTTACTGCCTCAAAGCATTGGTTGTGGGTTCTTATCCCATTTGGGACCAGATTTCAATAAGTCTTTGTTCACACTTCTAGACATTCTTCATCCATCTCTAGCACTTGTAATCAATCAAATTCATTGTATTATAACATATTGTAACCTAAAATAACTTTATACAATCCATTTACAGCCTCAAAGCATTTGTTGTGGGTTCTTATCCCATTTGGGACCAGATTTCAATAAGTCTTTCTTCACACTTCTAAAGATTCTTCATCCATCTCTAGGATTTGTAATCAATCAAATTCAATGTATTATAACATATTCTAACCCAAAATAACTTTATACAAGCCATTTACTGCCTCAAAGCATTGGTTGTGGGTTCTTATCCCATTTAGGACCAGATTTCAATAAGTCTTTCATCACACTTCTAAACATTCTTCATCCATCTCTAGGGCTTGTAATCAATCAAATTCATTGTATTATAACATATTCTAACCCAAAAAAACTTTATACAAGCCATTTACTGGTCCAAAGCATTGGTTGTGGGTTCTTATCCCAATTGGGACAAGATTTCAATAAGTCTTTCTTCACACTTCTAAACATTCTTCATCCATCTCTAGGGCTTGTAATCAATCAAATTCATTGTATTATAACATATTCTAACCCAAAATAACTTTATACAATCCATTTACTGCCTCAAAGCATTGGTTGTGGGTTCTTATCCCATTTGGGACCAGATTTCAATAAGTATTTCTTTACACTTCTAAACATTCTTCATCAATGTCTAGCACTTGTAATCAATCAAATTCATTGTATTATAACATATTCTAACCCAAAATAACCATATACAAGCCATTTAATGCCTCAAAGCAATGGTTGTGGGTTCTTATCCCATTTGGGACCAGATTTCAATAAGTCTTTCTTCACACTTCTAGACATTCTTCATCTATCTCTAGCACTTGTAATCAATCAAATTCATTGTATTATAACATATTCTAACCTAAAATAACTTTATACAATCCATTTACAGCCTCAAAGCATTGGTTGTGGGTTCTTATTCCATTTGGGACCAAAGTTCAACAAGTCTTTCTTCACACTTCTAAAGATTCTTCATCCATCTCTAGGGCTTCTAATCAATGAAATTCATTGTATTATAACATATTCTAACCCAATATGACTTTATACAATCCATTTACTGCCTCAAAGCATTGGTTGTGGGTTCTTATCCTATTTGGGACCAGATTTCAATAAGTATTTCTTTACACTTCTAAACATTCTTCATCCCTGTCTAGCACTTGTAATCAATCAAATTTATTGTATTATAACATATTCTAACCCAAAATAACCTTATACAAGCCATTTAATGCCTCAAAGCAATGGTTGTGGGTTCTTATCCCATTTGGGACCAAATTTCAATAAGACTTTCTTCACACTTCTAGACATTCTTCATCCATCTCTAGCACTTGTAATCAATCAAATTCATTGTATTATAACATATTCTAACCTAAAATAACTTTATACAATCTATTTACAGCCTCGAAGCATTGGTTGTGGGTTCTTATCCCATTTGGGACCAAATTTCAACAAGTCTTTCTTCACACTTCTAAAGATTCTTTATCCATCTCTAGCACTTGTAATCAATCAAATTCATTGTATTATAACATAATCTAACCCAAATAACTTTATACAATCCATTTACTGCCTCAAAGCATTGGTTGTGGGTTCTTATCCCATTTGGGACCAGATTTCAATAAGTCTTTGTTCACACTTCTAGACATTCTTCATCCATCTCTAGCACTTGTAATCAATCAAATTCATTGTATTATAACATATTGTAACCTAAAATAACTTTATACAATCCATTTACAGCCTCAAAGCATTTGTTGTGGGTTCTTATCCCATTTGGGACCAGATTTCAATAAGTCTTTCTTCACACTTCTAAAGATTCTTCATCCATCTCTAGGATTTGTAATCAATCAAATTCAATGTATTATAACATATTCTAACCCAAAAGAACTTTATACAAGCCATTAACTGCCTCAAAGCATTGGTTGTGGGTTCTTATCCCATTTAGGACCCGATTTCAATAAGTCTTTCTTCACACTTCTAAACATTCTTCATCCATCTCTAGCACTTGTAATAAATCAAATTCATTGTATTATAACATATTGTAACCTAAAATAACTTTATACAATCCATTTACAGCCTCAAAGCATTTGTTGTGGGTTCTTATCCCATTTGGGACCAGATTTCAATAAGTCTTTCTTCACACTTCTAAAGATTCTTCATCCATCTCTAGGATTTGTAATCAATCAAATTCAATGTATTATAACATATTCTAACCCAAAATAACTTTATACAAGCCATTTACTGCCTCAAAGCATTGGTTGTGGGTTCTTATCCCATTTAGGACCAGATTTCAATAAGTCTTTCTTCACACTTCTAAACATTCTTCATCCATCTCTAGCACTTGTAATCAATCAAATTCATTGTATTATAACATATTCTAACCTAAAATAACTTTATACAATCTATTTACAGCCTCGAAGCATTGGTTGTGGGTTCTTATCCCATTTTGGACCAAATTTCAATAAGTCTTTCTTCACACTTCTAAAGATTCTTCATCCATCTCTAGCACTTGTAATCAATCAAATTCATTGTATTATAACATAATCTAACCCAAAATAACTTTATACAATCCATTTACTGCCTCAAAGCATTGGTTGTGGGTTCTTATCCCATTTGGGACCAAATTTCAACAAGTCTTTCTTCACACTTCTAAAGATTCTTCATCCATCTCTAGCACTTGTAATCAATCAAATTCATTGTATTATAACATAATCTAACCCAAAATAACTTTATACAATCCATTTACTGCCTCAAAGCATTGGTTGTGGGTTCTTATCCCATTTGGGACCAGATTTCAATAAGTCTTTGTTCACACTTCTAGAAATTCTTCATCCATCTCTAGCACTTGTAATCAATCAAATTCATTGTATTATAACATATTGTAACCTAAAATAACTTTATACAATCCATTTACAGCCTCAAAGCATTTGTTGTGGGTTCTTATCCCATTTGGGACCAGATTTCAATAAGTCTTTCTTCACACTTCTAAAGATTCTTCATCCAGCTCTAGGATTTGTAATCAATCAAATTCAATGTATTATAACATATTCTAACCCAAAATAACTTTATACAAGCCATTTACTGCCTCAAAGCATTGGTTGTGGGTTCTTATCCCATTTAGGACCAGATTTCAATAAGTCTTTCTTCACACTTCTAAACATTCTTCATCCATCTCTAGCACTTGTAATCAATCAAATTCATTGTATTATAACATATTCTAACCTAAAATAACTTTATACAATCTATTTACAGCCTCGAAGCATTGGTTGTGGGTTCTTATCCCATTTGGGACCAGATTTCAATAAGTCTTTCTTCACACTTCTAAACATTCTTCATCCATCTCTAGCACTTGTAATCAATCAAATTCATTGTATTATAACATATTCTAACCCAAAAAAACTTTATACAAGCCATTTACTGCCTCAAACCATTGGTTGTGGGTTCTTATCCCATTTGGGACCAGATTTCAATAAGTCTTTCTTCACACTTCTAAACATTCTTCACCCATCTCTAGGACTTGTAATCAATCAAATTCATTGTATTATAACATATTCTAACCCAAAATAACTTTATACAAGCCATTTACTGCCTCAAAGCATTGGTTGTGGGTTCTTATCCCCTTTGGGACCAGATTTCAATAAGTCTTTCTTCACACTTCTAAACATTCTTCATCCATCTCTAGCACTTGTAATCAATCAAATTCATTGTATTATAACATATTCTAACCCAAAAAAACTTTATACAAGCCATTTACTGCCTCAAACCATTGGTTGTGGGTTCTTATCCCATTTGAGACAAGATTTCAATAAGTCTTTCTTCACACTTCTAAACATTCTTCATCCATCTCTAGGGCTTGTAATCAATCAAATTCATTGTATTATAACATATTCTAACCTAAAATAACTTTATACAATCCATTTACTGCCTCAAAGCATTGTTTGTGGGTTCTTATCCCATTTGGGACCAGATTTCAATAAGTCTTTCTTCACACTTCTAAACATTCTTCATCCATCTCTAGCACTTGTAATCAATCAAATTCATTGTATTATAACATATTCTAACCCAAAAAAACTTTATACAAGCCATTTACTGCCTCAAAGCATTGGTTGTGGGTTCCCATTTGGGACCAGATTTCAATAAGTATTTCTTTACACTTCTAAACATTCTTCATCCATGTCTAGCACTTGTAATCAATCAAATTCATTGTATTATAACATATTCTAACCCAAAATAACCTTATACAATCCATTTACTGCCTCAAAGCATTGGTTGTGGGTTCTTATCCCATTTGGGACCAAATTTCAACAAGTCTTTCTTCACACTTCTAAAGATTCTTCATCCATCTCTAGCACTTGTAATCAATCAAATTCATTGTATTATAACATAATCTAACCTAAAATAACTTTATACAATCCATTTACTGCCTCAAAGCATTGGTTGTGGGTTCTTATCCCATTTGGGACCAGATTTCAATAAGTCTTTGTTCACACTTCTAGACATTCTTCATCCATCTCTAGCACTTGTAATCAATCAAATTCATTGTATTATAACATATTGTAACCTAAAATAACTTTATACAATCCATTTACAGCCTCAAAGCATTTGTTGTGGGTTCTTATCCCATTTGGGACCAGATTTCAATAAGTCTTTCTTCACACTTCTAAAGATTCTTCATCCATCTCTAGGATTTGTAATCAATCAAATTCAATGTATTATAACATATTCTAACCCAAAATAACTTTATACAAGCCATTTACTGCCTCAAAGCATTGGTTGTGGGTTCTTATCCCATTTAGGACCAGATTTCAATAAGTCTTTCTTCACACTTCTAAACATTCTTCATCCATCTCTAGCACTTGTAATCAATCAAATTCATTGTATTATAACATATTCTAACCTAAAATAACTTTATACAATCTATTTACAGCCTCGAAGCATTGGTTGTGGGTTCTTATCCCATTTGGGACCAAATTTCAACAAGTCTTTCTTCACACTTCTAAAGATTCTTCATCCATCTCTAGCACTTGTAATCAATCAAATTCATTGTATTATAACATAATCTAACCCAAAATAACTTTATACAATCCATTTACTGCGTCAAAGCATTGGTTGTGGGTTCTTATCCCATTTGGGACCAGATTTCAATAAGTCTTTCTTCACACTTCTAAACATTCTTCATCCATCTCTAGGACTTGTAATCAATCAAATTCATTGTATTATAACATATTCTAACCCAAAATAACTTTATACAAGCCATTTACTGCCTCAAAGCATTGGTTGTGGGTTCTTATCCCATTTGGGACCAGATTTCAATAAGTCTTTCTTCACACTTCTAAACATTATTCATCCATCACTAGGACTTGTAATCAATCAAATTCATTGTATTATAACATAATCTAACCCAAAATAACTTTATACAATCCATTTACTGCCTCAAAGCATTGGTTGTGGGTTCTTATCCCATTTGGGACCAGATTTCAATAAGTCTTTCTTCACACTTCTAAACATTCTTCATCCATCTCTAGGACTTGTAATCAATCAAATTCATTGTATTATAACATATTATAACCCAAAATAACTTTATACAAGCCATTTACTGCCTCAAAGCATTGGTTGTGGGTTCTTATCCCATTTGGGACCAGATTTCAATAAGTCTTTCTTCACACTTCTAAACATTCTTCATCCATCTCTAGCACTTGTAATCAATCAAATTCATTGTATTATAACATATTCTAACCCAAAAAAACTTTATACAAGCCATTTACTGCCTCAAACCATTGGTTGTGGGTTCTTATCCCATTTGAGACAAGATTTCAATAAGTCTTTCTTCACACTTCTAAACATTCTTCATCCATCTCTAGGGCTTGTAATCAATCAAATTCATTGTATTATAACATATTCTAACCTAAAATAACTTTATACAATCCATTTACTGCCTCAAAGCATTGTTTGTGGGTTCTTATCCCATTTGGGACCAGATTTCAATAAGTCTTTCTTCACACTTCTAAACATTCTTCATCCATCTCTAGCACTTGTAATCAATCAAATTCATTGTATTATAACATATTCTAACCCAAAAAAACTTTATACAAGCCATTTACTGCCTCAAAGCATTGGTTGTGGGTTCTTATCCCATTTGGGACCAGATTTCAATAAGTATTTCTTTACAGTTCTAAACATTCTTCATCCATGTCTAGCACTTGTAATCAATCAAATTCATTGTATTATAACATATTCTAACCCAAAATAACCTTATACAATCCATTTACAGCCTCAAAGCATTGGTTGTGGGTTCTTATCTCATTTGGGACCAGATTTCAATAAGTCTTTGTTCACACTTCTAGACATTCTTCATCCATCTCTAGCACTTGTAATCAATCAAATTCATTGTATTATAACATACTGTAACCTAAAATAACTTTATACAATCCATTTACAGCCTCAAAGCATTGGTTGTGGGTTCTTATCCCATTTGGGACCAGATTTCAATAAGTCTTTCTTCACACTTCTAAAGATTCTTCATCCATCTCTAGGATTTGTAATCAATCAAATTTAATGTATTATAACATATTCTAACCCAAAATAACTTTATACAAGCCATTTACTGCCTCAAAGCATTGGTTGTGGGCTCTTATCCCATTTGGGACCAGATTTCAATAAGTCTTTCTTCACACTTCTAAACATTCTTCGTCCATCTCTAGGACTTGTAATCAATCAAATTCATTGTATTAAAACATATTCTAACCCAAAATAACTTTATACAAGCCATTTACTGCCTCAAAGCATTGGTTGTGGGTTCTTATCCCATTTGGGACCAGATTTCAATAAGTATTTCTTTACACTTCTAAACATTCTTCATCCATGTCTAGCACTTGTAATCAATCAAATTCATTGTATTATAACATATTCTAACCCAAAATAACCTTATACAATCCATTTACTGCCTCAAAGCATTGGTTGTGGGTTCTTATCCCATTTGGGACCAAATTTCAACAAGTCTTTCTTCACACTTCTAAAGATTCTTCATCCATCTCTAGCACTTGTAATCAATCAAATTCATTGTATTATAACATAATCTAACCTAAAATAACTTTATACAATCCATTTACTGCCTCAAAGCATTGGTTGTGGGTTCTTATCCCATTTGGGACCAGATTTCAATAAGTCTTTGTTCACACTTCTAGACATTCTTCATCCATCTCTAGCACTTGTAATCAATCAAATTCATTGTATTATAACATATTGTAACCTAAAATAACTTTATACAATCCATTTACAACCTCAAAGCATTTGTTGTGGGTTCTTATCCCATTTGGGACCAGATTTCAATAAGTCTTTCTTCACACTTCTAAAGATTCTTCATCCATCTCTAGGATTTGTAATCAATCAAATTCAATGTATTATAACATATTCTAACCCAAAATAACTTTATACAAGCCATTTACTGCCTCAAAGCATTGGTTGTGGGTTCTTATCCCATTTAGGACCAGATTTCAATAAGTCTTTCTTCACACTTCTAAACATTCTTCATCCATCTCTAGCACTTGTAATCAATCAAATTCATTGTATTATAACATATTCTAACCTAAAATAACTTTATACAATCTATTTACAGCCTCGAAGCATTGGTTGTGGGTTCTTATCCCATTTGGGACCAAATTTCAACAAGTCTTTCTTCACACTTCTAAAGATTCTTCATCCATCTCTAGCACTTGTAATCAATCAAATTCATTGTATTATAACATAATCTAACCCAAAATAACTTTATACAATCCATTTACTGCGTCAAAGCATTGGTTGTGGGTTCTTATCCCATTTGGGACCAGATTTCAATAAGTCTTTCTTCACACTTCTAAACATTCTTCATCCATCTCTAGGACTTGTAATCAATCAAATTCATTGTATTATAACATATTCTAACCCAAAATAACTTTATACAAGCCATTTACTGCCTCAAAGCATTGGTTGTGGGTTCTTATCCCATTTGGGACCAGATTTCAATAAGTCTTTCTTCACACTTCTAAACATTATTCATCCATCACTAGGACTTGTAATCAATCAAATTCATTGTATTATAACATAATCTAACCCAAAATAACTTTATACAATCCATTTACTGCCTCAAAGCATTGGTTGTGGGTTCTTATCCCATTTGGGACCAGATTTCAATAAGTCTTTCTTCACACTTCTAAACATTCTTCATCCATCTCTAGGACTTGTAATCAATCAAATTCATTGTATTATAACATATTATAACCCAAAATAACTTTATACAAGCCATTTACTGCCTCAAAGCATTGGTTGTGGGTTCTTATCCCATTTGGGACCAGATTTCAATAAGTCTTTCTTCACACTTCTAAACATTCTTCATCCATCTCTAGCACTTGTAATCAATCAAATTCATTGTATTATAACATATTCTAACCCAAAAAAACTTTATACAAGCCATTTACTGCCTCAAACCATTGGTTGTGGGTTCTTATCCCATTTGAGACAAGATTTCAATAAGTCTTTCTTCACACTTCTAAACATTCTTCATCCATCTCTAGGGCTTGTAATCAATCAAATTCATTGTATTATAACATATTCTAACCTAAAATAACTTTATACAATCCATTTACTGCCTCAAAGCATTGTTTGTGGGTTCTTATCCCATTTGGGACCAGATTTCAATAAGTCTTTCTTCACACTTCTAAACATTCTTCATCCATCTCTAGCACTTGTAATCAATCAAATTCATTGTATTATAACATATTCTAACCCAAAAAAACTTTATACAAGCCATTTACTGCCTCAAAGCATTGGTTGTGGGTTCTTATCCCATTTGGGACCAGATTTCAATAAGTATTTCTTTACAGTTCTAAACATTCTTCATCCATGTCTAGCACTTGTAATCAATCAAATTCATTGTATTATAACATATTCTAACCCAAAATAACCTTATACAATCCATTTACAGCCTCAAAGCATTGGTTGTGGGTTCTTATCTCATTTGGGACCAGATTTCAATAAGTCTTTGTTCACACTTCTAGACATTCTTCATCCATCTCTAGCACTTGTAATCAATCAAATTCATTGTATTATAACATACTGTAACCTAAAATAACTTTATACAATCCATTTACAGCCTCAAAGCATTGGTTGTGGGTTCTTATCCCATTTGGGACCAGATTTCAATAAGTCTTTCTTCACACTTCTAAAGATTCTTCATCCATCTCTAGGATTTGTAATCAATCAAATTTAATGTATTATAACATATTCTAACCCAAAATAACTTTATACAAGCCATTTACTGCCTCAAAGCATTGGTTGTGGGCTCTTATCCCATTTGGGACCAGATTTCAATAAGTCTTTCTTCACACTTCTAAACATTCTTCGTCCATCTCTAGGACTTGTAATCAATCAAATTCATTGTATTAAAACATATTCTAACCCAAAATAACTTTATACAAGCCATTTACTGCCTCAAAGCATTGGTTGTGGGTTCTTATCCCATTTGGGACCAGATTTCAATAAGTATTTCTTTACACTTCTAAACATTCTTCATCCATGTCTAGCACTTGTAATCAATCAAATTCATTGTATTATAACATATTCTAACCCAAAATAACCTTATACAAGCCATTTAATGCCTCAAAGCAATGGTTGTGGGTTCTTATCCCATTTGGGACCAGATTTCAATAAGTCTTTCTTCACACTTCTAGACATTCTTCATCTATCTCTAGCACTTGTAATCAATCAAATTCATTGTATTATAACATATTCTAACCTAAAATAACTTTATACAATCCATTTACAGCCTCAAAGCATTGGTTGTGGGTTCTTATTCCATTTGGGACCAAATTTCAACAAGTCTTTCTTCACACTTCTAAAGATTCTTCATCCATCTCTAGGGCTTGTAATCAATGAAATTCATTGTATTATAACATATTCTAACCCAATATGACTTTATCCAATCCATTTACTGCCTCAAAGCATTGGTTGTGGGTTCTTATCCCATTTGGGACCAGATTTCAATAAGTATTTCTTTACACTTCTAAAGATTCTTCATCCATCTCTAGCACTTGTAATCAATCAAATTCATTGTATTATAACATAATCTAACCCAAAATAACTTTATACAATCCATTTACTGCCTCAAAGCATTGGTTGTGGGTTCTTATCCCATTTGGGACCAGATTTCAATAAGTCTTTCTTCACACTTCTAAACATTCTTCATCCATCTCTAGGACTTGTAATCAATCAAATTCATTGTATTATAACATATTCTAACCCAAAATAACTTTATACAAGCCATTTACTGCCTCAAAGCATTGGTTGTGGGTTCTTATCCCATTTGGGACCAAATTTCAACAAGTCTTTCTTCACACTTCTAAAGATTCTTCATCCATCTCTAGCACTTGTAATCAATCAAATTCATTGTATTATAACATATTCTAACCCGAAATAACTTTATACAAGCCATTTACTGCCTTAAAGCATTGGTTGTGGGTTCTTATCCCATTTGGGACCATATTTCAATAAGTCTTTCTTCACACTTCTAAATATTCTTCATCCATCTCTAAGGCTTGTAATCAATCAAATTCATTATATTATAACATATTCTAACCCAAAATAACTTTATACAAACCGTTTACTGCCTCAAAGCATTGGTTGTGGGTTCTTATCCCATTTGGGACCAGATTTCAATAAGTCTTTCTTCACACTTCTAAACATTCTTCATCCATCTCTAGCACTTGTAATCAATCAAATTCATTGTATTATAACATATTCTAACCCAAAAAAACTTTATACAAGCCATTTACTGCCTCAAACCATTGGTTGTGGGTTCTTATCCCATTTGAGACAAGATTTCAATAAGTCTTTCTTCACACTTCTAAACATTCTTCATCCATCTCTAGGGCTTGTAATCAATCAAATTCATTGTATTATAACATATTCTAACCTAAAATAACTTTATACAATCCATTTACTGCCTCAAAGCATTGTTTGTGGGTTCTTATCCCATTTGGGACTAGATTTCAATAAGTCTTTCTTCACACTTCTAAACATTCTTCATCCATCTCTAGCACTTGTAATCAATCAAATTCATTGTATTATAACATATTCTAACCCAAAAAAACTTTATACAAGCCATTTACTGCCTCAAAGCATTGGTTGTGGGTTCTTATCCCATTTGGGACCAGATTTCAATAAGTATTTCTTTACACTTCTAAACATTCTTCATCCATGTCTAGCACTTGTAATCAATCAAATTCATTGTATTATAACATATTCTAACCCAAAATAACCTTATACAATCCATTTACTGCCTCAAAGCATTGGTTGTGGGTTCTTATCCCATTTGGGACCAAATTTCAACAAGTCTTTCTTCACACTTCTAAAGATTCTTCATCCATCTCTAGCACTTGTAATCAATCAAATTCATTGTATTATAACATAATCTAACCCAAAATAACTTTATACAATCCATTTACTGCCTCAAAGCATTGGTTGTGGGTTCTTATCCCATTTGGGACCAGATTTCAATAAGTCTTTGTTCACACTTCTAGACATTCTTCATCCATCTCTAGCACTTGTAATCAATCAAATTCATTGTATTATAACATATTGTAACCTAAAATAACTTTATACAATCCATTTACAGCCTCAAAGCATTTGTTGTGGGTTCTTATCCCATTTGGGACCAGATTTCAATAAGTCTTTCTTCACACTTCTAAAGATTCTTCATCCATCTCTAGGATTTGTAATCAATCAAATTCAATGTATTATAACATATTCTAACCCAAAATAACTTTATACAAGCCATTTACTGCCTCAAAGCATTGGTTGTGGGTTCTTATCCCATTTAGGACCAGATTTCAATAAGTCTTTCTTCACACTTCTAAACATTCTTCATCCATCTCTAGCACTTGTAATCAATCAAATTCATTGTATTATAACATATTCTAACCTAAAATAACTTTATACAATCTATTTACAGCCTCGAAGCATTGGTTGTGGGTTCTTATCCCATTTGGGACCAGATTTCAATAAGTCTTTCTTCACACTTCTAAACATTATTCATCCATCACTAGGACTTGTAATCAATCAAATTCATTGTATTATAACATAATCTAACCCAAAATAACTTTATACAATCCATTTACTGCCTCAAAGCATTGGTTGTGGGTTCTTATCCCATTTGGGACCAGATTTCAATAAGTCTTTCTTCACACTTCTAAACATTCTTCATCCATCTCTAGGACTTGTAATCAATCAAATTCATTGTATTATAACATATTCTAACCCAAAATAACTTTATACAAGCCATTTACTGCCTCAAAGCATTGGTTGTGGGTTCTTATCCCATTTGGGACCAGATTTCAATAAGTCTTTCTTCACACTTCTAAACATTCTTCATCCATCTCTAGCACTTGTAATCAATCAAATTCATTGTATTATAACATATTCTAACCCAAAAAAACTTTATACAAGCCATTTACTGCCTCAAACCATTGGTTGTGGGTTCTTATCCCATTTGAGACAAGATTTCAATAAGTCTTTCTTCACACTTCTAAACATTCTTGATCCATCTCTAGGGCTTGTAATCAATCAAATTCATTGTATTATAACATATTCTAACCTAAAATAACTTTATACAATCCATTTACTGCCTCAAAGCATTGTTTGTGGGTTCTTATCCCATTTGGGACCAGATTTCAATAAGTCTTTCTTCACACTTCTAAACATTCTTCATCCATCTCTAGGACTTGTAATCAATCAAATTCATTGTATTATAACATATTCTAACCCAAAATAACTTTATACAAGCCATTTACTGCCTCAAAGCATTGGTTGTGGGTTCTTATCCCATTTGGGACCAAATTTCAACAAGTCTTTCTTCACACTTCTAAAGATTCTTCATCCATCTCTAGCACTTGTAATCAATCAAATTCATTGTATTATAACATATTCTAACCCGAAATAACTTTATACAAGCCATTTACTGCCTTAAAGCATTGGTTGTGGGTTCTTATCCCATTTGGGACCATATTTCAATAAGTCTTTCTTCACACTTCTAAATATTCTTCATCCATCTCTAAGGCTTGTAATCAATCAAATTCATTATATTATAACATATTCTAACCCAAAATAACTTTATACAAACCGTTTACTGCCTCAAAGCATTGGTTGTGGGTTCTTATCCCATTTGGGACCAGATTTCAATAAGTCTTTCTTCACACTTCTAAACATTCTTCATCCATCTCTAGCACTTGTAATCAATCAAATTCATTGTATTATAACATATTCTAACCCAAAAAAACTTTATACAAGCCATTTACTGCCTCAAACCATTGGTTGTGGGTTCTTATCCCATTTGAGACAAGATTTCAATAAGTCTTTCTTCACACTTCTAAACATTCTTCATCCATCTCTAGGGCTTGTAATCAATCAAATTCATTGTATTATAACATATTCTAACCTAAAATAACTTTATACAATCCATTTACTGCCTCAAAGCATTGTTTGTGGGTTCTTATCCCATTTGGGACTAGATTTCAATAAGTCTTTCTTCACACTTCTAAACATTCTTCATCCATCTCTAGCACTTGTAATCAATCAAATTCATTGTATTATAACATATTCTAACCCAAAAAAACTTTATACAAGCCATTTACTGCCTCAAAGCATTGGTTGTGGGTTCTTATCCCATTTGGGACCAGATTTCAATAAGTATTTCTTTACACTTCTAAACATTCTTCATCCATGTCTAGCACTTGTAATCAATCAAATTCATTGTATTATAACATATTCTAACCCAAAATAACCTTATACAATCCATTTACTGCCTCAAAGCATTGGTTGTGGGTTCTTATCCCATTTGGGACCAAATTTCAACAAGTCTTTCTTCACACTTCTAAAGATTCTTCATCCATCTCTAGCACTTGTAATCAATCAAATTCATTGTATTATAACATAATCTAACCCAAAATAACTTTATACAATCCATTTACTGCCTCAAAGCATTGGTTGTGGGTTCTTATCCCATTTGGGACCAGATTTCAATAAGTCTTTGTTCACACTTCTAGACATTCTTCATCCATCTCTAGCACTTGTAATCAATCAAATTCATTGTATTATAACATATTGTAACCTAAAATAACTTTATACAATCCATTTACAGCCTCAAAGCATTTGTTGTGGGTTCTTATCCCATTTGGGACCAGATTTCAATAAGTCTTTCTTCACACTTCTAAAGATTCTTCATCCATCTCTAGGATTTGTAATCAATCAAATTCAATGTATTATAACATATTCTAACCCAAAATAACTTTATACAAGCCATTTACTGCCTCAAAGCATTGGTTGTGGGTTCTTATCCCATTTAGGACCAGATTTCAATAAGTCTTTCTTCACACTTCTAAACATTCTTCATCCATCTCTAGCACTTGTAATCAATCAAATTCATTGTATTATAACATATTCTAACCTAAAATAACTTTATACAATCTATTTACAGCCTCGAAGCATTGGTTGTGGGTTCTTATCCCATTTGGGACCAGATTTCAATAAGTCTTTCTTCACACTTCTAAACATTATTCATCCATCACTAGGACTTGTAATCAATCAAATTCATTGTATTATAACATAATCTAACCCAAAATAACTTTATACAATCCATTTACTGCCTCAAAGCATTGGTTGTGGGTTCTTATCCCATTTGGGACCAGATTTCAATAAGTCTTTCTTCACACTTCTAAACATTCTTCATCCATCTCTAGGACTTGTAATCAATCAAATTCATTGTATTATAACATATTCTAACCCAAAATAACTTTATACAAGCCATTTACTGCCTCAAAGCATTGGTTGTGGGTTCTTATCCCATTTGGGACCAGATTTCAATAAGTCTTTCTTCACACTTCTAAACATTCTTCATCCATCTCTAGCACTTGTAATCAATCAAATTCATTGTATTATAACATATTCTAACCCAAAAAAACTTTATACAAGCCATTTACTGCCTCAAACCATTGGTTGTGGGTTCTTATCCCATTTGAGACAAGATTTCAATAAGTCTTTCTTCACACTTCTAAACATTCTTGATCCATCTCTAGGGCTTGTAATCAATCAAATTCATTGTATTATAACATATTCTAACCTAAAATAACTTTATACAATCCATTTACTGCCTCAAAGCATTGTTTGTGGGTTCTTATCCCATTTGGGACCAGATTTCAATAAGTCTTTCTTCACACTTCTAAACATTCTTCATCCATCTCTAGCACTTGTAATCAATCAAATTCATTGTATTATAACATATTCTAACCCAAAAAAACTTTATACAAGCCATTTACTGCCTCAAAGCATTGGTTGTGGGTTCTTATCCCATTTGGGACCAGATTTCAATAAGTATTTCTTTACACTTCTAAACATTCTTCATCCATCTCTAGCACTTGTAATCAATCAAATTCATTGTATTATAACATATTGTAACCTAAAATACCTTTATACAATCCATTTACAGCCTCAAAGCATTGGTTGTGGGTTCTTATCCCATTTGGGACCAGATTTCAATAAGTCTTTCTTCACACTTCTAAAGATTCTTCATCCATCTCTAGGATTTGTAATCAATCAAATTCAATGTATTATAACATATTCTAACCCAAAATAACTTTATACAAGCCATTTACTGCCTCAAAGCATTGGTTGTGGGCTCTTATCCCATTTGGGACCAGATTTCAATAAGTCTTTCTTCACACTTCTAAACATTCTTCGTCCATCTCTAAGGCTTGTAATCAATCAAATTCATTGTATTATAACATATTCTAACCCAAAATAACTTTATACAATCCATTTACTGCCTCAAAGCATTGGTTGTGGGTTCTTATCCCATTTGGGACCAGATTTCAATAAGTATTTCTTTACACTTCTAAACATTCTTCATCCATGTCTAGCACTTGTAATCAATCAAATTGATTGTATTATAACATATTCTAACCCAAAATAACCTTATACAAGCCATTTAATGCCTCAAAGCAATGGTTGTGGGTTCTTATCCCATTTGGGACCAAATTTCAATAAGTCTTTCTTCACACTTCTAAACATTCTTCATCCATCTCTAGGACTTGTAATCAATCAAATTCATTGTATTATAACATATTCTAACCCAAAATAACTTTATACAAGCCATTTACTGCCTCAAAGCATTGGTTGTGGGTTCTTATCCCATTTGGGACCAAATTTCAACAAGTCTTTCTTCACACTTCTAAAGATTCTTCATCCATCTCTAGCACTTGTAATCAATCAAATTCATTGTATTATAACATATTCTAACCCAAAATAACTTTATACAATCCATTTACTGCCTCAAAGCATTGGTTGTGGGTTCTTATCCCATTTGGGACCAGATTTCAATAAGTCTTTCTTCACACTTCTAAACATTCTTCATCCATCTCTAGGACTTGTAATCAATCAAATTCATTGTATTATAACATATTCTAACCCGAAATAACTTTATACAAGCCATTTACTGCCTTAAAGCATTGGTTGTGGGTTCCTATCCCATTTGGGACCATATTTCAATAAGTCTTTCTTCACACTTCTAAATATTCTTCATCCATCTCTAAGGCTTGTAATCAATCAAATTCATTATATTATAACATATTTTAACCCAAAATAACTTTATACAAACCGTTTACTGCCTCAAAGCATTGGTTGTGGGTTCTTATTCCATTTGGGACTAGATTTCAATAAGTCTTTCTACACACTTCTAAACATTCTTCATCCATCTCTAGGACTTGTAATCAATCAAATTCATTGTATTATAACATATTCTAACCCAAAATAACTTTATACAAGCCATTTACTGCCTCAAAGCATTGGTTGTGGGTTCTTATCCCATTTGGGACCAGATTTCAATAAGTCTTTCTTCACACTTCTAAACATTCTTCATCCATCTCTAGCACTTGTAATCAATCAAATTCATTGTATTATAACATATCCTAACCCAAAAAAACTTTATACAAGCCATTTACTGCCTCAAACCATTGGTTGTGGGTTCTTATCCCATTTGAGACAAGATTTCAATAAGTCTTTCTTCACACTTCTAAACATTCTTCATCCATCTCTAGGGCTTGTAATCAATCAAATTCATTGTATTATAACATATTCTAACCTAAAATAACTTTATACAATCCATTTACTGCCTCAAAGCATTGTTTGTGGGTTCTTATCCCATTTGGGACCAGATTTCAATAAGTCTTTCTTCACACTTCTAAACATTCTTCATCCATCTCTAGCACTTGTAATCAATCAAATTCATTGTATTATAACATATTCTAACCCAAAAAAACTTTATACAAGCCATTTACTGCCTCAAAGCATTGGTTGTGGGTTCTTATCCCATTTGGGACCAGATTTCAATAAGTATTTCTTTACACTTCTAAACATTCTTCATCCATGTCTAGCACTTGAAATCAATCAAATTTATTGTATTATAACTTATTCTAACCCAAAATAACCTTATACAAGCCATTTAATGCCTCAAAGCAATGGTTGTGGGTTCTTATCCCATTTGGGACCAGATTTCAATAAGACTTTCTTCACACTTCTAGACATTCTTCATCCATCTCTAGCACTTGTAATCAATCAAATTCATTGTATTATAACATATTCTAACCTAAAATAACTTTATACAATCTATTTACAGCCTCGAAGCATTGGTTGTGGGTTCTTATCCCATTTGGGACCAAATTTCAACAAGTCTTTCTTCACACTTCTAAAGATTCTTCATCCATCTCTAGCACTTGTAATCAATCAAATTCATTGTATTATAACATAATCTAACCCAAAATAACTTTATACAATCCATTTACTGCCTCAAAGCATTGGTTGTGGGTTCTTATCCCATTTGGGACCAGATTTCAATAAGTCTTTCTTCACACTTCTAAACATTCTTCATCCATCTCTAGGACTTGTAATCAATCAAATTCATTGTATTATAACATATTCTAACCCAAAATAACTTTATACAAGCCATTTACTGCCTCAAAGCATTGGTTGTGGGTTCTTATCCCATTTGGGACCAAATTTCAACAAGTCTTTCTTCACACTTCTAAAGATTCTTCATCCATCTCTAGCACTTGTAATCAATCAAATTCATTGTATTATAACATATTCTAACCCAAAATAACTTTATACAATCCATTTACTGCCTCAAAGCATTGGTTGTGGGTTCTTATCCCATTTGGGACCAGATTTCAATAAGTCTTTCTTCACACTTCTAAACATTCTTCATCCATCTCTAGGACTTGTAATCAATCAAATTCATTGTATTATAACATATTCTAACCCAAAATAACTTTATACAAGCCATTTACTGCCTCAAAGCATTGGTTGTGGGTTCTTATCCCATTTGGGACCAGATTTCAATAAGTCTTTCTTCACACTTCTAAACATTCTTCATCCATCTCTAGCACTTGTAATCAATCAAATTCATTGTATTATAACATATTCTAACCCAAAAAAACTTTATACAAGCCATTTACTGCCTCAAACCATTGGTTGTGGGTTCTTATCCCATTTGAGACAAGATTTCAATAAGTCTTTCTTCACACTTCTAAACATTCTTCATCCATCTCTAGGGCTTGTAATCAATCAAATTCATTGTATTATAACATATTCTAGCCTAAAATAACTTTATACAATCCATTTACTGCCTCAAAGCATTGTTTGTGGGTTCTTATCCCATTTGGGACCAGATTTCAATAAGTCTTTCTTCACACTTCTAAACATTCTTCATCCATCTCTAGCACTTGTAATCAATCAAATTCATTGTATTATAACATATTCTAACCCAAAAAAACTTTATACAAGCCATTTACTGCCTCAAAGCATTGGTTGTGGGTTCTTATCCCATTTGGGACCAGATTTCAATAAGTATTTCTTTACACTTCTAAACATTCTTCATCCATGTCTAGCACTTGTAATCAATCAAATTCATTGTATTATAACATATTCTAACCCAAAATAACCTTATACAATCCATTTACTGCCTCAAAGCATTGGTTGTGGGTTCTTATCCCATTTGGGACCAAATTTCAACAAGTCTTTCTTCACACTTCTAAAGATTCTTCATCCATCTCTAGCACTTGTAATCAATCAAATTCATTGTATTATAACATAATCTAACCCAAAATAACTTTATACAATCCATTTACTGCCTCAAAGCATTGGTTGTGGGTTCTTATCCCATTTGGGACCAGATTTCAATAAGTCTTTGTTCACACTTCTAGACATTCTTCATCCATCTCTAGCACTTGTAATCAATCAAATTCATTGTATTATAACATATTGTAACCTAAAATAACTTTATACAATCCATTTACAGCCTCAAAGCATTTGTTGTGGGTTCTTATCCCATTTGGGACCAGATTTCAATAAGTCTTTCTTCACACTTCTAAAGATTCTTCATCCATCTCTAGGATTTGTAATCAATCAAATTCAATGTATTATAACATATTCTAACCCAAAATAACTTTATACAAGCCATTTACTGCCTCAAAGCATTTGTTGTGGGTTCTTATCCCATTTGGGACCAGATTTCAATAAGTCTTTCTTCACACTTCTAAAGATTCTTCATCCATCTCTAGGATTTGTAATCAATCAAATTCAATGTATTATAACATATTCTAACCCAAAATAACTTTATACAAGCCATTTACTGCCTCAAAGCATTGGTTGTGGGTTCTTATCCCATTTAGGACCAGATTTCAATAAGTCTTTCTTCACACTTCTAAACATTCTTCATCCATCTCTAGCACTTGTAATCAATCAAATTCATTGTATTATAACATATTCTAACCTAAAATAACTTTATACAATCTATTTACAGCCTCGAAGCATTGGTTGTGGGTTCTTATCCCATTTGGGACCAAATTTCAACAAGTCTTTCTTCACACTTCTAAAGATTCTTCATCCATCTCTAGCACTTGTAATCAATCAAATTCATTGTATTATAACATAATCTAACCCAAAATAACTTTATACAATCCATTTACTGCCTCAAAGCATTGGTTGTGGGTTCTTATCCCATTTGGGACCAGATTTCAATAAGTCTTTCTTCACACTTCTAAACATTCTTCATCCATCTCTAGGACTTGTAATCAATCAAATTCATTGTATTATAACATATTCTAACCCAAAATAACTTTATACAAGCCATTTACTGCCTCAAAGCATTGGTTGTGGGTTCTTATCCCATTTGGGACCAGATTTCAATAAGTCTTTCTTCACACTTCTAAACATTATTCATCCATCACTAGGACTTGTAATCAATCAAATTCATTGTATTATAACATAATCTAACCCAAAATAACTTTATACAATCCATTTACTGCCTCAAAGCATTGGTTGTGGGTTCTTATCCCATTTGGGACCAGATTTCAATAAGTCTTTCTTCACACTTCTAAACATTCTTCATCCATCTCTAGGACTTGTAATCAATCAAATTCATTGTATTATAACATATTCTAACCCAAAATAACTTTATACAATCCATTTACTGCCTCAAAGCATTGGTTGTGGGTTCTTATCCCATTTGGGACCAGATTTCAATAAGTCTTTCTTCACACTTCTAAACATTCTTCATCCATCTCTAGCACTTGTAATCAATCAAATTCATTGTATTATAACATATTCTAACCCAAAAAAACTTTATACAAGCCATTTACTGCCTCAAACCATTGGTTGTGGGTTCTTATCCCATTTGAGACAAGATTTCAAAAAGTCTTTCTTCACACTTCTAAACATTCTTCATCCATCTCTAGGGCTTGTAATCAATAAAATTCATTGTATTATAACATATTCTAACCTAAAATAACTTTATACAATCCATTTACTGCCTCAAAGCATTGTTTGTGGGTTCTTATCCCATTTGGGACCAGATTTCAATAAGTCTTTCTTCACACTTCTAAACAATCTTCATCCATCTCTAGCACTTGTAATCAATCAAATTCATTGTATTATAACATATTCTAACCCAAAAAAACTTTATACAAGTTATTTACTGCCTCAAAGCATTGGTTGTGGGTTCTTATCCCATTTGGGACCAGATTTCAATAAGTATTTCTTTACACTTCTAAACATTCTTCATCCATGTCTAGCACTTGTAATCAATCAAATTCATTGTATTATAACATATTCTAACCCAAAATAACCTTATACAATCCATTTACAGCCTCAAAGCATTGGTTGTGGGTTCTTATCCCATTTGGGACCAGATTTCAATAAGTCTTTGTTCACACTTCTAGACATTCTTCATCCATCTCTAGCACTTGTAATCAATTAAATTAATTGTATTATAACATATTGTAACCTAAAATACCTTTATACAATCCATTTACAGCCTCAAAGCATTGGTTGTGGGTTCTTATCCCATTTGGGACCAGATTTCAATAAGTCTTTCTTCACACTTCTAAAGATTCTTCATCCATCTCTAGGATTTGTAATCAATCAAATTCAATGTATTATAACATATTCTAACCCAAAATAACTTTATACAAGCCATTTACTGCCTCAAAGCATTGGTTGTGGGCTCTTATCCCATTTGGGACAAGATTTCAATAAGTCTTTCTTCACACTTCTAAACATTCTTCGTCCATCTCTAGGGCTTGTAATCAATCAAATTCATTGTATTATAACATATTCTAACCCAAAATAACTTTATACAATCCATTTACTGCCTCAAAGCATTGGTTGTGGGTTCTTATCCCATTTGGGACCAGATTTCAATAAGTATTTCTTTACACTTCTAAACATTCTTCATCCATGTCTAGCACTTGTAATCAATCAAATTGATTGTATTATAACATATTCTAACCCAAAATAACCTTATACAAGCCATTTAATGCCTCAAAGCAATGGTTGTGGGTTCTTATCCCATTTGGGACCAGATTTCAATAAGACTTTCTTCACACTTCTAGACATTTTTCATCCATCTCTAGCACTTGTAATCAATCAAATTCATTGTATTATAACATATTCTAACCTAAAATAACTTTATACAATCTATTTACAGCCTCGAAGCATTGGTTGTGGGTTCTTATCCCATTTGGGACCAAATTTCAACAAGTCTTTCTTCACACTTCTAAAGATTCTTCATCCATCTCTAGTACTTGTAATCAATCAAATTCATTGTATTATAACATAATCTAACCCAAAATAACTTTATACAATCCATTTACTGCCTCAAAGCATTGGTTGTGGGTTCTTATCCCATTTGGGACCAGATTTCAATAAGTCTTTCTTCACACTTCTAAACATTCTTCATCCATCTCTAGGACTTGTAATCAATCAAATTCATTGTATTATAACATATTCTAACCCAAAATAACTTTATACAAGCCATTTACTGCCTCAAAGCATTGGTTGTGGGTTCTTATCCCATTTGGGACCAAATTTCAACAAGTCTTTCTTCACACTTCTAAAGATTCTTCATCCATCTCTAGCACTTGTAATCAATCAAATTCATTGTATTATAACATATTCTAACCCAAAATAACTTTATACAATCCATTTACTGCCTCAAAGCATTGGTTGTGGGTTCTTATCCCATTTGGGACCAGATTTCAATAAGTCTTTCTTCACACTTCTAAACATTCTTCATCCATCTCTAGGACTTGTAATCAATCAAATTCATTGTATTATAACATATTCTAACCCGAAATAACTTTATACAAGCCATTTACTGCCTTAAAGCATTGGTTGTGGGTTCTTATCCCATTTGGGACCATATTTCAATAAGTCTTTCTTCACACTTCTAAATATTCTTCATCCATCTCTAAGGCTTGTAATCAATCAAATTCATTATATTATAACATATTCTAACCCAAAATAACTTTATACAAACCGTTTACTGCCTCAAAGCATTGGTTGTGGGTTCTTATTCCATTTGGGACTAGATTTCAATAAGTCTTTCTTCACACTTCTAAACATTCTTCATCCATCTCTAGCACTTGTAATCAATCAAATTCATTGTATTATAACATATTCTAACCCAAAAAAACTTTATACAAGCCATTTACTGCCTCAAAGCATTGGTTGTGGGTTCTTATCCCATTTGGGACAAGATTTCAATAAGTCTTTCTTCACACTTCTAAACATTCTTCATCCATCTCTAGGGCTTGTAATCAATCAAATTCATTGTATTATAACATATTCTAACCCAAAATAACTTTATACAATCCATTTACTGCCTCAAAGCATTGGTTGTGGGTTCTTATCCCATTTGGGACCAGATTTCAATAAGTATTTCTTTACATTTCTAAACATTCTTCATCCATGTCTAGCACTTGTAATCAATCAAATTCATTGTATTATAACATATTATAACCCAAAATAACCTTATACAAGCCATTTAATGCCTCAAAGCAATGGTTGTGGGTTCTTATCCCATTTGGGACCAGATTTCAATAAGTCTTTCTTCACACTTCTAGACATTCTTCATCCATCTCTAGCACTTGTAATCAATCAAATTCATTGTATTATAACATATTCTAACCTAAAATAACTTTATACAATCCATTTACAGCCTCAAAGCATTGGTTGTGGGTTCTTATCCCATTTGGGACCAAATTTCAACAAGTCTTTCTTCACAGTTCTAAAGATTCTTCATCCATCTCTAGCACTTGTAATCAATCAAATTCATTGTATTATAATATATTCTAACCCAAAATAACCTTATACTAGCCATTTACTGCCTCAAAGCAATGGTGGAAAAGGCGACTTTATTCTTGCCAACAAAGGCTCATACAAGCATGAGGACAAGAAAACGATGGTTTGTGACCATTGTAAGAAGAGAGGTCATGTGAAAGACAAGTGTTGGCTCCTTCACCCTCACCTTAAGCCGGCGAAGTTCAAGGCCAATGTTGCTCATGAATCGACCAACGACGGATCCGGGTCGGCCAAGCAAGGAGACGAAGCTTCTCTAACAGCTTCTTACGGTGATGTTGTGAGAAAGTCGGACTTAGAAGCACTCATTCGATCCATTGCCTCCCTAAAGGAGTCCGGTACCACTTTCTATGCCTCTAAACCTAGTAGAACTCTTGTTGTAGACTCGGGTGCTTCTCACCATATGATAAGTAACCCTAGTATTATCAATAACGTTCAACCGGCTCTAGGAAATGTAATCATAGCCAATGGTGATAGAATACCGGTAAAAGGAATAGGAGACTTGAAACTATTTGATAAGAACTCTAAAGCTTTCTTTATGCCTAGTTTCACTTCTAATCTTCTATCGGTTAAGAGAGCTACTAATGACTTGAATTGTTATGCTATATTTGGTCCTAATGATGTTCATTTTCAGGATATTGAGACCGGAAAAGTGCTAGGGGGAGGACATTCAAAGGGAGATCTTTATGTCTTAGAGAAAACCTCACCAAGCAATTCTACTTCTTTTAATGCTAATGCTTGTCTTGTTATTTGTTCTAATGCCGTTTGGCATGCTAGATTAGGCCATCCTCACTATCGTGCTTTGGAATTAATGTTGCCTAATGTTTCATTTGATAGTTCTAGTTGTGAGTCTTGTATTCTTGGAAAACATTGCAAGTCTATTTTCCCTAAATCCTCTACCATTTATGAGAATTGTTTTGATTTAGTACATTCGGATGTTTGGACTTCACCATGCATGTCTAGAGATAACAACAAGTATTTTGTGACCTTCATTGATGAAAAATCTAAATATACTTGGATCACTTTGTTATCTTCGAAAGATCGTGTATATGATGCCTTTATAAACTTCCAAAGTTATGTAACTAATCATTTCAATGCTAAAATTAAGGTACTTAGATCGGATAATGGAGGAGAATACACAAGTCACAAACTCAAAGAACATCTAGCTAAACATGGAATTCTACAACAAACAAGCTGCCCATACACACCCCAACAAAATGGAGTGGCCGAAAGGAAGAATCGACACCTCATGGAAGTGGCAAGGTCGATGATGTTCCACACTAATGTCACCAAAAGATATTGGGGTGATGCGGTAATGACGGCGTGTTATCTAATAAATAGAACTCCAACCAAAGTTCTAAAAGATCAATCGCCATTCGAGGTACTTAACAAAACTAAACCCTCTTTGGACCACTTACGTGTGTTTGGTTGTGTTTGTTTTGTCTTAGTACCCGGGGACCAAAGAAATAAGTTGGATGCCAAGAGCTCTAAGTGCATGTTCCTTGGGTATTCCACCACACAAAAAGGTTATAAGTGCTATGATCCGGTGAATGGCCGGATGTATGTGTCCCGAGATGTAAAGTTCATGGAGAATCAAGGTTATTACGATAAGAAGGATTGGAATGGCCTTAGAGATCTCTCACACTCACCAAAAGATCGGGCTGAGGGGTTAAAGTTCTTACTTGATCATCTCGGTAATACCCCATCAAAGACACAAGAAAATGCACCGACAAGCAATCCGAGAGAAGACAATGATCATGTCCCGGATGCACCACCACCGGAGCCAAGTCAAATGTCTAATCCGGAGCCAATCTATGAAGAACATGAAGATGTATATTCGGAGACATCAACCGTGTATGGAGAACAAGAAGACGAGGGAGAAACCGTGGAACAACCTACCACTTCTCAACCTCTTCGGAGAAGTACTCGCCTCCAATCGGATCCGACTACTTGGAAAAACAAGCGGGTCTTCTACAATAGTCAAGCCGTGGCTCACCCTATTCAAGCTACGTGTTCTCTTGCCTTGTTACCTTCTGAACATCACGCATTCCTTGGGAAGATTATTGAACATCATATACCGCAAACTTATGAAGAAGCGAAAGAAGTCAAGGATTGGGTTGATGCCGTCGATGATGAAACCGGAGCCATGGTTAGGAACCATACCTGGGACGAAGCGGATCAACCTAAAGGGAAGAAGGCAGTAAGCTCTAAGTGGGTGTTCACCATTAAGTATCTAAGTAATGGGGAAGTTGAGAGATACAAGACAAGGCTTGTTGCTCGAGGGTTCACACAAACTTATGGCGATGACTACACGGATACTTTTGCTCCGGTCGCCAAGTTACACACCATGCGAGTGGTTCTCTCCCTTGCCACAAATCTTTCGTGGGATCTATGGCAAATGGACGTGAAGAATGCATTTCTTCAAGGCGAGCTCGAAGAAGAAGTTTACATGACTCCTCCTCCCGGTCTTGAAGATATTGTGGCTCCCGGGAAAGTATTGAGACTTAGGAAGGCAATTTGTGGTCTTAAACAGTCCCCACGAGCTTGGTACCACAAGCTGAGCTCAACTCTTAAAGACCATGGTTTTAAACGCTCCGAAGCCGATCACTCTCTCTTCACACTTCAAAGCGCCAACGGTATTGTTGTTGTACTTATATATGTAGATGATATTATCATCTCCGGAGACAACAAAGACGGTATTCAAGATACAAAACTCTTTCTCAAATCCATGTTTGATATTAAAGATTTGGGAGAACTTAAATACTTCCTAGGCATTGAAGTGTGTCGCTCTCCCGAGGGCCTCTTTCTCTCGCAAAGGAAGTATGCACTTGACCTTTTAAATGAGACAGGAAAACTTGGAGCGAAACCGGCCTTAACTCCACTTGAAAAAGGTTACCAAGCCAAGCGAAAGGGGGAGAATAAGTCTAAGAAGCCCTCGAAGCTTCCTCCAAATCCGATGGATGAGCCACATGAAGATCCGAAACAATATAGGCGACTTGTAGGTAAGCTCATTTACTTGACTATCACACGGCCTGACTTGTGCTTTGCCGTGAATCAGGTTAGTCAACACATGAAGTCTCCTACAAAGTACCATTGGAGTATGGTGGAACGAATCCTATGTTATCTCAAAGGAAGTCCGGGTCAAGGCGTATGGATGGGAAAGAATGGTAGCACCGAGATCGTGGGGTATTGTGATGCGGACTATGTCGGTGATACGATCACAAGAAGATCCACAACCGGTTATTGCACTTTTATTGGTGGAAATTTGGTGACTTGGAAATCAAAGAAGCAAAAGGTTGTCTCATGTTCGAGCGCGGAAGCGGAGTATAGAGCCATGAGAAAGCTAACAAATGAACTCACTTGGCTCAAGGCACTTCTTAAAGACTTTGGGATTGAATCATCAAAACCGATCACCATGCATTGTGATAATCAAGCCGCAATTCATATTGCCACAAACTCGGTGTTTCATGAAAGAACCAAACACATCGAGGTTGATTGCCACAAGGTTCGAGAGAAGATTGAAGAGGGTGTAATTCTACCTTGCTACACAAGAAGCGAAGACCAATTGGCGGACATCTTCACTAAGGCCGCAAGTCCTAAAGTTTGTGATCACATTCATAGCAAACTTGGACTTGTAGACCTTACTCATCCTCGACCGACTTCCCTAACGCGTGGACACCACACTCTTTTTCCCTTAACATAGTTTTGTCCCATGTGGTTTTCTATGTTAAGGTTTTTAATGAGGTGGTGCTTCACGGGTTCCAAGCTTAGCCATTTCATTAGGCTAAGCTTGAGGGGGAGTATTGATCGAGACTTGGAAAGCTTTGGTCAAGAGAAAGAAGCATTTGGTCGAGAGAGTGTGATTGTGGTCGAGAGAGATTGGTCGGGATCGAGAACCGGAGGATCGAGAGCATCGACCGAGGATCGAGATGTGTCCATACGACCGTACGACCGAACGACCGTACGAGCGACATTGGGCTTCCCTTAGTCCAATCTCTAGAGGAGAAGAAAGCCCACTATTCCAAAGGCCTATGAAGTTCTTCAATGGCCTAGATCCTTCTAAGAGAACCGTTGGAGTCAAAGAGAGAAGAGAGTCACGTGTGTGACCTTGGGCGCGGACGGGTCGCTTTCATCCTTTGGGGAATGGTCTCCTCTCTCTCCACAAGTCATTTTCATTTGATTTTACCAATGCATTGTATACCCTAGTTGTCTCTCTATTTATAGGCTATAGCCTCTCCTTGTAATCGACACACTTAAGGATTCTAATGAATCTCTTTCTCTTTTACTCTCTTGTTCGATTACTCTCTCATCTCTAACCAAAACTCTCTTTCATTCACTCTTCTTTTCCGCATATTCTAACAAAAGCATTGGTTGTGGGTTCTTATCCCATTTGGGACCAGATTTCAATAAGTCTTTCTTCACACTTCTAAACATTCTTCATCCATCTCTAGGACTTTTAATCAATCAAATTCATTGTATTATAACATATTCTAACCCAAAATAATTTTATACAAGCCATTTACTGCCTCAAAGCATTGGTTGTGGGTTCTTATCCCATTTGGGACCAGATTTCAACAAGTCTTTCTTCACACTTCTAAACATTCTGCATCCATCTCTAGCACTTGTAATCAATCAAATTCATTGTATTATAACATATTCTAACCCAAAATAACTTTATACAAGCCATTTACTGCCTCAAAGCATTGGTTGTGGGTTCTTATCCCATTTGGGACAAGATTTCAATAAGTCTTTCTTCACACTTCTAAACATTCTTCATCCATCTCTAGGGCTTGTAATCAATCAAATTCATTGTATTATAACATATTCTAACCCAAAATAACTTTATACAATCCATTTACTGCCTCAAAGCATTGGTTGTGGGTTCTTATCCCATTTGGGACCAGATTTCAATAAGTATTAGTTTACACTTCTAAACATTCTTCATTCATGTCTAGCACTTGTAATCAATCAAATTTATTGTATTATAACATATTCTAACCCAGAATAACTTTATACAAGCCATTTACTGCCTCAAAGCAATGGTTGTGGGTTCTTATCCCATTTGGGACCAGATTTCAATAAGTATTTCTTCACACTTCTAGACATTCTTCATCCATCTCTAGCACTTGTAATCAATCAAATTCATTGTATTATAACATATTCTAACCTAAAACAACTTTATACAATCCATTTACAGCCTCAAAGCATTGGTTGTGGGTTCTTATCCCATTTGGGACCAAATTTCAACAAGTTTTTCTTCCCACTTCTAAACATTCTTCATCCACATCTAGCACTTGTAATCACTCAAATTCATTGTATTATAACATGTTCTAACCCAAAATAACCTTATACAAGCCATTTACTGCCTCAAAGCAATGGTTGTGGGTTCTTATCCCATTTGAGACCAGATTTCAATAAGTCTTTCTTCACACTTCTAGACATTCTTCATCCATCTCTAGCACTTGTAATCAATCAAATTCATTGAATTATAACATATTATAACCTAAAATAACTTTATACAATCCATATACAGCCTCAAAGCATTGGTTGTGGGTTCTTATCCCATTTGGGACCAAATTTCAACAAGTCTTTCTTCACACTTCTAAAGATTCTTCATCGATCTCTAGCACTTGTAATCGAATCAAAGTCATTGTATTATAACATATTCTAACCCAAAATAACTTTATACAATCCATTTACAGCCTCAAAGCATTGGTTGTGGGTTCTTATCCCATTTGGGACCAGATTTCAATAAGTATTTCTTTACACTTCTAAACATTCTTCATCCATGTCTAGCACTTGCAATCAGTCAAATTCATTGTATTATAACATATTCTAACCCAAAATAACCTTATACAAGCCATTTACTGCCTCAAAGCAATGGTTGTGGGTTCTTATCCCATTTGGGACAAGATTTCAATAAGTCTTTCTTCACACTTCTAGACATTCTTCATCCATCTCTAGCACTTGTAATCAATCAAATTCATTGTATTATAACATATTCTAACCTAAAATATTTTTATACAATCCATTTACAGCCTCAAAGCATTGGTTGTGGGTTCTTATCCCATTTGGGACCAAATTTCAACAAGTCTTTCTTCACACTTCTAAAGATTTTTCATCCATCTCTAGCACTTGTAATCAATCAAATTCATTGTATTATAACATATTCTAACCCAAAATAACTTTATAGAAGCCATTTACTGCCTCAAAGCATTGGTTGTGGGTTCTTATCCCATTTGGGACAAGATTTCAATAAGTCTTTCTTCACACTTCTAAACATTCTTCATCCATCTCTAGGGCTTGTAATCAATCAAATTCATTGTACTATAACATATTCTAACCCAAAATAACTTTATACAATCCATTTACTGCCTCAAAGCATTGGTTGTGGGTTCTTATCCCATTTGGGACCAGATTTCAATAAGTATTTCTTTACACTTCTAAACATTCTTCATCCATGTCTAGCACTTGTAATCAATCAAATTTATTGTATTATAACATATTCTAACCCAAAATAACCTTACACAAGCCATTTACTGCCTCAAAGCAATGGTTGTGGGTTCTTATCCCATTTGGGACCAGATTTCAATAAGTCTTTCTTCACACTTCTAGACATTCTTCATCCATCTCTAGCACTTGTAATCAATCAAATTCATTGTATTATAACATATTCTAACCTAAAATAACTTTATACAATCCATTTACAGCCTCAAAGCATTGGTTGTGGGTTCTTATCCCATTTGGGACCAAATTTCAACAAGTCTTTTTTTACACTTCAAAAGATTCTTCATCCATCTCTAGCACTTGTAATCAATCAAATTCATTGTATTATAACATATTCTAACCCAATATAACTTTATACAAGCCATTTACTGCCTCAAAGCATTGGTTGTGGGTTTTATCCCATTTGGGACCAGATTTCAATAAGTCTTTCTTCACACTTCTAAACATTCTTCATCCATCTCTAGGACTTGTAATCAATCAAATTCATTATATTATAACATATTCTAACCCAAAATAACTTTATACAATCCATTTACAGCCTCAAAGCATTGGTTATGGGTTCTTATCCCATTTGGGACCAGATTTCAACAAGTCTTTCTTCACACTTCTAAACATTCTTCATCCATCTCTAGGACTTTTAATCAATCAAATTCATTGTATTATAACATATTCTAACCCAAAATAACTTTATACAAGCCATTTACTGCCTCAAAGCATTGGTTGTGGGTTCTTATCCCATTTGGGACCAGATTTCAACAAGTCTTTCTTCACACTTCTAAACATTCTGCATCCATCTCTAGCACTTGTAATCAATCAAATTCATTGTATTATAACATATTCTAACCCAAAATAACTTTATACAAGCCATTTACTGCCTCAAAGCATTGGTTGTGGGTTCTTATCCCATTTGGGACAAGATTTCAATAAGTCTTTCTTCACACTTCTAAACATTCTTCATCCATCTCTAGGGCTTGTAATCAATCAAATTCATTGTATTATAACATATTCTAACCCAAAATAACTTTATACAATCCATTTACTGCCTCAAAGCATTGGTTGTGGGTTCTTATCCCATTTGGGACCAGATTTCAATAAGTATTAGTTTACACTTCTAAACATTCTTCATTCATGTCTAGCACTTGTAATCAATCAAATTTATTGTATTATAACATATTCTAACCCAGAATAACTTTATACAAGCCATTTACTGCCTCAAAGCAATGGTTGTGGGTTCTTATCCCATTTGGGACCAGATTTCAATAAGTATTTCTTCACACTTCTAGACATTCTTCATCCATCTCTAGCACTTGTAATCAATCAAATTCATTGTATTATAACATATTCTAACCTAAAACAACTTTATACAATCCATTTACAGCCTCAAAGCATTGGTTGTGGGTTCTTATCCCATTTGGGACCAAATTTCAACAAGTCTTTCTTCCCACTTCTAAACATTCTTCATCCACATCTAGCACTTGTAATCACTCAAATTCATTGTATTATAACATGTTCTAACCCAAAATAACCTTATACAAGCCATTTACTGCCTCAAAGCAATGGTTGTGGGTTCTTATCCCATTTGAGACCAGATTTCAATAAGTCTTTCTTCACACTTCTAGACATTCTTCATCCATCTCTAGCACTTGTAATCAATCAAATTCATTGAATTATAACATATTATAACCTAAAATAACTTTATACAATCCATATACAGCCTCAAAGCATTGGTTGTGGGTTCTTATCCCATTTGGGACCAAATTTCAACAAGTCTTTCTTCACACTTCTAAAGATTCTTCATCGATCTCTAGCACTTGTAATCGAATCAAAGTCATTGTATTATAACATATTCTAACCCAAAATAACTTTATACAATCCATTTACAGCCTCAAAGCATTGGTTGTGGGTTCTTATCCCATTTGGGACCAAATTTCAACAAGTCTTTCTTCACACTTCTAAAGATTTTTCATCCCACTCTAGCACTTGTAATCAATCAAATTCATTGTATTATAACATATTCTAACCCAAAATAACTTTATAGAAGCCATTTACTGCCTCAAAGCATTGGTTGTGGGTTCTTATCCCATTTGGGACAAGATTTCAATAAGTCTTTCTTCACACTTCTAAACATTCTTCATCCATCTCTAGGGCTTGTAATCAATCAAATTCATTGTATTATAACATATTCTAACCCAAAATAACTTTATACAATCCATTTACTGCCTCAAAGCATTGGTTGTGGGTTCTTATCCCATTTGGGACCAGATTTCAATAAGTATTTCTTTACACTTCTAAACATTCTTCATCCATGTCTAGCACTTGTAATCAATCAAATTTATTGTATTATAACATATTCTAACCCAAAATAACCTTACACAAGCCATTTACTGCCTCAAAGCAATGGTTGTGGGTTCTTATCCCATTTGGGACCAGATTTCAATAAGTCTTTCTTCACACTTCTAGACATTCTTCATCCATCTCTAGCACTTGTAATCAATCAAATTCATTGTATTATAACATATTCTAACCTAAAATAACTTTATACAATCCATTTACAGCCTCAAAGCATTGGTTGTGGGTTCTTATCCCATTTGGGACCAAATTTCAACAAGTCTTTTTTTACACTTCAAAAGATTCTTCATCCATCTCTAGCACTTGTAATCAATCAAATTCATTGTATTATAACATATTCTAACCCAATATAACTTTATACAAGCCATTTACTGCCTCAAAGCATTGGTTGTGGGTTTTATCCCATTTGGGACCAGATTTCAATAAGTCTTTCTTCACACTTCTAAACATTCTTCATCCATCTCTAGGACTTGTAATCAATCAAATTCATTGTATTATAACATATTCTAACCCAAAATAACTTTATACAATCCATTTACAGCCTCAAAGCATTGGTTATGGGTTCTTATCCCATTTGGGACCAGATTTCAACAAGTCTTTCTTCACACTTCTAAACATTCTTCATCCATCTCTAGGACTTGTAATCAATCAAATTCATTGTATTATAACATAATCTAACCCAAAATAACTTTATACAAGCCATTTAGTGCCTCAAAGCATTGGTTGTAGGTTCTTATTCCATTTGGGACCAGATTTCAATAAGTCTTTCTTCACACTTCTAAACATTCTTCATCCATCTCTAGGGCTTGTAATCAATCAAATTCATTGTATTATAACATATTCTAACCCAATATAACTTTATACAAGCCATTTACTGCCTCAAAGCATTGGTTGTGGGTTCTTATCCCATTTGGGACCAGATTTCAATAAGTCTTTCTTCACACTTCTAAACATTCTTCATCCATCTCTAGGGCTTGTAATCAATCAAATTCATTGTATTATAACATATTCTAACCCAATATAACTTTATACAAGCCATTTACTGCCTCAAAGCATTGGTTGTGGGTTCTTATCCCATTTGGGACCAGATTTCAATAAGTCTTTCTTCACACTTCTAAACATTCTTCATCCATCTCTAGGACTTGTAATCAATCAAATTCATTGTATTATAACATATTCTAACCCGAAATAACTTTATACAAGCCATTTACTGCCTCAAAGCATTGGTTGTGGGTTCTTATCCCATTTGGGACCATATTTCAATAAGTCTTTCTTCACACTTCTAAAGATTCTTCATCCATCTCTAAGGCTTGTAATCAATCAAATTCATTGTATTATAACATATTCTAACCCAAAATAACTTTATACAAGCCGTTTACTGCCTCAAAGCATTGGTTGTGGGTTTTTATCCCATTTGGGACCAGATTTCAATAAGTCTTTCTTCACACTTCTAAACATTCTTCATCCATCTCTAGGACTTGTAATCAATCAAATTCATTGTATTATAACATATTCTAACCCAAAATAACTTTATACAAGCCATTTACTGCCTCAAAGCATTGGTTGTGGGTTCTTATCCCATTTGGGACAAGATTTCAATAAGTCTTTCTTCACACTTCTAAACATTCTTCATCCATCTCTAGGGCTTGTAATCAATCAAATTCATTGTATTATAACATATTCTAACCCAAAATAACTTTATACAATCCATTTACTGCCTCAAAGCATTGGTTGTGGGTTCTTATCCCATTTGGGACCAGATTTCAATAAGTATTTCTTTACACTTCTAAACATTCTTCATCCATGTCTAGCACTTGTAATCAATCAAATTCATTGTATTATAACATATTCTAACCCAAAATAACCTTATACAAGCCATTTACTGCCTCAAAGCAATGGTTGTGGGTTCTTATCCCATTTGGGACCAGATTTTAATAAGTATTTCTTCACACTTCTAGACATTCTTCATCCATCTCTAGCACTTGTAATCAATCAAATTCATTGTATTATAACATATTCTAACCTAAAATAACTTTATACAATCCATTTACAGCCTCAAAGCATTGGTTGTGGGTTCTTATCCCATTGGGGACCAGATTTCAATAAGTCTTTCTTCACACTTCTAAACATTGTTCATCCATCTCTAGGACCACAATCTAGGAGCATCGTTGAAAGGATCCTAACTTACCTAAAAGGAAGCCCCGGACAAGGCATTTGGATGGGAAAGAACAATAACACCGAGCTCGTTGGATATTGCGATGCGGATTGGGCCGGAGACAAGAGTGATAGAAGATCTACAACCGGCTATTGCACATTCATAGGAGGAAATCTTGTTACTTGGAAGACAAAGAAACAAAAGGTGGTCTCCATGTCAAGTGCCGAATCCGAATATAGAGCCATGAGAAAGCTTACAACCGAGTTGACTTGGCTTAAAGCCTTACTTGAAGATCTTGGAATCCATGTCAACACACCGATCACCATGCATTGTGACAACCAAGCCGCGATCCATATAGCCACAAACTCGGTCTTTCATGAACGGACCAAACACATCGAGCTAGATTGTCATAAAGTTCGAGAAAAGATTGAAGAAGGAGTTACTCTTCCATGCTACACAAGAAGTAAAGACCAATTGGCTGATATCTTCACCAAAGCCGCAAGTCTCAAGGTTTGCTCTCACATTCACGGCAAGCTTGGACTCGTGGACCTTACTCGTCCTTGATTTATCATCCGTGGACATCACACTCTTTTTCCCTTAACATAGTTTTGTCCCATGAGATTTTCTATGTTAAGGTTTTTAATGAGGTGATGCTTCACGGGTGTCCAAGCTTAGTAGTTTCTTATGGGAACTAAGCTTGAGGGGGAGTATTGATCAAGCCATTGAATCTCTATGTGGTTCATCCGTACGTCCGTACATGTCCGTACATGTTCAGTCGAATGCTAAGGGCTAAGGTCCATTCGATTAAAGAGAGAAGGCCTTAGAGGCTGAAGTGAATAACAAGCCCACAACGAAGAAAGATCTAGAAGAAGAAATGCGACCGTTGGAGCTTGGGAGATCACGTGTGAAGTTAAGAAAAAGATGTCACTTTCTCTCTTGTAATACACACTTCTCTTTCTACATGTCATTATCGATCTCTTGTAACCATTGGAGGCTAAACCTAATGTAGCCTCTATAAAAGGGTTGTAACACACATTGTTCAAAATATAATAGAAGCATTCTCTCTTTATTTTACCAATGATACTCTCTCATCTTATACTCGATTTCTCATCCCACATTCAATCTCTTTAATCTCCATTTACACTCTAATTCCGCATATTCTTACACTTATCCCATTTGGGACCAACTTTCAACAAGTCTTTCTTCACACTTCTAAAGATTCTTCATCTATCTCTAGCACTTGTAATCAATCAAATTCTTTGTATTATAACATATTCTAACCCAAAATAACTTTATACAAGCCATTTACTGCCTCAAAGCATTGGTTGTGGGTTCTTATCCCATTTGGGACAAGATTTCATTAAGTCTTTCTTCACACTTCTAAACATTCTTCATCCATCTCTAGGGCTTGTAATTAATCAAATTCATTGTATTATAACATATTCTAACCCAAAATAACGTTATACAATCCATTTACTACCTCAAAGCATTGGTTGTGGGATCTTATCCCATTTTGGACCAGATTTCAATAAGTCTTTCTTCACACTTCTAATAAACATTCTTCATCCATCTCTAGGACTTGTAATCAATCAAATTCATTGTATTATAACATATTCTAACCTAAAATAACTTTATACAATCCATTTACAGCCTCAAAGCATTGGTTTTGGGTTCTTATCCCATTTGGGACCAAATTTCAACAAGTCTTTCTTCACACTTCTAAAGATTCTTCATCCATCTCTAGCACTTGTAATCAATCAAATTCATTGTATTATAACATATTCTAACCCAAAATAACTTTATACAATCCATTTACAGCCTCAAAGCATTGGTTGTGGGTTCTTATCCCATTTGGGACCAGATTTCAATAAGTCTTTCTTCACACTTCTAAACATTCTTCATCCATCTCTAGGACTTGTAATCAATCAAATAACTTTATACAAGCCATTTACTGTAAATTGGATATAGAAATGATCATGTTCGAGATGATCATGTCCGGGATCGAGAGATGATCACATCCGCGATCGAGTGCCTCGAGCCACGACCGTCCGTACAACCTCGTCCGTACAAGCCCATCCGTACAAGCCCATCCGTACAGCCTCGACATCACCTCAAGCCTCATTGTCCAGTCCAATAAAGAGGCCCGTTTAAGGTTGCGAATAAGAAGAAATGAGCATCTAGATCCTTCCCCTATGTGTTGTGACCGTTGGAGCTTCAAAACAAGAGACACTCACGTGATTGTTTAAGAAGAGACACAACATGGACCCGTCGCTTTCACTCGAACCTTGAAGCCAAAATATCTTGTATATTTGTTATTATTTTATACTCTTTGTAGTGTCCATATATAGTTTGTATCTAGGTCATTTTTATATGTATGAAAAGAGAAGAACTCTCTTTCTTCACCACACTTCTCTCACCTTTCAAACTCGCATTCTTCTTCAAATCTTCCTCAAACTCACTTGTTCTTAATCTTCTCTAATTCCTTTCGAAAACTTACATGGTATCAGAGCCAGGTTCCTAAGATCCTAGCTATTCTCGTTCTCTAAGTACAATTTCTTCTTTCGGTTTCTAAGATTTTGAAAGCTTGAAGCTTGTTCTTGAAATTTTTGGTCATGGATGTCATGAAGAATTTGGTTATTCCGGTTACTCTCAAGGGAGGTAACTATTTGTTGTGGGCGAGGACCACAAAGACGGCCTTGTGTGGTCGTGGACTTTGGAGTCACATTGAGAAAGGTGAAGCTCCAAAGGAAAGTGAAGATGGCAAGGAGATTGTCCCTTGCGACGAGGTGAAGTGGTTTCAAGAAGACCAAACCGTTTTGGGGCTCATTCAAAACTCTCTAGAGGCGCCTATTCTTGAAGCATACTCATATTGTGAGACGGCAAAGGAGTTGTGGGATACACTCAAGAATGTTTTTGGAAATGTTACTAACTTGAACCGGGTTTTTGAAGTCAAACGTGCTATCAACAACCTCAGCCAAGAGGACATGGAGTTTACCAAGCATTTTGGAAAGTTTAGATCTCTTTGGGCAGAGCTTGAAATGTTGAGACCAAGCTCGGTGGATCCGGTGGTCATCAACGAACGTCGTGAGCAAGATAAGGTGTTCGGTCTTCTCTTGACTTTAAATCCTTCTTACAATGACCTCATCAAATATATTCTTCGGTCCGACAAGCTTCCAAGTCTTGATGAGGTGTGTTCTCAAGTTCAACGAGAACACGGGTCCATGGGTTTGTTTGGTGGTAAGGGGGAGCTTGTGTCGGCTAACAATGTGGAGCTAGTGTCGGCTAACAAGAGCTACTACCGAGGACACAACAACAACAACAACAAGAGGAACATTCCTACTTGTCACCATTGCAAGAAACCGGGTCATATCAAGGATAAGTGTTGGGTACTTTACCCACACCTTCGCCCAAGAGAAGACAACCGAGAACCAAGGGCTAATCAAGCAAGCGTTTCCGGTGAGATCCAAGCTCCGGAGACAAAGGTACAAATTCTTGCGGAGAGTGGAGCAGCCATGGCCGCGTCTTCTGACTTGGTGAGGAGGTCTGACCTCGATGCACTCATCAAAGCTCTCAAGGAGTCGTCCGGTAAGGCTACTCTTGCTCTCAACACTTTAAAACCGCTTATTGTTGATTCCGGAGCATCTCACCATATGATTAGTGACTCTAAGTTAATTAGTGACATTAAACCGGCTATTGGAAATGTGGTTATTGCTAATGGAACTAAAGTACCGGTTAAAGGAGTAGGAGATTTAGAATTGTTTGATAAGAAATCTAAAGCTTTTTATATGCCTAGCTTTACTTCAAACTTGTTATCCGTTAAGAAAGCTACTACCGATTTGAATTGTTATGCAATATTTGGTCCTCACAATATTCATTTTCAGGATATTGAAACGAGTAAGGTGCTTGGCCATGGAGCCACTAAAGATGGCTTATATGTGCTTGAGGACTTGAAACTATCCCCTACTTTACCTTCTTGCTTTAGTTCTATTCTTGTTAGTGCTAATAGTGCAATTTGGCATGCTAGACTTGGTCACCCTCACTCTCGTGCTTTAAATCTTATGTTGCCTAATATGTCTTTTAAAAATGATGATTGTGAAGCTTGTATTCTTGGCAAACATTGCAAAAGTGTTTATCCTAAATCAAGTACTATTTATGAGAATTGTTTTGATTTGATTCACTCGGATGTGTGGACATCACCTTGTTTATCTAGAGAAAATCAAAAGTATTATGTGACTTTTATTGATGAAAAATCCAAGTATACTTGGTTAACTTTGTTACCTTCAAAGGATAGAGTTCTTGAGGCCTTTATAAGTTTTCAAAATTATGTGACTAACCACTATAATGCCAAGATTAAGATTTTGAGATCAGATAATGGTGGGGAGTACACAAGTCATGCATTCAAACAACATTTAGCTAAACATGGGATCATTCAACAAACAAGTTGCCCGTATACACCACAACAAAATGGAGTGGCCGAGAGAAAGAACCGTCATCTCATGGAGGTGTCCCGATCAATGATGTTTCATACAAATGTGCCAAAGAGATTTTGGGGAGATGCCGTAGTAGCCGCATGCTACTTGATCAATCGCACACCAACAAAAATACTAAGCGATCTCTCTCCCTTTGAAATTCTTAATAAAACTAAACCATCTATTAGTCACTTACGTGTGTTTGGATGTGTTTGTTATGTGTTAAAACCAGGAGAGTTACGTAACAAGTTGGAGGCCAAGAGCACTAAGTGCATGCTTATAGGCTACTCCTCAACACAAAAAGGGTACAAGTGTTATGATCCGGAAGCTAGAAGAGTATTGGTTTCTAGAGATGTGAAGTTTGTAGAATCAAGTGGGTACTATGACAAAGAGGAATTGGGATGAACTCAAGAACTTATCTCAATCACCTTCCGATCGTGCAACAAACCTTCGAGTAATCCTGGAGAAGCTCGGTCTAGATAGCTTCCAAGACAAGAATGGGTCTACCAAGACATCCACCTCGGATCAAGTAACAAATGATCAAGAAGCAAGTGCAAGTGACACACATCATGAAGAAGAACCATTAGATCATGGTGATGATGGACTTGATCATGAGTATAGTGAGGGCGAAGAGGGTTTAAATTCACTAAGTGAAGAAGAAGATCCTACACAAGAGGAGTCTATTGATGTGGATCAAGGAGAACAACCTCAAGAAGAAATTATTGAATTAAGAAGAAGTGAACGCATCAAGTCTCATCCCTCAAACTGGAAAAACACTCGGGTGTATTACAACAACGTAGCCGTGGCTCATCCAATACAAGCCGTGTGTACTCTAGCTCACTTGCCGATGGAATATCAAGTCTATCTTACCCAAGTAGATTCACATTGGATTCCCCAAAGCTATGATGAAGCTAAAGATCATAAAGAATGGAGAGATGCGGTAAACAATGAAGTTAAAGCCATGGAAGACAATCATACATGGAATGAAGCCGAGTTACCAAAGGGAAAGAAAGCGGTCACTTCACGGTGGATCTTTACGATCAAGTACAAAAGTAATGGAGAGATTGAACGTTACAAGGCTCGACTTGTAGCAAGGGGATTCACACAAACATATGGAGAAGACTATCTTGATACTTTTGCTCCGGTAGCCAAACTCCATACCATTCGAGTTGTGCTATCTTTGGCCGTTAACTTAGAATGGGAATTATGGCAAATGGACGTTAAGAATGCTTTTCTACAAGGCGAGTTAGAAGATGAGGTGTATATGAGACCACCACCGGGTCTAGAGGACACTATTGAATCCGGGAAGGTATTCAAACTCAACAAGGCCATATATGGATTAAAGCAATCCCCTCGAGCGTGGTATCACAAGTTGAGCAACACTTTGATGGAACGAGGTTTCAAGAGGTCCGAAGCCGATCATACCCTATTCACAATCACTAGCCAAGAAGGTATTGTAGTCATTCTTGTATATGTGGATGATATCATCATATCCGGGAATGACAAGGTAGGGATACAAGACACCAAATCCTTTCTAAAATCTGTTTTTGATATTAAAGATCTTGGTGAACTTAAGTATTTTCTTGGTATTGAAGTTTGTAGATCTAAGGAAGGTTTATTTATATCTCAACGAAAATAAACACTTGACCTTTTGAATGAAGTTGGTAAATTAGGTTCAAGACCGGTGGCATCACCACTAGAAGTGGATTTCCAAGTTAACCGAGAGGGGGAGAAAGGAAATGAGCCATATGAAGATGCATCACAATATCGACGTCTAGTGGGTAAGCTTATTTACTTAACAATTACTAGACCTGACATTTGCTATTCCGTGAACCAGGTGAGTCAACATATGCAAGCCCCAACGGTGCATCATTGGAACATGGTGAACCGCATACTTAAGTATCTCAAGGGTGCACCGGGTCAAGGCATATGGATGGGGTGCAACAAGAACACGGAGCTAGTGGGGTATTGTGATGCGGATTATGCTGGAGATCATGGAGATAGGCGCTCGACAACCGGCTATTGCACATTCATTGGAGGGAACTTGGTGACTTGGAAGAGTAAGAAGCAAAAGGTGGTCTCTATGTCTAGTGCCGAGTCCGAGTATCGTGCCATGAGGAAGCTCACAACCGAGTTAATTTGGCTTAAGGCACTTCTTAAAGACTTGGGAGTTGAGTCATCAAAGCCAATCACAATGTATTGTGACAACCAAGCCGCAATACACATTGCATCCAACTCGGTGTTCCACGAAAGAACAAAGCACATCGAAGTAGATTGTCACAAAGTTAGAGAACAAGTTAGTCTTGGAGTCATCTTACCATGCTATAACGAGAGCTCGGAACAACTCGCGGACATCTTCACCAAAGCGGCTAGTCCACAAGTGTGTGATTATATACACTCCAAGCTCGGCCTTGTTGATCTCACCAAACCATAACACTCACACTCTTTTTCCCTTATGTATAGTTTTTCCCAAGTGGTTTTCTATACTAAGGTTTTTAATGAGGTGAGTGATTATAGGTTCAAGTTTAACCTTAAAGACCTTCTTAAATGTTAAACTTGAGGGGGAGTGTAAATTGGATATAGAAATGATCATGTTCGAGATGATCATGTCCGGGATCGAGAGATGATCACATCCGCGATCGAGTGCCTCGATCCACGACCGTCCGTACAACCTCGTCCGTACAAGCCCATCCGTACAAGCCCATCCGTACAGCCTCGACATCACCTCAAGCCTCATTGTCCAGTCCAATAAAGAGGCCCGTTTAAGGTTGCGAAGAAGAAGAAATGAGCATCTAGATCCTTCCCCTATGTGTTGTGACCGTTGGAGCTTCAAAACAAGAGACACTCACGTGATTGTTTAAGAAGAGACACAACATGGACCCGTCGCTTTCACTCGAACCTTGAAGCCAAAATATCTTGTATATTTGTTATTATTTTATACTCTTTGTAGTGTCCATATATAGTTTGTATCTAGGTCATTTTTATATGTATGAAAAGAGAAGAACTCTCTTTCTTCACCACACTTCTCTCACCTTTCAAACTCGCATTCTTCTTCAAATCTTCCTCAAACTCACTTGTTCTTAATCTTCTCTAATTCCTTTCGAAAACTTACAATAAGAACCCACAACCAATGCTTTGAGGCTGTAAATAGATTGTATAAAGTTATTTTAGGTTAGAATATGTTATAATACAATGAATTTGATTGATTACAAGTGCTAGAGATGGATGAAGAATGTCTAGAAGTGTGAAGAAAGACTTATTAAAATCTGGTCCCAAATGGGATAAGAACCCACAACCATTGCTTTGAGGCAGTAAATGGCTTGTATAAGGTTATTTTGGGTTAGAATATGTTATAATACAATGAATTTGATTGATTACAAGTGCTAGACATGGATGAAGAATGTTTAGAAGTTTAAAGAAATACTTATTGAAATCTGGTCCCAAATGGGATAAGAACCCACAACCAAAGCTTTGAGGCTGTAAATGGATTGTATAAAGTTATTTTGGGTTAGAATATGTTATAATACAATGAATTTGATTGATTACAAGCCCTACAGATGGATGAAGAATGTTTAGAAGTGTGAAGAAAGACTTATTGGAATCTTGTCCCAAATGGGATAAGAACCCACAACCAATGCTTTGAGGCAGTAGATGGCTTGTATAAAGTTATTTTGGGTTAGAATATGTTATAATACAATGAATTTGATTAATTACAAGTCCTAGAGATGGATGAAGAATGTTTAGAAGTGTGAAGAAAGACTTATTGAAATCTGGTCCCAAATGGGATAAGAACCCACAACCAATGCTTTGAGGCAGTAAATGGATTGTATAAAGTTATTTTGGGTTAGATTATGTTATAATACAATGAATTTGATTAATTACAAGTCCTAGAGATGGATGAAGAATGTTTAGAAGTGTGAAGAAAGACTTATTGAAATATGGTCCCAAATGGGATAAGAACCCACAACCAATGCTTTGAGGCAGTAAATGGATTGTATAAAGTTATTTTGGGTTAGATTATGTTATAATACAATGAATTTGATTAATTACAAGTCCTAGAGATGGATGAAGAATGTTTAGAAGTGTGAAGAAAGACTTATTGAAATCTTGTCCCAAATGGGATAAGAACCCACAACCAATGCTTTGAGGCAGTAAATGGATTGTATAAAGTTATTTTGGGTTAGAATATGTTATAATACAATGAATTTGATTGATTACAAGCCCTACAGATGGATGAAGAATGTTTAGAAGTGTGAAGAAAGACTTATTGAAATCTTGTCCCAAATGGGATAAGAACCCACAACCAATGCTTTGAGGCAGTAAATGGCTTGTATAAAGTTATTTCGGGTTAGAATATGTTATAATACAATGAATTTGATTGATTACAAGTCCTAGAGATGGATGAAGAATGTTTAGAAGTGAGAAGAAAGACTTATTGAAATCTGGTCCCAAATGGGATAAGAACCCACAACCAATGCTTTGAGGCTGTAAATGGATTGTATAAAGTTATTTTGGGTTAGAATATGTTATAATACAATGAATTTGATTGATTACAAGTGCTAGAGATGGATGAAGAATCTTTAGAAGTGTGAAGAAAGACTTGTTGAAATTTGGTCCCAAATGGGATAAGAACCCACAACCAATGCTTTGAGGCTGTAAATAGATTGTATAAAGTTATTTTAGGTTAGAATATGTTATAATACAATGAATTTGATTGATTACAAGTGCTAGAGATGGATGAAGAATGTCTAGAAGTGTGAAGAAAGACTTATTGAAATCTGGTCCCAAATGGGATAAGAACCCACAACCATTGCTTTGAGTCAGTAAATGGCTTGTATAAGGTTATTTTGGGTTAGAATATGTTATAATACAATGAATTTGATTGATTACAAGTGCTAGACATGGATGAAGAATGTTTAGAAGTTTAAAGAAATACTTATTGAAATCTGGTCCCAAATGGGATAAGAACCCACAACCAATGCTTTGAGGCTGTAAATGGATTGTATAAAGTTATTTTGGGTTAGAATATGTTATAATACAATGAATTTGATTGATTACAAGCCCTACAGATGGATGAAGAATGTTTAGAAGTGTGAAGAAAGACTTATTGGAATCTTGTCCCAAATGGGATAAGAACCCACAACCAATACTTTGAGGCAGTAGATGGCTTGTATAAAGTTATTTTGGGTTAGAATATGTTATAATACAATGAATTTGATTAATTACAAGTCCTAGAGATGGATGAAGAATGTTTAGAAGTGTGAAGAAAGACTTATTGAAATCTGGTCCCAAATGGGATAAGAACCCACAACCAATGCTTTGAGGCAGTAAATGGATTGTATAAAGTTATTTTGGGTTAGATTATGTTATAATACAATGAATTTGATTAATTACAAGTCCTAGAGATGGATGAAGAATGTTTAGAAGTTTGAAGAAAGACTTATTGAAATATGGTCCCAAATGGGATAAGAACCCACAACCAATGCTTTGAGGCAGTAAATGGATTGTATAAAGTTATTTTGGGTTAGATTATGTTATAATACAATGAATTTGATTAATTACAAGTCCTAGAGATGGATGAAGAATGTTTAGAAGTGTGAAGAAAGACTTATTGAAATCTTGTCCCAAATGGGATAAGAACCCACAACCAATGCTTTGAGGCAGTAAATGGATTGTATAAAGTTATTTTGGGTTAGAATATGTTATAATACAATGAATTTGATTGATTACAAGCCCTACAGATGGATGAAGAATGTTTAGAAGTGTTAAGAAAGACTTATTGAAATCTTGTCCCAAATGGGATAAGAACCCACAACCAATGCTTTGAGGCAGTAAATGGCTTGTATAAAGTTATTTCGGGTTAGAATATGTTATAATACAATGAATTTGATTGATTACAAGTCCTAGAGATGGATGAAGAATGTTTAGAAGTGAGAAGAAAGACTTATTGAAATCTGGTCCCAAATGGGATAAGAACCCACAACCAATGCTTTGAGGCTGTAAATGGATTGTATAAAGTTATTTTGGGTTAGAATATGTTATAATACAATGAATTTGATTGATTACAAGTGCTAGAGATGGATGAAGAATCTTTAGAAGTGTGAAGAAAGACTTGTTGAAATTTGGTCCCAAATGGGATAAGAACCCACAACCAATGCTTTGAGGCTGTAAATAGATTGTATAAAGTTATTTTAGGTTAGAATATGTTATAATACAATGAATTTGATTGATTACAAGTGCTAGAGATGGATGAAGAATGTCTAGAAGTGTGAAGAAAGACTTATTGAAATCTGGTCCCAAATGGGATAAGAACCCACAACCATTGCTTTGAGGCAGTAAATGGCTTGTATAAGGTTATTTTGGGTTAGAATATGTTATAATACAATGAATTTGATTGATTACAAGTGCTAGACATGGATGAAGAATGTTTAGAAGTTTAAAGAAATACTTATTGAAATCTGGTCCCAAATGGGATAAGAACCCACAACCAATGCTTTGAGGCTGTAAATGGATTGTATAAAGTTATTTTGGTTTAGAATATGTTATAATACAATGAATTTGATAGATTACAAGCCCTACAGATGGATGAAGAATGTTTAGAAGTGTGAAGAAAGACTTATTGGAATCTTGTCCCAAATGGGATAAGAACCCACAACCAATGCTTTGAGGCAGTAGATGGCTTGTATAAAGTTATTTTGGGTTAGAATATGTTATAATACAATGAATTTGATTAATTACAAGTCCTAGAGATGGATGAAGAATGTTTAGAAGTGTGAAGAAAGACTTATTGAAATCTGGTCCCAAATGGGATAAGAACCCACAACCAATGCTTTGAGGCAGTAAATGGATTGTATAAAGTTATTTTGGGTTAGATTATGTTATAATACAATGAATTTGATTAATTACAAGTCCTAGAGATGGATGAAGAATGTTTAGAAGTGTGAAGAAAGACTTATTGAAATATGGTCCCAAATGGGATAAGAACCCACAACCAATGCTTTGAGGCAGTAAATGGCTTGTATAAAGTTATTTCGGGTTAGAATATGTTATAATACAATGAATTTGATTGATTACAAGTCCTAGAGATGGATGAAGAATGTTTAGAAGTATGAAGAAAGACTTATTGAAATCTGGTCCCAAATGGGATAAGAACCCACAACCAATGCTTTGAGGCTGTAAATGGATTGTATAAAGTTATTTTGGGTTAGAATATGTTATAATACAATGAATTTGATTGATTACAAGTGCTAGAGATGGATGAAGAATGTTTAGAAGTGTGAAGAAAGACTTGTTGAAATTTGGTCCCAAATGGGATAAGAACCCACAACCAATGCTTTGAGGCTGTAAATAGATTGTATAAAGTTATTTTAGGTTAGAATATGTTATAATACAATGAATTTGATTGATTACAAGTGCTAGAGATGGATGAAGAATGTCTAGAAGTGTGAAGAAAGACTTATTGAAATCTTGTCCCAAATGGGATAAGAACCCACAACCAATGCTTTGAGGCAGTAAATGGCTTGTATAAAGTTATTTCGGGTTAGAATATGTTATAATACAATGAATTTGATTGATTACAAGTCCTAGAGATGGATGAAGAATGTTTAGAAGTATGAAGAAAGACTTATTGAAATCTGGTCCCAAATGGGATAAGAACCCACAACCAATGCTTTGAGGCTGTAAATGGATTGTATAAAGTTATTTTGGGTTAGAATATGTTATAATACAATGAATTTGATTGATTACAAGTGCTAGAGATGGATGAAGAATCTTTAGAAGTGTGAAGAAAGACTTGTTGAAATTTGGTCCCAAATGGGATAAGAACCCACAACCAATGCTTTGAGGCTGTAAATAGATTGTATAAAGTTATTTTAGGTTAGAATATGTTATAATACAATGAATTTGATTGATTACAAGTGCTAGAGATGGATGAAGAATGTCTAGAAGTGTGAAGAAAGACTTATTGAAATCTGGTCCCAAATGGGATAAGAACCCACAACCATTGCTTTGAGGCAGTAAATGGCTTGTATAAGGTTATTTTGGGTTAGAATATGTTATAATACAATGAATTTGATTGATTAAAAGTCCTAGAGATGGATGAAGAATGTTTAGAAGTGTGAAGAAAGACTTATTGAAATCTGGTCCCAAATGGGATAAGAACCCACAACCAATGCTTTGAGGCAGTAAATGGATTGTATTAAGTTATTTTGGGTTAGATTATGTTATAATACAATGAATTTGATTAATTACAAGTCCTAGAGATGGATGAAGAATGTTTAGAAGTGTGAAGAAAGACTTATTGAAATATGGTCCCAAATGGGATAAGAACCCACAACCAATGCTTTGAGGCAGTAAATGGCTTGTATAAAGTTATTTCGGGTTAGAATATGTTATAATACAATGAATTTGATTGATTACAAGTCCTAGAGATGGATGAAGAATGTTTAGAAGTGTGAAGAAAGACTTATTGAAATCTGGTCCCAAATGGGATAAGAACCCACAACCAATGCTTTGAGGCTGTAAATGGATTGTATAAAGTTATTTTAGGTTAGAATATGTTATAATACAATGAATTTGATTGATTACAAGTGCTAGAGATGGATGAAGAATGTCTAGAAGTGTGAAGAAAGACTTATTGAAATCTGGTCCCAAATGGGATAAGAACCCACAACCATTGCTTTGAGGCAGTAAATGGCTTGTATAAGGTTATTTTGGGTTAGAATATGTTATAATACAATGAATTTGATTGATTACAAGTGCTAGACATGGATGAAGAATGTTTAGAAGTGTAAAGAAATACTTATTGAAATCTGGTCCCAAATGGGATAAGAACCCACAACCAATGCTTTGAGGCAGTAAATGGATTGTATAAAGTTATTTTGGGTTAGAATATGTTATAATACAATGAATTTGATTGATTACAAGCCCTAGAGATGGATGAAGAATGTTTAGAAGTGTGAAGAAAGACTTATTGAAATCTTGTCCCAAATGGGATAAGAACCCACAACCAATGCTTTGAGGCAGTAAATGGCTTGTATAAAGTTATTTTGGGTTAGATTATGTTATAATACAATGAATTTGACTGATTACAAGTCCTAGAGATGGATGAAGAATGTCTAGAAGTGTCAAGAAAGACTTATTGAAATTTGGTCCCAAATGGGATAAGAACCCACAACCAATGCTTTGAGGCAGTAAATGGCTTGTATAAAGTTATTTTGGGTTAGAATATGTTATAATACAATGAATTTGATTAATTACAACTCCTAGAGATGGATGAAGAATGTTTAGAAGTGTGAAGAAAGACTTATTGAAATCTGGTCCCAAATGGGATAAGAACCCACAACCAATGCTTTGAGGCAGTAAATGGATTGTATAAAGTTATTTTAGGTTAGAATATGTTATAATACAATGAATTTGATTGATTACAAGTGCTAGAGATGGATGAAGAATGTCTAGAAGTGTGAAGAAAGACTTATTGAAATCTGGTCCCAAATGGGATAAGAACCCACAACCATTGCTTTGAGGCAGTAAATGGCTTGTATAAGGTTATTTTGGGTTAGAATATGTTATAATACAATGAATTTGATTGATTACAAGTGCTAGACATGGATGAAGAATGTTTAGAAGTTTAAAGAAATACTTATTGAAATCTGGTCCCAAATGGGATAAGAACCCACAACCAATGCTTTGAGGCTGTAAATGGATTGTATAAAGTTATTTTGGTTTAGAATATGTTATAATACAATGAATTTGATAGATTACAAGCCCTACAGATGGATGAAGAATGTTTAGAAGTGTGAAGAAAGACTTATTGGAATCTTGTCCCAAATGGGATAAGAACCCACAACCAATGCTTTGAGGCAGTAGATGGCTTGTATAAAGTTATTTTGGGTTAGAATATGTTATAATACAATGAATTTGATTAATTACAAGTCCTAGAGATGGATGAAGAATGTTTAGAAGTGTGAAGAAAGACTTATTGAAATCTGGTCCCAAATGGGATAAGAACCCACAACCAATGCTTTGAGGCAGTAAATGGATTGTATAAAGTTATTTTGGGTTAGATTATGTTATAATACAATGAATTTGATTAATTACAAGTCCTAGAGATGGATGAAGAATGTTTAGAAGTGTGAAGAAAGACTTATTGAAATATGGTCCCAAATGGGATAAGAACCCACAACCAATGCTTTGAGGCAGTAAATGGCTTGTATAAAGTTATTTCGGGTTAGAATATGTTATAATACAATGAATTTGATTGATTACAAGTCCTAGAGATGGATGAAGAATGTTTAGAAGTATGAAGAAAGACTTATTGAAATCTGGTCCCAAATGGGATAAGAACCCACAACCAATGCTTTGAGGCTGTAAATGGATTGTATAAAGTTATTTTGGGTTAGAATATGTTATAATACAATGAATTTGATTGATTACAAGTGCTAGAGATGGATGAAGAATCTTTAGAAGTGTGAAGAAAGACTTGTTGAAATTTGGTCCCAAATGGGATAAGAACCCACAACCAATGCTTTGAGGCTGTAAATAGATTGTATAAAGTTATTTTAGGTTAGAATATGTTATAATACAATGAATTTGATTGATTACAAGTGCTAGAGATGGATGAAGAATGTCTAGAAGTGTGAAGAAAGACTTATTGAAATCTGGTCCCAAATGGGATAAGAACCCACAACCATTGCTTTGAGGCAGTAAATGGCTTGTATAAGGTTATTTTGGGTTAGAATATGTTATAATACAATGAATTTGATTGATTAAAAGTCCTAGAGATGGATGAAGAATGTTTAGAAGTGTGAAGAAAGACTTATTGAAATCTGGTCCCAAATGGGATAAGAACCCACAACCAATGCTTTGAGGCAGTAAATGGATTGTATTAAGTTATTTTGGGTTAGATTATGTTATAATACAATGAATTTGATTAATTACAAGTCCTAGAGATGGATGAAGAATGTTTAGAAGTGTGAAGAAAGACTTATTGAAATATGGTCCCAAATGGGATAAGAACCCACAACCAATGCTTTGAGGCAGTAAATGGCTTGTATAAAGTTATTTCGGGTTAGAATATGTTATAATACAATGAATTTGATTGATTACAAGTCCTAGAGATGGATGAAGAATGTCTAGAAGTGTGAAGAAAGACTTATTGAAATCTGGTCCCAAATGGGATAAGAACCCACAACCAATGCTTTGAGGCTGTAAATGGATTGTATAAAGTTATTTTAGGTTAGAATATGTTATAATACAATGAATTTGATTGATTACAAGTGCTAGAGATGGATGAAGAATGTCTAGAAGTGTGAAGAAAGACTTATTGAAATCTGGTCCCAAATGGGATAAGAACCCACAACCATTGCTTTGAGGCAGTAAATGGCTTGTATAAGGTTATTTTGGGTTAGAATATGTTATAATACAATGAATTTGATTGATTACAAGTGCTAGACATGGATGAAGAATGTTTAGAAGTGTAAAGAAATACTTATTGAAATCTGGTCCCAAATGGGATAAGAACCCACAACCAATGCTTTGAGGCAGTAAATGGATTGTATAAAGTTATTTTGGGTTAGAATATGTTATAATACAATGAATTTGATTGATTACAAGCCCTAGAGATGGATGAAGAATGTTTAGAAGTGTGAAGAAAGACTTATTGAAATCTTGTCCCAAATGGGATAAGAACCCACAACCAATGCTTTGAGGCAGTAAATGGCTTGTATAAAGTTATTTTGGGTTAGATTATGTTATAATACAATGAATTTGACTGATTACAAGTCCTAGAGATGGATGAAGAATGTCTAGAAGTGTCAAGAAAGACTTATTGAAATTTGGTCCCAAATGGGATAAGAACCCACAACCAATGCTTTGAGGCAGTAAATGGCTTGTATAAAGTTATTTTGGGTTAGAATATGTTATAATACAATGAATTTGATTAATTACAACTCCTAGAGATGGATGAAGAATGTTTAGAAGTGTGAAGAAAGACTTATTGAAATCTGGTCCCAAATGGGATAAGAACCCACAACCAATGCTTTGAGGCAGTAAATGGCTTGTATAAAGTTATTTTGGGTTAGAATATGTTATAATACAATGAATTTGATTAATTACAAGTCCTAGAGATGGATGAAGAATGTTTAGAAGTGTGAAGAAAGACTTATTGAAATCTGGTCCCAAATGGGATAAGAACCCACAATCAATGCTTTGAGGCAGTAAAAGGCTTGTATAAAGTTATTTTGGGTTAGATTATGTTATAATACAATGAATTTGATTGATTACAAGTCCTAGAGATGGATGAAGAATGTTTAGAAGTGTGAAGAAAGACTTATTGAAATCTGGTCCCAAATGGGATAAGAACCCACAACCAATGCTTTGAGGCAGTAAATGGCTTGTCTAAAGTTATTTTGGGTTAGAATATGTTATAATACAATGAATTTGATTGATTACAAACCCTAGAGATGGATGAAGAATGTTTAGAAGTGTGAAGAAAGACTTATTGAAATCTGGTCCCAAATGGGATAAGAACCCACAACCAATGCTTTGAGGCAGTAAATGGATTGTATAAAGTTATTTTAGGTTAGAATATGTTATAATACAATGAACTTGATTGATTAAAAGTCCTAGAGATGGATGAAGAATGTTTAGAATTGTGAAGAAAGACTTATTGAAATCTGGTCCCAAATGGGATAAGAACCCACAACCAATGCTTTGAGGCAGTAAATGGATTGTATAAAGTTATTTTGGGTTAGATTATGTTATAATACAATGAATTTGATTAATTACAAGTCCTAGAGATGGATGAAGAATGTTTAGAAGTGTGAAGAAAGACTTATTGAAATATGGTCCCAAATGGGATAAGAACCCACAACCAATGCTTTGAGGCAGTAAATGGCTTGTATAAAGTTATTTCGGGTTAGAATATGTTATAATACAATGAATTTGATTGATTACAAGTCCTAGAGATGGATGAAGAATGTCTAGAAGTGTGAAGAAAGACTTATTGAAATCTGGTCCCAAATGGGATAAGAACCCACAACCAATGCTTTGAGGCTGTAAATGGATTGTATAAAGTTATTTTGGGTTAGAATATGTTATAATACAATGAATTTGATTGATTACAAGTCCTAGAGATGGATGAAGAATGTTTAGAAGTGTGAAGAAAGACTTGTTGAAATTTTGTCCCATATGGGATAAGAACCCACAACCATTGCTTTGAGGCAGTAAATGGCTTGTATAAAGTTATTTTGGGTTAGAATATGTTATAATACAATGAATTTGATTGATTACAAGTGCTAGAGATGGATGAAGAATGTTTAGAAGTGTAAAGAAAGACTTGTTGAAATTTAGTCCCAAATGGGATAAGAACCCACAACCATTGCTTTGAGGCAGTAAATGGCTTATATAAAGTTATTTTGGGTTAGAATATGTTATAATACAATGAATTTTATTGATTACAAGTCCTAGAGATGGATGAAGAATGTTTAGAAGTGTGAAGAAAGACTTGTTGAAATTTTGTCCCATATGGGATAAGAACCCACAACCATTGCTTTGAGGCAGTAAATGGCTTGTATAAAGTTATTTTGGGTTAGAATATGTTATAATACAATGAATATGATTGCTTAAAAGTCCAAGAGATGGATGAAGAATGTTTAGAAGTGTGAAGAAAGACTTGTTGAAATTTGGTCCCAAATGGGATAAGAACCCACAACCATTGCTTTGAGGCAGTAAATGGCTTGTATAAAGTTATTTTGGGTTAGAATATGTTATAATACAATGAATTTGATTAATTACAAGTCCTAGAGATGGATGAAGAATGTTTAGAAGTGTGAAGAAACACTTATTGAAATTTGGTCCCAAATGGGATAAGAACCCACAACCATCTCCTTGAAGCATTAAATGGCTTGTATAAGTTTATTTTGTGTTAGAATATGTTATAATACAATGATTTTGATTGATTACAAGCCTTAGAGATGGATGAAGAATGTTTAGAAGTGTGAAGAAAGACTTGTTGAAATTTGGTCCCAAATGGGATAAGAACCCACAACCATTGCTTTGAGGCAGTAAATGGCTTGTATAAAGTTATTTTGGGTTAGAATATGTTATAATACAATGAATTTGATTAATTACAAGTCCTAGAGATGGATGAAGAATGTTTAGAAGTGTGAAGAAACACTTATTGAAATTTGGTCCCAAATGGGATAAGAACCCACAACCATTGCTTTGAGGCAGTAAATGGCTTGTATAAAGTTATTTTGGGTTAGAATATGTTATAATACAATGAATTTGATTGATTACAAGTCCTAGAGATGGATGAAGAATGTTTAGAAGTGTGAAGAAAGACTTATTGAAATTTGGTCCCAAATGGGATAAGAACCCACAACCATTGCTTTGAGGCAGGAAATGGCTTGTATAAAGTTATTTTGGGTTAGAATATGTTATAATACAATGAATTTGATTGATTACAAGTCCTAGAGATGGATGAAGAATGTTTAGAAGTGTGAAGAAAGACTTGTTGAAATTTGGTCCCAAATGGGATAAGAACCCACAACCATTGCTTTGAGGCAGTAAATGGCTTGTATAAAGTTATTTTGGGTTAGAATATGTTATAATACAATGAATTTGATTAATTACAAGTCATAGAGATGGATTAAGAATGTTTGAAGTGTGAAGAAACACTTATTGAAATTTGGTCCCAAATGGGATAAGAACCCAAAACAATTGCTTTGAGGCAGTAAATGGCTTGTATAATGTTATTTTAGGTTAGAATATGTTATAATACAATGAATTTGATTGATTACAAGTCCTAGAGATGGATGAAGAATGTTTAGAAGTGTGAAGAAAGACTTGTTGAAATTTGGTCCCAAATGGGATAAGAACCCACAACCATTGCTTTGAGGCAGTAAATGGCTTGTATAAAGTTATTTTGGGTTAGAATATGTTATAATACAATGAATTTGATTGATTACAAGTCCTAGAGATGGATGAAGAATGTTTAGAAGTGTGAAGAAACACTTATTGAAAATTGGTCCCAAATGGGATAAGAACCCACAACCATTGCTTTGAGGCAAGAAATGGCTTGTATAAAGTTATTTTCGGTTAGAATATGTTATAGTACAATGAATTTGCTTAATTACAAGTCCTAGAGATGGATGAAAAATGTTTAGAAGTGTGAAGAAACACTTATTGAAATTTGGTACCAAATGGGATAAGAACCCAAAACCATTGATTTGAGGCAGTAAATGGCTTGTATAAAGTTATTTTGGGTTAAAATATGTTATAATAAAATGAATTTGATTGATTACAAGTCCTAGAGATGGATGAAGAATGTTTAAAAGTGTGAAGAAACACTTATTGAAATTTGGTCCCAAATGGGATAAGAACCCAAAACCATTGCTTTGAGGCAGTAAATGGCTTGTATAATGTTATTTTGGGTTAGAATATGTTATAATACAATGAATTGGATTGATTACAAGTCCTAGAGATGGATGAAGAATGTTTAGAAGTGTGAAGAAACACTTATTGAAATTTGGTCCCAAATGGGATAAGAACCCACAACCATTGCTTTGAGGCAGGAAATGGCTTGTATAAAGTTATTTTGGGTTAGAATATGTTATAATACAATGAATTTGATTGATTACAAGTCCTAGAGATGGATGAAGAATGTTTACAAGTGTGAAGAAACACTTATTGAAATTTGGTCCCAAATGGGATAATAACCCACAACCATTGCTTTGAGGCAGTAAATGGCTTGTATAAAGTTATTTTGGGTTAGAGTATGTTATAATCCATTGAATTTGATTGATTACAAGTCCTAGAGATGGATGAAGAATGTTTAGAAGTGTGATGAAAGACTTGTAAAAATTTGGTCCCAAATGGGGTAAGAACCCACCACCATTGCTTTGAGGCAGTAAATGGCTTGTCTAGAGTTGTTTTGGGTTAGAACATGTTATAATACAATGAATTTGATTGATTACAAGTGCTAGAGATGGATGAAGAATGTTTAGAAGTGTGGAGAAAGACTTGTTGAAATTTGGTCCCAAATGGGATAAGAACCCACAACCATTGCTTTGAGGCAGTAAATGGCTTGTATAAAGTTATTTTGGTTTAGAATATGTTATGATACAATGTATTAGATTGATTAAAAGTTCTACAGATGGATGAAGAATGTTTAGAAGTCGGAAGAAAGACTTGTTGAAATTTTGTCCCAAATGGGATAAGAACCCACAACCATTGCTTTGAGGCAGTGAATGGCTTGTATAAAGTTATTTTGTGTTATCATATGTTATATAATACAATGAATTTGATTAATTACAAGTCTTAGATATGGATGAAGAATGTTTAGAAGTGTGAAGAAAGACTTGTTGAAATTTGGTCCCAAATGTGATAAGAACCCACAACCATTGCTTTGAGGCAGGAAATGGCTTGTATAAAGTTATTTTGGGTTAGAATATGTTATAATACAATGAATTCGCTTGAATACAAGTCCTAGAGATGGATGAAGAATGTTTAGAAGTGTGAAGAAAGACTTGTTGAAATTTGGTCCCAAATGGGATAAGAACCCACAACCATTGCTTTGAGGCAGGAAATGGCTTGTATAAAGTTATTTTAGGTTAGAATATGTTATAATACAATGAATTTGATTGATTACAAGTCCTAGAGATGGATGAAGAATGTTTAGAAGTGTGAAGAAAGACTTGTTGAAATTTGGTCCCAAATGGGATAAGAACCCACAACCATTGCTTTGAGGCAGTAAATGGCTTGTATAAAGTTATTTTGGGTTAGAATATGTTATAATACAATGAATTTGATTAATTACAAGTGATAAAGATGGATTAAGAATGTTTAGATGTGTGAAGAAACACTTATTGAAATTTGGTCACAAAAGGAATAAGAACCCAAAACCATTGCTTTGAGGCAGTAAATGGCTTGTATAATGTTATTTTGGGTTAGAATATGTTATAATACAATGAATTTGATTAATTACAAGTCCTAGAGATGGATTAAGAATGTTTAGAAGTGTGAAGAAACACTTATTGAAATTTGGTCCCAAATGGGATACGAACCCACAACCATTGCTCTAACGCAGTAAATGGCTTGTATAAAGTTATTTTGGGTTAGAACATGTTATGATACAATGAATTTGATTGATTACAAGTCCTAGAGATGGATGAAGAATGTTTAGAAGTGTGAAGAAAGACTTGTTGAAATTTGGTCCCAAATGGGATAAGAACCCACAACCATTGCTTTGAGGCAGTAAATGGCTTGTATAAAGTTATTTTGGGTTAGAACAAGTTATGATACAATGAATTTGATTGATTACAAGTCCTAGAGATGGATGAAGAATGTTTACAAGTGTGAAGAAACACTTATTGAAATTTGGTCACAAAAGGAATAAGAACCCAAAACCATTGCTTTGAGGCAGTAAATGGCTTGTATAATGTTATTTTGGGTTAGAATATGTTATAATACAATGAATTTGATTAATTACAAGTCCTAGAGATGGATTAAGAATGTTTAGAAGTGTGAAGAAACACTTATTGAAATTTGGTCCCAAGTGGAATAAGAACCCAAAACCATTGCTTTGAGGCAGTAAATGGGTTGTATAATGTTATTTTGTGTTATCATATGTTATATAATACAATGAATTTGATTAATTACAAGTCTTAGATATGGATGAAGAATGTTTAGAAGTGTGAAGAAAGACTTGTTGAAATTTGGTCTCAAATGGGATAAGAACCCACAACCATTGCTTTGAGGCAGGAAATGGCTTGTATAAAGTTATTTTAGGTTAGAATATGTTATAATACAATGAATTTGATTGATTACAAGTCCTAGAGATGGATGAAGAATGTTTAGAAGTGTGAAGAAAGACTTGTTGAAATTTGGTCCCAAATGGGATAAGAACCCACAACCATTGCTTTGAGGCAGTAAATGGCTTGTATAAAGTTATTTTGGGTTAGAATATGTTATAATACAATGAATTTGATTAATTACAAGTCATAGAGATGGATTAAGAATGTTTGAAGTGTGAAGAAACACTTATTGAAATTTGGTCCCAAAAGGAATAAGAACCCAAAACCATTGCTTTGAGGCAGTAAATGGCTTGTATAATGTTATTTTGGGTTAGAATATGTTATAATAAAATGAATTTGATTGATTACAAGTCCTAGAGATGGATGAAGAATGTTTAGAAGTGTGAAGAAACACTTATTGAAATTTGGTCCCAAATGGGATAAGAACCCACAACCATTGCTCTAACGCAGTAAATGGCTTGTATAAAGTTATTTTGGGTTAGAACATGTTATGATACAATGAATTTGATTGATTACAAGTCCTAGAGATGGATGAAGAATGTTTACAAGTGTGAAGAAACACTTATTGAAATTTGGTCCCAAATGGGATAAGAACCCACAACCATTGCTCTAACGCAGTAAATGGCTTGTATAAAGTTATTTTGGGTTAGAACATGTTATGATACAATGAATTTGATTGATTACAAGTCCTAGAGATGGATGAAGAATGTTTAGAAGTGTGAAGAAAGACTTGTTGAAATTTGGTCCCAAATGGGGTAAGAACCCACCACCATTGCTATGAGGCAATAAATGGCTTGTCTAGAGTTGTTTTGGGTTAGAACATGTTATAATACAATGAATTTGATTGATTACAAGTGCTAGAGATGGATGTAGAATGTTTAGAAGTGTGGAGAAAGACTTGTTGAAATTTGGTCCCAAATGGGATAAGAAACCACAACCATTGCTTTGAGGAAGTAAATGGCTTGTATAAAGTTATTTTGGGTTAGAATATGTTATAATAAAATGAATTTGATTGATTACAAGTCCTAAAGATGGATGAAGATTGTTTAGAAGTGTGAAGAAAGACTTGTTGAAATTTGGTCCCAAGTGAAATAAGAACCCATAACCATTGCTTTGAGGCAGTAAATGGCTTGTATAATGTTATTTTGGGTTAGAATATGTTATAATACAATGAATTTGATTAATTACAAGTCCTAGAGATGGATTAAGAATGTTTAGAAGTGTGAAGAAACACTTATTGAAATTTGGTCCCAAGTGGAATAAGAACCCAAAACCATTGCTTTGAGGCAGTAAATGGGTTGTATAATGTTATTTTGGGTTAGAATATGTTATAATAAAATGAATTTGATTGATTACAAGTCCTAGAGATGGATGAAGAATGTTTAGAAGTGTGAAGAAAGACTTGTTGAAATTTGGTCCTAAATGGGATAAGAATCCACAACCATTGCTTTGAGGCAGGAAATGGCTTGTATAAAGTTATTTTAGGTTAGAATATGTTATAATACAATGAATTTGATTGATTACAAGTCCTAGAGATGGATGAAGAATGTTTAGAAGTGTGAAGAAAGACTTGTTGAAATTTGGTCCCAAATGGGATAAGAACCCACAACCATTGCTTTGAGGCAGTAAATGGCTTGTATAAAGTTATTTTGGGTTAGAATATGTTATAATACAATGAATTTGATTAATTACAAGTGATAAAGATGGATTAGAATGTTGAGATGTGTGAAGAAACACTTATTGAAATTGGGTCACAAAAGGAATAAGAACCCAAAACCATTGCTTTGAGGCAGTAAATGGCTTGTATAATGTTATTTTGGGTTAGAATATGTTATAATACAATGAATTTGATTAATTACAAGTCCTAGAGATGGATTAAGAATGTTTAGAAGTGTGAAGAAACACTTATTGAAATTTGGTCCCAAGTGGAATAAGAACCCAAAACCATTGCTTTGAGGCAGTAAATGGGTTGTATAATGTTATTTTGGGTTAGAATATGTTATAATAAAATGAATTTGATTGATTACAAGTCCTAGAGATGGATGAAGAATGTTTAGAAGTGTGAAGAAACACTTATTGAAATTTGGTCCCAAATGGGATAAGAACCCAAAACCATTGCTTTGAGACAGTAAATGGCTTGTATAAAGTTATTTTGGGTTAGAATATGTTATAATACAATGAATTTGATTGATTACAAGTCCTAGAGATGGATGAAGAATGTTTAGAAGTGTGAAGAAACACTTATTGAAATTTGGTCCCAAATGGGATAAGAACCCACAACCATTGCTTTGAGGCAGTAAATGGCTTGTATAAAGTTATTTTGGGTTAGAATATGTTATAATACAATGAATTTGATTGATTACAAGTCCTAGATATGGATGAAGAATGTATAAAAGTGTGAAGAAACACTTATTGAAATTTGGTCCCAAATGGGATAAGAACCCAAAACCATTGCTTTGAGGTAGTAAATGACTTGTATAAAGTTTTTTTTGGGTTAGAATATGTTATAATACAATGAATTTGATTGATTACAAGTCCTAGAGATGGATGAAGAATGTTTAGAAGTGTGAAGAAACACTTATTGAAATTTGGTCCCAAATGGGATAAGAACCCAAAACCATTGCTTTGAGACAGTAAATGGCTTGTATAATGTTATTTTGGGATAGAATATGTTATAATACAATGAATTTGATTGATTACAAGTCCTAGAGATGGATGAAGAATGTTTAGAAGTGTGAAGAAAGACTTGTTGAAATTTGGTCCCAAATGGGATAAGAACCCAAAACCATTGCTTTGAGGCAGTAAATGGCTTTTATAATGTTATTTTGGGTTAGAATATGTTATAATAAAATGAATTTGATTGATTACAAGTCCTAGAGATGGATGAAGAATGTTTAGAAGTGTAAACAAAGGCTTGTTGAAATTTGGTCCCAAATAGGATAAGAACCCAAAACCATTGCTTTGAGGCAGTAAATGGCTTGTATAATGTTATTTTAGCTTAGAATATGTTTATAATAAAATGAATTTGATCGATTACAAGTCCTAGAGATGGATGAAGAATGTTTAGAAGTGTGAAGAAACCCTTGTTGAAATTTGGTCCCAAATGGGATAAGAACCCACAACCATTGCTTTGAGGCAGGAAATGGCTTGTATAAAGTTATTTTGGGTTAGAATATGTTATAATACAATGAATTTGATTGATTACAAGTCCTAGAGATGGATGAAGAATGTTTAGAAGTGTGAAGAAAGACTTGTTGAAATTTGGTCCCAAATGGGATAAGAACCCACAACCATTGCTTTGAGGCAGTAAATGGCTTGTATAAAGTTATTTTTGGTTAGATTATGTTATAATACAATGAATTTGATTAATTACAAGTCATAGAGATGGATTAAGAATGTTTGAAGTGTGAAGAAACACTTATCGAAATTTGGTCACAAAAGGAATAAGAACCCAAAACCATTGCTTTGAGGCAGTAAATGGCTTTTATAATGTTATTTTGGGTTAGAATATGTTATAATAAAATGAATTTGATTGATTACAAGTCCTAGAGATGGATGAAGAATGTTTAGAAGTGTGAAGAAACACTTATTGAAATTTGGTCCCAAATGGGATAAGAACCCAAAACCATTGCTTTGAGGCAGTAAATGGCTTGTATAATGTTATTTTGGGTTAGAATATGTTATAATAAAATGAATTTGATTGATTACAAGTCCTAGAGATGGATGAAGAATGTTTAGAAGTGTGAAGAAAGACTTGTTGAAATTTGGTCCCAAATGGGATAAGAACCCACAACCATTGCTTTGAGGCAGTAAATGGCTTGTATAAAGTTATTTTAGGTTAGAATATGTTATAATACAATGAATTTGATTGATTACAAGTCCTAGAGATGGATGAAGAATGTTTAGAAGTGTGAAGAAAGACTTGTTGAAATTTGGTCCCAATGGGATAAGAACCCACAACCATTGCTTTGAGGCAGTAAATGGCTTGTATAAAGTTATTTTGGGTTAGAATATGTTATAATACAATGAATTTGATTGATTACAAGTCCTAGAGATGGATGAAGAATGTTTAGAAGTGTGAAGAAACACTTATTGAAATTTGGTCCCAAATGGGATAAGAACCCACAACCATTGCTTTGAGGCAGTAAATGGCTTGTATAAAGTTATTTTGGGTTAGAATATGTTATAATACAATGAATTTGATTAATTACAAGTCCTAGAGATGGATGAAGAATGTTGAGATGTGTGAAGAAACACTTATTGAAATTGGGTCACAAAAGGAATAAGAACCCAAAACCATTGCTTTGAGGCAGTAAATGGCTTGTATAATGTTATTTTGGGTTAGAATATGTTATAATACAATGAATTTGATTAATTACAAGTCCTAGAGATGGATTAAGAATGTTTAGAAGTGTGAAGAAACACTTATTGAAATTTGGTCCCAAGTGGAATAAGAACCCAAAACCATTGCTTTGAGGCAGTAAATGGCTTGTATAATGTTATTTTGGGTTAGAATATGTTATAATACAACGAATTTGATTAATTACAAGTCCTAGAGATGGATGAAGAATGTTTACAAGTGTGAAGAAACACTTATTGAAATTTGGTCCCAAATGGGTTGTATAATGTTATTTTGGGTTAGAATATGTTATAATAAAATGAATTTGATTGATTACAAGTCCTAGAGATGGATGAAGAATGTTTACAAGTGTGAAGAAACACTTATTGAAATTTGGTCCCAAATGGGATAAGAACCCACAACCATTGCTCTAACGCAGTAAATGGCTTGTATAAAGTTATTTTGGGTTAGAACATGTTATAATACAATGAATTTGATTGATTACAAGTCCTAGAGATGGATGAAGAATGTTTAGAAGTGTGAAGAAAGACTTGTTGAAATTTGGTCCCAAATGGGATAAGAACCCACAACCATTGCTTTGAGGCAGTAAATGGCTTGTATAAAGTTATTTTGGGTTAGAACATGTTATGATACAATGAATTTGATTGATTACAAGTCCTAGAGATGGATGAAGAATGTTTAGAAGTGTGAAGAAAGACTTGTTGAAATTTGGTCACAAATGGGATAAGAACCCACAACCATTGCTTTGAGAAGGTAAATGGCTTGTATAATGTTATTTTGGGTTAGAATATGTTATAATAAAATAAATTTGATTGATTACAAGTCCTAGAGATGGATGAAGAATGTTTAGAAGTCTGAAGAAAGACTTGTTGAAATTTTGTCCCAAATGGGATAAGAACCCACAACCATTGCTTTGAGGCGGTAAATGGCTTGTATAATGTTATTTTGGGTTAGAATATGTTATAATAAAATGAATTTGATTGATTACAAGTCCTAGAGATGGATGAAGAATGTTTAGAAGTGTGAAGAAAGACTTGTTGAAATTTGGTCCCAAATGGGATAAGAACCCACAACCATTGCTTTGAGGCAGTAAATGGCTTGTATAAAGTTATTTTGGGTTAGAATATGTTATAATACAATGAATTTGATTGATTACAAGTCCTAGAGATGGATGAAGAATGTTTAGAAGTGTGAAGAAAGACTTGTTGAAATTTGGTCCCAAATGGGATAAGAACCCACAACCATTGCTTTGAGGCAGTAAATGGCTTGTATAAAGTTATTTTGGGTTAGAATATGTTATAATACAATGAATTTGATTGATTACAAGTCTTAGAGATGGATGAAGAATGTTTAGAAGTGTGAAGAAAGACTTGTTGAAATTTGGTCCCAAATGGGATAAGAACCCACAACCATTGCTTTGAGGCAGTAAATGGCTTGTATAAAGTTATTTTGGGTTAGAATATGTTATAATACAATGAATTTGATTAATTACAAGCGATAAAGATGGATTAAGAATGTTTAGATGTGTGAAGAAACACTTATTGAAATTTGGTCACAAAAGGAATAAGAACCCAAAACCATTGCTTTGAGGCAGTAAATGGCTTGTATAATGTTATTTTGGGTTAGAATATGTTATAATACAATGAATTTGATTAATTACAAGTCCTAGAGATGGATTAAGAATGTTTAGAAGTGTGAAGAAACACTTATTGAAATTTGGTCCCAAATGGGATAAGAACCCACAACCATTGCTTTGAGGCAGTAAATGGCTTGTATAAAGTTATTTTGGGTTAGAATATGTTATAATACAATGAATTTGATTGATTACAAGTCCTAGAGATGGATGAAGAATGTTTAGAAGTGTGAATAAAGACTTGTTGAAATTTGGTCTCAAATGGGATAAGAACCAACAACCATTGCTCTGAGGCAGTAAATGGCTTGTATAAAGTTACTTTTGGTTATAATATGTTATAATACAATCAATTTGATTGATTACAAGTCCTAGATATGGATGAAGAATGTTTAGAAGAGTGAAGAAACACTTATTGAAATTTGGTCACAAAAGGAATAAGAACCCAAAACCATTGCTTTGAGGCAGTAAATGGCTTGTATAATGTTATTTTCGGTTAGAATATGTTATAATACAATGAATTTGATTAATTACAAGTCCTAGAGATGGATTAAGAATGTTTAGAAGTGTGAAGAAACACTTATTGAAATTTGGTCCCAAGTGGAATAAGAACCCAAAACCATTGCTTTGAGGCAGTAAATGGGTTGTATAATGTTATTTTGGGTTAGAATATGCTATAATAAAATGAATTTGATTGATTACAAGTCCTAGAGATGGATGAAGAATGTTTACAAGTGTGAAGAAACACTTATTGAAATTTGGTCTCAAATGGGATAAGAACCAACAATCATTGCTTTGAGGCAGTAAATGGCTTGTATAAAGTTATTTTAGGTTAGAATATGTTATAATACAATGAATTTGATTAATTACAAGTGATAAAGATGGATTAAGAATGTTTAGATGTGTGAAGAAACACTTATTGAAATTTGGTCACAAAAGGAATAAGAACCCAAAACCATTGCTTTGAGGCAGTAAATGGCTTGTATAATGTTATTTTGGGTTAGAATATGTTATAATACAATGAATTTGATTAATTACAAGTCCTAGAGATGGATTAAGAATGTTTAGAAGTGTGAAGAAACACTTATTGAAATTTGGTCCCAAGTGGAATAAGAACCCAAAACCATTGCTTTGAGGCAGTAAATGGGTTGTATAATGTTATTTTGGGTTAGAATATGTTATAATAAAATGAATTTGATTGATTACAAGTCCTAGAGATGGATGAAGAATGTTTACAAGTGTGAAGAAACACTTATTGAAATTTGGTCCCAAATGGGATAAGAACCCACAACCATTGCTCTAACGCAGTAAATGGCTTGTATAAAGTTATTTTGGGTTAGAACATGTTATAATACAATGAATTTGATTGATTACAAGTCCTAGAGATGGATGACGAATGTTTACAAGTGTGAAGAAACACTTATTGAAATTTGGTCCCAAATGGGATAAGAACCCACAACCATTGCTCTAACGCAGTAAATGGCTTGTATAAAGTTATTTTGGGTTAGAACATGTTATGATACAATGAATTTGATTGATTACAAGTCCTAGAGATGGATGAAGAATGTTTAGAAGTGTGAAGAAAGACTTGTTGAAATTTGGTCCCAAATGGGGTAAGAACCCACCACCATTGCTATGAGGCAATAAATGGCTTGTCTAGAGTTGTTTTGGGTTAGAACATGTTATAATACAATGAATTTGATTGATTACAAGTGCTAGAGATGGATGTAGAATGTTTAGAAGTGTGGAGAAAGACTTGTTGAAATTTGGTCCCAAATGGGATAAGAAACCACAACCATTGCTTTGAGGAAGTAAATGGCTTGTATAAAGTTATTTTGGGTTAGAATATGTTATGATACAATGTATTTGATTGATTAAAAGTTCTAGAGATGGATGAGGAATGTTTAGAAGTCTGAAGAAAGACTTGTTGAAATTTTGTCCCAAATGGGATAAGAACCCACAACCATTGCTTTGAGGCGGTAAATGGCTTGTATAATGTTATTTTGTGTTATAATATGTTATATAATACAATGAATTTGATTAATTACAAGTCTTAGATATGGATGAAGAATGTTTAGAAGTGTGAAGAAAGACTTGTTGAAATTTGGTCCCAAATGTGATAAGAACACACAACCATTGCTTTGAGGCAGGCAATGGCTTGTATAAAGTTATTTTGGGTTAGAATATGTTATAATACAATGAATTCGCTTGATTACAAGTCCTAGAGATGGATGAAGAATGTTTAGAAGTGTGAAGAAAGACTTGTTGAAATTTAGTCCTAAATGGGATAAGAACCCACAACCATTGCTTTGAGGCAGGAAATGGCTTGTATAAAGTTATTTTAGGTTCGAATATGTTATAATACAATGAATTTGACTGATTAAAAGTCCTAGAGATGGATGAAGAATGTTTAGAAGTGTGAAGAAAGACTTGTTGAAATTTGGTCCCAAATGGGATAAGAACCCACAACCATTGCTTTGAGGCAGTAAATGGCTTGTATAAAGTTATTTTGGGTTAGAATATGTTATAATACAATGAATTTGATTAATTACAAGCGATAAAGATGGATTAAGAATGTTTAGATGTGTGAAGAAACACTTATTGAAATTTGGTCACAAAAGGAATAAGAACCCAAAACCATTGCTTTGAGGCAGTAAATGGCTTGTATAATGTTATTTTGGGTTAGAATATGTTATAATACAATGAATTTGATTAATTACAAGTCCTAGAGATGGATTAAGAATGTTTAGAAGTGTGAAGAAACACTTATTGAAATTTGGTCCCAAATGGGATAAGAATCCACAACCATTGCTTTGAGGCAGGAAATGGCTTGTATAAAGTTATTTTAGGTTAGAATATGTTATAATACAATGAATTTGATTGATTACAAGTCCTAGAGATGGATGAAGAATGTTTAGAAGTGTGAAGAAAGACTTGTTGAAATTTGGTCTCAAATGGGATAAGAACCAACAACCATTGCTTTGAGGCAGTAAATGGCTTGTATAAAGTTATTTTAGGTTAGAATATGTTATAATACAATGAATTTGATTAATTACAAGTGATAAAGATGGATTAAGAATGTTTAGATGTGTGAAGAAACACTTATTGAAATTTGGTCACAAAAGGAATAAGAACCCAAAACCATTGCTTTGAGGCAGTAAATGGCTTGTATAATGTTATTTTGGGTTAGAATATGTTATAATACAATGAATTTGATTGATTACAAGCCCTAGAGATGGATGAAGAATGTTTAGAAGTGTGAAGAAAGACTTATTGAAATCTTGTCCCAAATGGGATAAGAACCCACAACCAATGCTTTGAGGCAGTAAATGGCTTGTATAAAGTTATTTTGGGTTAGATTATGTTATAATACAATGAATTTGACTGATTACAAGTCCTAGAGATGGATGAAGAATGTCTAGAAGTGTCAAGAAAGACTTATTGAAATTTGGTCCCAAATGGGATAAGAACCCACAACCAATGCTTTGAGGCAGTAAATGGCTTGTATAAAGTTATTTTGGGTTAGAATATGTTATAATACAATGAATTTGATTAATTACAAGTCCTAGAGATGGATGAAGAATGTTTAGAAGTGTGAAGAAAGACTTATTGAAATCTGGTCCCAAATGGGATAAGAACCCACAACCAATGCTTTGAGGCAGTAAATGGATTGTATAAAGTTATTTTAGGTTAGAATATGTTATAATACAATGAATTTGATTGATTACAAGTGCTAGAGATGGATGAAGAATGTCTAGAAGTGTGAAGAAAGACTTATTGAAATCTGGTCCCAAATGGGATAAGAACCCACAACCATTGCTTTGAGGCAGTAAATGGCTTGTATAAGGTTATTTTGGGTTAGAATATGTTATAATACAATGAATTTGATTGATTACAAGTCATAGAGATGGATGAAGAATGTTTAGAAGTGTGAAGAAAGACTTATTGAAATCTGGTCCCAAATGGGATAAGAACCCACAACCAATGCTTTGAGGCTGTAAATGGATTGTATAAAGTTATTTTAGGTTAGAATATGTTATAATACAATGAATTTGATTGATTACAAGCCCTAGAGATGGATGAAGAATGTTTAGAAGTGTGAAGAAAGACTTATTGAAATCTTGTCCCAAATGGGATAAGAACCCACAACCAATGCTTTGAGGCTGTAAATGGCTTGTATAAAGTTATTTTGGGTTAGATTATGTTATAATACAATGAATTTGATTGATTACAAGTGTTAGACATGGATGAAGAATGTTTAGAAGTGTAAAGAAATACTTATTGAAATCTGGTCCCAAATGGGATAAGAACCCACAACCAATGCTTTGAGGCAGTAAATGGATTGTATAAAGTTATTTTGGGTTAGAATATGTTATAATACAATGAATTTGATTGATTACAAGCCCTAGAGATGGATGAAGAATGTTTAGAAGTGTGAAGAAAGACTTATTGAAATCTTGTCCCAAATGGGATAAGAACCCACAACCAATGCTTTGAGGCAGTAAATGGCTTGTATAAAGTTATTTTGGGTTAGATTATGTTATAATACAATGAATTTGACTGATTACAAGTCCTAGAGATGGATGAAGAATGTCTAGAAGTGTCAAGAAAGACTTATTGAAATTTGGTCCCAAATGGGATAAGAACCCACAACCAATGCTTTGAGGCAGTAAATGGCTTGTATAAAGTTATTTTGGGTTAGAATATGTTATAATACAATGAATTTGATTGATTACAAGTCCTAGAGATGGATGAAGAATGTTTAGAAGTGTGAAGAAAGACTTATTGAAATCTGGTCCCAAATGGGATAAGAACCCACAACCAATGCTTTGAGGCTGTAAATGGATTGTATAAAGTTATTTTAGGTTAGAATATGTTATAATACAATGAATTTGATTGATTACAAGTGCTAGAGATGGATGAAGAATGTCTAGAAGTGTGAAGAAAGACTTATTGAAATCTGGTCCCAAATGGGATAAGAACCCACAACCATTGCTTTGAGGCAGTAAATGGCTTGTATAAGGTTATTTTGGGTTAGAATATGTTATAATACAATGAATTTGATTGATTACAAGTGCTAGACATGGATGAAGAATGTTTAGAAGTGTAAAGAAATACTTATTGAAATCTGGTCCCAAATGGGATAAGAACCCACAACCAATGCTTTGAGGCAGTAAATGGATTGTATAAAGTTATTTTGGGTTAGAATATGTTATAATACAATGAATTTGATTGATTACAAGCCCTAGAGATGGATGAAGAATGTTTAGAAGTGTGAAGAAAGACTTATTGAAATCTTGTCCCAAATGGGATAAGAACCCACAACCAATGCTTTGAGGCTGTAAATGGCTTGTATAAAGTTATTTTGGGTTAGATTATGTTATAATACAATGAATTTGACTGATTACAAGTCCTAGAGATGGATGAAGAATGTCTAGAAGTGTCAAGAAAGACTTATTGAAATTTGGTCCCAAATGGGATAAGAACCCACAACCAATGCTTTGAGGCAGTAAATGGCTTGTATAAAGTTATTTTGGGTTAGAATATGTTATAATACAATGAATTTGATTAATTACAAGTCCTAGAGATGGATGAAGAATGTTTAGAAGTGTGAAGAAAGACTTATTGAAATCTGGTCCCAAATGGGATAAGAACCCACAACCAATGCTTTGAGGCAGTAAATGGCTTGTCTAAAGTTATTTTTGGTTAGAATATGTTATAATAAAATGAATTTGATTAATTACAAGTCCTAGAGATGGATGAAGAATGTTTAGAGGTGTGAAGAAAGACTTATTGAAATATGGTCCCAAATGGGATAAGAACCCACAACCAATGCTTTGAGGCAGTAAATGGCTTGTATAAAGTTATTTCGGGTTAGAATATGTTATAATACAATGAATTTGATTGATTACAAGTCATAGAGATGGATGAAGAATGTTTAGAAGTGTGAAGAAAGACTTATTGAAATCTGGTCCCAAATGGGAAAAGAACCCACAACCAATGCTTTGAGGCTGTAAATGGATTGTATAAAGTTATTTTAGGTTAGAATATGTTATAATACAATGAATTTGATTGATTACAAGCCCTAGAGATGGATGAAGAATGTTTAGAAGTGTGAAGAAAGACTTATTGAAATCTTGTCCCAAATGGGATAAGAACCCACAACCAATGCTTTGAGGCAGTAAATGGCTTGTATAAAGTTATTTTGGGTTAGATTATGTTATAATACAATGAATTTGACTGATTACAAGTCCTAGAGATGGATGAAGAATGTCTAGAAGTGTCAAGAAAGACTTATTGAAATTTGGTCCCAAATGGGATAAGAACCCACAACCAATGCTTTGAGGCAGTAAATGGCTTGTATAAAGTTATTTTGGGTTAGAATATGTTATAATACAATGAATTTGATTGATTACAAGTCCTAGAGATGGATGAAGAATGTTTAGAAGTGTGAAGAAAGACTTATTGAAATCTGGTCCCAAATGGGATAAGAACCCACAACCAATGCTTTGAGGCTGTAAATGGATTGTATAAAGTTATTTTAGGTTAGAATATGTTATAATACAATGAATTTGATTGATTACAAGTGCTAGAGATGGATGAAGAATGTCTAGAAGTGTGAAGAAAGACTTATTGAAATCTGGTCCCAAATGGGATAAGAACCCACAACCATTGCTTTGAGGCAGTAAATGGCTTGTATAAGGTTATTTTGGGTTAGAATATGTTATAATACAATGAATTTGATTGATTACAAGTGCTAGACATGGATGAAGAATGTTTAGAAGTGTAAAGAAATACTTATTGAAATCTGGTCCCAAATGGGATAAGAACCCACAACCAATGCTTTGAGGCAGTAAATGGATTGTATAAAGTTATTTTGGGTTAGAATATGTTATAATACAATGAATTTGATTGATTACAAGCCCTAGAGATGGATGAAGAATGTTTAGAAGTGTGAAGAAAGACTTATTGAAATCTTGTCCCAAATGGGATAAGAACCCACAACCAATGCTTTGAGGCAGTAAATGGCTTGTATAAAGTTATTTTGGGTTAGATTATGTTATAATACAATGAATTTGACTGATTACAAGTCCTAGAGATGGATGAAGAATGTCTAGAAGTGTCAAGAAAGACTTATTGAAATTTGGTCCCAAATGGGATAAGAACCCACAACCAATGCTTTGAGGCAGTAAATGGCTTGTATAAAGTTATTTTGGGTTAGAATATGTTATAATACAATGAATTTGATTAATTACAAGTCCTAGAGATGGATGAAGAATGTTTAGAAGTGTGAAGAAAGACTTATTGAAATCTGGTCCCAAATGGGATAAGAACCCACAACCAATGCTTTGAGGCAGTAAATGGCTTGTCTAAAGTTATTTTTGGTTAGAATATGTTATAATAAAATGAATTTGATTAATTACAAGTCCTAGAGATGGATGAAGAATGTTTAGAGGTGTGAAGAAAGACTTATTGAAATATGGTCCCAAATGGGATAAGAACCCACAACCAATGCTTTGAGGCAGTAAATGGCTTGTATAAAGTTATTTCGGGTTAGAATATGTTATAATACAATGAATTTGATTGATTACAAGTCATAGAGATGGATGAAGAATGTTTAGAAGTGTGAAGAAAGACTTATTGAAATCTGGTCCCAAATGGGATAAGAACCCACAACCAATGCTTTGAGGCTGTAAATGGATTGTATAAAGTTATTTTAGGTTAGAATATGTTATAATACAATGAATTTGATTGATTACAAGTGCTAGAGATGGATGAAGAATGTCTATAAGTGTGAAGAAAGACTTATTGAAATCTGGTCCCAAATGGGATAAGAACCCACAACCATTGCTTTGAGGCAGTAAATGGCTTGTATAAGGTTATTTTGGGTTAGAATATGTTATAATACAATGAATTTGATTGATTACAAGTGCTAGACATGGATGAAGAATGTTTAGAAGTGTAAAGAAATACTTATTGAAATCTGGTCCCAAATGGGATAAGAACCCACAACCAATGCTTTGAGGCAGTAAATGGATTGTATAAAGTTATTTTGGGTTAGAATATGTTATAATACAATGAATTTGATTGATTACAAGCCCTAGAGATGGATGAAGAATGTTTAGAAGTGTGAAGAAAGACTTATTGAAATCTTGTCCCAAATGGGATAAGAACCCACAACCAATGCTTTGAGGCAGTAAATGGCTTGTATAAAGTTATTTTGGGTTAGATTATGTTATAATACAATGAATTTGACTGATTACAAGTCCTAGAGATGGATGAAGAATGTCTAGAAGTGTCAAGAAAGACTTATTGAAATTTGGTCCCAAATGGGATAAGAACCCACAACCAATGCTTTGAGGCAGTAAATGGCTTGTATAAAGTTATTTTGGGTTAGAATATGTTATAATACAATGAATTTGATTAATTACAAGTCCTAGAGATGGATGAAGAATGTTTAGAAGTGTGAAGAAAGACTTATTGAAATCTGGTCCCAAATGGGATAAGAACCCACAACCAATGCTTTGAGGCAGTAAATGGCTTGTATAAAGTTATTTTGGGTTAGAATATGTTATAATACAATGAATTTGATTAATTACAAGTCCTAGAGATGGATGAACAATGTTTAGAAGTGTGAAGAAAGACTTATTGAAATCTGGTCCCAAATGGGATAAGAACCCACAATCAATGCTTTGAGGCAGTAAAAGGCTTGTATAAAGTTATTTTGGGTTAGATTATGTTATAATACAATGAATTTGATTGATTACAAGTCCTAGAGATGGATGAAGAATGTTTAGAAGTGTGAAGAAAGACTTATTGAAATCTGGTCCCAAATGGGATAATAACCCACAACCAATGCTTTGAGGCAGTAAATGGCTTGTCTAAAGTTATTTTGGGTTAGAATATGTTATAATACAATGAATTTGATTGATTAAAAGTCCTAGAGATGGATGAAGAATGTTTAGAATTGTGAAGAAAGACTTATTGAAATCTGGTCCCAAATGGGATAAGAACCCACAACCAATGCTTTGAGGCAGTAAATGGATTGTATAAAGTTATTTTGGGTTAGATTATGTTATAATACAATGAATTTAATTAATTACAAGTCCTAGAGATGGATGAAGAATGTTTAGAGGTGTGAAGAAAGACTTATTGAAATATGGTCCCAAATGGGATAAGAACCCACAACCAATGCTTTGAGGCAGTAAATGGCTTGTATAAAGTTATTTCGGGTTAGAATATGTTATAATACAATGAATTTGATTGATTACAAACCCTAGAGATGGATGAAGAATGTTTAGAAGTGTGAAGAAAGACTTATTGAAATCTTGTCCCAAATGGGATAAGAACCCACAACCAATGCTTTGAGGCTGTAAATAGATTGTATAAAGTTATTTTAGGTTAGAATATGTTATAATACAATGAATTTGATTGATTACAAGTGCTAGAGATGGATAAAGAATGTCTAGAAGTGTGAAGAAAGACTTATTGAAATCTGGTCCCAAATGGGATAAGAACCCACAACCATTGCTTTGAGGCAGTAAATGGCTTGTATAAGGTTATTTTGGGTTAGAATATGTTATAATACAATGAATTTGATTGATTAAAAGTCCTAGAGATGGATGAAGAATGTTTAGAAGTGTGAAGAAAGACTTATTGAAATCTGGTCCCAAATGGGATAAGAACCCACAACCAATGCTTTGAGGCAGTAAATGGATTGTATAAAGTTATTTTGGGTTAGAATATGTTATAATACAATGAATTTGATTGATTACAAGCCCTAGAGATGGATGAAGAATGTTTAGAAGTGTGAAGAAAGACTTATTGAAATCTTGTCCCAAATGGGATAAGAACCCACAACCAATGCTTTGAGGCAGTAAATGGCTTGTATAAAGTTATTTTGGGTTAGATTATGTTATAATACAATGAATTTGACTGATTACAAGTCCTAGAGATGGATGAAGAATGTTTAGAAGTGTCAAGAAAGACTTATTGAAATATGATCCCAATTGGGATAAGAACCCACAACCAATGCTTTGAGGCAGTAAATGGCTTGTATAAAGTTATTTCGGGTTATAATATGTTATAATACAATGAATTTGATTGATTACAAGTCCTAGATTGTGGTCCTAGAGATGGATGAAGAATGTTTAGAATTGTGAAGAAAGACTTATTGAAATATGGTCCCAAATGGGATAAGAACCCACAACCAATGCTTTGAGGCAGTAAATGGCTTGTATAAAGTTATTTCGGGTTAGAATATGTTATAATACAATGAATTTGATTGATTACAAACCCTAGAGATGGATGAAGAATGTTTAGAAGTGTGAAGAAAGACTTATTGAAATCTTGTCCCAAATGGGATAAGAACCCACAACCAATGCTTTGAGGCTGTAAATAGATTGTATAAAGTTATTTTAGGTTAGAATATGTTATAATACAATGAATTTGATTGATTACAAGTGCTAGAGATGGATAAAGAATGTCTAGAAGTGTGAAGAAAGACTTATTGAAATCTGGTCCCAAATGGGATAAGAACCCACAACCATTGCTTTGAGGCAGTAAATGGCTTGTATAAGGTTATTTTGGGTTAGAATATGTTATAATACAATGAATTTGATTGATTAAAAGTCCTAGAGATGGATGAAGAATGTTTAGAAGTGTGAAGAAAGACTTATTGAAATCTGGTCCCAAATGGGATAAGAACCCACAACCAATGCTTTGAGGCAGTAAATGGATTGTATAAAGTTATTTTGGGTTAGAATATGTTATAATACAATGAATTTATTGATTACAAGCCCTAGAGATGGATGAAGAATGTTTAGAAGTGTGAAGAAAGACTTATTGAAATCTTGTCCCAAATGGGATAAGAACCCACAACCAATGCTTTGAGGCAGTAAATGGCTTGTATAAAGTTATTTTGGGTTAGATTATGTTATAATACAATGAATTTGACTGATTACAAGTCCTAGAGATGGATGAAGAATGTTTAGAAGTGTCAAGAAAGACTTATTGAAATATGGTCCCAATTGGGATAAGAACCCACAACCAATGCTTTGAGGCAGTAAATGGCTTGTATAAAGTTATTTTGGGTTAGAATATGTTATAATACAATGAATTTGATTAATTACAAGTCCAAGAGATGGATGAAGAATGTTTAGAAGTGTGAAGAAAGACTTATTGAAATCTGGTCCCAAATGGGATAAGAACCCACAACCAATGCTTTGAGGCAGTAAATGGCTTGTATAAAGTTATTTTGGGTTAGAATATGTTATAATACAATGAATTTGATTAATTACAAGTCCTAGAGATGGATGAACAATGTTTAGAAGTGTGAAGAAAGACTTATTGAAATCTGGTCCCAAATGGGATAAGAACCCACAATCAATGCTTTGAGGCAGTAAAAGGCTTGTATAAAGTTATTTTGGGTTAGATTATGTTATAATACAATGAATTTGATTGATTACAAGTCCTAGAGATGGATGAAGAATGTTTAGAAGTGTGAAGAAAGACTTATTGAAATCTGGTCCCAAATGGGATAAGAACCCACAACCAATGCTTTGAGGCAGTAAATGGCTTGTCTAAAGTTATTTTTGGTTAGAATATGTTATAATACAATGAATTTGATTGATTAAAAGTCCTAGAGATGGATGAAGAATGTTTAGAATTGTGAAGAAAGACTTATTGAAATCTGGTCCCAAATGGGATAAGAACCCACAACCAATGCTTTGAGGCAGTAAATGGATTGTATAAAGTTATTTTGGGTTAGATTATGTTATAATACAATGAATTTGATTAATTACAAGTCCTAGAGATGGATGAAGAATGTTTAGAAGTGTGAAGAAAGACTTATTGAAATATGGTCCCAAATGGGATAAGAACCCACAACCAATGCTTTGAGGCAGTAAATGGCTTGTATAAAGTTATTTCGGGTTAGAATATGTTATAATACAATGAATTTGATTGATTACAAACCCTAGAGATGGATGAAGAATGTTTAGAAGTGTGAAGAAAGACTTATTGAAATCTGGTCCCAAATGGGATAAGAACCCACAACCAATGCTTTGAGGCAATAAATGGCTTGTCTAAAGTTATTTTGGGTTAGAATATGTTATAATACAATGAATTTGATTGATTAAAAGTCCTAGAGATGGATGAAGAATGTTTAGAATTGTGAAGAAAGACTTATTGAAATCTGGTCCCAAATGGGATAAGAACCCACAACCAATGCTTTGAGGCAGTAAATGGCTTGTATAAAGTTATTTTGGGTTAGATTATGTTATAATACAATGAATTTGATTGATTACAAGTCCTAGAGATGGATGAAGAATGTTTAGAAGTGTGAAGAAAGACTTATTGAAATCTGGTCCCAAATGGGATAAGAACCCACAACCAATGCTTTGAGGCAGTAAATGGCTTGTATAAAGTTATTTCGGGTTAGAATATGTTATAATACAATGAATTTGATTGATTACAAGTGCTAGAGATGAATGAACAATGTTTAGAAGTGTGAAGAAAGACTTATTGAAATCTAGTCCCAAATGGGATAAGAACCCACAACCAATGCTTTGAGGCAGTAAATGGCTTGTCTAAAGTTATTTTGGGTTAGAATATGTTATAATACAATGAATTTGATTGATCAAAAGTCCTAGAGATGGATGAAGAATGTTTAGAATTGTGAAGAAAGACTTATTGAAATATGGTCCCAAATGGGATAAGAACCCACAACCAATGCTTTGAGGCAGTAAATGGCTTGTATAAAGTTATTTCGGGTTAGAATATGTTATAATACAATGAATTTGATTGATTACAAACCCTAGAGATGGATGAAGAATGTTTAGAAGTGTGAAGAAAGACTTATTGAAATCTGGTCCCAAATGGGATAAGAACCCACAACCAATGCTTTGAGGCAGTAAATGGCTTGTCTAAAGTTATTTTGGGTTAGAATATGTTATAATACAATGAATTTGATTGATTAAAAGTCCTAGAGATGGATGAAGAATGTTTAGAATTGTGAAGAAAGACTTATTGAAATCTGGTCCCAAATGGGATAAGAACCCACAACCAATACTTTGAGGCTGTAAATGGATTGTATAAAGTTATTTTAGGTTAGAATATGTTATAATACAATGAATTTGATTGATTACAAGTGCTAGAGATGGATGAAGAATGTCTAGAAGTGTGAAGAAAGACTTATTGAAATCTGGTCCCAAATGGGATAAGAACCCACAACCATTGCTATGAGGCCGTAAATGGCTTGTATAAGGTTATTTTGGGTTAGAATATGTTATAATACAATGAATTTGATTGATTACAAGTGCTAGACATGGATGAAGAATGTTTAGAAGTGTAAAGAAATACTTATTGAAATCTAGTCCCAAATGGGATAAGAACCCACAACCAATGCTTTGAGGCAGTAAATGGCTTGTCTAAAGTTATTTTGGGTTAGAATATGTTATAATACAATGAATTTGATTGATTAAAAGTCCTAGAGATGGATGAAGAATGTTTAGAATTGTGAAGAAAGACTTATTGAAATATGGTCCCAAATGGGATAAGAACCCACAACCAATGCTTTGAGGCAGTAAATGGCTTGTATAAAGTTATTTCGGGTTAGAATATGTTATAATACAATGAATTTGATTGATTACAAACCCTAGAGATGGATGAAGAATGTTTAGAAGTGTGAAGAAAGACTTATTGAAATCTGGTCCCAAATGGGATAAGAACCCACAACCAATGCTTTGAGGCAGTAAATGGCTTGTCTAAAGTTATTTTGGGTTAGAATATGTTATAATACAATGAATTTGATTGATTAAAAGTCCTAGAGATGGATGAAGAATGTTTAGAATTGTGAAGAAAGACTTATTGAAATCTGGTCCCAAATGGGATAAGAACCCACAACCAATACTTTGAGGCTGTAAATGGATTGTATAAAGTTATTTTAGGTTAGAATATGTTATAATACAATGAATTTGATTGATTACAAGTGCTAGAGATGGATGAAGAATGTCTAGAAGTGTGAAGAAAGACTTATTGAAATCTGGTCCCAAATGGAATAAGTACCCACAACCATTGCTTTGAGGCAGTAAATGGCTTGTATAAGGTTATTTTGGGTTAGAATATGTTATAATACAATGAATTTGATTGATTACAAGTGCTAGACATGGATGAAGAATGTTTAGAAGTGTAAAGAAATACTTATTGAAATCTGGTCCCAAATGGGATAAGAACCAACAACCAATGCTTTGAGGCAGTAAATGGATTGTATAAAGTTATTTTGGGTTAGAATATGTTATAATACAATGAATTTGATTGATTACAAGCCCTAGAGATGGATGAAGAATGTTTAGAAGTGTGAAGAAAGACTTATTGAAATCTTGTCCCAAAGGGGATAAGAACCCACAACCAATGCTTTGAGGCAGTAAATGGCTTGTATAAAGTTATTTTGGGTTAGATTATGTTATAATACAATGAATTTGACTGATTACAAGTCCTAGAGATGGATGAAGAATGTCTAGAAGTGTCAAGAAAGACTTATTGAAATTTGGTCCCAAATGGGATAAGAACCCACAACCAATGCTTTGAGGCAGTAAATGGCTTGTATAAAGTTATTTTGGGTTAGAATATGTTATAATACAATGAATTTGATTGATTAAAAGTCCTAGAGATGGATGAAGAATGTTTAGAATTGTGAAGAAAGACTTATTGAAATCTGGTCCCAAATGGGATAAGAACCCACAACCAATACTTTGAGGCTGTAAATGGATTGTATAAAGTTATTTTAGGTTAGAATATGTTATAATACAATGAATTTGATTGATTACAAGTGCTAGAGATGGATGAAGAATGTCTAGAAGTGTGAAGAAAGACTTATTGAAATCTGGTCCCAAATGGGATAAGAACCCACAACCATTGCTATGAGGCCGTAAATGGCTTGTATAAGGTTATTTTGGGTTAGAATATGTTATAATACAATGAATTTGATTGATTACAAGTGCTAGACATGGATGAAGAATGTTTAGAAGTGTAAAGAAATACTTATTGAAATCTAGTCCCAAATGGGATAAGAACCCACAACCAATGCTTTGAGGCAGTAAATGGCTTGTCTAAAGTTATTTTGGGTTAGAATATGTTATAATACAATGAATTTGATTGATTAAAAGTCCTAGAGATGGATGAAGAATGTTTAGAATTGTGAAGAAAGACTTATTGAAATATGGTCCCAAATGGGATAAGAACCCACAACCAATGCTTTGAGGCAGTAAATGGCTTGTATAAAGTTATTTCGGGTTAGAATATGTTATAATACAATGAATTTGATTGATTACAAACCCTAGAGATGGATGAAGAATGTTTAGAAGTGTGAAGAAAGACTTATTGAAATCTGGTCCCAAATGGGATAAGAACCCACAACCAATGCTTTGAGGCAGTAAATGGCTTGTCTAAAGTTATTTTGGGTTAGAATATGTTATAATACAATGAATTTGATTGATTAAAAGTCCTAGAGATGGATGAAGAATGTTTAGAATTGTGAAGAAAGACTTATTGAAATCTGGTCCCAAATGGGATAAGAACCCACAACCAATACTTTGAGGCTGTAAATGGATTGTATAAAGTTATTTTAGGTTAGAATATGTTATAATACAATGAATTTGATTGATTACAAGTGCTAGAGATGGATGAAGAATGTCTAGAAGTGTGAAGAAAGACTTATTGAAATCTGGTCCCAAATGGAATAAGTACCCACAACCATTGCTTTGAGGCAGTAAATGGCTTGTATAAGGTTATTTTGGGTTAGAATATGTTATAATACAATGAATTTGATTGATTACAAGTGCTAGACATGGATGAAGAATGTTTAGAAGTGTAAAGAAATACTTATTGAAATCTGGTCCCAAATGGGATAAGAACCAACAACCAATGCTTTGAGGCAGTAAATGGATTGTATAAAGTTATTTTGGGTTAGAATATGTTATAATACAATGAATTTGATTGATTACAAGCCCTAGAGATGGATGAAGAATGTTTAGAAGTGTGAAGAAAGACTTATTGAAATCTTGTCCCAAAGGGGATAAGAACCCACAACCAATGCTTTGAGGCAGTAAATGGCTTGTATAAAGTTATTTTGGGTTAGATTATGTTATAATACAATGAATTTGACTGATTACAAGTCCTAGAGATGGATGAAGAATGTCTAGAAGTGTCAAGAAAGACTTATTGAAATTTGGTCCCAAATGGGATAAGAACCCACAACCAATGCTTTGAGGCAGTAAATGGCTTGTATAAAGTTATTTTGGGTTAGAATATGTTATAATACAATGAATTTGATTAATTACAAGTCCTAGAGATGGATGAAGAATGTTTAGAAGTGTGAAGAAAGACTTATTGAAATCTGGTCCCAAATGGGATAAGAACCCACAACCAATGCTTTGAGGCAGTAAATGGCTTGTATAAAGTTATTTTGGGTTAGAATATGTTATAATACAATGAATTTGATTAATTACAAGTCCTAGAGATGGATGAAGAATGTTTAGAAGTGTGAAGAAAGACTTATTGAAATCTGGTCCCAAATGGGATAAGAACCTTTTGAGGCAGTAAAAGGCTTGTATAAAGTTATTTTGGGTTAGATTATGTTATAATACAATGAATTTGATTGATTACAAGTCCTAGAGATGGATGAAGAATGTTTAGAAGTGTGAAGAAAGACTTATTGAAATCTGGTCTCAAATGGGATAAAAACCCACAACCAATGCTTTGAGGCAGTAAATGGATTGTATAAAGTTATTTTGGGTTAGAATATGTTATAATACAATGAATTTGATTGATTACAAGCCCTAGAGATGGATGAAGAATGTTTAGAAGTGTGAAGAAAGACTTATTGAAATCTGGTCCCAAATGGGATAAGAACCCACAACCAATGCTTTGAGGCAGTAAATGGCTTGTCTAAAGTTATTTTGGGTTAGAATATGTTATAATACAATGAATTTGATTGATTAAAAGTCCTAGAGATGGATGAAGAATGTTTAGAATTGTGAAGAAAGACTTATTGAAATCTGGTCCCAAATGGGATAAGAACCCACAACCAATGCTTTGAGGCAGTAAATGGATTGTATAAAGTTATTTTGGGTTAGATTATGTTATAATACAATGAATTTGATTAATTACAAGTCCTAGAGATGGATGAAGAATGTTTAGAAGTGTGAAGAAAGACTTATTGAAATATGGTCCCAAATGGGATAAGAACCCACAACCAATGCTTTGAGGCAGTAAATGGCTTGTATAAAGTTATTTCGGGTTAGAATATGTTATAATACAATGAATTTGATTGATTACAAACCCTAGAGATGGATGAAGAATGTTTAGAAGTGTAAAGAAAGACTTATTGAAATCTTGACCCAAATGGGATAAAAAGTCCTGACCCAAATGGGATAAAAAGACTTATTGAAATCTTGACCCAAATGTTTAGAACCCACAACAAATGCTTTGAGGCAGTAAATGGCTTGTCTATTGAAATTTTGGGTTAGAATATGTTATAATACAATGAATTTGATTGATTAAAAGTCCTAGAGATGGATGAAGAATGTTTAGAAGTGTGAAGAAAGACTTATTGAAATCTGGTCTCAAATGGGATAAAAACCCACAACCAATGCTTTGAGGCAGTAAATGGATTGTATAAAGTTATTTTGGGTTAGAATATGTTATAATACAATGAATTTGATTGATTACAAGCCCTAGAGATGGATGAAGAATGTTTAGAAGTGTGAAGAAAGACTTATTGAAATCTTGTCCCAAATGGGATAAGAACCCACAACCAATGCTTTGAGGCAGTAAATGGCTTGTATAAAGTTATTTCGGATTAGAATATGTTATAATACAATGAATTTGATTGATTACAAGTCCTAGAGATGGATGAAGAATGTTTAGAAGTGTCAAGAAAGACTTATTGAAATTTGGTCCCAAATGGGATAAGAACCCACAACCAATGCTTTGAGGCAGTAAATGGCTTGTATAAAGTTATTTTGGGTTAGAATATGTTATAATACAATGAATTTGATTGATTACAAGTGCTAGAGATGGATGAAGAATGTTTAGAAGTGTGAAGAAAGACTTATTGAAATCTGGTCCCAAATGGGATAAGAACCCACAACCAATGCTTTGAGGCAGTAAATGGCTTGTATAAAGTTATTTTGGGTTAGAATATGTTATAATACAATGAATTTGATTAATTACAAGTGCTAGAGATAGATGAAGAATGTCTAGAAGTGTGAAGAAAGACTTATTGAAATCTGGTCCCAAATGGGATAAGAACCCACAACCATTGCTTTGAGGCAGTAAATGGCTTGTATAAGGTTATTTTGGGTTAGAATATGTTTTAATACAATGAATTTGATTGATGACAAGTGCTAGACATGGATGAAGAATGTTTAGAAGTGTAAAGAAATACTTATTGAAATCTGGTCCCAAATGGGATAAGAACCCACAACCAATGCTTTGAGGCAGTAAATGGATTGTATAAAGTTATTTTGGGTTAGAATATGTTATAATACAATGAATTTGATTGATTACAAGCCCTAGAGATGGATGAAGAATGTTTAGAAGTGTGAAGAAAGACTTATTGAAATCTTGTCCCAAATGGGATAAGAACCCACAACCAATGCTTTGAGGCAGTAAATGGCTTGTATAAAGTTATTTTGGGTTAGAATATGTTATAATACAATGAATTTGATTAATTACAAGTCCTAGAGATGGATGAAGAATGTTTAGAAGTGTGAAGAAAGACTTATTGAAATCTGGTCCCAAATGGGATAAGAACCCACAACCAATGCTTTGAGGCAGTAAATGGCTTGTATAAAGTTATTTTGGGTTAGAATATGTTATAATACAATGAATTTGATTAATTACAAGTCCTAGAGATGGATGAAGAATGTTTAGAAGTGTGAAGAAAGACTTATTGAAATCTGGTCCCAAATGGGATAAGAACCTTTTGAGGCAGTAAAAGGCTTGTATAAAGTTATTTTGGGTTAGATTATGTTATAATACAATGAATTTGATTGATTACAAGTCCTAGAGATGGATGAAGAATGTTTAGAAGTGTGAAGAAAGACTTATTGAAATCTGGTCCCAAATGGGATAAGAACCCTCAACCAATGCTTTGAGGCAGTAAATGGCTTGTCTAAAGTTATTTTGGGTTAGAATATGTTATAATACAATGAATTTTATTGATTACAAGTCCTAGAGAAGGATGAAGAATGTTTAGAAGTGTGAAAAAAGACTTATTGAAATCTGGTCCCAAATGGGATAAGAACCCACAACCAATGCTTTGAGGCAGTAAATGGCTTGTATAAAGTTATTTCGGGTTAGAATATGTTATAATACAATGAATTTGATTGATTACAAACCCTAGAGATGGATGAAGAATGTTTAGAAGTGTGAAGAAAGACTTATTGAAATCTTGTCCCAAATGGGATAAGAACCCACAACCAATGCTTTGAGGCAGTAAATGGCTTGTATAAAGTTATTTTGGGTTAGATTATGTTATAATACAATGAATTTGATTGATTACAAGTCCTAGAGATGGATGAAGAATGTTTAGAAGTGTGAAGAAAGACTTATTGAAATCTGGTCCCAAATGGGATAAGAACCCACAACCAATGCTTTGAGGCAGTAAATGGCTTGTATAAAGTTATTTTGGGTTAGATTATGTTATAATACAATGAATTTGATTGATTACAAGTCCTAGAGATGGATGAAGAATGTTTAGAAGTGTGAAGAAAGAGTTATTGAAATCTGGTCCCAAATGGGATAAGAACCCACAACCAATGCTTTGAGGCTGTAAATGGATTGTATAAAGTTATTTTGGGTTAGAATATGTTATAATACAATGAATTTGATTGATTACAAGTGCTAGAGATGGATGAAGAATCTTTAGAAGTGTGAAGAAAGACTTGTTGAAATTTGGTCCCAAATGGGATAAGAACCCACAACCAATGCTTTGAGGCTGTAAATAGATTGTATAAAGTTATTTTAGGTTAGAATATGTTATAATACAATGAATTTGATTGATTACAAGTGCTAGAGATGGATGAAGAATGTCTAGAAGTGTGAAGAAAGACTTATTGAAATCTGGTCCCAAATGGGATAAGAACCCACAACCATTGCTTTGAGGCAGTAAATGGCTTGTATAACGTTATTTTGGGTTAGAATATGTTTTAATACAATGAATTTGATTGATGACAAGTGCTAGACATGGATGAAGAATGTTTAGAAGTGTAAAGAAATACTTATTGAAATCTGGTCCCAAATGGGATAAGAACCCACAACCAATGCTTTGAGGCAGTAAATGGATTGTATAAAGTTATTTTGGGTTAGAATATGTTATAATACAATGAATTTGATTGATTACAAGCCCTAGAGATGGATGAAGAATGTTTAGAAGTGTGAAGAAAGACTTATTGAAATCTTGTCCCAAATGGGATAAGAACCCACAACCAATGCTTTGAGGCAGTAAATGGCTTGTATAAAGTTATTTTGGGTTAGAATATGTTATAATACAATGAATTTGATTAATTACAAGTCCTAGAGATGGATGAAGAATGTTTAGAAGTGTGAAGAAAGACTTATTGAAATCTGGTCCCAAATGGGATAAGAACCCACAACCAATGCTTTGAGGCAGTAAATGGCTTGTATAAAGTTATTTTGGGTTAGAATATGTTATAATACAATGAATTTGATTAATTACAAGTCCTAGAGATGGATGAAGAATGTTTAGAAGTGTGAAGAAAGACTTATTGAAATCTGGTCCCAAATGGGATAAGAACCCACAATCAATGCTTTGAGGCAGTAAAAGGCTTGTATAAAGTTATTTTGGGTTAGATTATGTTATAATACAATGAATTTGATTGATTACAAGTCCTAGAGATGGATGAAGAATGTTTAGAAGTGTGAAGAAAGACTTATTGAAATCTGGTCCCAAATGGGATAAGAACCCACAACCAATGCTTTGAGGCTGTAAATGGATTGTATAAAGTTATTTTGGGTTAGAATATGTTATAATACAATGAATTTGATTGATTACAAGTGCTAGAGATGGATGAAGAATCTTTAGAAGTGTGAAGAAAGACTTGTTGAAATTTGGTCCCAAATGGGATAAGAACCCACAACCAATGCTTTGAGGCTGTAAATAGATTGTATAAAGTTATTTTAGGTTAGAATATGTTATAATACAATGAATTTGATTGATTACAAGTGCTAGAGATGGATGAAGAATGTCTAGAAGTGTGAAGAAAGACTTATTGAAATCTGGTCCCAAATGGGATAAGGACCCACAACCATTGCTTTGAGGCAGTAAATGGCTTGTATAAGGTTATTTTGGGTTAGAATATGTTTTAATACAATGAATTTGATTGATGACAAGTGCTAGACATGGATGAAGAATGTTTAGAAGTATAAAGAAATACTTATTGAAATCTGGTCCCAAATGGGATAAGAACCCACAACCAATGCTTTGAGGCAGTAAATGGATTGTATAAAGTTATTTTGGGTTAGAATATATTATAATACAATGAATTTGATTGATTACAAGCCCTAGAGATGGATGAAGAATGTTTAGAAGTGTGAAGAAAGACTTATTGAAATCTTGTCCCAAATGGGATAAGAACCCACAACCAATGCTTTGAGGCAGTAAATGGCTTGTATAAAGTTATTTTGGGTTAGAATATGTTATAATACAATGAATTTGATTAATTACAAGTCCTAGAGATGGATGAAGAATGTTTAGAAGTGTGAAGAAAGACTTATTGAAATCTGGTCCCAAATGGGATAAGAACCCACAACCAATGCTTTGAGGCAGTAAATGGCTTGTATAAAGTTATTTTGGGTTAGAATATGTTATAATACAATGAATTTGATTAATTACAAGTCCTAGAGATGGATGAAGAATGTTTAGAAGTGTGAAGAAAGACTTATTGAAATCTGGTCCCAAATGGGATAAGAACCCACACTCAATGCTTTGAGGCAGTAAAAGGCTTGTATAAAGTTATTTTGGGTTAGATTATGTTATAATACAATGAATTTGATTGATTACAAGTCCTAGAGATGGATGAAGAATGTTTAGAAGTGTGAAGAAAGACTTATTGAAATCTGGTCCCAAATGGGATAAGAACCCACAACCAATGCTTTGAGGCTGTAAATGGATTGTATAAAGTTATTTTGGGTTAGAATATGTTATAATACAATGAATTTGATTGATTACAAGTGCTAGAGATGGATGAAGAATCTTTAGAAGTGTGAAGAAAGACTTGTTGAAATTTGGTCCCAAATGGGATAAGAACCCACAACCAATGCTTTAAGGCTGTAAATAGATTGTATAAAGTTATTTTAGGTTAGAATATGTTATAATACAATGAATTTGATTGATTACAAGTGCTAGAGATGGATGAAGAATGTCTAGAAGTGTGAAGAAAGACTTATTGAAATCTGGTCCCAAATGGGATAAGAACCCACAACCATTGCTTTGAGGCAGTAAATGGCTTGTATAAGGTTATTTTGGGTTAGAATATGTTATAATACAATGAATTTGATTGATTACAAGTGCTAGACATGGATGAAGAATGTTTAGAAGTGTAAAGAAATACTTATTGAAATCTGGTCCCAAATGGGATAAGAACCCACAACCAATGCTTTGAGGCAGTAAATGGATTGTATAAAGTTATTTTGGGTTAGAATATGTTATAATATAATGAATTTGATTGATTACAAGCCCTAGAGATGGATGAAGAATGTTTAGAAGTGTGAAGAAAGACTTATTGAAATCTTGTCCCAAATGGGATAAGAACCCACAACCAATGCTTTGAGGCAGTAAATGGCTTGTATAAAGTTATTTTGGGTTAGAATATGTTATAATACAATGAATTTGATTAATTACAAGTCCTAGAGATGGATGAAGAATGTTTAGAAGTGTGAAGAAAGACTTATTGAAATCTGGTCCCAAATGGGATAAGAACCCACAACCAATGCTTTGAGGCAGTAAATGGCTTGTCTAAAGTTATTTTGGGTTAGAATATGTTATAATACAATGAATTTGATTGATTAAAAGTCCTAGAGATGGATGAAGAATGTTTAGAATTGTGAAAAAGACTTATTGAAATCTGGTCCCAAATGGGATAAGAACCCACAACCAATGCTTTGAGGCAGTAAATGGATTGTATAAAGTTATTTTTGGTTAGATTATGTTATAATACAATGAATTTGATTAATTACAAGTCCTAGAGATGGATGAAGAATGTTTAGAAGTGTGAAGAAAGACTTATTGAAATATGGTCCCAAATGGGATAAGAACCCACAACCAATGCTTTGAGGCAGTAAATGGCTTGTATAAAGTTATTTCGGGTTAGAATATGTTATAATACAATGAATTTGATTGATTACAAGCCCTAGAGATGGATGAAGAATGTTTAGAAGTGTGAAGAAAGACTTATTGAAATCTTGTCCTAAATGGGATAAGAACCCACAACCAATGCTTTGAGGCAGTAAATGGCTTGTATAAAGTTATTTTGGGTTAGATTATGTTATAATACAATGAATTTGATTGATTACAAGTCCTAGAGATGGATGAAGAATGTTTAGAAGTGTGAAGAAAGACTTATTGAAATCTGGTCCCAAATGGGATAAGAACCCACAACCAATGCATTGAGGCAGTAAATGGTCTGTATAAAGTTATTTCGGGTTAGAATATGTTATAATACAATGAATTTGATTGATTACAAGTCCTAGAGATGGATAAAGAATGTTTAGAAGTGTGAAGAAAGACTTATTGAAATCTTGGCCCAAATGGGATAAGACCCACAACCAATGCTTTGAGGCTGTAAATGGATTGTATAAAGTTATTTTGGGTTAGAATATGTTATAATACAATGAATTTGATTGATTACAAGTGCTAGAGATGGATGAAGAATCTTTAGAAGTGTGAAGAAAGACTTGTTGAAATTTGGTCCCAAATGGGATAAGAACCCACAACCAATGCTTTAAGGCTGTAAATAGATTGTATAAAGTTATTTTAGGTTAGAATATGTTATAATACAATGAATTTGATTGATTACAAGTGCTAGAGATGGATGAAGAATGTCTAGAAGTGTGAAGAAAGACTTATTGAAATCTGGTCCCAAATGGGATAAGAACCCACAACCATTGCTTTGAGGCAGTAAATGGCTTGTATAAGGTTATTTTGGGTTAGAATATGTTATAATACAATGAATTTGATTGATTACAAGTGCTAGACATGGATGAAGAATGTTTAGAAGTGTAAAGAAATACTTATTGAAATCTGGTCCCAAATGGGATAAGAACCCACAACCAATGCTTTGAGGCAGTAAATGGAATGTATAAAGTTATTTTGGGTTAGAATATGTTATAATACAATGAATTTGATTGATTACAAGCCCTAGAGATGGATGAAGAATGTTTAGAAGTGTGAAGAAAGACTTATTGAAATCTTGTCCCAAATAGGATAAGAACCCACAACCAATGCTTTGAGGCAGTAAATGGCTTGTATAAAGTTATTTTGGGTTAGAATATGTTATAATACAATGAATTTGATTAATTACAAGTCCTAGAGATGGATGAAGAATGTTTAGAAGTGTGAAGAAAGACTTATTGAAATCTGGTCCCAAATGGGATAAGAACCCACAACCAATGCTTTGAGGCAGTAAATGGCTTGTATAAAGTTATTTTGGGTTATAATATGTTATAATACAATGAATTTGATTAATTACAAGTCCTAGAGATGGATGAAGAATGTTAAGAAGTGTGAAGAAAGACTTATTGAAATCTGGTCCCAAATGGGATAAGAACCCACAATCAATGCTTTGAGGCAGTAAAAGGCTTGTATAAAGTTATTTTGGGTTAGATTATGTTATAATACAATGAATTTGATTGATTACAAGTCCTAGAGATGGATGAAGAATGTTTAGAAGTGTGAAGAAAGACTTATTGAAATCTGGTCCCAAATGGGATAAGAACCCACAACCAATGCTTTGAGGCAGTAAATGGCTTGTCTAAAGTTATTTTGGGTTACAATATGTTATAATACAATGAATTTGATTGATTAAAAGTCCTAGAGATGGATGAAGAATGTTTAGAATTGTGAAGAAAGACTTATTGAAATCTGGTCCCAAATGGGATAAGAACCCACAACCAATGCTTTGAGGCAGTAAATGGCTTGTCTAAAGTTATTTTGGGTTAGAATATGTTATAATACAATGAATTTGATTGATTAAAAGTCCTAGAGATGGATGAAGAATGTTTAGAATTGTGAAAAAGACTTATTGAAATCTGGTCCCAAATGGGATAAGAACCCACAACCAATGCTTTGAGGCAGTAAATGGATTGTATAAAGTTATTTTTGGTTAGATTATGTTATAATACAATGAATTTGATTAATTACAAGTGCTAGAGATGGATGAAGAATGTTTAGAAGTGTGAAGAAAGACTTATTGAAATATGGTCCCAAATGGGATAAGAACCCACAACCAATGCTTTGAGGCAGTAAATGGCTTGTATAAAGTTATTTCGGGTTAGAATATGTTATAATACAATGAATTTGATTGATTACAAGCCCTAGAGATGGATGAAGAATGTTTAGAAGTGTGAAGAAAGACTTATTGAAATCTTGTCCTAAATGGGATAAGAACCCACAACCAATGCTTTGAGGCAGTAAATGGCTTGTATAAAGTTATTTTGGGTTAGATTATGTTATAATACAATGAATTTGATTGATTACAAGTCCTAGAGATGGATGAAAAATGTTTAGAAGTGTGAAGAAAGACTTATTGAAATCTGGTCCCAAATGGGATAAGAACCCACAACCAATGCATTGAGGCAGTAAATGGTCTGTATAAAGTTATTTCGGGTTAGAATATGTTATAATACAATGAATTTGATTGATTACAAGTCCTAGAGATGGATAAAGAATGTTTAGAAGTGTGAAGAAAGACTTATTGAAATCTTGGCCCAAATGGGATAAGACCCACAACCAATGCTTTGAGGCTGTAAATGGATTGTATAAAGTTATTTTGGGTTAGAATATGTTATAATACAATGAATTTGATTGATTACAAGTGCTAGAGATGGATGAAGAATCTTTAGAAGTGTGAAGAAAGACTTGTTGAAATTTGGTCCCAAATGGGATAAGAACCCACAACCAATGCTTTAAGGCTGTAAATAGATTGTATAAAGTTATTTTAGGTTAGAATATGTTATAATACAATGAATTTGATTGATTACAAGTGCTAGAGATGGATGAAGAATGTCTAGAAGTGTGAAGAAAGACTTATTGAAATCTGGTCCCAAATGGGATAAGAACCCACAACCATTGCTTTGAGGCAGTAAATGGCTTGTATAAGGTTATTTTGGGTTAGAATATGTTATAATACAATGAATTTGATTGATTACAAGTGCTAGACATGGATGAAGAATGTTTAGAAGTGTAAAGAAATACTTATTGAAATCTGGTCCCAAATGGGATAAGAACCCACAACCAATGCTTTGAGGCAGTAAATGGAATGTATAAAGTTATTTTGGGTTAGAATATGTTATAATACAATGAATTTGATTGATTACAAGCCCTAGAGATGGATGAAGAATGTTTAGAAGTGTGAAGAAAGACTTATTGAAATCTTGTCCCAAATAGGATAAGAACCCACAACCAATGCTTTGAGGCAGTAAATGGCTTGTATAAAGTTATTTTGGGTTAGAATATGTTATAATACAATGAATTTGATTAATTACAAGTCCTAGAGATGGATGAAGAATGTTTAGAAGTGTGAAGAAAGACTTATTGAAATCTGGTCCCAAATGGGATAAGAACCCACAACCAATGCTTTGAGGCAGTAAATGGCTTGTATAAAGTTATTTTGGGTTATAATATGTTATAATACAATGAATTTGATTAATTACAAGTCCTAGAGATGGATGAAGAATGTTAAGAAGTGTGAAGAAAGACTTATTGAAATCTGGTCCCAAATGGGATAAGAACCCACAATCAATGCTTTGAGGCAGTAAAAGGCTTGTATAAAGTTATTTTGGGTTAGATTATGTTATAATACAATGAATTTGATTGATTACAAGTCCTAGAGATGGATGAAGAATGTTTAGAAGTGTGAAGAAAGACTTATTGAAATCTGGTCCCAAATGGGATAAGAACCCACAACCAATGCTTTGAGGCAGTAAATGGCTTGTCTAAAGTTATTTTGGGTTACAATATGTTATAATACAATGAATTTGATTGATTAAAAGTCCTAGAGATGGATGAAGAATGTTTATAATTGTGAAGAAAGACTTATTGAAATCTGGTCCCAAATGGGATAAGAACCCACAACCAATGCTTTGAGGCAGTAAATGGATTGTATAAAGTTATTTTGGGTTAGATTATGTTATAATACAATGAATTTGATTAATTACAAGTCTTAGAGATGGATGAAGAATGTTTAGAAGTGTGAAGAAAGACTTATTGAAATATGGTCCCAAATGGGATAAGAACCCACAACCAATGCTTTGAGGCAGTAAATGGCTAGTATAAAGTTATTTCGGGTTAGAATATGTTATAATACAATGAATTTGATTGATTACAAGCCCTAGAGATGGATGAAGAATGTTTAGAAGTGTGAAGAAAGACTTATTGAAATCTTGTCCCAAATGGGATAAGAACCCACAACCAATGCTTTGAGGCAGTAAATGGCTTGTATAAAGTTATTTTGGGTTAGATTATGTTATAATACAATGAATTTGATTGATTACAAGTCCTAGAGATGGATGAAGAATGTTTAGAAGTGTGAAGAAAGACTTATTGAAATCTGGTCCCAAATGGGATAAGAACCCACAACCAATGCTTTGAGGCAGTAAATGGCTTGTATAAAGTTATTTCGGGTTAGAATATGTTATAATACAATGAATTTGATTGATTACAAGTCCTAGAGATGGATGAAGAATGTTTAGAAGTGTGAAGAAAGACTTATTGAAATCTGGTCCCAAATGGGATAAGAACCCACAACCAATGCTTTGAGGCTGTAAATGGATTGTATAAAGTTATTTTGGGTTAGAATATGTTATAATACAATGAATTTGATTGATTACAAGTGCTAGAGATGGATGAAGAATCTTTAGAAGTGTGAAGAAAGACTTGTTGAAATTTGGTCCCAAATGGGATAAGAACCCACAACCAATGCTTTGAGGCTGTAAATAGATTGTATAAAGTTATTTTAGGTTAGAATATGTTATAATACAATGAATTTGATTGATTACAAGTGCTAGAGATGGATGAAGAATGTCTAGAAGTGTGAAGAGAGACTTATTGAAATATGGTCCCAAATGGGATAAGAACCCACAACCAATGCTTTGAGGCAGTAAATGGCTTGTATAAAGTTATTTCGGGTTAGAATATGTTATAATACAATGAATTTGATTGATTACAAGCCCTAGAGATGGATGAAGAATGTTTAGAAGTGTGAAGAAAGACTTATTGATATCTTGTCCCAAATGGGATAAGAACCCACAACCAATGCTTTGAGGCAGTAAAAGGCTTGTATAAAGTTATTTTGGGTTAGATTATGTTATAATACAATGACTTTGATTGATTACAAGTCCTAGAGATGGATGAAGAATGTTTAGAAGTGTGAAGAAAGACTTATTGAAATCTGGTCCCAAATGGGATAAGAACCCACAACCAATGCTTTGAGGCAGTAAACGGCTTGTATAAAGTTATTTTGGTTTAGAATATGTTATAATACAATGAATTTGATTGATTACAAGCCTTAGAGATGGATGAAGAATCTTTAGAATTGTGAAGAAATACTTATTGAAATATGGTCCCAAATGGGATAAGAACCCACAACCAATGCTATGAGGCAGTAAATGGCTTGTATAAAGTTATTTCGGGTTAGAATATGTTATAATACAATGAATTTGATTGATTACAAGTCCTAGAGATAGATGAAGAATGTTTAGAAGTGTGAAGAAAGACTTATTGAAATCTTGTCCCAAATGGGATAAGAACCCACAACCAATGCTTTGAGGCAGTAAATGGCTTGTATAAAGTTATTTTGGGTTAGAATATGTTATAATACAATGAATTTGATTGATTACAAGTCCTAGAGATGGATGAAGAATGTTTAGAAGTGTGAAGAAAGACTTATTGAAATCTTAGCCCAAATGGGATAAGACCCACAACCAATGCTTTGAGGCTGTAAATGGATTGTATAAAGTTATTTTGGGTTAGAATATGTTATAATACAATGAATTTGATTGATTACAAGTGCTAGAGATGGATGAAGAATCTTTAGAAGTGTGAAGAAAGACTTGTTGAAATTTGGTCCCAAATGGGATAAGAACCCACAACCAATGCTTTGAGGCTGTAAATAGATTGTATAAAGTTATTTTAGGTTAGAATATGTTATAATACAATGAATTTGATTGATTACAAGTGCTAGAGATGGATGAAGAATGTCTAGAAGTGTGAAGAAAGACTTATTGAAATCTGGTCCCAAATGGGATAAGAACCCACAACCATTGCTTTGAGACAGTAAATGGCTTGTATAAGGTTATTTTGGGTTAGAATATGTTATAATACAATGAATTTGATTGATTACAAGCCCTAGAGATGGATGAAGAATGTTTAGAAGTGTAAAGAAATACTTATTGAAATCTGGTCCCAAATGGGATAAGAACCCACAACCAATGCTTTGAGGCAGTAAATGGATTGTATAAAGTTATTTCGGGTTAGAATATGTTATAATACAATGAATTTGATTGATTACAAGTCCTAGAGATGGATGAAGAATGTTTAGAAGTGTGAAGAAAGACTTATTGAAATCTTGTCCCAAATGGGATAAGAACCCACAACCAATGCTTTGAGGCAGTAAATGGCTAGTATAAAGTTATTTCGGGTTAGAATATGTTATAATACAATGAATTTGATTGATTACAAGCCCTAGAGATGGATGAAGAATGTTTAGAAGTGTGAAGAAAGACTTATTGAAATCTTGTCCCAAATGGGATAAGAACCCACAACCAATGCTTTGAGGCAGTAAATGGCTTGTATAAAGTTATTTTGGGTTAGATTATGTTATAATACAATGAATTTGATTGATTACAAGTCCTAGAGATGGATGAAGAATGTTTAGAAGTGTGAAGAAAGACTTATTGAAATCTGGTCCCAAATGGGATAAGAACCCACAACCAATGCTTTGAGGCAGTAAATGGCTTGTATAAAGTTATTTCGGGTTAGAATATGTTATAATACAATGAATTTGATTGATTACAAGTCCTAGAGATGGATGAAGAATGTTTAGAAGTGTGAAGAAAGACTTATTGAAATCTGGTCCCAAATGGGATAAGAACCCACAACCAATGCTTTGAGGCTGTAAATGGATTGTATAAAGTTATTTTGGGTTAGAATATGTTATAATACAATGAATTTGATTGATTACAAGTGCTAGAGATGGATGAAGAATCTTTAGAAGTGTGAAGAAAGACTTGTTGAAATTTGGTCCCAAATGGGATAAGAACCCACAACCAATGCTTTGAGGCTGTAAATAGATTGTATAAAGTTATTTTAGGTTAGAATATGTTATAATACAATGAATTTGATTGATTACAAGTGCTAGAGATGGATGAAGAATGTCTAGAAGTGTGAAGAGAGACTTATTGAAATATGGTCCCAAATGGGATAAGAACCCACAACCAATGCTTTGAGGCAGTAAATGGCTTGTATAAAGTTATTTCGGGTTAGAATATGTTATAATACAATGAATTTGATTGATTACAAGCCCTAGAGATGGATGAAGAATGTTTAGAAGTGTGAAGAAAGACTTATTGATATCTTGTCCCAAATGGGATAAGAACCCACAACCAATGCTTTGAGGCAGTAAAAGGCTTGTATAAAGTTATTTTGGGTTAGATTATGTTATAATACAATGACTTTGATTGATTACAAGTCCTAGAGATGGATGAAGAATGTTTAGAAGTGTGAAGAAAGACTTATTGAAATCTGGTCCCAAATGGGATAAGAACCCACAACCAATGCTTTGAGGCAGTAAACGGCTTGTATAAAGTTATTTTGGTTTAGAATATGTTATAATACAATGAATTTGATTGATTACAAGCCTTAGAGATGGATGAAGAATCTTTAGAATTGTGAAGAAATACTTATTGAAATATGGTCCCAAATGGGATAAGAACCCACAACCAATGCTATGAGGCAGTAAATGGCTTGTATAAAGTTATTTCGGGTTAGAATATGTTATAATACAATGAATTTGATTGATTACAAGTCCTAGAGATAGATGAAGAATGTTTAGAAGTGTGAAGAAAGACTTATTGAAATCTTGTCCCAAATGGGATAAGAACCCACAACCAATGCTTTGAGGCAGTAAATGGCTTGTATAAAGTTATTTTGGGTTAGAATATGTTATAATACAATGAATTTGATTGATTACAAGTCCTAGAGATGGATGAAGAATGTTTAGAAGTGTGAAGAAAGACTTATTGAAATCTTAGCCCAAATGGGATAAGACCCACAACCAATGCTTTGAGGCTGTAAATGGATTGTATAAAGTTATTTTGGGTTAGAATATGTTATAATACAATGAATTTGATTGATTACAAGTGCTAGAGATGGATGAAGAATCTTTAGAAGTGTGAAGAAAGACTTGTTGAAATTTGGTCCCAAATGGGATAAGAACCCACAACCAATGCTTTGAGGCTGTAAATAGATTGTATAAAGTTATTTTAGGTTAGAATATGTTATAATACAATGAATTTGATTGATTACAAGTGCTAGAGATGGATGAAGAATGTCTAGAAGTGTGAAGAAAGACTTATTGAAATCTGGTCCCAAATGGGATAAGAACCCACAACCATTGCTTTGAGACAGTAAATGGCTTGTATAAGGTTATTTTGGGTTAGAATATGTTATAATACAATGAATTTGATTGATTACAAGCCCTAGAGATGGATGAAGAATGTTTAGAAGTGTAAAGAAATACTTATTGAAATCTGGTCCCAAATGGGATAAGAACCCACAACCAATGCTTTGAGGCAGTAAATGGATTGTATAAAGTTATTTCGGGTTAGAATATGTTATAATACAATGAATTTGATTGATTACAAGTCCTAGAGATGGATGAAGAATGTTTAGAAGTGTGAAGAAAGACTTATTGAAATCTGGTCCCAAATGGGATAAGAACCCACAACCAATGCTTTGAGGCAGTAAATGGCTTGTATAAAGTTATTTCGGGTTAGAATATGTTATAATACAATGAATTTGATTGATTACAAGTCCTAGAGATGGATGAAGAATGTTTAGAAGTGTGAAGAAAGACTTATTGAAATCTGGTCCCAAATGGGATAAGAACCCACAACCAATGCTTTGAGGCTGTAAATGGATTGTATAAAGTTATTTTGGGTTAGAATATGTTATAATACAATGAATTTGATTGATTACAAGTGCTAGAGATGGATGAAGAATCTTTAGAAGTGTGAAGAAAGACTTGTTGAAATTTGGTCCCAAATGGGATAAGAACCCACAACCAATGCTTTGAGGCTGTAAATAGATTGTATAAAGTTATTTTAGGTTAGAATATGTTATAATACAATGAATTTGATTGATTACAAGTGCTAGAGATGGATGAAGAATGTCTAGAAGTGTGAAGAGAGACTTATTGAAATATGGTCCCAAATGGGATAAGAACCCACAACCAATGCTTTGAGGCAGTAAATGGCTTGTATAAAGTTATTTCGGGTTAGAATATGTTATAATACAATGAATTTGATTGATTACAAGCCCTAGAGATGGATGAAGAATGTTTAGAAGTGTGAAGAAAGACTTATTGATATCTTGTCCCAAATGGGATAAGAACCCACAATCTATGCTTTGAGGCAGTAAAAGGCTTGTATAAAGTTATTTTGGGTTAGATTATGTTATAATACAATGACTTTGATTGATTACAAGTCCTAGAGATGGATGAAGAATGTTTAGAAGTGTGAAGAAAGACTTATTGAAATCTGGTCCCAAATGGGATAAGAACCCACAACCAATGCTTTGAGGCAGTAAACGGCTTGTATAAAGTTATTTTGGTTTAGAATATGTTATAATACAATGAATTTGATTGATTACAAGCCTTAGAGATGGATGAAGAATCTTTAGAATTGTGAAGAAATACTTATTGAAATATGGTCCCAAATGGGATAAGAACCCACAACCAATGCTATGAGGCAGTAAATGGCTTGTATAAAGTTATTTCGGGTTAGAATATGTTATAATACAATGAATTTGATTGATTACAAGTCCTAGAGATAGATGAAGAATGTTTAGAAGTGTGAAGAAAGACTTATTGAAATCTTGTCCCAAATGGGATAAGAACCCACAACCAATGCTTTGAGGCAGTAAATGGCTTGTATAAAGTTATTTTGGGTTAGAATATGTTATAATACAATGAATTTGATTGATTACAAGTCCTAGAGATGGATGAAGAATGTTTAGAAGTGTGAAGAAAGACTTATTGAAATCTTGGCCCAAATGGGATAAGACCCACAACCAATGCTTTGAGGCTGTAAATGGATTGTATAAAGTTATTTTGGGTTAGAATATGTTATAATACAATGAATTTGATTGATTACAAGTGCTAGAGATGGATGAAGAATCTTTAGAAGTGTGAAGAAAGACTTGTTGAAATTTGGTCCCAAATGGGATAAGAACCCACAACCAATGCTTTGAGGCTGTAAATAGATTGTATAAAGTTATTTTAGGTTAGAATATGTTATAATACAATGAATTTGATTGATTACAAGTGCTAGAGATGGATGAAGAATGTCTAGAAGTGTGAAGAAAGACTTATTGAAATCTGGTCCCAAATGGGATAAGAACCCACAACCATTGCTTTGAGACAGTAAATGGCTTGTATAAGGTTATTTTGGGTTAGAATATGTTATAATACAATGAATTTGATTGATTACAAGTGCTAGACATGGATGAAGAATGTTTAGAAGTGTAAAGAAATACTTATTGAAATCTGGTCCCAAATGGGATAAGAACCCACAACCAATGCTTTGAGGCAGTAAATGGATTGTATAAAGTTATTTTGGGTTAGAATATGTTATAATACAATGAATTTGATTGATTACAAGCCCTAGAGATGGATGAAGAATGTTTAGAAGTGTGAAGAAAGACTTATTGAAATCTTGTCCCAAATAGGATAAGAACCCACAACCAATGCTTTGAGGCAGTAAATGGCTTGTATAAAGTTATTTTGGGTTAGAATATGTTATAATACAATGAATTTGATTAATTACAAGTCCTAGAGATGGATGAAGAATGTTTAGAAGTGTGAAGAAAGACTTATTGAAATCTGGTCCCAAATGGGATAAGAACCCACAACCAATGCTTTGAGGCAGTAAATGGCTTGTATAAAGTTATTTTGGGTTAGAATATGTTATAATACAATGAATTTGATTAATTACAAGTCCAAGAGATGGATGAAGAATGTTTAGAAGTGTGAAGAAAGACTTATTGAAATCTGGTCCCAAATGGGATAAGAACCCACAACCAATGCTTTGAGGCAGTAAATGGCTTGTATAAAGTTATTTCGGGTTAGAATATGTTATAATACAATGAATTTGATTGATTACAAGTCCTAGAGATGGATGAAGAATGTTTAGAAGTGTGAAGAAAGACTTATTGAAATCTGGTCCCAAATGGGATAAGAACCCACAACCAATGCTTTGAGGCTGTAAATGGATTGTATAAAGTTATTTTGGGTTAGAATATGTTATAATACAATGAATTTGATTGATTACAAGTGCTAGAGATGGATGAAGAATCTTTAGAAGTGTGAAGAAAGACTTGTTGAAATTTGGTCCCAAATGGGATAAGAACCCACAACCAATGCTTTGAGGCTGTAAATAGACTGTATAAAGTTATTTTAGGTTAGAATATGTTATAATACAATGAATTTGATTGATTACAAGTGCTAGAGATGGATGAAGAATGTCTAGAAGTGTGAAGAGAGACTTATTGAAATATGGTCCCAAATGGGATAAGAACCCACAACCAATGCTTTGAGGCAGTAAATGGCTTGTATAAAGTTATTTCGGGTTAGAATATGTTATAATACAATGAATTTGATTGATTACAAGCCCTAGAGATGGATGAAGAATGTTTAGAAGTGTGAAGAAAGACTTATTGATATCTTGTCCCAAATGGGATAAGAACCCACAATCAATGCTTTGAGGCAGTAAAAGGCTTGTATAAAGTTATTTTGGGTTAGATTATGTTATAATACAATGACTTTGATTGATTACAAGTCCTAGAGATGGATGAAGAATATTTAGAAGTGTGAAGAAAGAATTATTGAAATCTGGTCCCAAATGGGATAAGAACCCACAACCAATGCTTTGAGGCAGTAAACGGCTTGTATAAAGTTATTTTGGTTTAGAATATGTTATAATACAATGAATTTGATTGATTACAAGCCTTAGAGATGGATGAAGAATCTTTAGAATTGTGAAGAAATACTTATTGAAATATGGTCCCAAATGGGATAAGAACCCACAACCAATGCTATGAGGCAGTAAATGGCTTGTATAAAATTATTTCGGGTTAGAATATGTTATAATACAATGAATTTGATTGATTACAAGTCCTAGAGATAGATGAAGAATGTTTAGAAGTGTGAAGAAAGACTTATTGAAATCTTGTCCCAAATGGGATAAGAACCCACAACCAATGCTTTGAGGCAGTAAATGGCTTGTATAAAGTTATTTTGGGTTAGAATATGTTATAATACAATGAATTTGATTGATTACAAGTCCTAGAGATGGATGAAGAATGTTTAGAAGTGTGAAGAAAGACTTGTTGAAATTTGGTCCCAAATGGGATAAGAACCCACAACCAATGCTTTGAGGCTGTAAATAGATTGTATAAAGTTATTTTAGGTTAGAATATGTTATAATACAATGAATTTGATTGATTACAAGTGCTAGAGATGGATGAAGAATGTCTAGAAGTGTGAAGAAAGACTTATTGAAATCTGGTCCCAAATGGGATAAGAACCCACAACCATTGCTTTGAGACAGTAAATGGCTTGTATAAGGTTATTTTGGGTTAGAATATGTTATAATACAATGAATTTGATTGATTACAAGTGCTAGACATGGATGAAGAATGTTTAGAAGTGTAAAGAAATACTTATTGAAATCTGGTCCCAAATGGGATAAGAACCCACAACCAATGCTTTGAGGCAGTAAATGGATTGTATAAAGTTATTTTGGGTTAGAATATGTTATAATACAATGAATTTGATTGATTACAAGCCCTAGAGATGGATGAAGAATGTTTAGAAGTGTGAAGAAAGACTTATTGAAATCTTGTCCCAAATAGGATAAGAACCCACAACCAATGCTTTGAGGCAGTAAATGGCTTGTATAAATTTATTTTGGGTTAGAATATGTTATAATACAATGAATTTGATTAATTACAAGTCCTAGAGATGGATGAAGAATGTTCAGAAGTGTGAAGAAAGACTTATTGAAATCTGGTCCCAAATGGGATAAGAACCCACAACCAATGCTTTGAGGCAGTAAATGGCTTGTATAAAGTTATTTTGGGTTAGAATATGTTATAATACAATGAATTTGATTAATTACAAGTCCAAGAGATGGATGAAGAATGTTTAGAAGTGTGAAGAAAGACTTATTGAAATCTGGTCCCAAATGGGATAAGAACCCACAACCAATGCTTTGAGGCAGTAAAAGGCTTGTATAAAGTTATTTTGGGTTAGATTATGTTATAATACAATGAATTTGATTGATTACAAGTCCTAGAGATGGATGAAGAATGTTTAGAAGTGTGAAGAAAGACTTATTGAAATCTGGTCCCAAATGGGATAAGAACCCACAACCAATGCTTTGAGGCAGTAAATGGCTTGTCTAAAGTTATTTTGGGTTAGAATATGTTATAATACAATGAATTTGATTGATTAAAAGTCCTAGAGATGGATGAAGAATGTTTAGAATTGTGAAGAAAGACTTATTGAAATCTGGTCCCAAATGGGATAAGAACCCACAACCAATGCTTTGAGGCAGTAAATGGATTGTATAAAGTTATTTTGGGTTAGATTATGTTATAATACAATGAATTTGATTAATTACAAGTCCTAGAGATGGATGAAGAATGTTTAGAAGTGTGAAGAAAGACTTATTGAAATATGGTCCCAAATGGGATAAGAACCCACAACCAATGCTTTGAGGCAGTAAATGGCTAGTATAAAGTTATTTCGGGTCAGAATATGTTATAATACAATGAATTTGATTGATTACAAGCCCTAGAGATGGATGAAGAATGTTTAGAAGTGTGAAGAAAGACTTATTGAAATCTGGTCCGAAATAGGATAAAAACCCACAACCAATGCTTTGAGGCAGTAAATGGCTTCTATAAAGTTATTTTGGGTTAGAATATGTTATAATACAATGAATTTGATTGATTACAAGTCCTAGAGATGGATGAAGAATGTTTAGAAGTGTGAAGAAAGACTTATTGAAATCTGGTCCCAAATGGGATAAGAACCCACAACCAATGCTTTGAGGCAGTAAATGGCTTGTATAAAGTTATTTTGGGTTAGAATATGTTATAATACAATGAATTTGATTAATTACAAGTCCAAGAGATGGATGAAGAATGTTTAGAAGTGTGAAGAAAGACTTATTGAAATCTGGTCCCAAATGGGATAAGAACCCACAATCAATGCTTTGAGGCAGTAAAAGGCTTGTATAAAGTTATTTTGGGTTAGATTATGTTATAATACAATGAATTTGATTGATTACAAGTCCTAGAGATGGATGAAGAATGTTTAGAAGTGTGAAGAAAGACTTATTGAAATCTGGTCCCAAATGGGATAAGTACCCACAACCAATGCTTTGAGGCAGTAAATGGCTTGTCTAAAGTTATTTTGGGTTAGAATATGTTATAATACAATGAATTTGATTGATTAAAAGTCCTAGAGATGGATGAAGAATGTTTAGAATTGTGAAGAAAGACTTATTGAAATCTGGTCCCAAATGGGATAAGAACCCACAACCAATGCTTTGAGGCAGTAAATGGATTGTATAAAGTTATTTTGGGTTAGATTATGTTATAATACAATGAATTTGATTAATTACAAGTCCTAGAGATGGATGAAGAATGTTTAGAAGTGTGAAGAAAGACTTATTGAAATATGGTCCCAAATGGGATAAGAACCCACAACCAATGCTTTGAGGCAGTAAATGGCTAGTATAAAGTTATTTCGGGTTAGAATATGTTATAATACAATGAATTTGATTGATTACAAGCCCTAGAGATGGATGAAGAATGTTTAGAAGTGTGAAGAAAGACTTATTGAAATCTTGTCCCAAATGGGATAAGAACCCACAACCAATGCTTTGAGGCAGTAAATGGCTTGTATAAAGTTATTTTGAGTTAGATTATGTTATAATACAATGAATTTGATTGATTACAAGTCCTAGAGATGGATGAAGAATGTTTAGAAGTGTGAAGAAAGACTTATTGAAATTTGGTCCCAAATGGGATAAGAACCCACAACCAATGCTTTGAGGCAGTAAATGGCTTGTATAAAGTTATTTCGGGTTAGAATATGTTATAATACAATGAATTCTATTGATTACAAGTCCTAGAGATGGATGAAGAATGTTTAGAAGTGTGAAGAAAGACTTATTGAAATCTGGTCCCAAATGGGATAAGAACCCACAACCATTGCTTTGAGACAGTAAATGGCTTGTATAAGGTTATTTTGGGTTAGAATATGTTATAATACAATGAATTTGATTGATTACAAGTGCTAGACATGGATGAAGAATGTTTAGAAGTGTAAAGAAATACTTATTGAAATCTGGTCCCAAATGGGATAAGAACCCACAACCAATGCTTTGAGGCAGTAAATGGCTTGTATAAAGTTATTTTGGGTTAGAATATGTTATAATACAATGAATTTGATTAATTACAAGTCCAAGAGATGGATGAAGAATGTTTAGAAGTGTGAAGAAAGACTTATTGAAATCTGGTCCCAAATGGGATAAGAACCCACAACCAATGCTTTGAGGCAGTAAAAGGCTTGTATAAAGTTATTTTGGGTTAGATTATGTTATAATACAATGAATTTGATTGATTACAAGTCCTAGAGATGGATGAAGAATGTTTAGAAGTGTGAAGAAAGACTTATTGAAATCTGGTCCCAAATGGGATAAGAACCCACAACCAATGCTTTGAGGCAGTAAATGGCTTGTCTAAAGTTATTTTGGGTTAGAATATGTTATAATACAATGAATTTGATTGATTAAAAGTCCTAGAGATGGATGAAGAATGTTTAGAATTGTGAAGAAAGACTTATTGAAATCTGGTCCCAAATGGGATAAGAACCCACAACCAATGCTTTGAGGCAGTAAAAGGCTTGTATAAAGTTATTTTGGGTTAGATTATGTTATAATACAATGAATTTGATTGATTACAAGTCCTAGAGATGGATGAAGAATGTTTAGAAGTGTGAAGAAAGACTTATTGAAATCTGGTCCCAAATGGGATAAGAACCCACAACCAATGCTTTGAGGCAGTAAATGGCTTGTCTAAAGTTATTTTGGGTTAGAATATGTTATAATACAATGAATTTGATTGATTAAAAGTCCTAGAGATGGATGAAGAATGTTTAGAATTGTGAAGAAAGACTTATTGAAATCTGGTCCCAAATGGGATAAGAACCCACAACCAATGCTTTGAGGCAGTAAATGGATTGTATAAAGTTATTTTGGGTTAGATTATGTTATAATACAATGAATTTGATTAATTACAAGTCCTAGAGATGGATGAAGAATGTTTAGAAGTGTGAAGAAAGACTTATTGAAATATGGTCCCAAATGGGATAAGAACCCACAACCAATGCTTTGAGGCAGTAAATGGCTAGTATAAAGTTATTTGGGGTCAGAATATGTTATAATACAATGAATTTGATTGATTACAAGCCCTAGAGATGGATGAAGAATGTTTAGAAGTGTGAAGAAAGACTTATTGAAATCTGGTCCGAAATAGGATAAAAACCCACAACCAATGCTTTGAGGCAGTAAATGGCTTCTATAAAGTTATTTTGGGTTAGAATATGTTATAATACAATGAATTTGATTGATTACAAGTCCTAGAGATGGATGAAGAATGTTTAGAAGTGTGAAGAAAGACTTATTGAAATCTGGTCCCAAATGGGATAAGAACCCACAACCAATGCTTTGAGGCAGTAAATGGCTTGTATAAAGTTATTTTGGGTTAGAATATGTTATAATACAATGAATTTGATTAATTACAAGTCCAAGAGATGGATGAAGAATGTTTAGAAGTGTGAAGAAAGACTTATTGAAATCTGGTCCCAAATGGGATAAGAACCCACAATCAATGCTTTGAGGCAGTAAAAGGCTTGTATAAAGTTATTTTGGGTTAGATTATGTTATAATACAATGAATTTGATTGATTACAAGTCCTAGAGATGGATGAAGAATGTTTAGAAGTGTGAAGAAAGACTTATTGAAATCTGGTCCCAAATGGGATAAGTACCCACAACCAATGCTTTGAGGCAGTAAATGGCTTGTATAAAGTTATTTTGGGTTAGAATATGTTATAATACAATGAATTTGATTGATTAAAAGTCCTAGAGATGGATGAAGAATGTTTAGAATTGTGAAGAAAGACTTATTGAAATCTGGTCCCAAATGGGATAAGAACCCACAACCAATGCTTTGAGGCAGTAAATGGATTGTATAAATTTATTTTGGGTTAGATTATGTTATAATACAATGAATTTGATTAATTACAAGTCCTAGAGATGGATGAAGAATGTTTAGAAGTGTGAAGAAAGACTTATTGAAATATGGTCCCAAATGGGATAAGAACCCACAACCAATGCTTTGAGGCAGTAAATGGCTAGTATAAAGTTATTTCGGGTTAGAATATGTTATAATACAATGAATTTGATTGATTACAAGCCCTAGAGATGGATGAAGAATGTTTAGAAGTGTGAAGAAAGACTTATTGAAATCTTGTCCCAAATGGGATAAGAACCCACAACCAATGCTTTGAGGCAGTAAATGGCTTGTATAAAGTTATTTTGAGTTAGATTATGTTATAATACAATGAATTTGATTGATTACAAGTCCTAGAGATGGATGAAGAATGTTTAGAAGTGTGAAGAAAGACTTATTGAAATTTGGTCCCAAATGGGATAAGAACCCACAACCAATGCTTTGAGGCAGTAAATGGCTTGTATAAAGTTATTTCGGGTTAGAATATGTTATAATACAATGAATTCTATTGATTACAAGTCCTAGAGATGGATGAAGAATGTTTAGAAGTGTGAAGAAAGACTTATTGAAATCTGGTCCCAAATGGGATAAGAACCCACAACCATTGCTTTGAGACAGTAAATGGCTTGTATAAGGTTATTTTGGGTTAGAATATGTTATAATACAATGAATTTGATTGATTACAAGTGCTAGACATGGATGAAGAATGTTTAGAAGTGTAAAGAAATACTTATTGAAATCTGGTCCCAAATGGGATAAGAACCCACAACCAATGCTTTGAGGCAGTAAATGGATTGTATAAAGTTATTTTGGGTTAGAATATGTTATAATACAATGAATTTGATTGATTACAAGCCCTAGAGATGGATGAAGAATGTTTAGAAGTGTGAAGAAAGACTTATTGAAATCTTGTCCCAAATAGGATAAGAACCCACAACCAATGCTTTGAGGCAGTAAATGGCTTGTATAAAGTTATTTTGGGTTAGAATATGTTATAATACAATGAATTTGATTAATTACAAGTCCTAGAGATGGATGAAGAATGTTTAGAAGTGTGAAGAAAGACTTATTGAAATATGGTCCCAAATGGGATAAGAACCCACAACCAATGCTTTGAGGCAGTAAATGGCTAGTATAAAGTTATTTCGGGTTAGAATATGTTATAATACAATGAATTTGATTGATTACAAGCCCTAGAGATGGATGAAGAATGTTTAGAAGTGTGAAGAAAGACTTATTGAAATCTTGTCCCAAATGGGATAAGAACCCACAACCAATGCTTTGAGGCAGTAAATGGCTTGTATAAAGTTATTTTGAGTTAGATTATGTTATAATACAATGAATTTGATTGATTACAAGTCCTAGAGATGGATGAAGAATGTTTAGAAGTGTGAAGAAAGACTTATTGAAATTTGGTCCCAAATGGGATAAGAACCCACAACCAATGCTTTGAGGCAGTAAATGGCTTGTATAAAGTTATTTCGGGTTAGAATATGTTATAATACAATGAATTTGATTAATTACAAGTCCAAGAGATGGATGAAGAATGTTTAGAAGTGTGAAGAAAGACTTATTGAAATCTGGTCCCAAATGGGATAAGAACCCACAATCAATGCTTTGAGGCAGTAAAAGGCTTGTATAAAGTTATTTTGGGTTAGATTATGTTATAATACAATGAATTTGATTGATTACAAGTCCTAGAGATGGATGAAGAATGTTTAGAAGTGTGAAGAAAGACTTATTGAAATCTGGTCCCAAATGGGATAAGTACCCACAACCAATGCTTTGAGGCAGTAAATGGCTTGTCTAAAGTTATTTTGGGTTAGAATATGTTATAATACAATGAATTTGATTGATTAAAAGTCCTAGAGATGGATGAAGAATGTTTAGAATTGTGAAGAAAGACTTATTGAAATCTGGTCCCAAATGGGATAAGAACCCACAACCAATGCTTTGAGGCAGTAAATGGATTGTATAAAGTTATTTTGGGTTAGATTATGTTATAATACAATGAATTTGATTAATTACAAGTCCTAGAGATGGATGAAGAATGTTTAGAAGTGTGAAGAAAGACTTATTGAAATATGGTCCCAAATGGGATAAGAACCCACAACCAATGCTTTGAGGCAGTAAATGGCTAGTATAAAGTTATTTCGGGTTAGAATATGTTATAATACAATGAATTTGATTGATTACAAGCCCTAGAGATGGATGAAGAATGTTTAGAAGTGTGAAGAAAGACTTATTGAAATCTTGTCCCAAATGGGATAAGAACCCACAACCAATGCTTTGAGGCAGTAAATGGCTTGTATAAAGTTATTTTGAGTTAGATTATGTTATAATACAATGAATTTGATTGATTACAAGTCCTAGAGATGGATGAAGAATGTTTAGAAGTGTGAAGAAAGACTTATTGAAATTTGGTCCCAAATGGGATAAGAACCCACAACCAATGCTTTGAGGCAGTAAATGGCTTGTATAAAGTTATTTCGGGTTAGAATATGTTATAATACAATGAATTTGATTGATTACAAGTCCTAGAGATGGATGAAGAATGTTTAGAAGTGTGAAGAAAGACTTATTGAAATCTGGTCCCAAATGGGATAAGAACCCACAACCATTGCTTTGAGACAGTAAATGGCTTGTATAAGGTTATTTTGGGTTAGAATATGTTATAATACAATGAATTTGATTGATTACAAGTGCTAGACATGGATGAAGAATGTTTAGAAGTGTAAAGAAATACTTATTGAAATCTGGTCCCAAATGGGATAAGAACCCACAACCAATGCTTTGAGGCAGTAAATGGATTGTATAAAGTTATTTTGGGTTAGAATATGTTATAATACAATGAATTTGATTGATTACAAGCCCTAGAGATGGATGAAGAATGTTTAGAAGTGTGAAGAAAGACTTATTGAAATCTTGTCCCAAATAGGATAAGAACCCACAACCAATGCTTTGAGGCAGTAAATGGCTTGTATAAAGTTATTTTGGGTTAGAATATGTTATAATACAATGAATTTGATTAATTACAAGTCCTAGAGATGGATGAAGAATGTTTAGAAGTGTGAAGAAAGACTTATTGAAATATGGTCCCAAATGGGATAAGAACCCACAACCAATGCTTTGAGGCTGTAAATGGCTTGTATAAAGTTATTTCGGGTTAGAATATGTTATAATACAATGAATTTGATTGATTACAAGCCCTAGAGATGGATGAAGAATGTTTAGAAGTGTGAAGAAAGACTTATTGAAATCTTGTCCCAAATGGGATAAGAACCCACAACCAATGCTTTGAGGCTGTAAATGGCTTGTATAAAGTTATTTTGAGATAGATTATGTTATAATACAATGAATTTGATTGATTACAAGTCCTAGAGATGAATGAAGAATGTTTAGAAGTGTGAAGAAAGACTTATTGAAATTTGGTCCCAAATGGGATAAGAACCCACAACCAATGCTTTGAGGCAGTAAATGGCTTGTATAAAGTTATTTCGGGTTAGAATATGTTATAATACAATGAATTTGATTGATTACAAGTCCTAGAGATGGATGAAGAATGTTTAGAAGTGTGAAGAAAGACTTATTGAAATCTGGTCCCAAATGGGATAAGAACCCACAACCATTGCTTTGAGACAGTAAATGGCTTGTATAAGGTTATTTTGGGTTAGAATATGTTATAATACAATGAATTTGATTGATTACAAGTGCTAGACATGGATGAAGAATGTTTAGAAGTGTAAAGAAATACTTATTGAAATCTGGTCCCAAATGGGATAAGAACCCACAACCAATGCTTTGAGGCAGTAAATGGATTGTATAAAGTTATTTTGGGTTAGAATATGTTATAATACAATGAATTTGATTGATTACAAGCCCTAGAGATGGATGAAGAATGTTTAGAAGTGTGAAGAAAGACTTATTGAAATCTTGTCCCAAATAGGATAAGAACCCACAACCAATGCTTTGAGGCAGTAAATGGCTTGTATAAAGTTATTTTGGGTTAGAATATGTTATAATACAATGAATTTGATTAATTACAAGTCCTAGAGATGGATGAAGAATGTTTAGAAGTGTGAAGAAAGACTTATTGAAATCTGGTCCCAAATGGGATAAGAACCCACAACCAATGCTTTGAGGCAGTAAATGGCTTGTATATAGTTATTTTGGGTTAGAATATGTTATAATACAATGAATTTGATTAATTACAAGTCCAAGAGATGGATGAAGAATGTTTAGAAGTGTGAAGAAAGACTTATTGAAATCTGGTCCCAAATGGGATAAGAACCCACAACCAATGCTTTGAGGCAGTAAATGGCTTGTATAAAGTTATTTCGGGTTAGAATATGTTATAATACAATGAATTTGATTGATTACAAGTCCTAGAGATGGATGAAGAATGTTTAGAAGTGTGAAGAAAGACTTATTGAAATCTGGTCCCAAATGGGATAAGAACCCACAACCAATGCTTTGAGGCAGTAAATGGATTGTATAAAGTTATTTTAGGTTAGAATATGTTATAATACAATGAACTTGATTGATTAAAAGTCCTAGAGATGGATGAAGAATGTTTAGAATTGTGAAGAAAGACTTATTGAAATCTGGTCCCAAATGGGATAAGAACCCACAACCAATGCTTTGAGGCAGTAAATGGATTGTATAAAGTTATTTTGGGTTAGATTATGTTATAATACAATGAATTTGATTAATTACAAGTCCTAGAGATGGATGAAGAATGTTTAGAAGTGTGAAGAAAGACTTATTGAAATATGGTCCCAAATGGGATAAGAACCCACAACCAATGCTTTGAGGCAGTAAATGGCTAGTATAAAGTTATTTCGGGTTAGAATATGTTATAATACAATGAATTTGATTGATTACAAGCCCTAGAGATGGATGAAGAATGTTTAGAAGTGTGAAGAAAGACTTATTGAAATCTTGTCCCAAATGGGATAAGAACCCACAACCAATGCTTTGAGGCAGTAAATGGCTTGTATAAAGTTATTTTGAGTTAGATTATGTTATAATACAATGAATTTGATTGATTACAAGTCCTAGAGATGGATGAAGAATGTTTAGAAGTGTGAAGAAAGACTTATTGAAATTTGGTCCCAAATGGGATAAGAACCCACAACCAATGCTTTGAGGCAGTAAATGGCTTGTATAAAGTTATTTCGGGTTAGAATATGTTATAATACAATGAATTTGATTGATTACAAGTCCTAGAGATGGATGAAGAATGTTTAGAAGTGTGAAGAAAGACTTATTGAAATCTGGTCCCAAATGGGATAAGAACCCACAACCATTGCTTTGAGACAGTAAATGGCTTGTATAAGGTTATTTTGGGTTAGAATATGTTATAATACAATGAATTTGATTGATTACAAGTGCTAGACATGGATGAAGAATGTTTAGAAGTGTAAAGAAATACTTATTGAAATCTGGTCCCAAATGGGATAAGAACCCACAACCAATGCTTTGAGGCAGTAAATGGATTGTATAAAGTTATTTTGGGTTAGAATATGTTATAATACAATGAATTTGATTGATTACAAGCCCTAGAGATGGATGAAGAATGTTTAGAAGTGTGAAGAAAGACTTATTGAAATCTTGTCCCAAATGGGATAAGAACCCACAACCAATGCTTTGAGGCAGTAAATGGCTTGTATAAAGTTATTTTGAGTTAGATTATGTTATAATACAATGAATTTGATTGATTACAAGTCCTAGAGATGGATGAAGAATGTTTAGAAGTGTGAAGAAAGACTTATTGAAATTTGGTCCCAAATGGGATAAGAACCCACAACCAATGCTTTGAGGCAGTAAATGGCTTGTATAAAGTTATTTCGGGTTAGAATATGTTATAATACAATGAATTTGATTGATTACAAGTCCTAGAGATGGATGAAGAATGTTTAGAAGTGTGAAGAAAGACTTATTGAAATCTGGTCCCAAATGGGATAAGAACCCACAACCATTGCTTTGAGACAGTAAATGGCTTGTATAAGGTTATTTTGGGTTAGAATATGTTATAATACAATGAATTTGATTGATTACAAGTGCTAGACATGGATGAAGAATGTTTAGAAGTGTAAAGAAATACTTATTGAAATCTGGTCCCAAATGGGATAAGAACCCACAACCAATGCTTTGAGGCAGTAAATGGATTGTATAAAGTTATTTTGGGTTAGAATATGTTATAATACAATGAATTTGATTGATTACAAGCCCTAGAGATGGATGAAGAATGTTTAGAAGTGTGAAGAAAGACTTATTGAAATCTTGTCCCAAATAGGATAAGAACCCACAACCAATGCTTTGAGGCAGTAAATGGCTTGTATAAAGTTATTTTGGGTTAGAATATGTTATAATACAATGAATTTGATTAATTACAAGTCCTAGAGATGGATGAAGAATGTTTAGAAGTGTGAAGAAAGACTTATTGAAATATGGTCCCAAATGGGATAAGAACCCACAACCAATGCTTTGAGGCAGTAAATGGCTAGTATAAAGTTATTTCGGGTTAGAATATGTTATAATACAATGAATTTGATTGATTACAAGCCCTAGAGATGGATGAAGAATGTTTAGAAGTGTGAAGAAAGACTTATTGAAATCTTGTCCCAAATGGGATAAGAACCCACAACCAATGCTTTGAGGCAGTAAATGGCTTGTATAAAGTTATTTTGAGTTAGATTATGTTATAATACAATGAATTTGATTGATTACAAGTCCTAGAGATGAATGAAGAATGTTTAGAATTGTGAAGAAAGACTTATTGAAATTTGGTCCCAAATGGGATAAGAACCCACAACCAATGCTTTGAGGCAGTAAATGGCTTGTATAAAGTTATTTCGGGTTAGAATATGTTATAATACAATGAATTTGATTGATTACAAGTCCTAGAGATGGATGAAGAATGTTTAGAAGTGTGAAGAAAGACTTATTGAAATCTGGTCCCAATTGGGATAAGAACCCACAACCATTGCTTTGAGACAGTAAATGGCTTGTATAAGGTTATTTTGGGTTAGAATATGTTATAATACAATGAATATGATTGATTACAAGTGCTAGACATGGATGAAGAATGTTTAGAAGTGTAAAGAAATACTTATTGAAATCTGGTCCCAAATGGGATAAGAACCCACAACCAATGCTTTGAGGCAGTAAATGGATTGTATAAAGTTATTTTGGGTTAGAATATGTTATAATACAATGAATTTGATTGATTACAAGCCCTAGAGATGGATGAAGAATGTTTAGAAGTGTGAAGAAAGACTTATTGAAACCTTGTCCCAAATAGGATAAGAACCCACAACCAATGCTTTGAGGCAGTAAATGGCTTGTATAAAGTTATTTTGGGTTAGAATATGTTATAATACAATGAATTTGATTAATTACAAGTCCTAGAGATGGATGAAGAATGTTTAGAAGTGTGAAGAAAGACTTATTGAAATCTGGTCCCAAATGGGATAAGAACCCAAAACCAATGCTTTGAGGCAGTAAATGGCTTGTATATAGTTATTTTGGGTTAGAATATGTTATAATACAATGAATTTGATTAATTACAAGTCCAAGAGATGGATGAAGAATGTTTAGAAGTGTGAAGAAAGACTTATTGAAATCTGGTCCCAAATGGGATAAGAACCCACAACCAATGCTTTGAGGCAGTAAATGGCTTGTATAAAGTTATTTCGGGTTAGAATATGTTATAATACAATGAATTTGATTGATTACAAGTCCTAGAGATGGATGAAGAATGTTTAGAAGTGTGAAGAAAGACTTATTGAAATCTGGTCCCAAATGGGATAAGAACCCACAACCATTGCTTTGAGACAGTAAATGGCTTGTATAAGGTTATTTTGGGTTAGAATATGTTATAATACAATGAATTTGATTGATTACAAGTGCTAGACATGGATGAAGAATGTTTAGAAGTGTAAAGAAATACTTATTGAAATCTGGTCCCAAATGGGATAAGAACCCACAACCAATGCTTTGAGGCAGTAAATGGATTGTATAAAGTTATTTTGGGTTAGAATATGTTATAATACAATGAATTTGATTGATTACAAGCCCTAGAGATGGATGAAGAATGTTTAGAAGTGTGAAGAAAGACTTATTGAAATCTTGTCCCAAATAGGATAAGAACCCACAACCAATGCTTTGAGGCAGTAAATGGCTTGTATAAAGTTATTTTGGGTTAGAATATGTTATAATACAATGAATTTGATTAATTACAAGTCCTAGAGATGGATGAAGAATGTTTAGAAGTGTGAAGAAAGACTTATTGAAATCTGGTCCCAAATGGGATAAGAACCCACAACCAATGCTTTGAGGCAGTAAATGGCTTGTATATAGTTATTTTGGGTTAGAATATGTTATAATACAATGAATTTGATTAATTACAAGTCCAAGAGATGGATGAAGAATGTTTAGAAGTGTGAAGAAAGACTTATTGAAATCTGGTCCCAAATGGGATAAGAACCCACAACCAATGCTTTGAGGCAGTAAATGGCTTGTATAAAGTTATTTCGGGTTAGAATATGTTATAATACAATGAATTTGATTGATTACAAGTCCTAGAGATGGATGAAGAATGTTTAGAAGTGTGAAGAAAGACTTATTGAAATCTGGTCCCAAATGGGATAAGAACCCACAACCAATGCTTTGAGGCTGTAAATGGATTGTATAAAGTTATTTTGGGTTAAAATATGTTATAATACAATGAATTTGATTGATTAAAAGTCCTAGAGATGGATGAAGAATGTTTAGAATTGTGAAGAAAGACTTATTGAAATCTGGTCCCAAATGGGATAAGAACCCACAACCAATGCTTTGAGGCAGTAAATGGATTGTATAAAGTTATTTTGGGTTAGATTATGTTATAATACAATGAATTTGATTAATTACAAGTCCTAGAGATGGATGAAGAATGTTTAGAAGTGTGAAGAAAGACTTATTGAAATATGGTCCCAAATGGGATAAGAACCCACAACCAATGCTTTGAGGCAGTAAATGGCTAGTATAAAGTTATTTCGGGTTAGAATATGTTATAATACAATGAATTTGATTGATTACAAGCCCTAGAGATGGATGAAGAATGTTTAGAAGTGTGAAGAAAGACTTATTGAAATCTTGTCCCAAATGGGATAAGAACCCACAACCAATGCTTTGAGGCAGTAAATGGCTTGTATAAAGTTATTTTGAGTTAGATTATGTTATAATACAATGAATTTGATTGATTACAAGTCCTAGAGATGGATGAAGAATGTTTAGAAGTGTGAAGAAAGACTTATTGAAATTTGGTCCCAAATGGGATAAGAACCCACAACCAATGCTTTGAGGCAGTAAATGGCTTGTATAAAGTTATTTCGGGTTAGAATATGTTATAATACAATGAATTTGATTGATTACAAGTCCTAGAGATGGATGAAGAATGTTTAGAAGTGTGAAGAAAGACTTATTGAAATCTGGTCCCAAATGGGATAAGAACCCACAACCATTGCTTTGAGACAGTAAATGGCTTGTATAAGGTTATTTTGGGTTAGAATATGTTATAATACAATGAATTTGATTGATTACAAGTGCTAGACATGGATGAAGAATGTTTAGAAGTGTAAAGAAATACTTATTGAAATCTGGTCCCAAATGGGATAAGAACCCACAACCAATGCTTTGAGGCAGTAAATGGATTGTATAAAGTTATTTTGGGTTAGAATATGTTATAATACAATGAATTTGATTGATTACAAGCCGTAGAGATGGATGAAGAATGTTTAGAAGTGTGAAGAAAGACTTATTGAAATCTTGTCCCAAATGGGATAAGAACCCACAACCAATGCTTTGAGGCAGTAAATGGCTTGTATAAAGTTATTTTGAGTTAGATTATGTTATAATACAATGAATTTGATTGATTACAAGTCCTAGAGATGGATGAAGAATGTTTAGAAGTGTGAAGAAAGACTTATTGAAATTTGGTCCCAAATGGGATAAGAACCCACAACCAATGCTTTGAGGCAGTAAATGGCTTGTATAAATTTATTTCGGGTTAGAATATGTTATAATACAATGAATTTGATTGATTACAAGTCCTAGAGATGGATGAAGAATGTTTAGAAGTGTGAAGAAAGACTTATTGAAATCTGGTCCCAAATGGGATAAGAACCCACAACCATTGCTTTGAGACAGTAAATGGCTTGTATAAGGTTATTTTGGGTTAGAATATGTTATAATACAATGAATTTGATTGATTACAAGTGCTAGACATGGATGAAGAATGTTTAGAAGTGTAAAGAAATACTTATTGAAATCTGGTCCCAAATGGGATAAGAACCCACAACCAATGCTTTGAGGCAGTAAATGGATTGTATAAAGTTATTTTGGGTTAGAATATGTTATAATACAATGAATTTGATTGATTACAAGCCCTAGAGATGGATGAAGAATGTTTAGAAGTGTGAAGAAAGACTTATTGAAATCTTGTCCCAAATAGGATAAGAACCCACAACCAATGCTTTGAGGCAGTAAATGGCTTGTATAAAGTTATTTTGGGTTAGAATATGTTATAATACAATGAATTTGATTAATTACAAGTCCTAGAGATGGATGAAGAATGTTTAGAAGTGTGAAGAAAGACTTATTGAAATATGGTCCCAAATGGGATAAGAACCCACAACCAATGCTTTGAGGCAGTAAATGGCTAGTATAAAGTTATTTCGGGTTAGAATATGTTATAATACAATGAATTTGATTGATTACAAGCCCTAGAGATGGATGAAGAATGTTTAGAAGTGTGAAGAAAGACTTATTGAAATCTTGTCCCAAATGGGATAAGAACCCACAACCAATGCTTTGAGGCAGTAAATGGCTTGTATAAAGTTATTTTGAGTTAGATTATGTTATAATACAATGAATTTGATTGATTACAAGTCCTAGAGATGAATGAAGAATGTTTAGAAGTGTGAAGAAAGACTTATTGAAATTTGGTCCCAAATGGGATAAGAACCCACAACCAATGCTTTGAGGCAGTAAATGGCTTGTATAAAGTTATTTCGGGTTAGAATATGTTATAATACAATGAATTTGATTGATTACAAGTCCTAGAGATGGATGAAGAATGTTTAGAAGTGTGAAGAAAGACTTATTGAAATCTGGTCCCAAATGGGATAAGAACCCACAACCATTGCTTTGAGACAGTAAATGGCTTGTATAAGGTTATTTTGGGTTAGAATATGTTATAATACAATGAATATGATTGATTACAAGTGCTAGACATGGATGAAGAATGTTTAGAAGTGTAAAGAAATACTTATTGAAATCTGGTCCCAAATGGGATAAGAACCCACAACCAATGCTTTGAGGCAGTAAATGGATTTTATAAAGTTATTTTGGGTTAGAATATGTTATAATACAATGAATTTGATTGATTACAAGCCCTAGAGATGGATGAAGAATGTTTAGAAGTGTGAAGAAAGACTTATTGAAACCTTGTCCCAAATAGGATAAGAACCCACAACCAATGCTTTGAGGCAGTAAATGGCTTGTATAAAGTTATTTTGGGTTAGAATATGTTATAATACAATGAATTTGATTAATTACAAGTCCTAGAGATGGATGAAGAATGTTTAGAAGTGTGAAGAAAGACTTATTGAAATCTGGTCCCAAATGGGATAAGAACCCAAAACCAATGCTTTGAGGCAGTAAATGGCTTGTATATAGTTATTTTGGGTTAGAATATGTTATAATACAATGAATTTGATTAATTACAAGTCCAAGAGATGGATGAAGAATGTTTAGAAGTGTGAAGAAAGACTTATTGAAATCTGGTCCCAAATGGGATAAGAACCCACAACCAATGCTTTGAGGCAGTAAATGGCTTGTATAAAGTTATTTCGGGTTAGAATATGTTATAATACAATGAATTTGATTGATTACAAGTCCTAGAGATGGATGAAGAATGTTTAGAAGTGTGAAGAAAGACTTATTGAAATCTGGTCCCAAATGGGATAAGAACCCACAACCAATGCTTTGAGGCTGTAAATGGATTGTATAAAGTTATTTTGGGTTAGAATATGTTATAATACAATGAATTTGATTGATTACAAGTGCTAGAGATGGATGAAGAATCTTTAGAAGTGTGAAGAAAGACTTGTTGAAATTTGGTCCCAAATGGGATAAGAACCCACAACCAATGCTTTGAGGCTGTAAATAGATTGTATAAAGTTATTTTAGGTTAGAATATGTTATAATACAATGAATTTGATTGATTACAAGTGCTAGAGATGGATAAAGAATGTCTAGAAGTGTGAAGAGAGACTTATTGAAATATGGTCCCAAATGGGATAAGAACCCACAACCAATGCTTTGAGGCAGTAAATGGCTAGTATAAAGTTATTTCGGGTTAGAATATGTTATAATACAATGAATTTGATTGATTACAAGCCCTAGAGATGGATGAAGAATGTTTAGAAGTGTGAAGAAAGACTTATTGAAATCTTGTCCCAAATGGGATAAGAACCCACAACCAATGCTTTGAGGCAGTAAATGGCTTGTATAAAGTTATTTTGGGTTAGATTATGTTATAATACAATGAATTTGATTGATTACAAGTCCTAGAGATGGATGAAGAATGTTTAGAAGTGTGAAGAAAGACTTATTGAAATCTGGTCCCAAATGGGATAAGAACCCACAACCAATGCTTTGAGGCAGTAAATGGCTTGTATAAAGTTATTTCGGGTTAGAATATGTTATAATACAATGAATTTGATTGATTACAAGTCCTAGAGATGGATGAAGAATGTTTAGAAGTGTGAAGAAAGACTTATTGAAATCTGGTCCCAAATGGGATAAGAACCCACAACCAATGCTTTGAGGCTGTAAATGGATTGTATAAAGTTATTTTGGGTTAGAATATGTTATAATACAATGAATTTGATTGATTACAAGTGCTAGAGATGGATGAAGAATCTTTAGAAGTGTGAAGAAAGACTTGTTGAAATTTGGTCCCAAATGGGATAAGAACCCACAACCAATGCTTTGAGGCTGTAAATAGATTGTATAAAGTTATTTTAGGTTAGAATATGTTATAATACAATGAATTTGATTGATTACAAGTGCTAGAGATGGATAAAGAATGTCTAGAAGTGTGAAGAGAGACTTATTGAAATATGGTCCCAAATGGGATAAGAACCCACAACCAATGCTTTGAGGCAGTAAATGGCTAGTATAAAGTTATTTCGGGTTAGAATATGTTATAATACAATGAATTTGATTGATTACAAGCCCTAGAGATGGATGAAGAATGTTTAGAAGTGTGAAGAAAGACTTATTGAAATCTTGTCCCAAATGGGATAAGAACCCACAACCAATGCTTTGAGGCAGTAAATGGCTTGTATAAAGTTATTTTGGGTTAGATTATGTTATAATACAATGAATTTGATTGATTACAAGTCCTAGAGATGGATGAAGAATGTTTAGAAGTGTGAAGAAAGACTTATTGAAATCTGGTCCCAAATGGGATAAGAACCCACAACCAATGCTTTGAGGCAGTAAATGGCTTGTATAAAGTTATTTCGGGTTAGAATATGTTATAATACAATGAATTTGATTGATTACAAGTCCTAGAGATGGATGAAGAATGTTTAGAAGTGTGAAGAAAGACTTATTGAAATCTGGTCCCAAATGGGATAAGAACCCACAACCAATGCTTTGAGACTGTAAATGGATTGTATAAAGTTATTTTGGGTTAGAATATGTTATAATACAATGAATTTGATTGATTACAAGTGCTAGAGATGGATGAAGAATCTTTAGAAGTGTGAAGAAAGACTTGTTGAAATTTGGTCCCAAATGGGATAAGAACCCACAACCAATGCTTTGAGGCTGTAAATAGATTGTATAAAGTTATTTTAGGTTAGAATATGTTATAATACAATGAATTTGATTGATTACAAGTGCTAGAGATGGATGAAGAATGTCTAGAAGTGTGAAGAGAGACTTATTGAAATATGGTCCCAAATGGGATAAGAACCCACAACCAATGCTTTGAGGCAGTAAATGGCTTGTATAAAGTTATTTCGGGTTAGAATATGTTATAATACAATGAATTTGATTGATTACAAGCCCTAGAGATGGATGAAGAATGTTTAGAAGTGTGAAGAAAGACTTATTGATATCTTGTCCCAAATGGGATAAGAACCCACAATCAATGCTTTGAGGCAGTAAAAGGCTTGTATAAAGTTATTTTGGGTTAGATTATGTTATAATACAATGACTTTGATTGATTACAAGTCCTAGAGATGGATGAAGAATGTTTAGAAGTGTGAAGAAAGACTTATTGAAATCTGGTCCCAAATGGGATAAGAACCCACAACCAATGCTTTGAGGCAGTAAACGGCTTGTATAAAGTTATTTTGGTTTAGAATATGTTATAATACAATGAATTTGATTGATTACAAGCCTTAGAGATGGATGAAGAATCTTTAGAATTGTGAAGAAATACTTATTGAAATATGGTCCCAAATGGGATAAGAACCCACAACCAATGCTATGAGGCAGTAAATGGCTTGTATAAAGTTATTTCGGGTTAGAATATGTTATAATACAATGAATTTGATTGATTACAAGTCCTAGAGATAGATGAAGAATGTTTAGAAGTGTGAAGAAAGACTTATTGAAATCTTGTCCCAAATGGGATAAGAACCCACAACCAATGCTTTGAGGCAGTAAATGGCTTGTATAAAGTTATTTTGGGTTAGAATATGTTATAATACAATGAATTTGATTGATTACAAGTCCTAGAGATGGATGAAGAATGTTTAGAAGTGTGAAGAAAGACTTATTGAAATCTTGGCCCAAATGGGATAAGACCCACAACCAATGCTTTGAGGCTGTAAATGGATTGTATAAAGTTACTTTGGGTTAGAATATGTTATAATACAATGAATTTGATTGATTACAAGTGCTAGAGATGGATGAAGAATCTTTAGAAGTGTGAAGAAAGACTTGTTGAAATTTGGTCCCAAATGGGATAAGAACCCACAACCAATGCTTTGAGGCTGTAAATAGATTGTATAAAGTTATTTTAGGTTAGAATATGTTATAATACAATGAATTTGATTGATTACAAGTGCTAGAGATGGATGAAGAATGTCTAGAAGTGTGAAGAAAGACTTATTGAAATCTGGTCCCAAATGGGATAAGAACCCACAACCATTGCTTTGAGACAGTAAATGGCTTGTATAAGGTTATTTTGGGTTAGAATATGTTATAATACAATGAATTTGATTGATTACAAGTGCTAGACATGGATGAAGAATGTTTAGAAGTGTAAAGAAATACTTATTGAAATCTGGTCCCAAATGGGATAAGAACCCACAACCAATGCTTTGAGGCAGTAAATGGATTGTATAAAGTTATTTTGGGTTAGACTATGTTATAATACAATGAATTTGATTGATTACAAGCCCTAGAGATGGATGAAGAATGTTTAGAAGTGTGAAGAAAGACTTATTGAAATCTTGTCCCAAATAGGATAAGAACCCACAACCAATGCTTTGAGGCAGTAAATGGCTTGTATAAAGTTATTTTGGGTTAGAATATGTTATAATACAATGAATTTGATTAATTACAAGTCCTAGAGATGGATGAAGAATGTTTAGAAGTGTGAAGAAAGACTTATTGAAATCTGGTCCCAAATGGGATAAGAACCCACAACCAATGCTTTGAGGCAGTAAATGGCTTGTATAAAGTTATTTTGGGTTAGAATATGTTATAATACAATGAATTTGATTAATTACAAGTCCAAGAGATGGATGAAGAATGTTTAGAAGTGTGAAGAAAGACTTATTGAAATCTGGTCCCAAATGGGATAAGAACCCACAACCAATGCTTTGAGGCAGTAAATGACTTGTATAAAGTTATTTCGGGTTAGAATATGTTATAATACAATGAATTTGATTGATTACAAGTCCTAGAGATGGATGAAGAATGTTTAGAAGTGTGAAGAAAGACTTATTGAAATCTGGTCCCAAATGGGATAAGAACCCACAACCAATGCTTTGAGGCTGTAAATGGATTGTATAAAGTTATTTTGGGTTAGAATATGTTATAATACAATGAATTTGATTGATTACAAGTGCTAGAGATGGATGAAGAATCTTTAGAAGTGTGAAGAAAGACTTGTTGAAATTTGGTCCCAAATGGGATAAGAACCCACAACCAATGCTTTGAGGCTGTAAATAGATTGTATAAAGTTATTTTAGGTTAGAATATGTTATAATACAATGAATTTGATTGATTACAAGTGCTAGAGATGGATGAAGAATGTCTAGAAGTGTGAAGAGAGACTTATTGAAATATGGTCCCAAATGGGATAAGAACCCACAACCAATGCTTTGAGGCAGTAAATGGCTTGTATAAAGTTATTTCGGGTTAGAATATGTTATAATACAATGAATTTGATTGATTACAAGCCCTAGAGATGGATGAAGAATGTTTAGAAGTGTGAAGAAAGACTTATTGATATCTTGTCCCAAATGGGATAAGAACCCACAATCAATGCTTTGAGGCAGTAAAAGGCTTGTATAAAGTTATTTTGGGTTAGATTATGTTATAATACAATGACTTTGATTGATTACAAGTCCTAGAGATGGATGAAGAATGTTTAGAAGTGTGAAGAAAGACTTATTGAAATCTGGTCCCAAATGGGATAAGAACCCACAACCAATGCTTTGAGGCAGTAAACGGCTTGTATAAAGTTATTTTGGTTTAGAATATGTTATAATACAATGAATTTGATTGATTACAAGCCTTAGAGATGGATGAAGAATCTTTAGAATTGTGAAGAAATACTTATTGAAATATGGTCCCAAATGGGATAAGAACCCACAACCAATGCTATGAGGCAGTAAATGGCTTGTATAAAGTTATTTCGGGTTAGAATATGTTATAATACAATGAATTTGATTGATTACAAGTCCTAGAGATAGATGAAGAATGTTTAGAAGTGTGAAGAAAGACTTATTGAAATCTTGTCCCAAATGGGATAAGAACCCACAACCAATGCTTTGAGGCAGTAAATGGCTTGTATAAAGTTATTTTGGGTTAGAATATGTTATAATACAATGAATTTGATTGATTACAAGTCCTAGAGATGGATGAAGAATGTTTAGAAGTGTGAAGAAAGACTTGTTGAAGTTTTGTCCCAAATGGGATAAGACCCACAACCAATGCTTTGAGGCAGTAAATGGATTGTATAAAGTTATTTTGGGTTAGAATATGTTATAACACAATGAATTTGATTGATTACAAGTGCTAGAGATGGATGAAGAATCTTTAGAAGTGTGAAGAAAGACTTGTTGAAATTTGGTCCCAAATGGGATAAGAACCCACAACCAATGCTTTGAGGCTGTAAATAGATTGTATAAAGTTATTTTAGGTTAGAATATGTTATAATACAATGAATTTGATTGATTACAAGTGCTAGAGATGGATGAAGAATGTCTAGAAGTGTGAAGAAAGACTCGCTGAAATCTGGCCCCAAATGGGATAAGACGCCACAACCATTGCTTTGAGGCAGTAAATGGCTTGTATAAGGTTATTTTGGGTTAGAATATGTTATAATACAATGAATTTGATTGATTACAAGTGCTAGACATGGATGAAGAATGTTTAGAAGTGTAAAGAAATACTTATTGAAATCTGGTCCCAAATGGGATAAGAACCCACAACCAATGCTTTGAGGCAGTAAATGGATTGTATAAAGTTATTTTGGGTTAGACTATGTTATAATACAATGAATTTGATTGATTACAAGCCCTAGAGATGGATGAAGAATGTTTAGAAGTGTGAAGAAAGACTTATTGAAATCTTGTCCCAAATAGGATAAGAACCCACAACCAATGCTTTGAGGCAGTAAATGGCTTGTATAAAGTTATTTTGGGTTAGAATATGTTATAATACAATGAATTTGATTAATTACAAGTCCTAGAGATGGATGAAGAATGTTTAGAAGTGTGAAGAAAGACTTATTGAAATCTGGTCCCAAATGGGATAAGAACCCACAACCAATGCTTTGAGGCAGTAAATGGCTTGTATAAAGTTATTTTGGGTTAGAATATGTTATAATACAATGAATTTGATTAATTACAAGTCCAAGAGATGGATGAAGAATGTTTAGAAGTGTGAAGAAAGACTTATTGAAATCTGGTCCCAAATGGGATAAGAACCCACAACCAATGCTTTGAGGCAGTAAATGGCTTGTATAAAGTTATTTCGGGTTAGAATATGTTATAATACAATGAATTTGATTGATTACAAGTCCTAGAGATGGATGAAGAATGTTTAGAAGTGTGAAGAAAGACTTGTTGAAATCTGGTCCCAAATGGGATAAGAACCCACAACCAATGCTTTGAGGCTGTAAATGGATTGTATAAAGTTATTTTGGGTTAGAATATGTTATAATACAATGAATTTGATTGATTACAAGTGCTAGAGATGGATGAAGAATGTTTAGAAGTGTGAAGAAAGACTTGTTGAAATTTGGTCCCAAATGGGATAAGAACCCACAACCAATGCTTTGAGGCTGTAAATAGATTGTATAAAGTTATTTTAGGTTAGAATATGTTATAATACAATGAATTTGATTGATTACAAGTGCTAGAGATGGATGAAGAATGTTTAGAAGTGAATAGAAAGACTTGTTGATATTTGTTCCCAAATGGGATAAGAACCCACAACCAATGCTTTGAGGCAGTAAATGGCTTGTATAAAGTTATTTCGGGTTAGAATATGTTATAATACAATGAATTTGATTGATTACAAGCCCTAGAGATGGATGAAGAATGTTTAGAAGTGTGAAGAAAGACTTATTGATATCTTGTCCCAAATGGGATAAGAACCCACAATCAATGCTTTGAGGCAGTAAAAGGCTTGTATAAAGTTATTTTGGGTTAGATTATGTTATAATACAATGACTTTGATTGATTACAAGTCCTAGAGATGGATGAAGAATGTTTAGAAGTGTGAAGAAAGACTTATTGAAATCTGGTCCCAAATGGGATAAGAACCCACAACCAATGCTTTGAGGCAGTAAATGGATTGTATAAAGTTATTTTGGGTTAGATTATGTTATAATACAATGAATTTGATTAATTACAAGTCCTAGAGATGGATGAAGAATGTTTAGAAGTGTGAAGAAAGAATTATTGAAATCTGGTCCCAAATGGGATAAGAACCCACAACCAATGCTTTGAGGCAGTAAACGGCTTGTATAAAGTTATTTTGGTTTAGAATATGTTATAATACAATGAATTTGATTGATTACAAGCCTTAGAGATGGATGAAGAATCTTTAGAATTGTGAAGAAATACTTATTGAAATATGGTCCCAAATGGGATAAGAACCCACAACCAATGCTATGAGGCAGTAAATGGCTTGTATAAAGTTATTTCGGGTTAGAATATGTTATAATACAATGAATTTGATTGATTACAAGTCCTAGAGATAGATGAAGAATGTTTAGAAGTGTGAAGAAAGACTTATTGAAATCTTGTCCCAAATGGGATAAGAACCCACAACCAATGCTTTGAGGCAGTAAATGGCTTGTATAAAGTTATTTTGGGTTAGAATATGTTATAATACAATGAATTTGATTGATTACAAGTCCTAGAGATGGATGAAGAATGTTTAGAAGTGTGAAGAAAGACTTATTGAAATCTTGGCCCAAATGGGATAAGAACACACAACCATTGCTTTGAGGCAGTAAAAGGCTTATATAAAGTTATTTTGGGTTAGAATATGTTATAATACAATGAATTTGATTGATTACAAGTGCTAGAGATGGATGAAGAATCTTTAGAAGTGTGAAGAAAGACTTGTTGAAATTTGGTCCCAAATGGGATAAGAACCCACAACCAATGCTTTGAGGCTGTAAATAGATTGTATAAAGTTATTTTAGGTTAGAATATGTTATAATACAATGAATTTGATTGATTACAAGTGCTAGAGATGGATGAAGAATGTCTAGAAGTGTGAAGAAAGACTTATTGAAATCTGGTCCCAAATGGGATAAGAACCCACAACCATTGCTTTGAGGCAGTAAATGGCTTGTATAAGGTTATTTTGGGTTAGAATATGTTATAATACAATGAATTTGATTGATTACAAGTGCTAGACATGGATGAAGAATGTTTAGAAGTGTAAAGAAATACTTATTGAAATCTGGTCCCAAATGGGATAAGAACCCACAACCAATGCTTTGAGGCAGTAAATGGATTGTATAAAGTTATTTTGGGTTAGAATATGTTATAATACAATGAATTTGATTGATTACAAGCCCTAGAGATGGATGAAGAATGTTTAGAAGTGTGAAGAAAGACTTATTGAAATCTTGTCCCAAATAGGATAAGAACCCACAACCAATGCTTTGAGGCAGTAAATGGCTTGTATAAAGTTATTTTGGGTTAGAATATGTTATAATACAATGAATTTGATTAATTACAAGTCCTAGAGATGGATGAAGAATGTTCAGAAGTGTGAAGAAAGACTTATTGAAATCTGGTCCCAAATGGGATAAGAACCCACAACCAATGCTTTGAGGCAGTAAATGGCTTGTATAAAGTTATTTTGGGTTAGAATATGTTATAATACAATGAATTTGATTGATTACAAGTGCTAGAGATGGATGAAGAATGTTTAGAAGTGTGAAGAAAGACTTGTTGAAATCTGGTCCCAAATGGGATAAGAACCCACAACCAATGCTTTGAGGCAGTAAATGGCTTGTATAAAGTTATTTTGGGTTAGAATATGTTATAATACAATGAATTTGATTGATTACAAGTCCTAGAGATGGATGAAGAATGTTTAGAAGTGTGAAGAAAGACTTGTTGAAATCTGGTCCCAAATGGGATAAGAACCCACAACCAATGCTTTGAGGCAGTAAATGGCTTGTATAAGGTTATTTTGGGTTAGATTATGTTATAATACAATGAATTTGATTGATTACAAGTCCTAGAGATGGATGAAGAATGTTTAGAAGTGTGAAGAAAGACTTGTTGAAATTTGGTCCCAAATGGGATAAGAACCCACAACCAATGCGTTGAGGCAGTAAATAGCTTGTACAAAGTTGTTTTGGGTTAGAATATGTTATAATACAATGAATTTGATTAATTACAAGTCCTAGAGATGGATGAAGAATGTTTAGAAGTGTGAAGAAACACTTATTGAAATCTGGTCCCAAATGGGATAAGAACCCACAACCAATGCTTTGAGGCAGTAAATGGCTTGTATAAAGTTATTTTGGGTTAGAATATGTTATAATACAATGAATTTGATTGATTACAAGTCCTAGAGATGGATGAAGAATGTTTAAAAGTGTGAAGAAAGACTTGTTGAAATCTGGTCCCAAATGGGATAAGAACCCACAACCAATGCTTTGAGGCAGTAAATGGCTTGTATAAAGTAATTTTTGGGTTATAATATGTTATAATACAATGAATTTGATTGATTACAAGTGCTAGAGATGGATGAAGAATGTTTAGAAGTGTGAAGAAAGACTTGTTGAAGTTGGTCTCAAATAGGATAAAAATCCACAACAATTGCTTTGAGGCAGTAAATGGCTTATATAAAGTTATTTTGGGTTAGAACATGTTATAATACAATTAATTTGATTGATTACAAGTGCTAGAGATGGATGAAGAATGTTTAGAAGTGTGGAGAAAGACTTGTTGAAATTTGGTCCCAAATGGGATAAGAACCCACAACCATTGCTTTGAGGCAGTAAATGGCTTGTATAAAGTTATTTTGGGTTAGAATATGTTATAATACAATGAATTTGATTGATTAAAAGTCAAAGGGATGGATGAAGAATGTTTTTAAATGTGAAGAAAGACTTGTTGAAATTTGGTTCCAAATGGGATAAGAACCCTAAACCATTGCTTTTAGGCAGTAAATGGCTTGTATAAAGTTATTTTGGGTTAGAATATGTTATAATACAATGAATTTGATTGATTAAAAGTTATAGAGATGGATGAAAAATGTTTAGAAGTGTGAAGAAAGACTTGTTGAAATTTTGTCCCAAATGGGATAAGAACCCACAACCATTGCTTTGAGTCAGTAAATGTCTTGTATAAAGTTATTTTGGGTTATAATATGTTATAATACAATGAATTTGATTGATTACAAGTCCTAGAGATGGATGAAGAATGTTTAGAAGTGTGAAGAAACACTTATTGAAATTTGGTCCCAAATGGGATAAGAACCCAAAACCATTGCTTTGAGGCAGTAAATGGCTTCTATAAAGTTATTTTGGGTTAGAATATATTATACTAAAATGAATTTTGATTGATTACAAGTCCTAGAGATGGATGAAGAATGTTTAGAAGTGTGAACAAAGGCTTGTTGAAATTTGGTCCCAAATGGGATAAGAACCCACAACCATTGCTTTGAGGCAGTAAATGGCTTGTATAAAGTTATTTTAGTTTAGAATATGTTATAATACAATGAATTTGATTGATTACAAGTCCTAGAGATGGATGAAAAATGTTTAGAAGTGTGAAGAAAGACTTGTTGAAATTTGGTCCCAAATGGGATAAGAACCCACAACCATTGCTTTGAGGCAGTAAATGGCTTGTATAAAGTTATTTTGGGTTAGAATATGTTATAATACAATGAATTTGATTGATTACAAGTCCTAGAGATGGATGAAGAATGTTTAGAAGTGTGAAGAAAGACTTGTTGAAATTTGGTCCCAAATGGGATAAGAACCCACAACCCTTGCTTAGAGGCAGTAAATAGCTTGTATAAAGTTATTTTGGGTTAGAATATGTTATAATGCAATGAATTTGTTTGATTACAAGTGCTAGAGATGGATGAAGACTGTTTAGAAGTGTGAAGAAAGACTTGTTGAAATTTGGTCTCAAATGGGATAAGAATCCACAACCAATTCTTTGAGGCAATAAATGGCTCGTAAACAGTTGTTTTGGGTTAGAATATGTTATAATGCAATGAATTTGATTGATTACAAGTGCTAGAGATGGATGAAGAATGTTTAGAAGTGTGAAGAAAGACTTGTTGAAATTTAGTCCCAAATGGGATAAGAACGCACAACCATTGCTTTGAGGCAGTAAATAGCTTGTATAAAGTTATTTTGGGTTAGAATATGTTACAATAGAATGAATTTGATTGATTACAAGTGCTAGAGATGGATGAAGAATGTTTAGAAGTGTGAAGAAAGACTTGTTGAAATCTGGTCCCAAATGGGATAAGAACCCACAACCATTGCTTTGAGGCAGTAAATAGCTTGTATAAAGTTATTTTGGGTTAGAATATGTTATAATAGAATGAATTTGATTGATTACAAGTGCTAGAGATGGATGAAGACTGTTTAGAAGTGTGAAGAAAGACTTGTTGAAATTTGGTCCCAAATGGGATAAGAACCCACAACCATTGCTTTGAGGCAGTAAATGGCTTGTATAAAGTTATTTTGGGTTAGAATATGTTATAATACAATGAATTTGATTGATTACAAGTCCTAGAGATGGATGAAGAATGTTTAGAAGTGTGAAGAAAGACTTATTGAAATTTGGTCCCAAATGGGATAAGAACCCACAACCAATGCTTTGAGGCAGTAAATGGCTTGTATAAAGTTATTTTGGGTTAGAATATGTTATAATACAATGAATTTGATTAATTACAAGTGCTAGAGATGGATGAAGAATGTTTAGAAGTGTGAAGAAAGACTTGTTGAAATCTGGTCCCAAATGGGATAAGAACCCACAACCAATGCTTTGAGGCAGTAAATGGCTTGTATAAAGTTATTTTGGGTTAGAATATGTTATAATACAATGAATTTGATTGATTACAAGTCCTAGAGATGGATGAAGAATGTTTAGAAGTGTGAAGAAAGACTTGTTGAAATCTGGTCCCAAATGGGATAAGAACCCACAACCAATGCTTTGAGGCAGTAAATGGCTTGTATAAAGTTATTTTGGGTTAGAATATGTTATAATACAATGAATTTGATTGATTACAAGTCCTAGAGATGGATGAAGAATGTTTAGAAGTGTGAAGAAAGACTTGTTGAAATCTGGTCCCAAATGGGATAAGAACCCACAACCAATGCTTTGAGGCAGTAAATGGCTTGTATAAAGTTATTTTGGGTTAGAATATGTTATAATACAATGAATTTGATTGATTACAAGTGCTAGAGATGGATGAAGAATGTTTAGAAGTGTGAAGAAAGACTTGTTGAAATCTGGTCCCAAATGGGATAAGAACCCACAACCAATGCTTTGAGGCAGTAAATGGCTTGTATAAAGTTATTTTGGGTTAGAATATGTTATAATACAATGAATTTGATTGATTACAAGTCCTAGAGATGGATGAAGAATGTTTAGAAGTGTGAAGAAAGACTTATTGAAATTTGGTCCCAAATGGGATAAGAACCCACAACCAATGCTTTGAGGCAGTAAATGGCTTGTATAAAGTTATTTTGGGTTAGAATATGTTATAATACAATGAATTTGATTGATTACAAGTCCTAGAGATGGATGAAGAATGTTTAGAAGTGTGAAGAAAGACTTATTGAAATTTGGTCCCAAATGGGATAAGAACCCACAACCAATGCTTTGAGGCAGTAAATGGCTTGTATAAAGTTATTTTGGGTTAGAATATGTTATAATACAATGAATTTGATTGATTACAAGTGCTAGAGATGGATGAAGAATGTTTAGAAGTGTGAAGAAAGACTTGTTGAAATTTGGTCCCAAATGGGATAAGAACCCACAACCAATGCTTTGAGGCAGTAAATGGCTTGTATAAAGTTATTTTAGGTTAGAATATGTTATAATACAATGAATTTGATTGATTACAAGTGCTAGAGATGGATGAAGAATGTTTAGAAGTGTGAAGAAAGACTTGTTGAAATCTGGTCCCAAATGGGATAAGAACCTACAACCATTGCTTTGAGACAGTAAATGGCTTGTATAAAGTTATTTTGGGTTAGAATATGTTATAATACAATGAATTTGATTGATTACAAGTGCTAGAGATGGATGAAGAATGTTTAGAAGTGTGAAGAAAGACTTGTTGAAATCTGGTCCCAAATGGGATAAGAACCCACAACCAATGCTTTGAGGCAGTAAATGGATTGTATAAAGTTATTTTGGGTTAGAATATGTTATAATACAATGAATTTGATTGATTACAAGCCCTAGAGATGGATGAAGAATGTTTAGAAGTGTGAAGAAAGACTTATTGAAATCTGGTCCCAAATGGGATAAGAACCCACAACCAATGCTTTGAGGCAGTAAATGGCTTGTATAAAGTTATTTTGGGTTAGAATATGTTATAATACAATGAATTTGATTGATTACAAGTCCTAGAGATGGATGAAGAATGTTTAGAAGTGTGAAGAAAGACTTGTTGAAATCTGGTCCCAAATGGGATAAGAACCCACAACCAATGCTTTGAGGCAGTAAATGGCTTGTATAAAGTTATTTTGGGTTAGAATATGTTATAATACAATGAATTTGATTAATTACAAGTCCAAGAGATGGATGAAGAATGTTTAGAAGTGTGAAGAAAGACTTATTGAAATCTGGTCCCAAATGGGATAAGAACCCACAACCAATGCTTTGAGGCAGTAAAAGGCTTGTATAAAGTTATTTTGGGTTAGATTATGTTATAATACAATGAATTTGATTGATTACAAGTCCTAGAGATGGATGAAGAATGTTTAGAAGTGTGAAGAAAGACTTATTGAAATCTGGTCCCAAATGGGATAAGAACCACACAACTAATGCTTTGAGGCAGTAAATGGCTTGTCTAAAGTTATTTTGGGTTAGAATATGTTATAATACAATGAATTTGATTGATTAAAAGTCCTAGAGATGGATGAAGAATGTTTAGAATTGTGAAGAAAGACTTATTGAAATCTGGTCCCAAATGGGATAAGAACCCACAACCAATGCTTTGAGGCAGTAAATGGCTTGTATAAAGTTATTTTGGGTTAGATTATGTTATAATACAATGAATTTGATTAATTACAAGTCCTAGAGATGGATGAAGAATGTTTAGAAGTGTGAAGAAAGACTTATTGAAATATGGTCCCAAATGGGATAAGAACCCACAACCAATGCTTTGAGGCAGTAAATGGCTTGTATAAAGTTATTTTGGGTTAGAATATGTTATAATACAATGAATTTGATTGATTACAAGCCCTAGAGATGGATGAAGAATGTTTAGAAGTGTGAAGAAAGACTTATTGAAATCTGGTCCGAAATAGGATAAGAACCCACAACCAATGCTTTGAGGCAGTAAATGGCTTGTATAAAGTTATTTTGGGTTAGAATATGTTATAATACAATGAATTTGATTGATTACAAGTCCTAGAGATGGATGAAGAATGTTTAGAAGTGTGAAGAAAGACTTGTTGAAATCTGGTCCCAAATGGGATAAGAACCCACAACCAATGCTTTGAGGCAGTAAATGGCTTGTATAAAGTTATTTTGGGTTAGAATATGTTATAATACAATGAATTTGATTAATTACAAGTCCTAGAGATGGATGAAGAATGTTTGGAAGTGTGAAGAAAGACTTATTGAAATCTGGTCCCAAATGGGATAAGAACCCACAATCAATGCTTTGAGGCAGTAAAAGGCTTGTATAAAGTTATTTTGGGTTAGATTATGTTATAATACAATGAATTTGATTGATTACAAGTCCTAGAGATGGATGAAGAATGTTTAGAAGTGTGAAGAAAGACTTGTTGAAATCAGGTCCCAAATGGGATAAGAACCCACAACCAATGCTTTGAGGCAGTAAATGGCTTGTCTAAAGTTATTTTGGGTTAGAATATGTTATAATACAATGAATTTGATTGATTAAAAGTCCTAGAGATGGATGAAGAATGTTTAGAATTGTGAAGAAAGACTTATTGAAATCTGGTCCCAAATGGGATAAGAACCCACAACCAATGCTTTCAGGCAGTAAATGGATTGTATAAAGTTATTTTGGGTTAGATTATGTTATAATACAATGAATTTGATTAATTACAAGTCCTAGAGATGGATGAAGAATGTTTAGAAGTGTGAAGAAAGACTTATTGATATATGGTCCCAAATGGGATAAGAACCCACAACCAATGCTTTGAGGCAGTAAATGGCTAGTATAAAGTTATTTCGGGTTAGAATATGTTATAATACAATGAATTTGATTGATTACAAGCCCTAGAGATGGATGAAGAATGTTTAGAAGTGTGAAGAAAGACTTATTGAAATCTTGTCCCAAATGGGATAAGAACCCACAACCAATGCTTTGAGGCAGTAAATGGCTTGTATAAAGTTATTTTGGGTTAGATTATGTTATAATACAATGAATTTGATTGATTACAAGTCCTAGAGATGGATGAAGAATGTTTAGAAGTGTGAAGAAAGACTTATTGAAATCTGGTCCCAAATGGGATAAGAACCCACAACCAATGCTTTGAGGCAGTAAATGGCTTGTATAAAGTTATTTCGGGTTAGAATATGTTATAATACAATGAATTTGATTGATTACAAGTCCTAGAGATGGATGAAGAATGTTTAGAAGTGTGAAGAAAGACTTGTTGAAATCTGGTCCCAAATGGGATAAGAACCCACAACCAATGCTTTGAGGCTGTAAATGGATTGTATAAAGTTATTTTGGGTTAGAATATGTTATAATACAATGAATTTGATTGATTACAAGTGCTAGAGATGGATGAAGAATGTTTAGAAGTGTGAAGAAAGACTTGTTGAAATTTGGTCCCAAATGGGATAAGAACCCACAACCAATGCTTTGAGGCTGTAAATAGATTGTATAAAGTTATTTTAGGTTAGAATATGTTATAATACAATGAATTTGATTGATTCCAAGTGCTAGAGATGGATGAAGAATGTCTAGAAGTGTGAAGAAAGACTTATTGAAATATGGTCCCAAATGGGATAAGAACCCACAACCAATGCTTTGAGGCAGTAAATGGCTTGTATAAAGTTATTTCGGGTTAGAATATGTTATAATACAATGAATTTGATTGATTACAAGCCCTAGAGATGGATGAAGAATGTTTAGAAGTGTGAAGAAAGACTTATTGATATCTTGTCCCAAATGGGATAAGAACCCACAATCAATGCTTTGAGGCAGTAAAAGGCTTGTATAAAGTTATTTTGGGTTAGATTATGTTATAATACAATGAATTTGATTGATTACAAGTCCTAGAGATGGATGAAGAATGTTTAGAAGTGTGAAGAAAGACTTATTGAAATCTGGTCCCAAATGGGATAAGAACCCACAACCAATGCTTTGAGGCAGTAAACGGCTTGTATAAAGTTATTTTGGGTTAGAATATGTTATAATACAATGAATTTGATTGATTACAAGCCTTAGAGATGGATGAAGAATCTTTAGAAGTCTGAAGAAATACTTATTGAAATATGGTCCCAAATGGGATAAGAACCCACAACCAATGCTTTGAGGCAGTAAATGGCTTGTATAAAGTTATTTTGGGTTAGAATATGTTATAATACAATGAATTTGATTGATTACAAGTCCTAGACATGGATGAAGAATGTTTAGAAGTGTGAAGAAAGACTTATTGAAATCTGGTCCCAAATGGGATAAGAACCCACAACCAATGCTTTGAGGCAGTAACCGGCTTGTATAAAGTTATTTTGGGTTAGAATATGTTATAATACAATGAATTTGATTGATTACAAGCCTTAGAGATGGATGAAGAATCTTTAGAAGTGTGAAGAAAGACTTGTTGAAATCTGGTCCCAAATGGGATAAGAACCCACAACCATTGCTTTGAGGCAGTAAATGGCTTGTATAAAGTTATTTTGGGTTAGAATATGTTATAATACAATGAATTTGATTGATTAAAAGTCAAAGAGATGGATCAAGAATGTTTAGAAATGTGAAGAAAGACTTGTTGAAATTTGGTTCCAAATGGGATAAGAACCCACAACCATTGCTTTGAGGCAGTAAATGGCTTGTATAAAGTTATTTTGGGTTAGAATATGTTATAATACAATGAATTTGATTGATTACAAGTCTTAGAGATAGATGAAGAATGTATAGAAGTGTGAAGAAACACTTATTGAAATTTGGTCCCAAATGGGATAAGAACCCACAACCATTGCTTCGAGGCAGTAAATGACTTGTCGAAAGTTATTTTGGGTTAGAATATGTTATAATACAATGAATTTGATTGATTACAAGCCCAAGAGGAGGATAAAGAATGTAAAGAAGAGTGAAGAAAGACTTATTGAAATCTTGTCCCAAATGGGATAAGAACCCACAACCAATGCTTTGAGGCAGTAAATGGCTTGTATAAAGTTATTTTGAGTTAGATTATGTTATAATACAATGAATTTGATTGATTACAAGTCCTAGAGATGGATGAAGAATGTTTAGAAGTGTGAAGAAAGACTTGTTGAAATTTGGTCCCAAATGGGATAAGAACCCACAACCAATGCTTTGAGGCAGTAAATGGCTTGTATAAAGTTATTTCGGGTTAGAATATGTTATAATACAATGAATTTGATTGATTACAAGTCCTAGAGATGGATGAAGAATGTTTAGAAGTGTGAAGAAAGACTTGTTGAAATCTGGTCCCAAATGGGATAAGAACCCACAACCAATGCTTTGAGGCTGTAAATGGATTGTATAAAGTTATTTTGGGTTAGAATATGTTATAATACAATGAATTTGATTGATTACAAGTGCTAGAGATGGATGAAGAATCTTTAGAAGTGTGAAGAAAGACTTGTTGAAATTTGGTCCCAAATGGGATAAGAACCCACAACCAATGCTTTGAGGCTGTAAATAGATTGTATAAAGTTATTTTAGGTTAGAATATGTTATAATACAATGAATTTGATTGATTACAAGTGCTAGAGATGGATGAAGAATGTCTAGAAGTGTGAAGAAAGACTTATTGAAATATGGTCCCAAATGGGATAAGAACCCACAACCAATGCTTTGAGGCAGTAAATGGCTTGTATAAAGTTATTTCGGGTTAGAATATGTTATAATACAATGAATTTGATTGATTACAAGCCCTAGAGATGGATGAAGAATGTTTAGAAGTGTGAAGAAAGACTTATTGATATCTTGTCCCAAATGGGATAAGAATCCACAATCAATGCTTTGAGGCAGTAAAAGGCTTGTATAAAGTTATTTTGGGTTAGATTATGTTATAATACAATGAATTTGATTGATTACAAGTCCTAGAGATGGATGAAGAATGTTTAGAAGTGTGAAGAAAGACTTATTGAAATCTGGTCCCAAATGGGATAAGAACCCACAACCAATGCTTTGAGGCAGTAAACGGCTTGTATAAAGTTATTTTGGGTTAGAATATGTTATAATACAATGAATTTGATTGATTACAAGCCTTAGAGATGGATGAAGAATCTTTAGAATTGTGAAGAAATACTTATTGAAATATGGTCCCAAATGGGATAAGAACCCACAACCAATGCTTTGAGGCAGTAAACGGCTTGTATAAAGTTATTTTGGTTTAGAATATGTTATAATACAATGAATTTGATTGATTACAAGCCTTAGAGATGGATGAAGAATCTTTAGAATTGTGAAGAAATACTTATTGAAATATGGTCCCAAATGGGATAAGAACCCACAACCAATGCTATGAGGCAGTAAATGGCTTGTATAAAGTTATTTTGGTTTAGAATATGTTATAATACAATGAATTTGATTGATTACAAGCCTTAGAGATGGATGAAGAATCTTTAGAATTGTGAAGAAATACTTATTGAAATATGGTCCCAAATGGGATAAGAACCCACAACCAATGCTATGAGGCAGTAAATGGCTTGTATAAAGTTATTTCGGGTTAGAATATGTTATAATACAATGAATTTGATTGATTACAAGTCCTAGAGATAGATGAAGAATGTTTAGAAGTGTGAAGAAAGACTTATTGAAATCTTGTCCCAAATGGGATAAGAACCCACAACCAATGCTTTGAGGCAGTAAATGGCTTGTATAAAGTTATTTTGGGTTAGAATATGTTATAATACAATGAATTTGATTGATTACAAGTCCTAGAGATGGATGAAGAATGTTTAGAAGTGTGAAGAAAGACTTATTGAAATCTTGGCCCAAATGGGATAAGACCCACAACCAATGCTTTGAGGCTGTAAATGGATTGTATAAAGTTATTTTGGGTTAGAATATGTTATAATACAATGAATTTGATTGATTACAAGTGCTAGAGATGGATGAAGAATCTTTAGAAGTGTGAAGAAAGACTTGTTGAAATTTGGTCCCAAATGGGATAAGAACCCACAACCAATGCTTTGAGGCTGTAAATAGATTGTATAAAGTTATTTTAGGTTAGAATATGTTATAATACAATGAATTTGATTGATTACAAGTGCTAGAGATGGATGAAGAATGTCTAGAAGTGTGAAGAAAGACTTATTGAAATCTGGTCCCAAATGGGATAAGAACCCACAACCATTGCTTTGAGACAGTAAATGGCTTGTATAAGGTTATTTTGGGTTAGAATATGTTATAATACAATGAATTTGATTGATTACAAGTGCTAGACATGGATGAAGAATGTTTAGAAGTGTAAAGAAATACTTATTGAAATCTGGTCCCAAATGGGATAAGAACCCACAACCAATGCTTTGAGGCAGTAAATGGATTGTATAAAGTTATTTTGGGTTAGAATATGTTATAATACAATGAATTTGATTGATTACAAGCCCTAGAGATGGATGAAGAATGTTTAGAGGTGTGACGAAAGACTTATTGAAATCTTGTCCCAAATAGGATAAGAACCCACAACCAATGCTTTGAGGCATGAAATGGCTTGTATAAAGTTATTTTGGGTTAGAATATGTTATAATACAATGAATTTGATTAATTACAAGTCCTAGAGATGGATGAAGAATGTTCAGAAGTGTGAAGAAAGACTTATTGAAATCTGGTCCCAAATGGGATAAGAACCCACAACCAATGCTTTGAGGCAGTAAATGGCTTGTATAAAGTTATTTTGGGTTAGAATATGTTATAATACAATGAATTTGATTAATTACAAGTCCAAGAGATGGATGAAGAATGTTTAGAAGTGTGAAGAAAGACTTATTGAAATCTGGTCCCAAATGGGATAAGAACCCACAACCAATGCTTTGAGGCAGTAAAAGGCTTGTATAAAGTTATTTTGGGTTAGATTATGTTATAATACAATGAATTTGATTGATTACAAGTCCTAGAGATGGATGAAGAATGTTTAGAAGTGTGAAGAAAGACTTATTGAAATCTGGTCCCAAATGGGATAAGAACACACAACCAATGCTTTGAGGCAGTAAATGGCTTGTCTAAAGTTATTTTGGGTTAGAATATGTTATAATACAATGAATTTGATTGATTAAAAGTCCTAGAGATGGATGAAGAATGTTTAGAATTGTGAAGAAAGACTTATTGAAATCTGGTCCCAAATGGGATAAGAACCCACAACCAATGCTTTGAGGCAGTAAATGGATTGTATAAAGTTATTTTGGGTTAGATTATGTTATAATACAATGAATTTGATTAATTACAAGTCCTAGAGATGGATGAAGAATGTTTAGAAGTGTGAAAAAAGACTTATTGAAATATGGTCCCAAATGGGATAAGAACCCACAACCAATGCTTTGAGGCAGTAAATGGCTAGTATAAAGTTATTTCGGGTTAGAATATGTTATAATACAATGAATTTGATTGATTACAAGCCCTAGAGATGGATGAAGAATGTTTAGAAGTGTGAAGAAAGACTTATTGAAATCTGGTCCGAAATAGGATAAAAACCCACAACCAATGCTTTGAGGCAGTAAATGGCTTCTATAAAGTTATTTTGGGTTAGAATATGTTATAATACAATGAATTTGATTGATTACAAGTCCTAGAGATGGATGAAGAATGTTTAGAAGTGTGAAGAAAGACTTATTGAAATCTGGTCCCAAATGGGATAAGAACCCACAACCAATGCTTTGAGGCAGTAAATGGCTTGTATAAAGTTATTTTGGGTTAGAATATGTTATAATACAATGAATTTGATTAATTACAAGTCCAAGAGATGGATGAAGAATGTTTAGAAGTGTGAAGAAAGACTTATTGAAATCTGGTCCCAAATGGGATAAGAACCCACAATCAATGCTTTGAGGCAGTAAAAGGCTTCTATAAAGTTATTTTGGGTTAGATTATGTTATAATACAATGAATTTGATTGATTACAAGTCCTAGAGATGGATGAAGAATGTTTAGAAGTGTGAAGAAAGACTTATTGAAATCTGGTCCCAAATGGGATAAGTACCCACAACCAATGCTTTGAGGCAGTAAATGGCTTGTCTAAAGTTATTTTGGGTTAGAATATGTTATAATACAATGAATTTGATTGATTAAAAGTCCTAGAGATGGATGAAGAATGTTTAGAATTGTGAAGAAAGACTTATTGAAATCTGGTCCCAAATGGGATAAGAACCCACAACCAATGCTTTGAGGCAGTAAATGGATTGTATAAAGTTATTTTGGGTTAGATTATGTTATAATACAATGAATTTGATTAATTAAAAGTCCTAGAGATGGATGAAGAATGTTTAGAAGTGTGAAGAAAGACTTATTGAAATATGGTCCCAAATGGGATAAGAACCCACAACCAATGCTTTGAGGCAGTAAATGGCTTGTATAAAGTTATTTCGGGTTAGAATATGTTATAATACAATGAATTTGATTGATTACAAGCCCTAGAGATGGATGAAGAATGTTTAGAAGTGTGAAGAAAGACTTATTGAAATCTTGTCCCAAATGGGATAAGAACCCACAACCAATGCTTTGAGGCAGTAAATGGCTTGTATAAAGTTATTTTGGGTTAGATTATGTTATAATACAATGAATTTGATTGATTACAAGTCCTAGAGATGGATGAAGAATGTTTAGAAGTGTGAAGAAAGACTTATTGAAATCTGGTCCCAAATGGGATAAGAACCTAGAACCAATGCTTTGAGGCAGTAAATGGCTTGTATAAAGTTATTTCGGGTTAGAATATGTTATAATACAATGAATTTGATTGATTACAAGTCCTAGAGATGGATGAAGAATGTTTAGAAGTGTGAAGAAAGACTTATTGAAATCTGGTCCCAAATGGGATAAGAACCCACAACCAATGCTTTGAGGCTGTAAATGGATTGTATAAAGTTATTTTGGGTTAGAATATGTTATAATACAATGAATTTGATTGATTACAAGTGCTAGAGATGGATGAAGAATCTTTAGAAGTGTGAAGAAAGACTTGTTGAAATTTGGTCCCAAATGGGATAAGAACCCACAACCAATGCTTTGAGGCTGTAAATAGATTGTATAAAGTTATTTTAGGTTAGAATATGTTATAATACAATGAATTTGATTGATTACAAGTGCTAGAGATGGATGAAGAATGTCTAGAAGTGTGAAGAAAGACTTATTGAAATATGGTCCCAAATGGGATAAGAACCCACAACCAATGCTTTGAGGCAGTAAATGGCTTGTATAAAGTTATTTCGGGTTAGAATATGTTATTATACAATGAATTTGATTGATTACAAGCCCTAGAGATGGATGAAGAATGTTTAGAAGTGTGAAGAAAGACTTATTGATATCTTGTCCCAAATGGGATAAGAACCCACAATCAATGCTTTGAGGCAGTAAAAGGCTTGTATAAAGTTATTTTGGGTTAGATTATGTTATAATACAATGACTTTGATTGATTACAAGTCCTAGAGATGGATGAAGAATGTTTAGAAGTGTGAAGAAAGACTTATTGAAATCTGGTCCCAAATGGGATAAGAACCCACAACCAATGCTTTGAGGCAGTAAACGGCTTGTATAAAGTTATTTTGGGTTAGAATATGTTATAATACAATGAATTTGATTGATTACAAGCCTTAGAGATGGATGAAGAATCTTTAGAATTGTGAAGAAATACTTATTGAAATATGGTCCCAAATGGGATAAGAACCCACAACCAATGCTATGAGGCAGTAAATGGCTTGTATAAAGTTATTTCGGGTTAGAATATGTTATAATACAATGAATTTGATTGATTACAAGTCCTAGACATGGATGAAGAATGTTTAGAACTGTGAAGAAAGACTTATTGAAATCTGGTCCCAAATGGGATAAGAACCCACAACCAATGCTTTGAGGCAGTAACCGGCTTGTATAAAGTTATTTTGGGTTAGAATATGTTATAATACAATGAATTTGATTGATTACAAGCCTTAGAGATGGATGAAGAATCTTTAGAATTGTGAAGAAATACTTATTGAAATCTGGTCCCAAATGGGATAAGAACCCACAACCAATGCTTTGAGGCAGTAAATGGCTTGTCTAAAGTTATTTTGGGTTAGAATATGTTATAATACAATGAATTTGATTGATTAAAAGTCCTAGAGATGGATGAAGAATGTTTAGAATTGTGAAGAAAGACTTATTGAAATCTGGTCCCAAATGGGATAAGAACCCACAACCAATGCTTTGAGGCAGTAAATGGATTGTATAAAGTTAATTTGGGTTAGATTATGTTATAATACAATGAATTTGATTAATTACAAGTCCTAGAGATGGATGAAGAATGTTTAGAAGTGTGAAGAAAGACTTATTGAAATATGGTCCCAAATGGGATAAGAACCCACAACCAATGCTTTGAGGCAGTAAATGGCTAGTATAAAGTTATTTCGGGTTAGAATATGTTATAATACAATGAATTTGATTGATTACAAGCCCTAGAGATGGATGAAGAATGTTGAGAAGTGTGAAGAAAGACTTATTGAAATCTTGTCCCAAATGGGATAAGAACCCACAACCAATGCTTTGAGGCAGTAAATGGCTTGTATAAAGTTATTTTGAGTTAGATTATGTTATAATACAATGAATTTGATTGATTACAAGTCCTAGAGATGGATGAAGAATGTTTAGAAGTGTGAAGAAAGACTTATTGAAATTTGGTCCCAAATGGGATAAGAACCCACAACCAATGCTTTGAGGCAGTAAATGGCTTGTATAAAGTTATTTCGGGTTAGAATATGTTATAATACAATGAATTTGATTGATTACAAGTCCTAGAGATGGATGAAGAATGTTTAGAAGTGTGAAGAAAGACTTATTGAAATCTGGTCCCAAATGGGATAAGAACCCACAACCAATGCTTTGAGGCAGTAACCGGCTTGTATAAAGTTATTTTGGGTTAGAATATGTTATAATACAATGAATTTGATTGATTACAAGCCTTAGAGATGGATGAAGAATCTTTAGAATTGTGAAGAAATACTTATTGAAATCTGGTCCCAAATGGGATAAGAACCCACAACCAATGCTTTGAGGCAGTAAATGGCTTGTCTAAAGTTATTTTGGGTTAGAATATGTTATAATACAATGAATTTGATTGATTAAAAGTCCTAGAGATGGATGAAGAATGTTTAGAATTGTGAAGAAAGACTTATTGAAATCTGGTCCCAAATGGGATAAGAACCCACAACCAATGCTTTGAGGCAGTAAATGGATTGTATAAAGTTATTTTGGGTTAGATTATGTTATAATACAATGAATTTGATTAATTACAAGTCCTAGAGATGGATGAAGAATGTTTAGAAGTGTGAAGAAAGACTTATTGAAATATGGTCCCAAATGGGATAAGAACCCACAACCAATGCTTTGAGGCAGTAAATGGCTAGTATAAAGTTATTTCGGGTTAGAATATGTTATAATACAATGAATTTGATTGATTACAAGCCCTAGAGATGGATGAAGAATGTTGAGAAGTGTGAAGAAAGACTTATTGAAATCTTGTCCCAAATGGGATAAGAACCCACAACCAATGCTTTGAGGGAGTAAATGGCTTGTATAAAGTTATTTTGAGTTAGATTATGTTATAATACAATGAATTTGATTGATTACAAGTCCTAGAGATGGATGAAGAATGTTTAGAAGTGTGAAGAAAGACTTATTGAAATTTGGTCCCAAATGGGATAAGAACCCACAACCAATGCTTTGAGGCAGTAAATGGCTTGTATAAAGTTATTTCGGGTTAGAATATGTTATAATACAATGAATTTGATTGATTACAAGTCCTAGAGATGGATGAAGAATGTTTAGAAGTGTGAAGAAAGACTTATTGAAATCTGGTCCCAAATGGGATAAGAACCCACAACCAATGCTTTGAGGCTGTAAATGGATTGTATAAAGTTATTTTGGGTTAGAATATGTTATAATACAATGAATTTGATTGATTACAAGTGCTAGAGATGGATGAAGAATCTTTAGAAGTGTGAAGAAAGACTTGTTGAAATTTGGTCCCAAATGGGATAAGAACCCACAACCAATGCTTTGAGGCTGTAAATAGATTGTATAAAGTTATTTTAGGTTAGAATATGTTATAATACAATGAATTTGATTGATTACAAGTCCTAGACATGGATGAAGAATGTTTAGAACTGTGAAGAAAGACTTATTGAAATCTGGTCCCAAATGGGATAAGAACCCACAACCAATGCTTTGAGGCAGTAACCGGCTTGTATAAAGTTATTTTGGGTTAGAATATGTTATAATACAATGAATTTGATTGATTACAAGCCTTAGAGATGGATGAAGAATCTTTAGAATTGTGAAGAAATACTTATTGAAATCTGGTCCCAAATGGGATAAGAACCCACAACCAATGCTTTGAGGCAGTAAATGGCTTGTCTAAAGTTATTTTGGGTTAGAATATGTTATAATACAATGAATTTGATTGATTAAAAGTCCTAGAGATGGATGAAGAATGTTTAGAATTGTGAAGAAAGACTTATTGAAATCTGGTCCCAAATGGGATAAGAACCCACAACCAATGCTTTGAGGCAGTAAATGGATTGTATAAAGTTATTTTGGGTTAGATTATGTTATAATACAATGAATTTGATTAATTACAAGTCCTAGAGATGGATGAAGAATGTTTAGAAGTGTGAAGAAAGACTTATTGAAATATGGTCCCAAATGGGATAAGAACCCACAACCAATGCTTTGAGGCAGTAAATGGCTAGTATAAAGTTATTTCGGGTTAGAATATGTTATAATACAATGAATTTGATTGATTACAAGCCCTAGAGATGGATGAAGAATGTTGAGAAGTGTGAAGAAAGACTTATTGAAATCTTGTCCCAAATGGGATAAGAACCCACAACCAATGCTTTGAGGCAGTAAATGGCTTGTATAAAGTTATTTTGAGTTAGATTATGTTATAATACAATGAATTTGATTGATTACAAGTCCTAGAGATGGATGAAGAATGTTTAGAAGTGTGAAGAAAGACTTATTGAAATTTGGTCCCAAATGGGATAAGAACCCACAACCAATGCTTTGAGGCAGTAAATGGCTTGTATAAAGTTATTTCGGGTTAGAATATGTTATAATACAATGAATTTGATTGATTACAAGTCCTAGAGATGGATGAAGAATGTTTAGAAGTGTGAAGAAAGACTTATTGAAATCTGGTCCCAAATGGGATAAGAACCCACAACCAATGCTTTGAGGCTGTAAATGGATTGTATAAAGTTATTTTGGGTTAGAATATGTTATAATACAATGAATTTGATTGATTACAAGTGCTAGAGATGGATGAAGAATCTTTAGAAGTGTGAAGAAAGACTTGTTGAAATTTGGTCCCAAATGGGATAAGAACCCACAACCAATGCTTTGAGGCTGTAAATAGATTGTATAAAGTTATTTTAGGTTAGAATATGTTATAATACAATGAATTTGATTGATTACAAGTGCTAGAGATGGATGAAGAATGTCTAGAAGTGTGAAGAAAGACTTATTGAAATATGGTCCCAAATGGGATAAGAACCCACAACCAATGCTTTGAGGCAGTAAATGGCTTGTATAAAGTTATTTCGGGTTAGAATATGTTATAATACAATGAATTTGATTGATTACAAGCCCTAGAGATGGATGAAGAATGTTTAGAAGTGTGAAGAAAGACTTATTGATATCTTGTCCCAAATGGGATAAGAACCCACAATCAATGCTTTGAGGCAGTAAAAGGCTTGTATAAAGTTATTTTGGGTTAGATTATGTTATAATACAATGAATTTGATTGATTACAAGTCCTAGAGATGGATGAAGAATGTTTAGAAGTGTGAAGAAAGACTTATTGAAATTTGGTCCCAAATGGGATAAGAACCCACAACCAATGCTTTGAGGCAGTAAATGGCTTGTATAAAGTTATTTCGGGTTAGAATATGTTATAATACAATGAATTTGATTGATTATAAGTCCTAGAGATGGATGAAGAATGTTTAGAAGTGTGAAGAAAGACTTATTGAAATCTGGTCCCAAATGGGATAAGAACCCACAACCAATGCTTTGAGGCTGTAAATGGATTGTATAAAGTTATTTTGGGTTAGAATATGTTATAATACAATGAATTTGATTGATTACAAGTGCTAGAGATGGATGAAGAATCTTTAGAAGTGTGAAGAAAGACTTGTTGAAATTTGGTCCCAAATGGGATAAGAACCCACAACCAATGCTTTGAGGCTGTAAATAGATTGTATAAAGTTATTTTAGGTTAGAATATGTTATAATACAATGAATTTGATTGATTACAAGTCCTAGACATGGATGAAGAATGTTTAGAACTGTGAAGAAAGACTTATTGAAATCTGGTCCCAAATGGGATAAGAACCCACAACCAATGCTTTGAGGCAGTAACCGGCTTGTATAAAGTTATTTTGGGTTAGAATATGTTATAATACAATGAATTTGATTGATTACAAGCCTTAGAGATGGATGAAGAATCTTTAGAATTGTGAAGAAATACTTATTGAAATCTGGTCCCAAATGGGATAAGAACCCACAACCAATGCTTTGAGGCAGTAAATGGCTTGTCTAAAGTTATTTTGGGTTAGAATATGTTATAATACAATGAATTTGATTGATTAAAAGTCCTAGAGATGGATGAAGAATGTTTAGAATTGTGAAGAAAGACTTATTGAAATCTGGTCCCAAATGGGATAAGAACCCACAACCAATGCTTTGAGGCAGTAAATGGATTGTATAAAGTTATTTTGGGTTAGATTATGTTATAATACAATGAATTTGATTAATTACAAGTCCTAGAGATGGATGAAGAATGTTTAGAAGTGTGAAGAAAGACTTATTGAAATATGGTCCCAAATGGGATAAGAACCCACAACCAATGCTTTGAGGCAGTAAATGGCTAGTATAAAGTTATTTCGGGTTAGAATATGTTATAATACAATGAATTTGATTGATTACAAGCCCTAGAGATGGATGAAGAATGTTGAGAAGTGTGAAGAAAGACTTATTGAAATCTTGTCCCAAATGGGATAAGAACCCACAACCAATGCTTTGAGGCAGTAAATGGCTTGTATAAAGTTATTTTGAGTTAGATTATGTTATAATACAATGAATTTGATTGATTACAAGTCCTAGAGATGGATGAAGAATGTTTAGAAGTGTGAAGAAAGACTTATTGAAATTTGGTCCCAAATGGGATAAGAACCCACAACCAATGCTTTGAGGCAGTAAATGGCTTGTATAAAGTTATTTCGGGTTAGAATATGTTATAATACAATGAATTTGATTGATTACAAGTCCTAGAGATGGATGAAGAATGTTTAGAAGTGTGAAGAAAGACTTATTGAAATCTGGTCCCAAATGGGATAAGAACCCACAACCAATGCTTTGAGGCTGTAAATGGATTGTATAAAGTTATTTTGGGTTAGAATATGTTATAATACAATGAATTTGATTGATTACAAGTGCTAGAGATGGATGAAGAATCTTTAGAAGTGTGAAGAAAGACTTGTTGAAATTTGGTCCCAAATGGGATAAGAACCCACAACCAATGCTTTGAGGCTGTAAATAGATTGTATAAAGTTATTTTAGGTTAGAATATGTTATAATACAATGAATTTGATTGATTACAAGTGCTAGAGATGGATGAAGAATGTCTAGAAGTGTGAAGAAAGACTTATTGAAATATGGTCCCAAATGGGATAAGAACCCACAACCAATGCTTTGAGGCAGTAAATGGCTTGTATAAAGTTATTTCGGGTTAGAATATGTTATAATACAATGAATTTGATTGATTACAAGCCCTAGAGATGGATGAAGAATGTTTAGAAGTGTGAAGAAAGACTTATTGATATCTTGTCCCAAATGGGATAAGAACCCACAATCAATGCTTTGAGGCAGTAAAAGGCTTGTATAAAGTTATTTTGGGTTAGATTATGTTATAATACAATGACTTTGATTGATTACAAGTCCTAGAGATGGATGAAGAATGTTTAGAAGTGTGAAGAAAGACTTATTGAAATCTGGTCCCAAATGGGATAAGAACCCACAACCAATGCTTTGAGGCAGTAAACGGCTTGTATAAAGTTATTTTGGGTTAGAATATGTTATAATACAATGAATTTGATTGATTACAAGCCTTAGAGATGGATGAAGAATCTTTAGAATTGTGAAGAAATACTTATTGAAATATGGTCCCAAATGGGATAAGAACCCACAACCAATGCTATGAGGCAGTAAATGGCTTGTATAAAGTTATTTCGGGTTAGAATATGTTATAATACAATGAATTTGATTGATTACAAGTCCTAGAGATGGATGAAGAATGTTTAGAAGTGTGAAGAAAGACTTATTGAAATCTTGTCCCAAATGGGATAAGAACCCACAACCAATGCTTTGAGGCAGTAAATGGCTTGTATAAAGTTATTTTGGGTTAGAATATGTTATAATACAATGAATTTGATTGATTACAAGTCCTAGAGATGGATGAAGAATGTTTAGAAGTGTGAAGAAAGACTTATTGAAATCTGGTCCCAAATGGGATAAAAACCCACAACCAATGCTTTGAGGCAGTAAACGGCTTGTATAAGGTTATTTTGGGTTAGAATATGTTATAATACAATGAATTTGATTGATTACAAGCCTTAGAGATGGATGAAGAATCTTTAGAAGTGTGAAGAAAGACTTATTGAAATATGGTCCCAAATGGGATAAGAACCCACAACCAATGCTTTCAGGCAGTAAATGGCTTGTATAAGTTTATTTTGGGTTAGAATATGTTATAATACAATGAATTTGATTGATTACAAGTGCTAGACATGGATGAAGAATGTTTAGAACTGTGAAGAAATACTTATTGAAATCTGGTCCCAAATGGGATAAGAACCCACAACCAATGCTTTGAGGCAGTAAACGGCTTGTATAAAGTTATTTTGGGTTAGAATATGTTATAATACAATGAATTTGATTGATTACAAGTCCTAGAGATGGATGAAGAATGTTTAGAAGTGTGAAGAAAGACTTATTGAAATCTGGTCCCAAATGGGATAAAAACCCACAACCAATGCTTTGAGGCAGTAAACGGCTTGTATAAAGTTATTTTGGGTTAGAATATGTTATAATACAATGAATTTGATTGATTACAAGCCTTAGAGATGGATGAAGAATCTTTAGAAGTGTGAAGAAAGACTTATTGAAATATGGTCCCAAATAGGATAAGAACCCACAACCAATGCTTTGAGGCAGTAAATGGCTTGTATAAGGTTATTTTTGGTTAGAATATGTTATAATACAATGAATTTGATTGATTACAAGCCTTAGAGATGGATGAAGAATCTTTAGAAGTGTGAAGAAAGACTTATTGAAATATGGTCCCAAATGGGATAAGAACCCACAACCAATGCTTTGAGGCAGTAAATGGCTTGTATAAGGTTATTTTGGGTTAGAATATGTTATAATACAATGAATTTGATTGATTACAAGTGCTAGACATGGATGAAGAATGTTTAGAACTGTGAAGAAATACTTATTGAAATCTGGTCCCAAATGGGATAAGAACCCACAACCAATGCTTTGAGGCAGTAAATGGATTGTATAAAGTTATTTTGGGTTAGAATATGTTATAATACAATGAATTTGATTGATTACGAGCCCTAGAGATGAATGAAGAATGTTTAGAAGTGTGAAGAAAGACTTATTGAAATCTTGTCCCAAATGGGATAAGAACCCACAACCAATGCTTTGAGGCAGTAAACGGCTTGTATAAAGTTATTTTGGGTTAGAATATGTTATAATACAATGAATTTGATTGATTACAAGTGCTAGAGATGGATGAAGAATCTTTAGAAGTGAGGCAGTAATTGGATTGTATAAAGTTATTTTGGGTTAGAATATGTTATAATACAATGAATCTGATTGATTACAAGCCCTAGAGATGGATGAAGAATGTTTAGAAGTGTGAAGAAAGACTTATTGAAATCTTGTCCCAAATGGGATAAGAACCCACAACCAATGCTTTGAGGCAGTAAATGGCTTGTATAAAGTTATTTCAGGTTAGAATATGTTATAATACAATGAATTTCATTGATTACAAGTCCTAGAGATGGATGAAGAATGTTTAGAAGTGTGAAGAAAGACTTATTGAAATCTGGTCCCAAATGGGATAAGAACCCACAACCAATGCTTTGAGGCTGTAAATGGCTTGTATAAAGTTATTTTGGGTTAGAATATGTTATAATACAATGAATTTGATTGATTACAAGTGCTAGAGATGGATGAAGAATGTTTAGAAGTGTGAAGAAAGACTTATTAAAATCTCGTCCCTAATGGGATAAGAACCCACAACCAATGCTTTGAGGCAGTAAATGGATTGTATAAAGTTATTTTGGGTTAGAATATGTTATAATAAAATGAATTTGATTGATTACAAGTGCTAGAGATGGATGAACAATGTTTAGAAGTGTGAAGAAAGACTTATTGAAATCTCGTCCCTAATGGGATAAGAACCCACAATCAATGCTTTGAGGCAGTAAAAGACTTGTATAAAGTTATTTTGGGTTAGATTATGTTATAATACATTGACTTTGATTGATTACAAGTCCTAGAGATGGATGAAGAATGTTTAGAAGTGTGAAGAAAGACTTATTGAAATCTGGTCCCAAATGGGATAAGAACCCACAACCAATGCTTTGAGGCAGTAAACGGCTTGTATAAAGTTATTTTGGGTTAGAATATGTTATAATACAATAAATTTGATTGATTACAAGCCTTAGAGATGGATGAAGAATCTTTAGAATTGTGAAGAAATACTTATTGAAATATGGTCCCAAATGGGATAAGAACCCACAACCAATGCTTTGAGGCAGTAAATGGCTTGTATAAAGTTATTTCGGGTTAGAATATGTTATAATACAATGAATTTGATTGATTACAAGTCCTAGAGATGGATGAAGAATGTTTAGAAGTGTGAAGAAAGACTTATTGAAATCTTGTCCCAAATGGGATAAGAACCCACAACCAATGCTTTGAGGCAGTAAATGGCTTGTATAAAGTTATTTTGGGTTAAAATATGTTATAATACAATGAATTTGATTGATTACAAGTCCTAGAGATGGATGAAGAATGTTTAGAAGTGTGAAGAAAGACTTATTGAAATCTGGTCCCAAATGGGATAAAAACCCACAACCAATGCTTTGAGGCAGTAAACGGCTTGTATAAAGTTATTTTGGGTTAGAATATGTTATAATACAATGAATTTGATTGATTACAAGCCTTAGAGATGGATGAAGAATCTTTAGAAGTGTAAAGAAAGACTTATTGAAATATGGTCCCAAATGGGATAAGAACCCACAACCAATGCTTTGAGGCAGTAAATGGCTTGTATAAGTTTATTTTGGGTTATAATATGTTATAATACAATGAATTTGATTGATTACAAGTGCTAGACATGGATGAAGAATGTTTAGAACTGTGAAGAAAAACTTATTGAAATCTGGTCCCAAATGGGATAAGAACCCACAACCAATGCTTTGAGGCAGTAAATGGATTGTATAAAGTTATTTTGGGTTAGAATATGTTATAATACAATGAATTTGATTGATTACGAGCCCTAGAGATGAATGAAGAATGTTTAGAAGTGTGAAGAAAGACTTATTGAAATCTTGTCCCAAATGGGATAAGAACCCACAACCAATGCTTTGAGGCAGTAAACGGCTTGTATAAAGTTATTTTGGGTTAGAATATGTTATAATACAATGAATTTGATTGATTACAAGTGCTAGAGATGGATGAAGAATCTTTAGAAGTGAGGCAGTAATTGGATTGTATAAAGTTATTTTGGGTTAGAATATGTTATAATACAATGAATCTGATTGATTACAAGCCCTAGAGATGGATGAAGAATGTTTAGAAGTGTGAAGAAAGACTTATTGAAATCTTGTCCCAAATGGGATAAGAACCCACAACCAATGCTTTGAGGCAGTAAATGGCTTGTATAAAGTTATTTCAGGTTAGAATATGTTATAATACAATGAATTTCATTGATTACAAGTCCTAGAGATGGATGAAGAATGTTTAGAAGTGTGAAGAAAGACTTATTGAAATCTGGTCCCAAATGGGATAAGAACCCACAACCAATGCTTTGAGGCTGTAAATGGCTTGTATAAAGTTATTTTGGGTTAGAATATGTTATAATACAATGAATTTGATTGATTACAAGTGCTAGAGATGGATGAAGAATGTTTAGAAGTGTGAAGAAAGACTTATTAAAATCTCGTCCCTAATGGGATAAGAACCCACAACCAATGCTTTGAGGCAGTAAATGGATTGTATAAAGTTATTTTAGGTTAGAATATGTTATAATAAAATGAATTTGATTGATTACAAGTGCTAGAGATGGATGAACAATGTTTAGAAGTGTGAAGAAAGACTTATTGAAATCTCGTCCCTAATGGGATAAGAACCCACAATCAATGCTTTGAGGCAGTAAAAGGCTTGTATAAAGTTATTTTGGGTTAGATTATGTTATAATACAATGACTTTGATTGATTACAAGTCCTAGAGATGGATGAAGAATGTTTAGAAGTGTGAAGAAAGACTTATTGAAATCTGGTCCCAAATGGGATAAGAACCCACAACCAATGCTTTGAGGCAGTAAACGGCTTGTATAAAGTTATTTTGGGTTAGAATATGTTATAATACAATAAATTTGATTGATTACAAGCCTTAGAGATGGATGAAGAATCTTTAGAATTGTGAAGAAATACTTATTGAAATATGGTCCCAAATGGGATAAGAACCCACAACCAATGCTTTGAGGCAGTAAATGGCTTGTATAAAGTTATTTCGGGTTAGAATATGTTATAATACAATGAATTTGATTGATTACAAGTCCTAGAGATGGATGAAGAATGTTTAGAAGTGTGAAGAAAGACTTATTGAAATCTTGTCCCAAATGGGATAAGAACCCACAACCAATGCTTTGAGGCTGTAAATGGCTTGTATAAAGTTATTTTGGGTTAGAATATGTTATAATACAATGAATTTGATTGATTACAAGTGCTAGAGATGGATGAAGAATGTTTAGAAGTGTGAAGAAAGACTTATTAAAATCTCGTCCCTAATGGGATAAGAACCCACAACCAATGCTTTGAGGCAGTAAATGGATTGTATAAAGTTATTTTAGGTTAGAATATGTTATAATAAAATGAATTTGATTGATTACAAGTGCTAGAGATGGATGAACAATGTTTAGAAGTGTGAAGAAAGACTTATTGAAATCTCGTCCCTAATGGGATAAGAACCCACAATCAATGCTTTGAGGCAGTAAAAGGCTTGTATAAAGTTATTTTGGGTTAGATTATGTTATAATACAATGACTTTGATTGATTACAAGTCCTAGAGATGGATGAAGAATGTTTAGAAGTGTGAAGAAAGACTTATTGAAATCTGGTCCCAAATGGGATAAGAACCCACAACCAATGCTTTGAGGCAGTAAACGGCTTGTATAAAGTTATTTTGGGTTAGAATATGTTATAACACAATGAATTTGATTGATTACAAGCCTTAGAGATGGATGAAGAATCTTTAGAAGTGTAAAGAAAGACTTATTGAAATATGGTCCCAAATGGGATAAGAACCCACAACCAATGCTTTGAGGCAGTAAATGGCTTGTATAAGTTTATTTTGGGTTATAATATGTTATAATACAATGAATTTGATTGATTACAAGTGCTAGACATGGATGAAGAATGTTTAGAACTGTGAAGAAAAACTTATTGAAATCTGGTCCCAAATGGGATAAGAACCCACAACCAATGCTTTGAGGCAGTAAACGGCTTGTATAAAGTTATTTTGGGTTAGAATATGTTATAATACAATGAATTTGATTGATTACAAGTCCTAGAGATGGATGAAGAATGTTTAGAAGTGTGAAGAAAGACTTATTGAAATCTGGTCCCAAATGGGATAAAAACCCACAACCAATGCTTTGAGGCAGTAAACGGCTTGTATAAAGTTATTTTGGGTTAGAATATGTTATAATACAATGAATTTGATTGATTACAAGCCTTAGAGATGGATGAAGAATCTTTAGAAGTGTGAAGAAAGACTTATTGAAATATGGTCCCAAATGGGATAAGAACCCACAACCAATGCTTTGAGGCAGTAAATGGCTTGTATAAGGTTATTTTGGGTTAGAATATGTTATAATACAATGAATTTGATTGATTACAAGCCTTAGAGATGGATGAAGAATCTTTAGAAGTGTGAAGAAAGACTTATTGAAATATGGTCCCAAATGGGATAAGAACCCACAACCAATGCTTTGAGGCAGTAAATGGCTTGTATAAGGTTATTTTGGGTTAGAATATGTTATAATACAATGAATTTGATTGATTACAAGTGCTAGACATGGATGAAGAATGTTTAGAACTGTAAAGAAATACTTATTGAAATCTGGTCCCAAATGGGATAAGAACCCACAACCAATGCTTTGAGGCAGTAAATGGATTGTATAAAGTTATTTTGGGTTAGAATATGTTATAATACAATGAATTTGATTGATTACGAGCCCTAGAGATGAATGAAGAATGTTTAGAAGTGTGAAGAAAGACTTATTGAAATCTTGTCCCAAATGGGATAAGAACCCACAACCAATGCTTTGAGGCAGTAAACGGCTTGTATAAAGTTATTTTGGGTTAGAATATGTTATAATACAATGAATTTGATTGATTACAAGTGCTAGAGATGGATGAAGAATCTTTAGAAGTGAGGCAGTAATTGGATTGTATAAAGTTATTTTGGGTTAGAATATGTTATAATACAATGAATCTGATTGATTACAAGCCCTAGAGATGGATGAAGAATGTTTAGAAGTGTGAAGAAAGACTTATTGAAATCTTGTCCCAAATGGGATAAGAACCCACAACCAATGCTTTGAGGCAGTAAATGGCTTGTATAAAGTTATTTCAGGTTAGAATATGTTATAATACAATGAATTTCATTGATTACAAGTCCTAGAGATGGATGAAGAATGTTTAGAAGTGTGAAGAAAGACTTATTGAAATCTGGTCCCAAATGGGATAAGAACCCACAACCAATGCTTTGAGGCTGTAAATGGCTTGTATAAAGTTATTTTGGGTTAGAATATGTTATAATACAATGAATTTGATTGATTACAAGTGCTAGAGATGGATGAAGAATGTTTAGAAGTGTGAAGAAAGACTTATTAAAATCTCGTCCCTAATGGGATAAGAACCCACAACCAATGCTTTGAGGCAGTAAATGGATTGTATAAAGTTATTTTGGGTTAGAATATGTTATAATAAAATGAATTTGATTGATTACAAGTGCTAGAGATGGATGAACAATGTTTAGAAGTGTGAAGAAAGACTTATTGAAATCTCGTCCCTAATGGGATAAGAACCCACAATCAATGCTTTGAGGCAGTAAAAGGCTTGTATAAAGTTATTTTGGGTTAGATTATGTTATAATACAATGACTTTGATTGATTACAAGTCCTAGAGATGGATGAAGAATGTTTAGAAGTGTGAAGAAAGACTTATTGAAATCTGGTCCCAAATGGGATAAGAACCCACAACCAATGCTTTGAGGCAGTAAACGGCTTGTATAAAGTTATTTTGGGTTAGAATATGTTATAATACAATGAATTTGATTGATTACAAGCCTTAGAGATGGATGAAGAATCTTTAGAATTGTGAAGAAATACTTATTGAAATATGGTCCCAAATGGGATAAGAACCCACAACCAATGCTTTGAGGCAGTAAATGGCTTGTATAAAGTTATTTCGGGTTAGAATATGTTATAATACAATGAATTTGATTGATTACAAGTCCTAGAGATGGATGAAGAATGTTTAGAAGTGTGAAGAAAGACTTATTGAAATCTTGTCCCAAATGGGATAAGAACCCACAACCAATGCTTTGAGGCAGTAAATGGCTTGTATAAAGTTATTTTGGGTTAGAATATGTTATAATACAATGAATTTGATTGATTACAAGTCCTAGAGATGGATGAAGAATGTTTAGAAGTGTGAAGAAAGACTTATTGAAATCTGGTCCCAAATGGGATAAAAACCCACAACCAATGCTTTGAGGCAGTAAACGGCTTGTATAAAGTTATTTTGGGTTAGAATATGTTATAATACAATGAATTTGATTGATTACAAGCCTTAGAGATAGATGAAGAATCTTTAGAAGTGTGAAGAAAGACTTATTGAAATATGGTCCCAAATGGGATAAGAACCCACAACCAATGCTTTGAGGCAGTAAATGGCTTGTATAAGTTTATTTTGGGTTATAATATGTTATAATACAATGAATTTGATTGATTACAAGTGCTAGACATGGATGAAGAATGTTTAGAACTATGAAGAAAAACTTATTGAAATCTGGTCCCAAATGGGATAAGAACCCACAACCAATGCTTTGAGGCAGTAAACGGCTTGTATAAAGTTATTTTGGGTTAGAATATGTTATAATACAATGAATTTGATTGATTACAAGTCCTAGAGATGGATGAAGAATGTTTAGAAGTGTGAAGAAAGACTTATTGAAATCTGGTCCCAAATGGGATAGAAACCCACAACCAATGCTTTGAGGCAGTAAACGGCTTGTATAAAGTTATTTTGGGTTAGAATATGTTATAATACAATGAATTTGATTGATTACAAGCCTTAGAGATGGATGAAGAATCTTTAGAAGTGTGAAGAAAGACTTATTGAAATATGGTCCCAAATGGGATAAGAACCCACAACCAATGCTTTGAGGCAGTAAATGGCTTGTATAAGGTTATTTTGGGTTAGAATATGTTATAATACAATGAATTTGATTGATTACAAGCCTTAGAGATGGATGAAGAATCTTTAGAAGTGTGAAGAAAGACTTATTGAAATATGGTCCCAAATGGGATAAGAACCCACAACCAATGCTTTGAGGCAGTAAATGGCTTGTATAAGGTTATTTTGGGTTAGAATATGTTATATTACAATGAATTTGATTGATTACAAGTGCTAGACATGGATGAAGAATGTTTAGAACTGTGAAGAAATACTTATTGAAATCTGGTCCCAAATGGGATAAGAACCCACAACCAATACTTTGAGGCAGTAAATGGATTGTATAAAGTTATTTTGGGTTAGAATATGTTATAATACAATGAATTTGATTGTTTACGAGCCCTAGAGATGAATGAAGAATGATTAGAAGTGTGAAGAAAGACTTATTGAAATCTTGTCCCAAATGGGATAAGAACCCACAACCAATGCTTTGAGGCAGTAAACGGCTTGTATAAAGTTATTTTGGGTTAGAATATGTTATAATACAATGAATTTGATTGATTACAAGTGCTAGAGATGGATGAAGAATCTTTAGAAGTGAGGCAGTAATTGGATTGTATAAAGTTATTTTGGGTTAGAATATGTTATAATACAATGAATCTGATTGATTACAAGCCCTAGAGATGGATGAAGAATGTTTAGAAGTGTGAAGAAAGACTTATTGAAATCTTGTCCCAAATGGGATAAGAACCCACAACCAATGCTTTGAGGCAGTAATAGGCTTGTATAAAGTTATTTCAGGTTAGAATATGTTATAATACAATGAATTTCATTGATTACAAGTCCTAGAGATGGATGAAGAATGTTTAGAAGTGTGAAGAAAGACTTATTGAAATCTGGTCCCAAATGGGATAAGAACCCACAACCAATGCTTTGAGGCTGTAAATGGCTTGTATAAAGTTATTTTGGGTTAGAATATGTTATAATACAATGAATTTGATTGATTACAAGTGCTAGAGATGGATGAGAAATGTTTAGAAGTGTGAAGAAAGACTTATTAAAATCTCGTCCCTAATGGGATAAGAACCCACAACCAATGCTTTGAGGCAGTAAATGGATTGTATAAAGTTATTTTGGGTTAGAATATGTTATAATATAATGAATTTGATTGATTACAAGTGCTAGAGATGGATGAACAATGTTTAGAAGTGTGAAGAAAGACTTATTGAAATCTCGTCCCTAATGGGATAAGAACCCACAATCAATGCTTTGAGGCAGTAAAAGGCTTGTATAAAGTTATTTTGGGTTAGATTATGTTATCATACAATGACTTTGATTGATTACAAGTTCTAGAGATGGATGAAGAATGTTTAGAAGTGTGAAGAAAGACTTATTGAAATCTGGTCCCAAATGGGATAAGAACCCACAACCAATGCTTTGAGGCAGTAAACGGCTTGTATAAAGTTATTTTGGGTTAGAATATGTTATAATACAATGAATTTGATTGATTACAAGCCTTAGAGATGGATGAAGAATCTTTAGAATTGTGAAGAAATACTTATTGAAATATGGTCCCAAATGGGATAAGAACCCACAACCAATGCTTTGAGGCAGTAAATGGCTTGTATAAAGTTATTTCGGGTTAGAATATGTTATAATACAATGAATTTGATTGATTACAAGTCCTAGAGATGGATGAAGAATGTTTAGAAGTGTGAAGAAAGACTTATTGAAATCTTGTCCCAAATGGGATAAGAACCCACAACCAATGCTTTGAGGCAGTAAATGGCTTGTATAAAGTTATTTTGGGTTAGAATATGTTATAATACAATGAATTTGATTGATTACAAGTCCTAGAGATGGATGAAGAATGTTTAGAAGTGTGAAGAAAGACTTATTGAAATCTGGTCCCAAATGGGATAAAAACCCACAACCAATGCTTTGAGGCAGTAAACGGCTTGTATAAAGTTATTTTGGGTTAGAATATGTTATAATACAATGAATTTGATTGATTACAAGCCTTAGAGATGGATGAAGAATCTTTAGAAGTGTGAAGAAAGACTTATTGAAATATGGTCCCAAATGGGATAAGAACCCACAACCAATGCTTTGAGGCAGTAAATGGCTTGTATAAGTTTATTTTGGGTTATAATATGTTATAATACAATGAATTTGATTGATTACAAGTGCTAGACATGGATGAAGAATGTTTAGAACTGTGAAGAAATACTTATTGAAATCTGGTCCCAAATGGGATAAGAACCCACAACCAATGCTTTGAGGCAGTAAACGGCTTGTATAAAGTTATTTTGGGTTAGAATATGTTATAATACAATGAATTTGATTGATTACAAGTCCTAGAGATGGATGAAGAATGTTTAGAAGTGTGAAGAAAGACTTATTGAAATCTGGTCCCAAATGGGATAAAAACCCACAACCAATGCTTTGAGGCAGTAAACGGCTTGTATAAAGTTATTTTGGGTTAGAATATATTATAATACAATGAATTTGATTTATTACAAGCCTTAGAGATGGATGAAGAATCTTTAGAAGTGTGAAGAAAGACTTATTGAAATATGGTCCCAAATGGGATAAGAACCCACAACCAATGCTTTGAGGCAGTAAATGGCTTGTATAAGGTTATTTTGGGTTAGAATATGTTATAATACAATGAATTTGATTGATTACAAGCCTTAGAGATGGATGAAGAATCTTTAGAAGTGTGAAGAAAGACTTATTGAAATATGGTCCCAAATGGGATAAGAACCCACAACCAATGCTTTGAGGCAGTAAATGGCTTGTATAAGGTTATTTTGGGTTAGAATATGTTATAATACAATGAATTTGATTGATTACACGTGCTAGACATGGATGAAGAATGTTTAGAACTGTGAAGAAATACTTATTGAAATCTGGTCCCAAATGGGATAAGAACCCACAACCAATGCTTTGAGGCAGTAAATGAATTGTATAAAGTTATTTTGGGTTAGAATATGTTATAATACAATGAATTTGATTGATTACGAGCCCTAGAGATGAATGAAGAATGTTTAGAAGTGTGAAGAAAGACTTATTGAAATCTTGTCCCAAATGGGATAAGAACCCACAACCAATGCTTTGAGGCAGTAAACGGCTTGTATAAAGTTATTTTGGGTTAGAATATGTTATAATACAATGAATTTGATTGATTACAAGTGCTAGAGATGGATGAAGAATCTTTAGAAGTGAGGCAGTAATTGGATTGTATAAAGTTATTTTGGGTTAGAATATGTTATAATACAATGAATCTGATTGATTACAAGCCCTAGAGATGGATGAAGAATGTTTAGAAGTGTGAAGAAAGACTTATTGAAATCTTGTCCCAAATGGGATAAGAACCCACAACCAATGCTTTGAGGCAGTAAATGGCTTGTATAAAGTTATTTCAGGTTAGAATATGTTATAATACAATGAATTTCATTGATTACAAGTCCTAGAGATGGATGAAGAATGTTTAGAAGTGTGAAGAAAGACTTATTGAAATCTGGTCCCAAATGGGATAAGAACCCACAACCAATGCTTTGAGGCTGTAAATGGCTTGTATAAAGTTATTTTGAGTTAGAATATGTTATAATACAATGAATTTGATTGATTACAAGTGCTAGAGATGGATGAAGAATGTTTAGAAGTGTGAAGAAAGACTTATTAAAATCTCGTCCCTAATGGGATAAGAACCCACAACCAATGCTTTGAGGCAGTAAATGGATTGTATAAAGTTATTTTGGGTTAGAATATGTTATAATAAAATGAATTTGATTGATTACAAGTGCTAGAGATGGATGAACAATGTTTAGAAGTGTGAAGAAAGACTTATTGAAATCTCGTCCCTAATGGGATAAGAACCCACAATCAATGCTTTGAGGCAGTAAAAGGCTTGTATAAAGTTATTTTGGGTTAGATTATGTTATAATACAATGACTTTGATTGATTACAAGTCCTAGAGATGGATGAAGAATGTTTAGAAGTGTGAAGAAAGACTTATTGAAATCTGGTCCCAAATGGGATAAGAACCCACAACCAATGCTTTGAGGCAGTAAACGGCTTGTATAAAGTTATTTTGGGTTAGAATATGTTATAATACAATGAATTTGATTGATTACAAGCCTTAGAGATGGATGAAGAATCTTTAGAATTGTGAAGAAATACTTATTGAAATATGGTCCCAAATGGGATAAGAACCCACAACCAATGCTTTGAGGCAGTAAATGGCTTGTATAAAGTTATTTCGGGTTAGAATATGTTATAATACAATGAATTTGATTGATTACAAGTCCTAGAGATGGATGAAGAATGTTTAGAAGTGTGAAGAAAGACTTATTGAAATCTTGTCCCAAATGGGATAAGAACCCACAACCAATGCTTTGAGGCAGTAAATGGCTTGTATAAAGTTATTTTGGGTTAGAATATGTTATAATACAATGAATTTGATTGATTACAAGTCCTAGAGATGGATGAAGAATGTTTAGAAGTGTGAAGAAAGACTTATTGAAATCTGGTCCCAAATGGGATAAAAACCCACAACCAATGCTTTGAGGCAGTAAACGGCTTGTATAAAGTTATTTTGGGTTAGAATATGTTATAATACAATGAATTTGATTGATTACAAGCCTTAGAGATGGATGAAGAATCTTTAGAAGTGTGAAGAAAGACTTATTGAAATATGGTCCCAAATGGGATAAGAACCCACAACCAATGCTTTGAGGCAGTAAATGGCTTGTATAAGTTTATTTTGGGTTATAATATGTTATAATACAATGAATTTGATTGATTACAAGTGCTAGACATGGATGAAGAATGTTTAGAACTATGAAGAAAAACTTATTGAAATCTGGTCCCAAATGGGATAAGAACCCACAACCAATGCTTTGAGGCAGTAAACGGCTTGTATAAAGTTATTTTGGGTTAGAATATGTTATAATACAATGAATTTGATTGATTACAAGTCCTAGAGATGGATGAAGAATGTTTAGAAGTGTGAAGAAAGACTTATTGAAATCTGGTCCCAAATGGGATAGAAACCCACAACCAATGCTTTGAGGCAGTAAACGGCTTGTATAAAGTTATTTTGGGTTAGAATATGTTATAATACAATGAATTTGATTGATTACAAGCCTTAGAGATGGATGAAGAATCTTTAGAAGTGTGAAGAAAGACTTATTGAAATATGGTCCCAAATGGGATAAGAACCCACAACCAATGCTTTGAGGCAGTAAATGGCTTGTATAAGGTTATTTTGGGTTAGAATATGTTATAATACAATGAATTTGATTAATTACAAGCCTTAGAGATGGATGAAGAATCTTTAGAAGTGTGAAGAAAGACTTATTGAAATATGGTCCCAAATGGGATAAGAACCCACAACCAATGCTTTGAGGCAGTAAATGGCTTGTATAAGGTTATTTTGGGTTAGAATATGTTATATTACAATGAATTTGATTGATTACAAGTGCTAGACATGGATGAAGAATGTTTAGAACTGTGAAGAAATACTTATTGAAATCTGGTCCCAAATGGGATAAGAACCCACAACCAATACTTTGAGGCAGTAAATGGATTGTATAAAGTTATTTTGGGTTAGAATATGTTATAATACAATGAATTTGATTGATTACGAGCCCTAGAGATGAATGAAGAATGATTAGAAGTGTGAAGAAAGACTTATTGAAATCTTGTCCCAAATGGGATAAGAACCCACAACCAATGCTTTGAGGCAGTAAACGGCTTGTATAAAGTTATTTTGGGTTAGAATATGTTATAATACAATGAATTTGATTGATTACAAGTGCTAGAGATGGATGAAGAATCTTTAGAAGTGAGGCAGTAATTGGATTGTATAAAGTTATTTTGGGTTAGAATATGTTATAATACAATGAATCTGATTGATTACAAGCCCTAGAGATGGATGAAGAATGTTTAGAAGTGTGAAGAAAGACTTATTGAAATCTTGTCCCAAATGGGATAAGAACCCACAACCAATGCTTTGAGGCAGTAATAGGCTTGTATAAAGTTATTTCAGGTTAGAATATGTTATAATACAATGAATTTCATTGATTACAAGTCCTAGAGATGGATGAAGAATGTTTAGAAGTGTGAAGAAAGACTTATTGAAATCTGGTCCCAAATGGGATAAGAACCCACAACCAATGCTTTGAGGCTGTAAATGGCTTGTATAAAGTTATTTTGGGTTAGAATATGTTATAATACAATGAATTTGATTGATTACAAGTGCTAGAGATGGATGAAGAATGTTTAGAAGTGTGAAGAAAGACTTATTAAAATCTCGTCCCTAATGGGATAAGAACCCACAACCAATGCTTTGAGGCAGTAAATGGATTGTATAAAGTTATTTTGGGTTAGAATATGTTATAATATAATGAATTTGATTGATTACAAGTGCTAGAGATGGATGAACAATGTTTAGAAGTGTGAAGAAAGACTTATTGAAATCTCGTCCCTAATGGGATAAGAACCCACAATCAATGCTTTGAGGCAGTAAAAGGCTTGTATAAAGTTATTTTGGGTTAGATTATGTTATAATACAATGACTTTGATTGATTACAAGTCCTAGAGATGGATGAAGAATGTTTAGAAGTGTGAAGAAAGACTTATTGAAATCTGGTCCCAAATGGGATAAGAACCCACAACCAATGCTTTGAGGCAGTAAACGGCTTGTATAAAGTTATTTTGGGTTAGAATATGTTATAATACAATGAATTTGATTGATTACAAGCCTTAGAGATGGATGAAGAATCTTTAGAATTGTGAAGAAATACTTATTGAAATATGGTCCCAAATGGGATAAGAACCCACAACCAATGCTTTGAGGCAGTAAATGGCTTGTATAAAGTTATTTCGGGTTAGAATATGTTATAATACAATGAATTTGATTGATTACAAGTCCTAGAGATGGATGAAGAATGTTTAGAAGTGTGAAGAAAGACTTATTGAAATCTTGTCCCAAATGGGATAAGAACCCACAACCAATGCTTTGAGGCAGTAAATGGCTTGTATAAAGTTATTTTGGGTTAGAATATGTTATAATACAATGAATTTGATTGATTACAAGTCCTAGAGATGGATGAAGAATGTTTAGAAGTGTGAAGAAAGACTTATTGAAATCTGGTCCCAAATGGGATAAAAACCCACAACCAATGCTTTGAGGCAGTAAACGGCTTGTATAAAGTTATTTTGGGTTAGAATATGTTATAATACAATGAATTTGATTGATTACAAGCCTTAGAGATGGATGAAGAATCTTTAGAAGTGTGAAGAAAGACTTATTGAAATATGGTCCCAAATGGGATAAGAACCCACAACCAATGCTTTGAGGCAGTAAATGGCTTGTATAAGTTTATTTTGGGTTATAATATGTTATAATACAATGAATTTGATTGATTACAAGTGCTAGACATGGATGAAGAATGTTTAGAACTGTGAAGAAATACTTATTGAAATCTGGTCCCAAATGGGATAAGAACCCACAACCAATGCTTTGAGGCAGTAAACGGCTTGTATAAAGTTATTTTGGGTTAGAATATGTTATAATACAATGAATTTGATTGATTACAAGTCCTAGAGATGGATGAAGAATGTTTAGAAGTGTGAAGAAAGACTTATTGAAATCTGGTCCCAAATGGGATAAAAACCCACAACCAATGCTTTGAGGCAGTAAACGGCTTGTATAAAGTTATTTTGGGTTAGAATATATTATAATACAATGAATTTGATTTATTACAAGCCTTAGAGATGGATGAAGAATCTTTAGAAGTGTGAAGAAAGACTTATTGAAATATGGTCCCAAATGGGATAAGAACCCACAACCAATGCTTTGAGGCAGTAAATGGCTTGTATAAGGTTATTTTGGGTTAGAATATGTTATAATACAATGAATTTGATTGATTACAAGCCTTAGATATGGATGAAGAATCTTTAGAAGTGTGAAGAAAGACTTATTGAAATATGGTCCCAAATGGGATAAGAACCCATAACCAATGCTTTGAGGCAGTAAATGGCTTGTATAAGGTTATTTTGGGTTAGAATATGTTATAATACAATGAATTTGATTGATTACAAGTGCTAGACATGGATGAAGAATGTTTAGAACTGTGAAGAAATACTTATTGAAATCTGGTCCCAAATGGGATAAGAACCCACAACCAATGCTTTGAGGCAGTAAATGGATTGTATAAAGTTATTTTGGGTTAGAATATGTTATAATACAATGAATTTGATTGATTACGAGCCCTAGAGATGAATGAAGAATGTTTAGAAGTGTGAAGAAAGACTTATTGAAATCTTGTCCCAAAAGGGATAAGAACCCACAACCAATGCTTTGAGGCAGTAAACGGCTTGTATAAAGTTATTTTGGGTTAGAATATGTTATAATACAATGAATTTGATTGATTACAAGTGCTAGAGATGGATGAAGAATCTTTAGAAGTGAGGCAGTAAATGGATTGTATAAAGTTATTTTGGGTTAGAATATGTTATAATACAATGAATCTGATTGATTACAAGCCCTAGAGATGGATGAAGAATGTTTAGAAGTGTGAAGAAAGACTTATTGAAATCTTGTCCCAAATGGGATAAGAACCCACAACCAATGCTTTGAGGCAGTAAATGGCTTGTATAAAGTTATTTCAGGTTAGAATATGTTATAATACAATGAATTTCATTGATTACAAGTCCTAGAGATGGATGAAGAATGTTTAGAAGTGTGAAGAAAGACTTATTGAAATCTGGTCCCAAATGGGATAAGAACCCACAACCAATGCTTTGAGGCTGTAAATGGCTTGTATAAAGTTATTTTGGGTTAGAATATGTTATAATACAATGAAATTGATTGATTACAAGTGCTAGAGATGGATGAAGAATGTTTAGAAGTGTGAAGAAAGACTTATTAAAATCTCGTCCCTAATGGGATAAGAACCCACAACCAATGCTTTGAGGCAGTAAATGGATTGTATAAAGTTATTTTGGGTTAGAATATGTTATAATAAAATGAATTTGATTGATTACAAGTGCTAGAGAAGGATGAACAATGTTTAGAAGTGTGAAGAAAGACTTATTGAAATCTCGTCCCTAATGGGATAAGAACCCACAATCAATGCTTTGAGGCAGTAAAAGGCTTGTATAAAGTTATTTTGGGTTAGATTATGTTATAATACAATGACTTTGATTGATTACAAGTCCTAGAGATGGATGAAGAATGTTTAGAAGTGTGAAGAAAGACTTATTGAAATCTGGTCCCAAATGGGATAAGAACCCACAACCAATGCTTTGAGGCAGTATACGGCTTGTATAAAGTTATTTTGGGTTAGAATATGTTATAATACAATGAATTTGATTGATTACAAGCCTTAGAGATGGATGAAGAATCTTTAGAATTGTGAAGAAATACTTATTGAAATATGGTCCCAAATGGGATAAGAACCCACAACCAATGCTTTGAGGCAGTAAATGGCTTGTATAAAGTTATTTCGGGTTAGAATATGTTATAATACAATGAATTTGATTGATTACAAGTCCTAGAGATGGATGAAGAATGTTTAGAAGTGTGAAGAAAGACTTATTGAAATCTTGTCCCAAATGGGATAAGAACCCACAACCAATGCTTTGAGGCAGTAAATGGCTTGTATAAAGTTATTTTGGGTTAGAATATGTTATAATACAATGAATTTGATTGATTACAAGTCCTAGAGATGGATGAAGAATGTTTAGAAGTGTGAAGAAAGACTTATTGAAATATGGTCCCAAATGGGATAAAAACCCACAACCAATGCTTTGAGGCAGTAAACGGCTTGTATAAAGTTATTTTGGGTTAGAATATGTTATAATACAATGAATTTGATTGATTACAAGCCTTAGAGATGGATGAAGAATCTTTAGAAGTGTGAAGAAAGACTTATTGAAATATGGTCCCAAATGGGATAAGAACCCACAACCAATGCTTTGAGGCAGTAAATGGCTTGTATAAGTTTATTTTGGGTTAGAATATGTTATAATACAATGAATTTGATTGATTACAAGTCCTAGAGATGGATGAAGAATGTTTAGAAGTGTGAAGAAAGACTTATTGAAATCTGGTCCCAAATGGGATAAAAACCTACAACCAATGCTTTGAGGCAGTAAACGGCTTGTATAAAGTTATTTTGGGTTAGAATATATTATAATACAATGAATTTGATTGATTACAAGCCTTAGAGATGGATGAAGAATCTTTAGAAGTGTGAAGAAAGACTTATTGAAATATGGTCCCAAATGGGATAAGAACCCACAACCAATGCTTTGAGGCAGTAAATGGCTTGTATAAGGTTATTTTGGGTTAGAATATGTTATAATACAATGAATTTGATTGATTACAAGCCTTAGAGATGGATGAAGAATCTTTAGAAGTGTGAAGAAAGACTTATTGAAATATGGTCCCAAATGGGATAAGAACCCACAACCAATGCTTTGAGGCAGTAAATGGCTTGTATAAGGTTATTTTGGGTTAGAATATGTTATAATACAATGAATTTGATTGATTACAAGTGCTAGACATGGATGAAGAATGTTTAGAACTGTGAAGAAATACTTATTGAAATCTGGTCCCAAATGGGATAAGAACCCACAACCAATGCTTTAAGGCAGTAAATGGATTGTATAAAGTTATTTTGGGTTAGAATATGTTATAATACCATGAATTTGATTGATTACGAGCCCTAGAGATGAATGAAGAATGTTTAGAAGTGTGAAGAAAGACTTATTGAAATCTTGTCCCAAATGGGATAAGAACCCACAACCAATGCTTTGAGGCAGTAAACGGCTTGTATAAAGTTATTTTGGGTTAGAATATGTTATAATACAATGAATTTGATTGATTACAAGCCTTAGAGATGGATGAAGAATCTTTAGAAGTGTGAAGAAAGACTTATTGAAATATGGTCCCAAATGGGATAAGAACCCACAACCAATGCTTTGAGGCAGTAAATGGCTTGTATAAAGTTATTTTGGGTTAGAATATATTATAATACAATGAATTTGATTTATTACAAGCCTTAGAGATGGATGAAGAATCTTTAGAAGTGTGAAGAAAGACTTATTGAAATATGGTCTCAAATGGGATAAGAACCCACAACCAATGCTTTGAGGCAGTAAACGGCTTGTATAAAGTTATTTTGGGTTAGAATATGTTATAATACAATGAATTTGATTGATTACAAGCCTTAGAGATGGATGAAGAATCTTTAGAATTGTGAAGAAATACTTATTGAAATATGGTCCCAAATGGGATAAGAACCCACAACCAATGCTTTGAGGCAGTAAATGGCTTGTATAAAGTTATTTCGGGTTAGAATATGTTATAATACAATGAATTTGATTGATTACAAGTCCTAGAGATGGATGAAGAATGTTTAGAAGTGTGAAGAAAGACTTATTGAAATCTTATCCCAAATGGGATAAGAATCCACAACCAATGCTTTGAGGCAGTAAATGGCTTGTATAAAGTTATTTTGGGTTAGAATATGTTATAATACAATGAATTTGATTGATTACAAGTCCTAGAGATGGATGAAGAATGTTTAGAAGTGTGAAGAAAGACTTATTGAAATCTGGTCCCAAATGGGATAAAAACCCACAACCAATGCTTTGAGGCACTAAACGGCTTGTATAAAGTTATTTTGGGTTAGAATATGTTATAATACAATGAATTTGATTGATTACAAGCCTTAGAGATGGATGAAGAATCTTTAGAAGTGTGAAGAAAGACTTATTGAAATATGGTCCCAAATGGGATAAGAACCCACAACCAATGCTTTGAGGCAGTAAATGGCTTGTATAAGTTTATTTTGGGTTAGAATATGTTATAATACAATGAATTTGATTGATTACAAGTGCTAGACATGGATGAAGAATGTTTAGAACTGTGAAGAAAGACTTATTGAAATCTGGTCCCAAATGGGATAAGAACCCACAACCAATGCTTTGAGGCAGTAAACGGCTTGTATAAAGTTATTTTGGGTTAGAATATGTTATAATACAATGAATTTGATTGATTACAAGTCCTAGAGATGGATGAAGAATGTTTAGAAGTGTGAAGAAAGACTTATTGAAATCTGGTCCCAAATGGGATAAGAACCCACAACCAATGCTTTGAGGCTGTAAATGGCTTGTATAAAGTTATTTTGGGTTAGAATATGTTATAATACAATGAATTTGATTGATTACAAGTGCTAGAGATGGATGACGAATGTTTAGAAGTGTGAAGAAAGACTTATTGAAATATGGTCCAAAATGGGATAAGAACCCACAACCAATGCTTTGAGGCAGTAAATGGCTTGTATAAGGTTATTTTGGGTTAGAATATGTTATAATACAATGAATTTGATTGATTACAAGCCTTAGAGATGGATGAAGAATCTTTAGAAGTGTGAAGAAAGACTTATTGAAATATGGTCCCAAATGGGATAAGAACCCACAACCAATGCTTTGAGGCAGTAAATGGCTTGTATAAGGTTATTTTGGGTTAGAATATGTTATAATACAATGAATTTGATTGATTACAAGTGCTAGACATGGATGAAGAATGTTTAGAACTGTGAAGAAATACTTATTGAAATCTGGTCCCAAATGGGATAAGAACCCACAACCAATGCTTTGAGGCAGTAAATGGATTGTATAAAGTTATTTTGGGTTAGAATATGTTATAATACAATGAATTTGATTGATTACGAGCCCTAGAGATGAATGAAGAATGTTTAGAAGTGTGAAGAAAGACTTATTGAAATCTTGTCCCAAATGGGATAAGAACCCACAACCAATGCTTTGAGGCAGTAAACGGCTTGTATAAAGTTATTTTGGGTTAGAATATGTTATAATACAATGAATTTGATTGATTACAAGTGCTAGAGATGGATGACGAATGTTTAGAAGTGTGAAGAAAGACTTATTGAAATCTCGTCCCTAATGGGATAAGAACCCACAATCAATGCTTTGAGGCAGTAAAAGGCTTGTATAAAGTTATTTTGGGTTAGATTATGTTATAATACAATGACTTTGCTTGATTACAAGTCCTAGAGATGGATGAAGAATGTTTAGAAGTGTGAAGAAAGACTTATTGAAATCTGGTCCCAAATGGGATAAGAACCCACAACCAATGCTTTGAGGCAGTAAACGGCTTGTATAAAGTTATTTTGGGTTAGAATATGTTATAATACAATGAATTTGATTGATTACAAGCCTTAGAGATGGATGAAGAATCTTTAGAAGTGTGAAGAAAGACTTATTGAAATATGGTCCCAAATGGGATAAGAACCCACAACCAATGCTTTGAGGCAGTAAATGGCTTGTATAAAGTTATTTCGGGTTAGAATATGTTATAATACAATGAATTTGATTGATTACAAGTGCTAGAGATGGATGAAGAATGTTTAGAAGTGTGAAGAAATACTTATTGAAATCTGGTCCCAAATGGGATAAGAACCCCCAACCAATGCTTTGAGGTAGTAAATGGATTGTATAACGTTATTTTGGGTTAGAATATGTTATAATACAATGAATTTGATTGATTACAAGTGCTAGAGATGGATGAAGAATGTTTAGAAGTGTGAAGAAAGACTTATTGAAATCTCGTCCCTAATGGGATAAGAACCCACAATCAATGCTTTGAGGCAGTAAAAGGCTTGTATAAAGTTATTTTGGTTTAGATTATGTTATAATACAATGACTTTGATTGATTACAAGTCCTAGAGATGGATGAAGAATGTTTAGAAGTGTGAAGAAAGACTTATTGAAATCTGGTCCCAAATGGGATAAGAACCCACAACCAATGCTTTGAGGCAGTAAACGGCTTGTATAAAGTTATTTTGGGTTAGAATATGTTATAATACAATGAATTTGATTGATTACAAGCCTTAGAGATGGATGAAGAATCTTTAGAATTGTGAAGAAATACTTATTGAAATATGGTCCCAAATGGGATAAGAACCCACAATCAATGCTTTGAGGCAGTAAATGGCTTGTATAAAGTTATTTCGGGTTAGAATATGTTATAATACAATGAATTTGATTGATTACAAGCCTTAGAGATGGATGAAGAATCTTTAGAAGTGTGAAGAAAGACTTATTGAAATATGGTCCCAAATGGGATAAGAACCCACAACCAATGCTTTGAGGCAGTAAATGGCTTGTATAAGGTTATTTTGGGTTAGAATATGTTATAATACAATGAATTTGATTGATTACAAGCCTTAGAGATGGATGAAGAATCTTTAGAAGTGTGAAGAAAGACTTATTGAAATATGGTCCCAAATGGGATAAGAACCCACAACCAATGCTTTGAGGCAGTAAATGGCTTGTATAAGGTTATTTTGGGTTAGAATATGTTATAATACAATGAATTTGATTGATTACAAGTGCTAGACATGGATGAAGAATGTTTAGAACTGTGAAGAAATACTTATTGAAATCTGGTCCCAAATGGGATAAGAACCCACAACCAATGCTTTGAGGCAGTAAATGGATTGTATAAAGTTATTTTGGGTTAGAATATGTTATAATACAATGAATTTGATTGATTACAAGTCCTAGAGATGGATGAAGAATGTTTAGAAGTGTGAAGAAAGACTTATTGAAATCTGGTCCCAAATGGGATAAAAACCCACAACCAATGCTTTGAGGCAGTAAACGGCTTGTATAAAGTTATTTTGGGTTAGAATATGTTATAATACAATGAATTTGATTGATTACAAGCCTTAGAGATGGATGAAGAATCTTTAGAAGTGTGAAGAAAGACTTATTGAAATATGGTCCCAAATGGGATAAGAACCCACAACCAATGCTTTGAGGCAGTAAATGGCTTGTATAAGTTTATTTTGGGTTAGAATATGTTATAATACAATGAATTTGATTGATTACAAGTGCTAGACATGGATGAAGAATGTTTAGAACTGTGAAGAAAGACTTATTGAAATCTGGTCCCAAATGGGATAAGAACCCACAACCAATGCTTTGAGGCAGTAAACGGCTTGTATAAAGTTATTTTGGGTTAGAATATGTTATAATACAATGAATTTGATTGATTACAAGTCCTAGAGATGGATGAAGAATGTTTAGAAGTGTGAAGAAAGACTTATTGAAATCTGGTCCCAAATGGGATAAGAACCCACAACCAATGCTTTGAGGCTGTAAATGGCTTGTATAAAGTTATTTTGGGTTAGAATATGTTATAATACAATGAATTTGATTGATTACAAGTGCTAGAGATGGATGACGAATGTTTAGAAGTGTGAAGAAAGACTTATTGAAATATGGTCCAAAATGGGATAAGAACCCACAACCAATGCTTTGAGGCAGTAAATGGCTTGTATAAGGTTATTTTGGGTTAGAATATGTTATAATACAATGAATTTGATTGATTACAAGCCTTAGAGATGGATGAAGAATCTTTAGAAGTGTGAAGAAAGACTTATTGAAATATGGTCCCAAATGGGATAAGAACCCACAACCAATGCTTTGAGGCAGTAAATGGCTTGTATAAGGTTATTTTGGGTTAGAATATGTTATAATACAATGAATTTGATTGATTACAAGTGCTAGACATGGATGAAGAATGTTTAGAACTGTGAAGAAATACTTATTGAAATCTGGTCCCAAATGGGATAAGAACCCACAACCAATGCTTTGAGGCAGTAAATGGATTGTATAAAGTTATTTTGGGTTAGAATATGTTATAATACAATGAATTTGATTGATTACGAGCCCTAGAGATGAATGAAGAATGTTTAGAAGTGTGAAGAAAGACTTATTGAAATCTTGTCCCAAATGGGATAAGAACCCACAACCAATGCTTTGAGGCAGTAAACGGCTTGTATAAAGTTATTTTGGGTTAGAATATGTTATAATACAATGAATTTGATTGATTACAAGTGCTAGAGATGGATGACGAATGTTTAGAAGTGTGAAGAAAGACTTATTGAAATCTCGTCCCTAATGGGATAAGAACCCACAATCAATGCTTTGAGGCAGTAAAAGGCTTGTATAAAGTTATTTTGGGTTAGATTATGTTATAATACAATGACTTTGCTTGATTACAAGTCCTAGAGATGGATGAAGAATGTTTAGAAGTGTGAAGAAAGACTTATTGAAATCTGGTCCCAAATGGGATAAGAACCCACAACCAATGCTTTGAGGCAGTAAACGGCTTGTATAAAGTTATTTTGGGTTAGAATATGTTATAATACAATGAATTTGATTGATTACAAGCCTTAGAGATGGATGAAGAATCTTTAGAAGTGTGAAGAAAGACTTATTGAAATATGGTCCCAAATGGGATAAGAACCCACAACCAATGCTTTGAGGCAGTAAATGGCTTGTATAAAGTTATTTCGGGTTAGAATATGTTATAATACAATGAATTTGATTGATTACAAGTGCTAGAGATGGATGAAGAATGTTTAGAAGTGTGAAGAAATACTTATTGAAATCTGGTCCCAAATGGGATAAGAACCCCCAACCAATGCTTTGAGGTAGTAAATGGATTGTATAACGTTATTTTGGGTTAGAATATGTTATAATACAATGAATTTGATTGATTACAAGTGCTAGAGATGGATGAAGAATGTTTAGAAGTGTGAAGAAAGACTTATTGAAATCTCGTCCCTAATGGGATAAGAACCCACAATCAATGCTTTGAGGCAGTAAAAGGCTTGTATAAAGTTATTTTGGTTTAGATTATGTTATAATACAATGACTTTGATTGATTACAAGTCCTAGAGATGGATGAAGAATGTTTAGAAGTGTGAAGAAAGACTTATTGAAATCTGGTCCCAAATGGGATAAGAACCCACAACCAATGCTTTGAGGCAGTAAACGGCTTGTATAAAGTTATTTTGGGTTAGAATATGTTATAATACAATGAATTTGATTGATTACAAGCCTTAGAGATGGATGAAGAATCTTTAGAATTGTGAAGAAATACTTATTGAAATATGGTCCCAAATGGGATAAGAACCCACAATCAATGCTTTGAGGCAGTAAATGGCTTGTATAAAGTTATTTCGGGTTAGAATATGTTATAATACAATGAATTTGATTGATTACAAGCCTTAGAGATGGATGAAGAATCTTTAGAAGTGTGAAGAAAGACTTATTGAAATATGGTCCCAAATGGGATAAGAACCCACAACCAATGCTTTGAGGCAGTAAATGGCTTGTATAAGGTTATTTTGGGTTAGAATATGTTATAATACAATGAATTTGATTGATTACAAGCCTTAGAGATGGATGAAGAATCTTTAGAAGTGTGAAGAAAGACTTATTGAAATATGGTCCCAAATGGGATAAGAACCCACAACCAATGCTTTGAGGCAGTAAATGGCTTGTATAAGGTTATTTTGGGTTAGAATATGTTATAATACAATGAATTTGATTGATTACAAGTGCTAGACATGGATGAAGAATGTTTAGAACTGTGAAGAAATACTTATTGAAATCTGGTCCCAAATGGGATAAGAACCCACAACCAATGCTTTGAGGCAGTAAATGGATTGTATAAAGTTATTTTGGGTTAGAATATGTTATAATACAATGAATTTGATTGATTACGAGCCCTAGAGATGAATGAAGAATGTTTAGAAGTGTGAAGAAAGACTTATTGAAATCTTGTCCCAAATGGGATAAGAACCCACAACCAATGCTTTGAGGCAGTAAACGGCTTGTATAAAGTTATTTTGGGTTAGAATATGTTATAATACAATGAATTTGATTGATTACAAGTGCTAGAGATGGATGACGAATGTTTAGAAGTGTGAAGAAAGACTTATTGAAATCTCGTCCCTAATGGGATAAGAACCCACAATCAATGCTTTGAGGCAGTAAAAGGCTTGTATAAAGTTATTTTGCTTTAGATTATGTTATAATACAATGACTTTGCTTGATTACAAGTCCTAGAGATGGATGAAGAATGTTTAGAAGTGTGAAGAAAGACTTATTGAAATCTGGTCCCAAATGGGATAAGAACCCACAACCAATGCTTTGAGGCAGTAAACGGCTTGTATAAAGTTATTTTGGGTTAGAATATGTTATAATACAATGAATTTGATTGATTACAAGCCTTAGAGATGGATGAAGAATCTTTAGAAGTGTGAAGAAAGACTTATTGAAATATGGTCCCAAATGGGATAAGAACCCACAACCAATGCTTTGAGGCAGTAAATGGCTTGTATAAAGTTATTTCGGGTTAGAATATGTTATAATACAATGAATTTGATTGATTACAAGTGCTAGAGATGGATGAAGAATGTTTAGAAGTGTGAAGAAATACTTATTGAAATCTGGTCCCAAATGGGATAAGAACCCCCAACCAATGCTTTGAGGTAGTAAATGGATTGTATAACGTTATTTTGGGTTAGAATATGTTATAATACAATGAATTTGATTGATTACAAGTGCTAGAGATGGATGAAGAATGTTTAGAAGTGTGAAGAAAGACTTATTGAAATCTCGTCCCTAATGGGATAAGAACCCACAATCAATGCTTTGAGGCAGTAAAAGGCTTGTATAAAGTTATTTTGGTTTAGATTATGTTATAATACAATGACTTTGATTGATTACAAGTCCTAGAGATGGATGAAGAATGTTTAGAAGTGTGAAGAAAGACTTATTGAAATCTGGTCCCAAATGGGATAAGAACCCACAACCAATGCTTTGAGGCAGTAAACGGCTTGTATAAAGTTATTTTGGGTTAGAATATGTTATAATACAATGAATTTGATTGATTACAAGCCTTAGAGATGGATGAAGAATCTTTAGAATTGTGAAGAAATACTTATTGAAATATGGTCCCAAATGGGATAAGAACCCACAATCAATGCTTTGAGGCAGTAAATGGCTTGTATAAAGTTATTTCGGGTTAGAATATGTTATAATACAATGAATTTGATTGATTACAAGTCCTAGAGATGGATGAAGAATGTTTAGAAGTGTGAAGAAAGACTTATTGAAATCTTGTCCCAAATGGGATAAGAACCCACAACCAATGCTTTGAGGCAGTAAATGGCTTGTATAAAGTTATTTTGGGTTAGAATATGTTATAATACAATGAATTTGATTGATTACGAGCCCTATAGATGAATGAAGAATGTTTAGAAGTGTGAAGAAAGACTTATTGAAATCTTGTCCCAAATGGGATAAGAACCCACAACCAATGCTTTGAGGCAGTAAATGGCTTGTATAAAGTTATTTCGGGTTAGAATATGTTATAATACAATGAATTTCATTGATTACAAGTCCTAGAGATGGATGAAGAATGTTTAGAAGTGTGAAGAAAGACTTATTGAAATCTGGTCCCAAATGGGATAAGAACCCACAACCAATGCTTTGAGGCTGTAAATGGCTTGTATAAAGTTATTTTGGGTTAGAATATGTTATAATACAATGAATTTGATTGATTACAAGTGCTACAGATGGATGAAGAATGTTTAGAAGTGTGAAGAAAGACTTATTGAAATCTGGTCCCAAATGGGATAAGAACCCACAACCAATGCTTTGAGGCTGTAAATGGCTTGTATAAAGTTATTTTGGGTTAGAATATGTTATAATACAATGAATTTGATTGATTACAAGTGCTAGAGATGGATGAAGAATGTTTAGAAGTGTGAAGAAATACTTATTGAAATCTGGTCCCAAATGGGATAAGAACCCCCAACCAATGCTTTGAGGTAGTAAATGGATTGTATAACGTTATTTTGGGTTAGAATATGTTATAATACAATGAATTTGATTGATTACAAGTGCTAGAGATGGATGAAGAATGTTTAGAAGTGTGAAGAAAGACTTATTGAAATCTCGTCCCTAATGGGATAAGAACCCACAATCAATGCTTTGAGGCAGTAAAAGGCTTGTATAAAGTTATTTTGGTTTAGATTATGTTATAATACAATGACTTTGATTGATTACAAGTCCTAGAGATGGATGAAGAATGTTTAGAAGTGTGAAGAAAGACTTATTGAAATCTGGTCCCAAATGGGATAAGAACCCACAACCAATGCTTTGAGGCAGTAAACGGCTTGTATAAAGTTATTTTGGGTTAGAATATGTTATAATACAATGAATTTGATTGATTACAAGCCTTAGAGATGGATGAAGAATCTTTAGAATTGTGAAGAAATACTTATTGAAATATGGTCCCAAATGGGATAAGAACCCACAATCAATGCTTTGAGGCAGTAAATGGCTTGTATAAAGTTATTTCGGGTTAGAATATGTTATAATACAATGAATTTGATTGATTACAAGTCCTAGAGATGGATGAAGAATGTTTAGAAGTGTGAAGAAAGACTTATTGAAATCTTGTCCCAAATGGGATAAGAACCCACAACCAATGCTTTGAGGCAGTAAATGGCTTGTATAAAGTTATTTTGGGTTAGAATATGTTATAATACAATGAATTTGATTGATTACGAGCCCTATAGATGAATGAAGAATGTTTAGAAGTGTGAAGAAAGACTTATTGAAATCTTGTCCCAAATGGGATAAGAACCCACAACCAATGCTTTGAGGCAGTAAATGGCTTGTATAAAGTTATTTCGGGTTAGAATATGTTATAATACAATGAATTTCATTGATTACAAGTCCTAGAGATGGATGAAGAATGTTTAGAAGTGTGAAGAAATACTTATTGAAATCTGGTCCCAAATGGGATAAGAACCCCCAACCAATGCTTTGAGGTAGTAAATGGATTGTATAACGTTATTTTGGGTTAGAATATGTTATAATACAATGAATTTGATTGATTACAAGTGCTAGAGATGGATGAAGAATGTTTAGAAGTGTGAAGAAAGACTTATTGAAATCTCGTCCCTAATGGGATAAGAACCCACAATCAATGCTTTGAGGCAGTAAAAGGCTTGTATAAAGTAATTTTGGGTTATAATATGTTATAATACAATGAATTTGATTGATTACAAGTCCTAGAGATGGATGAAGAATGTTTAGAAGTGTGAAGAAAGACTTGTTGAAATCTGGTCCCTAATGGGATAAGAACCCACAACCAATGCTTTGAGGCAGTAAACGGCTTGTATAAAGTTATTTTGGGTTAGAATATGTTATAATACAATGAATTTGATTGATTACAAGCCTTAGAGATGGATGAAGAATCTTTAGAATTGTGAAGAAATACTTATTGAAATATGGTCCCAAATGGGATAAGAACCCACAATCAATGCTTTGAGGCAGTAAATGGCTTGTATAAAGTTATTTCGGGTTAGAATATGTTATAATACAATGAATTTGATTGATTACAAGTCCTAGAGATGGATGAAGAATGTTTAGAAGTGTGAAGAAAGACTTATTGAAATCTTGTCCCAAATGGGATAAGAACCCACAACCAATGCTTTGAGGCAGTAAATGGCTTGTATAAAGTTATTTTGGGTTAGAATATGTTATAATACAATGAATTTGATTGATTACGAGCCCTATAGATGAATGAAGAATGTTTAGAAGTGTGAAGAAAGACTTATTGAAATCTTGTCCCAAATGGGATAAGAACCCACAACCAATGCTTTGAGGCAGTAAATGGCTTGTATAAAGTTATTTCGGGTTAGAATATGTTATAATACAATGAATTTCATTGATTACAAGTCCTAGAGATGGATGAAGAATGTTTAGAAGTGTGAAGAAAGACTTATTGAAATCTGGTCCCAAATGGGATAAGAACCCACAACCAATGCTTTGAGGCTGTAAATGGCTTGTATAAAGTTATTTTGGGTTAGAATATGTTATAATACAATGAATTTGATTGATTACAAGTGCTACAGATGGATGAAGAATGTTTAGAAGTGTGAAGAAAGACTTATTGAAATCTGGTCCCAAATGGGATAAGAACCCACAACCAATGCTTTGAGGCTGTAAATGGCTTGTATAAAGTTATTTTGGGTTAGAATATGTTATAATACAATGAATTTGATTGATTACAAGTGCTAGAGATGGATGAAGAATGTTTAGAAGTGTGAAGAAATACTTATTGAAATCTGGTCCCAAATGGGATAAGAACCCCCAACCAATGCTTTGAGGTAGTAAATGGATTGTATAACGTTATTTTGGGTTAGAATATGTTATAATACAATGAATTTGATTGATTACAAGTGCTAGAGATGGATGAAGAATGTTTAGAAGTGTGAAGAAAGACTTATTGAAATCTCGTCCCTAATGGGATAAGAACCCACAATCAATGCTTTGAGGCAGTAAAAGGCTTGTATAAAGTTATTTTGGTTTAGATTATGTTATAATACAATGACTTTGATTGATTACAAGTCCTAGAGATGGATGAAGAATGTTTAGAAGTGTGAAGAAAGACTTATTGAAATCTGGTCCCAAATGGGATAAGAACCCACAACCAATGCTTTGAGGCAGTAAACGGCTTGTATAAAGTTATTTTGGGTTAGAATATGTTATAATACAATGAATTTGATTGATTACAAGCCTTAGAGATGGATGAAGAATCTTTAGAATTGTGAAGAAATACTTATTGAAATATGGTCCCAAATGGGATAAGAACCCACAATCAATGCTTTGAGGCAGTAAATGGCTTGTATAAAGTTATTTCGGGTTAGAATATGTTATAATACAATGAATTTGATTGATTACAAGTCCTAGAGATGGATGAAGAATGTTTAGAAGTGTGAAGAAAGACTTATTGAAATCTTGTCCCAAATGGGATAAGAACCCACAACCAATGCTTTGAGGCAGTAAATGGCTTGTATAAAGTTATTTTGGGTTAGAATATGTTATAATACAATGAATTTGATTGATTACGAGCCCTATAGATGAATGAAGAATGTTTAGAAGTGTGAAGAAAGACTTATTGAAATCTTGTCCCAAATGGGATAAGAACCCACAACCAATGCTTTGAGGCAGTAAATGGCTTGTATAAAGTTATTTCGGGTTAGAATATGTTATAATACAATGAATTTCATTGATTACAAGTCCTAGAGATGGATGAAGAATGTTTAGAAGTGTGAAGAAAGACTTATTGAAATCTGGTCCCAAATGGGATAAGAACCCACAACCAATGCTTTGAGGCTGTAAATGGCTTGTATAAAGTTATTTTGGGTTAGAATATGTTATAATACAATGAATTTGATTGATTACAAGTGCTACAGATGGATGAAGAATGTTTAGAAGTGTGAAGAAAGACTTATTGAAATCTGGTCCCAAATGGGATAAGAACCCACAACCAATGCTTTGAGGCTGTAAATGGCTTGTATAAAGTTATTTTGGGTTAGAATATGTTATAATACAATGAATTTGATTGATTACAAGTGCTAGAGATGGATGAAGAATGTTTAGAAGTGTGAAAAAAGACTTATTGAAATCTCGTCCCAAATGGGATAAGAACCCACAACCAATGCTTTGAGGCAGTAAACGGCTTGTATAAAGTTATTTTGGGTTAGAATATGTTATAATACAATGAATTTGATTGATTACAAGCCTTAGAGATGGATAAAGAATCTTTAGAAGTGTGAAGAAATACTTATTGAAATATGGTCCCAAATGGGATAAGAACCCACAACCAATGCTTTGAGGCAGTAAATGGCTTGTATAAAGTTATTTCGGGTTAGAATATGTTATAATACAATGAATTTGATTGGTTACAAGTCCTAGAGATGGATGAAGAATGTTTAGAAGTGTGAAGAAAGACTTATTGAAATCTGGTCCCAAATGGGATAAGAACCCACAACCAATGCTTTGAGGCTGTAAATGGATTGTATAAAGTTATTTTGGGTTAGAATAAGTTATAATACAATGAATTTGATTGATTACAAGCCCTAGAGATGGATGAAGAATGTTTAGAAGTGTAAAGAAAGACTTATTGAAATCTGGTCCCAAATGGGATAAGAACCCACAACCAATGCTGTGAGGCTGTAAGTGGCTTGTATAAAGTTATTTTGGGTTAAAATATGTTATAACACAATGAATTTGATTCCTTACAAGTGCTAGAGATGGATGAAGAATCTTTAGAAGTGTGAAGAAAGACTTGTTGAAATTTGGCCCCAAATGGGATAAGAACCCACAACCAATGCTTTGAGGCAGTAAATGGCTTGTATAAGGTTATTTTGGGTTAGAATATGTTATAATACAATGAATTTGATTGATTACAAGTGCTAGACATGGATGAAGAATGTTTAGAACTGTGAAGAAATACTTATTGAAATCTGGTCCCAAATGGGATAAGAACCCACAACCAATGATTTGAGGCAGTAAATGGATTGTATAAAGTTATTTTGGGTTAGAATATGTTATAATACAATGAATTTGATTGATTACAAGCCCTAGAGATGGATGAAGAATGTTTAGAAATGAGAAGAAAGCCTTATTGAAATCTTGTCCCAAATGGGATAAGAACCCACAACCAATGCTTTGAGGCAGTAAATGGCTTGTATAAAGTTATTTCGGGTTAGAATATGTTATAATACAATGAATTTGATTGATTACAAGTCCTAGAGATGGATGAAGAATGTTTAGAAATGTGAAGAAAGACTTATTGAAATCTTGTCCCAAATGGGATAAGAACCCACAACCAATGCTTTGAGGCAGTAAATGGCTTGTATAAAGTTATTTCGGGTTAGAATATGTTATAATACAATGAATTTGTTTGATTACAAGTCCTAGAGATGGATGAAGAATGTTTAGAAGTGTGAAGAAAGACTTATTGAAATCTGGTCCCAAATGGGATAAGAACCCACAACCAATGCTTTGAGGCTGTAAATGGCTTGTATAAAGTTATTTTGGGTTAGAATATGTTATAATACAATGAATTTGATTGATTACAAGTGCTAGAGATGGATGAAGAATGTTTAGAAGTGTGAAGAAAGACTTATTGAAATCTCGTCCCTAATGGGATAAGAACCCACAATCAATGCTTTGAGGCAGTAAAAGGCTTGTATAAAGTTATTTTGGGTTAGATTATGTTATAATACAATGACTTTGATTGATTACAAGTCCTAGAGATGGATGAAGAATGTTTAGAAGTGTGAAGAAAGACTTATTGAAATCTGGTCCCAAATGGGATAAGAACCCACAACCAATGCTTTGAGGCAGTAAACGGCTTGTATAAAGTTATTTTGGGTTAGAATATGTTATAATACAATGAATTTGATTGATTACAAGCCTTAGAGATGGATGAAGAATCATTAGAAGTGTGAAGAAAGACTTATTGAAATATGGTCCTAAATGGGATAAGAACCCACAACCAATGCTTTGAGGCAGTAAATGGCTTGTATAAAGTTATTTCGGGTTAGAATATGTTATAATACAATGAATTTGATTGATTACAAGTCCTAAAGATGGATGAAGAATGTTTAGAAATGTGAAGAAAGACTTATTGAAATCTTGTCCCAAATGGGATAAGAACCCACAACCAATGCTTTGAGGCAGTAAATGGCTTGTATAAAGTTATTTCGGGTTAGAATATGTTATAATACAATGAATTTGATTGATTACAAGTCCTAGATATGGATGAAGAATGTTTAGAAGTGTGAAGAAAGACTTATTGAAATCTGGTCCCAAATGGGATAAGAACCCACAACCAATGCTTTGAGGCTGTAAATGGCTTGTATAAAGTTATTTTGGGTTAGAATATGTTATAATACAATGAATTTGATTGATTACAAGTCCTAGAGATGGATGAAGAATGTTTAGAAGTGTGAAGAAAGACTTATTGAAATCTCGTCCCTAATGGGATAAGAACCCACAATCAATGCTTTGAGGCAGTAAAAGGCTTGTATAAAGTTATTTTGGGTTAGAATATGTTATAATACAATGAATTTGATTGATTACAAGTGCTAGAGATGGATGAAGAATGTTTAGAAGTGTGAAGAAAGACTTATTGAAATCTCGTCCCTAATGGGATAAGAACCCACAATCAATGCTTTGAGGCAGTAAAATGCTTGTATAAAGTTATTTTGGGTTAGATTATGTTATAATACAATGACTTTGATTGATTACAAGTCCTAGAGATGGATGAAGAATGTTTAGAAGTGTGAAGAAAGACTTATTGAAATCTGGTCCCAAATGGGATAAGAACCCACAACCAATGCTTTGAGGCAGTAAACGGCTTGTATAAAGTTATTTTGGGTTAGAATATGTTATAATACAATGAATTTGATTGATTACAAGCCTTAGAGATGGATGAAGAATCTTTAGAAGTGTGAAGAAAGACTTATTGAAATATGGTCCTAAATGGGATAAGAACCCACAACCAATGCTTTGAGGCAGTAAATGGCTTGTATAAAGTTATTTCGGGTTAGAATATGTTATAATACAATGAATTTGATTGATTACAAGTCCTAAAGATGGATGAAGAATGTTTAGAAATGTGAAGAAAGACTTATTGAAATCTTGTCCCAAATGGGATAAGAACCCACAACCAATGCTTTGAGGCAGTAAATGGCTTGTATAAAGTTAGTTCGGGTTAGAATATGTTATAATACAATGAATTTGATTGATTACAAGTCCTAGAGATGGATGAAGAATGTTTAGAAGTGTGAAGAAAGACTTATTGAAATCTGGTCCCAAATGGGATAAGAACCCACAACCAATGCTTTGAGGCTGTAAATGGCTTGTATAAAGTTATTTTGGGTTAGAATATGTTATAATACAATGAATTTGATTGATTACAAGTGCTAGAGATGGATGACGAATGTTTAGAAGTGTGAAGAAAGACTTATTGAAATCTCGTCCCTAATGGGATAAGAACCCACAATCAATGCTTTGAGGCAGTAAAAGGCTTGTATAAAGTTATTTTGGGTTAGATTATGTTATAATACAATGACTTTGATTGATTACAAGTCCTAGAGATGGATGAAGAATGTTTAGAAGTGTGAAGAAAGACTTATTGAAATCTGGTCCCAAATGGGATAAGAACCCACAACCAATGCTTTGATGCAGTAAACGGCTTGTATAAAGTTATTTTGGGTTAGAATATGTTATAATACAATGAATTTGATTGATTACAAGCCTTAGAGATGGATGAAGAATCTTTAGAAGTGTGAAGAAAGACTTATTGAAATATGGTCCCAAATGGGATAAGAACCCACAACCAATGCTTTGAGGCAGTAAATGGCTTGTATAAAGTTATTTCGGGTTAGAATATGTTATAATACAATGAATTTCATTGATTACAAGTCCTAGAGATGGATGAAGAATGTTTAGAAGTGTGAAGAAATACTTATTGAAATCTGGTCCCAAATGGGATAAGAACCCCCAACCAATGCTTTGAGGTAGTAAATGGATTGTATAGCGTTATTTTGGGTTAGAATATGTTATAATACAATGAATTTGATTGATTACAAGTGCTAGAGATGGATGAAGAATGTTTAGAAGTGTGAAGAAAGACTTATTGAAATCTCGTCCCTAATGGGATAAGAACCCACAATCAATACTTTGAGGCAGTAAATGGCTTGTATAAAGTTATTTCGGGTTATAATATGTTATAATACAATGAATTTGATTGATTACAATTCCTAGATTGTGGTCCTAGAGATGGATGAAGAATGTTTAGAAGTGTGAAGAAAGACTTATTGAAATCTGGTCCCCAATGGGATAAGAACCCACAACCAATGCTTTGAGGCTGTAAATGGCTTGTATAAAGTTATTTTGGGTTAGAATATGTTATAATACAATGAATTTAATTGATTACAAGTGCTAGAGATGGATGAAGAATGTTTAGAAGTGTGAAGAAAGACTTATTGAAATCTCGTCCCTAATGGGATAAGAACCCACAATCAATGCTTTGAGGCAGTAAAAGGTTTGTATAAAGTTATTTTGGGTTAGATTATGTTATAATACAATGACTTTGATTGATTACAAGTCCTAGAGATGGATGAAGAATGTTTAGAAGTGTGAAGAAAGACTTATTAAAATCAGGTCCCAAATGGGATAACAACCCACAACCAATGCTTTGAGGCAGTAAAAGGCTTGTATAAAGTTATTTTGGGTTAGAATATGTTATAATACAATGAATTTGATTGATTACAAGCCTTAGAGATGGATGAAGAATCTTTAGAAGTGTGAAGAAAGACTTATTGAAATATGGTCCCAAATGGGATAAGAACCCACAACCAATGCTTTGAGGCAGTAAATGGCTTGTATAAAGTTATTTTGGGTTAGAATATGTTATAATACAATGAATTTGATTGATTACAAGTGCTAGAGATGGATGAAGAATGTTTAGAAGTGTGAAGAAAGACTTATTGAAATCTCGTCCCTAATGGGATAAGAACCCACAATCAATGCTTTGAGGCAGTAAAAGGCTTGTATAAAGTTATTTTGGGTTAGATTATGTTATAATACAATGACTTTGATTGATTACAAGTCCTAGAGATGGATGAAGAATGTTTAGAAGTGTGAAGAAAGACTTATTGAAATCTGGTCCCAAATGGGATAAGAACCCACAACCAATGCTTTGAGGCAGTAAACGGCTTGTATACAGTTATTTTGGGTTATAATATGTTATAATACAATGAATTTGATTGATTACAAGCCTTAGAGATGGATGAAGAATCTTTAGAAGTGTGAAGAAAGACTTATTGAAATATGGTCCCAAATGGGATAAGAACCCACAACCAATGCTTTGAGGCAGTAAATGGCTTGTATAAAGTTATTTCGGGTTAGAATATGTTATAATACAATGAATTTGATTGATTACAAGTCCTAGAGATGGATGAAGAATGTTTAGAAGTGTGAAGAAATACTTATTGAAATCTGGTCCCAAATGGGATAAGAACCCCCAACCAATGCTTTGAGGTAGTAAATGGATTGTATAACGTTATTTTGGGTTAGAATATGTTATAATACAATGAATTTGATTGATTACAAATGCTAGAGATGGATGAAGAATGTTTAGAAGTGTGAAGAAAGACTTATTGAAATCTCGTCCCTAATGGGATAAGAACCCACAATCAATACTTTGAGGCAGTAAATGGCTTGTATAAAGTTATTTCGGGTTAGAATATGTTATAATACAATGAATTTGATTGATTACAAGTCCTAGATTGTGGTCCTAGAGATGGATGATGAATGTTTAGAAGTGTGAAGAAAGACTTATTGAAATCTGGTCCCCAATGGGATAAGAACCCACAACCAATGCTTTGAGGCTGTAAATGGCTTGTATAAAGTTATTTTGGGTTAGAATATGTTATAATACAATGAATTGGATTGATTACAAGTGCTAGAGATGGATGAAGAATGTTTAGAAGTGTGAAGAAAGACTTATTGAAATCTCGTCCCTAATGGGATAAGAACCCACAATCAATGCTTTGAGGCAGTAAAAGGCTTGTATAAAGTTATTTTGGGTTAGATTATGTTATAATACAATGACTTTGATTGATTACAAGTCCTAGAGATGGATGAAGAATGTTTAGAAGTGTGAAGAAAGACTTATTAAAATCTGGTCCCAAATGGGATAACAACCCACAACCAATGCTTTGAGGCAGTAAACGGCTTGTATAAAGTTATTTTGGGTTAGAATATGTTATAATACAGTGAATTTGATTGATTACAAGCCTTAGAGATGAATGAAGAATCTTTAGAAGTGTGAAGAAAGACTTATTGAACTATGGTCCCAAATGGGATAAGAACCCACAACCAATGCTTTGAGGCAGTAAATGGCTTGTATAAAGTTATTTCGGGTTAGAATATGTTATAATACAATGAATTTGATTGATTACAAGTCCTAGAGATGGATGAAGAATGTTTAGAAGTGTGAAGAAAGACTTATTGAAATCTGGTCCCAAATGGGATAAGAACCCACAACCAATGCTTTGAGGCTGTAAATGGATTGTATAAAGTTATTTTGGGTTAGAATATGTTATAATACAATGAATTTGATTGATTACAAGTGCTAGAGATGGATGAAGAATCTTTAGAAGTGTGAAGAAAGACTTGTTGAAATTTGGTCCCAAATGGGATAAGAACCCAAAACCAATGCTTTGAGGCTGTAAATGGATTGTATAAAGTTATTTTAGGTTAGAATATGTTATAATACAATGAATTTGATTGATTACAAGTCCTAGAGATGGATGAAGAATGTTTAGAAGTGTGAAGAAAGACTTATTGAAATCTGGTCCCAAATGGGATAAGAACCCACAACACATGCTTTGAGGCTGTAAATGGCTTGTATAAAGTTATTTTGGGTTAGAATATGTTATAATACAATGAATTTGATTGATTACAAGTGCTAGAGATGGATGACGAATGTTTAGAAGTGTGAAGAAAGACTTATTGAAATCTCGTCCCTAATGGGATAAGAACCCACAATCAATGCTTTGAGGCAGTAAAAGGCTTGTATAAAGTTATTTTGGGTTAGATTATGTTATAATACAATGACTTTGCTTGATTACAAGTCCTAGAGATGGATGAAGAATGTTTAGAAGTGTGAAGAAAGACTTATTGAAATCTGGTCCCAAATGGGATAAGAACCCACAACCAATGCTTTGAGGCAGTAAACGGCTTGTATAAAGTTATTTTGGGTTAGAATATGTTATAATACAATGAATTTGATTGATTACAAGCCTTAGAGATGGATGAAGAATCTTTAGAAGTGTGAAGAAAGACTTATTGAAATATGGTCCCAAATGGGATAAGAACCCACAACCAATGCTTTGAGGCAGTAAATGGCTTGTATAAAGTTATTTCGGGTTAGAATATGTTATAATACAATGAATTTCATTGATTACAAGTCCTAGAGATGGATGAAGAATGTTTAGAAGTGTGAAGAAATACTTATTGAAATCTGGTCCCAAATGGGATAAGAACCCCCAACCAATGCTTTGAGGTAGTAAATGGATTGTATAACGTTATTTTGGGTTAGAATATGTTATAATACAATGAATTTGATTGATTACAAGTGCTAGAGATGGATGAAGAATGTTTAGAAGTGTGAAGAAAGACTTATTGAAATCTCGTCCCTAATGGGATAAGAACCCACAATCAATACTTTGAGGCAGTAAATGGCTTGTATAAAGTTATTTCGGGTTAGAATATGTTATAATACAATGAATTTGATTGATTACAAGTCCTAGATTGTGGTCCTAGAGATGGATGAAGAATGTTTAGAAGTGTGAAGAAAGACTTATTGAAATCTGGTCCCCAATGGGATAAGAACCCACAACCAATGCTTTGAGGCTGTAAATGGCTTGTATAAAGTTATTTTGGGTTAGAATATGTTATAATACAATGAATTTGATTGATTACAAGTGCTAGAGATGGATGAAGAATGTTTAGAAGTGTGAAGAAAGACTTATTGAAATCTCGTCCCTAATGGGATAAGAACCCACAATCAATGCTTTGAGGCAGTAAAAGGCTTGTATAAAGTTATTTTGGATTAGATTATGTTATAATACAATGACTTTGATTGATTACAAGTCCTAGAGATGGATGAAGAATGTTTAGAAGTGTGAAGAAAGACTTATTAAAATCTGGTCCCAAATGGGATAACAACCCACAACCAATGCTTTGAGGCAGTAAACGGCTTGTATAAAGTTATTTTGGGTTAGAATATGTTATAATACAGTGAATTTGATTGATTACAAGCCTTAGAGATGGATGAAGAATGTTTAGAAGTGTGAAGAAAGACTTATTGAAATCTTGTCCCAAATGGGATAAGAACCCACAACCAATGCTTTGAAGCAGTAAATGGCTTGTATAAAGTTATTTCGGGTTAGAATATGTTATAATACAATGAATTTGATTGATTACAAGTGCTAGAGATGGATGAAGAATGTTTAGAAGTGTAAAGAAAGACTTATTGAAAGCTGGTCCCAAATGGGAAAAGAATTCACAACCAATGGTTTGAGGCAGTAAATGGCTTGTATAAAGTTATTTTGGGTTAGATTATGTTATAATACAATGAATTTGATTGATTACAAGTGCTAGAGATGGATGAAGAATGTTTAGAAATGTGAAGAAAGACTTGTTGAAATCTGGTCCCAAATGGGATAAGAACCCAAAACCAATGCTTTGAGGCAGTAAATGGCTTGTATAAATTTATATTGGGTTAGAATATGTTATAATACAATGAATTTAATTGATTACAAGTCCTAGAGATGGATGAAGAATGTTTAGAAGTGTGAAGAAAGAGTTATTGAAATCTGGTCCCAAATGGGATAAGAACCCACAACACATGCTTTGAGGCTGTAAATGGCTTGTATAAAGTTATTTTGGGTTAGAATATGTTATAATACAATGAATTTGATTGATTACAAGTGCTAGAGATGGATGACGAATGTTTAGAAGTGTGAAGAAAGACTTATTGAAATCTCGTCCCTAATGGGATAAGAACCCACAATCAATGCTTTGAGGCAGTAAAAGGCTTGTATAAAGTTATTTTGGGTTAGATTATGTTATAATACAATGAATTTGATTGATTACAAGTCCTAGAGATGGATGAAGAATGTTTAGAAGTGTGAAGAAAGACTTATTGAAATCTGGTCCCAAATGGGATAAGAACCCACAACCAATGCTTTGAGGCAGTAAATGGCTTGTATAAAGTTATTTTGGGTTAGAATATGTTATAATACAATGAATTTGATTGATTACAAGCCTTAGAGATGGATGAAGAATCTTTAGAAGTGTGAAGAAAGACTTATTGAAATATGGTCCCAAATGGGATAAGAACCCACAACCAATGCTTTGAGGCAGTAAATGGCTTGTATAAAGTTATTTCGGGTTAGAATATGTTATAATACAATGAATTTCATTGATTACAAGTCCTAGAGATGGATGAAGAATGTTTAGAAGTGTGAAGAAATACTTATTGAAATCTGGTCCCAAATGGGATAAGAACCCCCAACCAATGCTTTGAGGCAGTAAATGGCTTGTATAAAGTTATTTCGGGTTAGAATATGTTATAATACAATGAATTTCATTGATTACAAGTCCTAGAGATGGATGAAGAATGTTTAGAAGTGTGAAGAAATACTTATTGAAATCTGGTCCCAAATGGGATAAGAACCCACAACCAATGCTTTGAGGCAGTAAATGGCTTGTATAAAGTTATTTCGGGTTAGAATATGTTATAATACAATGAATTTCATTGATTACAAGTCCTAGAGATGGATGAAGAATGTTTAGAAGTGTGAAGAAATACTTATTGAAATCTGGTCCCAAATGGGATAAGAACCCCCAACCAATGCTTTGAGGTAGTAAATGGATTGTATAACGTTATTTTGGGTTAGAATATGTTATAATACAATGAATTTGATTGATTACAAGTGCTAGAGATGGATGAAGAATGTTTAGAAGTGTGAAGAAAGACTTATTGAAATCTCGTCCCTAATGGGATAAGAACCCACAATCAATACTTTGAGGCAGTAAATGGCTTGTATAAAGTTATTTCGGGTTAGAATATGTTATAATACAATGAATTTGATTGATTACAAGTCCTAGATTGTGGTCCTAGAGATGGATGAAGAATGTTTAAAAGTGTGAAGAAAGACTTATTGAAATCTGGTCCCCAATGGGATAAGAACCCACAACCAATGCTTTGAGGCTGTAAATGGCTTGTATAAAGTTATTTTGGGTTAGAATATGTTATAATACAATGAATTTGATTGATTACAAGTGCTAGAGATGGATGAAGAATGTTTAGAAGTGTGAAGAAAGACTTATTGAAATCTCGTCCCTAATGGGATAAGAACCCACAATCAATGCTTTGAGGCAGTAAAAGGCTTGTATAAAGTTATTTTGGGTTAGATTATGTTATAATACAATGACTTTGATTGATTACAAGTCCTAGAGATGGATGAAGAATGTTTAGAAGTGTGAAGAAAGACTTATTAAAATCTGGTCCCAAATGGGATAACAACCCACAACCAATGCTTTGAGGCAGTAAACGGCTTGTATAAAGTTATTTTGGGTTAGAATATGTTATAATACAATGAATTTGATTGATTACAAGCCTTAGAGATGGATGAAGAATCTTTAGAAGTGTGAAGAAAGACTTATTGAAATATGGTCCCAAATGGGATAAGAACCCACAACCAATGCTTTGAGGCAGTAAATGGCTTGTATAAAGTTATTTTGGGTTAGAATATGTTATAATACAATGAATTTGATTGATTACAAGTGCTAGAGATGGATGAAGAATGTTTAGAAGTGTGAAGAAAGACTTATTGAAATCTCGTCCCTAATGGGATAAGAACCCACAATCAATGCTTTGAGGCAGTAAAAGGCTTGTATAAAGTTATTTTGGGTTAGATTATGTTATAATACAATGACTTTGATTGATTACAAGTCCTAGAGATGGATGAAGAATGTTTAGAAGTGTGAAGAAAGACTTATTGAAATCTGGTCCCAAATGGGATAAGAACCCACAACCAATGCTTTGAGGCAGTAAACGGCTTGTATAAAGTTATTTTGGGTTAGAATATGTTATAATACAATGAATTTGATTGATTACAAGCCTTAGAGATGGATGAAGAATCTTTAGAAGTGTGAAGAAAGACTTATTGAAATATGGTCCCAAATGGGACAAGAACCCACAACCAATGCTTTGAGGCAGTAAATGGCTTGTATAAAGTTATTTCGGGTTAGAATATGTTATAATACAATGAATTTGATTGATTACAAGTCCTAGAGATGGATGAAGAATGTTTAGAAGTGTGAAGAAATACTTATTGAAATCTGGTCCCAAATGGGATAAGAACCCCCAACCAATGCTTTGCGGTAGTAAATGGATTGTATAACGTTATTTTGGGTTAGAATATGTTATAATACAATGAATTTGATTGATTACAAGTGCTAGAGATGGATGAAGAATGTTTAGAAGTGTGAAGAAAGACTTATTGAAATCTCGTCCCTAATGGGATAAGAACCCACAATCAAAACTTTGAGGCAGTAAATGGCTTGTATAAAGTTATTTCGGGTTAGAATATGTTATAATACAATGAATTTGATTGATTACAAGTCCTAGATTTTGGTCCTAGAGATGGATGAAGAATGTTTAGAAGTGTGAAGAAAGACTTATTGAAATCTGGTCCCCAATGGGATAAGAACCCACAACCAATGCTTTGAGGCTGTAAATGGCTTGTATAAAGTTATTTTGGGTTAGAATATGTTATAATACAATGAATTTGATTGATTACAAGTGCTAGAGATGGATGAAGAATGTTTAGAAGTGTGAAGAAAGACTTATTGAAATCTCGTCCCTAATGGGATAAGAACCCACAATCAATGCTTTGAGGCAGTAAAAGGCTTGTATAAAGTTATTTTGGGTTAGATTATGTTATAATACAATGACTTTGATTGATTACAAGTCCTAGAGATGGATGAAGAATGTTTAGAAGTGTGAAGAAAGACTTATTAAAATCTGGTCCCAAATGGGATAACAACCCACAACCAATGCTTAGAGGCAGTAAACGGCTTGTATAAAGTTATTTTGGGTTAGAATATGTTATAATACAGTGAATTTGATTGATTACAAGCCTTAAAGATGAATGAAGAATCTTTAGAAGTGTTATGAAAGACTTATTGAACTATGGTCCCAAATGGGATAAGAACCCACAACCAATGCTTTGAGGCAGTAAATGTAAGTTTTCGAAAGGAATTAGAGAAGATTAAGAACAAGTGAGTTTGAGGAAGATTTGAAGAAGAATGCGAGTTTGAAAGGTGAGAGAAGTGTGGTGAAGAAAGAGAGTTCTTCTCTTTTCATACATATAAAAATGACCTAGATACAAACTATATATGGACACTACAAAGAGTATAAAATAATAACAAATATACAAGATATTTTGGCTTCAAGGTTCGAGTGAAAGCGACGGGTCCATGTTGTGTCTCTTCTTAAACAATCACGTGAGTGTCTCTTGTTTTGAAGCTCCAACGGTCACAACACATAGGGGAAGGATCTAGATGCTCATTTCTTCTTCTTCGCAACCTTAAACGGGCCTCTTTATTGGACTGGACAATGAGGCTTGAGGTGATGTCGAGGCTGTACGGATGGGCTTGTACGGATGGGCTTGTACGGACGAGGTTGTACGGACGGTCGTGGCTCGAGGCACTCGATCGCGGATGTGATCATCTCTCGATCCCGGACATGATCATCTCGAACATGATCATTTCTATATCCAATTTACACTCCCCCTCAAGTTTAACATTTAAGAAGGTCTTTAAGGTTAAACTTGAACCTATAATCACTCACCTCATTAAAAACCTTAGTATAGAAAACCACTTGGGAAAAACTATACATAAGGGAAAAAGAGTGTGAGTGTTATGGTTTGGTGAGATCAACAAGGCCGAGCTTGGAGTGTATATAATCACACACTTGTGGACTAGCCGCTTTGGTGAAGATGTCTGCGAGTTGTTCCGAGCTCTCGGTATAGCATGGTAAGATGACTCCAAGACCAACTTGTTCTCTAACTTTGTGACAATCTACTTCGATGTGCTTTGTTCTTTCGTGGAACACCGAGTTGGATGCAATGTGTATTGCGGCTTGGTTGTCACAATGCATTGTGATTGGCTTTGATGACTCAACTCCCAAGTCTTTAAGAAGTGCCTTAAGCCAAATTAACTCGGTTGTGAGCTTCCTCATGGCACGATACTCGGACTCGGCACTAGACGTAGAGACTACCTTTTGCTTCTTACTCTTCCAAGTCACCAAGTTCCCTCCAATGAATGTGCAATAGCCGGTTGTCGAGCGCCTATCTCCATGATCTCCAGCATAATCCGCATCACAATACCCCACTAGCTTCGTGTTCTTGTTGCACCCCATCCATATGCCTTGACCCGGTGCACCCTTGAGATACTTAAGTATGCGGTTCACCATGTTCCAATGATGCACCGTTGGGGCTTGCATATGTTGACTCACCTGGTTCACGGAATAGCAAATGTCAGGTCTAGTAATTGTTAAGTAAATAAGCTTACCCACTAGACGTCGATATTGTGATGCATCTTCATATGGCTCATTTCCTCTCTCCCCCTCTCGGTTAACTTGGAAATCCACTTCTAGTGGTGATGCCACCGGTCTTGAACCTAATTTACCAACTTCATTCAAAAGGTCAAGTGTATATTTTCGTTGAGATATAAATAAACCTTCCTTAGATCTACAAACTTCAATACCAAGAAAATACTTAAGTTCACCAAGATCTTTAATATCAAAAACAGATTTTAGAAAGGATTTGGTGTCTTGTATCCCTACCTTGTCATTCCCGGATATGATGATATCATCCACATATACAAGAATGACTACAATACCTTCTTGGCTAGTGATTGTGAATAGGGTATGATCGGCTTCGGACCTCTTGAAACCTCGTTCCATCAAAGTGTTGCTCAACTTGTGATACCACGCTCGAGGGGATTGCTTTAATCCATATATGGCCTTGTTGAGTTTGAATACCTTCCCGGATTCAATAGTGTCCTCTAGACCCGGTGGTGGTCTCATATACACCTCATCTTCTAACTCGCCTTGTAGAAAAGCATTCTTAACGTCCATTTGCCATAATTCCCATTCTAAGTTAACGGCCAAAGATAGCACAACTCGAATGGTATGGAGTTTGGCTACCGGAGCAAAAGTATCAAGATAGTCTTCTCCATATGTTTGTGTGAATCCCCTTGCTACAAGTCGAGCCTTGTAACGTTCAATCTCTCCATTACTTTTGTACTTGATCGTAAAGATCCACCGTGAAGTGACCGCTTTCTTTCCCTTTGGTAACTCGGCTTCATTCCATGTATGATTGTCTTCCATGGCTTTAACTTCATTGTTTACCGCATCTCTCCATTCTTTATGATCTTTAGCTTCATCATAGCTTTGGGGAATCCAATGTGAATCTACTTGGGTAAGATAGACTTGATATTCCATCGGCAAGTGAGCTAGAGTACACACGGCTTGTATTGGATGAGCCACGGCTACGTTGTTGTAATACACCCGAGTGTTTTTCCAGTTTGAGGGATGAGACTTGATGCGTTCACTTCTTCTTAATTCAATAATTTCTTCTTGAGGTTGTTCTCCTTGATCCACATCAATAGACTCCTCTTGTGTAGGATCTTCTTCTTCACTTAGTGAATTTAAACCCTCTTCGCCCTCACTCTTACTCATGATCAAGTCCATCATCACCATGATCTAATGGTTCTTCTTCATGATGTGTGTCACTTGCACTTGCTTCTTGATCATTTGTTACTTGATCCGAGGTGGATGTCTTGGTAGACCCATTCTTGTCTTGGAAGCTATCTAGACCGAGCTTCTCCAGGATTACTCGAAGGTTTGTTGCACGATCGGAAGGTGATTGAGATAAGTTCTTGAGTTCATCCCAATTCCTCTTGTCATAGTACCCACTTGATTCTACAAACTTCACATCTCTAGAAACCAATACTCTTCTAGCTTCCGGATCATAACACTTGTACCCTTTTTGTGTTGAGGAGTAGCCTATAAGCATGCACTTAGTGCTCTTGGCCTCCAACTTGTTACGTAACTCTCCTGGTTTTAACACATAACAAACACATCCAAACACACGTAAGTGACTAATAGATGGTTTAGTTTTATTAAGAATTTCAAAGGGAGAGAGATCGCTTAGTATTTTTGTTGGTGTGCGATTGATCAAGTAGCATGCGGCTACTACGGCATCTCCCCAAAATCTCTTTGGCACATTTGTATGAAACATCATTGATCGGGACACCTCCATGAGATGACGGTTCTTTCTCTCGGCCACTCCATTTTGTTGTGGTGTATACGGGCAACTTGTTTGTTGAATGATCCCATGTTTAGCTAAATGTTGTTTGAATGCATGACTTGTGTACTCCCCACCATTATCTGATCTCAAAATCTTAATCTTGGCATTATAGTGGTTAGTCACATAATTTTGAAAACTTATAAAGGCCTCAAGAACTCTATCCTTTGAAGGTAACAAAGTTAACCAAGTATACTTGGATTTTTCATCAATAAAAGTCACATAATACTTTTGATTTTCTCTAGATAAACAAGGTGATGTCCACACATCCGAGTGAATCAAATCAAAACAATTCTCATAAATAGTACTTGATTTAGGATAAACACTTTTGCAATGTTTGCCAAGAATACAAGCTTCACAATCATCATTTTTAAAAGACATATTAGGCAACATAAGATTTAAAGCACGAGAGTGAGGGTGACCAAGTCTAGCATGCCAAATTGCACTATTAGCACTAACAAGAATAGAACTAAAGCAAGAAGGTAAAGTAGGGGATAGTTTCAAGTCCTCAAGCACATATAAGCCATCTTTAGTGGCTCCATGGCCAAGCACCTTACTCGTTTCAATATCCTGAAAATGAATATTGTGAGGACCAAATATTGCATAACAATTCAAATCGGTAGTAGCTTTCTTAACGGATAACAAGTTTGAAGTAAAGCTAGGCATATAAAAAGCTTTAGATTTCTTATCAAACAATTCTAAATCTCCTACTCCTTTAACCGGTACTTTAGTTCCATTAGCAATAACCACATTTCCAATAGCCGGTTTAATGTCACTAATTAACTTAGAGTCACTAATCATATGGTGAGATGCTCCGGAATCAACAATAAGCGGTTTTAAAGTGTTGAGAGCAAGAGTAGCCTTACCGGACGACTCCTTGAGAGCTTTGATGAGTGCATCGAGGTCAGACCTCCTCACCAAGTCAGAAGACGCGGCCATGGCTGCTCCACTCTCCGCAAGAATTTGTACCTTTGTCTCCGGAGCTTGGATCTCACCGGAAACGCTTGCTTGATTAGCCCTTGGTTCTCGGTTGTCTTCTCTTGGGCGAAGGTGTGGGTAAAGTACCCAACACTTATCCTTGATATGACCCGGTTTCTTGCAATGGTGACAAGTAGGAATGTTCCTCTTGTTGTTGTTGTTGTTGTGTCCTCGGTAGTAGCTCTTGTTAGCCGACACTAGCTCCACATTGTTAGCCGACACAAGCTCCCCCTTACCACCAAACAAACCCATGGACCCGTGTTCTCGTTGAACTTGAGAACACACCTCATCAAGACTTGGAAGCTTGTCGGACCGAAGAATATGTTTGATGAGGTCATTGTAAGAAGGATTTAAAGTCAAGAGAAGACCGAACACCTTATCTTGCTCACGACGTTCGTTGATGACCACCGGATCCACCGAGCTTGGTCTCAACATTTCAAGCTCTGCCCAAAGAGATCTAAACTTTCCAAAATGCTTGGTAAACTCCATGTCCTCTTGGCTGAGGTTGTTGATAGCACGTTTGACTTCAAAAACCCGGTTCAAGTTAGTAACATTTCCAAAAACATTCTTGAGTGTATCCCACAACTCCTTTGCCGTCTCACAATATGAGTATGCTTCAAGAATAGGCGCCTCTAGAGAGTTTTGAATGAGCCCCAAAACGGTTTGGTCTTCTTGAAACCACTTCACCTCGTCGCAAGGGACAATCTCCTTGCCATCTTCACTTTCCTTTGGAGCTTCACCTTTCTCAATGTGACTCCAAAGTCCACGACCACACAAGGCCGTCTTTGTGGTCCTCGCCCACAACAAATAGTTACCTCCCTTGAGAGTAACCGGAATAACCAAATTCTTCATGACATCCATGACCAAAAATTTCAAGAACAAGCTTCAAGCTTTCAAAATCTTAGAAACTGAAAGAAGAAATTGTACTTAGAGAACGAGAATAGCTAGGATCTTAGGAACCTGGCTCTGATACCATGTAAGTTTTCGAAAGGAATTAGAGAAGATTAAGAACAAGTGAGTTTGAGGAAGATTTGAAGAAGAATGCGAGTTTGAAAGGTGAGAGAAGTGTGGTGAAGAAAGAGAGTTCTTCTCTTTTCATACATATAAAAATGACCTAGATACAAACTATATATGGACACTACAAAGAGTATAAAATAATAACAAATATACAAGATATTTTGGCTTCAAGGTTCGAGTGAAAGCGACGGGTCCATGTTGTGTCTCTTCTTAAACAATCACGTGAGTGTCTCTTGTTTTGAAGCTCCAACGGTCACAACACATAGGGGAAGGATCTAGATGCTCATTTCTTCTTCTTCGCAACCTTAAACGGGCCTCTTTATTGGACTGGACAATGAGGCTTGAGGTGATGTCGAGGCTGTACGGATGGGCTTGTACGGACGAGGTTGTACGGACGGTCGTGGCTCGAGGCACTCGATCGCGGATGTGATCATCTCTCGATCCCGGACATGATCATCTCGAACATGATCATTTCTATATCCAATTTACACTTATCCCATTTGGGACCAAATTTCAACAAGTCTTTCTTCACACTTCTAAAGATTCTTCATCCATCTCTAGCACTTGTAATCAATCAAATTCATTGTATTATAACATATTCTAACCCAAAATAAATTTATACAATCCATTTACAGCCTCAAAGCATTAGTTGTGGGTTCTTATCCCATTTGGGACCAGATTTCAATAAGTCTTTCTTCTCACTTCTAAACATTCTTCATCCATCTGTAGGGCTTGTAATCAATCAAATTCATTGTATTATAACATATTCTAACCCAAAATAACTTTATACAATCCATTTACTGCCTCAAAGCATTGGTTGTGGGTTCTTATCCCATTTGGGACAAGATTTCAATAAGTCTTTCTTCACACTTCTAAACATTCTTCATCCATCTCTAGGACTTGTAATTAATCAAATTCATTGTATTATAACATAATCTAACCCAAAATAACTTTATACAATCCATTTACTGCCTCAAAGCATTGGTTGTGGGTTCTTATCCCATTTGGGACCATATTTCAATAAGTCTTTCTTCACACTTCTAAACATTCTTCATCCATCTCTAGGACTTGTAATTAATCAAATTCATTGTATTATAACATAATCTAACCCAAAATAACTTTATACAATCCATTTACTGCCTCAAAGCATTGGTTGTGGGTTCTTATCCCATTTGGGACCAGATTTCAATAAGTCTTTCTTCACACTTCTAAACATTCTTCATCCATCTCTAGGACTTGTAATTAATCAAATTCATTGTATTATAACATATTCTAACCCAAAATAACTTTATACAAGCCATCTACTGCCTCAAAGCATTGGTTGTGGGTTCTTATCCCATTTGGGACAAGATTCCAATAAGTCTTTCTTCACACTTCTAAACATTCTTCATCCATCTGTAGGGCTTGTAATCAATCAAATCCATTGTATTATAACATATTCTAACCCAAAATAACTTTATACAATCCATTTACAGCCTCAAAGCATTGGTTGTGGGTTCTTATCCCATTTGGGACCAGATTTCAATAAGTATTTCTTTAAACTTCTAAACATTCTTCATCCATGTCTAGCACTTGTAATCAATCAAATTCATTGTATTATAACATATTCTAACCCAAAATAACCTTATACAAGCCATTTACTGCCTCAAAGCAATGGTTGTGGGTTCTTATCCCATTTGGGACCAGATTTTAATAAGTCTTTCTTCACACTTCTAGACATTCTTCATCCATCTCTAGCACTTGTAATCAATCAAATTCATTGTATTATAACATATTCTAACCTAAAATAAATTTATACAATCTATTTACTGCCTCAAAGCATTGGTTGTGGGTTCTTATCCCATTTGGGACCAAATTTCAACAAGTCTTTCTTCACACCTCTAAAGATTCTTCATCCATCTCTAGCACTTGTAATCAATCAAATTCATTGTATTATAACATATTCTAACCCAAAATAACTTTATACAATCCATTTACAGCCTCAAAGCATTGGTTGTGGGTTCTTATCCCATTTGGGACCAAATTTCAATAAGTCTTTCTTCTCACTTCTAAACATTCTTCATCCATCTCTAGGACTTGTAATCAATCAAATTCATTGTATTATAACATATTCTAACCCGAAATAACTTTATACAAGCCATTTACTGCCTCAAAGCATTGGTTGTGGGTTCTTATCCCATTTGGGACCAGATTTCAATAAGTCTTTCTTCACACTTCTAAACATTCTTCATCCATCTCTAGGACTTGTAATTAATCAAATTCATTGTATTATAACATATTCTAACCCAAAATAACTTTATACAAGCCATCTACTGCCTCAAAGCATTGGTTGTGGGTTCTTATCCCATTTGGGACAAGATTCCAATAAGTCTTTCTTCACACTTCTAAACATTCTTCATCCATCTGTAGGGCTTGTAATCAATCAAATTCATTGTATTATAACATATTCTAACCCAAAATAACTTTATACAATCCATTTACAGCCTCAAAGCATTGGTTGTGGGTTCTTATCCCATTTGGGACCAGATTTCAATAAGTATTTCTTTAAACTTCTAAACATTCTTCATCCATGTCTAGAACTTGTAATCAATCAAATTCATTGTATTATAACATATTCTAACCCAAAATAACCTTATACAAGCCATTTACTGCCTCAAAGCAATGGTTGTGGGTTCTTATCCCATTTGGGACCAGATTTTAATAAGTCTTTCTTCACACTTCTAGACATTCTTCATCCATCTCTAGCACTTGTAATCAATCAAATTCATTGTATTATAACATATTCTAACCTAAAATAACTTTATACAATCTATTTACTGCCTCAAAGCATTGGTTGTGGGTTCTTATCCCATTTGGGACCAAATTTCAACAAGTCTTTCTTCACACTTCTAAAGATTCTTCATCCATCTCTAGCACTTGTAATCAATCAAATTCATTGTATTATAACATATTCTAACCCAAAATAACTTTATACAATCCATTTACAGCCTCAAAGCATTGGTTGTGGGTTCTTATCCCATTTGGGACCAAATTTCAATAAGTCTTTCTTCTCACTTCTAAACATTCTTCATCCATCTCTAGGACTTGTAATCAATCAAATTCATTGTATTATAACATATTCTAACCCGAAATAACTTTATACAAGCCATTTACTGCCTCAAAGCATTGGTTGTGGGTTCTTATCCCATTTGGGACAAGATTTCAATAAGTCTTTCTTCACACTTCTAAACATTCTTCATCCATCTGTAGGGCTTGTAATCAATCAAATTCATTGTATTATAACATATTCTAACCCAAAATAACTTTATACAATCCATTTACTGCCTCAAAGCATTGGTTGTGGGTTCTTATCCCATTTGGGACAAGATTTCAATAAGTCTTTCTTCACACTTCTAAACATTCTTCATCCATCTCTAGGACTTGTAATTAATCAAATTCATTGTATTATAACATAATCTAACCCAAAATAACTTTATACAATCCATTTACTGCCTCAAAGCATTGGTTGTGGGTTCTTATCCCATTTGGGACCAGATTTCAATAAGTCTTTCTTCACACTTCTAAACATTCTTCATCCATCTCTAGGACTTGTAATTAATCAAATTCATTGTATTATAACATATTTTAACCCAAAATAACTTTATACAAGACATTTACAACCTCAAAGCATTGGTTGTGGGTTCTTATCCCATTTGGGACAAGATTTCAATAAGTCTTTCTTCACACTTCTAAACATTCTTCATCCATCTGTAGGGCTTGTAATCAATCAAATTCATTGTATTATAACATATTCTAACCCAAAATAACTTTATACAATCCATTTACTGCCTCAAAGCATTGGTTGTGGGTTCTTATCCCATTTGGGACCAGATTTCAATAAGTATTTCTTTAAACTTCTAAACATTCTTCATCCATGTCTAGCACTTGTAATCAATCAAATTCATTGTATTATAACATATTCTAACCCAAAATAACCTTATACAAGCCATTTACTGCCTCAAAGCAATGGTTGTGGGTTCTTATCCCATTTGGGACCAGATTTCAATAAGTCTTTCTTCACACTTTTAGACATTCTTCATCCATCTCTAGCACTTGTAATCAATCAAATTCATTGTATTATAACATATTCTAACCTAAAATAACTTTATACAATCTATTTACTGCCTCAAAGCATTGGTTGTGGGTTCTTATCCCATTTGGGACCAAATTTCAACAAGTCTTTCTTCACACTTCTAAAGATTCTTCATCCATCTCTAGCACTTGTAATCAATCAAATTCATTGTATTATAACATATTCTAACCCAAAATAACTTTATACAATCCATTTACAGCCTCAAAGCATTGGTTGTGGGTTCTTATCCCATTTGGGACCAAATTTCAATAAGTCTTTCTTCTCACTTCTAAACATTCTTCATCCATCTCTAGGACTTGTAATCAATCAAATTCATTGTATTATAACATATTCTAACCCGAAATAACTTTATACAAGCCATTTACTGCCTCAAAGCATTGGTTGTGGGTTCTTATCCCATTTGGGACAAGATTTCAATAAGTCTTTCTTCACACTTCTAAACATTCTTCATCCATCTGTAGGGCTTGTAATCAATCAAATTCATTGTATTATAACATATTCTAACCCAAAATAACTTTATACAATCCATTTACTGCCTCAAAGCATTGGTTGTGGGTTCTTATCCCATTTGGGACAAGATTTCAATAAGTCTTTCTTCACACTTCTAAACATTCTTCATCCATCTCTTGGACTTGTAATTAATCAAATTCATTGTATTATAACATAATCTAACCCAAAATAACTTTATACAATCCATTTACTGCCTCAAAGCATTGGTTGTGGGTTCTTATCCCTTTTGGGACCAGATTTCAATAAGTCTTTCTTCACACTTCTAAACATTCTTCATCCATCTCTAGGACTTGTAATTAATCAAATTCATTGTATTATAACATATTTTAACCCAAAATAACTTTATACAAGCCATTTACTGCCTCAAAGCATTGGTTGTGGGTTCTTATCCCATTTGGGACAAGATTTCAATAAGTCTTTCTTCACACTTCTAAACATTCTTCATCCATCTGTAGGGCTTGTAATCAATCAAATTCATTGTATTATAACATATTCTAACCCAAAATAACTTTATACAATCCATTTACTGCCTCAAAGCATTGGTTGTGGGTTCTTATCCCATTTGGGACCAGATTTCAATAAGTATTTCTTTAAACTTCTAAACATTCTTCATCCATGTCTAGCACTTGTAATCAATCAAATTCATTGTATTATAACATATTCTAACCCAAAATAACCTTATACAAGCCATTTACTGCCTCAAAGCAATGGTTGTGGGTTCTTATCCCATTTGGGACCAGATTTCAATAAGTCTTTCTTCACACTTCTAGACATTCTTCATCCATCTCTAGCACTTGTAATCAATCAAATTCATTGTATTATAACATATTCTAACCTAAAATAACTTTATACAATCTATTTACAGCCTCAAAGCATTGGTTGTGGGTTCTTATCCCATTTGGGACCAAATTTCAACAAGTCTTTCTTCACACTTCTAAAGATTCTTCATCCATCTCTAGCACTTGTAATCAATCAAATTCATTGTATTATAACATATTCTAACCCAAAATAAATTTATACAATCCATTTACAGCCTCAAAGCATTGGTTGTGGGTTCTTATCCCATTTGGGACCAGATTTCAATAAGTCTTTCTTCACACTTCTAAACATTCTTCATCCATCTCTAGGACTTGTAATCAATCAAATTCATTGTATTATAACATATTCTAACCCGAAATAACTTTATACAAGTCATTTACTGCCTCAAAGCATTGGTTGTGGGTTCTTATCCCATTTGGGACCATATTTCAATAAGTCTTTCTTCACACTTCTAAACATTCTTCATCCATCTCTAGGACTTGTAATTAATCAAATTCATTGTATTATAACATAATCTAACCCAAAATAACTTTATACAATCCATTTACTGCCTCAAAGCATTGGTTGTGGGTTCTTATCCCATTTGGGACCAGATTTCAATAAGTCTTTCTTCACACTTCTAAACATTCTTCATCCATCTCTAGGACTTTTAATCAATCAAATTCATTGTATTATAACATATTCTAACCCAAAATAACTTTAGACAAGCCATTTACTGCCTCAAAGCATTGGTTGTGGGTTCTTATCCCATTTGGGACCAGATTTCAATAAGTCTTTCTTCACACTTCTAAACATTCTTCATCCATCTCTACGACTTGTAATCAATCAAATTCATTGTATTATAACATAATCTAACCCAAAATAACTTTATACAAGCCATTTACTGCCTCAAAGCATTGGTTGTGGGTTCTTATCCCATTTGGGACAAGATTTCAATAAGTCTTTCTTCACACTTCCAAACATTCTTCATCCATCTCTAGGGCATGTAATCAATCAAATTCATTGTATTATAACATATTCTAACCCAAAATAACTTTATACAATCCATTTACTGCCTCAAAGCATTGGTTGTGGGTTCTTATCCCATTTGGGACCAGATTTCAATAAGTATTTCTTTACACTTCTATACATTCTTCATCCATGTCTAGCACTTGTAATCAATCAAATTCATTGTATTATAACATATTCTAACCCAAAATAACCTTATACAAGCCATTTACTGCCTCAATGCAATGGTTGTGGGTTCTTATCCCATTCGGGACCAGATTTCAATAAGTCTTTCTTCAAACTTCTAGACATTCTTCATCCATCTCTAGCACTTGTAATCAATCAAATTCATTGTATTATAACATATTCTAACCTAAAATAACTTTATACAATCCATTTACAGCCTCAAAGCATTGGTTGTGGGTTCTTATCCCATTTGGGACCAAATTTCAACAAGTCTTTCTTCACACTTCTAAAGATTCTTCATCCATTTCTAGCACTTGTCATCAATCAAATTCATTGTATTATAACATATTCTAACCCAAAATAACTTTATACAATCCATTTACAGCCTCAAAGCATTGGTTGTGGGTTCTTATCCCATTTGGGACAAGATTTCAATAAGTCTTTCTTCACACTTCTAAACATTCTTCATCCATCTCTAGGACTTGTAATCAATCAAATTCATTGTATTATAACATATTCTAACCCGAAATAACTTTATACAAGCCATTTACTGCCTCAAAGCATTGGTTGTGGGTTCTTATCCCATTTGGGACTATATTTCAATAAGTCTTTCTTCACACTTCTAAACATTCTTCATCCATCTCTAGGACTTGTAATTAATCAAATTCATTGTATTATAACATATTCTAACCCAAAATAACTTTATACAAGCCATTTACTGCCTCAAAGCATTGGTTGTGGGTGCTTATCCCATTTGGGACCAGATTTCAATAAGTCTTTCTTCACACTTCTAAACATTCTTCATCCATCTCTAGGGCTTGTAATCAATCAAATTCATTGTATTATAACATATTCTAACCCAAAATAACTTTATACAATCCATTTACTGCCTCAAAGCATTGGTTGTGGGTTCTTATCCCATTTGGGACCAGATTTCAATAAGTATTTCTTTACACTTCTAAACATTCTTCATCCATGTCTAGCACTTGTAATCAATCAAATTCATTGTATTATAACATATTCTAACCCAAAATAACCTTATGCAAGCCATTTACTGCCTCAAAGCAATGGTTGTGGGTTCTTATCCCATTCGGGACCAGATTTCAATAAGTCTTTCTTCACACTTCTAGACATTCTTCATCCATCTCTAGCACTTGTAATCAATCAAATTCATTGTATTATAACATATTCTAACCTAAAATAACTTTATACAATCCATTTACAGCCTCAAAGCATTGGTTGTGGGTTCTTATCCCCTTTGGGACCAAATTTCAACAAGTCTTTCTTCACACTTCTAAAGATTCTTCATCCATCTCTAGCACTTGTAATCAATCAAATTCATTGTATTATAACATATTCTAACCCAAAATAACTTTATACAATCCATTTACAGCCTCAAAGCATTGGTTGTGGGTTCTTATCCCATTTGGGACCAGATTTCAATAAGTCTTTCTTCACACTTCTAAACATTCTTCATCCATCTCTAGGACTTTTAATCAATCAAATTCATTGTATTATAACATATTCTAACCCAAAATAACTTTAGACAAGCCATTTACTGCCTCAAAGCATTGGTTGTGGGTTCTTATCCCATTTGGGACCAGATTTCAATAAGTCTTTCTTCACACTTCTAAACATTCTTCATCCATCTCTACGACTTGTAATCAATCAAATTCATTGTATTATAACATAATCTAACCCAAAATAACTTTATACAAGCCATTTACTGCCTCAAAGCATTGGTTGTGGGTTCTTATCCCATTTGGGACAAGATTTCAATAAGTCTTTCTTCACACTTCTAAACATTCTTCATCCATCTCTAGGGCATGTAATCAATCAAATTCATTGTATTATAACATATTCTAACCCAAAATAACTTTATACAATCCATTTACTGCCTCAAAGCATTGGTTGTGGGTTCTTATCCCATTTGGGACCAGATTTCAATAAGTATTTCTTTACACTTCTATACATTCTTCATCCATGTCTAGCACTTGTAATCAATCAAATTCATTGTATTATAACATATTCTAACCCAAAATAACCTTATACAAGCCATTTACTGCCTCAATGCAATGGTTGTGGGTTCTTATCCCATTCGGGACCAGATTTCAATAAGTCTTTCTTCAAACTTCTAGACATTCTTCATCCATCTCTAGCACTTGTAATCAATCAAATTCATTGTATTATAACATATTCTAACCTAAAATAACTTTATACAATCCATTTACAGCCTCAAAGCATTGGTTGTGGGTTCTTATCCCATTTGGGACCAAATTTCAACAAGTCTTTCTTCACACTTCTAAAGATTCTTCATCCATCTCTAGCACTTGTCATCAATCAAATTCATTGTATTATAACATATTCTAACCCAAAATAACTTTATACAATCCATTTACAGCCTCAAAGCATTGGTTGTGGGTTCTTATCCCATTTGGGACAAGATTTCAATAAGTCTTTCTTCACACTTCTAAACATTCTTCATCCATCTCTAGGACTTGTAATCAATCAAATTCATTGTATTATAACATATTCTAACCCGAAATAACTTTATACAAGCCATTTACTGCGTCAAAGCATTGGTTGTGGGTTCTTATCCCATTTGGGACCATATTTCAATAAGTCTTTCTTCACACTTCTAAACATTCTTCATCCATCTCTAGGACTTGTAATTAATCAAATTCATTGTATTATAACATATTCTAACCCAAAATAACTTTATACAAGCCATTTACTGCCTCAAAGCATTGGTTGTGGGTGCTTATCCCATTTGGGACCAGATTTCAATAAGTCTTTCTTCACACTTCTAAACATTCTTCATCCATCTCTAGGGCTTGTAATCAATCAAATTCATTGTATTATAACATATTCTAACCCAAAATAACTTTATACAATCCATTTACTGCCTCAAAGCATTGGTTGTGGGTTCTTATCCCATTTGGGACCAGATTTCAATAAGTATTTCTTTACACTTCTAAACATTCTTCATCCATGTCTAGCACTTGTAATCAATCAAATTCATTGTATTATAACATAATCTAACCCAAAATAACTTTATACAAGCCATTTACTGCCTCAAAGCATTGGTTGTGGGTTCTTATCCCATTCGGGACCAGATTTCAATAAGTCTTTCTTCACACTTCTAAACATTCTTCATCCATCTCTAGGGCATGTAATCAATCAAATTCATTGTATTATAACATATTCTAACCCAAAATAACTTTATACAATCCATTTACTGCCTCAAAGCATTGGTTGTGGGTTCTTATCCCCTTTGGGACCAAATTTCAACAAGTCTTTCTTCACACTTCTAAAGATTCTTCATCCATCTCTAGCACTTGTAATCAATCAAATTCATTGTATTATAACATATTCTAACCCAAAATAACTTTATACAATCCATTTACAGCCTCAAAGCATTGGTTGTGGGTTCTTATCCCATTTGGGACCAGATTTCAATAAGTCTTTCTTCACACTTCTAAACATTCTTCATCCATCTCTAGGACTTGTAATCAATCAAATTCATTGTATTATAACATATTCTAACCCGAAATAACTTTATACAAGCCATTTTCTGCCTCAAAGTATTGGTTGTGGGTTCTTATCCCATTTGGGACAAGATTTCAATAAGTCTTTCTTCACACTTCTAAACATTCTTCATCCATCTCTAGGGCTTGTAATCAATCAAATTCATTGTATTATAACATATTCTAACCCAAAATAACTTTATACAATCCATTTACTGCCTCAAAGCATTGGTTGTGGGTTCTTATCCCATTTGGGACCAGATTTCAATAAGTATTTCTTTACACTTCTAAACATTCTTCATCCATGTCTAGCACTTGTAATCAATCAAATTCATTGTATTATAACATATTCTAACCCAAAATAACCTTATACAAGCCATTTACTGCCTCAAAGCAATGGTTGTGGGTTCTTATCCCACTCGGGACCAGATTTCAATAAGTCTTTCTTCACACTTCTAGACATTCTTCATCCATCTCTAGCACTTGTAATCAATCAAATTCATTGTATTATAACATATTCTAACCTAAAATAACTTTATACAATCCATTTACAGCCTCAAAGCATTGGTTGTGGGTTCTTATCCCATTTGGGACCAAATTTCAACAAGTCTTTCTTCACATTTTTAAAGATTCTTCATCCATCTCTAGCACTTGTCATCAATCAAATTCATTGTATTATAACATATTCTAACCCAAAATAACTTTATACAATCCATTTACAGCCTCAAAGCATTGGTTGTGGGTTCTTATCCCATTTGGGACCAGATTTCAACAAGCCTTTCTTCACACTTCTAAACATTCTTCATCCATCTCTAGCACTTGTAATCAATCAAATTCATTGTATTATAACATATTCTAACCTAAAATAACTTTATACAATCCATTTACAGCCTCAAAGCATTAGTTGTGGGTTCTTATCCCATTTGGGACCAAATTTCAACAAGTCTTTCTTCACACTTCTAAAGATACTTCATCCATCTCTAGCACTTGTCATCAATCAAATTCATTGTATTATAACATATTCTAACCCAAAATAACTTTATACAATCCATTTACAGCCTCAAAGCATTGGTTGTGGGTTCTTATCCCATTTGGGACTAGTTTTTCAATAAGTCTTTCTTCACACTTCTAAACATTCTTCATCCATCTCTAGGACTTGTAATCAATCAAATTCATTGTATTATAACATATTTTAACCCGAAATAACTTTATACAAGCCATTTACTGCCTCAAAGCATTGGTTGTGGGTGCTTATCCCATTTTGGACCAGATTTCAATAAGTCTTTCTTCACACTTCTAAACATTCTTCATCCTTCTCTAGGGCTTGTAATCAATCAAATTCATTGTATTATAACATATTCTAACCCAAAATAACTTTATACAATCCATTTACTGCCTCAAAGCATTGGTTGTGGGTTCTTATCCCATTTGGGACCAGATTTCAATAAGTATTTCTTTACACTTCTAAACATTCCTCATCCATGTCTATCACTTGTAATCAATCAAATTCATTGTATTATAACATATTCTAACCCAAAATAACCTTATGCAAGCCATTTACTGCCTCAAAGCAATGGTTGTGGGTTTTTATCCCATTCAGGACCAGATTTCAATAAGTCTTTCTTCACACTTCTAGACATTCTTCATCCATCTCTAGCACTTGTAATCAATCAAATTCATTGTATTATAACATATTCTAACCTAAAATAACTTTATACAATCCATTTACAGCCTCAAAGCATTGGTTGTGGGTTCTTATCCCCTTTGGGACCAAATTTCAACAAGTCTTTCTTCACACTTCTAAAGATTCTTCATCCATCTCTAGCACTTGTAATCAATCAAATTCATTGTATTATAACATATTCTAACCCAAAATAACTTTATGCAATCCATTTACAGCCTCAAAGCATTGGTTGTGGGTTCTTATCCCATTTGGGACCAGATTTCAATAAGTCTTTCTTCACACTTCTAAACATTCTTCATCCATCTCTAGGACTTGTAATCAATCAAATTCATTGTATTATAACATATACTAACCCGAAATAACTTTATACAAGCCATTTACTGCCTCAAAACATTGGTTGTGGGTTCTTATCCCATTTGGGACAAGATTTCAATAAGTCTTTCTTCACACTTCTAAACATTCTTCATCCATCTTTAGGGCTTGTAATCAATCAAATTCATTGTATTATAACATATTCTAACCCAAAATAACTTTATACAATCCATTTACTGCCTCAAAGCATTGGTTGTGGGTTCTTATCCCATTTGGGACCAGATTTCAATAAGTATTTCTTTACACTTCTAAACATTCTTCATCCATCTCTAGCACTTGTAATCAATCAAATTCATTGTATTATAACATATTCTAACCCAAAATAACCTTATGCAAGCCATTTACTGCCTCAAAGCAATGGTTGTGGGTTTTTATTCCATTCAGGACCAGATTTCAATAAGTCTTTCTTCACACTTCTAGACATTCTTCATCCATCTCTAGCACTTGTAATCAATCAAATTCTTTGTATTATAACATATTCTAACCTAAAATAACTTTATACAATCCATTTACAGCCTCAAAGCATTGGTTGTGGGTTCTTATCCCCTTTGGGACCAGATTTCAATAAGTCTTTCTTCACACTTCTAAACATTCTTCATCCATCTCTAGGACTTGTAATCAATCAAATTCATTGTATTATAACATATTCTAACCCGAAATAACTTTATACAAGCCATTTACTGCCTCAAAGCATTGGTTGTGGGTTCTTATCCCATTTGGGACAAGATTTCAATAAGTCTTTCTTCACACTTCTAAACATTCTTCATCCATCTCTAGGGCTTGTAATCAATCAAATTCATTGTATTATAACATATTCTAACCCAAAATAACTTTATACAATCCATTTACTGCCTCAAAGCATTGGTTGTGGGTTCTTATCCCATTTGGGACCAGATTTCAATAAGTATTTCTTTACACTTCTAAACATTCTTCATCCATCTCTAGCACTTGTAATCAATCAAATTCATTGTATTATAACATATTCTAACCCAAAATAACCTTATACAAGCCATTTACTGCCTCAAAGCAATGGTTGTGGGTTCTTATCCCACTCGGGACCAGATTTCAATAAGTCTTTCTTCACACTTCTAGACATTCTTCATCCATCTCTAGCACTTGTAATCAATCAAATTCATTGTATTATAACATATTCTAACCTAAAATAACTTTATACAATCCATTTACAGCCTCAAAGCAGGGGTTGTGGGTACTTATCCCATTTGGGACCAAATTTCAACAAGTCTTTCTTCACATTTCTAAAGATTCTTCATCCATCTCTAGCACTTGTCATCAATCAAATTCATTGTATTATAACATATTCTAACCCAAAATAACTTTATACAATCCATTTACAGCCTCAAAGCATTGGTTGTGGGTTCTTATCCCATTTGGGACCAGATTTCAATAAGTCTTTCTTCACACTTCTAAACATTCTTCATCCATCTCTAGGACTTGTAATCAATACAATTCATTGTATTATAACATATTCTAACCCGAAATAACTTTATACAAGCCATTTACTGCATCAAAGCATTGGTTGTGGGTTCTTATCCCATTTGGGACCAGATTTCAACAAGTCTTTCTTCACACTTCTAAACATTCTTCATCCATCTCTAGGACTTGTAATTAATCAAATTCATTGTATTATAACATATTCTAACCCAAAATAACTTTATACAAGCCATTTACTGCCTCAAATCATTGGTTGTGGGTGCTTATCCCATTTGGGACCAGATTTCAATAAGTCTTTCTTCACACTTCTAAACATTCTTCATCCATCTCTATGGCTTGTAATCAATCAAATTCATTGTATTATAACATATTCTAACCCAAAATAACTTTATACAATCCATTTACTGCCTCAAAGCATTGGTTGTGGGTTCTTATCCCATTTGGGACCAGATTTCAATATGTATTTCTTTACACTTCTAAACATTCTTCATCCATGTCTAGCACTTGTAATCAATCAAATTCATTGTATTATAACATATTCTAACCCAAAATAACCTTATACAAGCCATTTACTGCCTCAAAGCAATGGTTGTGGGTTCTTATCCCATTCGGGACCAGATTCAATAAGTCTTTCTTCACACTTCTAGACATTCTTCATCCATCTCTAGCACTTGTAATCAATCAAATTCATTGTATTATAACATATTCTAACCCAAAATAACTTTATACAAGCCATTTACTGCCTCAAATCATTGGTTGTGGGTGCTTATCCCATTTGGGACCAGATTTCAATAAGTCTTTCTTCACACTTCTAGACATTCTTCATCCATCTCTAGCACTTGTAATCAATCAAATTCATTGTATTATAACATATTCTAACCTAAAATAACTTTATACAATCCATTTACAGCCTCAAAGCAGGGGTTGTGGGTACTTATCCCATTTGGGACCAAATTTCAACAAGTCTTTCTTCACATTTCTAAAGATTCTTCATCCATCTCTAGCACTTGTCATCAATCAAATTCATTGTATTATAACATATTCTAACCCAAAATAACTTTATACAATCCATTTACAGCCTCAAAGCATTGGTTGTGGGTTCTTATCCCATTTGGGACCAGATTTCAATAAGTCTTTCTTCACACTTCTAAACATTCTTCATCCATCTCTAGGACTTGTAATCAATACAATTCATTGTATTATAACATATTCTAACCCGAAATAACTTTATACAAGCCATTTACTGCATCAAAGCATTGGTTGTGGGTTCTTATCCCATTTGGGACCAGATTTCAACAAGTCTTTCTTCACACTTCTAAACATTCTTCATCCATCTCTAGGACTTGTAATTAATCAAATTCATTGTATTATAACATATTCTAACCCAAAATAACTTTATACAAGCCATTTACTGCCTCAAATCATTGGTTGTGGGTGCTTATCCCATTTGGGACCAGATTTCAATAAGTCTTTCTTCACACTTCTAAACATTCTTCATCCATCTCTATGGCTTGTAATCAATCAAATTCATTGTATTATAACATATTCTAACCCAAAATAACTTTATACAATCCATTTACTGCCTCAAAGCATTGGTTGTGGGTTCTTATCCCATTTGGGACCAGATTTCAATATGTATTTCTTTACACTTCTAAACATTCTTCATCCATGTCTAGCACTTGTAATCAATCAAATTCATTGTATTATAACATATTCTAACCCAAAATAACCTTATACAAGCCATTTACTGCCTCAAAGCAATGGTTGTGGGTTCTTATCCCATTCGGGACCAGATTCAATAAGTCTTTCTTCACACTTCTAGACATTCTTCATCCATCTCTAGCACTTGTAATCAATCAAATTCATTGTATTATAACATATTCTAACCCAAAATAACTTTATACAAGCCATTTACTGCCTCAAATCATTGGTTGTGGGTGCTTATCCCATTTGGGACCAGATTTCAATAAGTCTTTCTTCACACTTCTAAACATTCTTCATCCATCTTTAGGGCTTGTAATCAATCAAATTCATTGTATTATAACATATTCTAACCCAAAATAACTTTATACAATCCATTTACTGCCTCAAAGCATTGGTTGTGGGTTCTTATCCCATTTGGGACCAGATTTCAATAAGTATTTCTTTACACTTCTAAACATTCTTCATCCATCTCTAGCACTTGTAATCAATCAAATTCATTGTATTATAACATATTCTAACCCAAAATAACCTTATGCAAGCCATTTACTGCCTCAAAGCAATGGTTGTGGGTTTTTATTCCATTCAGGACCAGATTTTAATAAGTCTTTCTTCACACTTCTAGACATTCTTCATCCATCTCTAGCACTTGTAATCAATCAAATTCTTTGTATTATAACATATTCTAACCTAAAATAACTTTATACAATCCATTTACAGCCTCAAAGCATTGGTTGTGGGTTCTTATCCCCTTTGGGACCAGATTTCAATAAGTCTTTCTTCACACTTCTAAACATTCTTCATCCATCTCTAGGACTTGTAATCAATCAAATTCATTGTATTATAACATATTCTAACCCGAAATAACTTTATACAAGCCATTTACTGCCTCAAAGCATTGGTTGTGGGTTCTTATCCCATTTGGGACAAGATTTCAATAAGTCTTTCTTCACACTTCTAAACATTCTTCATCCATCTCTAGGGCTTGTAATCAATCAAATTCATTGTATTATAACATATTCTAACCCAAAATAACTTTATACAATCCATTTACTGCCTCAAAGCATTGGTTGTGGGTTCTTATCCCATTTGGGACCAGATTTCAATAAGTATTTCTTTACACTTCTAAACATTCTTCATCCATCTCTAGCACTTGTAATCAATCAAATTCATTGTATTATAACATATTCTAACCCAAAATAACCTTATACAAGCCATTTACTGCCTCAAAGCAATGGTTGTGGGTTCTTATCCCACTCGGGACCAGATTTCAATAAGTCTTTCTTCACACTTCTAGACATTCTTCATCCATCTCTAGCACTTGTAATCAATCAAATTCATTGTATTATAACATATTCTAACCTAAAATAACTTTATACAATCCATTTACAGCCTCAAAGCAGGGGTTGTGGGTACTTATCCCATTTGGGACCAAATTTCAACAAGTCTTTCTTCACATTTCTAAAGATTCTTCATCCATCTCTAGCACTTGTCATCAATCAAATTCATTGTATTATAACATATTCTAACCCAAAATAACTTTATACAATCCATTTACAGCCTCAAAGCATTGGTTGTGGGTTCTTATCCCATTTGGGACCAGATTTCAATAAGTCTTTCTTCACACTTCTAAACATTCTTCATCCATCTCTAGGACTTGTAATCAATACAATTCATTGTATTATAACATATTCTAACCCGAAATAACTTTATACAAGCCATTTACTGCATCAAAGCATTGGTTGTGGGTTCTTATCCCATTTGGGACCAGATTTCAACAAGTCTTTCTTCACACTTCTAAACATTCTTCATCCATCTCTAGGACTTGTAATTAATCAAATTCATTGTATTATAACATATTCTAACCCAAAATAACTTTATACAAGCCATTTACTGCCTCAAATCATTGGTTGTGGGTGCTTATCCCATTTGGGACCAGATTTCAATAAGTCTTTCTTCACACTTCTAAACATTCTTCATCCATCTCTATGGCTTGTAATCAATCAAATTCATTGTATTATAACATATTCTAACCCAAAATAACTTTATACAATCCATTTACTGCCTCAAAGCATTGGTTGTGGGTTCTTATCCCATTTGGGACCAGATTTCAATATGTATTTCTTTACACTTCTAAACATTCTTCATCCATGTCTAGCACTTGTAATCAATCAAATTCATTGTATTATAACATATTCTAACCCAAAATAACCTTATACAAGCCATTTACTGCCTCAAAGCAATGGTTGTGGGTTCTTATCCCATTCGGGACCAGATTCAATAAGTCTTTCTTCACACTTCTAGACATTCTTCATCCATCTCTAGCACTTGTAATCAATCAAATTCATTGTATTATAACATATTCTAACCTAAAATAACTTTATACAATCCATTTACAGCCACAAAGCATTGGTTGTGGGTTCTTATCCCATTTGGGACCAGATTTCAACAAGTCTTTCTTCACACTTCTAGACATTCTTCATCCATCTCTAGCACTTGTAATCAATCAAATTCATTGTATTATAACATATTCTAACCTAAAATAACTTTATACAATCCATTTACAGCCACAAAGCATTGGTTGTGGGTTCTTATCCCATTTGGGACCAAATTTCAACAAGTCTTTCTTCACACTTCTAAAGATTCTTCATCCATCTCTAGCACTTGTAATCAATCAAATTCATTGTATTATAACATATTCTAACCCAAAATAACTTTATACAATCCATTTACAGCCTCAAAGCATTGGTTGTGGGTTCTTATCCCATTTGGGACCAGATTTCAATAAGTCTTTCTTCACACTTCTAAACATTCTTCATCCATCTCTAGGACTTGTACTCAATCAAATTCATTGTATTATAACATATTCTAACCCGAAATAACTTTATACAAGCCATTTACTGCCTCAAAGCATTGGTTGTGGGTTCTTATCCCATTTGGGACCATATTTCAATAAGTCTTTCTTCACACTTCTAAACATTCTTCATCCATCTCCAGGACTTGTAATTAATCAAATTCATTGTATTATAACATATTCTAACCCAAAATAACTTTATACAAGCCATTTACTGCCTCAAAGCATTGGTTGTGGGTGCTTATCCCATTTGGGACAAGATTTCAATAAGTCTTTCTTCACACTTCTAAACATTCTTCATCCATCTCTAGGGCTTGTAATCAATCAAATTCATTGTATTATAACATATTCTAACCCAATATAACTTTATACAAGCCATTTACTGCCTCAAAGCATTGGTTGTGGGTTCTTATCCCATTTGGGACCAGATTTCAATAAGTCTTTCTTCACACTTCTAAACATTCTTCATCCATCTCTAGGACTTTTAATCAATCAAATTCATTGTATTATAACATTTCTAACCCAATATAACTTTATACAAGCCATTTACTGCCTCAAAGCATTGGTTGTGGGTTCTTATCCCATTTGGGACCATATTTCAATAAGTCTTTCTTCACACTTCTAAACATTCTTCATCCATCTCCAGGACTTGTAATTAATCAAATTCATTGTATTATAACATATTCTAACCCAAAATAACTTTATACAAGCCATTTACTGCCTCAAAGCATTGGTTGTGGGTGCTTATCCCATTTGGGACCAGATTTCAATAAGTCTTTCTTCACACTTCTAAACATTCTTCATCCATCTCTAGAACTTGTAATCAATCAAATTCATTGTATTATAACATATTCTAACCCAAAATAACTTTATACAAGCCACTGCCTCAAAGCATTGGTTGTGGGTTCTTATCCCATTTGGGACCAGATTTCAACAAGTCTTTCTTCACACTTCTAAACATTCTTCATCCATCTCTAGGGCTTGTAATCAATCAAATTCATTGTATTATAACATACTCTAACCCAAAATAAATTTATACAATCCATTTACTGCCTTAAAGCATTGGTTGTGGGTTCTTATCCCATTTGGGACCAGATTTCAATAAGTATATTTTTACACTTCTGAACATTCTTCATCCATGTCTAGCACTTGTAATCAATCAAATTTATTGTATTATAACATATTCTAACCTAAAATAACATTATACAAGCCATTTACTGCCTCAAGCAATGGTTGTGGGTTCTTATCCTATTTGGGACCAGATTTCAATAAGTCTTTCTTCACACTTCTAGACATTCTTCATCCATCTCTAGCACTTGTAATCAATCAAATTCATTGTATTATAACATATTCTAACCTAAAATAACTTTATACAATCCATTTACAGCCTCAAAGCATTGGTTGTGGGTTCTTATCCCATTTGGGACCAAATTTCAACAAGTCTTTCTTCACACTTCTAAAGATTCTTCATCCATCTCTAGCACTTGTAATCAATCAAATTCATTGTATTATAACATATTCTAACCCAAAATAACTTTATACAAGCCGTTTACTGCCTCTAAGCATTGGTTGTGGGTTCTTATCCCATTTGGGACCAGATTTCAATAAGTCTTTCTTCACACTTCTAAACATTCTTCATCTATCTCTAGGACTTATAATCAATCAAATTCATTTTATTATAACATAATCTAACCCAAAATAACTTTATACAAGCCTTTTACTGCCTCAAGGCATTGATTGTGGGTTCTTATCCCATTTGGGACCAGATTTCAATAAGTCTTTCTTCACACTTCTAAACATTCTTCATCCATCTCTAGGACTTGTAATTAATCAAATTCATTGTATTATAACATATTCTAACCCAAAATAACTTTATACAAGCCATTTACTGCCTCAAATCATTGGTTGTGGGTGCTTATCCCATTTGGGACCATATTTCAATAAGTCTTTCTTCACACTTCTAAACATTCTTCATCCATCTCTAGGGCTTGTAATCAATCAAATTCATTGTATTATAACATATTCTAACCCAATATAACTTTATACAAGCCATTTACTGCTTCAAAGCATTGGTTGTGGGTTCTTATCCCATTTGGGACCAAATTTCAATAAGTCTTTCTTGACACTTCTAAACATTCTTCATCCATCTCTAGGACTTGTAATCAGTCAAATTCATTGTATTATAACATAATCTAACCCAAAATAACTTTATACAAGCCATTTACTGCCTCAAAGCATTGGTTGTGCGTTCTTCTCCCATTTGGGACCATATTTCAATAAGTCTTTCTTCACACTTCTAAACATTCTTCATCCATCTCTAGAACTTGTAATCAATCAAATTCATTGTATTATAACATATTCTAACCCAAAATAACTTTATACAAGCCATTTACTGCCTCAAAGCATTGGTTGTGGGTTCTTATCCCATTTGGGACAAGATTTCAATAAGTCTTTCTTCACACTTCTAAACATTCTTCATCCATCTCTAGGGCTTGTAATCAATCAAATTCATTGTATTATAACATACTCTAACCCAAAATAAATTTATACAATCCATTTACTGCCTCAAAGCATTGGTTGTAGGTTCTTATCCCATTTGGGACCAGATTTCAATAAGTATTTTTTTACACTTCTAAACATTCTTCATCCATGTCTAGCACTTGTAATCAATCAAGTTTATTGTATTATAACATATTCTAACCCAAAATAACCTTATACAAGCCATTTACTGCCTCAAAGCAATGGTTGTGGGTTCTTATCCCATTTGGGACCAGATTTCAATAAGTCTTTCTTCACACTTCTAGACATTCTTCATCCATCTCTAGCACTTGTAATCAATCAAATTCATTGTATTATAACATATTCTAACCTAAAATAACTTTATACGATCCATTTACAGCCTCAAAGCATTGGTTGTGGGTTCTTATCCCATTTGGGACCAAATTTCAACAAGTCTTTCTTCACACTTCTAAAGATTCTTCATCCATCTCTAGCACTTGTAATCAATCAAATTCATTGTATTATAACATATTCTAACCCAAAATAACTTTATACAAGCCGTTTACTGTCTCAAAGCATTGGTTGTGGGTTCTTATCCTATTTGGGACCAGATTTCAATTAGTCTTTCTTCACACTTCTAAACATTCTTCATCCATCTCTAGGACCTGTAATCAATCAAATTCATTGTATTATAACATAATCTAACCCAAAATAACTTTATACAAGCCTTTTACTGCCTCAAAGCATTGATTGTGGGTTCTTATCCCATTTGGGACCAGATTTCAATAAGTCTTTCTTCACACTTCTAAACATTCTTCATCCATCTCTAGGACTTGTAATTAATCAAATTCATTGTATTATAACATATTCTAACCCAAAATAACTTTATACAAGCCATTTACTGCCTCAAAGCATTGGTTGTGGGTTCTTATCCCATTTGGGACCAGATTTCAATAAGTCTTTCTTCACACTTCTAAACATTCTTCATCCATCTCTAGGACTTGTAATCAATAAAATTCATTGTATTATAACATAATCTAACCCAAAATAACTTTATACAAGCCATTTACTGCCTCAAAGCATTGGTTGTGGGTTCTTATCCCATTTGGGACCAGATTTCAACAAGTCTTTCTTCACACTTCTAAACATTCTTCATCCATCTCTAGAACTTGTAATCAATCAAATTCATTGTATTATAACATATTCTAACCCAAAATAACTTTATACAAGCCATTTACTGCCTCAAGCAATGGTTGTGGGTTCTTATCCTATTTGGGACCAGATTTCAATAAGTCTTTCTTCACACTTCTAGACATTCTTCATCCATCTCTAGCACTTGTAATCAATCAAATTCATTGTATTATAACATATTCTAACCTAAAATAACTTTATACAATCCATTTACAGCCTCAAAGCATTGGTTGTGGGTTCTTATCCCATTTGGGACCAAATTTCAACAAGTCTTTCTTCACACTTCTAAAGATTCTTCATCCATCTCGCTCACTTGTAATCAATCAAATTCATTGTATTATAACATATTCTAACCCAAAATAACTTTATACAAGCCGTTTACTGCCTCTAAGCATTGGTTGTGGGTTCTTATCCCATTTAGGACCAGATTTCAATAAGTCTTTCTTCACACTTCTAAACATTCTTCATCTATCTCTAGGACTTATAATCAATCAAATTCATTGTATTATAACATAATCTAACCCAAAATAACTTTATACAAGCCTTTTACTGCCTCAAGGCATTGATTGTGGGTTCTTATCCCATTTGGGACCAGATTTCAACAAGTCTTTCTTCACACTTCTAAATATTCTTCATCTATCTCTAGGACTTTTAATCAATCAAATTCATTGTATTATAACATATTCTAACCCAAAATAACTTTATACCAGCCATTTACTGCCTCAAAGCATTGGTTGTGGGTTCTTATCCCATTTGGGACCAGATTTCAACAAGTCTTTCTTCACACTTCTAAACATTCTTCATCCATCTCTAGAACTTGTAATCAATCAAATTCATTGTATTATAACATATTCTAACCTAAAATAACTTTATACGATCCATTTACAGCCTCAAAGCATTGGTTGTGGGTTCTTATCCCATTTGGGACCAAATTTCAACAAGTCTTTCTTCACACTTCTAAAGATTCTTCATCCATATCTAGCACTTGTAATCAATCAAATTCATTGTATTATAACATATTCTAACCCAAAATAACTTTATACAAGCCGTTTACTGTCTCAAAGCATTGGTTGTGGGTTCTTATCCTATTTGGGACCAGATTTCAATAAGTCTTTCTTCACACTTCTAAACATTCTTCATCCATCTCTACGACTTGTAATCAATCAAATTCATTGTAACATAATCTAACCCAAAATAACTTTATACAAGCCTTTTACTGCCTCAAAGCATTGATTGTGGGTTCATATCCCATTTGGGACCAGATTTCAATAAGTCTTTCTTCACACTTCTAAACATTCTTCATCCATCTCTAGGACTTGTAATTAATCAAATTCATTGTATTATAACATATTCTAACCCAAAATAACTTTATACAGGCCATTTACTGCCTCAAAGCATTGGTTGTGGGTTCTTATCCCATTTGGGACCATATTTCAATAAGTCTTTCTTCACACTTCTAAACATTCTTCATCCATCTCTAGGACTTTTAATCAATCAAATTCATTGTATTATAACATATTCTAACCCAAAATAACTTTATACCAGCCATTTACTGCCTCAAAGCATTGGTTGTGGGTTCTTATCCCATTTGGGACCAGATTTCAACAAGTCTTTCTTCACACTTCTAAACATTCTTCATCCATCTCTAGGACTTTTAATCAATCAAATTCATTGTATTATAACATATTCTAACCCAAAATAACTTTATACCAGCCATTTACTGCCTCAAAGCATTGGTTGTGGGTTCTTATCCCATTTGGGACCAGATTTCAACAAGTCTTTCTTCACACTTCTAAACATTCTTCATCCATCTCTAGGACTTGTAATCAATCAAATTCATTGTAACATAATCTAACCCAAAATAACTTTATACAAGCCTTTTACTGCTTCAAAGCATTGATTGTGGGTTCTTATCCCATTTGGGACCAGATTTCAATAAGTCTTTCTTCACACTTCTAAACATTCTTCATCCATCTCTAGGACTTGTAATTAATCAAATTCATTGTATTATAACATATTCTAACCCAAAATAACTTTATACAAGCCATTTACTGCCTCAAAGCATTGGTTGTGGGTTCTTATCCCATTTGGGACCAGATTTCAATAAGTCTTTCTTCACACTTCTAAACATTCTTCATCCATCTCTAAGGCTTGTAATTAATCAAATTCATTGTATTATACCATATTCTAACCCAAAATAACTTTATACAAGCCGTTTACTGCCTCAAAGCATTGGTTGTGGGTTCTTATCCCATTTGAGACCAAATTTCAATAAGTCTTTCTTCACACTTCTAAACATTCCTCATCCATCTCTAGGACTTGTAATTAATCAAATTCATTGTATTATAACATATTCTAACCCAAAATAACTTTATACAGGCCATTTACTGCCTCAAAGCATTGGTTGTGGGTTCTTATCCCATTTGGGACCATATTTCAATAAGTCTTTCTTCACACTTCTAAACATTCTTCATCCATCTCTAGGACTTGTAATCAATCAAATTCATTGTATTATAACATAATCTAACCCAAAATAACTTTATACAAGCCATTTACTGTCTCAAAGCATTGGTTGTGGTTCTTATCCCATTTGGGACCAGATTTCAACAAGTCTTTCTTCACACTTCTAAACATTCTTCATCCATCTCTAGGACTTTTAATCAATCAAATTCATTGTATTATAACATATTCTAACCCAAAATAACTTTATACCAGCCATTTCCTGCCTCAAAGCATTGGTTGTGGGTTCTTATCCCATTTGGGACCAGATTTCAACAAGTCTTTCTTCACACTTCTAAACATTCTTCATCCATCTCTAGAACTTGTAATCAATCAAATTCATTGTATTATAACATATTCTAACCTAAAATAACTTTATACGATCCATTTATAGCCTCAAAGCATTGGTTGTGGGTTCTTATCCCATTTGGGACCAAATTTCAACAAGTCTTTCTTCACACTTCTAAAGATTCTTCATCCATCTCTAGCACTTGTAATCAATCAAATTCATTGTATTATAACATATTCTAACCCAAAATAACTTTATACAAGCCGTTTACTGTCTCAAAGCATTGGTTGTGGGTTCTTATCCTATTTGGGACCAGATTTCAATAAGTCTTTCTTCACACTTCTAAACATTCTTCATCCATCTCTAGGAGTTGTAATCAATCAAATTCATTGTAACATAATCTAACCCAAAATAACTTTATACAAGCCTTTTACTGCCTCAAAGCATTGATTGTGGGTTCTTATCCCATTTGGGACCAGATTTCAATAAGTCTTTCTTCACACTTCTAAACATTCTTCATCCATCTCTAGGACTTGTAATTAATCAAATTCATTGTATTATAACATATTCTAACCCAAAATAACTTTATACAAGCCATTTACTGCCTCAAAGCATTGGTTGTGGGTTCTTATCCCATTTGGGACCAGATTTCAATAAGTCTTTCTTCACACTTCTAAACATTCTTCATCCATCTCTAGGACTTGTAATCAATCAAATTCATTGTATTATAACATAATCTAACCCAAAATAACTTTATACAAGCCGTTTACTGCCTCAAAGCATTGGTTGTGGGTTCTTATCCCATTTGGGACCAGATTTCAACAAGTCTTTCTTCACACTTCTAAACGTTCTTCATCCATCTCTAGGACTTTTAATCAATCAAATTCATTGTATTATAACATATTCTAACCCAAAATAACTTTATACCAGCCATTTACTGCCTCAAAGCATTGGTTGTGGGTTCTTATCCCATTTGGGACCAGATTTCAACAAGTCTTTCTTCACACTTCTAAACATTCTTCATCCATCTCTAGAACTTGTAATCAATCAAATTCATTGTATTATAACATATTCTAACCCAAAATAACTTTATACAAGCCATTTACTGCCTCAAAGCAATGGTTGTGGGTTCTTATCCCATTTGGGACCAGATTTCAATAAGTCTTTCTTCACACTTCTAAACATTCTTCATCCATCTCTAGGGCTTGTAATCAATCAAATTCATTGTATTATAACATACTCTAACCCAAAATAAATTTATACAATCCATTTACTGCCTCAAAGCATTGGTTGTGGGTTCTTATCCCATTTGGGACCAGATTTCAATAAGTATTTTTTTACACTTCTAAACATTCTTCATCCATCTCTAGGACTTTTAATCAATCAAATTCATTGTATTATAACATATTATAACCTAAAATAACTTTATACAATCCATTTACAGCCTCAAAGCATCTGTTGTGGGTTCTTATCCCATTTGGGACCAGATTTCAACAAGTCTTTCTTCACACTTCTAAACATTCTTCATCCATCTCTACAACTTGTAATCAATCAAATTCATTGTATTATAACATATTCTAACCCAAAATAACTTTATACAAGCCATTTACTGCCTCAAAGCATTGGTTGTGGGTTCTTATCCCATTTGGGACCAGATTTCAACAAGTCTTTTTTCACAATTCTAAACATTCTTCATCCATCTCTAGGACTTGTAATCAATCAAATTCATTGTATTATAACATAATATAACCCAAAATAACTTTATACAAGCCTTTTACTGCCTCAAAGCATTGGTTGTGGGTTCTTATCCCATTTGGGACCAGATTTCAACAAGTCTTTCTTCACACTTCTAAACATTCTTCATCCATCTCTAGGACTTGTAATCAATCAAATTCATTGTAACATAATCTAACCCAAAATAACTTTATACAAGCCTTTTACTGCTTCAAAGCATTGATTGTGGGTTCTTATCCCATTTGGGACCAGATTTCAATAAGTCTTTCTTCACACTTCTAAACATTCTTCATCCATCTCTAGGACTTGTAATTAATCAAATTCATTGTATTATAACATATTCTAACCCAAAATAACTTTATACAAGCCATTTACTGCCTCAAAGCATTGGTTGTGGGTTCTTATCCCATTTGGGACCAGATTTCAATAAGTCTTTCTTCACACTTCTAAACATTCTTCATCCATCTCTAAGGCTTGTAATTAATCAAATTCATTGTATTATACCATATTCTAACCCAAAATAACTTTATACAAGCCGTTTACTGCCTCAAAGCATTGGTTGTGGGTTCTTATCCCATTTGAGACCAAATTTCAATAAGTCTTTCTTCACACTTCTAAACATTCCTCATCCATCTCTAGGACTTGTAATTAATCAAATTCATTGTATTATAACATATTCTAACCCAAAATAACTTTATACAGGCCATTTACTGCCTCAAAGCATTGGTTGTGGGTTCTTATCCCATTTGGGACCATATTTCAATAAGTCTTTCTTCACACTTCTAAACATTCTTCATCCATCTCTAGGACTTGTAATCAATCAAATTCATTGTATTATAACATAATCTAACCCAAAATAACTTTATACAAGCCATTTACTGTCTCAAAGCATTGGTTGTGGTTCTTATCCCATTTGGGACCAGATTTCAACAAGTCTTTCTTCACACTTCTAAACATTCTTCATCCATCTCTAGGACTTTTAATCAATCAAATTCATTGTATTATAACATATTCTAACCCAAAATAACTTTATACCAGCCATTTCCTGCCTCAAAGCATTGGTTGTGGGTTCTTATCCCATTTGGGACCAGATTTCAACAAGTCTTTCTTCACACTTCTAAACATTCTTCATCCATCTCTAGAACTTGTAATCAATCAAATTCATTGTATTATAACATATTCTAACCTAAAATAACTTTATACGATCCATTTATAGCCTCAAAGCATTGGTTGTGGGTTCTTATCCCATTTGGGACCAAATTTCAACAAGTCTTTCTTCACACTTCTAAAGATTCTTCATCCATCTCTAGCACTTGTAATCAATCAAATTCATTGTATTATAACATATTCTAACCCAAAATAACTTTATACAAGCCGTTTACTGTCTCAAAGCATTGGTTGTGGGTTCTTATCCTATTTGGGACCAGATTTCAATAAGTCTTTCTTCACACTTCTAAACATTCTTCATCCATCTCTAGGAGTTGTAATCAATCAAATTCATTGTAACATAATCTAACCCAAAATAACTTTATACAAGCCTTTTACTGCCTCAAAGCATTGATTGTGGGTTCTTATCCCATTTGGGACCAGATTTCAATAAGTCTTTCTTCACACTTCTAAACATTCTTCATCCATCTCTAGGACTTGTAATTAATCAAATTCATTGTATTATAACATATTCTAACCCAAAATAACTTTATACAAGCCATTTACTGCCTCAAAGCATTGGTTGTGGGTTCTTATCCCATTTGGGACCAGATTTCAATAAGTCTTTCTTCACACTTCTAAACATTCTTCATCCATCTCTAGGACTTGTAATCAATCAAATTCATTGTATTATAACATAATCTAACCCAAAATAACTTTATACAAGCCGTTTACTGCCTCAAAGCATTGGTTGTGGGTTCTTATCCCATTTGGGACCAGATTTCAACAAGTCTTTCTTCACACTTCTAAACGTTCTTCATCCATCTCTAGGACTTTTAATCAATCAAATTCATTGTATTATAACATATTCTAACCCAAAATAACTTTATACCAGCCATTTACTGCCTCAAAGCATTGGTTGTGGGTTCTTATCCCATTTGGGACCAGATTTCAACAAGTCTTTCTTCACACTTCTAAACATTCTTCATCCATCTCTAGAACTTGTAATCAATCAAATTCATTGTATTATAACATATTCTAACCCAAAATAACTTTATACAAGCCATTTACTGCCTCAAAGCAATGGTTGTGGGTTCTTATCCCATTTGGGACCAGATTTCAATAAGTCTTTCTTCACACTTCTAAACATTCTTCATCCATCTCTAGGGCTTGTAATCAATCAAATTCATTGTATTATAACATACTCTAACCCAAAATAAATTTATACAATCCATTTACTGCCTCAAAGCATTGGTTGTGGGTTCTTATCCCATTTGGGACCAGATTTCAATAAGTATTTTTTTACACTTCTAAACATTCTTCATCCATCTCTAGGACTTTTAATCAATCAAATTCATTGTATTATAACATATTATAACCTAAAATAACTTTATACAATCCATTTACAGCCTCAAAGCATCTGTTGTGGGTTCTTATCCCATTTGGGACCAGATTTCAACAAGTCTTTCTTCACACTTCTAAACATTCTTCATCCATCTCTACAACTTGTAATCAATCAAATTCATTGTATTATAACATATTCTAACCCAAAATAACTTTATACAAGCCATTTACTGCCTCAAAGCATTGGTTGTGGGTTCTTATCCCATTTGGGACCAGATTTCAACAAGTCTTTTTTCACAATTCTAAACATTCTTCATCCATCTCTAGGACTTGTAATCAATCAAATTCATTGTATTATAACATAATATAACCCAAAATAACTTTATACAAGCCTTTTACTGCCTCAAAGCATTGGTTGTGGGTTCTTATCCCATTTGGGACCAGATTTCAACAAGTCTTTCTTCACACTTCTAAACATTCTTCATCCATCTCTAGGACTTGTAATCAATCAAATTCATTGTAACATAATCTAACCCAAAATAACTTTATACAAGCCTTTTACTGCTTCAAAGCATTGATTGTGGGTTCTTATCCCATTTGGGACCAGATTTCAATAAGTCTTTCTTCACACTTCTAAACATTCTTCATCCATCTCTAGGACTTGTAATTAATCAAATTCATTGTATTATAACATATTCTAACCCAAAATAACTTTATACAAGCCATTTACTGCCTCAAAGCATTGGTTGTGGGTTCTTATCCCATTTGGGACCAGATTTCAATAAGTCTTTCTTCACACTTCTAAACATTCTTCATCCATCTCTAAGGCTTGTAATTAATCAAATTCATTGTATTATACCATATTCTAACCCAAAATAACTTTATACAAGCCGTTTACTGCCTCAAAGCATTGGTTGTGGGTTCTTATCCCATTTGAGACCAAATTTCAATAAGTCTTTCTTCACACTTCTAAACATTCCTCATCCATCTCTAGGACTTGTAATTAATCAAATTCATTGTATTATAACATATTCTAACCCAAAATAACTTTATACAGGCCATTTACTGCCTCAAAGCATTGGTTGTGGGTTCTTATCCCATTTGGGACCATATTTCAATAAGTCTTTCTTCACACTTCTAAACATTCTTCATCCATCTCTAGGACTTGTAATCAATCAAATTCATTGTATTATAACATAATCTAACCCAAAATAACTTTATACAAGCCATTTACTGTCTCAAAGCATTGGTTGTGGTTCTTATCCCATTTGGGACCAGATTTCAACAAGTCTTTCTTCACACTTCTAAACATTCTTCATCCATCTCTAGGACTTTTAATCAATCAAATTCATTGTATTATAACATATTCTAACCCAAAATAACTTTATACCAGCCATTTCCTGCCTCAAAGCATTGGTTGTGGGTTCTTATCCCATTTGGGACCAGATTTCAACAAGTCTTTCTTCACACTTCTAAACATTCTTCATCCATCTCTAGAACTTGTAATCAATCAAATTCATTGTATTATAACATATTCTAACCTAAAATAACTTTATACGATCCATTTATAGCCTCAAAGCATTGGTTGTGGGTTCTTATCCCATTTGGGACCAAATTTCAACAAGTCTTTCTTCACACTTCTAAAGATTCTTCATCCATCTCTAGCACTTGTAATCAATCAAATTCATTGTATTATAACATATTCTAACCCAAAATAACTTTATACAAGCCGTTTACTGTCTCAAAGCATTGGTTGTGGGTTCTTATCCTATTTGGGACCAGATTTCAATAAGTCTTTCTTCACACTTCTAAACATTCTTCATCCATCTCTAGGAGTTGTAATCAATCAAATTCATTGTAACATAATCTAACCCAAAATAACTTTATACAAGCCTTTTACTGCCTCAAAGCATTGATTGTGGGTTCTTATCCCATTTGGGACCAGATTTCAATAAGTCTTTCTTCACACTTCTAAACATTCTTCATCCATCTCTAGGACTTGTAATTAATCAAATTCATTGTATTATAACATATTCTAACCCAAAATAACTTTATACAAGCCATTTACTGCCTCAAAGCATTGGTTGTGGGTTCTTATCCCATTTGGGACCAGATTTCAATAAGTCTTTCTTCACACTTCTAAACATTCTTCATCCATCTCTAGGACTTGTAATCAATCAAATTCATTGTATTATAACATAATCTAACCCAAAATAACTTTATACAAGCCGTTTACTGCCTCAAAGCATTGGTTGTGGGTTCTTATCCCATTTGGGACCAGATTTCAACAAGTCTTTCTTCACACTTCTAAACGTTCTTCATCCATCTCTAGGACTTTTAATCAATCAAATTCATTGTATTATAACATATTCTAACCCAAAATAACTTTATACCAGCCATTTACTGCCTCAAAGCATTGGTTGTGGGTTCTTATCCCATTTGGGACCAGATTTCAACAAGTCTTTCTTCACACTTCTAAACATTCTTCATCCATCTCTAGAACTTGTAATCAATCAAATTCATTGTATTATAACATATTCTAACCCAAAATAACTTTATACAAGCCATTTACTGCCTCAAAGCAATGGTTGTGGGTTCTTATCCCATTTGGGACCAGATTTCAATAAGTCTTTCTTCACACTTCTAAACATTCTTCATCCATCTCTAGGGCTTGTAATCAATCAAATTCATTGTATTATAACATACTCTAACCCAAAATAAATTTATACAATCCATTTACTGCCTCAAAGCATTGGTTGTGGGTTCTTATCCCATTTGGGACCAGATTTCAATAAGTATTTTTTTACACTTCTAAACATTCTTCATCCATCTCTAGGACTTTTAATCAATCAAATTCATTGTATTATAACATATTATAACCTAAAATAACTTTATACAATCCATTTACAGCCTCAAAGCATCTGTTGTGGGTTCTTATCCCATTTGGGACCAGATTTCAACAAGTCTTTCTTCACACTTCTAAACATTCTTCATCCATCTCTACAACTTGTAATCAATCAAATTCATTGTATTATAACATATTCTAACCCAAAATAACTTTATACAAGCCATTTACTGCCTCAAAGCATTGGTTGTGGGTTCTTATCCCATTTGGGACCAGATTTCAACAAGTCTTTTTTCACAATTCTAAACATTCTTCATCCATCTCTAGGACTTGTAATCAATCAAATTCATTGTATTATAACATAATATAACCCAAAATAACTTTATACAAGCCTTTTACTGCCTCAAAGCATTGGTTGTGGGTTCTTATCCCATTTGGGACCAAATTTCAACAAGTCTTTCTTCACACTTCTAAATATTCTTCATCCATCTCTAGCACTTGTAATCAATCAAATTCATTGTATTATAACATATTCTAACCCAAAATAACTTTATACAAGCCATTTACTGCCTCAAAGCATCTGTTGTGGGTTCTTATCCCATTTGGGACCAAATTTCAACAAGTCTTTCTTCACACTTCTAAATATTCTTCATCCATCTCTAGCACTTGTAATCAATCAAATTCATTGTATTATAACATATTCTAACCCAAAATAACTTTATACAAGCCATTTACTGCCTCAAAGCATTGGTTGTGGGTTCTTATCCCATTTGGGACCAGATTTCAATAAGTCTTTCTTCACACTTCTAAACATTCTTCATCCATCTCTAGGGCTTGTAATCAATCAAATTCATTGTATTATAACATACTCTAACCCAAAATAAATTTATACAATCCATTTACTGCCTCAAAGCATTGGTTGTGGGTTCTTATCCCATTTGGGACCAGATTTCAATAAGTATTTTTTTACACTTCTAAACATTCTTCATCCATCTCTAGGACTTTTAATCAATCAAATTCATTGTATTATAACATATTATAACCTAAAATAACTTTATACAATCCATTTACAGCCTCAAAGCATCTGTTGTGGGTTCTTATCCCATTTGGGACCAGATTTCAACAAGTCTTTCTTCACACTTCTAAACATTCTTCATCCATCTCTACAACTTGTAATCAATCAAATTCATTGTATTATAACATATTCTAACCCAAAATAACTTTATACAAGCCATTTACTGCCTCAAAGCATTGGTTGTGGGTTCTTATCCCATTTGGGACCAGATTTCAACAAGTCTTTTTTCACAATTCTAAACATTCTTCATCCATCTCTAGGACTTGTAATCAATCAAATTCATTGTATTATAACATAATCTAACCCAAAATAACTTTATACAAGCCTTTTACTGCCTCAAAGCATTGGTTGTGGGTTCTTATCCCATTTGGGACCAAATTTCAACAAGTCTTTCTTCACACTTCTAAATATTCTTCATCCATCTCTAGCACTTGTAATCAATCAAATTCATTGTATTATAACATATTCTAACCCAAAATAACTTTATACAAGCCATTTACTGCCTCAAAGCATTGGTTGTGGGTTCTTATCCCATTTGGGACCAGATTTCAACAAGTCTTTCTTCACACTTCTAAACATTCTTCATCCATCTCTAGGACTTGTAATCAATCAAATTCATTGTATTATAACATATTCTAACCCAAAATAAATTTATACAAGCCATTTACTGCCTCAAAGCAATGGTTGTGGGTTCTTATCCCATTTGGGACCATATTTCAATAAGTCTTTCTTCACACTTCTAAACATTCTTCATCCATCTCTAGGACTTTTAATCAATCAAATTCATTGTATTATAACATATTATAACCTAAAATAACTTTATACAATCCATTTACAGCCTCAAAGCATCTGTTGTGGGTTCTTATCCCATTTGGGACCAGATTTCAACAAGTCTTTCTTCACACTTCTAAACATTCTTCATCCATCTCTACAACTTGTAATCAATCAAATTCATTGTATTATAACATATTCTAACCCAAAATAACTTTATACAAGCCATTTACTGCCTCAAAGCATTGGTTGTGGGTTCTTATCCCATTTGGGACCAGATTTCAACAAGTCTTTCTTCACAATTCTAAACATTCTTCATCCATCTCTAGGACTTGTAATCAATCAAATTCATTGTATTATAACATAATCTAACCCAAACCAACTTTATACAAGCCTTTTACTGCCTCAAAGCATTGGTTGTGGGTTCTTATCCCATTTGGGACCAAATTTCAACAAGTCTTTCTTCACACTTCTAAATATTCTTCATCCATCTCTAGCACTTGTAATCAATCAAATTCATTGTATTATAACATATTCTAACCCAAAATAACTTTATACAAGCCATTTACTGCCTCAAAGCATTGGTTGTGGGTTCTTATCCCATTTGGGACCAGATTTCAACAAGTCTTTCTTCACACTTCTAAACATTCTTCATCCATCTCTAGGACTTGTAATCAATCAAATTCATTGTATTATAACATATTCTAACCCAAAATAAATTTATACAAGCCATTTACTGCCTCAAAGCAATGGTTGTGGGTTCTTATCCCATTTGGGACCATATTTCAATAAGTCTTTCTTCACACTTCTAAACATTCTTCATCCATCTCTAGGACTTGTAATTAATCAAATTCATTGTATTATAACATATTCTAACCCAAAATAACTTTATACAAGCCATTTACTGCCTCAAAGCCTTGGTTGTGGGTTCTTATTGTAAGTTTTCGAAAGGAATTAGAGAAGATTAAGAACAAGTGAGTTTGAGGAAGATTTGAAGAAGAATGCGAGTTTGAAAGGTGAGAGAAGTGTGGTGAAGAAAGAGAGTTCTTCTCTTTTCATACATATAAAAATGACCTAGATACAAACTATATATGGACACTACAAAGAGTATAAAATAATAACAAATATACAAGATATTTTGGCTTCAAGGTTCGAGTGAAAGCGACGGGTCCATGTTGTGTCTCTTCTTAAACAATCACGTGAGTGTCTCTTGTTTTGAAGCTCCAACGGTCATTCACACTTCTAAACATTATACAAATGGGATAAGAACCCACAACAGATGCTTTGAGGCTGTAAATGGATTGTAGCCTCAAAGCATCTGTTGTGGGTTCTTATCCCATTTGGGACCAGATTTCAACAAGTCTTTCTTCACACTTCTAAACATTCTTCATCCATCTCTACAACTTGTAATCAATCAAATTCATTGTATTATAACATATTCTAACCCAAAATAACTTTATACAAGCCATTTACTGCCTCAAAGCATTGGTTGTGGGTTCTTATCCCATTTGGGACCAGATTTCAACAAGTCTTTCTTCACAATTCTAAACATTCTTCATCCATCTCTAGGACTTGTAATCAATCAAATTCATTGTATTATAACATAATCTAACCCAAAATAACTTTATACAAGCCATTTACTGCCTCAAAGCATTGGTTGTGGGTTCTTATCCCATTTGGGACCAGATTTCAACAAGTCTTTCTTCACACTTCTAAACATTCTTCATCCATCTCTAGGACTTGTAATCAATCAAATTCATTGTATTATAACATATTCTAACCCAAAATAAATTTATACAAGCCATTTACTGCCTCAAAGCAATGGTTGTGGGTTCTTATCCCATTTGGGACCATATTTCAATAAGTCTTTCTTCACACTTCTAAACATTCTTCATCCATTTCTAGGACTTGTAATTAATCAAATTCATTGTATTATAACATATTCTAACCCAAAATAACTTTATACAAGCCATTTACTGCCTCAAAGCCTTTGTTGTGGGTTCTTATTGTAAGTTTTCGAAAGGAATTAGAGAAGATTAAGAACAAGTGAGTTTGAGGAAGATTTGAAGAAGAATGCGAGTTTGAAAGGTGAGAGAAGTGTGGTGAAGAAAGAGAGTTCTTCTCTTTTCATACATATAAAAATGACCTAGATACAAACTATATATGGACACTACAAAGAGTATAAAATAATAACAAATATACAAGATATTTTGGCTTCAAGGTTCGAGTGAAAGCGACGGGTCCATGTTGTGTCTCTTCTTAAACAATCACGTGAGTGTCTCTTGTTTTGAAGCTCCAACGGTCATTCACACTTCTAAACATTATACAAATGGGATAAGAACCCACAACAGATGCTTTGAGGCTGTAAATGGATTGTATAAAATAACTTTATACAATCCATTTACAGCCTCAAAGCATCTGTTGTGGGTTCTTATCCCATTTGGGACCAGATTTCAACAAGTCTTTCTTCACACTTCTAAACATTCTTCATCCATCTCTACAACTTGTAATCAATCAAATTCATTGTATTATAACATATTCTAACCCAAAATAACTTTATACAAGCCATTTACTGCCTCAAAGCATTGGTTGTGGGTTCTTATCCCATTTGGGACCAGATTTCAACAAGTCTTTCTTCACAATTCTAAACATTCTTCATCCATCTCTAGGACTTGTAATCAATCAAATTCATTGTATTATAACATAATCTAACCCAAAATAACTTTATACAAGCCATTTACTGCCTCAAAGCATTGGTTGTGGGTTCTTATCCCATTTGGGACCAGATTTCAACAAGTCTTTCTTCACACTTCTAAACATTCTTCATCCATCTCTAGGACTTGTAATCAATCAAATTCATTGTATTATAACATATTCTAACCCAAAATAACTTTATACAAGCCATTTACTGCCTCAAAGCATTGGTTGTGGGTTCTTATCCCATTTGGGACCAGATTTCAACAAGTCTTTCTTCACACTTCTAAACATTCTTCATCCATCTCTAGGACTTGTAATCAATCAAATTCATTGTATTATAACATATTCTAACCCAAAATAAATTTATACAAGCCATTTACTGCCTCAAAGCAATGGTTGTGGGTTCTTATCCCATTTGGGACCATATTTCAATAAGTCTTTCTTCACACTTCTAAACATTCTTCATCCATTTCTAGGACTTGTAATTAATCAAATTCATTGTATTATAACATATTCTAACCCAAAATAACTTTATACAAGCCATTTACTGCCTCAAAGCCTTTGTTGTGGGTTCTTATTGTAAGTTTTCGAAAGGAATTAGAGAAGATTAAGAACAAGTGAGTTTGAGGAAGATTTGAAGAAGAATGCGAGTTTGAAAGGTGAGAGAAGTGTGGTGAAGAAAGAGAGTTCTTCTCTTTTCATACATATAAAAATGACCTAGATACAAATTATATATGGACACTACAAAGAGTATAAAATAATAACAAATATACAAGATATTTTGGCTTTGGGACCAGATTTCAACAAGTCTTTCTTCACACTTCTAAACATTCTTCATCCATCTCTACAACTTGTAATCAATCAAATTCATTGTATTATAACATATTCTAACCCAAAATAACTTTATACAAGCCATTTACAGCCTCAAAGCATTGGTTGTGAGTTCTTATCCCATTTGGGACCAAATTTCAATAAGTCTTTCTTCACACTTCTAAAGATTCTTCATCCATCCCTAGCACTTGTAATCAATCAAATTCATTGTATTATAACATATTCTAACCCAAAATATTTAGATACAAGCCATTTACAGCCTCAAAGCATTGGTTGTGGGTTCTTATCCCATTTGGGACAAGATTTCAATAAGTCTTTCTTCACACTTCTAAACATTCTTCATCCTTCTCTAGGACTTGTAATCAATCAAATTCATGGTATTATAACATAATCTAACCAAAAATAACTTTATACAAGCCATTTACTGCTTCAAAGCATTGGTTGTGGGTTCTTATCCCATTTGGGACCAGATTTCAATAAGTCTTTCTTCACACTTCTAAACATTCTTCATCCATCTCTAGGACTTGTAATCAATCAAATTCATTTTATTATAACATATTCTAACCCAAACTAACTTTATACAAGCCATTTACTGCCTCAAAGCATTGGTTGTGGGTTCTTATCCCATATGGGACCAGATTTCAATAAGTCTTTCTTCACACTTCTAAAGATTCTTCATCCATCTCTAGGGCTTGTAATCAATCAAATTAATTGTATTATAACATGTTCTAACCCAAAATAACTTTATACAAGCCATTTACTGACTCAAAGCATTGGTTGTGGGTTCTTATCCCATTTGGGACCATATTTCAATAAGTCTTTCTTCACACTTCTAAAGATTCTTTATCCATCTCTAGGGCTTGTAATCAATCAAATTCATTGTATTATAACATATTCTAACCCAAAATAACTTTATACAAGCCATTTACAGCCTCAAAGCATTGGTTGTGGGTTCTTATCCCATTTGGGACCAAATTTCAACAAGTCTTTTTTCACAATTCTAAACATTCTTCATCCATCTTTAGCACTTGTAATCAATAAAATTAACTGTATAATAACATATTCTAACCCAAAATAACTTTATACAAGCCATTTACAGCCTCAAAGTATTGGTTGTGGGTTCTTATCCCATTTGGGACCAAATTTCAATAATTCTTTCTTCACACTTCTAAACATTCTTCATCCATCTCTAGGACTTGTATTCAATCAAATTCATTGTATTATAACATATTCTAACCCAAAATAACTTTATACAAGCCATTTACTGCCTCAAAGCATTGGTTGTGGGTTCTTATCCCATTTCGGACCAGATTTCAATAAGTCTTTCTTCACACTTCTAAACATTCTTCATCCACCTCTAAGGCTTGTAATCAATTAAATTCATTGTATTATAACATATTCTAACCCAAAATAACTTTATACAAGCCATTTACTGCCTCAAAGCATTGGTTGTGGGTTCTTATCCCATATGGGACCAGATTTCAATAAGTCTTTCTTCACACTTCTAAAGATTCTTCATCCATCTCTAGGGCTTGTAACCAATCAAATTAATTGTATTATAACATATTCTAACCCAAAATAACTTTATACAAGCCATTTACTGCCTCAAATCATTGGTTGTGGGTTCTTATCCCATTTGGGACAAGATTTCAATAAGTATTTCTTCACACTTTTAAAGATTCTTCATCCATCTCTAGGGCTTGTAATCAATCAAATTCATTGTATTATAACATATTCTAACCCAAAATAACTTTATACAAGCCATTTACAGCCTCAAAGCATTGGTTGTGGGTTCTTATCCCATTTGGGACCAAATTTCTGTAAGTTTTCGAAAGGAATTAGAGAAGATTAAGAACAAGTGAGTTTGAGGAAGATTTGAAGAAGAATGCGAGTTTGAAAGGTGAGAGAAGTGTGGTGAAGAAAGAGAGTTCTTCTCTTTTCATACATATAAAAATGACCTAGATACAAACTATATATGGACACTACAAAGAGTATAAAATAATAACAAATATACAAGATATTTTGGCTTCAAGGTTCGAGTGAAAGCGACGGGTCCATGTTGTGTCTCTTCTTAAACAATCACGTGAGTGTCTCTTGTTTTGAAGCTCCAACGGTCACAACACATAGGGGAAGGATCTAGATGCTCATTTCTTCTTCTTCGCAACCTTAAACGGGCCTCTTTATTGGACTGGACAATGAGGCTTGAGGTGATGTCGAGGCTGTACGGATGGGCTTGTACGGATGGGCTTGTACGGACGAGGTTGTACGGACGGTCGTGGCTCGAGGCACTCGATCGCGGATGTGATCATCTCTCGATCCCGGACATGATCATCTCGAACATGATCATTTCTATATCCAATTTACACTCCCCCTCAAGTTTAACATTTAAGAAGGTCTTTAAGGTTAAACTTGAACCTATAATCACTCACCTGATTAAAAACCTTAGTATAGAAAACCACTTGGGAAAAACTATACATAAGGGAAAAAGAGTGTGAGTGTTATGGTTTGGTGAGATCAACAAGGCCGAGCTTGGAGTGTATATAATCACACACTTGTGGACTAGCCGCTTTGGTGAAGATGTCCGCGAGTTGTTCCGAGCTCTCGGTATAGCATGGTAAGATGACTCCAAGACCAACTTGTTCTCTAACTTTGTGACAATCTACTTCGATGTGCTTTGTTCTTTCGTGGAACACCGAGTTGGATGCAATGTGTATTGCGGCTTGGTTGTCACAATGCATTGTGATTGGCTTTGATGACTCAACTCCCAAGTCTTTAAGAAGTGCCTTAAGCCAAATTAACTCGGTTGTGAGCTTCCTCATGGCACGATACTCGGACTCGGCACTAGACATAGAGACCACCTTTTGCTTCTTACTCTTCCAAGTCACCAAGTTCCCTCCAATGAATGTGCAATAGCCGGTTGTCGAGCGCCTATCTCCATGATCTCCAGCATAATCCGCATCACAATACCCCACTAGCTCCGTGTTCTTGTTGCACCCCATCCATATGCCTTGACCCGGTGCACCCTTGAGATACTTAAGTATGCGGTTCACCATGTTCCAATGATGCACCATTGGGGCTTGCATATGTTGACTCACCTGGTTCACGGAATAGCAAATGTCAGGTCTAGTAATTGTTAAGTAAATAAGCTTACCCACTAGACGTCGATATTGTGATGCATCTTCATATGGCTCATTTCCTTTCTCCCCCTCTCGGTTAACTTGGAAATCCACTTCTAGTGGTGATGCCACCGGTCTTGAACCTAATTTACCAACTTCATTCAAAAGGTCAAGTGTATATTTTCGTTGAGATATAAATAAACCTTCCTTAGATCTACAAACTTCAATACCAAGAAAATACTTAAGTTCACCAAGATCTTTAATATCAAAAACAGATTTTAGAAAGGATTTGGTGTCTTGTATCCCTACCTTGTCATTCCCGGATATGATGATATCATCCACATATACAAGAATGACTACAATACCTTCTTGGCTAGTGATTGTGAATAGGGTATGATCGGCTTCGGACCTCTTGAAACCTCGTTCCATCAAAGTGTTGCTCAACTTGTGATACCACGCTCGAGGGGATTGCTTTAATCCATATATGGCCTTGTTGAGTTTGAATACCTTCCCGGATTCAATAGTGTCCTCTAGACCCGGTGGTGGTCTCATATACACCTCATCTTCTAACTCGCCTTGTAGAAAAGCATTCTTAACGTCCATTTGCCATAATTCCCATTCTAAGTTAACGGCCAAAGATAGCACAACTCGAATGGTATGGAGTTTGGCTACCGGAGCAAAAGTATCAAGATAGTCTTCTCCATATGTTTGTGTGAATCCCCTTGCTACAAGTCGAGCCTTGTAACGTTCAATCTCTCCATTACTTTTGTACTTGATCGTAAAGATCCACCGTGAAGTGACCGCTTTCTTTCCCTTTGATAACTCGGCTTCATTCCATGTATGATTGTCTTCCATGGCTTTAACTTCATTGTTTACCGCATCTCTCCATTCTTTATGATCTTTAGCTTCATCATAGCTTTGGGGAATCCAATGTGAATCTACTTGGGTAAGATAGACTTGATATTCCATCGGCAAGTGAGCTAGAGTACACACGGCTTGTATTGGATGAGCCACGGCTACGTTGTTGTAATACACCCGAGTGTTTTTCCAGTTTGAGGGATGAGACTTGATGCGTTCACTTCTTCTTAATTCAATAATTTCTTCTTGAGGTTGTTCTCCTTGATCCACATCAATAGACTCCTCTTGTGTAGGATCTTCTTCTTCACTTAGTGAATTTAAACCCTCTTCGCCCTCACTATACTCATGATCAAGTCCATCATCATCATGATCTAATGGTTCTTCTTCATGATGTGTGTCACTTGCACTTGCTTCTTGATCATTTGTTACTTGATCCGAGGTGGATGTCTTGGTAGACCCATTCTTGTCTTGGAAGCTATCTAGACCGAGCTTCTCCAGGATTACTCGAAGGTTTGTTGCACGATCGGAAGGTGATTGAGATAAGTTCTTGAGTTCATCCCAATTCCTCTTGTCATAGTACCCACTTGATTCTACAAACTTCACATCTCTAGAAACCAATACTCTTCTAGCTTCCGGATCATAACACTTGTACCCTTTTTGTGTTGAGGAGTAGCCTATAAGCATGCACTTAGTGCTCTTGGCCTCCAACTTGTTACGTAACTCTCCTGGTTTTAACACATAACAAACACATCCAAACACACGTAAGTGACTAATAGATGGTTTAGTTTTATTAAGAATTTCAAAGGGAGAGAGATCGCTTAGTATTTTTGTTGGTGTGCGATTGATCAAGTAGCATGCGGCTACTACGGCATCTCCCCAAAATCTCTTTGGCACATTTGTATGAAACATCATTGATCGGGACACCTCCATGAGATGACGGTTCTTTCTCTCGGCCACTCCATTTTGTTGTGGTGTATACGGGCAACTTGTTTGTTGAATGATCCCATGTTTAGCTAAATGTTGTTTGAATGCATGACTTGTGTACTCCCCACCATTATCTGATCTCAAAATCTTAATCTTGGCATTATAGTGGTTAGTCACATAATTTTGAAAACTTATAAAGGCCTCAAGAACTCTATCCTTTGAAGGTAACAAAGTTAACCAAGTATACTTGGATTTTTCATCAATAAAAGTCACATAATACTTTTGATTTTCTCTAGATAAACAAGGTGATGTCCACACATCCGAGTGAATCAAATCAAAACAATTCTCATAAATAGTACTTGATTTAGGATAAACACTTTTGCAATGTTTGCCAAGAATACAAGCTTCACAATCATCATTTTTAAAAGACATATTAGGCAACATAAGATTTAAAGCACGAGAGTGAGGGTGACCAAGTCTAGCATGCCAAATTGCACTATTAGCACTAACAAGAATAGAACTAAAGCAAGAAGGTAAAGTAGGGGATAGTTTCAAGTCCTCAAGCACATATAAGCCATCTTTAGTGGCTCCATGGCCAAGCACCTTACTCGTTTCAATATCCTGAAAATGAATATTGTGAGGACCAAATATTGCATAACAATTCAAATCGGTAGTAGCTTTCTTAACGGATAACAAGTTTGAAGTAAAGCTAGGCATATAAAAAGCTTTAGATTTCTTATCAAACAATTCTAAATCTCCTACTCCTTTAACCGGTACTTTAGTTCCATTAGCAATAACCACATTTCCAATAGCCGGTTTAATGTCACTAATTAACTTAGAGTCACTAATCATATGGTGAGATGCTCCGGAATCAACAATAAGCGGTTTTAAAGTGTTGAGAGCAAGAGTAGCCTTACCGGACGACTCCTTGAGAGCTTTGATGAGTGCATCGAGGTCAGACCTCCTCACCAAGTCAGAAGACGCGGCCATGGCTGCTCCACTCTCCGCAAGAATTTGTACCTTTGTCTCTGGAGCTTGGATCTCACCGGAAACGCTTGCTTGATTAGCCCTTGGTTCTCGGTTGTCTTCTCTTGGGCGAAGGTGTGGGTAAAGTACCCAACACTTATCCTTGATATGACCCGGTTTCTTGCAATGGTGACAAGTAGGAATGTTCCTCTTGTTGTTGTTGTTGTTGTGTCCTCGGTAGTAGCTCTTGTTAGCCGACACTAGCTCCACATTGTTAGCCGACACAAGCTCCCCCTTACCACCAAACAAACCCATGGACCCGTGTTCTCGTTGAACTTGAGAACACACCTCATCAAGACTTGGAAGCTTGTCGGACCGAAGAATATGTTTGATGAGGTCATTGTAAGAAGGATTTAAAGTCAAGAGAAGACCGAACACCTTATCTTGCTCACGACGTTCGTTGATGACCACCGGATCCACCGAGCTTGGTCTCAACATTTCAAGCTCTGCCCAAAGAGATCTAAACTTTCCAAAATGCTTGGTAAACTCCATGTCCTCTTGGCTGAGGTTGTTGATAGCACGTTTGACTTCAAAAACCCGGTTCAAGTTAGTAACATTTCCAAAAACATTCTTGAGTGTATCCCACAACTCCTTTGCCGTCTCACAATATGAGTATGCTTCAAGAATAGGCGCCTCTAGAGAGTTTTGAATGAGCCCCAAAACGGTTTGGTCTTCTTGAAACCACTTCACCTCGTCGCAAGGGACAATCTCCTTGCCATCTTCACTTTCCTTTGGAGCTTCACCTTTCTCAATGTGACTCCAAAGTCCACGACCACACAAGGCCGTCTTTGTGGTCCTCGCCCACAACAAATAGTTACCTCCCTTGAGAGTAACCGGAATAACCAAATTCTTCATGACATCCATGACCCAAAATTTCAAGAACAAGCTTCAAGCTTTCAAAATCTTAGAAACCGAAAGAAGAAATTGTACTTAGAGAACGAGAATAGCTAGGATCTTAGGAACCTGGCTCTGATACCATGTAAGTTTTCGAAAGGAATTAGAGAAGATTAAGAACAAGTGAGTTTGAGGAAGATTTGAAGAAGAATGCGAGTTTGAAAGGTGAGAGAAGTGTGGTGAAGAAAGAGAGTTCTTCTCTTTTCATACATATAAAAATGACCTAGATACAAACTATATATGGACACTACAAAGAGTATACAATAATAACAAATATACAAGATATTTTGGCTTCAAGGTTCGAGTGAAAGCGACGGGTCCATGTTATGTCTCTTCTTAAACAATCACGTGAGTGTCTCTTGTTTTGAAGCTCCAACGGTCACAACACATAGGGGAAGGATCTAGATGCTCATTTCTTCTTCTTCGCAACCTTAAACGGGCCTCTTTATTGGACTGGACAATGAGGCTTGAGGTGATGTCGAGGCTGTACGGATGGGCTTGTACGGATGGGCTTGTACGGACGAGGTTGTACGGACGGTCGTGACTCGAGGCACTCGATCGCGGATGTGATCATCTCTCGATCCCGGACATGATCATCTCGAACATGATCATTTCTATATCCAATTTACACTTATCCCATTTGGGACTAGATTTCAATAAGTCTTTCTTCACACTTCTAAACATTCTTCATCCATCTCTAGGACTTTTAATCAATCAAATTCATTGTATTATAACATATTCTAACCCAAAATAACTTTATACCAGCCATTTACTGCCTCAAAGCATTGGTTGTGGGTTCTTATCCCATTTGGGACCAGATTTCAACAAGTCTTTCTTCACACTTCTAAACATTCTTCATCCATCTCTAGGACTTTTAATCAATCAAATTCATTGTATTATAACATATTCTAACCCAAAATAACTTTATACCAGCCATTTACTGCCTCAAAGCATTGGTTGTGGGTTCTTATCCCATTTGGGACCTGATTTCAACAAGTCTTTCTTCACACTTCTAAACATTCTTCATCCATCTCTAGGACTTGTAATCAATCAAATTCATTGTAACATAATCTAACCCAAAATAACTTTATACAAGCCTTTTACTGCCTCAAAGCATTGATTGTGGGTTCTTATCCCATTTGGGACCAGATTTCAATAAGTCTTTCTTCACACTTCTAAACATTCTTCATCCATCTCTAGGACTTGTAATCAATCAAATTCATTGTATTATAACATAATCTAACCCAAAATAACTTTATACAAGACTTTTACTGCCTCAAAGCATTGGTTGTGGGTTCTTATCCCATTTGGGACCAAATTTCAACAAGTCTTTCTTCACACTTCTAAATATTCTTCATCCATCTCTAGCACTTGTAATCAATCAAATTCATTGTATTATAACATATTCTAACCCAAAATAACTTTATACAAGCCATTTACTGCCTCAAAGCATTGGTTGTGGGTTCTTATCCCATTTGGGACCAGATTTCAACAAGTCTTTCTTTACACTTCTAAACATTCTTCATCCATCTCTAGGACTTGTAATCAATCAAATTCATTGTATTATAACATATTCTAACCCAAAATAAATTTATACAAGCCATTTACTGCCTCAAAGCAATGGTTGTGGGTTCTTATCCCATTTGGGACCATATTTCAATAAGTCTTTCTTCACACTTCTAAACATTCTTCATCCATCTCTAGGACTTGTAATTAATCAAATTCATTGTATTATAACATATTCTAACCCAAAATAACTTTATACAAGCCATTTACTGCCTCAAAGTCTTGGTTGTGGGTTCTTATCCCATTTGGGACCAGATTTCAATAAGTCTTTCTTCACACTTCTAAACATTCTTCATCCATCTCTAGGACTTTTAATCAATCAAATTCATTGTATTATAACATATTCTAACCCAAAATTACTTTATACCAGCCATTTACTGCCTCAAAGCATTGGTTGTGGATTCTTATCCCATTTGGGACCAGATTTCAATAAGTCTTTCTTCACACTTCTAAACATTCTTCATCCATCTCTAGGACTTGTAATCAATTAAATTCATTGTACTATAACATAATCTAACCCAAAATAACTTTATACAAGCCATTTACTGCCTCAAAGCATTGGTTGTGGGTTCTTATCCCATTTGGGACCAGATTTCAACAAGTCTTTCTTCACACTTCTAAACATTCTTCATCCATCTTTAGGACTTTTAATCAATCAAATTCATTGTATTATAACATATTCTAACCCAAAATAACTTTATACCAGCCATTTACTGCCTCAAAGCATTGGTTGTGGGTTCTTATCCCATTTGGGACCAGATTTCAACAAGTCTTTCTTCACACTTCTAAACATTCTTCATCCATCTCTAGGACTTTTAATCAATCAAATTCATTGTATTATAACATATTCTAACCCAAAATAACTTTATACCAGCCATTTACTGCCTCAAAGCATTGGTTGTGGGTTCTTATCCCATTTGGGACCTGATTTCAACAAGTCTTTCTTCACACTTCTAAACATTCTTCATCCATCTCTAGGACTTGTAATCAATCAAATTCATTGTAACATAATCTAACCCAAAATAACTTTATACAAGCCTTTTACTGCCTCAAAGCATTGATTATGGGTTCTTATCCCATTTGGGACCAGATTTCAATAAGTCTTTCTTCACACTTCTAAACATTCTTCATGCATCTCTAGCACTTGTAATCAAACAAATTCATTGTATTATAACATATTATAACCCTATGCAACTCTATAGAAGCCATTTACTATTGAGAGGAAGAAGCTAATGGGAAAGCTTAAGTCCGAAGCCTAGAAGACTAGGACGAGTTCATGTGGTTCAAGGAGTGATACTTGATCATGCTCATTTATGTCCAAGCTTAACCTCCACCCCTTCCGGTCAAGCTTGAGGGGGAGTATTGAAATAAATGAGCACAAGCAATGAAGGAACGATCGATCACAACATCAAGGGATCGATCGATCACAACAATAAGGAAATGACCGATCGTTCACAACAAGGGATCGATCAATCTATCCACTAGAACGATCGGTCTCTAGGCACACACGTGATCAAGGTGTGCAAAGTTCGGGTCAAAGTTATCAAGACCGAAGCTTGTGCAAAGTTCGGGTCATTCATGAAGTGATCAAGATGTGCAAGGTTCGGGTCATTCATGAAGTGATCAAGATGTGCAAAGTTCGGGTCATTCATGAAGTTATCAAGATGTGCAAAGTTCGGGTCATTCATGAAGTGATCAAGATGTGCAAAGTTCGGGTCATTCATGAAGTTATCAAGATGTGCAAAGTTCGGGTCATTCATGAAGTTATCAAGTTGTGCAAAGTTCGGGTCATCATCAAGATGTGCAAAACCGGGGTTTAATCACCAAAGAAGAATGTGCAAAGTTCGGGTCAATCTTGAAGATGAAGATGTGCAAATCTAGGGTCAACAACAAGATGATAAAGAATGTGCAAATCTAGGGTCAACAACAAGATGATAAAGAATGTGCAAATCTAGGGTCGATGAACGAAGTGAAGAAGGCCCTAGATTCAAATGTGTTTAGGCGCCAAAAGTGGAGTCACATGTGTGAGGAAGCAAGGCAAATTGCAAGGAGTCACATGTGGGTTTAAAAGAGACGTTGGGAGCTGTCATTATCATCTTGGACGAGCTTCTCTCTCCCCATAGTCACATGTTGCATTTAGAAGAAGATACAAGTGGGGAGAAGTCACATGTTGCTTCTAAGGAGCCACTTGAGAGATGTCGCTTTCTCTTCTCTTTAGTGATGATATTTTGGCTTTAAGTGAGTGTATTTGAATGCTCATAACCGTTGATATTAGGTTTAGAAGCGATACATCTTATCCCATTTTACACATTGTATAAATATGTAACTCATATGTTCTAATAAAGCTAAGCTCTCCTTTGGGGAGTCTTCCCCTATACTAAAATCGTGTCTTATACTCACAAATGGGGAAGTTCTGATCTTTATTCTCTCATGGAGAGACCAAGCTTTGGCAATGCTTGGTCTCATCCCATTCTCTCATTCAATTCTCTCCCACTCTCTAAATCGATTCTAAAAGGGTTTTGGGTTCTGTTTTTGGTGTGAGAGTGCTGCTGTCTCTAATGCTTATTCTCAAGTTTATACAACTTAAATTGGCGTGTATTACTTAGTTTATAACCTCAAGAATAGCTCTCATTGAGTTCGTTCTTGTTTGTTATACACAAGAGCACACAAACTCGGATTTGGTGTTCTTGTAAGTTTCTTGTGAGTTTATGGAGGAGATTGGATCTTGCAGCTCATTCTCTTTGAAATCTTACATGGTATCAGAGCCAGGTTGAAAGATCTGAGCTGCTTTGGCTTTTATAAGCAAAGAAATTCAGAGGAAATCTCTATCCAAACACCCACAAACACCCAAACACTCACTCTCTTTTCTATTCCGCAAAATCTCTCATTCTTGGTTACTAAATCTCTCATTCTGGTTACTCTATTCTCTTGGCTACTTATTCTCAAAATCTTGGTTACTCATACTCTCATTCTGGTTACAAATACTCTTATGAACCTTGTTGGTTCTTGAAGGCGCAACACAATGCTTGAAGTTAGAACCAATGGCCATCAAGCTTTGGAGACCACAAGGATGTTCTTTCTAGCGAGTCAAAGCTCCGGAAGATCAAGGGAGAACCTGCGAGGCTTACCGAGGGTGAATGCTATGTTTGAAGTTCTTGTGGAGACGCCTAATGGAAAGGCAAGCTGGTGGAAAGTGATGAATCAACTCAAGACATGTGTGTTAGCGTCACGTTGTTGGAGTTCAAGATTGGATGTGCACTAGGTGTCAATTATACTAGGCACAAGGTTTCTTGACTCAAGAGATGGCCCAAGCCATAGAAAACTCAAGTTATTGGTTCCCAAAGATGATTCAACATCTTGGTTACCAAGTCACAAATTCTGGTTATATTCTCGGCAAGAAGCAAAGTCTCTGTCGAAGCGTCTTAAAGATCGACTCGTACGAAGGCCTTTCACTGCGATTCAGCTCCAATGTCCTTCATACAAGTTCTTGGAAATTGAGTAAGCTTTCCAGTGGAAGTAAAATCATCCGGATACGAGCAGGCGTTAAGAAGTTATGACCCATTCAGTGGGCACATATCATTCTGACGCGAATAAGAAGAAGCAATCGACCATGAAGGTCGGTTAAGGGATCGATTGGCCATTGAATGGCAACGAAAAAAAAGCTTCCAATGAAGCCAAATTGAAGTCAAGAAGTGTTCTATCTCTCTCCAGCTTCAAAGGAAGCTAAAAAGAAGATAGAAAGAAGCAAGAAGCGGCTGGAGAAGAAGCCTCCAAGCCAATCATGAAGCTCATCCAAAGTTGGATGTAGAAGAGAGGTGGATTGAGTTCTAGTAGTCATCAACCATGGAGAGGAGACCAATGGGCAGAAACTCAAATGGTGATGCAAACCAAGTCTCATCCAACCAATTACAACAAAGAAGACAAAAGGCTAATTCTAAACCTTACTCTTTAATTTGTTGTTGATTATATTGCCTATATTTGACATTGAAATTGCATTATGGATATAATTGCTTTCTTCATTGTTGAAATGTTTTTAGGAATTGTTATGTGATCTGAATTTTTTTAGCTTGTCCAATATGATTAGAGTTAGTCATATTTTTGAATTTAGATTTACTAAATTTGAATTTATTTAAATTTATATTCTTTTTAAAATTATTTCTTAAATTCTGTTTTGTGTTTTTAAACAGTAAAATGTTTTTAAAAACGAATTTAAATTATTTTGAAGTTGAAAATATTTTTGAAGTATTTTTCAAACGTTTTTAAATTATTTAAAAAGGTGAAAATATTTTTATTAAGTATTTTATATGTTTTAAAAGGTTAATATCAGTTTTTAAAATATTTATATGACATTAGTCAATTTGTTAAAATCTGTTTTTATGAACTGAATTTTTAATTGGATTTAGCATGTTTTTAAAACAGCATTTCTTGTTTATTATCTGATTTATATTCTTGTAGTTCAATTTAAGTTAGTTCTCTCAAGTCTCATCTAAGCTTAATGTTATTCTTATGGCACATATACTTAAGATTTCTTTACATCTTTTGAATGAAGGTGTAAAAGAGAAAGAAAGCCATAGAGAAGCTAGATGAAAAGAAGAGAACCGGTTAGATCATGGAAGCTATGGTATGGAAAGGGAAGAAGCAAGGCTAATGGTGGCTTGACTAAACAAAGAAAGATCAATCCATGGTGGTGACCGAAAGGAGGAGTTCCTTAAGCGAGTACACACACGGAGGATTAGAGTCTCAACAAGAAGTCAAAGCAAGAAGCCCAAGTGACCCTACATTCAAACCATGGCTATAGCTAAATCATTCAACCGTGAAGACTATACTCTTTTTCTCTTAGCAAAGTTTTATCCCAAAAAGTTTTCTTTGCTAAGGTTTTTAATGAGGTAGTCATTTGCGTGTTGCAAGCTTGGCCTTTGGTCCCCAACGTCCAAGCTTGAGGGGGAGTATTGAGAGGAAGAAGCTAATGGGAAAGCTTAAGTCCGAAGCCTAGAAGACTAGGACGAGTTCATGTGGTTCAAGGAGTGATACTTGATCATGCTCATTTATGTCCAAGCTTAACCTCCACCCCTTCCGGTCAAGCTTGAGGGGGAGTATTGAAATAAATGAGCACAAGCAATGAAGGAACGATCGATCACAACATCAAGGGATCGATCGATCACAACAATAAGGAAATGACCGATCGTTCACAACAAGGGATCGATCAATCTATCCACTAGAACGATCGGTCTCTAGGCACACACGTGATCAAGGTGTGCAAAGTTCGGGTCAAAGTTATCAAGACCGAAGCTTGTGCAAAGTTCGGGTCATTCATGAAGTGATCAAGATGTGCAAGGTTCGGGTCATTCATGAAGTGATCAAGATGTGCAAAGTTCGGGTCATTCATGAAGTTATCAAGATGTGCAAAGTTCGGGTCATTCATGAAGTGATCAAGATGTGCAAAGTTCGGGTCATTCATGAAGTTATCAAGATGTGCAAAGTTCGGGTCATTCATGAAGTTATCAAGTTGTGCAAAGTTCGGGTCATCATCAAGATGTGCAAAACCGGGGTTTAATCACCAAAGAAGAATGTGCAAAGTTCGGGTCAATCTTGAAGATGAAGATGTGCAAATCTAGGGTCAACAACAAGATGATAAAGAATTTGCAAATCTAGGGTCAACAACAAGATGATAAAGAATGTACAAATCTAGGGTCGATGAACGAAGTGAAGAAGGCCCTAGATTCAAATGTGTTTAGGCGCCAAAAGTGGAGTCACATGTGTGAGGAAGCAAGGCAAGTTGCAAGGAGTCACATGTGGGTTTAAAAGAGACGTTGGGAGCTGTCATTATCATCTTGGACGAGCTTCTCTCTCCCCATAGTCACATGTTGCATTTAGAAGAAGATACAAGTGGGGAGAAGTCACATGTTGCTTCTAAGGAGCCACTTGAGAGATGTCGCTTTCTCTTCTCTTTAGTGATGATATTTTGGCTTTAAGTGAGTGTATTTGAATGCTCATAACCGTTGATATTAGGTTTAGAAGGGATACTCTTATCCCATTTTACACATTGTATAAATATGTAACTCATATGTTCTAATAAAGCTAAGCTCTCCTTTGGGGAGTCTTCCCCTATACTAAAATCGTGTCTTATACTCACAAATGGGGAAGTTCTGATCTTTATTCTCTCATGGAGAGACCAAGCTTTGGCAATGCTTGGTCTCATCCCATTCTCTCATTCAATTCTCTCCCACTCTCTAAATCGATTCTAAAAGGGTTTTGGGTTCTGTTTTTGGTGTGAGAGTGCTGCTGTCTCTAATGCTTATTCTCAAGTTTATACAACTTAAATTGGCGTGTATTACTTAGTTTATAACCTCAAGAATAGCTCTCATTGAGTTCGTTCTTGTTTGTTATACACAAGAGCACACAAACTCGGATTTGGTGTTCTTGTAAGTTTCTTGTGAATTTATGGAGGAGATTGGATCTTGCAGCTCATTCTCTTTGAAATCTTACATGGTATCAGAGCAAGGTTGAAAGATCTGAGCTGCTTTGGCTTTTATAAGCAAAGAAATCCAGAGGAAATCTCTGTCCAAACACCCACAAACACCCAAACACTCATTCTCTTTTCTATTCCGCAAAATCTCTTATTCTTGGTTACTAAATCTCTCATTCTGGTTACTCTATTCTCTTGGCTACTTATTCTCAAAATCTTGGTTACTCATACTCTCATTCTGGTTACAAATACTCTTATGAACCTTGTTGGTTCTTGAAGGCGCAACACAATGCTTGAAGTTAGAACCAATGGCCATCAAGCTTTGGAGACCACAAGGATGTTCTTTCTAGCGAGTCAAAGCTCCGGAAGATTAAGGGAGAACCCGCGAGGCTTACCGAGGGTGAATGCTATGGTTGAAGTTCTTGTGGAGACGCCTAATGGAAAGGCAAGCTGGTGGAAAGTGATGAATCAACTCAAGACATGTGTGTTAGCGTCACGTTGTTGGAGTTCAAGATTGGATGTGCACTAGGTGTCAATTATACTAGGCACAAGGTTTCTTGACTCAAGGGATGGCCCAAGCCATAGAAAACTCAAGTTATTGGTTCCCAAGATGATTCAACATCTTGGTTACGAAGTCACAAATTCTGGTTATATTCTCGGCAAGAAGCAAAGTCTCTGTCGAAGCGTCTTAAAGATTGACTCGTACGAAGGCCTTTCACTGCGATTCAGCTCCAATGTCCTTCATACAAGTTCTTGGAAATTGAGTAAGCTTTCCAGTGGAAGTAAAATCATCCGGATACGAGCAGGCGTTAAGAAGTTATGACCCATTCAGTGGGCACATATCATTCTGACGCGAATAAGAAGAAGCAATCGACCATGAAGGTCGGTTAAGGGATCGATTGGCCATTGAATGGCAACGAAAAAAAAAAGCTTCCAATGAAGCCAAATTGAAGTCAAGAAGTGTTCTATCTCTCTCCAGCTTCAAAGGAAGCTAAAAAGAAGATAGAAAGAAGCAAGAAGCGGCTGGAGAAGAAGCCTCCAAGCCAATCATGAAGCTCATCCAAAGTTGGATGTAGAAGAGAGGTGGATTGAGTTCTAGTAGTCATCAACCATGGAGAGGAGACCAATGGGCAGAAACTCAAATGGTGATGCAAACCAAGTCTCATCCAACCAATTACAACAAAGAAGACAAAAGGCTAATTCTAAACCTTACTCTTTAATTTGTTGTTGATTATATTGCCTATATTTGACATTGAAATTGCATTATGGATATAATTGCTTTCTTCATTGTTGAAATGTTTTTAGGAATTGTTATGTGATCTGAATTTTTTTAGCTTGTCCAATATGATTAGAGTTAGTCATATTTTTGAATTTAGATTTACTAAATTTGAATTTATTTAAATTTATATTCTTTTTAAAATTATTTCTTAAATTCTGTTTTGTGTTTTTAAACAGTAAAATGTTTTTAAAAACGAATTTAAATTATTTTGAAGTTGAAAATATTTTTGAAGTATTTTTCAAACGTTTTTAAATTATTTAAAAAGGTGAAAATATTTTTATTAAGTATTTTATATGTTTTAAAAGGTTAATATCAGTTTTTAAAATATTTATATGACATTAGTCAATTTGTTAAAATCTGTTTTTATGAACTGAATTTTTAATTGGATTTAGCATGTTTTTAAAACAGCATTTCTTGTTTATTATCTGATTTATATTCTTGTAGTTCAATTTAAGTTAGTTCTCTCAAGTCTCATCTAAGCTTAATGTTATTCTTATGGCACATATACTTAAGATTTCTTTACATCTTTTGAATGAAGGTGTAAAAGAGAAAGAAAGCCATAGAGAAGCTAGATGAAAAGAAGAGAACCGGTTAGATCATGGAAGCTATGGTATGGAAAGGGAAGAAGCAAGGCTAATGGTGGCTTGACTAAACAAAGAAAGATCAATCCATGGTGGTGACCGAAAGGAGGAGTTCCTTAAGCGAGTACACACACGGAGGATTAGAGTCTCAACAAGAAGTCAAAGCAAGAAGCCCAAGTGACCCTACATTCAAACCATGGCTATAGCTAAATCATTCAACCGTGAAGACTATACTCTTTTTCTCTTAGCAAAGTTTTATCCCAAAAAGTTTTCTTTGCTAAGGTTTTTAATGAGGTAGTCATTTGCGTGTTGCAAGCTTGGCCTTTGGTCCCCAACGTCCAAGCTTGAGGGGGAGTATTGAGAGGAAGAAGCTAATGGGAAAGCTTAAGTCCGAAGCCTAGAAGACTAGGACGAGTTCATGTGGTTCAAGGAGTGATACTTGATCATGCTCATTTATGTCCAAGCTTAACCTCCACCCCTTCCGGTCAAGCTTGAGGGGGAGTATTGAAATAAATGAGCACAAGCAATGAAGGAACGATCGATCACAACATCAAGGGATCGATCGATCACAACAATAAGGAAATGACCGATCGTTCACAACAAGGGATCGATCAATCTATCCACTAGAACGATCGGTCTCTAGGCACACACGTGATCAAGGTGTGCAAAGTTCGGGTCAAAGTTATCAAGACCGAAGCTTGTGCAAAGTTCGGGTCATTCATGAAGTGATCAAGATGTGCAAGGTTCGGGTCATTCATGAAGTGATCAAGATGTGCAAAGTTCGGGTCATTCATGAAGTTATCAAGATGTGCAAAGTTCGGGTCATTCATGAAGTGATCAAGATGTGCAAAGTTCGGGTCATTCATGAAGTTATCAAGATGTGCAAAGTTCGGGTCATTCATGAAGTTATCAAGTTGTGCAAAGTTCGGGTCATCATCAAGATGTGCAAAACCGGGGTTTAATCACCAAAGAAGAATGTGCAAAGTTCGGGTCAATCTTGAAGATGAAGATGTGCAAATCTAGGGTCAACAACAAGATGATAAAGAATTTGCAAATCTAGGGTCAACAACAAGATGATAAAGAATGTACAAATCTAGGGTCGATGAACGAAGTGAAGAAGGCCCTAGATTCAAATGTGTTTAGGCGCCAAAAGTGGAGTCACATGTGTGAGGAAGCAAGGCAAGTTGCAAGGAGTCACATGTGGGTTTAAAAGAGACGTTGGGAGCTGTCATTATCATCTTGGACGAGCTTCTCTCTCCCCATAGTCACATGTTGCATTTAGAAGAAGATACAAGTGGGGAGAAGTCACATGTTGCTTCTAAGGAGCCACTTGAGAGATGTCGCTTTCTCTTCTCTTTAGTGATGATATTTTGGCTTTAAGTGAGTGTATTTGAATGCTCATAACCGTTGATATTAGGTTTAGAAGGGATACTCTTATCCCATTTTACACATTGTATAAATATGTAACTCATATGTTCTAATAAAGCTAAGCTCTCCTTTGGGGAGTCTTCCCCTATACTAAAATCGTGTCTTATACTCACAAATGGGGAAGTTCTGATCTTTATTCTCTCATGGAGAGACCAAGCTTTGGCAATGCTTGGTCTCATCCCATTCTCTCATTCAATTCTCTCCCACTCTCTAAATCGATTCTAAAAGGGTTTTGGGTTCTGTTTTTGGTGTGAGAGTGCTGCTGTCTCTAATGCTTATTCTCAAGTTTATACAACTTAAATTGGCGTGTATTACTTAGTTTATAACCTCAAGAATAGCTCTCATTGAGTTCGTTCTTGTTTGTTATACACAAGAGCACACAAACTCGGATTTGGTGTTCTTGTAAGTTTCTTGTGAATTTATGGAGGAGATTGGATCTTGCAGCTCATTCTCTTTGAAATCTTACATGGTATCAGAGCAAGGTTGAAAGATCTGAGCTGCTTTGGCTTTTATAAGCAAAGAAATCCAGAGGAAATCTCTGTCCAAACACCCACAAACACCCAAACACTCATTCTCTTTTCTATTCCGCAAAATCTCTTATTCTTGGTTACTAAATCTCTCATTCTGGTTACTCTATTCTCTTGGCTACTTATTCTCAAAATCTTGGTTACTCATACTCTCATTCTGGTTACAAATACTCTTATGAACCTTGTTGGTTCTTGAAGGCGCAACACAATGCTTGAAGTTAGAACCAATGGCCATCAAGCTTTGGAGACCACAAGGATGTTCTTTCTAGCGAGTCAAAGCTCCGGAAGATTAAGGGAGAACCCGCGAGGCTTACCGAGGGTGAATGCTATGGTTGAAGTTCTTGTGGAGACGCCTAATGGAAAGGCAAGCTGGTGGAAAGTGATGAATCAACTCAAGACATGTGTGTTAGCGTCACGTTGTTGGAGTTCAAGATTGGATGTGCACTAGGTGTCAATTATACTAGGCACAAGGTTTCTTGACTCAAGGGATGGCCCAAGCCATAGAAAACTCAAGTTATTGGTTCCCAAGATGATTCAACATCTTGGTTACGAAGTCACAAATTCTGGTTATATTCTCGGCAAGAAGCAAAGTCTCTGTCGAAGCGTCTTAAAGATTGACTCGTACGAAGGCCTTTCACTGCGATTCAGCTCCAATGTCCTTCATACAAGTTCTTGGAAATTGAGTAAGCTTTCCAGTGGAAGTAAAATCATCCGGATACGAGCAGGCGTTAAGAAGTTATGACCCATTCAGTGGGCACATATCATTCTGACGCGAATAAGAAGAAGCAATCGACCATGAAGGTCGGTTAAGGGATCGATTGGCCATTGAATGGCAACGAAAAAAAAAAGCTTCCAATGAAGCCAAATTGAAGTCAAGAAGTGTTCTATCTCTCTCCAGCTTCAAAGGAAGCTAAAAAGAAGATAGAAAGAAGCAAGAAGCGGCTGGAGAAGAAGCCTCCAAGCCAATCATGAAGCTCATCCAAAGTTGGATGTAGAAGAGAGGTGGATTGAGTTCTAGTAGTCATCAACCATGGAGAGGAGACCAATGGGCAGAAACTCAAATGGTGATGCAAACCAAGTCTCATCCAACCAATTACAACAAAGAAGACAAAAGGCTAATTCTAAACCTTACTCTTTAATTTGTTGTTGATTATATTGCCTATATTTGACATTGAAATTGCATTATGGATATAATTGCTTTCTTCATTGTTGAAATGTTTTTAGGAATTGTTATGTGATCTGAATTTTTTTAGCTTGTCCAATATGATTAGAGTTAGTCATATTTTTGAATTTAGATTTACTAAATTTGAATTTATTTAAATTTATATTCTTTTTAAAATTATTTCTTAAATTCTGTTTTGTGTTTTTAAACAGTAAAATGTTTTTAAAAACGAATTTAAATTATTTTGAAGTTGAAAATATTTTTGAAGTATTTTTCAAACGTTTTTAAATTATTTAAAAAGGTGAAAATATTTTTATTAAGTATTTTATATGTTTTAAAAGGTTAATATCAGTTTTTAAAATATTTATATGACATTAGTCAATTTGTTAAAATCTGTTTTTATGAACTGAATTTTTAATTGGATTTAGCATGTTTTTAAAACAGCATTTCTTGTTTATTATCTGATTTATATTCTTGTAGTTCAATTTAAGTTAGTTCTCTCAAGTCTCATCTAAGCTTAATGTTATTCTTATGGCACATATACTTAAGATTTCTTTACATCTTTTGAATGAAGGTGTAAAAGAGAAAGAAAGCCATAGAGAAGCTAGATGAAAAGAAGAGAACCGGTTAGATCATGGAAGCTATGGTATGGAAAGGGAAGAAGCAAGGCTAATGGTGGCTTGACTAAACAAAGAAAGATCAATCCATGGTGGTGACCGAAAGGAGGAGTTCCTTAAGCGAGTACACACACGGAGGATTAGAGTCTCAACAAGAAGTCAAAGCAAGAAGCCCAAGTGACCCTACATTCAAACCATGGCTATAGCTAAATCATTCAACCGTGAAGACTATACTCTTTTTCTCTTAGCAAAGTTTTATCCCAAAAAGTTTTCTTTGCTAAGGTTTTTAATGAGGTAGTCATTTGCGTGTTGCAAGCTTGGCCTTTGGTCCCCAACGTCCAAGCTTGAGGGGGAGTATTGAGAGGAAGAAGCTAATGGGAAAGCTTAAGTCCGAAGCCTAGAAGACTAGGACGAGTTCATGTGGTTCAAGGAGTGATACTTGATCATGCTCATTTATGTCCAAGCTTAACCTCCACCCCTTCCGGTCAAGCTTGAGGGGGAGTATTGAAATAAATGAGCACAAGCAATGAAGGAACGATCGATCACAACATCAAGGGATCGATCGATCACAACAATAAGGAAATGACCGATCGTTCACAACAAGGGATCGATCAATCTATCCACTAGAACGATCGGTCTCTAGGCACACACGTGATCAAGGTGTGCAAAGTTCGGGTCAAAGTTATCAAGACCGAAGCTTGTGCAAAGTTCGGGTCATTCATGAAGTGATCAAGATGTGCAAGGTTCGGGTCATTCATGAAGTGATCAAGATGTGCAATGTTCGGGTCATTCATGAAGTTATCAAGATGTGCAAAGTTCGGGTCATTCATGAAGTGATCAAGATGTGCAAAGTTCGGGTCATTCATGAAGTTATCAAGATGTGCAAAGTTCGGGTCATTCATGAAGTTATCAAGTTGTGCAAAGTTCGGGTCATCATTAAGATGTGCAAAACCGGGGTTTAATCACCAAAGAAGAATGTGCAAAGTTCGGGTCAATCTTGAAGATGAAGATGTGCAAATCTAGGGTCAACAACAAGATGATAAAGAATTTGCAAATCTAGGGTCAACAACAAGATGATAAAGAATGTGCAAATCTAGGGTCGATGAACGAAGTGAAGAAGGCCCTAGATTCAAATGTGTTTAGGCGCCAAAAGTGGAGTCACATGTGTGAGGAAGCAAGGCAAGTTGCAAGGAGTCACATGTGGGTTTAAAAGAGACGTTGGGAGCTGTCATTATCATCTTGGACGAGCTTCTCTCTCCCCATAGTCACATGTTGCATTTAGAAGAAGATACAAGTGGGGAGAAGTCACATGTTGCTTCTAAGGAGCCACTTGAGAGATGTCGCTTTCTCTTCTCTTTAGTGATGATATTTTGGCTTTAAGTGAGTGTATTTGAATGCTCATAACCGTTGATATTAGGTTTAGAAGGGATACTCTTATCCCATTTTACACATTGTATAAATATGTAACTCATATGTTCTAATAAAGCTAAGCTCTCCTTTGGGGAGTCTTCCCCTATACTAAAATCGTGTCTTATACTCACAAATGGGGAAGTTCTGATCTTTATTCTCTCATGGAGAGACCAAGCTTTGGCAATGCTTGGTCTCATCCCATTCTTGAAGCTATGGTATGGAAAGGGAAGAAGCAAGGCTAATGGTGGCTTGACTAAACAAAGAAAGATCAATCCATGGTGGTGACCGAAAGGAGGAGTTCCTTAAGCGAGTACACACACGGAGGATTAGAGTCTCAACAAGAAGTCAAAGCAAGAAGCCCAAGTGACCCTACATTCAAACCATGGCTATAGCTAAATCATTCAACCGTGAAGACTATACTCTTTTTCTCTTAGCAAAGTTTTATCCCAAAAAGTTTTCTTTGCTAAGGTTTTTAATGAGGTAGTCATTTGCGTGTTGCAAGCTTGGCCTTTGGTCCCCAACGTCCAAGCTTGAGGGGGAGTATTGAGAGGAAGAAGCTAATGGGAAAGCTTAAGTCCGAAGCCTAGAAGACTAGGACGAGTTCATGTGGTTCAAGGAGTGATACTTGATCATGCTCATTTATGTCCAAGCTTAACCTCCACCCCTTCCGGTCAAGCTTGAGGGGGAGTATTGAAATAAATGAGCACAAGCAATGAAGGAACGATCGATCACAACATCAAGGGATCGATCGATCACAACAATAAGGAAATGACCGATCGTTCACAACAAGGGATCGATCAATCTATCCACTAGAACGATCGGTCTCTAGGCACACACGTGATCAAGGTGTGCAAAGTTCGGGTCAAAGTTATCAAGACCGAAGCTTGTGCAAAGTTCGGGTCATTCATGAAGTGATCAAGATGTGCAAGGTTCGGGTCATTCATGAAGTGATCAAGATGTGCAATGTTCGGGTCATTCATGAAGTTATCAAGATGTGCAAAGTTCGGGTCATTCATGAAGTGATCAAGATGTGCAAAGTTCGGGTCATTCATGAAGTTATCAAGATGTGCAAAGTTCGGGTCATTCATGAAGTTATCAAGTTGTGCAAAGTTCGGGTCATCATTAAGATGTGCAAAACCGGGGTTTAATCACCAAAGAAGAATGTGCAAAGTTCGGGTCAATCTTGAAGATGAAGATGTGCAAATCTAGGGTCAACAACAAGATGATAAAGAATTTGCAAATCTAGGGTCAACAACAAGATGATAAAGAATGTGCAAATCTAGGGTCGATGAACGAAGTGAAGAAGGCCCTAGATTCAAATGTGTTTAGGCGCCAAAAGTGGAGTCACATGTGTGAGGAAGCAAGGCAAGTTGCAAGGAGTCACATGTGGGTTTAAAAGAGACGTTGGGAGCTGTCATTATCATCTTGGACGAGCTTCTCTCTCCCCATAGTCACATGTTGCATTTAGAAGAAGATACAAGTGGGGAGAAGTCACATGTTGCTTCTAAGGAGCCACTTGAGAGATGTCGCTTTCTCTTCTCTTTAGTGATGATATTTTGGCTTTAAGTGAGTGTATTTGAATGCTCATAACCGTTGATATTAGGTTTAGAAGGGATACTCTTATCCCATTTTACACATTGTATAAATATGTAACTCATATGTTCTAATAAAGCTAAGCTCTCCTTTGGGGAGTCTTCCCCTATACTAAAATCGTGTCTTATACTCACAAATGGGGAAGTTCTGATCTTTATTCTCTCATGGAGAGACCAAGCTTTGGCAATGCTTGGTCTCATCCCATTCTTGAAGCTATGGTATGGAAAGGGAAGAAGCAAGGCTAATGGTGGCTTGACTAAACAAAGAAAGATCAATCCATGGTGGTGACCGAAAGGAGGAGTTCCTTAAGCGAGTACACACACGGAGGATTAGAGTCTCAACAAGAAGTCAAAGCAAGAAGCCCAAGTGACCCTACATTCAAACCATGGCTATAGCTAAATCATTCAACCGTGAAGACTATACTCTTTTTCTCTTAGCAAAGTTTTATCCCAAAAAGTTTTCTTTGCTAAGGTTTTTAATGAGGTAGTCATTTGCGTGTTGCAAGCTTGGCCTTTGGTCCCCAACGTCCAAGCTTGAGGGGGAGTATTGAGAGGAAGAAGCTAATGGGAAAGCTTAAGTCCGAAGCCTAGAAGACTAGGACGAGTTCATGTGGTTCAAGGAGTGATACTTGATCATGCTCATTTATGTCCAAGCTTAACCTCCACCCCTTCCGGTCAAGCTTGAGGGGGAGTATTGAAATAAATGAGCACAAGCAATGAAGGAACGATCGATCACAACATCAAGGGATCGATCGATCACAACAATAAGGAAATGACCGATCGTTCACAACAAGGGATCGATCAATCTATCCACTAGAACGATCGGTCTCTAGGCACACACGTGATCAAGGTGTGCAAAGTTCGGGTCAAAGTTATCAAGACCGAAGCTTGTGCAAAGTTCGGGTCATTCATGAAGTGATCAAGATGTGCAAGGTTCGGGTCATTCATGAAGTGATCAAGATGTGCAATGTTCGGGTCATTCATGAAGTTATCAAGATGTGCAAAGTTCGGGTCATTCATGAAGTGATCAAGATGTGCAAAGTTCGGGTCATTCATGAAGTTATCAAGATGTGCAAAGTTCGGGTCATTCATGAAGTTATCAAGTTGTGCAAAGTTCGGGTCATCATTAAGATGTGCAAAACCGGGGTTTAATCACCAAAGAAGAATGTGCAAAGTTCGGGTCAATCTTGAAGATGAAGATGTGCAAATCTAGGGTCAACAACAAGATGATAAAGAATTTGCAAATCTAGGGTCAACAACAAGATGATAAAGAATGTGCAAATCTAGGGTCGATGAACGAAGTGAAGAAGGCCCTAGATTCAAATGTGTTTAGGCGCCAAAAGTGGAGTCACATGTGTGAGGAAGCAAGGCAAGTTGCAAGGAGTCACATGTGGGTTTAAAAGAGACGTTGGGAGCTGTCATTATCATCTTGGACGAGCTTCTCTCTCCCCATAGTCACATGTTGCATTTAGAAGAAGATACAAGTGGGGAGAAGTCACATGTTGCTTCTAAGGAGCCACTTGAGAGATGTCGCTTTCTCTTCTCTTTAGTGATGATATTTTGGCTTTAAGTGAGTGTATTTGAATGCTCATAACCGTTGATATTAGGTTTAGAAGGGATACTCTTATCCCATTTTACACATTGTATAAATATGTAACTCATATGTTCTAATAAAGCTAAGCTCTCCTTTGGGGAGTCTTCCCCTATACTAAAATCGTGTCTTATACTCACAAATGGGGAAGTTCTGATCTTTATTCTCTCATGGAGAGACCAAGCTTTGGCAATGCTTGGTCTCATCCCATTCTCTCATTCAATTCTCTCCCACTCTCTAAATCGATTCTAAAAGGGTTTTGGGTTCTGTTTTTGGTGTGAGAGTGCTGCTGTCTCTAATGCTTATTCTCAAGTTTATACAACTTAAATTGGCGTGTATTACTTAGTTTATAACCTCAAGAATAGCTCTCATTGAGTTCGTTCTTGTTTGTTATACACAAGAGCACACAAACTCGGATTTGGTGTTCTTGTAAGTTTCTTGTGAATTTATGGAGGAGATTGGATCTTGCAGCTCATTCTCTTTGAAATCTTACATTTACTGCCTCAAAGCATTGGTTGTGGGTTCTTATCCCATTTGGGACCAGATTTCAATAAGTCTTTCTTCACACTTCTAAACATTCTTCATCCATCTCTAGGACTTGTAATCAATCAAATTCATTGTATTATAACATAATCTAACCCAAAATAACTTTATACAAGCCGTTTACTGCCTCAAAGCATTGGTTGTGGGTTCTTATCCCATTTGGGACCAGATTTCAACAAGTCTTTCTTCACACTTCTAAACATTCTTCATCCATCTCTAGGACTTTTAATCAATCAAATTCATTGTATTATAACATATTCTAACCCAAAATAACTTTATACCAGCCATTTACTGCCTCAAAGCATTGGTTGTGGGTTCTTATCCCATTTGGGACCAGATTTCAACAAGTCTTTCTTCACACTTCTAAACATTCTTCATCCATCTCTAGAACTTGTAATCAATCAAATTCATTGTATTATAACATATTCTAACCCAAAATAACTTTATACAAGCCATTTACTGCCACAAAGCAATGGTTGTGGGTTCTTATCCCATTTGGGACCAGATTTCAATAAGTCTTTCTTCACACTTCTAAACATTCTTCATCCATCTCTAGGGCTTGTAATCAATCAAATTCATTGTATTATAACATACTCTAACCCAAAATAAATTTATACAATCCATTTACTGCCTCCAAGCATTGGTTCTGGGTTCTTATCCCATTTGGGACCAGATTTCAATAAGTATTTTTTTACACTTCTAAACATTCTTCATCCATCTCTAGGACTTTTAATCAATCAAATTCATTGTATTATAACATATTATAACCTAAAATAACTTTATACAATCCATTTACAGCCTCAAAGCATCTGTTGTGGGTTCTTATCCCATTTGGGACCAGATTTCAACAAGTCTTTCTTCACACTTCTAAACATTCTTCATCCATCTCTACAACTTGTAATCAATCAAATTCATTGTATTATAACATATTCTAACCCAAAATAACTTTATACAAGCCATTTACTGCCTCAAAGCATTGGTTGTGGGTTCTTATCCCATTTGGGACCAGATTTCAATAAGTCTTTCTTCACACTTCTAAATATTCTTCATCCATCTCTAGCACTTGTAATCAATCAAATTCATTGTATTATTACATATTCTAACCCAAAATAACTTTATACAAGCCATTTACTTCCTCAAAGCATTGGTTGTGGGTTCTTATCCCATTTGGGACCAGATTTCAACAAGTCTTTCTTCACACTTCTAAACATTCTTCATCCATCTCTAGAACTTGTAATCAATCAAATTCATTGTATCATAACATATTCTAACCCAAAATAACTTTATACAAGCCATTTACTGCCTCAAAGCATTGGTTGTGGGTTCTTATCCCATTTGGGACCAGATTTCAACAAGTCTTTCTTCACACTTCTAAACATTCTTCATCCATCTCTAGGACTTGTAATCAATTAAATTCATTGTATTATAACATAATCTAACCCAAAATAACTTTATACAAGCCATTTACTGCCTCAAAGCATTGGTTGTGGGTTCTTATCCCATTTGGGACCAGATTTCAACAAGTCTTTCTTCACACTTCTAAACATTCTTCATCCATCTCTAGGACTTTTAATCAATCAAATTCATTGTATTATAACATATTCTAACCCAAAATAACTTTATACCAGCCATTTACTGCCTCAAAGCATTGGTTGTGGGTTCTTATCCCATTTGGGACCAGATTTCAACAAGTCTTTCTTCACACTTCTAAACATTCTTCATCCATCTCTAGGACTTTTAATCAATCAAATTCATTGTATTATAACATATTCTAACCCAAAATAACTTTATACCAGCCATTTACTGCCTCAAAGCATTGGTTGTGGGTTCTTATCCCATTTGGGACCTGATTTCAACAAGTCTTTCTTCACACTTCTAAACATTCTTCATCCATCTCTAGGACTTGTAATCAATCAAATTCATTGTAACATAATCTAACCCAAAATAACTTTATACAAGCCTTTTACTGCCTCAAAGCATTGATTGTGGGTTCTTATCCCATTTGGGACCAGATTTCAATAAGTCTTTCTTCACACTTCTAAACATTCTTCATCCATCTCTAGGACTTGTAATGAATCAAATTCATTGTATTATAACATATTCTAACCCAAAATAACTTTATACAAGCCATTTACTGCCTTAAAGCATTGGTTGTGGTTTCTTATCCCATTTGGGACCAGATTTCAATAAGTCTTTCTTCACACTTCTAAACATTCTTCATCCATCTCTAGGACTTGTAATCAATCAAATTCATTGTATTATAACATATTCTAACCCAAAATAACTTTATACAAGCCATTTACTGCCTCAAAGCATTGGTTGTGGGTTCTTATCCCATTTGGGACAAGATTTCAATAAGTCTTTCTTCACACTTCTAAACATTCTTCATCCATCTCTAGGACTTTTAATCAATCAAATTCATTGTATTATAACATATTCTAACCCAAAATAACTTTATACCAGCCATTTACTGCCTCAAAGCATTGGTTGTGGGTTCTTATCCCATTTGGGACCAGATTTCAACAAGTCTTTCTTCACACTTCTAAACATTCTTCATCCATCTCTAGAACTTGTAATCAATCAAATTCATTGTATTATAACATATTCTAACCCAAAATAACCTTTTACAAGCCATTTACTGCCTCAAAGCAATGGTTGTGGGTTCTTATCCCATTTGGGACCAGATTTCAATAAGTCTTTCTTCACACTTCTAAACATTCTTCATCCATCTCTAGGACTTGTAATCAATCAAATTCATTGTAACATAATCTAACCCAAAATAACTTTATACAAGCCATTTACTGCCTCAAAGCAATGGTTGTGGGTTCGTATCCCATTTGGGACCAGATTTCAATAAGTCTTTCTTCACACTTCTAAACATTCTTCATCCATCTCTAGGGCTTGTAATCAATCAAATTCATTGTATTGTAACATACTCTAACCGAAAATAAATTTATACAATCCATTTACAGCCTCAAAGCATCTGTTGTGGGTTCTTATCCCATTTGGGACCAGATTTCAACAAGTCTTTCTTCACACTTCTAAACATTCTTCATCCATCTCTACAACTTGTAATCAATCAAATTCATTGTATTATAACATATTCTAACCCAAAATAACTTTATACAAGCCATTTACTGCCTCAAAGCATTGGTTGTGGGTTCTTATCCCATTTGGGACCAGATTTCAACAAGTCTTTCTTCACACTTCTAAATATTCTTCATCCATCTCTAGCACTTGTAATCAATCAAATTCATTGTATTATAACATATTCTAACCCAAAATAACTTTATACAAGCCATTTACTGCCTCAAAGCATTGGTTGTGGGTTCTTATCCCATTTGGGACCAGATTTCAACAAGTCTTTCTTCACACTTCTAAACATTCTTCATCCATCTCTAGAACTTGTAATCAATCAAATTCATTGTATTATAACATAATCTAACCCAAAATAACTTTATACAAGCCATTTACTGCCTCAAAGCATTGGTTGTGGGTTCTTATCCCATTTGGGACCAGATTTCAATAAGTCTTTCTTCACACTTCTAAACATTCTTCATGCATCTCTAGCACTTGTAATCAATCAAATGCATTGTATTATAACATATTCTAACCCAAAATAACCTTTTACAAGCCATTTACTGCCTCAAAGCAATGGTTGTGGGTTCTTATCCCATTTGGAACCAGATTTCAATAAGTCTTTCTTCACACTTCTAAACATTCTTCATCCATCTCTAGGACTTGTAATCAATAAAATTCATTGTATTATAACATAATCTAACCCAAAATAACTTTATACAAGCCTTTTACTGCCTCAAAGCATTGGTTGTGGGTTCTTATCCCATTTGGGACCAGATTTCAAAAAGTCTTTCTTCACACTTCTAAACATTCTTCATCCATCTCTAGGACTTGTAATTAATCAAATTCATTGTATTATAACATATTCTAACCCAAAATAACTTTATACAAGCCATTTACTGCCTTAAAGCATTGGTTGTGGTTTCTTATCCCATTTGGGACCAGATTTCAATAAGTCTTTCTTCACACTTCTAAACATTCTTCATCCATCTCTAGGACTTGTAATCAATCAAATTCATTGTATTATAACATAATCTAACCCAAAATAACTTTATACAAGCCGTTTACTGCCTCAAAGCATTTGTTGTGGGTTCTTATCCCATTTGGGACCAGATTTCAACAAGTCTTTCTTCACACTTCTAAACATTCTTCATCCATCTCTAGCACTTGTAATCAATCAAATTCATTGTATTATAACATATTATAACCCAAAATAACTTTATACAAGCCATTTACTGCCTCAAAGCATTGGTTGTGGGTTCTTATCCCATTTGGGACCAGATTTCAACAAGTCTTTCTTCACACTTCTAAACATTCTTCATCCATCTCTAGAACTTGTAATCAATCAAATTCATTGTATTATAACATATTCTAACCCAAAATAACTTTATACAAGCCATTTACTGCCTCAAAGCATTGGTTGTGGGTTCTTATCCCATTTGGGACCAGATTTCAATAAGTCTTTCTTCACACTTCTAAACATTCTTCATCCATCTCTAGGGCTTGTAATCAATCAAATTCATTGTATTATAACATACTCTAACCCAAAATAAATTTATACAATCCATTTACTGCCTCCAAGCATTGGTTGTGGGTTCTTATCCCATTTGGGACCAGATTTCAATAAGTATTTTTTTACACTTCTAAACATTCTTCATCCATCTCTAGGACTTTTAATCAATCAAATTCATTGTATTATAACGTATTATAACCTAAAATAACTTTATACAAGCCATTTACTGCCTCAAAGCATTGGTTGTGGGTTCTTATCCCATTTGGGACCAGATTTCAACAAGTCTTTCTTCACACTTCTAAACATTCTTTATCCATCTCTAGGAGTTGTAATCAATCAAATTCATTGTATTATAACATAATCTAACCCAAAATAACTTTATACAAGCCTTTTACTGCCTCAAAGCATTGGTTGTGGGTTCTTATCCCATTTGGGACCAAATTTCAACAAGTCTTTCTTCACACTTCTAAATATTCTTCATCCATCTCTAGCACTTGTAATCAATCAAATTCATTGTATTATAACATATTCTAACCCAAAATAACTTTATACAAGCCATTTACTGCCTCAAAGCATTGGTTGTGGGTTCTTATCCCATTTGGGACCAGATTTCAACAAGTCTTTCTTCACACTTCTAAACATTCTTCATCCATCTCTAGAACTTGTAATCAATCAAATTCATTGTATTATAACATATTCTAACCCAAAATAACTTTATACAAGCCATTTACTGCCTCAAAGCATTGGTTGTGGGTTCTTATCCCATTTGGGACCAGATTTCAACAAGTCTTTCTTCACACTTCTAAACATTCTTCATCCATCTCTAGCACTTGTAATCAATCAAATTCATTGTATTATAACATATTATAACCCAAAATAACTTTATACAAGCCATTTACTGCCTCAAAGCATTGGTTGTGGGTTCTTATCCCATTTGGGACCAGATTTCAACAAGTCTTTCTTCACACTTCTAAACATTCTTCATCCATCTCTAGCACTTGTAATCAATCAAATTCATTGTATTATAACATATTCTAACCCAAAATAACTTTATACAAGCCATTTACTGCCTCAAAGCATTGGTTGTGGGTTCTTATCCCATTTGGGACCAGATTTCAACAAGTCTTTCTTCACACTTCTAAACATTCTTCATCCATGTCTAGCACTTGTAATCAATCAAATTCATTGTATTATAACATATTCTAACCCAAAATAACCTTATACAAGCCATTTACTGCCTCAAAGCATTGGTTGTGGGTTCTTATCCCATTTGGGACCAGATTTCAACAAGTCTTTCTTCACATTTCTAAACATTCTTCATCCATCTCTAGCACTTGTAATCAATCAAATTCATTGTATTATAACATAATCTAACCCAAAATAACTTTATACAAGCCATTTACTGCCTCAAAGCATTGGTTGTGGGTTCTTATCCCATTTGGGACCAGCTTTCAACAAGTCTTTCTTCACACTTCTAAACATTCTTCATCCATCTCTAGCGCTTGTAATCAATCAAATTCATTGTATTATAACATAATCTAACCCAAAATAACTTTATACAAGCCTTTTACTGCCTCAAAGCATTGGTTGTGGGTTCTTATCCCATTTGGGACCAGATTTCAACAAGTCTTTCTTCACACTTCTAAACATTCTTCATCCATCTCTAGCACTTGTAATCAATCAAATTCATTGTATTATAACATATTCTAACCCAAAATAACTTTATACAAGCCATTTACTGCCTCAAAGCATTGGTTGTGGGTTCTTATCCCATTTGGGACCAGATTTCAACAAGTCTTTCTTCACACTTCTAAACATTCTTCATCCATCTCTAGCACTTGTAATCAATCAAATTCATTGTATTATAACATAATCTAACCCAAAATAACTTTATACAAGCCATTTACTGCCTCAAAGCATTGGTTGTGGGTTCTTATCCCATTTGGGACCAGATTTCAACAAGTCTTTCTTCACACTTCTAAACATTCTTCATCCATCTCTAGCACTTGTAATCAATCAAATTCATTGTATTATAACATAATCTAACCCAAAATAACTTTATACAAGCCTTTTACTGCCTCAAAGCATTGGTTGTGGGTTCTTATCCCATTTGGGACCAGATTTCAACAAGTCTTTCTTCACACTTCTAAACATTCTTCATCCATCTCTAGCACTTGTAATCAATCAAATTCATTGTATTATAACATATTCTAACCCAAAATAACTTTATACAAGCCATTTACTGCCTCAAAGCATTGGTTGTGGGTTCTTATCCCATTTGGGACCAGATTTCAACAAGTCTTTCTTCACACTTCTAAACATTCTTCATCCATCTCTAGCAGTTGTAATCAATCACATTCATTGTATTATAACATATTATAACCCAAAATAACTTTATACAATCCATTACTGCCTCAAAGCATTGGTTGTGGGTTCTTATCCCATTTGGGACCAGATTTCAACAAGTCTTTCTTCACACTTCTAAACATTCTTCATCCATCTCTAGCACTTGTAATCAATCAAATTCATTGTATTATAACATATTATAACCCAAAATAACTTTATACAATCCATTTACTGCCTCAAAGCATTGGTTGTGGGTTCTTATCCCATTTGGGACCAGATTTCAACAAGTCTTTCTTCACACTTCTAAACATTCTTCATCCATCTCTAGCACTTGTAATCAATCAAATTCATTGTATTATAACATATTATAACCCAAAATAACTTTATACAAGCCATTTACTGTCTCAAAGCATTGGTTGTGGGTTCTTATCCCATTTGGGACCAGATTTCAACAAGTCTTTCTTCACACTTCTAAACATTCTTCATCCATCTCTAGCACTTGTAATCAATCAAATTCATTGTATTATAACATATTATAACCCAAAATAACTTTATACAAGCCATTTACTGCCTCAAAGCATTGGTTGTGGGTTCTTATCCCATTTGGGACCAGATTTCAACAAGTCTTTCTTCACACTTCTAAACATTCTTCATCCATCTCTAGAACTTGTAATCAATCAAATTCATTGTATTATAACATATTCTAACCCAAAATAACTTTATACAAGCCTTTTACTGCCTCAAAGCATTGGTTGTGGGTTCTTATCCCATTTGGGACCAGATTTCAACAAGTCTTTCTTCACACTTCTAAACAGTCTTCATCCATCTCTAGCACTTGTAATCAATCAAATTCATTGTATTATAACATATTCTAACCCAAAATAACTTTATACAAGCCATTTACTGCCTCAAAGCATTGGTTGTGGGTTCTTATCCCATTTGGGACCAGATTTCAACAAGTCTTTCTTCACACTTCTAAACATTCTTCATCCATCTCTAGCACTTGTAATCAATCAAATTCATTGTATTATAACATATTATAACCCAAAATAACTTTATACAAGCCATTTACTGCCTCAAAGCATTGGTTGTGGGTTCTTATCCCATTTGGGACCAGATTTCAACAAGTCTTTCTTCACACTTCTAAACATTCTTCATCCATCTCTAGCACTTGTAATCAATCAAATTCATTGTATTATAACATATTATAACCCAAAATAACTTTATACAAGCCATTTACTGCCTCAAAGCATTGGTTGTGGGTTCTTATCCCATTTGGGACCAGATTTCAACAAGTCTTTCTTCACACTTCTAAACATTCTTCATCCATCTCTAGCACTTGTAATCAATCAAATTCATTGTATTATAACATATTATAACCCAAAATAACTTTATACAAGCCATTTACTGCCTCAAAGCATTGGTTGTGGGTTCTTATCCCATTTGGGACCAGATTTCAACAAGTCTTTCTTCACACTTCTAAACATTCTTCATCCATCTCTAGCACTTGTAATCAATCAAATTCATTGTATTATAACATATTATAACCCAAAATAACTTTATACAAGCCATTTACTGCCTCAAAGCATTGGTTGTGGGTTCTTATCCCATTTGGGACCAGATTTCAACAAGTCTTTCTTCACACTTCTAAACAGTCTTCATCCATCTCTAGCACTTGTAATCAATCAAATTCATTGTATTATAACATATTATAACCCAAAATAACTTTATACAAGCCATTTACTGCCTCAAAGCATTGGTTGTGGGTTCTTATCCCATTTGGGACCAGATTTCAACAAGTCTTTCTTCACACTTCTAAACATTCTTCATCCATCTCTAGCACTTGTAATCAATCAAATTCATTGTATTATAACATATTATAACCCAAAATAACTTTATACAAGCCATTTACTGCCTCAAAGCATTGGTTGTGGGTTCTTATCCCATTTGGGACCAGATTTCAACAAGTCTTTCTTCACACTTCTAAACATTCTTCATCCATCTCTAGCACTTGTAATCAATCAAATTCATTGTATTATAACATATTATAACCCAAAATAACTTTATACAAGCCATTTACTGCCTCAAAGCATTGGTTGTGGGTTCTTATCCCATTTGGGACCAGATTTCAACAAGTCTTTCTTCACACTTCTAAACATTCTTCATCCATCTCTAGCACTTGTAATCAATCAAATTCATTGTATTATAACATATTATAACCCAAAATAACTTTATACAAGCCATTTACTGCCTCAAAGCATTGGTTGTGGGTTCTTATCCCATTTGGGACCAGATTTCAACAAGTCTTTCTTCACACTTCTAAACATTCTTCATCCATCTCTAGCACTTGTAATCAATCAAATTCATTGTATTATAACATATTATAACCCAAAATAACTTTATACAAGCCATTTACTGCCTCAAAGCATTGGTTGTGGGTTCTTATCCCATTTGGGACCAGATTTCAACAAGTCTTTCTTCACACTTCTAAACATTCTTCATCCATCTCTAGCACTTGTAATCAATCAAATTCATTGTATTATAACATATTATAACCCAAAATAACTTTATACAAGCCATTTACTGCCTCAAAGCATTGGTTGTGGGTTCTTATCCCATTTGGGACCAGATTTCAACAAGTCTTTCTTCACACTTCTAAACATTCTTCATCCATCTCTAGCACTTGTAATCAATCAAATTCATTGTATTATAACATATTATAACCCAAAATAACTTTATACAAGCCATTTACTGCCTCAAAGCATTGGTTGTGGGTTCTTATCCCATTTGGGACCAGATTTCAACAAGTCTTTCTTCACACTTCTAAACATTCTTCATCCATCTCTAGCACTTGTAATCAATCAAATTCATTGTATTATAACATATTATAACCCAAAATAACTTTATACAAGCCATTTACTGCCTCAAAGCATTGGTTGTGGGTTCTTATCCCATTTGGGACCAGATTTCAACAAGTCTTTCTTCACACTTCTAAACAGTCTTCATCCATCTCTAGCACTTGTAATCAATCAAATTCATTGTATTATAACATATTATAACCCAAAATAACTTTATACAAGCCATTTACTGCCTCAAAGCATTGGTTGTGGGTTCTTATCCCATTTGGGACCAGATTTCAACAAGTCTTTCTTCACACTTCTAAACATTCTTCATCCATCTCTAGCACTTGTAATCAATCAAATTCATTGTATTATAACATATTCTAACCCAAAATAACTTTATACAAGCCTTTTACTGCCTCAAAGCATTGGTTGTGGGTTCTTATCCCATTTGGGACCAGATTTCAACAAGTCTTTCTTCACACTTCTAAACATTCTTCATCCATCTCTAGCACTTGTAATCAATCAAATTCATTGTATTATAACATATTCTAACCCAAAATAACTTTATACAAGCCATTTACTGCCTCAAAGCATTGGTTGTGGGTTCTTATCCCATTTGGGACCAGATTTCAACAAGTCTTTCTTCACACTTCTAAACAGTCTTCATCCATCTCTAGCACTTGTAATCAATCAAATTCATTGTATTATAACATATTATAACCCAAAATAACTTTATACAAGCCATTTACTGCCTCAAAGCATTGGTTGTGGGTTCTTATCCCATTTGGGACCAGATTTCAACAAGTCTTTCTTCACACTTCTAAACATTCTTCATCCATCTCTAGCACTTGTAATCAATCAAATTCATTGTATTATAACATATTATAACCCAAAATAACTTTATACAAGCCATTTACTGCCTCAAAGCATTGGTTGTGGGTTCTTATCCCATTTGGGACCAGATTTCAACAAGTCTTTCTTCACACTTCTAAACATTCTTTATCCATCTCTAGCACTTGTAATCAATCAAATTCATTGTATTATAACATATTATAACCCAAAATAACTTTATACAAGCCATTTACTGCCTCAAAGCATTGGTTGTGGGTTCTTATCCCATTTGGGACCAGATTTCAACAAGTCTTTCTTCACACTTCTAAACATTCTTCATCCATCTCTAGCACTTGTAATCAATCAAATTCATTGTATTATAACATATTCTAACCCAAAATAACTTTATACAAGCCTTTTACTGCCTCAAAGCATTGGTTGTGGGTTCTTATCCCATTTGGGACCAGATTTCAACAAGTCTTTCTTCACACTTCTAAACAGTCTTCATCCATCTCTAGCACTTGTAATCAATCAAATTCATTGTATTATAACATATTCTAACCCAAAATAACTTTATACAAGCCATTTACTGCCTCAAAGCATTGGTTGTGGGTTCTTATCCCATTTGGGACCAGATTTCAACAAGTCTTTCTTCACACTTCTAAACATTCTTCATCCATCTCTAGCACTTGTAATCAATCAAATTCATTGTATTATAACATATTATAACCCAAAATAACTTTATACAAGCCATTTACTGCCTCAAAGCATTGGTTGTGGGTTCTTATCCCATTTGGGACCAGATTTCAACAAGTCTTTCTTCACACTTCTAAACATTCTTCATCCATCTCTAGCACTTGTAATCAATCAAATTCATTGTATTATAACATATTATAACCCAAAATAACTTTATACAAGCCATTTACTGCCTCAAAGCATTGGTTGTGGGTTCTTATCCCATTTGGGACCAGATTTCAACAAGTCTTTCTTCACACTTCTAAACATTCTTCATCCATCTCTAGCACTTGTAATCAATCAAATTCATTGTATTATAACATATTATAACCCAAAATAACTTTATACAAGCCATTTACTGCCTCAAAGCATTGGTTGTGGGTTCTTATCCCATTTGGGACCAGATTTCAACAAGTCTTTCTTCACACTTCTAAACAGTCTTCATCCATCTCTAGCACTTGTAATCAATCAAATTCATTGTATTATAACATATTATAACCCAAAATAACTTTATACAAGCCATTTACTGCCTCAAAGCATTGGTTGTGGGTTCTTATCCCATTTGGGACCAGATTTCAACAAGTCTTTCTTCACACTTCTAAACATTCTTCATCCATCTCTAGCACTTGTAATCAATCAAATTCATTGTATTATAACATATTATAACCCAAAATAACTTTATACAAGCCATTTACTGCCTCAAAGCATTGGTTGTGGGTTCTTATCCCATTTGGGACCAGATTTCAACAAGTCTTTCTTCACACTTCTAAACATTCTTCATCCATCTCTAGCACTTGTAATCAATCAAATTCATTGTATTATAACATATTATAACCCAAAATAACTTTATACAAGCCATTTACTGCCTCAAAGCATTGGTTGTGGGTTCTTATCCCATTTGGGACCAGATTTCAACAAGTCTTTCTTCACACTTCTAAACATTCTTCATCCATCTCTAGCACTTGTAATCAATCAAATTCATTGTATTATAACATATTATAACCCAAAATAACTTTATACAAGCCATTTACTGCCTCAAAGCATTGGTTGTGGGTTCTTATCCCATTTGGGACCAGATTTCAACAAGTTTTTCTTCACACTTTTAAACATTCTTCATCCATCTCTAGCACTTGTAATCAATCAAATTTATTGTATTATAACATATTCTAACCCAAAATAGCTTTATAAAAGCCTTTTACTGCCTCAAAGCATTGGTTGTGGGTTCTTATCCCATTTGGGACCAGATTTCAACAAGTCTTTCTTCACACTTCTAAACATTCTTCATCCATCTCTAGCACTTCTAATCAATCAAATTCATTGTATTATAACATATTATAACCCAAAATAACTTTATACAAGCCATTTACTGCCTCAAAGCATTGGTTGTGGGTTCTTATCCCATTTGGGACCAGATTTCAACAAGTCTTTCTTCACACTTCTAAACATTCTTCATCCATCTCTAGCACTTGTAATCAATCAAATTCATTGTATTATAACATATTATAACCCAAAATAACTTTATACAAGCCATTTACTGCCTCAAAGCATTGGTTGTGGGTTCTTATCCCATTTGGGACCAGATTTCAACAAGTCTTTCTTCACACTTCTAAACATTCTTCATCCATCTCTAGCACTTGTAATCAATCAAATTCATTGTATTATAACATATTATAACCCAAAATAACTTTATACAAGCCATTTACTGCCTCAAAGCATTGGTTGTGGGTTCTTATCCCATTTGGGACCAGATTTCAACAAGTCTTTCTTCACACTTCTAAACATTCTTCATCCATCTCTAGCACTTGTAATCAATCAAATTCATTGTATTATAACATATTATAACCCAAAATAACTTTATACAAGCCATTTACTGCCTCAAAGCATTGGTTGTGGGTTCTTATCCCATTTGGGACCAGATTTCAACAAGTCTTTCTTCACACTTCTAAACATTCTTTATCCATCTCTAGCACTTGTAATCAATCAAATTCATTGTATTATAACATATTATAACCCAAAATAACTTTATACAAGCCATTTACTGCCTCAAAGCATTGGTTGTGGGTTCTTATCCCATTTGGGACCAGATTTCAACAAGTCTTTCTTCACACTTCTAAACATTCTTCATCCATCTCTAGCACTTGTAATCAATCAAATTCATTGTATTATAACATATTATAACCCAAAATAACTTTATACAAGCCATTTACTGCCTCAAAGCATTGGTTGTGGGTTCTTATCCCATTTGGGACCAGATTTCAACAAGTCTTTCTTCACACTTCTAAACATTCTTCATCCATCTCTAGCACTTGTAATCAATCAAATTCATTGTATTATAACATATTATAACCCAAAATAACTTTATACAAGCCATTTACTGCCTCAAAGCATTGGTTGTGGGTTCTTATCCCATTTGGGACCAGATTTCAACAAGTCTTTCTTCACACTTCTAAACAGTCTTCATCCATCTCTAGCACTTGTAATCAATCAAATTCATTGTATTATAACATATTATAACCCAAAATAACTTTATACAAGCCATTTACTGCCTCAAAGCATTGGTTGTGGGTTCTTATCCCATTTGGGACCAGATTTCAACAAGTCTTTCTTCACACTTCTAAACATTCTTCATCCATCTCTAGCACTTGTAATCAATCAAATTCATTGTATTATAACATATTATAACCCAAAATAACTTTATACAAGCCATTTACTGCCTCAAAGCATTGGTTGTGGGTTCTTATCCCATTTGGGACCAGATTTCAACAAGTCTTTCTTCACACTTCTAAACATTCTTCATCCATCTCTAGCACTTGTAATCAATCAAATTCATTGTATTATAACATATTATAACCCAAAATAACTTTATACAAGCCATTTACTGCCTCAAAGCATTGGTTGTGGGTTCTTATCCCATTTGGGACCAGATTTCAACAAGTCTTTCTTCACACTTCTAAACATTCTTCATCCATCTCTAGCACTTGTAATCAATCAAATTCATTGTATTATAACATATTATAACCCAAAATAACTTTATACAAGCCATTTACTGCCTCAAAGCATTGGTTGTGGGTTCTTATCCCATTTGGGACCAGATTTCAACAAGTCTTTCTTCACACTTCTAAACATTCTTCATCCATCTCTAGCACTTGTAATCAATCAAATTCATTGTATTATAACATATTATAACCCAAAATAACTTTATACAAGCCATTTACTGCCTCAAAGCATTGGTTGTGGGTTCTTATCCCATTTGGGACCAGATTTCAACAAGTCTTTCTTCACACTTCTAAACATTCTTCATCCATCTCTAGCACTTGTAATCAATCAAATTCATTGTATTATAACATATTATAACCCAAAATAACTTTATACAAGCCATTTACTGCCTCAAAGCATTGGTTGTGGGTTCTTATCCCATTTGGGACCAGATTTCAACAAGTCTTTCTTCACACTTCTAAACATTCTTTATCCATCTCTAGCACTTGTAATCAATCAAATTCATTGTATTATAACATATTATAACCCAAAATAACTTTATACAAGCCATTTACTGCCTCAAAGCATTGGTTGTGGGTTCTTATCCCATTTGGGACCAGATTTCAACAAGTCTTTCTTCACACTTCTAAACATTCTTCATCCATCTCTAGCACTTGTAATCAATCAAATTCATTGTATTATAACATATTCTAACCCAAAATAACTTTATACAAGCCTTTTACTGCCTCAAAGCATTGGTTGTGGGTTCTTATCCCATTTGGGACCAGATTTCAACAAGTCTTTCTTCACACTTCTAAACATTCTTTATCCATCTCTAGCACTTGTAATCAATCAAATTCATTGTATTATAACATATTATAACCCAAAATAACTTTATACAAGCCATTTACTGCCTCAAAGCATTGGTTGTGGGTTCTTATCCCATTTGGGACCAGATTTCAACAAGTCTTTCTTCACACTTCTAAACATTCTTCATCCATCTCTAGCACTTGTAATCAATCAAATTCATTGTATTATAACATATTATAACCCAAAATAACTTTATACAAGCCATTTACTGCCTCAAAGCATTGGTTGTGGGTTCTTATCCCATTTGGGACCAGATTTCAACAAGTCTTTCTTCACACTTCTAAACAGTCTTCATCCATCTCTAGCACTTGTAATCAATCAAATTCATTGTATTATAACATATTATAACCCAAAATAACTTTATACAAGCCATTTACTGCCTCAAAGCATTGGTTGTGGGTTCTTATCCCATTTGGGACCAGATTTCAACAAGTCTTTCTTCACACTTCTAAACATTCTTCATCCATCTCTAGCACTTGTAATCAATCAAATTCATTGTATTATAACATATTATAACCCAAAATAACTTTATACAAGCCATTTACTGCCTCAAAGCATTGGTTGTGGGTTCTTATCCCATTTGGGACCAGATTTCAACAAGTCTTTCTTCACACTTCTAAACAGTCTTCATCCATCTCTAGCACTTGTAATCAATCAAATTCATTGTATTATAACATATTATAACCCAAAATAACTTTATACAAGCCATTTACTGCCTCAAAGCATTGGTTGTGGGTTCTTATCCCATTTGGGACCAGATTTCAACAAGTCTTTCTTCACACTTCTAAACATTCTTCATCCATCTCTAGCACTTGTAATCAATCAAATTCATTGTATTATAACATATTATAACCCAAAATAACTTTATACAAGCCATTTACTGCCTCAAAGCATTGGTTGTGGGTTCTTATCCCATTTGGGACCAGATTTCAACAAGTCTTTCTTCACACTTCTAAACATTCTTCATCCATCTCTAGCACTTGTAATCAATCAAATTCATTGTATTATAACATATTATAACCCAAAATAACTTTATACAAGCCATTTACTGCCTCAAAGCATTGGTTGTGGGTTCTTATCCCATTTGGGACCAGATTTCAACAAGTCTTTCTTCACACTTCTAAACATTCTTCATCCATCTCTAGCACTTGTAATCAATCAAATTCATTGTATTATAACATATTATAACCCAAAATAACTTTATACAAGCCATTTACTGCCTCAAAGCATTGGTTGTGGGTTCTTATCCCATTTGGGACCAGATTTCAACAAGTCTTTCTTCACACTTCTAAACATTCTTCATCCATCTCTAGCACTTGTAATCAATCAAATTCATTGTATTATAACATATTATAACCCAAAATAACTTTATACAAGCCATTTACTGCCTCAAAGCATTGGTTGTGGGTTCTTATCCCATTTGGGACCAGATTTCAACAAGTCTTTCTTCACACTTCTAAACATTCTTTATCCATCTCTAGCACTTGTAATCAATCAAATTCATTGTATTATAACATATTATAACCCAAAATAACTTTATACAAGCCATTTACTGCCTCAAAGCATTGGTTGTGGGTTCTTATCCCATTTGGGACCAGATTTCAACAAGTCTTTCTTCACACTTCTAAACATTCTTCATCCATCTCTAGCACTTGTAATCAATCAAATTCATTGTATTATAACATATTATAACCCAAAATAACTTTATACAAGCCATTTACTGCCTCAAAGCATTGGTTGTGGGTTCTTATCCCATTTGGGACCAGATTTCAACAAGTCTTTCTTCACACTTCTAAACATTCTTCATCCATCTCTAGCACTTGTAATCAATCAAATTCATTGTATTATAACATATTATAACCCAAAATAACTTTATACAAGCCATTTACTGCCTCAAAGCATTGGTTGTGGGTTCTTATCCCATTTGGGACCAGATTTCAACAAGTCTTTCTTCACATTTCTAAACATTCTTTATCCATCTCTAGAACTTGTAATCAATCAAATTCATTGTATTATAACATATTCTAACCCAAAATAACTTTATACAAGCCTTTTACTGCCTCAAAGCATTGGTTGTGGGTTCTTATCCCATTTGGGACCAGATTTCAACAAGTCTTTCTTCACACTTCTAAACATTCTTCATCCATCTCTAGCACTTGTAATCAATCAAATTCATTGTATTATAACATATTATAACCCAAAATAACTTTATACAAGCCATTTACTGCCTCAAAGCATTGGTTGTGGGTTCTTATCCCATTTGGGACCAGATTTCAACAAGTCTTTCTTCACACTTCTAAACAGTCTTCATCCATCTCTAGCACTTGTAATCAATCAAATTCATTGTATTATAACATATTATAACCCAAAATAACTTTATACAAGCCATTTACTGCCTCAAAGCATTGGTTGTGGGTTCTTATCCCATTTGGGACCAGATTTCAACAAGTCTTTCTTCACACTTCTAAACATTCTTCATCCATCTCTAGCACTTGTAATCAATCAAATTCATTGTATTATAACATATTATAACCCAAAATAACTTTATACAAGCCATTTACTGCCTCAAAGCATTGGTTGTGGGTTCTTATCCCATTTGGGACCAGATTTCAACAAGTCTTTCTTCACACTTCTAAACATTCTTCATCCATCTCTAGCACTTGTAATCAATCAAATTCATTGTATTATAACATATTATAACCCAAAATAACTTTATACAAGCCATTTACTGCCTCAAAGCATTGGTTGTGGGTTCTTATCCCATTTGGGACCAGATTTCAACAAGTCTTTCTTCACACTTCTAAACATTCTTCATCCATCTCTAGCACTTGTAATCAATCAAATTCATTGTATTATAACATATTATAACCCAAAATAACTTTATACAAGCCATTTACTGCCTCAAAGCATTGGTTGTGGGTTCTTATCCCATTTGGGACCAGATTTCAACAAGTCTTTCTTCACACTTCTAAACATTCTTCATCCATCTCTAGCACTTGTAATCAATCAAATTCATTGTATTATAACATATTATAACCCAAAATAACTTTATACAAGCCATTTACTGCTTCAAAGCATTGGTTGTGGGTTCTTATCCCATTTGGGACCAGATTTCAACAAGTCTTTCTTCACACTTCTGAACATTCTTCATCCATCTCTAGCACTTGTAATCAATCAAATTCATTGTATTATAACATATTCTAACCCAAAATAATTTTATAAAAGCCATTTACTGTCTCAAAGCATTGGTTGTGGGTTCTTATCCCATTTGGGACCAGATTTCAACAAGTCTTTCTTCACACTTCTAAACATTCTTCATCCATCTCTAGCACTTGTAATCAATCAAATTCATTGTATTATAACATATTATAACCCAAAATAACTTTATACAAGCCATTTACTGCCTCAAAGCATTGGTTGTGGGTTCTTATCCCATTTGGGACCAGATTTCAACAAGTCTTTCTTCACACTTCTAAACAGTCTTCATCCATCTCTAGCACTTGTAATCAATCAAATTCATTGTATTATAACATATTATAACCCAAAATAACTTTATACAAGCCATTTACTGCCTCAAAGCATTGGTTGTGGGTTCTTATCCCATTTGGGACCAGATTTCAACAAGTCTTTCTTCACACTTCTAAACATTCTTTATCCATCTCTAGCACTTGTAATCAATCAAATTCATTGTATTATAACATATTCTAACCCAAAATAACTTTATACAAGCCTTTTACTGCCTCAAAGCATTGGTTGTGGGTTCTTATCCCATTTGGGACCAGATTTCAACAAGTCTTTCTTCACACTTCTAAACAGTCTTCATCCATCTCTAGCACTTGTAATCAATCAAATTCATTGTATTATAACATATTATAACCCAAAATAACTTTATACAAGCCATTTACTGCCTCAAAGCATTGGTTGTGGGTTCTTATCCCATTTGGGACCAGATTTCAACAAGTCTTTCTTCACACTTCTAAACATTCTTCATCCATCTCTAGCACTTGTAATCAATCAAATTCATTGTATTATAACATATTATAACCCAAAATAACTTTATACAAGCCATTTACTGTCTCAAAGCATTGGTTGTGGGTTCTTATCCCATTTGGGACCAGATTTCAACAAGTCTTTCTTCACACTTCTAAACATTCTTCATCCATCTCTAGCACTTGTAATCAATCAAATTCATTGTATTATAACATATTCTAACCCAAAATAACTTTATACAAGCCATTTACTGCCTCAAAGCATTGGTTGTGGGTTCTTATCCCATTTGGGACCAGATTTCAACAAGTCTTTCTTCACACTTCTAAACATTCTTCATCCATCTCTAGCACTTGTAATCAATCAAATTCATTGTATTATAACATATTATAACCCAAAATAACTTTATACAAGCCATTTACTGCCTCAAAGCATTGGTTGTGGGTTCTTATCCCATTTGGGACCAGATTTCAACAAGTCTTTCTTCACACTTCTAAACATTCTTCATCCATCTCTAGCACTTGTAATCAATCAAATTCATTGTATTATAACATATTATAACCCAAAATAACTTTATACAAGCCATTTACTGCCTCAAAGCATTGGTTGTGGGTTCTTATCCCATTTGGGACCAGATTTCAACAAGTCTTTCTTCACACTTCTAAACAGTCTTCATCCATCTCTAGCACTTGTAATCAATCAAATTCATTGTATTATAACATATTATAACCCAAAATTACTTTATACAAGCCATTTACTGCCTCAAAGCATTGGTTGTGGGTTCTTATCCCATTTGGGACCAGATTTCAACAAGTCTTTCTTCACACTTTTAAACATTCTTCATCCATCTCTAGCACTTGTAATCAATCAAATTTATTGTATTATAACATATTCTAACCCAAAATAACTTTATAAAAGCCATTTACTGTCTCAAAGCATTGGTTGTGGGTTCTTATCCCATTTGGGACCAGATTTCAACAAGTCTTTCTTCACACTTCTAAACATTCTTCATCCATCTCTAGCACTTGTAATCAATCAAATTCATTGTATTATAACATATTATAACCCAAAATAACTTTATACAAACCATTTACTGCTTCAAAGCATTGGTTGTGGGTTCTTATCCCATTTGGGACCAGATTTCAACAAGTCTTTCTTCACACTTCTAAACATTCTTCATCCATCTCTAGCACTTGTAATCAATCAAATTCATTGTATTATAACATATTCTAACCCAAAATAACTTTATACAAGCCATTTACTGCCTCAAAGCATTGGTTGTGGGTTCTTATCCCATTTGGGACCAGATTTCAACAAGTCTTTCTTCACACTTCTAAACAGTCTTCATCCATCTCTAGCACTTGTAATCAATCAAATTCATTGTATTATAACATATTATAACCCAAAATAACTTTATACAAGCCATTTACTGCCTCAAAGCATTGGTTGTGGGTTCTTATCCCATTTGGGACCAGATTTCAACAAGTCTTTCTTCACACTTCTAAACATTCTTCATCCATCTCTAGCACTTGTAATCAATCAAATTCATTGTATTATAACATATTATAACCCAAAATAACTTTATACAAGCCATTTACTGCCTCAAAGCATTGGTTGTGGGTTCTTATCCCATTTGGGACCAGATTTCAACAAGTCTTTCTTCACACTTCTAAACATTCTTTATCCATCTCTAACATTTCTAATCAATCAAATTCATTGTATTATAACATATTCTAACCCAAAATAACTTTATACAAGCCTTTTACTGCCTCAAAGCATTGGTTGTGGGTTCTTATCCCATTTGGGACCAGATTTCAACAAGTCTTTCTTCACACTTCTAAACAGTCTTCATCCATCTCTAGCACTTGTAATCAATCAAATTCATTGTATTATAACATATTATAACCCAAAATAACTTTATACAAGCCATTTACTGCCTCAAAGCATTGGTTGTGGGTTCTTATCCCATTTGGGACCAGATTTCAACAAGTCTTTCTTCACACTTCTAAACATTCTTCATCCATCTCTAGCACTTGTAATCAATCAAATTCATTGTATTATAACATATTATAACCCAAAATAACTTTATACAAGCCATTTACTGCCTCAAAGCATTGGTTGTGGGTTCTTATCCCATTTGGGACCAGATTTCAACAAGTCTTTCTTCACACTTCTAAACATTCTTCATCCATCTCTAGCACTTGTAATCAATCAAATTCATTGTATTATAACATATTATAACCCAAAATAACTTTATACAAGCCATTTACTGCCTCAAAGCATTGGTTGTGGGTTCTTATCCCATTTGGGACCAGATTTCAACAAGTCTTTCTTCACACTTCTAAACATTCTTCATCCATCTCTAGCACTTGTAATCAATCAAATTCATTGTATTATAACATATTATAACCCAAAATAACTTTATACAAGCCATTTACTGCCTCAAAGCATTGGTTGTGGGTTCTTATCCCATTTGGGACCAGATTTCAACAAGTCTTTCTTCACACTTCTAAACATTCTTCATCCATCTCTAGCACTTGTAATCAATCAAATTCATTGTATTATAACATATTCTAACCCAAAATAACTTTATACAAGCCATTTACTGCCTCAAAGCATTGGTTGTGGGTTCTTATCCCATTTGGGACCAGATTTCAACAAGTCTTTCTTCACACTTCTAAACATTCTTTATCCATCTCTAGCACTTGTAATCAATCAAATTCATTGTATTATAACATATTATAACCCAAAATAACTTTATACAAGCCATTTACTGCCTCAAAGCATTGGTTGTGGGTTCTTATCCCATTTGGGACCAGATTTCAACAAGTCTTTCTTCACACTTCTAAACATTCTTCATCCATCTCTAGCACTTGTAATCAATCAAATTCATTGTATTATAACATATTATAACCCAAAATAACTTTATACAAGCCATTTACTGCCTCAAAGCATTGGTTGTGGGTTCTTATCCCATTTGGGACCAGATTTCAACAAGTCTTTCTTCACACTTCTAAACATTCTTCATCCATCTCTAGCACTTGTAATCAATCAAATTCATTGTATTATAACATATTATAACCCAAAATAACTTTATACAAGCCATTTACTGCCTCAAAGCATTGGTTGTGGGTTCTTATCCCATTTGGGACCAGATTTCAACAAGTCTTTCTTCACACTTCTAAACATTCTTCATCCATCTCTAGCACTTGTAATCAATCAAATTCATTGTATTATAACATATTATAACCCAAAATAACTTTATACAAGCCATTTACTGCCTCAAAGCATTGGTTGTGGGTTCTTATCCCATTTGGGACCAGATTTCAACAAGTCTTTCTTCACACTTCTAAACATTCTTCATCCATCTCTAGCACTTGTAATCAATCAAATTCATTGTATTATAACATATTCTAACCCAAAATAACTTTATACAAGCCATTTACTGCCTCAAAGCATTGGTTGTGGGTTCTTATCCCATTTGGGACCAGATTTCAACAAGTCTTTCTTCACACTTCTAAACATTCTTCATCCATCTCTAGCACTTGTAATCAATCAAATTCATTGTATTATAACATATTCTAACCCAAAATAACTTTATACAAGCCATTTACTGCCTCAAAGCATTGGTTGTGGGTTCTTATCCCATTTGGGACCAGATTTCAACAAGTCTTTCTTCACACTTCTAAACATTCTTCATCCATCTCTAGCACTTGTAATCAATCAAATTCATTGTATTATAACATATTATAACCCAAAATAACTTTATACAAGCCATTTACTGCCTCAAAGCATTGGTTGTGGGTTCTTATCCCATTTGGGACCAGATTTCAACAAGTCTTTCTTCACACTTCTAAACAGTCTTCATCCATCTCTAGCACTTGTAATCAATCAAATTCATTGTATTATAACATATTATAACCCAAAATAACTTTATACAAGCCATTTACTGCCTCAAAGCATTGGTTGTGGGTTCTTATCCCATTTGGGACCAGATTTCAACAAGTCTTTCTTCACACTTCTAAACATTCTTCATCCATCTCTAGCACTTGTAATCAATCAAATTCATTGTATTATAACATATTATAACCCAAAATAACTTTATACAAGCCATTTACTGCCTCAAAGCATTGGTTGTGGGTTCTTATCCCATTTGGGACCAGATTTCAACAAGTCTTTCTTCACACTTCTAAACAGTCTTCATCCATCTCTAGCACTTGTAATCAATCAAATTCATTGTATTATAACATATTATAACCCAAAATAACTTTATACAAGCCATTTACTGCCTCAAAGCATTGGTTGTGGGTTCTTATCCCATTTGGGACCAGATTTCAACAAGTCTTTCTTCACACTTCTAAACATTCTTCATCCATCTCTAGCACTTCTAATCAATCAAATTCATTGTATTATAACATATTCTAACAAAAAATAACTTTATACAAGCCATTTACTGCCTCAAAGCATTGGTTGTGGGTTCTTATCCCATTTGGGACCAGATTTCAACAAGTCTTTCTTCACACTTCTAAACATTCTTCATCCATCTCTAGCACTTGTAATCAATCAAATTCATTGTATTATAACATATTATAACCCAAAATAACTTTATACAAGCCATTTACTGCCTCAAAGCATTGGTTGTGGGTTCTTATCCCATTTGGGACCAGATTTCAACAAGTCTTTCTTCACACTTCTAAACAGTCTTCATCCATCTCTAGCACTTGTAATCAATCAAATTCATTGTATTATAACATATTATAACCCAAAATAACTTTATACAAGCCATTTACTGCCTCAAAGCATTGGTTGTGGGTTCTTATCCCATTTGGGACCAGATTTCAACAAGTCTTTCTTCACACTTCTAAACATTCTTCATCCATCTCTAGCACTTGTAATCAATCAAATTCATTGTATTATAACATATTCTAACCCAAAATAACTTTATACAAGCCATTTACTGCCTCAAAGCATTGGTTGTGGGTTCTTATCCCATTTGGGACCAGATTTCAACAAGTCTTTCTTCACACTTCTAAACATTCTTTATCCATCTCTAGCACTTGTAATCAATCAAATTCATTGTATTATAACATATTCTAACCCAAAATAACTTTATACAAGCCATTTACTGCCTCAAAGCATTGGTTGTGGGTTCTTATCCCATTTGGGACCAGATTTCAACAAGTCTTTCTTCACACTTCTAAACATTCTTCATCCATCTCTAGCACTTGTAATCAATCAAATTCATTGTATTATAACATATTATAACCCAAAATAACTTTATACAAGCCATTTACTGCCTCAAAGCATTGGTTGTGGGTTCTTATCCCATTTGGGACCAGATTTCAACAAGTCTTTCTTCACACTTCTAAACATTCTTCATCCATCTCTAGCACTTGTAATCAATCAAATTCATTGTATTATAACATATTATAACCCAAAATAACTTTATACAAGCCATTTACTGCCTCAAAGCATTGGTTGTGGGTTCTTATCCCATTTGGGACCAGATTTCAACAAGTCTTTCTTCACACTTCTAAACATTCTTCATCCATCTCTAGCACTTGTAATCAATCAAATTCATTGTATTATAACATATTCTAACCCAAAATAACTTTATACAAGCCATTTACTGCCTCAAAGCATTGGTTGTGGGTTCTTATCCCATTTGGGACCAGATTTCAACAAGTCTTTCTTCACACTTCTAAACATTCTTCATCCATCTCTAGCACTTGTAATCAATCAAATTCATTGTATTATAACATATTCTAACCCAAAATAACTTTATACAAGCCATTTACTGCCTCAAAGCATTGGTTGTGGGTTCTTATCCCATTTGGGACCAGATTTCAACAAGTCTTTCTTCACACTTCTAAACATTCTTCATCCATCTCTAGCACTTGTAATCAATCAAATTCATTGTATTATAACATATTATAACCCAAAATAACTTTATACAAGCCATTTACTGCCTCAAAGCATTGGTTGTGGGTTCTTATCCCATTTGGGACCAGATTTCAACAAGTCTTTCTTCACACTTCTAAACATTCTTCATCCATCTCTAGCACTTGTAATCAATCAAATTCATTGTATTATAACATATTCTAACCCAAAATAACTTTATACAAGCCATTTACTGCCTCAAAGCATTGGTTGTGGGTTCTTATCCCATTTGGGACCAGATTTCAACAAGTCTTTCTTCACACTTCTAAACATTCTTCATCCATCTCTAGCACTTGTAATCAATCAAATTCATTGTATTATAACATATTATAACCCAAAATAACTTTATACAAGCCATTTACTGCCTCAAAGCATTGGTTGTGGGTTCTTATCCCATTTGGGACCAGATTTCAACAAGTCTTTCTTCACACTTCTAAACATTCTTCATCCATCTCTAGCACTTGTAATCAATCAAATTCATTGTATTATAACATATTATAACCCAAAATAACTTTATACAAGCCATTTACTGCCTCAAAGCATTGGTTGTGGGTTCTTATCCCATTTGGGACCATATTTCAACAAGTCTTTCTTCACACTTCTAAACAGTCTTCATCCATCTCTAGCACTTGTAATCAATCAAATTCATTGTATTATAACATATTATAACCCAAAATAACTTTATACAAGCCATTTACTGCCTCAAAGCATTGGTTGTGGGTTCTTATCCCATTTGGGACCAGATTTCAACAAGTCTTTCTTCACACTTCTAAACATTCTTCATCCATCTCTAGAACTTGTAATCAATCAAATTCATTGTATTATAACATATTCTAACCCAAAATAACTTTATACAAGTCGTTTACTGCCTCAAAGCATTGGTTGTGGGTTCTTATCCCATTTGGGACCAGATTTCAATAAGTCTTTCTTCACACTTCTAAACATTATTCATCCATCTCTAGGACTTGTAATCAATCAAATTCATTGTATTATAACATAATCTAACCCAAAATAACTTTATACAAGCCTTTTACTGCCTCAAAGCATTGGTTGTGGGTTCTTATCCCATTTGGGACCAAATTTCAACAAGTCTTTCTTCACACTTCTAAACATTCTTCATCCATCTCTAGCACTTGTAATCAATCAAATTCATTGTATTATAACATATTATAACCCAAAATAACTTTATACAAGCCATTTACTGCCTCAAAGCATTGGTTGTGGGTTCTTATCCCATTTGGGACCATATTTCAACAAGTCTTTCTTCACACTTCTAAACATTCTTCATCCATCTCTAGCACTTGTAATCAATCAAATTCATTGTATTATAACATATTCTAACCCAAAATAACTTTATACAAGCCATTTACTGCCTCAAAGCATTGGTTGTGGGTTCTTATCCCATTTGGGACCAGATTTCAACAAGTCTTTCTTCACACTTCTAAACAGTCTTCATCCATCTCTAGCACTTGTAATCAATCAAATTCATTGTATTATAACATATTCTAACCCAAAATAACTTTATACAAGCCTTTTACTGCCTCAAAGCATTGGTTGTGGGTTCTTATCCCATTTGGGACCAAATTTCAACAAGTCTTTCTTCACACTTCTAAATATTCTTCATCCATCTCTAGCACTTGTAATCAATCAAATTCATTGTATTATAACATATTCTAACCCAAAATAACTTTATACAAGCCATTTACTGCCTCAAAGCATTGGTTGTGGGTTCTTATCCCATTTGGGACCAGATTTCAACAAGTCTTTCTTCACACTTCTAAACATTCTTCATCCATCTCTAGAACTTGTAATCAATCAAATTCATTGTATTATAACATATTCTAACCCAAAATAACTTTATACAAGCCATTTACTGCCTCAAAGCATTGGTTGTGGGTTCTTATCCCATTTGGGACCAGATTTCAATAAGTCTTTCTTCACACTTCTAAACATTCTTCATCCATCTCTAGCACTTGTAATCAATCAAATTCATTGTATTATAACATATTCTAACCCAAAATAACTTTATACAAGCCATTTACTGCCTCAAAGCATTGGTTGTGGGTTCTTATCCCATTTGGGACCAAATTTCAACAAGTCTTTCTTCACACTTCTAAACATTCTTCATCCATCTCTAGGAGTTGTAATCAATCAAATTCTTTGTATTATAATATATTCTAACACAAAATAACATTTTACAAGCCATTTACTGCCGCAGAGCAATGGTTGTGCATTCTTATCCCATTTGGGACCAAATTTCATCAAGTCTTTTTTCACACTTCTAAACATTCTTCATCCATCTCTAGCACTTGTAATCAATCAAATTCATTGTATTATAACATAATATAAACCAAAATAACTTTATACAAGCCATTTACTGCCTCAAGGAGATGGTTGTGGGTTCTTATCCCATATGGGACCATATTTCAATAAGTGTTTCTTCACACTTCTAAACATTCTTCATCCATCTCTAGGACTTGTAATCAATCAATTTCATTGTATTATAACATATTATAACCCAAAATAACTTTATACAAGCAATTTACTACCTCAAAGCAATGGTTGTGGGTTCTTATCCCATTTGGGACCAAATTTCATCAAGTCTTTCTTCACACTTCTAAACATTCTTAATCCATCTCTAGCGCTTGTAATCAATCAAATTCTTTGTATTATAACATATTTTAACCCAAAATAACTTTATATAAGCCATTTACTGCCTCAAAGCAATGATTGTGGGTTCTTATCCCATTTGGGAAAAATTTAACCAAGTCTTTGTTCACACTTCTAAACATTCTTCATCCATCTCTAGCACTTGTATCAATCAAATTCATTGTATTATAACATATTCTAAACCAAAAAAAACTTTATACAAGCCATTTACTGCCTCAAAGAGATGGTTGTGGGTTCCTATCCCATTTGTGACCAAATTTCAATATGTGTTTCTTCACACTTTTAAACATTCTTTATCCATCTCTAGCACTTGTAGTCAATCAAATTCATTGTATTATAACATATTCTAACCCAAAATAACTTTATACAAGCCATTTACTGCCTCAAAGCAATGGTTGTGGGTTCTTATCCCATTTGGGACCAAATTTTAATAAGTCTTTCTTCACACTTCTAAACATTCTTCATCCATCTCTAGCACTTGTAATCAATCAAATTCATTGTATTATAACATATTATAAACCAAAATAACATTATACAAGACATTTACTGCCTCAAAGCAATGGTTGTGGGTTCTTATGCCATTTGGGACCAAATTTCAATAGGTGTTTCTTCAAACTTCTAAACATTTTTCATCCATCTCTAGGAGTTATAAGCAATCAAATTATTTGTATTATAACATATTATAACCCTTAATAACTTTGTACAAGCCATTTACTGCCTGAGAGCAATGGTTGTGGGGTCTTATCCCATTTGGGACCAAATTTCAACAAGTCTTTCTTCACACTTCTAAACATTCTTCATCCATCTCTAGGAGTTGTAATCAATCAAATTCATTGTATTATAACATATTCTAACCCAAAATAACTTTGTACAAGCCATTTACTGCCTCAGAGCAATGGTTGTGCGTTCTTATCCCATTTGGGACCAAATTTCATCAAGTCTTTCTTCACACTCATAAACATTTTTCATCCATATCTAGCACTTGTAATCAATCAAATTCATTGTATTATAACATAATATAAACTAAAATTACTTTATACAAGCCATTTACTGCCTCAAGGAGATGGTTGTGGGTTCTTATCCCTTATGGGACCAAATTTCAACAAGTGTTTCTTCACACTTCTAAACATTCTTCATCCATCTCTAGGACTTGTAATCAATCAAATTCATTGTATTATAACATATTATAACCCAAAATAACTTTATACAAGCCATTTACTGCCTCAAAGCAATGGTTGTGGGTTCTTATCCCATTTGGGACCAAATTTCAACAAGTCTTTCTTCACACTTTTAAACATTCTTAATCCATCTTTAGCGCTTGTAATCAATCAAATTCTTTGTATTATAACATATTCTAACCCAAAATAATATCATACAAGCCATTTACTGCCTCAAAGCAATGGTTTTGGGTTCTTATCCCATTTGGGACCAAATTTCAATAATTGTTTCTTTACACTTCTAAACAGTCTTCATCCATCTCTAGCACTTGTAATCAATCAAATTCATTGTATTATAACCTAATATAACCCAAAATAACTTTATACAAGCCATTTACTGCCTCAAAGCATTGGTTGTGGGTTCTTATCCCATTTGGGACCAGATTTCAACAAGTCTTTCTTCACACTTTTAAACATTCTTCATCCATCTCTAGCACTTGTAATCAATCTAATTTATTGTATTATAACATATTCTAACCCAAAATAACTTTATAAAAGCCATTTACTGTCTCAAAGCATTGGTTGTGGGTTCTTATCCCATTTGGGACCAGATTTCAACAAGTCTTTCTTCACACTTCTAAACAGTCTTCATCCATCTCTAGCACTTGTAATCAATCAAATTCATCGTATTATAACATATTATAACCCAAAATAACTTTATACAAGCCTCTTACTGCCTCAAAGCATTGGTTGTGGGTTCTTATCCCATTTGGGACCAGATTTCAACAAGTCTTTCTTCACACTTCTAAACATTCTTCATCCATCTCTAGCACTTCTAATCAATCAAATTCATTGTATTATAACAAATTCTAACCCAAAATAACTTTATACAAGCCATTTACTGCCTCAAAGCATTGGTTGTGGGTTCTTATCCCATTTGGGACCAGATTTCAACAAGTCTTTCTTCACACTTTTAAACATTCTTCATCCATCTCTAGCACTTGTAATCAATCTAATTTATTGTATTATAACATATTCTAACCCAAAATAACTTTATAAAAGCCATTTACTGTCTCAAAGCATTGGTTGTGGGTTCTTATCCCATTTGGGACCAAATTTAACCAAGTCTTTCTTCACACTTCTACACATTCTTCATCCAGCTCTAGGACTTGTAATCAGTCAAATTCATTGTATTATAACATATTCTAACCCAAAATAACATTATACAAGCCATTTACTGCCTTAAAGCAATGGTTTTGGGTTCTTATGCCATTTGGGACCAAATTTCAATAAGTGTTTCTTCACACTTCTAAACATTTTTCATCCATCTCTAGGAGTTGTAATTAATGAAATTATTTGTATTATAACATATTCTAACCCTTAATAACTTTGTACAAGCCATTTACTATCTGAGAGCAATGGTTGTGGGTTCTTATCCCATTTGGGACCAAATTTCAACAAGTCTTTCTTCACACTTCTAAACATTCTTCATCCATCTCTAGGAGTTGTAATCAATCAAATTCTTTGTATTATAACATATTCTAACCCAAAATAACTTTGTACAAGCCATTTACTGCCTCAGAGCAATGGTTGTGCGTTCTTATCCCATTTGGGACCAAATTTCATCAAGTCTTTCTTCACACTTCTAAACATTCTTCATCCATCTCTAGCACTTGTAATCAATCAAATTCATTGTATTATAACATAATCTAAATCAAAATAACTTTATACAAGCCATTTACTGCCTCAAGGAGATGGTTGTGGGTTCTTATCCCATATGGGACCAAATTTCAATAAGTGTTTCTTCACACTTCTAAACATTCTTCATCCATCTCTAGGACTTGTAATCAATCAAATTCATTGTATTATAACATATTGTATTCCAAAATAACTTTATACAAGCCATTTACTGCCTCAAAGCAATGGTTTTGGGTTCTTATCCCATTTGGGACCAAATTTCAATAAGTGTTTCTTCACACTTCTAAACATTCTTCATCCATCTCTAGGACTTGTAATCAATCAAATTCATTGTATTATAACATATTCTAACCAGAAATAACATTATACAAGCCATTTACTTCCTCAAAGCAATTGTTTTGGGTTCTTATCCCATTCGGGACCAAATTTCAAGAAGTGTTTCTTGACACTTCTAAACATTCTTCATCCATCTCTAGGACTTTTAATCAATCAAATTCACTGTATTATAACATATTCTAACCCAAAATAACTTTCGACAAGCCATTTCCTGGCTCAAAGCAATGGTTGTGGGTTCTTATCCAATTTAGGACCAAATTTCAACAAGTCTTTCTTCACACTTCTAAACATTCTTCATCCATCTCTAGGACTTGTAATCAATCAAATTCATTGTATTATAACATATTTTAACACAAAATAACATTATACAAGCCATTTACCGCCTCAAAGCAATGTTTTTGGGTTCTTATCCCATTTGGGACCAAATTTCAATAAGTGTTTCTTCACACTTCTAAACATTCTTCATCCATCTCTAGGACTTGAAATCAAGCAAATTCATTGTACTATAACATATTTTAACCCAAAATAACTTTATACAAGCCATTTACTGCCTCAAAGCAATTGTTTTGGGTTCTTATCCCATTTGGGACCAAATTTCAATAAGTGTTTCTTCACACTTTTATACATTCTTCATCAATCTCTAGGACTTGTAATCAATCAAATTCATTGTATTATAACATATTATAACCCAAAATAACTTTATACAAGCCATTTCCTGCCTCAAAGCAATGGTTGTGGGTTCTTATCCCATTTGGGACCAAATTTCAACAAGCCTTTCTTCACACTTCTAAACATTCTTCATCCATCTCTAGGACTTGTAATCAATCAAATTCATTTTATTATAACATATTCTAACCCAAAATAATATTATACAAGCCATTTACTGTCTCAAAGCAATGGTTTTGCGTTCTTATTCCTTTTGGGACCAAATTTCAATAAGTGTTTATTCACACTTCAAACATTCTTAATCCATCTCTATAACTTGTAATTAATCAAATTCATTGTATTATAACATATTCTAACCCAAAATAACTTTATACAAGCCATTTACTGCCTCAAAGCAATTGTTTTGGGTTCTATTCCCATTTGGGACCAAATTTCAATAAGTGTTTCTTCACACTTCTATACATTCTTCATCCATCTCTAGGACTTGTAATCAATCAAATTCATTGTATTATAACATATTCTAACCCAAAATAATATCATACAAGCCATTTACTGCCTCAAAGCAATGGTTTTGGGTTCTTATCCCATTTGGGACCAAATTTCAATAATTGTTTCTTCACACTTCTAAACATTCTTCATCCATATCTAGGACTTGTAATCAATCAAATTCATTTTATTATAACAAATTCTAACCAAAAATAACTTTATACAAGCCATTTACTGCTTCAAAGCAATGGTTGTGGGTTCTTATCCCATTTGGGACCAAATTTAACCAAGTCTTTCTTCACACTTCTACACATTCTTCATCCATCTCTAGGACTTGTAATCAGTCAAATTCATTGCATTATAACATATTCTAACCCAAAATAACATTATACAAGCCATTTACTGTCTCAAAGCTATGATTTTGGGTTCTTATGCCATTTAGTACCAAATTTCAATAAGTGTTTCTTCACACTTCTAAACATTCTTCATCCATCTCTAGGAGTTGTAATCAATCAAATTCTTTGTATTATAACATATTCTAACCGTTAATAACTTTGTACAAGCCATTTACTGCCTGCGAGCAATGGTTGTGGGTTCTTATCCCATTTGGGACCAAATTTCAACAAGTCTTTCTTCACACTTCTAAACATTCTTCATCCATCTCTAGGAGTTGTAATCAATCAAATTCTTTGTATTATAACATATTCTAACCCAAAATAACTTTGTACAAGCCATTTACTGCCTCAGAGCAATGGTTGTGCGTTCTTATCCCATTTGGGACCAAATTTGATCAAGTCTTTCTTCACACTCCTAAACATTCTTCATCCATCTCTAGCACTTGTAATCAATCAAATTCATTGTATTATAATATAATCTAAACCAAAATAACTTTATACAAGCCATTTACTGCCTCAAGGAGATGGTTGTGGGTTCGTATCCCATATGGGACCAAATTTCAATAAGTGTTTCTTCACACTTCTAAACATTCTTCATCCATCTCTAGGACTTGTAATCAATCAATTTCATTGTATTATAACATATTGTAACCCAAAATAACTTTATACAAGCCATTTACTGCCTCAAAGCAATGGTTGTGGGTTCTTATCCCATTTGGGACCAAATTTCAACAAGTCTTTCTTCACACTTCTAAACATTTTTAATCCATCTCTAGCGCTTGTAGTCAATCAAATTCTTTGTATTATAACATATTCTAACCCAAAATAACTTTGTACAAGCCATTTACTGCCTCAGAGCAATGGTTGTGGGTTCTTATCCCATTTGGGACCAAATATCAATAAGTGTTTCTTCACACGTCTAAACATTTTTCATCCATCTCTAGGACTTGTAATCAATCAAATTCATTGTATTATAACATATTCTAACCCAAAATAATTTTATACAAGCCATTTACTGCCTCAAAGCAATTGTTGTGGATTCTTATCCCATTTGGTACCAAATTTCAACAAGTCTTTCTTCACACTTCTACACATTCTTCATTTATGTCTAGCACTTGTAATCAATCAAATTCATTGTATTATAACATATTCTAACCCAAAATAACCTTATACAAGCCATTTACTGCCTCAAAGCAATGGTTGTGGGTTCTTATCCCATTTGGGACCAGATTTCAATAAGTCTTTCTTCACACTTCTAAACATTCTTCATCCATCTCTAGGGCTTTTAATCAATCAAATTCATTGTATTATAACATACTCTAACCCAAAATAAATTTATACAATCCATTTACTGCCTCAAAGCATTGGTTGTGGGTTCTTATCCCATTTGGGACAAGATTTCAATAAGTATTTTTTTACACTTCTAAACATTCTTCATCCATCTCTAGGAGTTGTAATTAATCAAATTCATTGTATTATAACATAATCTAACCCAAAATAACTTTATACAAGCCATTTACTGCCTCAAAGCATTGGTTGTGGGTTCTTATCCCATTTGGGACAAGATTTCAATAAGTCTTTCTTCACACTTCTAAACATTCTTCATCCATGTCTAGCACTTGTAATCAATCAAATTCATTGTATTATAACATATTCTAACCCAAAATAACCTTATACAAGCCATTTACTGCCTCAAAGCAATGGTTGTGGGTTCTTATCCCATTTGGGACCAGATTTCAATAAGTCTTTCTTCACACTTCTAAACATTCTTCATCCATCTCTAGCACTTGTAATCAATCAAATTCATTGTATTATAACATATTCTAACCCAAAATAATTTTATACAAGCCATTTACTGCCTCAAAGCATTGGTTGTGGGTTCTTATCCCATTTGGGACCAGATTTCAACAAGTCTTTCTTCACACTTCTAAACATTCTTCATCCATCTCTAGAACTTGTAATCAATCAAATTCATTGTATTATAACATATTCTAACCCAAATAACTTTATACAAGCCATTTACTGCCTCAAAGCATTGGTTGTGGGTTCTTATCCCATTTGGGACCAGATTTCAACAAGTCTTTCTTCACACTTCTAAACATTCTTCATCCATCTCTAGAACTTGTAATCAATCAAATTCATTGTATTATAACATATTCTAACCCAAAATAACTTTATACAAGCCATTTACTGCCTCAAAGCATTGGTTGTGGGTTCTTATCCCATTTGGGACCAGATTTCAACAAGTCTTTCTTCACACTTCTAAACATTCTTCATCCATCTCTAGGGCTTGTAATCAATCAAATTCATTATATTATAACATAATCTAACCCAAAATAACTTTATACAAGCCATTTACTGCCTCAAAGCATTGGTTGTGGGTTCTTATCCCATTTGGGACAAGATTTCAATAAGTCTTTCTTCACACTTCTAAACATTCTTCATCCATGTCTAGCACTTGTAATCAATCAAATTCATTGTATTATAACATATTCTAACCCAAAATAACCTTATACAAGCCATTTACTGCCTCAAAGCATTGGTTGTGGGTTCTTATCCCATTTGGGACAAGATTTCAATAAGTATTTTTTTACACTTCTAAACATTCTTCATCCATCTCTAGGAGTTGTAATTAATCAAATTCATTGTATTATAACATAATCTAACCCAAAATAACTTTATACAAGCCATTTACTGCCTCAAAGCATTGGTTGTGGGTTCTTATCCCATTTGGGACAAGATTTCAATAAGTCTTTCTTCACACTTCTAAACATTCTTCATCCATGTCTAGCACTTGTAATCAATCAAATTCATTGTATTATAACATATTCTAACCCAAAATAACCTTATACAAGCCATTTACTGCCTCAAAGCAATGGTTGTGGGTTCTTATCCCATTTGGGACCAGATTTCAATAAGTCTTTCTTTACACTTCTAAACATTCTTCATCCATCTCTAGCACTTGTAATCAATCAAATTCATTGTATTATAACATATTCTAACCCAAAATAATTTTATACAAGCCATTTACTGCCTCAAAGCATTGGTTGTGGGTTCTTATCCCATTTGGGACCAGATTTCAACAAGTCTTTCTTCACACTTCTAAACATTCTTCATCCATCTCTAGAACTTGTAATCAATCAAATTCATTGTATTATAACATATTCTAACCCAAAATAACTTTATACAAGCCATTTACTGCCTCAAAGCATTGGTTGTGGGTTCTTATCCCATTTGGGACCTGATTTCAACAAGTCTTTCTTCACACTTCTAAACATTCTTCATCCATCTCTAGAACTTGTAATCAATCAAATTCATTGTATTATAACATATTCTAACCCAAAATAACTTTATACAAGCCATTTACTGCCTCAAAGCATTGGTTGTGGGTTCTTATCCCATTTGGGACCAGATTTCAACAAGTCTTTCTTCACACTTCTAAACATTCTTCATCCATCTCTAGGGCTTGTAATCAATCAAATTCATTGTATTATAACATAATCTAACCCAAAATAACTTTATACAAGCCATTTACTGCCTCAAAGCATTGGTTGTGGGTTCTTATCCCATTTGGGACAAGATTTCAATAAGTCTTTCTTCACACTTCTAAACATTCTTCATTTATGTCTAGCACTTGTAATCAATCAAATTCATTGTATTATAACATATTCTAACCCAAAATAACCTTATACAAGCCATTTACTGCCTCAAAGCAATGGTTGTGGGTTCTTATCCCATTTGGGACCAGATTTCAATAAGTCTTTCTTCACACTTCTAAACATTCTTCATCCATCTCTAGGGCTTTTAATCAATCAAATTCATTGTATTATAACATACTCTAACCCAAAATAAATTTATACAATCCATTTACTGCCTCAAAGCATTGGTTGTGGGTTCTTATCCCATTTGGGACAAGATTACAATAAGTATTTTTTTACACTTCTAAACATTCTTCATCCATCTCTAGGAGTTGTAATTAATCAAATTCATTGTATTATAACATAATCTAACCCAAAATAACTTTATACAAGCCATTTACTGCCTCAAAGCATTGGTTGTGGGTTCTTATCCCATTTGGGACAAGATTTCAATAAGTCTTTCTTCACACTTCTAAACATTCTTCATCCATGTCTAGCACTTGTAGTCAATCAAATTCATTGTATTATAACATATTCTAACCCAAAATAACCTTATACAAGCCATTTACTGCCTCAAAGCAATGGTTGTGGGTTCTTATCCCATTTGGGACCAGATTTCAATAAGTCTTTCTTCACACTTCTAAACATTCTTCATCCATCTCTAGCACTTGTAATCAATCAAATTCATTGTATTATAACATATTCTAACCCAAAATAATTTTATACAAGCCATTTACTGCCTCAAAGCATTGGTTGTGGGTTCTTATCCCATTTGGGACCAGATTTCAACAATTCTTTCTTCACACTTCTAAACATTCTTCATCCATCTCTAGAACTTGTAATCAATCAAATTCATTGTATTATAACATATTCTAACCCAAAATAACTTTATACAAGCCATTTACTGCCTCAAAGCATTGGTTGTGGGTTCTTATCCCATTTGGGACCAGATTTAAACAAGTCTTTCTTCACACTTCTAAACATTCTTCATCCATCTCTAGAACTTGTAATCAATCAAATTCATTGTATTATAACATATTCTAACCCAAAATAACTTTATACAAGCCATTTACTGCCTCAAAGCATTGGTTGTGGGTTCTTATCCCATTTGGGACCAGATTTCAACAAGTCTTTCTTCACACTTCTAAACATTCTTCATCCATCTCTAGGGCTTGTAATCAATCAAATTCATTGTATTATAACATAATCTAACCCAAAATAACTTTATACAAGCCATTTACTGCCTCAAAGCATTGGTTGTGGGTTCTTATCCCATTTGGGACAAGATTTCAATAAGTCTTTCTTCACACTTCTAAACATTCTTCATCCATGTCTAGCACTTGTAATCAATCAAATTCATTGTATTATAACATATTCTAACCCAAAATAACCTTATACAAGCCATTTACTGCCTCAAAGCAATGGTTGTGGGTTCTTATCCCATTTGGGACCAGATTTCAATAAGTCTTTCTTCACACTTCTAAACATTCTTCATCCATCTCTAGGGCTTTTAATCAATCAAATTCATTGTATTATAACATACTCTAACCCAAAATAAATTTATACAATCCATTTACTGCCTCAAAGCATTGGTTGTGGGTTCTTATCCCATTTGGGACCAGATTTCAACAAGTCTTTCTTCACACTTCTAAACATTCTTCATCCATCTCTAGAACTTGTAATCAATCAAATTCAATGTATTATAACATATTATAACCTAAAATAACTTTATACAATCCATTTACAGCCTCAAAGCATCTGTTGTGGGTTCTTATCCCATTTGAGACCAGATTTCAACAAGTCTTTCTTCACACTTCTAAACATTCTTCATCCATCTCTAGAACTTGTAATCAATCAAATTCATTGTATTATAACATATTCTAACCCAAAATAACTTTATACAAGCCATTTACTGCCTCAAAGCATTGGTTGTGGGTTCTTATCCCATTTGGGACCAGATTTCAACAAGTCTTTCTTCACACTTCTAAACATTCTTCATCCATCTCTAGGACTTGTAATCAATCAAATTCATTGTATTATAACATAATCTAACCCAAAATAACTTTATACAAGCCTTTTACTGCCTCAAAGCATTGGTTGTGGGTTCTTATCCCATTTGGGACCAAATTTCAACAAGTCTTTCTTCACACTTCTAAAGATTCTTCATCCATCTCTAGCACTTGTAATCAATCAAATTCATTGTATTATAACATATTCTAACCCAAAATAATTTTATACAAGCCATTTACTGCCTCAAAGCATTGGTTGTGGGTTCTTATCCCATTTGGGACCAGATTTCAACAAGTCTTTCTTCACACTTCTAAACATTCTTCATCCATCTCTAGAACTTGTAATCAATCAAATTCATTGTATTATAACATATTCTAACCCAAAATAACTTTATACAAGCCATTTACTGCCTCAAAGCATTGGTTGTGGGTTCTTATCCCATTTGGGACCAGATTTCAACAAGTCTTTCTTCACACTTCTAAACATTCTTCATCCATCTCTAGAACTTGTAATCAATCAAATTCATTGTATTATAACATATTCTAACCCAAAATAACTTTATACAAGCCATTTACTGCCTCAAAGCATTGGTTGTGGGTTCTTATCCCATTTGGGACCAGATTTCAACAAGTCTTTCTTCACACTTCTAAACATTCTTCATCCATCTCTAGGGCTTGTAATCAATCAAATTCATTGTATTATAACATACTCTAACCCAAAATAAATTTATACAATCCATTTACTGCCTCAAAGCATTGGTTGTGGGTTCTTATTCCATTTGGGACTAGATTTCAATAAGTATTTTTTTACACTTCTAAACATTCTTCATCCATCTCTAGGACTTTTAATCAATCAAATTCATTGTATTATAACATATTATAACCTAAAATAACTTTATACAATCCATTTACAGCCTCAAAGCATCTGTTGTGGGTTCTTATCCCATTTGGGACCAGATTTCAACAAGTCTTTCTTCACACTTCTAAACATTCTTCATCCATCTCTAGAACTTGTAATCAATCAAATTCATTGTATTATAACATATTCTAACCCAAAATAACTTTATATAAGCCATTTACTGCCTCAAAGCATTGGTTGTGGGTTCTTATCCCATATTGGACCAAATTTCAACAAGTCTTTCTTCACACTTCTAAAGATTCTTCATCCATCTCTAGCACTTGTAATCAATCAAATTTATTGTATTATAACATATTCTAACCCAAAATAACTTTATACAATCCATTTACAGCCTCAAAGCAATGGATGTGGGTTCTTATCCCATTTGGGACCAGATTTCAACAAGTCTTTCTTCACACTTCTAAACATTCTTCATCCATCTCTAGGAGTTGTAATCAATCAAATTCATTGTATTATAACATAATCTAACCCAAAATAACTTTATACAAGCCATTTACTGCCTCAAAGCATTGGTTGTGGGTTCTTATCCCATTTGGGACCAGATTTCAATAAGTCTTTCTTCACACTTCTAAACATTCTTCATCCATGTCTAGCACTTGTAATCAATCAAATTCATTGTATTATAACATATTCTAACCCAAAATAACCTTATACAAGCCATTTACTGCCTCAAAGCAATGGTTGTGGGTTCTTATCCCATTTGGGACCAGATTTCAATAAGTCTTTCTTCACACTTCTAAACATTCTTCATCCATCTCTAGGGCTTTTAATCAATCAAATTCATTGTATTATAACATACTCTAACCCAAAATAAATTTATACAATCCATTTACTGCCTCAAAGCATTGGTTGTGGGTTCTTATCCCATTTGGGACCAGATTTCAACAAGTCTTTCTTCACACTTCTAAACATTCTTCATCCATCTCTAGAACTTGTAATCAATCAAATTCAATGTATTATAACATATTATAACCTAAAATAACTTTATACAATCCATTTACAGCCTCAAAGCATCTGTTGTGGGTTCTTATCCCATTTGAGACCAGATTTCAACAAGTCTTTCTTCACACTTCTAAACATTCTTCATCCATCTCTAGAACTTGTAATCAATCAAATTCATTGTATTATAACATATTCTAACCCAAAATAACTTTATACAAGCCATTTACTGCCTCAAAGCATTGGTTGTGGGTTCTTATCCCATTTGGGACCAGATTTCAACAAGTCTTTCTTCACACTTCTAAACATTCTTCATCCATCTCTAGGACTTGTAATCAATCAAATTCATTGTATTATAACATAATCTAACCCAAAATAACTTTATACAAGCCTTTTACTGCCTCAAAGCATTGGTTGTGGGTTCTTATCCCATTTGGGACCAAATTTCAACAAGTCTTTCTTCACACTTCTAAAGATTCTTCATCCATCTCTAGCACTTGTAATCAATCAAATTCATTGTATTATAACATATTCTAACCCAAAATAATTTTATACAAGCCATTTACTGCCTCAAAGCATTGGTTGTGGGTTCTTATCCCATTTGGGACCAGATTTCAACAAGTCTTTCTTCACACTTCTAAACATTCTTCATCCATCTCTAGAACTTGTAATCAATCAAATTCATTGTATTATAACATATTCTAACCCAAAATAACTTTATACAAGCCATTTACTGCCTCAAAGCATTGGTTGTGGGTTCTTATCCCATTTGGGACCAGATTTCAACAAGTCTTTCTTCACACTTCTAAACATTCTTCATCCATCTCTAGAACTTGTAATCAATCAAATTCATTGTATTATAACATATTCTAACCCAAAATAACTTTATACAAGCCATTTACTGCCTCAAAGCATTGGTTGTGGGTTCTTATCCCATTTGGGACCAGATTTCAACAAGTCTTTCTTCACACTTCTAAACATTCTTCATCCATCTCTAGGGCTTGTAATCAATCAAATTCATTGTATTATAACATACTCTAACCCAAAATAAATTTATACAATCCATTTACTGCCTCAAAGCATTGGTTGTGGGTTCTTATTCCATTTGGGACTAGATTTCAATAAGTATTTTTTTACACTTCTAAACATTCTTCATCCATCTCTAGGACTTTTAATCAATCAAATTCATTGTATTATAACATATTATAACCTAAAATAACTTTATACAATCCATTTACAGCCTCAAAGCATCTGTTGTGGGTTCTTATCCCATTTGGGACCAGATTTCAACAAGTCTTTCTTCACACTTCTAAACATTCTTCATCCATCTCTAGAACTTGTAATCAATCAAATTCATTGTATTATAACATATTCTAACCCAAAATAACTTTATACAAGCCATTTACTGCCTCAAAGCATTGGTTGTGGGTTCTTATCCCATATTGGACCAAATTTCAACAAGTCTTTCTTCACACTTCTAAAGATTCTTCATCCATCTCTAGCACTTGTAATCAATCAAATTTATTGTATTATAACATATTCTAACCCAAAATAACTTTATACAATCCATTTACAGCCTCAAAGCAATGGATGTGGGTTCTTATCCCATTTGGGACCAGATTTCAACAAGTCTTTCTTCACACTTCTAAACATTCTTCATCCATCTCTAGGAGTTGTAATCAATCAAATTCATTGTATTATAACATAATCTAACCCAAAATAACTTTATACAAGCCATTTACTGCCTCAAAGCATTGGTTGTGGGTTCTTATCCCATTTGGGACCAGATTTCAATAAGTCTTTCTTCACACTTCTAAACATTCTTCATCCATCTCTAGGGCTTTTAATCAATCAAATTCATTGTATTATAACATACTCTAACCCAAAATAAATTTATACAATCCATTTACTGCCTCAAAGCATTGGTTGTGGGTTCTTATCCCATTTGGGACAAGATTACAATAAGTATTTTTTTACACTTCTAAACATTCTTCATCCATCTCTAGGAGTTGTAATTAATCAAATTCATTGTATTATAACATAATCTAACCCAAAATAACTTTATACAAGCCATTTACTGCCTCAAAGCATTGGTTGTGGGTTCTTATCCCATTTGGGACAAGATTTCAATAAGTCTTTCTTCACACTTCTAAACATTCTTCATCCATGTCTAGCACTTGTAGTCAATCAAATTCATTGTATTATAACATATTCTAACCCAAAATAACCTTATACAAGCCATTTACTGCCTCAAAGCAATGGTTGTGGGTTCTTATCCCATTTGGGACCAGATTTCAATAAGTCTTTCTTCACACTTCTAAACATTCTTCATCCATCTCTAGCACTTGTAATCAATCAAATTCATTGTATTATAACATATTCTAACCCAAAATAATTTTATACAAGCCATTTACTGCCTCAAAGCATTGGTTGTGGGTTCTTATCCCATTTGGGACCAGATTTCAACAATTCTTTCTTCACACTTCTAAACATTCTTCATCCATCTCTAGAACTTGTAATCAATCAAATTCATTGTATTATAACATATTCTAACCCAAAATAACTTTATACAAGCCATTTACTGCCTCAAAGCATTGGTTGTGGGTTCTTATCCCATTTGGGACCAGATTTCAACAAGTCTTTCTTCACACTTCTAAACATTCTTCATCCATCTCTAGAACTTGTAATCAATCAAATTCATTGTATTATAACATATTCTAACCCAAAATAACTTTATACAAGCCATTTACTGCCTCAAAGCATTGGTTGTGGGTTCTTATCCCATTTGGGACCAGATTTCAACAAGTCTTTCTTCACACTTCTAAACATTCTTCATCCATCTCTAGGGCTTGTAATCAATCAAATTCATTGTATTATAACATATTCTAACCCAAAATAACTTTATACAATCCATTTACTGCCTCAAAGCATTGGTTGTGGGTTCTTATCCCATTTGGGACCAGATTTCAATAAGTATTTCTTCACACTTCTAAACATTCTTCATCCATGTCTAGCACTTGTAATCAATCAAATTCATTGTATTATAACATATTCTAACCCAAAATAACCTTATACAAGCCATTTACTGCCTCAAAGCAATGGTTGTGGGTTCTTATCCCATTTGGGACCAGATTTCAATAAGTCTTTCTTCACACTTCTAGACATTCTTCATCCATCTCAAGGACTTGTAATCAATCAAATTCATTGTATTATAACATATTATAACCTAAAATAACTTTATACAATCCATTTACAGCCTCAAAGCATCTGTTGTGGGTTCTTATCCCATTTGGGACCATATTTCAATTAGTCTTTCTTCAAACTTCTAAAGATTCTTCATCCATCTCAAAGGCTTGTAATCAATCAAATTCATTGTATTATAACATATTCTAACCCAAAATAACTTTATACAAGCCGTTTACTGCCTCAAAGCATTGGTTGTGGGTTCTTATCCCATTTGGGACCAGATTTCAATAAGTCTTTCTTCACACTTCTAAACATTATTCATCCATCTCTAGGACTTGTAATCAATCAAATTCATTGTATTATAACATAATCTAACCCAAAATAACTTTATACAAGCCTTTTACTGCCTCAAAGCATTGGTTGTGGGTTCTTATCCCATTTGGGACCAAATTTCAAAAGTCTTTCTTCACACTTCTAAAGATTCTTCATCCATCTCTAGCACTTGTAATCAATCAAATTCATTGTATTATAACATATTCTAACCTAAAATAACTTTATACAATCCATTTACAGCCTCAAAGCATCTGTTGTGGGTTCTTATCCCATTTGGGACCATATTTCAATTAGTCTTTCTTCAAACTTCTAAAGATTCTTCATCCATCTCTAAGGCTTGTAATCAATCAAATTCATTGTATTATAACATATTCTAACCCAAAATAACTTTATACAAGCCGTTTACTGCCTCAAAGCATTGGTTGTGGGTTCTTATCCCATTTGGGACCAGATTTCAATAAGTCTTTCTTCACACTTCTAAACATTATTCATCCATCTCTAGGACTTGTAATCAATCAAATTCATTGTATTATAACATAATCTAACCCAAAATAACTTTATACAAGCCTTTTACTGCCTCAAAGCATTGGTTGTGGATTCTTATCCCATTTGGGACCAAATTTCAAAAGTCTTTCTTCACACTTCTAAAGATTCTTCATCCATCTCTAGCACTTGTAATCAATCAAATTCATTGTATTATAACATATTCTAACCCAAAATAACTTTATACAAGCCATTTACTGCCTCAAAGCGTTGGTTGTGGGTTCTTATCCCATTTGGGACCAGATTTCAACAAGTCTTTCTTCACACTTCTAAACATTCTTCATCCATCTCTAGAACTTGTAATCAATCAAATTCATTGTATTATAACATAATCTAACCCAAAATAACTTTATACAAGCCTTTTACTGCCTCAAAGCATTGGTTGTGGGTTCTTATCCCATTTGGGACCAAATTTCAACAAGTCTTTCTTCACACTTCTAAAGATTCTTCATCCATCTCTAGCACTTGTAATCAATCAAATTCATTGTATTATAACATATTCTAACCCAAAATAATTTTATACAAGCCATTTACTGCCTCAAAGCATTGGTTGTGGGTTCTTATCCAATTTGGGTCCAGATTTCAACAAGTCTTTCTTCACACTTCTAAACATTCTTCATCCATCTCTAGAACTTGTAATCAATCAAATTCATTGTATTATAATATATTCTAACCCAAAATAACTTTATACAAGCCATTTACTGCGTCAAAGCATTGGTTGTGGGTTCTTATCCCATTTGGGACAAGATTTCAATAAGTCTTTCTTCACACTTCTAAACATTCTTCATCCATCTCTAGGGCTTGTAATCAATCAAATTCATTGTATTATAACATACTCTAACCCAAAATAAATTTATACAATCCATTTACTGCCTCAAAGCATTGGTTGTGGGTTCTTATCCCATTTGGGACAAATTTCAATAAGTCTTTCTTCACACTTCTAAACATTCTTCATCCATCTCTAGAACTTGTAATCAATCAAATTCATTGTATTATAACATACTCTAACCCAAAATAAATTTATACAATCCATTTACTGCCTCAAAGCATTGGTTGTGGGTTCTTATCCCATTTGGGACAAATTTCAATAAGTCTTTCTTCACACTTCTAAACATTCTTCATCCATCTCTAGAACTTGTAATCAATCAAATTCATTGTATTATAACATATTCTAACCCAAAATAACTTTATACAATCCATTTACAGCCTCAAAGCATTGGTTGTGGGTTCTTATCCCATTTGGGACAAGATTTCAATAAGTCTTTCTTCACACTTCTAAACATTCTTCATCCATCTCTAGGGCTTGTAATCAATCAAATTCATTGTATTATAACATACTCTAACCCAAAATAAATTTATACAAGCCATTTACTGCCTCAAAGCATTGGTTGTGGGTTCTTATCACATTTAGGACCAGATTTCAATAAGTCTTTCTTCACACTTCTAAACATTCTTCATCCATCTCTAGGACTTTTAATCAATCAAATTCATTGTATTATAACATATTATAACCTAAAATAACTTTATACAATCCATTTACAGCCTCAAAGCATCTGTTGTGGGTTCTTATCCCATTTGGGACCAGATTTCAACAAGTCTTTTTTCACACTTCTAAACATTCTTCATCCATCTCTAGAACTTGTAATCAATCAAATTCATTGTATTATAACATATTCTAACCCAAAATAACTTTATACAAGCCATTTACTGCCTCAAAGCATTGGTTGTGGGTTCTTATCCCATTTGGGACAAGATTTCAATAAGTCTTTCTTCACACTTCTAAACATTCTTCATCCATCTCTAGGGCTTGTAATCAATCAAATTCATTGTATTATAACATACTCTAACCCAAAATAAATTTATACAATCCATTTACTGCCTCAAAGCATTGGTTGTGGGTTCTTATCCCATTTGGGACCAAATTTCAATAAGTCTTTCTTCACACTTCTAAACATTCTTCATCCATCTCTAGAACTTGTAATCAATCAAATTCATTGTATTATAACATATTCTAACCCAAAATAACCTTATACAAGCCATTTACTGCCTCAAAGCAATGGTTGTGGGTTCTTATCCTATTTGGGACCAGATTTCAATAAGTCTTTCTTCACACTTCTAAACATTCTTCATCCATCTCTAGGGCTTGTAATCAATCAAATTCATTGTATTATAACATACTCTAACCCAAAATAAATTTATACAAGCTATTTACTGCCTCAAAGCATTGGTTGTGGGTTCTTATCACATTTAGGACCAGATTTCAATAAGTCTTTCTTCACACTTCTAAACATTCGTCATCCATCTCTAGGAGTTGTAATCAATCAAATTCATTGTATTATAACATAATCTAACCCAAAATAACTTTATACAAGCCATTTACTGCCTCAAAGCATTGGTTGTGGGTTCTTATCCCATTTGGGACAAGATTTCAATAAGTCTTTCTTCACACTTCTAAACATTCTTCATCCATGTCTAGCACTTGTAATCAATCAAATTCATTGTATTATAACATATTCTAACCCAAAATAACCTTATACAAGCCATTTACTGCCTCAAAGCAATGGTTGTGGGTTCTTATCCCATTTGGGACCAGATTTCAATAAGTCTTTCTTCACACTTCTAAACATTCTTCATCCATCTCTAGGGCTTTTAATCAATCAAATTCATTGTATTATAACATACTCTAACCCAAAATAAATTTATACAATACATTTACTGCCTCAAAGCATTGGTTGTGGGTTCTTATCCCATTTGGGACCAGATTTCAATAAGTATTTTTTTACACTTCTAAACATTCTTCATCCATCTCTAGGACTTTTAATCAATCAAATTCATTGTATTATAACATATTATAACCTAAAATAACTTTATACAATCCATTTACAGCCTCAAAGCATCTGTTGTGGGTTCTTATCCCATTTGGGACCAGATTTCAACAAGTCTTTCTTCACACTTCTAAACATTCTTCATCCATCTCTAGAACTTGTAATCAATCAAATTCATTGTATTATAACATATTCTAACCCAAAATAACTTTATACAAGCCATTTACTGCCTCAAAGCATTGGTTGTGGGTTCTTATCCCATTTGGGACAAGATTTCAATAAGTCTTTCTTCACACTTCTAAACATTCTTCATCCATCTCTAGGGCTTGTAATCAATCAAATTCATTGTATTATAACATACTCTAACCCAAAATAAATTTATACAATCCATTTACTGCCTCAAAGCATTGGTTGTGGGTTCTTATCCCATTTGGGACCAAATTTCAATAAGTCTTTCTTCACACTTCTAAACATTCTTCATCCATCTCTAGAACTTGTAATCAATCAAATTCATTGTATTATAACATATTCTAACCCAAAATAACCTTATACAAGCCATTTACTGCCTCAAAGCAATGGTTGTGGGTTCTTATCCCATTTGGGACCAGATTTCAATAAGTCTTTCTTCACACTTCTAAACATTCTTCATCCATCTCTAGGGCTTGTAATCAATCAAATTCATTGTATTATAACATACTCTAACCCAAAATAAATTTATACAAGCCATTTACTGCCTCAAAGCATTGGTTGTGGGTTCTTATCACATTTAGGACCAGATTTCAATAAGTCTTTCTTCACACTTCTAAACATTCTTCATCCATCTCTAGGAGTTGTAATCAATCAAATTCATTGTATTATAACATAATCTAACCCAAAATAACTTTATACAAGCCATTTACTGCCTCAAAGCATTGGTTGTGGGTTCTTATCCCATTTGGGACAAGATTTCAATAAGTCTTTCTTCACACTTTTAAACATTCTTCACCCATGTCTAGCACTTGTAATCAATCAAATTCATTGTATTATAACATATTCTAACCCAAAATAACCTTATACAAGCCATTTACTGCCTCAAAGCAATGGTTGTGGGTTCTTATCCCATTTGGGACCAGATTTCAATAAGTCTTTCTTCACACTTCTAAACATTCTTCATCCATCTCTAGGGCTTTTAATCAATCAAATTCATTGTATTATAACATACTCTAACCCAAAATAAATTTATACAATCCATTTACTGCCTCAAAGCATTGGTTGTGGGTTCTTATCCCATTTGGGACCAGATTTCAATAAGTCTTTCTTCACACTTCTAAACATTCTTCATCCATCTCTAGAACTTGTAATCAATCAAATTCATTGTATTATAACATATTCTAACCCAAAATAACCTTATACAAGCCATTTACTGCCTCAAAGCAATGGTTGTGGGTTCTTATCCTATTTGGGACCAGATTTCAATAAGTCTTTCTTCACACTTCTAAACATTCTTCATCCATCTCTAGGGCTTGTAATCAATCAAATTCATTGTATTATAACATACTCTAACCCAAAATAAATTTATACAAGCTATTTACTGCCTCAAAGCATTGGTTGTGGGTTCTTATCACATTTAGGACCAGATTTCAATAAGTCTTTCTTCACACTTCTAAACATTCGTCATCCATCTCTAGGAGTTGTAATCAATCAAATTCATTGTATTATAACATAATCTAACCCAAAATAACTTTATACAAGCCATTTACTGCCTCAAAGCATTGGTTGTGGGTTCTTATCCCATTTGGGACAAGATTTCAATAAGTCTTTCTTCACACTTCTAAACATTCTTCATCCATGTCTAGCACTTGTAATCAATCAAATTCATTGTATTATAACATATTCTAACCCAAAATAACCTTATACAAGCCATTTACTGCCTCAAAGCAATGGTTGTGGGTTCTTATCCCATTTGGGACCAGATTTCAATAAGTCTTTCTTCACACTTCTAAACATTCTTCATCCATCTCTAGGGCTTTTAATCAATCAAATTCATTGTATTATAACATACTCTAACCCAAAATAAATTTATACAATACATTTACTGCCTCAAAGCATTGGTTGTGGGTTCTTATCCCATTTGGGACCAGATTTCAATAAGTATTTTTTTACACTTCTAAACATTCTTCATCCATCTCTAGGACTTTTAATCAATCAAATTCATTGTATTATAACATATTATAACCTAAAATAACTTTATACAATCCATTTACAGCCTCAAAGCATCTGTTGTGGGTTCTTATCCCATTTGGGACCAGATTTCAACAAGTCTTTCTTCACACTTCTAAACATTCTTCATCCATCTCTAGAACTTGTAATCAATCAAATTCATTGTATTATAACATATTCTAACCCAAAATAACTTTATACAAGCCATTTACTGCCTCAAAGCATTGGTTGTGGGTTCTTATCCCATTTGGGACAAGATTTCAATAAGTCTTTCTTCACACTTCTAAACATTCTTCATCCATCTCTAGGGCTTGTAATCAATCAAATTCATTGTATTATAACATACTCTAACCCAAAATAAATTTATACAATCCATTTACTGCCTCAAAGCATTGGTTGTGGGTTCTTATCCCATTTGGGACCAAATTTCAATAAGTCTTTCTTCACACTTCTAAACATTCTTCATCCATCTCTAGAACTTGTAATCAATCAAATTCATTGTATTATAACATATTCTAACCCAAAATAACCTTATACAAGCCATTTACTGCCTCAAAGCAATGGTTGTGGGTTCTTATCCCATTTGGGACCAGATTTCAATAAGTCTTTCTTCACACTTCTAAACATTCTTCATCCATCTCTAGGGCTTGTAATCAATCAAATTCATTGTATTATAACATACTCTAACCCAAAATAAATTTATACAAGCCATTTACTGCCTCAAAGCATTGGTTGTGGGTTCTTATCACATTTAGGACCAGATTTCAATAAGTCTTTCTTCACACTTCTAAACATTCTTCATCCATCTCTAGGAGTTGTAATCAATCAAATTCATTGTATTATAACATAATCTAACCCAAAATAACTTTATACAAGCCATTTACTGCCTCAAAGCATTGGTTGTGGGTTCTTATCCCATTTGGGACAAGATTTCAATAAGTCTTTCTTCACACTTTTAAACATTCTTCACCCATGTCTAGCACTTGTAATCAATCAAATTCATTGTATTATAACATATTCTAACCCAAAATAACCTTATACAAGCCATTTACTGCCTCAAAGCAATGGTTGTGGGTTCTTATCCCATTTGGGACCAGATTTCAATAAGTCTTTCTTCACACTTCTAAACATTCTTCATCCATCTCTAGGGCTTTTAATCAATCAAATTCATTGTATTATAACATACTCTAACCCAAAATAAATTTATACAATCCATTTACTGCCTCAAAGCATTGGTTGTGGGTTCTTATCCCATTTGGGACCAGATTTCAATAAGTATTTTTTTACACTTCTAAACATTCTTCATCCATCTCTAGGACTTTTAATCAATCAAATTCATTGTATTATAACATATTATAACCTAAAATAACTTTATACAATCCATTTACAGCCTCAAAGCATCTGTTGTGGGTTCTTATCCCATTTGGGACCAGATTTCAACAAGTCTTTCTTCACACTTCTAAACATTCTTCATCCATCTCTAGAACTTGTAATCAATCAAATTCATTGTATTATAACATATTCTAACCCAAAATAACTTTATACAAGCCATTTACTGCCTCAAAGCATTGGTTGTGGGTTCTTATCCCATTTGGGACCAGATTTCAATAAGTCTTTCTTCACACTTCTAAACATTCTTCATCCATCTCTAGGGCTTGTAATCAATCAAATTCATTGTATTATAACATACTCTAACCCAAAATAAATTTATACAATCTATTTACTGCCTCAAAGCATTGGTTGTGGGTTCTTATCCCATTTGGGACAAATTTCAATAAGTCTTTCTTCACACTTCTAAACATTCTTCATCCATCTCTAGAACTTGTAATCAATCAAATTCATTGTATTATAACATATTCTAACCCAAAATAACTTTATACAATCCATTTACAGCCTCAAAGCATTGGTTGTGGGTTCTTATCCCATTTGGGACAAGATTTCAATAAGTCTTTCTTCACACTTCTAAACATTCTTCATCCATCTCTAGGGCTTGTAATCAATCAAATTCATTGTATTATAACATACTCTAACCCAAAATAAATTTATACAAGCCATTTACTGCCTCAAAGCATTGGTTGTGGGTTCTTATCACATTTAGGACCAGATTTCAATAAGTCTTTCTTCACACTTCTAAACATTCTTCATCCATCTCTAGGAGTTGTAATCAATCAAATTCATTGTATTATAACATAATCTAACCCAAAATAACTTTATACAAGCCATTTACTGCCTCAAAGCATTGGTTGTGGGTTCTTATCCCATTTGGGACAAGATTTCAATAAGTCTTTCTTCACACTTCTAAACATTCTTCATCCATGTCTAGCACTTGTAATCAATCAAATTCATTGTATTATAACATATTCTAACCCAAAATAACCTTATACAAGCCATTTACTGCCTCAAAGCAATGGTTGTGGGTTCTTATCCCATTTGGGACCAGATTTCAATAAGTCTTTCTTCACACTTCTAAACATTCTTCATCCATCTCTAGGGCTTGTAATCAATCAAATTCATTGTATTATAACATACTCTAACCCAAAATAAATTTATACAAGCCATTTACTGCCTCAAAGCATTGGTTGTGGGTTCTTATCACATTTAGGACCAGATTTCAATAAGTCTTTCTTCACACTTCTAAACATTCTTCATCCATCTCTAGGAGTTGTAATCAATCAAATTCATTGTATTATAACATAATCTAACCCAAAATAACTTTATACAAGCCATTTACTGCCTCAAAGCATTGGTTGTGGGTTCTTATCCCATTTGGGACAAGATTTCAATAAGTCTTTCTTCACACTTTTAAACATTCTTCACCCATGTCTAGCACTTGTAATCAATCAAATTCATTGTATTATAACATATTCTAACCCAAAATAACCTTATACAAGCCATTTACTGCCTCAAAGCAATGGTTGTGGGTTCTTATCCCATTTGGGACCAGATTTCAATAAGTCTTTCTTCACACTTCTAAACATTCTTCATCCATCTCTAGGACTTTTAATCAATCAAATTCATTGTATTATAACATACACTAACCCAAAATAAATTTATACAATCCATTTACTGCCTCAAAGCATTGGTTGTGGGTTCTTATCCCATTTGGGACCAGATTTCAATAAGTATTTTTTTACACTTCTAAACATTCTTCATCCATCTCTAGGACTTTTAATCAATCAAATTCATTGTATTATAACATATTATAACCTAAAATAACTTTATACAATCCATTTACAGCCTCAAAGCATCTGTTGTGGGTTCTTATCCCATTTGGGACCAGATTTCAACAAGTCTTTCTTCACACTTCTAAACATTCTTCATCCATCTCTAGAACTTGTAATCAATCAAATTCATTGTATTATAACATATTCTAACCCAAAATAACTTTATACAAGCCATTTACTGCCTCAAAGCATTGGTTGTGGGTTCTTATCCCATTTGGGACCAGATTTCAATAAGTCTTTCTTCACACTTCTAAACATTCTTCATCCATCTCTAGGGCTTGTAATCAATCAAATTCATTGTATTATAACATACTCTAACCCAAAATAAATTTATACAATCTATTTACTGCCTCAAAGCATTGGTTGTGGGTTCTTATCCCATTTGGGACAAATTTCAATAAGTCTTTCTTCACACTTCTAAACATTCTTCATCCATCTCTAGAACTTGTAATCAATCAAATTCATTGTATTATAACATATTCTAACCCAAAATAACTTTATACAATCCATTTACAGCCTCAAAGCATTGGTTGTGGGTTCTTATCCCATTTGGGACAAGATTTCAATAAGTCTTTCTTCACACTTCTAAACATTCTTCATCCATCTCTAGGGCTTGTAATCAATCAAATTCATTGTATTATAACATACTCTAACCCAAAATAAATTTATACAAGCCATTTACTGCCTCAAAGCATTGGTTGTGGGTTCTTATCACATTTAGGACCAGATTTCAATAAGTCTTTCTTCACACTTCTAAACATTCTTCATCCATCTCTAGGAGTTGTAATCAGTCAAATTCATTGTATTATAACATAATCTAACCCAAAATAACTTTATACAAGCCATTTACTGCCTCAAAGCATTGGTTGTGGGTTCTTATCCCATTTGGGACAAGATTTCAATAAGTCTTTCTTCACACTTCTAAACATTCTTCATCCATGTCTAGCACTTGTAATCAATCAAATTCATTGTATTATAACATATTCTAACCCAAAATAACCTTATACAAGCCATTTACTGCCTCAAAGCAATGGTTGTGGGTTCTTATCCCATTTGGGACCAGATTTCAATAAGTCTTTCTTCACACTTCTAAACATTCTTCATCCATCTCTAGGGCTTTTAATCAATCAAATTCATTGTATTATAACATACTCTAACCCAAAATAAATTTATACAATCCATTTACTGCCTCAAAGCATTGGTTGTGGGTTCTTATCCCATTTGGGACCAGATTTCAATAAGTATTTTTTTACACTTCTAAACATTCTTCATCCATCTCTAGGACTTTTAATCAATCAAATTCATTGTATTATAACATATTATAACCTAAAATAACTTTATACAATCCATTTACAGCCTCAAAGCATCTGTTGTGGGTTCTTATCCCATTTGGGACCAGATTTTAACAAGTCTTTCTTCACACTTCTAAACATTCTTCATCCATCTCTAGAACTTGTAATCAATCAAATTCATTGTATTATAACATATTCTAACCCAAAATAACTTTATACAAGCCATTTACTGCCTCAAAGCATTGGTTGTGGGTTCTTATCCCATTTGGGACAAGATTTCAATAAGTCTTTCTTCACACTTCTAAACATTCTTCATCCATCTCTAGGGCTTGTAATCAATCAAATTCATTGTATTATAACATACTCTAACCCAAAATAAATTTATACAATCCATTTACTGCCTCAAAGCATTGATTGTGGGTTCTTATCCCATTTGGGACCAAATTTCAATAAGTCTTTCTTCACACTTCTAAACATTCTTCATCCATCTCTAGAACTTGTAATCAATCAAATTCATTGTATTATAACATATTCTAACCCAAAATAACCTTATACAAGCCATTTACTGCCTCAAAGCAATGGTTGTGGGTTCTTATCCCATTTGGGACCAGATTTCAATAAGTCTTTCTTCACACTTCTAAACATTCTTCATCCATCTCTAGGGCTTGTAATCAATCAAATTCATTGTATTATAACATACTCTAACCCAAAATAAATTTATACAAGCCATTTACTGCCTCAAAGCATTGGTTGTGGGTTCTTATCACATTTAGGACCAGATTTCAATAAGTCTTTCTTCACACTTCTAAACATTCTTCATCCATCTCTAGGAGTTGTAATCAATCAAATTCATTGTATTATAACATAATCTAACCCAAAATAACTTTATACAAGCCATTTACTGCCTCAAAGCATTGGTTGTGGGTTCTTATCCCATTTGGGACAAGATTTCAATAAGTCTTTCTTCACACTTCTAAACATTCTTCATCCATGTCTAGCACTTGTAATCAATCAAATTCATTGTATTATAACATATTCTAACCCAAAATAACCTTATACAAGCCATTTACTGCCTCAAAGCAATGGTTGTGGGTTCTTATCCCATTTGGGACCAGATTTCAATAAGTCTTTCTTCACACTTCTAAACATTCTTCATCCATCTCTAGGGCTTTTAATCAATCAAATTCATTGTATTATAACATACTCTAACCCAAAATAAATTTATACAATCCATTTACTGCCTCAAAGCATTGGTTGTGGGTTCTTATCCCATTTGGGACCAGATTTCAATAAGTATTTTTTTACACTTCTAAACATTCTTCATCCATCTCTAGGACTTTTAATCAATCAAATTCATTGTATTATAACATATTATAACCTAAAATAACTTTATACAATCCATTTACAGCCTCAAAGCATCTGTTGTGGGTTCTTATCCCATTTGGGACCAGATTTCAACAAGTCTTTCTTCACACTTCTAAACATTCTTCATCCATCTCTAGAACTTGTAATCAATCAAATTCATTGTATTATAACATATTCTAACCCAAAATAACTTTATACAAGCCATTTACTGCCTCAAAGCATTGGTTGTGGGTTCTTATCCCATTTGGGACAAGATTTCAATAAGTCTTTCTTCACACTTCTAAACATTCTTCATCCATCTCTAGGGCTTGTAATCAATCAAATTCATTGTATTATAACATACTCTAACCCAAAATAAATTTATACAATCCATTTACTGCCTCAAAGCATTGGTTGTGGGTTCTTATCCCATTTGGGACCAAATTTCAATAAGTCTTTCTTCACACTTCTAAACATTCTTCATCCATCTCTAGAACTTGTAATCAATCAAATTCATTGTATTATAACATATTCTAACCCAAAATAACCTTATACAAGCCATTTACTGCCTCAAAGCAATGGTTGTGGGTTCTTATCCCATTTGGGACCAGATTTCAATAAGTCTTTCTTCACACTTCTAAACATTCTTCATCCATCTCTAGGGCTTGTAATCAATCAAATTCATTGTATTATAACATACTCTAACCCAAAATAAATTTATACAAGCCATTTACTGCCTCAAAGCATTGGTTGTGGGTTCTTATCACATTTAGGACCAGATTTCAATAAGTCTTTCTTCACACTTCTAAACATTCTTCATCCATCTCTAGGAGTTGTAATCAATCAAATTCATTGTATTATAACATAATCTAACCCAAAATAACTTTATACAAGCCATTTACTGCCTCAAAGCATTGGTTGTGGGTTCTTATCCCATTTGGGACAAGATTTCAATAAGTCTTTCTTCACACTTCTAAACATTCTTCATCCATGTCTAGCACTTGTAATCAATCAAATTCATTGTATTATAACATATTCTAACCCAAAATAACCTTATACAAGCCATTTACTGCCTCAAAGCAATGGTTGTGGGTTCTTATCTCATTTGGGACCAGATTTCAATAAGTCTTTCTTCACACTTCTAAACATTCTTCATCCATCTCTAGGGCTTTTAATCAATCAAATTCATTGTATTATAACATACTCTAACCCAAAATAAATTTATACAATCCATTTACTGCCTCAAAGCATTGGTTGTGGGTTCTTATCCCATTTGGGACCAGATTTCAATAAGTATTTTTTTACACTTCTAAACATTCTTCATCCATCTCTAGGACTTTTAATCAATCAAATTCATTGTATTATAACATATTATAACCTAAAATAACTTTATACAATCCATTTACAGCCTCAAAGCATCTGTTGTGGGTTCTTATCCCATTTGGGACCAGATTTCAACAAGTCTTTCTTCACACTTCTAAACATTCTTCATCCATCTCTAGAACTTGTAATCAATCAAATTCATTGTATTATAACATATTCTAACCCAAAATAACTTTATACAAGCCATTTACTGCCTCAAAGCATTGGTTGTGGGTTCTTATCCCATTTGGGACAAGATTTCAATAAGTCTTTCTTCACACTTCTAAACATTCTTCATCCATCTCTAGGGCTTGTAATCAATCAAATTCATTGTATTATAACATACTCTAACCCAAAATAAATTTATACAATCCATTTACTGCCTCAAAGCATTGGTTGTGGGTTCTTATCCCATTTGGGACCAAATTTCAATAAGTCTTTCTTCACACTTCTAAACATTCTTCATCCATCTCTAGAACTTGTAATCAATCAAATTCATTGTATTATAACATATTCTAACCCAAAATAACTTTATACAATCCATTTACAGCCTCAAAGCATTGGTTGTGGGTTCTTATCCCATTTGGGACAAGATTTCAATAAGTCTTTCTTCACACTTCTAAACATTCTTCATCCATCTCTAGGGCTTGTAATCAATCAAATTCATTGTATTATAACATACTCTAACCCAAAATAAATTTATACAAGCCATTTACTGCCTCAAAGCATTGGTTGTGGGTTCTTATCACATTTGGGACCAGATTTCAATAAGTCTTTCTTCACACTTCTAAACATTCTTCATCCATCTCTAGGAGTTGTAATCAATCAAATTCATTGTATTATAACATAATCTAACCCAAAATAACTTTATACAAGCCATTTACTGCCTCAAAGCATTGGTTGTGGGTTCTTATCCCATTTGGGACAAGATTTCAATAAGTCTTTCTTCACACTTCTAAACATTCTTCATCCATGTCTAGCACTTGTAATCAATCAAATTCATTGTATTATAACATATTCTAACCCAAAATAACCTTATACAAGCCATTTACTGCCTCAAAGCAATGGTTGTGGGTTCTTATCCCATTTGGGACCAGATTTCAATAAGTCTTTCTTCACACTTCTAAACATTCTTCATCCATCTCTAGGGCTTTTAATCAATCAAATTCATTGTATTATAACATACTCTAACCCAAAATAAATTTATACAATCCATTTACTGCCTCAAAGCATTGGTTGTGGGTTCTTATCCCATTTGGGACAAGATTTCAATAAGTATTTTTTTACACTTCTAAACATTCTTCATCAATCTCTAGGACTTTTAATCAATCAAATTCATTGTATTATAACATATTATAACCTAAAATAACTTTATACAATCCATTTACAGCCTCAAAGCATCTGTTGTGGGTTCTTATCCCATTTGGGACCAGATTTCAACAAGTCTTTCTTCACACTTCTAAACATTCTTCATCCATCTCTAGAACTTGTAATCAATCAAATTCATTGTATTATAACATATTCTAACCCAAAATAACTTTATACAAGCCATTTACTGCCTCAAAGCATTGGTTGTGGGTTCTTATCCCATTTGGGACAAGATTTCAATAAGTCTTTCTTCACACTTCTAAACATTCTTCATCCATCTCTAGGGCTTGTAATCAATCAAATTCATTGTATTATAACATACTCTAACCCAAAATAAATTTATACAATCCATTTACTGCCTCAAAGCATTGGTTGTGGGTTCTTATCCCATTTGGGACCAAATTTCAATAAGTCTTTCTTCACACTTCTAAACATTCTTCATCCATCTCTAGAACTTGTAATCAATCAAATTCATTGTATTATAACATATTCTAACCCAAAATAACCTTATACAAGCCATTTACTGCCTCAAAGCAATGGTTGTGGGTTCTTATCCCATTTGGGACCAGATTTCAATAAGTCTTTCTTCACACTTCTAAACATTCTTCATCCATCTCTAGGGCTTGTAATCAATCAAATTCATTGTATTATAACATACTCTAACCCAAAATAAATTTATACAAGCCATTTACTGCCTCAAAGCATTGGTTGTGGGTTCTTATCACATTTAGGACCAGATTTCAATAAGTCTTTCTTCACACTTCTAAACATTCTTCATCCATCTCTAGGAGTTGTAATCAATCAAATTCATTGTATTATAACATAATCTAACCCAAAATAACTTTATACAAGCCATTTACTGCCTCAAAGCATTGGTTGTGGGTTCTTATCCCATTTGGGACAAGATTTCAATAAGTCTTTCTTCACACTTCTAAACATTCTTCATCCATGTCTAGCACTTGTAATCAATCAAATTCATTGTATTATAACATATTCTAACCCAAAATAACCTTATACAAGCCATTTACTGCCTCAAAGCAATGGTTGTGGGTTCTTATCTCATTTGGGACCAGATTTCAATAAGTCTTTCTTCACACTTCTAAACATTCTTCATCCATCTCTAGGGCTTTTAATCAATCAAATTCATTGTATTATAACATACTCTAACCCAAAATAAATTTATACAATCCATTTACTGCCTCAAAGCATTGGTTGTGGGTTCTTATCCCATTTGGGACCAGATTTCAATAAGTATTTTTTTACACTTCTAAACATTCTTCATCCATCTCTAGGACTTTTAATCAATCAAATTCATTGTATTATAACATATTATAACCTAAAATAACTTTATACAATCCATTTACAGCCTCAAAGCATCTGTTGTGGGTTCTTATCCCATTTGGGACCAGATTTCAACAAGTCTTTCTTCACACTTCTAAACATTCTTCATCCATCTCTAGAACTTGTAATCAATCAAATTCATTGTATTATAACATATTCTAACCCAAAATAACTTTATACAAGCCATTTACTGCCTCAAAGCATTGGTTGTGGGTTCTTATCCCATTTGGGACAAGATTTCAATAAGTCTTTCTTCACACTTCTAAACATTCTTCATCCATCTCTAGGGCTTGTAATCAATCAAATTCATTGTATTATAACATACTCTAACCCAAAATAAATTTATACAATCCATTTACTGCCTCAAAGCATTGGTTGTGGGTTCTTATCCCATTTGGGACCAAATTTCAATAAGTCTTTCTTCACACTTCTAAACATTCTTCATCCATCTCTAGAACTTGTAATCAATCAAATTCATTGTATTATAACATATTCTAACCCAAAATAACTTTATACAATCCATTTACAGCCTCAAAGCATTGGTTGTGGGTTCTTATCCCATTTGGGACAAGATTTCAATAAGTCTTTCTTCACACTTCTAAACATTCTTCATCCATCTCTAGGGCTTGTAATCAATCAAATTCATTGTATTATAACATACTCTAACCCAAAATAAATTTATACAAGCCATTTACTGCCTCAAAGCATTGGTTGTGGGTTCTTATCACATTTGGGACCAGATTTCAATAAGTCTTTCTTCACACTTCTAAACATTCTTCATCCATCTCTAGGAGTTGTAATCAATCAAATTCATTGTATTATAACATAATCTAACCCAAAATAACTTTATACAAGCCATTTACTGCCTCAAAGCATTGGTTGTGGGTTCTTATCCCATTTGGGACAAGATTTCAATAAGTCTTTCTTCACACTTCTAAACATTCTTCATCCATGTCTAGCACTTGTAATCAATCAAATTCATTGTATTATAACATATTCTAACCCAAAATAACCTTATACAAGCCATTTACTGCCTCAAAGCAATGGTTGTGGGTTCTTATCCCATTTGGGACCAGATTTCAATAAGTCTTTCTTCACACTTCTAAACATTCTTCATCCATCTCTAGGGCTTTTAATCAATCAAATTCATTGTATTATAACATACTCTAACCCAAAATAAATTTATACAATCCATTTACTGCCTCAAAGCATTGGTTGTGGGTTCTTATCCCATTTGGGACAAGATTTCAATAAGTATTTTTTTACACTTCTAAACATTCTTCATCAATCTCTAGGACTTTTAATCAATCAAATTCATTGTATTATAACATATTATAACCTAAAATAACTTTATACAATCCATTTACAGCCTCAAAGCATCTGTTGTGGGTTCTTATCCCATTTGAGACCAGATTTCAACAAGTCTTTCTACACACTTCTAAACATTCTTCATCCATCTCTAGAACTTGTAATCAATCAAATTCATTGTATTATAACATATTCTAACCCAAAATAACTTTATACAAGCCATTTACTGCCTCAAAGCATTGGTTGTGGGTTCTTATCCCATTTGGGACCAGATTTCAACAAGTCTTTCTTCACACTTCTAAACATTCTTCATCCATCTCTAGGACTTGTAATCAATCAAATTCATTGTATTATAACATAATCTAACCCAAAATAACTTTATACAAGCCTTTTACTGCCTCAAAGCATTGGTTGTGGGTTCTTATCCCATTTGGGACCAAATTTCAACAAGTCTTTCTTCACACTTCTAAAGATTCTTCATCCATCTCTAGCACTTGTAATCAATCAAATTCATTGTATTATAACATATTCTAACCCAAAATAACTTTATACAAGCCATTTACTGCCTCAAAGCATTGGTTGTGGGTTCTTATCTCATTTGGGACCAGATTTCAACAAGTCTTTCTTCACACTTCTAAACATTCTTCATCCATCTCTAGAACTTGTAATCAATCAAATTCATTGTATTATAACATATTCTAACCCAAAATAACTTTATACAATCCATTTACAGCCTCAAAGCATTGGTTGTGGGTTCTTATCCCATTTGGGACAAGATTTCAATAAGTCTTTCTTCACACTTCTAAACATTCTTCATCCATCTCTAGGGCTTGTAATCAATCAAATTCATTGTATTATAACATACTCTAACCCAAAATAAATTTATACAAGCCATTTACTGCCTCAAAGCATTGGTTGTGGGTTCTTATCCCATTTGGGACCAGATTTCAATAAGTCTTTCTTCACACTTCTAAACATTCTTCATCCATCTCTAGGAGTTGTAATCAATCAAATTCATTGTATTATAACATAATCTAACCCAAAATAACTTTATACAAGCCATTTACTGCCTCAAAGCATTGGTTGTGGGTTCTTATCCCATTTGGGACAAGATTTCAATAAGTCTTTCTTCACACTTCTAAACATTCTTCATCCATGTCTAGCACTTGTAATCAATCATATTCATTGTATTATAACATATTCTAACCCAAAATAACCTTATACAAGCCATTTACTGCCTCAAAGCAATGGTTGTGGGTTCTTATCCCATTTGGGACCAGATTTCAATAAGTCTTTCTTCACACTTCTAAACATTCTTCATCCATCTCTAGGGCTTTTAATCAATCAAATTCATTGTATTATAACATACTCTAACCCAAAATAAATTTATACAATCCATTTACTGCCTCAAAGCATTGGTTGTGGGTTCTTATCCCATTTGGGACAAGATTTCAATAAGTATTTTTTTACACTTCTAAACATTCTTCATTCATCTCTAGGACTTTTAATCAATCAAATTCATTGTATTATAACATATTATAACCTAAAATAACTTTATACAATCCATTTACAGCCTCAAAGCATCTGTTGTGGGTTCTTATCCCATTTGAGACCAGATTTCAACAAGTCTTTCTTCACACTTCTAAACATTCTTCATCCATCTCTAGAACTTGTAATCAATCAAATTCATTGTATTATAACATATTCTAACCCAAAATAACTTTATACAAGCCATTTACTGCCTCAAAGCATTGGTTGTGGGTCTTATCCCATTTGGGACCAGATTTCAACAAGTCTTTCTTCACACTTCTAAACATTCTTCATCCATCTCTAGGACTTGTAATCAATCAAATTCATTGTATTATAACATAATCTAACCCAAAATAACTTTATACAAGCCTTTTACTGCCTCAAAGCATTGGTTGTGGGTTCTTATCCCATTTGGGACCAAATTTCAACAAGTCTTTCTTCACACTTCTAAAGATTCTTCATCCATCTCTAGCACTTGTAATCAATCAAATTCATTGTATTATAACATATTCTAACCCAAAATAACTTTATACAAGCCATTTACTGCCTCAAAGCATTGGTTGTGGGTTCTTATCTCATTTGGGACCAGATTTCAACAAGTCTTTCTTCACACTTCTAAACATTCTTCATCCATCTCTAGAACTTGTAATCAATCATATTCATTGTATTATAACATATTCTAACCCAAAATAACTTTATACAATCCATTTACAGCCTCAAAGCATTGGTTGTGGGTTCTTATCCCATTTGGGACAAGATTTCAATAAGTCTTTCTTCACACTTCTAAACATTCTTCATCCATCTCTAGGGCTTGTAATCAATCAAAATCATTGTATTATAACATACTCTAACCCAAAATAAATTTATACAAGCCATTTACTGCCTCAAAGCATTGGTTGTGGGTTCTTATCCCATTTGGGACCAGATTTCAATAAGTCTTTCTTCACACTTCTAAACATTCTTCATCCATCTCTAGGAGTTGTAATCAATCAAATTCATTGTATTATAACATAATCTAACCCAAAATAACTTTATACAAGCCATTTACTGCCTTAAAGCATTGGTTGTGGGTTCTTATCCGATTTGGGACCAGATTTCAATAAGTCTTTCTTCACACTTCTAAACATTCTTCATCCATCTCTAGAACTTGTAATCAATCAAATTCATTGTATTATAACATATTTTAACCCAAAATAACCTTATACAAGCCATTTACTGCCTCAAAGCAATGGTTGTGGGTTCTTATCCCATTTGGGACCAGATTTCAATAAGTCTTTCTTCACACTTCTAAACATTCTTCATCCATCTCTAGGGCTTTTAATCAATCAAATTCATTGTATTATAACATACTCTAACCCAAAATAAATTTATACAATCCATTTACTGCCTCAAAGCATTGGTTGTGGGTTCTTATCCCATTTGGGACAAGATTTCAATAAGTATTTTTTTACACTTCTAAAAATTCTTCATCCATCTCTAGGACTTTTAATCAATCAAATTCATTGTATTATAACATATTATAACCTAAAATAATTTTATACAATCCATTTACAGCCTCAAAGCATCTGTTGTGGGTTCTTATCCCATTTGAGACCAGATTTCAACAAGTCTTTCTTCACACTTCTAAACATTCTTCATCCATCTCTAGAACTTGTAATCAATCAAATTCATTGTATTATAACATATTCTAACCCAAAATAACTTTATACAAGCCATTTACTGCCTCAAAGCATTGGTTGTGGGTTCTTATCCCATTTGGGACCAGATTTCAACAAGCCTTTCTTCACACTTCTAAACATTCTTCATCCATCTCTAGGACTTGTAATCAATCAAATTAATTGTATTATAACATATTCTAACCTAAAATAACTTTATACAATCTATTTACAGCCTCAAAGCATTGGTTGTGGGTTCTTATCCCATTTGGCACCAAATTTCAACAAGTCTTTCTTCACACTTCTAAAGATTCTTCATCCATCTCTAGCACTTGTAATCAATCAAATTCATTGTATTATAACATATTCTAACCCAAAATAACTTTATACAAGCCATTTACTGCTTCAAAGCATTGGTTGTGGGTTCTTATCCCATTTGGGACCAGATTTCAACAAGTCTTTCTTCACACTTCTAAGCATTCTTCATCCATCTCTAGAACTTGTAATCAATCAAATTCATTGTATTATAACATATTCTAACCCAAAATAACTTTATACAAGCCATTTACTGCCACAAAGCATTAGTTGTGGGTTCTTATCCCATTTGGGACCAGATTTCAACAAGTCTTTCTTCACACTTCTAAACATTCTTCATCCATCTCTAGAACTTGTAATCAATCAAATTCATTGTATTATAACATATTCTAACCCAAAATAACTTTATACAAGCCATTTACTGCCTCAAAGCATTGGTTGTGGGTTCTTATCCCATTTGGGACCAGATTTCAACAAGTCTTTCTTCACACTTCTAAACATTCTTCATCCATCTCTAGGACTTGTAATCAATCAAATTCATTGTATTATAACATAATCTAACCCAAAATAACTTTATACAAGCCTTTTACTGCCTCAAAGCATTGGTTGTGGGTTCTTATCCCATTTGGGACCAAATTTCAACAAGTCTTTCTTCACACTTCTAAAGATTCTTCATCCATCTCTAGCACTTGTAATCAATCAAATTCATTGTATTATAACATATTCTAACCCAAAATAACTTTATACAAGCCATTTACTGCCTCAAAGCATTGGTTGTGGGTTCTTATCTCATTTGGGACCAGATTTCAACAAGTCTTTCTTCACACTTCTAAACATTCTTCATCCATCTCTAGAACTTGTAATCAATCAAATTCATTGTATTATAACATATTCTAACCCAAAATAACTTTATACAATCCATTTACAGCCTCAAAGCATTGGTTGTGGGTTCTTATCCCATTTGGGACAAGATTTCAATAAGTCTTTCTTCACACTTCTAAACATTCTTCATCCATCTCTAGGGCTTGTAATCAATCAAATTCATTGTATTATAACATACTCTAACCCAAAATAAATTTATACAAGCCATTTACTGCCTCAAAGCATTGGTTGTGGGTTCTTATCCCATTTGGGACCAGATTTCAATAAGTCTTTCTTCACACTTCTAAACATTCTTCATCCATCTCTAGGAGTTGTAATCAATCAAATTCATTGTATTATAACATAATCTAACCCAAAATAACTTTATACAAGCCATTTACTGCCTCAAAGCATTGGTTGTGGGTTCTTATCCCATTTGGGACAAGATTTCAATAAGTCTTTCTTCACACTTCTAAACATTCTTCATCCATGTCTAGCACTTGTAATCAATCATATTCATTGTATTATAACATATTCTAACCCAAAATAACCTTATACAAGCCATTTACTGCCTCAAAGCAATGGTTGTGGGTTCTTATCCCATTTGGGACCAGATTTCAATAAGTCTTTCTTCACACTTCTAAACATTCTTCATCCATCTCTAGGGCTTTTAATCAATCAAATTCATTGTATTATAACATACTCTAACCCAAAATAAATTTATACAATCCATTTACTGCCTCAAAGCATTGGTTGTGGGTTCTTATCCCATTTGGGACAAGATTTCAATAAGTATTTTTTTACACTTCTAAACATTCTTCATTCATCTCTAGGACTTTTAATCAATCAAATTCATTGTATTATAACATATTATAACCTAAAATAACTTTATACAATCCATTTACAGCCTCAAAGCATCTGTTGTGGGTTCTTATCCCATTTGAGACCAGATTTCAACAAGTCTTTCTTCACACTTCTAAACATTCTTCATCCATCTCTAGAACTTGTAATCAATCAAATTCATTGTATTATAACATATTCTAACCCAAAATAACTTTATACAAGCCATTTACTGCCTCAAAGCATTGGTTGTGGGTCTTATCCCATTTGGGACCAGATTTCAACAAGTCTTTCTTCACACTTCTAAACATTCTTCATCCATCTCTAGGACTTGTAATCAATCAAATTCATTGTATTATAACATAATCTAACCCAAAATAACTTTATACAAGCCTTTTACTGCCTCAAAGCATTGGTTGTGGGTTCTTATCCCATTTGGGACCAAATTTCAACAAGTCTTTCTTCACACTTCTAAAGATTCTTCATCCATCTCTAGCACTTGTAATCAATCAAATTCATTGTATTATAACATATTCTAACCCAAAATAACTTTATACAAGCCATTTACTGCCTCAAAGCATTGGTTGTGGGTTCTTATCTCATTTGGGACCAGATTTCAACAAGTCTTTCTTCACACTTCTAAACATTCTTCATCCATCTCTAGAACTTGTAATCAATCATATTCATTGTATTATAACATATTCTAACCCAAAATAACTTTATACAATCCATTTACAGCCTCAAAGCATTGGTTGTGGGTTCTTATCCCATTTGGGACAAGATTTCAATAAGTCTTTCTTCACACTTCTAAACATTCTTCATCCATCTCTAGGGCTTGTAATCAATCAAAATCATTGTATTATAACATACTCTAACCCAAAATAAATTTATACAAGCCATTTACTGCCTCAAAGCATTGGTTGTGGGTTCTTATCCCATTTGGGACCAGATTTCAATAAGTCTTTCTTCACACTTCTAAACATTCTTCATCCATCTCTAGGAGTTGTAATCAATCAAATTCATTGTATTATAACATAATCTAACCCAAAATAACTTTATACAAGCCATTTACTGCCTTAAAGCATTGGTTGTGGGTTCTTATCCGATTTGGGACCAGATTTCAATAAGTCTTTCTTCACACTTCTAAACATTCTTCATCCATCTCTAGAACTTGTAATCAATCAAATTCATTGTATTATAACATATTTTAACCCAAAATAACCTTATACAAGCCATTTACTGCCTCAAAGCAATGGTTGTGGGTTCTTATCCCATTTGGGACCAGATTTCAATAAGTCTTTCTTCACACTTCTAAACATTCTTCATCCATCTCTAGGGCTTTTAATCAATCAAATTCATTGTATTATAACATACTCTAACCCAAAATAAATTTATACAATCCATTTACTGCCTCAAAGCATTGGTTGTGGGTTCTTATCCCATTTGGGACAAGATTTCAATAAGTATTTTTTTACACTTCTAAAAATTCTTCATCCATCTCTAGGACTTTTAATCAATCAAATTCATTGTATTATAACATATTATAACCTAAAATAATTTTATACAATCCATTTACAGCCTCAAAGCATCTGTTGTGGGTTCTTATCCCATTTGAGACCAGATTTCAACAAGTCTTTCTTCACACTTCTAAACATTCTTCATCCATCTCTAGAACTTGTAATCAATCAAATTCATTGTATTATAACATATTCTAACCCAAAATAACTTTATACAAGCCATTTACTGCCTCAAAGCATTGGTTGTGGGTTCTTATCCCATTTGGGACCAGATTTCAACAAGTCTTTCTTCACACTTCTAAACATTCTTCATCCATCTCTAGGACTTGTAATCAATCAAATTAATTGTATTATAACATATTCTAACCTAAAATAACTTTATACAATCTATTTACAGCCTCAAAGCATTGGTTGTGGGTTCTTATCCCATTTGGCACCAAATTTCAACAAGTCTTTCTTCACACTTCTAAAGATTCTTCATCCATCTCTAGCACTTGTAATCAATCAAATTTATTGTATTATAACATATTCTAACCCAAAATAACTTTATACAAGCCATTTACTGCTTCAAAGCATTGGTTGTGGGTTCTTATCCCATTTGGGACCAGATTTCAACAAGTCTTTCTTCACACTTCTAAGCATTCTTCATCCATCTCTAGAACTTGTAATCAATCAAATTCATTGTATTATAACATATTCTAACCCAAAATAACTTTATACAAGCCATTTACTGCCACAAAGCATTAGTTGTGGGTTCTTATCCCATTTGGGACCAGATTTCAACAAGTCTTTCTTCACACTTCTAAACATTCTTCATCCATCTCTAGAACTTGTAATCAATCAAATTCATTGTATTATAACATATTCTAACCCAAAATAACTTTATACAAGCCATTTACTGCCTCAAAGCATTGGTTGTGGGTCTTATCCCATTTGGGACCAGATTTCAACAAGTCTTTCTTCACACTTCTAAACATTCTTCATCCATCTCTAGGACTTGTAATCAATCAAATTCATTGTATTATAACATAATCTAACCCAAAATAACTTTATACAAGCCTTTTACTGCCTCAAAGCATTGGTTGCGGGTTCTTATCCCATTTGGGACCAAATTTCAACAAGTCTTTCTTCACACTTCTAAAGATTCTTCATCCATCTCTAGCACTTGTAATCAATCAAATTCATTATATTATAACATATTCTAACCCAAAATAACTTTATACAAGCCATTTACTGCCTCAAAGCATTGGTTGTGGGTTCTTATCTCATTTGGGACCAGATTTTAACAAGTCTTTCTTCACACTTCTAAACATTCTTCATCCATCTCTAGAACTTGTAATCAATCATATTCATTGTATTATAACATATTCTAACCCAAAATAACTTTATACAATCCATTTACAGCCTCAAAGCATTGGTTGTGGGTTCTTATCCCATTTGGGACAAGATTTCAATAAGTCTTTCTTCACACTTCTAAACATTCTTCATCCATCTCTAGGGCTTGTAATCAATCAAAATCATTGTATTATAACATACTCTAACCCAAAATAAATTTATACAAGCCATTTACTGCCTCAAAGCATTGGTTGTGGGTTCTTATCCCATTTGGGACCAGATTTCAATAAGTCTTTCTTCACACTTCTAAACATTCTTCATCCATCTCTAGGAGTTGTAATCAATCAAATTCATTGTATTATAACATAATCTAACCCAAAATAACTTTATACAAGCCATTTACTGCCTCAAAGCATTGGTTGTGGGTTCTTATCCGATTTGGGACCAGATTTCAACAAGTCTTTCTTCACACTTCTAAACATTCTTCATCCATCTCTAGAACTTGTAATCAATCAAATTCATTGTATTATAACATATTTTAACCCAAAATAACCTTATACAAGCCATTTACTGCCTCAAAGCAATGGTTGTGGGTTCTTATCCCATTTGGGACCAGATTTCAATAAGTCTTTCTTCACACTTCTAAACATTCTTCATCCATCTCTAGGGCTTTTAATCAATCAAATTCATTGTATTATAACATACTCTAACCCAAAATAAATTTATACAATCCATTTACTGCCTCAAAGCATTGGTTGTGGGTTCTTATCCCATTTGGGACAAGATTTCAATAAGTATTTTTTTACACTTCTAAAAATTCTTCATCCATCTCTAGGACTTTTAATCAATCAAATTCATTGTATTATAACATATTATAACCTAAAATAATTTTATACAATCCATTTACAGCCTCAAAACATCTGTTGTGGGTTCTTATCCCATTTGAGACCAGATTTCAACAAGTCTTTCTTCACACTTCTAAACATTCTTCATCCATCTCTAGAACTTGTAATCAATCAAATTCATTGTATTATAACATATTCTAACCCAAAATAACTTTATACAAGCCATTTACTGCCTCAAAGCATTGGTTGTGGGTTCTTATCCCATTTGGGACCAGATTTCAACAAGTCTTTCTTCACACTTCTAAACATTCTTCATCCATCTCTAGGACTTGTAATCAATCAAATTAATTGTATTATAACATATTCTAACCTAAAATAACTTTATACAATCTATTTACAGCCTCAAAGCATTGGTTGTGGGTTCTTATCCCATTTGGCACCAAATTTCAACAAGTCTTTCTTCACACTTCTAAAGATTCTTCATCCATCTCTAGCACTTGTAATCAATCAAATTCATTGTATTATAACATATTCTAACCCAAAATAACTTTATACAAGCCATTTACTGCTTCAAAGCATTGGTTGTGGGTTCTTATCCCATTTGGGACCAGATTTCAACAAGTCTTTCTTCACACTTCTAAGCATTCTTCATCCATCTCTAGAACTTGTTCAATCAAATTCATTGTATTATAACATATTCTAACCCAAAATAACTTTATACAAGCCATTTACTGCCACAAAGCATTAGTTGTGGGTTCTTATCCCATTTGGGACCAGATTTCAACAAGTCTTTCTTCACACTTCTAAACATTCTTCATCCATCTCTAGAACTTGTAATCAATCAAATTCATTGTATTATAACATATTCTAACCCAAAATAACTTTATACAAGCCATTTACTGCCTCAAAGCATTGGTTGTGGGTCTTATCCCATTTGGGACCAGATTTCAACAAGTCTTTCTTCACACTTCTAAACATTCTTCATCCATCTCTAGGACTTGTAATCAATCAAATTCATTGTATTATAACATAATCTAACCCAAAATAACTTTATACAAGCCTTTTACTGCCTCAAAGCATTGGTTGCGGGTTCTTATCCCATTTGGGACCAAATTTCAACAAGTCTTTCTTCACACTTCTAAAGATTCTTCATCCATCTCTAGCACTTGTAATCAATCAAATTCATTATATTATAACATATTCTAACCCAAAATAACTTTATACAAGCCATTTACTGCCTCAAAGCATTGGTTGTGGGTTCTTATCTCATTTGGGACCAGATTTTAACAAGTCTTTCTTCACACTTCTAAACATTCTTCATCCATCTCTAGAACTTGTAATCAATCATATTCATTGTATTATAACATATTCTAACCCAAAATAACTTTATACAATCCATTTACAGCCTCAAAGCATTGGTTGTGGGTTCTTATCCCATTTGGGACAAGATTTCAATAAGTCTTTCTTCACACTTCTAAACATTCTTCATCCATCTCTAGGGCTTGTAATCAATCAAAATCATTGTATTATAACATACTCTAACCCAAAATAAATTTATACAAGCCATTTACTGCCTCAAAGCATTGGTTGTGGGTTCTTATCCCATTTGGGACCAGATTTCAATAAGTCTTTCTTCACACTTCTAAACATTCTTCATCCATCTCTAGGAGTTGTAATCAATCAAATTCATTGTATTATAACATAATCTAACCCAAAATAACTTTATACAAGCCATTTACTGCCTCAAAGCATTGGTTGTGGGTTCTTATCCGATTTGGGACCAGATTTCAACAAGTCTTTCTTCACACTTCTAAACATTCTTCATCCATCTCTAGAACTTGTAATCAATCAAATTCATTGTATTATAACATATTTTAACCCAAAATAACCTTATACAAGCCATTTACTGCCTCAAAGCAATGGTTGTGGGTTCTTATCCCATTTGGGACCAGATTTCAATAAGTCTTTCTTCACACTTCTAAACATTCTTCATCCATCTCTAGGGCTTTTAATCAATCAAATTCATTGTATTATAACATACTCTAACCCAAAATAAATTTATACAATCCATTTACTGCCTCAAAGCATTGGTTGTGGGTTCTTATCCCATTTGGGACAAGATTTCAATAAGTATTTTTTTACACTTCTAAAAATTCTTCATCCATCTCTAGGACTTTTAATCAATCAAATTCATTGTATTATAACATATTATAACCTAAAATAATTTTATACAATCCATTTACAGCCTCAAAACATCTGTTGTGGGTTCTTATCCCATTTGAGACCAGATTTCAACAAGTCTTTCTTCACACTTCTAAACATTCTTCATCCATCTCTAGAACTTGTAATCAATCAAATTCATTGTATTATAACATATTCTAACCCAAAATAACTTTATACAAGCCATTTACTGCCTCAAAGCATTGGTTGTGGGTTCTTATCCCATTTGGGACCAGATTTCAACAAGTCTTTCTTCACACTTCTAAACATTCTTCATCCATCTCTAGGACTTGTAATCAATCAAATTAATTGTATTATAACATATTCTAACCTAAAATAACTTTATACAATCTATTTACAGCCTCAAAGCATTGGTTGTGGGTTCTTATCCCATTTGGCACCAAATTTCAACAAGTCTTTCTTCACACTTCTAAAGATTCTTCATCCATCTCTAGCACTTGTAATCAATCAAATTCATTGTATTATAACATATTCTAACCCAAAATAACTTTATACAAGCCATTTACTGCTTCAAAGCATTGGTTGTGGGTTCTTATCCCATTTGGGACCAGATTTCAACAAGTCTTTCTTCACACTTCTAAGCATTCTTCATCCATCTCTAGAACTTGTAATCAATCAAATTCATTGTATTATAACATATTCTAACCCAAAATAACTTTATACAAGCCATTTACTGCCACAAAGCATTGGTTGTGGGTTCTTATCCCATTTGGGACCAGATTTCAACAAGTCTTTCTTCACACTTCTAAACATTCTTCATCCATCTCTAGAACTTGTAATCAATCAAATTCATTGTATTATAATATATTCTAACCCAAAATAACTTTATACTAGCCATTTACTGCCTCAAAGCATTGGTTGTGGGTTCTTATCCCATTTGAGACCAGATTTCAACAAGTCTTTCTTCACACTTCTAAACATTCTTCATCCATCTCTAGAACTTGTAATCAATCAAATTCATTGTATTATAACATATTCTAACCCAAAATAACTTTATACAAGCCATTTACTGCCTCAAAGCATTGGTTGTGGGTTCTTATCCCATTTGGGACAAGATTTCAATAAGTCTTCCTTCACACTTCTAAACATTCTTCATCCATCTCTAAGGCTTGTAATCAATCAAATTCATTGTATTATAACATACTCTAACCCAAAATAAATTTATACAAGCCATTTACTGCTTCAAAGCATTGGTTGTGGGTTCTTATCCCATTTGGGACCAGATTTCAATAAGTCTTTCTTCACACTTCTAAACATTCTTCATCCATCTCTAGAACTTTTAATCAATCAAATTCATTGTATTATAACATATTCTAACCCAAAATAACTTTATACAAGCCATTTACTGCCTCAAAGCATTGGTTGTGGGTTCTTATCCCATTTGGGACCAGATTTCAACAAGTCTTTCTTCACACTTCTAAACATTCTTCATCCATCTCTAGAACTTGTAATCAATCAAATTCATTGTATTATAACATATTCTAACCCAAAATAACTTTATACAAGCCATTTACTGCCTCAAACCATTGGTTGTGGGTTCTTATCCCATTTGGGACAAGATTTCAATAAGTCTTTCTTCACACTTCTAAACATTCTTCATCCATCTCTAGGGCTTGTAATCAATCAAATTCATTGTATTATAACATACTCTAACCCAAAATAAATTTATACAATCCATTTTCTGCCTCAAAGCATTGGTTGTGGGTTCTTATCCCATTTGGGACCAGATTTCAATAAGTATTTTTTTACACTTCTAAACATTCTTCATCCATGTCTAGCACTTGTAATCAATCAAATTTATTGTATTATAACATATTTTAACCCAAAATAACCTTATACGAGCCATTTACTGCCTCAAAGCAATGGTTGTGGGTTCTTATCCCATTTGGGACCAGATTTCAATAAGTCTTTCTTCGCACTTCTAGACATTCTTCATCCATCTCTAGCACTTGTAATCAATCAAATTCATTGTATTATAACATATTATAACCTAAAATAACTTTATACAATCCATTTACAGCCTCAAAGCATTGGTTGTGGGTTCTTATCCCATTTGGCACCAAATTTCAACAAGTCTTTCTTCACACTTCTAAAGATTCTTCATCCATCTCTAGCACTTGTAATCAATCAAATTCATTGGATTATAACATATTCTAACCCAATATAACTTTATACAAGCCATTTACTGCCTCAAAGCATTGGTTGTGGGTTCTTATCCCATTTGGGACCTTATTTCAATAAGTCTTTCTTGACACTTCTAAACATTCTTCATCCATCTCTAGGACTTGTAATCAATCAAATTCATTGTATTATAACATAATCTAACCCAAAATAAATTTATACAAGCCATTTACTGCCTCAAAGCATTGGTTGTGGGTTCTTATCCCATTTGGGACCAGATTTCAATAAGTCTTTCTTCACACTTCTAAACATTCTTCATCCATCTCTAGGACTTTTAATCAATCAAATTCATTGTATTATAACATATTCTAACCCAAAATAACTTTATACAAGCCATTTACTGCCTCAAAGCATTGGTTGTGGGTTCTTATCCCATTTGGGACCAGATTTCAACAAGTCTTTCTTCACACTTCTAAACATTCTTCATCCATCTCTAGAACTTGTAATCAATCAAATTCATTGTATTATAACATATTCTAACCCAAAATAACTTTATACAAGCCATTTACTGCCTCAAAGCATTGGTTGTGGGTTCTTATCCTATTTGGGACCAGATTTCAACAAGTCTTTCTTCACACTTCTAAACATTCTTCATCCATCTCTAGAACTTGTAATCAATCAAATTCATTGTATTATAACATATTCTAACCCAAAATAACCTTATACAAGCCATTTACTGCCTCAAAGCAATGGTTGTGGGTTCTTATCCCATTTGGGACCAGATTTCAATAAGTTTTTCTTCACACTTCTAGACATTCTTCATCCATCTCTAGCACTTGTAATCAATCAAATTCATTGTATTATAACATATTCTAACCTAAAATAACTTTATACAATCCATTTACAGCCTCAAAGCATTGGTTGTGGGTTCTTATCTCATTTGGGACCAAATTTCAACAAGTCTTTCTTCATACTTCTAAAGATTCTTCATCCATCTCTAGCACTTGTAATCAATCAAATTCATTGTATTATAACATATTCTAACCCAATATAACTTTATACAAGCCATTTACTACCTCAAAGCATTGGTTGTGGGTTCTTATCCTATTTGGGACAAGATTTCAATAAGTCTTTCTTCACACTTCTAAACATTCTTCATCCATCTCTAGGGCTTGTAATCAATCAAATTCATTGAATTATAACATACTCTAACCCAAAATAAATGTATACAATCCATTTACTGCCTCAAAGCATTGGTTGTGGGTTCTTATCCCATTTAGGACCAGATTTCAATAAGTATATTTTTACACTTCTAAACATTCTTCATCCATGTCTAGCACTTGTAATCAATCAAATTTATTGTATTATAACATATTCTAACCTAAAATAACCTTATACAAGCCATTTACTGCCTCAAAGCAATGGTTGTGGGTTCTTATCCTATTTGGGACCAGATTTCAATAAGTCTTTCTTCACACTTCTAGACATTCTTCATCCATCTCTAGCACTTGTAATCAATCAAATTCATTGTATTATTACATATTCTAACCTAAAATAACTTTATACAATCCATTTACTATTGAGCAAGAAGATGTTATCTCCGCCTTACCATTGATCACACTCGTCCGTACGACCGTCCGTACGAGTTAGCTCCGAGTTGTCCGTACGAGTTGTCCGTACGGGTCATCACGAATTTATCTCGGGCCAACTTCAATCCATCTCGAGTCTTAGTTGCTGTTGGGCCTTATACACACACCAAAGAAGCTCCTTGAAGCTGAAGCGCATCCTTTATGACCGTTGGAGCCATTTTAAGTCAATGGTCACATGTTTTGTTAAGAACAAGAGATGTCACTTTCACTTGGCAAGTTGTGCCGAAAATATCTTGTTGCATTGTATAGTTTATTCATTTTGTAATGTTATAAGTAGCTTGTACCTAGGATCCTAATGAAGTAAGAAGAGAGACTTTCTCTTTCTCCAAAACCCTATTCTCGCTTCTACTCTCACCTATCCTCTTCATTCTTCTTCACTTCCGCTTATTCTTCTCCTTGTTCTTGTCGATCTTAATCTTAAATTCTTACATGGTATCAGAGCCAGGTTTCTCTTAATCTCATTCTCTCCTTGTTCGTTACTTATTTCTCAAACCTTTTTCCTTTTTTAAACCAAAGCTCCAACCATCGGCTCCTTTATTCTCGCCATGGACCCAACTAAAGCTTTGGTTCTCCCTACTACCCTCAAAGGAGGAAACTACTTGCTGTGGTCAAGAACCACCAAAACCGCATTATGCGGTCGAGGCCTTTGGAATCATATCTCGAAAGGAGAAGCACCAAAGGAGACAACTACCAAAGATGGAAAGGAGACACTCCTCATCGATGAAGAAAAGTGGTTTCAAGAAGACCAAACTGTTCTTGCCTATCTTCAAAACTCGCTTGAAGCTTCTATTCTTGAGGCATATTCCTATTGCGAGACAGCAAAAGATCTATGGGATACGCTCCAGAAGGTTTATGGAGACACCGCAAACCTTCATCGCGTCTTTGAAGTCAAAAAGGCCATCAATGAGTTGAGTCAAGGAGATATGGAGTTCAAGCAACACTTTGGCAAGTTCAGGTCTTTGTGGGCTGAACTTGAAATGCTGCGCCCAAGCTCTATAGATCCGGCTGTCCTGAATGAGAGGCGAGAGCAAGACAAAGTGTTTGGCTTGCTACTTACCTTGAACCCTTGTTTCAATGGTCTTATCAAGCACATTCTAAGAGCTGAAAAACTCCAAAGTCTTGAAGAAGTATGCTCTCAGATTCAAAAAGAAGAAGGGTCTCTCGAGCTCTTTGGAGGTAAAGGTGAGCTAGTCACGGCCAACAAAGGTGAACTTGCAACCGCCAACAAAGGGTACTACAAGAATGACTCCAACAACAACAAGAAGGGGTCATACAACTCACGGTGGTGTGACCATTGTAAATTCAAAGGTCACACGAGAGAGACTTGTTGGAAGCTCAATCCCCATCTCCGACCAGAAGGAGGAAGGAGGGAGCCTCGAGCACATGTAGCAACCGAGACTCAAGACAAAACTCATGAGGGAAGCGGTGCGGCTTTAGCAGCATCTTCGGAGCTCGTGAGAAGATCTGACCTTGATGCACTCATTAAGGCCTTAAAGGAGTCCACCGGTAAAAACTATCATGCTCTTACTACTTCTAAGCATACTAAACCTCTCATTGTAGATTCCGGAGCATCACATCATATGATTAGCGATTCTAGTCTCATTAGTAACATTAAACCGGCTGAAGGAAATGTCATTATAGCTAATGGATCTAAAGTACCGGTTAAAGGGATTGGAACCTTAGAATTGTTTGATAGGCACTCTAAAGCTTTTTACATGCCTAACTTCACTTCTAATCTCCTATCCGTAAAAAAGGCTACTAGTGATCTTAATTGTTATGCAATTTTTGGGCCTAATGATGTATACTTTCAGGATATTGACACAAGCAAGATGCTTGGTCAAGGAGGTACTAAGGATGGTCTTTATGTGCTTGAGGATACTAAGCTTGCTGCTCCTTTATCTACTTATCTTAGTTCTTTTCTTGCTAGTACTAATAATGCTATTTGGCATGCTCGCTTAGGACACCCTCACTCTCGTGCTTTAAGATTATTATTACCTAATGTTTCTTTTAAATCCGATGAATGTGAGGCTTGTATTCTTGGAAAACATTGCAAATCCGTGTTTCCAAAATCTAGTACTATTTATGAACAATGTTTTGACTTGATTCATTCGGATGTGTGGACTTCTCCTTGTCAATCTAGAGAAGGCCATAAGTATTTTGTCACTTTTATTGATGAAAAATCTAAGTTCACTTGGTTAACTCTTCTTCCAACAAAAGATAGGGTCCTTGAAGCTTTTATAAATTTTCAAACTTATGTTACTAACCACTATAATGCCAAGATTAAAATCTTAAGATCAGATAATGGTGGTGAATACACAAGTCAAGCTTTTAAACTTCATCTCCTCAAACATGGGATCATCCACCAAACAAGTTGCCCTTACACCCCACAACAAAATGGAGTTGCGGAGAGGAAGAATCGACACCTTATGGAAGTTGCCCGGTCCATGATGTTCCACAATAATGTTCCTAAACGTTTTTGGAGTGATGCTGTAGCTTCCGCATGTTACCTAATCAACCGTATCCCCACAAAAGTGTTACACGATGTCTCCCCGTATGAGGTACTAAACAAAATTAAACCTACCATTAATCACTTACGCGTGTTTGGGTGTGTTTGCTATGTCTTAATTCCAGGAGAGATGCGAAACAAGCTTGATGCAAAGAGTTTGAAAGGAATGTTCATTGGGTACTCCATCACACAAAAGGGATACAAATGTTATGTTCCGGAAACCAAACGTGTTCATGTGTCTCGTGATGTGAAATTCATTGAATCTAAGGGCTTTTATGATGAAAGAAATTGGGAGGAGATTCAAGATTTAGCTTACTCCTCTTCGGATAGAGCTACTAACCTCAAGATACTCCTTGAGCGCCTTGGTGTCACCAACAATGATGTGCCATCCTCACCCACTACACATGATCAAGATTCAGATAATACACCTCATGAAGAAGAAGTCTTCAATGAAGATGTATCACTTGATGAACATGTAAATCAAGATGAGGAAGCACGACAATCCGAAGACATCGTTCCACCACAAGAGAGTAATAATGATGACCCGGACGAGCCCATTCCCCTAAGGAGAAGCCAACGTATACGGTCGCATCCGGATACTTGGAAGAACAACCGAGTCTACTACAACAACAATGTCGTGGCTCACCCTATCCAAGCCGTGTGCACTCTTGCCCATCTTCCACCGGAACACCAAGCCTTCCTTACAAGTATTGATGAACATTGGATTCCTCAAACCTATGAAGAGGCCAAAGAACACAAAGTTTGGAGAGATGCGGTTGCTGAAGAGACAAAAGCCATGGAAATCAACAATACATGGGATGAGGCAACACTTCCTCACGGCAAGAAGGCGGTCACTTCCCGGTGGTTATTTACTATCAAGTACAAGAGTGACGGGGGGATAGAACGCTACAAAGCGAGACTCGTGGCTAGAGGGTTTACACAAACTTATGGCGAGGACTATCTAGACACATTTGCTCCGGTGGCAAAACTTCACACGGTAAGGGTTGTGCTTTCCTTAGCTACTAACTTGGAATGGGATCTTTGGCAGATGGACGTAAAGAATGCGTTTCTTCAAGGAGAACTCGAAGATGAAGTTTACATGAAGCCACCTCCGGGACTAGAAAATACTATCGCTCCGGGAAATGTATTCAAACTTAAGAAAGCCATCTACGGACTAAAGCAATCGCCAAGAGCTTGGTACCACAAACTAAGTACTACATTACTTGAGAGAGGGTTCAAACGATCCGAGGCTGATCACACACTCTTCACCATTCAAAGCCAAAAAGGTATTATAGTCATTCTCGTTTATGTAGATGATATTATCATCTCCGGGAATGACAAGGTAGGTATTCAAAGTACTAAAGAATTTCTAAACTCTGTATTTGATATTAAAGATTTAGGTGAACTCAAATATTTCCTTGGGATAGAAGTTTGTAGATCAAAGGAAGGTCTCTTCTTATCTCAAAGGAAATATGCTCTTGATTTGTTGAATGAAGCAGGGAAACTAGGATCTAAACCAGCTAATACACCTCTTGAAGATGCATATAAGACTAAGGGGGAGCATGAGAATGAACCGTTTGAAGATGCCCCTCAATATCGTCGCATGGTCGGTAAGCTTATATACTTAACTATCACGCGGCCTGACATATGTTATGCAGTGAATCAAGTAAGCCAACACATGCAAGGCCCTACTACACATCATTGGAACATGGTCAATCGGATATTGAAATACATCAAAGGAGCTCCGGGCCAAGGAATTTGGATGGGATGCAACGGAAACACCGAGTTGGTAGGCTATTGTGACGCGGACTATGCGGGTGATCGAAGTGATAGACGCTCCACAACCGGCTATTGCACTTTCATAGGAGGGAATCTTGTCACATGGAAGAGTAAGAAGCAAAAGGTGGTATCTCTTTCAAGCGCTGAATCCGAGTATAGAGCTATGAGGAAGCTCACTACCGAGTTGATGTGGCTCAAGGCTCTTCTCAAGGATCTTGGTGTTGAGTCATCCAAACCAATCACAATGCATTGTGATAATGAAGCAGCCATACACATTGCGTCAAATTCAGTGTTCCATGAACGTACAAAGCATATAAAGGTTGATTGCCATAAAGTCCGGGAACAAATTAGACTTGGAGTCGTTCTACCATGCTATACCGAGAGCTCCGAGCAACTTGCGGATGTGTTCACCAAGGCAGCCGATGCGAAGACATGTGAGTACATTCATGATAAGCTCGGACTTAGAGACTTCACAAGGCCATGAGTTTCTTGTTCTTTCCCACACTCTTTTTCCCTTATGAGAAATTTTTCCCAAGTGGTTTTATTCTCTAAGGTTTTTAATGAGGTGGGAGCTCATGGTTCAAGCTTCACCTTCTGACTCATTCAGTTAAAGCTTGAGGGGGAGTATTGAGCAAGAAGATATTATCTCCGCCTTACCAATGATCACACTCGTCCGTACGACCGTCCGTACGAGTTAGCTCCGAGTTGTCAGTACGAGTTGTCCGTACGGGTCATCACGAATTTATCTCGGGCCAACTTCAATCCATCTCGAGTCTTAGTTGCTGTTGGGCCTTATACACACACCAAAGAAGCTCCTAGAAGCTGAAGCGCATCCTTTGGAGCCATTTTAAGTCAATGGTCACATGTTTTGTTAAGAACAAGAGATGTCACTTTCACTTGGCAAGTTGTGCCGAAAATATCTTGTTGCATTGTATAGTTTATTCATTTTGTAATGTTATAAGTAGCTTGTACCTAGGATCCTAATGAAGTAAGAAGAGAGACTTTCTCTTTCTCCAAAACCCTATTCTCGCTTCTACTCTCACCTATCCTCTTCATTCTTCTTCACTTCCGCTTATTCTTCTCCTTGTTCTTATCGATCTTAATCTTAAATTCTTTCATTTACAGCCTCAAAGCATTTGTTGTGGGTTCTTATCCCATTTGGGACCAAATTTCAACAAGTCTTTCTTCACACTTCTAAAGATTCTTCATCCATCTCTAGCACTTGTAATCAATCAAATTCATTGTATTATAACATATTCTAACCCAAAATAACTTTATACAAGCCGTTTACTGCCTCAAAGCATTGGTTATGGGTTCTTATCCCATTTGGGACCAGATTTCAATAAGTCTTTCTTCACACTTCTAAACATTCTTCATCCATCTCTAGAACTTGTAATCAATCAAATTCATTGTATTATAACATAATCTAACCCAAAATAACTTTATACAAGCCTTTTACTGCCTTAAAGCATTGATTGTGGGTTCTTATCCCATTTGGGACCAGATTTCAATAAGTCTTTCTTCACACTTCTAAACATTCTTCATCCATCTCCCGGACTTGTAATTAATCAAATTCATTGTATTATAACATATTCTAACCAAAAATAACTTTATACAAGCCATTTACTGCCTCAAATCATTGGTTGTGGGTGCTTATCCCATTTGGGACCAGATTTCAATAAGTCTTTCTTCACACTTCTAAACATTCTTCATCCATCTCTAGGGCTTGTAATCAATCAAATTCATTGTATTATAACATATTCTAACCCAATATAACTTTATACAAGCCATTTACTGCCTCAAAGCATTGGTTGTGGATTCTTATCCCATTTGGGACCAGATTTCAATAAGTCTTTCTTGACACTTCTAAACATTCTTCATCCATCTCTAGGACTTGTAATCAGTCAAATTCATTGTATTATTACATAATCTAACCCAAAATAACTTTATACAAGCCATTTACTGCCTCAAAGCATTGGTTGTGGGTTCTTATCCCATTTGGGACCAGATTTCAATAAGTCTTTCTTCACACTTCTAAACATTCTTCATCCATCTCTAGGACTTTTAATCAATCAAATTCATTGTATTATAACATATTCTAACCCAAAATAACTTTATACAAGCCATTTGCTGCCTCAAAGTATTGGTTGTGGATTCTTATCCCCTTTGGGACCAGATTTCAACAAGTCTTTCTTCACACTTCTAAACATTCTTCATCCATCTCTGGAACTTGTAATCAATCAAATTCATTGTATTATAACATATTCTAACCCAAAATAACTTTATACAAGCCATTTACTGCCTCAAAGCATTGGTTGTGGGTTCTTATCCCATTTGGGACAAGATTTCAATAAGTCTTTCTTCACACTTCTAAACATTCTTCATCCATCTCTAGGGCTTGTAATCAATCAAATTCATTGTATTATAACATATTATAACCCAAAATAACTTTATAAAATCCATTTACTACCTCAAAGCATTGGTTGTGGGTTCTTATCCCATTTGGGACCAGATTTCAATAAGTATTTCTTTACACTTCTAAACATTCTTCATCCATGTCTAGCACTTGTAATCAATCAAATTTATTGTATTATAACATATTCTAACCCAAAATAACCTTACACAAGCCATTTACTGCCTCAAAGCAATGGTTGTGGGTTCTTATCCCATTTGGGACCAGATTTCAATAAGTCTTTCTTCACACTTCTAGACATTCTTCATCCATCTCTAGCACTTGTAATCAATCAAATTCATTGTATTATAACATATTCTAACCTAAAATAACTTTATACAATCCATTTACAGCCTCAAAGCATTGGTTGTGGGTTCTTATCCCATTTGGGACCAAATTTCAACAAGTCTTTCTTCACACTTCTAAAGATTCTTCATCCATCTCTAGGACTTGTAATCAATCAAATTCATTGTATTATAACATATTCTAACCCAAACTAACTTTATACAAGCCATATACTGCCTCAAAGCATTGGTTTTGGGTTCTTATCCCATTTGGGACCCGATTTCAACAAGTCTTTCTTCACACTTCTGAACATTCTTCATCCATCTCTAGCACTTGTAATCAATCAAATTCATTGTATTATAACAAATTCTAACCCAAAATAACTTTATACAAGCCATTTACTGCCTCAAAGCATTGGTTGTGGGTTCTTATCCCATTTGGGACCAGATTTCAATAAGTCTTTCTTCACACTTCTAATAATTCTTCATCCATCTCTAGCACTTGTAATCAATCAAATTCATTGTATTATAACATATTCTAACCCAAAATAACTTTATACAATCCATTTACAGCCTCAAAGCATTGGTTGTGGGTTCTTATCCCATTTGGGACCAAATTTCAACAAGTCTTTCTTCACACTCCTAAACATTCTTCATCCATGTCTAGCACTTGTAATCAATCAAATTCATTGTATTATAACATATTCTAACCCAAAATAACCTTATACAAGCCATTTACTGCCTCAAAGAATTGGTTGTGGGTTCTTATCCCATTTGGGACCAGATTTCAACAAGTCTTTCTTCACACTTCTAAACATTCTTCATCCATCTCTAGGACTTGTAATCAATCAAATTCATTGTATTATAACATAATCTAACCCAAAATAACTTTATACAAGCCTTTTACTGCCTCAAAGCATTGGTTGTGGGTTCTTATCCCATTTGGGACCAAATTTCAACAAGTCTTTCTTCACACTTCTAAAGATTCTTCATCCATCTCTAGCACTTGAAATCAATCAAATTCATTGTATGATAACATATTCTAACCCAAAATAACTTTATACAAGCCATTTACTGCCTCAAAGCATTGGTTGTGGGTTCTTATCCCATTTGGGACCAGATTTCAACAAGTCTTTCTTCACACTTCTAAACATTCTTCATCCATCTCTAGAACTTGTAATCAATCAAATTCATTGTATTATAACATATTCTAACCCAAAATAACTTTATACAAGCCATTTACTGCCTCAAAGCATTGGTTGTGGGTTCTTATCCCATTTGGGACCAGATTTCAACAAGTCTTTCTTCACACTTCTAAACATTCTTCATCCATCTCTAGAACTTGTAATCAATCAAATTCATTGTATTATAACATAATCTAACCCAAAATAACTTTATACAAGCCTTTTACTGCCTCAAAGCATTGGTTGTAGGTTCTTATCCCATTTGGGACCAAATTTCAACAAGTCTTTCTTCACACTTCTAAACATTCTTCATCCATCTCTAGCGCTTGTAATCAATCAAATTCATTGTATTATAACATATTCTAACCCAAAATAACTTTATACAAGCCATTTACTGATTCAAAGCATTGGTTGTGGGTTCTTATCCCTTTTGGGACCAGATTTCAACAAGTCTTTCTTCACACTTCTAAACATTCTTCATCCATCTCTAGGACTTGTAATCAATCAAATTCATTGTATTATAACATAATCTAACCAAAAATAACTTTATACAAGCCTTTTACTGCCTCAAAGCATTGGTTGTGGGTTCTTATCCCATTTGGGACCAAATTTCAACAAGTCTTTCTTCACACTTCTAAAGATTCTTCATCCATCTCTAGCACTTGTAATCAATCAAATTCATTGTATTATAACATATTCTAACCCAAAATAACTTTATACAAGCCATTTACTGCCTCAAAGCATTGGTTGTGGGTTCTTATCCCATTTGAGACCAGATTTCAACAAGTCTTTCTTCACACTTCTAAACATTCTTCATCCATCTCTAGAACTTGTAATCAATCAAATTCATTGTATTATAACATATTCTAACCCAAAATAACTTTATACAAGCCATTTACTGCCTCAAAGAATTGGTTGTGGGTTCTTATCCCATTTGGGACCAGATTTCAATAAGTCTTTCTTCACACTTCTAGACATTCTTCATCCATCTCTAGCACTTGTAATAAATCAAATTCATTGTATTATAACATATTCTAACCTAAAATAACTTTATACGATCCATTTACAGCCTCAAAGCATTGGTTGTGGGTTCTTATCCCATTTGGGACCAAATTTCAACAAGTCTTTCTTCACACTTCTAAAGATTCTTCATCCATCTCTAGCACTTGTAATCAATCAAATTCATTGTATTATAACATATTCTAACCCAAAATAACTTTATATAAGCCGTTTACTGTCTCAAAGCATTGGTTGTGGGTTCTTATCCTATTTGGGACCAGATTTCAATTAGTCTTTCTTCACACTTCTAAACATTCTTCATCCATCTCTAGGACCTGTAATCAATCAAATTCATTGTATTATAACATAATCTAACCCAAAATAACTTTATACAAGCCATTTACTGCCTCAAAGCATTGATTGTGGGTTCTTATCCCATTTGAGACCAGATTTCAACAAGTCTTTCTTCACACTTCTAAACATTCTTCATCCATCTCTAGGACTTGTAATTAATCAAATTCATTGTATTATAATATATTCTAACCCAAAATAACTTTATACAAGCCATTTACTGCCTCAAAGCATTGGTTGTGGGTTCTTATCCCATTTGGGACAAGATTTCAATAAGTCTTTCTTCACACTTCTAAACATTCTTCATCCATCTCTAGGGCTTGTAATCAATCAAATTCATTGTATTATAACATATTCTAACCGAAAATAACTTTATAAAATCCATTTACTGCCTCAAAGCATTGGTTGTGGGTTCTTATCCCATTTGGGACCAGATTTCAATAAGTCTTTCTTCACACTTCTAGACATTCTTCATCCATCTCTAGCACTTGTAATCAATCAAATTCATTGTATTATAACATATTCTTACCCAAAATAACTTTATACAATCCATTTACAGCCTCAAAGCATTGGTTGTGGGTTCTTATCCCATTTGGGACCAAATTTCAACAAGTCTTTCTTCACACTCCTAAACATTCTTCATCCATGTCTAGCACTTGTAATCAATCAAATTCATTGTATTATAACATAATCTAACCCAAAATAACCTTATACAAGCCATTTACTGCCTCAAAGCATTGGTTGTGGGTTCTTATCCCATTTGGGACCAGATTTCAACAAGTCTTTCTTCACACTTCTAAACATTCTTCATCCATCTCTAGGACTTGTAATCAATCAAATTCATTGTATTATAACATAATCTAACCCAAAATAACTTTATACAAGCCTTTTACTGCCTCAAAGCATTGGTTGTGGGTTCTTATCCCATTTGGGACCAGATTTCAACAAGTCTTTCTTCACACTTCTAAAGATTCTTCATCCATCTCTAGCACTTGTAATCAATCAAATTCATTGTATTATAACATATTCTAACCCAAAATAACTTTATACAAGCCATTTACTGCCTCAAAGCATTGGTTGTGGGTTCTTATCCCATTTGGGACCAGATTTCAACAAGTCTTTCTTCACACTTCTAAACATTCTTCATCCATCTCTAGAACTTGTAATCAATCAAATTCATTGTATTATAACATATTCTAACCCAAAATAACTTTATACAAGCCATTTACTGCCTCAAAGCATTGGTTGTGGGTTCTTATCCCATTTGGGACCAGATTTCAACAAGTCTTTCTTCACACTTCTAAACATTCTTCATCCATCTCTAGAACTTGTAATCAATCAAATTCATTGTATTATAACATAATCTAACCCAAAATAACTTTATACAAGCCTTTTACTGCCTCAAAGCATTGGTTGTGGGTTCTTATCCCATTTGGGACCAAATTTCAACAAGTCTTTCTTCACACTTCTAAAGATTCTTCATCCATCTCTAGCGCTTGTAATCAATCAAATTCATTGTATTATAACATATTCTAACCCAAAATAACTTTATACAAGCCATTTACTGCCTCAAAGCATTGGTTGTGGGTTCTTATCCCATTTGAGACCAGATTTCAACAAGTCTTTCTTCACACTTCTAAAGATTCTTCATCCATCTCTAGCACTTGTAATCAATCAAATTCATTGTATTATACCATATTCTAAACCAAAATAACTTTATACAAGCCATTTACTGCCTCAAAGCATTGGTTGTGGGTTCTTATCCCATTTGGGACCATATTTCAACAAGTCTTTCTTCACACTTCTAAACATTCTTCATCCATCTCTAGAACTTGTAATCAATCAAATTCATTGTATTATAACATATTCTAACCCAAAATAACTTTATACAAGCCATTTACTGCCTCAAAGCATTGGTTGTGGGTTCTTATCCCATTTGGGACCAGATTTCAATAAGTCTTTCTTCACACTTCTAGACATTCTTCATCCATCTCTAGCACTTGTAATAAATCAAATTCATTGTATTATAAGATATTCTAACCTAAAATAACTTTATACAAGCCATTTACTGCCTCAAAGCATTGGTTGTGGGTTCTTATCCCATTTGAGACCAAATTTCAACAAGTCTTTCTTCACACTTCTAAACCATCTTCATCCATCTCTAGCACTTGTAATCAATCAAATTCATTGTATTATAACATATTATAACCCAAAATAACTTTATACAAGCCATTTACTGCCTCAAAGCATTGGTTGTGGGTTCTTATCCCATTTGGGACCAGATTTCAATAAGTCTTTCTTCACACTTATAAACATTCTTCATCCATCTCTAGGACTTGTAATCAATCAACTTTATTGTATTATAACATATTCTAACCCAAAGTAACTTTATACAAACCATTTACTGCCTCAAAGCATTGGTTGTGGGTTCTTATCCCATTTGGGACCAGATTTCAACAAGTCTTTCTTCACACTTCTAAACATTCTTCATCCATCTCTAGCACTTGTAATCAATCAAATTCATTGTATTATAACATATTCTAACCCAAAATAACTTTATACAAGCCATTTACTGCCTCAAAGCATTGGTTGTGGGTTCTTATCCCATTTGGGACCAGATTTCAATAAGTCTTTCTTCACACTTCTAAACATTCTTCATCCATCTCTAGCACTTGTAATCAATCAAATTCATTGTATTATAACATATTCTAACCCAAAATAACTTTATACAATCCATTTACAGCCTCAAAGCATTGGTTGTGGGTTCTTATCCCATTTGGGACCAGATTTCAACAAGTCTTTCTTCACACTTCTAAACATTCTTCATCCATCTTTAGCACTTGTAAAAAATCAAATTCATTGTATTATAACATATTATAACCCAAAATAACTTTATACAAGCCATTTACATCCTCAAAGCATTAGTTGTGGGTTCTTATCCCATTTGGGACCAGATTTCAACAAGTCTTTCTTCACACTTGTAAACATTCTTCATCCATCTCTAGCACTTCTAATCAATCAAATTCATTGTATTATAACATAATCTAACCAAAAATAACTTTATACAAGCCATTTACTGCCTCAAAGCAATGGTTGTGGGTTCTTATCCCATTTGGGAGCAAATTTCAACAAGCCTTTCTTCACACTTCTAAACATTCTTCATCCATCTCTAGGACTTGTAATCGATCAAATTCATTTTATTATAACATATTCTAAGCCAAAATAACATTATACAAGCCATTTACTGCCTCAAAGCATTGGTTGTGGGTTCTTATCCCATTTGGGACCAGATTTCAACAAGTCTTTCTTCACACTTCTAAATATTCTTCATCCATCTCTAGGGGTTGTAATCAATCAAATTCATTGTATTATAACATATTCTAACCCAAAATAACTTTATACAAGCCATTTACTGCCTCAAAGCATTGGTTGTGGGTTCTTATCCCATTTGGGACCAGATTTCAACAAGTCTTTCTTCACACTTCTAAACATTCTTCATCCATCTCTAGCACTTGTAATCAATCAAATTCATTGTATTATAACATATTCTAACCCAAAATAACTTTATACAAGCCATTTACTGCCTCAAAGCATTGGTTGTGGGTTCTTATCCCATTTGGGACCAGATTTCAACAAGTCTTTCTTCACACTTCTAAACATTCTTCATCCATCTCTAGCACTTGTAATCAATCAAATTCATTGTATTATAACATATTCTAACCCAAAATAACTTTATACAAGCCATTTACTGCCTCAAAGCATTGGTTGTGGGTTCTTATCCCATTTGGGACCAGATTTCAACAAGTCTTTCTTCACACTTCTAAACATTCTTCATCCATCTCTAGCACTTGTAATCAATCAAATTCATTGTATTATAACATATTCTAACCCAAAATAACTTTATACAAGCCATTTACTGCCTCAAAGCATTGGTTGTGGGTTCTTATCCCATTTGGGACCAGATTTCAACAAGTCTTTCTTCACACTTCTAAACATTCTTCATCCATGTCTAGCACTTGTAATCAATCAAATTCATTGTATTATAACATATTATAACCCAAAATAACTTTATACAAGCCATTTACTGCCTCAAAGCATTGGTTGTGGGTTCTTATCCCATTTGGGACCAGATTTCAACAAGTCTTTCTTCACACTTCTAAATATTCTTCATCCATCTCTAGCACTTGTAATCAATCAAATTCATTGTATTATAACATAATCTAACCCAAAATAACTTTATACAAGCCTTTTACTGCCTCAAAGCATTGGTTGTGGGTTCTTATCCCATTTGGGACCAGATTTCAAAAAGTCTTTCTTCACACTTCTAAAGATTCTTCATCCATCTCTAGCACTTGTAATCAATCAAATTCATTGTATTATAACATATTATAACCCAAAATAACTTTATACAAGCCATTTACTGCCTCAAAGCATTGGTTGTGGGTTCTTATCCCATTTGGGACCAGATTTCAACAAGTCTTTCTTCACACTTCTAAACATTCTTCATCCATCTCTAGCACTTGTAATCAATCAAATTCATTGTATTATAACATATTCTAACCCAAAATAACTTTATACAAGCCATTTACTGCCTCAAAGCATTGGTTGTGGGTTCTTATCCCATTTGGGACCAGATTTCAACAAGTCTTTCTTCACACTTCTAAACATTCTTCATCCATCTCTAGCGCTTGTAATCAATCAAATTCATTGTATTATAACATATTATAACCCAAAATAACTTTATACAAGCCATTTACTGCCTCAAAGCATTGGTTGTGGGTTCTTATCCCATTTGGGACCAGATTTCAACAAGTCTTTCTTCACATTTCTAAACATTCTTCATCCATCTCTAGCACTTGTAATCAATCAAATTCATTGTATTATAACATAATCTAACCCAAAATAACTTTATACAAGCCATTTACTGCCTCAAAGCATTGGTTGTGGGTTCTTATCCCATTTGGGACCAGATTTCAACAAGTCTTTCTTCACACTTCTAAACATTCTTCATCCATCTCTAGCACTTGTAATCAATCAAATTCATTGTATTATAACATATTCTAACCCGAAATAACTTTATACAAGCCATTTACTGCTTCAAAGCATTGGTTGTGGGTTCTTATCCCATTTGGGACAAGATTTCAATAAGTCTTTCTTCACACTTCTAAACATTCTTCATCCATCTCTAGCAGTTGTAATCAATCACATTCATTGTATTATAACATATTATAACCCAAAATAACTTTATACAAGCCATTTACTGCCTCAAAGCATTGGTTGTGGGTTCTTATCCCATTTGGGACCAGATTTCAACAAGTCTTTCTTCACACTTCTAAACATTCTTCATCCATCTCTAGCACTTGTAATCAATCAAATTCATTGTATTATAACATATTATAACCCAAAATAACTTTATACAAGCCATTTACTGCCTCAAAGCATTGGTTGTGGGTTCTTATCCCATTTGGGACCAGATTTCAACAAGTCTTTCTTCACACTTCTAAACATTCTTCATCCATCTCTAGCACTTGTAATCAATCAAATTTATTGTATTATAACATATTCTAACCCAAAATAACTTTATACAAGCCATTTACTGCCTCAAAGCATTGGTTGTGGGTTCTTATCCCATTTGGGACCAGATTTCAACAAGTCTTTCTTCACACTTCTAAACAGTCTTCATCCATCTCTAGCACTTGTAATCAATCAAATTCATTGTATTATAACATATTATAACCCAAAATAACTTTATACAAGCCATTTACTGCCTCAAAGCATTGGTTGTGGGTTCTTATCCCATTTGGGACCAGATTTCAACAAGTCTTTCTTTTCTAAACATTCTAAACATTCATCCATCTCTAGCATTTCTAATCAATCAAATTCATTGTATTATAACATATTCTAACCCAAAATAACTTTATACAAGCCTTTTACTGCCTCAAAGCATTGGTTGTGGGTTCTTATCCCATTTGGGACCAGATTTCAACAAGTCTTTCTTCACACTTCTAAACATTCTTCATCCATCTCTAGCACTTGTAATCAATCAAATTCATTGTATTATAACATATTATAACCCAAAATAACTTTATACAAGCCATTTACTGCCTCAAAGCATTGGTTGTGGGTTCTTATCCCATTTGGGACCAGATTTCAACAAGTCTTTCTTCACACTTCTAAACATTCTTCATCCATCTCTAGCACTTGTAATCAATCAAATTCATTGTATTATAACATATTCTAACCCAAAATAACTTTATACAAGCCATTTACTGCCTCAAAGCATTGGTTGTGGGTTCTTATCCCATTTGGGACCAGATTTCAACAAGTCTTTCTTCACACTTCTAAACATTCTTCATCCATCTCTAGCACTTGTAATCAATCAAATTCATTGTATTATAACATATTATAACCCAAAATAACTTTATACAAGCCATTTACTGCCTCAAAGCATTGGTTGTGGGTTCTTATCCCATTTGGGACCAGATTTCAACAAGTCTTTCTTCACACTTCTAAACATTCTTCATCCATCTCTAGCACTTGTAATCAATCAAATTCATTGTATTATAACATATTATAACCCAAAATAACTTTATACAAGCCATTTACTGCCTCAAAGCATTGGTTGTGGGTTCTTATCCCATTTGGGACCAGATTTCAACAAGTCTTTCTTCACACTTCTAAACATTCTTCATCCATCTCTAGCACTTGTAATCAATCAAATTCATTGTATTATAACATATTATAACCCAAAATAACTTTATACAAGCCATTTACTGCTTCAAAGCATTGGTTGTGGGTTCTTATCCCATTTGGGACCAGATTTCAACAAGTCTTTCTTCACACTTCTAAACATTCTTCATCTATCTCTAGCACTTGTAATCAATCAAATTCATTGTATTATAACATATTCTAACCCAAAATAACTTTATACAAGCCATTTACTGCCTCAAAGCATTGGTTGTGGGTTCTTATCCCATTTGGGACCAGATTTCAACAAGTCTTTCTTCACACTTCTAAACATTCTTCATCCATCTCTAGCACTTGTAATCAATCAAATTCATTGTATTATAACATATTCTAACCCAAAATAACTTTATACAAGCCATTTACTGCCTCAAAGCATTGGTTGTGGGTTCTTATCCCATTTGGGACCAGATTTCAACAAGTCTTTCTTCACACTTCTAAACATTCTTTATCCATCTCTAACATTTCTAATCAATCAAATTCATTGTATTATAACATATTCTAACCCAAAATAACTTTATACAAGCCTTTTACTGCCTCAAAGCATTGGTTGTGGGTTCTTATCCCATTTGGGACCAGATTTCAACAAGTCTTTCTTCACACTTCTAAACATTCTTCATCCATCTCTAGCACTTGTAATCAATCAAATTCATTGTATTATAACATATTATAACCCAAAATAACTTTATACAAGCCATTTACTGCCTCAAAGCATTGGTTGTGGGTTCTTATCCCATTTGGGACCAGATTTCAACAAGTCTTTCTTCACACTTCTAAACAGTCTTCATCCATCTCTAGCACTTGTAATCAATCAAATTCATTGTATTATAACATATTCTAACCCAAAATAACTTTATACAAGCCTTTTACTGCCTCAAAGCATTGGTTGTGGGTTCTTATCCCATTTGGGACCAGATTTCAACAAGTCTTTCTTCACACTTCTAAACATTCTTCATCCATCTCTAGCACTTGTAATCAATCAAATTCATTGTATTATAACATATTATAACCCAAAATAACTTTATACAAGCCATTTACTGCCTCAAAGCATTGGTTGTGGGTTCTTATCCCATTTGGGACCAGATTTCAACAAGTCTTTCTTCACACTTCTAAACATTCTTCATCCATCTCTAGCACTTGTAATCAATCAAATTCATTGTATTATAACATATTCTAACCCAAAATAACTTTATACAAGCCTTTTACTGCCTCAAAGCATTGGTTGTGGGTTCTTATCCCATTTGGGACCAGATTTCAACAAGTCTTTCTTCACACTTCTAAACATTCTTCATCCATCTCTAGCACTTGTAATCAATCAAATTCATTGTATTATAACATATTATAACCCAAAATAACTTTATACAAGCCATTTACTGCCTCAAAGCATTGGTTGTGGGTTCTTATCCCATTTGGGACCAGATTTCAACAAGTCTTTCTTCACACTTCTAAACAGTCTTCATCCATCTCTAGCACTTGTAATCAATCAAATTCATTGTATTATAACATATTCTAACCCAAAATAACTTTATACAAGCCATTTACTGCCTCAAAGCATTGGTTGTGGGTTCTTATCCCATTTGGGACCAGATTTCAACAAGTCTTTCTTCACACTTCTAAACATTCTTCATCCATCTCTAGCACTTGTAATCAATCAAATTCATTGTATTATAACATATTATAACCCAAAATAACTTTATACAAGCCATTTACTGCCTCAAAGCATTGGTTGTGGGTTCTTATCCCATTTGGGACCAGATTTCAACAAGTCTTTCTTCACACTTCTAAACATTCTTCATCCATCTCTAGCACTTGTAATCAATCAAATTCATTGTATTATAACATATTCTAACCCAAAATAACTTTATACAAGCCATTTACTGCCTCAAAGCATTGGTTGTGGGTTCTTATCCCATTTGGGACCAGATTTCAACAAGTCTTTCTTCACACTTCTAAACATTCTTCATCCATCTCTAGCACTTGTAATCAATCAAATTCATTGTATTATAACATATTCTAACCCAAAATAACTTTATACAAGCCATTTACTGCCTCAAAGCATTGGTTGTGGGTTCTTATCCCATTTGGGACCAGATTTCAACAAGTCTTTCTTCACACTTCTAAACATTCTTCATCCATCTCTAGCACTTGTAATCAATCAAATTCATTGTATTATAACATATTCTAACCCAAAATAACTTTATACAAGCCATTTACTGCCTCAAAGCATTGGTTGTGGGTTCTTATCCCATTTGGGACCAGATTTCAACAAGTCTTTCTTCACACTTCTAAACATTCTTCATCCATCTCTAGCACTTGTAATCAATCAAATTCATTGTATTATAACATATTATAACCCAAAATAACTTTATACAAGCCATTTACTGCTTCAAAGCATTGGTTGTGGGTTCTTATCCCATTTGGGACCAGATTTCAACAAGTCTTTCTTCACACTTCTAAACATTCTTCATCCATCTCTAGCACTTGTAATCAATCAAATTCATTGTATTATAACATATTCTAACCCAAAATAACTTTATACAAGCCATTTACTGCCTCAAAGCATTGGTTGTGGGTTCTTATCCCATTTGGGACCAGATTTCAACAAGTCTTTCTTCACACTTCTAAACATTCTTCATCCATCTCTAGCACTTGTAATCAATCAAATTCATTGTATTATAACATATTATAACCCAAAATAACTTTATACAAGCCATTTACTGCCTCAAAGCATTGGTTGTGGGTTCTTATCCCATTTGGGACCAGATTTCAACAAGTCTTTCTTCACACTTCTAAACATTCTTCATCCATCTCTAGCACTTGTAATCAATCAAATTCATTGTATTATAACATATTATAACCCAAAATAACTTTATACAAGCCATTTACTGCTTCAAAGCATTGGTTGTGGGTTCTTATCCCATTTGGGACCAGATTTCAACAAGTCTTTCTTCACACTTCTAAACATTCTTCATCCATCTCTAGCACTTGTAATCAATCAAATTCATTGTATTATAACATATTATAACCCAAAATAACTTTATACAAGCCATTTACTGCCTCAAAGCATTGGTTGTGGGTTCTTATCCCATTTGGGACCAGATTTCAACAAGTCTTTCTTCACACTTCTAAACATTCTTTATCGATCTCTAGCACTTGTAATCAATCAAATTCATTGTATTATAACATATTATAACCCAAAATAACTTTATACAAGCCATTTACTGCCTCAAAGCATTGGTTGTGGGTTCTTATCCCATTTGGGACCAGATTTCAACAAGTCTTTCTTCACACTTCTAAACATTCTTCATCCATCTCTAGCACTTGTAATCAATCAAATTCATTGTATTATAACATATTATAACCCAAAATAACTTTATACAAGCCATTTACTGCTTCAAAGCATTGGTTGTGGGTTCTTATCCCATTTGGGACCAGATTTCAACAAGTCTTTCTTCACACTTCTAAACATTCTTCATCCATCTCTAGCACTTGTAATCAATCAAATTCATTGTATTATAACATATTCTAACCCAAAATAACTTTATACAAGCCATTTACTGCCTCAAAGCATTGGTTGTGGGTTCTTATCCCATTTGGGACCAGATTTCAACAAGTCTTTCTTCACACTTCTAAACATTCTTTATCCATCTCTAGCACTTGTAATCAATCAAATTCATTGTATTATAACATATTCTAACCCAAAATAACTTTATACAAGCCTTTTACTGCCTCAAAGCATTGGTTGTGGGTTCTTATCCCATTTGGGACCAGATTTCAACAAGTCTTTCTTCACACTTCTAAACATTCTTCATCCATCTCTAGCACTTGTAATCAATCAAATTCATTGTATTATAACATATTATAACCCAAAATAACTTTATACAAGCCATTTACTGCCTCAAAGCATTGGTTGTGGGTTCTTATCCCATTTGGGACCAGATTTCAACAAGTCTTTCTTCACACTTCTAAACATTCTTCATCCATCTCTAGCACTTGTAATCAATCAAATTCATTGTATTATAACATATTCTAACCCAAAATAACTTTATAAAAGCCATTTACTGCCTCAAAGCATTGGTTGTGGGTTCTTATCCCATTTGGGACCAGATTTCAACAAGTCTTTCTTCACACTTCTAAACATTCTTCATCCATCTCTAGCACTTGTAATCAATCAAATTCATTGTATTATAACATATTATAACCCAAAATAACTTTATACAAGCCATTTACTGCCTCAAAGCATTGGTTGTGGGTTCTTATCCCATTTGGGACCAGATTTCAACAAGTCTTTCTTCACACTTCTAAACATTCTTCATCCATCTCTAGCACTTGTAATCAATCAAATTCATTGTATTATAACATATTATAACCCAAAATAACTTTATACAAGCCATTTACTGCCTCAAAGCATTGGTTGTGGGTTCTTATCCCATTTGGGACCAGATTTCAACAAGTCTTTCTTCACACTTCTAAACATTCTTCATCCATCTCTAGCACTTGTAATCAATCAAATTCATTGTATTATAACATATTATAACCCAAAATAACTTTATACAAGCCATTTACTGCCTCAAAGCATTGGTTGTGGGTTCTTATCCCATTTGGGACCAGATTTCAACAAGTCTTTCTTCACACTTCTAAACATTCTTCATCCATCTCTAGCACTTGTAATCAATCAAATTCATTGTATTATAACATATTATAACCCAAAATAACTTTATACAAGCCATTTACTGCCTCAAAGCATTGGTTGTGGGTTCTTATCCCATTTGGGACCAGATTTCAACAAGTCTTTCTTCACACTTCTAAACATTCTTCATCCATCTCTAGCACTTGTAATCAATCAAATTCATTGTATTATAACATATTCTAACCCAAAATAACTTTATACAAGCCATTTACTGCCTCAAAGCATTGGTTGTGGGTTCTTATCCCATTTGGGACCAGATTTCAACAAGTCTTTCTTCACACTTCTAAACATTCTTCATCCATCTCTAGCACTTGTAATCAATCAAATTCATTGTATTATAACATATTCTAACCCAAAATAACTTTATACAAGCCATTTACTGCCTCAAAGCATTGGTTGTGGGTTCTTATCCCATTTGGGACCAGATTTCAACAAGTCTTTCTTCACACTTCTAAACATTCTTCATCCATCTCTAGCACTTGTAATCAATCAAATTCATTGTGTTATAACATATTATAACCCAAAATAACTTTATACAAGCCATTTACTGCCTCAAAGCATTGGTTGTGGGTTCTTATCCCATTTGGGACCAGATTTCAACAAGTCTTTCTTCACACTTCTAAACATTCTTCATCCATCTCTAGCACTTGTAATCAATCAAATTCATTGTATTATAACATATTCTAACCCAAAATAACTTTATACAAGCCATTTACTGCCTCAAAGCATTGGTTGTGGGTTCTTATCCCATTTGGGACCAGATTTCAACAAGTCTTTCTTCACATTTCTAAACATTCTTCATCCATCTCTAGCACTTGTAATCAATCAAATTCATTCTATTATAACATATTCTAACCCAAAATAACTTTATACAAGCCATTTACTGCTTCAAAGCATTGGTTGTGGGTTCTTATCCCATTTGGGACCAGATTTCAACAAGTTTTTCTTCACATTTCTAAACATTCTTCATCCATCTCTAGCACTTGTAATCAATCAAATTCATTGTATTATAACATATTCTAACCCAAAATAACTTTAAACAAGCCATTTACTGCCTCAAAGCATTGGTTGTGGGTTCTTATCCCATTTGGGACCAGATTTCAACAAGTCTTTCTTCACACTTATAAACATTCTTCATCCATCTCTAGCACTTGTAATCAATCAAATTCATTGTATTATAACATATTATAACCAAAAATAACTTTATACAAGCCATTTACTGCTTCAAAGCATTGGTTGTGGGTTCTTATCCCATTTGGGACCAGATTTCAACAAGTGTTTCTTCACACTTCTAAACATTCTTCATCCATCTCTAGCACTTGTAATCAATCAAATTCATTGTATTATAACATATTCTAACCCAAAATAACTTTATACAAGCCATTTACTGCCTCAAAGCATTGGTTGTGGGTTCTTATCCCATTTGGGACCAGATTTCAACAAGTCTTTCTTCACACTTCTAAACATTCTTCATCCATCTCTAGCACTTGTAATCAATCAAATTCATTGTATTATAACATATTCTAACCCAAAATAACTTTATACAAGCCATTTACTGCCTCAAAGCATTGGTTGTGGGTTCTTATCCCATTTGGGACCAGATTTCAACAAGTCTTTCTTCACACTTCTAAACATTCTTCATCCATCTCTAGCACTTGTAATCAATCAAATTCATTGTATTATAACATATTATAACCCAAAATAACTTTATACAAGCCATTTACTGCCTCAAAGCATTGGTTGTGGGTTCTTATCCCATTTGGGACCAGATTTCAACAAGTCTTTCTTCACACTTCTAAACATTCTTCATCCATCTCTAGCACTTGTAATCAATCAAATTCATTGTATTATAACATATTCTAACCCAAAATAACTTTATACAAACCATTTACTGCCTCAAAGCATTGGTTGTGGGTTCTTATCCCATTTGGGACCAGATTTCAACAAGTCTTTCTTCACACTTCTAAACATTCTTCATCCATCTCTACGGTTTGTAATCAATCAAATTCATTGTATTATAACATATTATAACCCAAAATAACTTTATACAAGCCATTTACTGCCTCAAAGCATTGGTTGTGGGTTCTTATCCCATTTGGGACCAAATTTCAACAAGTCTTTCTTCACACTTCTAAACATTCTTCATCCATCTCTAGCACTTGTAATCAATCAAATTCATTGTATTATAACATATTCTAACCCAAAATAACTTTATACAAGCCATTTACTGCCTCAAAGCAATGGTTGTGGGTTCTTATCCCATTTGGGACCAGATTTCAATAAGTCTTTCTTCACACTTCTAAACATTCTTCATCCATCTCTAGCACTTGTAATCAATCAAATTCATTGTATTATAACATATTCTAACCCAAAATAACTTTATACAAGCCATTTACTGCCTCAAAGCATTGGTTGTGGGTTCTTATCCCATTTGGGACCAGATTTCAACAAGTCTTTCTTCACACTTCTAAACATTCTTCATCCATCTCTAGCACTTGTAATCAATCAAATTCTTTATATTATGACATATTCTAACCCAAAATAACTTTATACAACCCATTTACAGCCTCAAAACATTGGTTGTGGGTTCTTATCCCATTTGGGACCAGATTTCAACAAGTCTTTCTTCACACTTCGAAAGATTCTTCATCCATCTCTAGCACTTGTAATCAATCAAATGCATTGTATTATACCATATTCTAACCCAAAATAACTTTATACAAGCCATTTATAGCCTCAAAGCATTGGTTGTGGGTTCTTAGCCCATTTGAGACCCAATTTCAACAAGTTTTTCTACACAATTCTAAACACTCTTCATGCATCTCTAGCACTTGTAATCAATTAAATTCATTGTATTATAACATATTCTAACCCAAAATAACTTTATACAAGCCATTTACTGCCTCAAAGCATTGGTTGTGGGTTCTTATCCCATATGGGACCAGATTTCAATAAGTCTTTCTTCACACTTCTAAAGATTCTTCATCCATCTCTAGGGCTTGTAATCAATCAAATTAATTGTATTATAACATATTCTAACCCAAAATAACTTTATACAAGCCATTTACTGCCTCAAAGCATTGGTTGTGGGTTCTTATCCCATTTGGGACCAGATTTCAACAAGTCTTTCTTCACACTTCGAAAGATTTTTCATCCATCTCTAGCACTTGTAAACAATCAAATTCATTGTATTATACCATATTCTAACCAAAAATAACTTTATACAAGCCATTTACTGCTTCAAAGCATTGGTTGTGGGTTCTTATCCCATTTGGGACCAGATTTCAACAAGTTTTTCTTCACATTTCTAAACATTCTTCATCCATCTCTAGCACTTGTAATCAATCAAATTCATTGTATTATAACATATTCTAACCCAAAAAACTTTAAACAAGCCATTTACTGCCTCAAAGCATTGGTTGTGGGTTCTTATCCCATATGAGACAAGATTTCAACAAGTCTTTCTTCACACTTCTAAACATTCTTCATCCATCTCTAGTACTTGTAATCAATCAAATTCACTGTATTATAACATATTATAACCCAAAATAACTTTATACAAGCCATTTACTGCTTCAAAGCATTGGTTGTGGGTTCTTATCCCATTTGGGACCAGATTTCAACAAGTCTTTCTTCACACTTCTAAACATTCTTCATCCATCTCTAGCACTTGTAATCAATCAAATTCATTGTATTATAACATATTCTAACCCAAAATAACTTTATACAAGCCATTTACAGCCTCAAAGCATTGGTTGTGGGTTCTTATCCCATTTGGGACCAAATTTCAACAAGTCTTTCTTCACACTTCTAAAGATTCTTCATCCATCTCTAGCACTTGTAATCAATAAAATTAATTGTATAATAACATATTCTAACCCAAAATAACTTTATACAAGCCATTTACAGCCTCAAAGCATTGGTTGTGGGTTCTTATCCCATTTGGGACCAAATTTCAATAATTCTTTCTTCACACTTCTAAACATTCTTCATCCATCTCTAGGACTTGTAATCAATCAAATTCATTGTATTATAACATATTCTAACCCAAAATAACTTTATACAAGCCATTTACTGCCTCAAAGCATTGGTTGTGGGTTCTTATCCCATTTGGGACCAGATTTCAATAAGTCTTTCTTCACACTTATAAACATTCTTCATCCATGTCTAGCACTTGTAATCAATCAAATTCATTGTATTATAACATAATCTAACCCAAAATAACTTTATACAAGCCTTTTACTGCCTCAAAGCATTGGTTGTGGGTTCTTATCCCATTTGGGACCAAATTTCAACAAGTCTTTCTTCACACTTCTAAAGATTCTTCATCCATCTCTAGCGCTTGTAATCAATCAAATTCATTGTATTATAACATATTCTAACCCAAAATAACTTTATACAAGCCATTTACTGCCTCAAAGCATTGGTTGTGGGTTCTTATCCCATTTGGGACCAGATTTCAACAAGTCTTTCTTCACACTTCTAAACATTCTTCATCCATCTCTAGGACTTGTAATCAATCAAATTCATTGTATTATAACATAATCTAACCCAAAATAACTTTATACAAGCCTTTTACTGCCTCAAAGCATTGGTTGTGGGTTCTTATCCCATTTGGGACCAAATTTCAACAAGTCTTTCTTCACACTTCTAAAGATTCTTCATCCATCTCTAGCACTTGTAATCAATCAAATTCATTGTATTATACCATATTCTAACCCAAAATAACTTTATACAAGCCATTTATAGCCTCAAAGCTTTGGTTGTGGGTTCTTATCTCATTTGGGACCATATTTCAATAAGTCTTTTTTCTTTCTAAATATTCTTCATCCATCTCTAGGGGTTGTAATCAATTAAATTCATTGTATTATAACATATTCTAACCCAAAATAACTTTATACAAGCCCTTTACTGCCTCAAAGCATTGGTTGTGGGTTCTTATCCCATATGGGACCAGATTTCAATAAGTCTTTCTTCACACTTCTAAACATTCTTCATCCATCTCCAGGGCTTGTAATCAATCAAATTAATTGTATTATAACATATTCTAACCCAAAATAACTTTATACAAGCCATTTACTGCCTCAAAGCATTGGTTGTGGGTTCTTATCCCATTTGGGACCAGATTTCAATAAGTCTTTCTTCACACTTCTAAACCTTCTTCATCCATCTCTAGGGCTTGTAATCAATTAAATTCATTGTATTATAACATATTCTAACCCAAAATAACTTTATACAAGCCATTTACTGCCTCAAAGCATTGGTTGTGGGTTCTTATCCCATTTGGGACCAGATTTCAATAAGTCTTTCTTCACACTTATAAACATTCTTCATCCATCTCTAGGACTTGTAATCAATCAACTTTATTGTATTATAACATATTCTAACCCAAAGTAACTTTATACAAACCATTTACTGCCTCAAAGCATTGGTTGTGGGTTCTTATCCCTTTTGGGACCAGATTTCAATAAGTCTTTCTTCACACTTCTAAACATTCTTCATCCATCTCTAGGGCTTGTAATCAATCAAATTAATTGTATTATAACATATTCTAACCCAAAATAACTTTATACAAGCCATTTACTGCCTCAAAGCATTGGTTGTGGGTTCTTATCCCATTTGGGACCAGATTTCAATAAGTCTTTCTTCACACTTCTAAACATTCTTCATCCATCTCTAGCACTTGTAATCAATCAAATTCATTGTATTATAACATATTCTAACCCAAAATAACTTTATACAATCCATTTACAGCCTCAAAGCATTGGTTGTGGGTTCTTATCCCATTTGGGACCAAATTTCAACAAGTCTTTCTTCACACTTCTAAAGATTCTTCATCCATCTCTATCACTTGTAATCAATCAAATTCATTGTACTATAACATATTCTAACCCAAAATAACTAGATACAAGCCATTTACAGCCTCAAAGCATTGGTTGTGGGTTCTTATCCCATTTGGGACAAGATTTCAATAAGTCTTTCTTCACACTTCTAAACATTCTTCATCCATCTCTAGGACTTGTAATCAATCAAATTCATTGTATTATAACATAATCTAACCAAAAATAACTTTATACAAGCCATTTACTGCTTCAAAGCATTGGTTGTGGGTTCATATCCCATTTGGGACCAGATTTCAATAAGTCTTTCTTCACACTTCTAAACATTCTTCATCCATCTCTAGGACTTGTAATCAATCCAATTCATTGTATTATAACATATTCTAACCCAAAATAACTTTATACAAGCCATTTACTGCCTCAAAGCATTGGTTGTGGGTTCTTATCCTATTTCGGACCAGATTTCAATAAGTCTTTCTTCACACTTCTAAAAATTCTTCATTCACCTCTAGCGCTTGTAATCAATCAAATTCATTGTACTATAACATATTGTAACCCAAAATAACTTTATACAAGCCATTTACTGCCTCAAAGCAATGGTTGTGGGTTCTTATCCCATTTGGGAACAGATTTCAATAAGTCTTTCTTCACACTTCTAGACATTCTTCATCCATCTCTAGCACTTGTAATTAATCAAATTCATTGTATTATAACATATTCTAACCCAAAACAACTTTCTACAAGCTATTTACTGCCTCAAAGCATTGGTTGTGGGTTCTTATCCCATTTGGGACTAGATTTCAATAAGTCTTTCTTCACACTTCTAAAGATTCTTTATCCATCTCTAGGGCTAGTAATCAATCAAATTCATTGTATTATAACATATTCTAACCCAAAATAACTTTATACAAGCCATTTACTGCCTCAAATCATTGGTTGTGGGTTCTTATCCCATTTGGAACCAGCTTTCAATAAGTCTTTCTTCACACTTCTAAACATTCTTCATCCATCTCTAGGACTTGTAATCAATCAAATTCATTGTATTATAACATACTAACCCAAAATATTTTTATACAAGCCATTTAGTGCCTCAAAGCATTGGTTGTGGGTTCTTATCCCATTTGGGACCAGATTTCAATAAGTCTTTCTTCACACTTCTAAACATTCTTCATCCATCTCTAGGACTTGTAATCAATCAAATTCATTGTATTATAACATATTCTAACCCAAAGTAACTTTATACAAACCATTTACTGCCTCAAAGCATTGGTTGTGGGTTCTTATCCCATTTGGGACCAGATTTCAATAAGTCTTTCTTCACACTTCTAAACATTCTTCATCCATCTCTATGGTTTGTAATCAATCAAATTCATTGTACTATAACATATTGTAACCCAAAATAACTTTATACAATCCATTTATAGCCTCAAAGCATTGGTTGTGGGTTCTTATCCCATTTGGGACCAAATTTCAACAAGTCTTTCTTCATACTTCTAAGCATTCTTCATCCATGTCTAGCACTTGTAATCAATCAAATTCATTGTATTATAACACATTCTAACCGAAAATAACCTTATACAAGCCATTTACTGCCTCAAAGCAATGGTTGTGGGTTCTTATCCCATTTGGGAATAGATTTCAATAAGTCTTTCTTCACACTTCTAGACATTCTTCATCCATCTCTAGCACTTGTAATCAATCAAATTCATTGTATTATAACATATTCTAACCGAAAATAACCTTATACAAGCCATTTACTGCCTCAAAGCAATGGTTGTGGGTTCTTATCCCATTTGGGAACAGATTTCAATAAGTCTTTCTTCACACTTCTAGACATTCTTCATCCATCTCTAGCACTTGTTATCAATCAAATTCTTTATATTATAACATATTCTAACCCAAAATAATTTTATACAACCCATTTACAGCCTCAAAACATTGGTTGTGGGTTCTTATCCCATTTGGGACCAAATTTCAACAAGTCTTTCTTCACACTTCGAAAGATTCTTCATCCATCTCTAGGGCTTGTAATCAATCAAATGCATTGTATTATACCATATTCTAACCCAAAATAACTTTATACAAGCCATTTATAGCCTCAAAGCATTGGTTGTGGGTTCTTATCCCATTTGGGACCATATTTCAATAAGTCTTTTTTCTTTCTAAAGATTCTTCATCCATCTCTAGGGCTTGTAATCAATTAAATTCATTGTATTATAACATATTCTAACCCAAAATAACTTTATACAAGCCATTTACTGCCTCAAAGCATTGGTTGTGGGTTCTTATCCCATATGGGACCAGATTTCAATAAGTCTTTCTTCACACTTCTAAAGATTCTTCATCCATCTCTAGGGCTTGTAATCAATCAAATTAATTGTATTATAACATATTCTAACCCAAAATAATTTTAAACAAGCCATTTACTGCCTCAAAGCATTGGTTGTGGGTTCTTATCCCATTTGGGACCAAATTTCAACAAGTCTTTCTTCACACTTCGAAAGATTTTTCATCCATCTCTAGCACTTGTAAACAATCAAATTCATTGTATTATACCATATTCTAACCAAAAATAACTTTATACAAGCCATTTATAGCCTCAAAGCATTGGTTGTGGGTTCTTATCCCATTTGGGACCATATTTCAATAAGTCTTTTTTCTTTCTAAAGATTCTTCATCCATCTCTAGGGGTTGTAATAAATTAAATTCATTGTATTATAACATATTCTAACCCAAAATAACTTTATATACAAGCCATTTACTGCCTCAAAGCATTGGTTGTGGGTTCTTATCCCATATGGGACCAGATTTCAATAAGTCTTTCTTCACACTTCTAAACATTCTTCATCCATCTCTAGGGCTTGTAATCAATCAAATTAATTGTATTATAACATATTCTAACCCAAAATAACTTTATACAAGACATTTACTGCCTCAAAGCATTGGTTGTGGGTTCTTATCCCATTTGGGACCAGATTTCAATAAGTCTTTCTTCACACTTCTAAAGATTCTTCATCCATCTCTAGGGCTTGTAATCAATCAAATTCATTGTATTATAACATATTCTAACCCAAAATAACTTTATACAAGCCATTTACAGCCTCAAAGCATTGGTTGTGGGTTCTTATCCCTTTTGGGACCAAATTTCAACAAGTCTTTCTTCACACTTCTAAAGATTCTTCATCCATCTCTAGCACTTGTAATCAATAAAATTAATTGTATAATAACATATTCTAACCCAAAATAACTTTATACAAGCCATTTACAGCCTCAAAGCATTGGTTGTGGGTTCTTATCCCATTTGGGACCAAATTTCAATAATTCTTTCTTCACACTTCTAAACATTCTTCATCCATCTCTAGGACTTGTAATCAATCAAATTCATTGTATTATAACATATTCTAACCCAAAATAACTTTATACAAGCCATTTACTGCCTCAAAGCATTGGTTGTGGGTTCTTATCCCATTTGGGACGAGATTTGAATAAGTCTTTCTTCACACTTCTAAAGATTCTTCATCCATCTCTAGCACTTGTAATCAATCAAATTCATTGTATTATAACATATTCTAGCCCAAAATAAATAGATACAAGCCATTTACAGCCTCAAAGCATTGGTTGTGGGTTCTTATCCCATTTGGGACAAGATTTCAATAAGTCTTTCTTCACACTTCTAAACATTCTTCATCCATCTCTAGGACTTGTAATCAATCAAATTCATTGTATTATAACATAATCTAACCAAAAATAACTTTATACAAGCCATTTACTGCTTCAAAGCATTGGTTGTGGGTTCTTATCCCATTTGGGACCAGATTTCAATAAGTCTTTCTTCACACTTCTAAACATTCTTCATCCATCTCTAGGGCTTTTAATCAATCAAATTCATTGTATTATAACATACTCTAACCCAAAATAAATTTATACAATCCATTTACTGCCTCAAAGCATTGGTTGTGGGTTCTTATCCCATTTGGGACAAGATTTCAATAAGTATTTTTTTACACTTCTAAACATTCTTCATTCATCTCTAGGACTTTTAATCAATCAAATTCATTGTATTATAACATATTATAACCTAAAATAACTTTATACAATCCATTTATAGCCTCAAAGCATTGGTTGTGGGTTCTTATCCCATTTGGGACCAAATTTCAACAAGTCTTTCTTCATACTTCTAAGCATTCTTCATCCATGTCTAGCACTTGTAATCAATCAAATTCATTGTATTATAACATATTCTAACCGAAAATAACCTTATACAAGCCATTTACTGCCTCAAAGCAATGGTTGTGGGTTCTTATCCCATTTGGGAACAGATTTCAATAAGTCTTTCTTCACACTTCTAGACATTCTTCATCCATCTCTAGCACTTGTAATCAATCAAATTCATTGTATTATAACATATTCTAACCGAAAATAACCTTATACAAGCCATTTACTGCCTCAAAGCAATGGTTGTGGGTTCTTATCCCATTTGGGAACAGATTTCAATAAGTCTTTCTTCACACTTCTAGACATTCTTCATCCATCTCTAGCACTTGTTATCAATCAAATTCTTTATATTATAACATATTCTAACCCAAAATAATTTTATACAACCCATTTACAGCCTCAAAACATTGGTTGTGGGTTCTTATCCCATTTGGGACCAAATTTCAACAAGTCTTTCTTCACACTTCGAAAGATTCTTCATCCATCTCTAGGGCTTGTAATCAATCAAATGCATTGTATTATACCATATTCTAACCCAAAATAACTTTATACAAGCCATTTATAGCCTCAAAGCATTGGTTGTGGGTTCTTATCCCATTTGGGACCATATTTCAATAAGTCTTTTTTCTTTCTAAAGATTCTTCATCCATCTCTAGGGCTTGTAATCAATTAAATTCATTGTATTATAACATATTCTAACCCAAAATAACTTTATACAAGCCATTTACTGCCTCAAAGCATTGGTTGTGGGTTCTTATCCCATATGGGACCAGATTTCAATAAGTCTTTCTTCACACTTCTAAAGATTCTTCATCCATCTCTAGGGCTTGTAATCAATCAAATTAATTGTATTATAACATATTCTAACCCAAAATAATTTTATACAAGCCATTTACTGCCTCAAAGCATTGGTTGTGGGTTCTTATCCCATTTGGGACCAAATTTCAACAAGTCTTTCTTCACACTTCGAAAGATTTTTCATCCATCTCTAGCACTTGTAAACAATCAAATTCATTGTATTATACCATATTCTAACCAAAAATAACTTTATACAAGCCATTTATAGCCTCAAAGCATTGGTTGTGGGTTCTTATCCCATTTGGGACCATATTTCAATAAGTCTTTTTTCTTTCTAAAGATTCTTCATCCATCTCTAGGGGTTGTAATAAATTAAATTCATTGTATTATAACATATTCTAACCCAAAATAACTTTATATACAAGCCATTTACTGCCTCAAAGCATTGGTTGTGGGTTCTTATCCCATATGGGACCAGATTTCAATAAGTCTTTCTTCACACTTCTAAAGATTCTTCATCCATCTCTAGGGCTTGTAATCAATCAAATTAATTGTATTATAACATATTCTAACCCAAAATAACTTTATACAAGCCATTTACTGCCTCAAAGCATTGGTTGTGGGTTCTTATCCCATTTGGGACCAAATTTCAACAAGTCTTTCTTCACACTTCGAAAGATTTTTCATCCATCTCTAGCACTTGTAAACAATCAAATTCATTGTATTATACCATAATCTAACCAAAAATAACTTTATACAAGCCATTTATAGCCTCAAAGCATTGGTTGTGGGTTCTTATCCCATTTGGGACCATATTTCAATAAGTCTTTTTTCTTTCTAAAGATTCTTCATCCATCTCTAGGGGTTGTAATAAATTAAATTCATTGTATTATAACATATTCTAACCCAAAATAACTTTATATACAAGCCATTTACTGCCTCAAAGCATTGGTTGTGGGTTCTTATCCCATATGGGACCAGATTTCAATAAGTCTTTCTTCACACTTCTAAACATTCTTCATCCATCTCTAGGGCTTGTAATCAATCAAATTAATTGTATTATAACATATTCTAACCCAAAATAACTTTATACAAGACATTTACTGCCTCAAAGCATTGGTTGTGGGTTCTTATCCCATTTGGGACCAGATTTCAATAAGTCTTTCTTCACACTTCTAAAGATTCTTCATCCATCTCTAGGGCTTGTAATCAATCAAATTCATTGTATTATAACATATTCTAACCCAAAATAACTTTATACAAGCCATTTACAGCCTCAAAGCATTGGTTGTGGGTTCTTATCCCTTTTGGGACCAAATTTCAACAAGTCTTTCTTCACACTTCTAAAGATTCTTCATCCATCTCTAGCACTTGTAATCAATAAAATTAATTGTATAATAACATATTCTAACCCAAAATAACTTTATACAAGCCATTTACAGCCTCAAAGCATTGGTTGTGGGTTCTTATCCCATTTGGGACCAAATTTCAATAATTCTTTCTTCACACTTCTAAACATTCTTCATCCATCTCTAGGACTTGTAATCAATCAAATTCATTGTATTATAACATATTCTAACCCAAAATAACTTTATACAAGCCATTTACTGCCTCAAAGCATTGGTTGTGGGTTCTTATCCCATTTGGGACGAGATTTGAATAAGTCTTTCTTCACACTTCTAAAGATTCTTCATCCATCTCTAGCACTTGTAATCAATCAAATTCATTGTATTATAACATATTCTAGCCCAAAATAAATAGATACAAGCCATTTACAGCCTCAAAGCATTGGTTGTGGGTTCTTATCCCATTTGGGACAAGATTTCAATAAGTCTTTCTTCACACTTCTAAACATTCTTCATCCATCTCTAGGACTTGTAATCAATCAAATTCATTGTATTATAACATAATCTAACCAAAAATAACTTTATACAAGCCATTTACTGCTTCAAAGCATTGGTTGTGGGTTCTTATCCCATTTGGGACCAGATTTCAATAAGTCTTTCTTCACACTTCTAAACATTCTTCATTTATCTCTAGGACTTGTAATCAATCAAATTCATTGTATTATAACATATTCTAACCCAAAATAACTTAATACAAGCCATTTACTGCCTCAAAGCATTGGTTGTGGGTTCTTATCCCATATGGACAAGATTTCAATAAGTCTTTCTTCACACTTCTAAAGATTCTTCATCCATCTCTAGGGCTTGTAATCAATCAAATTAATTGTATTATAACATATTCTAACCCAAAATAATTTTATACAAGCCATTTACTGCCTCAAAGCATTGGTTGTGGGTTCTTATCCCATTTGGGACCAAATTTCAACAAGTCTTTCTTCACACTTCGAAAGATTTTTCATCCATCTCTAGCACTTGTAAACAATCAAATTCATTGTATTATACCATATTCTAACCAAAAATAACTTTATACAAGCCATTTATAGCCTCAAAGCATTGGTTGTGGGTTCTTATCCCATTTGGGACCATATTTCAATAAGTCTTTTTTCTTTCTAAAGATTCTTCATCCATCTCTAGGGGTTGTAATAAATTAAATTCATTGTATTATAACATATTCTAACCCAAAATAACTTTATATACAAGCCATTTACTGCCTCAAAGCATTGGTTGTGGGTTCTTATCCCATATGGGACCAGATTTCAATAAGTCTTTCTTCACACTTCTAAAGATTCTTCATCCATCTCTAGGGCTTGTAATCAATCAAATTAATTGTATTATAACATATTCTAACCCAAAATAACTTTATACAAGCCATTTACTGCCTCAAAGCATTGGTTGTGGGTTCTTATCCCATTTGGGACCAAATTTCAACAAGTCTTTCTTCACACTTCGAAAGATTTTTCATCCATCTCTAGCACTTGTAAACAATCAAATTCATTGTATTATACCATAATCTAACCAAAAATAACTTTATACAAGCCATTTATAGCCTCAAAGCATTGGTTGTGGGTTCTTATCCCATTTGGGACCATATTTCAATAAGTCTTTTTTCTTTCTAAAGATTCTTCATCCATCTCTAGGGGTTGTAATAAATTAAATTCATTGTATTATAACATATTCTAACCCAAAATAACTTTATATACAAGCCATTTACTGCCTCAAAGCATTGGTTGTGGGTTCTTATCCCATATGGGACCAGATTTCAATAAGTCTTTCTTCACACTTCTAAACATTCTTCATCCATCTCTAGGGCTTGTAATCAATCAAATTAATTGTATTATAACATATTCTAACCCAAAATAACTTTATACAAGACATTTACTGCCTCAAAGCATTGGTTGTGGGTTCTTATCCCATTTGGGACCAGATTTCAATAAGTCTTTCTTCACACTTCTAAAGATTCTTCATCCATCTCTAGGGCTTGTAATCAATCAAATTCATTGTATTATAACATATTCTAACCCAAAATAACTTTATACAAGCCATTTACAGCCTCAAAGCATTGGTTGTGGGTTCTTATCCCTTTTGGGACCAAATTTCAACAAGTCTTTCTTCACACTTCTAAAGATTCTTCATCCATCTCTAGCACTTGTAATCAATAAAATTAATTGTATAATAACATATTCTAACCCAAAATAACTTTATACAAGCCATTTACAGCCTCAAAGCATTGGTTGTGGGTTCTTATCCCATTTGGGACCAAATTTCAATAATTCTTTCTTCACACTTCTAAACATTCTTCATCCATCTCTAGGACTTGTAATCAATCAAATTCATTGTATTATAACATATTCTAACCCAAAATAACTTTATACAAGCCATTTACTGCCTCAAAGCATTGGTTGTGGGTTCTTATCCCATTTGGGACGAGATTTGAATAAGTCTTTCTTCACACTTCTAAAGATTCTTCATCCATCTCTAGCACTTGTAATCAATCAAATTCATTGTATTATAACATATTCTAGCCCAAAATAAATAGATACAAGCCATTTACAGCCTCAAAGCATTGGTTGTGGGTTCTTATCCCATTTGGGACAAGATTTCAATAAGTCTTTCTTCACACTTCTAAACATTCTTCATCCATCTCTAGGACTTGTAATCAATCAAATTCATTGTATTATAACATAATCTAACCAAAAATAACTTTATACAAGCCATTTACTGCTTCAAAGCATTGGTTGTGGGTTCTTATCCCATTTGGGACCAGATTTCAATAAGTCTTTCTTCACACTTCTAAACATTCTTCATTTATCTCTAGGACTTGTAATCAATCAAATTCATTGTATTATAACATATTCTAACCCAAAATAACTTAATACAAGCCATTTACTGCCTCAAAGCATTGGTTGTGGGTTCTTATCCCATATGGACAAGATTTCAATAAGTCTTTCTTCACACTTCTAAAGATTCTTCATCCATCTCTAGGGCTTGTAATCAATCAAATTAATTGTATTATAACATATTCTAACCCAAAATAATTTTATACAAGCCATTTACTGCCTCAAAGCATTGGTTGTGGGTTCTTATCCCATTTGGGACCAAATTTCAACAAGTCTTTCTTCACACTTCGAAAGATTTTTCATCCATCTCTAGCACTTGTAAACAATCAAATTCATTGTATTATACCATATTCTAACCAAAAATAACTTTATACAAGCCATTTATAGCCTCAAAGCATTGGTTGTGGGTTCTTATCCCATTTGGGACCATATTTCAATAAGTCTTTTTTCTTTCTAAAGATTCTTCATCCATCTCTAGGGGTTGTAATAAATTAAATTCATTGTATTATAACATATTCTAACCCAAAATAACTTTATATACAAGCCATTTACTGCCTCAAAGCATTGGTTGTGGGTTCTTATCCCATATGGGACCAGATTTCAATAAGTCTTTCTTCACACTTCTAAAGATTCTTCATCCATCTCTAGGGCTTGTAATCAATCAAATTAATTGTATTATAACATATTCTAACCCAAAATAACTTTATACAAGCCATTTACTGCCTCAAAGCATTGGTTGTGGGTTCTTATCCCATTTGGGACCAAATTTCAACAAGTCTTTCTTCACACTTCGAAAGATTTTTCATCCATCTCTAGCACTTGTAAACAATCAAATTCATTGTATTATACCATAATCTAACCAAAAATAACTTTATACAAGCCATTTATAGCCTCAAAGCATTGGTTGTGGGTTCTTATCCCATTTGGGACCATATTTCAATAAGTCTTTTTTCTTTCTAAAGATTCTTCATCCATCTCTAGGGGTTGTAATAAATTAAATTCATTGTATTATAACATATTCTAACCCAAAATAACTTTATATACAAGCCATTTACTGCCTCAAAGCATTGGTTGTGGGTTCTTATCCCATATGGGACCAGATTTCAATAAGTCTTTCTTCACACTTCTAAAGATTCTTCATCCATCTCTAGGGCTTGTAATCAATCAAATTAATTGTATTATAACATATTCTAACCCAAAATAACTTTTTACAAGCCATTTACTGCCTCAAAGCATTGGTTGTGGGTTCTTATCCCATTTGGGACCAAATTTCAACGAGTCTTTCTTCATACTTCTAAACATTCTTCATCCATGTCTAGCACTTGTAATCAATCAAATTCATTGTATTATAACATATTGTAACCGAAAATAACCTTATACAAGCCATTTACTGCCTCAAAGCAATGGTTGTGGGTTCTTATCCCATTTGGGACCAGATTTCAATAAGTCTTTCTTTACACTTCTAGACATTCTTCATCCATCTCTAGCACTTGTTATCAATCAAATTCTTTATATTATAACATATTCTAACCAAAAATAATTTTATACAACCCATTTACAGCCTCAAAACATTGGTTGTGGGTTCTTATCCCATTTGGGACCAAATTTCAAGAAGTCTTTCTTCACACTTCGAAAGATTCTTCATCCATCTCTATCACTTGTAATCAATCAAATTCATTGTATTATACCATATTCTAACCCAATATAACTTTATACAAGCCATTTATAGCCTCAAAGCATTGGTTGTGGGTTCTTATCCCATTTGGGACCATATTTCAATAAGTCTTTTTTCTTTCTAAAGATTCTTCATCCATTTCTAGGGCTTGTAATCAATTAAATTCATTGTATTATAACATATTCTAACCCAAAATAACTTTATACAAGCCATTTACTGCCTCAAAGCATTGGTTGTGGGTTCTTATCCCATATGGGACCAGATTTCAATAAGTCTTTCTTCACACTTCTAAAGATTCTTCATCCATCTCTAGGGCATGTAATCAATCAAATTAATTGTATTATAACATATTCTAACCCAAAATAACTTTATACAAGCCATTTACTGCCTCAAAGCATTGGTTGTGGGTTCTTATCCCATTTGGGACCAAATTTCAACAAGTCTTTCTTCATACTTCTAAACATTCTTCATCCATGTCTAGCACTTGTAATCAATCAAATTCATTGTATTATAACATATTCTAACCGAAAATAACCTTATACAAGCCATTTACTGCCTCAAAGCAATGGTTGTGGGTTCTTATCCCATTTGGGACCAGATTTCAATAAGTCTTTCTTCACACTTCTAGACATTCTTCATCCATCTCTAGAACTTGTTATCAATCAAATTCTTTATATTATAACATATTCTAACCCAAAATAATTTTATACAACCTATTTACAGCCTCAAAACATTTTTTGTGGGTTCTTATCCCATTTGAGACCAAATTTCAACAATTCTTTCTTCACACTTCGAAAGATTCTTCATCCATCTCTAGCACTTGTAATCAATTAAATTCATTGTATTATACCATATTCTAACCCAAAATAACTTTATATAAGCCATTTATAGCCTCAAAGCATTGGTTGTGGGTTCTTATCCCATTTGGGACCATATTTCAATAAGTCTTTCTTTACACTTCTAGACATTCTTCATCCATCTCTAGCACTTGTTATCAATCAAATTCTTTATATTATAACATATTCTAACCAAAAATAATTTTATACAACCCATTTACAGCCTCAAAACATTGGTTGTGGGTTCTTATCCCATTTGGGACCAAATTTCAAGAAGTCTTTCTTCACACTTCGAAAGATTCTTCATCCATCTCTATCACTTGTAATCAATCAAATTCATTGTATTATACCATATTCTAACCCAATATAACTTTATACAAGCCATTTATAGCCTCAAAGCATTGGTTGTGGGTTCTTATCCCATTTGGGACCATATTTCAATAAGTCTTTTTTCTTTCTAAAGATTCTTCATCCATTTCTAGGGCTTGTAATCAATTAAATTCATTGTATTATAACATATTCTAACCCAAAATAACTTTATACAAGCCATTTACTGCCTCAAAGCATTGGTTGTGGGTTCTTATCCCATATGGGACCAGATTTCAATAAGTCTTTCTTCACACTTCTAAAGATTCTTCATCCATCTCTAGGGCATGTAATCAATCAAATTAATTGTATTATAACATATTCTAACCCAAAATAACTTTATACAAGCCATTTACTGCCTCAAAGCATTGGTTGTGGGTTCTTATCCCATTTGGGACCAAATTTCAACAAGTCTTTCTTCATACTTCTAAACATTCTTCATCCATGTCTAGCACTTGTAATCAATCAAATTCATTGTATTATAACATATTCTAACCGAAAATAACCTTATACAAGCCATTTACTGCCTCAAAGCAATGGTTGTGGGTTCTTATCCCATTTGGGACCAGATTTCAATAAGTCTTTCTTCACACTTCTAGACATTCTTCATCCATCTCTAGAACTTGTTATCAATCAAATTCTTTATATTATAACATATTCTAACCCAAAATAATTTTATACAACCTATTTACAGCCTCAAAACATTTTTTGTGGGTTCTTATCCCATTTGAGACCAAATTTCAACAATTCTTTCTTCACACTTCGAAAGATTCTTCATCCATCTCTAGCACTTGTAATCAATTAAATTCATTGTATTATACCATATTCTAACCCAAAATAACTTTATATAAGCCATTTATAACCTCAAAGCATTGGTTGTGGGTTCTTATCCCATTTGGGACCATATTTCAATAAGTCTTTTTTCTTTCTAAAGATTCTTCATCCATCTCTAGGTCTTGTAATCAATTAAATTCATTGTATTATAATATATTCTAACCCAAAATAACTTTATACAAGCCATTTTTTGCCTCAAAGCATTGGTTGTGAGTTCTTATCCCATATGGGACCAGATTTCAATAAGTCTTTCTTCACACTTCGAAAGATTCTTCATCCATCTCTAGGGCTTGTAATCAATCAAATGCATTGTATTATACCATATTCTAACCCAAAATAACTTTATACAAGCCATTTACTGCTTCAAAGCATTGGTTGTGGGTTTTTATCCCATTTGGGACCAGATTTCAATAAGTCTTTCTTCACACTTCTAAACATTCTTCATCCATCTCTAGGACTTGTAATCAATCCAATTCATTGTATTATAACATATTCTAACCCAAAATAACTTTATACAAGCCATTTACTGCCTCAAAGCATTGGTTGTGGGTTCTTATCCTATTTCAGACCAGATTTGAATAAGTCTTTCTTCACACTTCTAAAAATTCTTCATTCACCTCTAGCGCTTGTAATCAATCAAATTCATTGTACTATAACATATTGTAACCCAAAATAACTTTATACAAGCCATTTACTGCCTCAAAGCAATGGTTGTGGGTTCTTATCCCATTTGGGAACAGATTTCAATAAGTCTTTCTTCACACTTCTAGACATTCTTCATCCATCTCTAGCACTTGTAATTAATCAAATTCATTGTATTATAACATATTCTAACCCAAAACAACTTTCTACAAGCTATTTACTGCCTCAAAGCATTGGTTGTGGGTTCTTATCCCATTTGGGACTAGATTTCAATAAGTCTTTCTTCACACTTCTAAAGATTCTTTATCCATCTCTAGGGCTAGTAATCAATCAAATTCATTGTATTATAACATATTCTAACCCAAAATAACTTTATACAAGCCATTTACTGCCTCAAATCATTGGTTGTGGGTTCTTATCCCATTTGGAACCAGCTTTCAATAAGTCTTTCTTCACACTTCTAAACATTCTTCATCCATCTCTAGGACTTGTAATCAATCAAATTCATTGTATTATAACATACTAACCCAAAATATTTTTATACAAGCCATTTAGTGCCTCAAAGCATTGGTTGTGGGTTCTTATCCCATTTGGGACCAGATTTCAATAAGTCTTTCTTCACACTTCTAAACATTCTTCATCCATCTCTAGGACTTGTAATCAATCAAATTCATTGTATTATAACATATTCTAACCCAAAGTAACTTTATACAAACCATTTACTGCCTCAAAGCATTGGTTGTGGGTTCTTATCCCATTTGGGACCAGATTTCAATAAGTCTTTCTTCACACTTCTAAACATTCTTCATCCATCTCTATGGTTTGTAATCAATCAAATTCATTGTACTATAACATATTGTAACCCAAAATAACTTTATACAATCCATTTATAGCCTCAAAGCATTGGTTGTGGGTTCTTATCCCATTTGGGACCAAATTTCAACAAGTCTTTCTTCATACTTCTAAGCATTCTTCATCCATGTCTAGCACTTGTAATCAATCAAATTCATTGTATTATAACACATTCTAACCGAAAATAACCTTATACAAGCCATTTACTGCCTCAAAGCAATGGTTGTGGGTTCTTATCCCATTTGGGAATAGATTTCAATAAGTCTTTCTTCACACTTCTAGACATTCTTCATCCATCTCTAGCACTTGTAATCAATCAAATTCATTGTATTATAACATATTCTAACCGAAAATAACCTTATACAAGCCATTTACTGCCTCAAAGCAATGGTTGTGGGTTCTTATCCCATTTGGGAACAGATTTCAATAAGTCTTTCTTCACACTTCTAGACATTCTTCATCCATCTCTAGCACTTGTTATCAATCAAATTCTTTATATTATAACATATTCTAACCCAAAATAATTTTATACAACCCATTTACAGCCTCAAAACATTGGTTGTGGGTTCTTATCCCATTTGGGACCAAATTTCAACAAGTCTTTCTTCACACTTCGAAAGATTCTTCATCCATCTCTAGGGCTTGTAATCAATCAAATGCATTGTATTATACCATATTCTAACCCAAAATAACTTTATACAAGCCATTTATAGCCTCAAAGCATTGGTTGTGGGTTCTTATCCCATTTGGGACCATATTTCAATAAGTCTTTTTTCTTTCTAAAGATTCTTCATCCATCTCTAGGGCTTGTAATCAATTAAATTCATTGTATTATAACATATTCTAACCCAAAATAACTTTATACAAGCCATTTACTGCCTCAAAGCATTGGTTGTGGGTTCTTATCCCATATGGGACCAGATTTCAATAAGTCTTTCTTCACACTTCTAAAGATTCTTCATCCATCTCTAGGGCTTGTAATCAATCAAATTAATTGTATTATAACATATTCTAACCCAAAATAATTTTAAACAAGCCATTTACTGCCTCAAAGCATTGGTTGTGGGTTCTTATCCCATTTGGGACCAAATTTCAACAAGTCTTTCTTCACACTTCGAAAGATTTTTCATCCATCTCTAGCACTTGTAAACAATCAAATTCATTGTATTATACCATATTCTAACCAAAAATAACTTTATACAAGCCATTTATAGCCTCAAAGCATTGGTTGTGGGTTCTTATCCCATTTGGGACCATATTTCAATAAGTCTTTTTTCTTTCTAAAGATTCTTCATCCATCTCTAGGGGTTGTAATAAATTAAATTCATTGTATTATAACATATTCTAACCCAAAATAACTTTATATACAAGCCATTTACTGCCTCAAAGCATTGGTTGTGGGTTCTTATCCCATATGGGACCAGATTTCAATAAGTCTTTCTTCACACTTCTAAACATTCTTCATCCATCTCTAGGGCTTGTAATCAATCAAATTAATTGTATTATAACATATTCTAACCCAAAATAACTTTATACAAGACATTTACTGCCTCAAAGCATTGGTTGTGGGTTCTTATCCCATTTGGGACCAGATTTCAATAAGTCTTTCTTCACACTTCTAAAGATTCTTCATCCATCTCTAGGGCTTGTAATCAATCAAATTCATTGTATTATAACATATTCTAACCCAAAATAACTTTATACAAGCCATTTACAGCCTCAAAGCATTGGTTGTGGGTTCTTATCCCTTTTGGGACCAAATTTCAACAAGTCTTTCTTCACACTTCTAAAGATTCTTCATCCATCTCTAGCACTTGTAATCAATAAAATTAATTGTATAATAACATATTCTAACCCAAAATAACTTTATACAAGCCATTTACAGCCTCAAAGCATTGGTTGTGGGTTCTTATCCCATTTGGGACCAAATTTCAATAATTCTTTCTTCACACTTCTAAACATTCTTCATCCATCTCTAGGACTTGTAATCAATCAAATTCATTGTATTATAACATATTCTAACCCAAAATAACTTTATACAAGCCATTTACTGCCTCAAAGCATTGGTTGTGGGTTCTTATCCCATTTGGGACGAGATTTGAATAAGTCTTTCTTCACACTTCTAAAGATTCTTCATCCATCTCTAGCACTTGTAATCAATCAAATTCATTGTATTATAACATATTCTAGCCCAAAATAAATAGATACAAGCCATTTACAGCCTCAAAGCATTGGTTGTGGGTTCTTATCCCATTTGGGACAAGATTTCAATAAGTCTTTCTTCACACTTCTAAACATTCTTCATCCATCTCTAGGACTTGTAATCAATCAAATTCATTGTATTATAACATAATCTAACCAAAAATAACTTTATACAAGCCATTTACTGCTTCAAAGCATTGGTTGTGGGTTCTTATCCCATTTGGGACCAGATTTCAATAAGTCTTTCTTCACACTTCTAAACATTCTTCATCCATCTCTAGGGCTTTTAATCAATCAAATTCATTGTATTATAACATACTCTAACCCAAAATAAATTTATACAATCCATTTACTGCCTCAAAGCATTGGTTGTGGGTTCTTATCCCATTTGGGACAAGATTTCAATAAGTATTTTTTTACACTTCTAAACATTCTTCATTCATCTCTAGGACTTTTAATCAATCAAATTCATTGTATTATAACATATTATAACCTAAAATAACTTTATACAATCCATTTATAGCCTCAAAGCATTGGTTGTGGGTTCTTATCCCATTTGGGACCAAATTTCAACAAGTCTTTCTTCATACTTCTAAGCATTCTTCATCCATGTCTAGCACTTGTAATCAATCAAATTCATTGTATTATAACATATTCTAACCGAAAATAACCTTATACAAGCCATTTACTGCCTCAAAGCAATGGTTGTGGGTTCTTATCCCATTTGGGAACAGATTTCAATAAGTCTTTCTTCACACTTCTAGACATTCTTCATCCATCTCTAGCACTTGTAATCAATCAAATTCATTGTATTATAACATATTCTAACCGAAAATAACCTTATACAAGCCATTTACTGCCTCAAAGCAATGGTTGTGGGTTCTTATCCCATTTGGGAATAGATTTCAATAAGTCTTTCTTCACACTTCTAGACATTCTTCATCCATCTCTAGCACTTGTTATCAATCAAATTCTTTATATTATAACATATTCTAACCCAAAATAATTTTATACAACCCATTTACAGCCTCAAAACATTGGTTGTGGGTTCTTATCCCATTTGGGACCAAATTTCAACAAGTCTTTCTTCACACTTCGAAAGATTCTTCATCCATCTCTATCACTTGTAATCAATCAAATTCATTGTATTATACCATATTCTAACCCAATATAACTTTATACAAGCCATTTATAGCCTCAAAGCATTGGTTGTGGGTTCTTATCCCATTTGGGACCATATTTCAATAAGTCTTTTTTCTTTCTAAAGATTCTTCATCCATCTCTAGGTCTTGTAATCAATTAAATTCATTGTATTATAATATATTCTAACCCAAAATAACTTTATACAAGCCATTTTTTGCCTCAAAGCATTGGTTGTGAGTTCTTATCCCATATGGGACCAGATTTCAATAAGTCTTTCTTCACACTTCGAAAGATTCTTCATCCATCTCTAGGGCTTGTAATCAATCAAATGCATTGTATTATACCATATTCTAACCCAAAATAACTTTATACAAGCCATTTACTGCTTCAAAGCATTGGTTGTGGGTTCTTATCCCATTTGGGACCAGATTTCAATAAGTCTTTCTTCACACTTCTAAACATTCTTCATCCATCTCTAGGACTTGTAATCAATCCAATTCATTGTATTATAACATATTCTAACCCAAAATAACTTTATACAAGCCATTTACTGCCTCAAAGCATTGGTTGTGGGTTCTTATCCTATTTCAGACCAGATTTGAATAAGTCTTTCTTCACACTTCTAAAAATTCTTCATTCACCTCTAGCGCTTGTAATCAATCAAATTCATTGTACTATAACATATTGTAACCCAAAATAACTTTATACAAGCCATTTACTGCCTCAAAGCAATGGTTGTGGGTTCTTATCCCATTTGGGAACAGATTTCAATAAGTCTTTCTTCACACTTCTAGACATTCTTCATCCATCTCTAGCACTTGTAATTAATCAAATTCATTGTATTATAACATATTCTAACCCAAAACAACTTTCTACAAGCTATTTACTGCCTCAAAGCATTGGTTGTGGGTTCTTATCCCATTTGGGACTAGATTTCAATAAGTCTTTCTTCACACTTCTAAAGATTCTTTATCCATCTCTAGGGCTAGTAATCAATCAAATTCATTGTATTATAACATATTCTAACCCAAAATAACTTTATACAAGCCATTTACTGCCTCAAATCATTGGTTGTGGGTTCTTATCCCATTTGGAACCAGCTTTCAATAAGTCTTTCTTCACACTTCTAAACATTCTTCATCCATCTCTAGGACTTGTAATCAATCAAATTCATTGTATTATAACATACTAACCCAAAATATTTTTATACAAGCCATTTAGTGCCTCAAAGCATTGGTTGTGGGTTCTTATCCCATTTGGGACCAGATTTCAATAAGTCTTTCTTCACACTTCTAAACATTCTTCATCCATCTCTAGGACTTGTAATCAATCAAATTCATTGTATTATAACATATTCTAACCCAAAGTAACTTTATACAAACCATTTACTGCCTCAAAGCATTGGTTGTGGGTTCTTATCCCATTTGGGACCAGATTTCAATAAGTCTTTCTTCACACTTCTAAACATTCTTCATCCATCTCTATGGTTTGTAATCAATCAAATTCATTGTACTATAACATATTGTAACCCAAAATAACTTTATACAATCCATTTATAGCCTCAAAGCATTGGTTGTGGGTTCTTATCCCATTTGGGACCAAATTTCAACAAGTCTTTCTTCATACTTCTAAGCATTCTTCATCCATGTCTAGCACTTGTAATCAATCAAATTCATTGTATTATAACACATTCTAACCGAAAATAACCTTATACAAGCCATTTACTGCCTCAAAGCAATGGTTGTGGGTTCTTATCCCATTTGGGAATAGATTTCAATAAGTCTTTCTTCACACTTCTAGACATTCTTCATCCATCTCTAGCACTTGTAATCAATCAAATTCATTGTATTATAACATATTCTAACCGAAAATAACCTTATACAAGCCATTTACTGCCTCAAAGCAATGGTTGTGGGTTCTTATCCCATTTGGGAACAGATTTCAATAAGTCTTTCTTCACACTTCTAGACATTCTTCATCCATCTCTAGCACTTGTTATCAATCAAATTCTTTATATTATAACATATTCTAACCCAAAATAATTTTATACAACCCATTTACAGCCTCAAAACATTGGTTGTGGGTTCTTATCCCATTTGGGACCAAATTTCAACAAGTCTTTCTTCACACTTCGAAAGATTCTTCATCCATCTCTAGGGCTTGTAATCAATCAAATGCATTGTATTATACCATATTCTAACCCAAAATAACTTTATACAAGCCATTTATAGCCTCAAAGCATTGGTTGTGGGTTCTTATCCCATTTGGGACCATATTTCAATAAGTCTTTTTTCTTTCTAAAGATTCTTCATCCATCTCTAGGGCTTGTAATCAATTAAATTCATTGTATTATAACATATTCTAACCCAAAATAACTTTATACAAGCCATTTACTGCCTCAAAGCATTGGTTGTGGGTTCTTATCCCATATGGGACCAGATTTCAATAAGTCTTTCTTCACACTTCTAAAGATTCTTCATCCATCTCTAGGGCTTGTAATCAATCAAATTAATTGTATTATAACATATTCTAACCCAAAATAATTTTAAACAAGCCATTTACTGCCTCAAAGCATTGGTTGTGGGTTCTTATCCCATTTGGGACCAAATTTCAACAAGTCTTTCTTCACACTTCGAAAGATTTTTCATCCATCTCTAGCACTTGTAAACAATCAAATTCATTGTATTATACCATATTCTAACCAAAAATAACTTTATACAAGCCATTTATAGCCTCAAAGCATTGGTTGTGGGTTCTTATCCCATTTGGGACCATATTTCAATAAGTCTTTTTTCTTTCTAAAGATTCTTCATCCATCTCTAGGGGTTGTAATAAATTAAATTCATTGTATTATAACATATTCTAACCCAAAATAACTTTATATACAAGCCATTTACTGCCTCAAAGCATTGGTTGTGGGTTCTTATCCCATATGGGACCAGATTTCAATAAGTCTTTCTTCACACTTCTAAACATTCTTCATCCATCTCTAGGGCTTGTAATCAATCAAATTAATTGTATTATAACATATTCTAACCCAAAATAACTTTATACAAGACATTTACTGCCTCAAAGCATTGGTTGTGGGTTCTTATCCCATTTGGGACCAGATTTCAATAAGTCTTTCTTCACACTTCTAAAGATTCTTCATCCATCTCTAGGGCTTGTAATCAATCAAATTCATTGTATTATAACATATTCTAACCCAAAATAACTTTATACAAGCCATTTACAGCCTCAAAGCATTGGTTGTGGGTTCTTATCCCTTTTGGGACCAAATTTCAACAAGTCTTTCTTCACACTTCTAAAGATTCTTCATCCATCTCTAGCACTTGTAATCAATAAAATTAATTGTATAATAACATATTCTAACCCAAAATAACTTTATACAAGCCATTTACAGCCTCAAAGCATTGGTTGTGGGTTCTTATCCCATTTGGGACCAAATTTCAATAATTCTTTCTTCACACTTCTAAACATTCTTCATCCATCTCTAGGACTTGTAATCAATCAAATTCATTGTATTATAACATATTCTAACCCAAAATAACTTTATACAAGCCATTTACTGCCTCAAAGCATTGGTTGTGGGTTCTTATCCCATTTGGGACGAGATTTGAATAAGTCTTTCTTCACACTTCTAAAGATTCTTCATCCATCTCTAGCACTTGTAATCAATCAAATTCATTGTATTATAACATATTCTAGCCCAAAATAAATAGATACAAGCCATTTACAGCCTCAAAGCATTGGTTGTGGGTTCTTATCCCATTTGGGACAAGATTTCAATAAGTCTTTCTTCACACTTCTAAACATTCTTCATCCATCTCTAGGACTTGTAATCAATCAAATTCATTGTATTATAACATAATCTAACCAAAAATAACTTTATACAAGCCATTTACTGCTTCAAAGCATTGGTTGTGGGTTCTTATCCCATTTGGGACCAGATTTCAATAAGTCTTTCTTCACACTTCTAAACATTCTTCATCCATCTCTAGGGCTTTTAATCAATCAAATTCATTGTATTATAACATACTCTAACCCAAAATAAATTTATACAATCCATTTACTGCCTCAAAGCATTGGTTGTGGGTTCTTATCCCATTTGGGACAAGATTTCAATAAGTATTTTTTTACACTTCTAAACATTCTTCATTCATCTCTAGGACTTTTAATCAATCAAATTCATTGTATTATAACATATTATAACCTAAAATAACTTTATACAATCCATTTATAGCCTCAAAGCATTGGTTGTGGGTTCTTATCCCATTTGGGACCAAATTTCAACAAGTCTTTCTTCATACTTCTAAGCATTCTTCATCCATGTCTAGCACTTGTAATCAATCAAATTCATTGTATTATAACATATTCTAACCGAAAATAACCTTATACAAGCCATTTACTGCCTCAAAGCAATGGTTGTGGGTTCTTATCCCATTTGGGAACAGATTTCAATAAGTCTTTCTTCACACTTCTAGACATTCTTCATCCATCTCTAGCACTTGTAATCAATCAAATTCATTGTATTATAACATATTCTAACCGAAAATAACCTTATACAAGCCATTTACTGCCTCAAAGCAATGGTTGTGGGTTCTTATCCCATTTGGGAACAGATTTCAATAAGTCTTTCTTCACACTTCTAGACATTCTTCATCCATCTCTAGCACTTGTTATCAATCAAATTCTTTATATTATAACATATTCTAACCCAAAATAATTTTATACAACCCATTTACAGCCTCAAAACATTGGTTGTGGGTTCTTATCCCATTTGGGACCAAATTTCAACAAGTCTTTCTTCACACTTCGAAAGATTCTTCATCCATCTCTAGGGCTTGTAATCAATCAAATGCATTGTATTATACCATATTCTAACCCAAAATAACTTTATACAAGCCATTTATAGCCTCAAAGCATTGGTTGTGGGTTCTTATCCCATTTGGGACCATATTTCAATAAGTCTTTTTTCTTTCTAAAGATTCTTCATCCATCTCTAGGGCTTGTAATCAATTAAATTCATTGTATTATAACATATTCTAACCCAAAATAACTTTATACAAGCCATTTACTGCCTCAAAGCATTGGTTGTGGGTTCTTATCCCATATGGGACCAGATTTCAATAAGTCTTTCTTCACACTTCTAAAGATTCTTCATCCATCTCTAGGGCTTGTAATCAATCAAATTAATTGTATTATAACATATTCTAACCCAAAATAATTTTATACAAGCCATTTACTGCCTCAAAGCATTGGTTGTGGGTTCTTATCCCATTTGGGACCAAATTTCAACAAGTCTTTCTTCACACTTCGAAAGATTTTTCATCCATCTCTAGCACTTGTAAACAATCAAATTCATTGTATTATACCATATTCTAACCAAAAATAACTTTATACAAGCCATTTATAGCCTCAAAGCATTGGTTGTGGGTTCTTATCCCATTTGGGACCATATTTCAATAAGTCTTTTTTCTTTCTAAAGATTCTTCATCCATCTCTAGGGGTTGTAATAAATTAAATTCATTGTATTATAACATATTCTAACCCAAAATAACTTTATATACAAGCCATTTACTGCCTCAAAGCATTGGTTGTGGGTTCTTATCCCATATGGGACCAGATTTCAATAAGTCTTTCTTCACACTTCTAAAGATTCTTCATCCATCTCTAGGGCTTGTAATCAATCAAATTAATTGTATTATAACATATTCTAACCCAAAATAACTTTATACAAGCCATTTACTGCCTCAAAGCATTGGTTGTGGGTTCTTATCCCATTTGGGACCAAATTTCAACAAGTCTTTCTTCACACTTCGAAAGATTTTTCATCCATCTCTAGCACTTGTAAACAATCAAATTCATTGTATTATACCATAATCTAACCAAAAATAACTTTATACAAGCCATTTATAGCCTCAAAGCATTGGTTGTGGGTTCTTATCCCATTTGGGACCATATTTCAATAAGTCTTTTTTCTTTCTAAAGATTCTTCATCCATCTCTAGGGGTTGTAATAAATTAAATTCATTGTATTATAACATATTCTAACCCAAAATAACTTTATATACAAGCCATTTACTGCCTCAAAGCATTGGTTGTGGGTTCTTATCCCATATGGGACCAGATTTCAATAAGTCTTTCTTCACACTTCTAAACATTCTTCATCCATCTCTAGGGCTTGTAATCAATCAAATTAATTGTATTATAACATATTCTAACCCAAAATAACTTTATACAAGACATTTACTGCCTCAAAGCATTGGTTGTGGGTTCTTATCCCATTTGGGACCAGATTTCAATAAGTCTTTCTTCACACTTCTAAAGATTCTTCATCCATCTCTAGGGCTTGTAATCAATCAAATTCATTGTATTATAACATATTCTAACCCAAAATAACTTTATACAAGCCATTTACAGCCTCAAAGCATTGGTTGTGGGTTCTTATCCCTTTTGGGACCAAATTTCAACAAGTCTTTCTTCACACTTCTAAAGATTCTTCATCCATCTCTAGCACTTGTAATCAATAAAATTAATTGTATAATAACATATTCTAACCCAAAATAACTTTATACAAGCCATTTACAGCCTCAAAGCATTGGTTGTGGGTTCTTATCCCATTTGGGACCAAATTTCAATAATTCTTTCTTCACACTTCTAAACATTCTTCATCCATCTCTAGGACTTGTAATCAATCAAATTCATTGTATTATAACATATTCTAACCCAAAATAACTTTATACAAGCCATTTACTGCCTCAAAGCATTGGTTGTGGGTTCTTATCCCATTTGGGACGAGATTTGAATAAGTCTTTCTTCACACTTCTAAAGATTCTTCATCCATCTCTAGCACTTGTAATCAATCAAATTCATTGTATTATAACATATTCTAGCCCAAAATAAATAGATACAAGCCATTTACAGCCTCAAAGCATTGGTTGTGGGTTCTTATCCCATTTGGGACAAGATTTCAATAAGTCTTTCTTCACACTTCTAAACATTCTTCATCCATCTCTAGGACTTGTAATCAATCAAATTCATTGTATTATAACATAATCTAACCAAAAATAACTTTATACAAGCCATTTACTGCTTCAAAGCATTGGTTGTGGGTTCTTATCCCATTTGGGACCAGATTTCAATAAGTCTTTCTTCACACTTCTAAACATTCTTCATTTATCTCTAGGACTTGTAATCAATCAAATTCATTGTATTATAACATATTCTAACCCAAAATAACTTAATACAAGCCATTTACTGCCTCAAAGCATTGGTTGTGGGTTCTTATCCCATTTCGGACCAGATTTCAATAATCTTTCTTCACACTTCTAAACATTCTTCATCCACCTCTAGGGCTTGTAATCAATCAAATTCATTGTATTATATCATATTCTAACCCAAAATAACTTTATACAATCCATTTACAGCCTCAAAGCATTGGTTGTGGGTTCTTATCCCATTTGGGACCAGATTTCAATAAGTCTTTCTTCACACTTCTAAACATTCTTCATCCATCTCTAGGACTTGTAATCATTCAACTTCATTGTATTATAACATATTCTACCCCAAAGTAACTTTATACAAACCATTTACTACCTCAAAGCATTGGTTGTGGGTTCTTATCCCATTTGGGACCAGATTTCAATAAGGCTTTCTTCACACTTCTAAACATTCTTCATCCATCTCTAGGGTTTGTAATCAATCAAATTCATTGTACTATAACATATTGTAACCCAAAATAACTTTATACAATCCATTTACAGCCTCAAAGCATTGGTTGTGGGTTCTTATCCCATTTGGGACCAAATTACAACAAGTTTTTCTTCATACTTCTAAACATTTTTCATCCATGTCTAGCACTTGTAATCAATCAAATTCATTGTATTATAACATATTCTAACCCAAAATAACTTTATACAATCCATTTAAAGCCTCAAAGCATTGGTTGTGGGTTCTTATCCCATTTGAGACCAAATTTCAACAAGTCTTTCTTCACCCTTCTAAAGATTCTTCATCCATCCCTAGCACTTGTAATCAAACAAATTCATTGTATTATAACATATTCTAACCCAAAATATTTAGATACAAGCCATTTACAGCCTCAAAGCATTGGTTGTGGGTTCTTATCCCATTTGGGACAAGATTTCAATAAGTCTTTCGTCACACTTCTAAACATTCTTCATCCATCTTTAGGGCTTGTAATCAATTAAATTCATTGTATTATAACATATTCTAACCCAAAATAACTTTATACAAGCCATTTACTGCCTCAAAGCATTGGTTGTGGGTTCTTATCCCATATGGGACCAGATTTCAATAAGTCTTTCTTCACACTTCTAAAGATTCTTCATCCATCTCTAGGGCTTGTAATCAATCAAATTAATTGTATTATAACATATTCTAACCCAAAATAACTTTTTACAAGCCATTTACTGCCTCAAAGCATTGGTTGTGGGTTCTTATCCCATTTGGGACCAAATTTCAACGAGTCTTTCTTCATACTTCTAAACATTCTTCATCCATGTCTAGCACTTGTAATCAATCAAATTCATTGTATTATAACATATTGTAACCGAAAATAACCTTATACAAGCCATTTACTGCCTCAAAGCAATGGTTGTGGGTTCTTATCCCATTTGGGACCAGATTTCAATAAGTCTTTCTTTACACTTCTAGACATTCTTCATCCATCTCTAGCACTTGTTATCAATCAAATTCTTTATATTATAACATATTCTAACCAAAAATAATTTTATACAACCCATTTACAGCCTCAAAACATTGGTTGTGGGTTCTTATCCCATTTGGGACCAAATTTCAAGAAGTCTTTCTTCACACTTCGAAAGATTCTTCATCCATCTCTATCACTTGTAATCAATCAAATTCATTGTATTATACCATATTCTAACCCAATATAACTTTATACAAGCCATTTATAGCCTCAAAGCATTGGTTGTGGGTTCTTATCCCATTTGGGACCATATTTCAATAAGTCTTTTTTCTTTCTAAAGATTCTTCATCCATTTCTAGGGCTTGTAATCAATTAAATTCATTGTATTATAACATATTCTAACCCAAAATAACTTTATACAAGCCATTTACTGCCTCAAAGCATTGGTTGTGGGTTCTTATCCCATATGGGACCAGATTTCAATAAGTCTTTCTTCACACTTCTAAAGATTCTTCATCCATCTCTAGGGCATGTAATCAATCAAATTAATTGTATTATAACATATTCTAACCCAAAATAACTTTATACAAGCCATTTACTGCCTCAAAGCATTGGTTGTGGGTTCTTATCCCATTTGGGACCAAATTTCAACAAGTCTTTCTTCATACTTCTAAACATTCTTCATCCATGTCTAGCACTTGTAATCAATCAAATTCATTGTATTATAACATATTCTAACCGAAAATAACCTTATACAAGCCATTTACTGCCTCAAAGCAATGGTTGTGGGTTCTTATCCCATTTGGGACCAGATTTCAATAAGTCTTTCTTCACACTTCTAGACATTCTTCATCCATCTCTAGAACTTGTTATCAATCAAATTCTTTATATTATAACATATTCTAACCCAAAATAATTTTATACAACCTATTTACAGCCTCAAAACATTTTTTGTGGGTTCTTATCCCATTTGAGACCAAATTTCAACAATTCTTTCTTCACACTTCGAAAGATTCTTCATCCATCTCTAGCACTTGTAATCAATTAAATTCATTGTATTATACCATATTCTAACCCAAAATAACTTTATATAAGCCATTTATAGCCTCAAAGCATTGGTTGTGGGTTCTTATCCCATTTGGGACCATATTTCAATAAGTCTTTCTTTACACTTCTAGACATTCTTCATCCATCTCTAGCACTTGTTATCAATCAAATTCTTTATATTATAACATATTCTAACCAAAAATAATTTTATACAACCCATTTACAGCCTCAAAACATTGGTTGTGGGTTCTTATCCCATTTGGGACCAAATTTCAAGAAGTCTTTCTTCACACTTCGAAAGATTCTTCATCCATCTCTATCACTTGTAATCAATCAAATTCATTGTATTATACCATATTCTAACCCAATATAACTTTATACAAGCCATTTATAGCCTCAAAGCATTGGTTGTGGGTTCTTATCCCATTTGGGACCATATTTCAATAAGTCTTTTTTCTTTCTAAAGATTCTTCATCCATTTCTAGGGCTTGTAATCAATTAAATTCATTGTATTATAACATATTCTAACCCAAAATAACTTTATACAAGCCATTTACTGCCTCAAAGCATTGGTTGTGGGTTCTTATCCCATATGGGACCAGATTTCAATAAGTCTTTCTTCACACTTCTAAAGATTCTTCATCCATCTCTAGGGCATGTAATCAATCAAATTAATTGTATTATAACATATTCTAACCCAAAATAACTTTATACAAGCCATTTACTGCCTCAAAGCATTGGTTGTGGGTTCTTATCCCATTTGGGACCAAATTTCAACAAGTCTTTCTTCATACTTCTAAACATTCTTCATCCATGTCTAGCACTTGTAATCAATCAAATTCATTGTATTATAACATATTCTAACCGAAAATAACCTTATACAAGCCATTTACTGCCTCAAAGCAATGGTTGTGGGTTCTTATCCCATTTGGGACCAGATTTCAATAAGTCTTTCTTCACACTTCTAGACATTCTTCATCCATCTCTAGAACTTGTTATCAATCAAATTCTTTATATTATAACATATTCTAACCCAAAATAATTTTATACAACCTATTTACAGCCTCAAAACATTTTTTGTGGGTTCTTATCCCATTTGAGACCAAATTTCAACAATTCTTTCTTCACACTTCGAAAGATTCTTCATCCATCTCTAGCACTTGTAATCAATTAAATTCATTGTATTATACCATATTCTAACCCAAAATAACTTTATATAAGCCATTTATAACCTCAAAGCATTGGTTGTGGGTTCTTATCCCATTTGGGACCATATTTCAATAAGTCTTTTTTCTTTCTAAAGATTCTTCATCCATCTCTAGGTCTTGTAATCAATTAAATTCATTGTATTATAATATATTCTAACCCAAAATAACTTTATACAAGCCATTTTTTGCCTCAAAGCATTGGTTGTGAGTTCTTATCCCATATGGGACCAGATTTCAATAAGTCTTTCTTCACACTTCTAAAGATTCTTCATCCATCTCTAGGGCTTGTAATCAATCAAATTAATTGTATTATAACATATTCTAACCCAAAATAACTTTATACAAGCCATTTACAGCCTCAAAGCATTGGTTGTGGGTTCTTATCCCATTTGGGACCAAATTTCAATAATTCTTTCTTCACACTTCTAAACATTCTTCATCCATCTCTAAGACTTGTAATCAATCAAATTCATTGTATTATAACAAATTCTAACTCAAAATAACTTTATACAAGCCATTTACTGCCTCAAAGCAATGGTTGTGGGTTCTTATCCCATTTGGGACCAGATTTCAACAAGTCTTTCTTCACACTTCTAAACATTCTTCATCCATCTCTAGCACTTGTAATCAATCAAATTCATTGTATTATAACATATTGTAACCGAAAATAACCTTATACAAACCATTTACTGCCTCAAAGCAATGGTTGTGGGTTCTTATCCCATTTGGGACCAGATTTCAATAAGTCTTTCTTTACACTTCTAGACATTCTTCATCCATCTCTAGCACTTGTTATCAATCAAATTCTTTATATTATAACATATTCTAACCCAAAATAATTTTATACAACCCATTTACAGCCTCAAAACATTGGTTGTGGGTTCTTATCCCATCTGGGACCAAATTTCAACAAGTCTTTCTTCACCCTTCTAAAGATTCTTCATCCATCCCTAGCACTTGTAATCAAACAAATTCATTGTATTATAACATATTCTAACCCAAATTATTTAGATACAAGCCATTTACAGCCTCAAAGCATTGGTTGTGGGTTCTTATCCCATTTGGGACAAGATTTCAATAAGTCTTTCGTCACACTTCTAAACATTCTTCATCCATCTTTAGGGCTTGTAATCAATTAAATTCATTGTATTATAACATATTCTAACCCAAAATAACTTTATACAAGCCATTTACTGCCTCAAAGCATTGGTTGTGGGTTCTTATCCCATATGGGACCAGATTTCAATAAGTCTTTCTTCACACTTCTAAAGATTCTTCATCCATCTCTAGGGCTTGTAATCAATCAAATTAATTGTATTATAACATATTCTAACCCAAAATAACTTTTTAGAAGCCATTTACTGCCTCAAAGCATTGGTTGTGGGTTCTTATCCCATTTGGGACCAAATTTCAACGAGTCTTTCTTCAAACTTCTAAACATTCTTCATCCATGTCTAGCACTTGTAATCAATCAAATTCATTGTATTATAACATATTGTAACCGAAAATAACCTTATACAAGCCATTTACTGCCTCAAAGCAATGGTTGTGGGTTCTTATCCCATTTGGGACCAGATTTCAATAAGTCTTTCTTTACACTTCTAGACATTCTTCATCCATCTCTAGAACTTGTTATCAATCAAATTCTTTATATTATAACATATTCTAACCCAAAATAATTTTATACAACCCATTTACAGCCTCAAAACATTGTTTGTGGGTTCTTATCCCATTTGAGACCAAATTTCAACAATTCTTTCTTCACACTTCGAAAGATTCTTCATCCATCTCTAGCACTTGTAATCAATTAAATTCATTGTATTATACCATATACTAACCCAAAATAACTTTATATAAGCCATTTATAGCCTCAAAGCATTGGTTGTGGGTTCTTATCCCATTTGGGACCATATTTCAATAAGTCTTTTTTCTTTCTAAAGATTCTTCATCCATCTCTAGGTCTTGTAATCAATTAAATTCATTGTATTATAACATATTCTAACCCAAAATAACTTTATACAAGCCATTTACTGCCTCAAAGCATTGGTTGTGGGTTCTTATCCCATATGGGACCAGATTTCAATAAGTCTTTCTTCACACTTCTAAACATTCTTCATCCATCTCTAGAACTTGTAATCAATCAAATTCATTGTATTATAACATAATCTAACCAAAAATAACTTTATACAAGCCATTTACTGCTTCAAAGCATTGGTTGTGGGTTCTTATCCCATTTGGGACCAGATTTCAATAAGTCTTTCTTCACACTTCTAAACATTCTTCATTCATCTCTAGGACTTGTAATCAATCAAATTCATTGTATTATAACATATTCTAACCCAAAATAACTTAATACAAGCCATTTACTGCCTCAAAGCATTGGTTGTGGTTCTTACCCCATTTCGGACCAGATTTCAATAATATTTCTTCACACTTCTAAACATTCTTCATCCACCTCTAGGGCTTGTAATCAATCAAATTCATTGTATTATATCATATTCTAACCCAAAATAACTTTATACAATCCATTTACAGCCTCAAAGCATTGGTTGTGGGTTCTTATCCCATTTGGGACCAGATTTCAATAAGTCTTTCTTCACACTTCTAAACATTCTTCATCCATCTCTAGGACTTGTAATCATTCAACTTCATTGTATTATAACATATTCTACCCCAAAGTAACTTTATACAAACCATTTACTGCCTCAAAGCATTGGTTGTGGGTTCTTATCCCATTTGGGACCAGATTTCAATAAGTCTTTCTTCACACTTCTAAACATTCTTCATCCATCTCTAGGGTTTGTAATCAATCAAATTCATTGTACTATAATATATTGTAACCCAAAATAACTTTATACAATCCATTTACAGCCTCAAAGCATTGGTTGTGGGTTCTTATCCCATTTGGGACCAAATTTCAACAAGTCTTTCTTCATACTTCTAAACATTTTTCATCCATGTCTAGCACTTGTAATCAATCAAATTCATTGTATTATAACATATTCTAACCGAAAATAACCTTATACAAGCCATTTACTGCCTCAAAGCAATGGTTGTGGGTTCTTATCCCATTTGGGACCAGATTTCAATAAGTCTTTCTTTACACTTCTAGACATTCTTCATCCATCTCTAGCACTTGTTATCAATCAAATTCTTTATATTATAACATATTCTAACCCAAAATAATTTTATACAACCCATTTACAGCCTCAAAACATTGGTTGTGGGTTCTTATCCCATTTGGGACCAAATTTCAGGAAGTCTTTCTTCACACTTCGAAAGATTCTTCATCCATCTCTATCACTTGTAATCAATCAAATTCATTGTATTATACCATATTCTAACCCAAAATAACTTTATACAAGCCATTTATAGCCTCAAAGCATTGGTTGTGGGTTCTTATCCCATTTGGGACCATATTTCAATAAGTCTTTTTTCTTTCTAAAGATTCTTCATCCATCTCTAGGTCTTGTAATCAATTAAATTCATTGTATTATAACATATTCTAACCCAAAATAACTTTATACAAGCCATTTTTTGCCTCAAAGCATTGGTTGTGAGTTCTTATCCCATATGGGACCAGATTTCAATAAGTCTTTCTTCACACTTCTAAAGATTCTTCATCCATCTCTAGGGCTTGTAATCAATCAAATTAATTGGATTATAACATATTCTAACCCAAAATAACTTTATACAAGCCATTTACAGCCTCAAAGCATTGGTTGTGGGTTCTTATCCCATTTGGGGACCAAATTTCAATAATTCTTTCTTCACACTTCTAAACATTCTTCATCCATCTCTAAGACTTGTAATCAATCAAATTCATTGTATTATAACAAATTCTAACTCAAAATAACTTTATACAAGCCATTTACTGCCTCAAAGCAATGGTTGTGGGTTCTTATCCCATTTGGGACCAGATTTCAACAAGTCTTTCTTCACACTTCTAAACATTCTTCATCCATCTCTAGCACTTGTAATCAATCAAATTCATTGTATTATAACATATTGTAACCCAAAATAACTTTATACAATCCATTTAAAGCCTCAAAGCATTGGTTGTGGGTTCTTATCCCATTTGGGACCAAATTTCAACAAGTCTTTCTTCACCCTTCTAAAGATTCTTCATCCATCCCTAGCACTTGTAATCAAACAAATTCATTGTATTATAACATATTCTAACCCAAAATATTTAGATACAAGCCATTTACAGCCTCAAAGCATTGGTTGTGGGTTCTTATCCCATTTGGGACAAGATTTCAATAAGTCTTTCGTCACACTTCTAAACATTCTTCATCCATCTTTAGGGCTTGTAATCAATTAAATTCATTGTATTATAACATATTCTAACCCAAAATAACTTTATACAAGCCATTTACTGCCTCAAAGCATTGGTTGTGGGTTCTTATCCCATATGGGACCAGATTTCAATAAGTCTTTCTTCACACTTCTAAAGATTCTTCATCCATCTCTAGGGCTTGTAATCAATCAAATTAATTGTATTATAACATATTCTAACCCAAAATAACTTTTTACAAGCCATTTACTGCCTCAAAGCATTGGTTGTGGGTTCTTATCCCATTTGGGACCAAATTTCAACGAGTCTTTCTTCATACTTCTAAACATTCTTCATCCATGTCTAGCACTTGTAATCAATCAAATTCATTGTATTATAACATATTGTAACCGAAAATAACCTTATACAAGCCATTTACTGCCTCAAAGCAATGGTTGTGGGTTCTTATCCCATTTGGGACCAGATTTCAATAAGTCTTTCTTTACACTTCTAGACATTCTTCATCCATCTCTAGAACTTGTTATCAATCAAATTCTTTATATTATAACATATTCTAACCCAAAATAATTTTATACAACCCATTTACAGCCTCAAAACATTGTTTGTGGGTTCTTATCCCATTTGAGACCAAATTTCAACAATTCTTTCTTCACACTTCGAAAGATTCTTCATCCATCTCTAGCACTTGTAATCAATTAAATTCATTGTATTATACCATATTCTAACCCAAAATAACTTTATAAGCCATTTATAGCCTCAAAGCATTGGTTGTGGGTTCTTATCCCATTTGGGACCATATTTCAATAAGTCTTTTTTCTTTCTAAAGATTCTTCATCCATCTCTAGGTCTTGTAATCAATTAAATTCATTGTATTATAACATATTCTAACCCAAAATAACTTTATACAAGCCATTTACTGTCTCAAAGCATTGGTTGTGAGTTCTTATCCCATATGGGACCAGATTTCAATAAGTCTTTCTTCACACTTCTAAAGATTCTTCATCCATCTCTAGGGTTTGTAATCAATCAAATTAATTGTATTATAACATATTCTAACCCAAAATAACTTAATACAAGCCATTTACAGCCTCAAAGCATTGGTTGTGGGTTCTTATCCCATTTGGGACCAAATTTCAATAATTCTTTCTTCACACTTCTAAACATTCTTCATCCATCTCTAAGACTTCTAATCAATCAAATTCATTGTATTATAACAAATTCTAACTCAAAATAACTTTATACAAGCCATTTACTGCCTCAAAGCAATGGTTGTGGGTTCTTACCCCATTTGGGACCAGATTTCAACAAATCTTTCTTCACACTTCTAAACATTCTTCATCCATCTCTAGCACTTGTAATCAATCAAATTCATTGTATTATAACATATTCTAACCCAAAATAACTTTATACAATCCGTTTAAAGCCTCAAAGCATTGGTTGTGGGTTCTTATCCCATTTGGGACCAAATTTCAACAAGTCTTTCTTCACCCTTCTAAAGATTCTTCATCCATCCCTAGCACTTGTAATCAATCATATTCATTGTATTATAACATATTCTAACCCAAAATATTTAGATACAAGCCATTTACAGCCTCAAAGCATTGGTTGTGGGTTCTTATCCCATTTGGGACAAGATTTCAATAAGTCTTTCGTCACACTTCTAAACATTCTTCATCCATCTCTAGGGCTTGTAATCAATTAAATTCATTGTATTATAACATATTCTAACCCAAAATAACTTTATACAAGCCATTTACTGCCTCAAAGCATTGGTTGTGGGTTCTTATCCCATATGGGACCAGATTTCAATAAGTCTTTCTTCACACTTCTAAAGATTCTTCATCCATCTCTAGGGCTTGTAATCAATCAAATTAATTGTATTATAACATATTCTAACCCAAAATAACTTTATACAAGCCATTTACTGCCTCAAAGCATTGGTTGTGGGTTCTTATCCCATTTGGGACCAAATTTCAACGAGTATTTCTTCATACTTCTAAACATTCTTCATCCATGTCTAGCACTTTTAATCAATCAAATTCATTGTATTATAACATATTCTAACCGAAAATAACCTTATACAAGCCATTTACTGCCTCAAAGCAATGGTTGTGGGTTCTTATCCCATTTGGGACCAGATTTCAATAAGTCTTTCTTCACACTTCTAGACATTCTTCATCCATCTCTAGAACTTGTTATCAATCAAATTCTTTATATTCTAACATATTCTAACCCAAAATAATTTTATACAACCCATTTACAGCCTCAAAACATTGTTTGTGGGTTCTTATCCCATTTGAGACCAAATTTCAACAATTCTTTCTTCACACTTCGAAAGATTCTTCATCCATCTCTAGCACTTGTAATCAATTAAATTCATTGTATTATACCATATTCTAACCCAAAATAACTTTATATAAGCCATTTATAGCCTCAAAGCATTGGTTGTGGGTTCTTATCCCATTTGGGACCATATTTCAATAAGTCTTTTTTCTTTCTAAATATTCTTCATCCATCTCTAGGTCTTGTAATCAATTAAATTCATTGTATTATAACATATTCTAACCCAAAATAACTTTATACAAGCCATTTACTGCCTCAACGCATTGGTTGTGAGTTCTTATCCCATATGGGACCAGATTTCAATAAGTCTTTCTTCACACTTCTAAAGATTCTTCATCCATCTCTAGGGCTTGTAATCAATCAAATTAATTGTATTATAACATATTCTAACCCAAAATAACTTTATACAAGCCATTTACAGCCTCAAAGCATTGGTTGTGGGTTCTTATCCCATTTGGGACCAAATTTCAATAATTCTTTCTTCACACTTCTAAACATTCTTCATCCATCTCTAAGACTTGTAATCAATCAAATTCATTGTATTATAACAAATTCTAACTCAAAATAACTTTATACAAGCCATTTACTGCCTCAAAGCAATGGTTGTGGGTTCTTATCCCATTTGGGACCAGATTTCAACAAGTCTTTCTTCACACTTCTAAACATTCTTCATCCATCTATAGCACTTGTAATCAATCAAATTCATTGTATTATAACATATTGTAACCCAAAATAACTTTATACAATCCATTTACAGCCTCAAAGCATTGGTTGTGGGTTCTTATCCCATTTGGGACCAAATTTCAACAAGTCTTTCTTCACCCTTCTAAAGATTCTTCATCCATCCCTAGCACTTGTAATCAATCAAATTCATTGTATTATAACATATTCTAACCCAAAATATTTAGATACAAGCCATTTATAGCCTCAAAGCATTGGTTGTGGGTTCTTATCCCATTTGGGACAAGATTTCAATAAGTCTTTCGTCACACTTCTAAACATTCTTCATCCATCTCTAGGGCTTGTAATCAATTAAATTCATTGTATTATAACATATTCTAACCCAAAATAACTTTATACAAGCCATTTACTGCCTCAAAGCATTGGTTGTGGGTTCTTACTCCATATGGGACCAGATTTCAATAAGTCTTTCTTCACACTTCTAAAGATTCTTCATCCATCTCTAGGGCTTGTAATCAATCAAATTAATTGTATTATAACATATTATAACCCAAAATAACTTTATACAAGCCATTTACTGCCTCAAAGCATTGGTTGTGGGTTCTTATCCCATTTGAGACCAAATTTCAACAAGTCTTTCTTCATACTTCTAAACATTCTTCATCCATGTCTAGCACTTGTAATCAGTCAAATTCATTGTATTATAACATATTCTAACCGAAAATAACCTTATACAAGCAATTTACTGCCTCAAAGCAATGGTTGTGGGTTCTTATCCCATTTGGGACCAGATTTCAATAAGTCTTTCTTCACACTTCTAGACATTCTTCATCCATCTCTAGAACTTGTTATCAATCAAATTCTTTATATTATAACATATTCCAACCCAAAATAATTTTATACAACCCATTTACAGCCTCAAAACATTGTTTGTGGGTTCTTATCCCATTTGAGACCAAATTTCAACAATTCTTTCTTCACACTTCGAAAGATTCTTCATCCATCTCTAGGACTTGTAATCAATTATATTCACTGTATTATAACATATTCTACCCCAAAGTAACTTTATACAAACCATTTACTGCCTCAAAGCATTGGTTGTGGGTTCTTATCCCATTTGGGACCAGATTTCAATAAGTCTTTCTTCACACTTCTAAACATTCTTCATCCATCTCTAGGGTTTGTAATCAATCAAATTCATTGTACTATAATATATTGTAACCCAAAATAACTTTATACAATCCATTTACAGCCTCAAAGCATTGGTTGTGGGTTCTTATCCCATTTGGGACCAAATTTCAACAAGTCTTTCTTCATACTTCTAAACATTTTTCATCCATGTCTAGCACTTGTAATCAATCAAATTCATTTTATTATAACATATTCTAACCGAAAATAACCTTATACAAGCCATTTACTGCCTCAAAGCAATGGTTGTGGGTTCTTATCCCATTTGGGACCAGATTTCAATAAGTCTTTCTTCACACTTCTAGACATTCTTCATCCATCTCTAGCACTTGTTATCAATCAAATTCTTTATATTATAACATATTCTAACCCAAAATAATTTTATACAACCCATTTACAGCCTCAAAACATTGGTTGTGGGTTCTTATCCCATTTGGGACCAAATTTCAGGAAGTCTTTCTTCACACTTCGAAAGATTCTTCATCCATCTCTATCACTTGTAATCAATCAAATTCATTGTATTATACCATATTCTAACCCAAAATAACTTTATACAAGCCATTTATAGCCTCAAAGCATTGGTTGTGGGTTCTTATCCCATTTGGGACCATATTTCAATAAGTCTTTTTTCTTTCTAAAGATTCTTCATCCATCTCTAGGGCTTGTAATCAATTAAATTCATTGTATTATAACATATTCTAACCCAAAATAACTTTATACAAGCCATTTACTGCCTCAAAGCATTGGTTGTGGGTTCTTATCCCATATGGGACCAAATTTCAATAAGTCTTTCTTCACACTTCTAAAGATTCTTCATCCATCTCTAGGGCATGTAATCAATCAAATTAATTGTATTATAACATATTCTAACCCAAAATAACTTTATACAAGCCATTTACTGCCTCAAAGCATTGGTTGTGGGTTCTTATCCCATTTGGGACCAAATTTCAACAAGTCTTTCTTCATACTTCTAAACATTCTTCATCCATGTCTAGCACTTGTAATCAATCAAATTCATTGTATTATAACATATTCTAACCGAAAATAACCTTATACAAGCCATTTACTGCCTCAAAGCAATGGTTGTGGGTTCTTATCCCATTTGGGACCAGATTTCAATAAGTCTTTCTTCACACTTCTAGACATTCTTCATCCATCTCTAGAACTTGTTATCAATCAAATTCTTTATATTATAACATATTCTAACCCAAAATAATTTTATACAACCTATTTACAGCCTCAAAACATTTTTTGTGGGTTCTTATCCCATTTGAGACCAAATTTCAACAATTCTTTCTTCACACTTCGAAAGATTCTTCATCCATCTCTAGCACTTGTAATCAATTAAATTCATTGTATTATACCATATTCTAACCCAAAATAACTTTATATAAGCCATTTATAGCCTCAAAGCATTGGTTGTGGGTTCTTATCCCATTTGGGACCATATTTCAATAAGTCTTTTTTCTTTCTAAAGATTCTTCATCCATCTCTAGGTCTTGTAATCAATTAAATTCATTGTATTATAGCATATTCTAACCCAAAATAACTTTATACAAGCCATTTTTTGCCTCAAAGCATTGGTTGTGAGTTCTTATCCCATATGGGACCAGATTTCAATAAGTCTTTCTTCACACTTCTAAAGATTCTTCATCCATCTCTAGGGCTTGTAATCAATCAAATTAATTGTATTATAACATATTCTAACCCAAAATAACTTTATACAAGCCATTTACAGCCTCAAAGCATTGGTTGTGGGTTCTTATCCCATTTGGGGACCAAATTTCAATAATTCTTTCTTCACACTTCTAAACATTCTTCATCCATCTCTAAGACTTGTAATCAATCAAATTCATTGTATTATAACAAATTCTAACTCAAAATAACTTTATACAAGCCATTTACTGCCTCAAAGCAATGGTTGTGGGTTCTTATCCCATTTGGGACCAGATTTCAACAAGTCTTTCTTCACACTTCTAAACATTCTTCATCCATCTCTAGCACTTGTAATCAATCAAATTCATTGTATTATAACATATTCTAACCCAAAATAACTTTATACAATCCATTTAAAGCCTCAAAGCATTGGTTGTGGGTTCTTATCCCATTTGGGACCAAATTTCAACAAGTCTTTCTTCACCCTTCTAAAGATTCTTCATCCATCCCTAGCACTTGTAATCAAACAAATTCATTGTATTATAACATATTCTAACCCAAAATATTTAGATACAAGCCATTTACAGCCTCAAAGCATTGGTTGTGGGTTCTTATCCCATTTGGGACAAGATTTCAATAAGTCTTTCGTCACACTTCTAAACATTCTTCATCCATCTTTAGGGCTTGTAATCAATTAAATTCATTGTATTATAACATATTCTAACCCAAAATAAATTTATACAAGCCATTTACTGCCTCAAAGCATTGGTTGTGGGTTCTTATCCCATATGGGACCAGATTTCAATAAGTCTTTCTTCACACTTCTAAAGATTCTTCATCCATCTCTAGGGCTTGTAATCAATCAAATTAATTGTATTATAACATATTCTAACCCAAAATAACTTTTTACAAGCCATTTACTGCCTCAAAGCATTGGTTGTGGGTTCTTATCCCATTTGGGACCAAATTTCAACGAGTCTTTCTTCATACTTCTAAACATTCTTCATCCATGTCTAGCACTTGTAATCAATCAAATTCATTGTATTATAACATATTGTAACCGAAAATAACCTTATACAAGCCATTTACTGCCTGAAAGCAATGGTTGTGGGTTCTTATCCCATTTGGGACCAGATTTCAATAAGTCTTTCTTTACACTTCTAGACATTCTTCATCCATCTCTAGAACTTGTTATCAATCAAATTCTTTATATTATAACATATTCTAACCCAAAATAATTTTATACAACCCATTTACAGCCTCAAAACATTGTTTGTGGGTTCTTATCCCATTTGAGACCAAATTTCAACAATTCTTTCTTCACACTTCGAAAGATTCTTCATCCATCTCTAGCACTTGTAATCAATTAAATTCATTGTATTATACCATATTCTAACCCAAAATAACTTTATATAAGCCATTTATAGCCTCAAAGCATTGGTTGTGGGTTCTTATCCCATTTGGGACCATATTTCAATAAGTCTTTTTTCTTTCTAAAGATTCTTCATCCATCTCTAGGTCTTGTAATCAATTAAATTCATTGTATTATAACATATTCTAACCCAAAATAACTTTATACAAGCCATTTACTGTCTCAAAGCATTGGTTGTGAGTTCTTATCCCATATGGGACCAGATTTCAATAAGTCTTTCTTCACACTTCTAAAGATTCTTCATCCATCTCTAGGGTTTGTAATCAATCAAATTAATTGTATTATAACATATTCTAACCCAAAATAACTTTATACAAGCCATTTACAGCCACAAAGCATTGGTTGTGGGTTCTTATCCCATTTGGGACCAGATTTCAATAAGTCTTTCTTCACACTTCTAGACATTCTTCATCCATCTCTAGAACTTGTTATCAATCAAATTCTTTATATTCTAACATATTCTAACCCAAAATAATTTTATACAACCCATTTACAGCCTCAAAACATTGTTTGTGGGTTCTTATCCCATTTGAGACCAAATTTCAACAATTCTTTCTTCACACTTCGAAAGATTCTTCATCCATCTCTAGCACTTGTAATCAATTAAATTCATTGTATTATACCATATTCTAACCCAAAATAACTTTATATAAGCCATTTATAGCCTCAAAACATTGGTTGTGGGTTCTTATCCCATTTGGGACCATATTTCAATAAGTCTTTTTTCTTTCTAAATATTCTTCATCCATCTCTAGGTCTTGTAATCAATTAAATTCATTGTATTATAACATATTCTAACCCAAAATAACTTTATACAAGCCATTTACTGCCTCAAAGCATTGGTTGTGAGTTCTTATCCCATATGGGACCAGATTTCAATAAGTCTTTCTTCACACTTCTAAAGATTCTTCATCCATCTCTAGGGCTTGTAATCAATCAAATTAATTGTATTATAACATATTCTAACCCAAAATAACTTTATACAAGCCATTTACAGCCTCAAAGCATTGGTTGTGGGTTCTTATCCCATTTGGGACCAAATTTCAATAATTCTTTCTTCACACTTCTAAACATTCTTCATCCATCTCTAAGACTTGTAATCAATCAAATTCATTGTATTATAACAAATTCTAACTCAAAATAACTTTATACAAGCCATTTACTGCCTCAAAGCAATGGTTGTGGGTTCTTATCCCATTTGGGACCAGATTTCAACAAGTCTTTCTTCACACTTCTAAACATTCTTCATCCATCTATAGCACTTGTAATCAATCAAATTCATTGTATTATAACATATTGTAACCCAAAATAACTTTATACAATCCATTTACAGCCTCAAAGCATTGGTTGTGGGTTCTTATCCCATTTGGGACCAAATTTCAACAAGTCTTTCTTCACCCTTCTAAAGATTCTTCATCCATCCCTAGCACTTGTAATCAATCAAATTCATTGTATTATAACATATTCTAACCCAAAATATTTAGATACAAGCCATTTATAGCCTCAAAGCATTGGTTGTGGGTTCTTATCCCATTTGGGACCAAATTTCAATAATTCTTTCTTCACACTTCTAAACATTCTTCATCCATCTCTAAGACTTGTAATCAATCAAATTCATTGTATTATAACAAATTCTAACTCAAAATAACTTTATACAAGCCATTTACTGCCTCAAAGCAATGGTTGTGGGTTCTTATCCCATTTGGGACCAGATTTCAACAAGTCTTTCTTCACACTTCTAAACATTCTTCATCCATCTCTAGGGCTTGTAATCAATTAAATTCATTGTATTATAACATATTCTAACCCAAAATAACTTTATACAAGCCATTTACTGCCTCAAAGCATTGGTTGTGGGTTCTTACTCCATATGGGACCAGATTTCAATAAGTCTTTCTTCACACTTCTAAAGATTCTTCATCCATCTCTAGGGCTTGTAATCAATCAAATTAATTGTATTATAACATATTATAACCCAAAATAACTTTATACAAGCCATTTACTGCCTCAAAGCATTGGTTGTGGGTTCTTATCCCATTTGAGACTAAATTTCAACAAGTCTTTCTTCATACTTCTAAACATTCTTCATCCATGTCTAGCACTTGTAATCAGTCAAATTCATTGTATTATAACATATTCTAACCGAAAATAACCTTATACAAGCCATTTACTGCCTCAAAGCAATGGTTGTGGGTTCTTATCCCATTTGGGACCAGATTTCAATAAGTCTTTCTTCACACTTCTAGACATTCTTCATCCATCTCTAGAACTTGTTATCAATCAAATTCTTTATATTATAACATATTCCAACCCAAAATAATTTTATACAACCCATTTACAGCCTCAAAACATTGTTTGTGGGTTCTTATCCCATTTGAGACCAAATTTCAACAATTCTTTCTTCACACTTCGAAAGATTCTTCATCCATCTCTAGCACTTGTAATCAATTATATTCATTGTATTATACCATATTCTAACCCAAAATAACTTTTTATAAGCCATTTATAGCCTCAAAGCATTGGTTGTGGGTTCTTATCCCATTTGGGACCATATTTCAATAAGTCTTTTTTCTTTCTAAAGATTCTTCATCCATCTCTAGGTCTTGTAATCAATTAAATTCATTGTATTATAACATATTCTAACCCAAAATAACTTTATACAAGCCATTTTCTGCCTCAAAGCATTGGTTGTGAGTTCTTATCCCATATGGGACCAGATTTCAATAAGTCTTTCTTCACACTTCTAAAGATTCTTCATCCATCTCTAGGGCTTGTAATCAATCAAATTAATTGTATTATAACATATTCTAACCCAAAATAACTTTATACAAGCCATTTACAGCCACAAAGCATTGGTTGTGGGTTCTTATCCCATTTGGGACCAAATTTCAATAATTCTTTCTTCACACTTCTAAACATTCTTCATCCATCTCTAAGACTTGTAATCAATCAAATTCATTGTATTATAACAAATTCTAACTCAAAATAACTTTATACAAGCCATTTACTGCCTCAAAGCAATGGTTGTGGGTTCTTATCCCATTTGGGACCAGATTTCAACAAGTCTTTCTTCACACTTCTAAACATTCTTCATCCATCTCTAGCACTTGTAATCAATCAAATTCATTGTATTATAACATATTCTAACCCAAAATAACTTTATACAATCCATTTACAGCCTCAAAGCATTGGTTGTGGGTTCTTATCCCATCTGGGACCAAATTTCAACAAGTCTTTCTTCACCCTTCTAAAGATTCTTCATCCATCCCTAGCACTTGTAATCAATCAAATTCATTGTATTATAACATATTCTAACCCAAAATATTTAAATACAAGCCATTTACAGCCTCAAAGCATTGGTTGTGGGTTCTTATCCCATTTGGGACAAGATTTCAATAAGTCTTTCGTCACACTTCTAAACATTCTTCATCCATCTCTAGGACTTGTAATCAATCAAATTCATTGTATTATAACATAATCTAACCAAAAATAACTTTATACAAGCCATTTACTGCTTCAAAGCATTGGTTGTGGGTTCCTATCCCATTTGGGACCAGATTTCAATAAGTCTTTCTTCACACTTCTAAAGATTCTTCATCCATCTCTAGCACTTGTAATCAATCAAATTCATTGTATTATAACATATTGTAACCCAAAATAACTTTATACAATCCATTTACAGCCTCAAAGCATTGGTTGTGGGTTCTTATCCCATCTGGGACCAAATTTCAACAAGTCTTTCTTCACCCTTCTAAAGATTCTTCATCCATCCCTAGCACTTGTAATCAATCAAATTCATTGTATTATAACATATTCTAACCCAAAATATTTAGATACAAGCCATTTATAGCCTCAAAGCATTGGTTGTGGGTTCTTATCCCATTTGGGACAAGATTTCAATAAGTCTTTCGTCACACTTCTAAACATTCTTCATCCATCTCTAGGGCTTGTAATCAATTAAATTCATTGTATTATAACATATTCTAACCCAAAATAACTTTATACAAGCCATTTACTGCCTCAAAGCATTGGTTGTGGGTTCTTACTCCATATGGGACCAGATTTCAATAAGTCTTTCTTCACACTTCTAAAGATTCTTCATCCATCTCTAGGGCTTGTAATCAATCAAATTAATTGTATTATAACATATTATAACCCAAAATAACTTTATACAAGCCATTTACTGCCTCAAAGCATTGGTTGTGGGTTCTTATCCCATTTGAGACCAAATTTCAACAAGTCTTTCTTCATACTTCTAAACATTCTTCATCCATGTCTAGCACTTGTAATCAGTCAAATTCATTGTATTATAACATATTCTAACCGAAAATAACCTTATACAAGCCATTTACTGCCTCAAAGCAATGGTTGTGGGTTCTTATCCCATTTGGGACCAGATTTCAATAAGTCTTTCTTCACACTTCTAGACATTCTTCATCCATCTCTAGAACTTGTTATCAATCAAATTCTTTATATTATAACATATTCCAACCCAAAATAATTTTATACAACCCATTTACAGCCTCAAAACATTGTTTGTGGGTTCTTATCCCATTTGAGACCAAATTTCAACAATTCTTTCTTCACACTTCGAAAGATTCTTCATCCATCTCTAGCACTTGTAATCAATTATATTCATTGTATTATACCATATTCTAACCCAAAATAACTTTATATAAGCCATTTATAGCCTCAAAGCATTGGTTGTGGGTTCTTATCCCATTTGGGACCATATTTCAATAAGTCTTTTTTCTTTCTAAAGATTCTTCATCCATCTCTAGGTCTTGTAATCAATTAAATTCATTGTATTATAACATATTCTAACCCAAAATAACTTTATACAAGCCATTTTCTGCCTCAAAGCATTGGTTGTGAGTTCTTATCCCATATGGGACCAGATTTCAATAAGTCTTTCTTCACACTTCTAAAGATTCTTCATCCATCTCTAGGGCTTGTAATCAATCAAATTAATTGTATTATAACATATTCTAACCCAAAATAACTTTATACAAGCCATTTACAGCCACAAAGCATTGGTTGTGGGTTCTTATCCCATTTGGGACCAAATTTCAATAATTCTTTCTTCACACTTCTAAACATTCTTCATCCATCTCTAAGACTTGTAATCAATCAAATTCATTGTATTATAACAAATTCTAACTCAAAATAACTTTATACAAGCCATTTACTGCCTCAAAGCAATGGTTGTGGGTTCTTATCCCATTTGGGACCAGATTTCAACAAGTCTTTCTTCACACTTCTAAACATTCTTCATCCATCTCTAGCACTTGTAATCAATCAAATTCATTGTATTATAACATATTCTAACCCAAAATAACTTTATACAATCCATTTACAGCCTCAAAGCATTGGTTGTGGGTTCTTATCCCATCTGGGACCAAATTTCAACAAGTCTTTCTTCACCCTTCTAAAGATTCTTCATCCATCCCTAGCACTTGTAATCAATCAAATTCATTGTATTATAACATATTCTAACCCAAAATATTTAAATACAAGCCATTTACAGCCTCAAAGCATTGGTTGTGGGTTCTTATCCCATTTGGGACAAGATTTCAATAAGTCTTTCGTCACACTTCTAAACATTCTTCATCCATCTCTAGGACTTGTAATCAATCAAATTCATTGTATTATAACATAATCTAACCAAAAAAAACTTTATACAAGCCATTTACTGCTTCAAAGCATTGGTTGTGGGTTCCTATCCCATTTGGGACCAGATTTCAATAAGTCTTTCTTCACACTTCTAAAGATTCTTCATCCATCTCTAGCACTTGTAATCAATCAAATTCATTGTATTATAACATATTGTAACCCAAAATAACTTTATACAATCCATTTACAGCCTCAAAGCATTGGTTGTGGGTTCTTATCCCATCTGGGACCAAATTTCAACAAGTCTTTCTTCACCCTTCTAAAGATTCTTCATCCATCCCTAGCACTTGTAATCAATCAAATTCATTGTATTATAACATATTCTAACCCAAAATATTTAGATACAAGCCATTTACAGCCTCAAAGCATTGGTTGTGGGTTCTTATCCCATTTGGGACAAGATTTCAATAAGTCTTTCATCACACTTCTAAACATTCTTCATCCATCTCTAGGGCTTGTAATCAATTAAATTCATTGTATTATAACATATTCTAACCCAAAATAACTTTATACAAGCCATTTACTGCCTCAAAGCATTGGTTGTGGGTTCTTATCCCATATGGACAAGATTTCAATAAGTCTTTCTTCACACTTCTAAAGATTCTTCATCCATCTCTAGGGCTTGTAATCAATCAAATTAATTGTATTATAACATATTCTAACCCAAAATAACTTTATACAAGCCATTTACTGCCTCAAAGCATTGGTTGTGGGTTCTTATCCCATTTGAGACCAAATTTCAACAAGTCTTTCTTCATACTTCTAAATATTCTTCATCCATGTCTAGCACTTGTAATCAGTCAAATTCATTGTATTATAACATATTCTAACCGAAAATAACCTTATACAAGCCATTTACTGCCTCAAAGCAATGGTTGTGGGTTCTTATCCCATTTGGGACCAGATTTCAATAAGTCTTTCTTCACACTTCTAGACATTCTTCATCCATCTCTAGAACTTGTTATCAATCAAATTCTTTATATTATAACATATTCCAACCCAAAATAATTTTATACAACCCATTTACAGCCTCAAAACATTGTTTGTGGGTTCTTATCCCATTTGAGACCAAATTTCAACAATTCTTTCTTCACACTTCGAAAGATTCTTCATCCATCTCTAGCACTTGTAATCAATTATATTCATTGTATTATACCATATTCTAACCCAAAATAACTTTATATAAGCCATTTATAGCCTCAAAGCATTGGTTGTGGGTTCTTATCCCATTTGGGACCATATTTCAATAAGTCTTTTTTCTTTCTAAATATTCTTCATCCATCTCTAGGTCTTGTAATCAATTAAATTCATTGTATTATAACATATTCTAACCCAAAATAACTTTATACAAGCCATTTACTGCCTCAAAGCATTGGTTGTGAGTTCTTATCCCATATGGGACCAGATTTCAATAAGTCTTTCTTCACACTTCTAAAGATTCTTCATCCATCTCTAGGGCTTGTAATCAATCAAATTAATTGTATTATAACATATTCTAACCCAAAATAACTTTATACAAGCCATTTACAGCCTCAAAGCATTGGTTGTGGGTTCTTATCCCATTTGGGACCAAATTTCAATAATTCTTTCTTCACACTTCTAAACATTCTTCATCCATCTCTAAGACTTGTAATCAATCAAATTCATTGTATTATAACAAATTCTAACTCAAAATAACTTTATACAAGCCATTTACTGCCTCAAAGCAATGGTTGTGGGTTCTTATCCCATTTGGGACCAGATTTCAACAAGTCTTTCTTCACACTTCTAAACATTCTTCATCCATCTATAGCACTTGTAATCAATCAAATTCATTGTATTATAACATATTGTAACCCAAAATAACTTTATACAATCCATTTACAGCCTCAAAGCATTGGTTGTGGGTTCTTATCCCATTTGGGACCAAATTTCAACAAGTCTTTCTTCACCCTTCTAAAGATTCTTCATCCATCCCTAGCACTTGTAATCAATCAAATTCATTGTATTATAACATATTCTAACCCAAAATATTTAGATACAAGCCATTTACAGCCTCAAAGCATTGGTTGTGGGTTCTTATCCCATTTGGGACAAGATTTCAATAAGTCTTTCGTCACACTTCTAAACATTCTTCATCCATCTCTAGGGCTTGTAATCAATTAAATTCATTGTATTATAACATATTCTAACCCAAAATAACTTTATACAAGCCATTTACTGCCTCAAAGCATTGGTTGTGGGTTCTTATCCCATATGGGACCAGATTTCAATAAGTCTTTCTTCACACTTCTAAAGATTCTTCATCCATCTCTAGGGCTTGTAATCAATCAAATTAATTGTATTATAACATATTCTAACCCAAAATAACTTTATACAAGCCATTTACTGCCTCAAAGCATTGGTTGTGGGTTCTTATCCCATTTGAGACCAAATTTCAACAAGTCTTTCTTCATACTTCTAAACATTCTTCATCCATGTCTAGCACTTGTAATCAGTCAAATTCATTGTATTATAACATATTCTAACCGAAAATAACCTTATACAAGCCATTTACTGCCTCAAAGCAATGGTTGTGGGTTCTTATCCCATTTGGGACCAGATTTCAATAAGTCTTTCTTCATACTTCTAGACATTCTTCATCCATCTCTAGAACTTGTTATCAATCAAATTCTTTATATTATAACATATTCCAACCCAAAATAATTTTATACAACCCATTTACAGCCTCAAAACATTGTTTGTGGGTTCTTATCCCATTTGAGACCAAATTTCAACAATTCTTTCTTCACACTTCGAAAGATTCTTCATCCATCTCTAGCACTTGTAATCAATTATATTCATTGTATTATACCATATTCTAACCCAAAATAACTTTATATAAGCCATTTATAGCCTCAAAGCATTGGTTGTGGGTTCTTATCCCATTTGGGACCATATTTCAATAAGTCTTTTTTCTTTCTAAATATTCTTCATCCATCTCTAGGTCTTGTAATCAATTAAATTCATTGTATTATAACATATTCTAACCCAAAATAACTTTATACAAGCCATTTACTGCCTCAAAGCATTGGTTGTGAGTTCTTATCCCATATGGGACCAGATTTCAATAAGTCTTTCTTCACACTTCTAAAGATTCTTCATCCATCTCTAGGGCTTGTAATCAATCAAATTAATTGTATTATAACATATTCTAACCCAAAATAACTTTATACAAGCCATTTACAGCCTCAAAGCATTGGTTGTGGGTTCTTATCCCATTTGGGACCAAATTTCAATAATTCTTTCTTCACACTTCTAAACATTCTTCATCCATCTCTAAGACTTGTAATCAATCAAATTCATTGTATTATAACAAATTCTAACTCAAAATAACTTTATACAAGCCATTTACTGCCTCAAAGCAATGGTTGTGGGTTCTTATCCCATTTGGGACCAGATTTCAACAAGTCTTTCTTCACACTTCTAAACATTCTTCATCCATCTATAGCACTTGTAATCAATCAAATTCATTGTATTATAACATATTGTAACCCAAAATAACTTTATACAATCCATTTACAGCCTCAAAGCATTGGTTGTGGGTTCTTATCCCATTTGGGACCAAATTTCAACAAGTCTTTCTTCACCCTTCTAAAGATTCTTCATCCATCCCTAGCACTTGTAATCAATCAAATTCATTGTATTATAACATATTCTAACCCAAAATATTTAGATACAAGCCATTTACAGCCTCAAAGCATTGGTTGTGGGTTCTTATCCCATTTGGGACAAGATTTCAATAAGTCTTTCGTCACACTTCTAAACATTCTTCATCCATCTCTAGGGCTTGTAATCAATTAAATTCATTGTATTATAACATATTCTAACCCAAAATAACTTTATACAAGCCATTTACTGCCTCAAAGCATTGGTTGTGGGTTCTTATCCCATATGGGACCAGATTTCAATAAGGCTTTCTTCACACTTCTAAAGATTCTTCATCCATCTCTAGGGCTTGTAATCAATCAAATTAATTGTATTATAACATATTCTAACCCAAAATAACTTTATACAAGCCATTTACTGCCTCAAAGCATTGGTTGTGGGTTCTTATCCCATTTGAGACCAAATTTCAACAAGTCTTTCTTCATACTTCTAAACATTCTTCATCCATGTCTAGCACTTGTAATCAGTCAAATTCATTGTATTATAACATATTCTAACCGAAAATAACCTTATACAAGCCATTTACTGCCTCAAAGCAATGGTTGTGGGTTCTTATCCCATTTGGGACCAGATTTCAATAAGTCTTTCTTCATACTTCTAGACATTCTTCATCCATCTCTAGAACTTGTTATCAATCAAATTCTTTATATTATAACATATTCCAACCCAAAATAATTTTATACAACCCATTTACAGCCTCAAAACATTGTTTGTGGGTTCTTATCCCATTTGAGACCAAATTTCAACAATTCTTTCTTCACACTTCGAAAGATTCTTCATCCATCTCTAGCACTTGTAATCAATTATATTCATTGTATTATACCATATTCTAACCCAAAATAACTTTATATAAGCCATTTATAGCCTCAAAGCATTGGTTGTGGGTTCTTATCCCATTTGGGACCATATTTCAATAAGTCTTTTTTCTTTCTAAAGATTCTTCATCCATCGCTAGGTCTTGTAATCAATTAAATTCATTGTATTATAACATATTCTAACCCAAAATAACTTTATACAAGCCATTTTCTGCCTCAAAGCATTGGTTGTGAGTTCTTATCCCATATGGGACCAGATTTCAATAAGTCTTTCTTCACATATCTAAAGATTCTTCATCCATCTCTAGGGCTTGTAATCAATCAAATTAATTGTATTATAACATATTCTAACCCAAAATAACTTTATACAAGCCATTTACAGCCACAAAGCATTGGTTGTGGGTTCTTATCCCATTTGGGACCAAATTTCAATAATTCTTTCTTCACACTTCTAAACATTCTTCATCCATCTCTAAGACTTGTAATCAATCAAATTCATTGTATTATAACAAATTCTAACTCAAAATAACTTTATACAAGCCATTTACTGCCTCAAAGCAATGGTTGTGGGTTCTTATCCCATTTGGGACCAGATTTCAACAAGTCTTTCTTCACACTTCTAAACATTCTTCATCCATCTCTAGCACTTGTAATCAATCAAATTCATTGTATTATAACATATTCTAACCCAAAATAACTTTATACAATCCATTTACAGCCTCAAAGCATTGGTTGTGGGTTCTTATCCCATCTGGGACCAAATTTCAACAAGTCTTTCTTCACCCTTCTAAAGATTCTTCATCCATCCCTAGCACTTGTAATCAATCAAATTCATTGTATTATAACATATTCTAACCCAAAATATTTAAATACAAGCCATTTACAGCCTCAAAGCATTGGTTGTGGGTTCTTATCCCATTTGGGACAAGATTTCAATAAGTCTTTCGTCACACTTCTAAACATTCTTCATCCATCTCTAGGACTTGTAATCAATCAAATTCATTGTATTATAACATAATCTAACCAAAAAAAACTTTATACAAGCCATTTACTGCTTCAAAGCATTGGTTGTGGGTTCCTATCCCATTTGGGACCAGATTTCAATAAGTCTTTCTTCACACTTCTAAAGATTCTTCATCCATCTCTAGCACTTGTAATCAATCAAATTCATTGTATTATAACATATTGTAACCCAAAATAACTTTATACAATCCATTTACAGCCTCAAAGCATTGGTTGTGGGTTCTTATCCCATCTGGGACCAAATTTCAACAAGTCTTTCTTCACCCTTCTAAAGATTCTTCATCCATCCCTAGCACTTGTAATCAATCAAATTCATTGTATTATAACATATTCTAACCCAAAATATTTAGATACAAGCCATTTACAGCCTCAAAGCATTGGTTGTGGGTTCTTATCCCATTTGGGACAAGATTTCAATAAGTCTTTCGTCACACTTCTAAACATTCTTCATCCATCTCTAGGGCTTGTAATCAATTAAATTCATTGTATTATAACATATTCTAACCCAAAATAACTTTATACAAGCCATTTACTGCCTCAAAGCATTGGTTGTGGGTTCTTATCCCATATGGGACCAGATTTCAATAAGTCTTTCTTCACATATCTAAAGATTCTTCATCCATCTCTAGGGCTTGTAATCAATCAAATTAATTGTATTATAACATATTCTAACCCAAAATAACTTTATACAAGCCATTTACAGCCACAAAGCATTGGTTGTGGGTTCTTATCCCATTTGGGACCAAATTTCAATAATTCTTTCTTCACACTTCTAAACATTCTTCATCCATCTCTAAGACTTGTAATCAATCAAATTCATTGTATTATAACAAATTCTAACTCAAAATAACTTTATACAAGCCATTTACTGCCTCAAAGCAATGGTTGTGGGTTCTTATCCCATTTGGGACCAGATTTCAAAAAGTCTTTCTTCACACTTCTAAACATTCTTCATCCATCTCTAGCACTTGTAATCAATCAAATTCATTGTATTATAACATATTCTAACCCAAAATAACTTTATACAATCCATTTACAGCCTCAAAGCATTGGTTGTGGGTTCTTATCCCATCTGGGACCAAATTTCAACAAGTCTTTCTTCACCCTTCTAAAGATTCTTCATCCATCCCTAGCACTTGTAATCAATCAAATTCATTGTATTATAACATATTCTAACCCAAAATATTTAAATACAAGCCATTTACAGCCTCAAAGCATTGGTTGTGGGTTCTTATCCCATTTGGGACAAGATTTCAATAAGTCTTTCGTCACACTTCTAAACATTCTTCATCCATCTCTAGGACTTGTAATCAATCAAATTCATTGTATTATAACATAATCTAACCAAAAAAAACTTTATACAAGCCATTTACTGCTTCAAAGCATTGGTTGTGGGTTCCTATCCCATTTGGGACCAGATTTCAATAAGTCTTTCTTCACACTTCTAAAGATTCTTCATCCATCTCTAGCACTTGTAATCAATCAAATTCATTGTATTATAACATATTGTAACCCAAAATAACTTTATACAATCCATTTACAGCCTCAAAGCATTGGTTGTGGGTTCTTATCCCATCTGGGACCAAATTTCAACAAGTCTTTCTTCACCCTTCTAAAGATTCTTCATCCATCCCTAGCACTTGTAATCAATCAAATTCATTGTATTATAACATATTCTAACCCAAAATATTTAGATACAAGCCATTTACAGCCTCAAAGCATTGGTTGTGGGTTCTTATCCCATTTGGGACAAGATTTCAATAAGTCTTTCGTCACACTTCTAAACATTCTTCATCCATCTCTAGGGCTTGTAATCAATTAAATTCATTGTATTATAACATATTCTAACCCAAAATAACTTTATACAAGCCATTTACTGCCTCAAAGCATTGGTTGTGGGTTCTTATCCCATATGGGACCAGATTTCAATAAGTCTTTCTTCACACTTCTAAAGATTCTTCATCCATCTCTAGGGCTTGTAATCAATCAAATTAATTGTATTATAACATATTCTAACCCAAAATAACTTTATACAAGCCATTTACTGCCTCAAAGCATTGGTTGTGGGTTCTTATCCCATTTGAGACCAAATTTCAACAAGTCTTTCTTCATACTTCTAAACATTCTTCATCCATGTCTAGCACTTGTAATCAGTCAAATTCATTGTATTATAACATATTCTAACCGAAAATAACCTTATACAAGCCATTTACTGCCTCAAAGCAATGGTTGTGGGTTCTTATCCCATTTGGGACCAGATTTCAATAAGTCTTTCTTCACACTTCTAGACATTCTTCATCCATCTCTAGAACTTGTTATCAATCAAATTCTTTATATTATAACATATTCCAACCCAAAATAATTTTATACAACCCATTTACAGCCTCAAAACATTGTTTGTGGGTTCTTATCCCATTTGAGACCAAATTTCAACAATTCTTTCTTCACACTTCGAAAGATTCTTCATCCATCTCTAGCACTTGTAATCAATTATATTCATTGTATTATACCATATTCTAACCCAAAATAACTTTATATAAGCCATTTATAGCCTCAAAGCATTGGTTGTGGGTTCTTATCCCATTTGGGACCATATTTCAATATTTCAATAAGTCTTTTTTCTTTCTAAAGATTCTTCATCCATCTCTAGGTCTTGTAATCAATTAAATTCATTGTATTATAACATATTCTAACCCAAAATAACTTTATACAAGCCATTTTCTGCCTCAAAGCATTGGTTGTGAGTTCTTATCCCATATGGGACCAGATTTCAATAAGTCTTTCTTCACACTTCTAAAGATTCTTCATCCATCTCTAGGGCTTGTAATCAATCAAATTAATTGTATTATAACATATTCTAACCCAAAATAACTTTATACAAGCCATTTACAGCCACAAAGCATTGGTTGTGGGTTCTTATCCCATTTGGGACCAAATTTCAATAATTCTTTCTTCACACTTCTAAACATTCTTCATCCATCTCTAAGACTTGTAATCAATCAAATTCATTGTATTATAACAAATTCTAACTCAAAATAACTTTATACAAGCCATTTACTGCCTCAAAGCAATGGTTGTGGGTTCTTATCCCATTTGGGACCAGATTTCAACAAGTATTTCTTCACACTTCTAAACATTCTTCATCCATCTCTAGCACTTGTAATCAATCAAATTCATTGTATTATAACATATTCTAACCCAAAATAACTTTATACAATCCATTTACAGCCTCAAAGCATTGGTTGTGGGTTCTTATCCCATCTGGGACCAAATTTCAACAAGTCTTTCTTCACCCTTCTAAAGATTCTTCATCCATCCCTAGCACTTGTAATCAATCAAATTCATTGTATTATAACATATTCTAACCCAAAATATTTAAATACAAGCCATTTACAGCCTCAAAGCATTGGTTGTGGGTTCTTATCCCATTTGGGACAAGATTTCAATAAGTCTTTCGTCACACTTCTAAACATTCTTCATCCATCTCTAGGACTTGTAATCAATCAAATTCATTGTATTATAACATAATCTAACCAAAAAAAACTTTATACAAGCCATTTACTGCTTCAAAGCATTGGTTGTGGGTTCCTATCCCATTTGGGACCAGATTTCAATAAGTCTTTCTTCACACTTCTAAACATTCTTCATCCATCTCTAGGACTTGTAATCAATCAAATTCATTGTATTATAACATATTCTAACCCAAAATAACTTTATACAAGCCATTTACTGCCTCAAAGCATTGGTTGTGGGTTCTTATCCCATTGGGACAAGATTTCAATAAGTCTTTCTTCACACTTCTAGACATTCTTCATCCACCTCTAGGGCTTGTAATCAATTAAATTCATTGTATTTTAACATATTCTAAGCCAAAATAACTTTATACAAGCCATTTACTGCCTCAAAGCATTGGTTGTGGGTTCTTATCCCATATGGGACCAGATTTCAATAAGTCTTTCTCCACACTTCTAAAGATTCTTCATCCATCTCTAGGGCTTGTAATCAATCAAATTAATTGTATTATAATATATTCTAACCCAAAATAACTTTATACAAGCCATTTACTGCCTCAAAGCATTGGTTGTGGGTTCTTATCCCATTTGGGACCAGATTTCAATAAGTCTTTCTTCACACTTCTAGACATTCTTCATCCATCTCTAGCACTTGTTATCAATCAAATTCTTTATATTATAACATATTCTAACCAAAAATAATTTTATACAACCCATTTACAGCCTCAAAACATTGTTTGTGGGTTCTTATCCCATTTAAGACCAAATTTCAACAATTCTTTTTCACACTTCGAAAGATTCTTCATCCATCTCTAGCACCTGTAATCAATTAAATTCATTGTATTATACCATATTCTAACCCAAAATAACTTTATATAAGCCATTTATAGCCTCAAAGCATTGGTTGTGAGTTCTTATCCCATTTGGGACCATATTTCAATAAGTCTTTCTTCATACTTGTAAACATTCTTCATCCATGTCTAGCACTTGTAATCAATCAAATTCATTGTATTATAACATATTCTAACCGAAAATAACCTTATACAAGCCATTTACTGCTTCAAAGCATTGGTTGTGGGTTCCTATCCCATTTGGGACCAGATTTCAATAAGTCTTTCTTCACACTTCTAAAGATTCTTCATCCATCTCTAGCACTTGTAATCAATCAAATTCATTGTATTATAACATATTGTAACCCAAAATAACTTTATACAATCCATTTACAGCCTCAAAGCATTGGTTGTGGGTTCTTATCTCATCTGGGACCAAATTTCAACAAGTCTTTCTTCACCCTTCTAAAGATTCTTCATCCATCCCTAGCACTTGTAATCAATCAAATTCATTGTATTATGACATATTCTAACCCAAAATATTTAGATACAAGCCATTTACAGCCTCAAAGCATTGGTTGTGGGTTCTTATCCCATTTGGGACAAGATTTCAATAAGTCTTTCGTCACACTTCTAAACATTCTTCATCCATCTCTAGGGCTTGTAATCAATTAAATTCATTGTATTATAACATATTCTAACCCAAAATAACTTTATACAAGCCATTTACTGCCTCAAAGCATTGGTTGTGGGTTCTTATCCCATATGGGACCAGATTTCAATAAGTCTTTCTTCACACTTCTAAAGATTCTTCATCCATCTCTAGGGCTTGTAATCAATCAAATTAATTGTATTATAACATATTCTAACCCAAAATAACTTTATACAAGCCATTTACTGCCTCAAAGCATTGGTTGTGGGTTCTTATCCCATTTGAGACCAAATTTCAACAAGTCTTTCTTCATACTTCTAAACATTCTTCATCCATGTCTAGCACTTGTAATCAGTCAAATTCATTGTATTATAACATATTCTAACCGAAAATAACCTTATACAAGCCATTTACTGCCTCAAAGCAATGGTTGTGGGTTCTTATCCCATTTGGGACCAGATTTCAATAAGTCTTTCTTCACACTTCTAGACATTCTTCATCCATCTCTAGAACTTGTTATCAATCAAATTCTTTATATTATAACATATTCCAACCCAAAATAATTTTATACAACCCATTTACAGCCTCAAAACATTGTTTGTGGGTTCTTATCCCATTTGAGACCAAATTTCAACAATTCTTTCTTCACACTTCGAAAGATTCTTCATCCATCTCTAGCACTTGTAATCAATTATATTCATTGTATTATACCATATTCTAACCCAAAATAACTTTATATAAGCCATTTATAGCCTCAAAGCATTGGTTGTGAGTTCTTATCCCATTTGGGACCATATTTCAATAAGTCTTTTTTCTTTCTAAAGATTCTTCATCCATCTCTACGTCTTTTAATCAATTAAATTCATTTTATTATAACATATTCTAACCCAAAATAACTTTATACAAGCTATTTACTGCCTCAAAGCATTGGTTGTGGGTTCTTATCCCATATGGGACCAGATTTCAATAAGTCTTTCTTCACACTTCTAAAGATTCTTCATCCATCTCTAGGGCTTGTAATCAATCAAATTAATTGTATTATAACATATTCTAACCCAAAATAACTTTATACAAGCCATTTACTGCTTCAAAGCATTGGTTGTGGGTTCCTATCCTATTTTGGACCAGATTTCAATAAGTCTTTCTTCACACTTCTAAACATTCTTCATCCATCTCTAGGACTTGTAATCAATCAAATTCATTGTATTATAACATATTCTAACCCAAAATAACTTTATACAAGCCATTTACTGCCTCAAAGCATTGGTTGTGGGTTCTTATCCCATTTGGGACAAGATTTCAATAAGTCTTTTTTCACAATTCTAAAGATTCTTCATCCATCTCTAGGGCTTGTAATCAATCAAATTCATTGTATTATAACATATTCTAACCCAAAATAACTTTATACAAGCCATTTACAGCCTCAAAGCATTGGTTGTGGGTTCTTATCCCATTTGGGACCAAATTTCAACAAGTCTTTCTTCACACTTCTAAAGATTCTTCATCCATCTCTAGCACTTGTAATCAATAAAATTAACTGTATAATAACATATTCTAACCCAAAATAACTTTATACAAGCCATTTACAGCCTCAAAGCATTGTTTGTGGGTTCTTATCCCATTTGGGAGCAAATTTCAATAATTCTTTCTTCACACTTCTAAACATTCTTCATCCATCTCTAAGACTTGTAATCAATCAAATTCATTGTATTATAACAAATTCTAACTCAAAATAACTTTATACAAGCCATTTACTTCCTCAAAGCAATGGTTGTGGGTTCTTATCCCATTTGGGACCAGATTTCAACAAGTCTTTCTTCACACTTCTAAACATTCTTCATCCATCTCTAGCACTTGTAATCAATCAAATTCATTGTATTATAACAAATTCTAACCCAAAATAACTTTATACAATCCATTTACAGCCTCAAAGCATTGGTTGTGGGTTCTTATCCCATTTGGGACCAAATTTCAACAAGTTTTTCTTCACCCTTCTAAAGATTCTTAATCCATCCCTAGCACTTGTAATCAATCAAATTCATTGTATTATAACATATTCTAACCTAAAGTATTTAGATACAAGCCATTTACAGCCTCAAAGCATTTGTTGTGGGTTCTTATCCCATTTGGGACAAGATTTCAATAAGTCTTTCTTCACACTTCTAAACATTCTTCATCCATCTCTAGCACTTGTAATCAATCAAATTCATTGTTTTATAACAAATTCTAACCCAAAATAACTTTATACAATCCATTTACAGCCTCAAAGCATTGGTTGTGGGTTCTTATCCCATTTGGGACCAAATTTCAACAAGTTTTTCTTCACCCTTCTAAAGATTCTTTATCCATCCCTAGCACTTGTAATCAATCAAATTCATTGTATTATAACATATTCTAACCTAAAGTATTTAGATACAAGCCATTTACAGCCTCAAAGCATTTGTTGTGGGTTCTTATCCCATTTGGGACAAGATTTCAATAAGTCTTTCTTCACACTTCTAAACATTCTTCATCCATATCTAGGACTTGTAATCAATCAAATTCATTGTATTATAACATAATCTAACCAAAAATAACTTTATACAACCCATTTACTGCTTCAAAGCATTGGTTGTGGGTTCCTATCCTATTTTGGACCAGATTTCAATAAGTCTTTCTTCACACTTCTAAACATTCTTCATCCATCTCTAGGTCTTGTAATCAATCAAATTCATTGTATTATAACATATTCTATCCCAAAATAACTTTATACAAGCCATTTACTGCCTCAAAGCATTGGTTGTGAGTTCTTATCCCATATGGGACCAGATTTCAATAAGTCTTTCTTCACATATCTAAAGATTCTTCATCCATCTCTAGGGCTTGTAATCAATCAAATTAATTGTATTATAACATATTATAACCCAAAATAACTTTATACAAGCCATTTACAGCCACAAAGCATTGGTTGTGGGTTCTTATCCCATTTGGGACCAAATTTCAATAATTCTTTCTTCACACTTCTAAACATTCTTCATCCATCTCTAAGACTTGTAATCAATCAAATTCATTGTATTATAACAAATTCTAACTCAAAATAACTTTATACAAAGCCATTTACTGCCTCAAAGCAATGGTTGTGGGTTCTTATCCCATTTGGGACCAGATTTCAACAAGTCTTTCTTAACACTTCTAAACATTCTTCATCCATCTCTAGCACTTGTAATCAATCAAATTCATTGTATTATAACATATTCTAACCCAAAATAACTTTATACAATCCATTTACAGCCTCAAAGCATTGGTTGTGGGTTCTTATCCCATCTGGGACCAAATTTCAACAAGTCTTTCTTCACCCTTCTAAAGATTCTTCATCCATCCCTAGCACTTGTAATCAATCAAATTCATTGTATTATAACATATTCTAACCCAAAATATTTAAATACAAGCCATTTACAGCCTCAAAGCATTGGTTGTGGGTTCTTATCCCATTTGGGACAAGATTTCAATAAGTCTTTCGTCACACTTCTAAACATTCTTCATCCATCTCTAGGACTTGTAATCAATCAAATTCATTGTATTATAACATAATCTAACCAAAAAAAACTTTATACAAGCCATTTACTGCTTCAAAGCATTGGTTGTGGGTTCCTATCCCATTTGGGACCAGATTTCAATAAGTCTTTCTTCACACTTCTAAAGATTCTTCATCCATCTCTAGCACTTGTAATCAATCAAATTCATTGTATTATAACATATTGTAACCCAAAATAACTTTATACAATCCATTTACAGCCTCAAAGCATTGGTTGTGGGTTCTTATCCCATCTGGGACCAAATTTCAACAAGTCTTTCTTCACCCTTCTAAAGATTCTTCATCCATCCCTAGCACTTGTAATCAATCAAATTCATTGTATTATGACATATTCTAACCCAAAATATTTAGATACAAGCCATTTACAGCCTCAAAGCATTGGTTGTGGGTTCTTATCCCATTTGGGACAAGATTTCAATAAGTCTTTCGTCACACTTCTAAACATTCTTCATCCATCTCTAGGGCTTGTAATCAATTAAATTCATTGTATTATAACATATTCTAACCCAAAATAACTTTATACAAGCCATTTACTGCCTCAAAGCATTGGTTGTGGGTTCTTATCCCATATGGGACCAGATTTCAATAAGTCTTTCTTCACACTTCTAAAGATTCTTCATCCATCTCTAGGGCTTGTAATCAATCAAATTAATTGTATTATAACATATTCTAACCCAAAATAACTTTATACAAGCCATTTACTGCCTCAAAGCATTGGTTGTGGGTTCTTATCCCATTTGAGACCAAATTTCAACAAGTCTTTCTTCATACTTCTAAACATTCTTCATCCATGTCTAGCACTTGTAATCAGTCAAATTCATTGTATTATAACATATTCTAACCGAAAATAACCTTATACAAGCCATTTACTGCCTCAAAGCAATGGTTGTGGGTTCTTATCCCATTTGGGACCAGATTTCAATAAGTCTTTCTTCACACTTCTAGACATTCTTCATCCATCTCTAGAACTTGTTATCAATCAAATTCTTTATATTATAACATATTCCAACCCAAAATAATTTTATACAACCCATTTACAGCCTCAAAACATTGTTTGTGGGTTCTTATCCCATTTGAGACCAAATTTCAACAATTCTTTCTTCACACTTCGAAAGATTCTTCATCCATCTCTAGCACTTGTAATCAATTATATTCATTGTATTATACCATATTCTAACCCAAAATAACTTTATATAAGCCATTTATAGCCTCAAAGCATTGGTTGTGGGTTCTTATCCCATTTGGGACCATATTTCAATAAGTCTTTTTTCTTTCTAAAGATTCTTCATCCATCTCTAGGTCTTGTAATCAATTAAATTCATTGTATTATACAATATTCTAACCCAAAATAACTTTATACAAGCCATTTTCTGCCTCAAAGCATTGGTTGTGAGTTCTTATCCCATATGGGACCAGATTTCAATAAGTCTTTCTTCACACTTCTAAAGATTCTTCATCCATCTCTAGGGCTTGTAATCAATCAAATTAATTGTATTATAACATATTCTAACCCAAAATAACTTTATACAAGCCATTTACAGCCACAAAGCATTGGTTGTGGGTTCTTATCCCATTTGGGACCAAATTTCAATAATTCTTTCTTCACACTTCTAAACATTCTTCATCCATCTCTAAGACTTGTAATCAATCAAATTCATTGTATTATAACAAATTCTAACTCAAAATAACTTTATACAAGCCATTTACTGCCTCAAAGCAATGGTTGTGGGTTCTTATCCCATTTGGGACCAGATTTCAACAAGTATTTCTTCACACTTCTAAACATTCTTCATCCATCTCTAGCACTTGTAATCAATCAAATTCATTGTATTATAACATATTCTAACCCAAAATAACTTTATACAATCCATTTACAGCCTCAAAGCATTGGTTGTGGGTTCTTATCCCATCTGGGACCAAATTTCAACAAGTCTTTCTTCACCCTTCTAAAGATTCTTCATCCATCCCTAGCACTTGTAATCAATCAAATTCATTGTATTATAACATATTCTAACCCAAAATATTTAAATACAAGCCATTTACAGCCTCAAAGCATTGGTTGTGGGTTCTTATCCCATTTGGGACAAGATTTCAATAAGTCTTTCGTCACACTTCTAAACATTCTTCATCCATCTCTAGGACTTGTAATCAATCAAATTCATTGTATTATAACATAATCTAACCAAAAAAAACTTTATACAAGCCATTTACTGCTTCAAAGCATTGGTTGTGGGTTCCTATCCCATTTGGGACCAGATTTCAATAAGTCTTTCTTCACACTTCTAAACATTCTTCATCCATCTCTAGGACTTGTAATCAATCAAATTCATTGTATTATAACATATTCTAACCCAAAATAACTTTATACAAGCCATTTACTGCCTCAAAGCATTGGTTGTGGGTTCTTATCCCATTGGGACAAGATTTCAATAAGTCTTTCTTCACACTTCTAGACATTCTTCATCCACCTCTAGGGCCTGTAATCAATTAAATTCATTGTATTTTAACATATTCTAAGCCAAAATAACTTTATACAAGCTATTTACTGCCTCAAAGCATTGGTTGTGGGTTCTTATCCTATATGGGACCAGATTTCAATAAGTCTTTCTTCACACTTCTAAAGATTCTTCATCCATCTCTAGGGCTTGTAATCAATCAAATTAATTGTATTATAACATATTCTAACCCAAAATAACTTTATACAAGCCATTTACTGCCTCAAAGCATTGGTTGTGGGTTCTTATCCCATTTGAGACCAAATTTCAACAAGTCTTTCTTCATACTTCTAAACATTCTTCATCCATGTCTAGCACTTGTAATCAGTCAAATTCATTGTATTATAACATATTCTAACCGAAAATAACCTTATATAAGCCATTTACTGCCTCAAAGCAATGGTTGTGGGTTCTTATCCCATTTGGGACCAGACTTCAATATGTCTTTCTTCACACTTCTAGACATTCTTCATCCATCTCTAGAACTTGTTATCAATCAAATTCTTTATATTATAACATATTCCAACCCAAAATAATTTTATACAACCCATTTTCAGCCTCAAAACATTGTTTGTGGGTTCTTATCCCATTTGAGACCAAATTTCAACAATTCTTTCTTCACACTTCGAAAGATTCTTCATCCATCTCTAGCACTTGTAATCAATTATATTCATTGTATTATACCATATTCTAACCCAAAATAACTTTATATAAGCCATTTATACCGTCAAAGCATTGGTTGTGGGTTCTTATCCCATTTGGGACCATATTTCAATAAGTCTTTTTTCTTTCTAAAGATTCTTCATCCATCTCTAGGTCTTGTAATCAATTAAATTCATTGTATTATACAATATTCTAACCCAAAATAACTTTATACAAGCCATTTTCTGCCTCAAAGCATTGGTTGTGAGTTCTTATCCCATATGGGACCAGATTTCAATAAGTCTTTCTTCACACTTCTAAAGATTCTTCATCCATCTCTAGGGCTTGTAATCAATCAAATTAATTGTATTATAACATATTCTAACCCAAAATAACTTTATACAAGCCATTTACAGCCACAAAGCATTGGTTGTGGGTTCTTATCCCATTTGGGACCAAATTTCAATAATTCTTTCTTCACACTTCTAAACATTCTTCATCCATCTCTAAGACTTGTAATCAATCAAATTCATTGTATTATAACAAATTCTAACTCAAAATAACTTTATACAAGCCATTTACTGCCTCAAAGCAATGGTTGTGGGTTCTTATCCCATTTGGGACCAGATTTCAACAAGTATTTCTTCACACTTCTAAACATTCTTCATCCATCTCTAGCACTTGTAATCAATCAAATTCATTGTATTATAACATATTCTAACCCAAAATAACTTTATACAATCCATTTACAGCCTCAAAGCATTGGTTGTGGGTTCTTATCCCATCTGGGACCAAATTTCAACAAGTCTTTCTTCACCCTTCTAAAGATTCTTCATCCATCCCTAGCACTTGTAATCAATCAAATTCATTGTATTATAACATATTCTAACCCAAAATATTTAAATACAAGCCATTTACAGCCTCAAAGCATTGGTTGTGGGTTCTTATCCCATTTGGGACAAGATTTCAATAAGTCTTTCGTCACACTTCTAAACATTCTTCATCCATCTCTAGGACTTGTAATCAATCAAATTCATTGTATTATAACATAATCTAACCAAAAAAAACTTTATACAAGCCATTTACTGCTTCAAAGCATTGGTTGTGGGTTCCTATCCCATTTGGGACCAGATTTCAATAAGTCTTTCTTCACACTTCTAAACATTCATCATCCATCTCTAGGACTTGTAATCAATCAAATTCATTGTATTATAACATATTCTAACCCAAAATAACTTTATACAAGCCATTTACTGCCTCAAAGCATTGGTTGTGGGTTCTTATCCCATTGGGACAAGATTTCAATAAGTCTTTCTTCACACTTCTAGACATTCTTCATCCACCTCTAGGGCTTGTAATCAATTAAATTCATTGTATTTTAACATATTCTAAGCCAAAATAACTTTATACAAGCTATTTACTGCCTCAAAGCATTGGTTGTGGGTTCTTATCCCATATGGGACCAGATTTCAATAAGTCTTTCTTCACACTTCTAAAGATTCTTCATCCATCTCTAGGGCTTGTAATCAATCAAATTAATTGTATTATAACATATTCTAACCCAAAATAACTTTATACAAGCCATTTACTGCCTCAAAGCATTGGTTGTGGGTTCTTATCCCATTTGAGACCAAATTTCAACAAGTCTTTCTTCATACTTCTAAACATTCTTCATCCATGTCTAGCACTTGTAATCAGTCAAATTCATTGTATTATAACATATTCTAACCGAAAATAACCTTATACAAGCCATTTACTGCCTCAAAGCAATGGTTGTGGGTTCTTATCCCATTTGGGACCAGATTTCAATAAGTCTTTCTTCACACTTCTAGACATTCTTCATCCATCTCTAGAACTTGTTATCAATCAAATTCTTTATATTATAACATATTCCAACCCAAAATAATTTTATACAACCCATTTACAGCCTCAAAACATTGTTTGTGGGTTCTTATCCCATTTGAGACCAAATTTCAACAATTCTTTCTTCACACTTCGAAAGATTCTTCATCCATCTCTAGCACTTGTAATCAATTATATTCATTGTATTATACCATATTCTAACCCAAAATAACTTTATATAAGCCATTTATAGCCTCAAAGCATTGGTTGTGGGTTCTTATCCCATTTGGGACCATATTTCAATAAGTCTTTTTTCTTTCTAAAGATTCTTCATCCATCTCTAGGTCTTGTAATCAATTAAATTCATTGTATTATACAATATTCTAACCCAAAATAACTTTATACAAGCCATTTTCTGCCTCAAAGCATTGGTTGTGAGTTCTTATCCCATATGGGACCAGATTTCAATAAGTCTTTCTTCACACTTCTAAAGATTCTTCATCCATCTCTAGGGCTTGTAATCAATCAAATTAATTGTATTATAACATATTCTAACCCAAAATAACTTTATACAAGCCATTTACAGCCACAAAGCATTGGTTGTGGGTTCTTATCCCATTTGGGACCAAATTTCAATAATTCTTTCTTCACACTTCTAAACATTCTTCATCCATCTCTAAGACTTGTAATCAATCAAATTCATTGTATTATAACAAATTCTAACTCAAAATAACTTTATACAAGCCATTTACTGCCTCAAAGCAATGGTTGTGGGTTCTTATCCCATTTGGGACCAGATTTCAACAAGTATTTCTTCACACTTCTAAACATTCTTCATCCATCTCTAGCACTTGTAATCAATCAAATTCATTGTATTATAACATATTCTAACCCAAAATAACTTTATACAATCCATTTACAGCCTCAAAGCATTGGTTGTGGGTTCTTATCCCATCTGGGACCAAATTTCAACAAGTCTTTCTTCACCCTTCTAAAGATTCTTCATCCATCCCTAGCACTTGTAATCAATCAAATTCATTGTATTATAACATATTCTAACCCAAAATATTTAAATACAAGCCATTTACAGCCTCAAAGCATTGGTTGTGGGTTCTTATCCCATTTGGGACAAGATTTCAATAAGTCTTTCGTCACACTTCTAAACATTCTTCATCCATCTCTAGGACTTGTAATCAATCAAATTCATTGTATTATAACATAATCTAACCAAAAAAAACTTTATACAAGCCATTTACTGCTTCAAAGCATTGGTTGTGGGTTCCTATCCCATTTGGGACCAGATTTCAATAAGTCTTTCTTCACACTTCTAAACATTCTTCATCCATCTCTAGGACTTGTAATCAATCAAATTCATTGTATTATAACATATTCTAACCCAAAATAACTTTATACAAGCCATTTACTGCCTCAAAGCATTGGTTGTGGGTTCTTATCCCATTGGGACAAGATTTCAATAAGTCTTTCTTCACACTTCTAGACATTCTTCATCCACCTCTAGGGCTTGTAATCAATTAAATTCATTGTATTTTAACATATTCTAAGCCAAAATAACTTTATACAAGCTATTTACTGCCTCAAAGCATTGGTTGTGGGTTCTTATCCCATATGGGACCAGATTTCAATAAGTCTTTCTGCACACTTCTAAAGATTCTTCATCCATCTCTAGGGCTTGTAATCAATCAAATTAATTGTATTATAATATATTCTAACCCAAAATAACTTTATACAAGCCATTTACTGCCTCAAAGCATTGGTTGTGGGTTCTTATCCCATTTGGGACCAAATTTCAACAAGTCTTTCTTCATACTTGTAAACATTCTTCATCCATGTCTAGCACTTGTAATTAATCAAATTCATTGTATTATAACATATTCTAACCGAAAATAACCTTATACAAGCCATTTACTGCCTCAAAGCAATGGTTGTGGGTTCTTATCCCATTTGGGACCATATTTCAATAAGTCTTTCTTCACACTTCTAGACATTCTTCATCCATCTCTAGCACTTGTTATCAATCAAATTCTTTATATTATAACATATTCTAACCAAAAATAATTTTATACAACCCATTTACAGCCTCAAAACATTGTTTGTGGGTTCTTATCCCATTTAAGACCAAATTTCAACAATTCTTTCTTCACACTTCGAAAGATTCTTCATCCATCTCTAGCACTTGTAATCAATTAAATTCATTGTATTATACCATATTCTAACCCAAAATAACTTTATATAAGCCATTTATAGCCTCAAAGCATTGGTTGTGAGTTCTTATCCCATTTGGGACCATATTTCAATAAGTCTTTTTTCTTTCTAAAGATTCTTCATCCATCTCTACGTCTTTTAATCAATTAAATTCATTTTATTATAACATATTCTAACCCAAAATAACTTTATACAAGCTATTTACTGCCTCAAAGCATTGGTTGTGGGTTCTTATCCCATATGGGACCAGATTTCAATAAGTCTTTCTTCACACTTCTAAAGATTCTTCATCCATCTCTAGGGCTTGTAATCAATCAAATTAATTGTATTATAACATATTCTAACCCAAAATAACTTTATACAAGCCATTTACTGCTTCAAAGCATTGGTTGTGGGTTCCTATCCTATTTTGGACCAGATTTCAATAAGTCTTTCTTCACACTTCTAAACATTCTTCATCCATCTCTAGGACTTGTAATCAATCAAATTCATTGTATTATAACATATTCTAACCCAAAATAACTTTATACAAGCCATTTACTGCCTCAAAGCATTGGTTGTGGGTTCTTATCCCATTTGGGACAAGATTTCAATAAGTCTTTCTTCACAATTCTAAAGATTCTTCATCCATCTCTAGGGCTTGTAATCAATCAAATTCATTGTATTATAACATATTCTAACCCAAAATAACTTTATACAAGCCATTTACAGCCTCAAAGCATTGGTTGTGGGTTCTTATCCCATTTGGGACCAAATTTCAACAAGTCTTTCTTCACACTTCTCAAGATTCTTCATCCATCTCTAGCACTTGTAATCAATAAAATTAACTGTATAATAACATATTCTAACCCAAAATAACTTTATACAAGCCATTTACAGCCTCAAAGCATTGTTTGTGGGTTCTTATCCCATTTGGGAGCAAATTTCAATAATTCTTTCTTCACACTTCTAAACATTCTTCATCCATCTCTAAGACTTGTAATCAATCAAATTCATTGTATTATAACAAATTCTAACTCAAAATAACTTTATACAAGCCATTTACTTCCTCAAAGCAATGGTTGTGGGTTCTTATCCCATTTGGGACCAGATTTCAACAAGTCTTTTTTCACACTTCTAAACATTCTTCATCCATCTCTAGCACTTGTAATCAATCAAATTCATTGTATTATAACAAATTCTAATCCAAAATAACTTTATACAATCCATTTACAGCCTCAAAGCATTGGTTGTGGGTTCTTATCCCATTTGGGACCAAATTTCAACAAGTTTTTCTTCACCCTTCTAAAGATTCTTAATCCATCCCTAGCACTTGTAATCAATCAAATTCATTGTATTATAACATATTCTAACCTAAAGTATTTAGATACAAGCCATTTACAGCCTCAAAGCATTTGTTGTGGGTTCTTATCCCATTTGGGACAAGATTTCAATAAGTCTTTCTTCACACTTCTAAACATTCTTCATCCATCTCTAGCACTTGTAATCAATCAAATTCATTGTATTATAACAAATTCTAACCCAAAATAACTTTATACAATCCATTTACAGCCTCAAAGCATTGGTTGTGGGTTCTTATCCCATTTGGGACCAAATTTCAACAAGTTTTTCTTCACCCTTCTAAAGATTCTTAATCCATCCCTAGCACTTGTAATCAATCAAATTCATTGTATTATAACATATTCTAACCTAAAGTATTTAGATACAAGCCATTTACAGCCTCAAAGCATTTGTTGTGGGTTCTTATCCCATTTGGGACAAGATTTCAATAAGTCTTTCTTCACACTTCTAAACATTCTTCATCCATCTCTAGGACTTGTAATCAATCAAATTCATTGTATTATAACATAATCTAACCAAAAATAACTTTATACAACCCATTTACTGCTTCAAAGCATTGGTTGTGGGTTCCTATCCTATTTTGGACCAGATTTCAATAAGTCTTTCTTCACACTTCTAAACATTCTTCATCCATCTCTAGGACTTGTAATCAATCAAATTCATTGTATTATAACATATTCTAACCCAAAATAACTTTATACAAGCCATTTACTGCCTCAAAGCATTGGTTGTGGGTTCTTATCCCATTTGGGACAAGATTTCAATAAGTCTTTCTTCACACTTCTAAACATTCTTCATCCACCTCTAGGGCTTGTAATCAATTAAATTCATTGTATTATAACATATTCTAACCCGAAATAACTTTATACAAGCCATTTACTGTCTCAAAGCATTGGTTGTGGGTTCTTATCCCATATGGGACCAGATTTCAATAAGTCTTTCTTCACACTTCTAAAGATTCTTCATCCATCTCTAGGGCTTGTAATCAATCAAATTAATTGTATTATAACATATTCTAACCCAAAATAACTTTATACAAGCCATTTACTGCCTCAAAGCATTGGTTGTGGGTTCTTATCCCATTTGGGACCAGATTTCAATAAGTCTTTCTTCACACTTCTAAACATTCTTCATCCATCTCTAGGGCTTGTAATCAATCAAATTCATTGTATTATAACATATTCTAACCCAAAATAACTTTATACAAGCCATTTACAGCCTCAAAGCATTGGTTGTGGGTTCTTATCCCATTTGGGACCATATTTCAATAAGTCTTTTTTCTTTCTAAAGATTCTTCATCCATCTCTAGGTCTTGTAATCAATTAAATTCATTGTATTATAACATATTCTAACCCAAAATAACTTTATACAAGCCATTTACTGCCTCAAAGCATTGGTTGTGAGTTCTTATCCCATATGGGACCAGATTTCAATAAGTCTTTCTTCACACTTCTAAACATTCTTCATCCATCTCTAGCACTTGTAATCAATCAAATTCATTGTATTATAACATATTCTAACCCAAAATAACTTTATACAATCCATTTACAGCCTCAAAGCATTGGTTGTGGGTTCTTATCCCATTTTGGACCAAATTTCAACAAGTCTTTCTTCACCCTTCTAAAGATTCTTCATCCATCCCTAGCACTTGTAATCAATCAAATTCATTGTATTATAACATATTCTAACCCAAAATATTTAAATACAAGCCATTTACAGCCTCAAAGCATTGGTTGTGGGTTCTTATCCCATTTGGGACAAGATTTCAATGTCTTTCGTCACACTTCTAAACATTCTTCATCCATCTCTAGGACTTGTAATCAATCAAATTCATTGTATTATAACATAATCTAACCAAAAATAACTTTATACAAGCCATTTACTGCTTCAAAGCATTGGTTGTGGGTTCCTATCCCATTTGGGACCAGATTTCAATAAGTCTTTCTTCACACTTCTAAACATTCTTCATCCATCTCTAGGACTTGTAATCAATCAAATTCATTGTATTATAACATATTCTAACCCAAAATAACTTTATACAAGCCATTTACTGTCTCAAAGCATTGGTTGTGGGTTCTTATCCCATTGGGACAAGATTTCAATAAGTCTTTCTTCACACTTCTAAACATTCTTCATCCACCTCTAGGGCTTGTAATCAATTAAATTAATTGTATTTTAACATATTCTAACCCAAAATAACTTTATACAAGCCATTTACTGCCTCAAAGCATTGGTTGTGGGTTCTTATCCCATATGGGACCAGATTTCAATAAGCCTTTCTGCACACTTCTAAAGATTCTTCATCCATCTCTAGGGCTTGTAATCAATCAAATTAATTGTATTATAACATATTCTAACCCAAAATAACTTTATACAAGCCATTTACTGCCTCAAAGCATTGGTTGTGGGTTCTTATCCCATTTGGGACCAAATTTCAACAAGTCTTTCTTCATACTTGTAAACATTCTTCATCCATGTCTAGCACTTGTAATCAATCAAATTCATTGTATTATAACATATTCTAACCGAAAATAACCTTATACAAGCCATTTACTGCCTCAAAGCAATGGTTGTGGGTTCTTATCCCATTTGGGACCAGATTTCAATAAGTCTTTCTTCACACTTCTAGACATTCTTTATCCATCTCTAGCACTTGTTATCAATCAAATTCTTTATATTATAACATATTCTAACCCAAAATAATTTTATACAACCCATTTACAGCCTCAAAACATTGTTTGTGGGTTCTTATCCCATTTAAGACCAAATTTCAACAATTCTTTCTTCACACTTCGAAAGATTCTTCATCCATCTCTAGCACTTGTAATCAATTAAATTCATTGTATTATACCATATTCTAACCCAAATAACTTTATATAAGCCATTTATAGCCTCAAAGCATTGGTTGTGGGTTCTTATCCCATTTGGGACCATATTTCGATAAGTCTTTTTTCTTTCTAAAGATTCTTCATCCATCTCTAGGTCTTGTAATCAATTAAATTCATTTTATTATAACATATTCTAACCCAAAATAACTTTATACAAGCCATTTACTGCCTCAAAGCATTGGTTGTGGGTTCTTATCCCATATGGGACCAGATTTCAATAAGTCTTTCTTCACACTTCTAGACATTCTTTATCCATCTCTAGCACTTGTTATCAATCAAATTCTTTATATTATAACATATTCTAACCCAAAATAACTTTATACAAGCCATTTACTGCCTCAAAGCATTGGTTGTGGGTTCTTATCCCATTTGGGACCAAATTTCAACAAGTCTTTCTTCATACTTGTAAACATTCTTCATCCATGTCTAGCACTTGTACTCAATCAAATTCATTGTATTATAACATATTCTAACCGAAAATAACCTTATACAAGCCATTTACTGCCTCAAAGCAATGGTTGTGGGTTCTTATCCCATTTGGGACCAGATTTCAATAAGTCTTTCTTCACACTTCTAGACATTCTTTATCCATCTCTAGCACTTGTTATCAATCAAATTCTTTATATTATAACATATTCTAACCCAAAATAATTTTATACAACCCATTTACAGCCTCAAAACATTGTTTGTGGGTTCTTATCCCATTTAAGACCAAATTTCAACAATTCTTTCTTCACACTTCGAAAGATTCTTCATCCATCTCTAGCACTTGTAATCAATTAAATTCATTGTATTATACCATATTCTAACCCAAATAACTTTATATAAGCCATTTATAGCCTCAAAGCATTGGTTGTGGGTTCTTATCCCATTTGGGACCATATTTCGATAAGTCTTTTTTCTTTCTAAAGATTCTTCATCCATCTCTAGGTCTTGTAATCAATTAAATTCATTTTATTATAACATATTCTAACCCAAAATAACTTTATACAAGCCATTTACTGCCTCAAAGCATTGGTTGTGGGTTCTTATCCCATATGGGACCAGATTTCAATAAGTCTTTCTTCACACTTCTAAAGATTCTTCATCCATCTCTAGGGCTTGTAATCAATCAAATTAATTGTATTATAACATATTCTAACCCAAAATAACTTTATACAAGCCATTTACTGCCTCAAAGTATTGGTTGTGGGTTCTTATCCCATTTGGGACCAGATTTCAATAAGTCTTTCTTCACAATTCTAAAGATTCTTCATCCATCTATAAGGCTTGTAATCAATCAAATTCATTGTATTATAACATATTCTAACCCAAAATAACTTTATACAAGCCATTTACAGCCTCAAAGCATTGGTTGTGGGTTCTTATCCCATTTGGGACCATATTTCAATAAGTCTTTTTTCTTTCTAAAGATTCTTCATCCATCTCTAGGTCTTGTAATCAATTAAATTCATTGTATTATAACATATTCTAACCCAAAATAACTTTATACAAGCCATTTACTGCCTCAAAGCATTGGTTGTGAGTTCTTATCCCATATGGGACCAGATTTCAATAAGTCTTTCTTCACACTTCTAAACATTCTTCATCCATCTCTAGCACTTGTAATCAATCAAATTCATTGTATTATAACATATTCTAACCCAAAATAACTTTATACAATCCATTTACAGCCTCAAAGCATTGGTTGTGGGTTCTTATCCCATTTTGGACCAAATTTCAACAAGTCTTTCTTCACCCTTCTAAAGATTCTTCATCCATCCTTAGCACTTGTAATCAATCAAATTCATTGTATTATAACATATTCTAACCCAAAATATTTAAATACAAGCCATTTACAGCCTCAAAGCATTGGTTGTGGGTTCTTATCCCATTTGGGACAAGATTTCAATGTCTTTCGTCACACTTCTAAACATTCTTCATCCATCTCTAGGACTTGTAATCAATCAAATTCATTGTATTATAACATAATCTAACCAAAAATAACTTTATACAAGCCATTTACTGCTTCAAAGCATTGGTTGTGGGTTCCTATCCCATTTGGGACCAGATTTCAATAAGTCTTTCTTCACACTTCTAAACATTCTTCATCCATCTCTAGGACTTGTAATCAATCAAATTCATTGTATTATAACATATTCTAACCCAAAATAACTTTATACAAGCCATTTACTGTCTCAAAGCATTGGTTGTGGGTTCTTATCCCATTGGGACAAGATTTCAATAAGTCTTTCTTCACACTTCTAAACATTCTTCATCCACCTCTAGGGCTTGTAATCAATTAAATTCATTGTATTTTAACATATTCTAACCCAAAATAACTTTATACAAGCCATTTACTGCCTCAAAGCATTGGTTGTGGGTTCTTATCCCATATGGGACCAGATTTCAATAAGCCTTTCTGCACACTTCTAAAGATTCTTCATCCATCTCTAGGGCTTGTAATCAATCAAATTAATTGTATTATAACATATTCTAACCCAAAATAACTTTATACAAGCCATTTACTGCCTCAAAGCATTGGTTGTGGGTTCTTATCCCATTTGGGACCAAATTTCAACAAGTTTTTCTTCATACTTGTAAACATTCTTCATCCATGTCTAGCACTTGTAATCAATCAAATTCATTGTATTATAACATATTCTAACCGAAAATAACCTTATACAAGCCATTTACTGCCTCAAAGCAATGGTTGTGGGTTCTTATCCCATTTGGGACCAGATTTCAATAAGTCTTTCTTCACACTTCTAGACATTCTTTATCCATCTCTAGCACTTGTTATCAATCAAATTCTTTATATTATAACATATTCTAACCCAAAATAATTTTATACAACCCATTTACAGCCTCAAAACATTGTTTGTGGGTTCTTATCCCATTTAAGACCAAATTTCAACAATTCTTTCTTCACACTTCGAAAGATTCTTCATCCATCTCTAGCACTTGTAATCAATTAAATTCATTGTATTATACCATATTCTAACCCAAATAACTTTATATAAGCCATTTATAGCCTCAAAGCATTGGTTGTGGGTTCTTATCCCATTTGGGACCATATTTCGATAAGTCTTTTTTCTTTCTAAAGATTCTTCATCCATCTCTAGGTCTTGTAATCAATTAAATTCATTTTATTATAACATATTCTAACCCAAAATAACTTTATACAAGCCATTTACTGCCTCAAAGCATTGGTTGTGGGTTCTTATCCCATATGGGACCAGATTTCAATAAGTCTTTCTTCACACTTCTAAAGATTCTTCATCCATCTCTAGGGCTTGTAATCAATCAAATTAATTGTATTATAACATATTCTAACCCAAAATAACTTTATACAAGCCATTTACTGCCTCAAAGTATTGGTTGTGGGTTCTTATCCCATTTGGGACCAGATTTCAATAAGTCTTTCTTCACAATTCTAAAGATTCTTCATCCATCTCTAGGGCTTGTAATCAATCAAATTCATTGTATTATAACATATTCTAACCCAAAATAACTTTATACAAGCCATTTACAGCCTCAAAGCATTGGTTGTGGGTTCTTATCCCATTTGGGACCATATTTCAATAAGTCTTTTTTCTTTCTAAAGATTCTTCATCCATCTCTAGGTCTTGTAATCAATTAAATTCATTGTATTATAACATATTCTAACCCAAAATAACTTTATACAAGCCATTTACTGCCTCAAAGCATTGGTTGTGAGTTCTTATCCCATATGGGACCAGATTTCAATAAGTCTTTCTTCACACTTCTAAACATTCTTCATCCATCTCTAGCACTTGTAATCAATCAAATTCATTGTATTATAACATATTCTAACCCAAAATAACTTTATACAATCCATTTACAGCCTCAAAGCATTGGTTGTGGGTTCTTATCCCATTTGGGACCAAATTTCAACAAGTCTTTCTTCACCCTTCTAAAGATTCTTCATCCATCCCTAGCACTTGTAATCAATCAAATTCATTGTATTATAACATATTCTAACCCAAAATATTTAAATACAAGCCATTTACAGCCTCAAAGCATTGGTTGTGGGTTCTTATCCCATTTCGGACAAGATTTCAATAAGTCTTTCGTCACACTTCTAAACATTCTTCATCCATCTCTAGGACTTGTAATCAATCAAATTCATTGTATTATTACATAATCTAACCAAAAATAACTTTATACAAGCCATTTACTGCTTCAAAGCATTGGTTGTGGGTTCCTATCCCATTTGGGACCAGATTTCAATAAGTCTTTCTTCACACTTCTAAACATTCTTCATCCATCTCTAGGACTTGTAATCAATCAAATTCATTGTATTATAACATATTCTAACCCAAAATAACTTTCTACAAGCCATTTACTGCCTCAAAGCATTGGTTGTGGGTTCTTATCCCATTGGGACAAGATTTCAATAAGTCTTTCTTCACACTTCTAAACATTCTTCATCCACCTCTAGGGCTTGTAATCAATTAAATTCATTGTATTTTAACATATTCTAACCCAAAATAACTTTATACAAGCCATTTACTGCCTCAAAGCATTGGTTGTGGGTTCTTATCCCATATGGGACCAGATTTCAATAAGTCTTTCTGCACACTTCTAAAGATTCTTCATCCATCTCTAGGGCTTGTAGTCAATCAAATTAATTGTATTATAACATATTCTAACCCAAAATAACTTTATACAAGCCATTTACTGCCTCAAAGCATTGGTTGTGGGTTCTTATCCCATTTGGGACCAAATTTCAACAAGTCTTTCTTCATACTTGTAAACATTCTACATCCATTTCTAGCACTTGTAATCAATCAAATTCATTGTATTATAACATATTCTAACCGAAAATAACATTATACAAGCCATTTACTGCCTCAAAGCAATGGTTGTGGGTTCTTATCCCATTTGGGACCAGATTTCAATAAGTCTTTCTTCACACTTCTAGACATTCTTTATCCATCTCTAGCACTTGTTATCAATCAAATTCTTTATATTATAACATATTCTAACCCAAAATAATTTTATACAACCCATTTACAGCCTCAAAACATTGTTTGTGGGTTCTTATCCCATTTAAGACCAAATTTCAACAATTCTTTCTTCACACTTCGAAAGATTCTTCATCCATCTCTAGCACTTGTAATCAATTAAATTCGTTGTATTATACCATATTCTAACCCAAAATAACTTTATATAAGCCATTTATAGCCTCAAAGCATTGGTTGTGGGTTCTTATCCCATTTGGGACCATATTTCAATAAGTCTTTTTTCTTTCTAAAGATTCTTCATCCATCTCTAGGTCTTATAATCAATTAAATTCATTTTATTATAACATATTCTAACCCAAAATAACTTTATACAAGCCATTTACTGCCTCAAAGCATTGGTTGTGGGTTCTTATCCCAGATGAGACCAGATTTGAATAAGTCTTTCTTCACACTTCTAAACATTCTTCATCCATCTCTAGCACTTATAATCAATCAAATTCATTGTATTATAACATATTCTAACCCAAAATAACTTTATACAATCCATTTACAGCCTCAAAGCATTGGTTGTGGGTTCTTATCCCATTTGGGACGAGATTTGAATAAGTCTTTCTTCACACTTCTAAAGATTCTTCATCCATCTCTAGCACTTGTAATCAATCAAATTCATTGTATTATAACATATTCTAGCCCAAAATAAATAGATACAAGCCATTTACAGCCTCAAAGCATTGGTTGTGGGTTCTTATCCCATTTGGGACAAGATTTCAATAAGTCTTTCTTCACACTTCTAAACATTCTTCATCCATCTCTAGGACTTGTAATCAATCAAATTCATTGTATTATAACATAATCTAACCAAAAATAACTTTATACAAGCCATTTACTGCTTCAAAGCATTGGTTGTGGGTTCTTATCCCATTTGGGACCAGATTTCAATAAGTCTTTCTTCACACTTCTAAACATTCTTCATTTATCTCTAGGACTTGTAATCAATCAAATTCATTGTATTATAACATATTCTAACCCAAAATAACTTAATACAAGCCATTTACTGCCTCAAAGCATTGGTTGTGGGTTCTTATCCCATTTCGGACCAGATTTCAATAATCTTTCTTCACACTTCTAAACATTCTTCATCCACCTCTAGGGCTTGTAATCAATCAAATTCATTGTATTATATCATATTATAACCCAAAATAACTTTATACAATCTATTTATAGCCTCAAAACATTGGTTGTGGGTTCTTATCCCATTTGGGACCAAATTTCAACAAGTCTTTCTTCACACTTCTAAAGATTCTTCATCCATCTCTAGCACTTGTAATCAATCAAATTCATTGTATTATAACATATTCTAGCCCAAAATAACTAGATACAAGCCATTTACAGCCTCAAAGCATTGGTTGTGGGTTCTTATCCCATTTGGGACAAGATTTCAATAAGTCTTTCTTCACACTTCTAAACATTCTTCATCCATCTCTAGGACTTGTAATCAATCAAATTCATTGTATTATAACATAATCTAACCAAAAATAACTTTATACAAGCCATTTACTGCTTCAAAGCATTGGTTGTGGGTTCTTATCCCATTTGGGACCAGATTTCAATAAGTCTTTCTTCACACTTCTAAACATTCTTCATTCATCTCTAGGACTTGTAATCAATCAAATTCATTGTATTATAACATATTCTAACCCAAAATAACTTAATACAAGCCATTTACTGCCTCAAAGCATTGGTTGTGGTTCTTATCCCATTTCGGACCAGATTTCAATAATCTTTCTTCACACTTCTAAACATTCTTCATCCACCTCTAGGGCTTGTAATCAATCAAATTCATTGTATTATATCATATTCTAACCCAAAATAACTTTATACAATCCATTTACAGCCTCAAAGCATTGGTTGTGGGTTCTTATCCCATTTGGGACCAGATTTCAATAAGTCTTTCTTCACACTTCTAAACATTCTTCATCCATCTCTAGGACTTGTAATCATTCAACTTCATTGTATTATAACATATTCTACCCCAAAGTAACTTTATACAAACCATTTACTACCTCAAAGCATTGGTTGTGGGTTCTTATCCCATTTGGGACCAGATTTCAATAAGTCTTTCTTCACACTTCTAAACATTCTTCATCCATCTCTAGGGTTTGTAATCAATCAAATTCATTGTACTATAACATATTGTAACCCAAAATAACTTTATACAATCCATTTACAGCCTCAAAGCATTGGTTGTGGGTTCTTATCCCATTTGGGACCAAATTTCTACAAGTCTTTCTTCATACTTCTAAACATTTTTCATCCATGTCTAGCACTTGTAATCAATCAAATTCATTGTATTATAACATATTCTAACCCAAAATAACTTTATACAATCCATTTAAAGCCTCAAAGCATTGGTTGTGGGTTCTTATCCCATTTGGGACCAAATTTCAACAAGTCTTTCTTCACCCTTCTAAAGATTCTTCATCCATCCCTAGCACTTGTAATCAAACAAATTCATTGTATTATAACATATTCTAACCCAAAATATTTAGATACAAGCCATTTACAGCCTCAAAGCATTGGTTGTGGGTTCTTATCCCATTTGGGACAAGATTTCAATAAGTCTTTCGTCACACTTCTAAACATTCTTCATCCATCTTTAGGGCTTGTAATCAATTAAATTCATTGTATTAAAACATATTCTAACCCAAAATAACTTTATACAAGCCATTTACTGCCTCAAAGCATTGGTTGTGGGTTCTTATCCCATATGGGACCAGATTTCAATAAGTCTTTCTTCACACTTCTAAAGATTCTTCATCCATCTCTAGGGCTTGTAATCAATCAAATTAATTGTATTATAACATATTCTAACCCAAAATAACTTTTTACAAGCCATTTACTGCCTCAAAGCATTGGTTGTGGGTTCTTATCCCATTTGGGACCAAATTTCAACGAGTCTTTCTTCATACTTCTAAACATTCTTCATCCATGTCTAGCACTTGTAATCAATCAAATTCATTGTATTATAACATATTGTAACCGAAAATAACCTTATACAAGCCATTTACTGCCTCAAAGCAATGGTTGTGGGTTCTTATCCCATTTGGGACCAGATTTCAATAAGTCTTTCTTTACACTTCTAGACATTCTTCATCCATCTCTAGCACTTGTTATCAATCAAATTCTTTATATTATAACATATTCTAACCAAAAATAATTTTATACAACCCATTTACAGCCTCAAAACATTGGTTGTGGGTTCTTATCCCATTTGGGACCAAATTTCAAGAAGTCTTTCTTCACACTTCGAAAGATTCTTCATCCATCTCTATCACTTGTAATCAATCAAATTCATTGTATTATACCATATTCTAACCCAAAATAACTTTATACAAGCCATTTATAGCCTCAAAGCATTGGTTGTGGGTTCTTATCCCATTTGGGACCATATTTCAATAAGTCTTTTTTCTTTCTAAAGATTCTTCATCCATCTCTAGGGCTTGTAATCAATTAAATTCATTGTATTATAACATATTCTAACCCAAAATAACTTTATACAAGCCATTTACTGCCTCAAAGCATTGGTTGTGGGTTCTTATCCCATATGGGACCAGATTTCAATAAGTCTTTCTTCACACTTCTAAAGATTCTTCATCAATCTCTAGGGCATGTAATCAATCAAATTAATTGTATTATAACATATTCTAACCCAAAATAACTTTATACAAGCCATTTACTGCCTCAAAGCATTCGTTGTGGGTTCTTATCCCATTTGGGACCAAATTTCAACAAGTCTTTCTTCATACTTCTAAACATTCTTCATCCATGTCTAGCACTTGTAATCAATCAAATTCATTGTATTATAACATATTCTAACCGAAAATAACCTTATACAAGCCATTTACTGCCTCAAAGCAATGGTTGTGGGTTCTTATCCCATTTGGGACCAGATTTCAATAAGTCTTTCTTCACACTTCTAGACATTCTTCATCCATCTCTAGAACTTGTTATCAATCAAATTCTTTATATTATAACATATTCTAACCCAAAATAATTTTATACAACCTATTTACAGCCTCAAAACATTTTTTGTGGGTTCTTATCCCATTTGAGACCAAATTTCAACAATTCTTTCTTCACACTTCGAAAGATTCTTCATCCATCTCTAGCACTTGTAATCAATTAAATTCATTGTATTATACCATATTCTAACCCAAAATAACTTTATATAAGCCATTTATAGCCTCAAAGCATTGGTTGTGGGTTCTTATCCCATTTGGGACCATATTTCAATAAGTCTTTTTTCTTTCTAAAGATTCTTCATCCATCTCTAGGTCTTGTAATCAATTAAATTCATTGTATTATAACATATTCTAACCCAAAATAACTTTATACAAGCCATTTTTTGCCTCAAAGCATTGGTTGTGAGTTCTTATCCCATATGGGACCAGATTTCAATAAGTCTTTCTTCACACTTCTAAAGATTCTTCATCCATCTCTAGGGCTTGTAATCAATCAAATTAATTGTATTATAACATATTCTAACCCAAAATAACTTTATACAAGCCATTTACAGCCTCAAAGCATTGGTTGTGGGTTCTTATCCCATTTGGGACCAAATTTCAATAATTCTTTCTTCACACTTCTAAACATTCTTCATCCATCTCTAAGACTTGTAATCAATCAAATTCATTGTATTATAACAAATTCTAACTCAAAATAACTTTATACAAGCCATTTACTGCCTCAAAGCAATGGTTGTGGGTTCTTATCCCATTTGGGACCAGATTTCAACAAGTCTTTCTTCACACTTCTAAACATTCTTCATCCATCTCTAGCACTTGTAATCAATCAAATTCATTGTATTATAACATATTGTAACCGAAAATAACCTTATACAAACCATTTACTGCCTCAAAGCAATGGTTGTGGGTTCTTATCGCATTTGGGACCAGATTTCAATAAGTCTTTCTTTACACTTCTAGACATTCTTCATCCATCTCTAGCACTTGTTATCAATCAAATTCTTTATATTATAACATATTCTAACCCAAAATAATTTTATACAACCCATTTACAGCCTCAAAACATTGGTTGTGGGTTCTTATCCCATCTGGGACCAAATTTCAACAAGTCTTTCTTCACCCTTCTAAAGATTCTTCATCCATCCCTAGCACTTGTAATCAAACAAATTCATTGTATTATAACATATTCTAACCCAAAATATTTAGATACAAGCCATTTACAGCCTCAAAGCATTGGTTGTGGGTTCTTATCCCATTTGGGACAAGATTTCAATAAGTCTTTCGTCACACTTCTAAACATTCTTCATCCATCTTTAGGGCTTGTAATCAATTAAATTCATTGTATTATAACATATTCTAACCCAAAATAACTTTATACAAGCCATTTACTGCCTCAAAGCATTGGTTGTGGGTTCTTATCCCATATGGGACCAGATTTCAATAAGTCTTTCTTCACACTTCTAAAGATTCTTCATCCATCTCTAGGGCTTGTAATCAATCAAATTAATTGTATTATAACATATTCTAACCCAAAATAACTTTTTACAAGCCATTTACTGCCTCAAAGCATTGGTTGTGGGTTCTTATCCCATTTGGGACCAAATTTCAACGAGTCTTTCTTCATACTTCTAAACATTCTTCATCCATGTCTAGCACTTGTAATCAATCAAATTCATTGTATTATAACATATTGTAACCGAAAATAACCTTATACAAGCCATTTACTGCCTCAAAGCAATGGTTGTGGGTTCTTATCCCATTTGGGACCAGATTTCAATAAGTCTTTCTTTACACTTCTAGACATTCTTCATCCATCTCTAGAACTTGTTATCAATCAAATTCTTTATATTATAACATATTCTAACCCAAAATAATTTTATACAACCCATTTACAGCCTCAAAACATTGTTTGTGGGTTCTTATCCCATTTGAGACCAAATTTCAACAATTCTTTCTTCACACTTCGAAAGATTCTTCATCCATCTCTAGCACTTGTAATCAATTAAATTCATTGTATTATACCATATTCTAACCCAAAATAACTTTATATAAGCCATTTATAGCCTCAAAGCATTGGTTGTGGGTTCTTATCCCATTTGGGACCATATTTCAATAAGTCTTTTTTCTTTCTAAAGATTCTTCATCCATCTCTAGGTCTTGTAATCAATTAAATTCATTGTATTATAACATATTCTAACCCAAAATAACTTTATACAAGCCATTTACTGCCTCAAAGCATTGGTTGTGGGTTCTTATCCCATATGGGACCAGATTTCAATAAGTCTTTCTTCACACTTCTAAACATTCTTCATCCATCTCTAGAACTTGTAATCAATCAAATTCATTGTATTATAACATAATCTAACCAAAAATAACTTTATACAAGCCATTTACTGCTTCAAAGCATTGGTTGTGGGTTCTTATCCCATTTGGGACCAGATTTCAATAAGTCTTTCTTCACACTTCTAAACATTCTTCATTCATCTCTAGGACTTGTAATCAATCAAATTCATTGTATTATAACATATTCTAACCCAAAATAACTTAATACAAGCCATTTACTGCCTCAAAGCATTGGTTGTGGTTCTTATCCCATTTCGGACCAGATTTCAATAATATTTCTTCACAGTTCTAAACATTCTTCATCCACCTCTAGGGCTTGTAATCAATCAAATTCATTGTATTATATCATATTCTAACCCAAAATAACTTTATACAATCCATTTACAGCCTCAAAGCATTGGTTGTGGGTTCTTATCCCATTTGGGACCAGATTTCAATAAGTCTTTCTTCACACTTCTAAACATTCTTCATCCATCTCTAGGACTTGTAATCATTCAACTTCATTGTATTATAACATATTCTACCCCAAAGTAACTTTATACAAACCATTTACTGCCTCAAAGCATTGGTTGTGGGTTCTTATCCCATTTGGGACCAGATTTCAAAAAGTCTTTCTTCACACTTCTAAACATTCTTCATCCATCTCTAGGGTTTGTAATCAATCAAATTCATTGTACTATAATATATTGTAACCCAAAATAACTTTATACAATCCATTTACAGCCTCAAAGCATTGGTTGTGGGTTCTTATCCCATTTGGGACCAAATTTCAACAAGTCTTTCTTCATACTTCTAAACATTTTTCATCCATGTCTAGCACTTGTAATCAATCAAATTCATTGTATTATAACATATTCTAACCGAAAATAACCTTATACAAGCCATTTACTGCCTCAAAGCAATGGTTGTGGGTTCTTATCCCATTTGGGACCAGATTTCAATAAGTCTTTCTTCACACTTCTAGACATTCTTCATCCATCTCTAGCACTTGTTATCAATCAAATTCTTTATATTATAACATATTCTAACCCAAAATAATTTTATACAACCCATTTACAGCCTCAAAACATTGGTTGTGGGTTCTTATCCCATTTGGGACCAAATTTCAGGAAGTCTTTCTTCACACTTCGAAAGATTCTTCATCCATCTCTATCACTTGTAATCAATCAAATTCATTGTATTATACCATATTCTAACCCAAAATAACTTTATACAAGCCATTTATAGCCTCAAAGCATTGGTTGTGGGTTCTTATCCCATTTGAGACCATATTTCAATAAGTCTTCTTTCTTTCTAAAGATTCTTCATCCATCTCTAGGGCTTGTAATCAATTAAATTCATTGTATTATAACATATTCTAACCCAAAATAACTTTATACAAGCCATTTACTGCCTCAAAGCATTGGTTGTGGGTTCTTATCCCATATGGGACCAGATTTCAATAAGTCTTTCTTCACACTTCTAAAGATTCTTCATCCATCTCTAGGGCATGTAATCAATCAAATTAATTGTATTATAACATATTCTAACCCAAAATAACTTTATACAAGCCATTTACTGCCTCAAAGCATTGGTTGTGGGTTCTTATCCCATTTCGGACCAAATTTCAACAAGTCTTTCTTCATACTTCTAAACATTCTTCATCCATGTCTAGCACTTGTAATCAATCAAATTCATTGTATTATAACATATTCTAACCGAAAATAACCTTATACAAGCCATTTACTGCCTCAAAGCAATGGTTGTGGGTTCTTATCCCATTTGGGACCAGATTTCAATAAGTCTTTCTTCACACTTCTAGACATTCTTCATCCATCTCTAGAACTTGTTATCAATCAAATTCTTTATATTATAACATATTCTAACCCAAAATAATTTTATACAACCTATTTACAGCCTCAAAACATTTTTTGTGGGTTCTTATCCCATTTGAGACCAAATTTCAACAATTCTTTCTTCACACTTCGAAAGATTCTTCATCCATCTCTAGCACTTGTAATCAATTAAATTCATTGTATTATACCATATTCTAACCCAAAATAACTTTATATAAGCCATTTATAGCCTCAAAGCATTGGTTGTGGGTTCTTATCCCATTTGGGACAATATTTCAATAAGTCTTTTTTCTTTCTAAAGATTCTTCATCCATCTCTAGGTCTTGTAATCAATTAAATTCATTGTATTATAACATATTCTAACCCAAAATAACTTTATACAAGCCATTTTTTGCCTCAAAGCATTGGTTGTGAGTTCTTATCCTATATGGGACCAGATTTCAATAAGTCTTTCTTCACACTTCTAAAGATTCTTCATCCATCTCTAGGGCTTGTAATCAATCAAATTAATTGTATTATAACATATTCTAACCCAAAATAACTTTATACAAGCCATTTACAGCCTCAAAGCATTGGTTGTGGGTTCTTATCCCATTTGGGGACCAAATTTCAATAATTCTTTCTTCACACTTCTAAACATTCTTCATCCATCTCTAAGACTTGTAATCAATCAAATTCATTGTATTATAACAAATTCTAACTCAAAATAACTTTATACAAGCCATTTACTGCCTCAAAGCAATGGTTGTGGGTTCTTATCCGATTTGGGACCAGATTTCAACAAGTCTTTCTTCACACTTCTAAACATTCTTCATCCATCTCTAGCACTTGTAATCAATCAAATTCATTGTATTATAACATATTCTAACCCAAAATAACTTTATACAATCCATTTAAAGCCTCAAAGCATTGGTTGTGGGTTCTTATCCCATTTGGGACCAAATTTCAACAAGTCTTTCTTCACCCTTCTAAAGATTCTTCATCCATCCCTAGCACTTGTAATCAAACAAATTCATTGTATTATAACATATTCTAACCCAAAATATTTAGATACAAGCCATTTACAGCCTCAAAGCATTGGTTGTGGGTTCTTATCCCATTTGGGACAAGATTTCAATAAGTCTTTCGTCACACTTCTAAACATTCTTCATCCATCTTTAGGGCTTGTAATCAATTAAATTCATTGTATTATAACATATTCTAACCCAAAATAACTTTATACAAGCCATTTACTGCCTCAAAGCATTGGTTGTGGGTTCTTATCCCATATGGGACCAGATTTCAATAAGTCTTTCTTCACACTTCTAAAGATTCTTCATCCATCTCTAGGGCTTGTAATCAATCAAATTAATTGTATTATAACGTATTCTAACCCAAAATAACTTTTTACAAGCCATTTACTGCCTCAAAGCATTGGTTGTGGGTTCTTATCCCATTTGGGACCAAATTTCAACGAGTCTTTCTTCATACTTCTAAACATTCTTCATCCATGTCTAGCACTTGTAATCAATCAAATTCATTGTATTATAACATATTGTAACCGAAAATAACCTTATACAAGCCATTTACTGCCTCAAAGCAATGGTTGTGGGTTCTTATCCCATTTGGGACCAGATTTCAATAAGTCTTTCTTTACACTTCTAGACATTCTTCATCCATCTCTAGAACTTGTTATCAATCAAATTCTTTATATTATAACATATTCTAATCCAAAATAATTTTATACAACCCATTTACAGCCTCAAAACATTGTTTGTGGGTTCTTATCCCATTTGAGACCAAATTTCAACAATTCTTTCTTCACACTTCGAAAGATTCTTCATCCATCTCTAGCACTTGTAATCAATTAAATTCATTGTATTATACCATATTCTAACCCAAAATAACTTTATATAAGCCATTTATAGCCTCAAAGCATTGGTTGTGGGTTCTTATCCCATTTGGGACCATATTTCAATAAGACTTTTTTCTTTCTAAAGATTCTTCATCCATCTCTAGGTCTTGTAATCAATTAAATTCATTGTATTATAACATATTCTAACCCAAAATAACTTTATACAAGCCATTTACTGTCTCAAAGCATTGGTTGTGAGTTCTTATCCCATATGGGACCAGATTTCAATAAGTCTTTCTTCACACTTCTAAAGATTCTTCATCCATCTCTAGGGTTTGTAATCAATCAAATTAATTGTATTATAACATATTCTAACCCAAAATAACTTTATACAAGCCATTTACAGCCTCAAAGCATTGGTTGTGGGTTCTTATCCCATTTGGGACCAAATTTCAATAATTCTTTCTTCACACTTCTAAACATTCTTCATCCATCTCTAAGACTTCTAATCAATCAAATTCATTGTATTATAACAAATTCTAACTCAAAATAACTTTATACAAGCCATTTACTGCCTCAAAAGCAATGGTTGTGGGGTTCTTACCCCATTTGGGACCAGATTTCAACAAATCTTTCTTCACACTTCTATACATTCTTCATCCATCTCTAGCACTTGTAATCAATCAAATTCATTGTATTATAACATATTCTAACCCAAAATAACTTTATACAATCCATTTAAAGCCTCAAAGCATTGGTTGTGGGTTCTTATCCCATTTGGGACCAAATTTCAACAAGTCTTTCTTCACCCTTCTAAAGATTCTTCATCCATCCCTAGCACTTGTAATCAATCATATTCATTGTATTATAACATATTCTAACCCAAAATATTTAGATACAAGCCATTTACAGCCTCAAAGCATTGGTTGTGGGTTCTTATCCCATTTGGGACAAGATTTCAATAAGTCTTTCGTCACACTTCTAAACATTCTTCATCCATCTCTAGGGCTTGTAATCAATTAAATTCATTGTATTATAACATATTCTAACCCAAAATAACTTTATACAAGCCATTTACTGCCTCAAAGCATTGGTTGTGGGTTCTTATCCCATATGGGACCAGATTTCAATAAGTCTTTCTTCACACTTCTAAAGATTCTTCATCCATCTCTAGGGCTTGTAATCAATCAAATTAATTGTATTATAACATATTCTAACCCAAAATAACTTTATACAAGCCATTTACTGCCTCAAAGCATTGGTTGTGGGTTCTTATCCCATTTGGGACCAAATTTCAACGAGTCTTTCTTCATACTTCTAAACATTCTTCATCCATGTCTAGCACTTGTAATCAATCAAATTCATTGTATTATAACATATTCTAACCGAAAATAACCTTATACAAGCCATTTACTGCCTCAAAGCAATGGTTGTGGGTTCTTATCCCATTTGGGACCAGATTTCAATAAGTCTTTCTTCACACTTCTAGACATTCTTCATCCATCTCTAGAACTTGTTATCAATCAAATTCTTTATATTCTAACATATTCTAACCCAAAATAATTTTATACAACCCATTTACAGCCTCAAAACATTGTTTGTGGGTTCTTATCCCATTTGAGACCAAATTTCAACAATTCTTTCTTCACACTTCGAAAGATTCTTCATCCATCTCTAGCACTTGTAATCAATTAAATTCATTGTATTATACCATATTCTAACCCAAAATAACTTTATATAAGCCATTTATAGCCTCAAAGCATTGGTTGTGGGTTCTTATCCCATTTGGGACCATATTTCAATAAGTCTTTTTTCTTTCTAAATATTCTTCATCCATCTCTAGGTCTTGTAATCAATTAAATTCATTGTATTATAACATATTCTAACCCAAAATAACTTTATACAAGCCATTTACTGCCTCAAAGCATTGGTTGTGAGTTCTTATCCCATATGGGACCAGATTTCAATAAGTCTTTCTTCACACTTCTAAAGATTCTTCATCCATCTCTAGGGCTTGTAATCAATCAAATTAATTGTATTATAACATATTCTAACCCAAAATAACTTTATACAAGCCATTTACAGCCTCAAAGCATTGGTTGTGGGTTCTTATCCCATTTGGGACCAAATTTCAATAATTCTTTCTTCACACTTCTAAACATTCTTCATCCATCTCTAAGACTTGTAATCAATCAAATTCATTGTATTATAACAAATTCTAACTCAAAATAACTTTATACAAGCCATTTACTGCCTCAAAGCAATGGTTATGGGTTCTTATCCCATTTGGGACCAGTATCAACAAGTCTTTCTTCACACTTCTAAACATTCTTCATCCATCTATAGCACTTGTAATCAATCAAATTCATTGTATTATAACATATTGTAACCCAAAATAACTTTATACAATCCATTTACAGCCTCAAAGCATTGGTTGTGGGTTCTTATCCCATTTGGGACCAAATTTCAACAAGTCTTTCTTCACCCTTCTAAAGATTCTTCATCCATCCCTAGCACTTGTAATCAATCAAATTCATTGTATTATAACATATTCTAACCCAAAATATTTAGATACAAGCCATTTATAGCCTCAAAGCATTGGTTGTGGGTTTTTATCCCATTTGGGACAAGATTTCAATAAGTCTTTCGTCACACTTCTAAACATTCTTCATCCATCTCTAGGGCTTGTAATCAATTAAATTCATTGTATTATAACATATTCTAACCCAAAATAACTTTATACAAGCCATTTACTGCCTCAAAGCATTGGTTGTGGGTTCTTACTCCATATGGGACCAGATTTCAATAAGTCTTTCTTCACACTTCTAAAGATTCTTCATCCATCTCTAGGGCTTGTAATCAATCAAATTAATTGTATTATAACATATTCTAACCCAAAATAACTTTATACAAGCTATTTACTGCCTCAAAGCATTGGTTGTGGGTTCTTATCCCATTTGAGACCAAATTTCAACAAGTCTTTCTTCATACTTCTAAACATTCTTCATCCATGTCTAGCACTTGTAATCAGTCAAATTCATTGTATTATAACATATTCTAACCGAAAATAACCTTATACAAGCCATTTACTGCCTCAAAGCAATGGTTGTGGGTTCTTATCCCATTTGGGACCAGATTTCAATAAGTCTTTCTTCACACTTCTAGACATTCTTCATCCATCTCTAGAACTTGTTATCAATCAAATTCTTTATATTATAACATATTCCAACCCAAAATAATTTTATACAACCCATTTACAGCCTCAAAACATTGTTTGTGGGTTCTTATCCCATTTGAGACCAAATTTCAACAATTCTTTCTTCACACTTCGAAAGATTCTTCATCCATCTCTAGCACTTGTAATCAATTATATTCATTGTATTATACCATATTCTAACCCAAAATAACTTTATATAAGCCATTTATAGCCTCAAAGCATTGGTTGTGGGTTCTTATCCCATTTGGGACCATATTTCAATAAGTCTTTTTTCTTTCTAAATATTCTTCATCCATCTCTAGGTCTTGTAATCAATTAAATTCATTGTATTATAACATATTCTAACCCAAAATAACTTTATACAAGCCATTTACTGCCTCAAAGCATTGGTTGTGAGTTCTTATCCCATATGGGACCAGATTTCAATAAGTCTTTCTTCACACTTCTAAAGATTCTTCATCCATCTCTAGGGCTTGTAATCAATCAAATTAATTGTATTATAACATATTCTAACCCAAAATAACTTTATACAAGCCATTTACAGCCACAAAGCATTGGTTGTGGGTTCTTATCCCATTTGGGACCAAATTTCAATAATTCTTTCTTCACACTTCTAAACATTCTTCATCCATCTCTAAGACTTGTAATCAATCAAATTCATTGTATTATAACAAATTCTAACTCAAAATAACTTTATACAAGCCATTTACTGCCTCAAAGCAATGGTTGTGGGTTCTTATCCCATTTGGGACCAGATTTCAACAAGTCTTTCTTCACACTTCTAAACATTCTTCATCCATCTCTAGCACTTGTAATCAATCAAATTCATTGTATTATAACATATTCTAACCCAAAATAACTTTATACAATCCATTTACAGCCTCAAAGCATTGGTTGTGGGTTCTTATCCCATCTGGGACCAAATTTCAACAAGTCTTTCTTCACCCTTCTAAAGATTCTTCATCCATCCCTAGCACTTGTAATCAATCAAATTCATTGTATTATAACATATTCTAACCCAAAATATTTAAATACAAGCCATTTACAGCCTCAAAGCATTGGTTGTGGGTTCTTATCCCATTTGGGACAAGATTTCAATAAGTCTTTCGTCACACTTCTAAACATTCTTCATCCATCTCTAGGACTTGTAATCAATCAAATTCATTGTATTATAACATAATCTAACCAAAAAAAACTTTATACAAGCCATTTACTGCTTCAAAGCATTGGTTGTGGGTTCCTATCCCATTTGGGACCAGATTTCAATAAGTCTTTCTTCACACTTCTAAAGATTCTTCATCCATCTCTAGCACTTGTAATCAATCAAATTCATTGTATTATAACATATTGTAACCCAAAATAACTTTATACAATCCATTTACAGCCTCAAAGCATTGGTTGTGGGTTCTTATCCCATCTGGGACCAAATTTCAACAAGTCTTTCTTCACCCTTCTAAAGATTCTTCATCCATCCCTAGCACTTGTAATCAATCAAATTCATTGTATTATAACATATTCTAACCCAAAATATTTAGATACAAGCCATTTACAGCCTCAAAGCATTGGTTGTGGGTTCTTATCCCATTTGGGACAAGATTTCAATAAGTCTTTCAGCCACTTCTAAACATTCTTCATCCATCTCTAGGGTTCTTATCCCATATGGGACCAGATTTCAATAAGTCTTTCTTCACACTTCTAAAGATTCTTCATCCATCTCTAGGGCTTGTAATCAATCAAATTAATTGTATTATAACATATTCTAACCCAAAATAACTTTATACAAGCCATTTACAGCCTCAAAGCATTTGTTGTGGGTTCTTATCCCATTTGGGACAAGATTTCAATAAGTCTTTCTTCACACTTCTAAACATTCTTCATCCATCTCTAGCACTTGTAATCAATCAAATTCATTGTATTATAACAAATTCTAACCCAAAATAACTTTATACAATCCATTTACAGCCTCAAAGCATTGGTTGTGGGTTCTTATCCCATTTGGGACCAAATTTCAACAAGTTTTTCTTCACCCTTCTAAAGATTCTTTATCCATCCCTAGCACTTGTAATCAATCAAATTCATTGTATTATAACATATTCTAACCTAAAGTATTTAGATACAAGCCATTTACAGCCTCAAAGCATTTGTTGTGGGTTCTTATCCCATTTGGGACAAGATTTCAATAAGTCTTTCTTCACACTTCTAAACATTCTTCATCCATATCTAGGACTTGTAATCAATCAAATTCATTGTATTATAACATAATCTAACCAAAAATAACTTTATACAACCCATTTACTGCTTCAAAGCATTGGTTGTGGGTTCCTATCCTATTTTGGACCAGATTTCAATAAGTCTTTCTTCACACTTCTAAACATTCTTCATCCATCTCTAGGTCTTGTAATCAATCAAATTCATTGTATTATAACATATTCTATCCCAAAATAACTTTATACAAGCCATTTACTGCCTCAAAGCATTGGTTGTGAGTTCTTATCCCATATGGGACCAGATTTCAATAAGTCTTTCTTCACATATCTAAAGATTCTTCATCCATCTCTAGGGCTTGTAATCAATCAAATTAATTGTATTATAACATATTATAACCCAAAATAACTTTATACAAGCCATTTACAGCCACAAAGCATTGGTTGTGGGTTCTTATCCCATTTGGGACCAAATTTCAATAATTCTTTCTTCACACTTCTAAACATTCTTCATCCATCTCTAAGACTTGTAATCAATCAAATTCATTGTATTATAACAAATTCTAACTCAAAATAACTTTATACAAGCCATTTACTGCCTCAAAGCAATGGTTGTGGGTTCTTATCCCATTTGGGACCAGATTTCAACAAGTCTTTCTTCACACTTCTAAACATTCTTCATCCATCTCTAGCACTTGTAATCAATCAAATTCATTGTATTATAACATATTCTAACCCAAAATAACTTTATACAATCCATTTACAGCCTCAAAGCATTGGTTGTGGGTTCTTATCCCATCTGGGACCAAATTTCAACAAGTCTTTCTTCACCCTTCTAAAGATTCTTCATCCATCCCTAGCACTTGTAATCAATCAAATTCATTGTATTATAACATATTCTAACCCAAAATATTTAAATACAAGCCATTTACAGCCTCAAAGCATTGGTTGTGGGTTCTTATCCCATTTGGGACAAGATTTCAATAAGTCTTTCGTCACACTTCTAAACATTCTTCATCCATCTCTAGGACTTGTAATCAATCAAATTCATTGTATTATAACATAATCTAACCAAAAAAAACTTTATACAAGCCATTTACTGCTTCAAAGCATTGGTTGTGGGTTCCTATCCCATTTGGGACCAGATTTCAATAAGTCTTTCTTCACACTTCTAAAGATTCTTCATCCATCTCTAGCACTTGTAATCAATCAAATTCATTGTATTATAACATATTGTAACCCAAAATAACTTTATACAATCCATTTACAGCCTCAAAGCATTGGTTGTGGGTTCTTATCCCATCTGGGACCAAATTTCAACAAGTCTTTCTTCACCCTTCTAAAGATTCTTCATCCATCCCTAGCACTTGTAATCAATCAAATTCATTGTATTATGACATATTCTAACCCAAAATATTTAGATACAAGCCATTTACAGCCTCAAAGCATTGGTTGTGGGTTCTTATCCCATTTGGGACAAGATTTCAATAAGTCTTTCGTCACACTTCTAAACATTCTTCATCCATCTCTAGGGCTTGTAATCAATTAAATTCATTGTATTATAACATATTCTAACCCAAAATAACTTTATACAAGCCATTTACTGCCTCAAAGCATTGGTTGTGGGTTCTTATCCCATATGGGACCAGATTTCAATAAGTCTTTCTTCACACTTCTAAAGATTCTTCATCCATCTCTAGGGCTTGTAATCAATCAAATTAATTGTATTATAACATATTCTAACCCAAAATAACTTTATACAAGCCATTTACTGCCTCAAAGCATTGGTTGTGGGTTCTTATCCCATTTGAGACCAAATTTCAACAAGTCTTTCTTCATACTTCTAAACATTCTTCATCCATGTCTAGCACTTGTAATCAGTCAAATTCATTGTATTATAACATATTCTAACCGAAAATAACCTTATACAAGCCATTTACTGCCTCAAAGCAATGGTTGTGGGTTCTTATCCCATTTGGGACCAGATTTCAATAAGTCTTTCTTCACACTTCTAGACATTCTTCATCCATCTCTAGAACTTGTTATCAATCAAATTCTTTATATTATAACATATTCCAACCCAAAATAATTTTATACAACCCATTTACAGCCTCAAAACATTGTTTGTGGGTTCTTATCCCATTTGAGACCAAATTTCAACAATTCTTTCTTCACACTTCGAAAGATTCTTCATCCATCTCTAGCACTTGTAATCAATTATATTCATTGTATTATACCATATTCTAACCCAAAATAACTTTATATAAGCCATTTATAGCCTCAAAGCATTGGTTGTGGGTTCTTATCCCATTTGGGACCATATTTCAATAAGTCTTTTTTCTTTCTAAAGATTCTTCATCCATCTCTAGGTCTTGTAATCAATTAAATTCATTGTATTATAACATATTCTAACCCAAAATAACTTTATACAAGCCATTTTCTGCCTCAAAGCATTGGTTGTGAGTTCTTATCCCATATGGGACCAGATTTCAATAAGTCTTTCTTCACACTTCTAAAGATTCTTCATCCATCTCTAGGGCTTGTAATCAATCAAATTAATTGTATTATAACATATTCTAACCCAAAATAACTTTATACAAGCCATTTACAGCCACAAAGCATTGGTTGTGGGTTCTTATCCCATTTGGGACCAAATTTCAATAATTCTTTCTTCACACTTCTAAACATTCTTCATCCATCTCTAAGACTTGTAATCAATCAAATTCATTGTATTATAACAAATTCTAACTCAAAATAACTTTATACAAGCCATTTACTGCCTCAAAGCAATGGTTGTGGGTTCTTATCCCATTTGGGACCAGATTTCAACAAGTATTTCTTCACACTTCTAAACATTCTTCATCCATCTCTAGCACTTGTAATCAATCAAATTCATTGTATTATAACATATTCTAACCCAAAATAACTTTATACAATCCATTTACAGCCTCAAAGCATTGGTTGTGGGTTCTTATCCCATCTGGGACCAAATTTCAACAAGTCTTTCTTCACCCTTCTAAAGATTCTTCATCCATCCCTAGCACTTGTAATCAATCAAATTCATTGTATTATAACATATTCTAACCCAAAATATTTAAATACAAGCCATTTACAGCCTCAAAGCATTGGTTGTGGGTTCTTATCCCATTTGGGACAAGATTTCAATAAGTCTTTCGTCACACTTCTAAACATTCTTCATCCATCTCTAGGACTTGTAATCAATCAAATTCATTGTATTATAACATAATCTAACCAAAAAAAACTTTATACAAGCCATTTACTGCTTCAAAGCATTGGTTGTGGGTTCCTATCCCATTTGGGACCAGATTTCAATAAGTCTTTCTTCACACTTCTAAACATTCTTCATCCATCTCTAGGACTTGTAATCAATCAAATTCATTGTATTATAACATATTCTAACCCAAAATAACTTTATACAAGCCATTTACTGCCTCAAAGCATTGGTTGTGGGTTCTTATCCCATTGGGACAAGATTTCAATAAGTCTTTCTTCACACTTCTAGACATTCTTCATCCACCTCTAGGGCTTGTAATCAATTAAATTCATTGTATTTTAACATATTCTAAGCCAAAATAACTTTATACAAGCCATTTACTGCCTCAAAGCATTGGTTGTGGGTTCTTATCCCATATGGGACCAGATTTCAATAAGTCTTTCTGCACACTTCTAAAGATTCTTCATCCATCTCTAGGGCTTGTAATCAATCAAATTAATTGTATTATAATATATTCTAACCCAAAATAACTTTATACAAGCCATTTACTGCTTCAAAGCATTGGTTGTGGGTTCTTATCCCATTTGGGACCAAATTTCAACAAGTCTTTCTTCATACTTGTAAACATTCTTCATCCATGTCTAGCACTTGTAATCAATCAAATTCATTGTATTATAACATATTCTAACCGAAAATAATCTTATACAAGCCATTTACTGCCTCAAAGCAATGGTTGTGGGTTCTTATCCCATTTGGGACCAGATTTCAATAAGTCTTTCTTCACACTTCTAGACATTCTTCATCCATCTCTAGCACTTGTTATCAATCAAATTCTTTATATTATAACATATTCTAACCAAAAATAATTTTATACAACCCATTTACAGCCTCAAAACATTGTTTGTGGGTTCTTATCCCATTTAAGACCAAATTTCAACAATTCTTTCTTCACACTTCGAAAGATTCTTCATCCATCTCTAGCACTTGTAATCAATTAAATTCATTGTATTATACCATATTCTAACCCAAAATAACTTTATATAAGCCATTTATAGCCTCAAAGCATTGGTTGTGAGTTCTTATCCCATTTGGGACCATATTTCAATAAGTCTTTTTTCTTTCTAAAGATTCTTCATCCATCTCTACGTCTTTTAATCAATTAAATTCATTTTATTATAACATATTCTAACCCAAAATAACTTTATACAAGCTATTTACTGCCTCGAAGCATTGGTTGTGGGTTCTTATCCCATATGGGACCAGATTTCAATAAGTCTTTCTTCACACTTCTAAAGATTCTTCATCCATCTCTAGGGCTTGTAATCAATCAAATTAATTGTATTATAACATATTCTAACCCAAAATAACTTTATACAAGCCATTTACTGCTTCAAAGCATTGGTTGTGGGTTCCTATCCTATTTTGGACCAGATTTCAATAAGTCTTTCTTCACACTTCTAAACATTCTTCATCCATCTCTAGGACTTGTAATCAATCAAATTCATTGTATTATAACATATTCTAACCCAAAATAACTTTATACAAGCCATTTACTGCCTCAAAGCATTGGTTGTGGGTTCTTATCCCATTTGGGACAAGATTTCAATAAGTCTTTCTTCACAATTCTAAAGATTCTTCATCCATCTCTAGGGCTTGTAATCAATCAAATTCATTGTATTATAACATATTCTAACCCAAAATAACTTTATACAAGCCATTTACAGCCTCAAAGCATTGGTTGTGGGTTCTTATCCCATTTGGGACCAAATTTCAACAAGTCTTTCTTCACACTTCTAAAGATTCTTCATCCATCTCTAGCACTTGTAATCAATAAAATTAACTGTATAATAACATATTCTAACCCAAAATAACTTTATACAAGCCATTTACAGCCTCAAAGCATTGTTTGTGGGTTCTTATCCCATTTGGGAGCAAATTTCAATAATTATTTCTTCACACTTCTAAACATTCTTCATCCATCTCTAAGACTTGTAATCAATCAAATTCATTGTATTATAACAAATTCTAACTCAAAATAACTTTATACAAGCCATTTACTTCCTCAAAGCAATGGTTGTGGGTTCTTATCCCATTTGGGACCAGATTTCAACAAGTCTTTCTTCACACTTCTAAACATTCTTCATCCATCTCTAGCACTTGTAATCAATCAAATTCATTGTATTATAACAAATTCTAACCCAAAATAACTTTATACAATCCATTTACAGCCTCAAAGCATTGGTTGTGGGTTCTTATCCCATTTGGGACCAAATTTCAACAAGTTTTTCTTCACCCTTCTAAAGATTCTTAATCCATCCCTAGCACTTGTAATCAATCAAATTCATTGTATTATAACATATTCTAACCTAAAGTATTTAGATACAAGCCATTTACAGCCTCAAAGCATTTGTTGTGGGTTCTTATCCCATTTGGGACAAGATTTCAATAAGTCTTTCTTCACACTTCTAAACATTCTTCATCCATCTCTAGCACTTGTAATCAATCAAATTCATTGTATTATAACAAATTCTAACCCAAAATAACTTTATACAATCCATTTACAGCCTCAAAGCATTGGTTGTGGGTTCTTATCCCATTTGGGACCAAATTTCAACAAGTTTTTCTTCACCCTTCTAAAGATTCTTAATCCATCCCTAGCACTTGTAATCAATCAAATTCATTGTATTATAACATATTCTAACCTAAAGTATTTAGATACAAGCCATTTACAGCCTCAAAGCATTTGTTGTGGGTTCTTATCCCATTTGGGACAAGATTTCAATAAGTCTTTCTTCACACTTCTAAACATTCTTCATCCATCTCTAGGACTTGTAATCAATCAAATTCATTGTATTATAACATAATCTAACCAAAAATAACTTTATACAACCCATTTACTGCTTCAAAGCATTGGTTGTGGGTTCCTATCCTATTTTGGACCAGATTTCAATAAGTCTTTCTTCACACTTCTAAACATTCTTCATCCATCTCTAGGACTTGTAATCAATCAAATTCATTGTATTATAACATATTCTAACCCAAAATAACTTTATACAAGCCATTTACTGTCTCAAAGCATTGGTTGTGGGTTCTTATCCCATTGGGACAAGATTTCAATAAGTCTTTCTTCACACTTCTAAACATTCTTCATCCACCTCTAGGGCTTGTAATCAATTAAATTCATTGTATTTTAACATATTCTAACCCAAAATAACTTTATACAAGCCATTTACTGCCTCAAAGCATTGGTTGTGGGTTCTTATCCCATATGGGACCAGATTTCAATAAGCCTTTCTGCACACTTCTAAAGATTCTTCATCCATCTCTAGGGCTTGTAATCAATCAAATTAATTGTATTATAACATATTCTAACCCAAAATAACTTTATACAAGCCATTTACTGCCTCATAGCATTGGTTGTGGGTTCTTATCCCATTTGGGACCAAATTTCAACAAGTCTTTCTTCATACTTGTAAACATTCTTCATCCATGTCTAGCACTTGTAATCAATCAAATTCATTGTATTATAACATATTCTAACCGAAAATAACCTTATACAAGCCATTTACTGCCTCAAAGCAATGGTTGTGGGTTCTTATCCCATTTGGGACCAGATTTCAATAAGTCTTTCTTCACACTTCTAGACATTCTTTATCCATCTCTAGCACTTGTTATCAATCAAATTCTTTATATTATAACATATTCTAACCCAAAATAATTTTATACAACCCATTTACAGCCTCAAAACATTGTTTGTGGGTTCTTATCCCATTTAAGACCAAATTTCAACAATTCTTTCTTCACACTTCGAAAGATTCTTCATCCATCTCTAGCACTTGTAATCAATTAAATTCATTGTATTATACCATATTCTAACCCAAATAACTTTATATAAGCCATTTATAGCCTCAAAGCATTGGTTGTGGGTTCTTATCCCATTTGGGACCATATTTCGATAAGTCTTTTTTCTTTCTAAAGATTCTTCATCCATCTCTAGGTCTTGTAATCAATTAAATTCATTTTATTATAACATATTCTAACCCAAAATAACTTTATACAAGCCATTTACTGCCTCAAAGCATTGGTTGTGGGTTCTTATCCCATTGGGACAAGATTTCAATAAGTCTTTCTTCACACTTCTAAACATTCTTCATCCACCTCTAGGGCTTGTAATCAATTAAATTCATTGTATTTTAACATATTCTAACCCAAAATAACTTTATACAAGCCATTTACTGCCTCAAAGCATTGGTTGTGGGTTCTTATCCCATATGGGACCAGATTTCAATAAGCCTTTCTGCACACTTCTAAAGATTCTTCATCCATCTCTAGGGCTTGTAATCAATCAAATTAATTGTATTATAACATATTCTAACCCAAAATAACTTTATACAAGCCATTTACTGCCTCAAAGCATTGGTTGTGGGTTCTTATCCCATTTGGGACCAAATTTCAACAAGTCTTTCTTCATACTTGTAAACATTCTTCATCCATGTCTAGCACTTGTAATCAATCAAATTCATTGTATTATAACATATTCTAACCGAAAATAACCTTATACAAGCCATTTACTGCCTCAAAGCAATGGTTGTGGGTTCTTATCCCATTTGGGACCAGATTTCAATAAGTCTTTCTTCACACTTCTAGACATTCTTTATCCATCTCTAGCACTTGTTATCAATCAAATTCTTTATATTATAACATATTCTAACCCAAAATAATTTTATACAACCCATTTACAGCCTCAAAACATTGTTTGTGGGTTCTTATCCCATTTAAGACCAAATTTCAACAATTCTTTCTTCACACTTCGAAAGATTCTTCATCCATCTCTAGCACTTGTAATCAATTAAATTCATTGTATTATACCATATTCTAACCCAAATAACTTTATATAAGCCATTTATAGCCTCAAAGCATTGGTTGTGGGTTCTTATCCCATTTGGGACCATATTTCGATAAGTCTTTTTTCTTTCTAAAGATTCTTCATCCATCTCTAGGTCTTGTAATCAATTAAATTCATTTTATTATAACATATTCTAACCCAAAATAACTTTATACAAGCCATTTACTGCCTCAAAGCATTGGTTGTGGGTTCTTATCCCATATGGGACCAGATTTCAATAAGTCTTTCTTCACACTTCTAAAGATTCTTCATCCATCTCTAGGGCTTGTAATCAATCAAATTAATTGTATTATAACATATTCTAACCCAAAATAACTTTATACAAGCCATTTACTGCCTCAAAGTATTGGTTGTGGGTTCTTATCCCATTTGGGACCAGATTTCAATAAGTCTTTCTTCACAATTCTAAAGATTCTTCATCCATCTCTAGGGCTTGTAATCAATCAAATTCATTGTATTATAACATATTCTAACCCAAAATAACTTTATACAAGCCATTTACAGCCTCAAAGCATTGGTTGTGGGTTCTTATCCCATTTGGGACCATATTTCAATAAGTCTTTTTTCTTTCTAAAGATTCTTCATCCATCTCTAGGTCTTGTAATCAATTAAATTCATTGTATTATAACATATTCTAACCCAAAATAACTTTATACAAGCCATTTACTGCCTCAAAGCATTGGTTGTGAGTTCTTATCCCATATGGGACCAGATTTCAATAAGTCTTTCTTCACACTTCTAAACATTCTTCATCCATCTCTAGCACTTGTAATCAATCAAATTCATTGTATTATAACATATTCTAACCCAAAATAACTTTATACAATCCATTTACAGCCTCAAAGCATTGGTTGTGGGTTCTTATCCCATTTTGGACCAAATTTTAACAAGTCTTTCTTCACCCTTCTAAAGATTCTTCATCCATCCCTAGCACTTGTAATCAATCAAATTCATTGTATTATAACATATTCTAACCCAAAATATTTAAATACAAGCCATTTACAGCCTCAAAGCATTGGTTGTGGGTTCTTATCCCATTTGGGACAAGATTTCAATGTCTTTCGTCACACTTCTAAACATTCTTCATCCATCTCTAGGACTTGTAATCAATCAAATTCATTGTATTATAACATAATCTAACCAAAAATAACTTTATACAAGCCATTTACTGCTTCAAAGCATTGGTTGTGGGTTCCTATCCCATTTGGGACCAGATTTCAATAAGTCTTTCTTCACACTTCTAAACATTCTTCATCCATTTCTAGGACTTGTAATCAATCAAATTCATTGTATTATAACATATTCTAACCCAAAATAACTTTATACAAGCCATTTACTGTCTCAAAGCATTGGTTGTGGGTTCTTATCCCATTGGGACAAGATTTCAATAAGTCTTTCTTCACACTTCTAAACATTCTTCATCCACCTCTAGGGCTTGTAATCAATTAAATTAATTGTATTTTAACATATTCTAACCCAAAATAACTTTATACAAGCCATTTACTGCCTCAAAGCATTGGTTGTGGGTTCTTATCCCATATGGGACCAGATTTCAATAAGCCTTTCTGCACACTTCTAAAGATTCTTCATCCATCTCTAGGGCTTGTAATCAATCAAATTAATTGTATTATAACATATTCTAACCCAAAATAACTTTATACAAGCCATTTACTGCCTCAAAGCATTGGTTGTGGGTTCTTATCCCATTTGGGACCAAATTTCAACAAGTCTTTCTTCATACTTGTAAACATTCTTCATCCATGTCTAGCACTTGTAATCAATCAAATTCATTGTATTATAACATATTCTAACCGAAAATAACCTTATACAAGCCATTTACTGCCTCAAAGCAATGGTTGTGGGTTCTTATCCCATTTGGGACCAGATTTCAATAAGTCTTTCTTCACACTTCTAGACATTCTTTATCCATCTCTAGCACTTGTTATCAATCAAATTCTTTATATTATAACATATTCTAACCCAAAATAATTTTATACAACCCATTTACAGCCTCAAAACATTGTTTGTGGGTTCTTATCCCATTTAAGACCAAATTTCAACAATTCTTTCTTCACACTTCGAAAGATTCTTCATCCATCTCTAGCACTTGTAATCAATTAAATTCATTGTATTATACCATATTCTAACCCAAATAACTTTATATAAGCCATTTATAGCCTCAAAGCATTGGTTGTGGGTTCTTATCCCATTTGGGACCATATTTCGATAAGTCTTTTTTCTTTCTAAAGATTCTTCATCCATCTCTAGGTCTTGTAATCAATTAAATTCATTTTATTATAACATATTCTAACCCAAAATAACTTTATACAAGCCATTTACTGCCTCAAAGCATTGGTTGTGGGTTCTTATCCCATATGGGACCAGATTTCAATAAGTCTTTCTTCACACTTCTAAAGATTCTTCATCCATCTCTAGGGCTTGTAATCAATCAAATTAATTGTATTATAACATATTCTAACCCAAAATAACTTTATACAAGCCATTTACTGCCTCAAAGTATTGGTTGTGGGTTCTTATCCCATTTGGGACCAGATTTCAATAAGTCTTTCTTCACAATTCTAAAGATTCTTCATCCATCTCTAGGGCTTGTAATCAATCAAATTCATTGTATTATAACATATTCTAACCCAAAATAACTTTATACAAGCCATTTACAGCCTCAAAGCATTGGTTGTGGGTTCTTATCCCATTTGGGACCATATTTCAATAAGTCTTTTTTCTTTCTAAAGATTCTTCATCCATCTCTAGGTCTTGTAATCAATTAAATTCATTGTATTATAACATATTCTAACCCAAAATAACTTTATACAAGCCATTTACTGCCTCAAAGCATTGGTTGTGAGTTCTTATCCCATATGGGACCAGATTTCAATAAGTCTTTCTTCACACTTCTAAACATTCTTCATCCATCTCTAGCACTTGTAATCAATCAAATTCATTGTATTATAACATATTCTAACCCAAAATAACTTTCTACAAGCCATTTACTGCCTCAAAGCATTGGTTGTGGGTTCTTATCCCATTGGGACAAGATTTCAATAAGTCTTTCTTCACACTTCTAAACATTCTTCATCCACCTCTAGGGCTTGTAATCAATTAAATTCATTGTATTTTAACATATTCTAACCCAAAATAACTTTATACAAGCCATTTACTGCCTCAAAGCATTGGTTGTGGGTTCTTATCCCATATGGGACCAGATTTCAATAAGTCTTTCTGCACACTTCTAAAGATTCTTCATCCATCTCTAGGGCTTGTAGTCAATCAAATTAATTGTATTATAACATATTCTAACCCAAAATAACTTTATACAAGCCATTTACTGCCTCAAAGCATTGGTTGTGGGTTCTTATCCCATTTGGGACCAAATTTCAACAAGTCTTTCTTCATACTTGTAAACATTCTACATCCATTTCTAGCACTTGTAATCAATCAAATTCATTGTATTATAACATATTCTAACCGAAAATAACATTATACAAGCCATTTACTGCCTCAAAGCAATGGTTGTGGGTTCTTATCCCATTTGGGACCAGATTTCAATAAGTCTTTCTTCACACTTCTAGACATTCTTTATCCATCTCTAGCACTTGTTATCAATCAAATTCTTTATATTATAACATATTCTAACCCAAAATAATTTTATACAACCCATTTACAGCCTCAAAACATTGTTTGTGGGTTCTTATCCCATTTAAGACCAAATTTCAACAATTCTTTCTTCACACTTCGAAAGATTCTTCATCCATCTCTAGCACTTGTAATCAATTAAATTCGTTATATTATACCATATTCTAACCCAAAATAACTTTATATAAGCCATTTATAGCCTCAAAGCATTGGTTGTGGGTTCTTATCCCATTTGGGACCATATTTCAATAAGTCTTTTTTCTTTCTAAAGATTCTTCATCCATCTCTAGGTCTTGTAATCAATTAAATTCATTTTATTATAACATATTCTAACCCAAAATAACTTTATACAAGCCATTTACTGCCTCAAAGCATTGGTTGTGGGTTCTTATCCCATATGGGACCAGATTTCAATAAGTCTTTCTTCACACTTCTAAACATTCTTCATCCATCTCTAGCACTTATAATCAATCAAATTCATTGTATTATAACATATTCTAACCCAAAATAACTTTATACAATCCATTTACAGCATCAAAGCATTGGTTGTGGGTTCTTATCCCATTTGGGACCAAATTTCAACAAGTCTTTCTTCACCCTTCTAAAGATTCTTCATCCATCCCTAACACTTGTAATCAATCAAATTCATTGTATTATAACATATTCTAACCCAAAATATTTAAATACAAGCCATTTACAGCCTCAAAGCATTGGTTGTGGGTTCTTATCCCATTTGGGACAAGATTTCAATAAGTCTTTCGTCACACTTCTAAACATTCTTCATCCATCTCTAGGACTTGTAATCAATCAAATTCATTGTATTATAACATAATCTAACCAAAAATAACTTTATACAAGCCATTTACTGCTTCAAAGCATTGGTTGTGGGTTCCTATCCCATTTGGGACCAGATTTCAATAAGTCTTTCTTCACACTTCTAAACATTCTTCATCCATCTCTAGGACTTGTAATCAATCAAATTCATTGTATTATAACATATTCTAACCCAAAATAACTTTATACAAGCCATTTACAGCCTCAAAGCATTGGTTGTGGGTTCTTATCCCATTTGGGACCATATTTCAATAAGTCTTTTTTCTTTCTAAAGATTCTTCATCCATCTCTAGGTCTTGTAATCAATTAAATTCATTGTATTATAACATATTCTAACCCAAAATAACTTTATACAAGCCATTTACTGCCTCAAAGCATTGGTTGTGAGTTCTTATCCCATATGGGACCAGATTTCAATAAGTCTTTCTTCACACTTCTAAACATTCTTCATCCATCTCTAGCACTTGTAATCAATCAAATTCATTGTATTATAACATATTCTAACCCAAAATAACTTTCTACAAGCCATTTACTGCCTCAAAGCATTGGTTGTGGGTTCTTATCCCATTGGGACAAGATTTCAATAAGTCTTTCTTCACACTTCTAAACATTCTTCATCCACCTCTAGGGCTTGTAATCAATTAAATTCATTGTATTTTAACATATTCTAACCCAAAATAACTTTATACAAGCCATTTACTGCCTCAAAGCATTGGTTGTGGGTTCTTATCCCATATGGGACCAGATTTCAATAAGTCTTTCTGCACACTTCTAAAGATTCTTCATCCATCTCTAGGGCTTGTAGTCAATCAAATTAATTGTATTATAACATATTCTAATCCAAAATAACTTTATACAAGCCATTTACTGCCTCAAAGCATTGGTTGTGGGTTCTTATCCCATTTGGGACCAAATTTCAACAAGTCTTTCTTCATACTTGTAAACATTCTACATCCATTTCTAGCACTTGTAATCAATCAAATTCATTGTATTATAACATATTCTAACCGAAAATAACATTATACAAGCCATTTACTGCCTCAAAGCAATGGTTGTGGGTTCTTATCCCATTTGGGACCAGATTTCAATAAGTCTTTCTTCACACTTCTAGACATTCTTTATCCATCTCTAGCACTTGTTATCAATCAAATTCTTTATATTATAACATATTCTAACCCAAAATAATTTTATACAACCCATTTACAGCCTCAAAACATTGTTTGTGGGTTCTTATCCCATTTAAGACCAAATTTCAACAATTCTTTCTTCACACTTCGAAAGATTCTTCATCCATCTCTAGCACTTGTAATCAATTAAATTCGTTATATTATACCATATTCTAACCCAAAATAACTTTATATAAGCCATTTATAGCCTCAAAGCATTGGTTGTGGGTTCTTATCCCATTTGGGACCATATTTCAATAAGTCTTTTTTCTTTCTAAAGATTCTTCATCCATCTCTAGGTCTTGTAATCAATTAAATTCATTTTATTATAACATATTCTAACCCAAAATAACTTTATACAAGCCATTTACTGCCTCAAAGCATTGGTTGTGGGTTCTTATCCCATATGGGACCAGATTTCAATAAGTCTTTCTTCACACTTCTAAAGATTCTTCATCCATCTCTAGGGCTTGTAATCAATCAAATTAATTGTATTATAACATATTCTAACCCAAAATAACTTTATACAAGCCATTTACTGCCTCAAAGTATTGGTTGTGGGTTCTTATCCCATTTGGGACCAGATTTCAATAAGTCTTTCTTCACAATTCTAAAGATTCTTCATCCATCTCTAGGGCTTGTAATCAATCAAATTCATTGTATTATAACATATTCTAACCCAAAATAACTTTATACAAGCCATTTACAGCCTCAAAGCATTGGTTGTGGGTTCTTATCCCATTTGGGACAAGATTTCAATAAGTCTTTCGTCACACTTCTAAACATTCTTCATCCATCTCTAGGACTTGTAATCAATCAAATTCATTGTATTATAACATAATCTAACCAAAAATAACTTTATACAAGCCATTTACTGCTTCAAAGCATTGGTTGTGGGTTCCTATCCCATTTGGGACCAGATTTCAATAAGTCTTTCTTCACACTTCTAAACATTCTTCATCCATCTCTAGGACTTGTAATCAATCAAATTCATTGTATTATAACATATTCTAACCCAAAATAACTTTATACAAGCCATTTACTGTCTCAAAGCATTGGTTGTGGGTTCTTATCCCATTGGGACAAGATTTCAATAAGTCTTTCTTCACACTTCTAAACATTCTTCATCCACCTCTAGGGCTTGTAATCAATTAAATTCATTGTATTTTAACATATTCTAACCCAAAATAACTTTATACAAGCCATTTACTGCCTCAAAGCATTGGTTGTGGGTTCTTATCCCATATGGGACCAGATTTCAATAAGCCTTTCTGCACACTTCTAAAGATTCTTCATCCATCTCTAGGGCTTGTAATCAATCAAATTAATTGTATTATAACATATTCTAACCCAAAATAACTTTATACAAGCCATTTACTGCCTCAAAGCATTGGTTGTGGGTTCTTATCCCATTTGGGACCAAATTTCAACAAGTCTTTCTTCATACTTGTAAACATTCTTCATCCATGTCTAGCACTTGTAATCAATCAAATTCATTGTATTATAACATATTCTAACCGAAAATAACCTTATACAAGCCATTTACTGCCTCAAAGCAATGGTTGTGGGTTCTTATCCCATTTGGGACCAGATTTCAATAAGTCTTTCTTCACACTTCTAGACATTCTTTATCCATCTCTAGCACTTGTTATCAATCAAATTCTTTATATTATAACATATTCTAACCCAAAATAATTTTATACAACCCATTTACAGCCTCAAAACATTGTTTGTGGGTTCTTATCCCATTTAAGACCAAATTTCAACAATTCTTTCTTCACACTTCGAAAGATTCTTCATCCATCTCTAGCACTTGTAATCAATTAAATTCATTGTATTATACCATATTCTAACCCAAATAACTTTATATAAGCCATTTATAGCCTCAAAGCATTGGTTGTGGGTTCTTATCCCATTTGGGACCATATTTCGATAAGTCTTTTTTCTTTCTAAAGATTCTTCATCCATCTCTAGGTCTTGTAATCAATTAAATTCATTTTATTATAACATATTCTAACCCAAAATAACTTTATACAAGCCATTTACTGCCTCAAAGCATTGGTTGTGGGTTCTTATCCCATATGGGACCAGATTTCAATAAGTCTTTCTTCACACTTCTAAAGATTCTTCATCCATCTCTAGGGCTTGTAATCAATCAAATTAATTGTATTATAACATATTCTAACCCAAAATAACTTTATACAAGCCATTTACTGCCTCAAAGTATTGGTTGTGGGTTCTTATCCCATTTGGGACCAGATTTCAATAAGTCTTTCTTCACAATTCTAAAGATTCTTCATCCATCTCTAGGGCTTGTAATCAATCAAATTCATTGTATTATAACATATTCTAACCCAAAATAACTTTATACAAGCCATTTACAGCCTCAAAGCATTGGTTGTGGGTTCTTATCCCATTTGGGACCATATTTCAATAAGTCTTTTTTCTTTCTAAAGATTCTTCATCCATCTCTAGGTCTTGTAATCAATTAAATTCATTGTATTATAACATATTCTAACCCAAAATAACTTTATACAAGCCATTTACTGCCTCAAAGCATTGGTTGTGAGTTCTTATCCCATATGGGACCAGATTTCAATAAGTCTTTCTTCACACTTCTAAACATTCTTCATCCATCTCTAGCACTTGTAATCAATCAAATTCATTGTATTATAACATATTCTAACCCAAAATAACTTTATACAATCCATTTACAGCCTCAAAGCATTGGTTGTGGGTTCTTATCCCATTTTGGACCAAATTTCAACAAGTCTTTCTTCACCCTTCTAAAGATTCTTCATCCATCCCTAGCACTTGTAATCAATCAAATTCATTGTATTATAACATATTCTAACCCAAAATATTTAAATACAAGCCATTTACAGCCTCAAAGCATTGGATGTGGGTTCTTATCCCATTTGGGACAAGATTTCAATGTCTTTCGTCACACTTCTAAACATTCTTCATCCATCTCTAGGACTTGTAATCAATCAAATTCATTGTATTATAACATAATCTAACCAAAAATAACTTTATACAAGCCATTTACTGCTTCAAAGCATTGGTTGTGGGTTCCTATCCCATTTGGGACCAGATTTCAATAAGTCTTTCTTCACACTTCTAAACATTCTTCATCCATTTCTAGGACTTGTAATCAATCAAATTCATTGTATTATAACATATTCTAACCCAAAATAACTTTATACAAGCCATTTACTGTCTCAAAGCATTGGTTGTGGGTTCTTATCCCATTGGGACAAGATTTCAATAAGTCTTTCTTCACACTTCTAAACATTCTTCATCCACCTCTAGGACTTGTAATCAATTAAATTCATTGTATTTTAACATATTCTAACCCAAAATAACTTTATACAAGCCATTTACTGCCTCAAAGCATTGGTTGTGGGTTCTTATCCCATATGGGACCAGATTTCAATAAGCCTTTCTGCACACTTCTAAAGATTCTTCATCCATCTCTAGGGCTTGTAATCAATCAAATTAATTGTATTATAACATATTCTAACCCAAAATAACTTTATACAAGCCATTTACTGCCTCAAAGCATTGGTTGTGGGTTCTTATCCCATTTGGGACCAAATTTCAACAAGTCTTTCTTCATACTTGTAAACATTCTACATCCATTTCTAGCACTTGTAATCAATCAAATTCATTGTATTATAACATATTCTAACCGAAAATAACATTATACAAGCCATTTACTGCCTCAAAGCAATGGTTGTGGGTTCTTATCCCATTTGGGACCAGATTTCAATAAGTCTTTCTTCACACTTCTAGACATTCTTTATCCATCTCTAGCACTTGTTATCAATCAAATTCTTTATATTATAACATATTCTAACCCAAAATAATTTTATACAACCCATTTACAGCCTCAAAACATTGTTTGTGGGTTCTTATCCCATTTAAGACCAAATTTCAACAATTCTTTCTTCACACTTCGAAAGATTCTTCATCCATCTCTAGCACTTGTAATCAATTAAATTCGTTGTATTATACCATATTCTAACCCAAAATAACTTTATATAAGCCATTTATAGCCTCAAAGCATTGGTTGTGGGTTCTTATCCCATTGGGACAAGATTTCAATAAGTCTTTCTTCACACTTCTAAACATTCTTCATCCACCTCTAGGGCTTGTAATCAATTAAATTCATTGTATTTTAACATATTCTAACCCAAAATAACTTTATACAAGCCATTTACTGCCTCAAAGCATTGGTTGTGGGTTCTTATCCCATATGGGACCAGATTTCAATAAGTCTTTCTGCACACTTCTAAAGATTCTTCATCCATCTCTAGGGCTTGTAGTCAATCAAATTAATTGTATTATAACATATTCTATTCCAAAATAACTTTATACAAGCCATTTACTGCCTCAAAGCATTGGTTGTGGGTTCTTATCCCATTTGGGACCAAATTTCAACAAGTCTTTCTTCATACTTGTAAACATTCTACATCCATTTCTAGCACTTGTAATCAATCAAATTCATTGTATTATAACATATTCTAACCGAAAATAACATTATACAAGCCATTTACTGCCTCAAAGCAATGGTTGTGGGTTCTTATCCCATTTGGGACCAGATTTCAATAAGTCTTTCTTCACACTTCTAGACATTCTTTATCCATCTCTAGCACTTGTTATCAATCAAATTCTTTATATTATAACATATTCTAACCCAAAATAATTTTATACAACCCATTTACAGCCTCAAAACATTGTTTGTGGGTTCTTATCCCATTTAAGACCAAATTTCAACAATTCTTTCTTCACACTTCGAAAGATTCTTCATCCATCTCTAGCACTTGTAATCAATTAAATTCGTTGTATTATACCATATTCTAACCCAAAATAACTTTATATAAGCCATTTATAGCCTCAAAGCATTGGTTGTGGGTTCTTATCCCATTTGGGACCATATTTCAATAAGTCTTTTTTCTTTCTAAAGATTCTTCATCCATCTCTAGGTCTTGTAATCAATTAAATTCATTTTATTATAACATATTCTAACCCAAAATAACTTTATACAAGCCATTTACTGCCTCAAAGCATTGGTTGTGGGTTCTTATCCCATATGGGACCAGATTTCAATAAGTCTTTCTTCACACTTCTAAACATTCTTCATCCATCTCTAGCACTTATAATCAATCAAATTCATTGTATTATAACATATTCTAACCCAAAATAACTTTATACAATCCATTTACAGCCTCAAAGCATTGGTTGTGGGTTCTTATCCCATTTGGGACCAAATTTCAACAAGTCTTTCTTCACCCTTCTAAAGATTCTTCATCCATCCCTAGCACTTGTAATCAATCAAATTCATTGTATTATAACATATTCTAACCCAAAATATTTAAATACAAGCCATTTACAGCCTCAAAGCATTGGTTGTGGGTTCTTATCCCATTTGGGACAAGATTTCAATAAGTCTTTCGTCACACTTCTAAACATTCTTCATCCATCTCTAGGACTTGTAATCAATCAAATTCATTGTATTATAACATAATCTAACCAAAAATAACTTTATACAAGCCATTTACTGCTTCAAAGCATTGGTTGTGGGTTCCTATCCCATTTGGGACCAGATTTCAATAAGTCTTTCTTCACACTTCTAAACATTCTTCATCCATCTCTAGGACTTGTAATCAATCAAATTCATTGTATTATAACATATTCTAACCCAAAATAACTTTATACAAGCCATTTACTGCCTCAAAGCATTGGTTGTGGGTTCTTATCCCATTTGGGACAAGATTTCAATAAGTCTTTCTTCACAATTCTAAAGATTCTTCATCCATCTCTAGGGCTTGTAATCAATCAAATTCATTGTATTATAACATATTCTAACCCAAAATAACTTTATACAAGCCATTTACAGCCTCAAAGCATTGGTTGTGGGTTCTTATCCCATTTGGGACCAAATTTCAACAAGTCTTTCTTCACACTTATAAAGATTCTTCATCCATCTCTAGCACTTGTAATCAATAAAATTAACTGTATAATAACATATTCTAACCCAAAATAACTTTATACAAGCCATTTACAGCCTCAAAGCATTGTTTGTGGGTTCTTATCCCATTTGGGACCAAATTTCAATAATTCTTTCTTCACACTTCTAAACATTCTTCATCCATCTCTAAGACTTGTAATCAATCAAATTCATTGTATTATAACAAATTCTAACTCAAAATAACTTTATACAAGCAATTTACTTCCTCAAAGCAATGGTTGTGGGTTCTTATCCCATTTGGGACCAGATTTCAACAAGTCTTTCTTCACACTTCTAAACATTCTTCATCCATCTCTAGCACTTGTAATCAATCAAATTCATTGTATTATAACAAATTCTAACCCAAAATAACTTTATACAATCCATTTACAGCCTCAAAGCATTGGTTGTGGGTTCTTATCCCATTTGGGACCAAATTTCAACAAGTCTTTCTTCACCCTTCTAAAGATTCTTAATCCATCCCTAGCACCTGTAATCAATCAAATTCATTGTATTATAACATATTCTAACCTAAAGTATTTAGATACAAGCCATTTACAGCCTCAAAGCATTGGTTGTGGGTTCTTATCCCATTTGGGACAAGATTTCAATAAGTCTTTCTTCACACTTCTAAACATTCTTCATCCATCTCTAGGACTTGTAATCAATCAAATTCATTGTATTATAACATATTCTAACCCAAAATAACTTTATACAAGCCATTTACTGTCTCAAAGCATTGGTTGTGGGTTCTTATCCCATTGGGACAAGATTTCAATAAGTCTTTCTTCACACTTCTAAACATTCTTTATCCACCTCTAGGGCTTGTAATCAATTAAATTCATTGTATTTTAACATATTCTAACCCAAAATAACTTTATACAAGCCATTTACTGCCTCAAAGCATTGGTTGTGGGTTCTTATCCCATATGGGACCAGATTTCAATAAGCCTTTCTGCACACTTCTAAAGATTCTTCATCCATCTCTAGGGCTTGTAATCAATCAAATTCATTGTATTATAACATATTCTAACCCAAAATAACTTTATACAATCCATTTACAGCCTCAAAGCATTGGTTGTGGGTTCTTATCCCATTTGGGACCAAATTTCAACAAGTCTTTCTTCACCCTTCTAAAGATTCTTCATCCATCCCTAGCACTTGTAATCAATCAAATTCATTGTATTATAACATATTCTAACCCAAAATATTTAAATACAAGCCATTTACAGCCTCAAAGCATTGGTTGTGGGTTCTTATCCCATTTGGGACAAGATTTCAATGTCTTTCGTCACACTTCTAAACATTCTTCATCCATCTCTAGGACTTGTAATCAATCAAATTCATTGTATTATAACATAATCTAACCAAAAATAACTTTATACAAGCCATTTACTGCTTCAAAGCATTGGTTGTGGGTTCCTATCCCATTTGGGACCAGATTTCAATAAGTCTTTCTTCACACTTCTAAACATTCTTCATCCATCTCTAGGACTTGTAATCAATCAAATTCATTGTATTATAACATATTCTAACCCAAAATAACTTTATACAAGCCATTTACTGTCTCAAAGCATTGGTTGTGGGTTCTTATCCCATTGGGACAAGATTTCAATAAGTCTTTCTTCACACTTCTAAACATTCTTCATCCACCTCTAGGGCTTGTAATTAATTAAATTCATTGTATTTTAACATATTCTAACCCAAAATAACTTTATACAAGCCATTTATTGCCTCAAAGCATTGGTTGTGGGTTCTTATCCCATATGGGACCAGATTTCAATAAGCCTTTCTGCACACTTCTAAAGATTCTTCATCCATCTCTAGGGCTTGTAATCAATCAAATTAATTGTATTATAACATATTCTAACCCAAAATAACTTTATACAAGCCATTTACTGCCTCAAAGCATTGGTTGTGGGTTCTTATCCCATTTGGGACCAAATTTCAACAAGTCTTTCTTCATACTTGTAAACATTCTTCATCCATGTCTAGCACTTGTAATCAATCAAATTCATTGTATTATAACATATTCTAACCGAAAATAACCTTATACAAGCCATTTACTGCCTCAAAGCAATGGTTGTGGGTTCTTATCCCATTTGGGACCAGATTTCAATAAGTCTTTCTTCACACTTCTAGACATTCTTTATCCATCTCTAGCACTTGTTATCAATCAAATTATTTATATTATAACATATTCTAACCCAAAATAATTTTATACAACCCATTTACAGCCTCAAAACATTGTTTGTGGGTTCTTATCCCATTTAAGACCAAATTTCAACAATTCTTTCTTCACACTTCGAAAGATTCTTCATCCATCTCTAGCACTTGTAATCAATTAAATTCATTGTATTATACCATATTCTAACCCAAATAACTTTATATAAGCCATTTATAGCCTCAAAGCATTGGTTGTGGGTTCTTATCCCATTTGGGACCATATTTCGATAAGTCTTTTTTCTTTCTAAAGATTCTTCATCCATCTCTAGGTCTTGTAATCAATTAAATTCATTGTATTATAACATATTCTAACCCAAAATAACTTTATACAAGCCATTTACTGCCTCAAAGCATTGGTTGTGAGTTCTTATCCCATATGGGACCAGATTTCAATAAGTCTTTCTTCACACTTCTAAACATTCTTCCTCCATCTCTAGCACTTGTAATCAATCAAATTCATTGTATTATAACATATTCTAACCCAAAATAACTTTATACAATCCATTTACAGCCTCAAAGCATTGGTTGTGGGTTCTTATCCCATTTGGGACCAAATTTCAACAAGTCTTTCTTCACCCTTCTAAAGATTCTTCATCCATCCCTAGCACTTGTAATCAATCAAATTCATTGTATTATAACATATTCTAACCCAAAATATTTAAATACAAGCCATTTACAGCCTCAAAGCATTGGTTGTGGGTTCTTATCCCATTTGGGACAAGATTTCAATAAGTCTTTCGTCACACTTCTAAACATTCTTCATCCATCTCTAGGACTTGTAATCAATCAAATTCATTGTATTATTACATAATCTAACCAAAAATAACTTTATACAAGCCATTTACTGCTTCAAAGCATTGGTTGTGGGTTCCTATCCCATTTGGGACCAGATTTCAATAAGTCTTTCTTCACACTTCTAAACATTCTTCATCCATCTCTAGGACTTGTAATCAATCAAATTCATTGTATTATAACATATTCTAACCCAAAATAACTTTATACAAGCCATTTACTGCCTCAAAGCATTGGTTGTGGGTTCTTATCCCATTGGGACAAGATTTCAATAAGTCTTTCTTCACACTTCTAAACATTCTTCATCCACCTCTAGGGCTTGTAATCAATTAAATTCATTGTATTTTAACATATTCTAACCCAAAGTAACTTTATACAAGCCATTTACTGCCTCAAAGCATTGGTTGTGGGTTCTTATCCCATATGGGACCAGATTTCAATAAGTCTTTCTGCACACTTCTAAAGATTCTTCATCCATCTCTAGGGCTTGTAGTCAATCAAATTAATTGTATTATAACATATTCTAACCCAAAATAACTTTATACAAGCCATTTACTGCCTCAAAGCATTGGTTGTGGGTTCTTATCCCATTTGGGACCAAATTTCAACAAGTCTTTCTTCATACTTGTAAACATTCTACATCCATTTCTAGCACTTGTAATCAATCAAATTCATTGTATTATAACATATTCTAACCGAAAATAACATTATACAAGCCATTTACTGCCTCAGAGCAATGGTTGTGGGTTCTTATCCCATTTGGGACCAGATTTCAATAAGTCTTTCTTCACACTTCTAGACATTCTTTATCCATCTCTAGCACTTGTTATCAATCAAATTCTTTATATTATAACATATTCTAACCCAAAATAATTTTATACAACCCATTTACAGCCTCAAAACATTGTTTGTGGGTTCTTATTCCATTTAAGACCAAATTTCAACAATTCTTTCTTCACACTTCGAAAGATTCTTCATCCATCTCTAGCACTTGTAATCAATTAAATTCGTTGTATTATACCATATTCTAACCCAAAATAACTTTATATAAGCCATTTATAGCCTCAAAGCATTGGTTGTGGGTTCTTATCCCATTTGGGACCATATTTCAATAAGTCTTTTTTCTTTCTAAAGATTCTTCATCCATCTCTAGGTCTTGTAATCAATTAAATTCATTTTATTATAACATATTCTAACCCAAAATAACTTTATACAAGCCATTTACTGCCTCAAAGCATTGGTTGTGGGTTCTTATCCCATATGGGACCAGATTTCAATAAGTCTTTCTTCACACTTCTAAACATTCTTCATCCATCTCTAGCACTTATAATCAATCAAATTCATTGTATTATAACATATTCTAACCCAAAATAACTTTATACAATCCATTTACAGCCTCAAAGCATTGGTTGTGGGTTCTTATCCCATTTGGGACCAAATTTCAACAAGTCTTTCTTCACCCTTCTAAAGATTCTTCATCCATCCCTAGCACTTGTAATCAATCAAATTCATTGTATTATAACATATTCTAACCCAAAATATTTAAATACAAGCCGATTACAGCCTCAAAGCATTGGTTGTGGGTTCTTATCCCATTTGGGACAAGATTTCAATAAGTCTTTCGTCACACTTCTAAACATTCTTCATCCATCTCTAGGACTTTTAATCAATCAAATTCATTATATTATAACATAATCTAACCAAAAATAACTTTATACAAGCCATTTACTGCTTCAAAGCATTGGTTGTGGGTTCCTATCCCATTTGGGACCAGATTTCAATAAGTCTTTCTTCACACTTCTAAACATTCTTCATCCATCTCTAGGACTTGTAATCAATCAAATTCATTGTATTATAACATATTCTAACCCAAAATAACTTTATACAAGCCATTTACTGCCTCAAAGCATTGGTTGTGGGTTCTTATCCCATTTGGGACAAGATTTCAATAAGTCTTTCTTCACAATTCTAAAGATTCTTCATCCATCTCTAGGGCTTGTAATCAATCAAATTCATTGTATTATAACATATTCTAACCCAAAATAACTTTATACAAGCCATTTACAGCCTCAAAGCATTGGTTGTGGGTTCTTATCCCATTTGGGACCAAATTTCAACAAGTCTTTCTTCACACTTATAAAGATTCTTCATCCATCTCTAGCACTTGTAATCAATAAAATTAACTGTATAATAACATATTCTAACCCAAAATAACTTTATACAAGCCATTTACAGCCTCAAAGCATTGTTTGTGGGTTCTTATCCCATTTGGGACCAAATTTCAATAATTCTTTCTTCACACTTCTAAACATTCTTCATCCATCTCTAAGACTTGTAATCAATCAAATTCATTGTATTATAACAAATTCTAACTCAAAATAACTTTATACAAGCCATTTACTTCCTCAAAGCAATGGTTGTGGGTTCTTATCCCATTTGGGACCAGATTTCAACAAGTCTTTCTTCACACTTCTAAACATTCTGCATCCATCTCTAGCACTTGTAATCAATCAAATTCATTGTATTATAACAAATTCTAACCCAAAATAACTTTTTACAATCCATTTACAGCCTCAAAGCATTGGTTGTGGGTTCTTATCCCATTTGGGACCAAATTTCAACAAGTCTTTCTTCACCCTTCTAAAGATTCTTAATCCATCCCTAGCACTTGTAATCAATCAAATTCATTGTATTATAACATATTCTAACCTAAAGTATTTAGATACAAGCCATTTACAGCCTCAAAGCATTGGTTGTGGGTTCTTATCCCATTTGGGACAAGATTTCAATAAGTCTTTCTTCACACTTCTAAACATTCTTCATCCATCTCTAGGACTTGTAATCAATCAAATTCATTGTATTATAACATATTCTAACCCAAAATAACTTTATACAAGCCATTTACTGTCTCAAAGCATTGGTTGTGGGTTCTTATCCCATTGGGACAAGATTTCAATAAGTCTTTCTTCACACTTCTAAACATTCTTCATCCACCTCTAGGGCTTGTAATCAATTAAATTCATTGTATTTTAACATATTCTAACCCAAAATAACTTTATACAAGCCATTTACTGCCTCAAAGCATTGGTTGTGGGTTCTTATCCCATATGGGACCAGATTTCAATAAGCCTTTCTGCACACTTCTAAAGATTCTTCATCCATCTCTAGGGCTTGTAATCAATCAAATTAATTGTATTATAACATATTCTAACCCAAAATAACTTTATACAATCCATTTACAGCCTCAAAGCATTGGTTGTGGGTTCTTATCCCATTTGGGACAAAATTTCAACAAGTCTTTCTTCACCCTTCTAAAGATTCTTCATCCATCCCTAGCACTTGTAATCAATCAAATTCATTGTATTATAACATATTCTAACCCAAAATATTTAAATACAAGCCATTTACAGCCTCAAAGCATTGGTTGTGGGTTCTTATCCCATTTGGGACAAGATTTCAATGTCTTTCGTCACACTTCTAAACATTCTTCATCCATCTCTAGGACTTGTAATCAATCAAATTCATTGTATTATAACATAATCTAACCAAAAATAACTTTATACAAGCCATTTACTGCTTCAAAGCATTGGTTGTGGGTTCCTATCCCATTTGGGACCAGATTTCAATAAGTCTTTCTTCACACTTCTAAACATTCTTCATCCATCTCTAGGACTTGTAATCAATCAAATTCATTGTATTATAACATATTCTAACCCAAAATATTTAAATACAAGCCATTTACAGCCTCAAAGCATTGGTTGTGGGTTCTTATCCCATTTGGGACAAGATTTCAATAAGTCTTTCTTCACACTTCTAAACATTCTTCATCCATCTCTAGGACTTGTAATCAATCACATTCATTGTATTATAACATAATCTAACCAAAAATAACTTTATACAAGCCATTTACTGCTTCAAAGCATTGGTTGTGGGTTCTTATCCCATTGGGACAAGATTTCAATAAGTCTTTCTTCACACTTCTAAACATTCTTCATCCACCTCTAGGGCTTGTAATCAATTAAATTCATTGTATTTTAACATATTCTAACCCAAAATAACTTTATACAAGCCATTTACTGCCTCAAAGCATTGGTTGTGGGTTCATATCCCATATGAGACCAGATTTCAATAAGCCTTTCTGCACACTTTTAAAGATTCTTCATCCATCTCTAGGGCTTGTAATCAATCAAATTAATTGTATTATAACATATTCTAACCCAAAATAACTTTATACAAGCCATTTACTGCCTCAAAGCATTGGTTGTGGGTTCTTATCCCATTTGGGACCAAATTTCAACAAGTCTTTCTTCATACTTGTAAACATTCTTCATCCATGTCTAGCACTTGTAATCAATCAAATTCATTGTATTATAACATATTCTAACCGAAAATAACCTTATACAAGCCATTTACTGCCTCAAAGCAATGGTTGTGGGTTCTTATCCCATTTGGGACCAGATTTCAATAAGTCTTTCTTCACACTTCTAGACATTCTTTATCCATCTCTAGCACTTGTTATCAATCAAATTCTTTATATTATAACATATTCTAACCCAAAATAATTTTATACAACCCATTTACAGCCTCAAAACATTGTTTGTGGGTTCTTATCCCATTTAAGACCAAATTTCAACAATTCTTTCTTCACACTTCGAAAGATTCTTCATCCATCTCTAGCACTTGTAATCAATTAAATTCATTGTATTATACCATATTCTAACCCAAATAACTTTATATAAGCCATTTATAGCCTCAAAGCATTGGTTGTGGGTTCTTATCCCATTTGGGACCATATTTCGATAAGTCTTTTTTCTTTCTAAAGATTCTTCATCCATCTCTAGGTCTTGTAATCAATTAAATTCATTTTATTATAACATATTCTAACCCAAAATAACTTTATACAAGCCATTTACTGCCTCAAAGCATTGGTTGTGGGTTCTTATCCCATATGGGACCAGATTTCAATAAGTCTTTCTTCACACTTCTAAAGATTCTTCATCAATCTCTAGGGCTTGTAATCAATCAAATTAATTGTATTATAACATATTCTAACCCAAAATAACTTTATACAAGCCATTTACTGCCTCAAAGTATTGGTTGTGGGTTCTTATCCCATTTGGGACCAGATTTCAATAAGTCTTTCTTCACAATTCTAAAGATTCTTCATCCATCTCTAGGGCTTGTAATCAATCAAATTCATTGTATTATAACATATTCTAACCCAAAATAACTTTATACAAGCCATTTACAGCCTCAAAGCATTGGTTGTGGGTTCTTATCCCATTTGGGACCATATTTCAATAAGTCTTTTTTCTTTCTAAAGATTCTTCATCCATCTCTAGGTCTTGTAATCAATTAAATTCATTGTATTATAACGTATTCTAACCCAAAATAACTTTATACAAGCCATTTACTGCCTCAAAGCATTGGTTGTGAGTTCTTATCCCATATGGGACCAGATTTCAATAAGTCTTTCTTCACACTTCTAAACATTCTTCATCCATCTCTAGCACTTGTAATCAATCAAATTCATTGTATTATAACATATTCTAACCCAAAATAACTTTATACAATCCATTTACAGCCTCAAAGCATTGGTTGTGGGTTCTTATCCCATTTGGGACCAAATTTCAACAAGTCTTTCTTCACCCTTCTAAAGATTCTTCATCCATCCCTAGCACTTGTAATCAATCAAATTCATTGTATTATAACATATTCTAACCCAAAATATTTAAATACAAGCCATTTACAGCCTCAAAGCATTGGTTGTGGGTTCTTATCCCATTTGGGACAAGATTTCAATAAGTCTTTCGTCACACTTCTAAACATTCTTCATCCATCTCTAGGACTTGTAATCAATCAAATTCATTGTATTATTACATAATCTAACCAAAAATAACTTTATACAAGCCATTTACTGCTTCAAAGCATTGGTTATGGGTTCCTATCCCATTTGGGACCAGATTTCAATAAGTCTTTCTTCACACTTCTAAACATTCTTCATCCATCTCTAGGACTTGTAATCAATCAAATTCATTGTATTATAACATATTCTAACCCAAAATAACTTTATACAAGCCATTTACTGCCTCAAAGCATTGGTTGTGGGTTCTTATCCCATTGGGACAAGATTTCAATAAGTCTTTCTTCACACTTCTAAACATTCTTCATCCACCTCTAGGGCTTGTAATCAATTAAATTCATTGTATTTTAACATATTCTAACCCAAAATAACTTTATACAAGCCATTTACTGCCTCAAAGCATTGGTTGTGGGTTCTTATCCCATATGGGACCAGATTTCAATAAGCCTTTCTGCACACTTCTAAAGATTCTTCATCCATCTCTAGGGCTTGTAATCAATCAAATTAATTGTATTATAACATATTCTAACCCAAAATAACTTTATACAATCCATTTACAGCCTCAAAGCATTGGTTGTGGGTTCTTATCCCATTTGGGACAAAATTTCAACAAGTCTTTCTTCACCCTTCTAAAGATTCTTCATCCATCCCTAGCACTTGTAATCAATCAAATTCATTGTATTATAACATATTCTAACCCAAAATATTTAAATACAAGCCATTTACAGCCTCAAAGCATTGGTTGTGGGTTCTTATCCCATTTGGGACAAGATTTCAATGTCTTTCGTCACACTTCTAAACATTCTTCATCCATCTCTAGGACTTGTAATCAATCAAATTCATTGTATTATAACATAATCTAACCAAAAATAACTTTATACAAGCCATTTACTGCTTCAAAGCATTGGTTGTGGGTTCCTATCCCATTTGGGACCAGATTTCAATAAGTCTTTCTTCACACTTCTAAACATTCTTCATCCATCTCTAGGACTTGTAATCAATCAAATTCATTGTATTATAACATATTCTAACCCAAAATAACTTTATACAAGCCATTTACTGTCTCAAAGCATTGGTTGTGGGTTCTTATCCCATTGGGACAAGATTTCAATAAGTCTTTCTTCACACTTCTAAACATTCTTCATCCACCTCTAGGGCTTGTAATCAATTAAATTCATTGTATTTTAACATATTCTAACCCAAAATAACTTTATACAAGCCATTTACTGCCTCAAAGCATTGGTTGTGGGTTCATATCCCATATGGGACCAGATTTCAATAAGCCTTTCTGCACACTTCTAAAGATTCTTCATCCATCTCTAGGGCTTGTAATCAATCAAATTAATTGTATTATAACATATTCTAACCCAAAATAACTTTATACAAGCCATTTACTGCCTCAAAGCATTGGTTGTGGGTTCTTATCCCATTTGGGACCAAATTTCAACAAGTCTTTCTTCATACTTGTAAACATTCTTCATCCATGTCTAGCACTTGTAATCAATCAAATTCATTGTATTATAACATATTCTAACCGAAAATAACCTTATACAAGCCATTTACTGCCTCAAAGCAATGGTTGTGGGTTCTTATCCCATTTGGGACCAGATTTCAATAAGTCTTTCTTCACACTTCTAGACATTCTTTATCCATCTCTAGCACTTGTTATCAATCAAATTCTTTATATTATAACATATTCTAACCCAAAATAATTTTATACAACCCATTTACAGCCTCAAAACATTGTTTGTGGGTTCTTATCCCATTTAAGACCAAATTTCAACAATTCTTTCTTCACACTTCGAAAGATTCTTCATCCATCTCTAGCACTTGTAATCAATTAAATTCATTGTATTATACCATATTCTAACCCAAATAACTTTATATAAGCCATTTATAGCCTCAAAGCATTGGTTGTGGGTTCTTATCCCATTTGGGACCATATTTCGATAAGTCTTTTTTCTTTCTAAAGATTCTTCATCCATCTCTAGGTCTTGTAATCAATTAAATTCATTTTATTATAACATATTCTAACCCAAAATAACTTTATACAAGCCATTTACTGCCTCAAAGCATTGGTTGTGGGTTCTTATCCCATATGGGACCAGATTTCAATAAGTCTTTCTTCACACTTCTAAAGATTCTTCATCAATCTCTAGGGCTTGTAATCAATCAAATTAATTGTATTATAACATATTCTAACCCAAAATAACTTTATACAAGCCATTTACTGCCTCAAAGTATTGGTTGTGGGTTCTTATCCCATTTGGGACCAGATTTCAATAAGTCTTTCTTCACAATTCTAAAGATTCTTCATCCATCTCTAGGGCTTGTAATCAATCAAATTCATTGTATTATAACATATTCTAACCCAAAATAACTTTATACAAGCCATTTACAGCCTCAAAGCATTGGTTGTGGGTTCTTATCCCATTTGGGACCATATTTCAATAAGTCTTTTTTCTTTCTAAAGATTCTTCATCCATCTCTAGGTCTTGTAATCAATTAAATTCATTGTATTATAACGTATTCTAACCCAAAATAACTTTATACAAGCCATTTACTGCCTCAAAGCATTGGTTGTGAGTTCTTATCCCATATGGGACCAGATTTCAATAAGTCTTTCTTCACACTTCTAAACATTCTTCATCCATCTCTAGCACTTGTAATCAATCAGATTCATTGTATTATAACATATTCTAACCCAAAATAACTTTATACAATCCATTTACAGCCTCAAAGCATTGGTTGTGGGTTCTTATCCCATTTGGGACCAAATTTCAACAAGTCTTTCTTCACCCTTCTAAAGATTCTTCATCCATCCCTAGCACTTGTAATCAATCAAATTCATTGTATTATAACATATTCTAACCCAAAATATTTAAATACAAGCCATTTACAGCCTCAAAGCATTGGTTGTGGGTTCTTATCCCATTTGGGACAAGATTTCAATAAGTCTTTCGTCACACTTCTAAACATTCTTCATCCATCTCTAGGACTTGTAATCAATCAAATTCATTGTATTATTACATAATCTAACCAAAAATAACTTTATACAAGCCATTTACTGCTTCAAAGCATTGGTTATGGGTTCCTATCCCATTTGGGACCAGATTTCAATAAGTCTTTCTTCACACTTCTAAACATTCTTCATCCATCTCTAGGACTTGTAATCAATCAAATTCATTGTATTATAACATATTCTAACCCAAAATAACTTTATACAAGCCATTTACTGCCTCAAAGCATTGGTTGTGGGTTCTTATCCCATTGGGACAAGATTTCAATAAGTCTTTCTTCACACTTCTAAACATTCTTCATCCACCTCTAGGGCTTGTAATCAATTAAATTCATTGTATTTTAACATATTCTAACCCAAAATAACTTTATACAAGCCATTTACTGCCTCAAAGCATTGGTTGTGGGTTCTTATCCCATATGGGACCAGATTTCAATAAGCCTTTCTGCACACTTCTAAAGATTCTTCATCCATCTCAAGGGCTTGTAATCAATCAAATTAATTGTATTATAACATATTCTAACCCAAAATAACTTTATACAATCCATTTACAGCCTCAAACCATTGGTTGTGGGTTCTTATCCCATTTGGGACAAAATTTCAACAAGTCTTTCTTCACCCTTCTAAAGATTCTTCATCCATCCCTAGCACTTGTAATCAATCAAATTCATTGTATTATAACATATTCTAACCCAAAATATTTAAATACAAGCCATTTACAGCCTCAAAGCATTGGTTGTGGGTTCTTATCCCATTTGGGACAAGATTTCAATGTCTTTCGTCACACTTCTAAACATTCTTCATCCATCTCTAGGACTTGTAATCAATCAAATTCATTGTATTATAACATAATCTAACCAAAAATAACTTTATACAAGCCATTTACTGCTTCAAAGCATTGGTTGTGGGTTCCTATCCCATTTGTGACCAGATTTCAATAAGTCTTTCTTCACACTTCTAAACATTCTTCATCCATCTCTAGGACTTGTAATCAATCAAATTCATTGTATTATAACATATTCTAACCCAAAATAACTTTATACAAGCCATTTACTGTCTCAAAGCATTGGTTGTGGGTTCTTATCCCATTGGGACAAGATTTCAATAAGTCTTTCTTCACACTTCTAAACATTCTTCATCCACCTCTAGGGCTTGTAATCAATTAAATTCATTGTATTTTAACATATTCTAACCCAAAATAACTTTATACAAGCCATTTACTGCCTCAAAGCATTGGTTGTGGGTTCATATCCCATATGGGACCAGATTTCAATAAGCCTTTCTGCACACTTCTAAAGATTCTTCATCCATCTCTAGGGCTTGTAATCAATCAAATTAATTGTATTATAACATATTCTAACCCAAAATAACTTTATACAAGCCATTTACTGCCTCAAAGCATTGGTTGTGGGTTCTTATCCCATTTGGGACCAAATTTCAACAAGTCTTTCTTCATACTTGTAAACATTCTTCATCCATGTCTAGCACTTGTAATCAATCAAATTCATTGTATTATAACATATTCTAACCGAAAATAACCTTATACAAGCCATTTACTGCCTCAAAGCAATGGTTGTGGGTTCTTATCCCATTTGGGACCAGATTTCAATAAGTCTTTCTTCACACTTCTAGACATTCTTTATCCATCTCTAGCACTTGTTATCAATCAAATTCTTTATATTATAACATATTCTAACCCAAAATAATTTTATACAACCCATTTACAGCCTCAAAACATTGTTTGTGGGTTCTTATCCCATTTAAGACCAAATTTCAACAATTCTTTCTTCACACTTCGAAAGATTCTTCATCCATCTCTAGCACTTGTAATCAATTAAATTCATTGTATTATACCATATTCTAACCCAAATAACTTTATATAAGCCATTTATAGCCTCAAAGCATTGGTTGTGGGTTCTTATCCCATTTGGGACCATATTTCGATAAGTCTTTTTTCTTTCTAAAGATTCTTCATCCATCTCTAGGTCTTGTAATCAATTAAATTCATTTTATTATAACATATTCTAACCCAAAATAACTTTATACAAGCCATTTACTGCCTCAAAGCATTGGTTGTGGGTTCTTATCCCATATGGGACCAGATTTCAATAAGTCTTTCTTCACACTTCTAAAGATTCTTCATCAATCTCTAGGGCTTGTAATCAATCAAATTAATTGTATTATAACATATTCTAACCCAAAATAACTTTATACAAGCCATTTACTGCCTCAAAGTATTGGTTGTGGGTTCTTATCCCATTTGGGACCAGATTTCAATAAGTCTTTCTTCACAATTCTAAAGATTCTTCATCCATCTCTAGGGCTTGTAATCAATCAAATTCATTGTATTATAACATATTCTAACCCAAAATAACTTTATACAAGCCATTTACAGCCTCAAAGCATTGGTTGTGGGTTCTTATCCCATTTGGGACCATATTTCAATAAGTCTTTTTTCTTTCTAAAGATTCTTCATCCATCTCTAGGTCTTGTAATCAATTAAATTCATTGTATTATAACGTATTCTAACCCAAAATAACTTTATACAAGCCATTTACTGCCTCAAAGCATTGGTTGTGAGTTCTTATCCCATATGGGACCAGATTTCAATAAGTCTTTCTTCACACTTCTAAACATTCTTCATCCATCTCTAGCACTTGTAATCAATCAAATTCATTGTATTATAACATATTCTAACCCAAAATAACTTTATACAATCCATTTACAGCCTCAAAGCATTGGTTGTGGGTTCTTATCCCATTTGGGACCAAATTTCAACAAGTCTTTCTTCACCCTTCTAAAGATTCTTCATCCATCCCTAGCACTTGTAATCAATCAAATTCATTGTATTATAACATATTCTAACCCAAAATATTTAAATACAAGCCATTTACAGCCTCAAAGCATTGGTTGTGGGTTCTTATCCCATTTGGGACAAGATTTCAATAAGTCTTTCGTCACACTTCTAAACATTCTTCATCCATCTCTAGGACTTGTAATCAATCAAATTCATTGTATTATTACATAATCTAACCAAAAATAACTTTATACAAGCCATTTACTGCTTCAAAGCATTGGTTATGGGTTCCTATCCCATTTGGGACCAGATTTCAATAAGTCTTTCTTCACACTTCTAAACATTCTTCATCCATCTCTAGGACTTGTAATCAATCAAATTCATTGTATTATAACATATTCTAACCCAAAATAACTTTATACAAGCCATTTACTGCCTCAAAGCATTGGTTGTGGGTTCTTATCCCATTGGGACAAGATTTCAATAAGTCTTTCTTCACACTTCTAAACATTCTTCATCCACCTCTAGGGCTTGTAATCAATTAAATTCATTCTATTTTAACATATTCTAACCCAAAATAACTTTATACAAGCCATTTACTGCCTCAAAGCATTGCTTGTGGGTTCTTATCCCATATGGGACCAGATTTCAATAAGTCTTTCTGCACACTTCTAAAGATTCTTCATCCATCTCTAGGGCTTGTAGTCAATCAAATTAATTGTATTATAACATATTCTAACCCAAAATAACTTTATACAAGCCATTTACTGCCTCAAAGCATTGGTTGTGGGTTCTTATCCCATTTGGGACCAAATTTCAACAAGTCTTTCTTCATACTTGTAAACATTCTACATCCATTTCTAGCACTTGTAATCAATCAAATTCATTGTATTATAACATATTCTAACCGAAAATAACATTATACAAGCCATTTACTGCCTCAAAGCAATGGTTGTGGGTTCTTATCCCATTTGGGACCAGATTTCAATAAGTCTTTCTTCACACTTCTAGATATTCTTTATCCATCTCTAGCACTTGTTATCAATCAAATTCTTTATATTATAACATATTCTAACCCAAAATAATTTTATACAACCCATTTACAGCCTCAAAACATTGTTTGTGGGTTCTTATCCCATTTAAGACCAAATTTCAACAATTCTTTCTTCACACTTCGAAAGATTCTTCATCCATCTCTAGCACTTGTAATCAATTAAATTCGTTGTATTATACCATATTCTAACCCAAAATAACTTTATATAAGCCATTTATAGCCTCAAAGCATTGGTTGTGGGTTCTTATCCCATTTGGGACCATATTTCAATAAGTCTTTTTTCAATCTAAAGATTCTTCATCCATCTCTAGGTCTTGTAATCAATTAAATTCATTTTATTATAACATATTCTAACCCAAAATAACTTTATACAAGCCATTTACTGCCTCAAAGCATTGGTTGTGGGTTCTTATCCCATATGGGACCAGATTTCAATAAGTCTTTCTTCACACTTCTAAACATTCTTCATCCATCTCTAGCACTTATAATCAATCAAATTCATTGTATTATAACATATTCTAACCCAAAATAACTTTATACAATCCATTTACAGCCTCAAAGCATTGGTTGTGGGTTCTTATCCCATTTGGGACCAAATTTCAACAAGTCTTTCTTCACCCTTCTAAAGATTCTTCATCCATCCCTAGCACTTGTAATCAATCAAATTCATTGTATTATAACATATTCTAACCCAAAATATTTAAATACAAGCCATTTACAGCCTCAAAGCATTGGTTGTGGGTTCTTATCCCATTTGGGACAAGATTTCAATAAGTCTTTCGTCACACTTCTAAACATTCTTCATCCATCTCTAGGACTTGTAATCAATCAAATTCATTGTATTATAACATAATCTAACCAAAAATAACTTTATACAAGCCATTTACTGCTTCAAAGCATTGGTTGTGGGTTCCTATCCCATTTGGGACCAGATTTCAATAAGTCTTTCTTCACACTTCTAAACATTCTTCATCCATCTCTAGGACTTGTAATCAATCAAATTCATTGTATTATAACATATTCTAACCCAAAATAACTTTATACAAGCCATTTACTGCCTCAAAGCATTGGTTGTGGGTTCTTATCCCATTTGGGACAAGATTTCAATAAGTCTTTCTTCACAATTCTAAAGATTCTTCATCCATCTCTAGGGCTTGTAATCAATCAAATTCATTGTATTATAACATATTCTAACCCAAAATAACTTTATACAAGCCATTTACAGCCTCAAAGCATTGGTTGTGGGTTCTTATCCCATTTGGGACCAAATTTCAACAAGTCTTTCTTCACACTTCTAAAGATTCTTCATCCATCTCTAGCACTTGTAATCAATAAAATTAACTGTATAATAACATATTCTAACCCAAAATAACTTTATACAAGCCATTTACAGCCTCAAAGCATTGTTTGTGGGTTCTTATCCCATTTGGGACCAAATTTCAATAATTCTTTCTTCACACTTCTAAACATTCTTCATCCATCTCTAAGACTTGTAATCAATCAAATTCATTGTATTATAACAAATTCTAACTCAAAATAACTTTATACAAGCCATTTACTTCCTCAAAGCAATGGTTGTGGGTTCTTATCCCATTTGGGACCAGATTTCAACAAGTCTTTCTTCACACTTCTAAACATTCTTCATCCATCTCTAGCACTTGTAATCAATCAAATTCATTGTATTATAACAAATTCTAACCCAAAATAACTTTATACAATCCATTTACAGCCTCAAAGCATTGGTTGTGGGTTCTTATCCCATTTGGGACCAAATTTCAACAAGTCTTTCTTCACCCTTCTAAAGATTCTTAATCCATCCCTAGCACTTGTAATCAATCAAATTCATTGTATTATGACATATTCTAACCTAAATTATTTAGATACAAGCCATTTACAGCCTCAAAGCATTGGTTGTGGGTTCTTATCCCATTTGGGACAAGATTTCAATAAGTCTTTCTTCACACTTCTAAACATTCTTCATCCATCTCTACGACTTGTAATCAATCAAATTCATTGTATTATAACATAATCTAACCAAAAATAACTTTATACAACCCATTTACTGCTTCAAAGCATTGGTTGTGGGTTCCTATCCTATTTTGGACCAGATTTCAATAAGTCTTTCTGCACACTTCTAAAGATTCTTCATCCATCTCTAGGGCTTGTAGTCAATCAAATTAATTGTATTATAACATATTCTAACCCAAAATAACTTTATACAAGCCATTTACTGCCTCAAAGCATTGGTTGTGGGTTCTTATCCCATTTGGGACCAAATTTCAACAAGTCTTTCTTCATACTTGTAAACATTCTACATCCATTTCTAGCACTTGTAATCAATCAAATTCATTGTATTATAACATATTCTAACCGAAAATAACATTATACAAGCCATTTACTGCCTCAAAGCAATGGTTGTGGGTTCTTATCCCATTTGGGACCAGATTTCAATAAGTCTTTCTTCACACTTCTAGATATTCTTTATCCATCTCTAGCACTTGTTATCAATCAATTTCTTTATATTATAACATATTCTAACCCAAAATAATTTTATACAACCCATTTACAGCCTCAAAACATTGTTTGTGGGTTCTTATCCCATTTAAGACCAAATTTCAACAATTCTTTCTTCACACTTCGAAAGATTCTTCATCCATCTCTAGCACTTGTAATCAATTAAATTCGTTGTATTATACCATATTCTAACCCAAAATAACTTTATATAAGCCATTTATAGCCTCAAAGCATTGGTTGTGGGTTCTTATCCCATTTGGGACCATATTTCAATAAGTCTTTTTTTTTCTAAAGATTCTTCATCCATCTCTAGGTCTTGTAATCAATTAAATTCATTTTATTATAACATATTCTAACCCAAAATAACTTTATACAAGCCATTTACTGCCTCAAAGCATTGGTTGTGGGTTCTTATCCCATATGGGACCAGATTTCAATAAGTCTTTCTTCACACTTCTAAACATTCTTCATCCATCTCTAGCACTTATAATCAATCAAATTCATTGTATTATAACATATTCTAACCCAAAATAACTTTATACAATCCATTTACAGCCTCAAAGCATTGGTTGTGGGTTCTTATCCCATTTGGGACCAAATTTCAACAAGTCTTTCTTCACCCTTCTAAAGATTCTTCATCCATCCCTAGCACTTGTAATCAATCAAATTCATTGTATTATAACATATTCTAACCCAAAATATTTAAATACAAGCCATTTACAGCCTCAAAGCATTGGTTGTGGGTTCTTATCCCATTTGGGACAAGATTTCAATAAGTCTTTCGTCACACTTCTAAACATTCTTCATCCATCTCTAGGACTTGTAATCAATCAAATTCATTGTATTATAACATAATCTAACCAAAAATAACTTTATACAAGCCATTTACTGCTTCAAAGCATTGGTTGTGGATTCCTATCCCATTTGGGACCAGATTTCAATAAGTCTTTCTTCACACTTCTAAACATTCTTCATCCATCTCTAGGACTTGTAATCAATCAAATTCATTGTATTATAACATATTCTAACCCAAAATAACTTTATACAAGCCATTTACTGCCTCAAAGCATTGGTTGTGGGTTCTTATCCCATTTGGGACAAGATTTCGATAAGTCTTTCTTCACAATTCTAAAGATTCTTCATCCATCTCTAGGGCTTGTAATCAATCAAATTCATTGTATTATAACATATTCTAACCCAAAATAACTTTATACAAGCCATTTACAGCCTCAAAGCATTGGTTGTGGGTTCTTATCCCATTTGGGACCAAATTTCAACAAGTCTTTCTTCATACTTGTAAACATTCTACATCCATTTCTAGCACTTGTAATCAATCAAATTCATTGTATTATAACATATTCTAACCGAAAATAACATTATACAAGCCATTTACTGCCTCAAAGCAATGGTTGTGGGTTCTTATCCCATTTGGGACCAGATTTCAATAAGTCTTTCTTCACACTTCTAGATATTCTTTATCCATCTCTAGCACTTGTTATCAATCAAATTCTTTATATTATAACATATTCTAACCCAAAATAATTTTATACAACCCATTTACAGCCTCAAAACATTGTTTGTGGGTTCTTATCCCATTTAAGACCAAATTTCAACAATTCTTTCTTCACACTTCGAAAGATTCTTCATCCATCTCTAGCACTTGTAATCAATTAAATTCGTTGTATTATACCATATTCTAACCCAAAATAACTTTATATAAGCCATTTATAGCCTCAAAGCATTGGTTGTGGGTTCTTATCCCATTTGGGACCATATTTCAATAAGTCTTTTTTCAATCTAAAGATTCTTCATCCATCTCTAGGTCTTGTAATCAATTAAATTCATTTTATTATAACATATTCTAACCCAAAATAACTTTATACAAGCCATTTACTGCCTCAAAGCATTGGTTGTGGGTTCTTATCCCATATGGGACCAGATTTCAATAAGTCTTTCTTCACACTTCTAAACATTCTTCATCCATCTCTAGCACTTATAATCAATCAAATTCATTGTATTATAACATATTCTAACCCAAAATAACTTTATACAATCCATTTACAGCCTCAAAGCATTGGTTGTGGGTTCTTATCCCATTTGGGACCAAATTTCAACAAGTCTTTCTTCACCCTTCTAAAGATTCTTCATCCATCCCTAGCACTTGTAATCAATCAAATTCATTGTATTATAACATATTCTAACCCAAAATATTTAAATACAAGCCATTTACAGCCTCAAAGCATTGGTTGTGGGTTCTTATCCCATTTGGGACAAGATTTCAATAAGTCTTTCGTCACACTTCTAAACATTCTTCATCCATCTCTAGGACTTGTAATCAATCAAATTCATTGTATTATAACATAATCTAACCAAAAATAACTTTATACAAGCCATTTACTGCTTCAAAGCATTGGTTGTGGGTTCCTATCCCATTTGGGACCAGATTTCAATAAGTCTTTCTTCACACTTCTAAACATTCTTCATCCATCTCTAGGACTTGTAATCAATCAAATTCATTGTATTATAACATATTCTAACCCAAAATAACTTTATACAAGCCATTTACTGCCTCAAAGCATTGGTTGTGGGTTCTTATCCCATTTGGGACAAGATTTCAATAAGTCTTTCTTCACAATTCTAAAGATTCTTCATCCATCTCTAGGGCTTGTAATCAATCAAATTCATTGTATTATAACATATTCTAACCCAAAATAACTTTATACAAGCCATTTACAGCCTCAAAGCATTGGTTGTGGGTTCTTATCCCATTTGGGACCAAATTTCAACAAGTCTTTCTTCACACTTCTAAAGATTCTTCATCCATCTCTAGCACTTGTAATCAATAAAATTAACTGTATAATAACATATTCTAACCCAAAATAACTTTATACAAGCCATTTACAGCCTCAAAGCATTGTTTGTGGGTTCTTATCCCATTTGGGACCAAATTTCAATAATTCTTTCTTCACACTTCTAAACATTCTTCATCCATCTCTAAGACTTGTAATCAATCAAATTCATTGTATTATAACAAATTCTAACTCAAAATAACTTTATACAAGCCATTTACTTCCTCAAAGCAATGGTTGTGGGTTCTTATCCCATTTGGGACCAGATTTCAACAAGTCTTTCTTCACACTTCTAAACATTCTTCATCCATCTCTAGCACTTGTAATCAATCAAATTCATTGTATTATAACAAATTCTAACCCAAAATAACTTTATACAATCCATTTACAGCCTCAAAGCATTGGTTGTGGGTTCTTATCCCATTTGGGACCAAATTTCAACAAGTCTTTCTTCACCCTTCTAAAGATTCTTAATCCATCCCTAGCACTTGTAATCAATCAAATTCATTGTATTATGACATATTCTAACCTAAATTATTTAGATACAAGCCATTTACAGCCTCAAAGCATTGGTTGTGGGTTCTTATCCCATTTGGGACAAGATTTCAATAAGTCTTTCTTCACACTTCTAAACATTCTTCATCCATCTCTACGACTTGTAATCAATCAAATTCATTGTATTATAACATAATCTAACCAAAAATAACTTTATACAACCCATTTACTGCTTCAAAGCATTGGTTGTGGGTTCCTATCCTATTTTGGACCAGATTTCAATAAGTCTTTCTGCACACTTCTAAAGATTCTTCATCCATCTCTAGGGCTTGTAGTCAATCAAATTAATTGTATTATAACATATTCTAACCCAAAATAACTTTATACAAGCCATTTACTGCCTCAAAGCATTGGTTGTGGGTTCTTATCCCATTTGGGACCAAATTTCAACAAGTCTTTCTTCATACTTGTAAACATTCTACATCCATTTCTAGCACTTGTAATCAATCAAATTCATTGTATTATAACATATTCTAACCGAAAATAACATTATACAAGCCATTTACTGCCTCAAAGCAATGGTTGTGGGTTCTTATCCCATTTGGGACCAGATTTCAATAAGTCTTTCTTCACACTTCTAGATATTCTTTATCCATCTCTAACACTTGTTATCAATCAAATTCTTTATATTATAACATATTCTAACCCAAAATAATTTTATACAACCCATTTACAGCCTCAAAACATTGTTTGTGGGTTCTTATCCCATTTAAGACCAAATTTCAACAATTCTTTCTTCACACTTCGAAAGATTCTTCATCCATCTCTAGCACTTGTAATCAATTAAATTCGTTGTATTATACCATATTCTAACCCAAAATAACTTTATATAAGCCATTTATAGCCTCAAAGCATTGGTTGTGGGTTCTTATCCCATTTGGGACCATATTTCAATAAGTCTTTTTTTTTCTAAAGATTCTTCATCCATCTCTAGGTCTTGTAATCAATTAAATTCATTTTATTATAACATATTCTAACCCAAAATAACTTTATACAAGCCATTTACTGCCTCAAAGCATTGGTTGTGGGTTCTTATCCCATATGGGACCAGATTTCAATAAGTCTTTCTTCACACTTCTAAACATTCTTCATCCATCTCTAGCACTTATAATCAATCAAATTCATTGTATTATAACATATTCTAACCCAAAATAACTTTATACAATCCATTTACAGCCTCAAAGCATTGGTTGTGGGTTCTTATCCCATTTGGGACCAAATTTCAACAAGTCTTTCTTCACCCTTCTAAAGATTCTTCATCCATCCCTAGCACTTGTAATCAATCAAATTCATTGTATTATAACATATTCTAACCCAAAATATTTAAATACAAGCCATTTACAGCCTCAAAGCATTGGTTGTGGGTTCTTATCCCATTTGGGACAAGATTTCAATAAGTCTTTCGTCACACTTCTAAACATTCTTCATCCATCTCTAGGACTTGTAATCAATCAAATTCATTGTATTATAACATAATCTAACCAAAAATAACTTTATACAAGCCATTTACTGCTTCAAAGCATTGGTTGTGGGTTCCTATCCCATTTGGGACCAGATTTCAATAAGTCTTTCTTCACACTTCTAAACATTCTTCATCCATCTCTAGGACTTGTAATCAATCAAATTCATTGTATTATAACATATTCTAACCCAAAATAACTTTATACAAGCCATTTACTGCCTCAAAGCATTGGTTGTGGGTTCTTATCCCATTTGGGACAAGTTTTGGATAAGTCTTTCTTCACAATTCTAAAGATTCTTCATCCATCTCTAGGGCTTGTAATCAATCAAATTCATTGTATTATAACATATTCTAACCCAAAATAACTTTATACAAGCCATTTACAGCCTCAAAGCATTGGTTGTGGGTTCTTATCCCATTTGGGACCAAATTTCAACAAGTCTTTCTTCATACTTGTAAACATTCTACATCCATTTCTAGCACTTGTAATCAATCAAATTCATTGTATTATAACATATTCTAACCGAAAATAACATTATACAAGCCATTTACTGCCTCAAAGCAATGGTTGTGGGTTCTTATGCCATTTGGGACCAGATTTCAATAAGTCTTTCTTCACACTTCTAGATATTCTTTATCCATCTCTAGCACTTGTTATCAATCAAATTCTTTATATTATAACATATTCTAACCCAAAATAATTTTATACAACCCATTTACAGCCTCAAAACATTGTTTGTGGGTTCTTATCCCATTTAAGACCAAATTTCAACAATTCTTTCTTCACACTTCGAAAGATTCTTCATCCATCTCTAGCACTTGTAATCAATTAAATTCGTTGTATTATACCATATTCTAACCCAAAATAACTTTATATAAGCCATTTATAGCCTCAAAGCATTGGTTGTGGGTTCTTATCCCATTTGGGACCATATTTCAATAAGTCTTTTTTCTTTCTAAAGATTCTTCATCCATCTCTAGGTCTTGTAATCAATTAAATTCATTTTATTATAACATATTCTAACTCAAAATAACTTTATACAAGCCATTTACTGCCTCAAAGCATTGGTTGTGGGTTCTTATCCCATATGGGACCAGATTTCAATAAGTCTTTCTTCACACTTCTAAACATTCTTCATCCATCTCTAGCACTTATAATCAATCAAATTCATTGTATTATAACATATTCTAACCCAAAATAACTTTATACAATCCATTTACAGCCTCAAAGCATTGGTTGTGGGTTCTTATCCCATTTGGGACCAAATTTCAACAAGTCTTTCTTCACCCTTCTAAAGATTCTTCATCCATCCCTAGCACTTGTAATCAATCAAATTCATTGTATTATAACATATTCTAACCCAAAATATTTAAATACAAGCCATTTACAGCCTCAAAGCATTGGTTGTGGGTTCTTATCCCATTTGGGACAAGATTTCAATAAGTCTTTCGTCACACTTCTAAACATTCTTCATCCATCTCTAGGACTTGTAATCAATCAAATTCATTGTATTATAACATAATCTAACCAAAAATAACTTTATACAAGCCATTTACTGCTTCAAAGCATTGGTTGTGGGTTCCTATCCCATTTGGGACCAGATTTCAATAAGTCTTTCTTCACACTTCTAAACATTCTTCATCCATCTCTAGGACTTGTAATCAATCAAATTCATTGTATTATAACATATTCTAACCCAAAATAACTTTATACAAGCCATTTACTGCCTCAAAGCATTGGTTGTGGGTTCTTATCCCATTTGGGACAAGATTTCAATAAGTCTTTCTTCACAATTCTAAAGATTCTTCATCCATCTCTAGGGCTTGTAATCAATCAAATTCATTGTATTATAACATATTCTAACCCAAAATAACTTTATACAAGCCATTTACAGCCTCAAAGCATTGGTTGTGGGTTCTTATCCCATTTGGGACCAAATTTCAACAAGTCTTTCTTCACACTTATAAAGATTCTTCATCCATCTCTAGCACTTGTAATCAATAAAATTAACTGTATAATAACATATTCTAACCCAAAATAACTTTATACAAGCCATTTACAGCCTCAAAGCATTGTTTGTGGGTTCTTATCCCATTTGGGACCAAATTTCAATAATTCTTTCTTCACACTTCTAAACATTCTTCATCCATCTCTAAGACTTGTAATCAATCAAATTCATTTTATTATAACAAATTCTAACTCAAAATAACTTTATACAAGCCATTTACTTCCTCAAAGCAATGGTTGTGGGTTCTTATCCCATTTGGGACCAGATTTCAACAAGTCTTTCTTCACACTTCTAAACATTCTTCATCCATCTCTAGCACTTGTAATCAATCAAATTCATTGTATTATAACAAATTCTAACCCAAAATAACTTTATACAGTCCATTTACAGCCTCAAAGCATTGGTTGTGGGTTCTTATCCCATTTGGGACCAAATTTCAACAAGTCTTTCTTCACCCTTCTAAAGATTCTTAATCCATCCCTAGCACTTGTAATCAATCAAATTCATTGTATTATAACATATTCTAACCTAAAGTATTTAGATACAAGCCATTTACAGCCTCAAAGCATTGGTTGTGGGTTCTTATCCCATTTGGGACAAGATTTCAATAAGTCTTTCTTCACACTTCTAAACATTCTTCATCCATCTCTACGACTTGTAATCAATCAAATTCATTGTATTATAACATAATCTAACCAAAAATAACTTTATACAACCCATTTACTGCTTCAAAGCATTGGTTGTGGGTTCCTATCCTATTTTGGACCAGATTTCAATAAGTCTTTCTGCACACTTCTAAAGATTCTTCATCCATCTCTAGGGCTTGTAGTCAATCAAATTAATTGTATTATAACATATTCTAACCCAAAATAACTTTATACAAGCCATTTACTGCCTCAAAGCATTGGTTGTGGGTTCTTATCCCATTTGGGACCAAATTTCAACAAGTCTTTCTTCATACTTGTAAACATTCTACATCCATTTCTAGCACTTGTAATCAATCAAATTCATTGTATTATAACATATTCTAACCGAAAATAACATTATACAAGCCATTTACTGCCTCAAAGCAATGGTTGTGGGTTCTTATCCCATTTGGGACCAGATTTCAATAAGTCTTTCTTCACACTTCTAGATATTCTTTATCCATCTCTAGCACTTGTTATCAATCAAATTCTTTATATTATAACATATTCTAACCCAAAATAATTTTATACAACCCATTTACAGCCTCAAAACATTGTTTGTGGGTTCTTATCCCATTTAAGACCAAATTTCAACAATTCTTTCTTCACACTTCGAAAGATTCTTCATCCATCTCTAGCACTTGTAATCAATTAAATTCGTTGTATTATACCATATTCTAACCCAAAATAACTTTATATAAGCCATTTATAGCCTCAAAGCATTGGTTGTGGGTTCTTATCCCATTTGGGACCATATTTCAATAAGTCTTTTTTCTTTCTAAAGATTCTTCATCCATCTCTAGGTCTTGTAATCAATGTAATTCATTTTATTATAACATATTCTAACCCAAAATAACTTTATACAAGCCATTTACTGCCTCAAAGCATTGGTTGTGGGTTCTTATCCCATATGGGACCAGATTTCAATAAGTCTTTCTTCACACTTCTAAACATTCTTCATCCATCTCTAGCACTTATAATCAATCAAATTCATTGTATTATAACATATTCTAACCCAAAATAACTTTATACAATCCATTTACAGCCTCAAAGCATTGGTTGTGGGTTCTTATCCCATTTGGGACCAAATTTCAACAAGTCTTTCTTCACCCTTCTAAAGATTCTTCATCCATCCCTAGCACTTGTAATCAATCAAATTCATTGTATTATAACATATTCTAACCCAAAATATTTAAATACAAGCCATTTACAGCCTCAAAGCATTGGTTGTGGGTTCTTACCCCATTTGGGACAAGATTTCAATAAGTCTTCCGTCACACTTCTAAACATTCTTCATCCATCTCTAGGACTTGTAATCAATCAAATTCATTGTATTATAACATAATCTAACCAAAAATAACTTTATACAAGCCATTTACTGCTTCAAAGCATTGGTTGTGGGTTCCTATCCCATTTGGGACCAGATTTCAATAAGTCTTTCTTCACACTTCTAAACATTCTTCATCCATCTCTAGGACTTGTAATCAATCAAATTCATTGTATTATAACATATTCTAACCCAAAATAACTTTATACAAGCCATTTACTGCCTCAAAGCATTGGTTGTGGGTTCTTATCCCATTTGGGACAAGATTTCAATAAGTCTTTCTTCACAATTCTAAAGATTCTTCATCCATCTCTAGGGCTTGTAATCAATCAAATTCATTGTATTATAACATATTCTAACCCAAAATAACTTTATACAAGCCATTTACAGCCTCAAAGCATTGGTTGTGGGTTCTTATCCCATTTGGGACCAAATTTCAACAAGTCTTTCTTCACACTTATAAAGATTCTTCATCCATCTCTAGCACTTGTAATCAATAAAATTAACTGTATAATAACATATTCTAACCCAAAATAACTTTATACAAGCCATTTACAGCCTCAAAGCATTGTTTGTGGGTTCTTATCCCATTTGGGACCAAATTTCAATAATTCTTTCTTCACACTTCTAAACATTCTTCATCCATCTCTAAGACTTGTAATCAATCAAATTCATTGTATTATAACAAATTCTAACTCAAAATAACTTTATACAAGCCATTTACTTCCTCAAAGCAATGGTTGTGGGTTCTTATCCCATTTGGGACCAGATTTCAACAAGTCTTTCTTCACACTTCTAAACATTCTTCATCCATCTCTAGCACTTGTAATCAATCAAATTCATTGTATTATAACAAATTCTAACCCAAAATAACTTTATACAATCCATTTACAGCCTCAAAGCATTGGTTGTGGGTTCTTATCCCATTTGGGACCAAATTTCAACAAGTCTTTCTTCACCCTTCTAAAGATTCTTAATCCATCCCTAGCACTTGTAATCAATCAAATTCATTGTATTATAACATATTCTAACCTAAAGTATTTAGATACAAGCCATTTACAGCCTCAAAGCATTGGTTGTGGGTTCTTATCCCATTTGGGACAAGATTTCAATAAGTCTTTCTTCACACTTCTAAACATTCTTCATCCATCTCTACGACTTGTAATCAATCAAATTCATTGTATTATAACATAATCTAACCAAAAATAACTTTATACAACCCATTTACTGCTTCAAAGCATTGGTTGTGGGTTCCTATCCTATTTTGGACCAGATTTCAATAAGTCTTTCTTCACACTTCTAAACATTCTTCATCCATCTCTAGGACTTGTAATCAATCAAATTCATTGTATTATAACATATTCTAACCCAAAATAACTTTATACAAGCCATTTACTGCCTCAAAGCATTGGTTGTGGGTTCTTATCCCATTTGGGACAAGATTTCAATAAGTCTTTCTTCACACTTCTAAACATTCTTCATCCACCTCTAGGGCTTGTAATCAATTAAATTCATTGTATTATAACATATTCTAACCCGAAATAACTTTATACAAGCCATTTACTGCCTCAAAGCATTGGTTGTGGGTTCTTATCCCATATGGGACCAGATTTCAATAAGTCTTTCTTCACACTTCTAAAGATTCTTCATCCATCTCTAGGGCTTGTAATCAATCAAATTAATTGTATTATAACATATTCTAACCCAAAATAACTTTATACAAGCCATTTACAGCCTCAAAGCATTTTTGTGGGTTCTTATCCCATTTGGGACAAGATTTCAATAAGTCTTTCTTCACAATTCTAAAGATTCTTCATCCATCTCTAGGGCTTGTAATCAATCAAATTCATTGTATTATAACATATTCTAACCCAAAATAACTTTATACAAGCCATTTACAGCCTCAAAGCATTGGTTGTGGGTTCTTATCCCATTTGGGACCAAATTTCAACAAGTCTTTCTTCACACTTATAAAGATTCTTCATCCATCTCTAGCACTTGTAATCAATAAAATAAACTGTATAATAACATATTCTAACCCAAAATAACTTTATACAAGCCATTTACAGCCTCAAAGCATTGTTTGTGGGTTCTTATCCCATTTGGGACCAAATTTCAATAATTCTTTCTTCACACTTCTAAACATTCTTCATCCATCTCTAAGACTTGTAATCAATCAAATTCATTGTATTATAACAAATTCTAACTCAAAATAACTTTATACAAGCCATTTACTTCCTCAAAACAAAGGTTGTGGGTTCTTATCCCATTTGGGACCAGATTTCAACAAGTCTTTCTTCACACTTCTAAACATTCTTCATCCATCTCTAGCACTTGTAATCAATCAAATTCATTGTATTATAACAAATTCTAACCCAAAATAACTTTATACAATCCATTTACAGCCTCAAAGCATTGGTTGTGGGTTCTTATCCCATTTGGGACCAAATTTCAACAAGTCTTTCTTCACCCTTCTAAAGATTCTTAATCCATCCCTAGCACTTGTAATCAATCAAATTCATTGTATTATAACATATTCTAACCTAAAGTATTTAGATACAAGCCATTTACAGCCTCAAAGCATTGGTTGTGGGTTCTTATCCCATTTGGGACAAGATTTCAATAAGTCTTTCTTCACACTTCTAAACATTCTTCATCCATCTCTACGACTTGTAATCAATCAAATTCATTGTATTATAACATAATCTAACCAAAAATAACTTTATACAACCCATTTACTGCTTCAAAGCATTGGTTGTGGGTTCCTATCCTATTTTGGACCAGATTTTAATAAGTCTTTCTTCACACTTCTAAACATTCTTCATCCATCTCTAGGACTTGTAATCAATCAAATTCATTGTATTATAACATATTCTAACCCAAAATAACTTTATACAAGCCATTTACTGCCTCAAAGCATTGGTTGTGGGTTCTTATCCCATTTGGGACAAGTTTTCAATAAGTCTTTCTTCACACTTCTAAACATTCTTCATCCACCTCTAGGGCTTGTAATCAATTAAATTCATTGTATTATAACATATTCTAACCCAAAATAACTTTATACAAGCCATTTACTGCCTCAAAGCATTGGTTGTGGGTTCTTATCCCATATGGGACCAGATTTCAATAAGTCTTTCTTCACACTTCTAAAGATTCTTCATCCATCTCTAGGGCTTGTAATCAATCAAATTAATTGTATTATAACATATTCTAACCCAAAATAACTTTATACAAGCCATTTACTGCCTCAAAGCATTGGTTGTGGGTTCTTATCCCATTTGGGACCAGATTTCAATAAGTCTTTCTTCACACTTCTAAACATTCTTAAACCATCTCTAGCACTTGTAATCAATAAAATTAACTGTATAATAACATATTCTAACCCAAAATAACTTTATACAAGCCATTTACAGCCTCAAAGCATTTTTGTGGGTTCTTATCCCATTTGGGACCAAATTTCAATAATTCTTTCTTCACACTTCTAAACATTCTACATCCATCTCTAGGGCTTGTAATCAATCAAATTCATTGTATTATAACATATTCTAACCCAAAATATTTAAATACAAGCCATTTACAGCCTCAAAGCATTGGTTGTGGGTTCTTATCCTATTTGGGACCATATTTCAATAAGTCTTTTTTCTTTCTAAAGATTCTTCATCCATCTCTAGGTCTTGTAATCAATTAAATTCATTTTATTATAACATATTCTAACCCAAAATAACTTTATACAAGCCATTTACTGCCTCAAAGCATTGGTTGTGGGTTCTTATCCCATATGGGACCAGATTTCAATAAGTCTTTCTTCACACTTCTAAACATTCTTCATCCATCTCTAGCACTTATAATCAATCAAATTCATTGTATTATAACATATTCTAACCCAAAATAACTTTATACAATCCATTTACAGCCTCAAAGCATTGGTTGTGGGTTCTTATCCCATTTGGGACCAAATTTCAACAAGTCTTTCTTCACCCTTCTAAAGATTCTTCATCCATCCCTAGCACTTGTAATCAATCAAATTCATTGTATTATAACATATTCTAACCCAAAATATTTAAATACAAGCCATTTACAGCCTCAAAGCATTGGTTGTGGGTTCTTATCCCATTTGGGACAAGATTTCAATAAGTCTTTCGTCACACTTCTAAACATTCTTCATCCATCTCTAGGACTTGTAATCAATCAAATTCATTGTATTATAACATAATCTAACCAATAATAACTTTATACAAGCCATTTACTGCTTCAAAGCATTGGTTGTGGGTTCCTATCCCATTTGGGACCAGATTTCAATAAGTCTTTCTTCACACTTCTAAACATTCTTCATCCATCTCTAGGACTTGTAATCAATCAAATTCATTGTATTATAACATATTCTAACCCAAAATAACTTTATACAAGCCATTTACTGCCTCAAAGCATTGGTTGTGGGTTCTTATCCCATTGGGACAAGATTTCAATAAGTCTTTCTTCACACTTCTAAACATTCTTCATCCACCTCTAGGGCTTGTAATCAATTAAATTCATTGTATTTTAACATATTCTAACCCAAATTAACTTTATACAAGCCATTTACTGCCTCAAAGCATTGGTTGTGGGTTCTTATCCCATATGGGACCAGATTTCAATAAGTCTTTCTGCACACTTATAAAGATTCTTTATCCATCTCTAGGGCTTGTAATCAATCAAATTAATTGTATTATAACATATTCTAACCCAAAATAACTTTATACAAGCCATTTACTGCCTCAAAGCATTGGTTGTGGGTTCTTATCCCATTTGGGACCAAATTTCAACAAGTCTTTCTTCATACTTGTAAACATTCTTCATCCATTTCTAGCACTTGTAATCAATCAAATTCATTGTATTATAACATATTCTAACCGAAAATAACCTTATACAAGCCATTTACTGCCTCAAAGCAATGGTTGTGGGTTCTTATCCCATTTGGGACCAGATTTCAATAAGTCTTTCTTCACACTTCTAGACATTCTTTATCCATCTCTAGCACTTTTTATCAATCAAATTCTTTATATTATAACATATTCTAACCCAAAATAATTTTATACAACCCATTTACAGCCTCAAAACATTGTTTGTGGGTTCTTATCCCATTTAAGACCAAATTTCAACAATTCTTTCTTCACACTTCGAAAGATTCTTCATCCATCTCTAGCACTTGTAATCAATTAAATTCATTGTATTATACCATATTCTAACCCAAAATAACTTTATATAAGCCATTTATAGCCTCAAAGCATTGGTTGTGGGTTCTTATCCCATTTGGGACCATATTTCAATAAGTCTTTTTTCTTTCTAAAGATTCTTCATCCATCTCTAGGTCTTGTAATCAATTAAATTCATTTTATTATAACATATTCTAACCCAAAATAACTTTATACAAGCCATTTACTGCCTCAAAGCATTGGTTGTGGGTTCTTATCCCATATGGGACCAGATTTCAATAAGTCTTTCTTCACACTTCTAAAGATTCTTCATCCATCTCTAGGGCTTGTAATCAATCAAATTAATTGTATTATAACATATTCTAACCCAAAATAACTTTATACAAGCCATTTACCGCCTCAAAGTATTGGTTGTGGGTTCTTATCCCATTTGGGACCAGATTTCAATAAGTCTTTCTTCACAATTCTAAAGATTCTTCATCCATCTCTAGGGCTTGTAATCAATCAAATTCATTGTATTATAACATATTCTAACCCAAAATAACTTTATACAAGCCATTTACAGCCTCAAAGCATTGGTTGTGGGTTCTTATCCCATTTGGGACCAAATTTCAACAAGTCTTTCTTCACACTTCTAAAGATTCTTAAACCATCTCTAGCACTTGTAATCAATAAAATTAACTGTATAATAACATATTCTAACCCAAAATAACTTTATACAAGCCATTTACAGCCTCAAAGCATTTTTGTGGGTTCTTATCCCATTTGGGACCAAATTTCAATAATTCTTTCTTCACACTTCTAAACATTCTACATCCATCTCTAAGACTTGTAATCAATCAAATTCATTGTATTATAACAAATTCTAACTCAAAATAACTTTATACAAGCCATTTACTGCCTCAAAGCAATGGTTGTGGGTTCTTATCTCATTTGGGACCAGATTTCAACAAGTCTTTCTTCACACTTCTAAACATTCTTCATCCATCTCTAGCACTTGTAATCAATCAAATTCATTGTATTATAACATATTCTAACCCAAAATAACTTTATACAATCCATTTACAGCCTCAAAGCATTGGTTGTGGGTTCTTATCCCATTTGGGACCAAATTTCAACAAGTCTTTCTTCACACTTCTAAAGATTCTTCATCCATCTCTAGCACTTGTAATCAATAAAATTAACTGTATAATAACATATTCTAACCCAAAATAACTTTATACAAGCCATTTACAGCCTCACAGCATTGGTTGTGGGTTCTTATCCCATTTGGGACCAAATTTCAATAATTCTTTCTTCACACTTCTAAACATTCTTCATCCATCTCTAGGACTTGTAATCAATCAAATTCATTGTATTATAAGAAATTCTAACCCAAAATAACTTTATACAAGCCATTTACTGCCTCAAAGCAATGGTTGTGGGTTCTTATCCCATTTGGGACCAGATTTCAACAAGTCTTTCTTCACACTTCTAAACATTCTTCATCCATCTCTAGCACTTGTAATCAATCAAATTTATTGTATTATAACATATTCTAACCCAAAATAACTTTATACAATCCATTTACAGCCTCAAAGCATTGGTTGTGGGTTCTTATCCCATTTGGGACCAAATTTCAACAAGTCTTTCTTCACACTTCTAAAGATTCTTCATCCATCCCTAGCACTTGTAATCAATCAAATTTATTGTATTATAACATATTCTAACCCAAAATATTTAGATACAAGCCATTTACAGCCTCAAAGCATTGGTTGTGGGTTCTTATCCCATTTGGGACAAGATTTCAATAAGTCTTTCTTCACACTTCTAAACATTCTTCATCCATCTCTAGGGCTTGTAATCAATCAAATTCATTGTATTATATCATATTCTAACCCAAAATAACTTTATACAATCCATTTACAGCCTCAAAGCATTGGTTGTGGGTTCTTATCCCATTTGGGACCATATTTCAATAAGTCTTTCTTCACACTTCTAAACATTCTTCATCCATCTCTAGGGCTTGAAATCAATCAAATTCATTGTATTATATCATATTCTAACCCAAAATAACTTTATACAATCCATTTACAGCCTCAAAGCATTGGTTGTGGGTTCTTATCCCATTTGGGACCATATTTCAATAAGTCTTTCTTCACACTTCTAAACATTCTTCATCCATCTCTCGGGCTTGTAATCAATCAAATTCATTGTATTATAACATATTCTAACCCAAAATAACTTTATACAAGCCATTTACTGCCTCAAAGCATTGGTTGTGGGTTCTTATCCCATATGGGACCAGATTTCAATAAGTCTTTCTGCACACTTCTAAAGCTTCTTCATCCATCTCTAGGGCTTGTAATCAATCAAATTAATTGTATTATAACATATTCTAACCCAAAATAACTTTATACAAGCCATTTACTGCCTCAAAGCATTGGTTGTGGGTTCTTATCCCATTTGGGACCTGATTTCAATAAGTCTTTCTTCACCCTTCTAAAAATTCTTCATCCATCCCTAGCACTTGTAATCAATCAAATTCATTGTATTATAACATATTCTAACCCAAAGTATTTAGATACAAGCCATTTACAGCCTCAAAGCATTGGTTGTGGGTTCTTATCCCATTTGGGACCAAATTTCAACAAGTCTTTCTTCACACTTCTAAAGATTCTTCATCCATCCCTAGCACTTGTAATCAATCAAATTTATTGTATTATAACATATTCTAACCCAAAATATTTAGATACAAGCCATTTACAGCCTCAAAGCATTGGTTGTGGGTTCTTATCCCATTTGGGACAAGATTTCAATAAGTCTTTCTTCACACTTCTAAACATTCTTCATCCATCTCTAGGGCTTGTAATCAATCAAATTCATTGTATTATATCATATTCTAACCCAAAATAACTTTATGCAATCCATTTACAGCCTCAAAGCATTGGTTGTGGGTTCTTATCCCATTTGGGACCATATTTCAATAAGTCTTTCTTCACACTTCTAAACATTCTTCATCCATCTCTAGGGCTTGTAATCAATCAAATTCATTGTATTATATCATATTCTAACCCAAAATAACTTTATACAATCCATTTACAGCCTCAAAGCATTGGTTGTGGGTTCTTATCCCATTTGGGACCATATTTCAATAAGTCTTTCTTCACACTTCCAAACATTCTTCATCCATCTCTAGGGCTTGTAATCAATCAAATTCATTGTATTATAACATATTCTAACCCAAAATAACTTTATACAAGCCATTTACTGCCTCAAAGCATTGGTTGTGGGTTCTTATCCCATATGGGACCAGATTTCAATAAGTCTTTCTGCACACTTCTAAAGATTCTTCATCCATCTCTAGGGCTTGTAATCAATCAAATTAATTGTATTATACCATATTCTAACCCAAAATAACTTTATACAAGCCATTTACTGCCTCAAAGCATTGGTTGTGGGTTCTTATCCCATTTGGGACCTGATTTCAATAAGTCTTTCTTCACCCTTCTAAAAATTCTTCATCCATCCCTAGCACTTGTAATCAATCAAATTCATTGTATTATAACATATTCTAACCCAAAGTATTTAGATACAAGCCATTTACAGCCTCAAAGCATTGGTTGTGGGTTCTTATCCCATTTGGGACAAGATTTCAATAAGTCTTTCTTCACACTTCTAAACATTCTTTATCCATCTCTAGGACTTGTAATCAATCAAATTCATTGTATTATAACATAATCTAACCAAAAATAACTTTATACAACCCATTTACTGCTTCAAAGCATTGGTTGTGGGTTCCTATCCTATTTTGGACCAGATTTCAATAAGTCTTTCTTCACACTTCTAAACATTCTTCATCCATCTCTAGGACTTATAATCAATCAAATTCATTGTATTATAACATATTCTAACCCAAAATAACTTTATACAAGCCATTTACTGCCTCAAAGCATTGTTTGTGTGTTCTTATCCCATTTGGGACAAGATTTCAATAAGTCTTTCTTCACACTTCTAAACATTCTTCATCCATCTCTAGGACTTGTAATCAATCAAATTCATTGTATTATATCATATTCTAACCCAAAATAACTTTATACAATCCATTTACAGCCTCAAAGCATTGGTTGTGGGTTCTTATCCCATTTGGGACCATATTTCAATAAGTCTTTCTTCACACTTCCAAACATTCTTCATCCATCTCTAGGGCTTGTAATCAATCAAATTCATTGTATTATATCATATTCTAACCCAAAATAACTTTATGCAATCCATTTACAGCCTCAAAGCATTGGTTGTGGGTTCTTATCCCATTTGGGACAAGATTTCAATAACTCTTTCTTCACACTTCTAAACATTCTTCATCCACCTCTAGGGCTTGTAATCAATTAAATTCATTGTATTATAACATATTCTAACCCGAAATAATTTTATACAAGCCATTTACTGCCTCAAAGCATTGGTTGTGGGTTCTTATCCCATATGGGACCAGATTTCAATAAGTCTTTCTTCACACTTCTAAAGATTCTTCATCCATCTCTAGGGCTTGTAATCAATCAAATTAATTGTATTATAACATATTCTAACCCAAAATAACTTTATACAAGCCATTTACTGCCTCAAAGCATTGGTTGTGGGTTCTTATCCCATTTGGGACCAGATTTCAATAAGTCTTTCTTCACACTTCTAAACATTCTTCATCCATCTCTAGGGCTTGTAATCAATCAAATTCATTGTATTATAACATATTCTAACCTAAAATAACTTTATACAAACCATTTACAGCCTCAAAGCATTGGTTGTGGGTTCTTATCCCATTTGGGACCATATTTCAATAAGTCTTTTTTCTTTCTAAAGATTCTTCATCCATCTCTAGGTCTTGTAATCAATTAAATTCATTGTATTATAACATATTCTAACCCAAAATAACTTTATACAAGCCATTTACTGCCTCAAAGCATTGGTTGTGAGTTCTTATCCCATATGGGACCAGATTTCAATAAGTCTTTCTTCACACTTCTAAAGATTCTTCATCCATCTCTAGGGCTTGTAATCAATCAAATTAATTGTATTATAACATATTCTAACCCAAAATAACTTTATACAAGCCATTTACAGCCTCAAAGCATTGGTTGTGGGTTCTTATCCCATTTGGGACCAAATTTCAATAATTCTTTCTTCACACTTCTAAACATTCTTCATCCATCTCTAAGACTTGTAATCAATCAAATTCATTGTATTATAACAAATTCTAACTCAAAATAACTTTATACAAGCCATTTACTGCCTCAAAGCAATGGTTGTGGGTTCTTATCCCATTTGGGACCAGATTTCAACAAGTCTTTCTTCACACTTCTAAACATTCTTCATCCATCTCTAGCACTTGTAATCAATCGAATTCATTGTATTATAACATATTCTAACCCAAAATAACTTTATACAATCCATTTACAGCCTCAAAGCATTGGTTGTGGGTTCCTATCCCATTTCGGACCAAATTTCAACAAGTCTTTCTTCACCCTTCTAAAGATTCTTCATCCATCCCTAGCACTTGTAATCAATCAAATTCATTGTATTATAACATATTCTAACCCAAAATATTTAAATACAAGCCATTTACAGCCTCAAAGCATTGGTTGTGGGTTCTTATCCCATTTGGGACAAGATTTCAATAAGTCTTTCGTCACACTTCTAAACATTCTTCATCCATCTCTAGGACTTGTAATCAATCAAATTCATTGTATTATAACATAATCTAACCAAAAATAACGTTATACAAGCCATTTACTGCTTCAAAGCATTGGTTGTGGGTTCCTATCCCATTTGGGACCAGATTTCAATAAGTCTTTCTTCACACTTCTAAACATTCTTCATCCATCTCTAGGACTTGTAATCAATCAAATTCATTGTATTATAACATATTCTAACCCAAAATAACTTTATACAAGCCATTTACTGCCTCAAAGCATTGGGTGTGGGTTCTTATCCCATTGGGACAAGATTTCAATAAGTCTTTCTTCACACTTCTAAACATTCTTCATCCACCTCTAGGGCTTGTAATCAATTAAATTCATTGTATTTTAACATATTCTAACCCAAAATAACTTTATACAAGCCATTTACTGCCTCAAAGCATTGGTTGTGGGTTCTTATCCCATATGGGACCAGATTTCAATAAGTCTTTCTGCACACTTCTAAAGATTCTTTATCCATCTCTAGGGCTTGTAATCAATCAAATTAATTGTATTATAACATATTTTAACCCAAAATAACTTTATACAAGCCATTTACTGTAAATTGGATATAGAAATGATCATGTTCGAGATGATCATGTCCGGGATCGAGAGATGATAACATCCGCGATCGAGTGCCTCGAGCCACGACCGTCCGTACAACCTCGTCCGTACAAGCCCATCCGTACAAGCCCATCCGTACAGCCTCGACATCACCTCAAGCCTCATTGTCCAGTCCAATAAAGAGGCCCGTTTAAGGTTGCGAAGAAGAAGAAATGAGCATCTAGATCCTTCCCCTATGTGTTGTGACCGTTGGAGCTTCAAAACAAGAGACACTCACGTGATTGTTTAAGAAGAGACACAACATGGACCCGTCGCTTTCACTCGAACCTTGAAGCCAAAATATCTTGTATATTTGTTATTATTTTATACTCTTTGTAGTGTCCATATATAGTTTGTATCTAGGTCATTTTTATATGTATGAAAAGAGAAGAACTCTCTTTCTTCACCACACTTCTCTCACCTTTCAAACTCGCATTCTTCTTCAAATCTTCCTCAAACTCACTTGTTCTTAATCTTCTCTAATTCCTTTCGAAAACTTACATGGTATCAGAGCCAGGTTCCTAAGATCCTAGCTATTCTCGTTCTCTAAGTACAATTTCTTCTTTCGGTTTCTAAGATTTTGAAAGCTTGAAGCTTGTTCTTGAAATTTTTGGTCATGGATGTCATGAAGAATTTGGTTATTCCGGTTACTCTCAAGGGAGGTAACTATTTGTTGTGGGCGAGGACCACAAAGACGGCCTTGTGTGGTCGTGGACTTTGGAGTCACATTGAGAAAGGTGAAGCTCCAAAGGAAAGTGAAGATGGCAAGGAGATTGTCCCTTGCGACGAGGTGAAGTGGTTTCAAGAAGACCAAACCGTTTTGGGGCTCATTCAAAACTCTCTAGAGGCGCCTATTCTTGAAGCATACTCATATTGTGAGACGGCAAAGGAGTTGTGGGATACACTCAAGAATGTTTTTGGAAATGTTACTAACTTGAACCGGGTTTTTGAAGTCAAACGTGCTATCAACAACCTCAGCCAAGAGGACATGGAGTTTACCAAGCATTTTGGAAAGTTTAGATCTCTTTGGGCAGAGCTTGAAATGTTGAGACCAAGCTCGGTGGATCCGGTGGTCATCAACGAACGTCGTGAGCAAGATAAGGTGTTCGGTCTTCTCTTGACTTTAAATCCTTCTTACAATGACCTCATCAAACATATTCTTCGGTCCGACAAGCTTCCAAGTCTTGATGAGGTGTGTTCTCAAGTTCAACGAGAACACGGGTCCATGGGTTTGTTTGGTGGTAAGGGGGAGCTTGTGTCGGCTAACAATGTGGAGCTAGTGTCGGCTAACAAGAGCTACTACCGAGGACACAACAACAACAACAACAAGAGGAACATTCCTACTTGTCACCATTGCAAGAAACCGGGTCATATCTAGGATAAGTGTTGGGTACTTTACCCACACCTTCGCCCAAGAGAAGACAACCGAGAACCAAGGGCTAATCAAGCAAGCGTTTCCGGTGAGATCCAAGCTCCGGAGACAAAGGTACAAATTCTTGCGGAGAGTGGAGCAGCCATGGCCGCGTCTTCTGACTTGGTGAGGAGGTCTGACCTCGATGCACTCATCAAAGCTCTCAAGGAGTCGTCCGGTAAGGCTACTCTTGCTCTCAACACTTTAAAACCGCTTATTGTTGATTCCGGAGCATCTCACCATATGATTAGTGACTCTAAGTTAATTAGTGACATTAAACCGGCTATTGGAAATGTGGTTATTGCTAATGGAACTAAAGTACCGGTTAAAGGAGTAGGAGATTTAGAATTGTTTGATAAGAAATCTAAAGCTTTTTTATATGCCTAGCTTTACTTCAAACTTGTTATCCGTTAAGAAAGCTACTACCGATTTGAATTGTTATGCAATATTTGGTCCTCACAATATTCATTTTCAGGATATTGAAACGAGTAAGGTGCTTGGCCATGGAGCCACTAAAGATGGCTTATATGTGCTTGAGGACTTGAAACTATCCCCTACTTTACCTTCTTGCTTTAGTTCTATTCTTGTTAGTGCTAATAGTGCAATTTGGCATGCTAGACTTGGTCACCCTCACTCTCGTGCTTTAAATCTTATGTTGCCTAATATGTCTTTTAAAAATGATGATTGTGAAGCTTGTATTCTTGGCAAACATTGCAAAAGTGTTTATCCTAAATCAAGTACTATTTATGAGAATTGTTTTGATTTGATTCACTCGGATGTGTGGACATCACCTTGTTTATCTAGAGAAAATCAAAAGTATTATGTGACTTTTATTGATGAAAAATCCAAGTATACTTGGTTAACTTTGTTACCTTCAAAGGATAGAGTTCTTGAGGCCTTTATAAGTTTTCAAAATTATGTGACTAACCACTATAATGCCAAGATTAAGATTTTGAGATCAGATAATGGTGGGGAGTACACAAGTCATGCATTCAAACAACATTTAGCTAAACATGGGATCATTCAACAAACAAGTTACCCGTATACACCACAACAAAATGGAGTGGCCGAGAGAAAGAACCGTCATCTCATGGAGGTGTCCCGATCAATGATGTTTCATTCAAATGTGCCAAAGAGATTTTGGGGAGATGCCGTAGTAGCCGCATGCTACTTGATCAATCGCACACCAACAAAAATACTAAGCGATCTCTCTCCCTTTGAAATTCTTAATAAAACTAAACCATCTATTAGTCACTTACGTGTGTTTGGATGTGTTTGTTATGTGTTAAAACCAGGAGAGTTACGTAACAAGTTGGAGGCCAAGAGCACTAAGTGCATGCTTATAGGCTACTCCTCAACACAAAAAGGGTACAAGTGTTATGATCCGGAAGCTAGAAGAGTATTGGTTTCTAGAGATGTGAAGTTTGTAGAATCAAGTGGGTACTATGACAAGAGGAATTGGGATGAACTCAAGAACTTATCTCAATCACCTTCCGATCGTGCAACAAACCTTCGAGTAATCCTGGAGAAGCTCGGTCTAGATAGCTTCCAAGACAAGAATGGGTCTACCAAGACATCCACCTCGGATCAAGTAACAAATGATCAAGAAGCAAGTGCAAGTGACACACATCATGAAGAAGAACCATTAGATCATGGTGATGATGGACTTGATCATGAGTATAGTGAGGGCGAAGAGGGTTTAAATTCACTAAGTGAAGAAGAAGATCCTATACAAGAGGAGTCTATTGATGTGGATCAAGGAGAACAACCTCAAGAAGAAATTATTGAATTAAGAAGAAGTGAACGCATCAAGTCTCATCCCTCAAACTGGAAAAACACTCGGGTGTATTACAACAACGTAGCCGTGGCTCATCCAATACAAGCCGTGTGTACTCTAGCTCACTTGCCGATGGAATATCAAGTCTATCTTACCCAAGTAGATTCACATTGGATTCCCCAAAGCTATGATGAAGCTAAAGATCATAAAGAATGGAGAGATGCGGTAAACAATGAAGTTAAAGCCATGGAAGACAATCATACATGGAATGAAGCCGAGTTACCAAAGGGAAAGAAAGCGGTCACTTCACGGTGGATCTTTACGATCAAGTACAAAAGTAATGGAGAGATTGAACGTTACAAGGCTCGACTTGTAGCAAGGGGATTCACACAAACATATGGAGAAGACTATCTTGATACTTTTGCTCCGGTAGCCAAACTCCATACCATTCGAGTTGTGCTATCTTTGGCCGTTAACTTAGAATGGGAATTATGGCAAATGGACGTTAAGAATGCTTTTCTACAAGGCGAGTTAGAAGATGAGGTGTATATGAGACCATCACCGGGTCTAGAGGACACTATTGAATCCGGGAAGGTATTCAAACTCAACAAGGCCATATATGGATTAAAGCAATCCCCTCGAGCGTGGTATCACAAGTTGAGCAACACTTTGATGGAACGAGGTTTCAAGAGGTCCGAAGCCGATCATACCCTATTCACAATCACTAGCCAAGAAGGTATTGTAGTCATTCTTGTATATGTGGATGATATCATCATATCCGGGAATGACAAGGTAGGGATACAAGACACCAAATCCTTTCTAAAATCTGTTTTTGATATTAAAGATCTTGGTGAACTTAAGTATTTTCTTGGTATTGAAGTTTGTAGATCTAAGGAAGGTTTATTTATATCTCAACGAAAATATACACTTGACCTTTTGAATGAAGTTGGTAAATTAGGTTCAAGACCGGTGGCATCACCACTAGAAGTGGATTTCCAAGTTAACCGAGAGGGGGAGAAAGGAAATGAGCCATATGAAGATGCATCACAATATCGACGTCTAGTGGGTAAGCTTATTTACTTAACAATTACTAGACCTGACATTTGCTATTCCGTGAACCAGGTGAGTCAACATATGCAAGCCCCAACGGTGCATCATTGGAACATGGTGAACCGCATACTTAAGTATCTCAAGGGTGCACCGGGTCAAGGCATATGGATGGGGTGCAACAAGAACACGAAGCTAGTGGGGTATTGTGATGCGGATTATGCTGGAGATCATGGAGATAGGCGCTCGACAACCGGCTATTGCACATTCATTGGAGGGAACTTGGTGACTTGGAAGAGTAAGAAGCAAAAGGTGGTCTCTATGTCTAGTGCCGAGTCCGAGTATCGTGCCATGAGGAAGCTCACAACCGAGTTAATTTGGCTTAAGGCACTTCTTAAAGACTTGGGAGTTGAGTCATCAAAGCCAATCACAATGCATTGTGACAACCAAGCCGCAATACACATTGCATCCAACTCGGTGTTCCACGAAAGAACAAAGCACATCGAAGTAGATTGTCACAAAGTTAGAGAACAAGTTGGTCTTGGAGTCATCTTACCATGCTATACCGAGAGCTCGGAACAACTCGCGGACATCTTCACCAAAGCGGCTAGTCCACAAGTGTGTGATTATATACACTCCAAGCTCGGCCTTGTTGATCTCACCAAACCATAACACTCACACTCTTTTCCCTTATGTATAGTTTTTCCCAAGTGGTTTTCTATACTAAGGTTTTTAATGAGGTGAGTGATTATAGGTTCAAGTTTAACCTTAAAGACCTTCTTAAATGTTAAACTTGAGGGGGAGTGTAAATTGGATATAGAAATGATCATGTTCGAGATGATCATGTCCGGGATTGTTTAAGAAGAGACACAACATGGACCCGTCGCTTTCACTCGAACCTTGAAGCCAAAATATCTTGTATATTTGTTATTATTTTATACTCTTTGTAGTGTCCATATATAGTTTGTATCTAGGTCATTTTTATATGTATGAAAAGAGAAGAACTCTCTTTCTTCACCACACTTCTCTCACCTTTCAAACTCGCATTCTTCTTCAAATCTTCCTCAAACTCACTTGTTCTTAATCTTCTCTAATTCCTTTCGAAAACTTACATTTACTGCCTCAAAGCATTGGTTGTGGGTTCTTATCCCATTTGGGACCAAACTTCAACAAGTCTTTCTTCATACTTGTAAACATTCTTCATCCATGTCTAGAACTTGTAATCAATAAAATTCATTGTATTATAACATATTCTAACCGAAAATAACCTTATACAAGCCATTTACTGCCTCAAAGCAATGGTTGTGGGTTCTTATCCCATTTGGGACCAGATTTCAATAAGTCTTTCTTCACACTTCTAGACATTCTTCATCCATCTCTAGCACTTGTTATCAATCAAATTCTTTATATTATAACATATTCTAACCTCAAATAATTTTATACAACCCATTTACAGCCTCAAAACATTGTTTGTGGGTTCTTATCCCATTTAAGACCAAATTTCAACAATTCTTTCTTCACACTTCGAAAGATTCTTCATCCATCTCTAGCACTTGTAATCAATTAAATTCATTGTATTATACCATATTCTAACCCAAAATAACTTTATATAAGCCATTTATAGCCTCAAAGCATTGGTTGTGGGTTCTTATCCCATTTGGGACCATATTTCAATAAGTCTTTTTTCTTTCTAAAGATTCTTCATCCATCTCTAGGTCTTGTAATCAATTAAATTTATTTTATTATAACATATTCTAACCCAAAATAACTTTATACAAGCCATTTACTGCCTCAAAGCATTGGTTGTGGGTTCTTATCCCAAATGGGACCAGATTTCTTCACACTTCTAAAGATTCTTCATCCATCTCTAGGGCTTGTAATCAATCAAATTCATTGTATTATAACATATTCTAACCCAAAATAACTTTATACAAGCCATTTACTGCCTCAAAGCATTGGTTGTGGGTTCTTATCCCATTGGGACAAGATTTCAATAAGTTTTTCTTCACACTTCTAAACATTCTTCATCCACCTCTAGGGCTTGTAATCAATTAAATTCATTGTATTTTAACATATTCTAACCCAAAATAACTTTATACAAGCCATTTACTGCCTCAAAGCATTGGTTGTGGGTTCTTATCCCATATGGGACCAGATTTCAATAAGTCTTTCTGCACACTTCTAAAGATTCTTCATCCATCTCTAGGGCTTGTAATCAATCAAGTTAATTGTATTATAACATATTCTAACCCAAAATAACTTTATACAAGCCATTTACTGCCTCAAAGCATTGGTTGTGGGTTCTTATCCCATTTGGGACCAAATTTCCACAAGTCTTTCTTCATACTTGTAAACATTCTTCATCCTTGTCTAGCACTTGTAATCAATCAAATTCATTGTATTATAACATATTCTAACCGAAAATAACCTTATACAAGCCATTTACTGCCTCAAAGCAATGGTTGTGGGTTCTTATCCCATTTGGGACCAGATTTCAATAAGTCTTTCTTCACACTTCTAGACATTCTTCATCCATCTCTAGCACTTGTTATCAATCAAATTCTTTATATTATAACATATTCTAACCCAAAATAATTTTATACAACCCATTTACAGCCTCAAAACATTGTTTGTGGGTTCTTATCCTATTTAAGACCAAATTTCAACAATTCTTTCTTCACACTTCGAAAGATTTTTCATCCATCTCTAGCACTTGTAATCAATTAAATTCATTGTATTATACCATATTCTAACCCAAAATAACTTTATATAAGCCATTTATAGCCTCAAAGCATTGGTTGTGGGTTCTTATCCCATTTGGGACCATATTTCAATAAGTCTTTTTTCTTTCTAAAGATTCTTCATCCATCTCTAGGTCTTGTAATCAATTAAATTTATTTTATTATAACATATTCTAACCCAAAATAACTTTATACAAGCCATTTACTGCCTCAAAGCATTGGTTGTGGGTTCTTATCCCAAATGGGACCAGATTTCTTCACACTTCTAAAGATTCTTCATCCATCTCTAGGGCTTGTAATCAATCAAATTCATTGTATTATAACATATTCTAACCCAAAATAACTTTATACAAGCCATTTACTGCCTCAAAGCATTGGTTGTGGGTTCTTATCCCATTGGGACAAGATTTCAATAAGTCTTTCTTCACACTTCTAAACATTCTTCATCCACCTCTAGGGCTTGTAATCAATTAAATTCATTGTATTTTAACATATTCTAACCCAAAATAACTTTATACAAGCCATTTACTGCCTCAAAGCATTGGTTGTGGGTTCTTATCCCATATGGGACCAGATTTCAATAAGTCTTTCTGCACACTTCTAAAGATTCTTCATCCATCTCTAGGGCTTGTAATCAATCAAATTAATTGTATTATAACATATTCTAACCCAAAATAACTTTATACAAGCCATTTACTGCCTCAAAGCATTGGTTGTGGGTTCTTATCCCATTTGGGACCAAATTTCCACAAGTCTTTCTTCATACTTGTAAACATTCTTCATCCTTGTCTAGCACTTGTAATCAATCAAATTCATTGTATTATAACATATTCTAACCGAAAATAACCTTATACAAGCCATTTACTGCCTCAAAGCAATGGTTGTGGGTTCTTATCCCATTTGGGACCAGATTTCAATAAGTCTTTTTTCTTTCTAAAGATTCTTCATCCATCTCTAGGTCTTGTAATCAATTAAATTTATTTTATTATAACATATTCTAACCCAAAATAACTTTATACAAGCCATTTACTGCCTCAAAGCATTGGTTGTGGGTTCTTATCCCATATGGGACCAGATTTCAATAAGTCTTTCTTCACACTTCTAAAGATTCTTCATCCATCTCTAGGGCTTGTAATCAATCAAATTAATTGTATTATAACATATTCTAACCCAAAATAACTTTATACAAGCCATTTACTGCCTCAAAGTATTGTTTGTGGGTTCTTATCCCATTTGGGACCAGATTTCAATAAGTCTTTCTTCACAATTCTAAAGATTCTTCATCCATCTCTAGGGCTTGTAATCAATCAAATTCATTGTATTATAACATATTCTAACCCAAAATAACTTTATACAAGCCATTTACAGCCTCAAAGCATTGGTTGTGTGTTCTTATCCCATTTGGGACCAAATTTCAACAAGTCTTTCTTCACACTTCTAAAGATTCTTCATCCATCTCTAGCACTTGTAATCAATAAAATTAACTGTATAATAACATATTCTAACCCAAAATAACTTTATACAAGCCATTTACAGCCTCAAAGCATTGTTTGTGGGTTCTTATCCCATTTGGGACCAAATTTCAATAATTCTTTCTTCACACTTCTAAACATTCTTCATCCATCTCTAAGACTTGTAATCAATCAAATTCATTGTATTATAACAAATTCTAACTCAAAATAACTTTATACAAGCCATTTACTGCCTCAAAGCAATGGTTGTGGGTTCTTATCCCATTGGGGACCAGATTTCAACAAGTCTTTCTTCACACTTCTAAACATTCTTCATCCATCTCTAGCACTTGTAATCAATCAAATTCATTGTATTATAACATATTCTAACCCAAAATAACTTTATACAATCCATTTACAGCCTCAAAGCATTGGTTGTGGGTTCTTATCCCATTTGGGACCAAATTTCAACAAGTCTTTCTTCACCTTCTAAAGATTCTTCATCCATCCCTAGCACTTGTAATCAATCAAATTCATTGTATTATAACATATTCTAACCCAAAGTATTTAGATACAAGCCATTTACAGCCTCAAAGCATTGGTTGTGGGTTCTTATCCCATTTGGGACAAGATTTCAATAAGTCTTTCTTCACACTTCTAAACATTCTTCATCCATCTCTAGGACTTGTAATCAATCAAATTCATTGTATTATAACATAATCTAACCAAAAATAACTTTATACAACCATTTACTACTTCAAAGCATTGGTTGTGGGTTCCTATCCTATTTTGGACCAGATTTCAATAAGTCTTTCTTCACACTTCTAAACATTCTTCATCCATCTCTAGGACTTGTAATCAATCAAATTCATTGTATTATAACATATTCTAACCCAAAATAACTTTATACAAGCCATTTACTGCCTCAAAGCATTGGTTGTGGGTTCTTATCCCATTTGGGACAAGATTTCAATAAGTCTTTCTTCACACTTCTAAACATTCTTCATCCACCTCTAGGGCTTGTAATCAATCAAATTCATTGTATTATAACATATTCTAACCCAAAATAACTTTATACAAGCCATTTACAGCCTCAAAGCATTGGTTGTGGGTTCTTATCCCATTTGGGACCAAATTTCAACAAGTCTTTCTTCACACTTCTAAAGATTCTTCATCCATCTCTAGCACTTGTAATCAATAAAATTAACTGTATAATAACATATTCTAACCCAAAATAACTTTATACAAGCCATTTACAGCCTCAAAGCATTGTTTGTGGGTTCTTATCCCATTTGGGACCAAATTTCAATAATTCTTTCTTCACACTTCTAAACATTCTTCATCCATCTCTAAGACTTGTAATCAATCAAATTCATTGTATTATAACAAATTCTAACTCAAAATAACTTTATACAAGCCATTTACTGCCTCAAAGCAATGGTTGTGGGTTCTTATCCCATTTGGGACCAGATTTCAACAAGTCTTTCTTCACACTTCTAAACATTCTTCATCCATCTCTAGCACTTGTAATCAATCAAATTCATTGTATTATAACATATTCTAACCCAAAATAACTTTATACAATCCATTTACAGCCTCAAAGCATTGGTTGTGGGTTCTTATCCCATTTGGGACCAAATTTCAACAAGTCTTTCTTCACCTTCTAAAGATTCTTCATCCATCCCTAGCACTTGTAATCAATCAAATTCATTGTATTATAACATATTCTAACCCAAAGTATTTAGATACAAGCCATTTACAGCCTCAAAGCATTGGTTGTGGGTTCTTATCCCATTTGGGACAAGATTTCAATAAGTCTTTCTTCACACTTCTAAACATTCTTCATCCATCTCTAGGACTTGTAATCAATCAAATTCATTGTATTATAACATAATCTAACCAAAAATAACTTTATACAATCATTTACTACTTCAAAGCATTGGTTGTGGGTTCCTATCCTATTTTGGACCAGATTTCAATAAGTCTTTCTTCACACTTCTAAACATTCTTCATCCATCTCTAGGACTTGTAATCAATCAAATTCATTGTATTATAACATATTCTAACCCAAAATAACTTTATACAAGCCATTTACTGCCTCAAAGCATTGGTTGTGGGTTCTTATCCCATTTGGGACAAGATTTCAATAAGTCTTTCTTCACACTTCTAAACATTCTTCATCCACCTCTAGGGCTTGTAATCAATTAAATTCATTGTATTATAACATATTCTAACCCGAAATAACTTTATACAAGCCATTTACTGCCTCAAAGCATTGGTTGTGGGTTCTTATCCCATATGGGACCAGATTTCAATAAGTCTTTCTTCACACTTCTAAAGATTCTTCATCCATCTCTAGGGCTTGTAATCAATCAAATTAATTGTATTATAACATATTCTAACCCAAAATAACTTTATACAAGCCATTTACTGCCTCAAAGCATTGGTTGTGGGTTCTTATCCCATTTGGGACCAGATTTCAATAAGTCTTTCTTCACACTTCTAAACATTCTTCATCCATCTCTAGGGCTTGTAATCAATCAAATTCATTGTATTATAACATATTCTAACCCAAAATAACTTTATACAAGCCATTTACAGCCTCAAAGCATTGGTTGTGGGTTCTTATCCCATTTGGGACCAAATTTCAACAAGTCTTTCTTCACACTTCTAAAGATTCTTCATCCATCTCTAGCACTTGTAATCAATAAAATTAACTGTATATTAACATATTCTAACCCAAAATAACTTTATACAAGCCATTTACAGCCTCAAAGCATTGGTTGTGGGTTCTTATCCCATTTGGGACCAAATTTCAATAATTCTTTCTTCACACTTCTAAACATTCTTCATCCATCTCTAAGACTTGTAATCAATCAAATTCATTGTATTATAACAAATTCTAACTCAAAATAACTTTATACAAGCCATTTACTGCCTCAAAGCAATGGTTGTGGGTTCTTATCCCATTTGGGACCAGATTTCAACAAGTCTTTCTTCACACTTCTAAACATTCTTCACACTTCTAAACATTCTTCATCCATCTCTAGCACTTATAATCAATCAAATTCATTGTATTATAACATATTCTAACCCAAAATTACTTTATACAATCCATTTACTGCCTCAAAGCATTGGTTGTGGGTTCTTATCCCATTTGGGACCAGATTTCAATAAGTCTTTCTTCACACTTCTAAACATTCTTCATCCATCTCTAGGGCTTGTAATCAATTAAATTCATTGTATTATAACATATTCTAACCCAAAATAACTTTATACAAGCCATTTACTGCCTCAAAGCATTGGTTGTGGGTTCTTATCCCATATGGGACCAGATTTCAATAAGTCTTTCTGCACACTTCTAAAGATTCTTCATCCATCTCTAGGGCTTGTAATCAATCAAATTAATTGTATTATAACATATTCTAACCCAAAATAACTTTATACAAGCCATTTGCTGCCTCAAAGCATTGGTTGTGGGTTCTTATCCCATTTGGGACCAGATTTCAATAAGTCTTTCTTCACACTTCTAAACATTCTTCATCCATCTCTAGGGCTTGTAATCAATCAAATTCATTGTATTATAACATATTCTAACCCAAAATAACTTTATACAAGCCATTTACAGCCTCAAAGCATTGGTTGTGGGTTCTTATCCCACTTGGGACCAAATTTCAACAAGTCTTTCTTCACACTTCTAAAGATTCTTCATCCATCTCTAGCACTTGTAATCAATAAAATTAACTGTATAATAACATATTCTAACCCAAAATAACTTTATACAAGCCATTTACAGTCTCACAGCATTGGTTGTGGGTTCTTATCCCATTTGGGACCAAATTTCAACAAGTCTTTCTTCACACTTCTAAAGATTCTTCATCCATCTCAAGCACTTGTAATCAATAAAATTAACTGTATAATAACATATTCTAACCCAAAATAACTTTATACAAGCCATTTACAGCCTCAAAGTATTGGTTGTGGGTTCTTATCCCATTTGGGACCAAATTTCAATAATTCTTTCTTCACACTTCTAAACATTCTTCATCCATCTCTAGGACTTGTAATCAATCAAATTCATTGTATTATAACAAATTCTAACCCAAAATAACTTTATACAAGCCATTTACTGCCTCAAAGCAATGGTTGTGGGTTCTTATCCCATTTGGGACCAGATTTCAACAAGTCTTTCTTCACACTTCTAAACATTCTTCATCCATCTCTAGCACTTGTAATCAATCAAATTCATTGTATTATAACATATTCTAACCCAAAATAACTTTATACAATCCATTTACAGCCTCAAAGCATTGGTTGTGGGTTCTTATCCCATTTGGGACCAAATTTCAACAAGTCTTTCTTCACACTTCTAAAGATTCTTCATCCATCCCAAGCACTTGTAATCAATCAAATTCATTGTATTATAACATATTCTAACCCAAAGTATTTAGATACAAGCCATTTACAGCCTCAAAGCATTGGTTGTGGGTTCTTATCCCATTTGGGACAAGATTTCAATAAGTCTTTCTTCACACTTCTAAACATTCTTCATCCATCTCTAGGACTTGTAATCAATCAAATTCATTGTATTATAACATAATCTAACCAAAAATAACTTTATACAACCATTTACTACTTCAAAGCATTGGTTGTGGGTTCCTATCCTATTTTGGACCAGATTTCAATAAGTCTTTCTTCACACTTCTAAACATTCTTCATCCATCTCTAGGACTTGTAATCAATCAAATTCATTGTATTATAACATATTCTAACCCAAAATAACTTTATACAAGCCATTTACTGCCTCAAAGCATTGGTTGTGGGTTCTTATCCCATTTGGGACAAGATTTCAATAAGTCTTTCTTCACACTTCTAAACATTCTTCATCCACCTCTAGGGCTTGTAATCAATTAAATTCATTGTATTATAACATATTCTAACCCGAAATAACTTTATACAAGCCATTTACTGCCTCAAAGCATTGGTTGTGGGTTCTTATCCCATATGGGACCAGATTTCAATAAGTCTTTCTTCACACTTCTAAAGATTCTTCATCCATCTCTAGGGCTTGTAATCAATCAAATTAATTGTATTATAACATATTCTAACCCAAAATAACTTTATACAAGCCATTTACTGCCTCAAAGCATTGGTTGTGGGTTCTTATCCCATTTGGGACCAGATTTCAATAAGTCTTTCTTCACACTTCTAAACATTCTTCATCCATCTCTAGGGCTTGTAATCAATCAAATTCATTGTATTATAACATATTCTAACCCAAAATAACTTTATACAAGCCATTTACAGCCTCAAAGCATTGGTTGTGGGTTCTTATCCCACTTGGGACCAAATTTCAACAAGTCTTTCTTCACACTTCTAAAGATTCTTCATCCATCTCTAGCACTTGTAATCAATAAAATTAACTGTATATTAACATATTATAACCCAAAATAACTTTATACAAGCCATTTACAGCCTCAAAGCATTGGTTGTGGGTTCTTATCCCATTTGGGACCAAATTTCAATAATTCTTTCTTCACACTTCTAAACATTCTTCATCCATCTCTAAGACTTGTAATCAATCAAATTCATTGTATTATAACAAATTCTAACTCAAAATAACTTTATACAAGCCATTTACTGCCTCAAAGCAATGGTTGTGGGTTCTTATCCCATTTGGGACCAGATTTCAACAAGTCTTTCTTCACACTTCTAAACATTCTTCATCCATCTCTAGCACTTGTAATCAATCAAATTCATTGTATTATAACATATTCTAACCCAAAATAACTTTATACAATCCATTTACTGCCTCAAAGCATTGGTTGTGGGTTCTTATCCCATTTGGGACCAGATTTCAATAAGTCTTTCTTCACACTTCTAAACATTCTTCATCCATCTCTAGGGCTTGTAATCAATTAAATTCATTGTATTATAACATATTCTAACCCAAAATAACTTTATACAAGCCATTTACTGCCTCAAAGCATTGGTTGTGGGTTCTTATCCCATATGGGACCAGATTTCAATAAGTTTTTCTGCACACTTCTAAAGATTCTTCATCCATCTCTAGGGCTTGTAATCAATCAAATTAATTGTATTATAACATATTCTAACCCAAAATAACTTTATACAAGCCATTTGCTGCCTCAAAGCATTGGTTGTGGGTTCTTATCCCATTTGGGACCAGATTTCAATAAGTCTTTCTTCACACTTCTAAACATTCTTCATCCATCTCTAGGGCTTGTAATCAATCAAATTCATTGTATTATAACATATTCTAACCCAAAATAACTTTATACAAGCCATTTACAGCCTCAAAGCATTGGTTGTGGGTTCTTATCCCACTTGGGACCAAATTTCAACAAGTCTTTCTTCATACTTCTAAAGATTCTTCATCCATCTCTAGCACTTGTAATCAATAAAATTAACTGTATAATAACATATTCTAACCCAAAATAACTTTATACAAACCATTTACAGTCTCACAGCATTGGTTGTGGGTTCTTATCCCATTTGGGACCAAATTTCAACAAGTCTTTCTTCACACTTCTAAAGATTCTTCATCCATCTCTAGCACTTGTAATCAATAAAATTAACTGTATAATAACATATTCTAACCCAAAATAACTTTATACAAGCCATTTACAGCCTCAAAGTATTGGTTGTGGGTTCTTATCCCATTTGGGACCAAATTTCAATAATTCTTTCTTCACACTTCTAAACATTCTTCATCCATCTCTAGGACTTGTAATCAATCAAATTCATTGTATTATAACAAATTCTAACCCAAAATAACTTTATACAAGCCATTTACTGCCTCAAAGCAATGGTTGTGGGTTCTTATCCCATTTGGGACCAGATTTCAACAAGTCTTTCTTCACACTTCTAAACATTCTTCATCCATCTCTAGCACTTGTAATCAATCAAATTCATTGTATTATAACATATTCTAACCCAAAATAACTTTATACAATCCATTTACAGCCTCAAAGCATTGGTTGTGGGTTCTTATCCCATTTGGGACCAAATTTCAACAAGTCTTTCTTCACACTTCTAAAGATTCTTCATCCATCCCTAGCACTTGTAATCAATCAAATTTATTGTATTATAACATATTCTAACCCAAAATATTTAGATACAAGCCATTTACAGCCTCAAAGCATTGGTTGTGGGTTCTTATCCCATTTGGGACAAGATTTCAATAAGTCTTTCTTCACACTTCTAAACATTCTTCATCCATCTCTAGGCCTTGTAATCAATCAAATTCATTGTATTATATCATATTCTAACCCAAAATAACTTTATACAATCCATTTACAGCCTCAAAGCATTGGTTGTGGGTTCTTATCCCATTTGGGACCATATTTCAATAAGTCTTTCTTCACACTTCTAAACATTCTTCATCCATCTCTAGGGCTTGTAATCAATCAAATTCATTGTATTATAACATATTCTAACCCAAAATAACTTTATACAAGCCATTTACTGCCTCAAAGCATTGGTTGTGGGTTCTTATCCCCTGTGGGACCAGATTTCAATAAGTCTTTCTGTACACTTCTAAAGATTCTTCATGCATCTCTAGGGCTTGTAATCAATCAAATTAATTGTATTATAACATATTCTAACCCAAAATAACTTTATACAAGCCATTTGCTGCCTCAAAGCATTGGTTGTGGGTTCTTATCCCATTTGGGACCAGATTTTAATAAGTCTTTCTTCACACTTCTAAACATTCTTCATCCATCTCTAGGGCTTGTAATCAATCAAATTCATTGTATTATAACATATTCTAACCCAAAATAACTTTATACAAGCCATTTACAGCCTCAAAGCATTGGTTGTGGGTTCTTATCCCATTTGGGACCAAATTTCAACAAGTCTTTCTTCACACTTCTAAAGATTCTTCATCCATCTCTAGCACTTGTAATCAATAAAATTAACTGTATAATAACATATTCTAACCCAAAATAACTTTATACGAGCCATTTACAGCCTCAAAGCATTGGTTGTGGGTTCTTATCCCATTTGGGACCAAATTTCAATAATTCTTTCTTCACACTTCTAAACATTCTTCATCCATCTCTAGAACTTGTAATCAATCAAATTCATTGTATTATAACAAATTCTAACCCAAAATAACTTTATACAAGCCATTTACTGCCTCAAAGCATTGGTTGTGGGTTCCTATCCCATTTGGGACCAGATTTCAATAAGTCTTTCTTCACACTTCTAAACATTCTTCATCCATCTCTAGGGCTTGTAATCAATCAAATTCATTGTATTATAACATATTCTAACCCAAAATAACTTTATACAAGCCATTTACAGCCTCAAAGCATTGGTTGTGGGTTCTTATCCCATTTGGGACCAAATTTCAACAAGTCTTTCTTCACACTTCTAAAGATTCTTCATCCATCTCTAGCACTTGTAATCAATAAAATTAACTGTATAATAACATATTCTAACCCAAAATAACTTTATACGAGCCATTTACAGCCTCAAAGCATTGGTTGTGGGTTCTTATCCCATTTGGGACCAAATTTCAATAATTCTTTCTTCACACTTCTAAACATTCTTCATCCATCTCTAGAACTTGTAATCAATCAAATTCATTGTATTATAACAAATTCTAACCCAAAATAACTTTATACAAGCCATTTACTGCCTCAAAGCATTGGTTGTGGGTTCCTATCCCATTTGGGACCAGATTTCAATAAGTCTTTCTGCACACTTCTAAAGATTCTTCATCCATCTCTAGGGCTTGTAATCAATCAAATTAATTGTATTATAACATATTCTAACCCAAAATAACTTTATACAAGCCATTTGCTGCCTCAAAGCATTGGTTGTGGGTTCTTATCCCATTTGGGACCAGATTTCAATAAGTCTTTCTTCACACTTCTAAACATTCTTCATCCATCTCTAGGGCTTGTAATCAATCAAATTCATTGTATTATAACATATTCTAACCCAAAATAACTTTATACAAGCCATTTACAGCCTCAAAGCATTGGTTGTGGGTTCTTATCCCACTTGGGACCAAATTTCAACAAGTCTTTCTTCATACTTCTAAAGATTCTTCATCCATCTCTAGCACTTGTAATCAATAAAATTAACTGTATAATAACATATTCTAACCCAAAATAACTTTATACAAACCATTTACAGTCTCACAGCATTGGTTGTGGGTTCTTATCCCATTTGGGACCAAATTTCAACAAGTCTTTCTTCACACTTCTAAAGATTCTTCATCCATCTCTAGCACTTGTAATCAATAAAATTAACTGTATAATAACATATTCTAACCCAAAATAACTTTATACAAGCCATTTACAGCCTCAAAGTATTGGTTGTGGGTTCTTATCCCATTTGGGACCAAATTTCAATAATTCTTTCTTCACACTTCTAAACATTCTTCATCCATCTCTAGGACTTGTAATCAATCAAATTCATTGTATTATAACAAATTCTAACCCAAAATAACTTTATACAAGCCATTTACTGCCTCAAAGCAATGGTTGTGGGTTCTTATCCCATTTGGGACCAGATTTCAACAAGTCTTTCTTCACACTTCTAAACATTCTTCATCCATCTCTAGCACTTGTAATCAATCAAATTCATTGTATTATAACATATTCTAACCCAAAATAACTTTATACAATCCATTTACAGCCTCAAAGCATTGGTTGTGGGTTCTTATCCCATTTGGGACCAAATTTCAACAAGTCTTTCTTCACACTTCTAAAGATTCTTCATCCATCCCTAGCACTTGTAATCAATCAAATTTATTGTATTATAACATATTCTAACCCAAAATATTTAGATACAAGCCATTTACATCCTCAAAGCATTGGTTGTGGGTTCTTATCCCATTTGGGACAAGATTTCAATAAGTCTTTCTTCACACTTCTAAACATTCTTCATCCATCTCTAGGCCTTGTAATCAATCAAATTCATTGTATTATATCATATTCTAACCCAAAATAACTTTATACAATCCATTTACAGCCTCAAAGCATTGGTTGTGGGTTCTTATCCCATTTGGGACCATATTTCAATAAGTCTTTCTTCACACTTCTAAACATTCTTCATCCATCTCTAGAACTTGTAATCAATCAAATTCATTGTATTATAACATATTCTAACCCAAAATAACTTTATACAAGCCATTTACTGCCTCAAAGCATTGGTTGTGGGTTCTTATCCCCTGTGGGACCAGATTTCAATAAGTCTTTCTGTACACTTCTAAAGATTCTTCATCCATCTCTAGGGCTTGTAATCAATCAAATTAATTGTATTATAACATATTCTAACCCAAAATAACTTTATACAAGCCATTTGCTGCCTCAAAGCATTGGTTGTGGGTTCTTATCCCATTTGGGACCAGATTTCAATAAGTCTTTCTTCACACTTCTAAACATTCTTCATCCATCTCTAGGGCTTGTAATCAATCAAATTCATTGTATTATAACATATTCTAACCCAAAATAACTTTATACAAGCCATTTACAGCCTCAAAGCATTGGTTGTGGGTTCTTATCCCATTAGGGACCAAATTTCAACAAGTCTTTCTTCACACTTCTAAAGATTCTTCATCCATCTCTAGCACTTGTAATCAATAAAATTAACTGTATAATAACATATTCTAACCCAAAATAACTTTATACGAGCCATTTACAGCCTCAAAGCATTGGTTGTGGGTTCTTATCCCATTTGGGACCAAATTTCAATAATTCTTTCTTCACACTTCTAAACATTCTTCATCCATCTCTAGAACTTGTAATCAATCAAATTCATTGTATTATAACAAATTCTAACCCAAAATAACTTTATACAAGCCATTTACTGCCTCAAAGCATTGGTTGTGGGTTCCTATCCCATTTGGGACCAGATTTCAATAAGTCTTTCTTCACACTTCTAAACATTCTTCATCCATCTCTAGGGCTTGTAATCAATCAAATTCATTGTATTATAACATATTCTAACCCAAAATAACTTTATACAAGCCATTTACAGCCTCAAAGCATTGGTTGTGGGTTCTTATCCCATTTGGGACCAAATTTCAACAAGTCTTTCTTCACACTTCTAAAGATTCTTCATCCATCTCTAGCACTTGTAATCAATAAAATTAACTGTATATTAACATATTCTAACCCAAAATAACTTTATACAAGCCATTTACAGCCTCAAAGCATTGGTTGTGGGTTCTTATCCCATTTGGGACCAAATTTCAATAATTCTTTCTTCACACTTCTAAACATTCTTCATCCATCTCTAAGACTTGTAATCAATCAAATTCATTGTATTATAACAAATTCTAACTCAAAATAACTTTATACAAGCCATTTACTGCCTCAAAGCAATGGTTGTGGGTTCTTATCCCATTTGGGACCAGATTTCAACAAGTCTTTCTTCACACTTCTAAACATTCTTCACACTTCTAAACATTCTTCATCCATCTCTAGCACTTGTAATCAATCAAATTCATTGTATTATAACATATTATAACCCAAAATTACTTTATACAATCCATTTACTGCCTCAAAGCATTGGTTGTGGGTTCTTATCCCATTTGGGACCAGATTTCAATAAGTCTTTCTTCACACTTCTAAACATTCTTCATCCATCTCTAGGGCTTGTAATCAATTAAATTCATTGTATTATAACATATTCTAACCCAAAATAACTTTATACAAGCCATTTACTGCCTCAAAGCATTGGTTGTGGGTTCTTATCCCATATGGGACCAGATTTCAATAAGTCTTTTTGCACACTTCTAAAGATTCTTCATCCATCTCTAGGGCTTGTAATCAATCAAATTAATTGAATTATAACATATTCTAACCCAAAATAACTTTATACAAGCCATTTGCTGCCTCAAAGCATTGGTTGTGGGTTCTTATCCCATTTGGGACCAGATTTCAATAAGTCTTTCTTCACACTTCTAAACATTCTTCATCCATCTCTAGGGCTTGTAATCAATCAAATTTCATTGTATTATAACATATTCTAACCCAAAATAACTTTATACAAGCCATTTACAGCCTCAAAGCATTGGTTGTGGGTTCTTATCCCATTTGGGACCAAATTTCAACAAGTCTTTCTTCACACTTCTAAAGATTCTTCATCCATCTCTAGCACTTGTAATCAATAAAATTAACTGTATAATAACATATTCTAACCCAAAATAACTTTATACGAGCCATTTACAGCCTCAAAGCATTGGTTGTGGGTTCTTATCCCATTTGGGACCAAATTTCAATAATTCTTTCTTCACACTTCTAAACATTCTTCATCCATCTCTAGGACTTGTAATCAATCAAATTCATTGTATTATAACAAATTCTAACCCAAAATAACTTTATACAAGCCATTTACTGCCTCAAAGCATTGGTTGTGGGTTCCTATCCCATTTGGGACCAGATTTCAATAAGTCTTTCTTCACACTTCTAAACATTCTTCATCCATCTCTAGGGCTTGTAATCAATCAAATTCATTGTATTATAACATATTCTAACCCAAAATAACTTTATACAAGCCATTTACAGCCTCAAAGCATTGGTTGTGGGTTCTTATCCCATTTGGGACCAAATTTCAACAAGTCTTTCTTCACACTTCTAAAGATTCTTCATCCATCTCTAGCACTTGTAATCAATAAAATTAACTGTATATTAACATATTCTAACCCAAAATAACTTTATACAAGCCATTTACAGCCTCAAAGCATTGGTTGTGGGTTCTTATCCCATTTGGGACCAAATTTCAATAATTCTTTCTTCACACTTCTAAACATTCTTCATCCATCTCTAAGACTTGTAATCAATCAAATTCATTGTATTATAACAAATTCTAACTCAAAATAACTTTATACAAGCCATTTACTGCCTCAAAGCAATGGTTGTGGGTTCTTATCCCATTTGGGACCAGATTTCAACAAGTCTTTCTTCACACTTCTAAACATTCTTCACACTTCTAAACATTCTTCATCCATCTCTAGCACTTGTAATCAATCAAATTCATTGTATTATAACATATTCTAACCCAAAATTACTTTATACAATCCATTTACTGCCTCAAAGCATTGGTTGTGGGTTCTTATCCCATTTGGGACCAGATTTTAATAAGTCTTTCTTCACACTTCTAAACATTCTTCATCCATCTCTAGGGCTTGTAATCAATTAAATTCATTGTATTATAACATATTCTAACCCAAAATAACTTTATACCAGCCATTTACTGCCTCAAAGCATTGGTTGTGGGTTCTTATCCCATATGGAACCAGATTTCAATAAGTCTTTCTGCACACTTCTAAAGATTCTTCATCCATCTCTAGGGCTTGTAATCAATCAAATTAATTGTATTATAACATATTCTAACCCAAAATAACTTTATACAAGCCATTTGCTGCCTCAAAGCATTGGTTGTGGGTTCTTATCCCATTTGGGACCAGATTTCAATAAGTCTTTCTTCACACTTCTAAACATTCTTCATCCATCTCTAGGGCTTGTAATCAATCAAATTCATTGTATTATAACATATTCTAACCCAAAATAACTTTATACAAGTCATTTACAGCCTCAAAGCATTGGTTGTGGGTTCTTATCCCATTTGGGACCAAATTTCAACAAGTCTTTCTTCACACTTCTAAAGATTCTTCATCCATCTCTAGCACTTGTAATCAATAAAATTAACTGTATAATAACATATTCTAACCCAAAATAACTTTATACAAGCCATTTACAGTCTCACAGCATTGGTTGTGGGTTCTTATCCCATTTGGGACCAAATTTCAACAAGTCTTTCTTCACACTTCTAAAGATTCTTCATCCATCTCTAGCACTTGTAATCAATAAAATTAACTGTATAATAACATATTCTAACCCAAAATAACTTTATACAAGCCATTTACAGCCTCAAAGTATTGGTTGTGGGTTCTTATCCCATTTGGGACCAAATTTCAATAATTCTTTCTTCACACTTCTAAACATTCTTCATCCATCTCTAGGACTTGTAATCAATCAAATTCATTGTATTATAACAAATTCTAACCCAAAATAACTTTATACAAGCCATTTACTGCCTCAAAGCAATGGTTGTGGGTTCTTATCCCATTTGGGACTAGATTTCAACAAGTCTTTCTTCACACTTCTAAACATTCTTCATCCATCTCTAGCACTTGTAATCAATCAAATTCATTGTATTATAACATATTCTAACCCAAAATAACTTTATACAATCCATTTACAGCCTCAAAGCATTGGTTGTGGGTTCTTATCCCATTTGGGACCAAATTTCAACAAGTCTTTCTTCACACTTCTAAAGATTCTTCATCCATCCCTAGCACTTGTAATCAATCAAATTTATTGTATTATAACATATTCTAACCCAAAATATTTAGATACAAGCCATTTACAGCCTCAAAGCATTGGTTGTGGGTTCTTATCCCATTTGGGACAAGATTTCAATAAGTCTTTCTTCACACTTCTAAACATTCTTCATCCATCTCTAGGCCTTGTAATCAATCAAATTCATTGTATTATATCATATTCTAACCCAAAATAACTTTATACAATCCATTTACAGCCTCAAAGCATTGGTTGTGGGTTCTTATCCCATTTGGGACAAGATTTCAATAAGTCTTTCTTCACACTTCTAAACATTCTTCATCCATCTCTAGGCCTTGTAATCAATCAAATTCATTGTATTATATCATATTCTAACCCAAAATAACTTTATACAATCCATTTACAGCCTCAAAGCATTGGTTGTGGGTTCTTATCCCATTTGGGACCATATTTCAATAAGTCTTTCTTCACACTTCTAAACATTCTTCATCCATCTCTAGGGCTTGTAGTCAATCAAATTCATTGTATTATAACATATTCTAACCCAAAATAACTTTATACAAGCCATTTACTGCCTCAAAGCATTGGTTGTGGGTTCTTATCCCATGTGGGACCAGATTTCAATAAGTCTTTCTTCACACTTCTAAAGATTCTTCATCCATCTCTAGGGCTTGTAATCAATCAAATTAATTGTATTATAACATATTCTAACCCAAAATAACTTTATACAAGCCATTTACTGCCTCAAAGCATTGGTTGTGGGTTCTTATCCCATTTGGGACCTGATTTCAATAAGTCTTTCTTTACACTTCTAAACATTCTTCATCCATCTCTAGGGCTTGTAATCAATCAAATTCATTGTAATATAACATATTCTAACCCAAAATAACTTTATACAAGCCATTTACTGCCTCAAAGCATTGGTTGTGGGTTCTTATCCCTTTTGGGACAAGATTTCAATAAGTCTTTCTTCACACTTCTAAACATTCTTCATCCACCTCTAGGGCTTGTAATCAATTAAATTCATTGTATTATAACATATTCTAACCCGAAATAACTTTATACAAGCCATTTACTGCCTCAAAGCATTGGTTGTGGGTTCTTATCCCATATGGGACCAGATTTCAATAAGTCTTTCTGCACACTTCTAAAGATTCTTCATCCATCTCTAGGGCTTGTAATCAATCAAATTAATTGTATTATAACATATTCTAACCCAAAATAACTTTATACAAGCCATTTGCTGCCTCAAAGTATTGGTTGTGGGTTCTTATCCCATTTGGGACCAGATTTCAATAAGTCTTTCTTCACACTTCTAAACATTCTTCATCCATCTCTAGGGCTTGTAATCAATCAAATTCATTGTATTATAACATATTCTAACCCAAAATAACTTTATACAAGCCATTTACAGCCTCAAAGCATTGGTTGTGGGTTCTTATCCCATTTGGGACCAAATTTCAACAAGTCTTTCTTCACACTTCTAAAGATTCTTCATCCATCTCTAGCACTTGTAATCAATAAAATTAACTGTATAATAACATATTCTAACCCAAAATAACTTTATACAAGACATTTACAGCCTCATAGCATTGGTTGTGGGTTCTTATCCCATTTGGGACCAAATTTCAATAATTCTTTCTTCACACTTCTAAACATTCTTCATCCATCTCTAGGACTTGTAATCAATCAAATTCATTGTATTATAACAAATTCTAACCCAAAATAACTTTATACAAGCCATTTACTGCCTCAAAGCAATGGTTGTGGGTTCTTATCCCATTTGGGACCAGATATCAACAAGTCTTTCTTCACACTTCTAAACATTCTTCATCCATCTCTAGCACTTGTAATCAATCAAATTTATTGTATTATAACATATTCTAACCCAAAATAACTTTATACAAGCCATTTACAGCCTCAAAGCATTGGTTGTGGGTTCTTATCCCATTTGGGACCAAACTTCAACAAGTCTTTCTTCACACTTCTAAACATTCTTCATCCATCTCTAGCACTTGTAATCAATCAAATTCATTGTATTATAACATATTCTAACCCAAAATAACTTTATACAAGCCATTTACAGCCTCAAAGCATTGGTTGTGGGTTCTTATCCCATTTGGGACAAGATTTCAATAAGTCTTTCTTCACACTTCTAAACATTCTTCATCCATCTCTAGGGCTTGTAATCAATCAAATTCATTGTATTATATCATATTCTAACCCAAATAACTTTATACAATCCATTTACAGCCTCAAAGCATTGGTTGTGGGTTCTTATCCCATTTGGGACCAGATTTCAATAAGTGTTTCTTCACACTTCTAAACATTCTTCATCCATCTCTAGGGCTTGTAATCAATCAAATTCATTGTATTATAATATATTCTAACCCAAAATAACTTTATACAAGCCATTTACTGCCTCAAAGCATTGGTTGTGGGTTCTTATCCCATTTGGGACCAAATTTCAATAATTCTTTCTTCACAATTCTAAACACTCGTCATCTATCTCTAGGACTTGTAATCAATTAAATTCATTGTATTATAACATATTCTAACCCAAAATAACTTTATACAAGCCATTTACTGCCTCAAAGCATTGGTTGTGGGTTCTTATCCCATTTGGGACCAGATTTCAATAAGTCTTGCTTCACACTTCTAAACATTCTTCATCCATCTCTAGGACTTGTAATCAATCAAATTCATTGTATTATAACATATTCTTACCCAAAATAACTTTATACAAGCCATTTACTGCCTCAAAGCATTGGTTGTGGGTTCTTATCCTATTTGTGACCAGATTTCAATAAGTCTTTCTTCACACTTCTAAACAGTCTTCATCCATCTCTAGCACTTGTAATCAATCAAATTCATTGTATTATAACATATTATAACCCAAAATTACTTTATACAAGCCATTTACTGCCTCAAAGCATTGGTTGTGGGTTCTTATCCCATTTGGGACAAAATTTCAACAAGTCTTTCTTCACACTTTTAAACATTCTTCATCCACCTCTAGCACTTGTAATCAATCAAATTTATCGTATTATTACATATTCTAACCCAAAACAAATTTATAAAAGCCATTTACTGTCTCAAAGCATTGGTTGTGGGTTCTTATCCCATTTGGGACCAGATTTCAACAAGTCTTTCTTCACACTTCTAAACATTCTTCATCCATATCTAGCACTTGTAATCAATCAACTTCATTGTATTATAACATATTCTAACCCAAAGTAACTTTATACAAGCCATTTACTGCCTCAAAGCATTGGTTGTGTGTTATTATCCCATTTGGGACAAGATTTCAAGAAGTCTTTCTTCACACTTCTAAACATTCTTCATCCATCTCTAGGACTTGTAATCAATCAAATTCATTGTATTATAACATAGTCTAACCAAAAATAACTTTATACAAGCCATTTACTGCTTCAAAGCATTCGTTGTGGGTTCTCATCCCATTTGGGACCAGATTTCAATAAGTCTTTCTTCACACTTCTAAACATTATTCATCCATCTCTAGGACTTGTAATCAATAAAATTCATTGTATTATAACATATTCTAACCCAAAATAACTTTATAAAAGCCATTTACTGCCTCAAAGCATTGGTTGTGGGTTCTTATCCCATTTGGGACCAGATTTCAATAAGTCTTTCTTCACACTTCTAGACATTTCTTCATCCATCTCTAGCACTTGTTATCAATCAAATTCTTTATATTATAACATATTCTAACCCAAAATAATTTTATACAACCCATTTACAGCCTCAAAACATTGGTTGTGGGTTCTTATCCCATTTGGGACCAAATTTCAACAAGTCTTTCTTCACACTTCGAAAGATTCTTCATCCATCTCTAGCACTTGTAATCAATCAAATTCATTGTATTATACCATATTCTAACCCAAAATAACTTTATACAAGCCATTTACTGCCTCAAAGCATTGGTTGTGGGTTCTTATCCCATTTGGGACCAGATTTCAATAAGTCTTTCTTCACACTTCTAAACATTCTTCATCCATCTCTAGGGCTTGTAATCAATCAAATTCATTGTATTATAACATATTCTAACCCAAAATAACTTTATACAAGCCATTTACTGCCTCAAAGCATTGGTTGTGGGTTCTTATCCCATTTGGGACCAGATTTCAATAAGTCTTTCTTCACACTTCTAAACATTCTTCATCCATCTCTAGCACTTGTAATCAATCAAATTCATTGTATTATAACATATTCTAACCCAAAATAACTTTATACAAGCCATTTACTGCCATAAAGCATTGGTTGTGGGTTCTTATCCCATTTGGGACCTGATTTCAATAAGTCTTTCTTTACACTTCTAAACATTCTTCATCCATCTCTAGGGCTTGTAATCAATCAAATTCATTGTAATATAACATATTCTAACCCAAAATAACTTTATACAAGCCATTTACTGCCTCAAAGCATTGGTTGTGGGTTCTTATCCCTTTTGGGACAAGATTTCAATAAGTCTTTCTTCACACTTCTAAACATTCTTCATCCACCTCTAGGGCTTGTAATCAATTAAATTCATTGTATTATAACATATTCTAACCCGAAATAACTTTATACAAGCCATTTACTGCCTCAAAGCATTGTTTGTGGGTTCTTATCCCATTTGGGACCAAACTTCAACAAGTCTTTCTTCACACTTCTAAACATTCTTCATCCATCTCTAGCACTTGTAATCAATCAAATTCATTGTATTATAACATATTCTAACCCAAAATAACTTTATACAAGCCATTTACTGCCTCAAAGCATTGTTTGTGGGTTCTTATCCCATTTGGGACCAAACTTCAACAAGTCTATCTTCACACTTCTAAACATTCTTCATCCATCTCTAGCACTTGTAATCAATCAAATTCATTATATTATAACATATTCTAACCCAAAATAACTTTATACAAGCCATTTTTTGCCTCAAAGCATTGTTTGTGGGTTCTTATCCCATTTGGGACCAAACTTCAACAAGTCTTTCTTCACACTTCTAAACATTCTTCATCCATCTCTAGCACTTGTAATCAATCAAATTAATTGTATTATAACATATTCTAACCCAAAATAACTTTATACAAGCCATTTACTGCCTCAAAGCATTGTTTGTGGGTTCTTATCCCATTTGGGACCAAACTTCAACAAGTCTTTCTCACACTCCTAAACATTCTTCATCCATCTCTAGCACTTGTAATCAATCAAATTCATTGTATTATAACATATTCTAACCCAAAATAACTTTATACAAGCCATTTACTACCTCAAAGCAATGTTTGTGGGTTCTTATCCCATTTGGGAGCAAACTTCAACAAGTCTTTCTTCACACTTCTAAACATTCTTCATCCATCTCTAGCACTTGAAATAATTCAAATTCATTGTATTATAACATATTCTAACCCAAAATAACTTTATACAAGCCATTTACTGCCTCAAAGCATTGTTTGTTGGTTCTTATCCCATTTGGGACCAAACTTCAACAAGTCTTTCTTCACACTTCTAAACTTTCTTCATCCATCTTTAGCACTTGTAATCAATCAAATTCATTGTATTATAACATATTCTAACCCAAAATAACTTTATACAAGCCATTTACTGCCTCAAAGCATTGTTTGTGGGTTCTTATCCCATTTGGGACCAAACTTCAACAAGTCTTTCTTCACACTTCTAAACATTCTTCATCCTTCTCTAGCACTTGTAATCAATCAAATTCATTGTATTATAACATATTCTAACACAAAATAACTTTATACAAGCCATTTACTGCCTCAAAGCATTGTTTGTGGGTTCTTATCCCATTTGGGACCAAACTTCAACAAGTCTATCTTCACACTTCTAAACATTCTTCATCCATCTCTAGCACTTGTAATCAATCAAATTCATTGAATTATAACATATTCTAACCCAAAATAACTTTATACAAGCCATTTACTGCCTCAAAGCATTGTTTGTGGGTTCTTATCCCATTTGGGACCAAATTTCAACAAGTCTTTCTTCACAATTCTAAACATTCTTCATCCATCTCTAGCATTTGTAATCAATCAAATTCATTGTATTATAACATATTCTAACCCAAAATAACTTTATACAAGCCATTTACTGCCTCAAAGCATTGTTTGTGGGTTCTTATCCCATTTGGGACCAAACTTCAACAAGTCTTTCTTCACACTTCTAAACATTCTTCATCCATCTCTAGCACTTGTAATCAATCAAATTCATTGTATTATAATATATTCTAACCCAAAATAACTTTATACAAGCCATTTACTACCTCAAAGCAATGTTTGTGGGTTCTTATCCCATTTGGGAGCAAACTTCAACAAGTCTTTCTTCACACTTCTAAACATTCTTCATCCATCTCTAGCACTTGTAATCAATCAAATTCATTGTATTATAACATATTCAAATCCAAAATAACTTTATACAAGCCATTTACTACCTCAAAGCAATGTTTGTGGGTTCTTATCCCATTTGGGAGCAAACTTCAACAAGTCTTTCTTCACACTTCTAAACATTCTTCATCCATCTCTAGCACTTGTAATCAATCAAATTCATTGTATTATAACATATTCTAACCCAAAATAACTTTATACAAGCCATTTACTACCTCAAAGCAATGTTTGTGGGTTCTTATCCCATTTGGGAGCAAACTTCAACAAGTCTTTCTTCACACTTCTAAACATTCTTAATCCATCTCTAGCACTTGTAATCAATCAAATTCATTGTATTATAACATATTCTAACCCAAAATAACTTTATACAAGCCATTTACTACATCAAAGCATTGTTTGTGGGTTCTTATCCCATTTGGGACCAAACTTCCACAAGTCTTTCTTCACACTTCTAAACATTCTTCATCCTTCTCTAGCACTTGTAATCAATCAAATTCATTGTATTATAACATATTCTAACACAAAATAACTTTATACAAGCCATTTACTGCCTCAAAGCATTGTTTGTGGGTTCTTATCCCATTTGGGACCAAACTTCAACAAGTCTTTCTTCACACTTCTAAACATTCTTCATCCATCTCTAGCACTTGTAATCAATCAAATTCATTGTATTATAACATATTCTAACCCAAAATAACTTTATACAAGCCATTTACTACCTCAAAGCAATGTTTGTGGGTTCTTATCCCATTTGGGAGCAAACTTCAACAAGTCTTTCTTCACACTTCTAAACATTCTTAATCCATCTCTAGCACTTGAAATCATTCAAATTCATTGTATTATAACATATTCTAACCCAAAATAACTTTATACAAGCCATTTACTACATCAAAGCATTGTTTGTGGGTTCTTATCCCATTTGGGACCAAACTTCAACAAGTCTTTCTTCACACTTCTAAACATTCTTCATCCATCTCTAGCACTTGAAATAATTCAAATTCATTGTATTATAACATATTCTAACCCAAAATAACTTTATACAAGCCATTTACTGTAAATTGGATATAGAAATGATCATGAACAAATGATCATGACCGAGATCGATCGGTCGTCCGAGATGTTCACGTCCGGGATCAAGAGAAACACTCGATCCGTACGTCCGTACGTCCGTACAACAAACGGATTCGGCCCGACCATTCAAGATTTGTCAAGCCCACTTTAGACTCATTTGGTGGCCCTTATAAGAACTTAAGAAGGTCTAGATCCTTCTCCTTGTGACCGTTAGAGAAGAAAGCGCAAGTGGAAGAAGAAGCATCCTATGGAAGATCACGTGTGGACTTAAGGAAAACACAACAGCCTCACGTCGCTTTCCCTCGAACTTGGTCACCAAAATATCTTGATTATTTGTAATTATTTTTACTTCGCTTTGTCTCTCTCTTTAAATAGGTTGTAACTAGGGTATTGTAAAGGTATGAAAAGAGAAAAACTCTCTTTCTTCAACACACTTCTCTCACCATTCAAACTCGCATTCTTCTTCAAATCTTCCTCAAATTCACTCGTTCTTAATCTTCTCTAATTCCTTTCGAAAACTTACATGGTATCAGAGCCAGGTTCCTAAGATCCTAGCTATTCTCGTGCTCTAAGTACGATTTCTTCTTTCGGTTTCTAATATTTTGAAAGCTTGAAGCTTGTTCTTGAAATTTTTGGTCATGGATGTCATGAAGAATTTGGTTATTCCGGTTACTCTCAAGGGAGGTAACTATTTGTTGTGGGCGAGGACCACAAAGACGGCCTTGTGTGGTCGTGGACTTTGGAGTCACATTGAGAAAGGTGAAGCTCCAAAGGAAAGTGAAGATGGCAAGGAGATTGTCCCTTGCGACGAGGTGAAGTGGTTTCAAGAAGACCAAACCGTTTTGGGGCTCATTCAAAACTCTCTAGAGGCGCCTATTCTTGAAGCATACTCCTATTGTGAGACGGCTAAGGAGTTGTGGGATACACTCAAAAATGTTTTTGGAAATGTTACTAATTTAAACCGGGTTTTTGAAGTCAAACGTGCTATCAACAACCTCAGCCAAGAAGACATGGAGTTTACCAAGCATTTTGGGAAGTTTAGATCTCTTTGGGCAGAGCTTGAAATGTTGAGACCAAGCTCGGTGGATCCGGTGGTCATTAACGAACGCCGTGAGCAAGATAAGGTGTTCGGTCTCCTCTTGACCTTAAATCCTTCTTACAACGACCTCATCAAGCATATTCTTCGGTCCGACAAGCTCCCAAGTCTTGATGAAGTGTGTTCCCAAGTTCAACGAGAACACGGTTCCATGGGGTTGTTTGGTGGTAAGGGGGAGCTTGTGTCGGCTAACAATGTGGAGCTAGCCACGGCTAACAAAAGTTACTACCGAGGACACAACAACAAGAGGAACATTCCTACTTGTCACCATTGCAAGAAACCGGGTCATATCAAGGACAAGTGTTGGGCACTTTACCCTCATCTTCGCCCAAGAGAAGACAACCGAGAGCCAAGGGCTAACCAAGTGAGCGTTTCCGGTGAGATTCAAGCTTCGGGGACAAATGTGCAAGTCCTTGAGGAGAGTGGAGCAGCCATGGCCGCTTCTTCTGACTTGGTGAGGAGGTCCGACCTCGATGCACTCATCAAAGCTCTCAAGGAATCGTCCGGTAAGGCTAATCTTGCCCTCAACACTTTAAAACCACTTATTGTTGATTCCGGAGCATCTCACCATATGATTAGCGATTCTAAGTTGATGAGTGATATTAAACCGGCTATTGGAAATGTGGTAATTGCTAATGGAACTAAAGTACCGGTTAAAGGAGTAGGTGATTTAGAATTGTTTGATAAGAAGTCTAAAGCATTCTATATGCCTAGTTTTACTTCAAACTTATTATCCGTTAAGAAGGCTACTACCGATTTAAATTGCTATGCAATATTTGGTCCTAACAATATTCACTTTCAGGATATTGAAACGAGTAAGGTGCTTGGCCATGGAGCCACTAAAGATGGCTTATATGTGCTTGAGGACTTGAAACTATCTCCTACTTTATCTTCTTGCTTTAGTTCTATTCTTGTTAGTGCTAATAGTGCAATTTGGCATGCTAGACTTGGTCACCCTCACTCTCGTGCTTTAAATCTTATGTTGCCTAATATGTCTTTTAAAAATGATGATTGTGAAGCTTGTATTCTTGGCAAACATTGCAAAAGTGTTTTTCCTAAATCAAGTACTATTTATGAGAATTGTTTCGATTTGATTCATTCGGATGTGTGGACATCACCTTGCTTATCTAGAGAAAATCAAAAGTATTATGTGACATTTATTGATGAAAAATCGAAGTATACTTGGTTAACTTTGTTACCTTCAAAGGATAGAGTTCTTGAGGCCTTCATGAATTTTCAAAATTATGTTACTAACCACTATAATGCCAAGATTAAGATTTTGAGATCAGATAATGGTGGGGAGTACACAAGTCATGCATTCAAACAACACCTAGCTAAACATGGGATCATTCAACAAACGAGTTGTCCGTATACACCACAACAAAATGGTGTGGCCGAGAGAAAGAATCGTCATCTCATGGAGGTGTCCCGATCAATGATGTTTCATACAAGTGTACCAAAGAGATTTTGGGGAGATGCCGTAGTAGCCGCATGCTACTTGATCAATCGAACACCAACAAAAATATTAAGCGATCTCTCTCCCTTTGAAATCCTTAACAAAACTAAACCATCTATTAATCACTTACGTGTGTTTGGGTGTGTTTGTTATGTGTTAAGACCAGGAGAGTTACGCAACAAGTTGGAAGCCAAAAGCACCAAGTGCATGCTTATCGGCTACTCCTCAACACAAAAAGGGTACAAGTGTTATGATCCGGAAGCTAGAAAAGTATTGGTCTCTAGAGATGTGAAGTTTGTGGAATCAAGTGGGTATTATGACAAGAGGAATTGGGATGAACTCAAGGACCTATCCCAATCCCCTTCCGATCGTGCAACAAACCTTCGAGTAATCTTGGAAAAGCTTGGTCTAGATAACTTCCAAAACAAGAATGAGTCTACCGAGACGCCTACCTCGGATCAAGCTACTAATGACCAAGAAGAGAGTACTAGTGACACACATCATGGAGAAGAACCATTAGATCATAACAATGATGGCCTTGATCATGAGTATAGTGAAGGTGAAGAAGGTTTAAATTCACTAGGTAAAGAAGAACACTCTACACAAGAGGAGTCTAATGATCTGAATCAAGAAGAACAACCTCAAGAAGAAATCATTGAATTAAGGAGAAGTGAACGCATCAAGTGTCATCCCTCCAATTGGAAGAACACTCGGGTGTACTACAACAATGTGGCCGTGGCTCACCCAATACAAGCCGTGTGTACTCTAGCTCACTTACCGGTGGAATATCAAGTCTATCTTACTCAAGTAGGCTCACATTGGATTCCCCAAAGTTATGATGAGGCTAAAGACCATAAAGAATGGAGAGATGCGGTGAATAATGAAGTTAAAGCCATGGAAGACAATCATACGTGGGATGAAGCCGAGTTGCCAAAGGGAAAGAAAGCGGTTACTTCACGGTGGATATTTACAATCAAGTACAAAAGTAATGGGGAGATTGAACGTTACAAGGCCCGACTTGTAGCTAGGGGATTCACACAAACGTATGGAGAAGATTATCTTGATACGTTTGCCCCGGTAGCCAAACTCCACACTATTCGGGTTGTTCTATCTTTGGCCGTTAACTTGGAGTGGGAGTTATGGCAAATGGACGTCAAGAATGCTTTTCTACAAGGCGAGTTAGAAGATGAGGTGTATATGAGACCACCACCGGGTCTAGAAAACACTATTGGATCCGGGAAAGTATTCAAACTCAACAAGGCAATATATGGGCTAAAACAATCTCCTCGAGCGTGGTATCACAAGTTAAGCAACACCTTGATGGAGAAAGGCTTTAAGAGATCCGAAGCCGATCACACTCTATTCACAATCACTAGCCAAGAAGGTATTGTGGTCATTCTTGTATATGTTGATGATATCATCATATCCGGGAATGACAAGGTAGGGATACAAGACACCAAGTCCTTTCTAAAATCTGTTTTTGATATTAAAGATCTTGGTGAACTTAAGTATTTTCTTGGAATTGAAGTGTGTAGATCTAAGGAAGGTCTCTTTCTATCTCAAAGGAAATACACTCTTGATCTTTTAAATGAAGTAGGGAAACTTGGATCAAGACCGGTAGCATCACCACTCGAAGTGGATTTCCAAGTTGTTCACGAAGGGGATCAAGCTCCATTTGATGATCCATCACAATATCGTCGTCTTGTGGGTAAGCTAATATACTTAACTATAACAAGACCTGATATTTGTTATTCCGTGAACCAGGTGAGCCAACATATGCAAGCCCCAACAATGCATCATTGGAACATGGTGAACCGCATACTCAAGTATCTCAAGGGTGCTCCGGGTCAAGGCATATGGATGGGGTGTAACAAGAACACGGAATTAGTGGGGTATTGTGATGCGGATTATGCCGGAGATCATGGAGATAGGCGCTCTACAACCGGCTATTGCACATTTATTGGAGGGAACTTGGTGACTTGGAAGAGTAAGAAGCAAAAGGTGGTTTCTATGTCTAGTGCCGAGTCTGAGTATCGTGCCATGAGGAAGCTCACAACCGAGTTAATTTGGCTCAAAGCACTCCTTAAAGACTTGGGAGTTGAGTCATCAAAGCCAATCACAATGCATTGTGACAACCAAGCGGCAATACACATTGCATCCAACTCGGTGTTCCACGAAAGAACGAAGCACATTGAAGTAGATTGTCACAAGGTTAGAGAACAAGTTGGTCTTGGAGTTATCTTGCCATGCTATACCGAGAGCTCGGAACAACTCGCGGATATCTTCACAAAAGCGGCTAGTCCACAAGTGTGCGAATATATTCACTCCAAGCTCGGCCTTGTTGATCTCACCAAACCATAACACTCACACTCTTTTTCCCTTATGTATAGTTTTTCCCAAGTGGTTTTCTATACTAAGGTTTTTAATGAGGTGAGTGATTATAGTTTCAAGCTCAACCTTAAAGATCTTCTTAAAGGTTAAGCTTGAGGGGGAGTGTAAATTGGATATAGAAATGATCATGAACAAATGATCATGACCGAGATCGATCGGTCGTCCGAGATGTTCACGTCCGGGATCAAGAGAAACACTCGATCCGTACGTCCGTACGTCCGTACGTCCGTACGTCCGTACAACAAACGGATTCGGCCCGACCATTCAAGATTTGTCAAGCCCACTTTAGACTCATTTGGTGGCCCTTATAAGAACTTAAGAAGGTCTAGATCCTTCTCCTTGTGACCGTTAGAGAAGAAAGCGCAAGTGGAAGAAGAAGCATCCTATGGAAGATCACGTGTGGACTTAAGGAAAACACAATAGCCTCACGTCGCTTTCCCTCGAACTTGGTCACCAAAATATCTTGATTATTTGTAATTATTTTTACTTCTCTTTGTCTCTCTCTTTAAATAGGTTGTAACTAGGGTATTGTAAAGGTATGAAAAGAGAAAAACTCTCTTTCTTCAACACACTTCTCTCACCATTCAAACTCGCATTCTTCTTCAAATCTTCCTCAAACTCACTCGTTCTTAATCTTCTCTAATTCTTTTCGAAAACTTACACTTATCCCATTTGTGACCAGATTTCAATAAGTCTTTCTTCACACTTCTAAACATTCTTCATCCATCTCTAGCACCTGTAATCAATCAAATTAATTGTATTATAACTTATTCTAACCCAAAATAACTTTATACAATCCATTTACAGCCTCAAAGCATTGGTTGTGGGTTCTTATCCCATTTGGGACAAAATTTCAACAAGTCTTTCTTCACACTTCTAAAGATTCTTCATCCATCTCTAGCACTTGTAATCAATCAAATTTATTGTATTATAACATATTCTAACCCAAATAACTAGATACAAGCCATTTACAGCTTCAAAGCATTGGTTGTGGGTTCTTATCCCATATGGGACAAGATTTCAATAAGTCTTTCTTCACACTTCTAAACATTCTTCATCCATATCTAGCACTTGTAATCAATCAACTTCATTGTATTATAACATATTCTAACCCAAAGTAACTTTATACAAGCCATTTACTGCCTCAAAGCATTGGTTGTGTGTTCTTATCCCATTTGGGACAAGATTTCAAGAAGTCTTTCTTCACACTTCTAAACATTCTTCATCCATCTCTAGGACTTGTAATCAATCAAATTCATTGTATTATAACATAATCTAACCAAAAATAACTTTATACAAGCCATTTACTGCTTCAAAGCATTCGTTGTGGGTTCTCATCCCATTTGGGACCAGATTTCAATAAGTCTTGCTTCACACTTCTAAACATTCTTCATCCATCTCTAGGACTTGTAATCAATCAAATTCATTGTATTATAACATATTCTTACCCAAAATAACTTTATACAAGCCATTTACTGCCTCAAAGCATTGGTTGTGGGTTCTTATCCCATTTGTGACCAGATTTCAATAAGTCTTTCTTCACACTTCTAAACATTCTTTATCCATCTCTAGCACCTGTAATCAATCAAATTAATTGTATTATAACTTATTCTAACCCAAAATAACTTTATACAATCCATTTACAGCCTCAAAGCATTGGTTGTGGGTTCTTATCCCATTTGGGACCAAATTTCAATAATTCTTTCTTCACACTTCTAAACATTCTTCATCTATCTCTAGGACTTGTAATCAATCAAATTCATTGTATTATAACATATTCTAACCCAAAATAACTTTATACAAGCCATTTACTGCCTCAAAGCATTGGTTGTGGGTTCTTATCCCATTTGGGACCAGATTTCAACAAGTCTTTCTTCACACTTCTAAACATTCTTCATCCATCTCTAGCACTTGTAATCAATCAAATTTATTGTATTATAACATATTCTAACCCAAAATAACTTTATACAATCCATTTACAGCCTCAAAGCATTGGTTGTGGGTTCTTATCCCATATGGGACAAGATTTCAATAAGTCTTTCTTCACACTTCTAAACATTCTTCATCCATCTCTAGGACTTGTAATCAATCAAATTCATTGTATTATAACAAATTCTAACCCAAAATAACTTTATACAAGCTATTTACTGCCTCAAAGCAATGGTTGTGGGTTCTTATCCCATTTGGGACCAAATTTCAACAAGTCTTTCTTCACACTTCTAAAGATTCTTCATCCATCCCTAGCACTTGTAATCAATCAAATTTATTGTATTATAACATATTCTAAACCAAAATATTTAGATACAAGCCATTTACAGCCTCAAAGCATTGGTTGTGGGTTCTTATCCCATTTGGGACAAGATTTCAATAAGTCTTTCTTCACACTTCTAAACATTCTTCATCCATCTCTAGGGCTTGTAATCAATCAAATTCATTGTATTATATCATATTCTAACCCAAATAACTTTATACAATCCATTTACAGCCTCAAAGCATTGGTTGTGGGTTTTTATCCCATTTGGGACCAGATTTCAATAAGTCTTTCTTCACACTTCTAAACATTCTTCATCCATCTCTAGGGTTTGTAATCAATCAAATTCATTGTATTATAACATATTCTAACCCAAAATAACTTTATACAAGCCATTTACTGCCTCAAAGCATTGGTTGTGGGTTCTTATCCCATTTGGGACCAAATTTCAATAATTCTTTCTTCACACTTCTAAACATTCTTCATCTATCTCTAGGACTTGTAATCAATCAAATTCATTGTATTATAACATATTCTAACCCAAAATAACTTTATACAAGCCATTTACTGCCTCAAAGCATTGGTTGTGGGTTCTTATCCCATTTGGGACCAGATTTCAATAAGTCTTGCTTCACACTTCTAAACATTCTTCATCCATCTCTAGGACTTGTAATCAATCAAATTCATTGTATTATAACATATTCTTACCCAAAATAACTTTATACAAGCCATTTACTGCCTCAAAGCATTGGTTGTGGGTTCTTATCCCATTTGTGACCAGATTTCAATAAGTCTTTCTTCACACTTCTAAACATTCTTTATCCATCTCTAGCACCTGTAATCAATCAAATTAATTGTATTATAACTTATTCTAACCCAAAATAACTTTATACAATCCATTTACAGCCTCAAAGCATTGGTTGTGGGTTCTTATCCCATTTGGGACAAAATTTCAACAAGTCTTTCTTCACACTTCTAAAGATTCTTCATCCATCTCTAGCACTTGTAATCAATCAAATTTATTGTATTATAACATATTCTAACCCAAATAACTAGATACAAGCCATTTACAGCCTCAAAGCATTGGTTGTGGGTTCTTATCCCATATGGGACAAGATTTCAATAAGTCTTTCTTCACACTTCTAAACATTCTTCATCCATATCTAGCACTTGTAATCAATCAACTTCATTGTATTATAACATATTCTAACCCAAAGTAACTTTATACAAGCCATTTACTGCCTCAAAGCATTGGTTGTGTGTTCTTATCCCATTTGGGACAAGATTTCAAGAAGTCTTTCTTCACACTTCTAAACATTCTTCATCCATCTCTAGGACTTGTAATCAATCAAATTCTTTGTATTATAACATAGTCTAACCAAAAATAACTTTATACAAGCCATTTACTGCTTCAAAGCATTGGTTGTGGGTTCTTATCCCATTTGGGACCAAATTTCAACAAGTCTTTCTTCACACTTCGAAAGATTCTTCATCCATCTCTAGCACTTGTAATCAATCAAATTCATTGTATTATACCATATTCTAACCCAAAATAACTTTATATAAGCCATTTATAGCCTCAAAGCATTGGTTGTGGGTTCTTATCCCATTTGGGACCATATTTCAATAAGTCTTTTTTCTTTCTAAAGATTCTTCATCCATCTCTAGGGCTTGTAATCTATTAAATTCATTGTATTATAACATATTCTAACCCAAAATAAATTTATACAAGCCATTTACTGCCTCAAAACATTGGTTGTGGGTTCTTATCCGATATGGGACTATATTTCAATAAGTCTTTCTTCACACTTCTAAACATTCTTCATTCACCTCTAAGGCTTGTAATCAATTAAATTCATTGTATTATAACATATTCTAACCCAAAATAACTTTATACAAGCCATTTACTGCCTCCAAGCATTGGTTGTGGGTTCTTATCCCATATGGGACCAGATTTCAGTAAGTCTTTCTTCACACTTCTAAAGATTCTTCATCCATCTCTAGGGCTTGTAATCAATCAAATTAATTGTATTATGACATATTCTAACCCAAAATAACTTTATACAAGCCATTTACTGCCTCAAAGCATTGGTTGTGGGTTCTTATCCCATTTGGGACCATATTTCAATAAGTCTTTCTTCACACTTCTAAAGATTCTTCATCCATCTCTAGGGCTTGTAATCAATCCAATTCATTGTATTATAACATATTCTAACCCAAAATAACTTTATACAAGCCATTTACAGGCTCAAAGCATTGGTTGTGGGTTCTTATCCCATTTGGGACCAAATTTCAACAAGTCTTTCTTCACAATTCTAAAGATTCTTCATCCATCTCTAGCACTTGTAATCAATAAAATTAACTGTATAATAACATATTCTAACCCAAAATAACTTTATACAAGCCATTTACTGCTTCAAAGCATTGGTTGTGGGTTCTTATCCCATTTGGGACCAGATTTCAATAAGTCTTGCTTCACACTTCTAAACATTCTTCATCCATCTCTAGGACTTGTAATCAATCAAATTCATTGTATTATAACATATTCTTACCCAAAATAACTTTATACAAGCCATTTACTGCCTCAAAGCATTGGTTGTGGGTTCTTATCCCATTTGGGACAAGATTTCAATAAGTCTTTCTTCACACTTCTAAACATTCTTCATCCATCTCTAGCACCTGTAATCAATAAAATTAATTGTATTATAACTTATTCTAACCCAAAATAACTTTATACAATCCATTTACAGCCTCAAAGCATTGGTTGTGGGTTCTTATCCCATTTGGGACAAAATTTCAACAAGTCTTTCTTCACACTTCTAAAGATTCTTCATCCATCTCTAGCACTTGTAATCAATCAAATTTATTGTATTATAACATATTCTAACCCAAATAACTAGATACAAGCCATTTACAGCCTCAAAGCATTGGTTGTGGGTTCTTATCCCATATGGGACAAGATTTCAATAAGTCTTTCTTCACACTTCTAAACATTCTTCATCCATATCTAGCACTTGTAATCAATCAACTTCATTGTATTATAACATATTCTAACCCAAAGTAACTTTATACAAGCCATTTACTGCCTCAAAGCATTGGTTGTGTGTTCTTATCCCATTTGGGACAAGATTTCAAGAAGTCTTTCTTCACACTTCTAAACATTCTTCATCCATCTCTAGGACTTGTAATCAATCAAATTCATTGTATTATAACATAGTCTAACCAAAAATAACTTTATACAAGCCATTTACTGCTTCAAAGCATTGGTTGTGGGTTCTCATCCCATTTTGGACCAGATTTCAATAAGTCTTTCTTCACACTTCTAAACATTATTCATCCATCTCTAGGACTTGTAATCAATCAAATTCATTGTATTATAACATATTCTAACCCAAAATAACTTTATAAAAGCCATTTACTGCCTCAAAGCATTGGTTGTGGGTTCTTATCCCATTTGGGACCAGATTTCAATAAGTCTTTTTCTTCACACTTCTAGACATTTCTTCATCCATCTCTAGCACTTGTTATCAATCAAATTCTTTATATTATAACATATTCTAACCCAAAATAATTTTATACAACCTATTTACAGCCTCAAAACATTGGTTGTGGGTTCTTATCCCATTTGGGACCAAATTTCAACAAGTCTTTCTTCACACTTCGAAAGATTCTTCATCCATCTCTAGCACTTGTAATCAATCAAATTCATTGTATTATACCATATTCTAACCCAAAATAACTTTATATAAGCCATTTATAGCCTCAAAGCATTGGTTGTGGGTTCTTATCCCATTTGGGACCATATTTCAATAAGTCTTTTTTCTTTCTAAAGATTCTTCATCCATCTCTAGGGCTTGTAATCTATTAAATTCATTGTATTATAACATATTCTAACCCAAAATAAATTTATACAAGCCATTTACTGCCTCAAAGCATTGGTTGTGGGTTCTTATCCGATATGGGACTATATTTCAATAAGTCTTTCTTCACACTTCTAAACATTCTTCATTCACCTCTAAGGCTTGTAATCAATTAAATTCATTGTATTATAACATATTCTAACCCAAAATAACTTTATACAAGCCATTTACTGCCTCCAAGCATTGGTTGTAGGTTCTTATCCCATATGGGACCAGATTTTAGTAAGTCTTTCTTCACACTTCTAAAGATTCTTCATCCATCTCTAGGGCTTGTAATCAATCAAATTAATTGTATTATGACATATTCTAACCCAAAATAACTTTATACAAGCCATTTACTGCCTCAAAGCATTGGTTGTAGGTTCTTATCCCATTTGGGACCATATTTCAATAAGTCTTTCTTCACACTTCTAAAGATTCTTCATCCATCTCTAGGGCTTGTAATCAATCCAATTCATTGTATTATAACATATTCTAACCCAAAATAACTTTATACAAGCCATTTACAGCCTCAAAGCATTGGTTGTGGGTTCTTATCCCATTTGGGACCAAATTTCAACAAGTCTTTCTTCACAATTCTAAAGATTCTTCATCCATCTCTAGCACTTGTAATCAATAAAATTAACTGTATAATAACATATTCTAACCCAAAATAACTTTATACAAGCCATTTACAGCCTCAAAGCATTGGTTGTGGGTTCTTATCCCATTTGGGACCAAATTTCAATAATTCTTTCTTCACACTTCTAAAGATTCTTCATCCATCTCTAGCACTTGTAATCAATCAAATTCATTGTATTATAACATATTCTAACCCAAAATAACTTTATACAATCCATTTACAGCCTCAAAGCATTGGTTGTGGGTTCTTATCCCATTTGGGACCATATTTCAATAAGTCTTTTTTCTTTCTAAAGATTCTTCATCCATCTCTAGGGCTTGTAATCTATAAAATTCATTGTATTATAACATATTCTAACCCAAAATAAATTTATACAAGCCATTTACTGCCTCAAAGCATTGGTTGTGGGCTCTTATCCGATATGGGACTATATTTCAATAAGTCTTTCTTCACACTTCTAAACATTCTTCATTCACCTCTAAGGCTTGTAATCAATTAAATTCATTGTATTATAACATATTCTAACCCAAAATAACTTTATACAAGCCATTTACTGCCTCCAAGCATTGGTTGTAGGTTCTTATCCCATATGGGACCAGATTTTAGTAAGTCTTTCTTCACACTTCTAAAGATTCTTCATCCATCTCTAGGGCTTGTAATCAATCAAATTAATTGTATTATGACATATTCTAACCCAAAATAACTTTATACAAGCCATTTACTGCCTCAAAGCATTGGTTGTAGGTTCTTATCCCATTTGGGACCATATTTCAATAAGTCTTTCTTCACACTTCTAAAGATTCTTCATCCATCTCTAGGGCTTGTAATCAATCCAATTCATTGTATTATAACATATTCTAACCCAAAATAACTTTATACAAGCCATTTACAGCCTCAAAGCATTGGTTGTGGGTTCTTATCCCATTTGGGACCAAATTTCAACAAGTCTTTCTTCACAATTCTAAAGATTCTTCATCCATCTCTAGCACTTGTAATCAATAAAATTAACTGTATAATAACATATTCTAACCCAAAATAACTTTATACAAGCCATTTACAGCCTCAAAGCATTGGTTGTGGGTTCTTATCCCATTTGGGACCAAATTTCAATAATTCTTTCTTCACACTTCTAAAGATTCTTCATCCATCTCTAGCACTTGTAATCAATCAAATTCATTGTATTATAACATATTCTAACCCAAAATAACTTTATACAATCCATTTACAGCCTCAAAGCATTGGTTGTGGGTTCTTATCCCATTTGGGACCAAATTTCAACAAGTCTTTCTTCACACTTCTAAAGATTCTTCATCCATCCCTAGCACTTGTAATCAATCAAATTCATTGTATTATAACATATTCTAACCCAAAATATTTAGATACAAGCCATTTACAGCCTCAAAGCATTGGTTGTGGGTTCTTATCCCATTTGGGACAAGATTTCAATAAGTCTTTCTTCACACTTCTAAACATTCTTCATCCTTCTCTAGGACTTGTAATCAATCAAATTCATTGTATTATAACATAATCTAACCAAAAATAACTTTATACAAGCCATTTACTGCTTCAAAGCATTGGTTGTGGGTTCTTATCCCATTTGGGACCAGATTTCAATAAGTCTTTCTTCACACTTCTAAACATTCTTCATCCATCTCTAGGACTTGTAATCAATCAAATTCATTTTATAATAACATATTCTAACCCAAACTAACTTTATACAAGCCATTTACTGCCTCAAAGCATTGGTTGTGGGTTCTTATCCCATATGGGACCAAATTTCAATAAGTCTTTCTTCACACTTCTAAAGATTCTTCATCCATCTCTAGGGCTTGTAATCAATCAAATTAATTGTATTATAACATATTCTAACCCAAAATAACTTTATACAAGCCATTTACTGCCTCAAAGCATTGGTTGTGGGTTCTTATCCCATTTGGGACCATATTTCAATAAGTCTTTCTTCACACTTCTAAAGATTCTTCATCCATCTCTAGGGCTTGTAATCAATCCAATTCATTGTATTATAACATATTCTAACCCAAAATAACTTTATACAAGCCATTTACAGCCTCAAAGCATTGGTTGTGGGTTCTTATCCCATTTGGGACCAAATTTCAACAAGTCTTTCTTCACACTTCTAAAGATTCTTCATCCATCTCTAGCACTTGTAATCAATAAAATTAACTGTATAATAACATATTCTAACCCAAAATAACTTTATACAAGCCATTTACAGCCTCAAAGCATTGGTTGTGGGTTCTTATCCCATTTGGGACCAAATTTCAATAATTCTTTCTTCACACTTCTAAACATTCTTCATCCATCTCTAGCACTTGTAATCAATCAAATTCATTGTATTATAACATATTCTAACCCAAAATAACTTTATACAATCCATTTACAGCCTCAAAGCATTGGTTGTGGGTTCTTATCCCATTTGGGACCAAATTTCAACAAGTCTTTCTTCACACTTCTAAAGATTCTTCATCCATCCCTAGGACTTGTAATCAATCAAATTCATTGTATTATAACATATTCTAACCCAAAATATTTAGATACAAGCCATTTACAGCCTCAAAGCATTGGTTGTGGGTTCTTATCCCATTTGGGACAAGATTTCAATAAGTCTTTCTTCACACTTCTAAACATTCTTCATCCTTCTCTAGGACTTGTAATCAATCAAATTCATTGTATTATAACATAATCTAACCAAAAATAAGTTTATACAAGCCATTTACTGCTTCAAAGCATTGGTTGTGGGTTCTTATCCCATTTGGGACCAGATTTCAATAAGTCTTTCTTCACACTTCTAAACATTCTTCATCCATATCTAGCACTTGTAATCAATCAACTTCATTGTATTATAACATATTCTAACCCAAAGTAACTTTATACAAGCCATTTACTGCCTCAAAGCATTGGTTGTGTGTTCTTATCCCATTTGGGACAAGATTTCAAGAAGTCTTTCTTCACACTTCTAAACATTCTTCATCCATCTCTAGGACTTGTAATCAATCAAATTCATTGTATTATAACATAGTCTAACCAAAAATAACTTTACACAAGCCATTTACTGCTTCAAAGCATTGGTTGTGGGTTCTCATCCCATTTGGGACCAGATTTCAATAAGTCTTTCTTCACACTTCTAAACATTATTCATCCATCTCTAGGACTTGTAATCAATCAAATTCATTGTATTATAACATATTCTAACCCAAAATAACTTTATCAAAGCCATTTACTGCCTCAAAGCATTGGTTGTGGGTTCTTATCCCATTTGGGACCAGATTTCAATAAGTCTTTTTCTTCACACTTCTAGACATTTCTTCATCCATCTCTAGCACTTGTTATCAATCAAATTCTTTATATTATAACATATTCTAACCCAAAATAGTTTTATACAACCCATTTACAGCCTCAAAACATTGGTTGTGGGTTCTTATCCCATTTGGGACCAAATTTCAACAAGTCTTTCTTCACACTTCGAAAGATTCTTCATCCATCTCTAGCACTTGTAATCAATCAAATTCATTGTATTATACCATATTCTAACCCAAAATAACTTTATACAAGCCATTTATAGCCTCAAAGCATTGGTTGTGGGTTCTTATCCCATTTGGGACCATATTTCAATAAGTCTTTTTTCTTTCTAAAGATTCTTCATCCATCTCTAGGGCTTGTAATCTATTAAATTCATTGTATTATAACATATTCTAACCCAAAATAAATTTATACAAGCCATTTACTGCCTCAAAGCATTGGTTGTGGGTTCTTATCCGATATGGGACTATATTTCAATAAGTCTTTCTTCACACTTCTAAACATTCTTCATTCACCTCTAAGGCTTGTAATCAATTAAATTCATTGTATTATAACATATTCTAACCCAAAATAACTTTATACAAGCCATTTACTGCCTCCAAGCATTGGTTGTGGGTTCTTATCCCATATGGGACCAGATTTCAGTAAGTCTTTCTTCACACTTCTAAAGATTCTTCATCCATCTCTAGGGCTTGTAATCAATCAAATTAATTGTATTATAACATATTCTAACCCAAAATAACTTTATACAAGCCATTTACTGCCTCAAAGCATTGGTTGTGGGTTCTTATCCCATTTGGGACCATATTTCAATAAGTCTTTCTTCACACTTCTAAAGATTCTTCATCCATCTCTAGGGCTTGTAATCAATCCAATTCATTGTATTATAATATATTCTAACCCAAAATAACTTTATACAAGCCATTTACAGCCTCAAAGCATTGGTTGTGGGTTCTTATCCCATTTGGGACCAAATTTCAACAAGTCTTTCTTCACAATTCGAAAGATTCTTCATCCATCTCTAGCACTTGTAATCAATAAAATTAACTGTATAATAACATATTCTAACCCAAAATAACTTTATACAAGCCATTTACAGCCTCAAAGCATTGGTTGTGGGTTCTTATCCCATTTGGGACCAAATTTCAATAATTCTTTCTTCACACTTCTAAAGATTCTTCATCCATCTCTAGCACTTGTAATCAATCAAATTCATTGTATTATAACATATTCTAACCCAAAAAAACTTTATACAATCCATTTATAGCCTCAAAGCATTGGTTGTGGGTTCTTATCCCATTTGGGACCAAATTTCAACAAGTCTTTCTTCACACTTCTAAAGATTCTTCATCCATCCCTAGCACTTGTAATCAATCAAATTCATTATATTATAACATATTCTAACCCAAAATATTTAGATACAAGCCATTTACAGCCTCAAAGCATTGGTTGTGGGTTCTTATCCCATTTGGGACAAGATTTCAATAAGTCTTTCTTCACACTTCTAAACATTCTTCATCCTTCTCTAGGACTTGTAATCAATCAAATTCATTGTATTATAACATAATCTAACCAAAAATAACTTTATACAAGCCATTTACTGCTTCAAAGCATTGGTTGTGGGTTCCTATCCCATTTGGGACCAGATTTCAATAAGTCTTTCTTCACACTTCTAAACATTCTTCATCCATCTCTAGGACTTGTAATCAATCAAATTCATTGTATTATAACATATTCTAACCCAAAATATTTAGATACAAGCCATTTACAGCCTCAAAGCATTGGTTGTGGGTTCTTATCCCATTTGGGACAAGATTTCAATAAGTCTTTCTTCACACTTCTAAACATTCTTCATCCTTCTCTAGGACTTGTAATCAATCAAATTCATTGTATTATAACATAATCTAACCAAAAATAACTTTATACAAGCCATTTACTGCTTCAAAGCATTGGTTGTGGGTTCTTATCCCATTTGGGACCAGATTTCAATAAGTCTTTCTTCACACTTCTAAACATTCTTCATCCATATCTAGCACTTGTAATCAATCAACTTCATTGTATTATAACATATTCTAACCCAAAGTAACTTTATACAAGCCATTTACTGCCTCAAAGCATTGGTTGTGTGTTCTTATCCCATTTGGGACAAGATTTCAAGAAGTCTTTCTTCACACTTCTAAACATTCTTCATCCATCTCTAGGACTTGTAATCAATCAAATTCATTGTATTATAACATAGTCTAACCAAAAATAACTTTACACAAGCCATTTACTGCTTCAAAGCATTGGTTGTGGGTTCTCATCCCATTTGGGACCAGATTTCAATAAGTCTTTCTTCACACTTCTAAACATTATTCATCCATCTCTAGGACTTGTAATCAATCAAATTCATTGTATTATAACATATTCTAACCCAAAATAACTTTATAAAAGCCATTTACTGCCTCAAAGCATTGGTTATGGGTTCTTATCCCATTTGGGACCAGATTTCAATAAGTCTTTTTCTTCACACTTCTAGACATTTCTTCATCCATCTCTAGCACTTGTTATCAATCAAATTCTTTATATTATAACATATTCTAACCCAAAATAGTTTTATACAACCCATTTACAGCCTCAAAACATTGGTTGTGGGTTCTTATCCCATTTGGGACCAAATTTCAACAAGTCTTTCTTCACACTTCGAAAGATTCTTCATCCATCTCTAGCACTTGTAATCAATCAAATTCATTGTATTATACCATATTCTAACCCAAAATAACTTTATACAAGCCATTTATAGCCTCAAAGCATTGGTTGTGGGTTCTTATCCCATTTGGGACCATATTTCAATAAGTCTTTTTTCTTTCTAAAGATTCTTCATCCATCTCTAGGGCTTGTAATCTATTAAATTCATTGTATTATAACATATTCTAACCCAAAATAAATTTATACAAGCCATTTACTGCCTCAAAGCATTGGTTGTGGGTTCTTATCCGATATGGGACTATATTTCAATAAGTCTTTCTTCACACTTCTAAACATTCTTCATTCACCTCTAAGGCTTGTAATCAATTAAATTCATTGTATTATAACATATTCTAACCCAAAAAAACTTTATACAAGCCATTTACTGCCTCCAAGCATTGGTTGTGGGTTCTTATCCCATATGGGACCAGATTTCAGTAAGTCTTTCTTCACACTTCTAAAGATTCTTCATCCATCTCTAGGGCTTGTAATCAATCAAATTAATTGTATTATAACATATTCTAACCCAAAATAACTTTATACAAGCCATTTACTGCCTCAAAGCATTGGTTGTGAGTTCTTATCCCATTTGGGACCATATTTCAATAAGTCTTTCTTCACACTTCTAAAGATTCTTCATCCATCTCTAGGGCTTGTAATCAATCCAATTCATTGTATTATAATATATTCTAACCCAAAATAACTTTATACAAGCCATTTACAGCCTCAAAGCATTGGTTGTGGGTTCTTATCCCATTTGGGACCAAATTTCAACAAGTCTTTCTTCACAATTCTAAAGATTCTTCATCCATCTCTAGCACTTGTAATCAATAAAATTAACTGTATAATAACATATTCTAACCCAAAATAACTTTATACAAGCCATTTACAGCCTCAAAGCATTGGTTGTGGGTTCTTATCCCATTTGGGACCAAATTTCAATAATTCTTTCTTCACACTTCTAAAGATTCTTCATCCATCTCTAGCACTTGTAATCAATCAAATTCATTGTATTATAACATATTCTAACCCAAAATAACTTTATACAATCCATTTATAGCCTCAAAGCATTGGTTGTGGGTTCTTATCCCATTTGGGACCAAATTTCAACAAGTCTTTCTTCACACTTCTAAAGATTCTTCATCCATCCCTAGCACTTGTAATCAATCAAATTCATTGTATTATAACATATTCTAACCCAAAATATTTAGATACAAGCCATTTACAGCCTCAAAGCATTGGTTGTGGGTTCTTATCCCATTTGGGACAAGATTTCAATAAGTCTTTCTTCACACTTCTAAACATTCTTCATCCTTCTCTAGGACTTGTAATCAATCAAATTCATTGTATTATAACATAATCTAACCAAAAATAACTTTATACAAGCCATTTACTGCTTCAAAGCATTGGTTGTGGGTTCTTATCCCATTTGGGACCAGATTTCAATAAGTCTTTCTTCACACTTCTAAACATTCTTCATCCATCTCTAGGACTTGTAATCAATCAAATTCATTTTATTATAACATATTATAACCCAAACTAACTTTATACAAGCCATTTACTGCCTCAAAGCATTGGTTGTGGGTTCTTATCCCATATGGGACCAAATTTCAATAAGTCTTTCTTCACACTTCTAAAGATTCTTCATCCATCTCTAGGGCTTGTAATCAATCAAATTAATTGTATTATAACATATTCTAACCCAAAATAACTTTATACAAGCCATTTACTGCCTCAAAGCATTGGTTGTGGGTTCTTATCCCATTTGGGACCATATTTCAATAAGTCTTTCTTCACACTTCTAAAGATTCTTCATCCATCTCTAGGGCTTGTAATCAATCCAATTCATTGTATTATAACATATTCTAACCCAAAATAACTTTATACAAGCCATTTACTGCCTCAAAGCATTGGTTGTGGGTTCTTATCCCATTTGGGACCAAATTTCAATAATTCTTTCTTCACACTTCTAAAGATTCTTCATCCATCTCTAGCACTTGTAATCAATCAAATTCATTGTATTATAACATATTCTAACCCAAAATAACTTTATACAATCCATTTATAGCCTCAAAGCATTGGTTGTGGGTTCTTATCCCATTTGGGACCAAATTTCAACAAGTCTTTCTTCACACTTCTAAAGATTCTTCATCCATCCCTAGCACTTGTAATCAATCAAATTCATTGTATTATAACATATTCTAACCCAAAATATTTAGATACAAGCCATTTACAGCCTCAAAGCATTGGTTGTGGGTTCTTATCCCATTTGGGACAAGATTTCAATAAGTCTTTCTTCACACTTCTAAACATTCTTCATCCTTCTCTAGGACTTGTAATCAATCAAATTCATTGTATTATAACATAATCTAACCAAAAATAACTTTATACAAGCCATTTACTGCTTCAAAGCATTGGTTGTGGGTTCTTATCCCATTTGGGACCAGATTTCAATAAGTCTTTCTTCACACTTCTAAACATTCTTCATCCATCTCTAGGACTTGTAATCAATCAAATTCATTTTATTATAACATATTATAACCCAAACTAACTTTATACAAGCCATTTACTGCCTCAAAGCATTGGTTGTGGGTTCTTATCCCATATGGGACCAAATTTCAATAAGTCTTTCTTCACACTTCTAAAGATTCTTCATCCATCTCTAGGGCTTGTAATCAATCAAATTAATTGTATTATAACATATTCTAACCCAAAATAACTTTATACAAGCCATTTACTGCCTCAAAGCATTGGTTGTGGGTTCTTATCCCATTTGGGACCATATTTCAATAAGTCTTTCTTCACACTTCTAAAGATTCTTCATCCATCTCTAGGGCTTGTAATCAATCCAATTCATTGTATTATAACATATTCTAACCCAAAATAACTTTATACAAGCCATTTACAGCCTCAAAGCATTGGTTGTGGGTTCTTATCCCATTTGGGACCAAATTTCAACAAGTCTTTCTTCACACTTCTAAAGATTCTTCATCCATCTCTAGCACTTGTAATCAATAAAATTAACTGTATAATAACATATTCTAACCCAAAATAACTTTATACAAGCCATTTACAGCCTCAAAGCATTGGTTGTGGGTTCTTATCCCATTTGGGACCAAATTTCAATAATTCTTTCTTCACACTTCTAAAGATTCTTCATCCATCTCTAGCACTTGTAATCAATCAAATTCATTGTATTATAACATATTCTAACCCAAAATAACTTTATACAATCCATTTACAGCCTCAAAGCATTGGTTGTGGGTTCTTATCCCATTTGGGACCAAATTTCAACAAGTCTTTCTTCACACTTCTAAAGATTCTTCATCCATCCCTAGGACTTGTAATCAATCAAATTCATTGTATTATAACATATTCTAACCCAAAATATTTAGATACAAGCCATTTACAGCCTCAAAGCATTGGTTGTGGGTTCTTATCCCATTTGGGACAAGATTTCAATAAGTCTTTCTTCACACTTCTAAACATTCTTCATCCTTCTCTAGGACTTGTAATCAATCAAATTCATTGTATTATAACATAATCTAACCAAAAATAACTTTATACAAGCCATTTACTGCTTCAAAGCATTGGTTGTGGGTTCTTATCCCATTTGGGACCAGATTTCAATAAGTCTTTCTTCACACTTCTAAACATTCTTCATCCATCTCTAGGACTTGTAATCAATCAAATTCATTTTATTATAACATATTCTAACCCAAACTAACTTTATACAAGCCATTTACTGCCTCAAAGCATTGGTTGTGGGTTCTTATCCCATATGGGACCAGATTTCAATAAGTCTTTCTTCACACTTCTAAAGATTCTTCATCCATCTCTAGGGCTTGTAATCAATCAAATTAATTGTATTATAACATATTTTAACCCAAAATAACTTTATAAAGGCCATTTACTGCCTCAAAGCATTGGTTGTGGGTTCTTATCCCATTTGGGACCAGATTTCAATAAGTCTTTCTTCACACTTCTAAAGATTCTTCATCCATCTCTAGGGCTTGTAATCAATCAAATTCATTGTATTATAACATATTCTAACCCAAAATAACTTTATACAAGCCATTTACAGCCTCAAAGCATTGGTTGTGGGTTCTTATCCCATTTGGGACCAAATTTCAATAATTCTTTCTTCACACTTCTAAAGATTCTTCATCCATCTCTAGCACTTGTAATCAATCAAATTCATTGTATTATAACATATTCTAACCCAAAATAACTTTATACAATCCATTTACAGCCTCAAAGCATTGGTTGTGGGTTCTTATCCCATTTGGGACCAAATTTCAACAAGTCTTTCTTCACACTTCTAAAGATTCTTCATCCATCCCTAGCACTTGTAATCAATCAAATTCATTGTATTATAACATATTCTAACCCAAAATATTTAGATACAAGCCATTTACAGCCTCAAAGCATTGGTTGTGGGTTCTTATCCCATTTGGGACAAGATTTCAATAAGTCTTTCTTCACACTTCTAAACATTCTTCATCCTTCTCTAGGACTTGTAATCAATCAAATTCATTGTATTATAACATAATCTAACCAAAAATAACTTTATACAAGCCATTTACTGCTTCAAAGCATTGGTTGTGGGTTCTTATCCCATTTGGGACCAGATTTCAATGTCTTTCTTCACACTTCTAAACATTCTTCATTCACCTCTAAGGCTTGTAATCAATTAAATTCATTGTATTATAACATATTCTAACCCAAAAAAACTTTATACAAGCCATTTACTGCCTCCAAGCATTGGTTGTGGGTTCTTATCCCATATGGGACCAGATTTCAGTAAGTCTTTCTTCACACTTCTAAAGATTCTTCATCCATCTCTAGGGCTTGTAATCAATCAAATTAATTGTATTATAACATATTCTAACCCAAAATAACTTTATACAAGCCATTTACTGCCTCAAAGCATTGGTTGTGAGTTCTTATCCCATTTGGGACCATATTTCAATAAGTCTTTCTTCACACTTCTAAAGATTCTTCATCCATCTCTAGGGCTTGTAATCAATCCAATTCATTGTATTATAATATATTCTAACCCAAAATAACTTTATACAAGCCATTTACAGCCTCAAAGCATTGGTTGTGGGTTCTTATCCCATTTGGGACCAAATTTCAACAAGTCTTTCTTCACAATTCTAAAGATTCTTCATCCATCTCTAGCACTTGTAATCAATAAAATTAACTGTATAATAACATATTCTAACCCAAAATAACTTTATACAAGCCATTTACAGCCTCAAAGCATTGGTTGTGGGTTCTTATCCCATTTGGGACCAAATTTCAATAATTCTTTCTTCACACTTCTAAAGATTCTTCATCCATCTCTAGCACTTGTAATCAATCAAATTCATTGTATTATAACATATTCTAACCCAAAATAACTTTATACAATCCATTTATAGCCTCAAAGCATTGGTTGTGGGTTCTTATCCCATTTGGGACCAAATTTCAACAAGTCTTTCTTCACACTTCTAAAGATTCTTCATCCATCCCTAGCACTTGTAATCAATCAAATTCATTGTATTATAACATATTCTAACCCAAAATATTTAGATACAAGCCATTTACAGCCTCAAAGCATTGGTTGTGGGTTCTTATCCCATTTGGGACAAGATTTCAATAAGTCTTTCTTCACACTTCTAAACATTCTTCATCCTTCTCTAGGACTTGTAATCAATCAAATTCATTGTATTATAACATAATCTAACCAAAAATAACTTTATACAAGCCATTTACTGCTTCAAAGCATTGGTTGTGGGTTCTTATCCCATTTGGGACCAGATTTCAATAAGTCTTTCTTCACACTTCTAAACATTCTTCATCCATCTCTAGGACTTGTAATCAATCAAATTCATTTTATTATAACATATTATAACCCAAACTAACTTTATACAAGCCATTTACTGCCTCAAAGCATTGGTTGTGGGTTCTTATCCCATATGGGACCAAATTTCAATAAGTCTTTCTTCACACTTCTAAAGATTCTTCATCCATCTCTAGGGCTTGTAATCAATCAAATTAATTGTATTATAACATATTCTAACCCAAAATAACTTTATACAAGCCATTTACTGCCTCAAAGCATTGGTTGTGGGTTCTTATCCCATTTGGGACCATATTTCAATAAGTCTTTCTTCACACTTCTAAAGATTCTTCATCCATCTCTAGGGCTTGTAATCAATCCAATTCATTGTATTATAACATATTCTAACCCAAAATAACTTTATACAAGCCATTTACAGCCTCAAAGCATTGGTTGTGGGTTCTTATCCCATTTGGGACCAAATTTCAACAAGTCTTTCTTCACACTTCTAAAGATTCTTCATCCATCTCTAGCACTTGTAATCAATAAAATTAACTGTATAATAACATATTCTAACCCAAAATAACTTTATACAAGCCATTTACAGCCTCAAAGCATTGGTTGTGGGTTCTTATCCCATTTGGGACCAAATTTCAATAATTCTTTCTTCACACTTCTAAACATTCTTCATCCATCTCTAGCACTTGTAATCAATCAAATTCATTGTATTATAACATATTCTAACCCAAAATAACTTTATACAATCCATTTACAGCCTCAAAGCATTGGTTGTGGGTTCTTATCCCATTTGGGACCAAATTTCAACAAGTCTTTCTTCACACTTCTAAAGATTCTTCATCCATCCCTAGGACTTGTAATCAATCAAATTCATTGTATTATAACATATTCTAACCCAAAATATTTAGATACAAGCCATTTACAGCCTCAAAGCATTGGTTGTGGGTTCTTATCCCATTTGGGACAAGATTTCAATAAGTCTTTCTTCACACTTCTAAACATTCTTCATCCTTCTCTAGGACTTGTAATCAATCAAATTCATTGTATTATAACATAATCTAACCAAAAATAAATTTATACAAGCCATTTACTGCTTCAAAGCATTGGTTGTGGGTTCTTATCCCATTTGGGACCAGATTTCAATAAGTCTTTCTTCACACTTCTAAACATTCTTCATCCATCTCTAGGACTTGTAATCAATCAAATTCATTTTATTATAACATATTCTAACCCAAACTAACTTTATACAAGCCATTTACTGCCTCAAAGCATTGGTTGTGGGTTCTTATCCCATATGGGACCAGATTTCAATAAGTCTTTCTTCACACTTCTAAAGATTCTTCATCCATCTCTAGGGCTTGTAATCAATCAAATTAATTGTATTATAACACATTTTAACCCAAAATAACTTTATACAAGCCATTTACTGCCTCAAAGCATTGGTTGTGGGTTCTTATCCCATTTGGGACCAGATTTCAATAAGTCTTTCTTCACACTTCTAAAGATTCTTCATCCATCTCTAGGGCTTGTAATCAATCAAATTCATTGTATTATAACATATTCTAACCCAAAATAACTTTATACAAGCCATTTACAGCCTCAAAGCATTGGTTGTGGGTTCTTATCCCATTTGGGACCAAATTTCAATAATTCTTTCTTCACACTTCTAAAGATTCTTCATCCATCTCTAGCACTTGTAATCAATCAAATTCATTGTATTATAACATATTCTAACCCAAAATAACTTTATACAATCCATTTACAGCCTCAAAGCATTGGTTGTGGGTTCTTATCCCATTTGGGACCAAATTTCAACAAGTCTTTCTTCACACTTCTAAAGATTCTTCATCCATCCCTAGCACTTGTAATCAATCAAATTCATTGTATTATAACATATTCTAACCCAAAATATTTAGATACAAGCCATTTACAGCCTCAAAGCATTGGTTGTGGGTTCTTATCCCATTTGGGACAAGATTTCAATAAGTCTTTCTTCACACTTCTAAACATTCTTCATCCTTCTCTAGGACTTGTAATCAATCAAATTCATTGTATTATAACATAATCTAACCAAAAATAACTTTATACAAGCCATTTACTGCTTCAAAGCATTGGTTGTGGGTTCTTATCCCATTTGGGACCAGATTTCAATAAGTCTTTCTTCACACTTCTAAACATTCTTCATCCATCTCTAGGACTTGTAATCAATCAAATTCATTTTATTATAACATATTCTAACCCAAACTAACTTTATACAAGCCATTTACTGCCTCAAAGCATTGGTTGTGGGTTCTTATCCCATATGGGACCAAATTTCAATAAGTCTTTCTTCACACTTCTAAAGATTCTTCATCCATCTCTAGGGCTTGTAATCAATCAAATTAATTGTATTATAACATATTCTAACCCAAAATAACTTTATACAAGCCATTTACTGCCTCAAAGCATTGGTTGTGGGTTCTTATCCCATTTGGGACCATATTTCAATAAGTCTTTCTTCACACTTCTAAAGATTCTTCATCCATCTCTAGGGCTTGTAATCAATCCAATTCATTGTATTATAACATATTCTAACCCAAAATAACTTTATACAAGCCATTTACAGCCTCAAAGCATTGGTTGTGGGTTCTTATCCCATTTGGGACCAAATTTCAACAAGTCTTTCTTCACACTTCTAAAGATTCTTCATCCATCCCTAGGACTTGTAATCAATCAAATTCATTGTATTATAACATATTCTAACCCAAAATATTTAGATACAAGCCATTTACAGCCTCAAAGCATTGGTTGTGGGTTCTTATCCCATTTGGGACAAGATTTCAATAAGTCTTTCTTCACACTTCTAAAGATTCTTCATCCATCTCTAGGGCTTGTAATCAATCCAATTCATTGTATTATAACATATTCTAACCCAAAATAACTTTATACAAGCCATTTACAGCCTCAAAGCATTGGTTGTGGGTTCTTATCCCATTTGGGACCAAATTTCAACAAGTCTTTCTTCACACTTCTAAAGATTCTTCATCCATCTCTAGCACTTGTAATCAATAAAATTAACTGTATAATAACATATTCTAACCCAAAATAACTTTATACAAGCCATTTACAGCCTCAAAGCATTGGTTGTGGGTTCTTATCCCATTTGGGACCAAATTTCAATAATTCTTTCTTCACACTTCTAAACATTCTTCATCCATCTCTAGCACTTGTAATCAATCAAATTCATTGTATTATAACATATTCTAACCCAAAATAACTTTATACAATCCATTTACAGCCTCAAAGCATTGGTTGTGGGTTCTTATCCCATTTGGGACCAAATTTCAACAAGTCTTTCTTCACACTTCTAAAGATTCTTCATCCATCCCTAGGACTTGTAATCAATCAAATTCATTGTATTATAACATATTCTAACCCAAAATATTTAGATACAAGCCATTTACAGCCTCAAAGCATTGGTTGTGGGTTCTTATCCCATTTGGGACAAGATTTCAATAAGTCTTTCTTCACACTTCTAAACATTCTTCATCCTTCTCTAGGACTTGTAATCAATCAAATTCATTGTATTATAACATAATCTAACCAAAAATAACTTTATACAAGCCATTTACTGCTTCAAAGCATTGGTTGTGGGTTCTTATCCCATTTGGGACCAGATTTCAATAAGTCTTTCTTCACACTTCTAAACATTCTTCATCCATCTCTAGGACTTGTAATCAATCAAATTCATTTTATTATAACATATTCTAACCCAAACTAACTTTATACAAGCCATTTACTGCCTCAAAGCATTGGTTGTGGGTTCTTATCCCATATGGGACCAGATTTCAATAAGTCTTTCTTCACACTTCTAAAGATTCTTCATCCATCTCTAGGGCTTGTAATCAATCAAATTAATTGTATTATAACACATTTTAACCCAAAATAACTTTATACAAGCCATTTACTGCCTCAAAGCATTGGTTGTGGGTTCTTATCCCATTTGGGACCAGATTTCAATAAGTCTTTCTTCACACTTCTAAAGATTCTTCATCCATCTCTAGGGCTTGTAATCAATCAAATTCATTGTATTATAACATATTCTAACCCAAAATAACTTTATACAAGCCATTTACAGCCTCAAAGCATTGGTTGTGGGTTCTTATCCCATTTGGGACCAAATTTCAATAATTCTTTCTTCACACTTCTAAAGATTCTTCATCCATCTCTAGCACTTGTAATCAATCAAATTCATTGTATTATAACATATTCTAACCCAAAATAACTTTATACAATCCATTTACAGCCTCAAAGCATTGGTTGTGGGTTCTTATCCCATTTGGGACCAAATTTCAACAAGTCTTTCTTCACACTTCTAAAGATTCTTCATCCATCCCTAGCACTTGTAATCAATCAAATTCATTGTATTATAACATATTCTAACCCAAAATATTTAGATACAAGCCATTTACAGCCTCAAAGCATTGGTTGTGGGTTCTTATCCCATTTGGGACAAGATTTCAATAAGTCTTTCTTCACACTTCTAAACATTCTTCATCCTTCTCTAGGACTTGTAATCAATCAAATTCATTGTATTATAACATAATCTAACCAAAAATAACTTTATACAAGCCATTTACTGCTTCAAAGCATTGGTTGTGGGTTCTTATCCCATTTGGGACCAGATTTCAATAAGTCTTTCTTCACACTTCTAAACATTCTTCATCCATCTCTAGGACTTGTAATCAATCAAATTCATTTTATTATAACATATTCTAACCCAAACTAACTTTATACAAGCCATTTACTGCCTCAAAGCATTGGTTGTGGGTTCTTATCCCATATGGGACCAAATTTCAATAAGTCTTTCTTCACACTTCTAAAGATTCTTCATCCATCTCTAGGGCTTGTAATCAATCAAATTAATTGTATTATAACATATTCTAACCCAAAATAACTTTATACAAGCCATTTACTGCCTCAAAGCATTGGTTGTGGGTTCTTATCCCATTTGGGACCATATTTCAATAAGTCTTTCTTCACACTTCTAAAGATTCTTCATCCATCTCTAGGGCTTGTAATCAATCCAATTCATTGTATTATAACATATTCTAACCCAAAATAACTTTATACAAGCCATTTACAGCCTCAAAGCATTGGTTGTGGGTTCTTATCCCATTTGGGACCAAATTTCAACAAGTCTTTCTTCACACTTCTAAAGATTCTTCATCCATCTCTAGCACTTGTAATCAATAAAATTAACTGTATAATAACATATTCTAACCCAAAATAACTTTATACAAGCCATTTACAGCCTCAAAGCATTGGTTGTGGGTTCTTATCCCATTTGGGACCAAATTTCAATAATTCTTTCTTCACACTTCAAAACATTCTACATCCATCTCTAGCACTTGTAATCAATCAAATTCATTGTATTATAACATATTCTAACCCAAAATAACTTTATACAATCCATTTACAGCCTCAAAGCATTGGTTGTGGGTTCTTATCCCATTTGGGACCAAATTTCAACAAGTCTTTCTTCACACTTCTAAAGATTCTTCATCCATCCCTAGCACTTGTAATCAATCAAATTCATTGTATTATAACATATTCTAACCCAAAATATTTAGATACAAGCCATTTACAGCCTCAAAGCATTGGTTGTGGGTTCTTATCCCATTTGGGACAAGATTTCAATAAGTCTTTCTTCACACTTCTAAACATTCTTCATCCTTCTCTAGGACTTGTAATCAATCAAATTCATTGTATTATAACATAATCTAACCAAAAATAACTTTATACAAGCCATTTACTGCTTCAAAGCATTGGTTGTGGGTTCTTATCCCATTTGGGACCAGATTTCAATAAGTCTTTCTTCACACTTCTAAACATTCTTCATCCATCTCTAGGACTTGTAATCAATCAAATTCATTTTATTATAACATATTCTAACCCAAACTAACTTTATACAAGCCATTTACTGCCTCAAAGCATTGGTTGTGGGTTCTTATCCCATATGGGACCAGATTTCAATAAGTCTTTCTTCACACTTGTAAAGATTCTTCATCCATCTCTAGGGCTTGTAATCAATCAAATTAATTGTATTATACCATATTCTAACCCAAAATAACTTTATACAAGCCATTTACTGCCTCAAAGCATTGGTTGTGGGTTCTTATCCCATTTGGGACCAGATTTCAATAAGTCTTTCTTCACACTTCTAAAGATTCTTCATCCATCTCTAGGGCTTGTAATCAATCAAATTCATTGTATTATAACATATTCTAACCCAAAATAACTTTATACAAGCCATTTACAGCCTCAAAGCATTGGTTGTGGGTTCTTATCCCATTTGGGACCAAATTTCAACAAGTCTTTCTTCACACTTCGAAAGATTCTTCATCCATCTCTAGCACTTGTAATCAATCAAATTCATTGTATTATAACATAATCTAACCAAAAATAACTTTATACAAGCCATTTACTGCTTCAAAGCATTGGTTGTGGGTTCTTATCCCATTTGGGACCAGATTTCAATAAGTCTTTCTTCACACTTCTAAACATTCTTCATCCATCTCTAGGACTTGTAATCAATCAAATTCATTTTATTATAACATATTCTAACCCAAACTAACTTTATACAAGCTATTTAGTGCCTCAAGGCATTGGTTGTGGGTTCTTATCCCATATGGGACCAGATTTCAATAAGTCTTTCTTCACACTTCTAAAGATTCTTCATCCATCTCTAGGGCTTGTAATCAATCAAATTAATTGTATTATAACATATTCTAACCCAAAATAACTTTATAAAAGCCATTTACTGCCTCAAAGCATTGGTTGTGGGTTCTTATCCCATTTGGGACCAGATTTCAATAAGTCTTTCTTCACACTTCTAAAGATTCTTCATCCATCTCTAGGGCTTGTAATCAATCAAATTCATTGTATTATAACATATTCTAACCCAAAATAACTTTATACAAGCCATTTACAGCCTCAAAGCATTGGTTGTGGGTTCTTATCCCATTTGGGACCAAATTTCAACAAGTCTTTCTTCACACTTCGAAAGATTCTTCATCCATCTCTAGCACTTGTAATCAATCAAATTCATTGTATTATACCATATTCTAACCCAAAATAACTTTATACAAGCCATTTATAGCCTCAAAGCATTGGTTGTGGGTTCTTATCCCATTTGGGACCATATTTCAATAAGTCTTTTTTCTTTCTAAAGATTCTTCATCCATCTCTAGGGCTTGTAATCAATTAAATTCATTGTATTATAACATATTCTAACCCAAAATAACTTTATACAAGCCATTTACTGCCTCAAAGCATTGGTTGTGGGTTCTTATCCCATTTGGGACCATATTTCAACAAGTCTTTCTTCACACTTCTAAAGATTCTTCATCCATCTCTAGGGCTTGTAATCAATCCAATTCATTGTATTATAACATATTCTAACCCAAAATAACTTTATACAAGCCATTTACAGCCTCAAAGCATTGGTTGTGGGTTCTTATCCCATTTGGGACCAAATTTCAACAAGTCTTTCTTCACACTTCTAAAGATTCTTCATCCATCTCTAGCACTTGTAATCAATAAAATTAACTGTATAATAACATATTCTAACCCAAAATAACTTTATACAAGCCATTTACAGCCTCAAAGCATTGGTTGTGGGTTCTTATCCCATTTGGGACCAAATTTCAATAATTCTTTCTTCACACTTCTAAACATTCTTCATCCATCTCTAGCACTTGTAATCAATCAAATTCATTGTATTATAACATATTCTAACCCAAAATAACTTTATACAATCCATTTACAGCCTCAAAGCATTGGTTGTGGGTTCTTATCCCATTTGGGACCAAATTTCAACAAGTCTTTCTTCACACTTCTAAAGATTCTTCATTCATCCCTAGCACTTGTAATCAATCAAATTCATTGTATTATAACATATTCTAACCCAAAATATTTAGATACAAGCCATTTACAGCCTCAAAGCATTGGTTGTGGGTTCTTATCCCATTTGGGACAAGATTTCAATAAGTCTTTCTTCACACTTCTAAACATTCTTCATCCATCTCTAGGACTTGTAATCAATCAAATTCATTTTATTATAACATATTCTAACCCAAACTAACTTTATACAAGCCATTTACTGCCTCAAAGCATTGGTTGTGGGTTCTTATCCCATTTGGGACCAGATTTCAATAAGTCTTTCTTCACACTTCTAAAGATTCTTCATCCATCTCTAGGGCTTGTAATCAATCAAATTCATTGTATTATAACATATTCTAACCCAAAATAATTTTATACAAGCCATTTACAGCCTCAAAGCATTGGTTGTGGGTTCTTATCCCATTTGGGACCAAATTTCAACAAGTCTTTCTTCACACTTCTAAAGATTCTTCATCCATCTCTAGCACTTGTAATCAATAAAATTAACTGTATAATAACATATTCTAACCCAAAATAACTTTATACAAGCCATTTACAGCCTCAAAGCATTGGTTGTGGGTTCTTATCCCATTTGGGACCAAATTTCAATAATTCTTTCTTCACACTTCAAAACATTCTACATCCATCTCTAGGACTTGTAATCAATCAAATTCATTTTATTATAACATATTCTAACCCAAACTAACTTTATACAAGCCATTTACTGCCTCAAAGCATTGGTTGTGGGTTCTTATCCCATATGGGACCAGATTTCAATAAGTCTTTCTTCACACTTCTAAAGATTCTTCATCCATCTCTAGGGCTTGTAATCAATCAAATTAATTGTATTATAACATATTCTAACCAAAAATAACTTTATACAAGCCATTTACTGCTTCAAAGCATTGGTTGTGGGTTCTTATCCCATTTGGGACAAGATTTCAATAAGTCTTTCTTCACACTTCTAAACATTCTTCATCCATCTCTAGGACTTGTAATCAATCAAATTCATTTTATTATAACATATTCTAACCCAAACTAACTTTATACAAGCCATTTACTGCCTCAAAGCATTGGTTGTGGGTTCTTATCCCATATGGGACCAGATTTCAATAAGTCTTTCTTCACACTTCTAAAGATTCTTCATCCATCTCTAGGGCTTGTAATCAATCAAATTCATTGTATTATAACATAATCTAACCAAAAATAACTTTATACAAGCCATTTACTGCTTCAAAGCATTGGTTGTGGGTTCTTATCCCATTTGGGACCAGATTTCAATAAGTCTTTCTTCACACTTCTAAACATTCTTCATCCATCTCTAGGACTTGTAATCAATCAAATTCATTTTATTATAACATATTCTAACCCAAACTAACTTTATACAAGCCATTTACTGCCTCAAAGCATTGGTTGTGGGTTCTTATCCCATATGGGACCAGATTTCAATAAGTCTTTCTTCACACTTCTAAAGATTCTTCATCCATCTCTAGGGCTTGTAATCAATCAAATTAATTGTATTATAACATATTTTAACCCAAAATAACTTTATACAAGCCATTTACTGCCTCAAAGCATTGGTTGTGGGTTCTTATCCCATTTGGGACCAGATTTCAATAAGTCTTTCTTCACACTTCTAAAGATTCTTCATCCATCTCTAGGGCTTGTAATCAATCAAATTCATTGTATTATAACATATTCTAACCCAAAATAACTTTATACAAGCCATTTACAGCCTCAAAGCATTGGTTGTGGGTTCTTATCCCATTTGGGACCAAATTTCAATAATTCTTTCTTCACACTTCTAAAGATTCTTCATCCATCTCTAGCACTTGTAATCAATCAAATTCATTGTATTATAACATATTCTAACCCAAAATAACTTTATACAATCCATTTACAGCCTCAAAGCATTGGTTGTGGGTTCTTATCCCATTTGGGACCAAATTTCAACAAGTCTTTCTTCACACTTCTAAAGATTCTTCATCCATCCCTAGCACTTGTAATCAATCAAATTCATTGTATTATAACATATTCTAACCCAAAATATTTAGATACAAGCCATTTACAGCCTCAAAGCATTGGTTGTGGGTTCTTATCCCATTTGGGACAAGATTTCAATAAGTCTTTCTTCACACTTCTAAACATTCTTCATCCTTCTCTAGGACTTGTAATCAATCAAATTCATTGTATTATAACATAATCTAACCAAAAATAACTTTATACAAGCCATTTACTGCTTCAAAGCATTGGTTGTGGGTTCTTATCCCATTTGGGACCAGATTTCAATAAGTCTTTCTTCACACTTCTAAACATTCTTCATCCATCTCTAGGACTTGTAATCAATCAAATTCATTTTATTATAACATATTCTAACCCAAACTAACTTTATACAAGCCATTTACTGCCTCAAAGCATTGGTTGTGGGTTCTTATCCCATATGGGACCAAATTTCAATAAGTCTTTCTTCACACTTCTAAAGATTCTTCATCCATCTCTAGGGCTTGTAATCAATCAAATTAATTGTATTATAACATATTCTAACCCAAAATAACTTTATACAAGCCATTTACTGCCTCAAAGCATTGGTTGTGGGTTCTTATCCCATTTGGGACCATATTTCAATAAGTCTTTCTTCACACTTCTAAAGATTCTTCATCCATCTCTAGGGCTTGTAATCAATCCAATTCATTGTATTATAACATATTCTAACCCAAAATAACTTTATACAAGCCATTTACAGCCTCAAAGCATTGGTTGTGGGTTCTTATCCCATTTGGGACCAAATTTCAACAAGTCTTTCTTCACACTTCTAAAGATTCTTCATCCATCTCTAGCACTTGTAATCAATAAAATTAACTGTATAATAACATATTCTAACCCAAAATAACTTTATACAAGCCATTTACAGCCTCAAAGCATTGGTTGTGGGTTCTTATCCCATTTGGGACCAAATTTCAATAATTCTTTCTTCACACTTCAAAACATTCTACATCCATCTCTAGCACTTGTAATCAATCAAATTCATTGTATTATAACATATTCTAACCCAAAATAACTTTATACAATCCATTTACAGCCTCAAAGCATTGGTTGTGGGTTCTTATCCCATTTGGGACCAAATTTCAACAAGTCTTTCTTCACACTTCTAAAGATTCTTCATCCATCCCTAGGACTTGTAATCAATCAAATTCATTGTATTATAACATATTCTAACCCAAAATATTTAGATACAAGCCATTTACAGCCTCAAAGCATTGGTTGTGGGTTCTTATCCCATTTGGGACAAGATTTCAATAAGTCTTTCTTCACACTTCTAAACATTCTTCATCCTTCTCTAGGACTTGTAATCAATCAAATTCATTGTATTATAACATAATCTAACCAAAAATAACTTTATACAAGCCATTTACTGCTTCAAAGCATTGGTTGTGGGTTCTTATCCCATTTGGGACCAGATTTCAATAAGTCTTTCTTCACACTTCTAAACATTCTTCATCCATCTCTAGGACTTGTAATCAATCAAATTCATTTTATTATAACATATTCTAACCCAAACTAACTTTATACAATCCATTTACTGCCTCAAAGCATTGGTTGTGGGTTCTTATCCCATATGGGACCAGATTTCAATAAGTCTTTCTTCACACTTGTAAAGATTCTTCATCCATCTCTAGGGCTTGTAATCAATCAAATTAATTGTATTATAACATATTCTAACCCAAAATAACTTTATACAAGCCATTTACTGCCTCAAAGCATTGGTTGTGGGTTCTTATCCCATTTGGGACCAGATTTCAATAAGTCTTTCTTCACACTTCTAAAGATTCTTCATCCATCTCTAGGGCTTGTAATCAATCAAATTCATTGTATTATAACATATTCTAACCCAAAATAACTTTATACAAGCCATTTACAGCCTCAAAGCATTGGTTGTGGGTTCTTATCCCATTTGGGACCAAATTTCAACAAGTCTTTCTTCACACTTCGAAAGATTCTTCATCCATCTCTAGCACTTGTAATCAATCAAATTCATTGTATTATAACATAATCTAACCAAAAATAACTTTATACAAGCCATTTACTGCTTCAAAGCATTGGTTGTGGGTTCTTATCCCATTTGGGACCAGATTTCAATAAGTCTTTCTTCACACTTCTAAACATTCTTCATCCATCTCTAGGACTTGTAATCAATCAAATTCATTTTATTATAACATATTCTAACCCAAACTAACTTTATACAAGCTATTTAGTGCCTCAAGGCATTGGTTGTGGGTTCTTATCCCATATGGGACCAGATTTCAATAAGTCTTTCTTCACACTTCTAAAGATTCTTCATCCATCTCTAGGGCTTGTAATCAATCAAATTAATTGTATTATAACATATTCTAACCCAAAATAACTTTATAAAAGCCATTTACTGCCTCAAAGCATTGGTTGTGGGTTCTTATCCCATTTGGGACCAGATTTCAATAAGTCTTTCTTCACACTTCTAAAGATTCTTCATCCATCTCTAGGGCTTGTAATCAATCAAATTCATTGTATTATAACATATTCTAACCCAAAATAACTTTATACAAGCCATTTACAGCCTCAAAGCATTGGTTGTGGGTTCTTATCCCATTTGGGACCAAATTTCAACAAGTCTTTCTTCACACTTCGAAAGATTCTTCATCCATCTCTAGCACTTGTAATCAATCAAATTCATTGTATTATACCATATTCTAACCCAAAATAACTTTATACAAGCCATTTATAGCCTCAAAGCATTGGTTGTGGGTTCTTATCCCATTTGGGACCATATTTCAATAAGTCTTTTTTCTTTCTAAAGATTCTTCATCCATCTCTAGGGCTTGTAATCAATTAAATTCATTGTATTATAACATATTCTAACCCAAAATAACTTTATACAAGCCATTTACTGCCTCAAAGCATTGGTTGTGGGTTCTTATCCCATTTGGGACCATATTTCAACAAGTCTTTCTTCACACTTCTAAAGATTCTTCATCCATCTCTAGGGCTTGTAATCAATCCAATTCATTGTATTATAACATATTCTAACCCAAAATAACTTTATACAAGCCATTTACAGCCTCAAAGCATTGGTTGTGGGTTCTTATCCCATTTGGGACCAAATTTCAACAAGTCTTTCTTCACACTTCTAAAGATTCTTCATCCATCTCTAGCACTTGTAATCAATAAAATTAACTGTATAATAACATATTCTAACCCAAAATAACTTTATACAAGCCATTTACAGCCTCAAAGCATTGGTTGTGGGTTCTTATCCCATTTGGGACCAAATTTCAATAATTCTTTCTTCACACTTCTAAACATTCTTCATCCATCTCTAGCACTTGTAATCAATCAAATTCATTGTATTATAACATATTCTAACCCAAAATAACTTTATACAATCCATTTACAGCCTCAAAGCATTGGTTGTGGGTTCTTATCCCATTTGGGACCAAATTTCAACAAGTCTTTCTTCACACTTCTAAAGATTCTTCATTCATCCCTAGCACTTGTAATCAATCAAATTCATTGTATTATAACATATTCTAACCCAAAATATTTAGATACAAGCCATTTACAGCCTCAAAGCATTGGTTGTGGGTTCTTATCCCATTTGGGACAAGATTTCAATAAGTCTTTCTTCACACTTCTAAACATTCTTCATCCATCTCTAGGACTTGTAATCAATCAAATTCATTTTATTATAACATATTCTAACCCAAACTAACTTTATACAAGCCATTTACTGCCTCAAAGCATTGGTTGTGGGTTCTTATCCCATTTGGGACCAGATTTCAATAAGTCTTTCTTCACACTTCTAAAGATTCTTCATCCATCTCTAGGGCTTGTAATCAATCAAATTCATTGTATTATAACATATTCTAACCCAAAATAATTTTATACAAGCCATTTACAGCCTCAAAGCATTGGTTGTGGGTTCTTATCCCATTTGGGACCAAATTTCAACAAGTCTTTTTTCACAATTCTAAACATTCTTCATCCATCTCTAGCACTTGTAATCAATAAAATTAACTGTATAATAACATATTCTAACCCAAAATAACTTTATACATGCCATTTACAGCCTCAAAGTATTGGTTGTGGGTTCTTATCCCATTTGGGACCAAATTTCAATAATTCTTTCTTCACACTTCTAAACATTCTTCATCCATCTCTAGGACTTGTATTCAATCAAATTCATTGTATTATAACATATTCTAACCTAAAATAACTTTATACAAGCCATTTACTGCCTCAAAGCATTGGTTGTGGGTTCTTATCCCATTTCGGACCAGATTTCAATAAGTCTTTCTTCACACTTCTAAACATTATTCATCCACCTCTAAGGCTTGTAATCAATTAAATTCATTGTATTATAAGATATTCTAACCCAAAATAACTTTATACAAGCCATTTACTGCCTCAAAGCATTGGTTGTGGGTTCTTATTCCATATGGGACCAGATTTCAATAAGTCTTTCTTCACACTTCTAAAGATTCTTCATCCAGCTCTAGGGCTTGTAATCAATCAAATTAATTGTATTATAACATATTCTAACCCAAAATAACTTTATACAAGCCATTTACTGCCTCAAAGCATTGGTTGTGGGTTCTTATCCCATTTGGGACCAAATTTCAATAATTCTTTCTTCACACTTCTAAATATTCTTCATCCATCTCTAGGACTTGTAATCAATCAAATTCATTGTATTATAACAAATTCTAACCCAAAATAACTTTATACAAGCCATTTACTGCCTCAAAGCAATGGTTGTGGGTTCTTATCCCATTTGGGACCAGATTTCAACAAGTCTTTCTTCACACTTCTAAACATTCTTCATCCATCTCTAGCACTTGTAATCAATCAAATTAATTGTATTATAACATATTCTAACCCAAAATAACTTTATACAATCCATTTACAGCCTCAAAGCATTGGTTGTGAGTTCTTATCCCATTTGGGACCAAATTTCAACAAGTCTTTCTTCACACTTCTAAAGATTCTTCATCCATCCCTAGCACTTGTAATCAATCAAATTCATTGTATTATAACATATTCTAACCCAAAATATTTAGATACAAGCCATTTACAGCCTCAAAGCATTGGTTGTGGGTTCTTATCCCATTTGGGACCAAATTTCAACAAGTCTTTCTTCACACTTCTAAAGATTCTTCATCCATCTCTAGCACTTGTAATCAATAAAATTAACTGTATAATAACATATTCTAACCCAAAATAACTTTATACAAGCCATTTACAGCCTCAAAGCATTGGTTGTGGGTTCTTATCCCATTTGGGACCAAATTTCAATAATTCTTTCTTCACACTTCTAAACATTCTTCATCCATCTCTAGCACTTGTAATCAATCAAATTCATTGTATTATAACATATTCTAACCCAAAATAACTTTATACAATCCATTTACAGCCTCAAAGCATTGGTTGTGGGTTCTTATCCCATTTGGGACCAAATTTCAACAAGTCTTTCTTCACACTTCTAAAGATTCTTCATTCATCCCTAGCACTTGTAATCAATCAAATTCATTGTATTATAACATATTCTAACCCAAAATATTTAGATACAAGCCATTTACAGCCTCAAAGCATTGGTTGTGGGTTCTTATCCCATTTGGGACAAGATTTCAATAAGTCTTTCTTCACACTTCTAAACATTCTTCATCCTTCTCTAGGACTTGTAATCAATCAAATTCATTGTATTATAACATAATCTAACCAAAAATAACTTTATACAAGCCATTTACTGCTTCAAAGCATTGGTTGTGGGTTCTTATCCCATTTGGGACCAGATTTCAATAAGTCTTTCTTCACACTTCTAAACATTCTTCATCCATCTCTAGGACTTGTAATCAATCAAATTCATTTTATTATAACATATTCTAACCCAAACTAACTTTATACAAGCTATTTAGTGCCTCAAGGCATTGGTTGTGGGTTCTTATCCCATATGGGACCAGATTTCAATAAGTCTTTCTTCACACTTCTAAAGATTCTTCATCCATCTCTAGGGCTTGTAATCAATCAAATTAATTGTATTATAACATATTCTAACCCAAAATAACTTTATACAAGCCATTTACAGCCTCAAAGCATTGGTTGTGGGTTCTTATCCCATTTGGGACCAAATTTCAACAAGTCTTTTTTCACAATTCTAAACATTCTTCATCCATCTCTAGCACTTGTAATCAATAAAATTAACTGTATAATAACATATTCTAACCCAAAATAACTTTATACAAGCCATTTACAGCCTCAAAGTATTGGTTGTGGGTTCTTATCCCATTTGGGACCAAATTTCAATAATTCTTTCTTCACACTTCTAAACATTCTTCATCCATCTCTAGGACTTGTATTCAATCAAATTCATTGTATTATAACATATTCTAACCTAAAATAACTTTATACAAGCCATTTACTGCCTCAAAGCATTGGTTGTGGGTTCTTATCCCATTTCGGACCAGATTTCAATAAGTCTTTCTTCACACTTCTAAACATTCTTCATCCACCTCTAAGGCTTGTAATCAATTAAATTCATTGTATTATAAGATATTCTAACCCAAAATAACTTTATACAAGCCATTTACTGCCTCAAAGCATTGGTTGTGGGTTCTTATTCCATATGGGACCAGATTTCAATAAGTCTTTCTTCACACTTCTAAAGATTCTTCATCCAGCTCTAGGGCTTGTAATCAATCAAATTAATTGTATTATAACATATTCTAACCCAAAATAACTTTATACAAGCCATTTACTGCCTCAAAGCAATGGTTGTGGGTTCTTATCCCATTTGGGACCAGATTTCAACAAGTCTTTCTTCACACTTCTAAACATTCTTCATCCATCTCTAGCACTTGTAATCAATCAAATTAATTGTATTATAACATATTCTAACCCAAAATAACTTTATACAATCCATTTACAGCCTCAAAGCATTGGTTGTGAGTTCTTATCCCATTTGGGACCAAATTTCAATAAGTCTTTCTTCACACTTCTAAAGATTCTTCATCCATCCCTAGCACTTGTAATCAATCAAATTCATTGTATTATAACATATTCTAACCCAAAATATTTAGATACAAGCCATTTACAGCCTCAAAGCATTGGTTGTGGGTTCTTATCCCATTTGGGACAAGATTTCAATAAGTCTTTCTTCACACTTCTAAACATTCTTCATCCTTCTCTAGGACTTGTAATCAATCAAATTCATGGTATTATAACATAATCTAACCAAAAATAACTTTATACAAGCCATTTACTGCTTCAAAGCATTGGTTGTGGGTTCTTATCCCATTTGGGACCAGATTTTAATAAGTCTTTCTTCACACTTCTAAACATTCTTCATCCATCTCTAGGACTTGTAATCAATCAAATTCATTTTATTATAACATATTCTAACCCAAACTAACTTTATACAAGCCATTTACTGCCTCAAAGCATTGGTTGTGGGTTCTTATCCCATATGGGACCAGATTTCAATAAGTCTTTCTTCACACTTCTAAAGATTCTTCATCCATCTCTAGGGCTTGTAATCAATCAAATTAATTGTATTATAACATGTTCTAACCCAAAATAACTTTATACAAGCCATTTACTGACTCAAAGCATTGGTTGTGGGTTCTTATCCCATTTGGGACCATATTTCAATAAGTCTTTCTTCACACTTCTAAAGATTCTTTATCCATCTCTAGGGCTTGTAATCAATCAAATTCATTGTATTATAACATATTCTAACCCAAAATAACTTTATACAAGCCATTTACAGCCTCAAAGCATTGGTTGTGGGTTCTTATCCCATTTGGGACCAAATTTCAACAAGTCTTTTTTCACAATTCTAAACATTCTTCATCCATCTTTAGCACTTGTAATCAATAAAATTAACTGTATAATAACATATTCTAACCCAAAATAACTTTATACAAGCCATTTACAGCCTCAAAGTATTGGTTGTGGGTTCTTATCCCATTTGGGACCAAATTTCAATAATTCTTTCTTCACACTTCTAAACATTCTTCATCCATCTCTAGGACTTGTATTCAATCAAATTCATTGTATTATAACATATTCTAACCCAAAATAACTTTATACAAGCCATTTACTGCCTCAAAGCATTGGTTGTGGGTTCTTATCCCATTTGGGACCAGATTTCAATAAGTCTTTCTTCACACTTCTAAACATTCTTCATCCACCTCTAAGGCTTGTAATCAATTAAATTCATTGTATTATAACATATTCTAACCCAAAATAACTTTATACAAGCCATTTACAGCCTCAAAGCATTGGTTGTGGGTTCTTATCCCATTTGGGACCAAATTTCTGTAAGTTTTCGAAAGGAATTAGAGAAGATTAAGAACAAGTGAGTTTGAGGAAGATTTGAAGAAGAATGCGAGTTTGAAAGGTGAGAGAAGTGTGGTGAAGAAAGAGAGTTCTTCTCTTTTCATACATATAAAAATGACCTAGATACAAACTATATATGGACACTACAAAGAGTATAAAATAATAACAAATATACAAGATATTTTGGCTTCAAGGTTCTAGTGAAAGCGACGGGTCCATGTTGTGTCTCTTCTTAAACAATCACGTGAGTGTCTCTTGTTTTGAAGCTCCAACGGTCACAACACATAGGGGAAGGATCTAGATGCTCATTTCTTCTTCTTCGCAACATTAAACGGGCCTCTTTATTGGACTGGACAATGAGGCTTGAGGTGATGTCGAGGCTGTACGGATGGGCTTGTACGGATGGGCTTGTACGGACGAGGTTGTACGGACGGTCGTGGCTCGAGGCACTCGATCGCGGATGTGATCATCTCTCGATCCCGGACATGATCATCTCGAACATGATCATTTCTATATCCAATTTACACTCCCCCTCAAGTTTAACATTTAAGAAGGTCTTTAAGGTTAAACTTGAACCTATAATCACTCACCTGATTAAAAACCTTAGTATAGAAAACCACTTGGGAAAAACTATACATAAGGGAAAAAGAGTGTGAGTGTTATGGTTTGGTGAGATCAACAAGGCCGAGCTTGGAGTGTATATAATCACACACTTGTGGACTAGCCGCTTTGGTGAAGATGTCCGCGAGTTGTTCCGAGCTCTCGGTATAGCATGGTAAGATGACTCCAAGACCAACTTGTTCTCTAACTTTGTGACAATCTACTTCGATGTGCTTTGTTCTTTCGTGGAACACCGAGTTGGATGCAATGTGTATTGCGGCTTGGTTGTCACAATGCATTGTGATTGGCTTTGATGACTCAACTCCCAAGTCTTTAAGAAGTGCCTTAAGCCAAATTAACTCGGTTGTGAGCTTCCTCATGGCACGATACTCGGACTCGGCACTATACATAGAGACCACCTTTTGCTTCTTACTCTTCCAAGTCACCAAGTTCCCTCCAATGAATGTGCAATAGCCGGTTGTCGAGCGCCTATCTCCATGATCTCCAGCATAATCCGCATCACAATACCCCACTAGCTCCGTGTTCTTGTTGCACCCCATCCATATGCCTTGACCCGGTGCACCCTTGAGATACTTAAGTATGCGGTTCACCATGTTCCAATGATGCACCGTTGGGGCTTGCATATGTTGACTCACCTGGTTCACGGAATAGCAAATGTCAGGTCTAGTAATTGTTAAGTAAATAAGCTTACCCACTAGACGTCGATATTGTGATGCATCTTCATATGGCTCATTTCCTTTCTCCCCCTCTCGGTTAACTTGGAAATCCACTTCTAGTGGTGATGCCACCGGTCTTGAACCTAATTTACCAACTTCATTCAAAAGGTCAAGTGTATATTTTCGTTGAGATATAAATAAACCTTCCTTAGATCTACAAACTTCAATACCAAGAAAATACTTAAGTTCACCAAGATCTTTAATATCAAAAACAGATTTTAGAAAGGATTTGGTGTCTTGTATCCCTACCTTGTCATTCCCGGATATGATGATATCATCCACATATACAAGAATGACTACAATACCTTCTTGGCTAGTGATTGTGAATAGGGTATGATCGGCTTCGGACCTCTTGAAACCTCGTTCCATCAAAGTGTTGCTCAACTTGTGATACCACGCTCGAGGGGATTGCTTTAATCCATATATGGCCTTGTTGAGTTTGAATACCTTCCCGGATTCAATAGTGTCCTCTAGACCCGGTGGTGGTCTCATATACACCTCATCTTCTAACTCGCCTTGTAGAAAAGCATTCTTAACGTCCATTTGCCATAATTCCCATTCTAAGTTAACGGCCAAAGATAGCACAACTCGAATGGTATGGAGTTTGGCTACCGGAGCAAAAGTATCAAGATAGTCTTCTCCATATGTTTGTGTGAATCCCCTTGCTACAAGTCGAGCCTTGTAACGTTCAATCTCTCCATTACTTTTGTACTTGATCGTAAAGATCCACCGTGAAGTGACCGCTTTCTTTCCCTTTGGTAACTCGGCTTCATTCCATGTATGATTGTCTTCCATGGCTTTAACTTCATTGTTTACCGCATCTCTCCATTCTTTATGATCTTTAGCTTCATCATAGCTTTGGGGAATCCAATGTGAATCTACTTGGGTAAGATAGACTTGATATTCCATCGGCAAGTGAGCTAGAGTACACACGGCTTGTATTGGATGAGCCACGGCTACGTTGTTGTAATACACCCGAGTGTTTTTCCAGTTTGAGGGATGAGACTTGATGCGTTCACTTCTTCTTAATTCAATAATTTCTTCTTGAGGTTGTTCTCCTTGATCCACATCAATAGACTCCTCTTGTGTAGGATCTTCTTCTTCACTTAGTGAATTTAAACCCTCTTCGCCCTCACTATACTCATGATCAAGTCCATCATCACCATGATCTAATGGTTCTTCTTCATGATGTGTGTCACTTGCACTTGCTTCTTGATCATTTGTTACTTGATCCGAGGTGGATGTCTTGGTAGACCCATTCTTGTCTTGGAAGCTATCTAGACCGAGCTTCTCCAGGATTACTCGAAGGTTTGTTGCACGATCGGAAGGTGATTGAGATAAGTTCTTGAGTTCATCCCAATTCCTCTTGTCATAGTACCCACTTGATTCTACAAACTTCACATCTCTAGAAACCAATACTCTTCTAGCTTCCGGATCATAACACTTGTACCCTTTTTGTGTTGAGGAGTAGCCTATAAGCATGCACTTAGTGCTCTTGGCCTCCAACTTGTTACGTAACTCTCCTGGTTTTAACACATAACAAACACATCCAAACACACGTAAGTGACTAATAGATGGTTTAGTTTTATTAAGAATTTCAAAGGGAGAGAGATCGCTTAGTATTTTTGTTGGTGTGCGATTGATCAAGTAGCATGCGGCTACTACGGCATCTCCCCAAAATCTCTTTGGCACATTTGTATGAAACATCATTGATCGGGACACCTCCATGAGATGACGGTTCTTTCTCTCGGCCACTCCATTTTGTTGTGGTGTATACGGGCAACTTGTTTGTTGAATGATCCCATGTTTAGCTAAATGTTGTTTGAATGCATGACTTGTGTACTCCCCACCATTATCTGATCTCAAAATCTTAATCTTGGCATTATAGTGGTTAGTCACATAATTTTGAAAACTTATAAAGGCCTCAAGAACTCTATCCTTTGAAGGTAACAAAGTTAACCAAGTATACTTGGATTTTTCATCAATAAAAGTCACATAATACTTTTGATTTTCTCTAGATAAACAAGGTGATGTCCACACATCCGAGTGAATCAAATCAAAACAATTCTCATAAATAGTACTTGATTTAGGATAAACACTTTTGCAATGTTTGCCAAGAATACAAGCTTCACAATCATCATTTTTAAAAGACATATTAGGCAACATAAGATTTAAAGCACGAGAGTGAGGGTGACCAAGTCTAGCATGCCAAATTGCACTATTAGCACTAACAAGAATAGAACTAAAGCAAGAAGGTAAAGTAGGGGATAGTTTCAAGTCCTCAAGCACATATAAGCCATCTTTAGTGGCTCCATGGCCAAGCACCTTACTCGTTTCAATATCCTGAAAATGAATATTGTGAGGACCAAATATTGCATAACAATTCAAATCGGTAGTAGCTTTCTTAACGGATAACAAGTTTGAAGTAAAGCTAGGCATATAAAAAGCTTTAGATTTCTTATCAAACAATTCTAAATCTCCTACTCCTTTAACCGGTACTTTAGTTCCATTAGCAATAACCACATTTCCAATAGCCGGTTTAATGTCACTAATTAACTTAGAGTCACTAATCATATGGTGAGATGCTCCGGAATCAACAATAAGCGGTTTTAAAGTGTTGAGAGCAAGAGTAGCCTTACCGGACGACTCCTTGAGAGCTTTGATGAGTGCATCGAGGTCAGACCTCCTCACCAAGTCAGAAGACGCGGCCATGGCTGCTCCACTCTCCGCAAGAATTTGTACCTTTGTCTCTGGAGCTTGGATCTCACCGGAAACGCTTGCTTGATTAGCCCTTGGTTCTCGGTTGTCTTCTCTTGGGCGAAGGTGTGGGTAAAGTACCCAACACTTATCCTTGATATGACCCGGTTTCTTGCAATGGTGACAAGTAGGAATGTTCCTCTTGTTGTTGTTGTTGTTGTGTCCTCGGTAGTAGCTCTTGTTAGCCGACACTAGCTCCACATTGTTAGCCGACACAAGCTCCCCCTTACCACCAAACAAACCCATGGACCCGTGTTCTCGTTGAACTTGAGAACACACCTCATCAAGACTTGGAAGCTTGTCGGACCGAAGAATATGTTTGATGAGGTCATTGTAAGAAGGATTTAAAGTCAAGAGAAGACCGAACACCTTATCTTGCTCACGACGTTCGTTGATGACCACCGGATCCACCGAGCTTGGTCTCAACATTTCAAGCTCTGCCCAAAGAGATCTAAACTTTCCAAAATGCTTGGTAAACTCCATGTCCTCTTGGTTGAGGTTGTTGATAGCACGTTTGACTTCAAAAACCCGGTTCAAGTTAGTAACATTTCCAAAAACATTCTTGAGTGTATCCCACAACTCCTTTGCCGTCTCACAATATGAGTATGCTTCAAGAATAGGCGCCTCTAGAGAGTTTTGAATGAGCCCCAAAACGGTTTGGTCTTCTTGAAACCACTTCACCTCGTCGCAAGGGACAATCTCCTTGCCATCTTCACTTTCCTTTGGAGCTTCACCTTTCTCAATGTGACTCCAAAGTCCACGACCACACAAGGCCGTCTTTGTGGTCCTCGCCCACAACAAATAGTTACCTCCCTTGAGAGTAACCGGAATAACCAAATTCTTCATGACATCCATGACCAAAAATTTCAAGAACAAGCTTCAAGCTTTCAAAATCTTAGAAACCGAAAGAAGAAATTGTACTTAGAGAACGAGAATAGCTAGGATCTTAGGAACCTGGCTCTGATACCATGTAAGTTTTCGAAAGGAATTAGAGAAGATTAAGAACAAGTGAGTTTGAGGAAGATTTGAAGAAGAATGCGAGTTTGAAAGGTGAGAGAAGTGTGGTGAAGAAAGAGAGTTCTTCTCTTTTCATACATATAAAAATGACCTAGATACAAACTATATATGGACACTACAAAGAGTATAAAATAATAACAAATATACAAGATATTTTGGCTTCAAGGTTCGAGTGAAAGCGACGGGTCCATGTTGTGTCTCTTCTTAAACAATCACGTGAGTGTCTCTTGTTTTGAAGCTCCAACGGTCACAACACATAGGGGAAGGATCTAGATGCTCATTTCTTCTTCTTCGCAACCTTAAACGGGCCTCTTTATTGGACTGGACAATGAGGCTTGAGGTGATGTCGAGGCTGTACGGATGGGCTTGTACGGATGGGCTTGTACGGACGAGGTTGTACGGACGGTCGTGGCTCGAGGCACTCGATCGCGGATGTGATCATCTCTCGATCCCGGACATGATCATCTCGAACATGATCATTTCTATATCCAATTTACAAAAATAACTTTATACAAGCCATTTACTGCCTCAAAGCATTGGTTGTGGGTTCTTAACCCATTTGGGACCAGATTTCAATAAGTATTTCTTCACACTTTTAAAGATTCTTCATCCATCTCTAGGGCTTGTAATCAATCAAATTCATTGTATTATAACATATTCTAACCCAAAATAACTTTATACAAGCCATTTACAGCCTCAAAGCATTGGTTGTGGGTTCTTATCCCATTTGGGACCAAATTTCAACAAGTCTTTCTTCACACTTCTAAAGATTCTTCATCCATCTCTAGCACTTGTAATCAATAAAATTAACTGTATAATAACATATTTTAACCCAAAATAACTTTATACAAGCCATTTACAGCCTCAAAGCATTGGTTGTGGGTTCTTATCCCATTTGGGACCAAATTTCAATAATTCTTTCTTCACACTTCTAAACATTCTTCATCCATCTCTAAGACTTGTAATCAATCAAATTCATTGTATTATAACAAATTCTAACCCAAAATAACTTTATACAACCATTTACTGCCTCAAATCAATGGTTGTGGGTTCTTATCCCATTTGGGACCAGATTTCAACAAGTCTTTCTTCACACTTCTAAACATTCTTCATCCATCTCTAGCACTTGTAATCAATCAAATTCATTGTATTATAACATATTCTAACCCAAAATAACTTTATATAATCCATTTACAGCCTCAAAGCATTGGTTGTGGGTTCTTATCCCATTTGGGACCAAATTTCAACAAGTCTTTCTTCACACTTCTAAAGATTCTTCATCCATCCCTAGCACTTGTAATCAATCAAATTCATTGTATTATAACATATTCTAACCCAAAATATTTAGATACAAGCCATTTACAGCCTCAAAGCATTGGTTGTGGGTTCTTATCCCATTTGGGACAAGATTTCAATAAGTCTTTCGTCACACTTCTAAACATTCTTCATCCATCTCTAGGGCTTGTAATCAATTAAATTCATTGTATTATAACATATTATAACCCAAAATAACTTTATACAAGCCATTTACTGCCTCAAAGCATTGGTTGTGGGTTCTTATCCCATATGGGACAAGATTTCAATAAGTCTTTCTTCACACTTCTAAAGATTCTTCATCCATCTCTAGGGCTTGTAATCAATCAAATTAATTGTATTATAACATATTCTAACCCAAAATAACTTTATACAAGCCATTTACTGCCTCAAAGCATTGGTTGTGGGTTCTTAACCCATTTGGGACCAGATTTCAATAAGTATTTCTTCACACTTTTAAAGATTCTTCATCCATCTCTAGGGCTTGTAATCAATCAAATTCATTGTATTATAACATATTCTAACCCAAAATAACTTTATACAAGCCATTTACAGCCTCAAAGCATTGGTTGTGGGTTCTTATCCCATTTGGGACCAAATTTCAACAAGTCTTTCTTCACACTTCTAAAGATTCTTCATCCATCTCTAGCACTTGTAATCAATAAAATTAACTGTATAATAACATATTCTAACCCAAAATAACTTTATACAAGCCATTTACAGCCTCAAAGCATTGGTTGTGGGTTCTTATCCCATTTGGGACCAAATTTCAATAATTCTTTCTTCACACTTCTAAACATTCTTCATCCATCTCTAAGACTTGTAATCAATCAAATTCATTGTATTATAACAAATTCTAACCCAAAATAACTTTATACAAGCCATTTACTGCCTCAAAGCAATGGTTGTGGGTTCTTATCCCATTTGGGACCAGATTTCAACAAGTCTTTCTTCACACTTCCAAACATTCTTCATCCATCTCTAGCACTTGTAATCAATCAAATTCATTGTATTATAACATATTCTAACCCAAAATAACTTTATACAAGCCATTTACTGCTTCAAAGCATTGGTTGTGGGTTCTTATCCCATTTGGGACGAGATTTCAATAAGTCTTTCTTCACACTTCTAAACATTCTTCATCCATCTCTAGGACTTGTAATCAATCAAATTCATTTTATTATAACATATTCTAACCCAAAATAACTTTATACAAGCCATTTACTGCCTCAAAGCATTGGTTGTGGGTTCTTATCCTATTTGGGACCAGATTTCAATAAGTCTTTCTTCACACTTCTAAAGATTCTTCATCCATCTCTAGGGCTTGTAATCAATCAAATTCATTGTATTATAACATATTCTAACCCAAAATAACTTTATACAAGCCATTTACAACCTCAAAGCATTGGTTGTGGGTTCTTATCCCATTTGGGACCAAATTTCAACAAGTCTTTCTTCACCCTTCTAAAGATTCTTCATCCATCTCTAGCACTTGTAATCAATAAAATTAACTGTATAATAACATATTTTAACCCAAAATAACTTTATACAAGCCATTTACAGCCTCAAAGCATTGGTTGTGGGTTCTTATCCCATTTGGGACCAAATTTCAATAATTCTTTCTTCACACTTCTAAACATTCTTCATCCATCTCTAAGACTTGTAATCAATCAAATTCATTGTATTATAACAAATTCTAACCCAAAATAACTTTATACAAGCCATTTACTGCCTCAAATCAATGGTTGTGGGTTCTTATCCCATTTGGGACCAGATTTCAACAAGTCTTTCTTCACACTTCTAAACATTCTTCATCCATCTCTAGCACTTGTAATCAATCAAATTCATTGTATTATAACATATTCTAACCCAAAATAACTTTATACAATCCATTTACAGCCTCAAAGCATTGGTTGTGGGTTCTTATCCCATTTGGGACCAAATTTCAACAAGTCTTTCTTCACACTTCTAAAGATTCTTCATCCATCCCTAGCACTTGTAATCAATCAAATTCATTGTATTATAACATATTCTAACCCAAAATATTTAGATACAAGCCATTTACAGCCTCAAAGCATTGGTTGTGGGTTCTTATCCCATTTGGGACAAGATTTCAATAAGTCTTTCGTCACACTTCTAAACATTCTTCATCCATCTCTAGGGCTTGTAATCAATTAAATTCATTGTATTATAACATATTCTAACCCAAAATAACTTTATACAAGCCATTTACTGCCTCAAAGCATTGGTTGTGGGTTCTTATCCCATATGGGACCAGATTTCAATAAGTCTTTCTTCACACTTCTAAAGATTCTTCATCCATCTCTAGGGCTTGTAATCAATCAAATTAATTGTATTATAACATATTCTAACCCAAAATAACTTTACACAAGCCATTTACTGCCTCAAAGCATTGGTTGTGGGTTCTTAACCCATTTGGGACCAGATTTCAATAAGTATTTCTTCACACTTTTAAAGATTCTTCATCCATCTCTAGGGCTTGTAATCAATCAAATTCATTGTATTATAACATATTCTAACCCAAAATAACTTTATACAAGCCATTTACAGCCTCAAAGCATTGGTTGTGGGTTCTTATCCCATTTGGGACCAAATTTCAACAAGTATTTCTTCACACTTCTAAAGATTCTTCATCCATCTCTAGCACTTGTAATCAATAAAATTAACTGTATAATAACATATTCTAACCCAAAATAACTTTATACAAGCCATTTACAGCCTGAAAGCATTGGTTGTGGGTTCTTATCCCATTTGGGACCAAATTTCAATAATTCTTTCTTCACACTTCTAAACATTCTTCATCCATCTCTAAGACTTGTAATCAATCAAATTCATTGTATTATAACAAATTCTAACCCAAAATAACTTTATACAAGCCATTTACTGCCTCAAAGCAATGGTTGTGGGTTCTTATCCCATTTGGGACCAGATTTCAACAAGTCTTTCTTCACACTTCTAAACATTCTTCATCCATCTCTAGCACTTGTAATCAATCAAATTCATTGTATTATAACATATTCTAACCCAAAATAACTTTATACAATCCATTTACAGCCTCAAAGCATTGGTTGTGGGTTCTTATCCCATTCTGGACCAAATTTCAACAAGTCTTTCTTCACACTTCTAAAGATTCTTCATCCATCCCTAGCACTTGTAATCAATCAAATTCATTGTATTATAACATATTCTAACCCAAAATATTAAGATACAAGCCATTTACATCCTCAAAGCATTGGTTGTGGGTTCTTATCCCATTTGGGACAAGATTTCAATAAGTCTTTCTTCACACTTCTAAACATTCTTCATCCATCTCTAGGACTTGTAATCAATCAAATTCATTGTATTATAACATAATCTAACCAAAAATAACTTTATACAAGCCATTTACTGCTTCAAAGCATTGGTTGTGGGTTCTTATCCCATTTGGGACCAGATTTCAATAAGTATTTCTTCACACTTTTAAAGATTCTTCATCCATCTCTAGGGCTTGTAATCAATCAAATTCATTGTATTATAACATATTCTAACCCAAAATAACTTTATACAAGCCATTTACAGCCTCAAAGCATTGGTTGTGGGTTCTTATCCCATTTGGGACCAAATTTCAACAAGTCTTTCTTCACACTTCTAAAGATTCTTCATCCATCTCTAGCACTTGTAATCAATAAAATTAACTGTATAATAACATATTTTAACCCAAAATAACTTTATACAAGCCATTTACAGCCTCAAAGCATTGGTTGTGGGTTCTTATCCCATTTGGGACCAAATTTCAATAATTCTTTCTTCACACTTCTAAACATTCTTCATCCATCTCTAAGACTTGTAATCAATCAAATTCATTGTATTATAACAAATTCTAACCCAAAATAACTTTATACAAGCCATTTACTGCCTCAAATCAATGGTTGTGGGTTCTTATCCCATTTGGGACCAGATTTCAACAAGTCTTTCTTCACACTTCTAAACATTCTTCATCCATCTCTAGCACTTGTAATCAATCAAATTCATTGTATTATAACATATTCTAACCCAAAATAACTTTATACAATCCATTTACAGCCTCAAAGCATTGGTTGTGGGTTCTTATCCCATTTGGGACCAAATTTCAACAAGTCTTTCTTCACACTTCTAAAGATTCTTCATCCATCCCTAGCACTTGTAATCAATCAAATTCATTGTATTATAACATATTCTAACCCAAAATATTTAGATACAAGCCATTTACAGCCTCAAAGCATTGGTTGTGGGTTCTTATCCCATTTGGGACAAGATTTCAATAAGTCTTTCGTCACACTTCTAAACATTCTTCATCCATCTCTAGGGCTTGTAATCAATTAAATTCATTGTATTATAACATATTCTAACCCAAAATAACTTTATACAAGCCATTTACTGCCTCAAAGCATTGGTTGTGGGTTCTTATCCCATATGGGACCAGATTTCAATAAGTCTTTCTTCACACTTCTAAAGATTCTTCATCCATCTCTAGGGCTTGTAATCAATCAAATTAATTGTATTATAACATATTCTAACCCAAAATAACTTTATACAAGCCATTTACTGCCTCAAAGCATTGGTTGTGAGTTCTTATCCTATTTGGGACCAGATTTCAATAAGTCTTTCTTCACACTTCTAAAGATTCTTCATCCATCTCTAGGGCTTGTAATCAATCAAATTCATTGTATTATAACATATTCTAACCCAAAATAACTTTATACAAGCCATTTACAGCCTCAAAGCATTGGTTGTGGGTTCTTATCCCATTTGGGACCAAATTTCAACAAGTCTTTCTTCACCCTTCTAAAGATTCTTCATCCATCTCTAGCACTTGTAATCAATAAAATTAACTGTATAATAACATATTCTAACCCAAAATAACTTTATACAAGCCATTTACAGCCTCAAAGCATTGGTTGTGGGTTCTTATCCCATTTGGGACCAAATTTCAATAATTCTTTCTTCACACTTCTAAACATTCTTCATCCATCTCTAAGACTTGTAATCAATCAAATTCATTGTATTATAACAAATTCTAACCCAAAATAACTTTATACAAGCCATTTACTGCCTCAAAGCAATGGTTGTGGGTTCTTATCCCATTTGGGACCAGATTTCAACAAGTCTTTCTTCACACTTCCAAACATTCTTCATCCATCTCTAGCACTTGTAATCAATCAAATTCATTGTATTATAACATATTCTAACCCAAAATAACTTTATACAAGCCATTTACTGCTTCAAAGCATTGGTTGTGGGTTCTTATCCCATTTGGGACGAGATTTCAATAAGTCTTTCTTCACACTTCTAAACATTCTTCATCCATCTCTAGGACTTGTAATCAATCAAATTCATTTTATTATAACATATTCTAACCCAAAATAACTTTATACAAGCCATTTACTGCCTCAAAGCATTGGTTGTGGGTTCTTATCCTATTTGGGACCAGATTTCAATAAGTCTTTCTTCACACTTCTAAAGATTCTTCATCCATCTCTAGGGCTTGTAATCAATCAAATTCATTGTATTATAACATATTCTAACCCAAAATAACTTTATACAAGCCATTTACAACCTCAAAGCATTGGTTGTGGGTTCTTATCCCATTTGGGACCAAATTTCAACAAGTCTTTCTTCACCCTTCTAAAGATTCTTCATCCATCTCTAGCACTTGTAATCAATAAAATTAACTGTATAATAACATATTTTAACCCAAAATAACTTTATACAAGCCATTTACAGCCTCAAAGCATTGGTTGTGGGTTCTTATCCCATTTGGGACCAAATTTCAATAATTCTTTCTTCACACTTCTAAACATTCTTCATCCATCTCTAAGACTTGTAATCAATCAAATTCATTGTATTATAACAAATTCTAACCCAAAATAACTTTATACAAGCCATTTACTGCCTCAAATCAATGGTTGTGGGTTCTTATCCCATTTGGGACCAGATTTCAACAAGTCTTTCTTCACACTTCTAAACATTCTTCATCCATCTCTAGCACTTGTAATCAATCAAATTCATTGTATTATAACATATTCTAACCCAAAATAACTTTATACAATCCATTTACAGCCTCAAAGCATTGGTTGTGGGTTCTTATCCCATTTGGGACCAAATTTCAACAAGTCTTTCTTCACACTTCTAAAGATTCTTCATCCATCCCTAGCACTTGTAATCAATCAAATTCATTGTATTATAACATATTCTAACCCAAAATATTTAGATACAAGCCATTTACAGCCTCAAAGCATTGGTTGTGGGTTCTTATCCCATTTGGGACAAGATTTCAATAAGTCTTTCGTCACACTTCTAAACATTCTTCATCCATCTCTAGGGCTTGTAATCAATTAAATTCATTGTATTATAACATATTCTAACCCAAAATAACTTTATACAAGCCATTTACTGCCTCAAAGCATTGGTTGTGGGTTCTTATCCCATATGGGACCAGATTTCAATAAGTCTTTCTTCACACTTCTAAAGATTCTTCATCCATCTCTAGGGCTTGTAATCAATCAAATTAATTGTATTATAACATATTCTAACCCAAAATAACTTTACACAAGCCATTTACTGCCTCAAAGCATTGGTTGTGGGTTCTTAACCCATTTGGGACCAGATTTCAATAAGTATTTCTTCACACTTTTAAAGATTCTTCATCCATCTCTAGGGCTTGTAATCAATCAAATTCATTGTATTATAACATATTCTAACCCAAAATAACTTTATACAAGCCATTTACAGCCTCAAAGCATTGGTTGTGGGTTCTTATCCCATTTGGGACCAAATTTCAACAAGTATTTCTTCACACTTCTAAAGATTCTTCATCCATCTCTAGCACTTGTAATCAATAAAATTAACTGTATAATAACATATTCTAACCCAAAATAACTTTATACAAGCCATTTACAGCCTGAAAGCATTGGTTGTGGGTTCTTATCCCATTTGGGACCAAATTTCAATAATTCTTTCTTCACACTTCTAAACATTCTTCATCCATCTCTAAGACTTGTAATCAATCAAATTCATTGTATTATAACAAATTCTAACCCAAAATAACTTTATACAAGCCATTTACTGCCTCAAAGCAATGGTTGTGGGTTCTTATCCCATTTGGGACCAGATTTCAACAAGTCTTTCTTCACACTTCTAAACATTCTTCATCCATCTCTAGCACTTGTAATCAATCAAATTCATTGTATTATAACATATTCTAACCCAAAATAACTTTATACAATCCATTTACAGCCTCAAAGCATTGGTTGTGTGTTCTTATCCCATTTGGGACCAAATTTCAACAAGTCTTTCTTCACACTTCTAAAGATTCTTCATCCATCCCTAGCACTTGTAATCAATCAAATTCATTGTATTATAACATATTCTAACCCAAAATATTAAGATACAAGCCATTTACATCCTCAAAGCATTGGTTGTGGGTTCTTATCCCATTTGGGACAAGATTTCAATAAGTCTTTCTTCACACTTCTAAACATTCTTCATCCATCTCTAGGACTTGTAATCAATCAAATTCATTGTATTATAACATAATCTAACCAAAAATAACTTTATACAAGCCATTTACTGCTTCAAAGCATTGGTTGTGGGTTCTTATCCCATTTGGGACCAGATTTCAATAAGTATTTCTTCACACTTTTAAAGATTCTTCATCCATCTCTAGGGCTTGTAATCAATCAAATTCATTGTATTATAACATATTCTAACCCAAAATAACTTTATACAAGCCATTTACAGCCTCAAAGCATTGGTTGTGGGTTCTTATCCCATTTGGGACCAAATTTCAACAAGTCTTTCTTCACACTTCTAAAGATTCTTCATCCATCTCTAGCACTTGTAATCAATAAAATTAACTGTATAATAACATATTTTAACCCAAAATAACTTTATACAAGCCATTTACAGCCTCAAAGCATTGGTTGTGGGTTCTTATCCCATTTGGGACCAAATTTCAATAATTCTTTCTTCACACTTCTAAACATTCTTCATCCATCTCTAAGACTTGTAATCAATCAAATTCATTGTATTATAACAAATTCTAACCCAAAATAACTTTATACAAGCCATTTACTGCCTCAAATCAATGGTTGTGGGTTCTTATCCCATTTGGGACCAGATTTCAACAAGTCTTTCTTCACACTTCTAAACATTCTTCATCCATCTCTAGCACTTGTAATCAATCAAATTCATTGTATTATAACATATTCTAACCCAAAATAACTTTATACAATCCATTTACAGCCTCAAAGCATTGGTTGTGGGTTCTTATCCCATTTGGGACCAAATTTCAACAAGTCTTTCTTCACACTTCTAAAGATTCTTCATCCATCCCTAGCACTTGTAATCAATCAAATTCATTGTATTATAACATATTCTAACCCAAAATATTTAGATACAAGCCATTTACAGCCTCAAAGCATTGGTTGTGGGTTCTTATCCCATTTGGGACAAGATTTCAATAAGTCTTTCGTCACACTTCTAAACATTCTTCATCCATCTCTAGGGCTTGTAATCAATTAAATTCATTGTATTATAACATATTCTAACCCAAAATAACTTTATACAAGCCATTTACTGCCTCAAAGCATTGGTTGTGGGTTCTTATCCCATATGGGACCAGATTTCAATAAGTCTTTCTTCACACTTCTAAAGATTCTTCATCCATCTCTAGGGCTTGTAATCAATCAAATTAATTGTATTATAACATATTCTAACCCAAAATAACTTTATACAAGCCATTTACTGCCTCAAAGCATTGGTTGTGAGTTCTTATCCTATTTGGGACCAGATTTCAATAAGTCTTTCTTCACACTTCTAAAGATTCTTCATCCATCTCTAGGGCTTGTAATCAATCAAATTCATTGTATTATAACATATTCTAACCCAAAATAACTTTATACAAGCCATTTACAGCCTCAAAGCATTGGTTGTGGGTTCTTATCCCATTTGGGACCAAATTTCAACAAGTCTTTCTTCACCCTTCTAAAGATTCTTCATCCATCTCTAGCACTTGTAATCAATAAAATTAACTGTATAATAACATATTCTAACCCAAAATAACTTTATACAAGCCATTTACAGCCTCAAAGCATTGGTTGTGGGTTCTTATCCCATTTGGGACCAAATTTCAATAATTCTTTCTTCACACTTCTAAACATTCTTCATCCATCTCTAGGACTTGTAATCAATCAAATTCATTGTATTATAACAAATTTTAACCCAAAATAACTTTATACAAGCCATTTACTGCCTCAAAGCAATGGTTGTGGGTTCTTATCCCATTTGGGACCAGATTTCAACAAGTCTTTCTTCACACTTCTAAACATTCTTCATCCATCTCTAGCACTTGTAATCAATCAAATTCATTGTATTATAACATATTCTAACCCAAAATAACTTTATACAATCCATTTACAGCCTCAAAGCATTGGTTGTGGGTTCTTATCCCATTTGGGACCAAATTTCAACAAGTCTTTCTTCACACTTCTAAAGATTCTTCATCCATCCCTAGCACTTGTAATCAATCAAATTCATTGTAATATAACATATTCTTAGCCAAAATATTTAGATACAAGCCATTGACAGCCTCAAAGCATTGGTTGTGGGTTCTTATCCCATTTGGGACAAGATTTCAATAAGTCTTTCTTCACACTTCTAAACATTCTTCATCCTTCTCTAGGACTTGTAATCAATCAAATTCATTGTATTATAACATAATCTAACCAAAAATAACTTTATACAAGCCATTTACTGCTTCAAAGCATTGGTTGTGGGTTCTTATCCCATTTGGGACCAGATTTCAATAAGTCTTTCTTCACACTTCTAAACATTCTTCATCCATCTCTAGGACTTGTAATCAATCAAATTCATTTTATTATAACATATTCTAACCCAAACTAACTTTATACAAGCCATTTACTGCCTCAAAGCATTGGTTGTGGGTTCTTATCCCATATGGGACCAGATTTCAATAAGTCTTTCTTCACACTTCTAAAGATTCTTCATCCATCTCTAGGGCTTGTAATCAATCAAATTAATTGTATTATAACATATTCTAACCCAAAATAACTTTATACAAGCCATTTACTGCCTCAAAGCATTGGTTGTGGGTTCTTATCCCATATGGGACCAGATTTCAATAAGTCTTTCTTCACACTTCTAAAGATTCTTCATCCATCTCTAGGACTTGTAATCAATCAAATTAATTGTATTATAACATATTCTAACCCAAAATAACTTTATACAAGCCATTTACAGCCTCAAAGCATTGGTTGTGGGTTCTTATCCCATTTGGGACCAAATTTCAACAAGTCTTTTTTCACAATTCTAAACATTCTTCATCCATCTCTAGCACTTGTAATCAATAAAATTAACTGTATAATAACATATTCAAACCCAAAATAACTTTATACAAGCCATTTACAGCCTCAAAGTATTGGTTGTGGGTTCTTATCCCATTTGGGACCAAATTTCAATAATTCTTTCTTCACACTTCTAAACATTCTTCATCCATCTCTAGGACTTGTAATCAATCAAATTCATTGTATTATAACAAATTCTAACCCAAAATAACTTTATACAAGCCATTTACTGCCTCAAAGCAATGGTTGTGGGTTCTTATCCCATTTGGGACCAGATTTCAACAAGTCTTTCTTCACACTTCTAAACATTCTTCATCCATCTCTAGCACTTGTAATCAATCAAATTCATTGTATTATAACATATTCTAACCCAAAATAACTTTATACAATCCATTTACAGCCTCAAAGCATTGGTTGTGGGTTCTTATCCCATTTGGGACCAAATTTCAACAAGTCTTTCTTCACACTTCTAAAGATTCTTCATCCATCTCTAGCACTTGTAATCAATAAAATTAACTGTATAATAACATATTTTAACCCAAAATAACTTTATACAAGCCATTTACAGCCTCAAAGCATTGGTTGTGGGTTCTTATCCCATTTGGGACCAAATTTCAATAATTCTTTCTTCACACTTCTAAACATTCTTCATCCATCTCTAAGACTTGTAATCAATCAAATTCATTGTATTATAACAAATTCTAACCCAAAATAACTTTATACAAGCCATTTACTGCCTCAAATCAATGGTTGTGGGTTCTTATCCCATTTGGGACCAGATTTCAACAAGTCTTTCTTCACACTTCTAAACATTCTTCATCCATCTCTAGCACTTGTAATCAATCAAATTCATTGTATTATAACATATTCTAACCCAAAATAACTTTATACAATCCATTTACAGCCTCAAAGCATTGGTTGTGGGTTCTTATCCCATTTGGGACCAAATTTCAACAAGTCTTTCTTCACACTTCTAAAGATTCTTCATCCATCCCTAGCACTTGTAATCAATCAAATTCATTGTATTATAACATATTCTAACCCAAAATATTTAGATACAAGCCATTTACAGCCTCAAAGCATTGGTTGTGGGTTCTTATCCCATTTGGGACAAGATTTCAATAAGTCTTTCGTCACACTTCTAAACATTCTTCATCCATCTCTAGGGCTTGTAATCAATTAAATTCATTGTATTATAACATATTCTAACCCAAAATAACTTTATACAAGCCATTTACTGCCTCAAAGCATTGGTTGTGGGTTCTTATCCCATATGGGACCAGATTTCAATAAGTCTTTCTTCACACTTCTAAAGATTCTTCATCCATCTCTAGGGCTTGTAATCAATCAAATTAATTGTATTATAACATATTCTAACCCAAAATAACTTTATACAAGCCATTTACTGCCTCAAAGCATTGGTTGTGAGTTCTTATCCTATTTGGGACCAGATTTCAATAAGTCTTTCTTCACACTTCTAAAGATTCTTCATCCATCTCTAGGGCTTGTAATCAATCAAATTCATTGTATTATAACATATTCTAACCCAAAATAACTTTATACAAGCCATTTACAGCCTCAAAGCATTGGTTGTGGGTTCTTATCCCATTTGGGACCAAATTTCAACAAGTCTTTCTTCACCCTTCTAAAGATTCTTCATCCATCTCTAGCACTTGTAATCAATAAAATTAACTGTATAATAACATATTCTAACCCAAAATAACTTTATACAAGCCATTTACAGCCTCAAAGCATTGGTTGTGGGTTCTTATCCCATTTGGGACCAAATTTCAATAATTCTTTCTTCACACTTCTAAACATTCTTCATCCATCTCTAGGACTTGTAATCAATCAAATTCATTGTATTATAACAAATTTTAACCCAAAATAACTTTATACAAGCCATTTACTGCCTCAAAGCAATGGTTGTGGGTTCTTATCCCATTTGGGACCAGATTTCAACAAGTCTTTCTTCACACTTCTAAACATTCTTCATCCATCTCTAGCACTTGTAATCAATCAAATTCATTGTATTATAACATATTCTAACCCAAAATAACTTTATACAATCCATTTACAGCCTCAAAGCATTGGTTGTGGGTTCTTATCCCATTTGGGACCAAATTTCAACAAGTCTTTCTTCACACTTCTAAAGATTCTTCATCCATCCCTAGCACTTGTAATCAATCAAATTCATTGTAATATAACATATTCTTAGCCAAAATATTTAGATACAAGCCATTGACAGCCTCAAAGCATTGGTTGTGGGTTCTTATCCCATTTGGGACAAGATTTCAATAAGTCTTTCTTCACACTTCTAAACATTCTTCATCCTTCTCTAGGACTTGTAATCAATCAAATTCATTGTATTATAACATAATCTAACCAAAAATAACTTTATACAAGCCATTTACTGCTTCAAAGCATTGGTTGTGGGTTCTTATCCCATTTGGGACCAGATTTCAATAAGTCTTTCTTCACACTTCTAAACATTCTTCATCCATCTCTAGGACTTGTAATCAATCAAATTCATTTTATTATAACATATTCTAACCCAAACTAACTTTATACAAGCCATTTACTGCCTCAAAGCATTGGTTGTGGGTTCTTATCCCATATGGGACCAGATTTCAATAAGTCTTTCTTCACACTTCTAAAGATTCTTCATCCATCTCTAGGGCTTGTAATCAATCAAATTAATTGTATTATAACATATTCTAACCCAAAATAACTTTATACAAGCCATTTACTGCCTCAAAGCATTGGTTGTGGGTTCTTATCCCATATGGGACCAGATTTCAATAAGTCTTTCTTCACACTTCTAAAGATTCTTCATCCATCTCTAGGACTTGTAATCAATCAAATTAATTGTATTATAACATATTCTAACCCAAAATAACTTTATACAAGCCATTTACAGCCTCAAAGCATTGGTTGTGGGTTCTTATCCCATTTGGGACCAAATTTCAACAAGTCTTTTTTCACAATTCTAAACATTCTTCATCCATCTCTAGCACTTGTAATCAATAAAATTAACTGTATAATAACATATTCAAACCCAAAATAACTTTATACAAGCCATTTACAGCCTCAAAGTATTGGTTGTGGGTTCTTATCCCATTTGGGACCAAATTTCAATAATTCTTTCTTCACACTTCTAAACATTCTTCATCCATCTCTAGGACTTGTAATCAATCAAATTCATTGTATTATAACAAATTCTAACCCAAAATAACTTTATACAAGCCATTTACTGCCTCAAAGCAATGGTTGTGGGTTCTTATCCCATTTGGGACCAGATTTCAACAAGTCTTTCTTCACACTTCTAAACATTCTTCATCCATCTCTAGCACTTGTAATCAATCAAATTCATTGTATTATAACATATTCTAACCCAAAATAACTTTATACAATCCATTTACAGCCTCAAAGCATTGGTTGTGGGTTCTTATCCCATTTGGGACCAAATTTCAACAAGTCTTTCTTCACACTTCTAAAGATTCTTCATCCATCCCTAGCACTTGTAATCAATCAAATTCATTGTATTATAACATATTCTTAGCCAAAATATTTAGATACAAGCCATTGACAGCCTCAAAGCATTGGTTGTGGGTTCTTATCCCATTTGGGACAAGATTTCAATAAGTCTTTCTTCACACTTCTAAACATTCTTCATCCTTCTCTAGGACTTGTAATCAATCAAATTCATTGTATTATAACATAATCTAACCAAAAATAACTTTATACAAGCCATTTACTGCTTCAAAGCATTGGTTGTGGGTTCTTATCCCATTTGGGACCAGATTTCAATAAGTCTTTCTTCACACTTCTAAACATTCTTCATCCATCTCTAGGACTTGTAATCAATCAAATTCATTTTATTATAACATATTCTAACCCAAACTAACTTTATACAAGCCATTTACTGCCTCAAAGCATTGGTTGTGGGTTCTTATCCCATATGGGACCAGATTTCAATAAGTCTTTCTTCACACTTCTAAAGATTCTTCATCCATCTCTAGGGCTTGTAATCAATCAAATTAATTGTATTATAACATATTCTAACCCAAAATAACTTTATACAAGCCATTTACTGCCTCAAAGCATTGGTTGTGGGTTCTTATCCCATATGGGACCAGATTTCAATAAGTCTTTCTTCACACTTCTAAAGATTCTTCATCCATCTCTAGGGCTTGTAATCAATCAAATTAATTGTATTATAACATATTCTAACCCAAAATAACTTTATACAAGCCATTTACAGCCTCAAAGCATTGGTTGTGGGTTCTTATCCCATTTGGGACCAAATTTCAACAAGTCTTTTTTCACAATTCTAAACATTCTTCATCCATCTCTAGCACTTGTAATCAATAAAATTAACTGTATAATAACATATTCAAACCCAAAATAACTTTATACAAGCCATTTACAGCCTCAAAGTATTGGTTGTGGGTTTTTATCCCATTTGGGACCAAATTTCAATAATTCTTTCTTCACACTTCTAAACATTCTTCATCCATCTCTAAGACTTGTAATCAATCAAATTCATTGTATTATAACAAATTCTAACCCAAAATAACTTTATACAAGCCATTTACTGCCTCAAAGCAATGGTTGTGGGTTCTTATCCCATTTGGGACCAGATTTCAACAAGTCTTTCTTCACACTTCTAAACATTCTTCATCCATCTCTAGCACTTGTAATCAATCAAATTCATTGTATTATAACATATTCTAACCCAAAATAACTTTATACAATCCATTTACAGCCTCAAAGCATTGGTTGTGGGTTCTTATCCCATTTGGGACCAAATTTCAACAAGTCTTTCTTCACACTTCTAAAGATTCTTCATCCATCCCTAGCACTTGTAATCAATCAAATTCATTGTATTATAACATATTCTAACCCAAAATATTTAGATACAAGCCATTTACAGCCTCAAAGCATTGGTTGTGGGTTCTTATCCCATTTGGGACAAGATTTCAATAAGTCTTTCTTCACACTTCTAAACATTCGTCATCCTTCTCTAGGACTTGTAATCAATCAAATTCATTGTATTATAACATAATCTAACCAAAAATAACTTTATACAAGCCATTTACTGCTTCAAAGCATTGGTTGTGGGTTCTTATCCCATTTGGGACCAGATTTCAATAAGTCTTTCTTCACACTTCTAAACATTCTTCATCCATCTCTAGGACTTGTAATCAATCAAATTCATTTTATTATAACATATTCTAACCCAAACTAACTTTATACAAGCCATTTACAGCCTCAAAGCATTGGTTGTGGGTTCTTATCCCATTTGGGACCAAATTTCAACAAGTCTTTTTTCACAATTCTAAACATTCTTCATCCATCTCTAGCACTTGTAATCAATAAAATTAACTGTATAATAACATATTCAAACCCAAAATAACTTTATACAAGCCATTTACAGCCTCAAAGTATTGGTTGTGGGTTCTTATCCCATTTGGGACCAAATTTCAATAATTCTTTCTTCACACTTCTAAACATTCTTCATCCATCTCTAGGACTTGTAATCAATCAAATTCATTTTATTATAACATATTCTAACCCAAACTAACTTTATACAAGCCATTTACTGCCTCAAAGCATTGGTTGTGGGTTCTTATCCCATATGGGACCAGATTTCAATAAGTCTTTCTTCACACTTCTAAAGATTCTTCATCCATCTCTAGGGCTTGTAATCAATCAAATTAATTGTATTATAACATATTCTAACCCAAAATAACTTTATACAAGCCATTTACTGCCTCAAAGCATTGGTTGTGGGTTCTTATCCCATATGGGACCAGATTTCAATAAGTCTTTCTTCACACTTCTAAAGATTCTTCATCCATCTCTAGGACTTGTAATCAATCAAATTAATTGTATTATAACATATTCTAACCCAAAATAACTTTATACAAGCCATTTACAGCCTCAAAGCATTGGTTGTGGGTTCTTATCCCATTTGGGACCAAATTTCAACAAGTCTTTTTTCACAATTCTAAACATTCTTCATCCATCTCTAGCACTTGTAATCAATAAAATTAACTGTATAATAACATATTCAAACCCAAAATAACTTTATACAAGCCATTTACAGCCTCAAAGTATTGGTTGTGGGTTCTTATCCCATTTGGGACCAAATTTCAATAATTCTTTCTTCACACTTCTAAACATTCTTCATCCATCTCTAGGACTTGTAATCAATCAAATTCATTGTATTATAACAAATTCTAACCCAAAATAACTTTATACAAGCCATTTACTGCCTCAAAGCAATGGTTGTGGGTTCTTATCCCATTTGGGACCAGATTTCAACAAGTCTTTCTTCACACTTCTAAACATTCTTCATCCATCTCTAGCACTTGTAATCAATCAAATTCATTGTATTATAACATATTCTAACCCAAAATAACTTTATACAATCCATTTACAGCCTCAAAGCATTGGTTGTGGGTTCTTATCCCATTTGGGACCAAATTTCAACAAGTCTTTCTTCACACTTCTAAAGATTCTTCATCCATCCCTAGCACTTGTAATCAATCAAATTCATTGTATTATAACATATTCTTAGCCAAAATATTTAGATACAAGCCATTGACAGCCTCAAAGCATTGGTTGTGGGTTCTTATCCCATTTGGGACAAGATTTCAATAAGTCTTTCTTCACACTTCTAAACATTCTTCATCCTTCTCTAGGACTTGTAATCAATCAAATTCATTGTATTATAACATAATCTAACCAAAAATAACTTTATACAAGCCATTTACTGCTTCAAAGCATTGGTTGTGGGTTCTTATCCCATTTGGGACCAGATTTCAATAAGTCTTTCTTCACACTTCTAAACATTCTTCATCCATCTCTAGGACTTGTAATCAATCAAATTCATTTTATTATAACATATTCTAACCCAAACTAACTTTATACAAGCCATTTACTGCCTCAAAGCATTGGTTGTGGGTTCTTATCCCATATGGGACCAGATTTCAATAAGTCTTTCTTCACACTTCTAAAGATTCTTCATCCATCTCTAGGGCTTGTAATCAATCAAATTAATTGTATTATAACATATTCTAACCCAAAATAACTTTATACAAGCCATTTACTGCCTCAAAGCATTGGTTGTGGGTTCTTATCCCATATGGGACCAGATTTCAATAAGTCTTTCTTCACACTTCTAAAGATTCTTCATCCATCTCTAGGGCTTGTAATCAATCAAATTAATTGTATTATAACATATTCTAACCCAAAATAACTTTATACAAGCCATTTACAGCCTCAAAGCATTGGTTGTGGGTTCTTATCCCATTTGGGACCAAATTTCAACAAGTCTTTTTTCACAATTCTAAACATTCTTCATCCATCTCTAGCACTTGTAATCAATAAAATTAACTGTATAATAACATATTCAAACCCAAAATAACTTTATACAAGCCATTTACAGCCTCAAAGTATTGGTTGTGGGTTTTTATCCCATTTGGGACCAAATTTCAATAATTCTTTCTTCACACTTCTAAACATTCTTCATCCATCTCTAAGACTTGTAATCAATCAAATTCATTGTATTATAACAAATTCTAACCCAAAATAACTTTATACAAGCCATTTACTGCCTCAAAGCAATGGTTGTGGGTTCTTATCCCATTTGGGACCAGATTTCAACAAGTCTTTCTTCACACTTCTAAACATTCTTCATCCATCTCTAGCACTTGTAATCAATCAAATTCATTGTATTATAACATATTCTAACCCAAAATAACTTTATACAATCCATTTACAGCCTCAAAGCATTGGTTGTGGGTTCTTATCCCATTTGGGACCAAATTTCAACAAGTCTTTCTTCACACTTCTAAAGATTCTTCATCCATCCCTAGCACTTGTAATCAATCAAATTCATTGTATTATAACATATTCTAACCCAAAATATTTAGATACAAGCCATTTACAGCCTCAAAGCATTGGTTGTGGGTTCTTATCCCATTTGGGACAAGATTTCAATAAGTCTTTCTTCACACTTCTAAACATTCGTCATCCTTCTCTAGGACTTGTAATCAATCAAATTCATTGTATTATAACATAATCTAACCAAAAATAACTTTATACAAGCCATTTACTGCTTCAAAGCATTGGTTGTGGGTTCTTATCCCATTTGGGACCAGATTTCAATAAGTCTTTCTTCACACTTCTAAACATTCTTCATCCATCTCTAGGACTTGTAATCAATCAAATTCATTTTATTATAACATATTCTAACCCAAACTAACTTTATACAAGCCATTTACAGCCTCAAAGCATTGGTTGTGGGTTCTTATCCCATTTGGGACCAAATTTCAACAAGTCTTTTTTCACAATTCTAAACATTCTTCATCCATCTCTAGCACTTGTAATCAATAAAATTAACTGTATAATAACATATTCAAACCCAAAATAACTTTATACAAGCCATTTACAGCCTCAAAGTATTGGTTGTGGGTTCTTATCCCATTTGGGACCAAATTTCAATAATTCTTTCTTCACACTTCTAAACATTCTTCATCCATCTCTAGGACTTGTAATCAATCAAATTCATTGTATTATAACAAATTCTAACCCAAAATAACTTTATACAAGCCATTTACTGCCTCAAAGCAATGGTTGTGGGTTCTTATCCCATTTGGGACCAGATTTCAACAAGTCTTTCTTCACACTTCTAAACATTCTTCATCCATCTCTAGCACTTGTAATCAATCAAATTCATTGTATTATAACATATTCTAACCCAAAATAACTTTATACAATCCATTTACAGCCTCAAAGCATTGGTTGTGGGTTCTTATCCCATTTGGGACCAAATTTCAACAAGTCTTTCTTCACACTTCTAAAGATTCTTCATCCATCCCTAGCACTTGTAATCAATCAAATTCATTGTATTATAACATATTCTAACCCAAAATATTTAGATACAAGCCATTTACAGCCTCAAAGCATTGGTTGTGGGTTCTTATCCCATTTGGGACAAGATTTCAATAAGTCTTTCTTCACACTTCTAAACATTCTTCATCCTTCTCTAGGACTTGTAATCAATCAAATTCATTGTATTATAACATAATCTAACCAAAAATAACTTTATACAAGCCATTTACTGCTTCAAAGCATTGGTTGTGGGTTCTTATCCCATTTGGGACCAGATTTCAATAAGTCTTTCTTCACACTTCTAAACATTCTTCATCCATCTCTAGGACTTGTAATCAATCAAATTTATTTTATTATAACATATTCTAACCCAAACTAACTTTATACAAGCCATTTACTGCCTCAAAGCATTGGTTGTGGGTTCTTATCCCATATGGGACCAGATTTCAATAAGTCTTTTTTCACACTTCTAAAGATTCTTCATCCATCTCTAGGGCTTGTAATCAATCAAATTAATTGTATTATAACATATTCTAACCCAAAATAACTTTATACAAGCGATTTACTGCCTCAAAGCATTGGTTGTGGGTTCTTATCCCATTTGGGACCATATTTCAATAAGTCTTTCTTCACACTTCTAAAGATTCTTCATCCATCTCTAGGGCTTGTAATCAATCAAATTCATTGTATTATAACATATTCTAACCCAAAATAACTTTATACAAGCCATTTACAGCCTCAAAGCATTGGTTGTGGGTTCTTATCCCATTTGGGACCAAATTTCAACAAGTCTTTTTTCACAATTCTAAACATTCTTCATCCATCTCTAGCACTTGTAATCAATAAAATTAACTGTATAATAACATATTCTAACCCAAAATAACTTTATACAAGCCATTTACAGCCTCAAAGTATTGGTTGTGGGTTCTTATCCCATTTGGGACCAAATTTCAATAATTCTTTCTTCACACTTCTAAACATTCTTCATCCATCTCTAGGACTTGTAATCAATCAAATTCTTTGTATTATAACAAATTCTAACCCAAAATAACTTTATACAAGCCATTTACTGCCTCAAAGCAATGGTTGTGGGTTCTTATCCCATTTGGGACCAGATTTCAACAAGTCTTTCTTCACACTTCTAAACATTCTTCATCCATCTCTAGCACTTGTAATCAATCAAATTCATTATATTATAACATATTCTAACCCAAAATAACTTTATACAATTCATTTACAGCCTCAAAGCATTGGTTGTGGGTTCTTATCCCATTTGGGACCAAATTTCAACAAGTCTTTCTTCACACTTCTAAAGATTCTTCATCCATCCCTAGCACTTGTAATCAATCAAATTCATTGTATTATAACATATTCTAACCCAAAATAACTTTATACAAGCCATTTACAGCCTCAAAGCATTGGTTGTGGGTTCTTATCCCATTTGGGACCAAATTTCAACAAGTCTTTTTTTACAATTCTAAACATTCTTCATCCATCTCTAGGACTTGTAATCAATCAAATTTATTTTATTATAACATATTCTAATCCAAACTAACTTTATACAAGCCATTTACTGCCTCAAAGCATTGGTTGTGGGTTCTTATCCCATATGGGACCAGATTTCAATAAGTCTTTTTTCACACTTCTGAAGATTCTTCATCCATCTCTAGGGCTTGTAATCAATCAAATTAATTGTATTATAACATATTCTAACCCAAAATAACTTTATACAAGCGATTTACTGCCTCAAAGCATTGGTTGTGGGTTCTTATCCCATTTGGGACCATATTTCAATAAGTCTTTCTTCACACTTCTAAAGATTCTTCATCCATCTCTAGGGCTTGTAATCAATCAAATTCATTGTATTATAACATATTCTAACCCAAAATAACTTTATACAAGCCATTTACAGCCTCAAAGCATTGGTTGTGGGTTCTTATCCCATTTGGGACCAAATTTCAACAAGTCTTTTTTCACAATTCTAAACATTCTTCATCCATCTCTAGCACTTGTAATCAATAAAATTAACTGTATAATAACATATTCTAACCCAAAATAACTTTATACAAGCCATTTACAGCCTCAAAGTATTGGTTGTGGGTTCTTATCCCATTTGGGACCAAATTTCAATAATTCTTTCTTCACACTTCTAAACATTCTTCATCAATCTCTAGGACTTGTAATCAATCAAATTCTTTGTATTATAACAAATTCTAACCCAAAATAACTTTATACAAGCCATTTACTGCCTCAAAGCAATGGTTGTGGGTTCTTATCCCATTTGGGACCAGATTTCAACAAGTCTTTCTTCACACTTCTAAACATTCTTCATCCATCTCTAGCACTTGTAATCAATCAAATTCATTATATTATAACATATTCTAACCCAAAATAACTTTATACAATTCATTTACAGCCTCAAAGCATTGGTTGTGGGTTCTTATCCCATTTGGGACCAAATTTCAACAAGTCTTTCTTCACACTTCTAAAGATTCTTCATCCATCCCTAGCACTTGTAATCAATCAAATTCATTGTATTATAACATATTCTAACCCAAAATAACTTTATACAAGCCATTTACAGCCTCAAAGCATTGGTTGTGGGTTCTTATCCCATTTGGGACCAAATTTCAACAAGTCTTTTTTTACAATTCTAAACATTCTTCATCCATCTCTAGCACTTGTAATCAATAAAATTAACTGTATTATAACATATTCTGACCCAAAATAACTTTATACAAGCCATTTACTGCTTCAAAGCATTGGTTGTGGGTTCTTATCCCATTTGGGACCAGATTTCAATAAGTCTTTCTTCACACTTCTAAACATTCTTCATCCATCTCTAGGACTTGTAATCAATCAAATTCATTTTATTATAACATATTCTAACCCAAACTAACTTTATACAAGCCATTTACTGCCTCAAAGCATTGGTTGTGGGTTCTTATCCCATATGGGACCAGATTTCAATAAGTCTTTCTTCACACTTCTAAACATTCTTCATCCACCTCTAAGGCTTGTAATCAATTAAATTCATTGTATTATAACATATTCTAACCCAAAATAACTTTATACAAGCCATTTACTGCCTCAAAGCATTGGTTGTGGGTTCTTATCCCATATGAGACCAGATTTCAATAAGTCTTTCTTCACACTTCTAAAGATTCTTCATCCATCTCTAGGGCTTGTAATCAATCAAATTAATTGTATTATAACATATTCTAACCCAAAATTGTAAGTTTTCGAAAGGAATTAGAGGAGATTAAGAACAAGTGAGTTTGAGGAAGATTTGAAGAAGAATGCGAGTTTGAAAGGTGAGAGAAGTGTGGTGAAGAAAGAGAGTTCTTCTCTTTTCATACATATAAAAATGACCTAGATACAAACTATATATGGACACTACAAAGAGTATAAAATAATAACAAATATACAAGATATTTTGGCTTCAAGGTTCGAGTGAAAGCGACGGGTCCATGTTGTGTCTCTTCTTAAACAATCACGTGAGTGTCTCTTGTTTTGAAGCTCCAACGGTCACAACACATAGGGGAAGGATCTAGATGCTCATTTCTTCTTCTTCGCAACCTTAAACGGGCCTCTTTATTGGACTGGACAATGAGGCTTGAGGTGATGTCGAGGCTGTACGGATGGGCTTGTACGGATGGGCTTGTACGGACGAGGTTGTACGGACGGTCGTGGCTCGAGGCACTCGATCGCGGATGTGATCATCTCTCGATCCCGGACATGATCATCTCGAACATGATCATTTCTATATCCAATTTACACTCCCCCTCAAGTTTAACATTTAAGAAGGTCTTTAAGGTTAAACTTGAACCTATAATCACTCACCTCATTAAAAACCTTAGTATAGAAAACCACTTGGGAAAAACTATACATAAGGGAAAAAGAGTGTGAGTGTTATGGTTTGGTGAGATCAACAAGGCCGAGCTTGGAGTGTATATAATCACACACTTGTGGACTAGCTGCTTTGGTGAAGATGTCCGCGAGTTGTTCCGAGCTCTCGGTATAGCATGGTAAGATGACTCCAAGACCAACTTGTTCTCTAACTTTGTGACAATCTACTTCGATGTGCTTTGTTCTTTCGTGGAACACCGAGTTGGATGCAATGTGTATTGCGGCTTGGTTGTCACAATGCATTGTGATTGGCTTTGATGACTCAACTCCCAAGTCTTTAAGAAGTGCCTTAAGCCAAATTAACTCAGTTGTGAGCTTCCTCATGGCACGATACTCGGACTCGGCACTAGACATAGAGACCACCTTTTGCTTCTTACTCTTCCAAGTCACCAAGTTCCCTCCAATGAATGTGCAATAGCCGGTTGTCGAGCGCCTATCTCCATGATCTCCAGCATAATCCGCATCACAATACCCCACTAGCTCCGTGTTCTTGTTGCACCCCATCCATATGCCTTGACCCGGTGCACCCTTGAGATACTTAAGTATGCGGTTCACCATGTTCCAATGATGCACCGTTGGGGCTTGCATATGTTGACTCACCTGGTTCACGGAATAGCAAATGTCAGGTCTAGTAATTGTTAAGTAAATAAGCTTACCCACTAGACGTCGATATTGTGATGCATCTTCATATGGCTCATTTCCTTTCTCCCCCTCTCGGTTAACTTGGAAATCCACTTCTAGTGGTGATGCCACCGGTCTTGAACCTAATTTACCAACTTCATTCAAAAGGTCAAGTGTATATTTTCGTTGAGATATAAATAAACCTTCCTTAGATCTACAAACTTCAATACCAAGAAAATACTTAAGTTCACCAAGATCTTTAATATCAAAAACAGATTTTAGAAAGGATTTGGTGTCTTGTATCCCTACCTTGTCATTCCCGGATATGATGATATCATCCACATATACAAGAATGACTACAATACCTTCTTGGCTAGTGATTGTGAATAGGGTATGATCGGCTTCGGACCTCTTGAAACCTCGTTCCATCAAAGTGTTGCTCAACTTGTGATACCACGCTCGAGGGGATTGCTTTAATCCATATATGGCCTTGTTGAGTTTGAATACCTTCCCGGATTCAATAGTGTCCTCTAGACCCGGTGGTGGTCTCATATACACCTCATCTTCTAACTCGCCTTGTAGAAAAGCATTCTTAACGTCCATTTGCCATAATTCCCATTCTAAGTTAACGGCCAAAGATAGCACAACTCGAATGGTATGGAGTTTGGCTACCGGAGCAAAAGTATCAAGATAGTCTTCTCCATATGTTTGTGTGAATCCCCTTGCTACAAGTCGAGCCTTGTAACGTTCAATCTCTCCATTACTTTTGTACTTGATCGTAAAGATCTACCGTGAAGTGACCGCTTTCTTTCCCTTTGGTAACTCGGCTTCATTCCATGTATGATTGTCTTCCATGGCTTTAACTTCATTGTTTACCGCATCTCTCCATTCTTTATGATCTTTAGCTTCATCATAGCTTTGGGGAATCCAATGTGAATCTACTTGGGTAAAATAGACTTGATATTCCATCGGCAAGTGAGCTAGAGTACACACGGCTTGTATTGGATGAGCCACGGCTACGTTGTTGTAATACACCCGAGTGTTTTTCCAGTTTGAGGGATGAGACTTGATGCGTTCACTTCTTCTTAATTCAATAATTTCTTCTTGAGGTTGTTCTCCTTGATCCACATCAATAGACTCCTCTTGTGTAGGATCTTCTTCTTCACTTAGTGAATTTAAACCCTCTTCGCCCTCACTATACTCATGATCAAGTCCATCATCACCATGATCTAATGGTTCTTCTTCATGATGTGTGTCACTTGCACTTGCTTCTTGATCATTTGTTACTTGATCCGAGGTGGATGTCTTGGTAGACCCATTCTTGTCTTGGAAGCTATCTAAACCGAGCTTCTCCAGGATTACTCGAAGGTTTGTTGCACGATCGGAAGGTGATTGAGATAAGTTCTTGAGTTCATCCCAATTCCTCTTGTCATAGTACCCACTTGATTCTACAAACTTCACATCTCTAGAAACCAATACTCTTCTAGCTTCCGGATCATAACACTTGTACCCTTTTTGTGTTGAGGAGTAGCCTATAAGCATGCACTTAGTGCTCTTGGCCTCCAACTTGTTACGTAACTCTCCTGGTTTTAACACATAACAAACACATCCAAACACACGTAAGTGACTAATAGATGGTTTAGTTTTATTAAGAATTTCAAAGGGAGAGAGATCGCTTAGTATTTTTGTTGGTGTGCGATTGATCAAGTAGCATGCGGCTACTACGGCATCTCCCCAAAATCTCTTTGGCACATTTGTATGAAACATCATTGATCGGGACACCTCCATGAGATGACGGTTCTTTCTCTCGGCCACTCCATTTTGTTGTGGTGTATACGGGCAACTTGTTTGTTGAATGATCCCATGTTTAGCTAAATGTTGTTTGAATGCATGACTTGTGTACTCCCCACCATTATCTGATCTCAAAATCTTAATCTTGGCATTATAGTGGTTAGTCACATAATTTTGAAAACTTATAAAGGCCTCAAGAACTCTATCCTTTGAAGGTAACAAAGTTAACCAAGTATACTTGGATTTTTCATCAATAAAAGTCACATAATACTTTTGATTTTCTCTAGATAAACAAGGTGATGTCCACACATCCGAGTGAATCAAATCAAAACAATTCTCATAAATAGTACTTGATTTAGGATAAACACTTTTGCAATGTTTGCCAAGAATACAAGCTTCACAATCATCATTTTTAAAAGACATATTAGGCAACATAAGATTTAAAGCACGAGAGTGAGGGTGACCAAGTCTAGCATGCCAAATTGCACTATTAGCACTAACAAGAATAGAACTAAAGCAAGAAGGTAAAGTAGGGGATAGTTTCAAGTCCTCAAGCACATATAAGCCATCTTTAGTGGCTCCATGGCCAAGCACCTTACTCGTTTCAATATCCTGAAAATGAATATTGTGAGGACCAAATATTGCATAACAATTCAAATCGGTAGTAGCTTTCTTAACGGATAACAAGTTTGAAGTAAAGCTAGGCATATAAAAAGCTTTAGATTTCTTATCAAACAATTCTAAATCTCCTACTCCTTTAACCGGTACTTTAGTTCCATTAGCAATAACCACATTTCCAATAGCCGGTTTAATGTCACTAATTAACTTAGAGTCACTAATCATATGGTGAGATGCTCCGGAATCAACAATAAGCGGTTTTAAAGTGTTGAGAGCAAGAGTAGCCTTACCGGACGACTCCTTGAGAGCTTTGATGAGTGCATCGAGGTCAGACCTCCTCACCAAGTCAGAAGACGCGGCCATGGCTGCTCCACTCTCCGCAAGAATTTGTACCTTTGTCTCTGGAGCTTGGATCTCACCGGAAACGCTTGCTTGATTAGCCCTTGGTTCTCGGTTGTCTTCTCTTGGGCGAAGGTGTGGGTAAAGTACCCAACACTTATCCTTGATATGACCCGGTTTCTTGCAATGGTGACAAGTAGGAATGTTCCTCTTGTTGTTGTTGTTGTTGTGTCCTCGGTAGTAGCTCTTGTTAGCCGACACTAGCTCCACATTGTTAGCCGACACAAGCTCCCCCTTACCACCAAACAAACCCATGGACCCGTGTTCTCGTTGAACTTGAGAACACACCTCATCAAGACTTGGAAGCTTGTCGGACCGAAGAATATGTTTGATGAGGTCATTGTAAGAAGGATTTAAAGTCAAGAGAAGACCGAACACCTTATCTTGCTCACGACGTTCGTTGATGACCACCGGATCCACCGAGCTTGGTCTCAACATTTCAAGCTCTGCCCAAAGAGATCTAAACTTTCCAAAATGCTTGGTAAACTCCATGTCCTCTTGGCTGAGGTTGTTGATAGCACGTTTGACTTCAAAAACCCGGTTCAAGTTAGTAACATTTCCAAAAACATTCTTGAGTGTATCCCACAACTCCTTTGCCGTCTCACAATATGAGTATGCTTCAAGAATAGGCGCCTCTAGAGAGTTTTGAATGAGCCCCAAAACGGTTTGGTCTTCTTGAAACCACTTCACCTCGTCGCAAGGGACAATCTCCTTGCCATCTTCACTTTCCTTTGGAGCTTCACCTTTCTCAATGTGACTCCAAAGTCCACGACCACACAAGGCCGTCTTTGTGGTCCTCGCCCACAACAAATAGTTACCTCCCTTGAGAGTAACCGGAATAACCAAATTCTTCATGACATCCATGACCAAAAATTTCAAGAACAAGCTTCAAGCTTTCAAAATCTTAGAAACCGAAAGAAGAAATTGTACTTAGAGAACGAGAATAGCTAGGATCTTAGGAACCTGGCTCTGATACCATGTAAGTTTTCGAAAGGAATTAGAGAAGATTAAGAACAAGTGAGTTTGAGGAAGATTTGAAGAAGAATGCGAGTTTGAAAGGTGAGAGAAGTGTGGTGAAGAAAGAGAGTTCTTCTCTTTTCATACATATAAAAATGACCTAGATACAAACTATATATGGACACTACAAAGAGTATAAAATAATAACAAATATACAAGATATTTTGGCTTCAAGGTTCGAGTGAAAGCGACGGGTCCATGTTGTGTCTCTTCTTAAACAATCACGTGAGTGTCTCTTGTTTTGAAGCTCCAACGGTCACAACACATAGGGGAAGGATCTAGATGCTCATTTCTTCTTCTTCGCAACCTTAAACGGGCCTCTTTATTGGACTGGACAATGAGGCTTGAGGTGATGTCGAGGCTGTACGGATGGGCTTGTACGGATGGGCTTGTACGGACGAGGTTGTACGGACGGTCGTGGCTCGAGGCACTCGATCGCGGATGTGATCATCTCTCGATCCCGGACATGATCATCTCGAACATGATCATTTCTATATCCAATTTACAAAAATAACTTTATACAAGCCATTTACTGCCTCAAAGCATTGGTTGTGGGTTCTTAACCCATTTGGGACCAGATTTCAATAAGTATTTCTTCACACTTTTAAAGATTCTTCATCCATCTCTAGGGCTTGTAATCAATCAAATTCATTGTATTATAACATATTCTAACCCAAAATAACTTTATACAAGCCATTTACAGCCTCAAAGCATTGGTTGTGGGTTCTTATCCCATTTGGGACCAAATTTCAACAAGTCTTTCTTCACACTTCTAAAGATTCTTCATCCATCTCTAGCACTTGTAATCAATAAAATTAACTGTATAATAACATATTTTAACCCAAAATAACTTTATACAAGCCATTTACAGCCTCAAAGCATTGGTTGTGGGTTCTTATCCCATTTGGGACCAAATTTCAATAATTCTTTCTTCACACTTCTAAACATTCTTCATCCATCTCTAAGACTTGTAATCAATCAAATTCATTGTATTATAACAAATTCTAACCCAAAATAACTTTATACAACCATTTACTGCCTCAAATCAATGGTTGTGGGTTCTTATCCCATTTGGGACCAGATTTCAACAAGTCTTTCTTCACACTTCTAAACATTCTTCATCCATCTCTAGCACTTGTAATCAATCAAATTCATTGTATTATAACATATTCTAACCCAAAATAACTTTATATAATCCATTTACAGCCTCAAAGCATTGGTTGTGGGTTCTTATCCCATTTGGGACCAAATTTCAACAAGTCTTTCTTCACACTTCTAAAGATTCTTCATCCATCCCTAGCACTTGTAATCAATCAAATTCATTGTATTATAACATATTCTAACCCAAAATATTTAGATACAAGCCATTTACAGCCTCAAAGCATTGGTTGTGGGTTCTTATCCCATTTGGGACAAGATTTCAATAAGTCTTTCGTCACACTTCTAAACATTCTTCATCCATCTCTAGGGCTTGTAATCAATTAAATTCATTGTATTATAACATATTCTAACCCAAAATAACTTTATACAAGCCATTTACTGCCTCAAAGCATTGGTTGTGGGTTCTTATCCCATATGGGACAAGATTTCAATAAGTCTTTCTTCACACTTCTAAAGATTCTTCATCCATCTCTAGGGCTTGTAATCAATCAAATTAATTGTATTATAACATATTCTAACCCAAAATAACTTTATACAAGCCATTTACTGCCTCAAAGCATTGGTTGTGGGTTCTTAACCCATTTGGGACCAGATTTCAATAAGTATTTCTTCACACTTTTAAAGATTCTTCATCCATCTCTAGGGCTTGTAATCAATCAAATTCATTGTATTATAACATATTCTAACCCAAAATAACTTTATACAAGCCATTTACAGCCTCAAAGCATTGGTTGTGGGTTCTTATCCCATTTGGGACCAAATTTCAACAAGTCTTTCTTCACACTTCTAAAGATTCTTCATCCATCTCTAGCACTTGTAATCAATAAAATTAACTGTATAATAACATATTCTAACCCAAAATAACTTTATACAAGCCATTTACAGCCTCAAAGCATTGGTTGTGGGTTCTTATCCCATTTGGGACCAAATTTCAATAATTCTTTCTTCACACTTCTAAACATTCTTCATCCATCTCTAAGACTTGTAATCAATCAAATTCATTGTATTATAACAAATTCTAACCCAAAATAACTTTATACAAGCCATTTACTGCCTCAAAGCAATGGTTGTGGGTTCTTATCCCATTTGGGACCAGATTTCAACAAGTCTTTCTTCACACTTCTAAACATTCTTCATCCATCTCTAGCACTTGTAATCAATCAAATTCATTGTATTATAACATATTCTAACCCAAAATAACTTTATACAAGCCATTTACTGCTTCAAAGCATTGGTTGTGGGTTCTTATCCCATTTGGGACGAGATTTCAATAAGTCTTTCTTCACACTTCTAAACATTCTTCATCCATCTCTAGGACTTGTAATCAATCAAATTCATTTTATTATAACATATTCTAACCCAAAATAACTTTATACAAGCCATTTACAGCCTCAAAGCATTGGTTGTGGGTTCTTATCCCATTTGGGACCAAATTTCAACAAGTCTTTCTTCACACTTCTAAAGATTCTTCATCCATCCCTAGCACTTGTAATCAATCAAATTCATTGTATTATAACATATTCTAACCCAAAATATTTAGATACAAGCCATTTACAGCCTCAAAGCATTGGTTGTGGGTTCTTATCCCATTTGGGACAAGATTTCAATAAGTCTTTCGTCACACTTCTAAACATTCTTCATCCATCTCTAGGGCTTGTAATCAATTAAATTCATTGTATTATAACATATTCTAACCCAAAATAACTTTATACAAGCCATTTACTGCCTCAAAGCATTGGTTGTGGGTTCTTATCCCATATGGGACAAGATTTCAATAAGTCTTTCTTCACACTTCTAAAGATTCTTCATCCATCTCTAGGGCTTGTAATCAATCAAATTAATTGTATTATAACATATTCTAACCCAAAATAACTTTATACAAGCCATTTACTGCCTCAAAGCATTGGTTGTGGGTTCTTAACCCATTTGGGACCAGATTTCAATAAGTATTTCTTCACACTTTTAAAGATTCTTCATCCATCTCTAGGGCTTGTAATCAATCAAATTCATTGTATTATAACATATTCTAACCCAAAATAACTTTATACAAGCCATTTACAGCCTCAAAGCATTGGTTGTGGGTTCTTATCCCATTTGGGACCAAATTTCAACAAGTCTTTCTTCACACTTCTAAAGATTCTTCATCCATCTCTAGCACTTGTAATCAATAAAATTAACTGTATAATAACATATTCTAACCCAAAATAACTTTATACAAGCCATTTACAGCCTCAAAGCATTGGTTGTGGGTTCTTATCCCATTTGGGACCAAATTTCAATAATTCTTTCTTCACACTTCTAAACATTCTTCATCCATCTCTAAGACTTGTAATCAATCAAATTCATTGTATTATAACAAATTCTAACCCAAAATAACTTTATACAAGCCATTTACTGCCTCAAAGCAATGGTTGTGGGTTCTTATCCCATTTGGGACCAGATTTCAACAAGTCTTTCTTCACACTTCTAAACATTCTTCATCCATCTCTAGCACTTGTAATCAATCAAATTCATTGTATTATAACATATTCTAACCCAAAATAACTTTATACAAGCCATTTACTGCTTCAAAGCATTGGTTGTGGGTTCTTATCCCATTTGGGACGAGATTTCAATAAGTCTTTCTTCACACTTCTAAACATTCTTCATCCATCTCTAGGACTTGTAATCAATCAAATTCATTTTATTATAACATATTCTAACCCAAAATAACTTTATACAAGCCATTTACTGCCTCAAAGCATTGGTTGTGGGTTCTTATCCTATTTGGGACCAGATTTCAATAAGTCTTTCTTCACACTTCTAAAGATTCTTCATCCATCTCTAGGGCTTGTAATCAATCAAATTCATTGTATTATAACATATTCTAACCCAAAATAACTTTATACAAGCCATTTACAGCCTCAAAGCATTGGTTGTGGGTTCTTATCCCATTTGGGACCAAATTTCAACAAGTCTTTCTTCACCCTTCTAAAGATTCTTCATCCATCTCTAGCACTTGTAATCAATAAAATTAACTGTATAATAACATATTTTAACCCAAAATAACTTTATACAAGCCATTTACAGCCTCAAAGCATTGGTTGTGGGTTCTTATCCCATTTGGGACCAAATTTCAATAATTCTTTCTTCACACTTCTAAACATTCTTCATCCATCTCTAAGACTTGTAATCAATCAAATTCATTGTATTATAACAAATTCTAACCCAAAATAACTTTATACAAGCCATTTACTGCCTCAAATCAATGGTTGTGGGTTCTTATCCCATTTGGGACCAGATTTCAACAAGTCTTTCTTCACACTTCTAAACATTCTTCATCCATCTCTAGCACTTGTAATCAATCAAATTCATTGTATTATAACATATTCTAACCCAAAATAACTTTATACAATCCATTTACAGCCTCAAAGCATTGGTTGTGGGTTCTTATCCCATTTGGGACCAAATTTCAACAAGTCTTTCTTCACACTTCTAAAGATTCTTCATCCATCCCTAGCACTTGTAATCAATCAAATTCATTGTATTATAACATATTCTAACCCAAAATATTTAGATACAAGCCATTTACAGCCTCAAAGCATTGGTTGTGGGTTCTTATCCCATTTGGGACAAGATTTCAATAAGTCTTTCGTCACACTTCTAAACATTCTTCATCCATCTCTAGGGCTTGTAATCAATTAAATTCATTGTATTATAACATATTCTAACCCAAAATAACTTTATACAAGCCATTTACTGCCTCAAAGCATTGGTTGTGGGTTCTTATCCCATATGGGACCAGATTTCAATAAGTCTTTCTTCACACTTCTAAAGATTCTTCATCCATCTCTAGGGCTTGTAATCAATCAAATTAATTGTATTATAACATATTCTAACCCAAAATAACTTTATACAAGCCATTTACTGCCTCAAAGCATTGGTTGTGGGTTCTTAACCCATTTGGGACCAGATTTCAATAAGTATTTCTTCACACTTTTAAAGATTCTTCATCCATATCTAGGGCTTGTAATCAATCAAATTCATTGTATTATAACATATTCTAACCCAAAATAACTTTATACAAGCCATTTACAGCCTCAAAGCATTGGTTGTGGGTTCTTATCCCATTTGGGACCAAATTTCAACAAGTCTTTCTTCACACTTCTAAAGATTCTTCATCCATCTCTAGCACTTGTAATCAATAAAATTAACTGTATAATAACATATTCTAACCCAAAATAACTTTATACAAGCCATTTACAGCCTCAAAGCATTGGTTGTGGGTTCTTATCCCATTTGGGACCAAATTTCAATAATTCTTTCTTCACACTTCTAAACATTCTTCATCCATCTCTAAGACTTGTAATCAATCAAATTCATTGTATTATAACAAATTCTAACCCAAAATAACTTTATACAAGCCATTTACTGCCTCAAAGCAATGGTTGTGGGTTCTTATCCCATTTGGGACCAGATTTCAACAAGTCTTTCTTCACACTTCTAAACATTCTTCATCCATCTCTAGCACTTGTAATCAATCAAATTCATTGTATTATAACATATTCTAACCCAAAATAACTTTATACAATCCATTTACAGCCTCAAAGCATTGGTTGTGGGTTCTTATCCCATTTGGGACCAAATTTCAACAAGTCTTTCTTCACACTTCTAAAGATTCTTCATCCATCCCTAGCACTTGTAATCAATCAAATTCATTGTATTATAACATATTCTAACCCAAAATATTAAGATACAAGCCATTTACATCCTCAAAGCATTGGTTGTGGGTTCTTATCCCATTTGGGACAAGATTTCAATAAGTCTTTCTTCACACTTCTAAACATTCTTCATCCATCTCTAGGACTTGTAATCAATCAAATTCATTGTATTATAACATAATCTAACCAAAAATAACTTTATACAAGCCATTTACTGCTTCAAAGCATTGGTTGTGGGTTCTTATCCCATTTGGGACCAGATTTCAATAAGTATTTCTTCACACTTTTAAAGATTCTTCATCCATCTCTAGGGCTTGTAATCAATCAAATTCATTGTATTATAACATATTCTAACCCAAAATAACTTTATACAAGCCATTTACAGCCTCAAAGCATTGGTTGTGGGTTCTTATCCCATTTGGGACCAAATTTCAACAAGTCTTTCTTCACACTTCTAAAGATTCTTCATCCATCTCTAGCACTTGTAATCAATAAAATTAACTGTATAATAACATATTTTAACCCAAAATAACTTTATACAAGCCATTTACAGCCTCAAAGCATTGGTTGTGGGTTCTTATCCCATTTGGGACCAAATTTCAATAATTCTTTCTTCACACTTCTAAACATTCTTCATCCATCTCTAAGACTTGTAATCAATCAAATTCATTGTATTATAACAAATTCTAACCCAAAATAACTTTATACAAGCCATTTACTGCCTCAAATCAATGGTTGTGGGTTCTTATCCCATTTGGGACCAGATTTCAACAAGTCTTTCTTCACACTTCTAAACATTCTTCATCCATCTCTAGCACTTGTAATCAATCAAATTCATTGTATTATAACATATTCTAACCCAAAATAACTTTATACAATCCATTTACAGCCTCAAAGCATTGGTTGTGGGTTCTTATCCCATTTGGGACCAAATTTCAACAAGTCTTTCTTCACACTTCTAAAGATTCTTCATCCATCCCTAGCACTTGTAATCAATCAAATTCATTGTATTATAACATATTCTAACCCAAAATATTTAGATACAAGCCATTTACAGCCTCAAAGCATTGGTTGTGGGTTCTTATCCCATTTGGGACAAGATTTCAATAAGTCTTTCGTCACACTTCTAAACATTCTTCATCCATCTCTAGGGCTTGTAATCAATTAAATTCATTGTATTATAACATATTCTAACCCAAAATAACTTTATACAAGCCATTTACTGCCTCAAAGCATTGGTTGTGGGTTCTTATCCCATATGGGACCAGATTTCAATAAGTCTTTCTTCACACTTCTAAAGATTCTTCATCCATCTCTAGGGCTTGTAATCAATCAAATTAATTGTATTATAACATATTCTAACCCAAAATAACTTTATACAAGCCATTTACTGCCTCAAAGCATTGGTTGTGGGTTCTTAACCCATTTGGGACCAGATTTCAATAAGTATTTCTTCACACTTTTAAAGATTCTTCATCCATCTCTAGGGCTTGTAATCAATCAAATTCATTGTATTATAACATATTCTAACCCAAAATAACTTTATACAAGCCATTTACAGCCTCAAAGCATTGGTTGTGGGTTCTTATCCCATTTGGGACCAAATTTCAACAAGTCTTTCTTCACACTTCTAAAGATTCTTCATCCATCTCTAGCATTTGTAATCAATAAAATTAACTGTATAATAACATATTCTAACCCAAAATAACTTTATAAAAGCCATTTACAGCCTCAAAGCATTGGTTGTGGGTTCTTATCCCATTTGGGACCAAATTTCAATAATTCTTTCTTCACACTTCTAAACATTATTCATCCATCTCTAAGACTTGTAATCAATCAAATTCATTGTATTATAACAAATTCTAACCCAAAATAACTTTATACAAGCCATTTACTGCCTCAAAGCAATGGTTGTGGGTTCTTATCCCATTTGGGACCAGATTTCAACAAGTCTTTCTTCACACTTCTAAACATTCTTCATCCATCTCTAGCACTTGTAATCAATCAAATTCATTGTATTATAACATATTCTAACCCAAAATAACTTTATACAATCCATTTACAGCCTCAAAGCATTGGTTGTGGGTTCTTATCCCATTTGGGACCAAATTTCAACAAGTCTTTCTTCACACTTCTAAAGATTCTTCATCCATCCCTAGCACTTGTAATCAATCAAATTCATTGTATTATAACATATTCTAACCCAAAATATTTAGATACAAGCCATTTACATCCTCAAAGCATTGGTTGTGGGTTCTTATCCCATTTGGGACAAGATTTCAATAAGTCTTTCTTCACACTTCTAAACATTCTTCATCCATCTCTAGGACTTGTAATCAATCAAATTCATTGTATTATAACATAATCTAACCAAAAATAACTTTATACAAGCCATTTACTGGTTCAAAGCATTGGTTGTGGGTTCTTATCCCATTTGGGACCAGATTTCAATAAGTCTTTCTTCACACTTCTAAACATTCTCCATCCATCTCTAGGACTTGTAATCAATCAAATTCATTTTATTATAACATATTCTAACTCAAACTAACTTTATACAAGCCATTTACTGCCTCAAAGCATTGGTTGTGGGTTCTTATCCCATTTCGGACTAGATTTCAATAAGTCTTTCTTCACACTTCTAAACATTCTTCATCCACCTATAGGGCTTGTAATCAATCAAATTCATTGTATTATATCATATTATAACCAAAAATAACTTTATACAATCCATTTACAGCCTCAAAGCATTGGTTGTGGGTTCTTATCCCATTTGGGACCAGATTCAATAAGTCTTTCTTCACACTTCTAAACATTCTTCATCCATCTCTAGGGCTTGTAATTAATCAAATTCATTGTATTATAACATATTCTAACCCAAAATAACTTTATACAAGCCATTTACTGCCTCAAAGCATTGGTTGTGGGTTCTTAGCCCATATGGGACCAGATTTCAATAAGTCTTTCTTCACACTTCTAAAGATTCTTCATCCATCTCTAGGGCTTGTAATCAATCAAATTAATTGTATTATAACATATTCTAACGCAAAATAACTTTATACAAGCCATTTACTGCCTCAAAGCAATGGTTGTGGGTTCTTATCCCATTTGGGACCAGATTTCAACAAGTCTTTCTTCACACTTCTAAACATTCTTCATCCATCTCTAGCACTTGTAATCAATCAAATTCATTGTATTATAACATATTCTAACCCAAAATAACTTTATACAAGCCATTTACTGCCTCAAAGCATTGGTTGTGGGTTCTTATCCCATTTGGGACCAGATTTCAACAAGTCTTTCTTCACACTTCTAAACATTCTTCATCCATCTCTAGGACTTCTAATCAATCAAATTCATTGTATAATAACATATTCTAACCCAAAATAACTTTATACAAGCCATTTACAGCCTCAAAGCATTGGTTGTGGGTTCTTATCCCATTTGGGACCAAATTTCAATAATTCTTTCTTCACACTTCTAAACATTCTTCATCCATCTCTAAGACTTGTAATCAATCAAATTCATTGTATTATAACAAATTCTAACCCAAAATAACTTTATACAAGCCATTTACTGCCTCAAAGCAATGGTTGTGGGTTCTTATCCCATTTGGGACCAGATTTCAACAAGTCTTTCTTCACACTTCTAAGTCTTTCTTCACACTTCTAAACATTCTTCATCCATCTCTAGGGCTTGTAATTAATCAAATTCATTGTATTATAACATATTCTAACCCAAAATAACTTTATACAAGCCATTTACTGCCTCAAAGCATTGGTTGTGGGTTCTTAGCCCATATGGGACCAGATTTCAATAAGTCTTTCTTCACACTTCTAAAGATTCTTCATCCATCTCTAGGGCTTGTAATCAATCAAATTAATTGTATTATAACATATTCTAACGCAAAATAACTTTATACAAGCCATTTACTGCCTCAAAGCAATGGTTGTGGGTTCTTATCCCATTTGGGACCAGATTTCAACAAGTCTTTCTTCACACTTCTAAACATTCTTCATCCATCTCTAGCACTTGTAATCAATCAAATTCATTGTATTATAACATATTCTAACCCAAAATAACTTTATACAAGCCATTTACAGCCTCAAAGCATTGGTTGTGGGTTCTTATCCCATTTGGGACCAGATTTCAACAAGTCTTTCTTCACACTTCTAAACATTCTTCATCCATCTCTAGGACTTCTAATCAATCAAATTCATTGTATAATAACATATTCTAACCCAAAATAACTTTATACAAGCCATTTACAGCCTCAAAGCATTGGTTGTGGGTTCTTATCCCATTTGGGACCAAATTTCAATAATTCTTTCTTCACACTTCTAAACATTCTTCATCCATCTCTAAGACTTGTAATCAATCAAATTCATTGTATTATAACAAATTCTAACCCAAAATAACTTTATACAAGCCATTTACTGCCTCAAAGCAATGGTTGTGGGTTCTTATCCCATTTGGGACCAAATTTCAATAATTCTTTCTTCACACTTCTAAACATTCTTCATCCATCTCTAAGACTTGTAATCAATCAAATTCATTGTATTATAACAAATTCTAACCCAAAATAACTTTATACAAGCCATTTACTGCCTCAAATCAATGGTTGTGGGTTCTTATCCCATTTGGGACCAGATTTTAACAAGTCTTTCTTCACACTTCTAAACATTCTTCATCCATCTCTAGCACTTGTAATCAATCAAATTCATTGTATTATAACATATTCTAACCCAAAATAACTTTATACAATCCATTTACAGCCTCAAAGCATTGGTTGTGGGTTCTTATCCCATTTGGGACCAAATTTCAACAAGTCTTTCTTCACACTTCTAAAGATTCTTCATCCATCCCTAGCACTTGTAATCAATCAAATTCAATGTATTATAACATATTCTAACCCAAAATATTTAGATACAAGCCATTTACAGCCTCAAAGCATTGGTTGTGGGTTCTTATCCCATTTGGGACAAGATTTCAATAAGTCTTTCGTCACACTTCTAAACATTCTTCATCCATCTCTAGGGCTTGTAATCAATTAAATTCATTGTATTATAACATATTCTAACCCAAAATAACTTTATACATGCCATTTACTGCCTCAAAGCATTGGTTTTGGGTTCTTATCCCATATGGGACCAGATTTCAATAAGTCTTTCTTCACACTTCTAAAGATTCTTCATCTTCCTCTAGGGCTTGTAATCAATCAAATTAATTGTATTATAACATATTCTAACCCAAAATAACTTTATACAAGCCATTTACTGCCTCAAAGCATTGGTTGTGGGTTCTTAACCCATTTGGGACCAGATTTCAATAAGTATTTCTTCACACTTTTAAAGATTCTTCATCCATCTCTAGGGCTTGTAATCAATCAAATTCATTGTATTATAACATATTCTAACCCAAAATAACTTTATACAAGCCATTTACAGCCTCAAAGCATTGGTTGTGGGTTCTTATCCCATTTGGGACCAAATTTCAACAAGTCTTTCTTCACACTTCTAAAGATTCTTCATCCATCTCTAGCACTTGTAATCAATAAAATTAACTGTATAATAACATATTCTAACCCAAAATAACTTTATACAAGCCATTTACAGCCTCAAAGCATTGGTTGTGGGTTCTTATCCCATTTGGGACCAAATTTCAATAATTCTTTCTTCACACTTCTAAACATTCTTCATCCATCTCTAAGACTTGTAATCAATCAAATTCATTGTATTATAACAAATTCTAACCCAAAATAACTTTATACAAGCCATTTACTGCCTCAAAGCAATGGTTGTGGGTTCTTATCCCATTTGGGACCAGATTTCAACAAGTCTTTCTTCACACTTCTAAACATTCTTCATCCATCTCTAGCACTTGTAATCAATCAAATTCATTGTATTATAACATATTCTAACCCAAAATAACTTTATACAATCCATTTACAGCCTCAAAGCATTGGTTGTGGGTTCTTATCCCATTTGGGACCAAATTTCAACAAGTCTTTCTTCACACTTCTAAAGATTCTTCATCCATCCCTAGCACTTGTAATCAATCAAATTCATTGTATTATAACATATTCTAACCCAAAATATTTAGATACAAGCCATTTACATCCTCAAAGCATTGGTTGTGGGTTCTTATCCCATTTGGGACAAGATTTCAATAAGTCTTTCTTCACACTTCTAAACATTCTTCATCCATCTCTAGGACTTGTAATCAATCAAATTCATTGTATTATAACATAATCTAACCAAAAATAACTTTATACAAGCCATTTACTGCTTCAAAGCATTGGTTGTGGGTTCTTATCCCATTTGGGACCAGATTTCAATAAGTATTTCTTCACACTTTTAAAGATTCTTCATCCATCTCTAGGGCTTGTAATCAATCAAATTCATTGTATTATAACATATTCTAACCCAAAATAACTTTATACAAGCCATTTACAGCCTCAAAGCATTGGTTGTGGGTTCTTATCCCATTTGGGACCAAATTTCAACAAGTCTTTCTTCACACTTCTAAAGATTCTTCATCCATCTCTAGCACTTGTAATCAATAAAATTAACTGTATAATAACATATTTTAACCCAAAATAACTTTATACAAGCCATTTACAGCCTCAAAGCATTGGTTGTGGGTTCTTATCCCATTTGGGACCAAATTTCAATAATTCTTTCTTCACACTTCTAAACATTCTTCATCCATCTCTAAGACTTGTAATCAATCAAATTCATTGTATTATAACAAATTCTAACCCAAAATAACTTTATACAAGCCATTTACTGCCTCAAATCAATGGTTGTGGGTTCTTATCCCATTTGGGACCAGATTTTAACAAGTCTTTCTTCACACTTCTAAACATTCTTCATCCATCTCTAGCACTTGTAATCAATCAAATTCATTGTATTATAACATATTCTAACCCAAAATAACTTTATACAATCCATTTACAGCCTCAAAGCATTGGTTGTGGGTTCTTATCCCATTTGGGACCAAATTTCAACAAGTCTTTCTTCACACTTCTAAAGATTCTTCATCCATCCCTAGCACTTGTAATCAATCAAATTCAATGTATTATAACATATTCTAACCCAAAATATTTAGATACAAGCCATTTACAGCCTCAAAGCATTGGTTGTGGGTTCTTATCCCATTTGGGACAAGATTTCAATAAGTCTTTCTTCGCACTTCTAAACATTCTTCATCCATCTCTAGGGCTTGTAATCAATTAAATTCATTGTATTATAACATATTCTAACCCAAAATAACTTTATACATGCCATTTACTGCCTCAAAGCATTGGTTTTGGGTTCTTATCCCATATGGGACCAGATTTCAATAAGTCTTTCTTCACACTTCTAAAGATTCTTCATCTTCCTCTAGGGCTTGTAATCAATCAAATTAATTGTATTATAACATATTCTAACCCAAAATAACTTTATACAAGCCATTTACTGCCTCAAAGCATTGGTTGTGGGTTCTTAACCCATTTGGGACCAGATTTCAATAAGTATTTCTTCACACTTTTAAAGATTCTTCATCCATCTCTAGGGCTTGTAATCAATCAAATTCATTGTATTATAACATATTCTAACCCAAAATAACTTTATACAAGCCATTTACAGCCTCAAAGCATTGGTTGTGGGTTCTTATCCCATTTGGGACCAAATTTCAACAAGTCTTTCTTCACACTTCTAAACATTCTTCATCCATCTCTAGCACTTGTAATCAATCAAATTCATTGTATTATAACATATTCTAACCCAAAATAACTTTATACAAGCCATTTACTGCCTCAAAGCATTGGTTGTGGGTTCTTATCCCATTTGGGACCAAATTTCAATAATTCTTTCTTCACACTTCTAAACATTCTTCATCCATCTCTAAGACTTGTAATCAATCAAATTCATTGTATTATAACAAATTCTAACCCAAAATAACTTTATACAAGCCATTTACTGCCTCAAAGCATTGGTTGTGGGTTCTTATCCCATTTGGGACCAGATTTCAACAAGTCTTTCTTCACACTTCTAAACATTCTTCATCCATCTCTAGCACTTGTAATCAATCAAATTCATTGTATTATAACATATTATAACCCAAAATAACTTTATACAAGCCATTTACTGCCTCAAAGCATTGGTTGTGGGTTCTTATCCCATTTGGGACCAGATTTCAACAAGTCTTTCTTCACACTTCTAAACAGTCTTCATCCATCTCTAGCACTTGTAATCAATCAAATGCATTGTATTATAACATATTATAACCCAAAATAACTTTATACAAGGCATTTATTGCCTCAAAGCATTGGTTGTGGGTTCTTATCCTATTTGGGACCATATTTTAACAAGTCTTTCTTCACACTTCTAAACAGTCTTCATCCCTCTCTAGCACTTGTAATCAATCAAATTCATTGTATTATAACATATTATAACCCAAAATAACTTTATACAAGCCATTTACTGCCTCAAAGCATTGGTTGTGGGTTCTTATCCCATTTGGGACCAGATTTCAACAAGTCTTTCTTCACACTTCTAAACATTCTTCATCCATCTCTAGCACTTGTAATCAATCAAATTCATTGTATTATAACATATTATAACCCAAAATAACTTTATACAAGCCATTTACTGCCTCAAAGCATTGGTTGTGGGTTCTTATCCCATTTGGGACCAAATTTCAACAAGTCTTTCTTCACACTTCTAAACATTCTTCATCCATCTCTAGGACTTGTAATCAATCAAATTCATTGTATTATAACATACTCTAACCCAAAATAACTATATACAAACCATTTACTGCCTCAAAGCAATGGTTGTGGGTTCTTATCCCATTTGGGACAAAATTTCAACAAGTCTTTCTTCACACTTCTAAACATTCTTCATCCATCTCTAGGACTTGTAATCAATAAAATTCATTGTATTATAACATATTCTAAGCCAAAATAACTTTATACAAGCCATTTACTGCCTCAAACCAATGGTTGTGGGTTCTTATCCCATTTGGGACCATATTTCAACAAGTCTTTCTCCACACTTCTAAACATTCTTCATCCATCTCTAGCACTTGTAATCAATCAAATTAATTGTATTATAACATGTTCTAACCCAAAACAACTCTAGACAAGCCATTTACTAGCTCAAAGCAATGGTTGTGGGTTCTTATCCCATTTGGGACCAAATTTCAACAAGTCTTTCATCACACTTCTAAACATTCTTCATCCATCTCTAGGACTTGTAATCAATCAAATTCAATGGATTATAACATACTCTAACCCAAAATAACTTTATACAAGCCATTTACTGCCTCAAAGCAATGGTTGTGGGTTATATTCACATTTGGGACCAAATTTCAACAAGTCTTTCTTCACACTTCTAAACATTCTTCATCCATCTCTAAGACTTGTAATCAATCAAATTAATTGTATTATAACATACTCTAACCCAAAATAACTATATACAAACCATTTACTGCCTCAAAGCAATGGTTGTGGGTTCTTATCCCATATGGGACCAGATTTCAATAAGTCCTTCTTCACACTTCTTAACATTCTTCATCCATCTCTAGCATTTGTAACAAATAAAATTCATTGTATTATAACAGATTCTAACCTAAAATAACTTTATACAAGCCATTTACTGCCTCAAAGCAATGGTTGTGGGTTCTTATCACATTTGGGACCAAATTTCAACAAGTCTTTCTTCACACTTCTAAACATTTTTCATCCATCTCTATAACTTTTAATCAATCAAATTCATTGTATTATAACATATTCTAACCCAAAATAACTTTATACAAGCCATTTACTGCCTCAAAGCAATGGTTGTGGGTTCTTATCCCATTTGGAACCAAATTTCAACAAGTCTTTCTTCACACTTCTAAACATTCTTCATCCATCTCTAGACCTTATAATCAATCAAAATCATTGTATTATAACATATTCTAACCCAAAACAAATCTAGACAAGCTATTTACTGCCTCAAAGCAATGGTTGTGGGTTCTTATCCCATTTGGGACCAAATTTCAACAAGTCTTTCTTCACACTTCTAAACATTCTTCATCCATCTCTAGCACTTGTAATCAATCAAATTCATTGTATTATAACAAATTCTAACCCAAAATAACTTTATACAAGCCATTTACTGCCTCAAAGCAATGGTTGTGGGTTCTTATCCCATTTGGGACCAGATTTCAACAAGTCTTTCTTCACACTTCTAAACATTCTTCATCCATCTCTAGCACTTGTAATCAATCAAATTCATTGTATTATAACATATTCTAACCCAAAATAACTTTATACAAGCCATTTACTGCCTCAAAGCATTGGTTGTGGGTTCTTATCCCATTTGGGACCAAATTTCAACAAGTCTTTCTTCACACTTCTAAACATTCTTCATCCATCTCTAGGACTTGTAATCAATCAAATTCACTGTATTATAACATATTCTAACCCAAAATAACTTTCGACAAGCCATTTCCTGCCTCAAAGCAATGGTGGGGGGTTCTTATCCCATTTAGGACCAAATTTCAACAAGTCTTTATTCACACTTCTAAACATTTTTCATCCATCTCTAGGACTTGTAATCAATCAAATTCATTGTATTATAACATAATCTAACCCAAAATAACTTTATACAAGACATTTCCTGCCTCAAATCAATGGTTATGGGTTCTTATCCCAGTTGGGACCAAATTTCAACAAGTCTTTCTTCACACTTCTAAATATTCTTCATCCATATCTAGGACTTGTAATCAATCAAATTCATTGTATTATAACATATTATAACGTAAAATAACATTATACAAGCCATTTACTGCCTCAAAGCATTGGTTGTGGGTTCTTATCCCATTTCGGACTAGATTTCAACAAGTCTTTCTTCACACTTCTAAACATTCTTCATCCACCTATAGGGCTTGTAATCAATCAAATTCATTGTATTATAACATATTCTAACCCAAAATAACTTTATACAAGCCATTTACTGCCTCAAAGCATTGGTTGTGGGTTCTTATCCCATTTGGGACCAGATTCAATAAGTCTTTCTTCACACTTCTAAACATTCTTCATCCATCTCTAGGGCTTGTAATCAATCAAATTCATTGTATTATAACATATTCTAACCCAAAATAACTTTATACAAGCCATTTACTGCCTCAAAGCATTGGTTGTGGGTTCTTATCCCATTTGGGACCAGATTTCAACAAGTCTTTCTTCACACTTCTAAACATTCTTCATCCATCTCTAGGGCTTGTAATCAATCAAATTCATTGTATTATAACATATTCTAACCCAAAATAACTTTATACAAGCCATTTACTGCCTCAAAGCATTGGTTGTGGGTTCTTATCCCATTTGGGACCAGATTTCAATAAGTCTTTCTTCACACTTCTAAACATTCTTCATCCATCTCTAGCAGTTGTAATCAATCAAATTCATTGTATTATAATATATTATAACCTTTTCTAACCCAAAATAACTTTATACAAGCCATTTACAGCCTCAACGCAATGGTTGTGGGTTCTTAACCCATTTGGGACCAAATTTCAACAAGTCTTTCTACACACTTCTAACCATTCTTCATGCATCTCTAGCGCTCATAATCAATCAAATTCATTGTATTATAACATATTCTAACCCAAAACAACTCTATACAAGCCATTTACAGCCTCAAAGCAATGGTTGTGGGTTCTTATCCCATTTGGGACCAAATTTCAACAAGTCTTACTTCACACTTCTAAACAGTCTTCATCCATCTATAGCACTTGTAATCAATCAAATTCATTGTATTATAACATATTCTAACCCAAAATAACTTTATACAAGCCATTTACTGCCTCAAAGCAATGGTTGTGGGTTCTTATCCCATTTGGGACCAAATTTCAACAAGTCTTTCTTCACACTTCTAAACATTCTTCATCCATCTCTAGAACTTGTAATCAATCAAATTCATTGTATTATAACATATTCTAACCCAAAATAACTTTATACAATCCATTTACAGACTCAAAGCATTGGTTGTGGGTTCTTATCCCATTTGGGACCAAATTTCAACAAGTCTTTCTTCACACTTCTAAACATTCTTCATCCATCCCTAGCACTTGTAATCAATCAAATTCATTGTATTGTAACATATTCTAACCCTAAACAACTCTATACAAGCCATTTACTGCCTTAAAGCAATGGTTGTGGGTTCTTATACTATTTGGGACCAAATTTTAACAAGTCTTTCTTCACACTTCTAAACAGTCTTCATCCATCTATAGCACTTGTAATCAATCAAATTCATTGTATTATAACATATTCTAACCCAAAATAACTTTATACAACCTATTTACTGCCTCAAAGCAACGGTTGTGCATTCTTATCCCATTTGGGACCAAATTTAAACAAGTCTTTCTTCACACTTCTAAACATTCTTCATCCATCTCTAGAACTTGTAATCAATCAAACTCAATGTATTATAACATATTCTAACCCAAAACAAATCTAGACAAGCCATTTACTGCCTCAAAGCATTGGTTGTGGGTTCTTATCCCATTTCGGACTAGATTTCAACAAGTGTTTCTTCACACTTCTAAACATTCTTCATGCATCTCTAGGACTTGTAGTCAAGCAAATTCATTGTATTATATCATATTCTAACCCAAAATAACTTTATACAATCCATTTACAGCCTCAAAGCATTGGTTGTGGGTTCTTATCCCATTTGGGACCAGATTCAATAAGTCTTTCTTCACACTTCTAAACATTCTTCATCCATCTCTAGGGCTTGTAATTAATCAAATTCATTGTATTATAACATATTCTAACCCAAAATAACTTTATACAAGCCATTTACTGCCTCAAAGCATTGGTTGTGGGTTCTTATCCCATTTTGGACCAAATTTCAACAAGTCTTTCTTCACACTTCTAAACATTCTTAATCTATCTCTAGGACTTGTAATCAATCAAATTCATTGTATTATAACATCTTCTAACCCAAAATAACTTTATACAAGCCATTTACTGCCTCAAAGCATTGGTTGTGGGTTCTTATCCCATTTGGGACCAGATTTCAATAAGTCTTGCTTGACACTTCTAAACATTCTTCATCCCTCTCTAGGACTTGTAATCAATCAAATTCATTGTATTATAACATATTCTCACCCAAAATAACTTTATACAAGCCATTTACTGCCTCAAAGCATTGGTTGTGGGTTCTTATCCCATTTCGGAACAGATTTCAATAAGTCTTTCTTCACACTTCTAAACATTCTTCATCCACCTCTAAGGCTTGTAATCAATTAAATTCATTGTATTATAACATATTCTAACCCAAAATAACTTTATACAAGCCATTTACTGCCTCAAAGCATTGGTTGTGGGTTCTTATCCCATATGAGACCAGATTTCAATAAGTCTTTCTTCACACTTCTAAAGATTTTTCATCCATCTCTAGGGCTTGTAATCAATCAAATTAATTGTATTATAACATATTCTAACCCAAAATAACTTTATACAAGCCATTTACTGCCTCAAAGCATTGGTTGTGGGTTCTTATCCCATTTGGGACCAGATTTCAATAAGTCTTTCTTCACACTTCTAAACATTCTTCATCCATCTCTAGGGCTTGTAATCAATCAAATTCATTGTATTATAACATATTCTAACCCAAAATAACTTTATACAAGCCATTTACAGCCTCAAAGCATTGGTTGTCGGTTCTTATCCCATTTGGGACCAAATTTCAACAAGTCTTTCTTCACACTTCTAAAGATTCTCCATCCATCTCTAGCACTTGTAATCAATAAAATTAACTGTATAATAACATATTCTAACCCAAAATAACTTTATACAAGCCATTTACAGCCTCAAAGCATTGGTTGTGGGTTCTTATCCCATTTGGGACCAAATTTCAATAATTCTTTCTTCACACTTCTAAACATTCTTCATCCATCTCTAGGACTTGTAATCAATCAAATTCATTGTATTATAACAAATTCTAACCCAAAATAACTTTATACAAGCCATTTACTGCCTCAAAACAATGGTTGTGGGTTCTTATCCCATTTGGGACCAGATTTCAACAAGTCTTTCTTCACACTTCTAAACATTCTTCATCCATCTCTAGCACTTGTAATCAATCAAATTCATTGTATTATAACATATTCTAACCCAAAATAACTTTATACAATCCATTTACAGCCTCAAAGCATTGGTTGTGGGTTCTTATCCCATTTGGGACCAAATTTCAACAAGTCTTTCTTCACACTTCTAAAGATTCTTCATCCATCCCTAGCACTTGTAATCAATCAAATTCATTGTATTATAACATATTCTAACCCAAAATATTTAGATACAAGCCATTTACAGCCTCAAAGCATTGGTTGTGGGTTCTTATCCCATTTGGGACAAGATTTCAATAAGTCTTTCTTCACACTTCTAAACATTCTTCATCCATCTCTAGGACTTGTAATCAATCAAATTCATTTTATTATAACATATTCTAACTCAAACTAACTTTATACAAGCCATTTACTGCCTCAAAGCATTGGTTGTGGGTTCTTATCCCATTTCGGACTAGATTTCAATAAGTCTTTCTTCACACTTCTAAACATTCTTCATCCATCTTTAGGGCTTGTAATCAATCAAATTCATTGTATTATAACATATTCTAACCCAAAATAACTTTATACAATCCATTTACAGCCTCAAAGCAATAGTTGTGGGTTCTTATCCCATTTGGGACCAAATTTCAACAAGTTTTTCTTCACACTTCTAAACATTCTTCATCCATCTCTAGAACTTGTAATCAATCAAATTCATTGTATTATAACATATTCTAACCCAAAACAAATCTAGACAAGCTATTTACTGCCTCAAAGCAATGGTTGTGGGTTCTTATCCCATTTGGGACCAAATTTCAACAAGTCTTTCTTCACACTTCTAAACATTCTTCATCCATCTCTAGCACTTGTAATCAATCAAATTCATTGTATTATAACATATTCTAACCCAAAATAACTTTATACAAGCCATTTACTGCCTCAAAGCAATGGATGTGGGTTCTTATCCCATTTGGGACCAAATTTCAACAAGTCTTTCTCCACACTTCTAAACATTCTTCATCCCTCTCTAGGACTTGTAATCAATCAAATTCATTGTATTAAAACATATTCTAACCCAAAATAACTTTATACAAGCCATTTACTGCTTCAAAGCATTGGTTGTGGGTTCTTATCCCATTTGGGACCAAATTTCAACAAGTCTTTCTTCACACTTCTAAACATTCTTCATCCATCTCTAGGACTTGTAATCAATCAAATTCATTGTATTATAACATATTCTAACCCAAAATATCCTTATACAAGCCATTTACTGCCTCAAAGCAATGGTTGTGGGTTCTTATCCCATTTGGGACCAGATTTCGATAAGTTTTTCTTCACACTTCTAAACATTCTTCATGCATCTCTAGGGCTTGTAATCAATCAAATTCATTGTATTATAACATATTCTAACCCAAAATAACTTTATACAAGCCATTTACAGCCTCAAAGCATTGGTTGTGGGTTCTTATCCCATTTGGGACCAAATTTCAACAAGTCTTTCTTCACACTTCTAAAGATTCTCCATCCATCTCTAGCACTTGTAATCAATAAAATTAACTGTATAATAACATATTCTAACCCAAAATAACTTTATACAAGCCATTTACAGCCTCAAAGCATTGGTTGTGGGTTCTTATCCCATTTGGGACCAAATTTCAATAATTCTTTCTTCACACTTCTAAACATTCTTCATCCATCTCTAGGACTTGTAATCAATAAAATTCATTGTATTATAACATATTCTAAGCCAAAATAACTTTATACAAGCCATTTACTGCCTCAAACCAATGGTTGTGGGTTCTTATCCCATTTGGGACCATATTTCAACAAGTCTTTCTCCACACTTCTAAACATTCTTCATCCATCTCTAGCACTTGTAATCAATCAAATTAATTGTATTATAACATGTTCTAACCCAAAACAACTCTAGACAAGCCATTTACCGCCTCAAAGCAATGGTTGTGGGTTCTTATCCCATATGGGACAAAATTTCAACAAGTCTTTCTTCACACTTCTAAACATTCTTCATCCATCTCTAGGACTTGTAATCAATAAAATTCATTGTATTATAACATATTCTAACCCAAAATAACTTTATATAAGCCATTTACTGCCTCAAAGCAATGGTTGAGGGTTCTTATCCGATTTGGAACAAAATTTCAACAAGTCTTTCATCACACTTCTAAACATTCTTCATCCATCTCTAGGACTTGTAATCAATCAAATTCATTGGATTATAACATACTCTAACCCAAAATAACTTTATACAAGCCATTTACTGCCTCAAAGCAATGGTTGTGGGTTATTATCCCATTTGGGACCAAATTTCCATAAGTGTTACTTCACACTTCTAAACATTCTTCATCCATCTCTAGGACTTGTAATCAATAAAATTCATTGTAGTATAACATATTCTAACCCAAAATAACTTTATATAAGCCATTTACTGCCTCAAAGCAATGGTTGTGGGTTCTTATCCCATTTCGGACTAGATTTCAATAAGTCTTTCTTCACACTTCTAAACATTCTTCATGCATCTCTAGCACTTGTAATCAATCAAATTCATTGTATTATATCATATTCTAACCCAAAATAACTTTATACAATCCATTTACAGCCTCAAAGCATTGGTTGTGGGTTCTTATCCCATTTGGGACCAGATTCAATAAGTCTTTCTTCACACTTCTAAACATTCTTCATCCATCTCTAGGGCTTGTAATTAATCAAATTCATTGTATTATAACATATTCTAACCCAAAATAACTTTATACAAGCCATTTACTGCCTCAAAGCAATGGTTGTGGGTTCTTATCCCATTTGGGACCAAATTTCAACAAGTCTTTCTCCACACTTCTAAACATTCTTCATCCATCTCTAGCACTTGTAATCAATCAAATTCATTGTATTATAACATACTCTCACCCAAAATAACTTTATACAAGCCATTTACTGCCTCAAAGCAATGGTGGTGGGTTCTTACCCATTTGGGACCAAATTTTTACAAGTCTTTCATCACACTTCTAAACATTCTTCATCCCTCTCTAGGACTTGTAATCAATCAAATTCATTGTATTATAACATACTCTAACCGAAAATAACTTTATACAAGCCATTTACTGCCTCAAAGCAATGGTTGTGGGTTATTATCCCATTTGGGACCAAATTTCAACAAGTCTTTCTTCACACTTCTAAACATTCTTCATCCATCTCTAGGACTTGTAATCAATCAAATTCATTGTATTATAACATACTCTAACCTAAAATAACTTTATACAAGCCATTTACTGCCTCAAAGCATTGGTTGTGGGTTCTTATCCCATATGGGACCAGATTTCAATAAGTCTTTCTTCACACTTCTAAAGATTCTTCATCCATCTCTAGGACTTGTAATCAATCAAATTCATTGTATTATAACATATTCTCACCCAAAATAACTTTATACAAGCCATTTACTGCCTCAAAGCATTGGTTGTGGGTTCTTATCCCATTTCGGAACAGATTTCAATAAGTCTTTCTTCACACTTCTAAACATTCTTCATCCACCTCTAAGGCTTGTAATCAATTAAATTCATTGTATTATAACATATTCTAACCCAAAATAACTTTATACAAGCCATTTACTGCCTCAAAGCATTGGTTGTGGGTTCTTATCCCATATGAGACCAGATTTCAATAAGTCTTTCTTCACACTTCTAAAGATTTTTCATCCATCTCTAGGGCTTGTAATCAATCAAATTAATTGTATTATAACATATTCTAACCCAAAATAACTTTATACAAGCCATTTACTGCCTCAAAGCATTGGTTGTGGGTTCTTATCCCATTTGGGACCAGATTTCAATAAGTCTTTCTTCACACTTCTAAAGATTCTTCATCCATCTCTAGGGCTTGTAATCAATCAAATTCATTGTATTATAACATATTCTAACCCAAAATAACTTTATACAAGCCATTTACAGCCTCAAAGCATTGGTTGTCGGTTCTTATCCCATTTGGGACCAAATTTCAACAAGTCTTTCTTCACACTTCTAAAGATTCTCCATCCATCTCTAGCACTTGTAATCAATAAAATTAACTGTATAATAACATATTCTAACCCAAAATAACTTTATACAAGCCATTTACAGCCTCAAAGCATTGGTTGTGGGTTCTTATCCCATTTGGGACCAAATTTCAATAATTCTTTCTTCACACTTCTAAACATTCTTTATCCATCTCTAGGACTTGTAATCAATCAAATTCATTGTATTATAACAAATTCTAACCCAAAATAACTTTATACAAGCCATTTACTGCCTCAAAACAATGGTTGTGGGTTCTTATCCCATTTGGGACCAGATTTCAACAAGTCTTTCTTCACACTTCTAAACATTCTTCATCCATCTCTAGCACTTGTAATCAATCAAATTCATTGTATTATAACATATTCTAACCCAAAATAACTTTATACAATCCATTTACAGCCTCAAAGCATTGGTTGTGGGTTCTTATCCCATTTGGGACCAAATTTCAACAAGTCTTTCTTCACACTTCTAAATATTCTTCATCCATCCCTAGAACTTTTAATCAATCAAATTCATTGTATTATAACATACTCTAACCCAAAATATCTATATACAAACCATTTTCTGCCTCAAAGCAATGGTTGTGGGTTCTTATCCCATTTGTGACAAAATTTCAACAAGTCTTTCTTCACACTTCTAAATATTCTTCATCCATCTCTAGAACTTTTAATCAATCAAATTCATTGTATTATAACATTATCTAACCTAAAATAACTTTATACAAGCCATTTACTGCCTCAAAGCAATGGTTGTGGGTTCTTATCCCATTTGGGACCAAATTTCAATAAGTGTTTCTTCACACTTCTAAACATTCTTCATCCATCTCTAGGACTTGTAATCAAGCAAAGTCATTTTATTATAACATATTCTAACCCAAAATAACTTTATACAAGCCATTTACTGCCTCAAAGCAATGGTTGTGGGTTCTTATCCCATTTGGGACGAAATTTCAACAAGTCTTTCTTCACACTTCTAAACATTCTTCATCCATCTCTAGGACTTGTAATCAATCAAATTCATTGTATTATAACATATTCTAACCCAAAATAACTTTATACAAGCCATTTACTGCCTCAAAGCAATGGTTGTGGGTTCTTATCCCATTTGGGACCAAATTTCAACAAGTCTTTCTTCACACTTCTAAACATTCTTCATCCATCTCTAGGACTTGTAATCAATCAAATTCATTGTATTATAACATATTCTAACCCAAAATAACTTTATACAAGCCATTTACTGCCTCAAAGCAATGGTTGTGGGTTCTTATCCCATTTGGGACCAAATTTCAACAAGTCTTTCTCCACACTTCTAAACATTCTTCATCCATCTCTAGCACTTGTAATCAATCAAATTCATTGTATTATAACATGTTCTAACCCAAAACAACTCTAGACAAGCCATTTACTGCCTCAAAGCAATGGTGGTGGGTTCTTACCCATTTGGGACCAAATTTTTACAAGTCTTTCATCACACTTCTAAACATTCTTCATCCCTCTCTAGGACTTGTAATCAATCAAATTCATTGTATTATAACATACTCTAACCGAAAATAACTTTATACAAGCCATTTACTGCCTCAAAGCAATGGTTGTGGGTTATTATCCCATTTGGGACCAAATTTCAACAAGTCTTTCTTCACACTTCTAAACATTCTTCATCCATCTCTAGGACTTGTAATCAATCAAATTCATTGTATTATAACATACTCTAACCTAAAATAACTATATACAAACCATTTACTGCCTCAAAGCAATGGTTGTGGGTTCTTATCCCATTTGGGGACCAAATTTCCATAAGTGTTACTTCACACTTCTAAACATTCTTCATCCATCTCTAGGACTTGTAATCAATAAAATTCATTGTATTATAACATATTCCAACCCAAAATAACTTTATACAAGCCATTCATTGCCTCAAAGCAATGGTTGTGGGTTCTTATCCCATTTGGGACCAAATTTCAACAAGTCTTTCTTCACACTTCTAAACATTCTTCATCCATCTCTAGGACTTGTAATCAATCAAATTCATTGTATTATAACATACTCTAACCCAAAATAACTATATACAAACCATTTACTGCCTCAAAGCAATGGTTGTGGGTTCTTATCCCATTTGGGGACCAAATTTTCATAAGTGTTACTTCACACTTCTAAACATTCTTCATCCATCTCTAGGACTTGTAATCAATAAAATTCATTGTATTATAACATATTCTAAGCCAAAATAACTTTATACAAGCCATTTACTGCCTCAAACCAATGGTTGTGGGTTCTTATCCCATTTGGGACCATATTTCAACAAGTCTTTCTCCACACTTCTAAACATTCTTCATCCATCTCTAGCACTTGTAATCAATCAAATTAATTGTATTATAACATGTTCTAACCCAAAATAACTCTAGACAAGCCATTTACTAGCTCAAAGCAATGGTGGTGGGTTCTTACCCCATTTGGGACCAAATTTTTACAAGTCTTTCATCACACTTCTAAACATTCTTCATCCATCTCTAGGACTTGTAATCAATCAAATTCATTGTATTATAACATACTATAACCGAAAATAACTTTATACAAGCCATTTACTGCCTCAAAGCAATGGTTGTGGGTTCTTATCCCATTTGGGACCAAATTTCAATAATTCTTTCTTCACACTTCTAAACATTCTTTATCCATCTCTAGGACTTGTAATCAATCAAATTCATTGTATTATAACAAATTCTAACCCAAAATAACTTTATACAAGCCATTTACTGCCTCAAAACAATGGTTGTGGGTTCTTATCCCATTTGGGACCAAATTTCAACAAGTCTTTCTTCACACTTCTAAACATTCTTCATCCATCTCTAGAACTTGTAATCAATCAAACACAATGTATTATAACATATTCTAACCCAAAACAAATCTAGACAAGCCATTTTTTGCCACAAAGCAATGGTTGTGGGTTCTTATCCCATTTTGAAACAACTTCAACAAGTCTTTCTTCACACTTCTAAACATTCTTCATCCATCCCTAGCACTTGTAATCAATCAAATTCATTGTATTGTAACATATTCTAACCCAAAATAACTTTGTACAAGCTATTTACTTCCTCAAAGCAATGGTTGTGCGTTCTTATCCCATTTGGGACCAAATTTCAACAAGTCTTTCTTCACACTTCTAAACATTCTTCATCCATCTCTAGCACTTGTAATCAATCAAATTCATTGTATTATAACATAATCTAACCAAAAATAACTTTATACAATCCATTTACAGCCTCAAAGCATTGGTTGTGGGTTCTTATCCCATTTGGGACCAGATTTCAATAAGTCTTTCTTCACACTTCTAAACATTCTTCATCCATCTCTAGGACTTGTAATCAATCAAATTCATTGTATTATAACATATTCTAACCCAATATAACTTTATACAAGCCATTTACTGCCTCAAAGCATTGGTTGTGGGTTCTTATCCCATTTGGGACCAAATTAAAAAAGTCTTTCTTCACACTTCTAAACATTCTTCATCCATCTCTAGGACTTGTAATCAATCAAATTCATTGTATTATAACATACTCTAACCCAAAATAACTATATACAAACCATTTACTGCCTCAAAGCAATGGTTGTGGGTTCTTATCCCATTTGGGACCAGATTCAATAAGTTTTTCTTCACACTTCTAAACATTCTTCATCCATCTCTAGGGCTTGTAATTAATCAAATTCATTGTATTATAACATATTCTAACCCAAAATAACTTTATACAAGCCATTTACTGCCTCAAAGCAATGGTTGTGGGTTCTTATCTTATTTGGGACCAAATTTCAATAAGTCTTTGTTCACTCTTCTAAACATTCTTCATCCATATCTAGGACTTGTAATCAATCAAATTGATTGTATTATAACATATTCTAACCCAAAATAACTTTATACAAGCCATTTACTGCCTCAAAGCATTGGTTGTGGGTTCTTATCCCATTTCGGACTAGATTTCAATAAGTCTTTCTTCACACTTCTAAACATTCTTCATCCATCTCTAGCACTTGTAATCAATAAAATTAACTGTATAATAACATATTCTAACCCAAAATAACTTTATACAAGCCATTTACAGCCTCAAAGCATTGGTTGTGGGTTCTTATCCCATTTGGGACCAAATTTCAATAATTCTTTCTTCACACTTCTAAACATTCTTCATCCATCTCTAGGACTTGTAATCAATCAAATTCATTGTATTATAACAAATTCTAACCCAAAATAACTTTATACAAGCCATTTACTGCCTCAAAACAATGGTTGTGGGTTCTTATCCCATTTGGGACCAAATTTCAACAAGTCTTTCTTCACACTTCTAAACATTCTTCATCCATCTTTAGCACTTGTAATCAATCAAATTCATTGTATTATAACATATTCTAACCCAAAATAACTTTATACAATACATTTACAGCCTCAAAGCATTGGTTGTGGGTTCTTATCCCATTTGGGACCAAATTTGAATAATTCTTTCTTCACACTTCTAAACATTCTTAATCTATCTCTAGGACTTGTAATCAATCAAATTCATTTTATTATAACATATTCTAACCCAAACTAACTTTATACAAGCCATTTACTGCCTCAAAGCATTGGTTGTGGGTTCTTATCCCATTTCGGACTAGATTTCAATAAGTCTTTCTTCACACTTCTAAACATTCTTCATCCATCTTTAGGGCTTGTAATCAATCAAATTCATTGTATTATAACATATTCTAACCCAAAATAACTTTATACAATCCATTTACAGCCTCAAAGCATTGGTTGTGGGTTCTTATCCCATTTGGGACCAAATTTCAATAATTCTTTCTTCACACTTCTAAACATTCTTCATCCATCCCTAGCACTTGTAATCAATCAAATTCATTGTATTATAACATATTCTAACCCAAAATATTTAGATACAAGCCATTTACAGCCTCAAAGCATTGGTTGTGGGTTCTTATCCCATTTGGGACAAGATTTCAACAAGTCTTTCTTCACACTTCTAAACATTCTTCATCCATCTCTAGGACTTGTAATCAATCAAATTCATTGTATTATAACATATTCTAACCCAAAATAACTTTATACAAGCCATTTACTGCCTCAAAGCATTGGTTGTGGGTTCTTATCCCATTTGGGACCAGATTTCAATAAGTCTTTCTTCACACTTCTAAACATTCTTCATCCATCTCTAGGACTTGTAATCAATCAAATTCATTGTATTATAACATATTCTAACCCAAAATAACTTTATACAATCCATTTACAGCCTCAAAGCATTGGTTGTGGGTTCTTATCCCATTTGGGACCAAATTTCAATAATTCTTTCTTCACACTTCTAAACATTCTTAATCTATCTCTAGGACTTGTAATCAATCAAATTCATTTTATTATAACATATTCTAACCCAAACTAACTTTATACAAGCCATTTACTGCCTCAAAGCATTGGTTGTGGGTTCTTATCCCATTTCGGACTAGATTTCAATAAGTCTTTCATCACACTTCTAAACATTCTTCATCCATCTCTAGGACTTGTAATCAATCAAATTCAATGGATTATAACATACTCTAACCCAAAATAACTATATACAAACCATTTACTGCCTCAAAGCAATGGTTGTGGGTTCTTATCCCATTTGGGGACCAAATTTCCATAAGTGTTACTTCACACTTCTAAACATTCTTCATCCATCTCTAGGACTTGTAATAAGTAAAATTCATTGTATTATAACATATTCTAACCCAAAATAACTTTATATAAGCCATTTACTGCCTCAAAGCAATGGTTGTGGGTTCTTATCCCATTTGGGACAAAATTTCAACAAGTCTTTCTTCACACTTCTAAACATTCTTCATCCATCTCTAGCACTTGTAATCAATCAAATTCATTGTATTATAACATATTCTAACCCAAAATAACTTTATACAAGCCATTTACTGCCTCAAAGCATTGGTTGTGGGTTCTTATCCCATTTGGGACCAAATTTCAATAATTCTTTCTTCACACTTCTAAACATTCTTTATCCATGTCTAGCACTTGTAATCAATCAAATTCATTGTATTATAACATATTCTAACCCAAAATAACTTTATACAAGCCATTTACTGCCTCAAAACAATGGTTGTGGGTTCTTATCCCATTTGGGACCAAATTTCAACAAGTCTTTCTTCACACTTCTAAACATTCTTCATCCATCTCTAGCACTTGTAATCAATCAAATTCATTGTATTATAACATATTTTAACCCAAAACAAATCTTGACAAGCCATTTTTTGCCTCAAAGCATTGGTTGTGGGTTCTTATCCCATTTGGGACCAAATTTCAATAATTCTTTCTTCACACTTCTAAACATTCTTAATCTATCTCTAGGACTTGTAATCAATCAAATTCATTTTATTATAACATATTCTAACCCAAACTAACTTTATACAAGCCATTTACTGCCTCAAAGCATTGGTTGTGGGTTGTTATCCCATTTCGGACTAGATTTCAATAAGTCTTTCTTCACACTTCTAAACATTCTTCATCCACCTCTAGGGCTTGTAATCAATCAAATTCATTGTATTATATCATATTCTAACCCAAAATAACTTTATACAATCCATTTACAGCCTCAAAGCATTGGTTGTGGGTTCTTATCCCATTTGGGACCAGATTCAATAAGTCTTTCTTCACACTTCTAAACATTCTTCATCCATCTCTAGGGCTTGTAATTAATCAAATTCATTGTATTATAACATATTCTAACCCAAAATAACTTTATACAAGCCATTTACTGCCTCAAAGCATTGGTTGTGGGTTCTTATCCCATTTGGGACCAATTTCAATAATTCTTTCTTCACACTTCTAAACATTCTTAATCTATCTCTAGGACTTGTAATCAATCAAATTCATTGTATTATAACATCTTCTAACCCAAAATAACTTTATACAAGCCATTTACTGCCTCAAAACAATGGTTGTGGGTTCTTATCCCATTTGGGACCAGATTTCAACAAGTCTTTCTTCACACTTCTAAACATTCTTCATCCATCTTTAGCACTTGTAATCAATCAAATTCATTGTATTATAACATATTCTAACCCAAAATAACTTTATACAATCCATTTACAGCCTCAAAGCATTGGTTGTGGGTTCTTATCCCATTTGGGACCAAATTTCAACAAGTCTTTCTTCACACTTCTAAAGATTCTTCATCCATCCCTAGCACTTGTAATCAATCAAATTCATTGTATTATAACATATTCTAACCCAAAATAACTTTATACAAGCCATTTACTGCCTCAAAGCATTGGTTGTGGGTTCTTATCCCATTTGGGACAAGATTTCAATAAGTCTTTCTTCACACTTCTAAACATTCTTCATCCATCTCTAGGACTTGTAATCAATCACATTCATTGTATTATAACATAATCTAACCAAAAATAACTTTATACAAGCCATTTACTGCTTCAAAGCATTGGTTGTGGGTTCTTATCCCATTTGGGACCATATTTCAATAAGTCTTTCTTCACACTTCTAAACATTCTTCATCCATCTCTAGGACTTGTAATCAATCAAATTCATTTTATTATAACATATTCTAACCCAAACTAACTTTATACAAGCCATTTACTGCCTCAAAGCATTGGTTGTGGGTTCTTATCCCATTTCGGACTAGATTTCAATAAGTCTTTCTTCACACTTCTAAACATTCTTCATCCACCTCTAGGGATTGTAATCAATCAAATTCATTGTATTATATCATATTCTAACCCAAAATAACTTTATACAATCAATTTACAGCCTCAAAGCATTGGTTGTGGGTTCTTATCCCATTTGAGACCAGATTCAATAAGTCTTTCTTCACACTTCTAAACATTCTTCATCCATCTCTAGGGCTTGTAATTAACCAAATTCATTGTATTATAACATATTCTAACCCAAAATAACTTTATACAAGCCATTTACTGCCTCAAAGCATTGGTTGTGGGTTCTTATCCCATTTGGGACCAAATTTCAATAATTCTTTCTTCACACTTCTAAACATTCTTAATCTATCTCTAGGACTTGTAATCAATCAAATTCATTGTATTATAACATCTTCTAACCCAAAATAACTTTATACAAGCCATTTACTGCCTCAAAGCATTGGTTGTGGGTTCTTATCCCATTTGGGACCAGATTTCAATAAGTCTTGCTTGACACTTCTAAACATTCTTCATCCCTCTCTAGGACTTGTAATCAATCAAATTCATTGTATTATAACATATTCTAACCCAAAATAACTTTATACAAGCCATTTACTGCCTCAAAGCATTGGTTGTGGGTTCTTATCCCATTTGGGACCAGATTTCAATAAGTCTTTCTTCACACTTCTAAAGATTCTTCATCCACCTCTAGCACTTGTAATCAATCAAATTCATTGTATTATAACATATTCTAACCCAAAGTAACTTTATACAAGCCATTTACTGCCTCAAAGCATTGGTTGTGGATTCTTATCCCATTTGGGACCAAATTTCAACAAGTCTTTCTTCACACTTCTAAAGATTCTTCATCCATCTCTAGCACTTGTAATCAATAAAATTAACTGTATAATAACATATTCTAACCCAAAATAATTTTATACAAGCCATTTACAGCCTCAAAGCATTGGTTGTGGGTTCTTATCCCATTTGGGACCAAATTTCAATAATTCTTTCTTCACACTTCTAAACATTCTTTATCCATCTCTAGGACTTGTAATCAATCAAATTCATTGTATTATAACAAATTCTAACCCAAAATAACTTTATACAAGCCATTTACTGCCTCAAAACAATGGTTGTGGGTTCTTATCCCATTTGGGACCAGATTTCAACAAGTCTTTCTTCACACTTCTAAACATTCTTCATCCATCTCTAGCACTTGTAATCAATCAAATTCATTGTATTATAACATATTCTAACCCAAAATAACTTTATACAATCCATTTACAGCCTCAAAGCATTGGTTGTGGGTTCTTATCCCATTTGGGACCAAATTTCAACAAGTCTTTCTTCACACTTCTAAAGATTCTTCATCCATCCCTAGCACTTGTAATCAATCAAATTCATTGTATTATAACATATTCTAACCCAAAATATTTAGATACATGCCATTTACAGCCTCAAAGCATTGGTTGTGGGTTCTTATCCCATTTGGGACAAGATTTCAATAAGTCTTTCTTCACACTTCTAAACATTCTTCATCCATCTCTAGGACTTGTAATCAATCACATTCATTGTATTATAACATAATCTAACCAAAAATAACTTTATACAAGCCATTTACTGCTTCAAAGCATTGGTTGTGGGTTCTTATCCCATTTGGGACCAGATTTCAATAAGTCTTTCTTCACACTTCTAAACATTCTTCATCCATCTCTAGGACTTGTAATCAATCAAATTCATTTTATTATAACATATTCTAACCCAAACTAACTTTATACAAGCCATTTACTGCCTCAAAGCATTGGTTGTGGGTTCTTATCCCATTTCGGACTAGATTTCAATAAGTCTTTCTTCACACTTCTAAACATTCTTCATCCATCTCTAGGGCTTGTAATTAATCAAATTCATTGTATTATAACATATTCTAACCCAAAATAACTTTATACAAGCCATTTACTGCCTCAAAGCATTGGTTGTGGGTTCTTATCCCATTTGGGACCAAATTTCAATAATTCTTTCTTCACACTTCTAAACATTCTTAATCTATCTCTAGGACTTGTAATCAATCAAATTCATTGTATTATAACATCTTCTAACCCAAAATAACTTTATACAAGCCATTTACTGCCTCAAAGCATTGGTTGTGGGTTCTTACCCCATTTGGGACCAGATTTCAATAAGTCTTGCTTGACACTTCTAAACATTCTTCATCCCTCTCTAGGACTTGTAATCAATCAAATTCATTGTATTATAACATATTCTAACCCAAAATAACTTTATACAAGCCATTTACTGCCTCAAAGCATTGGTTGTGGGTTCTTATCCCATTTCGGAACAGATTTCAATAAGTCTTTCTTCACACTTCTAAACATTCTTCATCCACCTCTAAGGCTTGTAATCAATTAAATTCATTGTATTATAACATATTCTAACCTAAAATAACTTTATACAAGCCATTTACTGCCTCAAAGCATTGGTTGTGGGTTCTTATCCCATATGGGACCAGATTTCAATAAGTCTTTCTTCACACTTCTAAAGATTCTTCATCAATCTCTAGGGCTTGTAATCAATCAAATTAATTGTATTATAACATATTCTAACCCAAAATAACTTTATACAAGCCATTTACTGCCTCAAAGCATTGATTGTGGGTTCTTATCCCATTTGGGACTAGATTTTAATAAGTCTTTCTTCACACTTCTAAAGATTCTTCATCCATCTCTAGGGCTTGTAATCAATCAAATTCATTGTATTATAACATATTCTAACCCAAAATAACTTTATACAAGCCATTTACAGCCTCAAAGCATTGGTTGTCGGTTCTTATCCCATTTGGGACCAAATTTCAACAAGTCTTTCTTCACACTTCTAAAGATTCTTCATCCATCTCTAGCACTTGTAATCAATAAAATTAACTGTATAATAACATATTCTAACCCAAAATAACTTTATACAAGCCATTTACAGCCTCAAAGCATTGGTTGTGGGTTCTTATCCCATTTGGGACCAAATTTCAATAATTCTTTCTTCACACTTCTAAACATTCTTCATCCATCTCTAGGACTTGTAATCAATCAAATTCATTGTATTATAACAAATTCTAACCCAAAATAACTTTATACAAGCCATTTACTGCCTCAAAACAATGGTTGTGGGTTCTTATCCCATTTGGGACCAGATTTCAACAAGTCTTTCTTCACACTTCTAAACATTCTTCATCCATCTTTAGCACTTGTAATCAATCAAATTCATTGTATTATAACATATTCTAACCCAAAATATTTAGATACAATCCATTTACAGCCTCAAAGCATTGGTTGTGGGTTCTTATCCCATTTGGGACCAAATTTCAACAAGTCTTTCTTCACACTTCTAAAGATTCTTCATCCATCCCTAGCACTTGTAATCAATCAAATTCATTGTATTATAACATAATCTAACCAAAAATAACTTTATACAAGCCATTTACTGTTTCAAAGCATTGATTGTGGGTTCTTATCCCATTTGGGACCAGATTTCAATAAGTCTTTCTTCACACTTCTAAACATTCTTCATCCATCTCTAGGACTTGTAATCAATCAAATTCATTTTATTATAACATATTCTAACCCAAACTAACTTTATACAAGCCATTTACTGCCTCAAAGCATTGGTTGTGGGTTCTTATCCCATTTCGGACTAGATTTCAATAAGTCTTTCTTCACACTTCTAAACATTCTTCATCCACCTCTACGGCTTGTAATCAATCAAATTCATTGTATTATATCATATTCTAACCCAAAATAACTTTATACAATCCATTTACAGCCTCAAAGCATTGGTTGTGGGTTCTCATCCCATTTGGGACCAGATTCAATAAGTCTTTCTTCACACTTCTAAACATTCTTCATCCATCTCTAGGGCTTGTAATTAATCAAATTCATTGTATTATAACATATTCTAACCCAAAATAACTTTATACAAGTTATTTACTGCCTCAAAGCATTGGTTGTGGGTTCTTATCCCATTTGGGACCATATTTCAATAAGTCTTTCTTCACACTTCTAAACAATCTTCATCCATCTCTAGGACTTGTAATCAATCAAATTCATTTTATTATAACATATTCTAACCCAAACTAACTTTATACAAGCCATTTACTGCCTCAAAGCATTGGTTGTGGGTTCTTATCCCATTTCGGACTAGATTTCAATAAGTCTTTCTTCACACTTCTAAACATTCTTCATCCACCTCTAGGGCTTGTAATCAATCAAATTCATTGTATTATATCATATTCTAACCCAAAATAACTTTATACAATCCATTTACAGCCTCAAAGCATTGGTTGTGGGTTCTTATCCCATTTGGGACCTGATTCAATAAGTCTTTCTTCACACTTCTAAACATTCTTCATCCATCTCTAGGGCTTGTAATTAATCAAATTCATTGTATTATAACTTTATACAAGCCATTTACTGCCTCAAAGCATTGGTTGTGGGTTCTTATCCCATTTCGGACCAGATTTCAATAAGTCTTTCTTCACACTTCTAAACATTCTTCATCCACCTCTAAGGCTTGCAATCAATTAAATTCATTGTATTATAACATATTCTAACCCAAAATAACTTTATACAAGCCATTTACTGCCTCAAAGCATTAGTTGTGGGTTCTTATCCCATATGGGACCAGATTTCAATAAGTCTTTCTTCACACTTCTAAAGATTCTTCATCCATCTCTAGGGCTTGTAATCAATCAAATTAATTGTATTATAACATATTCTAACCCAAAATAACTTTATACAAGCCATTTACTGCCTCAAAGCATTGGTTGTGGGTTCTTATCCTATTTGGGACCATATTTCAATAAGTCTTTCTTCACACTTCTAAAGATTCTTCATCCATCTCTAGGGCTTGTAATCAATCAAATTCATTGTATTATAACATATTCTAACGCAAAATAACTTTATACAAGCCATTTACAGCCTCAAAGCATTGGCTGTAGGTTCTTATCCCATTTGGGACCAAATTTCAACAAGTCTTTCTTCACACTTCTAAAGATTCTTCATCCATATCTAGCACTTGTAATCAATAAAATTAACTGTATAATAACATATTCTAACCCAAAATAATTTTATACAAGCCATTTACAGCCTCAAAGCATTGGTTGTGGGTTCTTATCCCATTTGGGACCAAATTTCAATAATTCTTTCTTCACACTTCTAAACATTCTTTATCCATCTCTAGGACTTGTAATCAATCAAATTCATTGTATTATAACAAATTCTAACCCAAAATAACTTTATACAAGCCATTTACTGCCTCAAAACAATGGTTGTGGGTTCTTATCCCATTTGGGACCAGATTTCAACAAGTCTTTCTTCACACTTCTAAACATTCTTCATCCATCTCTAGCACTTGTAATCAATCAAATTCATTGTATTATAACATATTCTAACCCAAAATAACTTTATACAATCCATTTACAGCCTCAAAGCATTGGTTGTGGGTTCTTATCCCATTTGGGACCAAATTTCAACAAGTCTTTCTTCACACTTCTAAAGATTCTTCATCCATCCCTAGCACTTGTAATCAATCAAATTCATTGTATTATAACATATTCTAACCCAAAATATTTAGATACATGCCATTTACAGCCTCAAAGCATTGGTTGTGGGTTCTTATCCCATTTGGGACAAGATTTCAATAAGTCTTTCTTCACACTTCTAAACATTCTTCATCCATCTCTAGGACTTGTAATCAATCACATTCATTGTATTATAACATAATCTAACCAAAAATAACTTTATACAAGCCATTTATTGCTTCAAAGCATTGGTTGTGGGTTCTTATCCCATTTGGGACCAGATTTCAATAAGTCTTTCTTCACACTTCTAAACATTCTTCATCCATCTCTAGGACTTGTAATCAATCAAATTCATTTTATTATAACATATTCTAACCCAAACTAACTTTATACAAGCCATTTACTGCCTCAAAGCATTGGTTGTGGGTTCTTATCCCATTTCGGACTAGATTTCAATAAGTCTTTCTTCACACTTCTAAACATTCTTCATCCACCTCTAGGGCTTGTAATCAATCAAATTCATTGTATTATATCATATTCTAACCCAAAATAACTTTATACAATCCATTTACAGCCTCAAAGCATTGGTTGTGGGTTCTTATCCCATTTGGGACCAGATTCAATAAGTCTTTCTTCACACTTCTAAACATTCTTCATCCATCTCTAGGGCTTGTAATTAATCAAATTCATTGTATTATAACATATTCTAACCCAAAATAACTTTATACAAGCCATTTACTGCCTCAAAGCATTGGTTGTGGGTTCTTATCCCATTTGGGACCAAATTTCAATAATTCTTTCTTCACACTTCTAAACATTCTTAATCTATCTCTAGGACTTGTAATCAATCAAATTCATTGTATTATAACATCTTCTAACCCAAAATAACTTTATACAAGCCATTTACTGCCTCAAAGCATTGGTTGTGGGTTCTTACCCCATTTGGGACCAGATTTCAATAAGTCTTGCTTGACACTTCTAAACATTCTTCATCCCTCTCTAGGACTTGTAATCAATCAAATTCATTGTATTATAACATATTCTAACCCAAAATAACTTTATACAAGCCATTTACTGCCTCAAAGCATTGGTTGTGGGTTCTTATCCCATTTCGGAACAGATTTCAATAAGTCTTTCTTCACACTTCTAAACATTCTTCATCCACCTCTAAGGCTTGTAATCAATTAAATTCATTGTATTATAACATATTCTAACCTAAAATAACTTTATACAAGCCATTTACTGCCTCAAAGCATTGGTTGTGGGTTCTTATCCCATATGGGACCAGATTTCAATAAGTCTTTCTTCACACTTCTAAAGATTCTTCATCAATCTCTAGGGCTTGTAATCAATCAAATTAATTGTATTATAACATATTCTAACCCAAAATAACTTTATACAAGCCATTTACTGCCTCAAAGCATTGATTGTGGGTTCTTATCCCATTTGGGACTAGATTTTAATAAGTCTTTCTTCACACTTCTAAAGATTCTTCATCCATCTCTAGGGCTTGTAATCAATCAAATTCATTGTATTATAACATATTCTAACCCAAAATAACTTTATACAAGCCATTTACAGCCTCAAAGCATTGGTTGTCGGTTCTTATCCCATTTGGGACCAAATTTCAACAAGTCTTTCTTCACACTTCTAAAGATTCTTCATGCATCTCTAGCACTTGTAATCAATAAAATTAACTGTATAATAACATATTCTAACCCAAAATAACTTTATACAAGCCATTTACAGCCTCAAAGCATTGGTTGTGGGTTCTTATCCCATTTGGGACCAAATTTCAATAATTCTTTCTTCACACTTCTAAACATTCTTCATCCATCTCTAGGACTTGTAATCAATCAAATTCATTGTATTATAACAAATTCTAACCCAAAATAACTTTATACAAGCCATTTACTGCCTCAAAACAATGGTTGTGGGTTCTTATCCCATTTGGGACCAGATTTCAACAAGTCTTTCTTCACACTTCTAAACATTCTTCATCCATCTTTAGCACTTGTAATCAATCAAATTCATTGTATTATAACATATTCTAACCCAAAATATTTAGATACAATCCATTTACAGCCTCAAAGCATTGGTTGTGGGTTCTTATCCCATTTGGGACCAAATTTCAACAAGTCTTTCTTCACACTTCTAAAGATTCTTCATCCATCCCTAGCACTTGTAATCAATCAAATTCATTGTATTATAACATAATCTAACCAAAAATAACTTTATACAAGCCATTTACTGTTTCAAAGCATTGATTGTGGGTTCTTATCCCATTTGGGACCAGATTTCAATAAGTCTTTCTTCACACTTCTAAACATTCTTCATCCATCTCTAGGACTTGTAATCAATCAAATTCATTTTATTATAACATATTCTAACCCAAACTAACTTTATACAAGCCATTTACTGCCTCAAAGCATTGGTTGTGGGTTCTTATCCCATTTCGGACTAGATTTCAATAAGTCTTTCTTCACACTTCTAAACATTCTTCATCCACCTCTACGGCTTGTAATCAATCAAATTCATTGTATTATATCATATTCTAACCCAAAATAACTTTATACAATCCATTTACAGCCTCAAAGCATTGGTTGTGGGTTCTCATCCCATTTGGGACCAGATTCAATAAGTCTTTCTTCACACTTCTAAACATTCTTCATCCATCTCTAGGGCTTGTAATTAATCAAATTCATTGTATTATAACATATTCTAACCCAAAATAACTTTATACAAGTTATTTACTGCCTCAAAGCATTGGTTGTGGGTTCTTATCCCATTTGGGACCATATTTCAATAAGTCTTTCTTCACACTTCTAAACATTCTTCATCCATCTCTAGGACTTGTAATCAATCAAATTCATTTTATTATAACATATTCTAACCCAAACTAACTTTATACAAGCCATTTACTGCCTCAAAGCATTGGTTGTGGGTTCTTATCCTATTTCGGACTAGATTTCAATAAGTCTTTCTTCACACTTCTAAACATTCTTCATCCACCTCTAGGGCTTGTAATCAATCAAATTCATTGTATTATATCATATTCTAACCCAAAATAACTTTATACAATCCATTTACAGCCTCAAAGCATTGGTTGTGGGTTCTTATCCCATTTGGGACCTGATTCAATAAGTCTTTCTTCACACTTCTAAACATTCTTCATCCATCTCTAGGGCTTGTAATTAATCAAATTCATTGTATTATAACTTTATACAAGCCATTTACTGCCTCAAAGCATTGGTTGTGGGTTCTTATCCCATTTCGGACCAGATTTCAATAAGTCTTTCTTCACACTTCTAAACATTCTTCATCCACCTCTAAGGCTTGCAATCAATTAAATTCATTGTATTATAACATATTCTAACCCAAAATAACTTTATACAAGCCATTTACTGCCTCAAAGCATTAGTTGTGGGTTCTTATCCCATATGGGACCAGATTTCAATAAGTCTTTCTTCACACTTCTAAAGATTCTTCATCCATCTCTAGGGCTTGTAATCAATCAAATTAATTGTATTATAACATATTCTAACCCAAAATAACTTTATACAAGCCATTTACTGCCTCAAAGCATTGGTTGTGGGTTCTTATCCTATTTGGGACCATATTTCAATAAGTCTTTCTTCACACTTCTAAAGATTCTTCATCCATCTCTAGGGCTTGTAATCAATCAAATTCATTGTATTATAACATATTCTAACGCAAAATAACTTTATACAAGCCATTTACAGCCTCAAAGCATTGGCTGTCGGTTCTTATCCCATTTGGGACCAAATTTCAACAAGTCTTTCTTCACACTTCTAAAGATTCTTCATCCATATCTAGCACTTGTAATCAATAAAATTAACTGTATAATAACATATTCTAACCCAAAATAACTTTATACAAGCCATTTACAGCCTCAAAGCATTGGTTGTGGGTTCTTATCCCATTTGGGACCAAATTTCAATAATTCTTTCTTCACACTTCTAAACATTCTTCATCCATCTCTAGGACTTGTAATCAATCAAATTCATTTTATTATAACATATTCTAACCCAAACTAACTTTATACAAGCCATTTACTGCCTCAAAGCATTGGTTGTGGGTTCTTATCCCATTTCGGACTAGATTTCAATAAGTCTTTCTTCACACTTCTAAACATTCTTCATCCACCTCTGCGGCTTGTAATCAATCAAATTCATTGTATTATATCATATTCTAACCCAAAATAACTTTATACAATCCATTTACAGCCTCAAAGCATTGGTTGTGGGTTCTCATCCCATTTGGGACCAGATTCAATAAGTCTTTCTTCACACTTCTAAACATTCTTCATCCATCTCTAGGGCTTGTAATTAATCAAATTCATTGTATTATAACATATTCTAACCCAAAATAACTTTATACAAGTTATTTACTGCCTCAAAGCATTGGTTGTGGGTTCTTATCCCATTTGGGACCATATTTCAATAAGTCTTTCTTCACACTTCTAAACATTCTTCATCCATCTCTAGGACTTGTAATCAATCAAATTCATTTTATTATAACATATTCTAACCCAAACTAACTTTATACAAGCCATTTACTGCCTCAAAGCATTGGTTGTGGGTTCTTATCCTATTTCGGACTAGATTTCAATAAGTCTTTCTTCACACTTCTAAACATTCTTCATCCACCTCTAGGGCTTGTAATCAATCAAATTCATTGTATTATATCATATTCTAACCCAAAATAACTTTATACAATCCATTTACAGCCTCAAAGCATTGGTTGTGGGTTCTTATCCCATTTGGGACCTGATTCAATAAGTCTTTCTTCACACTTCTAAACATTCTTCATCCATCTCTAGGGCTTGTAATTAATCAAATTCATTGTATTATAACTTTATACAAGCCATTTACTGCCTCAAAGCATTGGTTGTGGGTTCTTATCCCATTTCGGACCAGATTTCAATAAGTCTTTCTTCACACTTCTAAACATTCTTCATCCACCTCTAAGGCTTGCAATCAATTAAATTCATTGTATTATAACATATTCTAACCCAAAATAACTTTATACAAGCCATTTACTGCCTCAAAGCATTAGTTGTGGGTTCTTATCCCATATGGGACCAGATTTCAATAAGTCTTTCTTCACACTTCTAAAGATTCTTCATCCATCTCTAGGGCTTGTAATCAATCAAATTAATTGTATTATAACATATTCTAACCCAAAATAACTTTATACAAGCCATTTACTGCCTCAAAGCATTGGTTGTGGGTTCTTATCCTATTTGGGACCATATTTCAATAAGTCTTTCTTCACACTTCTAAAGATTCTTCATCCATCTCTAGGGCTTGTAATCAATCAAATTCATTGTATTATAACATATTCTAACGCAAAATAACTTTATACAAGCCATTTACAGCCTCAAAGCATTGGCTGTCGGTTCTTATCCCATTTGGGACCAAATTTCAACAAGTCTTTCTTCACACTTCTAAAGATTCTTCATCCATATCTAGCACTTGTAATCAATAAAATTAACTGTATAATAACATATTCTAACCCAAAATAACTTTATACAAGCCATTTACAGCCTCAAAGCATTGGTTGTGGGTTCTTATCCCATTTGGGACCAAATTTCAATAATTCTTTCTTCACACTTCTAAACATTCTTCATCCATCTCTAGGACTTGTAATCAATCAAATTCATTTTATTATAACATATTCTAACCCAAACTAACTTTATACAAGCCATTTACTGCCTCAAAGCATTGGTTGTGGGTTCTTATCCCATTTCGGACTAGATTTCAATAAGTCTTTCTTCACACTTCTAAACATTCTTCATCCACCTCTGCGGCTTGTAATCAATCAAATTCATTGTATTATATCATATTCTAACCCAAAATAACTTTATACAATCCATTTACAGCCTCAAAGCATTGGTTGTGGGTTCTCATCCCATTTGGGACCAGATTCAATAAGTCTTTCTTCACACTTCTAAACATTCTTCATCCATCTCTAGGGCTTGTAATTAATCAAATTCATTGTATTATAACATATTCTAACCCAAAATAACTTTATACAAGTTATTTACTGCCTCAAAGCATTGGTTGTGGGTTCTTATCCCATTTGGGACCATATTTCAATAAGTCTTTCTTCACACTTCTAAACATTCTTCATCCATCTCTAGGACTTGTAATCAATCAAATTCATTTTATTATAACATATTCTAACCCAAACTAACTTTATACAAGCCATTTACTGCCTCAAAGCATTGGTTGTGGGTTCTTATCCCATTTCGGACTAGATTTCAATAAGTCTTTCTTCACACTTCTAAACATTCTTCATCCCCCTCTAGGGCTTGTAATCAATCAAATTCATTGTATTATATCATATTCTAACCCAAAATAACTTTATACAATCCATTTACAGCCTCAAAGCATTGGTTGTGGGTTCTTATCCCATTTGGGACCTGATTCAATAAGTCTTTCTTCACACTTCTAAACATTCTTCATCCATCTCTAGGGCTTGTAATCAATCAAATTAATTGTATTATAACTTTATACAAGCCATTTACTGCCTCAAAGCATTGGTTGTGGGTTCTTATCCCATTTCGGACCAGATTTCAATAAGTCTTTCTTCACACTTCTAAACATTCTTCATCCACCTCTAAGGCTTGCAATCAATTAAATTCATTGTATTATAACATATTCTAACCCAAAATAACTTTATACAAGCCATTTACTGCCTCAAAGCATTAGTTGTGGGTTCTTATCCCATATGGGACCAGATTTCAATAAGTCTTTCTTCACACTTCTAAAGATTCTTCATCCATCTCTAGGGCTTGTAATCAATCAAATTAATTGTATTATAACATATTCTAACCCAAAATAACTTTATACAAGCCATTTACTACCTCAAAGCATTGGTTGTGGGTTCTTATCCTATTTGGGACCATATTTCAATAAGTCTTTCTTCACACTTCTAAAGATTCTTCATCCATCTCTAGGGCTTGTAATCAATCAAATTCATTGTATTATAACATATTCTAACGCAAAATAACTTTATACAAGCCATTTACAGCCTCAAAGCATTGGCTGTCGGTTCTTATCCCATTTGGGACCAAATTTCAACAAGTCTTTCTTCACACTTCTAAAGATTCTTCATCCATATCTAGCACTTGTAATCAATAAAATTAACTGTATAATAACATATTCTAACCCAAAATAACTTTATACAAGCCATTTACAGCCTCAAAGCATTGGTTGTGGGTTCTTATCCCATTTGGGACCAAATTTCAATAATTCTTTCTTCACACTTCTAAACATTCTTCATCCATCTCTAGGACTTGTAATCAATCAAATTCATTTTATTATAACATATTCTAACCCAAACTAACTTTATACAAGCCATTTACTGCCTCAAAGCATTGGTTGTGGGTTCTTATCCCATTTCGGACTAGATTTCAATAAGTCTTTCTTCACACTTCTAAACATTCTTCATCCACCTCTACGGCTTGTAATCAATCAAATTCATTGTATTATATCATATTCTAACCCAAAATAACTTTATACAATCCATTTACAGCCTCAAAGCATTGGTTGTGGGTTCTCATCCCATTTGGGACCAGATTCAATAAGTCTTTCTTCACACTTCTAAACATTCTTCATCCATCTCTAGAGCTTGTAATTAATCAAATTCATTGTATTATAACATATTCTAACCCAAAATAACTTTATACAAGTTATTTACTGCCTCAAAGCATTGGTTGTGGGTTCTTATCCCATTTGGGACCATATTTCAATAAGTCTTTCTTCACACTTCTAAACATTCTTCATCCATCTCTAGGACTTGTAATCAATCAAATTCATTTTATTATAACATATTCTAACCCAAACTAACTTTATACAAGCCATTTACTGCCTCAAAGCATTGGTTGTGGGTTCTTATCCCATTTCGGACTAGATTTCAATAAGTCTTTCTTCACACTTCTAAACATTCTTCATCCACCTCTAGGGCTTGTAATCAATCAAATTCATTGTATTATATCATATTCTAACCCAAAATAACTTTATACAATCCATTTACAGCCTCAAAGCATTGGTTGTGGGTTCTTATCCCATTTGGGACCTGATTCAATAAGTCTTTCTTCACACTTCTAAACATTCTTCATCCATCTCTAGGGCTTGTAATTAATCAAATTCATTGTATTATAACTTTATACAAGCCATTTACTGCCTCAAAGCATTGGTTGTGGGTTCTTATCCCATTTCAGACCAGATTTCAATAAGTCTTTCTTCACACTTCTAAACATTCTTCATCCACCTCTAAGGCTTGCAATCAATTAAATTCATTGTATTATAACATATTCTAACCCAAAATAACTTTATACAAGCCATTTACTGCCTCAAAGCATTAGTTGTGGGTTCTTATCCCATATGGGACCAGATTTCAATAAGTCTTTCTTCACACTTCTAAAGATTCTTCATCCATCTCTAGGGCTTGTAATCAATCAAATTAATTGTATTATAACATATTCTAACCCAAAATAACTTTATACAAGCCATTTACTGCCTCAAAGCATTGGTTGTGGGTTCTTATCCTATTTGGGACCATATTTCAATAAGTCTTTCTTCACACTTCTAAAGATTCTTCATCCATCTCTAGGGCTTGTAATCAATCAAATTCATTGTATTATAACATATTCTAACGCAAAATAACTTTATACAAGCCATTTACAGCCTCAAAGCATTGGCTGTCGGTTCTTATCCCATTTGGGACCAAATTTCAACAAGTCTTTCTTCACACTTCTAAAGATTCTTCATCCATATCTAGCACTTGTAATCAATAAAATTAACTGTATAATAACATATTCTAACCCAAAATAACTTTATACAAGCCATTTACAGCCTCAAAGCATTGGTTGTGGGTTCTTATCCCATTTGGGACCAAATTTCAATAATTCTTTCTTCACATTTCTAAACATTCTTCATCCATCTCTAGGACTTGTAATCAATCAAATTCATTTTATTATAACATATTCTAACCCAAACTAACTTTATACAAGCCATTTACTGCCTCAAAGCATTGGTTGTGGGTTCTTATCCCATTTCGGACTAGATTTCAATAAGTCTTTCTTCACACTTCTAAACATTCTTCATCCACCTCTACGGCTTGTAATCAATCAAATTCATTGTATTATATCATATTCTAACCCAAAATAACTTTATACAATCCATTTACAGCCTCAAAGCATTGGTTGTGGGTTCTCATCCCATTTGGGACCAGATTCAATAAGTCTTTCTTCACACTTCTAAACATTCTTCATCCATCTCTAGAGCTTGTAATTAATCAAATTCATTGTATTATAACATATTCTAACCCAAAATAACTTTATACAAGTTATTTACTGCCTCAAAGCATTGGTTGTGGGTTCTTATCCCATTTGGGACCATATTTCAATAAGTCTTTCTTCACACTTCTAAACATTCTTCATCCATCTCTAGGACTTGTAATCAATCAAATTCATTTTATTATAACATATTCTAACCCAAACTAACTTTATACAAGCCATTTACTGCCTCAAAGCATTGGTTGTGGGTTCTTATCCCATTTCGGACTAGATTTCAATAAGTCTTTCTTCACACTTCTAAACATTCTTCATCCACCTCTAGGGCTTGTAATCAATCAAATTCATTGTATTATATCATATTCTAACCCAAAATAACTTTATACAATCCATTTACAGCCTCAAAGCATTGGTTGTGGGTTCTTATCCCATTTGGGACCTGATTCAATAAGTCTTTCTTCACACTTCTAAACATTCTTCATCCATCTCTAGGGCTTGTAATTAATCAAATTCATTGTATTATAACTTTATACAAGCCATTTACTGCCTCAAAGCATTGGTTGTGGGTTCTTATCCCATTTCAGACCAGATTTCAATAAGTCTTTCTTCACACTTCTAAACATTCTTCATCCACCTCTAAGGCTTGCAATCAATTAAATTCATTGTATTATAACATATTCTAACCCAAAATAACTTTATACAAGCCATTTACTGCCTCAAAGCATTAGTTGTGGGTTCTTATCCCATATGGGACCAGATTTCAATAAGTCTTTCTTCACACTTCTAAAGATTCTTCATCCATCTCTAGGGCTTGTAATCAATCAAATTAATTGTATTATAACATATTCTAACCCAAAATAACTTTATACAAGCCATTTACTGCCTCAAAGCATTGGTTGTGGGTTCTTATCCTATTTGGGACCATATTTCAATAAGTCTTTCTTCACACTTCTAAAGATTCTTCATCCATCTCTAGGGCTTGTAATCAATCAAATTCATTGTATTATAACATATTCTAACGCAAAATAACTTTATACAAGCCATTTACAGCCTCAAAGCATTGGCTGTCGGTTCTTATCCCATTTGGGACCAAATTTCAACAAGTCTTTCTTCACACTTCTAAAGATTCTTCATCCATATCTAGCACTTGTAATCAATAAAATTAACTGTATAATAACATATTCTAACCCAAAATAACTTTATACAAGCCATTTACAGCCTCAAAGCATTGGTTGTGGGTTCTTATCCCATTTGGGACCAAATTTCAATAATTCTTTCTTCACACTTCTAAACATTCTTCATCCATCTCTAGGACTTGTAATCAATCAAATTCATTTTATTATAACATATTCTAACCCAAACTAACTTTATACAAGCCATTTACTGCCTCAAAGCATTGGTTGTGGGTTCTTATCCCATTTCGGACTAGATTTCAATAAGTCTTTCTTCACACTTCTAAACATTCTTCATCCACCTCTACGGCTTGTAATCAATCAAATTCATTGTATTATATCATATTCTAACCCAAAATAACTTTATACAATCCATTTACAGCCTCAAAGCATTGGTTGTGGGTTCTCATCCCATTTGGGACCAGATTCAATAAGTCTTTCTTCACACTTCTAAACATTCTTCATCCATCTCTAGGGCTTGTAATTAATCAAATTCATTGTATTATAACATATTCTAACCCAAAAAAACTTTATACAAGTTATTTACTGCCTCAAAGCATTGGTTGTGGGTTCTTATCCCATTTGGGACCATATTTCAATAAGTCTTTCTTCACACTTCTAAACATTCTTCATCCATCTCTAGGACTTGTAATCAATCAAATTCATTTTATTATAACATATTCTAACCCAAACTAACTTTATACAAGCCATTTACTGCCTCAAAGCATTGGTTGTGGGTTCTTATCCCATTTCGGACTAGATTTCAATAAGTCTTTCTTCACACTTCTAAACATTCTTCATCCACCTCTTGGGCTTGTAATCAATCAAATTCATTGTATTATATCATATTCTAACCCAAAATAACTTTATACAATCCATTTACAGCCTCAAAGCATTGGTTGTGGGTTCTTATCCCATTTGGGACCTGATTCAATAAGTCTTTCTTCACACTTCTAAACATTCTTCATCCATCTCTAGGGCTTGTAATTAATCAAATTCATTGTATTATAACTTTATACAAGCCATTTACTGCCTCAAAGCATTGGTTGTGGGTTCTTATCCCATTTCGGACCAGATTTCAATAAGTCTTTCTTCACACTTCTAAACATTCTTCATCCACCTCTAAGGCTTGCAATCAATTAAATTCATTGTATTATAACATATTCTAACCCAAAATAACTTTATACAAGCCATTTACTGCCTCAAAGCATTGGTTGTGGGTTCTTATCCTATTTGGGACCATATTTCAATAAGTCTTTCTTCACACTTCTAAAGATTCTTCATCCATCTCTAGGGCTTGTAATCAATCAAATTCATTGTATTATAACATATTCTAACGCAAAATAACTTTATACAAGCCATTTACAGCCTCAAAGCATTGGCTGTCGGTTCTTATCCCATTTGGGACCAAATTTCAACAAGTCTTTCTTCACACTTCTAAAGATTCTTCATCCATATCTAGCACTTGTAATCAATAAAATTAACTGTATAATAACATATTCTAACCCAAAATAACTTTATACAAGCCATTTACAGCCTCAAAGCATTGGTTGTGGGTTCTTATCCCATTTGGGACCAAATTTCAATAATTCTTTCTTCACATTTCTAAACATTCTTCATCCATCTCTAGGACTTGTAATCAATCAAATTCATTTTATTATAACATATTCTAACCCAAACTAACTTTATACAAGCCATTTACTGCCTCAAAGCATTGGTTGTGGGTTCTTATCCCATTTCGGACTAGATTTCAATAAGTCTTTCTTCACACTTCTAAACATTCTTCATCCACCTCTACGGCTTGTAATCAATCAAATTCATTGTATTATATCATATTCTAACCCAAAATAACTTTATACAATCCATTTACATCCTCAAAGCATTGGTTGTGGGTTCTCATCCCATTTGGGACCAGATTCAATAAGTCTTTCTTCACACTTCTAAACATTCTTCATCCATCTCTAGAGCTTGTAATTAATCAAATTCATTGTATTATAACATATTCTAACCCAAAATAACTTTATACAAGTTATTTACTGCCTCAAAGCATTGGTTGTGGGTTCTTATCCCATTTGGGACCATATTTCAATAAGTCTTTCTTCACACTTCTAAACATTCTTCATCCATCTCTAGGACTTGTAATCAATCAAATTCATTTTATTATAACATATTCTAACCCAAACTAACTTTATACAAGCCATTTACTGCCTCAAAGCATTGGTTGTGGGTTCTTATCCCATTTCGGACTAGATTTCAATAAGTCTTTCTTCACACTTCTAAACATTCTTCATCCACCTCTAGGGCTTGTAATCAATCAAATTCATTGTATTATATCATATTCTAACCCAAAATAACTTTATACAATCCATTTACAGCCTCAAAGCATTGGTTGTGGGTTCTTATCCCATTTGGGACCTGATTCAATAAGTCTTTCTTCACACTTCTAAACATTCTTCATCCATCTCTAGGGCTTGTAATTAATCAAATTCATTGTATTATAACTTTATACAAGCCATTTACTGCCTCAAAGCATTGGTTGTGGGTTCTTATCCCATTTCAGACCAGATTTCAATAAGTCTTTCTTCACACTTCTAAACATTCTTCATCCACCTCTAAGGCTTGCAATCAATTAAATTCATTGTATTATAACATATTCTAACCCAAAATAACTTTATACAAGCCATTTACTGCCTCAAAGCATTAGTTGTGGGTTCTTATCCCATATGGGACCAGATTTCAATAAGTCTTTCTTCACACTTCTAAAGATTCTTCATCCATCTCTAGGGCTTGTAATCAATCAAATTAATTGTATTATAACATATTCTAACCCAAAATAACTTTATACAAGCCATTTACTGCCTCAAAGCATTGGTTGTGGGTTCTTATCCTATTTGGGACCATATTTCAATAAGTCTTTCTTCACACTTCTAAAGATTCTTCATCCATCTCTAGGGCTTGTAATCAATCAAATTCATTGTATTATAACATATTCTAACGCAAAATAACTTTATACAAGCCATTTACAGCCTCAAAGCATTGGCTGTCGGTTCTTATCCCATTTGGGACCAAATTTCAACAAGTCTTTCTTCACACTTCTAAAGATTCTTCATCCATATCTAGCACTTGTAATCAATAAAATTAACTGTATAATAACATATTCTAACCCAAAATAACTTTATACAAGCCATTTACAGCCTCAAAGCATTGGTTGTGGGTTCTTATCCCATTTGGGACCAAATTTCAATAATTCTTTCTTCACACTTCTAAACATTCTTCATCCATCTCTAGGACTTGTAATCAATCAAATTCATTTTATTATAACATATTCTAACCCAAACTAACTTTATACAAGCCATTTACTGCCTCAAAGCATTGGTTGTGGGTTCTTATCCCATTTCGGACTAGATTTCAATAAGTCTTTCTTCACACTTCTAAACATTCTTCATCCACCTCTACGGCTTGTAATCAATCAAATTCATTGTATTATATCATATTCTAACCCAAAATAACTTTATACAATCCATTTACAGCCTCAAAGCATTGGTTGTGGGTTCTCATCCCATTTGGGACCAGATTCAATAAGTCTTTCTTCACACTTCTAAACATTCTTCATCCATCTCTAGGGCTTGTAATTAATCAAATTCATTGTATTATAACATATTCTAACCCAAAAAAACTTTATACAAGTTATTTACTGCCTCAAAGCATTGGTTGTGGGTTCTTATCCCATTTGGGACCATATTTCAATAAGTCTTTCTTCACACTTCTAAACATTCTTCATCCATCTCTAGGACTTGTAATCAATCAAATTCATTTTATTATAACATATTCTAACCCAAACTAACTTTATACAAGCCATTTACTGCCTCAAAGCATTGGTTGTGGGTTCTTATCCCATTTCGGACTAGATTTCAATAAGTCTTTCTTCACACTTCTAAACATTCTTCATCCACCTCTTGGGCTTGTAATCAATCAAATTCATTGTATTATATCATATTCTAACCCAAAATAACTTTATACAATCCATTTACAGCCTCAAAGCATTGGTTGTGGGTTCTTATCCCATTTGGGACCTGATTCAATAAGTCTTTCTTCACACTTCTAAACATTCTTCATCCATCTCTAGGGCTTGTAATTAATCAAATTCATTGTATTATAACTTTATACAAGCCATTTACTGCCTCAAAGCATTGGTTGTGGGTTCTTATCCCATTTCGGACCAGATTTCAATAAGTCTTTCTTCACACTTCTAAACATTCTTCATCCACCTCTAAGGCTTGCAATCAATTAAATTCATTGTATTATAACATATTCTAACCCAAAATAACTTTATACAAGCCATTTACTGCCTCAAAGCATTAGTTGTGGGTTCTTATCCCATATGGGACCAGATTTCAATAAGTCTTTCTTCACACTTCTAAAGATTCTTCATCCATCTCTAGGGCTTGTAATCAATCAAATTAATTGTATTATAACATATTCTTACCCAAAATAACTTTATACAAGCCATTTACTGCCTCAAAGCATTGGTTGTGGGTTCTTATCCTATTTGGGACCATATTTCAATAAGTCTTTCTTCACACTTCTAAAGATTCTTCATCCATCTCTAGGGCTTGTAATCAATCAAATTCATTGTATTATAACATATTCTAACGCAAAATAACTTTATACAAGCCATTTACAGCCTCAAAGCATTGGCTGTCGGTTCTTATCCCATTTGGGACCAAATTTCAACAAGTCTTTCTTTACACTTCTAAAGATTCTTCATCCATATCTAGCACTTGTAATCAATAAAATTAACTGTATAATAACATATTCTAACCCAAAATAACTTTATACAAGCCATTTACAGCCTCAAAGCATTGGTTGTGGGTTCTTATCCCATTTGGGACCAAATTTCAATAATTCTTTCTTCACACTTCTAAACATTCTTCATCCATCTCTAGCACTTGTAATCAATCAAATTCATTGTATTATAACATATTCTAACCCAAAATAACTTTATACAATCCATTTACAGCCTCAAAGCATTGGTTGTGGGTTCTTATCCCATTTGGGACCAAATTTCAACAAGTCTTTCTTCACACTTCTAAAGATTCTTCATCCATCCCTAGCACTTGTAATCAATCAAATTCATTGTATTATAACATATTCTAACCCAAAAAATTTAGATACAAGCCATTTACAGCCTCAAAGCATTGGTTGTGGGTTCTTATCCCATTTGGGACAAGATTTCAATAAGTCTTTTTTCACACTTCTAAACATTCTTCATCCATCTCTAGGACTTGTAATCAATCAAATTCATTGTATTATAACATAATCTAACCAAAAATAACTTTATACAAGCCATTTACTGCTTCAAAGCATTGGTTGTGGGTTCTTATCCCATTTGGGACCAGATTTCAATAAGTCTTTCTTCACACTTCTAAACATTCTTCATCCATCTCTAGGACTTGTAATCAATCAAATTCATTTTATTATAACATATTCTAACCCAAACTAACTTTATACAAGCCATTTACTGCCTCAAAGCATTGGTTGTGGGTTCTTATCCCATTTCGGACTAGATTTCAATAAGTCTTTCTTCACACTTCTTAACATTCTTCATCCACCTCTAGGGCTTGTAATCAATCAAATTCATTGTATTATATCATATTCTAACCCAAAATAACTTTATACAATCCATTTACAGCCTCAAAGCATTGGTTGTGGGTTCTTATCCCATTTGGGACCTGATTCAATAAGTCTTTCTTCACACTTCTAAACATTCTTCATCCACCTCTTGGGCTTGTAATCAATCAAATTCATTGTATTATATCATATTCTAACCCAAAATAACTTTATACAAGCCATTTACTGCCTCAAAGCATTGGTTGTGGGTTCTTATCCCATTTGGGACCAGATTTCAATAAGTCTTTCTTCACACTTCTAAACATTATTCATCCATCACTAGGACTTGTAATCAATCAAATTCATTGTATTATAACATAATCTAACCCAAAATAACTTTATACAATCCATTTACAGCCTCAAAGCATTGGTTGTGGGTTCTTATCCCATTTGGGACCTGATTCAATAAGTCTTTCTTCACACTTCTAAACATTCTTCATCCATCTCTAGGGCTTGTAATTAATCAAATTCATTGTATTATAACTTTATACAAGCCATTTACTGCCTCAAAGCATTAGTTGTGGGTTCTTATCCCATTTCGGACCAGATTTCAATAAGTCTTTCTTCACACTTCTAAACATTCTTCATCCACCTCTAAGGCTTGCAATCAATTAAATTCATTGTATTATAACATATTCTAACCCAAAATAACTTTATACAAGCCATTTACTGCCTCAAAGCATTAGTTGTGGGTTCTTATCCCATATGGGACCAGATTTCAATAAGTCTTTCTTCACACTTCTAAAGATTCTTCATCCATCTCTAGGGCTTGTAATCAATCAAATTAATTGTATTATAACATATTCTTACCCAAAATAACTTTATACAAGCCATTTACTGCCTCAAAGCATTGGTTGTGGGTTCTTATCCTATTTGGGACCATATTTCAATAAGTCTTTCTTCACACTTCTAAAGATTCTTCATCCATCTCTAGGGCTTGTAATCAATCAAATTCATTGTATTATAACATATTCTAACGCAAAATAACTTTATACAAGCCATTTACAGCCTCAAAGCATTGGCTGTCGGTTCTTATCCCATTTGGGACCAAATTTCAACAAGTCTTTCTTTACACTTCTAAAGATTCTTCATCCATATCTAGCACTTGTAATCAATAAAATTAACTGTATAATAACATATTCTAACCCAAAATAACTTTATACAAGCCATTTACAGCCTCAAAGCATTGGTTGTGGGTTCTTATCCCATTTGGGACCAAATTTCAATAATTCTTTCTTCACACTTCTAAACATTCTTCATCCATCTCTAGCACTTGTAATCAATCAAATTCATTGTATTATAACATATTCTAACCCAAAATAACTTTATACAATCCATTTACAGCCTCAAAGCATTGGTTGTGGGTTCTTATCCCATTTGGGACCAAATTTCAACAAGTCTTTCTTCACACTTCTAAAGATTCTTCATCCATCCCTAGCACTTGTAATCAATCAAATTCATTGTATTATAACATATTCTAACCCAAAAAATTTAGATACAAGCCATTTACAGCCTCAAAGCATTGGTTGTGGGTTCTTATCCCATTTGGGACAAGATTTCAATAAGTCTTTTTTCACACTTCTAAACATTCTTCATCCATCTCTAGGACTTGTAATCAATCAAATTCATTGTATTATAACATAATCTAACCAAAAATAACTTTATACAAGCCATTTACTGCTTCAAAGCATTGGTTGTGGGTTCTTATCCCATTTAGGACCAGATTTCAATAAGTCTTTCTTCACACTTCTAAACATTCTTCATCCATCTCTAGGACTTGTAATCAATCAAATTCATTTTATTATAACATATTCTAACCCAAACTAACTTTATACAAGCCATTTACTGCCTCAAAGCATTGGTTGTGGGTTCTTATCCCATTTCGGACTAGATTTCAATAAGTCTTTCTTCACACTTCTTAACATTCTTCATCCACCTCTAGGGCTTGTAATCAATCAAATTCATTGTATTATATCATATTCTAACCCAAAATAACTTTATACAATCCATTTACAGCCTCAAAGCATTGGTTGTGGGTTCTTATCCCATTTGGGACCTGATTCAATAAGTCTTTCTTCACACTTCTAAACATTCTTCATCCATCTCTAGGGCTTGTAATTAATCAAATTCATTGTATTATAACTTTATACAAGCCATTTACTGCCTCAAAGCATTGGTTGTGGGTTCTTATCCCATTTCGGACCAGATTTCAATAAGTCTTTCTTCACACTTCTAAACATTCTTCATCCACCTCTAAGGCTTGCAATCAATTAAATTCATTGTATTATAACATATTCTAACCCAAAATAACTTTATACAAGCCATTTACTGCCTCAAAGCATTAGTTGTGGGTTCTTATCCCATATGGGACCAGATTTCAATAAGTCTTTCTTCACACTTCTAAAGATTCTTCATCCATCTCTAGGGCTTGTAATCAATCAAATTAATTGTATTATAACATATTCTAACCCAAAATAACTTTATACAAGCCATTTACTGCCTCAAAGCATTGGTTGTGGGTTCTTATCCTATTTGGGACCATATTTCAATAAGTCTTTCTTCACACTTCTAAAGATTCTTCATCCATCTCTAGGGCTTGTAATCAATCAAATTCATTGTATTATAACATATTCTAACGCAAAATAACTTTATACAAGCCATTTACAGCCTCAAAGCATTGGCTGTCGGTTCTTATCCCATTTGGGACCAAATTTCAACAAGTCTTTCTTCACACTTCTAAAGATTCTTCATCCATATCTAGCACTTGTAATCAATAAAATTAATTGTATAATAACATATTCTAACCCAAAATAACTTTATACAAGCCATTTACAGCCTCAAAGCATTGGTTGTGGGTTCTTATCCCATTTGGGACCAAATTTCAATAATTCTTTCTTCACACTTCTAAACATTCTTCATCCATCTCTAGCACTTGTAATCAATCAAATTCATTGTATTATAACATATTCTAACCCAAAATAACTTTATACAATCCATTTACAGCCTCAAAGCATTGGTTGTGGGTTCTTATCCCATTTGGGACCAAATTTCAACAAGTCTTTCTTCACACTTCTAAAGATTCTTCATCCATCCCTAGCACTTGTAATCAATCAAATTCATTGTATTATAACATATTCTAACCCAAAAAATTTAGATACAAGCCATTTACAGTCTCAAAGCATTGGTTGTGGGTTCTTATCCCATTTGGGACAAGATTTCAATAAGTCTTTTTTCACACTTCTAAACATTCTTCATCCATATCTAGGACTTGTAATCAATCAAATTCATTGTATTATAACATAATCTAACCAAAAATAACTTTATACAAGCCATTTACTGCTTCAAAGCATTGGTTGTGGGTTCTTATCCCATTTGGGACCAGATTTCAATAAGTCTTTCTTCACACTTCTAAACATTCTTCATCCATCTCTAGGACTTGTAATCAATCAAATTCATTTTATTATAACATATTCTAACCCAAACTAACTTTATACAAGCCATTTACTGCCTCAAAGCATTGGTTGTGGGTTCTTATCCCATTTCGGACTAGATTCAATAAGTCTTTCTTCACACTTCTAAACATTCTTCATCCATCTCTAGGGCTTGTAATTAATCAAATTCATTGTATTATAACATATTCTAACCCAAAATAACTTTATACAAGTCATTTACTGCCTCAAAGCATTGGTTGTGGGTTCTTATCCCATTTGGGACCAGATTCAATAAGTCTTTCTTCACACTTCTAAACATTCTTCATCTATCTCTAGGACTTGTAATCAATCAAATTCATTGTATTATAACATATTCTAACCCAAAATAACTTTATACAAGCCATTTATTGCCTCAAAGCATTGGTTGTGGGTTCTTATCCTATTTGGGACCAGATTTCAATAAGTCTTGCTTGACACTTCTAAACATTCTTCATCCCTCTCTAGGACTTGTAATCAATCAAATTCATTGTATTATAACATATTCTTACCCAAAATAACTTTATACAAGCCATTTACTGCCTCAAAGCATTGGTTGTGGGTTCTCATCCCATTTGGGACCAGATTTCAATAAGTCTTTCTTCACACTTCTAAACATTCTTCATCCATCTCTAGGACTTGTATTCAATCAAATTCATTGTATTATAACATATTCTAACCCAAAATAACTTTATACAAGCCATTTACTGCCTCAAAGCATTGGTTGTGGGTTCTTATCCCATTTCGGACCAGATTTCAATAAGTCTTTCTTCACACTTCTAAACATTCTTCATCCACCTCTAGGGCTTGTAATCAATTAAATTCATTGTATTATAACATATTCTAACCCAAAATAACTTTATACAAGCCATTTACTGCCTCAAAGCATTGGTTGTGGGTTCTTATCCCATTTGGGACCAGATTTCAATAAGTCTTTCTTCACACTTCTAAAGATTCTTCATCCATCTCTAGGGCTTGTAATCAATCAAATTCATTGTATTATAACATATTCTAACTCAAAATAACTTTATACAAGCCATTTACAGCCTCAAAGCATTGGTTGTGGGTTCTTATCCCATTTGGGACCAAATTTCAACAAGTCTTTCTTCACACTTCTAAAGATTCTTCATCCATCTCTAGCACTTGTAATCAATAAAATTAACTGTATAATAACATATTCTAACCCAAAATAACTTTATACAAGCCATTTACAGCCTCAAAGTATTGGTTGTGGGTTCTTATCCCATTTGAGACCAAATTTCAATAATTCTTTCTTCACACTTCTAAACATTCTTCATCCATCTCTAGGACTTGTAATAAATCAAATTCATTGTATTATAACAAATTCTAACCCAAAATAACTTTATACAAGCCATTTACTGCCTCAAAGCAATGGTTGTGGGTTCTTATCCCATTTGGGACCAGTTTCAACAAGTCTTTCTTCACACTTCTAAACATTCTTCATCCATCTCTAGCACTTGTAATCAATCAAATTCATTGTATTACAACATATTCTAACCCAAAATAACTTTATACAATCCATTTACTGCCTCAAAGCATTGGTTGTGGGTTCTTATCCCATTTGGGACCAAATTTCAACAACTCTTTCTTCACACTTCTAAAGATTCTTCATCCATCCCTAGCACTTGTAATCAATCAAATTCATTGTATTATAACATATTCTAACCCAAAATATTTAGATACAAGCCATTTACAGCCTCAAAGCATTGGTTGTGGGTTCTTATCCCATTTGGGACAAGATTTCAATAAGTCTTTCTTCACACTTCTAAACATTCTTCATCCATCTCTAGGACTTGTAATCAATCAAATTCATTGTATTATAACATAATCTAACCAAAAATAACTTTATACAAGCCATTTACTGCTTCAAAGCATTGGTTGTGGGTTCTTATCCCATTTGGGACCAGATTTCAATAAGTCTTTCTTCACACTTCTAAACATTCTTCATCCATCTCTAGGACTTGTAATCAATCAAATTCATTGTATTATAACATATTCTAACCCAAAATAACTTTATACAAGCCATTTACTGCCTCAAAGCATTGGTTGTGGGCTCTTATCCCATTTGGGACCAAATTTCAACAAGTCTTTCTTCACACTTCTAAACATTCTTCATCCATCTCTAGGACTTGTAATCAATCAAATTCATTGTATTATAACATATTCTAACCCAAAATAACTTTATACAAGCCATTTACTGCCTCAAAGCATTGGTTGTGGGTTCTTATCCCATTTGGGACTAGATTTCAATAAGTCTTTCTAGTGAGATTTCAAGTAAGAGATCGAGTAGAGTGAGTTTGAATATCGAGTAAATGAGAAGAGTGAGATTAAGAGAGAGTTTGAGATTTAGAGTTTGTGAAGAAAGAGAGAAATTCTCATTTCATGCTCGAAAAAGAACTATGCTTACAAACTATTTAAAAGCTAGACAAAGAGAATAAAATACACACAAATATACAAGATATTTTGTTTCCCACTTGAAGGTGAAAGCGACGTGAGCTCGAGGTTGTCTCCTTAGCACAACATGTGACTTCTTCTTGTCTCGAGCTCCAACGGTCATATTGGAAGGATCTAGGCCTCCATTCTTCTAGGGCGAACTTGTGGAGTGTAACCAAAGGCCTTAAGAGATGGGCTGATGCTTTAGGGAGAATTGGGCTTGGCCTTGATGAACGGTCGTACGGACGACCGGTTGTACGGACGAACGGATTAAACTCTCGGGTCGATTGTGTGGTTGATGATCGATCGATCTCATGATCGGTCGTAAGGTCGATCGCATGATAGATGTCCGGATCGAGGTCGATGATCGATCGGTCTCTTGGTCGGTCGTATGGTCGATCATGGTTGGTGTTCCTTTTCACACTCCCCCTCAAGCTTGACCATGAAAGGTTAAGCTTGAAGCTATGAACACCCACCTCATTAAAAACCTTAGTATAGAAAACCACTTGGGAAAAACTATACATAAGGGAAAAAGAGTGTGGAGCTCATGGCTTAGAAAGGTCTATGAGACCAAGCTTCGAGTGAATGTACTCACAAACTTGAGGGCTGACTGCCTTGGTAAAGACATCGGCAAGTTGTTCGGAGCTCTCGGTGTAACATGGAAGCATGACCCCAAGACCAACTTGTTCTCGTACTTTGTGACAATTAACCTCTATGTGCTTGGTCCGTTCATGGAACACCGAGTTTGAAGCTATGTGGATTGCTGCCTCATTGTCACAATGCATGGTGATTGATTTGGTTGTTTCTACACCTAAGTCCTTGAGTAGTGCCTTAAGCCACATCAACTCGGTGGTGAGCTTCCTCATTGCCCGATACTCGGATTCGGCACTAGAAAGAGACACCACCTTTTGTTTCTTGCTTTTCCAAGTCACTAAGTTGCCTCCAAGAAATGTACAATAGCCGGTTGTTGAGCGTCTATCTCCATGATCACCGGCGTAATCCGCATCACAATAGCCTATCAACTCGGTATCCTTATTGCATCCCATCCATATGCCTTGTCCCGGAGCTCCTTTAAGGTATTTGAGGATTCGGCTCACCATGTTCCAATGATGCACCTTGGGGGCTTGCATATGTTGACTCACCTGATTCACGGCATAACAAATGTCAGGTCGAGTGATGGTTAAGTAGATAAGCTTACCTACTAGTCGACGGTATTGTGAGGCATCTTCATAGGGAGCTTCTTCTTGCTCCCCCTCTCGGATAACTTGGAAGTTGACTTCGAGTGGTGATGCAACTGGTCTTGAACCTAGTTTACCTACTTCATTTAAAAGGTCAAGAGTGTATTTTCTTTGTGATAAGAAGAGACCTTCCTTTGATCTACAAACTTCTATCCCAAGGAAATACTTTAGTTCACCAAGATCTTTAATATCAAAAACTGATTTTAAGAATAGTTTAGCATCTTGGATCCCTACCTTGTCATTCCCGGAGATGATAATATCATCCACATAAACGAGAATGACTACTATACCTTCTTGGCTTTGTAATGTGAATAGAGTATGGTCGGCTTCGGATCGTTTAAAGCCTTTATCCATGAGGGTTGTGCTCAACTTGTGATACCAAGCTCTCAGAGATTGTTTCAAACCATATATCGCTTTGTTGAGTTTAAACACTTTTCCGGGTGCAATGGTGTCTTCTAAGCCCGGTGGAGGTCTCATGTAGACTTCATCTTCTAATTAACTTGTAGGAAGACATTTTTAACATCCATTTGCCATAGTTCCCACTCCAAGTTGACGGCTAAAGACAAGACAACACGGACGGTGTGAAGTTTGGCCACCGGTGCAAAAGTGTCAAGATAGTCTTCTCCATATGTTTGTGTAAAGCCTCTTGCCACAAGCCGAGCTTTATACCTTTCTATCCCCCCATCACTCTTGTACTTGATAGTGAATATCCATCTAGATGTAACCGCCTTCTTTCCTTTGGGAAGATCGGCCTCATCCCATGTGTGATTGAGTTCCATGGCCTTTGTTTCTTCTTGCACGACATCTCGCCATTCTTTGTGCTCCTTGGCCTCACCGTAGCTTTGTGGAATCCAATGGGAGTCTACTTGAGTAATATAAGCTTGATGGTCCAAAGGAAAGTGTGCAAGAGTGCATACGGCTTGTATAGGGTGAGCAACCGCCATATTGTTGTAGTACACTCTTGTGTTTTTCCAATTTGATGGGTGAGACTTGATGCGTTCACTTCTTCTCAGCTCAATGATTGCTTCTTGTGGTTGTTCACCCTCATCCGTTGTGTTGGATTCATTGTTGTCTTCTCCAAGTGAATTTAAACCTTCTTCTCCTTCACCATATTCATGATCGATGTCATCATTGTTTTCTTCGGAATTTGCTTTTTCTTCTTGTTCTTGTGTGTTATTAGTCTCCTCTTCTTGAGTAGGTGTTGTTGCTTCCGGGACGTTAGCCTCGGTATTACTTCTAGTATTCGCAATGCCAAGTTTCTCCAATATACTCCGGAGGTTATTAGCCCGATCGGATGGAGAGTATGGCAAATCTTTTAATTCTTCCCAATTCTTCTTGTCATAGTAGCCGTTTCCCTCGATGAATTTGACATCCCGGGAGACATGAACACGCCTAGTCTCCGGGTCATAACACTTGTAACCCTTTTGTGTAGGTGAGTACCCAATCAGCATACACTTGGTGTTTTTGGCTTCTAACTTGTTACGAAGTTCACCTGGTTTTAAAACAAAGCAAACACATCCAAACACACGTAAGTGGTTAATAGAGGGTTTAACTTTATGGAGAACTTCAAAGGGAGAGAGATCGCTTAGTATTTTTGTTGGTATTCGGTTGATTAAGTAGCATGCTGCCACAACCGCGTCTCCCCAAAATGCTTTTGGTACATTGGTGTGAAAGATCATAGACCTAACTACTTCCATGAGGTGTCTATTCTTCCTCTCGGCCACACCATTTTGTTGTGGGGTATATGGGCAGCTTGTTTGTTGGATGATGCCATATTTGGTTAAGTGGTGTTTGAAGGCATGACTTGTGTACTCTCCACCATTATCCGACCTTAAGATTTTAATCTTGGCATTATAGTGGTTAGTCACATAAGATTGAAAATTCATAAATGCTTCAAGAACTCTATCCTTAGAAGGAAGTAAGGTTAACAAAGTATATTTTGATTTTTCATCAATAAAGGTCACATAATATTTTTGATTTTCTCTAGACATGCAAGGTGAAGTCCACACATCCGAATGAATCAAATCAAAGCAATTTTCATAAATAGTACTAGACTTAGGAAAGATAGTTTTGCAATGTTTGCCAAGAATACAAGCTTCACATTCATCATTCTTAAAAGAAACATTAGGCAACATTAAACTTAAAGCACGAGTATGAGGGTGACCAAGTCTAGCATGCCAAATAGCACTATTAGCACTAACAACAATAGAACTAAAACAAGATGAAGGAGAGATAGATAGATCGGTATTCTGAAGAACATAGAGGTCATCTTTGGTCTTGCCTTGGCCAAGAAGCTTACTTGTCTTAATATCCTGAAAGTAAACATTATTAGGTCCAAATATAACATGACAATTAAGATCTTTAGTAGCTTTTCTAACCGAGAGGAGATTAGAGGCAAAGTTAGGCATATAGAAAGCTTTTGTATCTTTGTTAAACAACTTTAATGTTCCAATTCCTTTAACCGGTACCTTATCCCCATTAGCTATAGTAACATTTCCTAAAACCGGTTCTATATCACTTATCAACTTAGAATCGCTAATCATGTGATGAGAGGCTCCGGAATCTACTATAAGCGGTTTAATGGAGGTAAGGGCAAGATTAACATTACCGGATGACTCTTTTAGGGCCTTAATGATAGCATCAAGGTCACATCTTCTTACAACGTCTGTCGAGGCAGCAAGAGCGGCTCCTTGGGTCTCCACAGCTTGATTGGTGTTGTTGTCCGGGTTAGTCACTTCACCGGATGCACAAGCGTGGTTGGCCCTTGACTCGCGGTTATCATCTCTCGGACGAAGATGTGGATAGAGTATCCAATACTTTTCTTTGGTGTGACCGGACCTCTTGCAATGATGGCAAAATGGTCGTGTGTTGTTGTTACCATTGTTGTTGTTGTTGCGGTAGTAGCTCTTGTTGGCTGTGACTACTTCACTTTGGTTGGCGGTGATGAGTTCACCTTTTCCCCCAAATAGACCAATAGAGCCATGTTCTCTTTTGACTTGAGAGCACACGTCGTCGAGGCTAGGGAGCTTTTCCGACCGGAGAATGTGCTTGATGAGGTCGTTGTAGGACGAATTGAGAGTCAAGAGAAGTCCAAAAACTTTGTCTTGTTCTCTCCTTTCGTTAATGACCGCGGGATCTACCGAGCTAGGTCGAAGCATTTCAAGCTCAGCCCAAAGAGAGCGAAACTTCCCAAAATGTTTGGTGAACTCCATGTCTTCTTGGTTGAGGTTGTTGATGGCTCGCTTGACTTCAAAGACACGGTTGAGATTGGTGACATTCCCAAAAACATTTTTTAGAGTGTCCCACAACTCCTTAGCGGTTTCACAATAGGAATAAGCTTCAAGTATTGGAGCTTCGAGGGAGTTTTGGATGAGAGCAAGAACATTTTGGTCCTCTTGGAACCATTTCTCTTCATCAACGGAGACCTTCTCCTTCCCCTCTTGTGGAGCTTCACTCTTTTCGATGTGACTCCAAAGACCACGGCCACATAGTGCCGTCTTTGTGGTTCTTGCCCACAATAAGTAGTTACTTCCCTTGAGAGTAACCGGAACCACCAAGGATTTGAGACCTTCCATGGGAGATGAGATGAGTAGATAGATTATTATCCAACGGATAAAAGTATTGTCCAACGGTTAAAAGAAAACCGAAGAACAAGAAGAAGAAGAAGATGAGTTTAAAAGATAAAGAGCGGAAGAGCTTTGAGATTAAACGGTGATTAAGAGCAACCTGGCTCTGATACCATGTGAGATTTCAAGTAAGAGATCGAGCAGAGTGAGTTTGAACATCGAGTAAATGAGAAGAGTGAGATTAAGAGAGAGTTTGAGATTTAGAGTTTGTGAAGAAAGAGAAAAATTCTCATTTCATGCTCGAAAAAGAACTATGCTTACACACTATTTAAAAGCTAGACAAAGAGAATAAAATACACACAAATATACAAGATATTTTGTTTCCCACTTGAAGGTGAAAGCGACGTGAGCTCGAGGTTGTCTCCTTAGCACAACATGTGACTTCTTCTTGTCTTGAGCTCCAACGGTCATATTGGAAGGATGTAGGCCTCCATTCTTCAAGGGCGAACTTGTGGAGTGTAACCAAAGGCCTTAAGAGATGGGCTGATGCTTTAGGGAGAATTGGGCTTGGCCTTGATGAACGGTCGTACGGACGACCGGTTGTACGAACGAACGGATTAAACTCTCGGGTCGATGCATGGTTGATGATCGATCGATCTCATGATCGGTCGTAAGGTCGATCGCATGATAGATGTCCGGATCGAGGTCGATGATCGATCGGTCTCTTGGTCAGTCGTATGGTCGATCATGGATGGTGTTCCTTTTCACATTTCTTCACACTTCTAAACATTCTTCGTCCATCTCTAGCACTTGTAATCAGTCAAATTCATTGTATTATAACATATTCTAACCCAAAATAACTTTATACAATCCATTTACAGACTCAAAGCATTGGTTGTGGGTTCTTATCCCATTTGGGACCAAATTTCAACAAGTCTTTCTTCACACTTCTAAAGATTCTTCATCCATCTCTAGCACTTGTAATCAATCAAATTCATTGTATTATAACATATTCTAACCCAAAATAACTAGATACAAGCCATTTACAGCCTCAAAGCATTGGTTGTGGGTTCTTATCCCATTTGGGACAAGATTTCAATAAGTCTTTCTTCACACTTCTAAACATTCTTCATCCATCTCTAGGACTTGTAATCAATCAAATTCATTGTATTATAACATAATCTAACCAAAAATAACTTTATACAAGCCATTTACTGCTTCAAAGCATTGTTTGTGGGTTCTTATCCCATTTGGGAACATATTTCAATAAGTCTTTTTTCACACTTCTAAACATTCTTCATCCATCTCTAGGACTTGTAATCAATCAAATTCATTGTATTATAACATATTCTAACCCAAAATAACTTTATACAAGCCATTTACTGCCTCAAAGCATTGGTTGTGGGTTCTTATCCCATTTCGGACCAGATTTCAATAAGTCTTTCTTCACACTTCTAAACATTCTTCATCCATCTCTAGGACTTGTAATCAATCAAATTCATTGTATTATAATATAATATAACCGAAAATAACTTTATACAAGCCATTTACTGCCTCAAAGTATTGGTTGTGGGTTCTTATCCCATTTGGGACCAGATTTCAATAAGTCTTTCTTCACACTTCTAAACATTCTTCATCCATCTCTAGCACTTGTAATCAATCAACTTCATTATATTATAACATATTCTAACCCAAAGTAACTTTATACAAGCCATTTACTGCCTCAAAGCATTGTTTGTGTGTTCTTATCCCATTTGGGACTAGATTTCAATAAGTCTTTCTTCACACTTCTAAACATTCTTCATCCATCTCTAGCACTTGTAATCAATCAAATTCATTGTATTATAACATATTCTAACCCAAAATAACTTTATACAATCCATTTACAGACTCAAAGCATTGGTTGTGGGTTCTTATCCCATTTGGGACCAAATTTCAAAAAGTCTTTCTTTACACTTCTAAAGATTTTTCATCCATCTCTAGCACTTGTAATCAATCAAAGTCATTGTATTATAACATATTCTAACCCAAAATAACTAGATACAAGCCATTTACAGCCTCAAAGCATTGGTTGTGGGTTCTTATCCCATTTGGGACAAGATTTCAATAAGTCTTTCTTCACACTTCTAAACATTCTTCATCCATCTCTAGGACTTGTAATCAATCAAATTCATTGTATTATAACATATTCTAACCCAAAATAACTTTATACAAGCCATTTTTTGCCGCAAAGCATTGGTTGTGGGTTTTTATCCCATTTCAGACCAGATTTCAATAATTCTTTCTTCACACTTCTAAACATTCTTCATCCACCTCTAGGGCTTGTAATCAATCAAATTCATTGTATTATAACATATTCTAACCCAAAATAACTTTATACAAGCTATTTACAGCCTCAAAGCATTGGTTGTGGGTTCTTATCCCATTTGGGACCAGATTTCAATAAGTCTTTCTTCACACTTCTAAACATTCTTCATCCATCTCTAGCACTTGTAATCAATCAACTTCATTATATTATAACATATTCTAACCCAAAGTAACTTTATACAAGCCATTTACTGCCTCAAAGCATTGTTTGTGTGTTCTTATCCCATTTGGGACAAGATTTCAATAAGTCTTTCTTCACACTTCTAAACATTCTTCATCCATCTCTAGGACTTGTAATCAATCAAATTCATTGTATTATAACATATTCTAACCCAAAATAACTTTATACAAGCCATTTACTGCCTCAAAGCATTGGTTGTGGGTTCTTATCCCATTTGGGACTAGATTTCAATAAGTCTTTCTTCACACTTCTAAACATTCTTCATCCATCTCTAGGACTTGTAATCAATCAAATTCATTGTATTATAATATATTCTAACCCAAAATAACTTTATACAAGCCATTTACTGCCTCAAAACATTGGTTGTGGGTTCTTATCCCATTTGGGACTAGATTTCAATAAGTCTTTCTTCACACTTCTAAACATTCTTCATCCATCTCTAGGACTTGTAATCAATCAAATTCATTGTATTATAACATAATCTAACCAAAAATAACTTTATACAAGCCATTTACTGCTTCAAAGCATTGGTTGTGGGTTCTTATCCCATTTGGGACCAGATTTCAATAAGTCTTTCTTCACATTTCTAAACATTCTTCATCCATCTCTAGCACTTGTAATCAATCAACTTCATTGTATTATAACATATTCTAACCCAAAGTAACTTTATACAAGCCATTTACTGCCTCAAAGCATTGTTTGTGTGTTCTTATCCCATTTGGGACAAGATTTCAATAAGTCTTTCTTCACACTTCTAAACATTCTTCATCCATCTCTAGCACTTGTAATCAATCAAATTCATTGTATTATAACATATTCTAACCCAAAATAACTTTATACAATCCATTTACAGACTTAAAGCATTGGTTGTGGGTTCTTATCCCATTTGGGACCAAATTTCAACAAGTCTTTCTTCACACTTCTAAAGATTCTTCATCCATCTCTAGCACTTGTAATCAATCAAATTCATTGTATTATAACATATTCTAACCCAAAATAACTAGATACAAGCCATTTACAGCCTCAAAGCATTGGTTGTGGGTTCTTATCCCATTTGGGACAAGATTTCAATAAGTCTTTCTTCACACTTCTAAACATTCTTCATCCATCTCTAGGACTTGTAATCAATCAAATTCATTGTATTATAACATAATCTAACCAAAAATAACTTTATACAAGCCATTTACTGCTTCAAAGCATTGGCTGTGGGTTCTTATCCCATTTGGGACCTGATTTCAATAAGTCTTTCTTCACATTTCTAAACATTCTTCATCCATCTCTAGCACTTGTAATCAATCAACTTCATTGTATTATAACATATTCTAACCCAAAGTAACTTTATACAAGCCATTTACTGCCTCAAAGCATTGTTTGTGTGTTCTTATCCCATTTGGGACAAGATTTCAATAAGTCTTTCTTCACACTTCTAAACATTCTTCATCCATCTCTAGGACTTGTAATCAATCAAATTCATTGTATTATAACATATTCTAACCCAAAATAACTTTATACAAGCCATTTACAGCCTCAAAGCATTGGTTGTGGGTTCTTATCCCATTTGGGACTAGATTTCAATAAGTCTTTCTTCACCCTTCTAAACATTCTTCATCCATGTCTAGCACTTGTAATCAATCAACTTCATTGTATTATAACATATTCTAACCCAAAATAACTTTATACAATCCATTTACAAACTCAAAGCATTGGTTGTGGGTTTTTATCCCATTTGGGACCAAATTTCAAGAAGTCTTTCTTCACACTTCTAAAGATTCTTCATCAATCTCTAGCACTTGTAATCAATCAAATTCATTGTATTATAACATATTCTAACCCAAAATAACTAGATACAAGCCATTTACAGCCTCAAAGCATTGGTTGTGGGTTCTTATCCCATTTGGGATAAGATTTCAATAAATCTTTCTTCACACTTCTAAACATTCTTCATCCATCTCTAGGACTTGTAATCAATCAAATTCATTGTATTATAACATATTCAAACCCAAAATAACTTTATACAAGCCATTTACTGCCTCAAACCATTGGTTGTGGGTTCTTATCCCATTTGGGACTAGATTTCAATAAGTCTTTCTTCACACTTCTAAACATTCTTCATCCATCTCTAGCACTTGTAATCAATCAAATTCATTGTATTATAACATATTCTAACCCAAAATAACTTTATACAATCCATTTAGAGACTCAAAGCATTGGTTGTGGGTTCTTATCCCATTTGGGACCAAATTTCAAAAAGTCTTTCTTCACACTTCTAAAGACTCTTCATCCATCTCTAGCACTTGTAATCAATCAACTTCATTGTATTATAACATATTCTAACCCAAAGTAACTTTATACAAGCCATTTACTGCCTCAAAGCATTGTTTGTGTGTTCTTATCCCATTTGGGACAAGATTTCAATAAGTCTTTCTTCACACTTCTAAACATTCTTCATCCATCTCTAGGACTTGTAATCAATCAAATTCATTGTATTATAACATATTCTAACCCAAAGTAACTTTATACAAGCCATTTACTGCCTCAAAGCATTGGTTGTGTGTTCTTATCCCATTTGGGACAAGATTTCAATAAGTCTTTCTTCACACTTCTAAACATTCTTCATCCATCTCTAGGACTTGTACTCAATCAAATTCATTGTATTATAACATATTCTAACCCAAAATAACTTTATACAAGCCATTTACTACCTCAAAGCATTGGTTGTGGGTTCTTATCCCATTTGGGACAAGATTTCAATAAGTCTTTCTTCACACTTCTAAACATTCTTCATCCATCTCTAGGACTTGTACTCAATCAAATTCATTGTATTATAACATATTCTAACCCAAAATAACTTTATACAAGCCATTTACTACCTCAAAGCATTGGTTGTGGGTTCTTATCCCATTTGGGACAAGATTTCAATAAGTCTTTCTTCACACTTCTAAACATTCTTCATCCATCTCTAGGACTTGTAATCAATCAAATTCATTGTATTATAACATATTCTAACCCAAAATAACTTTATACAAGCCATTTACTGCCTCAAAGCATTGGTTGTGGGTTTTTATCCCATTTCGGACAAGATTTCAATAAGTCTTTCTTCACACTTCTAAACATTCTTCATCCACCTCTAGGGCTTGTAATCAATCAAATTCTTTGTATTATAACATATTCTAACCCAAAATAACTTTATACAAGCCATTTACTGCCTCAAAGCATTGGTTGTGGGTTTTTATCCCATTTCGGACCAGATTTCAATAAGTCTTTCTTCACACTTCTAAACATTCTGCATCCACCTCTAGGGCTTGTAATCAATCAAATTCATTGTATTATAACATATTCTAACCCAAAATAACTTTATACAAGCCATTTACAGCCTCAAAGCATTGGTTGTGGGTTCTTATCCCATTTGGGACCAGATTTCAATAAGTCTTTTTTCACACTTCTAAACATTCTTCATCCATCTCTAGCACTTGTAATCAATCAACTTCATTATATTATAACATATTCTAACCCAAAGTAACTTTATACAAGCCATTTACTGCCTCAAAGCATTGTTTGTGTGTTCTTATCCCATTTGGGACAAGATTTCAATAAGTCTTTCTTCACACTTCTAAACAATCTTCATCCATCTCTAGGACTTGTAATCAATCAAATTCATTGTATTATAACATATTCTAACCCAAAATAACTTTATACAAGCCATTTACTGCCTCAAAGCATTGGTTGTGGGTTCTTATCCCATTTGGGACTAGATTTCAATAAGTCTTTCTTCACACTTCTAAACATTCTTCATCCATCTCTAGGACTTGTAATCAATCAAATTCATTGTATTATAACATATTCTAACCCAAGATAACTTTATACAAGCCATTTACTGCCTCAAAGCATTGGTTGTGGGTTCTTATCCCATTTGGGACTAGATTTCAATAAGTCTTTCTTCACACTTCTAAACATTCTTCATCCATCTCTAGGACTTGTAATCAATCAAATTCATTGTATTATAACATATTCTAACCCAAAATAACTTTATACAAGCCATTTACTGCCTCAAAACATTGGTTGTGGGTTCTTATCCCATTTGGGACTAGATTTCAATAAGTCTTTCTTCACACTTCTAAACATTCTTCATCCATCTCTAGCACTTGTAATCAATCAAATTCATTGTATTATAACATATTCTAACCCAAAATAACTTTATACAATTCATTTACAGACTCAAAGCATTGGTTGTGGGTTCTTATCCCATTTGGGACCAAATTTCAACAAGTCTTTCTTCACACTTCTAAAGATTCTTCATCCATCTCTAGCACTTGTAATCAATCAAATTCATTGTAATATAACATATTCTAACCCAAAATAACTAGATACAAGCCATTTACAGCCTCAAAGCATTGGTTGTGGGTTCTTATCCCATTTGGGACAAGATTTCAATAAGTCTTTCTTCAAACTTCTAAACATTCTTCATCCATCTCTAGGACTTGTAATCAATCAAATTCATTGTATTATAAGATATTCTAACCCAAAATAACTTTATACAAGCCATTTACAGCCTCAAAGCATTGGTTGTGGGTTCTTATCCCATTTGGGACCAGATTTCAATAAGTCTTTTTCACACTTCTAAACATTCTTCATCCATCTCTAGCACTTGTAATCAATCAACTTCATTATATTATAACATATTCTAACCCAAAGTAACTTTATACAAGTCATTTACTGCCTCAAAGCATTGTTTGTGTGTTCTTATCCCATTTGGGACAAGATTTCAATAAGTCTTTCTTCACACTTCTAAACATTCTTCATCCATCTCTAGGACTTGTAATCAATCAAATTCATTGTATTATAACATATTCTAACCCAAAATAACTTTATACAAGCCATTTACTGCCTCAAAGCATTGGTTGTGGGTTCTTATCCCATTTGGGACTAGATTTCAATAAGTCTTTCTTCACACTTCTAAACATTCTTCATCCATCTCTAGGACTTGTAATCAATCAAATTCATTGTATTATAACATATTCTAACCCAAGATAACTTTATACAAGCCATTTACTGCCTCAAAGCATTGGTTGTGGGTTCTTATCCCATTTGGGACTAGATTTCAATAAGTCTTTCTTCACACTTCTAAACATTCTTCATCCATCTCTAGGACTTGTAATCAATCAAATTCATTGTATTATAACATATTCTAACCCAAAATAACTTTATACAAGCCATTTACTGCCTCAAAACATTGGTTGTGGGTTCTTATCCCATTTGGGACTAGATTTCAATAAGTCTTTCTTCACACTTCTAAACATTCTTCATCCATCTCTAGCACTTGTAATCAATCAAATTCATTGTATTATAACATATTCTAACCCAAAATAACTTTATACAATTCATTTACAGACTCAAAGCATTGGTTGTGGGTTCTTATCCCATTTGGGACCAAATTTCAACAAGTCTTTCTTCACACTTCTAAAGATTCTTCATCCATCTCTAGCACTTGTAATCAATCAAATTCATTGTAATATAACATATTCTAACCCAAAATAACTAGATACAAGCCATTTACAGCCTCAAAGCATTGGTTGTGGGTTCTTATCCCATTTGGGACAAGATTTCACTAAGTCTTTCTTCACACTTCTAAACATTCTTCATCCATCTCTAGGACTTGTAATCAATCAAATTCATTGTATTATAACATAATATAACCAAAAATAACTTTATACAAGCCATTTACTGCTTCAAAGCATTGGTTGTGGGTTCTTATCCCATTTGGGACTAGATTTCAATAAGTCTTTCTTCACACTTCTAAACATTCTTCATCCATCTCTAGGACTTGTAATCAATCAAATTCATTGTATTATAACATATTCTAACCCAAAATAACTTTATACAAGCCATTTACTGCCTCAAAACATTGGTTGTGGGTTCTTATCCCATTTGGGACTAGATTTCAATAAGTCTTTCTTCACACTTCTAAACATTCTTCATCCATCTCTAGCACTTGTAATCAATCAAATTCATTGTATTATAACATATTCTAACCCAAAATAACTTTATACAATTCATTTACAGACTCAAAGCATTGGTTGTGGGCTCTTATCCCATTTGGGACCAAATTTCAACAAGTCTTTTTTCACACTTCTAAACATTCTTCATCCATCTCTAGCACTTGTAATCAATCAACTTCATTATATTATAACATATTCTAACCCAAAGTAACTTTATACAAGCCATTTACTGCCTCAAAGCATTGTTTGTGTGTTCTTATCCCATTTGGGACAAGATTTCAATAAGTCTTTCTTCACACTTCTAAACAATCTTCATCCATCTCTAGGACTTGTAATCAATCAAATTCATTGTATTATAACATATTCTAACCCAAAATAACTTTATACAAGCCATTTACTGCCTCAAAGCATTGGTTGTGGGTTCTTATCCCATTTGGGACTAGATTTCAATAAGTCTTTCTTCACACTTCTAAACATTCTTCATCCATCTCTAGGACTTGTAATCAATCAAATTCATTGTATTATAACATATTCTAACCCAAGATAACTTTATACAAGCCATTTACTGCCTCAAAGCATTGGTTGTGGGTTCTTATCCCATTTGGGACTAGATTTCAATAAGTCTTTCTTCACACTTCTAAACATTCTTCATCCATCTCTAGGACTTGTAATCAATCAAATTCATTGTATTATAACATATTCTAACCCAAAATAACTTTATACAAGCCATTTACTGCCTCAAAACATTGGTTGTGGGTTCTTATCCCATTTGGGACTAGATTTCAATAAGTCTTTCTTCACACTTCTAAACATTCTTCATCCATCTCTAGCACTTGTAATCAATCAAATTCATTGTATTATAACATATTCTAACCCAAAATAACTTTATACAATTCATTTACAGACTCAAAGCATTGGTTGTGGGTTCTTATCCCATTTGGGACCAAATTTCAACAAGTCTTTCTTCACACTTCTAAAGATTCTTCATCCATCTCTAGCACTTGTAATCAATCAAATTCATTGTAATATAACATATTCTAACCCAAAATAACTAGATACAAGCCATTTACAGCCTCAAAGCATTGGTTGTGGGTTCTTATCCCATTTGGGACAAGATTTCAATAAGTCTTTCTTCAAACTTCTAAACATTCTTCATCCATCTCTAGGACTTGTAATCAATCAAATTCATTGTATTATAAGATATTCTAACCCAAAATAACTTTATACAAGCCATTTACAGCCTCAAAGCATTGGTTGTGGGTTCTTATCCCATTTGGGACCAGATTTCAATAAGTCTTTTTCACACTTCTAAACATTCTTCATCCATCTCTAGCACTTGTAATCAATCAACTTCATTATATTATAACATATTCTAACCCAAAGTAACTTTATACAAGTCATTTACTGCCTCAAAGCATTGTTTGTGTGTTCTTATCCCATTTGGGACAAGATTTCAATAAGTCTTTCTTCACACTTCTAAACATTCTTCATCCATCTCTAGGACTTGTAATCAATCAAATTCATTGTATTATAACATATTCTAACCCAAAATAACTTTATACAAGCCATTTACTGCCTCAAAGCATTGGTTGTGGGTTCTTATCCCATTTGGGACTAGATTTCAATAAGTCTTTCTTCACACTTCTAAACATTCTTCATCCATCTCTAGGACTTGTAATCAATCAAATTCATTGTATTATAACATATTCTAACCCAAGATAACTTTATACAAGCCATTTACTGCCTCAAAGCATTGGTTGTGGGTTCTTATCCCATTTGGGACTAGATTTCAATAAGTCTTTCTTCACACTTCTAAACATTCTTCATCCATCTCTAGGACTTGTAATCAATCAAATTCATTGTATTATAACATATTCTAACCCAAAATAACTTTATACAAGCCATTTACTGCCTCAAAACATTGGTTGTGGGTTCTTATCCCATTTGGGACTAGATTTCAATAAGTCTTTCTTCACACTTCTAAACATTCTTCATCCATCTCTAGCACTTGTAATCAATCAAATTCATTGTATTATAACATATTCTAACCCAAAATAACTTTATACAATTCATTTACAGACTCAAAGCATTGGTTGTGGGTTCTTATCCCATTTGGGACCAAATTTCAACAAGTCTTTCTTCACACTTCTAAAGATTCTTCATCCATCTCTAGCACTTGTAATCAATCAAATTCATTGTAATATAACATATTCTAACCCAAAATAACTAGATACAAGCCATTTACAGCCTCAAAGCATTGGTTGTGGGTTCTTATCCCATTTGGGACAAGATTTCACTAAGTCTTTCTTCACACTTCTAAACATTCTTCATCCATCTCTAGGACTTGTAATCAATCAAATTCATTGTATTATAACATAATATAACCAAAAATAACTTTATACAAGCCATTTACTGCTTCAAAGCATTGGTTGTGGGTTCTTATCCCATTTGGGACTAGATTTCAATAAGTCTTTCTTCACACTTCTAAACATTCTTCATCCATCTCTAGGACTTGTAATCAATCAAATTCATTGTATTATAACATATTCTAACCCAAAATAACTTTATACAAGCCATTTACTGCCTCAAAACATTGGTTGTGGGTTCTTATCCCATTTGGGACTAGATTTCAATAAGTCTTTCTTCACACTTCTAAACATTCTTCATCCATCTCTAGCACTTGTAATCAATCAAATTCATTGTATTATAACATATTCTAACCCAAAATAACTTTATACAATTCATTTACAGACTCAAAGCATTGGTTGTGGGCTCTTATCCCATTTGGGACCAAATTTCAACAAGTCTTTTTTCACACTTCTAAACATTCTTCATCCATCTCTAGCACTTGTAATCAATCAACTTCATTATATTATAACATATTCTAACCCAAAGTAACTTTATACAAGCCATTTACTGCCTCAAAGCATTGTTTGTGTGTTCTTATCCCATTTGGGACAAGATTTCAATAAGTCTTTCTTCACACTTCTAAACAATCTTCATCCATCTCTAGGACTTGTAATCAATCAAATTCATTGTATTATAACATATTCTAACCCAAAATAACTTTATACAAGCCATTTACTGCCTCAAAGCATTGGTTGTGGGTTCTTATCCCATTTGGGACTAGATTTCAATAAGTCTTTCTTCACACTTCTAAACATTCTTCATCCATCTCTAGGACTTGTAATCAATCAAATTCATTGTATTATAACATATTCTAACCCAAGATAACTTTATACAAGCCATTTACTGCCTCAAAGCATTGGTTGTGGGTTCTTATCCCATTTGGGACTAGATTTCAATAAGTCTTTCTTCACACTTCTAAACATTCTTCATCCATCTCTAGGACTTGTAATCAATCAAATTCATTGTATTATAACATATTCTAACCCAAAATAACTTTATACAAGCCATTTACTGCCTCAAAACATTGGTTGTGGGTTCTTATCCCATTTGGGACTAGATTTCAATAAGTCTTTCTTCACACTTCTAAACATTCTTCATCCATCTCTAGCACTTGTAATCAATCAAATTCATTGTATTATAACATATTCTAACCCAAAATAACTTTATACAATTCATTTACAGACTCAAAGCATTGGTTGTGGGTTCTTATCCCATTTGGGACCAAATTTCAACAAGTCTTTCTTCACACTTCTAAAGATTCTTCATCCATCTCTAGCACTTGTAATCAATCAAATTCATTGTAATATAACATATTCTAACCCAAAATAACTAGATACAAGCCATTTACAGCCTCAAAGCATTGGTTGTGGGTTCTTATCCCATTTGGGACAAGATTTCAATAAGTCTTTCTTCAAACTTCTAAACATTCTTCATCCATCTCTAGGACTTGTAATCAATCAAATTCATTGTATTATAAGATATTCTAACCCAAAATAACTTTATACAAGCCATTTACAGCCTCAAAGCATTGGTTGTGGGTTCTTATCCCATTTGGGACCAGATTTCAATAAGTCTTTTTCACACTTCTAAACATTCTTCATCCATCTCTAGCACTTGTAATCAATCAACTTCATTATATTATAACATATTCTAACCCAAAGTAACTTTATACAAGTCATTTACTGCCTCAAAGCATTGTTTGTGTGTTCTTATCCCATTTGGGACAAGATTTCAATAAGTCTTTCTTCACACTTCTAAACATTCTTCATCCATCTCTAGGACTTGTAATCAATCAAATTCATTGTATTATAACATATTCTAACCCAAAATAACTTTATACAAGCCATTTACTGCCTCAAAGCATTGGTTGTGGGTTCTTATCCCATTTGGGACTAGATTTCAATAAGTCTTTCTTCACACTTCTAAACATTCTTCATCCATCTCTAGGACTTGTAATCAATCAAATTCATTGTATTATAACATATTCTAACCCAAGATAACTTTATACAAGCCATTTACTGCCTCAAAGCATTGGTTGTGGGTTCTTATCCCATTTGGGACTAGATTTCAATAAGTCTTTCTTCACACTTCTAAACATTCTTCATCCATCTCTAGGACTTGTAATCAATCAAATTCATTGTATTATAACATATTCTAACCCAAAATAACTTTATACAAGCCATTTACTGCCTCAAAACATTGGTTGTGGGTTCTTATCCCATTTGGGACTAGATTTCAATAAGTCTTTCTTCACACTTCTAAACATTCTTCATCCATCTCTAGCACTTGTAATCAATCAAATTCATTGTATTATAACATATTCTAACCCAAAATAACTTTATACAATTCATTTACAGACTCAAAGCATTGGTTGTGGGTTCTTATCCCATTTGGGACCAAATTTCAACAAGTCTTTCTTCACACTTCTAAAGATTCTTCATCCATCTCTAGCACTTGTAATCAATCAAATTCATTGTAATATAACATATTCTAACCCAAAATAACTAGATACAAGCCATTTACAGCCTCAAAGCATTGGTTGTGGGTTCTTATCCCATTTGGGACAAGATTTCACTAAGTCTTTCTTCACACTTCTAAACATTCTTCATCCATCTCTAGGACTTGTAATCAATCAAATTCATTGTATTATAACATAATATAACCAAAAATAACTTTATACAAGCCATTTACTGCTTCAAAGCATTGGTTGTGGGTTCTTATCCCATTTGGGACCAGATTTCAATAAGTCTTTCTTCACATTTCTAAACATTCTTCATCCATCTCTAGCACTTGTAATCAATCAACTTCATTGTATTATAACATATTCTAACCCAAAGTAACTTTATACAAGCCATTTACTGCCTCAAAGCATTGTTTGTGTGTTCTTATCCCATTTGGGACAAGATCTCAATAAGTCTTTCTTCACACTTCTAAACATTCTTCATCCATCTCTAGGACTTGTAATCAATCAAATTCATTGTATTATAACATATTCTAACCCAAAATAACTTTATACAAGCCATTTCCAGCCTCAAAGCATTGGTTGTGGGTTCTTATCCCATTTGGGACCAGATTTCAATAAGTCTTTCTTCACACTTCTAAAGATTCTTCATCCATCTCTAGCACTTGTAATCAATCAACTTCATTGTATTATAACATATTCTAACCCAAAATAACTTTATACAATCCATTTAGAGACTCAAAGCATTGGTTGTGGGTTCTTATCCCATTTGGGACCAAATTTCAAAAAGTCTTTCTTCACACTTCTAAAGATTCATCATCCATCTCTAGCACTTGTAATCAATCAACTTCATTGTATTATAACATATTCTAACCCAAAGTAACTTTATACAAGCCATTTACTGCCTCAAAGCATTGTTTGTGTGTTCTTAACCCACTTGGGACAAGATTTCAATAAGTCTATCTTCACACTTCTAAACATTCTTCATCCATCTCTAGGACTTGTAATCAATCAAATTCATTGTATTATAACATATTCTAACCCAAAGTAACTTTATACAAGCCATTTACTGCCTCAAAGCATTGGTTGTGTGTTCTTATCCCATTTGGGACAAGATTTCAATAAGTCTTTCTTCACACTTCTAAACATTCTTTATCCATCTCTAGGACTTGTAATCAATCAAATTCATTGTATTATAACATATTCTAACCCAAAATAACTTTATACAAGCCATTTACTGCCTCAAAGCATTGGTTGTGGGTTTTTATCCCATTTCGGACCAGATTTCAATAAGTCTTTCTACACACTTCTAAACATTCTTCATCCACCTCTAGGGCTTGAAATCAATCAAATTCATTGTATTATAACATATTCTAACCCAAAATAACTTTATACAAGCCATTTACTGCCTCAAAGCATTGGTTGTGGGTTTTTATCCCATTTCGGACCAGATTTCAATAAGTCTTTCTTCACACTTCTAAACATTCTACATCCACCTCTAGGGCTTGTAATCAGTCAAATTCATTGTATTATAACATATTCTAACCCAAAATAACTTTATACAAGCCATTTACAGCCTCAAAGTATTGGTTGTGGGTTCTTATCCCATTTGGGACCAGATTTCAATAAGTCTTTTTTCACACTTCTAAACATTCTTCATCCATCTCTAGCACTTGTAATCAATCAACTTCATTATATTATAACATATTCTAACCCAAAGTAACTTTATACAAGCCATTTACTGCCTCAAAGCATTGTTTGTGTGTTCTTATCCCATTTGGGACAAGATTTCAATAAGTCTTTCTTCACACTTCTAAACATTCTTCATCCATCTCTAGGACTTGTAATCAATCAAATTCATTGTATTATAACATATTCTAACCCAAAATAACTTTATACAAGCCATTTACTGCCTCAAAGCATTGGTTGTGGGTTCTTATCCCATTTGGGACTTGATTTCAATAAGTCTTTCTTCACACTTCTAAACATTCTTCATCCATCTCTAGGACTTGTAATCAATCAAATTCATTGTATTATAACATATTCTAACCCAAGATAACTTTATACAAGCCATTTACTGCCTCAAAGCATTGGTTGTGGGTTCTTATCCCATTTGGGACTAGATTTCAATAAGTCTTTCTTCACACTTCTAAACATTCTTCATCCATCTCTAGGACTTGTAATCAATCAAATTCATTGTATTATAACATATTATAACCCAAAATAACTTTATACAAGCCATTTACTGCCTCAAAACATTGGTTGTGGGTTCTTATCCCATTTGGGACTAGATTTCAATAAGTCTTTCTTCACACTTCTAAACATTCTTCATCCATCTCTAGCACTTGTAATCAATCAAATTCATTGTATTATAACATATTCTAACCCAAAATAACTTTATACAATTCATTTACAGACTCAAAGAATTAGAGAAGATTAAGAACAAGTGAGTTTGAGGAAGATTTGAAGAAGAATGCGAGTTTGAAAGGTGAGAGAAGTGTGGTGAAGAAAGAGAGTTCTTCTCTTTTCATACATATAAAAATGACCTAGATACAAACTATATATGGACACTACAAAGAGTATAAAATAATAACAAATATACAAGATATTTTGGCTTCAAGGTTCGAGTGAAAGCGACGGGTCCATGTTGTGTCTCTTCTTAAACAATCACGTGAGTGTCTCTTGTTTTGAAGCTCCAACGGTCACAACACATAGGGGAAGGATCTAGATGCTCATTTCTTCTTCTTCGCAACCTTAAACGGGCCTCTTTATTGGACTGGACAATGAGGCTTGAGGTGATGTCGAGGCTGTACGGATGGGCTTGTACGGATGGGCTTGTACGGACGAGGTTGTACGGACGGTCGTGGCTCGAGGCACTCGATCGCGGATGTGATCATCTCTCGATCCCGGACATGATCATCTCGAACATGATCATTTCTATATCCAATTTACACTCCCCCTCAAGTTTAACATTTAAGAAGGTCTTTAAGGTTAAACTTGAACCTATAATCACTCACCTCATTAAAAACCTTAGTATAGAAAACCACTTGGGAAAAACTATACATAAGGGAAAAAGAGTGTGAGTGTTATGGTTTGGTGAGATCAACAAGGCCGAGCTTGGAGTGTATATAATCACACACTTGTGGACTAGCCGCTTTGGTGAAGATGTCCGCGAGTTGTTCCGAGCTCTCGGTATAGCATGGTAAGATGACTCCAAGACCAACTTGTTCTCTAACTTTGTGACAATCTACTTCGATGTGCTTTGTTCTTTCGTGGAACACCGAGTTGGATGCAATGTGTATTGCGGCTTGGTTGTCACAATGCATTGTGATTGGCTTTGATGACTCAACTCCCAAGTCTTTAAGAAGTGCCTTAAGCCAAATTAACTCGGTTGTGAGCTTCCTCATGGCACGATACTCGGACTCGGCACTAGACATAGAGACCACCTTTTGCTTCTTACTCTTCCAAGTCACCAAGTTCCCTCCAATGAATGTGCAATAGCCGGTTGTCGAGCGCCTATCTCCATGATCTCCAGCATAATCCGCATCACAATACCCCACTAGCTCCGTGTTCTTGTTGCACCCCATCCATATGCCTTGACCCGGTGCACCCTTGAGATACTTAAGTATGCGGTTCACCATGTTCCAATGATGCACCGTTGGGGCTTGCATATGTTGACTCACCTGGTTCACGGAATAGCAAATGTCAGGTCTAGTAATTGTTAAGTAAATAAGCTTACCCACTAGACGTCGATATTGTGATGCATCTTCATATGGCTCATTTCCTTTCTCCCCCTCTCGGTTAACTTGGAAATCCACTTCTAGTGGTGATGCCACCGGTCTTGAACCTAATTTACCAACTTCATTCAAAAGGTCAAGTGTATATTTTCGTTGAGATATAAATAAACCTTCCTTAGATCTACAAACTTCAATACCAAGAAAATACTTAAGTTCACCAAGATCTTTAATATCAAAAACAGATTTTAGAAAGGATTTGGTGTCTTGTATCCCTACCTTGTCATTCCCGGATATGATGATATCATCCACATATACAAGAATGACTACAATACCTTCTTGGCTAGTGATTGTGAATAGGGTATGATCGGCTTCGGACCTCTTGAAACCTCGTTCCATCAAAGTGTTGCTCAACTTGTGATACCACGCTCGAGGGGATTGCTTTAATCCATATATGGCCTTGTTGAGTTTGAATACCTTCCCGGATTCAATAGTGTCCTCTAGACCCGGTGGTGGTCTCATATACACCTCATCTTCTAACTCGCCTTGTAGAAAAGCATTCTTAACGTCCATTTGCCATAATTCCCATTCTAAGTTAACGGCCAAAGATAGCACAACTCGAATGGTATGGAGTTTGGCTACCGGAGCAAAAGTATCAAGATAGTCTTCTCCATATGTTTGTGTGAATCCCCTTGCTACAAGTCGAGCCTTGTAACGTTCAATCTCTCCATTACTTTTGTACTTGATCGTAAAGATCCACCGTGAAGTGACCGCTTTCTTTCCCTTTGGTAACTCGGCTTCATTCCATGTATGATTGTCTTCCATGGCTTTAACTTCATTGTTTACCGCATCTCTCCATTCTTTATGATCTTTAGCTTCATCATAGCTTTGGGGAATCCAATGTGAATCTACTTGGGTAAGATAGACTTGATATTCCATCGGCAAGTGAGCTAGAGTACACACGGCTTGTATTGGATGAGCCACGGCTACGTTGTTGTAATACACCCGAGTGTTTTTCCAGTTTGAGGGATGAGACTTGATGCGTTCACTTCTTCTTAATTCAATAATTTCTTCTTGAGGTTGTTCTCCTTGATCCACATCAATAGACTCCTCTTGTGTAGGATCTTCTTCTTCACTTAGTGAATTTAAACCCTCTTCGCCCTCACTATACTCATGATCAAGTCCATCATCACCATGATCTAATGGTTCTTCTTCATGATGTGTGTCACTTGCACTTGCTTCTTGATCATTTGTTACTTGATCCGAGGTGGATGTCTTGGTAGACCCATTCTTGTCTTGGAAGCTATCTAGACCGAGCTTTTCCAGGATTACTCGAAGGTTTGTTGCACGATCGGAAGGTGATTGAGATAAGTTCTTGAGTTCATCCCAATTCCTCTTGTCATAGTACCCACTTGATTCTACAAACTTCACATCTCTAGAAACCAATACTCTTCTAGCTTCCGGATCATAACACTTGTACCCTTTTTGTGTTGAGGAGTAGCCTATAAGCATGCACTTAGTGCTCTTGGCCTCCAACTTGTTACGTAACTCTCCTGGTTTTAACACATAACAAACACATCCAAACACACGTAAGTGACTAATAGATGGTTTAGTTTTATTAAGAATTTCAAAGGGAGAGAGATCGCTTAGTATTTTTGTTGGTGTGCGATTGATCAAGTAGCATGCGGCTACTACGGCATCTCCCCAAAATCTCTTTGGCACATTTGTATGAAACATCATTGATCGGGACACCTCCATGAGATGACGGTTCTTTCTCTCGGCCACTCCATTTTGTTGTGGTGTATACGGGCAACTTGTTTGTTGAATGATCCCATGTTTAGCTAAATGTTGTTTGAATGCATGACTTGTGTACTCCCCACCATTATCTGATCTCAAAATCTTAATCTTGGCATTATAGTGGTTAGTCACATAATTTTGAAAACTTATAAAGGCCTCAAGAACTCTATCCTTTGAAGGTAACAAAGTTAACCAAGTATACTTGGATTTTTCATCAATAAAAGTCACATAATACTTTTGATTTTCTCTAGATAAACAAGGTGATGTCCACACATCCGAGTGAATCAAATCAAAACAATTCTCATAAATAGTACTTGATTTAGGATAAACACTTTTGCAATGTTTGCCAAGAATACAAGCTTCACAATCATCATTTTTAAAAGACATATTAGGCAACATAAGATTTAAAGCACGAGAGTGAGGGTGACCAAGTCTAGCATGCCAAATTGCACTATTAGCACTAACAAGAATAGAACTAAAGCAAGAAGGTAAAGTAGGGGATAGTTTCAAGTCCTCAAGCACATATAAGCCATCTTTAGTGGCTCCATGGCCAAGCACCTTACTCGTTTCAATATCCTGAAAATGAATATTGTGAGGACCAAATATTGCATAACAATTCAAATCGGTAGTAGCTTTCTTAACGGATAACAAGTTTGAAGTAAAGCTAGGCATATAAAAAGCTTTAGATTTCTTATCAAACAATTCTAAATCTCCTACTCCTTTAACCGGTACTTTAGTTCCATTAGCAATAACCACATTTCCAATAGCCGGTTTAATGTCACTAATTAACTTAGAGTCACTAATCATATGGTGAGATGCTCCGGAATCAACAATAAGCGGTTTTAAAGTGTTGAGAGCAAGAGTAGCCTTACCGGACGACTCCTTGAGAGCTTTGATGAGTGCATCGAGGTCAGACCTCCTCACCAAGTCAGAAGACGCGGCCATGGCTGCTCCACTCTCCGCAAGAATTTGTACCTTTGTCTCCGGAGCTTGGATCTCACCGGAAACGCTTGCTTGATTAGCCCTTGGTTCTCGGTTGTCTTCTCTTGGGCGAAGGTGTGGGTAAAGTACCCAACACTTATCCTTGATATGACCCGGTTTCTTGCAATGGTGACAAGTAGGAATGTTCCTCTTGTTGTTGTTGTTGTGTCCTCGGTAGTAGCTCTTGTTAGCCGACACTAGCTCCACATTGTTAGCCGACACAAGCTCCCCCTTACCACCAAACAAACCCATGGACCCGTGTTCTCGTTGAACTTGAGAACACACCTCATCAAGACTTGGAAGCTTGTCGGACCGAAGAATATGTTTGATGAGGTCATTGTAAGAAGGATTTAAAGTCAAGAGAAGACCGAACACCTTATCTTGCTCACGACGTTCGTTGATGACCACCGGATCCACCGAGCTTGGTCTCAACATTTCAAGCTCTGCCCAAAGAGATCTAAACTTTCCAAAATGCTTGGTAAACTCCATGTCCTCTTGGCTGAGGTTGTTGATAGCACGTTTGACTTCAAAAACCCGGTTCAAGTTAGTAACATTTCCAAAAACATTCTTGAGTGTATCCCACAACTCCTTTGCCGTCTCACAATATGAGTATGCTTCAAGAATAGGCGCCTCTAGAGAGTTTTGAATGAGCCCCAAAACGGTTTGGTCTTCTTGAAACCACTTCACCTCGTCGCAAGGGACAATCTCCTTGCCATCTTCACTTTCCTTTGGAGCTTCACCTTTCTCAATGTGACTCCAAAGTCCACGACCACACAAGGCCGTCTTTGTGGTCCTCGCCCACAACAAATAGTTACCTCCCTTGAGAGTAACCGGAATAACCAAATTCTTCATGACATCCATGACCAAAAATTTCAAGAACAAGCTTCAAGCTTTCAAAATCTTAGAAACCGAAAGAAGAAATTGTACTTAGAGAACGAGAATAGCTAGGATCTTAGGAACCTGGCTCTGATACCATGTAAGTTTTCGAAAGGAATTAGAGAAGATTAAGAACAAGTGAGTTTGAGGAAGATTTGAAGAAGAATGCGAGTTTGAAAGGTGAGAGAAGTGTGGTGAAGAAAGAGAGTTCTTCTCTTTTCATACATATAAAAATGACCTAGATACAAACTATATATGGACACTACAAAGAGTATAAAATAATAACAAATATACAAGATATTTTGGCTTCAAGGTTCGAGTGAAAGCGACGGGTCCATGTTGTGTCTCTTCTTAAACAATCACGTGAGTGTCTCTTGTTTTGAAGCTCCAACGGTCACAACACATAGGGGAAGGATTTAGATGCTCATTTCTTCTTCTTCGCAACCTTAAACGGGCCTCTTTATTGGACTGGACAATGAGGCTTGAGGTGATGTCGAGGCTGTACGGATGGGCTTGTACGGATGGGCTTGTACGGACGAGGTTGTACGGACGGTCGTGGCTCGAGGCACTCGATCGCGGATGTGATCATCTCTCGATCCCGGACATGATCATCTCGAACATGATCATTTCTATATCCAATTTACAAAAATAACTTTATACAAGCCATTTACTGCCTCAAAGCATTGGTTGTGGGTTCTTAACCCATTTGGGACCAGATTTCAATAAGTATTTCTTCACACTTTTAAAGATTCTTCATCCATCTCTAGGGCTTGTAATCAATCAAATTCATTGTATTATAACATATTCTAACCCAAAATAACTTTATACAAGCCATTTACAGCCTCAAAGCATTGGTTGTGGGTTCTTATCCCATTTGGGACCAAATTTCAACAAGTCTTTCTTCACACTTCTAAAGATTCTTCATCCATCTCTAGCACTTGTAATCAATAAAATTAACTGTATAATAACATATTTTAACCCAAAATAACTTTATACAAGCCATTTACAGCCTCAAAGCATTGGTTGTGGGTTCTTATCTCATTTGGGACCAAATTTCAATAATTCTTTCTTCACACTTCTAAACATTCTTCATCCATCTCTAAGACTTGTAATCAATCAAATTCATTGTATTATAACAAATTCTAACCCAAAATAACTTTATACAACCATTTACTGCCTCAAATCAATGGTTGTGGGTTCTTATCCCATTTGGGACCAGATTTCAACAAGTCTTTCTTCACACTTCTAAACATTCTTCATCCATCTCTAGCACTTGTAATCAATCAAATTCATTGTATTATAACATATTCTAACCCAAAATAACTTTATATAATCCATTTACAGCCTCAAAGCATTGGTTGTGGGTTCTTATCCCATTTGGGACCAAATTTCAACAAGTCTTTCTTCACACTTCTAAAGATTCTTCATCCATCCCTAGCACTTGTAATCAATCAAATTCATTGTATTATAACATATTCTAACCCAAAATATTTAGATACAAGCCATTTACAGCCTCAAAGCATTGGTTGTGGGTTCTTATCCCATTTGGGACAAGATTTCAATAAGTCTTTCGTCACACTTCTAAACATTCTTCATCCATCTCTAGGGCTTGTAATCAATTAAATTCATTGTATTATAACATATTATAACCCAAAATAACTTTATACAAGCCATTTACTGCCTCAAAGCATTGGTTGTGGGTTCTTATCCCATATGGGACAAGATTTCAATAAGTCTTTCTTCACACTTCTAAAGATTCTTCATCCATCTCTAGGGCTTGTAATCAATCAAATTAATTGTATTATAACATATTCTAACCCAAAATAACTTTATACAAGCCATTTACTGCCTCAAAGCATTGGTTGTGGGTTCTTAACCCATTTGGGACCAGATTTCAATAAGTATTTCTTCACACTTTTAAAGATTCTTCATCCATCTCTAGGGCTTGTAATCAATCAAATTCATTGTATTATAACATATTCTAACCCAAAATAACTTTATACAAGCCATTTACAGCCTCAAAGCATTGGTTGTGGGTTCTTATCCCATTTGGGACCAAATTTCAACAAGTCTTTCTTCACACTTCTAAAGATTCTTCATCCATCTCTAGCACTTGTAATCAATAAAATTAACTGTATAATAACATATTCTAACCCAAAATAACTTTATACAAGCCATTTACAGCCTCAAAGCATTGGTTGTGGGTTCTTATCCCATTTGGGACCAAATTTCAATAATTCTTTCTTCACACTTCTAAACATTCTTCATCCATCTCTAAGACTTGTAATCAATCAAATTCATTGTATTATAACAAATTCTAACCCAAAATAACTTTATACAAGCCATTTACTGCCTCAAAGCAATGGTTGTGGGTTCTTATCCCATTTGGGACCAGATTTCAACAAGTCTTTCTTCACACTTCCAAACATTCTTCATCCATCTCTAGCACTTGTAATCAATCAAATTCATTGTATTATAACATATTCTAACCCAAAATAACTTTATACAAGCCATTTACTGCTTCAAAGCATTGGTTGTGGGTTCTTATCCCATTTGGGACGAGATTTCAATAAGTCTTTCTTCACACTTCTAAACATTCTTCATCCATCTCTAGGACTTGTAATCAATCAAATTCATTTTATTATAACATATTCTAACCCAAAATAACTTTATACAAGCCATTTACTGCCTCAAAGCATTGGTTGTGGGTTCTTATCCTATTTGGGACCAGATTTCAATAAGTCTTTCTTCACACTTCTAAAGATTCTTCATCCATCTCTAGGGCTTGTAATCAATCAAATTCATTGTATTATAACATATTCTAACCCAAAATAACTTTATACAAGCCATTTACAGCCTCAAAGCATTGGTTGTGGGTTCTTATCCCATTTGGGACCAAATTTCAACAAGTCTTTCTTCACCCTTCTAAAGATTCTTCATCCATCTCTAGCACTTGTAATCAATAAAATTAACTGTATAATAACATATTTTAACCCAAAATAACTTTATACAAGCCATTTACAGCCTCAAAGCATTGGTTGTGGGTTCTTATCCCATTTGGGACCAAATTTCAATAATTCTTTCTTCACACTTCTAAACATTCTTCATCCATCTCTAAGACTTGTAATCAATCAAATTCATTGTATTATAACAAATTCTAACCCAAAATAACTTTATACAAGCCATTTACTGCCTCAAATCAATGGTTGTGGGTTCTTATCCCATTTGGGACCAGATTTCAACAAGTCTTTCTTCACACTTCTAAACATTCTTCATCCATCTCTAGCACTTGTAATCAATCAAATTCATTGTATTATAACATATTCTAACCCAAAATAACTTTATACAATCCATTTACAGCCTCAAAGCATTGGTTGTGGGTTCTTATCCCATTTGGGACCAAATTTCAACAAGTCTTTCTTCACACTTCTAAAGATTCTTCATCCATCCCTAGCACTTGTAATCAATCAAATTCATTGTATTATAACATATTCTAACCCAAAATAACTTTATACAAGCCATTTACAGCCTCAAAGCATTGGTTGTGGGTTCTTATCCCATTTGGGACAAGATTTCAATAAGTCTTTCGTCACACTTCTAAACATTCTTTATCCATCTCTAGGGCTTGTAATCAATTAAATTCATTGTATTATAACATATTCTAACCCAAAATAACTTTATACAAGCCATTTACTGCCTCAAAGCATTGGTTGTGGGTTCTTATCCCATATGGGACCAGATTTCAATAAGTCTTTCTTCACACTTCTAAAGATTCTTCATCCATCTCTTGGGCTTGTAATCAATCAAATTAATTGTATTATAACATATTCTAACCCAAAATAACTTTATACAAGCCATTTACTGCCTCAAAGCATTGGTTGTGGGTTCTTAACCCATTTGGGACCAGATTTCAATAAGTATTTCTTCACACTTTTAAAGATTCTTCATCCATCTCTAGGGCTTGTAATCAATCAAATTCATTGTATTATAACATATTCTAACCCAAAATAACTTTATACAAGCCATTTACAGCCTCAAAGCATTGGTTGTGGGTTCTTATCCCATTTGGGACCAAATTTCAACAAGTATTTCTTCACACTTCTAAAGATTCTTCATCCATCTCTAGCACTTGTAATCAATAAAATTAACTGTATAATAACATATTCTAACCCAAAATAACTTTATACAAGCCATTTACAGCCTGAAAGCATTGGTTGTGGGTTCTTATCCCATTTGGGACCAAATTTCAATAATTCTTTCTTCACACTTCTAAACATTCTTCATCCATCTCTAAGACTTGTAATCAATCAAATTCATTGTATTATAACAAATTCTAACCCAAAATAACTTTATACAAGCCATTTACTGCCTCAAAGCAATGGTTGTGGGTTCTTATCCCATTTGGGACCAGATTTCAACAAGTCTTTCTTCACACTTCTAAACATTCTTCATCCATCTCTAGCACTTGTAATCAATCAAATTCATTGTATTATAACATATTCTAACCCAAAATAACTTTATACAATCCATTTACAGCCTCAAAGCATTGGTTGTGGGTTCTTATCCCATTTGGGACCAAATTTCAACAAGTCTTTCTTCACACTTCTAAAGATTCTTCATCCATCCCTAGCACTTGTAATCAATCAAATTCATTGTATTATAACATATTCTAACCCAAAATATTAAGATACAAGCCATTTACATCCTCAAAGCATTGGTTGTGGGTTCTTATCCCATTTGGGACAAGATTTCAATAAGTCTTTCTTCACACTTCTAAACATTCTTCATCCATCTCTAGGACTTGTAATCAATCAAATTCATTGTATTATAACATAATCTAACCAAAAATAACTTTATACAAGCCATTTACTGCTTCAAAGCATTGGTTGTGGGTTCTTATCCCATTTGGGACCAGATTTCAATAAGTATTTCTTCACACTTTTAAAGATTCTTCATCCATCTCTAGGGCTTGTAATCAATCAAATTCATTGTATTATAACATATTCTAACCCAAAATAACTTTATACAAGCCATTTACAGCCTCAAAGCATTGGTTGTGGGTTCTTATCCCATTTGGGACCAAATTTCAACAAGTCTTTCTTCACACTTCTAAAGATTCTTCATCCATCTCTAGCACTTGTAATCAATAAAATTAACTGTATAATAACATATTTTAACCCAAAATAACTTTATACAAGCCATTTACAGCCTCAAAGCATTGGTTGTGGGTTCTTATCCCATTTGGGACCAAATTTCAATAATTCTTTCTTCACACTTCTAAACATTCTTCATCCATCTCTAAGACTTGTAATCAATCAAATTCATTGTATTATAACAAATTCTAACCCAAAATAACTTTATACAAGCCATTTACTGCCTCAAATCAATGGTTGTGGGTTCTTATCCCATTTGGGACCAGATTTCAACAAGTCTTTCTTCACACTTCTAAACATTCTTCATCCATCTCTAGCACTTGTAATCAATCAAATTCATTGTATTATAACATATTCTAACCCAAAATAACTTTATACAATCCATTTACAGCCTCAAAGCATTGGTTGTGGGTTCTTATCCCATTTGGGACCAAATTTCAACAAGTCTTTCTTCACACTTCTAAAGATTCTTCATCCATCCCTAGCACTTGTAATCAATCAAATTCATTGTATTATAACATATTCTAACCCAAAATATTTAGATACAAGCCATTTACAGCCTCAAAGCATTGGTTGTGGGTTCTTATCCCATTTGGGACAAGATTTCAATAAGTCTTTCGTCACACTTCTAAACATTCTTCATCCATCTCTAGGGCTTGTAATCAATTAAATTCATTGTATTATAACATATTCTAACCCAAAATAACTTTATACAAGCCATTTACTGCCTCAAAGCATTGGTTGTGGGTTCTTATCCCATATGGGACCAGATTTCAATAAGTCTTTCTTCACACTTCTAAAGATTCTTCATCCATCTCTAGGGCTTGTAATCAATCAAATTAATTGTATTATAACATATTCTAACCCAAAATAACTTTATACAAGCCATTTACTGCCTCAAAGCATTGGTTGTGAGTTCTTATCCTATTTGGGACCAGATTTCAATAAGTCTTTCTTCACACTTCTAAAGATTCTTCATCCATCTCTAGGGCTTGTAATCAATCAAATTCATTGTATTATAACATATTCTAACCCAAAATAACTTTATACAAGCCATTTACAGCCTCAAAGCATTGGTTGTGGGTTCTTATCCCATTTGGGACCAAATTTCAACAAGTCTTTCTTCACCCTTCTAAAGATTCTTCATCCATCTCTAGCACTTGTAATCAATAAAATTAACTGTATAATAACATATTCTAACCCAAAATAACTTTATACAAGCCATTTACAGCCTGAAAGCATTGGTTGTGGGTTCTTATCCCATTTGGGACCAAATTTCAATAATTCTTTCTTCACACTTCTAAACATTCTTCATCCATCTCTAAGACTTGTAATCAATCAAATTCATTGTATTATAACAAATTCTAACCCAAAATAACTTTATACAAGCCATTTACTGCCTCAAAGCAATGGTTGTGGGTTCTTATCCCATTTGGGACCAGATTTCAACAAGTCTTTCTTCACACTTCTAAACATTCTTCATCCATCTCTAGCACTTGTAATCAATCAAATTCATTGTATTATAACATATTCTAACCCAAAATAACTTTATACAATCCATTTACAGCCTCAAAGCATTGGTTGTGGGTTCTTATCCCATTTGGGACCAAATTTCAACAAGTCTTTCTTCACACTTCTAAAGATTCTTCATCCATCCCTAGCACTTGTAATCAATCAAATTCATTGTATTATAACATATTCTAACCCAAAATATTAAGATACAAGCCATTTACATCCTCAAAGCATTGGTTGTGGGTTCTTATCCCATTTGGGACAAGATTTCAATAAGTCTTTCTTCACACTTCTAAACATTCTTCATCCATCTCTAGGACTTGTAATCAATCAAATTCATTGTATTATAACATAATCTAACCAAAAATAACTTTATACAAGCCATTTACTGCTTCAAAGCATTGGTTGTGGGTTCTTATCCCATTTGGGACCAGATTTCAATAAGTATTTCTTCACACTTTTAAAGATTCTTCATCCATCTCTAGGGCTTGTAATCAATCAAATTCATTGTATTATAACATATTCTAACCCAAAATAACTTTATACAAGCCATTTACAGCCTCAAAGCATTGGTTGTGGGTTCTTATCCCATTTGGGACCAAATTTCAACAAGTCTTTCTTCACACTTCTAAAGATTCTTCATCCATCTCTAGCACTTGTAATCAATAAAATTAACTGTATAATAACATATTTTAACCCAAAATAACTTTATACAAGCCATTTACAGCCTCAAAGCATTGGTTGTGGGTTCTTATCCCATTTGGGACCAAATTTCAATAATTCTTTCTTCACACTTCTAAACATTCTTCATCCATCTCTAAGACTTGTAATCAATCAAATTCATTGTATTATAACAAATTCTAACCCAAAATAACTTTATACAAGCCATTTACTGCCTCAAATCAATGGTTGTGGGTTCTTATCCCATTTGGGACCAGATTTCAACAAGTCTTTCTTCACACTTCTAAACATTCTTCATCCATCTCTAGCACTTGTAATCAATCAAATTCATTGTATTATAACATATTCTAACCCAAAATAACTTTATACAATCCATTTACAGCCTCAAAGCATTGGTTGTGGGTTCTTATCCCATTTGGGACCAAATTTCAACAAGTCTTTCTTCACACTTCTAAAGATTCTTCATCCATCCCTAGCACTTGTAATCAATCAAATTCATTGTATTATAACATATTCTAACCCAAAATATTTAGATACAAGCCATTTACAGCCTCAAAGCATTGGTTGTGGGTTCTTATCCCATTTGGGACAAGATTTCAATAAGTCTTTCGTCACACTTCTAAACATTCTTCATCCATCTCTAGGGCTTGTAATCAATTAAATTCATTGTATTATAACATATTCTAACCCAAAATAACTTTATACAAGCCATTTACTGCCTCAAAGCATTGGTTGTGGGTTCTTATCCCATATGGGACCAGATTTCAATAAGTCTTTCTTCACACTTCTAAAGATTCTTCATCCATCTCTAGGGCTTGTAATCAATCAAATTAATTGTATTATAACATATTCTAACCCAAAATAACTTTATACAAGCCATTTACTGCCTCAAAGCATTGGTTGTGAGTTCTTATCCTATTTGGGACCAGATTTCAATAAGTCTTTCTTCACACTTCTAAAGATTCTTCATCCATCTCTAGGGCTTGTAATCAATCAAATTCATTGTATTATAACATATTCTAACCCAAAATAACTTTATACAAGCCATTTACAGCCTCAAAGCATTGGTTGTGGGTTCTTATCCCATTTGGGACCAAATTTCAACAAGTCTTTCTTCACCCTTCTAAAGATTCTTCATCCATCTCTAGCACTTGTAATCAATAAAATTAACTGTATAATAACATATTCTAACCCAAAATAACTTTATACAAGCCATTTACAGCCTCAAAGCATTGGTTGTGGGTTCTTATCCCATTTGGGACCAAATTTCAATAATTCTTTCTTCACACTTCTAAACATTCTTCATCCATCTCTAGGACTTGTAATCAATCAAATTCATTGTATTATAACAAATTTTAACCCAAAATAACTTTATACAAGCCATTTACTGCCTCAAAGCAATGGTTGTGGGTTCTTATCCCATTTGGGACCAGATTTCAATAAGTCTTTCTTCACACTTCTAAACATTCTTCATCCATCTCTAGGACTTGTAATCAATCAAATTCATTGTATTATAACATAATCTAACCAAAAATAACTTTATACAAGCCATTTACTGCTTCAAAGCATTGGTTGTGGGTTCTTATCCCATTTGGGACCAGATTTCAATAAGTCTTTCTTCACATTTCTAAACATTCTTCATCCATCTCTAGCACTTGTAATCAATCAACTTCATTGTATTATAACATATTCTAACCCAAAGTAACTTTATACAAGCCATTTACTGCCTCAAAGCATTGTTTGTGTGTTCTTATCCCATTTGGGACAAGATTTCAATAAGTCTTTCTTCACACTTCTAAACATTCTTCATCCATCTCTAGGACTTGTAATCAATCAAATTCATTGTATTATAACATATTCTAACCCAAAATAACTTTATACAAGCCATTTACTGCCTCAAAGCATTGGTTGTGGGTTCTTATACCATTTGGGACTAGATTTCAATAAGTCTTTCTTCACACTTCTAAACATTCTTCATCCATGTCTAGCACTTGTAATCAATCAACTTCATTGTATTATAACATATTCTAACCCAAAATAACTTTATACAATCCATTTAGAGACTCAGAGCATTGGTTGTGAGTTCTTATCCCATTTGGGACCAAATTTCAAAAAGTTTTTCTTCACACTTCTAAAGATTCTTCATCCATCTGTAGCACTTGTAATCAATCAACTTCATTGTATTATAACATATTCTAACCCAAAGTAACTTTATACAAGCCATTTACTACCTCAAAGCATTGTTTGTGTGTTCTTAACCCATTTGGGACAAGATTTCAATAAGTCTATTTTCACACTTCTAAACATTCTTCATCCATCTCTAGGACTTGTAATCAATCAAATTCATTGTATTATAACATATTCTAACCCAAAGTAACTTTATACAAGCCATTTACTGCCTCAAAGCATTGGTTGTGTGTTCTTATCCCATTTGGGACAAGATTTCAATAAGTCTTTCTTCACACTTCTAAACATTCTTCATCCATCTCTAGGACTTGTAATCAATCAAATTCATTGTATTATAACATATTCTAACCCAAAATAACTTTATACAAGCCATTTACTGCCTCAAAGCATTGGTTGTGGGTTTTTATCCCATTTCGGACCAGATTTCAATAAGTATTTCTTCACATTTCTAAACATTCTTCATCCACCTCTAGGGCTTGTAATCAATCAAATTCATTGTATTATAACATATTCTAACCCAAAATAACTTTATACAAGCCATTTACTGCCTCAAAGCATTGGTTGTGGGTTCTTATCCCATTTCGGACCAGATTTCAATAAGTCTTTCTTCACACTTCTAAACATTCTTCATCTATCTCTAGGACTTGTAATCAATCAAATTCATTGTATTATAACATAATATAACCGAAAATAACTTTATACAAGCCATTTACTGCCTCAAAGCCTTGGTTGTGGGTTCTTATCCCATTTGGGACCAGATTTCAATAAGTCTTTCTTCACACTTCTAAACATTCTTCATCCATCTCTAGCACTTGTAATCAATCAACTTCATTATATTATAACATATTCTAACCCAAAGTAACTTTATACAAGCCATTTACTGGCTCAAAGCATTGTTTGTGTGTTCTTATCCCATTTGGGACTAGATTTCAATAAGTCTTTCTTCACACTTCTAAACATTCTTCATCCATCTCTAGCACTTGTAATCAATCAAATTCATTGTATTATAACATATTCTAACCCAAAATAACTTTATACAATCCATTTACAGACTCAAAGCATTGGTTGTGGGTTCTTATCCCATTTGGGACCAAATTTCAAAAAGTCTTTCTTCACACTTCTAAAGATTCTTCATCCATCTCTAGCACTTGTAATCAATCAAATTCATTGTATTATAACATATTCTAACCCAAAATAACTAGATACAAGCCATTTACAGCCTCAAAGCATTGGTTGTGGGTTCTTATCCCATTTGGGACAAGATTTCAATAAGTCTTTTTTCACACTTCTAAACATTCTTCATCCATCTCTAGGACTTGTAATCAATCAAATTCATTGTATCATAAAATATTCTAACCCAAAATAACTTTATACAAGCCATTTTTTGCCGCAAAGCATTGGTTGTGGGTTTTTATCCCATTTCGGACCAGATTTCAATAAGTCTTTCTTCACACTTCTAAACATTCTTCATCCACCTCTAGGGCTTGTAATCAATCAAATTCATTGTATTATAACATAATCTAACCAAAAATAACTTTATACAAGCCATTTACTGCCTCAAAGCATTGGTTGTGGGTTTTTATCCCATTTCGGACCAGATTTCAATAAGTATTTCTTCACATTTCTAAACATTCTTCATCTATCTCTAGGACTTGTAATCAATCAAATTCATTGTATTATAACATATTCTAACCCAAAATAATTTTATACAAGCCATTTACTGCCTCAAAGCATTGGTTGTGGGTTCTTATCCCATTTGGGACTAGATTTCAATAAGTCTTTCTTCACACTTCTAAACATTCTTCATCCATGTCTAGCACTTGTAATCAATCAACTTCATTGTATTATAACATATTCTAACCCAAAATAATTTTATACAAGCCATTTTTTGCCGCAAAGCATTGGTTGTGGGTTTTTATCCCATTTCGGACCAGATTTCAATAAGTCTTTCTTCACACTTCTAAACATTCTTCATCCACCTCTAGGGCTTGTAATCAATCAAATTCATTGTATTATAACATATTCTAACCCAAAATAACTAGATACAAGCCATTTACAGCCTCAAAGCATTGGTTGTGGGTTCTTATCCCATTTGGGACAAGATTTCAATAAGTCTTTCTTCAAACTTCTAAACATTCTTCATCCATCTCTAGGACTTGTAATCAATCAAATTCATTGTATTATAACATATTCTAACCCAAAATAACTTTATACAAGCCATTTACAGCCTCAAAGCATTGGTTGTGGGTTCTTATCCCATTTGGGACCAGATTTCAATAAGTCTTTCTTCACATTTCTAAACATTCTTCATCCATCTCTAACACTTGTAATCAATCAACTTCATTGTATTATAACATATTCTAACCCAAAGTAACTTTATACAAGCCATTTACTGCCTCAAAGCATTGTTTGTGTGTTCTTATCCCATTTGGGACAAGATTTCAATAAGTCTTTCTTCACACTTCTAAACATTCTTCATCTATCTCTAGCACTTGTAATCAATCAAATTCATTGTATTATAACATATTCTAACCCAAAATAATTTTATACAAGCCATTTACTGCCTCAAAGCATTGGTTGTGGGTTCTTATCCCATTTGGGACTAGATTTCAATAAGTCTTTCTTCACACTTCTAAACATTCTTCATCCATGTCTAGCACTTGTAATCAATCAACTTCATTGTATTATAACATATTCTAACCCAAAATAACTTTATACAATCCATTTAGAGACTCAGAGCATTGGTTGTGGGTTCTTATCCCATTTGGGACCAAATTTCAAAAAGTCTTTCTTCACACTTTTAAAGATTCTTCATCCATCTCTAGCACTTGTAATCAATCAACTTCATTGTATTATAACATATTCTAACCCAAAGTAACTTTATACAAGCCATTTACTGCCTCAAAGCATTGTTTGTGTGTTCTTAACCCATTTGGGACAAGATTTCAATAAGTCTATCTTCACACTTCTAAACATTCTTCATCCATCTCTAGGACTTGTAATCAATCAAATTCATTGTATTATAACATATTCTAACCCAAAGTAACTTTATACAAGCCATTTACTGCCTCTAAGCATTGGTTGTGTGTTCTTATCGCATTTGGGACAAGATTTCAATAAGTTTTTCTTCACACTTCTAAACATTCTTCATCCATCTCTAGGACTTGTAATCAATCAAATTCATTGTATTATAACATATTCTAACCCAAAATAACTTTATACAAGCCATTTACTGCCTCAAAGCATTGGTTGTGGGTTTTTATCCCATTTCGGACCAGATTTCAATAAGTCTTTCTTCACACTTCTAAACATTCTTCATCCACCTCTAGGGCTTGTAATCAATCAAATTCATTGTATTATAACATATTCTAACCCAAAATAACTTTATACAAGCCATTTACTGCCTCAAAGCATTGGTTGTGGGTTCTTATCCCATTTCGGACCAGATTTCAATAAGTCTTTCTTCACAGTTCTAAACATTCTTCATCCATCTCTAGGACTTGTAATCAATCAAATTCATTGTATTATAACATAATATAACCGAAAATAACTTTATACAAGCCATTTACTGCGTTAAAGCATTGGTTGTGGGTTCTTATCCCATTTGGGACCAGATTTCAATAAGTCTTTCTTCACACTTCTAAACATTCTTCATCCATCTCTAGCACTTGTAATCAATCAACTTCATTATATTATAACATATTCTAACCCAAAGTAACTTTATACAAGCCATTTACTGCCTCAAAGCATTGTTTGTGTGTTCTTATCCCATTTGGGACTAGATTTCAATAAGTCTTTCTTCACACTTCTAAACATTCTTCATCCATCTCTAGCACTTGTAATCAATCAAATTCATTGTATTATAACATATTCTAACCCAAAATAACTTTATACAATCCATTTACAGACTCAAAGCATTGGTTGTGGGTTTTTATCCCATTTGGGACCAAATTTCAAAAAGTCTTTCTTCACACTTCTAAAGATTCTTCATCTATCTCTAGCACTTGTAATCAATCAAATTCATTGTATTATAACATATTCTAACCCAAAATAACTAGATACAAGCCATTTACAGCTTCAAAGCATTGGTTGTGGGTTCTTATCCCATTTGGGACAAGATTTCAATAAGTCTTTCTTCACACTTCTAAACATTCTTCATCCATCTCTAGGACTTGTAATCAATCAAATTCATTGTATTATAACATATTCTAACCCAAAATAACTTTATACAAGCCATTTTTTCCCGCAAAGCATTGGTTGTGGGTTTTTATCCCATTTCGGACCAGATTTTAATAAGTCTTTCTTCACACTTCTAAACATTCTTCATCCACCTCTAGGGCTTGTAATCAATCAAATTCATTGTATTATAACATAATCTAACAAAAAATAACTTTATACAAGCCATTTACTGCTTCAAAGCATTGGTTGTGGGTTCTTATCCCATTTGGGACCAGATTTCAATAAGTCTTTCTTCACATTTCTAAACATTCTTCATCCATCTCTAGCACTTGTAATCAATCAACTTCATTGTATTATAACATATTCTAACCCAAAGTAACTTTATACAAGCCATTTACTGCCTCAAAGCATTGTTTGTGTGTTCTTATCCCATTTGGGACAAGATTTCAATAAGTCTTTCTTCACACTTCTAAACATTCTTCATCCATCTCTAGGACTTGTAATCAATCAAATTCATTGTATTATAACATATTCTAACCCAAAATAACTTTATACAAGCCATTTACTGCCTCAAAGCATTGGTTGTGGGTTCTTATCCCATTTGGGACTAGATTTCAATAAGTCTTTCTTCACACTTCTAAACATTCTTCATCCATGTCTAGCACTTGTAATCAATCAACTTCATTGTATTATAACATATTCTAACCCAAAACAACTTTATACAATCCATTTAGAGACTCAGAGCATTGGTTGTGGGTTCTTATCCCATTTGGGACCAAATTTCAAAAAGTCTTTCTTCACACTTCTAAAGATTCTTCATCCATCTCTAGCACTTGTAATCAATCAACTTCATTGTATTATAACATATTCTAACCCAAAGTAACTTTATACAAGCCATTTACTGCCTCAAAGCATTGTTTGTGTGTTCTTAACCCATTTGGGACAAGATTTCAATAAGTCTATCTTCACACTTCTAAACATTCTTCATCCATCTCTAGGACTTGTAATCAATCAAATTCATTGTATTATAACATATTCTAACCCAAAATAACTTTATACAAGCCATTTACTGCCTCAAAGCATTGGTTGTGGGTTTTTATCCCATTTCGGACCAGATTTCAATAAGTATTTCTTCACATTTCTAAACATTCTTCATCCACCTCTAGGGCTTGTAATCAATCAAATTCATTGTATTATAACATATTCTAACCCAAAATAACTTTATACAAGCCATTTACTGCCTCAAAGCATTGGTTGTGGGTTCTTATCCCATTTCGGACCAGATTTCAATAAGTCTTTCTTCACACTTCTAAACATTCTTCATCCATCTCTAGGACTTGTAATCAATCAAATTCATTGTATTATAACATAATATAACCGAAAATAACTTTATACAAGCCATTTACTGCCTCAAAGCCTTGGTTGTGGGTTCTTATCCCATTTGGGACCAGATTTCAATAAGTCTTTCTTCACACTTCTAAACATTCTTCATCCATCTCTAGCACTTGTAATCAATCAACTTCATTATATTATAACATATTCTAACCCAAAGTAACTTTATACAAGCCATTTACTGGCTCAAAGCATTGTTTGTGTGTTCTTATCCCATTTGGGACTAGATTTCAATAAGTCTTTCTTCACACTTCTAAACATTCTTCATCCATCTCTAGCACTTGTAATCAATCAAATTCATTGTATTATAACATATTCTAACCCAAAATAACTTTATACAATCCATTTACAGACTCAAAGCATTGGTTGTGGGTTCTTATCCCATTTGGGACCAAATTTCAAAAAGTCTTTCTTCACACTTCTAAAGATTCTTCATCCATCTCTAGCACTTGTAATCAATCAAATTCATTGTATTATAACATATTCTAACCCAAAATAACTAGATACAAGCCATTTACAGCCTCAAAGCATTGGTTGTGGGTTCTTATCCCATTTGGGACAAGATTTCAATAAGTCTTTTTTCACACTTCTAAACATTCTTCATCCATCTCTAGGACTTGTAATCAATCAAATTCATTGTATCATAAAATATTCTAACCCAAAATAACTTTATACAAGCCATTTTTTGCCGCAAAGCATTGGTTGTGGGTTTTTATCCCATTTCGGACCAGATTTCAATAAGTCTTTCTTCACACTTCTAAACATTCTTCATCCACCTCTAGGGCTTGTAATCAATCAAATTCATTGTATTATAACATAATCTAACCAAAAATAATTTTATACAAGCCATTTTTTGCCGCAAAGCATTGGTTGTGGGTTTTTATCCCATTTCGGACCAGATTTCAATAAGTCTTTCTTCACATTTCTAAACATTCTTCATCTATCTCTAGGACTTGTAATCAATCAAATTCATTGTATTATAACATATTCTAACCCAAAATAATTTTATACAAGCCATTTACTGCCTCAAAGCATTGGTTGTGGGTTCTTATCCCATTTGGGACTAGATTTCAATAAGTCTTTCTTCACACTTCTAAACATTCTTCATCCATGTCTAGCACTTGTAATCAATCAACTTCATTGTATTATAACATATTCTAACCCAAAATAATTTTATACAAGCCATTTTTTGCCGCAAAGCATTGGTTGTGGGTTTTTATCCCATTTCGGACCAGATTTCAATAAGTCTTTCTTCACACTTCTAAACATTCTTCATCCACCTCTAGGGCTTGTAATCAATCAAATTCATTGTATTATAACATATTCTAACCCAAAATAACTAGATACAAGCCATTTACAGCCTCAAAGCATTGGTTGTGGGTTCTTATCCCATTTGGGACAAGATTTCAATAAGTCTTTCTTCAAACTTCTAAACATTCTTCATCCATCTCTAGGACTTGTAATCAATCAAATTCATTGTATTATAAGATATTCTAACCCAAAATAACTTTATACAAGCCATTTACAGCCTCAAAGCATTGGTTGTGGGTTCTTATCCCATTTGGGACCAGATTTCAATAAGTCTTTCTTCACATTTCTAAACATTCTTCATCCATCTCTAACACTTGTAATCAATCAACTTCATTGTATTATAACATATTCTAACCCAAAGTAACTTTATACAAGCCATTTACTGCCTCAAAGCATTGTTTGTGTGTTCTTATCCCATTTGGGACAAGATTTCAATAAGTCTTTCTTCACACTTCTAAACATTCTTCATCTATCTCTAGGACTTGTAATCAATCAAATTCATTGTATTATAACATATTCTAACCCAAAATAATTTTATACAAGCCATTTACTGCCTCAAAGCATTGGTTGTGGGTTCTTATCCCATTTGGGACTAGATTTCAATAAGTCTTTCTTCACACTTCTAAACATTCTTCATCCATGTCTAGCACTTGTAATCAATCAACTTCATTGTATTATAACATATTCTAACCCAAAATAACTTTATACAATCCATTTAGAGACTCAGAGCATTGGTTGTGGGTTCTTATCCCATTTGGGACCAAATTTCAAAAAGTCTTTCTTCACACTTTTAAAGATTCTTCATCCATCTCTAGCACTTGTAATCAATCAACTTCATTGTATTATAACATATTCTAACCCAAAGTAACTTTATACAAGCCATTTACTGCCTCAAAGCATTGTTTGTGTGTTCTTAACCCATTTGGGACAAGATTTCAATAAGTCTATCTTCACACTTCTAAACATTCTTCATCCATCTCTAGGACTTGTAATCAATCAAATTCATTGTATTATAACATATTCTAACCCAAAGTAACTTTATACAAGCCATTTACTGCCTCTAAGCATTGGTTGTGTGTTCTTATCGCATTTGGGACAAGATTTCAATAAGTTTTTCTTCACACTTCTAAACATTCTTCATCCATCTCTAGGACTTGTAATCAATCAAATTCATTGTATTATAACATATTCTAACCCAAAATAACTTTATACAAGCCATTTACTGCCTCAAAGCATTGGTTGTGGGTTTTTATCCCATTTCGGACCAGATTTCAATAAGTCTTTCTTCACACTTCTAAACATTCTTCATCCACCTCTAGGGCTTGTAATCAATCAAATTCATTGTATTATAACATATTCTAACCCAAAATAACTTTATACAAGCCATTTACTGCCTCAAAGCATTGGTTGTGGGTTCTTATCCCATTTCGGACCAGATTTCAATAAGTCTTTCTTCACAGTTCTAAACATTCTTCATCCATCTCTAGGACTTGTAATCAATCAAATTCATTGTATTATAACATAATATAACCGAAAATAACTTTATACAAGCCATTTACTGCGTTAAAGCATTGGTTGTGGGTTCTTATCCCATTTGGGACCAGATTTCAATAAGTCTTTCTTCACACTTCTAAACATTCTTCATCCATCTCTAGCACTTGTAATCAATCAACTTCATTATATTATAACATATTCTAACCCAAAATAACTTTATACAAGCCATTTACTGCCTCAAAGCATTGGTTGTGGGTTTTTATCCCATTTCGGACCAGATTTCAATAAGTATTTCTTCACATTTCTAAACATTCTTCATCCACCTCTAGGGCTTGTAATCAATCAAATTCATTGTATTATAACATATTCTAACCCAAAATAACTTTATACAAGCCATTTACTGCCTCAAAGCATTGGTTGTGGGTTCTTATCCCATTTCGGACCAGATTTCAATAAGTCTTTCTTCACACTTCTAAACATTCTTCATCCATCTCTAGGACTTGTAATCAATCAAATTCATTGTATTATAACATAATATAACCGAAAATAACTTTATACAAGCCATTTACTGCCTCAAAGCCTTGGTTGTGGGTTCTTATCCCATTTGGGACCAGATTTCAATAAGTCTTTCTTCACACTTCTAAACATTCTTCATCCATCTCTAGCACTTGTAATCAATCAACTTCATTATATTATAACATATTCTAACCCAAAGTAACTTTATACAAGCCATTTACTGGCTCAAAGCATTGTTTGTGTGTTCTTATCCCATTTGGGACTAGATTTCAATAAGTCTTTCTTCACACTTCTAAACATTCTTCATCCATCTCTAGCACTTGTAATCAATCAAATTCATTGTATTATAACATATTCTAACCCAAAATAACTTTATACAATCCATTTACAGACTCAAAGCATTGGTTGTGGGTTCTTATCCCATTTGGGACCAAATTTCAAAAAGTCTTTCTTCACACTTCTAAAGATTCTTCATCCATCTCTAGCACTTGTAATCAATCAAATTCATTGTATTATAACATATTCTAACCCAAAATAACTAGATACAAGCCATTTACAGCCTCAAAGCATTGGTTGTGGGTTCTTATCCCATTTGGGACAAGATTTCAATAAGTCTTTTTTCACACTTCTAAACATTCTTCATCCATCTCTAGGACTTGTAATCAATCAAATTCATTGTATCATAAAATATTCTAACCCAAAATAACTTTATACAAGCCATTTTTTGCCGCAAAGCATTGGTTGTGGGTTTTTATCCCATTTCGGACCAGATTTCAATAAGTCTTTCTTCACACTTCTAAACATTCTTCATCCACCTCTAGGGCTTGTAATCAATCAAATTCATTGTATTATAACATAATCTAACCAAAAATAACTTTATACAAGCCATTTACTGCTTCAAAGCATTGGTTGTGGGTTCTTATCCCATTTGGGACCAGATTTCAATAAGTCTTTCTTCACATTTCTAAACATTCTTCATCCATCTCTAACACTTGTAATCAATCAACTTCATTGTATTATAACATATTCTAACCCAAAGTAACTTTATACAAGCCATTTACTGCCTCAAAGCATTGTTTGTGTGTTCTTATCCCATTTGGGACAAGATTTCAATAAGTCTTTCTTCACACTTCTAAACATTCTTCATCTATCTCTAGGACTTGTAATCAATCAAATTCATTGTATTATAACATATTCTAACCCAAAATAATTTTATACAAGCCATTTACTGCCTCAAAGCATTGGTTGTGGGTTCTTATCCCATTTGGGACTAGATTTCAATAAGTCTTTCTTCACACTTCTAAACATTCTTCATCCATGTCTAGCACTTGTAATCAATCAACTTCATTGTATTATAACATATTCTAACCCAAAATAACTTTATACAATCCATTTAGAGACTCAGAGCATTGGTTGTGGGTTCTTATCCCATTTGGGACCAAATTTCAAAAAGTCTTTCTTCACACTTTTAAAGATTCTTCATCCATCTCTAGCACTTGTAATCAATCAACTTCATTGTATTATAACATATTCTAACCCAAAGTAACTTTATACAAGCCATTTACTGCCTCAAAGCATTGTTTGTGTGTTCTTAACCCATTTGGGACAAGATTTCAATAAGTCTATCTTCACACTTCTAAACATTCTTCATCCATCTCTAGGACTTGTAATCAATCAAATTCATTGTATTATAACATATTCTAACCCAAAGTAACTTTATACAAGCCATTTACTGCCTCTAAGCATTGGTTGTGTGTTCTTATCGCATTTGGGACAAGATTTCAATAAGTTTTTCTTCACACTTCTAAACATTCTTCATCCATCTCTAGGACTTGTAATCAATCAAATTCATTGTATTATAACATATTCTAACCCAAAATAACTTTATACAAGCCATTTACTGCCTCAAAGCATTGGTTGTGGGTTTTTATCCCATTTCGGACCAGATTTCAATAAGTCTTTCTTCACACTTCTAAACATTCTTCATCCACCTCTAGGGCTTGTAATCAATCAAATTCATTGTATTATAACATATTCTAACCCAAAATAACTTTATACAAGCCATTTACTGCCTCAAAGCATTGGTTGTGGGTTCTTATCCCATTTCGGACCAGATTTCAATAAGTCTTTCTTCACACTTCTAAACATTCTTCATCCATCTCTAGGACTTGTAATCAATCAAATTCATTGTATTATAACATAATATAACCGAAAATAACTTTATACAAGCCATTTACTGCGTTAAAGCATTGGTTGTGGGTTCTTATCCCATTTGGGACCAGATTTCAATAAGTCTTTCTTCACACTTCTAAACATTCTTCATCCATCTCTAGCACTTGTAATCAATCAACTTCATTATATTATAACATATTCTAACCCAAAGTAACTTTATACAAGCCATTTACTGCCTCAAAGCATTGTTTGTGTGTTCTTATCCCATTTGGGACTAGATTTCAATAAGTCTTTCTTCACACTTCTAAACATTCTTCATCCATCTCTAGCACTTGTAATCAATCAAATTCATTGTATTATAACATATTCTAACCCAAAATAACTTTATACAATCCATTTACAGACTCAAAGCATTGGTTGTGGGTTTTTATCCCATTTGGGACCAAATTTCAAAAAGTCTTTCTTCACACTTCTAAAGATTCTTCATCTATCTCTAGCACTTGTAATCAATCAAATTCATTGTATTATAACATATTCTAACCCAAAATAACTAGATACAAGCCATTTACAGCTTCAAAGCATTGGTTGTGGGTTCTTATCCCATTTGGGACAAGATTTCAATAAGTCTTTCTTCACACTTCTAAACATTCTTCATCCATCTCTAGGACTTGTAATCAATCAAATTCATTGTATTATAACATATTCTAACCCAAAATAACTTTATACAAGCCATTATTTCCCGCAAAGCATTGGTTGTGGGTTTTTATCCCATTTCGGACCAGATTTTAATAAGTCTTTCTTCACACTTCTAAACATTCTTCATCCACCTCTAGGGCTTGTAATCAATCAAATTCATTGTATTATAACATAATCTAACAAAAAATAACTTTATACAAGCCATTTACTGCTTCAAAGCATTGGTTGTGGGTTCTTATCCCATTTGGGACCAGATTTCAATAAGTCTTTCTTCACATTTCTAAACATTCTTCATCCATCTCTAGCACTTGTAATCAATCAACTTCATTGTATTATAACATATTCTAACCCAAAGTAACTTTATACAAGCCATTTACTGCCTCAAAGCATTGTTTGTGTGTTCTTATCCCATTTGGGACAAGATTTCAATAAGTCTTTCTTCACACTTCTAAACATTCTTCATCCATCTCTAGGACTTGTAATCAATCAAATTCATTGTATTATAACATATTCTAACCCAAAATAACTTTATACAAGCCATTTACTGCCTCAAAGCATTGGTTGTGGGTTCTTATCCCATTTGGGACTAGATTTCAATAAGTCTTTCTTCACACTTCTAAACATTCTTCATCCATGTCTAGCACTTGTAATCAATCAACTTCATTGTATTATAACATATTCTAACCCAAAACAACTTTATACAATCCATTTAGAGACTCAGAGCATTGGTTGTGGGTTCTTATCCCATTTGGGACCAAATTTCAAAAAGTCTTTCTTCACACTTCTAAAGATTCTTCATCCATCTCTAGCACTTGTAATCAATCAACTTCATTGTATTATAACATATTCTAACCCAAAGTAACTTTATACAAGCCATTTACTGCCTCAAAGCATTGTTTGTGTGTTCTTAACCCATTTGGGACAAGATTTCAATAAGTCTATCTTCACACTTCTAAACATTCTTCATCCATCTCTAGGACTTGTAATCAATCAAATTCATTGTATTATAACATATTCTAACCCAAAGTAACTTTATACAAGCCATTTACTGCCTCAAAGCATTGGTTGTGTGTTCTTATCCCATTTGGGACAAGATTTCAATAAGCCTTTCTTCACACTTCTAAACATTCTTCATCCATCTCTAGCACTTGTAATCAATCAACTTCATTGTATTATAACATATTCTAACCCAAAGTAACTTTATACAAGCCATTTACTGCCTCAAAGCATTGTTTGTGTGTTCTTAACCCATTTGGGACAAGATTTCAATAAGTCTATCTTCACACTTCTAAACATTCTTCATCCATCTCTAGGACTTGTAATCAATCAAATTCATTGTATTATAACATATTCTAACCCAAAATAACTTTATACAAGCCATTTACTGCCTCAAAGCATTGGTTGTGTGTTCTTATCCCATTTGGGACAAGATTTCAATAAGCCTTTCTTCACACTTCTAAACATTCTTCATCCATCTCTAGGACTTGTAATCAATCAAATTCATTGTATTATACCATATTCTAACCCAAAGTAACTTTATACAAGCCATTTACTGCCTCAAAGCATTGGTTGTGTGTTCTTATCCCATTTGGGACAAGATTTCAATAAGTCTTTCTTCACACTTCTAAACATTCTTCATCCATCTCTAGGACTTGTAATCAATCAAATTCATTGTATTATAACATATTCTAACCCAAAGTAACTTTATACAAGCCATTTACTGCCTCAAAGCATTGGTTGTGTGTTCTTATCCCATTTGGGACAAGATTTCAATAAGTCTTTCTTCACACTTCTAAACATTCTTCATCCATCTCTAGGACTTGTAATCAATCAAATTCATTGTATTATAACATATTCTAACCCAAAATAACTTTATACAAGCCATTTACTGCCTCAAAGCATTGGTTGTGGGTTTTTATCCCATTTCGGACCAGATTTCAATAAGTATTTCTTCACACTTCTAAACATTCTTCATCCACCTCTAGGGCTTGTAATCAATCAAATTCATTGTATTATAACATATTCTAACCCAAAATAACTTTATACAAGCCATTTACTGCCTCAAAGCATTGGTTGTGGGTTCTTATCCCATTTCGGACCAGATTTCAATAAGTCTTTCTTCACACTTCTAAACATTCTTCATCCATCTCTAGGACTTGTAATCAATCAAATTCATTGTATTATAACATAATATAACCGAAAATAACTTTATACAAGCCATTTACTGCCTCAAAGCATTGGTTGTGGGTTCTTATCCCATTTGGGACCAGATTTCAATAAGTTTTTCTTCACACTTCTAAACATTCTTCATCCATCTCTAGGACTTGTAATCAATCAAATTCATTGTATTATAACATATTCTAACCCAAAATAACTTTATACAAGCCATTTACTGCCTCAAAGCATTGGTTGTGTGTTCTTATCCCATTTGGGACAAGATTTCAATAAGTCTTTCTTCACACTTCTAAACATTCTTCATCCATCTCTAGGACTTGTAATCAATCAAATTCATTGTATTATAACATATTCTAACCCAAAATAACTTTATACAAGCCATTTACTGCCTCAAAGCATTGGTTGTGGGTTCTTATCCCATTTGGGACTAGATTTCAATAAGTCTTTCTTCACACTTCTAAACATTCTTCATCCATCTCTAGGACTTGTAATCAATCAAATTCATTGTATTATAACATATTCTAACCCAAGATAACTTTATACAAGCCATTTACTGCCTCAAAGCATTGGTTGTGGGTTCTTATCCCATTTGGGACTAGATTTCAATAAGTCTTTCTTCACACTTCTAAACATTCTTCATCCATCTCTAGGACTTGTAATCAATCAAATTCATTGTATTATAACATATTCTAACCCAAAATAACTTTATACAAGCCATTTACTGCCTCAAAACATTGGTTGTGGGTTCTTATCCCATTTGGGACTAGATTTCAATAAGTCTTTCTTCACACTTCTAAACATTCTTCATCCATGTCTAGCACTTGTAATCAATCAACTTCATTGTATTATAACATATTCTAACCCAAAATAACTTTATACAATCCATTTAGAGACTCAAAGCATTGGTTGTGGGTTCTTATCCCATTTGGGACCAAATTTCAAAAAGTCTTTCTTCACACTTCTAAAGATTCTTCATCCATCTCTAGCACTTGTAATCAATCAACTTCATTGTATTATAACATATTCTAACCCAAAGTAACTTTATACAAGCCATTTACTACCTCAAAGCATTGTTTGTGTGTTCTTAACCCATTTGGGACAAGATTTCAATAAGTCTATCTTCACACTTCTAAACATTCTTCATCCATCTCTAGGACTTGTAATCAATCAAATTCATTGTATTATAACATATTCTAACCCAAAGTAACTTTATACAAGCCATTTACTGCCTCAAAGCATTGGTTCTGTGTTCTTATCCCATTTGGGACAAGATTTCAATAAGTCTTTCTTCACACTTCTAAACATTCTTCATCCATCTCTAGGACTTGTACTCAATCAAATTCATTGTATTATAACATATTCTAACCCAAAATAACTTTATACAAGCCATTTACTGCCTCAAAGCATTGTTTGTGTGTTCTTATCCCATTTGGGACTAGATTTCAATAAGTCTTTCTTCACACTTCTAAACATTCTTCATCCATCTCTAGGGCTTGTAATCAATCAAATTCATTGTATTATAATATAATATAACCGAAAATAACTTTATACAAGCCATTTACTGCCTCAAAGCATTGGTTGTGAGTTCTTTTCCCATTTGGGATAAGATTTCAATAAGTCTTTCTTCACACTTCTAAACATTCTTCATCCGTCTCTAGGACTTGTACTCAATCAAATTCATTGTATTATAACATATTCTAACCCAAAATAACTTTATACAAGCCATTTACTACCTCAAAGCATTGGTTGTGGGTTCTTATCCCATTTGGGACTAGATTTCAATAAGTCTTTCTTCACACTTCTAAACATTCTTCATCCATCTCTAGGACTTGTAATCAATCAAATTCATTGTATTATAACATATTCTAACCCAAAGTAACTTTATACAAGCCATTTACTGCCTCAAAGCATTGGTTCTGTGTTCTTATCCCATTTGGGACAAGATTTCAATAAGTCTTTCTTCACACTTCTAAACATTCTTCATCCATCTCTAGGACTTGTACTCAATCAAATTCATTGTATTATAACATATTCTAACCCAAAATAACTTTATACAAGCCATTTACTGCCTCAAAGCATTGTTTGTGTGTTCTTAACCCATTTGGGACAAGATTTCAATAAGTCTATCTTCACACTTCTAAACATTCTTCATCCATCTCTAGGACTTGTAATCAATCAAATTCATTGTATTATAACATATTCTAACCCAAAGTAACTTTATACAAGCCATTTACTGCCTCAAAGCATTGGTTGTGTGTTCTTATCCCATTTGGGACAAGATTTCAATAAATCTATCTTCACACTTCTAAACATTCTTCATCCATCTCTAGGACTTGTAATCAATCAAATTCATTGTATTATAACATATTCTAACCCAAAGTAACTTTATACAAGCCATTTACTGCCTCAAAGCATTGGTTGTGTGTTCTTATCCCATTTGGGACAAGATTTCAATAAGTCTTTCTTCACACTTCTAAACATTCTTCATCCATCTCTAGGACTTGTAATCAATCAAATTCATTGTATTATAACATATTCTAACCCAAAATAACTTTATACAAGCCATTTACTGCCTCAAAGCATTGGTTGTGGGTTCTTATCCCATTTGGGACTAGATTTCAATAAGTCTTTCTTCACACTTCTAAATATTCTTCATCCATCTCTAGGACTTGTAATCAATCAAATTCATTGTATTATAACATATTCTAACCCAAGATAACTTTATACAAGCCATTTACTGCCTCAAAGCATTGTTTGTGTGTTCTTATCCCATTTGGGACAAGATTTCAATAAGTCTTTCTTCACAGTTCTAAACATTTTTCATCCATCTCTAGCACTTGTAATCAATCAAATTCATTGTATTATAACATATTCTAACCCAAAATAACTTTATACAAGCCATTTACTGCTTCAAAGCATTGGTTGTGGGTTCTTATCCCATTTGGGACTAGATTTCAATAAGTCTTTCTTCACACTTCTAAACATTCTTCATCCATGTCTAGCACTTGTAATCAATCAAATTCATTGTATTATAACATATTCTAACCCAAAATAACTTTATACAATCCATTTAGAGACTCAAAGCATTGGTTGTGGGTTCTTATCCCATTTGGGACCAAATTTCAAAAAGTCTTTCTTCACACTTCTAAAGATTCTTCATCCATCTCTAGCACTTGTAATCAATCAACTTCATTGTATTATAACATATTCTAACCCAAAGTAACTTTATACAAGCCATTTACTGCCTCAAAGCATTGTTTGTGTGTTCTTAACCCATTTGGGACAAGATTTCAATAAGTCTATCTTCACACTTCTAAACATTCTTCATCCATCTCTAGGACTTGTAATCAATCAAATTCATTGTATTATAACATATTCTAACCCAAAGTAACTTTATACAAGCCATTTACTGCCTCAAAGCATTGGTTGTGTGTTCTTATCCCATTTGGGACAAGATTTCAATAAGTCTTTCTTCACACTTCTAAACATTCTTCATCCATCTCTAGGACTTGTAATCAATCAAATTCATTGTATTATAACATATTCTAACCCAAAATAACTTTATACAAGCCATTTACTGCCTCAAAGCATTGGTTGTGGGTTCTTATCCCATTTGGGACTAGATTTCAATAAGTCTTTCTTCACACTTCTAAACATTCTTCATCCATGTCTAGCACTTGTAATCAATCAACTTCATTGTATTATAACATATTCTAACCCAAAACAACTTTATACAATCCATTTAGAGACTCAGAGCATTGGTTGTGGGTTCTTATCCCATTTGGGACCAAATTTCAAAAAGTCTTTCTTCACACTTCTAAAGATTCTTCATCCATCTCTAGCACTTGTAATCAATCAACTTCATTGTAATATAACATATTCTAACCCAAAGTAACTTTATACAAGCCATTTACTGCCTCAAAGCATTGTTTGTGTGTTCTTAACCCATTTGGGACAAGATTTCAATAAGTCTATCTTCACACTTCTAAACATTCTTCATCCATCTCTAGGACTTGTAATCAATCAAATTCATTGTATTATAACATATTCTAACCCAAAGTAACTTTATACAAGCCATTTACTGCCTCAAAGCATTGGTTGTGTGTTCTTATCCCATTTGGGACAAGATTTCAATAAGTCTTTCTTCACACTTCTAAACATTCTTCATCCATCTCTAGGACTTGTAATCAATCAAATTCATTGTATTATAACATATTCTAACCCAAAATAACTTTATACAAGCCATTTACTGCCTCAAAGCATTGGTTGTGGGTTTTTATCCCATTTCGGACCAGATTTCAATAAGTCTTTCTTCACACTTCTAAACATTCTTCATCCACCTCTAGCACTTTTAATCAATCAAATTCATTGTATTATAACATATTCTAACCCAAAGTAACTTTATACAAGCCATTTACTGCCTCAAAGCATTGGTTGTGGATTCTTATCCTATTTGGGACCAGATTTCAACAAGTCTTTCTTCACACTTCTAAACATTCTGCATCCACCTCTAGGGCTTGTAATCAATCAAATTCATTGTATTATAACATATTCTAACCCAAAATAACTTTATACAAGCCATTTACAGCCTCAAAGCATAGGTTGTGGGTTCTTATCCCATTTGGGACCAGATTTCAATAAGTCTTTTTTCACACTTCTAAACATTCTTCATCCATCTCTAGCACTTGTAATCAATCAACTTCATTATATTATAACATATTCTAACCCAAAGTAACTTTATACAAGCCATTTACTGCCTCAAAGCATTGTTTGTGTGTTCTTATCCCATTTGGGACAAGATTTCAATAAGTCTTTCTTCACAGTTCTAAACATTCTTCATCCATGTCTAGCACTTGTAATCAATCAACTTCATTGTATTATAACATATTCTAACCCAAAACAACTTTATACAATCCATTTAGAGACTCAGAGCATTGGTTGTGGGTTCTTATCCCATTTGGGACCAAATTTCAAAAACTCTTTCTTCACACTTCTAAAGATTCTTCATCCATCTCTAGCACTTGTAATCAATCAACTTCATTGTATTATAACATATTCTAACCCAAAGTAACTTTATACAAGCCATTTACTGCCTCAAAGCATTGTTTGTGTGTTCTTAACCCATTTGGGACAAGATTTCAATAAGTCTATCTTCAGACTTCTAAACATTCTTCATCCATCTCTAGGACTTGTAATCAATCAAATTCATTGTATTATAACATATTCTAACCCAAAGTAACTTTATACAAGCCATTTACTGCCTCAAAGCATTGGTTCTGTGTTCTTATCCCATTTGGGACAAGATTTCAATAAGTCTTTCTTCACACTTCTAAACATTCTTCATCCATCTCTAGGACTTGTACTCAATCAAATTCATTGTATTATAACATATTCTAACCCAAAATAACTTTATACAAGCCATTTACTGCCTCAAAGCATTGTTTGTGTGTTCTTAACCCATTTGGGACAAGATTTCAATAAGTCTATCTTCACACTTCTAAACATTCTTCATCCATCTCTAGGACTTGTAATCAATCAAATTCATTGTATTATAACATATTCTAACCCAAAGTAACTTTATACAAGCCATTTACTGCCTCAAAGCATTGGTTGTGTGTTCTTATCCCATTTGGGACAAGATTTCAATAAATCTATCTTCACACTTCTAAACATTCTTCATCCATCTCTAGGACTTGTAATCAATCAAATTCATTGTATTATAACATATTCTAACCCAAAGTAACTTTATACAAGCCATTTACTGCCTCAAAGCATTGGTTGTGTGTTCTTATCCCATTTGGGACAAGATTTCAATAAGTCTTTCTTCACACTTCTAAACATTCTTCATCCATCTCTAGGACTTGTAATCAATCAAATTCATTGTATTATAACATATTCTAACCCAAAATAACTTTATACAAGCCATTTACTGCCTCAAAGCATTGGTTGTGGGTTCTTATCCCATTTGGGACTAGATTTCAATAAGTCTTTCTTCACACTTCTAAATATTCTTCATCCATCTCTAGGACTTGTAATCAATCAAATTCATTGTATTATAACATATTCTAACCCAAGATAACTTTATACAAGCCATTTACTGCCTTAAAGCATTGTTTGTGTGTTCTTATCCCATTTGGGACAAGATTTCAATAAGTCTTTCTTCACAGTTCTAAACATTTTTCATCCATCTCTAGCACTTGTAATCAATCAAATTCATTGTATTATAACATATTCTAACCCAAAATAACTTTATACAAGCCATTTACTGCTTCAAAGCATTGGTTGTGGGTTCTTATCCCATTTGGGACTAGATTTCAATAAGTCTTTCTTCACACTTCTAAACATTCTTCATCCATGTCTAGCACTTGTAATCAATCAAATTCATTGTATTATAACATATTCTAACCCAAAATAACTTTATACAATCCATTTAGAGACTCAAAGCATTGGTTGTGGGTTCTTATCCCATTTGGGACCAAATTTCAAAAAGTCTTTCTTCACACTTCTAAAGATTCTTCATCCATCTCTAGCACTTGTAATCAATCAACTTCATTGTATTATAACATATTCTAACCCAAAGTAACTTTATACAAGCCATTTACTGCCTCAAAGCATTGTTTGTGTGTTCTTAACCCATTTGGGACAAGATTTCAATAAGTCTATCTTCACACTTCTAAACATTCTTCATCCATCTCTAGGACTTGTAATCAATCAAATTCATTGTATTATAACATATTCTAACCCAAAGTAACTTTATACAAGCCATTTACTGCCTCAAAGCATTGGTTGTGTGTTCTTATCCCATTTGGGACAAGATTTCAATAAGTCTTTCTTCACACTTCTAAACATTCTTCATCCATCTCTAGGACTTGTAATCAATCAAATTCATTGTATTATAACATATTCTAACCCAAAATAACTTTATACAAGCCATTTACTGCCTCAAAGCATTGGTTGTGGGTTCTTATCCCATTTGGGACTAGATTTCAATAAGTCTTTCTTCACACTTCTAAACATTCTTCATCCATGTCTAGCACTTGTAATCAATCAACTTCATTGTATTATAACATATTCTAACCCAAAACAACTTTATACAATCCATTTAGAGACTCAGAGCATTGGTTGTGGGTTCTTATCCCATTTGGGACCAAATTTCAAAAAGTCTTTCTTCACACTTCTAAAGATTCTTCATCCATCTCTAGGACTTGTAATCAATCAAATTCATTGTATTATAACATATTCTAACCCAAAGTAACTTTATACAAGCCATTTACTGCCTCAAAGCATTGGTTGTGTGTTCTTATCCCATTTGGGACAAGATTTCAATAAGTCTTTCTTCACACTTCTAAACATTCTTCATCCATCTCTAGGACTTGTAATCAATCAAATTCATTGTATTATAACATATTCTAACCCAAAATAACTTTATACAAGCCATTTACTGCCTCAAAGCATTGGTTGTGGGTTTTTATCCCATTTCGGACCAGATTTCAATAAGTCTTTCTTCACACTTCTAAACATTCTTCATCCATCTCTAGGACTTGTAATCAATCAAATTCATTGTATTATAACATATTCTAACCCAAAATAACTTTATACAAGCCATTTACTGCCTCAAAGCATTGGTTGTGGGTTCTTATCCCATTTGGGACTAGATTTCAATAAGTCTTTCTTCACACTTCTAAACATTCTTCATCCATGTCTAGCACTTGTAATCAATCAACTTCATTGTATTATAACATATTCTAACCCAAAACAACTTTATACAATCCATTTAGAGACTCAGAGCATTGGTTGTGGGTTCTTATCCCATTTGGGACCAAATTTCAAAAAGTCTTTCTTCACACTTCTAAAGATTCTTCATCCATCTCTAGGACTTGTAATCAATCAAATTCATTGTATTATAACATATTCTAACCCAAAGTAACTTTATACAAGCCATTTACTGCCTCAAAGCATTGGTTGTGGGTTCTTATCCCATTTGGGACTAGATTTCAATAAGTCTTTCTTCACACTTCTAAATATTCTTCATCCATCTCTAGGACTTGTAATCAATCAAATTCATTGTATTATAACATATTCTAACCCAAGATAACTTTATACAAGCCATTTACTGCCTCAAAGCATTGTTTGTGTGTTCTTATCCCATTTGGGACAAGATTTCAATAAGTCTTTCTTCACAGTTCTAAACATTTTTCATCCATCTCTAGCACTTGTAATCAATCAAATTCATTGTATTATAACATATTCTAACCCAAAATAACTTTATACAAGCCATTTACTGCTTCAAAGCATTGGTTGTGGGTTCTTATCCCATTTGGGACTAGATTTCAATAAGTCTTTCTTCACACTTCTAAACATTCTTCATCCATGTCTAGCACTTGTAATCAATCAAATTCATTGTATTATAACATATTCTAACCCAAAATAACTTTATACAATCCATTTAGAGACTCAAAGCATTGGTTGTGGGTTCTTATCCCATTTGGGACCAAATTTCAAAAAGTCTTTCTTCACACTTCTAAAGATTCTTCATCCATCTCTAGCACTTGTAATCAATCAACTTCATTGTATTATAACATATTCTAACCCAAAGTAACTTTATACAAGCCATTTACTGCCTCAAAGCATTGTTTGTGTGTTCTTAACCCATTTGGGACAAGATTTCAATAAGTCTATCTTCACACTTCTAAACATTCTTCATCCATCTCTAGGACTTGTAATCAATCAAATTCATTGTATTATAACATATTCTAACCCAAAGTAACTTTATACAAGCCATTTACTGCCTCAAAGCATTGGTTGTGTGTTCTTATCCCATTTGGGACAAGATTTCAATAAGTCTTTCTTCACACTTCTAAACATTCTTCATCCATCTCTAGGACTTGTAATCAATCAAATTCATTGTATTATAACATATTCTAACCCAAAATAACTTTATACAAGCCATTTACTGCCTCAAAGCATTGGTTGTGGGTTCTTATCCCATTTGGGACTAGATTTCAATAAGTCTTTCTTCACACTTCTAAACATTCTTCATCCATGTCTAGCACTTGTAATCAATCAACTTCATTGTATTATAACATATTCTAACCCAAAACAACTTTATACAATCCATTTAGAGACTCAGAGCATTGGTTGTGGGTTCTTATCCCATTTGGGACCAAATTTCAAAAAGTCTTTCTTCACACTTCTAAAGATTCTTCATCCATCTCTAGCACTTGTAATCAATCAACTTCATTGTAATATAACATATTCTAACCCAAAGTAACTTTATACAAGCCATTTACTGCCTCAAAGCATTGTTTGTGTGTTCTTAACCCATTTGGGACAAGATTTCAATAAGTCTATCTTCACACTTCTAAACATTCTTCATCCATCTCTAGGACTTGTAATCAATCAAATTCATTGTATTATAACATATTCTAACCCAAAGTAACTTTATACAAGCCATTTACTGCCTCAAAGCATTGGTTGTGTGTTCTTATCCCATTTGGGACAAGATTTCAATAAGTCTTTCTTCACACTTCTAAACATTCTTCATCCATCTCTAGGACTTGTAATCAATCAAATTCATTGTATTATAACATATTCTAACCCAAAATAACTTTATACAAGCCATTTACTGCCTCAAAGCATTGGTTGTGGGTTTTTATCCCATTTCGGACCAGATTTCAATAAGTCTTTCTTCACACTTCTAAACATTCTTCATCCACCTCTAGCACTTTTAATCAATCAAATTCATTGTATTATAACATATTCTAACCCAAAGTAACTTTATACAAGCCATTTACTGCCTCAAAGCATTGGTTGTGGATTCTTATCCTATTTGGGACCAGATTTCAACAAGTCTTTCTTCACACTTCTAAACATTCTGCATCCACCTCTAGGGCTTGTAATCAATCAAATTCATTGTATTATAACATATTCTAACCCAAAATAACTTTATACAAGCCATTTACAGCCTCAAAGCATAGGTTGTGGGTTCTTATCCCATTTGGGACCAGATTTCAATAAGTCTTTTTTCACACTTCTAAACATTCTTCATCCATCTCTAGCACTTGTAATCAATCAACTTCATTATATTATAACATATTCTAACCCAAAGTAACTTTATACAAGCCATTTACTGCCTCAAAGCATTGTTTGTGTGTTCTTATCCCATTTGGGACAAGATTTCAATAAGTCTTTCTTCACAGTTCTAAACATTCTTCATCCATGTCTAGCACTTGTAATCAATCAACTTCATTGTATTATAACATATTCTAACCCAAAACAACTTTATACAATCCATTTAGAGACTCAGAGCATTGGTTGTGGGTTCTTATCCCATTTGGGACCAAATTTCAAAAACTCTTTCTTCACACTTCTAAAGATTCTTCATCCATCTCTAGCACTTGTAATCAATCAACTTCATTGTATTATAACATATTCTAACCCAAAGTAACTTTATACAAGCCATTTACTGCCTCAAAGCATTGTTTGTGTGTTCTTAACCCATTTGGGACAAGATTTCAATAAGTCTATCTTCAGACTTCTAAACATTCTTCATCCATCTCTAGGACTTGTAATCAATCAAATTCATTGTATTATAACATATTCTAACCCAAAGTAACTTTATACAAGCCATTTACTGCCTCAAAGCATTGGTTCTGTGTTCTTATCCCATTTGGGACAAGATTTCAATAAGTCTTTCTTCACACTTCTAAACATTCTTCATCCATCTCTAGGACTTGTACTCAATCAAATTCATTGTATTATAACATATTCTAACCCAAAATAACTTTATACAAGCCATTTACTGCCTCAAAGCATTGTTTGTGTGTTCTTAACCCATTTGGGACAAGATTTCAATAAGTCTATCTTCACACTTCTAAACATTCTTCATCCATCTCTAGGACTTGTAATCAATCAAATTCATTGTATTATAACATATTCTAACCCAAAGTAACTTTATACAAGCCATTTACTGCCTCAAAGCATTGGTTGTGTGTTCTTATCCCATTTGGGACAAGATTTCAATAAATCTATCTTCACACTTCTAAACATTCTTCATCCATCTCTAGGACTTGTAATCAATCAAATTCATTGTATTATAACATATTCTAACCCAAAGTAACTTTATACAAGCCATTTACTGCCTCAAAGCATTGGTTGTGTGTTCTTATCCCATTTGGGACAAGATTTCAATAAGTCTTTCTTCACACTTCTAAACATTCTTCATCCATCTCTAGGACTTGTAATCAATCAAATTCATTGTATTATAACATATTCTAACCCAAAATAACTTTATACAAGCCATTTACTGCCTCAAAGCATTGGTTGTGGGTTCTTATCCCATTTGGGACTAGATTTCAATAAGTCTTTCTTCACACTTCTAAATATTCTTCATCCATCTCTAGGACTTGTAATCAATCAAATTCATTGTATTATAACATATTCTAACCCAAGATAACTTTATACAAGCCATTTACTGCCTTAAAGCATTGTTTGTGTGTTCTTATCCCATTTGGGACAAGATTTCAATAAGTCTTTCTTCACAGTTCTAAACATTTTTCATCCATCTCTAGCACTTGTAATCAATCAAATTCATTGTATTATAACATATTCTAACCCAAAATAACTTTATACAAGCCATTTACTGCTTCAAAGCATTGGTTGTGGGTTCTTATCCCATTTGGGACTAGATTTCAATAAGTCTTTCTTCACACTTCTAAACATTCTTCATCCATGTCTAGCACTTGTAATCAATCAAATTCATTGTATTATAACATATTCTAACCCAAAATAACTTTATACAATCCATTTAGAGACTCAAAGCATTGGTTGTGGGTTCTTATCCCATTTGGGACCAAATTTCAAAAAGTCTTTCTTCACACTTCTAAAGATTCTTCATCCATCTCTAGCACTTGTAATCAATCAACTTCATTGTATTATAACATATTCTAACCCAAAGTAACTTTATACAAGCCATTTACTGCCTCAAAGCATTGTTTGTGTGTTCTTAACCCATTTGGGACAAGATTTCAATAAGTCTATCTTCACACTTCTAAACATTCTTCATCCATCTCTAGGACTTGTAATCAATCAAATTCATTGTATTATAACATATTCTAACCCAAAGTAACTTTATACAAGCCATTTACTGCCTCAAAGCATTGGTTGTGTGTTCTTATCCCATTTGGGACAAGATTTCAATAAGTCTTTCTTCACACTTCTAAACATTCTTCATCCATCTCTAGGACTTGTAATCAATCAAATTCATTGTATTATAACATATTCTAACCCAAAATAACTTTATACAAGCCATTTACTGCCTCAAAGCATTGGTTGTGGGTTCTTATCCCATTTGGGACTAGATTTCAATAAGTCTTTCTTCACACTTCTAAACATTCTTCATCCATGTCTAGCACTTGTAATCAATCAACTTCATTGTATTATAACATATTCTAACCCAAAACAACTTTATACAATCCATTTAGAGACTCAGAGCATTGGTTGTGGGTTCTTATCCCATTTGGGACCAAATTTCAAAAAGTCTTTCTTCACACTTCTAAAGATTCTTCATCCATCTCTAGGACTTGTAATCAATCAAATTCATTGTATTATAACATATTCTAACCCAAAGTAACTTTATACAAGCCATTTACTGCCTCAAAGCATTGGTTGTGTGTTCTTATCCCATTTGGGACAAGATTTCAATAAGTCTTTCTTCACACTTCTAAACATTCTTCATCCATCTCTAGGACTTGTAATCAATCAAATTCATTGTATTATAACATATTCTAACCCAAAATAACTTTATACAAGCCATTTACTGCCTCAAAGCATTGGTTGTGGGTTTTTATCCCATTTCGGACCAGATTTCAATAAGTCTTTCTTCACACTTCTAAACATTCTTCATCCACCTCTAGCACTTGTAATCAATCAAATTCATTGTATTATAACATATTCTAACCCAAAGTAACTTTATACAAGCCATTTACTGCCTCAAAGCATTGGTTGTGGATTCTTATCCTATTTGGGACCAGATTTCAACAAGTCTTTCTTCACACTTCTAAACATTCTGCATCCACCTCTAGGGCTTGTAATCAATCAAATTCATTGTATTATAACATATTCTAACCCAAAATAACTTTATACAAGCCATTTACAGCCTCAAAGCATAGGTTGTGGGTTCTTATCCCATTTGGGACCAGATTTCAATAAGTCTTTTTTCACACTTCTAAACATTCTTCATCCATCTCTAGCACTTGTAATCAATCAACTTCATTATATTATAACATATTCTAACCCAAAGTAACTTTATACAAGCCATTTACTGCCTCAAAGCATTGTTTGTGTGTTCTTATCCCATTTGGGACAAGATTTCAATAAGTCTTTCTTCACACTTCTAAACATTCTTCATCCATCTCTAGGACTTGTAATCAATCAAATTCATTGTATTATAACATATTCTAACCCAAGATAACTTTATACAAGCCATTTACTGCCTCAAAGCATTGTTTATGTGTTCTTATCCCATTTGGGACAAGATTTCAATAAGTCTTTCTTCACAGTTCTAAACATTCTTCATCCATGTCTAGCACTTGTAATCAATCAACTTCATTGTATTATAACATATTCTAACCCAAAACAACTTTATACAATCCATTTAGAGACTCAGAGCATTGGTTGTGGGTTCTTATCCCATTTGGGACCAAATTTCAAAAAGTCTTTCTTCACACTTCTAAAGATTCTTCATCCATCTCTAGCACTTGTAATCAATCAACTTCATTGTATTATAACATATTCTAACTCAAAGTAACTTTATACAAGCCATTTACTGCCTCAAAGCATTGTTTGTGTGTTCTTAACCCATTTGGGACAAGATTTCAATAAGTCTATCTTCACACTTCTAAACATTCTTCATCCATCTCTAGGACTTGTAATCAATCAAATTCATTGTATTATAACATATTCTAACCCAAAGTAACTTTATACAAGCCATTTACTGCCTCAAAGCATTGGTTCTGTGTTCTTATCCCATTTGGGACAAGATTTCAATAAGTCTTTCTTCACACTTCTAAACATTCTTCATCCATCTCTAGGACTTGTACTCAATCAAATTCATTGTATTATAACATATTCTAACCCAAAATAACTTTATACAAGCCATTTACTGCCTCAAAGCATAGTTTGTGTGTTCTTAACCCATTTGGGACAAGATTTCAATAAGTCTATCTTCACACTTCTAAACATTCTTCATCCATCTCTAGGACTTGTAATCAATCAAATTCATTGTATTATAACATATTCTAACCCAAAGTAACTTTATACAAGCCATTTACTGCCTCAAAGCATTGGTTGTGTGTTCTTATCCCATTTGGGACAAGATTTCAATAAATCTATCTTCACACTTCTAAACATTCTTCATCCATCTCTAGGACTTGTAATCAATCAAATTCATTGTATTATAACATATTCTAACCCAAAGTAACTTTATACAAGCCATTTACTGCCTCAAAGCATTGGTTGTGTGTTCTTATCCCATTTGGGACAAGATTTCAATAAGTCTTTCTTCACACTTCTAAACATTCTTCATCCATCTCTAGGACTTGTAATCAATCAAATTCATTGTATTATAACATATTCTAACCCAAAATAACTTTATACAAGCCATTTACTGCCTCAAAGCATTGGTTGTGGGTTCTTATCCCATTTGGGACTAGATTTCAATAAGTCTTTCTTCACACTTCTAAATATTCTTCATCCATCTCTAGGACTTGTAATCAATCAAATTCATTGTATTATAACATATTCTAACCCAAGATAACTTTATACAAGCCATTTACTGCCTCAAAGCATTGTTTGTGTGTTCTTATCCCATTTGGGACAAGATTTCAATAAGTCTTTCTTCAGAGTTCTAAACATTTTTCATCCATCTCTAGCACTTGTAATCAATCAAATTCATTGTATTATAACATATTCTAACCCAAAATAACTTTATACAAGCCATTTACTGCTTCAAAGCATTGGTTGTGGGTTCTTATCCCATTTGGGACTAGATTTCAATAAGTCTTTCTTCACACTTCTAAACATTCTTCATCCATCTCTAGGACTTGTAATCAATCAAATTCATTGTATTATAACATATTCTAACCCAAAGTAACTTTATACAAGCCATTTACTGCCTCAAAGCATTGTTTGTGTGTTCTTATCCCATTTGGGACAAGATTTCAATAAGTCTTTCTTCACACTTCTAAACATTCTTCATCCATCTCTAGGACTTGTAATCAATCAAATTCATTGTATTATAACATATTCTAACCCAAAATAACTTTATACAAGCGATTTACTGCCTCAAAACAATTGTTGTGGGTTCTTTTCCCATTTGGGACTAGATTTCAATAAGTCTTTCTTCACACTTCTAAACATTCTTCATCCATCTCTAGGACTTGTAATCAATCAAATTCATTGTATTATAACATATTCTAACCCAAGATAACTTTATACAAGCCATTTACTGCCTCAAAGCATTGGTTGTGGGTTCTTATCCCATTTGGGACTAGATTTCAATAAGTCTTTCTTCACACTTCTAAACATTCTTCATCCATCTCTAGGACTTGTAATCAATCAAATTCATTGTATTATAACATATTCTAACCCAAAATAACTTTATACAAGCCATTTACTGCCTCAAAACATTGGTTGTGGGTTCTTATCCCATTTGGGACTAGATTTCAATAAGTCTTTCTTCACACTTCTAAACATTCTTCATCCATCTCTAGCACTTGTAATCAATCAAATTCTTTGTATTATAACATATTCTAACCCAAAATAACTTTACACAATTCATTTACAGACTCAAAGCATTGGTTGTGGGTTCTTATCCCATTTGGGACCAGATTTCAACAAGTCTTTCTTCACACTTCTAAACATTCTGCATCCACCTCTAGGGCTTGTAATCAATCAAATTCATTGTATTATAACATATTCTAACCCAAAATAACTTTATACAAGCCATTTACAGCCTCAAAGCATAGGTTGTGGGTTCTTATCCCATTTGGGACCAGATTTCAATAAGTCTTTTTTCACACTTCTAAACATTCTTCATCCATCTCTAGCACTTGTAATCAATCAACTTCATTATATTATAACATATTCTAACCCAAAGTAACTTTATACAAGCCATTTACTGCCTCAAAGCATTGTTTGTGTGTTCTTATCCCATTTGGGACAAGATTTCAATAAGTCTTTCTTCACACTTCTAAACATTCTTCATCCATCTCTAGGACTTGTAATCAATCAAATTCATTGTATTATAACATATTCTAACCCAAGATAACTTTATACAAGCCATTTACTGCCTCAAAGCATTGTTTATGTGTTCTTATCCCATTTGGGACAAGATTTCAATAAGTCTTTCTTCACAGTTCTAAACATTCTTCATCCATGTCTAGCACTTGTAATCAATCAACTTCATTGTATTATAACATATTCTAACCCAAAACAACTTTATACAATCCATTTAGAGACTCAGAGCATTGGTTGTGGGTTCTTATCCCATTTGGGACCAAATTTCAAAAAGTCTTTCTTCACACTTCTAAAGATTCTTCATCCATCTCTAGCACTTGTAATCAATCAACTTCATTGTATTATAACATATTCTAACTCAAAGTAACTTTATACAAGCCATTTACTGCCTCAAAGCATTGTTTGTGTGTTCTTAACCCATTTGGGACAAGATTTCAATAAGTCTATCTTCACACTTCTAAACATTCTTCATCCATCTCTAGGACTTGTAATCAATCAAATTCATTGTATTATAACATATTCTAACCCAAAGTAACTTTATACAAGCCATTTACTGCCTCAAAGCATTGGTTCTGTGTTCTTATCCCATTTGGGACAAGATTTCAATAAGTCTTTCTTCACACTTCTAAACATTCTTCATCCATCTCTAGGACTTGTACTCAATCAAATTCATTGTATTATAACATATTCTAACCCAAAATAACTTTATACAAGCCATTTACTGCCTCAAAGCATAGTTTGTGTGTTCTTAACCCATTTGGGACAAGATTTCAATAAGTCTATCTTCACACTTCTAAACATTCTTCATCCATCTCTAGGACTTGTAATCAATCAAATTCATTGTATTATAACATATTCTAACCCAAAGTAACTTTATACAAGCCATTTACTGCCTCAAAGCATTGGTTGTGTGTTCTTATCCCATTTGGGACAAGATTTCAATAAATCTATCTTCACACTTCTAAACATTCTTCATCCATCTCTAGGACTTGTAATCAATCAAATTCATTGTATTATAACATATTCTAACCCAAAGTAACTTTATACAAGCCATTTACTGCCTCAAAGCATTGGTTGTGTGTTCTTATCCCATTTGGGACAAGATTTCAATAAGTCTTTCTTCACACTTCTAAACATTCTTCATCCATCTCTAGGACTTGTAATCAATCAAATTCATTGTATTATAACATATTCTAACCCAAAATAACTTTATACAAGCCATTTACTGCCTCAAAGCATTGGTTGTGGGTTCTTATCCCATTTGGGACTAGATTTCAATAAGTCTTTCTTCACACTTCTAAATATTCTTCATCCATCTCTAGGACTTGTAATCAATCAAATTCATTGTATTATAACATATTCTAACCCAAGATAACTTTATACAAGCCATTTACTGCCTCAAAGCATTGTTTGTGTGTTCTTATCCCATTTGGGACAAGATTTCAATAAGTCTTTCTTCAGAGTTCTAAACATTTTTCATCCATCTCTAGCACTTGTAATCAATCAAATTCATTGTATTATAACATATTCTAACCCAAAATAACTTTATACAAGCCATTTACTGCTTCAAAGCATTGGTTGTGGGTTCTTATCCCATTTGGGACTAGATTTCAATAAGTCTTTCTTCACACTTCTAAACATTCTTCATCCATCTCTAGGACTTGTAATCAATCAAATTCATTGTATTATAACATATTCTAACCCAAAGTAACTTTATACAAGCCATTTACTGCCTCAAAGCATTGTTTGTGTGTTCTTATCCCATTTGGGACAAGATTTCAATAAGTCTTTCTTCACACTTCTAAACATTCTTCATCCATCTCTAGGACTTGTAATCAATCAAATTCATTGTATTATAACATATTCTAACCCAAAATAACTTTATACAAGCGATTTACTGCCTCAAAACATTGGTTGTGGGTTCTTTTCCCATTTGGGACTAGATTTCAATAAGTCTTTCTTCACACTTCTAAACATTCTTCATCCATCTCTAGGACTTGTAATCAATCAAATTCATTGTATTATAACATATTCTAACCCAAGATAACTTTATACAAGCCATTTACTGCCTCAAAGCATTGGTTGTGGGTTCTTATCCCATTTGGGACTAGATTTCAATAAGTCTTTCTTCACACTTCTAAACATTCTTCATCCATCTCTAGGACTTGTAATCAATCAAATTCATTGTATTATAACATATTCTAACCCAAAATAACTTTATACAAGCCATTTACTGCCTCAAAACATTGGTTGTGGGTTCTTATCCCATTTGGGACTAGATTTCAATAAGTCTTTCTTCACACTTCTAAACATTCTTCATCCATCTCTAGCACTTGTAATCAATCAAATTCTTTGTATTATAACATATTCTAACCCAAAATAACTTTACACAATTCATTTACAGACTCAAAGCATTGGTTGTGGGTTCTTATCCCATTTGGGACCAAATTTCAACAAGTCTTTCTTCACACTTCTAAAGATTCTTCATCCATCTCTAGCACTTGTAATCAATCAAATTCATTGTAATATAACATATTCTAACCCAAAATAACTAGATACAAGCCATTTACAACCTCAAAGCATTGGTTGTGGGTTCTTATCCCATTTGGGACAAGATTTCAATAAGTCTTTCTTCACACTTCTAAACATTCTTCATCCATCTCTAGGACTTGTAATCAATCAAATTCATTGTATTATAACATATTCTAACCCAAAATAACTTTATACAAGCCATTTACTGCCTCAAAGCATTGGTCGTGGGTTCTTATCCCATTTGGGACCATATTTCAACAAGTCTTTCTTCACACTTCTAAACATTCTTCATCCATCTCTAGGCTTGTAATCAATCAAATTCATTGTATTATAACATATTCTAACCCAAAGTAACTTTATACAAGCCATTTACTGCCTCAAAGCATTGGTTGTGGATTCTTATCCTATTTGGGACCAGATTTCAACAAGTCTTTCTTCACACTTCTAAACATTCTGCATCCACCTCTAGGGCTTGTAATCAATCAAATTCATTGTATTATAACATATTCTAACCCAAAATAACTTTATACAAGCCATTTACAGCCTCAAAGCATAGGTTGTGGGTTCTTATCCCATTTGGGACCAGATTTCAATAAGTCTTTTTTCACACTTCTAAACATTCTTCATCCATCTCTAGCACTTGTAATCAATCAACTTCATTATATTATAACATATTCTAACCCAAAGTAACTTTATACAAGCCATTTACTGCCTCAAAGCATTGTTTGTGTGTTCTTATCCCATTTGGGACAAGATTTCAATAAGTCTTTCTTCACACTTCTAAACATTCTTCATCCATCTCTAGGACTTGTAATCAATCAAATTCATTGTATTATAACATATTCTAACCCAAGATAACTTTATACAAGCCATTTACTGCCTCAAAGCATTGTTTATGTGTTCTTATCCCATTTGGGACAAGATTTCAATAAGTCTTTCTTCACAGTTCTAAACATTCTTCATCCATGTCTAGCACTTGTAATCAATCAACTTCATTGTATTATAACATATTCTAACCCAAAACAACTTTATACAATCCATTTAGAGACTCAGAGCATTGGTTGTGGGTTCTTATCCCATTTGGGACCAAATTTCAAAAAGTCTTTCTTCACACTTCTAAAGATTCTTCATCCATCTCTAGCACTTGTAATCAATCAACTTCATTGTATTATAACATATTCTAACTCAAAGTAACTTTATACAAGCCATTTACTGCCTCAAAGCATTGTTTGTGTGTTCTTAACCCATTTGGGACAAGATTTCAATAAGTCTATCTTCACACTTCTAAACATTCTTCATCCATCTCTAGGACTTGTAATCAATCAAATTCATTGTATTATAACATATTCTAACCCAAAGTAACTTTATACAAGCCATTTACTGCCTCAAAGCATTGGTTCTGTGTTCTTATCCCATTTGGGACAAGATTTCAATAAGTCTTTCTTCACACTTCTAAACATTCTTCATCCATCTCTAGGACTTGTACTCAATCAAATTCATTGTATTATAACATATTCTAACCCAAAATAACTTTATACAAGCCATTTACTGCCTCAAAGCATAGTTTGTGTGTTCTTAACCCATTTGGGACAAGATTTCAATAAGTCTATCTTCACACTTCTAAACATTCTTCATCCATCTCTAGGACTTGTAATCAATCAAATTCATTGTATTATAACATATTCTAACCCAAAGTAACTTTATACAAGCCATTTACTGCCTCAAAGCATTGGTTGTGTGTTCTTATCCCATTTGGGACAAGATTTCAATAAATCTATCTTCACACTTCTAAACATTCTTCATCCATCTCTAGGACTTGTAATCAATCAAATTCATTGTATTATAACATATTCTAACCCAAAGTAACTTTATACAAGCCATTTACTGCCTCAAAGCATTGGTTGTGTGTTCTTATCCCATTTGGGACAAGATTTCAATAAGTCTTTCTTCACACTTCTAAACATTCTTCATCCATCTCTAGGACTTGTAATCAATCAAATTCATTGTATTATAACATATTCTAACCTAAAATAACTTTATACAAGCCATTTACTGCCTCAAAGCATTGGTTGTGGGTTCTTATCCCATTTGGGACTAGATTTCAATAAGTCTTTCTTCACACTTCTAAATATTCTTCATCCATCTCTAGGACTTGTAATCAATCAAATTCATTGTATTATAACATATTCTAACCCAAGATAACTTTATACAAGCCATTTACTGCCTCAAAGCATTGTTTGTGTGTTCTTATCCCATTTGGGACAAGATTTCAATAAGTCTTTCTTCAGAGTTCTAAACATTTTTCATCCATCTCTAGCACTTGTAATCAATCAAATTCATTGTATTATAACATATTCTAACCCAAAATAACTTTATACAAGCCATTTACTGCTTCAAAGCATTGGTTGTGGGTTCTTATCCCATTTGGGACTAGATTTCAATAAGTCTTTCTTCACACTTCTAAACATTCTTCATCCATCTCTAGGACTTGTAATCAATCAAATTCATTGTATTATAACATATTCTAACCCAAAGTAACTTTATACAAGCCATTTACTGCCTCAAAGCATTGTTTGTGTGTTCTTATCCCATTTGGGACAAGATTTCAATAAGTCTTTCTTCACACTTCTAAACATTCTTCATCCATCTCTAGGACTTGTAATCAATCAAATTCATTGTATTATAACATATTCTAACCCAAAATAACTTTATACAAGCGATTTACTGCCTCAAAACATTGGTTGTGGGTTCTTTTCCCATTTGGGACTAGATTTCAATAAGTCTTTCTTCACACTTCTAAACATTCTTCATCCATCTCTAGGACTTGTAATCAATCAAATTCATTGTATTATAACATATTCTAACCCAAGATAACTTTATACAAGCCATTTACTGCCTCAAAGCATTGGTTGTGGGTTCTTATCCCATTTGGGACTAGATTTCAATAAGTCTTTCTTCACACTTCTAAACATTCTTCATCCATCTCTAGGACTTGTAATCAATCAAATTCATTGTATTATAACATATTCTAACCCAAAATAACTTTATACAAGCCATTTACTGCCTCAAAACATTGGTTGTGGGTTCTTATCCCATTTGGGACTAGATTTCAATAAGTCTTTCTTCACACTTCTAAACATTCTTCATCCATCTCTAGCACTTGTAATCAATCAAATTCTTTGTATTATAACATATTCTAACCCAAAATAACTTTACACAATTCATTTACAGACTCAAAGCATTGGTTGTGGGTTCTTATCCCATTTGGGACCAAATTTCAACAAGTCTTTCTTCACACTTCTAAAGATTCTTCATCCATCTCTAGCACTTGTAATCAATCAAATTCATTGTAATATAACATATTCTAACCCAAAATAACTAGATACAAGCCATTTACAACCTCAAAGCATTGGTTGTGGGTTCTTATCCCATTTGGGACAAGATTTCAATAAGTCTTTCTTCACACTTCTAAACATTCTTCATCCATCTCTAGGACTTGTAATCAATCAAATTCATTGTATTATAACATATTCTAACCCAAAATAACTTTATACAAGCCATTTACTGCCTCAAAGCATTGGTTGTGGGTTCTTATCCCATTTGGGACCAGATTTCAATAAGTCTTTCTTCACACTTCTAAACATTCTTCATCCATCTCTAGGACTTGTAATCAATCAAATTCATTGTATTATAACATAATCTAACCCAAAATAACTTTATACAAGCCATTTACTGCCTCAAAGCATTGGTTGTGGGTTCTTATCCCAGTTGGGACCAGATTTCAATAAGTCTTTCTTCACACTTCTAAACATTCTTCATCCATCTCTAGGACTTGTAATCAATCAAATTCATTGTATTATAATATATTCTAACCCAAAATAACTTTATACAAGCCATTTACTGCCTCAAAGCATTGGTTGTGGGTTCTTATCCCATTTGGGACCAGATTTCAATAAGTCTTTCTTTACACTTCTAAACATTCTTCATCCATGTCTAGCACTTGTAATCAATCAAATTCATTGTATTATTACATAATCTAACCAAAAATAACTTTATACAAGCCATTTACTGCTTCAAAGCATTGGTTGTGCGTTCTTATCCCATTTGGGACCAGATTTCAATAAGTCTTTCTTCACATTTCTAAACATTCTTCATCCATCTCTAGCACTTGTAACCAATCTACTTCATTGTATTATAACATATTCTAACCCAAAGTAACTTTATACAAGCCATTTACTGCCTCAAAGCATTGTTTGTGTGTTCTTATCCCATTTGGGACAAGATTTCAATAAGTCTTTCTTCACACTTCTAAACATTTTTCATCCATCTCTAGCACTTGTAATCAATCAAATTCATTGTATTATAACATATTCTAACCCAAAATAACTTTATACAAGCCATTTACTGCTTCAAAGCATTGGTTGTGGGTTCTTATCCCATTTGGGACTAGATTTCAATAAGTCTTTCTTCACACTTCTAAACATTCTTCATCCATGTCTAGCACTTGTAATCAATCAACTTCATTGTATTATAACATATTCTAACCCAAAATAACTTTATACAATCCATTTAGAGACTCAAAGCATTGGTTGTGGGTTCTTATCCCATTTGGGACCAAATTTCAAAAAGTCTTTCTTCACACTTCTAAAGATTCTTCATCCATCTCTAGCACTTGTAATCAATCAACTTCATTGTATTATAACATATTCTAACCCAAAGTAACTTTATACAAGCCATTTACTGCCTCAAAGCATTGTTTGTGTGTTCTTAACCCATTTGGGACAAGATTTCAATAAGTCTATCTTCACACTTCTAAACATTCTTCATCCGTCTCTAGGACTTGTAATCAATCAAATTCATTAAATTATAACATATTCTAACCCAAAGTAACTTTATACAAGCCATTTACTGCCTCAAAGCATTGGTTGTGTGTTCTTATCCCATTTGGGACAAGATTTCAATAAGTCTTTCTTCACACTTCTAAACATTCTTCATCCATCTCTAGGACTTGTACTCAATCAAATTCATTGTATTATAACATATTCTAACCCAAAATAACTTTATACAAGCCATTTACTGCCTCAAAGCATTGTTTGTGTGTTCTTAACCCATTTGGGACAAGATTTCAATAAGTCTATCTTCACACTTCTAAACATTCTTCATCCATCTCTAGGACTTGTAATCAATCAAATTCATTGTATTATAACATATTCTAACCCAAAGTAACTTTATACAAGCCATTTACTGCCTCAAAGCATTGGTTGTGTGTTCTTATCCCATTTGGGACAAGATTTCAATAAGTCTATCTTCACACTTCTAAACATTCTTCATCCATCTCTAGGACTTGTAATCAATCAAATTCATTGTATTATAACATATTCTAACCCAAAGTAACTTTATACAAGCCATTTACTGCCTCAAAGCATTGGTTGTGTGTTCTTATCCCATTTGGGACAAGATTTCAATAAGTCTTTCTTCACACTTCTAAACATTCTTCATCCATCTCTAGGACTTGTAATCAATCAAATTCATTGTATTATAACATATTCTAACCCAAAATAACTTTATACAAGCCATTTACTGCCTCAAAGCATTGGTTGTGGGTTCTTATCCCATTTGGGACTAGATTTCAATAAGTCTTTCTTCACACTTCTAAATATTCTTCATCCATCTCTAGGACTTGTAATCAATCAAATTCATTGTATTATAACATATTCTAACCCAAGATAACTTTATACAAGCCATTTACTGCCTCAAAGCATTGGTTGTGGGTTCTTATCCCATTTGGGACTAGATTTCAATAAGTCTTTCTTCACACTTCTAAACATTCTTCATCCATGTCTAGCACTTGTAATCAATCAACTTCATTGTATTATAACATATTCTAACCCAAAATAACTTTATACAATCCATTTAGAGACTCAAAGCATTGGTTGTGGGTTCTTATCCCATTTGGGACCAAATTTCAAAAAGTCTTTCTTCACACTTCTAAAGATTCTTCATCCATCTCTAGCACTTGTAATTAATCAACTTCATTGTATTATAACATATTCAACCCAAAGTAACTTTATACAAGCCATTTACTGCCTCAAAGCATTGTTTGTGTGTTCTTAACCCATTTGGGACAAGATTTCAATAAGTCTATCTTCACACTTCTAAACATTCTTCATCCATCTCTAGGACTTGTAATCAATCAAATTCATTGTATTATAACATATTCTAACCCAAAGTAACTTTATACAAGCCATTTACTGCCTCAAAGCATTGGTTGTGTGTTCTTATCCCATTTGGGACAAGATTTCAATAAGTCTTTCTTCACACTTCTAAACATTCTTCATCCATCTCTAGGACTTGTACTCAATCAAATTCATTGTATTATAACATATTCTAACCCAAAATAACTTTATACAAGCCATTTACTGCCTCAAAGCATTGTTTGTGTGTTCTTAACCCATTTGGGACAAGATTTCAATAAGTCTATCTTCACACTTCTAAACATTCTTCATCCATCTCTAGGACTTGTAATCAATCAAATTCATTGTATTATAACATATTCTAACCCAAAGTAACTTTATACAAGCCATTTACTGCCTCAAAGCATTGGTTGTGTGTTCTTATCCCATTTGGGACAAGATTTCAATAAGTCTATCTTCACACTTCTAAACATTCTTCATCCATCTCTAGGACTTGTAATCAATCAAATTCATTGTATTATAACATATTCTAACCCAAAGTAACTTTATACAAGCCATTTACTGCCTCAAAGCATTGGTTGTGTGTTCTTATCCCATTTGGGACAAGATTTCAATAAGTCTATCTTCACACTTCTAAACATTCTTCATCCATCTCTAGGACTTGTAATCAATCAAATTCATTGTATTATAACATATTCTAACCCAAAATAACTTTATACAAGCCATTTACTGCCTCAAAGCATTGGTTGTGTGTTCTTATCCCATTTGGGACAAGATTTCAATAAGTCTTTCTTCACACTTCTAAACATTCTTCATCCATCTCTAGGACTTGTAATCAATCAAATTCATTGTATTATAACATATTCTAACCCAAAGTAACTTTATACAAGCCATTTACTGCCTCAAAGCATTGGTTGTGTGTTCTTATCCCATTTGGGACAAGATTTCAATAAGTCTATCTTCACACTTCTAAACATTCTTCATCCATCTCTAGGACTTGTAATCAATCAAATTCATTGTATTATAACATATTCTAACCCAAAGTAACTTTATACAAGCCATTTACTGCCTCAAAGCATTGGTTGTGTGTTCTTATCCCATTTGGGACAAGATTTCAATAAGTCTTTCTTCACACTTCTAAACATTCTTCATCCATCTCTAGGACTTGTAATCAATCAAATTCATTGTATTATAACATATTCTAACCCAAAATAACTTTATACAAGCCATTTACTGCCTCAAAGCATTGGTTGTGGGTTCTTATCCCATTTGGGACTAGATTTCAATAAGTCTTTCTTCACACTTCTAAATATTCTTCATCCATCTCTAGGACTTGTAATCAATCAAATTCATTGTATTATAACATATTCTAACCCAAGATAACTTTATACAAGCCATTTACTGCCTCAAAGCATTGGTTGTGGGTTCTTATCCCATTTGGGACTAGATTTCAATAAGTCTTTCTTCACACTTCTAAACATTCTTCATCCATGTCTAGCACTTGTAATCAATCAACTTCATTGTATTATAACATATTCTAACCCAAAATAACTTTATACAATCCATTTAGAGACTCAAAGCATTGGTTGTGGGTTCTTATCCCATTTGGGACCAAATTTCAAAAAGTCTTTCTTCACACTTCTAAAGATTCTTCATCCATCTCTAGCACTTGTAATTAATCAACTTCATTGTATTATAACATATTCAACCCAAAGTAACTTTATACAAGCCATTTACTGCCTCAAAGCATTGTTTGTGTGTTCTTAACCCATTTGGGACAAGATTTCAATAAGTCTATCTTCACACTTCTAAACATTCTTCATCCATCTCTAGGACTTGTAATCAATCAAATTCATTGTATTATAACATATTCTAACCCAAAGTAACTTTATACAAGCCATTTACTGCCTCAAAGCATTGGTTGTGTGTTCTTATCCCATTTGGGACAAGATTTCAATAAGTCTTTCTTCACACTTCTAAACATTCTTCATCCATCTCTAGGACTTGTACTCAATCAAATTCATTGTATTATAACATATTCTAACCCAAAATAACTTTATACAAGCCATTTACTGCCTCAAAGCATTGTTTGTGTGTTCTTAACCCATTTGGGACAAGATTTCAATAAGTCTATCTTCACACTTCTAAACATTCTTCATCCATCTCTAGGACTTGTAATCAATCAAATTCATTGTATTATAACATATTCTAACCCAAAGTAACTTTATACAAGCCATTTACTGCCTCAAAGCATTGGTTGTGTGTTCTTATCCCATTTGGGACAAGATTTCAATAAGTCTATCTTCACACTTCTAAACATTCTTCATCCATCTCTAGGACTTGTAATCAATCAAATTCATTGTATTATAACATATTCTAACCCAAAGTAACTTTATACAAGCCATTTACTGCCTCAAAGCATTGGTTGTGTGTTCTTATCCCATTTGGGACAAGATTTCAATAAGTCTTTCTTCACACTTCTAAACATTCTTCATCCATCTCTAGGACTTGTAATCAATCAAATTCATTGTATTATAACATATTCTAACCCAAAATAACTTTATACAAGCCATTTACTGCCTCAAAGCATTGGTTGTGGGTTCTTATCCCATTTGGGACTAGATTTCAATAAGTCTTTCTTCACACTTCTAAACATTCTTCATCCATCTCTAGGACTTGTAATCAATCAAATTCATTATATTATAACATATTCTAACCCAAGATAACTTTATACAAGCCATTTACTGCCTCAAAGCATTGGTTGTGGGTTCTTATCCCATTTGGGACTAGATTTCAATAAGTCTTTCTTCACACTTCTAAACATTCTTCATCCATCTCTAGGACTTGTAATCAATCAAATGCATTGTATTATAACATATTCTAACCCAAAATAACTTTATACAAGCCATTTACTGCCTCAAAACATTGGTTGTGGGTTCTTATCCCATTTGGGACTAGATTTCAATAAGTCTTTCTTCACACTTCTAAACATTCTTCATCCATCTCTAGCACTTGTAATCAATCAAATTCATTGTATTATAACATATTCTAACCCAAAATAACTTTACACAATTCATTTACAGACTCAAAGCATTGGTTGTGGGTTCTTATCCCATTTGGGACCGAATTTCAACAAGTCTTTCTTCACACTTCTAAAGATTCTTCATCCATCTCTAGCACTTGTAATCAATCAAATTCATTGTAATATAACATATTCTAACCCAAAATAACTAGATACAAGCCATTTACAACCTCAAAGCATTGGTTGTGGGTTCTTATCCCATTTGGGACAAGATTTCAATAAGTCTTTCTTCACACTTCTAAACATTCTTCATCCATCTCTAGGACTTGTAATCAATCAAATTCATTGTATTATAACATAATCTAACCAAAAATAACTTTATACAAGCCATTTACTGCTTCAAAGCATTGGTTGTGGGTTCTTATCCCATTTGGGACCAGATTTCAATAAGTCTTTCTTCACATTTCTAAACATTCTTCATCCATCTCTAGCACTTGTAATCAATCTACTTCATTGTATTATAACATATTCTAACCCAAAGTAAGTTTATACAAGCCATTTACTGCCTGAAAGCATTGTTTGTGTGTTCTTATCCCATTTGGGACAAGATTTCAATAAGTCTTTCTTCACACTTCTAAACATTCTTCATCCATCTCTAGGACTTGTAATCAATCAAATTCATTGTATTATAACATATTCTAACCCAAAATAACTTTATACAAGCCATTTACTGCCTCAAAGCATTGTTTGTGTGTTCTTAACCCATTTGGGACAAGATTTCAATAAGTCTATCTTCACACTTCTAAACATTCTTCATCCATCTCTAGGACTTGTAATCAATCAAATTCATTGTATTATAACATATTCTAACCCAAAGTAACTTTATACAAGCCATTTACTGCCTCAAAGCATTGGTTGTGGGTTTTTATCCCATTTCGGACCAGATTTCAATAAGTCTTTCTTCACACTTCTAAACATTCTTCATCCACCTCTAGCACTTGTAATCAATCAAATTCATTGTATTATAACATATTCTAACCCAAAGTAACTTTATACAAGCCATTTACTGCCTCAAAGCATTGGTTGTGGATTTTTATCCTATTTGGGACCAGATTTCAACAAGTCTTTCTTCACACTTCTAAACATTCTGCATCCACCTCTAGGGCTTGTAATCAATCAAATTCATTGTATTATAACATATTCTAACCCAAAATAACTTTATACAAGTCATTTACAGCCTCAAAGCATAGGTTGTGGGTTCTTATCCCATTTGGGACCAGATTTCAATAAGTCTTTTTTCACACTTCTAAACATTCTTCATCCATCTCTAGCACTTGTAATCAATCAACTTCATTATATTATAACATATTCTAACCCAAAGTAACTTTATACAAGCCATTTACTGCCTCAAATCATTGTTTGTGTGTTCTTATCCCATTTGGGACCAGATTTCAACAAGTCTTTCTTCACACTTCTAAACATTCTGCATCCACCTCTAGGGCTTGTAATCAATCAAATTCATTGTATTATAACATATTCTAACCCAAAATAACTTTATACAAGTCATTTACAGCCTGAAAGCATAGGTTGTGGGTTCTTATCCCATTTGGGACCAGATTTCAATAAGTATTTTTTCACACTTCTAAACATTCTTCATCCATCTCTAGCACTTGTAATCAATCAACTTCATTATATTATAACATATTCTAACCCAAAGTAACTTTATACAAGCCATTTACTGCCTCAAAGCATTGGTTGTGGGTTTTTATCCCATTTAGGACCAAATTTCAACAAGTCTTTCTTCACACTTCTAAACATTCTTCATCCATCTCTAGGACTTGTAATCAATCAAATTCATTGTATTATAACATATTCTAACCCAAAATAACTTTATACAAGCCATTTACTGCCTCAAAGCATTGGTTGTGGGTTCTTATCCCATTTGGGACCAGATTTCAATAAGTCTTGCTTCACACTTCTAAACATTCTTCATCCATCTCTAGGACTTATAATCAATCAAATTCATTGTATTATAACATATTCTAACCCAAAATAACTTTATACAAGCCATTTACTGCCTCAAAGCATTGGTTGTGGGTTCTTATCCCATTTGGGACCAGATTTCAGTAAGTATTTCTTCACACTTCTAAACATTCTTCATCCATCTCTAGGACTTGTAATCAATCAAATTCATTGTATTATAACATATTCTAACCCAAAATAACTTTATACAAGCCATTTCCAGCCTCAAAGCATTGGTTGTGGGTTCTTATCCCATTTGGGACCAGATTTCAATAAGTCTTTCTTCACACTTCTAAACATTCTTCATCCATCTCTAGGACTTGTAATCAATCAAATTCATTGTATTATAACATATTCTAACCCAAAATAACTTTATACAAGCCATTTACTGCCTCAAAGCATTGTTTGTGTGTTCTTATCCCATTTGGGACAAGATTTCAATAAGTCTTTCTTCACACTTCTAAACATTCTTCATCCATCTCTAGGACTTGTAATCAATCAAATTCATTGTATTATAACATAATCTAACCAAAAATAACTTTATACAAGCCATTTACTGCCTCAAAGCATTGGTTGTGGGTTCTTATCCCATTTGGGACCAGATTTCAATAAGTATTTCTTCACACTTCTAAACATTCTTCATCCATCTCTAGGACTTGTAATCAATCAAATTCATTGTATTATAACATATTCTAACCCAAAATAACTTTATACAAGCCATTTACTGCCTCAAAACATTGGTTGTGGGTTCTTTTCCCATTTGGGACTAGATTTCAATAAGTCTTTCTTCACACTTCTAAACATTCTTCATCCATCTCTAGGACTTGTAATCAATCAAATTCATTGTATTATAACATATTCTAACCCAAGATAACTTTATACAAGCCATTTACTGCCTCAAAGCATTGGTTGTGGGTTCTTATCCCATTTGGGACTAGATTTCAATAAGTCTTTCTTCACACTTCTAAACATTCTTCATCCATCTCTAGGACTTGTAATCAATCAAATTCATTATATTATAACATATTCTAACCCAAGATAACTTTATACAAGCCATTTACTGCCTCAAAGCATTGGTTGTGGGTTCTTATCCCATTTGGGACTAGATTTCAATAAGTCTTTCTTCACACTTCTAAACATTCTTCATCCATCTCTAGGACTTGTAATCAATCAAATGCATTGTATTATAACATATTCTAACCCAAAATAACTTTATACAAGCCATTTACTGCCTCAAAACATTGGTTGTGGGTTCTTATCCCATTTGGGACTAGATTTCAATAAGTCTTTCTTCACACTTCTAAACATTCTTCATCCATCTCTAGCACTTGTAATCAATCAAATTCATTGTATTATAACATATTCTAACCCAAAATAACTTTACACAATTCATTTACAGACTCAAAGCATTGGTTGTGGGTTCTTATCCCATTTGGGACCAAATTTCAACAAGTCTTTCTTCACACTTCTAAAGATTCTTCATCCATCTCTAGCACTTGTAATCAATCAAATTCATTGTAATATAACATATTCTAACCCAAAATAACTAGATACAAGCCATTTACAACCTCAAAGCATTGGTTGTGGGTTCTTATCCCATTTGGGACAAGATTTCAATAAGTCTTTCTTCACACTTCTAAACATTCTTCATCCATCTCTAGGACTTGTAATCAATCAAATTCATTGTATTATAACATAATCTAACCAAAAATAACTTTATACAAGCCATTTACTGCTTCAAAGCATTGGTTGTGGGTTCTTATCCCATTTGGGACCAGATTTCAATAAGTCTTTCTTCACATTTCTAAACATTCTTCATCCATCTCTAGCACTTGTAATCAATCTACTTCATTGTATTATAACATATTCTAACCCAAAGTAAGTTTATACAAGCCATTTACTGCCTGAAAGCATTGTTTGTGTGTTCTTATCCCATTTGGGACAAGATTTCAATAAGTCTTTCTTCACACTTCTAAACATTCTTCATCCATCTCTAGGACTTGTAATCAATCAAATTCATTATATTATAACATATTCTAACCCAAGATAACTTTATACAAGCCATTTACTGCCTCAAAGCATTGGTTGTGGGTTCTTATCCCATTTGGGACTAGATTTCAATAAGTCTTTCTTCACACTTCTAAACATTCTTCATCCATCTCTAGGACTTGTAATCAATTAAATGCATTGTATTATAACATATTCTAACCCAAAATAACTTTATACAAGCCATTTACTGCCTCAAAACATTGGTTGTGGGTTCTTATCCCATTTGGGACTAAATTTCAATAAGTCTTTCTTCACACTTCTAAACATTCTTCATCCATCTCTAGCACTTGTAATCAATCAAATTCATTGTATTATAACATATTCTAACCCAAAATAACTTTACACAATTCATTTACAGACTCAAAGCATTGGTTGTGGGTTCTTATCCCATTTGGGACCGAATTTCAACAAGTCTTTCTTCACACTTCTAAAGATTCTTCATCCATCTCTAGCACTTGTAATCAATCAAATTCATTGTAATATAACATATTCTAACCCAAAATAACTAGATACAAGCCATTTACAGCCTCAAAGCATTGGTTGTGGGTTCTTATCCCATTTGGGACAAGATTTCAATAAGTCTTTCTTCACACTTCTAAACATTCTTCATCCATCTCTAGGACTTGTAATCAATCAAATTCATTGTATTATAACATAATCTAACCAAAAATAACTTTATACAAGCCATTTACTGCTTCAAAGCATTGGTTGTGGGTTCTTATCCCATTTGGGACCAGATTTCAATAAGTCTTTCTTCACATTTCTAAACATTCTTCATCCATCTCTAGCACTTGTAATCAATCTACTTCATTGTATTATAACATATTCTAACCCAAAGTAAGTTTATACAAGCCATTTACTGCCTGAAAGCATTGTTTGTGTGTTCTTATCCCATTTGGGACAAGATTTCAATAAGTCTTTCTTCACACTTCTAAACATTCTTCATCCATCTCTAGGACTTGTAATCAATCAAATTCATTGTATTATAACATATTCTAACCCAAAATAACTTTATACAAGCCATTTACTGCCTCAAAGCATTGTTTGTGTGTTCTTAACCCATTTGGGACAAGATTTCAATAAGTCTATCTTCACACTTCTAAACATTCTTCATCCATCTCTAGGACTTGTAATCAATCAAATTCATTGTATTATAACATATTCTAACCCAAAGTAACTTTATACAAGCCATTTACTGCCTCAAAGCATTGGTTGTGGGTTTTTATCCCATTTCGGACCAGATTTCAATAAGTCTTTCTTCACACTTCTAAACATTCTTCATCAACCTCTAGCACTTGTAATCAATCAAATTCATTGTATTATAACATATTCTAACCCAAAGTAACTTTATACAAGCCATTTACTGCCTCAAAGCATTGGTTGTGGATTCTTATCCTATTTGGGACCAGATTTCAACAAGTCTTTCTTCACACTTCTAAACATTCTGCATCCACCTCTAGGGCTTGTAATCAATCAAATTCATTGTATTATAACATATTCTAACCCAAAATAACTTTATACAAGTCATTTACAGCCTCAAAGCATAGGTTGTGGGTTCTTATCCCATTTGGGACCAGATTTCAATAAGTCTTTTTTCACACTTCTAAACATTCTTCATCCATCTCTAGCACTTGTAATCAATCAACTTCATTATATTATAACATATTCTAACCCAAAGTAACTTTATACAAGCCATTTACTGCCTCAAATCATTGTTTGTGTGTTCTTATCCCATTTGGGACCAGATTTCAACAAGTCTTTCTTCACACTTCTAAACATTCTGCATCCACCTCTAGGGCTTGTAATCAATCAAATTCATTGTATTATAACATATTCTAACCCAAAATAACTTTATACAAGTCATTTACAGCCTCAAAGCATAGGTTGTGGGTTCTTATCCCATTTGGGACCAGATTTCAATAAGTATTTTTTCACACTTCTAAACATTCTTCATCCATCTCTAGCACTTGTAATCAATCAACTTCATTATATTATAACATATTCTAACCCAAAGTAACTTTATACAAGCCATTTACTGCCTCAAAGCATTGTTTGTGTGTTCTTATCCCATTTGGGACAAGATTTCAATAAGTCTTTCTTCACACTTCTAAACATTCTTCATCCATCTCTAGGACTTGTAATCAATCAAATTCATTGTATTATAACATATTCTAACCCAAAATAACTTTATACAAGCCATTTACTGCCTCAAAGCATTGGTTGTGGGTTCTTATCCCATTTGGGACTAGATTTCAATAAGTCTTTCTTCACACTTCTAAACATTCTTCATCCATCTCTAGGACTTGTAATCAATCAAATTCATTGTATTATAACATATTCTAACCCAAGATAACTTTATACAAGCCATTTACTGCCTCAAAGCATTAGTTGTGGGTTCTTATCCCATTCGGGACTAGATTTCAATAAGTCTTTCTTCACACTTCTAAACATTCTTCATCCATCTCTAGTACTTGTAATCAATCAAATTCATTGTATTATAACATATTCTAACCCAAAATAACTTTATACAAGCCATTTACTGCCTCAAAACATTGGTTGTGGGTTCTTATCCCATTTGGGACTAGATTTCAATAAGTCTTTCTTCACACTTCTAAACATTCTTCATCCATCTCTAGCACTTGTAATCAATCAAATTCATTGTATTATAACATATTCTAACCCAAAATAACTTTACACAATTCATTTACAGACTCAAAGCATTGGTTGTGGGTTCTTATCCCATTTGGGACCAAATTTCAACAAGTCTTTCTTCACACTTCTAAAGATTCTTCATCCATCTCTAGCACTTGTAATCAATCAAATTTATTGTAATATAACATATTCTAACCCAAAATAACTAGATACAAGCCATTTACAACCTCAAAGCATTGGTTGTGGGTTCTTATCCCATTTGGGACAAGATTTCAATAAGTCTTTCTTCACACTTCTAAACATTCTTCATCCATCTCTAGGACTTGTAATCAATCAAATTCATTGTATTATAACATAATCTAACCAAAAATAACTTTATACAAGCCATTTACTGCTTCAAAGCATTGGTTGTTTGTTCTTATCCCATTTGGGACCAGATTTCAATAAGTCTTTCTTCACATTTCTAAACATTCTTCATCCATCTCTAGCACTTGTAATCAATCTACTTCATTGTATTATAACATATTCTAACCCAAAGTAACTTTATACAAGCCATTTACTGCCTCAAAGCATTGTTTGTGTGTTCTTATCCCATTTGGGACAAGATTTCAATAAGTCTTTCTTCACACTTCTAAACATTCTTCATCCATCTCTAGGACTTGTAATCAATCAAATTCATTGTATTATAACATATTCTAACCCAAAATAACTTTATACAAGCCATTTACTGCTTCAAAGCATTGGTTGTGGGTTCTTATCCCATTTGGGACTAGATTTCAATAAGTCTTTCTTCACACTTCTAAACATTCTTCATCCATGTCTAGCACTTGTAATCAATCAACTTCATTGTATTATAACATATTCTAACCCAAAATAACTTTATACAATCCATTTAGAGACTCAAAGCATTGGTTGTGGGTTCTTATCCCATTTGGGACCAAATTTCAAAAAGTCTTTCTTCACACTTCTAAAGATTCTTCGTCCATCTCTAGCACTTGTAATCAATCAAATTCATTGTATTATAACATATTCTAACCCAAAGTAACTTTATACAACCCATTTACTGCCTCAAAGCATTGTTTGTGTGTTCTTAACCCATTTGGGACAAGATTTCAATATGTCTATCTTCACACTTCAAAACATTCTTCATCCATCTCTAGGACTTGTAATCAATCAAATTCATTGTATTATAACATATTCTAACCCAAAGTAACTTTATACAAGCCATTTACTGCCTCAAAGCATTGGTTGTGTGTTCTTATCCCATTTGGGACAAGATTTCAATAAGTCTTTCTTCACACTTCTAAACATTCTTCATCCATCTCTAGGACTTGTACTCAATCAAATTCATTGTATTATAACATATTCTAACCCAAAATAACTTTATACAAGCCATTTACTGCCTCAAAGCATTGGTTGTGGGTTCTTATCCCATTTGGGACAAGATTTCAATAAGTCTTTCTTCACACTTCTAAACATTCTTCATCCATCTCTAGGACTTGTAATCAATCAAATTCATTGTATTATAACATATTCTAACCCAAAATAACTTTATACAAGCCATTTACTGCCTCAAAGCATTGGTTGTGTGTTTTTATCCCATTTCGGACCAGATTTCAATAAGTCTTTCTTCACACTTCTAAACATTCTTCATCCACCTCTAGGGCTTGTAATCATTCAAATTCATTGTATTATAACATAATCTAACCAAAAATAACTTTATACAAGCCATTTACTGCTTCAAAGCATTGTTTGTGGGTTCTTAACCCATTTGGGACCAGATTTCAATAAGTCTTTCTTCACACTTCTAAACATTCTTCATCCATCTCTAGGACTTGTAATCAATCAAATTCATTGTATTATAACATATTCTAACCCAAAATAACTTTATACAAGCCATTTACTACCTCAAAGCATTGGTTGTGGGTTCTTATCCCATTTGGGACTAGATTTCAATAAGTCTTTCTTCACACTTCTAAACATTCTTCATCCATGTCTAGCACTTGTAATCAATCAACTTCATTGTGTTATAACATATTCTAACCCAAAATAACTCTATACAATCCATTTACAAACTCAAAGCATTGGTTGCGGGTTCTTATCCCATTTGGGACCAAATTTCAAAAAGTCTTTCTTCACACTTCTAAAGATTCTTTATCCATCTCTAGCACTTGTAATCAATCAACTTCATTGTATTATAACATATTCTAACCCAAAGTAACTTTATACAAGCCATTTACTGCCTCAAAGCATAGTTTGTGTGTTCTTATCCCATTTGGGACAAGATTTCAATAAGTCTTTCTTCACACTTCTAAACATTCTTCATCCATCTCTAGAACTTGTAATCAATCAAATTCATTGTATTATAACACATTCTAACCCAAAGTAACTTTATACAAGCCATTTACTGCCTCAAAGCATTGGTTGTGTGTTCTTATCCCATTTGGGACAAGATTTCAATAAGTCTTTCTTCACACTTCTAAACATTCTTCATCCATCTCTAGGACTTGTACTCAATCAAATTCATTGTATTATAACATATTCTAACCCAAAAGAACTTTATACAAGCCATTTACTGCCTCAAAGCATTGGTTGTGGGTTCTTATCCCATTTGGGACAAGATTTCAATAAGTCTTTCTTTACACTTCTAAACATTCTTCATCCATCTCTAGGACTTGTAATCAATCAAATTCATTGTATTATAACATATTCTAACCCAAAATAACTTTATACAAGCCATTTACTGCCTCAAAGCATTGGTTGTGGGTTTTTATCCCATTTCGGACCAGATTTCAATAAGTCTTTCTTCACACTTCTAAACATTCTTCATCCACCTCTAGGGCTTGTAATCAATCAAATTCATTGTATTATAACATATTCTAACCCAAAATAACTTTATACAAGCCATTTACTGCCTCAAAGCATTGGTTGTGGGTTCTTATCCCATTTGGGACCAGATTTCAATAAGTCTTTCTTCACACTTCTAATCATTCTTCATCCATCTCTAGCACTTGTAATCAAGCAACTTCATTGTATTATAACATATTCTAACCCAAAGTAACTTTATACAAGCCATTTACTGCCTCAAAGCATTGTTTGTGTGTTCTTATCCCATTTGGGACAAGATTTCAATAACTCTTTCTTCACACTTCCAAACATTCTTCATCCATCTCTAGGACTTGTAATCAATCAAATTCATTGTATTATAACATATTCTAACCCAAAATAACTTTATACAAGCCATTTACTGCGTCAAAGCATTGGTTGTGGGTTCTTATCCCATTTGGGACTAGATTTCAATAAGTCTTTCTTCACACTTCTAAACATTCTTCATCCATCTCTTGTGTAATCAATCAAATTCATTGTATTATAACATATTCTAACCCAAAATGACTTTATACAATCCATTTACAGACTCAAAGCATTGGTTGTAGGTTCTTATCCCATTTGTGACCAAATTTCAACAAGTCTATCTTCACACTTCTAAAGATTCTTCATCCATCTCTAGGACTTGTAATCAATCAAATTCATTGTATTATAACATATTCTAACCCAAAATAACTTGATACAAGCCATTTACAGCCTCAAAGCATTGGTTGTGGGTTCTTATCCCATTTGGGACAAGATTTCAATAAGTCTTTCTTCACACTTCTAAACATTCTTCATCCATCTCTAGGACTTGTAATCAACCAAATTCATTGTATTATAACATATTCTAACCCAAAGTAACTTTATACAAGCCATTTATTGCCTCAAAGCATTGTTTGTGTGTTCTTATCCCATTTGGGACAAGATTTCAATAAGTCTTTCTTCACACTTCTAAACATTCTTCATCCATCTCTAGGACTTGTAATCAATCAAATTCATTGTATTATAACATATTCTAACCCAAAGTAACTTTATACAAGCCATTTACTGCCTCAAAGCATTGTTTGTGCGTTCTTATCCCATTTGGGACAAGATTTTAATAAGTCTTTCTTCACACTTCTAAACATTCTTCATCCATGTCAAGCACTTGTAATCAATCAAATTAATTGTATTATAACATAATCTAACCCAAAATAACTTTATACAAGACATTTACTGCCTCAAAGCATTGGTTGTGGGTTCTTATCCCATTTGGGACCAGATTTCAATAAGTATTTCTTCACACTTCTAAACATTCTTCATCCATCTCTAGGATTTGTAATCAATCAAATTCATTGTATTATAACCTATTCTAACCCAAAATAACTTTATACAATCCATTTACAGACTCAAAGCATTGGTTGTGGGTTCTTATCCCATTTGGGACCAAATTTCAAAAAGTCTTTCTTCACACTTCTAAAGATTCTTTATCCATCTCTAGCACTTGTAATCAATCAACTTCATTGTATTATAACATATTCTAACCCAAAGTAACTTTATACAAGCCATTTACTGCCTCAAAGCATTGTTTGTGTGTTCTTATCCCATTTGGGACAAGATTTCAATAACTCTTTCTTCACACTTCCAAACATTCTTCATCCATCTCTAGGACTTGTAATCAATCAAATTCATTGTATTATAACATATTCTAACCCAAAATAACTTTATACAAGCCATTTACTGCGTCAAAGCATTGGTTGTGGGTTCTTATCCCATTTGGGACTAGATTTCAATAAGTCTTTCTTCACACTTCTAAACATTCTTCATCCATCTTTTGTGTAATCAATCAAATTCATTGTATTATAACATATTCTAACCCAAAATGACTTTATACAATCCATTTACAGACTCAAAGCATTGGTTGTGGGTTCTTATCCCATTTGGGACCAAATTTCAACAAGTCTATCTTCACACTTCTAAAGATTCTTCATCCATCTCTAGGACTTGTAATCAATCAAATTCATTGTATTATAACATATACTAACCCAAAATAACTTGATACAAGCCATTTACAGCCTCAAAGCATTGGTTGTGGGTTCTTATCCCATTTGGGACAAGATTTCAATAAGTCTTTCTTCACACTTCTAAACATTCTTCATCCATCTCTAGGACTTGTAATCAATCAAATTCATTGTATTATAACATATTCTAACCCAAAATAACTTTATACAAGCCATTTACTGCCTCAAAGCATTGGTTGTGTGTTTTTATCCCATTTCGGACCAGATTTCAATAAGTCTTTCTTCACACTTCTAAACATTCTTCATCCACCTCTAGGGCTTGTAATCATTCAAATTCATTGTATTATAACATAATCTAACCAAAAATAACTTTATACAAGCCATTTACTGCTTCAAAGCATTGTTTGTGGGTTCTTAACCCATTTGGGACCAGATTTCAATAAGTCTTTCTTCACACTTCTAAACATTCTTCATCCATCTCTAGGACTTGTAATCAATCAAATTCATTGTATTATAACATATTCTAACCCAAAATAACTTTATACAAGCCATTTACTACCTCAAAGCATTGGTTGTGGGTTCTTATCCCATTTGGGACTAGATTTCAATAAGTCTTTCTTCACACTTCTAAACATTCTTCATCCATGTCTAGCACTTGTAATCAATCAACTTCATTGTGTTATAACATATTCTAACCCAAAATAACTCTATACAATCCATTTACAAACTCAAAGCATTGGTTGCGGGTTCTTATCCCATTTGGGACCAAATTTCAAAAAGTCTTTCTTCACACTTCTAAAGATTCTTTATCCATCTCTAGCACTTGTAATCAATCAACTTCATTGTATTATAACATATTCTAACCCAAAGTAACTTTATACAAGCCATTTACTGCCTCAAAGCATAGTTTGTGTGTTCTTATCCCATTTGGGACAAGATTTCAATAAGTCTTTCTTCACACTTCTAAACATTCTTCATCCATCTCTAGAACTTGTAATCAATCAAATTCATTGTATTATAACATATTCTAACCCAAAGTAACTTTATACAAGCCATTTACTGCCTCAAAGCATTGGTTGTGTGTTCTTATCCCATTTGGGACAAGATTTCAATAAGTCTTTCTTCACACTTCTAAACATTCTTCATCCATCTCTAGGACTTGTACTCAATCAAATTCATTGTATTATAACATATTCTAACCCAAAAGAACTTTATACAAGCCATTTACTGCCTCAAAGCATTGGTTGTGGGTTCTTATCCCATTTGGGACAAGATTTCAATAAGTCTTTCTTCACACTTCTAAACATTCTTCATCCATCTCTAGGACTTGTAATCAATCAAATTCATTGTATTATAACATATTCTAACCCAAAATAACTTTATACAAGCCATTTACTGCCTCAAAGCATTGGTTGTGGGTTTTTATCCCATTTCGGACCAGATTTCAATAAGTCTTTCTTCACACTTCTAAACATTCTTCATCCACCTCTAGGGCTTGTAATCAATCAAATTCATTGTATTATAACATATTCTAACCCAAAATAACTTTATACAAGCCATTTACTGACTCAAAGCATTGGTTGTGGGTTCTTATCCCATTTGGGACCAGATTTCAATAAGTCTTTCTTCACACTTCTAATCATTCTTCATCCATCTCTAGCACTTGTAATCAAGCAACTTCATTGTATTATAACATATTCTAACCCAAAGTAACTTTATACAAGCCATTTACTGCCTCAAAGCATTGTTTGTGTGTTCTTATCCCATTTGGGACAAGATTTCAATAAGTCTTTCTTCACACTTCCAAACATTCTTCATCCATCTCTAGGACTTGTAATCAATCAAATTCATTGTATTATAACATATTCTAACCCAAAATAACTTTATACAAGCCATTTACTGCCTCAAAGCATTGGTTGTGGGTTCTTATCCCATTTGGGACTAGATTTCAATAAGTCTTTCTTCACACTTCTAAACATTCTTCATCCATCTCTAGTGTAATCAATCAAATTCATTGTATTATAACATATTCTAACCCAAAATGACTTTATACAATCCATTTACATACTCAAAGCATTGGTTGTGGGTTCTTATCCGATTTCGGACCAAATTTCAACAAGTCTATCTTCACACTTCTAAAGATTCTTCATCCATCTCTAGGACTTGTAATCAATCAAATTCATTGTATTATAACATATTCTAACCCAAAATAACTAGATACAAGCCATTTACAGCCTCAAAGCATTGGTTGTGGGTTCTTATCCCATTTGGGACAAGATTTCAATAAGTCTTTCTTCACACTTCTAAACATTCTTCATCCATCTCTAGGACTTGTAATCAACCAAATTCATTGTATTATAACATATTCTAACCCAAAATAACTTTATACAAGCCATTTACTGCCTCAAAGCATTGGTTGTGGGGTTTTATCCCATTTCCGACCAGATTTCAATAAGTCTTTCTTCACACTTCTAAACATTCTTCATCCACCTCTAGGGCTTGTAATCAATCAAATTCATTGTATTATAACATATTCTAACCCAAAATAACTTTATACAAGCCATTTACAGCCTCAAAGCATTGGTTGTGGGTTCTTATCCCAGTTGGGACCAGATTTCAATAAGTCTTTCTTCACACTTCTAAACATTCTTCATCCATGTCTAGCACTTGTAATCAATCAACTTCATTGTATTATAACATATTCTAACCCAAAGTAACTTTATACAAGCCATTTATTGCCTCAAAGCATTGTTTGTGTGTTCTTATCCCATTTGGGACAAGATTTCAATAAGTCTTTCTTCACACTTCTAAACATTCTTCATCCATCTCTAGGACTTGTAATCAGTCAAATTCATTGTATTATAACATATTCTAACCCAAAGTAACTTTATACAAGCCATTTACTGCCTCAAAGCATTGTTTGTGTGTTCTTATCCCATTTGGGACAAGATTTCAATAAGTCTTTCTTCACACTTCTAAACATTCTTCATCCATGTCAAGCACTTGTAATCAATCAAATTAATTCTATTATAACATAATCTAACCCAAAATAACTTTATACAAGACATTTACTGCCTCAAAGCATTGGTTGTGGGTTCTTATCCCATTTGGAACCAGATTTCAATAAGTATTTATTCACACTTCTAAACATTCTTCATCCATCTCTAGGACTTGTAATCAATCAAATTCATTGTATTATAACCTATTCTAACCCAAAATAACTTTATACAATCCATTTACAGACTCAAAGCATTGGTTGTGGGTTCTTATCCCATTTGGGACCACATTTCAACAAGTCTTTCTTCACACTTCTAAACATTCTTCATCCATCTCTAGGACTTGTAATCAATCAAATTCATTGTATTATAACATATTATAACCCAAAATAACTTTATACAAGCCATTTACTGCCTCAAAGCATTGGTTGTGGGTTCTTATCCCATTTGGGACTAGATTTCAATAAGTCTTTCTTCACACTTCTAAACATTTTTCATCCATCTCTAGCACTTGTAATCAATCAAATTCATTGTATTATAACATATTCTAACCCAAAATAACTTTATACAATCCATTTACAGACTCAAAGTAATGGTTGTGGGTTCTTATCCCATTTGGGACCAAATTTCAACAAGTCTTTCTTCACACTTCTAAAGATTCTTTATCCATCTCTAGCACTTGTAATCAATCAAATTCATTGTATTATAACATATTCTAACCCAAAATAACTAGATACAAGCCATTTACAGCCTCAAAGCATTGGTTGTGGGTTCTTATCCCATTTGGGACAAGATTTCAATAAGTCTTTCTTCACACTTCTAAACATTCTTCATCCATCTCTAGGACTTGTAATCAATCAAATTCATTGTATTATAACATAATATAACCGAACATAACTTTATACAAGCCATTTACTGCCTCAAAGCATTGGTTGTGGGTTCTTATCCCATTTGGGACCAGATTTCAATAAGTCTTGCTTCACACTTCTAAACATTCTTCATCCATCTCTAGGACTTGTAATCAATCAAATTCATTGTATTATAACATATTCTAACCCAAAATAACTTTATACAAGCCATTTACTGCCTCAAAGCATTGGTTGTGGGTTTTTATCCCATTTCGGACCAGATTTCAATAAGTCTTTCTTCACACTTCTAAACATTCTTCATCCATCTCTAGTGTAATCAATCAAATTCATTGTATTATAACATATTCTAACCCAAAATGACTTTATACAATCCATTTACAGACTCAAAGCATTGGTTGTGGGTTCTTATCCCATTTGGGACCAAATTTCAACAAGTCTTTCTTCACACTTCTAAAGATTCTTCATCTATCTCTAGGACTTGTAATCAATCAAATTCATTGTATTCTAACATATTCTAACCCAAAATAACTAGATACAAGTCATTTACAGCCTCAAAGCATTGGTTGTGGGTTCTTATCCCATTTGGGACAAGATTTCAATAAGTCTTTCTTCACACTTCTAAACATTCTTCATCCATCTCTAGGACTTGTAATCAACCAAATTCATTGTATTATAACATATTGTAACCCAAAATAACTTTATACAAGCCATTTACTGCCTCAAAGCATTGGTTGTGGGTTTTTATCCCATTTCCGACCAGATTTCAATAAGTCTTTCTTAACACTTCTAAACATTCTTCATCCACCTCTAGGGCTTGTAATCAATCAAATTCATTGTATTATAACATATTCTAACCCAAAATAACTTTATACAAGCCATTTACAGCCTCAAAGCATTGGTTGTGGGTTCTTATCCCAGTTGGGACCAGATTTCAATAAGTCTTTCTTCACACTTCTAAACATTCTTCATCCATGTCTAGCACTTGTAATCAATCAACTTCATTGTATTATAACATATTCTAACCCAAAGTAACTTTATACAAGCCATTTATTGCCTCAAAGCATTGTTTGTGTGTTCTTATCCCATTTGGGACAAGATTTCAATAAGTCTTTCTTCACACTTCTAAACATTCTTCATCCATCTCTAGGACTTGTAATCAATCAAATTCATTGTATTATAACATATTCTAACCCAAAGTAACTTTATACAAGCCATTTACAGCCTCAAAGCATTGTTTGTGTGTTCTTATCCCATTTGGGCCAAGATTTCATTAAGTCTTTCTTCACACTTCTAAACATTCTTCATCCATGTCAAGCACTTGTAATCAATCAAATTAATTGTATTATAACATAATCTAACCTAAAATAACTTTATACAAGACATTTACTGCCTCAAAGCATTGGTTGTGGGTTCTTATCCCATTTGGGACCAGATTTCAATAAGTATTTCTTCACACTTCTAAACATTCTTCATCCATCTCTAGGACTTGTAATCAATCAAATTCATTGTATTATAACCTATTCTAACCCAAAATAACTTTATACAATCCATTTACAGACTCAAAGCATTGGTTGTGGGTTCTTATCCCATTTGGGACCAAATTTCAACAAGTCTTTCTTCACACTTCTAAACATTCTTCATCCATCTCTAGAACTTGTAATCAATCAAATTCATTGTATTATAACATATTATAACCCAAAATAACTTTATACAAGCCATTTACTGCCTCAAAGCATTGGTTGTGGGTTCTTATCCCATTTGGGACTAGATTTCAATAAGTCTTTCTTCACACTTCTAAACATTTTTCATCCATCTCTAGCACTTGTAATCAATCAAATTCATTGTATTATAACATATTCTAACCCAAAATAACTTTATACAATCCATTTACATACTCAAAGCATTGGTTGTGGGTTCTTATCCCATTTAGGACCAAATTTCAACAAGCGTTTCTTCACACTTCTAAACATTCTTCATCCATCTCTAGCACTTGTAATCAATCAACTTCATTGTATTATAACATATTCTAACCCAAAATAAATTTATACAAGCCATTTACAACCTCAAAGCATTGGTTGTGGGTTCTTATCCCATTTGGGACAAGATTTCAATAAGTCTTTCTTCACACTTCTAAACATTCTTCATCCATCTCTAGGACTTGTAATCAATCAAATTCATTGTATTATAACATATTCTAACCCAAAATAACTTTATACAATCCATTTACATACTCGAAGCATTGGTTGTGGGTTCTTATCCCATTTAGGACCAAATTTCAACAAGCGTTTCTTCACACTTCTAAACATTCTTCATCCATCTCTAGCACTTGTAATCAATCAACTTCATTGTATTATAACATATTCTAACCCAAAATAAATTTATACAAGCCATTTACAACCTCAAAGCATTGGTTGTGGGTTCTTATCCCATTTGGGACAAGATTTCAATAAGTCTTTCTTCACACTTCTAAACATTCTTCATCCATCTCTAGGACTTGTAATCAATCAAATTCATTGTATTATAACATATTCTAACCCAAAATAACTTTATACAAGCCATTTACTGCCTCAAAGCATTGGTTGTGGGTTTTTATCCCATTTCGGACCAGATTTCAATAAGTGTTTCTTCACACTTCTAAACATTCTTCATCCACCTCTAGGGCTTGTAATCAATCAAATTCATTGTATTATAACATATTCTAACCCAAAATAACTTTATACAAGCCATTTACAGCCTCAAAGCATTGGTTGTGGGTTCTTATCCCATTTGGGACCAGATTTCAATAAGTCTTTCTTCACACTTCTAAACATTCTTCATCCATCTCTAGCACTTGTAATCAATCAACTTCATTGTATTATAACATATTCTAACCCAAAGTAACTTTATACAAGCCATTTACTGCCTCAAAGCATTGTTTGTGTGTTCTTATCCCATTTGGGACAAGATTTCAATAAGTCTTTCCTCACACTTCTAAACATTCTTCATCCATCTCTAGGACTTGTAATCAATCAAATTCATTGTATTATAACATAATATAACCGAAAATAACTTTATACAAGCCATTTACTGCCTCAAAGCATTGGTTGTGGGTTCTTATCCCATTTGGGACCAGATTTCAATAAGTCTTGCTTCACACTTCTAAACATTCTTCATCCATCTCTAGGACTTGTAATCAATCCAATTCATTGTATTATAACATATTCTAACCCAAAATAACTTTATACAAGCCATTTACTGCCTCAAAGCATTGGTTGTGGGTTCTTATCCCATTTGGGACTAGATTTCAATAAGTATTTCTTCACACTTCTAAACATTCTTCATCCATCTCTAGCACTTGTAATCAATCAAATTCATTGTATTATAACATATTCTAACCCAAAATAACTTTATACAAGCCATTTACTGCCTCAAAGCATTGGTTGTGGGTTCTTATCCCATTTGGGACCAAATTTCAACAAGTCTTTCTTCACACTTCTAAACATTCTTCATCCATCTCTAGGACTTGTAATCAATCAAATTCATTGTATTATAACATATTCTAACCCAAAATAACTTTATACAAGCCATTTACTGCCTCAAAGCATTGGTTGTGGGTTTTTATCCCATTTCGGACCAGATTTCAATAAGTGTTTCTTCACACTTCTAAACATTCTTCATCCACCTCTAGGGCTTGTAATCAATCAAATTCATTGTATTATAACATATTCTAACCCAAAATAACTTTATACAAGCCATTTACAGCCTCAAAGCATTGGTTGTGGGTTCTTATCCCATTTGGGACCAGATTTCAATAAGTCTTTCTTCACACTTCTAAACATTCTTCATCCATCTCTAGCACTTGTAATCAATCAACTTCATTGTATTATAACATATTCTAACCCAAAGTAACTTTATACAAGCCATTTACTGCCTCAAAGCATTGTTTGTGTGTTCTTATCCCATTTGGGACAAGATTTCAATAAGTCTTTCCTCACACTTCTAAACATTCTTCATCCATCTCTAGGACTTGTAATCAATCAAATTCATTGTATTATAACATAATATAACCGAAAATAACTTTATACAAGCCATTTACTGCCTCAAAGCATTGGTTGTGGGTTCTTATCCCATTTGGGACCAGATTTCAATAAGTCTTGCTTCACACTTCTAAACATTCTTCATCCATCTCTAGGACTTGTAATCAATCCAATTCATTGTATTATAACATATTCTAACCCAAAATAACTTTATACAAGCCATTTACTGCCTCAAAGCATTGGTTGTGGGTTCTTATCCCATTTGGGACTAGATTTCAATAAGTATTTCTTCACACTTCTAAACATTCTTCATCCATCTCTAGCACTTGTAATCAATCAAATTCATTGTATTATAACATATTCTAACCCAAAATAACTTTATACAAGCCATTTACTGCCTCAAAGCATTGGTTGTGGGTTTTTATCCATTTCGGACCAGATTTCAATAAGTCTTTCTTCACACTTCTAAACATTCTTCATCCACCTCTAGGGCTTGTAATCAATCAAATTCATTGTATTATAACATATTCTAACCCAAAATAACTTTATACAAGCTATTTACAGCCTCAAATCATTGGTTGTGGGTTCTTATCCCATTTGGGACCAGATTTCAATAAGTCTTTCTTCACACTTCTAAACATTCTTCATCCATCTCTAGCACTTGTAATCAATCAACTTCATTGTATTATAACATATTCTAACCCAAAGTAACTTTATACAAGCCATTTACTGCCTCAAAGCATTGTTTGTGTGTTCTTATCTCATTTGGGACAAGATTTCAATAAGTCTTTCTTCACACTTCTAAACATTCTTCATCCATCTCTAGGAATTGTAATCAATCAAATTCATTGTATTATAACATATTCTAACCCAAAATAACTTTATACAAGCCATTTACTGCCTCAAAGCATTGGTTGTGGGTTCTTATCCCATTTGGGACTAGATTTCAATAAGTCTTTCTTCACACTTCTAAACATTCTTCATCCATCTCTAGCACTTGTAATCAATCAAATTCATTGTATTATAACATATTCTAACCCAAAATAACTTTATACAATCCATTTACAGCCTCAAAGCATTGGTTGTGGGTTCTTATCCCATTTGGGACAAGATTTCAATAAGTCTTTCCTCACACTTCTAAACATTCTTCATCCATCTCTAGGACTTGTAATCAATCAAATTCATTGTATTATAACATATTATAACCGAAAATAACTTTATACAAGCCATTTACTGCCTCAAAGCATTGGTTGTGGGTTCTTATCCCATTTCGGACCAGATTTCAATAAGTCTTGCTTCACACTTCTAAACATTCTTCATCTATCTCTAGGACTTGTAATCAATCAAATTCATTGTATTATAACATATTCTAACCCAAAATAACTTTATACAAGCCATTTACTGCCTCAAAGCATTGGTTGTGGGTTCTTATCCCATTTGGGACCAGATTTCAGTAAGTATTTCTTCACACTTCTAAACATTCTTCATCCATCTCTAGGACTTGTAATCAATCAAATTCATTGTATTATAACATATTCTAACCCAAAATAACTTTATAGAAGCCATTTACTGCCTCAAAGCATTGGTTGTGGGTTTTTATCCCATTTCGGACCAGATTTCAATAAGTCTTTCTTCACACTTCTAAACATTCTTCATCCATCTCTAGCACTTGTAATCAATCAAATTCATTGTATTATAACATATTCTAACCCAAAATAACTTTATACAAGCCATTTCCAGCCTCAAAGCATTGGTTGTGGGTTCTTATCCCATTTGGGACCAGATTTCAATAAGTCTTGCTTCACACTTCTAAACATTCTTCATCCATCTCTAGGACTTGTAATCAATCAAATTCATTGTATTATAACATATTCTAACCCAAAATAACTTTATACAAGCCATTTACTGCCTCAAAGCATTGGTTGTGGGTTCTTATCCCATTTGGGACCAGATTTCAGTAAGTATTTCTTCACACTTCTAAACATTCTTCATCCATCTCTAGGACTTGTAATCAATCAAATTCATTGTATTATAACATATTCTAACCCAAAATAACTTTATACAAGCCATTTCCAGCCTCAAAGCATTGGTTGTGGGTTCTTATCCCATTTGGGACCAGATTTCAATAAGTCTTTCTTCACACTTATAAAGATTCTTCATCCATCTCTAGCACTTGTAATCAATCAAATTCATTGTATTATAACATATTCTAACCCAAAATAACTAGATACAAGCCATTTACAGCCTCAAAGCATTGGTTGTGGGTTCTTATCTCATTTGGGACAAGATTTCAATAAGTCTTTCTTCACACTTCTAAACATTCTTCATCCATCTCTAGGACTTGTAATCAATCAAATTCATTGTATTATAACATATTCTAACCCAAAATAACTTTATAGAAGCCATTTACTGCCTCAAAGCATTGGTTGTGGGTTTTTATCCCATTTCGGACCAGATTTCAATAAGTCTTTCTTCACACTTCTAAACATTCTTCATCCACCTCTAGGGCTTGTAATCAATCAAATTCATTGTATTATAACATATTCTAACCCAAAATAACTTTATACAAGCCATTTACAGCCTCAAAGCATTGGTTGTGGGTTCTTATCCCATTTGGGACCAGATTTCAATAAGTCTTTCTTCACACTTCTAAACATTCTTCATCCATCTCTAGCACTTGTAATCAATCAACTTCATTGTATTATAACATATTCTAACCGAAAGTAACTTTATACAAGCCATTTACTGCCTCAAAGCATTGTTTGTGTGTTCTTATCCCATTTGGGACAAGATTTCAATAAGTCTTTCTTCAGACTTCTAAACATTCTTCATCCATCTCTAGGACTAGTAATCAATCAAATTCATTGTATTATAACATAATCTAACCAAAAATAACTTTATACAAGCCATTTACTGCCTCAAAGCATTGGTTGTAGGTTCTTATCCCATTTGGGACCAGATTTCAGTAAGTATTTCTTCACACTTCTAAACAGTCTTCATCCATCTCTAGGATTTGTAATCAATCAAATTCATTGTATTATAACATATCCTAACCCAAAATAACTTTATACAAGCCATTTCCAGCCTCAAAGCATTGGTTGTGGGTTCTTATCCCATTTGGGACCAGATTTCAATAAGTCTTTCTTCACACTTCTAAAGATTCTTCATCCATCTCTAGCACTTGTAATCAATCAAATTCATTGTATTATAACATATTCTAACCCAAAATAACTAGATACAAGCCATTTACAGCCTCAAAGCATTGGTTGTGGGTTCTTATCCCATTTGGGACAAGATTTCAATAAGTCTTTCTTCACACTTCTAAACATTCTTCATCCATCTCTAGGACTTGTAATCAATCAAATTCATTGTATTATAACATATTCTAACCCAAAATAACTTTATAGAAGCCATTTACTGCCTCAAAGCATTGGTTGTGGGTTCTTATCCCATTTGGGACCAGATTTCAGTAAGTATTTCTTCACACTTCTAAACATTCTTCATCCATCTCTAGGATTTGTAATCAATCAAATTAATTGTAATATAACATATCCTAACCCAAAATAACTTTATACAAGCCATTTACAGCCTCAAAGCATTGGTTGTGGGTTCTTATCCCATTTGGGACCAGATTTCAATATGTCTTTCTTCACACTTCTAAACATTCTTCATCCATCTCTAGCACTTGTAATCAATCAACTTCATTGTATTATAACATATTCTAACCCAAAATAACTTTATACAAGCCATTTACTGCCTTAAAGCATTGTTTGTGTGTTCTTATCCCATTTGGGACAAGATTACAATAAGTCTTTCTTCACACTTCTAAACATTCTTCATCCATCTCTAGGACTTGTAATCAATCAAATTCATTGTATTATAACATAATCTAACCAAAAATAACTTTATACAAGCCATTTACTGCCTCAAAGCATTGGTTGTGGGTTCTTATCCCATTTGGGACCAGATTTCAGTAAGTATTTCTTCACACTTCTAAACATTCTTCATCCATCTCTAGGACTTGTAATCAATCAAATTCATTGTATTATAACATATCCTAACCCAAAATAACTTTATACAAGCCATTTCCAGCCTCAAAGCATTGGTTGTGGGTTCTTATCCCATTTGGGACTAGATTTCAATAAGTCTTTCTTCACACTTCTAAACATTCTTCATCCATCTCTAGCACTTGTAATCAATCAACTTCATTGTATTATAACATATTCTAACCGAAAGTAACTTTATACAAGCCATTTACTGCCTCAAAGCATTGTTTGTGTGTTCTTATCCCATTTGGGACAAGATTTCAATAAGTCTTTCTTCAGACTTCTAAACATTCTTCATCCATCTCTAGGACTAGTAATCAATCAAATTCATTGTATTATAACATAATCTAACCAAAAATAACTTTATACAAGCCATTTACTGCCTCAAAGCATTGGTTGTGGGTTCTTATCCCATTTGAGACCAGATTTCAGTAAGTATTTCTTCACACTTCTAAACATTCTTCATCCATCTCTAGGATTTGTAATCAATCAAATTCATTGTATTATAACATATCCTAACCCAAAATAACTTTATACAAGCCATTTCCAGCCTCAAAGCATTGGTTGTGGGTTCTTATCCCATTTGGGACCAGATTTCAATAAGTCTTTCTTCACACTTCTAAAGATTCTTCATCCATCTCTAGCACTTGTAATCAATCAAATTCATTGTATTATAACATATTCTAACCCAAAATAACTAGATACAAGCCATTTACAGCCTCAAAGCATTGGTTGTGGGTTCTTATCCCATTTGGGACCAGATTTCAATAAGTCTTGCTTCACACTTCTAAACATTCTTCATCCATCTCTAGGACTTGTAATCAATCAAATTCATTGTATTATAACATATTCTAACCCAAAATAACTTTATACAAGCCATTTACTGCCTCAAAGCATTGGTTGTGGGTTCTTATCCCATTTGGGACCAGATTTCAGTAAGTATTTCTTCACACTTCTAAACATTCTTCATCCATCTCTAGGACTTGTAATCAATCAAATTCATTGTATTATAACATATTCTAACCCAAAATAACTTTATACAAGCCATTTCCAGCCTCAAAGCATTGGTTGTGGGTTCTTATCCCATTTGGGACCAGATTTCAATAAGTCTTTCTTCACACTTCTAAAGATTCTTCATCCATCTCTAGCACTTGTAATCAATCAAATTCATTGTATTATAACATATTCTAACCCAAAATAACTAGATACAAGCCATTTACAGCCTCAAAGCATTGGTTGTGGGTTCTTATCTCATTTGGGACAAGATTTCAATAAGTCTTTCTTCACACTTCTAAACATTCTTCATCCATCTCTAGGACTTGTAATCAATCAAATTCATTGTATTATAACATATTCTAACCCAAAATAACTTTATAGAAGCCATTTACTGCCTCAAAGCATTGGTTGTGGGTTTTTATCCCATTTCGGACCAGATTTCAATAAGTCTTTCTTCACACTTCTAAACATTCTTCATCCACCTCTAGGGCTTGTAATCAATCAAATTCATTGTATTATAACATATTCTAACCCAAAATAACTTTATACAAGCCATTTACAGCCTCAAAGCATTGGTTGTGGGTTCTTATCCCATTGGGGACCAGATTTCAGTAAGTATTTCTTCACACTTCTAAACATTCTTCATCCATCTCTAGGATTTGTAATCAATCAAATTAATTGTAATATAACATATCCTAACCCAAAATAACTTTATACAAGCCATTTACAGCCTCAAAGCATTGGTTGTGGGTTCTTATCCCATTTGGGACCAGATTTCAATATGTCTCTCTTCACACTTCTAAACATTCTTCATCCATCTCTAGCACTTGTAATCAATCAACTTCATTGTATTATAACATATTCTAACCGAAAGTAACTTTATACAAGCCATTTACTGCCTTAAAGCATTGTTTGTGTGTTCTTATCCCATTTGGGACAAGATTACAATAAGTCTTTCTTCACACTTCTAAACATTCTTCATCCATCTCTAGGACTTGTAATCAATCAAATTCATTGTATTATAACATAATCTAACCAAAAATAACTTTATACAAGCCATTTACTGCCTCAAAGCATTGGTTGTGGGTTCTTATCCCATTTGGGACCAGATTTCAGTAAGTATTTCTTCACACTTCTAAACATTCTTCATCCATCTCTAGGACTTGTAATCAATCAAATTCATTGTATTATAACATATCCTAACCCAAAATAACTTTATACAAGCCATTTCCAGCCTCAAAGCATTGGTTGTGGGTTCTTATCCCATTTGGGACTAGATTTCAATAAGTCTTTCTTCACACTTCTAAACATTCTTCATCCATCTCTAGCACTTGTAATCAATCAACTTCATTGTATTATAACATATTCTAACCGAAAGTAACTTTATACAAGCCATTTACTGCCTCAAAGCATTGTTTGTGTGTTCTTATCCCATTTGGGACAAGATTTCAATAAGTCTTTCTTCAGACTTCTAAACATTCTTCATCCATCTCTAGGACTAGTAATCAATCAAATTCATTGTATTATAACATAATCTAACCAAAAATAACTTTATACAAGCCATTTACTGCCTCAAAGCATTGGTTGTGGGTTCTTATCCCATTTGAGACCAGATTTCAGTAAGTATTTCTTCACACTTCTAAACATTCTTCATCCATCTCTAGGATTTGTAATCAATCAAATTCATTGTATTATAACATATCCTAACCCAAAATAACTTTATACAAGCCATTTCCAGCCTCAAAGCATTGGTTGTGGGTTCTTATCCCATTTGGGACCAGATTTCAATAAGTCTTTCTTCACACTTCTAAAGATTCTTCATCCATCTCTAGCACTTGTAATCAATCAAATTCATTGTATTATAACATATTCTAACCCAAAATAACTAGATACAAGCCATTTACAGCCTCAAAGCATTGGTTGTGGGTTCTTATCCCATTTGGGACCAGATTTCAATAAGTCTTGCTTCACACTTCTAAACATTCTTCATCCATCTCTAGGACTTGTAATCAATCAAATTCATTGTATTATAACATATTCTAACCCAAAATAACTTTATACAAGCCATTTACTGCCTCAAAGCATTGGTTGTGGGTTCTTATCCCATTTGGGACCAGATTTCAGTAAGTATTTCTTCACACTTCTAAACATTCTTCATCCATCTCTAGGACTTGTAATCAATCAAATTCATTGTATTATAACATATTCTAACCCAAAATAACTTTATACAAGCCATTTCCAGCCTCAAAGCATTGGTTGTGGGTTCTTATCCCATTTGGGACCAGATTTCAATAAGTCTTTCTTCACACTTCTAAAGATTCTTCATCCATCTCTAGCACTTGTAATCAATCAAATTCATTGTATTATAACATATTCTAACCCAAAATAACTAGATACAAGCCATTTACAGCCTCAAAGCATTGGTTGTGGGTTCTTATCTCATTTGGGACAAGATTTCAATAAGTCTTTCTTCACACTTCTAAACATTCTTCATCCATCTCTAGGACTTGTAATCAATCAAATTCATTGTATTATAACATATTCTAACCCAAAATAACTTTATACAAGCCATTTACTGCCTCAAAGCATTGGTTGTGGGTTCTTATCCCATTTGGGACCAGATTTCAATAAGTCTTTCTTCACACTTCTAAACATTCTTCATCCACCTCTAGGGCTTGTAATCAATCAAATTCATTGTATTATAACATATTCTAACCCAAAATAACTTTATACAAGCCATTTACAGCCTCAAAGCATTGGTTGTGGGTTCTTATCCCATTTGGGACCAGATTTCAATAAGTCTTTCTTCACACTTCTAAACATTCTTCATCCATCTCTAGCACTTGTAATCAATCAACTTCATTGTATTATAACATATTCTAACCGAAAGTAACTTTATACAAGCCATTTACTGCCTCAAAGCATTGTTTGTGTGTTCTTATCCCATTTGGGACAAGATTTCAATAAGTCTTTCTTCAGACTTCTAAACATTCTTCATCCATCTCTAGGACTAGTAATCAATCAAATTCATTGTATTATAACATAATCTAACCAAAAATAACTTTATACAAGCCATTTACTGCCTCAAAGCATTGGTTGTGGGTTCTTATCCCATTTGGGACCAGATTTCAGTAAGTATTTCTTCACACTTCTAAACATTCTTCATCCATCTCTAGGATTTTTAATCAATCAAATTCATTGTATTATAACATATCCTAACCCAAAATAACTTTATACAAGCCATTTCCAGCCTCAAAGCATTGGTTGTGGGTTCTTATCCCATTTGGGACAAGATTTCAATAAGTCTTTCTTCACACTTCTAAAGATTCTTCATCCATCTCTAGCACTTGTAATCAATCAAATTCATTGTATTATAACATATTCTAACCCAAAATAACTAGATACAAGCCATTTACAGCCTCAAAGCATTGGTTGTGGGTTCTTATCCCATTTGGGACAAGATTTCAATAAGTCTTTCTTCACACTTCTAAACATTCTTCATCCATCTCTAGGACTTGTAATCAATCAAATTCATTGTATTATAACATATTCTAACCCAAAATAACTTTATAGAAGCCATTTACTGCCTCAAAGCATTGGTTGTGGGTTCTTATCCCATTTGGGACCAGATTTCAGTAAGTATTTCTTCACACTTCTAAACATTCTTCATCCATCTCTAGGATTTGTAATCAATCAAATTAATTGTAATATAACATATCCTAACCCAAAATAACTTTATACAAGCCATTTACAGCCTCAAAGCATTGGTTGTGGGTTCTTATCCCATTTGGGACCAGATTTCAATATGTCTTTCTTCACACTTCTAAACATTCTTCATCCATCTCTAGCACTTGTAATCAATCAACTTCATTGTATTATAACATATTCTAACCGAAAGTAACTTTATACAAGCCATTTACTGCCTTAAAGCATTGTTTGTGTGTTCTTATCCCATTTGGGACAAGATTACAATAAGTCTTTCTTCACACTTCTAAACATTCTTCATCCATCTCTAGGACTTGTAATCAATCAAATTCATTGTATTATAACATAATCTAACCAAAAATAACTTTATACAAGCCATTTACTGCCTCAAAGCATTGGTTGTGGGTTCTTATCCCATTTGGGACCAGATTTCAGTAAGTATTTCTTCACACTTCTAAACATTCTTCATCCATCTCTAGGACTTGTAATCAATCAAATTCATTGTATTATAACATATCCTAACCCAAAATAACTTTATACAAGCCATTTCCAGCCTCAAAGCATTGGTTGTGGGTTCTTATCCCATTTGGGACTAGATTTCAATAAGTCTTTCTTCACACTTCTAAACATTCTTCATCCATCTCTAGCACTTGTAATCAATCAACTTCATTGTATTATAACATATTCTAACCGAAAGTAACTTTATACAAGCCATTTACTCCCTCAAAGCATTGGTTGTGGGTTCTTATCCCATTTGGGACAAGATTTCAATAAGTCTTTCTTCACACTTCTAAACATTCTTCATCCATCTCTAGGACTAGTAATCAATCAAATTCATTGTATTATAACATAATCTAACCAAAAATAACTTTATACAAGCCATTTACTGCCTCAAAGCATTGGTTGTGGGTTCTTATCCCATTTGAGACCAGATTTCAGTAAGTATTTCTTCACACTTCTAAACATTCTTCATCCATCTCTAGGATTTGTAATCAATCAAATTCATTGTATTATAACATATTCTAACCCAAAATAACTTTATACAAGCCATTTCCAGCCTCAAAGCATTGGTTGTGGGTTCTTATCCCATTTGGGACCAGATTTCAATAAGTCTTTCTTCACACTTCTAAAGATTCTTCATCCATCTCTAGCACTTGTAATCAATCAAATTCATTGTATTATAACATATTCTAACCCAAAATAACTAGATACAAGCCATTTACAGCCTCAAAGCATTGGTTGTGGGTTCTTATCCCATTTGGGACAAGATTTCAATAAGTCTTTCTTCACACTTCTAAACATTCTTCATCCATCTCTAGGACTTGTAATCAATCAAATTCATTGTATTATAACATATTCTAACCCAAAATAACTTTATAGAAGCCATTTACTGCCTCAAAGCATTGGTTGTGGGTTCTTATCCCATTTGGGACCAGATTTCAGTAAGTATTTCTTCACACTTCTAAACATTCTTCATCCATCTCTAGGATTTGTAATCAATCAAATTAATTGTATTATAACATATCCTAACCCAAAATAACTTTATACAAGCCATTTACAGCCTCAAAGCATTGGTTGTGGGTTCTTATCCCATTTGGGACCAGATTTCAATATGTCTTTCTTCACACTTCTAAACATTCTTCATCCATCTCTAGCACTTGTAATCAATCAAATTCATTGTATTATAACATATTCTAACCCAAAATAACTTTATACAAGCCATTTACTGCCTCAAAGCATTGGTTGTGGGTTCTTATCCCATTTGGGACAAGATTACAATAAGTCTTTCTTCACACTTCTAAACATTCTTCATCCATCTCTAGGATTTGTAATCAATCAAATTCATTGTATTATAACATAATCTAACCAAAAATAACTTTATACAAGCCATTTACTGCCTCAAAGCATTGGTTGTGGGTTCTTATCCCATTTGGGACCAGATTTCAGTAAGTATTTCTTCACACTTCTAAACATTCTTCATCCATCTCTAGGACTTGTAATCAATCAAATTCATTGTATTATAACATATCCTAACCCAAAATAACTTTATACAAGCCATTTCCAGCCTCAAAGCATTGGTTGTGGGTTCTTATCCCATTTGGGACTAGATTTCAATAAGTCTTTCTTCACACTTCTAAACATTCTTCATCCATCTCTAGCACTTGTAATCAATCAAATTCATTGTATAGTAACATATTCTAACCCAAAATAACTTTATACAAGCAATTTACAGCCTCAAAGCATTGGTTGTGGGTTCTTATCCCATTTGGGACCAGATTTCAATAAGTCTTTCTTCACACTTCTAAACATTCTTCATCCATCTCTAGGACTTGTAATCAATCAAATTCATTGTATTATAACATATTCTAACCCAAAATAACTTTATACAAGCCATTTCCAGCCTCAAAGCATTGGTTGTGGGTTCTTATCCCATTTGGGACCAAATTTCAACAAGTCTTTCTTCACACTTCTAAAGATTCTTCATCCATCTCTAGCACTTGTAATTAATCAAATTCATTGTATTATAACATATTCTAACCAAAAATAACTTTATACAAGCCATTTACTGCCTCAAAGCATTGGTTGTGGGTTCTTATCCCATTTGGGACCAGATTTCAATAAGTCTTTCTTCACACATCTAAACATTCTTCATCCATCTCTAGGACTTGTAATCAATCAAATTCATTGTATTATAACATAATCTAACCAAAAATAACTTTATACAAGCCATTTACTGCTTCAATGCATTGGTTGTGGGTTCTTATCCCATTTGGGACCAGATTTCAATAAGTATTTCTTCACACTTCTAAACATTCTACATCCATCTCTAGGACTTGTAATCAATCAAATTCATTGTATTATAACATATTCTAACCCAAAATAACTTTATACAAGCCATTTCCAGCCTCAAAGCATTGGTTGTGGGTTCTTATCCCATTTGGGACCAGATTTCAATAAGTCTTTCTTCACACTTCTAAACATTCTTCATCCACCTCTAGGGCTTGTAATCAATCAACTTCATTGTATTATATCATATTCTAACCCAAAATAACTTTATACAATCCATTTACAGCCTCAAAGCATTGGTTGTGGGTTCTTATCCCATTTGGGACCATATTTCAATAAGTCTTTCTTCACACTTCTAAACATTCTTCATCCATCTCTAGGGCTTGTAATCAATCAAATTCATTGTATTATAATATAATATAACCGAAAATAACTTTATACAAGCCATTTACTGCCTCAAAGCATTGGTTGTGGGTTCTTTTCCCATTTGGGATAAGATTTCAATAACTCTTTCTTCACACTTCTAAACATTCTTCATCCATCTCTAGGACTTGTAATCAATCAAATTCATTGTATTATAACATATTCTAACCCAAAATAACTTTATACAAGCCATTTACTGCCTCAAAGCATTGGTTGTGGGTTCTTATCCCATTTGGGACCAGATTTCAATAAGTCTTTCTTCACACTTCTAAACATTCTTCATCCATCTCTAGGACTTGTAATCAATCAAATTCATTGTATTATAACATATTCTAACCAAAAATAACTTTATACAAGCCATTTACAGCCTCAAAGCATTGGTTGTGGGTTCTTATCCCATTTGGGACCAGATTTCAATAAGTCTTTCTTCACACTTCTAAACATTCTTCATCCATCTCTAGCACTTGTAATCAATCAACTTCATTGTATTATAACATATTCTAACCCAAAGTAACTTTATACAAGCCATTTACTGCCTCAAAGCATTGTTTGTGTGTTCTTATCCCATTTGGTACAAGATTTCAATAAGTCTTTCTTCACACTTCTAAACATTCTTCATCCATCTCTAGGACTTGTAATCAATCAAATTCATTGTATTATAACATATTCTAACCCAAAATAACTTTATACAAGCCATTTACTGCCTCAAAGCATTGGTTGTGGGTTCTTATCCCATTTGGGACTATATTTCAATAAGTCTTTCTTCACACTTCTAAACATTCTTCATCCATCTCTAGCACTTGTAATCAATCAAATTCATTGTATTATAACATATTCTAACCCAAAATAACTTTATACAATCCATTTACAGACTCAAAGCATTGGTTGTGGGTTCTTATCCCATTTGGGACCAAATTTCAACAAGTCTTTCTTCACACTTCTAAACATTCTTCATCCACCTCTAGGGCTTGTAATCAATCAAATTCATTGTATTATAACATATTCTAACCCAAAATAACTAGATACAAGCCATTTACAGCCTCAAAGCATTGGTTGTGGGTTCTTATCTCATTTGGGACCAAATTTCAACAAGTCTTTCTTCACACTTCTAAACATTCTTCATCCATCTCTAGCGCTTGTAATCAATCAAATTCATTGTATTATAACATATTCTAACCCAAAATAACTTTATACAAGCCATTTACTGCTTCAAAGCATTGGTTGTGGGTTCTTATCCCATTTGGGACCAGATTTCAATAAGTCTTTTTCACACTTCTAAACATTCTTCATCCATCTCTAGAACTTGTAATCAATCAAATTCATTGTATTATAACATATTCTAACCCAAAATAACTTTATAATAGCCATTTACTGCCTCAAAGCATTGGTTGAGGGTTCTTATCCCATTTGGGACCAAATTTCAACAAGTCTTTCTTCACACTTCTAAACATTCTTCATCCATCTCTAGGACTTGTAATCAATCAAATTCATTGTATTATAACATAATATAACCGAAAATAACTTTATACAAGCCATTTACTGCCTCAAAGCATTGGTTGTGGGTTCTTATCCCATTTGGGACCAAATTTCAACAAGTCTTTCTTCACACTTCTAAACATTCTTCATCCATCTCTAGGACTTGTAATCAATCAAATTCATTGTATTATAACATATTCTAACCCAAAATAACTTTATACAATCCATTTCCAGCCTCAAAGCATTGGTTGTGGGTTCTTATCCCATTTGGGACCAAATTTCAACAAGTCTTTCTTCACACTTCTAAAGATTCTTCATCCATCTCTAGCACTTGTAATTAATCAAATTCATTGTATTATAACATATTCTAACCAAAAATAACTTTATACAAGCCATTTACTGCCTCAAAGCATTGGTTGTGGGTTCTTATCCCATTTGGGACAAGATTTCAATAAGTCTTTCTTCACACTTCTAAACATTCTTCATCCATCTCTAGGACTTGTAATCAATCAAATTCATTGTATTATAACATATTCTAACCCAAAATAACTTTATACAAGCCATTTCCAGCCTCAAAGCATTGGTTGTGGGTTCTTATCCCATTTGGGACCAGATTTCAATAAGTCTTTCTTCACACTTCTAAACATTCTTCATCCACCTCTAGGGCTTGTAATCAATCAACTTCATTGTATTATATCATATTCTAACCCAAAATAACTTTATACAATCCATTTACAGCCTCAAAGCATTGGTTGTGGGTTCTTATCCCATTTGGGACCATATTTCAATAAGTCTTTCTTCACACTTCTAAACATTCTTCATCCATCTCTAGGGCTTGTAATCAATCAAATTCATTGTATTATAATATAATATAACCGAAAATAACTTTATACAAGCCATTTACTGCCTCAAAGCATTGGTTGTGGGTTCTTTTCCCATTTGGGATAAGATTTCAATAACTCTTTCTTCACACTTCTAAACATTCTTCATCCATCTCTAGGACTTGTAATCAATCAAATTCATTGTATTATAACATATTCTAACCCAAAATAACTTTATACAAGCCATTTACTGCCTCAAAGCATTGGTTTTGGGTTTTTATCCCATTTCGGACCAGATTTCAATAAGTCTTTCTTCACACTTCTAAACATTCTTCATACACCTCTAGGGCTTGTAATCAATCAAATTCATTGTATTATAACATATTCTAACCAAAAATAACTTTATACAAGCCATTTACAGCCTCAAAGCATTGGTTGTGGGTTCTTATCCCATTTGGGACCAGATTTCAATAAGTCTTTCTTCACACTTCTAAACATTCTTCATCCATCTCTAGCACTTGTAATCAATCAACTTCATTGTATTATAACATATTCTAACCCAAAGTAACTTTATACAAGCCATTTACTGCCTCAAAGCATTGTTTGTGTGTTCTTATCCCATTTGGTACAAGATTTCAATAAGTCTTTCTTCACACTTCTAAACATTCTTCATTCATCTCTAGGACTTGTAATCAATCAAATTCATTGTATTATAACATATTCTAACCCAAAATAACTTTATACAAGCCATTTACTGCCTCAAAGCATTGGTTGTGGGTTCTTATCCCATTTGGGACTATATTTCAATAAGTCTTTCTTCACACTTCTAAACATTCTTCATCCATCTCTAGCACTTGTAATCAATCAAATTCATTGTATTATAACATATTCTAACCCAAAATAACTTTATACAATCCATTTACAGACTCAAAGCATTGGTTGTGGGTTCTTATCCCATTTGGGACCAAATTTCAACAAGTCTTTCTTCACACTTCTAAAGATTCTTCATCCATCTCTAGCGCTTGTAATCAATCAAATTCATTGTATTATAACATATTCTAACCCAAAATAACTAGATACAAGCCATTTACAGCCTCAAAGCATTGGTTGTGGGTTCTTATCTCATTTGGGACCAAATTTCAACAAGTCTTTCTTCACACTTCTAAACATTCTTCATCCATCTCTAGCGCTTGTAATCAATCAAATTCATTGTATTATAACATATTCTAACCCAAAATAACTTTATACAAGCCATTTACTGCTTCAAAGCATTGGTTGTGGGTTCTTATCCCATTTGGGACCAGATTTCAATAAGTCTTTTTCACACTTCTAAACATTCTTCATCCATCTCTAGAACTTGTAATCAATCAAATTCATTGTATTATAACATATTCTAACCCAAAATAACTTTATAATAGCCATTTACTGCCTCAAAGCATTGGTTGAGGGTTCTTATCCCATTTGGGACCAAATTTCAACAAGTCTTTCTTCACACTTCTAAACATTCTTCATCCATCTCTAGGACTTGTAATCAATCAAATTCATTGTATTATAACATAATATAACCGAAAATAACTTTATACAAGCCATTTACTGCCTCAAAGCATTGGTTGTGGGTTCTTATCCCATTTGGGACCAGATTTCAATAAGTATTTCTTCACACTTCTAAACATTCTTCATCCATCTCTAGCACTTGTAATCAATCAAATTCATTGTATTATAACATATTCTAACCCAAAATAACTTTATACAAGCCATTTACTGCCTCAAAGCATTGGTTGTGGGTTCTTATCCCATTTGGGACCAAATTTCAATAAGTCTTTCTTCACACTTCTAAACATTCTTCATGCATCTCTAGCACTTGGAATCAATCAAATTCATTATATTATAACATATTTTACCCCAAAATAACTCCCGACAAGCCATTTACTACCTCAAAGCATTGGTTGTGAGTTCGTATCCCATTTGGGACCAAATTTCAATAAGTCTCTCTTCACACTTTTAAATTTTCTTCATGCATCTCTAGCAATTGTAATCAATCAAATTCATTGTATTATAACATATTCTAACCCAAAATAACTTTATACAAGCCATTTACTGCCTCAAAGCATTGGTTGTGGGTTTTTATCCCATTTCGGACCAGATTTCAATAAGTCTTTCTTCACACTTCTAAACATTCTTCATCCACCTCTAGGGCTTGTAATCAATCAAATTCATTGTATTATAACATATTCTAACCCAAAATAACTTTATACAAGCCATTTACAGCCTCAAATCATTGGTTGTGGGTTCTTATCCCATTTGGGACCAGATTTCAATAAGTCTTTCTTCACACTTCTAAACATTCTTCATCCATCTCTAGGACTTGTAATCAATCAAATTCATTGTATTATAACATATTCTAACCCAAAATAACTTTATACAAGCCATTTACTGCCTCAAAGCATTGGTTGTGGGTTCTTATCCCATTTGGGACAAGATTTCAATAAGTATTTCTTCACACTTCTAAACATTCTTCATCCATCTCTAGCACTTGTAATCAATCAAATTCATTGTATTATAACATATTCTTACCCAAAATAACTTTATAAAATCCATTTACATACTCAAAGCATTGGTTGTGGGTTCTTATCCCATTTGGGACCAAATTTCAACAAGTCTTTCTTCACACTTCTAAAGATTCTTCATCCATCTCTAGCACTTGTAATCAATCAAATTCGTTGTATTATAACATATTTTAACCCAAAATAACTTTATACAAGCCATTCCCTGCCTCAAAGCATTGGTTGTGGGTTCTTATCCCATTTGGGACAAGATTTCAATAAGTCTTTCTTCACACTTCTAAACATTCTTCATCCATCTCTAGGACTTGTAATCAATCAAATTCATTGTATTATAACATAGTCTAACCCAAAATAACTTTATACAAGCCATTTACTGCCTCAAAGCATTGGTTGTGGGTTCTTATCCCATTTGGGACCAGATTTCAATAAGTCTTTCATCACACTTTTAAACATTCTTCATCCCTCTCTAGGACTTGTAATCAATCAAATTCACTGTATTATAACATACTCTAACCGAAAATAACTTTATACAAGCCATTTACTGCCTCAAAGCAATGGTTGTGGGTTCTTATCCCATTTGGAACCAAATTTCAACAAGTCTTTCTTCGCATTTCTAAACATTCTTCATCCATCTCTTTGACTTTTAATCAATCAAATTCATTGTATTATAACATATTCTAACCCAAAATAACTCTATACCAGCCATTTACTGCCTCAAAGCAATGGTTGTGGGTTCTTATCCCATTTGGGACCAAATTTCAACAAGTCTTTCTCCACACTTCTAAACATTCTTCATCCATCTCTAGCACTTGTAATCAATCAAATTCATTGTATTATAACATATTCTAACCCAAAATAACTTTATACCAGCCATTTACTGCCTCAAAGCATTGGTTGTGGGTTCTTATCCCATTTGGGACAAGATTTCAATAAGTCTTTCTTCACACTTCTAAACATTCTTCATCCATCTCTAGGACTTGTAATCAATCAAATTCATTGTATTATAACATATTCTAACCCAAAATAACTTTATACAAGCCATTTACTGCCTCAAAGCATTGGTTGTGGGTTCTTATCCCATTTCGGACCAGATTTCAATAAGTCTTTCTTCACACTTCTAAACATTCTTCATCCACCTCTAGGGCTTGTAATCAATCAAATTCATTGTATTATAACATATTCTAACCCAAAATAACTTTATACAAGCCATTTACAGCCTCAAATCATTGGTTGTGGGTTCTTATCCCATTTGGGACCAGATTTCAATAAGTCTTTCTTCACACTTCTAAACATTCTTCACACTTCTAAACATTCTTCATCCATCTCTAGCACTTGTAATCAATCAATTTCATTGTATTATAACATATTCTAACCCAAAGTAACTTTATACAAGCCATTTACTGCCTCAAAGCATTGGTTGTGGGTTTTTATCCCATTTGGGACCAAATTTCAACAAGTCTTTCTTCACACTTCTAAACATTCTTCATCCATCTCTAGGACTTGTAATCAATCAAATTCATTGTATTATAACATATTCTAACCCAAAATAACTTTATACAAGCCATTTACTGCCTCAAAGCATTGGTTGTGGGTTCTTATCCCATTTGGGACCAGATTTCAATAAGTCTTACTTCACACTTCTAAACATTCTTCATCCATCTCTAGGACTTATAATCAATCAAATTCATTGTATTATAACATATTCTAACCCAAAATAACTTTATACAAGCCATTTACTGCCTCAAAGCATTGGTTGTGGGTTCTTATCCCATTTGGGACCAGATTTCAGTAAGTATTTCTTCACACTTCTAAACATTCTTCATCCATCTCTAGGACTTGTAATCAATCAAATTCATTGTATTATAACATATTATAACCCAAAATAACTTTATACAAGCCATTTACAACCTCAAAGCATTGGTTGTGGGTTCTTATCCCATTTGGGACAAGATTTCAATAAGTCTTTCTTCACACTTCTAAACATTCTTCATCCATCTCTAGGACTTGTAATCAATCAAATTCATTGTATTATAACATATTCTAACCCAAAATAACTTTATACAAGCAATTTACTGCCTCAAAGCATTGGTTGTGGGTTTTTATCCCATTTCGGACCAGATTTCAATAAGTCTTTCTTCACACTTCTAAACATTCTTCATCCACCTCTAGGGCTTGTAATCAATCAAATTCATTGTATTATAACATATTCTAACCCAAAATAACTTTATACAAGCCATTTACAGCCTCAAATCATTGGTTGTGGGTTCTTATCCCATTTGGGACCAGATTTCAATAAGTCTTTCTTCACACTTCTAAACATTCTTCATCCATCTCTAGGACTTGTAATCAATCAAATTCATTGTATTATAACATATTTTAACCCAAAATAACTTTATACAAGCCATTTACTGCCTCAAAGCATTGGTTGTGGGTTCTTATCCCATTTGGGACCAGATTTCAATAAGTATTTCTTCACACTTCTAAACATTCTTCATCCATCTCTAGCACTTGTAATCAATCAAATTCATTGTATTATAACATATTCTAACCCAAAATAACTTTATAAAATCCATTTACAGACTCAAAGCATTGGTTGTGGGTTCTTATCCCATTTGGGACCAAATTTCAACAAGTCTTTCTTCACACTTCTAAAGAATCTTCATCCATCTCTAGCACTTGTAATCAATCAAATTCGTTGTATTATAACATATTTTAACCCAAAATAACTAGATACAAGCCATTTACAACCTCAAAGCATTGGTTGTGGGTTCTTATCCCATTTGGGACAAGATTTCAATAAGTCTTTCTTCACACTTCTAAACATTCTTCATCCATCTCTAGGACTTGTAATCAATCAAATTCATTGTATTATAACATATTCTAACCCAAAATAACTTTATACTAGCCATTTCCAGCCTCAAAGCATTGGTTGTGGGTTCTTATCCCATTTGGGACCAGATTTCAATAAGTCTTTCTTCACACTTCTAAACATTCTTCATCCACCTCTAGGGCTTGTAATCAATCAACTTCATTGTATTATATCATATTCTAACCCAAAATAACTTTATACAATCCATTTACAGCCATAAAGCATTGGTTGTGGGTTCTTATCCCATTTGGGACCATATTTCAATAAGTCTTTCTTCACACTTCTAAACATTCTTCATCCATCTCTAGGGCTTGTAATCAATCAAATTCATTGTATTATAATATAATATAACCGAAAATAACTTTATACAAGCCATTTACTGCCTCAAAGCATTGGTTGTGGGTTCTTTTCCCATTTGGGATAAGATTTCAATAACTCTTTCTTCACACTTCTAAACATTCTTCATCCATCTCTAGGACTTGTAATCAATCAAATTCATTGTATTATAACATATTCTAACCCAAAATAACTTTATACAAGCCATTTACTGCCTCAAAGCATTGGTTTTGGGTTTTTATCCCATTTCGGACCAGATTTCAATAAGTCTTTCTTCACACTTCTAAACATTCTTCATACACCTCTAGGGCTTGTAATCAATCAAATTCATTGTATTATAACATATTCTAACCAAAAATAACTTTATACAAGCCATTTACAGCCTCAAAGCATTGGTTGTGGGTTCTTATCCCATTTGGGACCAGATTTCAACAAGTCTTTCTTCACACTTCTAAACATTCTTCATCCATCTCTAGCACTTGTAATCAATCAACTTCATTGTATTATAACATATTCTAACCCAAAGTAACTTTATACAAGCCATTTACTGCCTCAAAGCATTGTTTGTGTGTTCTTATCCCATTTGGTACAAGATTTCAATAAGTCTTTCTTCACACTTCTAAACATTCTTCATCCATCTCTAGGACTTGTAATCAATCAAATTCATTGTATTATAACATATTCTAACCCAAAATAACTTTATACAAGCCATTTACTGCCTCAAAGCATTGGTTGTGGGTTCTTATCCCATTTGGGACTATATTTCAATAAGTCTTTCTTCACACTTCTAAACATTCTTCATCCATCTCTAGCACTTGTAATCAATCAAATTCATTGTATTATAACATATTCTAACCCAAAATAACTTTATACAATCTATTTACAGACTCAAAGCATTGGTTGTGGGTTTTTATCCCATTTCGGACCAGATTTCAATAAGTCTTTCTTCACACTTCTAAACATTCTTCATCCACCTCTAGGGCTTGTAATCAATCAAATTCATTGTATTATAACATATTCTAACCCAAAATAACTAGATACAAGCCATTTACAGCCTCAAAGCATTGGTTGTGGGTTCTTATCTCATTTGGGACCAAATTTCAACAAGTCTTTCTTCACACTTCTAAACATTCTTCATCCATCTCTAGCGCTTGTAATCAATCAAATTCATTGTATTATAACATATTCTAACCCAAAATAACTTTATACAAGCCATTTACTGCTTCAAAGCATTGGTTGTGGGTTCTTATCCCATTTGGGACCAGATTTCAATAAGTCTTTTTCACACTTCTAAACATTCTTCATCCATCTCTAGAACTTGTAATCAATCAAATTCATTGTATTATAACATATTCTAACCCAAAATAACTTTATAATAGCCATTTACTGCCTCAAAGCATTGGTTGAGGGTTCTTATCCCATTTGGGACCAAATTTCAACAAGTCTTTCTTCACACTTCTAAACATTCTTCATCCATCTCTAGGACTTGTAATCAATCAAATTCATTGTATTATAACATAATATAACCGAAAATAACTTTATACAAGCCATTTACTGCCTCAAAGCATTGGTTGTGGGTTCTTATCCCATTTGGGACCAGATTTCAATAAGTATTTCTTCACACTTCTAAACATTCTTCATCCATCTCTAGCACTTGTAATCAATCAAATTCATTGTATTATAACATATTCTAACCCAAAATAACTTTATAAAATCCATTTACAGACTCAAAGCATTGGTTGTGGGTTCTTATCCCATTTGGGACCAAATTTCAACAAGTCTTTCTTCACACTTCTAAAGAATCTTCATCCATCTCTAGCACTTGTAATCAATCAAATTCGTTGTATTATAACATATTTTAACCCAAAATAACTAGATACAAGCCATTTACAACCTCAAAGCATTGGTTGTGGGTTCTTATCCCATTTGGGACAAGATTTCAATAAGTCTTTCTTCACACTTCTAAACATTCTTCATCCATCTCTAGGACTTGTAATCAATCAAATTCATTGTATTATAACATATTCTAACCCAAAATAACTTTATACTAGCCATTTCCAGCCTCAAAGCATTGGTTGTGGGTTCTTATCCCATTTGGGACCAGATTTCAATAAGTCTTTCTTCACACTTCTAAACATTCTTCATCCACCTCTAGGGCTTGTAATCAATCAACTTCATTGTATTATATCATATTCTAACCCAAAATAACTTTATACAAGCCATTTACAGCCATAAAGCATTGGTTGTGGGTTCTTATCCCATTTGGGACCATATTTCAAAAAGTCTTTCTTCACACTTCTAAACATTCTTCATCCATCTCTAGGGCTTGTAATCAATCAAATTCATTGTATTATAATATAATATAACCGAAAATAACTTTATACAAGCCATTTACTGCCTCAAAGCATTGGTTGTGGGTTCTTTTCCCATTTGGGATAAGATTTCAATAACTCTTTCTTCACACTTCTAAACATTCTTCATCCATCTCTAGGACTTGTAATCAATCAAATTCATTGTATTATAACATATTCTAACCCAAAATAACTTTATACAAGCCATTTACTGCCTCAAAGCATTGGTTTTGGGTTTTTATCCCATTTCGGACCAGATTTCAATAAGTCTTTCTTCACACTTCTAAACATTCTTCATACACCTCTAGGGCTTGTAATCAATCAAATTCATTGTATTATAACATATTCTAACCAAAAATAACTTTATACAAGCCATTTACAGCCTCAAAGCATTGGTTGTGGGTTCTTATCCCATTTGGGACCAGATTTCAATAAGTCTTTCTTCACACTTCTAAACATTCTTCATCCATCTCTAGCACTTGTAATCAATCAACTTCATTGTATTATAACATATTCTAACCCAAAGTAACTTTATACAAGCCATTTACTGCCTCAAAGCATTGTTTGTGTGTTCTTATCCCATTTGGTACAAGATTTCAATAAGTCTTTCTTCACACTTCTAAACATTCTTCATCCATCTCTAGGACTTGTAATCAATCAAATTCATTGTATTATAACATATTCTAACCCAAAATAACTTTATACAAGCCATTTACTGCCTCAAAGCATTGGTTGTGGGTTCTTATCCCATTTGGGACTATATTTCAATAAGTCTTTCTTCACACTTCTAAACATTCTTCATCCATCTCTAGCACTTGTAATCAATCAAATTCATTGTATTATAACATATTCTAACCCAAAATAACTTTATACAATCTATTTACAGACTCAAAGCATTGGTTGTGGGTTTTTATCCCATTTCGGACCAGATTTCAATAAGTCTTTCTTCACACTTCTAAACATTCTTCATCCACCTCTAGGGCTTGTAATCAATCAAATTCATTGTATTATAACATATTCTAACCCAAAATAACTAGATACAAGCCATTTACAGCCTCAAAGCATTGGTTGTGGGTTCTTATCTCATTTGGGACCAAATTTCAACAAATCTTTCTTCACACTTCTAAACATTCTTCATCCATCTCTAGCGCTTGTAATCAATCAAATTCATTGTATTATAACATATTCTAACCCAAAATAACTTTATACAAGCCATTTACTGCTTCAAAGCATTGGTTGTGGGTTCTTATCCCATTTGGGACCAGATTTCAATAAGTCTTTTTCACACTTCTAAACATTCTTCATTCATCTCTAGAACTTGTAATCAATCAAATTCATTGTATTATAACATATTCTAACCCAAAATAACTTTATAATAGCCATTTACTGCCTCAAAGCATTGGTTGAGGGTTCTTATCCCATTTGGGACCAAATTTCAACAAGTCTTTCTTCACACTTCTAAACAATCTTCATCCATCTCTAGGACTTGTAATCAATCAAATTCATTGTATTATAACATAATATAACCGAAAATAACTTTATACAAGCCATTTACTGCCTCAAAGCATTGGTTGTGGGTTCTTATCCCATTTGGGACCAGATTTCAATAAGTATTTCTTCACACTTCTAAACATTCTTCATCCATCTCTAGCACTTGTAATCAATCAAATTCATTGTATTATAACATATTCTAACCCAAAATAACTTTATAAAATCCATTTACAGACTCAAAGCATTGGTTGTGGGTTCTTATCCCATTTGGGACCAAATTTCAACAAGTCTTTCTTCACACTTCTAAAGATTCTTCATCCATCTCTAGCACTTGTAATCAATCAAATTCGTTGTATTATAACATATTTTAACCCAAAATAACTAGATACAAGCCATTTACAACCTCAAAGCATTGGTTGTGGGTTCTTATCCCATTTGGGACAAGATTTCAATAAGTCTTTCTTCACACTTCTAAACATTCTTCATCCATCTCTAAGACTTGTAATCAATCAAATTCATTGTATTATAACATATTCTAACCCAAAATAACTTTATACAAGCAATTTACTGCCTCAAAGCATTGGTTGTGGGTTTTTATCCCATTTCGGACCAGATTTCAATAAGTCTTTCTTCACACTTCTAAACATTCTTCATCCACCTCTAGGGCTTGTAATCAATCAAATTCATTGTATTATAATATATTCTAACCCAAAATAACTTTATACAAGCCATTTACAGCCTCAAATCATTGGTTGTGGGTTCTTATCCCATTTGGGACCAGATTTCAATAAGTCTTTCTTCACACTTCTACACATTCTTCATCCATCTCTAGGACTTGTAATCAATCAAATTCATTGTATTATAACATATTCTAACCCAAAATAACTTTATACAAGCCATTTACTGCCTCAAAGCATTGGTTGTGGGTTCTTATCCCATTTGGGACAAGATTTCAATAAGTATTTCTTCACACTTCTAAACATTCTTCATCCATCTCTAGCACTTGTAATAAATCAAATTCATTGTATTATAACATATTCTTACCCAAAATAACTTTATAAAATCCATTTACATACTCAAAGCATTGGTTGTGGGTTCTTATCCCATTTGGGACCAAATTTCAACAAGTCTTTCTTCACACTTCTAAAGATTCTTCATCCATCTCTAGCACTTGTAATCAATCAAATTCGTTGTATTATAACATATTTTAACCCAAAATAACTAGATACAAGCCATTTACAACCTCAAAGCATTGGTTGTGGGTTCTTATCCCATTTGGGACAAGATTTCAATAAGTCTTTCTTCACACTTCTAAACATTCTTCATCCATCTCTAGGACTTGTAATCAATCAAATTCATTGTATTATAACATAGTCTAACCCAAAATAACTTTATACAAGCCATTTACTGCCTCAAAGCATTGGTTGTGGGTTCTTATCCCATTTGGGACCAGATTTCAATAAGTCTTTCTTCACACTTCTAAACATTCTTCATCCATCTCTAGGACTTGTAATCAATCAAATTCATTGTATTATAACATAATCTAACCCAAAATAACTTTATACAAGCCGTTTACTGCCTCAAAGCATTGGTTGTGGGTTCTTATCCCATTTGGGACCAGATTTCAACAAGTCTTTCTTCACACTTCTAAACATTCTTCATCCATCTCTAGGACTTTTAATCAATCAAATTCATTGTATTATAACATATTCTAACCCAAAATAACTTTATACCAGCCATTTACTGCCTCAAAGCATTGGTTGTGGGTTCTTATCCCATTTGGGACCAGATTTCAACAAGTCTTTCTTCACACTTCTAAACATTCTTCATCCATCTCTAGAACTTGTAATCAATCAAATTCATTGTATTATAACATATTCTAACCCAAAATAACTTTATACCAGCCATTTACTGCCTCAAAGCATTGGTTGTGGGTTCTTATCCCATTTGGGACAAGATTTCAATAAGTCTTTCTTCACACTTCTAAACATTCTTCATCCATCTCTAGGACTTGTAATCAATCAAATTCATTGTATTATAACATATTCTAACCCAAAATAACTTTATACAAGCCATTTACTGCCTCAAAGCATTGGTTGTGGGTTTTTATCCCATTTCGGACCAGATTTCAATAAGTCTTTCTTCACACTTCTAAACATTCTTCATCCACCTCTAGGGCTTGTAATCAATCAAATTCATTGTATTATAACATATTCTAACCCAAAATAACTTTATACAAGCCATTTACAGCCTCAAATCATTGGTTGTGGGTTCTTATCCCATTTGGGACCAGATTTCAATAAGTCTTTCTTCACACTTCTAAACATTCTTCACACTTCTAAACATTCTTCATCCATCTCTAGCACTTGTAATCAATCAATTTCATTGTATTATAACATATTCTAACCCAAAGTAACTTTATACAAGCCATTTACTGCCTCAAAGCATTGGTTGTGGGTTTTTATCCCATTTGGGACCAAATTTCAACAAGTCTTTCTTCACACTTCTAAACATTCTTCATCCATCTCTAGGACTTGTAATCAATCAAATTCATTGTATTATAACATATTCTAACCCAAAATAACTTTATACAAGCCATTTACTGCCTCAAAGCATTGGTTGTGGGTTCTTATCCCATTTGGGACCAGATTTCAATAAGTCTTGCTTCACACTTCTAAACATTCTTCATCCATCTCTAGGACTTATAATCAATCAAATTCATTGTATTATAACATATTCTAACCCAAAATAACTTTATACAAGCCATTTACTGCCTCAAAGCATTGGTTGTGGGTTCTTATCCCATTTGGGACCAGATTTCAGTAAGTATTTCTTCACACTTCTAAACATTCTTCATCCATCTCTAGGACTTGTAATCAATCAAATTCATTGTATTATAACATATTATAACCCAAAATAACTTTATACAAGCCATTTACAACCTCAAAGCATTGGTTGTGGGTTCTTATCCCATTTGGGACAAGATTTCAATAAGTCTTTCTTCACACTTCTAAACATTCTTCATCCATCTCTAGGACTTGTAATCAATCAAATTCATTGTATTATAACATATTCTAACCCAAAATAACTTTATACAAGCAATTTACTGCCTCAAAGCATTGGTTGTGGGTTTTTATCCCATTTCGGACCAGATTTCAATAAGTCTTTCTTCACACTTCTAAACATTCTTCATCCACCTCTAGGGCTTGTAATCAATCAAATTCATTGTATTATAACATATTCTAACCCAAAATAACTTTATACAAGCCATTTACAGCCTCAAATCATTGGTTGTGGGTTCTTATCCCATTTGGGACCAGATTTCAATAAGTCTTTCTTCACACTTCTAAACATTCTTCATCCATCTCTAGGACTTGTAATCAATCAAATTCATTGTATTATAACATATTCTAACCCAAAATAACTTTATACAAGCCATTTACTGCCTCAAAGCATTGGTTGTGGGTTCTTATCCCATTTGGGACAAGATTTCAATAAGTATTTATTCACACTTCTAAACATTCTTCATCCATCTCTAGCACTTGTAATCAATCAAATTCATTGTATTATAACATATTCTAACCCAAAATAACTTTATAAAATCCATTTACAGACTCAAAGCATTGGTTGTGGGTTCTTATCCCATTTGGGACCAAATTTCAACAAGTCTTTCTTCACACTTCTAAAGATTCTTCATCCATCTCTAGCACTTGTAATCAATCAAATTCGTTGTATTATAACATATTTTAACCCAAAATAACTAGATACAAGCCATTTACAACCTCAAAGCATTGGTTGTGGGTTCTTATCCCATTTGGGACAAGATTTCAATAAGTCTTTCTTCACACTTCTAAACATTCTTCATCCATCTCTAGGACTTGTAATCAATCAAATTCATTGTATTATAACATATTCTAACCCAAAATAACTTTATACAAGCCATTTACTGCCTCAAAGCATTGGTTCTGGGTTTTTATCCCATTTCGGACCAGATTTCAATAAGTCTTTCTTCACACTTCTAAACATTCTTCATCCACCTCTAGGGCTTGTAATCAATCAAATTCATTGTATTATAACATATTCTAACCCAAAATAACTTTATACAAGCCATTTACAGCCTCAAATCATTGGTTGTGGGTTCTTATCCCATTTGGGACCAGATTTCAATAAGTCTTTCTTCACACTTCTAAACATTCTTCATCCATCTCTAGGACTTGTAATCAATCAAATTCATTGTATTATAACATATTCTAACCCAAAATAACTTTATACAAGCCATTTACTGCCTCAAAGCATTGGTTGTGGGTTCTTATCCCATTTGGGACAAGATTTCAATAAGTATTTATTCACACTTCTAAACATTCTTCATCCATCTCTAGCACTTGTAATCAATCAAATTCATTGTATTATAACATATTCTAACCCAAAATAACTTTATAAAATCCATTTACAGACTCAAAGCATTGGTTGTGGGTTCTTATCCCATTTGGGACCAAATTTCAACAAGTCTTTCTTCACACTTCTAAAGATTCTTCATCCATCTCTAGCACTTGTAATCAATCAAATTCGTTGTATTATAACATATTTTAACCCAAAATAACTAGATACAAGCCATTTACAACCTCAAAGCATTGGTTGTGGGTTCTTATCCCATTTGGGACAAGATTTCAATAAGTCTTTCTTCACACTTCTAAACATTCTTCATCCATCTCTAGGACTTGTAATCAATCAAATTCATTGTATTATAACATATTCTAACCCAAAATAACTTTATACAAGCCATTTACTGCCTCAAAGCATTGGTTGTGGGTTTTTATCCCATTTCGGACCAGATTTCAATAAGTCTTTCTTCACACTTCTAAACATTCTTCATCCACCTCTAGGGCTTGTAATCAATCAAATTCATTGTATTATAACATATTCTAACCCAAAATAACTTTATACAAGCCATTTACTGCCTCAAAGCATTGGTTGTGGGTTCTTATCCCATTTGGGACCAGATTTCAATAAGTCTTTCTTCACACTTCTAAACATTCTTCACACTTCTAAACATTCTTCATCCATCTCTAGCACTTGTAATCAATCAATTTCATTGTATTATAACATATTCTAACCCAAAGTAACTTTATACAAGCCATTTACTGCCTCAAAGCATTGGTTGTGGGTTTTTATCCCATTTGGGACCAAATTTCAACAAGTCTTTCTTCACACTTCTAAACATTCTTCATCCATCTCTAGGACTTGTAATCAATCAAATTCATTGTATTATAACATATTCTAACCCAAAATAACTTTATACAAGCCATTTACTGCCTCAAAGCATTGGTTGTGGGTTCTTATCCCATTTGGGACCAGATTTCAATAAGTCTTGCTTCACACTTCTAAACATTCTTCATCCATCTCTAGGACTTATAATCAATCAAATTCATTGTATTATAACATATTCTAACCCAAAATAACTTTATACAAGCCATTTACTGCCTCAAAGCATTGGTTGTGGGTTCTTATCCCATTTGGGACCAGATTTCAGTAAGTATTTCTTCACACTTCTAAACATTCTTCATCCATCTCTAGGACTTGTAATCAATCAAATTCATTGTATTATAACATATTATAACCCAAAATAACTTTATACAAGCCATTTACAACCTCAAAGCATTGGTTGTGGGTTCTTATCCCATTTGGGACAAGATTTCAATAAGTCTTTCTTCACACTTCTAAACATTCTTCATCCATCTCTAGGACTTGTAATCAATCAAATTCATTGTATTATAACATATTCTAACCCAAAATAACTTTATACAAGCAATTTACTGCCTCAAAGCATTGGTTGTGGGTTTTTATCCCATTGCGGACCAGATTTCAATAAGTCTTTTTTCACACTTCTAAACATTCTTCATCCACCTCTAGGGCTTGTAATCAATCAAATTCATTGTATTATAACATATTCTAACCCAAAATAACTTTATACAAGCCATTTACAGCCTCAAATCATTGGTTGTGGGTTCTTATCCCATTTGGGACCAGATTTCAATAAGTCTTTCTTCACACTTCTAAACATTCTTCATCCATCTCTAGGACTTGTAATCAATCAAATTCATTGTATTATAACATATTCTAACCCAAAATAACTTTATACAAGCCATTTACTGCCTCAAAGCATTGGTTGTGGGTTCTTATCCCATTTGGGACAAGATTTCAATAAGTATTTATTCACACTTCTAAACATTCTTCATCCATCTCTAGCACTTGTAATCAATCAAATTCATTGTATTATAACATATTCTAACCCAAAATAACTTTATAAAATCCATTTACAGACTCAAAGCATTGGTTGTGGGTTCTTATCCCATTTGGGACCAAATTTCAACAAGTCTTTCTTCACACTTCTAAAGATTCTTCATCCATCTCTAACACTTGTAATCAATCAAATTCGTTGTATTATAACATATTTTAACCCAAAATAACTAGATACAAGCCATTTACAACCTCAAAGCATTGGTTGTGGGTTCTTATCCCATTTGGGACAAGATTTCAATAAGTCTTTCTTCACACTTCTAAACATTCTTCATCCATCTCTAGGACTTGTAATCAATCAAATTCATTGTATTATAACATATTCTAACCCAAAATAACTTTATACAAGCCATTTACTGCCTCAAAGCATTGGTTGTGGGTTCTTATCCCATTTGGGACCAGATTTCAATAAGTCTTTCTTCACACTTCTAAACATTCTTCATCCATCTCTAGGACTTGTAATCAATCAAATTCATTGTATTATAACATAATCTAACCCAAAATAAATTTATACAAGCCGTTTACTGCCTCAAAGCATTGGTTGTGGGTTCTTATCCCATTTGGGACCAGATTTCAACAAGTCTTTCTTCACACTTCTAAACATTCTTCATCCATCTCTAGGACTTTTAATCAATCAAATTCATTGTATTATAACATATTCTAACCCAAAATAACTTTATACCAGCCATTTACTGCCTCAAAGCATTGGTTGTGGGTTCTTATCCCATTTGGGACCAGATTTCAACAAGTCTTTCTTCACACTTCTAAACATTCTTCATCCATCTCTAGAACTTGTAATCAATCAAATTCATTGTATTATAACATATTCTAACCCAAAATAACTTTATACCAGCCATTTACTGCCTCAAAGCATTGGTTGTGGGTTCTTATCCCATTTGGGACAAGATTTCAATAAGTCTTTCTTCACACTTCTAAACATTCTTCATCCATCTCTAGGACTTGTAATCAATCAAATTCATTGTATTATAACATATTCTAACCCAAAATAACTTTATACAAGCCATTTACTGCCTCAAAGCATTGGTTGTGGGTTCTTATCCCATTTGGGACCAGATTTCAATAAGTCTTGCTTCACACTTCTAAACATTCTTCATCCATCTCTAGGACTTATAATCAATCAAATTCATTGTATTATAACATATTCTAACCCAAAATAACTTTATACAAGCCATTTACTGCCTCAAAGCATTGGTTGTGGGTTCTTATCCCATTTGGGACCAGATTTCAGTAAGTATTTCTTCACACTTCTAAACATTCTTCATCCATCTCTAGGACTTGTAATCAATCAAATTCATTGTATTATAACATATTATAACCCAAAATAACTTTATACAAGCCATTTACAACCTCAAAGCATTGGTTGTGGGTTCTTATCCCATTTGGGACAAGATTTCAATAAGTCTTTCTTCACACTTCTAAACATTCTTCATCCATCTCTAGGACTTGTAATCAATCAAATTCATTGTATTATAACATATTCTAACCCAAAATAACTTTATACAAGCAATTTACTGCCTCAAAGCATTGGTTGTGGGTTTTTATCCCATTTCGGACCAGATTTCAATAAGTCTTTCTTCACACTTCTAAACATTCTTCATCCACCTCTAGGGCTTGTAATCAATCAAATTCATTGTATTATAACATATTCTAACCCAAAATAACTTTATACAAGCCATTTACAGCCTCAAATCATTGGTTGTGGGTTCTTATCCCATTTGGGACCAGATTTCAATAAGTCTTTCTTCACACTTCTAAACATTCTTCATCCATCTCTAGGACTTGTAATCAATCAAATTCATTGTATTATAACATATTCTAACCCAAAATAACTTTATACAAGCCATTTACTGCCTCAAAGCATTGGTTGTGGGTTCTTATCCCATTTGGGACAAGATTTCAATAAGTATTTATTCACACTTCTAAACATTCTTCATCCATCTCTAGCACTTGTAATCAATCAAATTCATTGTATTATAACATATTCTAACCCAAAATAACTTTATAAAATCCATTTACAGACTCAAAGCATTGGTTGTGGGTTCTTATCCCATTTGGGACCAAATTTCAACAAGTCTTTCTTCACACTTCTAAAGATTCTTCATCCATCTCTAGCACTTGTAATCAATCAAATTCGTTGTATTATAACATATTTTAACCCAAAATAACTAGATACAAGCCATTTACAACCTCAAAGCATTGGTTGTGGGTTCTTATCCCATTTGGGACAAGATTTCAATAAGTCTTTCTTCACACTTCTAAACATTCTTCATCCATCTCTAGGACTTGTAATCAATCAAATTCATTGTATTATAACATATTCTAACCCAAAATAACTTTATACAAGCCATTTACTGCCTCAAAGCATTGGTTCTGGGTTTTTATCCCATTTCGGACCAGATTTCAATAAGTCTTTCTTCACACTTCTAAACATTCTTCATCCACCTCTAGGGCTTGTAATCAATCAAATTCATTGTATTATAACATATTCTAACCCAAAATAACTTTATACAAGCCATTTACAGCCTCAAATCATTGGTTGTGGGTTCTTATCCCATTTGGGACCAGATTTCAATAAGTCTTTCTTCACACTTCTAAACATTCTTCATCCATCTCTAGGACTTGTAATCAATCAAATTCATTGTATTATAACATATTCTAACCCAAAATAACTTTATACAAGCCATTTACTGCCTCAAAGCATTGGTTGTGGGTTCTTATCCCATTTGGGACAAGATTTCAATAAGTATTTATTCACACTTCTAAACATTCTTCATCCATCTCTAGCACTTGTAATCAATCAAATTCATTGTATTATAACATATTCTAACCCAAAATAACTTTATAAAATCCATTTACAGACTCAAAGCATTGGTTGTGGGTTCTTATCCCATTTGGGACCAAATTTCAACAAGTCTTTCTTCACACTTCTAAAGATTCTTCATCCATCTCTAGCACTTGTAATCAATCAAATTCGTTGTATTATAACATATTTTAACCCAAAATAACTAGATACAAGCCATTTACAACCTCAAAGCATTGGTTGTGGGTTCTTATCCCATTTGGGACAAGATTTCAATAAGTCTTTCTTCACACTTCTAAACATTCTTCATCCATCTCTAGGACTTGTAATCAATCAAATTCATTGTATTATAACATATTCTAACCCAAAATAACTTTATACAAGCCATTTACTGCCTCAAAGCATTGGTTGTGGGTTTTTATCCCATTTCGGACCAGATTTCAATAAGTCTTTCTTCACACTTCTAAACATTCTTCATCCACCTCTAGGGCTTGTAATCAATCAAATTCATTGTATTATAACATATTCTAACCCAAAATAACTTTATACAAGCCATTTACTGCCTCAAAGCATTGGTTGTGGGTTCTTATCCCATTTGGGACCAGATTTCAATAAGTCTTTCTTCACACTTCTAAACATTCTTCACACTTCTAAACATTCTTCATCCATCTCTAGCACTTGTAATCAATCAATTTCATTGTATTATAACATATTCTAACCCAAAGTAACTTTATACAAGCCATTTACTGCCTCAAAGCATTGGTTGTGGGTTTTTATCCCATTTGGGACCAAATTTCAACAAGTCTTTCTTCACACTTCTAAACATTCTTCATCCATCTCTAGGACTTGTAATCAATCAAATTCATTGTATTATAACATATTCTAACCCAAAATAACTTTATACAAGCCATTTACTGCCTCAAAGCATTGGTTGTGGGTTCTTATCCCATTTGGGACCAGATTTCAATAAGTCTTGCTTCACACTTCTAAACATTCTTCATCCATCTCTAGGACTTATAATCAATCAAATTCATTGTATTATAACATATTCTAACCCAAAATAACTTTATACAAGCCATTTACTGCCTCAAAGCATTGGTTGTGGGTTCTTATCCCATTTGGGACCAGATTTCAGTAAGTATTTCTTCACACTTCTAAACATTCTTCATCCATCTCTAGGACTTGTAATCAATCAAATTCATTGTATTATAACATATTATAACCCAAAATAACTTTATACAAGCCATTTACAACCTCAAAGCATTGGTTGTGGGTTCTTATCCCATTTGGGACAAGATTTCAATAAGTCTTTCTTCACACTTCTAAACATTCTTCATCCATCTCTAGGACTTGTAATCAATCAAATTCATTGTATTATAACATATTCTAACCCAAAATAACTTTATACAAGCAATTTACTGCCTCAAAGCATTGGTTGTGGGTTTTTATCCCATTGCGGACCAGATTTCAATAAGTCTTTCTTCACACTTCTAAACATTCTTCATCCACCTCTAGGGCTTGTAATCAATCAAATTCATTGTATTATAACATATTCTAACCCAAAATAACTTTATACAAGCCATTTACAGCCTCAAATCATTGGTTGTGGGTTCTTATCCCATTTGGGACCAGATTTCAATAAGTCTTTCTTCACACTTCTAAACATTCTTCATCCATCTCTAGGACTTGTAATCAATCAAATTCATTGTATTATAACATATTCTAACCCAAAATAACTTTATACAAGCCATTTACTGCCTCAAAGCATTGGTTGTGGGTTCTTATCCCATTTGGGACAAGATTTCAATAAGTATTTATTCACACTTCTAAACATTCTTCATCCATCTCTAGCACTTGTAATCAATCAAATTCATTGTATTATAACATATTCTAACCCAAAATAACTTTATAAAATCCATTTACAGACTCAAAGCATTGGTTGTGGGTTCTTATCCCATTTGGGACCAAATTTCAACAAGTCTTTCTTCACACTTCTAAAGATTCTTCATCCATCTCTAACACTTGTAATCAATCAAATTCGTTGTATTATAACATATTTTAACCCAAAATAACTAGATACAAGCCATTTACAACCTCAAAGCATTGGTTGTGGGTTCTTATCCCATTTGGGACAAGATTTCAATAAGTCTTTCTTCACACTTCTAAACATTCTTCATCCATCTCTAGGACTTGTAATCAATCAAATTCATTGTATTATAACATATTCTAACCCAAAATAACTTTATACAAGCCATTTACTGCCTCAAAGCATTGGTTGTGGGTTCTTATCCCATTTGGGACCAGATTTCAATAAGTCTTTCTTCACACTTCTAAACATTCTTCATCCATCTCTAGGACTTGTAATCAATCAAATTCATTGTATTATAACATAATCTAACCCAAAATAAATTTATACAAGCCGTTTACTGCCTCAAAGCATTGGTTGTGGGTTCTTATCCCATTTGGGACCAGATTTCAACAAGTCTTTCTTCACACTTCTAAACATTCTTCATCCATCTCTAGGACTTTTAATCAATCAAATTCATTGTATTATAACATATTCTAACCCAAAATAACTTTATACCAGCCATTTACTGCCTCAAAGCATTGGTTGTGGGTTCTTATCCCATTTGGGACCAGATTTCAACAAGTCTTTCTTCACACTTCTAAACATTCTTCATCCATCTCTAGAACTTGTAATCAATCAAATTCATTGTATTATAACATATTCTAACCCAAAATAACTTTATACCAGCCATTTACTGCCTCAAAGCATTGGTTGTGGGTTCTTATCCCATTTGGGACAAGATTTCAATAAGTCTTTCTTCACACTTCTAAACATTCTTCATCCATCTCTAGGACTTGTAATCAATCAAATTCATTGTATTATAACATATTCTAACCCAAAATAACTTTATACAAGCCATTTACTACCTCAAAGCATTGGTTGTGGGTTTTTATCCCATTTCGGACCAGATTTCAATAAGTCTTTCTTCACACTTCTAAACATTCTTCATCCACCTCTAGGGCTTGTAATCAATCAAATTCATTGTATTATAACATATTCTAACCCAAAATAACTTTATACAAGCCATTTACAGCCTCAAATCATTGGTTGTGGGTTCTTATCCCATTTGGGACCAGATTTCAATAAGTCTTTCTTCACACTTCTAAACATTCTTCATCCATCTCTAGCACTTGTAATCAATCAACTTCATTGTATTATAACATATTCTAACCCAAAGTAACTTTATACAAGCCATTTACTGCCTCAAAGCATTGGTTGTGGGTTTTTATCCCATTTGGGACCAAATTTCAACAAGTCTTTCTTCACACTTCTAAACATTCTTCATCCATCTCTAGGACTTGTAATCAATCAAATTCATTGTATTATAACATATTCTAACCCAAAATAACTTTATACAAGCCATTTACTGCCTCAAAGCATTGGTTGTGGGTTCTTATCCCATTTGGGACCAGATTTCAATAAGTCTTGCTTCACACTTCTAAACATTCTTCATCCATCTCTAGGACTTATAATCAATCAAATTCATTGTATTATAACATATTCTAACCCAAAATAACTTTATACAAGCCATTTACTGCCTCAAAGCATTGTTTGTGTGTTCTTATCCCATTTGGGACAAGATTTCAATAAGTCTTTCTTCACACTTCTAAACATTCTTCATCCATCTCTAGGACTTGTAATCAATCAAATTCATTGTATTATAACATAATCTAACCAAAAATAACTTTATACAAGCCATTTACTGCCTCAAAGCATTGGTTGTGGGTTCTTATCCCATTTGGGACCAGATTTCAATAAGTATTTCTTCACACTTCTAAACATTCTTCATCCATCTCTAGGACTTGTAATCAATCAAATTCATTGTATTATAACATATTCTAACCCAAAATAACTTTATACAAGCCATTTACTGCCTCAAAGTATTGGTTGTGGGTTCTTATCCCATTTGGGATAAGATTTCAATAAGTATTTCTTCACACTTCTAAACATTCTTCATCTATCTCTAGCACTTGTAATCAATCAAATTCATTGTATTATAACATATTCTAACCCAAAATAACTTTATAAAATCCATTTACAGAATCAAAGCATTGGTTGTGGGTTCTTATCCCATTTGGGACCAAATTTCAACAAGTCTTTCTTCACACTTCTAAAGATTCTTCATCCATCTCTAGCACTTGTAATCAATCAAATTCGTTGTATTATAACATATTTTAACCCAAAATAACTAGATACAAGCCATTTACAACCTCAAAGCATTGGTTGTGGGTTCTTATCCCATTTGGGACAAGATTTCAATAAGTCTTTCTTCACACTTCTAAACATTCTTCATCCATCTCTAGGACTTGTAATCAATCAAATTCATTGTATTATAACATATTCTAACCCAAAATAACTTTATACAAGCCATTTACTGCCTCAAAGCATTGGTTCTGGGTTTTTATCCCATTTCGGACCAGATTTCAATAAGTCTTTCTTCACACTTCTAAACATTCTTCATCCACCTCTAGGGCTTGTAATCAATCAAATTCATTGTATGATAACATATTCTAACCCAAAATAACTTTATACAAGCCATTTACTGCCTCAAAGCATTGGTTGTGGGTTCTTATCCCATTTGGGACAAGATTTCAATAAGTCTTTCTTCACACTTCTAAACATTCTTCATCCATCTCTAGGACTTGTAATCAATCAAATTCATTGTATTATAACATATTCTAACCCAAAATAACTTTATACAAGCCATTTACTGCCTCAAAGCATTGGTTGTGGGTTTTTATCCCATTTCGGACCAGATTTCAATAAGTCTTTCTTCACACTTCTAAACATTCTTCATCCACCTCTAGGGCTTGTAATCAATCAAATTCATTGTATTATAACATATTCTAACCCAAAATAACTTTATACAAGCCATTTACTGCCTCAAAGCATTGGTTGTGGGTTCTTATCCCATTTGGGACCAGATTTCAGTAAGTATTTCTTCACACTTCTAAACATTCTTCATCCATCTCTAGGACTTGTAATCAATCAAATTCATTGTATTATAACATATTCTAACCCAAAATAACTTTATACAAGCCATTTCCAGCCTCAAAGCATTGGTTGTGGGTTCTTATCCCATTTGGGACCAGATTTCAATAAGTCTTTCTTCACACTTCTAAACATTCTTCATCCATCTCTAGGACTTGTAATCAATCAAATTCATTGTATTATAACATATTCTAACCCAAAATAACTTTATACAATCCATTTACAGACTCAAAGCATTGGTTGTGGGTTCTTATCCCATTTGGGACCAGATTTCAATAAGTCTTTCTTCACACTTCTAAACATTCTTCATCCATCTCTAGGACTTATAATCAATCAAAGTCATTGTATTATAACATATTCTAACCCAAAATAACTTTATACAAGCCATTTACTGCCTCAAAGCATTGGTTGTGGGTTCTTATCCCATTTGGGACCAGATTTCAGTAAGTATTTCTTCACACTTCTAAACATTCTTCATCCATCTCTAGGACTTGTAATCAATCAAATTCATTGTATTATAACATATTCTAACCCAAAATAACTTTATACAAGCCATTTACTACCTCAAAGCATTGGTTGTGGGTTTTTATCCCATTTCGGACCAGATTTCAATAAGTCTTTCTTCACACTTCTAAACATTCTTCATCCACCTCTAGGGCTTGTAATCAATCAAATTCATTGTATTATAACATATTCTAACCCAAAATAACTTTATACAAGCCATTTACAGCCTCAAATCATTGGTTGTGGGTTCTTATCCCATTTGGGACCAGATTTCAATAAGTCTTTCTTCACACTTCTAAACATTCTTCATCCATCTCTAGCACTTGTAATCAATCAACTTCATTGTATTATAACATATTCTAACCCAAAGTAACTTTATACAAGCCATTTACTGCCTCAAAGCATTGGTTGTGGGTTCTTATCCCATTTGGGACCAGATTTCAATAAGTCTTTCTTCACACTTCTAAACATTCTTCATCCATCTCTAGGACTTGTAATCAATCAAATTCATTGTATTATAACATATTCTAACCCAAAATAACTTTATACAATCCATTTACAGACTCAAAGCATTGGTTGTGGGTTCTTATCCCATTTGGGACCAGATTTCAATAAGTCTTTCTTCACACTTCTAAACATTCTTCATCCATCTCTAGGACTTATAATCAATCAAATTCATTGTATTATAACATATTCTAACCCAAAATAACTTTATACAAGCCATTTACTGCCTCAAAGCATTGTTTGTGTGTTCTTATCCCATTTGGGACAAGATTTCAATAAGTCTTTCTTCACACTTCTAAACATTCTTCATCCATCTCTAGGACTTGTAATCAATCAAATTCATTGTATTATAACATAATCTAACCAAAAATAACTTTATACAAGCCATTTACTGCCTCAAAGCATTGGTTGTGGGTTCTTATCCCATTTGGGACCAGATTTCAATAAGTATTTCTTCACACTTCTAAACATTCTTCATCCATCTCTAGGACTTGTAATCAATCAAATTCATTGTATTATAACATAATCTAACCCAAAATAACTTTATACAAGCCGTTTACTGCCTCAAAGCATTGGTTGTGGGTTCTTATCCCATTTGGGACCAGATTTCAACAAGTCTTTCTTCACACTTCTAAACATTCTTCATCCATCTCTAGGACTTTTAATCAATCAAATTCATTGTATTATAACATATTCTAACCCAAAATAACTTTATACCAGCCATTTACTGCCTCAAAGCATTGGTTGTGGGTTCTTATCCCATTTGGGACCAGATTTCAACAAGTCTTTCTTCACACTTCTAAACATTCTTCATCCATCTCTAGAACTTGTAATCAATCAAATTCATTGTATTATAACATATTCTAACCCAAAATAACTTTATACCAGCCATTTACTGCCTCAAAGCATTGGTTGTGGGTTCTTATTCCATTTGGGACAAGATTTCAATAAGTCTTTCTTCACACTTCTAAACATTCTTCATCCATCTCTAGGACTTGTAATCAATCAAATTCATTGTATTATAACATATTCTAACCCAAAATAACTTTATACAAGCCATTTACTACCTCAAAGCATTGGTTGTGGGTTTTTATCCCATTTCGGACCAGATTTCAATAAGTCTTTCTTCACACTTCTAAACATTCTTCATCCACCTCTAGGGCTTGTAATCAATCAAATTCATTGTATTATAACATATTCTAACCCAAAATAACTTTATACAAGCCATTTACAGCCTCAAATCATTGGTTGTGGGTTCTTATCCCATTTGGGACCAGATTTCAATAAGTCTTTCTTCACACTTCTAAACATTCTTCATCCATCTCTAGCACTTGTAATCAATCAACTTCATTGTATTATAACATATTCTAACCCAAAGTAACTTTATACAAGCCATTTACTGCCTCAAAGCATTGGTTGTGGGTTTTTATCCCATTTGGGACCAAATTTCAACAAGTCTTTCTTCACACTTCTAAACATTCTTCATCCATCTCTAGGACTTGTAATCAATCAAATTCATTGTATTATAACATATTCTAACCCAAAATAACTTTATACAAGCCATTTACTGCCTCAAAGCATTGGTTGTGGGTTCTTATCCCATTTGGGACCAGATTTCAATAAGTCTTGCTTCACACTTCTAAACATTCTTCATCCATCTCTAGGACTTATAATCAATCAAATTCATTGTATTATAACATATTCTAACCCAAAATAACTTTATACAAGCCATTTACTGCCTCAAAGCATTGGTTGTGGGTTCTTATCCCATTTGGGACCAGATTTCAGTAAGTATTTCTTCACACTTCTAAACATTCTTCATCCATCTCTAGGACTTGTAATCAATCAAATTCATTGTATTATAACATATTCTAACCCAAAATAACTTTATACAAGCCATTTCCAGCCTCAAAGCATTGATTGTGGGTTCTTATCCCATTTGGGACCAGATTTCAATAAGTCTTTCTTCACACTTCTAAACATTCTTCATCCATCTCTAGGACTTGTAATCAATCAAATTCATTGTATTATAACATATTCTAACCCAAAATAACTTTATACAATCCATTTACAGACTCAAAGCATTGGTTGTGGGTTCTTATCCCATTTGGGACCAGATTTCAATAAGTCTTTCTTCACACTTCTAAAGATTCTTCATCCATCTCTAGCACTTGTAATCAATCAAATTCATTGTATTATAACATATTCTAACCCAAAATAACTAGATACAAGCCATTTACAGCCTCAAAGCATTGGTTGTGGGTTCTTATCCCATTTGGGACAAGATTTCAATAAGTCTTTCTTCACACTTCTAAACATTCTTCATCCATCTCTAGGACTTGTAATCAATCAAATTCATTGTATTATAACATATTCTAACCCAAAATAACTTTATAGAAGCCATTTACTGCCTCAAAGCATTGGTTGTGGGTTTTTATCCTATTTCGGACCAGATTTCAATAAGTCTTTCTTCACACTTCTAAACATTCTTCATCCACCTCTAGGGCTTGTAATCAATCAAATTCATTGTATTATAACATATTCTAACCGAAAATAACTTTATACAAGCCATTTACAGCCTCAAAGCATTGGTTGTGGGTTCTTATCCCATTTGGGACCAGATTTCAATAAGTCTTTCTTCACACTTCTAAACATTCTTCATCCATCTCTAGCACTTGTAATCAATCAACTTCATTGTATTATAACATATTCTAACCGAAAGTAACTTTATACAAGCCATTTACTGCCTCAAAGCATTGTTTGTGTGTTCTTATCCCATTTGGGACAAGATTTCAATAAGTCTTTCTTCACACTTCTAAACATTCTTCATCCATCTCTAGGACTTGTAATCAATCAAATTCATTGTATTATAACATAATCTAACCAAAAATAACTTTATACAAGCCATTTACTGCCTCAAAGCATTGGTTGTGGGTTCTTATCCCATTTGGGACCAGATTTCAATAAGTATTTCTTCACACTTCTAAACATTCTTCATCCATCTCTAGGACTTGTAATCAATCAAATTCATTGTATTATAACATATTCTAACCCAAAATAACTTTATACAAGCCATTTACTGCCTCAAAGTATTGGTTGTGGGTTCTTATCCCATTTGGGACAAGATTTCAATAAGTATTTCTTCACACTTCTAAACATTCTTCATCTATCTCTAGCACTTGTAATCAATCAAATTCATTGTATTATAACATATTCTAACCCAAAATAACTTTATAAAATCCATTTACAGACTCAAAGCATTGGTTGTGGGTTCTTATCCCATTTGGGACCAAATTTCAACAAGTCTTTCTTCACACTTCTAAAGATTCTTCATCCATCTCTAGCACTTGTAATCAATCAAATTCGTTGTATTATAACATATTTTAACCCAAAATAACTAGATACAAGCCATTTACAACCTCAAAGCATTGGTTGTGGGTTCTTATCCCATTTGGGACAAGATTTCAATAAGTCTTTCTTCACACTTCTAAACATTCTTCATCCATCTCTAGGACTTGTAATCAATCAAATTCATTGTATTATAACATATTCTAACCCAAAATAACTTTATACAAGCCATTTACTGCCTCAAAGCATTGGTTCTGGGTTTTTATCCCATTTCGGACCAGATTTCAATAAGTCTTTCTTCACACTTCTAAACATTCTTCATCCACCTCTAGGGCTTGTAATCAATCAAATTCATTGTATTATAACATATTCTAACCCAAAATAACTTTATACTAGCCATTTACAGCCTCAAATCATTGGTTGTGGGTTCTTATCCCATTTGGGACCAGATTTCAATAAGTCTTTCTTCACACTTCTAAACATTCTTCATCCATCTCTAGCACTTGTAATCAATCAACTTCATTGTATTATAACATATTCTAACCCAAAGTAATTTTATACAAGCCATTTACTGCCTCAAAGCATTGGTTGTGGGTTTTTATCCCATTTGGGACCAAATTTCAACAAGTCTTTCTTCACACTTCTAAACATTCTTCATCCATCTCTAGGACTTGTAATCAATCAAATTCATTGTATTATAACATATTCTAACCCAAAATAACTTTATACAAGCCATTTACTGCCTCAAAGCATTGGTTGTGGGTTCTTATCCCATTTGGGACCAGATTTCAATAAGTCTTGCTTCACACTTCTAAACATTCTTCATCCATCTCTAGGACTTATAATCAATCAAATTCATTGTATTATAACATATTCTAACCCAAAATAACTTTATACAAGCCATTTACTGCCTCAAAGCATTGGTTGTGGGTTCTTATCCCATTTGGGACCAGATTTCAGTAAGTATTTCTTCACACTTGTAAACATTCTTCATCCATCTCTAGGACTTGTAATCAATCAAATTCATTGTATTATAACATATTCTAACCCAAAATAACTTTATACAAGCCATTTCCAGCCTCAAAGTATTGGTTGTGGGTTCTTATCCCATTTGGGACAAGATTTCAATAAGTATTTCTTCACACTTCTAAACATTCTTCATCTATCTCTAGCACTTGTAATCAATCAAATTCATTGTATTATAACATATTCTAACCCAAAATAACTTTATAAAATCCATTTACAGACTCAAAGCATTGGTTGTGGGTTCTTATCCCATTTGGGACCAAATTTCAACAAGTCTTTCTTCACACTTCTAAAGATTCTTCATCCATCTCTAGCACTTGTAATCAATCAAATTCGTTGTATTATAACATATTTTAACCCAAAATAACTAGATACAAGCCATTTACAACCTCAAAGCATTGGTTGTGGGTTCTTATCCCATTTGGGACAAGATTTCAATAAGTCTTTCTTCACACTTCTAAACATTCTTCATCCATCTCTAGGACTTGTAATCAATCAAATTCATTGTATTATAACATATTCTAACCCAAAATAACTTTATACAAGCCATTTACTGCCTCAAAGCATTGGTTCTGGGTTTTTATCCCATTTCGGACCAGATTTCAATAAGTCTTTCTTCACACTTCTAAACATTCTTCATCCACCTCTAGGGCTTGTAATCAATCAAATTCATTGTATTATAACATATTCTAACCCAAAATAACTTTATACTAGCCATTTACAGCCTCAAATCATTGGTTGTGGGTTCTTATCCCATTTGGGACCAGATTTCAATAAGTCTTTCTTCACACTTCTAAACATTCTTCATCCATCTCTAGCACTTGTAATCAATCAACTTCATTGTATTATAACATATTCTAACCCAAAGTAATTTTATACAAGCCATTTACTGCCTCAAAGCATTGGTTGTGGGTTTTTATCCCATTTGGGACCAAATTTCAACAAGTCTTTCTTCACACTTCTAAACATTCTTCATCCATCTCTAGGACTTGTAATCAATCAAATTCATTGTATTATAACATATTCTAACCCAAAATAACTTTATACAAGCCATTTACTGCCTCAAAGCATTGGTTGTGGGTTCTTATCCCATTTGGGACCAGATTTCAATAAGTCTTGCTTCACACTTCTAAACATTCTTCATCCATCTCTAGGACTTATAATCAATCAAATTCATTGTATTATAACATATTCTAACCCAAAATAACTTTATACAAGCCATTTACTGCCTCAAAGCATTGGTTGTGGGTTCTTATCCCATTTGGGACCAGATTTCAGTAAGTATTTCTTCACACTTGTAAACATTCTTCATCCATCTCTAGGACTTGTAATCAATCAAATTCATTGTATTATAACATATTCTAACCCAAAATAACTTTATACAAGCCATTTCCAGCCTCAAAGCATTGGTTGTGGGTTCTTATCCCATTTGGGACCAGATTTCAATAAGTCTTTCTTCACACTTCTAAACATTCTTCATCCATCTCTAGGACTTGTAATCAATCAAATTCATTGTATTATAACATATTCTAACCCAAAATAACTTTATACAAGCCATTTCCAGCCTCAAAGCATTGGTTGTGGGTTCTTATCCCATTTGGGACCAGATTTCAATAAGTCTTTCTTCACTCTTCTAAAGATTCTTCATCCATCTCTAGCACTTGTAATCAATCAAATTCATTGTATTATAACATATTCTAACCCAAAATAACTAGAAACAAGCCATTTACAGCCTCAAAGCATTGGTTGTGGGTTCTTATCCCATTTGGGACAAGATTTCAATAAGTCTTTCTTCACACTTCTAAACATTCTTCATCCATCTCTAGCACTTGTAATCAATCAACTTCATTGTATTATAACATATTCTAACCGAAAGTAACTTTATACAAGCCATTTACTGCCTCAAAGCATTGTTTGTGTGTTCTTATCCCATTTGGGACAAGATTTCAATAAGTCTTTCTTCACACTTCTAAACATTCTTCATCCATCTCTAGGACTTGTAATCAATCAAATTCATTGTATTATAACATAATCTAACCAAAAATAACTTTATACAAGCCATTTACTGCCTCAAAGATTTGGTTGTGGGTTCTTATCCCATTTGGGACCAGATTTCAATAAGTATTTCTTCACACTTCTAAACATTCTTCATCCATCTCTAGCACTTGTAATCAATCAAATTCATTGTATTATAACATATTCTAACCCAAAATAACTTTATAAAATCCATTTACAGACTCAAAGCATTGGTTGTGGGTTCTTATCCCATTTGGGACCAAATTTCAACAAGTCTTTCTTCACACTTCTATAGATTCTTCATCCATCTCTAGCACTTGTAATCAATCAAATTCGTTGTATTATAACATATTTTAACCCAAAATAACTAGATACAAGCCATTTACAACCTCAAAGCATTGGTTGTGGGTTCTTATCCCATTTGGGACAAGATTTCAATAAGTCTTTCTTCACACTTCTAAACATTCTTCATCCATCTCTAGGACTTGTAATCAATCAAATTCATTGTATTATAACATATTCTAACCCAAAATAACTTTATACAAGCAATTTACTGCCTCAAAGCATTGGTTGTGGGTTTTTATCCCATTTCGGACCAGATTTCAATAAGTCTTTCTTCACACTTCTAAACATTCTTCATCCACCTCTAGGGCTTGTAATCAATCAAATTCATTGTATTATAACATATTCTAACCCAAAATAACTTTATACAAGCCATTTACAGCCTCAAATCATTGGTTGTGGGTTCTTATCCCATTTGGGACAAGATTTCAATAAGTCTTTCTTCACACTTCTAAACATTCTTCATCCATCTCTAGGACTTGTAATCAATCAAATTCATTGTATTATAACATATTCTAACCCAAAATAACTTTATAGAAGCCATTTACTGCCTCAAAGCATTGGTTGTGGGTTTTTATCTCATTTCGGACCAGATTTCAATAAGTCTTTCTTCACACTTCTAAACATTCTTCATCCACCTCTAGGGCTTGTAATCAATCAAATTCATTGTATTATAACATATTCTAACCCAAAGTAACTTTATACAAGCCATTTACTGCCTCAAAGCATTGTTTGTGTGTTCTTATCTCATTTGGGACAAGATTTCAATAAGTCTTTCTTCACACTTCTAAACATTCTTCATCCATCTCTAGCACTTGTAATCAATCAAATTCATTGTATTATAACATATTCTAACCCAAAATAACCTTTTACAAGCCATTTACTGCCTCAAAGCAATGGTTGTGGGTTCTTATCCTATTTGGGACCAGATTTCAATAAGTCTTTCTTCACACTTCTAAACATTCTTCATCCATCTCTAGCACTTGTAATCAATCAAATTCATTGTATTATAACATATTCTAACCCAAAATAAATTTATACAAGCCATTCACTGCCTCAAAGCATTGGTTGTGGGTTCTTATCCCATTTGGGACCAGATTTCAATAAGTCTTTCTTCACACTTCTAAACATTCTTCATCCATCTCTAGGACTTGTAATCAATCAAATTCATTGTATTATAACATATTCTAACCCAAAATAACTTTATACAAGCCATTTACTGCCTCAAAGCATTGGTTGTGGGTTCTTATCCCATTTGGGACAAGATTTCAATAAGTCTTGCTTCACACTTCTAAACATTCTTAATCCATCTCTAGGACTTATAATCAATCAAATTCATTGTATTATAAACTATTCTAACCCAAAATAACTTTATACAAGCCATTTACTGCCTCAAAGCATTGGTTGTGGGTTCTTATCCCATTTGGGACCAGATTTCAGTAAGTATTTCTTCACACTTCTAAACATTCTTCATCCATCTCTAGGACTTGTAATCAATCAAATTCATTGTATTATAACATATTCTAACCCAAAATAACTTTATACAAGCCATTTCCAGCCTCAAAGCATTGGTTGTGGGTTCTTATCCCATTTGGGACCAGATTTCAATAAGTCTTTCTTCACACTTCTAAACATTCTTCATCCATCTCTAGGACTTGTAATCAATCAAATTCATTGTATTATAACATATTCTAACCCAAAATAACTTTATACAAGCCATTTCCAGCCTCAAAGCATTGGTTGTGGGTTCTTATCCCATTTGGGACCAGATTTCAATAAGTCTTTCTTCACACTTCTAAAGATTCTTCATCCATCTCTAGCACTTGTAATCAATCAAATTCATTGTATTATAACATATTCTAACCCAAAATAACTAGATACAAGCCATTTACAGCCTCAAAGCATTGGTTGTGGGTTCTTATCCCATTTGGGACAAGATTTCAATAAGTCTTTCTTCACACTTCTAAACATTCTTCATCCATCTCTAGGACTTGTAATCAATCAAATTCATTGTATTATAACATATTCTAACCCAAAATAACTTTATAGAAGCCATTTACTGCCTCAAAGCATTGGTTGTGGGTTTTTATCCCATTTCGGACCAGATTTCAATAAGTCTTTCTTCACACTTCTAAACATTCTTCATCCACCTCTAGGGCTTGTAATCAATCAAATTCATTGTATTATAACATATTCTAACCCAAAATAACTTTATACAAGCCATTTACAGCCTCAAAGCATTGGTTCTGGGTTCTTATCCCATTTGGGACCAGATTTCAATAAGTCTTTTTTCACACTTCTAAACATTCTTCATCCATCTCTAGCACTTGTAATCAATCAACTTCATTGTATTATAACATATTCTAACCGAAAGTAACTTTATACAAGCCATTTACTGCCTCAAAGCATTGTTTGTGTGTTCTTATCCCATTTGGGACAAGATTTCAATAAGTCTTTCTTCACACTTCTAAACATTCTTCATCCATCTCTAGGACTTGTAATCAATCAAATTCATTGTATTATAACATAATCTAACCAAAAATAACTTTATACAAGCCATTTACTGCCTCAAAGATTTGGTTGTGGGTTCTTATCCCATTTGGGACCAGATTTCAATAAGTCTTTCTTCACACTTCTAAACATTCTTCATCCACCTCTAGGGCTTGTAATCAATCAAATTCATTGTATTATAACATATTCTAACCCAAAGTAACTTTATACAAGCCATTTACTGCCTCAAAGCATTGTTTGTGTGTTCTTATCTCATTTGGGACAAGATTTCAATAAGTCTTTCTTCACACTTCTAAACATTCTTCATCCATCTCTAGCACTTGTAATCAATCAAATTCATTGTATTATAACATATTCTAACCCAAAATAACCTTTTACAAGCCATTTACTGCCTCAAAGCAATGGTTGTGGGTTCTTATCCTATTTGGGACCAGATTTCAATAAGTCTTTCTTCACACTTCTAAACATTCTTCATCCATCTCTAGCACTTGTAATCAATCAAATTCATTGTATTATAACATATTCTAACCCAAAATAAATTTATACAAGCCATTCACTGCCTCAAAGCATTGGTTGTGGGTTCTTATCCCATTTGGGACCAGATTTCAATAAGTCTTTCTTCACACTTCTAAACATTCTTCATCCATCTCTAGGACTTGTAATCAATCAAATTCATTGTATTATAACATATTCTAACCCAAAATAACTTTATACAAGCCATTTACTGCCTCAAAGCATTGGTTGTGGGTTCTTATCCCATTTGGGACCAGATTTCAGTAAGTATTTCTTCACACTTCTAAACATTCTTCATCCATCTCTAGGACTTGTAATCAATCAAATTCATTGTATTATAACATATTCTAACCCAAAATAACTTTATACAAGCCATTTCCAGCCTCAAAGCATTGGTTGTGGGTTCTTATCCCATTTGGGACCAGATTTCAATAAGTCTTTCTTCACACTTCTAAACATTCTTCATCCATCTCTAGGACTTGTAATCAATCAAATTCATTGTATTATAACATATTCTAACCCAAAATAACTTTATACAAGCCATTTCCAGCCTCAAAGCATTGGTTGTGGGTTCTTATCCCATTTGGGACCAGATTTCAATAAGTCTTTCTTCACACTTCTAAAGATTCTTCATCCATCTCTAGCACTTGTAATCAATCAAATTCATTGTATTATAACATATTCTAACCCAAAATAACTAGAAACAAGCCATTTACAGCCTCAAAGCATTGGTTGTGGGTTCTTATCCCATTTGGGACAAGATTTCAATAAGTCTTTCTTCACACTTCTAAACATTCTTCATCCATCTCTAGGACTTGTAATCAATCAAATTCATTGTATTATAACATATTCTAACCCAAAATAAATTTATACAAGCCATTCACTGCCTCAAAGCATTGGTTGTGGGTTCTTATCCCATTTGGGACCAGATTTCAATAAGTCTTTCTTCACACTTCTAAACATTCTTCATCCATCTCTAGGACTTGTAATCAATCAAATTCATTGTATTATAACATATTCTAACCCAAAATAACTTTATACAAGCCATTTACTGCCTCAAAGCATTGGTTGTGGGTTCTTATCCCATTTGGGACAAGATTTCAATAAGTCTTGCTTCACACTTCTAAACATTCTTAATCCATCTCTAGGACTTATAATCAATCAAATTCATTGTATTATAAACTATTCTAACCCAAAATAACTTTATACAAGCCATTTACTGCCTCAAAGCATTGGTTGTGGGTTCTTATCCCATTTGGGACCAGATTTCAGTAAGTATTTCTTCACACTTCTAAACATTCTTCATCCATCTCTAGGACTTGTAATCAATCAAATTCATTGTATTATAACATATTCTAACCCAAAATAACTTTATACAAGCCATTTCCAGCCTCAAAGCATTGGTTGTGGGTTCTTATCCCATTTGGGACCAGATTTCAATAAGTCTTTCTTCACACTTCTAAACATTCTTCATCCATCTCTAGGACTTGTAATCAATCAAATTCATTGTATTATAACATATTCTAACCCAAAATAACTTTATACAAGCCATTTCCAGCCTCAAAGCATTGGTTGTGGGTTCTTATCCCATTTGGGACCAGATTTCAATAAGTCTTTCTTCACACTTCTAAAGATTCTTCATCCATCTCTAGCACTTGTAATCAATCAAATTCATTGTATTATAACATATTCTAACCCAAAATAACTAGATACAAGCCATTTACAGCCTCAAAGCATTGGTTGTGGGTTCTTATCCCATTTGGGACAAGATTTCAATAAGTCTTTCTTCACACTTCTAAACATTCTTCATCCATCTCTAGGACTTGTAATCAATCAAATTCATTGTATTATAACATATTCTAACCCAAAATAACTTTATAGAAGCCATTTACTGCCTCAAAGCATTGGTTGTGGGTTTTTATCCCATTTCGGACCAGATTTCAATAAGTCTTTCTTCACACTTCTAAACATTCTTCATCCACCTCTAGGGCTTGTAATCAATCAAATTCATTGTATTATAACATATTCTAACCCAAAATAACTTTATACAAGCCATTTACAGCCTCAAAGCATTGGTTGTGGGTTCTTATCCCATTTGGGACCAGATTTCAATAAGTCTTTTTTCACACTTCTAAACATTCTTCATCCATCTCTAGCACTTGTAATCAATCAACTTCATTGTATTATAACATATTCTAACCGAAAGTAACTTTATACAAGCCATTTACTGCCTCAAAGCATTGTTTGTGTGTTCTTATCCCATTTGGGACAAGATTTCAATAAGTCTTTCTTCACACTTCTAAACATTCTTCATCCATCTCTAGGACTTGTAATCAATCAAATTCATTGTATTATAACATAATCTAACCAAAAATAACTTTATACAAGCCATTTACTGCCTCAAAGATTTGGTTGTGGGTTCTTATCCCATTTGGGACCAGATTTCAATAAGTCTTTCTTCACACTTCTAAACATTCTTCATCCACCTCTAGGGCTTGTAATCAATCAAATTCATTGTATTATAACATATTCTAACCCAAAGTAACTTTATACAAGCCATTTACTGCCTCAAAGCATTGTTTGTGTGTTCTTATCTCATTTGGGACAAGATTTCAATAAGTCTTTCTTCACACTTCTAAACATTCTTCATCCATCTCTAGCACTTGTAATCAATCAAATTCATTGTATTATAACATATTCTAACCCAAAATAACCTTTTACAAGCCATTTACTGCCTCAAAGCAATGGTTGTGGGTTCTTATCCTATTTGGGACCAGATTTCAATAAGTCTTTCTTCACACTTCTAAACATTCTTCATCCATCTCTAGCACTTGTAATCAATCAAATTCATTGTATTATAACATATTCTAACCCAAAATAAATTTATACAAGCCATTCACTGCCTCAAAGCATTGGTTGTGGGTTCTTATCCCATTTGGGACCAGATTTCAATAAGTCTTTCTTCACACTTCTAAACATTCTTCATCCATCTCTAGGACTTGTAATCAATCAAATTCATTGTATTATAACATATTCTAACCCAAAATAACTTTATACAAGCCATTTACTGCCTCAAAGCATTGGTTGTGGGTTCTTATCCCATTTGGGACCAGATTTCAGTAAGTATTTCTTCACACTTCTAAACATTCTTCATCCATCTCTAGGACTTGTAATCAATCAAATTCATTGTATTATAACATATTCTAACCCAAAATAACTTTATACAAGCCATTTCCAGCCTCAAAGCATTGGTTGTGGGTTCTTATCCCATTTGGGACCAGATTTCAATAAGTCTTTCTTCACACTTCTAAACATTCTTCATCCATCTCTAGGACTTGTAATCAATCAAATTCATTGTATTATAACATATTCTAACCCAAAATAACTTTATACAAGCCATTTCCAGCCTCAAAGCATTGGTTGTGGGTTCTTATCCCATTTGGGACCAGATTTCAATAAGTCTTTCTTCACACTTCTAAAGATTCTTCATCCATCTCTAGCACTTGTAATCAATCAAATTCATTGTATTATAACATATTCTAACCCAAAATAACTAGATACAAGCCATTTACAGCCTCAAAGCATTGGTTGTGGGTTCTTATCCCATTTGGGACAAGATTTCAATAAGTCTTTCTTCACACTTCTAAACATTCTTCATCCATCTCTAGGACTTGTAATCAATCAAATTCATTGTATTATAACATATTCTAACCCAAAATAACTTTATAGAAGCCATTTACTGCCTCAAAGCATTGGTTGTGGGTTTTTATCCCATTTCGGACCAGATTTCAATAAGTCTTTCTTCACACTTCTAAACATTCTTCATCCACCTCTAGGGCTTGTAATCAATCAAATTCATTGTATTATAACATATTCTAACCCAAAATAACTTTATACAAGCCATTTACAGCCTCAAAGCATTGGTTGTGGGTTCTTATCCCATTTGGGACCAGATTTCAATAAGTCTTTTTTCACACTTCTAAACATTCTTCATCCATCTCTAGCACTTGTAATCAATCAACTTCATTGTATTATAACATATTCTAACCGAAAGTAACTTTATACAAGCCATTTACTGCCTCAAAGCATTGTTTGTGTGTTCTTATCCCATTTGGGACAAGATTTCAATAAGTCTTTCTTCACACTTCTAAACATTCTTCATCCATCTCTAGGACTTGTAATCAATCAAATTCATTGTATTATAACATAATCTAACCAAAAATAACTTTATACAAGCCATTTACTGCCTCAAAGATTTGGTTGTGGGTTCTTATCCCATTTGGGACCAGATTTCAATAAGTCTTTCTTCACACTTCTAAACATTCTTCATCCACCTCTAGGGCTTGTAATCAATCAAATTCATTGTATTATAACATATTCTAACCCAAAGTAACTTTATACAAGCCATTTACTGCCTCAAAGCATTGTTTGTGTGTTCTTATCTCATTTGGGACAAGATTTCAATAAGTCTTTCTTCACACTTCTAAACATTCTTCATCCATCTCTAGCACTTGTAATCAATCAAATTCATTGTATTATAACATATTCTAACCCAAAATAACCTTTTACAAGCCATTTACTGCCTCAAAGCAATGGTTGTGGGTTCTTATCCTATTTGGGACCAGATTTCAATAAGTCTTTCTTCACACTTCTAAACATTCTTCATCCATCTCTAGCACTTGTAATCAATCAAATTCATTGTATTATAACATATTCTAACCCAAAATAAATTTATACAAGCCATTCACTGCCTCAAAGCATTGGTTGTGGGTTCTTATCCCATTTGGGACCAGATTTCAATAAGTCTTTCTTCACACTTCTAAACATTCTTCATCCATCTCTAGGACTTGTAATCAATCAAATTCATTGTATTATAACATATTCTAACCCAAAATAACTTTATACAAGCCATTTACTGCCTCAAAGCATTGGTTGTGGGTTCTTATCCCATTTGGGACCAGATTTCAGTAAGTATTTCTTCACACTTCTAAACATTCTTCATCCATCTCTAGGACTTGTAATCAATCAAATTCATTGTATTATAACATATTCTAACCCAAAATAACTTTATACAAGCCATTTCCAGCCTCAAAGCATTGGTTGTGGGTTCTTATCCCATTTGGGACCAGATTTCAATAAGTCTTTCTTCACACTTCTAAACATTCTTCATCCATCTCTAGGACTTGTAATCAATCAAATTCATTGTATTATAACATATTCTAACCCAAAATAACTTTATACAAGCCATTTCCAGCCTCAAAGCATTGGTTGTGGGTTCTTATCCCATTTGGGACCAGATTTCAATAAGTCTTTCTTCACACTTCTAAAGATTCTTCATCCATCTCTAGCACTTGTAATCAATCAAATTCATTGTATTATAACATATTCTAACCCAAAATAACTAGAAACAAGCCATTTACAGCCTCAAAGCATTGGTTGTGGGTTCTTATCCCATTTGGGACAAGATTTCAATAAGTCTTTCTTCACACTTCTAAACATTCTTCATCCATCTCTAGCACTTGTAATCAATCAACTTCATTGTATTATAACATATTCTAACCGAAAGTAACTTTATACAAGCCATTTACTGCCTCAAAGCATTGTTTGTGTGTTCTTATCCCATTTGGGACAAGATTTCAATAAGTCTTTCTTCACACTTCTAAACATTCTTCATCCATCTCTAGGACTTGTAATCAATCAAATTCATTGTATTATAACATAATCTAACCAAAAATAACTTTATACAAGCCATTTACTGCCTCAAAGATTTGGTTGTGGGTTCTTATCCCATTTGGGACCAGATTTCAATAAGTATTTCTTCACACTTCTAAACATTCTTCATCCATCTCTAGCACTTGTAATCAATCAAATTCATTGTATTATAACATATTCTAACCCAAAATAACTTTATACAATCCATTTACAGCCTCAAAGCATTGGTTGTGGGTTCTTATCCCATTTGGGACCAAATTTCAACAAGTCTTTCTTCACACTTCTATAGATTCTTCATCCATCTCTAGCACTTGTAATCAATCAAATTCGTTGTATTATAACATATTTTAACCCAAAATAACTAGATACAAGCCATTTACAGCCTCAAAGCATTGGTTGTGGGTTCTTATCCCATTTGGGACAAGATTTCAATAAGTCTTTCTTCACACTTCTAAACATTCTTCATCCATCTCTAGGACTTGTAATCAATCAAATTCATTGTATTATAACATATTCTAACCCAAAATAACTTTATACAAGCAATTTACTGCCTCAAAGCATTGGTTGTGGGTTTTTATCCCATTTCGGACCAGATTTCAATAAGTCTTTCTTCACACTTCTAAACATTCTTCATCCACCTCTAGGGCTTGTAATCAATCAAATTCATTGTATTATAACATATTCTAACCCAAAATAATTTTATACAAGCCATTTACAGCCTCAAATCATTGGTTGTGGGTTCTTATCCCATTTGGGACAAGATTTCAATAAGTCTTTCTTCACACTTCTAAACATTCTTCATCCATCTCTAGGACTTGTAATCAATCAAATTCATTGTATTATAACATATTCTAACCCAAAATAACTTTATAGAAGCCATTTACTGCCTCAAAGCATTGGTTGTGGGTTTTTATCTCATTTCGGACCAGATTTCAATAAGTCTTTCTTCACACTTCTAAACATTCTTCATCCACCTCTAGGGCTTGTAATCAATCAAATTCATTGTATTATAACATATTCTAACCCAAAGTAACTTTATACAAGCCATTTACTGCCTCAAAGCATTGTTTGTGTGTTCTTATCTCATTTGGGACCAGATTTCAATAAGTCTTTCTTCACACTTCTAAACATTCTTCATCCATCTCTAGCACTTGTAATCAATCAAATTCATTGTATTATAACATATTCTAACCCAAAATAACCTTTTACAAGCCATTTACTGCCTCAAAGCAATGGTTGTGGGTTCTTATCCTATTTGGGACCAGATTTCAATAAGTCTTTCTTCACACTTCTAAACATTCTTCATCCATCTCTAGCACTTGTAATCAATCAAATTCATTGTATTATAACATATTCTAACCCAAAATAACTTTATACAAGCCATTCACTGCCTCAAAGCATTGGTTGTGGGTTCTTATCCCATTTGGGACCAGATTTCAATAAGTCTTTCTTCACACTTCTAAACATTCTTCATCCATCTCTAGGACTTGTAATCAATCAAATTCATTGTATTATAACATATTCTAACCCAAAATAACTTTATACAAGCCATTTACTGCCTCAAAGCATTGGTTGTGGGTTCTTATCCCATTTGGGACTAGATTTCAGTAAGTCTTGCTTCACACTTCTAAACATTCTTAATCCATCTCTAGGACTTATAATCAATCAAATTCATTGTATTATAAACTATTCTAACCCAAAATAACTTTATACAAGCCATTTACTGCCTCAAAGCATTGGTTGTGGGTTCTTATCCCATTTGGGACCAGATTTCAGTAAGTATTTCTTCACACTTCTAAACATTCTTCATCCATCTCTAGGACTTGTAATCAATCAAATTCATTGTATTATAACATATTCTAACCCAAAATAACTTTATACAAGCCATTTCCAGCCTCAAAGCATTGGTTGTGGGTTCTTATCCCATTTGGGACCAGATTTCAATAAGTCTTTCTTCACACTTCTAAACATTCTTCATCCATCTCTAGCACTTGTAATCAATCAAATTCATTGTATTATAACATATTCTAACCCAAAATAACTAGATACAAGCCATTTACAGCCTCAAAGCATTGGTTGTGGGTTCTTATCCCATTTGGGACAAGATTTCAATAAGTCTTTCTTCACACTTCTAAACATTCTTCATCCATCTCTAGGACTTGTAATCAATCAAATTCATTGTATTATAACATATTCTAACCCAAAATAACTTTATAGAAGCCATTTACTGCCTCAAAGCATTGGTTGTGGGTTTTTATCCCATTTCGGACCAGATTTCAATAAGTCTTTCTTCACACTTCTAAACATTCTTCATCCACCTCTAGGGCTTGTAATCAATCAAATTCATTGTATTATAACATATTCTAACCCAAAATAACTTTATACAAGCCATTTACAGCCTCAAAGCATTGGTTGTGGGTTCTTATCCCATTTGGGACCAGATTTCAATAAGTCTTTTTTCACACTTCTAAACATTCTTCATCCATCTCTAGCACTTGTAATCAATCAACTTCATTGTATTATAACATATTCTAACCGAAAGTAACTTTATACAAGCCATTTACTGCCTCAAAGCATTGTTTGTGTGTTCTTATCCCATTTGGGACAAGATTTCAATAAGTCTTTCTTCACACTTCTAAACATTCTTCATCCATCTCTAGGACTTGTAATCAATCAAATTCATTGTATTATAACATAATCTAACCAAAAATAACTTTATACAAGCCATTTACTGCCTCAAAGATTTGGTTGTGGGTTCTTATCCCATTTGGGACCAGATTTCAATAAGTCTTTCTTCACACTTCTAAACATTCTTCATCCACCTCTAGGGCTTGTAATCAATCAAATTCATTGTATTATAACATATTCTAACCCAAAGTAACTTTATACAAGCCATTTACTGCCTCAAAGCATTGTTTGTGTGTTCTTATCTCATTTGGGACAAGATTTCAATAAGTCTTTCTTCACACTTCTAAACATTCTTCATCCATCTCTAGCACTTGTAATCAATCAAATTCATTGTATTATAACATATTCTAACCCAAAATAACCTTTTACAAGCCATTTACTGCCTCAAAGCAATGGTTGTGGGTTCTTATCCTATTTGGGACCAGATTTCAATAAGTCTTTCTTCACACTTCTAAACATTCTTCATCCATCTCTAGGACTTGTAATCAATCAAATTCATTGTATTATAACATATTCTAACCCAAAATAAATTTATACAAGCCATTCACTGCCTCAAAGCATTGGTTGTGGGTTCTTATCCCATTTGGGACCAGATTTCAATAAGTCTTTCTTCACACTTCTAAACATTCTTCATCCATCTCTAGGACTTGTAATCAATCAAATTCATTGTATTATAACATATTCTAACCCAAAATAACTTTATACAAGCCATTTACTGCCTCAAAGCATTGGTTGTGGGTTCTTATCCCATTTGGGACTAGATTTCAGTAAGTCTTGCTTCACACTTCTAAACATTCTTCATCCATCTCTAGGACTTATAATCAATCAAATTCATTGTATTATAAACTATTCTAACCCAAAATAACTTTATACAAACCATTTACTGCCTCAAAGCATTGGTTGTGGGTTCTTATCTCATTTGGGACCAGATTTCAGTAAGTATTTCTTTACACTTCTAAACATTCTTCATCCATCTCTAGGACTTGTAATCAATCAAATTCATTGTATTATAACATATTCTAACCCAAAATAACTTTATACAAGCCATTTCCAGCCTCAAAGCATTGGTTGTGGGTTCTTATCCCATTTGGGACCAGATTTCAATAAGTCTTTCTTCACACTTCTAAACATTCTTCATCCATCTCTAGGACTTGTAATCAATCAAATTCATTGTATTATAACATATTCTAACCCAAAATAACTTTATACAAGCCATTTCCAGCCTCAAAGCATTGGTTGTGGGTTCTTATCCCATTTGGGACCAGATTTCAATAAGTCTTTCTTCACACTTCTAAAGATTCTTCATCCATCTCTAGCACTTGTAATCAATCAAATTCATTGTATTATAACATATTCTAACCCAAAATAACTAGATACAAGCCATTTACAGCCTCAAAGCATTGGTTGTGGGTTCTTATCCCATTTGGGACAAGATTTCAATAAGTCTTTCTTCACACTTCTAAACATTCTTCATCCATCTCTAGGACTTGTAATCAATCAAATTCATTGTATTATAACATATTCTAACCCAAAATAACTTTATAGAAGCCATTTACTGCCTCAAAGCATTGGTTGTGGGTTCTTATCCCATTTCGGACCAGATTTCAATAAGTCTTTCTTCACACTTCTAAACATTCTTCATCCACCTCTAGGGCTTGTAATCAATCAAATTCATTGTATTATAACATATTCTAACCCAAAATAACTTTATACAAGCCATTTACTGCCTCAAAGCATTGGTTGTGGGTTTTTATCCCATTTGGGACCAGATTTCAACAAGTCTTTCTTCACACTTCTAAACATTCTTCATCCATCTCTAGCACTTGTAATCAATCAACTTCATTGTATTATAACATATTCTAACCGAAAGTAACTTTATACAAGCCATTTACTGCCTCAAAGCATTGTTTGTGTGTTCTTATCCCATTTGGGACAAGATTTCAATAAGTCTTTCTTCACACTTCTAAACATTCTTCATCCATCTCTAGGACTTGTAATCAATCAAATTCATTGTATTATAATATAGTCTAACCAAAAATAACTTTATACAAGCCATTTACTGCCTCAAAGCATTGGTTGTGGGTTCTTATCCCATTTGGGACCAGATTTCAATAAGTATTTCTTCACACTTCTAAACATTCTTCATCCATCTCTAGGACTTGTAATCAATCAAATTCATTGTATTATAACATATCCTAACCCAAAATAACTTTATACAAGCCATTTCCAGCCTCAAAGCATTGGTTGTGGGTTCTTATCCCATTTGGGACAAGATTTCAATAAGTCTTTCTTCACACTTCTAAAGATTCTTCATCCATCTCTAGCACTTGTAATCAATCAAATTCATTGTATTATAACATATTCTAACCCAAAATAACTAGATACAAGCCATTTCCAGCCTCAAAGCATTGGTTGTGGGTTCTTATCCCATTTGGGACAAGATTTCAATAAGTCTTTCTTCACACTTCTAAACATTCTTCATCCATCTCTAGGACTTGTAATCAATCAAATTCATTGTATTATAACATATTCTAACCCAAAATAACTTTATAGAAGCCATTTACTGCCTCAAAGCATTGGTTGTGGGTTTTTATCCCATTTCGGACCAGATTTCAATAAGTCTTTCTTCACACTTCTAAACATTCTTCATCCACCTCTAGGGCTTGTAATCAATCAAATTCATTGTATTATAACATATTCTAACCCAAAATAACTTTATACAAGCCATTTACTGCCTCAAAGCATTGGTTATGGGTTTTTATCCCATTTGGGACCAGATTTCAACAAGTCTTTCTTCACACTTCTAAACATTCTTCATCCATCTCTAGCACTTGTAATCAATCAACTTCATTGTATTATAACATATTCTAACCGAAAGTAACTTTATACAAGCCATTTACTGCATCAAAGCATTGTTTGTGTGTTCTTATCCCATTTGGGACAAGATTTCAATAAGTCTTTCTTCACACTTCTAAACATTCTTCATCCATCTCTAGGACTTGTAATCAATCAAATTCATTGTATTATAATATAATCTAACCAAAAATAACTTTATACAAGCCATTTACTGCCTCAAAGCATTGGTTGTGGGTTCTTATCCCATTTGGGACCAGATTTCAATAAGTATTTCTTCACACTTCTAAACATTCTTCATCCATCTCTAGGACTTGTAATCAATCAAATTCATTGTATTATAACATATCCTAACCCAAAATAACTTTATACAAGCCATTTCCAGCCTCAAAGCATTGGTTGTGGGTTCTTATCCCATTTGGGACAAGATTTCAATAAGTCTTTCTTCACACTTCTAAAGATTCTTCATCCATCTCTAGCACTTGTAATCAATCAAATTCATTGTATTATAACATATTCTAACCCAAAATAACTAGATACAAGCCATTTCCAGCCTCAAAGCATTGGTTGTGGGTTCTTATCCCATTTGGGACAAGATTTCAATAAGTCTTTCTTCACACTTCTAAACATTCTTCATCCATCTCTAGGACTTGTAATCAATCAAATTCATTGTATTATAACATATTCTAACCCAAAATAACTTTATAGAAGCCATTTACTGCCTCAAAGCATTGGTTGTGGGTTTTTATCCCATTTCGGACCAGATTTCAATAAGTCTTTCTTCACACTTCTAAACATTCTTCATCCACCTCTAGGGCTTGTAATCAATCAAATTCATTGTATTATAACATATTCTAACCCAAAATAACTTTATACAAGCCATTTACTGCCTCAAAGCATTGGTTGTGGGTTTTTATCCCATTTGGGACCAGATTTCAACAAGTCTTTCTTCACACTTCTAAACATTCTTCATCCATCTCTAGCACTTGTAATCAATCAACTTCATTGTATTATAACATATTCTAACCGAAAGTAACTTTATACAAGCCATTTACTGCCTCAAAGCATTGTTTGTGTGTTCTTATCCCATTTGGGACAAGATTTCAATAAGTCTTTCTTCACACTTCTAAACATTCTTCATCCATCTCTAGGACTTGTAATCAATCAAATTCATTGTATTATAATATAATCTAACCAAAAATAACTTTATACAAGCCATTTCCAGCCTCAAAGCATTGGTTGTGGGTTCTTATCCCATTTGGGACAAGATTTCAATAAGTCTTTCTTCACACTTCTAAAGATTCTTCATCCATCTCTAGGACTTGTAATCAATCAAATTCATTGTATTATAACATATCCTAACCCAAAATAACTTTATACAAGCCATTTCCAGCCTCAAAGCATTGGTTGTGGGTTCTTATCCCATTTGGGACCAGATTTCAATAAGTCTTTCTTCACACTTCTAAAGATTCTTCATCCATCTCTAGGACTTGTAATCAATCAAATTCATTGTATTATAACATATTCTAACCCAAAATAACTTTATAGAAGCCATTTACTGCCTCAAAGCATTGGTTGTGGGTTTTTATCCCATTTCGGACCAGATTTCAATAAGTCTTTCTTCACACTTCTAAACATTCTTCATCCACCTCTAGGGCTTGTAATCAATCAAATTCATTGTATTATAACATATTCTAACCCAAAATAACTTTATACAAGCCATTTACTGCCTCAAAGCATTGGTTATGGGTTTTTATCCCATTTGGGACCAGATTTCAACAAGTCTTTCTTCACACTTCTAAACATTCTTCATCCATCTCTAGCACTTGTAATCAATCAACTTCATTGTATTATAACATATTCTAACCGAAAGTAACTTTATACAAGCCATTTACTGCATCAAAGCATTGTTTGTGTGTTCTTATCCCATTTGGGACAAGATTTCAATAAGTCTTTCTTCACACTTCTAAACATTCTTCATCCATCTCTAGGACTTGTAATCAATCAAATTCATTGTATTATAATATAATCTAACCAAAAATAACTTTATACAAGCCATTTACTGCCTCAAAGCATTGGTTGTGGGTTCTTATCCCATTTGGGACCAGATTTCAATAAGTATTTCTTCACACTTCTAAACATTCTTCATCCATCTCTAGGACTTGTAATCAATCAAATTCATTGTATTATAACATATCCTAACCCAAAATAACTTTATACAAGCCATTTCCAGCCTCAAAGCATTGGTTGTGGGTTCTTATCCCATTTGGGACAAGATTTCAATAAGTCTTTCTTCACACTTCTAAAGATTCTTCATCCATCTCTAGCACTTGTAATCAATCAAATTCATTGTATTATAACATATTCTAACCCAAAATAACTAGATACAAGCCATTTCCAGCCTCAAAGCATTGGTTGTGGGTTCTTATCCCATTTGGGACAAGATTTCAATAAGTCTTTCTTCACACTTCTAAACATTCTTCATCCATCTCTAGGACTTGTAATCAATCAAATTCATTGTATTATAACATATTCTAACCCAAAATAACTTTATAGAAGCCATTTACTGCCTCAAAGCATTGGTTGTGGGTTTTTATCCCATTTCGGACCAGATTTCAATAAGTCTTTCTTCACACTTCTAAACATTCTTCATCCACCTCTAGGGCTTGTAATCAATCAAATTCATTGTATTATAACATATTCTAACCCAAAATAACTTTATACAAGCCATTTACTGCCTCAAAGCATTGGTTGTGGGTTTTTATCCCATTTGGGACCAGATTTCAACAAGTCTTTCTTCACACTTCTAAACATTCTTCATCCATCTCTAGCACTTGTAATCAATCAACTTCATTGTATTATAACATATTCTAACCGAAAGTAACTTTATACAAGCCATTTACTGCCTCAAAGCATTGTTTGTGTGTTCTTATCCCATTTGGGACAAGATTTCAATAAGTCTTTCTTCACACTTCTAAACATTCTTCATCCATCTCTAGGACTTGTAATCAATCAAATTCATTGTATTATAATATAATCTAACCAAAAATAACTTTATACAAGCCATTTACTGCCTCAAAGCATTGGTTGTGGGTTCTTATCCCATTTGGGACCAGATTTCAATAAGTATTTCTTCACACTTCTAAACATTCTTCATCCATCTCTAGGACTTGTAATCAATCAAATTCATTGTATTATAACATATCCTAACCCAAAATAACTTTATACAAGCCATTTCCAGCCTCAAAGCATTGGTTGTGGGTTCTTATCCCATTTGGGACCAGATTTCAATAAGTCTTTCTTCACACTTCTAAAGATTCTTCATCCATCTCTAGCACTTGTAATCAATCAAATTCATTGTATTATAACATATTCTAACCCAAAATAACTAGATACAAGCCATTTCCAGCCTCAAAGCATTGGTTGTGGGTTCTTATCCCATTTGGGACAAGATTTCAATAAGTCTTTCTTCACACTTCTAAACATTCTTCATCCATCTCTAGCACTTGTAATCAATCAAATTCATTGTATTATAACATATTCTAACCCAAAATAACTTTATACAATCCATTTACTGCCTCAAAGCATTGGTTGTGGGTTTTTATCCCATTTGGGACCAGATTTCAACAAGTCTTTCTTCACACTTCTAAACATTCTTCATCCATCTCTAGCACTTGTAATCAATCAACTTCATTGTATTATAACATATTCTAACCGAAAGTAACTTTATACAAGCCATTTACTGCCTCAAAGCATTGTTTGTGTGTTCTTATCCCATTTGGGACAAGATTTCAATAAGTCTTTCTTCACACTTCTAAACATTCTTCATCCATCTCTAGGACTTGTAATCAATCAAATTCATTGTATTATAATATAATCTAACCAAAAATAACTTTATACAAGCTATTTACTGCCTCAAAGCATTGGTTGTGGGTTCTTATCCCATTTGGGACCAGATTTCAATAAGTATTTCTTCACACTTCTAAACATTCTTCATCCATCTCTAGGACTTGTAATCAATCAAATTCATTGTATTATAACATATCCTAACCCAAAATAACTTTATACAAGCCATTTCCAGCCTCAAAGCATTGGTTGTGGGTTCTTATCCCATTTGGGACAAGATTTCAATAAGTCTTTCTTCACACTTCTAAAGATTCTTCATCCATCTCTAGCACTTGTAATCAATCAAATTCATTGTATTATAACATATTCTAACCCAAAATAACTAGATACAAGCCATTTCCAGCCTCAAAGCATTGGTTGTGGGTTCTTATCCCATTTGGGACAAGATTTCAATAAGTCTTTCTTCACACTTCTAAACATTCTTCATCCATCTCTAGGACTTGTAATCAATCAAATTCATTGTATTATAACATATTCTAACCCAAAATAACTTTATAGAAGCCATTTACTGCCTCAAAGCATTGGTTGTGGGTTTTTATCCCATTTCGGACCAGATTTCAATAAGTCTTTCTTCACACTTCTAAACATTCTTCATCCACCTCTAGGGCTTGTAATCAATCAAATTCATTGTATTATAACATATTCTAACCCAAAATAACTTTATACAAGCCATTTACTGCCTCAAAGCATTGGTTGTGGGTTTTTATCCCATTTGGGACCAGATTTCAACAAGTCTTTCTTCACACTTCTAAACATTCTTCATCCATCTCTAGCACTTGTAATCAATCAACTTCATTGTATTATAACATATTCTAACCGAAAGTAACTTTATACAAGCCATTTACTGCCTCAAAGCATTGTTTGTGTGTTCTTATCCCATTTGGGACAAGATTTCAATAAGTCTTTCTTCACACTTCTAAACATTCTTCATCCATCTCTAGGACTTGTAATCAATCAAATTCATTGTATTATAATATAATCTAACCAAAAATAACTTTATACAAGCCATTTACTGCCTCAAAGCATTGGTTGTGGGTTCTTATCCCATTTGGGACCAGATTTCAATAAGTATTTCTTCACACTTCTAAACATTCTTCATCCATCTCTAGGACTTGTAATCAATCAAATTCATTGTATTATAACATATCCTAACCCAAAATAACTTTATACAAGCCATTTCCAGCCTCAAAGCATTGGTTGTGGGTTCTTATCCCATTTGGGACAAGATTTCAATAAGTCTTTCTTCACACTTCTAAAGATTCTTCATCCATCTCTAGCACTTGTAATCAATCAAATTCATTGTATTATAACATATTCTAACCCAAAATAACTAGATACAAGCCATTTCCAGCCTCAAAGCATTGGTTGTGGGTTCTTATCCCATTTGGGACAAGATTTCAATAAGTCTTTCTTCACACTTCTAAACATTCTTCATCCATCTCTAGGACTTGTAATCAATCAAATTCATTGTATTATAACATATTCTAACCCAAAATAACTTTATAGAAGCCATTTACTGCCTCAAAGCATTGGTTGTGGGTTTTTATCCCATTTCGGACCAGATTTCAATAAGTCTTTCTTCACACTTCTAAACATTCTTCATCCACCTCTAGGGCTTGTAATCAATCAAATTCATTGTATTATAACATATTCTAACCCAAAATAACTTTATAGAAGCCATTTACTGCCTCAAAGCATTGGTTGTGGGTTTTTATCCCATTTGGGACCAGATTTCAACAAGTCTTTCTTCACACTTCTAAACATTCTTCATCCATCTCTAGCACTTGTAATCAATCAACTTCATTGTATTATAACATATTCTAACCGAAAGTAACTTTATACAAGCCATTTACTGCCTCAAAGCATTGTTTGTGTGTTCTTATCCCATTTGGGACAAGATTTCAATAAGTCTTTCTTCACACTTCTAAACATTCTTCATCCATCTCTAGGACTTGTAATCAATCAAATTCATTGTATTATAATATAATCTAACCAAAAATAACTTTATACAAGCCATTTACTGCCTCAAAGCATTGGTTGTGGGTTCTTATCCCATTTGGGACCAGATTTCAATAAGTATTTCTTCACACTTCTAAACATTCTTCATCCATCTCTAGGACTTGTAATCAATCAAATTCATTGTATTATAACATATCCTAACCCAAAATAACTTTATACAAGCCATTTCCAGCCTCAAAGCATTGGTTGTGGGTTCTTATCCCATTTGGGACAAGATTTCAATAAGTCTTTCTTCACACTTCTAAAGATTCTTCATCCATCTCTAGCACTTGTAATCAATCAAATTCATTGTATTATAACATATTCTAACCCAAAATAACTAGATACAAGCCATTTCCAGCCTCAAAGCATTGGTTGTGGGTTCTTATCCCATTTGGGACAAGATTTCAATAAGTCTTTCTTCACACTTCTAAACATTCTTCATCCATCTCTAGGACTTGTAATCAATCAAATTCATTGTATTATAACATATTCTAACCCAAAATAACTTTATAGAAGCCATTTACTGCCTCAAAGCATTGGTTGTGGGTTTTTATCCCATTTCGGACCAGATTTCAATAAGTCTTTCTTCACACTTCTAAACATTCTTCATCCACCTCTAGGGCTTGTAATCAATCAAATTCATTGTATTATAACATATTCTAACCCAAAATAACTTTATACAAGCCATTTACTGCCTCAAAGCATTGGTTGTGGGTTTTTATCCCATTTGGGACCAGATTTCAACAAGTCTTTCTTCACACTTCTAAACATTCTTCATCCATCTCTAGCACTTGTAATCAATCAACTTCATTGTATTATAACATATTCTAACCGAAAGTAACTTTATACAAGCCATTTACTGCCTCAAAGCATTGTTTGTGTGTTCTTATCCCATTTGGGACAAGATTTCAATAAGTCTTTCTTCACACTTCTAAACATTCTTCATCCATCTCTAGGACTTGTAATCAATCAAATTCATTGTATTATAATATAATCTAACCAAAAATAACTTTATACAAGCCATTTACTGCCTCAAAGCATTGGTTGTGGGTTCTTATCCCATTTGGGACCAGATTTCAATAAGTATTTCCTCACACTTCTAAACATTCTTCATCCATCTCTAGGACTTGTAATCAATCAAATTCATTGTATTATAACATATCCTAACCCAAAATAACTTTATACAAGCCTTTCCAGCCTCAAAGCATTGGTTGTGGGTTCTTATCCCATTTGGGACCAGATTTCAATAAGTCTTTCTTCACACTTCTAAAGATTCTTCATCCATCTCTAGCACTTGTAATCAATCAAATTCATTGTATTATAACATATTCTAACCCAAAATAACTAGATACAAGCCATTTCCAGCCTCAAAGCATTGGTTGTGGGTTCTTATCCCATTTGGGACAAGATTTCAATAAGTCTTTCTTCACACTTCTAAACATTCTTCATCCATCTCTAGGACTTGTAATCAATCAAATTCATTGTATTATAACATATTCTAACCCAAAATAACTTTATAGAAGCCATTTACTGCCTCAAAGCATTGGTTGTGGGTTTTTATCCCATTTCGGACCAGATTTCAATAAGTCTTTCTTCACACTTCTAAACATTCTTCATCCACCTCTAGGGCTTGTAATCAATCAAATTCATTGTATTATAACATATTCTAACCGAAAGTAACTTTATACAAGCCATTTACTGCCTCAAAGCATTGTTTGTGTGTTCTTATCTCATTTGGGACAAGATTTCAATAAGTTTTTCTTCAAACTTCTAAACATTCTTCATCCATCTCTAGGAATTGTAATCAATCAAATTCATTGTATTATAACATATTCTAACCCAAAATAACTTTATACAAGCCATTTACTGCCTCAAAGCATTGGTTGTGGGTTCTTATCCCATTTGGGACTAGATTTCAATAAGTCTTTCTTCACACTTCTAAACATTCTTCATCCATCTCTAGTACTTGTAATCAATCAAATTCATAGTATTATAACATATTCTAACCCAAAATAACTTTATACAATCTATTTACTGCCTCAAAGCATTGGTTGTGGGTTTTTATCCCATTTGGGACCAGATTTCAACAAGTCTTTCTTCACACTTCTAAACATTCTTCATCCATCTCTAGCACTTGTAATCAATCAACTTCATTGTATTATAACATATTCTAACCGAAAGTAACTTTATACAAGCCATTTACTGCCTCAAAGCATTGTTTGTGTGTTCTTATCCCATTTGGGACAAGATTTCAATAAGTCTTTCTTCACACTTCTAAACATTCTTCATCCATCTCTAGGACTTGTAATCAATCAAATTCATTGTATTATAATATAATCTAACCAAAAATAACTTTATACAAGCCATTTACTGCCTCAAAGCATTGGTTGGGGTTCTTATCCCATTTGGGACCAGATTTCAATAAGTATTTCTTCACACTTCTAAACATTCTTCATCCATCTCTAGGACTTGTAATCAATCAAATTCATTGTATTATAACATATCCTAACCCAAAATAACTTTATACAAGCCATTTCCAGCCTCAAAGCATTGGTTGTGGGTTCTTATCCCATTTGGGACCAGATTTCAATAAGTCTTTCTTCACACTTCTAAAGATTCTCCATCCATCTCTAGCACTTGTAATTAATCAAATTCATTGTATTATAATATATTCTAACCCAAAATAACTAGATACAAGCCATTTCCAGCCTCAAAGCATTGGTTGTGGGTTCTTATCCCATTTGGGACAAGATTTCAATAAGTCTTTCTTCACACTTCTAAACATTCTTCATCCATCTCTAGGACTTGTAATCAATCAAATTCATTGTATTATAACATATTCTAACCCAAAATAACTTTATAGAAGCCATTTACTGCCTCAAAGCATTGGTTGTGGGTTTTTATCCCATTTCGGACCAGATTTCAATAAGTCTTTCTTCACACTTCTAAACATTCTTCATCCACCTCTAGGGCTTGTAATCAATCAAATTCATTGTATTATAACATATTCTAACCCAAAGTAACTTTATACAAGCCATTTACTGCCTCAAAGCATTGTTTGTGTGTTCTTATCTCATTTGGGACAAGATTTCAATAAGTCTTTCTTCACACTTCTAAACATTCTTCATCCATCTCTAGGAATTGTAATCAATCAAATTCATTGTATTATAACATATTCTAACCCAAAATAACTTTATACAAGCCATTTACTGCCTCAAAGCATTGGTTGGGGGTTCTTATCCCATTTGGGACTAGATTTCAATAAGTCTTTCTTCACACTTCTAAACATTCTTCATCCATCTCTAGCACTTGTAATCAATCAAATTCATTGTATTATAACATATTCTAACCCAAAATAACTTTATACAATCCATTTACTGCCTCAAAGCATTGGTTGTGGGTTTTTATCCCATTTGGGACCAGATTTCAACAAGTCTTTCTTCACACTTCTAAACATTCTTCATCCATCTCTAGCACTTGTAATCAATCAACTTCATTGTATTATAACATATTCTAACCGAAAGTAACTTTATACAAGCCATTTACTGCCTCAAAGCATTGTTTGTGTGTTCTTATCCCATTTGGGACAAGATTTCAATAAGTCTTTCTTCACACTTCTAAACATTCTTCATCCATCTCTAGGACTTGTAATCAATCAAATTCATTGTATTATAATATAATCTAACCAAAAATAACTTTATACAAGCCATTTACTGCCTCAAAGCATTGGTTGTGGGTTCTTATCCCATTTGGGACCAGATTTCAATAAGTATTTCTTCACACTTCTAAACATTCTTCATCCATCTCTAGGACTTGTAATCAATCAAATTCATTGTATTATAACATATCCTAACCCAAAATAACTTTATACAAGCCATTTCCAGCCTCAAAGCATTGGTTGTGGGTTCTTATCCCATTTGGGACCAGATTTCAATAAGTCTCTCTTCACACTTCTAAAGATTCTTCATCCATCTCTAGCACTTGTAATCAATCAAATTCATTGTATTATAACATATTCTAACCCAAAATAACTAGATACAAGCCATTTCCAGCCTCAAAGCATTGGTTGTGGGTTCTTATCCCATTTGGGACAAGATTTCAATAAGTCTTTCTTCACACTTCTAAACATTCTTCATCCATCTCTAGGACTTGTAATCAATCAAATTCATTGTATTATAACATATCCTAACCCAAAATAACTTTATACAAGCCATTTCCAGCCTCAAAGCATTGGTTGTGGGTTCTTATCCCATTTGGGACCAGATTTCAATAAGTCTTTCTTCACACTTCTAAAGATTCTTCATCCATCTCTAGCACTTGTAATCAATCAAATTCATTGTATTATAACATATTCTAACCCAAAATAATTAGATACAAGCCATTTCCAGCCTCAAAGCATTGGTTGTGGGTTCTTATCCCATTTGGGACAAGATTTCAATAAGTCTTTCTTCACACTTCTAAACATTCTTCATCCATCTCTAGGACTTGTAATCAATCAAATTCATTGTATTATAACATATTCTAACCCAAAATAACTTTATAGAAGCCATTTACTGCCTCAAAGCATTGGTTGTGGGTTTTTATCCCATTTCGGACCAGATTTCAATAAGTCTTTCTTCACACTTCTAAACATTCTTCATCCACCTCTAGGGCTTGTAATCAATCAAATTCATTGTATTATAACATATTCTAACCCAAAGTAACTTTATACAAGCCATTTACTGCCTCAAAGCATTGTTTGTGTGTTCTTATCTCATTTGGGACAAGATTTCAATAAGTTTTTCTTCACACTTCTAAACATTCTTCATCCATCTCTAGGAATTGTAATCAATCAAATTCATTGTATTATAACATATTCTAACCCAAAATAACTTTATACAAGCCATTTACTGCCTCAAAGCATTGGTTGTGGGTTCTTATCCCATTTGGGACTAGATTTCAATAAGTCTTTCTTCACACTTCTAAACATTCTTCATCCATCTCTAGCACTTGTAATCAATCAAATTCATTGTATTATAACATATTCTAACCCAAAATAACTTTATACAATCTATTTACTGCCTCAAAGCATTGGTTGTGGGTTTTTATCCCATTTGGGACCAGATTTCAACAAGTCTTTCTTCACACTTCTAAACATTCTTCATCCATCTCTAGCACTTGTAATCAATCAACTTCATTGTATTATAACATATTCTAACCGAAAGTAACTTTATACAAGCCATTTACTGCCTCAAAGCATTGTTTGTGTGTTCTTATCCCATTTGGGACAAGATTTCAATAAGTCTTTCTTCACACTTCTAAACATTCTTCATCCATCTCTAGGACTTGTAATCAATCAAATCCATTGTATTATAATATAATCTAACCAAAAATAACTTTATACAAGCCATTTACTGCCTCAAAGCATTGGTTGTGGGTTCTTATCCCATTTGGGACCAGATTTCAATAAGTATTTCTTCACACTTCTAAACATTCTTCATCCATCTCTAGGACTTGTAATCAATCAAATTCATTGTATTATAACATATCCTAACCCAAAATAACTTTATACAAGCCATTTCCAGCCTCAAAGCATTGGTTGTGGGTTCTTATCCCATTTGGGACCAGATTTCAATAAGTCTTTCTTCACACTTCTAAACATTCTTCATCCATCTCTAGGACTTGTAATCAATCAAATTCATTGTATTATAACATATTCTAACCCAAAATAACTTTATACAAGCCATTTCCAGCCTCAAAGCATTGGTTGTGGGTTCTTATCCCATTTGGGACCAGATTTCAATAAGTCTTTCTTCACACTTCTAAAGATTCTTCATCCATCTCTAGCACTTGTAATCAATCAAATTCATTGTATTATAACATATTCTAACCCAAAATAACTAGATACAAGCCATTTACAGCCTCAAAGCATTGGTTGTGGGTTCTTATCCCATTTGGGACAAGATTTCAATAAGTCTTTCTTCACACTTCTAAACATTCTTCATCCATCTCTAGGACTTGTAATCAATCAAATTCATTGTATTATAACATATTCTAACCCAAAATAACTTTATAGAAGCCTTTTACTGCCTCAAAGCATTGGTTGTGGGTTTTTATCCCATTTCGGACCAGATTTCAATAAGTCTTTCTTCACACTTCTAAACATTCTTCATCCACCTCTAGGGCTTGTAATCAATCAAATTCATTGTATTATAACATATTCTAACCCAAAATAACTTTATACAAGCCATTTACAGCCTCAAAGCATTGGTTGTGGGTTCTTATCCCATTTGGGACCAGATTTCAATAAGTCTTTCTTCACACTTCTAAACATTCTTCATCCATCTCTAGGACTTGTAATCAATCAAATTCATTGTATTATAACATATTCTAACCCAAAATAACTTTATAGAAGCCTTTTACTGCCTCAAAGCATTGGTTGTGGGTTTTTATCCCATTTCGGACCAGATTTCAATAAGTCTTTCTTCACACTTCTAAACATTCTTCATCCACCTCTAGGGCTTGTAATCAATCAAATTCATTGTATTATAACATATTCTAACCCAAAATAACTTTATACAAGCCATTTACAGCCTCAAAGCATTGGTTGTGGGTTCTTATCCCATTTGGGACAAGATTTCAATAAGTCTTTCTTCACACTTCTAAACATTCTTCATCCATCTCTAGGACTTGTAATCAATCAAATTCATTGTATTATAACATATCCTAACCCAAAATAACTTTATACAAGCCATTTCCAGCCTCAAAGCATTGGTTGTGGGTTCTTATCCCATTTGGGACCAGATTTCAATAAGTCTTTCTTCACACTTCTAAAGATTCTTCATCCATCTCTAGCACTTGTAATCAATCAAATTCATTGTATTATAACATATTCTAACCCAAAATAATTAGATACAAGCCATTTCCAGCCTCAAAGCATTGGTTGTGGGTTCTTATCCCATTTGGGACAAGATTTCAATAAGTCTTTCTTCACACTTCTAAACATTCTTCATCCATCTCTAGGACTTGTAATCAATCAAATTCATTGTATTATAACATATTCTAACCCAAAATAACTTTATAGAAGCCATTTACTGCCTCAAAGCATTGGTTGTGGGTTTTTATCCCATTTCGGACCAGATTTCAATAAGTCTTTCTTCACACTTCTAAACATTCTTCATCCACCTCTAGGGCTTGTAATCAATCAAATTCATTGTATTATAACATATTCTAACCCAAAATAACTTTATACAAGCCATTTACAGCCTCAAAGCATTGGTTGTGGGTTCTTATCCCATTTGGGACCAGATTTCAATAAGTCTTTCTTCACACTTCTAAACATTCTTCATCCATCTCTAGGACTTGTAATCAATCAAATTCATTGTATTATAACATATTCTAACCCAAAATAACTTTATAGAAGCCTTTTACTGCCTCAAAGCATTGGTTGTGGGTTTTTATCCCATTTCGGACCAGATTTCAATAAGTCTTTCTTCACACTTCTAAACATTCTTCATCCACCTCTAGGGCTTGTAATCAATCAAATTCATTGTATTATAACATATTCTAACCCAAAATAACTTTATACAAGCCATTTACAGCCTCAAAGCATTGGTTGTGGGTTCTTATCCCATTTGGGACAAGATTTCAATAAGTCTTTCTTCACACTTCTAAACATTCTTCATCCATCTCTAGGACTTGTAATCAATCAAATTCATTGTATTATAACATATCCTAACCCAAAATAACTTTATACAAGCCATTTCCAGCCTCAAAGCATTGGTTGTGGGTTCTTATCCCATTTGGGACCAGATTTCAATAAGTCTTTCTTCACACTTCTAAAGATTCTCCATCCATCTCTAGCACTTGTAATTAATCAAATTCATTGTATTATAATATATTCTAACCCAAAATAACTAGATACAAGCCATTTCCAGCCTCAAAGCATTGGTTGTGGGTTCTTATCCCATTTGGGACAAGATTTCAATAAGTCTTTCTTCACACTTCTAAACATTCTTCATCCATCTCTAGGACTTGTAATCAATCAAATTCATTGTATTATAACATATTCTAACCCAAAATAACTTTATAGAAGCCATTTACTGCCTCAAAGCATTGGTTGTGGGTTTTTATCCCATTTCGGACCAGATTTCAATAAGTCTTTCTTCACACTTCTAAACATTCTTCATCCACCTCTAGGGCTTGTAATCAATCAAATTCATTGTATTATAACATATTCTAACCCAAAGTAACTTTATACAAGCCATTTACTGCCTCAAAGCATTGTTTGTGTGTTCTTATCTCATTTGGGACAAGATTTCAATAAGTCTTTCTTCACACTTCTAAACATTCTTCATCCATCTCTAGGAATTGTAATCAATCAAATTCATTGTATTATAACATATTCTAACCCAAAATAACTTTATACAAGCCATTTACTGCCTCAAAGCATTGGTTGGGGGTTCTTATCCCATTTGGGACTAGATTTCAATAAGTCTTTCTTCACACTTCTAAACATTCTTCATCCATCTCTAGCACTTGTAATCAATCAAATTCATTGTATTATAACATATTCTAACCCAAAATAACTTTATACAATCCATTTACTGCCTCAAAGCATTGGTTGTGGGTTTTTATCCCATTTGGGACCAGATTTCAACAAGTCTTTCTTCACACTTCTAAACATTCTTCATCCATCTCTAGCACTTGTAATCAATCAACTTCATTGTATTATAACATATTCTAACCGAAAGTAACTTTATACAAGCCATTTACTGCCTCAAAGCATTGTTTGTGTGTTCTTATCCCATTTGGGACAAGATTTCAATAAGTCTTTCTTCACACTTCTAAACATTCTTCATCCATCTCTAGGACTTGTAATCAATCAAATTCATTGTATTATAATATAATCTAACCAAAAATAACTTTATACAAGCCATTTACTGCCTCAAAGCATTGGTTGTGGGTTCTTATCCCATTTGGGACCAGATTTCAATAAGTATTTCTTCACACTTCTAAACATTCTTCATCCATCTCTAGGACTTGTAATCAATCAAATTCATTGTATTATAACATATCCTAACCCAAAATAACTTTATACAAGCCATTTCCAGCCTCAAAGCATTGGTTGTGGGTTCTTATCCCATTTGGGACCAGATTTCAATAAGTCTCTCTTCACACTTCTAAAGATTCTTCATCCATCTCTAGCACTTGTAATCAATCAAATTCATTGTATTATAACATATTCTAACCCAAAATAACTAGATACAAGCCATTTCCAGCCTCAAAGCATTGGTTGTGGGTTCTTATCCCATTTGGGACAAGATTTCAATAAGTCTTTCTTCACACTTCTAAACATTCTTCATCCATCTCTAGGACTTGTAATCAATCAAATTCATTGTATTATAACATATCCTAACCCAAAATAACTTTATACAAGCCATTTCCAGCCTCAAAGCATTGGTTGTGGGTTCTTATCCCATTTGGGACCAGATTTCAATAAGTCTTTCTTCACACTTCTAAAGATTCTTCATCCATCTCTAGCACTTGTAATCAATCAAATTCATTGTATTATAACATATTCTAACCCAAAATAATTAGATACAAGCCATTTCCAGCCTCAAAGCATTGGTTGTGGGTTCTTATCCCATTTGGGACAAGATTTCAATAAGTCTTTCTTCACACTTCTAAACATTCTTCATCCATCTCTAGGACTTGTAATCAATCAAATTCATTGTATTATAACATATTCTAACCCAAAATAACTTTATAGAAGCCATTTACTGCCTCAAAGCATTGGTTGTGGGTTTTTATCCCATTTCGGACCAGATTTCAATAAGTCTTTCTTCACACTTCTAAACATTCTTCATCCACCTCTAGGGCTTGTAATCAATCAAATTCATTGTATTATAACATATTCTAACCCAAAGTAACTTTATACAAGCCATTTACTGCCTCAAAGCATTGTTTGTGTGTTCTTATCTCATTTGGGACAAGATTTCAATAAGTTTTTCTTCACACTTCTAAACATTCTTCATCCATCTCTAGGAATTGTAATCAATCAAATTCATTGTATTATAACATATTCTAACCCAAAATAACTTTATACAAGCCATTTACTGCCTCAAAGCATTGGTTGTGGGTTCTTATCCCATTTGGGACTAGATTTCAATAAGTCTTTCTTCACACTTCTAAACATTCTTCATCCATCTCTAGCACTTGTAATCAATCAAATTCATTGTATTATAACATATTCTAACCCAAAATAACTTTATACAATCTATTTACTGCCTCAAAGCATTGGTTGTGGGTTTTTATCCCATTTGGGACCAGATTTCAACAAGTCTTTCTTCACACTTCTAAACATTCTTCATCCATCTCTAGCACTTGTAATCAATCAACTTCATTGTATTATAACATATTCTAACCGAAAGTAACTTTATACAAGCCATTTACTGCCTCAAAGCATTGTTTGTGTGTTCTTATCCCATTTGGGACAAGATTTCAATAAGTCTTTCTTCACACTTCTAAACATTCTTCATCCATCTCTAGGACTTGTAATCAATCAAATCCATTGTATTATAATATAATCTAACCAAAAATAACTTTATACAAGCCATTTACTGCCTCAAAGCATTGGTTGTGGGTTCTTATCCCATTTGGGACCAGATTTCAATAAGTATTTCTTCACACTTCTAAACATTCTTCATCCATCTCTAGGACTTGTAATCAATCAAATTCATTGTATTATAACATATCCTAACCCAAAATAACTTTATACAAGCCATTTCCAGCCTCAAAGCATTGGTTGTGGGTTCTTATCCCATTTGGGACCAGATTTCAATAAGTCTTTCTTCACACTTCTAAACATTCTTCATCCATCTCTAGGACTTGTAATCAATCAAATTCATTGTATTATAACATATTCTAACCCAAAATAACTTTATACAAGCCATTTCCAGCCTCAAAGCATTGGTTGTGGGTTCTTATCCCATTTGGGACCAGATTTCAATAAGTCTTTCTTCACACTTCTAAAGATTCTTCATCCATCTCTAGCACTTGTAATCAATCAAATTCATTGTATTATAACATATTCTAACCCAAAATAACTAGATACAAGCCATTTACAGCCTCAAAGCATTGGTTGTGGGTTCTTATCCCATTTGGGACAAGATTTCAATAAGTCTTTCTTCACACTTCTAAACATTCTTCATCCATCTCTAGGACTTGTAATCAATCAAATTCATTGTATTATAACATATTCTAACCCAAAATAACTTTATAGAAGCCTTTTACTGCCTCAAAGCATTGGTTGTGGGTTTTTATCCCATTTCGGACCAGATTTCAATAAGTCTTTCTTCACACTTCTAAACATTCTTCATCCACCTCTAGGGCTTGTAATCAATCAAATTCATTGTATTATAACATATTCTAACCCAAAATAACTTTATACAAGCCATTTACAGCCTCAAAGCATTGGTTGTGGGTTCTTATCCCATTTGGGACCAGATTTCAATAAGTCTTTCTTCACACTTCTAAACATTCTTCATCCATCTCTAGGACTTGTAATCAATCAAATTCATTGTATTATAACATATTCTAACCCAAAATAACTTTATAGAAGCCTTTTACTGCCTCAAAGCATTGGTTGTGGGTTTTTATCCCATTTCGGACCAGATTTCAATAAGTCTTTCTTCACACTTCTAAACATTCTTCATCCACCTCTAGGGCTTGTAATCAATCAAATTCATTGTATTATAACATATTCTAACCCAAAATAACTTTATACAAGCCATTTACAGCCTCAAAGCATTGGTTGTGGGTTCTTATCCCATTTGGGACAAGATTTCAATAAGTCTTTCTTCACACTTCTAAACATTCTTCATCCATCTCTAGGACTTGTAATCAATCAAATTCATTGTATTATAACATATCCTAACCCAAAATAACTTTATACAAGCCATTTCCAGCCTCAAAGCATTGGTTGTGGGTTCTTATCCCATTTGGGACCAGATTTCAATAAGTCTTTCTTCACACTTCTAAAGATTCTTCATCCATCTCTAGCACTTGTAATCAATCAAATTCATTGTATTATAACATATTCTAACCCAAAATAATTAGATACAAGCCATTTCCAGCCTCAAAGCATTGGTTGTGGGTTCTTATCCCATTTGGGACAAGATTTCAATAAGTCTTTCTTCACACTTCTAAACATTCTTCATCCATCTCTAGGACTTGTAATCAATCAAATTCATTGTATTATAACATATTCTAACCCAAAATAACTTTATAGAAGCCATTTACTGCCTCAAAGCATTGGTTGTGGGTTTTTATCCCATTTCGGACCAGATTTCAATAAGTCTTTCTTCACACTTCTAAACATTCTTCATCCACCTCTAGGGCTTGTAATCAATCAAATTCATTGTATTATAACATATTCTAACCCAAAATAACTTTATACAAGCCATTTACAGCCTCAAAGCATTGGTTGTGGGTTCTTATCCCATTTGGGACCAGATTTCAATAAGTCTTTCTTCACACTTCTAAACATTCTTCATCCATCTCTAGGACTTGTAATCAATCAAATTCATTGTATTATAACATATTCTAACCCAAAATAACTTTATAGAAGCCTTTTACTGCCTCAAAGCATTGGTTGTGGGTTTTTATCCCATTTCGGACCAGATTTCAATAAGTCTTTCTTCACACTTCTAAACATTCTTCATCCACCTCTAGGGCTTGTAATCAATCAAATTCATTGTATTATAACATATTCTAACCCAAAATAACTTTATACAAGCCATTTACAGCCTCAAAGCATTGGTTGTGGGTTCTTATCCCATTTGGGACAAGATTTCAATAAGTCTTTCTTCACACTTCTAAACATTCTTCATCCATCTCTAGGACTTGTAATCAATCAAATTCATTGTATTATAACATATCCTAACCCAAAATAACTTTATACAAGCCATTTCCAGCCTCAAAGCATTGGTTGTGGGTTCTTATCCCATTTGGGACCAGATTTCAATAAGTCTTTCTTCACACTTCTAAAGATTCTTCATCCATCTCTAGCACTTGTAATCAATCAAATTCATTGTATTATAACATATTCTAACCCAAAATAATTAGATACAAGCCATTTCCAGCCTCAAAGCATTGGTTGTGGGTTCTTATCCCATTTGGGACAAGATTTCAATAAGTCTTTCTTCACACTTCTAAACATTCTTCATCCATCTCTAGGACTTGTAATCAATCAAATTCATTGTATTATAACATATTCTAACCCAAAATAACTTTATAGAAGCCATTTACTGCCTCAAAGCATTGGTTGTGGGTTTTTATCCCATTTCGGACCAGATTTCAATAAGTCTTTCTTCACACTTCTAAACATTCTTCATCCACCTCTAGGGCTTGTAATCAATCAAATTCATTGTATTATAACATATTCTAACCCAAAGTAACTTTATACAAGCCATTTACTGCCTCAAAGCATTGTTTGTGTGTTCTTATCTCATTTGGGACAAGATTTCAATAAGTTTTTCTTCACACTTCTAAACATTCTTCATCCATCTCTAGGAATTGTAATCAATCAAATTCATTGTATTATAACATATTCTAACCCAAAATAACTTTATACAAGCCATTTACTGCCTCAAAGCATTGGTTGTGGGTTCTTATCCCATTTGGGACTAGATTTCAATAAGTCTTTCTTCACACTTCTAAACATTCTTCATCCATCTCTAGCACTTGTAATCAATCAAATTCATTGTATTATAACATATTCTAACCCAAAATAACTTTATACAATCTATTTACTGCCTCAAAGCATTGGTTGTGGGTTTTTATCCCATTTGGGACCAGATTTCAACAAGTCTTTCTTCACACTTCTAAACATTCTTCATCCATCTCTAGCACTTGTAATCAATCAACTTCATTGTATTATAACATATTCTAACCGAAAGTAACTTTATACAAGCCATTTACTGCCTCAAAGCATTGTTTGTGTGTTCTTATCCCATTTGGGACAAGATTTCAATAAGTCTTTCTTCACACTTCTAAACATTCTTCATCCATCTCTAGGACTTGTAATCAATCAAATCCATTGTATTATAATATAATCTAACCAAAAATAACTTTATACAAGCCATTTACTGCCTCAAAGCATTGGTTGTGGGTTCTTATCCCATTTGGGACCAGATTTCAATAAGTATTTCTTCACACTTCTAAACATTCTTCATCCATCTCTAGGACTTGTAATCAATCAAATTCATTGTATTATAACATATCCTAACCCAAAATAACTTTATACAAGCCATTTCCAGCCTCAAAGCATTGGTTGTGGGTTCTTATCCCATTTGGGACCAGATTTCAATAAGTCTTTCTTCACACTTCTAAACATTCTTCATCCATCTCTAGGACTTGTAATCAATCAAATTCATTGTATTATAACATATTCTAACCCAAAATAACTTTATACAAGCTATTTCCAGCCTCAAAGCATTGGTTGTGGGTTCTTATCCCATTTGGGACCAGATTTCAATAAGTCTTTCTTCACACTTCTAAAGATTCTTCATCCATCTCTAGCACTTGTAATCAATCAAATTCATTGTATTATAACATATCCTAACCCAAAATAACTAGATACAAGCCATTTACAGCCTCAAAGCATTGGTTGTGGGTTCTTATCCCATTTGGGACAAGATTTCAATAAGTCTTTCTTCACACTTCTAAACATTCTTCATCCATCTCTAGGACTTGTAATCAATCAAATTCATTGTATTATAACATATTCTAACCCAAAATAACTTTATAGAAGCCTTTTACTGCCTCAAAGCATTGGTTGTGGGTTTTTATCCCATTTCGGACCAGATTTCAATAAGTCTTTCTTTACACTTCTAAACATTCTTCATCCACCTCTAGGGCTTGTAATCAATCAAATTCATTGTATTATAACATATTCTAACCCAAAATAACTTTATACAAGCCATTTACAGCCTCAAAGCATTGGTTGTGGGTTCTTATCCCATTTGGGACCAGATTTCAATAAGTCTTTCTTCACACTTCTAAACATTCTTCATCCATCTCTAGGACTTGTAATCAATCAAATTCATTGTATTATAACATATTCTAACCCAAAATAACTTTATAGAAGCCTTTTACTGCCTCAAAGCATTGGTTGTGGGTTTTTATTCCATTTCGGACCAGATTTCAATAAGTCTTTCTTCACACTTCTAAACATTCTTCATCCACCTCTAGGGCTTGTAATCAATCAAATTCATTGTATTATAACATATTCTAACCCAAAATAACTTTATACAAGCCATTTACAGCCTCAAAGCATTGGTTGTGGGTTCTTATCCCATTTGGGACCAGATTTCAATAAGTCTTTCTTCACACTTCTAAACATTCTTCATCCATCTCTAGCACTTGTAATCAATCAACTTCATTGTATTATAACATATTCTAACCGAAAGTAACTTTATACAAGCCATTTACTGCCTCAAAGCATTGTTTGTGTGTTCTTATCCCATTTGGGACAAGATTTCAATAAGTCTTTCTTCACACTTCTAAACATTCTTCATCCATCTCTAGGACTTGTAATCAATCAAATTCATTGTATTATAACATAATCTAACTAAAAATAACTTTATACAAGCCATTTACTGCCTCAAAGCATTGGTTGTGGGTTCTTATCCCATTTGGGACCAGATTTCAATAAGTATTTCTTCACACTTCTAAACATTCTTCATCCATCTCTAGCACTTGTAATCAATCAAATTCATTGTATTATAACATATCCTAACCCAAAATAACTTTATACAAGCCATTTCCAGCCTCAAAGCATTGGTTGTGGGTTCTTATCCCATTTGGGACCAGATTTCAATAAGTCTTTCTTCACACTTCTAAAGATTCTCCATCCATCTCTAGCACTTGTAATTAATCAAATTCATTGTATTATAATATATTCTAACCCAAAATAACTAGATACAAGCCATTTCCAGCCTCAAAGCATTGGTTGTGGGTTCTTATCCCATTTGGGACAAGATTTCAATAAGTCTTTCTTCACACTTCTAAACATTCTTCATCCATCTCTAGGACTTGTAATCAATCAAATTCATTGTATTATAACATATTCTAACCCAAAATAACTTTATAGAAGCCATTTACTGCCTCAAAGCATTGGTTGTGGGTTTTTATCCCATTTCGGACCAGATTTCAATAAGTCTTTCTTCACACTTCTAAACATTCTTCATCCACCTCTAGGGCTTGTAATCAATCAAATTCATTGTATTATAACATATTCTAACCCAAAGTAACTTTATACAAGCCATTTACTGCCTCAAAGCATTGTTTGTGTGTTCTTATCTCATTTGGGACAAGATTTCAATAAGTCTTTCTTCACACTTCTAAACATTCTTCATCCATCTCTAGGAATTGTAATCAATCAAATTCATTGTATTATAACATATTCTAACCCAAAATAACTTTATACAAGCCATTTACTGCCTCAAAGCATTGGTTGGGGGTTCTTATCCCATTTGGGACTAGATTTCAATAAGTCTTTCTTCACACTTCTAAACATTCTTCATCCATCTCTAGCACTTGTAATCAATCAAATTCATTGTATTATAACATATTCTAACCCAAAATAACTTTATACAATCCATTTACTGCCTCAAAGCATTGGTTGTGGGTTTTTATCCCATTTGGGACCAGATTTCAACAAGTCTTTCTTCACACTTCTAAACATTCTTCATCCATCTCTAGCACTTGTAATCAATCAACTTCATTGTATTATAACATATTCTAACCGAAAGTAACTTTATACAAGCCATTTACTGCCTCAAAGCATTGTTTGTGTGTTCTTATCCCATTTGGGACAAGATTTCAATAAGTCTTTCTTCACACTTCTAAACATTCTTCATCCATCTCTAGGACTTGTAATCAATCAAATTCATTGTATTATAATATAATCTAACCAAAAATAACTTTATACAAGCCATTTACTGCCTCAAAGCATTGGTTGTGGGTTCTTATCCCATTTGGGACCAGATTTCAATAAGTATTTCTTCACACTTCTAAACATTCTTCATCCATCTCTAGGACTTGTAATCAATCAAATTCATTGTATTATAACATATCCTAACCCAAAATAACTTTATACAAGCCATTTCCAGCCTCAAAGCATTGGTTGTGGGTTCTTATCCCATTTGGGACCAGATTTCAATAAGTCTCTCTTCACACTTCTAAAGATTCTTCATCCATCTCTAGCACTTGTAATCAATCAAATTCATTGTATTATAACATATTCTAACCCAAAATAACTAGATACAAGCCATTTCCAGCCTCAAAGCATTGGTTGTGGGTTCTTATCCCATTTGGGACAAGATTTCAATAAGTCTTTCTTCACACTTCTAAACATTCTTCATCCATCTCTAGGACTTGTAATCAATCAAATTCATTGTATTATAACATATCCTAACCCAAAATAACTTTATACAAGCCATTTCCAGCCTCAAAGCATTGGTTGTGGGTTCTTATCCCATTTGGGACCAGATTTCAATAAGTCTTTCTTCACACTTCTAAAGATTCTTCATCCATCTCTAGCACTTGTAATCAATCAAATTCATTGTATTATAACATATTCTAACCCAAAATAATTAGATACAAGCCATTTCCAGCCTCAAAGCATTGGTTGTGGGTTCTTATCCCATTTGGGACAAGATTTCAATAAGTCTTTCTTCACACTTCTAAACATTCTTCATCCATCTCTAGGACTTGTAATCAATCAAATTCATTGTATTATAACATATTCTAACCCAAAATAACTTTATAGAAGCCATTTACTGCCTCAAAGCATTGGTTGTGGGTTTTTATCCCATTTCGGACCAGATTTCAATAAGTCCTTCTTCACACTTCTAAACATTCTTCATCCACCTCTAGGGCTTGTAATCAATCAAATTCATTGTATTATAACATATTCTAACCCAAAGTAACTTTATACAAGCCATTTACTGCCTCAAAGCATTGTTTGTGTGTTCTTATCTCATTTGGGACAAGATTTCAATAAGTTTTTCTTCACACTTCTAAACATTCTTCATCCATCTCTAGGAATTGTAATCAATCAAATTCATTGTATTATAACATATTCTAACCCAAAATAACTTTATACAAGCCATTTACTGCCTCAAAGCATTGGTTGTGGGTTCTTATCCCATTTGGGACTAGATTTCAATAAGTCTTTCTTCACACTTCTAAACATTCTTCATCCATCTCTAGCACTTGTAATCAATCAAATTCATTGTATTATAACATATTCTAACCCAAAATAACTTTATACAATCTATTTACTGCCTCAAAGCATTGGTTGTGGGTTTTTATCCCATTTGGGACCAGATTTCAACAAGTCTTTCTTCACACTTCTAAACATTCTTCATCCATCTCTAGCACTTGTAATCAATCAACTTCATTGTATTATAACATATTCTAACCGAAAGTAACTTTATACAAGCCATTTACTGCCTCAAAGCATTGTTTGTGTGTTCTTATCCCATTTGGGACAAGATTTCAATAAGTCTTTCTTCACACTTCTAAACATTCTTCATCCATCTCTAGGACTTGTAATCAATCAAATCCATTGTATTATAATATAATCTAACCAAAAATAACTTTATACAAGCCATTTACTGCCTCAAAGCATTGGTTGTGGGTTCTTATCCCATTTGGGACCAGATTTCAATAAGTATTTCTTCACACTTCTAAACATTCTTCATCCATCTCTAGGACTTGTAATCAATCAAATTCATTGTATTATAACATATCCTAACCCAAAATAACTTTATACAAGCCATTTCCAGCCTCAAAGCATTGGTTGTGGGTTCTTATCCCATTTGGGACCAGATTTCAATAAGTCTTTCTTCACACTTCTAAACATTCTTCATCCATCTCTAGGACTTGTAATCAATCAAATTCATTGTATTATAACATATTCTAACCCAAAATAACTTTATACAAGCCATTTCCAGCCTCAAAGCATTGGTTGTGGGTTCTTATCCCATTTGGGACCAGATTTCAATAAGTCTTTCTTCACACTTCTAAAGATTCTTCATCCATCTCTAGCACTTGTAATCAATCAAATTCATTGTATTATAACATATTCTAACCCAAAATAACTAGATACAAGCCATTTACAGCCTCAAAGCATTGGTTGTGGGTTCTTATCCCATTTGGGACAAGATTTCAATAAGTCTTTCTTCACACTTCTAAACATTCTTCATCCATCTCTAGGACTTGTAATCAATCAAATTCATTGTATTATAACATATTCTAACCCAAAATAACTTTATAGAAGCCTTTTACTGCCTCAAAGCATTGGTTGTGGGTTTTTATCCCATTTCGGACCAGATTTCAATAAGTCTTTCTTCACACTTCTAAACATTCTTCATCCACCTCTAGGGCTTGTAATCAATCAAATTCATTGTATTATAACATATTCTAACCCAAAATAACTTTATACAAGCCATTTACAGCCTCAAAGCATTGGTTGTGGGTTCTTATCCCATTTGGGACCAGATTTCAATAAGTCTTTCTTCACACTTCTAAACATTCTTCATCCATCTCTAGGACTTGTAATCAATCAAATTCATTGTATTATAACATATTCTAACCCAAAATAACTTTATAGAAGCCTTTTACTGCCTCAAAGCATTGGTTGTGGGTTTTTATCCCATTTCGGACCAGATTTCAATAAGTCTTTCTTCACACTTCTAAACATTCTTCATCCAACTCTAGGGCTTGTAATCAATCAAATTCATTGTATTATAACATATTCTAACCCAAAATAACTTTATACAAGCCATTTACAGCCTCAAAGCATTGGTTGTGGGTTCTTATCCCATTTGGGACCAGATTTCAATAAGTCTTTCTTCATACTTCTAAACATTCTTCATCCATCTCTAGCACTTGTAATCAATCAAATTCATTGTATTATAACATATTCTAACCGAAAGTAACTTTATACAAGCCATTTACTGCCTCAAAGCATTGTTTGTGTGTTCTTATCCCATTTGGGACAAGATTTCAATAAGTCTTTCTTCACACTTCTAAACATTCTTCATCCATCTCTAGGACTTGTAATCAATCAAATTCATTGTATTATAACATAATCTAACTAAAAATAACTTTATACAAGCCATTTACTGCCTCAAAGCATTGGTTGTGGGTTCTTATCCCATTTGGGACCAGATTTCAATAAGTATTTCTTCACACTTCTAAACATTCTTCATCCATCTCTAGGACTTGTAATCAATCAAATTCATTGTATTATAACATATCCTAACCCAAAATAACTTTATACAAGCCATTTCCAGCCTCAAAGCATTGGTTGTGGGTTCTTATCCCATTTGGGACCAGATTTCAATAAGTCTTTCTTCACACTTCTAAAGATTCTTCATCCATCTCTAGCACTTGTAATCAATCAAATTCATTGTATTATAACATATTCTAATCCAAAATAACTAGCTACAAGCCATTTACAGCCTCAAAGCATTGGTTGTGGGTTCTTATCCCATTTGGGACAAGATTTCAATAAGTCTTTCTTCACACTTCTAAACATTCTTCATCCATCTCTAGGACTTGTAATCAATCAAATTCATTGTATTATAACATATTCTAACCCAAAATAACTTTATAGAAGCCATTTACTGCCTCAAAGCATTGGTTGTGGGTTTTTATCCCATTTCGGACCAGATTTCAATAAGTCTTTCTTCACACTTCTAAACATTCTTCATCCACCTCTAGGGCTTGTAATCAATCAAATTCATTGTATTATAACATATTCTAACCCAAAATAACTTTATACAAGCCATTTACAGCCTCAAAGCATTGGTTGTGGGTTCTTATCCCATTTGGGACCAGATTTCAATAAGTCTTTCTTCACACTTCTAAACATTCTTCATCCATCTCTAGCACTTGTAATCAATCAACTTCATTGTATTATAACATATTCTAACCGAAAGTAACTTTATACAAGCCATTTACTACCTCAAAGCATTGTTTGTGTGTTCTTATCCCATTTGGGACAAGATTTCAATAAGTCTTTCTTCACACTTCTAAACATTCTTCATCCATCTCTAGGACTTGTAATCAATCAAATTCATTGTATTATAACATAATCTAACCAAAAATAAGTTTATACAAGCCATTTACTGCCTCAAAGCATTGGTTGTGGGTTCTTATCCCATTTGGGACCAGATTTCAATAAGTATTTCTTCACACTTCTAAACATTCTTCATCCATCTCTAGGACTTGTAATCAATCAAATTCATTGTATTATAACATATTCTAACCCAAAATAACTTTATAGAAGCCATTTACTGCCTCAAAGCATTGGTTGTGGGTTTTTATCCCATTTGGGACCACATTTCAATAAGTCTTTCTTCACACTTCTAAAGATTCTTCATCCATCTCTAGCACTTGTAATCAATCAAATTCATTGTATTATAACATATTCTAACCCAAAATAACTAGATACAAGCCATTTACAGCCTCAAAGCATTGGTTGTGGGTTCTTATCCCATTTGGGACAAGATTTCAATAAGTCTTTCTTCACACTTCTAAACATTCTTCATCCATCTCTAGGACTTGTAATCAATCAAATTCATTGTATTATAACATATTCTAACCCAAAATAACTTTATAGAAGCCTTTTACTGCCTCAAAGCATTGGTTGTGGGTTTTTATCCCATTTCGGACCAGATTTCAATAAGTCTTTCTTCACACTTCTAAACATTCTTCATCCACCTCTAGGGCTTGTAATCAATCAAATTCATTGTATTATAACATATTCTAACCCAAAATAACTTTATACAAGCCATTTACAGCCTCAAAGCATTGGTTGTGGGTTCTTATCCCATTTGGGACCAGATTTCAATAAGTCTTTCTTCACACTTCTAAACATTCTTCATCCATCTCTAGCACTTGTAATCAATCAACTTCATTGTATTATAACATATTCTAACCGAAAGTAACATTATACAAGCCATTTACTGCCTCAAAGCATTGTTTGTGTGTTCTTATCCCATTTGGGACAAGATTTCAATAAGTCTTTCTTCACACTTCTAAACATTCTTCATCCATCTCTAGGACTTGTAATCAATCAAATTCATTGTATTATAACATAATCTAACCAAAAATAACTTTATACAAGCCATTTACTGCCTCAAAGCATTGGTTGTGGGTTCTTATCCCATTTGGGACCAGATTTCAATAAGTATTTCTTCACACTTCTAAACATTCTTCATCCATCTCTAGGACTTGTAATCAATCAAATTCATTGTATTATAACATATCCTAACCCAAAATAACTTTATACAAGCCATTTCCAGCCTCAAAGCATTGGTTGTGGGTTCTTATCCCATTTGGGACCAGATTTCAATAAGTCTTTCTTCACACTTCTAAAGATTCTTCATCCATCTCTAGGACTTGTAATCAATCAAATTCATTGTATTATAACATAATCTAACCAAAAATAACTTTATACAAGCCATTTACTGCCTCAAAGCATTGGTTGTGGGTTCTTATCCCATTTGGGACCAGATTTCAATAAGTATTTCTTCACACTTCTAAACATTCTTCATCCATCTCTAGGACTTGTAATCAATCAAATTCATTGTATTATAACATATCCTAACCCAAAATAACTTTATACAAGCCATTTCCAGCCTCAAAGCATTGGTTGTGGGTTCTTATCCCATTTGGGACCAGATTTCAATAAGTCTTTCTTCACACTTCTTAAGATTCTTCATCCATCTCTAGCACTTGTAATCAATCAAATTCATTGTATTATAACATATTCTAACCCAAAATAACTAGATACAAGCCATTTACAGCCTCAAAGCATTGGTTGTGGGTTCTTATCCCATTTGGGACAAGATTTCAATAAGTCTTTCTTCACACTTCTAAACATTCTTCATCCATCTCTAGGACTTGTAATCAATCAAATTCATTGTATTATAACATATCCTAACCCAAAATAACTTTATACAAGCCATTTCCAGCCTCAAAGCATTGGTTGTGGGTTCTTATCCCATTTGGGACAAGATTTCAATAAGTCTTTCTTCACACTTCTAAACATTCTTCATCCATCTCTAGGACTTGTAATCAATCAAATTCATTGTATTATAACATATTCTAACCCAAAATAACTTTATAGAAGCCTTTTACTGCCTCAAAGCATTGGTTGTGGGTTTTTATCCCATTTCGGACCAGATTTCAATAAGTCTTTCTTCACACTTCTAAACATTCTTCATCCACCTCTAGGGCTTGTAATCAATCAAATTCATTGTATTATAACATATTCTAACCCAAAATAACTTTATACAAGCCATTTACAGCCTCAAAGCATTGGTTGTGGGTTCTTATCCCATTTGGGACCAGATTTCAATAAGTCTTTCTTCACACTTCTAAACATTCTTCATCCATCTCTAGCACTTGTAATCAATCAACTTCATTGTATTATAACATATTCTAACCGAAAGTAACATTATACAAGCCATTTACTGCCTCAAAGCATTGTTTGTGTGTTCTTATCCCATTTGGGACAAGATTTCAATAAGTCTTTCTTCACACTTCTAAACATTCTTCATCCATCTCTAGGACTTGTAATCAATCAAATTCATTGTATTATAACATAATCTAACCAAAAATAACTTTATACAAGCCATTTACTGCCTCAAAGCATTGGTTGTGGGTTCTTATCCCATTTGGGACCAGATTTCAATAAGTATTTCTTCACACTTCTAAACATTCTTCATCCATCTCTAGGACTTGTAATCAATCAAATTCATTGTATTATAACATATCCTAACCCAAAATAACTTTATACAAGCCATTTCCAGCCTCAAAGCATTGGTTGTGGGTTCTTATCCCATTTGGGACCAGATTTCAATAAGTCTTTCTTCACACTTCTAAAGATTCTTCATCCATCTCTAGGACTTGTAATCAATCAAATTCATTGTATTATAACATAATCTAACCAAAAATAACTTTATACAAGCCATTTACTGCCTCAAAGCATTGGTTGTGGGTTCTTATCCCATTTGGGACCAGATTTCAATAAGTATTTCTTCACACTTCTAAACATTCTTCATCCATCTCTAGGACTTGTAATCAATCAAATTCATTGTATTATAACATATCCTAACCCAAAATAACTTTATACAAGCCATTTCCAGCCTCAAAGCATTGGTTGTGGGTTCTTATCCCATTTGGGACCAGATTTCAATAAGTCTTTCTTCACACTTCTTAAGATTCTTCATCCATCTCTAGCACTTGTAATCAATCAAATTCATTGTATTATAACATATTCTAACCCAAAATAACTAGATACAAGCCATTTACAGCCTCAAAGCATTGGTTGTGGGTTCTTATCCCATTTGGGACAAGATTTCAATAAGTCTTTCTTCACACTTCTAAACATTCTTCATCCATCTCTAGGACTTGTAATCAATCAAATTCATTGTATTATAACATATTCTAACCCAAAATAACTTTATAGAAGCCATTTACTGCCTCAAAGCATTGGTTGTGGGTTTTTATCCCATTTCGGACCAGATTTCAATAAGTCTTTCTTCACACTTCTAAACATTCTTCATCCATCTCTAGGACTTGTAATCAATCAAATTCATTGTATTATAACATAATTTAACCAAAAATAACTTTATACAAGCCATTTACTGCCTCAAAGCATTGGTTGTGGGTTCTTATCCCATTTGGGACCAGATTTCAATAAGTATTTCTTCACACTTCTAAACATTCTTCATCCATCTCTAGGACTTGTAATCAATCAAATTCATTGTATTATAACATATCTTAACCCAAAATAACTTTATACAAGCCATTTCCAGCCTCAAAGCATTGGTTGTGGGTTCTTATCCCATTTGGGACCAGATTTCAATAAGTCTTTCTTCACACTTCTTAAGATTCTTCATCCATCTCTAGCACTTGTAATCAATCAAATTCATTGTATTATAACATATTCTAACCCAAAATAACTAGATACAAGCCATTTACAGCCTCAAAGCATTGGTTGTGGGTTCTTATCCCATTTGGGACAAGATTTCAATAAGTCTTTCTTCACACTTCTAAACATTCTTCATCCATCTCTAGGACTTGTAATCAATCAAATTCATTGTATTATAACATATTCTAACCCAAAATAACTTTATAGAAGCCATTTACTGCCTCAAAGCATTGGTTGTGGGTTTTTATCCCATTTCGGACCAGATTTCAATAAGTCTTTCTTCACACTTCTAAACATTCTTCATCCACCTCTAGGGCTTGTAATCAATCAAATTCATTGTATTATAACATATTCTAACCCAAAATAACTTTATACAAGCCATTTACAGCCTCAAAGCATTGGTTGTGGGTTCTTATCCCATTTGGGACCAGATTTCAATAAGTCTTTCTTCACACTTCTAAACATTCTTCATCCATCTCTAGCACTTGTAATCAATCAACTTCATTGTACTATAACATATTCTAACCGAAAGTAACTTTATACAAGCCATTTACTGCCTCAAAGCATTGTTTGTGTGTTCTTATCCCATTTGGGACAAGATTTCAATAAGTCTTTCTTCACACTTCTAAACATTCTTCATCCATCTCTAGGACTTGTAATCAATCAAATTCATTGTATTATAACATAATCTAACCAAAAATAACTTTATACAAGCCATTTACTGCCTCAAAGCATTGGTTGTGGGTTCTTATCCCATTTGGGACCAGATTTCAATAAGTATTTCTTCACACTTCTAAACATTCTTCATCCATCTCTAGGACTTGTAATCAATCAAATTCATTGTATTATAACATATCCTAACCCAAAATAACTTTATACAAGCCATTTCCAGCCTCAAAGCATTGGTTGTGGGTTCTTATCCCATTTGGGACCAGATTTCAATAAGTCTTTCTTCACACTTCTTAAGATTCTTCATCCATCTCTAGCACTTGTAATCAATCAAATTCATTGTATTATAACATATTCTAACCCAAAATAACTAGATACAAGCCATTTACAGCCTCAAAGCATTGGTTGTGGGTTCTTATCCCATTTGGGACAAGATTTCAATAAGTCTTTCTTCACACTTCTAAACATTCTTCATCCATCTCTAGGACTTGTAATCAATCAAATTCATTGTATTATAACATATTCTAACCCAAAATAACTTTATAGAAGCCATTTACTGCCTCAAAGCATTGGTTGTGGGTTTTTATCCCATTTCGGACCAGATTTCAATAAGTCTTTCTTCACACTTCTAAACATTCTTCATCCACCTCTAGGGCTTGTAATCAATCAAATTCATTGTATTATAACATATTCTAACCCAAAATAACTTTATACAAGCCATTTACAGCCTCAAAGCATTGGTTGTGGGTTCTTATCCCATTTGGGACCAGATTTCAATAAGTCTTTCTTCACACTTCTAAACATTCTTCATCCATCTCTAGCACTTGTAATCAATCAACTTCATTGTACTATAACATATTCTAACCGAAAGTAACTTTATACAAGCCATTTACTGCCTCAAAGCATTGTTTGTGTGTTCTTATCCCATTTGGGACAAGATTTCAATAAGTCTTTCTTCACACTTCTAAACATTCTTCATCCATCTCTAGGACTTGTAATCAATCAAATTCATTGTATTATAACATAATCTAACCAAAAATAACTTTATACAAGCCATTTACTGCCTCAAAGCATTGGTTGTGGGTTCTTATCCCATTTGGGACCAGATTTCAATAAGTATTTCTTCACACTTCTAAACATTCTTCATCCATCTCTAGGACTTGTAATCAATCAAATTCATTGTATTATAACATATCCTAACCCAAAATAACTTTATACAAGCCATTTCCAGCCTCAAAGCATTGGTTGTGGGTTCTTATCCCATTTGGGACCAGATTTCAATAAGTCTTTCTTCACACTTCTTAAGATTCTTCATCCATCTCTAGCACTTGTAATCAATCAAATTCATTGTATTATAACATATTCTAACCCAAAATAACTAGATACAAGCCATTTACAGCCTCAAAGCATTGGTTGTGGGTTCTTATCCCATTTGGGACAAGATTTCAATAAGTCTTTCTTCACACTTCTAAACATTCTTCATCCATCTCTAGGACTTGTAATCAATCAAATTCATTGTATTATAACATATTCTAACCCAAAATAACTTTATAGAAGCCATTTACTGCCTCAAAGCATTGGTTGTGGGTTTTTATCCCATTTCGGACCAGATTTCAATAAGTCTTTCTTCACACTTCTAAACATTCTTCATCCACCTCTAGGGCTTGTAATCAATCAAATTCATTGTATTATAACATATTCTAACCCAAAATAACTTTATACAAGCCATTTACAGCCTCAAAGCATTGGTTGTGGGTTCTTATCCCATTTGGGACCAGATTTCAATAAGTCTTTCTTCACACTTCTAAACATTCTTCATCCATCTCTAGCACTTGTAATCAATCAACTTCATTGTACTATAACATATTCTAACCGAAAGTAACTTTATACAAGCCATTTACTGCCTCAAAGCATTGTTTGTGTGTTCTTATCCCATTTGGGACAAGATTTCAATAAGTCTTTCTTCACACTTCTAAACATTCTTCATCCATCTCTAGGACTTGTAATCAATCAAATTCATTGTATTATAACATAATCTAACCAAAAATAACTTTATACAAGCCATTTACTGCCTCAAAGCATTGGTTGTGGGTTCTTATCCCATTTGGGACCAGATTTCAATAAGTATTTCTTCACACTTCTAAACATTCTTCATCCATCTCTAGGACTTGTAATCAATCAAATTCATTGTATTATAACATATCCTAACCCAAAATAACTTTATACGAGCCATTTCCAGCCTCAAAGCATTGGTTGTGGGTTCTTATCCCATTTGGGACCAGATTTCAATAAGTCTTTCTTCACACTTCTAAAGATTCTTCATCCATCTCTAGCACTTGTAATCAATCAAATTCATTGTATTATAACATATTCTAACCCAAAATAACTAGATACAAGCCATTTACAGCCTCAAAGCATTGGTTGTGGGTTCTTATCCCATTTGGGACAAGATTTCAATAAGTCTTTCTTCACACTTCTAAACATTCTTCATCCATCTCTAGGACTTGTAATCAATCAAATTCATTGTATTATAACATAATCTAACCAAAAATAACTTTATACAAGCCATTTACTGCCTCAAAGCATTGGTTGTGGGTTCTTATCCCATTTGGGACCAGATTTCAATAAGTATTTCTTCACACTTCTAAACATTCTTCATCCATCTCTAGGACTTGTAATCAATCAAATTCATTGTATTATAACATATCCTAACCCAAAATAACTTTATACGAGCCATTTCCAGCCTCAAAGCATTGGTTGTGGGTTCTTATCCCATTTGGGACCAGATTTCAATAAGTCTTTCTTCACACTTCTAAAGATTCTTCATCCATCTCTAGCACTTGTAATCAATCAAATTCATTGTATTATAACATATTCTAACCCAAAATAACTTTATACAAGCCATTTACAGCCTCAAAGCATTGGTTGTGGGTTCTTATCCCATTTGGGACAAGATTTCAATAAGTCTTTCTTCACACTTCTAAACATTCTTCATCCATCTCTAGGACTTGTAATCAATCAAATTCATTGTATTATAACATATTCTAACCCAAAATAACTTTATAGAAGCCATTTACTGCCTCAAGGCATTGGTTGTGGGTTTTTATCTCATTTCGGACCAGATTTCAATAAGTCTTTCTTCACACTTCTAAACATTCTTCATCCACCTCTAGGGCTTGTAATCAATCAAATTCATTGTATTATAACATATTCTAACCCAAAGTAACTTTATACAAGCCATTTACTGCCTCAAAGCATTGTTTGTGTGTTCTTATCTCATTTGGGACAAGATTTCAATAAGTCTTTCTTCACACTTCTAAAGATTCTTCATCCATCTCTAGCACTTGTAATCAATCAAATTCATTGTATTATAACATATTCTAACCCAAAATAACTAGATACAAGCCATTTACAGCCTCAAAGCATTGGTTGTGGGTTCTTATCCCATTTGGGACTAGATTTCAATAAGTCTTTCTTCACACTTCTAAACATTCTTCATCCATCTCTAGCACTTGTAATCAATCAAATTCATTGTATTATAACATATTCTAACCCAAAATAACTTTATACAAGTCATTTACTGCCTCAAAGCATTGGTTGTGGGTTTTTATCCCATTTCGGACCAGATTTCAATAAGTCTTTCTTCACACTTCTAAACATTCTTCATCCACCTCTAGGGCTTGTAATCAATCAAATTCATTGTATTATAACATATTCTAACCCAAAATAACTTTATACAAGCCATTTACAGCCTCAAAGCATTGGTTGTGGGTTCTTATCCCATTTGGGACCAGATTTCAACAAGTCTTTCTTCACACTTCTAAACATTCTTCATCCATCTCTATCTCTTGTAATCAATCAAATTCATTGTACTATAACATATTCTATCCGAAAGTTACTTTATACAAGCCATTTACTGCCTCAAAGCATTGGTTGTGGGTTCTTATCCCATTTGGGACAAGATTTCAACAAGTCTTTCTTCACACTTCTAAACATTCTTCATCCATCTCTAGCACTTGTAATCAATCAAATTCATTGTATTATAACATAATCTAACCAAAAATAACTTTATACAAGCCATTTACTGCCTCAAAGCATTGGTTGTGGGTTCTTATCCCATTTGGGACCAGATTTCAATAAGTATTTCTTCACACTTCTAAACATTCTTCATCCATCTCTAGGACTTGTAATCAATCAAATTCATTGTATTATAACATATCCTAACCCAAAATAACTTTATACAAGCCATTTCCAGCCTCAAAGCATTGGTTGTGGGTTCTTATCCCATTTGGGACCAGATTTCAACAAGTCTTTCTTCACACTTCTAAACATTCTTCATCCATCTCTAGCACTTGTAATCAATCAAATTCATTGTATTATAACATATTCTAACCCAAAATAACTTTATACAAGCCATTTACTGCCTCAAAGCATTGGTTGTGGGTTCTTATCCCATTTGGGACAAGATTTCAACAAGTCTTTCTTCACACTTCTAAACATTCTTCATCCATCTCTAGCACTTGTAATCAATCAAATTCATTGTATTATAACATATTCTAACCCAAAATAACTTTATACAAGCCATTTACTGCCTCAAAGCATTGGTTGTGGGTTCTTATCCCATTTGGGACCAGATTTCAACAAGTCTTTCTTCACACTTCTAAACATTCTTCATCCATCTCTAGCACTTGTAATCAATCAAATTCATTGTATTATAACATATTCTAACCCAAAATAACTTTATACAAGCCATTTACTGCCTCAAAGCATTGGTTGTGGGTTCTTATCCCATTTGGGACCAGATTTCAACAAGTCTTTCTTCACACTTCTAAACATTCTTCATCCATCTCTAGCACTTGTAATCAATCAAATTCATTGTATTATAACATATTCTAACCCAAAATAACTTTATACAAGCCATTTACTGCCTCAAAGCATTGGTTGTGGGTTCTTATCCCATTTGGGACCAGATTTCAACAAGTCTTTCTTCACACTTCTAAACATTCTTCATCCATCTCTAGCACTTGTAATCAATCAAATTCATTGTATTATAACATATTCTAACCCAAAATAACTTTATACAAGCCATTTACTGCCTCAAAGCATTGGTTGTGGGTTCTTATCCCATTTGGGACCAGATTTCAACAAGTCTTTCTTCACACTTCTAAACATTCTTCATCCATCTCTAGCACTTGTAATCAATCAAATTCATTGTATTATAACATATTCTAACCCAAAATAACTTTATACAAGCCATTTACTGCCTCAAAGCATTGGTTGTGGGTTCTTATCCCATTTGGGACCAGATTTCAACAAGTCTTTCTTCACACTTCTAAACATTCTTCATCCATCTCTAGCACTTGTAATCAATCAAATTCATTGTATTATAACATATTCTAACCCAAAATAACTTTATACAAGCCATTTACTGCCTCAAAGCATTGGTTGTGGGTTCTTATCCCATTTGGGACCAGATTTCAACAAGTCTTTCTTCACACTTCTAAACATTCTTCATCCATCTCTAGCACTTGTAATCAATCAAATTCATTGTATTATAACATATTATAACCCAAAATAACTTTATACAAGCCATTTACTGCCTCAAAGCATTGGTTGTGGGTTCTTATCCCATTTGGGACCAGATTTCAACAAGTCTTTCTTCACACTTCTAAACATTCTTCATCCATCTCTAGCACTTGTAATCAATCAAATTCATTGTATTATAACATATTCTAACCCAAAATAACTTTATACAAGCCATTTACTGCCTCAAAGCATTGGTTGTGGGTTCTTATCCCATTTGGGACCAGATTTCAACAAGTCTTTCTTCACACTTCTAAACATTCTTCATCCATCTCTAGCACTTGTAATCAATCAAATTCATTGTATTATAACATATTATAAACCAAAATAACTTTATACAAGCCATTTACTGCCTCAAAGCATTGGTTGTGGGTTCTTATCCCATTTGGGACCAGATTTCAACAAGTCTTTCTTCACACTTCTAAACATTCTTCATCCATCTCTAGCGCTTGTAATCAATCAAATTCATTGTATTATAACATATTCTAACCCAAAATAACTTTATACAAGCCATTTACTGCCTCAAAGCATTGGTTGTGGGTTCTTATCCCATTTGGGACCAGATTTCAACAAGTCTTTCTTCACACTTCTAAACATTCTTCATCCATCTCTAGCACTTGTAATCAATCAAATTCATTGTATTATAACATATTCTAACCCAAAATAACTTTATACAAGCCATTTACTGCCTCAAAGCATTGGTTGTGGGTTCTTATCCCATTTGGGACCAGATTTCAACAAGTCTTTCTTCACACTTCTAAACATTCTTCATCCATCTCTAGCACTTGTAATCAATCAAATTCATTGTATTATAACATATTCTAACCCAAAATAACTTTATACAAGCCATTTACTGCCTCAAAGCATTGGTTGTGGGTTCTTATCCCATTTGGGACCAGATTTCAACAAGTCTTCCTTCACACTTCTAAACATTCTTCATCCATCTCTAGCACTTGTAATCAATCAAATTCATTGTATTATAACATATTATAACCCAAAATAACTTTATACAAGCCATTTACTGCCTCAAAGCATTGGTTGTGGGTTCTTATCCCATTTGGGACCAGATTTCAACAAGTCTTTCTTCACACTTCTAAACATTCTTCATCCATCTCTAGCACTTGTAATCAATCAAATTCATTGTATTATAACATATTATAACCCAAAATAACTTTATACAAGCCATTTACTGCCTCAAAGCATTGGTTGTGGGTTCTTATCCCATTTGGGACCAGATTTCAACAAGTCTTTCTTCACACTTCTAAACATTCTTCATCCATCTCTAGCACTTGTAATCAATCAAATTCATTGTATTATAACATATTATAACCCAAAATAACTTTATACAAGCCATTTACTGCCTCAAAGCATTGGTTGTGGGTTCTTATCCCATTTGGGACCAGATTTCAACAAGTCTTTCTTCACACTTCTAAACATTCTTCATCCATCTCTAGCACTTGTAATCAATCAAATTCATTGTATTATAACATATTATAACCCAAAATAACTTTATACAAGCCATTTACTGCCTCAAAGCATTGGTTGTGGGTTCTTATCCCATTTGGGACCAGATTTCAACAAGTCTTTCTTCACACTTCTAAACATTCTTCATCCATCTCTAGCACTTGTAATCAATCAAATTCATTGTATTATAACATATTCTAACCCAAAATAACTTTATACAAGCCATTTACTGCCTCAAAGCATTGGTTGTGGGTTCTTATCCCATTTGGGACCAGATTTCAACAAGTCTTTCTTCACACTTCTAAACATTCTTCATCCATCTCTAGCACTTGTAATCAATCAAATTCATTGTATTATAACATATTCTAACCCAAAATAACTTTATACAAGCCATTTACTGCTTCAAAGCATTGGTTGTGGGTTCTTATCCCATTTGGGACCAGATTTCAACAAGTCTTTCTTCACACTTCTAAACATTCTTCATCCATCTCTAGCACTTGTAATCAATCAAATTCATTGTATTATAACATATTATAACCCAAAATAACTTTATACAAGCCATTTACTGCCTCAAAGCATTGGTTGTGGGTTCTTATCCCATTTGGGACCAGATTTCAACAAGTCTTTCTTCACACTTCTAAACATTCTTCATCCATCTCTAGCACTTGTAATCAATCAAATTCATTGTATTATAACATATTATAACCCAAAATAACTTTATACAAGCCATTTACTGCTTCAAAGCATTGGTTGTGGGTTCTTATCCCATTTGGTACCAGATTTCAACAAGTCTTTCTTCACACTTCTAAACATTCTTCATCCATCTCTAGCGCTTGTAATCAATCAAATTCATTGTATTATAACATATTATAATCCAAAATAACTTTATACAAGCCATTTACTGCCTCAAAGCATTGGTTGTGGGTTCTTATCCCATTTGGGACCAGATTTCAACAAGTCTTTCTTCACACTTCTAAACATTCTTCATCCATCTCTAGCACTTGTAATCAATCAAATTCATTGTATTATAACATATTATAATCCAAAATAACTTTATACAAGCCATTTACTGCCTCAAAGCATTGGTTGTGGGTTCTTATCCCATTTGGGACCAGATTTCAACAAGTCTTCCTTCACACTTCTAAACATTCTTCATCCATCTCTAGCACTTGTAATCAATCAAATTCATTGTATTATTACATATTATAAACCAAAATAACTTTATACAAGCCATTTACTGCTTCAAAGCATTGGTTGTGGGTTCTTATCCCATTTGGTACCAGATTTCAACAAGTCTTTCTTCACACTTCTAAACATTCTTCATCCATCTCTAGCAATTGTAATCAATCAAATTCATTGTATTATAACATATTCTAACCCAAAATAACTTTATACAAGCCATTTACTGCCTCAAAGCATTGGTTGTGGGTTCTTATCCCATTTGGGACCAGATTTCAACAAGTCTTTCTTCACACTTCTAAACATTCTTCATCCATCTCTAGCACTTGTAATCAATCAAATTCATTGTATTATAACATATTCTAACCCAAAATAACTTTATACAAGCCATTTACTGCTGTGGGTTCTTATCCCATTTGGGACCAGATTTCAACAAGTCTTTCTTCACACTTCTAAACATTCTTCATCCATCTCTAGCACTTGTAATCAATCAAATTCATTGTATTATAACATATTATAACCCAAAATAACTTTATACAAGCCATTTACTGCCTCAAAGCATTGGTTGTGGGTTCTTATCCCATTTGGGACCAGATTTCAACAAGTCTTCCTTCACACTTCTAAACATTCTTCATCCATCTCTAGCACTTGTAATCAATCAAATTCATTGTATTATAACATATTATAACCCAAAATAACTTTATACAAGCCATTTACTGCCTCAAAGCATTGGTTGTGGGTTCTTATCCCATTTGGGACCAGATTTCAACAAGTCTTTCTTCACACTTCTAAACATTCTTCATCCATCTCTAGCGCTTGTAATCAATCAAATTCATTGTATTATAACATATTATAATCCAAAATAACTTTATACAAGCCATTTACTGCCTCAAAGCATTGGTTGTGGGTTCTTATCCCATTTGGGACCAGATTTCAACAAGTCTTTCTTCACACTTCTAAACATTCTTCATCCATCTCTAGCACTTGTAATCAATCAAATTCATTGTATTATAACATATTCTAACCCAAAATAACTTTATAGAAGCCATTTACTGCTTCAAAGCATTGGTTGTGGGTTCTTATCCCATTTGGGACCAGATTTCAACAAGTCTTTCTTCACACTTCTAAACATTCTTCATCCATCTCTAGCACTTGTAATCAATCAAATTCATTGTATTATAACATATTATAACCCAAAATAACTTTATACAAGCCATTTACTGCCTCAAAGCATTGGTTGTGGGTTCTTATCCCATTTGGGACCAGATTTCAACAAGTCTTTCTTCACACTTCTAAACATTCTTCATCCATCTCTAGCACTTGTAATCAATCAAATTCATTGTATTATAACATATTATAACCCAAAATAACTTTATACAAGCCATTTACTGCCTCAAAGCATTGGTTGTGGGTTCTTATCCCATTTGGGACCAGATTTCAACAAGTCTTCCTTCACACTTCTAAACATTCTTCATCCATCTCTAGCACTTGTAATCAATCAAATTCATTGTATTATAACATATTATAACCCAAAATAACTTTATACAAGCCATTTACTGCTTCAAAGCATTGGTTGTGGGTTCTTATCCCATTTGGTACCAGATTTCAACAAGTCTTTCTTCACACTTCTAAACATTCTTCATCCATCTCTAGCGCTTGTAATCAATCAAATTCATTGTATTATAACATATTATAATCCAAAATAACTTTATACAAGCCATTTACTGCCTCAAAGCATTGGTTGTGGGTTCTTATCCCATTTGGGACCAGATTTCAACAAGTCTTTCTTCAAACTTCTAAACATTCTTCATCCATCTCTAGCACTTGTAATCAATCAAATTCATTGTATTATAACATATTCTAACCTAAAATAACTTTATACAAGCCATTTACTGCCTCAAAGCATTGGTTGTGGGTTCTTATCCCATTTGGGACCAGATTTCAACAAGTCTTTCTTCACACTTCTAAACATTCTTCATCCATCTCTAGCACTTGTAATCAATCAAATTCATTGTATTATAACATATTATAACCCAAAATAACTTTATACAAGCCATTTACTGCCTCAAAGCATTGGTTGTGGGTTCTTATCCCATTTGGGACCAGATTTCAACAAGTCTTTCTTCACACTTCTAAACATTCTTCATCCATCTCTAGCACTTGTAATCAATCAAATTCATTGTATTATAACATATTCTAACCTAAAATAACTTTATACAAGCCATTTACTGCCTCAAAGCATTGGTTGTGGGTTCTTATCCCATTTGGGACCAGATTTCAACAAGTCTTTCTTCACACTTCTAATCATTCTTAATCCATCTCTAGCACTTGTAATCAATCAAATTCATTGTATTATAACATATTATAACCCAAAATAACTTTATACAAGCCATTTAATGCCTCAAAGCATTGGTTGTGGGTTCTTATCCCATTTGGGACCAGATTTCAACAAGTCTTTCTTCACACTTCTAATCATTCTTAATCCATCTCTAGCACTTGTAATCAATCAAATTCATTGTATTATAACATATTATAACCCAAAATAACTTTATACAAGCCATTTACTGCTTCAAAGCATTGGTTGTAGGTTCTTATCCCATTTGGGACCAGATTTCAATAAGTCTTTCATCACACTTCTAAACATTCTTCATCCATCTCTAGCTGTTGTAATCAATCAAATTCATTGTCTTATAACATATTCTAACCCAAAATAACTTTATATAAGCCATTTACTGCTTCAAAGCATTGGTTGTGGGTTCTTATCCCATTTGGGACCAGATTTCAATAAGTCTTTCTTCACACTTCTAAACATTCTTCATCCATCTCTAGCACTTGTAATCAATCAAATTCATTGTATTATAACATATTATAACCCAAAATAACTTTATACAAGCCATTTACTGCTTCAAAGCATTGGTTGTGGGTTCTTATCCCATTTGGGACCAGATTTCAATAAGTCTTTCTTCACACTTCTAAACATTCTTCATCCATCTCTAGCACTTGTAATCAATCAAATTCATTGTATTATTACATATTATAAACCAAAATAACTTTATACATGCCATTTACTGCTTCAAAGCATTGGTTGTGGGTTCTTATCCCATTTGGTACCAGATTTCAACAAGTCTTTCTTCACACTTCTAAACATTCTTCATCCATCTCTAGCGCTTGTAATCAATCAAATTCATTGTATTATAACATATTATAATCCAAAATAACTTTATACAAGCCATTTACTGCCTCACAGCATTGGTTGTGGGTTCTTATCCCATTTGGGACCAGATTTCAACAAGTCTTTCTTCAAACTTCTAAACATTCTTCATCCATCTCTAGCACTTGTAATCAATCAAATTCATTGTATTATAACATATTATAATCCAAAATAACTTTATACAAGCCATTTACTGCCTCAAAGCATTGGTTGTGGGTTCTTATCCCATTTGGGACCAGATTTCAACAAGTCTTTCTTCACACTTCTAAACATTCTTCATCCATCTCTAGCACTTGTAATCAATCAAATTCATTGTATTATAACATATTATAACCCAAAATAACTTTATACAAGCCATTTACTGCCTCAAAGCATTGGTTGTGGGTTCTTATCCCATTTGGGACCAGATTTCAACAAGTCTTTCTTCACACTTCTAAACATTCTTCATCCATCTCTAGCACTTGTAATCAATCAAATTCATTGTATTATAACATATTCTAACCCAAAATAACTTTATACAAGCCATTTACTGCCTCAAAGCATTGGTTGTGGGTTCTTATCCCATTTGGGACCAGATTTCAACAAGTCTTTCTTCACACTTCTAAACATTCTTCATCCATCTCTAGCACTTGTAATCAATCAAATTCATTGTATTATAACATATTATAACCCAAAATAACTTTATACAAGCCATTTAATGCCTCAAAGCATTGGTTGTGGGTTCTTATCCCATTTGGGACCAGATTTCAACAAGTCTTTCTTCACACTTCTAATCATTCTTAATCCATCTCTAGCACTTGTAATCAATCAAATTCATTGTATTATAACATATTATAACCCAAAATAACTTTATACAAGCCATTTACTGCTTCAAAGCATTGGTTGTGGGTTCTTATCCCATTTGGTACCAGATTTCAACAAGTCTTTCTTCACACTTCTAAACATTCTTCATCCATCTCTAGCGCTTGTAATCAATCAAATTCATTGTATTATAACATATTATAATCCAAAATAACTTTATACAAGCCATTTACTGCCTCACAGCATTGGTTGTGGGTTCTTATCCCATTTGGGACCAGATTTCAACAAGTCTTTCTTCAAACTTCTAAACATTCTTCATCCATCTCTAGCACTTGTAATCAATCAAATTCATTGTATTATAACATATTCTAACCTAAAATAACTTTATACAAGCCATTTACTGCCTCAAAGCATTGGTTGTGGGTGCTTATCCCATTTGGGACCAGATTTCAACAAGTCTTTCTTCACACTTCTAAACATTCTTCATCCATCTCTAGCAATTGTAATTAATCAAATTCATTGTATTATAACATATTATAACCCAAAATAACTTTATACAAGCCATTTAATGCCTCAAAGCATTGGTTGTGGGTTCTTATCCCATTTGGGACCAGATTTCAACAAGTCTTTCTTCACACTTCTAATCATTCTTAATCCATCTCTAGCACTTGTAATCAATCAAATTCATTGTATTATAACATATTATAACCCAAAATAACTTTATACAAGCCATTTACTGCCTCAAAGCATTGGTTGTGGGTTCTTATCCCATTTGGGACCAGATTTCAACAAGTCTTTCTTCACACTTCTAATCATTCTTAATCCATCTCTAGCACTTGTAATCAATCAAATTCATTGTATTATAACATATTATAACCCAAAATAACTTTATACAAGCCATTTACTGCTTCAAAGCATTGGTTGTAGGTTCTTATCCCATTTGGGACCAGATTTCAACAAGTCTTTCTTCAAACTTCTAAACATTCTTCATCCATCTCTAGCACTTGTAATCAATCAAATTCATTGTATTATAATATATTATAAACCAAAATAACTTTATACAAGCCATTTACTGCTTCAAAGCATTGGTTGTGGGTTCTTATCCCATTTGGTACCAGATTTCAACAAGTCTTTCTTCACACTTCTAAACATTCTTCATCCATCTCTAGCGCTTGTAATCAATCAAATTCATTGTATTATAACATATTATAATCCAAAATAACTTTATACAAGCCATTTACTGCCTCAAAGCATTGGTTGTGGGTTCTTATCCCATTTGGTACCAGATTTCAACAAGTCTTTCTTCACACTTCTAAACATTCTTCATCCATCTCTAGCACTTGTAATCAATCAAATTCATTGTATTATAACATATTCTAACCCAAAATAACTTTATACAAGCCATTTACTGCCTCAAAGCATTGGTTGTGGGTTCTTATCCCATTTGGGACCAGATTTCAACAAGTCTTCCTTCACACTTCTAAACATTCTTCATCCATCTCTAGCACTTGTAATCAATCAAATTCATTGTATTATAACATATTATAACCCAAAATAACTTTATACAAGCCATTTACTGCCTCAAAGCATTGGTTGTGGGTTCTTATCCCATTTGGGACCAGATTTCAACAAGTCTTCTTTCACACTTCTAAACATTCTTCATCCATCTATAGCACTTGTAATCAATCAAATTCATTGTATTATAACATATTCTAACCCAAAATAACTTTATACAAGCCATTTACTGCCTCAAATCATTGGTTGTGGGTTCTTATCCCATTTGGGACCAAATTTCAACAAGTCTTTCTTCACACTTCTAAACATTCTTCATCCATCTCTAGCACTTGTAATCAATCAAATTCATTGTATTATAACATATTATAACCCAAAATAACTTTATACAAGCCATTTACTGCCTCAAAGCATTGGTTGTGGGTTCTTATCCCATTTGGGACCAGATTTCAACAAGTCTTCCTTCACACTTCTAAACATTCTTCATCCATCTCTAGCACTTGTAATCAATCAAATTCATTGTATTATAATATATTATAAACCAAAATAACTTTATACAAGCCATTTACTGCTTCAAAGCATTGGTTGTGGGTTCTTATCCCATTTGGTACCAGATTTCAACAAGTCTTTCTTCACACTTCTAAACATTCTTCATCCATCTCTAGCGCTTGTAATCAATCAAATTCATTGTATTATAACATATTATAATCCAAAATAACTTTATACAAGCCATTTACTGCCTCAAAGCATTGATTGTGGGTTCTTATCCCATTTGGTACCAGATTTCAACAAGTCTTTCTTCACACTTCTAAACATTCTTCATCCATCTCTAGCGCTTGTAATCAATCAAATTCATTGTATTATAACATATTATAATCCAAAATAACTTTATACAAGCCATTTACTGCCTCAAAGCATTGGTTGTGGGTTCTTATCCCATTTGGGACCAGATTTCAACAAGTCTTTCTTCACACTTCTAAACATTCTTCATCCATCTCTAGCACTTGTAATCAATCAAATTCATTGTATTATAACATATTATAACCCAAAATAACTTTATACAAGCCATTTACTGCCTCAAAGCATTGGTTGTGGGTTCTTATCCCATTTGGGACCAGATTTCAACAAGTCTTTCTTCACACTTCTAAACATTCTTCATCCATCTCTAGCACTTGTAATCAATCAAATTCATTGTATTATAACATATTCTAACCCAAAATAACTTTATACAAGCCATTTACTGCCTCAAAGCATTGGTTGTGGGTTCTTATCCCATTTGGGACCAGATTTCAACAAGTCTTTCTTCACACTTCTAAACATTCTTCATCCATCTCTAGCACTTGTAATCAATCAAATTCATTGTATTATAACATATTATAACCCAAAATAACTTTATACAAGCCATTTACTGCCTCAAAGCATTGGTTGTGGGTTCTTATCCCATTTGGGACCAGATTTCAACAAGTCTTTCTTCACACTTCTAAACATTCTTTATCGATCTCTAGCACTTGTAATCAATCAAATTCATTGTATTATAACATATTATAACCCAAAATAACTTTATACAAGCCATTTACTGCCTCAAAGCATTAGTTGTGGGTTCTTATCCCATTTGGGACCAGATTTCAACAAGTCTTTCTTCACACTTCTAAACATTCTTCATCCATCTCTAGCACTTGTATTCAGTCAAATTCATTGTATTATAACATATTATAACCCAAAATAACTTTATACAAGCCATTTACTGCCTCAAAGCATTGGTTGTGGGTTCTTATCCCATTTGGGACCAGATTTCAACAAGTCTTTCTTCACACTTCTAAACATTCTTCATCCATCTCTAGCACTTGTAATCAATCAAATTCATTGTATTATAACATATTATAACCCAAAATAACTTTATACAAGCCATTTACTGCCTCAAAGCATTGGTTGTGGGTTCTTATCCCATTTGGGACCAGATTTCAACAAGTCTTTCTTCACACTTCTAAACATTCTTCATCCATCTCTAGCACTTGTAATCAATCAAATTCATTGTATTATAACATATTATAACCCAAAATAACTTTATACAAGCCATTTACTGCCTCAAAGCATTGGTTGTGGGTTCTTATCCCATTTGGGACCAGATTTCAACAAGTCTTTCTTCACACTTCTAAACATTCTTCATCCATCTCTAGCACTTGTAATCAATCAAATTCATTGTATTATAACATATTCTAACCCAAAATAACTTTATACAAGCCATTTACTGCCTCAAAGCATTGGTTGTGGGTTCTTATCCCATTTGGGACCAGATTTCAACAAGTCTTTCTTCACACTTCTAAACATTCTTCATCCATCTCTAGCACTTGTAATCAATCAAATTCATTGTATTATAACATATTCTAACCCAAAATAACTTTATACAAGCCATTTACTGCCTCAAAGCATTGGTTGTGGGTTCTTATCCCATTTGGGACCAGATTTCAACAAGTCTTTCTTCACACTTCTAAACATTCTTCATCCATCTCTAGCACTTGTAATCAATCAAATTCATTGTATTATAACATATTCTAACCCAAAATAACTTTATACAAGCCATTTACTGCCTCAAAGCATTGGTTGTGGGTTCTTATCCCATTTGGGACCAGATTTCAACAAGTCTTTCTTCACACTTCTAAACATTCTTCATCCATCTCTAGCACTTGTAATCAATCAAATTCATTGTATTATAACATATTATAACCCAAAATAACTTTATACAAGCCATTTACTGCCTCAAAGCATTGGTTGTGGGTTCTTATCCCATTTGGGACCAGATTTCAACAAGTCTTTCTTCACACTTCTAAACATTCTTCATCCATCTCTAGCACTTGTAATCAATCAAATTCATTGTATTATAACATATTATAACCCAAAATAACTTTATACAAGCCATTTACTGCCTCAAAGCATTGGTTGTGGGTTCTTATCCCATTTGGGACCAGATTTCAACAAGTCTTTCTTCACACTTCTAAACATTCTTCATCCATCTCTAGCGCTTGTAATCAATCAAATTCATTGTATTATAACATATTCTAACCCAAAATAACTTTATACAAGCCATTTACTGCTTCAAAGCATTGGTTGTGGGTTCTTATCCCATTTGGTACCAGATTTCAACAAGTCTTTCTTCACACTTCTAAACATTCTTCATCCATCTCTAGCACTTGTAATCAATCAAATTCATTGTATTATAACATATTATAACCCAAAATAACTTTATACAAGCCATTTACTGCCTCAAAGCATTGGTTGTGGGTTCTTATCCCATTTGGGACCAGATTTCAACAAGTCTTCCTTCACACTTCTAAACATTCTTCATCCATCTCTAGCACTTGTAATCAATCAAATTCATTGTATTATTACATATTATAAACCAAAATAACTTTATACAAGCCATTTACTGCATCAAAGCATTGGTTGTGGGTTCTTATCCCATTTGGTACCAGATTTCAACAAGTCTTTCTTCACACTTCTAAACATTCTTAATCCATCTCTAGCGCTTGTAATCAATCAAATTCATTGTATTATAACATATTCTAATCCAAAATAACTTTATACAAGCCATTTACTGCCTCAAAGCATTGGTTGTGGGTTCTTATCCCATATGGGACCAGATTTCAACAAGTCTTCCTTCACACTTCTAAACATTCTTCATCCATCTCTAGCACTTGTAATCAATCAAATTCATTGTATTATAACATATTATAACCCAAAATAACTTTATACAAGCCATTTACTGCCTCAAAGCATTGGTTGTGGGTTCTTATCCCATTTGGGACCAGATTTCAACAAGTCTTTCTTCACACTTCTAAACATTCTTCATCCATCTCTAGCACTTGTAATCAATCAAATTCATTGTATTATAACATATTCTAACCCAAAATAACTTTATACAAGCCATTTACTGCCTCAAAGCATTGGTTGTGGGTTCTTATCCCATTTGGGACCAGATTTCAACAAGTCTTTCTTCACACTTCTAAACATTCTTCATCCATCTCTAGCACTTGTAATCAATCAAATTCATTGTATTATAACATATTATAACCCAAAATAACTTTATACAAGCCATTTACTGCCTCAAAGCATTGGTTGTGGGTTCTTATCCCATTTGGGACCAGATTTCAACAAGTCTTCCTTCACACTTCTAAACATTCTTCATCCATCTCTAGCACTTGTAATCAATCAAATTCATTGTATTATAACATATTCTAACCCAAAATAACTTTATACAAGCCATTTACTGCCTCAAATCATTGGTTGTGGGTTCTTATCCCATTTGGGACCAAATTTCAACAAGTCTTTCTTCACACTTCTAAACATTCTTCATCCATCTCTAGCACTTGTAATCAATCAAATTCATTGTATTATAACATATTATAACCCAAAATAACTTTATACAAGCCATTTACTGCCTCAAAGCATTGGTTGTGGGTTCTTATCCCATTTGGGACCAGATTTCAACAAGTCTTTCTTCACACTTCTAAACATTCTTCATCCATCTCTAGCACTTGTAATCAATCAAATTCATTGTATTATAACATATTATAACCCAAAATAACTTTATACAAGCCATTTACTGCCTCAAAGCATTGGTTGTGGGTTCTTATCCCATTTGGGACCAGATTTCAACAAGTCTTTCTTCACACTTCTAAACATTCTTCATCCATCTCTAGCACTTGTAATCAATCAAATTCATTGTATTATAACATATTATAACCCAAAATAACTTTATACAAGCCATTTACTGCCTCAAAGCATTGGTTGTGGGTTCTTATCCCATTTGGGACCAGATTTCAACAAGTCTTTCTTCACACTTCTAAACATTCTTCATCCATCTCTAGCACTTGTAATCAATCAAATTCATTGTATTATAACATATTATAAACCAAAATAACTTTATACAAGCCATTTACTGCCTCAAAGCATTGGTTGTGGGTTCTTATCCCATTTGGGACCAGATTTCAACAAGTCTTTCTTCACACTTCTAAACATTCTTCATCCATCTCTAGCGCTTGTAATCAATCAAATTCATTGTATTATAACATATTCTAACCCAAAATAACTTTATACAAGCCATTTACTGCCTCAAAGCATTGGTTGTGGGTTCTTATCCCATTTGGGACCAGATTTCAACAAGTCTTTCTTCACACTTCTAAACATTCTTCATCCATCTCTAGCACTTGTAATCAATCAAATTCATTGTATTATAACATATTCTAACCCAAAATAACTTTATACAAGCCATTTACTGCCTCAAAGCATTGGTTGTGGGTTCTTATCCCATTTGGGACCAGATTTCAACAAGTCTTTCTTCACACTTCTAAACATTCTTCATCCATCTCTAGCGCTTGTAATCAATCAAATTCATTGTATTATAACATATTCTAACCCAAAATAACTTTATACAAGCCATTTACTGCCTCAAAGCATTGGTTGTGGGTTCTTATCCCATTTGGGACCAGATTTCAACAAGTCTTTCTTCACACTTCTAAACATTCTTCATCCATCTCTAGCACTTGTAATCAATCAAATTCATTGTATTATAACATATTATAACCCAAAATAACTTTATACAAGCCATTTACTGCCTCAAAGCATTGGTTGTGGGTTCTTATCCCATTTGGGACCAGATTTCAACAAGTCTTTCTTCACACTTCTAAACATTCTTCATCCATCTCTAGCACTTGTAATCAATCAAATTCATTGTATTATAACATATTATAACCCAAAATAACTTTATACAAGCCATTTACTGCCTCAAAGCATTGGTTGTGGGTTCTTATCCCATTTGGGACCAGATTTCAACAAGTCTTTCTTCACACTTCTAAACATTCTTCATCCATCTCTAGCACTTGTAATCAATCAAATTCATTGTATTATAACATATTATAACCCAAAATAACTTTATACAAGCCATTTACTGCCTCAAAGCATTGGTTGTGGGTTCTTATCCCATTTGGGACCAGATTTCAACAAGTCTTTCTTCACACTTCTAAACATTCTTCATCCATCTCTAGCACTTGTAATCAATCAAATTCATTGTATTATAACATATTATAACCCAAAATAACTTTATACAAGCCATTTACTGCCTCAAAGCATTGGTTGTGGGTTCTTATCCCATATGGGACCAGATTTCAACAAGTCTTCCTTCACACTTCTAAACATTCTTCATCCATCTCTAGCACTTGTAATCAATCAAATTCATTGTATTATTACATATTATAAACCAAAATAACTTTATACAAGCCATTTACTGCCTCAAAGCATTGGTTGTGGGTGCTTATCCCATTTGGGACCAGATTTCAACAAGTCTTTCTTCACACTTCTAAACATTCTTCATCCATCTCTAGCTATTGTAATCAATCAAATACATTGTCTTATAACATATTCTAACCCAAAATAACTTTATACAAGCCATTTACTGCCTTAAAGCATTGGTTGTGGGTTCTTATCCCATTTGGGACCAGATTTCAACAAGTCTTCCTTCACACTTCTAAACATTCTTCATCCATCTCTAGCACTTGTAATCAATCAAATTCATTGTATTATAACATATTCTAACCCAAAATAACTTTATACAAGCCATTTACTGCCTCAAATCATTGGTTGTGGGTTCTTATCCCATTTGGGACCAAATTTCAACAAGTCTTTCTTCACACTTCTTAACATTCTTCATCCATCTCTAGCACTTGTAATCAATCAAATTCATTGTATTATAACATATTATAACCCAAAATAACTTTATACAAGCCATTTACTGCCTCAAAGCATTGGTTGTGGGTTCTAATCCATTTGGGACCAGATTTCAACAAGTCTTCCTTCACTCTTCTAAACATTCTTTATCTATCTCTAGCACTTATAATCAATCAAATTCATTGTATTATAATATATTATAAACCAAAATAACTTTATACAAGCCATTTGCTGCTTCAAAGCATTGGTTGTGGGTTCTTATCCCATTTGGTACCAGATTTCAACAAGTCTTTCTTCACACTTCTAAACATTCTTCATCCATCTCTAGCGCTTGTAATCAATCAAATTCATTGTATTATAACATATTATAATCCAAAATAACTTTATACAAGCCATTTACTGCCTCAAAGCATTGGTTGTGGGTTCTTATCCCATTTGGGACCAGATTTCAACAAGTCTTTCTTCACACTTCTAAACATTCTTCATCCATCTCTAGCACTTGTAATCAATCAAATTCATTGTATTATAACATATTATAACCCAAAATAACTTTATACAAGCCATTTACTGCTTCAAAGCATTGGTTGTGTGTTCTTATCCCATTTGGGACCAGATTTCAACAAGTCTTCCTTCACACTTCTAAACATTCTTCATCCATCTCTAGCACTTGTAATCAATCAAATTCATTGTATTATAATATATTATAAACCAAAATAACTTTATACAAGCCATTTACTGCTTCAAAGCATTGGTTGTGGGTTCTTATCCCATTTGGGACCAGATTTCAACAAGTCTTTCTTCAAACTTCTAAACAATCTTCATCCATCTCTAGCGCTTGTAATCAATAAAATTCATTGTATTATAACATAATATAACCCAAAATAACTTTATACAAGCCATTTACTGCCTCAAAAAATTGATTGTGGGTTCTTATCCCATTTGGGACCAGATTTCAACAAGTCTTTCTTCATAGTTCTAAACATTCTTCATCCATCTCTAGCACTTGTAATCAATCAAATTCATTGTATTATAACACATTCTAACCCAAAATAACTTTATACAAGCCATTTACTGCCTCAAAGCATTGATTGTGGGTTCTTATCCCATTTGGGACCATATTTCAACAAGTCTTTCTTCACATTTCTAAACATTCTTCATCCATCTCTATCACTTGTAATCAATCAAATTCATTGTATTATAACATATTATAACCCAAAATAACTTTATACAAGCCATTTACTGCTTCAAAGCATTGGTTGTGGGTTCTTATCCCATTTGGGACCAGATTTCAACAAATCTTTATTCACACTTCTAAACATTCTTCATCCATCTCTAGCACTTGTAATCAATCAAATTCATTGTATTATAACATATTCTAACCCAAAATAACTTTATACAAGCCATTTATTGCCTCAAAGCATTGATTGTGGGTTCTTATCCCATTTGGGACCAGATTTCAACATGTTTTTCTTCACACTTCTAAACATTCTTCATCCATCTCTAGCACTTGTAATCAATCAAATTCATTGTATTATAACATATTCTAACCCAAAATAACTTTATACAAGCCATTTACTGCCTCAAATCATTGGTTGTGGGTTCTTATCCCATTTGGGACCAAATTTCAACAAGTCTTTCTTCACACTTCTAAACATTCTTCATCCATCTCTAGCGCTTGTAATCAATCAAATTCATTGTATTATAACATATTATAATCCAAAATAACTTTATACAAGCCATTTACTGCCTCAAAGCATTGATTGTGGGTTCTTATCCTATTTGGTACCAGATTTCAACAAGTCTTTCTTCACACTTCTAAACATTCTTCATCCATCTCTAGCGCTTGTAATCAATCAAATTCATTGTATTATAACATATTCTAACCCAAAATAACTTTATACAAGCCATTTACTGCCTCAAATCATTGGTTGTGGGTTCTTATCCCATTTGGGACCAAATTTCAACAAGTCTTTCTTCACACTTCTTAACATTCTTCATCCATCTCTAGCACTTGTAATCAATCAAATTCATTGTATTATAACATATTATAACCCAAAATAACTTTATACAAGCCATTTACTGCCTCAAAGCATTGGTTGTGGGTTCTAATCCATTTGGGACCAGATTTCAACAAGTCTTTCTTCACACTTCTTAACATTCTTCATCCATCTCTAGCACTTGTAATCAATCAAATTCATTGTATTATAACATATTATAACCCAAAATAACTTTATACAAGCCATTTACTGCCTCAAAGCATTGGTTGTGGGTTCTAATCCATTTGGGACCAGATTTCAACAAGTCTTCCTTCACTCTTCTAAACATTCTTTATCCATCTCTAGCACTTATAATCAATCAAATTCATTGTATTATAATATATTATAAACCAAAATAACTTTATACAAGCCATTTGCTGCTTCAAAGCATTGGTTGTGGGTTCTTATCCCATTTGGTACCAGATTTCAACAAGTCTTTCTTCACACTTCTAAACATTCTTCATCCATCTCTAGCGCTTGTAATCAATCAAATTCATTGTATTATAACATATTATCATCCAAAATAACTTTATACAAGCCATTTACTGCCTCAAAGCATTGGTTGTGGGTTCTTATCCCATTTGGGACCAGATTTCAACAAGTCTTTCTTCACACTTCTAAACATTCTTCATCCATCTCTAGCACTTGTAATCAATCAAATTCATTGTATTATAACATATTATAACCCAAAATAACTTTATACAAGCCATTTACTGCCTCAAAGCATTGGTTGTGGGTTCTTATCCCATTTGGGACCAGATTTCAACAAGTCTTCCTTCACACTTCTAAACATTCTTCATCCATCTCTAGCACTTGTAATCAATCAAATTCATTGTATTATAATATATTATAAACCAAAATAACTTTATACAAGCCATTTACTGCTTCAAAGCATTGGTTGTGGGTTCTTATCCCATTTGGTACCAGATTTCAACAAGTCTTTCTTCACACTTCTAAACATTCTTCATCCATCTCTAGCGCTTGTAATCAATCAAATTCATTGTATTATAACATATTATAATCCAAAATAACTTTATACAAGCCATTTACTGCCTCAAAGCATTGATTGTGGGTTCTTATCCCATTTGGGACCAGATTTCAACAAGTCTTTCTTCATAGTTCTAAACATTCTTCATCCATCTCTAGCACTTGTAATCAATCAAATTCATTGTATTATAACATAGTCTAACCCAAAATAACTTTATACAAGCCATTTACTGCCTCAAAGCATTGATTGTGGGTTCTTATCCCATTTGGGACCATATTTCAACAAGTCTTTCTTCACATTTCTAAACATTCTTCATCCATCTCTATCACTTGTAATCAATCAAATTCATTGTATTATAACATATTCTAACCCAAAATAACTTTATACAAGCCATTTACTGCCTCAAATCATTGGTTGTGGGTTCTTATCCCATTTGGGACCAAATTTCAACAAGTCTTTCTTCACACTTCTAAACATTCTTCATCCATCTCTAGCGCTTGTAATCAATCAAATTCATTGTATTATAACATATTATAATCCAAAATAACTTTATACAAGCCATTTACTGCCTCAAAGCATTGATTGTGGGTTCTTATCCCATTTGGTACCAGATTTCAACAAGTCTTTCTTCACACTTCTAAACATTCTTCATCCATCTCTAGCGCTTGTAATCAATCAAATTCATTGTATTATAACATATTCTAACCCAAAATAACCTTATACAAGCCATTTACTGCCTCAAATCATTGGTTGTGGGTTCTTATCCCATTTGGGACCAAATTTCAACAAGTCTTTCTTCACACTTCTTAACATTCTTCATCCATCTCTAGCACTTGTAATCAATCAAATTCATTGTATTATAACATATTATCATCCAAAATAACTTTATACAAGCCATTTACTGCCTCAAATCATTGGTTGTGGGTTCTTATCCCATTTGGGACCAAATTTCAACAAGTCTTTCTTCACACTTCTAAACATTCTTCATCCATCTCTAGCGCTTGTAATCAATCAAATTCATTGTATTATAACATATTATAATCCAAAATAACTTTATACAAGCCATTTACTGCCTCAAAGCATTGATTGTGGGTTCTTATCCCATTTGGTACCAGATTTCAACAAGTCTTTCTTCACACTTCTAAACATTCTTCATCCATCTCTAGCGCTTGTAATCAATCAAATTCATTGTATTATAACATATTCTAACCCAAAATAACTTTATACAAGCCATTTACTGCCTCAAATCATTGGTTGTGGGTTCTTATCCCATTTGGGACCAAATTTCAACAAGTCTTTCTTCACACTTCTTAACATTCTTCATCCATCTCTAGCACTTGTAATCAATCAAATTCATTGTATTATAACATATTATAACCCAAAATAACTTTATACAAGCCATTTACTGCCTCAAAGCATTGGTTGTGGGTTCTAATCCATTTGGGACCAGATTTCAACAAGTCTTCCTTCACTCTTCTAAACATTCTTCATCCATCTCTAGCACTTATAATCAATCAAATTCATTGTATTATAATATATTATAAACCAAAATAACTTTATACAAGCCATTTGCTGCTTCAAAGCATTGGTTGTGGGTTCTTATCCCATTTGGTACCAGAATTCAACAAGTCTTTCTTCACACTTCTAAACATTCTTCATCCATCTCTAGCGCTTGTAATCAATCAAATTCATTGTATTATAACATATTATCATCCAAAATAACTTTATACAAGCCATTTACTGCCTCAAAGCATTGGTTGTGGGTTCTTATCCCATTTGGGACCAGATTTCAACAAGTCTTTCTTCACACTTCTAAACATTCTTCATCCATCTCTAGCACTTGTAATCAATCAAATTCATTGTATTATAACATATTATAACCCAAAATAACTTTATACAAGCCATTTACTGCCTCAAAGCATTGGTTGTGGGTTCTTATCCCATTTGGGACCAGATTTCAACAAGTCTTCCTTCACACTTCTAAACATTCTTCATCCATCTATAGCACTTGTAATCAATCAAATTCATTGTATTATAACATATTCTAACCCAAAATAACTTTATACAAGCCATTTACTGCCTCAAATCATTGGTTGTGGGTTCTTATCCCATTTGGGACCAAATTTCAACAAGTCTTTCTTCACACTTCTAAACATTCTTCATCCATCTCTAGCACTTGTAATCAATCAAATTCATTGTATTATAACATATTATAACCCAAAATAACTTTATACAATCCATTTACAGCCTCAAAGCATTGGTTGTGGGTTCTTATCCCATTTGGGACCATATTTCAATAAGTCTTTTTTCACACTTCTAAACATTCTTCATCCATCTCTAGGGCTTGTAATCAATCAAATTCATTGTATTATAATATAATATAACCGAAAATAACTTTATACAAGCCATTTACTGCCTCAAAGCATTGGTTGTGAGTTCTTTTCCCATTTGGGATAAGATTTCAATAAGCCTTTCTTCACACTTCTAAACATTCTTTATCCATCTCTAGGACTTGTAATCAATCAAATTCATTGTATTATAACATATTCTAACCCAAAATAACTTTATACAATCCATTTACAGCCTCAAAGCATTGGTTGTGGGTTCTTATCCCATTTGAGACCAGATTTCAATAAGTCTTGCTTCACACTTCTAAACATTCTTCATCCATCTCTAGAACTTGTAATCAATCAAATTCATTGTATTATAACATATTCTAACCCAAAATAACTTTATACAAGCCATTTACTGCCTCAAAGCATTGGTTGTGGATTCTTATCCCATTTGGGACCAGATTTCAGTAAGTATTTCTTCACACTTCTAAACATTCTTCATCCATCTCTAGCACTTGTAATCAATCAACTTCATTGTATTATAACATATTCTAACCCAAAATAACTTTATACAATCCATTTACAGACTCAAAGCATTGGTTGTGGGTTCTTATCCCATTTGGGACCAAATTTCAACAAGTCTTTCTTCACACTTCTAAAGATTCTTCATCCATCTCTAGCGCTTGTAATCAATCAAATTCATTGTATTATAACATATTCTAACCCAAAATAACTAGATACAAGCCATTTACAGCCTCAAAGCATTGGTTGTGGGTTCTTATCTCATTTGGGACCAAATTTCAACAAGTCTTTCTTCACACTTCTAAACATTCTTCATCCATCTCTAGCGCATGTAATCAATCAAATTCATTGTATTATAACATATTCTAACCCAAAATAACTTTATACAAGCCATTTACTGCTTCAAAGCATTGGTTGTGGGTTCTTATCCCATTTGGGACCAGATTTCAATAAGTCTTTTTCACACTTCTAAACATTCTTCATCCATCTCTAGAACTTGTAATCAATCAAATTCATTGTATTATAACATATTCTAACCCAAAATAACTTTATAATAGCCATTTACTGCCTCAAAGCATTGGTTGAGGGTTCTTATCCCATTTGGGACCAAATTTCAACAAGTCTTTCTTCACACTTCTAAACATTCTTCATCCATCTCTAGGACTTGTAATCAATCAAATTCATTGTATTATAACATAATATAACCGAAAATAACTTTATACAAGCCATTTACTGCCTCAAAGCATTGGTTGTGGGTTCTTATCCCATTTGGGACCAGATTTCAATAAGTCTTTCTTCACACTTCTAAACATTCTTCATCCACCTCTAGGGCTTGTAATCAATCAACTTCATTGTATTATATCATATTCTAACCCAAAATAACTTTATACAATCCATTTACAGCCTCAAAGCATTGGTTGTGGGTTCTTATCCCATTTGGGACCATATTTCAATAAGTCTTTCTTCACACTTCTAAACATTCTTCATCCATCTCTAGGGCTTGTAATCAATCAAATTCATTGTATTATAATATAATATAACCGAAAATAACTTTATACAAGCCATTTACTGCCTCAAAGCATTGGTTGTGGGTTCTTTTCCCATTTGGGATAAGATTTCAATAAGCCTTTCTTCACACTTCTAAACATTCTTCATCCATCTCTAGGACTTGTAATCAATCAAATTCATTGTATTATAACATATTCTAACCCAAAATAACTTTATACAAGCCATTTACTGCCTCAAAGCATTGGTTGTGGGTTCTTATCCCATTTGAGACCAGATTTCAATAAGTCTTGCTTCACACTTCTAAACATTCTTCATCCATCTCTAGGACTTGTAATCAATCAAATTCATTGTATTATAACATATTCTAACCCAAAATAACTTTATACAAGCCATTTACTGCCTCAAAGCATTGGTTGTGGGTTCTTATCCCATTTGGGACCAGATTTCAGTAAGTATTTCTTCACACTTCTAAACATTCTTCATCCATCTCTAGCACTTGTAATCAATCAACTTCATTGTATTATAACATATTCTAACCCAAAGTAATTTTATACAAGCCATTTACTGCCTCAAAGCATTGTTTGTGTGTTCTTATCCCATTTGGGACAAGATTTCAATAAGTCTTTCTTCACACTTCTAAACATTCTTCATCCATCTCTAGGACTTGTAATCAATCAAATTCATTGTATTATAACATATTCTAACCCAAAATAACTTTATACAAGCCATTTACTACCTCAAAGCATTGGTTGTGGGTTCTTATCCCATTTGGGACTATATTTCAATAAGTCTTTCTTCACACTTCTAAACATTCTTCATCCATCTCTAGCACTTGTAATCAATCAAATTCATTGTATTATAACATATTCTAACCCAAAATAACTTTATACAATCCATTTACAGACTCAAAGCATTGGTTGTGGGTTCTTATCCCATTTGGGACCAAATTTCAACAAGTCTTTCTTCACACTTCTAAAGATTCTTCATCCATCTCTAGCGCTTGTAATCAATCAAATTCATTGTATTATAACATTTTCTAACCCAAAATAACTAGATACAAGCCATTTACAGCCTCAAAGCATTGGTTGTGGGTTCTTATCTCATTTGGGACCAAATTTCAACAAGTCTTTCTTCACACTTCTAAACATTCTTCATCCATCTCTAGCGCTTGTAATCAATCAAATTCATTGTATTATAACATATTCTAACCCAAAATAACTTTATACAAGCCATTTACTGCTTCAAAGCATTGGTTGTGGGTTCTTATCCCATTTGGGACCAGATTTCAATAAGTCTTTTTCACACTTCTAAACATTCTTCATCCATCTCTAGAACTTGTAATCAATCAAATTCATTGTATTATAACATATTCTAACCCAAAATAACTTTATAATAGCCATTTACTGCCTCAAAGCATTGGTTGAGGGTTCTTATCCCATTTGGGACCAAATTTCAACAAGTCTTTCTTCACACTTCTAAACATTCTTCATCCATCTCTAGGACTTGTAATCAATCAAATCCATTGTATTATAACATAATATAACCGAAAATAACTTTATACAAGCCATTTACTGCCTCAAAGCATTGGTTGTGGGTTCTTATCCCATTTGGGACCAGATTTCAATAAGTCTTTCTTCACACTTCTAAACATTCTTCATCCATCTCTAGGACTTGTAATCAATCAAATTCATTGTATTATAACATATTCTAACCCAAAATAACTTTATACAAGCCATTTACTGCCTCAAAGCATTGGTTGTGGGTTCTTATCCCATTTGGGACAAGATTTCAATAAGTCTTTCTTCACACTTCTAAAGATTCTTCATCCATCTCTAGGGCTTGTAATCAATCAAATTCATTGTATTATAACATATTCTAACCCAAAATAACTTTATACAAGCCATTTATAGCCTCAAAGCATTGGTTGTGGGTTCTTATCCCATTTGGGACCAAATTTCAATAAGTCTTTCTTCACACTTCTAAACATTCTTCATCCATCTATAGGGCTTGTAATCAATCAAATTCATTGTATTATAACATATTCTAACCTAAAATAACTTTATACAAGCCATTTACTGCCTCAAAGCATTGGTTGTGGGTTTTTATCCCATTTGGGACCAAATTTCAACAAGTCTTTCTTCACACTTCTAAACATTCTTCATCCATCTCTAGGACTTGTAATCAATCAAATTCATTGTATTATAACATATTCTAACCCAAAATAACTTTATACAAGCCATTTACTGCCTCAAAGCATTGGTTGTGGTTTCTTATCCCATTTGGGACCAGATTTCAATAAGTCTTTCTTCACACTTCTAAACATTCTTCATCCATCTCTAGGACTTGTAATCAATCAAATTCATTGTATTATAACATATTCTAACCAAAAATAACTTTATACAAGCCATTTACAGCCTCAAAGCATTGGTTGTGGGTTCTTATCCCATTGGGGACCAAATTTCAACAAGTCTTTCTTCACAGTTCTAAAGATTCTTCATCCATCTCTAGCACTTGTAATCAATAAAATTAATTGTATAATAACATATTCTAACCCAAAATAACTTTATACAAGCCATTTACAGCCTCAAAGCATTGGTTGTGGGTTCTTATCCCATTTGGGACTAGATTTCAATAAGTCTTTCTTCACACTTCTAAACATTCTTCATCCATGTCTAGCACTTGTAATCAATCAACTTCATTGTATTATAACATATTCTAACCCAAAATAACTTTATACAAGCCATTTACTGCCTCAAAGCATTGGTTGTGGGTTCTTATCCCATTTGGGACCAGATTTAAATAAGTCTTGCTTCACACTTCTAAACATTCTTCATCCATCTCTAGGACTTGTAATCAATCAAATTCATTGTATTATAACATATTCTAACCCAAAATAACTTTATACAAGCCATTTACTGCCTCAAAGCATTGGTTGTGGGTTCTTATCCCATTTGGGACCAGATTTCAATAAGTCTTGCTTCACACTTCTAAACATTCTTCATCCATCTCTAGGACTTGTATTCAATCAAATTCATTGTATTATAACATATTCTAACCCAAAATAACTTTATACAAGCCATTTACTGCCTCAAAGCATTGGTTGTGGGTTCTTATCCCATTTGGGACCAGATTTCAGTAAGTATTTCTTCACACTTCTAAACATTCTTCATCCATCTCTAGCACTTGTAATCAATCAACTTCATTGTATTATAACATATTCTAACCCAAAGTAATTTTATACAAGCCATTTACTGCCTCAAAGCATTGTTTGTGTGTTCTTATCCCATTTGGGACCAAATTTCAACAAGTCTTTCTTCACACTTCTAAACATTCTTCATCCATCTCTAAGACTTGTAATCAATCAAATTCATTGTATTATAACATAATATAACCGAAAATAACTTTATACAAGCCATTTACTGCCTCAAAGCATTGGTTGTGGGTTCTTATCCCATTTGGGACCAGATTTCAATAAGTCTTTCTTCACACTTCTAAACATTCTTCATCCATCTCTAGCACTTGTAATCAATCAAATTCATTGTATTATAACATATTCTAACCCAAAATAACTTTATACAATCCATTTACAGACTTAAAGCATTGGTTGTGGGTTCTTATCCCATTTGGGACCAAATTTCAACAAGTCTTTCTTCACACTTCTAAAGATTCTTCATCCATCTCTAGCGCTTGTAATCAATCAAATTCATTGTATTATAACATATTCTAACCCAAAATAACTAGATACAAGCCATTTACAGCCTCAAAGCATTGGTTGTGGGTTCTTATCTCATTTGGGACCAAATTTTAACAAGTCTTTCTTCACACTTCTAAACATTCTTCATCCATCTCTAGCGCTTGTAATCAATCAAATTCATTGTATTATAACATATTCTAACCCAAAATAACTTTATACAAGCCATTTACTGCTTCAAAGCATTGGTTGTGGGTTCTTATCCCATTTGGGACCAGATTTCAATAAGTCTTTTTCACACTTCTAAACATTCTTCATCCATCTCTAGAACTTGTAATCAATCAAATTCATTGTATTATAACATATTCTAACCCAAAATTACTTTATAATAGCCATTTACTGCCTCAAAGCATTGGTTGAGGGTTCTTATCCCATTTGGGACCAAATTTCAACAAGTCTTTCTTCACACTTCTAAACATTCTTCATCCATCTCTAGGACTTGTAATCAATCAAAAACATTGTATTATAACATAATATAACCGAAAATAACTTTATACAAACCGTTTACTGCCTCAAAGCATTGGTTGTGGGTTCTTATCCCATTTGGGACCAGATTTCAATAAGTCTTTCTTCACACTTCTAAACATTCTTCATCCATCTCTAGGACTTGTAATCAATCAAATTCATTGTATTATAACATATTCTAACCCAAAATAACTTTATACAAGCCATTTACTGCCTGAAAGCATTGGTTGTGGGTTCTTATCCCATTTGGGACAAGATTTCAATAAGTCTTTCTTCACACTTCTAAAGATTCTTCATCCATCTCTAGGGCTTGTAATCAATCAAATTCATTGTATTATAACATATTCTAACCCAAAATAACTTTATACAAGCCATTTATAGCCTCAAAGCATTGGTTGTGGGTTCTTATCCCATTTGGGACCAAATTTCAATAAGTCTTTCTTCACACTTCTAAACATTCTTCATCCATCTATAGGGCTTGTAATCAATCAAATTCATTGTATTATAACATATTCTAACCTAAAATAACTTTATACAAGCCATTTACTGCCTCAAAGCATTGGTTGTGGGTTTTTATCCCATTTGGGACCAAATTTCAACAAGTCTTTCTTCACACTTCTAAACATTCTTCATCCATCTCTAGGACTTGTAATCAATCAAATTCATTGTATTATAACATATTCTAACCCAAAATAACTTTATACAAGCCATTTACTGCATCAAAGCATTGGTTGTGGGTTCTTATCCCATTTGGGACCAGATTTCAATAAGTCTTTCTTCACACTTCTAAACATTCTTCATCCATCTCTAGGACTTGTAATCAATCAAATTCATTGTATTATAACATATTCTAACCAAAAATAACTTTATACAAGCCATTTACAGCCTCAAAGCATTGGTTGTGGGTTCTTATCCCATTGGGGACCAAATTTCAACAAGTCTTTCTTCACAGTTCTAAAGATTTTTCATCCATCTCTAGCACTTGTAATCAATAAAATTAATTGTATAATAACATATTCTAACCCAAAATAACTTTATACAAGCCATTTACAGCCTCAAAGCATTGGTTGTGGGTTCTTATCCCATTTGGGACTAGATTTCAATAAGTCTTTCTTCACACTTCTAAACATTCTTCATCCATGTCTAGCACTTGTAATCAATCAACTTCATTGTATTATAACATATTCTAACCCAAAATAACTTTATACAAGCCATTTACTGCCTCAAAGCATTGGTTGTGGGTTCTTATCCCATTTGGGACCAGATTTCAATAAGTCTTTCTTCACACTTCTAAACATTCTTCATCCATCTCTAGGACTTGTAATCAATCAAATTCATTGTATTATAACATATTCTAACCCAAAATAACTTTATACAAGCCATTTACTGCCTCAAAGCATTGGTTGTGGGTTCTTATCCCATTTGGGACCAGATTTCAATAAGTCTTGCTTCACACTTCTAAACATTCTTCATCCATCTCTAGCACTTGTAATCAATCAACTTCATTGTATTATAACATAGTCTAACCCAAAGTAATTTTATACAAGCCATTTACTGCCTCAAAGCATTGTTTGTGTGTTCTTATCCCATTTGGGACAAGATTTCAATAAGTCTTTCTTCACACTTCTAAACATTCTTCATCCATCTCTAGGACTTGTAATCAATCAAATTCATTGTATTATAACATATTCTAACCCAAAATAACTTTATACAAGCCATTTACTGCCTCAAAGCATTGGTTGTGGGTTCTTATCCCATTTGGGACTATATTTCAATAAGTCTTTCTTCACACTTCTAAACATTCTTCATCCATCTCTAGCACTTGTAATCAATCAAATTCATTGTATTATAATATATTCTAACCCAAAATAACTTTATACAAGCCATTTACTGCCTCAAAGCATTGGTTGTGGGTTCTTATCCCATTTGGGACCAGATTTCAATAAGTCTTTCTTCACACTTCTAAACATTCTTCATCCATCTCTAGGACTTGTAATCAATCAAATTCATTGTATTATAACATATTCTAACCAAAAATAACTTTATACAAGCCATTTACAGCCTCAAAGCATTGGTTGTGGGTTCTTATCCCATTGGGGACCAAATTTCAACAAGTCTTTCTTCACAGTTCTAAAGATTATTCATCCATCTCTAGCACTTGTAATCAATAAAATTAATTGTATAATAACATATTCTAACCCAAAATAACTTTATACAAGCCATTTACAGCCTCAAAGCATTGGTTGTGGGTTCTTATCCCATTTGGGACCAGATTTCAGTAAGTATTTCTTCACACTTCTAAACATTCTTCATCCATCTCTAGCACTTGTAATCAATCAACTTCATTGTATTATAACATATTCTAACCCAAAGTAATTTTATACAAGCCATTTACTGCCTCAAAGCATTGTTTGTGTGTTCTTATCCCATTTGGGACCAAATATCAACAAGTCTTTCTTCACACTTCTAAACATTCTTCATCCATCTCTAGGACTTGTAATCAATCAAATTCATTGTATTATAACATATTCTAACCCAAAATAACTTTATACAATCCATTTACAGACTCAAAGCATTGGTTGTGGGTTCTTATCCCATTTGGGACCAGATTTCAGTAAGTATTTCTTCACACTTCTAAACATTCTTCATCCATCTCTAGCACTTGTAATCAATCAACTTCATTGTATTATAACATAATATAACCGAAAATAACTTTATACAAGCCATTTACTGCCTCAAAGCATTGGTTGTGGGTTCTTATCCCATTTGGGACCAGATTTCAATAAGTCTTTCTTCACACTTCTAAACATTCTTCATCCATCTCTAGGACTTGTAATCAATCAAATTCATTGTATTATAACATATTCTAACCCAAAATAACTTTATACAATCCATTTACAGACTCAAAGCATTGGTTGTGGGTTCTTATCCCATTTGGGACCAAATTTCAACAAGTCTTTCTTCACACTTCTAAAGATTCTTCATCCATCTCTAGCGCTTGTAATCAATCAAATTCATTGTATGATAACATATTCTAACCCAAAATAACTAGATACAAGCCATTTACAGCCTCAAAGCATTGGTTGTGGGTTCTTATCTCATTTGGGACCAAATTTCAACAAGTCTTTCTTCACACTTCTAAACATTCTTCATCCATCTCTAGCGCTTGTAATCAATCAAATTCATTGTATTATAACATATTCTAACCCAAAATAACTTTATACAAGCCATTTACTGCTTCAAAGCATTGGTTGTGGGTTCTTATCCCATTTGGGACCAGATTTCAATAAGTCTTTTTCACACTTCTAAACATTCTTCATCCATCTCTAGAACTTGTAATCAATCAAATTCATTGTATTATAACATATTCTAACCCAAAATAACTTTATAATAGCCATTTACTGCCTCAAAGCATTGGTTGAGGGTTCTTATCCCATTTGGGACCAAATTTCAACAAGTCTTTCTTCACACTTCTAAACATTCTTCATCCATCTCTAGGACTTGTAATCAATCAATTTCTTTGTATTATAACATAATATAACCGAAAATAACTTTATACAAGCCATTTACTGCCTCAAAGCATTGGTTGTGGGTTCTTATCCCATTTGGGACCAGATTTCAATAAGTCTTTCTTCACACTTCTAAACATTCTTCATCCATCTCTAGGACTTGTAATCAATCAAATTCATTGTATTATAACATATTCTAACCCAAAATAACTTTATACAAGCCATTTACTGCCTCAAAGCATTGGTTGTGGGTTCTTATCCCATTTGGGACAAGATTTCAATAAGTCTTTCTTCACACTTCTAAAGATTCTTCATCCATCTCTAGCGCTTGTAATCAATCAAATTCATTGTATTATAACATATTCTAACCCAAAATAACTTTATACAAGCCATTTATAGCCTCAAAGCATTGGTTGTGGGTTCTTATCCCATTTGGGACCAAATTTCAATAAGTCTTTCTTCACATTTCTAAACATTCTTCATCCATCTATAGGGCTTGTAATCAATCAAATTCATTGTATTATAACATATTCTAACCTAAAATAACTTTATACAAGCCATTTACTGCCTCAAAGCATTGGTTGTGGGTTTTTATCCCATTTGGGACCAAATTTCAACAAGTCTTTCTTCACACTTCTAAACATTCTTCATCCATCTCTAGGACTTGTAATCAATCAAATTCATTGTATTATAACATATTCTAACCCAAAATAACTTTATACAAGCCATTTACTGCATCAAAGCATTGGTTGTGGGTTCTTATCCCATTTGGGACCAGATTTCAATAAGTCTTTCTTCACACTTCTAAACATTCTTCATCCATCTCTAGGACTTGTAATCAATCAAATTCATTGTATTATAACATATTCTAACCAAAAATAACTTTATACAAGCCATTTACAGCCTCAAAGCATTGGTTGTGGGTTCTTATCCCATTGGGGACCAAATTTCAACAAGTCTTTCTTCACAGTTCTAAAGATTTTTCATCCATCTCTAGCACTTGTAATCAATAAAATTAATTGTATAATAACATATTCTAACCCAAAATAACTTTATACAAGCCATTTACAGCCTCAAAGCATTGGTTGTGGGTTCTTATCCCATTTGGGACTAGATTTCAATAAGTCTTTCTTCACACTTCTAAACATTCTTCATCCATGTCTAGCACTTGTAATCAATCAACTTCATTGTATTATAACATATTCTAACCCAAAATAACTTTATACAAGCCATTTACTGCCTCAAAGCATTGGTTGTGGGTTCTTATCCCATTTGGGACCAGATTTCAATAAGTCTTGCTTCACACTTCTAAACATTCTTCATCCATCTCTAGGACTTGTAATCAATCAAATTCATTGTATTATAACATATTCTAACCCAAAATAACTTTATACAAGCCATTTACTGCCTCAAAGCATTGGTTGTGGGTTCTTATCCCATTTGGGACCAGATTTCAATAAGTCTTGCTTCACACTTCTAAACATTCTTCATCCATCTCTAGGACTTGTATTCAATCAAATTCATTGTATTATAACATATTCTAACCCAAAATAACTTTATACAAGCCATTTACTGCCTCAAAGCATTGGTTGTGGGTTCTTATCCCATTTGGGACCAGATTTCAGTAAGTATTTCTTCACACTTCTAAACATTCTTCATCCATCTCTAGCACTTGTAATCAATCAACTTCATTGTATTATAACATATTCTAACCCAAAGTAATTTTATACAAGCCATATTCTGCCTCATAGCATTGTTTGTGTGTTCTTATCTCATTTGGGACAAGATTTCAATAAGTCTTTCTTCACACTTCTAAACATTCTTCATCCATCTCTAGGACTTGTAATCAATCAAATTCATTGTATTATAACATATTCTAACCCAAAATAACTTTATACAAGCCATTTACTGCCTCAAAGCATTGGTTGTGGGTTCTTATCCCATTTGGGACTATATTTCAATAAGTCTTTCTTCACACTTCTAAACATTCTTCATCCATCTCTAGCACTTGTAATCAATCAAATTCATTGTATTATAACATATTCTAACCCAAAATAACTTTATACAAGCCATTTACTTCCTCAAAGCATTGGTTGTGGGTTCTTATCCCATTTGGGACCAGATTTCAATAAGTCTTTCTTCACACTTCTAAACATTCTTCATCCATCTCTAGGACTTGTAATCAATCAAATTCATTGTATTATAACATATTCTAACCAAAAATAACTTTATACAAGCCATTTACAGCCTCAAAGCATTGGTTGTGGGTTCTTATCCCATTGGGGACCAAATTTCAACAAGTCTTTCTTCACAGTTCTAAAGATTTTTCATCCATCTCTAGCACTTGTAATCAATAAAATTCATTGTATAATAACATATTCTAACCCAAAATAACTTTATACAAGCCATTTACAGCCTCAAAGCATTGGTTGTGGGTTCTTATCCCATTTGGGACTAGATTTCAATAAGTCTTTCTTCACACTTCTAAACATTCTTCATCCATGTCTAGCACTTGTAATCAATCAACTTCATTGTATTATAACATATTCTAACCCAAAATAACTTTATACAAGCCATTTACTGCCTCAAAGCATTGGTTGTGGGTTCTTATCCCATTTGGGACCAGATTTCAATAAGTCTTGCTTCACACTTCTAAACATTCTTCATCCATCTCTAGGACTTGTAATCAATCAAATTCATTGTATAATATAATATATTCTAACCCAAAATAACTTTATACAAGCCATTTACTGCCTCAAAGCATTGGTTGTGGGTTCTTATCCCATTTGGGACCAGATTTCAATAAGTCTTGCTTCACACTTCTAAACATTCTTCATCCATCTCTAGGACTTGTAATCAATCAAATTCATTGTATTATAACATATTCTAACCCAAAATAACTTTATACAAGCCATTTACTGCCTCAAAGCATTGGTTGTGGGTTCTTATCCCATTTGGGACCAGATTTAAATAAGTCTTGCTTCACACTTCTAAACATTTTTCATCCATCTCTAGGACTTGTAATCAATCAAATTCATTGTATTATAACATATTCTAACCCAAAATAACTTTATACAAGCCATTTACTGCCTCAAAGCATTGGTTGTGGGTTCTTATCCCATTTGGGACCAGATTTCAGTAAGTATTTCTTCACACTTCTAAACATTCTTCATCCATCTCTAGCACTTGTAATCAATCAACTTCATTGTATTATAACATATTCTAACCCAAAGTAATTTTATACAAGCCATTTACTGCCTCAAAGCATTGTTTGTGTGTTCTTATCCCATTTGGGACCAAATATCAACAAGTCTTTCTTCACACTTCTAAACATTCCTCATCCATCTCTAGGACTTGTAATCAATCAAATTCATTGTATTATAACATATTCTAACCCAAAATAACTTTATACAATCCATTTACAGACTCAAAGCATTGGTTGTGGGTTCTTATCCCATTTGGGACCAAATTTCAACAAGTCTTTCTTCACACTTCTAAAGATTCTTCATCCATCTCTAGCGCTTGTAATCAATCAAATTCATTGTATGATAACATATTCTAACCCAAAATAACTAGATACAAGCCATTTACAGCCTCAAAGCATTGGTTGTGGGTTCTTATCTCATTTGGGACCAAATTTCAACAAGTCTTTCTTCACACTTCTAAACATTCTTCATCCATCTCTAGCGCTTGTAATCAATCAAATTCATTGTATTATAACATATTCTAACCCAAAATAACTTTATACAAGCCATTTACTGCTTCAAAGCATTGGTTGTGGGTTCTTATCCCATTTGGGACCAGATTTCAATAAGTCTTTTTCACACTTCTAAACATTCTTCATCCATCTCTAGAACTTGTAATCAATCAAATTCATTGTATTATAACATATTCTAACCCAAAATAACTTTATAATAGCCATTTACTGCCTCAAAGCATTGGTTGAGGGTTCTTATCCCATTTGGGACCAAATTTCAACAAGTCTTTCTTCACACTTCTAAACATTCTTCATCCATCTCTAGGACTTGTAATCAATCAAATTCATTGTATTATAACATAATATAACCGAAAATAACTTTATACAAGCCATTTACTGCCTCAAAGCATTGGTTGTGGGTTCTTATCCCATTTGGGACCAGATTTCAATAAGTCTTTCTTCACACTTCTAAACATTCTTCATCCATCTCTAGGACTTGTAATCAATCAAATTCATTGTATTATAACATATTCTAACCCAAAATAACTTTATACAAGCCATTTACTGCCTCAAAGCATTGGTTGTGGGTTCTTATCCCATTTGGGACAAGATTTCAATAAGTCTTTCTTCACACTTCTAAAGATTCTTCATCCATCTCTAGCGCTTGTAATCAATCAAATTCATTGTATTATAACATATTCTAACCCAAAATAACTTTATACAAGCCATTTATAGCCTCAAAGCATTGGTTGTGGGTTCTTATCCCATTTGGGACCAAATTTCAATAAGTCTTTCTTCACATTTCTAAACATTCTTCATCCATCTATAGGGCTTGTAATCAATCAAATTCATTGTATTATAACATATTCTAACCTAAAATAACTTTATACAAGCCATTTACTGCCTCAAAGCATTGGTTGTGGGTTTTTATCCCATTTGGGACCAAATTTCAACAAGTCTTTCTTCACACTTCTAAACATTCTTCATCCATCTCTAGGACTTGTAATCAATCAAATTCATTGTATTATAACATATTCTAACCCAAAATAACTTTATACAAGCCATTTACTGCATCAAAGCATTGGTTGTGGGTTCTTATCCCATTTGGGACCAGATTTCAATAAGTCTTTCTTCACACTTCTAAACATTCTTCATCCATCTCTAGGACTTGTAATCAATCAAATTCATTGTATTATAACATATTCTAACCAAAAATAACTTTATACAAGCCATTTACAGCCTCAAAGCATTGGTTGTGGGTTCTTATCCCATTGGGGACCAAATTTCAACAAGTCTTTCTTCACAGTTCTAAAGATTTTTCATCCATCTCTAGCACTTGTAATCAATAAAATTAATTGTATAATAACATATTCTAACCCAAAATAACTTTATACAAGCCATTTACAGCCTCAAAGCATTGGTTGTGGGTTCTTATCCCATTTGGGACTAGATTTCAATAAGTCTTTCTTCACACTTCTAAACATTCTTCATCCATGTCTAGCACTTGTAATCAATCAACTTCATTGTATTATAACATATTCTAACCCAAAATAACTTTATACAAGCCATTTACTGCCTCAAAGCATTGGTTGTGGGTTCTTATCCCATTTGGGACCAGATTTCAATAAGTCTTGCTTCACACTTCTAAACATTCTTCATCCATCTCTAGGACTTGTAATCAATCAAATTCATTGTATTATAACATATTCTAACCCAAAATAACTTTATACAAGCCATTTACTGCCTCAAAGCATTGGTTGTGGGTTCTTATCCCATTTGGGACCAGATTTCAATAAGTCTTGCTTCACACTTCTAAACATTCTTCATCCATCTCTAGGACTTGTAATCAATCAAATTCATTGTATTATAACATATTCTAACCCAAAATAACTTTATACAAGCCATTTACTGCCTCAAAGCATTGGTTGTGGGTTCTTATCCCATTTGGGACCAGATTTCAGTAAGTATTTCTTCACACTTCTAAACATTCTTCATCCATCTCTAGCACTTGTAATCAATCAACTTCATTGTATTATAACATATTCTAACCCAAAGTAATTTTATACAAGCCATATACTGCCTCAAAGCATTGTTTGTGTGTTCTTATCCCATTTGGGACAAGATTTCAATAAGTCTTTCTTCACACTTCTAAACATTCTTCATCCATCTCTAGGACTTGTAATTAATCAAATTCATTGTATTATAACATATTCTAACCCAAAATAACTTTATACAAGCCATTTACTGCCTCAAAGCATTGGTTGTGGGTTCTTATCCCATTTGGGACTATATTTCAATAAGTCTTGCTTCACACTTCTAAACATTCTTCATCCATCTCTAGGACTTGTAATCAATCAAATTCATTGTATTATAACATATTCTAACCCAAAATAACTTTATACAAGCCATTTACTGCCTCAAAGCATTGGTTGTGGGTTCTTATCCCATTTGGGACCAGATTTCAATAAGTCTTGCTTCACACTTCTAAACATTCTTCATCCATCTCTAGGACTTGTAATCAATCAAATTCATTGTATTATAACATATTCTAACCCAAAATAACTTTATACAAGCCATTTACTGCCTCAAAGCATTGGTTGTGGGTTCTTATCCCATTTGGGACCAGATTTCAGTAAGTATTTCTTCACACTTCTAAACATTCTTCATCCATCTCTAGCACTTGTAATCAATCAACTTCATTGTATTATAACATATTCTAACCCAAAGTAATTTTATACAAGCCATATACTGCCTCAAAGCATTGTTTGTGTGTTCTTATCCCATTTGGGACAAGATTTCAATAAGTCTTTCTTCACACTTCTAAACATTCTTCATCCATCTCTAGGACTTGTAATCAATCAAATTCATTGTATTATAACATATTCTAACCCAAAATAACTTTATACAAGCCATTTACTGCCTCAAAGCATTGGTTGTGGGTTCTTATCCCATTTGGGACTATATTTCAATAAGTCTTTCTTCACACTTCTAAACATTCTTCATCCATCTCTAGCACTTGTAATCAATCAAATTCATTGTATTATAACATATTCTAACCCAAAATAACTTTATACAAGCCATTTACTTCCTCAAAGCATTGGTTGTGGGTTCTTATCCCATTTGGGACCAGATTTCAATAAGTCTTTCTTCACACTTCTAAACATTCTTCATCCATCTCTAGGACTTGTAATCAATCAAATTCATTGTATTATAACATATTCTAACCAAAAATAACTTTATACAAGCCATTTACAGCCTCAAAGCATTGGTTGTGGGTTCTTATCCCATTGGGGACCAAATTTCAACAAGTCTTTCTTCACAGTTCTAAAGATTTTTCATCCATCTCTAGCACTTGTAATCAATAAAATTAATTGTATAATAACATATTCTAACCCAAAATAACTTTATACAAGCCATTTACAGCCTCAAAGCATTGGTTGTGGGTTCTTATCCCATTTGGGACTAGATTTCAATAAGTCTTTCTTCACACTTCTAAACATTCTTCATCCATGTCTAGCACTTGTAATCAATCAACTTCATTGTATTATAACATATTCTAACCCAAAATAACTTTATACAAGCCATTTACTGCCTCAAAGCATTGGTTGTGGGTTCTTATCCCATTTGGGACCAGATTTCAATAAGTCTTGCTTCACACTTCTAAACATTCTTCATCCATCTCTAGGACTTGTAATCAATCAAATTCATTGTATAATATAATATATTCTAACCCAAAATAACTTTATACAAGCCATTTACTGCCTCAAAGCATTGGTTGTGGGTTCTTATCCCATTTGGGACCAGATTTCAATAAGTCTTGCTTCACACTTCTAAACATTCTTCATCCATCTCTAGGACTTGTAATCAATCAAATTCATTGTATTATAACATATTCTAACCCAAAATAACTTTATACAAGCCATTTACTGCCTCAAAGCATTGGTTGTGGGTTCTTATCCCATTTGGGACCAGATTTAAATAAGTCTTGCTTCACACTTCTAAACATTTTTCATCCATCTCTAGGACTTGTAATCAATCAAATTCATTGTATTATAACATATTCTAACCCAAAATAACTTTATACAAGCCATTTACTGCCTCAAAGCATTGGTTGTGGGTTCTTATCCCATTTGGGACCAGATTTCAGTAAGTATTTCTTCACACTTCTAAACATTCTTCATCCATCTCTAGCACTTGTAATCAATCAACTTCATTGTATTATAACATATTCTAACCCAAAGTAATTTTATACAAGCCATTTACTACCTCAAAGCATTGTTTGTGTGTTCTTATCCCATTTGGGACAAGATTTCAATAAGTCTTTCTTCACACTTCTAAACATTCTTCATCCATCTCTAGGACTTGTAATCAATCAAATTCATTGTATTATAACATATTCTAACCCAAAATAACTTTATACTAGCCATTTACTGCCTCAAAGCATTGGTTGTGGGTTCTTATCCCATTTGGGACTATATTTCAATAAGTCTTTCTTCACACTTCTAAACATTCTTCATCCATCTCTAGCACTTGTAATCAATCAAATTCATTGTATTATAACATATTCTAACCCAAAATAACTTTATACAATCCATTTACAGACTCAAAGCATTGGTTGTGGGTTCTTATCCCATTTGGGACCAAATTTCAACAAGTCTTTCTTCACACTTCTAAACATTCTTCATTCATCTCTAGCGCTTGTAATCAAACAAATTCATTGTATTATAACATATTCTAACCCAAAATAACTTTATACAAGCCATTTACTGCTTCAAAGCATTGGTTGTGGGTTCTTATCCCATTTGGGACCAGATTTCAATAAGTCTTTTTCACACTTTTAAACATTCTTCATCCATCTCTAGAACTTGTAATCAATCAAATTCATTGTATTATAACATATTCTAACCCAAAATAACTTTATAATAGCCATTTACTGCCTCAAAGCATTGGTTGAGGGTTCTTATCCCATTTGGGACCAAATTTCAACAAGTCTTTCTTCACACTTCTAAACATTCTTCATCCATCTCTAGGACTTGTAATCAATCAAATTCATTGTATTATAACATAATATAACCGAAAATAACTTTATACAAGCCATTTACTGCCTCAAAGCATTGGTTGTGGGTTCTTATCCCATTTGGGACCAGATTTCAATAAGTCTTTCTTCACACTTCTAAACATTCTTCATCCATCTCTAGGACTTGTAATCAATCAAATTCATTGTATTATAACATATTCTAACCCAAAATAACTTTATACAAGCCATTGACTGCCTCAAAGCATTGGTTGTGGGTTCTTATCCCATTTGGGACAAGATTTCAATAAGTCTTTCTTCACACTTCTAAAGATTCTTCATCCATCTCTAGGGCTTGTAATCAATCAAATTCATTGTATTATAACATATTCTAACCCAAAATAACTTTATACAAGCCATTTATAGCCTCAAAGCATTGGTTGTGGGTTCTTATCCCATTTGGGACCAAATTTCAACAAGTCTTTCTTCACACTTCTAAACATTCTTCATCCATCTCTAGGACTTGTAATCAATCAAATTCATTGTATTATAACATATTCTAACCCAAAATAACTTTATACAAGCCATTTACTGCCTCAAAGCATTGGTTGTGGGTTCTTATCCCATTTGGGACCAGATTTCAATAAGTCTGTCTTCACACTTCTAAATATTCTTCATCCATCTCTAGGACTTGTAATCAATCAAATTCATTGTATTATAACATATTCTAACCCAAAATAACTTTATACAAGCCATTGACTGCCTCAAAGCATTGGTTGTGGGTTCTTATCCCATTGGGGACCAAATTTCAACAAGTCTTTCTTCACAGTTCTAAAGATTCTTCATCCATCTCTAGCACTTGTAATCAATAAAATTAATTGTATAATAACATATTCTAACCCAAAATAACTTTATACAAGCCATTTACAGCCTCAAAGCATTGGTTGTGGGTTCTTATCCCATTTGGGACCAAATTTCAATAAGTCTTTCTTCACACTTCTAAACATTCTTCATCCATCTCTAGGACTTTTAATCAATCAAATACATTGTATTATAACATATTCTAACCCAAAATAACTTTATACAAGCCATTTACTGCCTCAAAGCATTGGTTGTGGGTTCTTATCCCATTTGGGACCAGATTTCAATAAGTCTTTCTTCACACTTCTAAACATTCTTCATCCATCTCTAGGACTTGTAATCAATCAAATTCATTGTATTATAACATAATATAACCAAAAATAACTTTATACAAGCCATTTACAGCCTCAAAGTATTGGTTGTGGGTTCTTATCCCATTTGGGACCAAATTTCAACAAGTCTTTCTTCACAGTTCTAAAGATTCTTCATCCATCTCTAGCACTTGTAATCAATAAAATTAATTGTATAGTAACATATTCTAACCCAAAATAACATTATACAAGCCATTTATAGCCTCAAAGCATTGGTTGTGGGTTCTTATCCCATTTGGGACCAAATTTCAATAAGTCTTTCTTCACACTTCTAAACATTCTTCATCCATCTCTAGGGCTTGTAATCAATCAAATTCATTGTATTATAACATATTCTAACCTAAAATAACTTTATACAAGCCATTTACTGCCTCAAAGCATTGGTTGTGGGTTTTTATCCCATTTGGGACCAAATTTCAACAAGTCTTTCTTCACACTTCTAAACATTCTTCATCCATCTCTAGGACTTGTAATCAATCAAATTCATTGTATTATAACATATTCTAACAAAAAATAACTTTATACAAGCCAATTACAGACTCAAAGCATTGGTTGTGGGTTCTTATCCCATTTGTGACCAAATTTCAATAAGTCTTTCTTCACACTTCTAAACATTCTTCATCCATCTCTAGGGCTTGTAATCAATCAAATTCATTGTATTATAACATATTCTAACCTAAAATAACTTTATACAAGCCATTTACTGCCTCAAAGCATTGGTTGTGGGTTTTTATCCCATTTGGGACCAAATTTCAACAAGTCTTTCTTCACACTTCTAAACATTCTTCATCCATCTCTAGGACTTGTAATCAATCAAATTCATTGTATTATAACATATTCTAACCCAAAATAACTTTATACAAGCCATTTACTGCCTCAAAGCATTGGTTGTGGGTTCTTATCCCATTTGGGACCAGATTTCAATAAGTCTTTCTTCACACTTCTAAACATTCTTCATCCATCTCTAGGACTTGTAATCAATCAAATTCATTGTATTATAACATATTCTAACAAAAAATAACTTTATACAAGCCAATTACAGCCTCAAAGCATTGGTTGTGGGTTCTTATCCCATTTGGGACCAAATTTCAACAAGTCTTTCTTCACAGTTCTAAAGATTCTTCATCCATCTCTAGCACTTGTAATCAATAAAATTAATTGTATAATAACATATTCTAACCCAAAATAACTTTATACAAGCCATTTACTGCCTCAAAGCATTGGTTGTGGGTTCTTATCCCATTTGGGACCAAATTTCAACAAGTCTTTCTTCACACTTCTAAACATTCTTCATCCATCTCTAGCGCTTGTAATCAATCAAATTCATAGTTTATAACATATTCTAACCCAAAATAACTTTATACAAGCCATTTACTGCCTCAAAGCATTGGTTGTGGGTTCTTATCCCATTTGGGACCAGATTTCAATAAGTCTTTCTTCACAGTTCTAAACATTCTTCATCCATCTCTAGGGCTTGTAATCAATCAAATTCATTGTATTATAACATATTCTAACCCAAAATAACTTTATACAATCCATTTCCAGCCTCAAAGCATTGGTTGTGGGTTCTTATCCCATTTGGGACCAAATTTCAACAAGTCTTTCTTCACACTTCTAAAGATTCTTCATCCATCTCTAGCACTTGTAATCAATCAAATTCATTGTATTATAACATATTCTAACCCAAAATAACTTTATACAAGCCATTTACTGCCTCAAAGCATTGGTTGTGGGTTCTTATCCCATTTGGGACCAGATTTCAATAAGTCTTTCTTCACACTTCTAAACATTCTTCATCCATCTCTAGGACTTGTAATCAATCAAATTCATAGTTTATAACATATTCTAACCCAAAATAACTTTATAAAAGCCATTTACTGCCTCAAAGCATTGGTCGTGGGTTCTTATTCCATTTGGGACCATATTTCAACAAGTCTTTCTTCACACTTCTAAACATTCTTCATCCATCTCTAGGCTTGTAATCAATCAAATTCATTGTATTATAACATATTCTAACCCAAAATAACTTTATACAAGCCATTTATAGCCTCAAAGCATTGGTTGTGGGTTCTTATCCCATTTGGGACCAAATTTCAATAAGTCTTTCTTCACACTTCTAAACATTCTTCATCCATCTCTAGGGCTTGTAATCAATCAAATTCATTGTATTATAACATATTCTAACCTAAAATAACTTTATACAAGCCATTTACTGCCTCAAAGCATTGGTTGTGGGTTCTTATCCCATTTGGGACCAGATTTCAATAAGTCTTTCTTCACACTTCTAAACATTCTTCATCCATCTCTAGGACTTGTAATCAATCAAATTCATTGTATTATAACATATTCTAACAAAAAATAACTTTATACAAGCCAATTACAGCCTCAAAGCATTGGTTGTGGGTTCTTATCCCATTTGGGACCAAATTTCAACAAGTCTTTCTTCACAGTTCTAAAGATTCTTCATCCATCTCTAGCACTTGTAATCAATAAAATTAATTGTATAATAACATATTCTAACCCAAAATAACTTTATACAAGCCATTTACTGCCTCAAAGCATTGGTTGTGGGTTCTTATCCCATTTGGGACCAAATTTCAACAAGTCTTTCTTCACACTTCTAAACATTCTTCATCCATCTCTAGCGCTTGTAATCAATCAAATTCATAGTTTATAACATATTCTAACCCAAAATAACTTTATACAAGCCATTTACTGCCTCAAAGCATTGGTTGTGGGTTCTTATCCCATTTGGGACCAGATTTCAATAAGTCTTTCTTCACAGTTCTAAACATTCTTCATCCATCTCTAGGGCTTGTAATCAATCAAATTCATTGTATTATAACATATTCTAACCCAAAATAACTTTATACAATCCATTTCCAGCCTCAAAGCATTGGTTGTGGGTTCTTATCCCATTTGGGACCAAATTTCAACAAGTCTTTCTTCACACTTCTAAAGATTCTTCATCCATCTCTAGCACTTGTAATCAATCAAATTCATTGTATTATAACATATTCTAACCCAAAATAACTTTATACAAGCCATTTACTGCCTCAAAGCATTGGTTGTGGGTTCTTATCCCATTTGGGACCAGATTTCAATAAGTCTTTCTTCACACTTCTAAACATTCTTCATCCATCTCTAGGACTTGTAATCAATCAAATTCATAGTTTATAACATATTCTAACCCAAAATAACTTTATAAAAGCCATTTACTGCCTCAAAGCATTGGTCGTGGGTTCTTATTCCATTTGGGACCATATTTCAACAAGTCTTTCTTCACACTTCTAAACATTCTTCATCCATCTCTAGGCTTGTAATCAATCAAATTCATTGTATTATAACATATTCTAACCCAAAATAACTTTATACAAGCCATTTATAGCCTCAAAGCATTGGTTGTGGGTTCTTATCCCATTTGGGACCAAATTTCAATAAGTCTTTCTTCACACTTCTAAACATTCTTCATCCATCTCTAGGGCTTGTAATCAATCAAATTCATTGTATTATAACATATTCTAACCTAAAATAACTTTATACAAGCCATTTACTGCCTCAAAGCATTGGTTGTGGGTTTTTATCCCATTTGGGACCAAATTTCAACAAGTCTTTCTTCACACTTCTAAACATTCTTCATCCATCTCTAGGACTTGTAATCAATCAAATTCATTGTATTATAACATATTCTAACCCAAAATAACTTTATACAAGCCATTTACTGCCTCAAAGCATTGGTTGTGGGTTCTTATCCCATTTGGGACCAGATTTCAATAAGTCTGTCTTCACACTTTTAAATATTCTTCATCCATCTCTAGGGCTTGTAATCAATCAAATTCATTGTATTATAACATATTCTAACCCAAAATAACTTTATAGAATCCATTTACAGCCTCAAAGCATTGGTTGTGGGTTCTTATCCCATTTGGGACCAAATTTCAACAAGTCTTTCTTCACAGTTCTAAACATTCTTCATCCATCTCTAGGGCTTGTAATCAATCAAATTCATTGTATTATAACATATTCTAACCTAAAATAACTTTATACAAGCCATTTACTGCCTCAAAGCATTGGTTGTGGGTTTTTATCCCATTTGGGACCAAATTTCAACAAGTCTTTCTTCACACTTCTAAACATTCTTCATCCATCTCTAGGACTTGTAATCAATCAAATTCATTGTATTATAACATATTCTAACCAAAAATAACTCTATACAAGCCATTTACTGCCTCAAAGCATTGGTTGTGGGTTCTTATCCCATTTGGGACCAGATTTCAATAAGTCTTTCTTCACACTTCTAAACATTTTTCATCCATCTCTAGGACTTGTAATCAATCAAATTCATTGTATTATAACATATTCTAACCAAAAATAACTCTATACAAGCCATTTACAGCCTCAAAGCATTGGTTGTGGGTTCTTATCCCATTGGGGACCAAATTTCAACAAGTCTTTCTTCACAGTTCTAAAGATTCTTCATCCATCTCTAGCACTTGTAATCAATAAAATTAATTGTATTATAACATATTCTAACCCAAAATAACTTTATACAAGCCATTTACTGCCTCAAAGCATTGGTTGTGGGTTCTTATCCCATTTGGGACCAGATTTCAATAAGTCTTTCTTCACACTTCTAAACATTCTTCATCCATCTCTAGGACTTGTAATCAATCAAATTCATTGTATTATAACATAATATAACCAAAAATAACTTTATACAAGCCATTTACAGCCTCAAAGTATTGGTTGTGGGTTCTTATCCCATTTGGGACCAAATTTCAACAAGTCTTTCTTCACAGTTCTAAAGATTCTTCATCCATCTCTAGCACTTGTAATCAATAAAATTAATTGTATAGTAACATATTCTAACCCAAAATAACATTATACAAGCCATTTATAGCCTCAAAGCATTGGTTGTGGGTTCTTATCCCATTTGGGACCAAATTTCAATAAGTCTTTCTTCACACTTCTAAACATTCTTCATCCATCTCTAGGGCTTGTAATCAATCAAATTCATTGTATTATAACATATTCTAACCTAAAATAACTTTATACAAGCCATTTACTGCCTCAAAGCATTGGTTGTGGGTTTTTATCCCATTTGGGACCAAATTTCAACAAGTCTTTCTTCACACTTCTAAACATTCTTCATCCATCTCTAGGACTTGTAATCAATCAAATTCATTGTATTATAACATATTCTAACAAAAAATAACTTTATACAAGCCAATTACAGACTCAAAGCATTGGTTGTGGGTTCTTATCCCATTTGTGACCAAATTTCAATAAGTCTTTCTTCACACTTCTAAACATTCTTCATCCATCTCTAGGGCTTGTAATCAATCAAATTCATTGTATTATAACATATTCTAACCTAAAATAACTTTATACAAGCCATTTACTGCCTCAAAGCATTGGTTGTGGGTTTTTATCCCATTTGGGACCAAATTTCAACAAGTCTTTCTTCACACTTCTAAACATTCTTCATCCATCTCTAGGACTTGTAATCAATCAAATTCATTGTATTATAACATATTCTAACCCAAAATAACTTTATACAAGCCATTTACTGCCTCAAAGCATTGGTTGTGGGTTCTTATCCCATTTGGGACCAGATTTCAATAAGTCTTTCTTCACACTTCTAAACATTCTTCATCCATCTCTAGGACTTGTAATCAATCAAATTCATTGTATTATAACATATTCTAACAAAAAATAACTTTATACAAGCCAATTACAGCCTCAAAGCATTGGTTGTGGGTTCTTATCCCATTTGGGACCAAATTTCAACAAGTCTTTCTTCACAGTTCTAAAGATTCTTCATCCATCTCTAGCACTTGTAATCAATAAAATTAATTGTATAATAACATATTCTAACCCAAAATAACTTTATACAAGCCATTTACTGCCTCAAAGCATTGGTTGTGGGTTCTTATCCCATTTGGGACCAAATTTCAACAAGTCTTTCTTCACACTTCTAAACATTCTTCATCCATCTCTAGCGCTTGTAATCAATCAAATTCATAGTTTATAACATATTCTAACCCAAAATAACTTTATACAAGCCATTTACTGCCTCAAAGCATTGGTTGTGGGTTCTTATCCCATTTGGGACCAGATTTCAATAAGTCTTTCTTCACAGTTCTAAACATTCTTCATCCATCTCTAGGGCTTGTAATCAATCAAATTCATTGTATTATAACATATTCTAACCCAAAATAACTTTATACAATCCATTTCCAGCCTCAAAGCATTGGTTGTGGGTTCTTATCCCATTTGGGACCAAATTTCAACAAGTCTTTCTTCACACTTCTAAAGATTCTTCATCCATCTCTAGCACTTGTAATCAATCAAATTCATTGTATTATAACATATTCTAACCCAAAATAACTTTATACAAGCCATTTACTGCCTCAAAGCATTGGTTGTGGGTTCTTATCCCATTTGGGACCAGATTTCAATAAGTCTTTCTTCACACTTCTAAACATTCTTCATCCATCTCTAGGACTTGTAATCAATCAAATTCATAGTTTATAACATATTCTAACCCAAAATAACTTTATAAAAGCCATTTACTGCCTCAAAGCATTGGTCGTGGGTTCTTATTCCATTTGGGACCATATTTCAACAAGTCTTTCTTCACACTTCTAAACATTCTTCATCCATCTCTAGGCTTGTAATCAATCAAATTCATTGTATTATAACATATTCTAACCCAAAATAACTTTATACAAGCCATTTATAGCCTCAAAGCATTGGTTGTGGGTTCTTATCCCATTTGGGACCAAATTTCAATAAGTCTTTCTTCACACTTCTAAACATTCTTCATCCATCTCTAGGGCTTGTAATCAATCAAATTCATTGTATTATAACATATTCTAACCTAAAATAACTTTATACAAGCCATTTACTGCCTCAAAGCATTGGTTGTGGGTTCTTATCCCATTTGGGACCAGATTTCAATAAGTCTTTCTTCACACTTCTAAACATTCTTCATCCATCTCTAGGACTTGTAATCAATCAAATTCATTGTATTATAACATATTCTAACAAAAAATAACTTTATACAAGCCAATTACAGCCTCAAAGCATTGGTTGTGGGTTCTTATCCCATTTGGGACCAAATTTCAACAAGTCTTTCTTCACAGTTCTAAAGATTCTTCATCCATCTCTAGCACTTGTAATCAATAAAATTAATTGTATAATAACATATTCTAACCCAAAATAACTTTATACAAGCCATTTACTGCCTCAAAGCATTGGTTGTGGGTTCTTATCCCATTTGGGACCAAATTTCAACAAGTCTTTCTTCACACTTCTAAACATTCTTCATCCATCTCTAGCGCTTGTAATCAATCAAATTCATAGTTTATAACATATTCTAACCCAAAATAACTTTATACAAGCCATTTACTGCCTCAAAGCATTGGTTGTGGGTTCTTATCCCATTTGGGACCAGATTTCAATAAGTCTTTCTTCACAGTTCTAAACATTCTTCATCCATCTCTAGGGCTTGTAATCAATCAAATTCATTGTATTATAACATATTCTAACCCAAAATAACTTTATACAATCCATTTCCAGCCTCAAAGCATTGGTTGTGGGTTCTTATCCCATTTGGGACCAAATTTCAACAAGTCTTTCTTCACACTTCTAAAGATTCTTCATCCATCTCTAGCACTTGTAATCAATCAAATTCATTGTATTATAACATATTCTAACCCAAAATAACTTTATACAAGCCATTTACTGCCTCAAAGCATTGGTTGTGGGTTCTTATCCCATTTGGGACCAGATTTCAATAAGTCTTTCTTCACACTTCTAAACATTCTTCATCCATCTCTAGGACTTGTAATCAATCAAATTCATAGTTTATAACATATTCTAACCCAAAATAACTTTATAAAAGCCATTTACTGCCTCAAAGCATTGGTCGTGGGTTCTTATTCCATTTGGGACCATATTTCAACAAGTCTTTCTTCACACTTCTAAACATTCTTCATCCATCTCTAGGCTTGTAATCAATCAAATTCATTGTATTATAACATATTCTAACCCAAAATAACTTTATACAAGCCATTTATAGCCTCAAAGCATTGGTTGTGGGTTCTTATCCCATTTGGGACCAAATTTCAATAAGTCTTTCTTCACACTTCTAAACATTCTTCATCCATCTCTAGGGCTTGTAATCAATCAAATTCATTGTATTATAACATATTCTAACCTAAAATAACTTTATACAAGCCATTTACTGCCTCAAAGCATTGGTTGTGGGTTTTTATCCCATTTGGGACCAAATTTCAACAAGTCTTTCTTCACACTTCTAAACATTCTTCATCCATCTCTAGGACTTGTAATCAATCAAATTCATTGTATTATAACATATTCTAACCCAAAATAACTTTATACAAGCCATTTACTGCCTCAAAGCATTGGTTGTGGGTTCTTATCCCATTTGGGACCAGATTTCAATAAGTCTGTCTTCACACTTTTAAATATTCTTCATCCATCTCTAGGGCTTGTAATCAATCAAATTCATTGTATTATAACATATTCTAACCCAAAATAACTTTATAGAATCCATTTACAGCCTCAAAGCATTGGTTGTGGGTTCTTATCCCATTTGGGACAAAATTTCAACAAGTCTTTCTTCACAGTTCTAAACATTCTTCATCCATCTCTAGGGCTTGTAATCAATCAAATTCATTGTATTATAACATATTCTAACCTAAAATAACTTTATACAAGCCATTTACTGCCTCAAAGCATTGGTTGTGGGTTTTTATCCCATTTGGGACCAAATTTCAACAAGTCTTTCTTCACACTTCTAAACATTCTTCATCCATCTCTAGGACTTGTAATCAATCAAATTCATTGTATTATAACATATTCTAACCAAAAATAACTCTATACAAGCCATTTACTGCCTCAAAGCATTGGTTGTGGGTTCTTATCCCATTTGGGACCAGATTTCAATAAGTCTTTCTTCACACTTCTAAACATTTTTCATCCATCTCTAGGACTTGTAATCAATCAAATTCATTGTATTATAACATATTCTAACCAAAAATAACTCTATACAAGCCATTTACAGCCTCAAAGCATTGGTTGTGGGTTCTTATCCCATTGGGGACCAAATTTCAACAAGTCTTTCTTCACAGTTCTAAAGATTCTTCATCCATCTCTAGCACTTGTAATCAATAAAATTAATTGTATAATAACATATTCTAACCCAAAATAACTTTATACAAGCCATTTACAGCCTCAAAGCATTGGTTGTGGGTTCTTATCCCATTTGGGACCAAATTTCAATAAGTCTTTCTTCACACTTCTAAACATTCTTCATCCATCTCTAGGACTTTTAATCAATCAAATACATTGTATTATAACATATTCTAACCCAAAATAACTTTATACAAGCCATTTACTGCCTCAAAGCATTGGTTGTGGGTTCTTATCCCATTTGGGACCAGATTTCAATAAGTCTTTCTTCACACTTCTAAACATTCTTCATCCATCTCTAGGACTTGTAATCAATCAAATTCATTGTATTATAACATAATATAACCAAAAATAACTTTATACAAGCCATTTACAGCCTCAAAGCATTGGTTGTGGGTTCTTATCCCATTTGGGACCAAATTTCAACAAGTCTTTCTTCACAGTTCTAAAGATTCTTCATCCATCTCTAGCACTTGTAATCAATAAAATTAATTGTATAGTAACATATTCTAACCCAAAATAACTTTATACAAGCCATTTATAGCCACAAAGCATTGGTTGTGGGTTCTTATCCCATTTGGGACCAAATTTCAATAAGTCTTTCTTCACACTTCTAAACATTCTTCATCCATCTCTAGGGCTTGTAATCAATCAAATTCATTGTATTATAACATATTCTAACCTAAAATAACTTTATTCAAGCCATTTACTGCCTCAAAGCATTGGTTGTGGGTTTTTATCCCATTTGGGACCAAATTTCAACAAGTCTTTCTTCACACTTCTAAACATTCTTCATCCATCTCTAGGACTTGTAATCAATCAAATTCATTGTATTATAACATATTCTAACCCAAAATAACTTTATACAAGCCATTTACTGCCTCAAAGCATTGGTTGTGGGTTCTTATCCCATTTGGGACCAGATTTCAATAAGTCTTTCTTCACACTTCTAAACATTCTTCATCCATCTCTAGGACTTGTAATCAATCAAATTCATTGTATTATAACATATTCTAACAAAAAATAACTTTATACAAGCCAATTACAGCCTCAAAGCATTGGTTGTGGGTTCTTATCCCATTTGGGACCAAATTTCAACAAGTCTTTCTTCACAGTTCTAAAGATTCTTCATCCATCTCTAGCACTTGTAATCAATAAAATTAATTGTATAATAACATATTCTAACCCAAAATAACTTTATACAAGCCATTTACTGCCTCAAAGCATTGGTTGTGTGTTCTTATCCCATTTGGGACCAAATTTCAACAAGTCTTTCTTCACACTTCTAAACATTCTTCATCCATCTCTAGCGCTTGTAATCAATCAAATTCATAGTTTATAACATATTCTAACCCAAAATAACTTTATACAAGCCATTTACTGCCTCAAAGCATTGGTTGTGGGTTCTTATCCCATTTGGGACCAGATTTCAATAAGTCTGTCTTCACACTTTTAAATATTCTTCATCCATCTCTAGGGCTTGTAATCAATCAAATTCATTGTATTATAACATATTCTAACCCAAAATAACTTTATAGAATCCATTTACAGCCTCAAAGCATTGGTTGTGGGTTCTTATCCCATTTGGGACCAAATTTCAACAAGTCTTTCTTCACACTTCTAAACATTCTTCATCCATCTCTAGGGCTTGTAATCAATCAAATTCATTGTATTATAACATATTCTAACCCAAAATAACTTTATACAATCCATTTCCAGCCTCAAAGCATTGGTTGTGGGTTCTTATCCCATTTGGGACCAAATTTCAACAAGTCTTTCTTCACACTTCTAAAGATTCTTCATCCATCTCTAGCACTTGTAATCAATCAAATTCATTGTATTATAACATATTCTAACCCAAAATAACTTTATACAAGCCATTTACTGCCTCAAAGCATTGGTTGTGGGTTCTTATCCCATTTGGAACCAGATTTCAATAAGTCTTTCTTCACACTTCTAAACATTCTTCATCCATCTCTAGGACTTGTAATCAATCAAATTCATAGTTTATAACATATTCTAACCCAAAATAACTTTATACAAGCCATTTACTGCCTCAAAGCATTGGTCGTGGGTTCTTATTCCATTTGGGACCATATTTCAACAAGTCTTTCTTCACACTTCTAAACATTCTTCATCCATCTCTAGGCTTGTAATCAATCAAATTCATTGTATTATAACATATTCTAACCCAAAATAACTTTATACAAGCCATTTACTGCCTCAAAGCATTGGTTGTGGGTTCTTATCCCATTTGGGACCAGATTTCAATAAGTCTGTCTTCACACTTCTAAATATTCTTCATCCATCTCTAGGGCTTGTAATCAATCAAATTCATTGTATTATAACATATTCTAACCCAAAATAACTTTATATAATCCATTTACTGCCTCAAAGCATTGGTTGTGGGTTTTTATCCCATTTGGGACCAAATTTCAACAAGTCTTTTTTCACACTTCTAAACATTCTTCATCCATCTCTAGGGCTTGTAATCAATCAAATTCATAGTTTATAACATATTCTAACCCAAAATAACTTTATACAAACCATTTACTGCCTCAAAGCATTGGTCGTGGGTTCTTATCCCATTTGGGACCATATTTCAACAAGTCTTTCTTCACACTTCTAAAAATTCTTCATCCATCTCTAGGCTTGTAATCAATCAAATTCATTGTATTATAACATATTCTAACCCAAAATAACTTTATACAAGCCATTTACTGCCTCAAAGCATTGGTTGTGGGTTCTTATCCCATTTGGGACCAGATTTGAATAAGTCTGTCTTCAAACTTCTAAATATTCTTCATCCATCTCTAGGGCTTGTAATCAATCAAATTCATTGTATTATAACATATTCTAACCCAAAATAACTTTATATAATCCATTTACAGCCTCAAAGCATTGGTTGTGGGTTCTTATCCCATTTGGGACCAAATTTCAACAAGTCTTTCTTCACACTTCTAAACATTCTTCATCCATCTTAGGCTTGTAATCAATCAAATTCATTGTATTATAACATATTCTAACCCAAAATAACTTTATACAAGCCATTTACTGCCTCAAAGCATTGGTTGTGGGTTCTTATCCCATTTGGGACCAGATTTCAATAAGTCTGTCTTCACACTTCTAAATATTCTTCATCCATCTCTAGGGCTTGTAATCAATCAAATTCATTGTATTATAACATATTCTAACCCAAAATAACTTTATATAATCCATTTACAGCCTCAAAGCATTGGTTGTGGGTTCTTATCCCATTTGGGACCAAATTTCAACAAGTCTTTCTTCACACTTCTAAACAGTCTTCATCCATCTCTAGGGCTTGTAATCAATCAAATTCATAGTTTATAACATATTCTAACCCAAAATAACTTTATACAAGCCATTTACTGCCTCAAAGCATTGGTCGTGGGTTCTTATCCCATTTGGGACCATATTTCAACAAGTCTTTCTTCACACTTCTAAACATTCTTCATCCATCTCTAGGCTTGTAATCAATCAAATTCATTGTATTATAACATATTCTAACCCAAAATAACTTTATACAAGCCATTTACTGCCTCAAAGCATTGGTTGTGGGTTCTTATCCCATTTGGGACCAGATTTGAATAAGTCTGTCTTCAAACTTCTAAATATTCTTCATCCATCTCTAGGGCTTGTAATCAATCAAATTCATTGTATTATAACATATTCTAACCCAAAATAACTTTATATAATCCATTTACAGCCTCAAAGCATTGGTTGTGGGTTCTTATCCCATTTGGGACCAAATTTCAACAAGTCTTTCTTCACACTTCTAAACATTCTTCATCCATCTCTAGGGCTTGTAATCAATCAAATTCATTGTATTATAACATATTCTAACCCAAAATAACTTTATACAATCCATTTCCAGCCTCAAAGCATTGGTTGTGGGTTCTTATCCCATTTGGGACTAAATTTCAACAAGTCTTTCTTCACACTTCTAAAGATTCTTCATCCATCTCTAGCACTTGTAATCAATCAAATTCATTGTATTATAACATATTCTAACCAAAAATAACTTTATACAAGCCATTTACAGCCTCAAAGCATTGGTTGTGGGTTCTTATCCCATTTGGGACCAAATTTCAACAAGTCTTTCTTCACAGTTCTAAAGATTCTTCATCCATCTGTAGCACTTGTAATCAATAAAATTAATTGTATAATAACATATTCTAACCCAAAATAACTTTATACAAGCCATTTACAGCCTCAAAGCATTGGTTGTGGGTTCTTATCCCATTTGGGACCAAATTTCAACAAGTCTTTCTTCACACTTCTAAACATTCTTCATCCATCTCTAGCGCTTGTAATCAATCAAATTCATTGTATTATAACATATTCTAACCCAAAATAACTTTATACAATCCATTTCCAGCCTCAAAGCATTGGTTGTGGGTTCTTATCCCATTTGGGACCAAATTTCAACAAGTCTTTCTTCACACTTCTAAAGATTCTTCATCCATCTCTAGCACTTGTAATCAATCAAATTCATTGTATTATAACATATTCTAACCCAAAATAACTTTATACAAGCCATTTACTGCCTCAAAGCATTGGTCGTGGGTTCTTATCCCATTTGGGACCATATTTCAACAAGTCTTTCTTCACACTTCTAAACATTCTTCATCCATCTCTAGGCTTGTAATCAATCAAATTCATTGTATTATAACATATTCTAACCCAAAATAACTTTATACAAGCCATTTACTGCCTCAAAGCATTGGTTGTGGGTTCTTATCCCATTTGGGACCAGATTTGAATAAGTCTGTCTTCAAACTTCTAAATATTCTTCATCCATCTCTAGGGCTTGTAATCAATCAAATTCATTGTATTATAACATATTCTAACCCAAAATAACTTTATATAATCCATTTACAGCCTCAAAGCATTGGTTGTGGGTTCTTATCCCATTTGGGACCAAATTTCAACAAGTCTTTCTTCACACTTCTAAACATTCTTCATCCATCTCTAGGGCTTGTAATCAATCAAATTCATTGTATTATAACATATTCTAACCCAAAATAACTTTATACAATCCATTTCCAGCCTCAAAGCATTGGTTGTGGGTTCTTATCCCATTTGGGACTAAATTTCAACAAGTCTTTCTTCACACTTCTAAAGATTCTTCATCCATCTCTAGCACTTGTAATCAATCAAATTGATTGTATTATAACATATTCTAACCAAAAATAACTTTATACAAGCCATTTACAGCCTCAAAGCATTGGTTGTGGGTTCTTATCCCATTTGGGACCAAATTTCAACAAGTCTTTCTTCACAGTTCTAAAGATTCTTCATCCATCTGTAGCACTTGTAATCAATAAAATTAATTGTATAATAACATATTCTAACCCAAAATAACTTTATACAAGCCATTTACAGCCTCAAAGCATTGGTTGTGGGTTCTTATCCCATTTGGGACCAAATTTCAACAAGTCTTTCTTCACACTTCTAAACATTCTTCATCCATCTCTAGGGCTTGTAATCAATCAAATTCATAGTTTATAACATATTCTAACCCAAAATAACTTTATACAAGCCATTTACTGCCTCAAAGCATTGGTCGTGGGTTCTTATCCCATTTGGGACCATATTTCAACAAGTCTTTCTTCACACTTCTAAACATTCTTCATCCATCTCTAGGCTTGTAATCAATCAAATTCATTGTATTATAACATATTCTAACCCAAAATAACTTTATACAAGCCATTTACTGCCTCAAAGCATTGGTTGTGGGTTCTTATCCCATTTGGGACCAGATTTGAATAAGTCTGTCTTCAAACTTCTAAATATTCTTCATCCATCTCTAGGGCTTGTAATCAATCAAATTCATTGTATTATAACATATTCTAACCCAAAATAACTTTATATAATCCATTTACAGCCTCAAAGCATTGGTTGTGGGTTCTTATCCCATTTGGGACCAAATTTCAACAAGTCTTTCTTCACACTTCTAAACATTCTTCATCCATCTCTAGGGCTTGTAATCAATCAAATTCATTGTATTATAACATATTCTAACCCAAAATAACTTTATACAATCCATTTCCAGCCTCAAAGCATTGGTTGTGGGTTCTTATCCCATTTGGGACTAAATTTCAACAAGTCTTTCTTCACACTTCTAAAGATTCTTCATCCATCTCTAGCACTTGTAATCAATCAAATTCATTGTATTATAACATATTCTAACCAAAAATAACTTTATACAAGCCATTTACAGCCTCAAAGCATTGGTTGTGGGTTCTTATCCCATTTGGGACCAAATTTCAACAAGTCTTTCTTCACAGTTCTAAAGATTCTTCATCCATCTGTAGCACTTGTAATCAATAAAATTAATTGTATAATAACATATTCTAACCCAAAATAACTTTATACAAGCCATTTACAGCCTCAAAGCATTGGTTGTGGGTTCTTATCCCATTTGGGACCAAATTTCAACAAGTCTTTCTTCACACTTCTAAACATTCTTCATCCATCTCTAGCGCTTGTAATCAATCAAATTCATTGTATTATAACATATTCTAACCCAAAATAACTTTATACAATCCATTTCCAGCCTCAAAGCATTGGTTGTGGGTTCTTATCCCATTTGGGACCAAATTTCAACAAGTCTTTCTTCACACTTCTAAAGATTCTTCATCCATCTCTAGCACTTGTAATCAATCAAATTCATTGTATTATAACATATTCTAACCCAAAATAACTTTATACAAGCCATTTACTGCCTCAAAGCATTGGTCGTGGGTTCTTATCCCATTTGGGACCATATTTCAACAAGTCTTTCTTCACACTTCTAAACATTCTTCATCCATCTCTAGGCTTGTAATCAATCAAATTCATTGTATTATAACATATTCTAACCCAAAATAACTTTATACAAGCCATTTACTGCCTCAAAGCATTGGTTGTGGGTTCTTATCCCATTTGGGACCAGATTTGAATAAGTCTGTCTTCAAACTTCTAAATATTCTTCATCCATCTCTAGGGCTTGTAATCAATCAAATTCATTGTATTATAACATATTCTAACCCAAAATAACTTTATATAATCCATTTACAGCCTCAAAGCATTGGTTGTGGGTTCTTATCCCATTTGGGACCAAATTTCAACAAGTCTTTCTTCACACTTCTAAACATTCTTCATCCATCTCTAGGGCTTGTAATCAATCAAATTCATTGTATTATAACATATTCTAACCCAAAATAACTTTATACAATCCATTTCCAGCCTCAAAGCATTGGTTGTGGGTTCTTATCCCATTTGGGACTAAATTTCAACAAGTCTTTCTTCACACTTCTAAAGATTCTTCATCCATCTCTAGCACTTGTAATCAATCAAATTCATTGTATTATAACATATTCTAACCAAAAATAACTTTATACAAGCCATTTACAGCCTCAAAGCATTGGTTGTGGGTTCTTATCCCATTTGGGACCAAATTTCAACAAGTCTTTCTTCACAGTTCTAAAGATTCTTCATCCATCTGTAGCACTTGTAATCAATAAAATTAATTGTATAATAACATATTCTAACCCAAAATAACTTTATACAAGCCATTTACAGCCTCAAAGCATTGGTTGTGGGTTCTTATCCCATTTGGGACCAAATTTCAACAAGTCTTTCTTCACACTTCTAAACATTCTTCATCCATCTCTAGCGCTTGTAATCAATCAAATTCATTGTATTATAACATATTCTAACCCAAAATAACTTTATACAATCCATTTCCAGCCTCAAAGCATTGGTTGTGGGTTCTTATCCCATTTGGGACCAAATTTCAACAAGTCTTTCTTCACACTTCTAAAGATTCTTCATCCATCTCTAGCACTTGTAATCAATCAAATTCATTGTATTATAACATATTCTAACCCAAAATAACTTTATACAAGCCATTTACTGCCTCAAAGCATTGGTCGTGGGTTCTTATCCCATTTGGGACCATATTTCAACAAGTCTTTCTTCACACTTCTAAACATTCTTCATCCATCTCTAGGCTTGTAATCAATCAAATTCATTGTATTATAACATATTCTAACCCAAAATAACTTTATACGAGCCATTTACTGCCTCAAAGCATTGGTTGTGGGTTCTTATCCCATTTGGGACCAGATTTGAATAAGTCTGTCTTCAAACTTCTAAATATTCTTCATCCATCTCTAGGGCTTGTAATCAATCAAATTCATTGTATTATAACATATTCTAACCCAAAATAACTTTATATAATCCATTTACAGCCTCAAAGCATTTTTTGTGGGTTCTTATCCCATTTGGGACCAAATTTCAACAAGTCTTTCTTCACACTTCTAAACATTCTTCATCCATCTCTAGGGCTTGTAATCAATCAAATTCATTGTATTATAACATATTCTAACCCAAAATAACTTTATACAATCCATTTCCAGCCTCAAAGCATTGGTTGTGGGTTCTTATCCCATTTGGGACTAAATTTCAACAAGTCTTTCTTCACACTTCTAAAGATTCTTCATCCATCTCTAGCACTTGTAATCAATCAAATTGATTGTATTATAACATATTCTAACCAAAAATAACTTTATACAAGCCATTTACAGCCTCAAAGCATTGGTTGTGGGTTCTTATCCCATTTGGGACCAAATTTCAACAAGTCTTTCTTCACAGTTCTAAAGATTCTTCATCCATCTGTAGCACTTGTAATCAATAAAATTAATTGTATAATAACATATTCTAACCCAAAATAACTTTATACAAGCCATTTACAGCCTCAAAGCATTGGTTGTGGGTTCTTATCCCATTTGGGACCAAATTTCAACAAGTCTTTCTTCACACTTCTAAACATTCTTCATCCATCTCTAGCGCTTGTAATCAATCAAATTCATTGTATTATAACATATTCTAACCCAAAATAACTTTATACAATCCATTTCCAGCCTCAAAGCATTGGTTGTGGGTTCTTATCCCATTTGGGACCAAATTTCAACAAGTCTTTCTTCACACTTCTAAAGATTGTTCATCCATCTCTAGCACTTGTAATCAATCAAATTCATTGTATTATAACATATTCTAACCAAAATAACTTTATACAAGCCATTTACTGCCTCAAAGCATTGGTTGTGGGTTCTTATCCCATTTGGGACCAAATTTCAACAAGTCTTTCTTCACAGTTCTAAAGATTCTTCATCCATCTCTAGCACTTGTAATCAATCAAATTCATTGTATTATAACATATTCTAACCCAAAATAACTTTATACAAGCCATTTACTGCCTCAAAGCATTGGTTGTGGGTTCTTATCCCATTTGGGACCAGATTTCAATAAGTCTTGCTTCACACTTCTAAACATTCTTCATCCATCTCTAGGACTTGTAATCAATCAAATTCATTGTATTATAACATATTCTAACCCAAAATAACTTTATACAAGCCATTTACTGCCTCAAAGCATTGGTTGTGGGTTCTTATCCCATTTGGGACCAGATTTCAACAAGTCTTTCTTCACACTTCTAAACATTCTTCATCCATCTCTAGGACTTGTAATCAATCAAATTCATTGTATTATAACATATTCTAACCCAAAATAACTTTATACAAGCCATTTACTGCCTCAAAGCATTGGTTGTGGGTTCTTATCCCATTTGGGACCAGATTTCAGTAAGTATTTCTTCACACTTCTAAACATTATTCATCCATCTCTAGCACTTGTAATCAATCAACTTCATTGTATTATAACATATTCTAACCCAAAGTAATTTTATACAAGCCATATACTGCCTCAAAGCATTGTTTGTGTGTTCTTATCCCATTTGGGACAAGATTTCAATAAGTCTTTCTTCACACTTCTAAACATTCTTCATCCATCTCTAGGAATTGTAATCAATCAAATTCATTGTATTATAACATATTCTAACCCAAAATAACTTTATACAAGCCATTTACTGCCTCAAAGCATTGGTTGTGGGTTCTTATCCCATTTGGGACTATATTTCAATAAGTCTTTCTTCACACTTCTAAACATTCTTCATCCATCTCTAGCACTTGTAATCAATCAAATTCATTGTATTATAACATATTCTAACCCAAAATAACTTTATACAAGCCATTTACTTCCTCAAAGCATTGGTTGTGGGTTCTTATCCCATTTGGGACCAGATTTCAATAAGTCTTTCTTCACACTTCTAAACATTCTTCATCCATCTCTAGGACTTGTAATCAATCAAATTCATTGTATTATAACATATTCTAACCAAAAATAACTTTATACAAGCCATTTACAGCCTCAAAGCATTGGTTGTGGGTTCTTATCCCATTGGGGACCAAATTTCAACAAGTCTTTCTCCACAGTTCTAAAGATTTTTCATCCATCTCTAGCACTTGTAATCAATAAAATTAATTGTATAATAACATATTCTAACCCAAAATAACTTTATACAAGCCATTTACAGCCTCAAAGCATTGGTTGTGGGTTCTTATCCCATTTGGGACTAGATTTCAATAAGTCTTTCTTCACACTTCTAAACATTCTTCATCCATGTCTAGCACTTGTAATCAATCAACTTCATTGTATTATAACATATTCTAACCCAAAATAACTTTATACAAGCCATTTACTGCCTCAAAGCATTGGTTGTGGGTTCTTATCCCATTTGGGACCAGATTTCAATAAGTCTTGCTTCACACTTCTAAACATTCTTCATCCATCTCTAGGACTTGTAATCAATCAAATTCATTGTATAATATAATATATTCTAACCCAAAATAACTTTATACAAGCCATTTACTGCCTCAAAGCATTGGTTGTGGGTTCTTATCCCATTTGGGACCAAATTTCAACAAGTCTTTCTTCACACTTCTAAACATTCTTCATCCATCTCTAGCGCTTGTAATCAATCAAATTCATTGTATTATAATATATTCTAACCCAAAATAACTTTATACAATCCATTTCCAGCCTCAAAGCATTGGTTGTGGGTTCTTATCCCATTTGGGACCAAATTTCAACAAGTCTTTCTTCACACTTCTAAAGATTGTTCATCCATCTCTAGCACTTGTAATCAATCAAATTCATTGTATTATAACATATTCTAACCAAAATAACTTTATACAAGCCATTTACTGCCTCAAAGCATTGGTTGTGGGTTCTTATCCCATTTGGGACTAGATTTCAATAAGTCTTTCTTCACACTTCTAAACATTCTTCATCCATGTCTAGCACTTGTAATCAATCAACTTCATTGTATTATAACATATTCTAACCCAAAATAACTTTATACAAGCCATTTACTGCCTCAAAGCATTGGTTGTGGGTTCTTATCCCATTTGGGACCAGATTTCAATAAGTCTTGCTTCACACTTCTAAACATTCTTCATCCATCTCTAGGACTTGTAATCAATCAAATTCATTGTATTATAACATATTCTAACCCAAAATAACTTTATACAAGCCATTTACTGCCTCAAAGCATTGGTTGTGGGTTCTTATCCCATTTGGGACCAGATTTCAATAAGTCTTGCTTCACACTTCTAAACATTCTTCATCCATCTCTAGGACTTGTAATCAATCAAATTCATTGTATTATAACATATTCTAACCCAAAATAACTTTATACAAGCCATTTACTGCCTCAAAGCATTGGTTGTGGGTTCTTATCCCATTTGGGACCAGATTTCAGTAAGTATTTCTTCACACTTCTAAACATTCTTCATCCATCTCTAGCACTTGTAATCAATCAACTTCATTGTATTATAACATATTCTAACCCAAAGTAATTTTATACAAGCCATATACTGCCTCAAAGCATTGTTTGTGTGTTCTTATCCCATTTGGGACAAGATTTCAATAAGTCTTTCTTCACACTTCTAAACATTCTTCATCCATCTCTAGGAATTGTAATCAATCAAATTCATTGTATTATAACATATTCTAACCCAAAATAACTTTATACAAGCCATTTACTGCCTCAAAGCATTGGTTGTGGGTTCTTATCCCATTTGGGACTATATTTCAATAAGTCTTTCTTCACACTTCTAAACATTCTTCATCCATCTCTAGCACTTGTAATCAATCAAATTCATTGTATTATAACATATTCTAACCCAAAATAACTTTATACAAGCCATTTACTTCCTCAAAGCATTGGTTGTGGGTTCTTATCCCATTTGGGACCAGATTTCAATAAGTCTTTCTTCACACTTCTAAACATTCTTCATCCATCTCTAGGACTTGTAATCAATCAAATTCATTGTATTATAACATATTCTAACCAAAAATAACTTTATACAAGCCATTTACAGCCTCAAAGCATTGGTTGTGGGTTCTTATCCCATTGGGGACCAAATTTCAACAAGTCTTTCTCCACAGTTCTAAAGATTTTTCATCCATCTCTAGCACTTGTAATCAATAAAATTAATTGTATAATAACATATTCTAACCCAAAATAACTTTATACAAGCCATTTACAGCCTCAAAGCATTGGTTGTGGGTTCTTATCCCATTTGGGACTAGATTTCAATAAGTCTTTCTTCACACTTCTAAACATTCTTCATCCATGTCTAGCACTTGTAATCAATCAACTTCATTGTATTATAACATATTCTAACCCAAAATAACTTTATACAAGCCATTTACTGCCTCAAAGCATTGGTTGTGGGTTCTTATCCCATTTGGGACCAGATTTCAATAAGTCTTGCTTCACACTTCTAAACATTCTTCATCCATCTCTAGGACTTGTAATCAATCAAATTCATTGTATAATATAATATATTCTAACCCAAAATAACTTTATACAAGCCATTTACTGCCTCAAAGCATTGGTTGTGGGTTCTTATCCCATTTGGGACCAGATTTCAATAAGTCTTGCTTCACACTTCTAAACATTCTTCATCCATCTCTAGGACTTGTAATCAATCAAATTCATTGTATTATAACATATTCTAACCCAAAATAACTTTATACAAGCCATTTACTGCCTCAAAGCATTGGTTGTGGGTTCTTATCCCATTTGGGACCAGATTTAAATAAGTCTTGCTTCACACTTCTAAACATTTTTCATCCATCTCTAGGACTTGTAATCAATCAAATTCATTGTATTATAACATATTCTAACCCAAAATAACTTTATACAAGCCATTTACTGCCTCAAAGCATTGGTTGTGGGTTCTTATCCCATTTGGGACCAGATTTCAGTAAGTATTTCTTCACACTTCTAAACATTCTTCATCCATCTCTAGCACTTGTAATCAATCAACTTCATTGTATTATAACATATTCTAACCCAAAGTAATTTTATACAAGCCATTTACTGCCTCAAAGCATTGTTTGTGTGTTCTTATCCCATTTGGGACAAGATTTCAATAAGTCTTTCTTCACACTTCTAAACATTCTTCATCCATCTCTAGGACTTGTAATCAATCAAATTCATTGTATTATAACATATTCTAACCCAAAATAACTTTATACTAGCCATTTACTGCCTCAAAGCATTGGTTGTGGGTTCTTATCCCATTTGGGACTATATTTCAATAAGTCTTTCTTCACACTTCTAAACATTCTTCATCCATCTCTAGCACTTGTAATCAATCAAATTCATTGTATTATAACATATTCTAACCCAAAATAACTTTATACAATCCATTTACAGACTCAAAGCATTGGTTGTGGGTTCTTATCCCATTTGGGACCAAATTTCAACAAGTCTTTCTTCACACTTCTAAACATTCTTCATTCATCTCTAGCGCTTGTAATCAATCAAATTCATTGTATTATAACATATTCTAACCCAAAATAACTTTATACAAGCCATTTACTGCTTCAAAGCATTGGTTGTGGGTTCTTATCCCATTTGGGACTAGATTTCAATAAGTCTTTTTCACACTTTTAAACATTCTTCATCCATCTCTAGAACTTGTAATCAATCAAATTCATTGTATTATAACATATTCTAACCCAAAATAACTTTATAATAGCCATTTACTGCCTCAAAGCATTGGTTGAGGGTTCTTATCCCATTTGGGACCAAATTTCAACAAGTCTTTCTTCACACTTCTAAACATTCTTCATCCATCTCTAGGACTTGTAATCAATCAAATTCATTGTATTATAACATAATATAACCGAAAATAACTTTATACAAGCCATTTACTGCCTCAAAGCATTGGTTGTGGGTTCTTATCCCATTTGGGACCAGATTTCAATAAGTCTTTCTTCACACTTCTAAACATTCTTCATCCATCTCTAGGACTTGTAATCAATCAAATTCATTGTATTATAACATATTCTAACCCAAAATAACTTTATACAAGCCATTGACTGCCTCAAAGCATTGGTTGTGGGTTCTTATCCCATTTGGGACAAGATTTCAATAAGTCTTTCTTCACACTTCTAAAGATTCTTCATCCATCTCTAGGGCTTGTAATCAATCAAATTCATTGTATTATAACATATTCTAACCCAAAGTAATTTTATACAAGCCATATACTGCCTCAAAGCATTGTTTGTGTGTTCTTATCCCATTTGGGACAAGATTTCAATAAGTCTTTCTTCACACTTCTAAACATTCTTCATCCATCTCTAGGAATTGTAATCAATCAAATTCATTGTATTATAACATATTCTAACCCAAAATAACTTTATACAAGCCATTTACTGCCTCAAAGCATTGGTTGTGGGTTCTTATCCCATTTGGGACTATATTTCAATAAGTCTTTCTTCACACTTCTAAACATTCTTCATCCATCTCTAGCACTTGTAATCAATCAAATTCATTGTATTATAACATATTCTAACCCAAAATAACTTTATACAAGCCATTTACTTCCTCAAAGCATTGGTTGTGGGTTCTTATCCCATTTGGGACCAGATTTCAATAAGTCTTTCTTCACACTTCTAAACATTCTTCATCCATCTCTAGGACTTGTAATCAATCAAATTCATTGTATTATAACATATTCTAACCAAAAATAACTTTATACAAGCCATTTACAGCCTCAAAGCATTGGTTGTGGGTTCTTATCCCATTGGGGACCAAATTTCAACAAGTCTTTCTCCACAGTTCTAAAGATTTTTCATCCATCTCTAGCACTTGTAATCAATAAAATTAATTGTATAATAACATATTCTAACCCAAAATAACTTTATACAAGCCATTTACAGCCTCAAAGCATTGGTTGTGGGTTCTTATCCCATTTGGGACTAGATTTCAATAAGTCTTTCTTCACACTTCTAAACATTCTTCATCCATGTCTAGCACTTGTAATCAATCAACTTCATTGTATTATAACATATTCTAACCCAAAATAACTTTATACAAGCCATTTACTGCCTCAAAGCATTGGTTGTGGGTTCTTATCCCATTTGGGACCAGATTTCAATAAGTCTTGCTTCACACTTCTAAACATTCTTCATCCATCTCTAGGACTTGTAATCAATCAAATTCATTGTATAATATAATATATTCTAACCCAAAATAACTTTATACAAGCCATTTACTGCCTCAAAGCATTGGTTGTGGGTTCTTATCCCATTTGGGACCAAATTTCAACAAGTCTTTCTTCACACTTCTAAACATTCTTCATCCATCTCTAGCGCTTGTAATCAATCAAATTCATTGTATTATAATATATTCTAACCCAAAATAACTTTATACAATCCATTTCCAGCCTCAAAGCATTGGTTGTGGGTTCTTATCCCATTTGGGACCAAATTTCAACAAGTCTTTCTTCACACTTCTAAAGATTGTTCATCCATCTCTAGCACTTGTAATCAATCAAATTCATTGTATTATAACATATTCTAACCAAAATAACTTTATACAAGCCATTTACTGCCTCAAAGCATTGGTTGTGGGTTCTTATCCCATTTGGGACTAGATTTCAATAAGTCTTTCTTCACACTTCTAAACATTCTTCATCCATGTCTAGCACTTGTAATCAATCAACTTCATTGTATTATAACATATTCTAACCCAAAATAACTTTATACAAGCCATTTACTGCCTCAAAGCATTGGTTGTGGGTTCTTATCCCATTTGGGACCAGATTTCAATAAGTCTTGCTTCACACTTCTAAACATTCTTCATCCATCTCTAGGACTTGTAATCAATCAAATTCATTGTATTATAACATATTCTAACCCAAAATAACTTTATACAAGCCATTTACTGCCTCAAAGCATTGGTTGTGGGTTCTTATCCCATTTGGGACCAGATTTCAATAAGTCTTGCTTCACACTTCTAAACATTCTTCATCCATCTCTAGGACTTGTAATCAATCAAATTCATTGTATTATAACATATTCTAACCCAAAATAACTTTATACAAGCCATTTACTGCCTCAAAGCATTGGTTGTGGGTTCTTATCCCATTTGGGACCAGATTTCAGTAAGTATTTCTTCACACTTCTAAACATTCTTCATCCATCTCTAGCACTTGTAATCAATCAACTTCATTGTATTATAACATATTCTAACCCAAAGTAATTTTATACAAGCCATATACTGCCTCAAAGCATTGTTTGTGTGTTCTTATCCCATTTGGGACAAGATTTCAATAAGTCTTTCTTCACACTTCTAAACATTCTTCATCCATCTCTAGGAATTGTAATCAATCAAATTCATTGTATTATAACATATTCTAACCCAAAATAACTTTATACAAGCCATTTACTGCCTCAAAGCATTGGTTGTGGGTTCTTATCCCATTTGGGACTATATTTCAATAAGTCTTTCTTCACACTTCTAAACATTCTTCATCCATCTCTAGCACTTGTAATCAATCAAATTCATTGTATTATAACATATTCTAACCCAAAATAACTTTATACAAGCCATTTACTTCCTCAAAGCATTGGTTGTGGGTTCTTATCCCATTTGGGACCAGATTTCAATAAGTCTTTCTTCACACTTCTAAACATTCTTCATCCATCTCTAGGACTTGTAATCAATCAAATTCATTGTATTATAACATATTCTAACCAAAAATAACTTTATACAAGCCATTTACAGCCTCAAAGCATTGGTTGTGGGTTCTTATCCCATTGGGGACCAAATTTCAACAAGTCTTTCTCCACAGTTCTAAAGATTTTTCATCCATCTCTAGCACTTGTAATCAATAAAATTAATTGTATAATAACATATTCTAACCCAAAATAACTTTATACAAGCCATTTACAGCCTCAAAGCATTGGTTGTGGGTTCTTATCCCATTTGGGACTAGATTTCAATAAGTCTTTCTTCACACTTCTAAACATTCTTCATCCATGTCTAGCACTTGTAATCAATCAACTTCATTGTATTATAACATATTCTAACCCAAAATAACTTTATACAAGCCATTTACTGCCTCAAAGCATTGGTTGTGGGTTCTTATCCCATTTGGGACCAGATTTCAATAAGTCTTGCTTCACACTTCTAAACATTCTTCATCCATCTCTAGGACTTGTAATCAATCAAATTCATTGTATAATATAATATATTCTAACCCAAAATAACTTTATACAAGCCATTTACTGCCTCAAAGCATTGGTTGTGGGTTCTTATCCCATTTGGGACCAGATTTCAATAAGTCTTGCTTCACACTTCTAAACATTCTTCATCCATCTCTAGGACTTGTAATCAATCAAATTCATTGTATTATAACATATTCTAACCCAAAATAACTTTATACAAGCCATTTACTGCCTCAAAGCATTGGTTGTGGGTTCTTATCCCATTTGGGACCAGATTTAAATAAGTCTTGCTTCACACTTCTAAACATTTTTCATCCATCTCTAGGACTTGTAATCAATCAAATTCATTGTATTATAACATATTCTAACCCAAAATAACTTTATACAAGCCATTTACTGCCTCAAAGCATTGGTTGTGGGTTCTTATCCCATTTGGGACCAGATTTCAGTAAGTATTTCTTCACACTTCTAAACATTCTTCATCCATCTCTAGCACTTGTAATCAATCAACTTCATTGTATTATAACATATTCTAACCCAAAGTAATTTTATACAAGCCATTTACTGCCTCAAAGCATTGTTTGTGTGTTCTTATCCCATTTGGGACAAGATTTCAATAAGTCTTTCTTCACACTTCTAAACATTCTTCATCCATCTCTAGGACTTGTAATCAATCAAATTCATTGTATTATAACATATTCTAACCCAAAATAACTTTATACTAGCCATTTACTGCCTCAAAGCATTGGTTGTGGGTTCTTATCCCATTTGGGACTATATTTCAATAAGTCTTTCTTCACACTTCTAAACATTCTTCATCCATCTCTAGCACTTGTAATCAATCAAATTCATTGTATTATAACATATTCTAACCCAAAATAACTTTATACAATCCATTTACAGACTCAAAGCATTGGTTGTGGGTTCTTATCCCATTTGGGACCAAATTTCAACAAGTCTTTCTTCACACTTCTAAACATTCTTCATTCATCTCTAGCGCTTGTAATCAATCAAATTCATTGTATTATAACATATTCTAACCCAAAATAACTTTATACAAGCCATTTACTGCTTCAAAGCATTGGTTGTGGGTTCTTATCCCATTTGGGACTAGATTTCAATAAGTCTTTTTCACACTTTTAAACATTCTTCATCCATCTCTAGAACTTGTAATCAATCAAATTCATTGTATTATAACATATTCTAACCCAAAATAACTTTATAATAGCCATTTACTGCCTCAAAGCATTGGTTGAGGGTTCTTATCCCATTTGGGACCAAATTTCAACAAGTCTTTCTTCACACTTCTAAACATTCTTCATCCATCTCTAGGACTTGTAATCAATCAAATTCATTGTATTATAACATAATATAACCGAAAATAACTTTATACAAGCCATTTACTGCCTCAAAGCATTGGTTGTGGGTTCTTATCCCATTTGGGACCAGATTTCAATAAGTCTTTCTTCACACTTCTAAACATTCTTCATCCATCTCTAGGACTTGTAATCAATCAAATTCATTGTATTATAACATATTCTAACCCAAAATAACTTTATACAAGCCATTGACTGCCTCAAAGCATTGGTTGTGGGTTCTTATCCCATTTGGGACAAGATTTCAATAAGTCTTTCTTCACACTTCTAAAGATTCTTCATCCATCTCTAGGGCTTGTAATCAATCAAATTCATTGTATTATAACATATTCTAACCCAAAATAACTTTATACAAGCCATTTATAGCCTCAAAGCATTGGTTGTGGGTTCTTATCCCATTTGGGACCAAATTTCAACAAGTCTTTCTTCACACTTCTAAACATTCTTCATCCATCTCTAGGACTTGTAATCAATCAAATTCATTGTATTATAACATATTCTAACCCAAAATAACTTTATACAAGCCATTTACTGCCTCAAAGCATTGGTTGTGGGTTCTTATCCCATTTGGGACCAGATTTCAATAAGTCTGTCTTCACACTTCTAAATATTCTTCATCCATCTCTAGGACTTGTAATCAATCAAATTCATTGTATTATAACATATTCTAACCCAAAATAACTTTATACAAGCCATTGACTGCCTCAAAGCATTGGTTGTGGGTTCTTATCCCATTGGGGACCAAATTTCAACAAGTCTTTCTTCACAGTTCTAAAGATTCTTCATCCATCTCTAGCACTTGTAATCAATAAAATTAATTGTATAATAACATATTCTAACCCAAAATAACTTTATACAAGCCATTTACAGCCTCAAAGCATTGGTTGTGGGTTCTTATCCCATTTGGGACCAAATTTCAATAAGTCTTTCTTCACACTTCTAAACATTCTTCATGCATCTCTAGGACTTTTAATCAATCAAATACATTGTATTATAACATATTCTAACCCAAAATAACTTTATACAAGCCATTTACTGCCTCAAAGCATTGGTTGTGGGTTCTTATCCCATTTGGGACCAGATTTCAATAAGTCTTTCTTCACACTTCTAAACATTCTTCATCCATCTCTAGGACTTGTAATCAATCAAATTCATTGTATTATAACATAATATAACCAAAAATAACTTTATACAAGCCATTTACAGCCTCAAAGCAATGGTTTTGAGTTCTTATCCCATTTGGGACCAAATTTCAACAAGTCTTTCTTCACAGTTCTAAAGATTCTTCATCCATCTCTAGCACTTGTAATCAATAAAATTAATTGTATAGTAACATATTCTAACCCAAAATAACTTTATACAAGCCATTTATAGCCTCAAAGCATTGGTTGTGGGTTCTTATCCCATTTGGGACCAAATTTCAATAAGTCTTTCTTCACACTTCTAAACATTCTTCATCCATCTCTAGGGCTTGTAATCAATCAAATTCATTGTATTATAACATATTCTAACCTAAAATAACTTTATACAAGCCATTTACTGCCTCAAAGCATTGGTTGTGGGTTTTTATCCCATTTGGGACCAAATTTCAACAAGTCTTTCTTCACACTTCTAAACATTCTTCATCCATCTCTAGGACTTGTAATCAATCAAATTCATTGTATTATAACATATTCTAACAAAATATAACTTTATACAAGTCATTCACTGCCTCAAAGCTTTGGTTTTGGGTTGTTATCCTATTTGGGACCAAATATCAACAAGTCTTTCTTCTCACTTCTAATCATTATTCATGAAACTCTAGCACTTGTAATCAATCAAATTCATTGTTTTATAGCATATGCTAACCCAAAATAACTTTATACAAGCCATTTTTTGCCTCAAAGCAATGGTTATGAGTTCTTATCCTATTTGAGACCAAATTTCAATAAGTCTTTCTTCACACTTCTAAACATTCTTCATGCATCTCTGGTACTTATAATCAATCAACTTCATTGTATTAAAACATATTATAACCAAAAATAACTTTATACAAGCCATTTACTGCCTCAAAGCATTGGTTGTGGGTTCTTATCCCATTTGGGACCAGATTTCAATAAGTCTTTCTTCACACTTCTAAACATTCTTCATCCATCTCTAGGACTTGTAATCAATCAAATTCATTGTATTATAACATATTCTAACAAAAAATAACTTTATACAAGCCAATTACAGCCTCAAAGCATTGGTTGTGGGTTCTTATCCCATTTGGGACCAAATTTCAACAAGTCTTTCTTCACAGTTCTAAAGATTCTTCATCCATCTCTAGCACTTGTAATAAATAAAATTAATTGTATAATAACATATTCTAACCCAAAATAACTTTATACAAGCCATTTACTGCCTCAAAGCATTGGTTGTGGGTTCTTATCCCATTTGAGACCAAATTTCAACAAGTCTTTCTTCACACTTCTAAATATTCTTCATCCATCTCTAGCACTTGTAATCAATCAAATTCATTGTATTATAACATATTCTAAACAAAAATAACTTTATACAAGCCATTTACTGCCTCAAAGCATTAGTTGTGGGTTCTTATCCCATTTGAGACCAGATTTCTATAAGTCTTTCTTCACACTTCTAAACATTCTTCATCCATCTCTAGGACTTGTAATCTATCAAATTCATTGTATTATAACATATTCTAACCCAAAATAACTTTATACAATCCATTTCCAGCCTCAAAGCATTGGTTGTGGGTTCTTATCCCATTTGGGACCAAATTTCAACAAGTCTTTCTTCACACTTCTAAAGATTCTTCATCCATCTCTAGCACTTGTAATCAATCAAATTCATTGTATTATAACATATTCTAACCAAAAATAACTTTATACAAGCCATTTACTGCCTCAAAGCATTGGTTGTGGGTTCTTATCCCATTTGGGACCAGATTTCAATAAGTCTTTCTTCACACTTCTAAACATTCTTCATCCATCTCTAGGACTTGTAATCAATCAAATTCATAGTTTATAACATATTCTAACCCAAAATAACTTTATAAAAGCCATTTACTGCCTCAAAGCATTGGTTGTGGGTTCTTATCCCATTTGGGACCAAATTTCAACAAGTCTTTCTTCACACTCCTAAACATTCTTCATCCATGTCTAGCACTTGTAATCAATCAAATTCATTGTATTATAACATAATCTAACCCAAAATAACTTTATACAAGCCATTTATAGCCTCAAAGCATTGGTTGTGGGTTCTTATCTCATTTGGGACCATATTTCAATAAGTCATTCTTCACACTTCTAAACATTCTTCATGCATATCTAGCACTTGTAATCAATCAAATTCATTGTATTATAACATATTTTACCCCAAAATAACTTTATACAAGCCATTTACTGCCTCAAAGCATTGGTTGTGGGTTTTTATCCCATTTGGGACCAAATTTCAACAAGTCTTTCTTCTCACTTCTAAACATTCTTCATCCATCTCTAGGACTTGTAATCAATCAAATTCATTGTATTATAACATATTCTAACCCAAAATAACTTTATACAAGCCATTTACTGCCTCAAAGCAATGGTTGTGGGTTCTTATCCCATTTGAGACCAATTTTCAATAAGTCTCTCTTCACACTTTTAAATTTTCTTCATCCATCTCTAGGGCTTGTAATCAATCAAATTCATTGTATAATAACATATTCTAACCCAAAATAACTTTATACAAGCCATTTACAGCCTCAAAGCATTGGTTGTGGGTTCTTATCCCATTTGGGACCAAATTTCAACAAGTCTTTCTTCACAGTTCTAAACATTCTTCATCCATCTCTAGGGCTTGTAATCAATCAAATTCATTGTATTATAACATATTCTAACCTAAAATAACTTTATACAAACCATTTACTGCCTCAAAGCATTGGTTGTGGGTTTTTATCCCATTTGGGACCAAATTTCAACAAGTCTTTTTTCACACTTCTAAACATTCTTCATCCATCTCTAGGACTTGTAATCAATCAAATTCATTGTATTATAACATATTCTAACCCAAAATAACTTTATACAAGCCATTTACTGCCTCAAAGCATTGGTTGTGGGTTCTTATCCCATTTGGGACCAGATTTCAATAAGTCTTTCTTCACACTTCTAAACATTTTTCATCCATCTCTAGGACTTGTAATCAATCAAATTCATTGTATTATAACATATTCTAACCAAAAATAACTCTATACAAGCCATTTACAGCCTCAAAGCATTGGTTGTGGGTTCTTATCCCATTGGGGACCAAATTTCAACAAGTCTTTCTTCACAGTTCTAAAGATTCTTCATCCATCTCTAGCACTTGTAATCAATAAAATTAAATGTATAATAACATATTCTAACCCAAAATAACTTTATACAAGCCATTTACAGCCTCAAAGCATTGGTTGTGGGTTCTTATCCCATTTGGGACCAAATTTCAATAAGTCTTTCTTCACAGTTATTAGCATTCTTCACGTATCTCTAGCACTTTTAATCAATCAAATTCATTGTATTATAACATATTCTAACCCAAAATAACTTTATACAAGCCATTTACTGCCTCAAAGCATTGGTTGTGGGTTCTTATCCCATTTGAGACCAAATTTCAACAAGTCTTTCTTCTCACTTCTAAACATTCTTCATGCATCTCTAGCACTTGTAATCAATCAAATTCATTGTATTATAACATATTCTAACCCAAAATAACTTTATACAAGCCATTTACAGCCTCAAAGCATTGGTTGTGGGTTCTTATCCCATTTGGGACCAAATTTCAACAAGTCTTTCTTCACAGTTCTAAACATTCTTCATCCATCTCTAGCACTTGTAATCAATCAAATTCATTGTATTATAACATATTCTAACCTAAAATAACTTTATACAAACCATTCACTGCCTCAAAGCAATGGTTTTGGGTTCTTATCCCATTTGGGACCAAATTTCAACAAGTCTTTCTTCTCACTTCTAAACATTCTTCATGCATCTCTAGCACTTGTAATCAATCAAATTCATTGTATTATAACATATTCTAACCCAAAATAACTTTATACAAGCCATTTACTGCCTCAAAGCAATGGTTTTGGGTTCTTATCCCATTTGAGACCAAATTTCAACAAGTCTTTCTTCTCACTTCTAAACATTCTTCATGCATCTCTAGCACTTGTAATCAATCAAATTCATTGTATTATAACATATTCTAACCCAAAATAACTTTATACAAGCCATTCACTGCCTCAAAGCAATGGTTTTGGGTTCTTATCCCATTTGGGACCAAATTTCAACAAGTCTTTCTTCTCACTTCTAAACATTCTTCATGCATCTCTAGCACTTGTAATCAATCAAATTCATTGTATTATAACATATTCTAACCCAAAATAACTTTATACAAGCCATTCACTGCCTCAAAGCAATGGTTTTGGGTTCTTATCCCATTTGAGACCAAATTTCAACAAGTCTTTCTTCTCACTTCTAAACATTCTTCATGCATCTCTAGCACTTGTAATCAATCAAATTCATTGTATTATAACATATTCTAACCCAAAATAACTTTATACAAGCCATTCACTGCCTCAAAGCAATGGTTTTGGGTTCTTATCCCATTTGAGACCAAATTTCAACAAGTCTTTCTTCTCACTTCTAAACATTCTTCATGCATCTCTAGCACTTGTAATCAATCAAATTCATTGTATTATAACATATTCTAACCCAAAATAACTTTATACAAGCCATTCACTGCCTCAAAGCAATGGTTTTGGGTTCTTATCCCATTTGAGACCAAATTTCAACAAGTCTTTCTTCTCACTTCTAAACATTCTTCATGCATCTCTAGCACTTGTAATCAATCAAATTCATTGTATTATAACATATTCTAACCCAAAATAACTTTATACAAGCCATTCACTGCCTCAAAGCAATGGTTTTGGGTTCTTATCCCATTTGGGACCAAATTTCAACAAGTCTTTCTTCTCACTTCTAAACATTCTTCATGCATCTCTAGCACTTGTAATCAATCAAATTCATTGTATTATAACATATTCTAACCCAAAATAACTTTATACAAGCCATTCACTGCCTCAAAGCAATGGTTTTGGGTTCTTATCCCATTTGAGACCAAATTTCAACAAGTCTTTCTTCTCACTTCTAAACATTCTTCATGCATCTCTAGCACTTGTAATCAATCAAATTCATTGTATTATAACATATTCTAACCCAAAATAACTTTATACAAGCCATTCACTGCCTCAAAGCAATGGTTTTGGGTTCTTATCCCATTTGAGACCAAATTTCAACAAGTCTTTCTTCTCACTTCTAAACATTCTTCATGCATCTCTAGCACTTGTAATCAATCAAATTCATTGTATTATAACATATTCTAACCCAAAATAACTTTATACAAGCCATTCACTGCCTCAAAGCAATGGTTTTGGGTTCTTATCCCATTTGAGACCAAATTTCAACAAGTCTTTCTTCTCACTTCTAAACATTCTTCATGCATCTCTAGCACTTGTAATCAATCAAATTCATTGTATTATAACATATTCTAACCCAAAATAACTTTATACAAGCCATTCACTGCCTCAAAGCAATGGTTTTGGGTTCTTATCCCATTTGAGACCAAATTTCAACAAGTCTTTCTTCTCACTTCTAAACATTCTTCATGCATCTCTAGCACTTGTAATCAATCAAATTCATTGTATTATAACATATTCTAACCCAAAATAACTTTATACAAGCCATTCACTGCCTCAAAGCAATGGTTTTGGGTTCTTATCCCATTTGGGACCAAATTTCAACAAGTCTTTCTTCTCACTTCTAAACATTCTTCATGCATCTCTAGCACTTGTAATCAATCAAATTCATTGTATTATAACATATTCTAACCCAAAATAACTTTATACAAGCCATTCACTGCCTCAAAGCAATGGTTTTGGGTTCTTATCCCATTTGAGACCAAATTTCAACAAGTCTTTCTTCTCACTTCTAAACATTCTTCATGCATCTCTAGCACTTGTAATCAATCAAATTCATTGTATTATAACATATTCTAACCCAAAATAACTTTATACAAGCCATTCACTGCCTCAAAGCAATGGTTTTGGGTTCTTATCCCATTTGAGACCAAATTTCAACAAGTCTTTCTTCTCACTTCTAAACATTCTTCATGCATCTCTAGCACTTGTAATCAATCAAATTCATTGTATTATAACATATTCTAACCCAAAATAACTTTATACAAGCCATTCACTGCCTCAAAGCAATGGTTTTGGGTTCTTATCCCATTTGAGACCAAATTTCAACAAGTCTTTCTTCTCACTTCTAAACATTCTTCATGCATCTCTAGCACTTGTAATCAATCAAATTCATTGTATTATAACATATTCTAACCCAAAATAACTTTATACAAGCCATTCACTGCCTCAAAGCAATGGTTTTGGGTTCTTATCCCATTTGAGACCAAATTTCAACAAGTCTTTCTTCTCACTTCTAAACATTCTTCATGCATCTCTAGCACTTGTAATCAATCAAATTCATTGTATTATAACATATTCTAACCCAAAATAACTTTATACAAGCCATTCACTGCCTCAAAGCAATGGTTTTGGGTTCTTATCCCATTTGAGACCAAATTTCAACAAGTCTTTCTTCTCACTTCTAAACATTCTTCATGCATCTCTAGCACTTGTAATCAATCAAATTCATTGTATTATAACATATTCTAACCCAAAATAACTTTATACAAGCCATTCACTGCCTCAAAGCAATGGTTTTGGGTTCTTATCCCATTTGAGACCAAATTTCAACAAGTCTTTCTTCTCACTTCTAAACATTCTTCATGCATCTCTAGCACTTGTAATCAATCAAATTCATTGTATTATAACATATTCTAACCCAAAATAACTTTATACAAGCCATTCACTGCCTCAAAGCAATGGTTTTGGGTTCTTATCCCATTTGAGACCAAATTTCAACAAGTCTTTCTTCTCACTTCTAAACATTCTTCATGCATCTCTAGCACTTGTAATCAATCAAATTCATTGTATTATAACATATTCTAACCCAAAATAACTTTATACAAGCCATTCACTGCCTCAAAGCAATGGTTTTGGGTTCTTATCCCATTTGAGACCAAATTTCAACAAGTCTTTCTTCTCACTTCTAAACATTCTTCATGCATCTCTAGCACTTGTAATCAATCAAATTCATTGTATTATAACATATTCTAACCCAAAATAACTTTATACAAGCCATTCACTGCCTCAAAGCAATGGTTTTGGGTTCTTATCCCATTTGAGACCAAATTTCAACAAGTCTTTCTTCTCACTTCTAAACATTCTTCATGCATCTCTAGCACTTGTAATCAATCAAATTCATTGTATTATAACATATTCTAACCCAAAATAACTTTATACAAGCCATTCACTGCCTCAAAGCAATGGTTTTGGGTTCTTATCCCATTTGAGACCAAATTTCAACAAGTCTTTCTTCTCACTTCTAAACATTCTTCATGCATCTCTAGCACTTGTAATCAATCAAATTCATTGTATTATAACATATTCTAACCCAAAATAACTTTATACAAGCCATTCACTGCCTCAAAGCAATGGTTTTGGGTTCTTATCCCATTTGAGACCAAATTTCAACAAGTCTTTCTTCTCACTTCTAAACATTCTTCATGCATCTCTAGCACTTGTAATCAATCAAATTCATTGTATTATAACATATTCTAACCCAAAATAACTTTATACAAGCCATTCACTGCCTCAAAGCAATGGTTTTGGGTTCTTATCCCATTTGAGACCAAATTTCAACAAGTCTTTCTTCTCACTTCTAAACATTCTTCATGCATCTCTAGCACTTGTAATCAATCAAATTCATTGTATTATAACATATTCTAACCCAAAATAACTTTATACAAGCCATTCACTGCCTCAAAGCAATGGTTTTGGGTTCTTATCCCATTTGAGACCAAATTTCAACAAGTCTTTCTTCTCACTTCTAAACATTCTTCATGCATCTCTAGCACTTGTAATCAATCAAATTCATTGTATTATAACATATTCTAACCCAAAATAACTTTATACAAGCCATTCACTGCCTCAAAGCAATGGTTTTGGGTTCTTATCCCATTTGAGACCAAATTTCAACAAGTCTTTCTTCTCACTTCTAAACATTCTTCATGCATCTCTAGCACTTGTAATCAATCAAATTCATTGTATTATAACATATTCTAACCCAAAATAACTTTATACAAGCCATTCACTGCCTCAAAGCAATGGTTTTGGGTTCTTATCCCATTTGGGACCAAATTTCAACAAGTCTTTCTTCTCACTTCTAAACATTCTTCATGCATCTCTAGCACTTGTAATCAATCAAATTCATTGTATTATAACATATTCTAACCCAAAATAACTTTATACAAGCCATTCACTGCCTCAAAGCAATGGTTTTGGGTTCTTATCCCATTTGAGACCAAATTTCAACAAGTCTTTCTTCTCACTTCTAAACATTCTTCATGCATCTCTAGCACTTGTAATCAATCAAATTCATTGTATTATAACATATTCTAACCCAAAATAACTTTATACAATCCATTCACTGCCTCAAAGCAATGGTTTTGGGTTCTTATCCCATTTGAGACCAAATTTCAACAAGTCTTTCTTCTCACTTCTAAACATTCTTCATGCATCTCTAGCACTTGTAATCAATCAAATTCATTGTATTATAACATATTCTAACCCAAAATAACTTTATACAAGCCATTCACTGCCTCAAAGCAATGGTTTTGGGTTCTTATCCTATTTGAGACCAAATTTCAACAAGTCTTTCTTCTCACTTCTAAACATTCTTCATGCATCTCTAGCACTTGTAATCAATCAAATTCATTGTATTATAACATATTCTAACCCAAAATAACTTTATACAAGCCATTCACTGCCTCAAAGCAATGGTTTTGGGTTCTTATCCCATTTGGGACCAAATTTCAACAAGTCTTTCTTCTCACTTCTAAACATTCTTCATGCATCTCTAGCACTTGTAATCAATCAAATTCATTGTATTATAACATATTCTAACCCAAAATAACTTTACACAAGCCATTCACTGCCTCAAAGCAATGGTTTTGGGTTCTTATCCCATTTGAGACCAAATTTCAACAAGTCTTTCTTCTCACTTCTAAACATTCTTCATGCATCTCTAGCACTTGTAATCAATCAAATTCATTGTATTATAGCATATTCTAACCCAAAATAACTTTATACAATCCATTCACTGCCTCAAAGCAATGGTTTTGGGTTCTTATCCCATTTGAGACCAAATTTCAACAAGTCTTTCTTCTCACTTCTAAACATTCTTCATGCATCTCTAGCACTTGTAATCAATCAAATTCATTGTATTATAACATATTCTAACCCAAAATAACTTTATACAAGCCATTCACTGCCTCAAAGCAATGGTTTTGGGTTCTTATCCCATTTGAGACCAAATTTCAACAAGTCTTTCTTCTCACTTCTAAACATTCTTCATGCATCTCTAGCACTTGTAATCAATCAAATTCATTGTATTATAACATATTCTAACCCAAAATAACTTTATACAAGCCATTCACTGCCTCAAAGCAATGGTTTTGGGTTCTTATCCCATTTGAGACCAAATTTCAACAAGTCTTTCTTCTCACTTCTAAACATTCTTCATGCATCTCTAGCACTTGTAATCAATCAAATTCATTGTATTATAACATATTCTAACCCAAAATAACTTTACACAAGCCATTCACTGCCTCAAAGCAATGGTTTTGGGTTCTTATCCCATTTGAGACCAAATTTCAACAAGTCTTTCTTCTCACTTCTAAACATTCTTCATGCATCTCTAGCACTTGTAATCAATCAAATTCATTGTATTATAGCATATTCTAACCCAAAATAACTTTATACAATCCATTCACTGCCTCAAAGCAATGGTTTTGGGTTCTTATCCCATTTGAGACCAAATTTCAACAAGTCTTTCTTCTCACTTCTAAACATTCTTCATGCATCTCTAGCACTTGTAATCAATCAAATTCATTGTATTATAACATATTCTAACCCAAAATAACTTTATACAAGCCATTCACTGCCTCAAAGCAATGGTTTTGGGTTCTTATCCCATTTGAGACCAAATTTCAACAAGTCTTTCTTCTCACTTCTAAACATTCTTCATGCATCTCTAGCACTTGTAATCAATCAAATTCATTGTATTATAACATATTCTAACCCAAAATAACTTTATACAAGCCATTCACTGCCTCAAAGCAATGGTTTTGGGTTCTTATCCCATTTGAGACCAAATTTCAACAAGTCTTTCTTCTCACTTCTAAACATTCTTCATGCATCTCTAGCACTTGTAATCAATCAAATTCATTGTATTATAACATATTCTAACCCAAAATAACTTTACACAAGCCATTCACTGCCTCAAAGCAATGGTTTTGGGTTCTTATCCCATTTGAGACCAAATTTCAACAAGTCTTTCTTCTCACTTCTAAACATTCTTCATGCATCTCTAGCACTTGTAATCAATCAAATTCATTGTATTATAGCATATTCTAACCCAAAATAACTTTATACAATCCATTCACTGCCTCAAAGCAATGGTTTTGGGTTCTTATCCCATTTGAGACCAAATTTCAACAAGTCTTTCTTCTCACTTCTAAACATTCTTCATGCATCTCTAGCACTTGTAATCAATCAAATTCATTGTATTATAACATATTCTAACCCAAAATAACTTTATACAAGCCATTCACTGCCTCAAAGCAATGGTTTTGGGTTCTTATCCCATTTGAGACCAAATTTCAACAAGTCTTTCTTCTCACTTCTAAACATTCTTCATGCATCTCTAGCACTTGTAATCAATCAAATTCATTGTATTATAACATATTCTAACCCAAAATAACTTTATACAAGCCATTCACTGCCTCAAAGCAATGGTTTTGGGTTCTTATCCCATTTGAGACCAAATTTCAACAAGTCTTTCTTCTCACTTCTAAACATTCTTCATGCATCTCTAGCACTTGTAATCAATCAAATTCATTGTATTATAACATATTCTAACCCAAAATAACTTTACACAAGCCATTCACTGCCTCAAAGCAATGGTTTTGGGTTCTTATCCCATTTGAGACCAAATTTCAACAAGTCTTTCTTCTCACTTCTAAACATTCTTCATGCATCTCTAGCACTTGTAATCAATCAAATTCATTGTATTATAGCATATTCTAACCCAAAATAACTTTATACAATCCATTCACTGCCTCAAAGCAATGGTTTTGGGTTCTTATCCCATTTGAGACCAAATTTCAACAAGTCTTTCTTCTCACTTCTAAACATTCTTCATGCATCTCTAGCACTTGTAATCAATCAAATTCATTGTATTATAACATATTCTAACCCAAAATAACTTTATACAAGCCATTCACTGCCTCAAAGCAATGGTTTTGGGTTCTTATCCCATTTGGGACCAAATTTCAACAAGTCTTTCTTCTCACTTCTAAACATTCTTCATGCATCTCTAGCACTTGTAATCAATCAAATTCATTGTATTATAACATATTCTAACCCAAAATAACTTTATACAAGCCATTCACTGCCTCAAAGCAATGGTTTTGGGTTCTTATCCCATTTGAGACCAAATTTCAACAAGTCTTTCTTCTCACTTCTAAACATTCTTCATGCATCTCTAGCACTTGTAATCAATCAAATTCATTGTATTATAACATATTCTAACCCAAAATAACTTTATACAAGCCATTCACTGCCTCAAAGCAATGGTTTTGGGTTCTTATCCCATTTGAGACCAAATTTCAACAAGTCTTTCTTCTCACTTCTAAACATTCTTCATGCATCTCTAGCACTTGTAATCAATCAAATTCATTGTATTATAACATATTCTAACCCAAAATAACTTTATACAAGCCATTCACTGCCTCAAAGCAATGGTTTTGGGTTCTTATCCCATTTGAGACCAAATTTCAACAAGTCTTTCTTCTCACTTCTAAACATTCTTCATGCATCTCTAGCACTTGTAATCAATCAAATTCATTGTATTATAACATATTCTAACCCAAAATAACTTTACACAAGCCATTCACTGCCTCAAAGCAATGGTTTTGGGTTCTTATCCCATTTGAGACCAAATTTCAACAAGTCTTTCTTCTCACTTCTAAACATTCTTCATGCATCTCTAGCACTTGTAATCAATCAAATTCATTGTATTATAGCATATTCTAACCCAAAATAACTTTATACAATCCATTCACTGCCTCAAAGCAATGGTTTTGGGTTCTTATCCCATTTGAGACCAAATTTCAACAAGTCTTTCTTCTCACTTCTAAACATTCTTCATGCATCTCTAGCACTTGTAATCAATCAAATTCATTGTATTATAACATATTCTAACCCAAAATAACTTTATACAAGCCATTCACTGCCTCAAAGCAATGGTTTTGGGTTCTTATCCTATTTGAGACCAAATTTCAACAAGTCTTTCTTCTCACTTCTAAACATTCTTCATGCATCTCTAGCACTTGTAATCAATCAAATTCATTGTATTATAACATATTCTAACCCAAAATAACTTTATACAAGCCATTCACTGCCTCAAAGCAATGGTTTTGGGTTCTTATCCCATTTGAGACCAAATTTCAACAAGTCTTTCTTCTCACTTCTAAACATTCTTCATGCATCTCTAGCACTTGTAATCAATCAAATTCATTGTATTATAACATATTCTAACCCAAAATAACTTTATACAAGCCATTCACTGCCTCAAAGCAATGGTTTTGGGTTCTTATCCCATTTGAGACCAAATTTCAACAAGTCTTTCTTCTCACTTCTAAACATTCTTCATGCATCTCTAGCACTTGTAATCAATCAAATTCATTGTATTATAACATATTCTAACCCAAAATAACTTTATACAAGCCATTCACTGCCTCAAAGCAATGGTTTTGGGTTCTTATCCCATTTGAGACCAAATTTCAACAAGTCTTTCTTCTCACTTCTAAACATTCTTCATGCATCTCTAGCACTTGTAATCAATCAAATTCATTGTATTATAACATATTCTAACCCAAAATAACTTTACACAAGCCATTCACTGCCTCAAAGCAATGGTTTTGGGTTCTTATCCCATTTGAGACCAAATTTCAACAAGTCTTTCTTCTCACTTCTAAACATTCTTCATGCATCTCTAGCACTTGTAATCAATCAAATTCATTGTATTATAGCATATTCTAACCCAAAATAACTTTATACAATCCATTCACTGCCTCAAAGCAATGGTTTTGGGTTCTTATCCCATTTGAGACCAAATTTCAACAAGTCTTTCTTCTCACTTCTAAACATTCTTCATGCATCTCTAGCACTTGTAATCAATCAAATTCATTGTATTATAACATATTCTAACCCAAAATAACTTTATACAAGCCATTCACTGCCTCAAAGCAATGGTTTTGGGTTCTTATCCCATTTGGGACCAAATTTCAACAAGTCTTTCTTCTCACTTCTTAACATTCTTAATGCATCTCTAGCACTTGTAATCAATCAAATTCATTGTATTATAACATATTCTAACCCAAAATAACTTTACACAAGCCATTCACTGCCTCAAAGCAATGGTTTTGGGTTCTTATCCCATTTGAGACCAAATTTCAACAAGTCTTTCTTCTCACTTCTAAACATTCTTCATGCATCTCTAGCACTTGTAATCAATCAAATTCATTGTATTATAGCATATTCTAACCCAAAATAACTTTATACAATCCATTCACTGCCTCAAAGCAATGGTTTTGGGTTCTTATCCCATTTGAGACCAAATTTCAACAAGTCTTTCTTCTCACTTCTAAACATTCTTCATGCATCTCTAGCACTTGTAATCAATCAAATTCATTGTATTATAACATATTCTAACCCAAAATAACTTTATACAAGCCATTCACTGCCTCAAAGCAATGGTTTTGGGTTCTTATCCCATTTGGGACCAAATTTCAACAAGTCTTTCTTCTCACTTCTAAACATTCTTCATGCATCTCTAGCACTTGTAATCAATCAAATTCATTGTATTATAACATATTCTAACCCAAAATAACTTTATACAAGCCATTCACTGCCTCAAAGCAATGGTTTTGGGTTCTTATCCCATTTGAGACCAAATTTCAACAAGTCTTTCTTCTCACTTCTAAACATTCTTCATGCATCTCTAGCACTTGTAATCAATCAAATTCATTGTATTATAACATATTCTAACCCAAAATAACTTTATACAAGCCATTCACTGCCTCAAAGCAATGGTTTTGGGTTCTTATCCCATTTGAGACCAAATTTCAACAAGTCTTTCTTCTCACTTCTAAACATTCTTCATGCATCTCTAGCACTTGTAATCAATCAAATTCATTGTATTATAACATATTCTAACCCAAAATAACTTTATACAAGCCATTCACTGCCTCAAAGCAATGGTTTTGGGTTCTTATCCCATTTGAGACCAAATTTCAACAAGTCTTTCTTCTCACTTCTAAACATTCTTCATGCATCTCTAGCACTTGTAATCAATCAAATTCATTGTATTATAACATATTCTAACCCAAAATAACTTTATACAAGCCATTCACTGCCTCAAAGCAATGGTTTTGGGTTCTTATCCCATTTGAGACCAAATTTCAACAAGTCTTTCTTCTCACTTCTAAACATTCTTCATGCATATCTCTCACTGCCTCAAAGCAATTTTGGGTTCTTGTACTACATCATCTCTAGCACTTGTAATCAATCAAATTCATTGTATTATAACATATTCTAACCCAAAATAACTTTATACAATCCATTCACTGCCTCAAAGCAATGGTTTTGGGTTCTTATCCCATTTGAGACCAAATTTCAACAAGTCTTTCTTCTCACTTCTAAACATTCTTCATGCATCTCTAGCACTTGTAATCAATCAAATTCATTGTATTATAACATATTCTAACCCAAAATAACTTTATACAAGCCATTCACTGCCTCAAAGCAATGGTTTTGGGTTCTTATCCCATTTGAGACCAAATTTCAACAAGTCTTTCTTCTCACTTCTAAACATTCTTCATGCATCTCTAGCACTTGTAATCAATCAAATTCATTGTATTATAACATATTCTAACCCAAAATAACTTTATACAAGCCATTCACTGCCTCAAAGCAATGGTTTTGGGTTCTTATCCCATTTGAGACCAAATTTCAACAAGTCTTTCTTCTCACTTCTAAACATTCTTCATGCATCTCTAGCACTTGTAATCAATCAAATTCATTGTATTATAACATATTCTAACCCAAAATAACTTTATACAAGCCATTCACTGCCTCAAAGCAATGGTTTTGGGTTCTTATCCCATTTGAGACCAAATTTCAACAAGTCTTTCTTCTCACTTCTAAACATTCTTCATGCATCTCTAGCACTTGTAATCAATCAAATTCATTGTATTATAACATATTCTAACCCAAAATAACTTTATACAAGCCATTCACTGCCTCAAAGCAATGGTTTTGGGTTCTTATCCTATTTGAGACCAAATTTCAACAAGTCTTTCTTCTCACTTCTAAACATTCTTCATGCATCTCTAGCACTTGTAATCAATCAAATTCATTGTATTATAACATATTCTAACCCAAAATAACTTTACACAAGCCATTCACTGCCTCAAAGCAATGGTTTTGGGTTCTTATCCCATTTGAGACCAAATTTCAACAAGTCTTTCTTCTCACTTCTAAACATTCTTCATGCATCTCTAGCACTTGTAATCAATCAAATTCATTGTATTATAGCATATTCTAACCCAAAATAACTTTATACAATCCATTCACTGCCTCAAAGCAATGGTTTTGGGTTCTTATCCCATTTGAGACCAAATTTCAACAAGTCTTTCTTCTCACTTCTAAACATTCTTCATGCATCTCTAGCACTTGTAATCAATCAAATTCATTGTATTATAACATATTCTAACCCAAAATAACTTTATACAAGCCATTCACTGCCTCAAAGCAATGGTTTTGGGTTCTTATCCCATTTGGGACCAAATTTCAACAAGTCTTTCTTCTCACTTCTAAACATTCTTCATGCATCTCTAGCACTTGTAATCAATCAAATTCATTGTATTATAACATATTCTAACCCAAAATAACTTTACACAAGCCATTCACTGCCTCAAAGCAATGGTTTTGGGTTCTTATCCCATTTGAGACCAAATTTCAACAAGTCTTTCTTCTCACTTCTAAACATTCTTCATGCATCTCTAGCACTTGTAATCAATCAAATTCATTGTATTATAGCATATTCTAACCCAAAATAACTTTATACAATCCATTCACTGCCTCAAAGCAATGGTTTTGGGTTCTTATCCCATTTGAGACCAAATTTCAACAAGTCTTTCTTCTCACTTCTAAACATTCTTCATGCATCTCTAGCACTTGTAATCAATCAAATTCATTGTATTATAACATATTCTAACCCAAAATAACTTTATACAAGCCATTCACTGCCTCAAAGCAATGGTTTTGGGTTCTTATCCCATTTGAGACCAAATTTCAACAAGTCTTTCTTCTCACTTCTAAACATTCTTCATGCATCTCTAGCACTTGTAATCAATCAAATTCATTGTATTATAACATATTCTAACCCAAAATAACTTTATACAAGCCATTCACTGCCTCAAAGCAATGGTTTTGGGTTCTTATCCCATTTGAGACCAAATTTCAACAAGTCTTTCTTCTCACTTCTAAACATTCTTCATGCATCTCTAGCACTTGTAATCAATCAAATTCATTGTATTATAACATATTCTAACCCAAAATAACTTTACACAAGCCATTCACTGCCTCAAAGCAATGGTTTTGGGTTCTTATCCCATTTGAGACCAAATTTCAACAAGTCTTTCTTCTCACTTCTAAACATTCTTCATGCATCTCTAGCACTTGTAATCAATCAAATTCATTGTATTATAGCATATTCTAACCCAAAATAACTTTATACAATCCATTCACTGCCTCAAAGCAATGGTTTTGGGTTCTTATCCCATTTGAGACCAAATTTCAACAAGTCTTTCTTCTCACTTCTAAACATTCTTCATGCATCTCTAGCACTTGTAATCAATCAAATTCATTGTATTATAACATATTCTAACCCAAAATAACTTTATACAAGCCATTCACTGCCTCAAAGCAATGGTTTTGGGTTCTTATCCCATTTGAGACCAAATTTCAACAAGTCTTTCTTCTCACTTCTAAACATTCTTCATGCATCTCTAGCACTTGTAATCAATCAAATTCATTGTATTATAACATATTCTAACCCAAAATAACTTTATACAAGCCATTCACTGCCTCAAAGCAATGGTTTTGGGTTCTTATCCCATTTGAGACCAAATTTCAACAAGTCTTTCTTCTCACTTCTAAACATTCTTCATGCATCTCTAGCACTTGTAATCAATCAAATTCATTGTATTATAACATATTCTAACCCAAAATAACTTTATACAAGCCATTCACTGCCTCAAAGCAATGGTTTTGGGTTCTTATCCCATTTGAGACCAAATTTCAACAAGTCTTTCTTCTCACTTCTAAACATTCTTCATGCATCTCTAGCACTTGTAATCAATCAAATTCATTGTATTATAACATATTCTAACCCAAAATAACTTTATACAAGCCATTCACTGCCTCAAAGCAATGGTTTTGGGTTCTTATCCCATTTGAGACCAAATTTCAACAAGTCTTTCTTCTCACTTCTAAACATTCTTCATGCATCTCTAGCACTTGTAATCAATCAAATTCATTGTATTATAACATATTCTAACCCAAAATAACTTTATACAAGCCATTCACTGCCTCAAAGCAATGGTTTTGGGTTCTTATCCCATTTGAGACCAAATTTCAACAAGTCTTTCTTCTCACTTCTAAACATTCTTCATGCATCTCTAGCACTTGTAATCAATCAAATTCATTGTATTATAACATATTCTAACCCAAAATAACTTTACACAAGCCATTCACTGCCTCAAAGCAATGGTTTTGGGTTCTTATCCCATTTGAGACCAAATTTCAACAAGTCTTTCTTCTCACTTCTAAACATTCTTCATGCATCTCTAGCACTTGTAATCAATCAAATTCATTGTATTATAGCATATTCTAACCCAAAATAACTTTATACAATCCATTCACTGCCTCAAAGCAATGGTTTTGGGTTCTTATCCCATTTGAGACCAAATTTCAACAAGTCTTTCTTCTCACTTCTAAACATTCTTCATGCATCTCTAGCACTTGTAATCAATCAAATTCATTGTATTATAACATATTCTAACCCAAAATAACTTTATACAAGCCATTCACTGCCTCAAAGCAATGGTTTTGGGTTCTTATCCTATTTGAGACCAAATTTCAACAAGTCTTTCTTCTCACTTCTAAACATTCTTCATGCATCTCTAGCACTTGTAATCAATCAAATTCATTGTATTATAACATATTCTAACCCAAAATAACTTTATACAAGCCATTCACTGCCTCAAAGCAATGGTTTTGGGTTCTTATCCCATTTGAGACCAAATTTCAACAAGTCTTTCTTCTCACTTCTAAACATTCTTCATGCATCTCTAGCACTTGTAATCAATCAAATTCATTGTATTATAACATATTCTAACCCAAAATAACTTTATACAAGCCATTCACTGCCTCAAAGCAATGGTTTTGGGTTCTTATCCCATTTGAGACCAAATTTCAACAAGTCTTTCTTCTCACTTCTAAACATTCTTCATGCAACTCTAGCACTTGTAATCAATCAAATTCATTGTATTATAGCATATTCTAACCCAAAATAACTTTATACAATCCATTCACTGCCTCAAAGCAATGGTTTTGGGTTCTTATCCCATTTGAGACCAAATTTCAACAAGTCTTTCTTCTCACTTCTAAACATTCTTCATGCATCTCTAGCACTTGTAATCAATCAAATTCATTGTATTATAACATATTCTAACCCAAAATAACTTTATACAAGCCATTCACTGCCTCAAAGCAATGGTTTTGGGTTCTTATCCCATTTGGGACCAAATTTCAACAAGTCTTTCTTCTCACTTCTAAACATTCTTCATGCATCTCTAGCACTTGTAATCAATCAAATTCATTGTATTATAACATATTCTAACCCAAAATAACTTTATACAAGCCATTCACTGCCTCAAAGCAATGGTTTTGGGTTCTTATCCCATTTGGGACCAAATTTCAACAAGTCTTTCTTCTCACTTCTAAACATTCTTCATGCATCTCTAGCACTTGTAATCAATCAAATTCATTGTATTATAACATATTCTAACCCAAAATAACTTTATACAAGCCATTCACTGCCTCAAAGCAATGGTTTTGGGTTCTTATCCCATTTGAGACCAAATTTCAACAAGTCTTTCTTCTCACTTCTAAACATTCTTCATGCATCTCTAGCACTTGTAATCAATCAAATTCATTGTATTATAACATATTCTAACCCAAAATAACTTTATACAAGCCATTCACTGCCTCAAAGCAATGGTTTTGGGTTCTTATCCCATTTGGGACCAAATTTCAACAAGTCTTTCTTCTCACTTCTAAACATTCTTCATGCATCTCTAGCACTTGTAATCAATCAAATTCATTGTATTATAACATATTCTAACCCAAAATAACTTTATACAAGCCATTCACTGCCTCAAAGCAATGGTTTTGGGTTCTTATCCCAGTTGAGACCAAATTTCAATAAGTCTTTCTTCTCACTTCTAAACATTCTTCATGCATCTCTAGCACTTGTAATCAATCAAATTCATTGTATTATAACATATTCTAACCCAAAATAACTTTATACAAGCCATTCACTGCCTCAAAGCAATGGTTTTGGGTTCTTATCCCATTTGGGACCAAATTTCAACAAGTCTTTCTTCTCACTTCTAAACATTCTTCATGCATCTCTAGCACTTGTAATCAATCAAATTCATTGTATTATAACATATTCTAACCCAAAATAACTTTACACAAGCCATTCACTGCCTCAAAGCAATGGTTTTGGGTTCTTATCCCATTTGAGACCAAATTTCAACAAGTCTTTCTTCTCACTTCTAAACATTCTTCATGCATCTCTAGCACTTGTAATCAATCAAATTCATTGTATTATAGCATATTCTAACCCAAAATAACTTTATACAATCCATTCACTGCCTCAAAGCAATGGTTTTGGGTTCTTATCCCATTTGAGACCAAATTTCAACAAGTCTTTCTTCTCACTTCTAAACATTCTTCATGCATCTCTAGCACTTGTAATCAATCAAATTCATTGTATTATAACATATTCTAACCCAAAATAACTTTATACAAGCCATTCACTGCCTCAAAGCAATGGTTTTGGGTTCTTATCCCATTTGAGACCAAATTTCAACAAGTCTTTCTTCTCACTTCTAAACATTCTTCATGCATCTCTAGCACTTGTAATCAATCAAATTCATTGTATTATAACATATTCTAACCCAAAATAACTTTATACAAGCCATTCACTGCCTCAAAGCAATGGTTTTGGGTTCTTATCCTATTTGAGACCAAATTTCAACAAGTCTTTCTTCTCACTTCTAAACATTCTTCATGCATCTCTAGCACTTGTAATCAATCAAATTCATTGTATTATAACATATTCTAACCCAAAATAACTTTATACAAGCCATTCACTGCCTCAAAGCAATGGTTTTGGGTTCTTATCCCATTTGGGACCAAATTTCAACAAGTCTTTCTTCTCACTTCTAAACATTCTTCATGCATCTCTAGCACTTGTAATCAATCAAATTCATTGTATTATAACATATTCTAACCCAAAATAACTTTATACAAGCCATTCACTGCCTCAAAGCAATGGTTTTGGGTTCTTATCCCATTTGAGACCAAATTTCAACAAGTCTTTCTTCTCACTTCTAAACATTCTTCATGCATCTCTAGCACTTGTAATCAATCAAATTCATTGTATTATAACATATTCTAACCCAAAATAACTTTATACAAGCCATTCACTGCCTCAAAGCAATGGTTTTGGGTTCTTATCCCATTTGAGACCAAATTTCAACAAGTCTTTCTTCTCACTTCTAAACATTCTTCATGCATCTCTAGCACTTGTAATCAATCAAATTCATTGTATTATAACATATTCTAACCCAAAATAACTTTATACAAGCCATTCACTGCCTCAAAGCAATGGTTTTGGGTTCTTATCCCATTTGAGACCAAATTTCAACAAGTCTTTCTTCTCACTTCTAAACATTCTTCATGCATCTCTAGCACTTGTAATCAATCAAATTCATTGTATTATAACATATTCTAACCCAAAATAACTTTATACAAGCCATTCACTGCCTCAAAGCAATGGTTTTGGGTTCTTATCCCATTTGGGACCAAATTTCAACAAGTCTTTCTTCTCACTTCTAAACATTCTTCATGCATCTCTAGCACTTGTAATCAATCAAATTCATTGTATTATAACATATTCTAACCCAAAATAACTTTATACAAGCCATTCACTGCCTCAAAGCAATGGTTTTGGGTTCTTATCCTATTTGAGACCAAATTTCAACAAGTCTTTCTTCTCACTTCTAAACATTCTTCATGCATCTCTAGCACTTGTAATCAATCAAATTCATTGTATTATAACATATTCTAACCCAAAATAACTTTATACAAGCCATTCACTGCCTCAAAGCAATGGTTTTGGGTTCTTATCCCATTTGAGACCAAATTTCAACAAGTCTTTCTTCTCACTTCTAAACATTCTTCATGCATCTCTAGCACTTGTAATCAATCAAATTCATTGTATTATAACATATTCTAACCCAAAATAACTTTATACAAGCCATTCACTGCCTCAAAGCAATGGTTTTGGGTTCTTATCCCATTTGAGACCAAATTTCAACAAGTCTTTCTTCTCACTTCTAAACATTCTTCATGCATCTCTAGCACTTGTAATCAATCAAATTCATTGTATTATAACATATTCTAACCCAAAATAACTTTATACAAGCCATTCACTGCCTCAAAGCAATGGTTTTGGGTTCTTATCCCATTTGAGACCAAATTTCAACAAGTCTTTCTTCTCACTTCTAAACATTCTTCATGCATCTCTAGCACTTGTAATCAATCAAATTCATTGTATTATAACATATTCTAACCCAAAATAACTTTATACAAGCCATTCACTGCCTCAAAGCAATGGTTTTGGGTTCTTATCCCATTTGGGACCAAATTTCAACAAGTCTTTCTTCTCACTTCTAAACATTCTTCATGCATCTCTAGCACTTGTAATCAATCAAATTCATTGTATTATAACATATTCTAACCCAAAATAACTTTATACAAGCCATTCACTGCCTCAAAGCAATGGTTTTGGGTTCTTATCCCATTTGAGACCAAATTTCAACAAGTCTTTCTTCTCACTTCTAAACATTCTTCATGCATCTCTAGCACTTGTAATCAATCAAATTCATTGTATTATAACATATTCTAACCCAAAATAACTTTATACAAGCCATTCACTGCCTCAAAGCAATGGTTTTGGGTTCTTATCCCATTTGGGACCAAATTTCAACAAGTCTTTCTTCTCACTTCTAAACATTCTTCATGCATCTCTAGCACTTGTAATCAATCAAATTCATTGTATTATAACATATTCTAACCCAAAATAACTTTATACAAGCCATTCACTGCCTCAAAGCAATGGTTTTGGGTTCTTATCCCATTTGAGACCAAATTTCAACAAGTCTTTCTTCTCACTTCTAAACATTCTTCATGCATCTCTAGCACTTGTAATCAATCAAATTCATTGTATTATAACATATTCTAACCCAAAATAACTTTATACAAGCCATTCACTGCCTCAAAGCAATGGTTTTGGGTTCTTATCCCATTTGGGACCAAATTTCAACAAGTCTTTCTTCTCACTTCTAAACATTCTTCATGCATCTCTAGCACTTGTAATCAATCAAATTCATTGTATTATAACATATTCTAACCCAAAATAACTTTATACAAGCCATTCACTGCCTCAAAGCAATGGTTTTGGGTTCTTATCCCATTTGGGACCAAATTTCAACAAGTCTTTCTTCTCACTTCTAAACATTCTTCATGCATCTCTAGCACTTGTAATCAATCAAATTCATTGTATTATAACATATTCTAACCCAAAATAACTTTACACAAGCCATTCACTGCCTCAAAGCAATGGTTTTGGGTTCTTATCCCATTTGAGACCAAATTTCAACAAGTCTTTCTTCTCACTTCTAAACATTCTTCATGCATCTCTAGCACTTGTAATCAATCAAATTCATTGTATTATAGCATATTCTAACCCAAAATAACTTTATACAATCCATTCACTGCCTCAAAGCAATGGTTTTGGGTTCTTATCCCATTTGAGACCAAATTTCAACAAGTCTTTCTTCTCACTTCTAAACATTCTTCATGCATCTCTAGCACTTGTAATCAATCAAATTCATTGTATTATAACATATTCTAACCCAAAATAACTTTATACAAGCCATTCACTGCCTCAAAGCAATGGTTTTGGGTTCTTATCCCATTTGGGACCAAATTTCAACAAGTCTTTCTTCTCACTTCTAAACATTCTTCATGCATCTCTAGCACTTGTAATCAATCAAATTCATTGTATTATAACATATTCTAACCCAAAATAACTTTATACAAGCCATTCACTGCCTCAAAGCAATGGTTTTGGGTTCTTATCCCATTTGGGACCAAATTTCAACAAGTCTTTCTTCTCACTTCTAAACATTCTTCATGCATCTCTAGCACTTGTAATCAATCAAATTCATTGTATTATAACATATTCTAACCCAAAATAACTTTATACAAGCCATTCACTGCCTCAAAGCAATGGTTTTGGGTTCTTATCCCATTTGGGACCAAATTTCAACAAGTCTTTCTTCTCACTTCTAAACATTCTTCATGCATCTCTAGCACTTGTAATCAATCAAATTCATTGTATTATAACATATTCTAACCCAAAATAACTTTATACAAGCCATTCACTGCCTCAAAGCAATGGTTTTGGGTTCTTATCCCATTTGGGACCAAATTTCAACAAGTCTTTCTTCTCACTTCTAAACATTCTTCATGCATCTCTAGCACTTGTAATCAATCAAATTCATTGTATTATAACATATTCTAACCCAAAATAACTTTATACAAGCCATTCACTACCTCAAAGCAATGGTTTTGGGTTCTTATCCCATTTGGGACCAAATTTCAACAAGTCTTTCTTCTCACTTCTAAACATTCTTCATGCATCTCTAGCACTTGTAATCAATCAAATTCATTGTATTATAACATATTCTAACCCAAAATAACTTTATACAAGCCATTCACTGCCTCAAAGCAATGGTTTTGGGTTCTTATCCCATTTGGGACCAAATTTCAACAAGTCTTTCTTCTCACTTCTAAACATTCTTCATGCATCTCTAGCACTTGTAATCAATCAAATTCATTGTATTATAACATATTCTAACCCAAAATAACTTTATACAAGCCATTCACTGCCTCAAAGCAATGGTTTTGGGTTCTTATCCCATTTGGGACCAAATTTCAACAAGTCTTTCTTCTCACTTCTAAACATTCTTCATGCATCTCTAGCACTTGTAATCAATCAAATTCATTGTATTATAGCATATTCTAACCCAAAATAACTTTATACAAGCCATTCACTGCCTCAAAGCAATGGTTTTGGGTTCTTATCCTATTTGAGACCAAATTTCAACAAGTCTTTCTTCTCACTTCTAAACATTCTTCATGCATCTCTAGCACTTGTAATCAATCAAATTCATTGTATTATAACATATTCTAACCCAAAATAACTTTATACAAGCCATTCACTGCCTCAAAGCAATGGTTTTGGGTTCTTATCCCATTTGGGACCAAATTTCAACAAGTCTTTCTTCTCACTTCTAAACATTCTTCATGCATCTCTAGCACTTGTAATCAATCAAATTCATTGTATTATAACATATTCTAACCCAAAATAACTTTATACAAGCCATTCACTGCCTCAAAGCAATGGTTTTGGGTTCTTATCCCATTTGAGACCAAATTTCAACAAGTCTTTCTTCTCACTTCTAAACATTCTTCATGCATCTCTAGCACTTGTAATCAATCAAATTCATTGTATTATAACATATTCTAACCCAAAATAACTTTATACAAGCCATTCACTGCCTCAAAGCAATGGTTTTGGGTTCTTATCCCATTTGAGACCAAATTTCAACAAGTCTTTCTTCTCACTTCTAAACATTCTTCATGCATCTCTAGCACTTGTAATCAATCAAATTCATTGTATTATAACATATTCTAACCCAAAATAACTTTATACAAGCCATTCACTGCCTCAAAGCAATGGTTTTGGGTTCTTATCCTATTTGGGACCAAATATCAACAAGTCTTTCTTCTCACTTCTAAACATTCTTCATGCATCTCTAGCACTTGTAATCAATCAAATTCATTGTATTATAACATATTCTAACCCAAAATAACTTTATACAAGCCATTCACTGCCTCAAAGCAATGGTTTTGGGTTCTTATCCCATTTGGGACCAAATTTCAACAAGTCTTTCTTCTCACTTCTAAACATTCTTCATGCATCTCTAGCACTTGTAATCAATCAAATTCATTGTATTATAACATATTCTAACCCAAAATAACTTTATACAAGCCATTCACTGCCTCAAAGCAATGGTTTTGGGTTCTTATCCCATTTGGGACCAAATTTCAACAAGTCTTTCTTCTCACTTCTAAACATTCTTCATGCATCTCTAGCACTTGTAATCAATCAAATTCATTGTATTATAGCATATTCTAACCCAAAATAACTTTATACAATCCATTCACTGCCTCAAAGCAATGGTTTTGGGTTCTTATCCCATTTGAGACCAAATTTCAACAAGTCTTTCTTCTCACTTCTAAACATTCTTCATGCATCTCTAGCACTTGTAATCAATCAAATTCATTGTATTATAACATATTCTAACCCAAAATAACTTTATACAAGCCATTCACTGCCTCAAAGCAATGGTTTTGGGTTCTTATCCCATTTGGGACCAAATATCAACAAGTCTTTCTTCTCACTTCTAAACATTCTTCATGCATCTCTAGCACTTGTAATCAATCAAATTCATTGTATTATAACATATTCTAACCCAAAATAACTTTATACAAGCCATTCACTGCCTCAAAGCAATGGTTTTGGGTTCTTATCCCATTTGGGACCAAATTTCAACAAGTCTTTCTTCTCACTTCTAAACATTCTTCATGCATCTCTAGCACTTGTAATCAATCAAATTCATTGTATTATAACATATTCTAACCCAAAATAACTTTATACAAGCCATTCACTGCCTCAAAGCAATGGTTTTGGGTTCTTATCCCATTTGGGACCAAATTTCAACAAGTCTTTCTTCTCACTTCTAAACATTCTTCATGCATCTCTAGCACTTGTAATCAATCAAATTCATTGTATTATAACATATTCTAACCCAAAATAACTTTATACAAGCCATTCACTGCCTCAAAGCAATGGTTTTGGGTTCTTATCCCATTTGAGTCCAAATTTCAACAAGTCTTTCTTCTCACTTCTAAACATTCTTCATGCATCTCTAGCACTTGTAATCAATCAAATTCATTGTATTATAACATATTCTAACCCAAAATAACTTTATACAAGCCATTCACTACCTCAAAGCAATGGTTTTGGGTTCTTATCCCATTTGGGACCAAATATCAACAAGTCTTTCTTCTCACTTCTTAGCATTCTTCATGTATCTCTAGCACTTGTAATCAATCAAATTCATTGTATTATAACATATTCTAACCCAAAATAACTTTATACAAGTCATTCACTGCCTCAAAGCAATGGTTTTGGGTTCTTATCCCATTTGGGACCAAATTTCAACAAGTCTTTCTTCTCACTTCTAAACATTCTTCATGCATCTCTAGCACTTGTAATCAATCAAATTCATTGTATTATAACATATTCTAACCCAAAATAACTTTATACAAGCCATTCACTGCCTCAAAGCAATGGTTTTGGGTTCTTATCCCATTTGAGACCAAATTTCAACAAGTCTTTCTTCTCACTTCTAAACATTCTTCATGCAACTCTAGCACTTGTAATCAATCAAATTCATTGTATTATAGCATATTCTAACCCAAAATAACTTTATACAATCCATTCACTGCCTCAAAGCAATGGTTTTGGGTTCTTATCCCATTTGAGACCAAATTTCAACAAGTCTTTCTTCTCACTTCTAAACATTCTTCATGCATCTCTAGCACTTGTAATCAATCAAATTCATTGTATTATAACATATTCTAACCCAAAATAACTTTATACAAGCCATTCACTGCCTCAAAGCAATGGTTTTGGGTTCTTATCCCATTTGGGACCAAATATCAACAAGTCTTTCTTCTCACTTCTAAACATTCTTCATGCATCTCTAGCACTTGTAATCAATCAAATTCATTGTATTATAACATATTCTAACCCAAAATAACTTTATACAAGCCATTCACTGCCTCAAAGCAATGGTTTTGGGTTCTTATCCCATTTGGGACCAAATATCAACAAGTCTTTCTTCTCACTTCTAAACATTCTTCATGCATCTCTAGCACTTGTAATCAATCAAATTCATTGTATTATAACATATTCTAACCCAAAATAACTTTATACAAGCCATTCACTGCCTCAAAGCAATGGTTTTGGGTTCTTATCCCATTTGAGACCAAATTTCAACAAGTCTTTCTTCTCACTTCTAAACATTCTTCATGCAACTCTAGCACTTGTAATCAATCAAATTCATTGTATTATAGCATATTCTAACCCAAAATAACTTTATACAAGCCATTCACTGCCTCAAAGCAATGGTTTTGGGTTCTTATCCTATTTGAGACCAAATTTCAACAAGTCTTTCTTCTCACTTCTAAACATTCTTCATGCATCTCTAGCACTTGTAATCAATCAAATTCATTGTATTATAACATATTCTAACCCAAAATAACTTTATACAAGCCATTCACTGCCTCAAAGCAATGGTTTTGGGTTCTTATCCCATTTGGGACCAAATTTCAACAAGTCTTTCTTCTCACTTCTAAACATTCTTCATGCATCTCTAGCACTTGTAATCAATCAAATTCATTGTATTATAACATATTCTAACCCAAAATAACTTTATACAAGCCATTCACTGCCTCAAAGCAATGGTTTTGGGTTCTTATCCCATTTGAGACCAAATTTCAACAAGTCTTTCTTCTCACTTCTAAACATTCTTCATGCATCTCTAGCACTTGTAATCAATCAAATTCATTGTATTATAGCATATTCTAACCCAAAATAACTTTATACAATCCATTCACTGCCTCAAAGCAATGGTTTTGGGTTCTTATCCCATTTGAGACCAAATTTCAACAAGTCTTTCTTCTCACTTCTAAACATTCTTCATGCATCTCTAGCACTTGTAATCAATCAAATTCATTGTATTATAACATATTCCAACCCAAAATAACTTTCTACAAGCCATTCTTTGCCTCAAAGCAATGGTTTTGGGTTCTTATCCTATTTGAGACCAAATTTCAACAAGTCTTTCATCTCACTTCTAAACATTCTTCATGCATCTCTAGCACTTGTAATCAATCAAATTCATTGTATTATAACATATTCTAACCCAAAATAACTTTATACAAGCCATTCACTGCCCCAAAGCAATGGTTTTGGGTTCTTATCCCATTTGAGACCAAATTTCAACAAGTCTTTCTTCTCACTTCTAAACATTCTTCATGCATCTCTAGCACTTGTAATCAATCAAATTCATTGTATTATAACATATTCTAACCCAAAATAACTTTATACAAGCCATTCACTGCCTCAAAGCAATGGTTTTGGGTTCTTATCCTATTTGAGACCAAATTTCAACAAGTCTTTCTTCTCACTTCTAAACATTCTTCATGCATCTCTAGCACTTGTAATCAATCAAATTCATTGTATTATAACATATTCTAACCCAAAATAACTTTATACAAGCCATTCACTGCCTCAAAGCAATGGTTTTGGGTTCTTATCCTATTTGAGACCAAATTTCAACAAGTCTTTCTTCTCACTTCTAAACATTCTTCATGCATCTCTAGCACTTGTAATCAATCAAATTCATTGTATTATAACATATTCTAACCCAAAATAACTTTATACAAGCCATTCACTGCCTCAAAGCAATGGTTTTGGGTTCTTATCCCATTTGAGACCAAATTTCAACAAGTCTTTCTTCTCACTTCTAAACATTCTTCATGCATCTCTAGCACTTGTAATCAATCAAATTCATTGTATTATAACATATTCTAACCCAAAATAACTTTATACAAGCCATTCACTGCCTCAAAGCAATGGGTTTGGGTTCTTATCCCATTTGGGACCAAATTTCAACAAGTCTTTCTTCTCACTTCTAAACATTCTTCATGCATCTCTAGCACTTGTAATCAATCAAATTCATTGTATTATAACATATTCTAACCCAAAATAACTTTATACAAGCCATTCACTGCCTCAAAGCAACGGTTTTGGGTTCTTATCCCATTTGAGACCAAATTTCAACAAGTCTTTCTTCTCACTTCTAAACATTCTTCATGCATCTCTAGCACTTGTAATCAATCAAATTCATTGTATTATAACATATTCTAACCCAAAATAACTTTATACAAGCCATTCACTGCCTCAAAGCAATGGTTTTGGGTTCTTATCCCATTTGGGACCAAATTTCAACAAGTCTTTCTTCTCACTTCTAAACATTCTTCATGCATCTCTAGCACTTGTAATCAATCAAATTCATTGTATTATAACATATTCTAACCCAAAATAACTTTACACAAGCCATTCACTGCCTCAAAGCAATGGTTTTGGGTTCTTATCCCATTTGAGACCAAATTTCAACAAGTCTTTCTTCTCACTTCTAAACATTCTTCATGCATCTCTAGCACTTGTAATCAATCAAATTCATTGTATTATAGCATATTCTAACCCAAAATAACTTTATACAATCCATTCACTGCCTCAAAGCAATGGTTTTGGGTTCTTATCCCATTTGAGACCAAATTTCAACAAGTCTTTCTTCTCACTTCTAAACATTCTTCATGCATCTCTAGCACTTGTAATCAATCAAATTCATTGTATTATAACATATTCTAACCCAAAATAACTTTATACAAGCCATTCACTGCCTCAAAGCAATGGTTTTGGGTTCTTATCCCATTTGGGACCAAATTTCAACAAGTCTTTCTTCTCACTTCTAAACATTCTTCATGCATCTCTAGCACTTGTAATCAATCAAATTCATTGTATTATAACATATTCTAACCCAAAATAACTTTATACAAGCCATTCACTGCCTCAAAGCAATGGTTTTGGGTTCTTATCCCATTTGGGACCAAATTTCAACAAGTCTTTCTTCTCACTTCTAAACATTCTTCATGCATCTCTAGCACTTGTAATCAATCAAATTCATTGTATTATAACATATTCTAACCCAAAATAACTTTATACAAGCCATTCACTGCCTCAAAGCAATGGTTTTGGGTTCTTATCCCATTTGGGACCAAATTTCAACAAGTCTTTCTTCTCACTTCTAAACATTCTTCATGCATCTCTAGCACTTGTAATCAATCAAATTCATTGTATTATAGCATATTCTAACCCAAAATAACTTTATACAATCCATTCACTGCCTCAAAGCAATGGTTTTGGGTTCTTATCCCATTTGAGACCAAATTTCAACAAGTCTTTCTTCTCACTTCTAAACATTCTTCATGCATCTCTAGCACTTGTAATCAATCAAATTCATTGTATTATAACATATTCTAACCCAAAATAACTTTATACAAGCCATTCACTGCCTCAAAGCAATGGTTTTGGGTTCTTATCCCATTTGGGACCAAATTTCAACAAGTCTTTCTTCTCACTTCTAAACATTCTTCATGCATCTCTAGCACTTGTAATCAATCAAATTCATTGTATTATAACATATTCTAACCCAAAATAACTTTATACAAGCCATTCACTGCCTCAAAGCAATGGTTTTGGGTTCTTATCCCATTTGGGACCAAATTTCAACAAGTCTTTCTTCTCACTTCTAAACATTCTTCATGCATCTCTAGCACTTGTAATCAATCAAATTCATTGTATTATAACATATTCTAACCCAAAATAACTTTATACAAGCCATTCACTGCCTCAAAGCAATGGTTTTGGGTTCTTATCCCATTTGGGACCAAATTTCAACAAGTCTTTCTTCTCACTTCTAAACATTCTTCATGCATCTCTAGCACTTGTAATCAATCAAATTCATTGTATTATAGCATATTCTAACCCAAAATAACTTTATACAATCCATTCACTGCCTCAAAGCAATGGTTTTGGGTTCTTATCCCATTTGAGACCAAATTTCAACAAGTCTTTCTTCTCACTTCTAAACATTCTTCATGCATCTCTAGCACTTGTAATCAATCAAATTCATTGTATTATAACATATTCTAACCCAAAATAACTTTATACAAGCCATTCACTGCCTCAAAGCAATGGTTTTGGGTTCTTATCCCATTTGGGACCAAATTTCAACAAGTCTTTCTTCTCACTTCTAAACATTCTTCATGCATCTCTAGCACTTGTAATCAATCAAATTCATTGTATTATAACATATTCTAACCCAAAATAACTTTATACAAGCCATTCACTGCCTCAAAGCAATGGTTTTGGGTTCTTATCCCATTTGGGACCAAATTTCAACAAGTCTTTCTTCTCACTTCTAAACATTCTTCATGCATCTCTAGCACTTGTAATCAATCAAATTCATTGTATTATAACATATTCTAACCCAAAATAACTTTATACAAGCCATTCACTGCCTCAAAGCAATGGTTTTGGGTTCTTATCCCATTTGGGACCAAATTTCAACAAGTCTTTCTTCTCACTTCTAAACATTCTTCATGCATCTCTAGCACTTGTAATCAATCAAATTCATTGTATTATAACATATTCTAACCCAAAATAACTTTATACAAGCCATTCACTGCCTCAAAGCAATGGTTTTGGGTTCTTATCCCATTTGAGACCAAATTTCAACAAGTCTTTCTTCTCACTTCTAAACATTCTTCATGCATCTCTAGCACTTGTAATCAATCAAATTCATTGTATTATAACATATTCTAACCCAAAATAACTTTATACAAGCCATTCACTGCCTCAAAGCAATGGTTTTGGGTTCTTATCCCATTTGGGACCAAATTTCAACAAGTCTTTCTTCTCACTTCTAAACATTCTTCATGCATCTCTAGCACTTGTAATCAATCAAATTCATTGTATTATAACATATTCTAACCCAAAATAACTTTATACAAGCCATTCACTGCCTCAAAGCAATGGTTTTGGGTTCTTATCCCATTTGGGACCAAATTTCAACAAGTCTTTCTTCTCACTTCTAAACATTCTTCATGCATCTCTAGCACTTGTAATCAATCAAATTCATTGTATTATAACATATTCTAACCCAAAATAACTTTATACAAGCCATTCACTGCCTCAAAGCAATGGTTTTGGGTTCTTATCCCATTTGAGACCAAATTTCAACAAGTCTTTCTTCTCACTTCTAAACATTCTTCATGCATCTCTAGCACTTGTAATCAATCAAATTCATTGTATTATAACATATTCTAACCCAAAATAACTTTATACAATCCATTCACTGCCTCAAAGCAATGGTTTTGGGTTCTTATCCCATTTGAGACCAAATTTCAACAAGTCTTTCTTCTCACTTCTAAACATTCTTCATGCATCTCTAGCACTTGTAATCAATCAAATTCATTGTATTATAACATATTCTAACCCAAAATAACTTTATACAAGCCATTCACTGCCTCAAAGCAATGGTTTTGGGTTCTTATCCCATTTGGGACCAAATATCAACAAGTCTTTCTTCTCACTTCTAAACATTCTTCATGCATCTCTAGCACTTGTAATCAATCAAATTCATTGTATTATAACATATTCTAACCCAAAATAACTTTATACAAGCCATTCACTGCCTCAAAGCAATGGTTTTGGGTTCTTATCCCATTTGGGACCAAATTTCAACAAGTCTTTCTTCTCACTTCTAAACATTCTTCATGCATCTCTAGCACTTGTAATCAATCAAATTCATTGTATTATAACATATTCTAACCCAAAATAACTTTATACAAGCCATTCACTGCCTCAAAGCAATGGTTTTGGGTTCTTATCCCATTTGGGACCAAATTTCAACAAGTCTTTCTTCTCACTTCTAAACATTCTTCATGCATCTCTAGCACTTGTAATCAATCAAATTCATTGTATTATAGCATATTCTAACCCAAAATAACTTTATACAATCCATTCACTGCCTCAAAGCAATGGTTTTGGGTTCTTATCCCATTTGAGACCAAATTTCAACAAGTCTTTCTTCTCACTTCTAAACATTCTTCATGCATCTCTAGCACTTGTAATCAATCAAATTCATTGTATTATAACATATTCTAACCCAAAATAACTTTATACAAGCCATTCACTGCCTCAAAGCAATGGTTTTGGGTTCTTATCCCATTTGAGACCAAATTTCAACAAGTCTTTCTTCTCACTTCTAAACATTCTTCATGCATCTCTAGCACTTGTAATCAATCAAATTCATTGTATTATAACATATTCTAACCCAAAATAACTTTATACAAGCCATTCACTGCCTCAAAGCAATGGTTTTGGGTTCTTATCCCATTTGGGACCAAATATCAACAAGTCTTTCTTCTCACTTCTAAACATTCTTCATGCATCTCTAGCACTTGTAATCAATCAAATTCATTGTATTATAACATATTCTAACCCAAAATAACTTTATACAAGCCATTCACTGCCTCAAAGCAATGGTTTTGGGTTCTTATCCCATTTGAGACCAAATTTCAACAAGTCTTTCTTCTCACTTCTAAACATTCTTCATGCATCTCTAGCACTTGTAATCAATCAAATTCATTGTATTATAACATATTCTAACCCAAAATAACTTTATACAATCCATTCACTGCCTCAAAGCAATGGTTTTGGGTTCTTATCCCATTTGAGACCAAATTTCAACAAGTCTTTCTTCTCACTTCTAAACATTCTTCATGCATCTCTAGCACTTGTAATCAATCAAATTCATTGTATTATAACATATTCTAACCCAAAATAACTTTATACAAGCCATTCACTGCCTCAAAGCAATGGTTTTGGGTTCTTATCCCATTTGGGACCAAATATCAACAAGTCTTTCTTCTCACTTCTAAACATTCTTCATGCATCTCTAGCACTTGTAATCAATCAAATTCATTGTATTATAACATATTCTAACCCAAAATAACTTTATACAAGCCATTCACTGCCTCAAAGCAATGGTTTTGGGTTCTTATCCCATTTGGGACCAAATTTCAACAAGTCTTTCTTCTCACTTCTAAACATTCTTCATGCATCTCTAGCACTTGTAATCAATCAAATTCATTGTATTATAACATATTCTAACCCAAAATAACTTTATACAAGCCATTCACTGCCTCAAAGCAATGGTTTTGGGTTCTTATCCCATTTGAGACCAAATTTCAACAAGTCTTTCTTCTCACTTCTAAACATTCTTCATGCATCTCTAGCACTTGTAATCAATCAAATTCATTGTATTATAGCATATTCTAACCCAAAATAACTTTATACAAGCCATTCACTGCCTCAAAGCAATGGTTTTGGGTTCTTATCCCATTTGAGACCAAATTTCAACAAGTCTTTCTTCTCACTTCTAAACATTCTTCATGCATCTCTAGCACTTGTAATCAATCAAATTCATTGTATTATAACATATTCTAACCCAAAATAACTTTATACAAGCCATTCACTGCCTCAAAGCAATGGTTTTGGGTTCTTATCCCATTTGGGACCAAATTTCAACAAGTCTTTCTTCTCACTTCTAAACATTCTTCATGCATCTCTAGCACTTGTAATCAATCAAATTCATTGTATTATAACATATTCTAACCCAAAATAACTTTATACAAGCCATTCACTGCCTCAGAGCAATGGTTTTGGGTTCATATCCCATTTGGGACCAAATATCAACAAGTCTTTCTTCTCACTTCTAAACATTCTTCATGCATCTCTAGCACTTGTAATCAATCAAATTCATTGTATTATAACATATTCTAACCCAAAATAACTTTATACAAGCCATTCACTGCCTCAAAGCAATGGTTTTGGGTTCTTATCCCATTTGGGACCAAATTTCAACAAGTCTTTCTTCTCACTTCTAAACATTCTTCATGCATCTCTAGCACTTGTAATCAATCAAATTCATTGTATTATAACATATTCTAACCCAAAATAACTTTATACAAGCCATTCACTGCCTCAAAGCAATGGTTTTGGGTTCTTATCCCATTTGGGACCAAATTTCAACAAGTCTTTCTTCTCACTTCTAAACATTCTTCATGCATCTCTAGCACTTGTAATCAATCAAATTCATTGTATTATAACATATTCTAACCCAAAATAACTTTATACAAGCCATTCACTGCCTCAAAGCAATGGTTTTGGGTTCTTATCCCATTTGGGACCAAATTTCAACAAGTCTTTCTTCTCACTTCTAAACATTCTTCATGCATCTCTAGCACTTGTAATCAATCAAATTCATTGTATTATAACATATTCTAACCCAAAATAACTTTATACAAGCCATTCACTGCCTCAAAGCAATGGTTTTGGGTTCTTATCCCATTTGGGACCAAATTTCAACAAGTCTTTCTTCTCACTTCTAAACATTCTTCATCCATCTCTAGCACTTGTAATCAATCAAATTCATTGTATTATAACATATTCTAACCCAAAATAACTTTATACAAGCCATTTACTGCCTCAAAGCATTGGTTGTGGGTTCTTATCCCATTTGGGACCAGATTTCAATAAGTCTGTCTTCACACTTCTAAATATTCTTCATCCATCTCTAGGGCTTGTAATCAATCAAATTCATTGTATTATAACATATTCTAACCCAAAATAACTTTATAGAATCCATTTACAGCCTCAAAGCATTGGTTGTGGGTTCTTATCCCATTTGGGACCAAATTTCAACAAGTCTTTCTTCACACTTCTAAACATTCTTCATCCATCTCTAGGGCTTGTAATCAATTAAATTCATTGTATTATAACATATTCTAACCCAAAATAACTTTATACAATCCATTTCCAGCCTCAAAGCATTGGTTGTGGGTTCTTATCCCATTTGGGACCAAATTTCAATAAATCTTTCTTCACACTTCTAAACATTCTTCATCCATCTCTAGCGCTTGTAATCAATCAAATTCATTGTATTATAACATATTCTAACCCAAAATAACTTTATAGAATCCATTTACAGCCTCAAAGCATTGGTTGTGGGTTTTTATCCCATTGGGGACCAAATTTCAACAAGTCTTTCTTCACAGTTCTAAAGATTCTTCATCCATCTCTAGCACTTGTAATCAATAATATTAATTGTATAGTAACATATTCTAACCCAAAATAACTTTATACAAGCCATTTATAGCCTCAAAGCATTGGTTGTGGGTTCTTATCCCATTTGGGACCAAATTTCAATAAGTCTTTCTTCACACTTCTAAACATTCTTCATCCATCTCTAGGGCTTGTAATCAATCAAATTCATTGTATTATAACATATTCTAACCCAAACTAACTTTATACAAGCCATTTACTGCCTCAAAGCATTGGTTGTGGGTTCTTATCCCATTTGGGACCAGATTTCAATAAGTCTTTCTTCACACTTCTAAACATTCTTCATCCATCTCTAGGACTTGTAATCAATCAAATTCATTGTATTATAACATAATATAACCAAAAATAACTTTATACAAGCCATTTACACCCTCAAAGCATTGGTTGTGGGTTCTTATCCCATTTGGGACCAAATTTCAACAAGTCTTTCTTCACAGTTCTAAAGATTCTTCATCCATCTCTAGCACTTGTAATCAATAAAAGTAATTGTATAGTAACATATTCTAACCCAAAATAACTTTATACAAGCCATTTATAGCCTCAAAGCATTGGTTGTGGGTTCTTATCCCATTTGGGACCAAATTTCAATAAATCTTTCTTCACACTTCTAAACATTCTTCATCCATCTCTAGCGCTTGTAATCAATCAAATTCATTGTATTATAACATATTCTAACCCAAAATAACTTTATACAATCCATTTCCAGCCTCAAAGCATTGGTTGTGGGTTCTTATCCCATTTGGGACCAAATTTCAACAAGTCTTTCTTCACACTTCTAAAGATTCTTCATCCATCTCTAGCACTTGTAATCAATCAAATTCATTGTATTATAACATATTCTAACCAAAAATAACTTTATACAAGCCATTTACAGCCTCAAAGGATTGGTTGTGGGTTCTTATCCCATTTGGGACCAAATTTCAACAAGTCTTTCTTCACAGTTCTAAAGATTCTTCATCCATCTCTAGCACTTGTAATCAATAAATTTAATTGTATAATAACATATTCTAACCCAAAATAACTTTATACAAGCCATTTACAGCCTCAAAGCATTGGTTGTGGGTTCTTATCCCATTTGGGACCAAATTTCAACAAGTCTTTCTTCACACTTCTAAACATTCTTCATCCATCTCTAGAGCTTGTAATCAATCAAATTCATTGTATTATAACATATTCTAACCCAAAATAACTTTATACAAGCCATTTACTGCCTCAAAGCATTGGTTGTGGGTTCTTATCCCATTTGGGACCAGATTTCAATAAGTCTGTCTTCACACTTCTAAATATTTTTCATCCATCTCTAGGGCTTGTAATCAATCAAATTCATTGTATTATAACATATTCTAACCCAAAATAACTTTATAGAATCCATTTACAGCCTCAAAGCATTGGTTGTGGGTTCTTATCCCATTTGGGACCAAATTTCAACAAGTCTTTCTTCACAGTTCTAAAGATTCTTCATCCATCTCTAGCACTTGTAATCAATAAAATTAATTGTATAATAACATATTCTAACCCAAAATAACTTTATACAAGCCATTTACAGCCTCAAAGCATTGGTTGTGGGTTCTTATCCCATTTGGGACCAAATTTCAATAAGTCTTTCTTCACACTTCTAAACATTCTTCATCCATCTCTAGGACTTTTAATCAATCAAATACATTGTATTATAACATATTCTAACCCAAAATAACTTTATACAAGCCATTTACTGCCTCAAAGCATTGGTTGTGTGTTCTTATCCCATTTGGGACCAGATTTCAATAAGTCTTTCTTCACACTTCTAAACATTCTTCATCCATCTCTAGGACTTGTAATCAATCAAATTCATTGTATTATAACATAATATAACCGAAAATAACTTTATACAAGCCATTTACAGCCTCAAAGCATTGGTTGTGGGTTCTTATCCCATTTGGGACCAAATTTCAACAAGTCTTTCTTCACAGTTCTAAAGATTCTTCATCCATCTCTAGCACTTGTAATCAATCAAATTCATTGTATTATAACATATTCTAACCAAAAATAACTTTATACAAGCCATTTACAGCCTCAAAGCATTGGTTGTGGGTTCTTATCCCATTGGGGACCAAATTTCAACAAGTCTTTCTTCACAGTTCTAAAGATTCTTCATCCATCTCTAGCGCTTGTAATCAATCAAATTCATTGTATTATAACATATTCTAACCCAAAATAACTTTATAGAATCCATTTACAGCCTCAAAGCATTGGTTGTGGGTTCTTATCCCATTTGGGACCAAATTTCAACAAGTCTTTCTTCACAGTTCTAAAGATTCTTCATCCATCTCTAGCACTTGTAATCAATAAAATTAATTGTATAATAACATATTCTAACCCAAAATAACTTTATACAAGCCATTTACAGCCTCAAAGCATTGGTTGTGGGTTCTTATCCCATTTGGGACCAAATTTCAATAAGTCTTTCTTCACACTTCTAAACATTCTTCATCCATCTCTAGGACTTTTAATCAATCAAATACATTGTATTATAACATATTCTAACCCAAAATAACTTTATACAAGCCATTTACTGCCTCAAAGCATTGGTTGTGTGTTCTTATCCCATTTGGGACCAGATTTCAATAAGTCTTTCTTCACACTTCTAAACATTCTTCATCCATCTCTAGGACTTGTAATCAATCAAATTCATTGTATTATAACATAATATAACCGAAAATAACTTTATACAAGCCATTTACAGCCTCAAAGCATTGGTTGTGGGTTCTTATCCCATTTGGGACCAAATTTCAACAAGTCTTTCTTCACAGTTCTAAAGATTCTTCATCCATCTCTAGCACTTGTAATCAATCAAATTCATTGTATTATAACATATTCTAACCAAAAATAACTTTATACAAGCCATTTACAGCCTCAAAGCATTGGTTGTGGGTTCTTATCCCATTGGGGACCAAATTTCAACAAGTCTTTCTTCACAGTTCTAAAGATTCTTCATCCATCTCTAGCACTTGTAATCAATAAAATTAATTGTATAGTAACATATTCTAACCCAAAATAACTTTATACAAGCCATTTACAGCCTCAAAGCATTGGTTGTGGTTTCTTATCCCATTTGGGACCAAATTTCAATAAGTCTTTCTTCACACTTCTAAACATTCTTCATCCATCTCTAGGACTTTTAATCAATCAAATACATTGTATTATAACATATTCTAACCCAAAATAACTTTATACAAGCCATTTACTGCCTCAAAGCATTGGTTGTGGGTTCTTATCCCATTTGGGACCAGATTTCAATAAGTCTTTCTTCACACTTCTAAACATTCTTCATCCATCTCTAGCGCTTGTAATCAATCAAATTCATTGTATTATAACATATTCTAACCCAAAATAACTTTATACAATCCATTTCCAGCCTCAAAGCATTGGTTGTGGGTTCTTATCCCATTTGGGACCAAATTTCAACAAGTCTTTCTTCACACTTCTAAAGATTCTTCATCCATCTCTAGCACTTGTAATCAATCAAATTCATTGTATTATAACATATTCTAACCAAAAATAACTTTATACAAGCCATTTACAGCCTCAAAGGATTGGTTGTGGGTTCTTATCCCATTTGGGACCAAATTTCAACAAGTCTTTCTTCACAGTTCTAAAGATTCTTCATCCATCTCTAGCACTTGTAATCAATAAAATTAATTGTATAATAACATATTCTAACCCAAAATAACTTTATACAAGCCATTTACAGCCTCAAAGCATTGGTTGTGGGTTCTTATCCCATTTGGGACCAAATTTTAACAAGTCTTTCTTCACACTTCTAAACATTCTTCATCCATCTCTAGAGCTTGTAATCAATCAAATTCATTGTATTATAACATATTCTAACCCAAAATAACTTTATACAAGCCATTTACTGCCTCAAAGCATTGGTTGTGGGTTCTTATCCCATTTGGGACCAGATTTCAATAAGTCTGTCTTCACACTTCTAAATATTTTTCATCCATCTCTAGGGCTTGTAATCAATCAAATTCATTGTATTATAACATATTCTAACCCAAAATAACTTTATAGAATCCATTTACAGCCTCAAAGCATTGGTTGTGGGTTCTTATCCCATTTGGGACCAAATTTCAACAAGTCTTTCTTCACACTTCTAAACATTCTTCATCCATCTCTAGGGCTTGTAATCAATCAAATTCATTGTATTATAACATATTCTAACCCAAAATAACTTTATACAATCCATTTCCAGCCTCAAAGCATTGGTTGTGGGTTCTTATCCCATTTGGGACCAAATTTCAACAAGTCTTTCTTCACACTTCTAAAGATTCTTCATCCATCTCTAGCACTTGTAATCAATCAAATTCATTGTATTATAACATATTCTAACCAAAAATAACTTTATACAAGCCATTTACAGCCTCAAAGCATTGGTTGTGGGTTTTTATCCCATTGGGGACCAAATTTCAACAAGTCTTTCTTCACAGTTCTAAAGATTCTTCATCCATCTCTAGCACTTGTAATCAATAATATTAATTGTATAGTAACATATTCTAACCCAAAATAACTTTATACAAGCCATTTATAGCCTCAAAGCATTGGTTGTGGGTTCTTATCCCATTTGGGACCAAATTTCAATAAGTCTTTCTTCACACTTCTAAACATTCGTCATCCATCTCTAGGGCTTGTAATCAATCAAATTCATTGTATTATAACATATTCTAACCCAAAATAACTTTATACAAGCCATTTACTGCCTCAAAGCATTGGTTGTGGGTTCTTATCCCATTTGGGACCAGATTTCAACAAGTCTTTCTTCACAGTTCTAAAGATTCTTCATCCATCTCTAGCACTTGTAATCAATAAAAGTAATTGTATAGTAACATATTCTAACCCAAAATAACTTTATACAAGCCATTTATAGCCTCAAAGCATTGGTTGTGGGTTCTTATCCCATTTGGGACCAAATTTCAATAAGTCTTTCTTCACACTTCTAAACATTCTTCATCCATCTCTAGGGCTTGTAATCAATCAAATTCATTGTATTATAACATATTCTAACCTAAAATAACTTTATACAAGCCATTTACTGCCTCAAAGCATTGGTTGTGGGTTTTTATCCCATTTGGGACCAAATTTCAACAAGTCTTTCTTCACACTTCTAAACATTCTTCATCCATCTCTAGGACTTGTAATCAATCAAATTCATTGTATTATAACATATTCTAACCCAAAATAACTTTATACAAGCCATTTACTGCCTCAAAGCATTGGTTGTGGGTTCTTATCCCATTTGGGACCAGATTTCAATAAGTCTTTCTTCACACTTCTAAACATTCTTCATCCATCTCTAGGACTTGTAATCAATCAAATTCATTGTATTATAACATATTCTAACCAAAAATAACTTTATACAAGCCATTTACAGCCTCAAAGCATTGGTTGTGGGTTCTTATCCCATTTGGGACCAAATTTCAACAAGTCTTTCTTCACAGTTCTAAAGATTCTTCATCCATCTCTAGCACTTGTAATCAATAAAATTAATTGTATAATAACATATTCTAACCCAAAATAACTTTATACAAGCCATTTACAGCCTCAAAGCATTGGTTGTGGGTTCTTATCCCATTTGGGACCAAATTTCAACAAGTCTTTCTTCACACTTCTAAACATTCTTCATCCATCTCTAGCGCTTGTAATCAATCAAATTCATTGTATTATAACATATTCTAACCCAAAATAACTTTATACAAGCCATTTACTGCCTCAAAGCATTGGTTGTGGGTTCTTATCCCATTTGGGACCAGATTTCAATAAGTCTGTCTTCACACTTTTAAATATTCTTCATCCATCTCTAGGGCTTGTAATCAATCAAATTCATTGTATTATAACATATTCTAACCCAAAATAACTTTATAGAATCCATTTACAGCCTTAAAGCATTGGTTGTGGGTTTTTATCCCATTTGGGACCAAATTTCAATAAGTCTTTCTTCACACTTCTAAACATTCTTCATCCATCTCTAGGACTTTTAATCAATCAAATACATTGTATTATAACATATTCTAACCCAAAATAACTTTATACAAGCCATTTACTGCCTCAAAGCATTGGTTGTGGGTTCTTATCCCATTTGGGACCAGATTTCAATAAGTCTTTCTTCACACTTCTAAACATTCTTCATCCATCTCTAGGACTTGTAATCAATCAAATTCATTGTATTATAACATATTCTAACCAAAAATAACTTTATACAAGCCATTTACAGCCTCAAAGCATTGGTTGTGGGTTTTTATCCCATTGGGGACCAAATTTCAACAAGTCTTTCTTCACTGTTCTAAAGATTCTTCATCCATCTCTAGCACTTGTAATCAATAAAATTAATTGTATAGTAACATATTCTAACCCAAAATAACTTTATACAAGCCATTTATAGCCTCAAAGCATTGGTTGTGGGTTCTTATCCCATTTGGGACCAAATTTCAATAAGTCTTTCTTCACACTTCTAAACATTCTTCATCCATCTCTAGGGCTTGTAATCAATCAAATTCATTGTATTATAACATATTCTAACCCAAAATAACTTTATACAAGCCATTTACAGCCTCAAAGCATTGGTTGTGGGTTCTTATCCCATTTGGGACCAAATTTCAACAAGTCTTTCTTCACACTTCTAAACATTCTTCATCCATCTATAGGGCTTGTAATCAATCAAATTCATTGTATTATAACATATTCTAACCCAAAATAACTTTATACAATCCATTTCCAGCCTCAAAGCATTGGTTGTGGGTTCTTATCCCATTTGGGACCAAATTTCAACAAGTCTTTCTTCACACTTCTAAAGATTCTTCATCCATCTCTAGCACTTGTAATCAATCAAATTTATTGTATTATAACATATTCTAACCAAAAATAACTTTATACAAGCCATTTACAGCCTCAAAGCATTGGTTGTGGGTTTTTATCCCATTGGGGACCAAATTTCAACAAGTCTTTCTTCACAGTTCTAAAGATTCTTCATCCATCTCTAGCACTTGTAATCAATAAAATTAATTGTATAGTAACATATTCTAACCCAAAATAACTTTATACAAGCCATTTATAGCCTCAAAGCATTGGTTGTGGGTTCTTATCCCATTTGGGACCAAATTTCAATAAGTCTTTCTTCACACTTCTAAACATTCTTCATCCATCTCTAGGGCTTGTAATCAATCAAATTCATTGTATTATAACATATTCTAACCCAAAATAACTTTATACAAGCCATTTACTGTCTCAAAGCATTGGTTGTGGGTTCTTATCCCATTTGGGACCAGATTTCAATAATTCTTTCTTCACACTTCTAAACATTCTTCATCCATCTCTAGGACTTGTAATCAATCAAATTCATTGTATTATAACATAATATAACCAAAAATAACTTTATACAAGCCATTTACAGCCTCAAAGCATTGGTTGTGGGTTCTTATCCCATTTGGGACCAAATTTCAACAAGTCTTTCTTCACAGTTCTAAAGATTCTTCATCCATCTCTAGCACTTGTAATCAATAAAAGTAATTGTATAGTAACATATTCTAACCCAAAATAACTTTATACAAGCCATTTATAGCCTCAAAGCATTGGTTGTGGGTTCTTATCCCATTTGGGACCAAATTTCAATAAGTCTTTCTTCACACTTCTAAACATTCTTCATCCATCTCTAGGGCTTGTAATCAATCAAATTCATTGTATTATAACATATTCTAACCTAAAATAACTTTATACAAGCCATTTACTGCCTCAAAGCATTGGTTGTGGGTTTTTATCCCATTTGGGACCAAATTTCAACAAGTCTTTCTTCACACTTCTAAACATTCTTCATCCATCTCTAGGACTTGTAATCAATCAAATTCATTGTATTATAACATAATCTAACTCAAAATAACTTTATACAAGCCATTTACTGCCTCAAAGCATTGGTTGTGGGTTCTTATCCCATTTGGGACAAGATTTCAATAAGTCTTTCTTCACACTTCTAAACATTCTTCATCCATCTCTAGGGCTTGTAATCAATCAAATTCATTGTATTATAACATATTCTAACCCGAAATAACTTTATACAAGCCATTTACAGCCTCAAAGCATTGGTTGTGGGTTCTTATCCCATTTGGGACCAGATTTCAATAAGTCTTTCTTCACACTTCTAAACATTCTTCATCCATCTCTAGGACTTGTAATCAATCAAATTCATTGTATTATAACATATTCTAACCAAAAATAACTTTATACAAGCCATTTACAGCCTCAAAGCATTGGTTGTGGGTTCTTATCCCATTTGGGACCAGATTTCAATAATTCTTTCTTCACACTTCTAAACATTCTTCATCCATCTCTAGGACTTGTAATCAATCAAATTCATTGTATTATAACATAATATAACCAAAAATAACTTTATACAAGCCATTTACAGCCTCAAAGCATTGGTTGTGGGTTCTTATCCCATTTGGGACCAAATTTCAACAAGTCTTTCTTCACAGTTCTAAAGATTCTTCATCCATCTCTAGCACTTGTAATCAATAAAAGTAATTGTATAGTAACATATTCTAACCCAAAATAACTTTATACAAGCCATTTATAGCCTCAAAGCATTGGTTGTGGGTTCTTATCCCATTTGGGACCAAATTTCAATAAGTCTTTCTTCACACTTCTAAACATTCTTCATCCATCTCTAGGGCTTGTAATCAATCAAATTCATTGTATTATAACATATTCTAACCTAAAATAACTTTATACAAGCCATTTACTGCCTCAAAGCATTGGTTGTGGGTTTTTATCCCATTTGGGACCAAATTTCAACAAGTCTTTCTTCACACTTCTAAACATTCTTCATCCATCTCTAGGACTTGTAATCAATCAAATTCATTGTATTATAACATAATCTAACTCAAAATAACTTTATACAAGCCATTTACTGCCTCAAAGCATTGGTTGTGGGTTCTTATCCCATTTGGGACAAGATTTCAATAAGTCTTTCTTCACACTTCTAAACATTCTTCATCCATCTCTAGGGCTTGTAATCAATCAAATTCATTGTATTATAACATATTCTAACCCGAAATAACTTTATACAAGCCATTTACAGCCTCAAAGCATTGGTTGTGGGTTCTTATCCCATTTGGGACCAGATTTCAATAAGTCTTTCTTCACACTTCTAAACATTCTTCATCCATCTCTAGGACTTGTAATCAATCAAATTCATTGTATTATAACATATTCTAACCAAAAATAACTTTATACAAGCCATTTACAGCCTCAAAGCATTGGTTGTGGGTTCTTATCCCATTTGGGACCAAATTTCAACAAGTCTTTCTTCACACTTCTAAAGATTCTTCATCCTTCTCTAGCACTTGTAATCAATCAAATTCATTGTATTATAACATATTCTAACCAAAAATAACTTTATACAAGCCATTTACAGCCTCAAAGCATTGGTTGTGGGTTTTTATCCCATTGGGGACCAAATTTCAACAAGTCTTTCTTCACAGTTCTAAAGATTCTTCATCCATCTCTAGCACTTTTAATCAATAAAATTAATTGTATAGTAACATATTCTAACCCAAAATAACTTTATACAAGCCATTTATAGCCTCAAAGCATTGGTTGTGGGTTCTTATCCCATTTGGGACCAAATTTCAATAAGTCTTTCTTCACACTTCTAAACATTCTTCATCCATCTCTAGGGCTTGTAATCAATCAAATTCATTGTATTATAACATATTCTAACCCAAAATAACTTTATACAAGCCATTTACAGCCTCAAAGCATTGGTTGTGGGTTCTTATCCCATTTGGGACCAAATTTCAACAAGTCTTTCTTCACACTTCTAAACATTCTTCATCCATCTCTAGGGCTTGTAATCAATCAAATTCATTGTATTATAACATATTCTAACCCAAAATAACTTTATACAATCCATTTCCAGCCTCAAAGCATTGGTTGTGGGTTCTTATCCCATTTGGGACCAAATTTCAACAAGTCTTTCTTCACACTTCTAAAGATTCTTCATCCATCTCTAGCACTTGTAATCAATCAAATTCATTGTATTATAACATATTCTAACCAAAAATAACTTTATACAAGCCATTTACAGCCTCAAAGCATTGGTTGTGGGTTTTTATCCCATTGGGGACCAAATTTCAACAAGTCTTTCTTCACAGTTCTAAAGATTCTTCATCCATCTCTAGCACTTGTAATCAATAAAATTAATTGTATAGTAACATATTCTAACCCAAAATAACTTTATACAAGCCATTTATAGCCTCAAAGCATTGGTTGTGGGTTCTTATCCCATTTGGGACCAAATTTCAATAAGTCTTTCTTCACACTTCTAAACATTCTTCATCCATCTCTAGGGCTTGTAATCAATCAAATTCATTGTATTATAACATATTCTAACCCAAAATAACTTTATACAAGCCATTTACTGTCTCAAAGCATTGGTTGTGGGTTCTTATCCCATTTGGGACCAGATTTCAATAATTCTTTCTTCACACTTCTAAACATTCTTCATCCATCTCTAGGACTTGTAATCAATCAAATTCATTGTATTATAACATAATATAACCAAAAATAACTTTATACAAGCCATTTACAGCCTCAAAGCATTGGTTGTGGGTTCTTATCCCATTTGGGACCAAATTTCAACAAGTCTTTCTTCACAGTTCTAAAGATTCTTCATCCATCTCTAGCACTTGTAATCAATAAAAGTAATTGTATAGTAACATATTCTAACCCAAAATAACTTTATACAAGCCATTTATAGCCTCAAAGCATTGGTTGTGGGTTCTTATCCCATTTGGGACCAAATTTCAATAAGTCTTTCTTCACACTTCTAAACATTCTTCATCCATCTCTAGGGCTTGTAATCAATCAAATTCATTGTATTATAACATATTCTAACCTAAAATAACTTTATACAAGCCATTTACTGCCTCAAAGCATTGGTTGTGGGTTTTTATCCCATTTGGGACCAAATTTCAACAAGTCTTTCTTCACACTTCTAAACATTCTTCGTCCATCTCTAGGACTTGTAATCAATCAAATTCATTGTATTATAACATATTCTAACCCAAAATAACTTTATACAAGCCATTTACTGCCTCAAAGCATTGGTTGTGGGTTCTTATCCCATTTGGGACCAGATTTCAATAAGTCTTTCTTCACACTTCTAAACATTCTTCATCCATCTCTAGGACTTGTAATCAATCAAATTCATTGTATTATAACATATTCTAACCAAAAATAACTTTATACAAGCCATTTACAGCCTCAAAGCATTGGTTGTGGGTTCTTATCCCATTTGGGACCAAATTTCAACAAGTCTTTCTTCACAGTTCTAAAGATTCTTCATCCATCTCTAGCACTTGTAATCAATAAAATTAATTGTATAATAACATATTCTAACCCAAAATAACTTTATACAAGCCATTTACAGCCTCAAAGCATTGGTTGTGGGTTCTTATCCCATTTGGGACCAAATTTCAACAAGTCTTTCTTCACACTTCTAAACATTCTTCATCCATCTCTAGCGCTTGTAATCAATCAAATTCATTGTATTATAACATATTCTAACCCAAAATAACTTTATACAAGCCATTTACTGCCTCAAAGCATTGGTTGTGGGTTCTTTTCCCATTTGGGACCAGATTTCAATAAGTCTGTCTTCACACTTTTAAATATTCTTCATCCATCTCTAGGGCTTGTAATCAATCAAATTCATTGTATTATAACATATTCTAACCCAAAATAACTTTATAGAATCCATTTACAGCCTCAAAGCATTGGTTGTGGGTTTTTATCCCATTTGGGACCAAATTTCAATAAGTCTTTCTTCACACTTCTAAACATTCTTCATCCATCTCTAGGACTTTTAATCAATCAAATACATTGTATTATAACATATTCTAACCCAAAATAACTTTATACAAGCCATTTACTACCTCAAAGCATTGGTTGTGGGTTCTTATCCCATTTGGGACCAGATTTCAATAAGTCTTTCTTCACACTTCTAAACATTCTTCATCCATCTCTAGGACTTGTAATCAATCAAATTCATTGTATTATAACATATTCTAACCAAAAATAACTTTATACAAGCCATTTACAGCCTCAAAGCATTGGTTGTGGGTTCTTATCCCATTTGGGACCAAATTTCAACAAGTCTTTCTTCACACTTCTAAAGATTCTTCATCCTTCTCTAGCACTTGTAATCAATCAAATTCATTGTATTATAACATATTCTAACCAAAAATAACTTTATACAAGCCATTTACAGCCTCAAAGCATTGGTTGTGGGTTTTTATCCCATTGGGGACCAAATTTCAACAAGTCTTTCTTCACAGTTCTAAAGATTCTTCATCCATCTCTAGCACTTGTAATCAATAAAATTAATTGTATAGTAATATATTCTAACCCAAAATAACTTTATACAAGCCATTTATAGCCTCAAAGCATTGGTTGTGGGTTCTTATCCCATTTGGGACCAAATTTCAATAAGTCTTTCTTCACACTTCTAAACATTCTTCATCCATCTCTAGGGCTTGTAATCAATCAAATTCATTGTATTATAACATATTCTAACCCAAAATAACTTTATACAAGCCATTTACTGCCTCAAAGCATTGGTTGTGGGTTCTTATCCCATTTGGGACCAGATTTCAATAAGTCTTTCTTCACACTTCTAAACATTCTTCATCCATCTCTAGGACTTGTAATCAATCAAATTCATTGTATTATAACATAATATAACCAAAAATAACTTTATACAAGCCATTTACAGCCTCAAAGCATTGGTTGTGGGTTCTTATCCCATTTGGGACCAAATTTCAACAAGTCTTTCTTCACAGTTCTAAAGATTCTTCATCCATCTCTAGCACTTGTAATCAATAAAAGTAATTGTATAGTAACATATTCTAACCCAAAATAACTTTATACAAGCCATTTATAGCCTCAAAGCATTGGTTGTGGGTTCTTATCCCATTTGGGACCAAATTTCAATGTCTTTCTTCACACTTCTAAACATTCTTCATCCATCTCTAGGGCTTGTAATCAATCAAATTCATTGTATTATAACATATTCTAACCAAAAATAACTTTATACAAGCCATTTACAGCCTCAAAGCATTGGTTGTGGGTTCTTATCCCATTTGGGACCAAATATCAACAAGTCTTTCTTCACAGTTCTAAAGATTCTTCATCCATCTCTAGCACTTGTAATCAATAAAATTAATTGTATAATAACATATTCTAACCCAAAATAACTTTATACAAGCCATTTACAGCCTCAAAGCATTGGTTGTGGGTTCTTATCCCATTTGGGACCAAATTTCAACAAGTCTTTCTTCACACTTCTAAACATTCTTCATCCATCTCTAGCGCTTGTAATCAATCAAATTCATTGTATTATAACATATTCTAACCCAAAATAACTTTATACAAGCCATTTACTGCCTCAAAGCATTGGTTGTGGGTTCTTATCCCATTTGGGACCAAATTTCAATAAGTCTTTCTTCACACTTCTAAACATTCTTCATCCATCTCTAGGGCTTGTAATCAATCAAATTCATTGTATTATAACATATTCTAACCTAAAATAACTTTATACAAGCCATTTACTGCCTCAAAGCATTGGTTGTGGGTTTTTATCCCATTTGGGATCAAATTTCAACAAGTCTTTCTTCACACTTCTAAACATTCTTCATCCATCTCTAGGACTTGTAATCAATCAAATTCATTGTATTATAACATATTCTAACCCAAAATAACTTTATACAAGCCATTTACTGCCTCAAAGCATTGGTTGTGGGTTCTTATCCCATTTGGGACCAGATTTCAATAAGTCTTTCTTCACACTTCTAAACATTCTTCATCCATCTCTAGGACTTGTAATCAATCAAATTCATTGTATTATAACATAATATAACCAAAAATAACTTTATACAAGCCATTTACAGCCTCAAAGCATTGGTTGTGGGTTCTTATCCCATTTGGGACCAAATTTCAACAAGTCTTTCTTCACAGTTCTAAAGATTCTTCATCCATCTCTAGCACTTGTAATCAATAAAAGTAATTGTATAGTAACATATTCTAACCCAAAATAACTTTATACAAGCCATTTATAGCCTCAAAGCATTGGTTGTGGGTTCTTATCCCATTTGGGACCAAATTTCAATAAGTCTTTCTTCACACTTCTAAACATTCTTCATCCATCTCTAGGGCTTGTAATCAATCAAATTCATTGTATTATAACATATTCTAACCAAAAATAACTTTATACAAGCCATTTACAGCCTCAAAGCATTGGTTGTGGGTTCTTATCCCATTTGGGACCAAATTTCAACAAGTCTTTCTTCACAGTTCTAAAGATTCTTCATCCATCTCTAGCACTTGTAATCAATAAAATTAATTGTATAATAACATATTCTAACCCAAAATAACTTTATACAAGCCATTTACAGCCTCAAAGCATTGGTTGTGGGTTCTTATCCCATTTGGGACCAAATTTCAACAAGTCTTTCTTCACACTTCTAAACATTCTTCATCCATATCTAGCGCTTGTAATCAATCAAATTCATTGTATTATAACATATTCTAACCCAAAATAACTTTATACAAGCCATTTACTGCCTCAAAGCATTGGTTGTGGGTTCTTATCCCATTTGGGACCATATTTCAATAAGTCTGTCTTCACACTTTTAAATATTCTTCATCCATCTCTAGGGCTTGTAATCAATCAAATTCATTGTATTATAACATATTCTAACCCAAAATAACTTTATAGAATCCATTTACAGCCTCAAAGCATTGGTTGTGGGTTTTTATCCCATTTGGGACCAAATTTCAATAAGTCTTTCTTCACACTTCTAAACATTCTTCATCCATCTCTAGGACTTTTAATCAATCAAATACATTGTATTATAACATATTCTAACCCAAAATAACTTTATACAAGCCATTTACTGCCTCAAAGCATTGGTTGTGGGTTCTTATCCCATTTGGGACCAGATTTCAATAAGTCTTTCTTCACACTTCTAAACATTCTTCATCCATCTCTAGGACTTGTAATCAATCAAATTCATTGTATTATAACATAATATAACCGAAAATAACTTTATACAAGCCATTTACAGCCTCAAAGCATTGGTCGTGGGTTCTTATCCCATTTGGGACCATATTTCAACAAGTCTTTCTTCACACTTCTAAACATTCTTCATCCATCTCTAGCGCTTGTAATCAATCAAATTCATTGTATTATAACATATTCTAACCAAAAATAACTTTATACAAGCCATTTACTGCCTCAAAGCATTGGTTGTGGGTTCTTATCCCATTTGGGACCAGATTTCAATAAGTCTTTCTTCACACTTCTAAACATTCTTCATCCATCTCTAGGGCTTGTAATCAATCAAATTCATTGTATTATAACATATTCTAACCCAAAATAACTTTATACAATCCATTTTCAGCCTCAAAGCATTGGTTGTGGGTTCTTATCCCATTTGGGACCAAATTTCAACAAGTCTTTCTTCACACTTCTAAACATTCTTCATTCATCTCTAGCGCGTGTAATCAATCAAATTCATTGTATTATAACATATTCTAACCCAAAATAACTTTATACAAGCCATTTACTGCCTCAAAGTATTGGTTGTGGGTTTTTATCCCATTTGGGACCAAATTTCAATAAGTCTTTCTTCACACTTCTAAACATTCTTCATCCATCTCTAGGACTTTTAATCAATCAAATACATTGTATTATAACATATTCTAACCCAAAATAACTTTATACAAGCTATTTACTGCCTCAAAGCATTGGTTGTGGGTTCTTATCCCATTTGGGAGCAGATTTCAATAAGTCTTTCTTCACACTTCTAAACATTCTTCATCCATCTCTAGGACTTGTAATCAATCAAATTCATTGTATTATAACATAATATAACCGAAAATAGCTTTATACAAGCCATTTACAGCCTCAAAACGTTGGTTGTGGGTTCTTATCCCATTTGGGACCAAATTTCAATAAGTCTTTCTTCACACTTCTAACCATTCTTCATCCATCTCTAGGACTTTTCATCAATCAAATTCATTGTATTATAACATATTCTAACAAAAAATAACTTTATACAATCTATTTACAGCCTCAAAGCATTGGTTGTGGGTTCTTATCCCATTTGGGACCAGATTTCAATAAGTCTTTCTTCACATTTCTAAACATTCTTCATCCATCTCTAGGGCTTGTAATCAATCAAATTCATTGTATTATAACATATTCTAACCCAAAATAACTTTATACAAGCCATTTACTGCCTCAAAGCATTGGTTGTGGGTTCTTATCCCATTTGGGACCAGATTTCAATAAGTCTTTCTTCACACTTCTAAACATTCTTCATCCATCTCTAGGGCTTCTAATCAATCAAATTCATTGTATTATAACATATTCTAACCCAAAATTATTTTATACAAGCCATTTACAGCCTCAAAGCATTGGTTGTGGGTTCTTATCCAATTTGGGACCAAATTTCAATAAGTCTTTCTTCACACTTCTAAACATTCTTCATCCATCTCTAGGACTTTTCATCAATCAAATTCATTGTATTATAACATATTCTAATAAAAAATAACTTTATACAATCTATTTACAGCCTCAAAGCATTGGTTGTGGGTTCTTATCCCATTTGGGACCAGATTTCAATAAGTCTTTCTTCACACTTCTAAACATTCTTCATCCCTAGGGCTTGTAATCAATGAAATTCATTGTATTATAACATATTCTAACCCAAAATAACTTTATACAAGCCATTTACTGCCTCAAAGCATTGGTTGTGGGTTCTTATCCTATTTGGGACCAGATTTCAATAAGTCTTTCTTCACACTTCTAAACATTCTTCATCCATCTCTAGGGCTTCTAATCAATCAAATTCATTGTATTATAACATATTCTAACCCAAAATTATTTTATACAAGCCATTTACAGCCTCAAAGCATTGGTCGTGGGTTCTTATCCCATTTGCGACCATATTTCAACAAGTCTTTCTTCACACTTCTAAACATTCTTCATTCATCTCTAGCGCTTGTAATCAATCAAATTCATTGTATTATAACATATTCTAACCCAAAATAACTTTATACAAGCCATTTACTGCCTCAAAGCATTGGTTGTGGGTTCTTATCCCATTTGGGACCAGATTTCAATAAGTCTGTCTTCACACTTCTAAATATTCTTCATCCATCTCTAGGGCTTGTAATCAATCAAATTCATTGTATTATAACATATTCTAACCCAAAATAACTTTATAGAATCCATTTACAGCCTCAAAGCATTGGTTGTGGGTTCTTATCCCATTTGGGACCAAATTTCAACAAGTCTTTCTTCACACTTCTAAACATTCTTCATCCATCTCTAGTGCTTGTAATCAATCAAATTCATTGTATTATAACATATTCTAACCCAAAATAACTTTATACAATCCATTTCCAGCCTCAAAGCATTGGTTGTGGGTTCTTATCCCATTTGGGACCAAATTTCAACAAGTCTTTCTTCACACTTCTAAAGATTCTTTATCCATCTCTAGCACTTGTAATCAATCAAATTCATTGTATTATAACATATTCTAACCAAAAATAACTTTATACAAGCCTTTTACAGCCTCAGAGCATTGGTTGTGGGTTCTTATCCCATTGGGGACCAAATTTCAACAAGTCTTTCTTCACAGTTCTAAAGATTCTTCATCCATCTCTAGCACTTGTAATCAATAAAATTAATAGTATAATAACATATTCTAACCCAAAATAACTTTATACAAGCCATTTACAGCCTCAAAGCATTGGTTGTGGGTTCTTATCCCATTTGGGACCAAATTTCAATAAGTCTTTCTTCACACTTCTAAACATTCTTCATCCATCTCTAGGACTTTTAATCAATCAAATACATTGTATTATAACATATTCTAACCCAAAATAACTTTATACAAGCCATTTACTGCCTCAAAGCATTGGTTGTGAGTTCTTATCCCATTTGGGACCAGATTTCAATAAGTCTTTCTTCACACTTCTAAACATTCTTCATCCATCTCTAGGACTTGTAATCAATCAAATTCATTGTATTATAACATAATATAACCGAAAATAACTTTATACAAGCCATTTACAGCCTCAAAGCATTGGTTGTGGGTTGTTATCCCATTTGGGACCAAATTTCAACAAGTCTTTCTTCACAGTTCTAAAGATTCTTCATCCATCTCTAGCACTTGTAATCAATTAAATTAATTGTATAGTAACATATTCTAACCCAAAATAACTTTATACAAGCCATTTATAGCCTCAAAGCATTGGTTGTGGGTTCTTATCCCATTTGGGACCGAATTTCAATAAGTCTTTCTTCACACTTCTAAACATTCTTCATCCATCTCTAGGGCTTGTAATCAATCAAATTCATTGTAGTATAACATATTCTAACCTAAAATAACTTTATACAAGCCATTTACTGCCTCAAAGCATTGGTTGTGGGTTTTTATCCCATTTGGGACCAAATTTCAACAAGTCTTTCTTCACACTTCTAAACATTCTTCATCCATCTCTAGGACTTGTAATCAATCAAATTCATTGTATTATAACATATTCTAACCCAAAATAAATTTATACAAGCCATTTACTGCCTCAAAGCATTGGTTGTGGGTTCTTATCCCATTTGGGACCAGATTTCAATAAGTCTTTCTTCACACTTCTAAACATTCTTCATCCATCTCTAGGGCTTCTAATCAATCAAATTCATTGTATTATAACATGTTCTAACCCAAAATAATTTTATACAAGCCATTTACAGCCTCAAAGCATTGGTCGTGGGTTCTTATCCCATTTGGGACCATATTTCAACAAGTCTTTCTTCACACTTCTAAACATTCTTCATCCATCTCTAGCGCTTGTAATCAATCAAATTCATTGTATTATAACATATTCTAACCCAAAATAACTTTATACAAGCCATTTACTGCCTCAAAGCAGTGGTTGTGGGTTCTTATCCCATTTGGGACCAGATTTCAATAAGTCTTTCTTCACACTTCTAAACATTCTTCATCCATCTCTAGGGCTTGTAATCAATCAAATTCATTGTATTATAACATATTCTAACCCAAAATAACTTTATACAATCCATTTTCAGCCTCAAAGCATTGGTTGTGGGTTCTTATCCCATTTGGGACCAAATTTCAACAAGTCTTTCTTCACACTTCTAAACATTCTTCATTCATCTCTAGCGCTTGTAATCAATCAAATTCATTGTATTATAACATATTCTAACCCAAAATAACTTTATACAAGCCATTTACTGCCTCAAAGCATTGGTTGTGGGTTCTTATCCCATTTGGGACCAAATTTCAATAAGTTTTTCTTCACACTTCTAAACATTCTTCATCCATCTCTAGGACTTTTAATCAATCAAATATATTGTATTATAACATATTCTAACCCAAAATAACTTTATACAAGCCATTTACTGCCTCAAAGCATTGGTTGTGGGTTCTTATCCCATTTGGGAGCAGATTTCAATAAGTCTTTCTTCACACTTCTAAACATTCTTCATCCATCTCTAGGGCTTGTAATCAATCAAATTCATTGTATTATAACATATTCTAACCCAAAATAACTTTATACAAGCCATTTACTGCCTCAAAGCATTGGTTGTAGGTTCTTATCCCATTTGGGACCAGATTTCAATAAGTCTTTCTTCACACTTCTAAACATTCTTCATCCATCTCTAGGGCTTCTAATCAATCAAATTCATTGTATTATAACATATTCTAACCCAAAATTATTTTATACAAGCCATTTACAGCCTCAAAGCATTGGTTGTGGGTTCTTATCCCATTTGGGACCAAATTTCAATAAGTCTTTCTTCACACTTCTAAACATTCTTCATCCATCTCTAGGACTTTTCATCAATCAAATTCATTGTATTATAACATATTCTAACAAAAAATAACTTTATACAATCTATTTACAGCCTCAAAGCATTGGTTGTGGGTTCTTATCCCATTTGGGACCAGATTTCAATAAGTCTTTCTTCACACTTCTAAACATTCTTCATCCATCTCTAGGGCTTGTAATCAATCAAATTCATTGTATTATAACATATTCTAACCCAAAATAACTTTATACAAGCCATTTACTGCCTCAAAGCATTGGTTGTGGGTTCTTATCCCATTTGGGACCAGATTTCAATAAGTCTTTCTTCACACTTCTAAACATTCTTCATCCATCTCTAGGGCTTCTAATCAATCAAATTCATTGTATTATAACATATTCTAACCCAAAATTATTTTATACAAACCATTTACAGCCTCAAAGCATTGGTCGTGGGTTCTTATCCCATTTGCGACCATATTTCAACAAGTCTTTCTTCACACTTCTAAACATTCTTCATCCATCTCTAGCGCTTGTAATCAATCAAATTCATTGTATTATAACATATTCTAACCCAAAATAACTTTATACAAGCCATTTACTGCCTCAAAGCATTGGTTGTGGGTTCTTATCCCATTTGGGACCAGATTTCAATAAGTCTTTCTTCGCACTTCTAAATATTCTTCATCCATCTCTAGGGCTTGTAATCAATCAAATTCATTGTATTATAACATATTCTAACCCAAAATAACTTTATAGAATCCATTTACAGCCTCAAAGCATTGGTTGTGGGTTCTTATCCCATTTGGGACCAAATTTCAACAAGTCTTTCTTCACACTTCTAAACATTCTTCATCCATCTCTAGGGCTTGTAATCAATCAAATTCATTGTATTATAACATATTCTAACCCAAAATAACTTTATACAATCCATTTCCAGCCTCAAAGCATTGGTTGTGGGTTCTTATCCCATTTGGGACCAAATTTCAACAAGTCTTTCTTCACACTTCTAAAGATTCTTCATCCATCTCTAGCACTTGTAATCAATCAAATTCATTGTATTATAACATATTCTAACCAAAAATAACTTTATACAAGCCATTTACAGCCTCAAAGCATTGGTTGTGGGTTCTTATCCCATTGGGGACCAAATTTCAACAAGTCTTTCTTCACAGTTCTAAAGATTCTTCATCCATCTCTAGCACTTGTAATCAATAAAATTAATTGTATAATAACATATTCTAACCCAAAATAACTTTATACAAGCCATTTATAGCCTCAAAGCATTGGTTGTGGGTTCTTATCCCATTTGGGACCAAATTTCAATAAGTCTTTCTTCACACTTCTAAACATTCTTCATCCATCTCTAGGACTTTTAATCAATCAAATACATTGTATTATAACATATTCTAACCCAAAATAACTTTATACAAGCCATTTACTGCCTCAAAGCATTGGTTGTGGGTTCTTATCCCATTTGGGACCAGATTTCAATAAGTCTTTCTTCACACTTCTAAACATTCTTCATCCATCTCTAGGACTTGTAATCAATCAAATTCATTGTATTATAACATAATATAACCGAAAATAACTTTATACAAGCCATTTACAGCCTCAAAGCATTGGTTGTGGGTTCTTATCCCATTTGGGACCAAATTTCAACAAGTCTTTCTTCACACTTCTAAAGATTCTTCATCCATCTCTAGCACTTGTAATCAATCAAATTCATTGTATTATAACATATTCTAACCAAAAATAACTTTATACAAGCCATTTACAGCCTCAAAGCATTGGTTGTGGGTTCTTATCCCATTGGGGACCAAATTTCAACAAGTCTTTCTTCACAGTTCTAAAGATTCTTCATCCATCTCTAGCACTTGTAATCAATAAAATTAATTGTATAATAACATATTCTAACCCAAAATAACTTTATACAAGCCATTTATAGCCTCAAAGCATTGGTTGTGGGTTCTTATCCCATTTGGGACCAAATTTCAATAAGTCTTTCTTCACACTTCTAAACATTCTTCATCCATCTCTAGGACTTTTAATCAATCAAATACATTGTATTATAACATATTCTAACCCAAAATAACTTTATACAAGCCATTTACTGCCTCAAAGCATTGGTTGTGGGTTCTTATCCCATTTGGGACCAGATTTCAATAAGTCTTTCTTCACACTTCTAAACATTCTTCATCTATCTCTAGGACTTGTAATCAATCAAATTCATTGTATTATAACATAATATAACCGAAAATAACTTTATACAAGCCATTTACAGTCTCAAAGCATTGGTTGTGGGTTCTTATCCCATTTGGGACCAGATTTCAATAAGTCTGTCTTCACACTTTTAAATATTCTTCATCCATCTCTAGGGCTTGTAATCAATCAAATTCATTGTATTATAACATATTCTAACCCAAAATAACTTTATAGAATCCATTTACAGCCTTAAAGCATTGGTTGTGGGTTTTTATCCCATTTGGGACCAAATTTCAATAAGTCTTTCTTCACACTTCTAAACATTCTTCATCCATCTCTAGGACTTTTAATCAATCAAATACATTGTATTATAACATATTCTAACCCAAAATAACTTTATACAAGCCATTTACTGCCTCAAAGCATTGGTTGTGAGTTCTTATCCCATTTGGGACCAGATTTCAATAAGTCTTTCTTCACACTTCTAAACATTCTTCATCCATCTCTAGGACTTGTAATCAATCAAATTCATTGTATTATAACATAATATAACCGAAAATAACTTTATACAAGCCATTTACAGCCTCAAAGCATTGGTTGTGGGTTGTTATCCCATTTGGGACCAAATTTCAACAAGTCTTTCTTCACAGTTCTAAAGATTCTTCATCCATCTCTAGCACTTGTAATCAATTAAATTAATTGTATAGTAACATATTCTAACCCAAAATAACTTTATACAAGCCATTTACTGCCTCAAAGCATTGGTTGTGGGTTCTTATCCCATTTGGGACCGAATTTCAATAAGTCTTTCTTCACACTTCTAAACATTCTTCATCCATCTCTAGGGCTTGTAATCAATCAAATTCATTGTAGTATAACATATTCTAACCTAAAATAACTTTATACAAGCCATTTACTGCCTCAAAGCATTGGTTGTGGGTTTTTATTCCATTTGGGACCAAATTTCAACAAGTCTTTCTTCACACTTCTAAACATTCTTCATCCATCTCTAGGACTTGTAATCAATCAAATTCATTGTATTATAACATATTCTAACCCAAAATAAATTTATACAAGCCATTTACTGCCTCAAAGCATTGGTTGTGGGTTCTTATCCCATTTGGGACCAGATTTCAATAAGTCTTTCTTCACACTTCTAAACATTCTTCATCCATCTCTAGGGCTTCTAATCAATCAAATTCATTGTATTATAACATGTTCTAACCCAAAATAATTTTATACAAGCCATTTACAGCCTCAAAGCATTGGTCGTGGGTTCTTATCCCATTTGGGACCATATTTCAACAAGTCTTTCTTCACACTTCTAAACATTCTTCATCCATCTCTAGCGCTTGTAATCAATCAAATTCATTGTATTATAACATATTCTAACCCAAAATAACTTTATACAAGCCATTTACTGCCTCAAAGCAGTGGTTGTGGGTTCTTATCCCATTTGGGACCAGATTTCAATAAGTCTTTCTTCACACTTCTAAACATTCTTCATCCATCTCTAGGGCTTGTAATCAATCAAATTCATTGTATTATAACATATTCTAACCCAAAATAACTTTATACAATCCATTTTCAGCCTCAAAGCATTGGTTGTGGGTTCTTATCCCATTTGGGACCAAATTTCAACAAGTCTTTCTTCACACTTCTAAACATTCTTCATTCATCTCTAGCGCTTGTAATCAATCAAATTCATTGTATTATAACATATTCTAACCCAAAATAACTTTATACAAGCCATTTACTGCCTCAAAGCATTGGTTGTGGGTTCTTATCCCATTTGGGACCAAATTTCAATAAGTTTTTCTTCACACTTCTAAACATTCTTCATCCATCTCTAGGACTTTTAATCAATCAAATATATTGTATTATAACATATTCTAACCCAAAATAACTTTATACAAGCCATTTACTGCCTCAAAGCATTGGTTGTGGGTTCTTATCCCATTTGGGAGCAGATTTCAATAAGTCTTTCTTCACACTTCTAAACATTCTTCATCCATCTCTAGGGCTTGTAATCAATCAAATTCATTGTATTATAACATATTCTAACCCAAAATAACTTTATACAAGCCATTTACTGCCTCAAAGCATTGGTTGTAGGTTCTTATCCCATTTGGGACCAGATTTCAATAAGTCTTTCTTCACACTTCTAAACATTCTTCATCCATCTCTAGGGCTTCTAATCAATCAAATTCATTGTATTATAACATATTCTAACCCAAAATTATTTTATACAAGCCATTTACAGCCTCAAAGCATTGGTTGTGGGTTCTTATCCCATTTGGGACCAAATTTCAATAAGTCTTTCTTCACACTTCTAAACATTCTTCATCCATCTCTAGGACTTTTCATCAATCAAATTCATTGTATTATAACATATTCTAACAAAAAATAACTTTATACAATCTATTTACAGCCTCAAAGCATTGGTTGTGGGTTCTTATCCCATTTGGGACCAGATTTCAATAAGTCTTTCTTCACACTTCTAAACATTCTTCATCCATCTCTAGGGCTTGTAATCAATCAAATTCATTGTATTATAACATATTCTAACCCAAAATAACTTTATACAAGCCATTTACTGCCTCAAAGCATTGGTTGTGGGTTCTTATCCCATTTGGGACCAGATTTCAATAAGTCTTTCTTCACACTTCTAAACATTCTTCATCCATCTCTAGGGCTTCTAATCAATCAAATTCATTGTATTATAACATATTCTAACCCAAAATTATTTTATACAAACCATTTACAGCCTCAAAGCATTGGTCGTGGGTTCTTATCCCATTTGCGACCATATTTCAACAAGTCTTTCTTCACACTTCTAAACATTCTTCATCCATCTCTAGCGCTTGTAATCAATCAAATTCATTGTATTATAACATATTCTAACCCAAAATAACTTTATACAAGCCATTTACTGCCTCAAAGCATTGGTTGTGGGTTCTTATCCCATTTGGGACCAGATTTCAATAAGTCTTTCTTCGCACTTCTAAATATTCTTCATCCATCTCTAGGGCTTGTAATCAATCAAATTCATTGTATTATAACATATTCTAACCCAAAATAACTTTATAGAATCCATTTACAGCCTCAAAGCATTGGTTGTGGGTTCTTATCCCATTTGGGACCAAATTTCAACAAGTCTTTCTTCACACTTCTAAACATTCTTCATCCATCTCTAGGGCTTGTAATCAATCAAATTCATTGTATTATAACATATTCTAACCCAAAATAACTTTATACAATCCATTTCCAGCCTCAAAGCATTGGTTGTGGGTTCTTATCCCATTTGGGACCAAATTTCAACAAGTCTTTCTTCACACTTCTAAAGATTCTTCATCCATCTCTAGCACTTGTAATCAATCAAATTCATTGTATTATAACATATTCTAACCAAAAATAACTTTATACAAGCCATTTACAGCCTCAAAGCATTGGTTGTGGGTTCTTATCCCATTGGGGACCAAATTTCAACAAGTCTTTCTTCACAGTTCTAAAGATTCTTCATCCATCTCTAGCACTTGTAATCAATAAAATTAATTGTATAATAACATATTCTAACCCAAAATAACTTTATACAAGCCATTTATAGCCTCAAAGCATTGGTTGTGGGTTCTTATCCCATTTGGGACCAAATTTCAATAAGTCTTTCTTCACACTTCTAAACATTCTTCATCCATCTCTAGGACTTTTAATCAATCAAATACATTGTATTATAACATATTCTAACCCAAAATAACTTTATACAAGCCATTTACTGCCTCAAAGCATTGGTTGTGGGTTCTTATCCCATTTGGGACCAGATTTCAATAAGTCTTTCTTCACACTTCTAAACATTCTTCATCCATCTCTAGGACTTGTAATCAATCAAATTCATTGTATTATAACATAATATAACCGAAAATAACTTTATACAAGCCATTTACAGCCTCAAAGCATTGGTTGTGGGTTCTTATCCCATTTGGGACCAAATTTCAACAAGTCTTTCTTCACACTTCTAAAGATTCTTCATCCATCTCTAGCACTTGTAATCAATCAAATTCATTGTATTATAACATATTCTAACCAAAAATAACTTTATACAAGCCATTTACAGCCTCAAAGCATTGGTTGTGGGTTCTTATCCCATTGGGGACCAAATTTCAACAAGTCTTTCTTCACAGTTCTAAAGATTCTTCATCCATCTCTAGCACTTGTAATCAATAAAATTAATTGTATAATAACATATTCTAACCCAAAATAACTTTATACAAGCCATTTATAGCCTCAAAGCATTGGTTGTGGGTTCTTATCCCATTTGGGACCAAATTTCAATAAGTCTTTCTTCACACTTCTAAACATTCTTCATCCATCTCTAGGACTTTTAATCAATCAAATACATTGTATTATAACATATTCTAACCCAAAATAACTTTATACAAGCCATTTACTGCCTCAAAGCATTGGTTGTGGGTTCTTATCCCATTTGGGACCAGATTTCAATAAGTCTTTCTTCACACTTCTAAACATTCTTCATCCATCTCTAGGACTTGTAATCAATCAAATTCATTGTATTATAACATAATATAACCGAAAATAACTTTATACAAGCCATTTACAGTCTCAAAGCATTGGTTGTGGGTTCTTATCCCATTTGGGACCAAATTTCAACAAGTCTTTCTTCACAGTTCTAAAGATTCTTCATCCATCTCTAGCACTTGTAATCAATAAAATTAATTGTATAGTAACATATTCTAACCCAAAATAACTTTATACAAGCCATTTATAGCCTCAAAGCATTGGTTGTGGGTTCTTATCCCATTTGGGACCAAATTTCAATAAGTCTTTCTTCACACTTCTAAACATTCTTCATCCATCTCTAGGGCTTGTAATCAATCAAATTCATTGTATTATAACATATTCTAACCTAAAATAACTTTATACAAGCTATTTACTGCCTCAAAGCATTGGTTGTGGGTTCTTATCCCATTTGGGACCAAATTTCAACAAGTCTTTCTTCACAGTTCTAAAGATTGTTCATCCATCTCTAGCACTTGTAATCAATAAAATTAATTGTATAATAACATATTCTAACCCAAAATAACTTTATACAAGCCATTTACAGCCTCAAAGCATTGGTTGTGGGTTCTTATCCCATTTGGGACCAAATTTCAACAAGTCTTTCTTCACACTTCTAAACATTCTTCATCCATCTCTAGCGCTTGTAATCAATCAAATTCATTGTATTATAACATATTCTAACCCAAAATAACTTTATACAAGCCATTTACTGCCTCAAAGCATTGGTTGTGGGTTCTTATCCCATTTGGGACCAGATTTCAATAAGTCTGTCTTCACACTTTTAAATATTCTTCATCCATCTCTAGGGCTTGTAATCAATCAAATTCATTGTATTATAACATATTCTAACCCAAAATAACTTTATAGAATCCATTTACAGCCTCAAAGCATTGGTTGTGGGTTTTTATCCCATTTGGGACCAAATTTCAATAAGTCTTTCTTCACACTTCTAAACATTCTTCATCCATCTCTAGGACTTTTAATCAATCAAATACATTGTATTATAACATATTCTAACCCAAAATAACTTTATACAAGCCATTTACTGCCTCAAAGCATTGGTTGTGGGTTCTTATCCCATTTGGGACCAGATTTCAATAAGTCTTTCTTCACACTTCTAAACATTCTTCATCCATCTCTAGGACTTGTAATCAATCAAATTCATTGTATTATAACATAATATAACCGAAAATAACTTTATACAAGCCATTTACAGCCTCAAAGCATTGGTCGTGGGTTCTTATCCCATTTGGGACCATATTTCAACAAGTCTTTCTTCACACTTCTAAACATTCTTCATCCATCTCTAGCGCTTGTAATCAATCAAATTCATTGTATTATAACATATTCTAACCAAAAATAACTTTATACAAGCCATTTACTGCCTCAAAGCATTGGTTGTGGGTTCTTATCCCATTTGGGACCAGATTTCAATAAGTCTTTCTTCACACTTCTAAACATTCTTCGTCCATCTCTAGGGCTTGTAATCAATCAAATTCATTATATTATAACATATTCTAACCCAAAATAACTTTATACAATCCATTTTCAGCCTCAAAGCATTGGTTGTGGGTTCTTATCCCATTTGGGACCAAATTTCAACAAGTCTTTCTTCACACTTCTAAACATTCTTCATTCATCTCTAGCGCTTGTAATCAATCAAATTCATTGTATTATAACATATTCTAACCCAAAATAACTTTATACAAGCCATTTACTGCCTCAAAGCATTGGTTGTGGGTTTTTATCCCATTTGGGACCAAATTTCAATAAGTCTTTCTTCACACTTCTAAACATTCTTCATCCATCTCTAGGACTTTTAATCAATCAAATACATTGTATTATAACATATTCTAACCCAAAATAACTTTATACAAGCTATTTACTGCCTCAAAGCATTGGTTGTGGGTTCTTATCCCATTTGGGAGCAGATTTCAATAAGTCTTTCTTCACACTTCTAAACATTCTTCATCCATCTCTAGGACTTGTAATCAATCAAATTCATTGTATTATAACATAATATAACCGAAAATAGCTTTATACAAGCCATTTACAGCCTCAAAACGTTGGTTGTGGGTTCTTATCCCATTTGGGACCAAATTTCAATAAGTCTTTCTTCACACTTCTAACCATTCTTCATCCATCTCTAGGACTTTTCATCAATCAAATTCATTGTATTATAACATATTCTAACAAAAAATAACTTTATACAATCTATTTACAGCCTCAAAGCATTGGTTGTGGGTTCTTATCCCATTTGGGACCAGATTTCAATAAGTCTTTCTTCACATTTCTAAACATTCTTCATCCATCTCTAGGGCTTGTAATCAATCAAATTCATTGTATTATAACATATTCTAACCCAAAATAACTTTATACAAGCCATTTACTGCCTCAAAGCATTGGTTGTGGGTTCTTATCCCATTTGGGACCAGATTTCAATAAGTCTTTCTTCACACTTCTAAACATTCTTCATCCATCTCTAGGGCTTCTAATCAATCAAATTCATTGTATTATAACATATTCTAACCCAAAATTATTTTATACAAGCCATTTACAGCCTCAAAGCATTGGTTGTGGGTTCTTATCCAATTTGGGACCAAATTTCAATAAGTCTTTCTTCACACTTCTAAACATTCTTCATCCATCTCTAGGACTTTTCATCAATCAAATTCATTGTATTATAACATATTCTAACAAAAAATAACTTTATACAATCTATTTACAGCCTCAAAGCATTGGTTGTGGGTTCTTATCCCATTTGGGACCAGATTTCAATAAGTCTTTCTTCACACTTCTAAACATTCTTCATCCCTAGGGCTTGTAATCAATCAAATTCATTGTATTATAACATATTCTAACCCAAAATAACTTTATACAAGCCATTTACTGCCTCAAAGCATTGGTTGTGGGTTCTTATCCTATTTGGGACCAGATTTCAATAAGTCTTTCTTCACACTTCTAAACATTCTTCATCCATCTCTAGGGCTTCTAATCAATCAAATTCATTGTATTATAACATATTCTAACCCAAAATTATTTTATACAAGCCATTTACAGCCTCAAAGCATTGGTCGTGGGTTCTTATCCCATTTGCGACCATATTTCAACAAGTCTTTCTTCACACTTCTAAACATTCTTCATTCATCTCTAGCGCTTGTAATCAATCAAATTCATTGTATTATAACATATTCTAACCCAAAATAACTTTATACAAGCCATTTACTGCCTCAAAGCATTGGTTGTGGGTTCTTATCCCATTTGGGACCAGATTTCAATAAGTCTGTCTTCACACTTCTAAATATTCTTCATCCATCTCTAGGGCTTGTAATCAATCAAATTCATTGTATTATAACATATTCTAACCCAAAATAACTTTATAAAATCCATTTACAGCCTCAAAGCATTGGTTGTGGGTTCTTATCCCATTTGGGACCAAATTTCAACAAGTCTTTCTTCACACTTCTAAACATTCTTCATCCATCTCTAGGGCTTGTAATCAATCAAATTCATTGTATTATAACATATTCTAACCCAAAATAACTTTATACAATCCATTTCCAGCCTCAAAGCATTGGTTGTGGGTTCTTATCCCATTTGGGACCAAATTTCAACAAGTCTTTCTTCACACTTCTAAAGATTCTTTATCCATCTCTAGCACTTGTAATCAATCAAATTCATTGTATTATAACATATTCTAACCAAAAATAACTTTATACAAGCCATTTACAGCCTCAAAGCATTGGTTGTGGGTTCTTATCCCATTGGGGACCAAATTTCAACAAGTCTTTCTTCACAGTTCTAAAGATTCTTCATCCATCTCTAGCACTTGTAATCAATAAAATTAATTGTATAATAACATATTCTAACCCAAACTAACTTTATACAAGCCATTTACAGCCTCAAAGCATTGGTTGTGGGTTCTTATCCCATTTGGGACCAAATTTCAATAAGTCTTTCTTCACACTTCTAAACATTCTTCATCCATCTCTAGGACTTTTAATCAATCAAATACATTGTATTATAACATATTCTAACCCAAAATAACTTTATACAAGCCATTTACTGCCTCAAAGCATTGGTTGTGAGTTCTTATCCCATTTGGGACCAGATTTCAATAAGTCTTTCTTCACACTTCTAAACATTCTTCATCCATCTCTAGGACTTGTAATCAATCAAATTCATTGTATTATAACATAATATAACCGAAAATAACTTTATACAAGCCATTTACAGCCTCAAAGCATTGGTTGTGGGTTCTTATCCCATTTGGGACCAAATTTCAACAAGTCTTTCTTCACAGTTCTAAAGATTCTTCATCCATCTCTAGCACTTGTAATCAATTAAATTAATTGTATAGTAACATGTTCTAACCCAAAATAACTTTATACAAGCCATTTATAGCCTCAAAGCATTGGTTGTGGGTTCTTATCCCATTTGGGACCAAATTTCAATAAGTCTTTCTTCACACTTCTAAACATTCTTCATCCATCTCTAGGGCTTGTAATCAATCAAATTCATTGTATTATAACATATTCTAACCTAAAATAACTTTATACAAGCCATTTACTGCCTCAAAGCATTGGTTGTGGGTTCTTATCCCATTTGGGACCAAATTTCAATAAGTCTTTCTTCACACTTCTAACCATTCTTCATCCATCTCTAGGACTTTTCATCAATCAAATTCATTGTATTATAACATATTCTAACAAAAAATAACTTTATACAATCTATTTACAGCCTCAAAGCATTGGTTGTGGGTTCTTATCCCATTTGGGACCAGATTTCAATAAGTCTTTCTTCACATTTCTAAACATTCTTCATCCATCTCTAGGGCTTGTAATCAATCAAATTCATTGTATTATAACATATTCTAACCCAAAATAACTTTATACAAGCCATTTACTGCCTCAAAGCATTGGTTGTGGGTTCTTATCCCATTTGGGACCAGATTTCAATAAGTCTTTCTTCACACTTCTAAACATTCTTCATCCATCTCTAGGGCTTCTAATCAATCAAATTCATTGTATTATAACATATTCTAACCCAAAATTATTTTATACAAGCCATTTACAGCCTCAAAGCATTGGTTGTGGGTTCTTATCCAATTTGGCACCAAATTTCAATAAGTCTTTCTTCACACTTCTAAACATTCTTCATCCATCTCTAGGACTTTTCATCAATCAAATTCATTGTATTATAACATATTCTAACAAAAAATAACTTTATACAATCTATTTACAGCCTCAAAGCATTGGTTGTGGGTTCTTATCCCATTTGGGACCAGATTTCAGTAAGTCTTTCTTCACACTTCTAAACATTCTTCATCCCTAGGGCTTGTAATCAATCAAATTCATTGTATTATAACATATTCTAACCCAAAATAACTTTATACAAGCCATTTACTGCCTCAAAGCATTGGTTGTGGGTTCTTATCCTATTTGGGACCAGATTTCAATAAGTCTTTCTTCACACTTCTAAACATTCTTCATCCATCTCTAGGGCTTCTAATCAATCAAATTCATTGTATTATAACATATTCTAACCCAAAATTATTTTATACAAGCCATTTACAGCCTCAAAGCATTGGTCGTGGGTTCTTATCCCATTTGCGACCATATTTCAACAAGTCTTTCTTCACACTTCTAAACATTCTTCATTCATCTCTAGCGCTTGTAATCAATCAAATTCATTGTATTATAACATATTCTAACCCAAAATAACTTTATACAAGCCATTTACTGCCTCAAAGCATTGGTTGTGGGTTCTTATCCCATTTGGGACCAGATTTCAATAAGTCTGTCTTCACACTTCTAAATATTCTTCATCCATCTCTAGGGCTTGTAATCAATCAAATTCATTGTATTATAACATATTCTAACCCAAAATAACTTTATACAAGCCATTTACAGCCTCAAAGCATTGGTTGTGGGTTCTTATCCCATTTGGGACCAAATTTCAATAAGTCTTTCTTCACACTTCTAAACATTCTTCATCCATCTCTAGGACTTTTAATCAATCAAATACATTGTATTATAACATATTCTAACCCAAAATAACTTTATACAAGCCATTTACTGCCTCAAAGCATTGGTTGTGAGTTCTTATCCCATTTGGGACCAGATTTCAATAAGTCTTTCTTCACACTTCTAAACATTCTTCATTCATCTCTAGGACTTGTAATCAATCAAATTCATTGTATTATAACATAATATAACCGAAAATAACTTTATACAAGCCATTTACAGCCTCAAAGCATTGGTTGTGGGTTCTTATCCCATTGGGGACCAAATTTCAACAAGTCTTTCTTCACAGTTCTAAAGATTCTTCATCCATCTCTAGCACTTGTAATCAATAAAATTAATTGTATAATAACATATTCTAACCCAAAATAACTTTATACAAGCCATTTACAGCCTCAAAGCATTGGTTGTGGGTTCTTATCCCATTTGGGACCAAATTTCAATAAGTCTTTCTTCACACTTCTAAACATTCTTCATCCATCTCTAGGACTTGTAATCAAACAAATTCATTGTATTATAACATAATATAACCGAAAATAACTTTATACAAGCCATTTACAGCCTCAAAGCATTGGTTGTGGGTTCTTATCCCATTTGGGACCAAATTTCAACAAGTCTTTCTTCACAGTTCTAAAGATTCTTCATCCATCTCTAGCACTTGTAATCAATTAAATTAATTGTATAGTAACATGTTCTAACCCAAAATAACTTTATACAAGCCATTTATAGCCTCAAAGCATTGGTTGTGGGTTCTTATCCCATTTGGGACCAAATTTCAATAAGTCTTTCTTCACACTTCTAAACATTCTTCATCCATCTCTAGGGCTTGTAATCAATCAAATTCATTGTATTATAACATATTCTAACCTAAAATAAGTTTATACAAGCCATTTACTGCCTCAAAGCATTGGTTGTGGGTTTTTATCCCATTTGGGACCAAATTTCAACAAGTCTTTCTTCACACTTCTAAACATTCTTCATCCATCTCTAGGACTTGTAATCAATCAAATTCAATGTATTATAACATATTCTAACCCAAAATAAATTTATACAAGCCATTTACTGCCTCAAAGCATTGGTTGTGGGTTCTTATCCCATTTGGGACCAAATTTCAACAAGTCTTTCTTCACACTTCTAAACATTCTTCATCCATCTCTAGCGCTTGTAATCAATCAAATTCATTGTATTATAACATATTCTAACCCAAAATAACTTTATACAAGCCATTTACTGCCTCAAAGCATTGGTTGTGGGTTCTTATCCCATTTGGGACCAGATTTCAATAAGTCTGTCTTCACACTTTTAAATATTCTTCATCCATCTCTAGGGCTTGTAATCAATCAAATTCATTGTATTATAACATATTCTAACCCAAAATAACTTTATAGAATCCATTTACAGCCTCAAAGCATTGGTTGTGGGTTTTTATCCCATTTGGGACCAAATTTCAATAAGTCTTTCTTCACACTTCTAAACATTCTTCATCCATCTCTAGGACTTTTAATCAATCAAATACATTGTATTATAACATATTCTAACCCAAAATAACTTTATACAAGCCATTTACTGCCTCAAAGCATTGGTTGTGGGTTCTTATCCCATTTGGGACCAGATTTCAATAAGTCTTTCTTCACACTTCTAAACATTCTTCATCCATCTCTAGGACTTGTAATCAATCAAATTCATTGTATTATAACATAATATAACCGAAAATAACTTTATACAAGCCATTTACAGCCTCAAAGCATTGGTCGTGGGTTCTTATCCCATTTGGGACCATATTTCAACAAGTCTTTCTTCACACTTCTAAACATTCTTCATCCATCTCTAGCGCTTGTAATCAATCAAATTCATTGTATTATAACATATTCTAACCAAAAATAACTTTATACAAGCCATTTACTGCCTCAAAGCATTGGTTGTGGGTTCTTATCCCATTTGGGACCAGATTTCAATAAGTCTTTCTTCACACTTCTAAACATTCTTCGTCCATCTCTAGGGCTTGTAATCAATCAAATTCATTATATTATAACATATTCTAACCCAAAATAACTTTATACAATCCATTTTCAGCCTCAAAGCATTGGTTGTGGGTTCTTATCCCATTTGGGACCAAATTTCAACAAGTCTTTCTTCACACTTCTAAACATTCTTCATTCATCTCTAGCGCTTGTAATCAATCAAATTCATTGTATTATAACATATTCTAACCCAAAATAACTTTATACAAGCCATTTACTGCCTCAAAGCATTGGTTGTGGGTTTTTATCCCATTTGGGACCAAATTTCAATAAGTCTTTCTTCACACTTCTAAACATTCTTCATCCATCTCTAGGACTTTTAATCAATCAAATACATTGTATTATAACATATTCTAACCCAAAATAACTTTATACAAGCTATTTACTGCCTCAAAGCATTGGTTGTGGGTTCTTATCCCATTTGGGAGCAGATTTCAATAAGTCTTTCTTCACACTTCTAAACATTCTTCATCCATCTCTAGGACTTGTAATCAATCAAATTCATTGTATTATAACATAATATAACCGAAAATAGCGTTATACAAGCCATTTACAGCCTCAAAACGTTGGTTGTGGGTTCTTATCCCATTTGGGACCAAATTTCAATAAGTCTTTCTTCACACTTCTAACCATTCTTCATCCATCTCTAGGACTTTTCATCAATCAAATTCATTGTATTATAACATATTCTAACAAAAAATAACTTTATACAATCTATTTACAGCCTCAAAGCATTGGTTGTGGGTTCTTATCCCATTTGGGACCAGATTTCAATAAGTCTTTCTTCACATTTCTAAACATTCTTCATCCATCTCTAGGGCTTGTAATCAATCAAATTCATTGTATTATAACATATTCTAACCCAAAATAACTTTATACAAGCCATTTACTGCCTCAAAGCATTGGTTGTGGGTTCTTATCCCATTTGGGACCAGATTTCAATAAGTCTTTCTTCACACTTCTAAACATTCTTCATCCATCTCTAGGGCTTCTAATCAATCAAATTCATTGTATTATAACATATTCTAACCCAAAATTATTTTATACAAGCCATTTACAGCCTCAAAGCATTGGTTGTGGGTTCTTATCCAATTTGGGACCAAATTTCAATAAGTCTTTCTTCACACTTCTAAACATTCTTCATCCATCTCTAGGACTTTTCATCAATCAAATTCATTGTATTATAACATATTCTAACAAAAAATAACTTTATACAATCTATTTACAGCCTCAAAGCATTGGTTGTGGGTTCTTATCCCATTTGGGACCAGATTTCAATAAGTCTTTCTTCACACTTCTAAACATTCTTCATCCCTAGGGCTTGTAATCAATCAAATTCATTGTATTATAACATATTCTAACCCAAAATAACTTTATACAAGCCATTTACTGCCTCAAAGCATTGGTTGTGGGTTCTTATCCTATTTGGGACCAGATTTCAATAAGTCTTTCTTCACACTTCTAAACATTCTTCATCCATCTCTAGGGCTTCTAATCAATCAAATTCATTGTATTATAACATATTCTAACCCAAAATTATTTTATACAAGCCATTTACAGCCTCAAAGCATTGGTCGTGGGTTCTTATCCCATTTGCGACCATATTTCAACAAGTCTTTCTTCACACTTCTAAACATTCTTCATTCATCTCTAGCGCTTGTAATCAATCAAATTCATTGTATTATAACATATTCTAACCCAAAATAACTTTATACAAGCCATTTACTGCCTCAAAGCATTGGTTGTGGGTTCTTATCCCATTTGGGACCAGATTTCAATAAGTCTGTCTTCACACTTCTAAATATTCTTCATCCATCTCTAGGGCTTGTAATCAATCAAATTCATTGTATTATAACATATTCTAACCCAAAATAACTTTATAAAATCCATTTACAGCCTCAAAGCATTGGTTGTGGGTTCTTATCCCATTTGGGACCAAATTTCAACAAGTCTTTCTTCACACTTCTAAACATTCTTCATCCATCTCTAGGGCTTGTAATCAATCAAATTCATTGTATTATAACATATTCTAACCCAAAATAACTTTATACAATCCATTTCCAGCCTCAAAGCATTGGTTGTGGGTTCTTATCCCATTTGGGACCAAATTTCAACAAGTCTTTCTTCACACTTCTAAAGATTCTTTATCCATCTCTAGCACTTGTAATCAATCAAATTCATTGTATTATAACATATTCTAACCAAAAATAACTTTATACAAGCCATTTACAGCCTCAAAGCATTGGTTGTGGGTTCTTATCCCATTGGGGACCAAATTTCAACAAGTCTTTCTTCACAGTTCTAAAGATTCTTCATCCATCTCTAGCACTTGTAATCAATAAAATTAATTGTATAATAACATATTCTAACCCAAACTAACTTTATACAAGCCATTTACAGCCTCAAAGCATTGGTTGTGGGTTCTTATCCCATTTGGGACCAAATTTCAATAAGTCTTTCTTCACACTTCTAAACATTCTTCATTCATCTCTAGGACTTTTAATCAATCAAATACATTGTATTATAACATATTCTAACCCAAAATAACTTTATACAAGCCATTTACTGCCTCAAAGCATTGGTTGTGAGTTCTTATCCCATTTGGGACCAGATTTCAATAAGTCTTTCTTCACACTTCTAAACATTCTTCATCCATCTCTAGGACTTGTAATCAATCAAATTCATTGTATTATAACATAATATAACCGAAAATAACTTTATACAAGCCATTTACAGCCTCAAAGCATTGGTTGTGGGTTCTTATCCCATTTGGGACCAAATTTCAACAAGTCTTTCTTCACAGTTCTAAAGATTCTTCATCCATCTCTAGCACTTGTAATCAATTAAATTAATTGTATAGTAACATGTTCTAACCCAAAATAACTTTATACAAGCCATTTATAGCCTCAAAGCATTGGTTGTGGGTTCTTATCCCATTTGGGACCAAATTTCAATAAGTCTTTCTTCACACTTCTAAACATTCTTCATCCATCTCTAGGGCTTGTGATCAATCAAATTCATTGTATTATAACATATTCTAACCTAAAATAACTTTATACAAGCCATTTACTGCCTCAAAGCATTGGTTGTGGGTTCTTATCCCATTTGGGACCAAATTTCAATAAGTCTTTCTTCACACTTCTAACCATTCTTCATCCATCTCTAGGACTTTTCATCAATCAAATTCATTGTATTATAACATATTCTAACAAAAAATAACTTTATACAATCTATTTACAGCCTCAAAGCATTGGTTGTGGGTTCTTATCCCATTTGGGACCAGATTTCAATAAGTCTTTCTTCACATTTCTAAACATTCTTCATCCATCTCTAGGGCTTGTAATCAATCAAATTCATTGTATTATAACATATTCTAACCCAAAATAACTTTATACAAGCCATTTACTGCCTCAAAGCATTGGTTGTGGGTTCTTATCCCATTTGGGACCAGATTTCAATAAGTCTTTCTTCACACTTCTAAACATTCTTCATCCATCTCTAGGGCTTCTAATCAATCAAATTCATTGTATTATAACATATTCTAACCCAAAATTATTTTATACAAGCCATTTACAGCCTCAAAGCATTGGTTGTGGGTTCTTATCCAATTTGGGACCAAATTTCAATAAGTCTTTCTTCACACTTCTAAACATTCTTCATCCATCTCTAGGACTTTTCATCAATCAAATTCATTGTATTATAACATATTCTAACAAAAAATAACTTTATACAATCTATTTACAGCCTCAAAGCATTGGTTGTGGGTTCTTATCCCATTTGGGACCAGATTTCAGTAAGTCTTTCTTCACACTTCTAAACATTCTTCATCCCTAGGGCTTGTAATCAATCAAATTCATTGTATTATAACATATTCTAACCCAAAATAACTTTATACAAGCCATTTACTGCCTCAAAGCATTGGTTGTGGGTTCTTATCCTATTTGGGACCAGATTTCAATAAGTCTTTCTTCACACTTCTAAACATTCTTCATCCATCTCTAGGGCTTCTAATCAATCAAATTCATTGTATTATAACATATTCTAACCCAAAATTATTTTATACAAGCCATTTACAGCCTCAAAGCATTGGTCGTGGGTTCTTATCCCATTTGCGACCATATTTCAACAAGTCTTTCTTCACACTTCTAAACATTCTTCATTCATCTCTAGCGCTTGTAATCAATCAAATTCATTGTATTATAACATATTCTAACCCAAAATAACTTTATACAAGCCATTTACTGCCTCAAAGCATTGGTTGTGGGTTCTTATCCCATTTGGGACCAGATTTCAATAAGTCTGTCTTCACACTTCTAAATATTCTTCATCCATCTCTAGGGCTTGTAATCAATCAAATTCATTGTATTATAACATATTCTAACCCAAAATAACTTTATACAAGCCATTTACAGCCTCAAAGCATTGGTTGTGGGTTCTTATCCCATTTGGGACCAAATTTCAATAAGTCTTTCTTCACACTTCTAAACATTCTTCATCCATCTCTAGGACTTTTAATCAATCAAATACATTGTATTATAACATATTCTAACCCAAAATAACTTTATACAAGCCATTTACTGCCTCAAAGCATTGGTTGTGAGTTCTTATCCCATTTGGGACCAGATTTCAATAAGTCTTTCTTCACACTTCTAAACATTCTTCATCCATCTCTAGGACTTGTAATCAATCAAATTCATTGTATTATAACATAATATAACCGAAAATAACTTTATACAAGCCATTTACAGCCTCAAAGCATTGGTTGTGGGTTCTTATCCCATTGGGGACCAAATTTCAACAAGTCTTTCTTCACAGTTCTAAAGATTCTTCATCCATCTCTAGCACTTGTAATCAATAAAATTAATTGTATAATAACATACTCTAACCCAAAATAACTTTATACAAGCCATTTACAGCCTCAAAGCATTGGTTGTGGGTTCTTATCCCATTTGGGACCAAATTTCAATAAGTCTTTCTTCACACTTCTAAACATTCTTCATCCATCTCTAGGACTTGTAATCAAACAAATTCATTGTATTATAACATAATATAACCGAAAATAACTTTATACAAGCCATTTACAGCCTCAAAGCATTGGTTGTGGGTTCTTATCCCATTTGGGACCAAATTTCAACAAGTCTTTCTTCACAGTTCTAAAGATTCTTCATCCATCTCTAGCACTTGTAATCAATTAAATTAATTGTATAGTAACATGTTCTAACCCAAAATAACTTTATACAAGCCATTTATAGCCTCAAAGCATTGGTTGTGGGTTCTTATCCCATTTGGGACCAAATTTCAATAAGTCTTTCTTCACACTTCTAAACATTCTTCATCCATCTCTAGGGCTTGTAATCAATCAAATTCATTGTATTATAACATATTCTAACCTAAAATAACTTTATACAAGCCATTTACTGCCTCAAAGCATTGGTTGTGGGTTTTTATCCCATTTGGGACCAAATTTCAACAAGTCTTTCTTCACACTTCTAAACATTCTTCATCCATCTCTAGGACTTGTAATCAATCAAATTCAATGTATTATAACATATTCTAACCCAAAATAAATTTATACAAGCCATTTACTGCCTCAAAGCATTGGTTGTGGGTTCTTATCCCATTTGGGACCAGATTTCAATAAGTCTTTCTTCACACTTCTAAACATTCTTCATCCATCTCTAGGGCTTCTAATCAATCAAATTCATTGTATTATAACATGTTCTAACCCAAAATAATTTTATACAAGCCATTTACAGCCCCAAAGCATTGGTCGTGGGTTCTTATCCCATTTGGGACCATATTTCAACAAGTCTTTCTTCACACTTCTAAACATTCTTCATCCATCTCTAGCGCTTGTAATCAATCAAATTCATTGTATTATAACATATTCTAACCCAAAATAACTTTATACAAGCCATTTAATGCCTCAAAGCAGTGGTTGTGGGTTCTTATCCCATTTGGGACCAGATTTCAATAAGTCTTTCTTCACACTTCTAAACATTCTTCATCCATCTCTAGGGCTTGTAATCAATCAAATTCATTGTATTATAACATATTCTAACCCAAAATAACTTTATACAATCCATTTTCAGCCTCAAAGCATTGGTTGTGGGTTCTTATCCCATTTGGGACCAAATTTCAACAAGTCTTTCTTCACACTTCTAAACATTCTTCATTCATCTCTAGCGCTTGTAATCAATCAAATTCATTGTATTATAACATATTCTAACCCAAAATAACTTTATACAAGCCATTTACTGCCTCAAAGCATTGGTTGTGGGTTCTTATCCCATTTGGGACCAAATTTCAATAAGTCTTTCTTCACACTTCTAAACATTCTTCATCCATCTCTAGCACTTTTAATCAATCAAATATATTGTATTATAACATATTCTAACCCAAAATAACTTTATACAAGCCATTTACAGCCTCAAAGCATTGGTTGTGGGTTCTTATCCCATTTGGGAGCAGATTTCAATAAGTCTTTCTTCACACTTCTAAACATTCTTCATCCATCTCTAGGGCTTGTAATCAATCAAATTCATTGTATTATAACATATTCTAACCCAAAATAACTTTATACAAGCCATTTACTGCCTCAAAGCATTGGTTGTGGGTTCTTATCCCATTTGGGACCAGATTTCAATAAGTCTTTCTTCACACTTCTAAACATTCTTCATCCATCTCTAGGGCTTCTAATCAATCAAATTCATTGTATTATAACATATTCTAACCCAAAATTATTTTATACAAGCCATTTACAGCCTCAAAGCATTGGTTGTGGGTTCTTATCCCATTTGGGACCAAATTTCAATAAGTCTTTCTTCACACTTCTAAACATTCTTCATCCATCTCTAGGACTTTTCATCAATCAAATTCATTGTATTATAACATATTCTAACAAAAAATAACTTTATACAATCTATTTACAGCCTCAAAGCATTGGTTGTGGGTTCTTATCCCATTTGGGACCAGATTTCAATAAGTCTTTCTTCACACTTCTAAACATTCTTCATCCATCTCTAGGGCTTGTAATCAATCAAATTCATTGTATTATAACATATTCTAACCCAAAATAACTTTATACAAGCCATTTACTGCCTCAAAGCATTGGTTGTGGGTTCTTATCCCATTTGGGACCAGATTTCAATAAGTCTTTCTTCACACTTCTAAACATTCTTCATCCATCTCTAGGGCTTCTAATCAATCAAATTCATTGTATTATAACATATTCTAACCCAAAATTATTTTATACAAACCATTTACAGCCTCAAAGCATTGGTCATGGGTTCTTATCCCATTTGCGACCATATTTCAACAAGTCTTTCTTCACACTTCTAAACATTCTTCATCCATCTCTAGCGCTTGTAATCAATCAAATTCATTGTATTATAACATATTCTAACCCAAAATAACTTTATACAAGCCATTTACTGCCTCAAAGCATTGATTGTGGGTTCTTATCCCATTTGGGACCAGATTTCAATAAGTCTGTCTTCACACTTCTAAATATTCTTCATCCATCTCTAGGGCTTGTAATCAATCAAATTCATTGTATTATAACATATTCTAACCCAAAATAACTTTATACAAGCCATTTACAGCCTCAAAGCATTGGTTGTGGGTTCTTATCCCATTTGGGACCAAATTTCAATAAGTCTTTCTTCACACTTCTAAACATTCTTCATCCATCTCTAGGACTTTTAATCAATCAAATACATTGTATTATAACATATTCTAACCCAAAATAACTTTATACAAGCCATTTACTGCCTCAAAGCATTGGTTGTGAGTTCTTATCCCATTTGGGACCAGATTTCAATAAGTCTTTCTTCACACTTCTAAACATTCTTCATCCATCTCTAGGACTTGTAATCAATCAAATTCATTGTATTATAACATAATATAACCGAAAATAACTTTATACAAGCCATTTACAGCCTCAAAGCATTGGTTGTGGGTTCTTATCCCATTGGGGACCAAATTTCAACAAGTCTTTCTTCACAGTTCTAAAGATTCTTCATCCATCTCTAGCACTTGTAATCAATAAAATTAATTGTATAATAACATATTCTAACCCAAAATAACTTTATACAAGCCATTTACAGCCTCAAAGCATTGGTTGTGGGTTCTTATCCCATTTGGGACCAAATTTCAATAAGTCTTTCTTCACACTTCTAAACATTCTTCATCCATCTCTAGGGCTTGTAATCAATCAAATTCATTGTATTATAACATATTCTAACCTAAAATAACTTTATACAAGCCATTTACTGCCTCAAAGCATTGGTTGTGGGTTTTTATCCCATTTGGGACCAAATTTCAACAAGTCTTTCTTCACACTTCTAAACATTCTTCATCCATCTCTAGGACTTGTAATCAATCAAATTCAATGTATTATAACATATTCTAACCCAAAATAAATTTATACAAGCCATTTACTGCCTCAAAGCATTGGTTGTGGGTTCTTATCCCATTTGGGACCAGATTTCAATAAGTCTTTCTTCACACTTCTAAACATTCTTCATCCATCTCTAGGGCTTCTAATCAATCAAATTCATTGTATTATAACATGTTCTAACCCAAAATAATTTTATACAAGCCATTTACAGCCCCAAAGCATTGGTCGTGGGTTCTTATCCCATTTGGGACCATATTTCAACAAGTCTTTCTTCACACTTCTAAACATTCTTCATCCATCTCTAGCGCTTGTAATCAATCAAATTCATTGTATTATAACATATTCTAACCCAAAATAACTTTATACAAGCCATTTACTGCCTCAAAGCAGTGGTTGTGGGTTCTTATCCCATTTGGGACCAGATTTCAATAAGTCTTTCTTCACACTTCTAAACATTCTTCATCCATCTCTAGGGCTTGTAATCAATCAAATTCATTGTATTATAACATATTCTAACCCAAAATAACTTTATACAATCCATTTTCAGCCTCAAAGCATTGGTTGTGGGTTCTTATCCCATTTGGGACCAAATTTCAACAAGTCTTTCTTCACACTTCTAAACATTCTTCATTCATCTCTAGCGCTTGTAATCAATCAAATTCATTGTATTATAACATATTCTAACCCAAAATAACTTTATACAAGCCATTTACTGCCTCAAAGCATTGGTTGTGGGTTCTTATCCCCTTTGGGACCAGATTTCAATAAGTCTTTCTTCACACTTCTAAACATTCTTCATCCATCTCTAGGGCTTGTAATCAATCAAATTCATTGTATTATAACATATTCTAACCCAAAATAACTTTATACAATCCATTTTCAGCCTCAAAGCATTGGTTGTGGGTTCTTATCCCATTTGGGACCAAATTTCAACAAGTCTTTCTTCACACTTCTAAACATTCTTCATCCATCTCTAGGACTTGTAATCAATCAAATTCAATGTATTATAACATATTCTAACCCAAAATAAATTTATACAAGCCATTTACTGCCTCAAAGCATTGGTTGTGGGTTCTTATCCCATTTGGGACCAAATTTCAACAAGTCTTTCTTCACACTTCTAAACATTCTTCATCCATCTCTAGGACTTGTAATCAATCAAATTCAATGTATTATAACATATTCTAACCCAAAATAAATTTATACAAGCCATTTACTGCCTCAAAGCATTGGTTGTGGGTTCTTATCCCATTTGGGACCAGATTTCAATAAGTCTTTCTTTACACTTCTAAACATTCTTCATCCATCTCTAGGGCTTCTAATCAATCAAATTCATTGTATTATAACATGTTCTAACCCAAAATAATTTTATACAAGCCATTTACAGCCCCAAAGCATTGGTCGTGGGTTCTTATCCCATTTGGGACCATATTTCAACAAGTCTTTCTTCACACTTCTAAACATTCTTCATCCATCTCTAGCGCTTGTAATCAATCAAATTCATTGTATTATAACATATTCTAACCCAAAATAACTTTATACAAGCCATTTACTGCCTCAAAGCAGTGGTTGTGGGTTCTTATCCCATTTGGGACCAGATTTCAATAAGTCTTTCTTCACACTTCTAAACATTCTTCATCCATCTCTAGGGCTTGTAATCAATCAAATTCATTGTATTATAACATATTCTAACCCAAAATAACTTTATACAATCCATTTTCAGCCTCAAAGCATTGGTTGTGGGTTCTTATCCCATTTGGGACCAAATTTCAACAAGTCTTTCTTCACACTTCTAAACATTCTTCATTCATCTCTAGCGCTTGTAATCAATCAAATTCATTGTATTATAACATATTCTAACCCAAAATAACTTTATACAAGCCATTTACTGCCTCAAAGCATTGGTTGTGGGTTCTTATCCCCTTTGGGACCAGATTTCAATAAGTCTTTCTTCACACTTCTAAACATTCTTCATCCATCTCTAGGGCTTGTAATCAATCAAATTCATTGTATTATAACATATTCTAACCCAAAATAACTTTATACAATCCATTTTCAGCCTCAAAGCATTGGTTGTGGGTTCTTATCCCATTTGGGACCAAATTTCAACAAGTCTTTCTTCACACTTCTAAACATTCTTCATCCATCTCTAGGACTTGTAATCAATCAAATTCAATGTATTATAACATATTCTAACCCAAAATAAATTTATACAAGCCATTTACTGCCTCAAAGCATTGGTTGTGGGTTCTTATCCCATTTGGGACCAAATTTCAACAAGTCTTTCTTCACACTTCTAAACATTCTTCATCCATCTCTAGGACTTGTAATCAATCAAATTCAATGTATTATAACATATTCTAACCCAAAATAAATTTATACAAGCCATTTACTGCCTCAAAGCATTGGTTGTGGGTTCTTATCCCATTTGGGACCAGATTTCAATAAGTCTTTCTTTACACTTCTAAACATTCTTCATCCATCTCTAGGGCTTCTAATCAATCAAATTCATTGTATTATAACATGTTCTAACCCAAAATAACTTTATACAAGCCATTTACTGCCTCAAAGCAGTGGTTGTGGGTTCTTATCCCATTTGGGACCAGATTTCAATAAGTCTTTCTTCACACTTCTAAACATTCTTCATCCATCTCTAGGGCTTGTAATCAATCAAATTCATTGTATTATAACATATTCTAACCCAAAATAACTTTATACAATCCATTTTCAGCCTCAAAGCATTGGTTGTGGGTTCTTATCCCATTTGGGACCAAATTTCAACAAGTCTTTCTTCACACTTCTAAACATTCTTCATTCATCTCTAGCGCTTGTAATCAATCAAATTCATTGTATTATAACATATTCTAACCCAAAATAACTTTATACAAGCCATTTACTGCCTCAAAGCATTGGTTGTGGGTTCTTATCCCATTTGGGACCAAATTTCAATAAGTCTTTCTTCACACTTCTAAACATTCTTCATCCATCTCTAGGACTTTTAATCAATCAAATATATTGTATTATAACATATTCTAACCCAAAATAACTTTATACAAGCCATTTACTGCCTCAAAGCATTGGTTGTGGGATCTTATCCCATTTGGGAGCAGATTTCAATAAGTCTTTCTTCACACTTCTAAACATTCTTCATCCATCTCTAGGGCTTGTAATCAATCAAATTCATTGTATTATAACATATTCTAACCCAAAATAACTTTATACAAGCCATTTACTGCCTCAAAGCATTGGTTGTGGGTTCTTATCCCATTTGGGACCAGATTTCAATAAGTCTTTCTTCACACTTCTAAACATTCTTCATCCATCTCTAGGGCTTCTAATCAATCAAATTCATTGTATTATAACATATTCTAACCCAAAATTATTTTATACAAGCCATTTACAGCCTCAAAGCATTGGTTGTGGGTTCTTATCCCATTTGGGACCAGATTTCAATAAGTCTTTCTTCACACTTCTAAACATTCTTCATCCATCTCTAGGGCTTCTAATCAATCAAATTCATTGTATTATAACATGTTCTAACCCAAAATTATTTTATACAAACCATTTACAGCCTCAAAGCATTGGTCATGGGTTCTTATCCCATTTGCGACCATATTTCAACAAGTCTTTCTTCACACTTCTAAACATTCTTCATCCATCTCTAGCGCTTGTAATCAATCAAATTCATTGTATTATAACATATTCTAACCCAAAATAACTTTATACAAGCCATTTACTGCCTCAAAGCATTGATTGTGGGTTCTTATCCCATTTGGGACCAGATTTCAATAAGTCTTTTTTCACACTTCTAAACATTCTTCATCCATCTCTAGGGCTTCTAATCAATCAAATTCATTGTATTATAACATATTCTAACCCAAAATTATTTTATACAAACCATTTACAGCCTCAAAGCATTGGTCATGGGTTCTTATCCCATTTGCGACCATATTTCAACAAGTCTTTCTTCACACTTCTAAACATTCTTCATCCATCTCTAGCGCTTGTAATCAATCAAATTCATTGTATTATAACATATTCTAACCCAAAATAACTTTATACAAGCCATTTACTGCCTCAAAGCATTGATTGTGGGTTCTTATCCCATTTGGGACCAGATTTCAATAAGTCTTTCTTCACACTTCTAAACATTCTTCATCCATCTCTAGCGCTTGTAATCAATCAAATTCATTGTATTATAACATATTCTAACCCAAAATAACTTTATACAAGCCATTTACTGCCTCAAAGCAGTGGTTGTGGGTTCTTATCCCATTTGGGACCAGATTTCAATAAGTCTTTCTTCACACTTCTAAACATTCTTCATCCATCTCTAGGGCTTGTAATCAATCAAATTCATTGTATTATAACATATTCTAACCCAAAATAACTTTATACAATCCATTTTCAGCCTCAAAGCATTGGTTGTGGGTTCTTATCCCATTTGGGACCAAATTTCAACAAGTCTTTCTTCACACTTCTAAACATTCTTCATTCATCTCTAGCGCTTGTAATCAATCAAATTCATTGTATTATAACATATTCTAACCCAAAATAACTTTATACAAGCCATTTACTGCCTCAAAGCATTGGTTGTGGGTTCTTATCCCCTTTGGGACAAGATTTCAATAAGTCTTTCTTCACACTTCTAAACATTCTTCATCCATCTCTAGGGCTTGTAATCAATCAAATTCATTGTATTATAACATATTCTAACCCAAAATAACTTTATACAATCCATTTTCAGCCTCAAAGCATTGGTTGTGGGTTCTTATCCCATTTGGGACCAAATTTCAACAAGTCTTTCTTCACACTTCTAAACATTCTTCATCCATCTCTAGGACTTGTAATCAATCAAATTCAATGTATTATAACATATTCTAACCCAAAATAAATTTATACAAGCCATTTACTGCCTCAAAGCATTGGTTGTGGGTTCTTATCCCATTTGGGACCAAATTTCAACAAGTCTTTCTTCACACTTCTAAACATTCTTCATCCATCTCTAGGACTTGTAATCAATCAAATTCAATGTATTATAACATATTCTAACCCAAAATAAATTTATACAAGCCATTTACTGCCTCAAAGCATTGGTTGTGGGTTCTTATCCCATTTGGGACCAGATTTCAATAAGTCTTTCTTTACACTTCTAAACATTCTTCATCCATCTCTAGGGCTTCTAATCAATCAAATTCATTGTATTATAACATGTTCTAACCCAAAATAATTTTATACAAGCCATTTACAGCCCCAAAGCATTGGTCGTGGGTTCTTATCCCATTTGGGACCATATTTCAACAAGTCTTTCTTCACACTTCTAAACATTCTTCATCCATCTCTAGCGCTTGTAATCAATCAAATTCATTGTATTATAACATATTCTAACCCAAAATAACTTTATACAAGCCATTTACTGCCTCAAAGCAGTGGTTGTGGGTTCTTATCCCATTTGGGACCAGATTTCAATAAGTCTTTCTTCACACTTCTAAACATTCTTCATCCATCTCTAGGGCTTGTAATCAATCAAATTCATTGTATTATAACATATTCTAACCCAAAATAACTTTATACAATCCATTTTCAGCCTCAAAGCATTGGTTGTGGGTTCTTATCCCATTTGGGACCAAATTTCAACAAGTCTTTCTTCACACTTCTAAACATTCTTCATTCATCTCTAGCGCTTGTAATCAATCAAATTCATTGTATTATAACATATTCTAACCCAAAATAACTTTATACAAGCCATTTACTGCCTCAAAGCATTGGTTGTGGGTTCTTATCCCATTTGGGACCAAATTTCAATAAGTCTTTCTTCACACTTCTAAACATTCTTCATCCATCTCTAGGACTTTTAATCAATCAAATATATTGTATTATAACATATTCTAACCCAAAATAACTTTATACAAGCCATTTACTGCCTCAAAGCATTGGTTGTGGGATCTTATCCCATTTGGGAGCAGATTTCAATAAGTCTTTCTTCACACTTCTAAACATTCTTCATCCATCTCTAGGGCTTGTAATCAATCAAATTCATTGTATTATAACATATTCTAACCCAAAATAACTTTATACAAGCCATTTACTGCCTCAAAGCATTGGTTGTGGGTTCTTATCCCATTTGGGACCAGATTTCAATAAGTCTTTCTTCACACTTCTAAACATTCTTCATCCATCTCTAGGGCTTCTAATCAATCAAATTCATTGTATTATAACATATTCTAACCCAAAATTATTTTATACAAGCCATTTACAGCCTCAAAGCATTGGTTGTGGGTTCTTATCCCATTTGGGACCAGATTTCAATAAGTCTTTCTTCACACTTCTAAACATTCTTCATCCATCTCTAGGGCTTCTAATCAATCAAATTCATTGTATTATAACATATTCTAACCCAAAATTATTTTATACAAACCATTTACAGCCTCAAAGCATTGGTCATGGGTTCTTATCCCATTTGCGACCATATTTCAACAAGTCTTTCTTCACACTTCTAAACATTCTTCATCCATCTCTAGCGCTTGTAATCAATCAAATTCATTGTATTATAACATATTCTAACCCAAAATAACTTTATACAAGCCATTTACTGCCTCAAAGCATTGATTGTGGGTTCTTATCCCATTTGGGACCAGATTTCAATAAGTCTTTCTTCACACTTCTAAATATTCTTCATCCATCTCTAGGGCTTGTAATCAATCAAATTCATTGTATTATAACATATTCTAACCCAAAATAACTTTATACAATCCATTTCCAGCCTCAAAGCATTGGTTGTGGGTTCTTATCCCATTTGGGACCAAATTTCAATAAGTCTTTCTTCACACTTCTAAACATTCTTCATCCATCTCTAGGACTTTTAATCAATCAAATACATTGTATTATAACATATTCTAACCCAAAATAACTTTATACAAGCCATTTACTGCCTCAAAGAATTGGTTGTGGGTTCTTATCCCATTTGGGACCAGATTTCAATAAGTCTTTCTTCACACTTCTAAACATTCTTCATCCATCTCTAGGACTTGTAATCAATCAAATTCATTGTATTATAACATAATATAACCGAAAATAACTTTATACAAGCCATTTACAGCCTCAAAGCATTGGTTGTGGGTTCTTATCCCATTTGGGACCAAATTTTAACAAGTCTTTCTTCACAGTTCTAAAGATTCTTCATCCATCTCTAGCACTTGTAATCAATAAAATTAATTGTATAGTAACATATTCTAACCCAAAATAACTTTATACAAGCCATTTATAGCCTCAAAGCATTGGTTGTGGGTTCTTATCCCATTTGGGACCACATTTCAATAAGTCTTTCTTCACACTTCTAAACATTCTTCATCCATCTCTAGGGCTTGTAATCAATCAAATTCATTGTATTATAACATATTCTAACCTAAAATAACTTTATACAAGCTATTTACTGCCTCAAAGCATTGGTTGTGGGTTCTTATCCCATTTGGGACCAAATTTCAACAAGTCTTTCTTCACAGTTCTAAAGATTCTTCATCCATCTCTAGCACTTGTAATCAATAAAATTAATTGTATAGTAACATATTCTAACCCAAAATAACTTTATACAAGCCATTTATAGCCTCAAAGCATTGGTTGTGGGTTCTTATTCCATTTGGGACCAAATTTCAATAAGTCTTTCTTCACACTTCTAAACATTCTTCATCCATCTCTAGGACTTTTAATCAATCAAATACATTGTATTATAACATATTCTAACCCAAAATAACTTTATACAAGCCATTTACTGCCTCAAAGCATTGGTTGTGGGTTCTTATCCTATTTGGGACCAGATTTCAATAAGTCTTTCTTCACACTTCTAAACATTCTTCATCCATCTCTAGGACTTGTAATCAATCAAATTCATTGTATTATAACATAATATAACCGAAAATAACTTTATACAAGCCATTTACAGCCTCAAAGCATTGGTTGTGGGTTCTTATCCCATTTGGGACCAAATTTCAACAAGTCTTTCTTCACAGTTCTAAAGATTCTTCATCCATCTCTAGCACTTGTAATCAATAAAATTAATTGTATAGTAACATATTCTAACCCAAAATAACTTTATACAAGCCATTTATAGCCTCAAAGCATTGGTTGTGGGTTCTTATCCCATTTGGGACCAGATTTCAATAAGTCTTTCTTCACACTTCTAAACATTCTTCATCCATCTCTAGGGCTTGTAATCAATCAAATTCATTGTATTATAACATATTCTAACCAAAAATAACTTTATACAAGCCATTTACAGCCTCAAAGCATTGGTTGTGGGTTCTTATCCCATTGGGGACCAAATTTCAACAAGTCTTTCTTCACAGTTCTAAAGATTCTTCATCCATCTCTAGCACTTGTAATCAATAAAATTAATTGTATAATAACATATTCTAACCCAAAATAACTTTATACAAGCCATTTACAGCCTCAAAGCATTGGTTGTGGGTTCTTATCCCATTTGGGACTAAATTTCAATAAGTCTTTCTTCACACTTCTAAACATTCTTCATCCATCTCTAGGGCTTGTAATCAATCAAATTCATTGTATTATAACATATTCTAACCAAAAATAACTTTATACAAGCCATTTACAGCCTCAAAGCATTGGTTGTGGGTTCTTATCCCATTGGGGACCAAATTTCAACAAATCTTTCTTCACAGTTCTAAAGATTCTTCATCCATCTCTAGCACTTGTAATCAATAAAATTAATTGTATAATAACATATTCTAACCCAAAATAACTTTATACAAGCCATTTACAGCCTCAAAGCATTGGTTGTGGGTTCTTATCCTATTTGGGACCAAATTTCAATAAGTCTTTCTTCGCACTTCAAAACATTCTTCATCCATCTCTAGGACTTTTAATCAATCAAATACATTGTATTATAACATATTCTAACCCAAAATAACTTTATACAAGCCATTTACTGCCTCAAAGCATTGGTTATGGGTTCTTATCCCATTTGGGACCAGATTTCAATAAGTCTTTCTTCACACTTCTAAACATTCTTCATCCATCTCTAGGACTTGTAATCAATCAAATTCATTGTATTATAACATAATATAACCGAAAATAACTTTATACAAGCCATTTACAGCCTCAAAGCATTGGTTGTGGGTTCTTATCCCATTTGGGACCAAATTTCAACAAGTCTTTCTTCATAGTTCTAAAGATTCTTCATCCATCTCTAGCACTTGTAATCAATAAAATTAATTGTATAGTAACATATTCTAACCCAAAATAACTTTATACAAGCCATTTATAGCCTCAAAGCATTGGTTGTGGGTTCTTATCCCATTTGGGACCAAATTTCAATAAGTCTTTCTTCACACTTCTAAACATTCTTCATCCATCTCTAGGGCTTGTAATCAATCAAATTCATTGTATTATAACATATTCTAACCTAAAATAACTTTATACAAGCTATTTACTGCCTCAAAGCATTGGTTGTGGGTTCTTATCCCATTTGGGACCAAATTTCAACAAGTCTTTCTTCACAGTTCTAAAGATTCTTCATCCATCTCTAGCACTTGTAATCAATAAAATTAATTGTATAATAACATATTCTAACCCAAAATAACTTTATACAAGCCATTTACAGCCTCAAAGCATTGGTTGTGGGTTCTTATCCCATTTGGGACCAAATTTCAATAAGTCTTTCTTCACACTTCTAAACATTCTTCATCCATCTCTAGGGCTTGTAATCAATCAAATTCATTGTATTATAACATATTCTAACCAAAAATAACTTTATACAAGCCATTTACAGCCTCAAAGCATTGGTTGTGGGTTCTTATCCCATTGGGGACCAAATTTCAACAAGTCTTTCTTCACAGTTCTAAAGATTCTTCATCCATCTCTAGCACTTGTAATCAATAAAATTAATTGTATAATAACATATTCTAACCCAAAATAACTTTATACAAGCCATTTACAGCCTCAAAGCATTGGTTGTGGGTTCTTATCCCATTTGGGACCAAATTTCAATAAGTCTTTCTTCACACTTCTAAACATTCTTCATCCATCTCTAGGGCTTGTAATCAATCAAATTCATTGTATTATAACATATTCTAACCCAAAATAACTTTATACAAGCCATTTACAGCCTCAAAGCATTGGTTGTGGGTTCTTATCCCATTTGGGACCAAATTTCAATAAGTCTTTCTTCGCACTTCAAAACATTCTTCATCCATCTCTAGGACTTTTAATCAATCAAATACATTGTATTATAACATATTCTAACCCAAAATAACTTTATACAAGCCATTTACTGCCTCAAAGCATTGGTTGTGGGTTCTTATCCCATTTGGGACCAGATTTCAATAAGTCTTTCTTCACACTTCTAAACATTCTTCATCCATCTCTAGGACTTGTAATCAATCAAATTCATTGTATTATAACATAATATAACCGAAAATAACTTTATACAAGCCATTTACAGCCTCAAAGCATTGGTTGTGGGTTCTTATCCCATTTGGGACCAAATTTCAACAAGTCTTTCTTCATAGTTCTAAAGATTCTTCATCCATCTCTAGCACTTGTAATCAATAAAATTAATTGTATAGTAACATATTCTAACCCAAAATAACTTTATACAAGCCATTTATAGCCTCAAAGCATTGCTTGTGGGTTCTTATCCCATTTGGGACCAAATTTCAATAAGTCTTTCTTCACACTTCTAAACATTCTTCATCCATCTCTAGGGCTTGTAATCAATCAAATTCATTGTATTATAACATATTCTAACCTAAAATAACTTTATACAAGCTATTTACTGCCTCAAAGCATTGGTTGTGGGTTCTTATCCCATTTGGGACCAAATTTCAACAAGTCTTTCTTCACAGTTCTAAAGATTCTTCATCCATCTCTAGCACTTGTAATCAATAAAATTAATTGTATAGTAACATATTCTAACCCAAAATAACTTTATACAAGCCATTTATAGCCTCAAAGCATTGGTTGTGGGTTCTTATCCCATTTGGGACCAAATTTCAATAAGTCTTTCTTCACACTTCTAAACATTCTTCATCCATCTCTAGGACTTTTAATCAATCAAATACATTGTATTATAACATATTCTAACCCAAAATAACTTTATACAAGCCATTTACTGCCTCAAAGCATTGGTTGTGGGTTCTTATCCCATTTGAGACCAGATTTCAATAAGTCTTTCTTCACACTTCTAAACATTCTTCATCCATCTCTAGGACTTGTAATCAATCAAATTCATTGTATTATAACATAATATAACCGAAAATAACTTTATACAAGCCATTTACAGCCTCAAAGCATTGGTTGTGGGTTCTTATCCCATTTGGGACCAAATTTCAACAAGTCTTTCTTCACAGTTCTAAAGATTCTTCATCCATCTCTAGCACTTGTAATCAATAAAATTAATTGTATAGTAACATATTCTAACCCAAAATAACTTTATACAAGCCATTTATAGCCTCAAAGCATTGGTTGTGGGTTCTTATCCCATTTGGGACAAAATTTCAATAAGTCTTTCTTCACACTTCTAAACATTCTTCATCCATCTCTAGGGCTTGTAATCAATCAAATTCATTGTATTATAACATATTCTAACCTAAAATAACTTTATACAAGCTATTTACTGCCTCAAAGCATTGGTTGTGGGTTCTTATCCCATTTGGGACCAAATTTCAGCAAGTCTTTCTTCACAGTTCTAAAGATTCTTCATCCATCTCTAGCACTTGTAATCAATAAAATTAATTGTATAGTAACATATTCTAACCCAAAATAACTTTATACAAGCCATTTATAGCCTCAAAGCATTGGTTGTGGGTTCTTATCCCATTTGGGACCAAATTTCAATAAGTCTTTCTTCACACTTCTAAACATTCTTCATCCATCTCTAGGGCTTGTAATCAATCAAATTCATTGTATTATAACATATTCTAACCAAAAATAACTTTATACAAGCCATTTACAGCCTCAAAGCATTGGTTGTGGGTTCTTATCCCATTGGGGACCAAATTTCAACAAGTCTTTCTTCACAGTTCTAAAGATTCTTCATCCATCTCTAGCACTTGTAATCAATAAAATTAATTGTATAATAACATATTCTAACCCAAAATAACTTTATACAAGCCATTTACAGCCTCAAAGCATTGGTTGTGGGTTCTTATCCCATTTGGGACCAAATTTCAATAAGTCTTTCTTCACACTTCTAAACATTCTTCATCCATCTCTAGGGCTTGTAATCAATCAAATTCATTGTATTATAACATATTCTAACCAAAAATAACTTTATACAAGCCATTTACAGCCTCAAAGCATTGGTTGTGGGTTCTTATCCCATTGGGGACCAAATTTCAACAAGTCTTTCTTCACAGTTCTAAAGATTCTTCATCCATCTCTAGCACTTGTAATCAATAAAATTAATTGTATAATAACATATTCTAACCCAAAATAACTTTATACAAGCCATTTACAGCCTCAAAGCATTGGTTGTGGGTTCTTATCCCATTTGGGACCAAATTTCAATAAGTCTTTCTTCACACTTCTAAACATTCTTCATCCATCTCTAGGGCTTGTAATCAATCAAATTCATTGTATTATAACATATTCTAACCTAAAATAACTTTATACAAGCTATTTACTGCCTTAAAGCATTGGTTGTGGGTTCTTATCCAATTTGGGACCAAATTTCAACAAGTCTTTCTTCACAGTTCTTAACATTCTTCATCCATCTCTAGGACTTGTAATCAATCAAATTCATTGTATTATAACATAATATAACCGAAAATAACTTTATACAAGCCATTTACAGCCTCAAAGCATTGGTTGTGGGTTCTTATCCCATTTGGGACCAAATTTCAACAAGTCTTTCTTCACAGTTCTAAAGATTCTTCATCCATCTCTAGGACTTTTAATCAATCAAATACATTGTATTATAACATATTCTAACTCAAAATAACTTTATACAAGCCATTTACTGCCTCAAAGCATTGGTTGTGGGTTCTTATCCCATTTGGGACGAGATTTCAATAAGTCTTTCTTCACACTTCTAAACATTCTTCATCCATCTCTAGGACTTGTAATCAATCAAATTCATTGTATTATAACATAATATAACCGAAAATAACTTTATACAAGCCATTTACAGCCTCAAAGCATTGGTTGTGGGTTCTTATCCCATTTGGGACCAGATTTCAATAAGTCTGTCTTCACACTTCTAAATATTCTTCATCCATCTCTAGGGCTTGTAATCAATCAAATTCATTGTATTATAACATATTCTAACCCAAAATAACTTTATACAAGCCATTTATAGCCTCAAAGCATTGGTTGTGGGTTCTTATCCCATTTGGGACCAAATTTCAATAAGTCTTTCTTCACACTTCTAAACATTCTTCATCCATCTCTAGGACTTTTAATCAATCAAATACATTGTATTATAACATATTCTAACCCAAAATAACTTTATACAAGCCATTTACTGCCTCAAAGCATTGGTTGTGGGTTCTTATCCCATTTGGGACCAGATTTCAATAAGTCTTTCTTCACACTTCTAAACATTCTTCATCCATCTCTAGGACTTGTAATCAATCAAATTCATTGTATTATAACATAATATAACCGAAAATAACTTTATACAAGCCATTTACAGCCTCAAAGCATTGGTTGTGGGTTCTTATCCCATTTGAGACCAAATTTCAACAAGTCTTTCTTCACAGTTCTAAAGATTCTTCACCCATCTCTAGCACTTGTAATCAATAAAATTAATTGTATAGTAACATATTCTAACCCAAAATAACTTTATACAAGCCATTTATAGCCTCAAAGCATTGGTTGTGGGTTCTTATCCCATTTGGGACCAAATTTCAATAAGTCTTTCTTCACACTTCTAGACATTCTTCATCCATCTCTAGGGCTTGTAATCAATCAAATTCATTGTATTATAACATATTCTAACCTAAAATAACTTTATACAAGCTATTTACTGCCTCAAAGCATTGGTTGTGGGTTCTTATCCCATTTGGGACCAAATTTCAACAAGTCTTTCTTCACAGTTCTAAAGATTCTTCATCCATCTCTAGCACTTGTAATCAATAAAATTAATTGTATAGTAACATATTCTAACCCAAAATAACTTTATACAAGCCATTTATAGCCTCAAAGCATTGGTTGTGGGTTCTTATCCCATTTGGGACCAAATTTCAATAAGTCTTTCTTCACACTTCTAAACATTCTTCATCCATCTCTAGGGCTTGTAATCAATCAAATTCATTGTATTATAACATATTCTAACCAAAAATAACTTTATACAAGCCATTTACAGCCTCAAAGCATTGGTTGTGGGTTCTTATCCCATTGGGGACCAAATTTCAACAAGTCTTTCTTCACAGTTCTAAAGATTCTTCATCCATCTCTAGCACTTGTAATCAATAAAATTAATTGTATAGTAACATATTCTAACCCAAAATAACTTTATACAAGCCATTTATAGCCTCAAAGCATTGGTTGTGGGTTCTTATCCCATTTGGGACCAAATTTCAATAAGTCTTTCTTCACACTTCTAAACATTCTTCATCCATCTCTAGGACTTTTAATCAATCAAATACATTGTATTATAATATATTCTAACCCAAAATAACTTTATACAAGCCATTTACTGCCTCAAAGCATTGGTTGTGGGTTCTTATCCCATTTGGGACCAGATTTCAATAAGTCTTTCTTCACACTTCTAAACATTCTTCATCCATCTCTAGGACTTGTAATCAATCAAATTCATTGTATTATAACATAATATAACCGAAAATAACTTTATACAAGCCATTTACAGCCTCAAAGCATTGGTTGTGGGTTCTTATCCCATTTGGGACCAAATTTCAACAAGTCTTTCTTCACAGTTCTAAAGATTCTTCATCCATCTCTAGCACTTGTAATCAATAAAATTAATTGTATAGTAACATATTCTAACCCAAAATAACTTTATACAAGCCATTTATAGCCTCAAAGCATTGGTTGTGGGTTCTTATCCCATTTGGGACCAAATTTCAATAAGTCTTTCTTCGCACTTCTAAACATTCTTCATCCATCTCTAGGGCTTGTAATCAATCAAATTCATTGTATTATAACATATTCTAACCTAAAATAACTTTATACAAGCTATTTACTGCCTCAAAGCATTGGTTGTGGGTTTTTATCCCATTTGGGACCAAATTTCAACAAGTCTTTCTTCACAGTTCTAAAGATTCTTCATCCATCTCTAGCACTTGTAATCAATAAAATTAATTGTATAGTAACATATTCTAACCCAAAATAACTTTATACAAGCCATTTATAGCCTCAAAGCATTGGTTGTGGGTTCTTATCCCATTTGGGACCAAATTTCAATAAGTCTTTCTTCACACTTCTAAACATTCTTCATCCATCTCTAGGACTTTTAATCAATCAAATACATTGTATTACAACATATTCTAACCCAAAATAACTTTATACAAGCCATTTACTGCCTCAAAGCATTGGTTGTGGGTTCTTATCCCATTTGGGACCAGATTTCAATAAGTCTTTCTTCACACTTCTAAACATTCTTCATCCATCTCTAGGACTTGTAATCAATCAAATTCATTGTATTATAACATAATATAACCGAAAATAACTTTATACAAGCCATTTACAGCCTCAAAGCATTGGTTGTGGGTTCTTATCCCATTTGGGACCAAATTTCAACAAGTCTTTCTTTACAGTTCTAAAGATTCTTCATCCATCTCTAGCACTTGTAATCAATAAAATTAATTGTATAGTAACATATTCTAACCCAAAATAACTTTATACAAGCCATTTATAGCCTCAAAGCATTGGTTGTGGGTTCTTATCCCATTTGGGACCAAATTTCAATAAGTCTTTCTTCACACTTCTAAACATTCTTCATCCATCTATAGGGCTTGTAATCAATCAAATTCATTGTATTATAACATATTCTAACCTAAAATAACTTTATACAAGCTATTTACTGCCTCAAAGCATTGGTTGTGGGTTCTTATCCCATTTGGGACCAAATTTCAACAAGTCTTTCTTCACAGTTCTAAAGATTATTCATCCATCTCTAGCACTTGTAATCAATAAAATTAATTGTATAGTAACATATTCTAACCCAAAATAACTTTATACAAGCCATTTATAGCCTCAAAGCATTGGTTGTGGGTTCTTATCCCATTTGGGACCAAATTTCAATAAGTCTTTCTTCACACTTCTAAACATTCTTCATCCATCTCTAGGGCTTGTAATCAATCAAATTCATTGTATTATAACATATTCTAACCAAAAATAACTTTATACAAGCCATTTACAGCCTCAAAGCATTGGTTGTGGGTTCTTATCCCATTGGGGACCAAATTTCAACAAGTCTTTCTTCACAGTTCTAAAGATTCTTCATCCATCTCTAGCACTTGTAATCAATAAAATTAATTGTATAATAACATATTCTAACCCAAAATAACTTTATACAAGCCATTTACAGCCTCAAAGCATTGGTTGTGGGTTCTTATCCCATTTGGGACCAAATTTCAATAAGTCTTTCTTCACACTTCTAAACATTCTTCATCCATCTCTAGGACTTTTAATCAATCAAATACATTGTATTATAACATATTCTAACCCAAAATAACTTTATACAAGCCATTGACTGCCTCAAAGCATTGGTTGTGGGTTCTTATCCCATTTGGGACCAGATTTCAATAAGTCTTTCTTCACACTTCTAAACATTCTTCATCCATCTCTAGGACTTGTAATCAATCAAATTCATTGTATTATAACATAATATAACCGAAAATAACTTTATACAAGCCATTTACAGCCTCAAAGCATTGGTTGTGGGTTCTTATCCCATTTGGGACCAAATTTCAACAAGTCTTTCTTCACAGTTCTAAAGATTCTTCATCCATCTCTAGCACTTGTAATCAATAAAATTAATTGTATAGTAACATATTCTAACCCAAAATAACTTTATACAAGCCATTTATAGCCTCAAAGCATTGGTTGTGGGTTCTTATCCCATTTGGGACCAAATTTCAATAAGTCTTTCTTCACACTTCTAAACATTCTTCATCCATCTCTAGGGCTTGTAATCAATCAAATTCATTGTATTATAACATATTCTAACCTAAAATAAATTTATACAAGCTATTTACTGCCTCAAAGCATTGGTTGTGGGTTCTTATCCCATTTGGGACCAAATTTCAACAAGTCTTTCTTCACAGTTCTAAAGATTCTTCATCCATCTCTAGCACTTGTAATCAATAAAATTAATTGTATAGTAACATATTCTAACCCAAAATAACTTTATACAAGCCATTTATAGCCTCAAAGCATTGGTTGTGGGTTCTTATCCCATTTGGGACCAAATTTCAATAAGTCTTTCTTCACACTTCTAAACATTCTTCATCCATCTCTAGGACTTTTAATCAATCAAATACATTGTATTATAACATATTCTAACCCAAAATAACTTTATACAAGCCATTTACTGCCTCAAAGCATTGGTTGTGGGTTCTTATCCCATTTGGGACCAGATTTCAATAAGTCTTTCTTCACACTTCTAAACATTCTTCATCCATCTCTAGGACTTGTAATCAATCAAATTCATTGTATTATAACATAATATAACCGAAAATAACTTTATACAAGCCATTTACAGCCTTAAAGCATTGGTTGTGGGTTCTTATCCCATTTGGGACCAAATTTCAACAAGTCTTTCTTCACAGTTCTAAAGATTCTTCATCCATCTCTAGCACTTGTAATCAATAAAATTAATTGTATAGTAACATATTCTAACCCAAAATAACTTTATACAAGCCATTTATAGCCTCAAAGCATTGGTTGTGGGTTCTTATCCCATTTGGGACCAAATTTCAATAAGTCTTTCTTCACACTTCTAAACATTCTTCATCCATCTCTAGGGCTTGTAATCAATCAAATTCATTGTATTATAACATATTCTAACCAAAAATAACTTTATACAAGCCATTTACAGCCTCAAAGCATTGGTTGTGGGTTCTTATCCCATTGGGGACCAAATTTCAACAAGTCTTTCTTCATAGTTCTAAAGATTCTTCATCCATCTCTAGCACTTGTAATCAATAAAATTAATTGTATAATAACATATTCTAACCCAAAATAACTTTATACAAGCCATTTACAGCCTCAAAGCATTGGTTGTGGGTTCTTATCCCATTTGGGACCAAATTTCAATAAGTCTTTCTTCACACTTCTAAACATTCTTCATCCATCTCTAGGGCTTGTAATCAATCAAATTCATTGTATTATAACATATTCTAACCAAAAATAACTTTATACAAGCCATTTACAGCCTCAAAGCATTGGTTGTGGGTTCTTATCCCATTGGGGACCAAATTTCAACAAGTCTTTCTTCACAGTTCTAAAGATTCTTCATCCATCTCTAGCACTTGTAATCAATAAAATTTATTGTATACTAACATATTCTAACCCAAAATAACTTTATACAAGCCATTTACAGCCTCAAAGCATTGGTTGTGGGTTCTTATCCCATTTGGGACCAAATTTCAATAAGTCTTTCTGCACACTTCTAAACATTCTTCATCCATCTCTAGGACTTTTAATCAATCAAATACATTGTATTATAACATATTCTAACCCAAAATAACTTTATACAAGCCATTTACTGCCTCAAAGCATTGGTTGTGGGTTCTTATCCCATTTGGGACCAGATTTCAATAAGTCTTTCTTCACACTTCTAAACATTCTTCATCCATCTCTAGGACTTGTAATCAATCAAATTCATTGTATTATAACATAATATAACCGAAAATAACTTTATACAAGCCATTTACAGCCTCAAAGCATTGGTTGTGGGTTCTTATCCCATTTGGGACCAAATTTCAACAAGTCTTTCTTCACAGTTCTAAAGATTCTTCATCCATCTCTAGCACTTGTAATCAATAAAATTAATTGTATAGTAACATATTCTAACCCAAAATAACTTTATACAAGCCATTTATAGCCTCAAAGCATTGGTTGTGGGTTCTTATCCCATTTGGGACCAAATTTCAATAAGTCTTTCTTCACACTTCTAAACATTCTTCATCCATCTCTAGGGCTTGTAATCAATCAAATTCATTGTATTATAACATATTCTAACCTAAAATAACTTTATACAAGCTATTTACTGCCTCAAAGCATTGGTTGTGGGTTCTTATCCCATTTGGGACCAAATTTCAACAAGTCTTTCTTCACAGTTCTAAAGATTCTTCATCCATCTCTAGCACTTGTAATCAATAAAATTAATTGTATAGTAACATATTCTAACCCAAAATAACTTTATACAAGCCATTTATAGCCTCAAAGCATTGGTTGTGGGTTCTTATCCCATTTGGGACCAAATTTCAATAAGTCTTTCTTCACACTTCTAAACATTCTTCATCCATCTCTAGGACTTTTAATCAATCAAATACATTGTATTATAACATATTCTAACCCAAAATAACTTTATACAAGCCATTTACAGCCTCAAAGCATTGGTTGTGGGTTCTTATCCCATTTGGGACCAGATTTCAATAAGTCTTTCTTCACACTTCTAAACATTCTTCATCCATCTCTAGGGCTTGTAATCAATCAAATTCATTGTATTATAACATATTCTAACCTAAAATAACTTTATACAAGCTATTTACTGCCTCAAAGCATTGGTTGTGGGTTCTTATCCCATTTGGGACCAAATTTCAACAAGTCTTTCTTCACAGTTCTAAAGATTCTTCATCCATCTCTAGCACTTGTAATCAATAAAATTAATTGTATAGTAACATATTCTAACCCAAAATAACTTTATACAAGCCATTTATAGCCTCAAAGCATTGGTTGTGGGTTCTTATCCCATTTGGGACCAAATTTCAATAAGTCTTTCTTCACACTTCTAAACATTCTTCATCCATCTCTAGGACTTTTAATCAATCAAATACATTGTATTATAACATATTCTAACCCAAAATAACTTTATACAAGCCATTTACAGCCTCAAAGCATTGGTTGTGGGTTCTTATCCCATTTGGGACCAGATTTCAATAAGTCTTTCTTCACACTTCTAAACATTCTTCATCCATCTCTAGGACTTGTAATCAATCAAATTCATTGTATTATAACATAATATAACCGAAAATAACTTTATACAAGCCATTTACAGCCTCAAAGCATTGATTGTGGGTTCTTATCCCATTTGGGACCAAATTTCAACAAGTCTTTCTTCACAGTTCTAAAGATTCTTCATCCATCTCTAGCACTTGTAATCAATAAAATTAATTGTATAGTAACATATTCTAACCCAAAATAACTTTATACAATCCATTTATAGCCTCAAAGCATTGGTTGTAGGTTCTTATCCCATTTGGGACCAAATTTCAATAAGTCTTTCTTCACACTTCTAAACATTCTTCATCCATCTCTAGGGCTTGTAATCAATCAAATTCATTGTATTATAACATATTCTAACCTAAAATAACTTTATACAAGCTATTTACTGCCTCAAAGCATTGGTTGTGGGTTCTTATCCCATTTGGGACCAAATTTCAACAAGTCTTTCTTCACAGTTCTAAAGATTCTTCATCCATCTCTAGCACTTGTAATCAATAAAATTAATTGTATAGTAACATATTCTAACCCAAAATAACTTTATACAAGCCATTTACTGCCTCAAAGCATTGGTTGTGGGTTCTTATCCCATTTGGGACCAGATTTCAATAAGTCTTTCTTCACACTTCTAAACATTCTTCATCCATCTCTAGGACTTGTAATCAATCAAATTCATTGTATTATAACATATTCTAACCCAAAATAACTTTATACAAGCCATTTACTGCCTCAAAGCATTGGTTGTGGGTTCTTATCCCATTTGGGACCAGATTTCAATAAGTCTTTCTTCACACTTCTAAACATTCTTCATCCATCTCTAGGGCTTCTAATCAATCAAATTCATTGTATTATAACATGTTCTAACCCAAAATAATTTTATACAAGCCATTTACAGCCTCAAAGCATTGGTCGTGGGTTCTTATCCCATTTGGGACCATATTTCAACAAGTCTTTCTTCACACTTCTAAACATTCTTCATCCATCTCTAGCGCTTGTAATCAATCAAATTCATTGTATTATAACATATTCTAACCCAAAATAACTTTATACAAGCCATTTACTGCCTCAAAGCAGTGGTTGTGGGTTCTTATCCCATTTGGGACCAGATTTCAATAAGTCTTTCTTCACACTTCTAAACATTCTTCATCCATCTCTAGGACTTTTAATCAATCAAATACATTGTATTATAACATATTCTAACCCAAAATAACTTTATACAAGCCATTTACAGCCTCAAAGCATTGGTTGTGGGTTCTTATCCCATTTGGGACCAGATTTCAATAAGTCTTTCTTCACACTTCTAAACATTCTTCATCCATCTCTAGGACTTGTAATCAATCAAATTCATTGTATTATAACATAATATAACCGAAAATAACTTTATACAAGCCATTTACAGCCTCAAAGCATTGATTGTGGGTTCTTATCCCATTTGGGACCAAATTTCAACAAGTCTTTCTTCACAGTTCTAAAGATTCTTCATCCATCTCTAGCACTTGTAATCAATAAAATTAATTGTATAGTAACATATTCTAACCCAAAATAACTTTATACAATCCATTTATAGCCTCAAAGCATTGGTTGTAGGTTCTTATCCCATTTGGGACCAAATTTCAATAAGTCTTTCTTCACACTTCTAAACATTCTTCATCCATCTCTAGGGCTTGTAATCAATCAAATTCATTGTATTATAACATATTCTAACCTAAAATAACTTTATACAAGCTATTTACTGCCTCAAAGCATTGGTTGTGGGTTCTTATCCCATTTGGGACCAAATTTCAACAAGTCTTTCTTCACAGTTCTAAAGATTCTTCATCCATCTCTAGCACTTGTAATCAATAAAATTAATTGTATAGTAACATATTCTAACCCAAAATAACTTTATACAAGCCATTTACTGCCTCAAAGCATTGGTTGTGGGTTCTTATCCCATTTGGGACCAGATTTCAATAAGTCTTTCTTCACACTTCTAAACATTCTTCATCCATCTCTAGGACTTGTAATCAATCAAATTCATTGTATTATAACATATTCTAACCCAAAATAACTTTATACAAGCCATTTACTGCCTCAAAGCATTGGTTGTGGGTTCTTATCCCATTTGGGACCAGATTTCAATAAGTCTTTCTTCACACTTCTAAACATTCTTCATCCATCTCTAGGGCTTCTAATCAATCAAATTCATTGTATTATAACATGTTCTAACCCAAAATAATTTTATACAAGCCATTTACAGCCTCAAAGCATTGGTCGTGGGTTCTTATCCCATTTGGGACCATATTTCAACAAGTCTTTCTTCACACTTCTAAACATTCTTCATCCATCTCTAGCGCTTGTAATCAATCAAATTCATTGTATTATAACATATTCTAACCCAAAATAACTTTATACAAGCCATTTACTGCCTCAAAGCAGTGGTTGTGGGTTCTTATCCCATTTGGGACCAGATTTCAATAAGTCTTTCTTCACACTTCTAAACATTCTTCATCCATCTCTAGGGCTTGTAATCAATCAAATTCATTGTATTATAACATATTATAACCGAAAATAACTTTATACAATCCATTTCCAGCCTCAAAGCATTGGTTGTGGGTTCTTATCCCATTTGGGACCAAATTTCAACAAGTCTTTCTTCACACTTCTAAACATTCTTCATTCATCTCTAGCGCTTGTAATCAATCAAATTCATTGTATTATAACATATTCTAACCCAAAATAATTTTATACAAGCCATTTACAGCCTCAAAGCATTGGTCGTGGGTTCTTATCCCATTTGGGACCATATTTCAACAAGTCTTTCTTCACACTTCTAAACATTCTTCATCCATCTCTAGGGCTTGTAATCAATCAAATTCATTGTATTATAACATATTCTAACCTAAAATAACTTTATACAAGCTATTTACTGCCTCAAAGCATTGGTTGTGGGTTCTTATCCCATTTGGGACCAAATTTCAACAAGTCTTTCTTCACAGTTCTAAAGATTCTTCATCCATCTCTAGCACTTGTAATCAATAAAATTAATTGTATAGTAACATATTCTAACCCAAAATAACTTTATACAAGCCATTTATAGCCTCAAAGCATTGGTTGTGGGTTCTTATCCCATTTGGGACCAAATTTCAATAAGTCTTTCTTCACACTTCTAAACATTCTTCATCCATCTCTAGGACTTTTAATCAATCAAATACATTGTATTATAACATATTCTAACCCAAAATAACTTTATACAAGTCATTTACTGCCTCAAAGCATTGGTTGTGGGTTCTTATCCCATTTGGGACCAGATTTCAATAAGTCTTTCTTCACACTTCTAAACATTCTTCATCCATCTCTAGGACTTGTAATCAATCAAATTCATTGTATTATAACATAATATAACCGAAAATAACTTTATACAAGCCATTTACAGCCTCAAAGCATTGGTTGTGGGTTCTTATCCCATTTGGGACCAAATTTCAACAAGTCTTTCTTCACAGTTCTAAAGATTCTTCATCCATCTCTAGCACTTGTAATCAATAAAATTAATTGTATAGTAACATATTCTAACCCAAAATAACTTTATACAATCCATTTATAGCCTCAAAGCATTGGTTGTGGGTTCTTATCCCATTTGGGACCAAATTTCAATAAGTCTTTCTTCACACTTCTAAACATTCTTCATCCATCTCTAGGGCTTGTAATCAATCAAATTCATTGTATTATAACATATTCTAACCTAAAATAACTTTATACAAGCTATTTACTGCCTCAAAGCATTGGTTGTGGGTTCTTATCCCATTTGGGACCAAATTTCAACAAGTCTTTCTTCACAGTTCTAAAGATTCTTCATCCATCTCTAGCACTTGTAATCAATAAAATTAATTGTATAGTAACATATTCTAACCCAAAATAACTTTATACAAGCCATTTATAGCCTCAAAGCATTGGTTGTGGGTTCTTATCCCATTTGGGACCAAATTTCAATAAGTCTTTCTTCACACTTCTAAACATTCTTCATCCATCTCTAGGACTTTTAATCAATCAAATACATTGTATTATAACATATTCTAACCCAAAATAACTTTATACAAGCCATTTACTGCCTCAAAGCATTGGTTGTGGGTTCTTATCCCATTTGGGACCAGATTTCAATAAGTCTTTCTTCACACTTCTAAACATTCTTCATCCATCTCTAGCACTTGTAATCAATAAAATTAATTGTATAGTAACATATTCTAACCCAAAATAACTTTATACAAGCCATTTATAGCCTCAAAGCATTGGTTGTGGGTTCTTATCCCATTTGGGACTAAATTTCAATAAGTCTTTCTTCACACTTCTAAACATTCTTCATCCATCTCTAGGGCTTGTAATCAATCAAATTCATTGTATTATAACATATTCTAACCTAAAATAACTTTATACAAGTCATTTACTGCCTCAAAGCATTGGTTGTGGGTTTTTATCCCATTTGGGACCAAATTTCAACAAGTCTTTCTTCACACTTCTAAACATTCTTCATCCATCTCTAGGACTTGTAATCAATCAAATTCATTGTATTATAACATATTCTAACCCAAAATAACTTTATACAAGCCATTTACTGCCTCAAAGCATTGGTTGTGGGTTCTTATCCCATTTGGGACCAGATTTCAATAAGTCTTTCTTCACACTTCTAAACATTCTTCATCCATCTCTAGGGCTTCTAATCAATCAAATTCATTGTATTATAACATGTTCTAACCCAAAATAATTTTATACAAGCCATTTACAGCCTCAAAGCATTGGTCGTGGGTTCTTATCCCATTTGGGACCATATTTCAACAAGTCTTTCTTCACACTTCTAAACATTCTTCATCCATCTCTAGCGCTTGTAATCAATCAAATTCATTGTATTATAACATATTCTAACCCAAAATAACTTTATACAAGCCATTTACTGCCTCAAAGCAGTGGTTGTGGGTTCTTATCCCATTTGGGACCAGATTTCAATAAGTCTTTCTTCACACTTCTAAACATTCTTCATCCATCTCTAGGGCTTGTAATCAATCAAATTCATTGTATTATAACATATTATAACCAAAAATAACTTTATACAATCCATTTCCAGCCTCAAAGCATTGGTTGTGGGTTCTTATCCCATTTGGGACCAAATTTCAACAAGTCTTTCTTCACACTTCTAAACATTCTTCATTCATCTCTAGCGCTTGTAATCAATCAAATTCATTGTATTATAACATATTCTAACCCAAAATAACTTTATACAAGCCATTTACTGCCTCAAAGCATTGGTTGTGGGTTCTTATCCCATTTGGGACCAAATTTCAATAAGTCTTTCTTCACACTTCTAAACATTCTTCATCCATCTCTAGGACTTTTAATCAATCAAATACATTGTATTATAACATATTCTAACCCAAAATAACTTTATACAAGCCATTTACTGCCTCAAAGCATTGGTTGTGGGTTCTTATCCCATTTGGGAGCAGATTTCAATAAGTCTTTCTTCACACTTCTAAACATTCTTCATCCATCTCTAGGACTTGTAATCAATCAAATTCATTGTATTATAACATAATATAACCGAAAATAACTTTATACAAGCCATTTACAGCCTCAAAGCATTGGTTGTGGGTTCTTATCCCATTTGGGACCAAATTTCAACAAGTCTTTCTTCACAGTTCTAAAGATTCTTCATCCATCTCTAGCACTTGTAATCAATAAAATTAATTGTATAGTAACATATTCTAACCCAAAATAACTTTATACAATCCATTTATAGCCTCAAAGCATTGGTTGTGGGTTCTTATCCCATTTGGGACCAAATTTCAATAAGTCTTTCTTCACACTTCTAAACATTCTTCATCCATCTCTAGGGCTTGTAATCAATCAAATTCATTGTATTATAACATATTCTAACCTAAAATAACTTTATACAAGCTATTTACTGCCTCAAAGCATTGGTTGTGGGTTCTTATCCCATTTGGGACCAAATTTCAACAAGTCTTTCTTCACAGTTCTAAAGATTCTTCATCCATCTCTAGCACTTGTAATCAATAAAATTAATTGTATAGTAACATATTCTAACCCAAAATAACTTTATACAAGCCATTTATAGCCTCAAAGCATTGGTTGTGGGTTCTTATCCCATTTGGGACCAAATTTCAATAAGTCTTTCTTCACACTTCTAAACATTCTTCATCCATCTCTAGGACTTTTAATCAATCAAATACATTGTATTATAACATATTCTAACCCAAAATAACTTTATACAAGCCATTTACTGCCTCAAAGCATTGGTTGTGGGTTCTTATCCCATTTGGGACCAGATTTCAATAAGTCTTTCTTCACACTTCTAAACATTCTTCATCCATCTCTAGGGCTTCTAATCAATCAAATACATTGTATTATAACATATTCTAACCCAAAATAACTTTATACAAGCCATTTACTGCCTCAAAGCATTGGTTGTGGGTTCTTATCCCATTTGGGACCAGATTTCAATAAGTCTTTCTTCACACTTCTAAACATTCTTCATCCATCTCTAGCACTTGTAATCAATAAAATTAATTGTATAGTAACATATTCTAACCCAAAATAACTTTATACAAGCCATTTATAGCCTCAAAGCATTGGTTGTGGGTTCTTATCCCATTTGGGACTAAATTTCAATAAGTCTTTCTTCACACTTCTAAACATTCTTCATCCATCTCTAGGGCTTGTAATCAATCAAATTCATTGTATTATAACATATTCTAACCTAAAATAACTTTATACAAGTCATTTACTGCCTCAAAGCATTGGTTGTGGGTTTTTATCCCATTTGGGACCAAATTTCAACAAGTCTTTCTTCACACTTCTAAACATTCTTCATCCATCTCTAGGACTTGTAATCAATCAAATTCATTGTATTATAACATATTCTAACCCAAAATAACTTTATACAAGCCATTTACTGCCTCAAAGCATTGGTTGTGGGTTCTTATCCCATTTGGGACCAGATTTCAATAAGTCTTTCTTCACACTTCTAAACATTCTTCATCCATCTCTAGGGCTTCTAATCAATCAAATTCATTGTATTATAACATGTTCTAACCCAAAATAATTTTATACAAGCCATTTACAGCCTCAAAGCATTGGTCGTGGGTTCTTATCCCATTTGGGACCATATTTCAACAAGTCTTTCTTCACACTTCTAAACATTCTTCATCCATCTCTAGCGCTTGTAATCAATCAAATTCATTGTATTATAACATATTCTAACCCAAAATAACTTTATACAAGCCATTTACTGCCTCAAAGCAGTGGTTGTGGGTTCTTATCCCATTTGGGACCAGATTTCAATAAGTCTTTCTTCACACTTCTAAACATTCTTCATCCATCTCTAGGGCTTGTAATCAATCAAATTCATTGTATTATAACATATTATAACCAAAAATAACTTTATACAATCCATTTCCAGCCTCAAAGCATTGGTTGTGGGTTCTTATCCCATTTGGGACCAAATTTCAACAAGTCTTTCTTCACACTTCTAAACATTCTTCATTCATCTCTAGCGCTTGTAATCAATCAAATTCATTGTATTATAACATATTCTAACCCAAAATAACTTTATACAAGCCATTTACTGCCTCAAAGCATTGGTTGTGGGTTCTTATCCCATTTGGGACCAAATTTCAATAAGTCTTTCTTCACACTTCTAAACATTCTTCATCCATCTCTAGGACTTTTAATCAATCAAATACATTGTATTATAACATATTCTAACCCAAAATAACTTTATACAAGCCATTTACTGCCTCAAAGCATTGGTTGTGGGTTCTTATCCCATTTGGGAGCAGATTTCAATAAGTCTTTCTTCACACTTCTAAACATTCTTCATCCATCTCTAGGACTTGTAATCAATCAAATTCATTGTATTATAACATAATATAACCGAAAATAACTTTATACAAGCCATTTACAGCCTCAAAGCATTGGTTGTGGGTTCTTATCCCATTTGGGACCAAATTTCAACAAGTCTTTCTTCACAGTTCTAAAGATTCTTCATCCATCTCTAGCACTTGTAATCAATAAAATTAATTGTATAGTAACATATTCTAACCCAAAATAACTTTATACAATCCATTTATAGCCTCAAAGCATTGGTTGTGGGTTCTTATCCCATTTGGGACCAAATTTCAATAAGTCTTTCTTCACACTTCTAAACATTCTTCATCCATCTCTAGGGCTTGTAATCAATCAAATTCATTGTATTATAACATATTCTAACCTAAAATAACTTTATACAAGCTATTTACTGCCTCAAAGCATTGGTTGTGGGTTCTTATCCCATTTGGGACCAAATTTCAACAAGTCTTTCTTCACAGTTCTAAAGATTCTTCATCCATCTCTAGCACTTGTAATCAATAAAATTAATTGTATAGTAACATATTCTAACCCAAAATAACTTTATACAAGCCATTTATAGCCTCAAAGCATTGGTTGTGGGTTCTTATCCCATTTGGGACCAAATTTCAATAAGTCTTTCTTCACACTTCTAAACATTCTTCATCCATCTCTAGGACTTTTAATCAATCAAATACATTGTATTATAACATATTCTAACCCAAAATAACTTTATACAAGCCATTTACTGCCTCAAAGCATTGGTTGTGGGTTCTTATCCCATTTGGGACCAGATTTCAATAAGTCTTTCTTCACACTTCTAAACATTCTTCATCCATCTCTAGCACTTGTAATCAATAAAATTAATTGTATAGTAACATATTCTAACCCAAAATAACTTTATACAAGCCATTTATAGCCTCAAAGCATTGGTTGTGGGTTCTTATCCCATTTGGGACTAAATTTCAATAAGTCTTTCTTCACACTTCTAAACATTCTTCATCCATCTCTAGGGCTTGTAATCAATCAAATTCATTGTATTATAACATATTCTAACCTAAAATAACTTTATACAAGTCATTTACTGCCTCAAAGCATTGGTTGTGGGTTTTTATCCCATTTGGGACCAAATTTCAACAAGTCTTTCTTCACACTTCTAAACATTCTTCATCCATCTCTAGGACTTGTAATCAATCAAATTCATTGTATTATAACATATTCTAACCCAAAATAACTTTATACAAGCCATTTACTGCCTCAAAGCATTGGTTGTGGGTTCTTATCCCATTTGGGACCAGATTTCAATAAGTCTTTCTTCACACTTCTAAACATTCTTCATCCATCTCTAGGGCTTCTAATCAATCAAATTCATTGTATTATAACATGTTCTAACCCAAAATAATTTTATACAAGCCATTTACAGCCTCAAAGCATTGGTCGTGGGTTCTTATCCCATTTGGGACCATATTTCAACAAGTCTTTCTTCACACTTCTAAACATTCTTCATCCATCTCTAGCGCTTGTAATCAATCAAATTCATTGTATTATAACATATTCTAACCCAAAATAACTTTATACAAGCCATTTACTGCCTCAAAGCAGTGGTTGTGGGTTCTTATCCCATTTGGGACCAGATTTCAATAAGTCTTTCTTCACACTTCTAAACATTCTTCATCCATCTCTAGGGCTTGTAATCAATCAAATTCATTGTATTATAACATATTATAACCAAAAATAACTTTATACAATCCATTTCCAGCCTCAAAGCATTGGTTGTGGGTTCTTATCCCATTTGGGACCAAATTTCAACAAGTCTTTCTTCACACTTCTAAACATTCTTCATTCATCTCTAGCGCTTGTAATCAATCAAATTCATTGTATTATAACATATTCTAACCCAAAATAACTTTATACAAGCCATTTACTGCCTCAAAGCATTGGTTGTGGGTTCTTATCCCATTTGGGACCAAATTTCAATAAGTCTTTCTTCACACTTCTAAACATTCTTCATCCATCTCTAGGACTTTTAATCAATCAAATACATTGTATTATAACATATTCTAACCCAAAATAACTTTATACAAGCCATTTACTGCCTCAATGCATTGGTTGTGGGTTCTTATCCCATTTGGGAGCAGATTTCAATAAGTCTTTCTTCACACTTCTAAACATTCTTCATCCATCTCTAGGACTTGTAATCAATCAAATTCATTGTATTATAACATAATATAACCGAAAATAGCTTTATACAAGCCATTTACAGCCTCAAAGCATTGGTTGTGGGTTCTTATCCCATTTGGGACCAAATTTCAATAAGTCTTTCTTCACACTTCTAAACATTCTTCATCCATCTCTCGGACTTTTCATCAATCAAATTCATTGTATTATAACATATTCTAACAAAAAATAACTTTATACAATCTATTTACAGCCTCAAAGTATTGGTTGTGGGTTCTTATCCCATTTGGGACCAGATTTCAATAAGTCTTTCTTCACACTTCTAAACATTCTTCATCCATCTCTAGGGCTTGTAATAAATCAAATTCATTGTATTATAACATATTCTAACCCAAAATAACTTTATACAAACCATTTACTGCCTCAAAGCATTGGTTGTGGGTTCTTATCCCATTTGGGTTCAGATTTCAATAAGTCTTTCTTCACACTTCTAAACATTCTTCATCCATCTCTAGGGCTTCTAATCAATCAAATTCATTGTATTATAACATATTCTAACCCAAAATTATTTTATACAAGCCATTTACAGCCTCAAAGCATTGGTCGTGGGTTCTTATCCCATTTGCGACCATATTTCAACAAGTCTTTCTTCACACTTCTAAACATTCTTCATCCATCTCTAGCACTTGTAATCAATCAAATTCGTTGTATTATAACATATTCTAACCCAAAATAACTTTATACAAGCCATTTACTGCCTCAAAGCATTGGTTGTGGGTTCTTATCCCATTTGGGACCAGATTTCAATAAGTCTGTCTTCACATTTCTAAATATTCTTCATCCATCTCTAGGGCTTGTAATCAATCAAATTCATTGTATTATAACATAATCTAACCCAAAATAACTTTATAGAATCCATTTACAGCCTCAAAGCATTGGTTGTGGGTTCTTATCCCATTTGGGACCAAATTTCAACAAGTCTTTCTTCACACTTCTAAACATTCTTCATCCATCTCTAGGGCTTGTAATCAATCAAATTCATTGTATTATAACATATTCTAACCCAAAATAACTTTATACAATCCATTTCCAGCCTCAAAGCATTGGTTGTGGGTTCTTATCCCATTTGGGACCAAATTTCAACAAGTCTTTCTTCACACTTCTAAAGATTCTTCATCCATCTCTAGCACTTGTAATTAATCAAATTCATTGTATTATAACATATTCTAACCAAAAATAACTTTATACAAGCCATTTACTGCCTCAAAGCATTGGTTGTGGGATCTTATTCCATTTGGGACCAGATTTCAATAAGTCTTTCTTCACACTTCTAAACATTCTTCATCCATCTCTAGGACTTGTAATCAATCAAATTCATTGTATTATAACATATTCTAACCCAAAATAACTTTATACAAGCCATTTACTGCCTCAAAGCATTGGTTGTGGGTTCTTATCCCATTTGGGACCAGATTTCAATAAGTCTTGCTTCACACTTCTAAACATTCTTCATCCATCTCTAGGACTTGTAATCAATCAAATTCACTGTATTATAACATATTCTAACAAAAAATAACTTTATACAATCTATTTACAGCCTCAAAGCATTGGTTGTGGGTTCTTATCCCATTTGGGACTAAATTTCAATAAGTCTTTCTTCACACTTCTAAACATTCTTCATCCATCTCTAGGGCTTGTAATCAATCAAATTCATTGTATTATAACATATTCTAACCTAAAATAACTTTATACAAGTCATTTACTGCCTCAAAGCATTGGTTGTGGGTTTTTATCCCATTTGGGACCAAATTTCAACAAGTCTTTCTTCACACTTCTAAACATTCTTCATCCATCTCTAGGACTTGTAAACAATCAAATTCATTGTATTATAACATATTCTAACCCAAAATAACTTTATACAAGCCATTTACTGCCTCAAAGCATTGGTTGTGGGTTCTTATCCCATTTGGGACCAGATTTCAATAAGTCTTTCTTCACACTTCTAAACATTCTTCATCCATCTCTAGGGCTTCTAATCAATCAAATTCATTGTATTATAACATGTTCTAACCCAAAATAATTTTATACAAGCCATTTACAGCCTCAAAGCATTGGTCGTGGGTTCTTATCCCATTTGGGACCATATTTCAACAAGTCTTTCTTCACACTTCTAAACATTCTTCATCCATATCTAGCGCTTGTAATCAATCAAATTCATTGTATTATAACATATTCTAACCCAAAATAACTTTATACAAGCCATTTACTGCCTCAAAGCAGTGGTTGTGGGTTCTTATCCCATTTGGGACCAGATTTCAATAAGTCTTTCTTCACACTTCTAAACATTCTTCATCCATCTCTAGGGCTTGTAATCAATCAAATTCATTGTATTATAACATATTATAACCGAAAATAACTTTATACAATCCATTTCCAGCCTCAAAGCATTGGTTGTGGGTTCTTATCCCATTTGGGACCAAATTTCAACAAGTCTTTCTTCACACTTCTAAACATTCTTCATTCATCTCTAGCGCTTGTAATCAATCAAATTCATTGTATTATAACATATTCTAACCCAAAATAACTTTATACAAGCCATTTACTGCCTCAAAGCATTGGTTGTGGGTTCTTATCCCATTTGGGACCAAATTTCAATAAGTCTTTCTTCACACTTCTAAACATTCTTCATCCATCTCTAGGACTTTTAATCAATCAAATACATTGTATTATAACATATTCTAACCCAAAATAACTTTATACAAGCCATTTACTGCCTCAAAGCATTGGTTGTGGGTTCTTATCCCATTTGGGAGCAGATTTCAATAAGTCTTTCTTCACACTTCTAAACATTCTTCATCCATCTCTAGGACTTGTAATCAATCAAATTCATTGTATTATAACATAATATAACCGAAAATAGCTTTATACAAGCCATTTACAGCCTCAAAGCATTGGTTGTGGGTTCTTATCCCATTTGGGACCAAATTTCAATAAGTCTTTCTTCACACTTCTAAACATTCTTCATCCATCTCTAGGACTTTTCATCAATCAAATTCATTGTATTATAACATATTCTAACAAAAAATAACTTTATACAATCTATTTACAGCCTCAAAGTATTGGTTGTGGGTTCTTATCCCATTTGGGACCAGATTTCAATAAGTCTTTCTTCACACTTCTAAACATTCTTCATCCATCTCTAGGGCTTGTAATAAATCAAATTCATTGTATTATAACATATTCTAACCCAAAATAACTTTATACAAACCATTTACTGCCTCAAAGCATTGGTTGTGGGTTCTTATCCCATTTGGGTTCAGATTTCAATAAGTCTTTCTTCACACTTCTAAACATTCTTCATCCATCTCTAGGGCTTCTAATCAATCAAATTCATTGTATTATAACATATTCTAACCCAAAATTATTTTATACAAGCCATTTACAGCCTCAAAGCATTGGTCGTGGGTTCTTATCCCATTTGCGACCATATTTCAACAAGTCTTTCTTCACACTTCTAAACATTCTTCATCCATCTCTAGCACTTGTAATCAATCAAATTCGTTGTATTATAACATATTCTAACCCAAAATAACTTTATACAAGCCATTTACTGCCTCAAAGCATTGGTTGTGGGTTCTTATCCCATTTGGGACCAGATTTCAATAAGTCTGTCTTCACATTTCTAAATATTCTTCATCCATCTCTAGGGCTTGTAATCAATCAAATTCATTGTATTATAACATAATCTAACCCAAAATAACTTTATAGAATCCATTTACAGCCTCAAAGCATTGGTTGTGGGTTCTTATCCCATTTGGGACCAAATTTCAACAAGTCTTTCTTCACACTTCTAAACATTCTTCATCCATCTCTAGGGCTTGTAATCAATCAAATTCATTGTATTATAACATATTCTAACCCAAAATAACTTTATACAATCCATTTCCAGCCTCAAAGCATTGGTTGTGGGTTCTTATCCCATTTGGGACCAAATTTCAACAAGTCTTTCTTCACACTTCTAAAGATTCTTCATCCATCTCTAGCACTTGTAATTAATCAAATTCATTGTATTATAACATATTCTAACCAAAAATAACTTTATACAAGCCATTTACTGCCTCAAAGCATTGGTTGTGGGTTCTTATCCCATTTGGGACCAGATTTCAATAAGTCTTTCTTCACACTTCTAAACATTCTTCATCCATCTCTAGGACTTGTAATCAATCAAATTCATTGTATTATAACATATTCTAACCCAAAATAACTTTATACAAGCCATTTACTGCCTCAAAGCATTGGTTGTGGGTTCTTATCCCATTTGGGACCAGATTTCAATAAGTCTTGCTTCACACTTCTAAACATTCTTCATCCATCTCTAGGACTTGTAATCAATCAAATTCACTGTATTATAACATATTCTAACAAAAAATAACTTTATACAATCTATTTACAGCCTCAAAGCATTGGTTGTGGGTTCTTATCCCATTTGGGACTAGATTTCAATAAGTCTTTCTTCACACTTCTAAACATTCTTCATCCATCTCTAGGGCTTGTAATCAATCAAATTCATTGTATTATAACATATTCTAACCCAAAATAACTTTATACAAGCCATTTACTGCCTCAAAGCATTGGTTGTGGGTTCTTATCCCATTTGGGACCAGATTTCAATAAGTCTTTCTTCACACTTCTAAACATTCTTCATCCATCTCTAGGGCTTTTAATCAATCAAATTCATTGTATTATAACATATTCTAACCCAAAATTATTTTATACAAGCCATTTACAGCCTCAAAGCATTGGTCGTGGGTTCTTATCCCATTTGCGACCATATTTCAACAAGTCTTTCTTCACACTTCTAAACATTCTTCATCCATCTCTAGCACTTGTAATCAATCAAATTCATTGTATTATAACATATTCTAACCTAAAATAACTTTATACAAGCCATTTACTGCCTCAAAGCATTGGTTGTGGGTTCTTATCCCATTTGAGACCAGATTTCAATAAGTCTGTCTTCACACTTCTAAATATTCTTCATCCATCTCTAGGGCTTGTAATCAATCAAATTCATTGTATTATAACATATTCTAACCCAAAATAACTTTATAGAATCCATTTACAGCCTCAAAGCATTGGTTGTGGGTTCTTATCTCATTTGGGACCAAATTTCAACAAGTCTTTCTTCACACTTCTAAACATTCTTCATCCATCTCTAGGGCTTGTAATCAATCAAATTCATTGTATTATAACATATTCTAACCCAAAATAACTTTATACAATCCATTTCCAGCCTCAAAGCATTGGTTGTGGGTTCTTATCCCATTTGGGATCAAATTTCAACAAGTCTTTCTTCACACTTCTAAAGATTCTTCATCCATCTCTAGCACTTGTAATTAATCAAATTCATTGTATTATAACATATTCTAACCAAAAATAACTTTATACAAGCCATTTACTGCCTCAAAGCATTGGTTGTGGGTTCTTATCCCATTTGGGACCAGATTTCAATAAGTCTTTCTTCACACTTCTAAACATTCTTCATCCATCTCTAGGACTTGTAATCAATCAAATTCATTGTATTATAACATATTCTAACCCAAAATAACTTTACACAAGCCATTTACTGCCTCAAAGCATTGGTTGTGGGTTCTTATCCCATTTGGGACCAGATTTCAATAAGTCTTGCTTCACACTTCTAAACATTCTTCATCCATCTCTAGGACTTGTAATCAATCAAATTCATTGTATTATAACATATTCTAAACCAAAATAACTTTATACAAGCCATGTACTGCCTCAAAGCATTGGTTGTGGGTTCTTATCCCATTTGGGACCAGATTTCAATAAGTCTTGCTTCACACTTCTAAACATTCTTCATCCATCTCTAGGACTTGTAATCAATCAAATTCATTGTATTATAACATATTCTAACCCAAAATAACTTTATACAAGCCATTTACAGCCTCAAAGCATTGGTTGTGGGTTCTTATCCCATTTGGGACCAAATTTCAACAAGTCTTTCTTCACAGTTCTAAAGATTCTTCATCCATCTCTAGCACTTGTAATCAATAAAAGTAATTGTATAGTAACATATTCTAACCCAAAATAACTTTATACAAGCCATTTACAGCCTCAAAGCATTGGTTGTGGGTTCTTATCCCATTTGGGACCAGATTTCAATAAGTCTGTCTTTACACTTCTAAATATTCTTTATCCATCTCTAGGGCTTGTAATCAATCAAATTCATTGTATTATAACATATTCTAACCCAAAATAACTTTATAGAATCCATTTACAGCCTCAAAGCATTTGTTGTGGGTTCTTATCCCATTTGGGACCAAATTTCAACAAGTCCTTCTTCACACTTCTAAACATTCTTCATCCATCTCTAGGGCTTGTAATCAATCAAATTCATTGTATTATAACATATTCTAACCCAAAATAACTTTATACAATCCATTTACTGCCTCAAAGCATTGGTTGTGGGTTCTTATCCCATTTGGGACCAGATTTCAATAAGTCTTTCTTCACACTTCTAAACATTCTTCATCCATCTCTAGGACTTGTAATCAATCAAATTCATTGTATTATAACATATTCTAACCCAAAATAACTTTATACAAGCCATTTACTGCCTCAAAGCATTGGTTGTGGGTTCTTATCCCATTTGGGACCAGATTTCAATAAGTCTTTCTTCACACTTCTAAACATTCTTCATCCATCTCTAGGACTTGTAATCAATCAAATTCATTGTATTATAACATATTCTAACCCAAAATAACTTTATACAAACCATTTACTGCCTCAAAGCATTGGTTGTGGGTTCTTATCCCATTTGGGACCAGATTTCAATAAGTCTTTCTTCACACTTCTAAACATTCTTCATCCATCTCTAGGGCTTCTAATCAATCAAATTCATTGTATTATAACATATTCTAACCCAAAATTATTTTATACAAGCCATTTACAGCCTCAAAGCATTGGTCGTGGGTTCTTATCCCATTTGCGACCATATTTCAACAAGTCTTTCTTCACACTTCTAAACATTCTTCATCCATCTCTAGCACTTGTAATCAATCAAATTCATTGTATTATAACATATTCTAACCCAAAATAACTTTATACAAGCCATTTACTGCCTCAAAGCATTGGTTGTGGGTTCTTATCCCATTTGGGACCAGATTTCAATAAGTCTGTCTTCACACTTCTAAATATTCTTCATCCATCTCTAGGGCTTGTAATCAATCAAATTCATTGTATTATAACATAATCTAACCCAAAATAACTTTATACAAACCATTTACTGCCTCAAAGCATTGGTTGTGGGTTCTTATCCCATTTGGGACCAAATTTCAATAAGTCTTTCTTCACACTTCTAAACATTCTTCATCCATCTCTAGGGCTTCTAATCAATCAAATTCATTGTATTATAACATATTCTAACCCAAAATTATTTTATACAAGCCATTTACAGCCTCAAAGCATTGGTCGTGGGTTCTTATCCCATTTGCGACCATATTTCAACAAGTCTTTCTTCACACTTCTAAACATTCTTCATCCATCTCTAGCACTTGTAATCAATCAAATTCATTGTATTATAACATATTCTAACCAAAAATAACTTTATACAAGCCATTTACTGCCTCAAAGCATTGGTTGTGGGTTCTTATCCCATTTGGGACCAGATTTCAATAAGTCTTTCTTCACACTTCTAAACATTCTTCATCCATCTCTAGGACTTGTAATCAATCAAATTCATTGTATTATAACATAATCAAACCCAAAATAACTTTATACAAGCCATTTACTGCCTCAAAGCATTGGTTGTGGGTTCTTATCCCATTTGGGACCAGATTTCAATAAGTCTTTCTTCACACTTCTAAACATTCTTCATCCATCTCTAGGGCTTGTAATCAATCAAATTCACTGTATTATAACATATTCTAACCCAAAATAACTTTATACAATCTATTTACAGCCTCAAAGCATTGGTTGTGGGTTCTTATCCCATTTGGGACTAGATTTCAATAAGTCTTTCTTCACACTTCTAAACATTCTTCATCCATCTCTAGGACTTGTAATCAATCAAATTCATTGTATTATAACATATTCTAACCCAAAATAACTTTATACAAGCCATTTACTGCCTCAAAGCATTGGTTGTGGGTTCTTATCCCATTTGGGACCAGATTTCAATAAGTCTGTCTTTACACTTCTAAATATTCTTTATCCATCTCTAGGGCTTGTAATCAATCAAATTCATTGTATTATAACATATTCTAACCCAAAATAACTTTATAGAATCCATTTACAGCCTCAAAGCATTTGTTGTGGGTTCTTATCCCATTTGGGACCAAATTTCAACAAGTCCTTCTTCACACTTCTAAACATTCTTCATCCATCTCTAGGGCTTGTAATCAATCAAATTCATTGTATTATAACATATTCTAACCCAAAATAACTTTATACAATCCATTTACTGCCTCAAAGCATTGGTTGTGGGTTCTTATCCCATTTGGGACCAGATTTCAATAAGTCTTTCTTCACACTTCTAAACATTCTTCATCCATCTCTAGGACTTGTAATCAATCAAATTCATTGTATTATAACATATTCTAACCCAAAATAACTTTATACAAGCCATTTACTGCCTCAAAGCATTGGTTGTGGGTTCTTATCCCATTTGGGACCAGATTTCAATAAGTCTTTCTTCACACTTCTAAACATTCTTCATCCATCTCTAGGACTTGTAATCAATCAAATTCATTGTATTATAACATATTCTAACCCAAAATAACTTTATACAAACCATTTACTGCCTCAAAGCATTGGTTGTGGGTTCTTATCCCATTTGGGACCAGATTTCAATAAGTCTTTCTTCACACTTCTAAACATTCTTCATCCATCTCTAGGGCTTCTAATCAATCAAATTCATTGTATTATAACATATTCTAACCCAAAATTATTTTATACAAGCCATTTACAGCCTCAAAGCATTGGTCGTGGGTTCTTATCCCATTTGCGACCATATTTCAACAAGTCTTTCTTCACACTTCTAAACATTCTTCATCCATCTCTAGCACTTGTAATCAATCAAATTCATTGTATTATAACATATTCTAACCCAAAATAACTTTATACAAGCCATTTACTGCCTCAAAGCATTGGTTGTGGGTTCTTATCCCATTTGGGACCAGATTTCAATAAGTCTGTCTTCACACTTCTAAATATTCTTCATCCATCTCTAGGGCTTGTAATCAATCAAATTCATTGTATTATAACATAATCTAACCCAAAATAACTTTATACAAGCCATTTACTGCCTCAAAGCAATGGTTGTGGGTTCTTATCCCATTTGGGACCAAATTTCAATAAGTGTTTCTTCACACTTCTAAACATTTTTCATGCATCTCTAGCACTTGTAATCAATCAAATTCATTGTATTATAACATATTCTAACCCAAAATTATTTTATACAAGCCATTTACAGCCTCAAAGCAATGGTTGTGGGTTCTTATCCCATTTGGGACCAAATTTCAATAAGTGTTTCTTCACACTTCTAAACATTCTTCATGCATATCTAGCACTTGTAATCAATCAAATTCATTGTATTATAACATATTATAACCCTATACAACTCTATACAAGCCATTTACTTCCTCAAAGCAATGGTTGTGGGTTCTTATCCCATTTGGGACCAAATTTCAATAAGTGTTTCTTCACACTTCTAAACATTCTTCATGCATCTCTAGCACTTGTAATCAATCAAATTCATTGTATTATAACATATTATAACCCTATGCAACTCTATAGAAGCCATTTACTTCCTCAAAGCAATGGTTGTGGGTTCTTATCCCATTTGGGACCAAATTTCAATAAGTGTTTCTTCACACTTCTAAACATTCTTCATGCATCTCTAGCACTTGTAATCAATCAAATTCATTGTATTATAACATATTATAACCCTATACAACTCTATACAAGCCATTTACTTCCTCAAAGCAATGGTTGTGGGTTCTTATCCCATTTGGGACCAAATTTCAATAAGTGTTTCTTCACACTTCTAAACATTCTTCATGCATCTCTAGCACTTGTAATCAATCAAATTCATTGTATTATAACATATTATAACCCTATACAACTCTATAGAAGCCATTCACTTCCTCAAAGCAATGGTTGTGGGTTCTTATCCCATTTGGGACCAAATTTCAATAAGTGTTTCTTCACACTTCTAAACATTCTTCATGCATCTCTAGCACTGGTAATTAATCAAATTCATTGTATTATAACATATTATAACCCTATACAACTCTATACAAGCCATTTACTTCCTCAAAGCAATGGTTGTGGGTTCTTATCCCATTTGGGACCAAATTTCAATAAGTGTTTCTTCACACTTCTAAACATTCTTCATGCATCTCTAGCACTTGTAATCAATCAAATTCATTGTATTATAACATATTATAACCCTATGCAACTCTATAGAAGCCATTTACTTCCTCAAAGCAATGGTTGTGGGTTCTTATCCCATTTGGGACCAAATTTCAATAAGTGTTTCTTCACACTTCTAAACATTCTTCATGCATCTCTAGCACTTGTAATCAATCAAATTCATTGTATTATAACATATTATAACCCTATACAACTCTATAGAAGCCATTTACTTCCTCAAAGCAATGGTTGTGGGTTCTTATCCCATTTGGGACCAAATTTCAATAAGTGTTTCTTCACACTTCTAAACATTCTTCATGCATCTCTAGCACTTGTAATCAATCAAATTCATTGTATTATAACATATTATAACCCTATACAACTCTATAGAAGCCATTTACTTCCTCAAAGCAATGGTTGTGGGTTCTTATCCCATTTGGGACCAAATTTCAATAAGTGTTTCTTCACACTTCTAAACATTCTTCATGCATCTCTAGCACTTGTAATCAATCAAATTCATTGTATTATAACATATTATAACCCTATACAACTCTATAGAAGCCATTTACTTCCTCAAAGCAATGGTTGTGGGTTCTTATCCCATTTGGGACCAAATTTCAATAAGTGTTTCTTCACACTTCTAAACATTCTTCATGCATCTCTAGCACTTGTAATCAATCAAATTCATTGTATTATAACATATTATAACCCTATACAACTCTATACAAGCCATTTACTTCCTCAAAGCAATGGTTGTGGGTTCTTATCCCATTTGGGACCAAATTTCAATAAGTGTTTCTTCACACTTCTAAACATTCTTCATGCATCTCTAGCACTTGTAATCAATCAAATTCATTGTATTATAACATATTATAACCCTATACAACTCTATACAAGCCATTTACTTCCTCAAAGCAATGGTTGTGGGTTCTTATCCCATTTGGGACCAAATTTCAATAAGTGTTTCTTCACACTTCTAAACATTCTTCATGCATCTCTAGCACTTGTAATCAATCAAATTCATTGTATTATAACATATTATAACCCTATACAACTCTATACAAGCCATTTACTTCCTCAAAGCAATGGTTGTGGGTTCTTATCCCATTTGGGACCAAATTTCAATAAGTGTTTCTTCACACTTCTAAACATTCTTCATGCATCTCTAGCACTTGTAATCAATCAAATTCATTGTATTATAACATATTATAACCCTATACAACTCTATACGAAGCCATTTACTTCCTCAAAGCAATGGTTGTGGGTTCTTATCCCATTTGGGACCAAATTTCAATAAGTGTTTCTTCACACTTCTAAACATTCTTCATGCATCTCTAGCACTTGTAATCAATCAAATTCATTGTATTATAACATATTATAACCCTATACAACTCTATACAAGCTATTTACTTCCTCAAAGCAATGGTTGTGGGTTCTTATCCCATTTGGGACCAAATTTCAATAAGTGTTTCTTCACACTTCTAAACATTCTTCATGCATCTCTAGCACTTGTAATCAATCAAATTCATTGTATTATAACATATTATAACCCTATACAACTCTATAGAAGCCATTTACTTCCTCAAAGCAATGGTTGTGGGTTCTTATCCCATTTGGGACCAAATTTCAATAAGTGTTTCTTCACACTTCTAAACATTCTTCATGCATCTCTAGCACTTGTAATCAATCAAATTCATTGTATTATAACATATTATAACCCTATACAACTCTATAGAAGCCATTTACTTCCTCAAAGCAATGGTTGTGGGTTCTTATCCCATTTGGGACCAAATTTCAATAAGTGTTTCTTCACACTTCTAAACATTCTTCATGCATCTCTAGCACTTGTAATCAATCAAATTCATTGTATTATAACATATTATAACCCTATACAACTCTATACAAGCCATTTACTTCCTCAAAGCAATGGTTGTGGGTTCTTATCCCATTTGGGACCAAATTTCAATAAGTGTTTCTTCACACTTCTAAACATTCTTCATGCATCTCTAGCACTTGTAATCAATCAAATTCATTGTATTATAACATATTATAACCCTATGCAACTCTATAGAAGCCATTTACTTCCTCAAAGCAATGGTTGTGGGTTCTTATCCCATTTGGGACCAAATTTCAATAAGTGTTTCTTCACACTTCTAAACATTCTTCATGCATCTCTAGCACTTGTAATCAATCAAATTCATTGTATTATAACATATTATAACCCTATACAACTCTATACAAGCCATTTACTTCCTCAAAGCAATGGTTGTGGGTTCTTATCCCATTTGGGACCAAATTTCAATAAGTGTTTCTTCACACTTCTAAACATTCTTCATGCATCTCTAGCACTTGTAATCAATCAAATTCATTGTATTATAACATATTATAACCCTATACAACTCTATAGAAGCCATTTACTTCCTCAAAGCAATGGTTGTGGGTTCTTATCCCATTTGGGACCAAATTTCAATAAGTGTTTCTTCACACTTCTAAACATTCTTCATGCATCTCTAGCACTTGTAATCAATCAAATTCATTGTATTATAACATATTATAACCCTATACAACTCTATAGAAGCCATTTACTTCCTCAAAGCAATGGTTGTGGGTTCTTATCCCATTTGGGACCAAATTTCAATAAGTGTTTCTTCACACTTCTAAACATTCTTCATGCATCTCTAGCACTTGTAATCAATCAAATTCATTGTATTATAACATATTATAACCCTATACAACTCTATACAAGCTATTTACTTCCTCAAAGCAATGGTTGTGGGTTCTTATCCCATTTGGGACCAAATTTCAATAAGTGTTTCTTCACACTTCTAAACATTCTTCATGCATCTCTAGCACTTGTAATCAATCAAATTCATTGTATTATAACATATTATAACCCTATGCAACTCTATAGAAGCCATTTACTTCCTCAAAGCAATGGTTGTGGGTTCTTATCCCATTTGGGACCAAATTTCAATAAGTGTTTCTTCACACTTCTAAACATTCTTCATGCATCTCTAGCACTTGTAATCAATCAAATTCATTGTATTATAACATATTATAACCCTATACAACTCTATAGAAGCCATTTACTTCCTCAAAGCAATGGTTGTGGGTTCTTATCCCATTTGGGACCAAATTTCAATAAGTGTTTCTTCACACTTCTAAACATTCTTCATGCATCTCTAGCACTTGTAATCAATCAAATTCATTGTATTATAACATATTATAACCCTATGCAACTCTATAGAAGCCATTTACTTCCTCAAAGCAATGGTTGTGGGTTCTTATCCCATTTGGGACCAAATTTCAATAAGTGTTTCTTCACACTTCTAAACATTCTTCATGCATCTCTAGCACTTGTAATCAATCAAATTCATTGTATTATAACATATTATAACCCTATGCAACTCTATAGAAGCCATTTACTTCCTCAAAGCAATGGTTGTGGGTTCTTATCCCATTTGGGACCAAATTTCAATAAGTGTTTCTTCACACTTCTAAACATTCTTCATGCATCTCTAGCACTTGTAATCAATCAAATTCATTGTATTATAACATATTATAACCCTATACAACTCTATACAAGCCATTTACTTCCTCAAAGCAATGGTTGTGGGTTCTTATCCCATTTGGGACCAAATTTCAATAAGTGTTTCTTCACACTTCTAAACATTCTTCATGCATCTCTAGCACTTGTAATCAATCAAATTCATTGTATTATAACATATTATAACCCTATGCAACTCTATAGAAGCCATTTACTTCCTCAAAGCAATGGTTGTGGGTTCTTATCCCATTTGGGACCAAATTTCAATAAGTGTTTCTTCACACTTCTAAACATTCTTCATGCATCTCTAGCACTTGTAATCAATCAAATTCATTGTATTATAACATATTATAACCCTATACAACTCTATACAAGCTATTTACTTCCTCAAAGCAATGGTTGTGGGTTCTTATCCCATTTGGGACCAAATTTCAATAAGTGTTTCTTCACACTTCTAAACATTCTTCATGCATCTCTAGCACTTGTAATCAATCAAATTCATTGTATTATAACATATTATAACCCTATGCAACTCTATAGAAGCCATTTACTTCCTCAAAGCAATGGTTGTGGGTTCTTATCCCATTTGGGACCAAATTTCAATAAGTGTTTCTTCACACTTCTAAACATTCTTCATGCATCTCTAGCACTTGTAATCAATCAAATTCATTGTATTATAACATATTATAACCCTATACAACTCTATAGAAGCCATTCACTTCCTCAAAGCAATGGTTGTGGGTTCTTATCCCATTTGGGACCAAATTTCAATAAGTGTTTCTTCACACTTCTAAACATTCTTCATGCATCTCTAGCACTTGTAATCAATCAAATTCATTGTATTATAACATATTATAACCCTATACAACTCTATACAAGCCATTTACTTCCTCAAAGCAATGGTTGTGGGTTCTTATCCCATTTGGGACCAAATTTCAATAAGTGTTTCTTCACACTTCTAAACATTCTTCATGCATCTCTAGCACTTGTAATCAATCAAATTCATTGTATTATAACATATTATAACCCTATGCAACTCTATAGAAGCCATTTACTTCCTCAAAGCAATGGTTGTGGGTTCTTATCCCATTTGGGACCAAATTTCAATAAGTGTTTCTTCACACTTCTAAACATTCTTCATGCATCTCTAGCACTTGTAATCAATCAAATTCATTGTATTATAACATATTATAACCCTATACAACTCTATACAAGCTATTTACTTCCTCAAAGCAATGGTTGTGGGTTCTTATCCCATTTGGGACCAAATTTCAATAAGTGTTTCTTCACACTTCTAAACATTCTTCATGCATCTCTAGCACTTGTAATCAATCAAATTCATTGTATTATAACATATTATAACCCTATGCAACTCTATAGAAGCCATTTACTTCCTCAAAGCAATGGTTGTGGGTTCTTATCCCATTTGGGACCAAATTTCAATAAGTGTTTCTTCACACTTCTAAACATTCTTCATGCATCTCTAGCACTTGTAATCAATCAAATTCATTGTATTATAACATATTATAACCCTATACAACTCTATAGAAGCCATTTACTTCCTCAAAGCAATGGTTGTGGGTTCTTATCCCATTTGGGACCAAATTTCAATAAGTGTTTCTTCACACTTCTAAACATTCTTCATGCATCTCTAGCACTTGTAATCAATCAAATTCATTGTATTATAACATATTATAACCCTATACAACTCTATACAAGCCATTTACTTCCTCAAAGCAATGGTTGTGGGTTCTTATCCCATTTGGGACCAAATTTCAATAAGTGTTTCTTCACACTTCTAAACATTCTTCATGCATCTCTAGCACTTGTAATCAATCAAATTCATTGTATTATAACATATTATAACCCTATGCAACTCTATAGAAGCCATTTACTTCCTCAAAGCAATGGTTGTGGGTTCTTATCCCATTTGGGACCAAATTTCAATAAGTGTTTCTTCACACTTCTAAACATTCTTCATGCATCTCTAGCACTTGTAATCAATCAAATTCATTGTATTATAACATATTATAACCCTATACAACTCTATAGAAGCCATTTACTTCCTCAAAGCAATGGTTGTGGGTTCTTATCCCATTTGGGACCAAATTTCAATAAGTGTTTCTTCACACTTCTAAACATTCTTCATGCATCTCTAGCACTTGTAATCAATCAAATTCATTGTATTATAACATATTATAACCCTATACAACTCTATACAAGCCATTTACTTCCTCAAAGCAATGGTTGTGGGTTCTTATCCCATTTGGGACCAAATTTCAATAAGTGTTTCTTCACACTTCTAAACATTCTTCATGCATCTCTAGCACTTGTAATCAATCAAATTCATTGTATTATAACATATTATAACCCTATACAACTCTATAGAAGCCATTTACTTCCTCAAAGCAATGGTTGTGGGTTCTTATCCCATTTGGGACCAAATTTCAATAAGTGTTTCTTCACACTTCTAAACATTCTTCATGCATCTCTAGCACTTGTAATCAATCAAATTCATTGTATTATAACATATTATAACCCTATGCAACTCTATAGAAGGCTTTTACTTCCTCAAAGCAATGGTTGTGGGTTCTTATCCCATTTGGGACCAAATTTCAATAAGTGTTTCTTCACACTTCTAAACATTCTTCATGCATCTCTAGCACTTGTAATCAATCAAATTCATTGTATTATAACATATTATAACCCTATGCAACTCTATAGAAGCCATTTACTTCCTCAAAGCAATGGTTGTGGGTTCTTATCCCATTTGGGACCAAATTTCAATAAGTGTTTCTTCACACTTCTAAACATTCTTCATGCATCTCTAGCACTTGTAATCAATCAAATTCATTGTATTATAACATATTATAACCCTATGCAACTCTATAGAAGGCTTTTACTTCCTCAAAGCAATGGTTGTGGGTTCTTATCCCATTTGGGACCAAATTTCAATAAGTGTTTCTTCACACTTCTAAACATTCTTCATGCATCTCTAGCACTTGTAATCAATCAAATTCATTGTATTATAACATATTATAACCCTATGCAACTCTATAGAAGCCATTTACTTCCTCAAAGCAATGGTTGTGGGTTCTTATCCCATTTGGGACCAAATTTCAATAAGTATTTCTTCACACTTCTAAACATTCTTCATGCATCTCTAGCACTTGTAATCAATCTAATTCATTCTATTATAACATATTATAACCCTATACAACTCTATAGAAGCCATTCACTTCCTCAAAGCAATGGTTGTGGGTTCTTATCCCATTTGGGACCAAATTTCAATAAGTGTTTCTTCACACTTCTAATCATTCTTTATGCTCTTGTAGCACTGGTAATCAATCAAATTCATTGTATTATAACATATTATAACCCTATACAACTCTATACAAGCCATTTACTTCCTCAAAGCAATGGTTGTGGGTTCTTATCCCATTTGGGACCAAATTTCAATAAGTGTTTCTTCACACTTCTAAACATTCTTCATGCATCTCTAGCACTTGTAATCAATCAAATTCATTGTATTATAACATATTATAACCCTATGCAACTCTATAGAAGGCTTTTACTTCCTCAAAGCAATGGTTGTGGGTTCTTATCCCATTTGGGACCAAATTTCAATAAGTGTTTCTTCACACTTCTAAACATTCTTCATGCATCTCTAGCACTTGTAATCAATCAAATTCATTGTATTATAACATATTATAACCCTATGCAACTCTATAAAAGCCATTTACTTCCTCAAAGCAATGGTTGTGGGTTCTTATCCTATTTGGGACCAAATTTCAATAAGTATTTCTTCACACTTCTAAACATTCTTCATGCATCTCTAGCACTTGTAGTCAATCAAATTCATTGTATTATAACATATTATAACCCTATACAACTCTATAGAAGCCATTCACTTCCTCAAAGCAATGGTTGTGGGTTCTTATCCCATTTGGGACCAAATTTCAATAAGTGTTTCTTCACACTTCTAATCATTCTTTATGCTCTTGTAGCACTTGTAATCAATCAAATTCATTGTATTATAACATATTATAACCCTATACAACTTTATACATGCCATTTACTTCCTCAAAGCAATGGTTGTGGGTTCTTATCCCATTTGGGACCAAATTTCAATAAGTGTTTCTTCACACTTCTAAACATTCTTCATGCATCTCTAGCACTTGTAATCAATCAAATTCATTGTATTATAACATATTATAACCCTATGCAACTCTATAGAAGCCATTTACTTCCTCAAAGCAATGGTTGTGGGTTCTTATCCCATTTGGGACCAAATTTCAATAAGTGTTTCTTCACACTTCTAAACATTCTTCATGCATCTCTAGCACTTGTAATCAATCAAATTCATTGTATTATAACATATTATAACCCTATGCAACTCTATAGAAGCCATTTACTTCCTCAAAGCAATGGTTGTGGGTTCTTATCCCATTTGGGACCAAATTTCAATAAGTGTTTCTTCACACTTCTAAACATTCTTCATGCATCTCTAGCAGTTGTAATCAATCAAATTCATTGTATTATAACATATTATAACCCTATACAACTCTATACAAGCTATTTACTTCCTCAAAGCAATGGTTGTGGGTTCTTATCCCATTTGGGACCAAATTTCAATAAGTGTTTCTTCACACTTCTAAACATTCTTCATGCATCTCTAGCACTTGTAATCAATCAAATTCATTGTATTATAACATATTATAACCCTATGCAACTCTATAGAAGGCTTTTACTTCCTCAAAGCAATGGTTGTGGGTTCTTATCCCATTTGGGACCAAATTTCAATAAGTGTTTCTTCACACTTCTAAACATTCTTCATGCATCTCTAGCACTTGTAATCAATCAAATTCATTGTATTATAACATATTATAACCCTATGCAACTCTATACAAGCTATTTACTTCCTCAAAGCAATGGTTGTGGGTTCTTATCCCATTTGGGACCAAATTTCAATAAGTATTTCTTCACACTTCTAAACATTCTTCATGCATCTCTAGCACTTGTAGTCAATCAAATTCATTGTATTATAACATATTATAACCCTATACAACTCTATAGAAGCCATTCACTTCCTCAAAGCAATGGTTGTGGGTTCTTATCCCATTTGGGACCAAATTTCAATAAGTGTTTCTTCACACTTCTAAACATTCTTCATGCATCTCTAGCACTTGTAATCAATCAAATTCATTGTATTATAACATATTATAACCCTATACAACTTTATACAAGCCATTTACTTCCTCAAAGCAATGGTTGTGGGTTCTTATCCCATTTGGGACCAAATTTCAATAAGTGTTTCTTCACACTTCTAAACATTCTTCATGCATCTCTAGCACTTGTAATCAATCAAATTCATTGTATTATAACATATTATAACCCTATGCAACTCTATACAAGCTATTTACTTCCTCAAAGCAATGGTTGTGGGTTCTTATCCCATTTGGGACCAAATTTCAATAAGTGTTTCTTCACACTTCTAAACATTCTTCATGCATCTCTAGCACTTGTAATCAATCAAATTCATTGTATTATAACATATTATAACCCTATACAACTCTATACAAGCTATTTACTTCCTCAAAGCAATGGTTGTGGGTTCTTATCCCATTTGGGACCAAATTTCAATAAGTGTTTCTTCACACTTCTAAACATTCTTCATGCATCTCTAGCACTTGTAATCAATCAAATTCATTGTATTATAACATATTATAACCCTATGCAACTCTATAGAAGCCATTTACTTCCTCAAAGCAATGGTTGTGGGTTCTTATCCCATTTGGGACCAAATTTCAATAAGTGTTTCTTCACACTTCTAAACATTCTTCATGCATCTCTAGCACTTGTAATCAATCAAATTCATTGTATTATAACATATTATAACCCTATACAACTCTATACAAGCTATTTACTTCCTCAAAGCAATGGTTGTGGGTTCTTATCCCATTTGGGACCAAATTTCAATAAGTGTTTCTTCACACTTCTAAACATTCTTCATGCATCTCTAGCACTTGTAATCAATCAAATTCATTGTATTATAACATATTATAACCCTATGCAACTCTATAGAAGGCTTTTACTTCCTCAAAGCAATGGTTGTGGGTTCTTATCCCATTTGGGACCAAATTTCAATAAGTGTTTCTTCACACTTCTAAACATTCTTCATGCATCTCTAGCACTTGTAATCAATCAAATTCATTGTATTATAACATATTATAACCCTATACAACTCTATAGAAGCCATTCACTTCCTCAAAGCAATGGTTGTGGGTTCTTATCCCATTTGGGACCAAATTTCAATAAGTGTTTCTTCACACTTCTAAACATTCTTCATGCATCTCTAGCACTTGTAATCAATCAAATTCATTGTATTATAACATATTATAACCCTATACAACTCTATAGAAGCCATTCACTTCCTCAAAGCAATGGTTGTGGGTTCTTATCCCATTTGGGACCAAATTTCAATAAGTGTTTCTTCACACTTCTAATCATTCTTTATGCTCTTGTAGCACTGGTAATCAATCAAATTCATTGTATTATAACATATTATAACCCTATACAACTCTATACAAGCCATTTACTTCCTCAAAGCAATGGTTGTGGGTTCTTATCCCATTTGGGACCAAATTTCAATAAGTGTTTCTTCACACTTCTAAACATTCTTCATGCATCTCTAGCACTTGTAATCAATCAAATTCATTGTATTATAACATATTATAACCCTATGCAACTCTATAGAAGCCATTTACTTCCTCAAAGCAATGGTTGTGGGTTCTTATCCCATTTGGGACCAAATTTCAATAAGTGTTTCTTCACACTTCTAAACATTCTTCATGCATCTCTAGCACTTGTAATCAATCAAATTCATTGTATTATAACATATTATAACCCTATGCAACTCTATACAAGCTATTTACTTCCTCAAAGCAATGGTTGTGGGTTCTTATCCCATTTGGGACCAAATTTCAATAAGTATTTCTTCACACTTCTAAACATTCTTCATGCATCTCTAGCACTTGTAGTCAATCAAATTCATTGTATTATAACATATTATAACCCTATACAACTCTATAGAAGCCATTCACTTCCTCAAAGCAATGGTTGTGGGTTCTTATCCCATTTGGGACCAAATTTCAATAAGTGTTTCTTCACACTTCTAATCATTCTTTATGCTCTTGTAGCACTTGTAATCAATCAAATTCATTGTATTATAACATATTATAACCCTATACAACTCTATACAAGCCATTTACTTCCTCAAAGCAATGGTTGTGGGTTCTTATCCCATTTGGGACCAAATTTCAATAAGTGTTTCTTCACACTTCTAAACATTCTTCATGCATCTCTAGCACTTGTAATCAATCAAATTCATTGTATTATAACATATTATAACCCTATACAACTCTATACAAGCTATTTACTTCCTCAAAGCAATGGTTGTGGGTTCTTATCCCATTTGGGACCAAATTTCAATAAGTGTTTCTTCACACTTCTAAACATTCTTCATGCATCTCTAGCACTTGTAATCAATCAAATTCATTGTATTATAACATATTATAACCCTATGCAACTCTATAGAAGGCTTTTACTTCCTCAAAGCAATGGTTGTGGGTTCTTATCCCATTTGGGACCAAATTTCAATAAGTGTTTCTTCACACTTCTAAACATTCTTCATGCATCTCTAGCACTTGTAATCAATCAAATTCATTGTATTATAACATATTATAACCCTATGCAACTCTATAGAAGCCATTTACTTCCTCAAAGCAATGGTTGTGGGTTCTTATCCCATTTGGGACCAAATTTCAATAAGTGTTTCTTCACACTTCTAAACATTCTTCATGCATCTCTAGCACTTGTAATCAATCAAATTCATTGTATTATAACATATTATAACCCTATACAACTCTATACAAGCTATTTACTTCCTCAAAGCAATGGTTGTGGGTTCTTATCCCATTTGGGACCAAATTTCAATAAGTGTTTCTTCACACTTCTAAACATTCTTCATGCATCTCTAGCACTTGTAATCAATCAAATTCATTGTATTATAACATATTATAACCCTATGCAACTCTATAGAAGGCTTTTACTTCCTCAAAGCAATGGTTGTGGGTTCTTATCCCATTTGGGACCAAATTTCAATAAGTGTTTCTTCACACTTCTAAACATTCTTCATGCATCTCTAGCACTTGTAATCAATCAAATTCATTGTATTATAACATATTATAACCCTATACAACTCTATACAAGCTATTTACTTCCTCAAAGCAATGGTTGTGGGTTCTTATCCCATTTGGGACCAAATTTCAATAAGTGTTTCTTCACACTTCTAAACATTCTTCATGCATCTCTAGCACTTGTAATCAATCAAATTCATTGTATTATAACATATTATAACCCTATGCAACTCTATAGAAGGCTTTTACTTCCTCAAAGCAATGGTTGTGGGTTCTTATCCCATTTGGGACCAAATTTCAATAAGTGTTTCTTCACACTTCTAAACATTCTTCATGCATCTCTAGCACTTGTAATCAATCAAATTCATTGTATTATAACATATTATAACCCTATGCAACTCTATACAAGCTATTTACTTCCTCAAAGCAATGGTTGTGGGTTCTTATCCCATTTGGGACCAAATTTCAATAAGTGTTTCTTCACACTTCTAAACATTCTTCATGCATCTCTAGCACTTGTAATCAATCAAATTCATTGTATTATAACATATTATAACCCTATACAACTCTATAGAAGCCATTCACTTCCTCAAAGCAATGGTTGTGGGTTCTTATCCCATTTGGGACCAAATTTCAATAAGTGTTTCTTCACACTTCTAAACATTCTTCATGCATCTCTAGCACTTGTAATCAATCAAATTCATTGTATTATAACATATTATAACCCTATACAACTTTATACAAGCCATTTACTTCCTCAAAGCAATGGTTGTGGGTTCTTATCCCATTTGGGACCAAATTTCAATAAGTGTTTCTTCACACTTCTAAACATTCTTCATGCATCTCTAGCACTTGTAATCAATCAAATTCATTGTATTATAACATATTATAACCCTATGCAACTCTATAGAAGCCATTTACTTCCTCAAAGCAATGGTTGTGGGTTCTTATCCCATTTGGGACCAAATTTCAATAAGTGTTTCTTCACACTTCTAAACATTCTTCATGCATCTCTAGCACTTGTAATCAATCAAATTCATTGTATTATAACATATTATAACCCTATGCAACTCTATAGAAGCCATTTACTTCCTCAAAGCAATGGTTGTGGGTTCTTATCCCATTTGGGACCAAATTTCAATAAGTGTTTCTTCACACTTCTAAACATTCTTCATGCATCTCTAGCACTTGTAATCAATCAAATTCATTGTATTATAACATATTATAACCCTATGCAACTCTATAGAAGCCATTTACTTCCTCAAAGCAATGGTTGTGGGTTCTTATCCCATTTGGGACCAAATTTCAATAAGTGTTTCTTCACACTTCTAAACATTCTTCATGCATCTCTAGCACTTGTAATCAATCAAATTCATTGTATTATAACATATTATAACCCTATACAACTCTATACAAGCTATTTACTTCCTCAAAGCAATGGTTGTGGGTTCTTATCCCATTTGGGACCAAATTTCAATAAGTGTTTCTTCACACTTCTAAACATTCTTCATGCATCTCTAGCACTTGTAATCAATCAAATTCATTGTATTATAACATATTATAACCCTATGCAACTCTATAGAAGGCTTTTACTTCCTCAAAGCAATGGTTGTGGGTTCTTATCCCATTTGGGACCAAATTTCAATAAGTGTTTCTTCACACTTCTAAACATTCTTCATGCATCTCTAGCACTTGTAATCAATCAAATTCATTGTATTATAACATATTATAACCCTATGCAACTCTATAGAAGCCATTTACTTCCTCAAAGCAATGGTTGTGGGTTCTTATCCCATTTGGGACCAAATTTCAATAAGTGTTTCTTCACACTTCTAAACATTCTTCATGCATCTCTAGCACTTGTAATCAATCAAATTCATTGTATTATAACATATTATAACCCTATGCAACTCTATAGAAGCCATTTACTTCCTCAAAGCAATGGTTGTGGGTTCTTATCCCATTTGGGACCAAATTTCAATAAGTGTTTCTTCACACTTCTAAACATTCTTCATGCATCTCTAGCACTTGTAATCAATCAAATTCATTGTATTATAACATATTATAACCCTATACAACTCTATAGAAGCCATTTACTTCCTCAAAGCAATGGTTGTGGGTTCTTATCCCATTTGGGACCAAATTTCAATAAGTGTTTCTTCACACTTCTAAACATTCTTCATGCATCTCTAGCAGTTGTAATCAATCAAATTCATTGTATTATAACATATTATAACCCTATACAACTCTATACAAGCTATTTACTTCCTCAAAGCAATGGTTGTGGGTTCTTATCCCATTTGGGACCAAATTTCAATAAGTGTTTCTTCACACTTCTAAACATTCTTCATGCATCTCTAGCACTTGTAATCAATCAAATTCATTGTATTATAACATATTATAACCCTATGCAACTCTATAGAAGCCATTTACTTCCTCAAAGCAATGGTTGTGGGTTCTTATCCCATTTGGGACCAAATTTCAATAAGTGTTTCTTCACACTTCTAAACATTCTTCATGCATCTCTAGCACTTGTAATCAATCAAATTCATTGTATTATAACATATTATAACCCTATGCAACTCTATAGAAGCCATTTACTTCCTCAAAGCAATGGTTGTGGGTTCTTATCCCATTTGGGACCAAATTTCAATAAGTGTTTCTTCACACTTCTAAACATTCTTCATGCATCTCTAGCACTTGTAATCAATCAAATTCATTGTATTATAACATATTATAACCCTATACAACTCTATAGAAGCCATTTACTTCCTCAAAGCAATGGTTGTGGGTTCTTATCCCATTTGGGACCAAATTTCAATAAGTGTTTCTTCACACTTCTAATCATTCTTCATGCATCTCTAGCACTTGTAATCAATCAAATTCATTGTATTATAACATATTATAACCCTATACAACTTTATACAAGCCATTTACTTCCTCAAAGCAATGGTTGTGGGTTCTTATCCCATTTGGGACCAAATTTCAATAAGTGTTTCTTCACACTTCTAAACATTCTTCATGCATCTCTAGCACTTGTAATCAATCAAATTCATTGTATTATAACATATTATAACCCTATGCAACTCTATAGAAGCCATTTACTTCCTCAAAGCAATGGTTGTGGGTTCTTATCCCATTTGGGACCAAATTTCAATAAGTGTTTCTTCACACTTCTAAACATTCTTCATGCATCTCTAGCACTTGTAATCAATCAAATTCATTGTATTATAACATATTATAACCCTATGCAACTCTATACAAGCTATTTACTTCCTCAAAGCAATGGTTGTGGGTTCTTATCCCATTTGGGACCAAATTTCAATAAGTGTTTCTTCACACTTCTAAACATTCTTCATGCATCTCTAGCACTTGTAATCAATCAAATTCATTGTATTATAACATATTATAACCCTATGCAACTCTATAGAAGCCATTTACTTCCTCAAAGCAATGGTTGTGGGTTCTTATCCCATTTGGGACCAAATTTCAATAAGTGTTTCTTCACACTTCTAAACATTCTTCATGCATCTCTAGCACTTGTAATCAATCAAATTCATTGTATTATAACATATTATAACCCTATACAACTCTATACAAGCTATTTACTTCCTCAAAGCAATGGTTGTGGGTTCTTATCCCATTTGGGACCAAATTTCAATAAGTGTTTCTTCACACTTCTAAACATTCTTCATGCATCTCTAGCACTTGTAATCAATCAAATTCATTGTATTATAACATATTATAACCCTATGCAACTCTATAGAAGGCTTTTACTTCCTCAAAGCAATGGTTGTGGGTTCTTATCCCATTTGGGACCAAATTTCAATAAGTGTTTCTTCACACTTCTAAACATTCTTCATGCATCTCTAGCACTTGTAATCAATCAAATTCATTGTATTATAACATATTATAACCCTATACAACTCTATACAAGCTATTTACTTCCTCAAAGCAATGGTTGTGGGTTCTTATCCCATTTGGGACCAAATTTCAATAAGTGTTTCTTCACACTTCTAAACATTCTTCATGCATCTCTAGCACTTGTAATCAATCAAATTCATTGTATTATAACATATTATAACCCTATGCAACTCTATAGAAGGCTTTTACTTCCTCAAAGCAATGGTTGTGGGTTCTTATCCCATTTGGGACCAAATTTCAATAAGTGTTTCTTCACACTTCTAAACATTCTTCATGCATCTCTAGCACTTGTAATCAAACAAATTCATTGTATTATAACATATTATAACCCTATACAACTCTATACAAGCTATTTACTTCCTCAAAGCAATGGTTGTGGGTTCTTATCCTATTTGGAACCAAATTTCAATAAGTGTTTCTTCACACTTCTAAACATTCTTCATGCATCTCTAGCACTTGTAATCAATCAAATTCATTGTATTATAACATATTATAACCCTATGCAGCTCTATAGAAGGCTTTTACTTCCTCAAAGCAATGGTTGTGGGTTCTTATCCCATTTGGAACCAAATTTCAATAAGTGTTTCTTCACACTTCTAAACATTCTTCATGCATCTCTAGCACTTGTAATCAATCAAATTCATTGTATTATAACATATTATAACCCTATGCAACTCTATAGAAGCCATTTACTTCCTCAAAGCAATGGTTGTGGGTTCTTATCCCATTTGGGACCAAATTTCAATAAGTATTTCTTCACACTTCTAAACATTCTTCATGCATCTCTAGCACTTGTAATCAATCAAATTCATTTTACTATAACATATTATAACCCTATGCAACTCTATAGAAGCCAATTACTTCCTCAAACCAATGGTTGTGGGTTCTTATCCCATTTGGGACCAAATTTCAATAAGTGTTTCTTCACACTTCTAAACATTCTTCATGCATCTCTAGCACTTGTAATCAATCAAATTCATTGTATTATAACATATTATAACCCTATGCAACTCTATAGAAGCCATTTACTTCCTCAAAGCAATGGTTGTGGGTTCTTATCCCATTTGGGACCAAATTTCAATAAGTATTTCTTCACACTTCTAAACATTCTTCATGCATCTCTAGCACTTGTAATCAATCAAATTCATTGTATTATAACATATTATAACCCTATACAACTCTATAGAAGCCATTCACTTCCTCAAAGCAATGGTTGTGGGTTCTTATCCCATTTGGGACCAAATTTCAATAAGTGTTTCTTCACACTTCTAAACATTCTTCATGCATCTCTAGCACTGGTAATTAATCAAATTCATTGTATTATAACATATTATAACCCTATACAACTTTATACAAGCCATTTACTTCCTCAAAGCAATGGTTGTGGGTTCTTATCCCATTTGGGACCAAATTTCAATAAGTGTTTCTTCACACTTCTAAACATTCTTCATGCATCTCTAGCACTTGTAATCAATCAAATTCATTGTATTATAACATATTATAACCCTATGCAACTCTATAGAAGCCATTTACTTCCTCAAAGCAATGGTTGTGGGTTCTTATCCCATTTGGGACCAAATTTCAATAAGTGTTTCTTCACACTTCTAAACATTCTTCATGCATCTCTAGCACTTGTAATCAATCAAATTCATTGTATTATAACATATTATAACCCTATACAACTCTATACAAGCTATTTACTTCCTCAAAGCAATGGTTGTGGGTTCTTATCCCATTTGGGACCAAATTTCAATAAGTGTTTCTTCACACTTCTAAACATTCTTCATGCATCTCTAGCACTTGTAATCAATCAAATTCATTGTATTATAACATATTATAACCCTATGCAACTCTATAGAAGCCATTTACTTCCTCAAAGCAATGGTTGTGGGTTCTTATCCCATTTGGGACCAAATTTCAATAAGTGTTTCTTCACACTTCTAAACATTCTTCATGCATCTCTAGCACTTGTAATCAATCAAATTCATTGTATTATAACATATTATAACCCTATGCAACTCTATAGAAGCCATTTACTTCCTCAAAGCAATGGTTGTGGGTTCTTATCCCATTTGGGACCAAATTTCAATAAGTGTTTCTTCACACTTCTAAACATTCTTCATGCATCTCTAGCACTTGTAATCAATCAAATTCATTGTATTATAACATATTATAACCCTATGCAGCTCTATAGAAGGCTTTTACTTCCTCAAAGCAATGGTTGTGGGTTCTTATCCCATTTGGGACCAAATTTCAATAAGTATTTCTTCACACTTCTAAACATTCTTCATGCATCTCTAGCACTTGTAATCAATCAAATTCATTATATTATATCATATTATAACCCTATGCAACTCTATAGAAGCCATTTACTTCCTCAAAGCAATGGTTGTGGGTTCTTATCCCATTTAAGACCAAATTTCAATAAGTGTTTCTTCACACTTCTAAACATTCTTCATGCATCTCTAACACTTGTAATCAATCAAATTCATTTTATTATAACATATTATAACCCTATACAACTCTATACAAGCCATTTACTTCCTCAAAGCAATGGTTGTGGGTTCTTATCCCATTTGGGACCAAATTTCAATAAGTGTTTCTTCACACTTCTAAACATTCTTCATGCATCTCTAGCACTTGTAATCAATCAAATTCATTGTATTATAACATATTATAACCCTATGCAACTCTATAGAAGCCATTTACTTCCTCAAAGCAATGGTTGTGGGTTCTTATCCCATTTGGGACCAAATTTCAATAAGTGTTTCTTCACACTTCTAAACATTCTTCATGCATCTCTAGCACTTGTAATCAATCAAATTCATTGTATTATAACATATTATAACCCTATGCAACTCTATAGAAGCCATTTACTTCCTCAAAGCAATGGTTGTGGGTTCTTATCCCATTTGGGACCAAATTTCAATAAGTGTTTCTTCACACTTCTAAACATTCTTCATGCATCTCTAGCACTTGTAATCAATCAAATTCATTGTATTATAACATATTATAACCCTATACAACTTTATACAAGCCATTTACTTCCTCAAAGCAATGGTTGTGGGTTCTTATCCCATTTGGGACCAAATTTCAATAAGTGTTTCTTCACACTTCTAAACATTCTTCATGCATCTCTAGCACTTGTAATCAATCAAATTCATTGTATTATAACATATTATAACCCTATGCAACTCTATAGAAGCCATTTACTTCCTCAAAGCAATGGTTGTGGGTTCTTATCCCATTTGGGACCAAATTTCAATAAGTGTTTCTTCACACTTCTAAACATTCTTCATGCATCTCTAGCACTTGTAATCAATCAAATTCATTGTATTATAACATATTATAACCCTATACAACTTTATAAAAACCATTTACTTCCTCAAAGCAATGGTTGTGGGTTCTTATCCCATTTGGGACCAAATTTCAATAAGTGTTTCTTCACACTTCTAAACATTCTTCATGCATCTCTAGCACTTGTAATCAATCAAATTCATTGTATTATAACATATTCTAACCCAAAATAACTTTATACAATCCATTTCCTGCCTCAATGCAATGGTTGTGGGTTTTTATTTCTTTTGGGTCCAAATTTCAATTAGTGTTTCTTCACACTTCTAAAGATTCTTCATCCATCTCTAGCACTTGTAATCAATCAAATTCATTGTATTATAACATATTCTAACCAAAAATAATTTTATACAAGACATTTACAGCCTCAAAGCATTGGTTGTGGGTTCTTATCCCATTTGGGACCAAATTTCAATAAGTCTTTCTTCACACTTCTAAACATTCTTCATCTATCTCTAGCACTTGTAATCAATAAAATTAATTGTATAGTAACATATTCTAACCCAAAATAACTTTATACAAGCCATTTACAGCCTCAAAGCATTGGTTGTGGGTTCTTATCCCATTTGGGACCAAATTTCAATAAGTCTTGCTTCACACTTCTAAACATTCTTCATCCATCTCTAGGACTTGTAATCAATCAAATTCATTGTATTATAACATAATCTAACCAAAAATAACTTTATACAAGCCATTTACTGCTTCAAAGCATTGGTTGTGGGTTCTTATCCCATTTGGGACCAGATTACAATAAGTTTTTTTTTCACACTTCTAAACATTCTTCATCCATCTCTAGGACTTGTAATCAATCAGATTCATTGTATTATAACATATTCTAACCCAAAATAACTTTATACAAGCCATTTACTGCCTCAAAGCATTGGTTGTGGGTTCTTATCCCATTTCGGACAAGATTTCAATAAGTCTTTCTTCACACTTCTAAACATTCTTCATCCATCTCTAGGACTTGTAATCAATCAAATTCATTGTATTATAACATAATATAACCGAAAATAACTTTTTTTTTTTGAACAAAACCGAAAATAACTTTATACAAGCCATTTACAGCCTCAAAGCATTGGTTGTGGGTTCTTATCCCATTAGGGACCAGATTTCAATAAGTCTTTCTTCACACTTCTAAACATTCTTCATCCATCTCTAGGACTTGTAATCAATCAAATTCATTGTATTATAACATATTCTAACCCAAAATAACTTTATACAAGCCATTTACTGCCTCAAAGCATTGGTTGTGGGTTCTTATCCTATTTGGGACTAGATTTCAATAAGTCTTTCTTCACACTTCTAAACATTCTTCATCCATCTCTAGCACTTGTAATCAATCAAATTCATTGTATTATAACATATTCTAACCCAAAATAACTTTATACAATCCATTTACAGACTCAAAGCATTGGTTGTGTGTTCTTATCCCATTTGGGACCAAATTTCAACAAGTCTTTCTTCACACTTCTAAACATTCTTCATCCATCTCTAGGGCTTGTAATCAATCAAATTCATTGTATTATAACATATTCTAACCCAAAATAACTTTATACAATCCATTTCCAGCCTCAAAGCATTGGTTGTGGGTTCTTATCCCATTTGGGACCAAATTTCAACAAGTCTTTCTTCACACTTCTAAAGATTCTTCATCCATCTCTAGCACTTGTAATCAATCAAATTCATTGTATTATAACATATTCTAACCAAAAATAACTTTATACAAGACATTTACAGCCTCAAAGCATTGGTTGTGGGTTCTTATCCCATTTGGGACCAAATTTCAACAAGTCTTTCTTCAAAGTTCTAAAGATTCTTCATCCATCTCTAGCACTTGTAATCAATAAAATTAATTGTATAGTAACATATTCTAACCCAAAATAACTTTATACAAGCTATTTACAGCCTCAAAGCATTGGTTGTGGGTTCTTATCCCATTTGGGACCAAATTTCAATAAGTCTTTCTTCACACTTCTAAACATTCTTCATCCATCTCTAGGACTTTTAATCAATCAAATACATTGTATTATAACATATTCTAACCCAAAATAACTTTATACAAGCCATTTACTGCCTCAAAGCATTGGTTGTGGGTTCTTATCCCATTTGGGACCAGATTTCAATAAGTTTTTCTTCACATTTCTAAACATTCTTCATCCATCTCTAGGACTTGTAATCAATCAAATTCATTGAATTATAACATAATATAACCGAAAATAACTTTATACAAGCCATTTACTGCCTCAAAGCATTGGTTGTGGGTTCTTATCCTATTTGGGACCAGATTTCAATAAGTCTTGCTTCACACTTCTAAACATTCTTCATCCATCTCTAGGACTTGTAATCAATCAAATTCATTGTATTATAACTAAATATAACCGAAAATAACTTTTTTTTTTTGAACAAAACCGAAAATAACTATATACAAGCCATTTACTGCCTCAAAGCATTGGTTGTGGGTTCTTATCCCATTTGGGACCAGATTTCAATAAGTCTTGCTTCACACTTCTAAACATTCTTCATCCATCTCTAGGACTTGTAATCAATCAAATTCATTGTATTATAACATATTCTAACATAAATTAACTTTATACAAGCCATTTACTGCCTCAAAGCATTGGTTGTGGGTTCTTATCCCATTTGGGACCAGATTTCAATAAGTCTTTTTTCACACTTCTAAACATTCTTCATCCATCTCTAGGACTTGTAATCAATCAAATTCATTGTATTATAACATATTCTAATCCAAAATAACTATATACAAGCCATTTACTGCCTCAAAGCATTGGTTGTGGGTTCTTATCCCATTTGGGACCAGATTTCAATAAGTCTTGCTTCACACTTCTAAACATTCTTCATCCATCTCTAGGACTTGTAATCAATCAAATTCATTGTATTATAACATATTCTAACATAAAATAACTTTATACAAGCCATTTACTGCCTCAAAGCATTGGTTGTGGGTTCTTATCCCATTTGGGACCAGATTTCAATAAGTCTTTCTTCACACTTCTAAACATTCTTCATCCATCTCTAGCACTTGTAATCAATCAACTTCATTGTATTATAACATATTCTAACCCAAAGTAACTTTATACAAGCCATTTACTGCCTCAAAGCATTGTTTGTGTGTTCTTATCCCATTTGGGACAAGATTTCAATAAGTCTTTCTTCACACTTCTAAACATTCTTCATCCATCTCTAGGACTTGTAATCAATCAAATTCGTTGTATTATAACATAATCTAACCAAAAATAACTTTATACAAGCCATTTACTGCTTCAAAGCATTGGTTGTGGGTTCTTATCCCAGTTGGGACCAGATTTCAATAAGTATTTCTTCACACTTCTAAACATTCTTCATCCATCTCTAGTACTTGTAATCAATCAAATTCATTGTATTATAACATATTCTAACCCAAAATAACTTTATACAAGCCATTTACTGCCTCAAAGCATTGGTTGTAGGTTCTTATCCCATTTGGGACCAGATTTCAATAAGTCTTTTTTCACACTTCTAAACATTCTTCATCCATCTCTAGCACTTGTAATCAATCAAATTCATTGTATTATAACATATTCTAACCCAAAATAACTTTATACAATCCATTTACAGACTCAAAGCATTGGTTGTGGGTTCTTATCCCATTTGGGACCAAATTTCAACAAGTCTTTCTTCACACTTCTAAACATTCTTCATCCATCTCTAGGGCTTGTAATCAATCAAATTCATTGTATTATAACATATTCTAACCCAAAATAACTTTATACAATCCATTCACAGCCTCAAAGCATTGGTTGTGGGTTCTTATCCCATTTGGGACCAGATTTCAACAAGTCTTTCTTCACACTTCTAAACATTCTTCATCCATCTCTAGGACTTTTAATCAATCAAATACATTGTATTATAACATATTCTAACCCAAAATAACTTTATACAAGCCATTTACTGCCTCAAAGCATTGGTTGTGGGTTCTTATCCCATTTGGGACCAGATTTCAATAAGTTTTTCTTCACATTTCTAAACATTCTTCATCCCTCTCTAGGACTTGTAATCAATCAAATTCATTGAATTATAACATAATATAACCGAAAATAACTTTATACAAGCCATTTACTGCCTCAAAGCATTGGTTGTGGGTTCTTATCCTATTTGGGACCAGATTTCAATAAGTCTTGCTTCACACTTCTAAACATTCTTCATCCATCTCTAGGACTTGTAATCAATCAAATTCATTGTATTATAACTAAATATAACTGAAAATAACTTTTTTTTTTGAACAAAACCGAAAATAACTATATACAAGCCATTTACTGCCTCAAAGCATTGGTTGTGGGTTCTTATCCCATTTGGGACCAGATTTCAATAAGTCTTGCTTCACACTTCTAAACATTCTTCATCCATCTCTAGGACTTGTAATCAATCAAATTCATTGTATTATAAAATATTCTAACATAAAATAACTTTATACAAGCCATTTACTGCCTCAAAGCATTGGTTGTGGGTTCTTATCCCATTTGGGACCAGATTTCAATGAGTCTTTTTCACACTTCTAAACATTCTTCATCCATCTCTAGGACTTGTAATCAATCAAATTCATTGTATTATAACATATTCTAATCCAAAATAACTATATACAAGCCATTTACTGCCTCAAAGCATTGGTTGTGGGTTCTTATCCCATTTGGGACCAGATTTCAATAAGTCTTGCTTCACACTTCTAAACATTCTTCATCCATCTCTAGGACTTGTAATCAATCAAATTCATTGTATTATAACATATTCTAACATAAAATAACTTTATACAAGCCATTTACTGCCTCAAAGCATTGGTTGTGGGTTCTTATCCCATTTGGGACCAGATTTCAATAAGTCTTTCTTCACACTTCTAAACATTCTTCATCCATCTCTAGCACTTGTAATCAATCAACTTCATTGTATTATAACATATTCTAACCCAAAGTAACTTTATACAAGCCATTTACTGCCTCAAAGCATTGTTTGTGTGTTCTTATCCCATTTGGGACAAGATTTCAATAAGTCTTTCTTCACACTTCTAAACATTCTTCATCCATCTCTAGGACTTGTAATCAATCAAATTCGTTGTATTATAACATAATCTAACCAAAAATAACTTTATACAAGCCATTTACTGCTTCAAAGCATTGGTTGTGGGTTCTTATCCCAGTTGGGACCAGATTTCAATAAGTATTTCTTCACACTTCTAAACATTCTTCATCCATCTCTAGTACTTGTAATCAATCAAATTCATTGTATTATAACATATTCTAACCCAAAATAACTTTATACAAGCCATTTACTGCCTCAAAGCATTGGTTGTAGGTTCTTATCCCATTTGGGACCAGATTTCAATAAGTCTTTCTTCACACTTCTAAACATTCTTCATCCATCTCTAGCACTTGTAATCAATCAAATTCATTGTATTATAACATATTCTAACCCAAAATAACTTTATACAATCCATTTACAGACTCAAAGCATTGGTTGTGGGTTCTTATCCCATTTGGGACCAAATTTCAACAAGTCTTTCTTCAAACTTCTAAACATTCTTCATCCATCTCTAGGGCTTGTAATCAATCAAATTCATTGTATTATAACATATTCTAACCCAAAATAACTTTATACAATCCATTCACAGCCTCAAAGCATTGGTTGTGGGTTCTTATCCCATTTGGGACCAGATTTCAACAAGTCTTTCTTCACACTTCTAAACATTCTTCATCCATCTCTAGAACTTGTAATCAATCAAATTCATTAAATTATAACATATTCTAACCCAAAATAACTTTATACAAGCCACTGCCTCAAAGCATTGGTTGTGGGTTCTTATCCCATTTGGGACCAAATTTCAACAAGTCTTTCTTCAAAGTTCTAAAGATTCTTCATCCATCTCTAGCACTTGTAATCAATAAAATTAATTGTATAGTAACATATTCTAACCCAAAATAACTTTATACAAGCCATTTACAGCCTCAAAGCATTGGTTGTGGGTTCTTATCCCATTTGGGACCAAATTTCAATAAGTCTTTCTTCACACTTCTAAACATTCTTCATCCATCTCTAGGACTTTTAATCAATCAAATACATTGTATTATAACATATTCTAACCCAAAATAACTTTATACAAGCCATTTACTGCCTCAAAGCATTGGTTGTGGGTTCTTATCCCATTTGGGACCAGATTTCAATAAGTTTTTATTCACATTTCTAAACATTCTTCATCCATCTCTAGGACTTGTAATCAATCTAATTCATTGAATTATAACATAATATAACCGAAAATAACTTTATACAAGCCATTTACTGCCTCAAAGCATTGGTTGTGGGTTCTTATCCTATTTGGGACCAGATTTCAATAATTCTTGCTTCACACTTCTAAACATTCTTCATCCATCTCTAGGACTTGTAATCAATCAAATTCATTGTATTATAACTAAATATAACCGAAAATAACTTTTTTTTTTGAACAAAACCGAAAATAACTATATACAAGCCATTTACTGCCTCAAAGCATTGGTTGTGGGTTCTTATCCCATTTGGGACCAGATTTCAATAAGTCTTGCTTCACAGTTCTAAACATTCTTCATCCATCTCTAGGACTTGTAATCAATCAAATTCATTGTATTATAACATATTCTAACATAAAATAACTTTATACAAGCCATTTACTGCCTCAAAGCATTGGTTGTGGGTTCTTATCCCATTTGGGACCAGATTTCAATAAGTCTTTTTTCACACTTCTAAACATTCTTCATCCATCTCTAGGACTTGTAATCAATCAAATTCATTGTATTATAACATATTCTAATCCAAAATAACTTTATACAAGCCATTTACTGCCTCAAAGCATTGGTTGTGGGTTCTTATCCCATTTCGGACCAGATTTCAATAAGTCTTTCTTCACACTTCTAAATATTCTTCATCCACCTCTACGGTTTGTAATCAATCAAAGTCATTGTATTATAACCTATTCTAACCCAAAATAACTTTATACAAGCCATTTACAGCCTCAAAGCATTGGTTGTGGGTTCTTATCCCATTTGGGACCAGATTTCAATAAGTCTTTCTTCACACTTCTAAACATTCTTCATCCATCTCTAACACTTGTAATCAATCAACTTCATTGTATTATAACATATTCTAACCCAAAGTAACTTTATACAAGCCATTTACTGCCTCAAAGCATTGTTTGTGTGTTCTTATCCCATTTGGGACAAGATTTCAATAAGTCTTTCTTCACACTTCTAAACATTCTTCATCCATCTCTAGGACTTGTAATCAATCAAATTCATTGTATTATAACATAATCTAACCACAAATAACTTTATACAAGCCATTTACTGCTTCAAAGCATTGGTTGTGGGTTCTTATCCCAGTTGGGACCAGATTTCAATAAGTATTTCTTCACACTTCTAAACATTCTTCATCCATCTCTAGTACTTGTAATCAATCAAATTCATTGTATTATAACATATTCTAACCCAAAATAACTTTATACAAGCCATTTACTGCCTCAAAGCATTGGTTGTAGATTCTTATCCCATTTGGGACCAGATTTCAATAAGTCTTTCTTCACACTTCTAAACATTCTTCATCCATCTCTAGCACTTGTAATCAATCAAATTCATTGTATTATAACATATTCTAACCCAAAATAACTTTATACAATCCATTTACAGACTCAAAGCATTGGTTGTGGGTTCTTATCCCATTTGGGACCAAATTTCAACAAGTCTTTCTTCACACTTCTAAACATTCTTCATCCATCTCTAGGGCTTGTAATCAATCAAATTCATTGTATTATAACATATTCTAACCCAAAATAACTTTATACAATCCATTTCCAGCCTCAAAGCATTGGTTGTGGGTTCTTATCCCATTTGGAACCAAATTTCAACAAGTCTTTCTTCACACTTCTAAAGATTCTTCATCCATCTCTAGCACTTGTAATCAATCAAATTCATTGTATTATAACATATTCTAACCAAAAATAATTTTATACAAGACATTTACAGCCTCAAAGCATTGGTTGTGGGTTCTTATCCCATTTGGGACCAAATTTCAACAAGTCTTTCTTCAAAGTTCTAAAGATTCTTCATCCATCTCTAGCACTTGTAAACAATAAAATTAATTGTATAGTAACATATTCTAACCCAAAATAACTTTATACAAGCCATTTACAGCCTCAAAGCATTGGTTGTGGGTTCTTATCCCATTTGGGACCAAATTTCAATAAGTCTTGCTTCACACTTCTAAACATTCTTCATCATCTCTAGGACTTGTAATCAATCAAATTCATTGTATTATAACATAATCTAACCAAAAATAACTTTATACAAGCCATTTACTGCTTCAAAGCATTGGTTGTGGGTTCTTATCCCATTTGGGACCAGATTTCAATAAGTTTTTTTTTTCACACTTCTAAACATTCTTCATCCATCTCTAGGACTTGTAATCAATCAGATTCATTGTATTATAACATATTCTAACCCAAAATAACTTTATACAAGCCATTTACTGCCTCAAAGCATTGGTTGTGGGTTCTTATCCCATTTGGGACCAGATTTCAATAAGTCTTTCTTCACACTTCTAAACATTCTACATCCATCTCTAGGACTTGTAATCAATCAAATTCATTGTATTATAACATATTCTAACCTAAAATAACTTTATACAAGCCATTTACTGCCTCAAAGCATTGGTTGTGGGTTCTTATCCCATTTGGGACTAGATTTCAATAAGTCTTTCTTCACACTTCTAAACATTCTTCATCCATCTCTAGCACTTGTAATCAATCAAATTCATTGTATTATAACATATTCTAACCCAAAATAACTTTATACAATCCATTTACAGACTCAAAGCATTGGTTGTGTGTTCTTATCCCATTTGGGACCAAATTTCAACAAGTCTTTCTTCACACTTCTAAATATTCTTCATCCATCTCTAGGGCTTGTAATCAATCAAATTCATTGTATTATAACATATTCTAACCCAAAATAACTTTATACAATCCATTTCCAGCCTCAAAGCATTGGTTGTGGGTTCTTATCCCATTTGGGACCAAATTTCAACAAGTCTTTCTTCACACTTCTAAAGATTCTTCATCCATCTCTAGCACTTGTAATCAATCAAATTCATTGTATTATAACATATTCTAACCCAAAATAACTTTATACAAGCTATTTACTGCCTCAAAGCATTGGTTGTGGGTTCTTATCCCATTTGGGAGCAGATTTCAATAAGTCTTTCTTCACACTTCTAAACATTCTTCATCCATCTCTAGTACTTGTAATCAATCAAATTCATTGTATTATAACATATTCTAACCCAAAATAACTTTATACAAGCCATTTACTGCTTCAAAGCATTGGTTGTAGGTTCTTATCCCATTTGGGACCAGATTTCAATAAGTCTTTCTTCACACTTCTAAACATTCTTCATCCATCTCTAGCACTTGTAATCAATCAAATTCATTGTATTATAACATATTCTAACCCAAAATAACTTTATACAATCCATTTGCAGACTCAAAGCATTGGTTGTGGGTTCTTATCCCATTTGGGACCAAATATCAACAAGTCTTTCTTCACACTTCTAAACATTCTTCATCCATCTCTAGGGCTTGTAATCAATCAAATTCATTGTATTATAACATATTCTAACCCAAAATAACTTTATACAATCCATTCACAACCTCAAAGCATTGGTTGTGGGTTCTTATCCCATTTGGGACCAGATTTCAACAAGTCTTTCTTCACACTTCTAAACATTCTTCATCCATCTCTAGAACTTGTAATCAATCAAATTCATTGTATTATAACATATTCTAACCCAAAATAACTTTATACAAGCCACTGCCTCAAAGCATTGGTTGTGGGTTCTTATCCCATTTGGGACCAAATTTCAACAAGTCTTTCTTCAAAGTTCTAAAGATTCTTCATCCATCTCTAGCACTTGTAATCAATAAAATTAATTGTATAGTAACATATTCTAACCCAAAATAACTTTATACAAGCCATTTACAGCCTCAAAGCATTGGTTGTGGGTTCTTATCCCATTTGGGACCAAATTTCAATAAGTCTTTCTTCACATTTCTAAACATTCTTCATCCATCTCTAGGACTTGTAATCAATCAAATTCATTGAATTATAACATAATATAACCGAAAATAACTTTATACAAGCCATTTACTGCCTCAAAGCATTGGTTGTGGGTTCTTATCCTATTTGGGACCAGATTTCAATAACTCTTGCTTCACACTTCTAAACATTCTTCATCCATCTCTAGGACTTGTAATCAATCAAATTCATTGTATTATAACTAAATATAACCGAAAATAACTTTTTTTTTTGAACAAAACCGAAAATAACTATATACAAGCCATTTACTGCCTCAAAGCATTGGTTGTGGGTTCTTATCCCATTTGGGACCAGATTTCAATAAGTCTTGCTTCACACTTCTAAACATTCTTCATCCATCTCTAGGACTTGTAATCAATCAAATTCATTGTATTATAACATATTCTAACATAAAATAACTTTATACAAGCCATTTACTGCCTCAAAGCATTGGTTGTGGGTTCTTATCCCATTTGGGACCAGATTTCAATAAGTCTTTTTTCACACTTCTAAACATTCTTCATCCATCTCTAGGACTTGTAATCAATCAAATTCATTGTATTATAACATATTCTAATCCAAAATAACTTTATACAAGCCATTTACTGCCTCAAAGCATTGGTTGTGGGTTCTTATCCCATTTCGGACCAGATTTCAATAAGTCTTTCTTCACACTTCTAAATATTCTTCATCCACCTCTACGGTTTGTAATCAATCAAAGTCATTGTATTATAACATATTCTAACCCAAAATAACTTTATACAAGCCATTTACAGCCTCAAAGCATTGGTTGTGGGTTCTTATCCCATTTGGGACCAGATTTCAATAAGTCTTTCTCCACACTTCTAAACATTTTTCATCCATCTCTAGCACTTGTAATCAATCAACTTCATTGTATTATAACATATTCTAACCCAAAGTAACTTTATACAAGCCATTTACTGCCTCAAAGCATTGTTTGTGTGTTCTTATCCCATTTGGGACAAGATTTCAATAAGTCTTTCTTCACACTTCTAAACATTCTTCATCCATCTCTAGGACTTGTAATCAATCAAATTCATTGTATTATAACATAATCTAACCAAAAATAACTTTATACAAGCCATTTACTGCTTCAAAGCATTGGTTGTGGGTTCTTATCCCATTTGGGACCAGATTTCAATAAGTTTTTTTTTTTCACACTTCTAAACATTCTTCATCCATCTCTAGGACTTGTAATCAATCAGATTCATTGTATTATAACATATTCTAACCCAAAATAACTTTATACAAGCCATTTACTGCCTCAAAGCATTGGTTGTGGGTTCTTATCCCATTTGGGACCAGATTTCAATAAGTCTTTCTTCACACTTCTAAACATTCTACATCCATCTCTAGGACTTGTAATCAATCAAATTCATTGTATTATAACATATTCTAACCTAAAATAACTTTATACAAGCCATTTACTGCCTCAAAGCATTGGTTGTGGGTTCTTATCCCATTTGGGACTAGATTTCAATAAGTCTTTCTTCACACTTCTAAACATTCTTCATCCATCTCTAGCACTTGTAATCAATCAAATTCATTGTATTATAACATATTCTAACCCAAAATAACTTTATACAATCCATTTACAGACTCAAAGCATTGGTTGTGTGTTCTTATCTCATTTGGGACCAAATTTCAACAAGTCTTTCTTCACACTTCTAAACATTCTTCATCTATCTCTAGGGCTTGTAATCAATCAAATTCATTGTATTATAACATATTCTAACCCAAAATAACTTTATACAATCCATTTCCAGCCTCAAAGCATTGGTTGTGGGTTCTTATCCCATTTGGGACCAAATTTCAACAAGTCTTTCTTCACACTTCTAAAGATTCTTCATCCATCTCTAGCACTTGTAATCAATGAAATTCATTGTATTATAACATATTCTAACCCAAAATAACTTTATACAAGCTATTTACTGCCTCAAAGCATTGGTTGTGGGTTCTTATCCCATTTGGGAGCAGATTTCAATAAGTCTTCCTTCACACTTCTAAACATTCTTCATCCATCTCTAGTACTTGTAATCAATCAAATTCATTGTATTATAACATATTCTAACCCAAAATAACTTTATACAAGCCATTTACTGCCTCAAAGCATTGGTTGTAGGTTCTTATCCCATTTGGGACCAGATTTCAATAAGTCTTTCTTTACACTTCTAAACATTCTTCATCCATCTCTAGCACTTGTAATCAATCAAATTCATTGTATTATAACATATTCTAACCCAAAATAACTTTATACAATCCATTTACAGACTCAAAGCATTGGTTGTGGGTTCTTATCCCATTTGGGACCAAATTTCAACAAGTCTTTCTTCACACTTCTAAACATTCTTCATCCATCTCTAGGGCTTGTAATCAATCAAATTCATTGTATTATAACATATTCTAACCCAAAATAACTTTATACAATCCATTCACAACCTCAAAGCATTGGTTGTGGGTTCTTATCCCATTTGGGACCAGATTTCAACAAGTCTTTCTTCACACTTCTAAACATTCTTCATCCATCTCTAGAACTTGTAATCAATCAAATTCATTGTATTATAACATATTCTAACCCAAAATAACTTTATACAAGCCACTGCCTCAAAGCATTGGTTGTGGGTTCTTATCCCATTTGGGACCAAATTTCAACAAGTCTTTCTTCAAAGTTCTAAAGATTCTTCATCCATCTCTAGCACTTGTAATCAATAAAATTAATTGTATAGTAACATATTCTAACCCAAAATAACTTTATACAAGCCATTTACAGCCTCAAAGCATTGGTTGTGGGTTCTTATCCCATTTGGGACCAAATTTCAATAAGTCTTTTTTCACACTTCTAAACATTCTTCATCCATCTCTAGGACTTTTAATCAATCAAATACATTGTATTATAACATATTCTAACCCAAAATAACTTTATACAAGCCATTTACTGCCTCAAAGCATTGGTTGTGGGTTCTTATCCCATTTGGGACCAGATTTCAATAAGTTTTTATTCACATTTCTAAACATTCTTCATCCATCTCTAGGACTTGTAATCAATCAAATTCATTGAATTATAACATAATATAACCGAAAATAACTTTATACAAGCCATTTACTGCCTCAAAGCATTGGTTGTGGGTTCTTATCCTATTTGGGACCAGATTTCAATAACTCTTGCTTCACACTTCTAAACATTCTTCTTCCATCTCTAGGACTTGTAATCAATCAAATTCATTGTATTATAACTAAATATAACCGAAAATAACTTTTTTTTTTTTGAACAAAACCGAAAATAACTATATACAAGCCATTTACTGCCTCAAAGCATTGGTTGTGGGTTCTTATCCCATTTGGGACCAGATTTCAATAAGTCTTGCTTCACACTTCTAAACATTCTTCATCCATCTCTAGGACTTGTAATCAATCAAATTCATTGTATTATAACATATTCTAACATAAAATAACTTTATACAAGCCATTTACTGCCTCAAAGCATTGGTTGTGGGTTCTTATCCCATTTGGGACCAGATTTCAATAAGTCTTTTTTCACACTTCTAAACATTCTTCATCCATCTCTAGGACTTGTAATCAATCAAATTCATTGTATTATAACATATTCTAATCCAAAATAACTTTATACAAGCCATTTACTGCCTCAAAGCATTGGTTGTGGGTTCTTATCCCATTTCGGACCAGATTTCAATAAGTCTTTCTTCACACTTCTAAATATTCTTCATCCACCTCTACGGTTTGTAATCAATCAAAGTCATTGTATTATAACATATTCTAACCCAAAATAACTTTATACAAGCCATTTACAGCCTCAAAGCATTGGTTGTGGGTTCTTATCCCATTTGGGACCAGATTTCAATAAGTCTTTCTTCACACTTCTAAATATTCTTCATCCACCTCTACGGTTTGTAATCAATCAAAGTCATTGTATTATAACATATTCTAACCCAAAATAACTTTATACAAGCCATTTACAGCCTCAAAGCATTGGTTGTGGGTTCTTATCCCATTTGGGACCAGATTTCAATAAGTCTTTCTTCACACTTCTAAACATTCTTCATCCATCTCTAGCACTTGTAATCAATCAACTTCATTGTATTATAACATATTCTAACCCAAAGTAACTTTATACAAGCCATTTACTGCCTCAAAGCATTGTTTGTGTGTTCTTATCCCATTTGGGACAAGATTTCAATAAGTCTTTCTTCACACTTCTAAACATTCTTCATCCATCTCTAGGACTTGTAATCAAACAAATTCATTGTATTATAACATAATCTAACCAAAAATAACTTTATACAAGCCATTTACTGCTTCAAAGCATTGGTTGTGGGTTCTTATCCCAGTTGGGACAGAATTTCAATAAGTATTTCTTCACACTTCTAAACATTCTTCATCCATCTCTAGTACTTGTAATCAATCAAATTCATTGTATTATAACATATTCTAACCCAAAATAACTTTATACAAGCCATTTACTGCCTCAAAGCATTGGTTGTGGGTTCTTATCCCATTTGGGACCAGATTTCAATAAGTCTTTCTTCACACTTCTAAACATTCTTCATCCATCTTTAGCACTTGTAATCAATCAAATTCATTGGATTATAACATATTCTAACCCAAAATAACTTTATACAATCCATTTACAGACTCAAAGCATTGGTTGTGGGTTCTTATCCCATTTGGCACCAAATTTCAACAAGTCTTTCTTCACACTTCTAAACATTCTTCATCCATCTCTAGGGCTTGTAATCAATCAAATTCATTATATTATAACATATTCTAACCCAAAATAACTTTATACAATCCATTTCCAGCCTCAAAGCATTGGTTGTGGGTTCTTATCCCATTTGGGACCAAATTTCAACAAGTCTTTCTTCACACTTCTAAAGATTCTTCATCCATCTCTAGCACTTGTAATCAATCAAATTCATTGTATTATAACATATTCTAACCAAAAATAATTTTATACAAGACATTTACAGCCTCAAAGTATTGGTTGTGGGTTCTTATCCCATTTGGGACAAAATTTCAACAAGTCTTTCTTCAAAGTTCTAAAGATTCTTCATCCATCTCTAGCACTTGTAATCAATAAAATTAATTGCATAGTAACATATTCTAACCCAAAATAACTTTATACAAGCCATTTACAGCCTCAAAGCATTGGTTGTGGGTTCTTATCCCATTTGGGACCAAATTTCAATAAGTCTTTCTTCACACTTCTAAACATTCTTCATCCATCTCTAGGACTTGTAATCAATCAAATTCATTGTATTATAACATAATCTAACCAAAAATAACTTTATACAAGCCATTTACTGCTTCAAAGCATTGGTTGTGGGTTCTTATCCCATTTGGGACCAGATTTCAATAAGTTTTTTTTTCACACTTCTAAACATTCTTCATCCATCTCTAGGACTTGTAATCAATCAGATTCATTGTATTATAACATATTCTAACCCAAAATAACTTTATACAAGCCATTTACTGCCTCAAAGCATTGGTTGTGGGTTCTTATCCCATTTGGGACCAGATTTCAATAAGTCTTTCTTCACACTTCTAAACATTCTACATCCATCTCTAGGACTTGTAATCAATCAAATTCATTGTATTATAACATATTCTAACCTAAAATAACTTTATACAAGCCATTTACTGCCTCAAAGCATTGGTTGTGGGTTCTTATCCCATTTGGGACTAGATTTCAATAAGTCTTTCTTCACACTTCTAAACATTCTTCATCCATCTCTAGCACTTGTAATCAACCAAATTCATTGTATTATAACATATTCTAACCCAAAATAACTTTATACAATCCATTTACAGACTCAAAGCATTGGTTGTGTGTTCTTATCCCATTTGGGACCAAATTTCAACAAGTCTTTCTTCACACTTCTAAACATTCTTCATCCATCTCTAGGGCTTGTAATCAATCAAATTCATTGTATTATAACATATTCTAACCCAAAATAACTTTATACAATCCATTTCCAGCCTCAAAGCATTGGTTGTGGGTTCTTATCCCATTTGGGACCAAATTTCAACAAGTCTTTCTTCACACTTCTAAAGATTCTTCATCCATCTCTAGCACTTGTAATCAATCAAATTCATTGTATTATAACATATTCTAACCAAAAATAACTTTATACAAGACATTTACAGCCTCAAAGCATTGGTTGTGGGTTCTTATCCCATTGGGGACCAAATTTCAACAAGTCTTTCTTCAAAGTTCTAAAGATTCTTCATCCATCTCTATCACTTGTAATCAATAAAATTAATTGTATAGTAACATATTCTAACCCAAAATAACTTTATACAAGCCATTTACAGCCTCAAAGCATTGGTTGTGGGTTCTTATCCCATTTGGGACCAAATTTCAATAAGTCTTGCTTCGCACTTCTAAACATTCTTCATCCATCTCTAGGACTTGTAATCAATCAAATTCATTGTATTATAACATAATCTAACCAAAAATAAATTTATACAAGCCATTTACTGCTTCAAAGCATTGGTTGTGGGTTCTTATCCCATTTGGACCAGATTTCAATAAGTTTTTTTTTCACACTTCTAAACATTCTTCATCCATCTCTAGGACTTGTAATCAATCAGATTCATTGTATTATAACATATTCTAACCCAAAATAACTTTATACAAGCCATTTACTGCCTCAAAGCATTGGTTGTGGGTTCTTATCCCATTTCGGACCAGATTTCAATAAGTCTTTCTTCACACTTCTAAACATTCTTCATCCATCTCTAGGACTTGTAATCAATCAAATTCATTGTATTATAACATAATATAACCGAAAATAACTTTTTTTTTTTTGAACAAAACCGAAAAAAACTTTATACAAGCCATTTACTGCCTCAAAGCATTGGTTGTGGGTTCTTATCCCATTTGGGACCAGATTTCAATAAGTCTTTCTTCACACTTCTAAACATTCTTCATCCATCTCTAGGACTTGTAATCAATCAAATTCATTGTATTATAACATATTCTAACCCAAAATAACTTTATACAATCCATTTCCAGCCTCAAAGCATTGGTTGTGGGTTCTTATCCCATTTGGGACCAAATTTCAACAAGTCTTTCTTCACACTTCTAAAGATTCTTCATCCATCTCTAGCACTTGTAATCAATCAAATTCATTGTATTATAACATATTCTAACCAAAAATAACTTTATACAAGACATTTACAGCCTCAAAGCATTGGTTGTGGGTTCTTATCCCATTTGGGACCAAATTTCAACAAGTCTTTCTTCAAAGTTCTAAAGATTCTTCATCCATCTCTATCACTTGTAATCAATAAAATTAATTGTATAGTAACATATTCTAACCCAAAATAACTTTATACAAGCCATTTACAGCCTCAAAGCATTGGTTGTGGGTTCTTATCCCATTTGGGACCAAATTTCAATAAGTCTTGCTTCACACTTCTAAACATTCTTCATCCATCTCTAGGACTTGTAATCAATCAAATTCATTGTATTATAACATAATCTAACCAAAAATAACTTTATACAAGCCATTTACTGCTTCAAAGCATTGGTTGTGGGTTCTTATCCCATTTGGACCAGATTTCAATAAGTTTTTTTTTCACACTTCTAAACATTCTTCATCCATCTCTAGGACTTGTAATCAATCAGATTCATTGTATTATAACATATTCTAACCCAAAATAACTTTATACAAGCCATTTACTGCCTCAAAGCATTGGTTGTGGGTTCTTATCCCATTTCGGACCAGATTTCAATAAGTCTTTCTTCACACTTCTAAACATTCTTCATCCATCTCTAGGACTTGTAATCAATCAAATTCATTGTATTATAACATAATATAACCGAAAATAACTTTTTTTTTTTTGAACAAAACCGAAAAAAACTTTATACAAGCCATTTACTGCCTCAAAGCATTGGTTGTGGGTTCTTATCCCATTTGGGACCAGATTTCAATAAGTCTTTCTTCACACTTCTAAACATTCTTCATCCATCTCTAGGACTTGTAATCAATCAAATTCATTGTATTATAACATATTCTAACCCAAAATAACTTTATACAATCCATTTCCAGCCTCAAAGCATTGGTTGTGGGTTCTTATCCCATTTGGGACCAAATTTCAACAAGTCTTTCTTCACACTTCTAAAGATTCTTCATCCATCTCTAGCACTTGTAATCAATCAAATTCATTGTATTATAACATATTCTAACCAAAAATAACTTTATACAAGACATTTACAGCCTCAAAGCATTGGTTGTGGGTTCTTATCCCATTTGGGACCAAATTTCAACAAGTCTTTCTTCAAAGTTCTAAAGATTCTTCATCCATCTCTATCACTTGTAATCAATAAAATTAATTGTATAGTAACATATTCTAACCCAAAATAACTTTATACAAGCCATTTACAGCCTCAAAGCATTGGTTGTGGGTTCTTATCCCATTTGGGACCAAATTTCAATAAGTCTTGCTTCACACTTCTAAACATTCTTCATCCATCTCTAGGACTTGTAATCAATCAAATTCATTGTATTATAACATAATCTAACCAAAAATAACTTTATACAAGCCATTTACTGCTTCAAAGCATTGGTTGTGGGTTCTTATCCCATTTGGACCAGATTTCAATAAGTTTTTTTTTCACACTTCTAAACATTCTTCATCCATCTCTAGGACTTGTAATCAATCAGATTCATTGTATTATAACATATTCTAACCCAAAATAACTTTATACAAGCCATTTACTGCCTCAAAGCATTGGTTGTGGGTTCTTATCCCATTTCGGACCAGATTTCAATAAGTCTTTCTTCACACTTCTAAACATTCTTCATCCATCTCTAGGACTTGTAATCAATCAAATTCATTGTATTATAACATAATATAACCGAAAATAACTTTTTTTTTTTTGAACAAAACCGAAAAAAACTTTATACAAGCCATTTACTGCCTCAAAGCATTGGTTGTGGGTTCTTATCCCATTTGGGACCAGATTTCAATAAGTCTTTCTTCACACTTCTAAACATTCTTCATCCATCTCTAGGACTTGTAATCAATCAAATTCATTGTATTATAACATATTCTAACCCAAAATAACTTTATACAATCCATTTCCAGCCTCAAAGCATTGGTTGTGGGTTCTTATCCCATTTGGGACCAAATTTCAACAAGTCTTTCTTCACACTTCTAAAGATTCTTCATCCATCTCTAGCACTTGTAATCAATCAAATTCATTGTATTATAACATATTCTAACCAAAAATAACTTTATACAAGACATTTACAGCCTCAAAGCATTGGTTGTGGGTTCTTATCCCATTTGGGACCAAATTTCAACAAGTCTTTCTTCAAAGTTCTAAAGATTCTTCATCCATCTCTATCACTTGTAATCAATAAAATTAATTGTATAGTAACATATTCTAACCCAAAATAACTTTATACAAGCCATTTACAGCCTCAAAGCATTGGTTGTGGGTTCTTATCCCATTTGGGACCAAATTTCAATAAGTCTTGCTTCACACTTCTAAACATTCTTCATCCATCTCTAGGACTTGTAATCAATCAAATTCATTGTATTATAACATAATCTAACCAAAAATAACTTTATACAAGCCATTTACTGCTTCAAAGCATTGGTTGTGGGTTCTTATCCCATTTGGACCAGATTTCAATAAGTTTTTTTTTCACACTTCTAAACATTCTTCATCCATCTCTAGGACTTGTAATCAATCAGATTCATTGTATTATAACATATTCTAACCCAAAATAACTTTATACAAGCCATTTACTGCCTCAAAGCATTGGTTGTGGGTTCTTATCCCATTTCGGACCAGATTTCAATAAGTCTTTCTTCACACTTCTAAACATTCTTCATCCATCTCTAGGACTTGTAATCAATCAAATTCATTGTATTATAACATAATATAACCGAAAATAACTTTTTTTTTTTTGAACAAAACCGAAAAAAACTTTATACAAGCCATTTACTGCCTCAAAGCATTGGTTGTGGGTTCTTATCCCATTTGGGACCAGATTTCAATAAGTCTTTCTTCACACTTCTAAACATTCTTCATCCATCTCTAGGACTTGTAATCAATCAAATTCATTGTATTATAACATATTCTAACCCAAAATAACTTTATACAATCCATTTCCAGCCTCAAAGCATTGGTTGTGGGTTCTTATCCCATTTGGGACCAAATTTCAACAAGTCTTTCTTCACACTTCTAAAGATTCTTCATCCATCTCTAGCACTTGTAATCAATCAAATTCATTGTATTATAACATATTCTAACCAAAAATAACTTTATACAAGACATTTACAGCCTCAAAGCATTGGTTGTGGGTTCTTATCCCATTTGGGACCAAATTTCAACAAGTCTTTCTTCAAAGTTCTAAAGATTCTTCATCCATCTCTATCACTTGTAATCAATAAAATTAATTGTATAGTAACATATTCTAACCCAAAATAACTTTATACAAGCCATTTACAGCCTCAAAGCATTGGTTGTGGGTTCTTATCCCATTTGGGACCAAATTTCAATAAGTCTTGCTTCACACTTCTAAACATTCTTCATCCATCTCTAGGACTTGTAATCAATCAAATTCATTGTATTATAACATAATCTAACCAAAAATAACTTTATACAAGCCATTTACTGCTTCAAAGCATTGGTTGTGGGTTCTTATCCCATTTGGACCAGATTTCAATAAGTTTTTTTTTCACACTTCTAAACATTCTTCATCAATCTCTAGGACTTGTAATCAATCAGATTCATTGTATTATAACATATTCTAACCCAAAATAACTTTATACAAGCCATTTACTGCCTCAAAGCATTGGTTGTGGGTTCTTATCCCATTTCGGACCAGATTTCAATAAGTCTTTCTTCACACTTCTAAACATTCTTCATCCATCTCTAGCACTTGTAATCAATCAACTTCATTGTATTATAACATATTCTAACCGAAAGTAACTTTATAAAAGCCATTTACTGCCTCCAAGCATTGGTTGTGTGTTCTTATCCCATTTGGGACAAGATTTCAATAAGTCTTTCTTCACACTTCTAAACATTCTTCATCCATCTCTAGGACTTGTAATCAATCAAATTCATTGTATTATAACATAATCTAACCAAAAATAACTTTATACAAGCCATTTACTGCCTCAAAGCATTGGTTGTGGGTTCTTATCCCATTTGGGACCAGATTTCAATAAGTCTTTCTTCACACTTCTAAACATTCTTCATCCATCTCTAGGGCTTGTAATCAATCAAATTCATTGTATTATAATATATTCTAACCCAAAATAACTTTATACTATCCATTTACTGCCTCAAAGCATTGGTTGTGGGTTCTTATCCCATTTGGGACCAAATTTCAACATGTCTTTCTTCACACTTCTAAACATTCTTCATCTATCTCTAGCGCTTGTAATCAATCAAATTCATTGTATTATAACATATTCTAACCCAAAATAACTTTATACAAGCCATTTACAGCCTCAAAGCATTGGTCGTGGGTTCTTATCCCATTTGGGACCATATTTCAACAAGTGTTTCTTCACACTTCTTAACATTCTTCATCTATCTCTAGCGCTTGTAATCAATCAAATTCATTGTATTATAACATATTCTAACCCAAAATAACTTTATACAAGCCATTTACTGCCTCAAAGCATTGGTTGTGGGTTCTTATCCCATTTGGGACCAGATTTCAATAAGTCTGTCTTCACACTTCTAAACATTCTTCATCCATCTCTAGGGCTTGTAATCAATCAAGTTCATTGTATTATAACATATTCTAACCCAAAATAACTTTATACAATCCATTTACAGCCTCAAAGCATTGGTTGTGGGTTCTTATCCCATTTGGGACCAAATATCAACAAGTCTTTCTTCACACTTCTAAACATTCTTCATCCATCTCTAGGGCTTGTAATCAATCAAATTCATTGTATTATAACATATTCTAACCCAAAATAACTTTATACAATCCATTTCCAGCCTCAAAGCATTGGTTGTGGGTTCTTATCCCATTTGGGACCAAATTTCAACAAGTCCTTCTTCACACTTCTAAACATTCTTCATCCATCTCTAGGGCTTGTAATCAATCAAATTCATTGTATTATAACATATTCTAACCCAAAATAACTTTATACAATCCATTTACTGCCTCAAAGCATTGGTTGTGGGTTCTTATCCCATTTGGGACCAGATTTCAATAAGTCTTTCTTCACACTTCTAAACATTCTTCATCCATCTCTAGGACTTGTAATCAATCTTCATTGTATTATAACATATTCTAACCCAAAATAACTTTATACAAGCCATTTACAGCCTCAAAGCATTGGTTGTGGGTTCTTATCCTATTTGGGACCAAATTTCAATAAGTCTTTCTTCACACTTCTAAACATTCTTCATCCATCTCTAGGACTTGTAATCAATCAAATTCATTGTATTATAACATATTCTAACCCAAAATAACTTTATACAACCCTTTTACAGCCTCAAAGAATTGGTTGTGGGTTCTTATCCCATTTGGGACCAAATTTCAACAAGTCTTTCTTCACACTTCTAAAGATTCTTCATCCATCTCTAGCGCTTGTAATCAATCAAATTCATTGTCTTATAACATATTCTAACCCAAAATAACTTTATACAAGCCATTTACAGCCTCAAAGCATTGGTTGTGGGTTCTTATCCCATTTGGGACCAGATTTCAATAAGTCTTTTTTTACACTTCTAAACATTCTTCATCCATCTCTAGCACTTGTAATCAGTCAACTTCATTGTATTATAACATATTCTAACCCAAAATAACTTTATACAAGCCATTTACAGCCTCAAAGCATTGGTTGTGGGTTCTTATCCCATTTGGGACCAGATTTCAATAAGTCTTTTTTTACACTTCTAAACATTCTTCATCCATCTCTAGCACTTGTAATCAATCAACTTCATTGTATTATAACATATTCTAACCCAAAGTAACTTTATACAAGCCATTTACTGCCTCAAAGCATTGTTTGTGTGTTCTTATCCCATTTGGGACAAGATTTCAATAAGTCTTTTTTCACACTTCTAAACATTCTTCATCCATCTCTAGGACTTGTAATCAATCAAATTCATTGTATTATAACATAATCTAACCAAAAATAACTTTATACAAGCCATTTACTGCTTCAAAGCATTGGTTGTGAGTTCTTATCCCATTTGGGACCAGATTTTAATAAGTATTTCTTCACACTTCTAAACATTCTTCATCCATCTCTAGGACTTGTAATCAATCAAATTCATTGTATTATAACATATTCTAACCCAAAATATCTTTATACAAGCCTTTTACTGCCTCAAAGCATTGTTTGTGGGTTCTTATCCCATTTGGGACCAGATTTCAATAAGTCTTTTTTTACACTTCTAAACATTCCTTATCCATCTCTAGGACTTGTAATCAATCAAATTCATTGTATTATAACATATTCTAACCCAAAATTACTTTATACAAGCCATTTACTGCCTCAAAGCATTGGTTGTGGGTTCTTATCCCATTTGGGACCAAATTTCAACAAGTCTTTCTTCAAAGTTCTAAAGATTCTTCATCCATCTCTATCACTTGTAATCAATAAAATTAATTGTATAGTAACATATTCTAACCCAAAATAACTTTATACAAGCCATTTACAGCCTCAAAGCATTGGTTGTGGGTTCTTATCCCATTTGGGACCAAATTTCAATAAGTCTTGCTTCACACTTCTAAACATTCTTCATCCATCTCTAGGACTTGTAATCAATCAAATTCATTGTATTATAACATATTCTAACCCAAAATTACTTTATACAAGCCATTTACTGCCTCAAAGCATTGGTTGTGGGTTCTTATCCCATTTCGGACCATATTTCAATAAGTCTTTCTTCACACTTCTAAACATTCGTCATCCTCCTCTAGGGCTTGTAATCAATCAAATTCATTGTATTATAACATATTCTAATCCAAAATAACTTTATACAAGCCATTTACAGCCTCAAAGCATTGGTTGTGGGTTCTTATCCCATTTGGGACCAGATTTCAATAAGTCTTTTTTTACACTTCTAAACATTCCTTATCCATCTCTAGCGCTTGTAATCAATCAAATTCATAGTATTATAACATATTCTAACCAAAAATAACTTTATACAAGCCATTTACTGCCTCAAAGCATTGGTTGTGGGTTCTTATCACATTTGGGACCAGATTTCAATAAGTCTGTCTTCACACTTCTAAACATTCTTCATCCATCTCTAGCGCTTGTAATCAATCAAATTCATTGTATTATAACATATTCTAACCCAAAATAACTTTATACAATCCATTTCCAGTCTCAAAGCATTGGTTGTGGGTTCTTATCCTATTTGGGACCAAATTTCAACAAGTCTTTCTTCACACTTCTAAAGATTCTTCATCCATCTCTAGGACTTGTAATCAATCAAATTCATTGTATTATAACATATTCTAACCCAAAATAACTTTATACAATCCATTTCCAGCCTCAAAGCATTGGTTGTGGGTTCTTATCCCATTTGGGACCAGATTTCAATAAGTCTTTCTTCACACTTCTAAACATTCTTCATCCATCTCTAGGACTTGTAATCAATCTTCATTGTATTATAACATATTCTAACCCAAAATAACTTTATACAAGCCATTTACAGCCTCAAAGCATTGGTTGTGGGTTCTTATCCTATTTGGGACCAAATTTCAATAAGTCTTTCTTCACACTTCTAAACATTCTTCATCCATCTCTAGGACTTGTAATCAATCAAATTCATTGTATTATAACATATTCTAACCCAAAATAACTTTATACAACCCTTTTACAGCCTCAAAGAATTGGTTGTGGGTTCTTATCCCATTTGGGACCAAATTTCAACAAGTCTTTCTTCACACTTCTAAAGATTCTTCATCCATCTCTAGCGCTTGTAATCAATCAAATTCATTGTCTTATAACATATTCTAACCCAAAATAACTTTATACAAGCCATTTACAGCCTCAAAGCATTGGTTGTGGGTTCTTATCCCATTTGGGACCAGATTTCAATAAGTCTTTTTTTACACTTCTAAACATTCTTCATCCATCTCTAGCACTTGTAATCAGTCAACTTCATTGTATTATAACATATTCTAACCCAAAATAACTTTATACAAGCCATTTACAGCCTCAAAGCATTGGTTGTGGGTTCTTATCCCATTTGGGACCAGATTTCAATAAGTCTTTTTTTACACTTCTAAACATTCTTCATCCATCTCTAGCACTTGTAATCAATCAACTTCATTGTATTATAACATATTCTAACCCAAAGTAACTTTATACAAGCCATTTACTGCCTCAAAGCATTGTTTGTGTGTTCTTATCCCATTTGGGACAAGATTTCAATAAGTCTTTTTTCACACTTCTAAACATTCTTCATCCATCTCTAGGACTTGTAATCAATCAAATTCATTGTATTATAACATAATCTAACCAAAAATAACTTTATACAAGCCATTTACTGCTTCAAAGCATTGGTTGTGAGTTCTTATCCCATTTGGGACCAGATTTTAATAAGTATTTCTTCACACTTCTAAACATTCTTCATCCATCTCTAGGACTTGTAATCAATCAAATTCATTGTATTATAACATATTCTAACCCAAAATATCTTTATACAAGCCTTTTACTGCCTCAAAGCATTGGTTGTGGGTTCTTATCCCATTTGGGACCAGATTTCAATAAGTCTTTTTTTACACTTCTAAACATTCCTTATCCATCTCTAGGACTTGTAATCAATCAAATTCATTGTATTATAACATATTCTAACCCAAAATTACTTTATACAAGCCATTTACTGCCTCAAAGCATTGGTTGTGGGTTCTTATCCCATTTGGGACCAAATTTCAACAAGTCTTTCTTCAAAGTTCTAAAGATTCTTCATCCATCTCTATCACTTGTAATCAATAAAATTAATTGTATAGTAACATATTCTAACCCAAAATAACTTTATACAAGCCATTTACAGCCTCAAAGCATTGGTTGTGGGTTCTTATCCCATTTGGGACCAAATTTCAATAAGTCTTGCTTCACACTTCTAAACATTCTTCATCCATCTCTAGGACTTGTAATCAATCAAATTCATTGTATTATAACATATTCTAACCCAAAATTACTTTATACAAGCCATTTACTGCCTCAAAGCATTGGTTGTGGGTTCTTATCCCATTTCGGACCATATTTCAATAAGTCTTTCTTCACACTTCTAAACATTCGTCATCCTCCTCTAGGGCTTGTAATCAATCAAATTCATTGTATTATAACATATTCTAATCCAAAATAACTTTATACAAGCCATTTACAGCCTCAAAGCATTGGTTGTGGGTTCTTATCCCATTTGGGACCAGATTTCAATAAGTCTTTTTTTACACTTCTAAACATTCCTTATCCATCTCTAGCGCTTGTAATCAATCAAATTCATAGTATTATAACATATTCTAACCAAAAATAACTTTATACAAGCCATTTACTGCCTCAAAGCATTGGTTGTGGGTTCTTATCACATTTGGGACCAGATTTCAATAAGTCTGTCTTCACACTTCTAAACATTCTTCATCCATCTCTAGCGCTCGTAATCAATCAAATTCATTGTATTATAACATATTCTAACCCAAAATAACTTTATACAATCCATTTCCAGTCTCAAAGCATTGGTTGTGGGTTCTTATCCTATTTGGGACCAAATTTCAACAAGTCTTTCTTCACACTTCTAAAGATTCTTCATCCATCTCTAGGACTTGTAATCAATCAAATTCATTGTATTATAACATATTCTAACCCAAAATAACTTTATACAATCCATTTCCAGCCTCAAAGCATTGGTTGTGGGTTCTTATCCCATTTGGGACCAGATTTCAATAAGTCTTTCTTCACACTTCTAAACATTCTTCATCCACCTCTAGGGCTTGTAATCAATCAACTTCATTGTATTATATCATATTCTAACCCAAAATAACTTTATACAATCTATTTACAGCCTCAAAGCATTGGTTGTGGGTTCTTATCCCAGTTGGGACCAGATTTCAATAAGTCTTTCTTCACACTTCTAAACATTCTTCATCCATCTCTAGGGCTTGTAATCAATCAAATTCATTGTATTATAACATATTCTAACCCAAAATAACTTTATATAAGCCATTTACAGCCTCAAAGCATTGGTCGTGGGTTCTTATCCCATTTGTGACCATATTTCAACAAGTCTTTCTTCACACTTCTAAACATTCTTCATCCATCTCTAGCGCTTGTAATCAATCAAATTCATTTTATTATAACATATTCTAACCCAAAATAACTTTATACAAGCCATTTACTGCCTCAAAGCATTGGTTGTGGGTTCTTATCCCATTTGGGACCAGATTTCAATAAGTCTTTTTTTACACTTCTAAACATTCTTCATCCATCTCTAGCGCTTGTAATCAATCAAATTCATTGTATTATAACATATTCTAACGAAAAATACCTTTATACAAGCCATTTACTGCCTCAAAGCATTGGTTGTGGGATCTTATCCCATTTGGGACCAGATTTCAATAAGTCTGTCTTCACACTTCTAAACATTCTTCATCCATCTCTAGGGCTTGTAATCAATCAAATTCATTGTATTATAACATATTCTAACCCAAAATAACTTTATACAATCCATTTCCAGTCTCAAAGCATTGGTTGTGGGTTCTTATCCCATTTGGGACCAAATTTCAACAAGTTTTTCTTTACACTTCTAAAGATTCTTCATCCATCTCTAGCACTTGTAATCAATCAAATTCATTGTATTATAACATATTTTAACCCAAAATAACTCTATACAAGCTATTTACAGCTTCAAAGCATTGGTTGTGGATTCTTATCCCATTTGGGACCAGATTTCAATAAGTCTTTATTCACACTTCTAAACATTCTTCATCCATCTCTAGGAGTTGTAATCAATCAAATTCATTGTATTATAACATATTCTAACCCAAAATAACTTTATACAAGCCATTTACTGCCTCAAAGCATTGGTTGTGGGTTCTTATCCCATTTGGGACCAGATTTCTACAAGTCTTTCTTCACACTTCTAAACATTCTTCATCCATCTCTAGGGCTTGTAATCAATCAAATTCATTGTATTATAACATATTCTAACCCAAAATAACTTTATACAAGCCATTTACTGCCTCAAAGCATTGGTTGTGGGTTCTTATCCCATTTGGGACCAGATTTCAATAAGTCTGTCTTCACACTTCTAAACATTCTTCATCCATCTCTAGGGCTTGTAATCAATCAAATTCATTGTATTATAACATATTCTAACCCAAAATAACTTTATACAATCCATTTACAGCCTCAAAGCATTGGTTGTGGGTTCTTATCCCATTTGGGACCACATTTCAATAAGTCTTTCTTCACACTTCTAAACATTCTTCATCCATCTCTAGGACTTGTAATCAATCAAATTCATAGTATTATAACAAAATATAACCAAAATAACTTTATACAAGCCATTTACTGCTTCAAAGCATTGGTTGTGGGTTCTTATCCCATTTGGGACCAGATTTCAATAAGTATTTCTTCACACTTCTAAACATTCTTCATCCATCTCTAGGACTTGTAATCAATCAAATTCATTGTATTATAACATATTCTAACCCAAAATAACTTTACACAATTCATTTACTGCCTCAAAGCATTGGTTGTGGGTTCTTATCCCATTTGGGACCAGATTTCAATAAGTCTTTCTTTACACTTCTAAACATTCTTCATCCACCTCTAGGGCTTGTAATCAATCAAATTCATTGTATTATAACATATTCTAACCCAAAATAACTTTATACAAGCCATTTACTGCCTCAAAGCATTGGTTGTGGGTTCTTATCCCATTTGGGACCAAATTTCAACAAGTCTTTCTTCACACTTCTAAAGATTCTTCATCCATCTCTATCGCTTGTAATCAATCAAATTCATTGTATTATAACATATTCTAACCCAAAATAACTTTATACAAGCCATTTGCAGCCTCAAAGCATTGGTTGTGGGTTCTTATCCCATTTGGGACCAGATTTCAATAAGTCTTTTTTTACACTTCTAAACATTCTTCATCCATCTCTAGCACTTGTAATCAATCAACTTCATTGTATTATAACATATTCTAACCCAAAGTAACTTTATACAAGCCATTTACTGCCTCAAAGCATTGTTTGTGTTCTTATCCCATTTGGGACAAGATTTCAATAAGTATTTCTTCACACTTCTAAACATTCTTCATCCATCTCTAGGACTTGTAATCAATCAAATTCATTGTATTATAACATAATCTAACCAAAAATAACTTTATACTAGCCATTTACTGCTTCAAAGCATTGGTTGTGGGTTCTTATCCCATTTGGGACCAGATTTTAATAAGTATTTCTTCACACTTCTAAACATTCTTCATCCATCTCTAGGACTTCTAATCAATCAAATTCATTGTATTATAACATATTCTAACCCAAAATAACTTTATACAAGCCATTTACTGCCTCAAAGCATTGGTTGTGGGTTCTTATCCCATTTGGGACCAGATTTCAATAAGTCTTTTTTTACACTTCTAAACATTCTTCATCCATCTCTAGCGCTTGTAATCAATCAAATTCATTGTATTATAACATATTCTAACGAAAAATACCTTTATACAAGCCATTTACTGCCTCAAAGCATTGGTTGTGGGATCTTATCCCATTTGGGACCAGATTTCAATAAGTCTGTCTTCACACTTCTAAACATTCTTCATCCATCTCTAGGGCTTGTAATCAATCAAATTCATTGTATTATAACATATTCTAACCCAAAATAACTTTATACAATCCATTTCCAGTCTCAAAGCATTGGTTGTGGGTTCTTATCCCATTTGGGACCAAATTTCAACAAGTCTTTCTTTACACTTCTAAAGATTCTTCATCCATCTCTAGCACTTGTAATCAATCAAATTCATTGTATTATAACATATTTTAACCCAAAATAACTTTATACAAGCTATTTACAGCTTCAAAGCATTGGTTGTGGGTTCTTATCCCATTTGGGACCAGATTTCAATAAGTCTTTCTTCACACTTCTAAACATTCTTCATCCATCTCTAGGAGTTGTAATCAATCAAATTCATTGTATTATAACATATTCTAACCCAAAATAACTTTATACAAGCCATTTACTGCCTCAAAGCATTGGTTGTGGGTTCTTATCCCATTTGGGACCAGATTTCAACAAGTCTTTCTTCACACTTCTAAACATTCTTCATCCACCTCTAGGGCTTGTAATCAATCAAATTCATTGTATTATAACATATTCTAACCCAAAATAACTTTATACAAGCCATTTACTGCCTCAAAGCATTGGTTGTGGGTTCTTATCCCATTTGGGACCAGATTTCAATAAGTCTGTCTTCACACTTCTAAACATTCTTCATCCATCTCTAGGGCTTGTAATCAATCAAATTCATTGTATTATAACATATTCTAACCCAAAATAACTTTATACAATCCATTTACAGCCTCAAAGCATTGGTTGTGGGTTCTTATCCCATTTGGGACCACATTTCAATAAGTCTTTCTTCACACTTCTAAACATTCTTCATCCATCTCTAGGACTTGTAATCAATCAAATTCATAGTATTATAACAAAATATAACCAAAAATAACTTTATACAAGCCATTTACTGCTTCAAAGCATTGGTTGTGGGTTCTTTTCCCATTTGGGACCAGATTTCAATAAGTATTTCTTCACACTTCTAAACATTCTTCATCCATCTCTAGGACTTGTAATCAATCAAATTCATTGTATTATAACATATTCTAACCCAAAATAACTTTACACAATTCATTTACTGCCTCAAAGCATTGGTTGTGGGTTCTTATCCCATTTGGGACCAGATTTCAATAAGTCTTTCTTTACACTTCTAAACATTCTTCATCCACCTCTAGGGCTTGTAATCAATCAAATTCATTGTATTATAACATATTCTAACCCAAAATAACTTTATACAAGCCATTTACTGCCTCAAAGCATTGGTTGTGGGTTCTTATCCCATTTGGGACCAAATTTCAACAAGTCTTTCTTCACACTTCTAAAGATTCTTCATCCATCTCTATCGCTTGTAATCAATGAAATTCATTGTATTATAACATATTCTAACCCAAAATAACTTTATACAAGCCATTTGCAGCCTCAAAGCATTGGTTGTGGGTTCTTATCCCATTTAGGACCAGATTTCAATAAGTCTGTCTTCACACTTCTAAACATTCTTCATCCATCTCTAGCACTTGTAATCAATCAACTTCATTGTATTATAACATATTCTAACCCAAAGTAACTTTATACAAGCCATTTACTGCCTCAAAGCATTGTTTGTGTTCTTATCCCATTTGGGACAAGATTTCAATAAGTATTTCTTCACACTTCTAAACATTCTTCATCCATCTCTAGGACTTGTAATCAATCAAATTCATTGTATTATAACATAATCTAACCAAAAATAACTTTATACAAGCCATTTACTGCTTCAAAGCATTGGTTGTGGGTTCTTATCCCATTTGGGACTAGATTTTAATAAGTATTTCTTCACACTTCTAAACATTCTTCATCCATCTCTAGGACTTGTAATCAATCAAATTCATTGTATTATAACATATTCTAACCCAAAATAACTTTATACAAGCCATTTACTGCCTCAAAGCATTGGTTGTGGGTTCTTATCCCATTTGGGACCAGATTTCAATAAGTCTTTTTTTACACTTCTAAACATTCTTCATCCATCTCTAGCGCTTGTAATCAATCAAATTCATTGTATTATAACATATTCTAACGAAAAATACCTTTATACAAGCCATTTACTGCCTCAAAGCATTGGTTGTGGGATCTTATCCCATTTGGGACCAGATTTCAATAAGTCTGTCTTCACACTTCTAAACATTCTTCATCCATCTCTAGGGCTTGTAATCAATCAAATTCATTGTATTATAACATATTCTAACCCAAAATAACTTTATACAATCCATTTCCAGTCTCAAAGCATTGGTTGTAGGTTCTTATCCCATTTGGGACCAAATTTCAACAAGTCTTTCTTTACACTTCTAAAGATTCTTCATCCATCTCTAGCACTTGTAATCAATCAAATTCATTGTATTATAACATATTTTAACCCAAAATAACTTTATAAAAGCTATTTACAGCTTCAAAGCATTGGTTGTGGGTTCTTATCCCATTTGGGACCAGATTTTAATAAGTCTTTCTTCACACTTCTAAACATTCTTCATCCATCTCTAGGACTTGTAATCAATCAAATTCATTGTATTATAACATATTCTAACCCAAAATAACTTTATACAAGCCATTTACTGCCTCAAAGCATTGGTTGTGGGTTCTTATCCCATTTGGGAACAGATTTCAACAAGTCTTTCTTCACACTTCTAAACATTCTTCATCCACCTCTAGGGCTTGTAATCAATCAAATTCATTGTATTATAACATATTCTAACCCAAAATAACTTTATACAAGTCATTTACTGCCTCAAAGCATTGGTTGTGGGTTCTTATCCCATTTGAGACCAGATTTCAATAAGTCTGTCTTCACACTTCTAAACATTCTTCATCCATCTCTAGGGCTTGTAATCAATCAAATTCATTGTATTATAACATATTCTAACCCAAAATAACTTTATACAATCCATTTACAGCCTCAAAGCATTGGTTGTGGGTTCTTATCCCATTTGGGACCACATTTCAATAAGTCTTTCTTCACACTTCTAAACATTCTTCATCTATCTCTAAGACTTGTAATCAATCAAATTCATAGTATTATAACAAAATATAACCAAAAATAACTTTATACAAGTCATTTACTGCTTCAAAGCATTGGTTGTGGGTTCTTATCCCATTTGGGACCAGATTTCAATAAGTATTTCTTCACACTTCTAAACATTCTTCATCCATCTCTAGGACTTGTAATCAATCAAATTCATTGTATTATAACATATTCTAACCCAAAGTAACTTTATACAAGCCATTTACTGCCTCAAAGCATTGTTTGTGTTCTTATCCCATTTGGGACAAGATTTCAATAAGTATTTCTTCACACTTCTAAACATTCTTCATCCATCTCTAGAACTTGTAATCAATCAAATTCATTGTATTATAACATAATCTAACCAAAAATAACTTTATACAAGCCATTTACTGCTTCAAAGCATTGGTTGTGGGTTCTTATCCCATTTGGGACTAGATTTTAATAAGTATTTCTTCACACTTCTAAACATTCTTCATCCATCTCTAGGACTTGTAATCAATCAAATTCATTGTATTATAACATATTCTAACCCAAAATAACTTTATACAAGCCATTTACTGCCTCAAAGCATTGGTTGTGGGTTCTTATCCCATTTGGGACCAGATTTCAATAAGTCTTTTTTTACACTTCTAAACATTCTTCATCCATCTCTAGCGCTTGTAATCAATCAAATTCATTGTATTATAACATATTCTAACGAAAAATACCTTTATACAAGCCATTTACTGCCTCAAAGCATTGGTTGTGGGATCTTATCCCATTTGGGACCAGATTTCAATAAGTCTGTCTTCACACTTCTAAACATTCTTCATCCATCTCTAGGGCTTGTAATCAATCAAATTCATTGTATTATAACATATTCTAACCCAAAATAACTTTATACAATCCATTTCCAGTCTCAAAGCATTGGTTGTAGGTTCTTATCCCATTTGGGACCAAATTTCAACAAGTCTTTCTTTACACTTCTAAAGATTCTTCATCCATCTCTAGCACTTGTAATCAATCAAATTCATTGTATTATAACATATTTTAACCCAAAATAACTTTATAAAAGCTATTTACAGCTTCAAAGCATTGGTTGTGGGTTCTTATCCCATTTGGGACCAGATTTTAATAAGTCTTTCTTCACACTTCTAAACATTCTTCATCCATCTCTAGGACTTGTAATCAATCAAATTCATTGTATTATAACATATTCTAACCCAAAATAACTTTATACAAGCCATTTACTGCCTCAAAGCATTGGTTGTGGGTTCTTATCCCATTTGGGAACAGATTTCAACAAGTCTTTCTTCACACTTCTAAACATTCTTCATCCACCTCTAGGGCTTGTAATCAATCAAATTCATTGTATTATAACATATTCTAACCCAAAATAACTTTATACAAGTCATTTACTGCCTCAAAGCATTGGTTGTGGGTTCTTATCCCATTTGAGACCAGATTTCAATAAGTCTGTCTTCACACTTCTAAACATTCTTCATCCATCTCTAGGGCTTGTAATCAATCAAATTCATTGTATTATAATATATTCTAACCCAAAATAACTTTATACAATCCATTTACAGCCTCAAAGCATTGGTTGTGGGTTCTTATCCCATTTGGGACCACATTTCAATAAGTCTTTCTTCACACTTCTAAACATTCTTCATCTATCTCTAAGACTTGTAATCAATCAAATTCATAGTATTATAACAAAATATAACCAAAAATAACTTTATACAAGTCATTTACTGCTTCAAAGCATTGGTTGTGGGTTCTTATCCCATTTGGGACCAGATTTCAATAAGTATTTCTTCACACTTCTAAACATTCTTCATCCATCTCTAGGACTTGTAATCAATCAAATTCATTGTATTATAACATATTCTAACCCAAAATAACTTTACACAATTCATTTACTGCCTCAAAGCATTGGTTGTGGGTTCTTATCCCATTTGGGACCAGATTTCAATAAGTCTTTCTTCACACTTCTAAACATTCTTCATCCACCTCTAGGGCTTGTAATCAATCAAATTCATTGTATTATAACATATTCTAACCCAAAATAACTTTATACAAGCCATTTACTGCCTCAAAGCATTGGTTGTGGGTTCTTATCCCATTTGGGACCAAATTTCAACAAGTCTTTTTCACACTTCTAAAGATTCTTCATCCATCTCTAGCGCTTGTAATCAATCAAATTCATTGTATTATAACATATTCTAACCCAAAATAACTTTATACAAGCCATTTACAGCCTCAAAGCATTGGTTGTGGGTTCTTATCCCATTTGGGACCAGATTTCAATAAGTCTTTTTTTACACTTCTAAACATTCTTCATCCATCTCTAGCACTTGTAATCAATCAACTTCATTGTATTATAACATATTCTAACCCAAAGTAACTTTATACAAGCCATTTACTGCCTCAAAGCATTGTTTGTGTTCTTATCCCATTTGGGACAAGATTTCAATAAGTATTTCTTCACACTTCTAAACATTCTTCATCCATCTCTAGGACTTGTAATCAATCAAATTCATTGTATTATAACATAATCTAACAAAAAATAACTTTATACAAGCCATTTACTGCTTCAAAGCATTGGTTGTGGGTTCTTATCCCATTTGGGAGCAGATTTTAATAAGTATTTCTTCACACTTCTAAACATTCTTCATCCATCTCTAGGACTTGTAATCAATCAAATTCATTGTATTATAACATATTCTAACCCAAAATATCTTTATACAAGCCTTTTACAGCCTCAAAGCATTGGTTGTGGGTTCTTATCCCATTTGGGACCAAATTTCAACAAGTCTTTCTTCACACTTCTAAATATTCTTCATCCATCTCTAGCGCTTGTAATCAATCAAATTCATTGTATTATAACATATTCTAACCCAAAATAACTTTATACAAGCCATTTACAGCCTCAAAGCATTGGTTGTGGATTCTTATCCCATTTGGGACTAGATTTCAATAAATCTTTTTTCACACTTCTAAACATTCTTCATCCATCTCTAATACTTGTAATCAATCAAATTCATTGTATTATAACCTATTCTAACCCAAAATAACTTTATACAAGCCATTTACTGCTTCAAAGCATTGGTTGTGGGTTCTTATCCCATTTGGGACCAGATTTCAATAAGTATTTCTTCACACTTCTAAACATTCTTCATCCATCTCTAGGACTTGTAATCAATCAAATTCATTGTATTATAACATATTCTAACCCAAAATAACTTTACACAATTCATTTACTGCCTCAAAGCATTGGTTGTGGGTTCTTATCCCATTTGGGACCAGATTTCAATAAGTCTTTCTTCACACTTCTAAACATTCTTCATCCACCTCTAGGGCTTGTAATAAATCAACTTCATTGTATTATATCATATTCTAACCCAAAATACCTTTATACATTCCATTTACAGCCTCAAAGCATTGGTTGTGGGTTCTTATCCCAGTTGGGACCAGATTTCAATAAGTCTTTCTTCACACTTCTAAACATTCTTCATCCATCTCTAGGGCTTGTAATCAATCAAATTCATTGTATTATAACAATTCTAACCCAAAATAACTTTATACAAGCCATTTACAGCCTCAAAGCATTGGTCGTGGGTTCTTATCCCATTTGGGACCAGATTTCAATAAGTCTTTCTTCACACTTCTAAACATTTTTCATCCATCTCTAGCGCTTGTAATCAATCAAATTCATTGTATTATAACATATTCTAACCCAAAATAACTTTATACAAGCCATTTACTGCCTCAAAGCATTGGTTGTGGGTTCTTATCCCATTTGGGACCAGATTTCAATAAGTCTTTCTTCACACTTCTAAACATTTTTCATCCATCTCTAGGACTTGTAATCAATCAAATTCATTGTATTATAACATATTCTAACATAAAATAACTTTATACAAACCATTTACTGCCTCAAAGCATTGGTTGTGGGTTCCTATCCCATTTGGGACCAGATTTCAATAAGTCTTGCTTCACACTTCTAAACATTCTTCATCCATCTCTAGGACTTGTAATCAATCAAATTCATTGTATTATAACATATTCTAACCCAAAATTACTTTATACAAGCTATTTACTGCCTCAAAGCATTGGTTGTGGGTTCTTATCCCATTTCGGACCAGATTTCAATAAGTCTTTCTTCACACTTCTAAACATTCGTCATCCACCTCTAGGGCTTGTAATCAATCAAATTCATTGTATTATAACATATTCTAATCCAAAATAACTTTATACAAGCCATTTACAGCCTCAAAGCATTGGTTGTGGGTTCTTATCCCATTTGGGACCAGATTTCAATAAGTCTTTTTTTACACTTCTAAACATTCTTCATCCATCTCTAGCGCTTGTAATCAATCAAATTCATTGTATTATAACATATTCTAACCCAAAATAACTTTATACAAGCCATTTACTGCCTCAAAGCATTGGTTGTGGGTTTTTATCCCATTTGGGACCAGATTTCAATAAGTCTGTCTTCACACTTCTAAACATTCTTCATCCATCTCTAGGGCTTGTAATCAATCAAATTCATTGTATTATAACATATTCTAACCCAAAATAACTTTATACAAGCCATTTACAGCCTCAAAGCATTGGTCGTGGGTTCTTATCCCATTTGGGACCATATTTCAACAAGTCTTTCTTCACACTTCTAAACATTCTTCATCCACCTCTAGGGCTTGTAATCAATCAAATTCATTGTATTATAACATATTCTAACCCAAAATAACTTTATACAAGCCATTTACTGCCTCAAAGCATTGGTTGTGGGTTCTTATCCCATTTGGGACCAGATTTCAATAAGTCTGTCTTCACACTTCTAAACATTCTTCATCCATCTCTAGGGCTTGTAATCAATCAAATTCTTTGTATTATAACATATTCTAACCCAAAATAACTTTATACAATCCATTTACAGCCTCAAAGCATTGGTTGTGGGTTCTTATCCCATTTGGGACCATATTTCAATAAGTCTTTCTTCACACTTCTAAACATTCTTCATCCATCTCTAGGACTTGTAATCAATCAAATTCATAGTATTATAACAAAATATAACCAAAAATAACTTTATACAAGCCATTTACTGCTTCAAAGCATTGGTTGTGGGTTCTTATCCCATTTGGGACCAGATTTCAATAAGTATTTCTTCATACTTCTAAACATTCTTCATCCATCTCTAGGACTTGTAATCAATCAAATTCATTGTATTATAACATATTCTAACCCAAAATAACTTTACACAATTCATTTACTGCCTCAAAGCATTGGTTATGGGTTCTTATCCCATTTGGGACCAGATTTCAATAAGTCTTTCTTCACACTTCTAAACATTCTTCATCCACCTCTAGGGCTTGTAATCAATCAACTTCATTGTATTATATCATATTCTAACCCAAAATACCTTTATACATTCCATTTACAGCCTCAAAGCATTGGTTGTGGGTTCTTATCCCAGTTGGGACCAGATTTCAATAAGTCTTTCTTCACACTTCTAAACATTCTTCATCCATCTCTAGGGCTTGTAATCAATCAAATTCATTGTATTATAACATATTCTAACCCAAAATAACTTTATACAAGCCATTTACAGCCTCAAAGCATTGGTCGTGGGTTCTTATCCCATTTGGGACCATATTTCAACAAGTCTTTCTTCACACTTCTAAACATTCTTCATCCATCTCTAGCGCTTGTAATCAATCAAATTCATTGTATTATAACATATTCTAACCCAAAATAACTTTATACAAGCCATTTACTGCCTCAAAGCATTGGTTGTGGGTTCTTATCCCATTTGGGACCAGATTTCAATAAGTCTTTCTTCACACTTCTAAACATTTTTCATCCATCTCTAGGACTTGTAATCAATCAAATTCATTGTATTATAACATATTCTAACATAAAATAACTTTATACAAACCATTTACTGCCTCAAAGCATTGGTTGTGGGTTCCTATCCCATTTGGGACCAGATTTCAATAAGTCTTGCTTCACACTTCTAAACATTCTTCATCCATCTCTAGGACTTGTAATCAATCAAATTCATTGTATTATAACATATTCTAACCCAAAATTACTTTATACAAGCTATTTACTGCCTCAAAGCATTGGTTGTGGGTTCTTATCCCATTTCGGACCAGATTTCAATAAGTCTTTCTTCACACTTCTAAACATTCGTCATCCACCTCTAGGGCTTGTAATCAATCAAATTCATTGTATTATAACATATTCTAATCCAAAATAACTTTATACAAGCCATTTACAGCCTCAAAGCATTGGTTGTGGGTTCTTATCCCATTTGGGACCAGATTTCAATAAGTCTTTTTTTACACTTCTAAACATTCTTCATCCATCTCTAGCGCTTGTAATCAATCAAATTCATTGTATTATAACATATTCTAACCCAAAATAACTTTATACAAGCCATTTACTGCCTCAAAGCATTGGTTGTGGGTTTTTATCCCATTTGGGACCAGATTTCAATAAGTCTGTCTTCACACTTCTAAACATTCTTCATCCATCTCTAGGGCTTGTAATCAATCAAATTCATTGTATTATAACATATTCTAACCCAAAATAACTTTATACAAGCCATTTACAGCCTCAAAGCATTGGTCGTGGGTTCTTATCCCATTTGGGACCATATTTCAACAAGTCTTTCTTCACACTTCTAAACATTCTTCATCCACCTCTAGGGCTTGTAATCAATCAAATTCATTGTATTATAACATATTCTAACCCAAAATAACTTTATACAAGCCATTTACTGCCTCAAAGCATTGGTTGTGGGTTCTTATCCCATTTGGGACCAGATTTCAATAAGTCTGTCTTCACACTTCTAAACATTCATCATCCATCTCTAGGGCTTGTAATCAATCAAATTCTTTGTATTATAACATATTCTAACCCAAAATAACTTTATACAATCCATTTACAGCCTCAAAGCATTGGTTGTGGGTTCTTATCCCATTTGGGACCATATTTCAATAAGTCTTTCTTCACACTTCTAAACATTCTTCATCCATCTCTAGGACTTGTAATCAATCAAATTCATAGTATTATAACAAAATATAACCAAAAATAACTTTATACAAGCCATTTACTGCTTCAAAGCATTGGTTGTGGGTTCTTATCCCATTTGGGACCAGATTTCAATAAGTATTTCTTCACACTTCTAAACATTCTTCATCCATCTCTAGGACTTGTAATCAATCAAATTCATTGTATTATAACATATTCTAACCCAAAATAACTTTACACAATTCATTTACTGCCTCAAAGCATTGGTTGTGGGTTCTTATCCCATTTGGGACCAGATTTCAATAAGTCTTTCTTCACACTTCTAAACATTCTTCATCCACCTCTAGGGCTTGTAATCAATCAACTTCATTGTATTATATCATATTCTAACCCAAAATACCTTTATACATTCCATTTACAGCCTCAAAGCATTGGTTGTGGGTTCTTATCCCAGTTGGGACCAGATTTCAATAAGTCTTTCTTCACACTTCTAAACATTCTTCATCCATCTCTAGGGCTTGTAATCAATCAAATTCATTGTATTATAACATATTCTAACCCAAAATAACTTTATACAAGCCATTTACAGCCTCAAAGCATTGGTCGTGGGTTCTTATCCCATTTGGGACCATATTTCAACAAGTCTTTCTTCACACTTCTAAACATTCTTCATCCATCTCTAGCGCTTGTAATCAATCAAATTCATTGTATTATAACATATTCTAACCCAAAATAACTTTATACAAGCCATTTACTGCCTCAAAGCATTGGTTGTGGGTTCTTATCCCATTTGGGACCAGATTTCAATAAGTCTTTCTTCACACTTCTAAACATTCTTCATCCATCTCTAGTACTTGTAATCAATCAAATTCATTGTATTATAACATATTCTAACCCAAAATAACTTTATACAAGCCATTTACTGCCTCAAAGCATTGGTTGTGGGTTCTTATCCCATTTGGGACCAGATTTTAATAAGTATTTCTTCACACTTCTAAACATTCTTCATCCATCTCTAGGACTTGTAATCAATCAAATTCATTGTATTATAACATATTCTAACCCAAAATATCTTTATACAAGCCTTTTACAGCCTCTAAGCATTGGTTGTGGGTTCTTATCCCATTTGGGACCAAATTTCGACAAGTCTTTCTTCACACTTCTAAAGATTCTTCATCCATCTCTAGCGCTTGTAATCAATCAAATTCATTGTATTATAACATATTCTAACCCAAAATAACTTTATACAAGCCATTTACAGCCTCAAAGCATTGGTTGTGAATTCTTATCCCATTTGGGACCAGATTTCAATAAATATTTTTTCACACTTCTAAACATTCTTCATCCATCTCTAGGACTTGTAATCAATCAAATTCATTGTATTATAACATATTCTAACCCAAAATAACTTTATACAAACCATTTACTGCCTCAAAGTATTGGTTGTGGGTTCTTATCCCATTTCGGACCAGATTTCAATAAGTCTTTCTTAACACTTCTAAACATTTTTCATCCATCTCTAGGACTTGTAATCAATCAAATTCATTGTATTATAACATATTCTAACATAAAATAACTTTATACAAGCCATTTACTGCCTCAAAGCATTGGTTGTGGGTTCCTATCCCATTTGGGACCAGATTTCAATGAGTCTTGCTTCACACTTCTAAACATTCTTCATCCATCTCTAGGACTTGTAATCAATCAAATTCATTGTACTATAACATATTCTAACCCAAAATTACTTTATACAAGCCATTTACTGCCTCAAAGCATTGGTTGTGGGTTCTTATCCCATTTCGGACCAGATTTCAATAAGTCTTTCTTCACACTTCTAAACATTCGTCATCCATCTCTAGGGCTTGTAATCAATCAAATTCATTGTATTATAACATATTCTAATCCAAAATAACTTTATACAAGCCATTTACAGCCTCAAAGCATTGGTTGTGGGTTCTTATCCCATTTGGGACCAGATTTCAATAAGTCTTTTTTTACACTTCTAAACATTCTTCATCCATCTCTAGCACTTGTAATCAATCAAATTCATTGTATTATAACATATTCTAACCCAAATTAACTTTATACAAGCCATTTACTGCCTCAAAGCATTGGTTGTGGGTTCTTATCCCATTTGGGACCAGATTTCAATAAGTCTGTCTTCACACTTCTAAACATTCTTCATCCATCTCTAGGGCTTGTAATCAATCAAATTCATTGTATTATAACATATTCTAACCCAAAATAACTTTATACAATGCATTTCCAGTCTCAAAGCATTGGTTGTGGGTTCTTATCCCATTTGGGACCAAATTTCAACAAGTCTTTCTTCACACTTCTAAAGATTCTTCATCCATCTCTAGCACTTGTAATCAATCAAATTCATTGTATTATAACATATTCTAACCCAAAATAACTTTATACAAGCTATTTACAGCTTCAAAGCATTGGTTGTGGGTTCTTATCCCATTTGGGACCATATTTCAATAAGTCTTTCTTCACACTTCTAAACATTCTTCATCCATCTCTAGGACTTGTAATCAATCAAATTCATTGTATTATAACATATTCTAATGCAAAATAACTTTATACAAGCCATTTACTGCCTCAAAGCATTGGTTGTGGGTTCTTATCCCATTTGGGACTAGATTTCAACAAGTCTTTCTTCACACTTCTAAACATTCTTCATCCACCTCTAGGGCTTGTAATCAATCAAATTCATTGTATTATAACATATTCTAAACCAAAATAACTTTATACAAGCCATTTACTGCCTCAAAGCATTGGTTGTGGGTTCTTATCCCATTTGGGACTAGATTTCAATTAGTCTGTCTTCACACTTCTAAACATTCTTCATCCATCTCTAGGGCTTGTAATCAATCAAATTCATTGTATTATAACATATTCTAACCCAAAATAACTTTATACAATCCATTTACAGCCTCAAAGCATTGGTCGTGGGTTCTTATCCCATTTGGGACCACATTTCAATAAGTCTTTCTTCACACTTCTAAACATTCTTCTTCCATCTCTAGGACTTGTAATCAATCAAATTCATAGTATTATAACAAAATATAACCAAAAATAACTTTATACAAGCCATTTACTGCTTCAAAGCATTGGTTGTGGGTTCTTATCCCATTTGGGACCAGATTTCAATAAGTATTTCTTCACACTTCTAAACATTCTTCATCCATCTCTAGGACTTGTAATCAATCAAATTCATTGTATTATAACATATTCTAACCCAAAATAACTTTACACAATTCATTTACTGCCTCAAAGCATTGGTTGTGGGTTCTTATCCCATTTGGGACCAGATTTCAATAAGTCTTTCTTCACACTTCTAAACATTCTTCATCCACCTCTAGGGCTTGTAATCAATCAACTTCATTGTATTATATCATATTCTAACCCAAAATATCTTTATACAATCCATTTACAGCCTCAAAGCATTGGTTGTGGGTTCTTATCCCAGTTGGGACCAGATTTCAATAAGTCTTTCTTCACACTTCTAAACATTCTTCATCCATCTATAGGGCTTGTAATCAATCAAATTCATTGTATTATAACATATTATAACCCAAAATAACTTTATACAAGCCATTTACAGCCTCAAAGCATTGGTCGTGGGTTCTTATCCCATTTGGGACCATATTTCAACAAGTCTTTCTTCACACTTCTAAAGATTCTTCATCCATCTCTAGCACTTGTAATCAATCAAATTCATTGTATTATAACATATTCTAACCCAAAATAACTTTATACAAGCCATTTACAGCCTCAAAGCATTGGTTGTGGATTCTTATCCCATTTGGGACCAGATTTCAATAAATCTTTTTTCACACTTCTAAACATTCTTCATCCATCTCTAATACTTGTAATCAATCAAATTCATTGTATTATAACCTATTCTAACCCAAAATAGCTTTATACAAGCCATTTACTGCCTCAAAGCATTGGTTGTGGGTTCTTATCCCATTTCGGACCAGATTTCAACAAGTCTTTCTTCACACTTCTAAACATTCTTCATCCACCTCTAGGGCTTGTAATCAATCAAATTCATTGTATTATAACATATTCTAATCCAAAATAACTTTATACAAGCCATTTACAGCCTCAAAGCATTGGTTGTGGGTTCTTATCCCATTTGGGACCAGATTTCAATAAGTCTTTTTTTACACTTCTAAACATTCTTCATCCATCTCTAGCACTTGTAATCAATCAACTTCATTGTATTATAACATATTCTAACCCAAAGTACCTTTATACAAGCCATTTACTGCCTCAAAGTATTGTTTGTGTGTTCTTATCCCATTTGGGACAAGATTTCAATAGGTATTTCTTCACACTTCTAAACATTCTTCATCCATCTCTAGGACTTGTAATCAATCAAATTCATTGTATTATAACATATTCTAACCCAAAATAACTTTACACAATTCATTTACTGCCTCAAAGCATTGGTTGTGGGTTCTTATCCCATTTGGGACCAGATTTCAATAAGTCTTTCTTCACACTTCTAAACATTCTTCATCCACCTCTAGGGCTTGTAATCAATCAACTTCATTGTATTATATCATATTCTAACCCAAAATAACTTTATACAATCCATTTACAGCCTCAAAGCATTGGTTGTGGGTTCTTATCCCAGTTGGGACCAGATTTCAATAAGTCTTTCTTCACACTTCTAAACATTCTTCATCCATCTATAGGGCTTGTAATCAATCAAATTCATTGTATTATAACATATTCTAACCCAAAATAACTTTATACAAGCCATTTACAGCCTCAAAGCATTGGTCGTGGGTTCTTATCCCATTTGGGACCAAATTTCAACAAGTCTTTCTTCACACTTCTAAAGATTCTTCATCCATCTCTAGCACTTGTAATCAATCAAATTCATTGTATTATAACATATTCTAACCCAAAATAACTTTATACAAGCTATTTACAGCTTCAAAGCATTGGTTGTGGGTTCTTATCCCATTTGGGACCAAATTTCAATAAGTCTTTCTTCACACTTCTAAACATTCTTCATCCATCTCTAGGACTTGTAATCAATCAAATTCATTGTATTATAACATATTCTAACCCAAAATAACTTTATACAAGCCATTTACTGCCTCAAAGCATTGGTTGTGGGTTCTTATCCCATTTGGGACCAGATTTCAACAAGTCTTTCTTCACACTTCTAAACATTCTTCATCCACCTCTAGGGCTTGTAATCAATCAAATTCATTGTATTATAACATATTCTAAACCAAAATAACTTTATACAAGCCATTTACTGCCTCAAAGCATTGGTTGTGGGTTCTTATCCCATTTGGGACTAGATTTCAATTAGTCTGTCTTCACACTTCTAAACATTCTTCATCCATCTCTAGGGCTTGTAATCAATCAAATTCATTGTATTATAACATATTCTAACCCAAAATAACTTTATACAATCCATTTACAGCCTCAAAGCATTGGTCGTGGGTTCTTATCCCATTTGGGACCACATTTCAATAAGTCTTTCTTCACACTTCTAAACATTCTTCTTCCATCTCTAGTACTTGTAATCAATCAAATTCATAGTATTATAACAAAATATAACCAAAAATAACTTTATACAAGCCATTTACTGCTTCAAAGCATTGGTTGTGGGTTCTTATCCCAGTTGGGACCAGATTTCAATAAGTCTTTCTTCACACTTCTAAACATTCTTCATCCATCTATAGGGCTTGTAATCAATCAAATTCATTGTATTATAACATATTCTAACCCAAAATAACTTTATACAAGCCATTTACAGCCTCAAAGCATTGGTCGTGGGTTCTTATCCCATTTGGGACCATATTTCAACAAGTCTTTCTTCACACTTCTAAAGATTCTTCATCCATCTCTAGCACTTGTAATCAATCAAATTCATTGTATTATAACATATTCTAACCCAAAATAACTTTATACAAGCCATTTACAGCCTCAAAGCATTGGTTGTGGATTCTTATCCCATTTGGGACCAGATTTCAATAAATCTTTTTTCACACTTCTAAACATTCTTCATCCATCTCTAATACTTGTAATCAATCAAATTCATTGTATTATAACCTATTCTAACCCAAAATAGCTTTATACAAGCCATTTACTGCCTCAAAGCATTGGTTGTGGGTTCTTATCCCATTTGGGACCAGATTTCAACAAGTCTTTCTTCACACTTCTAAACATTCTTCATCCACCTCTAGGGCTTGTAATCAATCAAATTCATTGTATTATAACATATTCTAATCCAAAATAACTTTATACAAGCCATTTACAACCTCAAAGCATTGGTTGTGGGTTCTTATCCCATTTGGGACCAGATTTCAATAAGTCTTTTTTTACACTTCTAAACATTCTTCATCCATCTCTAGCACTTGTAATCAATCAACTTCATTGTATTATAACATATTCTAACCCAAAGTACCTTTATACAAGCCATTTACTGCCTCAAAGTATTGTTTGTGTGTTCTTATCCCATTTGGGACAAGATTTCAATAGGTATTTCTTCACACTTCTAAACATTCTTCATCCATCTCTAGGACTTGTAATCAATCAAATTCATTGTATTATAACATATTCTAACCCAAAATAACTTTACACAATTCATTTACTGCCTCAAAGCATTGGTTGTGGGTTCTTATCCCATTTGGGACCAGATTTCAATAAGTCTTTCTTCACACTTCTAAACATTCTTCATCCACCTCTAGGGCTTGTAATCAATCAACTTCATTGTATTATATCATATTCTAACCCAAAATAACTTTATACAATCCATTTACAGCCTCAAAGCATTGGTTGTGGGTTCTTATCCCAGTTGGGACCAGATTTCAATAAGTCTTTCTTCACACTTCTAAACATTCTTCATCCATCTATAGGGCTTGTAATCAATCAAATTCATTGTATTATAACATATTCTAACCCAAAAAAACTTTATACAAGCCATTTACAGCCTCAAAGCATTGGTCGTGGGTTCTTATCCCATTTGGGACCAAATTTCAAAAAGTCTTTCTTCACACTTCTAAAGATTCTTCATCCATCTCTAGCACTTGTAATCAATCAAATTCATTGTATTATAACATATTCTAACCCAAAATAACTTTATACAAGCTATTTACAGCTTCAAAGCATTGGTTGTGGGTTCTTATCCCATTTGGGACCAGATTTCAATAAGTCTTTCTTCACACTTCTAAACATTCTTCATCCATCTCTAGGACTTGTAATCAATCAAATTCATTGTATTATAACATATTCTAACCCAAAATAACTTTATACAAGCCATTTACTGCCTCAAAGCATTGGTTGTGGGTTCTTATCCCATTTGGGACCAGATTTCAACAAGTCTTTCTTCACACTTCTAAACATTCTTCATCCACCTCTAGGGCTTGTAATCAATCAAATTCATTGTATTATAACATATTCTAAACCAAAATAACTTTATACAAGCCATTTACTGCCTCAAAGCATTGGTTGTGGGTTCTTATCCCATTTGGGACTAGATTTCAATTAGTCTGTCTTCACACTTCTAAACATTCTTCATCCATCTCTAGGGCTTGTAATCAATCAAATTCATTGTATTATAACATATTCTAACCCAAAATAACTTTATACAATCCATTTACAGCCTCAAAGCATTGGTCGTGGGTTCTTATCCCATTTGGGACCACATTTCAATAAGTCTTTCTTCACACTTCTAAACATTCTTCTTCCATCTCTAGTACTTGTAATCAATCAAATTCATAGTATTATAACAAAATATAACCAAAAATAACTTTATACAAGCCATTTACTGCTTCAAAGCATTGGTTGTGGGTTCTTATCCCATTTGGGACCAGATTTCAATAAGTATTTCTTCACACTTCTAAACATTCTTCATCCATCTCTAGGACTTGTAATCAATCAAATTCATTGTATTATAACATATTCTAACCCAAAATAACTTTACACAATTCATTTACTGCCTCAAAGCATTGGTTGTGGGTTCTTATCCCATTTGGGACCAGATTTCAATAAGTCTTTCTTCACACTTCTAAACATTCTTCATCCACCTCTAGGGCTTGTAATCAATCAACTTCATTGTATTATATCATACTCTAACCCAAAATATCTTTATACAATCCATTTACAGCCTCAAAGCATTGGTTGTGGGTTCTTATCCCAGTTGGGACCAGATTTCAATAAGTCTTTCTTCACACTTCTAAACATTCTTCATCCATCTATAGGGCTTGTAATCAATCAAATTCATTGTATTATAACATATTCTAACCCAAAATAACTTTATACAAGCCATTTACAGCCTCAAAGCATTGGTTGTGGGTTCTTATCCCATTTGAGACCATATTTCAACAAGTCTTTCTTCACACTTCTAAAGATTCTTCATCCATCTCTAGCACTTGTAATCAATCAAATTCATTGTATTATAACATATTCTAACCCAAAATAACTTTATACAAGCCATTTACAGCCTCAAAGCATTGGTTGTGGATTCTTATCCCATTTGGGACCAGATTTCAATAAATCTTTTTTCACACTTCTAAACATTCTTCATCCATCTCTAATACTTGTAATCAATCAAATTCATTGTATTATAACCTATTCTAACCCAAAATAGCTTTATACAAGCCATTTACTGCCTCAAAGCATTGGTTGTGGGTTCTTATCCCATTTGGGACCAGATTTCAACAAGTCTTTCTTCACACTTCTAAACATTCTTCATCCACCTCTAGGGCTTGTAATCAATCAAATTCATTGTATTATAACATATTCTAATCCAAAATAACTTTATACAAGCCATTTACAGCCTCAAAGCATTGGTTGTGGGTTCTTATCCCATTTGGGACCAGATTTCAATAAGTCTTTTTTTACACTTCTAAACATTCTTCATCCATCTCTAGCACTTGTAATCAATCAACTTCATTGTATTATAACATATTCTAACCCAAAGTAACTTTATACAAGCCATTTACTGCCTCAAAGTATTGTTTGTGTGTTCTTATCCCATTTGGGACAAGATTTCAATAGGTATTTCTTCACACTTCTAAACATTCTTCATCCATCTCTAGGATTTGTAATCAATCAAATTCATTGTATTATAACATATTCTAACCCAAAATAACTTTACACAATTCATTTACTGCCTCAAAGCATTGGTTGTGGGTTCTTATCCCATTTGGGACCAGATTTCAATAAGTCTTTCTTCACACTTCTAAACATTCTTCATCCACCTCTAGGGCTTGTAATCAATCAACTTCATTGTATTATATCATATTCTAACCCAAAATAACTTTATACAATCCATTTACAGCCTCAAAGCATTGGTTGTGGGTTCTTATTCCAGTTGGGACCAGATTTCAATAAGTCTTTCTTCACACTTCTAAACATTCTTCATCCATCTATAGGGCTTGTAATCAATCAAATTCATTGTATTATAACATATTCTAACCCAAAATAACTTTATACAAGCCATTTACAGCCTCAAAGCATTGGTCGTGGGTTCTTATCCCATTTGGGACCATATTTCAACAAGTCTTTTTTTACACTTCTAAACATTCTTCATCCATCTCTAGCGCTTGTAATCAATCAAATTCATTGTATTATAACTTATTCTAACGAAAAATAACTTTATACAAGCCATTTACTGCCTCAAAGCATTGGTTGTGGGATCTTATCCCATTTGGGACCAGATTTCAATAAGTCTGTCTTCACACTTCTAAACATTCTTCATCCATCTCTAGGGCTTGTAATCAATCAAATTCATTGTATTATAACATATTCTAACCCAAAATAACTTTATACAATCCATTTCCAGTCTCAAAGTATTGGTTGTGGGTTCTTATCCCATTTGGGACCAAATTTCAACAAGTCTTTCTTTACACTTCTAAAGATTATTCATCCATCTCTAGCACTTGTAATCAATCAAATTCATTGTATTATAACATATTTTAACCCAAAATAACTTTATACAAGCTATTTACAGCTTCAAAGCATTGGTTGTGGGTTCTTATCCCATTTGGGACCAGATTTCAATAAGTCTTTCTTCACACTTCTAAACATTCTTCATCCATCTCTAGGACTTGTAATCAATCAAATTCATTGTATTATAACATCTTTTAACCCAAAATAACTTTATACAAGCCATTTACTGCCTCAAAGCATTGGTTGTGGGTTCTTATCCCATTTGGGACCAGATTTCAACAAGTCTTTCTTCACACTTCTAAACATTCTTCATCCACCTCTAGGGCTTGTAATCAATCAAATTCATTGTATTATAACATATTCTAACCCAAAATAACTTTATACAATCCATTTACAACCTCAAAGCATTGGTTGTGGGTTCTTATCCCATTTGGGACCAGATTTCAATAAGTCTTTCTTCACACTTCTAAACATTCTTCATCCACCTCTAGGGCTTGTAATCAATCAAATTCATTGTATTATAACATATTCTAACCCAAAATAACTTTATACAAGCAATTTACTGCCTCAAAGCATTTGTTGTGGGTTCTTATCCCATTTGGGACCAGATTTCAATAAGTCTGTCTTCACACTTCTAAACATTCTTCATCCATCTCTAGGGCTTGTAATCAATCAAATTCATTGTATTATAACATATTCTAACCCAAAATAACTTTATACAATCCATTTACAGCCTTAAAGCATTGGTTGTGGGTTCTTATCCCATTTGGGACCACATTTCAATAAGTCTTTCTTCACACTTCTAAACATTCTTCATCCATCTCTAGGACTTGTAATCAATCAAATTCATAGTATTATAACAAAATATAACCAAAAATAACTTTATACAAGCCATTTACTGCTTCAAAGCATTGGTTGTGGGTTCTTATCCCATTTGGGACCAGATTTCAATAAGTATTTCTTCACACTTCTAAACATTCTTCATCTATCTCTAGGACTTGTAATCAATCAAATTCATTGTATTATAACATATTCTAACCCAAAATAACTTTACACAATTCATTTACTGCCTCAAAGCATTGGTTGTGGGTTCTTATCCCATTTGGGACCAGATTTCAATAAGTCTTTCTTCACACTTCTTAACATTCTTCATCCACCTCTAGGGCTTGTAATCAATCAACTTCATTGTAATATATCATATTCTAACCCAAAATAACTTTATACAATCTATTTACAGCCTCAAAGCATTGGTTGTGGGTTCTTATCCCAGTTGGGACCAGATTTCAATAAGTCTTTCTTCACACTTCTAAACATTCTTCATCCATCTCTAGGGCTTGTAATCAATCAAATTCATTGTATTATAACATATTCTAACCCAAAATAACTTTATACAAGCCATTTACAGCCTCAAAGCATTGGTCGTGGGTTCTTATCCCATTTGGGACCATATTTCAACAAGTCTTTCTTCAAACTTCTTAACATTCTTCATCCATCTCTAGCGCTTGTAATCAATTAAATTCATTGTATTATAACATATTCTAACCCAAAATAACTTTATACAAGCCATTTACTGCCTCAAAGCATTGGTTGTGGGTTCTTATCCCATTTGGGACCAGATTTCAATAAGTCTGTCTTCACACTTCTAAACATTCTTCATCCATCTCTAGGGCTTGTAATCAATCAAATTCATTGTATTATAACATATTCTAACCCAAAATAACTTTATACAATCCATTCACAGCCTCAAAGCATTGGTTGTGGGTTCTTATCCCATTTGGGACCAGATTTCAATAAGTATTTCTTCACACTTCTAAATATTCTTCATCCATCTCTAGTGCTTGTAATCAATCAAATTCATTGTATTATAACATATTCTAACCCAAAATAACTTTATACAAGCCATTTACTGCCTCAAAGCATTGGTTGTGGGTTCTTATCCCATTTGGGACCAGATTTCAATAAGTCTGTCTTCACACTTCTAAACATTCTTCATCCATCTCTAGGGCTTGTAATCAATCAAATTTATTGTATTATAACATATTCTAACCCAAAATAACTTTATACAATCAATTTACAGCCTCAAAGCATTGGTTGTGGGTTCTTATCCCATTTGGGACCAAATTTCAACAAGTCTTTCTTCACACTTCTAAAGATTCTTCATCCATCTCTAGCGCTTGTAATCAATCAAATTCATTGTATTATAACATATTCTAACCCAAAATAACTTTATACAAGCCATTTACAGCCTCAAAGCATTGGTTGTGGGTTCTTATCCCATTTGGGACCAGATTTCAATAAGTCTTTCTTCACACTTCTAAACATTCTTCATCCATCTCTAGGACTTGTAATCAATCAAATTCATTGTATTATAACATGTTCTAACCCAAAATAACTTTATACAAGCCATTTACTGCCTCAAAGCATTGGTTGTGGGTTCTTATCCCATTTGAGACCAGATTTCAACAAGTCTTTCTTCACACTTCTAAACATTCTTCATCCACCTCTAGGGCTTGTAATCAATCAAATTCATTGTATTATAACATATTCTAATCCAAAATAACTTTATACAAGCCATTTACAGCCTCAAAGCATTGGTTGTGGGTTCTTATCCCATTTGGGACCAGATTTCGATAAGTCTTTTTTTACACTTCTAAACATTCTTCATCCATCTCTAGCACTTGTAATCAATCAACTTCATTGTATTATAACATATTCTAACCCAAAGTAACTTTATACAAGCCATTTACTGCCTCAAAGTATTGTTTGTGTGTTCTTATCCCATTTGGGACAAGATTTCAATAAGTCTTTCTTCACACTTCTAAATATTCTTCATCCATCTCTAGTGCTTGTAATCAATCAAATTCATTGTATTATAACATATTCTAACCCAAAATAACTTTATACAAGCCATTTACTGCCTCAAAGCATTGGTTGTGGGTTCTTATCCCATTTGGGACCAGATTTCAATAAGTCTGTCTTCACACTTCTAAACATTCTTCATCCATCTCTAGGGCTTGTAATCAATCAAATTCATTGTATTATAACATATTCTAACCCAAAATAACTTTATACAATCAATTTACAGCCTCAAAGCATTGGTTGTGGGTTCTTATCCCATTTGGGACCAAATTTCAACAAGTCTTTCTTCACACTTCTAAAGATTCTTCATCCATCTCTAGCGCTTGTAATCAATCAAATTCATTGTATTATAACATATTCTAACCCAAAATAACTTTATACAAGCCATTTACAGCCTCAAAGCATTGGTTGTGGGTTCTTATCCCATTTGGGACCAGATTTCAATAAGTCTTTCTTCACACTTCTAAACATTCTTCATCCATCTCTAGGACTTGTAATCAATCAAATTCATTGTATTATAACATGTTCTAACCCAAAATAACTTTATACAAGCCATTTACTGCCTCAAAGCATTGGTTGTGGGTTCTTATCCCATTTGGGACCAGATTTCAACAAGTCTTTCTTCACACTTCTAAACATTCTTCATCCACCTCTAGGGCTTGTAATCAATCAAATTCATTGTATTATAACATATTCTAATCCAAAATAACTTTATACAAGCCATTTACAGCCTCAAAGCATTGGTTGTGGGTTCTTATCCCATTTGGGACCAGATTTCAATAAGTCTTTTTTTACACTTCTAAACATTCTTCATCCATCTCTAGGACTTGTAATCAATCAAATTCATTGTATTATAACATATTCTAACCCAAAATAACTTTATACAAGCCATTTACTGCCTCAAAGCATTTGTTGTGGGTTCTTATCCCATTTGGGACCAGATTTCAATAAGTCTGTCTTCACACTTCTAAACATTCTTCATCCATCTCTAGGGCTTGTAATCAATCAAATTCATTGTATTATAACATATTCTAACCCAAAATAACTTTATACAATCCATTTACAGCCTTAAAGCATTGGTTGTGGGTTCTTATCCCATTTGGGACCACATTTCAATAAGTCTTTCTTCACACTTCTAAACATTCTTCATCCATCTCTAGGACTTGTAATCAATCAAATTCATAGTATTATAACAAAATTTAACCAAAAATAACTTTATACAAGCCATTTACTGCTTCAAAGCATTGGTTGTGGGTTCTTATCCCATTTGGGACCAGATTTCAATAAGTATTTCTTCACACTTCTAAACATTCTTCATCTATCTCTAGGACTTGTAATCAATCAAATTCATTGTATTATAACATATTCTAACCCAAAATAACTTTACACAATTCATTTACTGCCTCAAAGCATTGGTTGTGGGTTCTTATCCCATTTGGGACCAGATTTCAATAAGTCTTTCTTCACACTTCTTAACATTCTTCATCCACCTCTAGGGCTTGTAATCAATCAACTTCATTGTAATATATCATATTCTAACCCAAAATAACTTTATACAATCTATTTACAGCCTCAAAGCATTGGTTGTGGGTTCTTATCCCAGTTGGGACCAGATTTCAATAAGTCTTTCTTCACACTTCTAAACATTCTTCATCCATCTCTAGGGCTTGTAATCAATCAAATGCATTGTATTATAACATATTCTAACCCAAAATAACTTTATACAAGCCATTTACAGCCTCAAAGCATTGGTCGTGGGTTCTTATCCCATTTGGGACCATATTTCAACAAGTCTTTCTTCAAACTTCTTAACATTCTTCATCCATCTCTAGCGCTTGTAATCAATTAAATTCATTGTATTATAACATATTCTAACCCAAAATAACTTTATACAAGCCATTTACTGCCTCAAAGCATTGGTTGTGGGTTCTTATCCCATTTGGGACCAGATTTCAATAAGTCTGTCTTCACACTTCTAAACATTCTTCATCCATCTCTAGGGCTTGTAATCAATCAAATTCATTGTATTATAACATATTCTAACCCAAAATAACTTTATACAATCCATTCACAGCCTCAAAGCATTGGTTGTGGGTTCTTATCCCATTTGGGACCAGATTTCAATAAGTCTTTCTTCACACTTCTAAATATTCTTCATCCATCTCTAGTGCTTGTAATCAATCAAATTCATTGTATTATAACATATTCTAACCCAAAATAACTTTATACAAGCCATTTACTGCCTCAAAGCATTGTTTGTGGGTTCTTATCCCATTTGGGACCAGATTTCAATAAGTCTGTCTTCACACTTCTAAACATTCTTCATCCATCTCTAGGGCTTGTAATCAATCAAATTCATTGTATTATAACATATTCTAACCCAAAATAACTTTATACAATCAATTTACAGCCTCAAAGCATTGGTTGTGGGTTCTTATCCCATTTGGGACCAAATTTCAACAAGTCTTTCTTCACACTTCTAAAGATTCTTCATCCATCTCTAGCGCTTGTAATCAATCAAATTCATTGTATTATAACATATTCTAACCCAAAATAACTTTATACAAGCCATTTACAGCCTCAAAGCATTGGTTGTGGGTTCTTATCCCATTTGGGACCAGATTTCAATAAGTCTTTCTTCACACTTCTAAACATTCTTCATCCATCTCTAGGACTTGTAATCAATCAAATTCATTGTATTATAACATGTTCTAACCCAAAATAACTTTATACAAGCCATTTACTGCCTCAAAGCATTGGTTGTGGGTTCTTATCCCATTTGAGACCAGATTTCAACAAGTCTTTCTTCACACTTCTAAACATTCTTCATCCACCTCTAGGGCTTGTAATCAATCAAATTCATTGTATTATAACATATTCTAATCCAAAATAACTTTATACAAGCCATTTACAGCCTCAAAGCATTGGTTGTGGGTTCTTATCCCATTTGGGACCAGATTTCAATAAGTCTTTTTTTACACTTCTAAACATTCTTCATCCATCTCTAGGACTTGGAATCAATCAAATTCATAGTATTATAACAAAATATAACCAAAAATAACTTTATACAAGCCATTTACTGCTTCAAAGCATTGGTTGTGGGTTCTTATCCCATTTGGGACCAGATTTCAATAAGTATTTCTTCACACTTCTAAACATTCTTCATCTATCTCTAGGACTTGTAATCAATCAAATTCATTGTATTATAACATATTCTAACCCAAAATAACTTTACACAATTCATTTACTGCCTCAAAGCATTGGTTGTGGGTTCTTATCCCATTTGGGACCAGATTTCAATAAGTCTTTCTTCACACTTCTTAACATTCTTCATCCACCTCTAGGGCTTGTAATCAATCAACTTCATTGTAATATATCATATTCTAACCCAAAATAACTTTATACAATCTATTTACAGCCTCAAAGCATTGGTTGTGGGTTCTTATCCCATTTGGGACCATATTTCAACAAGTCTTTCTTCAAACTTCTTAACATTCTTCATCCATCTCTAGCACTTGTAATCAATTAAATTCATTGTATTATAACATATTCTAACCCAAAATAACTTTATACAAGCCATTTACTGCCTCAAAGCATTGGTTGTGGGTTCTTATCCCATTTGGGACCAGATTTCAACAAGTCTTTCTTCACACTTCTAAACATTCTTCATCCACCTCTAGGGCTTGTAATCAATCAAATTCATTGTATTATAACATATTCTAATCCAAAATAACTTTATACAAGCCATTTACAGCCTCAAAGCATTGGTTGTGGGTTCTTATCCCATTTGGGACCAGATTTCAATAAGTCTTTTTTTACACTTCTAAACATTCTTCATCCATCTCTAGGACTTGTAATCAATCAAATTCATTGTATTATAACATATTCTAACCCAAAATAACTTTATACAAGCCATTTACTGCCTCAAAGCATTTGTTGTGGGTTCTTATCCCATTTGGGACCAGATTTCAATAAGTCTGTCTTCACACTTCTAAACATTCTTCATCCATCTCTAGGGCTTGTAATCAATCAAATTCATTGTATTATAACATATTCTAACCCAAAATAACTTTATACAATCCATTTACAGCCTTAAAGCATTGGTTGTGGGTTCTTATCCCATTTGGGACCACATTTCAATAAGTCTTTCTTCACACTTCTAAACATTCTTCATCCATCTCTAGGACTTGTAATCAATCAAATTCATAGTATTATAACAAAATTTAACCAAAAATAACTTTATACAAGCCATTTACTGCTTCAAAGCATTGGTTGTGGGTTCTTATCCCATTTGGGACCAGATTTCAATAAGTATTTCTTCACACTTCTAAACATTCTTCATCTATCTCTAGGACTTGTAATCAATCAAATTCATTGTATTATAACATATTCTAACCCAAAATAACTTTACACAATTCATTTACTGCCTCAAAGCATTGGTTGTGGGTTCTTATCCCATTTGGGACCAGATTTCAATAAGTCTTTCTTCACACTTCTTAACATTCTTCATCCACCTCTAGGGCTTGTAATCAATCAACTTCATTGTAATATATCATATTCTAACCCAAAATAACTTTATACAATCTATTTACAGCCTCAAAGCATTGGTTGTGGGTTCTTATCCCAGTTGGGACCAGATTTCAATAAGTCTTTCTTCACACTTCTAAACATTCTTCATCCATCTCTAGGGCTTGTAATCAATCAAATGCATTGTATTATAACATATTCTAACCCAAAATAACTTTATACAAGCCATTTACAGACTCAAAGCATTGGTCGTGGGTTCTTATCCCATTTGGGACCATATTTCAACAAGTCTTTCTTCAAACTTCTTAACATTCTTCATCCATCTCTAGCGCTTGTAATCAATTAAATTCATTGTATTATAACATATTCTAACCCAAAATAACTTTATACAAGCCATTTACTGCCTCAAAGCATTGGTTGTGGGTTCTTATCCCATTTGGGACCAGATTTCAATAAGTCTGTCTTCACACTTCTAAACATTCTTCATCCATCTCTAGGGCTTGTAATCAATCAAATTCATTGTATTATAACATATTCTAACCCAAAATAACTTTATACAATCCATTCACAGCCTCAAAGCATTGGTTGTGGGTTCTTATCCCATTTGGGACCAGATTTCAATAAGTCTTTCTTCACACTTCTAAATATTCTTCATCCATCTCTAGTGCTTGTAATCAATCAAATTCATTGTATTATAACATATTCTAACCCAAAATAACTTTATACAAGCCATTTACTGCCTCAAAGCATTGGTTGTGGGTTCTTATCCCATTTGGGACCAGATTTCAATAAGTCTGTCTTCACACTTCTAAACATTCTTCATCCATCTCTAGGGCTTGTAATCAATCAAATTCATTGTATTATAACATATTCTAACCCAAAATAACTTTATACAATCAATTTACAGCCTCAAAGCATTGGTTGTGGGTTCTTATCCCATTTGGGACCAAATTTCAACAAGTCTTTCTTCACACTTCTAAAGATTCTTCATCCATCTCTAGCGCTTGTAATCAATCAAATTCATTGTATTATAACATATTCTAACCCAAAATAACTTTATACAAGCCATTTACAGCCTCAAAGCATTGGTTGTGGGTTCTTATCCCATTTGGGACCAGATTTCAATAAGTCTTTCTTCACACTTCTAAACATTCTTCATCCATCTCTAGGACTTGTAATCAATCAAATTCATTGTATTATAACATGTTCTAACCCAAAATAACTTTATACAAGCCATTTACTGCCTCAAAGCATTGGTTGTGGGTTCTTATCCCATTTGAGACCAGATTTCAACAAGTCTTTCTTCACACTTCTAAACATTCTTCATCCACCTCTAGGGCTTGTAATCAATCAAATTCATTGTATTATAACATATTCTAATCCAAAATAACTTTATACAAGCCATTTACAGCCTCAAAGCATTGGTTGTGGGTTCTTATCCCATTTGGGACCAGATTTCAATAAGTCTTTTTTTACACTTCTAAACATTCTTCATCCATCTCTAGGACTTGGAATCAATCAAATTCATAGTATTATAACAAAATATAACCAAAAATAACTTTATACAAGCCATTTACTGCTTCAAAGCATTGGTTGTGGGTTCTTATCCCATTTGGGACCAGATTTCAATAAGTATTTCTTCACACTTCTAAACATTCTTCATCTATCTCTAGGACTTGTAATCAATCAAATTCATTGTATTATAACATATTCTAACCCAAAATAACTTTACACAATTCATTTACTGCCTCAAAGCATTGGTTGTGGGTTCTTATCCCATTTGGGACCAGATTTCAATAAGTCTTTCTTCACACTTCTTAACATTCTTCATCCACCTCTAGGGCTTGTAATCAATCAACTTCATTGTAATATATCATATTCTAACCCAAAATAACTTTATACAATCTATTTACAGCCTCAAAGCATTGGTTGTGGGTTCTTATCCCAGTTGGGACCAGATTTCAATAAGTCTTTCTTCACACTTCTAAACATTCTTCATCCATCTCTAGGGCTTGTAATCAATCAAATTCATTGTATTATAACATATTCTAACCCAAAATAACTTTATACAAGCCATTAACAGCCTCAAAGCATTGGTCGTGGGTTCTTATCCCATTTGGGACCATATTTCAACAAGTCTTTCTTCAAACTTCTTAACATTCTTCATCCATCTCTAGCACTTGTAATCAATTAAATTCATTGTATTATAACATATTCTAACCCAAAATAACTTTATACAAGCCATTTACTGCCTCAAAGCATTGGTTGTGGGTTCTTATCCCATTTGGGACCAGATTTCAATAAGTCTGTCTTCACACTTCTAAACATTCTTCATCCATCTCTAGGGCTTGTAATCAATCAAATTCATTGTATTATAACATATTCTAACCCAAAATAACTTTATACAATCCATTCACAGCCTCAAAGCATTGGTTGTGGGTTCTTATCCCATTTGGGACCAGATTTCAATAAGTCTTTCTTCACACTTCTAAATATTCTTCATCCATCTCTAGTGCTTGTAATCAATCAAATTCATTGTATTATAACATATTCTAACCCAAAATAACTTTATACAAGCCATTTACTGCCTCAAAGCATTGGTTGTGGGTTCTTATCCCATTTGGGACCAGATTTCAATAAGTCTGTCTTCACACTTCTAAACATTCTTCATCCATCTCTAGGGCTTGTAATCAATCAAATTCATTGTATTATAACATATTCTAACCCAAAATAACTTTATACAATCAATTTACAGCCTCAAAGCATTGGTTGTGGGTTCTTATCCCATTTGGGACCAAATTTCAACAAGTCTTTCTTCACACTTCTAAAGATTCTTCATCCATCTCTAGCGCTTGTAATCAATCAAATTCATTGTATTATAACATATTCTAACCCAAAATAACTTTATACAAGCCATTTACAGCCTCAAAGCATTGGTTGTGGGTTCTTATCCCATTTGGGACCAGATTTCAATAAGTCTTTCTTCACACTTCTAAACATTCTTCATCCATCTCTAGGACTTGTAATCAATCAAATTCATTGTATTATAACATGTTCTAACCCAAAATAACTTTATACAAGCCATTTACTGCCTCAAAGCATTGGTTGTGGGTTCTTATCCCATTTGAGACCAGATTTCAACAAGTCTTTCTTCACACTTCTAAACATTCTTCATCCACCTCTAGGGCTTGTAATCAATCAAATTCATTGTATTATAACATATTCTAATCCAAAATAACTTTATACAAGCTATTTACAGCCTCAAAGCATTGGTTGTGGGTTCTTATCCCATTTGGGACCAGATTTCAATAAGTCTTTTTTTACACTTCTAAACATTCTTCATCCATCTCTAGCACTTGTAATCAATCAACTTCATTGTATTATAACATATTCTAACCCAAAGTAACTTTATACAAGCCATTTACTGCCTCAAAGTATTGTTTGTGTGTTCTTATCCCATTTGGGACAAGATTTCAATAAGTCTTTCTTCACACTTCTAAATATTCTTCATCCATCTCTAGTGCTTGTAATCAATCAAATTCATTGTATTATAACATATTCTAACCCAAAATAACTTTATACAAGCCATTTACTGCCTCAAAGCATTGGTTGTGGGTTCTTATCCCATTTGGGACCAGATTTCAATAAGTCTAACTTCACACTTCTAAACATTCTTCATCCATCTCTAGTGCTTGTAATCAATCAAATTCATTGTATTATAACATATTCTAACCCAAAATAACTTTATACAAGCCATTTACTGCCTCAAAGCATTGGTTGTGGGTTCTTATCCCATTTGGGACCAGATTTCAATAAGTCTGTCTTCACACTTCTAAACATTCTTCATCCATCTCTAGGGCTTGTAATCAATCAAATTCATTGTATTATAACATATTCTAACCCAAAATAACTTTATACAATCAATTTACAGCCTCAAAGCATTGGTTGTGGGTTCTTATCCCATTTGGGACCAAATTTCAACAAGTCTTTCTTCACACTTCTAAAGATTCTTCATCCATCTCTAGCGCTTGTAATCAATCAAATTCATTGTATTATAACATATTCTAACCCAAAATAACTTTATACAAGCCATTTACAGCCTCAAAGCATTGGTTGTGGGTTCTTATCCCATTTGGGACCAGATTTCAATAAGTCTTTCTTCACACTTCTAAACATTCTTCATCCATCTCTAGGACTTGTAATCAATCAAATTCATTGTATTATAACATGTTCTAACCCAAAATAACTTTATACAAGCCATTTACTGCCTCAAAGCATTGGTTGTGGGTTCTTATCCCATTTGAGACCAGATTTCAACAAGTCTTTCTTCACACTTCTAAACATTCTTCATCCACCTCTAGGGCTTGTAATCAATCAAATTCATTGTATTATAACATATTCTAATCCAAAATAACTTTATACAAGCCATTTACAGCCTCAAAGCATTGGTTGTGGGTTCTTATCCCATTTGGGACCAGATTTCAATAAGTCTTTTTTTACACTTCTAAACATTCTTCATCCATCTCTAGGACTTGGAATCAATCAAATTCATAGTATTATAACAAAATATAACCAAAAATAACTTTATACAAGCCATTTACTGCTTCAAAGCATTGGTTGTGGGTTCTTATCCCATTTGGGACCAGATTTCAATAAGTATTTCTTCACACTTCTAAACATTCTTCATCTATCTCTAGGACTTGTAATCAATCAAATTCATTGTATTATAACATATTCTAACCCAAAATAACTTTACACAATTCATTTACTGCCTCAAAGCATTGGTTGTGGGTTCTTATCCCATTTGGGACCAGATTTCAATAAGTCTGTCTTCACACTTCTAAACATTCTTCATCCATCTCTAGGGCTTGTAATCAATCAAATTCATTGTATTATAACATATTCTAACCCAAAATAACTTTATACAATCAATTTACAGCCTCAAAGCATTGGTTGTGGGTTCTTATCCCATTTGGGACCATATTTCAACAAGTCTTTCTTCAAACTTCTTAACATTCTTCATCCATCTCTAGCACTTGTAATCAATTAAATTCATTGTATTATAACATATTCTAACCCAAAATAACTTTATACAAGCCATTTACTGCCTCAAAGCATTGGTTGTGGGTTCTTATCCCATTTGGGACCAGATTTCAATAAGTCTGTCTTCACACTTCTAAACATTCTTCATCCATCTCTAGGGCTTGTAATCAATCAAATTCATTGTATTATAACATATTCTAACCCAAAATAACTTTATACAATCCATTCACAGCCTCAAAGCATTGGTTGTGGGTTCTTATCCCATTTGGGACCAGATTTCAATAAGTCTTTCTTCACACTTCTAAATATTCTTCATCCATCTCTAGTGCTTGTAATCAATCAAATTCATTGTATTATAACATATTCTAACCCAAAATAACTTTATACAAGCCATTTACTGCCTCAAAGCATTGGTTGTGGGTTCTTATCCCATTTGGGACCAGATTTCAATAAGTCTGTCTTCACACTTCTAAACATTCTTCATCCATCTCTAGGGCTTGTAATCAATCAAATTCATTGTATTATAACATATTCTAACCCAAAATAACTTTATACAATCAATTTACAGCCTCAAAGCATTGGTTGTGGGTTCTTATCCCATTTGGGACCAAATTTCAACAAGTCTTTCTTCACACTTCTAAAGATTCTTCATCCATCTCTAGCGCTTGTAATCAATCAAATTCATTGTATTATAACATATTCTAACCCAAAATAACTTTATACAAGCCATTTACAGCCTCAAAGCATTGGTTGTGGGTTCTTATCCCATTTGGGACCAGATTTCAATAAGTCTTTCTTCACACTTCTAAACATTCTTCATCCATCTCTAGGACTTGTAATCAATCAAATTCATTGTATTATAACATGTTCTAACCCAAAATAACTTTATACAAGCCATTTACTGCCTCAAAGCATTGGTTGTGGGTTCTTATCCCATTTGAGACCAGATTTCAACAAGTCTTTCTTCACACTTCTAAACATTCTTCATCCACCTCTAGGGCTTGTAATCAATCAAATTCATTGTATTATAACATATTCTAATCCAAAATAACTTTATACAAGCTATTTACAGCCTCAAAGCATTGGTTGTGGGTTCTTATCCCATTTGGGACCAGATTTCAATAAGTCTTTTTTTACACTTCTAAACATTCTTCATCCATCTCTAGCACTTGTAATCAATCAACTTCATTGTATTATAACATATTCTAACCCAAAGTAACTTTATACAAGCCATTTACTGCCTCAAAGTATTGTTTGTGTGTTCTTATCCCATTTGGGACAAGATTTCAATAAGTCTTTCTTCACACTTCTAAATATTCTTCATCCATCTCTAGTGCTTGTAATCAATCAAATTCATTGTATTATAACATATTCTAACCCAAAATAACTTTATACAAGCCATTTACTGCCTCAAAGCATTGGTTGTGGGTTCTTATCCCATTTGGGACCAGATTTCAATAAGTCTAACTTCACACTTCTAAACATTCTTCATCCATCTCTAGTGCTTGTAATCAATCAAATTCATTGTATTATAACATATTCTAACCCAAAATAACTTTATACAAGCCATTTACTGCCTCAAAGCATTGGTTGTGGGTTCTTATCCCATTTGGGACCAGATTTCAATAAGTCTGTCTTCACACTTCTAAACATTCTTCATCCATCTCTAGGGCTTGTAATCAATCAAATTCATTGTATTATAACATATTCTAACCCAAAATAACTTTATACAATCAATTTACAGCCTCAAAGCATTGGTTGTGGGTTCTTATCCCATTTGGGACCAAATTTCAACAAGTCTTTCTTCACACTTCTAAAGATTCTTCATCCATCTCTAGCGCTTGTAATCAATCAAATTCATTGTATTATAACATATTCTAACCCAAAATAACTTTATACAAGCCATTTACAGCCTCAAAGCATTGGTTGTGGGTTCTTATCCCATTTGGGACCAGATTTCAATAAGTCTTTCTTCACACTTCTAAACATTCTTCATCCATCTCTAGGACTTGTAATCAATCAAATTCATTGTATTATAACATGTTCTAACCCAAAATAACTTTATACAAGCCATTTACTGCCTCAAAGCATTGGTTGTGGGTTCTTATCCCATTTGAGACCAGATTTCAACAAGTCTTTCTTCACACTTCTAAACATTCTTCATCCACCTCTAGGGCTTGTAATCAATCAAATTCATTGTATTATAACATATTCTAATCCAAAATAACTTTATACAAGCCATTTACAGCCTCAAAGCATTGGTTGTGGGTTCTTATCCCATTTGGGACCAGATTTCAATAAGTCTTTTTTTACACTTCTAAACATTCTTCATCCATCTCTAGGACTTGGAATCAATCAAATTCATAGTATTATAACAAAATATAACCAAAAATAACTTTATACAAGCCATTTACTGCTTCAAAGCATTGGTTGTGGGTTCTTATCCCATTTGGGACCAGATTTCAATAAGTATTTCTTCACACTTCTAAACATTCTTCATCTATCTCTAGGACTTGTAATCAATCAAATTCATTGTATTATAACATATTCTAACCCAAAATAACTTTACACAATTCATTTACTGCCTCAAAGCATTGGTTGTGGGTTCTTATCCCATTTGGGACCAGATTTCAATAAGTCTTTCTTCACACTTCTTAACATTCTTCATCCACCTCTAGCGCTTGTAATCAATCAAATTCATTGTATTATAACATATTCTAACCCAAAATAACTTTATACAAGCCATTTACAGCCTCAAAGCATTGGTTGTGGGTTCTTATCCCATTTGGGACCAGATTTCAATAAGTCTTTCTTCACACTTCTAAACATTCTTCATCCATCTCTAGGACTTGTAATCAATCAAATTCATTGTATTATAACATGTTCTAACCCAAAATAACTTTATACAAGCCATTTACTGCCTCAAAGCATTGGTTGTGGGTTCTTATCCCATTTGAGACCAGATTTCAACAAGTCTTTCTTCACACTTCTAAACATTCTTCATCCACCTCTAGGGCTTGTAATCAATCAAATTCATTGTATTATAACATATTCTAATCCAAAATAACTTTATACAAGCTATTTACAGCCTCAAAGCATTGGTTGTGGGTTCTTATCCCATTTGGGACCAGATTTCAATAAGTCTTTTTTTACACTTCTAAACATTCTTCATCCATCTCTAGGACTTGTAATCAATCAAATTCAGTGTATTATAACATATTCTAACCCAAAATAACTTTATACAATCAATTTACAGCCTCAAAGCATTGGTTGTGGGTTCTTATCCCATTTGGGACCAAATTTCAACAAGTCTTTCTTCACACTTCTAAAGATTCTTCATCCATCTCTAGCGCTTGTAATCAATCAAATTCATTGTATTATAACATATTCTAACCCAAAATAACTTTATACAAGCCATTTACAGCCTCAAAGCATTGGTTGTGGGTTCTTATCCCATTTGGGACCAGATTTCAATAAGTCTTTCTTCACACTTCTAAACATTCTTCATCCATCTCTAGGACTTGTAATCAATCAAATTCATTGTATTATAACATGTTCTAACCCAAAATAACTTTATACAAGCCATTTACTGCCTCAAAGCATTGGTTGTGGGTTCTTATCCCATTTGGGACCAGATTTCAACAAGTCTTTCTTCACACTTCTAAACATTCTTCATCCACCTCTAGGGCTTGTAATCAATCAAATTCATTGTATTATAACATATTCTAATCCAAAATAACTTTATACAAGCCATTTACAGCCTCAAAGCATTGGTTGTGGGTTCTTATCCCATTTGGGACCAGATTTCAATAAGTCTTTTTTTACACTTCTAAACATTCTTCATCCATCTCTAGCACTTGTAATCAATCAACTTCATTGTATTATAACATATTCTAACCCAAAGTAACTTTATACAAGCCATTTACTGCCTCAAAGTATTGTTTGTGTGTTCTTATCCCATTTGGGACAAGATTTCAATAAGTCTTTCTTCACACTTCTAAATATTCTTCATCCATCTCTAGTGCTTGTAATCAATCAAATTCATTGTATTATAACATATTCTAACCCAAAATAACTTTATACAAGCTATTTACTGCCTCAAAGCATTGGTTGTGGGTTCTTATCCCATTTGGGACCAGATTTCAATAAGTCTGTCTTCACACTTCTAAACATTCTTCATCCATCTCTAGGGCTTGTAATCAATCAAATTCATTGTATTATAACATATTCTAACCCAAAATAACTTTATACAATCAATTTACAGCCTCAAAGCATTGGTTGTGGGTTCTTATCCCATTTGGGACCAAATTTCAACAAGTCTTTCTTCACACTTCTAAAGATTCTTCATCCATCTCTAGCGCTTGTAATCAATTAAATTCATTGTATTATAACATATTCTAACCCAAAATAACTTTATACAAGCCATTTACAGCCTCAAAGCATTGGTTGTGGGTTCTTATCCCATTTGGGACCAGATTTCAATAAGTCTTTCTTCACACTTCTAAACATTCTTCATCCATCTCTAGGACTTGTAATCAATCAAATTCATTGTATTATAACATATTCTAACCCAAAGTAACTTTATACAAGCCATTTACTGCCTCAAAGTATTGTTTGTGTGTTCTTATCCCATTCGGGACAAGATTTCAATAAGTCTTTCTTCACACTTCTAAATATTCTTCATCCATCTCTAGTGCTTGTAATCAATCAAATTCATTGTATTATAACATATTCTAACCCAAAATAACTTTATACAAGCCATTTACTGCCTCAAAGCATTGGTTGTGGGTTCTTATCCCATTTGGGACCAGATTTCAATAAGTCTAACTTCACACTTCTAAACATTCTTCATCCATCTCTAGGGCTTGTAATCAATCAAATTCATTGTATTATAACATATTCTAACCCAAAATAACTTTATACAATCAATTTACAGCCTCAAAGCATTGGTTGTGGGTTCTTATCCCATTTGGGACCAAATTTCAACAAGTCTTTCTTCACACTTCTAAAGATTCTTCATCCATCTCTAGCGCTTGTAATCAATCAAATTCATTGTATTATAACATATTCTAACCCAAAATAACTTTATACAAGCCATTTACAGCCTCAAAGCATTGGTTGTGGGTTCTTATCCCATTTGGGACCAGATTTCAATAAGTCTTTCTTCACACTTCTAAACATTCTTCATCCATCTCTAGGACTTGTAATCAATCAAATTCATTGTATTATAACATGTTCTAACCCAAAATAACTTTATACAAGCCATTTACTGCCTCAAAGCATTGGTTGTGGGTTCTTATCCCATTTGGGACCAGATTTCAACAAGTCTTTCTTCACACTTCTAAACATTCTTCATCCACCTCTAGGGCTTGTAATCAATCAAATTCATTGTATTATAACATATTCTAATCCAAAATAACTTTATACAAGCCATTTACAGCCTCAAAGCATTGGTTGTGGGTTCTTATCCCATTTGGGACCAGATTTCAATAAGTCTTTTTTTACACTTCTAAACATTCTTCATCCATCTCTAGGACTTGTAATCAATCAAATTCAGTGTATTATAACATATTCTAACCCAAAATAACTTTATACAATCAATTTACAGCCTCAAAGCATTGGTTGTGGGTTCTTATCCCATTTGGGACCAAATTTCAACAAGTCTTTCTTCACACTTCTAAAGATTCTTCATCCATCTCTAGCGCTTGTAATCAATCAAATTCATTGTATTATAACATATTCTAACCCAAAATAACTTTATACAAGCCATTTACAGCCTCAAAGCATTGGTTGTGGGTTCTTATCCCATTTGGGACCAGATTTCAATAAGTCTTTCTTCACACTTCTAAACATTCTTCATCCATCTCTAGGACTTGTAATCAATCAAATTCATTGTATTATAACATGTTCTAACCCAAAATAACTTTATACAAGCCATTTACTGCCTCAAAGCATTGGTTGTGGGTTCTTATCCCATTTGGGACCAGATTTCAACAAGTCTTTCTTCACACTTCTAAACATTCTTCATCCACCTCTAGGGCTTGTAATCAATCAAATTCATTGTATTATAACATATTCTAATCCAAAATAACTTTATACAAGCCATTTACAGCCTCAAAGCATTGGTTGTGGGTTCTTATCCCATTTGGGACCAGATTTCAATAAGTCTTTTTTTACACTTCTAAACATTCTTCATCCATCTCTAGCACTTGTAATCAATCAACTTCATTGTATTATAACATATTCTAACCCAAAGTAACTTTATACAAGCCATTTACTGCCTCAAAGTATTGTTTGTGTGTTCTTATCCCATTTGGGACAAGATTTCAATAAGTCTTTCTTCACACTTCTAAATATTCTTCATCCATCTCTAGTGCTTGTAATCAATCAAATTCATTGTATTATAACATATTCTAACCCAAAATAACTTTATACAAGCCATTTACTGCCTCAAAGCATTGGTTGTGGGTTCTTATCCCATTTGGGACCAGATTTCAATAAGTCTGTCTTCACACTTCTAAACATTCTTCATCCATCTCTAGGGCTTGTAATCAATCAAATTCATTGTATTATAACATATTCTAACCCAAAATAACTTTATACAATCAATTTACAGCCTCAAAGCATTGGTTGTGGGTTCTTATCCCATTTGGGACCAAATTTCAACAAGTCTTTCTTCACACTTCTAAAGATTCTTCATCCATCTCTAGCGCTTGTAATCAATTAAATTCATTGTATTATAACATATTCTAACCCAAAATAACTTTATACAAGCCATTTACAGCCTCAAAGCATTGGTTGTGGGTTCTTATCCCATTTGGGACCATATTTCAATAAGTCTTTCTTCACACTTCTAAACATTCTTCATCCATCTCTAGGACTTGTAATCAATCAAATTCATTGTATTATAACATATTCTAACCCAAAGTAACTTTATACAAGCCATTTACTGCCTCAAAGTATTGTTTGTGTGCTCTTATCCCATTTGGGACAAGATTTCAATAAGTCTTTCTTCACACTTCTAAATATTCTTCATCCATCTCTAGTGCTTGTAATCAATCAAATTCATTGTATTATAACATATTCTAACCCAAAATAACTTTATACAAGCCATTTACTGCCTCAAAGCATTGGTTGTGGGTTCTTATCCCATTTGGGACCAGATTTCAATAAGTCTGTCTTCACACTTCTAAACATTCTTCATCCATCTCTAGGGCTTGTAATCAATCAAATTCATTGTATTATAACATATTCTAACCCAAAATAACTTTATACAATCAATTTACAGCCTCAAAGCATTGGTTGTGGGTTCTTATCCCATTTGGGACCAAATTTCAACAAGTCTTTCTTCACACTTCTAAAGATTCTTCATCCATCTCTAGCGCTTGTAATCAATCAAATTCATTGTATTATAACATATTCTAACCCAAAATAACTTTATACAAGCCATTTACAGCCTCAAAGCATTGGTTGTGGGTTCTTATCCCATTTGGGACCAGATTTCAATAAGTCTTTCTTCACACTTCTAAACATTCTTCATCCATCTCTAGGACTTGTAATCAATCAAATTCATTGTATTATAACATGTTCTAACCCAAAATAACTTTATACAAGCCATTTACTGCCTCAAAGCATTGGTTGTGGGTTCTTATCCCATTTGGGACCAGATTTCAACAAGTCTTTCTTCACACTTCTAAACATTCTTCATCCACCTCTAGGGCTTGTAATCAATCAAATTCATTGTATTATAACATATTCTAATCCAAAATAACTTTATACAAGCCATTTACAGCCTCAAAGCATTGGTTGTGGGTTCTTATCCCACTTGTGACAAGATTTCAGTAAGTCTTTCTTCACACTTCTAAAGATTCTTCATCCATCTCTAGCGCTTGTAATCAATCAAATTCATTGTATTATAACATATTCTAACCCAAAATAACTTTATACAAGCCATTTACAGCCTCAAAGCATTGGTTGTGGGTTCTTATCCCATTTGGGACCAGATTTCAATAAGTCTTTCTTCACACTTCTAAACATTCTTCATCCATCTCTAGGACTTGTAATCAATCAAATTCATTGTATTATAACATGTTCTAACCCAAAATAACTTTATACAAGCCATTTACTGCCTCAAAGCATTGGTTGTGGGTTCTTATCCCATTTGGGACCAGATTTCAACAAGTCTTTCTTCACACTTCTAAACATTCTTCATCCACCTCTAGGGCTTGTAATCAATCAAATTCATTGTATTATAACATATTCTAATCCAAAATAACTTTATACAAGCCATTTACAGCCTCAAAGCATTGGTTGTGGGTTCTTATCCCATTTGGGACCAGATTTCAATAAGTCTTTTTTTACACTTCTAAACATTCTTCATCCATCTCTAGGACTTGTAATCAATCAAATTCAGTGTATTATAACATATTCTAACCCAAAATAACTTTATACAATCAATTTACAGCCTCAAAGCATTGGTTGTGGGTTCTTATCCCATTTGGGACCAAATTTCAACAAGTCTTTCTTCACACTTCTAAAGATTCTTCATCCATCTCTAGCGCTTGTAATCAATCAAATTCATTGTATTATAACATATTCTAACCCAAAATAACTTTATACAAGCCATTTACAGCCTCAAAGCATTGGTTGTGGGTTCTTATCCCATTTGGGACCAGATTTCAATAAGTCTTTCTTCACACTTCTAAACATTCTTCATCCATCTCTAGGACTTGTAATCAATCAAATTCATTGTATTATAACATGTTCTAACCCAAAATAACTTTATACAAGCCATTTACTGCCTCAAAGCATTGGTTGTGGGTTCTTATCCCATTTGGGACCAGATTTCAACAAGTCTTTCTTCACACTTCTAAACATTCTTCATCCACCTCTAGGGCTTGTAATCAATCAAATTCATTGTATTATAACATATTCTAATCCAAAATAACTTTATACAAGCCATTTACAGCCTCAAAGCATTGGTTGTGGGTTCTTATCCCATTTGGGACCAGATTTCAATAAGTCTTTTTTTACACTTCTAAACATTCTTCATCCATCTCTAGCACTTGTAATCAATCAACTTCATTGTATTATAACATATTCTAACCCAAAGTAACTTTATACAAGCCATTTACTGCCTCAAAGTATTGTTTGTGTGTTCTTATCCCATTTGGGACAAGATTTCAATAAGTCTTTCTTCACACTTCTAAATATTCTTCATCCATCTCTAGTGCTTGTAATCAATCAAATTCATTGTATTATAACATATTCTAACCCAAAATAACTTTATACAAGCCATTTACTGCCTCAAAGCATTGGTTGTGGGTTCTTATCCCATTTGGGACCAGATTTCAATAAGTCTGTCTTCACACTTCTAAACATTCTTCATCCATCTCTAGGGCTTGTAATCAATCAAATTCATTGTATTATAACATATTCTAACCCAAAATAACTTTATACAATCAATTTACAGCCTCAAAGCATTGGTTGTGGGTTCTTATCCCATTTGGGACCAAATTTCAACAAGTCTTTCTTCACACTTCTAAAGATTCTTCATCCATCTCTAGCGCTTGTAATCAATTAAATTCATTGTATTATAACATATTCTAACCCAAAATAACTTTATACAAGCCATTTACAGCCTCAAAGCATTGGTTGTGGGTTCTTATCCCATTTGGGACCAGATTTCAATAAGTCTTTCTTCACACTTCTAAACATTCTTCATCCATCTCTAGGACTTGTAATCAATCAAATTCATTGTATTATAACATATTCTAACCCAAAGTAACTTTATACAAGCCATTTACTGCCTCAAAGTATTGTTTGTGTGTTCTTATCCCATTTGGGACAAGATTTCAATAAGTCTTTCTTCACACTTCTAAATATTCTTCATCCATCTCTAGTGCTTGTAATCAATCAAATTCATTGTATTATAACATATTCTAACCCAAAATAACTTTATACAAGCCATTTACTGCCTCAAAGCATTGGTTGTGGGTTCTTATCCCATTTGGGACCAGATTTCAATAAGTCTGTCTTCACACTTCTAAACATTCTTCATCCATCTCTAGGGCTTGTAATCAATCAAATTCATTGTATTATAACATATTCTAACCCAAAATAACTTTATACAATCAATTTACAGCCTCAAAGCATTGGTTGTGGGTTCTTATCCCATTTGGGACCAAATTTCAACAAGTCTTTCTTCACACTTCTAAAGATTCTTCATCCATCTCTAGCGCTTGTAATCAATCAAATTCATTGTATTATAACATATTCTAACCCAAAATAACTTTATACAAGCCATTTACAGCCTCAAAGCATTGGTTGTGGGTTCTTATCCCATTTGGGACCAGATTTCAATAAGTCTTTCTTCACACTTCTAAACATTCTTCATCCATCTCTAGGACTTGTAATCAATCAAATTCATTGTATTATAACATGTTCTAACCCAAAATAACTTTATACAAGCCATTTACTGCCTCAAAGCATTGGTTGTGGGTTCTTATCCCATTTGGGACCAGATTTCAACAAGTCTTTCTTCACACTTCTAAACATTCTTCATCCACCTCTAGGGCTTGTAATCAATCAAATTCATTGTATTATAACATATTCTAATCCAAAATAACTTTATACAAGCCATTTACAGCCTCAAAGCATTGGTTGTGGGTTCTTATCCCATTTGGGACCAGATTTCAATAAGTCTTTTTTTACACTTCTAAACATTCTTCATCCATCTCTAGGACTTGTAATCAATCAAATTCAGTGTATTATAACATATTCTAACCCAAAATAACTTTATACAATCAATTTACAGCCTCAAAGCATTGGTTGTGGGTTCTTATCCCATTTGGGACCAAATTTCAACAAGTCTTTCTTCACACTTCTAAAGATTCTTCATCCATCTCTAGCGCTTGTAATCAATCAAATTCATTGTATTATAACATATTCTAACCCAAAATAACTTTATACAAGCCATTTACAGCCTCAAAGCATTGGTTGTGGGTTCTTATCCCATTTGGGACCAGATTTCAATAAGTCTTTCTTCACACTTCTAAACATTCTTCATCCATCTCTAGGACTTGTAATCAATCAAATTCATTGTATTATAACATGTTCTAACCCAAAATAACTTTATACAAGCCATTTACTGCCTCAAAGCATTGGTTGTGGGTTCTTATCCCATTTGGGACCAGATTTCAACAAGTCTTTCTTCACACTTCTAAACATTCTTCATCCACCTCTAGGGCTTGTAATCAATCAAATTCATTGTATTATAACATATTCTAATCCAAAATAACTTTATACAAGCCATTTACAGCCTCAAAGCATTGGTTGTGGGTTCTTATCCCATTTGGGACCAGATTTCAATAAGTCTTTTTTTACACTTCTAAACATTCTTCATCCATCTCTAGCACTTGTAATCAATCAACTTCATTGTATTATAACATATTCTAACCCAAAGTAACTTTATACAAGCCATTTACTGCCTCAAAGTATTGTTTGTGTGTTCTTATCCCATTTGGGACAAGATTTCAATAAGTCTTTCTTCACACTTCTAAATATTCTTCATCCATCTCTAGTGCTTGTAATCAATCAAATTCATTGTATTATAACATATTCTAACCCAAAATAACTTTATACAAGCCATTTACTGCCTCAAAGCATTGGTTGTGGGTTCTTATCCCATTTGGGACCAGATTTCAATAAGTCTGTCTTCACACTTCTAAACATTCTTCATCCATCTCTAGGGCTTGTAATCAATCAAATTCATTGTATTATAACATATTCTAACCCAAAATAACTTTATACAATCAATTTACAGCCTCAAAGCATTGGTTGTGGGTTCTTATCCCATTTGGGACCAAATTTCAACAAGTCTTTCTTCACACTTCTAAAGATTCTTCATCCATCTCTAGCGCTTGTAATCAATTAAATTCATTGTATTATAACATATTCTAACCCAAAATAACTTTATACAAGCCATTTACAGCCTCAAAGCATTGGTTGTGGGTTCTTATCCCATTTGGGACCATATTTCAATAAGTCTTTCTTCACACTTCTAAACATTCTTCATCCATCTCTAGGACTTGTAATCAATCAAATTCATTGTATTATAACATATTCTAACCCAAAGTAACTTTATACAAGCCATTTACTGCCTCAAAGTATTGTTTGTGTGTTCTTATCCCATTTGGGACAAGATTTCAATAAGTCTTTCTTCACACTTCTAAATATTCTTCATCCATCTCTAGTGCTTGTAATCAATCAAATTCATTGTATTATAACATATTCTAACCCAAAATAACTTTATACAAGCCATTTACTGCCTCAAAGCATTGGTTGTGGGTTCTTATCCCATTTGGGACCAGATTTCAATAAGTCTTTCTTCACACTTCTAAACATTCTTCATCCATCTCTAGGACTTGTAATCAATCAAATTCATTGTATTATAACATGTTCTAACCCAAAATAACTTTATACAAGCCATTTACTGCCTCAAAGCATTGGTTGTGGGTTCTTATCCCATTTGGGACCAGATTTCAACAAGTCTTTCTTCACACTTCTAAACATTCTTCATCCACCTCTAGGGCTTGTAATCAATCAAATTCATTGTATTATAACATATTCTAATCCAAAATAACTTTATACAAGCCATTTACAGCCTCAAAGCATTGGTTGTGGGTTCTTATCCCACTTGTGACAAGATTTCAGTAAGTCTTTCTTCACACTTCTAAAGATTCTTCATCCATCTCTAGTGCTTGTAATCAATCAAATTCATTGTATTATAACATATTCTAACCCAAAATAACTTTATACAAGCTATTTACTGCCTCAAAGCATTGGTTGTGGGTTCTTATCCCATTTGGGACCAGATTTCAATAAGTCTGTCTTCACACTTCTAAACATTCTTCATCCATCTCTAGGGCTTGTAATCAATCAAATTCATTGTATTATAACATATTCTAACCCAAAATAACTTTATACAATCAATTTACAGCCTCAAAGCATTGGTTGTGGGTTCTTATCCCATTTGGGACCAAATTTCAACAAGTCTTTCTTCACACTTCTAAAGATTCTTCATCCATCTCTAGCGCTTGTAATCAATTAAATTCATTGTATTATAACATATTCTAACCCAAAATAACTTTATACAAGCCATTTACAGCCTCAAAGCATTGGTTGTGGGTTCTTATCCCATTTGGGACCAGATTTCAATAAGTCTTTCTTCACACTTCTAAACATTCTTCATCCATCTCTAGGACTTGTAATCAATCAAATTCATTGTCTTATAACATATTCTAACCCAAAGTAACTTTATACAAGCCATTTACTGCCTCAAAGTATTGTTTGTGTGTTCTTATCCCATTCGGGACAAGATTTCAATAAGTCTTTCTTCACACTTCTAAATATTCTTCATCCATCTCTAGTGCTTGTAATCAATCAAATTCATTGTATTATAACATATTCTAACCCAAAATAACTTTATACAAGCCATTTACTGCCTCAAAGCATTGGTTGTGGGTTCTTATCCCATTTGGGACCAGATTTCAATAAGTCTAACTTCACACTTCTAAACATTCTTCATCCATCTCTAGGGCTTGTAATCAATCAAATTCATTGTATTATAACATATTCTAACCCAAAATAACTTTATACAATCAATTTACAGCCTCAAAGCATTGGTTGTGGGTTCTTATCCCATTTGGGACCAAATTTCAACAAGTCTTTCTTCACACTTCTAAAGATTCTTCATCCATCTCTAGCGCTTGTAATCAATCAAATTCATTGTATTATAACATATTCTAACCCAAAATAACTTTATACAAGCCATTTACAGCCTCAAAGCATTGGTTGTGGGTTCTTATCCCATTTGGGACCAGATTTCAATAAGTCTTTCTTCACACTTCTAAACATTCTTCATCCATCTCTAGGACTTGTAATCAATCAAATTCATTGTATTATAACATGTTCTAACCCAAAATAACTTTATACAAGCCATTTACTGCCTCAAAGCATTGGTTGTGGGTTCTTATCCCATTTGGGACCAGATTTCAACAAGTCTTTCTTCACACTTCTAAACATTCTTCATCCACCTCTAGGGCTTGTAATCAATCAAATTCATTGTATTATAACATATTCTAATCCAAAATAACTTTATACAAGCCATTTACAGCCTCAAAGCATTGGTTGTGGGTTCTTATCCCATTTGGGACCAGATTTCAATAAGTCTTTTTTTACACTTCTAAACATTCTTCATCCATCTCTAGGACTTGTAATCAATCAAATTCAGTGTATTATAACATATTCTAACCCAAAATAACTTTATACAATCAATTTACAGCCTCAAAGCATTGGTTGTGGGTTCTTATCCCATTTGGGACCAAATTTCAACAAGTCTTTCTTCACACTTCTAAAGATTCTTCATCCATCTCTAGCGCTTGTAATCAATCAAATTCATTGTATTATAACATATTCTAACCCAAAATAACTTTATACAAGCCATTTACAGCCTCAAAGCATTGGTTGTGGGTTCTTATCCCATTTGGGACCAGATTTCAATAAGTCTTTCTTCACACTTCTAAACATTCTTCATCCATCTCTAGGACTTGTAATCAATCAAATTCATTGTATTATAACATGTTCTAACCCAAAATAACTTTATACAAGCCATTTACTGCCTCAAAGCATTGGTTGTGGGTTCTTATCCCATTTGGGACCAGATTTCAACAAGTCTTTCTTCACACTACTAAACATTCTTCATCCACCTCTAGGGCTTGTAATCAATCAAATTCATTGTATTATAACATATTCTAATCCAAAATAACTTTATACAAGCCATTTACAGCCTCAAAGCATTGGTTGTGGGTTCTTATCCCATTTGGGACCAGATTTCAATAAGTCTTTTTTTACACTTCTAAACATTCTTCATCCATCTCTAGCACTTGTAATCAATCAACTTCATTGTATTATAACATATTCTAACCCAAAGTAACTTTATACAAGCCATTTACTGCCTCAAAGTATTGTTTGTGTGTTCTTATCCCATTTGGGACAAGATTTCAATAAGTCTTTCTTCACACTTCTAAATATTCTTCATCCATCTCTAGTGCTTGTAATCAATCAAATTCATTGTATTATAACATATTCTAACCCAAAATAACTTTATACAAGCCATTTACTGCCTCAAAGCATTGGTTGTGGGTTCTTATCCCATTTGGGACCAGATTTCAATAAGTCTGTCTTCACACTTCTAAACATTCTTCATCCATCTCTAGGGCTTGTAATCAATCAAATTCATTGTATTATAACATATTCTAACCCAAAATAACTTTATACAATCAATTTACAGCCTCAAAGCATTGGTTGTGGGTTCTTATCCCATTTGGGACCAAATTTCAACAAGTCTTTCTTCACACTTCTAAAGATTCTTCATCCATCTCTAGCGCTTGTAATCAATCAAATTCATTGTATTATAACATATTCTAACCCAAAATAACTTTATACAAGCCATTTACAGCCTCAAAGCATTGGTTGTGGGTTCTTATCCCATTTGGGACCAGATTTCAATAAGTCTTTCTTCACACTTCTAAACATTCTTCATCCATCTCTAGGACTTGTAATCAATCAAATTCATTGTATTATAACATGTTCTAACCCAAAATAACTTTATACAAGCCATTTACTGCCTCAAAGCATTGGTTGTGGGTTCTTATCCCATTTGGGACCAGATTTCAACAAGTCTTTCTTCACACTACTAAACATTCTTCATCCACCTCTAGGGCTTGTAATCAATCAAATTCATTGTATTATAACATATTCTAATCCAAAATAACTTTATACAAGCCATTTACAGCCTCAAAGCATTGGTTGTGGGTTCTTATCCCATTTGGGACCAGATTTCAATAAGTCTTTTTTTACACTTCTAAACATTCTTCATCCATCTCTAGCACTTGTAATCAATCAACTTCATTGTATTATAACATATTCTAACCCAAAGTAACTTTATACAAGCCATTTACTGCCTCAAAGTATTGTTTGTGTGTTCTTATCCCATTTGGGACAAGATTTCAATAAGTCTTTCTTCACACTTCTAAATATTCTTCATCCATCTCTAGTGCTTGTAATCAATCAAATTCATTGTATTATAACATATTCTAACCCAAAATAACTTTATACAAGCCATTTACTGCCTCAAAGCATTGGTTGTGGGTTCTTATCCCATTTGGGACCAGATTTCAATAAGTCTGTCTTCACACTTCTAAACATTCTTCATCCATCTCTAGGGCTTGTAATCAATCAAATTCATTGTATTATAACATATTCTAACCCAAAATAACTTTATACAATCAATTTACAGCCTCAAAGCATTGGTTGTGGGTTCTTATCCCATTTGGGACCAAATTTCAACAAGTCTTTCTTCACACTTCTAAAGATTCTTCATCCATCTCTAGCGCTTGTAATCAATTAAATTCATTGTATTATAACATATTCTAACCCAAAATAACTTTATACAAGCCATTTACAGCCTCAAAGCATTGGTTGTGGGTTCTTATCCCATTTGGGACCATATTTCAATAAGTCTTTCTTCACACTTCTAAACATTCTTCATCCATCTCTAGGACTTGTAATCAATCAAATTCATTGTATTATAACATATTCTAACCCAAAGTAACTTTATACAAGCCATTTACTGCCTCAAAGTATTGTTTGTGTGTTCTTATCCCATTTGGGACAAGATTTCAATAAGTCTTTCTTCACACTTCTAAATATTCTTCATCCATCTCTAGTGCTTGTAATCAATCAAATTCATTGTATTATAACATATTCTAACCCAAAATAACTTTATACAAGCCATTTACTGCCTCAAAGCATTGGTTGTGGGTTCTTATCCCATTTGGGACCAGATTTCAATAAGTCTGTCTTCACACTTCTAAACATTCTTCATCCATCTCTAGGGCTTGTAATCAATCAAATTCATTGTATTATAACATATTCTAACCCAAAATAACTTTATACAATCAATTTACAGCCTCAAAGCATTGGTTGTGGGTTCTTATCCCATTTGGGACCAAATTTCAACAAGTCTTTCTTCACACTTCTAAAGATTCTTCATCCATCTCTAGCGCTTGTAATCAATCAAATTCATTGTATTATAACATATTCTAACCCAAAATAACTTTATACAAGCCATTTACAGCCTCAAAGCATTGGTTGTGGGTTCTTATCCCATTTGGGACCAGATTTCAATAAGTCTTTCTTCACACTTCTAAACATTCTTCATCCATCTCTAGGACTTGTAATCAATCAAATTCATTGTATTATAACATGTTCTAACCCAAAATAACTTTATACAAGCCATTTACTGCCTCAAAGCATTGGTTGTGGGTTCTTATCCCATTTGGGACCAGATTTCAACAAGTCTTTCTTCACACTTCTAAACATTCTTCATCCACCTCTAGGGCTTGTAATCAATCAAATTCATTGTATTATAACATATTCTAATCCAAAATAACTTTATACAAGCCATTTACAGCCTCAAAGCATTGGTTGTGGGTTCTTATCCCACTTGTGACAAGATTTCAGTAAGTCTTTCTTCACACTTCTAAAGATTCTTCATCCATCTCTAGCGCTTGTAATCAATCAAATTCATTGTATTATAACATATTCTAACCCAAAATAACTTTATACAAGCCATTTACAGCCTCAAAGCATTGGTTGTGGGTTCTTATCCCATTTGGGACCAGATTTCAATAAGTCTTTCTTCACACTTCTAAACATTCTTCATCCATCTCTAGGACTTGTAATCAATCAAATTCATTGTATTATAACATGTTCTAACCCAAAATAACTTTATACAAGCCATTTACTGCCTCAAAGCATTGGTTGTGGGTTCTTATCCCATTTGGGACCAGATTTCAACAAGTCTTTCTTCACACTTCTAAACATTCTTCATCCACCTCTAGGGCTTGTAATCAATCAAATTCATTGTATTATAACATATTCTAATCCAAAATAACTTTATACAAGCCATTTACAGCCTCAAAGCATTGGTTGTGGGTTCTTATCCCATTTGGGACCAGATTTCAATAAGTCTTTTTTTACACTTCTAAACATTCTTCATCCATCTCTAGGACTTGTAATCAATCAAATTCAGTGTATTATAACATATTCTAACCCAAAATAACTTTATACAATCAATTTACAGCCTCAAAGCATTGGTTGTGGGTTCTTATCCCATTTGGGACCAAATTTCAACAAGTCTTTCTTCACACTTCTAAAGATTCTTCATCCATCTCTAGCGCTTGTAATCAATCAAATTCATTGTATTATAACATATTCTAACCCAAAATAACTTTATACAAGCCATTTACAGCCTCAAAGCATTGGTTGTGGGTTCTTATCCCATTTGGGACCAGATTTCAATAAGTCTTTCTTCACACTTCTAAACATTCTTCATCCATCTCTAGGACTTGTAATCAATCAAATTCATTGTATTATAACATGTTCTAACCCAAAATAACTTTATACAAGCCATTTACTGCCTCAAAGCATTGGTTGTGGGTTCTTATCCCATTTGGGACCAGATTTCAACAAGTCTTTCTTCACACTTCTAAACATTCTTCATCCACCTCTAGGGCTTGTAATCAATCAAATTCATTGTATTATAACATATTCTAATCCAAAATAACTTTATACAAGCCATTTACAGCCTCAAAGCATTGGTTGTGGGTTCTTATCCCATTTGGGACCAGATTTCAATAAGTCTTTTTTTACACTTCTAAACATTCTTCATCCATCTCTAGCACTTGTAATCAATCAACTTCATTGTATTATAACATATTCTAACCCAAAGTAACTTTATACAAGCCATTTACTGCCTCAAAGTATTGTTTGTGTGTTCTTATCCCATTTGGGACAAGATTTCAATAAGTCTTTCTTCACACTTCTAAATATTCTTCATCCATCTCTAGTGCTTGTAATCAATCAAATTCATTGTATTATAACATATTCTAACCCAAAATAACTTTATACAAGCCATTTACTGCCTCAAAGCATTGGTTGTGGGTTCTTATCCCATTTGGGACCAGATTTCAATAAGTCTGTCTTCACACTTCTAAACATTCTTCATCCATCTCTAGGGCTTGTAATCAATCAAATTCATTGTATTATAACATATTCTAACCCAAAATAACTTTATACAATCAATTTACAGCCTCAAAGCATTGGTTGTGGGTTCTTATCCCATTTGGGACCAAATTTCAACAAGTCTTTCTTCACACTTCTAAAGATTCTTCATCCATCTCTAGCGCTTGTAATCAATTAAATTCATTGTATTATAACATATTCTAACCCAAAATAACTTTATACAAGCCATTTACAGCCTCAAAGCATTGGTTGTGGGTTCTTATCCCATTTGGGACCAGATTTCAATAAGTCTTTCTTCACACTTCTAAACATTCTTCATCCATCTCTAGGACTTGTAATCAATCAAATTCATTGTATTATAACATATTCTAACCCAAAGTAACTTTATACAAGCCATTTACTGCCTCAAAGTATTGTTTGTGTGTTCTTATCCCATTTGGGACAAGATTTCAATAAGTCTTTCTTCACACTTCTAAATATTCTTCATCCATCTCTAGTGCTTGTAATCAATCAAATTCATTGTATTATAACATATTCTAACCCAAAATAACTTTATACAAGCCATTTACTGCCTCAAAGCATTGGTTGTGGGTTCTTATCCCATTTGGGACCAGATTTCAATAAGTCTGTCTTCACACTTCTAAACATTCTTCATCCATCTCTAGGGCTTGTAATCAATCAAATTCATTGTATTATAACATATTCTAACCCAAAATAACTTTATACAATCAATTTACAGCCTCAAAGCATTGGTTGTGGGTTCTTATCCCATTTGGGACCAAATTTCAACAAGTCTTTCTTCACACTTCTAAAGATTCTTCATCCATCTCTAGCGCTTGTAATCAATCAAATTCATTGTATTATAACATATTCTAACCCAAAATAACTTTATACAAGCCATTTACAGCCTCAAAGCATTGGTTGTGGGTTCTTATCCCATTTGGGACCAGATTTCAATAAGTCTTTCTTCACACTTCTAAACATTCTTCATCCATCTCTAGGACTTGTAATCAATCAAATTCATTGTATTATAACATGTTCTAACCCAAAATAACTTTATACAAGCCATTTACTGCCTCAAAGCATTGGTTGTGGGTTCTTATCCCATTTGGGACCAGATTTCAACAAGTCTTTCTTCACACTACTAAACATTCTTCATCCACCTCTAGGGCTTGTAATCAATCAAATTCATTGTATTATAACATATTCTAATCCAAAATAACTTTATACAAGCCATTTACAGCCTCAAAGCATTGGTTGTGGGTTCTTATCCCATTTGGGACCAGATTTCAATAAGTCTTTTTTTACACTTCTAAACATTCTTCATCCATCTCTAGCACTTGTAATCAATCAACTTCATTGTATTATAACATATTCTAACCCAAAGTAACTTTATACAAGCCATTTACTGCCTCAAAGTATTGTTTGTGTGTTCTTATCCCATTTGGGACAAGATTTCAATAAGTCTTTCTTCACACTTCTAAATATTCTTCATCCATCTCTAGTGCTTGTAATCAATCAAATTCATTGTATTATAACATATTCTAACCCAAAATAACTTTATACAAGCCATTTACTGCCTCAAAGCATTGGTTGTGGGTTCTTATCCCATTTGGGACCAGATTTCAATAAGTCTGTCTTCACACTTCTAAACATTCTTCATCCATCTCTAGGGCTTGTAATCAATCAAATTCATTGTATTATAACATATTCTAACCCAAAATAACTTTATACAATCAATTTACAGCCTCAAAGCATTGGTTGTGGGTTCTTATCCCATTTGGGACCAAATTTCAACAAGTCTTTCTTCACACTTCTAAAGATTCTTCATCCATCTCTAGCGCTTGTAATCAATTAAATTCATTGTATTATAACATATTCTAACCCAAAATAACTTTATACAAGCCATTTACAGCCTCAAAGCATTGGTTGTGGGTTCTTATCCCATTTGGGACCATATTTCAATAAGTCTTTCTTCACACTTCTAAACATTCTTCATCCATCTCTAGGACTTGTAATCAATCAAATTCATTGTATTATAACATATTCTAACCCAAAGTAACTTTATACAAGCCATTTACTGCCTCAAAGTATTGTTTGTGTGTTCTTATCCCATTTGGGACAAGATTTCAATAAGTCTTTCTTCACACTTCTAAATATTCTTCATCCATCTCTAGTGCTTGTAATCAATCAAATTCATTGTATTATAACATATTCTAACCCAAAATAACTTTATACAAGCCATTTACTGCCTCAAAGCATTGGTTGTGGGTTCTTATCCCATTTGGGACCAGATTTCAATAAGTCTGTCTTCACACTTCTAAACATTCTTCATCCATCTCTAGGGCTTGTAATCAATCAAATTCATTGTATTATAACATATTCTAACCCAAAATAACTTTATACAATCAATTTACAGCCTCAAAGCATTGGTTGTGGGTTCTTATCCCATTTGGGACCAAATTTCAACAAGTCTTTCTTCACACTTCTAAAGATTCTTCATCCATCTCTAGCGCTTGTAATCAATCAAATTCATTGTATTATAACATATTCTAACCCAAAATAACTTTATACAAGCCATTTACAGCCTCAAAGCATTGGTTGTGGGTTCTTATCCCATTTGGGACCAGATTTCAATAAGTCTTTCTTCACACTTCTAAACATTCTTCATCCATCTCTAGGACTTGTAATCAATCAAATTCATTGTATTATAACATGTTCTAACCCAAAATAACTTTATACAAGCCATTTACTGCCTCAAAGCATTGGTTGTGGGTTCTTATCCCATTTGGGACCAGATTTCAACAAGTCTTTCTTCACACTTCTAAACATTCTTCATCCACCTCTAGGGCTTGTAATCAATCAAATTCATTGTATTATAACATATTCTAATCCAAAATAACTTTATACAAGCCATTTACAGCCTCAAAGCATTGGTTGTGGGTTCTTATCCCACTTGTGACAAGATTTCAGTAAGTCTTTCTTCACACTTCTAAAGATTCTTCATCCATCTCTAGCGCTTGTAATCAATCAAATTCATTGTATTATAACATATTCTAACCCAAAATAACTTTATACAAGCCATTTACAGCCTCAAAGCATTGGTTGTGGGTTCTTATCCCATTTGGGACCAGATTTCAATAAGTCTTTCTTCACACTTCTAAACATTCTTCATCCATCTCTAGGACTTGTAATCAATCAAATTCATTGTATTATAACATGTTCTAACCCAAAATAACTTTATACAAGCCATTTACTGCCTCAAAGCATTGGTTGTGGGTTCTTATCCCATTTGGGACCAGATTTCAACAAGTCTTTCTTCACACTTCTAAACATTCTTCATCCACCTCTAGGGCTTGTAATCAATCAAATTCATTGTATTATAACATATTCTAATCCAAAATAACTTTATACAAGCCATTTACAGCCTCAAAGCATTGGTTGTGGGTTCTTATCCCATTTGGGACCAGATTTCAATAAGTCTTTTTTTACACTTCTAAACATTCTTCATCCATCTCTAGGACTTGTAATCAATCAAATTCAGTGTATTATAACATATTCTAACCCAAAATAACTTTATACAATCAATTTACAGCCTCAAAGCATTGGTTGTGGGTTCTTATCCCATTTGGGACCAAATTTCAACAAGTCTTTCTTCACACTTCTAAAGATTCTTCATCCATCTCTAGCGCTTGTAATCAATCAAATTCATTGTATTATAACATATTCTAACCCAAAATAACTTTATACAAGCCATTTACAGCCTCAAAGCATTGGTTGTGGGTTCTTATCCCATTTGGGACCAGATTTCAATAAGTCTTTCTTCACACTTCTAAACATTCTTCATCCATCTCTAGGACTTGTAATCAATCAAATTCATTGTATTATAACATGTTCTAACCCAAAATAACTTTATACAAGCCATTTACTGCCTCAAAGCATTGGTTGTGGGTTCTTATCCCATTTGGGACCAGATTTCAACAAGTCTTTCTTCACACTTCTAAACATTCTTCATCCACCTCTAGGGCTTGTAATCAATCAAATTCATTGTATTATAACATATTCTAATCCAAAATAACTTTATACAAGCCATTTACAGCCTCAAAGCATTGGTTGTGGGTTCTTATCCCATTTGGGACCAGATTTCAATAAGTCTTTTTTTACACTTCTAAACATTCTTCATCCATCTCTAGCACTTGTAATCAATCAACTTCATTGTATTATAACATATTCTAACCCAAAGTAACTTTATACAAGCCATTTACTGCCTCAAAGTATTGTTTGTGTGTTCTTATCCCATTTGGGACAAGATTTCAATAAGTCTTTCTTCACACTTCTAAATATTCTTCATCCATCTCTAGTGCTTGTAATCAATCAAATTCATTGTATTATAACATATTCTAACCCAAAATAACTTTATACAAGCCATTTACTGCCTCAAAGCATTGGTTGTGGGTTCTTATCCCATTTGGGACCAGATTTCAATAAGTCTGTCTTCACACTTCTAAACATTCTTCATCCATCTCTAGGGCTTGTAATCAATCAAATTCATTGTATTATAACATATTCTAACCCAAAATAACTTTATACAATCAATTTACAGCCTCAAAGCATTGGTTGTGGGTTCTTATCCCATTTGGGACCAAATTTCAACAAGTCTTTCTTCACACTTCTAAAGATTCTTCATCCATCTCTAGCGCTTGTAATCAATTAAATTCATTGTATTATAACATATTCTAACCCAAAATAACTTTATACAAGCCATTTACAGCCTCAAAGCATTGGTTGTGGGTTCTTATCCCATTTGGGACCAGATTTCAATAAGTCTTTCTTCACACTTCTAAACATTCTTCATCCATCTCTAGGACTTGTAATCAATCAAATTCATTGTATTATAACATATTCTAACCCAAAGTAACTTTATACAAGCCATTTACTGCCTCAAAGTATTGTTTGTGTGTTCTTATCCCATTTGGGACAAGATTTCAATAAGTCTTTCTTCACACTTCTAAATATTCTTCATCCATCTCTAGTGCTTGTAATCAATCAAATTCATTGTATTATAACATATTCTAACCCAAAATAACTTTATACAAGCCATTTACTGCCTCAAAGCATTGGTTGTGGGTTCTTATCCCATTTGGGACCAGATTTCAATAAGTCTGTCTTCACACTTCTAAACATTCTTCATCCATCTCTAGGGCTTGTAATCAATCAAATTCATTGTATTATAACATATTCTAACCCAAAATAACTTTATACAATCAATTTACAGCCTCAAAGCATTGGTTGTGGGTTCTTATCCCATTTGGGACCAAATTTCAACAAGTCTTTCTTCACACTTCTAAAGATTCTTCATCCATCTCTAGCGCTTGTAATCAATCAAATTCATTGTATTATAACATATTCTAACCCAAAATAACTTTATACAAGCCATTTACAGCCTCAAAGCATTGGTTGTGGGTTCTTATCCCATTTGGGACCAGATTTCAATAAGTCTTTCTTCACACTTCTAAACATTCTTCATCCATCTCTAGGACTTGTAATCAATCAAATTCATTGTATTATAACATGTTCTAACCCAAAATAACTTTATACAAGCCATTTACTGCCTCAAAGCATTGGTTGTGGGTTCTTATCCCATTTGGGACCAGATTTCAACAAGTCTTTCTTCACACTTCTAAACATTCTTCATCCACCTCTAGGGCTTGTAATCAATCAAATTCATTGTATTATAACATATTCTAATCCAAAATAACTTTATACAAGCCATTTACAGCCTCAAAGCATTGGTTGTGGGTTCTTATCCCATTTGGGACCAGATTTCAATAAGTCTTTTTTTACACTTCTAAACATTCTTCATCCATCTCTAGGACTTGTAATCAATCAAATTCAGTGTATTATAACATATTCTAACCCAAAATAACTTTATACAATCAATTTACAGCCTCAAAGCATTGGTTGTGGGTTCTTATCCCATTTGGGACCAAATTTCAACAAGTCTTTCTTCACACTTCTAAAGATTCTTCATCCATCTCTAGCGCTTGTAATCAATCAAATTCATTGTATTATAACATATTCTAACCCAAAATAACTTTATACAAGCCATTTACAGCCTCAAAGCATTGGTTGTGGGTTCTTATCCCATTTGGGACCAGATTTCAATAAGTCTTTCTTCACACTTCTAAACATTCTTCATCCATCTCTAGGACTTGTAATCAATCAAATTCATTGTATTATAACATGTTCTAACCCAAAATAACTTTATACAAGCCATTTACTGCCTCAAAGCATTGGTTGTGGGTTCTTATCCCATTTGGGACCAGATTTCAACAAGTCTTTCTTCACACTTCTAAACATTCTTCATCCACCTCTAGGGCTTGTAATCAATCAAATTCATTGTATTATAACATATTCTAATCCAAAATAACTTTATACAAGCCATTTACAGCCTCAAAGCATTGGTTGTGGGTTCTTATCCCATTTGGGACCAGATTTCAATAAGTCTTTTTTTACACTTCTAAACATTCTTCATCCATCTCTAGCACTTGTAATCAATCAACTTCATTGTATTATAACATATTCTAACCCAAAGTAACTTTATACAAGCCATTTACTGCCTCAAAGTATTGTTTGTGTGTTCTTATCCCATTTGGGACAAGATTTCAATAAGTCTTTCTTCACACTTCTAAATATTCTTCATCCATCTCTAGTGCTTGTAATCAATCAAATTCATTGTATTATAACATATTCTAACCCAAAATAACTTTATACAAGCCATTTACTGCCTCAAAGCATTGGTTGTGGGTTCTTATCCCATTTGGGACCAGATTTCAATAAGTCTGTCTTCACACTTCTAAACATTCTTCATCCATCTCTAGGGCTTGTAATCAATCAAATTCATTGTATTATAACATATTCTAACCCAAAATAACTTTATACAATCAATTTACAGCCTCAAAGCATTGGTTGTGGGTTCTTATCCCATTTGGGACCAAATTTCAACAAGTCTTTCTTCACACTTCTAAAGATTCTTCATCCATCTCTAGCGCTTGTAATCAATTAAATTCATTGTATTATAACATATTCTAACCCAAAATAACTTTATACAAGCCATTTACAGCCTCAAAGCATTGGTTGTGGGTTCTTATCCCATTTGGGACCAGATTTCAATAAGTCTTTCTTCACACTTCTAAACATTCTTCATCCATCTCTAGGACTTGTAATCAATCAAATTCATTGTATTATAACATATTCTAACCCAAAGTAACTTTATACAAGCCATTTACTGCCTCAAAGTATTGTTTGTGTGTTCTTATCCCATTTGGGACAAGATTTCAATAAGTCTTTCTTCACACTTCTAAATATTCTTCATCCATCTCTAGTGCTTGTAATCAATCAAATTCATTGTATTATAACATATTCTAACCCAAAATAACTTTATACAAGCCATTTACTGCCTCAAAGCATTGGTTGTGGGTTCTTATCCCATTTGGGACCAGATTTCAATAAGTCTGTCTTCACACTTCTAAACATTCTTCATCCATCTCTAGGGCTTGTAATCAATCAAATTCATTGTATTATAACATATTCTAACCCAAAATAACTTTATACAATCAATTTACAGCCTCAAAGCATTGGTTGTGGGTTCTTATCCCATTTGGGACCAAATTTCAACAAGTCTTTCTTCACACTTCTAAAGATTCTTCATCCATCTCTAGCGCTTGTAATCAATCAAATTCATTGTATTATAACATATTCTAACCCAAAATAACTTTATACAAGCCATTTACAGCCTCAAAGCATTGGTTGTGGGTTCTTATCCCATTTGGGACCAGATTTCAATAAGTCTTTCTTCACACTTCTAAACATTCTTCATCCATCTCTAGGACTTGTAATCAATCAAATTCATTGTATTATAACATGTTCTAACCCAAAATAACTTTATACAAGCCATTTACTGCCTCAAAGCATTGGTTGTGGGTTCTTATCCCATTTGGGACCAGATTTCAACAAGTCTTTCTTCACACTTCTAAACATTCTTCATCCACCTCTAGGGCTTGTAATCAATCAAATTCATTGTATTATAACATATTCTAATCCAAAATAACTTTATACAAGCCATTTACAGCCTCAAAGCATTGGTTGTGGGTTCTTATCCCATTTGGGACCAGATTTCAATAAGTCTTTTTTTACACTTCTAAACATTCTTCATCCATCTCTAGGACTTGTAATCAATCAAATTCAGTGTATTATAACATATTCTAACCCAAAATAACTTTATACAATCAATTTACAGCCTCAAAGCATTGGTTGTGGGTTCTTATCCCATTTGGGACCAAATTTCAACAAGTCTTTCTTCACACTTCTAAAGATTCTTCATCCATCTCTAGCGCTTGTAATCAATCAAATTCATTGTATTATAACATATTCTAACCCAAAATAACTTTATACAAGCCATTTACAGCCTCAAAGCATTGGTTGTGGGTTCTTATCCCATTTGGGACCAGATTTCAATAAGTCTTTCTTCACACTTCTAAACATTCTTCATCCATCTCTAGGACTTGTAATCAATCAAATTCATTGTATTATAACATGTTCTAACCCAAAATAACTTTATACAAGCCATTTACTGCCTCAAAGCATTGGTTGTGGGTTCTTATCCCATTTGGGACCAGATTTCAACAAGTCTTTCTTCACACTTCTAAACATTCTTCATCCACCTCTAGGGCTTGTAATCAATCAAATTCATTGTATTATAACATATTCTAATCCAAAATAACTTTATACAAGCCATTTACAGCCTCAAAGCATTGGTTGTGGGTTCTTATCCCATTTGGGACCAGATTTCAATAAGTCTTTTTTTACACTTCTAAACATTCTTCATCCATCTCTAGCACTTGTAATCAATCAACTTCATTGTATTATAACATATTCTAACCCAAAGTAACTTTATACAAGCCATTTACTGCCTCAAAGTATTGTTTGTGTGTTCTTATCCCATTTGGGACAAGATTTCAATAAGTCTTTCTTCACACTTCTAAATATTCTTCATCCATCTCTAGTGCTTGTAATCAATCAAATTCATTGTATTATAACATATTCTAACCCAAAATAACTTTATACAAGCCATTTACTGCCTCAAAGCATTGGTTGTGGGTTCTTATCCCATTTGGGACCAGATTTCAATAAGTCTGTCTTCACACTTCTAAACATTCTTCATCCATCTCTAGGGCTTGTAATCAATCAAATTCATTGTATTATAACATATTCTAACCCAAAATAACTTTATACAATCAATTTACAGCCTCAAAGCATTGGTTGTGGGTTCTTATCCCATTTGGGACCAAATTTCAACAAGTCTTTCTTCACACTTCTAAAGATTCTTCATCCATCTCTAGCGCTTGTAATCAATTAAATTCATTGTATTATAACATATTCTAACCCAAAATAACTTTATACAAGCCATTTACAGCCTCAAAGCATTGGTTGTGGGTTCTTATCCCATTTGGGACCATATTTCAATAAGTCTTTCTTCACACTTCTAAACATTCTTCATCCATCTCTAGGACTTGTAATCAATCAAATTCATTGTATTATAACATATTCTAACCCAAAGTAACTTTATACAAGCCATTTACTGCCTCAAAGTATTGTTTGTGTGTTCTTATCCCATTTGGGACAAGATTTCAATAAGTCTTTCTTCACACTTCTAAATATTCTTCATCCATCTCTAGTGCTTGTAATCAATCAAATTCATTGTATTATAACATATTCTAACCCAAAATAACTTTATACAAGCCATTTACTGCCTCAAAGCATTGGTTGTGGGTTCTTATCCCATTTGGGACCAGATTTCAATAAGTCTGTCTTCACACTTCTAAACATTCTTCATCCATCTCTAGGGCTTGTAATCAATCAAATTCATTGTATTATAACATATTCTAACCCAAAATAACTTTATACAATCAATTTACAGCCTCAAAGCATTGGTTGTGGGTTCTTATCCCATTTGGGACCAAATTTCAACAAGTCTTTCTTCACACTTCTAAAGATTCTTCATCCATCTCTAGCGCTTGTAATCAATCAAATTCATTGTATTATAACATATTCTAACCCAAAATAACTTTATACAAGCCATTTACAGCCTCAAAGCATTGGTTGTGGGTTCTTATCCCATTTGGGACCAGATTTCAATAAGTCTTTCTTCACACTTCTAAACATTCTTCATCCATCTCTAGGACTTGTAATCAATCAAATTCATTGTATTATAACATGTTCTAACCCAAAATAACTTTATACAAGCCATTTACTGCCTCAAAGCATTGGTTGTGGGTTCTTATCCCATTTGGGACCAGATTTCAACAAGTCTTTCTTCACACTTCTAAACATTCTTCATCCACCTCTAGGGCTTGTAATCAATCAAATTCATTGTATTATAACATATTCTAATCCAAAATAACTTTATACAAGCCATTTACAGCCTCAAAGCATTGGTTGTGGGTTCTTATCCCACTTGTGACAAGATTTCAGTAAGTCTTTCTTCACACTTCTAAAGATTCTTCATCCATCTCTAGCGCTTGTAATCAATCAAATTCATTGTATTATAACATATTCTAACCCAAAATAACTTTATACAAGCCATTTACAGCCTCAAAGCATTGGTTGTGGGTTCTTATCCCATTTGGGACCAGATTTCAATAAGTCTTTCTTCACACTTCTAAACATTCTTCATCCATCTCTAGGACTTGTAATCAATCAAATTCATTGTATTATAACATGTTCTAACCCAAAATAACTTTATACAAGCCATTTACTGCCTCAAAGCATTGGTTGTGGGTTCTTATCCCATTTGGGACCAGATTTCAACAAGTCTTTCTTCACACTTCTAAACATTCTTCATCCACCTCTAGGGCTTGTAATCAATCAAATTCATTGTATTATAACATATTCTAATCCAAAATAACTTTATACAAGCCATTTACAGCCTCAAAGCATTGGTTGTGGGTTCTTATCCCATTTGGGACCAGATTTCAATAAGTCTTTTTTTACACTTCTAAACATTCTTCATCCATCTCTAGGACTTGTAATCAATCAAATTCAGTGTATTATAACATATTCTAACCCAAAATAACTTTATACAATCAATTTACAGCCTCAAAGCATTGGTTGTGGGTTCTTATCCCATTTGGGACCAAATTTCAACAAGTCTTTCTTCACACTTCTAAAGATTCTTCATCCATCTCTAGCGCTTGTAATCAATCAAATTCATTGTATTATAACATATTCTAACCCAAAATAACTTTATACAAGCCATTTACAGCCTCAAAGCATTGGTTGTGGGTTCTTATCCCATTTGGGACCAGATTTCAATAAGTCTTTCTTCACACTTCTAAACATTCTTCATCCATCTCTAGGACTTGTAATCAATCAAATTCATTGTATTATAACATGTTCTAACCCAAAATAACTTTATACAAGCCATTTACTGCCTCAAAGCATTGGTTGTGGGTTCTTATCCCATTTGGGACCAGATTTCAACAAGTCTTTCTTCACACTTCTAAACATTCTTCATCCACCTCTAGGGCTTGTAATCAATCAAATTCATTGTATTATAACATATTCTAATCCAAAATAACTTTATACAAGCCATTTACAGCCTCAAAGCATTGGTTGTGGGTTCTTATCCCATTTGGGACCAGATTTCAATAAGTCTTTTTTTACACTTCTAAACATTCTTCATCCATCTCTAGCACTTGTAATCAATCAACTTCATTGTATTATAACATATTCTAACCCAAAGTAACTTTATACAAGCCATTTACTGCCTCAAAGTATTGTTTGTGTGTTCTTATCCCATTTGGGACAAGATTTCAATAAGTCTTTCTTCACACTTCTAAATATTCTTCATCCATCTCTAGTGCTTGTAATCAATCAAATTCATTGTATTATAACATATTCTAACCCAAAATAACTTTATACAAGCCATTTACTGCCTCAAAGCATTGGTTGTGGGTTCTTATCCCATTTGGGACCAGATTTCAATAAGTCTGTCTTCACACTTCTAAACATTCTTCATCCATCTCTAGGGCTTGTAATCAATCAAATTCATTGTATTATAACATATTCTAACCCAAAATAACTTTATACAATCAATTTACAGCCTCAAAGCATTGGTTGTGGGTTCTTATCCCATTTGGGACCAAATTTCAACAAGTCTTTCTTCACACTTCTAAAGATTCTTCATCCATCTCTAGCGCTTGTAATCAATTAAATTCATTGTATTATAACATATTCTAACCCAAAATAACTGTATACAAGCCATTTACAGCCTCAAAGCATTGGTTGTGGGTTCTTATCCCATTTGGGACCAGATTTCAATAAGTCTTTCTTCACACTTCTAAACATTCTTCATCCATCTCTAGGACTTGTAATCAATCAAATTCATTGTATTATAACATATTCTAACCCAAAGTAACTTTATACAAGCCATTTACTGCCTCAAAGTATTGTTTGTGTGTTCTTATCCCATTTGGGACAAGATTTCAATAAGTCTTTCTTCACACTTCTAAATATTCTTCATCCATCTCTAGTGCTTGTAATCAATCAAATTCATTGTATTATAACATATTCTAACCCAAAATAACTTTATACAAGCCATTTACTGCCTCAAAGCATTGGTTGTGGGTTCTTATCCCATTTGGGACCAGATTTCAATAAGTCTGTCTTCACACTTCTAAACATTCTTCATCCATCTCTAGGGCTTGTAATCAATCAAATTCATTGTATTATAACATATTCTAACCCAAAATAACTTTATACAATCAATTTACAGCCTCAAAGCATTGGTTGTGGGTTCTTATCCCATTTGGGACCAAATTTCAACAAGTCTTTCTTCACACTTCTAAAGATTCTTCATCCATCTCTAGCGCTTGTAATCAATCAAATTCATTGTATTATAACATATTCTAACCCAAAATAACTTTATACAAGCCATTTACAGCCTCAAAGCATTGGTTGTGGGTTCTTATCCCATTTGGGACCAGATTTCAATAAGTCTTTCTTCACACTTCTAAACATTCTTCATCCATCTCTAGGACTTGTAATCAATCAAATTCATTGTATTATAACATGTTCTAACCCAAAATAACTTTATACAAGCCATTTACTGCCTCAAAGCATTGGTTGTGGGTTCTTATCCCATTTGGGACCAGATTTCAACAAGTCTTTCTTCACACTTCTAAACATTCTTCATCCACCTCTAGGGCTTGTAATCAATCAAATTCATTGTATTATAACATATTCTAATCCAAAATAACTTTATACAAGCCATTTACAGCCTCAAAGCATTGGTTGTGGGTTCTTATCCCATTTGGGACCAGATTTCAATAAGTCTTTTTTTACACTTCTAAACATTCTTCATCCATCTCTAGCACTTGTAATCAATCAACTTCATTGTATTATAACATATTCTAACCCAAAGTAACTTTATACAAGCCATTTACTGCCTCAAAGTATTGTTTGTGTGTTCTTATCCCATTTGGGACAAGATTTCAATAGGTCTTTCTTCACACTTCTAAACATTCTTCATCCATCTCTAGGACTTGTAATCAATCAAATTCATAGTATTATAACAAAATATAACCAAAAATAACTTTATACAAGCCATTTACTGCTTCAAAGCATTGGTTGTGGGTTCTTATCCCATTTGGGACCAGATTTCAATAAGTATTTCTTCACACTTCTAAACATTTTTCATCCATCTCTAGGACTTGTAATCAATCAAATTCATTGTATTATAACATATTCTAACCCAAAATAACTTTACACAATTCATTTACTGCCTCAAAGCATTGGTTGTGGGTTCTTATCCCATTTGGGACCAGATTTCAATAAGTCTTTCTTCACACTTCTAAACATTCTTCATCCACCTCTAGGGCTTGTAATCAATCAACTTCATTGTATTATATCATATTCTAACCCAAAATAACTTTATACAATCCATTTACAGCCTCAAAGCATTGGTTGTGAGTTCTTATCCCAGTTGGGACCAGATTTCAATAAGTCTTTCTTCACACTTCTAAACATTCTTCATCCATCTCTAGGGCTTGTAATCAATCAAATTAATTGTATTATAACATATTCTAACCCAAAATAACTTTATACAATCCATTTACAGCCTCAAAGCATTGGTTGTGGGTTCTTATCCCATTTGGGACCAGATTTCAACAAGTCTTTCTTCACACTTCTAAACATTCTTCATCCACCTCTAGGGCTTGTAATCAATCAAATTCATTGTATTATAACATATTCTAACCCAAAATAACTTTATACAAGCCATTTACTGCCTCAAACCATTGGTTGTGGGTTCTTATCCCATTTGGGACCAGATTTCAATAAGTCTGTCTTCACACTTCTAAACATTCTTCATCCATCTCTAGGGCTTGTAATCAATCAAATTCATTGTATTATAACATATTCTAACCCAAAATAACTTTATACAATCAATTTACAGCCTCAAAGCATTGGTTGTGGGTTCTTATCCCATTTGGGACCAAATTTCAACAAGTCTTTCTTCACACTTCTAAAGATTCTTCATCCATCTCTAGCGCTTGTAATCAATCAAATTCATTGTATTATAACATATTCTAACCCAAAATAACTTTATACAAGCCATTTACAGTTTCAAAGCATTGGTTGTGGGTTCTTATCCCATTTGGGACCAGATTTCAATAAGTCTTTCTTCACACTTCTAAACATTCTTCATCCATCTCTAGGACTTGTAATCAATCAAATTCATTGTATTATAACATGTTCTAACCCAAAATAGCTTTATACAAGCCATTTACTGCCTCAAAGCATTGGTTGTGGGTTCTTATCCCATTTGGGACCAGATTTCAATAAGTCTGTCTTCACACTTCTAAACATTCTTCATCCATCTCTAGGGCTTGTAATCAATCAAATTCATAGTATTATAACAAAATATAACCAAAAATAACTTTATACAAGCCATTTACTGATTCGAAGCATTGGTTGTGGGTTCTTATCCCATTTGGGACCAGATTTCAATAAGTCTGTCTTCACACTTCTAAACATTCTTCATCCATCTCTAGGACTTGTAATCAATCAAATTCATAGTATTATAACAAAATATAACCAAAAATAACTTTATACAAGCCATTTACTGCTTCGAAGCATTGGTTGTGGGTTCTTATCCCATTTGGGACCAGATTTCAATAAGTCTTTCTTCACACTTCTAAACATTCTTCATCCATCTCTAGGACTTGTAATCAATTAAATTCATAGTATTATAACAAAATATAACCAAAAATAACTTTATACAAGCCATTTACTGCTTCAAAGCATTGGTTGTGGGTTCTTATCCCATTTGGGACCAGATTTCAATAAGTATTTCTTCACACTTCTAAACATTTTTCATCCATCTCTAGGACTTGTAATCAATCAAATTCATTGTATTATAACATATTCTAACCCAAAATAACTTTACACAATTCATTTACTGCCTCAAAGCATTGGTTGTGGGTTCTTATCCCATTTGGGACCAGATTTCAATAAGTCTTTCTTCACACTTCTAAACATTCTTCATCCACCTCTAGGGCTTGTAATCAATCAAATTCATTGTATTATAACATATTCTAACCCAAAGTAACTTTATACAACCAATTTACTGCCTCAAAGTATTGTTTGTGTGTTCTTATCCCATTTGGGACAAGATTTCAATAGGTCTTTCTTCACACTTCTAAACATTCTTCATCCATCTCTAGGACTTGTAATCAATCAAATTCATAGTATTATAACAAAATATAACCAAAAATAACTTTATACAAGCCATTTACTGCTTCAAAGCATTGGTTGTGGGTTCTTATCCCATTTGGGACCAGATTTCAATAAGTATTTCTTCACACTTCTAAACATTTTTCATCCATCTCTAGGACTTGTAATCAATCAAATTCATTGTATTATAACATATTCTAACCCAAAATAACTTTACACAATTCATTTACTGCCTCAAAGCATTGGTTGTGGGTTCTTATCCCATTTGGGACCAGATTTCAATAAGTCTTTCTTCACACTTCTAAACATTCTTCATCCACCTCTAGGGCTTGTAATCAATCAACTTCATTGTATTATATCATATTCTAACCCAAAATAACTTTATACAATCCATTTACAGCCTCAAAGCATTGGTTGTGAGTTCTTATCCCAGTTGGGACCAGATTTCAATAAGTCTTTCTTCACACTTCTAAACATTCTTCATCCATCTCTAGGGCTTGTAATCAATCAAATTAATTGTATTATAACATATTCTAACCCAAAATAACTTTATACAATCCATTTACAGCCTCAAAGCATTGGTTGTGGGTTCTTATCCCATTTGGGACCAGATTTCAACAAGTCTTTCTTCACACTTCTAAACATTCTTCATCCACCTCTAGGGCTTGTAATCAATCAAATTCATTGTATTATAACATATTCTAACCCAAAATAACTTTATACAAGCCATTTACTGCCTCAAACCATTGGTTGTGGGTTCTTATCCCATTTGGGACCAGATTTCAATAAGTCTGTCTTCACACTTCTAAACATTCTTCATCCATCTCTAGGGCTTGTAATCAATCAAATTCATTGTATTATAACATATTCTAACCCAAAATAACTTTATACAATCAATTTACAGCCTCAAAGCATTGGTTGTGGGTTCTTATCCCATTTGGGACCAAATTTCAACAAGTCTTTCTTCACACTTCTAAAGATTCTTCATCCATCTCTAGCGCTTGTAATCAATCAAATTCATTGTATTATAACATATTCTAACCCAAAATAACTTTATACAAGCCATTTACAGTTTCAAAGCATTGGTTGTGGGTTCTTATCCCATTTGGGACCAGATTTCAATAAGTCTTTCTTCACACTTCTAAACATTCTTCATCCATCTCTAGGACTTGTAATCAATCAAATTCATTGTATTATAACATGTTCTAACCCAAAATAGCTTTATACAAGCCATTTACTGCCTCAAAGCATTGGTTGTGGGTTCTTATCCCATTTGGGACCAGATTTCAATAAGTCTGTCTTCACACTTCTAAACATTCTTCATCCATCTCTAGGGCTTGTAATCAATCAAATTCATAGTATTATAACAAAATATAACCAAAAATAACTTTATACAAGCCATTTACTGATTCGAAGCATTGGTTGTGGGTTCTTATCCCATTTGGGACCAGATTTCAATAAGTCTGTCTTCACACTTCTAAACATTCTTCATCCATCTCTAGGACTTGTAATCAATCAAATTCATAGTATTATAACAAAATATAACCAAAAATAACTTTATACAAGCCATTTACTGCTTCGAAGCATTGGTTGTGGGTTCTTATCCCATTTGGGACCAGATTTCAATAAGTCTTTCTTCACACTTCTAAACATTCTTCATCCATCTCTAGGACTTGTAATCAATTAAATTCATAGTATTATAACAAAATATAACCAAAAATAACTTTATACAAGCCATTTACTGCTTCAAAGCATTGGTTGTGGGTTCTTATCCCATTTGGGACCAGATTTCAATAAGTATTTCTTCACACTTCTAAACATTTTTCATCCATCTCTAGGACTTGTAATCAATCAAATTCATTGTATTATAACATATTCTAACCCAAAATAACTTTACACAATTCATTTACTGCCTCAAAGCATTGGTTGTGGGTTCTTATCCCATTTGGGACCAGATTTCAATAAGTCTTTCTTCACACTTCTAAACATTCTTCATCCACCTCTAGGGCTTGTAATCAATCAAATTCATTGTATTATAACATATTCTAACCCAAAGTAACTTTATACAACCAATTTACTGCCTCAAAGTATTGTTTGTGTGTTCTTATCCCATTTGGGACAAGATTTCAATAGGTCTTTCTTCACACTTCTAAACATTCTTCATCCATCTCTAGGACTTGTAATCAATCAAATTCATAGTATTATAACAAAATATAACCAAAAATAACTTTATACAAGCCATTTACTGCTTCAAAGCATTGGTTGTGGGTTCTTATCCCATTTGGGACCAGATTTCAATAAGTATTTCTTCACACTTCTAAACATTTTTCATCCATCTCTAGGACTTGTAATCAATCAAATTCATTGTATTATAACATATTCTAACCCAAAATAACTTTACACAATTCATTTACTGCCTCAAAGCATTGGTTGTGGGTTCTTATCCCATTTGGGACCAGATTTCAATAAGTCTTTCTTCACACTTCTAAACATTCTTCATCCACCTCTAGGGCTTGTAATCAATCAACTTCATTGTATTATATCATATTCTAACCCAAAATAACTTTATACAATCCATTTACAGCCTCAAAGCATTGGTTGTGGGTTCTTATCCCAGTTGGGACCAGATTTCAATAAGTCTTTCTTCACACTTCTAAACATTCTTCATCCATCTCTAGGGCTTGTAATCAATCAAATTCATTGTATTATAACATATTCTAACCCAAAATAACTTTATACAATCCATTTACAGCCTCAAAGCATTGGTTGTGGGTTCTTATCCCATTTGGGACCAGATTTCAACATGTCTTTCTTCACACTTCTAAACATTCTTCATCCACCTCTAGGGCTTGTAATCAATCAAATTCATTGTATTATAACATATTCTAACCCAAAATAACTTTATACAAGCCATTTACTGCCTCAAAGCATTGGTTGTGGGTTCTTATCCCATTTGGGACCAGATTTCAATAAGTCTGTCTTCACACTTCTAAACGTTCTTCATCCATCTCTAGGGCTTGTAATCAATCAAATTCATTGTATTATAACATATTCTAATCCAAAATAACTTTATACAATCCATTTATAGCCTCAAAGCATTGGTTGTGGGTTCTTATCCCATTTGGTACCACATTTCAATAAGTCTTTCTTCACACTTCTAAACATTCTTCATCCATCTCTAGAACTTGTAATCAATCAAATTCATAGTATTATAACAAAATATAACCAAAAATAACTTTATACAAGCCATTTACTGCTTCAAAGCATTGCTTGTGGGTTCTTATCCCATTTGGGACCAGATTTCAATAAGTCTTTTTTTACACTTCTAAACATTCTTCATCCATCTCTAGGACTTGTAATCAATCAAATTCATTGTATTATAACATATTCTAACCCAAAATAACTTTATACAAGCCATTTACTGCCTCAAAGCATTGTTTGTGTGTTCTTATCCTATTTGGGACAAGATTTCAATAAGTCTTTCTTCACACTTCTAAACATTCTTCATCCATCTCTAGGACTTGTAATCAATCAAATTCAAAGTATTATAACAAAATATAACCAAAAATAACTTTATACAAGCCATTTACTGCTTCAAAGCATTGGTTGTGGGTTCTTATCCCATTTGGGACCAGATTTCAATAAGTATTTCTTCACACTTCTAAACATTCTTCATCCATCTCTAGGACTTGTAATCAATCAAATTCATTGTATTATAACATATTCTAACCCAAAATAACTTTACACAATTCATTTACTGCCTCAAAGCATTGGTTGTGGGTTCTTATCCCATTTGGGACTAGATTTCAATAAGTCTTTCTTCACACTTCTAAACATTCTTCATCCACCTCTAGGGCTTGTAATCAATCAACTTCATTGTATTATATCATATTCTAACCCAAAATAACTTTATACAATCCATTTACAGCCTCAAGGCATTGGTTGTGGGTTCTTATCCCAGTTGGGACCAGATTTCAATAAGTCTTTCTTCACACTTCTAAACATTCTTCATCCATCTCTAGGGCTTGTAATCAATCAAATTCATTGTATTATAACATATTCTAACCCAAAATAACTTTATACAAGCCATTTACAGCCTCAAAGCATTGGTCGTGGGTTCTTATCCCATTTGGGACCATATTTCAACAAGTCTTTCTTCACACTTCTAAACATTCTTCATCCATCTCTAGGACTTGTAATCAATCAAATTCATTGTATTATAACATATTCTAACCCAAAATAACTTTATACAAGCCATTTACTGCCTCAAAGCATTGGTTGTGGGTTCTTATCCCATTTGGGACCAGATTTCAACAAGTCTTTTTTTACACTTCTAAACATTCTTCATCCATCTCTATCACTTGTAATCAATCAACTTCATTGTATTATAACATATTCTAACCCAAAGTAACTTTATACAAGCCATTTACTGCCTCAAAGCATTGTTTGTGTGTTCTTATCCCATTTGGGACAAGATTTCAATAAGTCTTTCTTCACACTTCTAAACATTCTTCATCCATCTCTAGGACTTGTAATCAATCAAATTCATAGTATTATAACAAAATATAACCAAAAATAACTTTATACAAGCCATTTACTGCTTCGAAGCATTGGTTGTGGGTTCTTATCCCATTTGGGACCAGATTTCAATAAGTATTTCTTCACACTTCTAAACATTCTTCATCCATCTCTAGGACTTGTAATTAATCAAATTCATTGTATTATAACATATTCTAACCCAAAATAACTTTACACAATTCATTTACGGCCTCAAAGCATTGGTTGTGGGTTCTTATCCCATTTGGGACCAGATTTCAATAAGTCTTTCTTCACACTTCTAAACATTCTTCATCCATCTCTAGGGCTTGTAATCAATCAAATTCATTGTATTATAACATATTCTAACCCAAAATAACTTTATACAAGCCATTTACAGCCTCAAAGCATTGGTCGTGCGTTCTTATCCCATTTGGGACCATATTTCAACAAGTCTTTCTTCACACTTCTAAACATTCTTCATCCATCTCTAGCGCTTGTAATCAATCAAATTCATTGTATTATAACATATTCTAACCCAAAATAACTTTATACAAGCCATTTACTGCCTCAAAGCATTGGTTGTGGGTTCTTATCCCATTTGGGACCAGATTTCAATAAGTCTGTCTTCACACTTCTAAACATTCTTCATCCATCTCTAGCGCTTGTAATCAATCAAATTCATTGTATTATAACATATTCTAACCCAAAATAACTTTATACAAGCCATTTACTGCCTCAAAGCATTGGTTGTGGGTTCTTATCCCATTTGGGACCAGATTTCAATAAGTCTATCTTCACACTTCTAAACATTCTTCATCCATCTCTAGGGCTTGTAATCAATCAAATTCATTGTATTATAACATATTCTAACCCAAAATAACTTTATACAATCCATTTACAGCCTCAAAGCATTGGTTGTGGGTTCTTATCCCATTTGGGACCAAATTTCAACAAGTCTTTCTTCACACTTCTAAATATTCTTCATCCATCTCTAGGGCTTGTAATCAATCAAATTCATTGTATTATAACATATTCTAACCCAAAATAACTTTATACAATCCATTTACAGCCTCAAAGCATTGGTTGTGGGTTCTTATCCCATTTGGGACCAAATTTCAACAAGTCTTTCTTCACACTTCTAAATATTCTTCATCCATCTCTAGGGCTTGTAATCAATCAAATTCATTGTATTATAACATATTCTAACCCAAAATAACTTTATACAATCCATTTCCAGTCTCAAAGCATTGGTTGTGGGTTTTTATCCCATTTGGGACCAAATTTCAACAAGTCTTTCTTCACACTTCTAAAGATTCTTCATCCATCTCTAGCACTTGTAATCAATCAAATTCATTGTATTATAACATATTCTAACCCAAAATAACTTTATACAAGCTATTTACAGCTTCAAAGCATTGGTTGTGGGTTCTTATCCCATTTGGGACCAGATTTCAATAAGTCTTTCTTCACACTTCTAAACATTCTTCATCCATCTCTAGGACTTGTAATCAATCAAATTCATTGTATTATAACATATTCTAACCCAAAATAACTTTATACAAGCCATTTACTGCCTCAAAGCATTGGTTGTGGGTTCTTATCCCATTTGGGACCAGATTTCAATAAGTCTTTCTTCACACTTCTAAAAATTCTTCATCCATCTCTAGCACTTGTAATCAATCAAATTCATTGTATTATAACATATTCTAACCCAAAATAACTTTATACAAGTTATTTACAGCTTCAAAGCATTGGTTGTGGGTTCTTATCCCATTTGGGACCAGATTTCAATAAGTCTTTCTTCACACTTCTAAACATTCTTCATCCATCTCTAGGACTTGTAATCAATCAAATTCATTGTATTATAACATATTCTAACCCAAAATAACTTTATACAAGCCATTTACTGCCTCAAAGCATTGGTTGTGGGTTCTTATCCCATTTGGGACCAGATTTCAATAAGTCTTTCTTCACACTTCTAAAAATTCTTCATCCATCTCTAGGACTTGTAATCAATCAAATTGATATACGCTCCAACGGCTACACGTACGAACGGACTAGGGTTGATCGAGTTGGCCTTCGCTCTCTCTCGATAAAACCACGAACAAGAAGGAACTTGATGGAAACAAGATAGTTTAGGGGAAGTATGGGATTCGATCAACCAAGTAACAAGCTCACACAGATTGATTCAAGGGGAAACCACTCAAGAATACTCGTGTAAGGGCTCTCAACTTGCAAACGGCGCAAGAGAAGAAAATGCAACTTTATTGATCTAGGTTAAAAACGTGACTACAAGGCTGCGAATGGGACTTTATTAATAGTCCTTCAGCCATGACCTTCGAGGGTCGAGATTCAATCTCATGAAACTAACGGTTACAAAATAGAGTAAAGAAAACAACCAAAAATGGAAACTTGTGTCATTCGCACTAGTGAACCCTCTCCACAAGTCGGAGGCTTAGATTCGACTCTCTAGGACTTAGAGTCAATGAAATAAAACAAAAATGTTCGGTTGATAGGTCCTGCAAAACAATTAAGAGAAAATGGAAACAATGAAAACCGAACTTACCTTATTCGAAGGAATGAGAGGCCACGTAGTTGTCTCTGGTTCTCCTTCTCCTTCTTCACCTTGGCTCTTGTTCTCTAGGCATTCCTTAACTTCGTACGAGCCTATAGGGCCTTGCCTTCCATTCTCGGTGTTGCGGGCCTCGGACGTGCCGTTACGGAGGTAGTAGGGCTTCTCTCGATCATCTCCCAATCCGTCTTGGTTGTGGGCATTTCGGCTTCGATCGTTGGCTCCAGAAAAATCACTTATCGAGTGATTATCGAAGCCCAAGTTGTTTGGATCAACTTGGTTCGTGACTTCGCTCCGTACAAGCTTTCCGGCGTCTGGGGGTGGTACTTGTCGAGCTTCTTCATGTTCTGCGGGTTGTTTTTCAAAACGCTCTCGATCAAAGCTTTTAAAATCAGCACTTTGTTGATGAATCTCGAATCCCTTGGTGTTTGGTGGTGGGTCGTCCGGGTCGTCCGTTCGGGCATTCGTGTCGTCGATGCCGGGTGACGATGCTCGATCGACTTGTGTTTCTAGGGGTTTTCCTGCAAAACCGGCTCGATCATTAGTCCTAAAATATGGACTTGGTCGATGAAACTTACCTCGGTTGGTATGTTCTCCATCGTTGGGTCGATGGAACTCGTTGAGACTTCCACTCGCGTCCGGGGGTCGAGGGTCGGCCGATAGAATATCCATTTGGCCGGTTGCGTTGATCAGTGCCTTAATTCCTTCATTGAACGTTTCTCTTAGCTTCCTCGTACGTGAACGGGTCATTGGTCCAGCTATGACCGTCGGGATTGTTGGTATCGGATCACTCGTTACCGGTTCATGGCCGTCCGTCGAGCACTCGTCTATGTCCGGTTCTATGTCCTCATCATCCCCTCCGTCTTGAAAATGTTCTGGCCTCAGAACTGGTCATCCGATATCAAAAGGAGATAAGTCAGTGACATTGAAACTTTTAGACCCATTATACTCACTTGGGAGTTCTAGCCGGTAAGCGTTGTTGTTGATTCGTTCGACTATCTTGAAAGGCCCGTCGCCGCGAGGGGATAGTTTGGAACTTCTCTTCGTTGGAAACCTCTCGGTTCTCAAGTGTAACCAAACCAAATCGCCCGGTTCAAAGATGACTTCCTTGCGGTTTTTGTCCATCCGTTGCTTGTATTTTTCCGTCTTTTTCTACAAGTTCTCCTTAACGGTTTGGTGTAGCTTTTGGACTAAATCCACCTTGCGTTTACCGTCTTGATCGGTTCGTGATCCCGGGGGTAGTGGTGCCAAATCCAGCGGGGTTAATGGTTTAAAACCGTAAACAACTTCAAAAGGACAAAACTTAGAAGCGGAATGAGTACGGTAAACATTCCAACCAATTATTAGGGTTCTTACCGACCGTTACTCTAATTAAAGTTGATAGAGTACGGTTTACAACCTCGGTTTGGCCGTCCGTTTGTGGATGGCAAGTGGTGGAGAAAAGGAGTTTGGTTCCTTGTTTCCGCCATAACGTCCTCCAAAAATGGCTCATGAACTTGGTGTCTCGGTCGGAAACAATGGTTCGAGGCACTCCGTGTATGCGCACTACTTCTTTAAAGAATAGATCGGCGGTTTGAGTTGCATCATTGGTCTTGTCACACGGTATAAAATGCGCTATTTTTGAGAATCGATCGACTACCACGAAGATGGAGTCCTTATGTTGAATCTTTGGCAAACCTAAGACAAAATCCATAGAAATATCCTCCCATGGAGCATTAGGAATAGGTAAAGGCATATATAAACCATGGGGTGTGACCTGGATTTAGCGCGGAGGCAAGTGATGCATTTTGCGCAAAACCGTTCGACGTCTTTCCTCATATGTGGCCAAAAGAAATGTTCCATAAGTATAGCCATGGTCTTGTGTACTCCAAAATGGCCCATGAGTCCTCCACTATGTGCTTCTCGGGTGATAAGCTCCCGCATCGATCCTTGGGGTATGTATAGTCGCTTATCTCGGAATAAGTAGCCGTCATGCTTGTAGTATGGTCTGAAAGGCGCCTTGTCACATTCCTTGAAAATGGACCCAAAGTCGGTATCTTCTAGGTAAGCAATCTTCACGTGTTCAAACCCTAAAACTTTAGCGTCCATGGTGGTAATGAGAGCATGTCGACGTGAAAGTGCATCGGCTACAATGTTTTCTTTTCCTTTCTTGTATTTGATGATGTACGGAAAAGTCTCTACGAACTCTAGCCAACGTGCATGCCTTCTCTTTAGAGTAGTTTGGCCTCGAAGGTGCTTCAACGTCTCATGGTCGGTATGGATCACAAATTCCTTGGCTAGCAAGTAATGTTGCCAAACTTCCAACGATCTGACCAATGCATAGAGCTCCTTATCATACGACGGGTAATTGAGTGTAGCTCCGCTAAAGTAAGCTATAGGGCGTCCTCCTTGGGTAAGAACCGCTCCAATACCTAATCCTGAAGCATCACATTCAACCTCGAAATTTTTGTCAAAGTTAGGTAAAGCTAAAATAGGAGCATGTGTTAAGCGATCTTTAAGCTCCCGGAAAGCTCTCTCTTGAGCTTCTCCCCATGAAAACGCCACATGCTTCTTGATCACGGATGTAAGGGGTGCAGCTACGGTACTGAAATCCTTCACAAAACGCCTATAAAAACTAGCCAAACCATGAAAACTCCTAACATGGCCAATGGTAGTGGGCGTCGGCCATTCTTCTATGGCCTTAATCTTTTCTTGATCGACCTGTATGTCCTGTGAACTTACAACAAAACCTAAAAAGACTAGTTGATCAGTGCAAAACACACACTTCTTAAGGTTAGCATAGAGTTCTTCCTTGCGGAGAGTCTCAAGAACTTGCTCAAGGTGTGATAAGTGTTCGGATAAGTTCTGGCTATAAATAAGAATGTCATCGAAATAAACGACTACAAACTTACAAATATAGGCCCTTAAGACATGATTCATGAGTCGCATGAACGTACTAGGGGCGTTGGTGAGACGGAACGGCATGACTAGCCACTCGTAGAGGCCTTGCTTGGTTTTAAACGCGGTCTTCCATTCGTCTCCTTCTTTCATGCGAACTTGGTGATACCCACTCTTTAAGTCTATCTTCGAAAAGATAGTGGCTCCATCAAGTTCATCTAGCATGTCGTCTAGGCGAGGTATTGGGTGTCGGTACTTGATGGTAAAGTTGTTGATAGCCCGACAGTCCACACACATTCTCCACGTCCCGTCTTTCTTAGGTACTAACAACACGGGCACGACACAAGGGCTAAGACTCTCACGGATGTAACCCCTAGACATGAGGTCCTGAACTTGTGATTCCAACTCCTTAGCTTCCGTGGGGTTCATCTTATAAGCCGGCCGGTTTGGTAAGGCGGATCCGGGGACGAGGTCAATTTTGTGTTCGATTCCACGGATCGGCGGTAAGCCGGATGGAATTTCTTCGGGAAAGACATCTTCAAATTGCTTAAGTATGGCACTCACTTCGGCGGGCAATTCTAGACACTCTAGTCCTGAAAACATACTTTCTTTGAAGATCATAAGTAGCACGGTGTGTTTGGAATTTAAAACCTTACCAACCGTGTTAGAAGATACAAAGAGACTAGTCTTACTTACCGGGGCATCCTTGCTCATCTTAAGTTGTAAATCATGTACCTCGGAGGGTGTGAGTGGGGCTAGAGTAACTTTCCGCTTGTTATGCATGAACGTGTAGTAATTGGTACGCCCGTTATGCAAGGTTTCATGGTCGTATTGCCAAGGTCTTCCAAGTAGGAGATGCCCGGCTTGCATAGGCACAACATCACACAAGATCTCGTCATGATACTTGCCTATACTAAAGGTCACCGTGGCTTGTTCAGCGATCTTAAGCTCCACAGTGTCATTAAGCCACCTTAGACGATACGGCCGCGGATGCTTTCTCGTTGGTAGACCTAACTTGTCAACCAATAACTTGCTGGCCACGTTAGTACAAGAACCACCATCTATATAATAAGACTACATACCTTGTTGTTCACGGTGCATCTTGTATGGAATATGTTTTCCCGTTGTACGGTTTCTTCCGGGTTAACCGTCATGTTGAGCACCCGACGAATGACCAAAAGTTCACCTACGTCCGGGTATTCAACTCCGTCGTCCGGGTCGCTAGTATCTTCCTCTGGTTCATCTTGGGACTCGTAACCGTTGGTTGTTATGATCATGACTCGCTGGTTAGGGCATTCTCTCGCCATATGTCCGCGTCCCTGACACTTAAAACAAATTATATCTCGAGAACGGTTAGTGGAAACGACTTTACTTGTTTCCGGTCGGGTCGGGGCCTTGGAGTTTTCCACTGTATTCTTCTTAAATCGCGACTCCACCTCGATCGCTTTGCCTTTGTCCGGTGGCCTAGAAGTTCCCGGAGTCCACGGATTGACTTTAACTCGGCTTGAATAACCAAGTGCACCACTTCTTCCAAGTCATGATAGGGTTGCCTTTCCACCTTGCGAGTGATGCGGTCTTGAAGTCCTTCTATGAATTGAGCCATGAGAGTTTCCTCCGACTCTTCGGTCTCCAACCGGTTGATAAGCTGCTCAAATTCCTCATAGTATTCTTCGACCGTCTTATTTCCCTGCACCAACTTACGAAAACGTTTTTGTAAGTCCCTATGGAAATAAGTAGGCACATACCTCTTTCTTAGACAGAACTTCATTTCGTTCCATGTTCGTATTTGGTCATAATGGTGCCTTCTTCGTTTGGCTACATCTCTATCCCACCAAGCCAAAGCATTGTGGGTGAATTGGGCCGCAGCAAACGTCACTCGCTTCTGGTCATTGTAGTTATAACAAGAGAAGATGTTTTCCATCCTCTTCTCCCAATCAATGTAGGCATCGGGATCGACAGGTCCGGCAAAGGTAGGCGCCGTAATCTTCGGGTCGACCATTTGGTCGGGTGGATTGTCGTCTCTTTCCCGTCCTCTGTGTATCGGGTCTCGCCTTTGGGGTCTGGCATGTGGTTCTCCCTGTTCGTGCACGCCGTCGTTCGGTGCTCGGGGTGGAGGCTGCTGGTTCCGGATGGGATTGATGACCCGGGGTTGTTCAAGACGGGTCATGCGGTCTCCAAACGTTTGGAGAGTGGCTTGGATAGCCGCCAATGTAGCTGCAATAGGGTCCAAAGGAGCTTCGGTGTTGTTCGACATCTGCAAGTGCAAAGAAAAACGACAAAGAAGAAGTAGCAACGAACGGATAACCAAATGAACTCGATCGAACAAGAACAAAATTAAAAACGATAAAATTTTCCTTTTTTTTTTTTTTAAACAACTAACGAACAATAAACTCAAGCAACAACAAGATTTTCTGATTTTTTTTTAAAAAAAGTTAAACAAAACAAGCTAGCAACCTATAACGAACACAAGTGCAACTAAGAGATACTAGATTTTTTTTTTTTTTGACTTAAGATAAACGAAACAGAAGCTAAAACGAAAGTAAAGGAGTGATACAACCTAGGGTGTAGAACCTTTCGGCTCTGATACCAGATGATATACGCTCCAACGGCTACACGTACGTACGGACTAGGGTTGATCGAGTTGGCCTTCGCTCTCTCTCGATAAAACCACGAACAAGAAGGAACTTGATGGAACTTGATAGCTTAGGGGAAGTATGGGATTCGATCAACCAAGTAACAAGCTCACAATGATTGATTCAAGGGGAAACCACTCAAGAATACTCGTGTAAGGGCTCTCAACTTGCAAACGGCGCAAGAGAAGAAAATGCAACTTTATTGATCTAGGTTAAAAACGTGACTACAAGGCTGCGAATGGGACTTTATTAATAGTCCTTCAGCCATGACCTTCGAGGGTCGAGATTCAATCTCAAATAAACTAATGGTTACAAAATGAAGTAAAGAAAAACAACCAAAAACGAAACTTGTGTCATTCGCACAAGTGAACCCTCTCCACAAGTCGGAGGCTTAGATTCGACTCTCTATGACTTAGACTCAATGAAATAAAAACGAAAATGTTCGGTTGATAGGCCGTGCAAAACACTTAAGAGAAAATGGAAACAATGAAAACCAAACTTACCTTATTCGAAGGAATGAGAGGCCACGTAGTTGTCTCTGGTTCTCCTTCTTTTTCTTCACCTTGGCTCTTGTTTTCTAGGCATTCCTTAACTTCGTACGAACCTATACGGCCTTGCCCTCCATTTTCGGTGTTATGGAGGTAGTAGTGCTCCTCTCGATCATCTCCCAATCCATCTCGGTCGTGGGCATTTCGGCTTCGATCGTTGGCTCCAGAAACAACACTTATCGAGTGATTATCGAAGCCCAAGTTGTTTGGATCAACTTGGTTTGTGACTTCGCTCCGTACAAGCTTTCCGGCGTCCGGGGTGGTACTTGTCGAGCTTCTTCATGTTCTGCGGGTTGTTTCTCCAAACGCTCTTGATCAAAGCTTTTAAAGTCAGCACTTTGTTGATTAATCTCGAATCCCTTGGTGTTTGGTGGTGGGTCGTCCGGGTCGACCGTTCGGGCGTTCGTGTCGTCGATGCCGGGTGACGATGCTCGATCGACTCGTGTTTCTAGGGGGTTTCCTGCAAAACCGGCTCGATCGTTAGTCCTAAAATATGGACTTGGTCGATGAAACTTACCTCGGTTGGTCTGTTCTCCATCGTTAGGTCGATGGAACTCGTTGAGGCTTCCATTCGTGTCCGGGGGTCGAGGGTCGGCCGATAGAATATCCATTTGGCCGGTTGCGTTGATCAGGGCCTCAACTCCTTCATTGAACGTTTCTCTTAGCTTCCTCGTACGTGAACGGGTCATTGGTCCAGCTATGACCGTCGGGATTGTTGGTATCGGATCACTCGTTACCGGTTCATGGCCGTCCGTCGAGCACTCGTCGATGTCCGGTTCTATGTCCTCATCACAAATTCATTGTAATATAACATATTCTAACCCAAAATAACATAATACAAGCCATTTACTGCCTCAAAGCATTGGTTGTGGGTTCTTATCCTATTTGGGACCAGATTTCAATAAGTCTTTCTTCACACTTCTAAAGATTCTTCATCCATCTCTAGCACTTGTAATCAATCAAATTCATTGTATTATAACATATTCTAACCCAAAATAACTTTATACAAGCCATTTCCTGGCTCAAACCTCAAAGCATTGGTTGTGGGTTCTTATCCCATTTGGGACCAGATTTTAATAAGTCTTTCTTCACACTTCTAAAAATTATTCATCCATCTCTAGGACTTGTAATCAATCAAATTCATTGTAATATAACATATTCTAACCCAAAATAACTTTATACAAGCCATCTACTTCCTCAAAGCATTGGTTGTGGGTTCTTATCCCATTTCAGACCAGATTTCAATAAGTCTTTCTTCACACTTCAAAACATTCTTCATCCACCTCTAGGGCTTGTAATCAATCAAATTCATTGTATTATAACATATTCTAACCAAAAATAACTTTATACAAGCCATTTACTGCCTCAAAGCATTGGTTGTGGGTTCTTATCCCATTTGGGGCAATATTTCAACAAGTCTTTCTTCACACTTCTAAACATTCTTCATCCATCTCTAGCGCTTGTAATCAATCAAATTCATTGTATTATAACATATTCTAACCCAAAATAACTTTATACAAGACATTTACTGCCTCAAAGCATTGTTTGTGGGTTCTTATCCCATTTGGAACCAGATTTCAATAAGTCTGTCTTCACACTTCTAAACATTCTTCATCCATCTCTAGGGCTTGTAATCAATCAAATTCATTGTATTATAACATATTCTAACCCAAAATAACTTTATACAATCCATTTAAAGCCTCAAAGCATTGGTTGTGGGTTCTTATCCCATTTGGGACCAAATTTCAACAAGTCTTTCTTCACACTTCTAAAGATTCTTCATCCATCTCTAGCACTTGTAATCAATCAAATTCATTGTATTATAACATATTCTAACCCAAAATAACTTTATACAAGCCATTTACAGCTTCAAAGCATTGGTTGTGGGTTCTTATCCCATTTGGGACCAGATTTCAATAAGTCTTTCTTCACACTTCTAAACATTCTTCATCCATCTCTAGGACTTGTAATCAATCAAATTCATTGTATTATAACATATTCTAACCCAAAATAAATTTATACAAGCCATTTACAGCCTCAAAGCATTGGTTGTGGGTTCTTATCCCATTTGGGACAAAATTTCGACAAGTCTTTCTTCACACTTCTAAAGATTCTTCATCCATCTCTAGCGCTTGTAATCAATAAAATTCATTGTATTATATTATATTCTAACCCAAATAACTTTATACAAGCCATTTACAGCCTCAAAGCATTGGTTGTGGGTTCTTATCCCATTTGGGACCAGATTTCAATAAGTCTGTCTTCACACTTCTAAACATTCTTCATCCATCTCTAGGGCTTGTAATCAATCAAATTCATTGTATTATAACATATTCTAACCCAAAATAACTTTTTACAAGCCATTTTGTGCCTCAAAGCATTGGTTGTGGGTTCTTATCCCATTTGGGACCAGATTTCAATTAGTCTTTCTTCACACTTCTAAACATTCTTCATCCATCTCTAGGACTTGTAATCAATCAAATTCATTGTAATATAAAATATTCTAACCCAAAATAACTTTATACAAGCCATTTACTGGTTCAAATCATTGGTTGTGGGTTTTTATCCCATTTGGGACCAGATTTCAATAAGTCTTTCTTCACACTTCAAAACATTCTTCATCCACCTCTAGGGCTTGTAATCAATCAAATTCATTGTATTATAACATATTCTAACCAAAAATAACTTTATACAAGCCATTTACTGCCTCAAAGCATTGGTTGTGGGTTCTTATCCCATTTGGGGCAATATTTCAACAAGTCTTTCTTCACACTTCTAAACATTCTTCATCCATCTCTAGCGCTTGTAATCAATCAAATTCATTGTATTATAACATATTCTAACCCAAAATAACTTTATACAAGACATTTACTGCCTCAAAGCATTGTTTGTGGGTTCTTATCCCATTTGGAACCAGATTTCAATAAGTCTGTCTTCACACTTCTAAACATTCTTCATCCATCTCTAGGGCTTGTAATCAATCAAATTCATTGTATTATAACATATTCTAACCCAAAATAACTTTATACAATCCATTTAAAGCCTCAAAGCATTGGTTGTGGGTTCTTATCCCATTTGGGACCAAATTTCAACAAGTCTTTCTTCACACTTCTAAAGATTCTTCATCCATCTCTAGCACTTGTAATCAATCAAATTCATTGTATTATAACATATTCTAACCCAAAATAACTTTATACAAGCCATTTACAGCTTCAAAGCATTGGTTGTGGGTTCTTATCCCATTTGGGACCAGATTTCAATAAGTCTTTCTTCACACTTCTAAACATTCTTCATCCATCTCTAGGACTTGTAATCAATCAAATTCATTGTATTATAACATATTCTAACCCAAAATAAATTTATACAAGCCATTTACAGCCTCAAAGCATTGGTTGTGGGTTCTTATCCCATTTGGGAAAAAATTTCGACAAGTCTTTCTTCACACTTCTAAAGATTCTTCATCCATCTCTAGCGCTTGTAATCAATAAAATTCATTGTATTATATTATATTCTAACCCAAATAACTTTATACAAGCCATTTACAGCCTCAAAGCATTGGTTGTGGGTTCTTATCCCATTGGGGACCAGATTTCAATAAGTCTGTCTTCACACTTCTAAACATTCTTCATCCATCTCTAGGGCTTGTAATCAATCAAATTCATTGTATTATAACATATTCTAACCCAAAATAACTTTTTACAAGCCATTTTGTGCCTCAAAGCATTGGTTGTGGGTTCTTATCCCATTTGGGACCAGATTTCAATTAGTCTTTCTTCACACTTCTAAACATTCTTCATCCATTTCTAGGACTTGTAATCAATCAAATTCATTGTATTATAACATAATCTAACCCAAAATAACTTTATACAATCCATTTACAGCCTCAAAGCATTGGTTGTGGGTTTTTATCCCATTTGGGACCAGATTTCAATAAGTCTGTCTTCACACTTCTAAACATTCTTCATCCATCTCTAGGGCTTGTAATCAATCAAATTCATTGTATTATAACATATTCTAACCCAAAATAACTTTTTAGAAGCCATTTTGTGCCTCAAAGCATTGGTTGTGGGTTCTTATCCCATTTGGGACCAGATTTCAATAAGTCTTTCTTCACACTTCTAAAAATTATTTATCCATCTCTAGGACTTGTAATCAATCAAATTCATTGTAATATAAAATATTCTAACCCAAAATAACTTTATACAAGCCCTTTACTGGTTCAAATCATTGGTTGTGGGTTTTTATCCCATTTGGGACCAGATTTCAATAAGTCTTTCTTCACACTTCTAAACATTCTTCATCCATCTCTAGGGCTTTCAATCAATCAAATTCATTGTATTATAACATATTCTAACCCAAAATGACTTTATACAATCCATTTCAGCCTCAAAGCATTGGTTGTGGGTTCTTATCCCATTTAGGACCAGATTTCAACAAGTCTTTCTTCACACTTCTAAAGATTCTTCATCCATCTCTAGCACTTGTAATCAATCAAATTCATTTTATTATAACATATTCTAACCCAAAATAACTTTATACAAGCCATTTACAGCTTCAAAGCATTGGTTGTGGGTTCTTATCCCATTTGGGACCAGATTTCAATAAGTCTTTCTTCACACTTCTAAACATTCTTCATCCATCTCTAGGACTTGTAATCAATCAAATTCATTGTATTATAACATATTCTAACCCAAAATAAATTTATACAAGCCATTTACAGCCTCAAAGCATTGGTTGTGGGTTCTTATCCCATTTGGGACAAAATTTCGACAAGTCTTTCTTCACACTTCTAAAGATTCTTCATCCATCTCTAGCGCTTGTAATCAATAAAATTCATTGTATTATATTATATTCTAACCCAAATAACTTTATACAAGCCATTTACAGCCTCAAAGCTTTGGTTGAGGGTTCTTATCCCATTTGGGACCAGATTTCAATAAGTCTGTCTTCACACTTCTAAACATTCTTCATCCATCTCTAGGGCTTGTAATCAATCAAATTCATTGTATTATAACATATTCTAACCCAAAATAACTTTTTACAAGCCATTTTGTGCCTCAAAGCATTGGTTGTGGGTTCTTATCCCATTTGGGACCAGATTTCAATTAGTCTTTCTTCACACTTCTAAACATTCTTCATCCATTTCTAGGACTTGTAATCAATCAAATTCATTGTATTATAACATAATCTAACCCAAAATAACTTTATACAATCCATTTACAGCCTCAAAGCATTGGTTGTGGGTTCTTATCCCATTTGGGACCAGATTTCAATAAGTCTGTCTTCACACTTCTAAACATTCTTCATCCATCTCTAGGGCTTGTAATCAATCAAATTCATTGTATTATAAAATATTCTAACCCAAAATAACTTTTTAGAAGCCATTTTGTGCCTCAAAGCATTGGTTGTGGGTTCTTATCCCATTTGGGACCAGATTTCAATAAGTCTTTCTTCACACTTCTAAAAATTATTTATCCATCTCTAGGACTTGTAATCAATCAAATTCATTGTAATATAAAATATTCTAACCCAAAATATTTTTATACAAGCCATTTACTGGTTCAAATCATTGGTTGTGGGTTTTTATCCCATTTGGGACCAGATTTCAATAAGTCTTTCTTCACACTTCTAAACATTCTTCATCCATCTCTAGGGCTTTCAATCAATCAAATTCATTGTATTATAACATATTCTAACCCAAAATGACTTTATACAATCCATTTCAGCCTCAAAGCATTGGTTGTGGGTTCTTATCCCATTTAGGACCAGATTTCAACAAGTCTTTCTTCACACTTCTAAAGATTCTTCATCCATCTCTAGCACTTGTAATCAATCAAATTCATTTTATTATAACATATTCTAACCCAAAATAACTTTATACAAGCCATTTACAGCTTCAAAGCATTGGTTGTGGGTTCTTATCCCATTTGGGACCAGATTTCAATAAGTCTTTCTTTACACTTCTAAACATTCTTCATCCATCTCTAGGACTTGTAATCAATCAAATTCATTGTATTATAACATATTCTAACCCAAAATAAATTTATACAAGCCATTTACAGCCTCAAAGCATTGGTTGTGGGTTCTTATCCCATTTGGGACAAAATTTCGACAAGTCTTTCTTCACACTTCTAAAGATTCTTCATCCATCTCTAGCGCTTGTAATCAATAAAATTTATTGTATTATATTATATTCTAACCTAAATAACTTTATACAAGCCATTTACAGCCTCAAAGCATTGGTTGTGGGTTCTTATCCCATTTGGGACCAGATTTCAATAAGTCTTTCTTCACACTTCTAAACATTCTTCATCCATCTCTAGGACTTGTAATCAATCAAATTCATTGTATTATAACATATTCTAACCCAAAATAAATTTATACAAGCCATTTACAGCCTCAAAGCATTGGTTGTGGGTTCTTATCCCATTTGGGACAAAATTTTGACTTTCTTCACACTTCTAAAGATTCTTCATCCATCTCTAGCGCTTGTAATCAATAAAATTCATTGTATTATATTATATTCTAACCCAAATAACTTTATACAAGCCATTTACAGCCTCAAAGCATTGGTTGTGGGTTCTTATCCCATTTGGGACCAGATTTCAATAAGTCTGTCTTCACACTTCTAAACATTCTTCATCCATCTCTAGGGCTTGTAATCAATCAAATTCATTGTATTATAACATATTCTAACCCAAAATAACTTTTTACAAGCAATTTTGAGCCTCAAAGCATTGGTTGTGGGTTCTTATCCCATTTGGGACCAGATTTCAATTAGTCTTTCTTCACACTTCTAAACATTCTTCATCCATTTCTAGGACTTGTAATCAATCAAATTCATTGTATTATAACATAATCTAACCTAAAATAACTTTATACAAGCCATTTACAGCCTCAAAGCATTGGTTGTGGGTTATTATCCCATTTGGGACCAGATTTCAATAAGTCTGTCTTCACACTTCTAAACATTCTTCATCCATCTCTAGGGCTTGTAATCAATAAAATTCATTGTATTATAACATATTCTAACCCAAAATAACTTTTTAGAAGCCATTTTGTGCCTCAAAGCATTGGTTGTGGGTTCTTATCCCATTTGGGACCAGATTTCAATAAGTCTTTCTTCACACTTCTAAAAATTATTCATCCATCTCTAAGACTTGTAATCAATCAAATTCATTGTAATATAAAATATTATAACCCAAAATAACTTTATACAAGCCATTTACTGGTTCAAAGAATTGGTTGTGGGTTTTTATCCCATTTGGGACCAGATTTCAATAAGTCTTTCTTCACACTTCTAAACATTCTTCATCCATCTCTAGGGCTTTCAATCAATCAAATTCATTGTATTATAACATATTCTAACCCAAAATAACTTTATACAATCCATTTCATCCTCAAAGCATTGGTTGTGGGTTCTTATCCCATTTGGGGCCAGATTTCAACAAGTCTTTCTTCACACTTCTAAACATTCTTCATCCATCTCTAGGACTTGTAATCAATCAAATTCATTGTATTATAACATATTCTAACCCAAAATAAATTTATACAAGCCATTTACAGCCTCAAAGCATTGGTTGTGGGTTCTTATCCCATTTGGGACAAAATTTCGACAAGTCTTTCTTCACACTTCTAAAGATTCTTCATCCATCTCTAGCGCTTGTAATCAATAAAATTCATTGTATTATATTATATTCTAACCCAAATAACTTTATACAAGCCATTTACAGCCTCAAAGCATTGGTTGTGGGTTCTTATCCCATTTGGGACCAGATTTCAATAAGTCTGTCTTCACACTTCTAAACATTCTTCATCCATCTCTAGGGCTTGTAATCAATCAAATTCATTGTATTATAACATATTCTAACCCAAAATAACTTTTTCCAAGCCATTTTGTGCCTCAAAGCATTGGTTGTGGGTTCTTATACCATTTGGGACCAGATTTCAATAAGTCTTTCTTCACACTTCTAAAAATTATTCATCCATCTCTAGGAATTGTAATCAATCAAATTCATTGTAATATAAAATATTCTAACCCAAAATAACTTTATACAAGCCATTTACTGGTTCAAAGCATTGGTTGTGGGTTTTTATCCCATTTGGGACCAGATTTCAATAAGTCTTTCTTCACACTTCTAAACATTCTTCATCCATCTCTAGCACTTGTAATCAATCAACTTCATTGTATTATAACATATTCTAACCCAAAGTAACTTTATACAAACCATTTACTGCCTCAAAGCATTGTCTGTGTGTTCTTATCCCATTTGGGACAAGATTTCAATAAGTCTTTCTTCACACTTCTAAACATTCTTCATCCATCTCTAGGACTTGTAATCAATCAAATTCACTGTATTATAACATAATATAACCGAAAATAACTTTATACAAGCCATTTACTGCCTCAAAGCATTGGTTGTGGGTTCTTATCCTATTTGGGACCAGATTTCAATAAGTCTTGCTTCACACTTCTAAACATTCTTCATCCATCTCTAGGACTTGTAATCAATCCAATTCATTGTATTATAACATATTCTAACCCAAAATAACTTTATACAAGCCATTTACTGCCTCAAAGCATTGGTTGTGGGTTCTTATCCCATTTGGGACTAGATTTCAATAAGTCTTTCTTCACACTTCTAAACATTCTTCATCCATCTCTAGCACTTGTAATCAATCAAATTCATTGTATTATAACATATTCTAACCCAAAATAACTTTATACAATCCATTTACAGACTCAAAGCATTGGTTGTGGGTTCTTATCCCATTTGGGACCAAATTTCAACAAGTCTTTCTTCACACTTCTAAAGATTCTTCATCCATCTCTAGCACTTGTAATCAATCAAATTCGTTGTATTATAACATATTTTAACCCAAAATAACTAGATACAAGCCATTTACAACCTCAAAGCATTGGTTGTGGGTTCTTATCCCATTTGGGACAAGATTTCAATAAGTCTTTCTTCACACTTCTAAACATTCTTCATCCATCTCTAGCGCTTGTAATCAATCAAATTCATTGTATTATAACATATTCTAACCCAAAATAACTTTATACAAGCCATTTACTGCCTCAAAGCATTGGTTGTGGGTTCTTATCCCATTGGAACCAGATTTCAATAAGTTTGTCTTCACACTTCTAAACATTCTTCATCCATCTCTAGGGCTTGTAATCAATCAAATTCATTGTAATATAACATATTCTAACCCAAAATAACTTTATACAATCCATTTAAAGTCTCAAAGCATTGGTTGTGGGTTCTTATCCCATTTGGGACCAAATTTCAACAAGTCGTTCGTCACACTTCTAAACATTCTTCATCCATCTCTAGGGCTTTCAATCAATCAAATTCATTGTATTATAACATATTCTAACCCAAAATAACTTTATACAATCCATTTCAGCCTCAAAGCATTGGTTGTGGGTTCTTATCCCATTTGGGACCAGATTTCAATAAGTCTTTCTTCACACTTCTAAAAATTATTCATCCATCTCTAGGAATTGTAATCAATCAAATTCATTGTAATATAAAATATTCTAACCCAAAATAACTTTATACAAGCCATTTACTGGTTCAAAGCATTGGTTGTGGGTTTTTATCCCATTTGGGACCAGATTTCAATAAGTCTTTCTTCACACTTCTAAACATTCTTCATCCATCTCTAGCACTTGTAATCAATCAACTTCATTGTATTATAACATATTCTAACCCAAAGTAACTTTATACAAACCATTTACTGCCTCAAAGCATTGTCTGTGTGTTCTTATCCCATTTGGGACAAGATTTCAATAAGTCTTTCTTCACACTTCTAAACATTCTTCATCCATCTCTAGCACTTGTAATCAATCAAATTCATTGTATTATAACATATTCTAACCCAAAATAACTTTATACAATCCATTTACAGACTCAAAGCATTGGTTGTGGGTTCTTATCCCATTTGGGACCAAATTTCAACAAGTCTTTCTTCACACTTCTAAAGATTCTTCATCCATCTCTAGCACTTGTAATCAATCAAATTCGTTGTATTATAACATATTTTAACCCAAAATAACTAGATACAAGCCATTTACAACCTCAAAGCATTGGTTGTGGGTTCTTATCCCATTTGGGACAAGATTTCAATAAGTCTTTCTTCACACTTCTAAACATTCTTCATCCATCTCTAGCGCTTGTAATCAATCAAATTCATTGTATTATAACATATTCTAACCCAAAATAACTTTATACAAGCCATTTACTGCCTCAAAGCATTGGTTGTGGGTTCTTATCCCATTTGGGACCAGATTTCAATAAGTCTTGCTTCACACTTCTAAACATTCTTCATCCATCTCTAGGACTTGTAATCAATCCAATTCATTGTATTATAACATATTCTAACTTAAAATAACTTTATACAAGCCATTTACTGCCTCAAAGCATTGGTTGTGGGTTTTATCCCATTTGGGACTAGATTTCAATAAGTCTTTCTTCACACTTCTAAACATTCTTCATCCATCTCTAGCACTTGTAATCAATCAAATTCATTGTATTATAACATATTCTAACCCAAAATAACTTTATACAATCCATTTACAGACTCAAAGCATTGGTTGTGGGTTCTTATCCCATTTGGGACCAAATTTCAACAAGTCTTTCTTCACACTTCTAAAGATTCTTCATCCATCTCTAGCACTTGTAATCAATCAAATTCGTTGTATTATAACATATTTTAACCCAAAATAACTAGATACAAGCCATTTACAACCTCAAAGCATTGGTTGTGGGTTCTTATCCCACTTGTGACAAGATTTCAGTAAGTCTTTCTTCACACTTCTAAACATTCTTCATCCATCTCTAGCGCTTGTAATCAATCAAATTCATTGTATTATAACATATTCTAACCCAAAATAACTTTATACAAGCCATTTACTGCCTCAAAGCATTGGTTGTGGATTCTTATCCCATTTGGAACCAGATTTCAATAAGTCTGTCTTCACACTTCTAAACATTCTTCATCCATCTCTAGGGCTTGTAATCAATCAAATTCATTGTATTATAACATATTCTAACCCAAAATAACTTTATACAATCCATTTAAAGCCTCAAAGCATTGGTTGTGGGTTCTTATCCCATTTGGGACCAAATTTCAACAAGTCTTTCTTCACACTTCTAAACATTCTTCATCCATCTCTAGGGCTTTCAATCAATCAAATTCATTGTATTATAACATATTCTAACCCAAAATAACTTTATACAATCCATTTCAGCCTCAAAGCATTGGTTGTGGGTTCTTATCCCATTTGGGACCAAATTTCAACAAGTCTTTCTTCACACTTCTAAAGATTCTTCATCCATCCCTAGCACTTGTAATCAATCAAATTCATTGCATTATAACATATTCTAACCCAAAATATTTAGATACAAGCCATTTACAGCCTCAAAGCATTGGTTGTGGGTTCTTATCCCATTTGGGACCAGATTTCAATAAGTCTTTCTTCACACTTCTAAAAATTATTCATCCATCTCTAGGACTTGTAATCAATCAAATTCATTGAAATATAAAATATTCTAACCCAAAATAACTTTATACAAGCCATTTACTGGTTCAAAGCATTGGTTGTGGGTTTTTATCCCATTTGGGACCAGATTTCAATAAGTCTTTCTTCACACTTCTAAACATTCTTCATCCATCTCTAGCACTTGTAATCAATCAACTTCATTGTATTATAACATATTCTAACCCAAAGTAACTTTATACAAACCATTTACTGCCTCAAAGCATTGTCTGTGTGTTCTTATCCCATTTGGGACAAGATTTCAATAAGTCTTTCTTCACACTTCTAAACATTCTTCATCCATCTCTAGGACTTGTAATCAATCAAATTCATTGTATTATAACATAATCTAACCAAAAATAACTTTATACAAGCCATTTACTGCTTCAAAGCATTGGTTGTGGGTTCTTATCCCATTTGGGACCACATTTCAATAAGTCTTTCTTCACACTTCTAAACATTCTTCATCCATTTCTAGGACTTGTAATCAATCAAATTCATTGTATTATAACATATTCTAACCCAAAATAACTTTATACAAGCCATATACTGCCTCAAAGCATTGGTTGTGGGTTCTTATTCCATTTGGGACCAGATTTCAATAAGTCTTTCTTCACACTTCTAAACATTCTTCATCCACCTCTAGGCCTTGTAATCAATCAACTTCATTGTATTATATCATATTCTAACCCAAAATAAATTTATACAATCCATTTACAGCCTCAAAGCACTGGTTGTGAGTTCTTATCCCATTTGGGACTAGATTTCAATAAGTCTTTCTTCACACTTCTAAACATTCTTCATTCATCTCTAACACTTGTAATCTATCAAATTTATTGTATTATAACATATTCTAACCCAAAATAACTTTATACAATCCATTTACAGCCTCAAAGAATTGGTTGTGGGTTCTTATCCCATTTGGGACCAGATTTCAACAAGTCTTTCTTCACACTTCTAAACATTCTTCATCCACCTCTAGGGCTTGTAATCAATCAAATTCATTGTATTATAACATATTCTAATCCAAAATAACTTTATACAAGCCATTTACAGCCTCAAAGCATTGGTTGTGGGTTCTTATCCCACTTGTGACAAGATTTCAGTAAGTCTTTCTTCACACTTCTAAAGATTCTTCATCCATCTCTAGCACTTGTAATCAATCAAATTCATTGTATTATAACATATTCTAACCCAAAATAACAATATACAAGCCATTTACAGCCTCAAAGCATTGGTTGTGGGTTCTTATCCCATTTGGGACCAGATTTCAATAAGTCTTTCTTCACACTTTTAAACATTCTTCATCCATCTCTAGGACTTGTAATCAATCAAATTCATTGTATTATAACATATTCTAACCCAAAATAACTTAATACAAGCCATTTACAACCTCAAAGCATTGGTCGTGGGTTGTTATCCCATTTGGGACCATATTTCAACAAGTCTTTCTTCACACTTCTAAACATTCTTCATCCATCTCTAGCGCTTGTAATCAATCGAATTCATTGTCTTTTAACATATTCTAACCCAAAATAACTTTATACAAGCCATTTACTGCCTCAAAGCATTGGTTGTGGGTTCTTATCCCATTTAGGACCAGATTTCAATAAGTCTGTCTTCACACTTCTAAACATTCTTCATCCATCTCTAGGGCTTGTAATCAATCAAATTCATTGTATTATAACATATTCTAACCCAAAATAACTTTATACAATCCATTTACAGCCTCAAAGCATTGGTTGTGGGTTCTTATCCCATTTGGGACCAAATTTCAACAAGTCTTTCTTCACACTTCTAAACATTCTTCATCCATCTCTAGGGCTTGTAATCAATCAAATTTATTGTATTATAACATATTCTAACCCAAAATAACTTTATACAATCCATTTCCAGCCTCAAAGCATTGGTTGTGGGTTCTTATCCCATTTGGGACCATATTTCAACAAGTCTTTCTTCACACTTCTAAACATTCTTCATCCATCTCTAGCGCTTGTAATCAATCGAATTCATTGTCTTATAACATATTCTAACCCAAAATAACTTTATACAAGCCATTTACTGCCTCAAAGCATTGGTTGTGGGTTCTTATCCCATTTAGGACCAGATTTCAATAAGTCTGTCTTCACACTTCTAAACATTCTTCATCCATCTCTAGGGCTTGTAATCAATCAAATTCATTGTATTATAACATATTCTAACCCAAAATAACTTTATACAATCCATTTACAGCCTCAAAGCATTGGTTGTGGGTTCTTATCCCATTTGGGACCAAATTTCAACAAGTCTTTCTTCACAGTTCTAAACATTCTTCATCCATCTCTACGGCTTGTAATCAATCAAATTTATTGTATTATAACATATTCTAACCCAAAATAACTTTATACAAGCCATTTACAGCCTCAAAGCATTGGTTGTGGGTTCTTATCCCACTTGTGACAAGATTTCAGTAAGTCTTTCTTCACACTTCTAAAGATTCTTCATCCATCTCTAGCACTTGTAATCAATCAAATTCATTGTATTATAACATATTCTAACCCAAAATAACAATATACAAGCCATTTACAGCCTCAAAGCATTGGTTGTGGGTTCTTATCCCATTTGGGACCAGATTTCAATAAGTCTTTCTTCACACTTTTAAACATTCTTCATCCATCTCTAGGACTTGTAATCAATCAAATTCATTGTATTATAACATATTCTAACCCAAAATAACTTAATACAAGCCATTTACAACCTCAAAGCATTGGTCGTGGGTTGTTATCCCATTTGGGACCATATTTCAACAAGTCTTTCTTCACACTTCTAAACATTCTTCATCCATCTCTAGCGCTTGTAATCAATCGAATTCATTGTCTTTTAACATATTCTAACCCAAAATAACTTTATACAAGCCATTTACTGCCTCAAAGCATTGGTTGTGGGTTCTTATCCCATTTAGGACCAGATTTCAATAAGTCTGTCTTCACACTTCTAAACATTCTTCATCCATCTCTAGGGCTTGTAATCAATCAAATTCATTGTATTATAACATATTCTAACCCAAAATAACTTTATACAATCCATTTACAGCCTCAAAGCATTGGTTGTGGGTTCTTATCCCATTTGGGACCAAATTTCAACAAGTCTTTCTTCACACTTCTAAACATTCTTCATCCATCTCTAGGGCTTGTAATCAATCAAATTTATTGTATTATAACATATTCTAACCCAAAATAACTTTATACAATCCATTTCCAGCCTCAAAGCATTGGTTGTGGGTTCTTATCCCATTTGGGACCATATTTCAACAAGTCTTTCTTCACACTTCTAAACATTCTTCATCCATCTCTAGCGCTTGTAATCAATCGAATTCATTGTCTTATAACATATTCTAACCCAAAATAACTTTATACAAGCCATTTACTGCCTCAAAGCATTGGTTGTGGGTTCTTATCCCATTTAGGACCAGATTTCAATAAGTCTGTCTTCACACTTCTAAACATTCTTCATCCATCTCTAGGGCTTGTAATCAATCAAATTCATTGTATTATAACATATTCTAACCCAAAATAACTTTATACAATCCATTTACAGCCTCAAAGCATTGGTTGTGGGTTCTTATCCCATTTGGGACCAAATTTCAACAAGTCTTTCTTCACAGTTCTAAACATTCTTCATCCATCTCTACGGCTTGTAATCAATCAAATTTATTGTATTATAACATATTCTAACCCAAAATAACTTTATACAATCCATTTCCAGCCTCAAAGCATTGGTTGTGGGTTCTTATCCCATTTGGGACCAAATATCAACAAGTCTTTCTTCACACTTCTAAAGATTCTTCATCCATCTCTAGCACTTGTAATCAATCAAATTCATTGTATTATAACATATTCTAACCCAAAATAACTTTATACAAGCCATTTACAGCTTCAAAGCATTGGTTGTGGGTTCTTATCCCATTTGGGACCAAATTTCAACAAGTCTTTCTTCAAACTTCTAAAGATTCTTCATCCATCTCTAGCGCTTGTAATCAATCAAATTCATTGTATTATAACATATTCTAACCCAAAATAACTTTATACAATCCATTTCCAGCCTCAAAGCATTGGTTGTGGGTTCTTATCCCATTTAGGACCAAATTTCAACAAGTCTTTCTTCACACTTCTAAACATTCTTTATCCATTTCTAGGACTTGTAATCAATCAAATTCATTGTATTATAACATAATCTAACCCAAAATAACTTTATACAAGCCATTTACTAATTCAAAGCATTGGTTGTGGGTTCTTATTCTATTTGGGACCAGATTTCAATAAGTCTGTCTTCACACTTCTAAACATTCTTCATCCATCTCTAGGGCTTGTAATCAATCAAATTCATTGTATTATAACATATTCTAACCCAAAATAACTTTATACAATCCATTTACAGCCTCAAAGCATTGGTTGTGGGTTCTTATCCCATTTGGGACCAAATTTCAACAAGTCTTTCTTCACACTTCTAAACATTCTTCATCCATCTCTAGGGCTTGTAATCAATCAAATTTATTGTATTATAACATATTCTAACCCAAAATAACTTTATACAATCCATTTCCAGCCTCAAAGCATTGGTTGTGGGTTCTTATCCCATTTGGGACCATATTTCAACAAGTCTTTCTTCACACTTCTAAACATTCTTCATCCATCTCTAGCGCTTGTAATCAATCGAATTCATTGTCTTATAACATATTCTAACCCAAAATAACTTTATACAAGCCATTTACTGCCTCAAAGCATTGGTTGTGGGTTCTTATCCCATTTAGGACCAGATTTCAATAAGTCTGTCTTCACACTTCTAAACATTCTTCATCCATCTCTAGGGCTTGTAATCAATCAAATTCATTGTATTATAACATATTCTAACCCAAAATAACTTTATACAATCCATTTACAGCCTCAAAGCATTGGTTGTGGGTTCTTATCCCATTTGGGACCAAATTTCAACAAGTCTTTCTTCACAGTTCTAAACATTCTTCATCCATCTCTACGGCTTGTAATCAATCAAATTTATTGTATTATAACATATTCTAACCCAAAATAACTTTATACAATCCATTTCCAGCCTCAAAGCATTGGTTGTGGGTTCTTATCCCATTTGGGACCAAATATCAACAAGTCTTTCTTCACACTTCTAAAGATTCTTCATCCATCTCTAGCACTTGTAATCAATCAAATTCATTGTATTATAACATATTCTAACCCAAAATAACTTTATACAAGCCATTTACAGCTTCAAAGCATTGGTTGTGGGTTCTTATCCCATTTGGGACCAAATTTCAACAAGTCTTTCTTCAAACTTCTAAAGATTCTTCATCCATCTCTAGCGCTTGTAATCAATCAAATTCATTGTATTATAACATATTCTAACCCAAAATAACTTTATACAATCCATTTCCAGCCTCAAAGCATTGGTTGTGGGTTCTTATCCCATTTAGGACCAAATTTCAACAAGTCTTTCTTCACACTTCTAAACATTCTTCATCCATCTCTAGCGCTTGTAATCAATCGAATTCATTGTCTTTTAACATATTCTAACCCAAAATAACTTTATACAAGCCATTTACTGCCTCAAAGCATTGGTTGTGGGTTCTTATCCCATTTAGGACCAGATTTCAATAAGTCTGTCTTCACACTTCTAAACATTCTTCATCCATCTCTAGGGCTTGTAATCAATCAAATTCATTGTATTATAACATATTCTAACCCAAAATAACTTTATACAATCCATTTACAGCCTCAAAGCATTGGTTGTGGGTTCTTATCCCATTTGGGACCAAATTACAACAAGTCTTTCTTCACACTTCTAAACATTCTTCATCCATCTCTAGGGCTTGTAATCAATCAAATTTATTGTATTATAACATATTCTAACCCAAAATAACTTTATACAATCCATTTACTGCCTCAAAGCATTGGTTGTGGGTTCTTATCCCATTTGGGACCATATTTCAACAAGTCTTTCTTCACACTTCTAAACATTCTTCATCCATCTCTAGCGCTTGTAATCAATTGAATTCATTGTCTTATAACATATTCTAACCCAAAATAACTTTATACAAGCCATTTACTGCCTCAAAGCATTGGTTGTGGGTTCTTATCCCATTTAGGACCAGATTTCAATAAGTCTGTCTTCACACTTCTAAACATTCTTCATCCATCTCTAGGGCTTGTAATCAATCAAATTCATTGTATTATAACATATTCTAACCCAAAATAACTTTATACAATCCATTTACAGCCTCAAAGCATTGGTTGTGGGTTCTTATCCCATTTGGGACCAAATTTCAACAAGTCTTTCTTCACAGTTCTAAACATTCTTCATCCATCTCTACGGCTTGTAATCAATCAAATTTATTGTATTATAACATATTCTAACCCAAAATAACTTTATACAATCCATTTCCAGCCTCAAAGCATTGGTTGTGGGTTCTTATCCCATTTGGGACCAAATATCAACAAGTCTTTCTTCAAACTTCTAAAGATTCTTCACACTTCTAAAGATTCTTCATCCATCTCTAGCACTTGTAATCAATCAAATTCATTGTATTATAACATATTCTAACCCAAAATAACTTTATACAAGCCATTTACAGCTTCAAAGCATTGGTTGTGGGTTCTTATCCCATTTGGGACCAAATTTCAACAAGTCTTTCTTCAAACTTCTAAAGATTCTTCATCCATCTCTAGCGCTTGTAATCAATAAAATTCATTGTATTATAACATATTCTAACCCAAAATAACTTTATACAATCCATTTCCAGCCTCAAAGCATTGGTTGTGGGTTCTTATCCCATTTAGGACCAAATTTCAACAAGTCTTTCTTCACACTTCTAAACATTCTTTATCCATTTCTAGGACTTGTAATCAATCAAATTCATTGTATTATAACATAATCTAACCCAAAATAACTTTATACAAGCCATTTACTAATTCAAAGCATTGGTTGTGGGTTCTTATTCCATTTGGGACCAGATTTCAATAAGTCTTTCTTCACACTTCTAAACATTCTTCATCCATCTCTAGGACTTGTAATCAATCAAATTCATTGTATTATAACATAATATAACCGAAAATAACTTTATACAAGCCATTTACTGCCTCAAAGCATTGGTTGTGGGTTCTTATCCCATTTGGGACCAGATTTCAATAAGTCTTGCTTCACACTTCTAAACATTCTTCATCCATCTCTAGGACTTGTAATCAATCCAATTCATTGTATTATAACATATTCTAACCCAAAATAACTTTATACAAGCCATTTACTGCCTCAAAGCATTGGTTGTGGGTTCTTATCCCAGTTGGGACTAGATTTCAATAAGTCTTTCTTCACACTTCTAAACATTCTTCATCCATCTCTAGCACTTGTAATCAATCAAATTCATTGTATTATAAAATATTCTAACCCAAAATAACTTTATACAAGCCATTTACAGCTTCAAAGCATTGGTTGTGGGTTCTTATCCCATTTGGGACCAAATTTCAACAAGTCTTTCTTCAAACTTCTAAAGATTCTTCATCCATCTCTACCGCTTGTAATCAATCAAATTCATTGTATTATAACATATTCTAACCCAAAATAACTTTATACAATCCATTTCCAGCCTCAAAGCATTGGTTGTGGGTTCTTATCCCATTTAGGACCAAATTTCAACAAGTCTTTCTTCACACTTCTAAACATTCTTTATCCATTTCTAGGACTTGTAATCAATCAAATTCATTGTATTATAACATAATCTAACCCAAAATAACTTTATACAAGCCATTTACTAATTCAAAGCATTGGTTGTGGGTTCTTATTCCATTTGGGACAAGATTTCAATAAGTCTTTCTTCACACTTCTAAACATTCTTCATCCATCTCTAGGACTTGTAATCAATCAAATTCATTGTATTATAACATAATATAACCGAAAATAACTTTATACAAGCCATTTACTGCCTCAAAGCATTGGTTGTGGGTTCTTATCCCATTTGGGACCAGATTTCAATAAGTCTTGCTTCACACTTCTAAACATTCTTCATCCATCTCTAGGACTTGTAATCAATCCAATTCATTGTATTATAACATATTCTAATCCAAAATAACTTTATACAAGCCATTTACTGCCTCAAAGCATTGGTTGTGGGTTCTTATCCCATTTGGGACCATATTTCAACAAGTCTTTCTTCACACTTCTAAACATTCTTCATCCATCTCTAGCGCTTGTAATCAATCGAATTCATTGTCTTATAACATATTCTAACCCAAAATAACTTTATACAAGCCATTTACTGCCTCAAAGCATTGGTTGTGGGTTCTTATCCCATTTAGGACCAGATTTCAATAAGTCTGTCTTCACACTTCTAAACATTCTTCATCCATCTCTAGGGCTTGTAATCAATCAAATTCATTGTATTATAACATATTCTAACCCAAAATAACTTTATACAATCCATTTACAGCCTCAAAGCATTGGTTGTGGGTTCTTATCCCATTTGGGACCAAATTTCAACAAGTCTTTCTTCACAGTTCTAAACATTCTTCATCCATCTCTACGGCTTGTAATCAATCAAATTTATTGTATTATAACATATTCTAACCCAAAATAACTTTATACAATCCATTTCCTGCCTCAAAGCATTGGTTGTGGGTTCTTATCCCATTTGGGACCAGATTTCAATAAGTCTTGCTTCACACTTCTAAACATTCTTCATCCATCTCTAGGACTTGTAATCAATCCAATTCATTGTATTATAACATATTCTAATCCAAAATAACTTTATACAAGCCATTTACTGCCTCAAAGCATTGGTTGTGGGTACTTATCCCATTTGGGACTAGATTTCAATAAGTCTTTCTTCACACTTCTAAACATTCTTCATCCATCTCTAGCACTTGTAATCAATCAAATTCATTGTATTATAACATATTCTAACCCAAAATAACTTTATACAATCCATTTACAGACTCAAAGCATTGGTTGTGGGTTCTTATCCCATTTGGGACCAAATTTCAACAAGTCTTTCTTCACACTTCTAAAGATTCTTCATCCATCTCTAGCACTTGTAATCAATCAAATTCGTTGTATTATAACATATTTTAACCCAAAATAACTAGATACAAGCCATTTACAACCTCAAAGCATTGGTTGTGGGTTCTTATCCCACTTGTGACAAGATTTCAATAAGTCTTTCTTCACACTTCTAAACATTCGTCATCCATCTCTAGCGCTTGTAATCAATCAAATTCATTGTATTATAACATATTCTAACCCAAAATAACTTTATACAAGCCATTTACAGCTTCAAAGCATTGGTTGTGGGTTCTTATCCCATTTGGGACCAAATTTCAACAAGTCTTTCTTCACACTTCTAAACATTCTTTATCCATTTCTAGGACTTGTAATCAATCAAATTCATTGTATTATAACATAATCTAACCCAAAATAACTTTATACAAGCCATTTACTAATTCAAAGCATTGGTTGTGGGTTCTTATTCCATTTGGGACCAGATTTCAATAAGTCTTTCTTCACACTTCTAAACATTCTTCATCCATCTCTAGGACTTGTAATCAATCAAATTCATTGTATTATAACATAATATAACCGAAAATAACTTTATACAAGCCATTTACTGCCTCAAAGCATTGGTTGTGGGTTCTTATCCCATTTGGGACCAGATTTCAATAAGTCTTGCTTCACACTTCTAAACATTCTTCATCCATCTCTAGGACTTGTAATCAATTCAATTCATTGTATTATAACATATTCTAACCCAAAATAACTTTATATAAGCCATTTACTGCCTCAAAGCATTGGTTGTGGGTTCTTATCCCATTTGGGACTAGATTTCAATAAGTGTTTCTTCACACTTCTAAACATTCTTCATCCATCTCTAGCACTTGTAATCAATCAAATTCATTGTATTATAACATATTCTAACCCAAAATAACTTTATACAATCCATTTACAGACTCAAAGCATTGGTTGTGGGTTCTTATCCCATTTGGGACCAAATTTCAACAAGTCTTTCTTCACACTTCTAAAGATTCTTCATCCATCTCTAGCACTTGTAATCAATCAAATTCGTTGTATTATAACATATTTTAACCCAAAATAACTAGATACAAGCCATTTACAACCTCAAAGCATTGGTTGTGGGTTCTTATCCCACTTGTGACAAGATTTCAATAAGTCTTTCTTCACACTTCTAAACATTCTTCATCCATCTCTAGCGCTTGTAATCAATCAAATTCATTGTATTATAACATATTCTAACCCAAAATAACTTTATACAAGCCATTTACTGCCTCAAAGCATTGGTTGTGGGTTCTTATCCCATTTGGAACCAGATTTCAATAAGTCTGTCTTCACACTTCTAAACATTCTTCATCCATCTCTAGGGCTTGTAATCAATCAAATTCATTGTATTATAACATATTCTAACCCAAAATAACTTTATACAATCCATTTAAAGCCTCAAAGCATTGGTTGTGGGTTCTTATCCCATTTGGGACCAAATTTCAACAAGTCTTTCTTCACACTTCTAAACATTGTTCATCCATCCCTAGGGCTTTCAATCAATCAAATTCATTGTATTATAACATATTCTAACCCAAAATAACTTTATACAATCCATTTCAGGCTCAAAGCATTGGTTGTGGGTTCTTATCCCATTTGGGACCAAATTTCAACAAGTCTTTCTTCACACTTCTAAAGATTCTTCATCCATCCCTAGCACTTGTAATCAATCAAATTCATTGCATTATAACATATTCTAACCCAAAATATTTAGATACAAGCCATTTACAGCCTCAAAGCATTGGTTGTGGGTTCTTATCCCATTTGGGACCAGATTTCAATAAGTCTTTCTTCACACTTCTAAAAATTATTCATCCATCTCTAGGACTTGTAATCAATCAAATTCATTGAAATATAAAATATTCTAACCCAAAATAACTTTATACAAGCCATTTACTGGTTCAAAGCATTGGTTGTGGGTTTTTATCCCATTTGGGACCAGATTTCAATAAGTCTTTCTTCACACTTCTAAACATTCTTCATCCATCTCTAGCACTTGTAATCAATCAACTTCATTGTATTATAACATATTCTAACCCAAAGTAACTTTATACAAACCATTTACTGCCTCAAAGCATTGTCTGTGTGTTCTTATCCCATTTGGGACAAGATTTCAATAAGTCTTTCTTCACACTTCTAAACATTCTTCATCCATCTCTAGGACTTGTAATCAATCAAATTCATTGTATTATAACATAATCTAACCAAAATAACTTTATACAAGCCATTTACTGCTTCAAAGCATTGGTTGTGGGTTCTTATCCCATTTGGGACCACATTTTAATAAGTCTTTCTTCACACTTCTAAACATTCTTCATCCATTTCTAGGACTTGTAATCAATCAAATTCATTGTATTATAACATATTCTAACCCAAAATAACTTTATACAAGCCATATACTGCCTCAAAGCATTGGTTGTGGGTTCTTATTCCATTTGGGACCAGATTTCAATAAGTCTTTCTTCACACTTCTAAACATTCTTCATCCACCTCTAGGCCTTGTAATCAATCAACTTCATTGTATTATATCATATTCTAACCCAAAATAAATTTATACAATCCATTTACAGCCTCAAAGCATTGGTTGTGAGTTCTTATCCCATTTGGGACTAGATTTCAATAAGTCTTTCTTCACACTTCTAAACATTCTTCATTCATCTCTAACACTTGTAATCTATCAAATTTATTGTATTATAACATATTCTAACCCAAAATAACTTTATACAATCCATTTACAGCCTCAAAGAATTGGTTGTGGGTTCTTATCCCATTTTGGACCAAATTTCAACAAGTCTTCCTTCACACTTCTAAAGATTCTTCATCCATCTCTAGCACTTGTAATCAATCAAATTCATTGTATTATAACATATTCTAACCCAAAATAACAATATACAAGCCATTTACAGCCTCAAAGCATTGGTTGAGGTTCTTATCCCATTTAGGACCAGATTTCAACAAGTCTTTCTTCACACTTCTAAACATTCTTCATCCATCTCTAGGACTTGTAATCAATCAAATTCATTGTATTATAACATATTCTAACCCAAAATAACTTAATACAAGCCATTTACAACCTCAAAGCATTGGTCGTGGGTTCTTATCCCATTTGGGACCATATTTCAACAAGTCTTTCTTCACACTTCTAAACATTCTTCATCCATCTCTAGCGCTTGTAATCAATCGAATTCATTGTCTTATAACATATTCTAACCCAAAATAACTTTATACAAGCCATTTACTGCCTCAAAGCATTGGTTGTGGGTTCTTATCCCATTTAGGACTAGATTTCAATAAGTCTGTCTTCACACTTCTAAACATTCTTCATCCATCTCTAGGGCTTGTAATCAATCAAATTCATTGTATTATAACATATTCTAACCCAAAATAACTTTATACAATCCATTTACAGCCTCAAAGCATTGGTTGTGGGTTCTTATCCCATTTGGGACCAAATTTCAACAAGTCTTTCTTCACACTTCTAAACATTCTTCATCCATCTCTAGGGCTTGTAATCAATCAAATTTATTGTATTATAACATATTCTAACCCAAAATAACTTTATACAATCCATTTCCAGCCTCAAAGCATTGTTTGTGGGTTCTTATCCCATTTGGGACCATATTTCAACAAGTCTTTCTTCACACTTCTAAACATTCTTCATCCATCTCTAGCGCTTGTAATCAATCGAATTCATTGTCTTATAACATATTATAACCCAAAATAAATTTATACAAGCCATTTACTGCCTCAAAGCATTGGTTGTGGGTTCTTATCCCATTTAGGACCAGATTTCAATAAGTCTGTCTTCACACTTCTAAACATTCTTCATCCATCTCTAGGGCTTGTAATCAATCAAATTCATTGTATTATAACATATTCTAACCCAAAATAACTTTATACAATCCATTTACAGCCTCAAAGCATTGGTTGTGGGTTCTTATCCCATTTGGGACCAAATTTCAACAAGTCTTTCTTCACACTTCTAAACATTCTTCATCCATCTCTAGGGCTTGTAATCAATCAAATTTATTGTATTATAACATATTCTAACCCAAAATAACTTTATACAATCCATTTCCAGCCTCAAAGCATTGGTTGTGGGTTCTTATCCTATTTGGGACCATATTTCAACAAGTCTTTCTTCACACTTCTAAACATTCTTCATCCATCTCTAGCGCTTGTAATCAATCGAATTCATTGTCTTATAACATATTCTAACCCAAAATAACTTTATACAAGCCATTTACTGCCTCAAAGCATTGGTTGTGGGTTCTTATCCCATTTAGGACCAGATTTCAATAAGTCTGTCTTCACACTTCTAAACATTCTTCATCCATCTCTAGGGCTTGTAATCAATCAAATTCATTGTATTATAACATATTCTAACCCAAAATAACTTTATACAAGCCATTTACAGCCTCAAAGCATTGGTTGTGGGTTCTTATCCCATTTGGGACCAAATTTCAACAAGTCTTTCTTCACACTTCTAAACATTCTTCATCCATCTCTAGGGCTTGTAATCAATCAAATTTATTGTATTATAACATATTCTAACCCAAAATAACTTTATATAATCCATTTCCAGCCTCAAAGCATTGGTTGTGGGTTCTTATCCCATTTGGGACCAAATTTCAACAAGTCTTTCTTCACACTTCTAAAGATTCTTCATCCATCTCTAGCACTTGTAAACAATCAAATTCATTGTATTATAACATATTCTAACCCAAAATAACTTTATACAAGCCATTTACAGCTTCAAAGCATTGGTTGTGGGTTCTTATCCCATTTGGGACCAAATTTCAACAAGTCTTTCTTCAAACTTCTAAAGATTCATCATCCATCTCTAGCGCTTGTAATCAATCAAATTCATTGTCTTATAACATATTCTAACCCAAAATAACTTTATACAAGCCATTTACTGCCTCAAAGCATTGGTTGTGGGTTCTTATCCCATTTAGGACCAGATTTCAATAAGTCTTTCTTCACACTTCTAAACATTCTTCATTCATCTCTAACACTTGTAATCAATCAAATTTATTGTATTATAACATAATCTAACCCAAAATAACTTTATACAATCCATTTACAGCCACAAAGAATTGGTTGTGTGTTCTTATCCCATTTGGGACCAGATTTCAATAAGTCTTTCTTCACACTTCGAAACATTCTTCATCCATCTCTAGCAGTTGTAATCAATCAAATTCATTGTATTATAACATATTCTAACCCAAAATAACTTTATACAATCCATTTACAGCCTCAAAGCATTGGTTATGGGTTCTTATCCCATTTCGGACCAGATTTCAATAAGTCTTTCTTCACACTTCTAAACATTCTTCATCCATCTCTAGCGCTTGTAATTAATCGAATTCATTGTCTTATAACATATTCTAACCCAAAATAACTTTATACAAGCCATTTACTGCCTCAAAGCATTGGTTGTGGGTTCTTATCCCATTTAGGACCAGATTTCAATAAGTCTGTCTTCACACTTCTAAACATTCTTCATCCATCTCTAGGGCTTGTAATCAATCAAATTCATTGTATTATAACATATTCTAACCCAAAATAACTTTATACAATCCATTTACAGCCTCAAAGCATTGGTTGTGGGTTCTTATCCCATTTGGGACCATATTTCAACAAGTCTTTCTTCACACTTCTAAACATTCTTCATCCATCTCTAGCGCTTGTAATCAATCGAATTCATTGTCTTATAACATATTCTAACCAAAATAACTTTATACAAGCCATTTACTGCCTCAAAGCATTGGTTGTGGGTTCTTATCCCATTTAGGACCAGATTTCAATAAGTCTGTCTTCACACTTCTAAACATTCTTCATCCATCTCTAGGACTTGTAATCAATCAAATTCATTGTATTATAACATATTCTAACCCAAAATAACTTAATACAAGCCATTTACAACCTCAAAGCATTGGTCGTGGGTTCTTATCCCATTTGGGACCATATTTCAACAAGTCTTTCTTCACACTTCTAAACATTCTTCATCCATCTCTAGCGCTTGTAATCAATCGAATTCATTGTCTTATAACATATTCTAACCCAAAATAACTTTATACAAGCCATTTACTGCCTCAAAGCATTGGTTGTGGGTTCTTATCCCATTTAGGACTAGATTTCAATAAGTCTGTCTTCACACTTCTAAACATTCTTCATCCATCTCTAGGGCTTGTAATCAATCAAATTCATTGTATTATAACATATTCTAACCCAAAATAACTTTATACAATCCATTTACAGCCTCAAAGCATTGGTTGTGGGTTCTTATCCCATTTAGGACCATATTTCAATAAGTCTTTCTTCACACTTCTAAACATTCTTCATTCATCTCTAACACTTGTAATCAATCAAATTTATTGTATTATAACATAATCTAACCCAAAATAACTTTATACAATCCATTTACAGCCACAAAGAATTGGTTGTGTGTTCTTATCCCATTTGGGACCAGATTTCAATAAGTCTTTCTTCACACTTCGAAACATTCTTCATCCATCTCTAGCAGTTGTAATCAATCAAATTCATTGTATTATAACATATTCTAACCCAAAATAACTTTATACAATCCATTTACAGCCTCAAAGCATTGGTTATGGGTTCTTATCCCATTTCGGACCAGATTTCAATAAGTCTTTCTTCACACTTCTAAACATTCTTCATCCATCTCTAGCGCTTGTAATTAATCGAATTCATTGTCTTATAACATATTCTAACCCAAAATAACTTTATACAAGCCATTTACTGCCTCAAAGCATTGGTTGTGGGTTCTTATCCCATTTAGGACCAGATTTCAATAAGTCTGTCTTCACACTTCTAAACATTCTTCATCCATCTCTAGGGCTTGTAATCAATCAAATTCATTGTATTATAACATATTCTAACCCAAAATAACTTTATACAATCCATTTACAGCCTCAAAGCATTGGTTGTGGGTTCTTATCCCATTTGGGACCATATTTCAACAAGTCTTTCTTCACACTTCTAAACATTCTTCATCCATCTCTAGCGCTTGTAATCAATCGAATTCATTGTCTTATAACATATTCTAACCAAAATAACTTTATACAAGCCATTTACTGCCTCAAAGCATTGGTTGTGGGTTCTTATCCCATTTAGGACCAGATTTCAATAAGTCTGTCTTCACACTTCTAAACATTCTTCATCCATCTCTAGGACTTGTAATTAATCAAATTCATTGTATTATAACATATTCTAACCCAAAATAACTTAATACAAGCCATTTACAACCTCAAAGCATTGGTCGTGGGTTCTTATCCCATTTGGGACCATATTTCAACAAGTCTTTCTTCACACTTCTAAACATTCTTCATCCATCTCTAGCGCTTGTAATCAATCGAATTCATTGTCTTATAACATATTCTAACCCAAAATAACTTTATACAAGCCATTTACTGCCTCAAAGCATTGGTTGTGGGTTCTTATCCCATTTAGGACTAGATTTCAATAAGTCTGTCTTCACACTTCTAAACATTCTTCATCCATCTCTAGGGCTTGTAATCAATCAAATTCATTGTATTATAACATATTCTAACCCAAAATAACTTTATACAATCCATTTACAGCCTCAAAGCATTGGTTGTGGGTTCTTATCCCATTTGGGACCAAATTTCAACAAGTCTGTCTTCACACTTCTAAACATTCTTCATCCATCTCTAGGGCTTGTAATCAATCAAATTCATTGTATTATAACATATTCTAACCCAAAATAACTTTATACAAGCCATTTACAGCCTCAAAGCATTGGTTGTGGGTTCTTATCCCATTTGGGACCAAATTTCAACAAGTCTTTCTTCACACTTCTAAACATTCTTCATCCATCTCTAGGGCTTGTAATCAATCAAATTTATTGTATTATAACATATTCTAACCCAAAATAACTTTATATAATCCATTTCCAGCCTCAAAGCATTGGTTGTGGGTTCTTATCCCATTTGGGACCAAATTTCAACAAGTCTTTCTTCACACTTCTAAAGATTCTTCATCCATCTCTAGCACTTGTAAACAATCAAATTCATTGTATTATAACATATTCTAACCCAAAATAACTTTATACAAGCCATTTACAGCTTCAAAGCGTTGGTTGTGGGTTCTTATCCCATTTGGGACCAAATTTCAACAAGTCTTTCTTCAAACTTCTAAAGATTCATCATCCATCTCTAGCGCTTGTAATCAATCAAATTCATTGTCTTATAACATATTCTAACCCAAAATAACTTTATACAAGCCATTTACTGCCTCAAAGCATTGGTTGTGGGTTCTTATCCCATTTAGGACCAGATTTCAATAAGTCTTTCTTCACACTTCTAAACATTCTTCATTCATCTCTAACACTTGTAATCAATCAAATTTATTGTATTATAACATAATCTAACCCAAAATAACTTTATACAATCCATTTACAGCCACAAAGAATTGGTTGTGTGTTCTTATCCCATTTGGGACCAGATTTCAATAAGTCTTTCTTCACACTTCGAAACATTCTTCATCCATCTCTAGCAGTTGTAATCAATCAAATTTATTGTATTATAACATATTCTAACCCAAAATAACTTTATACAATCCATTTACAGCCTCAAAGCATTGGTTATGGGTTCTTATCCCATTTCGGACCAGATTTCAATAAGTCTTTCTTCACACTTCTAAACATTCTTCATCCATCTCTAGCGCTTGTAATCAATCGAATTCATTGTCTTATAACATATTCTAACCCAAAATAACTTTATACAAGCCATTTACTGCCTCAAAGCATTGGTTGTGGGTTCTTATCCCATTTAGGACCAGATTTCAATAAGTCTGTCTTCACACTTCTAAACATTCTTCATCCATCTCTAGGGCTTGTAATCAATCAAATTCATTGTATTATAACATATTCTAACCCAAAATAACTTTATACAATCCATTTACAGCCTCAAAGCATTGGTTGTGGGTTCTTATCCCATTTGGGACCATATTTCAACAAGTCTTTCTTCACACTTCTAAACATTCTTCATCCATCTCTAGCGCTTGTAATCAATCGAATTCATTGTCTTATAACATATTCTAACCAAAATAACTTTATACAAGCCATTTACTGCCTCAAAGCATTGGTTGTGGGTTCTTATCCCATTTAGGACCAGATTTCAATAAGTCTGTCTTCACACTTCTAAACATTCTTCATCCATCTCTAGGACTTGTAATCAATCAAATTCATTGTATTATAACATATTCTAATCCAAAATAACTTAATACAAGCCATTTACAACCTCAAAGCATTGGTCGTGGGTTCTTATCCCATTTGGGACCATATTTCAACAAGTCTTTCTTCACACTTCTAAACATTCTTCATCCATCTCTAGCGCTTGTAATCAATCGAATTCATTGTCTTATAACATATTCTAACCCAAAATAACTTTATACAAGCCATTTACTGCCTCAAAGCATTGGTTGTGGGTTCTTATCCCATTTAGGACTAGATTTCAATAAGTCTGTCTTCACACTTCTAAACATTCTTCATCCATCTCTAGGGCTTGTAATCAATCAAATTCATTGTATTATAACATATTCTAACCCAAAATAACTTTATACAATCCATTTACAGCCTCAAAGCATTGGTTGTGGGTTCTTATCCCATTTGGGACCAAATTTCAACAAGTCTTTCTTCACACTTCTAAACATTCTTCATCCATCTCTAGGGCTTGTAATCAATCAAATTTATTGTATTATAACATATTCTAACCCAAAATAACTTTATACAATCCATTTCCAGCCTCAAAGCATTGTTTGTGGGTTCTTATCCCATTTGGGACCATATTTCAACAAGTCTTTCTTCACACTTCTAAACATTCTTCATCCATCTCTAGCGCTTGTAATCAATCGAATTCATTGTCTTATAACATATTCTAACCCAAAATAACTTTATACAAGCCATTTACTGCCTCAAAGCATTGGTTGTGGGTTCTTATCCCATTTAGGACCAGATTTCAATAAGTCTGTCTTCACACTTCTAAACATTCTTCATCCATCTCTAGGGCTTGTAATCAATCAAATTCATTGTATTATAACATATTCTAACCCAAAATAACTTTATACAAGCCATTTACAGCCTCAAAGCATTGGTTGTGGGTTCTTATGCCATTTGGGACCAAATTTCAACAAGTCTTTCTTCACACTTCTAAACATTCTTCATCCATCTCTAGGGCTTGTAATCAATCAAATTTATTGTATTATAACATATTCTAACCCAAAATAACTTTATATAATCCATTTCCAGCCTCAAAGCATTGGTTGTGGGTTCTTATCCCATTTGGGACCAAATTTCAACAAGTCTTTCTTCACACTTCTAAAGATTCTTCATCCATCTCTAGCACTTGTAATCAATCAAATTCATTGTATTATAACATATTCTAACCCAAAATAACTTTATACAAGCCATTTACAGCTTCAAAGCATTGGTTGTGGGTTCTTATCCCATTTGGGACCAAATTTCAACAAGTCTTTCTTCAAACTTCTAAAGATTCTTCATCCATCTCTAGCGTTTGTAATCAATCAAATTCATTGTCTTATAACATATTCTAACCCAAAATAACTTTATACAAGCCATTTACTGCTTCAAAGCATTGGTTGTGGGTTCTTATCCCATTTAGGACCAGATTTCAATAAGTCTTTCTTCACACTTCGAAACATTCTTCATCCATCTCTAGCAGTTGTAATCAATCAAATTCATTGTATTATAACATATTCTAACCCAAAATAACTTTATACAATCCATTTACAGCCTCAAAGCATTGGTTGTGGGTTCTTATCCCATTTCGGACCAGATTTCAATAAGTCTTTCTTCACACTTCTAAACATTCTTCATCCATGTCTAGCACTTGTAATCAATCAAATTCATTGTATTATAACATATTCTAACCCAAAATAACTTTATACAAGCCATTTACTGCCTCAAAGCTTTGGTTGTGGGTTCTTATCCCATTTGGGACCAGATTTCAATAAGTCTTTCTTCACACTTCTGAACATTCTTCATCCATCTCTAGCACTTGTAATCAATCAAATTCATTGTATTATAACATATTCTAACCCAAAATATCTTAATACAAGCCATTTACAATCTCAAAGCATTGGTCGTGGGTTCTTATCCCATTTGGGACCATATTTCAACAAGTCTTTCTTCACACTTCTAAACATTCTTCATCCATCTCTAGCGCTTGTAATCAATCGAATTCATTGTCTTATAACATATTCTAACCCAAAATAAATTTATACAAGCCATTTACTGCCTGAAAGCATTGGTTGTGGGTTCTTATCCCATTTAGGACCAGATTTTAATAAGTTTGTCTTCACACTTCTAAACATTCTTCATCCATCTCTAGGGCTTGTAATCAATCAAATTCATTGTATTATAACATATTCTAACCCAAAATAACTTTATACAATCCATTTACAGCCTCAAAGCATTGGTTGTGGGTTCTTATCCCATTTGGGACCAAATTTCAACAAGTCTTTCTTCACACTTTTAAACATTCTTCATCCATCTCTAGGGCTTGTAATCAATCAAATTTATTGTATTATAACATATCCTAACCCAAAATAACTTTATACAATCCATTTCCAGCCTCAAAGCATTGGTTGTGGGTTCTTATCCCATTTGGGACCATATTTCAACAAGTCTTTCTTCACACTTCTAAACATTCTTCATCCATCTCTAGCGCTTGTAATCAATCGAATTCATTGTCTTATAACATATTATAACCCAAAATAACTTTATACAAGCCATTTACTGCCTCAAAGCATTGGTTGTGGGTTCTTATCCCATTTAGGACCAGATTTCAATAAGTCTGTCTTCACACTTCTAAACATTCTTCATCCATCTCTAGGGCTTGTAATCAATGAAATTCATTGTATTATAACATATTCTAACCCAAAATAACTTTATACAATCCATTTACAGCCTCAAAGCATTGGTTGTGGGTTCTTATCCCATTTGGGACCATATTTCAACAAGTCTTTCTTCACACTTCTAAACATTCTTCATCCATCTCTAGCGCTTGTAATCAATCGAATTCATTGTCTTATAACATATTCTAACCAAAATAACTTTATACAAGCCATTTACTGCCTCAAAGCATTGGTTGTGGGTTCTTATCCCATTTAGGACCAGATTTCAATAAGTCTGTCTTCACACTTCTAAACATTCTTCATCCATCTCTAGGACTTGTAATCAATCAAATTCATTGTATTATAACATATTCTAACCCAAAATAACTTTCTACAAGCCATTTACTGCCTCAAAGCATTGGTTGCGGGTTCTTATCCCATTTGGGACAAGATTTCAATAAGTCTTTCTTCACACTTCTAAACATTCTTCATCCATCTCTAGGACTTGTAATCAATCAAATTAAGTGTATTATAACATATTCTAACCCAAAATAACGTTATACAAGCCATTTACTGCCTCAAAGCATTGGTTGTGGGTTCTTATCCCATTTGGGACTAGATTTCAATAAGTCTTTCTTTACACTTCTAAACATTCTTCATTCATCTCTAACACTTGTAATCAATCAAATTTATTGTATTATAACATAATCTAACCCAAAATAACTTTATACAATCCATTTACAGCCACAAAGAATTGGTTGTGTGTTCTTATCCCATTTGGGACCAGATTTCAATAAGTCTTTCTTCACACTTCGAAACATTCTTCATCCATCTCTAGCAGTTGTAATCAATCAAATTCATTGTATTATAACATATTCTAACCCAAAATAACTTTATACAATCCATTTACAGCCTCAAAGCATTGGTTATGGGTTCTTATCCCATTTCGGACCAGATTTCAATAAGTCTTTCTTCACACTTCTAAACATTCTTCATCCATGTCTAGCACTTGTAATCAATCAAATTCATTGTATTATAACATATTCTAACCCAAAATAACTTTATACAAGCCATTTACTGCCTCAAAGCATTGGTTGTGGGTTCTTATCCTATTTGGGACCAGATTTCAATAAGTCTTTCTTCACACTTCTGAACATTCTTCATCCATCTCTAACACTTGTAATCAATCAAATTCATTGTATTATAACATATTATAACCCAAAATAACTTTGTACAATCCATTTACAGCCTCAAAGCATTGGTTGTGGGTTCTTATCCCATTTGGGACAAATATTTCAACAAGTCTTTCTTCACACTTCTAAAGATTCTTTATCCATCTGTAGCACTTGTAATCAATCAAATTTATTGTACTATAACATATTCTAACCCAAAATAACTTTATACAAGCCATTTAATGCCTCAAAGCATTGGTTGTGGGTTCTTATCCTATTTAGGACCAGATTTCAATAAGTCTCTCTTCACACTTCTAAACATTCTTCATCCATCTCTAGGGCTTGTAATCAATCAAATTCATTGTATTATAACATATTCTAACCCAAAATAACTTTATTAAATCTATTTACAGCCTCAAAGCATTGGTTTTGGGTTCTTATCCCATTTAGGACCAAATTTCAACAAGTCTTTCTTCACACTTCTAAAGATTCTTCATCCATCTCTAGCACTTGTAATCAATCAAATTCATTGTATTATATCATATTCTAACCGAAAGTAACTTTATACAAGCCATTTACAACCTCAAAGCATTGGTTGTGGGTTCTTATCCCATTTTGGACCAGATTTCAACAAGTCTGTCTTCACACTTCTAAACATTATTCATCCATCTCTAGGACTTGTAATCAATCAAATTAAGTGTATTATAACATATTCTAACCCAAAATAACTTTATACAAGCCATTTACTGCCTCAAAGCATTGGTTGTGGGTTCTTATCCCATTTGGGACTAGATTTCAATAAGTCTTTCTTCACACTTCTAAACATTCTTCATTCATCTCTAGCACTTGTAATCAATCAAATTTATTGTATTATAACATATTCTAACCCAAAATAACTTTATACAATCCATTTACAGCCACAAAGAATTGGTTGTGGGTTCTTATCCCATTTCGGACCAGATTTCAATAAGTCTTTCTTCACACTTCTAAACATTCTTCATCCATGTCTAGCACTTATAATCAATCAAATTCATTTTATTATAACATATTCTAACCCAAAATAACTTTATACAAGCCATTTACTGCCTCAAAGCATTGGTTGTGGGTTCTTATCCCATTTGGGACCAAATTTCAATAAGTCTTTCTTCACACTTCTGAACATTCTTCATCCATCTCTAGCACTTGTAATCAATCAAATTCATTGTATTATAACATATTCTAACCCAAAATAACTTTATACAATCCATTTACAGCCTCAAAGCATTGGTTGTGGGTTCTTATCCCATTTAGGACCAAATTTCAACAAGTCTTTCTTCACACTTCTAAACATTCTTCATCCATCTCTAGGGCTTGTAATCAATCAAATTTATTGTATTATAACATATTCTAACCCAAAATAACTTTATACAATCCATTTCCAGCCTCAAAGCATTGTTTGTGGGTTCTTATCCCATTTGGGACCATATTTCAACAAGTCTTTCTTCACACTTCTAAACATTCTTCATCCATCTCTAGCGCTTGTAATCAATCGAATTCATTGTCTTATAACATATTCTAACCCAAAATAACTTTATACAAGCCATTTACTGCCTCAAAGCATTGGTTGTGGGTTCTTATCCCATTTAGGACCAGATTTCAATAAGTCTGTCTTCACACTTCTAAACATTCTTTATCCATCTCTAGGGCTTGTAATCAATCAAATTCATTGTATTATAACATATTCTAACCCAAAATAACTTTATACAAGCCATTTACAGCCTCAAAGCATTGGTTGTGGGTTCTTATCCCATTTGGGACCAAATTTCAACAAGTCTTTCTTCACACTTCTAAACATTCTTCATCCATCTCTAGGGCTTGTAATCAATCAAATTTATTGTATTATAACATATTCTAACCCAAAATAACTTTATATAATCCATTTCCAGCCTCAAAGCATTGGTTGTGGGTTCTTATCCCATTTGGGACCAAATTTCAACAAGTCTTTCTTCACACTTCTAAAGATTCTTCATCCATCTCTAGCACTTGTAATCAATCAAATTCATTGTATTATAACATATTCTAACCCAAAATAACTTTATACAAGCCATTTACAGCTTCAAAGCATTGGTTGTGGGTTCTTATCCCATTTGGGACCAAATTTCAACAAGTCTTTCTTCAAACTTCTAAAGATTCTTCATCCATCTCTAGCGTTTGTAATCAATCAAATTCATTGTCTTATAACATATTCTAACCCAAAATAACTTTATACAAGCCATTTACTGCCTCAAAGCATTGGTTGTGGTTTCTTATCCCATTTAGGACCAAATTTCAATAAGTCTTTCTTCACATTTCTAAACATTCTTCATTCATCTCTAACACTTGTAATCAATCAAATTTATTGTATTATAACATAATCTAACCCAAAATAACTTTATACAATCCATTTACAGCCACAAAGAATTGGTTGTGTGTTCTTATCCCATTTGGGACCATATTTCAATAAGTCTTTCTTCACACTTCGAAACATTCTTCATCCATCTCTAGCAGTTGTAATCAATCAAATTCATTGTATTATAACATATTCTAACCCAAAATAACTTTATACAATCCATTTACAGCCTCAAAGCATTGGTTGTGGGTTCTTATCCCATTTCGGACCAGATTTCAATAAGTCTTTCTTCACACTTCTAAACATTCTTCATCCATGTCTAGCACTTGTAATCAATCAAATTTATTGTATTATAACATATTCTAACCCAAAATAACTTTATACAAGCCATTTACTGCCTCAAAGCATTGGTTGTGGGTTCTTATCCCATTTGGGACCAGATTTCAATAAGTCTTTCTTCACACTTCTGAACATTCTTCATCCATCTCTAGCACTTGTAATCAATCAAATTCATTGTATTATAACATATTCTAACCCAAAATAACTTTATACAATCCATTTACAGCCTCAAAGCATTGGTTGTGGGTTCTTATCCCATTTGGGACCAAATTTCAACAAGTCTTTCTTCACACTTCTAAACATTCTTCATCCATCTCTAGGACTTGTAATCAATCAAATTTATTGTATTATAACATATTCTAACCCAAAATAACTTTATACAATCCATTTCCAGCCTCAAAGCATTGTTTGTGGGTTCTTATCCCATTTGGGACCATATTTCAACAAGTCTTTCTTCACACTTCTAAACATTCTTCATCCATCTCTAGCGCTTGTAATCAATCGAATTCATTGTCTTATAACATATTCTAACCCAAAATAACTTTATACAAGCCATTTACTGCCTCAAAGCATTGGTTGTGGGTTCTTATCCCATTTAGGACCAGATTTCAATAAGTCTGTCTTCACACTTCTAAACATTCTTTATCCATCTCTAGGGCTTGTAATCAATCAAATTCATTGTATTATAACATATTCTAACCCAAAATAACTTTATACAAGCCATTTACAGCCTCAAAGCATTGGTTGTGGGTTCTTATCCCATTTGGGACCAAATTTCAACAAGTCTTTCTTCACACTTCTAAACATTCTTCATCCATCTCTAGGGCTTGTAATCAATCAAATTTATTGTATTATAACATATTCTAACCCAAAATAACTTTATATAATCCATTTCCAGCCTCAAAGCATTGGTTGTGGGTTCTTATCCCATTTGGGACCAAATTTCAACAAGTCTTTCTTCACACTTCTAAAGATTCTTCATCCATCTCTAGCACTTGTAATCAATCAAATTCATTGTATTATAACATATTCTAACCCAAAATAACTTTATACAAGCCATTTACAGCTTCAAAGCATTGGTTGTGGGTTCTTATCCCATTTGGGACCAAATTTCAACAAGTCTTTCTTCAAACTTCTAAAGATTCTTCATCCATCTCTAGCGTTTGTAATCAATCAAATTCATTGTCTTATAACATATTCTAACCCAAAATAACTTTATACAAGCCATTTACTGCCTCAAAGCATTGGTTGTGGGTTCTTATCCCATTTAGGACCAGATTTCAATAAGTCTGTCTTCACACTTCTAAACATTCTTTATCCATCTCTAGGGCTTGTAATCAATCAAATTCATTGTATTATAACATATTCTAACCCAAAATAACTTTATACAAGCCATTTACAGCCTCAAAGCATTGGTTGTGGGTTCTTATCCCATTTGGGACCAAATTTCAACAAGTCTTTCTTCACACTTCTAAACATTCTTCATCCATCTCTAGGGCTTGTAATCAATCAAATTTATTGTATTATAACATATTCTAACCCAAAATAACTTTATATAATCCATTTCCAGCCTCAAAGCATTGGTTGTGGGTTCTTATCCCATTTGGGACCAAATTTCAACAAGTCTTTCTTCACACTTCTAAAGATTCTTCATCCATCTCTAGCACTTGTAATCAATCAAATTCATTGTATTATAACATATTCTAACCCAAAATAACTTTATACAAGCCATTTACAGCTTCAAAGCATTGGTTGTGGGTTCTTATCCCATTTGGGACCAAATTTCAACAAGTCTTTCTTCAAACTTCTAAAGATTCTTCATCCATCTCTAGCGTTTGTAATCAATCAAATTCATTGTCTTATAACATATTCTAACCCAAAATAACTTTATACAAGCCATTTACTGCCTCAAAGCATTGGTTGTGGGTTCTTATCCCATTTAGGACCAAATTTCAATAAGTCTTTCTTCACATTTCTAAACATTCTTCATTCATCTCTAACACTTGTAATCAATCAAATTTATTGTATTATAACATAATCTAACCCAAAATAACTTTATACAATCCATTTACAGCCACAAAGAATTGGTTGTGTGTTCTTATCCCATTTGGGACCAGATTTCAATAAGTCTTTCTTCACACTTCGAAACATTCTTCATCCATCTCTAGCAGTTGTAATCAATCAAATTCATTGTATTATAACATATTCTAACCCAAAATAACTTTATACAATCCATTTACAGCCTCAAAGCATTGGTTGTGGGTTCTTATCCCATTTCGGACCAGATTTCAATAAGTCTTTCTTCACACTTCTAAACATTCTTCATCCATGTCTAGCACTTGTAATCAATCAAATTCATTGTATTATAACATATTCTAACCCAAAATAACTTTATACAAGCCATTTACTGCCTCAAAGCATTGGTTGTGGGTTCTTATCCCATTTGGGACCAGATTTCAATAAGTCTTTCTTCACACTTCTGAACATTCTTCATCCATCTCTAGCACTTGTAATCAATCAAATTCATTGTATTATAACATATTCTAACCCAAAATAACTTTATACAAGCCATTTACTGCCTCAAAGCATTGGTTGTGGGTTCTTATCCCATTTAGGACCAGATTTCAATAAGTCTGTCTTCACACTTCTAAACATTCTTTATCCATCTCTAGGGCTTGTAATCAATCAAATTCATTGTATTATAACATATTCTAACCCAAAATAACTTTATACAAGCCATTTACAGCCTCAAAGCATTGGTTGTGGGTTCTTATCCCATTTGGGACCAAATTTCAACAAGTCTTTCTTCACACTTCTAAACATTCTTCATCCATCTCTAGGGCTTGTAATCAATCAAATTTATTGTATTATAACATATTCTAACCCAAAATAACTTTATATAATCCATTTCCAGCCTCAAAGCATTGGTTGTGGGTTCTTATCCCATTTGGGACCAAATTTCAACAAGTCTTTCTTCACACTTCTAAAGATTCTTCATCCATCTCTAGCACTTGTAATCAATCAAATTCATTGTATTATAACATATTCTAACCCAAAATAACTTTATACAAGCCATTTACAGCTTCAAAGCATTGGTTGTGGGTTCTTATCCCATTTGGGACCAAATTTCAACAAGTCTTTCTTCAAACTTCTAAAGATTCTTCATCCATCTCTAGCGTTTGTAATCAATCAAATTCATTGTCTTATAACATATTCTAACCCAAAATAACTTTATACAAGCCATTTACTGCCTCAAAGCATTGGTTGTGGGTTCTTATCCCATTTAGGACCAAATTTCAATAAGTCTTTCTTCACATTTCTAAACATTCTTCATTCATCTCTAACACTTGTAATCAATCAAATTTATTGTATTATAACATAATCTAACCCAAAATAACTTTATACAATCCATTTACAGCCACAAAGAATTGGTTGTGTGTTCTTATCCCATTTGGGACCAGATTTCAATAAGTCTTTCTTCACACTTCGAAACATTCTTCATCCATCTCTAGCAGTTGTAATCAATCAAATTCATTGTATTATAACATATTCTAACCCAAAATAACTTTATACAATCCATTTACAGCCTCAAAGCATTGGTTGTGGGTTCTTATCCCATTTCGGACCAGATTTCAATAAGTCTTTCTTCACACTTCTAAACATTCTTCATCCATGTCTAGCACTTGTAATCAATCAAATTCATTGTATTATAACATATTCTAACCCAAAATAACTTTATACAAGCCATTTACTGCCTCAAAGCATTGGTTGTGGGTTCTTATCCCATTTGGGACCAGATTTCAATAAGTCTTTCTTCACACTTCTGAACATTCTTCATCCATCTCTAGCACTTGTAATCAATCAAATTCATTGTATTATAACATATTCTAACCCAAAATAACTTTATACAATCCATTTACAGCCTCAAAGCATTGGTTGTGGGTTCTTATCCCATTTGGGACCAAATTTCAACAAGTCTTTCTTCACACTTCTAAACATTCTTCATCCATCTCTAGGGCTTGTAATCAATCAAATTTATTGTATTATAACATATTCTAACCCAAAATAACTTTATACAATCCATTTCCAGCCTCAAAGCATTGTTTGTGGGTTCTTATCCCATTTGGGACCATATTTCAACAAGTCTTTCTTCACACTTCTAAACATTCTTCATCCATCTCTAGCGCTTGTAATCAATCGAATTCATTGTCTTATAACATATTCTAACCCAAAATAACTTTATACAAGCCATTTACTGCCTCAAAGCATTGGTTGTGGGTTCTTATCCCATTTAGGACCAGATTTCAATAAGTCTGTCTTCACACTTCTAAACATTCTTTATCCATCTCTAGGGCTTGTAATCAATCAAATTCATTGTATTATAACATATTCTAACCCAAAATAACTTTATACAAGCCATTTACAGCCTCAAAGCATTGGTTGTGGGTTCTTATCCCATTTGGGACCAAATTTCAACAAGTCTTTCTTCACACTTCTAAACATTCTTCATCCATCTCTAGGGCTTGTAATCAATCAAATTTATTGTATTATAACATATTCTAACCCAAAATAACTTTATATAATCCATTTCCAGCCTCAAAGCATTGGTTGTGGGTTCTTATCCCATTTGGGACCAAATTTCAACAAGTCTTTCTTCACACTTCTAAAGATTCTTCATCCATCTCTAGCACTTGTAATCAATCAAATTCATTGTATTATAACATATTCTAACCCAAAATAACTTTATACAAGCCATTTACAGCTTCAAAGCATTGGTTGTGGGTTCTTATCCCATTTGGGACCAAATTTCAACAAGTCTTTCTTCAAACTTCTAAAGATTCTTCATCCATCTCTAGCGTTTGTAATCAATCAAATTCATTGTCTTATAACATATTCTAACCCAAAATAACTTTATACAAGCCATTTACTGCCTCAAAGCATTGGTTGTGGGTTCTTATCCCATTTAGGACCAAATTTCAATAAGTCTTTCTTCACATTTCTAAACATTCTTCATTCATCTCTAACACTTGTAATCAATCAAATTTATTGTATTATAACATAATCTAACCCAAAATAACTTTATACAATCCATTTACAGCCACAAAGAATTGGTTGTGTGTTCTTATCCCATTTGGGACCAGATTTCAATAAGTCTTTCTTCACACTTCGAAACATTCTTCATCCATCTCTAGCAGTTGTAATCAATCAAATTCAATGTATTATAACATATTCTAACCCAAAATAACTTTATACAATCCATTTACAGCCTCAAAGCATTGGTTGTGGGTTCTTATCCCATTTCGGACCAGATTTCAATAAGTCTTTCTTCACACTTCTAAACATTCTTCATCCATGTCTAGCACTTGTAATCAATCAAATTCATTGTATTATAACATATTCTAACCCAAAATAACTTTATACAAGCCATTTACTGCCTCAAAGCATTGGTTGTGGGTTCTTATCCCATTTGGGACCAGATTTCAATAAGTCTTTCTTCACACTTCTGAACATTCTTCATCCATCTCTAGCACTTGTAATCAATCAAATTCATTGTATTATAACATATTCTAACCCAAAATATCTTAATACAAGCCATTTACAACCTCAAAGCATTGGTCGTGGGTTCTTATCCCATTTGGGACCATATTTCAACAAGTCTTTCTTCACACTTCTAAACATTCTTCATCCATCTCTAGCGCTTGTAATCAATCGAATTCATTGTCTTATAACATATTCTAACCCAAAATAACTTTATACAAGCCATTTACTGCCTGAAAGCATTGGTTGTGGGTTCTTATCCCATTTAGGACCAGATTTTAATAAGTCTGTCTTCACACTTCTAAACATTCTTCATCCATCTCTAGGGCTTGTAATCAATCAAATTCATTGTATTATAACATATTCTAACCCAAAATAACTTTATACAATCCATTTACAGCCTCAAAGCATTGGTTGTGGGTTCTTATCCCATTTGGGACCAAATTTCAACAAGTCTTTCTTCACACTTCTAAACATTCTTCATCCATCTCTAGGGCTTGTAATCAATCAAATTTATTGTATTATAACATATTCTAACCCAAAATAACTTTATACAATCCATTTCCAGCCTCAAAGCATTGGTTGTGGGTTCTTATCCCATTTGGGACCATATTTCAACAAGTCTTTCTTCACACTTCTAAACATTCTTCATCCATCTCTAACGCTTGTAATCAATCGAATTCATTGTCTTATAACATATTCTAACCCAAAATAACTTTATACAAGCCATTTACTGCCTCAAAGCATTGGTTGTGGGTTCTTATCCCATTTAGGACCAGATTTCAATAAGTCTGTCTTCACACTTCTAAACATTCTTCATCCATCTCTAGGGCTTGTAATCAATGAAATTCATTGTATTATAACATATTCTAACCCCAAATAACTTTATACAATCCATTTACAGCCTCAAAGCATTGGTTGTGGGTTCTTATCCCATTTGGGACCATATTTCAACAAGTCTTTCTTCACACTTCTAAACATTCTTCATCCATCTCTAGCGCTTGTAATCAATCGAATTCATTGTCTTATAACATATTCTAACCAAAATAACTTTATACAAGCCATTTACTGCCTCAAAGCATTGGTTGTGGGTTCTTATCCCATTTAGGACCAGATTTCAATAAGTCTGTCTTCACACTTCTAAACATTCTTCATCCATCTCTAGGACTTGTAATCAATCAAATTCATTGTATTATAACATATTCTAACCCAAAATAACTTTCTACAAGCCATTTACTGCCTCAAAGCATTGGTTGCGGGTTCTTATCCCATTTGGGACAAGATTTCAATAAGTCTTTCTTCACACTTCTAAACATTCTTCATCCATCTCTAGGACTTGTAATCAATCAAATTAAGTGTATTATAACATATTCTAACCCAAAATAACGTTATACAAGCCATTTACTGCCTCAAAGCATTGGTTGTGGGTTCTTATCCCATTTGGGACTAGATTTCAATAAGTCTTTCTTCACACTTCTAAACATTCTTCATTCATCTCTAACACTTGTAATCAATCAAATTTATTGTATTATAACATAATCTAACCCAAAATAACTTTATACAATCCATTTACAGCCACAAAGAATTGGTTGTGTGTTCTTATCCCATTTGGGACCAGATTTCAATAAGTCTTTCTTCACACTTCGAAACATTCTTCATCCATCTCTAGCAGTTGTAATCAATCAAATTCATTGTATTATAACATATTCTAACCCAAAATAACTTTATACAATCCATTTACAGCCTCAAAGCATTGGTTATGGGTTCTTATCCCATTTCGGACCAGATTTCAATAAGTCTTTCTTCACACTTCTAAACATTCTTCATCCATGTCTAGCACTTGTAATCAATCAAATTCATTGTATTATAACATATTCTAACCCAAAATAACTTTATACAAGCCATTTACTGCCTCAAAGCATTGGTTGTGGGTTCTTATCCCATTTGGGACCAGATTTCAATAAGTCTTTCTTCACACTTCTGAACATTCTTCATCCATCTCTAACACTTGTAATCAATCAAATTCATTGTATTATAACATATTATAACCCAAAATAACTTTGTACAATCCATTTACAGCCTCAAAGCATTGGTTGTGGGTTCTTATCCCATTTGGGACAAATATTTCAACAAGTCTTTCTTCACACTTCTAAAGATTCTTTATCCATCAGTAGCACTTGTAATCAATCAAATTTATTGTACTATAACATATTCTAACCCAAAATAACTTTATACAAGCCATTTAATGCCTCAAAGCATTGGTTGTGGGTTCTTATCCCATTTAGGACCAGATTTCAATAAGTCTCTCTTCACACTTCTAAACATTCTTCATCCATCTCTAGGGCTTGTAATCAATCAAATTCATTGTATTATAACATATTCTAACCCAAAATAACTTTATTAAATCTATTTACAGCCTCAAAGCATTGGTTTTGGGTTCTTATCCCATTTAGGACCAAATTTCAACAAGTCTTTCTTCACACTTCTAAAGATTCTTCATCCATCTCTAGCACTTGTAATCAATCAAATTCATTGTATTATATCATATTCTAACCGAAAGTAACTTTATACAAGCCATTTACAACCTCAAAGCATTGGTTGTGGGTTCTTATCCCATTTTGGACCAGATTTCAACAAGTCTGTCTTCACACTTCTAAACATTATTCATCCATCTCTAGGACTTGTAATCAATCAAATTCAGTGTATTATAACATATTCTAACCCAAAATAACTTTATACAAGCCATTTACTGCCTCAAAGCATTGGTTGTGGGTTCTTATCCCATTTGGGACTAGATTTCAATAAGTCTTTCTTCACACTTCTAAACATTCTTCATTCATCTCTAGCACTTGTAATCAATCAAATTTATTGTATTATAACATATTCTAACCCAAAATAACTTTATACAATCCATTTACAGCCACAAAGAATTGGTTGTGGGTTCTTATCCCATTTCGGACTAGATTTCAATAAGTCTTTCTTCACACTTCTAAACATTCTTCATCCATGTCTAGCACTTGTAATCAATCAAATTCATTTTATTATAACATATTCTAACCCAAAATAACTTTATACAAGCCATTTACTGCCTCAAAGCATTGGTTGTGGGTTCTTATCCCATTTGGGACCAGATTTCAATAAGTCTTTCTTCACACTTCTGAACATTCTTCATCCATCTCTAGCACTTGTAATCAATCAAATTCATTGTATTATAACATATTATAACCCAAAATAACTTTGTACAATCCATTTACAGCCTCAAAGCATTGGTTGTGGGTTCTTATCCCATTTGGGACAAAAATTTCAACAAGTCTTTCTTCACACTTCTAAAGATTCTTTATCCATCTCTAGCACTTGTAATCAATCAAATTTATTGTACTATAACATATTCTAACCCAAAATAACTATATACAAGCCATTTAATGCCTCAAAGCATTGGTTGTGGGTTCTTATCCCATTTAGGACCAGATTTCAATAAGTCTCTCTTCACACTTCTAAACATTCTTCATCCATCTCTAGGGCTTGTAATCAATCAAATTCATTGTATTATAACATATTCTAACCCAAAATAACTTTATTAAATCTATTTACAGCCTCAAAGCATTGGTTTTGGGTTCTTATCCCATTTAGGACCAAATTTCAACAAGTCTTTCTTCACACTTCTAAAGATTCTTCATCCATCTCTAGCACTTGTAATCAATCAAACTCATTGTATTATATCATATTCTAACCGAAAGTAACTTTATACAAGCCATTTACAACCTCAAAGCATTGGTTGTGGGTTCTTATCCCATTTTGGACCAGATTTCAACAAGTCTGTCTTCACACTTCTAAACATTATTCATCCATCTCTAGGACTTGTAATCAATCAAATTCAGTGTATTATAACATATTCTAACTCAAAATAACTTTATACAAGCCATTTACTGCCTCAAAGCATTGGTTGTGGGTTCTTATCCCATTTGGGACTAGATTTCAATAAGTCTTTCTTCACACTTCTGAACATTCTTCATCCATCTCTAGGACTTGTAATCAATCAAATTCATTGTATTATAACATGTTCTAACCCAAAATAACTTTATACAATCCATTTACAGCCACAAAGAATTGGTTGTGGGTTCTTATCCCATTTTGGACTAAATTTCAACAAGTCTTTCTTCACACTTCTAAAGATTCTTCATCCATCTCCAGCACTTGTAATCAATCAAATTCATTGTATTATAACATATTCTAACCCAAAGTAACTTTATACAAGCCATTTACTGCCTCAAAGCATTGGTTGTGGCTTCTTGACCCATTTGGGACCAGATTTCAATAAGCCTTTCTTCACACTTCTGAACATTCTTCATCCATCTCTAGCACTTGTAATCAATCAAATTCATTGTATTATAACATATTCTAACCCAAAATAACTTTATACAATCCATTTACAGCCTCAAAGCATTGGTTGTGGGTTCTTATACCATTTGGGACCAAATTTCAACAAGTCTTTCTTCACACTTCTAAAGATTCTTTATCCATCTCTAGCACTTGTAATCAATCAAATTTATTGTATTATAACATATTCTAACCCAAAATTACTTTATACAAGCCATTTACTGCCCAAAGCATTGGTTGTGGGTTCTTATCCCATTTGGGACCAGATTTTAATAAGGCTCTATTCACACTTCTAAACATTCTTCATCCATCTCTAGGGCTTGTAATCAATCAAATTCATTGTATTATAACATATTCTAACCCAAAATAACTTTATTCAATCCATTTACAGCCTCAAAGCATTGGTTGTGGGTTCTTATCCCATTTAGGACCAAATTTCAACAAGTCTTTCTTCACACTTCTAAAGATTCTTCATCCATCTCTAGCACTTGTAATCAATCAAATTCATTGTATTATAACATATTCTAACCCAAAGTAACTTTATACAAGCCATTTACAGCGTCAAAGCATTGGTTGTGGGTTCTTATCCCATTTGGGACAAGATTTCAATAAGTCTTTCTTCAAACTTCTAAACATTCTTTATCCATCTCTAGCACTTATAATCAATCAAATTAATTGTATTATAACAAATTCTAACCCAAAATAACTTTATACAAGCCACTTACAGCCTCAAAGCAATGGTTGTGGGTTCTTATCCCATTTGGGACCAGATTTTAATAACTCTTTCTTCACACTTCTTAACATTCTTCATCCATCTCTAGCACTTGATATCAATCAAAGTCATTGTATTATAACATATTCTAACCCAAAATAAATTTATACAAGCCATTTACAGCCTCATAGCATTGGTTGTGGGTTCTTATCCCATTTGAGACCAGATTTCAATAAGTCTTTCTTTACACTTCTAAACATTCTTCATCCATCTCTAGCACTTGTAATCAATCAAATTCATTGTATTATAACATATTATAACCCAAAATAACTTTATACAAGCCGTTTACAGCCTCAAAGCAATGGTTGTGGGTTTTTATCCCATTTGAGACCAAATTTCAACAAGTCTTTCTTCACACTTCTAAACATTCTTCATCTATCTCTAGCACATGTAAGGAATCAAATTCATTGTGTTATAATATATTTTCACCCAAAATAACTTTATACAAGCCACTTACAGCCTCAAAGCATTGGTTGTGGGTTCTTATCCCATTTGGGACCAAATTTCAACAAGTCTTTCTTCACACTTCTAAACATTCTTCATCCATCTCTAGCACCTGTAATCTATTAAATTCATTGTAGTATAACATATTCTAACCGAAAATAACTTTATACAAGCCATCTACTGCCTCAAAGCAATGGTTGTGGGTTCTTATCCCATTTGGGACCAGATTTCGATAAGTCTTTCTTCACACTTTTGAACATTCTTTATCCATCTCTAGCACTTGTAATCAATCAAATTCATTGTATTATAACATATTATAGCCCAAAATAACTTTATACAAGCCATTTATAGCCTCAAAGCATTGGCTGTGGGTTCTTATCCCATTTGGGACCAGATTTCAATAAGTTTTTCTTCACACTTCTAAACATTCTTCATCCATTTCTAGCACTTGTAATCAATCAAATTCATTGTATTATAACATATTATAACCCAAAATAACTTTATACAAGCCATTTACAGCCTCAAAGCAATGGTTGTGGGTTCTTATCCCATTTGAGACCAAATTTCAACAAGTCTTTCTTCACACTTCTAAACATTCTTCATCCATCTCTAGCACATGTAAGGAATCAAATTCATTATGTTATAACATATTCTAAACCAAAATAACTTTATACAAGCCGTTTACAGCCTCAAAGCATTGGTTGTGGGTTCTTATCCCACTTGGGACAAAATTTCAACAAGTCTTTCTTCACACTTCTAAACATTCTTCATCCATCTCTAGCACTTGTAATCAATCAAATTCATTGTATCATAACATAATCTAACCCAAATAAACTTTATACAAGCCATTTACACCCTCAAAGCATTGGTTGTGGGTTCTTATCCCATTTGGGGCTAGATTTCAACAAGTCTTTCTTCACACTTCTAAACATTCTTCATCCATCTCTAGCACTTGTAATCAATCAAATTCATTGTATTATAACATATTCTAACCCAAAAAACTTTATACAAGCCATTTACAGCCTCAAAGCATTGGTTGTGGGTTCTTATCCCATTTGGGACCAGATTTCAACAAGTCTTTCTTCACACTTCTAAACATACTCCATCCATCTCTAGCACTTGTAATCAATTAAATTCATTGTAGTATAACATATTCTAACCGAAAATAACTTTATACAAGCCATCTACTGCCTCAAAGCAATGGTTCTGGGTTCTTATCCCATTAGGGACCAGATTTCGATAAGTCTTTCTTCACACTTTTGAACATTCTTCATCCATCTCTAGCACTTGTAATCAATCAAATTCATTGTATTATAACATATTATAGCCCAAAATAACTTTATACAAGCCATTTACAGCCTCAAAGCATTGGTTGTGGGTTCTTATCCCATTTGGGACCAGATTTCAACAAGTCTTTCTTCACACTTCTAAACATACTCCATCCATCTCTAGCACTTGTAATCAATTAAATTCATTGTAGTATAACATATTCTAACCGAAAATAACTTTATACAAGCCATCTACTGCCTCAAAGCAATGGTTGTGGGTTCTTATCCCATTAGGGACCCGATTTCGATAAGTCTTTCTTCACACTTTTGAACATTCTTCATCCATCTCTAGCACTTGTAATCAATCAAATTCATTGTATTATAACATATTATAGCCCAAAATAACTTTATACAAGCCATTTACAGCCTCAAAGCATTGGTTGTGGGTTCTTATCCCATTTGGGACCAGATTTCAACAAGTCTTTCTTCACACTTCTAAACATACTCCATCCATCTCTAGCACTTGTAATCAATTAAATTCATTGTAGTATAACATATTCTAACCGAAAATAACTTTATACAAGCCATCTACTGCCTCAAAGCAATGGTTGTGGGTTTTTATCCCATTTGAGACCAAATTTCAACAAGTCTTTCTTCACACTTCTAAACATTCTTCATCTATCTCTAGCACATGTAAGGAATCAAATTCATTGTGTTATAACATATTTTAACCCAAAATAACTTTATACAAGCCACTTACAGCCTCAAAGCATTGGTTGTGGGTTCTTATCCCATTTGGGACCAAATTTCAACAAGTCTTTCTTCACACTTCTAAACATTCTTCATCCATCTCTAGCACTTGTAATCTATTAAATTCATTGTAGTATAACATATTCTAACCGAAAATAACTTTATACAAGTCATCTACTGCCTCAAAGCAATGGTTGTGGGTTCTTATCCCATTTGGGACCAGATTTCGATAAGTCTTTCTTCACACTTTTGAACATTCTTCATCCATCTCTAGCACTTGTAATCAATCAAATTCATTGTATTATAACATATTATAGCCCAAAATAACTTTATACAAGCCATTTATAGCCTCAAAGCATTGGCTGTGGGTTCTTATCCCATTTGGGACCAGATTTCAATAAGTTTTTCTTCACACTTCTAAACATTCTTCATCCATTTCTAGCACTTGTAATCAATCAAATTCATTGTATTATAACATATTTTAACCCAAAATAACTTTATACAAGCCATTTACAGCCTCAAAGCAATGGTTGTGGGTTCTTATCCCATTTGAGACCAAATTTCAACAAGTCTTTCTTCACACTTCTAAACATTCTTCATCCATCTCTAGCACATGTAAGGAATCAAATTCATTGTGTTATAACATATTCTAAACCAAAATAACTTTATACAAGCCGTTTACAGCCTCAAAGCATTGGTTGTGGGTTCTTATCCCACTTGGGACAAAATTTCAACAAGTCTTTCTTCACACTTCTAAACATTCTTCATCCATCTCTAGCACTTGTAATCAATCAAATTCATTGTATCATAACATAATCTAACCCAAATAAACTTTATACAAGCCATTTACACCCTCAAAGCATTGGTTGTGGGTTCTTATCCCATTTGGGGCTAGATTTCAACAAGTCTTTCTTCACACTTCTAAACATTCTTCATCCATCTCTAGCACTTGTAATCAATCAAATTCATTGTATTATAACATATTCTAACCCAAAAAACTTTATACAAGCCATTTACAGCCTCAAAGCATTGGTTGTGGGTTCTTATCCCATTTGGGACCAGATTTCAACAAGTCTTTCTTCACACTTCTAAACATACTCCATCCATCTCTAGCACTTGTAATCAATTAAATTCATTGTAGTATAACATATTCTAACCGAAAATAACTTTATACAAGCCATCTACTGCCTCAAAGCAATGGTTCTGGGTTCTTATCCCATTAGGGACCAGATTTCGATAAGTCTTTCTTCACACTTTTGAACATTCTTCATCCATCTCTAGCACTTGTAATCAATCAAATTCATTGTATTATAACATATTATAGCCCAAAATAACTTTATACAAGCCATTTACAGCCTCAAAGCATTGGTTGTGGGTTCTTATCCCATTTGGGACCAGATTTCAACAAGTCTTTCTTCACACTTCTAAACATACTCCATCCATCTCTAGCACTTGTAATCAATTAAATTCATTGTAGTATAACATATTCTAACCGAAAATAACTTTATACAAGCCATCTACTGCCTCAAAGCAATGGTTGTGGGTTCTTATCCCATTAGGGACCCGATTTCGATAAGTCTTTCTTCACACTTTTGAACATTCTTCATCCATCTCTAGCACTTGTAATCAATCAAATTCATTGTATTATAACATATTATAGCCCAAAATAACTTTATACAAGCCATTTACAGCCTCAAAGCATTGGTTGTGGGTTCTTATCCCATTTGGGACCAGATTTCAACAAGTCTTTCTTCACACTTCTAAACATACTCCATCCATCTCTAGCACTTGTAATCAATTAAATTCATTGTAGTATAACATATTCTAACCGAAAATAACTTTATACAAGCCATCTACTGCCTCAAAGCAATGGTTGTGGGTTTTTATCCCATTTGAGACCAAATTTCAACAAGTCTTTCTTCACACTTCTAAACATTCTTCATCTATCTCTAGCACATGTAAGGAATCAAATTCATTGTGTTATAACATATTTTAACCCAAAATAACTTTATACAAGCCACTTACAGCCTCAAAGCATTGGTTGTGGGTTCTTATCCCATTTGGGACCAAATTTCAACAAGTCTTTCTTCACACTTCTAAACATTCTTCATCCATCTCTAGCACTTGTAATCTATTAAATTCATTGTAGTATAACATATTCTAACCGAAAATAACTTTATACAAGTCATCTACTGCCTCAAAGCAATGGTTGTGGGTTCTTATCCCATTTGGGACCAGATTTCGATAAGTCTTTCTTCACACTTTTGAACATTCTTCATCCATCTCTAGCACTTGTAATCAATCAAATTCATTGTATTATAACATATTATAGCCCAAAATAACTTTATACAAGCCATTTATAGCCTCAAAGCATTGGCTGTGGGTTCTTATCCCATTTGGGACCAGATTTCAATAAGTTTTTCTTCACACTTCTAAACATTCTTCATCCATTTCTAGCACTTGTAATCAATCAAATTCATTGTATTATAACATATTTTAACCCAAAATAACTTTATACAAGCCATTTACAGCCTCAAAGCAATGGTTGTGGGTTCTTATCCCATTTGAGACCAAATTTCAACAAGTCTTTCTTCACACTTCTAAACATTCTTCATCCATCTCTAGCACATGTAAGGAATCAAATTCATTGTGTTATAACATATTCTAAACCAAAATAACTTTATACAAGCCGTTTACAGCCTCAAAGCATTGGTTGTGGGTTCTTATCCCACTTGGGACAAAATTTCAACAAGTCTTTCTTCACACTTCTAAACATTCTTCATCCATCTCTAGCACTTGTAATCAATCAAATTCATTGTATCATAACATAATCTAACCCAAATAAACTTTATACAAGCCATTTACACCCTCAAAGCATTGGTTGTGGGTTCTTATCCCATTTGGGGCTAGATTTCAACAAGTCTTTCTTCACACTTCTAAACATTCTTCATCCATCTCTAGCACTTGTAATCAATCAAATTCATTGTATTATAACATATTCTAACCCAAAAAACTTTATACAAGCCATTTACAGCCTCAAAGCATTGGTTGTGGGTTCTTATCCCATTTGGGACCAGATTTCAACAAGTCTTTCTTCACACTTCTAAACATACTCCATCCATCTCTAGCACTTGTAATCAATTAAATTCATTGTAGTATAACATATTCTAACCGAAAATAACTTTATACAAGCCATCTACTGCCTCAAAGCAATGGTTCTGGGTTCTTATCCCATTAGGGACCAGATTTCGATAAGTCTTTCTTCACACTTTTGAACATTCTTCATCCATCTCTAGCACTTGTAATCAATCAAATTCATTGTATTATAACATATTATAGCCCAAAATAACTTTATACAAGCCATTTACAGCCTCAAAGCATTGGTTGTGGGTTCTTATCCCATTTGGGACCAGATTTCAACAAGTCTTTCTTCACACTTCTAAACATACTCCATCCATCTCTAGCACTTGTAATCAATTAAATTCATTGTAGTATAACATATTCTAACCGAAAATAACTTTATACAAGCCATCTACTGCCTCAAAGCAATGGTTGTGGGTTCTTATCCCATTAGGGACCCGATTTCGATAAGTCTTTCTTCACACTTTTGAACATTCTTCATCCATCTCTAGCACTTGTAATCAATCAAATTCATTGTATTATAACATATTATAGCCCAAAATAACTTTATACAAGCCATTTACAGCCTCAAAGCATTGGTTGTGGGTTCTTATCCCATTTGGGACCAGATTTCAACAAGTCTTTCTTCACACTTCTAAACATACTCCATCCATCTCTAGCACTTGTAATCAATTAAATTCATTGTAGTATAACATATTCTAACCGAAAATAACTTTATACAAGCCATCTACTGCCTCAAAGCAATGGTTGTGGGTTTTTATCCCATTTGAGACCAAATTTCAACAAGTCTTTCTTCACACTTCTAAACATTCTTCATCTATCTCTAGCACATGTAAGGAATCAAATTCATTGTGTTATAACATATTTTAACCCAAAATAACTTTATACAAGCCACTTACAGCCTCAAAGCATTGGTTGTGGGTTCTTATCCCATTTGGGACCAAATTTCAACAAGTCTTTCTTCACACTTCTAAACATTCTTCATCCATCTCTAGCACTTGTAATCTATTAAATTCATTGTAGTATAACATATTCTAACCGAAAATAACTTTATACAAGTCATCTACTGCCTCAAAGCAATGGTTGTGGGTTCTTATCCCATTTGGGACCAGATTTCGATAAGTCTTTCTTCACACTTTTGAACATTCTTCATCCATCTCTAGCACTTGTAATCAATCAAATTCATTGTATTATAACATATTATAGCCCAAAATAACTTTATACAAGCCATTTATAGCCTCAAAGCATTGGCTGTGGGTTCTTATCCCATTTGGGACCAGATTTCAATAAGTTTTTCTTCACACTTCTAAACATTCTTCATCCATTTCTAGCACTTGTAATCAATCAAATTCATTGTATTATAACATATTATAACCCAAAATAACTTTATACAAGCCATTTACAGCCTCAAAGCAATGGTTGTGGGTTCTTATCCCATTTGAGACCAAATTTCAACAAGTCTTTCTTCACACTTCTAAACATTCTTCATCCATCTCTAGCACATGTAAGGAATCAAATTCATTGTGTTATAACATATTCTAAACCAAAATAACTTTATACAAGCCGTTTACAGCCTCAAAGCATTGGTTGTGGGTTCTTATCCCACTTGGGACAAAATTTCAACAAGTCTTTCTTCACACTTCTAAACATTCTTCATCCATCTCTAGCACTTGTAATCAATCAAATTCATTGTATCATAACATAATCTAACCCAAATAAACTTTATACAAGCCATTTACACCCTCAAAGCATTGGTTGTGGGTTCTTATCCCATTTGGGGCTAGATTTCAACAAGTCTTTCTTCACACTTCTAAACATTCTTCATCCATCTCTAGCACTTGTAATCAATCAAATTCATTGTATTATAACATATTCTAACCCAAAAAACTTTATACAAGCCATTTACAGCCTCAAAGCATTGGTTGTGGGTTCTTATCCCATTTGGGACCAGATTTCAACAAGTCTTTCTTCACACTTCTAAACATACTCCATCCATCTCTAGCACTTGTAATCAATTAAATTCATTGTAGTATAACATATTCTAACCGAAAATAACTTTATACAAGCCATCTACTGCCTCAAAGCAATGGTTCTGGGTTCTTATCCCATTAGGGACCAGATTTCGATAAGTCTTTCTTCACACTTTTGAACATTCTTCATCCATCTCTAGCACTTGTAATCAATCAAATTCATTGTATTATAACATATTATAGCCCAAAATAACTTTATACAAGCCATTTACAGCCTCAAAGCATTGGTTGTGGGTTCTTATCCCATTTGGGACCAGATTTCAACAAGTCTTTCTTCACACTTCTAAACATACTCCATCCATCTCTAGCACTTGTAATCAATTAAATTCATTGTAGTATAACATATTCTAACCGAAAATAACTTTATACAAGCCATCTACTGCCTCAAAGCAATGGTTGTGGGTTCTTATCCCATTAGGGACCCGATTTCGATAAGTCTTTCTTCACACTTTTGAACATTCTTCATCCATCTCTAGCACTTGTAATCAATCAAATTCATTGTATTATAACATATTATAGCCCAAAATAACTTTATACAAGCCATTTACAGCCTCAAAGCATTGGTTGTGGGTTCTTATCCCATTTGGGACCAGATTTCAACAAGTCTTTCTTCACACTTCTAAACATACTCCATCCATCTCTAGCACTTGTAATCAATTAAATTCATTGTAGTATAACATATTCTAACCGAAAATAACTTTATACAAGCCATCTACTGCCTCAAAGCAATGGTTGTGGGTTTTTATCCCATTTGAGACCAAATTTCAACAAGTCTTTCTTCACACTTCTAAACATTCTTCATCTATCTCTAGCACATGTAAGGAATCAAATTCATTGTGTTATAACATATTTTAACCCAAAATAACTTTATACAAGCCACTTACAGCCTCAAAGCATTGGTTGTGGGTTCTTATCCCATTTGGGACCAAATTTCAACAAGTCTTTCTTCACACTTCTAAACATTCTTCATCCATCTCTAGCACTTGTAATCTATTAAATTCATTGTAGTATAACATATTCTAACCGAAAATAACTTTATACAAGTCATCTACTGCCTCAAAGCAATGGTTGTGGGTTCTTATCCCATTTGGGACCAGATTTCGATAAGTCTTTCTTCACACTTTTGAACATTCTTCATCCATCTCTAGCACTTGTAATCAATCAAATTCATTGTATTATAACATATTATAGCCCAAAATAACTTTATACAAGCCATTTATAGCCTCAAAGCATTGGCTGTGGGTTCTTATCCCATTTGGGACCAGATTTCAATAAGTTTTTCTTCACACTTCTAAACATTCTTCATCCATTTCTAGCACTTGTAATCAATCAAATTCATTGTATTATAACATATTATAACCCAAAATAACTTTATACAAGCCATTTACAGCCTCAAAGCAATGGTTGTGGGTTCTTATCCCATTTGAGACCAAATTTCAACAAGTCTTTCTTCACACTTCTAAACATTCTTCATCCATCTCTAGCACATGTAAGGAATCAAATTCATTGTGTTATAACATATTCTAAACCAAAATAACTTTATACAAGCCGTTTACAGCCTCAAAGCATTGGTTGTGGGTTCTTATCCCACTTGGGACAAAATTTCAACAAGTCTTTCTTCACACTTCTAAACATTCTTCATCCATCTCTAGCACTTGTAATCAATCAAATTCATTGTATCATAACATAATCTAACCCAAATAAACTTTATACAAGCCATTTACACCCTCAAAGCATTGGTTGTGGGTTCTTATCCCATTTGGGGCTAGATTTCAACAAGTCTTTCTTCACACTTCTAAACATTCTTCATCCATCTCTAGCACTTGTAATCAATCAAATTCATTGTATTATAACATATTCTAACCCAAAAAACTTTATACAAGCCATTTACAGCCTCAAAGCATTGGTTGTGGGTTCTTATCCCATTTGGGACCAGATTTCAACAAGTCTTTCTTCACACTTCTAAACATACTCCATCCATCTCTAGCACTTGTAATCAATTAAATTCATTGTAGTATAACATATTCTAACCGAAAATAACTTTATACAAGCCATCTACTGCCTCAAAGCAATGGTTCTGGGTTCTTATCCCATTAGGGACCAGATTTCGATAAGTCTTTCTTCACACTTTTGAACATTCTTCATCCATCTCTAGCACTTGTAATCAATCAAATTCATTGTATTATAACATATTATAGCCCAAAATAACTTTATACAAGCCATTTACAGCCTCAAAGCATTGGTTGTGGGTTCTTATCCCATTTGGGACCAGATTTCAACGTCTTTCTTCACACTTCTAAACATACTCCATCCATCTCTAGCACTTGTAATCAATTAAATTCATTGTAGTATAACATATTCTAACCGAAAATAACTTTATACAAGCCATCTACTGCCTCAAAGCAATGGTTGTGGGTTCTTATCCCATTAGGGACCCGATTTCGATAAGTCTTTCTTCACACTTTTGAACATTCTTCATCCATCTCTAGCACTTGTAATCAATCAAATTCATTGTATTATAACATATTATAGCCCAAAATAACTTTATACAAGCCATTTACAGCCTCAAAGCATTGGTTGTGGGTTCTTATCCCATTTGGGACCAGATTTCAACAAGTCTTTCTTCACACTTCTAAACATACTCCATCCATCTCTAGCACTTGTAATCAATTAAATTCATTGTAGTATAACATATTCTAACCGAAAATAACTTTATACAAGCCATCTACTGCCTCAAAGCAATGGTTGTGGGTTTTTATCCCATTTGAGACCAAATTTCAACAAGTCTTTCTTCACACTTCTAAACATTCTTCATCTATCTCTAGCACATGTAAGGAATCAAATTCATTGTGTTATAACATATTTTAACCCAAAATAACTTTATACAAGCCACTTACAGCCTCAAAGCATTGGTTGTGGGTTCTTATCCCATTTGGGACCAAATTTCAACAAGTCTTTCTTCACACTTCTAAACATTCTTCATCCATCTCTAGCACTTGTAATCTATTAAATTCATTGTAGTATAACATATTCTAACCGAAAATAACTTTATACAAGTCATCTACTGCCTCAAAGCAATGGTTGTGGGTTCTTATCCCATTTGGGACCAGATTTCGATAAGTCTTTCTTCACACTTTTGAACATTCTTCATCCATCTCTAGCACTTGTAATCAATCAAATTCATTGTATTATAACATATTATAGCCCAAAATAACTTTATACAAGCCATTTATAGCCTCAAAGCATTGGCTGTGGGTTCTTATCCCATTTGGGACCAGATTTCAATAAGTTTTTCTTCACACTTCTAAACATTCTTCATCCATTTCTAGCACTTGTAATCAATCAAATTCATTGTATTATAACATATTATAACCCAAAATAACTTTATACAAGCCATTTACAGCCTCAAAGCAATGGTTGTGGGTTCTTATCCCATTTGAGACCAAATTTCAACAAGTCTTTCTTCACACTTCTAAACATTCTTCATCCATCTCTAGCACATGTAAGGAATCAAATTCATTGTGTTATAACATATTCTAAACCAAAATAACTTTATACAAGCCGTTTACAGCCTCAAAGCATTGGTTGTGGGTTCTTATCCCACTTGGGACAAAATTTCAACAAGTCTTTCTTCACACTTCTAAACATTCTTCATCCATCTCTAGCACTTGTAATCAATCAAATTCATTGTATCATAACATAATCTAATCCAAATAAACTTTATACAAGCCATTTACACCCTCAAAGCATTGGTTGTGGGTTCTTATCCCATTTGGGGCTAGATTTCAACAAGTCTTTCTTCACACTTCTAAACATTCTTCATCCATCTCTAGCACTTGTAATCAATCAAATTCATTGTATTATAACATATTCTAACCCAAAAAACTTTATACAAGCCATTTACAGCCTCAAAGCATTGGTTGTGGGTTCTTATCCCATTTGGGACCAGATTTCAACAAGTCTTTCTTCACACTTCTAAACATACTCCATCCATCTCTAGCACTTGTAATCAATTAAATTCATTGTAGTATAACATATTCTAACCGAAAATAACTTTATACAAGCCATCTACTGCCTCAAAGCAATGGTTCTGGGTTCTTATCCCATTAGGGACCAGATTTCGATAAGTCTTTCTTCACACTTTTGAACATTCTTCATCCATCTCTAGCACTTGTAATCAATCAAATTCATTGTATTATAACATATTATAGCCCAAAATAACTTTATACAAGCCATTTACAGCCTCAAAGCATTGGTTGTGGGTTCTTATCCCATTTGGGACCAGATTTCAACAAGTCTTTCTTCACACTTCTAAACATACTCCATCCATCTCTAGCACTTGTAATCAATTAAATTCATTGTAGTATAACATATTCTAACCGAAAATAACTTTATACAAGCCATCTACTGCCTCAAAGCAATGGTTGTGGGTTCTTATCCCATTAGGGACCCGATTTCGATAAGTCTTTCTTCACACTTTTGAACCTTCTTCATCCATCTCTAGCACTTGTAATCAATCAAATTCATTGTATTATAACATATTATAGCCCAAAATAACTTTTAAAAGCCATTTACAGCCTCAAAGCATTGGTTGTGGGTTCTTATCCCATTTGGGACCAGATTTCAACAAGTCTTTCTTCACACTTCTAAACATACTCCATCCATCTCTAGCACTTGTAATCAATTAAATTCATTGTAGTATAACATATTCTAACCGAAAATAACTTTATACAAGCCATCTACTGCCTCAAAGCAATGGTTGTGGGTTTTTATCCCATTTGAGACCAAATTTCAACAAGTCTTTCTTCACACTTCTAAACATTCTTCATCTATCTCTAGCACATGTAAGGAATCAAATTCATTGTGTTATAACATATTTTAACCCAAAATAACTTTATACAAGCCACTTACAGCCTCAAAGCATTGGTTGTGGGTTCTTATCCCATTTGGGACCAAATTTCAACAAGTCTTTCTTCACACTTCTAAACATTCTTCATCCATCTCTAGCACTTGTAATCTATTAAATTCATTGTAGTATAACATATTCTAACCGAAAATAACTTTATACAAGTCATCTACTGCCTCAAAGCAATGGTTGTGGGTTCTTATCCCATTTGGGACCAGATTTCGATAAGTCTTTCTTCACACTTTTGAACATTCTTCATCCATCTCTAGCACTTGTAATCAATCAAATTCATTGTATTATAACATATTATAGCCCAAAATAACTTTATACAAGCCATTTATAGCCTCAAAGCATTGGCTGTGGGTTCTTATCCCATTTGGGACCAGATTTCAATAAGTTTTTCTTCACACTTCTAAACATTCTTCATCCATTTCTAGCACTTGTAATCAATCAAATTCATTGTATTATAACATATTATAACCCAAAATAACTTTATACAAGCCATTTACAGCCTCAAAGCAATGGTTGTGGGTTCTTATCCCATTTGAGACCAAATTTCAACAAGTCTTTCTTCACACTTCTAAACATTCTTCATCCATCTCTAGCACATGTAAGGAATCAAATTCATTGTGTTATAACATATTCTAAACCAAAATAACTTTATACAAGCCGTTTACAGCCTCAAAGCATTGGTTGTGGGTTCTTATCCCACTTGGGACAAAATTTCAACAAGTCTTTCTTCACACTTCTAAACATTCTTCATCCATCTCTAGCACTTGTAATCAATCAAATTCATTGTATCATAACATAATCTAACCCAAATAAACTTTATACAAGCCATTTACACCCTCAAAGCATTGGTTGTGGGTTCTTATCCCATTTGGGGCTAGATTTCAACAAGTCTTTCTTCACACTTCTAAACATTCTTCATCCATCTCTAGCACTTGTAATCAATCAAATTCATTGTATTATAACATATTCTAACCCAAAAAACTTTATACAAGCCATTTACAGCCTCAAAGCATTGGTTGTGGGTTCTTATCCCATTTGGGACCAGATTTCAACAAGTCTTTCTTCACACTTCTAAACATACTCCATCCATCTCTAGCACTTGTAATCAATTAAATTCATTGTAGTATAACATATTCTAACCGAAAATAACTTTATACAAGCCATCTACTGCCTCAAAGCAATGGTTCTGGATTCTTATCCCATTAGGGACCAGATTTCGATAAGTCTTTCTTCACACTTTTGAACATTCTTCATCCATCTCTAGCACTTGTAATCAATCAAATTCATTGTATTATAACATATTATAGCCCAAAATAACTTTATACAAGCCATTTACAGCCTCAAAGCATTGGTTGTGGGTTCTTATCCCATTTGGGACCAGATTTCAACAAGTCTTTCTTCACACTTCTAAACATACTCCATCCATCTCTAGCACTTGTAATCAATTAAATTCATTGTAGTATAACATATTCTAACCGAAAATAACTTTATACAAGCCATCTACTGCCTCAAAGCAATGGTTGTGGGTTCTTATCCCATTAGGGACCCGATTTCGATAAGTCTTTCTTCACACTTTTGAACATTCTTCATCCATCTCTAGCACTTGTAATCAATCAAATTCATTGTATTATAACATATTATAGCCCAAAATAACTTTATACAAGCCATTTACAGCCTCAAAGCATTGGTTGTGGGTTCTTATCCCATTTGGGACCAGATTTCAACAAGTCTTTCTTCACACTTCTAAACATACTCCATCCATCTCTAGCACTTGTAATCAATTAAATTCATTGTAGTATAACATATTCTAACCGAAAATAACTTTATACAAGCCATCTACTGCCTCAAAGCAATGGTTGTGGGTTCTTATCCCATTAGGGACCCGATTTCGATAAGTCTTTCTTCACACTTTTGAACCTTCTTCATCCATCTCTAGCACTTGTAATCAATCAAATTCATTGTATTATAACATATTATAGCCCAAAATAACTTTATACAAGCCATTTACAGCCTCAAAGCATTGGTTCTGGGTTCTTATCCCATTTGGGACCAGATTTCAATAAGTCTTTCTTCAAACTTCTAAACATTCTTTATCCATCTCTAGCACTTATAATCAATCAAATTAATTGTATTATAACATATTCTAACCCAAAATAACTTTATACAAGTCACTTACACCCTCAAAGCAATGGTTGTGGGTTCTTATCCCATTTGGGACCAGATTTTAATAACTCTTTCTTCACACTTCTAAACATTCTTCATCCATCTCTATCACTTGTAATCAATCAAAGTCATTGTCTTATAACATATTCTAACCCAAAATAAATTTATACAAGCCATTTACAGCCTCATAGCATTGGTTGTGGGTTCTTATCCCATTTGGGACCAGATTTCAATAAGTCTTTCTTCACACTTCTAAACATTCTTCATCCATCTCTAGCACTTGTAATCAATCAAATTCATTGTATTATAACATATTATAACCCAAAAAACTTTATACAAACCATTTACTGCCTCAAAGCAATGGTTGTGGGTTCTTATCCCATTTGAGACCAAATTTCAACAAGTCTTTCTTCACACTTCTAAACATTCTTCATCCATCTCTAGCACATGTAACGAATCAAATTCATTGTGTTATAACATATTCTAACCCAAAATAACTTTATACAAGCCACTTACAGCCTCAAAGCATTGGTTGTGGGTTCTTATCCCATTTGGGACCAAATTTCAACAAGTCTTTCTTCACACTTCTAAACATTCTTCATCTATCTCTAGCACATGTAAGGAATCAAATTCATTGTGTTATAACATATTTTAACCCAAAATAACTTTATACAAGCCACTTACAGCCTCAAAGCATTGGTTGTGGGTTCTTATCCCATTTGGGACCAAATTTCAACAAGTCTTTCTTCACACTTCTAAACATTCTTCATCCATCTCTAGCACTTGTAATCTATTAAATTCATTGTAGTATAACATATTCTAACCGAAAATAACTTTATACAAGTCATCTACTGCCTCAAAGCAATGGTTGTGGGTTTTTATCCCATTTGGGACCAGATTTCGATAAGTCTTTCTTCACACTTTTGAACATTCTTCATCCATCTCTAGCACTTGTAATCAATCAAATTCATTGTATTATAACATATTATAGCCCAAAATAACTTTATACAAGCCATTTATAGCCTCAAAGCATTGGCTGTGGGTTCTTATCCCATTTGGGACCAGATTTCAATAAGTTTTTCTTCACACTTCTAAACATTCTTCATCCATTTCTAGCACTTGTAATCAATCAAATTCATTGTATTATAACATATTATAACCCAAAATAACTTTATACAAGCCATTTACAGCCTCAAAGCAATGGTTGTGGGTTCTTATCCCATTTGAGACCAAATTTCAACAAGTCTTTCTTCACACTTCTAAACATTCTTCATCCATCTCTAGCACATGTAAGGAATCAAATTCATTGTGTTATAACATATTCTAAACCAAAATAACTTTATACAAGCCGTTTACAGCCTCAAAGCATTGGTTGTGGGTTCTTATCCCACTTGGGACAAAATTTCAACAAGTCTTTCTTCACACTTCTAAACATTCTTCATCCATCTCTAGCACTTGTAATCAATCAAATTCATTGTATCATAACATAATCTAACCCAAATAAACTTTATACAAGCCATTTACACCCTCAAAGCATTGGTTGTGGGTTCTTATCCCATTTGGGGCTAGATTTCAACAAGTCTTTCTTCACACTTCTAAACATTCTTCATCCATCTCTAGCACTTGTAATCAATCAAATTCATTGTATTATAACATATTCTAACCCAAAAAACTTTATACAAGCCATTTACAGCCTCAAAGCATTGGTTGTGGGTTCTTATCCCATTTGGGACCAGATTTCAACAAGTCTTTCTTCACACTTCTAAACATACTCCATCCATCTCTAGCACTTGTAATCAATTAAATTCATTGTAGTATAACATATTCTAACCGAAAATAACTTTATACAAGCCATCTACTGCCTCAAAGCAATGGTTCTGGATTCTTATCCCATTAGGGACCAGATTTCGATAAGTCTTTCTTCACACTTTTGAACATTCTTCATCCATCTCTAGCACTTGTAATCAATCAAATTCATTGTATTATAACATATTATAGCCCAAAATAACTTTATACAAGCCATTTACAGCCTCAAAGCATTGGTTGTGGGTTCTTATCCCATTTGGGACCAGATTTCAACAAGTCTTTCTTCACACTTCTAAACATACTCCATCCATCTCTAGCACTTGTAATCAATTAAATTCATTGTAGTATAACATATTCTAACCGAAAATAACTTTATACAAGCCATCTACTGCCTCAAAGCAATGGTTGTGGGTTCTTATCCCATTAGGGACCCGATTTCGATAAGTCTTTCTTCACACTTTTGAACATTCTTCATCCATCTCTAGCACTTGTAATCAATCAAATTCATTGTATTATAACATATTATAGCCCAAAATAACTTTATACAAGCCATTTACAGCCTCAAAGCATTGGTTGTGGGTTCTTATCCCATTTGGGACCAGATTTCAACAAGTCTTTCTTCACACTTCTAAACATACTCCATCCATCTCTAGCACTTGTAATCAATTAAATTCATTGTAGTATAACATATTCTAACCGAAAATAACTTTATACAAGCCATCTACTGCCTCAAAGCAATGGTTGTGGGTTCTTATCCCATTAGGGACCCGATTTCGATAAGTCTTTCTTCACACTTTTGAACCTTCTTCATCCATCTCTAGCACTTGTAATCAATCAAATTCATTGTATTATAACATATTATAGCCCAAAATAACTTTATACAAGCCATTTACAGCCTCAAAGCATTGGTTCTGGGTTCTTATCCCATTTGGGACCAGATTTCAATAAGTCTTTCTTCAAACTTCTAAACATTCTTTATCCATCTCTAGCACTTATAATCAATCAAATTAATTGTATTATAACATATTCTAACCCAAAATAACTTTATACAAGTCACTTACACCCTCAAAGCAATGGTTGTGGGTTCTTATCCCATTTGGGACCAGATTTTAATAACTCTTTCTTCACACTTCTAAACATTCTTCATCCATCTCTAGCACTTGTAATCAATCAAAGTCATTGTCTTATAACATATTCTAACCCAAAATAAATTTATACAAGCCATTTACAGCCTCATAGCATTGGTTGTGGGTTCTTATCCCATTTGGGACCAGATTTCAATAAGTCTTTCTTCACACTTCTAAACATTCTTCATCCATCTCTAGCACTTGTAATCAATCAAATTCATTGTATTATAACATATTATAACCCAAAAAAACTTTATACAAACCATTTACTGCCTCAAAGCAATGGTTGTGGGTTCTTATCCCATTTGAGACCAAATTTCAACAAGTCTTTCTTCACACTTCTAAACATTCTTCATCCATCTCTAGCACATGTAACGAATCAAATTCATTGTGTTATAACATATTCTAACCCAAAATAACTTTATACAAGCCACTTACAGCCTCAAAGCATTGGTTGTGGGTTCTTATCCCATTTGGGACCAAATTTCAACAAGTCTTTCTTCACAATTCTAAACATTCTTCATCCATCTCTAGCACTTGAAATCAATAAAATTCATTGTATTATAACATATTCTAACCCAAAATAACTTTATACAAGCCATTTACAGCCTCAAAGCATTGGTTTTGGGTTCTTATCCTATATGGGACCAGATTTCAACAAGTCTTTCTTCACACTTCTAAACATTCTTCATCCATCTCTAGCACTTGTAATCTATTAAATTCATTGTAGTATAACATATTCTAACCGAAAATAACTTTATACAAGCCATTTACTGCCTCAAAGCAATGGTTGTGGGTTCTTATCCCATTTGGGACCAGATTTCGATAAGTCTTTCTTCACACTTTTGAACATTCTTCATCCATCTCTAGCACTTTTAATCAATCAAATTCATTGTATTATAACATATTATAGCCCAAAATAACTTTATACAAGCCATTTACAGCCTCAAAGCATTGGCTGTGGGTTCTTATCCCATTTGGGACCAGATTTCAATAAGTCTTTCTTCACACTTCTAAACATTCTTCATCCATTTCTAGCACTTGAAATCAATCAAATTCATAGTATTATAGTATATTCTAACCCAAAATATCTTTATACAAGCCATTTACTACCTCAAAGCAATGGTTGTGGGTTCTTATCCCATTTGGGACTAGATTACGATAAGTCTTTCTTTACACTTCTAAACATTCTTCATCCATCCCTACCACTTGTAATCAATCAAATTTATTGTATTATAACATAATATAACCCAAATAAACTTTATACAAGCCATTTACAGCCTCAAAGCATTGGTTGTGGGTTCTTATCCCATTTGGGGCCAGATTTCAACAAGTCTTTCTTCACACTTCTAAACATTCTTCATCCATCTCTAGCACTTGTAATCAATCAAATTCATTGTATCATAACATAATCTAACCCAAATAAACTTCATACAAGCCATTTACACCCTTAAAGCATTGGTTGTGGGTTCTTATCCCATTTGGGGCTAGATTTCAACAAGTCTTTCTTCACACTTCTAAACATTCTTCATCCATCTATAGCAGTTGTAATCAATCAAATTCATTGTATTATAACATATTCTAACCCAAAAAACTTTATACAAGCCATTTACAGCCTCAAAGCATTGGTTGTGGGTTCTTATCCCATTTGGGACCAGATTTCAACAAGTCTTTCTTCACACTTCTAAACATACTCCATCCATATCTAGCACTTGTAATCAATCAAATTCATTGTATTATAACATATTCTAACCCAAAAAAGTTTATACAAGCCATTTACAGCCTCAAAGCATTGGTTGTGGGTTCTTATCCCATTTGGGACCAGATTTCAACAAGTCTTTCTTCACACTTCTAAACATACTCCATCCATATCTAGCACTTGTAATCAATTAAATTCATTGTAGTATAACATATTCTAACCGAAAATAACTTTATACAAGCCATCTACTGCCTCAAAGCAATGGTTGTGGGTTCTTATCCCATTAGGGACCAGATTTCGATAAGTCTTTCTTCACACTTTTGAACATTCTTCATCCATCTCTAGCACTTGTAATCAATCAAATTCATTATATTATAACATATTCTAACCCAAAATAACTTTATATAAGCCATTTACTGCCTCAAAGCAATGGTTGTGGGTTCTTATCCCATTTAGGACCAAATTTCAACAAGTCTTTCTTCACACTTCTAAACATTCTTCATCCATCTTTAGCACATGTAAGGAATCAAATTCATTATATTATAACATATTATAGCCCAAAATAACTTTATACAAGCTATTTACAGCCTCATAGCATTGGTTGTGGGTTCTTATCCCATTTGGGACCAAATTTCAATAAGTCTTTCTTCACACTTCTAAACATTCTTCATCCATCTCTAGAACTTGTAACCAATCAAATTCATTGTATTATAACATATTATAACCCAAAATAACTTTATACAAGCCATTTACAGCCTCAAAGCAATGGTTGTAGGTTCTTATCCCATTTGAGACCAAATTTCAACAAGTCTTTCTTCACACTTCTAAACATACTCCATCCATCTCTAGCACTTGTAATCAATTAAATTCATTGTAGTATAACATATTCTAACCGAAAATAACTTTATACAAGCCATCTACTCCCTCAAAGCAATGGTTGTGGGTTCTTATCCCATTAGGGACCCGATTTCGATAAGTCTTTCTTCACACTTTTGAACATTCTTCATCCATCTCTAGCACTTGTAATCAATCAAATTCATTGTATTATAACATATTATAGCCCAAAATAACTTTATACAAGCCATTTACAGCCTCAAAGCATTGGTTCTGGGTTCTTATCCCATTTGGGACCAGATTTCAATAAGTCTTTCTTCAAACTTCTAAACATTCTTTATCCATCTCTAGCACTTATAATCAATCAAATTAATTGTATTATAACATATTCTAACCCAAAATAACTTTATACAAGCCACTTACAGCCTCAAAGCAATGGTTGTGGGTTCTTATCCCATTTGGGACCAGATTTTAATAACTCTTTCTTCACACTTCTAAACATTCTTCATCCATCTCTAGCACTTGTAATCAATCAAAGTCATTGTCTTATAACATATTCTAACCCAAAATAAATTTATACAAGCCATTTACAGCCTCATAGCATTGGTTGTGGGTTCTTATCCCATTTGGGACCAGATTTCAATAAGTCTTTCTTCACACTTCTAAACATTCTTCATCCATCTCTAGCACTTGTAATCAATCAAATTCATTGTATTATAACATATTATAACCCAAAAAAACTTTATACAAACCATTTACTGCCTCAAAGCAATGGTTGTGCGTTCTTATCCCATTTGAGACCAAATTTCAACAAGTCTTTCTTCACACTTCTAAACATTCTTCATCTATCTCTAGCACATGTAACGAATCAAATTCATTGTGTTATAACATATTCTAACCCAAAATAACTTTATACAAGCCACTTACAGCCTCAAAGCATTGGTTGTGGGTTCTTATCCCATTTGGGACCAAATTTCAACAAGTCTTTCTTCACAATTCTAAACATTCTTCATCCATCTCTAGCACTTGAAATCAATAAAATTCAATTTATTATAACATATTCTAACCCAAAATAACTTTATACAAGCCATTTACAGCCTCAAAGCATTGGTTTTGGGTTCTTATCCTATATGGGACCAGATTTCAACAAGTCTTTCTTCACACTTCTAAACATTCTTCATCCATCTCTAGTACTTGTAATCTATTAAATTCATTGTAGTATAACATATTCTAACCGAAAATAACTTTATACAAGCCATTTACTGCCTCAAAGCAATGGTTGTGGGTTCTTATCCCATTTGGGACCAGATTTCGATAAGTCTTTCTTCACACTTTTGAACATTCTTCATCCATCTCTAGCACTTGTAATCAATCAAATTCATTGTATTATAACATATTATAGCCCAAAATAACTTTATACAAGCCATTTACAGCCTCAAAGCATTGGCTGTGGGTTCTTATCCCATTTGGGACCAGATTTCAATAAGTCTTTCTTCACACTTCTAAACATTCTTCATCCATTTCTAGCACTTGAAATCAATCAAATTCATAGTATTATAGTATATTCTAACCCAAAATATCTTTATACAAGCCATTTACTACCTCAAAGCAATGGTTGTGGGTTCTTATCCCATTTGGGACTAGATTACGATAAGTCTTTCTTTACACTTCTAAACATTTTCATCCATCCCTACCACTTGTAATCAATCAAATTTATTGTATTATAACATAATATAACCCAAATAAACTTTATACAAGCCATTTACAGCCTCAAAGCATTGGTTGTGGGTTCTTATCCCATTTGGGGCCAGATTTCAACAAGTCTTTCTTCACACTTCTAAACATTCTTCATCCATCTCTAGCACTTGTAATCAATCAAATTCATTGTATCATAACATAATCTAACCCAAATAAACTTCATACAAGCCATTTACACCCTTAAAGCATTGGTTGTGGGTTCTTATCCCATTTGGGGCTAGATTTCAACAAGTCTTTCTTCACACTTCTAAACATTCTTCATCCATCTATAGCACTTGTAATCAATCAAATTCATTGTATTATAACATATTCTAACCCAAAAAACTTTATACAAGCCATTTACAGCCTCAAAGCATTGGTTGTGGGTTCTTATCCCATTTGGGACCAGATTTCAACAAGTCTTTCTTCACACTTCTAAACATACTCCATCCATATCTAGCACTTGTAATCAATCAAATTCATTGTATTATAACATATTCTAACCCAAAAAAGTTTATACAAGCCATTTACAGCCTCAAAGCATTGGTTGTGGGTTCTTATCCCATTTGGGACCAGATTTCAACAAGTCTTTCTTCACACTTCTAAACATACTCCATCCATATCTAGCACTTGTAATCAATTAAATTCATTGTAGTATAACATATTCTAACCGAAAATAACTTTATACAAGCCATCTACTGCCTCAAAGCAATGGTTGTGGGTTCTTATCCCATTAGGGACCAGATTTCGATAAGTCTTTCTTCACACTTTTGAACATTCTTCATCCATCTCTAGCACTTGTAATCAATCAAATTCATTATATTATAACATATTCTAACCCAAAATAACTTTATATAAGCCATTTACTGCCTCAAAGCAATGGTTGTGGGTTCTTATCCCATTTAGGACCAAATTTCAACAAGTCTTTCTTCACACTTCTAAACATTCTTCATCCATCTTTAGCACATGTAAGGAATCAAATTCATTATATTATAACATATTATAGCCCAAAATAACTTTATACAAGCTATTTACAGCCTCATAGCATTGGTTGTGGGTTCTTATCCCATTTGGGACCAAATTTCAATAAGTCTTTCTTCACACTTCTAAACATTCTTCATCCATCTCTAGCACTTGTAACCAATCAAATTCATTGTATTATAACATATTATAACCCAAAATAACTTTATACAAGCCATTTACAGCCTCAAAGCAATGGTTGTAGGTTCTTATCCCATTTGAGACCAAATTTCAACAAGTCTTTCTTCACACTTCTAAACATTGTTCATCCATCTTTAGCACATGTAAGGAATCAAATTCATTTTGTTATAACATATTTTAACCCAAAATAACTTTATACAAGCCACTTACAGCCTCACAACATTGGTTGTGGGTTCTTATCCCATTTGGGACCAAATTTCAACAAGTCTTTCTTCACACTTCTAAACATTCTTCATCCATCTCTTGCACTTGAAATCAATAAAATTCATTGTATTATAACATATTCTAACCCAAAATAACTTTATACAAGCCATTTACAGCCTCAAAGCATTGGTTTTGGGTTCTTTTCCCATATGGGACCAGATTTCAACAAGTCTTTCTTCACACTTCTAAACATTCTTCAACCATCTCTAGCACTTGTAATCTATTAAATTCATTGTAGTATAACATATTCTAACCGAAAATAACTTTATACAAGCCATCTACTGCCTCAAAGCAATGGTTGTGGGTTCTTATCCCATTTGGGACCAAATTTCGATAAGTCTTTCTTCACACTTTTGAACATTCTTCATCCATCTCTAGCACTTGTAATCAATCAAATTCATTGTAGTATAACATATTCTAACCCAAAATAACTTTATACAAGCCATTTACTGCCTCACAGCATTGGTTGTGGGTTCTTATCCCATTTGGGACCAGATTTCGATAAGTCTTTCTTCACACTTTTGAACATTCTTCATCCATCTCTAGCACTTGTAATCAATCAAATTCATTGTATTATAACATATTATAGCCCAAAATAACTTTATTCAAGCCATTTACTACCTCAAAGCAATGGTTGTGGGTTCTTATCCCATTTGGGACCAAATTACGATAAGTCTTTCTTTACACTTCTAAACATTCTTCATCCATCCCTACCACTTGTAATCAATCAAATTCATTGTATTATAACATATTATAGCCCAAAATAACTTTATACAAGCCATTTACAGCCTCAAAGCATTGGTTCTGGGTTCTTATCCCATTTGGGACCAGATTTCAATAAGTCTTTCTTCAAACTTCTAAACATTCTTTATCCATCTCTAGCACTTATAATCAATCAAATTAATTGTATTATAACATATTCTAACCCAAAATAACTTTATACAAGCCACTTACAGCCTCAAAGCAATGGTTGTGGGTTCTTATCCCATTTGGGACCAGATTTTAATAACTCTTTCTTCACACTTCTTAACATTCTTCATCCATCTCTAGCACTTGATATCAATCAAAGTCATTGTATTATAACATATTCTAACCCACAATAAATTTATACAAGCCATTTACAGCCTCATAGCATTGGTTGTGGGTTCTTATCCCATTTGGGACCAGATTTCAATAAGTCTTTCTTCACACTTCTAAACATTCTTCATCCATCTCTAGCACTTGTAATCAATCAAATTCATTGTATTATAACATATTATAACCCAAAATAACTTTATACAAGCCGTTTACAGCCTCACAGCAATGGTTGTGGGTTTTTATCCCATTTGAGACCAAATTTTAACAAGTCTTTCTTCACACTTCTAAACATTCTTCATTCATCTCTAGCACTTGTAATCAATCAAATTCATTGTATTATAACATATTATAGCCCAAAATAACTTTATACAAGCCATTTATAGCCTCAAAGCATTGGCTGTGGGTTCTTATCCCATTTGGGACCAGATTTCAATAAGTTTTTCTTCACACTTCTAAACATTCTTCATCCATCTCTAGCACTTGTAATCAATCAAATTCATTGTATTATAACATATTATAACCTAAAATAACTTTATACAAGCCATTTACAGCCTCAAAGCAATGGTTGTGGGTTCTTATCCCATTTGGGACCAGATTTTAATAACTCTTTCTTCACACTTCTAAACATTCTTCATCCATCTCTAGCACTTGTAATCAATCAAAGTCATTGTCTTATAACATATTCTAACCCAAAATAAATTTATACAAGCCATTTACAGCCTCATAGCATTGGTTGTGGGTTCTTATCCCATTTGGGACCAGATTTCAATAAGTCTTTCTTCACACTTCTAAACATTCTTCATCCATCTCTAGCACTTGTAATCAATCAAATTCATTGTATTATAACATATTATAACCCAAAAAAACTTTATACAAACCATTTACTGCCTCAAAGCAATGGTTGTGCGTTCTTATCCCATTTGAGACCAAATTTCAACAAGTCTTTCTTCACACTTCTAAACATTCTTCATCTATCTCTAGCACATGTAACGAATCAAATTCATTGTGTTATAACATATTCTAACCCAAAATAACTTTATACAAGCCACTTACAGCCTCAAAGCATTGGTTGTGGGTTCTTATCCCATTTGGGACCAAATTTCAACAAGTCTTTCTTCACAATTCTAAACATTCTTCATCCATCTCTAGCACTTGAAATCAATAAAATTCAATTTATTATAACATATTCTAACCCAAAATAACTTTATACAAGCCATTTACAGCCTCAAAGCATTGGTTTTGGGTTCTTATCCTATATGGGACCAGATTTCAACAAGTCTTTCTTCACACTTCTAAACATTCTTCATCCATCTCTAGTACTTGTAATCTATTAAATTCATTGTAGTATAACATATTCTAACCGAAAATAACTTTATACAAGCCATTTACTGCCTCAAAGCAATGGTTGTGGGTTCTTATCCCATTTGGGACCAGATTTCGATAAGTCTTTCTTCACACTTTTGAACATTCTTCATCCATCTCTAGCACTTGTAATCAATCAAATTCATTGTATTATAACATATTATAGCCCAAAATAACTTTATACAAGCCATTTACAGCCTCAAAGCATTGGCTGTGGGTTCTTATCCCATTTGGGACCAGATTTCAATAAGTCTTTCTTCACACTTCTAAACATTCTTCATCCATTTCTAGCACTTGAAATCAATCAAATTCATAGTATTATAGTATATTCTAACCCAAAATATCTTTATACAAGCCATTTACTACCTCAAAGCAATGGTTGTGGGTTCTTATCCCATTTGGGACTAGATTACGATAAGTCTTTCTTTACACTTCTAAACATTTTCATCCATCCCTACCACTTGTAATCAATCAAATTTATTGTATTATAACATAATATAACCCAAATAAACTTTATACAAGCCATTTACAGCCTCAAAGCATTGGTTGTGGGTTCTTATCCCATTTGGGGCCAGATTTCAACAAGTCTTTCTTCACACTTCTAAACATTCTTCATCCATCTCTAGCACTTGTAATCAATCAAATTCATTGTATCATAACATAATCTAACCCAAATAAACTTCATACAAGCCATTTACACCCTTAAAGCATTGGTTGTGGGTTCTTATCCCATTTGGGGCTAGATTTCAACAAGTCTTTCTTCACACTTCTAAACATTCTTCATCCATCTATAGCACTTGTAATCAATCAAATTCATTGTATTATAACATATTCTAACCCAAAAAACTTTATACAAGCCATTTACAGCCTCAAAGCATTGGTTGTGGGTTCTTATCCCATTTGGGACCAGATTTCAACAAGTCTTTCTTCACACTTCTAAACATACTCCATCCATATCTAGCACTTGTAATCAATCAAATTCATTGTATTATAACATATTCTAACCCAAAAAAGTTTATACAAGCCATTTACAGCCTCAAAGCATTGGTTGTGGGTTCTTATCCCATTTGGGACCAGATTTCAACAAGTCTTTCTTCACACTTCTAAACATACTCCATCCATATCTAGCACTTGTAATCAATTAAATTCATTGTAGTATAACATATTCTAACCGAAAATAACTTTATACAAGCCATCTACTGCCTCAAAGCAATGGTTGTGGGTTCTTATCCCATTAGGGACCAGATTTCGATAAGTCTTTCTTCACACTTTTGAACATTCTTCATCCATCTCTAGCACTTGTAATCAATCAAATTCATTATATTATAACATATTCTAACCCAAAATAACTTTATATAAGCCATTTACTGCCTCAAAGCAATGGTTGTGGGTTCTTATCCCATTTAGGACCAAATTTCAACAAGTCTTTCTTCACACTTCTAAACATTCTTCATCCATCTTTAGCACATGTAAGGAATCAAATTCATTATATTATAACATATTATAGCCCAAAATAACTTTATACAAGCTATTTACAGCCTCATAGCATTGGTTGTGGGTTCTTATCCCATTTGGGACCAAATTTCAATAAGTCTTTCTTCACACTTCTAAACATTCTTCATCCATCTCTAGCACTTGTAACCAATCAAATTCATTGTATTATAACATATTATAACCCAAAATAACTTTATACAAGCCATTTACAGCCTCAAAGCAATGGTTGTAGGTTCTTATCCCATTTGAGACCAAATTTCAACAAGTCTTTCTTCACACTTCTAAACATTGTTCATCCATCTTTAGCACATGTAAGGAATCAAATTCATTGTGTTATAACATATTTTAACCCAAAATAACTTTATACAAGCCACTTACAGCCTCACAACATTGGTTGTGGGTTCTTATCCCATTTGGGACCAAATTTCAACAAGTCTTTCTTCACACTTCTAAACATTCTTCATCCATCTCTTGCACTTGAAATCAATAAAATTCATTGTATTATAACATATTCTAACCCAAAATAACTTTATACAAGCCATTTACAGCCTCAAAGCATTGGTTTTGGGTTCTTTTCCCATATGGGACCAGATTTCAACAAGTCTTTCTTCACACTTCTAAACATTCTTCAACCATCTCTAGCACTTGTAATCTATTAAATTCATTGTAGTATAACATATTCTAACCGAAAATAACTTTATACAAGCCATCTACTGCCTCAAAGCAATGGTTGTGGGTTCTTATCCCATTTGGGACCAAATTTCGATAAGTCTTTCTTCACACTTTTGAACATTCTTCATCCATCTCTAGCACTTGTAATCAATCAAATTCATTGTAGTATAACATATTCTAACCCAAAATAACTTTATACAAGCCATTTACTGCCTCACAGCATTGGTTGTGGGTTCTTATCCCATTTGGGACTAGATTTCGATAAGTCTTTCTTCACACTTTTGAACATTCTTCATCCATCTCTAGCACTTGTAATCAATCAAATTCATTGTATTATAACATATTATAGCCCAAAATAACTTTATTCAAGCCATTTACTACCTCAAAGCAATGGTTGTGGGTTCTTATCCCATTTGGGACCAAATTACGATAAGTCTTTCTTTACACTTCTAAACATTCTTCATCCATCCCTACCACTTGTAATCAATCAAATTCATTGTATTATAACATATTATAGCCCAAAATAACTTTATACAAGCCATTTACAGCCTCAAAGCATTGGTTCTGGGTTCTTATCCCATTTGGGACCAGATTTCAATAAGTCTTTCTTCAAACTTCTAAACATTCTTTATCCATCTCTAGCACTTATAATCAATCAAATTAATTGTATTATAACATATTCTAACCCAAAATAACTTTATACAAGCCACTTACAGCCTCAAAGCAATGGTTGTGGGTTCTTATCCCATTTGGGACCAGATTTTAATAACTCTTTCTTCACACTTCTTAACATTCTTCATCCATCTCTAGCACTTGATATCAATCAAAGTCATTGTATTATAACATATTCTAACCCACAATAAATTTATACAAGCCATTTACAGCCTCATAGCATTGGTTGTGGGTTCTTATCCCATTTGGGACCAGATTTCAATAAGTCTTTCTTCACACTTCTAAACATTCTTCATCCATCTCTAGCACTTGTAATCAATCAAATTCATTGTATTATAACATATTATAACCCAAAATAACTTTATACAAGCCGTTTACAGCCTCACAGCAATGGTTGTGGGTTTTTATCCCATTTGAGACCAAATTTTAACAAGTCTTTCTTCACACTTCTAAACATTCTTCATTCATCTCTAGCACTTGTAATCAATCAAATTCATTGTATTATAACATATTATAGCCCAAAATAACTTTATACAAGCCATTTATAGCCTCAAAGCATTGGCTGTGGGTTCTTATCCCATTTGGGACCAGATTTCAATAAGTTTTTCTTCACACTTCTAAACATTCTTCATCCATCTCTAGCACTTGTAATCAATCAAATTCATTGTATTATAACATATTATAACCTAAAATAACTTTATACAAGCCATTTACAGCCTCAAAGCAATGGTTGTGGGTTCTTATCCCATTTGAGACCAAATTTCAACAAGTTTTTCTTCACACTTCTAAACATTCTTCATCCATCTCTAGCACATGTAAGGAATCAAATTCATTGTGATATAAGATATTCTAACCCAAAATAACTTTATACAAGCCACTTACAGCCTCAAAGCATTGGTTGTGGGTTCTTATCCCATTTGGGACCAAATTTCAACAAGTCTTTCTTCACACTTCTAAACATTCTTCATCCATCTCTAGCACTTGTAATCAATCAAATTCATTGTATCATAACATAATATAACCCAAATAAACTTTATACAAGCCATTTACACCCTCAAAGCATTGGTTGTGGGTTCTTATCCCATTTGGGGCTAGATTTCAACAAGTCTTTCTTCACACTTCTAAACATTCTTCATCCATCTCTAGCACTTGTAATCAATCAAATTCATTGTATTATAACATATTCTAACCCAAAAAACTTTATACAAGCCATTTACAGCCTCAAAGCATTGGTTGTGGGTTCTTATCCCATTTGGGACCAGATTTCAACAAGTCTTTCTTCACACTTCTAAACATACTCCATCCATCTCTAGCACTTGTAATCAATTAAATTCATTGTAATATAACATATTCTAAACGAAAATAACTTTATACAAGCCATCTACTGCCTCAAAGCAATGGTTGTGGGTTCTTATCCCATTAGGGACCAGATTTTGATAAGTCTTTCTTCACACTTCTAAACATTCTTCATCCATCTCTAGCACTTGTAACCAATCAAATTCATTGTATTATAACATATTATAACCCAAAATAACTTTATACAAGCCATTTACAGCCTCAAAGCAATGGTTGTAGGTTCTTATCCCATTTGAGACCAAATTTCAACAAGTCTTTCTTCACACTTCTAAACATTGTTCATCCATCTTTAGCACATGTAAGGAATCAAATTCATTGTGTTATAACATATTTTAACCCAAAATAACTTTATACAAGCCACTTACAGCCTCACAACATTGGTTGTGGGTTCTTATCCCATTTGGGACCAAATTTCAACAAGTCTTTCTTCACACTTCTAAACATTCTTCATCCATCTCTTGCACTTGAAATCAATAAAATTCATTGTATTATAACATATTCTAACCCAAAATAACTTTATACAAGCCATTTACAGCCTCAAAGCATTGGTTTTGGGTTCTTTTCCCATATGGGACCAGATTTCAACAAGTCTTTCTTCACACTTCTAAACATTCTTCAACCATCTCTAGCACTTGTAATCTATTAAATTCATTGTAGTATAACATATTCTAACCGAAAATAACTTTATACAAGCCATCTACTGCCTCAAAGCAATGGTTGTGGGTTCTTATCCCATTTGGGACCAAATTTCGATAAGTCTTTCTTCACACTTTTGAACATTCTTCATCTATCTCTAGCACTTGTAATCAATCAAATTCATTGTAGTATAACATATTCTAACCCAAAATAACTTTATACAAGCCATTTACTGCCTCACAGCATTGGTTGTGGGTTCTTATCCCATTTGGGACCAGATTTCGATAAGTCTTTCTTCACACTTTTGAACATTCTTCATCCATCTCTAGCACTTGTAATCAATCAAATTCATTGTATTATAACATATTATAGCCCAAAATAACTTTATTCAAGCCATTTACTACCTCAAAGCAATGGTTGTGGGTTCTTATCCCATTTGGGACCAAATTACGATAAGTCTTTCTTTACACTTCTAAACATTCTTCATCCATCCCTACCACTTGTAATCAATCAAATTCATTGTATTATAACATATTATAGCCCAAAATAACTTTATACAAGCCATTTACAGCCTCAAAGCATTGGTTCTGGGTTCTTATCCCATTTGGGACCAGATTTCAATAAGTCTTTCTTCAAACTTCTAAACATTCTTTATCCATCTCTAGCACTTATAATCAATCAAATTAATTGTATTATAACATATTCTAACCCAAAATAACTTTATACAAGCCACTTACAGCCTCAAAGCAATGGTTGTGGGTTCTTATCCCATTTGGGACCAGATTTTAATAACTCTTTCTTCACACTTCTTAACATTCTTCATCCATCTCTAGCACTTGATATCAATCAAAGTCATTGTATTATAACATATTCTAACCCACAATAAATTTATACAAGCCATTTACAGCCTCATAGCATTGGTTGTGGGTTCTTATCCCATTTGGGACCAGATTTCAATAAGTCTTTCTTCACACTTCTAAACATTCTTCATCCATCTCTAGCACTTGTAATCAATCAAATTCATTGTATTATAACATATTATAACCCAAAATAACTTTATACAAGCCGTTTACAGCCTCACAGCAATGGTTGTGGGTTTTTATCCCATTTGAGACCAAATTTTAACAAGTCTTTCTTCACACTTCTAAACATTCTTCATTCATCTCTAGCACTTGTAATCAATCAAATTCATTGTATTATAACATATTATAGCCCAAAATAACTTTATACAAGCCATTTATAGCCTCAAAGCATTGGCTGTGGGTTCTTATCCCATTTGGGACCAGATTTCAATAAGTTTTTCTTCACACTTCTAAACATTCTTCATCCATCTCTAGCACTTGTAATCAATCAAATTCATTGTATTATAACATATTATAACCTAAAATAACTTTATACAAGCCATTTACAGCCTCAAAGCAATGGTTGTGGGTTCTTATCCCATTTGAGACCAAATTTCAACAAGTTTTTCTTCACACTTCTAAACATTCTTCATCCATCTCTAGCACATGTAAGGAATCAAATTCATTGTGATATAAGATATTCTAACCCAAAATAACTTTATACAAGCCACTTACAGCCTCAAAGCATTGGTTGTGGGTTCTTATCCCATTTGGGACCAAATTTCAACAAGTCTTTCTTCACACTTCTAAACATTCTTCATCCATCTCTAGCACTTGTAATCAATCAAATTCATTGTATCATAACATAATATAACCCAAATAAACTTTATACAAGCCATTTACACCCTCAAAGCATTGGTTGTGGGTTCTTATCCCATTTGGGGCTAGATTTCAACAAGTCTTTCTTCACACTTCTAAACATTCTTCATCCATCTCTAGCACTTGTAATCAATCAAATTCATTGTATTATAACATATTCTAACCCAAAAAACTTTATACAAGCCATTTACAGCCTCAAAGCATTGGTTGTGGGTTCTTATCCCATTTGGGACCAGATTTCAACAAGTCTTTCTTCACACTTCTAAACATACTCCATCCATCTCTAGCACTTGTAATCAATTAAATTCATTGTAATATAACATATTCTAAACGAAAATAACTTTATACAAGCCATCTACTGCCTCAAAGCAATGGTTGTGGGTTCTTATCCCATTAGGGACCAGATTTTGATAAGTCTTTCTTCACACTTTTGAACATTCTTCATCCATCTCTAGCACTTGTAATCAATCAAATTCATTGTATTATAACATATTATAGCCCAAAATAACTTTATACAAGCCATTTACAGCCTCAAAGCATTGGTTGTGGGTTCTTATCCCATTTGGGACCAGATTTCAACAAGTCTTTCTTCACACTTCTAAACATACTCCATCCATCTCTAGCACTTGTAATCAATTACATTCATTGTAGTATAACATATTCTAACCGAAAATAACTTGATACAAGCCATCTACTGCTTCAAAGCAATGGTTGTGGGTTCTTATCCCATTAGGGACCCGATTTCGATAAGTCTTTCTTCACACTTTTGAACATTTTTCATCCATCTCTAGCACTTGTAATCAATCAAATTCATTGTATTATAACATATTATAGCCCAAAATAACTTTATACAAGCCATTTACAGCCTCAAAGCATTGGTTCTGGGTTCTTATCCCATTTGGGACCAGATTTCAATAAGTCTTTCTTCAAACTTCTAAACATTCTTTATCCATCTCTAGCACTTATAATCAATCAAATTAATTGTATTATAACATATTCTAACCCAAAATAACTTTATACAAGTCACTTACACCCTCAAAGCAATGGTTATGGGTTCTTATCCCATTTGGGACCAGATTTTAATAACTCTTTCTTCACACTTCTAAACATTCTTCATCCATCTCTAGCACTTGTAATCAATCAAAGTCATTGTATTATAACATATTCTAACCCAAAATAAATTTATACAAGCCATTTACAGCCTCATAGCAATTGTTGTGGGTTCTTATCCCATTTGGGACCAGATTTCAATAAGTCTTTCTTCACACTTCTAAACATTCTTCATCCATCTCTAGCACTTGTAATCAATCAAATTCATTGTATTATAACATATTATAACCCAAAATAACTTTATACAAACCATTTACTGCCTCAAAGCAATGGTTGTGGGTTCTTATCCCATTTGAGACCAAATTTCAACAAGTCTTTCTTCACACTTCTAAACATTCTTCATCCATCTCTAGCACATGTAACGAATCATATTCATTGTGTTATAACATATTCTAACCCAAAAAAATTTATACAAGCCATTTACACCATTAAAGCATTGGTTGTGGGTTCTTATCCCATTTGGGGCCAGATTTCAACAAGTCTTTCTTCACACTTCTAAACATTCTTCATCCATCTATAGAACTTGTAATCAATCAAATTCATTGTATTATAACATATTCTAACCCAAAAAACTTTATACAAGCCATTTACAGCCTCAAAGCATTGGTTGTGGGTTCTTATCCCATTTGGGACCAGATTTCAACAAGTCTTTCTTCACACTTCTAAACATACTCCATCCATATCTAGCACTTATAATCAATTAAATTCATTGTAGTATAACATATTCTAACCGAAAATAACTTTATACAAGTCATCTACTGCCTCAAAGCAATGGTTGTGGGTTCTTATCCCATTAGGGACCAGATTTCGATAAGTCTTTCTTCACACTTTTGAACATTCTTCATCCATCTCTAGCACTTGTAATCAATCAAATTCATTGTATTATAACATATTATAGCCCAAAATAACTTTATACAACCCATTTACAGCCTCAAAGCATTGGTTGTGGGTTCTTATCCCATTTGGGACCAGATTTCAACAAGTCTTTCTTCACACTTCTAAACATACTCCATCCATCTCTAGCACTTGTAATCAATTAAATTCATTGTAGTATAACATATTCTAACCGAAAATAACTTGATACAAGCCATCTACTGCTTCAAAGCAATGGTTGTGGGTTCTTATCCCATTAGGGACCCGATTTCGATAAGTCTTTCTTCACACTTTTGAACATTCTTCATCCATCTCTAGCACTTGTAATCAATCAAATTCATTGTATTATAACATATTATAGCCCAAAATAACTTTATACAAGCCATTTACAGCCTCAAAGCATTGGTTCTGGGTTCTTATCCCATTTGGGACCAGATTTCAATAAGTCTTTCTTCAAACTTCTAAACATTCTTTCTCCATCTCTAGCACTTATAATCAATCAAATTAATTGTATTTTAACATATTCTAACCCAAAATAACTTTATACAAGTCACTTACACCCTCAAAGCAATGGTTGTGGGTTCTTATCCCATTTGGGACCAGATTTTAATAACTCTTTCTTCACACTTCTAAACATTCTTCATCCATCTCTAGCACTTGTAATCAATCAAAGTCATTGTATTATAACATATTCTAACCCAAAATAAATTTATACAAGCCATTTACAGCCTCATAGCATTGGTTGTGGGTTCTTATCCCATTTGGGGCCAGATTTCAACAAGTCTTTCTTCACACTTCTAAACATTCTTCATCCATCTATAGCACTTGTAATCAATCAAATTCATTGTATTATAACATATTCTAACCCAAAAAACTTTATACAAGCCTTTTACAGCCTCAAAGCATTGGTTGTGGGTTCTTATCCCATTTGGGACCAGATTTCAACAAGTCTTTCTTCACACTTCTAAACATACTCCATCCATATCTAGCACTTGTAATCAATTAAATTCATTGTAGTATAACATATTCTAACCGAAAATAACTTTATACAAGCCATCTACTGCCTCAAAGCAATGGTTGTGGGTTCTTATCCCATTAGGGACCAGATTTCGATAAGTCTTTCTTCACACTTTTGAACATTCTTCATCCATCTCTAGCACTTGTAATCAATAAAATTCATTGTATTATAACATATTATAGCCCAAAATAACTCTATACAAGCCATTTACAGCCTCATAGCATTGGTTGTGGGTTCTTATCCCATTTGGGACCAAATTTCAATAAGTCTTTCTTCACACTTCTAAACATTCTTCATCCATCTCTAGCACTTGTAACCAATCAAATTCATTGTATTATAACATATAATAACCCAAAATAACTTTATACAAGCCATTTACAGCCTCAAAGCAATGGTTGTAGGTTCTTATCCCATTTGAGACCAAATTTCAACAAGTCTTTCTTCACACTTCTAAACATTGTTCATCCATCTTTAGCACATGTAAGGAATCAAATTCATTGTGTTATAACATATTTTAACCCAAAATAACTTTATACAAGCCATTTACAGCCTCACAGCATTGGTTGTGGGTTCTTATCCCATTTGGGACCAAATTTCAACAAGTCTTTCTTCACACTTCTAAACATTCTTCATCCATCTCTAGCACTTGAAATCAATAAAATTCATTGTATTATAACATATTCTAACCCAAAATAACTTTATACAAGCCATTTACAGCCTCAAAGCATTGGTTTTGGGTTCTTATCCCATATGGGACCAGATTTCAACAAGTCTTTCTTCACACTTCTAAACATTCTTCATCCATCTCTAGCACTTGTAATCTATTAAATTCATTGTAGTATAACATATTCTAACCGAAAATAACTTTATACAAGCCATCTACTGCCTCAAAGCAATGGTTGTGGGTTCTTATCTCATTTGGGACCATATTTCAATAAGTCTCTCTTCACACTTCTAAACATTCTTCATCCGTCTCTAGGGCTTGTAATCAATCAAATTCATTGTATTATAACATATTCTAACCCAAAATAACTTTATACAAGCCATTTAATGCCTCAAAGCATTGGTTGTGGGTTCTTATCCCATTTGGGACCAGATTTCAATAAGTCTCTCTTCACACTTCTAAACATTCTTCATCCATCTCTAGGGCTTGTAATCAATCAAATTCATTGTATTATAACATATTCTAACCCAAAATAACTTTATTAAATCCATTTACAGCCTCAAAGCATTGGATGTGGGTTCTTATCCCATTTAGGACCAAATTTCAACAAGTCTTTCTTCACACTTCTAAAGATTCTTCATCCATCTCTAGCACTTGTAATCAATCAAATTCATTGTATTATAACATATTCTAACCGAAAGTAACTTTTTACAAGACATTTACAGCCTCAAAGCATTGGTTGTGGGTTCTTATCCCATTTGGGACCAGATTTCAACAAGTCTGTCTTCACACTTCTAAACATTCTTCATCCATCTCTAGGACTTGTAGTCAATCAAATTCATTGAATTATAACATATTCTAACCCAAAATAACTTTATACAAGACATTTACAGCCTCAAAGCATTGGTTGTGGGTTCTTATCCCATTTGGGACCAGATTTCAACAAGTCTGTCTTCACACTTCTAAACATTCTTCATCCATCTCTAGGACTTGTAATCAATCAAATTCAGTGTATTATAACATATTCTAACCCAAAATAACATTATACAAGCCATTTACTCCCTCAAAGCATTGGTTGTGGGTTCTTATCCCATTTGGGACTAGATTTCAATAAGTCTTTCTTCACACTTCTAAACATTCTTCATACATCTCTAGCACTTGTAATCAATCAAATTTATTGTATTATAACATATTCTAACCCAAAATAACTTTATACAATCCATTTACAGCCACAAAGAATTGGTTGTGGGTTCTTATCCCATTTTAGACCAAATTTCAACAAGTCTTTCTTCACACTTCTAAAGATTCTTCATCCATCTCTAGCACTTGTAATCAATCAAATTCATTGTATTATAACATATTCTAACCCAAAGTAACTTTATACAAGCCATTTACTGCCTCAAAGCATTGGTTGTGGCTTCTTGACCCATTTGGGACCAGATTTCAATAAGCCTTTCTTCACACTTCTGAACATTCTTCATCCATCTCTAGCACTTGTAATCAATCAAATTCATTGTATTATAACATATTCTAACCCAAAATAACTTTATACAATCCATTTATAGCCTCAAAGCATTGATTGTGGGTTCTTATCCCATTTGGGACCAAATTTCAACAAGTCTTTCTTCACACTTCTAAAGATTCTTCATCCATCTCTAGCACTTGTAATCAATCAAATTCATTGTATTATAACATATTCTAACCGAAAGTAACTTTTTACAAGACATTTACAGCCTCAAAGCATTGGTTGTGGGTTCTTATCCCATTTGGGACCAGATTTCAACAAGTCTGTCTTCACACTTCTAAACATTCTTCATCCATCTCTAGGACTTGTAGTCAATCAAATTCATTGAATTATAACATATTCTAACCCAAAATAACTTTATACAAGACATTTACAGCCTCAAAGCATTGGTTGTGGGTTCTTATCCCATTTGGGACCAGATTTCAACAAGTCTGTCTTCACACTTCTAAACATTCTTCATCCATCTCTAGGACTTGTAATCAATCAAATTCAGTGTATTATAACATATTCTAACCCAAAATAACATTATACAAGCCATTTACTCCCTCAAAGCATTGGTTGTGGGTTCTTATCCCATTTGGGACTAGATTTCAATAAGTCTTTCTTCACACTTCTAAACATTCTTCATACATCTCTAGCACTTGTAATCAATCAAATTTATTGTATTATAACATATTCTAACCCAAAATAACTTTATACAATCCATTTACAGCCACAAAGAATTGGTTGTGGGTTCTTATCCCATTTTAGACCAAATTTCAACAAGTCTTTCTTCACACTTCTAAAGATTCTTCATCCATCTCTAGCACTTGTAATCAATCAAATTCATTGTATTATAACATATTCTAACCCAAAGTAACTTTATACAAGCCATTTACTGCCTCAAAGCATTGGTTGTGGCTTCTTGACCCATTTGGGACCAGATTTCAATAAGCCTTTCTTCACACTTCTGAACATTCTTCATCCATCTCTAGCACTTGTAATCAATCAAATTCATTGTATTATAACATATTCTAACCCAAAATAACTTTATACAATCCATTTATAGCCTCAAAGCATTGATTGTGGGTTCTTATCCCATTTGGGACCAAATTTCAACAAGTCTTTCTTCACACTTCTAAAGATTCTTTATCCATCTCTAGCACTTGTAATCAATCAAATTTATTGTATTATAACATATTCTAACCCAAAATTACTTTATACAAGCCATTTACTGCCTCAAAGCATTGGTTGTGGGTTCTTATCCCATTTGGGACCAGATTTCAATAAGTCTCTATTCACACTTCTAAACATTCTTCATCCATCTCTAGGGCTTGTAATCAATCAAATTCATTGTATTATAACATATTCTAACCCAAAATAACTTTATTCAATCCATTTACAGCCTCAAAGCATTGGTTGTGGGTTCTTATCCCATTTAGGACCAAATTTCAACAAGTCTTTCTTCACACTTCTAAAGATTCTTCATCCATCTCTAGCACTTGTAATCAATCAAATTCATTGTATTATAACATATTCTAACCCAAAGTAACTTCATACAAGCCATTTACAGCCTCAAAGCATTGGTTGTGGGTTCTTATCCCATTTGGGACCAGATTTCAATAAGTCTTTCTTCAAACTTCTAAACATTCTTTATCCATCTCTAGCACTTATAATCAATCAAATTAATTGTATTATAACATATTCTAACCCAAAATAACTTTATACAAGCCACTTACAGCCTCAAAGCAATGGTTGTGGGTTCTTATCCCATTTAGGACCAGATTTTAATAACTCTTTCTTCACACTTCTTAACATTCTTCATCCATCTTTAGCACTTGATATCAATCAAAGTCATTGTATTATAACATATTCTAACCCAAAATAATTTTATACAAGCCATTTACAGCCTCATAGCATTGGTTGTGGGTTCTTATCCCATTTGGGACCAGATTTCAATAAGTCTTTCTTCACACTTCTAAACATTCTTCATCCATCTCTAGCACTTGTAATCAATCAAATTCATTGTATTATAACATATTATAACCCAAAATAACTTTATACAAGCTGTTTACAGCCTCAAAGCAATGGTTGTGGGTTTTTATCCCATTTGAGACCAAATTTCAACAAGTCTTTCTTCACACTTCTAAACATTCTTCATCTATCTCTAGCACATGTAAGGAATCAAATTCATTGTGTTATAACATATTTTAACCCAAAATAACTTTATACAAGCCACTTACAGCCTCAAAGCATTGGTTGTGGGTTCTTATCCCATTTGGGACCAAATTTCAACAAGTCTTTCTTCACACTTCTAAACATTCTTCATCCATCTCTAGCACTTGTAATCTATTAAATTCATTGTAGTATAACATATTCTAACCGAAAATAACTTTATACAAGCCATCTACTGCCTCAAAGCAATGGTTGTGGGTTCTTATCCCATTTGGGACCATATTTCGATAAGTCATTCTTCACACTTTTGAACATTCTTCATTCATCTCTAGCACTTGTAATCAATCAAATTCATTGTATTATAACATATTATAGCCCAAAATAACTTTATACAAGCCATTTATAGCCTCAAAGCATTGGCTGTGGGTTCTTATCCCATTTGGGACCATATTTCAATAAGTTTTTCTTCACACTTCTAAACATTCTTCATCCATCTCTAGCACTTGTAATCAATCAAATTCATTGTATTATAACATATTATAACCCAAAATAACTTTATACAAGCCATTTACAGCCTCAAAGCAATGGTTGTGGGTTCTTATCCCATTTGAGACCAAATTTCAACAAGTCTTTCTTCACACTTCTAAACATTCTTCATCCATCTCTAAAACATGTAAGGAATCAAATTCATTGTGATATAACATATTCTAACCCAAAATAACTTTATACAAGCCACTTACAGCCTCAAAGCATTGGTTGTGGGTTCTTATCCCATTTGGGACCAAATTTCAACAAGTCTTTCTTCACACTTCTAAACATTCTTCATCCATCTCTAGCATTTGTAATCAATCAAATTCATTGTATCATAACATAATATAACCCAAATAAACTTTATACAAGCCATTTACACCCTCAAAGCATTGGTTGTGGGTTCTTATCCCATTTCGGGCTAGATTTCAACAAGTCTTTCTTCACACTTCTAAACATTCTTCATCCATCTCTAGCACTTGTAATCAATCAAATTCATTGTATTATAACATATTCTAACCCAAAAAACTTTATACAAGCGATTTACAGCCTCAAAGCATTGGTTGTGGGTTCTTATCCCATTTGGGACCAGATTTCAACAAGTCTTTCTTCACACTTCTAAACATACTCCATCCATCTCTAGCACTTGTAATCAATTAAATTCATTGTAGTATAACATATTCTAACCGAAAATAACTTTATACAAGCCATCTACTGCCTCAAAGCAATGGTTGTGGGTTCTTATCCCATTAGGGACCAGATTTCGATAAGTCTTTCTTCACACTTTTGAACATTCTTCATCCATCTCTAGCACTTGTAATCAATCAAATTCATTGTATTATAACATATTATAGCCCAAAATAACTTTATACAAGCCATTTACAGCCTCAAAGCATTGGTTGTGGGTTCTTATCCCATTTGGGACCAGATTTCAACAAGTCTTTCTTCACACTTCTAAACATACTCCATCCATCTCTGGAACTTGTAATCAATTAAATTCATTGTAGTATAACATATTCTAACCGAAAATAACTTGATACAAGCCATCTACTGCTTCAAAGCAATGGTTGTGGGTTCTTATCCCATTAGGGACCCGATTTCGATAAGTCTTTCTTCACACTTTTGAACATTCTTCATCCATCTCTAGCACTTGTAATCAATCAAATTCATTGTATTATAACATATTCTAACCCAAAATAACTTTATACAAGCCACTTACAGCCTCAAAGCAATGGTTGTGGGTTCTTATCCCATTTGGGACTAGATTTTAATAACTCTTTCTTCACACTTCTAAACATTCTTCATCCATCTCTAGCACTTGTAATCAATCAAAGTCATTGTATTATAACATATTCTAACCCAAAATAAATTTATACAAGCCATTTACAGCCTCATAGCATTGGTTGTGGGTTCTTATCCCATTTGGGACAAGATTTCAATAAGTCTTTCTTCACACTTCTAAACATTCTTCATCCATCTCTAGCACTTGTAATCAATCAAATTCATTGTATTATAACATATTATAACCCAAAATAACTTTATACAAACCATTTACTGCTTCAAAGCAATGGTTGTGGGTTCTTATCCCATTTGAGACCAAATTTCAACAAGTCTTTCTTCACTCTTCTAAACATTCTTCATCCATCTCTAGCACATGTAACGAATCAAATTCATTGTAGTATAACATATTCTAACCGAAAATAACTTGATACAAGCCATCTACTGCTTCAAAGCAATGGTTGTGGGTTCTTATCCCATTAGGGACCCGATTTCGATAAGTCTTTCTTCACACTTTTGAACATTCTTCATCCATCTCTAGCACTTGTAATCAATCAAATTCATTGTATTTTAACATATTATAGCCCAAAATAACTTTATACAAGCCATTTACAGCCTCAAAGCATTGGTTCTGGGTTCTTATCCCATTTGGGACCAGATTTCAATAAGTCTTTCTTCAAACTTCTAAACATTCTTTATCCATCTCTAGCACTTATAATCAATCAAATTAATTGTATTATAACATATTCTAACCCAAAATAACTTTATACAAGCCACTTACAGCCTCAAAGCAATGGTTGTGGGTTCTTATCCCATTTGGGACCAGATTTTAATAACTCTTTCTTCACACTTCTAAACATTCTTCATCCATCTCTAGCACTTGTAATCAATCAAAGTCATTGTATTATAACATATTCTAACCCAAAATAACTTTATACAAGCCACTTACAGCCTCAAAGCATTGGTTGTGGGTTCTTATCCCATTTGGGACCAAATTTCAACAAGTCTTTCTTCACAATTCTAAACATTCTTCATCCATCTCTAGCACTTGAAATCAATAAAATTCATTGTATTATAACATATTCTAACCCAAAATAACTTTATACAAGCCATTTACAGCCTCAAAGCATTGGTTTTGGGTTCTTATCCTATATGGGACCAGATTTCAACAAGTCTTTCTTCACACTTCTAAACATTCTTCATCCATCTCTAGCACTTGTAATCTATTAAATTCATTGTAGTATAACATATTCTAACCGAAAATAACTTTATACAAGCCATCTACTGCCTCAGAGCAATGTTTGTGGGTTCTTATCCCATTTGGGACCAGATTTCGATAAGTCTTTCTGCACACTTTTGAACATTCTTCATCCATCTCTAGCACTTGTAATCAATCAAATTCATTGTATTATAACATATTATAGCCCAAAATAACTTTATACAAGCCATTTACAGCCTCAAAGCATTGGCTGTGGGTTCTTATCCCATTTGGGACCAGATTTCAATAAGTCTTTCTTCACACTTCTAAACATTCTTCATCCATTTCTAGCACTTGAAATCAATCAAATTCATAGTATTATAGTATATTCTAACCCAAAATATCTTTATACAAGCCATTTACTACCTCAAAGCAATGGTTGTGGGTTCTTATCCCATTTGGGACCAGATTACGATAAGTCTTTCTTTACAGTTCTAAACATTCTTCATCCATCCCTACCACTTGTAATCAATCAAATTTATTGTATTATAACATAATCTAACCCAAATAAACTTTATACAAGCCATTTACAGCCTCAAAGCATTGGTTGTGGGTTCTTATCCCATTTGGGGCCAGATTTCAACAAGTCTTTCTTCACACTTCTAAACATTCTTCATCCATCTCTAGCACTTGTAATCAATCAAATTCATTGTATCATAACATAATCTAACCCAAATAAGCTTCATACAAGCCATTTACACCCTTAAAGCATTGGTTGTGGGTTCTTATCCCATTTGGGGCCAGATTTCAACAAGTCTTTCTTCACACTTCTAAACATTCTTCATCCATCTATAACACTTGTAATCAATCAAATTCATTGTATTATAACATATTCTAACCCAAAAAACTTTATACAAGCCATTTACAGCCTCAAAGCATTGGTTGTGGGTTCTTATCCCATTTGGGACCAGATTTCAACAAGTCTTTCTTCACACTTCTAAACATACTCCATCCATATCTAGCACTTGTAATCAATTAAATTCATTGTAGTATAACATATTCTAACCGAAAATAACTTTATACAAGCCATCTACTGCCTCAAAGCAATGGTTGTGGGTTCTTATCCCATTAGGGACCAGATTTCGATAAGTCTTTCTTCACACTTTTGAACATTCTTCATCCATCTCTAGCACTTGTAATCAATCAAATTCATTGTATTATAACATATTATAGCCCAAAATAACTTTATACAAGCCATTTACAGCCTCATAGCATTGGTTGTGGGTTCTTATCCCATTTGGGACCAAATTTCAATAAGTCTTTCTTCACACTTCTAAACATTCTTCATCCATCTCTAACACTTGTAACCAATCAAATTCATTGTATTATAACATATTATAACCCAAAATAACTTTATACAAGCCATTTACAGCCTCAAAGCAATGGTTGTGGGTTCTTATCCCATTTGAGACCAAATTTCAACAAGTCTTTCTTCACACTTCTAAACATTGTTCATCCATCTCTAGCACATGTAAGGAATCAAATTCATTGTGTTATAACATATTTTAACCCAAAATAACTTTATACAAGCCACTTACAGCCTCACAGCATTGGTTGTGGGTTCTTATCCCATTTGGGACCAAATTTCAACAAGTCTTTCTTCACACTTCTAAACATTCTTCATCCATCTCTAGCACTTGAAATCAATAAAATTCATTGTATTATAACATATTCTAACCCAAAATAACTTTATACAAGCCATTTACAGCCTCAAAGCATTGGTTTTGGGTTCTTATCCCATATGGGACCAGATTTCAATAAGTCTTTCTTCACACTTCTAAACATTCTTCATCCATCTCTAGCACTTGAAATCAATAAAATTCATTGTATTATAACATATTCTAACCCAAAATAACTTTATACAAGCCATTTACAGCCTCAAAGCATTGGCTGTGGGTTCTTATCCCATTTGGGACCAGATTTCAATAAGTCTTTCTTCACACTTCTAAACATTCTTCATCCATTTCTAGCACTTGAAATCAATCAAATTCATAGTATTATAGTATATTCTAACCCAAAATATCTTTATACAAGCCATTTACTACCTCAAAGCAATGGTTGTGGGTTCTTATCCCATTTGGGACCAGATTACGATAAGTCTTTCTTTACAGTTCTAAACATTCTTCATCCATCCCTACCACTTGTAATCAATCAAATTTATTGTATTATAACATAATCTAACCCAAATAAACTTTATACAAGCCATTTACAGCCTCAAAGCATTGGTTGTGGGTTCTTATCCCATTTGGGGCCAGATTTCAACAAGTCTTTCTTCACTTTTCTAAACATTCTTCATCCATCTCTAGCACTTGTAATCAATCAAATTCATTGTATCATAACATAATCTAACCCAAATAAGCTTCATACAAGCCATTTACACCCTTAAAGCATTGGTTGTGGGTTCTTATCCCATTTGGGGCCAGATTTCAACAAGTCTTTCTTCACACTTCTAAACATTCTTCATCCATCTATAACACTTGTAATCAATCAAATTCATTGTATTATAACATATTCTAACCCAAAAAACTTTATACAAGCCATTTACAGCCTCAAAGCATTGGTTGTGGGTTCTTATCCCATTTGGGACCAGATTTCAACAAGTCTTTCTTCACACTTCTAAACATACTCCATCCATATCTAGCACTTGTAATCAATTAAATTCATTGTAGTATAACATATTCTAACCGAAAATAACTTTATACAAGCCATCTACTGCCTCAAAGCAATGGTTGTGGGTTCTTATCCCATTAGGGACCAGATTTCGATAAGTCTTTCTTCACACTTTTGAACATTCTTCATCCATCTCTAGCACTTGTAATCAATCAAATTCATTGTATTATAACATATTATAGCCCAAAATAACTTTATACAAGCCATTTACAGCCTCATAGCATTGGTTGTGGGTTCTTATCCCATTTGGGACCAAATTTCAATAAGTCTTTCTTCACACTTCTAAACATTCTTCATCCATCTCTAACACTTGTAACCAATCAAATTCATTGTATTATAACATATTATAACCCAAAATAACTTTATACAAGCCATTTACAGCCTCAAAGCAATGGTTGTGGGTTCTTATCCCATTTGAGACCAAATTTCAACAAGTCTTTCTTCACACTTCTAAACATTGTTCATCCATCTCTAGCACATGTAAGGAATCAAATTCATTGTGTTATAACATATTTTAACCCAAAATAACTTTATACAAGCCACTTACAGCCTCACAGCATTGGTTGTGGGTTCTTATCCCATTTGGGACCAAATTTCAACAAGTCTTTCTTCACACTTCTAAACATTCTTCATCCATCTCTAGCACTTGAAATCAATAAAATTCATTGTATTATAACATATTCTAACCCAAAATAACTTTATACAAGCCATTTACAGCCTCAAAGCATTGGTTTTGGGTTCTTATCCCATTTGGGACCAGATTTCAACAAGTCTTTCTTCACACTTCTAAACATACTCCATCCATCTCTAGCACTTGTAATCAATTAAATTCATTGTAGTATAACATATTCTAACCGAAAATAACTTTATACAAGCCATCTACTGCCTCAAAGCAATGGTTGTGGGTTCTTATCCCATTAGGGACCAGATTTCGATAAGTCTTTCTTCACACTTTTGAACATTCTTCATCCATCTCTAGCACTTGTAATCAATCAAATTCATTGTATTATAACATATTATAGCCCAAAATAACTTTATACAAGCCATTTACAGCCTCAAAGCATTGGTTGTGGGTTCTTATCCCATTTGGGACCAGATTTCAACAAGTCTTTCTTCACACTTCTAAACATACTCCATCCATCTCTGGAACTTGTAATCAATTAAATTCATTGTAGTATAACATATTCTAACCGAAAATAACTTGATACAAGCCATCTACTGCTTCAAAGCAATGGTTGTGGGTTCTTATCCCATTAGGGACCCGATTTCGATAAGTCTTTCTTCACACTTTTGAACATTCTTCATCCATCTCTAGCACTTGTAATCAATCAAATTCATTGTATTATAACATATTCTAACCCAAAATAACTTTATACAAGCCACTTACAGCCTCAAAGCAATGGTTGTGGGTTCTTATCCCATTTGGGACTAGATTTTAATAACTCTTTCTTCACACTTCTAAACATTCTTCATCCATCTCTAGCACTTGTAATCAATCAAAGTCATTGTATTATAACATATTCTAACCCAAAATAAATTTATACAAGCCATTTACAGCCTCATAGCATTGGTTGTGGGTTCTTATCCCATTTGGGACAAGATTTCAATAAGTCTTTCTTCACACTTCTAAACATTCTTCATCCATCTCTAGCACTTGTAATCAATCAAATTCATTGTATTATAACATATTATAACCCAAAATAACTTTATACAAACCATTTACTGCTTCAAAGCAATGGTTGTGGGTTCTTATCCCATTTGAGACCAAATTTCAACAAGTCTTTCTTCACTCTTCTAAACATTCTTCATCCATCTCTAGCACATGTAACGAATCAAATTCATTGTAGTATAACATATTCTAACCGAAAATAACTTGATACAAGCCATCTACTGCTTCAAAGCAATGGTTGTGGGTTCTTATCCCATTAGGGACCCGATTTCGATAAGTCTTTCTTCACACTTTTGAACATTCTTCATCCATCTCTAGCACTTGTAATCAATCAAATTCATTGTATTTTAACATATTATAGCCCAAAATAACTTTATACAAGCCATTTACAGCCTCAAAGCATTGGTTCTGGGTTCTTATCCCATTTGGGACCAGATTTCAATAAGTCTTTCTTCAAACTTCTAAACATTCTTTATCCATCTCTAGCACTTATAATCAATCAAATTAATTGTATTATAACATATTCTAACCCAAAATAACTTTATACAAGCCACTTACAGCCTCAAAGCAATGGTTGTGGGTTCTTATCCCATTTGGGACCAGATTTTAATAACTCTTTCTTCACACTTCTAAACATTCTTCATCCATCTCTAGCACTTGTAATCAATCAAAGTCATTGTATTATAACATATTCTAACCCAAAATAACTTTATACAAGCCACTTACAGCCTCAAAGCATTGGTTGTGGGTTCTTATCCCATTTGGGACCAAATTTCAACAAGTCTTTCTTCACAATTCTAAACATTCTTCATCCATCTCTAGCACTTGAAATCAATAAAATTCATTGTATTATAACATATTCTAACCCAAAATAACTTTATACAAGCCATTTACAGCCTCAAAGCATTGGTTTTGGGTTCTTATCCTATATGGGACCAGATTTCAACAAGTCTTTCTTCACACTTCTAAACATTCTTCATCCATCTCTAGCACTTGTAATCTATTAAATTCATTGTAGTATAACATATTCTAACCGAAAATAACTTTATACAAGCCATCTACTGCCTCAGAGCAATGTTTGTGGGTTCTTATCCCATTTGGGACCAGATTTCGATAAGTCTTTCTGCACACTTTTGAACATTCTTCATCCATCTCTAGCACTTGTAATCAATCAAATTCATTGTATTATAACATATTATAGCCCAAAATAACTTTATACAAGCCATTTACAGCCTCAAAGCATTGGCTGTGGGTTCTTATCCCATTTGGGACCAGATTTCAATAAGTCTTTCTTCACACTTCTAAACATTCTTCATCCATTTCTAGCACTTGAAATCAATCAAATTCATAGTATTATAGTATATTCTAACCCAAAATATCTTTATACAAGCCATTTACTACCTCAAAGCAATGGTTGTGGGTTCTTATCCCATTTGGGACCAGATTACGATAAGTCTTTCTTTACAGTTCTAAACATTCTTCATCCATCCCTACCACTTGTAATCAATCAAATTTATTGTATTATAACATAATCTAACCCAAATAAACTTTATACAAGCCATTTACAGCCTCAAAGCATTGGTTGTGGGTTCTTATCCCATTTGGGGCCAGATTTCAACAAGTCTTTCTTCACACTTCTAAACATTCTTCATCCATCTCTAGCACTTGTAATCAATCAAATTCATTGTATCATAACATAATCTAACCCAAATAAGCTTCATACAAGCCATTTACACCCTTAAAGCATTGGTTGTGGGTTCTTATCCCATTTGGGGCCAGATTTCAACAAGTCTTTCTTCACACTTCTAAACATTCTTCATCCATCTATAACACTTGTAATCAATCAAATTCATTGTATTATAACATATTCTAACCCAAAAAACTTTATACAAGCCATTTACAGCCTCAAAGCATTGGTTGTGGGTTCTTATCCCATTTGGGACCAGATTTCAACAAGTCTTTCTTCACACTTCTAAACATACTCCATCCATATCTAGCACTTGTAATCAATTAAATTCATTGTAGTATAACATATTCTAACCGAAAATAACTTTATACAAGCCATCTACTGCCTCAAAGCAATGGTTGTGGGTTCTTATCCCATTAGGGACCAGATTTCGATAAGTCTTTCTTCACACTTTTGAACATTCTTCATCCATCTCTAGCACTTGTAATCAATCAAATTCATTGTATTATAACATATTATAGCCCAAAATAACTTTATACAAGCCATTTACAGCCTCATAGCATTGGTTGTGGGTTCTTATCCCATTTGGGACCAAATTTCAATAAGTCTTTCTTCACACTTCTAAACATTCTTCATCCATCTCTAACACTTGTAACCAATCAAATTCATTGTATTATAACATATTATAACCCAAAATAACTTTATACAAGCCATTTACAGCCTCAAAGCAATGGTTGTGGGTTCTTATCCCATTTGAGACCAAATTTCAACAAGTCTTTCTTCACACTTCTAAACATTGTTCATCCATCTCTAGCACATGTAAGGAATCAAATTCATTGTGTTATAACATATTTTAACCCAAAATAACTTTATACAAGCCACTTACAGCCTCACAGCATTGGTTGTGGGTTCTTATCCCATTTGGGACCAAATTTCAACAAGTCTTTCTTCACACTTCTAAACATTCTTCATCCATCTCTAGCACTTGAAATCAATAAAATTCATTGTATTATAACATATTCTAACCCAAAATAACTTTATACAAGCCATTTACAGCCTCAAAGCATTGGTTTTGGGTTCTTATCCCATATGGGACCAGATTTCAATAAGTCTTTCTTCACACTTCTAAACATTCTTCATCCATCTCTAGCACTTGAAATCAATAAAATTCATTGTATTATAACATATTCTAACCCAAAATAACTTTATACAAGCCATTTACAGCCTCAAAGCATTGGCTGTGGGTTCTTATCCCATTTGAGACCAGATTTCAATAAGTCTTTCTTCACACTTCTAAACATTCTTCATCCATTTCTAGCACTTGAAATCAATCAAATTCATAGTATTATAGTATATTCTAACCCAAAATATCTTTATACAAGCCATTTACTACCTCAAAGCAATGGTTGTGGGTTCTTATCCCATTTGGGACCAGATTACGATAAGTCTTTCTTTACAGTTCTAAACATTCTTCATCCATCCCTACCACTTGTAATCAATCAAATTTATTGTATTATAACATAATCTAACCCAAATAAACTTTATACAAGCCATTTACAGCCTCAAAGCATTGGTTGTGGGTTCTTATCCCATTTGGGGCCAGATTTCAACAAGTCTTTCTTCACACTTCTAAACATTCTTCATCCATCTCTAGCACTTGTAATCAATCAAATTCATTGTATCATAACATAATCTAACCCAAATAAGCTTCATACAAGCCATTTACACCCTTAAAGCATTGGTTGTGGGTTCTTATCCCATTTGGGGCCAGATTTCAACAAGTCTTTCTTCACACTTCTAAACATTCTTCATCCATCTATAACACTTGTAATCAATCAAATTCATTGTATTATAACATATTCTAACCCAAAAAACTTTATACAAGCCATTTACAGCCTCAAAGCATTGGTTGTGGGTTCTTATCCCATTTGGGACCAGATTTCAACAAGTCTTTCTTCACACTTCTAAACATACTCCATCCATATCTAGCACTTGTAATCAATTAAATTCATTGTAGTATAACATATTCTAACCGAAAATAACTTTATACAAGCCATCTACTGCCTCAAAGCAATGGTTGTGGGTTCTTATCCCATTAGGGACCAGATTTCGATAAGTCTTTCTTCACACTTTTGAACATTCTTCATCCATCTCTAGCACTTGTAATCAATCAAATTCATTGTATTATAACATATTATAGCCCAAAATAACTTTATACAAGCCATTTACAGCCTCATAGCATTGGTTGTGGGTTCTTATCCCATTTGGGACCAAATTTCAATAAGTCTTTCTTCACACTTCTAAACATTCTTCATCCATCTCTAACACTTGTAACCAATCAAATTCATTGTATTATAACATATTATAACCCAAAATAACTTTATACAAGCCATTTACAGCCTCAAAGCAATGGTTGTGGGTTCTTATCCCATTTGAGACCAAATTTCAACAAGTCTTTCTTCACACTTCTAAACATTGTTCATCCATCTCTAGCACATGTAAGGAATCAAATTCATTGTGTTATAACATATTTTAACCCAAAATAACTTTATACAAGCCACTTACAGCCTCACAGCATTGGTTGTGGGTTCTTATCCCATTTGGGACCAAATTTCAACAAGTCTTTCTTCACACTTCTAAACATTCTTCATCCATCTCTAGCACTTGAAATCAATAAAATTCATTGTATTATAACATATTCTAACCCAAAATAACTTTATACAAGCCATTTACAGCCTCAAAGCATTGGTTTTGGGTTCTTATCCCATATGGGACCAGATTTCAATAAGTCTTTCTTCACACTTCTAAACATTCTTCATCCATCTCTAGCACTTGAAATCAATAAAATTCATTGTATTATAACATATTCTAACCCAAAATAACTTTATACAAGCCATTTACAGCCTCAAAGCATTAGCTGTGGGTTCTTATCCCATTTGGGACCAGATTTCAATAAGTCTTTCTTCACACTTCTAAACATTCTTCATCCATTTCTAGCACTTGAAATCAATCAAATTCATAGTATTATAGTATATTCTAACCCAAAATATCTTTATACAAGCCATTTACTACCTCAAAGCAATGGTTGTGGGTTCTTATCCCATTTGGGACCAGATTACGATAAGTCTTTCTTTACAGTTCTAAACATTCTTCATCCATCCCTACCACTTGTAATCAATCAAATTTATTGTATTATAACATAATCTAACCCAAATAAACTTTATACAAGCCATTTACAGCCTCAAAGCATTGGTTGTGGGTTCTTATCCCATTTGGGGCCAGATTTCAACAAGTCTTTCTTCACAGTTCTAAACATTCTTCATCCATCTCTAGCACTTGTAATCAATCAAATTCATTGTATCATAACATAATCTAACCCAAATAAGCTTCATACAAGCCATTTACACCCTTAAAGCATTGGTTGTGGGTTCTTATCCCATTTGGGGCCAGATTTCAACAAGTCTTTCTTCACACTTCTAAACATTCTTCATCCATCTATAACACTTGTAATCAATCAAATTCATTGTATTATAACATATTCTAACCCAAAAAACTTTATACAAGCCATTTACAGCCTCAAAGCATTGGTTGTGGGTTCTTATCCCATTTGGGACCAGATTTCAACAAGTCTTTCTTCACACTTCTAAACATACTCCATCCATATCTAGCACTTGTAATCAATTAAATTCATTGTAGTATAACATATTCTAACCGAAAATAACTTTATACAAGCCATCTACTGCCTCAAAGCAATGGTTGTGGGTTCTTATCCCATTAGGGACCAGATTTCGATAAGTCTTTCTTCACACTTTTGAACATTCTTCATCCATCTCTAGCACTTGTAATCAATCAAATTCATTGTATTATAACATATTATAGCCCAAAATAACTTTATACAAGCCATTTACAGCCTCATAGCATTGGTTGTGGGTTCTTATCCCATTTGGGACCAAATTTCAATAAGTCTTTCTTCACACTTCTAAACATTCTTCATCCATCTCTAACACTTGTAACCAATCAAATTCATTGTATTATAACATATTATAACCCAAAATAACTTTATACAAGCCATTTACAGCCTCAAAGCAATGGTTGTGGGTTCTTATCCCATTTGAGACCAAATTTCAACAAGTCTTTCTTCACACTTCTAAACATTGTTCATCCATCTCTAGCACATGTAAGGAATCAAATTCATTGTGTTATAACATATTTTAACCCAAAATAACTTTATACAAGCCACTTACAGCCTCACAGCATTGGTTGTGGGTTCTTATCCCATTTGGGACCAAATTTCAACAAGTCTTTCTTCACACTTCTAAACATTCTTCATCCATCTCTAGCACTTGAAATCAATAAAATTCATTGTATTATAACATATTCTAACCCAAAATAACTTTATACAAGCCATTTACAGCCTCAAAGCATTGGTTTTGGGTTCTTATCCCATATGGGACCAGATTTCAACAAGTCTTTCTTCACACTTCTAAACATTCTTCATCCATCTCTAGCACTTGTAATCTATTAAATTCATTGTAGTATAACATATTCTAACCGAAAATAACTTTATACAAGCCATCTACTGCCTCAAAGCAATGGTTGTGGGTTCTTATCCCATTTGGGACCAGATTTCGATAAGTCTTTCTTCACACTTTTGAACATTCTTCATCCATCTCTAGCACTTGTAATCAATTAAATTCATTGTAGTATAACATATTCTAACCGAAAATAACTTTATACAAGCCATCTACTGCCTCAAAGCAATGGTTGTGGGTTCTTATCCCATTAGGGACCAGATTTCGATAAGTCTTTCTTCACACTTTTGAACATTCTTCATCCATCTCTAGCACTTGTAATCAATCAAATTCATTGTATTATAACATATTATAGCCCAAAATAACTTTATACAAGCCATTTACAGCCTCATAGCATTGGTTGTGGGTTCTTATCCCATTTGGGACCAAATTTCAATAAGTCTTTCTTCACACTTCTAAACATTCTTCATCCATCTCTAACACTTGTAACCAATCAAATTCATTGTATTATAACATATTATAACCCAAAATAACTTTATACAAGCCATTTACAGCCTCAAAGCAATGGTTGTGGGTTCTTATCCCATTTGAGACCAAATTTCAACAAGTCTTTCTTCACACTTCTAAACATTGTTCATCCATCTCTAGCACATGTAAGGAATCAAATTCATTGTGTTATAACATATTTTAACCCAAAATAACTTTATACAAGCCACTTACAGCCTCACATCATTGGTTGTGGGTTCTTATCCCATTTGGGACCAAATTTCAACAAGTCTTTCTTCACACTTCTAAACATTCTTCATCCATCTCTAGCACTTGAAATCAATAAAATTCATTGTATTATAACATATTCTAACCCAAAATAACTTTATACAAGCCATTTACAGCCTCAAAGCATTGGTTTTGGGTTCTTATCCCATATGGGACCAGATTTCAACAAGTCTTTCTTCACACTTCTAAACATTCTTCATCCATCTCTAGCACTTGTAATCTATTAAATTCATTGTAGTATAACATATTCTAACCGAAAATAACTTTATACAAGCCATCTACTGCCTCAAAGCAATGGTTGTGGGTTCTTATCCCATTAGGGACCAGATTTCGATAAGTCTTTCTTCACACTTTTGAACATTCTTCATCCATCTCTAGCACTTGTAATCAATCAAATTCATTGTATTATAACATATTATAGCCCAAAATAACTTTATACAAGCCATTTACAGCCTCATAGCATTGGTTGTGGGTTCTTATCCCATTTGGGACCAAATTTCAATAAGTCTTTCTTCACACTTCTAAACATTCTTCATCCATCTCTAACACTTGTAACCAATCAAATTCATTGTATTATAACATATTATAACCCAAAATAACTTTATACAAGCCATTTACAGCCTCAAAGCAATGGTTGTGGGTTCTTATCCCATTTGAGACCAAATTTCAACAAGTCTTTCTTCACACTTCTAAACATTGTTCATCCATCTCTAGCACATGTAAGGAATCAAATTCATTGTGTTATAACATATTTTAACCCAAAATAACTTTATACAAGCCACTTACAGCCTCACATCATTGGTTGTGGGTTCTTATCCCATTTGGGACCAAATTTCAACAAGTCTTTCTTCACACTTCTAAACATTCTTCATCCATCTCTAGCACTTGAAATCAATAAAATTCATTGTATTATAACATATTCTAACCCAAAATAACTTTATACAAGCCATTTACAGCCTCAAAGCATTGGTTTTGGGTTCTTATCCCATATGGGACCAGATTTCAACAAGTCTTTCTTCACACTTCTAAACATTCTTCATCCATCTCTAGCACTTGTAATCTATTAAATTCATTGTAGTATAACATATTCTAACCGAAAATAACTTTATACAAGCCATCTACTGCCTCAAAGCAATGGTTGTGGGTTCTTATCCCATTTGGGACCAGATTTCGATAAGTCTTTCTTCACACTTTTGAACATTCTTCATCCATCTCTAGCACTTGTAATCAATCAAATTCATTGTATTATAACATATTATAGCCCAAAATAACTTTATACAAGCCATTTACAGCCTCAAAGCATTGGCTGTGGGTTCTTATCCCATTTGGGACCAGATTTCAATAAGTCTTTCTTCACACTTCTAAACATTCTTCATCCATTTCTAACACTTGAAATCAATCAAATTCATAGTATTATAGTATATTCTAACCCAAAATATATTTATACAAGCCATTTACTACCTCAAAGCAATGGTTGTGGGTTCTTATCCCATTTGGGACCAGATTACGATAAGTCTTTCTTTACACTTCTAAACATTCTTCATCCATCCCTACCACTTGTAATCAATCAAATTCATTGTAACATAATCTAACTCAAATAAACTTTATACAAGCCATTTACAGCCTCAAAGCATTGGTTGTGGGTTCTTATCCAATTTGGGGCCAGATTTCAACAAGTCTTTCTTCACACTTCTAAACATTCTTCATCCATCTCTAGCACTTGTAATCAATCAAATTCATTGTATCATAACATAATCTAACCCAAATAAACTTTATACAAGCCATCTACTGCCTCAAAGCAATGGTTGTGGGTTCTTATCCCATTAGGGACCAGATTTCGATAAGTCTTTCTTCACACTTTTGAACATTCTTCATCCATCTCTAGAACTTGTAATCAATCAAATTCATTGTATTATAACATATTATATCCCAAAATAACTTTATACAAGCCATTTACAGCCTCAAAGCATTGGCTGTGGGTTCTTATCCCATTTAGGACCAGATTTCAATAAGTCTTTCTTCACACTTCTAAACATTCTTCATCCATTTCTAGCACTTGAAATCAATCAAATTCATAGTATTATAGTATATTCTAACCCAAAATATCTTTATACAAGCCATTTACTACCTCAAAGCAATGGTTGTGGGTTCTTATCCCATTTGGGGCCAGATTTCAACAACTCTTTCTTCACACTTCTAAACATTCTTCATCCATCTCTAGCACTTGTAATCAATCAAAGTCATTGTATTATAACATATTCTAACCGAAAATAACTTTATACAAGCCATCTACTGCCTCAAAGCAATGGTTTTGGGTTCTTATCCCATTAGGGACCCGATTTCGATAAGTCTTTCTTCACACTTTTGAACATTCTTCATCCATCTCTAGCACTTGTAATCAATTAAATTCATTGTAGTATAACATATTCTAACCGAAAATAACTTTATACAAGCCATCTACTGCCTCAAAGCAATGGTTGTGGGTTCTTATCCCATTTGGGACCAGATTTCGATAAGTCATTCTTCACACTTTTGAACATTCTTCATTCATCTCTAGCACTTGTAATCAATCAAATTCATTGTATTATAACATATTATAGCCCAAAATAACTTTATACAAGCCATTTATAGCCTCAAAGCATTGGCTGTGGGTTCTTATCCCATTTGGGACCATATTTCAATAAGTTTTTCTTCACACTTCTAAACATTCTTCATCCATCTCTAGCACTTGTAATCAATCAAATTCATTGTATTATAACATATTATAACCCAAAATAACTTTATACAAGCCATTTACAGCCTCAAAGCAATGGTTGTGGGTTCTTATCCCATTTGAGACCAAATTTCAACAAGTCTTTCTTCACACTTCTAAACATTCTTCATCCATCTCTAAAACATGTAAGGAATCAAATTCATTGTGATATAACATATTCTAACCCAAAATAACTTTATACAAGCCACTTACAGCCTCAAAGCATTGGTTGTGGGTTCTTATCCCATTTGGGACCAAATTTCAACAAGTCTTTCTTCACACTTCTAAACATTCTTCATCCATCTCTAGCATTTGTAATCAATCAAATTCATTGTATCATAACATAATATAACCCAAATAAACTTTATACAAGCCATTTACACCCTCAAAGCATTGGTTGTGGGTTCTTATCCCATTTCGGGCTAGATTTCAACAAGTCTTTCTTCACACTTCTAAACATTCTTCATCCATCTCTAGCACTTGTAATCAATCAAATTCATTGTATTATAACATATTCTAACCCAAAAAACTTTATACAAGCGATTTACAGCCTCAGAGCATTGGTTGTGGGTTCTTATCCCATTTGGGACCAGATTTCAACAAGTCTTTCTTCACACTTCTAAACATACTCCATCCATCTCTAGCACTTGTAATCAATTAAATTCATTGTAGTATAACATATTCTAACCGAAAATAACTTTATACAAGCCATCTACTGCCTCAAAGCAATGGTTGTGGGTTCTTATCCCATTAGGGACCAGATTTCGATAAGTCTTTCTTCACACTTTTGAACATTCTTCATCCATCTCTAGCACTTGTAATCAATCAAATTCATTGTATTATAACATATTATAGCCCAAAATAACTTTATACAAGCCATTTACAGCCTCAAAGCATTGGTTGTGGGTTCTTATCCCATTTGGGACCAGATTTCAACAAGTCTTTCTTCACACTTCTAAACATACTCCATCCATCTCTGGAACTTGTAATCAATTAAATTCATTGTAGTATAACATATTCTAACCGAAAATAACTTGATACAAGCCATCTATTGCTTCAAAGCAATGGTTGTGGGTTCTTATCCCATTAGGGACCCGATTTCGATAAATCTTTCTTCACACTTTTGAACATTCTTCATCCATCTCTAGCACTTGTAATCAATCAAATTCATTGTATTATAACATATTCTAACCCAAAATAACTTTATACAAGCCACTTACAGCCTCAAAGCAATGGTTGTGGGTTCTTATCCCATTTGGGACCAGATTTTAATAACTCTTTCTTCACACTTCTAAACATTCTTCATCCATCTCTAGCACTTGTAATCAATCAAAGTCATTGTATTATAACATATTCTAACCCAAAATAAATTTATACAAGCCATTTACAGCCTCATAGCATTTGTTGTGGGTTCTTATCCCATTTGGGACAAGATTTCAATAAGTCTTTCTTCACACTTCTAAACATTCTTCATCCATCTCTAGCACTTGTAATCAATCAAATTCATTGTATTATAACATATTATAACCCAAAATAACTTTATACAAACCATTTACTGCTTCAAAGCAATGGTTGTGGGTTCTTATCCCATTTGAGACCAAATTTCAACAAGTCTTTCTTCACTCTTCTAAACATTCTTCATCCATCTCTAGCACATGTAACGAATCAAATTCATTGTAGTATAACATATTCTAACCGAAAATAACTTGATACAAGCCATCTACTGCTTCAAAGCAATGGTTGTGGGTTCTTATCCCATTAGGGACCCGATTTCGATAAGTCTTTCTTCACACTTTTGAACATTCTTCATCCATCTCTAGCACTTGTAATCAATCAAATTCATTGTATTTTAACATATTATAGCCCAAAATAACTTTATACAAGCCATTTACAGCCTCAAAGCATTGGTTCTGGGTTCTTATCCCATTTGGGACCAGATTTCAATAAGTCTTTCTTCAAACTTCTAAACATTCTTTATCCATCTCTAGCACTTATAATCAATCAAATTAATTGTATTATAACATATTCTAACCCAAAATAACTTTATACAAGCCACTTACAGCCTCAAAGCAATGGTTGTGGGTTCTTATCCCATTTGGGACCAGATTTTAATAACTCTTTCTTCACACTTCTAAACATTCTTCATCCATCTCTAGCACTTGTAATCAATCAAAGTCATTGTATTATAACATATTCTAACCCAAAATAACTTTATACAAGCCACTTACAGCCTCAAAGCATTGGTTGTGGGTTCTTATCCCATTTGGGACCAAATTTCAACAAGTCTTTCTTCACAATTCTAAACATTCTTCATCCATCTCTAGCACTTGAAATCAATAAAATTCATTGTATTATAACATATTCTAACCCAAAATAACTTTATACAAGCCATTTACAGCCTCAAAGCATTGGTTTTGGGTTCTTATCCTATATGGGACCAGATTTCAACAAGTCTTTCTTCACACTTCTAAACATTCTTCATCCATCTCTAGCACTTGTAATCTATTAAATTCATTGTAGTATAACATATTCTAACCGAAAATAACTTTATACAAGCCATCTACTGCCTCAGAGCAATGTTTGTGGGTTCTTATCCCATTTGGGACCAGATTTCGATAAGTCTTTCTGCACACTTTTGAACATTCTTCATCCATCTCTAGCACTTGTAATCAATCAAATTCATTGTATTATAACATATTATAGCCCAAAATAACTTTATACAAGCCATTTACAGCCTCAAAGCATTGGCTGTGGGTTCTTATCCCATTTGGGACCAGATTTCAATAAGTCTTTCTTCACACTTCTAAACATTCTTCATCCATTTCTAGCACTTGAAATCAATCAAATTCATAGTATTATAGTATATTCTAACCCAAAATATCTTTATACAAGCCATTTACTACCTCAAAGCAATGGTTGTGGGTTCTTATCCCATTTGGGACCAGATTACGATAAGTCTTTCTTTACAGTTCTAAACATTCTTCATCCATCCCTACCACTTGTAATCAATCAAATTTATTGTATTATAACATAATCTAACCCAAATAAACTTTATACAAGCCATTTACAGCCTCAAAGCATTGGTTGTGGGTTCTTATCCCATTTGGGGCCAGATTTCAACAAGTCTTTCTTCACACTTCTAAACATTCTTCATCCATCTCTAGCACTTGTAATCAATCAAATTCATTGTATCATAACATAATCTAACCCAAATAAGCTTCATACAAGCCATTTACACCCTTAAAGCATTGGTTGTGGGTTCTTATCCCATTTGGGGCCAGATTTCAACAAGTCTTTCTTCACACTTCTAAACATTCTTCATCCATCTATAACACTTGTAATCAATCAAATTCATTGTATTATAACATATTCTAACCCAAAAAACTTTATACAAGCCATTTACAGCCTCAAAGCATTGGTTGTGGGTTCTTATCCCATTTGGGACCAGATTTCAACAAGTCTTTCTTCACACTTCTAAACATACTCCATCCATATCTAGCACTTGTAATCAATTAAATTCATTGTAGTATAACATATTCTAACCGAAAATAACTTTATACAAGCCATCTACTGCCTCAAAGCAATGGTTGTGGGTTCTTATCCCATTAGGGACCAGATTTCGATAAGTCTTTCTTCACACTTTTGAACATTCTTCATCCATCTCTAGCACTTGTAATCAATCAAATTCATTGTATTATAACATATTATAGCCCAAAATAACTTTATACAAGCCATTTACAGCCTCATAGCATTGGTTGTGGGTTCTTATCCCATTTGGGACCAAATTTCAATAAGTCTTTCTTCACACTTCTAAACATTCTTCATCCATCTCTAACACTTGTAACCAATCAAATTCATTGTATTATAACATATTATAACCCAAAATAACTTTATACAAGCCATTTACAGCCTCAAAGCAATGGTTGTGGGTTCTTATCCCATTTGAGACCAAATTTCAACAAGTCTTTCTTCACACTTCTAAACATTGTTCATCCATCTCTAGCACATGTAAGGAATCAAATTCATTGTGTTATAACATATTTTAACCCAAAATAACTTTATACAAGCCACTTACAGCCTCACAGCATTGGTTGTGGGTTCTTATCCCATTTGGGACCAAATTTCAACAAGTCTTTCTTCACACTTCTAAACATTCTTCATCCATCTCTAGCACTTGAAATCAATAAAATTCATTGTATTATAACATATTCTAACCCAAAATAACTTTATACAAGCCATTTACAGCCTCAAAGCATTGGTTTTGGGTTCTTATCCCATATGGGACCAGATTTCAACAAGTCTTTCTTCACACTTCTAAACATTCTTCATCCATCTCTAGCACTTGTAATCTATTAAATTCATTGTAGTATAACATATTCTAACCGAAAATAACTTTATACAAGCCATCTACTGCCTCAAAGCAATGGTTGTGGGTTCTTATCCCATTTGGGACCAGATTTCGATAAGTCTTTCTTCACACTTTTGAACATTCTTCATCCATCTCTAGCACTTGTAATCAATTAAATTCATTGTAGTATAACATATTCTAACCGAAAATAACTTTATACAAGCCATCTACTGCCTCAAAGCAATGGTTGTGGGTTCTTATCCCATTAGGGACCAGATTTCGATAAGTCTTTCTTCACACTTTTGAACATTCTTCATCCATCTCTAGCACTTGTAATCAATCAAATTCATTGTATTATAACATATTATAGCCCAAAATAACTTTATACAAGCCATTTACAGCCTCATAGCATTGGTTGTGGGTTCTTATCCCATTTGGGACCAAATTTCAATAAGTCTTTCTTCACACTTCTAAACATTCTTCATCCATCTCTAACACTTGTAACCAATCAAATTCATTGTATTATAACATATTATAACCCAAAATAACTTTATACAAGCCATTTACAGCCTCAAAGCAATGGTTGTGGGTTCTTATCCCATTTGAGACCAAATTTCAACAAGTCTTTCTTCACACTTCTAAACATTGTTCATCCATCTCTAGCACATGTAAGGAATCAAATTCATTGTGTTATAACATATTTTAACCCAAAATAACTTTATACAAGCCACTTACAGCCTCACATCATTGGTTGTGGGTTCTTATCCCATTTGGGACCAAATTTCAACAAGTCTTTCTTCACACTTCTAAACATTCTTCATCCATCTCTAGCACTTGAAATCAATAAAATTCATTGTATTATAACATATTCTAACCCAAAATAACTTTATACAAGCCATTTACAGCCTCAAAGCATTGGTTTTGGGTTCTTATCCCATATGGGACCAGATTTCAACAAGTCTTTCTTCACACTTCTAAACATTCTTCATCCATCTCTAGCACTTGTAATCTATTAAATTCATTGTAGTATAACATATTCTAACCGAAAATAACTTTATACAAGCCATCTACTGCCTCAAAGCAATGGTTGTGGGTTCTTATCCCATTTGGGACCAGATTTCGATAAGTCTTTCTTCACACTTTTGAACATTCTTCATCCATCTCTAGCACTTGTAATCAATCAAATTCATTGTATTATAACATATTATAGCCCAAAATAACTTTATACAAGCCATTTACAGCCTCAAAGCATTGGCTGTGGGTTCTTATCCCATTTGGGACCAGATTTCAATAAGTCTTTCTTCACACTTCTAAACATTCTTCATCCATTTCTAGTACTTGAAATCAATCAAATTCATAGTATTATAGTATATTCTAACCCAAAATATATTTATACAAGCCATTTACTACCTCAAAGCAATGGTTGTGGGTTCTTATCCCATTTGGGACCAGATTACGATAAGTCTTTCTTTACACTTCTAAACATTCTTCATCCATCCCTACCACTTGTAATCAATCAAATTCATTGTAACATAATCTAACCCAAATAAACTTTATACAAGCCATTTACAGCCTCAAAGCATTGGTTGTGGGTTCTTATCCAATTTGGGGCCAGATTTCAACAAGTCTTTCTTCACACTTCTAAACATTCTTTATCCATCTCTAGCACTTGTAATCAATCAAATTCATTGTATCATAACATAATCTAACCCAAATAAACTTTATACAAGCCATCTACTGCCTCAAAGCAATGGTTGTGGGTTCTTATCCCATTAGAGACCAGATTTCGATAAGTCTTTCTTCACACTTTTGAACATTCTTCATCCATCTCTAGAACTTGTAATCAATCAAATTCATTGTATTATAACATATTATATCCCAAAATAACTTTATACAAGCCATTTACAGCCTCAAAGCATTGGCTGTGGGTTCTTATCCCATTTAGGACCAGATTTCAATAAGTCTTTCTTCACACTTCTAAACATTCTTCATCCATTTCTAGCACTTGAAATCAATCAAATTCATAGTATTATAGTATATTCTAACCCAAAATATCTTTATACAAGCCATTTACTACCTCAAAGCAATGGTTGTGGGTTCTTATCCCATTTGGGGCCAGATTTCAACAACTCTTTCTTCACACTTCTAAACATTCTTCATCCATCTCTAGCACTTGTAATCAATCAAAGTCATTGTATTATAACATATTCTAACCGAAAATAACTTTATACAAGCCATCTACTGCCTCAAAGCAATGGTTTTGGGTTCTTATCCCATTAGGGACCCGATTTCGATAAGTCTTTCTTCACACTTTTGAACATTCTTCATCCATCTCTAGCACTTGTAATCAATCAAATTCATTGTATTATAACATATTATAGCCCAAAATAACTTTATACAAGCCATTTACAGCCTCAAAGCATTGGTTCTGGGTTCTTATCCCATTTGGGGCCAGATTTCAACAAGTCTTTCTTCACACTTCTAAACATTCTTCATCCATCTATAGCACTTGTAATCAATCAAATTCATTGTATTATAACATATTCTAACCCAAAAAACTTTATACAAGCCATTTACAGCCTCAAAGCATTGGTTGTGGGTTCTTATCCCATTTGGGACCAGATTTCAACAAGTCTTTCTTCACACTTCTAAACATACTCCATCCATATCTAGCACTTGTAATCAATTAAATTCATTGTAGTATAACATATTCTAACCGAAAATAACTTTATACAAGCCATCTACTGCCTCAAAGCAATGGTTGTGGGTTCTTATCCCATTAGGGACCAGATTTCGATAAGTCTTTCTTCACACTTTTGAACATTCTTCATCCATCTCTAGCACTTGTAATCAATCAAATTCATTGTATTATAACATATTATAGCCCAAAATAACTTTATACAAGCCATTTACAGCCTCATAGCATTGGTTGTGGGTTCTTATCCCATTTGGGACCAAATTTCAATAAGTCTTTCTTCACACTTCTAAACATTCTTCATCCATCTCTAGCACTTGTAACCAATCAAATTCATTGTATTATAACATATTATAACCCAAAATAACTTTATACAAGCCATTTACAGCCTCAAAGCAATGGTTGTGGGTTCTTATCCCATTTGAGACCAAATTTCAACAAGTCTTTCTTCACACTTCTAAACATTGTTCATCCATCTCTAGCACATGTAAGGAATCAAATTCATTGTGTTATAACATATTTTAACCCAAAATAACTTTATACAAGCCACTTACAGCCTCACAGCATTGGTTGTGGGTTCTTATCCCATTTGGGACCAAATTTCAACAAGTCTTTCTTCACACTTCTAAACATTCTTCATCCATCTCTAGCACTTGAAATCAATAAAATTCATTGTATTATAACATATTCTAACCCAAAATAACTTTATACAAGCCATTTACAGCCTCAAAGCATTGGTTTTGGGTTCTTATCCCATATGGGACCAGATTTCAACAAGTCTTTCTTCACACTTCTAAACATTCTTCATCCATCTCTAGCACTTGTAATCTATTAAATTCATTGTAGTATAACATATTCTAACCGAAAATAACTTTATACAAGCCATCTACTGCCTCAAAGCAATGGTTGTGGGTTCTTATCCCATTTGGGACCAGATTTCGATAAGTCTTTCTTCACACTTTTGAACATTCTTCATCCATCTCTAGCACTTGTAATCAATCAAATTCATTGTATTATAACATATTATAGCTCAAAATAACTTTATACAAGCCATTTACAGCCTCAAAGCATTGGCTGTGGGTTCTTATCCCATTTGGGACCAGATTTAAATAAGTCTTTCTTCACACTTCTAAACATTCTTCATCCATTTCTATCACTTGCAATCAATCAAATTCATAGTATTATAATATATTCTAACCCAAAATATATTTATACAAGTCATTTACTACCTCAAAGCAATGGTTGTGGGTTCTTATCCCATTTGGGACCAAATTACAATAAGTCTTTCTTTACACTTCTAAACATTCTTCATCCATCCCTACCACTTGTAATCAATCAAATTCATTGTAACATAATCTAACCCAAATAAACTTTATACAAGCCATTTACAGCCTCAAAGCATTGGTTGTGGGTTCTTATCCAATTTGGGGCCAGATTTCAACAAGTCTTTCTTCACACTTCTAAACATTCTTCATCCATCTCTAACACTTGTAATCAATCAAATTCATTGTATCATAACATAATCTAACCCAAATAAACTTTATACAAGCCATTTACACCCTCAAAGCATTGGTTGTGGGTTCTTATCCCATTTTAGGCTAGATTTCAACAAGTCTTTCTTCACACTTCTAAACATTCTTCATCCATCTATAGCACTTGTAATCAATCAAATTCATTGTATTATAACATATTCTAACCCAAAAAACTTTATACAAGCCATTTACAGCCTCAAAGCATTGGTTGTGGGTTCTTATCCCATTTGGGACCAGATTTCAACAAGTCTTTCTTCACACTTCTAAACATACTCCATCCATCTCTAGCACTTGTAATCAATTAAATTCATTGTAGTATAACATATTCTAACCGAAAAATAACTTTATACAAGCCATCTACTGCCTCAAAGCAATGGTTGTGGGTTCTTATCCCATTAGGGACCAGATTTCGATAAGTCTTTCTTCACACTTTTGAACATTCTTCATCCATCTCTAGAACTTGTAATCAATCAAATTCATTGTATTATAACATATTATATCCCAAAATAACTTTATACAAGCCATTTACAGCCTCAAAGCATTGGCTGTGGGTTCTTATCCCATTTGGGACCAGATTTCAATAAGTCTTTCTTCACACTTCTAAACATTCTTCATCCATTTCTAGCACTTGAAATCAATCAAATTAAGAGTATTATAGTATATTCTAACCCAAAATATCTTTATACAAGCCATTTACTACCTCAAAGCAATGGTTGTGGGTTCTTATCCCATTTGGGGCCAGATTTCAACAACTCTTTCTTCACACTTCTAAACATTCTTCATCCATCTCTAGCACTTGTAATCAATCAAAGTCATTGTATTATAACATATTCTAACCGAAAATAACTTTATACAAGCCATCTACTGCCTCAAAGCAATGGTTTTGGGTTCTTATCCCATTAGGGACCCGATTTCGATAAGTCTTTCTTCACACTTTTGAACATTCTTCATCCATCTCTAGCACTTGTAATCAATCAAATTCATTGTATTATAACATATTATAGCCCAAAATAACTTTATACAAGCCATTTACAGCCTCAAAGCATTGGTTCTGGGTTCTTATCCCATTTGGGACCAGATTTCAATTAGTCTTTCTTCAAACTTCTAAACATTCTTCATCCATTTCTAGCACTTGAAATCAATCAAATTCATAGTATTATAGTGTATTCTAACCCAAAATATCTTTATCCAAGCCATTTACTACCTCAAAGCAATGGTTGTGAGTTCTTATCCCATTTTGGACCAAATTACGATAATTCTTTCTTTACACTTCTAAAGATTCTTCATCCATCCCTACCACTTGTAATCAATCAAATTCATTGTATTATAACATAATCTAACCCAAATAAACTTTATACAAGCCATTTACAGCCTCAAAGCATTGGTTGTGGGTTCTTATCCCATTTGGGGCCAGATTTCAACAAGTCTTTCTTCACACTTCTAAACATTCTTCATCCATCTCTAGCACTTGTAATCAATCAAATTCATTGTATCATAACATAATCTAACCCAAATAAACTTTATACAAGCCATTTACACCCTCAAAGCATTGGTTGTGGGTTCTTATCCCATTTGGGGCCAGATTTCAACAAGTCTTTCTTCACACTTCTAAACATTCTTCATCCATCTCTAGCACTTGTAATCAATCAAATTCATTGTATTATAACATATTCTAACCCAAAAAACTTTATACAAGCCATTTACAGCCTCAAAGCATTGGTTCTGGGTTCTTATCCCATTTGGGACCAGATTTCAACAAGTCTTTCTTCACACTTCTAAACATACTCCATCCATCTCTAGCACTTGTAATCAATTAAATTCATTGTAGTATAACATATTCTAACCGAAAATAACTTTATACAAGCCATCTACTGCCTCAAAGCAATGGTTGTGGGTTCTTATCCCATTAGGGACCAGATTTCGATAACTCTTTCTTCACACTTTTGAACATTCTTCATCCATCTCTAGCACTTGTAATCAATCAAATTCATTGTATTATAACATATTATAGCCCAAAATAACTTTATACAAGCCATTTACAGCCTCAAAGCATTGGCTGTGGGTTCTTATCCCATTTGGGACCAGATTTCAATAAGTCTTTCTTCACACTTCTAAACATTCTTCATCCATTTCTAGCACTTGAAATCAATCAAATTCATAGTATTATAGTATATTCTAACCCAAAATATCTTTATACAAGCCATTTACTACCTCAAAGCCATGGTTGTGGGTTCTTATCCCATTTGGGACCAGATTACGACAAGTCTTTCTTTACACTTCTAAACATTCTTCATCCATCCCTACCACTTGTAATCAATCAAATTCATTGTATTATAACAAAATCTAACCCAAATAAACTTTATACAAGCCATTTACAGCCTCAAAGCAATGGTTGTGGGTTCTTATCCCATTTGGGGCCAGATTTCAACAAGTCTTTCTTCACACTTCTAAACATTCTTTATCCATCTCTAGCACTTATAATTTATCAAATTCTTTGTATTATAATATATTCAAACCAAAAATAACTTTATACAAGCCATTTACCGCCTCAAAACAAAGGTTGTCGGTTCTTATCCCATTTGGGACCAAATTCTAACAAGTCTTTCTTCACAGTTCAAAACATTCTTAATCCATCTCTAGCACTTGTTGTCAATCAAATTCATTATATTATAACATAGTCTAACCTAAAACAACACTAGACAAGCCATTTACTGCCTCAAAGCAATAGTTGTGGGTTCTTATCTTATTTGGGACCAAATTTCAACAAGTCTTTCTTCACACTTCTAAACATTCTTCATCCATCTCTAGCACTTGTAATTAATCAAATTCATTGTGTTATAACATATTCTCACTTAAAATAACTTTATAAAAGCCGATTACTGGCTCAAAGCAATGCTTGTAGGTTCTTATCCCCTTTGGGACCAAATTTCAACAAGTCATTCTTCACACTTCTAAACATTCTTCATCCATCTCTAGCACTTGTAATCAATCAAATTCATTGTCTTATAACATATTCTAACCTAAAACAACTCTAGACAGGCCATTTACTTCCTCAAAGCAATGGTTGTCGGTTCTTATCCCATTTGGGACCAAATTTCAACAAGTCTTTCTTCACAGTTCAAAACATTCTTAATCCATCTCTAGCACTTGTTGTCAATCAAATTCATTATATTATAACATAGTCTAACCTAAAACAACACTAGACAAGCCATTTACTGCCTCAAAGCAATGGTTGAGGGTTCTTATCCCATTTGGGACCAAATTTCAACAAGTCTTTCTTCACGCTTTTAAACATTCTTCATCCATCTCTAGCACGTGTAATCACTTATTTATTGTATTTTAACATATTCTAACCCAAAATCACCTTTTACAAGCCATTTACTGCCTCAAATCAATGGTTGTGGGTTTTTATCCCATTTGGGCCCAAATTCAACAAGTCTTTCTTCACACTTCTAAACATTCTTCATCCATCTCTAGCACTTGTAATCAATCAAATTCATTGTATTATAACATATTCTAACTTAAAACAACACTAGACAAGCCATTTACTGCCTCAAAGCAATGGTTGTGGGTTCTTATCCCATTTGGGACCAGATTTCAACAAGTCTTTATTCACGCTTTTAAACAATCTTCATCCATCTCTAGCACGTGTAATCACTCATATTCATTGTATTTTAACATATTCTAACCCAAAATAACTTTGCACAAGCCATTTACTCCCTCAAAGCAATGGTTGTGGGTTCTTATCCCATTTGGGCCCAAATTTTACGAAGTCTTTCTTCACACTTCTAAACATTCTTCATCCATCTCTAGCACTTGTAATTAATCAAATTAATTGTGTTATAACATATTCTCACTTAAAATAACTTTATAAAAGCCGATTACTGGCTCAAAGCAATGGTTGTAGGTTCTTATCCCCTTTGGGACCAAATTTCAACAAGTCATTCTTCACACTTCTAAACATTCTTCATCCATCTCTTGCACTTGTAATCAATCAAATTCATTGTATTATAACATATTCTAACCTAAAACAACTCTAGACAAGCCATTTACTTCCTCAAAGCAATGGTTGTGGGTTCTTATCCCATTTGGGACCAAATTTCAACAAGTCTTTCTTCACACTTCTATAATCTCTAGCACTTATAAATTATCAAATTCATTGTATTATAATATATTCAAACCGAAAATAACTTTATACAAGCCATTTACCGCCTCAAAACAAAGGTTGTCGGTTCTTATCCCATTTGGGACCAAATTCCAACAAGTCTTTCTTCACAGTTCAAAACATTCTTAATCCATCTCTAGCACTTGTTGTCAATCAAATTCATTATATTATAACATAGACTAACCTAAAACAACACTAGACAAGCCATTTACTTCCTCAAAGCAATGGTTGTGGGTTCTTATCTTATTTGGGACCAAATTTCAACAAGTCTTTCTTCACACTTCTAAACATTCTTCATCAATCTCTAACACTTGTCATCAATCAAATTCATTGTATTATAACATATTCTAAAATAAAAAAACTCTAGACAAGCCATTTACTGCCTCTAAGAAATGGTTGAGGGTTCTTATCCCATTTGGGACCAAATTTGAACAAGTCTTTCTTCACGCTTTTAAACATTCTTCATCCATCTCTAGCACGTGTAATCACTCATATTTATTGTATTTTAACATATTCTAAACCAAAATAACTTTGCACAAGCCATTTACTGCCTCAAAGCAATGGTTGTGGGTACTTATCCCATTTGGGCCCAAATTTTACCAAGTCTTTCTTCACACTTCTAAACATTCTTCATCCATCTCTAGCACTTGTAATTAATCAAATTCATTGTGTTATAACATATTCTCACTTAAAATAACTTTATAAAAGCCGATTATTGCATCAAAGCAATGGTTGTAGGTTCTTATCCCCTTTGGGACCAAATTTCAACAAGTCTTTCTTCACACTTCTAAACATTCTTCATCCATCTCTAGCACTTGGAATCAATCAAATTCATTATATTATAACATATTCTAACCCAAAATAACTTTATATAAGCCATTTACTGCTTCAAAGCAATGGTTGTGGGTTCTTATCCCATTTGGGACCAAATTTCAACAAGTCTTTCTTCACACTTCTATACATTCTTTATCCATCTCTAGCACTTATAATCAATCAAATTCATTGTATTATAATATATTCTAATCCTAAATAACTTTATACAAGCCATATACTGTCTCTAAGCAACGGTTGTGGGTTCTTATCCCATTTGAGACCAAATTTCAACAAGTCTTTCTTCACACTTCTAAACATTCTTCACCCATCTCTAGCACTGGTAATCAATCAAATTCATTGTATTATAACATATTCTAACCTGAAACAACACTAGACAAGCCATTTAATGCCTCCAAGCAATGGTTGCGGGTTCTTATCCCATTTGGGACCTAATTTCAACAAGTGTTTCTTCACGCTTCTAAAAATTCTTCATCCATCTCTAGCACGTGTAATCACTCAAATTCATTGTATTAAAACATATTCTAACATAAAATAACTTTGTACAAGCCATATACTGCCTCAAAGCAATGGTTATGGGTTCTTATCCTATTTGGGACCAAATTTGAACAAGTCTTTCTTCATGCTTTTAAGCAATATTCATCCATCTCTAGCACGTGTAATCACTCATATTTATTGTATTTTAACATAATCTAACCCAAAATAACTTTGGACAAGCCATTTACAGCCTCAAATCAATGGTTGTGGCTTTTTATCCCATTTCGGCCCAAATTTCAAGAAGTCTTTCTTCACACTTCTAAACATTCTTCATCCATCTCTAGCACTTGTAATCAATCAAATTCATTGTATTATAATATATTCTAACTTAAAACAACTCTAGACAAGCCATTTACTGCCTTAAAACAATAGTTGTCGGGTCTTATCCCATTTGGGACAAAATTCCAATAAGTCTTTCTTCACGCTTTTAAACATTCTTCATCCATCTCTAGCACTTGTAATCACTCATATTCATTGTATTTTAACATATTCTAACCCAAAATAACTTTGTACAAGCCATTTACTGCCTCAAACCAATGGTTAGTGGTTCTTATCCCATTTGGGCCCAAATTTTAACAAGTCTTTCTTCACACTTCTAAACATTCTTCATCCATCTCTAGCACTTGTAATCAATCAAATTCATTATATTATAACATATTCTAACCCAAAATAACTTTATATAAGCCATATACTGCCTCAAAGCAATGGTTGTGGGTTCTTATCCCATTTGGGACCAAATTTACACAAGTCTTTCTTCACACTTCTAAACATTCTACATCCATCTCTAGCACTTGTAATAATTCAAATTCATTGTATTATAACATATTCTAACCTAAAACAACTCTAGACAAGCCATTTACTGACTCAAAGAAATGGTTGTGGGTTCTTATCCCATTTTGGACCAAATTTGAACAAGTCTTTCTTCACGTTTTTAAACATTCTTCATCCATCTCTAGCACGTGTAATCACTCATATTTATTGTATTTTAACATATTCTAACCCATAATAACTTTGCACAAGCCATTTACTGCCTCAAAGCAATGGTTGTGGGTTCTTATCCCATTTGGGCCCAAATTTTAACAAGGCTTTCTTCACACTTCTAAACATTCTTCATCCATCTCTAGGACTTGTAATCAATCAAATTCATTGTATTATAACATATTCTCACTTCAAATAACTTTATAAAAGCCGATTACTGCCTCAAAGCAATGGTTATAGGTTCTTATCCCATTTGGGACCAAATTTCAACATGTCTTTCTTCACACTTCTAAACATTCTTCATCCATCTCTAACACTTATAATCAATCAAAGCCATTGTATTATAATATATTCTAACCGAAAATAACTTTATACAAGCCATTTATCGCCTCAAAACAATGGTTGTCGGTTCTTATCCCATTTGGGACCAAATTCCAACAAGTCTTTCTTCATAGTTCAAAACATTCTTAATCCATCTCTAGCACTTGTTGTCAATCAAATTAATTATATTATAACATAGTCTAACCTAAAACAACACTAGACAAGGCATTTACTGCTTCAAAGCAATGGTTGTGGGTTCTTATCCCATTTAGGACCAAATTTCAACAAGTCTTTCTTCACACTTCTAAACATTCTACATCCATCTCTAGCACTTGTAATAATTCAAATTCATTGTATTATAACATATTCTAATCTAAAACAACTCTAGACAAGCCAATTACTTCCTCAAAGCAATGGTTGTGGGTTCTTATCCCATTTGGGCCCAAATTTCAACAAGTCTTTCTTCACACTTCTAAACATTCTTCATCCATCACTAGCACTAATACGCAATCAAATTCATTGTTTTACAATATATCCTAACCCAAAATAACTTTATACAAGCCATTTACTGCCTCAAAACAATAGTTGTCGGGTCTTATCCCATTTGGGACAAAATTCCACAAGTCTTTCTTCACGCTTTTAAACATTCTTAATCCATCTCTAGCACGTGTAATCACTCATATTCATTGTATTTTAACATATTCTAACCCAAAATAACTTTGTACAAGCCATTTACTGCCTCAAACCAATGGTTAGTGGTTCTGATTCCATTTGGGCCCAAATTTCAACAAGTCTTTCTTCACACTTCTAAACATTCTTCATCCATCTCTAGCACTCGAAATCTATCAAATTCATTGTATTAAAACATATTCTCACTTAAAGTAACTTTATAAAAGCCGATTACTGCCTCAAAGCAATGGTTGTAGGTTCTTATCCCCTTTGGGACCAAATTTCAACAAGTCATTCTTCACACTTCTAAACATTCTTCATCCATCTCTAACACTTGTAATCAATCAAATTCATTGTATTATAACATATTCTAACCTAAAACAACTCTAGACAAGCCATTTACTACCTCAAAGCACTGGTTGTGGGTTCTTATCCCATTTGGGACCCGATTACGATAAGTCTTTCTTTACATTTCTAAACATTCTACATCCATCTCTAGCACTTGTAATAATTCAAATTCATTGTATTATAACATATTCTAACCTAAAACAACTCTAGACAAGCCAATTACTGCCTTAAAGCAATGGTTGTGGGTTCTTATCCCATTTGGGCCCAAATTTCAACAAGTCTTTTTTCACACTTCTAAACATTCTTCATCTATCAGTAGCACTAATAATCAATCAAATTCATTGTTTTATAATATATCCTAACCCAAAATAACTTTAAACAAGCCATTTACTGCCTCAAAACAATAGTTGTCGGGTCTTATCCCATTTGGGACAAAATTCCAACAAATCTTTCTTCACACTTTTAAACATTCTTCATCCATCTCTAGCACGTGTAATCACTCATATTCATTGTATTTTAACATATTCTAACCCAAAATAACTTTGTACAAGCCATTTACTGCCTCAAACCAATGGTTAGTGGTTCTTATCCCATTTGGGCCCAAATTTCAACAAGTCTTTCTTCACACTTCTAAACATTCTTCATCCATCTCTAGCACTTGAAATCTATCAAATGCATTGTATTATAACATATTCTCACTTAAAATAACTTTATAAAAGCCGATTACTGCCTCAAAGCAGTGGGTTTAGGTTCTTATCCCCTTTGGGACCAAATTTCAACAAGTCATTCTTCACACTTCTAAACATTCTTCATCCATCTCTAACACTTGTAATCAATCAAATTCATTGTATTATAACATATTCTAACCTAAAACAACTCTAGACAAGCCATTTACTTCCTCAAAGCAATGGTTATGGGTTCTTATCCCGATTGGGACCAAATTTCAACAAGTCTTTCTTCACACTTCTATATACTATTCATCCATCTCTAGCACTTGTAATCAATAAAATTAATTGTATTATAACATATTCTAACCTAAAACAACTCTAGACAGGCCATTTACTGCCTCAAAGAAATGGTTGTGGGTTCTTATCCCATTTGGGACCAAATTTCAACAAGTCTTTCTTCACGCTTCTAAACATTTTTCATCCATATCTTGCACGTGTAATCACTCATATTCATTGTAATTTAACATATTCTAACCCAAAATAAATTTGTACAAGCCATTTACTGCCTCAAAGCAATGGTTATGAGTTCTTTTTCCATTTGGGCCCAAATTTCAACAAATCTTTCTTCACACTTATAAACATTCTTCATCCATCTCTAGGACTTGTAATGAATCAAATTCATTGTATTATAACATATTCTAACCCAAAATAACATCATATAAGCCATTTAGTACCTCAAAGCAATGGTTATGGGTTCTTATCCCATTTGGGACCAAATTTCAACAAGTGTTTCTTCACACTTCTATACATTCTTTATCCATCTCTAGCACTTATAATCCATCAAATTTATTGTATTATAATATATTCTAACCCAAAATAACTCTAGACGAGCCATTTACTGCCCCAAAACAATGGTTGTCGGTTCTTATCCCATTTTGGACCAAATTCCAACAAGTCTTTCTTCACACTTCTATACATTCTTTATCCATCTCTAGCACTTATAATCAATCAAATTTATTGTATTATAATATATTCTAACCGGAAATAACTTTATACAAGTCATTTACCGCCTCAAAACAATGGTTGTCGGTTTTTATCCCATTTGGGACCAAATTCCAACAAGTCTTTCCTCACAGTTCAAAAGCTTCTTAATCCATCTCTAGCACTTGTAATCAATCAAATTCATTGTATAATAACATATTTTCACTTCAAATAACTTTATAAAAGCCGATTACTACCTCAAAGCAATGTTTGTAGGTTCTTATCCCATTTGGGACCAAATTTCAACATGTCTTTCTTCACACTTATAAACATTCTTCATCCATCTCTAGCACTTGTAATCAATCACATTCATTGTATTATAACATATTCTAACCCAAAATAACATTATATAAGCCATTTACTACCTCAAAGCAATGGTTATGGGTTCTTATCCCATTTGGGACCAAATTTCAACAAGTGTTTCTTCACACTTCTATACATTCTTTATCCATATCTAGCACTTATAATCAATCAAATTCATTGTATTATAATATATTCTAACCCTAAATAACTTTATACAAGCCATATACTGTCTCTAAGCAATGGTTGTGAGTTCTTATCCAATTTGAGACCAAATTTCAACAAGTCTTTCTTCACACTTCTAAACATTCTTCATCCATCTCTATCACTGATAATCAATCAAATTCATTCTATTCTAACATTTTCTCACTTCAAATAACTTTATAAAATTCAATTACTGCCTCAAAGCAATGGTTGAAAGTTCTTATCCCATTTGGGACCAAATTTCAACAAGTCTTTCTTCACAATTCTAAACATTCTTCATCCATCTCTAGCACCTGGAATCAATCAAATTCATTGTATTATAACATATTCTAACCTGAAACAACTCTAGACAAGCCATTAACTGCCTCAAAGCAATGGTTGCGGGTTCTTATCCAATTTGGGACTAAATTTCAACAAGTGTTTCTTCACGCTTCTAAACATTCTTCATCCATCTCTAGCACGTGTAATCACTCATATTCATTGTATAAATTATAACATATTCTAACCCAAAATAACTTTGTACAAGCAATTTACTGCCTCAAAGCAATGGTTATGGGTTCTTATTCCATTTAGGCCCAAATTTCAACAAGTCTTTCTCACACTTCTAAACATTCTTCATCCATCTCTAGCACTTGTAATCAATCAAATTCATTGTATTATAACATATTCTAACCCAAAATAACATTATATAAGCCATTTACTACCTCAAAGCAATGGTTATGGGTTCTTATCCCATTTGGGACCAAATTTCAACAAGTGTTTCTTCACACTTCTATACATTCTTTATCCATCTCTAGCACTTATAATCAATCAAATTTATTGTATTATAATATATTCTAACCCAAAATAACTCTAGACGAGCCATTTACTGCCTCAAAACAATGGTTGTCGGTTCTTATCCCATTTTGGACCAAATTCCAACAAGTCTTTCTTCACACTTCTATACATTCTTTATCCATCTCTAGCACTTATAATCAATTAAATTCATTGTATTATAATATATTCTAACCAGAAATAACTTTATACAAGTCATTTACCGCCTCAAAACAATGGTTGTCGGTTTTTATCCCATTTGGGACCAAATTCCAACAAGTCTTTCTTCACAGTTCAAAAGCTTCTTAATCCATCTCTAGCACTTGTTGTCAATCAAATTCATTATATTATAGCATAGTCTAACCTAAAACAACACAAGACAAGCCATTTACTGCCTCAAAGCAATGGTTGTGGGTTCTTATCCCATTTAGGACCAAATTTGAACAAGCCTTTCTTCACGCTTTTAAACATTCTTCATCCATCTCTATTACGTGTAATCACTCATATTCATTGTATTTTAACATATTTTAACCCGAAATAACTTTGCACAAGCCATTTACTGCCTCAAAGCAATGGTTGTGGGTTCTTATCCCATTTGGTCACAAATTTTAACAAGTCTTTCTTCACACTTCTAAACATTCTTCATCCATCTCTAGCACTTGTAATCAATCAAATTCATTGTATAATAACATATTTTCACTTCAAATAACTTTATAAAAGCCGATTACTACCTCAAAGCAATGGTTGTAGGTTCTTATCCCATTTGGGACCAAATTTCAACATGTCTTTCTTCACACTTCTAAACATTCTTCATCCATCTCTAGCACTTGTAATCAATCAAATTCATTGTATTATAACATATTCTAACCCAAAATAACATTATATAAGCCATTTACTACCTCAAAGCAATGGTTATGGGTTCTTATCCCATTTGGGACCAAATTTCAACAAGTGTTTCTTCACACTTCTATACATTCTTTATCCATCTCTAGCACTTATAATCAATCAAATTTATTGTATTATAATATATTCTAACCCAAAATAACTCTAGACGAGCTATTTACTGCCTCAAAACAATGGTTGTCGGTTCTTATCCCATTTTGGACCAAATTCCAACAAGTCTTTCTTCACACTTCTATACATTCTTTATCCATCTCTAGCACTTATAATCAATTAAATTCATTGTATTATAATATATTCTAACCAGAAATAACTTTATACAAGTCATTTACCGCCTCAAAACAATGGTTGTCGGTTTTTATCCCATTTGGGACCAAATTCCAACAAGTCTTTCTTCACAGTTCAAAAGCTTCTTAATCCATCTCTAGCACTTGTTGTCAATCAAATTCATTATATTATAGCATAGTCTAACCTAAAACACACACAAGACAAGCCATTTACTGCCTCAAAGCATTGTTTGTGTGTTCTTATCCCATTTGGGACAAGATTTCAATAAGTCTTTCTTAACACTTCTAAACATTCTACATCCATCTCTAGCACTTGTAATCAATCAAATTCATTGTATTATAACATATTCTAGCCTAAAACAACTCTAGACAAGCCATTTACTGCCTCAAAGCAATGGTTGTGGGTTCTTATCCCATTTGGGACCAAATTTGAACAAGTCTTTCTTCACGCTTTTAAACATTCTTCATCCATCTCTATTACGTGTAATCACTCATATTCATTGTATTTTAACATATTTTAACCCGAAATAACTTTGCACAAGCCATTTACTGCCTCAAAGCAATGGTTGTGGGTTCTTATCCCATTTGGTCACAAATTTTAACAAGTCTTTCTTCACACTTCTAAACATTCTTCATCCATCTCTAGCACTTGTAATCAATCAAATTCATTGTATAATAACATATTTTCACTTCAAATAACTTTATAAAAGCCGATTACTACCTCAAAGCAATGGTTGTAGGTTCTTATCCCATTTGGGACCAAATTTCAACATGTCTTTCTTCACACTTCTAAACATTCTTCATCCATCTCTAGCACTTGTAATCAATCAAATTCATTGTATTATAACATATTCTAACCCAAAATAATATTATATAAGCCATTTACTACCTCAAAGCAATGGTTATGGATTCTTATCCCATTTGGGACCAAATTCCAACAAGTCTTTCTTCACACTTCTATACATTCTTTATCCATCTCTAGCACTTATAATCAATTAAATTCATTGTATTATAATATATTCTAACCAGAAATAACTTTATACAAGTCATTTACCGCCTCAAAACAATGGTTGTCGGTTTTTATCCCATTTGGGACCAAATTCCAACAAGTCTTTCTTCACAGTTCAAAAGCTTCTTAATCCATCGCTAGCACTTGTTGTCAATCAAATTCATTATATTATAGCATAGTCTAACCTAAAACACACACAAGACAAGCCATTTACTGCCTCAAAGCAATGGTTGTGGGTTCTTATCCCATTTGGGACCAAATTTCAACAAGTCTTTCTTAACACTTCTAAACATTCTACATCCATCTCTAGCACTTGTAATCAATCAAATTCATTGTATTATAACATATTCTAGCCTAAAACAACTCTAGACAAGCCATTTACTGCCTCAAAGCAATGGTTGTGGGTTCTTATCCCATTTGGGACCAAATTTGAACAAGTCTTTCTTCACGCTTTTAAACATTCTTCATCCATCTCTATTACGTGTAATCACTCATATTCATTGTATTTTAACATATTTTAACCCGAAATAACTTTGCACAAGCCATTTACTCCCTCAAAGCAATGGTTGTGGGTTCTTATCCCATTTGGTCACAAATTTTAACAAGTCTTTCTTCACACTTCTAAACATTCTTCATCCATCTCTAGCACTTGTAATCAATCAAATTCATTGTATAATAACATATTTTCACTTCAAATAACTTTATAAAAGCCGATTACTACCTCAAAGCAATGGTTGTAGGTTCTTATCCCATTTGGGACCAAATTTCAACATGTCTTTCTTCACACTTCTAAACATTCTTCATCCATCTCTAGCACTTGTAATCAATCAAATTCATTGTATTATAACATATTCTAACCCAAAATAACATTATATAAGCCATTTACTACCTCAAAGCAATGGTTATGGATTCTTATCCCATTTGGGACCAAATTCCAACAAGTCTTTCTTCACACTTCTATACATTCTTTATCCATCTCTAGCACTTATAATCAATTAAATTCATTGTATTATAATATATTCTAACCAGAAATAACTTTATACAAGTCATTTACCGCCTCAAAACAATGGTTGTCGGTTTTTATCCCATTTGGGACCAAATTCCAACAAGTCTTTCTTCACAGTTCAAAAGCTTCTTAATCCATCGCTAGCACTTGTTGTCAATCAAATTCATTATATTATAGCATAGTCTAACCTAAAACACACACAAGACAAGCCATTTACTGCCTCAAAGCAATGGTTGTGGGTTCTTATCCCATTTGGGACCAAATTTCAATAAGTCTTTCTTAACACTTCTAAACATTCTACATCCATCTCTAGCACTTGTAATCAATCAAATTCATTGTATTATAACATATTCTAGCCTAAAACAACTCTAGACAAGCCATTTACTGCCTCAAAGCAATGGTTGGGGGTTCTTATCCCATTTGGGACCAAATTTGAACAAGTCTTTCTTCACGCTTTTAAACATTCTTCATCCATCTCTATTACGTGTAATCACTCATATTCATTGTATTTTAACATATTTTAACCCGAAATAACTTTGCACAAGCCATTTACTGCCTCAAAGCAATGGTTGTGGGTTCTTATCCCATTTGGTCACAAATTTTAACAAGTCTTTCTTCACACCTCTAAACATTCTTCATCCATCTCTAGCACTTGTAATCAATCAAATTCATTGTATAATAACATATTTTCACTTCAAATAACTTTATAAAAGCCGATTACTACCTCAAAGCAATGGTTGTAGGTTCTTATCCCATTTGGGACCAAATTTCAACATGTCTTTCTTCACACTTCTAAACATTCTTCATCCATCTCTAGCACTTGTAATCAATCAAATTCATTGTATTATAACATATTGTAACCCAAAATAACATTATATAAGCCATTTACTACCTCAAAGCAATGGTTATGGATTCTTATCCCATTTGGGACCTAATTTCAACAAGTGTTTCTTCACACTTCTATACATTCTTTATCCATTTCTAGCACTTATAATCAATCAAATTCATTGTATTATAATATATTCTAACCCTAAATAACTTTTTACAAGCCATATACTGTCTCTAAGCAATGGTTGTGGGTTCTTATCCAATTTGAGACCAAATTTCAACAAGTCTTTCTTCACACTTCTAAACATTCTTCATCCATCTCTATCACTGGTAATCAATCAAATTCATTGTATTATAACATTTTCTCACTTCAAATAACTTTATAAAATTCAATTACTGCCTCAAAGCAGTGGTTGTGGGTTCTTATCCCATTTGGGACCAAATTTCAACAAGTCTTTCTTAACACTTCTCAACATTCTACATCCATCTCTAGCACTTGTAATCAATCAAATTCATTGTATTATAACATATTCTAACCTAAAACAACTCTAGACAAGCCATTTACTACCTCAAAGCAATGGTTGTGGGTTCTTATCCCATTTGGGACCAAATTTGAACAAGTCTTTCTTCACGCTTTTAAACATTCTTCATCCATCTCTATTACGTGTAATCACTCATATTCATTGTATTTTAACATATTTTAACCCGAAATAACTTTGCACAAGCCATTTACTGCCTCAAAGCAATGGTTGTGGGTTCTTATCCCATTTGGTCACAAATTTTAACAAGTCTTTCTTCACACTTCTAAACATTCTTCATCCATCTCTAGCACTTGTAATCAATCAAATTCATTGTATAATAACATATTTTCACTTCAAATAACTTTATAAAAGCCGATTACTACCTCAAAGCAATGGTTGTAGGTTCTTATCCCATTTGGGACCAAATTTCAACATGTCTTTCTTCACACTTCTAAACATTCTTCATCCATCTCTAGCACTTGTAATCAATCAAATTCATTGTATTATAACATATTCTAACCCAAAATAACATTATATAAGCCATTTACTACCTCAAAGCAATGGTTATGGATTCTTATCCCATTTGGGACCAAATTCCAACAAGTCTTTCTTCACACTTCTATACATTCTTTATCCATCTCTAGCACTTATAATCAATTAAATTCATTGTATTATAATATATTCTAACCAGAAATAACTTTATACAAGTCATTTACCGCCTCAAAACAATGGTTGTCGGTTTTTATCCCATTTGGGACCAAATTCCAACAAGTCTTTCTTCACAGTTCAAAAGCTTCTTAATCCATCTCTAGCAATTGTTGTCAATCAAATTCATTATATTATAGCATAGTCTAACCTAAAACACACACAAGACAAGCCATTTACTGCCTCAAAGCATTGTTTGTGTGTTCTTATCCCATTTGGGACAAGATTTCAATAAGTCTTTCTTAACACTTCTAAACATTCTACATCCATCTCTAGCACTTGTAATCAATCAAATTCATTGTATTATAACATATTCTAGCCTAAAACAACTCTAGACAAGCCATTTACTGCCTCAAAGCAATGGTTGTGGGTTCTTATCCCATTTGGGACCAAATTTGAACAATTCTTTCTTCACGCTTTTAAACATTCTTCATCCATCTCTATTACGTGTAATCACTCATATTCATTGTATTTTAACATATTTTAACCCGAAATAACTTTGCACAAGCCATTTACTGCCTCAAAGCAATGGTTGTGGGTTCTTATCCCATTTGGTCACAAATTTTAACAAGTCTTTCTTCACACTTCTAAACATTCTTCATCCATCTCTAGCACTTGTAATCAATCAAATTCATTGTATAATAACATATTTTCACTTCAAATAACTTTATAAAAGCCGATTACTACCTCAAAGCAATGGTTGTAGGTTCTTATCCCATTTGGGACCAAATTTCAACATGTCTTTCTTCACACTTCTAAACATTCTTCATCCATCTCTAGCACTTGTAATCAATCAAATTCATTGTATTATAACATATTCTAACCCAAAATAACATTATATAAGCCATTTACTACCTCAAAGCAATGGTTATGGATTCTTATCCCATTTGGGACCAAATTCCAACAAGTCTTTCTTCACACTTCTATACATTCTTTATCCATCTCTAGCACTTATAATCAATTAAATTCATTGTATTATAATATATTCTAACCAGAAATAACTTTATACAAGTCATTTACCGCCTCAAAACAATGGTTGTCGGTTTTTATCCCATTTGGGACCAAATTCCAACAAGTCTTTCTTCACAGTTCAAAAGCTTCTTAATCCATCGCTAGCACTTGTTGTCAATCAAATTCATTATATTATAGCATAGTCTAACCTAAAACACACACAAGACAAGCCATTTACTGCCTCAAAGCAATGGTTGTGGGTTCTTATCCCATTTGGGACCAAATTTCAACAAGTCTTTCTTAACACTTCTAAACATTCTACATCCATCTCTAGCACTTGTAATCAATCAAATTCATTGTATTATAACATATTCTAGCCTAAAACAACTCTAGACAAGCCATTTACTGCCTCAAAGCAATGGTTGTGGGTTTTTATCCCATTTGGGACCAAATTTGAACAAGTCTTTCTTCACGCTTTTAAACATTCTTCATCCATCTCTATTACGTGTAATCACTCATATTCATTGTATTTTAACATATTTTAACCCGAAATAACTTTGCACAAGCCATTTACTGCCTCAAAGCAATGGTTGTGGGTTCTTATCCCATTTGGTCACAAATTTTAACAAGTCTTTCTTCACACTTCTAAACATTCTTCATCCATCTCTAGCACTTGTAATCAATCAAATTCATTGTATAATAACATATTTTCACTTCAAATAACTTTATAAAAGCCGATTACTACCTCAAAGCAATGGTTGTAGGTTCTTATCCCATTTGGGACCAAATTTCAACATGTCTTTCTTCACACTTCTAAACATTCTTCATCCATCTCTAGCACTTGTAATCAATCAAATTCATTGTATTATAACATATTGTAACCCAAAATAACATTATATAAGCCATTTACTACCTCAAAGCAATGGTTATGGATTCTTATCCCATTTGGGACCTAATTTCAACAAGTGTTTCTTCACACTTCTATACATTCTTTATCCATTTCTAGCACTTATAATCAATCAAATTCATTGTATTATAATATATTCTAATCCTAAATAACTTTTTACAAGCCATATACTGTCTCTAAGCAATGGTTGTGGGTTCTTATCCAATTTGAGACCAAATTTCAACAAGTCTTTCTTCACACTTCTAAACATTCTTCATCCATCTCTATCACTGGTAATCAATCAAATTCATTGTATTATAACATTTTCTCACTTCAAATAACTTTATAAAATTCAATTACTGCCTCAAAGCAGTGGTTGTGGGTTCTTATCCCATTTGGGACCAAATTTCAACAAGTCTTTCTTAACACTTCTCAACATTCTACATCCATCTCTAGCACTTGTAATCAATCAAATTCATTGTATTATAACATATTCTAACCTAAAACAACTCTAGACAAGCCATTTACTACCTCAAAGCAATGGTTGTGGGTTCTTATCCCATTTGGGACCAAATTTGAACAAGTCTTTCTTCACGCTTTTAAACATTCTTCATCCATCTCTATTACGTGTAATCACTCATATTCATTGTATTTTAACATATTTTAACCCGAAATAACTTTGCACAAGCCATTTACTGCCTCAAAGCAATGGTTGTGGGTTCTTATCCCATTTTGGTCACAAATTTTAACAAGTCTTTCTTCACACTTCTAAACATTCTTCATCCATCTCTAGCACTTGTAATCAATCAAATTCATTGTATAATAACATATTTTCACTTCAAATAACTTTATAAAAGCCGATTACTACCTCAAAGCAATGGTTGTAGGTTCTTATCCCATTTGGGACCAAATTTCAACATGTCTTTCTTCACACTTCTAAACATTCTTCATCCATCTCTAGCACTTGTAATCAATCAAATTCATTGTATTATAACATATTCTAACCCAAAATAACATTATATAAGCCATTTACTACCTCAAAGCAATGGTTATGGATTCTTATCCCATTTGGGACCAAATTCCAACAAGTCTTTCTTCACACTTCTATACATTCTTTATCCATCTCTAGCACTTATAATCAATTAAATTCATTGTATTATAATATATTCTAACCAGAAATAACTTTATACAAGTCATTTACCGCCTCAAAACAATGGTTGTCGGTTTTTATCCCATTTGGGACCAAATTCCAACAAGTCTTTCTTCACAGTTCAAAAGCTTCTTAATCCATCTCTAGCACTTGTTGTCAATCAAATTCATTATATTATAGCATAGTCTAACCTAAAACACACACAAGACAAGCCATTTACTGCCTCAAAGCATTGTTTGTGTGTTCTTATCCCATTTGGGACAAGATTTCAATAAGTCTTTCTTAACACTTCTAAACATTCTACATCCATCTCTAGCACTTGTAATCAATCAAATTCATTGTATTATAACATATTCTAGCCTAAAACAACTCTAGACAAGCCATTTACTGCCTCAAAGCAATGGTTGTGGGTTCTTATCCCATTTGGGACCAAATTTGAACAAGTCTTTCTTCACGCTTTTAAACATTCTTCATCCATCTCTATTACGTGTAATCACTCATATTCATTGTATTTTAACATATTTTAACCCGAAATAACTTTGCACAAGCCATTTACTGCCTCAAAGCAATGGTTGTGGGTTCTTATCCCATTTGGTCACAAATTTTAACAAGTCTTTCTTCACACTTCTAAACATTCTTCATCCATCTCTAGCACTTGTAATCAATCAAATTCATTGTATAATAACATATTTTCACTTCAAATAACTTTATAAAAGCCGATTACTACCTCAAAGCAATGGTTGTAGGTTCTTATCCCATTTGGGACCAAATTTCAACATGTCTTTCTTCACACTTCTAAACATTCTTCATCCATCTCTAGCACTTGTAATCAATCAAATTCATTGTATTATAACATATTCTAACCCAAAATAACATTATATAAGCCATTTACTACCTCAAAGCAATGGTTATGGATTCTTATCCCATTTGGGACCAAATTCCAACAAGTCTTTCTTCACACTTCTATACATTCTTTATCCATCTCTAGCACTTATAATCAATTAAATTCATTGTATTATAATATATTCTAACCAGAAATAACTTTATACAAGTCATTTACCGCCTCAAAACAATGGTTGTCGGTTTTTATCCCATTTGGGACCAAATTCCAACAAGTCTTTCTTCACAGTTCAAAAGCTTCTTAATCCATCGCTAGCACTTGTTGTCAATCAAATTCATTATATTATAGCATAGTCTAACCTAAAACACACACAAGACAAGCCATTTACTGCCTCAAAGCAATGGTTGTGGGTTCTTATCCCATTTGGGACCAAATTTCAACAAGTCTTTCTTAACACTTCTAAACATTCTACATCCATCTCTAGCACTTGTAATCAATCAAATTCATTGTATTATAACATATTCTAGCCTAAAACAACTCTAGACAAGCCATTTACTGCCTCAAAGCAATGGTTGTGGGTTTTTATCCCATTTGGGACCAAATTTGAACAAGTCTTTCTTCACGCTTTTAAACATTCTTCATCCATCTCTATTACGTGTAATCACTCATATTCATTGTATTTTAACATATTTTAACCCGAAATAACTTTGCACAAGCCATTTACTGCCTCAAAGCAATGGTTGTGGGTTCTTATCCCATTTGGTCACAAATTTTAACAAGTCTTTCTTCACACTTCTAAACATTCTTCATCCATCTCTAGCACTTGTAATCAATCAAATTCATTGTATAATAACATATTTTCACTTCAAATAACTTTATAAAAGCCGATTACTACCTCAAAGCAATGGTTGTAGGTTCTTATCCCATTTGGGACCAAATTTCAACATGTCTTTCTTCACACTTCTAAACATTCTTCATCCATCTCTAGCACTTGTAATCAATCAAATTCATTGTATTATAACATATTGTAACCCAAAATAACATTATATAAGCCATTTACTACCTCAAAGCAATGGTTATGGATTCTTATCCCATTTGGGACCTAATTTCAACAAGTGTTTCTTCACACTTCTATACATTCTTTATCCATTTCTAGCACTTATAATCAATCAAATTCATTGTATTATAATATATTCTAATCCTAAATAACTTTTTACAAGCCATATACTGTCTCTAAGCAATGGTTGTGGGTTCTTATCCAATTTGAGACCAAATTTCAACAAGTCTTTCTTCACACTTCTAAACATTCTTCATCCATCTCTATCACTGGTAATCAATCAAATTCATTGTATTATAACATTTTCTCACTTCAAATAACTTTATAAAATTCAATTACTGCCTCAAAGCAGTGGTTGTGGGTTCTTATCCCATTTGGGACCAAATTTCAACAAGTCTTTCTTAACACTTCTCAACATTCTACATCCATCTCTAGCACTTGTAATCAATCAAATTCATTGTATTATAACATATTCTAACCTAAAACAACTCTAGACAAGCCATTTACTACCTCAAAGCAATGGTTGTGGGTTCTTATCCCATTTGGGACCAAATTTGAACAAGTCTTTCTTCACGCTTTTAAACATTCTTCATCCATCTCTATTACGTGTAATCACTCATATTCATTGTATTTTAACATATTTTAACCCGAAATAACTTTGCACAAGCCATTTACTGCCTCAAAGCAATGGTTGTGGGTTCTTATCCCATTTGGTCACAAATTTTAACAAGTCTTTCTTCACACTTCTAAACATTCTTCATCCATCTCTAGCACTTGTAATCAATCAAATTCATTGTATAATAACATATTTTCACTTCAAATAACTTTATAAAAGCCGATTACTACCTCAAAGCAATGGTTGTAGGTTCTTATCCCATTTGGGACCAAATTTCAACATGTCTTTCTTCACACTTCTAAACATTCTTCATCCATCTCTAGCACTTGTAATCAATCAAATTCATTGTATCATAACATATTCTAACCCAAAATAACATTATGTAAGCCATTTACTACCTCAAAGCAATGGTTATGGATTCTTATCCCATTTGGGACCTAATTTCAACAAGTGTTTCTTCACACTTCTATACATTCTTTATCCATTTCTAGCACTTATAATCAATCAAATTCATTGTATTATAATATATTCTAACCCTAAATAACTTTTTACAAGCCATATACTGTCTCTAAGCAATGGTTGTGGGTTCTTATCCAATTTGAGACCAAATTTCAACAAGTCTTTCTTCACACTTCTAAACATTCTTCATCCATCTCTATCACTGGTAATCAATCAAATTCATTGTATTATAACATTTTCTCACTTCAAATAACTTTATAAAATTCAATTACTGCCTCAAAGCAGTGGTTGTGAGTTCTTATCCCATTTGGGACCAAATTTCAACAAGTCTTTCTTAACACTTCTCAACATTCTACATCCATCTCTAGCACTTGTAATCAATCAAATTCATTGTATTATAACATATTCTAACCTAAAACAACTCTAGACAAGCCATTTACTACCTCAAAGCAATGGTTGTGGGTTCTTATCCCATTTGGGACCAAATTTGAACAAGTCTTTCTTTACGCTTTTAAACATTCTTCATCCATCTCTATTACATGTAATCACTCATATTCATTGTATTTTAACATATTTTAACCCGAAATAACTTTGCACAAGCCATTTACTGCCTCAAAGCAATGGTTGTGGGTTCTTATCCCATTTGGTCACAAATTTTAACAAGTCTTTCTTCACACTTCTAAACATTCTTCATCCATCTCTAGCACTTGTAATCAATCAAATTCATTGTATAATAACATATTTTCACTTCAAATAACTTTATAAAAGCCGATTACTACCTCAAAGCAATGGTTGTAGGTTCTTATCCCATTTGGAACCAAATTTCAACATGTCTTTCTTCACACTTCTAAACATTCTTCATCCATCTCTAGTACTTGTAATCAATCAAATTCATTGTATTATAACATATTCTAACCCAAAATAACATTATATAAGCCATTTACTACCTCAAAGCAATGGTTATGGATTCTTATCCCATTTGGGACCTAATTTCAACAAGTGTTTCTTCACACTTCTATACATTCTTTATCCATTTCTAGCACTTATAATCAATCAAATTCAATATATTATAATATATTCTAACCCTAAATAACTTTTTACAAGCCATATACTGTCTCTAAGCAATGGTTGTGGGTTCTTATCCAATTTGAGACCAAATTTCAACAAGTCTTTCTTCACACTTCTAAACATTCTTCATCCATCTCTATCACTGGTAATTAATCAAATTCATTGTATTATAACATTTTCTCACTTCAAATAACTTTATAAAATTCAATTACTGCCTCAAAGCAGTGGTTGTGGGTTCTTATCCCATTTGGGACCAAATTTCAACAAGTCTTTCTTAACACTTCTCAACATTCTACATCCATCTCTAGCACTTGTAATCAATCAAATTCATTGTATTATAACATATTCTAACCTAAAACAACTCTAGACAAGCCATTTACTACCTCAAAGCAATGGTTGTGGGTTCTTATCCCATTTGGGACCAAATTTGAACAAGTCTTTCTTTACGCTTTTAAACATTCTTCATCCATCTCTATTACGTGTAATCACTCATATTCATTGTATTTTAACATATTTTAACCCGAAATAACTTTGCACAAGCCATTTACTGCCTCAAAGCAATGGTTGTGGGTTCTTATCCCATTTGGTCACAAATTTTAACAAGTCTTTCTTCACACTTCTAAACATTCTTCATCCATCTCTAGCACTTGTAATCAATCAAATTCATTGTATAATAACATATTTTCACTTCAAATAACTTTATAAAAGCCGATTACTACCTCAAAGCAATGGTTGTAGGTTCTTATCCCATTTGGAACCAAATTTCAACATGTCTTTCTTCACACTTCTAAACATTCTTCATCCATCTCTAGCACTTGTAATCAATCAAATTCATTGTATTATAACATATTCTAACCCAAAATAACATTATATAAGCCATTTACTACCTCAAAGCAATGGTTATGGATTCTTATCCCATTTGGGACCTAATTTCAACAAGTGTTTCTTCACACTTCTATACATTCTTTATCCATTTCTAGCACTTATAATCAATCAAATTCATTGTATTATAATATATTCTAACCCTAAATAACTTTTTACAAGCCATATACTGTCTCTAAGCAATGGTTGTGGGTTCTTATCCAATTTGAGACCAAATTTCAACAAGTCTTTCTTCACACTTCTAAACATTCTTCATCCATCTCTATCACTGGTAATCAATCAAATTCATTGTATTATAACATTTTCTCACTTCAAATAACTTTATAAAATTCAATTACTGCCTCAAAGCAGTGGTTGTGGGTTCTTATCCCATTTGGGACCAAATTTCAACAAGTCTTTCTTAACACTTCTCAACATTCTACATCCATCTCTAGCACTTGTAATCAATCAAATTCATTGTATTATATATTCTAACCTAAAACAACTCTAGACAAGCCATTTACTACCTCAAAGCAATGGTTGTGGGTTCTTATCCCATTTGGGACCAAATTTGAACAAGTCTTTCTTTACGCTTTTAAACATTCTTCATCCATCTCTATTACGTGTAATCACTCATATTCATTGTATTTTAACATATTTTAACCCGAAATAACTTTGCACAAGCCATTTACTGCCTCAAAGCAATGGTTGTGGGTTCTTATCCCATTTGGTCACAAATTTTAACAAGTCTTTCTTCACACTTCTAAACATTCTTCATCCATCTCTAGCACTTGTAATCAATCAAATTCATTGTATAATAACATATTTTCACTTCAAATAACTTTATAAAAGCCGATTACTACCTCAAAGCAATGGTTGTAGGTTCTTATCCCATTTGGAACCAAATTTCAACATGTCTTTCTTCACACTTCTAAACATTCTTCATCCATCCTAGCACTTGTAATCAATCAAATTCATTGTATTATAACATATTCTAACCCAAAATAACATTATATAAGCCATTTACTACCTCAAAGCAATGGTTATGGATTCTTATCCCATTTGGGACCTAATTTCAACAAGTGTTTCTTCACACTTCTATACATTCTTTATCCATTTCTAGCACTTATAATCAATCAAATTCATTGTATTATAATATATTCTAACCCTAAATAACTTTTTACAAGCCATATACTGTCTCTAAGCAATGGTTGTGGGTTCTTATCCAATTTGAGACCAAATTTCAACAAGTCTTTCTTCACACTTCTAAACATTCTTCATCCATCTCTATCACTGGTAATCAATCAAATTCATTGTATTATAACATTTTCTCACTTCAAATAACTTTATAAAATTCAATTACTGCCTCAAAGCAGTGGTTGTGGGTTCTTATCCCATTTGGGACCAAATTTCAACAAGTATTTCTTAACACTTCTCAACATTCTACATTCATCTCTAGCACTTGTAATCAATCAAATTCATTGTATTATAACATATTCTAACCTAAAACAACTCTAGACAAGCCATTTACTACCTCAAAGCAATGGTTGTGGGTTCTTATCCCATTTGGGACCAAATTTGAACAAGTCTTTCTTCACGCTTTTAAACATTCTTCATCCATCTCTATTACGTGTAATCACTCATATTCATTGTATTTTAACATATTTTAACCCGAAATAACTTTGCACAAGCCATTTACTGCCTCAAAGCAATGGTTGTGGGTTCTTATCCCATTTTGGTCACAAATTTTAACAAGTCTTTCTTCACACTTCTAAACATTCTTCATCCATCTCTAGCACTTGTAATCAATCAAATTCATTGTATAATAACATATTTTCACTTCAAATAACTTTATAAAAGCCGATTACTACCTCAAAGCAATGGTTGTAGGTTCTTATCCCATTTGGGACCAAATTTCAACATGTCTTTCTTCACACTTCTAAACATTCTTCATCCATCTCTAGCACTTGTAATCAATCAAATTCATTGTATTATAACATATTCTAACCCAAAATAATATTATATAAGCCATTTACTACCTCAAAGCAATGGTTATGGATTCTTATCCCATTTGGGACCTAATTTCAACAAGTGTTTCTTCACACTTCTATACATTCTTTATCCATTTCTAGCACTTATAATCAATCAAATTCATTGTATTATAATATATTCTAACCCTAAATAACTTTTTACAAGCCATATACTGTCTCTAAGCAATGGTTGTGGGTTCTTATCCAATTTGAGACCAAATTTCAACAAGTCTTTCTTCACACTTCTAAACATTCTTCATCCATCTCTATCACTGGTAATCAATCAAATTCATTGTATTATAACATTTTCTCACTTCAAATAACTTTATAAAATTCAATTACTGCCTCAAAGCAGTGGTTGTGGGTTCTTATCCCATTTGGGACCAAATTTCAACAAGTCTTTCTTAACACTTCTAAACATTCTACATCCATCTCTAGCACTTGTAATCAATCAAATTCATTGTATTATAACATATTCTAACCTAAAACAACTCTAGACAAGCCATTTACTGCCTCAAAGCAATGGTTGTGGGTTCTTATCCCATTTGGGACCAAATTTGAACAAGTCTTTCTTCACGCTTTTAAACATTCTTCATCCATCTCTATCACGTGTAATCACTCATATTAATTGTATTTTAACATATTTTAACCCAAAATAACTTTGCACAAGCTATTTACTGCCTCAAAGCAATGGTTGTGGGTTCTTATCCCATTTGGTCACAAATTTTAACAAGTCTTTCTTCACACTTCTAAACATTCTTCATCCATCCCTAGCACTTGTAATCAATCAAATTCATTGTATAATAACATATTTTCACTTCAAATAACTTTATAAAAGCCGATTACTACCCCAAAGCAATGGTTGTAGGTTCTTATCCCATTTGGGACCAAATTTCAACATGTCTTTCTTCACACTTCTAAACATTCTTCATCCATCTCTAGCACTTGTAATCAATCAAATTCATTGTATTATAACATATTCTAACCCAAAATAACATTATATAAGCCATTTACTACCTCAAAGCAATGGTTATGGATTCTTATCCCATTTGGGACCTAATTTCAACAAGTGTTTCTTCACACTTCTATACATTCTTTATCCATTTCTAGCACTTATAATCAATCAAATTCATTGTATTATAATATATTCTAACCCTAAATAACTTTTTACAAGCCATATACTGTCTCTAAGCAATGGTTGTGGGTTCTTATCCAATTTGAGACCAAATTTCAACAAGTCTTTCTTCACACTTCTAAACATTCTTCATCCATCTCTATCACTGGTAATCAATCAAATTCATTGTATTATAACATTTTCTCACTTCAAATAACTTTATAAAATTCAATTACTGCCTCAAAGCAGTGGTTGTGGGTTCTTATCCCATTTGGGACCAAATTTCAACAAGTCTTTCTTAACACTTCTAAACATTCTACATCCATCTCTAGCACTTGTAATCACTTATATTCATTGTATTAATTATAACATATTCTAACCCAAAATAACTTTGTACAAGCAATTTACTGCCTCAAAGCAATGGTTATGGGTTCTTATTCCATTTGGGCCCAAATTTCAACAAGTGTTTCTTCACACTTCTAAACATTATTCATCTATCTCTAGCACTTATAATCAATCAAATTCATTGTATTATAATATATTCTAACCGAAAATAACTTTATACAAGTCATTTACCGCCTCAAAACAATGGTTGTCGGTTCTTATCCCATTTGGGACCAAATTCCAACAAGTCTTTCTTCACAGTTCAAAAGCTTCTTAATCCATCTCTAGCACTTGTTGTCAATCAAATTCATTATATTATAGCATATTCTAACCTAAAACAACACTAGACAAGCCATTTACTGCCTCAAAGCAATGGTTATGGGTTCTTTTCCCATTTGGGCCCAAATTTCAACAACTCTTTCTTCACACTTCTAAACATTCTTCATCCATCTCTAGCACTTGTAATCAATCAAATTCATTATATTATAACATATTCTAACCCAAAATAACTTTATATAAGCCATTTACTTCCTCAAAGCAATGGTTGTGGGTTCTTATCCCTTTGGGACCAAATTTCAACATGTCTTTCTTTACACTTCTATACATTCTATATCCATCTCTAGCACTTATAATCAATCAAATTCATTGTATTATAATATATTCTAATCCTAAATAACTTTATACAAGCCATTTTCTGTCTCTAAGCAATGGTTGTGGGTTTTTATCCCATTTGAGACCAAATTTAAACAAGTCTTTCTTCACACTTCAAAACATTCTTCATCCATCTCTTGCACTTGTAATCAATCAAATTAATTGTATTATAACATTTTCTCACTTCAAATAAATTTATAAAATTCAATTACTGCCTCAAAGGAATGGTTGAAGGTTCTTATCCCATTTGGGCCCAATTTTTAACAAGTCTTTCTTCACACTTCTAAACATTCTTCATCCATCTCTAGTACTTGTAATCAATCAAATTCATTGTATTATAACATATTCTAATCCAAAATAACTTTATAAAAGCCGATTACTGCCTCAAAGCAATGGTTGTAGGTTCTTATCCCCTTTGGGACCAAATTTCAACAAGCCTTTCTTCACACTTCCAAACATTCTTCATCCATCGCTAGCACTTGTAATCAATCAAATTCATTATATTATAACATATTCTAACCCAAAATAACTTTATATAAGCCATCTACTGCCTCAAAGCAATGGTTGTGGGTTCTTATCCCATTTGGGACCAAATTTCAACAAGTCTTTCTTCACGGTTTTAAACAATCTTGATCCATCTCTAGCACGTGTAATCACTCATATTCAATGTATTTTAACATATTTTAACAAAAAATAACTCTGCGCAAGCCATTTACTGCCTCAAAGCAATGGTTGTGGGTTCTTATCCCATTTGGGACCAGATTTCAATAAGTCTTTCTTCACACTTCTAAACATTCTTCATCCATCTTTACCACTTGTATTCAATCAAATTCATTGTATTATAACATATTCTCACTTCAAATAACTTTATAAAAGCCGATTATTGCCTCAAAGCAATGGTTATGGGTTCTTACCCCATTTGGGACCAAATTTCAACAAGTCTTTCTTCACACTTCTAAATGTTCTTCATCCATCTCTAGCACTTGTAATCAATCAAATTCATTGTATTATAACATATTCTAACTTAAAACAACTCTAGATAATCCATTTACTGCCTCAAAGCAATGGTTGTGGGGTGTTATCCTATTTGGGACCAAATTTCAACAAGTCTTTCTTCACGGTTTTAAACAATCTTCATCCATCTCTAGCACGTGTAATCACTCATATTCAATGTATTTTAACATATTCTAACAAAAAATAACTTTGCGAAAGCCATTTACTGCCTCAAAGCAATGGTTGTAAGTTCTTATCCCATTTGGGACCAGATTTCAATAAGTCTTTCTTCACACTTCTAAACATTCGTCATCCATCTCTAACACTTGTAATCAATCAAATTCATTGTATTATAACATATTCACTTCAAATAACTTTATAAAAGCCGATTATTGCCTCAAAGCAACGGTTGTAGGTTCTTATCCCATTTGGGACCAACTTTCAACAAGTCTTTCTTCACACTTCTAAATATTTTTCATACATCGCTAGCACTTGTAATCAATCAAATTCATTGTATTATAACATATTCTAACCTAAAACAACTCTAGACAAGCCATTTACTGCCTCAAAGCAATGGTTGTGGGTTCTTATCCCATTTGGGACCAAATTTGAACAAGTATTTCTTCACGCTTTTAAACATTCTTCATCCATCTCTAGAAGGTGTAATCACTCATATTCAATGTATTTTAACATATTCTAACCCAAAATAACTTTGCGCAAGCCATTTACTGCCTCAAAGCAATGGTTGTGGGTTCTTATCCCATTTGGGCCCAAATTGCAACAAGTCTTTCTTCACACTTCTAAACATTCTTCATCCATCTCTAGCACTTGTAATCAATCAAATTTATTGTATTATAATATATTCTAACCCAAAATAACTTTAAATAACTCATTTACTACCTCAAAGCAATGGTTATGGGTTCTTATCCCATTTGGGACCAAATTTAAAAAAGTGTTTCTTCACACTTCTATACATTCTTTATCCATCTCTACCACTTATAATCAATCAAATTCATTGTTTTATAATATATTCTAACCCAAAATAACTTTATACAAGTCATTTACTGCCTCAAAAGAATGGTTGTCGGTTCTTATCCCATTTGGGACCAAATTTCAACATGTCTTTCTTCACACTTCTAAACATTCTTCATCCATCTCTAGCACTTGTAATCAATCAAATTTATTGTATTATAACATATTCTAACCTAAATCAACTCTAGACATGCCATTTACTGCCTCAAAGCAATGGTTGTGGGTTCTTATCCCATTTGGGACCAGATTTGAATAAGTCTTTCTTCACACTTCTAAACATTCTTCATCCATCTCTAGCACGTGTAATCACTCATATTCAATGTATTTTAACATATTTTAACCCAAAATAACTTTGCACAAGCCATTTATTGCCTCAAAGCAATGGTTGTGGGTTCTTATCCCATTTGAGCCGAAATTGCAACAAGTCTTTCTTCACACTTCTAAACATTCTTCATCCATCTCTAGCACTTGTAATCAATCAAATTCATTGTATTATCACATATTCTCACTTCAAATTACTTTATAAAAGCCGATTATTGCCTCAAAGAAACGGTTGTAGGTTCTTATCCCATTTGGGACCAACTTTTAACAAGTCTTTCTTTCTTCATACATCGCTAGCGCTTGTAATCAATCAAATTCATTGTATTATAAAATATTCTAACCTAAAACAACTCTAGACAAGCCATTTACTACCTCAAAGCAATGGTTGTGGGTTCTTATCCCATTTGGGACCAAATTTGAACAAGTCTTTCTTCACGCTTTTAAACATTCTTCATCCATCTCTAGCACGTGTAATCACTCATATTCAATGTATTTTAACATATTCTAACCCAAAATAAATTTGCGCAAGCCATTTACTGCCTCAAAGCAATGGTTGTGGGTTCTTATCCCATTTGGGCCCAAATTGCAACAAGTCTTTCTTCACACTTCTAAACATTCTTCATCCATCTCTAGCACTTGTAATCAATCAAATTCATTGTATTATAACATATTCTAACTTAAAACAACTCTAGATAAGCCATTTACTGCCTCAAAGCAATGGTTGTGGGTTCTTATCCCATTTGGGAGCAAATTTCAACATGTCTTTCTTCACGGTTTTAAACAATCTTCATCCATCTATAGCACGTGTAATAACTCATATTCAATGTATTTTAACGTATTCTAACCCAAAATAACTTTACGCAAGCCATTTACTGCCTCAAAGCAATGGTTGTGGGTTCTTATCCCATTTGGGACCAGATTTCAATAAGTCTTTCTTCACACTTCTAAACATTCTTCATCCATCTCTAACACTTGTAATCAATCAAATTCATTGTATTATAACATATTCACTTCAAATAACTTTATAAAAGCCGATTATTGCCTCAAAGCAACGGTTGTAGGTTCTTATCCCATTTGGGACCAACTTTCAACAAGTCTTTCTTCACACTTCTAAATATTCTTCATACATCGCTAGCACTTTTAATCAATCAAATTCATTGTATTATAACATATTCTAACCTAAAACAACTCTAGATAAGCCATTTACTGCCTCAAAGCAATGGTTGTGGGTTCTTATCCCATTTGGGACTAAATTTGAACAAGTCTTTCTTCACGCTTTTAAACATTCTTCATCCATCTCTAGCACGTGTAATCACTCATATTCATTGTATTTTCACATATTCTAACCAAAAATAACTTTGCACAAGCCATTTACTGCCTCAAAGAAATGGTTGTGGGTTCTTATCCCATTTGGGCCCAAATTTTAACAAGTCTTTCGTCACACTTCTAAACATTCTTCATCCATCTCTAGCACTTGTATTCAATCAAATTCATTGTATTATAACATATTCTCACTTCAAGTACCTTTATAAAAGCCGATTATTGCCTCAAAGCAATGGTTGTAGGTTCTTATCCCATTTGGGACCAAATTTCAACAAGTCTTTCTTCACACTTCTAAATATTCTTCATCCATCGCTAGCACTTGTAATCAATCAAATTCATTGTATTATAACATATTCTAACCTAAAACAACTCTAGACAAGCCATTTACTGCCTCAAAGCAATGGTTGTGAGTTCTTATCCCATTTGGGACCAAATTTGAACAAGTCTTTTTTCACGCTTTTAAACATTCTTCATCCATCTCTAGCACGTGTAATCACTGATATTCAATGTATTTTAACAGATTCTAACCCAAAATAACTTTGCGCAAGCCATTTACTGCCTCAAAGCAATGGTTGTGGGTTCTTATCCCATTTGGGCCCAAATTGCAACAAGTCTTTCTTCACACTTCTAAACATTCTTCATCCATCTCTAGCACTTGTAATCAATCAAATTCATTGTATTATAACATATTCTAACCCAAAATAACTTTAAATAACCCATTTACTACCTCAAAGCAATGGTTATGGGTTCTTATCCCATTTGGGACCAAATTTCAAAAAGTGTTTCTTCACACTTCTATACATTCTTTATCCATCTCTACCACTTATAATCAATCAAATTCATTGTTTTATAATATATTCTAACCCAAAATAACTTTATACAAGTCATTTACTGCCTCAAAAGAATGGTTGTCGGTTCTTATCCCATTTGGGACCAAATTTCAACATGTCTTTCTTCACACTTCTAAACATTCTTCATCCATCTCTAGCACTTGTAATCAATCAAATTTATTGTATTATAACATATTCTAACCTAAATTAACTCTAGACATGCCATTTACTGCCTCAAATCAATGGTTGTGGGTTCTTATCCCATTTGGGACCAGATTTGAATAAGTCTTTCTTCACACTTCTAAACATTCTTCATCCATCTCTAGCACGTGTAATCACTCATATTCAATGTATTTTAACATATTTTAACCCAAAATAACTTTGCACAAGCCATTTATTGCCTCAAAGCAATGGTTGTGGGTTCTTATCCCATTTGAGCCGAAATTGCAACATGTCTTTCTTCACACTTCTAAACATTCTTCATCCATCTCTAGCACTTGTAATCAATCAAATTCATTGTATTATCACATATTCTCACTTCAAATAACTTTATAAAAGCCGATTATTGCCTCAAAGAAACGGTTGTAGGTTCTTATCCCATTTGGGACCAACTTTTAAAAAGTCTTTCTTTCTTCATACATCGCTAGCACTTATAATCAATCAAATTCATTGTATTATAACATATTCTAACCTAAAACAACTCTAGACAAGCCATGTACTGCCTCAAAGCAATGGTTGTAGGTTCTTATCCCATTTGGGACCAAATTTGAACAAGTCTTTCTTCACGCTTTTAAACATTCTTCATCCATCTCCAGCACGTGTAATCACTCATATTCATTGTATTTTAACATATTCTAACCAAAAATAACTTTGCACAAGCCATTTACTGCCTCAAAGCAATGGTTGTGGGTTCTTATCCTATTTGGGCCCAAATTTTAACAAGTCTTTCTTCACACTTCTAAACATTCTTCATCCATCTCTAGCAGTTGTATTCAATCAAATTCATTGTATTATAACATATTCTGATATACGCTCCAACGAGCTACACGAACGGACGGACTAGGGTTGGTCGAGTTGGCCTTCGCTCTCTCTCGATACAACCACGAACAAGATGGATCTTTCAACAATAAAGGAACTTTAGAGGCAGTAAGGACTAGTACGAATAAGTAGCAAGCTCACACGAGTTGATTCAAGGGGAAACCACTCAAGAACACTCGTGTAAAGGCTCTCAACTTGCAAACGGCGCAAGAGAAGAAAATTGCAACTTTATTGATCTAGGGTAAAAAGCGTGACTACAAGGCTGCGAGTGGGACTTTATTAATAGTCCTTCAGCCATGACCTTCAAGGGTCGAGATTTAATCTCATGAAACTAATGGTTACAAAAGAAAGTAAAGAAACAACAAAAAAAATGGAAACTTGTGTCATTCGCACAAGTGAACCCTCTCCACAAGTTGGAGGCTTGGATTCGACTCTCTAGGACTTAGACTCAAAGAAAATAAAACAAAAGTCGGTCGATAGGCCCTGCAAAACAATTAAGAGAGAATAGAAATTATAAAGATCGAACTTACCTTATTCGGAGAAATGAGAGGCCACGTAGTTATCTCTGGCTCTTTGTCCTCTTCTTCACTTTGGCTCTCGTTTCCTTGGTTATCCTCAGCTTCGTACGAGCCTTCGTGATCTAACCCTCCATTCTTGGTGTTGCGGGTCTCGCGTGTGCCGGTACGGAGGCAATAAGGCTCCTCTCGATCATCTCTCAATCCATCTCAGTCGTGGGCATTTTGGCTTTGTTCATTAGCCCCCGAAACACCACTTATCGAGTGAATAATGAAGCCCGAGCTGTTTGGGTCTACGTGATTCACGGCTTCACTTTGTACAAGATTTCCGGCGGCTATGGGTAGCACTTGGCGTACTTCGTCATGTTCTGCGGGTTGTTCTCCAAAACGGCCTCGATCAAAGTTGTTAGAATCGTCACTTTGTTGATGAGTGGGTCGACCGTGCGCACGCTCGTGTCGTCGGTGCCGAATGAGGGTACTCGATCGACTTGTGCTTCTAGGGGTTTCTCTGCAAAACCGACTCGTTCATTAGTCTTAAAATATGGACTTGGTCGATGAAACTCACCTTGTTTTCCCCGTGCGCCGTCGTTTGGTCGATGGAACTCGTTGATGTTCCTACTTGTGTCCGGGGGTCGAGGGTCGGTCGATGGAATACCGATTTGGGCAGTGGTGTTGATCAGTGCTTCAACTCCCTCATTGAACGTCTCTCTTAACTTCCTTGTACGTGAACGGGTCATTGGTCCAGCTATGACCGTGGGGATTGTAGGTTTTGGGTCACCCGTAGTGGGTTCGAGGACATCCGTCGAATACTCGTCTATGTCCGGTCCTATGTCCTCATCATCCCCTCCCCCTTGAGAGAGTTCTGGCCTCAGAACTGGTTGTCCTGCATCAAAAGGGGACAAATCAGTGACATTGAAACTTTTAGAACCATTATACTCACCTGGGAGTTCTAGCCGATAGGCGTTATTGTTGATTCGTTCCACTATCTTGAAGGGTCCGTCGCCGCGAGGGGACAGTTTGGAGCTCCTCTTTGTCGGGAACCTCTCGGTCCTCAAATGTAGCCAAACCCAATCTCCCGGCTCAAAGATGACTTCCTTGCGGTTCTTGTCCATCCGTAGCTTTTATTTCTCCGTCTTCTTCTCTAAGTTCTCCTTAACGGTTTGGTGTAACTTTTGGATTACATCCGCTTTGCGTTTACCGTCTTGATCAAGTCGTGATCCCGGGGGTAGTGGTGCTAAATCCAGCGGAGTAAGTGGTTTAAAACCGTAAACAACTTCAAAAGGACAAAACTTAGAGGCGGAATGAGTAGCGCGGTTATAAGCAAATTCGATGTAGGGTAAACATTCTAACCAAGTTCTAGGGTTCTTACCGACCGTTACTCTAAGTAAAGTAGATAGAGTACGGTTTACAACCTCGGTTTGGCCGTCCGTTTGTGGATGGCAAGTGGTGGAGAAAAGGAGTTTGGTTCCTAGTTTCCGCCATAACGTCCTCCAAAAATGGCTCATGAACTTGGTGTCTCGGTCGGAGACAATGGTTCGAGGCACTCCGCGTATGCGCACTACTTCTCTAAAGAATAGATCGGCGGTTTGAGTGGCATCATTGGTCTTGTCACACGGTATAAAATGCGCCATTTTTGAGAATCGATCGACTACCACGAAGATGGAATCCTTATGTTGAATCTTTGGCAAACCTAAGACAAAATCCATAGAAATATCCTCCCATGGAGCATTAGGAATAGGTAAAGGCATATATAAACCATGGGGATGTGACCTGGACTTAGCGCGGAGGCAAGTGATGCATTTTGTGCAAAACCGTTCGACGTCTTTTCTCATATGAGGCCAAAAGAAATGTTCCATAAGGATAGCCATGGTCTTGTCTACTCCAAAATGGCCCATGAGTCCTCCACTATGTGCTTCTCGGGTGATAAGCTCCCGCATCGATCCTTGGGGTATGCATAGTCGCTTATCTCGGAATAAGTAGCCGTCATGCTTGTAATATGGTCCGAAAGCCGCTTTGTCACATTCCTTGAAGATGGATCCGAAGTCGTTGTCTTCTAGATAAGCGATCTTCACGTGTTCAAACCCTAATACTTTAGCGTCCATGGTGGTGATGAGCGCATGTCGACGTGAGAGTGCATCGGCCACAATATTCTCTTTGCCTTTCTTGTACTTGATGATGTACGGAAAAGTCTCGACAAACTCTAGCCAACGTGCATGTCTTCGTTTTAACGTCGTTTGGCCTCGAAGATGCTTCAACGTCTCATGGTCGGTATGGATTACAAATTCCTTGGCTAACAAGTAATGTTGCCAAACTTCAAGCGATCGGACCAATGCATAGAGCTCCTTATCATACGTCGGGTAATTGAGTGTAGCTCCGCTTAACTTCTCGCTAAAGTAAGCTATAGGGCGCCCTCCTTGGGTAAGAACCGCTCCAATACCTAACCCTGAAGCATCACATTCAACCTCAAAAGTTTTGTTAAAGTTAGGTAAAGCTAAAATAGGAGCATGCGTTAAACGGTCTTTAAGTTCGCGGAAAGCTTTCTCTTGAGCCTCTCCCCACGAAAAAGCCACATGCTTCTTGATCACGGCTGTAAGAGGCGCGGCTACGGTACTGAAATCTTTCACAAAACGCCTATAGAAGCTAGCCAAGCCGTGAAAACTTCGAACATGGCCAATGGTAGTGGGTGTCGGCCACTCTTCAATGGCTTTAATCTTTTCTTGATCAACCTGTATACCCTGTGAACTTACAACAAAACCTAAAAAGACAAGTTGATCAGTGCAAAACACACACTTCTTGAGGTTAGCATAGAGTCCTTCCTTGCGGAGAGTCTCGAGAACTTGCTCAAGGTGTGTTAAATGACCGGATAAGCTCCGACTATAAATAAGAATGTCATCGAAGTAAACGACTACAAACTTACAAATGTAGGCCCTTAAGACATGATTCATGAGTCGCATGAATGTACTAGGGGCGTTGGTGAGACCGAACGGCATGACTAACCACTCGTAGAGGCCTTGCTTGGTTTTGAACGCGGTCTTCCACTCATCTCCTTCTTTCATGCGGACTTGGTGATACCCACTCTTCAGGTCTATCTTTGAAAAGATAGTGGCTCCATCAAGTTCATCTAACATGTCATCAAGGCGAGGTATGGGGTGTCGGTATTTGATGGTAATGTTGTTGATGGCCCGACAGTCCACACACATTCTCCACGTTCCGTCTTTCTTAGGTACTAATAAGACGGGCACGGCACAAGGGATAAGACTCTCTCGGATGTATCCCTTAGACATGAGGTCTTGAACTTGTGATTCCAACTCCTTGGCCTCGGTGGGGTTCATCTTATAGGCTGGCCGGTTTGGTAAGGCAGATCCGGGCACGAGGTCAATTTGATGTTCGATCCCACGAATTGGAGGTAGACCGGGTGGAATTTCTTCGGGGAAGATATCTTCAAACTGTTTGAGTACGGCGCTTACTTCGGCGGATAATTCTAAACACTCTAGCCCTGAAAACATATTCTCTTTGAAGATCATAAGTAGCACGGTGTGTTTGGAGTTTAAAACCTTACCAACCGTGTTAGAAGATACAAAGAGACTAGTCTTACTTACCGGGGCATCCTTGCTCATCTTAAGTTGTAAATCATGTACCTCGGATGGTGTAAGGGGAGCTAGGGTAACCTTCCGTTTATTATGCATGAACGAGTAGTAATTGGTACGACCGTTATGCAATGTCTCATGGTCGTATTGCCATGGTCTACCGAGTAGAAGGTGGCCGGCTTGCATGGGTACAACATCACACAAGACTTCGTCGTGGTACTTGCCAACACTAAAGGCCACCGTGGCTTGTTCCGCGATCTTAAGTTCGACGGTATCATTAAGCCACCTTAGGCGGTACGGCCGCGGATGCTTTCTCGTCGGTATACCTAACTTATCAACCAATAACTTGCTCGCCACGTTAGTACAAGAACCACCATCTATAATAAGACTACATACCTTGCTGTTCACGGTACATCGTGTGTGAAATATGTTTTCTCGCTGTACGGTTTCTTCCGGGTTAACCGTCATATTGAGCACCCGACGAGTGACTAGGAGTTCACCCACGTCCGGATATTCAACACCATCGTCCGGATCACTACACTCTTCTTCCGGTTCATCTTGGGACTCATATCCGTTAGTGGTTATGATCATGACTCGCTGGTTTGGGCATTCTCTCGCCATATGTCCACGTCCCTGACACTTAAAACATATTATATCACGAGAACGACTAGTGGATGCGACCTTACTTGCTTCCGGCTTGGTTGGGGCCTTAGAGTTTTCCACCGTGTTCCTCTTAAACCGCGACTCTACTTAGATGGCTTTGCCTTTGTCTTGCGGTCTAGATGTTCCCGGGGTCCATGGAGTAGCTTTGGTGCGGCTAACGGCAGCCACCTTGCGCTTAATGTGCTGTTCGGCTTGAATTGCCAAGTGCACCACCTCTTGCAAGTCGTGATAGGGTTGCCTTTCCACCTTGCGAGTGATTCGGTCTTGAAGTCCTTCTATGAATTGCGCCATGAGAGTTTCTTCTGACTCGTCGGTTTCCAATCGGTTTATAAGATGTTCAAACTCTTCATAGTACTCTTCTACCGTCTTATTTCCCTGCACCAACTTACGAAAACGTTTTTGTAAGTCCCTATGGAAATAAGTAGGTACATACCTCTTCCTTAAACAGAACTTCATTTCGTTCCATGTCCGTATTTGGTCATAGTGGTGCCTTCTTCGTTCGGCTACATCTCTATCCCACCAAGCCAACGCATTGTGTGTGAATTGGGCAGCAGCAAACGTTACTCTCTTCTGGTCATTGTAGTTGTAGCACGAGAAAATGTTTTCCATCCTCTTTTCCCAATCTATGTAAGCATCGGGATCGACACGTCCGGCAAAGGTAGGAGCCGTAAGCTTCGGGTCGATCATTTGGTGAGGTGGGTTGTCTTCCCTTTCCCGTCCTCTATGAAACGGGTCTCTCCTTTGAGGTCCGGCATGGGGTTCTCCCGGCTCGTTCACGCCTTCATTCGGTGCTCGAGGAGGAGGTTGTTGGTTCCGGATGGGGTTGATGACCCGAGGTTGTTCGAGACGGGTCATGCGGTCTCCAAACGTTTGGAGGGTGGCTTGGATAGCAGCTAATGTGGCTGCAATAGGGTCCAAGGGAGCTTCGGTGTTGTTCTCCATCTGCGAAGGCAAAAGAGAAGTGACAAAAACAACAAGTATCAACGAACGGGTAATAAAAGAAATCGAACAAGAGCAAACTAAAAATCGACAATTTCTTTTTTTTTTTTTGAACTTAACTAGCGATTAACTCAAGCAACTACAAGATTACTACTAATTTTTTTTTTTTATAAGTGATGCAAATCGAGACTAGCAACCTAACAATCGAGAACTAGTGCAACTACGAGATACTATTTTTTTTTTTTGACTTAAGATAAACGAAACAATAGCTAAGAGAAATAGATATGGAGTGATACAACCTAGGGTGTAGAACCTTTCGGCTCTGATACCAGATGATACACGCTCCAACGAGCTACACGAACGGACGGACTAGGGTTGGTCGAGTTGGCCTTCGCTCTCTCTCGATACAACCACGAACAAGATGGATCTTTTAACAATAAAGGAACTTTAGAGGCAGTAAGGACTAGTACGAATAAGTAGCAAGCTCACACGGGTTGATTCAAGGGGAAACCACTCAAGAACACTCGTGTAAAGGCTCTCAACTTGCAAACGGCGCAAGAGAAGAAAATTGCAACTTTATTGATCTAGGGTAAAAAGTGTGACTACAAGGCTGCGAGTGGGACTTTATTAATAGTCCTTCAGCCATGACCTTCAAGGGTCGAGATTTAATCTCATGAAACTAATGGTTACAAAAGAAAGTAAAGAAACAACAAAAAAAATGGAAACTTGTGTCATTCGCATAAGTGAACCCTCTCCACAAGTTGGAGGCTTGGATTAGACTCTCTAGGACTTAGACTCAAAGAAAATAAAACAAAAGTCGGTCGATAGGCCCTGCAAAACAATTAAGAGAGAATAGAAATTATAAAGATCGAACTTACCTTATTCGGAGAAATGAGAGGCCACGTAGTTATCTCTGGCTCTTTGTCCTCTTCTTCACTTTGGCTCTCGTTTCCTTGGTTATCCTCAGCTTCGTACGAGCCTTCGTGATCTAACCCTCCATTCTTGGTGTTGCGGGTCTCGCGTGTGCCGGTACGGAGGCAATAAAGCTCCTCTCGATCATCTCTCAATCCGTCTCGGTCGTGGGCATTTTGGCTTCGTTCATTAGCCCCCAAAACACCACTTATCGAGTGAATAATGAAGCCCGAGCTGTTTGGGTCTACGTGATTCACGGCTTCACTTTGTACAAGCTTTCCGGCGGCTATGGGTGGCACTTGGCGTACTTCGTCATGTTCTGCGGGTTGTTCTCCAAAACGGCCTCGATCAAAGTTGTTAGAATCGTCACTTTGTTGATGAGTTTCGATTCCCTTAGCATTTGGTGGTAGGTCGAGTGGGTCGACCGTGCGCACGCTTGTGTCGTCGGTGCCGAATGAGGGTACTCGATCGACTTGTGCTTCTAGGGGTTTCTCTGCAAAACCGACTCGTTCATTAGTCTTAAAATATGGACTTGGTCGATGAAACTCACCTTGTTTTCCCCGTGCGCCGTCGTTTGGTCGATGGAACTCGTTGATGTTCCTACTCGTGTCCGGGGGTCGAGGGTCGGTCGATGGAATACCGATTTGGGCAGTGGTGTTGATCAGTGCTTCAACTCCCTCATTGAACGTCTCTCTTAACTTCCTTGTACGTGAACGGGTCATTGGTCCAGCTATGACCGTGGGGATTGTAGGTTTTGGGTCACCCGTAGTGGGTTAGAGGACATCCGTCGAATACTCGTCTATGTCCGGTCCTATGTCCTCATCATATTCTCACTTCAAATAATTTTATAAAAGCCGATTATTGCCTCAAAGCAATGGTTGTAGGTTCTTATCCTATTTGGGACCAAATTTCAACAAGTCTTTCTTCACACTTCTAAATATTCTTCATCCATCGCTAGCACTTGTAATCAATCAAATTCATTGTATTATAACATATTCTAACCTAAAACAACTCTAGACAAGCCATTTACTGCCTCAAAGCAATGGTTGTGGGTTCTTATCCCATTTGGGACCAAATTTTAACAAGTCTTTCTTCACGCTTTTAAACATTCTTCATCCATCTCTAGCACGTGTAATCACTCATATTCATTGTATTTTAACATATTCTAACCAAAAATAACTTTGCACAAGCCATTTACTGCCTCAAAGCAATGGTTGTGGGTTCTTATCCCATTTGGGCCCAAATTTTAACAAGTCTTTCTTCACACTTCTAAACATTCTTCATCCATCTCTAGGACTTGTAATCAATCAAATTCATTGTATTATAACATATTCTAACCCAAAATAACTTTAAATAACCCATTTACTACCTTAAAGCAATGGTTGTGGGTTCTTATCCCATTTGGGACCAAATTTCAAAAAGTGTTTCTTTACACTTCTATACATTCTTTATCCATCTCAACCTCTTATAATCATTCAAATTCATTGTTTTATAATATATTCTAACTCAAAATAACTGTATACAAGTCATTTACTGCCTCAAAAGAATGGTTGTCGGTTCTTATCCCATTTTGGGACCAGATTTGAATAAGTCTTTCTTCACACTTCTAAACATTCTTCATCCATCTCTAGCACTTGGAATCAATCAAATTCATTGTATTATAACATATTCTAACTTAAAACAACTCTAGATAAGCCATTTACTGCATCAAAGCAATGGTTGTGGGTTCTTATCCCATTTGGGACCAAATTTCAACAAGTCTTTCTTCACGGTTTTAAACAATCTTCATCCATCTCTAGCACGTGTAATCACTCATATTCAATGTATTTTAACATATTCTAACCCAAAATAACTTTGCGCAAGCCATTTACTGCCTCAAAGCAATGATTGTGAGTTCTTATCCCATTTGGGCCCAAATTGCAACAAGTCTTTCTTCACACTTCTAGACATTCTTCATCCATCTCTAGCACTTGTAATCAATCAAATTCATTGTATTATAACATATTCTCACTTCAAATAACTTTATAAAAGCCGATTATTGCCTCAAAGCAACGGTTGTAGGTTCTTATCCCATTTGGGACCAACTTTCAACAAGTCTTTCTTCACACTTCTAAATATTCTTCATACATCGCTAGCACTTGTAATCAATCAAATTCATTGTATTATAACATATTCTAACCTAAAACAACTCTAGACAAGCCATTTACTGCCTCAAAGCAATGGTTGTGGGTTCTTATCCCATTTAGGACTAAATTTGAACAAGTCTTTCTTCACGCTTTTAAACATTCTTCATCCATCTCTAGCACGTGTAATCACTCATATTCATTGTATTTTAACATATTCTAACCAAAAATAACTTTGCACAAGCCATTTACTGCCTCAAAGCAATGGTTGTGGGTTCTTATCCCATTAGGGCCCAAATTTTAACAAGTCTTTCTTCACACTTCTAAACATTCTTCATCCATCTCTAGCACTTGTATTCAATCAAATTCATTGTATTATAACATATTCTCACTTCAAGTAACTTTATAAAAGCCGATTATTGCCTCAAAGCAATGGTTGTAGGTTCTTATCCCATTTGGGACCAAATTTCAACAAGTCTTTCTTCACACTTCTAAATATTCTTCATTCATCGCTAGCACTTGTAATCAATCAAATTCATTGTATTATAACATATTCTAACCTAAAACAACTCTAGACAAGCCATTTACTGCCTCAAAGCAATGGTTGTGGGTTCTTATCCCATTTGGGACCAAATTTGAACAAGTCTTTCTTCACGCTTTTAAACATTCTTCATCCATCTCTAGCATGTGTAATCACTCATATTCAATGTATTTTAACATATTCTAACCCAAAATAACTTTGCGCAAGCCATTTACTGCCTCAAAGCAATGGTTGTGGGTTCTTATCCCATTTGGGCCCAAATTTTAACAAGTCTTTCTTCACACTTCTAAACATTCTTCATCCATCTCTAGGACTTGTAATCAATCAAATTCATTGTATTATAACATATTCTAACCCAAAATAACTTTAAATAACCCATTTACTACCTTAAAGCAATGGTTGTGGGTTCTTATCCCATTTGGGACCAAATTTCAAAAAGTGTTTCTTTACACTTCTATACATTCTTTATCCATCTCAACCTCTTATAATCATTCAAATTCATTGTTTTATAATATATTCTAACTCAAAATAACTGTATACAAGTCATTTACTGCCTCAAAAGAATGGTTGTCGGTTCTTATCCCATTTTGGGACCAGATTTGAATAAGTCTTTCTTCACACTTCTAAACATTCTTCATCCATCTCTAGCACTTGGAATCAATCAAATTCATTGTATTATAACATATTCTAACTTAAAACAACTCTAGATAAGCCATTTACTGCATCAAAGCAATGGTTGTGGGTTCTTATCCCATTTGGGACCAAATTTCAACAAGTCTTTTTTCACGGTTTTAAACAATCTTCATCCATCTCTAGCACGTGTAATCACTCATATTCAATGTATTTTAACATATTCTAACCCAAAATAACTTTGCGCAAGCCATTTACTGCCTCAAAGCAATGATTGTGAGTTCTTATCCCATTTGGGCCCAAATTGCAACAAGTCTTTCTTCACACTTCTAGACATTCTTCATCCATCTCTAGCACTTGTAATCAATCAAATTCATTGTATTATAACATATTCTCACTTCAAATAACTTTATAAAAGCCGATTATTGCCTCAAAGCAACGGTTGTAGGTTCTTATCCCATTTGGGACCAACTTTCAACAAGTCTTTCTTCACACTTCTAAATATTCTTCATACATCGCTAGCACTTGTAATCAATCAAATTCATTGTATTATAACATATTCTAACCTAAAACAACTCTAGACAAGCCATTTACTGCCTCAAAGCAATGGTTGTGGGTTCTTATCCCATTTAGGACTAAATTTGAACAAGTCTTTCTTCACGCTTTTAAACATTCTTCATCCATCTCTAGCACGTGTAATCACTCATATTCATTGTATTTTAACATATTCTAACCAAAAATAACTTTGCACAAGCCATTTACTGCCTCAAAGCAATGGTTGTGGGTTCTTATCCCATTAGGGCCCAAATTTTAACAAGTCTTTCTTCACACTTCTAAACATTCTTCATCCATCTCTAGCACTTGTATTCAATCAAATTCATTGTATTATAACATATTCTCACTTCAAGTAACTTTATAAAAGCCGATTATTGCCTCAAAGCAATGGTTGTAGGTTCTTATCCCATTTGGGACCAAATTTCAACAAGTCTTTCTTCACACTTCTAAATATTCTTCATTCATCGCTAGCACTTGTAATCAATCAAATTCATTGTATTATAACATATTCTAACCTAAAACAACTCTAGACAAGCCATTTACTGCCTCAAAGCAATGGTTGTGGGTTCTTATCCCATTTGGGACCAAATTTGAACAAGTCTTTCTTCACGCTTTTAAACATTCTTCATCCATCTCTAGCATGTGTAATCACTCATATTCAATGTATTTTAACATATTCTAACCCAAAATAACTTTGCGCAAGCCATTTACTGCCTCAAAGCAATGGTTGTGGGTTCTTATCCCATTTGGGCCCAAATTGCAACAAGTCTTTCTTCACACTTCTAAACATTCTTCATCCATCTCTAGCACTTGTAATCAATCAAATTCATTGTATTATAACATATTCTAACCCAAAATAACCCATTTACTACCTCAAAGCAATGGTTATGGGTTCTTATCCCATTTGGGACCAAATTTCAAAAAGTGTTTCTTCACACTTCTATACATTCTTTATCCATCTCTACCACTTATAATCAATCAAATTCATTGTTTTATAATATATTCTAACCCAAAATAACTTTATACAAGTCATTTACTGCCTCAAAAGAATGGTTGTCGGTTCTTATCCCATTTGGGACCAAATTTCAACATGTCTTTCTTCACACTTCTAAACATTCTTCATCCATCTCTAGCACTTGTAATCAATCAAATTTATTGTATTATAACATATTCTAACCTAAATCAACTGTAGACATGCCATTTACTGCCTCAAAGCAATGGTTGTGGGTTCTTATCCCATTTGGGACCAGATTTGAATAAGTCTTTCTTCACACTTCTAAACATTCTTCATCCATCTCTAGCACGTGTATTCACTCATATTTAATGTATTTTAACATATTTTAACCCAAAATAACTTTGCACAAGCCATTTATTGCCTCAAAGCAATGGTTGTGGGTTCTTATCCCATTTGAGCCGAAATTGCAACAAGTCTTTCTTCACACTTCTAAACATTCTTCATCCATCTCTAGCACTTGTAATCAATCAAATTCATTGTATTATCACATATTCTCACTTCAAATAACTTTATAAAAGCCGATTATTGCCTCAAAGAAACGGTTGTAGGTTCTTATCCCATTTGGGACCAACTTTTAACAAGTCTTTCTTTCTTCATACATCGCTAGCACCTGTAATCAATCAAATTCATTGTATTATAACATATTCACTTCAAATAACTTTATAAAAGCCGATTATTGCCTCAAAGCAACGGTTGTAGGTTCTTATCCCATTTGGGACCAACTTTCAACAAGTCTTTCTTCACACTTCTAAATATTCTTCATACATCGCTAGCACTTTTAATCAATCAAATTCATTGTATTATAACATATTCTAACCTAAAACAACTCTAGATAAGCCATTTACTGCCTCAAAGCAATGGTTGTGGGTTCTTATCCCATTTAGGACTAAATTTGAACAAGTCTTTCTTCACGCTTTTAAACATTCTTCATCCATCTCTAGCACGTGTAATCACTCATATTCATTGTATTTTCACATATTCTAACCAAAAATAACTTTGCACAAGCCATTTACTGCCTCAAAGAAATGGTTGTGGGTTCTTATCCCATTTGGGCCCAAATTTTAACAAGTCTTTCGTCACACTTCTAAACATTCTTCATCCATCTCTAGCACTTGTATTCAATCAAATTCATTGTATTATAACATATTCTCACTTCAAGTACCTTTATAAAAGCCGATTATTGCCTCAAAGCAATGGTTGTAGGTTCTTATCCCATTTGGGACCAAATTTCAACAAGTCTTTCTTCACACTTCTAAATATTCTTCATCCATCGCTAGCACTTGTAATCAATCAAATTCATTGTATTATAACATATTCTAACCTAAAACAACTCTAGACAAGCCATTTACTGCCTCAAAGCAATGGTTGTGAGTTCTTATCCCATTTGGGACCAAATTTGAACAAGTCTTTTTTCACGCTTTTAAACATTCTTCATCCATCTCTAGCACGTGTAATCACTGATATTCAATGTATTTTAACAGATTCTAACCCAAAATAACTTTGCGCAAGCCATTTACTGCCTCAAAGCAATGGTTGTGGGTTCTTATCCCATTTGGGCCCAAATTGCAACAAGTCTTTCTTCACACTTCTAAACATTCTTCATCCATCTCTAGCACTTGTAATCAATCAAATTCATTGTATTATAACATATTCTAACCCAAAATAACTTTAAATAACCCATTTACTACCTCAAAGCAATGGTTATGGGTTCTTATCCCATTTGGGACCAAATTTCAAAAAGTGTTTCTTCACACTTCTATACATTCTTTATCCATCTCTACCACTTATAATCAATCAAATTCATTGTTTTATAATATATTCTAACCCAAAATAACTTTATACAAGTCATTTACTGCCTCAAAAGAATGGTTGTCGGTTCTTATCCCATTTGGGACCAAATTTCAACATGTCTTTCTTCACACTTCTAAACATTCTTCATCCATCTCTAGCACTTGTAATCAATCAAATTTATTGTATTATAACATATTCTAACCTAAATTAACTCTAGACATGCCATTTACTGCCTCAAAGCAATGGTTGTGGGTTCTTATCCCATTTGGGACCAGATTTGAATAAGTCTTTCTTCACACTTCTAAACATTCTTCATCCATCTCTAGCACGTGTAATCACTCATATTCAATGTATTTTAACATATTTTAACCCAAAATAACTTTGCACAAGCCATTTATTGCCTCAAAGCAATGGTTGTGGGTTCTTATCCCATTTGAGCCGAAATTGCAACATGTCTTTCTTCACACTTCTAAACATTCTTCATCCATCTCTAGCACTTGTAATCAATCAAATTCATTGTATTATCACATATTCTCACTTCAAATAACTTTATAAAAGCCGATTATTGCCTCAAAGAAACGGTTGTAGGTTCTTATCCCATTTGGGACCAACTTTTAAAAAGTCTTTCTTTCTTCATCCATCTCTAGCACTTGGAATCAATCAAATTCATTGTATTATAACATATTCTAACTTAAAACAACTCTAGATAAGCCATTTACTGCATCAAAGCAATGGTTGTGGGTTCTTATCCCATTTGGGACCAAATTTCAACAAGTCTTTCTTCACGGTTTTAAACAATCTTCATCCATCTCTAGCACGTGTAATCACTCATATTCAATGTATTTTAACATATTCTAACCCAAAATAACTTTGCGCAAGCCATTTACTGCCTCAAAGCAATGATTGTGAGTTCTTATCCCATTTGGGCCCAAATTGCAACAAGTCTTTCTTCACACTTCTAGACATTCTTCATCCATCTCTAGCACTTGTAATCAATCAAATTCATTGTATTATAACATATTCTCACTTCAAATAACTTTATAAAAGCCGATTATTGCCTCAAAGCAACGGTTGTAGGTTCTTATCCCATTTGGGACCAACTTTCAACAAGTCTTTCTTCACACTTCTAAATATTCTTCATACATCGCTAGCACTTGTAATCAATCAAATTCATTGTATTATAACATATTCTAACCTAAAACAACTCTAGACAAGCCATTTACTGCCTCAAAGCAATGGTTGTGGGTTCTTATCCCATTTAGGACTAAATTTGAACAAGTCTTTCTTCACGCTTTTAAACATTCTTCATCCATCTCTAGCACGTGTAATCACTCATATTCATTGTATTTTAACATATTCTAACCAAAAATAACTTTGCACAAGCCATTTACTGCCTCAAAGCAATGGTTGTGGGTTCTTATCCCATTAGGGCCCAAATTTTAACAAGTCTTTCTTCACACTTCTAAACATTCTTCATCCATCTCTAGCACTTGTATTCAATCAAATTCATTGTATTATAACATATTCTCACTTCAAGTAACTTTATAAAAGCCGATTATTGCCTCAAAGCAATGGTTGTAGGTTCTTATCCCATTTGGGACCAAATTTCAACAAGTCTTTCTTCACACTTCTAAATATTCTTCATTCATCGCTAGCACTTGTAATCAATCAAATTCATTGTATTATAACATATTCTAACCTAAAACAACTCTAGACAAGCCATTTACTGCCTCAAAGCAATGGTTGTGGGTTCTTATCCCATTTGGGACCAAATTTGAACAAGTCTTTCTTCACGCTTTTAAACATTCTTCATCCATCTCTAGCATGTGTAATCACTCATATTCAATGTATTTTAACATATTCTAACCCAAAATAACTTTGCGCAAGCCATTTACTGCCTCAAAGCAATGGTTGTGGGTTCTTATCCCATTTGGGCCCAAATTGCAACAAGTCTTTCTTCACACTTCTAAACATTCTTCATCCATCTCTAGCACTTGTAATCAATCAAATTCATTGTATTATAACATATTCTAACCCAAAATAACCCATTTACTACCTCAAAGCAATGGTTATGGGTTCTTATCCCATTTGGGACCAAAATTCAAAAAGTGTTTCTTCACACTTCTATACATTCTTTATCCATCTCTACCACTTATAATCAATCAAATTCATTGTTTTATAATATATTCTAACCCAAAATAACTTTATACAAGTCATTTACTGCCTCAAAAGAATGGTTGTCGGTTCTTATCCCATTTGGGACCAAATTTCAACATGTCTTTCTTCACACTTCTAAACATTCTTCATCCATCTCTAGCACTTGTAATCAATCAAATTTATTGTATTATAACATATTCTAACCTAAATCAACTGTAGACATGCCATTTACTGCCTCAAAGCAATGGTTGTGGGTTCTTATCCCATTTGGGACCAGATTTGAATAAGTCTTTCTTCACACTTCTAAACATTCTTCATCCATCTCTAGCACGTGTATTCACTCATATTTAATGTATTTTAACATATTTTAACCCAAAATAACTTTGCACAAGCCATTTATTGCCTCAAAGCAATGGTTGTGGGTTCTTATCCCATTTGAGCCGAAATTGCAACAAGTCTTTCTTCACACTTCTAAACATTCTTCATCCATCTCTAGCACTTGTAATCAATCAAATTCATTGTATTATCACATATTCTCACTTCAAATAACTTTATAAAAGCCGATTATTGCCTCAAAGAAACGGTTGTAGGTTCTTATCCCATTTGGGACCAACTTTTAACAAGTCTTTCTTTCTTCATACATCGCTAGCACCTGTAATCAATCAAATTCATTGTATTATAACATATTCTAACCTAAAACAACTCTAGACAAGCCATTTACTGCCTCAAAGCAATGGTTGTAGGTTCTTATCCCATTTGGGACCAAATTTGAACAAGTCTTTCTTCACGCTTTTAAACATTCTTCATCCATCTCCAGCACGTGTAATCACTCATATTCATTGTATTTTAACATATTCTAACCTAAAACAACTCTAGACAAGCCATTTACTGCCTCAAAGCAATGGTTGTGGGTTCTTATCCCATTTGGGACAAGATTTGAATAGGTCTTTCTTCACACTTCTAAACATTCTTCATCCATCTCTAGCACGTGTATTCACTCATATTCAATGTATTTTAACATATTTTAACCCAAAATAACTTTGCACAAGCCATTTATTGCCTCAAAGCAATGGTTGTGGGTTCTTATCCCATTTGAGCCGAAATTGCAACAAGTCTTTCTTCACACTTCTAAACATTCTTCATCCATCTCTAGCACTTGTAATCAATAAAATTCATTGTATTATCACATATTCTCACTTCAAATAACTTTATAAAAGCCGATTATTGCCTCAAAGAAATAGTTGTAGGTTCTTATCCCATTTGGGACCAACTTTTAACAAGTCTTTCTTTCTTCATACATCGCTAGCACTTGTAATCAATCAAATTCATTGTATTATAACATATTCTAACCTAAAACAACTCTAGACAAGCCATTTACTGCCTCAAAGCAATGGTTGTGGGTTCTTATCCCATTTGGGACCAAATTTTAACAAGTCTTTCTTCACGCTTTTAAACATTCTTCATCCATCTCTAGCACGTGTAATCACTCATATTCATTGTATTTTAACATATTCTAACCAAAAATAACTTTGCACAAGCCATTTACAGCCTCAAAGCAATGGTTGTGGGTTCTTATCCCATTTGGGCCCAAATTTTAACAAGTCTTTCTTCACACTTCTAAACATTTTTCATCCATCTCTAGCACTTGTAATCAATCAAATTCATTGTATTATAACATATTCTAACCCAAAATAACTTTAAATAACCCATTTACTACCTTAAAGCAATGGTTATGGGTTCTTATCCCATTTGGGACCAAATTTCAAAAAGTGTTTCTTTACACTTCTATACATTCTTTATCCATCTCTACCTCTTATAATCAATCAAATTCATTGTTTTATAATATATTCTAACTCAAAATAACTTTATACAAGTCATTTACTGCCTCAAAAGAATGGTTGTCGGTTCTTATCCCATTTTGGGACCAGATTTGAATAACTCTCTCTTCACACTTCTAAACATTCTTTATCCATCTCTAGCACTTGGAATCAATCAAATTCATTGTATTATAACATATTCTAACTTAAAACAACTCTAGATAAGCCATTTACTGCATCAAAGCAATGGTTGTGGGTTCTTATCCCATTTGGGACCAAATTTCAACAAGTCTTTCTTCACGGTTTTAAACAATCTTCATCCATCTCTAGCACGTGTAATCACTCATATTCAATGTATTTTAACATATTCTAACCCAAAATAACTTTGCGCAAGCCATTTACTGCCTCAAAGCAATGATTGTGGGTTCTTATCCCATTTGGGCCCAAATTGCAACAAGTCTTTCTTCACACTTCTAGACATTCTTCATCCATCTCTAGCACTTGTAATCAATCAAATTCATTGTATTATAACATATTCTCACTTCAAATAACTTTATAAAAGCCGATTATTGCCTCAAAGAAACGGTTGTAGTTTCTTATCCCATTTGGGACCAACTTTTAACAAGTCTTTCTTCACACTTCTAAATATTCTTCATACATCGCTAGCACTTGTAATCAATCAAATTCATTGTATTATAACATTTTCTAAACTAAAACAACTCTAGAAAAGCCATTTACTGCCTCAAAGCAATGGTTGTAGGTTCTTATCCCATTTGGGACCAAATTTGAACAAGTCTTTCTTCACGCTTTTAAACATTCTTCATCCATCTCTAGCACGTGTAATCACTCATATTTATTGTATTTTAACATATTCTAACCAAAAATAACTTTGCACAAGCCATTTACTGCCTCAAAGCAATGGTTGTGGGTTCTTATCCCATTTGGGCCCAAATTGCAATAAGTCTTTCTTCACACTTCTAAACATTCTTCATCAATCTCTGGCACTTGTAATCAATCAAATTCATTGTATTATAACATATTCTAACCTAAAACAACTCTAGACAAGCTATTTACTGCCTCAAAGCAATGGTTGTGGGTTCTTATCCCATTTAAGACCAAATTTGAACCAGTCTTTCTTCACGCTTTTAAACATTCCTTATCCATCTCTAGCACGTGTAATCACTCATATTCAATGTATTTTAACATACTCTAACCAAAAATAACTTTGCGCAAGCCATTTACTGCCTCAAAGCAATGGTTGTGGGTTCTTATCCCATTTGGGGCCCAAATTGCAACAAGTCTTTCTTCACACTTCTAAACATTCTTCATCCATCTCTAGCACTTGTAATCAATCAAATTCATTGTATTATAACATATTCTCACTTCAAATAACTTTATAAAAGCCGATTACTGCCTTAAAGCAATGGTTGTAGGTTCTTATCCCATTTGGGACCAAATTTCAACATGTCTTTCTTCACACTTCTAAACATTCTTCATCCATCTCTAACACTTGTAACCAATCAAATTTATTGTATTATAACATATTCTAACCTAAATCAACTCTAGACATGCCATTTACTGCCTCAAAGGAATGGTTGTGGGTTCTTATTCCATTTGGGACCAGATTTGAATAAGTCTTTCTTCACACTTCTAAACATTCTTCATCCATCTCTAGCACGTGTAATCACTCATATTCAATGTATTTTAACATATTTTAACCCAAAATAACTTTGCGCAAGCCATTTACTGCCTCAAAGCAATGGTTGTGGGTTCTTATCCCATTTGAGCCGAAATTGCAACAAGTCTTTCTTCACACTTCTAAACATTCTTCATCCATCTCTAGCACTTGTAATCAATCAAATTCATTCTATTATAACATATTATCACTTCAAATAACTTTATAAAAGCCGATTATTGCCTCAAAGCAACGGTTGTAGGTTCTTATCCCATTTGGGACCAACTTTTAACAAGTCTTTCTTCACACTTCTAAATATTTTTCATACATCGCTAGCACTTGTAATCAATCAAATTCATTGTATTATAACATATTCTAACCTAAAACAACTCTAGACAAGCCATTTACTGCCTCAAAGCAATGGTTGTAGGTTCTTATCCCATTTGGGACCAAATTTGAACAAGTCTTTCTTCACGCTTTTAAGCATTCTTCATCCATCTCTAGCACGTGTAATCACCCATATTCATTGTATTTTAACATATTCTAACCAAAAATAACTTTGCACAAGCCATTTACTGCCTCAAAGCAATGGTTGTGGGTTATTATCTCATTTGGGCCCAAATTTTAACAAGTCTTTCTTCACACTTCTAAACATTCTTCATCCATCTCTAGCACTTGTATTCAATCAAATTCATTGTATTATAACATATTATCACTTCAAATAACTTTATAAAAGCCGATTATTGCCTCAAAGCAACGGTTGTAGGTTCTTATCCCATTTGGGACCAACTTTTAACAAGTCTTTCTTCACACTTCTAAATATTCTTCATACATCGCTAGCACTTGTAATCAATCAAATTCATTGTATTATAACATATTCTAACCTAAAACAACTCTAGACAAGCCATTTACTGCCTCAAAGCAATGGTTGTAGGTTCTTATCCCATTTGGGACCAAATTTGAACAAGTCTTTCTTCACGCTTTTAAACATTCTTCATCCATCTTTAGCACGTGTAATCACTCATATTCATTGTATTTTAACATATTCTAACCAAAAATAACTTTGCACAAGCCATTTACAGCCTCAAAGCAATGGTTGTGGGTTCTTATCCCATTTGGTCCCAAATTTTAACAAGTCTTTCTTCACACTTCTAAACATTCTTCATCCATCTCTAGCACTTGTATTCAATCAAATTCATTGTATTATAACATATTCTCACTTCAAATAACTTTAGAAAAGCCGATTATTGCCTCAAAGCAATGGTTGTAGGTTCTAATCACATTTGGGACCAAATTTCAACAAGTCTTTCTTCACACTTCTAAATATTCTTCATCCATCGCTAGCACTTGTAATCAATCAAATTCAGTGTATTATAACATATTCTAACCTAAAACAACTCTAGACAAGCCATTTACTGCCTCAAAGCAATGGTTGTGGGTTCTTATCCCATTTGGGACCAAATTTGAACAAGTCTTTCTTCACGCTTTTAAACATTCTTCATCCATCTCTAGCACGTGTAATCACTCATATTCAATGTATTTTAACATATTCTAACCCAAAATAACTTCGCGAAAGCCATTTACAGCCTCAAAGCAATGGTTGTGGGTTCTTATCCCATTTGGTCCCAAATTGCAACAAGTCTTTCTTCACACTTCTAAACATTCTTCATCCATCTCTAGCACTTGTAATCAATCAAATTCATTGTATTATAACATATTCTCACTTCAAATAACTTTATAAAAGCCGATTACTGCCTTAAAGCAATGGTTGTAGGTTCTTATCCCATTTGGGACCAAATTTCAACATGTCTTTCTTCACACTTCTAAACATTCTTCATCCATCTCTAGCACTTGTAATCAATCAAATTTATTGTATTATAACATATTCCAACCTAAATCAACTCTAGACATGCCATTTACTGCCTCAAAGCAATGGTTGTGGGTTCTTATCCCATTTGGGACCAGATTTGAATAAGTCTTTCTTCACACTTCTAAACATTCTTCATCCATCTCTAGCACGTGTAATCACTCATATTCAATGTATTTTAACATATTTTAACCCAAAATAACTTTGCGCAATCCATTTACTGCCTCAAAGCAATGGTTGTGGGTTCTTATCCCATTTGAGCCGAAATTGCAACAAGTCTTTCTTCACACTTCTAAACACTCTTCATCCATCTCTTGCACTTGTAATCAATCAAATTCATTGTATTATAACATATTCTCACTTCAAATAATTTTATAAAAGCCGATTATTGCCTCAAAGCAACGGTTGTAGGTTCTTATCCCATTTGGGACCAACTTTTAAAAAGTCTTTCTTCACACTTCTAAATATTCTTCATATATCGCTAGCACTTGTAATCAATCAAATTTATTGTATTATAACATATTCTAACCTAAAACAACTCTAGACAAGCCATTTACTGCCTCAAAGCAATGGTTGTGGGTTCTTATCCCATTTGGGACCAAATTTGAACAAGTCTTTCTTCACGCTTTTAAGCATTCTTCATCCATCTCTAGCATGTGTAATCACTCATATTCAATGTATTTTAACATATTCTAACCCAAAATAACTTTATACAAGCCATTTACAGCCTCAAAGCATTGGTTGTGGGTTCTTATCCCATTTGGGACCAAATTTCAACAAGTCTTTCTTCACACTTCTAAACATTCTTCATCCATCTCTAGCACTTGTAATCAATCAAATTCATTGTATTATAACATGATGAGGACATAGGACCGGACATAGACGAGTATTCGACGGATGTCCTCGAACCCACTACGGGTGACCCAAAACCTACAATCCCCACGGTCATAGCTGGACCAATGACCCGTTCACGTACAAGGAAGTTAAGAGAGACGTTCAATGAGGGAGTTGAAGCACTGATCAACACCACTGCCCAAATCGGTATTCCATCGACCGACCCTCGACCCCCGGACACGAGTAGGAACATCAACGAGTTCCATCGACCAAACGACGGCGCACGGGGAAAACAAGGTGAGTTTCATCGACCAATTCCATATTTTAAGACTAATGAACGAGTCGGTTTTGCAGAGAAACCCCTAGAAGCACAAGTCGATCGAGTACCCTCATTCGGCACCGATGACACGAGCGTGCGCACGGTCGACCCACTCGACCTACCACCAAATGCTAAGGGAATCGAAACTCATCAACAAAGTGACGATTCTAACAACTTTGATCGAGGCCGTTTTGGAGAACAACCCGCAGAACATGACGAAGTACGCCAAGTGCCACCCATAGCCGCCGGAAAGCTTGTACAAAGTGAAGCCGTGAATCACGTAGACCCAAACAGCTCGGGCTTCATTATTCACTCGATAAGTGGTGTTTCGGGGGCTAATGAACGAAGCCAAAATGCCCACGACCGAGACGGATTGAGAGATGATCGAGAGGAGCCTTATTGCCTCCGTACCGGCACACGCGAGACCCGCAACACCAAGAATGGAGGGTTAGATCACGAAGGCTCGTACGAAGCTGAGGATAACCAAGGAAACGAGAGCCAAAGTGAAGAAGAGGACAAAGAGCCAGAGATAACTACGTGGCCTCTCATTTCTCCGAATAAGGTAAGTTCGATCTTTATAATTTCTATTCTCTCTTAATTGTTTTGCAGGGCCTATCGACCGACTTTTGTTTTATTTTCTTTGAGTCTAAGTCCTAGAGAGTCGAATCCAAGCCTCCAACTTGTGGAGAGGGTTCACTTGTGCGAATGACACAAGTTTCCATTTTTTTTGTTGTTTCTTTACTTTCTTTTGTAACCATTAGTTTCATGAGATTAAATCTCGACCCTTGAAGGTCATGGCTGAAGGACTATTAATAAAGTCCCACTCGCAGCCTTGTAGTCACGCTTTTTACCCTAGATCAATAAAGTTGCAATTTTCTTCTCTTGCGCCGTTTGCTACTTATTCGTACTAGTCCTTACTGCCTCTAAAGTTCCTTTATTGTTGAAAGATCCATCTTGTTCGTGGTTGTATCGAGAGAGAGCGAAGGCCAACTCGACCAACCCTAGTCCGTCCGTTCGTGTAGCTCGTTGGAGCGTATATCAGAATATGTTATAATACAATGAATTTGTCGGTTTTCAGTTTGCTCTTGTTCGATCTCTTTTATTACCCGTTCGTTGATACTTGTTGTTTTTGTCACTTCTCTTTTGCATTCGCAGATGGAGAACAACACTGAAGCTCCCTTGGACCCTATTGCAGCCACATTAGCTGCTATCCAAGCCACCCTCCAAACGTTTGGAGACCGCATGACCCGTCTCGAGCAACCTCGGGTCATCAACCCCATCCGGAACCAACAACCTTCTCCTCGAGCACCGAATGAAGGACCCCATGCCGGACCTCAAAGGAGAGACCCGTTTCATAGAGGACGGGAAAGGGAAGACAACCCACCTCACCAAATGATAGACCCGAAGCTTACGGCTCCTACCTTTGCCGGACGTGTCGATCCCGATGCTTACATAGATTGGGAAAAGAGGATGGAAAACATTTTCTCGTGCTACAACTACAATGACCAGAAGAGAGTAACGTTTGCTGCTGCCCAATTCACACACAATGCGTTGGCTTGGTGGGATAGAGATGTAGCCGAACGAAGAAGGCACCACTATGACCAAATACGGACATGGAACGAAATGAAGTTCTGTTTAAGGAAGAGGTATGTACCTACTTATTTCCATAGGGACTTACAAAAACGTTTTCGTAAGTTGGTGCAGGGAAATAAGACGGTAGAAGAGTACTATGAAGAGTTTGAACATCTTATAAACCGATTGGAAACCGACGAGTCAGAAGAAACTCTCATGGCGCAATTCATAGAAGGACTTCAAGACCGAATCACTCGCAAGGTGGAAAGGCAACCCTATCACGACTTGCAAGAGGTGGTGCACTTGGCAATTCAAGCCGAACAGCACATTAAGCGCAAGGTGGCTGCCGTTAGCCGCACCAAAGCTACTCCATGGACCCCGGGAACATCTAGACCGCAAGACAAAGGCAAAGCCATCGAAGTAGAGTCGCGGTTTAAGAGGAACACGGTGGAAAACTCTAAGGCCCCAACCAAGCCGGAAGCAAGTAAGGTCGCATCCACTAGTCGTTCTCGTGATATAATATGTTTTAAGTGTCAGGGACGTGGACATATGGCGAGAGAATGCCCAAACCAGCGAGTCATGATCATAACCACTAACGGATATGAGTCCCAAGATGAACCGGAAGAAGAGTGTAGTGATCCGGACGATGGTGTTGAATATCCGGACGTGGGTGAACTCCTAGTCACTCGTCGGGTGCTCAATATGACGGTTAACCCGGAAGAAACCGTACAGCGAGAAAACATATTTCACACACGATGTACCGTGAACAGCAAGGTATGTAGTCTTATTATAGATGGTGGTTCTTGTACTAACGTGGCGAGCAAGTTATTAGTTGATAAGTTAGGTATACCGACGAGAAAGCATCCGCGGCCGTACCGCCTAAGGTGGCTTAATGATACCGTCGAACTTAAGATCGCGGAACAAGCCACGGTGGCCTTTAGTGTCGGCAAGTACCACGACGAAGTCTTGTGTGATGTTGTACCCATGCAAGCCGGCCACCTTCTACTCGGTAGACCATGGCAATACGACCATGAGACATTGCATAACGGCCGTACCAATTACTACTCGTTCATGCATAATAAACGGAAGGTTACCCTAGCTCCCCTTACACCATCCGAGGTACATGATTTACAACTTAAGATGAGCAAGGATGCCCCGGTAAGTAAGACTAGTCTCTTTGTATCTTCTAACACGGTTGGTAAGGTTTTAAACTCCAAACACACCGTGCTACTTATGATCTTCAAAGAGAATATGTTTTCAGGGCTAGAGTGTTTAGAATTATCCGCCGAAGTAAGCGCCGTACTCAAACAGTTTGAAGATGTCTTCCCCGAAGAAATTCCACCCGGTCTACCTCCAATTCGTGGGATCGAACATCAAATTGACCTCGTGCCCGGATCTGCCTTACCAAACCGGCCAGCCTATAAGATGAACCCCACCGAGGCCAAGGAGTTGGAATCACAAGTTCAAGACCTCATGTCTAAGGGATACATCCGAGAGAGTCTTAGCCCTTGTGCCGTGCCCGTCTTATTAGTACCTAAGAAAGACGGAACGTGGAGAATGTGTGTGGACTGTCGGGCCATCAACAACATTACCATCAAATACCGACACCCCATACCTCGCCTTGATGACATGTTAGATGAACTTGATGGAGCCACTATCTTTTCAAAGATAGACCTGAAGAGTGGGTATCACCAAGTCCGCATGAAAGAAGGAGATGAGTGGAAGACCGCGTTCAAAACCAAGCAAGGCCTCTATGAGTGGTTAGTCATGCCGTTCGGTCTCACCAACGCCCCTAGTACATTCATGCGACTCATGAATCATGTCTTAAGGGCCTACATTTGTAAGTTTGTAGTCGTTTACTTCGATGACATTCTTATTTATAGTCGGAGCTTATCCGATCATTTAATACACCTTGAGCAAGTTCTCGAGACTCTCCGCAAGGAAGGACTCTATGCTAACCTCAAGAAGTGTGTGTTTTGCACTGATCAACTTGTCTTTTTAGGTTTTGTTGTAAGTTCACAGGGTATACAGGTTGATCAAGAAAAGATTAAAGCCATTGAAGAGTGGCCGACACCCACTACCATTGGCCATGTTCGAAGTTTTCACGGCTTGGCTAGCTTCTATAGGCGTTTTGTGAAAGATTTCAGTACCGTAGCCGCGCCTCTTACAGCCGTGATCAAGAAGCATGTGGCTTTTTCGTGGGGAGAGGCTCAAGAGAAAGCTTTCCGCGAACTTAAAGACCGTTTAACGCATGCTCCTATTTTAGCTTTACCTAACTTTAACAAAACTTTTGAGGTTGAATGTGATGCTTCAGGGTTAGGTATTGGAGCGGTTCTTACCCAAGGAGGGCGCCCTATAGCTTACTTTAGCGAGAAGTTAAGCGGAGCTACACTCAATTACCCGACGTATGATAAGGAGCTCTATGCATTGGTCCGATCGCTTGAAGTTTGGCAACATTACTTGTTAGCCAAGGAATTTGTAATCCATACTGACCATGAGACGTTGAAGCATCTTCGAGGCCAAACGACGTTAAAACGAAGACATGCACGTTGGCTAGAGTTTGTCGAGACTTTTCCATACATCATCAAGTACAAGAAAGGCAAAGAGAATATTGTGGCTGATGCACTCTCACGTCGACATGCGCTCATCACCACCATGGACGCTAAAGTATTAGGGTTTGAACACGTGAAGATCGCTTATCTAGAAGACAACGACTTCGGATCCATCTTCAAGGAATGTGACAAAGCGGCTTTCGGACCATATTACAAGCATGACGGCTACTTATTCCGAGATAAGCGACTATGCATACCCCAAGGATCGATGCGGGAGCTTATCACCCGAGAAGCACATAGTGGAGGACTCATGGGCTATTTTGGAGTAGACAAGACCATGGCTATCCTTATGGAACATTTCTTTTGGCCTCATATGAGAAAAGACGTCGAACGGTTTTGCACAAAATGCATCACTTGCCTCCGCGCTAAGTCCAGGTCACATCCCCATGGTTTATATATGCCTTTACCTATTCCTAATGCTCCATGGGAGGATATTTCTATGGATTTTGTCTTAGGTTTGCCAAAGATTCAACATAAGGATTCCATCTTCGTGGTAGTCGATCGATTCTCAAAAATGGCGCATTTTATACCGTGTGACAAGACCAATGATGCCACTCAAACCGCCGATCTATTCTTTAAAGAAGTAGTGCGCATACACGGAGTGCCTCGAACCATTGTCTCCGACCGAGACACCAAGTTCATGAGCCATTTTTGGAGGACGTTATGGCGGAAACTAGGAACCAAACTCCTTTTCTACACCACTTGCCATCCACAAACGGACGGCCAAACTGAGGTTGTAAACCGTACTCTATCTACTTTACTTAGAGTAACGGTCGGTAAGAACCCTAGAACTTGGTTAGAATGTTTACCCTACATCGAATTTGCTTATAACCGCGCTACTCATTCCGCCTCTAAGTTTTGTCCTTTTGAAGTTGTTTACGGTTTTAAACCACTTACTCCGCTGGATTTAGCACCACTACCCCCGGGATCACGACTTGATCAAGACGGTAAACGCAAAGCGGATGTAATCCAAAAGTTACACCAAACCGTTAAGGAGAACTTAGAGAAGAAGACGGAGAAATACAAGCTACGGATGGACAAGAACCGCAAGGAAGTCATCTTTGAGCCGGGAGATGTGGTTTGGCTACATTTGAGGACCGAGAGGTTCCCCACAAAGAGGAGCTCCAAACTGTCCCCTCGCGGCGACGGACCCTTCAAGATAGTGGAACGAATCAACAATAACGCCTATCGGCTAGAACTCCCAGGTGAGTATAATGGTTCTAAAAGTTTCAATGTCACTGATTTGTCCCCTTTTGATGCAGGACAACCAGTTCTGAGGCCAGAACTCTCTCAAGGGGGAGGGGATGATGAGGACATAGGATCGGACATAGACGAGTATTCGACTGATGTCCTTGAACCCACTATGGGTGACCCAAAACCTAAGCATTGGTTGTGGGTTCTTATCCCATTTGGGACCAAATTTCAACAAGTCTTTCTTCACACTTCTAAACATTCTTCATCCATCTCTAGCACTTGTAATCAATCAAATTCATTGTATTATAACATGATGAGGACATAGGACCGGACATAGACGAGTATTCGACGGATGTCCTCGAACCCACTACGGGTGACCCAAAACCTACAATCCCCACGGTCATAGCTGGACCAATGACCCGTTCACGTACAAGGAAGTTAAGAGAGACGTTCAATGAGGGAGTTGAAGCACTGATCAACACCACTGCCCAAATCGGTATTCCATCGACCGACCCTCGACCCCCGGACACGAGTAGGAACATCAACGAGTTCCATCGACCAAACGACGGCGCACGGGGAAAACAAGGTGAGTTTCATCGACCAAGTCCATATTTTAAGACTAATGAACGAGTCGGTTTTGCAGAGAAACCCCTAGAAGCACAAGTCGATCGAGTACCCTCATTCGGCACCGATGACACGAGCGTGCGCACGGTCGACCCACTCGACCTACCACCAAATGCTAAGGGAATCGAAACTCATCAACAAAGTGACGATTCTAACAACTTTGATCGAGGCCGTTTTGGAGAACAACCCGCAGAACATGACGAAGTACGCCAAGTGCCACCCATAGCCGCCGGAAAGCTTGTACAAAGTGAAGCCGTGAATCACGTAGACCCAAACAGCTCGGGCTTCATTATTCACTCGATAAGTGGTGTTTCGGGGGCTAATGAACGAAGCCAAAATGCCCACGACCGAGACGGATTGAGAGATGATCGAGAGGAGCCTTATTGCCTCCGTACCGGCACACGCGAGACCCGCAACACCAAGAATGGAGGGTTAGATCACGAAGGCTCGTACGAAGCTGAGGATAACCAAGGAAACGAGAGCCAAAGTGAAGAAGAGGACAAAGAGCCAGAGATAACTACGTGGCCTCTCATTTCTCCGAATAAGGTAAGTTCGGTCTTTATAATTTCTATTCTCTCTTAATTGTTTTGCAGGGCCTATCGACCGACTTTTGTTTTATTTTCTTTGAGTCTAAGTCCTAGAGAGTCGAATCCAAGCCTCCAACTTGTGGAGAGGGTTCACTTGTGCGAATGACACAAGTTTCCATTTTTTTGGTTGTTTCTTTACTTTCTTTTGTAACCGTTAGTTTCATGAGATTAAATCTCGACCCTTGAAGGTCATGGCTGAAGGACTATTAATAAAGTCCCACTTGCAGCCTTGTAGTCACGCTTTTTACCCTAGATCAATAAAGTTGCATTTTCTTCTCTTGCGCCGTTTGCAAGTTGAGAGCCTTCACACGAGTGTTCTTGAGTGGTTTCCCCTTGAATCAACCCGTGTGAGCTTGTTACTTATTCGTACCAGTCCTTACTGTCCCTAAGTTCCTTTATTGTTGAAAGATCCATCTTGTTCGTGGTTGTATCGAGAGAGAGCGAAGGCCAACTCGACCAACCCTAGTCCGTCCGTTCGTGTAGCTCGTTGGAGCGTATATCATAACATATTCTCACTTCAAATAACTTTATAAAAGCTGATTACTGCCTTAAATCAATGGTTGTAGGTTCTTATCCCATTTGGGACCAAATTTCAACATGTCTTTCTTCACACTTCTAAACACTCTTCATCCATCTCTAGCACTTGTAATCAATCAAATTCATTGTATTATAACATATTCTAACCTAAATCAACTCTAGAAATGCCATTTACTGCCTCAAAGCAATGGTTGTGGGTTCTTATCCCATTTGGGACAAGATTTGAATAAGTCTTTCTTCACACTTCTAAACATTCTTCATCCATCTCTAGGACGTGTAATCACTCATATTCAATGTATTTTAACATATTTTAACCCAAAATAACTTTGCGCAAGCCATTTACTGCCTCAAAGCAATGGTTGTGGGTTCTTATCCCATTTGAGCCGAAATTGCAACAAGTGTTTCTTCACACTTCTAAACATTCTTCATCCATCTCTAGCACTTGTAATCAATCAAATTCATTGTATTATAACATATTCTCAATTCAAATAACTTTATAAAAGCCGATTATTGCCTCAAAGCAACGGTTGTAGGTTCTTATCCCATTTGGGACCAACTTTTAACAAGTCTTTCTTCACACTTCTAAATATTCTTCATACATCGCTAGCACTTGTAATCAATCAAATTCATTGTATTATAACATATTCTAACCTAAAACAACTCCAGACAAGCCATTTACTGCCTCAAAGCAATGGTTGTAGGTTCTTATCCCATTTGGGACCAAATTTGAACAAGTCTTTCTTCACGCTTTTAAACATTCTTCATCCATCTCTAGCACGTGTAATCACTCATATTCAATGTATTTTAACATATTCTAACCCAAAATAACTTTGCGCAAGCCATTTACTGCCTCAAAGCAATGGTTGTGGGTTCTTATCCCATTTGGGCCCAAATTGCAACAAGTCTTTCTTCACACTTCTAAACATTCTTCATCCATCTCTAGCACTTGTAATCAATCAAATTCATTGTATTATAACATATTCTCACTTCAAATAACTTTATAAAAGCCGATTACTGCCTTAAAGCAATGGTTGTAGGTTCTTATCCCATTTGGGACCAAATTTCAACATGTCTTTCTTCACACTTCTAAACATTCTTCATCCATCTCTAACACTTGTAATCAATCAAATTTATTGTATTATAACATATTCTAACCTAAATCAACTCTAGACATGCCATTTACTGCCTCAAAGGAATGGTTGTGGGTTCTTATCCCATTTGGGACCAGTTTTGAATAAGTCTTTCTTCACACTTCTAAACATTTTTCATCCATCTCTAGCACGTCTAATCACTCATATTCAATGTATTTTAACATATTTTAACCCAAAATAACTTTGCGCAAGCCATTTACTGAATCAAAGCAATGGTTGTGGGTTCTTATCCCATTTGAGCCGAAATTGCAACAAGTCTTTCTTCACACTTCTAAACATTCTTCATCCATCTCTAGCACTTGTAATCAATCCAATTCATTGTATTATAACATATTCTCACTTCAAATAACTTTATAAAAGCCGATTACTGCCTCAAAGCAATGGTTGTAGGTACTTATCCCCTTTGGGACCAAATTTCAACAAGTCTTTCCTCACACTTCTAAACATTCTTCATCCATCTCTAGCACTTGTAATCAATCAAATTCATTGTATTATAACATATTCTCACTTCAAATAACTTTATAAAAGCCGATTATTGCCTCAAAGCAACGGTTGTAGGTTCTTATCCCATTTGGGACCAACTTTTAAAAAGTATTTCTTCACACTTCTAAATATTCTTAATACATCGCTAGCACTTGTAATCAATCAAATTCATTGTATTATAACATATTCTAACCTAAAACAACTCTAGACAAGCCATTTACTGCCTCAAAGCAATAGTTGTAGGTTCTTATCCCATTTGGGACCAAATTTAAACAAGTCTTTCTTCACGCTTTTAAACATTCTTCATCCATCTTTAGCACGTGTAATTACTAATATTCATTGTATTTTAAAATATTCTAACCAAAAATAACTTTGCACAAGCCATTTACTGCCTCAAAGCAATGGTTGTGGGTTCTTATCCCATTTGGGCCCAAATTTTAACAAATCTTTCTTCACACTTCTAAACATTCTTTATCCATCTCTAGCACTTGTATTCAATCAAATTCATTGTATTATAACATATTCTAACTTCAAATAACTTTAGAAAAGCCGATTATTGCCTCAAAGCAATGGTTGTAGGTTCTTATCCCATTTGGGACCAAATTTCAACAAGTCTTTCTTCACACTTCTAAATATTCTTCATCCATCGCTAGCACTTGTAATCAATCAAATTCATTGTATTATAACATATTCTAACCTAAAACAACTCTAGACAAGCCATTTACTGCCTCAAAGCAATGGTTGTGGGTTCTTATCCCATTTGGGACCAAATTTGAACAAGTCTTTCTTCACGCTTTTAAACATTCTTCATCCATCTCTAGCACGTGTAATCACTCATATTCAATGTATTTTAACATATTCTACCCCAAAATAACTTTGCGCAAGCCATTTACTGCCTCAAAGCAATGGTTGTGGGTTCTTATCCCATTTGGGCCCAAATTGCAACAAGTCTTTCTTCACACTTCTAAACATTCTTCATCCATCTCTAGCACTTGTAATCAATCAAATTCATTGTATTATAACATATTCTCACTTCAAATAACTTTATAAAAGCCGATTACTGCCTTAAAGCAATGGTTGTAGGTTCTTATCCCATTTGGGACCAAATTTCAACATGTCTTTCTTCACACTTCTAAACATTCTTCATCCATCTCTAGCACTTGTAATCAATCAAATTCATTGTATTATAACATATTCTAACCTAAAACAATTCTAGACAAGCCATTTACTGCCTCAAAGCAATGGTTGTGGGTTCTTATCCCATTTGGGACCAAATTTGAACAAGTCTTTCTTCACGCTTTTAAACATTCTTCATCCATCTCCAGCACGTGTAATCACTCATATTCATTGTATTTTAACATATTGTAACCCAAAATAACTTTGCGCAAGCCATTTACTGCCTCAAAGCAATGGTTGTGGGTTCTTATCCCATTTGAGCCGAAATTGCAACAAGTCTTTCTTCACACTTCTAAACATTCTTCATCCATCTCTAGCACTTGTAATCAATCAAGTTCATTGTATTATAACATATTCTCACTTCAAATAACTTTATAAAAGCCGATTATTGCCTCAAAGCAACGGTTGTAGGTTCTTATCCCATTTGGGACCAAATTTCAACAAGTCTTTCTTCACACTTCTAAATATTCTTCATCCATCGCTAGCACTTGTAATCAATCAAATTCATTGTATTATAACATATTCTAACCTAAAACAACTCTAGACAAGCCATTTACTGCCTCAAAGCAATGGTTGTGGGTTCTTATCCCATTTGGGACCAAATTTGAACAAGTCTTTCTTCACGCTTTTAAACATTCTTCATCCATCTCCAGCACGTGTAATCACTCAGATTCATTGTATTTTAACATATTCTAACCCAAAATAACTTTGCACAAGCCATTTACTGCCTCAAAGCAATGGTTGTGGGTTCTTATCCCATTTGGGCCCAAATTTTAATAAGTGTTTCTTCACACTTCTAAACATTCTTCATCCATCTCTAGCACTTGTATTCAATCAAATTCATTATATTATAATATATTATCACTTCAAATAACCTTATAAAAGACGATTATTGCCTCAAAGCAATGGTTGTAGGTTCTTATCCCATTTGGGACCAAATTTCAACAAGTCTTTCTTCACACTTCTAAATATTCTTCATCCATCGCTAGCACTTGTAATCAATCAAATTCATTGTATTATAACATATTCTAACCTAAAACAACTCTAGACAAGCCATTTACTGCCTCAAAGCAATGGTTGTGGGTTCTTATCCCATTTGGGACCAAATTTGAACAAGTCTTTCTTCACGCTTTTAAACATTCTTCATCCATCTCTAGCATGTGTAATCACTCATATTCAATGTATTTTAACATATTATAACCCAAAATAACTTCGCGCAAGCCATTTACTGCCTCAACGCAATGGTTGTGGGTTTTTATCCCATTTGGGACCAAATTTCAACATGTCTTTCTTCACACTTCTAAACATTCTTCATCCATCTCTAGCACTTGTAATCAATCAAATTCATTGTATTATAACATATTCTCACTTCAAATAACTTTATAAAAGCCGATTACTGCCTTAAAGCAATGGTTGTAGGTTCTTATCCTATTTGGGACCAAATTTCAACATGTCTTTCTTCACACTTCTAAACATTCTTCATCCATCTCTAGCACTTGTAATCAATCAAATTTATTGTATTATATCATATTCTAACCTAAATCAACTCTAGACATGCCATTTACTGCCTCAAAGGAATGGTTGTGGATTCTTATCCCATTTGGGACCAGTTTTGAATGAGTCTTTCTTCACACTTCTAAACATTCTTCATCCATCTCTAGCACGTGTAATCACTCATATTCAATGTATTTTAACATATTTTAACCCAAAATAACTTTGCGCAAACCATTTACTGCCTCAAAGCAATGGTTGTGGGTTCTTATCCCATTTGAGCCGAAATTGCAACAAGTCTTTCTTCACACTTCTAAACATTCTTTATCCATCTCTTGCACTTGTAATCAATCAAATTCATTGTATTATAACATATTCTCACTTCAAATAATTTTATAAATGCCGATTATTGCCTCAAAGCAACGGTTGTAGGTTCTTATCCCATTTGGGACCAACTTTTAAAAAGTCTTTCTTCACACTTCTAAATATTCTTCATACATCGCTAGCACTTGTAATCAATCAAATTCATTGTATTATAACATATTCTAACCTAAAACAACTCTAGACAAGCCATTTACTGCCTCAAAACAATGGTTGTAGGTTCTTATCCCATTTGGGACCAAATTTGAACAAGTCTTTCTTCACGCTTTTAAACATTCTTCATTCATCTCTAGCACGTGTAATTACTCATATTCATTGTATTTTAAAATATTCTAACCAAAAATAACTTTGCACAAGCCATTTACTGCCTCAAAGCAATGGTTGTAGGTTCTTATCCCATTTGGGCCCAAATTTTAACAAGTCTTTCTTGACACTTCTAAACATTCTTCATCCATCTCTAGCACTTGTATTCAATCAAATTCATTGTATTATAACATATTCTCACATCAAATAACTTTAGAAAAGCCGATTATTGCCTCAAAGCAATGGTTGTAGGTTCTTATCCCATTTGGGACCAAATTTCAACAAGTCTTTCTTCACACTTCTAAATATTCTTCATCCATCGCTAGCACTTGTAATCAATCAAATTCATTGTATTATAACATATTCTAACCTAAAACAACTCCAGACAAGCCATTTACTGCCTCAAAGCAATGGTTGTAGGTTCTTATCCCATTTGGGACCTAATTTGAACAAGTCTTTCTTCACGCTTTTAAACATTCTTCATCCATCTCTAGCACGTGTAATCACTCATATTCAATGTATTTTAACATATTCTAACCTAAAATAACTTTGCGCAAGCCATTTACTACCTCAAAGCAATGGTTGTGGGTTCTTATCCCATTTGGGCCCAAATTGCAACAAGTCTTTCTTCACACTTCTAAACATTCTTCATCCATCTCTAGCACTTGTAATCAATCAAATTCATTGTATTATAACATATTCTCACTTCATATAACTTTATAAAAGCCGATTACTGCCTTAAAGCAATGGTTGTAGGTTCTTATCCCATTTGGGACCAAATTTCAACATGTCTTTCTTCACACTTCTAAACATTCTTCATCCATCTCTAACACTTGTAATCAATCAAATTTATTGTATTATATCATATTCTAACCTAAATCAACTCTAGACATGCCATTTACTGCCTCAAAGGAATGGTTGTGGATTCTTATCCCATTTGGGACCAGTTTTGAATGAGTCTTTCTTCACACTTCTAAACATTTTTCATCCATCTCTAGCACGTGTAATCACTCATATTCAATGTATTTTAACATATTTTAACCCAAAATAACTTTGCGCAAGCCATTTACTGCCTCAAAGCAATGGTTGTGGGTTCTTATCCCATTTGAGCCGAAATTGCAACAAGTCTTTCTTCACACTTCTAAACATTCTTCATCCATCTCTAGCACTTGTAATCAATCAAATTCATTGTATTATAACATATTCTCACTTCAAATAACTTTATAAAAGCCGATTACTGCCTCAAAGCAATGGTTGTAGGTTCTTATCCCCTTTGGGACCAAATTTCAACAACTCTTTCTTCACACTTCTAAACATTCTTCATCCATCTCTAGCACTTGTAATCAATCAAATTCATTGTATTATAACATATTCTCACTTCAAATAACTTTATAAAAGCCGATTATTGCCTCAAAGCAACGGTTGTAGGTTCTTATCCCATTTGGGACCAACTTTTAAAAAGTATTTCTTCACACTTCTAAATATTCTTCATACATCGCTAGCACTTGTAATCAATCAAATTCATTGTATTATAACATATTCTAACCTAAAACAACTCTAGACAAGCCATTTACTGCCTCAAAGCAATATTTGTAGGTTCTTATCCCATTTGGGACCAAATTTAAACAAGTCTTTCTTCACGCTTTTAAACATTCTTCATCCATCTTTAGCACGTGTAATTACTCATATTCATTGTATTTTAAAATATTCTAACCAAAACTAACTTTGCACAAGCCATTTACTGCCTCAAAGCAATGGTTGTGGGTTCTTATCCCATTTGGGCCCAAATTTTAACAAGTCTTTCTTCACACTTCTAAACATTCTTTATCCATCTCTAGCACTTGTATTCAATCAAATTCATTGTATTATAACATATTCTCACTTCAAATAACTTTATAAAAGCCGATTACTGCCTTAAAGCAATGGTTGTAGGTTCTTATCCCATTTGGGACCAAATTTCAACATGTTTTTCTTCACACTTCTAAACATTCTTCATCCATCACTAGCACTTGTAATCAATCAAATTCATTGTATTATAACATATTCTAACCTAAAACAACTCTAGACAAGCCATTTACTGCATCAAAGCAATGGTTGTGGGTTCTTATCCCATTTGGGACCAAATTTGAACAAGTCTTTCTTCAAACTTTTAAACATTCTTCATCCATCTCCAGCACGTGTAATCACTCATATTCATTGTATTTTAACATATTGTAACCCAAAATAACTTTGCGCAAGCCATTTACTGCCTCAAAGCAATGGTTGTGGGTTCTTATCCCATTTGAGCCGAAATTGCAACAAGTCTTTCTTCACACTTCTAAACATTCTTCATCCATCTCTAGCACTTGTAATCAATCAAATTCATTGTATTATAACATATTCTCACTTCAAATAACTTTATAATAGCCGATTATTGCCTCAAAGCAACGGTTGTAGGTTCTTATCCCATTTGGGACCAAATTTCAACAAGTCTTTCTTCACACTTCTAAATATTCTTCATCCATCGCTAGCACTTGTAATCAATCAAATTCATTGTATTATAACATATTCTAACCTAAAACAACTCTAGACAAGCCATTTACTGCCTCAAAGCAATGGTTGTGGGTTCTTATCCCATTTGGGACCAAATTTGAACAAGTCTTTCTTCACGCTTTTAAACATTCTTCATCCATCTCCAGCACGTGTAATCACTCATATTCATTGTATTTTAACATATTGTAACCCAAAATAACTTTGCGCAAGCCATTTACTGCCTCAAAGCAATGGTTGTGGGTTCTTATCCCATTTGAGCCGAAATTGCAACAAGTCTTTCTTCACACTTCTAAACATTCTTCATCCATCTCTAGCACTTGTAATCAATCAAATTCATTGTATTATAACATATTCTCACTTCAAATAACTTTATAAAAGCCGATTATTGCCTCAAAGCAACGGTTGTAGGTTCTTATCCCATTTGGGACCAAATTTCAACAAGTCTTTCTTCACACTTCTAAATATTCTTCATCCATCGCTAGCACTTGTAATCAATCAAATTCATTGTATTATAACATATTCTAACCTAAAACAACTCTAGACAAGCCATTTACTGCCTCAAAGCAATGGTTGTGGGTTCTTATCCCATTTGGGACCAAATTTGAACAAGTCTTTCTTCACGCTTTTAAACATTCTTCATCCATCTCCAGCACGTGTAATCACTCATATTCATTGTATTTTAACATATTCTAACCCAAAATAACTTTGCACAAGCCATTTACTGCCTCAAAGCAATGGTTGTGGGTTCTTATCCCATTTGGGCCCAAATTTTAATAAGTGTTTCTTCACACTTCTAAACATTCTTCATCCATCTCTAGCACTTGTATTCAATCAAATTCATTATATTATAATATATTATCACTTCAAATAACCTTATAAAAGACGATTATTGCCTCAAAGCAATGGTTGTAGGTTCTCATCCCATTTGGGACCAAATTTCAACAAGTCTTTCTTCACACTTCTAAATATTCTTCATCCATCGCTAGCACTTGTAATCAATCAAATTCATTGTATTATAACATATTCTAACCTAAAACAACTCTAGACAAGCCATTTACTGCCTCAAAGCAATGTTTGTGGGTTCTTATCCCATTTGGGACCAAATTTGAACAAGTCTTTCTTCACGCTTTTAAACATTCTTCATCCATCTCTAGCATGTGTAATCACTCATATTCAATGTATTTTAACATATTATAACCCAAAATAACTTTGCGCAAGCCATTTACTGCCTCAACGCAATGGTTGTGGGTTTTTATCCCATTTGGGACCAAATTTCAACATGTCTTTCTTCACACTTCTAAACATTCTTCATCCATCTCTAGCACTTGTAATCAATCAAATTCATTGTATTATAACATATTCTAACCTAAAACAACTCTAGACATGCCAGTTACTGCCTCAAAGCAATGGTTGTGGGTTCTTATCCCATTTGGGACCAGATTTGAATAAGTCTTTCTTCACACTTCTAAACATTCTTCATCCATCTCTAGAACTTGTAATCAATCAAATTCATTGTATTATAACATATTCTCACTTCAAATAACTTTATAAAAGCCGATTACTGCCTCAAAGCAATGGTTGTAAGTTCTTATCCTCTTTGGGATCAAATTTCAACATGTCTTTCTTTCCACTTCTAAACATTCTTCATCCATCTCCAGCACGTGTAATCACTCATATTCATTGTATTATAACATATTCTAACCTAAAACAACTCTACACATGCCATTTACTGCCTCAAAGCAATGGTTGTGGGTTCTTATCCCATTTGGGACCAAATTTGAACAAGTCTTTCTTCACGCTTTTAAACATTCTTCATCCATCTCCAGCACGTGTAATCACTCATATTCATTGTATTTTAACATATTGTAACCCAAAATAACTTTGCGCAAGCCATTTACTGCCTCAAAGCAATGGTTGTGGGTTCTTATCCCATTTGAGCCGAAATTGCAACAAGTCTTTCTTCACACTTCTAAACATTCTTCATCCATCTCTAGCACTTGTAATCAATCAAATTCATTGTATTATAACATATTCTCACTTCAAATAACTTTATAAAAGCCGATTATTGCCTCAAAGCGACGGTTGTAGGTTCTTATCCCATTTGGGACCAAATTTCAACAAGTCTTTCTTCACACTTCTAAATATTCTTCATCCATCGCTAGCACTTGTAATCAATCAAATTCATTGTATTATAACATATTCTAACCTAAAACAACTCTAGACAAGCCATTTACTGCCTCAAAGCAATGGTTGTGGGTTCTTATCCCATTTGGGACCAAATTTGAACAAGTCTTTCTTCACGCTTTTAAACATTCTTCATCCATCTCCAGCACGTGTAATCACTCATATTCATTGTATTTTAACATATTCTATCCCAAAATAACTTTGCACAAGCCATTTACTGCCTCAAAGCAATGGTTGTGGGTTCTTATCCCATTTGGGCCCAAATTTTAATAAGTGTTTCTTCACACTTCTAAACATTCTTCATCCATCTCTAGCACTTGTATTCAATCAAATTCATTATATTATAATATATTATCACTTCAAATAACCTTATAAAAGACGATTATTGCCTCAAAGCAATGGTTGTAGGTTCTCATCCCATTTGGGACCAAATTTCAACAAGTCTTTCTTCACACTTCTAAATATTCTTCATCCATCGCTAGCACTTGTAATCAATCAAATTCATTGTATTATAACATATTCTAACCTAAAACAACTCTAGACAAGCCATTTACTGCCTCAAAGCAATGTTTGTGGGTTCTTATCCCATTTGGGACCAAATTTGAACAAGTCTTTCTTCACGCTTTTAAACATTCTTCATCCATCTCTAGCATGTGTAATCACTCATATTCAATGTATTTTAACATATTATAACCCAAAATAACTTTGCGCAAGCCATTTACTGCCTCAACGCAATGGTTGTGGGTTTTTATCCCATTTGGGACCAAATTTCAACATGTCTTTCTTCACACTTCTAAACATTCTTCATCCATCTCTAGCACTTGTAATCAATCAAATTCATTGTATTATAACATATTCTAACCTAAAACAACTCTAGACATGCCAGTTACTGCCTCAAAGCAATGGTTGTGGGTTCTTATCCCATTTGGGACCAGATTTGAATAAGTCTTTCTTCACACTTCTAAACATTCTTCATCCATCTCTAGCACTTGTAATCAATCAAATTCATTGTATTATAACATATTCTCACTTCAAATAACTTTATAATAGCCGATTATTGCCTCAAAGCAACGGTTGTAGGTTCTTATCCCATTTGGGACCAAATTTCAACAAGTCTTTCTTCACACTTCTAAATATTCTTCATCCATCGCTAGCACTTGTAATCAATCAAATTCATTGTATTATAACATATTCTAACCTAAAACAACTCTAGACAAGCCATTTACTGCCTCAAAGCAATGGTTGTGGGTTCTTATCCCATTTGGGACCAAATTTGAACAAGTCTTTCTTCACGCTTTTAAACATTCTTCATCCATCTCCAGCACGTGTAATCACTCATATTCATTGTATTTTAACATATTGTAACCCAAAATAACTTTGCGCAAGCCATTTACTGCCTCAAAGCAATGGTTGTGGGTTCTTATCCCATTTGAGCCGAAATTGCAACAAGTCTTTCTTCACACTTCTAAACATTCTTCATCCATCTCTAGCACTTGTAATCAATCAAATTCATTGTATTATAACATATTCTCACTTCAAATAACTTTATAAAAGCCGATTATTGCCTCAAAGCAACGGTTGTAGGTTCTTATCCCATTTGGGACCAAATTTCAACAAGTCTTTCTTCACACTTCTAAATATTCTTCATCCATCGCTAGCACTTGTAATCAATCAAATTCATTGTATTATAACATATTCTAACCTAAAACAACTCTAGACAAGCCATTTACTGCCTCAAAGCAATGGTTGTGGGTTCTTATCCCATTTGGGACCAAATTTGAACAAGTCTTTCTTCACGCTTTTAAACATTCTTCATCCATCTCCAGCACGTGTAATCACTCATATTCATTGTATTTTAACATATTCTAACCCAAAATAACTTTGCACAAGCCATTTACTGCCTCAAAGCAATGGTTGTGGGTTCTTATCCCATTTGGGCCCAAATTTTAATAAGTGTTTCTTCACACTTCTAAACATTCTTCATCCATCTCTAGCACTTGTATTCAATCAAATTCATTATATTATAATATATTATCACTTCAAATAACCTTATAAAAGACGATTATTACCTCAAAGCAATGGTTGTAGGTTCTCATCCCATTTGGGACCAAATTTCAACAAGTCTTTCTTCACACTTCTAAATATTCTTCATCCATCGCTAGCACTTGTAATCAATCAAATTCATTGTATTATAACATATTCTAACCTAAAACAACTCTAGACAAGCCATTTACTGCCTCAAAGCAATGTTTGTGGGTTCTTATCCCATTTGGGACCAAATTTGAACAAGTCTTTCTTCACGCTTTTAAACATTCTTCATCCATCTCTAGCATGTGTAATCACTCATATTCAATGTATTTTAACATATTATAACCCAAAATAACTTTGCGCAAGCCATTTACTGCCTCAACGCAATGGTTGTGGGTTTTTATCCCATTTGGGACCAAATTTCAACATGTCTTTCTTCACACTTCTAAACATTCTTCATCCATCTCTAGCACTTGTAATCAATCAAATTCATTGTATTATAACATATTCTAACCTAAAACAACTCTAGACATGCCAGTTACTGCCTCAAAGCAATGGTTGTGGGTTCTTATCCCATTTGGGACCAGATTTGAATAAGTCTTTCTTCACACTTCTAAACATTCTTCATCCATCTCTAGAACTTGTAATCAATCAAATTCATTGTATTATAACATATTCTCACTTCAAATAACTTTATAAAAGCCGATTACTGCCTCAAAGCAATGGTTGTAAGTTCTTATCCTCTTTGGGATCAAATTTCAACATGTCTTTCTTTCCACTTCTAAACATTCTTCATCCATCTCCAGCACGTGTAATCACTCATATTCATTGTATTATAACATATTCTAACCTAAAACAACTCTACACATGCCATTTACTGCCTCAAAGCAATGGTTGTGGGTTCTTATCCCATTTGGGACCAGATTTGAATAAGTCTTTCTTCACACTTCTAAACATTCTTCATCCATCTCTAGCACTTGGAATCAATCAAATTCATTGTATTATAACATATTCTCACTTCAAATAACTTTATAAAAGCTGATTACTGCCTCAAAACAATGGTTGTAGGTTCTTATCCCATTTGGTACAAAATTTCAACAAGTCTTTCTTCATATTCTAAATATTCTTCGTCCATCGCTAGCACTTGTAATCAATCAAATACATTGTATTATAACATATTCTAACCCAAAATAACCTTATACAAGCCATTTACTGCCTCAAAGCAAAGGTTGTGGTTTCTTATCCCATTTGGGACCAAATTTGAATAAGTCTTTCTTCACGCTTCTAAACATTCTTCATCCATCTCTAGCACTTGTAATCAATCAAATTCATTTTATTATAACATATTCTCACTTAAAATAACTTTATAAAAGCCGATTACTGTCTCAAACCAATGGTTGTAGGTTCTTATCCCCTTTGGGACCAAATTTCAACAAGTCTTTCTTCACACTTCTAAACATTCTTCATCCATCTCTAGCACTTGTAATCAATCAAATTCATTATATTATAACATATTATAACCCAAAATAACTTTATATAAGCCATTTACTGCCTCAACGCAATGGTTGTGGGTTCTTATCCCATTTGGGACCAAATTTCAACAAGTCTTTCTTCACACTTCTACATATTTTTCATCCATCGCTAGCACTTGTAATCAATCAAATTCATTATATTATAACATATTCTAACCTAAAACAATTCTAGACAAGCCATTTACTGCCTCAAAGCAATGGTTGTGGGTTCTTATCCCATTTGGGACCAAATTTGAACAAGTCTTTCTTCACGCTTTTAAACATTCTTCACCCATCTCTAGCACGTGTAATCACTCATATTCAATGTATTTTAACATATTATAACCCAAAATAACTTTGCGCTAGCCAATTACTGCCTCAAAGCAATGGTTGAAGGTTCTTATCTCATTTGGGACCAAATTTCAACAAGTCTTTCTTCATACTTCTAAACATTCTTCATCCATCGCTAGCACTTGTAATCAATCAAATTCATTGTATTATAACATATTCTAACCTAAAACAACTCTAGACAAACCATTTACTGCCTCAAAGCAATGGTTGTGGGTTCTTATCCCATTTGGGACCAAATTTGAACAAGTCTTTCTTCATGCTTTTAAACATTCTTCATCTCTAGCACGTGTAATCACTCATATTCAATGTATTTTAACATATTATAACCCAAAATAACTTTGCGCAAGCCATTTACTGCCTCAACGCAATGGTTGTGGGTTTTTATCCCATTTGGGACCAAATTTCAACATGTCTTTCTTCACACTTCTAAACATTCTTCATCCATCTCTAGCACTTGTAATCAATCAAATTCATTGTATTATAACATATTCTAACCTAAAACAACTCTAGACATGCCAGTTACTGCCTCAAAGCAATGGTTGTGGGTTCTTATCCCATTTGGGACCAGATTTGAAAAAGTCTTTCTTCACACTTCTAAACATTCTTCATCCATCTCTAGCACTTGTAATCAATCAAATTCATTGTATTATAACATATTCTCACTTCAAATAACTTTATAAAAGCCGATTACTGCCTCAAAGCAATGGTTGTAAGTTCTTATCCTCTTTGGGACCAAATTTCAACATGTCTTTCTTCACACTTCTAAACATTCTTCATCCATCTCTAGCACTTGTAATCAATCAAATTCATTGTATTATAACATATTCTAACCTAAAACAACTCTAGACATGCCATTTACTGCCTCAAAGCAATGGTTGTGGGTTCTTATCCCATTTGGGACCAGATTTGAATAAGTCTTTCTTCACACTTCTAAACATTCTTCATCCATCTCTAGCACTTGTAATCAATCAAATTCATTGTATTATAACATATTCTCACTTCAAATAACTATATAAAAGCTGATTATTGCCTCAAAACAATGGTTGTAGGTTCTTATCCCATTTGGTACAAAATTTCAACAAGTCTTTCTTCACACTTCTAAATATTCTTCGTCCATCGCTATCACTTGTAATCAATCAAATACATTGTATTATAACATATTCTAACCCAAAATAACCTTATACAAGCCATTTACTGCCTCAAAGCAAAGGTTGTGGTTTCTTATCCCATTTGGGACCAAATTTGAATAAGTCTTTCTTCACGCTTCTAAACATTCTTCATCCATCTCTAGCACTTGTAATCAATCAAATTCATTTTATTATAACATATTCTCACTTAAAATAACTTTATAAAAGCCGATTACTGTCTCAAAGCAATGGTTTTAGGTTCTTATCCCCTTTGGGACCAAATTTCAACAAGTCTTTCTTCACACTTCTAAACATTCTTCATCCATCTCTAGCACTTGTAATCAATCAAATTCATTATATTATAACATATTATAACCCAAAATAACTTTATATAAGCCATTTACTGCCTCAAAGCAATGGTTGTGGGTTCTTATCCCATTTGAGACCAAATTTCAACAAGTCTTTCTTCACACTTCTACATATTTTTCATCCATCGCTAGCACTTGTAATCAATCAAATTCATTATATTATAACATATTCTAACCTAAAACAATTCTAGACAAGCCATTTACTGCCTCAAAGCAATGGTTGTGGGTTCTTATCCCATTTGGGACCAAATTTGAACAAGTCTTTCTTCACGCTTTTAAACATTCTTCACCCATCTCTAGCACGTGTAATCACTCATATTCAATGTATTTTAACATATTATAACCCAAAATAACTTTGCGCGAGCCAATTACTGCCTCAAAGCAATGGTTGAAGGTTCTTATCTCATTTGGGACCAAATTTCAACAAGTCTTTCTTCATACTTCTAAACATTCTTCATCCATCTCTAGCACTTGTAATCAATCAAATTCATTGTATTATAACATATTCTAACATGAAACAACTCTAGACAAGCTATTTACTGTCTCAAAGCAATGGTTGTGGGTTCTTATCCCATTTGGGACCAAATTTCAACAAGTCTTTCTTCACGCTTCTAAACATTCTTCATCCATCTCTAGCACGTGTAATCACTCATATTCATTGTAATTTAACATATTTTAACCCAAAATAACTTTGTACAAGCCATTTACTGCCTCAAAGCAAAGGTTATGGGTTCTTATTCCATTTGGGCCCAAATTTCAACAAGTCTTTCTTCACACTTCTAAACATTCTTCATCCATCTCTAGCACTTGTAATCAATCAAAATTCATTGTATTATAACATATTCTAACCCAAAATAACTTTATATAAGCCATTTACTACCTCAAAACAATGATTATGGGTTCTTATCCCATTTGGGACCAAATTCCAACAAGTCTTTCTTCACAGTTCCAAAGATTCTTAATCCATCTCTAGCAGTTGTTCTCAATCAAATTCATTATATTATAACATAGTATAACCTAAAACAACACTAGACGAGCCATTTACTGCCTCAAAGCAATGGTTGTGGGTTCTTATCCCATTTGTGACCAAATTTCAACATGTCTTTCTTCACACTTCTAAACATTCTACATCCATCTCTAGCACTTGTAATCAATCAAATTCATTGTATTATAATATATTCTAACCTAAAACAACTCTAGACAAGCCATTTACTACCTCAAAGCAATGGTTGTGGGTTCTTATCCCATTTGGGACCAAATTTGAACAAGTCTTTCTTCACGCTTTTAAACATTCTTCATCCATCTCTAGCACGTGTAATCACTGATATTCATTGTATTTTAACATATTCTAATCCAAAATAACTTTGCACAATCCATTTACTACCTCAAAGCAATGGTTGTGGGTTCTTATCCCATTTGAGCCCAAATTTTAACAAATATTTCTTCACACTTCAAAACATTCTTCATCCATCTCTAGCACTTGTAATCAATCAAATTCATTGTATTATAACATATTCTCACTTCAAATAACTTTATAAAAGCTGATTATTGCCTCAAAACAATGGTTGTAGGTTCTTATCCCATTTGGAACAAAATTTCAACAAGTCTTTCTTCACACTTCTAAATATTCTTCGTCCATCGCTAGCACTTGTAATCAATTAAATACATTGTATTATAACATATTCTAACCCAAAATAACCTTATACAAGCCATTTACTGCCTCAAAGCAAAGGTTGTGGTTTCTTATCCCATTTGGGACCAAATTTGAATAAGTCTTTCTTCACGCTTCTAAACATTCTTCATCCATCTCTAGCACTTGTAATCAATCAAATTCATTTTATTATAACATATTCTCACTTAAAACAACTTTATAAAAGCCGATTACTGTCTCAAAGCAATGGTTGTAGGTTCTTATCCCCTTTGGGACCAAATTTCAACAAGTCTTTCTTCACACTTCTAAACATTCTTCATCCATCTCTAGCACTTGTAATCAATCAAATTCATTATATTATAACATATTATAACCCAAAATAACTTTATATAAGCCATTTACTGCCTCAAAGCAATGGTTGTGGGTTCTTATCCCATTTGGGACCAAATTTCAACAAGTCTTTCTTCACACTTCTACATATTTTTCATCCATCGCTAGCACTTGTAATCAATCAAATTCATTATATTATAACATATTCTAACCTAAAACAATTCTAGACAAGCCATTTACTGCCTCAAAGCAATGGTTGTGGGTTCTTATCTCATTTGGGACCAAATTTGAACAAGTCTTTCTTCACGCTTTTAAACATTCTTCACCCATCTCTAGCACGTGTAATCACTCATATTCAATGTATTTTAACATATTATAACCCAAAATAACTTTGCGCTAGCCAATTACTGCCTCAAAGCAATGGTTGAAGGTTCTTATCTCATTTGGGACCAAATTTCAACAAGTCTTTCTTCATACTTCTAAACATTCTTCATCCATCTCTAGCACTTGTAATCAATCAAATTCATTGTATTATAACATATTCTAACATGAAACAACTCTAGACAAGCTATTTACTGTCTCAAAGCAATGGTTGTGGGTTCTTATCCCATTTCGGACCAAATTTCAACAAGTCTTTCTTCACGCTTCTAAACATTCTTCATCCATCTCTAGCACGTGTAATCACTCATATTCATTGTAATTTAACATATTTTAACCCAAAATAACTTTGTACAAGCCATTTACTGCCTCAAAGCAATGGTTATGGGTTCTTATTCCATTTGGGCCCAAATTTCAACAAGTCTTTCTTCACACTTCTAAACATTCTTCATCCATCTCTAGCACTTGTAATCAATCAAATTCATTGTATTATAACATATTCTAACCTAAAACAACTCTAGACATGCCAGTTACTGCCTCAAAGCAATGGTTGTGGGTTATTATCCCATTTGGGACCAGATTTGAATAAGTCTTTCTTTACACTTCTAAACATTCTTCATCCATCTCTAGCACTTGTAATCAATCAAATTCATTGTATTATAACATATTCCCACTTCAAATATCTTTATAAAAGCTGATTACTGCCTCAAAACAATGGTTGTAGGTTCTTATCCCATTTGGTACAAAAATTCAACAAGTCTTTCTTCACACTTCTAAATATTCTTCGTCCATCGCTAGCACTTGTAATCAATCAAATACATTGTATTATAACATATTCTAACCCAAAATAACCTTATACAAGCCATTTACTGCCTCAAAGCAAAGGTTGTGGTTTCTTATCCCATTTGGGACCAAATTTGAATAAGTCTTTCTTCACGCTTCTAAACATTCTTCATCCATCTCTAGCACTTGTAATCAATCAAATTCATTTTATTATAACATATTCTCACTTAAAATAACTTTATAAAAGCCGATTACTGTCTCAAAGCAATGGTTGTAGGTTCTTATCCCCTTTGGGACCAAATTTCAACAAGTCTTTCTTCACACTTCTAAACATTCTTCATCCATCTCTAGCACTTGTAATCAATCAAATTCATTATATTATAACATATTATAACCCAAAATAACTTTATATAAGCCATTTACTGCCTCAAAGCAATGGTTGTGGGTTCTTATCCCATTTGGGACCAAATTTCAACAAGTCTTTCTTCACACTTCTACATATTTTTCATCCATCGCTAGCACTTGTAATCAATCAAATTCATTATATTATAACATATTCTAACCTAAAACAATTCTAGACAAGCCATTTACTGCCTCAAAGCAATGGTTGTGGGTTCTTATCCCATTTGGGACCTAATTTGAACAAGTCTTTCTTCACGCTTTTAATAATTCTTCACCCATCTCTAGCACGTGTAATCACTCATATTCAATGTATTTTAACTTATTATAACCCAAAATAACTTTGCGCTAGCCAATTACTGCCTCAAAGCAATGGTTGAAGGTTCTTATCTCATTTGGGACCAAATTTCAACAAGTCTTTCTTCATACTTCTAAACATTCTTCATCCATCTCTAGCACTTGTAATCAATCAAATTCATTGTATTATAACATATTCTAACATGAAACAACTCTAGACAAGCTATTTACTGTCTCAAAGCAATGGTTGTGGGTTCTTATCCCATTTGAGACCAAATTTCAACAAGTCTTTCTTCACGCTTCTAAACATTCTTCATCCATCTCTAGCACGTGTAATCACTCATATTCATTGTAATTTAACATATTTTAACCCAAAATAACTTTGTACAAGCCATTTACTGCCTCAAAGCAATGGTTATGGGTTCTTATTCCATTTGGGCCCAAATTTCAACAAGTCTTTCTTCACACTTCTAAACATTCTTCATCCATCTCTAGCACTTGTAATCAATCAAATTCATTGTATTATAACATATTCTAACCTAAAACAACTCTAGACATGCCAGTTACTGCCTCAAAGCAATGGTTGTGGGTTCTTATCCCATTTGGGACCAGATTTGAATAAGTCTTTCTTCACACTTCTAAACATTCTTCATCCATCTCTAGCACTTGTAATCAATCAAATTCATTGTATTATAACATATTCTCACTTCAAATAACTTTATAAAAGCCGATTACTGCCTCAAAGCAATGGTTGTAAGTTCTTATCCTCTTTGGGACCAAATTTCAACATGTCTTTCTTCACACTTCTAAACATTCTTCATCCATCTCTAGCACTTGTAATCAATCAAATTCATTGTATTATAACATATTCTAACCTAAAACAACTCTAGACATGCCAGTTACTGCCTCAAAGCAATGGTTGTGGGTTCTTATCCCATTTGGGACCAGATTTGAATAAGTCTTTCTTCACACTTCTAAACATTCTTCATCCATCTCTAGCACTTGTAATCAATCAAATTCATTGTATTATAACATATTCTCACTTCAAATAACTTTATAAAAGCTGATTACTGTCTCAAAACAATGGTTGTAGGTTCTTATCCCATTTGGTACAAAATTTCAACAAGTCTTTCTTCACACTTCTAAATATTCTTCGTCCATCGCTAGCACTTGTAATCAATAAAATACATTGTATTATAACATATTCTAACCCAAAATAATCTTATACAAGCCATTTACTACCTCAAAGCAAAGGTTGTGGTTTCTTATCCCATTTGGGACCAAATTTGAATAAGTCTTTCTTCAAGCTTCTAAACATTCTTCATCCATCTCTAGCAGTTGTTCTCAATCAAATTCATTATATTATAACATAGTCTAACCTAAAACAACACTAGACAAGCCATTTACTGCCTCAAAGCAATGGTTGTGGGTTCTTATCCCATTTGTGACCAAATTTCAACATGTCTTTCTTCACACTTCTAAACATTCTACATCCATCTCTAGCACTTGTAATCAATCAAATTCATTGTATTATAACATATTCTAACTTAAAACAACTCTAGACAAGCCATTTACTACCTCAAAGCAATGGTTGTGGGTTCTTATCCCATTTGGGACTAGATTTCAATAAGTCTTTCTTCAGACTTCTAAACATTCTTCATCTATCTCTAGCACTTGTAATCAATCAAATTCATTGTATTATAACATATTCTAACCCAAAATAACTTTATACAATCCATTTACAGCCTCAAAGCATTGGTTGTGGGTTCTTATCCCATTTGGGACCAATTTTCAACAAGTCTTTCTTCATACTTCTAAAGATTCTTCATCCATATCTAGCACTTGTAATCAATCAAATTCATTGTATTATAAAATATTCTAACCAAAAATAACTTTATACAATCCATTTACAGCCTCAAAGCATTGGTTGTGGGTTCTTATCCCATTTGGGACCAAATTTCAACAAGTCTTTCTTCACACTTCTAAACATTCTTCATCCATCTCTAGGACTTGTAATCAATCAAATTCATTGTATTATAACATATTATAACCCAAAATAACCTTTTACAAGCCATTTACTGCCTCAAAGCATTGATTGTGGGTTCTTATCCAATTTGGGACCAGATTTCAATAAGTCTTTCTTCACACTTCTAAACATTCTTCATGCATCTCTAGCACTTGTAATCAATCAAATGCATTGTATTATAACATATTCTAACCCAAAATAACCTTTTACAAGGCATTTACTGCCTCAAAGCAAAGGTTGTGGTTTCTTATCCCATTTGGGACCAAATTTGAATAAGTCTTTCTTCAAGCTTCTAAACATTCTTCATCCATCTCTAGCACTTGTAATCAATCAAATTCATTTTATTATAACATATTCTAACCCAAACTAACTTTAAACAAGCCATTCACTGCCTCAAAGCAATGGTTTTGGGTTCTTATCCCATTTGGGACCAAATATCAACAAGTCTTTCTTCTCACTTCTAAACATTCTTCATGCATCTCTAGCACTTGTAATCAATCAAATTCATTATATTATAACATATTCTAACCTAAAACAACTCTAGACAAGCCATTTACTGCCTCAAAGCAATGGTTGTGGGTTCTTATCCCATTTGGGACCAAATTTGAACAAGTCTTTCTTTACGCTTTTAAACATTCTTCACCCATCTCTAGCACGTGTAATCACTCATATTCAATGTATTTTAACATATTATAACCCAAAATAACTTTGCGCAAGCCAATTACTGCCTCAAAGCAATGGTTGAAGGTTCTTATCTCATTTGGGACCAAATTTCAACAAGTCTTTCTTCATACTTCTAAACATTCTTCATCCATCTCTAGCACTTGTAATCAATCAAATTCATTGTATTATAACATATTCTAACCTGAAACAACACTAGACAAGCTATTTACTGTCTCAAAGCAATGGTTGTGGGTTCTTATCCCATTTGGGACCAAATTTCAACAAGTCTTTCTTCACGCTTCTAAACATTCTTCATCCATCTCTAGCACGTGTAATCACTCATATTCATTGTAATTTAACATATTTTAACCCAAAATAACTTTGTACAAGCCATTTACTGCCTCAAAGCAATGGTTATGGGTTCTTATTCCATTTGGGCCCAAATTTCAACAAGTCTTTCTTCACACTTCTAAACATTCTTCATCCATCTCTAGCACTTGTAATCAATCAAATTCATTGTATTATAACATATTCTAACCCAAAATAACTTTATATAAGCCATTTACTACCTCAAAACAATGATTATGGGTTCTTATCCCATTTGGGACCAAATTTTAATATAATATATTCTAACTGAAAATAACTTTATACAAGCCATTTACTGCCTCAAAACAATGGTTGTCGGTTCTTATCCCATTTGGGACTAAATTCCAACAAGTCTTTCTTCACAGTTCCAAAGATTCTTAATCCATCTCTAGCAGTTGTTCTCAATCAAATTCATTATATTATAACATAGTCTAACCTAAAACAACACTAGACAAGCCATTTACTGCCTCAAAGCAATGGTTGTGGGTTCTTATCCCATTTGTGACAAAATTTCAACATGTCTTTCTTCACACTTCTAAACATTCTACATCCATCTCTAGCACTTGTAATCAATCAAATTCATTGTATTATAACATATTCTAACCTAAAACAACTCTAGACAAGCCATTTACTACCTCAAAGCAATGGTTGTGGGTTCTTATCCCATTTGGGACTAGATTTCAATAAGTCTTTCTTCAGACTTCTAAACATTCTTCATCTATCTCTAGCACTTGTAATCAATCAAATTCATTGTATTATAACATATTCTAACCCAAAATAACTTTATACAATCCATTTACAGCCTCAAAGCATTGGTTGTGGGTTCTTATCCCATTTGGGACCAATTTTCAACAAGTCTTTCTTCATACTTCTAAAGATTCTTCATCCATATCTAGCACTTGTAATCAATCAAATTCATTGTATTATAACATATTCTAACCCAAAATAACTTTATACAAGCCATTTACAGCCTCAAAGCATTGATTGTGGGTTCTTATCCAATTTGGGACCAGATTTCAATTAGTCTTTCTTCACACTTCTAAACATTCTTCATCCATCTCTAGGACTTGTAATCAATCAAATGCATTGTATTATAACATATTCTAACCCAAAATAACCTTTTACAAGCTATTTACTGCCTCAAAGCAATGTTGTGGGTTCTTATCCCATTTGGGACCAGATTTCAATAAGTCTTTCTTCACACTTCTAAACATTCTTTATCCATCTCTAGCACTTGTAATCAATCAAATTCATTGTATTATAACATATTCTAACCAAAAATAACTTTATACAATCCATTTACAGCCTCAAAGCATTGGTTGTGGGTTGTTATCCCATTTGGGACCAAATTTCAACAAGTCTTTCTTCACACTTCTAAACATTCTTCATCCATCTCTAGGACTTGTAATCAATCAAATTCATTGTATTATAACATATTATAACCCAAAATAACCTTTTACAAGCCATTTACTGCCTCAAAGCATTGATTGTGGGTTCTTATCCAATTTGGGACCAGATTTCAATAAGTCTTTCTTCACACTTCTAAACATTCTTCATGCATCTCTAGCACTTGTAATCAATCAAATGCATTGTATTATAACATATTCTAACCCAAAATAACCTTTTACAAGGCATTTACTGCCTCAAAGCAATGGTTGTGGGTTCTTATCCCATTTGGGACCAGATTTAAATAAGTCTTTCTTCACACTTCTAAACATTCTTCATCCATATCTAGCACTTGTAATCAATCAAATTCATTGTATTATAACATATTCTCACTTCAAATAACTTTATAAAAGCCGATTACTGCCTCAAAGCAATGGTTGTAAGTTCTTATCCTCTTTGGGACCAAATTTCAACATGTCTTTCTTCACACTTCTAAACATTCTTCATCCATCTCTAGCACTTGTAATCAATCAAATTCATTGTATTATAACATATTCTAACCTAAAACAACTCTAGACATGCCAGTTACTGCCTCAAAGCAATGGTTGTGGGTTCTTATCCCATTTGGGACCAGATTTGAATAAGTCTTTCTTCACACTTCTAAACATTCTTCATCCATCTCTAGCACTTGTAATCAATCAAATTCATTGTATTATAACATATTCTCACTTCAAATAACTTTATAAAAGCTGATTACTGCCTCAAAACAATGGTTGTAGGTTCTTATCCCATTTGGTACAAAATTTCAACAAGTCTTTCTTCACACTTCTAAATATTCTTCGTCCATCGCTAGCACTTGTAATCAATCAAATACATTGTATTATAACATATTCTAACCCAAAATAATCTTATACAAGCCATTTACTACCTCAAAGCAAAGGTTGTGGTTTCTTATCCCATTTGGGACCAAATTTGAATAAGTCTTTCTTCAAGCTTCTAAACATTCTTCATCCATCTCTAGCAGTTGTTCTCAATCAAATTCATTATATTATAACATAGTCTAACCTAAAACAACACTAGACAAGCCATTTACTGCCTCAAAGCAATGGTTGTGGGTTCTTATCCCATTTGTGACCAAATTTCAACATGTCTTTCTTCACACTTCTAAACATTCTACATCCATCTCTAGCACTTGTAATCAATCAAATTCATTGTATTATAACATATTCTAACTTAAAACAACTCTAGACAAGCCATTTACTACCTCAAAGCAATGGTTGTGGGTTCTTATCCCATTTGGGACTAGATTTCAATAAGTCTTTCTTCAGACTTCTAAACATTCTTCATCTATCTCTAGCACTTGTAATCAATCAAATTCATTGTATTATAACATATTCTAACCCAAAATAACTTTATACAATCCATTTACAGCCTCAAAGCATTGGTTGTGGGTTCTTATCCCATTTGGGACCAATTTTCAACAAGTCTTTCTTCATACTTCTAAAGATTCTTCATCCATATCTAGCACTTGTAATCAATCAAATTCATTGTATTATAACATATTCTAACCAAAAATAACTTTATACAATCCATTTACAGCCTCAAAGCATTGGTTGTGGGTTTTTATCCCATTTGGGACCAAATTTCAACAAGTCTTTCTTCACACTTCTAAACATTCTTCATCCATCTCTAGGACTTGTAATCAATCAAATTCATTGTATTATAACATATTATAACCCAAAATAACCTTTTACAAGCCATTTACTGCCTCAAAGCATTGATTGTGGGTTCTTATCCAATTTGGGACCAGATTTCAATAAGTCTTTCTTCACACTTCTAAACATTCTTCATGCATCTCTAGCACTTGTAATCAATCAAATGCATTGTATTATAACATATTCTAACCCAAAATAACCTTTTACAAGGCATTTACTGCCTCAAAGCAAAGGTTGTGGTTTCTTATCCCATTTGGGACCAAATTTGAATAAGTCTTTCTTCAAGCTTCTAAACATTCTTCATCCATCTCTAGCACTTGTAATCAATCAAATTCATTTTATTATAACATATTCTAACCCAAACTAACTTTAAACAAGCCATTCACTGCCTCAAAGCAATGGTTTTGGGTTCTTATCCCATTTGGGACCAAATATCAACAAGTCTTTCTTCTCACTTCTAAACATTCTTCATGCATCTCTAGCACTTGTAATCAATCAAATTCATTATATTATAACATATTCTAACCTAAAACAACTCTAGACAAGCCATTTACTGCCTCAAAGCAATGGTTGTGGGTTCTTATCCCATTTGGGACCAAATTTGAACAAGTCTTTCTTTACGCTTTTAAACATTCTTCACCCATCTCTAGCACGTGTAATCACTCATATTCAATGTATTTTAACATATTATAACCCAAAATAACTTTGCGCAAGCCAATTACTGCCTCAAAGCAATGGTTGAAGGTTCTTATCTCATTTTGGACCAAATTTCAACAAGTCTTTCTTCATACTTCTAAACATTCTTCATCCATCTCTAGCACTTGTAATCAATCAAATTCATTGTATTATAACATATTCTAACCTGAAACAACACTAGACAAGCTATTTACTGTCTCAAAGCAATGGTTGTGGGTTCTTATCCCATTTGGGACCAAATTTCAACAAGTCTTTCTTCACGCTTCTAAACATTCTTCATCCATCTCTAGCACGTGTAATCACTCATATTCATTGTAATTTAACATATTTTAACCCAAAATAACTTTGTACAAGCCATTTACTGCCTCAAAGCAATGGTTATGGGTTCTTATTCCATTTGGGCCCAAATTTCAACAAGTCTTTCTTCACACTTCTAAACATTCTTCATCCATCTCTAGCACTTGTAATCAATCAAATTCATTGTATTATAACATATTCTAACCCAAAATAACTTTATATAAGCCATTTACTACCTCAAAACAATGATTATGGGTTCTTATCCCATTTGGGACCAAATTTTAATATAATATATTCTAACTGAAAATAACTTTATACAAGCCATTTACCGCCTCAAAACAATGGTTGTCGGTTCTTATCCCATTTGGGACTAAATTCCAACAAGTCTTTCTTCACAGTTCCAAAGATTCTTAATCCATCTCTAGCAGTTGTTCTCAATCAAATTCATTATATTATAACATAGTCTAACCTAAAACAACACTAGACAAGCCATTTACTGCCTCAAAGCAATGGTTGTGGGTTCTTATCCCATTTGTGACAAAATTTCAACATGTCTTTCTTCACACTTCTAAACATTCTACATCCATCTCTAGCACTTGTAATCAATCAAATTCATTGTATTATAACATATTCTAACCTAAAACAACTCTAGACAAGCCATTTACTACCTCAAAGCAATGGTTGTGGGTTCTTATCCCATTTGGGACTATATTTCAATAAGTCTTTCTTCAGACTTCTAAACATTCTTCATCTATCTCTAGCACTTGTAATCAATCAAATTCATTGTATTATAACATATTCTAACCCAAAATAACTTTATACAATCCATTTACAGCCTCAAAGCATTGGTTGTGGGTTCTTATCCCATTTGGGACCAATTTTCAACAAGTCTTTCTTCATACTTCTAAAGATTCTTCATCCATATCTAGCACTTGTAATCAATCAAATTCATTGTATTATAACATATTCTAACCCAAAATAACTTTATACAAGCCATTTACAGCCTCAAAGCATTGATTGTGGGTTCTTATCCAATTTGGGACCAGATTTCAATTAGTCTTTCTTCACACTTCTAAACATTCTTCATCCATCTCTAGGACTTGTAATCAATCAAATGCATTGTATTATAACATATTCTAACCCAAAATAACCTTTTACAAGTTATTTACTGCCTCAAAGCAATGTTGTGGGTTCTTATCCCATTTGGGACCAGATTTCAATAAGTCTTTCTTCACACTTCTAAACATTCTTTATCCATCTCTAGCACTTGTAATCAATCAAATTCATTGTATTATAACATATTCTAACCAAAAATAACTTTATACAATCCATTTACAGCCTCAAAGCATTGGTTGTGGGTTGTTATCCCATTTGGGACCAAATTTCAACAAGTCTTTCTTCACACTTCTAAACATTCTTCATCCATCTCTAGGACTTGTAATCAATCAAATTCATTGTATTATAACATATTATAACCCAAAATAACCTTTTACAAGCCATTTACTGCCTCAAAGCATTGATTGTGGGTTCTTATCCAATTTGGGACCAGATTTCAATAAGTCTTTCTTCACACTTCTAAACATTCTTCATGCATCTCTAGCACTTGTAATCAATCAAATGCATTGTATTATAACATATTCTAACCCAAAATAACCTTTTACAAGGCATTTACTGCCTCAAAGCAATGGTTGTGGGTTCTTATCCCATTTCGGACCAGATTTAAATAAGTCTTTCTTCACACTTCTAAACATTCTTCATCCATCTCTAGCACTTGTAATCAATCAAATTCATTGTATTATAACATATTCTAACCCAAAATAACTTTATACAATCCATTTACAGCCTCAAAGCATTGGTTGTGAGTTCTTATCCCATTTGGGACCAATTTTCAACAAGTCTTTCTTCACACTTCTAAAGATTCTTCATCCATCTCTAGCACTTGTAATCAATCAAATTCATTGTATTATAACATATTCTAACCCAAAATAAGTTTATACAAGCCATTTACAGCCTCAAAGCATTGGTTGTGGGTTCTTATCCAATTTGGGACCAGATTTCAATAAGTCTTTCTTCACACTTCTAAACATTCTTCATCCATCTCTAGCACTTGTAATCAATCAAATTCATTGTATTATAACATATTCTAACCCAAAATAACTTTATACAAGCGATTTACTGCCTCGAAGCATTGGTTTTGGGTTCTTATCCCATTTGGGACCAAATTTCAACATGTCTTTCTTCACACTTCTAAACATTCTACATCCATCTCCAGCACTTGTAATCAATCAAATTCATTGTATTATAACATATTCTAACCTAAAACAACTCTAGACAAGCTATTTACTGCCTCAAAGCAATGGTTGTGGGTTCTTATCCCATTTGGAACCAAATTTGAACAAGTCTTTCTTCACGCTTTTAAACATTCTTCATCCATCTCTAGCACGTGTAATCACTCATATTCAATGTATTTTAACATATTATAACCCAAAATAACTTTGCGCAAGCCATTTACTGCCTCAAAGCAATGGTTGTGGGTTTTTATCCCATTTGGGACCAAATTTCAACATGTCTTTCTTCACACTTCTAAACATTCTTCATCCATCTCTAACACTTGTAATCAATCAAATTCATTGTATTATAACATATTCTAACCTAAAACAACTCTAGACATGCCAGTTACTGCCTCAAAGCAATGGTTGTGGGTTCTTATCCCATTTGGGACAAGATTTGAATAAGTCTTTCTTCACACTTCTAAACATTCTTCATCCATCTCTAGCACTTGTAATCAATCAAATTCATTGTATTATAACATATTCTCACTTCAAATATCTTTATAAAAGCTGATTACTGCCTCAAAACAATGGTTGTAGGTTCTTATCCCATTTGGTACAAAATTTCAACAAGTCTTTCTTCACACTTCTAAATATTCTTCATCCATCGCTAGCACTTGTAATCAATCAAATACATTGTATTATAACATATTCTAACCCAAAATAACCTTATACAAACCATTTACTGCCTCAAAGAAAAGGTTGTGGTTTCTTATCCCATTTGGGACCAGATTTGAATAAGTCTTTCTTCACACTTCTAAACATTCTTCATCCATCTCTAGCACTTGTAATCAATAAAATTCATTGTATTATAACATATTCTCACTTAAAATAACTTTATAAAAGCCGATTACTGCCTCAAAGCAATGGTTGTAGGTTCTTATCCCCTTTGGGACCAAATTTCAACAAGTCTTTTTTCACACTTCTAAACATTCTTCATCCATCTCTAGCACTTGTAGTCAATCAAATTCATTATATTATAACATATTCTAACCCAAAATAACTTTGCACAAGCCATTTACTGCCTCAAAGCAATGGTTGTGGGTTCTTATCCCATTTGGGACCAAATTTGAACAAGTCTTTCTTCACGGTTTTAAACATTCTTCATCCATCTCTAGCACGTGTAATCACTCATATTCAATGTATTTTAACATATTATAACCCAAAATAACTTTGCGCAAGCCAATTACTGCCTCAAAGCAATGGTTAAAGGTTCTTATCTCATTTGGGACCAAATTTCAACAAGTCTTTCTTCACACTTCTAAACATTCTTCATCCATCTCTAGCATTTGTAATCAATCAAATTCATTGTATTATAACATATTCTAACCTGAATCAACTCTAGACAAGCCATTTATTGCCTCAAAGCAATGGTTGCGGGTTCTTATCCCATTTGGGACCAAATTTCAACAAGTGTTTCTTCACGCTTCTAAACATTTTTCATCCATCTCTACCACATGTAATCACTCATATTCATTGTATTTTAACATATTCTAACCCAAAATAACTTTGTACAAGCCATTTACTGCCTCAAAGCATTGTTTGTGTGTTCTTATCCCATTTGGGACAAGATTTCAATAAGTCTTTCTTCACACTTCTAAACATTCTTCATCCATCTCTACCACTTGTAATCAATCAAATTCATTGTATTATAACATATTCTAACCTAAAACAACTCTAGACATGCCAGATACTGCCTCAAAGCAATGGTTGTAGGTTCTTATCCCATTTGGGACCAAATTTCAACAAGTCTTTCTTCACACTTCTAAATATTCTTCATCCATCGCTAGCACTTGTAATCAATCAAATTCATTGTATTATAACATATTCTAACCTAAAACAACTCTAGACAAGCCATTTAGTGCCTCAAAGCAATGGTTGTGGGTTCTTATCCCATTTGGAACCAAATTTGAACAAGTCTTTCTTCACGCTTTTAAACATTCTTCATCCATCTCTAGCACGTGTAATCACTCATATTCAATATATTTTAACATATTATAACCCAAAATAACTTTGCGCAAGCCATTTACTGCCTCAAAGCAATGGTTGTGGGTTTTTATCCCATTTGGGACCAAATTTCAACATGTCTTTCTTCACACTTCTAAACATTCTTCATCCATCTCTAACACTTGTAATCAATCAAATTCATTGTATTATAACATATTCTAACCTAAAACAACTCTAGACATACCAGTTACTGCCTCAAAGCAATGGTTGTGGGTTCTTATCCCATTTGGGACCAGATTTGAATAAGTCTTTCTTCACACTTCTAAACATTCTTCATCCATCTCTAGCACTTGTAATCAATCAAATTCATTGTATTATAACATATTCTCACTTCAAATATCTTTATAAAAGCTGATTACTGCCTCAAAACAATGGTTGTAGGTTCTTATCCCATTTGGTACAAAATTTCAACAAGTCTTTCTTCACACTTCTAAATATTCTTCATCCATCGCTAGCACTTGTAATCAATCAAATACATTGTATTATAACATATTCTAACCTAAAATAACCTTATACAAGCTATTTACTGCCTCAAAGCAAAGGTTGTGGTTTCTTATCCCATTTGGGACCAGATTTGAATAAGTCTTTCTTCACACTTCTAAACATTCTTCATCCATCTCTAGCACTTATAATCAATCAAATTCATTGTATTATAACATATTCTCACTTAAAATAACTTTATAAAAGCCGATTACTGCCTCAAAGCAATGGTTGTAGGTTCTTATCCCCTTTGGGACCAAATTTTAACAAGTCTTTTTTCACACTTCTAAACATTCTTCATCCATCTCTAGCACTTGTAGTCAATCAAATTCATTATATTATAACATATTCTAACCCAAAATAACTTTATATAAGCCATTTACTGCCTCAAAGCAATGGTTGTGGGTTCTTATCCCATTTGGGACCAAATTTCAACAAGTCTTTCTTCACACTTCTAAATATTTTTCATCCATCGCTAGCACTTGTAATCAATCAAATTTATTATATTATAACATATTCTAACCTAAAACAACTCTAGACAAGCCATTTACTGCCTCAAAGCAATGGTTGTGGGTTCTTATCCCATTTGGGACCAAATTTGAACAAGTCTTTCTTCACGGTTTTAAACATTCTTCATCCATCTCTAGCACGTGTAATCACTCATATTCAATGTATTTTAACATATTATAACCCAAAATAACTTTGCGCAAGCCAATTACTGCCTCAAAGCAATGGTTGAAGGTTCTTATCTCATTTGGGACCAAATTTCAACAAGTCTTTCTTCACACTTCTAAACATTCTTCATCCATCTCTAGCACTTGTAATCAATCAAATTCATTGTATTATAACATATTCTAACCTGAATCAACTCTAGACAAGCGATTTATTGCCTCAAAGCAATGGTTGCGGGTTCTTATCCCATTTGGGACCAAATTTCAACAAGGGTTTCTTCACGCTTCTAAACATTTTTCATCCATCTCTACCACATGTAATCACTCATATTCATTGTATTTTAACATATTTTAACCCAAAATAACTTTGTACAAGCCATTTACTGCCTCAAAGCATTGGTTATGGGTTCTTATTCCATTTGGGCCCAAATTTCAACAAGTCTTTCTTCACAGTTCTAAAGATTCTTCATCCATCTCTAGCACTTGTAATCAATAAAATTAATTGTATAGTAACATATTCTAACCCAAAATAACTTTATACAAGCCAAATTTCAACATGTCTTTCTTCACACTTCTAAACATTCTTCATCCATCTCTAGCACTTGTAATCAATCAAATTCATTGTATTATAACATATTCTAACCAAAAATAGCTTTATATAAGCCATTTACTACCTCAAAGCAATGATTATGGGTTCTTATCCCATTTGGGACCAAATCGTAATATAATATATTCTAACTGAAAATAACTTTATACAAGCCATTTACCGCCTCAAAACAATGGTTGTCAGTTCTTATCCCATTTGGGACCAAATTCCAACAAGTCTTTCTTCATAGTTCAAAAGATTCTTAATCCATCTCTAGCAGTTGTTCTCAATCAAATTCATTATATTATAACATAGTCTAACCTAAAACAACACTAGACAAGCCATTTACTGCCTCAAAGCAATGGTTGTGGGTTCTTATCCTATTTGTGACCAAATTTCAACATGTCTTTCTTCACACTTCTAAACATTCTACATCCATCTCTAGCACTTGTAATCAATCAAATTCATTGTATTATAACATATTCTAACCTAAAACAACTCTAGACAAGCCATTTACTGCCTCAAAGCAATGGTTGTGGGTTCTTATCTCATTTGGGACCAAATTTGAACAAGTCTTTCTTCACGCTTTTAAACATTCTTCATCCATCTCTAGCACGTGTAATCACTCATATTCATTGTATTTTAACATATTCTAACCCAAAATAACTTTGCACAAGCCATTTACTGCCTCAAAGCAATGGTTGTGGGTTCTTATCCCATTTGGGCCCAAATTTTAACAAATATTTCTTCACACTTCAAAACATTCTTCATCCATCTCTAGCACTTGTAATCAATCAAATTCATTGTATTATAACATATTCTCACTTCAAATAACTTTATAAAATCCGATCACTGCCTCAAAGCAACGGTTGTAGGTTCTTATCCCATTTGGGACCAAATTTCAACATGTCTTTCTTCACACTTCTAAACATTCTTCATCCATCGCTAGCACTTGTAATCAATCAAATTCATTGTATTATAACATATTCTAACCTGAAACAACTCTAGACAAGCCATTTACTGTCTCAAAGCAATGGTTGTGGGTTCTTATCCCATTTGGGACCAAATTTTAACTAATATTTCTTCACACTTCAAAACATTCGTCATCCATCTCTAGCACTTGTAATCAATCAAATTCATTGTATTATAACATATTCTAACCTGGAACAACTCTAGACAAGCCATTTACTGTCTCAAAGCAATGGTTGTGTGTTCTTATCCCATTTGGGACCAAATTTCAACAAGTCTTTCTTCACGCTTCTAAACATTCTTCATCCATCTCTAGCACGTGTAATCACTCATATTCATTGATTTAACATATTCTAACCCAAAATAACTTTGTACAAACCATTTACTGCCTCAAAGTAATGGTTATGGGTTCTTTTCCCATTTGGGCTCAAATTTCAACAAGTCTTTCTGCACACTTCTAAACATTCTTCATCCATCTCTAGCACTTGTAATCAATCAAATTCATTGTATAATAACATATTCTCACTCAAAATAACTTTATAAAAGCCGATTACTGCCTCAAAGCAATGGTTGTAGGTTCTTATCCCCTTTGGGACCAAATTTCAACAAGTCTTTCTTCACACTTCTAAACATTCTTCATCCATCTCTAGCACTTGTAATCAATCAAATTCATTATATTATAACATATTCTAACCCAAAATAACTTTATATAAGCCATTTACTGCCTCAAAGCAATGGTTGTGGGTTCTTATCCTATTTGGGACCAAATTTCAACATGTCTTTCTTCACACTTCTATACATTCTTTATCCATCTCTAGCACTTATAATCAATCAAATTCATTGTATTATAATATATTCTAATCCTAAATAACTTTATACAAGCCATTTACTGTCTCTAAGCAATGGTTGTGGGTTATTATCCCATTTGAGACCAAATTTCAACAAGTCTTTCTTCACACTTCTAAACATTCTTCATCCATCTCTTGCACTTAATCAATCAAATTCATTGTATTATAAAATTTTCTCACTTCAAATAAATTTATAAAATTCAATTACTGCCTCAAAGCAATGGTTGAAGGTTCTTATCTCATTTGGGACCAAATTTCAACAAGTCTTTCTTCACACTTCTAAACATTCTTCATCCATCTCTAACACTTGTAATCAATCAAATTCATTGTATTATAACATATTCTAACCTGAAACAACTCTAGACAAGCCTTTTACTGCCTCAAAGCAATGGTTGCGGGTTCTTATCCCATTTGGGACCAAATTTCAACAAGTGTTTCTTCGCGCTTCTAAACATTCTTCATCCATCTCTAGCACATGTAATCACTCATATTCATTGTATTTTAACATATTTTAACCCAAAATAACTTTGTACAAGTCATTTACTGCCTCAAAGCAATGGTATGGGTTCTTATTCCATTTGGGCCCAAATTTCAACAAGTCTTTCTTCACACTTCTAAACATTCTTCAACCATCTCTAGCACTTGTAATCAATCAAATTCATTGTATTATAACATATTCTATCCGAAAATAACTTTATATAAGCCATTTACTACCTCAAAGCAATGGTTATGGGTTCTTATAATATTTGGGACCAAATTTCAAAAAGTGTTTCTTCACACTTCTATACATTCTTTATCCATCTCTAGCACTTATAATCAATCAAATTCATTGTATTATAACATATTCTCACTTCAAATAACTTTATAAAAGCCGATCACTGCCTCAAAGCAATGGTTGTAGGTTCTTATCCCATTTGGGACCAAATTTCAACAAGTCTTTCTTCACACTTCTAAATATTCTTCATCCATCGCTAGCACTTGTAATCAATCAAATTCATTGTATTATAACATATTCTAACCTAAAACAACTCTAGACAAGCCATTTACTGCCTCAAAGCAATGGTTGTGGGTTCTTATCCCATTTGGAACCAAATTTGAACAAGTCTTTCTTCACGCTTTTAAACATTCTTCATCCATCTCTAGCACGTGTAATCACTCATATTCAATGTATTTTAACATATTATAACCCAAAATAACTTTGCGTAAGCCATTTACTGCCTCAAAGCAATGGTTGTGGGTTTTTATCCCATTTGGGACCAAATTTCAACATGTCTTTCTTCACACTTCTAAACATTCTTCATCCATCTCTAACACTTGTAATCAATCAAATTCATTGTATTATAACATATTCTAACCTAAAACAACTCTAGACATGCCAGTTACTGCCTCAAAGCAATGGTTGTGGGTTCTTATCCCATTTGGGACCAGATTTGAATAAGTCTTTCTTCACACTTCTAAACATTCTTCATCCATCTCTAGCACTTGTAATCAATCAAATTCATTGTATTATAACATATTCTCACTTCAAATATCTTTATAAAAGCTGATTACTGCCTCAAAACAATGGTTGTTGGTTCTTATCCCATTTGGTACAAAATTTCAACAAGTCTTTCTTCACACTTCTAAATATTCTTCATCCATCGCTAGCACTTGTAATCAATCAAATTCATTGTATTATAACATATTCTAACCTAAAACAACTCTAGACAAAGCATTTACTGCCTCAAAGCAATGGTTGTGGGTCTTATCCCATTTGGGCCCAAATTTTAACTAATATTTCTTCACACTTCAAAACATTCGTCATCCATCTCTAGCACTTGTAATCAATCAAATTCATTGTATTATAACATATTCTAACCTGAAACAACTCTAGACAAGCCATTTACTGTCTCAAAGCAATGGTTGTGTGTTCTTATCCCATTTGGGACCAAATTTCAACAAGTCTTTCTTCACGCTTCTAAACATTCTTCATCCATCTCTAGCACGTGTAATCACTCATATTCATTGATTTAACATATTCTAACCCAAAATAACTTTGTACAAACCATTTACTGCCTCAAAGTAATGGTTATGGGTTCTTTTCCCATTTGGGCTCAAATTTCAACAAGTCTTTCTACACACTTCTAAACATTCTTCATCCATCTCTAGCACTTGTAATCAATCAAATTCATTGTATTATAACATATTCTCACTCAAAATAACTTTATAAAAGCCGATTACTGCCTCAAAGCAATGGTTGTAGGTTCTTATCCCCTTTGGGACCAAATTTCAACAAGTCTTTCTTCACACTTCTAAACATTCTTCATCCATCTCTAGCACTTGTAATCAATCAAATTCATTATATTATAACATATTCTAACCCAAAATAACTTTATATAAGCCATTTACTGCCTCAAAGCAATGGTTGTGGGTTCTTATCCTATTTGGGACCAAATTTCAACATGTCTTTCTTCACACTTCTATACATTCTTTATCCATCTCTAGCACTTATAATCAATCAAATTCATTGTATTATAATATATTCTAATCCTAAATAACTTTATACAAGCCATTTACTGTCTCTAAGCAATGGTTGTGGGTTATTATCCCATTTGAGACCAAATTTCAACAAGTCTTTCTTCACACTTCTAAACATTCTTCATCCATCTCTTGCACTTAATCAATCAAATTCATTGTATTATAAAATTTTCTCACTTCAAATAAATTTATAAAATTCAATTACTGCCTCAAAGCAATGGTTGAAGGTTCTTATCTCATTTGGGACCAAATTTCAACAAGTCTTTCTTCACACTTCTAAACATTCTTCATCCATCTCTAACACTTGTAATCAATCAAATTCATTGTATTATAACATATTCTAACCTGAAACAACTCTAGACAAGCCTTTTACTGCCTCAAAGCAATGGTTGCGGGTTCTTATCCCATTTGGGACCAAATTTCAACAAGTGTTTCTTCGCGCTTCTAAACATTCTTCATCCATCTCTAGCACATGTAATCACTCATATTCATTGTATTTTAACATATTTTAACCCAAAATAACTTTGTACAAGTCATTTACTGCCTCAAAGCAATGGTATGGGTTCTTATTCCATTTGGGCCCAAATTTCAACAAGTCTTTCTTCACACTTCTAAACATTCTTCAACCATCTCTAGCACTTGTAATCAATCAAATTCATTGTATTATAACATATTCTATCCGAAAATAACTTTATATAAGCCATTTACTACCTCAAAGCAATGGTTATGGGTTCTTATCCCATTTGGGACCAAATTTCAAAAAGTGTTTCTTCACACTTCTATACATTCTTTATCCATCTCTAGCACTTATAATCAATCAAATTCATTGTATTATAACATATTCTCACTTCAAATAACTTTATAAAAGCCGATCACTGCCTCAAAGCAATGGTTGTAGGTTCTTATCCCATTTGGGACCAAATTTCAACAAGTCTTTCTTCACACTTCTAAATATTCTTCATCCATCGCTAGCACTTGTAATCAATCAAATTCATTGTATTATAACATATTCTAACCTAAAACAACTCTAGACAAGCCATTTACTGCCTCAAAGCAATGGTTGTGGGTTCTTATCCCATTTGGAACCAAATTTGAACAAGTCTTTCTTCACGCTTTTAAACATTCTTCATCCATCTCTAGCACGTGTAATCACTCATATTCAATGTATTTTAACATATTATAACCCAAAATAACTTTGCGTAAGCCATTTACTGCCTCAAAGCAATGGTTGTGGGTTTTTATCCCATTTGGGACCAAATTTCAACATGTCTTTCTTCACACTTCTAAACATTCTTCATCCATCTCTAACACTTGTAATCAATCAAATTCATTGTATTATAACATATTCTAACCTAAAACAACTCTAGACATGCCAGTTACTGCCTCAAAGCAATGGTTGTGGGTTCTTATCCCATTTGGGACCAGATTTGAATAAGTCTTTCTTCACACTTCTAAACATTCTTCATCCATCTCTAGCACTTGTAATCAATCAAATTCATTGTATTATAACATATTCTCACTTCAAATATCTTTATAAAAGCTGATTACTGCCTCAAAACAATGGTTGTTGGTTCTTATCCCATTTGGTACAAAATTTCAACAAGTCTTTCTTCACACTTCTAAATATTCTTCATCCATCGCTAGCACTTGTAATCAATCAAATTCATTGTATTATAACATATTCTAACCTAAAACAACTCTAGACAAAGCATTTACTGCCTCAAAGCAATGGTTGTGGGTCTTACCCCATTTGGGCCCAAATTTTAACTAATATTTCTTCACACTTCAAAACATTCGTCATCCATCTCTAGCACTTGTAATCAATCAAATTAATTGTATTATAACATATTCTAACCTGAAACAACTCTAGACAAGCCATTTACTGTCTCAAAGCAATGGTTGTGGGTTCTTATCCCATTTGGGACCAAATTTCAACAAGTCTTTCTTCACGCTTCTAAACATTCTTCATCCATCTCTAGCACGTGTAATCACTCATATTCATTGATTTAACATATTCTAACCCAAAATAACTTTGTACAAACCATTTACTGCCTCAAAGTAATGGTTATGGGTTCTTTTCCCATTTGGGCTCAAATTTCAACAAGTCTTTCTGCACACTTCTAAACATTCTTCATCCATCTCTAGCACTTGTAATCAATCAAATTCATTGTATTATAACATATTCTCACTCAAAATAACTTTATAAAAGCCGATTACTGCCTCAAAGCAATGGTTGTAGGTTCTTATCCCCTTTGGGACCAAATTTCAACAAGTCTTTCTTCACACTTCTAAACATTCTTCATCCATCTCTAGCACTTGTAATCAATCAAATTCATTATATTATAACATATTCTAACCCAAAATAACTTTATATAAGCCATTTACTGCCTCAAAGCAATGGTTGTGGGTTCTTATCCTATTTGGGACCAAATTTCAACATGTCTTTCTTCACACTTCTATACATTCTTTATCCATCTCTAGCACTTATAATCAATCAAATTCATTGTATTATAATATATTCTAATCCTAAATAACTTTATACAAGCCATTTACTGTCTCTAAGCAATGGTTGTGGGTTATTATCCCATTTGAGACCAAATTTCAACAAGTCTTTCTTCACACTTCTAAACATTCTTCATCCATCTCTTGCACTTGTAATCAATCAAATTCATTGTATTATAAAATTTTCTCACTTCAAATAAATTTATAAAATTCAATTACTGCCTCAAAGCAATGGTTGAAGGTTCTTATCTCATTTGGGACCAAATTTCAACAAGTCTTTCTTCACACTTCTAAACATTCTTCATCCATCTCTAACACTTGTAATCAATCAAATTCATTGTATTATAACATATTCTAACCTGAAACAACTCTAGACAAGCCTTTTACTGCCTCAAAGCAATGGTTGCGGGTTCTTATCCCATTTGGGACCAAATTTCAACAAGTGTTTCTTCACGCTTCTAAACATTCTTCATCCATCTCTACCACATGTAATCACTCATATTCATTGTATTTTAATATATTCTAACCCAAAATAACTTTGTACAAGCCATTTACTGCCTCAAAGCAATGGTTATGTGTTCTTATTCCATTTGGGCCTAAATTTCAACAAGTTTTTCTTCACACTTCTAAACATTCTTCATCCATCTCTAGCACTTGTAATCAATCAAATTCATTGTATTATAACATATTCTAACCCAAAATAACTTTATATAAGCCATTTACTACCTCAAAGCAATGGTTGTGGGTTCTTATCCCATTTGGGAACAAATTTCAAAAAGTGTTTCTTCACACTTCTATACATTCTTTATCCATCTCTAGCACTTATAATCAATCAAATTCATTGTATTATAACATATTCTAACCTGAAACAATTCTAGACAAGCCTTTTACTGCCTCAAAGCAATGGTTGCCGGTTCTTATCCCATTTGGGACCAAATTTCAACAAGTGTTTCTTCACGCTTCTAAACATTCTTCATCCATCTCTACCACATGTAATCATTCATATTCATTGTATTTTAATATATCCTAACCCAAAATAACTTTGTACAAGCCATTTACTGTCTCAAAGCAATGGTTATGTGTTCTTATTCCATTTGGGCCTAAATTTCAACAAGTTTTTCTTCACACTTCTAAACATTCTTCATCCATCTCTAGCACTTGTAATCACTCATATTCATTGTATTTTAACATATTTTAACCCAAAATAACTTTGTACAAGTCATTTACTGCCTCAAAGCAATGGTATGGGTTCTTATTCCATTTGGGCCCAAATTTCAACAAGTCTTTCTTCACACTTCTAAACATTCTTCAACCATCTCTAGCACTTGTAATCAATCAAATTCATTGTATTATAACATATTCTATCCGAAAATAACTTTATATAAGCCATTTACTACCTCAAAGCAATGGTTATGGGTTCTTATCCCATTTGGGACCAAATTTCAAAAAGTGTTTCTTCACACTTCTATACATTCTTTATCCATCTCTAGCACTTATAATCAATCAAATTCATTGTATTATAACATATTCTCACTTCAAATAACTTTATAAAAGCCGATCACTGCCTCAAAGCAATGGTTGTAGGTTCTTATCCCATTTGGGACCAAATTTCAACAAGTCTTTCTTCACACTTCTAAATATTCTTCATCCATCGCTAGCACTTGTAATCAATCAAATTCATTGTATTATAACATATTCTAACCTAAAACAACTCTAGACAAGCCATTTACTGCCTCAAAGCAATGGTTGTGGGTTCTTATCCCATTTGGAACCAAATTTGAACAAGTCTTTCTTCACGCTTTTAAACATTCTTCATCCATCTCTAGCACGTGTAATCACTCATATTCAATGTATTTTAACATATTATAACCCAAAATAACTTTGCGTAAGCCATTTACTGCCTCAAAGCAATGGTTGTGGGTTTTTATCCCATTTGGGACCAAATTTCAACATGTCTTTCTTCACACTTCTAAACATTCTTCATCCATCTCTAACACTTGTAATCAATCAAATTCATTGTATTATAACATATTCTAACCTAAAACAACTCTAGACATGCCAGTTACTGCCTCAAAGCAATGGTTGTGGGTTCTTATCCCATTTGGGACCAGATTTGAATAAGTCTTTCTTCACACTTCTAAACATTCTTCATCCATCTCTAGCACTTGTAATCAATCAAATTCATTGTATTATAACATATTCTCACTTCAAATATCTTTATAAAAGCTGATTACTGCCTCAAAACAATGGTTGTTGGTTCTTATCCCATTTGGTACAAAATTTCAACAAGTCTTTCTTCACACTTCTAAATATTCTTCATCCATCGCTAGCACTTGTAATCAATCAAATTCATTGTATTATAACATATTCTAACCTAAAACAACTCTAGACAAAGCATTTACTGCCTCAAAGCAATGGTTGTGGGTCTTACCCCATTTGGGCCCAAATTTTAACTAATATTTCTTCACACTTCAAAACATTCGTCATCCATCTCTAGCACTTGTAATCAATCAAATTAATTGTATTATAACATATTCTAACCTGAAACAACTCTAGACAAGCCATTTACTGTCTCAAAGCAATGGTTGTGGGTTCTTATCCCATTTGGGACCAAATTTCAACAAGTCTTTCTTCACGCTTCTAAACATTCTTCATCCATCTCTAGCACGTGTAATCACTCATATTCATTGATTTAACATATTCTAACCCAAAATAACTTTGTACAAACCATTTACTGCCTCAAAGTAATGGTTATGGGTTCTTTTCCCATTTGGGCTCAAATTTCAACAAGTCTTTCTGCACACTTCTAAACATTCTTCATCCATCTCTAGCACTTGTAATCAATCAAATTCATTGTATTATAACATATTCTCACTCAAAATAACTTTATAAAAGCCGATTACTGCCTCAAAGCAATGGTTGTAGGTTCTTATCCCCTTTGGGACCAAATTTCAACAAGTCTTTCTTCACACTTCTAAACATTCTTCATCCATCTCTAGCACTTGTAATCAATCAAATTCATTATATTATAACATATTCTAACCCAAAATAACTTTATATAAGCCATTTACTGCCTCAAAGCAATGGTTGTGGGTTCTTATCCTATTTGAGACCAAATTTCAACATGTCTTTCTTCACACTTCTATACATTCTTTATCCATCTCTAGCACTTATAATCAATCAAATTCATTGTATTATAATATATTCTAATCCTAAATAACTTTATACAAGCCATTTACTGTCTCTAAGCAATGGTTGTGGGTTATTATCCCATTTGAGACCAAATTTCAACAAGTCTTTCTTCACACTTCTAAACATTCTTCATCCATCTCTTGCACTTGTAATCAATCAAATTCATTGTATTATAAAATTTTCTCACTTCAAATAAATTTATAAAATTCAATTACTGCCTCAAAGCAATGGTTGAAGGTTCTTATCTCATTTGGGACCAAATTTCAACAAGTCTTTCTTCACACTTCTAAACATTCTTCATCCATCTCTAACACTTGTAATCAATCAAATTCATTGTATTATAACATATTCTAACCTGAAACAACTCTAGACAAGCCTTTTACTGCCTCAAAGCAATGGTTGCGGGTTCTTATCCCATTTGGGACCAAATTTCAACAAGTGTTTCTTCACGCTTCTAAACATTCTTCATCCATCTCTACCACATGTAATCACTCATATTCATTGTATTTTAATATATTCTAACCCAAAATAACTTTGTACAAGCCATTTACTGCCTCAAAGCAATGGTTATGTGTTCTTATTCCATTTGGGCCTAAATTTCAACAAGTTTTTCTTCACACTTCTAAACATTCTTCATCCATCTCTAGCACTTGTAATCAATCAAATTCATTGTATTATAACATATTCTAACCCAAAATAACTTTATATAAGCCATTTACTACCTCAAAGCAATGGTTGTGGGTTCTTATCCCATTTGGGACCAAATTTCAAAAAGTGTTTCTTCACACTTCTATACATTCTTTATCCATCTCTAGCACTTATAATCAATCAAATTCATTGTATTATAACATATTCTAACCTGAAACAACTCTAGACAAGCCTTTTACTGCCTCAAAGCAATGGTTGCCGGTTCTTATCCCATTTGGGACCAAATTTCAACAAGTGTTTCTTCACGCTTCTAAACATTCTTCATCCATCTCTACCACATGTAATCATTCATATTCATTGTATTTTAATATATCCTAACCCAAAATAACTTTGTACAAGCCATTTACTGCCTCAAAGCAATGGTTATGTGTTCTTATTCCATTTGGGCCTAAATTTCAACATGTCTTTCTTCACACTTCTATACATTCTTTATCCATCTCTAGCACTTATAATCAATCAAATTCATTGTATTATAATATATTCTAATCCTAAATAACTTTATACAAGCCATTTACTGTCTCTAAGCAATGGTTGTGGGTTATTATCCCATTTGAGACCAAATTTCAACAAGTCTTTCTTCACACTTCTAAACATTCTTCATCCATCTCTTGCACTTGTAATCAATCAAATTCATTGTATTATAAAATTTTCTCACTTCAAATAAATTTATAAAATTCAATTACTGCCTCAAAGCAATGGTTGAAGGTTCTTATCTCATTTGGGACCAAATTTCAACAAGTCTTTCTTCACACTTCTAAACATTCTTCATCCATCTCTAACACTTGTAATCAATCAAATTCATTGTATTATAACATATTCTAACCTGAAACAACTCTAGACAAGCCTTTTACTGCCTCAAAGCAATGGTTGCGGGTTCTTATCCCATTTGGGACCAAATTTCAACAAGTGTTTCTTCACGCTTCTAAACATTCTTCATCCATCTCTACCACATGTAATCACTCATATTCATTGTATTTTAATATATTCTAACCCAAAATAACTTTGTACAAGCCATTTACTGCCTCAAAGCAATGGTTATGTGTTCTTATTCCATTTGGGCCTAAATTTCAACAAGTTTTTCTTCACACTTCTAAACATTCTTCATCCATCTCTAGCACTTGTAATCAATCAAATTCATTGTATTATAACATATTCTAACCCAAAATAACTTTATATAAGCCATTTACTACCTCAAAGCAATGGTTGTGGGTTCTTATCCCATTTGGGAACAAATTTCAAAAAGTGTTTCTTCACACTTCTATACATTCTTTATCCATCTCTAGCACTTATAATCAATCAAATTCATTGTATTATAACATATTCTAACCTGAAACAACTCTAGACAAGCCTTTTACTGCCTCAAAGCAATGGTTGCCGGTTCTTATCCCATTTGGGACCAAATTTCAACAAGTGTTTCTTCACGCTTCTAAACATTCTTCATCCATCTCTACCACATGTAATCATTCATATTCATTGTATTTTAATATATCCTAACCCAAAATAACTTTGTACAAGCCATTTACTGTCTCAAAGCAATGGTTATGTGTTCTTATTCCATTTGGGCCTAAATTTCAACAAGTTTTTCTTCACACTTCTAAACATTCTTCATCCATCTCTAGCACTTGTAATCAATCAAATTCATTGTATTATAACATATTCTAACCCAAAATAACTTTATATAAGCCATTTACTACCTCAAAGCAATGATTGTGGGTTCTTATCCCATTTGGGACCAAATTTCAAAAAGTGTTTCTTCACACTTCTATACATTCTTTATCCATCTCTAGCACTTATAATCAATCAAATTCATTGTATTATAACATATTCTCACTTCAAATAACTTTATAAAAGCCGATCACTGCCTCAAAACAATGGTTGTCGGTTCTTATGCCATTTGGGACCAAATTTCAACAAGTCTTTCTTCACACTTCAAAACATTCTTCATCCATCGCTAGCACTTGTAATCAATCAAATTCATTGTATTATAACATATTCTAACCTAAAACAACTCTAGACAAGCCATTTACTGCCTCAAAGCAATGGTTGTGGGTTCTTATCCCATTTGGAACCAAATTTGAACAAGTCTTTCTTCACGCTTTTAAACATTCTTCATCCATCTCTAGCACGTGTAATCACTCATATTCAATGTATTTTAACATATTCTCACTCAAAATAACTTTGTACAAACCATTTACTGCCTCAAAGTAATGGTTATGGGTTCTTTTCCCATTTGGGCTCAAATTTCAACAAGTCTTTCTGCACACTTCTAAACATTCTTCATCCATCTCTAGCACTTGTAATCAATCAAATTCATTGTATTATAACATATTCTCACTCAAAATAACTTTATAAAAGCCGATTACTGCCTCAAAGCAATGGTTGTAGGTTCTTATCCCCTTTGGGACCAAATTTCAACAAGTCTTTCTTCACACTTCTAAACATTCTTCATCCATCTCTAGCACTTGTAATCAATCAAATTCATTATATTATAACATATTTTAACCCAAAATAACTTTATATAAGCCATTTACAGCCTCAAAGCAATGGTTGTGGGTTCTTATCCTATTTGGGACCAAATTTCAACATGTCTTTCTTCACACTTCTATACATTCTTTATCCATCTCTAGCACTTATAATCAATCAAATTCATTGTATTATAATATATTCTAATCCTAAATAACTTTATACAAGCCATTTACTGTCTCTAAGCAATGCTTGTGGGTTCTTATCCCATTTGAGACCAAATTTCAACAAGTCTTTCTTCACACTTCTAAACATTCTTCATCCATCTCTTGCACTTGTAATCAATCAAATTCATTGTATTATAAAATTTTCTCACTTCAAATAAATTTATAAAATTCAATTACTGCCTCAAAGCAATGGTTGAAGGTTCTTATCTCATTTGGGACCAAATTTCAACAAGTCTTTCTTCACACTTCTAAACATTCTTCATCCATCTCTAGCACTTGTAATCAATCAAATTTATTGTATTATAACATATTCTAACCCAAAATAACATTATATAAGCCATTTACTACCTCAAAGAAATGGTTATGGGTTCTTATCCCATTTGGGACCAAATTTCAACAAGTTTTTCTTCACACTTCTATTCATTCTTTATCCATCTCTAGCACTTATAATCAATCAAATTCATTGTATTATAATATATTCTAACCCAAAATAACTCTAGAAAAGCCATTTACTGCCTCAAAACAATGGTTGTCGGTTCTTATCCCATTTTGGACCAAATTCCAACAAGTCTTTCTTCACACTTCTATACGTTCTTTATCCATCTCTAGCACTTATAATCAATCAAATTCATTGTAATATAATATATTCTAACCGAAAATAACTTTATACAAGCCATTTACCGCCTCAAAACAATGGTTGTCGGTTCTTATCCCATTTGGGACCAAATTCCAACAAGTCTTTCTTCACACTTCTAAACATTCTTCATCCATCTCTAACACTTGTAATCAATCAAATTTATTGTATTATAACATATTCTAACCTGAAACAACTCTAGGCAAGCCTTTTACTGCCTCAAAGCAATGGTTGCGGGTTCTTATCCCATTTGGGACCAAATTTCAACAAGTGTTTCTTCGCGCTTCTAAACATTCTTCATCCATCTCTAGCACATGTTATCACTCATATTCATTGTATTTTAACATATTCGAACCCAAAATAACTTTGTACAAGCCATTTACTGCCTCAAAGCAATGGTTATGGTCTTATTCCATTTGGACCCAAATTTCAACAAGTCTTTCTTCACACTTCTAAACATTCTTCATCCATCTTTAGCACTTGTAATCAATCAAATTCATTGTATTATAACATATTCTAACCCAAAATAACTTTATATAAGCCATTTACTACCTCAAAGCAATGGTTATGGGTTCTTATCCCATTTGGGACCAAATTTCAAAAAGTGTTTCTTCACACTTCTATACATTCTTTATCCATCTCTAGCACTTATAATCAATCAAATTCATTGTTTTATAATATATTCTAACCCAAAATAACTTTATACAAGTCATTTACTGCCTCAAAGCAATGGTTGAAGGTTCTTATCTCATTTGGGACCAAATTTCAACAAGTCTTTCTTCACAGTTCTCAACATTCTTCATCCATCTCTAACACTTGTAATCAATCAAATTCATTGTATTATAACATATTCTAACCTGAAACAACTCTAAACAAGCCATTTACTGCCTCAAAGCAATGGTTGCGGGTTCTTATCCCATTTGGGACCAAATTTCAACAAGTGTTTCTTCACGCTTCTAAACATTCTTCATCCATCTCTACCACATGTAATCACTTATATTCATTGTATTTTAACATATTCTAACCCAAAATAACTTTGTACAAGCCATTTACTGCCTCAAAGCAATGCTTATGGGTTCTTATTCCATTTGGACCCAAATTTCAACAAGTGTTTCTTCACGCTTCTAAACATTCTTCATCCATCTCTACCACATGTAATCACTCATATTCATTGTATTTTAACATATTTTAACCCAAAATAACTTTGTACAAGCCATTTACTGCCTCAAAGCAATGGTTATGGGTTCTTATTCCATTTGGGCCCAAATTTCAACAAGTCTTTCTTCACACTTCTTAACATTCTTCATCCATCTCTAGCACTTGTAATCAATCAAATTCATTGTATTATAACATATTCTAACCCAAAATAACTTTATATAAGCCATTTACTACCTCAAAGCAATGGTTATGGGTTCTTATCCCATTTGGGACCAAATTTCAAAAAGTGTTTCTTCACACTTCTATACATTATTTATCCATCTCTAGCACTTATAATCAATCAAATTCATTGTTTTATAATATATTCTAACCCAAAATAACTTTATACAAGTCATTTACTGCCTCAAAACAATGATTGTCGGTTCTTATCCCATTTTGGACCAAATTCCAACAAGTCTTTCTTCACAATTCAAAACATTCTTCATCCATCTCTAGCACTTGTAATCAATCAAATTCATTATATTATAACATATTATAACCCAAAGTAACATTATATAAGCCATTTACTACCTCAAAGCAATGGTTATGAGTTCTTATCCCATTTCGGACCAAATTTCAACAAGTGTTTCTTCACACTTCTATACATTCTTTATCCATCTCTAGCACTTATAATCAATCAAATTCATTTTATTATAATATATTCTAACCCAAAATAACTCTAGACAAGCCATTTACTGCCTCAAAACAATGGTTGTCGGTTCTTATCCCATTTTGGACCAAATTCCAACAAGTCTTTCTTCACACTTCTATACGTTCTTTATCCATCTCAAGCACTTATAATCAATCAAATTCATTGTATTATAATTTATGCTAACCGAAAATTACTTTGTACAAGCCGATTATTTATGCTAACCGAAAATTACTTTATAAAAGCCGATTATTGCCTCAAAGCAATGGTTGTAGGTTCTTATCCCCTTTGGGACCAAATTTCAACAAGCCTTTCTTCACACTTCTAAACATTCTTCATCCATCTCTAGCACTTGTAATCAATCAAATTCATTGTATTATAACATATTCTCACTTAAAATAACTTTATAAAAGCCGATTACTGCCTCAAAGCAATGGTTGTAGGTTCTTATCCCCTTTGGGACCAAATTTCAACAAGCCTTTCTTCACACTTCCAAACATTCTTCATCCATCGCTAGCACTTGTAATCAATCAAATTCATTATATTATAACATATTCTAACCCAAAATAACTTTATATAAGCCATTTACTGCCTCAAAGCAATGGTTGTGGGTTCTTATCCCATTTGGGACTAAATTTCAACAAGTGTTTCTTCACACTTCTATACATTCTTTATCCATCTCTAGCACTTATAATCAATCAAATTCATTTTATTATAATATATTCTAACCCAAAATAACTCTAGACAAGACATTTACTGCCTCAAAACAATGGTTGTCGGTTCTTATCCCATTTGGGACCAAATTTGAACAAGTCTTTCTTCACGATTTTAAACAATCTTCATCCATCTCTAGCACGTGTAATCACTCATATTCATTGTATTTTAACATATTCTAACCCAAAATAACTTTATATAAGCTATTTACTGCCTCAAAGCAATGGTTGTGGGTTCTTATCCCATTTGGGACCAAATTTCAACAAGTGTTTCTTCACACTTCTATACATTCTTTATCTATCTCTAGCACTTATAATCAATCAAATTCATTTTATTATAATATACTCTAACCCAAAATAACTCTAGACAAGCCATTTACTGCCTCAAAACAATGGTTGTCGGTTCTTATCCCATTTTGGACCAAATTCCAACAAGTCTTTCTTCACACTTCTATACGTTCTTTATCCATCTCTAGCACTTATAATTAATCAAATTCATTGTATTATAATTTATTCTAACCGAAAATTACTTTGTACAAGCCATTAACCCCCTCAAAACAATGGTTGTCGGTTCTTATCCCATTTGGGACCAAATTCCAACAAGTCTTTTTTCACAGTTCAAAAGCTTCTTAATCCATCTCTAGCAGTTGTTGTCAATCAAATTCATTATATTATTACATAGTCTAACCTAAAACAACACTAGACAAGCCCTTTACTGCCTCAAAGCAATGGTTGTGGGTTCTTATCCCATTTGGGACCAAATTTGAACAAGTCTTTCTTCACGATTTTAAACAATCTTCATCCATCTCTAGCACGTGTAATCACTCATATTCATTGTATTTTAACATATTCTAACCCAAAATAACTTTGCACAAGCCATTTACTGCCTCAAAGCAATGGTTGTGGGTTCTTATCCCATTTGAGCCCAAATTTTAACAAATATTTCTTCACACTTCAAAACATTCTTCATCCATCTCTAGCACTTGTAATCAATCTAATTCATTGTATTATAACATATTCTCACTTCAAATAACTTTATAAAAGCCGATTACTGCCTCAAAGCAATGGTTGTAGGTTCTTATCCCATTTGGGACCAAATTTCAACATGTCTTTCTTCACACTTCAAAACATTCTTCATCCATCTCTAGCACTTGTAATCAATCTAATTCATTGTATTATAACATATTCTCACTTCAAATAACTTTATAAAAGCCGATTACTGCCTCAAAGCAATGGTTGTAGGTTCTTATCCCATTTGGGACCAAATTTCAACATGTCTTTCTTCACACTTCTAAACATTCTTCATCCATCGCTAGCACTTGTAATCAATCAAATTCATTGTATTATAACATATTCTAACCTGAAACAACTCTAGACAAGCCATTTACTGTCTCAAAGCAATGGTTGTGGGTTCTTATCCCATTTGGGACCAAATTTCAACAAGTCTTTCTTCACAGTTCTAAACATTCTTCGTCCATCTCTAGCACTTGTAATCAATCAAATTCATTGTATTATAACATATTCTCACTTAAAATAACTTTATAAAAGCCGATTATTGCCTCAAAGCAATGGTTGTAGGTTCTTATCCCATTTGGGCCCAAATTTTAACAAATATTTCTTCACACTTCAAAACATTCTTTATCCATCTCTAGCACTTGTAATCAATCAAATTAATTGTATTATAAAATATTCTAACTTAAAACAATTCTGGACAAACCATTTACTGCCTCAAAGCAATGGTTGTTTGTTCTTATCCCATTTGGGACCAAATTTCAACAAGTCTTTCTTAACAGTTCAAAAGCTTCTTAATCCATCTCTAGCAGTTGTTGTCAATCAAATTCATTATATTATTACATAGTCTAACCTAAAACAACACTAGACAAGCCATTTACTGCCTCAAAGCAATGGTTGTGGGTTCTTATCCCATTTGGGACCAAATTTGAACAAATCTTTCTTCACGCTTTTAAACATTCTTCATCCATCTCTAGCACGTGTAATCACTCTTATTCATTGTATTTTAACATATTCTAACCCAAAATAACTTTGCACAAACCATTTACTGCCTCAAAGCAATGGTTGTGGGTTCTTATCCCATTTGGGCCCAAATTTTAACAAATATTTCTTCACACTTCAAAACATTCTTCATCCATCTCTAGCACTTGTAATCAATCAAATTCATTGTATTATAACATATTCTCACTTCAAATAACTTTATAAAAGCCGATTACTGCCTCAAAGCAATGGTTGTAGGTTCTTATCCCATTTGGGACCAAATTTCAACATGTCTTTCTTCACACTTCTAAACATTCTTCATCAATCGCTAGCACCTGTAATCAATCAAATTCATTGTATTATAACATATTCTAACCTGAAACAACTCTATACAAGCCATTTACTGTCTCAAAGCAATGGTTGTGGGTTCTTATCCCATTTGGGACCAAATTTCAACAAGTCTTTCTTCACACTTCTAAACATTCTTCGTCCATCTCTAGCACTTGTAATCAATCAAATTCATTGTATTATAACATATTCTCACTTAAAATAACTTTATAAAAGCCGATTACTGCCTCAAAGCAATGGTTGTAGGTTCTTATCCCCTTTGGGACCAAATTTCAACAAGTCTTTCTTCACACTTCTAAACATTCTTCATCCATCTAGCACTTGTAATCAATCAAATTCATTATATTATAACATATTCTAACCCAAAATAACTTTATATAAGCCATTTACTGCCTCAAAGCAATGGTTGTGGGTTCTTATCCCATTTGGGACCAAATTTCAACATGTCTTTCTTCACACTTCTATACATTCTTTATCCATCTCTAGCACTTATAATCAATCAAATTCATTGTATTATAATATATTCTAATCCTAAATAACTTTATACAAGCCATTTACTGTCTCTAAGCAATGGTTGTGGGTTCTTATCCCATTTGAGACCAAATTAAACAAGTCTTTCTTCACACTTCTTAACATTCTTCATCTATCTCTTGCACTTGTAATCAATCAAATTTATTGTATTATAACATTTTCTCACTTCAAATAGATTTATAAAATTCAATTACTGCCTCAAAGCAATGGTTGAAGGTTCTTATCTCATTTGGGACCAAATTTCAACAATGGTTGTGGGTTCTTATCCCATTTGGGACCAAATTTGAACAAGTCTTTCTTCACGCTTTTAAACAATCTTCATCCATCTCTAGCACGTGTAATCACTCATATTCATTGTATTTTAACATATTCTAACCCAAAATAACTTTGCACAAGCCATTTACTGCCTCAAAGCAATGGTTGTGGGTTCTTATCCCATTTGGGCCCAAATTTTAACAAATATTTCTTCACACTTCAAAACATTCTTCATCCATCTCTAGCACTTGTAATCAATCAAATTCATTGTATTATAACATATTCTCACTTCAAATAACTTTATAAAAGCCGATTACTGCCTCAAAGCAATGGTTGTAGGTTCTTATCCCATTTGGGACCAAATTTCAACATGTCTTTCTTCACACTTCTAAACATTCTTCATCCATCTCTAGAACGTGTAATCACTCTTATTCATTGTATTTTAACATATTCTAACCCAAAATAACTTTGCAGAAGCCATTTACTACCTCAAAGCAATGGTTGTGGGTTCTTATCCCATTTGGGCCCAAATTTTAACAAATATTTCTTCACACTTCAAAACATTCTTCATCCATCTCTAGCACTTGTAATCAATCAAATTCATTCTATTATAACATATTCTCACTTCAAATAACTTTATAAAAGCTGATTACTGCCTCAAAACAATGGTTGTAGGTTCTTATCCCATTTGGGACCAAATTTCAACATGTCTTTCTTCACACTTCTAAACATTCTTCATCCATCTCTAGCACTTGTAATCAATCAAATTCATTGTATTATAACATATTCTCACTTCAAATAACTTTATAAAAGCCGATTACTGCCTCAAAGCAATGGTTGTAGGATCTTAACCCTTTTGGGACCAAATTTCAACATGTCTTTCTTCACACTTCTAAACATTCTTCATCCATCGCTAGCACTTGTAATCAATCAAATTTATTGTATTATAACATATTCTAACCTGAAACAACTCTAGACAAGCCATTTACTGTCTCAAAGCAATGGTTGTGGGTTCTTATCCCATTTGGGACCAAATTTCAACAAGTCTTTCTTCACACTTCTAAACATTCTTCGTCCATCTCTAGCACTTGTAATCAATCAAATTCATTGTATTATAACATATTCTCACTTAAAATAACTTTATAAAAGCCGATTACTGCCTCAAAGCAATGGTTGTAGGTTCTTATCCCCTTTGGGACCAAATTTCAACAAGTCTTTCTTCACACTTCTAAACATTCTTCATCCATCTAGCACTTGTAATCAATCAAATTCATTATATTATAATATATTCTAACCCAAAATAACTTTGCACAAGCCATTTACTGCCTCAAAGCAATGGTTGTGGGTTCTTATCCCATTTGGGCCCAAATTTTAACAAATATTTCTTCACACTTCAAAACATTCTTCATCCATCTCTAGCACTTGTAATCAATCAAATTCATTGTATTATAACATATTCTCACTTCAAATAACTTTATAAAAGCCGATTACTGCCTCAAAGCAATGGTTGTAGGTTCTTATCCCATTTGGGACCAAATTTCAACATGTCTTTCTTCACACTTCTAAACAATCTTCATCCATCTCTAGCACGTGTAATCACTCTTATTCATTGTATTATAACATATTCTAACCTAAAATAACTTTGCACAAGCCATTTACTACCTCAAAGCAATGGTTGTGGGTTCTTATCCCATTTGGGCCCAAATTTTAACAAATATTTCTTCACACTTCAAAACATTCTTCATCCATCTCTAGCACTTGTAATCAATCAAATTCATTGTATTATAACATATTCTCACTTCAAATAATTTTATAAAAGCCGATTACTGCCTCAAAGCAATGGTTGTAGGTTCTTATCCCATTTGGGACCAAATTTCAACATGTCTTTCTTCACACTTCTAAACATTCTTCATCCATCTCTAGCACGTGTAATCACTCATATTCATTGTATTTTAACATATTCTAATCCAAAATAACTTTGCACAAGCCATTTACTGCCTCAAAGCAATGGTTGTAGGTTCTTATCCCATTTGGGACCAAATTTCAACATGTCTTTCTTCACACTTCTAAACATTCTTCATCCATCGCTAGCACTTGTAATCAATCAAATTTATTGTATTATAATATATTCTAACCTGAAACAACTCTAGACAAGCCATTTACTGTCTCAAAGCAATGGTTGTGGGTTCTTATCCCATTTGGGACCAAATTTCAACAAGTCTTTCTTCACACTTCTAAACATTCTTCGTCCATCTCTAGCACTTGTAATCAATCAAATTCATTGTATTATAACATATTCTCACTTAAAATAACTTTATAAAAGCCGATTACTGCCTCAAAGCAATGGTTGTAGGTTCTTATCCCCTTTGGGACCAAATTTCAACAAGTCTTTCTTCACACTTATAAACATTCTTCATCCATCTAGCACTTGTAATCAATCAAATTCATTATATTATAACATATTCTAACCCAAAATAACTTTGCACAAGCCATTTACTGTCTCAAAGCAATGGTTGTGGGTTCTTATCCCATTTGGGCCCAAATTTTAACAAATATTTCTTCACACTTCAAAACATTCTTTATCCATCTCTAGCACTTGTAATCAATCAAATTCATTGTATTATAACATATTCTCACTTCAAATAACTTTATAAAAGCCGATTACTGCCTCAAAGCAATGGTTGTAGGTTCTTATCCCATTTGGGACCAAATTTCAACATGTCTTTCTTCACACTTCTAAACAATCTTCATCCATCTCTAGCACGTGTAATCACTCTTATTCATTGTATTATAACATATTCTAACCCAAAATAACTTTGCACAAGCCATTTACTACCTCAAAGCAATGGTTGTGGGTTTTTATCCCATTTGGGCCCAAATTTTAACAAATATTTCTTCACACTTCAAAACATTCTTCATCCATCTCTAGCACTTGTAATCAATCAAATTCATTGTATTATAACATATTCTCACTTCAAATAACTTTATAAAAGCCGATTACTGCCTCAAAGCAATGGTTGTAGGTTCTTATCCCATTTGGGACCAAATTTCAACATGTCTTTCTTCACACTTCTAAACATTCTTCATCCATCTCTAGCACGTGTAATCACTCATATTCATTGTATTTTAACATATTCTAATCCAAAATAACTTTGCACAAGCCATTTACTGCCTCAAAGCAATGGTTGTAGGTTCTTATCCCATTTGGGACCAAATTTCAACATGTCTTTCTTCACACTTCTAAACATTCTTCATCCATCGCTAGCACTTGTAATCAATCAAATTTATTGTATTATAACATATTCTCACTTAAAATAACTTTATAAAAGCCGATTACTGCCTCAAAGCAATGGTTGTAGGTTCTTATCCCCTTTGGGACCAAATTTCAACAAGTCTTTCTTCACACTTCTAAACATTCTTCATCCATCTAGCACTTGTAATCAATCAAATTCATTATATTATAACATATTCTAACCCAAAATAACTTTATATAAGCCATTTACTGCCTCAAAGCAATGGTTGTGTGTTCTTATCCCATTTGGGACCAAATTTCAACATGTCTTTCTTCACACTTCTACACATTCTTTATCCATCTCTAGCACTTATAATCAATCAAATTTATTGTATTATAATATATTCTAATCCTAAATAACTTTATACAAGCCATTTACTGTCTCTAAGCAATGGTTGTGGGTTCTTATCCCATTTGAGACGAAATTAAACAAGTCTTTCTTCACACTTCTAAACATTCTTCATCCATCTCTTGCACTTGTAATCAATCAAATTTATTGTATTATAACATTTTCTCACTTCAAATAAATTTATAAAATTCAATTACTGCCTCAAAGCAATGGTTGAAGGTTCTTATCTCATTTGGGACCAAATTTCAACATGTCTTTCTTCACACTTCTAAACATTCTTCATCCATCTATAGCACTTGTAGTCAATCAAATTCATTACATTATTACAAATTCTAACCTAAAACAACACTAGACAAGCCATTTACTACTTCAAAGCAATGGTTGTGGGTTCTTATCCCATTTGGGACCAAATTTGAACAAGTCTTTCTTCATGCTTTTAAACATTCTTCATCCATCTCTAGCACGTGTAATCACTCATATTCATTGTATTTTAACATATTCTAACCCAAAATAACTTTGCACAAGCCATTTACTGCCTCAAAGCAATGGTTGTGGGTTCTTATCCCATTTGGGCCCAAATTTTAACAAATATTTATTCACACTTCAAAACATTCTTCATCCATCTCTAGCACTTGTAATCAATCAAATTAATTGTATTATAAAATATTCTAACTTAAAACAATTCTAGACAAACCATTTACTGCCTCAAAGCAATGATTGTTTGTTCTCATCCCATTTGGGACCAAATTTCAACAAGTCTTTCTTCACAGTTCAAAAGCTTCTTAATCTATCTCTAACAGTTGTTGTCAATCAAATTCATTATATTATTACATAGTCTAACCTAAAACAACACTAGACAAGCCATTTACTGCCTCAAAGCAATGGTTGTGGGTTCTTATCCCATTTGGGACCAAATTTGAACAAGTGTTTCTTCACGCTTGTAAACATTCTTCATCCATCTCTAGCACGTGTAATCACTCTTATTCATTGTATTTTAACATATTCTAACCTAAAATAACTTTGCACAAGCCATTTACTGCCTCAAAGCAATGGTTGTGGGTTCTTATCCCATTTGGGCCCAAATTTTAACAAATATTTCTTCACACTTCAAAACATTCTTCATCCATCTCTAGCACTTGTAATCAATCAAATTCATTGTATTATAAAATATTCTAACTTAAAACAATTCTAGACAAACCATTTGCTGCCTCAAAACAATGATTGTTTGTTCTTATCCCATTTAGGACCAAATTTGAACAAGTCTTTCTTCACGCTTTTAAACATTCTTCATCCATCTCTAGCACGTGTAATCACTCTTATTCATTGTATTTTAACATATTCTCACTTCAAATAACTTTATAAAAGCCGATTACTGCCTCAAAGCAATGGTTGTAGGTTCTTATCCCATTTGGGACCAAATTTCAACATGTCTTTCTTCACACTTCTAAACATTCTTCATCCATCGCTAGCACTTGTAATCAATCAAATTCATTGTATTATAACATATTCTAACCTGAAACAACTCTAGACAAGCCATTTACTGTCTCAAAGCAATGGTTGTGGGTTCTTATCCCATTTGGGACCAAATTTCAACAAGTCTTTCTTCACACTTCTAAACATTCTTCGTCCATCTCTAGCACTTGTAATCAATCAAATTCATTGTATTATAACATATTCTCACTTAAAATAACTTTATAAAAGCCGATTACTGCCTCAAAGCAATGGTTGTAGGTTCTTATCCCCTTTGGGACCAAATTTCAACAAGTCTTTCTTCACACTTCTAAACATTGTTCATCCACCTAGCACTTGTAATCAATCAAATTCATTATATTATAGTATATTCTAACCCAAAATAAATTTATATAAGCTATTTACTGCCTCAAAGCAATGGTTGTGGGTTCTTATCCCATTTGGGAACAAATTTCAACATGTCTTTCTTCACACTTCTATACATTCGTTATCCATCTCTAGCACTTATAATCAATCAAATTCATTGTATTATAATATATTCTAATCCTAAATAACTTTATACAAGCCATTTACTGTCTCTAAGCAATGGTTGTGGGTTCTTATCCCATTTGAGACCAAATTAAACAAGTCTTTCTTCACACTTCTAAACATTCTTCATCCATCTCTTGCACTTGTAATCAATCAAATTTATTGTATTATAACATTTTCTCACTTTAAATAAATTTATAAAATTCAATTACTGCCTCAAAGCAATGGTTGAAGGTTCTTATCTCATTTGGGACCAAATTTCAACATGTCTTTCTTCACACTTCTAAACATTCTTCATCCATCTATAGCACTTGTAGTCAATCAAATTTATTATATTATTACATAGTCTAACCTAAAACGACACTAGACAAGCCATTTACTACTTCAAAGCAATGGTTGTGGGTTCTTATCCCATTTGGGACCAAATTTGAATAAGTCTTTCTTCATGCTTTTAAACATTCTTCATCCATCTCTAGCACTTGTAATCACTCATATTCATTGTATTTTAACATATTCTAACCCAAAATAACTTGGCACAAGCCATTTACTGCCTCAAAGCAATGGTTGTGGGTTCTTATCCCATTTAGGCCAAAATTTTAACAAATATTTCTTCACACTTCAAAACATTCTTCATCCATCTCTAGCACTTGTAATCAATCAAATTAATTGTATTATAAAATATTCTAACTTAAAACAATTCTAGACAAACCATTTGCTGCCTCAAAACAATGATTGTTTGTTCTTATCCCATTTAGGACCAAATTTGAACAAGTCTTTCTTCACGCTTTTAAACATTCTTCATCCATCTCTAGCACGTGTAATCACTCTTATTCATTGTATTTTAACATATTCTAACCCAAAATAACTTTGCACAAGCCATTTACTGCCTCAAAGCAATGGTTGTGGGTTCTTATCCCATTTGGGCCCAAATTTTAACAAATATTTCTTCACACTTCTAAACATTCTTCATCCATCGCTAGCACTTGTAATTAATCAAATTCATTGTATTATAACATATTCTAACCTGAAACAATTCTAGACAAGCCATTTACTGTCTCAAAGCAATGGTTGTGGGTTCTTATCCCATTTGGGACCAAATTTCAACAAGTCTTTCTTCACACTTCTAAACATTCTTCGTCCATCTCTAGCACTTGTAATCAATCAAATTCATTGTATTATAACATATTCTCACTTAAAATAACTTTATAAAAGCCGATTACTGCCTCAAAGCAATGGTTGTAGGTTCTTATCCCCTTTGGGACCAAATTTCAACAACTCTTTCTTCACACTTCTAAACATTCTTCATCCATCTCTAGCACTTGTAATCAATCAAATTCATTATATTATAACATATTCTAACCCAAAATAACTTTATATAAGCCATTTTCTGCCTCAAAGCAATGGTTGTGGGTTCTTATCCCATTTGGGACCAAATTTCAACAAGTCTTTCTTCACACTGCTAAACATTCTGCGTCCATCTCTAGCACTTGTAATCAATCAAATTCATTATATTATAACATATTCTAACCCAAAATAACTTTATATAAGCCATTTCCTACCTCAAAGTAATGGTTGTGGGTTCTTATCCCATTTGGGACCAAATTTCAACATGTCTTTCTTCACACTTCTATACATTCTTTATCGATCTCTAGCACTTATAATCAATTAAATTCATTGTATTATAATATATTCTAATCCTAAATAACTTTATACAAGCCATTTACTATCTCTAAGCAATGGTTGTGGGTTCTTATCCCATTTGAGACCAAATTAAACAAGTCTTTCTTCACACTTCTAAACATTCTTCATCCATCTCTTGCACTTGTAATCAATCAAATTTATTGTATTATAACATTTTCTCACTTCAAATAAATTTATAAAATTCAATTACTGCCTCAAAGCAATGGTTGAAGGTTCTTATCTCATTTGGGACCAAATTTCAACATGTCTTTCTTCACACTTCTAAACATTCTTCATCCATCTGTAGCACTTGTAGTCAATCAAATTCATTACATTATTACATATTCTAACCTAAAACAACACTAGACAAGCCATTTACTACTTCAAAACAATGGTTGTGGGTTCTTATCCCATTTGGGACCAAATTTGAACTAGTCTTTCTTCATGCTTTTAAACATTCTTCATCCATCTCTAGCACGTGTAATCACTCATATTCATTGTATTTTAACATATTCTAACCCAAAATAACTTTGCACAAGCCATTTACTGCCTCAAAGCAATGGTTGTGGGTTCTTATCCCATTTGGGCCCAAATTTTAACAAATATTTATTCACACTTCAAAACATTCTTCATCCATCTCTAGCACTTGTAATCAATCAAATTAATTGTATTATAAAATATTCTAACTTAAAACAATTCTAGACAAACCATTTACTGCCTCAAAGCAATGATTGTTTGTTCATATCCCATTTGGGACCAAATTTCAACAAGTCTTGCTTCACACTTCTAAACATTCTTCATCCACCTAGCACTTATAATCAATCAAATTCATTATATTATAACATATTCTAACCCAAAATAACTTTATATAAGCCATTTACTGCCTCAAAGCAATGGTTGTGGGTTCTTATCCCATTTGGGACCAAATTTCAACATGTCTTTCTTCACACTTCTATACATTCTTTATCTATCTCTAGCACTTATAATCAATCAAATTCATTGTATTATAATATATTCTAATCCTAAATAACTTTATACAAGCCATTTACTGTCTCTAAGCAATGGTTGTGGGTTCTTATCCCATTTGAGACCAAATTAAACAAGTCTTTCTTCACACTTCTAAACATTCTTCATCCATCTCTTGCACTTGTAATCAATCAAATTTATTGTATTATAACATTTTCTCACTTCAAATAAATTTATAAAATTCAATTACTGCCTCAAAGCAATGGTTGAAGGTTCTTATCTCATTTGGGACCAAATTTCAACATGTCTTTCTTCACACTTCTAAACATTCTTCATCCATCTATAGCACTTGTAGTCAATCAAATTCATTATATTATTACATAGTCTAACCTAAAACAACACTAGACAAGCCATTTACTACTTCAAAGCAATGGTTGTGGGTTCTTATCCCATTTGGGACCAAATTTGAACAAGTCTTTCTTCATGCTTTTAAACATTCTTCATCCATCTCTAGCACTTGTAATCACTCATATTCATTGTATTTTAACATATTCTAACCCAAAATAACTTGGCACAAGCCATTTACTGCCTCAAAGCAATGGTTGTGGGTTCTTATCCCATTTAGGCCCAAATTTTAACAAATATTTCTTCACACTTCAAAACATTCTTCATCCATCTCTAGCACTTTTAATCAATCAAATTAATTGTATTATAAAATATTCTAACTTAAAACAATTCTAGACAAACCATTTACTGCCTCAAAGCAATGGTTGTTTGTTCTTATCCCATTTAGGACCAAATTTGAACAAGTCTTTCTTCACGCTTGTAAACATTCTTCATCCATCTCTAGCACGTGTAATCACTCTTATTCATTGTATTTTAACATATTCTAACCCAAAATAACTTTGCACAAGCCATTTACTACCTCAAAGCAATGGTTGTGGGTTCTTATCCCATTTGGGCCCAAATTTTAACAAATATTTCTTCACACTTCAAAAAATTCTTCATCCATCTCTAGCACTTGTAATCAATCAAATTCATTGTATTATAACATATTCTCACTTCAAATAACTTTATAAAAGCCGATTACTGCCTCAAAGCAATGGTTGTAGGTTCTTATCCCATTCGGGACCAAATTTCAACATGTCTTTCTTCACACTTCTAAACATTCTTCATCCATCGCTAGCACTTGTAATCAATCAAATTCATTGTATTATAACATATTCTAACCTGAAACAACTCTAGACAAGCCATTTACTGTCTCAAAGCAATGGTTGTGGGTTCTTATCCCATTTGGGACCAAATTTCAACAACTCTTTCTTCACACTTCTAAACATTCTTCGTCCATCTCTAGCACTTGTAATCAATCAAATTCATTGTATTATAACATATTCTCACTTAAAATAACTTTATAAAAGCCGATTACTGCCTCAAAGCAATGGTTGTAGGTTCTTATCCCCTTTGGGACCAAATTTCAACAAGTCTTTCTTCACACTTCTAAACATTCTTCATCCACCTAGCACTTATAATCAATCAAATTCATTATATTATAACATATTCTAACCCAAAATAACTTTATATAAGCCATTTACTGCCTCAAAGCAATGGTTGTGGGTTCTTATCCCATTTGGGACCAAATTTCAACATGTCTTTCTTCACACTTCTATACATTCTTTATCTATCTCTAGCACTTATAATCAATCAAATTCATTGTATTATAATATATTCTAATCCTAAATAACTTTATACAAGCCATTTACTGTCTCTAAGCAATGGTTGTGGGTTCTTATCCCATTTGAGACCAAATTAAACAAGTCTTTCTTCACACTTCTAAACATTCTTCATCCATCTCTTGCACTTGTAATCAATCAAATTTATTGTATTATAACATTTTCTCACTTCAAATAAATTTATAAAATTCAATTACTGCCTCAAAGCAATGGTTGAAGGTTCTTATCTCATTTGGGACCAAATTTCAACATGTCTTTCTTCACACTTCTAAACATTCTTCATCCATCTATAGCACTTGTAGTCAATCAAATTCATTATATTATTACATAGTCTAACCTAAAACAACACTAGACAAGCCATTTACTACTTCAAAGCAATGGTTGTGGGTTCTTATCCCATTTGGGACCAAATTTGAACAAGTCTTTCTTCATGCTTTTAAACATTCTTCATCCATCTCTAGCACTTGTAATCACTCATATTCATTGTATTTTAACATATTCTAACCCAAAATAACTTGGCACAAGCCATTTACTGCCTCAAAGCAATGGTTGTGGGTTCTTATCCCATTTAGGCCCAAATTTTAACAAATATTTCTTCACACTTCAAAACATTCTTCATCCATCTCTAGCACTTTTAATCAATCAAATTAATTGTATTATAAAATATTCTAACTTAAAACAATTCTAGACAAACCATTTACTGCCTCAAAGCAATGGTTGTTTGTTCTTATCCCATTTAGGACCAAATTTGAACAAGTCTTTCTTCACGCTTTTAAACATTCTTCATCCATCTCTAGCACGTGTAATCACTCTTATTCATTGTATTTTAACATATTCTAACCCAAAATAACTTTGCACAAGCCATTTACTGCCTCAAAGCAATGGTTGTGGGTTCTTATCCCATTTGGGCCCAAATTTTAACAAATATTTCTTCACACTTCAAAAAATTCTTCATCCATCTCTAGCACTTGTAATCAATCAAATTCATTGTATTATAACATATTCTCACTTCAAATAACTTTATAAAAGCCGATTACTGCCTCAAAGCAATGGTTGTAGGTTCTTATCCCATTCGGGACCAAATTTCAACATGTCTTTCTTCACACTTCTAAACATTCTTCATCCATCGCTAGCACTTGTAATCAATCAAATTCATTGTATTATAACATATTCTAACCTGAAACAACTCTAGACAAGCCATTTACTGTCTCAAAGCAATGGTTGTGGGTTCTTATCCCATTTGGGACCAAATTTCAACAAGTCTTTCTTCACACTTCTAAACATTCTTCGTCCATCTCTAGCACTTGTAATCAATCAAATTCATTGTATTATAACATATTCTTACTTCAAATAACTTTATAAAAGCCGATTACTGCCTCAAAGCAATGGTTGTAGGTTCTTATCCCATTTGGGACCAAATCTCAACATGTCTTTCTTCACACTTCTAAACATTCTTCATCCATCGCTAGCACTTGTAATTAATCAAATTCATTGTATTATAACATATTCTAACATGAAACAACTATAGACAAGCCATTTACTGTCTCAAAGCAATGGTTGTGGGTTCTTATCCCATTTGGGACCAAATTTCAACAAGTCTTTCTTCACACTTCTATACATTCTTTATCCATCTCTAGCACTTATAATCAATTAAATTCATTGTATTATAATATCTTCTAATCCTAAATAACTTTATACAAGCCATTTACTATCTCTAAGCAATGGTTGTGGGTTCTTATCCCATTTGAGACCAAATTAAACAAGTCTTTTTTCACACTTCTAAACATTCTTCATCCATCTCTTGCACTTGTAATCAATCAAATTTATTGTATTATAACATTTTCTCACTTCAAGTAAATTTATAAAATTCAATTACTGCCTCAAAGCAATGGTTGAAGGTTCTTATCTCATTTGGGACCAAATTTCAACATGTCTTTCTTCACACTTCTAAACATTCTTCATCCATCTATAGCACTTGTAGTCAATCAAATTCATTACATTATTACATATTCTAACCTAAAACAACACTAGACAAGCCATTTACTACTTCAAAGCAATGGTTGTGGGTTCTTATCCCATTTGGGACCAAATTTGAACAAGTCTTTCTTCATGCTTTTAAACATTCTTCATCCATCTCTAGCACGTGTAATCACTCATATTCATTGTATTTTAACATATTATAACCCAAAATAACTTTGCACAAGCCATTTACTGCCTCAAAGCAATGGTTGTGGGTTCTTATCCCATTTGGGCCCAAATTTTAACAAATATTTATTCACACTTCAAAACATTCTTCATCCATCTCTAGCACTTGTAATCAATCAAATTAATTGTATTATAAAATATTCTAACTTAAAACAATTCTAGACAAACCATTTACTGCCTCAAAGCAATGATTGTTTGTTCTTATCCCATTTGGGACCAAATTTCAACAAGTCTTTCTTCACAGTTCAAAAGCTTCTTAATCCATCTCTAACAGTTGTTGTCAATCAAATTCATTATATTATTACATAGTCTAACCTAAAACAATTCTAGACAAACCATTTACTGCCTCAAAGCAATGGTTGTTTGTTCTTATCCCATTTAGGACCAAATTTGAACAAGTCTTTCTTCACGCTTTTAAACATTCTTCATCCATCTCTAGCACGTGTAATCACTCTTATTCATTGTATTTTAACATATTCTAACCCAAAATAACTTTGCACAAGCCATTTACTGCCTCAAAGCAATGGTTGTGGGTTCTTATCCCATTTGGGCCCAAATTTTAACAAATATTTCTTCACACTTCAAAACATTCTTCATCCATCTCTAGCACTTGTAATCAATCAAATTCATTGTATTATAACATATTCTCACTTCAAATAACTTTATAAAAGCCGATTACTGCCTCAAAGCAATGGTTGTAGGTTCTTATCCCCTTTGGGACCAAATTTCAACAAGACTTTCTTCACACTTCTAAACATTCTTCATCCATCTCTAGCACTTGTAATCAATCAAATTCATTATATTATAACATATTCTAACCCAAAATAACTTTATATAAGCCATTTTCTGCCTCAAAGCAATGGTTGTGGGTTCTTATCCCATTTGGGACCAAATTTCAACATGTCTTTCTTCACACTTCTATACATTCTTTATTTATCTCTAGCACTTATAATCAATTAAATTCATTGTATTATAATATATTCTAATCCTAAATAACTTTATACAAGCCATTTACTATCTCTAAGCAATGGTTGTGGGTTCTTATCCCATTTGAGACCAAATTAAACAAGTCTTTCTTCACACTTCTAAACATTCTTCATCCATCTCTTGCACTTGTAATCAATCAAATTTATTGTATTATAACATTTTCTCACTTCAAATAAGTTTATAAAATTCAATTACTGCCTCAAAGCAATGGTTGAAGGTTCTTATCTCATTTGGGACCAAATTTCAACATGTCTTTCTTCACACTTCTAACCATTCTTCATCCATCTCTAGCACTTGTAATCAATCAAATTCATTATATTATAACATATTCTAACCCAAAATAACTTTATATAAGCCATTTTCTGCCTCAAACCAATGGTTGTGGGTTCTTTTCCCATTTGGGACCAAATTTCAACAAGTCTTTCTTCACACTTCTAAACATTCTTCGTCCATCTCTAGCCCTTGTAATCAATCAAATTCATTGTATTGTAACATATTCTCACTTAAAATAACTTTATAAAAGCCGATTACTGCCTCAAAGCAATGGTTGTAGGTTCTTATCCCCTTTGGGACCAAATTTCAACAAGTCTTTCTTCACACTTCTAAACATTCTTCATCCATCTCTAGCACTTGTAATCAATCAAATTCATTATATTATTACATAGTCTAACCTAAAACAACACTAGACAAGCCATTTACTGCCTCAAAGCAATGGTTGTGGGTTCTTATCCCATTTGGGACCAAATTTGAACAAGTCTTTCTTCATGCTTTTAAACATTCTTCATCCATCTCTAGCACGTGTAATCACTCTTATTCATTGTATTTTAACATATTCTAACCCAAAATAACTTTGCACAAGCCATTTACTGCCTCAAAGCAATGGTTGTGGGTTCTTATCCCATTTGGGCCCAAATTTTAACAAATATTTCTTCACACTTCAAAACATTCTTCATCCATCTCTAGCACTTGTAATCAATCAAATTCATTGTATTATAACATATTCTCACTTCAAATAACTTTATAAAAGCCGATTACTGCCTCAAAGCAATGGTTGTAGGTTCTTATCCCATTTAGGACCAAATTTCAACATGTCTTTCTTCACACTTCTAAACATTCTTCATCCATCGCTAGCACTTGTAATCAATCAAATTCATTGTATTATAACATATTCTAACCTGAAACAACTCTAGACAAGCCATTTACTGTCTCAAAGCAATGGTTGTGGGTTCTTATCCCATTTGGGACCAAATTTTAACAAGTCTTTCTTCACACTTCTAAACATTCTTCGTCCATCTCTAGCACTTGTAATCAATCAAATTCATTGAATTATAAAATATTCTCACTTAAAATAACTTTATAAAAGCCGATTACTGCCTCAAAGCAATGGTTGTAGGTTCTTATCCCATTTGGGACCAAATTTCAACATGTCTTTTTCACACTTCTAAACATTCTTCATCCATCTCTAGCACTTGTAATCAATCAAATTCATTGTATTATAACATATTCTCACTTAAAATAACTTTATAAAAGCCGATTACTGCCTCAAAGCAATGGTTGTAGGTTCTTATCCCCTTTGGGACCAAATTTCAACAAGTCTTTCTTCACACTTCTAAACATTCTTCATCCATCTCTAGCACTTGTAATCAATCAAATTCATTATATTATAACATATTCTAACCCAAAATAACTTTATATAAGCCATTTACTGCCTCAAAGCAATGGTTGTGGGTTCTTATCCCATTTGGGTCCAAATTTCAACATGTCTTTCTACACACTTCTATACATTCTTTATCCATCTCTAGCACTTGTAATCACTCATATTCATTGTATTTTAACATATTCTAACCCAAAATAACTTTGCACAAGCCATTTACTGCCTCAAAGCAATTGTTGTGGGTTCTTATCCCATTTGGGCCCAAATTTTAACAAATATTTCTTCACACTTCAAAACATTCTTCATCCATCTCTAGCACTTGTAATCAATCAAATTAATTGTATTGTAAAATATTCTAACTTAAAACAATTCTAGACAAACCATTTACTGCCTCAAAGCAATGGTTGTTTGTTCTTATCCCATTTGGGACCAAATTTCAACAAGTCTTTCTTCACAGTTCAAAAGCTTCTTAATCCATCTCTAGCAGTTGTTGTCAATCAAATTCATTATATTATTACATAGTCTAACCTAAAACAACACTAGACAAGCCATTTACTGCCTCAAAGCAATGGTTGTGGGTTCTTATCCCATTTGGGACCAAATTTGAACAAGTCTTTCTTCACGCTTTTAAACATTCTTCATCCATCTCTAGCACGTGTAATCACACTTATTCATTGTATTTTAACATATTCTAACCCAAAATAACTTTGCACAAGCCATTTACTGCCTCAAAGCAATGGTTGTGGGTTCTTATCCCATTTGGGCCCAAATTTTAACAAATATTTCTTCACACTTCAAAACATTCTTCATCCATCTCTAGCACTTGTAATCATTTAAATTCATTGTATTATAACATATTCTCACTTCAAATAACTTTATAAAAGCCGATTACTGCCTCAAAGCAATGGTTGTAGGTTCTTATCCCATTTAGGACCAAATTTCAACATGTCTTTCTTCACACTTCTAAACATTCTTCATCCATCGCTAGCACTTGTAATCAATCAAATTCATTGTATTATAACATATTCTAACCTGAAACAACTCTAGACAAGCCATTTACTGTCTCAAAGCAATGGTTGTGGGTTCTTATCCCATTTGGGACCAAATTTTAACAAGTCTTTCTTCACACTTCTAAACATTCTTCGTCCATCTCTAGCACTTGTAATCAATCAAATTCATTGAATTATAAAATATTCTCACTTAAAATAACTTTATAAAAGCCGATTACTACCTCAAAGCAATGGTTGTAGGTTCTTATCCCATTTGGGACCAAATTTCAACATGTCTTTTTCACACTTCTAAACATTCTTCATCCATCTCTAGCACTTGTAATCAATCAAATTCATTGTATTATAACATATTCTCACTTAAAATAACTTTATAAAAGCCGATTACTGCCTCAAAGCAATGGTTGTAGGTTCTTATCCCCTTTGGGACCAAATTTCAACAAGTCTTTCTTCACACTTCTAAACATTCTTCATCCATCTCTAGCACTTGTAATCAATCAAATTCATTATATTATAACATATTCTAACCCAAAATAACTTTATATAAGCCATTTACTGCCTCAAAGCAATGGTTGTGGGTTCTTATCCCATTTGGGACCAAATTTCAACATGTCTTTCTACACACTTCTATACATTCTTTATCCACCTCTAGCACTTGTAATCACTCATATTCATTGTATTTTAACATATTCTAACCCAAAATAACTTTGCACAAGCCATTTACTGCCTCAAAGCAATTGTTGTGGGTTCTTATCCCATTTGGGCCCAAATTTTAACAAATATTTCTTCACACTTCAAAACATTCTTCATCCATCTCTAGCACTTGTAATCAATCAAATTAATTGTATTATAAAATATTCTAACTTAAAACAATTCTAGACAAACCATTTACTGCCTCAAAGCAATGGTTGTTTGTTCTTATCCCATTTGGGACCAAATTTCAACAAGTCTTTCTTCACAGTTCAAAAGCTTCTTAATCCATCTCTAGCAGTTGTTGTCAATCAAATTCATTATATTATTACATAGTCTAACCTAAAACAACACTAGACATGCCATTTACTGCCTCAAAGCAATGGTTGTGGGTTCTTATCCCATTTGGGACCAAATTTGAACAAGTCTTTCTTCACGCTTTTAAACATTCTTCATCCATCTCTAGCACGTGTAATCACACTTATTCATTGTATTTTAACATATTCTAACCCAAAATAACTTTGCACAAGCCATTTACTGTCTCAAAGTAATGGTTGTGGGTTCTTATCCCATTTGGGCCCAAATTTTAACAAATATTTCTTCACACTTCAAAACATTCTTCATCCATCTCTAGCACTTGTAATCATTTAAATTCATTGTATTATAACATATTCTCACTTCAAATAACTTTATAAAAGCCGATTACTGCCTCAAAGCAATGGTTGTAGGTTCTTATCCCATTTAGGACCAAATTTCAACATGTCTTTCTTCACACTTCTAAACATTCTTCATCCATCGCTAGCACTTGTAATCAATCAAATTCATTGTATTATAACATATTCTAACCTGAAACAACTCTAGACAAGCCATTTACTGTCTCAAAGCAATGGTTGTGGGTTCTTATCCCATTTGGGACCAAATTTTAACAAGTCTTTCTTCACAGTTCTAAACATTCTTCGTCCATCTCTAGCACTTGTAATCAATCAAATTCATTGAATTATAAAATATTCTCACTTAAAATAACTTTGTAAAAGCCGATTACTGCCTCAAAGCAATGGTTGTAGGTTCTTATCCCATTTGGGACCAAATTTCAACATGTCTTTTTCACACTTCTAAACATTTTTCATCCATCTCTAGCACTTGTAATCAATCAAATTCATTGTATTATAACATATTCTCACTTAAAATAACTTTATAAAAGCCGATTACTGCCTCAAAGCAATGGTTGTAGGTTCTTATCCCCTTTGGGACCAAATTTCAACAAGTCTTTCTTCACACTTCTAAACATTCTTCATCCATCTCTAGCACTTGTAATCAATCAAATTCATTATATTATAACATATTCTAACCCAAAATAACTTTATATAAGCCATTTACTGCCTCAAAGCAATGGTTGTAGGTTCTTATCCCTTTTGGGACCAAATTTCAACAAGTCTTTCTTCACACTTCTAAACATTATTCATCCATCTCTAGCACTTGTAATTAATCAAATTCATTATAGTATAACATATTCTAACCCAAAATAACTTTATATAAGCCATTTACTGCCTCAAAGCAATGGTTGTGGGTTCTTATCCCATTTGGGACCAAATTTCAACATGTCTTTCTTCACACTTCTATACATTCTTTATCCATCTCTAGCACTTATAATCAATTAAATTCATTGTATTATAATATATTCTAATCCTAAATAACTTTATACAAACCATTTACTATCTCTAAGCAATGGTTGTGGGTTCTTATCCCATTTGAGACCAAATTAAACAAGTCTTTCTTCACACTTCTAAACATTCTTCATCCATCTCTTGCACTTGTAATCAATCAAATTTATTGTATTATAACATTTTCTCACTTCAAATAAATTTATAAAATTCAATTACTGCCTCAAAGCAATGGTTGAAGGTTCTTATCTCATTTGGGACCAAATTTCAACATGTCTTTCTTCACACTTCTAAACATTCTTTATCCATCTATAGCACTTGTAGTAAATCAAATTCATTATATTATTACATAGCTAACCTAAAACAACACTAGACAAGCCATTTACTACTTCAAAGCAATGGTTGTGGGTTCTTATCCCATTTGGGACCAAATTTGAACAAGTCTTTCTTCATGCTTTTAAACATTCTTCATCCATCTCTAGCACGTGTAATCACTCATATTCATTGTATTTTAACATATTCTAACCCAAAATAACTTTGCACAAGCCATTTACTGCCTCAAAGCAATTGTTGTGGGTTTTTATCCCATTTGGGCCCAAACTTTAACAAATATTTCTTCACACTTCAAAACATTCTTCATCCATCTCTAGCACTTGTAATCAATCAAATTAATTGTATTATAAAATATTCTAACTTAAAACAATTCTAGACAAACCATTTACTGCCTCAAAGCAATGGTTGTTTGTTCTTATCCCATTTGGGACCAAATTTCAACAAGTCTTTCTTCACAGTTCAAAAGCTTCTTAATCCATCTCTAGCAGTTGTTGTCAATCAAATTCATTATATTATTACATAGTCTAACCTAAAACAACACTAGACAAGCCATTTACTGCCTCAAAGCAATGGTTGTGGGTTCTTATCCCATTTGGGACCAAATTTGAACAAGTCTTTCTTCACGCTTTTAAACATTCTTCATCCATCTCTAGCACGTGTAATCACTCTTATTCATTGTATTTTAACATATTATAACCCAAAATAACTTTGCACAAGCCATTTACTGCCTCAAAGCAATGGTTGTGGGTTCTTATCCCATTTGGGCCCAAATTTTAACAAATATTTCTTCACACTTCAAAACATTCTTCATCCATCTCTAGCACTTGTAATCATTTAAATTCATTGTATTATAACATATTCTCACTTCAAATAACTTTATAAAAGCCGATTACTGCCTCAAAGCAATGGTTGTAGGTTCTTATCCCATTTGGGACCAAATTTCAACATGTCTTTCTTCACACTTCTAAACATTCTTCATCCATCGCTAGCACTTGTAATTAATCAAATTCATTGTATTATAACATATTCTAACCTGAAACAACTCTAGACAAGCCATTTACTGTCTCAAAGCAATGGTTGTGGGTTCTTATCCTATTTGGGACCAAATTTCAACAAGTCTTTCTTCACACTTCTAAACATTCTTCGTCCATCTCTAGCACTTGTAATCAATCAAATTCATTGTATTATAACATATTCTCACTTAAAATAACTTTATAAAAGCCGATTACTGCCTCAAAGCAATGGTTGTAGGTTCTTATCCCCTTTGGGACCAAATTTCAACAACTCTTTATTCACACTTCTAAACATTCTTCATCCGTCTCTAGCACTTGTAATCAATCAAATTCATTATATTATAACATATTCTAACCCAAAATAACTTTATATAAGCCATTTTCTGCCTCAAAGCAATGGTTGTGGGTTCTTATCCCATTTGGGACCAAATTTCAACAAGTCTTTCTTCACACTTCAAAACATTCTTCATCCATCTCTAGCACTTGTAATCAATCAAATTCATTGTATTATAACATATTCTCACTTCAAATAACTTTATAAAAGCCGATTACTGCCTCAAAGCAATGGTTATAAGTTCTTATCCCATTTGGGACCAAATTTCAACATGTCTTTCTTCACACTTCTAAACATTCTTCATCCATCGCTAGCACTTGTAATCAATCAAATTCATTGTATTATAACATATTCTAATCCTAAATAACTTTATACAAGCCATTTACTATCTCTAAGCAATGGTTGTGGGTTCTTATCCCATTTGAGACCAAATTAAACAAGTCTTTCTTCACACTTCTAAACATTCTTCATCCATCTCTTGCACTTGTAATCAATCAAATTTATTGTATTATAACATTTTCTCACTTCAAATAAATTTATAAAATTCAATTACTGCCTCAAAGCAATGGTTGAAGGTTCTTATCTCATTTGGGACCAAATTTCAACATGTCTTTCTTCACACTTCTAAACATTCTTTATCCATCTACAGCACTTGTAGTCAATCAAATTCATTATATTATTACATAGCTAACCTAAAACAACACTAGACAAGCCATTTACTACTTCAAAGCAATGGTTGTGGGTTCTTATCCCATTTGGGACCAAATTTGAACAAGTCTTTCTTCATGCTTTTAAACATTCTTCATCCATCTCTAGCACGTGTAATCACTCATATTCATTGTATTTTAACATATTCTAACCCAAAATAACTTTGCACAAGCCATTTACTGCCTCAAAGCAATTGTTGTGGGTTCTTATCCCATTTGGACCCAAATTTTAACAAATATTTCTTCACACTTCAAAACATTCTTCATCCATCTCTAGCACTTGTAATCAATCAAATTAATTGTATTATAAAATATTCTAACTTAAAACAATTCTAGACAAACCATTTACTGCCTCAAAGCAATGGTTGTTTGTTCTTATCCCATTTGGGACCAAATTTCAGCAAGTCTTTCTTCACAGTTCAAAAGCTTCTTAATCCATCTCTAGCAGTTGTTGTCAATCAAATTCATTATATTATTACATAGTCTAACCTAAAACAACACTAGACAAGCCATTTACTGCCTCAATGCAATGGTTGTGGGTTCTTATCCCATTTGGGACCAAATTTGAACAAGTCTTTCTTCACGCTTTTAAACATTCTTCATCCATCTCTAGCACGTGTAATCACTCTTATTCATTGTATTTTAACATATTATAACCCAAAATAACTTTGCACAAGCCATTTACTGCCTCAAAGCAATGGTTGTGGGTTCTTATCCCATTTGGGCCCAAATTTTAACAAATATTTCTTCACACTTCAAAACATTCTTCATCCATCTCTAGCACTTGTAATCATTTAAATTCATTGTATTATAACATATTCTCACTTCAAATAACTTTATAAAAGCCGATTACTGCCTCAAAGCAATGGTTGTAGGTTCTTATCTCATTTGGGACCAAATTTCAACATGTCTTTCTTCACACTTCTAAACATTCTTCATCCATCGCTAACACTTGTAATTAATCAAATTCATTGTATTATAACATATTCTAACCTGAAACAACTCTAGACAAGCCATTTACTGTCTCAAAGCAATGGTTGTGGGTTCTTATCCTATTTGGGACCAAATTTCAACAAGTCTTTCTTCACACTTCTAAACATTCTTCGTCCATCTCTAGCACTTGTAATCAATCAAATTCATTGTATTATAACATATTCTCACTTAAAATAACTTTATAAAAGCCGATTACTGCCTCAAAGCAATGGTTGTAGGTTCTTATCCCCTTTGGGACCAAATTTCAACAACTCTTTATTCACACTTCTAAACATTCTTCATCCGTCTCTAGCACTTGTAATCAATCAAATTCATTATATTATAACATATTCTAACCCAAAATAACTTTATATAAGCCATTTTCTGCCTCAAAGCAATGGTTGTGGGTTCTTATCCCATTTGGGACCAAATTTCAACAAGTCTTTCTTCACACTTCAAAACATTCTTCATCCATCTCTAGCACTTGTAATCAATCAAATTCATTGTATTATAACATATTCTCACTTCAAATAACTTTATAAAAGCCGATTACTGCCTCAAAGCAATGGTTATAGGTTCTTATCCCATTTGGGACCAAATTTCAACATGTCTTTCTTTACACTTCTAAACATTCTTCATCCATCGCTAGCACTTGTAATCAATCAAATTCATTGTACTATAACATATTCTAACCTGAAACAACTCTAGACAAGCCATTTCCTGTCTCAAAGCAATGGTTGTGGGTTCTTATCCCATTTGGGACCAAATTTCAACAAGTCTTTCTTCACACTTCTAAACATTCTTCGTCCATCTCTAACACTTGTAATCAATCAAATTCATTGTATTATAACATATTCTCACTTAAAATAACTTTACAAAAGCCGATTACTGCCTCAAAGCAATGGTTGTAGGTTCTTATCCCCTTTGGGACCAAATTTCAACAAGTCTTTCTTCACACTTCTAAACATTCTTCATCCATCTCTAGCACTTGTAATCAATCAAATTCATTATATTATAACATATTCTAACCTAAAATAACTTTATATAAGCCATTTACTGCCTCAAAGCAATGGTTGTGGGTTCTTATCCCATTTGGGACCAAATTTCAACATGTCTTTCTTCACACTTCTATACATTCTTTATCCATCTCTAGCACTTATAATCAATCAAATTCATTGTATTATAATATATTCTAATCCTAAATAACTTTATACAAGCCATTTACTGTCTCTAAGCAATGGTTGTGGGTTCTTATCCCATTTGGGACCAAATGTGAACAAGTCTTTCTTGATGCTTTTAAACATTCTTCATCCATCTCTAGCACGTGTAATCACTCATATTCATTGTATTTTAACATATTCTAACCCAAAATAACTTTGCACAAGCCATTTACTGCCTCAAAGCAATGGTTGTGGGTTCTTATCCCATTTGGGCCCAAATTTTAACAAATATTTCTTCACACTTCAAAATATTCTTCATCCATCTCTAGCACGTGTAATCAATCAAATTAATTGTATTATAACATATTCTAACTTAAAAAAATTCTAGATAAACCATTTACTGCCTCAAAGCAATGGTTGTTTGTTCTTATCCCATTTGGGACCAAATTTCAACAAGTCTTTCTTCACAGTTCAAAAGCTTCTTAATCCATCTCTAGCAGTTGTTGTCAATCAAATTCATTATATTATTACATAGTCTAACCTAAAACAACACTAGACAAGCCATTTACTGCCTCAAAGCAATGGTTATGGGTTCTTATCCCATTTGGGACCAAATTTGAACAAGTCTTTCTTCACGCTTTTAAACATTCTTCATCCATCTCTAGCACGTGTAATCACTCTTATTCATTGTATTTTAACATATTCTAACCCAAAATAACTTTGCACAAGCCATTTACTGCCTCAAAGCAATGGTTGTGGGTTCTTATCCCATTTGGGCCCAAATTTGAACAAATATTTCTTCACACTTCAAAACATTCTTCATCCATCTCTAGCACTTGTAATCAATCAAATTCATTGAATTATAACATATTCTCACTAAAAATAACTTTATAAAAGCCGATTACTGCCTCAAAGCAATGTTTGTAGGTTCTTATCCCATTTGGGACCAAATTTCAACATGTCTTTTTCACACTTCTAAACATTCTTCATCCATCTCTAGCACTTGTAATCAATCAAATTCATTGTATTATAACATATTCTCACTTAAAATAACTTTATAAAAGCCGATTACTGCCTCAAAGCAATGGTTGTAGGTTCTTATCCCCTTTAGGACCAAATTTCAACAAGTCTTTCTTCACACTTCTAAACATTCTTCATCCATCTCTAGCACTTGTAATCAATCAAATTCATTATATTATAACATATTCTAACCCAAAATAACTTTATATAAGCCATTTACTGCCTCAAAGCAATGGTTGTGGGTTCTTATCCCATTTGGGACCAAATTTCAACATGTCTTTCTTCACACTTCCATACATTCTTTATCCATCTCTAGCACTTATAATCAATCAAATTCATTGTGTTATAATATATTCTAATCCTAAATAACTTTATACAAGCCATTTACTGTCTCTAAGCAATGGTTGTGGGTTCTTATCCCATTTGGGCCCAAATTTTAACAAATATTTCTTCACACTTCAAAATATTCTTCATCCATCTCTAGCACTTGTAATCTATCAAATTAATTGTATTATAACATATTCTAACTTAAAAAAATTCTAGACAAACCATTTACTGCCTCAAAGCAATGGTTGTTTGTTCTTATCCCATTTGGGACCAAATTTCAACAAGTGTTTCTTCACAGTTCAAAAGCTTCTTAATCCATCTCTAGCAGTTGTTGTCAATCAAATTCATTATATTATTACATAGTCTAACCTAAAACAACACTAGACAAGCCATTTACTGCCTCAAAGCAATGGTTGTGGGTTCTTATCCCATTTGGGACCAAATTTGAACAAGTCTTTCTTCACGCTTTTAAACATTCTTCATCCATCTCTAGCACGTGTAATCACTCTTATTCATTGTATTTTAACATATTCTAACCCAAAATAACTTTGCACAAGCCATTTACTGCCTCAAAGCAATGGTTGTGAGTTCTTATCCCATTTGGGCCCAAATTTTAACAAATATTTCTTCACACTTCAAAACATTCTTCATCCATCTTTAGCACTTGTAATCAATCAAATTCATTGTATTATAACATATTCTCACTTCAAATAACTTTATAAAAGCCGATTACTGCCTCAAAGCAATGGTTGTAGGTTCTTATCCCATTTAGGACCAAATTTCAACATGTCTTTCTTCACACTTCTAAACATTCTTCATCCATCGCTAGCACTTGTAATCAATCAAATTCATTGTATTATAACATATTCTAACCTGAAACAACTCTAGACAAGCCATTTACTGTCTCAAAGCAATGGTTGTGGGTTCTTATCCCATTTGGGACCAAATTTTAACAAGTCTTTCTTCACACTTCTAAACATTCTTCGTCCATCTCTAGCACTTGTAATCAATCAAATTCATTGAATTATAACATATTCTGACTTAAAATAACTTTATAAAAGCCGATTACTGCCTCAAAGCAATGGTTGTAGGTTCTTATCCCATTTGGGACCAAATTTCAACATGTCTTTTTCACACTTCTAAACATTCTTCATCCATCTCTAGCACTTGTAATCAATCAAATTCATTGTATTATAACATATTATCACTTAAAATAACTTTATAAAAGCCGATTACTGCCTCAAAGCAATGGTTGTAGGTTCTTATCCCCTTTGGGACCAAATTTCAACAAGTCTTTCTTCACACTTCTAAACATTCTTCATCCATCTCTAGCACTTGTAATCAATCAAATTCATTATATTATAACATATTCTAACCTAAAATAACTTTATATAAGCCATTTACTGCCTCAAAGCAATGGTTGTGGGTTCTTATCCCATTTGGGACCAAATTTCAACATGTCTTTCTTCACACTTCCATACATTCTTTATCCATCTCTTGCACTTGTAATCAATCAAATTTATTGTATTATAACATTTTCTCACTTCAAATAAATTTATAAAATTCAATTACTGCCTCAAAGCAATGGTTGAAGGTTCTTATCTCATTTGGGACCAAATTTCAACAAGTCTTTCTTCACACTTCTAAACATTCTTCATCCATCTCTAACACTTGTAATCAATCAAATTCATTGTATTATAACATATTCTAACCTGAAACAACTCTAGACAAGCCATTTACTGCCTTAAAGCAATGGTTGCGGGTTCTTATCCCATTTGGGACCAAATTTCAACAAGTGTTTCTTCGCGCTTCTAAACATTTTTCAACCATCTCTAGCACATGTAATCACTCATATTCATTGTATTTTAACATATTCTAACCCAAAATAACTTTGTACAAGCCATTTACTGCCTCAAAGCAATGGTTATGGGTTCATATTCCATTTGGGCCCAAATTTCAACAAGTCTTTCTTCACACTTCTAAACATTCTTCATCCATCTCTAGCACTTGTAATCAATCAAATTCATTGTATTATAACATATTCTAACCCAAAATAACTTTATATAAGCCATTTACTACCTCAAAGCAATGGTTATGGGTTCTTATCCCATTTGGGACCAAATTTCAAAAAGTGTTTCTTCACACTTCTATACATTCTTTATCCATCTCTAGCACTTATAATCAATCAAATTCATTGTTTTATAATATATTCTAACCCAAAATAACTTTATACAAGTCATTTACTGCATCAAAGCAATGGTTGAAGGTTCTTATCTCATTTGGGACCAAATTTCAACAAGTCTTTCTTCACACTTCTAAACATTCTTCATCCATCTCTAACACTTGTAATCTATCAAATTCATTGTATTATAACATATTCTAACCTGAAACAACTCTAGACAAGCCATTTACTGCCTCAAAACAATGGTTGCGGGTTCTTATCCCATTTGGGACCAAATTTCAACATGTGTTTCTTCACGCTTCTAAACATTCTTCATCCATCTCTACCACATGTAATCACTCATATTCATTGTATTTTAACATATTCTAACCCAAAATAACTTTGTACAAGCCATTTACTGCCTCAAAGCAATGGTTATGGGTTCTTATTCCATTTGGGCCCAAATTTCAACAAGTCTTTCTTCACACTTCTTAACATTCTTTATCCATCTCTAGCACTTGTTATCAATCAAATTCATTGTATTATAACATATTCTAACCCAAAATAACTTTATATAAGCCATTTACTACCTCAAAGCAATGGTTATGGGTTCTTATCCCATTTGGGACCAAATTTCAAAAAGTGTTTCTTCACACTTCTATATATTCTTTATCCACCTCTAGCACTTATAATCAATCAAATTCATTGTTTTATAATATATTCTAACCCAAAATAACTTTATACAAGTCATTTACTGCCTAAAAACAATGGTTGTCGGTTCTTATCCCATTTTGGACCAAATTCCAACAAGTCTTTCTTCACAATTCAAAACATTCTTCATCCATCTCTAGCACTTGTAGTCAATCAAATTCATTATATTATAACATATTATAACCTAAAACATCTCTAGACAAGCCATTTATTGTCTCAAAGCAAAGGTTATAGGTTCTTATCCCATTTGGGCCAAATTTTCAAGAAGTCTTTCTTCACACTTCTAAAAATTCTTTATCCATCTCTAGCACTTGTAATCAATCAAACTCATTGTATTATAACATATTCTAACCCAAAATAACTTTATATAAGCCATTTACTACCTCAAAGCAATGGTTATGGGTTCTTATCCCATTTGGGACCAAATTTCAAAAAGTGTTTCTTCACACTTCTATACATTCTTTATCCATCTCTAGCACTTATAATCAATCAAATTCATTGTTTTATAATATATTCTAACCCAAAATAACTTTATACAAGTCATTTACTGCCTCAAAGCAATGGTTGAAGGTTCTTATCTCATTTGGGACCAAATTTCAACAAGTCTTTCTTCACACTTCTAAACATTCTTCATCCATCTCTAACACTTGTAATCAATCAAATTCATTGTATTACAACATATTCTAACCTGAAACAACTCTAGACAAGCCTTTTACTGCCTCAAAGCAATGGTTGCGGGTTCTTATCCCATTTGGGACCAAATTTCAACAAGTGTTTCTTCGCGCTTCTAAACATTTTTCATCCATCTCTAGCACATGTAATCACTCATATTCATTGTATTTTAACATATTCTAACCCAAATAAACTTTGTACAAGCCATTTACTGCCTCAAAGCAATGGTTATGGGTTCTTATTCCATTTGGGCCCAAATTTCAACAAGTCTTTCTTCACACTTCTAAACATTCTTCATCCATCTCTAGCACTTGTAATCAATCAAATTCATTGTATTATAACATATTCTAACCCAAAATAACTTTATATAAGCCATTTACTACCTCAAAGCAATGGTTATGGGTTCTTATCCCATTTGGGACCAAATTTCAAAAAGTGTTTCTTCACACTTCTATACATTCTTTATCCATCTCTAGCACTTATAATCAATCAAATTAATTGTTTTATAATATATTCTAACCCAAAATAACTTTATACAAGTCATTTACTGCCTCAAAGCAATGGTTGAAGGTTCTTATCTCATTTGGGACCAAATTTCAACAAGTCTTTCTTCACAGTTCTAAACATTCTTCATCCATCTCTAACACTTGTAATCAATCAAATTCATTGTATTATAACATATTCTAACCTGAAACAACTCTAGACAAGCCATTTACTGCCTCAAAGCAATGGTTGCGGGTTCTTATCCCATTTGGGACCAAATTTCAACATGTGTTTCTTCACGCTTCTAAACATTCTTCATCCATCTCTACCACATGTAATCACTCATATTCATTGTATTTTAACATATTCTAACCCAAAATAACTTTGTACAAGCCATTTACTGCCTCAAAGCAATGGTTATGGGTTCTTATTCCATTTGGGCCCAAATTTCAACAAGTCTTTCTTCACACTTCTTAACATTCTTTATCCATCTCTAGCACTTGTTATCAATCAAATTCATTGTATTATAACATATTCTAACCCAAAATAACTTTATATAAGCCATTTACTACCTCAAAGCAATGGTTATGGGTTCTTATCCCATTTGGGACCAAATTTCAAAAAGTGTTTCTTCACACTTCTATATATTCTTTATCCACCTCTAGCACTTATAATCAATCAAATTCATTGTTTTATAATATATTCTAACCCAAAATAACTTTATACAAGTCATTTACTGCCTAAAAACAATGGTTGTCGGTTCTTATCCCATTTTGGACCAAATTCCAACAAGTCTTTCTTCACAATTCAAAACATTCTTCATCCATCTCTAGCACTTGTAGTCAATCAAATTCATTATATTATAACATATTATAACCTAAAACATCTCTAGACAAGCCATTTATTGTCTCAAAGCAAAGGTTATAGGTTCTTATCCCATTTAGGCCAAATTTTCAAGAAGTCTTTCTTCACACTTCTAAATATTCTTCATCCATCTCTAGCACTTGTAATCAATCAAACTCATTGTATTATAACATATTCTAACCCAAAATAACTTTATATAAGCCATTTACTACCTCAAAGCAATGGTTATGGGTTCTTATCCCATTTGGGACCAAATTTCAAAAAGTGTTTCTTCACACTTCTATACATTCTTTATCCATCTCTAGCACTTATAATCAATCAAATTCATTGTTTTATAATATATTCTAACCCAAAATAACTTTATACAAGTCATTTACTGCCTCAAAGCAATGGTTGAAGGTTCTTATCTCATTTGGGACCAAATTTCAACAAGTCTTTCTTCACACTTCTAAACATTCTTCATCCATCTCTAACACTTGTAATCAATCAAATTCATTGTATTACAACATATTCTAACCTGAAACAACTCTAGACAAGCCTTTTACTGCCTCAAAGCAATGGTTGCGGGTTCTTATCCCATTTGGGACCAAATTTCAACAAGTGTTTCTTCGCGCTTCTAAACATTTTTCATCCATCTCTAGCACATGTAATCACTCATATTCATTGTATTTTAACATATTCTAACCCAAATAAACTTTGTACAAGCCATTTACTGCCTCAAAGCAATGGTTATGGGTTCTTATTCCATTTGGGCCCAAATTTCAACAAGTCTTTCTTCACACTTCTAAACATTCTTCATCCATCTCTAGCACTTGTAATCAATCAAATTCATTGTATTATAACATATTCTAACCCAAAATAACTTTATATAAGCCATTTACTACCTCAAAGCAATGGTTATGGGTTCTTATCCCATTTGGGACCAAATTTCAAAAAGTGTTTCTTCACACTTCTATACATTCTTTATCCATCTCTAGCACTTATAATCAATCAAATTAATTGTTTTATAATATATTCTAACCCAAAATAACTTTATACAAGTCATTTACTGCCTCAAAGCAATGGTTGAAGGTTCTTATCTCATTTGGGACCAAATTTCAACAAGTCTTTCTTCACAGTTCTAAACATTCTTCATCCATCTCTAACACTTGTAATCAATCAAATTCATTGTATTATAACATATTCTAACCTGAAACAACTCTAGACAAGCCATTTACTGCCTCAAAGCAATGGTTGCGGGTTCTTATCCCATTTGGGACCAAATTTCAACATGTGTTTCTTCACGCTTCTAAACATTCTTCATCCATCTCTACCACATGTAATCACTCATATTCATTGTATTTTAACATATTCTAACCCAAAATAACTTTGTACAAGCCATTTACTGCCTCAAAGCAATGGTTATGGGTTCTTATTCCATTTGGGCCCAAATTTCAACAAGTCTTTCTTCACACTTCTTAACATTCTTTATCCATCTCTAGCACTTGTTATCAATCAAATTCATTGTATTATAACATATTCTAACCCAAAATAACTTTATATAAGCCATTTACTACCTCAAAGCAATGGTTATGGGTTCTTATCCCATTTGGGACCAAATTTCAAAAAGTGTTTCTTCACACTTCTATATATTCTTTATCCACCTCTAGCACTTATAATCAATCAAATTCATTGTTTTATAATATATTCTAACCCAAAATAACTTTATACAAGTCATTTACTGCCTAAAAACAATGGTTGTCGGTTCTTATCCCATTTTGGACCAAATTCCAACAAGTCTTTCTTCACAATTCAAAACATTCTTCATCCATCTCTAGCACTTGTAGTCAATCAAATTCATTATATTATAACATATTATAACCTAAAACATCTCTAGACAAGCCATTTATTGTCTCAAAGCAAAGGTTATAGGTTCTTATCCCATTTAGGCCAAATTTTCAAGAAGTCTTTCTTCACACTTCTAAATATTCTTCATCCATCTCTAGCACTTGTAATCAATCAAACTCATTGTATTATAACATATTCTAACCCAAAATAACTTTATATAAGCCATTTACTACCTCAAAGCAATGGTTATGGGTTCTTATCCCATTTGGGACCAAATTTCAAAAAGTGTTTCTTCACACTTCTATACATTCTTTATCCATCTCTAGCACTTATAATCAATCAAATTCATTGTTTTATAATATATTCTAACCCAAAATAACTTTATACAAGTCATTTACTGCCTCAAAGCAATGGTTGAAGGTTCTTATCTCATTTGGGACCAAATTTCAACAAGTCTTTCTTCACACTTCTAAACATTCTTCATCCATCTCTAACACTTGTAATCAATCAAATTCATTGTATTACAACATATTCTAACCTGAAACAACTCTAGACAAGCCTTTTACTGCCTCAAAGCAATGGTTGCGGGTTCTTATCCCATTTGGGACCAAATTTCAACAAGTGTTTCTTCGCGCTTCTAAACATTTTTCATCCATCTCTAGCACATGTAATCACTCATATTCATTGTATTTTAACATATTCTAACCCAAATAAACTTTGTACAAGCCATTTACTGCCTCAAAGCAATGGTTATGGGTTCTTATTCCATTTGGGCCCAAATTTCAACAAGTCTTTCTTCACACTTCTAAACATTCTTCATCCATCTCTAGCACTTGTAATCAATCAAATTCATTGTATTATAACATATTCTAACCCAAAATAACTTTATATAAGCCATTTACTACCTCAAAGCAATGGTTATGGGTTCTTATCCCATTTGGGACCAAATTTCAAAAAGTGTTTCTTCACACTTCTATACATTCTTTATCCATCTCTAGCATTTATAATCAACAAATTCATTGTTTTATAATATATTCTAACCTAAAATAACTTTATACAAGTCATTTACTGCCTCAAAGCAATGGTTGAAGGTTCTTATCTCATTTGGGACCAAATTTCAACAAGTCTTTCTTCACAGTTCTAAACATTCTTCATCCATCTCTAACACTTGTAATCAATCAAATTCATTGTATTATAACATATTCTAACCTGAAACAACTCTAGACAAGCCATTTACTGCCTCAAAGCAATGGTTGCGGGTTCTTATCCCATTTGGGACCAAATTTCAACAAGTGTTTCTTCACACTTCTAAACATTCTTCATCCATCTCTACCACATGTAATCACTCATATTCATTGTATTTTAACATATTCTAACCCAAAATAACTTTGTACAAGCCATTTACTGCCTCAAAGTAATGGTTATGGGTTCTTATTCCATTTGGGTCCAAATTTCAACAAGTCTTTCTTCACACTTCTTAACATTCTTCATCCATCTCTAGCACTTGTAATCAATCAAATTCATTGTATTATAACATATTCTAACCCAAAATAACTTTATATAAGCCATTTACTACGTCAAAGCAATGGTTATGGGTTCTTATCCCATTGGGGACCAAATTTCAAAAAGTGTTTCTTCACACTTCTATACATTCTTTATCCATCTCTAGCACTTATAATCAATCAAATTCATTGTATTATAATATATTCTAACCCAAAATAACTCTAGACAAGCCATTTACTGCCTCAAAACAATAGTTGTCGGTTCTTATCCCATTTTGGACCAAATTCCAACAAGTCTTTCTTCACACTTCTATACGTTCTTTATCCATCTCTAGCACTTATAATCAATCAAATTCATTGTTTTATAATATATTCTAACCCAAAATAACTTTGTACAAGTCATTTACTGCCTCAAAACAATGGTTGTCGGTTCTTATCCCATTTTGGACCAAATTCCAACAAGTCTTTCTTCACAGTTCAAAAGCTTCTTCATCCATCTCTAGCACTTGTAGTCAATTAAATTCATTATATTATTACATAGTCTAACCTAAAACAACACTAGACAAACCATTTACTACTTCAAAGCAATGGTTGTGGGTTCTTATCCCATTTGGGACCAAATTTGAACAAGTCTTTCTTCACGCTTTTAAACATTCTTCATCCATCTCTAGCACGTGTAATCACTCATATTTATTGTATTTTAACATATTCTAACCCAAAATAACTTTGCACAAGCCATTTACTGCCTCAAAGCAATGGTTGTGGGTTCTTATCCCATTTGGGCCCAAATTTTAACAAATATTTCTTCACACTTCAAAACATTCTTCATCCATCTCTAGCACTTGTAATCAATCAAATTCATTGTATTATAACATATTCTCACTTCAAATAACTTTATAAAAGCCGATTACTGCCTCAAAGCAATGGTTGTAGGTTCTTATCCCATTTGGGACAAAATTTCAACATGTCTTTCTTCACACTTCTAAACATTCTTCATTCATCGCTAGCACTTGTAATCAATCAAATTCATTGTATTATAACATGTTCTAACCTGAAACAACTCTAGACAAGCCATTTACTGTCTCAAAGCAATGGTTGTGGGTTCTTATCCCATTTGGGACCACTACACCAAAACAGTTTTTTTGCTACTGCAATTTGCTACTGAAATTGCAGTCGGTAACATTACCGACTACGTTACTACTGTATAACGACTGAATTACGACCATTTCATATTAGTAGCACATCAGTCGGTATTTAGTGACTAAATAAGACAGTCGTCACATCGTAGCAAAAGTACGACGGATGTGCGACGAAGTGGTAGTCGGAAAAGAGTAATCGTTAATCAGTAGTAAATATGGCGACTAATGAACGACTAAATTCGGTGGGTCGTAAAACTATTACTGTTTGCGACTAATTTGCGACTGATGTCAGTGGGTCGTCCCACAGTAGCAAAACAGTAGCGAAAGTTGGTTAGAAAACGTGGAAATCATTCGGTGGTAGGTGTACCTAATTACTTATGTAGTAGCAAAACAGTAGCTAATCAGTCGGAAAAAAATCTATATATATAAGACACACGAGTTTTCTTGTAACAATGGTAGAAGCTCAAAGTAATGCAAAACGTTTATAAAATACTTTTCAAAGAGATCGAGGAGAACATTTCTTGAGGCATATAATGTCGAGAAATGACAATTATGGTAATTATCGAGAGTGGATGTACAAACGGTTTGATGAAGCGAAGGGAGCACTATCGGGAGAGTTTATATCGGGGGTAGAACAATTTGTGGCATTTGCCAATAGTCAGCCTTTGGCGCAGAGCAATCGTGGTATGTTTCACTGTCTCTGTCTTATTTGCGAGAATGAAAAATTTATCCCAGGTAAAAGAGTTTTGAGACATCTGTATAGTAGAGGATTTATGCGAGATTATTATATCTGGTACAAACATGGTGAAGAACTCGATATGGATTTAGGATCGAGTATTGTTGATAGGACTCATATTAGTGAGAGTGAAGAAGGGAGTTATAATGTAGTCGAAGATAGATATGTGGATATGGTGAATGATGCTTTTCGTGATAACGTGAATTTTGATAATTATTCGGATGGTAATTATCAAAATGCAGAAAAATTCTATAATTTATTGGATGGAGCCAATACTCCATTATACGATGGTTGTCGTGAAGGTCACTCTCAGTTATCATTAGCTGCTCGAATTATGCAAAATAAGACCGAATATAATATGAGTGAGAAGCTAGTGGATTCGGTATGCGGAATCTTGACAGATTATTTACCAGAAGGAAACCAGGCGACCGGTTCACATTACGAGACGGACGAATTGATGCGTAATTTGGGGCTTCCATGTCATGCAATTGATGTTTGCATTAACAATTGTATGATCTTCTGGAAAGAAGATGAACAGTTTGATAAGTGTCGGTTTTGTAATTCAGAAAGATGGATGCCTAACGAGCAAAACCGAAGGTCAAATGTACCATATAGTCGAATGTGGTATATGCCTATTGCTGATAGATTGAAGAGAATGTCTCAGAGCGAGAAGACTGCAGCGGCAATGAGATGGCATGCTGAGCACGAAGCAAACGAGGGAGAAATGTGTCATCCGTCAGATGCGGCAGAGTGGAAAAATTTTCAAGCCAAACATCCCCGATTTGCCGAAGAACCCCGTAACGTTTATCTTGGATTGTGTACAGATGGGTTTAATCCATTTGGCATGTCAAAAAATCATTCGTAGTGGCCTGTGATATTGACTCCGTACAATTTACCCCCTGGTATGTGCATGAATACAGAGTACTTGTTTCTAACCATTATGAATTCAGGGCCAAATCATCCGCGAGCTAGTCTCGATATCTTCCTCCGACCTCTCATTGATGAGTTAAAAGAGTTGTGGTCAACTGGAGTTGATGCGTACGATGTCTCCCTCAGACAAAATTTTAAACTAAGAGCAGTGTTGCTATGGACGATAAGCGACTTTCCTGCGTATGGAATGTTTTCTGGATGGACCACCCATGGGAGATTGTCTTGTCCAATTTGCATGGCAGATACACAGTCTTTTTATCTGAAGAACGGAAGAAAAACGTGTTGGTTCGATTGTCACCGAAGATTTCTCCCGCATGATCATCCTTTACGTAAGAATAAAAAAGACTTTTTAAAGAGGAGAGATGCTAGGGAAGACTACCCACCAGAGTATTTGACCGGTGAGCATATTTATTCATACCGGTTGAAACGTGTAAATCCACCAAAAACAAAGGATGTTGGTGGTTGTGGTCACGATAAGAAGAAGCATGGCTATGGAAAAGACCATAATTGGCATAAAGAAAGCATTTTCTGGGAATTGCCGTATATGTTAATTGTAGGGCTTGGTGCATTTTTTCGTGACTTATGTTCGAGAACTTTGCAGAAAAGTCGCGTCCAAATTCTAAAACAAAACATAGTTCTAATCATATGCAATTTGGAAAAGATCTTTCCACCATCTTTTTTCGATGTGATGGAACACCTAACTGTCCATCTCCCGGACGAAGCTGAATTAGGCGGCCCCGTACAATACTGGTGGATGTATCCTTTTGAAAGATTTTTCAAAAAGTTGAAAGGGAAGGCAAAGAACCAAAGATATGCAGCAGGGTTGATTGTTCAATCATATCTAAGAGAGGAGGTGTCCTATTTCACAGAGCATTATTTTCCCTCAAATATACAAACAAAAGCAAGGTAAGTGTAAAACTATAAGACATTTTATATATATAAACGTGATAGCTATTATAAAGTGATTTTCACTCTTTTGGTTAGGTTAACAAGATTTGCTGAAGGTGAAGTGCCCAAATATCATTTCGATGGAGTCCCTGATATATTTACTCATGTAGGTCGACCTAGTGGCGAATTGCATGAAATTTGGCTTTCAGATCAAGATTATCGATGCGCACATGCATATGTTTTGCGAAATTGTGGTTATTTTGAGCCACTTGAGAGGTAGAATTTAATTTGGAATGTATCTTTAACATAATTTTAAACTCTATTGATTTCTAATGCCTATTGTCTTGTCTTTTATATAGTTTCTTCGAAGATTATATGAGTCTAAAATATTCGGACCTCTCCGACAAATAACTCTTGGAGAAAAAAGCTGAAGAATATCCTTCTTGGATCAAAGAATATGTATGTCTATGAATATTTTATATATGTTCTTTATTATAACTTTAATACATTTGTTAATACATTCAAAATCCAGGTTACCACCTGGAGCTCCGACATGCCTTTTCCAACGTGGGTGCTCGACATAATTCATGGACCTGTGATGAAGGCCAAAACGTGGCCCATCTATTATACGAGAGGATATTTATTTAACACCCAGAATCACAGCGAGGGAAGAAAGACATGTAACTATGGTGTATGTGTGACTGGAGAGAATTATAGCAATGCTGCTGACCGAGCTGATTTCCACGGTATTTTAACTGATATCATCCAAATCGAGTATGAAGGGGTGGTTAATTTGAGAATAACACTTTTTAAGTGTAAGTGGTACGACCCTGTGATGGGGAGAGGAACTCGGAGGAGCAATGGTGGCATTGTAGACGTTCTTTCATCGAGGAGATACAATAAATACGAACCATTTATTTTTGGTACGTACGCTAACTCTCTTAATTATATATATGTATATATGTTTATATGATAACTTAATTAATTATATATATTGATTTTGCAAAGCCTCTCAAGCGGATCAAATTTCTTACATCCCGTATCCATACCAGCATAAACCAAAACAATTGTGGCTAAATGTTGTTAAAGTCAACCCGAGGGGAAATATTGCAGGACAATACGTTAACACGGAACCAACTCTTTTACAACAACAAACGGATGATCCTGTAATGATGACTACGATTGAAGATCTAGTAGTCACAAATTCGCAGCAAAGAAGGAACACAATAAATCTCGATTACGCTGTCGACGATGAGGGACCAGATGACGAATTCCAGTGTAACTTATCGGATTCTGATGAAGAGGATGGAGAAAGTGAAGCACCCTACTAATTACGATAAGTTTTTGTTGAATTGTGTTGTGTTTGGTGTGTTATTTGTGTTATTAAACTTTGTTGAATTTTTAGAAATTTTTAATAAATATTGCTACTGAAGAACTACTGATTACCGACTAAATAATAAGATATATGGGCTTCGAAATTGAACCAAATTGGACCACAGTTTTAATGGGCCTATCAATTTGAAATAAGCCCAACAAAGCCCAAATATAATTCCCCTAACCCTAAAAAGCTGAAACTCTCTTCATTCTTCTTCTCGCCTCGCACCTGCTTCTTCTTCTTCAACCCTAACCCTTTGATTATTCTGTTTTCTTCTGCCTCGACTCTCCTTTCTTCTTCTTCTTCGATTGTGATGGCTGGAAAGAGGAAGAGAAACCTCGTCAGACCTAACAGTACCTTAAGGAGAACGCCGGCGAATCTTCCCACTCGGTATGATTTCATACCGAGACCTTCGACGGATGCTCCGAGAGCTTCGATGGAAGCAGGCCCTCCGCCTCTTCTTCCCAACAATAATCAGCCGCCGTCGTTTAGAGCCTACCCACCTCCGATGCGTCTGTTCGGGAACTCCGCCTCAGTTTCTCCATCGTTTCCTGCGGGTGGTCCTGATTTCCCAGCAGCTTCTGCAAACCGAGATGCTCCAACAGTCCCACTCTCCGGCAAATCTCCTCCACCTCAACACAGACCTTCTGTGTCTCTGAATCGAGGTACTCCAACTCCAACGCGGCAATCTCTGGATTCCATAACTCGATCGAGTCCACAACTTCAGCCTCCACAACGACCAACTCAATCTCCTCACAGTTCCCAAGCACAAAATTCACACACTACAATAGAAGAAGAAGATGACGAAGAAGATATTTCGGATCTTGGAGCTCCCCCTGAACCAAATCTCTCCGACGAACAAACGGAGGCTCTTAACTCGCTGCTACTTGCACCACGGCCGAAGGGAATCACTTTCCTTGATCCCGACCTCATTGTGCCGGATTCAACTTGGTAATATATGTTCTTTCTATTAGTTTAGCTATGAGTTTAGTTAATATTTGTTCTTTCTATTAGTTTAGCTATTAGTTTGCTTGAATTGATTTTTGTTATGCTTGAATTGAGATGTGAGTTTAGTCTTTGAACGATGTTTATAAGTCTTAGGATAAGGCTTGTCTTTGGACTAAGCACATGCACTATCGTAATCCATTTAACTTGTAGGTTACAAAAGAAATTGTATTTTTCAGTTTCTTAATTCGACTTGATATTTCTTATGTATATGTTTTTTTGACTTTTTGTTTACTAAACCATTCATCGTTGAAGGTTGATAAATTTGTCAAATTAGCAGCATGTTTTTTTGACTTTTTGGCTTTGTACTATGCTGATCTCTGGTTTTAATATTGTTACTTTGTTTGTAGCTTAGAACTCAGCTTTGATTTCTTTTCACATGCTTTTCTATGACAACAATTGAACCCTTCTATTTCCATTATGAAAATTCTTCTTCTTTTGTTGATTTTGCAATGGTTTGTGTTGGTTTTGTGGCACTGGTCCGTGAGTAAGCATCCACGAGAGCTCCCTCTTTTATAGTCTTATTGTGTTATTAACTTACAACCTTTTCAGCTGTTTTGGTAATTCTCATTCAACATTATCTTTATCTGTCTTTGTAGGTTTGGTTTTGACAAATCTTCACTCTCCCGCCAGATTACTAAGTGCTTCACCAACAAGTTTGATGGCCCATACTATAGTTGGTCCTGTGTGCCTAGAGGAAGACAAGAACGATACTTCGTTGAATTCACGGTAAGAATCTCTTTGTTGTAACACCAAAATTCATTTTCTTCTTATATTTTCTTTAAAATGACTAACACTTATACTTCTCTGTTGTTTTGTAGAAAAAACATAGATAGGATCCATCTAATACAGGTTTGGTTCAAGAGCACTTTGAGTCCATAATCCAAAGTCGCATGAAAGATATGGTAAGCACTGCGAGGAGTAATGACGTACGACCAATCTGGATCTATGATACGCTCTGGGATGAGATGAAAGAACATTGGAGCACTGAAGAACAAAAAGCAAAGAGTGCTACGTCCTCAGCAGCTCGGATGTCTTATCGTAAGGGTCTCGGTCCGCACAAACACGCCTCTGGACAGAAGTCTTACCGACAAATTGAACAAGAAATGGTAAGTCTCTTTAAACTTTATTACTGGTTCAATATGTGATTTGTGGTTTCATGTTATAAATGATTTACATTTACACTAACTTTCTTTGCTGAAATACTGATTCAACTAATCATTTTCCCATTTCAGGTTGTTGAATTGGGGAGACCAGTGAGTTTCGGTGAGGTGTTCATCAAGGCTAATACCAAGAAAGATGGGACGTTTGTTGATCTGAAAGCGCAGCAAGTTGCTGAGGCCTATACGAAGAAAAAACAAGAGAAGTTGACTGATCTTGAGTCCGATATCACAGACCTTACGGATGGTCGTATTCCTGTGCTAACAGTAGAAGAAGATAATGACCTCTTTATTCAGGTAGCTTCGTTTACATTATGCTTCGTTTACATTATAGTATACATTATAGTTTACATTATGCTTCTTAGTTTGGCATTCATATTCTTGCTTGTTCCTGATTTTTCATTGCTTTGATTTTTCTTTTAGTCCACATTCACAAATGATAGAGGAGCACTGTTTGGTATTGGAAGCCTCAAGAGTATGCTCAAGGGAAAGGCACACAACACAGCAACCTCAGCTTCATTCCGGCAGATGCAACAACAGCTTGAAAATGCTGAACAGAAGCTGAAGGACCAAGCTGCTCTTATATCACAGCAAGAAGCAGAGAATGCTCGAGTTGCAGCTGCTCAAAAGGCCCAGACCGCCGAGCTTGCGATTGTCCACAAGTTCTTGAAAACCGACGACAGGTTCCTTGCTTTCCTTGCCACAGAAACTGCTTCTGATCATCCACCTACTGAACCTGTTTAGGTTTATAACTCTCTTGCTTTTATAAAACTTTAAACTTATGTTGTGTTTTTTTTGGTAAGATTAAACTTATGTTGTGTTTAAACTCATGTTTGTATGCTCTTGAATTTTTATTTTGATGTGTTCTTCGGATTTTAAGATTTCTATAATTTGTTTTTATTAGTACTTTTGTTTAAACTAAAATCAGGAACCAAATTAGAATGCTAAACGAAATTCGGTTAATTAAAAACCAAGTAGTAGGTATTCAGTAGCAACATTTTCGTCGTAAATAAGTAGCTAATATTAAGACTAAATAAATAGTAGGTATTTAGTAGCAAAATGCAGTCGCTAGACAGTCGCCAAAGATTACGACTGAGTTACGACTACATATTTTAGTAGCAAAATACAGTCGCTACTTAGTCGTTATGTAGTCGCCAAAGATTACGACTGACTGCCGACTGGGTAACGACTGTAATTATTTGCGACTAGACCTTTACCTACAACACTTATTGGTCGGTAATCAGTCGTAAAACATAAGTTTACGATTGTTTGACTACTGCTTTTCCAGTAGCTAAAAACTCGTTTTGGTGTAGTGGACCAAATTTCAACAAGTCTTTCTTCACACTTCTAAACATTTTTCATCCATCTCTAGCACTTGTAATCAATCAAATTCATTGTATTATAACATATTCTCACTTAAAATAACTTTATAAAAGCCGATTACTGCCTCAAAGCAATGGTTGTAGGTTCTTATCCCCTTTGGGACCAAATTTCAACAACTTTTTCTTCACACTTCTAAACATTCTTCATCCATCTCTAGCACTTGTAATCAATCAAATTCATTATATTATAACATATTCTAACACAAAATAACTTTATATAAGCCATTTTCTGCCTCAAAGCAATGGTTGTGGGTTCTTATCCCATTTGGGACCAAATTTCAACAAGTCTTTCTTCACACTTCTAAACATTCTTCATCCATCTCTAGCACTTGTAATCAACCAAATTAATTATATTATAACATATTCTAACCCAAAATAACTTTATATAAGCCATTTACTGCCTCAAAGCAATGGTTGTGGGTTCTTATCCCATTTGGGACCAAATTTCAACATGTCTTTCTTCACACTTCTATACATTCTTTATCCATCTCTAGCACTTATAATCAATCAAATTCATTGTATTATAATATATTCTAATCCTAAATAACTTTATACAAGCCATTTACTGTCTCTAAGCAATGGTTGTGGGTTCTTATCCCATTTGAGACCAAATTTCAACAAGTCTTTCTTCACACTTCTAAACATTCTTCATCCATCTCTTGCACTTGTAATCAATCAAATTTATTGTATTATAACATTTTCTCACTTCAAATAAATTTATAAAATTCAATTACTGCCTCAAAGCAATGGTTGAAGGTTCTTATCTCATTTGGGACCAAATTTCAACAAGTCTTTCTTCACACTTCTAAACATTCTTCATCCATCTCTAACACTTGTAATCAATCAAATTCATTGTATTATAACATAATCTAACCTGAAAAACCTCTAGACAAGCCATTTAATGCCTCAAAGCAATGGTTGCGGGTTCTTATCCCATTTGGGACCAAATTTCAACAAGTGTTTCTTCGCGCTTCTTAACATTCTTCATCCATCTCTAGCACATGTAATCACTCATATTCATTGTATTTTAACATATTCTAACCCAAAATAACTTTGTACAAGCCATTTACTGCCTCAAAGCAATGGTTATGGATTCTTATTCCATTTGGGCCCAAATTTCAACAAGTCTTTCTTCACACTTCTAAACATTCTTCATCCATCTCTAGCACTTGTAATCAATCAAATTTATTGTATTATAACATATTCTAACCCAAAATAACTTTATATAAGCCATTAACTATCTCAAAGCAATGGTTATGGGTTCTTATACCATTTGGGACCAAATTTCAAAAAGTGTTTCTTCACACTTCTATACATTCTTTATCCATCTCTAGCACTTATAATCAATCAAATTCATTGTTTTATAACATATTCTAACCCAAAATAACTTTATACAAGTCATTTACTGCCTCAAAGCAATGGTTGAAGGTTCTTATCTCATTTGGGACCAAATTTCAACAAGTCTTTCTTCACAGTTTTAAACATTCTTCATCCATCTCTAACACTTGTAATCAATCAAATTCATTGTATTATAACATATTCTAACCTGAAACAACTCTAGACAACCAATTTACTGCCTCAAAGCAATGGTTGCGGGTTCTTATCCCATTTGGGACCAAATTTCAACAAGTGTTTCTTCACGCTTCTAAACATTCTTCATCCATCTCTACCACATGTAATCACTCATATTCATTGTATTTTAACATATTCTAACCCAAAATAACTTTGTACAAGCCATTTACTGCCTCAAAGCAATGGTTATGGGTTCTTATTCCATTTGGGCCCAAATTTCAACAAGTCTTTCTTCACACTTCTTAACATTCTTCATCCATCTCTAGCACTTGTAATCAATCAAATTCATTGGATTATAACATATTCTAACCCAAAATAACTTTATATAAGCCATTTACTACGTCAAAGCAATGGTTATGGGTTCTTATCCCATTTGGGACCAAATTTCAAAAAGTGTTTCTTCACACTTCTATACATTCTTTATCCATCTCTAGCACTTATAATCAATCAAATTCATTGTTTTATAATATATTCTAACCCAAAATAACTTTATACAAGTCATTTACTGCCTCAAAACAATGGTTGTCGGTTCTTATCCCATTTTGGACCAAATTCCAACAAGTCTTTCTTCACAGTTCAAAACATTATTCATCCATCTCTAGCACTTGTAGTCAATCAAATTCATTATATTATAACATATTATAACCTAAAACATCTCTCGACAAGCCATTTATTGCCTCAAAGCAAAGGTTATGGGTTCTTATCCCATTTGGGCCAAATTTTCAACAAGTCTTTCTTCACACTTCTAAACATTCTTCATCCATCTCTAACACTTGTAATCAATCAAATTAATTGTATTATACCATATTCTAACCCAAAATAACATTATATAAGCCATTTACTACCTCAAAGCAATGGTTATGGGTTTTTATCCCATTTGGGACAAAATTTCAACAAGTGTTTCTTCACACTTCTATACATTCTTTATCCATCTCTAGCACTTATAATCAATCAAATTCATTGTATTATAATATATTCTAACCCAAAATAACTCTAGACAAGCCATTTACTGCCTCAAAACAATGGTTGTCGGTTCTTATCCCATTTTGGACCAAATTCCAACAAGTCTTTCTTCACACTTCTATACGTTCTTTATCCATCTCTAGCACTTATAATCAATCAAATTCATTGTATTATAATATATTCTAACCGAAAATAACTTTGTACAAGCCATTTACCGCCTTAAAACAATGGTTGTCGGTTCTTATCCCATTTGGGACCAAATTCCAACAAGTCTTTCTTCACAGTTCAAAAGCTTATTAATCCATCTCTAGCAGTTGTTGTCAATCAAATTCATTATATTATTACATAGTCTAACCTAAAAAACCACTAGACAAGCCATTTACTACCTCAAAGCAATGGTTGTGGGTTCTTATCCCATTTGGGACCAAATTTGAACAAGTCTTTCTTCACGCTTTTAAAAATTCTTCATCCATCTCTAGCACGTGTAATCACTCATATTCATTGTATTTTAACATATTCTAACCCAAAATAACTTTGCACAAGCCATTTACTACCTCAAAGCAATGGTTGTGGGTTCTTATCCCATTTGGGCCCAAATTTTAACAAATATTTCTTCACACTTCAAAACATTCTTCATCCATCTCTAGCACTTGTAATCAATCAAATTCATTGTATTATAACATATTCTAACCCAAAATAACTTTATATAAGCCATTTACTACCTCAAAGCAATGATTATGGGTTCTTATCCCATTTGGGACCAAATTTCAAAAAGTGTTTCTTCACACTTCTATACATTCTTTATCCATCTCTAGCACTTATAATCAATCAAATTCATTGTTTTATAATATATTCTAACCCAAAATAACTTTATACAAGTCATTTACTGCCTCAAAGCAATGGTTGAAGGTTCTTATCTCATTTGGGACCAAATTTCAACAAGTCTTTCTTCACCGTTCTAAACATTCTTCATCCATCTCTAACACTTGTAATCAATCAAATTCATTGTATTATAACATATTCTAACCTAAAATAACTTTATAAAAGCCGATTACTGCCTCAAAGCAATGGTTGTAGGTTCTTATCCCCTTTGGGACCAAATTTCAACAAGTCTTTCGTCACACTTCTAAACATTCTTCATCCATCTCTAGCACTTGTAATCAATCAAATTCATTGTATTATAACATATTCTAACCCAAAATAACTTTATAAAAGCCATTTACTGCCTCAAAGCAATGGTTGTAGGTTCTTATCCCCTTTGGGACCAAATTTCAACAAGTCTTTCTTCACACTTCTAAACATTCTTCATCCATCTCTAGCACTTGTAATCAATCAAATTCATTGTATTATAACATATTCTAACCCAAAATAACTTTATAAAAGCCATTTACTGCCTCAAAGCAATGGTTGTGGGTTCTTATCCCATTTTAGACCAAATTTCAACATGTCTTTCTTCACACTTCTATACATTCTTTATCCATCTCTAGCACTTATAATCAATCAAATTCATTGTATTAAAATATATTCTAACCGAAAATAAATTTATACAAGCCATTTACCGCCTCAAAACAATGGTTGTCGGTTCTTATCCCATTTGGGACCAAATTCCAACAAGTCTTTCTTCACAGTTCAAACGCTTCTTAATCCATCTCTAGCACTTGTTGTCAATCAAATTCATTATATTATAACATAGTCTAACCTAAAACAACACTAGACAAGCCATTTACTGCCTCAAAGCAATGGTTGTGGGTTCTTATCCCATTTGGGACCAAATTTCAACAAGTCTTTCTTCACACTTCTAAACATTCTACATCCATCTCTAGCACTTGTAATCAATCAAATTCATTGTATTATAACATATTCTAACCTAAAACAACTCTAGACAAGCCATTTACTGCTTCAAAGCAATGGTTGTGGGTTCTTATCCCATTTGGGACCAAATTTGAACAAGTCTTTCTTCACGCTTTTAAACATTCTTCATCCATCTCTAGCACGTGTATTTACTCATATTCATTGTATTTCAACATATTCTAACCCAAAATAACTTTGTACAAGCCATTTACTGCCTCAAAGCAATGGTTATGGGTTCTTTTCCCATTTGGGCCCAAATTTCAACAAGTCTTTCTTCACACTTCTAAACATTCTTCATCCATCTCTAGCACTTGTAATCAATCAAATTCATTGTATTATAACATATTCTCACTTAAAATAACTTTATAAAAGTCGATTACTGCCTCAAAGCAATGGTTGTGGGTTCTTATTCCCTTTGGGACCAAATTTTAACAAGTCTTTCTTCGCACTTCTAAACATTCTTCATCCATCTCTAGCACTTGTAATCAATCAAATTCATTATATTATAACATATTCTAACCCAAAATAACTTTATATAAGCCAATTACTACCTCAAAGCAATGGTTATGGGTTCTTATCCCATTTGTGACCAAATTTCAACAAATGTTTCTTCACACTTCTATACATTCTTTATCCATCTCTAGCACTTATAATCAATCAAACTCATTGTTTTATAATATATTCTAACCTAAAATAACTTTATACAAGTCATTTACTGCCTCAAAACAATGGTTGTCAGTTCTTATCCCATTTTGGACTAAATTCCAACAAGTCTTTCTTCACACTTCAAAATATTCTTCATCCATCTCTATCACTTGTAGTCAATCAAATTCATTATATTATAACATATTATAACCTAAAACATCTCTAGACAAGCCATTTCTTGCCTCAAAGCAATGGTTATGGGTTTTTATCCCATTTGGGCCCAATTTTCAACAAGTCTTTCTTCACATTTCTAAACATTCTTCATCCATCTCTAGCACTTGTAATCAATCAAATTCATTGTATTATAACATATTCTAACCCAAAACAACATTATATAAGCCATATACTACCTCTAAGCAATGGTTATGGGTTCTTATCCCATTTGGAACTAAATTTCAACAAGTGTTTCTTCACACTTCTATACATTCTTTATCCATCTCTAGCACTTATAATCAATCAAATTCATTGTATTATAATATATTCTAACACAAAATAACTCTAGACAAGCTATTTACTGCCTCAAAACAATGGTTGTCGGTTCTTGTCCCATTTTGGACCAAATTCCAACAAGTCTTTCTTCACACTTCTATACATTCTTTATCTATCTCTAGCACTTATAATCAATCAAATTCATTGTATTATAATATATTCTAACCGAAAATAACTTTATACAAGCCATTTACCGCCTCAAAACAATGGTTGTCGGTTCTTATCCCATTTGGGACCAAATTCCAACAAGTCTTTCTTCATAGTTCAAAAGCTTCTTAATCGATCTCTAGCACTTGTTGTCAATAAAATTCATTATATTATAACATAGTCTAACCTAAAACAACACTAGACAAGCCATTTACTGCCTCAAAGCAATGGTTGTGGGTTCTTATCCCATTTGGGACCAAATTTCAACAAGTCTTTCTTCACACTTCTAAACATTCTACATCCATCTATAGCACTTGTAATCAATTAAATTCATTGTATAATAACATATTCTAACCTAAAAAACTCTAGACAAGCCATTTACTGCCTCAAAGCAATGGTTGTGGGTTCTTATCCCATTTAGGACCAAATTTGAACAAGTCTCTCTTCATTGTATTATAACATATTCTAACCTAAAATAACTTTATAAAAGCCGATTACTGCCTCAAAGCAATGGTTGTAGGTTCTTATCCCCTTTGGGACCAAATTTCAACAAGTCTTTCTTCACACTTCTAAACATTCTTCATCCATCTCTAGCACTTGTAATCAATCAAATTCATTATATTATAACATATTCTAACCCAAAATAACTTTATATAAGCCATTTACTGCCTCAAAGCAATGGTTGTTGGGACCAAATTTCAACAAGTCTTTCTTCACACTTCTAAACATTCTTCATCCATCTCTAGCACTTGTAATCAATCAAATTCATTGTATTATAACATATTCTAACCCAAAATAACTTTATATAAGCCATTTACTGCCTCAAAGCAATGGTTGTGGGTTCTTATCCCATTTGGGACCAAATTCCAACAAGTCTTTCTTCACACTTCTAAACATTCTTCATCCATCTCTACCACTTGTAATCAATCAAATTCATTGTATTATATCATATTCTAACCTGAAACAACTCTAGACAGGCCATTTACTGCCTCAAAGTAATGGTTATGGGTTCTTATCCCATTTGGGACCAAATTTCAAAAAGTGTTTCTTCATACTTCTATACATTCTTTATCCATCTCTAACACTTTTAATCAATCAAATTCATTGTTTTATAATATATTCTAACCCAAAATATCTTTATACAAGTCATTTACTGCCTTAAAACAATGGTTGTCGGTTCTTATCCCATTTTGGACCAAATTTCAACAAGTCTTTTTTCACGCTTCTAAACATTCTTCATCCATCTCTAGCACGTGTAATCACTGATATTCATTGTAATTTAACATATTCTAACCCAAAATAACTTTGTACAAGCCATTTACTGCCTCAAAGCAATGGTTATGGGTTCTTTTCCCATTTGGGCCCAAATTTCAACAAGTCTTTCTTCACACTTCTAAACATTCTTCATCCATCTCTAGCACTTGTAATCAATCAAATTCATTGTATTATAACATATTCTCACTTAAAATAACTTTATAAAGCCGATTACTACCTCAAAGCAATGGTTGTAGGTTCTTATCCCCTTTGGGACCAAATTTTAACAAGTCTTTCTTCACACTTCTAAACATTCTTCATCCATCTCTAGCACTTGTAATCAATCAAATTCAATGTATTATAACATATTCTAACCCAAAATAACATTATATAAGCCATTTACTACCTCTAAGCAATGGTTATGGGTTCTTATCCCATTTGGGACCAAATTTTAACAAGTGTTTCTTCACACTTCTATACATTCTTTATACATCTCTAGCACTTATAATCAATCAAATTCATTGTATTATAATATATTCTAACACAAAATAACTCTAGACAAGCCATTTACTGCCTCAAAACAATGGTTGTCGGTTCTTGTCCCATTTTGGACCAAATTCCAACAAGTCTTTCTTCACACTTCTAAACATTCTTCATCCATCTCTAGCACTTGTAATCAATCAAATTCATTGTATTATAACATATTCTCACTTAAAATAACTTTATAAAGCTGATTACTACCTCAAAGCAATGGTTGTAGGTTCTTATCCCCTTTGGGACCAAATTTTAACAAGTCTTTCTTCACACTTCTAAACATTTTTCATCTATCTCTAGCACTTGTAATCAATCAAATTCATTATATTATAACATATTCTAACCCAAAATAACTTTATATAAGCCATTTACTACCTCAAAGCAATGGTTATGGGTTCTTATCCCATTTGTGACCAAATTTCAACAAATGTTTCTTCACACTTCTATACATTCTTTATCCATCTCTACCACTTATAATCAATCAAACTCATTGTTTTATAATATATTCTAACCAAAAATAACTTTATACAAGTCATTTACTGCCTCAAAACAATAGTTGTCAGTTCTTATCCCATTTTGGACCAAATTCCAACAAGTCTTTCTTCACACTTCAAAATATTCTTCATCCATCTCTAGCACTTGTAGTCAATCAAATTCATTATATTATAACATATTATAACCTAAAACATCTCTAGACAAGCCATTTATTGCCTCAAAGCAATGGTTATGGGTTCTTATACCATTTGGGCCCAATTTTCAACAAGTCTTTCTTCACATTTCTAAACATTCTTCATCCATCTCTAGCACTTGTAATCAATCAAATTCAATGTATTATAACATATTCTAACCCAAAATAACATTATATAAGCCATTTACTACCTCTAAGCAATGGTTATGGGTTCTTATCCCATTTGGGACCAAATTTTAACAAGTGTTTCTTCACACTTCTATACATTCTTTATCCATCTCTAGCACTTATAATCAATCAAATTCATTGTATTATAATATATTCTAACACAAAATAACTCTAGACAAGCCTTTTACTGCCTCAAAACAATGGTTGTCGGTTCTTGTCCCATTTTGGACCAAATTCCAACAAGTCTTTCTTCACACTTCTATACATTCTTTATCTATCTCTAGCACTTAATTAATCAATCAAATTCATTGTATTATAATATATTCTAACCGAAAATAACTTTATACAAGCCATTTACCGCCTCAAAACAAAGGTTGTCGGTGCTTATCCCATTTGGGACCAAATTCCAACAAGTCTTTCTTCACAGTTCAAAAGCTTCTTAATCCATCTATAGCACTTGTAATCAATCAAATTCATTGTATAATAACATATTCTAACCTAAACAACTCTAGACAAGCCATTTACTGCCTCAAAGCAATGGTTGTGGGTTCTTATCCCATTTGGGACCAAATTTGAACAAGTCTCTCTTCACGCTTTTAAACATTCTTCATCCATCTCTAGCACGTGTAATCACTCATATTCATTGTATTTTAACATATTCTAACCCAAAATAACTTTGCACAAGCCATTTACTGCCTCAAAGCAATGGTTGTGGGTTCTTATCCCATTTCGGCCCAAATTATAAAAAATTATTTCTTCACACTTCAAAACATTCTTCATCCATCTCTAGCACTTGTAATCAATCAAATTCAATGTATTATAACATATTCTCACTTTAAATAACTTTATAAAATCCGATTACTGCCTCAAAGCAATGGTTGTAGGTTCTTATCCCATTTGGGACCAAATTTCAACATGTCTTTCTTCACACTTCTAAACATTCTTCATCCATCTCTAGCACTTGTAATCAATCAAATTCATTGTATTATAATATATTCTAACCTAAAAGAACTCTAGACAAACCATTTACTGCCTCAAAGCAATGGTTGTGGGTTCTTATCCCATTTGGGACCAAATTTCAACAAGTCTTTCTTCACGGTTTTAAACAATCTTCATCCATCTCTAGCACGTGTAATCACTCATAATTATTGTATTTTAACATATTCTAACCCAAAATAACTTTGCAAAAGCCATTTACTGCCTCAAAGCAATGTTTGTGGGTTTTTATCCCATTTGGGCCCAAATTTCAACAAGTCTTTCTTCACACTTCTAAACATTCTTCATCCATCTCTAGCACTTGTAATCAATCAAATTCATTGTATTATAACATATTCTAACCCAAAATAACTTTATATAAGCCATTTATTGCCTCAAAGCAATGGTTGTGGGTTCTTATTCCATTTGGGACCAAATTTCAACATGTCTTTCTTCACACTTCTATACATTCTTTATCCATCTCTAGCACTTATAATCAATCAAATTCATTGTATTATAATCTATTCTAATCCTAAATAACCTTATACAAGCCATTTATTGTCTCTAAGCAATGGTTGTGGGTTCTTATCCCATTTGAGACCAAATTTCAACAAGTTTTTCTTCACACTTCTAAACATTCTTCATCCATCTCTTGCACTTGTAATCAATCAAATTCATTGTATTATAACATTTTCTCAATTCGAATAACTTTATAAAATTCAATTACTGCCTCAAAGCAATGGTTGAAGGTTCTTATCCCATTTGGGACCAAATGTCAACATGTCTTTCTTCACACTTCTAAACATTCTTCATCCATCTCTAGCACTTGTAATCAATCAAATTTATTGTATTATAATATATTCTAACCGAAAATAACTTTATACAAGCCATTTACCGCCTCAAAACAATGGTTGTCGGTTCTTATCCCATTTGGGACCAAATTCCAACAAGTCTTTCTTCACAGTTCAAAAGCTTCTTAATCCATCTCTAGCACTTGTTGTCAATAAAATTCATTATATTATAACATAGTCTAACCTAAAACAACACTAGACAAGCCATTTGCTGCCTCAAAGCAATGGTTGTGGGTTGTTATCCCATTTAGGACAAAATTTCAACAAGTCCTTCTTCACGCTTTTAAACATTTTTCATCCATCTCTAGCACGTGTAATCACTCATATTCATTGTATTTTAACATATTCTAACCCAATATAACTTTGCACAAGCCATTTACTGCCTCAAAGCAATGGTTGTGGGTTCTTATCCCATTTGGGCCCAAATTTTAACAAATATTTCTTCACATTTCAAAACATTCTTCATCCATCTCTAGCACTTGTAATCAATCAAATTCAATGTATTATAACATATTCTCACTTCAAATAACTTTTTAAAATCCGATTACTGCCTCAAAGCAATGGTTGTAGGTTCTTATCCCATTTGGGACCAAATTTCAACATGTCTTTTTTCACACTTCTAAACATTCTTCATCCATCTCTAGCACTTGTAATCAATCAAATTCATTGTATTATAACATATTCTAACCCAAAATAACTTTATATAAGCCATTTACTGCCTCAAAGCAATGGTTGTGGGTTTTTATCCCATTTGGGACCAAATTTCAACATGTCTTTCTTCACACTTCTATACATTCTTTATCCATCTCTAGCACTTATAATCAATCAAATTCATTGTATTATAATATATTCTAATCCTAAATAACCTTATACAAGCCATTTACTGTCTCTAAGCAATGGTTGTGGGTTCTTATCCCATTGGGACCAAATTTCAACGAGTCTTTCTTCACACTTCTAAACATTCTTCATCCATCTCTTGCACTTGTAATCAATCAAATTCATTGTATAATAACATATTCTAACCTAAACAACCCTAGACAAGCCATTTACTGCCTCAAAGCAATGGTTGTGGGTTCTTATCTCATTTGGGACCAAATTTTAACAAGTCTCTCTTCACGTTTTTAAACATTCTTCATCCATCTCTAGCACGTGTAATCACTCATATTCATTGTATTTTAACATATTCTAACCCAAAATAACTTTGCACAAGCCATTTACTGCCTCAAAGCAATGGTTGTGGGTTCTTATCCCATTTGGGCCCAAATTTTAACAAATATTTCTTCACATTTCAAAACATTCTTCATCTATCTCTACCACTTGTAATCAATCAAATTCAATGTATTATAACATATTCTCACTTCAAATAACTTTTTAAAATCCGATTACTGCCTCAAAGCAATGGTTGTAGGTTCTTATCCCATTTGGGACCAAATTTTAACATGTCTTTCTTCACACTTCTAAACATTCTTCATCCAATTCTAGCACTTGTAATCAATCAACTTCATTGTATTATAACATATTCTAACCCAAAATAACTTTATATAAGCCATTTACCGCCTCAAAGCAATGGTTGTGGGTTCTTATCCCATTTGGGACCAAATTTCAACATGTCTTTCTTCACACTTCTATACATTCTTTATCCATCTCTAGCACTTATAATCAATCAAATTCATTGTATTATAATATATTCTAATCCTAAATAACCTTATACAAGCCATTTACTGTCTCTAAGCAATGGTTGTGGGTTCTTATCCCATTTGAGACCAAATTTCAACGAGTCTTTCTTCACACTTCTAAACAATCTTCATCCATCTCTTGCACTTGTAATCAATCAAATTCATTTTATTATAACATTTTCTCAATTCAAATAACTTTATAAAATTCAATTACTGCCTCAAAGCAATGGTTGAAAGTTCTTATCCCATTTGGGACCAAATTTCAACAAGTCTTTCTTCACACTTCTAAACATTCTACATCCATCTCTAGCACTTGTAATCAATCAAATTCATTGTATTATAACATATTCTAACAAAAAATAACATTATATAAGCCATTTACTACCTCTAAGCAATGGTTATGGGTTCTTATCCCATTTGGGACCAAATTTCAACAATTGTTTCTTCACACTTCTATACATTCTTTATCCATCTCTAGCACTTATAATCAATCAAATTCATTGTATTATAATATATTCTAACACAAAATAACTCTAGACAAGCCATTTACTGCCTCAAAACAATGGTTGTCAGTTCTTGTCCCATTTTGGACCAAATTCCAACAAGTCTTTTTTCACACTTCTATACATTCTTTATCTATCTCTAGCACTTATAATCAATCAAATTCATTGTATTATAATATACTCAAACCGAAAATAACTTTATACAAGCCATTTACAGCCTCAAAACAATGGTTGTCGGTTCTTATCCCATTTGGGACCAAATTCCAACAAGTCTTTCTTCACAGTTCAAAAGCTTCTTAATCCATCTCTAGCACTTGTTGTCAATAAAATTCATTATATTATAACATAGTCTAACCTAAAACAACACTAGACAAGCCATTTACTGCCTCAAAGCAATGGTTGTGGGTTCTTATCCCATTTGGGACCAAATTTCAACAAGTCTTTCTTCACACTTCTAAACATTCTACATCCATCTATAGCACTTGTAACCAATCAAATTCATTGTATAATAACATATTCTAACCTAAAACAACTCTAGACAAGCCATTTACTGCCTCAAAGCAATGGTTGTGGGTTCTTATCCCATTTGGGACCAAATTTGAACAAGTCTCTCTTCACGCTTTTAAACATTCTTCATCCATCTCTAGCACGTGTAATCACTGATATTCATTGTAATTTAACATATTCTAACCCAAAATAACTTTGTACAAGCCATTTACTGCCTCAAAGCAATGGTTATGGGTTCTTTTCCCATTTGGGCCCAAATTTCAACAAGTCTTTCTTCACACTTCTAAACATTCTACATCCATCTCTAGCACTTGTAATCAATCAAATTCATTGTATTATAACATATTCTAACCTAAAACAACTCTAGACAAGCCATTTACTGCTTCAAAGCAATGGTTGTGGGTTCTTATCCCATTTGGGACCAAATTTGAACAAGTCTTTCTTCACGCTTTTAAACATTCTTCATCCATCTCTAGCACGTGTATTTACTCATATTCATTGTATTTTAACATATTCTAACCCAAAATAACTTTGTACAAGCCATTTACTGCCTCAAAACAATGGTTATGGGTTCTTTTCCCATTTGGGCCCAAATTTCAACAAGTCTTTCTTCACACTTCTAAACATTCTTCATCCATCTCTAGCACTTGTAATCAATCAAATTCATTGTATTATAACATATTCTCACTTAAAATAACTTTATAAAAGTCGATTACTGCCTCAAAGCAATGGTTGTAGGTTCTTATCCCCTTTGGGACCAAATTTTAACAAGTCTTTCTTCGCACTTCTAAACATTCTTCATCCATCTCTAGCACTTGTAATCAATCAAATTCATTATATTATAACATATTCTAACCCAAAATAATTTTATATAAGCCAATTACTACCTCAAAGCAATGGTTATGGGTTCTTATCCCATTTGTGACCAAATTTCAACAAATGTTTCTTCACACTTCTATACATTCTTTATCCATCTCTAGCACTTATAATCAATCAAACTCATTGTTTTATAATATATTCTAACCTAAAATAACTTTATACAAGTCATTTACTGCCTCAAAACAATGGTTGTCAGTTCTTATCCCATTTTGGACTAAATTCCAACAAGTCTTTCTTCACACTTCAAAATATTCTTCATCCATCTCTATCACTTGTAGTCAATCAAATTCATTATATTATAACATATTATAACCTAAAACATCTCTAGACAAGCCATTTCTTGCCTCAAAGCAATGGTTATGGGTTCTTATCCCATTTGGGCCCAATTTTCAACAAGTCTTTCTTCACATTTCTAAACATTCTTCATCCATCTCTAGCACTTGTAATCAATCAAATTCATTGTATTATAACATATTCTAACCCAAAACAACATTATATAAGCCATATACTACCTCTAAGCAATGGTTATGGGTTCTTATCCCATTTGGGACCAAATTTCAACAAGTGTTTCTTCACACTTCTATACATTCTTTATCCATCTCTAGCACTTATAATCAATCAAATTCATTGTATTATAATATATTCTAACACAAAATAACTCTAGACAAGCTATTTACTGCCGCAAAACAATGGTTGTCGGTTCTTGTCCCATTTTGGACCAAATTCCAACAAGTCTTTCTTCACACTTCTATACATTCTTTATCTATCTCTAGCACTTATAATCAATCAAATTCATTGTATTATAATATATTCTAACCGAAAATAACTTTATACAGGCCATTTACCGCCTCAAAACAATGGTTGTCGGTTCTTATCCCATTTGGGACCAAATTCCAACAAGTCTTTCTTCACAGTTCAAAAGCTTCTTAATCGATCTCTAGCACTTGTTGTCAATAAAATTCATTATATTATAACATAGTCTAACCTAAAACAACACTAGACAAGCCATTTACTGCCTCAAAGCAATGGTTGTGGGTTCTTATCCCATTTGGGACCAAATTTCAACAAGTCTTTCTTCACACTTCTAAACATTCTACATCCATCTATAGCACTTGTAATCAATTAAATTCATTGTATAATAACATATTCTAACCTAAAAAACTCTAGACAAGCCATTTACTGCCTCAAAGCAATGGTTGTGGGTTCTTATCCCATTTAGGACCAAATTTGAACAAGTCTCTCTTCACGCTTTTAAACAATCTTCATCCATCTCTAGCACGTGTAATCACTCATATTCATTGTATTTTAACATATTCTAACCTAAAATAACTTTGCACAAGCCATTTACTGCCTCAAAACAATGGTTGTGGGTTCTTATCCCATTTGGGCCCAAATTTTAACAAATATTTCTTCACACTTCAAAACATTCTTCATCCATCTCTAGCACTTGTAATCAATCAAATTCATTGTATTATAACATATTCTCGGTTCAAATAACTTTATAAAAGCCGATTACTGCCTCAAAGCAATGGTTGTAGGTTCTTATCCTATTTGGGACCAAATTTCAACATGTCTTTCTTCACACTTCTAAACATTCTTCATCCATCGCTAGCACTTGTAATCAATCAAATTCAATGTATTATAACATATTCTAACCTGAAACAACTCTAGACAAGCCATTTACTGTCTCAAAGCAATGGTTGTGGGTTCTGATCCCATTTGGGACCAAATTTCAAAAACTCTTTCTTCACGCTTCTAAACATTCTTCATCCATCTCTAGCACGTGTAATCACTGATATTCATTGTAATTTAACATATTCTAACCCAAAATAACTTTGTACAAGCCATTTACTGCCTCAAAGCAATGGTTATGGGTTCTTTTCCCATTTGGGCCCAAATTTCAACAAGTCTTTCTTCAATCTTCTAAACATTCTTCATCCATCTCTAGCACTTGTAATCAATCAAATTCATTGTATTATAACATATTCTCACTTAAAATAACTTTATAAAAGCCGATTACTGCCTCAAAGCAATGGTTGTAGGTTCTTATCCCCTTTGGGACCAAATTTTAACAAGTCTTTCTTCACACTTCTAAACATTCTTCATCCATCTCTAGCACTTGTAATCAATCAAATTCATTATATTATAACATATTCTAACCCAAAATAACTTTATATAAGCCATTTACTACCTCAAAGCAATGGTTATGGGTTCTTATCCCATTTGTGACCAAATTTCAACAAATGTTTCTTCACACTTCTATACATTCTTTATCCATCTCTAGCACTTATAATCAATCAAATTCATTGTATTATAATATATTCTAACCCAAAATAACTCTAGACAAGCCATTTACTGCCTCAAAACAATGATTGTCGGTTCTTGTCCCATTTTGGACCAAATTCCAACAAGTCTTTCTTCACACTTCTATACGTTCTTTATCCATCTCTAGCACTTATAATCAATCAAATTCATTGTATTATAATATATTCTAACCGAAAATAACTTTGTACAAGCCATTTACCGCCTTAAAACAATGGTTGTCGGTTCTTATCCCATTTGGGACCAAATTCCAACAAGTCTTTCTTCACAGTTCAAAAGCTTCTTAATCCATCTCTAGCAGTTGTTGTAAATCAAATTCATTATATTATTACATAGTCTAACCTAAAATAACACTAGACAAGCCATTTACTACCTCAAAGCATTGGTTGTGGGTTCTTATCCCATTTGGGACCAAATTTGAACAAGTCTTTCTTCACGCTTTTAAACATTCTTCATCCATCTCTAGCACGTGTAATCACTCATATTCATTGTATTTTAACATATTCTAACCCAAAATAACTTTGCACAAGCCATTTACTGCCTCAAAGCAATGGTTGTGGGTTCTTATCCAATTTGGACCCAAATTTTAACAAATATTTTTTCACATTTCAAAACATTCTTCATCCATCTCTAGCACTTGTAATCAATCAAATTTATTGTATTATAACATATTCTCACTTCAAATAACTTTATAAAAGCCGATTACTGCCTCAAAGCAATGGTTGTAGGTTCTTATCCCATTTGGGACCAAATTTCAACATGTCTTTCTTCACACTTCTAAACATTCTTCATCCATCGCTAGCACTTGTAATCAATCAAATTCATTGTATTATAACATATTCTAACCTGAAACAACTCTAGACAAGCCATTTACTGTCTCAAAGCAATGGTTGTGGGTTCTTATCCCATTTCGGACCAACTTTCAACAAGTCTTTCTTCACACTTCTAAACATTCTTCATCCATCTCTAGCACTTGTAATCAATCAAATTTATTGTATTATAACATATTCTCACTTAAAATAACTTTATAAAAGCCGATTAATGCCTCAAAGCAATGGTTGTAGGTTCTTATCCCCTTTGGGACCAAATTTCAACAAGTCTTTCTTCACACTTCTAAACATTCTTCATCCATCTCTAGCACTTGTAATCAATCAAATTCATTGTATTATAACATATTCTAACCCAAAATAACTTTATATAAGCCATTTACTGCCTCAAAGCAATGGTTGTGGGTTCTTATCCCATTTGGGACCAAATTCCAACAAGTCTTTCTTCACACTTCTAAACATTCTTCATCCATCTCTACCACTTGTAATCAATCAAATTCATTGTATTATATCATATTCTAACCTGAAACAACTCTAGACAGGCCATTTACTGCCTCAAAGTAATGGTTATGGGTTCTTATCCCATTTGGGACCAAATTTCAAAAAGTGTTTCTTCATACTTCTATACATTCTTTATCCATCTCTAACACTTTTAATCAATCAAATTCATTGTTTTATAATATATTCTAACCCAAAATATCTTTATACAAGTCATTTACTGCCTTAAAACAATGGTTGTCGGTTCTTATCCCATTTTGGATCAAATTTCAACAAGTCTTTTTTCACGTTTCTAAACATTGTTCATCCATCTCTAGCACGTGTAATCACTGATATTCATTGTAATTTAACATATTCTAACCCGAAATAACTTTGTACAAGCCATTTACTGCCTCAAAGCAATGGTTATGGGTTCTTTTCCCATTTGGGCCCAAATTTCAACAAGTCTTTCTTCACACTTCTAAACATTCTTCATCCATCTCTAGCACTTGTAATCAATCAAATTCATTGTATTATAACATATTCTCACTTAAAATAACTTTATAAAGCCGATTACTACCTCAAAGCAATGGTTGTAGGTTCTTATCCCCTTTGGGACCAAATTTTAACAAGTCTTTCTTCACACTTCTAAACATTCTTCATCCATCTCTAGCACGTGTAATCACTCATATTCATTGTATTTTAACATATTCTAACCCAAAATAACTTTGCACAAGCCATTTACTGCCTCAAAGCAATGGTTGTGGGTTCTTATCCAATTTGGACCCAAATTTTAACAAATATTTTTTCACATTTCAAAACATTCTTCATCCATCTCTAGCACTTGTAATCAATCAAATTTATTGTATTATAACATATTCTCACTTCAAATAACTTTATAAAAGCCGATTACTGCCTCAAAGCAATGGTTGTAGGTTCTTATCCCATTTGGGACCAAATTTCAACATGTCTTTCTTCACACTTCTAAACATTCTTCATCCATCGCTAGCACTTGTAATCAATCAAATTCATTGTATTATAACATATTCTAACCTGAAACAAATCTAGACAAGCCATTTACTGTCTCAAAGCAATGGTTGTGGGTTCTTATCCCATTTCGGACTAACTTTCAACAAGTCTTTCTTCACACTTCTAAACATTCTTCATCCATCTCTAGCACTTGTAATCAATCAAATTTATTGTATTATAACATATTCTCACTTAAAATAACTTTATAAAAGCCGATTAATGCCTCAAAGCAATGGTTGTAGGTTCTTATCCCCTTTGGGACCAAATTTCAACAAGTCTTTCTTCACACTTCTAAACATTCTTCATCCATCTCTAGCACTTGTAATCAATCAAATTCATTGTATTATAACATATTCTAACCCAAAATAACTTTATATAAGCCATTTACTGCCTCAAAGCAATGGTTGTGGGTTCTTATCCCATTTGGGACCAAATTCCAACAAGTCTTTCTTCACACTTCTAAACATTCTTCATCCATCTCTACCACTTGTAATCAATCAAATTCATTGTATTATATCATATTCTAACCTGAAACAACTCTAGACAGGCCATTTACTGCCTCAAAGTAATGGTTATGGGTTCTTATCCCATTTGGGACCAAATTTCAAAAAGTGTTTCTTCATACTTCTATACATTCTTTATCCATCTCTAACACTTTTAATCAATCAAATTCATTGTTTTATAATATATTCTAACCCAAAATATCTTTATACAAGTCATTTACTGCCTTAAAACAATGGTTGTCGGTTCTTATCCCATTTTGGACCAAATTTCAACAAGTCTTTTTTCACGTTTCTAAACATTCTTCATCCATCTCTAGCACGTGTAATCACTGATATTCATTGTAATTTAACATATTCTAACCCGAAATAACTTTGTACAAGCCATTTACTGCCTCAAAGCAATGGTTATGGGTTCTTTTCCCATTTGGGCCCAAATTTCAACAAGTCTTTCTTCACACTTCTAAACATTCTTCATCCATCTCTAGCACTTGTAATCAATCAAATTCATTGTATTATAACATATTCTCACTTAAAATAACTTTATAAAGCCGATTACTACCTCAAAGCAATGGTTGTAGGTTCTTATCCCCTTTGGGACCAAATTTTAACAAGTCTTTCTTCACACTTCTAAACATTCTTCATCCATCTCTAGCACTTGTAATCAATCAAATTCATTATATTATAACATATTCTAACCCAAAATAACTTTATATAAGCCATTTACTACCTCAAAGCAATGGTTATGGGTTCTTATCCCATTTGTGACCAAATTTCAACAAATGTTTCTTCACACTTCTATACATTCTTTATCCATCTCTAGCACTTATAATCAATCAAACTCATTGTTTTATAATATATTCTAACCAAAAATAACTTTGTACAAGTCATTTACTGCCTCAAAACAATGGTTGTCAGTTCTTATCCCATTTTGGACCAAATTCCAACAAGTCTTTCTTCACACTTCAAAATATTCTTCATCCATCTCTACCACTTGTAGTCAATCAAATTCATTATATTATAACATATTATAACCTAAAACATCTCTAGACAAGCCATTTATTGCCTCAAAGCAATGGTTATGGGTTCTTAACCCATTTGGGCCCAATTTTCGACAAGTCTTTCTTCACATTTCTAAACATTCTTCATCCATCTCTAGCACTTGTAATCAATCAAATTCAATGTATTATAACATATTCTAACCCAAAATAACATTATATAAGCCATTTACTACCTCTAAGCAATGGTTATGGGTTCTTATCCCATTTGGGACCAAATTTTAACAAGTGTTTCTTCACACTTCTATACATTCTTTATCCATCTCTAGCACTTATAATCAATCAAATTCATTGTATTATAATATATTCTAACACAAAATAACTCTAGACAAGCCATTTACTGCCTCAAAACAATGGTTGTCGGTTCTTGTCCCATTTTGGACCAAATTCCAACAAGTCTTTCTTCACACTTCTAAACATTCTTCATCCATCTCTAGCACTTGTAATCAATCAAATTCATTGTATTATAACATATTCTCACTTAAAATAACTTTATAAAGCCGATTACTACCTCAAAGCAATGGTTGTAGGTTCTTATCCCCTTTGGGACCAAATTTTAACAAGTCTTTCTTCACACTTCTAAACATTCTTCATCCATCTCTAGCACTTGTAATTAATCAAATTCATTATATTATAACATATTCTAACCCAAAATAACTTTATATAAGCCATTTACTACCTCAAAGCAATGGTTATGGGTTCTTATCCCATTTGTGACCAAATTTCAACAAATGTTTCTTCACACTTCTATACATTCTTTATCCATTTCTAGCACTTATAATCAATCAAACTCATTGTTTTATAATATATTCTAACCAAAAATAACTTTATACAAGTCATTTACTGCCTCAAAACAATGGTTGTCAGTTCTTATCCCATTTTGGACCAAATTCCAACAAGTCTTTCTTCACACTTCAAAATATTCTTCATCCATCTCTAGCACTTGTAGTCAATCAAATTCATTATATTACAACATATTATAACCTAAAACATCTCTAGACAAGCCATTTATTGCCTCAAAGCAATGGTTATGGGTTCTTATACCATTTGGGCCCAATTTTCAACAAGTCTTTCTTCACATTTCTAAACATTCTTCATCCATCTCTAGCACTTGTAATCAATCAAATTCAATGTATTATAACATATTCTAACCCAAAATAATATTATATAAGCCATTTACTACCTCTAAGCAATGGTTATGGGTTCTTATCCCATTTGGGACCAAATTTTAACAAGTGTTTCTTCACACTTCTATACATTCTTTATCCATCTCTAGCACTTATAATCAATCAAATTCATTGTATTATAATATATTCTAACACAAAATAACTCTAGACAAGCCATTTAATGCCTCAAAACAATGGTTGTCGGTTCTTGTCCCATTTTGGACCAAATTCCAACAAGTCTTTCTTCACACTTCTAAACATTCTTCATCCATCTCTAGCACTTGTAATCAATCAAATTCATTGTATTATAACATATTCTCACTTAAAATAACTTTATAAAGCCGATTACTACCTCAAAGCAATGGTTGTAGGTTCTTATCCCCTTTGGGACCAAATTTTAACAAGTCTTTCTTCACACTTCTAAACATTCTTCATCCATCTCTAGCACTTGTAATCAATCAAATTCATTATATTATAACATATTCTAACCCAAAATAACTTTATATAAGCCATTTACTACCTCAAAGCAATGGTTATGGGTTCTTATCCCATTTGTGACCAAATTTCAACAAATGTTTCTTCACACTTCTATACATTCTTTATCCATCTCTAGCACTTATAATCAATCAAACTCATTGTTTTATAATATATTCTAACCAAAAATAACTTTATACAAGTCATTTACTGCCTCAAAACAATGGTTGTCAGTTCTTATCCTATTTTGGACCAAATTCCAACAAGTCTTTCTTCACACTTCAAAATATTCTTCATCCATCTCTAGCACTTGTAGTCAATCAAATTCATTATATTATAACATATTATAACCTAAAACATCTCTAGACAAGCCATTTATTGCCTCAAAGCAATGGTTATGGGTTCTTATACCATTTGGGCCCAATTTTTAACAAGTCTTTCTTCACATTTCTAAACATTCTTCATCCATCTCTAGCACTTGTAATCAATCAAATTCAATGTATTATAACATATTCTAACCCAAAATAACATTATATAAGCCATTTACTACCTCTAAGCAATGGTTATGGGTTCTTATCCCATTTGGGACCAAATTTTAACAAGTGTTTCTTCACACTTCTATACATTCTTTATCCATCTCTAGCACTTATAATCAATCAAATTCATTGTATTATAATATATTCTAACACAAAATAACTCTAGACAAGCCATTTACTGCCTCAAAACAATGGTTGTCGGTTCTTGTCCCATTTTGGACCAAATTCCAACAAGTCTTTCTTCACACTTCTATACATTCTTTATCTATCTCTAGCACTTAATTAATCAATCAAATTCATTGTATTATAATATATTCTAACCGAAAATAACTTTATACAAGCCATTTACCGCCTCAAAACAAAGGTTGTCGGTGCTTATCCCATTTGGGACCAAATTCCAACAAGTCTTTCTTCACAGTTTAAAAGCTTCTTAATCCATCTATAGCACTTGTAATCAATCAAATTCATTGTATAATAACATATTCTAACCTAAACAACTCTAGACAAGCCATTTACTGCCTCAAAGCAATGGTTGTGGGTTCTTATCCCATTTGGGACCAAATTTGAACAAGTCTCTCTTCACGCTTTTAAACATTCTTCATCCATCTTTAGCACGTGTAATCACTCATATTCATTGTATTTTAACATATTCTAACCCAAAATAACTTTGCACAAGCCATTTACTACCTCAAAGCAATGGTTGTGGGTTCTTATCCCATTTGGGCCCAAATTACAAAAAAAATATTTCTTCACACTTCAAAACATTCTTCATCCATCTCTAGCACTTGTAATCAATCAAATTCAATGTATTATAACATATTCTCACTTTAAATAACTTTATAAAATCCGATTACTGCCTCAAAGCAATGGTTGTAGGTTCTTATCCCATTTGGGACCAAATTTCAACATGTCTTTCTTCACACTTCTAAACATTCTTCATCCATCTCTAGCACTTGTAATCAATCAAATTCATTGTATTATAATATATTCTAACCTAAAAGAACTCTAGACAAACCATTTACTGCCTCAAAGCAATGGTTGTGGGTTCTTATCCCATTTGGGACCAAATTTCAACAAGTCTTTCTTCACGGTTTTAAACAATCTTCATCCATCTCTAGCACGTGTAATCACTCATATTTATTGTATTTTAACATATTCTAACCCAAAATAACTTTGCAAAAGCCATTTACTGCCTCAAAGCAATGGTTGTGGGTTTTTATCCCATTTGGGCCCAAATTTCAACAAGTCTTTCTTCACACTTCTAAACATTCTTCATCCATCTCTAGCACTTGTAATCAATCAAATTCATTGTATTATAATCTATTCTAATCCTAAATAACCTTATACAAGCCATTTATTGTCTCTAAGCAATGGTTGTGGGTTCTTATCCCATTTGAGACCAAATTTCAACAAGTCTTTCTTCACACTTCTAAACATTCTTCATCCATCTCTTGCACTTGTAATCAATCAAATTCATTGTATTATAACATTTTCTCAATTCAAATAACTTTATAAATTCAATTACAGCCTCAAAGCAATGGTTGAAGGTTCTTATCCCATTTGGGACCAAATGTCAACAAGTCTTTCTTCACACTTCTAAACATTCTTCATCCATCTCTAGCACTTGTAATCAATCAAATTCATTGTATTATAATATATTCTAACCGAAAATAACTTTATACAAGCCATTTACCGCCTCAAAACATTGGTTGTCGGTTCTTATCCCATTTGGGACCAAATTCCAACAAGTCTTTCTTCACAGTTCAAAAGCTTCTTAATCCATCTCTAGCACTTGTTGTCAATAAAATTCATTATATTATAACATAGTCTAACCTAAAAGAACACTAGACAAGACATTTGCTGCCTCAAAGCAATGGTTGTGGGTTGTTATCCCATTTGGGACCAAATTTCAACAAGTCTTTCTTCACGCTTTTAAACATTTTTCATCCATCTCTAGCACGTGTAATCACTCATATTCATTGTATTTTAACATATTCTAACCCAATATAACTTTGCACAAGCCATTTACTGCCTCAAAGCAATGGTTGTGGGTTCTTATCCCATTTGGGACCAAATTTCAACAAGTCTTTCTTCACGCTTTTAAACATTTTTCATCCATCTCTAGCACGTGTAATCACTCATATTCATTGTATTTTAACATATTCTAACCCAATATAACTTTGCACAAGCCATTTACTGCCTCAAAGCAATGGTTGTGGGTTCTTATCCCATTTGGGCCCAAATTTTAACAAATATTTCTTCACATTTCAAAACATTCTTCATCCATCTCTAACACTTGTAATCAATTAAATTCAATGTATTATAACATATTCTCACTTCAAATAACTTTTTAAAATCCGATTACTGCCTCAAAGCAATGGTTGTAGGTTCTTATCCCATTTGGGACCAAATTTCGACATGTCTTTTTTCACACTTCTAAACATTCTTCATCCATCTCTAGCACTTGTAATCAATCAACTTCATTGTATTATAACATATTCTAACCCAAAATAACTTTATATAAGCCATTTACTGCCTCAAAGCAATGGTTGTGGGTTTTTATCCCATTTGGGACCAAATTTCAACATGTCTTTCTTCATACTTCTATACATTCTTTATCCATCTCTAGCACTTATAATCAATCAAATTCATTGTATTATAATATATTCTAATCCTAAATAACCTTATACAAGCCATTTACTGTCTCTAAGCAATGGTTGTGGGTTCTTATCCCATTGGGACCAAATTTCAACGAGTCTTTCTTCACACTTCTAAACATTCTTCATCCATCTCTTGCACTTGTAATCAATCAAATTCATTGTATAATAACATATTCTAACCTAAACAACCCTAGACAAGCCATTTACTGCCTCAAAGCATTGGTTGTGGGTTCTTATCCCATTTGGGACCAAATTTTAACAAGTCTCTCTTCACGTTTTTAAACATTCTTCATCCATCTCTAGCACGTGTAATCACTCATATTCATTGTATTTTAACATATTCTAACCCAAAATAACTTTGCACAAGTCATTTACTGCCTCAAAACAATGGTTGTGGGTTCTTATCCCATTTGGGCCCAAATTTTAACAAATATTTCTTCACATTTCAAAACATTCTTCATCCATCTCTACCACTTGTAATCAATCAAATTCAATGTATTATAACATATTCTCACTTCAAATAACTTTTTAAAATCCGATTACTGCCTCAAAGCAATGGTTGTAGGTTCTTATCCCATTTGGGACCAAATTTTAACATGTCTTTCTTCACACTTCTAAACATTCTTCATCCATCTCTAGCACTTGTAATCAATCAACTTCATTGTATTATAACATATTCTAACCCAAAATAACTTTATATAAGCCATTTACTGCCTCAAAGCAATGGTTGTGGGTTCTTATCCCATTTGGGACCAAATTTCAACATGTCTTTCTTCACACTTCTATACATTCTTTATCCATCTCTAGCACTTATAATCAATCAAATTCATTGTATTATAATATATTCTAATCCTAAATAACCTTATACAAGCCATTTACTGTCTCTAAGCAATGGTTGTGGGTTCTTATCCCATTTGAGACCAAATTTCAACGAGTCTTTCTTCACACTTCTAAACAATCTTCATCCATCTCTTGCACTTGTAATCAATCAAATTCATTTTATTATAACATTTTCTCAATTCAAATAACTTTATAAAATTCAATTACTGCCTCAAAGCAATGGTTGAAGGTTCTTATCCCATTTGGGACCAAATTTCAACAAGTCTTTCTTCACACTTCTAAATATTCTTCATCCATCTCTAGCACTTGTAATCAATCAATTCATTGTATTATAACATATATTAACCTGAAACAACTCTAGACAAGCCATTTATTGCCTCAAAGCAATGGTTGCGGGTTCTTATCTCATTTGGGACCAAATTTCAAAAAGTGTTTCTTCACGCTTCTAAACATTCTTCATCCATCTCTAGCACGTGTAATCACTCATATTCATTGTATTTTAACATATTCTAATCCAAAATAATTTTTTACAAGCCATTTACTGCCTCAAAGCAATGGTTATGGGTTCTTATTCCATTTGGGCCTAAATTTCAACAAGTCTTTCTTCACACTTCTAAACATTCATCATCCATATCTAGCACTTGTAATCAATCAAATTCATTGTATTATAACATATTCTAACCCAAAATAATTTTATATAAGCCATTTACTACCTCAAAGCAATGGTTATGGGTTCTTATCCCATTTGTGACCAAATTTCAACAAATGTTTCTTCACACTTCTATATATTCTTTATCCATCTCTAGCACTTATAATGAATCAAACTCATTGTTTTATAATATATTCTAACCAAAAATAACTTTATACAAGTCATTTACTGCCTCAAAACAATGGTTGTCAGTTCTTATCCCATTTGGGACCAAATTTCAACAAGTCTTTCTTCACGGTTTTAAACCATCTTCATCCATCTCTAGCACGTGTAATCACTCATATTTATTGTATTTTAACATATTCTAACCCAAAATAACTTTGCACAAGCCATTTACTGCCTCAAAGCAATGGTTGTAGGTTCTTATCCCATTTGGGACCAAATTTCAACATGTCTTTCTTCACACTTCTAAACATTCTTCATCCATCTCTAGCACTTGTAATCAATCAAATTCATTGTAATATAACATATTCTAACCTAAAAGAATTCTAGACAAACCATTTACTTCCTCAAAGCAATGTTTGTAGGTTCTTATCCCATTTGGGACCAAATTTCAACAAGTGTTTCTTCACGCTTCTAAACATTCTTCATCCATCTCTAGCACGTGTAATCACTCATATTCATTGTATTTTAACATATTCTAACCCAAAATAACTTTTTACAAGCCATTTACTGCCTCAAAGCAATGGTTATAGGTTCTTATTCCATTTGGGCCCAAATTTCAACAAGTCTTTTTTCACACTTCTAAACATTCTTCATCCATCTCTACCACTTGTAATCAATCAAATTCATTGTATTATAACATATTCTAACCCAAAATAAGTTTATATAAGCCATTTACTACCTCAAAGCAATGGTTATGGGTTCTTATCCCATTTGTGACCAAATTTCAACAAATGTTTCTTCACACTTCTATACATTCTTTATCCGTCTCTAGCACTTATAATCAATCAAACTCATTTTTTTATAATATATTCTAACCCAAAATAACTTTATACAAGTCATTTACTGCCTCAAAACAATGGTTGTCAGTTCTTATCCCATTTTGGACCAAATTCCAACAAGTCTTTCTTCACACTTCAAAACATTCTTCATCCATCTCTAGCACTTGTAGTCAATCAAATTCATTATAGTATAACATATTATAACCTAAAACATCTCTAGACAAGCCATTTATTGCCTCAAAGCAATGGTTATGGGTTCTTATCCCATGTGGGCCACATTTTCAACAAGTCTTTCTTCACATTTCTAAACATTCTTCATCCATCTCTAGCACTTGTAATCAATCAAATTCATTGTATTATAACATATTCTAACCAAAAATAACATTATATAAGCCATTTACTACCTCTAAGCAATGGTTATGGGTTCTTATCCCATTTGGGACCAAATTTCAACAATTGTTTCTTCACACTTCTATACATTCTTTATCCATCTCTAGCACATATAATCAATCAAATTCATTGTATTATAATATATTCTAACACAAAATAACTCTAGACAAGCCATTTACTGCCTCAAAACAATGGTTGTCGGTTCTTGTCCCATTTTGGACCAAATTCCAACAAGTCTTTCTTCACACTTCTATACATTCTTTATCTATCTCTAGCACTTAATTAATCAATCGAATTCATTGTATTATAATATATTCTAACCGAAAATAACTTTATACAAGCCATTTACCGCCTCAAAACAAAGGTTGTCGGTGCTTATCCCATTTGGGACCAAATTCCAACAAGTCTTTCTTCACAGTTCAAAAGCTTCTTAATCCATCTATAGCACTTGTAATCAATCAAATTCATTGTATAATAACATATTCTAACCTAAACAACTCTAGACAAGCCATTTACTGCCTAAAAGCAATGGTTGTGGGTTCTTATCCCATTTGGGACCAAATTTGAACAAGTCTCTCTTCACGCTTTTAAACATTCTTCATCCATCTCTAGCACGTGTAATCACTCATATTCATTGTATTTTAACATATTCTAACCCAAAATAACTTTGCACAAGCCATTTACTGCCTCAAAGCAATGGTTGTGGGTTCTTATCCCATTTGGGCCCAAATTATAAAAAAATATTTTTCACACTTCAAAACATTCTTCATCCATCTCTAGCACTTGTAATCAATCAAATTCAATGTATTATAACATATTCTCACTTTAAATAACTTTATAAAATCCGATTACTGCCTCAAAGCAATGGTTGTAGGTTCTTATCCCATTTGGGACCAAATTTCAACATGTCTTTCTTCACACTTCTAAACATTCTTCATCCATCTCTAGCACTTGTAATCAATAAAATTCATTGTATTATAATATATTCTAACCTAAAAGAACTCTAGACAAACCATTTACTGCCTCAAAGCAATGGTTGTGGGTTCTTATCCCATTTGGGACCAAATTTCAACAAGTCTTTCTTCACGGTTTTAAACAATCTTCATCCATCTCTAGCACGTGTAATCACTCATATTTATTGTATTTTAACATATTCTAACCCAAAATAACTTTGCAAAAGCCATTTACTGCCTCAAAGCAATGGTTGTGGGTTTTTATCCCATTTGGGCCCAAATTTCAACAAGTCTTTCTTCACACTTCTAAACATTCTTCATCCATCTCTAGCACTTGTAATCAATCAAATTCATTGTATTATAACATATTCTAACCCAAAATAACTTTATATAAGCCATTTATTGCCTCAAAGCAATGGTTGTGGGTTCTTATTCCATTTGGGACCAAATTTCAACATGTCTTTCTTCACACTTCTATACATTCTTTATCCATCTCTAGCACTTATAATCAATCAAATTCATTGTATTATAATCTATTCTAATCCTAAATAACCTTATACAAGCCATTTATTGTCTCTAAGCAATGGTTGTGGGTTCTTATCCCATTTGAGACCAAATTTCAACAAGTCTTTCTTCACACTTCTAAACATTCTTCATCCATCTCTTGCACTTGTAATCAATCAAATTCATTGTATTATAACATTTTCTCAATTCGAATAACTTTATAAAATTCAATTACTGCCTCAAAGCAATGGTTGAAGGTTCTTATCCCATTTGGGACCAAATGTCAACAAGTGTTTCTTCACACTTCTATACATTCTTTATCCATCTCTAGCACTTATAATCAATCAAATTCATTGTATTATAATATATTCTAACACAAAATAACTCTAGACAAGCCATTTACTGCCTCAAAACAATGGTTGTCGGTTCTTGTCCCATTTTGGACCAAATTCCAACAAGTCTTTCTTCACACTTCTAAACATTCTTCATCCATCTCTAGCACTTGTAATCAATCAAATTCATTGTATTATAACATATTCTCACTTAAAATAACTTTATAAAGCCGATTACTACCTCAAAGCAATGGTTGTAGGTTCTTATCCCCTTTGGGACCAAATTTTAACAAGTCTTTCTTCACACTTCTAAACATTCTTCATCCATCTCTAGCACTTGTAATCAATCAAATTCATTATATTATAACATATTCTAACCCAAAATAACTTTATATAAGCCATTTACTACCTCAAAGCAATGGTTATGGGTTCTTATCCCATTTGTGACCAAATTTCAACAAATGTTTCTTCACACTTCTATACATTCTTTATCCATCTCTAGCACTTATAATCAATCAAACTCATTGTTTTATAATATATTCTAACCAAAAATAACTTTATACAAGTCATTTACTGCCTCAAAACAATGGTTGTCAGTTCTTATCCCATTTTGGACCAAATTCCAACAAGTCTTTCTTCACACTTCAAAATATTCTTCATCCATCTCTAGCACTTGTAGTCAATCAAATTCATTATATTATAACATATTATAACCTAAAACATCTCTAGACAAGCCATTTATTGCCTCAAAGCAATGGTTATGGGTTCTTAACCCATTTGGGCCCAATTTTCGACAAGTCTTTCTTCACATTTCTAAACATTCTTCATCCATCTCTAGCACTTGTAATCAATCAAATTCAATGTATTATAACATATTCTAACCCAAAATAACATTATATAAGCCATTTACTACCTCTAAGCAATGGTTATGGGTTCTTATCCCATTTGGGACCAAATTTTAACAAGTGTTTCTTCACACTTCTATACATTCTTTATCCATCTCTAGCACTTATAATCAATCAAATTCATTGTATTATAATATATTCTAACACAAAATAACTCTAGACAAGCCATTTACTGCCTCAAAACAATGGTTGTCGGTTCTTGTCCCATTTTGGACCAAATTCCAACAAGTCTTTCTTCACACTTCTATACATTCTTTATCTATCTCTAGCACTTAATTAATCAATCGAATTCATTGTATTATAATATATTCTAACCGAAAATAACTTTATACAAGCCATTTACCGCCTCAAAACAAAGGTTGTCGGTGCTTATCCCATTTGGGACCAAATTCCAACAAGTCTTTCTTCACAGTTCAAAAGCTTCTTAATCCATCTATAGCACTTGTAATCAATCAAATTCATTGTATAATAACATATTCTAACCTAAACAACTCTAGACAAGCCATTTACTGCCTCAAAGCAATGGTTGTGGGTTCTTATCCCATTTGGGACCAAATTTGAACAAGTCTCTCTTCACGCTTTTAAACATTCTTCATCCATCTCTAGCACGTGTAATCACTCATATTCATTGTATTTTAACATATTCTAACCCAAAATAACTTTGCACAAGCCATTTACTGCCTCAAAGCAATGGTTGTGGGTTCTTATCCCATTTGGGCCCAAATTATAAAAAAATATTTCTTCACACTTCAAAACATTCTTCATCCATCTCTAGCACTTGTAATCAATCAAATTCAATGTATTATAACATATTCTCACTTTAAATAACTTTATAAAATCCGATTACTGCCTCAAAGCAATGGTTGTAGGTTCTTATCCCATTTGGGACCAAATTTCAACATGTCTTTCTTCACACTTCTAAACATTCTTCATCCATCTCTAGCACTTGTAATCAATCAAATTCATTGTATTATAATATATTCTAACCTAAAAGAACTCTAGACAAACCATTTACTGCCTCAAAGCAATGGTTGTGGGTTCTTATCCCATTTGGGACCAAATTTCAACAAGTCTTTCTTCACGGTTTTAAACAATCTTCATCCATCTCTAGCACGTGTAATCACTCATATTTATTGTATTTTAACATATTCTAACCCAAAATAACTTTGCAAAAGCCATTTACTGCCTCAAAGCAATGGTTGTGGGTTTTTATCCCATTTGGGCCCAAATTTCAACAAGTCTTTCTTCACACTTCTAAACATTCTTCATCCATCTCTAGCACTTGTAATCAATCAAATTCATTGTATTATAACATATTCTAACCCAAAATATCTTTATATAAGCCATTTATTGCCTCAAAGCAATGGTTGTGGGTTCTTATTCCATTTGGGACCAAATTTCAACATGTCTTTCTTCACACTTCTATACATTCTTTATCCATCTCTAGCACTTATAATCAATCAAATTCATTGTATTATAATCTATTCTAATCCTAAATAACCTTATACAAGCCATTTATTGTCTCTAAGCAATGGTTGTGGGTTCTTATCCCATTTGAGACCAAATTTCAACAAGTCTTTCTTCACACTTCTAAACATTCTTCATCCATCTCTTGCACTTGTAATCAATCAAATTCATTGTATTATAACATTTTCTCAATTCGAATAACTTTATAAAATTCAATTACTGCCTCAAAGCAATGGTTGAAGGTTCTTATCCCATTTGGGACCAAATGTCAACAAGTCTTTCTTCACACTTCTAAACATTCTTCATCCATCTCTAGCACTTGTAATCAATCAAATTCATTGTATTATAATATATTCTAACCGAAAATAACTTTATACAAGCCATTTACCGCCTCAAAACAATGGTTGTCGGTTCTTATCCCATTTGGGACTAAATTCCAACAAGTCTTTCTTCACAGTTCAAAAGCTTCTTAATCCATCTCTAGCACTTGTTGTCAATAAAATTCATTATATTATAACATAGTCTAACCTAAAACAACACTAGACAAGCCATTTGCTGCCTCAAAGCAATGGTTGTGGGTTGTTATCCCATTTGGGACAAAATTTCAACAAGTCTTTCTTCACGCTTTTAAACATTTTTCATCCATCTCTAGCACGTGTAATCACTCATATTCATTGTATTTTAACATATTCTAACCCAATATAACTTTGCACAAGCCATTTACTGCCTCAAAGCAATGGTTGTGGGTTCTTATCCCATTTGGGCCCAAATTTTAACAAATATTTCTTCACATTTCAAAACATTCTTCATTCATCTCTAGCACTTGTAATCAATCAAATTCAATGTATTATAACATATTCTCACTTCAAATAACTTTTTAAAATCCGATTACTGCCTTAAAGCAATGGTTGTAGGTTCTTATCCCATTTGGGACCAAATTTCAACATGTCTTTTTTCACACTTCTAAACATTCTTCATCCATCTCTAGCACTTGTAATCAATCAACTTCATTGTATTATAACATATTCTAACCCAAAATAACTTTATATAAGCCATTTACTGCCTCAAAGCAATGGTTGTGGGTTTTTATCCCATTTGGGACCAAATTTCAACATGTCTTTCTTCACACTTCTATACATTCTTTATCCATCTCTAGCACTTATAATCAATCAAATTCATTGTATTATAATATATTCTAACACAAAATAACTCTAGACAAGCCATTTACTGCCTCAAAACAATGGTTGTCGGTTCTTGTCCCATTTTGGACCAAATTCCAACAAGTCTTTCTTCACACTTCTATACATTCTTTATCTATCTCTAGCACTTAATTAATCAATCGAATTCATTGTATTATAATATATTCTAACCGAAAATAACTTTATACAAGCTATTTACCGCCTCAAAACAAAGGTTGTCGGTGCTTATCCCATTTGGGACCAAATTCCAACAAGTCTTTCTTCACAGTTCAAAAGCTTCTTAATCCATCTATAGCACTTGTAATCAATCAAATTCATTGTATAATAACATATTCTAACCTAAACAACTCTAGACAAGCCATTTACTGCCTCAAAGCAATGGTTGTGGGTTCTTATCCCATTTGGGACCAAATTTGAACAAGTCTCTCTTCACGCTTTTAAACATTCTTCATCCATCTCTAGCACGTGTAATCACTCATATTCATTGTATTTTAACATATTCTAACCCAAAATAACTTTGCACAAGCCATTTACTGCCTCAAAGCAATGGTTGTGGGTTCTTATCCCATTTGGGCCCAAATTATAAAAAAATATTTCTTCACACTTCAAAACATTCTTCATCCATCTCTAGCACTTGTAATCAATCAAATTCAATGTATTATAACATATTCTCACTTTAAATAACTTTATAAAATCCGATTACTGCCTCAAAGCAATGGTTGTAGGTTCTTATCCCATTTGGGACCAAATTTCAACATGTCTTTCTTCACACTTCTAAACATTCTTCATCCATCTCTAGCACTTGTAATCAATCAAATTCATTGTATTATAATATATTCTAACCTAAAAGAACTCTAGACAAACCATTTACTGCCTCAAAGCAATGGTTGTGGGTTCTTATCCCATTTGGGACCAAATTTCAACAAGTCTTTCTTCACGGTTTTAAACAATCTTCATCCATCTCTAGCACGTGTAATCACTCATATTTATTGTATTTTAACATATTCTAACCCAAAATAACTTTGCAAAAGCCATTTACTGCCTCAAAGCAATGGTTGTGGGTTTTTATCCCATTTGGGCCCAAATTTCAACAAGTCTTTCTTCACACTTCTAAACATTCTTCATCCATCTCTAGCACTTGTAATCAATCAAATTCATTGTATTATAACATATTCTAACCCAAAATAACTTTATATAAGCCATTTATTGCCTCAAAGCAATGGTTGTGGGTTCTTATTCCATTTGGGACCAAATTTCAACATGTCTTTCTTCACACTTCTATACATTCTTTATCCATCTCTAGCACTTATAATCAATCAAATTCATTGTATTATAATCTATTCTAATCCTAAATAACCTTATACAAGCCATTTATTGTCTCTAAGCAATGGTTGTGGGTTCTTATCCCATTTGAGACCAAATTTCAACAAGTCTTTCTTCACACTTCTAAACATTCTTCATCCATCTCTTGCACTTGTAATCAATCAAATTCATTGTATTATAACATTTTCTCAATTCGAATAACTTTATAAAATTCAATTACTGCCTCAAAGCAATGGTTGAAGGTTCTTATCCCATTTGGGACCAAATGTCAACAAGTCTTTCTTCACACTTCTAAACATTCTTCATCCATCTCTAGCACTTGTAATCAATCAAATTCATTGTATTATAATATATTCTAACCGAAAATAACTTTATACAAGCCATTTACCGCCTCAAAACAATGGTTGTCGGTTCTTATCCCATTTGGGACCAAATTCCAACAAGTCTTTCTTCACAGTTCAAAAGCTTCTTAATCCATCTCTAGCACTTGTTGTCAATAAAATTCATTATATTATAACATAGTCTAACCTAAAACAACACTAGACAAGCCATTTGCTGCCTCAAAGCAATGGTTGTGGGTTGTTATCCCATTTGGGACAAAATTTCAACAAGTCTTTCTTCACGCTTTTAAACATTTTTCATCCATCTCTAGCACGTGTAATCACTCATATTCATTGTATTTTAACATATTCTAACCCAATATAACTTTGCACAAGCCATTTACTGCCTCAAAGCAATGGTTGTGGGTTCTTATCCCATTTGGGCCCAAATTTTAACAAATATTTCTTCACATTTCAAAACATTCTTCATTCATCTCTAGCACTTGTAATCAATCAAATTCAATGTATTATAACATATTCTCACTTCAAATAACTTTTTAAAATCCGATTACTGCCTTAAAGCAATGGTTGTAGGTTCTTATCCCATTTGGGACCAAATTTCAACATGTCTTTTTTCACACTTCTAAACATTCTTCATCCATCTCTAGCACTTGTAATCAATCAACTTCATTGTATTATAACATATTCTAACCCAAAATAACTTTATATAAGCCATTTACTGCCTCAAAGCAATGGTTGTGGGTTTTTATCCCATTTGGGACCAAATTTCAACATGTCTTTCTTCACACTTCTATACATTCTTTATCCATCTCTAGCACTTATAATCAATCAAATTCATTGTATTATAATATATTCTAATCCTAAATAACCTTATACAAGCCATTTACTGTCTCTAAGCAATGGTTGTGGGTTCTTATCCCATTGGGACCAAATTTCAACGAGTCTTTCTTCACACTTCTAAACATTCTTCATCCATCTCTTGCACTTGTAATCAATCAAATTCATTGTATAATAACATATTCTAACCTAAACAACCCTAGACAAGCCATTTACTGCCTCAAAGCAATGGTTGTGGGTTCTTATCCCATTTGGGACCAAATTTTAACAAGTCTCTCTTCACGTTTTTAAACATTCTTCATCCATCTCTAGCACGTGTAATCACTCATATTCATTGTATTTTAACATATTCTAACCCAAAATAACTTTGCACAAGCCATTTACTGCCTCAAAGCAATGGTTGTGGGTTCTTATCCCATTTGGGCCCAAATTTTAACAAATATTTCTTCACATTTCAAAACATTCTTCATCCATCTCTACCACTTGTAATCAATCAAATTCAATGTATTATAACATATTCCCACTTCAAATAACTTTTTAAAATCCGATTACTGCCTCAAAGCAATGGTTGTAGGTTCTTATCCCATTTGGGACCAAATTTCAACATGTCTTTTTTCACACTTCTAAACATTCTTCATCCATCTCTAGCACTTGTAATCAATCAACTTCATTGTATTATAACATATTCTAACCCAAAATAACTTTATATAAGCCATTTACTGCCTCAAAGCAATGGTTGTGGGTTTTTATCCCATTTGGGACCAAATTTCAACATGTCTTTCTTCACACTTCTATACATTCTTTATCCATCTCTAGCACTTATAATCAATCAAATTCATTGTATTATAATATATTCTAATCCTAAATAACCTTATACAAGCCATTTACTGTCTCTAAGCAATGGTTGTGGGTTCTTATCCCATTGGGACCAAATTTCAACGAGTCTTTCTTCACACTTCTAAACATTCTTCATCCATCTCTTGCACTTGTAATCAATCAAATTCATTGTATAATAACATATTCTAACCTAAACAACCCTAGACAAGCCATTTACTGCCTCAAAGCAATGGTTGTGGGTTCTTATCCCATTTGGGACCAAATTTTAACAAGTCTCTCTTCACGTTTTTAAACATTCTTCATCCATCTCTAGCACGTGTAATCACTCATATTCATTGTATTTTAACATATTCTAACCCAAAATAACTTTGCACAAGCCATTTACTGCCTCAAAGCAATGGTTGTGGGTTCTTATCCCATTTGGGCCCAAATTTTAACAAATATTTCTTCACATTTCAAAACATTCTTCATCCATCTCTACCACTTGTAATCAATCAAATTCAATGTATTATAACATATTCCCACTTCAAATAACTTTTTAAAATCCGATTACTGCCTCAAAGCAATGGTTGTAGGTTCTTATCCCATTTGGGACCAAATTTTAACATGTCTTTCTTCACACTTCTAAACATTCTTCATCCATCTCTAGCACTTGTAATCAATCAACTTCATTGTATTATAACATATTCTAACCCAAAATAACTTTATATAAGCCATTTACTGCCTCAAAGCAATGGTTGTGGGTTCTTATCCCATTTGGGACCAAATTTCAACATGTCTTTCTTCACACTTCTATACATTCTTTATCCATCTCTAACACTTATAATCAATCAAATTCATTGTATTATAATATATTCTAATCCTAAATAACCTTATACAAGCCATTTACTGTCTCTAAGCAATGGTTGTGGGTTCTTATCCAATTTGAGACCAAATTTCAACGAGTCTTTCCTCACACTTCTAAACAATCTTCATCCATCTCTTGCACTTGTAATCAATCAAATTCATTTTATTATACCATTTTCTCAATTCAAATAACTTTATAAAATTCAATTACTACCTCAAAGCAATGGTTGAAGGTTCTTATCCCATTTGGGACCAAATTTCAACAAGTCTTTCTTCACACTTCTAAACATTCTTCATCCATCTCTAGCACTTGTAATCAATCAATTCATTGTATTATAACATATACTAACCTGAAACAACTCTAGACAAGCCATTTACTGCCTCAAAGCAATGGTTGCGGGTTCTTATCTCATTTGGGACCAAATTTCAACAAGTGTTTCTTCACGCTTCTAAACATTCTTCATCCATCTCTAGCACGTGTAATCACTCATATTCATTGTATTTTAACATATTCTAATCCAAAATAATTTTTTACAAGCCATTTACTGCCTCAAAGCAATGGTTATGGGTTCTTATTCCATTTGTGCCCAAATTTCAACAAGTCTTTCTTCACACTTCTAAACATTCTTCATCCATATCTAGCACTTGTAATCAATCAAATTCTTTGTATTATAACATATTCTAACCCAAAATAATTTTATATAAGCCATTTACTACCTCAAAGCAATGGTTATGGGTTCTTATCCCATTTGTGACCAAATTTCAACAAATGTTTCTTCACACTTCTATATATTCTTTATCCATCTCTAGCACTTATAATGAATCAAACTCATTGTTTTATAATATATTCTAACCCAAAATAACTTTATACAAGTCATTTACTGCCTCAAAACAATGGTTGTCAGTTCTTATCCCATTTGGGACCAAATTTCAACAAGTCTTTCTTCACGGTTTTAAACCATCTTCATCCATCTCTAGCACGTGTAATCACTCATATTTATTGTATTTTAACATATTCTAACCCAAAATAACTTTGCACAAGCCATTTACTGCCTCAAAGCAATGGTTGTAGGTTCTTATCCCATTTGGGACCAAATTTCAACATGTCTTTCTTCACACTTCTAAACATTCTTCATCCATCTCTAGCACTTGTAATCAATCAAATTCATTGTAATATAACATATTCTAACCTAAAAGAATTCTAGACAAACCATTTACTTCCTCAAAGCAATGTTTGTAGGTTCTTATCCCATTTGGGACCAAATTTCAACAAGTGTTTCTTCACGCTTCTAAACATTCTTCATCCATCTCTAGCACGTGTAATCACTCATATTCATTGTATTTTAACATATTCTAACCCAAAATAACTTTTTACAAGCCATTTACTGCCTCAAAGCAATGGTTATAGGTTCTTATTCCATTTGGGCCCAAATTTCAACAAGTCTTTTTTCACACTTCTAAACATTCTTCATCCATCTCTACCACTTGTAATCAATCAAATTCATTGTATTATAACATATTCTAACCCAAAATAAGTTTATATAAGCCATTTACTACCTCAAAGCAATGGTTATGGGTTCTTATCCCATTTGTGACCAAATTTCAACAAATGTTTCTTCACACTTCTATACATTCTTTATCCGTCTCTAGCACTTATAATCAATCAAACTCATTTTTTTATAATATATTCTAACCCAAAATAACTTTATACAAGTCATTTACTGCCTCAAAACAATGGTTGTCAGTTCTTATCCCATTTTGGACCAAATTCCAACAAGTCTTTCTTCACACTTCAAAACATTCTTCATCCATCTCTAGCACTTGTAGTCAATCAAATTCATTATAGTATAACATATTATAACCTAAAACATCTCTAGACAAGCCATTTATTGCCTCAAAGCAATGGTTATGGGTTCTTATCCCATGTGGGCCACATTTTCAACAAGTCTTTCTTCACATTTCTAAACATTCTTCATCCATCTCTAGCACTTGTAATCATTCAAATTCATTGTATTAGAACATATTCTAACCGAAAATAACATTATATAAGCCATTTACTACCTCTAAGCAATGGTTATGGGTTCTTATCCCATTTGGGACCAAATTTCAACAATTGTTTCTTCACACTTCTATACATTCTTTATCCATCTCTAGCACTTATAATCAATCAAATTCATTGTATTATAATATATTCTAACACAAAATAACTCTAGACAAGCCATTTATTGCCTCAAAACAATGGTTGTCAGTTCTTGTCCCATTTTGGACCAAATTCCAACAAGTCTTTTTTCACACTTCTATACATTCTTTATCTATCTCTAGCACTTATAATCAATCAAATTCATTGTATTATAATATACTCAAACCGAAAATAACTTTATACAAGCCATTTACAGCCTCAAAACAATGGTTGTCGGTTCTTATCCCATTTGGGACCAAATTCCAACAAGTCTTTCTTCACAGTTCAAAAGCTTCTTAATCCATCTCTAGCACTTGTTGTCAATAAAATTCATTATATTATAACATAGTCTAACCTAAAACAACACTAGACAAGCCATTTACTGCCTCAAAGCAATGGTTGTGGGTTCTTATCCCATTTGGGACCAAATTTCAACAAGTCTTTCTTCACACTTCTAAACATTCTACATCCATCTATAGCACTTGTAACCAATCAAATTCATTGTATAATAACATATTCTAACCTAAAACAACTCTAGACAAGCCATTTACTGCCTCAAAGCAATGGTTGTGGGTTCTTATCCCATTTGGGACCAAATTTGAACAAGTCTCTCTTCACGCTTTTAAACATTCTTCATCCATCTCTAGCACGTGTAATCACTGATATTCATTGTAATTTAACATATTCTAAACCAAAATAACTTTGTACAAGCCATTTACTGCCTCAAAGCAATGGTTATGGGTTCTTTTCCCATTTGGGCCCAAATTTCAACAAGTCTTTCTTCACACTTCTAAACATTCTACATCCATCTCTAGCACTTGTAATCAATCAAATTCATTGTATTATAACATATTCTAACCTAAAACAACTCTAGACAAGCCATTTACTGCTTCAAAGCAATGGTTGTGGGTTCTTATCCCATTTGGGACCAAATTTGAACAAGTCTTTCTTCACGCTTTTAAACATTCTTCATCCATCTCTAGCACGTGTATTTACTCATATTCATTGTATTTTAACATATTCTAACCCAAAATAACTTTGTACAAGCCATTTACTGCCTCAAAACAATGGTTATGGGTTCTTTTCCCATTTGGGCCCAAATTTCAACAAGTCTTTCTTCACACTTCTAAACATTCTTCATCCATCTCTAGCACTTGTAATCAATCAAATTCATTGTATTATAACATATTCTCACTTAAAATAACTTTATAAAAGTCGATTACTGCCTCAAAGCAATGGTTGTAGGTTCTTATCCCCTTTGGGACCAAATTTTAACAAGTCTTTCTTCGCACTTCTAAACATTCTTCATCCATCTCTAGCACTTGTAATCAATCAAATTCATTATATTATAACATATTCTAACCCAAAATAACTTTATATAAGCCAATTACTACCTCAAAGCAATGGTTATGGGTTCTTATCCCATTTGTGACCAAATTTCAACAAATGTTTCTTCACACTTCTATACATTCTTTATCCATCTCTAGCACTTATAATCAATCAAACTCATTGTTTTATAATATATTCTAACCTAAAATAACTTTATACAAGTCATTTACTGCCTCAAAACAATGGTTGTCAGTTCTTATCCCATTTTGGACTAAATTCCAACAAGTCTTTCTTCACACTTCAAAATATTCTTCATCCATCTCTATCACTTGTAGTCAATCAAATTCATTATATTATAACATATTATAACCTAAAACATCTCTAGACAAGCCATTTCTTGCCTCAAAGCAATGGTTATGGGTTCTTATCCCATTTGGGCCCAATTTTCAACAAGTTTTTCTTCACATTTCTAAACATTCTTCATCCATCTCTAGCACTTGTAATCAATCAAATTCATTGTATTATAACATATTCTAACCCAAAACAACATTATATAAGCCATATACTACCTCTAAGCAATGGTTATGGGTTCTTATCCCATTTGGGACCAAATTTCAACAAGTGTTTCTTCACACTTCTATACATTCTTTATCCATCTATAGCACTTATAATCAATCAAATTCATTGTATTATAATATATTCTAACACAAAATAACTCTAGACAAGCTATTTACTGCCGCAAAACAATGGTTGTCGGTTCTTGTCCCATTTTGGACCAAATTCCAACAAGTCTTTCTTCACACTTCTATACATTCTTTATCTATCTCTAGCACTTATAATCAATCAAATTCATTGTATTATAATATATTCTAACCGAAAATAACTTTATACAGGCCATTTACCGCCTCAAAACAATGGTTGTCGGTTCTTATCCCATTTGGGACCAAATTCCAACAAGTCTTTCTTCACAGTTCAAAAGCTTCTTAATCGATCTCTAGCACTTGTTGTCAATAAAATTCATTATATTATAACATAGTCTAACCTAAAACAACACTAGACAAGCCATTTACTGCCTCAAAGCAATGGTTGTGGGTTCTTATCCCATTTGGGACCAAATTTCAACAAGTCTTTCTTCACACTTCTAAACATTCTACATCCATCTATAGCACTTGTAATCAATTAAATTCATTGTATAATAACATATTCTAACCTAAAAAACTCTAGACAAGCCATTTACTGCCTCAAAGCAATGGTTGTGGGTTCTCATCCCATTTAGGACCAAATTTGAACAAGTCTCTCTTCACGCTTTTAAACAATCTTCATCCATCTCTAGCACGTGTAATCACTCATATTCATTGTATTTTAACATATTCTAACCTAAAATAACTTTGCACAAGCCATTTACTGCCTCAAAACAATGGTTGTGGGTTTTTATCCCATTTGGGCCCAAATTTTAACAAATATTTCTTCACACTTCAAAACATTCTTCATCCATCTCTAGCACTTGTAATCAATCAAATTCATTGTATTATAACATATTCTCGGTTCAAATAACTTTATAAAAGCCGATTACTGCCTCAAAGCAATGGTTGTAGGTTCTTATCCTATTTGGGACCAAATTTCAACATGTCTTTCTTCACACTTCTAAACATTCTTCATCCATCGCTAGCACTTGTAATCAATCAAATTCAATGTATTATAACATATTCTAACCTGAAACAACTCTAGACAAGCCATTTACTGTCTCAAAGCAATGGTTGTGGGTTCTGATCCCATTTGGGACCAAATTTCAAAAACTCTTTCTTCACGCTTCTAAACATTCTTCATCCATCTCTAGCACGTGTAATCACTGATATTCATTGTAATTTAACATATTCTAACCCAAAATAACTTTGTACAAGCCATTTACTGCCTCAAAGCAATGGTTATGGGTTCTTTTCCCATTTGGGCCCAAATTTCAACAAGTCTTTCTTCAATCTTCTAAACATTCTTCATCCATCTCTAGCACTTGTAATCAATCAAATTCATTGTATTATAACATATTCTCACTTAAAATAACTTTATAAAAGCCGATTACTGCCTCAAAGCAATGGTTGTAGGTTCTTATCCCCTTTGGGACCAAATTTTAACAAGTCTTTCTTCACACTTCTAAACATTCTTCATCCATCTCTAGCACTTGTAATCAATCAAATTCATTATATTATAACATATTCTAACCCAAAATAACTTTATATAAGCCATTTACTACCTCAAAGCAATGGTTATGGGTTCTTATCCCATTTGTGACCAAATTTCAACAAATGTTTCTTCACACTTCTATACATTCTTTATCCATCTCTAGCACTTATAATCAATCAAATTCATTGTATTATAATATATTCTAACCCAAAATAACTCTAGACAAGCCATTTACTGCCTCAAAACAATGATTGTCGGTTCTTGTCCCATTTTGGACCAAATTCCAAATAGTCTTTCTTCACACTTCTATACGTTCTTTATCCATCTCTAGCACTTATAATCAATCAAATTCAATGTATTATAATATATTCTAACCGAAAATAACTTTGTACAAGCCATTTACCGCCTTAAAACAATGGTTGTCGGTTCTTATCCCATTTGGGACCAAATTCCAACAAGTCTTTCTTCACAGTTCAAAAGCTTCTTAATCCATCTCTAGCAGTTGTTGTAAATCAAATTCATTATATTATTACATAGTCTAACCTAAAATAACACTAGACAAGCCATTTACTACCTCAAAGCATTGGTTGTGGGTTCTTATCCCATTTGGGACCAAATTTGAACAAGTCTTTCTTCACGCTTTTAAACATTCTTCATCCATCTCTAGCACGTGTAATCACTCATATTCATTGTATTTTAACATATTCTAACCCAAAATAACTTTGCACAAGCCATTTACTGCCTCAAAGCAATGGTTGTGGGTTCTTATCCAATTTGGGCCCAAATTTTAACAAATATTTTTTCACATTTCAAAACATTCTTCATCCATCTCTAGCACTTGTAATCAATCAAATTTATTGTATTATAACATATTCTCACTTCAAATAACTTTATAAAAGCCGATTACTGCCTCAAAGCAATGGTTGTAGGTTCTTATCCCATTTGGGACCAAATTTCAACATGTCTTTCTTCACACTTCTAAACATTCTTCATCCATCGCTAGCACTTGTAATCAATCAAATTCATTGTATTATAACATATTCTAACCTGAAACAACTCTAGACAAGCCATTTACTGTCTCAAAGCAATGGTTGTGGGTTCTTATCCCATTTCGGACCAACTTTCAACAAGTCTTTCTTCACACTTCTAAACATTCTTCATCCATCTCTAGCACTTGTAATCAATCAAATTCATTGTATTATAACATATTCTCACTTAAAATAACTTTATAAAAGCCGATTAATGCCTCAAAGCAATGGTTGTAGGTTCTTATCCCCTTTGGGACCAAATTTCAACAAGTCTTTCTTCACACTTCTAAACATTCTTCATCCATCTCTAGCACTTGTAATCAATCAAATTCATTGTATTATAACATATTCTAACCCAAAATAACTTTATATAAGCCATTTACTGCCTCAAAGCAATGGTTGTGGGTTCTTATCCCATTTGGGACCAAATTCCAACAAGTCTTTCTTCACACTTCTAAACATTCTTCATCCATCTCTACCACTTGTAATCAATCAAATTCATTGTATTATATCATATTCTAACCTGAAACAACTCTAGACAGGCCATTTACTGCCTCAAAGTAATGGTTATGGGTTCTTATCCCATTTGGGACCAAATTTCAAAAAGTGTTTCTTCATACTTCTATACATTCTTTATCCATCTCTAACACTTTTAATCAATCAAATTCATTGTTTTATAATATATTCTAACCCAAAATATCTTTATACAAGTCATTTACTGCCTTAAAACAATGGTTGTCGGTTCTTATCCCATTTTGGACCAAATTTCAACAAGTCTTTTTTCACGTTTCTAAACATTCTTCATCCATCTCTAGCACGTGTAATCACTGATATTCATTGTAATTTAACATATTCTAACCCGAAATAACTTTGTACAAGCCATTTACTGCCTCAAAGCAATGGTTATGGGTTCTTTTCCCATTTGGGCCCAAATTTCAACAAGTCTTTCTTCACACTTCTAAACATTCTTCATCCATCTCTAGCACTTGTAATCAATCAAATTCATTGTATTATAACATATTCTCACTTAAAATAACTTTATAAAAGCCGATTACTGCCTCAAAGCAATGGTTGTAGGTTCTTATCCCCTTTGGGACCAAATTTTAACAAGTCTTTCTTCACACTTCTAAACATTCTTCATCCATCTCTAGCACTTGTAATCAATCAAATTCATTATATTATAACATATTCTAACCCAAAATAACTTTATATAAGCCATTTACTACCTCAAAGCAATGGTTATGGGTTCTTATCCCATTTGTGACCAAATTTCAACAAATGTTTCTTCACACTTCTATACATTCTTTATCCATCTCTAGCACTTATAATCAATCAAACTCATTGTTTTATAATATATTCTAACCAAAAATAACTTTATACAAGTCATTTACTGCCTCAAAACAATGGTTGTCAGTTCTTATCCCATTTTGGACCAAATTCCAACAAGTCTTTCTTCACACTTCAAAATATTCTTCATCCATCTCTAGCACTTGTAGTCAATCAAATTCATTATATTATAACATATTATAACCTAAAACATCTCTAGACAAGCCATTTATTGCCTCAAAGCAATGGTTATGGGTTCTTAACCCATTTGGGCCCAATTTTCGACAAGTCTTTCTTCACATTTCTAAACATTCTTCATCCATCTCTAGCACTTGTAATCAATCAAATTCAATGTATTATAACATATTCTAACCCAAAATAACATTATATAAGCCATTTACTACCTCTAAGCAATGGTTATGGGTTCTTATCCCATTTGGGACCAAATTTTAACAAGTGTTTCTTCACACTTCTATACATTCTTTATCCATCTCTAGCACTTATAATTAATCAAATTCATTGTATTATAATATATTCTAACACAAAATAACTCTAGACAAGCCATTTACTGCCTCAAAACAATGGTTGTCGGTTCTTGTCCCATTTTGGACCAAATTCCAACCAGTCTTTCTTCACACTTCTAAACATTCTTCATCCATCTCTAGCACTTGTAATCAATCAAATTCATTGTATTATAACATATTCTCACTTAAAATAACTTTATAAAGCCGATTACTACCTCAAAGCAATGGTTGTAGGTTCTTATCCCCTTTGGGACCAAATTTTAACAAGTCTTTCTTCACACTTCTAAACATTCTTCATCCATCTCTAGCACTTGTAATCAATCAAATTCATTATATTATAACATATTCTAACCCAAAATAACTTTATATAAGCCATTTACTACCTCAAAGCAATGGTTATGGGTTCTTATCCCATTTGTGACCAAATTTCAACAAATGTTTCTTCACACTTCTATACATTCTTTATCCATCTCTAGCACTTATAATCAATCAAACTCATTGTTTTATAATATATTCTAACCAAAAATAACTTTATACAAGTCATTTACTGCCTCAAAACAATGGTTGTCAGTTCTTATCCCATTTTGGACCAAATTCCAACAAGTCTTTCTTCACACTTCAAAATATTCTTCATCCATCTCTAGCACTTGTAGTCAATCAAATTCATTATATTATAACATATTATAACATAAAACATCTCTAGACAAGCCATTTATTGCCTCAAAGCAATGGTTATGGGTTCTTATCCCATTTGGGCCCAATTTTCAACAAGTCTTTTTTCACATTTCTAAACATTCTTCATCCATCTCTAGCACTTGTAATCAATCAAATTCAATGTATTATAACATATTCTAACCCAAAATAACATTATATAAGCCATTTACTACGTCTAAGCAATGGTTATGGGTTCTTATCCCATTTGGGACCAAATTTTAACAAGTGTTTCTTCACACTTCTATACATTCTTTATCCATCTCTAGCACTTATAATCAATCAAATTCATTGTATTATAATATATTCTAACACAAAATAACTCTAGACAAGCCATTTACTGCCTCAAAACAATGTTTGTCGGTTCTTGTCCCATTTTGGACCAAATTCCAACAAGTCTTTCTTCACACTTCTAAACATTCTTCATCCATCTCTAGCACTTGTAATCAATCAAATTCATTGTATTATAACATATTCTCACTTAAAATAACTTTATAAAGCCGATTACTACCTCAAAGCAATGGTTGTAGGTTCTTATCCCCTTTGGGACCAAATTTTAACAAGTCTTTCTTCACACTTCTAAACATTCTTCATCCATCTCTAGCACTTGTAATCAATCAAATTCATTATATTATAACATATTCTAACCCAAAATAACTTTATATAAGCCATTTACTACCTCAAAGCAATGGTTATGGGTTCTTATCCCATTTGTGACCAAATTTCAACAAATGTTTCTTCACACTTCTATACATTCTTTATCCATCTCTAGCACTTATAATCAATCAAACTCATTGTTTTATAATATATTCTAACCAAAAATAACTTTATACAAGTCATTTACTGCCTCAAAACAATGGTTGTCAGTTCTTATCCCATTTTGGACCAAATTCCAACAAGTCTTTCTTCACACTTCAAAATATTCTTCATCCATCTCTAGCACTTGTAGTCAATCAAATTCATTATATTATAACATATTATAACATAAAACATCTCTAGACAAGCCATTTATTGCCTCAAAGCAATGGTTATGGGTTCTTATCCCATTTGGGCCCAATTTTCAACAAGTCTTTTTTCACATTTCTAAACATTCTTCATCCATCTCTAGCACTTGTAATCAATCAAATTCAATGTATTATAACATATTCTAACCCAAAATAACATTATATAAGCCATTTACTACCTCTAAGCAATGGTTATGGGTTCTTATCCCATTTGGGACCAAATTTTAACAAGTGTTTCTTCACACTTCTATACATTCTTTATCCATCTCTAGCACTTATAATCAATCAAATTCATTGTATTATAATATATTCTAACACAAAATAACTCTAGACAAGCCATTTACTGCCTCAAAACAATGGTTGTCGGTTCTTGTCCCATTTTGGACCAAATTCCAACAAGTCTTTCTTCACACTTCTAAACATTCTTCATCCATCTCTAGCACTTGTAATCAATCAAATTCATTGTATTATAACATATTCTCACTTAAAATAACTTTATAAAGCCGATTACTACCTCAAAGCAATGGTTGTAGGTTCTTATCCCCTTTGGGACCAAATTTTAACAAGTCTTTCTTCACACTTCTAAACATTCTTCATCCATCTCTAGCACTTGTAATCAATCAAATTCATTATATTATAACATATTCTAACCCAAAATAACTTTATATAAGCCATTTACTACCTCAAAGCAATGGTTATGGGTTCTTATCCCATTTGTGACCAAATTTCAACAAATGTTTCTTCACACTTCTATACATTCTTTATCCATCTCTAGCACTTATAATCAATCAAACTCATTGTTTTATAATATATTCTAACCAAAAATAACTTTATACAAGTCATTTACTGCCTCAAAACAATGGTTGTCAGTTCTTATCCCATTTTGGACCAAATTCCAACAAGTCTTTCTTCACACTTCAAAATATTCTTCATCCATCTCTAGCACTTGTAGTCAATCAAATTCATTATATTATAACATATTATAACATAAAACATCTCTAGACAAGCCATTTATTGCCTCAAAGCAATGGTTATGGGTTCTTATCCCATTTGGGCCCAATTTTCAACAAGTCTTTTTTCACATTTCTAAACATTCTTCATCCATCTCTAGCACTTGTAATCAATCAAATTCAATGTATTATAACATATTCTAACCCAAAATAACATTATATAAGCCATTTACTACCTCTAAGCAATGGTTATGGGTTCTTATCCCATTTGGGACCAAATTTTAACAAGTGTTTCTTCACACTTCTATACATTCTTTATCCATCTCTAGCACTTATAATCAATCAAATTCATTGTATTATAATATATTCTAACACAAAATAACTCTAGACAAGCCATTTACTGCCTCAAAACAATGGTTGTCGGTTCTTGTCCCATTTTGGACCAAATTCCAACAAGTCTTTCTTCACACTTCTAAACATTCTTCATCCATCTCTAGCACTTGTAATCAATCAAATTCATTGTATTATAACATATTCTCACTTAAAATAACTTTATAAAGCCGATTACTACCTCAAAGCAATGGTTGTAGGTTCTTATCCCCTTTGGGACCAAATTTTAACAAGTCTTTCTTCACACTTCTAAACATTCTTCATCCATCTCTAGCACTTGTAATCAATCAAATTCATTATATTATAACATATTCTAACCCAAAATAACTTTATATAAGCCATTTACTACCTCAAAGCAATGGTTATGGGTTCTTATCCCATTTGTGACCAAATTTCAACAAATGTTTCTTCACACTTCTATACATTCTTTATCCATCTCTAGCACTTATAATCAATCAAACTCATTGTTTTATAATATATTCTAACCAAAAATAACTTTATACAAGTCATTTACTGCCTCAAAACAATGGTTGTCAGTTCTTATCCCATTTTGGACCAAATTCCAACAAGTCTTTCTTCACACTTCAAAATATTCTTCATCCATCTCTAGCACTTGTAGTCAATCAAATTCATTATATTATAACATATTATAACATAAAACATCTCTAGACAAGCCATTTATTGCCTCAAAGCAATGGTTATGGGTTCTTATCCCATTTGGGCCCAATTTTCAACAAGTCTTTTTTCACATTTCTAAACATTCTTCATCCATCTCTAGCACTTGTAATCAATCAAATTCAATGTATTATAACATATTCTAACCCAAAATAACATTATATAAGCCATTTACTACCTCTAAGCAATGGTTATGGGTTCTTATCCCATTTGGGACCAAATTTTAACAAGTGTTTCTTCACACTTCTATACATTCTTTATCCATCTCTAGCACTTATAATCAATCAAATTCATTGTATTATAATATATTCTAACACAAAATAACTCTAGACAAGCCATTTACTGCCTCAAAACAATGGTTGTCGGTTCTTGTCCCATTTTGGACCAAATTCCAACAAGTCTTTCTTCACACTTCTAAACATTCTTCATCCATCTCTAGCACTTGTAATCAATCAAATTCATTGTATTATAACATATTCTCACTTAAAATAACTTTATAAAGCCGATTACTACCTCAAAGCAATGGTTGTAGGTTCTTATCCCCTTTGGGACCAAATTTTAACAAGTCTTTCTTCACACTTCTAAACATTCTTCATCCATCTCTAGCACTTGTAATCAATCAAATTCATTATATTATAACATATTCTAACCCAAAATAACTTTATATAAGCCATTTACTACCTCAAAGCAATGGTTATGGGTTCTTATCCCATTTGTGACCAAATTTCAACAAATGTTTCTTCACACTTCTATACATTCTTTATCCATCTCTAGCACTTATAATCAATCAAACTCATTGTTTTATAATATATTCTAACCAAAAATAACTTTATACAAGTCATTTACTGCCTCAAAACAATGGTTGTCAGTTCTTATCCCATTTTGGACCAAATTCCAACAAGTCTTTCTTCACACTTCAAAATATTCTTCATCCATCTCTAGCACTTGTAGTCAATCAAATTCATTATATTATAACATATTATAACATAAAACATCTCTAGACAAGCCATTTATTGCCTCAAAGCAATGGTTATGGGTTCTTATCCCATTTGGGCCCAATTTTCAACAAGTCTTTTTTCACATTTCTAAACATTCTTCATCCATCTCTAGCACTTGTAATCAATCAAATTCAATGTATTATAACATATTCTAACCCAAAATAACATTATATAAGCCATTTACTACCTCTAAGCAATGGTTATGGGTTCTTATCCCATTTGGGACCAAATTTTAACAAGTGTTTCTTCACACTTCTATACATTCTTTATCCATCTCTAGCACTTATAATCAATCAAATTCATTGTATTATAATATATTCTAACACAAAATAACTCTAGACAAGCCATTTACTGCCTCAAAACAATGGTTGTCGGTTCTTGTCCCATTTTGGACCAAATTCCAACAAGTCTTTCTTCACACTTCTAAACATTCTTCATCCATCTCTAGCACTTGTAATCAATCAAATTCATTGTATTATAACATATTCTCACTTAAAATAACTTTATAAAGCCGATTACTACCTCAAAGCAATGGTTGTAGGTTCTTATCCCCTTTGGGACCAAATTTTAACAAGTCTTTCTTCACACTTCTAAACATTCTTCATCCATCTCTAGCACTTGTAATCAATCAAATTCATTATATTATAACATATTCTAACCCAAAATAACTTTATATAAGCCATTTACTACCTCAAAGCAATGGTTATGGGTTCTTATCCCATTTGTGACCAAATTTCAACAAATGTTTCTTCACACTTCTATACATTCTTTATCCATCTCTAGCACTTATAATCAATCAAACTCATTGTTTTATAATATATTCTAACCAAAAATAACTTTATACAAGTCATTTACTGCCTCAAAACAATGGTTGTCAGTTCTTATCCCATTTTGGACCAAATTCCAACAAGTCTTTCTTCACACTTCAAAATATTCTTCATCCATCTCTAGCACTTGTAGTCAATCAAATTCATTATATTATAACATATTATAACCTAAAACATCTCTAGACAAGCCATTTATTGCCTTAAAGCAATGGTTATGGGTTCTTATCCCATTTGGGCCCAATTTTCAACAAGTCTAATTTCACATTTCTAAACATTCTTCATCCATCTCTAGCACTTGTAATCAATCAAATTCAATGTATTATAACATATTCTAACCCAAAATAACATTATATAAGCCATTTACTACCTCTAAGCAATGGTTATGGGTTCTTATCCCATTTGGGACCAAATTTTAACAAGTGTTTCTTCACACTTCTATACATTCTTTATCCATCTCTAGCACTTATAATCAATCAAATTCATTGTATTATAATATATTCTAACCGAAAATAACTTTGTACAAGCCATTTACCGCCTTAAAACAATGGTTGTCGGTTCTTATCCCATTTGGGACCAAATTCCAACAAGTCTTTCTTCACAGTTCAAAAGCTTCTTAATCCATCTCTAGCAGTTGTTGTAAATCAAATTCATTATATTATTACATAGTCTAACCTAAAATAACACTAGACAAGCCATTTACTACCTCAAAGCAATGGTTGTGGGTTCTTATCCCATTTGGGACAAAATTTGAACAAGTCTTTCTTCACGCTTTTAAACATTCTTCATCCATCTCTAGCACGTGTAATCACTCATATTCATTATATTTTAACATATTCTAACCCAAAATAACTTTGCACAAGCCATTTACTGCCTCAAAGCAATGGTTGTGGGTTCTTATCCCATTTGGGCCCAAATTTTAACAAATATTTTTTCACATTTCAAAACATTCTTCATCCATCTCTAGCACTTGTAATCAATCAAATTTATTGTATTATAACATATTCTCACTTCAAATAACTTTATAAAAGCCGATTACTGCCTCAAAGCAATGGTTGTAGGTTCTTATCCCATTTGGGACCAAATTTCAACATGTCTTTCTTCACACTTTTAAACATTCTTCATCCATCGCTAGCACTTGTAATCAATCAAATTCATTGTATTATAACATATTATAACCTAAAACATCTCTAGACAAGCCATTTCTTGCCTCAAAGCAATGGTTATGGGTTCTTATCCCATTTGGGCCCAATTTTCAACAAGTCTTTCTTCACATTTCTAAACATTCTTCATCCATCTCTAGCACTTGTAATCAATCAAATTCATTGTATTATAACATATTCTAACCCAAAACAACATTATATAAGCCATATACTACCTCTAAGCAATGGTTATGGGTTCTTATCCCATTTGGGACCAAATTTCAACAAGTGTTTCTTCACACTTCTATACATTCTTTATCCATCTCTAGCACTTATAATCAATCAAATTCATTGTATTATAATATATTCTAACACAAAATAACTCTAGACAAGCTATTTACTGCCTCAAAACAATGGTTGTCGGTTCTTGTCCCATTTTGGACCAAATTCCAACAAGTCTTTCTTCACACTTCTATACATTCTTTATCTATCTCTAGCACTTATAATCAATCAAATTCATTGAATTATAATATATTCTAACCGAAAATAACTTTATACAGGCCATTTACCGCCTCAAAACAATGGTTGTCGGTTCTTATCCCATTTGGGACCGAATTCCAACAAGTCTTTCTTCACAGTTCAAAAGCTTCTTAATCGATCTCTAGCACTTGTTGTCAATAAAATTCATTATATTATAACATAGTCTAACCTAAAACAACACTAGACAAGCCATTTACTGCCTCAAAGCAATGGTTGTGGGTTCTTATCCCATTTGGGACCAAATTTCAACAAGTCTTTCTTCACACTTCTAAACATTCTACATCCATCTATAGCACTTGTAATCAATTAAATTCATTGTATAATAACATATTCTAACCTAAAAAACTCTAGACAAGCCATTTACTGCCTCAAAGCAATGGTTGTGGGTTCTTATCCCATTTAGGACCAAATTTGAACAAGTCTCTCTTCACGCTTTTAAACAATCTTCATCCATCTCTAGCACGTGTAATCACTCATATTCATTGTATTTTAACATATTCTAACCTAAAATAACTTTGCACAAGCCATTTACTGCCTCAAAACAATGGTTGTGGGTTCTTATCCCATTTGGGCCCAAATTTTAACAAATATTTCTTCACACTTCAAAACATTCTTCATCCATCTCTAGCACTTGTAATCAATCAAATTCATTGTATTATAACATATTCTCGGTTCAAATAACTTTATAAAAGCCGATTACTGCCTCAAAGCAATGGTTGTAGGTTCTTATCCTATTTGGGACCAAATTTCAACATGTCTTTCTTCACACTTCTAAACATTCTTCATCCATCGCTAGCACTTGTAATCAATCAAATTCAATGTATTATAACATATTCTAACCTGAAACAACTCTAGACAAGCCATTTACTGTCTCAAAGCAATGGTTGTGGGTTCTTATCCCATTTGGGACCAAATTTCAAAAACTCTTTCTTCAAGCTTCTAAACATTCTTCATCCATCTCTAGCACGTGTAATCACTGATATTCATTGTAATTTAACATATTCTAACCCAAAATAACTTTGTACAAGCCATTTACTGCCTCAAAGCAATGGTTATGGGTTCTTTTCCCATTTGGGCCCAAATTTCAACAAGTCTTTCTTCACACTTCTAAACATTCTTCATCCATCTCTAGCACTTGTAATCAATCAAATTCATTGTATTATAACATATTCTCACTTAAAATAACTTTATAAAAGCCGATTACTGCCTCAAAGCAATGGTTGTAGGTTCTTATCCCCTTTGGGACCAAATTTTAACAAGTCTTTCTTCACACTTCTAAACATTCTTCATCCATCTCTAGCACTTGTAATCAATCAAATTCATTATATTATAACATATTCTAACCCAAAATAACTTTATATAAGCCATTTACTACCTCAAAGCAATGGTTATGGGTTCTTATCCCATTTGTGACCAAATTTCAACAAATGTTTCTTCACACTTCTATACATTCTTTATCCATCTCTAGCACTTATAATCAATCAAATTCATTGTATTATAATATATTCTAACCCAAAATAACTCTAGACAAGCCATTTACTGCCTCAAAACAATGGTTGTCGGTTCTTGTCCCATTTTGGACCAAATTCCAACAAGTCTTTCTTCACACTTCTATACGTTCTTTATCCATCTCTAGCACTTATAATCAATCAAATTCATTGTATTATAATATATTCTAACCGAAAATAACTTTGTACAAGCCATTTACCGCCTTAAAACAATGGTTGTCGGTTCTTATCCCATTTGGGACCAAATTCCAACAAGTCTTTCTTCACAGTTCAAAAGCTTCTTAATCCATCTCTAGCAGTTGTTGTAAATCAAATTCATTATATTATTACATAGTCTAACCTAAAATAACACTAGACAAGCCATTTACTACCTCAAAGCAATGGTTGTGGGTTCTTATCCCATTTGGGACAAAATTTGAACAAGTCTTTCTTCACGCTTTTAAACATTCTTCATCCATCTCTAGCACGTGTAATCACTCATATTCATTGTATTTTAACATATTCTAACCCAAAATAACTTTGCACAAGCCATTTACTGCCTCAAAGCAATGGTTTTGGGTTCTTATCCCATTTGGGCCCAAATTTTAACAAATATTTTTTCACATTTCAAAACATTCTTCATCCATCTCTAGCACTTGTAATCAATCAAATTTATTGTATTATAACATATTCTCACTTCAAATAACTTTATAAAAGCCGATTACTGCCTCAAAGCAATGGTTGTAGGTTCTTATCCCATTTGGGACCAAATTTCAACATGTCTTTCTTCACACTTTTAAACATTCTTCATCCATCGCTAGCACTTGTAATCAATCAAATTCATTGTATTATAACATATTCTAACCTGAAACAACTCTAGACAAGCCATTTACTGTCTCAAAGCAATGGTTGTGGGTTCTTATCCCATTTCGGACCAACTTTCAACAAGTCTTTCTTCACACTTCTAAACATTCTTCATCCATCTCTAGCACTTGTAATCAATCAAATTCATTGTATTATAACATATTTTTACTTAAAATAACTTTATAAAAGCCGATTAATGCCTCAAAGCAATGGTTGTAGGTTCTTATCCCCTTTGGGACCAAATTTCAACAAGTCTTTCTTCACACTTCTAAACATTCTTCATCCATCTCTAGCACTTGTAATCAATCAAATTCATTGTATTATAACATATTCTAACCCAAAATAACTTTATATAAGCCATTTACTGCCTCAAAGCAATGGTTGTGGGTTCTTATCCCATTTGGGACCAAATTCCAACAAGTCTTTCTTCACACTTCTAAACATTCTTCATCCATCTCTACCACTTGTAATCAATCAAATTCATTGTATTATATCATATTCTAACCTGAAACAACTCTAGACAGGCCATTTACTGCCTCAAAGTAATGGTTATGGGTTCTTATCCCATTTGGGACCAAATTTCAAAAAGTGTTTCTTCATACTTCTATACATTCTTTATCCATCTCTAACACTTTTAATCAATCAAATTCATTGTTTTATAATATATTCTAACCCAAAATATCTTTATACAAGTCATTTACTGCCTTAAAACAATTGTTGTCGGTTCTTATCCCATTTTGGACCAAATTTCAACAAGTCTTTTTTCACGCTTCTAAACATTCTTCATCCATCTCTAGCACGTGTAATCACTGATATTCATTGTAATTTAACATATTCTAACCCAAAATAACTTTGTACAAGCCATTTACTGCATCAAAGCAATGGTTATGGGTTCTTTTCCCATTTGGGCCCAAATTTCAACAAGTCTTTCTTCACACTTCTAAACATTCTTCATCCATCTCTAGCACTTGTAATCAATCAAATTCATTGTATTATAACATATTCTCACTTAAAATAACTTTATAAAGCCGATTACTACCTCAAAGCAATGGTTGTAGGTTCTTATCCCCTTTGGGACCAAATTTTAACAAGTCTTTCTTCACACTTCTAAACATTCTTCATCCATCTCTAGCACTTGTAATCAATCAAATTCATTATATTATAACATATTCTAACCCAAAATAACTTTATATAAGCCATTTACTACCTCAAAGCAATGGTTATGGGTTCTTATCCCATTTGTGACCAAATTTCAACAAATATTTCTTCACACTTCTATACATTCTTTATCCATCTCTAGCACTTATAATCAATCAAACTCATTGTTTTATAATATATTCTAACCAAAAATAACTTTATACAAGTCATTTACTGCCTCAAAACAATGGTTGTCAGTTCTTATCCCATTTTGGACCAAATTCCAACAAGTCTTTCTTCACACTTCAAAATATTCTTCATCCATCTCTAGCACTTGTAGTCAATCAAATTCATTATATTATAACATATTATAACCTAAAACATCTCTAGACAAGCCATTTATTGCCTCAAAGCAATGGTTATGGGTTCTTATCCCATTTGGGCCCAATTTTCAACAAGTCTTTTTTCACATTTCTAAACATTCTTCATCCATCTCTAGCACTTGTAATCAATCAAATTCAATGTATTATAACATATTCTAACCCAAAATAACATTATATAAGCCATTTACTACCTCTAAGCAATGGTTATGGGTTCTTATCCCATTTGGGACCAAATTTTAACAAGTGTTTCTTCACACTTCTATACATTCTTTATCCATCTCTAGCACTTATAATCAATCAAATTCATTGTATTATAATATATTCTAACATAAAATAACTCTAGACAAGCCATTTACTGCCTCAAAACAATGGTTGTCGGTTCTTGTCCCATTTTGGACCAAATTCCAACAAGTCTTTCTTCACACTTCTAAACATTCTTCATCCATCTCTAGCACTTGTAATCAATCAAATTCATTGTATTATAACATATTCTCACTTAAAATAACTTTATAAAGCCGATTACTACCTCAAAGCAATGGTTGTAGGTTCTTATCCCCTTTGGGACCAAATTTTAACAAGTCTTTCTTCACACTTCTAAACATTCTTCATCCATCTCTAGCACTTGTAATCAATCAAATTCATTATATTATAACATATTCTAACCCAAAATAACTTTATATAAGCCATTTACTACCTCAAAGCAATGGTTATGGGTTCTTATCCCATTTGTGACCAAATTTCAACAAATGTTTCTTCACACTTCTATACATTCTTTATCCATCTCTAGCACTTATAATCAATCAAACTCATTGTTTTATAATATATTCTAACCAAAAATAACTTTATACAAGTCATTTACTGCCTCAAAACAATGGTTGTTAGTTCTTATCCCATTTTGGACAAAATTCCAACAAGTCTTTCTTCACACTTCAAAATATTCTTCATCCATCTCTAGCTCTTGTAGTCAATCAAATTCATTATATTATAACATATTATAACCTAAAACATCTCTAGACAAGCCATTTATTGCCTCAAAGCAATGGTTATGGGTTCTTATACTATTTGGGCCCAATTTTCAACAAGTCTTTCTTCACATTTCTAAACATTCTTCATCCATCTCTAGCACTTGTAATCAATCAAATTCAATGTATTATAACATATTCTAACCCAAAATAACATTATATAAGCCATTTACTACCTCTAAGCAATGGTTATGGGTTCTTATCCCATTTGGGACCAAATTTTAACAAGTGTTTCTTCACACTTCTATACATTCTTTATCCATCTCTAGCACTTATAATCAATCAAATTCATTGTATTATAATATATTCTAACACAAAATAACTCTAGACAAGCTATTTACTGCCTCAAAACAATGGTTGTCGGTTCTTGTCCCATTTTGGACCAAATTCCAACAAGTCTTTCTTCACACTTCTATACATTCTTTATCTATCTCTAGCACTTAATTAATCAATCAAATTCATTGTATTATAATATATTCTAACCGAAAATAACTTTATACAAGCCATTTACCGCCTCAAAACAAAGGTTGTCGGTGCTTATCCCATTTGGGACCAAATTCCAACAAGTCTTTCTTCACAGTTCAAAAGCTTCTTAATCCATCTATAGCACTTGTAATCAATCAAATTCATTGTATAATAACATATTCTAACCTAAACAACTCTAGACAAGCCATTTACTGCCTCAAAGCAATGGTTGTGGGTTCTTATCCCATTTGGGACCAAATTTGAACAAGTCTCTCTTCACGCTTTTAAACATTCTTCATCCATCTCTAGCACGTGTAATCACTCATATTCATTGTATTTTAACATATTCTAACCCAAAATAACTTTGCACAAGCCATTTACTGCCTCAAAGCAATGGTTGTGGGTTCTTATCCCATTTGGGCCCAAATTATAAAAAAATATTTCTTCACACTTCAAAACATTCTTCATCCATCTCTAGCACTTGTAATCAATCAAATTCAATGTATTATAACATATTCTCACTTTAAATAACTTTATAAAATCCGATTACTGCCTCAAAGCAATGGTTGTAGTTCTTATCCCATTTGGGACCAAATTTCAACATGTCTTTCTTCACACTTCTAAACATTCTTCATCCATCTCTAGCACTTGTAATCAATCAAATTCATTGTATTATAATATATTCTAACCTAAAAGAACTCTAGACAAACCATTTACTGCCTCAAAGCAATGGTTGTGGGTTCTTATCCCATTTGGGACCAAATTTCAACAAGTCTTTCTTCACGGTTTTAAACAATCTTCATCCATCTCTAGCACGTGTAATCACTCATATTTATTGTATTTTAACATATTCTAACCCAAAATAACTTTGCAAAAGCCATTTACTGCCTCAAAGCAATGGTTGTGGGTTTTTATCCCATATGGGCCCAAATTTCAACAAGTCTTTCTTCACACTTCTAAACATTCTTCATCCATCTCTAGCACTTGTAATCAATCAAATTCATTGTATTATAACATATTCTAACCCAAAATAACTTTATATAAGCCATTTATTGCCTCAAAGCAATGGTTGTGGGTTCTTATTCCATTTGGGACCAAATTTCAACATGTCTTTCTTCACACTTCTATACATTCTTTATCCATCTCTAGCACTTATAATCAATCAAATTCATTGTATTATAATCTATTCTAATCCTAAATAACCTTATACAAGCCATTTATTGTCTCTAAGCAATGGTTGTGGGTTCTTATCCCATTTGAGACCAAATTTCAACAAGTCTTTCTTCACACTTCTAAACATTCTTCATCCATCTCTTGCACTTGTAATCAATCAAATTCATTGTATTATAACATTTTCTCAATTCAAATAACATTATAAAATTCAATTACTGCCTCAAAGCAATGGTTGAAGGTTCTTATCCCATTTGGGACCAAATGTCAACAAGTCTTTCTTCACACTTCTAAACATTCTTCATCCATCTCTAGCACTTGTAATCAATCAAATTCATTGTATTATAATATATTCTAACCGAAAATAACTTTATACAAGCCATTTACCGCCTCAAAACAATGGTTGTCGGTTCTTATCCCATTTGGGACCAAATTCCAACAAGTCTTTCTTCACAGTTCAAAAGCTTCTTAATCCATCTCTAGCACTTGTTGTCAATAAAATTCATTATATTATAACATAGTCTAACCTAAAACAACACTAGACAAGCCATTTGCTGCCTCAAAGCAATGGTTGTGGGTTGTTATCCCATTTGGGACCAAATTTCAACAAGTCTTTCTTCACGCTTTTAAACATTTGTCATCCATCTCTAGCACGTGTAATCACTCATATTCATTGTATTTTAACATATTCCAACCCAATATAACTTTGCACAAGCCATTTACTGCCTCAAAGCAATGGTTGTGGGTTCTTATCCCATTTGGGCCCAAATTTTAACAAATATTTCTTCACATTTCAAAACATTCTTCATCCATCTCTAGCACTTGTAATCAATCAAATTCAATGTATTATAACATATTCTCACTTCAAAGAACTTTTTAAAATCCGATTACTGCCTCAAAGCAATGGTTGTAGGTTCTTATCCCATTTGGGACCAAATTTCAACATGTCTTTTTTCACACTTCTAGACATTCTTCATCCATCTCTAGCACTTGTAATCAATCAACTTCATTGTATTATAACATATTCTAACCCAAAATAACTTTATATAAGCCATTTACTGCCTCAAAGCAATGGTTGTGGGTTTTTATCCCATTTGGGACCAAATTTCAACATGTCTTTCTTCACACTTCTATACATTCTTTATCCATCTCTAGCACTTATAATCAATCAAATTCATTGTATTATAATATATTCTAATCCTAGATAACCTTATACAAGCCATTTACTGTCTCTAAGCAATGGTTGTGGGTTCTTATCCCATTGGGACCAAATTTCAACGAGTCTTTCTTCACACTTCTAAACATTCTTCATCCATCTCTTGCACTTGTAATCAATCAAATTCATTGTATAATAACATATTCTAACCTAAACAACCCTAGACAAGCCATTTACTGCCTCAAAGCAATGGTTGTGGGTTCTTATCCCATTTGGGACCAAATTTTAACAAGTCTCTCATCACGTTTTTAAACATTCTTCATCCATCTCTAGCACGTGTAATCACTCATATTCATTGTATTTTAACATATTCTAACCCAAAATAACTTTGCACAAGCCATTTACTGCCTCAAAGCAATGGTTGTGGGTTCTTATCCCATTTGGGCCCAAATTTTAACAAATATTTCTTCACATTTCAAAACATTCTTCATCCATCTCTACCACTTGTAATCAATCAAATTCAATGTATTATAACATATTCTCACTTCAAATAACTTTTTAAAATCCGATTACTGCCTCAAAGCAATGGTTGTAGGTTCTTATCCCATTTGGGACCAAATTTTAACATGTCTTTCTTCACACTTCTAAACATTCTTCATCCATCTCTAGCACTTGTAATCAATCAACTTCATTGTATTATAACATATTCTAACCCAAAATAACTTTATATAAGCCATTTACTGCCTCAAAGCAATGGTTGTGGGTTCTTATCCCATTTGGGACCAAATTTCAACATGTCTTTCTTCACACTTCTATACATTCTTTATCCATCTCTAACACTTATAATCAATCAAATTCATTGTATTATAATATATTCTAATCCTAAATAACCTTATACAAGCCATTTACTGTCTCTAAGCAATGGTTGTGGGTTCTTATCCCATTGGAGACCAAATTTCAACGAGTCTTTCTTCACACTTCTAAACAATCTTCATCCATCTCTTGCACTTGTAATCAATCAAATTCATTTTATTATAACATTTTCTCAATTCAAATAACTTTATAAAATTCAATTACTGCCTCAAAGCAATGGTTGAAGGTTCTTATCCCATTTGGGACCAAATTTCAACAAGTCTTTCTTCACACTTCTAAACATTCTTCATCCATCTCTAGCACTTGTAATCAATCAATTCATTGTATTATAACATATACTAACCTGAAACAACTCTAGACAAGCCATTTACTGCCTCAAAGCAATGGTTGCGGGTTCTTATCCCATTTGGGACCAAATTTCAACAAGTGTTTCTTCACGCTTCTAAACATTCTTCATCCATCTCTAGCACGTGTAATCACTCATATTCATTGTATTTTAACATATTCTAATCCAAAATAATTTTTTACAAGCCATTTACTGCCTCAAAGCAATGGTTATGGGTTCTTATTCCATTTGGGCCCAAATTTCAACAAGTCTTTCTTCACACTTCTAAACATTCTTCATCCATATCTAGCACTTGTAATCAATCAAATTCATTGTATTATAACATATTCTAACCCAAAATAATTTTATATAAGCCATTTACTACCTCAAAGCAATGGTTATGGGTTCTTATCCCATTTGTGACCAAATTTCAACAAATGTTTCTTCACACTTCTATATATTCTTTATCCATCTCTAGCACTTATAATGAATCAAACTCATTGTTTTATAATATATTCTAACCCAAAATAACTTTATACAAGTCATTTACTGCCTCAAAACAATGGTTGTCAGTTCTTATCCCATTTGGGACCAAATTTCAACAAGTCTTTCTTCACACTTCTAAACATTCTTCATCCATCTCTAGCACTTGAAATCAATCAATTCATTGTATTATAACATATACTAACCTGAAACAACTCTAGACAAGCCATTTACTGCCTCAAAGCAATGGTTGCGGGTTCTTATCCCATTTGGGACCAAATTTCAACAAGTGTTTCTTCACGCTTCTAAACATTCTTCATCCATCTCTAGCACGTGTAATCACTCATATTCATTGTATTTTAACATATTCTAATCCAAAATAATTTTTTACAAGCCATTTACTGCCTCAAAGCAATGGTTATGGGTTCTTATTCCATTTGGGCCCAAATTTCAACAAGTCTTTCTTCACACTTCTAAACATTCTTCATCCATATCTAGCACTTGTAATCAATCAAATTCATTGTATTATAACATATTCTAACCCAAAATAATTTTATATAAGCCATTTACTACCTCAAAGCAATGGTTATGGGTTCTTATCCCATTTGTGACCAAATTTCAACAAATGTTTCTTCACACTTCTATATATTCTTTATCCATCTCTAGCACTTATAATGAATCAAACTCATTGTTTTATAATATATTCTAACCCAAAATAACTTTATACAAGTCATTTACTGCCTCAAAACAATGGTTGTCAGTTCTTATCCCATTTGGGACCAAATTTCAACAAGTCTTTCTTCACGGTTTTAAACCATCTTCATCCATCTCTAGCACGTGTAATCACTCATATTTATTGTATTTTAACATATTCTAACCCAAAATAACTTTGCACAAGCCATTTACTGCCTCAAAGCAATGGTTGTAGGTTCTTATCCCATTTGGGACCAAATTTCAACATGTCTTTCTTCACACTTCTAAACATTCTTCATCCATCTCTAGCACTTGTAATCAATCAAATTCATTGTAATATAACATATTCTAACCTAAAAGAATTCTAGACAAACCATTTACTTCCTCAAAGCAATGTTTGTAGGTTCTTATCCCATTTGGGACCAAATTTCAACAAGTGTTTCTTCACGCTTCTAAACATTCTTCATCCATCTCTAGCACGTGTAATCACTCATATTCATTGTATTTTAACATATTCTAACCCAAAATAACTTTTTACAAGCCATTTACTGCCTCAAAGAAATGGTTATAGGTTCTTATTCCATTTGGGCCCAAATTTCAACAAGTCTTTTTTCACACTTCTAAACATTCTTCATCCATCTCTACCACTTGTAATCAATCAAATTCATTGTATTATAACATATTCTAACCCAAAATAAGTATATATAAGCCATTTACTACCTCAAAGCAATGGTTATGGGTTCTTATCCCATTTGTGACCAAATTTCAACAAATGTTTCTTCACACTTCTATACATTCTTTATCCGTCTCTAGCACTTATAATCAATCAAACTCATTTTTTTATAATATATTCTAACCCAAAATAACTTTATACAAGTCATTTACTGCCTCAAAACAATGGTTGTCAGTTCTTATCCCATTTTGGACCAAATTCCAACAAGTCTTTCTTCACACTTCAAAACATTCTTCATCCATCTCAAGCACTTGTAGTCAATCAAATTCATTATAGTATAACATATTATAACCTAAAACATCTCTAGACAAGCCATTTATTGCCTCAAAGCAATGGTTATGGGTTCTTATCCCATGTGGGCCACATTTTCAACAAGTCTTTCTTCACATTTCTAAACATTCTTCATCCATCTCTAGCACTTGTAATCAATCAAATTCATTGTATTATAACATATTTTAACCAGAAATAACATTATATAAGCCATTTACTACCTCTAAGCAATGGTTATGGGTTCTTATCCCATTTGGGACCAAATTTCAACAATTGTTTCTTCACACTTCTATACATTCTTTATCAGTCTCTAGCACTTATAATCAATCAAATTCATTGTATTATAATATATTATATAAGCCATTTACTGCCTCAAAACAATGGTTGTCAGTTCTTGTCCCATTTTGGACCAAATTCCAACAAGTCTTTCTTCACACTTCTATACATTCTTTATCTATCTCTAGCACTTATAATCAATCAAATTCATTGTATTATAATATACTCAAACCGAAAATAACTTTATACAAGCCATTTACAGCCTCAAAACAATGGTTGTCGGTTCTTATCCCATTTGGGACCAAATTTCAACAAGTCTTTCTTCACACTTCTAAACATTCTACATCCATCTATAGCACTTGTAACCAATCAAATTCATTGTATAATAACATATTCTAACCTAAAACAACTCTAGACAAGTCATTTACTGCCTCAAAGCAATGGTTGTGGGTTCTTATCCCATTTGGGACCAAATTTGAACAAGTCTCTCTTCACGCTTTTAAACATTCTTCATCCATCTCTAGCACGTGTAATCACTCATATTCATTTTATTTTAACATATTCTAACCCAAAATAACTTTGCACAAGCCATTTACTGCCTCAAAGCAATGGTTGTGGGTTCTTATCCCATTTGGGACCAAATTTCAACATGTCTTTGTTCACACTTCTAAACATTCTTCATCCATCTCTAGCACTTGTAATCAATTAAATTCATTGTATTATAACATATTCTAACCCAAAATAACTTTATATAAGCCATTTACTACCTCAAAGCAATGGTTGTGGGTTCTTATCCCATTTGGGACCAAATTTCAACATGTCTTTCTTCACACTTCTATAAATTTTTTGTCCATCTCTAGCACTTATAATCAATCAAATTCATTGTATTATAATATATTCTAATCCTAAATAACCTTATACAAGCCATTTACTGTCTCTATGCAATGGTTGTGGGTTCTTATCCCATTTGAGACCAAATTTCAACAAGTCTTTCTTCACACTTCTAAACATTCTTCATCCATCTCTTGCACTTGTAATTAATCAAATTCATTGTATTATAACATTTTCTCAATTCAGATAACTTTATAAAATTCAATTACTGCCTCAAAGCAATGGTTGAAGGTTCTTATCCTATTTGGGACCAAATTTCAACAAGTCTTTCTTCACACTTCTAAACATTTGTCATCCATCTCTAGCACTTGTAATCAACCAAATTCATTGTATTATAACATATACTAACCTGAAACAACTCTAGACAAGCCATTTACTGCCTCAAAGCAATGGTTGCGGGTTCTTATCACATTTGGGACCAAATTTCAACAAGTGTTTCTTCACGCTTCTAAACATTCTTCATCCATCTCTAGCACGTGTAATCACTCATATTCATTGTATTTTAACATATTCTAACTTAAAATAACTTTTTACAAGCTATTTACTGCCTCAAAGCAATGGTTATGAGTTCTTATTCCATTTGGGCCCAAATTTCAACAAGTCTTTCTTCACACTTCTAAATATTCTTCATCCATCTCTAGCACTTGTAATCAATCAAATTCATTGTATTATAACATATTCTAACCCAAAATAAGTTTATATAAGCCATTTACTACCTCAAAGCAATGGTTATGGGTTCGTATCCCATTTGTGACCAAATTTCAACAAATGTTTCTTCACACTTCTATATATTCTTTATCCATCTCTAGCACTTATAATGAATCAAACTCATTGTTTTATAATATATTCTAACCCAAAATAATTTTATACAAGTCATTTACTGCCTCAAAACAATGGTTGTCAGTTCTTATCCCATTTGGGACCAAATTTCAACAAGTCTTTCTTCACGGTTTTAAACCATCTTCATCCATCTCTAGCACGTGTAATCACTCATATTTATTGTATCTTAACATATTCTAACCAAAAATAACTTTGCACAAGCCATTTACTGCCTCAAAGCAATGGTTGTAGGTTCTTATCCCATTTGGGACCAAATTTCAACATGTCTTTCTTCACACTTCTAAACATTCTTCATCCATCTCTAGCACTTGTAATCAATCAAATTCATTGTAATATAACAATATTCTAACCTAAAAGAACACTAGACAAACCATTTACGGCCTCAAAGCAATGGTTGTCGGTTCTTATCCCATTTGGGACCAAATTTTAACAAGTCTTTCTTCACACTTCTAAACATTCTACATCCATCTATAGCACTTGTAACCAATCAAATTCATTGTATAATAACATATTCTAACCTAAAACAACTCTAGACAAGCCATTTACTGCCTCAAAGCAATGGTTGTGGGTTCTTATCCTATTTGGGACCAAATTTGAACAAGTCTCTCTTCACGCTTTTAAACATTCTTCATCCATCTCTAGCACGTGTAATCACTCATATTCATTTTATTTTAACATATTCTAACCCAAAATAACTTTGCACAAGCCATTTACTGCCTCAAAGCAATGGTTGTGGGTTCTTATCCCATTTGGGACCAAATTTCAACATGTCTTTCTTCACACTTCTAAACATTCTTCATCCATCTCTAGCACTTGTAATCAATTAAATTCATTGTATTATAACATATTCTAACCCAAAATAACTTTATATAAGCCATTTACTACCTCAAAGCAATGGTTATGGGTTCTTATCCCATTTGGGACCAAATTTCAAAAAGTGTTTCTTCACACTTCTATACATTCTTTATCCATCTCTAGCACTTATAATCAATCAAATTCAATGTATTATAACATATTGTCACTTCAAATAACTTTATAAAATCCGATTACTGCCTCAGAGCAATGGTTGTAGGTTCTTATCCCATTTGGGACCAAATTTCAACATGTCTTTCTTCACACTTCTAAACATTCTTCATCCATCTCTAGCACTTGTAATCAATCAAATTCATTGTAATATAACATATTCTAACCTAAAAGAACACTAGACAAACCATTTAATGCCTCAAAGCAATGGTTGTGGTTTGTTATCCCATTTTGGACCAAATTTCAACAAGTCTTTCTTCACGGTTTTAAACCATCTTCATCCATCTCTAGCACGTGTAATCACTCATATTCATTGTATTTTAACATATGCTAACCCAAAATAACTTTTTACAAGCCATTTACTGCCTCAAAGCAATGGTTATGGGTTCTTATTCCATTTGGGCCCAAATTTCAACAAGTCTTTCTTCACACTTCTACACATTTTTCATCCATCTCTACAACTTGTAATCAATCAAATTCATTGTATTATAACATATTCTAACCCAAAATAAGTTTATATAAGCCATTTACTACCTCAAAGCAATGGTTATGGGTTCTTATTCTATTTGGGCCCAAATTTCAACAAGTCTTTCTTCACACTTCTACACATTTTTCATCCATCTCTACCACTTGTAATCAATCAAATTCATTGTATTATAACATATTCTAACCCAAAATAAGTTTATATAAGCCATTTACTACCTCAAAGCAATGGTTATGGGTTCCTATCCCATTTGTGACCAAATTTCAACAAATGTTTCTTCACACTTCTATACATTCTTTATCGATCTCTAGCACTTATAATCAATCAAACTCATTTTTTTATAATATATTCTAACCCAAAATAACTTTATACAAGTCATTTAATGTCTAAAAACAATGGTTGTCAGGTCTTATCCCATTTTGGACCAAAATCCAATAAGTCTTTCTTCACACTTCAAAACATTCTTCATCCATCTCTAGCACTTGTAGTCAATCAAATTCATTATATTATAACATATTATAACCTAAAACATCTCTAGACAAGCCATTTTTTGCCTCAAAGCAATGGTTATGGGTTCTTATCACATGTGGGCCCAATTTTCAACAAGTCTTTCTTCACATTTCTAAACATTCTTCATCCATCTCTAGCACTTGTAATCAATCAAATTCATTGTATTATAACATATCCTAACCCAAAATAACATTATATAAGCCACTTACTACCTCTAAGCAATGGTTATGGGTTCTTATCCCATTTGGGACCAAATTTCAACAATAGTTTCTTCACACTTCTATACATTCTTTATCCATCTCTAGCACTTATAATCAATCAAATTCATTGTATTATAATATATTCTAACACAAAATAACTCTAGACAAGCCATTTACTGCCTCAAAACAATGATTGTCGGTTCTTGTCCCATTTTGGACCAAATTCCAACAAGTCTTTCTTCACACTTCTATACATTCTTTATCTATCCCTAGCACTTATAATCAATCAAATTCATTGTATTATAATATATTCAAACCGAAAATAACTTTATACAAGCCATTTACAGCCTCAAAACAATGGTTGTCGGTTCTTATCCCATTTGGGACCAAATTCCAACAAGTCTTTCTTCACAGTTCAAAAGCTTCTTAATCCATCTCTAACACTTGTTGTCAATAAAATTCATTATATTATAACATAGTCTAACCTAAAACAACAATAGACAAGTCATTTACTGCCTCAAAGCAATGGTTGTGGGTTCTTCTCTCATTTGGGACAAAATTTCAACAAGTATTTCTTCACACTTCTAAACATTCTACATCCATCTATAGCACTTGTAATCAATCAAATTCATTGTATTATAATATATTCTAACCCAAAATAAGCTTATATAAGCCATTTACTACCTCAAAGCAATGGTTATGGGTTCTTATTCCATTTGGGCCCAAATTTCAACAAGTCTTTCTTCACACTTCTACACATTTTTCATCCATCTCTACCACTTGTAATCAATCAAATTCATTGTATTATAACATATTCTAACCCAAAATAAGTTTATATAAGCCATTTACTACCTCAAAGCAATGGTTATGGGTTCCTATCCCATTTGTGACCAAATTTCAACAAATGTTTCTTCACACTTCTATACATTCTTTATCCATCTCTAGCACTTATAATCAATCAAACTCATTTTTTTTATAATATATTCTAACCCAAAATAACTTTATACAAGTCATTTACTGTCTCAAAACAATGGTTGTCAGGTCTTATCCCATTTTGGACCAAAATCCAATAAGTCTTTCTTCACACTTCAAAACATTCTTCATCCATCTCTAGCACTTGTAGTCAATCAAATTCATTATATTATAACATATTAAAACCTAAAACATCTCTAGACAAGCCATTTTTTTGCCTCAAAGCAATGGTTATGGGTTCTTATCACATGTGGGCCCAATTTTTAACAAGTCTTTCTTCACATTTCTAAACATTCTTCATCCATCTCTATCACTTGTAATCAATCAAATTCATTGTATTATAACATATCCTAACCCAAAATAACATTATATAAGCCACTTACTACCTCTAAGCAATGGTTATGGGTTCTTATCCCATTTGGGACCAAATTTCAACAATAGTTTCTTCACACTTCTATACATTCTTTATCTATCTCTAGCACTTATAATCAATCAAATTCATTGTATTATAATATATTCTAACACAAAATAACTCTAGACAAGCCATTTACTGCCTCAAAACAATGGTTGTCGGTTCTTGTCCCATTTTGGACCAAATTCCAACAAGTCTTTCTTCACACTTCTATACATTCTTTATCTATCCCTAGCACTTATAATCAATCAAATTCATTGTATTATAATATATTCATACCGAAAATAACTTTATACAAGCCATTTACAACCTCAAAACAATGGTTGTCGGTTCTTATCCCATTTGGGACCAAATTCCAACAAGTCTTTCTTCACAGTTCAAAAGCTTCTTAATCCATCTCTAGCACTTGTTGTCAATAAAATTCATTATATTATAACATAGTCTAACCTAAAACAACACTAGACAAGTCATTTACTGCCTCAAAGCAATGGTTGTGGGTTCTTATCCCATTTGGGACCAAATTTGAACAAGTCTCTCTTCACGCTTTTAAACATTCTTCATCCATCTCTAGCACGTGTAATCACTCATCTTCATTGTATTTTAACATATTCTAACCCAAAATAACTTTTCACAAGCCATTTACTGCCTCAAAGCAATGGTTGTGGGTTCTTATCCCATTTGGGCCCAAATTTTAACAAATATTTCTTCACACTACAAAACATTCTTCATCCATCTCTAGCACTTGTAATCAATCAAATTCAATGTATTATAACATATTCTCACTTCAAATAACTTTATAAAATCCGATTACTGCCTCAAAGCAATGGTTGTAGGTTCTTATCCCATTTGGGACCAAATTTCAACAAATCTTTCTTCACACTTCTAAACATTCTTCAACCATCTCTAGAACTTATAATCAATCAAATTCATTGTATTATAATATATTCTAACCGAAAATAACTTTATACAAGCCATTTACCGCCTCAAAACAATGGTTGTCGGTTCTTATCCCATTTGGGACCAAATTCCAACAAGTCTTTCTCCACAGTTCAAAAGCTTCTTAATCCATCTCTAGCACTTGTGTCAATAAAATTCATTATATTATAACATAGTCTAACCTAAAACAACTTTATACAAGCCATTTACCGCCTCAAAACAATGGTTGTCGGTTCTTATCCCATTTGAGTCCAAATTCCAACAAGTCTTTCTCCACAGTTCAAAAGCTTCTTAATCCATCTCTAGCCCTTGTGTCAATAAAATTCATTATATTATAACATAGTCTAACCTATAACAACACTAGACAAGCCATTTACTGCCTCAAAGCAATGGTTGTGGGTTCTTATCCCATTTGGGACCAAATTTGAACAAGTCTCTCTTCACGCTTTTAAACATTCTTCATCCATCTCTAGCACGTGTAATCACTCATATTCAATGTATTTTAACATATTCTAACCCAAAATAACTTTTCACAAGCCATTTACTGCCTCAAAGCAATGGTTGTGGGTTCTTATCCCATTTGGGCCCAAATTTTAACAAATATTTCTTCACACTACAAAACATTCTTCATCCATCTCTAGCACTTGTAATCAATTAAATTCAATGTATTATAACATATTCTCACTTCAAATAACTTTATAAAATCCGATTACTGCCTCAAAGCAATGGTTGTAGGTTCTTATCCCATTTGGGACCAAATTTCAACAAATCTTTCTTCACACTTCTAAACATTCTTCAACCATCTCTAGAACTTATAATCAATCAAATTCATTGTATTATAATATATTCTAACCGAAAATAACTTTATACAAGCCATTTACCGCCTCAAAACAATGGTTGTCGGTTCTTATCCCATTTGGGATCAAATTCCAACAAGTCTTTCTCCACAGTTCAAAAGCTTCTTAATCCATCTCTAGCACTTGTGTCAATAAAATTCATTATATTCTAACATAGTCTAACCTAAAACAACACTAGACAAGCCATTTACTGCCTCAAAGCAATGGTTGTGGGTTCTTATCCCATTTGGGACCAAATTTCAACAAGTCTTTCTTCACACTTCTAAACATTCTACATCCATCTATAGCACTTGTAATCAATCAAATTCATTGTATAATAACATATTCTAACATAAAACAACTCTAGACAAGCCATTTACTGCTCAAAGCAATGGTTGTGGGTTCTTATCCCATTTGGGACCAAATTCTAACAAGTCTCTGTTCACGCTTTTAAACATTGTTCATCCATCTCTAGCACGTGTAATCACTCATATTCATTGTATTTTAACATATTCTAACCCAAAATAACTTTGTACAAGCCATTTACTGACTCAAAGCAATGGTTGTGGGTTCTTATCCCATTTGGTCCCAAATTTTAAGAAATATTTCTTCACACTTCAAAACATTCTTCATCCATCTCTAGCACTTGTAATCAATCAAATTCAATGTATTATAGCATATTCTCACTTTAAATAACTTTATAAAATCCGATTACTGCCTCAAACCAATGGTTGTAGGTTCTTATCCCATTTGGGACCAAATTTCAACATGTCTTTCTTCACACTTCTAAACATTCTTCATCCATCTCTAGCACTTGTAATCAATCAAACTCATTTTTTTATAATATATTCTAACCCAAAATAACTTTATAAAAGTCATTTACTGCCTCAAAACAATAATTGTCAGTTCTTATCCCATTTTGGACCAAATTCCAACAAGTGTTTCTTCACACTTCTAAACATTCTACATCCATCTTTAGCACTTGTAATCAATCAAATTCATTGTATAATAACATATTCTAACTTAAAACAACTCTAGACAAGCCATTTATTGCCTCAAAGCAATGGTTGTGGGTTCTTATCCTATTTGGGACCAAATTTGAACAAGTCTCTCTTTACGCTTTTAAACATTCTTCATCCATCTCTAGCACGTGTAATCACTCATATTCATTGTATTTTAACGTATTCTAACCCAAAATAACTTTGCACAAGCCATTTACTGCCTCAAAGCAATGGTTGTGGGTTCTTATCCCATTTGGGCCCAAATTGCAACAAGTCTTTCTTCACACTTCTAAACATTCTTCATCCATCTTTAGCACTTGTAATCAATCCAATTCATTGTATTATAACATAATTTCACTTCAAATAACTTTATAAAAGCCGATTACTGCCTCAAAGCAATGTTTGTAGGTTCTTATCCTATTTAGGACCAAATTTCAACAAGTGTTTCTTCACGCTTCTAAACATTCTTCATCCATCTCTAGCACGTATAATCACTCATATTCATTGTATTTTAACATATTCTAACCCAAAATAAATTTTTACAAGCCATTTACTGCCTCACAACAATGGTTATGGGTTCTTATTCCATTTGGGCCCAAATTTCAACAAGTCTTTCTTCACACTTCTAAACATTCTTCATCCATCTCTAGCACTTGTAATCAATCAAATTCATTGTATTATAACATATTCTAACCCAAAATAAGTTTATATAAGCCATTTACTACCTCAAAGCAATGGTTATGGGTTCCTATCCCATTTGTGACCAAATTTCAACAAATGTTTCTTCACACTTCTATACATTCTTTATTCATCTCTAGCACTTATAATCAATCAAACTCATTTTTTTATAATATATTCTAACCCAAAATAAATTTATACAAGTCATTTACTGCCTCAAAACAATGGTTGTCAGTTCTTATCCCATTTTGGACCAAATTCCAACAAGTGTTTCTTCACACTTCTAAACATTCTACATCCATCTTTAGCACTTGTAATCAATCAAATTCATTGTATAATAACATATTCTAACCTAAAACAACTCTAGACAAGCCATTTACTGCCTCAAAGCAATGGTTGTGGGTTCTTATCCCATTTGGGACCAAATTTGAACAAGTCTCCCTTTACGCTTTTAAACATTCTTCATCCATCTCTAGCACGTGTAATCACTCATATTCATTGTATTTTAAAATATTCTAACCCAAAATAACTTTGCACAAGCCATTTACTGCCTCAAAGCAATGGTTGTGGGTTCTTATCCCATTTGGGCCCAAATTGCAACAAGTCTTTCTTCACACTTCTAAACATTCTTCATCCATCTCTAGCACTTGTAATCAATCAAATTCATTGTATTATAACATAATTTCACTTCAAATAACTTTATAAAAGCCGATTACTGCCTCGAAGCAATGTTTGTAGGTTCTTATCCTATTTGGGACCAAATTTCAACAAGTGTTTCTTCACGCTTCTAAACATTCTTCATCCATCTCTAGCACGTGTAATCACTCATATTCATTGTATTTTAACATATTCTAACCCAAAATAATTTTTTTGAAGCCATTTACTGCCTCACAACAATGGTTATGGGTTCTTATTCCATTTGGGCCCAAATTTCAACAAGTCTTTCTTCACACTTCTAAACATTCTTCATCCATCTCTAGCACTTGTAATCAATCAAATTCATTGTATTATAACATATTCTAACCCAAAATAAGTTTATATAAGCCATTTACTACCTCAAAGCAATGGTTATGGGTTCTTATCCCATTTGTGACCAAATTTCAACAAATGTTTCTTCACACTTCTATACATTCTTTATTCATCTCTAGCACTTATAATCAATCAAACTCATTTTTTATAATATATTCTAACCCAAAATAACTTTATACAAGTCATTTACTGCCTCAAAACAATGGTTGTCAGTTCTTATCCCATTTTGGACCAAATTCCAACAAGTGTTTCTTCACACTTCTAAACATTCTACATCCATCTTTAGCACTTGTAATCAATCAAATTCATTGTATAATAACATATTCTAACCTAAAACAACTCTAGACAAGCCATTTACTGCCTCAAAGCAATAGTTGTGGGTTCTTATCCCATTTGGTACCAAATTTGAACAATTCTCTCTTCACGCTTTTAAACATTGTTCACCCATCTCTAGCACGTGTAATCACTCATATTCATTGTATTTTAACATATTCTAACCCAAAATAACATTATATAAGCCATTTACTACCTCTAAGCAATAGTTATAGGTTCTTATCCCATTCGGGACCAAATTTCAACAAGTGTTTCTTCACACTTCTATCCATTCTTTATCCATCTCTAGCACTTATAATCAATCATATTCATTGTATTATAATATATTCTAACACAAAATAACTCTAGACAAGCCATTTACTGCCTCAAAACAATGGTTGTCGGTTCTTGTCCCATTTTGGACCAAATTCCAACAAGTCTTTATCCACACTTCTATACATTCTGTATCTATCTCTAGCACTTATAATCAATAAAATTCATTGTATTATAATATATTCTAACCGAAAATAACTTTATACAAGCCATTTACCGCCTCAAAACAATAGTTGTCGGTTCTTATCCCATTTGGGACCAAATTCCAACAAGTCTTTCTTCACAGTTCAAAAGCTTCTTAATCCATCTCTAGCACTTGTTGTCAATAAAATTCATTATATTATAACATAGTCTAACCTAAAACAACACTAGACAAGCCATTTACTGCCTCAAAGCAATGGTTGTGGGTTCTTATCCCATTTGGGACCAAATTTCAACAAGTCTTTTTTCACACTTCTAAACATTCTACATCCATCTATAGCACTTGTAATCAATCAAATTCAATGTATTATAACTTATTCTAACCTAAAACAGCTCTAGACAAGCCATTTACTGCCTCAAAGCAATGGTTGTGGGTTCTTATCCCATTTGGGACCAAATTTGAACAAGTCTCTCTTTACGCTTTTAAACATTCTTCATCCATCTCTAGCACGTGTAATCACTCATATTCATTGTATTTTAACATATTCTAACCCAAAATAACTTTGCACAAGCCATTTACTGCCTCAAAGAAATGGTTGTGGGTTCTTATCCTACTTGGGCCCAAATTGCAACAAGTCTTTCTCCACACTTCTAAACATTTTTCATCCATCTCTAGCACTTGTAATCAATCAAATTCATTGTATTATAACACATTCTCACTTCAAATAACTTTATAAAAGCCGATTACTGCCTCAAAGCAATGGTTGTAGGTTCTTATCCCATTTGGGACCAAATTTCAACATGTCTTTCTTCACACTTCTAAACATTCTTCATCCATCTCTAGCACTTGTAATCAATCAAATTCATTGTATTATAACATATTCTAACCTAAAACAACTCTAGACAAACCATGTACTGCCTCAAAGCAATGGTTGTGGGTTCTTATCCCATTTGGGACCAAATTTCAACAAATCTTTCTTCACGCTTTTAAACATTCTTCACGCTTTTAAACATTTATTGTCTCTAAGCAATGTTTGTGGGTTCTTATCCCATTTGAGACCAAATTTCAACAAGTCTTTCTTCACACTTCTAAACATTCTTCATCCATCTCTTGCACTTGTAATCAATCAAATTCATTGTATTATAACATTTTCTCACTTCAAATAACTTTATAAAATTCAATTACTGCCTCAAAGCAATGGTTGAAAGTTCTTATCCCATTTGGGACCAAATTTCAACAAGTCTTTCTTCACACTTCTAAACATTCTTCATCCATCTCTAGCACTTGTAATCAATCAAATTCATTGTATTATAACATATTCTAACCTGAAACAACTCTAAACAAGCCATTTACTGCCTCAAAGTAATGGTTGTGGGTTCTTATCCCATTTGGGATCAAATTTCAACAAGTGTTTCTTCACGCTTCTAAACATTCTTCATCCATCTCTAGCACATGTAATCACTCATATTCATTGTATTTTAACATATTCTAACCCAAAATAAATTTTTACAAGCCATTTACTGCCTCACAACAATGGTTATGGGTTCTTATTCCATTTGGGCCCAAATTTCAACAAGTCTTTCTTCACACTTCTAAACATTCTTCATCCATCTCAAGCACTTGTAATCAATCAAATTCATTGTATTATAACATATTCTAACCCAAAATAAGTTTATATAAGCCATTTACTACCTCAAAGCAATGGTTATGGGTTCTTATCCCATTTGTGACCAAATTTCAACAAATGTTTCTTCACACTTCTATACATTCTTTATTCATCTCTAGCACTTATAATCAATCAAACTCATTTTTTTTTAATATATTCTAACCCAAAATAACTTTATACAACTCATTTACTGCCTCAAAACAATGGTTGTCAGTTCTTATCCCATTTTGGACCAAATTTCAACAAGTGTTTCTTCACACTTCTAAACATTCTACATCCATCTTTAGCACTTGTAATCAATCAAATTCATTGTATAATAACATATTCTAACCTAAAACAACTCTAGACAAGCCATTTACTGCCTCAAAGCAATAGTTGTGGGTTATTATCCCATTTGGTACCAAATTTTAACAAGTCTCTCTTCACGCTTTTAAACATTGTTCACCCATCTCTAGCACGTGTAATCACTCATATTCATTGTATTTTAACATATTCTAACCCAAAATAACATTATATAAGCCATTTACTACCTCTAAGCAATGGTTATAGGTTCTTATCTCATTCGGGACCAAATTTCAACAAGTGTTTCTTCACACTTCTATCCATTCTTTATCCATCTCTAGCACTTATAATTAATCAAATTCATTGTATTATAATATATTCTAACACAAAATAACTCTAGACAATCCATTTACTGCCTCAAAACAATGGTTGTCGGTTCTTGTCCCATTTTGGACCAAATTCCAACAAGTTTTTCTTCACACTTCTATACATTCTGTATCTATCTCTAGCACTTATATTCAATCAAATTCATTGTATTATAATATATTCTAACCGAAAATAACTTTATACAAGCCATTTACCGCCTCAAAACAATGGTTGTCGGTTCTTATCCCATTTGGGACCAAATTCCAACAAGTCTTTCTTCACAGTTCAAAAGCTTCTTAATCCATCTCTAGCACTTGTTGTCAATCAAATTCATTGTATTATAACATATTCTAACCTAAAACAACTCTAGACAAGCCATTTATTGCCTCAAAGCAATGGTTGTGGGTTCTTATCCCATTTGGGACCAAATTTGAACAAGTCTCTCTTTACGCTTTTAAACATTCTTCATCCATCTCTAGCACGTGTAATCACTCATATTCATTGTATTTTAACATATTCTAACCCAAAATAACTTTGCACAAGCCATTTACTGCCTCAAAGCAATGGTTGTGGGTTCTTATCCCATTTGGGCCCAAATTGCAACAAGTCTTTCTTCACACTTCTAAACATTCTTCATCCATCTCTAGCACTTGTAATCAATCAAATTCATTGTATTATAACATATTCTCACTTCAAATAACTTTATAAAATCCGATTACTGCCTCAAAGCAATGGTTGTAGGTTCTTATCCCATTTGGGACCAAATTTCAACATGTCTTTCTTCACACTTCTAAACATTCTTCATCCATCTCTAGCACTTGTAATCAATCAAATTCATTGTATTATAACATATTCTAACCCAAAACAACTCTAGACAAACCATGTACTGCCTCAAAGCAATGGTTGTGGGTTCTTATCCCATTTGGGACCAAATTTAAACAAATCTTTCTTCACGCTTTTAAACATTCTTCACGCTTTTAAACATTTACTATCTCTAAGCAATGGTTGTGGGTTCTTATCCCATTTGAGACCAAATTTCAACAAGTCTTTCTTCACACTTCTAAACATTCTTCATCCATCTCTTGCACTTGTAATCAATCAAATTCATTGTATTATAACATTTTCTCACTTCAAATAACTTTATAAAATTCAATTACTGCCTCAAAGCAATGGTTGAAGGTTCTTATCCCATTTGGGACCAAATTTCAACAAGTCTTTCTTCACACTTCTAAACATTCTTTATCCATCTCTAGCACTTGTAATCAATCAAATTCATTGTATTATAACATATTCTAACCTGAAACAACTCTAGACAAGCCATTTACTGCCACAAAGTAATGGTTGCGGGTTCTTATCCCATTTGGGACCAAATTTCAACAAGTGTTTCTTCACGCTTCTAAACATTCTTCATCCATCTCTAGCACGTGTAATCACTCATATTCATTGTATTTTAACATATTCTAACCCAAAATAACTTTGTACAACCCATTTACTGCCTCAAAGCAATGGTTATGGGTTCTTATTCCATTTGGGCCCAAATTTCAACAAGTCTTTCTTCACACTTCTAAACATTCTTCATCCATCTCTAGCACTTGTAATCAATCAAATTAATTGTATTATAACATATTCTAACTTAAAACAACTCTAGACTAACCATTTACTGCCTCAAAGCAATGGTTGTGGGTTCTTATCCCATTTGAGACCAAATTTCAACAAGTCTTTCTTCACGGTTTTAAACAATCTTCATCCATCTCTAGCACGTGTAATCACTCATATTTATTGTATTTTAACATATTCTAACCCAAAATAACTTTGCACAAGCCATTTACTGCCTCAAAGCAATGGTTGTGGGTTTTTATCCCATTTGGGCCCAAATTTCAACAAGTCTTTCTTCACACTTCTAAACATTCTTCATCCATCTCTAGCACTTGTAATCAATCAAATTCATTGTATTGTAAAATATTTTCACTTCAAATAACTTTATAAAAGCCGATTACTGCCTCAAAGCAAGGTTTGTAGGTTCTTATCCCATTTGGGACCAAATTTCAACAAGTCTTTCTTCACACTTCTAAATATTCTTCATCCATCTCTAGCACTTGTAATCAATCGAATTTATTTTATTATAACATATTCTAACCTGAAACAACTCTAGACAAGCCATTTACTATCTCAAAGCAATGGTTGTGGGTTCTTATCCCATTTGGGACCAAATTTCAACAAGTCTTTCTTCACGCTTCTAAACATTCTTCATCCATCTCTAGCACATGTAATCACTCATATTCATTGTAATTTAACATATTCTAACCCAAAATAACTTTGTACAAGCCATTTACTGCCTCAAAGCAATTGTTATGGGTTCTTATCCCATTTGGGCCCAAATTTCAACAAGTCTTTCTTCACACTTCTAAACATTCTTCATCCATCTCTAACACTTGTAATCAATCAAATTCATTGTATTATAACATATTCTCACTTAAAATAACTTTATGAAAGCCGATTACTGCCTCAAAGAAATGGTTGTAGGTTCATATCCCCTTTGGGACCAAATTTCAACAAGTCTTTCTTCACACTTCTAAACATTCTTCATCCATCTCTAGCACTTGTAATCAATCAAATTCATTGTATTATAACATATTCTAACCCAAAATAACTTTATATAAGCCATTTACTGCCTCAAAGCAATGGTTGTGGGTTCTTATCCCATTTGGGACCAAATTTCAACATGTCTTTCTTCACACTTCTATACATTCTTTATCCATCTCTAGCACTTGTAATCATACAAATTTATTGTATTATAACATATTCTAACCTGAAACAACTCTAGACAAGCCATTTACTGTCTCAAAACAATGGTTGTGGGTTCTTATCCTATTTGGGACCAAATTTCAACAAGTCTTTCTTCACGCTTCTAAACATTCTTCATCCATCTCTAGCACGTGTAATCACTCATATTCACTGTAACTTAACATATTCTAACCCAAAATAACTTTGTACAAGCCATTTACTGCCTCAAAGCAATGGTTATGGGTTCTTTTCCCATTTGGGACCAAATTTCAACAAGTCTTTCTTCACACTTCTAAACATTCTTCATCCATCTCTAGCACTTGTAATCAATCAAATTCATTGTATTATAACATATTCTAACCTGAAACAACTCTAGACAAGCCATTTACTGCCTCAAAGTAATGGTTGCGGGTTCTTATCCCATTTGGGACCAAATTTCAACAAGTGTTTCTTCACGCTTCTAAACATTCTTCATCCATCTCTAGCACTTGTAATCAATCAAATTCATTGTATTATAACATATTCTAACCCAAAATAACTTTATATAAGCCATTTACTGCCTCAAAGCAATAGTTGTGGGTTCTTATCCCATTTGGGACCAAATTTCAACATGTCTTTCTTCACACTTCTATACATTCTTTATCCATCTCTAGCGCTTATAATCAATCAAATTCATTGTATTATAATATATTCTAATCATAAATAACTTTATACAAGCCATTTACTGTCTCTAAGCAATAGTTGTGGGTTCTTATCCCATTTGAGACCAAATTTCAACAAGTCTTTCTTCATACTTCTAAACATTCTTCATCCATCTCTTGCACTTGTAATCAATCAAATTCATTGTATTATAACATTTTCTCACTTCAAATAACTTTATAAAATTCAATTACAGCCTCAAAGCAATGGTTGAAGGTTCTTATCCCATTTGGGACCAAATTTCAACAAGTCTTTCTTCACACTTCTAAATATTCTTCATCCATCTCTAGCACTTGTAATCAATCGAATTTATTTTATTATAACATATTCTAACCTGAAACAACTCTAGACAAGCCATTTACTATCTCAAAGCAATGGTTGTGGGTTCTTATCCCATTTGGGACCAAATTTCAACAAGTCTTTCTTCACGCTTCTAAACATTCTTCATCCATCTCTAGCACATGTAATCACTCATATTCATTGTAATTTAACATATTCTAACCCAAAATAATTTTGTACAAGCCATTTACTGCCTCAAAGCAATTGTTATGGGTTCTTTTCCCATTTGGGCCCAAATTTCAACAAGTCTTTCTTCACACTTCTAAACATTCTTCATCCATCTCTAACACTTGTAATCAATCAAATTCATTGTATTATAACATATTCTCACTTAAAATAACTTTATGAAAGCCGATTACTGCCTCAAAGAAATGGTTGTAGGTTCATATCCCCTTTGGGACCAAATTTCAACAAGTCTTTCTTCACACTTCTAAACATTCTTCATCCATCTCTAGCACTTGTAATCAATCAAATTCATTGTATTATAACATATTCTAACCCAAAATAACTTTATATAAGCCATTTACTGCCTCAAAGCAATGGTTGTGGGTTCTTATCCCATTTGGGACCAAATTTCAACATGTCTTTCTTCACACTTCTATACATTCTTTATCCATCTCTAGAACTTGTAATCATACAAATTTATTGTATTATAACATATTCTAACCTGAAACAACTCTAGACAAGCCATTTACTGTCTCAAAACAATGGTTGTGGGTTCTTATCCCATTTGGGACCAAATTTCAACAAGTCTTTCTTCACGCTTCTAAACATTCTTCATCCATCTCTAGCACGTGTAATCACTCATATTCACTGTAATTTAACATATTCTAACCCAAAATAACTTTGTACAAGCCATTTACTGCCTCAAAGCAATGGTTATGGGTTCTTTTCCCATTTGGGACCAAATTTCAACAAGTCTTTCTTCACACTTCTAAACATTCTTCATCCATCTCTAGCACTTGTAATCAATCAAATTCATTGTATTATAACATATTCTAACCTGAAACAACTCTAGACAAGCCATTTACTGCCTCAAAGTAATAGTTGCGGGTTCTTATCCCATTTGGGACCAAATTTCAACAAGTGTTTCTTCACGCTTCTAAACATTCTTCATCCATCTCTAGCACTTGTAATCAATCAAATTCATTGTATTATAACATATTCTAACCCAAAATAACTTTATATTAGCCCTTTACTGCCTCAAAGCAATAGTTGTGGGTTCTTATCCCATTTGGGACCAAATTTCAACATGTCTTTCTTCACACTTCTATACATTCTTTATCCATCTCTAGCGCTTATAATCAATCAAATTCATTGTATTATAATATATTCTAATCCTAAATAACTTTATACAAGCCATTTACTGTCTCTAAGCAATAGTTGTGGGTTCTTATCCCATTTGAGACCAAATTTCAACAAGTCTTTCTTCACACTTCTAAACATTCTTCATCCATCTCTTGCACTTGTAATCAATCAAATTCATTGTATTATAACATTTTCTCACTTCAAATAACTTTATAAAATTCAATTACAGCCTCAAAGCAATGGTTGAAGGTTCTTATCCCATTTGGGACCAAATTTCAACAAGTCTTTCTTCACACTTCTAAATATTCTTCATCCATCTCTAGCACTTGTAATCAATCGAATTTATTTTATTATAACATATTCTAACCTGAAACAACTCTAGACAAGCCATTTACTATCTCAAAGCAATGGTTGTGGGTTCTTATCCCATTTGGGACCAAATTTCAACAAGTCTTTCTTCACGCTTCTAAACATTCTTCATCCATCTCTAGCACATGTAATCACTCATATTCATTGTAATTTAACATATTCTAACCCAAAATAATTTTGTACAAGCCATTTACTGCCTCAAAGCAATTGTTATGGGTTCTTTTCCCATTTGGGCCCAAATTTCAACAAGTCTTTCTTCACACTTCTAAACATTCTTCATCCATCTCTAACACTTGTAATCAATCAAATTCATTGTATTATAACATATTCTAACCCAAAATAACTTTATATAAGCCATTTACTGCCTCAAAGCAATGGTTGTGGGTTCTTATCCCATATGGGACCAAATTTCAACATGTCTTTCTTCACACTTCTATACATTCTTTATCCATCTCTAGCACTTGTAATCATACAAATTTATTGTATTATAACATATTCTAACCTGAAACAACTCTAGACAAGCCATTTACTATCTCAAAACAATGGTTGTGGGTTCTTATCCCATTTGGGACCAAATTTCAACAAGTCTTTCTTCACGCTTCTAAACATTCTTCATCCATCTCTAGCACGTGTAATCACTCATATTCACTGTAATTTAACATATTCTAACCCAAAATAACTTTGTACAAGCCATTTACTGCCTCAAAGCAATGGTTATGGGTTCTTTTCCCATTTGGGACCAAATTTCAACAAGTCTTTCTTCACACTTCTAAACATTCTTCATCCATCTCTAGCACTTGTAATCAATCAAATTCATTGTATTATAACATATTCTAACCTGAAACAACTCTAGACAAGCCATTTACTGCCTCAAAGTAATGGTTGCGGGTTCTTATCCCATTTGGGACCAAATTTCAACAAGTGTTTCTTCACGCTTCTAAACATTCTTCATCCATCTCTAGCACTTGTAATCAATCAAATTCATTGTATTATAACATATTCTAACCCAAAATAACTTTATATAAGCCATTTACTGCCTCAAAGCAATAGTTGTGGGTTCTTATCCCATTTGGGACCAAATTTCAACATGTCTTTCTTCACACTTCTATACATTCTTTATCCATCTCTAGCACTTGTAATCATACAAATTTATTGTATTATAACATATTCTAACCTGAAACAACTCTAGACAAGCCATTTACTGTCTCAAAACAATGGTTGTGGGTTCTTATCCCATTTGGGACCAAATTTCAACAAGTCTTTCTTCACGCTTCTAAACATTCTTCATCCATCTCTAGCACGTGTAATCACTCATATTCACTGTAATTTAACATATTCTAACCCAAAATAACTTTGTACAAGCCATTTACTGCCTCAAAGCAATGGTTATGGGTTCTTTTCCCATTTGGGACCAAATTTCAACAAGTCTTTCTTCACACTTCTAAACATTCTTCATCCATCTCTAGCACTTGTAATCAATCAAATTCATTGTATTATAACATATTCTAACCTGAAACAACTCTAGACAAGCCATTTACTGCCTCAAAGTAATGGTTGCGGGTTCTTATCCCATTTGGGACCAAATTTCAACAAGTGTTTCTTCACGCTTCTAAACATTCTTCATCCATCTCTAGCACTTGTAATCAATCAAATTCATTGTATTATAACATATTCTAACCCAAAATAACTTTATATAAGCCATTTACTGCCTCAAAGCAATAGTTGTGGGTTCTTATCCCATTTGGGACCAAATTTCAACATGTCTTTCTTCACACTTCTATACATTCTTTATCCATCTCTAGCGCTTATAATCAATCAAATTCATTGTATTATAATATATTCTAATCCTAAATAACTTTATACAAGCCATTTACTGTCTCTAAGCAATGGTTGTGGGTTCTTATCCCATTTGAGACCAAATTTCAACAAGTCTTTCTTCACACTTCTAAACATTCTTCATCCATCTCTTGCACTTGTAATCAATCAAATTCATTGTATTATAACATTTTCTCACTTCAAATAACTTTATAAAATTCAATTACAGCCTCAAAGCAATGGTTGAAGGTTCTTATCCCATTTGGGACCAAATTTCAACAAGTCTTTCTTCACACTTCTAAACATTCTTCATCCATCTCTAGCACTTGTAATCAATCAAATTCATTGTATTATAACATATTCTAACCTGAAACAACTCTAGACAAGCCATTTACTGCCTCAAAGTAATGGTTGCGGGTTCTTATCCCATTTGGGACCAAATTTCAACAAGTGTTTCTTCACGCTTCTAAACATTCTTCATCCATCTCTAGCACGTGTAATCACTCATATTCACTGTAATTTAACATATTCTAACCCAAAATAACTTTGTACAAGCCATTTACTGCCTCAAAGCAATGGTTATGGGTTCTTTTCCCATTTGGGACCAAATTTCAACAAGTCTTTCTTCACACTTCTAAACATTCTTCATCCATCTCTAACATTTGTAATCAATCAAATTCATTGTATTATAACATATTCTCACTTAAAATAACTTTATGAAAGCCGATTACTGCCTCAAAGAAATGGTTGTAGGTTCATATCCCCTTTGGGACCAAATTTCAACAAGTCTTTCTTCACACTTCTAAACATTCTTCATCCATCTCTAGCACTTGTAATCAATCAAATTCATTGTATTATAACATATTCTAACCCAAAATAACTTTATATAAGCCATTTACTGCCTCAAAGCAATGGTTGTGGGTTCTTATCCCATTTGGGACCAAATTTCAACATGTCTTTCTTCACACTTCTATACATTCTTTATCCATCTCTAGCACTTGTAATCATACAAATTTATTGTATTATAACATATTCTAACCTGAAACAACTCTAGACAAGCCATTTACTGTCTCAAAACAATGGTTATGGGTTCTTATCCCATTTGGGACCAAATTTCAACAAGTCTTTCTTCACGCTTCTAAACATTCTTCATCCATCTCTAGCACGTGTAATCACTAATATTCACTGTAATTTAACATATTCTAACCCAAAATAACTTTGTACAAGCCATTTACTGCCTCAAAGCAATGGTTATGGGTTCTTTTCCCATTTGGGACCAAATTTCAACAAGTCTTTCTTCACACTTCTAAACATTCTTCATCCATCTCTAGCACTTGTAATCAATCAAATTCATTGTATTATAACATATTCTAACCTGAAACAACTCTAGACAAGCCATTTACTGCCTCAAAGTAATGGTTGCGGGTTCTTATCCCATTTGGGACCAAATTTCAACAAGTGTTTCTTCACGCTTCTAAACATTCTTCATCCATCTCTAGCACTTGTAATCAATCAAATTCATTGTATTATCACATATTCTAACCCAAAATAACTTTATATAAGCCCTTTACTGCCTCAAAGCAATAGTTGTGGGTTCTTATCCCATTTGGGACCAAATTTCAACATGTCTTTCTTCACACTTCTATACATTCTTTATCCATCTCTAGCGCTTATAATCAATCAAATTCATTGTATTATAATATATTCTAATCCTAAATAACTTTATACAAGCCATTTACTGTCTCTAAGCAATGGTTGTGAGTTCTTATCCCATTTGAGACCAAATTTCAACAAGTCTTTCTTCACACTTCTAAACATTCTTCATCCATCTCTAACACTTGTAATCAATCAAATTCATTGTATTATAACATATTCTCACTTAAAATAACTTTATGAAAGCCGATTACTGCCTCAAAGAAATGGTTGTAGGTTCATATCCCCTTTGGGACCAAATTTCAACAAGTCTTTCTTCACACTTCTAAACATTCTTCATCCATCTCTAGCACTTGTAATCAATCAAATTCATTGTATTATAACATATTCTAACCCAAAATAACTTTATATAAGCCATTTACTGCCTCAAAGCAATGGTTGTGGGTTCTTATCCCATTTGGGACCAAATTTCAACATGTCTTTCTTCACACTTCTATACATTCTTTATCCATCTCTAGCACTTGTAATCATACAAATTTATTGTATTATAACATATTCTAACCTGAAACAACTCTAAACAAGCCATTTACTGTCTCAAAACAATGGTTGTGGGTTCTTATCCCATTTGGGACCAAATTTCAACAAGTCTTTCTTCACGCTTCTAAACATTCTTCATCCATCTCTAGCACGTGTAATCACTCATATTCACTGTAATTTAACATATTCTAACCCAAAATAACTTTGTACAAGCCATTTACTGCCTCAAAGCAATGGTTATGGGTTCTTTTCCCATTTGAGACCAAATTTCAACAAGTCTTTCTTCACACTTCTAAACATTCTTCATCCATCTCTAGCACTTGTAATCAATCAAATTCATTGTATTATAACATATTCTAACATGAAACAACTCTAGACAAGCCATTTACTGCCTCAAAGTAATGGTTGCGGGTTCTTATCTCATTTGGGACCAAATTTCAACAAGTGTTTCTTCACGCTTCTAAACATTCTTCATCCATCTCTAGCACATGTAATCACTCATATTCATTGTAATTTAACATATTCTAACCCAAAATAACTTTGTACAAGCAATTTACTGCCTCAAAGCAATGGTTATGGGTTCTTTTCCCATTTGGGCCCAAATTTCAACAAGTCTTTCTTCACACTTCTAAACATTCTTCATCCATCTCTAACACTTGTAATCAATCAAATTTATTGTATTATAACATATTCTCACTTAAAATAACTTTATAAAAGCCGATTACTGCCTCAAAGAAATGGTTGTAGGTTCTTATCCCCTTTGGGACCAAATTTCAACAAGTCTTTCTTCACACTTCTAAACATTCTTCATCCATCTCTAGCACTTGTAATCAATCAAATTCATTGTATTATAACATATTCTAACCCAAAATAATTTTATATAAGCCATTTACTGCCTCAAAGCAATGGTTGTGGGTTCTTATCCCATTTGGGACCAAATTTCAACATGTCTTTCTTCACACTTCTATACATTCTTTATCCATTCTTAGCACTTGTAATCATGCAAATTTATTGTATTATAACATATTCTAACCTGGAACAACTCTAGACAAGCCATTTACTGTCTCAAAACAATGGTTGTGGGTTCTTATCCCATTTGGGACCAAATTTCAACAAGTCTTTCTTCACACTTCTAAACATTCTTCATCCATCTCTTGCACTTTTAATCAATCAAATTCATTGTATTATAACATTTTCTCACTTTAAATAACTTTATAAAATTCAATTACTGCTTCAAAGCAATGGTTGAAGGTTCTTATCCCATTTGGGACCAAATTTCAACAAGTCTTTCTTCACACTACTAAAGATTCTTCATCCATCTCTAGCACTTGTAATCAATCAAATTCATTGTATTATAACAAATTCTAACCCAAAATAACTTTATATAAGCCATTTACTGCCTCAAAGCAATGGTTATGGGTTCTTATCCCATTTGGGACCAAATTTCAATATGTCTTTCTTCACACTTCTATACATTCTTTATCCATCTCTACCACTTATAATCAATCAAATTCATTGTATTATAATATATTCTAATCCTAAATAACTTTATACAATCCATTTACTGTCTCTAAGCAATGGTTGTGGGTTCTTATCCCATTTGAGACCAAATTTCAACAAGTCTTTCTTCACACTTCTAAACATTCTTCATCCATCTCTTGCACTTGTAATCAATCAAATTCATTGTATTATAACATTTTCTCACTTCAAATAACTTTATGAAAGCCGATTACTGCCTCAAAGAAATGGTTGTAGGTTCATATCCCCTTTGGGACCAAATTTCAACAAGTCTTTCTTCACACTTCTAAACATTCTTCATCCATCTCTAGCACTTGTAATCAATCAAATTCATTGTATTATAACATATTCTAACCTGAAACAACTCTAGACAAGTCATTTACTGCCTCAAAGTAATGGTTGCGGGTTCTTATCCTATTTGGGACCAAATTTCAACAAGTGTTTCTTCACGCTTCTAAACATTCTTCATCCATCTCTTGCACCTGTAATCACTCATATTCATTGTATTTTAACATATTCTAACCCAAAATAACTTTGTAAAACCCATTTACAGCCTCAAAGCAATGGTTATGGGTTCTTATTCTATTCAGGCCCATATTTCAACAAGTCTTTCTTCACACTTCTAAACATTCTTCATCCATCTCTGGCAGTTGTAATCAATCAAACTCATTGTTTTATAATATATTCTAACCCAAAATAACTTTATGCAAGTCATTTACTGCCTCAAAACAATGGTTGTCAGTTCTTATCTCATTTTGGAACAAATTCCAACAAGTCTTTCTTCACATTTCTAAATATTCTTCATCCATCTCTAACACTTGTAATCAATCAAATTCATTGTATTATAACATATTCTCACTTAAAATAACTTTATAAAAGCCGATTACTGCCTCAAAGAAATGGTTGTAGGTTCTTATCCCCTTTGGGACCAAATTTCAACAAGTCTTTCTTCACACTTCTAAACATTCTTCATCCATCTCTAGCACTTGTAATCAATCAAATTCATTGTATTATAACATATTCTAACCCAAAATAATTTTATATAAGCCATTTACTGCCTCAAAGCAATGCTTGTGGGTTCTTATCCCATTTGGGACCAAATTTCAACATGTCTTTCTTCACACTTCTATACATTCTTTATCCATTCTTAGCACTTGTAATCATGCAAATTTATTGTATTATAACATATTCTAACCTGGAACAACTCTAGACAAGCCATTTACTGTCTCAAAACAATGGTTGTGGGTTCTTATCCCATTTGGGACCAAATTTCAACAAGTCTTTCTTCACACTTCTAAACATTCTTCATCCATCTCTTGCACTTGTAATCAATCTAATTCATTGTATTATAACATTTTCTCACTTCAAATAACTTTATAAAATTCAATTACTGCCTCAAAGCAATGGTTGAAGGTTCTTATCCCATTTGGGACCAAATTTCAACAAGTCTTTCTTCACACTACTAAAGATTCTTCATCCATCTCTAGCACTTGTAATCAATCAAATTCATTGTATTATAACAAATTCTAACCCAAAATAACTTTATATAAGCCATTTACTGCCTCAAAGCAATGGTTATGGGTTCTTATCCCATTTGGGACCAAATTTCAATATGTCTTTCTTCACACTTCTATACATTCTTTATCCATCTCTACCACTTATAATCAATCAAATTCATTGTATTATAATATATTCTAATCCTAAATAACTTTATACAAGCCATTTACTGTCTCTAAGCAATGGTTGTGGGTTCTTATCCCATTTGAGACCAAATTTCAACAAGTCTTTCTTCACACTTCTAAACATTCTTCATCCATCTCTTGCACTTGTAATCAATCAAATTCATTGTATTATAACTTATTTTAACCTGAAACAACTCTAGACAAGTCATTTACTGCCTCAAAGTAATGGTTGTGGGTTCTTATCCCATTTGAGACCAAATTTCAACAAGTCTTTCTTCACACTTCTAAACATTCTTCATCCATCTCTAACACTTGTAATCAATCAAATTCATTGTATTATAACATATTCTCACTTAAAATAACTTTATGAAAGCCGATTACTGCCTCAAAGAAATGGTTGTAGGTTCATATCCCCTTTGGGACCAAATTTCAACAAGTCTTTCTTCACACTTCTAAACATTCTTCATCCATCTCTAGCACTTGTAATCAATCAAATTCATTGTATTATAACATATTCTAACCCAAAATAACTTTATATAAGCCATTTACTGCCTCAAAGCAATGGTTGTGGGTTCTTATCCCATTTGGGACCAAATTTCAACATGTCTTTCTTCACACTTCTATACATTCTTTATCCATCTCTAGCACTTGTAATCATACAAATTTATTGTATTATAACATATTCTAACCTGAAACAACTCTAAACAAGCCATTTACTGTCTCAAAACAATGGTTGTGGGTTCTTATCCCATTTGGGACCAAATTTCAACAAGTCTTTCTTCACGCTTCTAAACATTCTTCATCCATCTCTAGCACGTGTAATCACTCATATTCACTGTAATTTAACATATTCTAACCCAAAATAACTTTGTACAAGCCATTTACTGCCTCAAAGCAATGGTTATGGGTTCTTTTCCCATTTGAGACCAAATTTCAACAAGTCTTTCTTCACACTTCTAAACATTCTTCATCCATCTCTAGCACTTGTAATCAATCAAATTCATTGTATTATAACATATTCTAACATGAAACAACTCTAGACAAGCCATTTACTGCCTCAAAGTAATGGTTGCGGGTTCTTATCCCATTTGGGACCAAATTTCAACAAGTGTTTCTTCACGCTTCTAAACATTCTTCATCCATCTCTAGCACATGTAATCACTCATATTCATTGTAATTTAACATATTCTAACCCAAAATAACTTTGTACAAGCCATTTACTGCCTCAAAGCAATGGTTATGGGTTCTTTTCCCATTTGGGCCCAAATTTCAACAAGTCTTTCTTCACACTTCTAAACATTCTTCATCCATCTCTAACACTTGTAATCAATCAAATTCATTGTATTATAACATATTCTCACTTAAAATAACTTTATAAAAGCCGATTACTGCCTCAAAGAAATGGTTGTAGGTTCTTATCCCCTTTGGGACCAAATTTCAACAAGTCTTTCTTCACACTTCTAAACATTCTTCATCCATCTCTAGCACTTGTAATCAATCAAATTCATTGTATTATAACATATTCTAATCCAAAATAATTTTATATAAGCCATTTACTGCCTCAAAGCAATGGTTGTGGGTTCTTATCCCATTTGGGACCAAATTTCAACATGTCTTTCTTCACACTTCTATACATTCTTTATCCATTCTTAGCACTTGTAATCATGCAAATTTATTGTATTATAACATATTCTAACCTGGAACAACTCTAGACAAGCCATTTACTGTCTCAAAACAATGGTTGTGGGTTCTTATCCCATTTGGGACCAAATTTCAACAAGTCTTTCTTCACACTTCTAAACATTCTTCATCCATCTCTTGCACTTGTAATCAATCAAATTCATTGTATTATAACATTTTCTCACTTTAAATAACTTTATAAAATTCAATTACTGCTTCAAAGCAATGGTTGAAGGTTCTTATCCCATTTGGGACCAAATTTCAACAAGTCTTTCTTCACACTACTAAAGATTCTTCATCCATCTCTAGCACTTGTAATCAATCAAATTCATTGTATTATAACAAATTCTAACCCAAAATAACTTTATATAAGCCATTTACTGCCTCAAAGCAATGGTTATGGGTTCTTATCCCATTTGGGACCAAATTTCAATATGTCTTTCTTCACACTTCTATACATTCTTTATCCATCTCTACCACTTATAATCAATCAAATTCATTGTATTATAATATATTCTAATCCTAAATAACTTTATACAAGCCATTTACTGTCTCTAAGCAATGGTTGTGGGTTCTTATCCCATTTGAGACCAAATTTCAACAAGTCTTTCTTCACACTTCTAAACATTCTTCATCCATCTCTTGCGCTTGTAATCAATCAAATTCATTGTATTATAACATTTTCTCACTTCAAATAACTTTATGAAAGCCGATTACTGCCTCAAAGAAATGGTTGTAGGTTCATATCCCCTTTGGGACCAAATTTCAACAAGTCTTTCTTCACACTTCTAAACATTCTTCATCCATCTCTAGCACTTGTAATCAATCAAATTCATTGTATTATAACATATTCTAACCTGAAACAACTCTAGACAAGTCATTTACTGCCTCAAAGTAATGGTTGCGGGTTCTTATCCTATTTGGGACCAAATTTCAACAAGTGTTTCTTCACGCTTCTAAACATTCTTCATCCATCTCTTGCACCTGTAATCACTCATATTCATTGTATTTTAACATATTCTAACCCAAAATAACTTTGTAAAACCCATTTACAGCCTCAAAGCAATGGTTATGGGTTCTTATTCTATTCGGGCCCATATTTCAACAAGTCTTTCTTCACACTTCTAAACATTCTTCATCCATCTCTGGCAGTTGTAATCAATCAAACTCATTGTTTTATAATATATTCTAACCCAAAATAACTTTATGCAAGTCATTTACTGCCTCAAAACAATGGTTGTCAGTTCTTATCTCATTTTGGAACAAATTCCAACAAGTCTTTCTTCACATTTCTAAATATTCTTCATCCATCTCTAACACTTGTAATCAATCAAATTCATTGTATTATAACATATTCTCACTTAAAATAACTTTATAAAAGCCGATTACTGCCTCAAAGAAATGGTTGTAGGTTCTTATCCCCTTTGGGACCAAATTTCAACAAGTCTTTCTTCACACTTCTAAACATTCTTCATCCATCTCTAGCACTTGTAATCAATCAAATTCATTGTATTATAACATATTCTAACCCAAAATAATTTTATATAAGCCATTTACTGCCTCAAAGCAATGGTTGTGGGTTCTTATCCCATTTGGGACCAAATTTCAACATGTCTTTCTTCACACTTCTATACATTCTTTATCCATTCTTAGCACTTGTAATCATGCAAATTTATTGTATTATAACATATTCTAACCTGGAACAACTCTAGACAAACCATTTACTGTCTCAAAACAATGGTTGTGGGTTCTTATCCCATTTGGGACCAAATTTCAACAAGTCTTTCTTCACACTTCTAAACATTCTTCATCCATCTCTTGCACTTGTAATCAATCAAATTCATTGTATTATAACATTTTCTCACTTCAAATAACTTTATAAAATTCAATTACTGCCTCAAAGCAATGGTTGAAGGTTCTTATCCCATTTGGGACCAAATTTCAACAAGTCTTTCTTCACACTACTAAAGATTCTTCATCCATCTCTAGCACTTGTAATCAATCAAATTCATTGTATTATAACAAATTCTAACCCAAAATAACTTTATATAAGCCATTTACTGCCTCAAAGCAATGGTTATGGGTTCTTATCCCATTTGGGACCAAATTTCAATATGTCTTTCTTCACACTTCTATACATTCTTTATCCATCTCTACCACTTATAATCAATCAAATTCATTGTATTATAATATATTCTAATCCTAAATAACTTTATACAAGCCATTTACTGTCTCTAAGCAATGGTTGTGGGTTCTTATCCCATTTGAGACCAAATTTCAACAAGTCTTTCTTCACACTTCTAAACATTCTTCATCCATCTCTTGCACTTGTAATCAATCAAATTCATTGTATTATAACTTATTTTAACCTGAAACAACTCTAGACAAGTCATTTACTGCCTCAAAGTAATGGTTGCGGGTTCTTATCCTATTTGGGACCAAATTTCAACAAGTGTTTCTTCACGCTTCTAAACATTCTTCATCCATCTCTTGCACCTGTAATCACTCATATTCATTGTATTTTAACATATTCTAACCCAAAATAACTTTGTAAAACCCATTTACAGCCTCAAAGCAATGGTTATGGGTTCTTATTCTATTCGGGCCCAAATTTCAACAAGTCTTTCTTCACAATTCTAAACATTCTTCATCCATCTCTAGCACTTGTAATCAATCAAATTCATTGTATTATAACATATTTTAACCCAAAATAACTTTATATAAGCCATTTACTGCCTCAAAGCAATGGTTGTGGGTTCTTATCCCATTTGGGACCAAATTTCAACATTTCTTACTTCACACTTTTATACATTCTTTATCCATCTCTAGCACTTATAATCAATCAAATTCATTGTATTATAATATATTCTAATCCTAAATAACTTTATACAAGCCATTTACTGTCTCTAAGCAATGGTTGTGGGTTCTTATCCCATTTGAGACCAAATTTCAACAAGTCATTCTTCACACTTCTATACATTCTTTATCCATCTCTAGCACTTGTAATCAATCAAATTCATTGTATTATAACATATTTTCACTTCAAATAACTTTATAAAAGCCGATTACTGCCTCAAAGCAAGGTTTGTAGGATCTTATCCCATTTGGGACCAAATTTCAACAAGTCTTTCTTCACACTTCTAAATATTCTTCATCCATCTCTAGCACTTGTAATCAATCAAATTCATTGTATTATAACATATTCTAACCTGAAACAACTCTAGACAAGCCATTTACTGCCTCAAAGTAATGGTTGCGGGTTCTTATCCCATTTGGGACCAAATTTCAACAAGTGTTTCTTCACGCTTCTAAACATTCTTCATCCATCTCTAGCACATGTAATCACTCATATTCATTGTAATTTAACATATTCTAACCCAACATAACTTTGTACAAGCCATTTACTGCCTCAAAGCAATGGTTATGGGTTCTTTTCCCATTTGGGCCCAAATTTCAACAAGTCTTTCTTCACACTTCTAAACATTCTTCATCCATCTCTAACACTTGTAATCAATCAAATTCATTGTATTATAACATATTCTCACTTAAAATTACTTTATAAAAGCCGATTACTGCCTCAAAGAAATGGTTGTAGGTTCTTATCCCCTTTGGGACCAAATTTCAACAAGTCTTTCTTCACACTTCTAAACATTCTTCATCCATCTCTAGCACTTGTAATCAATCAAATTCATTGTATTATAATATATTCTAACCCAAAATAACTTTATATAAGCCATTTACTGCCTCAAAGCAATGGTTGTGGGTTCTTATCCCATTTGGGACCAAATTTCAACATGTCTTTCTTCACACTTCTATACATTCTTTATCCATTCTTAGCACTTGTAATCATGCAAATTTATTGTATTATAACATATTCTAGCCTGGAACAACTCTAGACAAGCCATTTACTGTCTCAAAACAATGGTTGTGGGTTCTTATCCCATTTGGGACCAAATTTCAACAAGTCTTTCTTCACACTTCTAAACATTCTTCATCCATCTCTTGCACTTGTAATCAATCAAATTCATTGTATTATAACATTTTCTCACTTCAAATAACTTTATAAAATTCAATTACTGCCTCAAAGCAATGGTTGAAGGTTCTTATCCCATTTGGGACCAAATTTCAACAAGTCTTTCTTCACACTACTAAAGATTCTTCATCCATCTCTAGCACTTGTAATCAATCAAATTCATTGTATTATAACAAATTCTAACCCAAAATAACTTTATATAAGCCATTTACTGCCTCAAAGCAATGGTTGTGGGTTCTTATCCCATTTGGGACGAAATTTCAACATGTCTTTCTTCACACTTCTATACATTCTTTATCCATCTCTACCACTTATAATCAATCAAATTCATTGTATTATAATATATTCTAATCCTAAATAACTTTATACAAGCCATTTACTGTCTCTAAGCAATGGTTGTGGGTTCTTATCCCATTTGAGACCAAATTTCAACAAGTCTTTCTTCACACTTCTAAACATTCTTCATCCATCTCTTGCACTTGTAATCAATCAAATTCATTGTATTATAACATTTTCTCACTTCAAATAACTTTATGAAAGCCGATTACTGCCTCAAAGAAATGGTTGTAGGTTCATATCCCCTTTGGGACCAAATTTCAACAAGTCTTTCTTCACACTTCTAAACATTCTTCATCCATCTCTAGCACTTGTAATCAATCAAATTCATTGTATTATAACATATTCTAACTTGAAACAGCTCTAGACAAGTCATTTACTGCCTCAAAGTAATGGTTGCGGGTTCTTATCCTATTTGGGACCAAATTTCAACAAGTGTTTCTTCACGCTTCTAAACATTCTTCATCCATCTCTTGCACCTGTAATCACTCATATTCATTGTATTTTAACATATTCTAACCCAAAATAACTTTGTAAAACCCATTTACAGCCTCAAAGCAATGGTTATGGGTTCTTATTCTATTCGGGCCCAAATTTCAACAAGTCTTTCTTCACAATTCTAAACATTCTTCATCCATCTCTAGCACTTGTAATCAATCAAATTCATTGTATTATAACATATTCTAACCCAAAATAACTTTCTATAAGCCATTTACTGCCTCAAAGCAATGGTTGTGGGTTCTTATCCCATTTGGGACCAAATTTCAACATTTCTTACTTCACACTTTTATACATTCTTTATCCATCTCTAGCACTTATAATCAATCAAATTCATTGTATTATAATATATTCTAATCCTAAATAACTTTATACAAGCCATTTACTGTCTCTAAGCAATGGTTGTGGGTTCTTATCCCATTTGAGACCAAATTTCAACAAGTCTTTCTTCACACTTCTAAACATTCTTCATCCATCTCTTGCACTTATAATCAATCAAATTCATTGTATTATAACATTTTCTCACTTCAAATAACTTTATGAAAGCCGATTACTGCCTCAAAGAAATGGTTGTAGGTTCATATCCCCTTTGGGACCAAATTTCAACAAGTCTTTCTTCACACTTCTAAACATTCTTCATCCATCTCTAGCACTTGTAATCAATCAAATTCATTGTATTATAACATATTCTAACCTGAAACAACCCTAGACAAGTCATTTACTGCCTCAAAGTAATGGTTGCGGGTTCTTATCCTATTTGGGACCAAATTTCAACAAGTGTTTCTTCACGCTTCTAAACATTCTTCATCCATCTCTTGCACCTGTAATCACTCATATTCATTGTATTTTAACATATTCTAACCCAAAATAACTTTGTAAAACCCATTTACAGCCTCAAAGCAATGGTTATGGGTTCTTATTCTATTCGGGCCCAAATTTCAACAAGTCTTTCTTCACAATTCTAAACATTCTTTATCCAACTCTACCACTTATAATCAATCAAATTCATTGTATTATAATTTATTCTAATCCTAAATAACTTTATACAAGCCATCTACTGTCTCTAAGCAATGGTTGTGGGTTCTTATCCCATTTGAGACCAAATTTCAACAAGTCTTTCTTCACACTTCTAAACATTCTTCATCCATCTCTTGCACTTGTAATCAATCAAATTCATTGTATTATAACATATTCTAACCCAAAATAACTTTATATAAGCCATTTACTGCCTCAAAGCAATGGTTGTGGGTTCTTATCCCATTTGGGACCAAATTTCAACATGTCTTACTTCACACTTTTATACATTCTTTATCCATCTCTAGCACTTATAATCAATCAAATTCATTGTATTATAATATATTCTAATCCTAAATAACTTTATACAAGCCATTTACTGTCTCTAAGCAATGGTTGTGGGTTCTTATCCCATTTGAGACCAAATTTCAACAAGTCTTTCTTCACACTTCTATACATTCTTTATCCATCTCTAGCACTTGTAATCAATCAAATTCATTGTATTATAACATATTCTAACCCAAAATAACTTTATATAAGCCATTTACTGCCTCAAAGCAATGGTTGTGGGTTCTTATCCCATTTGGGACCAAATTTCAACATGTCTTACTTCACACTTTTATACATTCTTTATCCATCTCTAGCACTTATAATCAATCAAATTCATTGTATTATAATATATTCTAATCCTAAATAACTTTATACAAGCCATTTACTGTCTCTAAGCAATGGTTGTGGGTTCTTATCCCATTTGAGACCAAATTTCAACAAGTCTTTCTTCACACTTCTATACATTCTTTATCCATCTCTTGCACTTGTAATCAATCAAATTCATTGTATTATAACATATTTTCACTTCAAATAACTTTATAAAAGCCGATTACTGCCTCAAAGCAAGGTTTGTAGGATCTTATCCCATTTGGGACCAAATTTCAACAAGTCTTTCTTCACACTTCTAAATATTCTTCATCCATCTCTAGCACTTGTAATCAATCAAATTTATTGTATTATAACATATTCTAACCTGAAACAACTCTAGACAAGCCATTTACTGTCTCAAAGCAATTTTTGTGGGTTCTTATCCCATTTGTGACCAAATTTCAACAAGTCTTTCTTCACGCTTCTAAACATTCTTCATCCATCTCTAGCACGTGTAATCACTCATATTCATTGTAATTTAACATATTCTAACCCAAAATAACTTTGTAGAAGCCATTTACTGCCTCAAACCAATGGTTATGGGTTCTTTTCCCATTTGGGCCCAAATTTCAACAAGTCTTTCTTCACACTTCTAAACATTCTTCATCCATCTCTAGCACTTGTAATCAATCAAATTCATTGTATTATAACATATTCTCACTTCAAATAACTTTATAAAAGCCGATTACTGCCTCAAAGTAATGGTAGTAGGTTCTTATCCCCTTTGGAACAAATTTCAACAAGTCTTTCTTCACGCTTCTAAACATTCTTCATCCATCTCTAGCACATGTAATCACTCATATTCATTGTAATTTAACATATTCTAACCCAACATAACTTTGTACAAGCCATTTACTGCCTCAAAGCAATGGTTATGGGTTCTTTTCCCATTTGGGCCCAAATTTCAACAAGTCTTTCTTCACACTTCTAAACATTCTTCATCCATCTCTAACACTTGTAATCAATCAAATTCATTGTATTATAACATATTCTCACTTAAAATTACTTTATAAAAGCCGATTACTGCCTCAAAGAAATGGTTGTAGGTTCTTATCCCCTTTGGGACCAAATTTCAACAAGTCTTTCTTCACACTTCTAAACATTCTTCATCCATCTCTAGCACTTGTAATCAATCAAATTCATTGTATTATAATATATTCTAACCCAAAATAACTTTATATAAGCCATTTACTGCCTCAAAGCAATGGTTGTGGGTTCTTATCCCATTTGGGACCAAATTTCAACATGTCTTTCTTCACACTTCTATACATTCTTTATCCATTCTTAGCACTTGTAATCATGCAAATTTATTGTATTATAACATATTCTAGCCTGGAACAACTCTAGACAAGCCATTTACTGTCTCAAAACAATGGTTGTGGGTTCTTATCCCATTTGGGACCAAATTTCAACAAGTCTTTCTTCACACTTCTAAACATTCTTCATCCATCTCTTGCACTTGTAATCAATCAAATTCATTGTATTATAACATTTTCTCACTTCAAATAACTTTATAAAATTCAATTACTGCCTCAAAGCAATGGTTGAAGGTTCTTATCCCATTTGGGACCAAATTTCAACAAGTCTTTCTTCACACTACTAAAGATTCTTCATCCATCTCTAGCACTTGTAATCAATCAAATTCATTGTATTATAACAAATTCTAACCCAAAATAACTTTATATAAGCCATTTACTGCCTCAAAGCAATGGTTGTGGGTTCTTATCCCATTTGGGACCAAATTTCAACATGTCTTTCTTCACACTTCTATACATTCTTTATCCATCTCTACCACTTATAATCAATCAAATTCATTGTATTATAATATATTCTAATCCTAAATAACTTTATACAAGCCATTTACTGTCTCTAAGCAATGGTTGTGGGTTCTTATCCCATTTGAGACCAAATTTCAACAAGTCTTTCTTCACACTTCTAAACATTCTTCATCCATCTCTTGCACTTGTAATCAATCAAATTCATTGTATTATAACATTTTCTCACTTCAAATAACTTTATGAAAGCCGATTACTGCCTCAAAGAAATGGTTGTAGGTTCATATCCCCTTTGGGACCAAATTTCAACAAGTCTTTCTTCACACTTCTAAACATTCTTCATCCATCTCTAGCACTTGTAATCAATCAAATTCATTGTATTATAACATATTCTAACTTGAAACAGCTCTAGACAAGTCATTTACTGCCTCAAAGTAATGGTTGCGGGTTCTTATCCTATTTGGGACCAAATTTCAACAAGTGTTTCTTCACGCTTCTAAACATTCTTCATCCATCTCTTGCACCTGTAATCACTCATATTCATTGTATTTTAACATATTCTAACCCAAAATAACTTTGTAAAACCCATTTACAGCCTCAAAGCAATGGTTATGGGTTCTTATTCTATTCGGGCCCAAATTTCAACAAGTCTTTCTTCACAATTCTAAACATTCTTCATCCATCTCTAGCACTTGTAATCAATCAAATTCATTGTATTATAACATATTCTAACCCAAAATAACTTTCTATAAGCCATTTACTGCCTCAAAGCAATGGTTGTGGGTTCTTATCCCATTTGGGACCAAATTTCAACATTTCTTACTTCACACTTTTATACATTCTTTATCCATCTCTAGCACTTATAATCAATCAAATTCATTGTATTATAATATATTCTAATCCTAAATAACTTTATACAAGCCATTTACTGTCTCTAAGCAATGGTTGTGGGTTCTTATCCCATTTGAGACCAAATTTCAACAAGTCTTTCTTCACACTTCTAAACATTCTTCATCCATCTCTTGCACTTATAATCAATCAAATTCATTGTATTATAACATTTTCTCACTTCAAATAACTTTATGAAAGCCGATTACTGCCTCAAAGAAATGGTTGTAGGTTCATATCCCCTTTGGGACCAAATTTCAACAAGTCTTTCTTCACACTTCTAAACATTCTTCATCCATCTCTAGCACTTGTAATCAATCAAATTCATTGTATTATAACATATTCTAACCTGAAACAACCCTAGACAAGTCATTTACTGCCTCAAAGTAATGGTTGCGGGTTCTTATCCTATTTGGGACCAAATTTCAACAAGTGTTTCTTCACGCTTCTAAACATTCTTCATCCATCTCTTGCACCTGTAATCACTCATATTCATTGTATTTTAACATATTCTAACCCAAAATAACTTTGTAAAACCCATTTACAGCCTCAAAGCAATGGTTATGGGTTCTTATTCTATTCGGGCCCAAATTTCAACAAGTCTTTCTTCACAATTCTAAACATTCTTTATCCAACTCTACCACTTATAATCAATCAAATTCATTGTATTATAATTTATTCTAATCCTAAATAACTTTATACAAGCCATCTACTGTTTCTAAGCAATGGTTGTGGGTTCTTATCCCATTTGAGACCAAATTTCAACAAGTCTTTCTTCACACTTCTAAACATTCTTCATCCATCTCTTGCACTTGTAATCAATCAAATTCATTGTATTATAACATATTCTAACCCAAAATAACTTTATATAAGCCATTTACTGCCTCAAAGCAATGGTTGTGGGTTCTTATCCCATTTGGGACCAAATTTCAACATGTCTTACTTCACACTTTTATACATTCTTTATCCATCTCTAGCACTTATAATCAATCAAATTCATTGTATTATAATATATTCTAATCCTAAATAACTTTATACAAGCCATTTACTGTCTCTAAGCAATGGTTGTGGGTTCTTATCCCATTTGAGACCAAATTTCAACAAGTCTTTCTTCACACTTCTATACATTCTTTATCCATCTCTAGCACTTGTAATCAATCAAATTCATTGTATTATAACATATTTTCACTTCAAATAACTTTATAAAAGCCGATTACTGCCTCAAAGCAAGGTTTGTAGGATCTTATCCCATTTGGGACCAAATTTCAACAAGTCTTTCTTCACACTTCTAAATATTCTTCATCCATCTCTAGCACTTGTAATCAATCAAATTTATTGTATTATAACATATTCTAACCTGAAACAACTCTAGACAAGCCATTTACTGTCTCAAAGCAATTTTTGTGGGTTCTTATCCCATTTGTGACCAAATTTCAACAAGTCTTTCTTCACGCTTCTAAACATTCTTCATCCATCTCTAGCACGTGTAATCACTCATATTCATTGTAATTTAACATATTCTAACCCAAAATAACTTTGTAGAAGCCATTTACTGCCTCAAACCAATGGTTATGGGTTCTTTTCCCATTTGGGCCCAAATTTCAACAAGTCTTTCTTCACACTTCTAAACATTCTTCATCCATCTCTAGCACTTGTAATTAATCAAATTCATTGTATTATAACATATTCTCACTTCAAATAACTTTATAAAAGCCGATTACTGCCTCAAAGTAATGGTAGTAGGTTCTTATCCCCTTTGGAACAAATTTCAACAAGTCTTTCTTCACACTTCTAAACATTCTTCATCCATCTCTAGCACTTGTAATCAATCAAATTCATTATATTATAACATATTCTAACCCAAAATAATTTTATATAAGCCATTTACTGCCTCAAAGCAATGGTTGTAGGTTCTTATCCCATTTGGGACCAAATTTCAACATGTCTTTCTTCACACTTCTATACATTCTTTATCCAACTCTACCACTTATAATCAATCAAATTCATTGTATTATAATATATTCTAATCCTAAATAACTTTATACAAGCCATCTACTGTCTCTAAGCAATGGTTGTGGGTTCTTATCCCATTTGAGACCAAATTTCAACAAGTCTTTCTTCACACTTCTAAACATTCTTCATCCATCTCTTGCACTTGTAATCAATCAAATTCATTGTATTATAACATATTCTAACCCAAAATAACTTTATATAAGCCATTTACTGCCTCAAAGCAATGGTTGTGGGTTCTTATCCCATTTGGGACCAAATTTCAACATGTCTTACTTCACACTTTTATACATTCTTTATCCATCTCTAGCACTTATAATCAATCAAATTCATTGTATTATAATATATTCTAATCCTAAATAACTTTATACAAGCCATTTACTGTCTCTAAGCAATGGTTGTGGGTTCTTATCCCATTTGAGACCAAATTTCAACAAGTCTTTCTTCACACTTCTATACATTCTTTATCCATCTCTAGCACTTGTAATCAATCAAATTCATTGTATTATAACATATTTTCACTTCAAATAACTTTATAAAAGCCGATTACTGCCTCAAAGCAAGGTTTGTAGGATCTTATCCCTTTTGGGACCAAATTTCAACAAGTCTTTCTTCACACTTCTAAATATTCTTCATCCATCTCTAGCACTTGTAATCAATCAAATTTATTGTATTATAACATATTCTAACCTGAAACAACTCTAGACAAGCCATTTACTGTCTCAAAGCAATTTTTGTGGGTTCTTATCCCATTTGTGACCAAATTTCAACAAGTCTTTCTTCACGCTTCTAAACATTCTTCATCCATCTCTAGCACGTGTAATCACTCATATTCATTGTAATTTAACATATTCTAACCCAAAATAACTTTGTACAAGCCATTTACTGCCTCAAACCAATGGTTATGGGTTCTTTTCCCATTTGGGCCCAAATTTCAACAAGTCTTTCTTCACACTTCTAAACATTCTTCATCCATCTCTAGCACTTGTAATCAATCAAATTCATTGTATTATAACATATTCTCACTTCAAATAACTTTATAAAAGCCGATTACTGCCTCAAAGTAATGGTAGTAGGTTCTTATCCCCTTTGGAACAAATTTCAACAAGTCTTTCTTCACACTTCTAAACATTCTTCATCCATCTCTAGCACTTGTAATCAATCAAATTCATTGTATTATAATATATTCTAATCCTAAATAACTTTATACAAGCCATCTACTGTCTCTAAGCAATGGTTGTGGGTTCTTATCCCATTTGAGACCAAATTTCAACAAGTCTTTCTTCACACTTCTAAACATTCTTCATCCATCTCTTGCACTTGTAATCAATCAAATTCATTGTATTATAACATTTTTTCACTTCAAATAACTTTATAAAATTCAATTACTGCCTCAAAGCAATGGTTGAAGGATCTTATCGCATTTGGAACAAATTTCAACAAGTCTTTCTTCACACTTCTAAACATTCTTCATCCATCTCTAGCCCTTGTAATCAATCAAATTCATTGTATTATAACATATTCTAACCTAAAACAACTCTAGACAAACCATTTACTGCCTCAAAGTAATGGTTGCGGGTTCTTATCCCATTTGGGACCAAATTTCAACAAGTGTTTCTTCACGATTCTAAACATTCTTCATCCATCTCTAGCACGTGTAATCACTCATATTCATTGTATTTTAACATATTCTAACCCAAAATAACTTTGTCCAAGCCATTTACTGCCTCAAACCAATGGTTATGGGTTCTTTTCCCATTTGGGCCCAAATTTCAACAAGTCTTTCTTCACACTTCTAAACATTCTTCATCCATCTCTAGCACTTGTAATCAATCAAATTCATTATATTATAACATATTCTAACCCAAAATAATTTTATATAAGCCATTTACTGCCTCAAAGCAATGGTTGTAGGTTCTTATCCCATTTGGGACCAAATTTCAACATGTCTTTCTTCACACTTCTATACATTCTTTATCCAACTCTACCACTTATAATCAATCAAATTCATTGTATTATAATATATTCTAATCCTAAATAACTTTATACAAGCCATCTACTGTCTCTAAGCAATGGTTGTGGGTTCTTATCCCATTTGAGACCAAATTTCAACAAGTCTTTCTTCACACTTCTAAACATTCTTCATCCATCTCTTGCACTTGTAATCAATCAAATTCATTGTATTATAACATTTTCTCACTTCAAATAACTTTATAAAATTCAATTACTGCCTCAAAGCAATGGTTGAAGGATCTTATCGCATTTGGAACAAATTTCAACAAGTCTTTCTTCACACTTCTAAACATTCTTCATCCATCTCTAGCCCTTGTAATCAATCAAATTCATTGTATTATAACATATTCTAACCTAAAACAACTCTAGACAAACCATTTACTGCCTCAAAGTAATGGTTGCGGGTTCTTATCCCATTTGGGACCAAATTTCAACAAGTGTTTCTTCACGATTCTAAACATTCTTCATCCATCTCTAGCACGTGTAATCACTCATATTCATTGTATTTTAACATATTCTAACCCAAAATAACTTTGTAAAACCCATTTACTGCCTCAAAGCAATGGTTATGGGTTCTTATTCCATTCGGGCCCAAATTTCAACAAGTCTTTCTTCACATTTCTAAATATTCTTCATCCATCTCTAGCACTTGTAATCAATCAAATTCATTGGATTATAACATATTCTAACCCAAAATAACATTATATAAGCCATTTACTACCTCAAAGCAATGGTTATGGTTTCTTATCCCATTTGAGACCAAATTTCAACAAGTGTTTCTTCACACTTCTATACATTCTTTATCCATCTCTAGCACTTATAATCAATCAAATTCATAGTATTATAATATATTCTAACTGAAAATAACTTTATACAAGCCATTTACCGCCTCAAAACAATGGTTGTCGGTTCTTATCCCATTTGGGACCAAATTCCAACAAGTCTTTCTTCACAGTTCAAAAGCTTCTTATTCCATCTCTAGCACTTGTAATCAATCAAATTCATTGTATTATAACATATTCTAACCTAAAACAACTCTAGACAAGCCATTTACTGCCTCAAAGCAATGGTTGTGGGTTCTTATCCCATTTGGGACCAAATTTGAACAAGTCTTTCTTCACGCTTTTAAACATTCTTCATCCATCTTTAGCACGTGTAATCACTCATATTCATTGTATTTTAACATATTCTAACCCAAAATAACTTTGCACAAGCCATTTACTGCCTCAAAGCAATGGTTATGGGTTCTTATTTCATTTGGGCGCAAATTTCAACAACTCTTTCTTCACACTTCTAAACATTCTTCATCCATCTCTAGCACTTGTAATCAATCAAATTTATTGTATTATAACATATTCTCACTTCAAATAACTTTATAAAAGCCTATTACTGCCTCGAAGCAATGGTTGTAGGTTCTTATCCCATTTGGGACCAAATTTGAACATGTCTTTCTTCACACTTCTAAACATTCTTCATCCATATCTAGCCCTTGTAATCAATCAAATTCATTGTATTATAACATATTCTAACCTTAAACAACTCTAGACAAGCCTTTTACTGCCTCAAAGCAATGGTTGTGGGTTCTTATCCCATTTGGGCCTAAATTTCAACAAGTCTTTCTTCACATTTCTAAACATTATTCATCCATCTCTAGCACTGTTAATCAATCAAATTTGTTGTATTATAACATATTATAACTTAAAACAACTTTAGACAAGCCATTTACTGCCTCAAAGCAATGGTTGTGGGTTCGTATCCCATTTGGGACCAAATTTCAACAAGTCTTTCTTCACGGTTTTAAACAATCTTCATCCATCTCTAGCACGTGTAGTCACTCATATTCATTGTATTTTAACATATTCTAACCCACAATAACTTTGCACAAGCCATTTACTGCCTCAAAGCAATGGTTGTGGGTTCTTATCCCATTTGGGCCCAAATTTTAACAAGTCTTTCTTCACACTTCTAAACATTCTTCATCCATCTCTAGCTCTTGTAATCAATCAAATTCATTGTATTATAACATATTCTAACCCAAAATAACTTTATATAAGCCATTTACTGCCTCAAAGCAATGGTTGTGGGATTTTATCCCATTTGGGACCAAATTTCATCATGTCTTTCTTCACACTTCTATACATTTTTTATCCATCTCTAGCACTTGTAATCAATCAAATTCATTGTATTATAACATATTCTAACCCAAATATAACTTTATATAAGCCATTTACTACCTCAAAGCAATGGTTATGTGTTCTTATCCCATTTATGACCAAATTTCAACAAATGTTTCTTCACACTTCTATACATTCTTTATCCATCTCTAGAACTTATAATCAATCAAACTCATTGTTTTATAACATATTCTAACCCAAAATAACTTTATACAAGTCATTTACTGCCTCAAAACAATGGTTGTCAGTTCTTATCTCATTTTGGACCAAATTCCAACAAATCTTACTTCACACTTCAAAACATTCTTCATCCATCTCTAGCATTTGTAGTCAATCAAATTCATTATATTATAACATATTCTAACCCAAAATAATATTATATAAGCCATTTACTACCTCAAAGCAATGGTTATGGGTTCTTATCCCATTTGAGACCAAATTTCAACAAGTGTTTCTTCACACTTCTATACATATTTTATCCATCTCTAGCACTTATAATCAATCAAATTCATTGTATTATAATATATTCTAACTGAAAATAACTTTATACAAGCCATTTACCGCCTCAAAACAATGGTTGTCGGTTCTTATCCCATTTGGGACCAAATTCCAACAAGTCTTTCTTCACAGTTCAAAAGCTTCTTACTCCATATCTAGCACTTGTTGTCAATCAAATTCATTATATTATAACATAGTCTAATCTAAAACAACATTAGACAAGGCATTTACTGCCTCAAAGCAATGGTTGTGGGTTCTTATCCCATTTGGGACCAAATTTCAACAAGTCTTTCTTCACACTTCTAAACATTCTACATCCATCTATAGCACTTGTAATCAATCAAACTCATTGTATTATAACATATTCTAACCTAAAACAACTCTATACAAGCCATTTACTGCCTCAAAACAATGGTTGTGGGTTCTTATCCTATTTGGGACCAAATTTGAACAAGTCTTTCTTCACGCTTTTAAACATTCTTCATCCATCTTTAGCACGTGTAATCACTCATATTCATTGTATTTTAACATATTCTAACCCAAAATTACTTTGCACAAGCCATTTACTGCCTCAAAGCAATGGTTATGGGTTCTTATTCCATTTGGGCGCAAATTTCAACAAGTCTTTCTTCACACTTCTAAACATTCTTCATCCATCTCTAGCACTTGTAATCAATCAAATTCATTGTATTATAACATATTCTCACTTCCAATAACTTTATAAAAGCCGATTACTGCCTCAAAGCACGGTTTGTAGGATATTATCCCATTTGGGACCAAATTTCAACAAGTCTTTCTTCACACTTGTAAATATTCTTCATCCATCTCTAGCACTTGTAATCTATCAAAATTATTGTATTATAACATATTCTAACCTGAAACAACTCTAGACAAGCCATTTACTGTCTCAAAGCAATGGTTGTGGGTTCTTATCCCATTTGGGACCAAATTTCAACAAGTCTTTCTCCACGCTTCTAAACATTCTTCATCCATTTCTAGCACGTGTAATCACTCATATTCATTGTAATTTAACATATTCTAACCCAAAATAACTTTGTACAAGCCATTTACTGCCTCAAACCAATGGTTATGGGTTCTTTTCCCATTTGGGCCCAAATTTCAACAAGTCTTTCTTCACACTTCTAAACATTCTTCATCCATCTCTAGCACTTGTAATCAATCAAATTCATTGTATTATAACATATTCTCACTTAAAATAACTTTATAAAAGCCGATTACTGCCTCAAAGCAATGGTAGTAGGTTCTTATCCCCTTTGGGATAAATTTCAACAAGTCTTTCTTCACACTCCTAAACATTCTTCATCCATCTCTAGCACTTGTAATCAATCAAATTCATTGTATTATAACATATTCTAACCCAAAATAACTTTCTATAAGCCATTTACTGCCTCAAAGCGATGGTTGTGGGTTCTTATCCCATTTGGGACCAAATTTCAACATGTCTTTCTTCACACTTCTATACATTCTTTATCCATCTCTACCACTTATAATCAATCAAATTCATTGTATTATAATATATTCTAATCCTAAATAACTTTATACAAGCCATTTACTGTCTCTAAGCAATGGTTATGGGTTCTTATCTTATTTGAGACCAAATTTCAACAAGTCTTTCTTCACACTTCTAAACATTCTTCATCCATCTCTTGCACTTGTAATCATCCAAATTCATTGTATTATAATATTTTCTCACTTCAAATAACTTTATAAAATTCAATTACTGCCTCAAAGCAATGGTTGAAGGTTCTTATCCCATTTGGGAACAAATTTCAACAAGTCTTTCTTCATACTTCTAAATATTCTTCATCCATCTCTAGCACTTGTAATCAATCAAATTCATTGTATTATAACATATTCTAACTTGAAACAACTCTAGACAAGCCATTTACTGCCTCAAAGTAATGGTTGCGGGTTCTTATCCCATTTGGGACCAAATTTCAACAAGTGTTTCTTCACGATTCTAAACATTCTTCATCCATCTCTAGCACGTGTAATCACTCATATTCATTGTATTTTAACATATTCTAACCCAAAATAACTTTGTAAAACCCATTTACTGCCTCAAAGCAATGGTTATGGGTTCTTATTTCATTCGGGCCCAAATTTCAACAAGTCTTTCTTCACACTTCTAAACATTCTTCATCCATCTCTAGCAGTTGTAATCAATCAAACTCATTGTTTTATAATATATTCTAACCCAAAATAACTTTATGCAAGTCATTTACTGCCTCAAAACAATGGTTGTCAGTTCTTATCTCATTTTGGAACAAATTCCAACAAGTCTTTCTTCACATTTCTAAATATTCTTCATCCATCTCTAGCACTTGTAATCAATCAAATTCATTGGATTATAACATATTCTAACCCAAAATAACATTATATAAGCCATTTACTACCTCAAAGCAATGGTTATGGTTTCTTATCCCATTTGAGACCAAATTTCAACAAGTGTTTCTTCACACTTCTATACATTCTTTATCCATCTCTAGCACTTATAATCAATCAAATTCATTGTATTATAATATATTCTAACTGAAAATAACTTTATACAAGCCATTTACCGCCTCAAAACAATGGTTGTCGGTTCTTATCCCATTTGGGACCAAATTCCAACAAGTCTTTCTTCACAGTTCAAAAGCTTCTTATTCCATCTCTAGCACTTGTTTTCAATCAAATTCATTATATTATAACATAGTCTAATCTAAAACAACATTAGACAAGCAATTTACTGCCTCAAAGCAATGGTTGTGGGTTCTTATCCCATTTAAGACCAAATTTCAACATGTCTTTCTTCGCACTTCCAAACATTCTACATCCATCAATAGCACTTGTAATCAATCAAATTCATTGTATTATAACATATTCTAACCTAAAACAACTCTAGACAAGCCATTTACTGCCTCAAAGCAATGGTTGTGGGTTCTTATCCCATTTGGGACCAAATTTGAACAAGTCTTTCTTCACGCTTTTAAACATTCTTCATCCATCTTTAGCACGTGTAATCACTCATATTCATTGTATTTTAACATATTCTAACCCAAAATAACTTTGCACAAGCCATTTACTGCCTCAAAGCAATGGTTATGGGTTCTTATTTCATTTGGGCGCAAATTTCAACAACTCTTTCTTCACACTTCTAAACATTCTTCATCCATCTCTAGCACTTGTAATCAATCAAATTTATTGTATTATAACATATTCTCACTTCAAATAACTTTATAAAAGCCTATTACTGCCTCGGAGCAATGGTTGTAGGTTCTTATCCCATTTGGGACCAAATTTGAACATGTCTTTCTTCACACTTCTAAACATTCTTCATCCATATCTAGCCCTTGTAATCAATCAAATTCATTGTATTATAACATATTCTAACCTTAAACAACTCTAGACAAGCCTTTTACTGCCTCAAAGCAATGGTTGTGGGTTCTTATCCCATTTGGGCCTAAATTTCAACAAGTCTTTCTTCACACTTCTAAACATTATTCATCCATCTCTAGCACTGTTAATCAATCAAATTTGTTGTATTATAACATATTATAACTTAAAACAACTTTAGACAAGCCATTTACTGCCTCAAAGCAATGGTTGTGGGTTCGTATCCCATTTGGGACCAAATTTCAACAAGTCTTTCTTCACGGTTTTAAACAATCTTCATCCATCTCTAGCACGTGTAGTCACTCATATTCATTGTATTTTAACATATTCTAACCCACAATAACTTTGCACAAGCCATTTACTGCCTCAAAGCAATGGTTGTGGGTTCTTATCCCATTTGGGCCCAAATTTTAACAAGTCTTTCTTTACACTTCTAAACATTCTTCATCCATCTCTAACACTTGTAATCAATCAAATTCATTGTATTATAACATATTCTCACTTCAAATAACTTTATAAAAGCCGATTATTGCTTCAAAACAATGGTTGTAGGTTCTTATCCCATTTGGGACCAAATTTCAACATGTCTTTCTTCACACTTCTAAACATTCTTCATCCATCTCTAGCACTTGTAATCAATCAAATTCATTGTATTATAACATATTCTAACCTAAAACAACTCTAGACAAGCCATTTACTGCCTCAAAGCAATGGTTCTGGGTTCTTATCCCATTTGGGACAAAATTTCAACAAGTCTTTCTTCACGGTTTTAAACAATCTTCAACCATCTCTAGCACGTGTAATCACTCATATTCATTGTATTTTAACATATTCTAACCCAAAATAATTTTTCACAAGCCATTTACTGCCTCAAAGCAATGGTTGTGGGTTCTTATCCCATTTGGGCCCAAATTTCAACAAGTCTTTCTTCACACTTCTAAACATTCTTCATCCATCTCTAGCACTTGTAATCAATCAAATTCATTGTATTATAACATATTCTCACTTCAAATAACTTTATAAAAGCCGATTACTGCGTCAAAGCAATGGTTGTAGGTTCTTATCCCATTTGGGCCCAAATTTCAACAAGTCTTTCTTCACACTTCTAAACATTCTTCATCCATCTCTAGCAGTTGTAATCAATCAAACTCATTGTTTTATAATATATTCTAACCCAAAATAACTTTATGCAAGTCATTTACTGCCTCAAAACAATGGTTGTCAGTTCTTATCTCATTTTGGAACAAATTCCAACAAGTCTTTCTTCACATTTCTAAATATTCTTCATCCATCTCTAGCACTTGTAATCAATCAAATTCATTGGATTATAACATATTCTAACCCAAAATAACATTATATAAGCCATTTACTACCTCAAAGCAATGGTTATGGTTTCTTATCCCATTTGAGACCAAATTTCAACAAGTGTTTCTTCACACTTCTATACATTCTTTATCCATCTCTAGCACTTATAATCAATCAAATTCATTGTATTATAATATATTCTAACTGAAAATAACTTTATACAAGCCATTTACCGCCTCAAAACAATGGTTGTCGGTTCTTATCCCATTTGGGACCAAATTCCAACAAGTCTTTCTTCACAGTTCAAAAGCTTCTTATTCCATCTCTAGCACTTGTTTTCAATCAAATTCATTATATTATAACATAGTCTAATCTAAAACAACATTAGACAAGCAATTTACTGCCTCAAAGCAATGGTTGTGGGTTCTTATCCCATTTAAGACCAAATTTCAACATGTCTTTCTTCGCACTTCCAAACATTCTACATCCATCAATAGCACTTGTAATCAATCAAATTCATTGTATTATAACATATTCTAACCTAAAACAACTCTAGACAAGCCATTTACTGCCTCAAACCAATGGTTATGGGTTCTTTTCCCATTTGGGCCCAAATTTCAACAAGTCTTTCTTCACACTTCTAAACATTCTTCATCCATCTCTAGCACTTGTAATCAATCAAATTCATTGTATTATAACATATTCTCACTTAAAATAACTTTATAAAAGCCGATTACTGCCTCAAAGCAATGGTAGTAGGTTCTTATCCCCTTTGGGACAAATTTCAACAAGTCTTTCTTCACATTTCTAAATATTCTTCATCCATCTCTAGCACTTGTAATCAATCAAATTCATTGTATTATAACATATTCTAACCCAAAATAACATTATATAAGCCATTTACTACCTCAAAGCAATGGTTATGGTTTCTTATCCCATTTGAGACCAAATTTAAACAAGTGTTTCTTCACACTTCTATACATTCTTTATCCATCTCTACCACTTATAATCAATCAAATTCATTGTATTATAATATATTATAATCCTAAATAACTTTATATAAGCCATTTACTGTCTCTAAGCAATGGTTATGGGTTCTTATCTTATTTGAGACCAAATTTCAACAAGTCTTTCTTCACACTTCTAAACATTCTTCATCCATCTCTTGCACTTGTAATCAATCAAATTCATTGTATTATAACATTTTCTCACTTCAAATAACTTTATAAAATTCAATTACTGCCTCAAAGCAATGGTTGAAGGTTCTTATCCCATTTGGGAACAAATTTCAACAAGTCTTTCTTCATACTTCTAAATATTCTTCATCCATCTCTAGCACTTGTAATCAATCAAATTCATTGTATTATAACATATTCTAACTTGAAACAACTCTAGACAAGCCATTTACTGCCCAAAGTAATGGTTGCGGGTTCTTATCCCATTTGGGACCAAATTTCAACAAGTGTTTCTTCACGATTCTAAACATTCTTCATCCATCTCTAGCACGTGTAATCACTCATATTCATTGTATTTTAACATATTCTAACCCAAAATAACTTTGTAAAACCCATTTACTGCCTCAAAGCAATGGTTATGGGTTCTTATTCCATTTGGGCCCAAATTTCAACAAGTCTTTCTTCACACTTCTAAACATTCTTCATCCATCTCTAGCACTTGTAATCAATCAAACTCATTGTTTTATAATATATTCTAACCCAAAATAACTTTATACAAGTCATTTACTGCCTCAAAACAATGGTTGTCAGTTCTTATCTCATTTTGGAACAAATTCCAACAAGTCTTTCTTCACATTTCTAAATATTCTTCATCCATCTCTAGCACTTGTAATCAATCAAATTCATTGTATTATAACATATTCTAACCCAAAATAACATTATATAAGCCATTTACTACCTCAAAGCAATGGTTATGGTTTCTTATCCCATTTGAGACCAAATTTAAACAAGTGTTTCTTCACACTTCTATACATTCTTTATCCATCTCTAGCACTTATAATCAATCAAAATCATTGTATTATAATATATTCTAACTGAAAATAACTTTATACAAGCCATTTACCGCCTCAAAACAATGGTTGTCGGTTCTTATCCCATTTGGGACCAAATTCCAACAAGTCTTTCTTCACAGTTCAAAAGCTTCTTATTCCATCTCTAGCACTTGTTTTCAATCAAATTCATTATATTATAACATAGTCTAATCTAAAACAACATTAGACAAGCAATTTACTGCCTCAAAGCAATGGTTGTGGGTTCTTATCCCATTTAAGACCAAATTTCAACATGTCTTTCTTCGCACTTCCAAACATTCTACATCCATCAATAGCACTTGTAATCAATCAAATTCATTGTATTATAACATATTCTAACCTAAAACAACTCTAGACAAGCCATTTACTGCCTCAAAGCAATGGTTGTGGGTTCTTATCCCATTTGGGACCAAATTTGAACAAGTCTTTCTTCACGCTTTTAAACATTCTTCATCCATCTTTAGCACGTGTAATCACTCATATTCATTGTATTTTAACATATTCTAACCCAAAATAACTTTGCACAAGCCATTTACTGCCTCAAAGCAATGGTTATGGGTTCTTATTTCATTTGGGCGCCAATTTCAACAACTCTTTCTTTACACTTCTAAACATTCTTCATCCATCTGTAGCACTTGTAATCAATCAAATTCATTGTATTATAATATATTCTAACTTCAAATAACTTTATAAAAGCCTATTACTGCCTCGAAGCAATGGTTGTAGGTTCTTATCCCATTTGGGACCAAATTTGAACATGTCTTTCTTCACACTTCTAAACATTCTTCATCCATATCTAGCCCTTGTAATCAATCAAATTCATTGTATTATAACATATTCTAACCTAAAACAACTCTAGACAAGCCTTTTACTGCCTCAAAGCAATGGTTGTGGGTTCTTATCCCATTTGGGCCTAAATTTCAACAAGTCTTTCTTCACACTTCTAAACATTATTCATCCATCTCTAGCACTGTTAATCAATCAAATTTGTTGTATTATAACATATTATAACTTAGAACAACTTTAGACAAGCCATTTACTGCCTCAAAGTAATGGTTGTGGGTTCGTATCCCATTTGGGACCAAATTTCAACAAGTCTTTCTTCACTGTTTTAAACAATCTTCATCCATCTCTAGCACGTGTAATCACTCTTATTTATTGTAATTTAACATATTCTAACCCAAAATAACTTTGCACAAGCCATTTCCTGCCTCAAAGCAAAGGGTGTGGGTTTTTATCCCATTTGGGCCTAAATTTCAACAAGTTTTTCTTCACACTTCTAAGCATTCTTCATCCATCTCTAGCACTTGTAATCAATCAAATTTATTGTATTATAACATATTATAACTTAAAACAACTCTAGACAAGCCATTTACTGCCACAAAGCAATGGTTGTGGGTTCTTATCCCATTTGGGACCAAATTTCAACAAGTCTTTCTTCACGGTTTTAAACAATCTTCATCCATCTCTAGCACGTGTAGTCACTCATATTCATTGTATTTTAACATATTCTAACCCACAATAACTTTGCACAAGCCATTTACTGCCTCAAAGCAATGGTTGTGGGTTCTTATCCCATTTGGGCCCAAATTTTAACAAGTCTTTCTTTACACTTCTAAACATTCTTCATCCATCTCTAACACTTGTAATCAATCAAATTCATTGTATTATAACATATTCTTACTTCAAATAACTTTATAAAAGCCGATTATTGTTTCAAAACAATGGTTGTAGGTTCTTATCCCATTTGGGACCAAATTTCAACATGTCTTTCTTCACACTTCTAAACATTCTTCATCCATCTCTAGCACTTGTAATCAATCAAATTCATTGTATTATAACATATTCTAACCTAAAACAACTCTAGACAAGCCATTTACTGCCTCAAAGCAATGGTTCTGGGTTCTTATCCCATTTGGGACCAAATTTCAACAAGTCTTTCTTCACGGTTTTAAACAATCTTCAACCATCTCTAGCACGTGTAATCACTCATATTCATTGTATTTTAACATATTCTAACCCAAAATAATTTTTCACAAGCCATTTACTGCCTCAAAGCAATGGTTGTGAGTTCTTATCCCATTTGGGCCCAAATTTCAACAAGTCTTTCTTCACACTTCTAAACATTCTTCATCCATCTCTAGCACTTGTAATCAATCAAATTCATTGTATTATAACATATTCTCACTTCAAATAACTTTATAAAAGCCGATTACTGCGTCAAAGCAATGGTTGTAGGTTCTTATCCCATTTGGGACCAAATTTCAACAAGTTTTTCTTCACACTTCTAAATATTCTTCATCCATCGCTAGCACTTGTAATCAATCAAATTCATTGTATTATAACATATTCTAACCTGAAACAACTCTAGACAAGCCATTTACTGTCTCAAAGCAATGGTTGTGGGTTCTTATCCAATTTGGGAGAAAATTTCAACAAGTCTTTCTTCACGGTTTTAAACAATCTTCATCCATCTCTAGCACGTGTAATCACTCATATTTATTGTATATTAACATATTCTAACCCAAAATAACTTTGCACAAGCCATTTCCTGTCTCAAAGCAATGGTTGTGGGTTTTTATCCCATTTGGGCCTAAATTTCAACAAGTCTTTCTTCACACTTCTAATCATTATTCATCCATCTCTAGCACTTGTAATCAATCAAATTTGATGTATTATAACATATTCTAACTTAAAAAAACTTTAGACAAGCCATTTACTGCCTCAAAGCAATGGTTGTGGGTTCTTATCCCATTTGGGACCAAATTTCAACAAGTCTTTCTTCACGGTTTTAAACAATCTTCATCCATCTCTAGCACGTGTAGTCACTCATATTCATTGTATTTTAACATATTCTAACCCACAATAACTTTGCACAAGCCATTTACTGCCTCAAAGCAATGGTTGTGGGTTCTTATCCCATTTGGGTCCAAATTTTAACAAGTCTTTCTTTACACATCTAAACATTCATCATCCATCTCTAACACTTGTAATCAATCAAATTCATTGTATTATAACATATTCTTACTTCAAATAACTTTATAAAAGCCGATTATTGCTACAAAACAATGGTTGTAGGTTCTTATCCCATTTGGGACCAAATTTCAACATGTCTTTCTTCACACTTCTAAACATTCTTCATCCATCTCTAGCACTTGTAATCAATCAAATTCATTGTATTATAACATATTCTAACCTAAAACAACTCTAGACTAGCCATTTACTGCCTCAAAGCAATGGTTCTGGGTTCTTATCCCATTTGGGACCAAATTTCAACAAGTCTTTCTTCACGGTTTTAAACAATCTTCAACCATCTCTAGCACGTGTAATCACTCATATTCATTGTATTTTAACATATTCTAACCCAAAATAATTTTTCACAAGCCATTTACTGCCTCAAAGCAATGGTTGTGGGTTCTTATCCCATTTGGGCCCAAATTTCAACAAGTCTTTCTTCACACTTCTAAACATTCTTCTTCCATCTCTAGCACTTGTAATCAATCAAATTCATTGTATTATAATATATTCTCACTTCAAATAACTTTATAAAAGCCGATTACTGCGTTAAAGCAATGGTTGTAGGTTCTTATCCCATTTGGGACAAAATTTCAACAAGTCTTTCTTCACGGTTTTAAACAATCTTCAACCATCTCTAGCACGTGTAATCACTCATATTCATTGTATTTTAACATATTCTAACCCAAAATAATTTTTCACAAGCCATTTACTGCCTCAAAGCAATGGTTGTGGGTTCTTATCCCATTTGGGCCCAAATTTCAACAAGTCTTTCTTCACACTTCTAAACATTCTTCATCCATCTCTAGCACTTGTAATCAATCAAATTCATTGTATTATAACATATTCTCACTTCAAATAACTTTATAAAAGCCGATTACTGCGTCAAAGCAATGGTTGTAGGTTCTATTCCCATTTGGGACCAAATTTCAACAAGTTTTTCTTCACACTTCTAAATATTTTTCATCCATCGCTAGCACTTGTAATCAATCAAATTCATTGTATTATAACATATTCTAACCTGAAACAACTCTAGACAAGCCATTTACTGTCTCAAAGCAATGGTTGTGGGTTCTTATCCAATTTGGGACAAAATTTCAACAAGTCTTTCTTCACGGTTTTAAACAATCTTCATCCATCTCTAGCACGTGTAATCACTCATATTTATTGTATTTTAACATATTCTAACCCAAAATAACTTTCCACAAGCCATTTCCTGTCTCAAAGCAATGGTTGTGGGTTTTTATCCCATTTGGGCCTAAATTTCAACAAGTCTTTCTTCACACTTCTAATCATTATTCATCCATCTCTAGCACTTGTAATCAATCAAATTTGATGTATTATAACATATTCTAACTTAAAAAAACTTTAGACAAGCCATTTACTGCCTCAAAGCAATGGTTGTGGGTTCTTATCCCATTTGGGACCAAATTTCAACAAGTCTTTCTTCACGGTTTTAAACAATCTTCATCCATCTCTAGCACGTGTAGTCACTCATATTCATTGTATATTAACATATTCTAACCCACAATAACTTTGCACAAGCCATTTACTGCCTCAAAGCAATGGTTGTGGGTTCTTATCCCATTTGGGTCCAAATTATAACAAGTCTTTCTTTACACTTCTAAACATTCATCATCCATCTCTAACACTTGTAATCAATCAAATTCATTGTATTATAACATATTCTTACTTCAAATAACTTTATAAAAGCCGATTATTGCTACAAAACAATGGTTGTAGGTTCTTATCCCATTTGGGACCAAATTTCAACATGTCTTTCTTCACACTTCTAAACATTCTTCATCCATCTCTAGCACTTGTAATCAATCAAATTCATTGTATTATAACATATTCTAACCTAAAACAACTCTAGACTAGCCATTTACTGCCTCAAAGCAATGGTTCTGGGTTCTTATCCCATTTGGGACCAAATTTCAACAAGTCTTTCTTCACGGTTTTAAACAATCTTCAACCATCTCTAGCACGTGTAATCACTCATATTCATTGTATTTTAACATATTCTAACCCAAAATAATTTTTCACAAGCCATTTACTGCCTCAAAGCAATGGTTGTGGGTTCTTATCCCATTTGGGCCCAAATTTCAACAAGTCTTTCTTCACACTTCTAAACATTCTTCATCCATCTCTAGCACTTGTAATCAATCAAATTCATTGTATTATAACATATTCTCACTTCAAATAACTTTATAAAAGCCGATTACTGCGTCAAAGCAATGGTTGTAGGTTCTTATCCCATTTGGGACAAAATTTCAACAAGTCTTTCTTCACGGTTTTAAACAATCTTCAACCATCTCTAGCACGTGTAATCACTCATATTCATTGTATTTTAACATATTCTAACCCAAAATAATTTTTCACAAGCCATTTACTGCCTCAAAGCAATGGTTGTGGGTTCTTATCCCATTTGGGCCCAAATTTCAACAAGTCTTTCTTCACACTTCTAAACATTCTTCATCCATCTCTAGCACTTGTAATCAATCAAATTCATTGTATTATAACATATTCTCACTTAAAATAACTTTATAAAAGCCGATTACTGCGTCAAAGCAATGGTTGTAGGTTCTTATCCCATTTGGGACAAAATTTCAACAAGTCTTTCTTCACGGTTTTAAACAATCTTCAACCATCTCTAGCACGTGTAATCACTCATATTCATTGTATTTTAACATATTCTAACCCAAAATAATTTTTCACAAGCCATTTACTGCCTCAAAGCAATGGTTGTGGGTTCTTATCCCATTTGGGCCCAAATTTCAACAAGTCTTTCTTCACACTTCTAAACATTCTTCATCCATCTCTAGCACTTGTAATCAATCAAATTCATTGTATTATAACATATTCTCACTTAAAATAACTTTATAAAAGCCGATTACTGCGTCAAAGCAATGGTTGTAGGTTCTTATCCCATTTGGGACCAAATTTCAACAAGTTTTTCTTCACACTTCTAAATATTCTTCATCCATCGCTAGCACTTGTAATCAATCAAATTCATTGTATTATAACATATTCTAACCTGAAACAACTCTAGACAAGCCATTTACTGTCTCAAAGCAATGGTTGTGGGTTCTTATCCAATTTGGGACAAAATTTCAACAAGTCTTTCTTCACGGTTTTAAACAATCTTCATCCATCTCTAGCACGTGTAATCACTCATATTTATTGTATTTTAACATATTCTAACCCAAAATAACTTTGCACAAGCCATTTCCTGTCTCAAAGCAATGGTTGTGGGTTTTTATCCCATTTGGGCCTAAATTTCAACAAGTCTTTCTTCACACTTCTAATCATTATTCATCCATCTCTAGCACTTGTAATCAATCAAATTTGATGTATTATAACATATTCTAACTTAAAAAAAACTTTAGACAAGCCATTTACTGCCTCAAAGCAATGGTTGTGGGTTCTTATCCCATTTGGGACCAAATTTCAACAAGTCTTTCTTCACGGTTTTAAACAATCTTCATCCATCTCTAGCACGTGTAGTCACTCATATTCATTGTATTTTAACATATTCTAACCCACAATAACTTTGCACAAGCCATTTACTGCCTCAAAGCAATGGTTGTGGGTTCTTATCCCATTTGGGTCCAAATTTTAACAAGTCTTTCTTTACACTTCTAAACATTCTTCATCCATCTCTAACACTTGTAATCAATCAAATTCATTGTATTATAACATATTCTTACTTCAAATAACTTTATAAAAGCCGATTATTGCTACAAAACAATGGTTGTAGGTTCTTATCCCATTTGGGACCAAATTTCAACATGTCTTTCTTCACACTTCTAAACATTCTTCATCCATCTCTAGCACTTGTAATCAATCAAATTCATTGTATTATAACATATTCTAACCTAAAACAACTCTAGACAAGCCATTTACTGCCTCAAAGCAATGGTTCTGGGTTCTTATACCATTTGGGACCAAATTTCAACAAGTCTTTCTTCACGGTTTTAAACAATCTTCAACCATCTCTAGCACGTGTAATCACTCATATTCATTGTATTTTAACATATTCTAACCCAAAATAATTTTTCACAAGCCATTTACTGCCTCAAAGCAATGGTTGTGGGTTCTTATCCCATTTGGGCCCAAATTTCAACAAGTCTTTCTTCACACTTCTAAACATTCTTCATCCATCTCTAGCACTTGTAATCAATCAAATTCATTGTATTATAACATATTCTCACTTCAAATAACTTTATAAAAGCCGATTACTGCGTCAAAGCAATGGTTGTAGGTTCTTATCCCATTTGGGACAAAATTTCAACAAGTCTTTCTTCACGGTTTTAAACAATCTTCATCCATCTCTAGCACGTGTAATCACTCATATTTATTGTATTTTAACATATTCTAACCCAAAATAACTTTGCACAAGCCATTTCCTATCTCAAAGCAATGGTTGTGGGTTTTTATCCCATTTGGGCCTAAATTTCAACAAGTCTTTCTTCACACTTCTAAACATTATTCATCCATCTCTAGCACTTGTAATCAATCAAATTTGATGTATTATAACATATTCTAACTTAAAAAAAACTTTAGACAAGCCATTTACTGCCTCAAAGCAATGGTTGTGGGTTCTTATCCCATTTGGGACCAAATTTCAACAAGTCTTTCTTCACGGTTTTAAACAATCTTCATCCATCTCTAGCACGTGTAGTCACTCATATTCATTGTATTTTAACATATTCTAACCCACAATAACTTTGCACAAGCCATTTACTGCCTCAAAACAATGGTTGTGGGTTCTTATCCCATTTGGGCCCAAATTTTAACAAGTCTTTCTTTACACTTCTAAACATTCTTCATCCATCTCTAACACTTGTAATCAATCAAATTCATTGTATTATAACATATTCTCACTTCAAATAACTTTATAAAAGCCGATTACTGCGTCAAAGCAATGGTTGTAGGTTCTTATCCCATTTGGGACCAAATTTCAACAAGTTTTTCTTCACACTTCTAAATATTCTTCATCTATCGCTAGCACTTGTAATCAATCAAATTCAATGTATTATAACATATTCTAACCTGAAACAACTCTAGACAAGCCATTTACTGTCTCAAAGCAATGGTTGTAAGTTCTTATCCCATTTGGGACAAAATTTCAACAAGTCTTTCTTCACGGTTTTAAACAATCTTCATCCATCTCTAGCACGTGTAATCACTCATATTTATTGTATGTTAACATATTCTAACCCAAAATAACTTTGCACAAGCCATTTCCTGTCTCAAAGCAATGGTTGTGGGTTTTTATCCCATTTGGGCCTAAATTTCAACAAGTCTTTCTTCACACTTCTAAACATTATTCAGCCATCTCTAGCACTTGTAATCAATCAAATTTGATGTATTATAACATATTCTAACTTAAAACAACTTTAGACAAGCTATTTACTGCCTCAAAGCAATGGTTGTGGGTTCTTATCCCATTTGGGACCAAATTTCAACAAGTCTTTCTTCACGGTTTTAAACAATCTTCATCCATCTCTAGCACGTGTAATCACACATATTCATTGTATTTTAACATATTCTAACCCAAAATAACTTTCCACAAGCCATTTACTGCCTTAAAGCAATGGTTGTGAGTTCTTATCCCATTTGGGCCCAAATTTTAACAAGTCTTTCTTTACACTTCTAAACATTCTTCATCCATCTCTAGCACTTGTAATCAATCAAATTCATTGTATTATAACATATTCTCACTTCAAATAACTTTATAAAAGCCGATTATTGCCTCAAAGCAATGGTTGTAGGTTCTTATCCCATTTGGGACCAAATTTCAACATGTCTTTCTTCACACTTCTAAACATTCTTCATCCATCTCTAGCACTTGTAATCAATCAAATTCATTATATTATAACATATTCTAACCTAAAACAACTCTAGACAAGCCATTTACTGCCTCAAAGCAATTGTTGTGGGTTCTTATCCCATTTGGGACAAAATTTCAACAAGTCTTTCTTCACGGTTTTAAACAATCTTCAACCATCTCTAGCACGTGTAATCACTCATATTCATTGTATTTTAACATATTCTAACCCAAAATAATTTTTCACAAGCCATTTACTGCCTCAAAGCAATTGTTGTGGGTTCTTATCCCATTTGGGCCCAAATTTCAACAAGTCTTTCTTCACACTTCTAAACATTCTTCATCCATCTCTAGCACTTGTAATCAATCAAATTCATTGTATTATAACATATTCTAACCTAAAACAACTCTAGACAAGCCATTTACTGCCTCAAAGCAATTGTTGTGGGTTCTTATCCCATTTGGGACAAAATTTCAACAAGTCTTTCTTCACGGTTTTAAACAATCTTCAACCATCTCTAGCACGTGTAATCACTCATATTCATTGTATTTTAACATATTCTAACCCAAAATAAATTTTCACAAGCCATTTACTGTCTCAAAGCAATGGTTGTGGGTTCTTATCCCATTTGGGACAAAATTTCAACAAGTCTTTCTTCACGGTTTTAAACAATCTTCATCCATCTCTAGCACGTGTAATCACTCATATTTATTGTATTTTAACATATTCTAACCCAAAATAACTTTGCACAAGCCATTTCCTATCTCAAAGCAATGGTTGTGGGTTTTTATCCCATTTGGGCCTAAATTTCAACAAGTCTTTCTTCACACTTCTAAACATTATTCATCCATCTCTAGCACTTGTAATCAATCAAATTTGATGTATTATAACATATTCTAACTTAAAAAAACTTTAGACAAGCCATTTACTGCCTCAAAGCAATGGTTGTGGGTTCTTATCCCATTTGGGACCAAATTTCAACAAGTCTTTTTTCACGGTTTTAAACAATCTTCATCCATCTCTAGCACGTGTAATCACTCATATTCATTGTATTTTAACATATTCTAACCCAAAAGAACTTTCCACAAGCCATTTACTGCCTTAAAGCAATGGTTGTGAGTTCTTATCCCATTTGGGCCCAAATTTTAACAAGTCTTTCTTTACACTTCTAAACTTTCTTCATCCATCTCTAGCACTTGTAATCAATCAAATTCATTGTATTATAACATATTCTCACTTCAAATAACTTTATAAAAGCCGATTATTGCCTCAAAGCAATGGTTGTAGGTTCTTATCCCATTTGGGACCAAATTTCAACATGTCTTTCTTCACACTTCTAAACATTCTTCATCCATCTCTAGCACTTGTAATCAATCAAATTCATTGTATTATAATATATTCTAACCTAAAACAACTCTAGACAAGCCATTTACTGCCTCAAATCAATTGTTGTGGGTTCTTATCCCATTTGGGACAAAATTTCAACAAGTCTTTCTTTACGGTTTTAAACAATCTTCAACCATCTCTAGCACGTGTAATCACTCATATTCATTGTATTTTAACATATTCTAACCCAAAATAATTTTTCACAAGCCATTTACTGCCTCAAAGCAATTGTTGTGGGTTCTTATCCCATTTGGGCCCAAATTTCAACAAGTCTTTCTTCACACTTCTAAACATTCTTCATCCATCTCTAGCACTTGTAATCAATCAAATTAATTGTATTATAACATATTTTAACCTAAAACAACTCTAGACAAGCCATTTACTGCCTCAAAGCAATTGTTGTGGGTTCTTATCCCATTTGGGACAAAATTTCAACAAGTCTTTCTTCACGGTTTTAAACAATCTTCAACCATCTCTAGCACGTGTAATCACTCATATTCATTGTATTTTAACATATTCTAACCCAAAATAATTTTTCACAAGCCATTTACTGTCTCAAAGCAATGGTTGTGGGTTCTTATCCCATTTGGGACAAAATTTCAACAAGTCTTTCTTCACGGTTTTAAACAATCTTCATCCATCTCTAGCACGTGTAATCACTCATATTTATTGTATTTTAACATATTCTAACCCAAAATAACTTTGCACAAGCCATTTCCTGTCTCAAAGCAATGGTTGTGGGTTTTTATCCCATTTGGGCCTAAATTTCAACAAGTCTTTCTTCACACTTCTAAACATTATTCATCCATCTCTAGCACTTGTAATCAATCAAATTTGATGTATTATAACATATTCTAACTTAAAAAAACTTTAGACAAGCCATTTACTGCCTCAAAGCAATGGTTGTGGGTTCTTATCCCATTTGGGACCAAATTTCAACAAGTCTTTTTTCACGGTTTTAAACAATCTTCATCCATCTCTAGCACGTGTAATCACTCATATTCATTGTATTTTAACATATTCTAACCCAAAAGAACTTTCCACAAGCCATTTACTGCCTTAAAGCAATGGTTGTGAGTTCTTATCCCATTTGGGCCCAAATTTTAACAAGTCTTTCTTTACACTTCTAAACTTTCTTCATCCATCTCTAGCACTTGTAATCAATCAAATTCATTGTATTATAACATATTCTCACTTCAAATAACTTTATAAAAGCCGATTATTGCCTCAAAGCAATGGTTGTAGGTTCTTATCCCATTTGGGACCAAATTTCAACATGTCTTTCTTCACACTTCTAAACATTCTTCATCCATCTCTAGCACTTGTAATCAATCAAATTCATTGTATTATAATATATTCTAACCTAAAACAACTCTAGACAAGCCATTTACTGCCTCAAATCAATTGTTGTGGGTTCTTATCCCATTTGGGACAAAATTTCAACAAGTCTTTCTTTACGGTTTTAAACAATCTTCAACCATCTCTAGCACGTGTAATCACTCATATTCATTGTATTTTAACATATTCTAACCCAAAATAATTTTTCACAAGCCATTTACTGCCTCAAAGCAATTGTTGTGGGTTCTTATCCCATTTGGGCCCAAATTTCAACAAGTCTTTCTTCACACTTCTAAACATTCTTCATCCATCTCTAGCACTTGTAATCAATCAAATTAATTGTATTATAACATATTTTAACCTAAAACAACTCTAGACAAGCCATTTACTGCCTCAAAGCAATTGTTGTGGGTTCTTATCCCATTTGGGACAAAATTTCAACAAGTCTTTCTTCACGGTTTTAAACAATCTTCAACCATCTCTAGCACGTGTAATCACTCATATTCATTGTATTTTAACATATTCTAACCCAAAATAAATTTTCACAAGCCATTTACTGTCTCAAAGCAATGGTTGTGGGTTCTTATCCCATTTGGGACAAAATTTCAACAAGTCTTTCTTCACGGTTTTAAACAATCTTCATCCATCTCTAGCACGTGTAATCACTCATATTTATTGTATTTTAACATATTCTAACCCAAAATAACTTTGCACAAGCCATTTCCTGTCTCAAAGCAATGGTTGTGGGTTTTTATCCCATTTGGGCCTAAATTTCAACAAGTCTTTCTTCACACTTCTAAACATTATTCATCCATCTCTAGCACTTGTAATCAATCAAATTTGATGTATTATAACATATTCTAACTTAAAACAACTTTAGACAAGCCATTTACTGCCTCAAAGCAATGGTTGTGGGTTCTTATCCCATTTGGGACCAAATTTCAACAAGTCTTTCTTCACGGTTTTAAACAATCTTCATCCATCTCTAGCACGTGTAATCACTCATATTCATTGTATTTTAACATATTCTAACCCAAAATAACTTTCCACAAGCCATTTACTGCCTTAAAGCAATGGTTGTGAGTTCTTATCCCATTTGGGCCCAAATTTTAACAAGTCTTTCTTTACACTTCTAAACATTCTTCATCCATCTCTAGCACTTGTAATCAATCAAATTCATTGTATTATAACATATTCTCACTTCAAATAACTTTATAAAAGCCGATTATTGCCTCAAAGCAATGGTTGTAGGTTCTTATCCCATTTGGGACCAAATTTCAACATGTCTTTCTTCACACTTCTAAACATTCTTCATCCATCTCTAGCACTTGTAATCAATCAAATTCATTGTATTATAATATATTCTAACCTAAAACAACTCTAGACAAGCCATTTACTGCCTCAAATCAATTGTTGTGGGTTCTTATCCCATTTGGGACAAAATTTCAACAAGTCTTTCTTTACGGTTTTAAACAATCTTCAACCATCTCTAGCACGTGTAATCACTCATATTTATTGTATTTTAACATATTCTAACCCAAAATAATTTTTCACAAGCCATTTACTGCCTCAAAGCAATTGTTGTGGGTTCTTATCCCATTTGGGCCCAAATTTCAACAAGTCTTTCTTCACACTTCTAAACATTCTTCATCCATCTCTAGCAGTTGTAATCAATCAAATTCATTGTATTATAACATATTTTAACCTAAAACAACTCTAGACAAGCCATTTACTGCCTCAAAGCAATTGTTGTGGGTTCTTATCCCATTTGGGACAAAATTTCAACAAGTCTTTCTTCACGGTTTTAAACAATCTTCAACCATCTCTAGCACGTGTAATCACTCATATTCATTGTATTTTAACATATTCTAACCCAAAATAAATTTTCACAAGCCATTTACTGTCTCAAAGCAATGGTTGTGGGTTCTTATCCCATTTGGGACAAAATTTCAACAAGTCTTTCTTCACGGTTTTAAACAATCTTCATCCATCTCTAGCACGTGTAATCACTCATATTTATTGTATTTTAACATATTCTAACCCAAAATAACTTTGCACAAGCCATTTCCTGTCGCAAAGCAATGGTTGTGGATTTTTATCCCATTTGGGCCTAAATTTCAACAAGTCTTTCTTCACACTTCTAAACATTATTCATCCATCTCTAGCACTTGTAATCAATCAAATTTGATGTATTATAACATATTCTAACTTAAAACAACTTTAGACAAGCCATTTACTGCCTCAAAGCAATGGTTGTGGGTTCTTATCCCATTTGGGACCAAATTTCAACAAGTCTTTCTTCACGGTTTTAAACAATCTTCATCCATCTCTAGCACGTGTAATCACTCATATTCATTGTATTTTAACATATTCTAACCCAAAATAACTTTCCACAAGCCATTTACTGCCTTAAAGCAATGGTTGTGAGTTCTTATCCCATTTGGGCCCAAATTTTAACAAGTCTTTCTTTACACTTCTAAACATTCTTCATCCATCTCTAGCACTTGTAATCAATCAAATTCATTGTATTATAACATATTCTCACTTCAAATAACTTTATAAAAGCCGATTATTGCCTCAAAGCAATGGTTGTAGGTTCTTATCCTATTTGGGACCAAATTTCAACATGTCTTTCTTCACACTTCTAAACATTCTTCATCCATCTCTAGCACTTGTAATCAATCAAATTCATTGTATTATAACATATTCTAACCTAAAACAACTCTAGACAAGCCATTTACTGCCTCAAAGCAATTGTTGTGGGTTCTTATCCCATTTGGGACAAAATTTCAACAAGTCTTTCTTCACGGTTTTAAACAATCTTCAACCATCTCTAGCATGTGTAATCACTCATATTCATTGTATTTTAACATATTCTAACCCAAAATAATTTTTCACAAGCCATTTACTGCCTCAAAGCAATTGTTGTGGGTTCTTATCCCATTTGGGCCCAAATTTCAACAAGTCCTTCTTCACACTTCTAAACATTCTTCATCCATCTCTAGCACTTGTAATCAATCAAATTCATTGTATTATAACATATTCTAACCTAAAACAACTCTAGACAAGCCATTTACTGCCTCAAAGCAATTGTTGTGGGTTCTTATCCCATTTGGGACAAAATTTCAACAAGTCTTTCTTCACGGTTTTAAACAATCTTGAACCATCTCTAGCACGTGTAATCACTCATATTCATTGTATTTTAACATATTCTAACCCAAAATAATTTTTCACAAGCCATTTACTGTCTCAAAGCAATGGTTGTGGGTTCTTATCCCATTTGGGACAAAATTTCAACAAGTCTTTCTTCACGGTTTTACACAATCTTCATCCATCTCTAGCACGTGTAATCACTCATATTTATTGAATTTTAACATATTCTAACCCAAAATAACTTTGCACAAGCCATTTCCTGTCGCAAAGCAATGGTTGTGGATTTTTATCCCATTTGGGCCTAAATTTCAACAAGTCTTTCTTCACACTTCTAAACATTATTCATCCATCTCTAGCACTTGTAATCAATCAAATTTGATGTATTATAACATATTCTAACTTAAAACAACTTTAGACAAGCCATTTACTGCCTCAAAGCAATGGTTGTGGGTTCTTATCCCATTTGGGACCAAATTTCAACAAGTCTTTCTTCACGGTTTTAAACAATCTTCATCCATCTCTAGCACGTGTACTCACTCATATTCATTGTATTTTAACATATTCTAACCCAAAATAACTTTCCACAAGCCATTTACTGCCTCAAAGCAATGGTTGTGAGTTCTTATCCCATTTGGGCCCAAATTTTAACAAGTCTTTCTTTACACTTCTAAACATTTTTCATCCATCTCTAGCACTTGTAATCAATCAAATTCATTGTATTATAACATATTCTCACTTCAAATAACTTTATAAAAGCCGATTATTGCCTCAAAGCAATGGTTGTAGGTTCTTATCCCATTTGGGACCAAATCTCAACATGTATTTCTTCACACTTCTAAACATTCTTCATCCATCTCTAGCACTTGTAATCAATCAAATTCATTGTATTATAACATATTCTCACTTCAAATAACTTTATAAAATCCGATTACTACCTCAAAGCAATGGTTGTAGGTTCTTATCCCATTTGGCACCAAATTTCAACATGTCTTTTTCACACTTCTAAACATTCTTCATCCATCTCTAGCACTTGTAATCAATCAAATTCATTGTATTATAACATATTATAACCTAAAACAACTCTAGACAAGCCATTTACTGTCTCAAAGCAATTGTTGTGGGTTCTTATCCCATTTGGGACAAAATTTCAACAAGTCTTTCTTCACGGTTTTAAACAATCTTCATCCATCTCTAGCACGTGTAATCACTCATATTTATTGTATTTTAACATATCCTAACCCAAAATAACTTTTCACAAGCCATTTACTGCCACAAAGCAATGGTTGTGGGTTCTTATCCCATTTGGGACCAAATTTCAACAAGTCTTTCTTCACGGTTTTAAACAATCTTCATCCATCTCTAGCACGTGTAATCACTCATATTTATTGTATTTTAACATATTCTAACCCAAAATAACTTTGCACAAGCCATTTCCTGCCTCAAAGCAAAGGGTGTGGGTTTTTATCCCATTTGGGTCTAAATTTCAACAAGTCTTTCTTCACACTTCTAAGCATTCTTCATCCATCTCTAGCACTTGTAATCAATCAAATTTATTGTATTATAACATATTCTAACTTAAAACAACTCTAGACAAGCCATTTACTGCCACAAACCAATAGTTGTGGGTTCTTATCCCATTTGGGACCAAATTTCAACAAATCTTCCTTCACGGTTTTAAACAATCTTCATCCATCTCTAGCACGTGTAATCACTCATATTCATTGTATTTTAACATATTCTAACCCACAATAACTTTGCACAAGCCATTTACTGCCTCAAAGCAATGGTTGTGGGTTCTTATCCCATTTGGGCCCAAATTTTAACAAGTCTTTCTTTACACTTCTAAACATTCTTCATCCATCTCTAACACTTGTAATCAATCAAATTTATTGTATTATAACATATTCTCACTTCAAATAACTTTATAAAAGACGATTATTGCCTCAAAGCAATGGTTGTAGGTTCTTATCCCATTTGGGACCAAATTTCAACATGTATTTCTTCACACTTCTAAACATTCTTCATCCATCTCTAGCACTTGTAATCAATCAAATTCATTGTATTATAACATATTCTAACCTAAAACATCTCTAGACAAGTCATTTACTGCCTCAAAGCAATTGTTGTGGGTTCTTATCCAATTTGGGACAAAATTTCAACAAGTCTTTTTTCACGGTTTTAAACAATCTTCATCCATCTCTAGCACGTGTAATCACTCATATTTATTGTATTTTAACATATTCTAACCCAAAATAACTTTGCCCAAGCCATTTCCTGCCTCAAAGCAAAGGGTGTGGGTTTTTATCCCATTTGGGCCTAAATTTCAACAAGTCTTTCTTCACACTTCTAAGCATTCTTCATCCATCTCTAGCACTTGTAATCAATCAAATTTATTGTATTATAACATATTCTAACTTAAAATAACTCTAGACAAGCCATTTACTGCCACAAAGCAATGGTTGTGGGTTCTTATCCCATTTGGGACCAAATTTCAACAAGTCTTTCTTCACGGTTTTAAACAATCTTCATCCATCTCTAGCACGTGTAATCACTCATATTCATTGTATTTTAACATATTCTAACCCACAATAACTTTGCACAAGCCATTTACTGCCTCAAAGCAATGGTTGTGGGTTCTTATCCCATTTGGACCCAAATTTTAACAAGTCTTTCTTTACACTTCTAAACATTCTTCATCCATCTCTAACACTTGTAATCAATCAAATTCATTGTATTATAACATATTCTCACTTCAGATAACTTTATAAAAGCTGATTATTGCCTCAAAGCAATGGTTGTAGGTTCTTATCCCATTTGGGACCAAATTTCAACATGTATTTCTTCACACTTCTAAACATTCTTCATCCATCTCTAGCACTTGTAATCAATCAAATTCATTGTATTATAACATATTCGCACTTCAAATAACTTTATAAAAGCCCATTATTGCCTCAAAGCAATGGTTGTAGGTTCTTATCCCATTTGGGACCAAATTTCAACATGTATTTCTTCACACTTCTAAACATTCTTCATCCATCTCTAGCACTTGTAATCAATCAAATTCATTGTATTATAACATATTCTAACCTAACACAACTCTAGACAAGCCATTTACTGCCTCAAAGCAATTGTTGTGGGTTCTTATCCCATTTGGGACAAAATTTCAACAAGTCTTTCTTCACGGTTTTAAACAATCTTCAACCATCTCTAGCACGTGTAATCACTCATATTCATTGTATTTTAACATATTCTAACCCAAAATAAATTTTCACAAGCCATTTACTGTCTCAAAGCAATGGTTGTGGGTTCTTATCCCATTTGGGACAAAATTTCAACAAGTCTTTCTTCACGGTTTTAAACAATCTTCATCCATCTCTAGCACGTGTAATCACTCATATTTATTGTATTTTAACATATTCTAACCCAAAATAACTTTGCACAAGCCATTTCCTGTCTCAAAGCAATGGTTCTGGGTTTTTATCCCATTTGGGCCTAAATTTCAACAAGTCTTTCTTCACACTTCTAAACATTATTCATCCATCTCTAGCACTTGTAATCAATCAAATTTGATGTATTATAACATATTCTAACTTAAAACAATTTTAGACAAGCCATTTATTGCCTCAAAACAATGGTTGTGAGTTCTTATCCCATTTGGGCCCAAATTTCAACATGTCTTTCTTCACACTTCTAAACATTCTTCATCCATCTCTAGCACTTGTAATCAATCAAATTCATTGTATTATAACATATTCTAACCTAAAACAACTCTAGACAAGCCATTTACTGCCTCAAAGCAATTGTTGTGGGTTCTTATCCCATTTGGGACAAAATTTCAACAAGTCTTTCTTCACGGTTTTAAACAATCTTCAACCATCTCTAGCACGTGTAATCACTCATATTCATTGTATTTTAACATATTCTAACCCAAAATAATTTTTCACAAGCCATTTACTGCCTCAAAGCAATTGTTGTGGGTTCTTATCCCATTTGGGCCCAAATTTCCACAAGTCTTTCTTCACACTTCTAAACATTCTTCATCCATCTCTAGCACTTGTAATCAATCAAATTCATTGTATTATAACATATTCTCACTTCAAATAACTTTATAAAAGCCGATTATTGCCTCAAAGCAATGGTTGTAGGTTCTTATCCCATTTGGGACCAAATTTCAACATGTATTTCTTCACACTTCTAAACATTCTTCATCCATCTCTAGCACTTGTAATCAATCAAATTCATTGTATTATAACATATTCTAACCTAAAACAACTCTAGACAAGTCATTTACTACCTCAAAGCAATTGTTGTGGGTTCTTATCCAATTTGGGACAAAATTTCAACAAGTCTTTCTTCACGGTTTTAAACAATCTTCATCCATCTCTAGCACGTGTAATCACTCATATTCATTGTATTTTAACATATTCTAACCCACAATAACTTTGCACAAGCCATTTACTGCCTCAAAGCAATGGTTGTGGGTTCTTATCCCATTTGGACCCAAATTTTAACAAGTCTTTCTTTACACTTCTAAACATTCTTCATCCATCTCTAACACTTGTAATCAATCAAATTCATTGTATTATAACATATTCTCACTTCAGATAACTTTATAAAAGCCGATTATTGCCTCAAAGCAATGGTTGTAGGTTCTTATCCCATTTGGGACCAAATTTCAACATGTATTTCTTCACACTTCTAAACATTCTTCATCCATCTCTAGCACTTGTAATCAATAAAATTCATTGTATTATAACATATTCTCACTTCAAATAACTTTATAAAAGCCCATTATTGCCTCAAAGCAATGGTTGTAGGTTCTTATCCCATTTGGGACCAAATTTCAACATGTATTTCTTCACACTTCTAAACATTCTTCATCCATCTCTAGCACTTGTAATCAATCAAATTCATTGTATTATAACATATTCTAACCTAACACAACTCTAGACAAGCCATTTACTGCCTCAAAGCAATTGTTGTGGGTTCTTATCCCATTTGGGATAAAATTTCAACAAGTCTTTCTTCACGGTTTTAAACAATCTTCAACCATCTCTAGCACGTGTAATCACTCATATTCATTGTATTTTAACATATTCTAACCCAAAATAAATTTTCACAAGCCATTTACTGTCTCAAAGCAATGGTTGTGGGTTCTTATCCCATTTGGGACAAAATTTCAACAAGTCTTTCTTCACGGTTTTAAACAATCTTCATCCATCTCTAGCACGTGTAATCACTCATATTTATTGTATTTTAACATATTCTAACCCAAAATAATTTTGCACAAGCCATTTCCTGTCTCAAAGCAATGGTTCTGGGTTTTTATCCCATTTGGGCCTAAATTTCAACAAGTCTTTCTTCACACTTCTAAACATTATTCATCCATCTCTAGCACTTGTAATCAATCAAATTTGATGTATTATAACATATTCTAACTTAAAACAACTTTAGACAAGCCATTTATTGCCTCAAAGCAATGGTTGTGAGTTCTTATCCCATTTGGGCCCAAATTTCAACATGTCTTTCTTCACACTTCTAAACATTCTTCATCCATCTCTAGCACTTGTAATCAATCAAATTCATTGTATTATAACATATTCTAACCTAAAACAACTCTAGACAAGCCATTTACTGCCTCAAAGCAATTGTTGTGGGTTCTTATCCCATTTGGGACAAAATTTCAACAAGTCTTTCTTCACGGTTTTAAACAATCTTCAACCATCTCTAGCACGTGTAATCACTCATATTCATTGTATTTTAACATATTCTAACCCAAAATAATTTTTCACAAGCCATTTACTGCCTCAAAGCAATTGTTGTGGGTTCTTATCCCATTTGGGCCCAAATTTCAACAAGTCTTTCTTCACACTTCTAAACATTCTTCATCCATCTCTAGCACTTGTAATCAATCAAATTCATTGTATTATAACATATTCTAACCTAAAACAACTCTAGACAAGCCATTTACTGCCTCAAAGCAATTGTTGTGGGTTCTTATCCCATTTGGGACAAAATTTCAACAAGTCTTTCTTCACGGTTTTAAACAATCTTCAACCATCTCTAGCACGTGTAATCACTCATATTCATTGTATTTTAACATATTCTAACCCAAAATAATTTTTCACAAGCCATTTACTGTCTCAAAGCAATGGTTGTGGGTTCTTATCCCATTTGGGACAAAATTTCAACAAGTCTTTCTTCACGGTTTTAAACAATCTTCATCCATCTCTAGCACGTGTAATCACTCATATTTATTGAATTTTAACATATTCTAACCCAAAATAACTTTGCACAAGCCATTTCCTGTCGCAAAGCAATGGTTGTGGATTTTTATCCCATTTGGGCCTAAATTTCAACAAGTCTTTCTTCACACTTCTAAACATTATTCATCCATCTCTAGCACTTGTAATCAATCAAATTTGTTGTATTATAACATATTCTAACTTAAAACAACTTTAGACAAGCCATTTACTGCCTCAAAGCAATGGTTGTGGGTTCTTATCCCATTTGGGACCAAATTTCAACAAGTCTTTCTTCACGGTTTTAAACAATCTTCATCCATCTCTAGCACGTGTACTCACTCATATTCATTGTATTTTAACATATTCTAACCCAAAATAACTTTCCACAAGCCATTTACTGCCTCAAAGCAATGGTTGTGAGTTCTTATCCCATTTGGGCCCAAATTTTAACAAGTCTTTCTTTACACTTCTAAACATTCTTCATCCATCTCTAGCACTTGTAATCAATCAAATTCATTGTATTATAACATATTCTCACTTCAAATAACTTTATAAAAGCCGATTATTGCCTCAAAGCAATTGTTGTAGGTTCTTATCCCATTTGGGACCAAATTTCAACATGTATTTCTTCACACTTCTAAACATTCTTCATCCATCTCTAGCACTTGTAATCAATCAAATTCATTGTATTATAACATATTCTAACCTAAAACAACTCTAGACAAGTCATTTACTACCTCAAAGCAATTGTTGTGGGTTCTTATCCAATTTGGGACAAAATTTCAACAAGTCTTTTTTCACGGTTTTAAACAATCTTCATCCTTCTCTAGCACGTGTAATCACTCATATTTATTGTATTTTAACATATTCTAACCCAAAATAACTTTGCCCAAGCCATTTCCTGCCTCAAAGCAAAGGGTGTGGGTTTTTATCCCATTTGGGCCTAAATTTCAACAAGTCTTTCTTCACACTTCTAAGCATTCTTCATCCATCTCTAGCACTTGTAATCAATCAAATTTAATTCTATTATAACATATTCTAACTTAAAATAACTCTAGACAAGCCATTTACTGCCACAAAGCAATGGTTGTGGGTTCTTATCCCATTTGGGACCAAATTTCAACAAGTCTTTCTTCACGGTTTTAAACAATCTTCATCCATCTCTAGCACGTGTAATCACTCATATTCATTGTATTTTAACATATTCTAACCCACAATAACTTTGCACAAGCCATTTACTGCCTCAAAGCAATGGTTGTGGGTTCTTATCCCATTTGGGCCCAAATTTTAACAAGTCTTTCTTTACACTTCTAAACATTCTTCATCCATCTCTAACACTTGTAATCAATCAAATTCATTGTATTATAACATATTCTCACTTCAAATAACTTTATAAAAGCCGATTATTGCCTCAAAGCAATGGTTGTAGGTTCTTATCCCATTTGGGACCAAATTTCAACATGTATTTCTTTACACTTCTAAACATTCTTCATCCATCTCTAGCACTTGTAATCAATAAAATTCATTGTATTATAACATATTCTCACTTCAAATAACTTTATAAAAGCCGATTATTGCCTCAAAGCAATGGTTGTAGGTTCTTATCCCATTTGGGACCAAATTTCAACATGTATTTCTTCACACTTCTAAACATTCTTCATCCATCTCTAGCACTTGTAATCAATCAAATTCATTGTATTATAACATATTCTAACCTAACACAACTCTAGACAAGCCATTTACTGCCTCAAAGCAATTGTTGTGGGTTCTTATCCCATTTGGGACAAAATTTCAACAAGTCTTTCTTCACGCTTCTAAACATTCTTCATCCATCTCTAGCACGTGTAATCACTCATATTCATTGTAATTTAACATATTCTAACCCAAAATAACTTTGTACAAGCCATTTACTGCCTCAAAGCAATGGTTATGGGTTCTTTTCCCATTTGGACCCAAATTTCAACAAGTCTTTCTTCAAACTTCTAAACATTCTTCATCCATCTCTAGCACTTGTAATCAATCAAATTCATTGTATTATAACATATTCTAACTTAAAACAACTCTAGACAAGCCATTTACTGCCTCAAAGCAATGGTTGTGGGTTCTTCTCACATTTGGGACCAAATTTCAACAAGTCTTTCTTTACGGTTTTAAACAATCTTCATCCATCTCTAGCACGTGTAATCACTCATATCCATTGTATTTTAACATATTCTAACCCAAAATAACTTTGCACAAGCCATTTACTGCCTCAAAGCATTGGTTGTGGGTTCTTATCCCATTTGGGGCCAAATTTCAACATGTCTTTCTTCACGCTTCTAAACAATCTTCATCCATCTTTAGCACGTGTAATCACTCATATTCATTGTAATTTAACATATTCTAACCCAAAATAACTTTGTACAAGCCATTTACTGCCTCAAAGCAATGGTTATGGGTTCTTTTCCCATTTGGGCCCAAATTTCAACAAGTATTTCTTCACGGTTTTAAACAATCTTCATCCATCTCTAGCACGTGTAATCACTCATATCCATTGTATTTTAACATATTCTAACCCAAAATAACTTTGCACAAGCCATTTACTGTCTCAAAGCATTGGTTGTGGGTTCTTATCCCATTTGGGGCCAAATTTCAACATGTCTTTCTTCACGGTTTTAAACAATCTTCATCCATCTCTGGCACGTGTAATCACTCATATTTATTGTATTTTAACTTAAAATAACTTTTTAAAAGCCGAATAGTGCCTCAAAACAATGGTTGTAGGTTCTTATCCCTTTTGGGACCAAATTTCAACAAGTCTTTCTTCACACTTCTAAACATTCTTCATCCATCTCTAGCACTTGTAATCAATCAAATTCATTATATTATAACATATTCTAACCCAAAATAACTTTTTATAAGCCATTTACTGCCTCAAAGCAATGGTTGTGGGTTCTTATCCCATTTGGGACCAAATTTCAACAAGTCTTTCTTCACACTTCTAAACATTCTTCATCCATCTCTAGCACTTCTAATCTATCAAATTCACTGTATTATAACATATTCTCACTTCAAATAACTTTATAAAAGCCGATTACTGCCTCAAAGCAATGGTTGTAGGTTCTTATCCCATTTGGGACCAAATTTCAACAAGTCTTTCTTTACACTTCTAAATATTGTTCATCCATCGCTAGCACTTGTAATCAATCAAATTAATTGTATTATAACATATTATAAAATAAAACAACTCTAGACAAGCCATTTACTGTCTCAAAGCAATGGTTGTGGGTTCTTATCCCACTTGGGACCAAATTTCAACAAGTCTTTCTTCATGATTCTAAACATTCTTCATCCATCTCTAGCACGTGTAATCACTCATATTCATTGTAATTTAACATATTCTAACCCAAAATAACTTTGTACAAGCCATTTACTGCCTCAAAGCAATGGTTATGGGTTCTTTTCCCATTTGGACCCAAATTTCAACAAGTCTTTCTTCAAACTTCTAAACATTCTTCATCCATCTCTAGCACTTGTAATCAATCAAATTCATTGTATTATAACATATTCTAACATAAAACAACTCTAGACAAGCCATTTACTGCCTCAAAGCAATGGTTGTGGGTTCTTCTCACATTTGGGACCAAATTTCAACAAGTCTTTCTTTACGGTTTTAAACAATCTTCATCCATCTCTAGCACGTGTAATCACTCATATCCATTATATTTTAACATATTCTAACCCAAAATAACTTTGCACAAGCCATTTACTGCCTCAAAGCATTGGTTGTGGGTTCTTATCCCATTTGGGGCCAAATTTCAACATGTCTTTCTTCACGCTTCTAAACAATCTTCATCCATCTTTAGCACGTGTAATCACTCATATTCATTGTAATTTAACATATTCTAACCCAAAATAACTTTGTACAAACCATTTACTGCCTCAAAGCAATGGTTATGGGTTCTTTTCCCATTTGGGCCCAAATTTCAACAAGTATTTCTTCACGGTTTTAAACAATCTTCATCCATCTCTAGCACGTGTAATCACTCATATTCATTGTATTTTAACATATTCTAACCCAAAATAACTTTGCACAAGCCATTTACTGCCTCAAAGCAATGTTTGTGGGTTCTTATCCCATTTGGGCCCAAATTTTAACAAGTCTTTCTTCACACTTCTAAACATTCTTCATCCATCTCTAGCACTTGTAATCAATCAAATTCATTGAATTATAACATATTCTCACTTCAAATAACTTTATAAAAGCCGATTACTGCCTCAAAGCAATGGTTGTAGGTTCTTATCCCATTTGGGACCAAATTTCAACATTTCTTTTTCACACTTCTAAACATTCTTCATCCATCTCTAGCACTTGTAATCAATCAAATTCATTGTATTATAACATATTGTAACCTAAAACAACTCTAGACAAGCCATTTACTGCCTCAAAGCAATGGTTGTGGGTTCTTATCCCATTTGGGGCCAAATTTCAACAAGTCTTTCTTCACGGTTTTAAACAATCTTCATCCATCTCTAGCACGTGTAATCACTCATATTTATTGTATTTTAACATATTCTAACCGAAAATAACTTTTCACAAGCCATTTCCTGCCTCAAAGCAATGGTTGTGGGTTTTTATCCCATTTGGGCCCAAATTTTAACAAGTCTATCTTTACACTTCTAAACATTCTTCATCCATCTTTAGCACTTGTAATCAATCAAATTCATTCTATTATAACATATTCTAACTTAAAAAAACTCTAGACAAGCCATTTACTGCCTCAAAGCAATGGCTGTGGGTTCTTCTCCCATTTGGGACAAATTTCAACAAGTCTTTCTTCACGGTTTTAAACAATCTTCATCCATCTTTAGCACGTGTAATCACTCATATTCATTGTACTTTAACATATTCTAACCCAAAATAACTTTGCACAAGCCATTTACTGCCTCAAAGCAATAGTTGTGGGTTCTTATCCCATTTGGGCCCAAATTTCAACAAGTCTTTCTTCACACTTCTAAGCATTCTTCATCCATCTCTAGCACTTCTAATCTATCAAATTCACTGTATTATAACATATTCTCACTTCAAATAACTTTATAAAAGCCGATTACTGCCTCAAAGCAATGGTTGTAATGGGACCAAATTTCAACAAGTCTTTCTTCACACTTCTAAATATTCTTCATCCATCGCTAGCACTTTTAATCAATCAAATTCATTGTATTATAACATATTATAACCTAAAACAACTCTAGACAAGCCATTTACTATCTCAAAGCAATGGTTGTGGGTTCTTATCCCACTTGGGACCAAATTTCAACAAGTCTTTCTTCACGCTTCTAAACATTCTTCATCCATCTCTAGCACGTGTAATCACTCATATTCATTGTAATTTAACATATTCTAACCCAAAATAACTTTGTACAAGCCATTTACTGCCTCAAAGCAATGGTTATGGGTTCTTTTCCCATTTGGGCCCAAATTTCAACAAGTATTTCTTCACAGTTCTAAACATTCTTCATCCATCTCTAGCACTTGTAATCAATCAAATTCATTGTATTATAACATATTCTCACTTAAAATAACTTTTTAAAAGCCGAATAGTGCCTCAAAACAATGGTTGTAGGTTCTTATCCCTTTTGGGACCAAATTTCAACAAGTCTTTCTTCACACTTCTAAACATTCTTCATCCATCTCTAGCACTTGTAATCAATCAAATTCATTATATTATAACATATTCTAACCCAAAATAACTTTTTATAAGCCATTTACTGCCTCAAAGCAATGGTTGTGGGTTCTTATCCCATTTGGGACCAAATTTCAACAAGTCTTTCTTCACACTTCTAAACATTCTTCATCCATCTCTAGCACTTGTAATCAATCAAATTCATTGTATTATAACATATTCTAACATAAAACAACTCTAGACAAGCCATTTACTGCCTCAAAGCAATGGTTGTGGGTTCTTCTCCCATTTGGGACCAAATTTCAACAAGTCTTTCTTCACGGTTTTAAACAATCTTCATCCATCTCTAGCACGTGTAATCACTCATATTCATTGTATTTTATCATATTCTAACCTAAAATAACTTTGCACAAGCCATTTACTGCCTCAAAGCAATGGTAGTGGGTTCTTATCCCATTTGTTCCCAAATTTCGACAAGTCTTTCTTCACACTTTTAAACATTCTTAATCCATCTCTAGCACTTGTAATCAATCAAATTCACTGTATTATAACATATTCACACTTCAAATAACTTTATAAAAGCCCATTACTGCCTCAAAGCAATGGTAGTAGGTTCTTATCCCATTTGGGACCAAATTTCAACAAGTCTTTCTTCACACTTCTAAATATTCTTCATCCATCGCTAGCACTTGTAATCAATCAAATTCATTGTATTATAATATATTCTAACCTGAAACAATTCTAGACAAGCCATTTACTGTCTTAAAGCAATGGTTGTGGGTTCTTATCCCATTTGGGACCAAATTTCAACAAGTCTTTCTTCACGCTTCTAAACATTTTTCATCCATCTCTAGCACTTATAATCAATCAAATTCATTGTATTATAATATATTCGAACCCAAAATAAATTTATACAAGTCATTTACTGCCTCAAAACAATGGTTGTCGGTTCTTATCCCATTTTGGACAAAATTCCAATAAGTCTTTGTTCACACTTCAAAACATTCTTCATCTATCTCTAGCACTTGTAGTCAATCAAATTCATTATATTATAACATATTATAACTTAAAACATTTCTAGACAAGCCATTTATTGCCTCAAAGCAATGGTTATGGGTTCTTATCCCATTTGGGCCCAATTTTCAACAAGTCTTTCTTCACACTTCTAAACATTCTTCATCCATCTCTAGCACTTGTAATCAATCAAATTCATTGTATTATAACATATTCTCACTTCAAATAACTTTATATAAGCCGATTACTGTCTCAAAGCAATGGTTGTAGGTTCTTATCCTATTTGGAACCAATTTCAACAAGTCTTTTTCACAATTCTAAATATTCTTCATCCATCGCTAGCACTTGTAATCAATCAAATTCATTGTATTATAACATATTCTAACCTGAAACAACTCTAGACAAGCCATTTACTGTCTCAAAGCAATGGTTGTGGGTTCTTATCCCATTTGGGACCAAATTTCAACAAGTCTTTCTTCATGCTTCTAAACATTCTTCATCCATATTTACCATATGTAATTACTCATATTCATTGTAATCTAACATATTCTTACCCAAAATAACTTTGTACAAGCCATTTACTGCCTCAAAGCAATTGTTATGGGTTCTTTTCCCATTTGGGTCCAAATTTCAACAAGTCTTTCTTCACACTTCTCAACATTCTTCATCCATCTCTAGCACTTGTAATCAATCAAATTAATTGTATTATAACATATTATAAAATAAAACAACTCTAGACAAGCCATTTACTGTCTCAAAGCAATGGTTGTGGGTTCTTATCCCACTTGGGACCAAATTTCAACAAGTCTTTCTTCATGATTCTAAACATTCTTCATCCATCTCTAGCACGTGTAATCACTCATATTCATTGTAATTTAACATATTCTAACCCAAAATAACTTTGTACAAGCCATTTACTGCCTCAAAGCAATGGTTATGGGTTCTTTTCCCATTTGGACCCAAATTTCAACAAGTCTTTCTTCAAACTTCTAAACATTCTTCATCCATCTCTAGCACTTGTAATCAATCAAATTCATTGTATTATAACATATTCTAACATAAAACAACTCTAGACAAGCCATTTACTGCCTCAAAGCAATGGTTGTGGGTTCTTCTCACATTTGGGACCAAATTTCAACAAGTCTTTCTTTACGGTTTTAAACAATCTTCATCCATCTCTAGCACGTGTAATCACTCATATCCATTATATTTTAACATATTCTAACCCAAAATAACTTTGCACAAGCCATTTACTGCCTCAAAGCATTGGTTGTGGGTTCTTATCCCATTTGGGGCCAAATTTCAACATGTCTTTCTTCACGCTTCTAAACAATCTTCATCCATCTTTAGCACGTGTAATCACTCATATTCATTGTAATTTAACATATTCTAACCCAAAATAACTTTGTACAAACCATTTACTGCCTCAAAGCAATGGTTATGGGTTCTTTTCCCATTTGGGCCCAAATTTCAACAAGTATTTCTTCACGGTTTTAAACAATCTTCATCCATCTCTAGCACGTGTAATCACTCATATTCATTGTATTTTAACATATTCTAACCCAAAATAACTTTGCACAAGCCATTTACTGCCTCAAAGCAATGGTTGTGGGTTCTTATCCCATTTGGGCCCAAATTTTAACAAGTCTTTCTTCACACTTCTAAACATTCTTCATCCATCTCTAGCACTTGTAATCAATCAAATTCATTGAATTATAACATATTCTCACTTCAAATAACTTTATAAAAGCCGATTACTGCCTCAAAGCAATGGTTGTAGGTTCTTATCCCATTTGGGACCAAATTTCAACATTTCTTTTTCACACTTCTAAACATTCTTCATCCATCTCTAGCACTTGTAATCAATCAAATTCATTGTATTATAACATATTGTAACCTAAAACAACTCTAGACAAGCCATTTACTGCCTCAAAGCAATGGTTGTGGGTTCTTATCCCATTTGGGGCCAAATTTCAACAAGTCTTTCTTCACGGTTTTAAACAATCTTCATCCATCTCTAGCACGTGTAATCACTCATATTTATTGTATTTTAACATATTCTAACCGAAAATAACTTTTCACAAGCCATTTCCTGCCTCAAAGCAATGGTTGTGGGTTTTTATCCCATTTGGGCCCAAATTTTAACAAGTCTATCTTTACACTTCTAAACATTCTTCATCCATCTTTAGCACTTGTAATCAATCAAATTCATTCTATTATAACATATTCTAACTTAAAAAAACTCTAGACAAGCCATTTACTGCCTCAAAGCAATGGCTGTGGGTTCTTCTCCCATTTGGGACAAATTTCAACAAGTCTTTCTTCACGGTTTTAAACAATCTTCATCCATCTTTAGCACGTGTAATCACTCATATTCATTGTACTTTAACATATTCTAACCCAAAATAACTTTGCACAAGCCATTTACTGCCTCAAAGCAATAGTTGTGGGTTCTTATCCCATTTGGGCCCAAATTTCAACAAGTCTTTCTTCACACTTCTAAGCATTCTTCATCCATCTCTAGCACTTCTAATCTATCAAATTCACTGTATTATAACATATTCTCACTTCAAATAACTTTATAAAAGCCGATTACTGCCTCAAAGCAATGGTTGTAATGGGACCAAATTTCAACAAGTCTTTCTTCACACTTCTAAATATTCTTCATCCATCGCTAGCACTTTTAATCAATCAAATTCATTGTATTATAACATATTATAACCTAAAACAACTCTAGACAAGCCATTTACTATCTCAAAGCAATGGTTGTGGGTTCTTATCCCACTTGGGACCAAATTTCAACAAGTCTTTCTTCACGCTTCTAAACATTCTTCATCCATCTCTAGCACGTGTAATCACTCATATTCATTGTAATTTAACATATTCTAACCCAAAATAACTTTGTACAAGCCATTTACTGCCTCAAAGCAATGGTTATGGGTTCTTTTCCCATTTGGGCCCAAATTTCAACAAGTATTTCTTCACAGTTCTAAACATTCTTCATCCATCTCTAGCACTTGTAATCAATCAAATTCATTGTATTATAACATATTCTCACTTAAAATAACTTTTTAAAAGCCGAATAGTGCCTCAAAACAATGGTTGTAGGTTCTTATCCCTTTTGGGACCAAATTTCAACAAGTCTTTCTTCACACTTCTAAACATTCTTCATCCATCTCTAGCACTTGTAATCAATCAAATTCATTATATTATAACATATTCTAACCCAAAATAACTTTTTATAAGCCATTTACTGCCTCAAAGCAATGGTTGTGGGTTCTTATCCCATTTGGGACCAAATTTCAACAAGTCTTTCTTCACACTTCTAAACATTCTTCATCCATCTCTAGCACTTGTAATCAATCAAATTCATTGTATTATAACATATTCTAACATAAAACAACTCTAGACAAGCCATTTACTGCCTCAAAGCAATGGTTGTGGGTTCTTCTCCCATTTGGGACCAAATTTCAACAAGTCTTTCTTCACGGTTTTAAACAATCTTCATCCATCTCTAGCACGTGTAATCACTCATATTCATTGTATTTTATCATATTCTAACCTAAAATAACTTTGCACAAGCCATTTACTGCCTCAAAGCAATGGTAGTGGGTTCTTATCCCATTTGTTCCCAAATTTCGACAAGTCTTTCTTCACACTTTTAAACATTCTTAATCCATCTCTAGCACTTGTAATCAATCAAATTCACTGTATTATAACATATTCACACTTCAAATAACTTTATAAAAGCCCATTACTGCCTCAAAGCAATGGTTGTAGGTTCTTATCCCATTTGGGACCAAATTTCAACAAGTCTTTCTTCACACTTCTAAATATTCTTCATCCATCGCTAGCACTTGTAATCAATCAAATTCATTGTATTATAATATATTCTAACCTGAAACAATTCTAGACAAGCCATTTACTGTCTTAAAGCAATGGTTGTGGGTTCTTATCCCATTTGGGACCAAATTTCAACAAGTCTTTCTTCACGCTTCTAAACATTTTTCATCCATCTCTAGCACTTATAATCAATCAAATTCATTGTATTATAATATATTCGAACCCAAAATAAATTTATACAAGTCATTTACTGCCTCAAAACAATGGTTGTCGGTTCTTATCCCATTTTGGACAAAATTCCAATAAGTCTTTGTTCACACTTCAAAACATTCTTCATCTATCTCTAGCACTTGTAGTCAATCAAATTCATTATATTATAACATATTATAACCTAAAACATTTCTAGACAAGCCATTTATTGCCTCAAAGCAATGGTTATGGGTTCTTATCCCATTTGGGCCCAATTTTCAACAAGTCTTTCTTCACACTTCTAAACATTCTTCATCCATCTCTAGCACTTGTAATCAATCAAATTCATTGTATTATAATATATTCGAACCCAAAATAAATTTATACAAGTCATTTACTGCCTCAAAACAATGGTTGTCGGTTCTTATCCCATTTTGGACAAAATTCCAATAAGTCTTTGTTCACACTTCAAAACATTCTTCATCTATCTCTAGCACTTGTAGTCAATCAAATTCATTATATTATAACATATTATAACCTAAAACATTTCTAGACAAGCCATTTATTGCCTCAAAGCAATGGTTATGGGTTCTTATCCCATTTGGGCCCAATTTTCAACAAGTCTTTCTTCACACTTCTAAACATTCTTCATCCATCTCTAGCACTTGTAATCAATCAAATTCATTGTATTATAACATATTCTCACTTCAAATAACTTTATATAAGCCGATTACTGTCTCAAAGCAATGGTTGTAGGTTCTTATCCTATTTGGAACCAATTTCAACAAGTCTTTTTCACAATTCTAAATATTCTTCATCCATCGCTAGCACTTGTAATCAATCAAATTCATTGTATTATAACATATTCTAACCTGAAACAACTCTAGAAAAGCCATTTACTGTCTCAAAGCAATGGTTGTGGGTTCTTATCCCATTTGGGACCAAATTTCAACAAGTCTTTCTTCATGCTTCTAAACATTCTTCATCCATATTTACCATATGTAATTACTCATATTCATTGTAATCTAACATATTCTTACCCAAAATAACTTTGTACAAGCCATTTACTGCCTCAAAGCAATTGTTATGGGTTCTTTTCCCATTTGGGTCCAAATTTCAACAAGTCTTTCTTCACACTTCTAAACATTCTTCATCCATCTCTAGCACTTGTAATCAATCAAATTCATTGTATTATAACATATTCTCACTTAAAATAACTTTATAAAAGCCGATTACTGCCTCAAAGCAATGGTTGTAGGTTCTTATCCCTTTTGGGACCAAATTTCAACAAGTCTTTCTTCACACTTCTAAACATTCTTCATCCATCTCTAGCACTTGTAATCAATCAAATTCATTATATTATAACATATTCTAACCCAAAATAACTTTATATAAGCCATTTACTACATCAAAGCAATGGTTCTGGGTTCTTATCCCATTTGGGACCAAATTTCAACAAGTCTTTCTTCACATATCAAAACTTTTTCATCCATCTCTAGCACTTATAATCAATCAAATTCATTGTATTATAATATATTCTAATCCTAAATAACTTTATACAAGCCATTTACTGTCTCTAAGCAATGGTTGTGGGTTCTTATCCCATTTGAGACTAAATTTCAACAAGTCTTTCTTCACACTTCTAAACATTCTTCATCCATATCTTGCACTTGTAATCAATAAAATTCATTGTGTTTTAACATTTTCTCACTTCAAATAACTTTATAAAATTCAATTACTGCCTCAAAGCAATGGTTGAAGGTTCTTATACCATTTGGGACCAAATTTCAACAAGTATTTCTTCACACTTCTAAACATTCTTCATCCATCTCTAGCAATTGTAATCAATCAAATATCTTGTAATGTAACATATCCTAATCCAAAATAACTTTGTACAAGCCATTTACTGCCTCAAAGCAATGGTTAGGGGTTCTTATTACATTTGGGCCCAAATTTCAACAAGTCTTTCTTCACACTTCTAAACATTCTTCATCCATCTCTAGCACCTGTAATCAATCAAATTTATTGTATTATAACATATTCTAACCCAAACTAACTTTATATAAGCCATTTACTACCTCAAAGCAATGGTTATCGGTTCTTATCCCATTTGGGACCAAATTTCAACAAGTGTTTCTTTACACTTCTATATATTCTTTATCCATCTCTAGCACTTATAATCAATCAAATTCATTGTATTATAATATATCATAAACCAAAATAACTTTATACAAGCCATTTACTGCCTGAAAACAATGGTTGTCGGTTCTTATTCCATTTGGGACCAAATTCCAACAAGTCCTTCTTCACACTTCAAAACATTCTTCATCCATCTCTTGTACTTGTAGTCAATCAAATTCATTATATTATAACATATTCTAACCTAAACCAACTCTAGACAAGCCATTTACTACCTTAAAGCAATGGTTGTGGGTTCTTATCCTATTTGGGACCAAATTTTAACAAGTCTTTCTCTAGCACTTTAACAAATTTCAACAAGTATTTCTTCATACTTCTAAACATTTTTCATTAATCTCTAGCACTTGTAATCAATCAAATTCATTGTATTATAACATATTCTAACCTAAAACAGCTCTGGACAAGCCATTTACTGCCTCAAAGCAATGGTTGTGGGTTCTTATCCCATTTGGGACCAAATTTCAACAAGTCTTTCTTCGCACTTCTAAACATTCTTCATCCATCTCTAGCACTTGTAATCAATCAACTTCATTGTATTATAACATAATCTAACCCAAAATAATTTTATACAAGTCATTTACTGCCTCAAAGCAATGGTTGTCGGTTCTTATCCCATTTCGGACCAAATTCCAACAAAACTTTCATCACATTTCAAAACATTCTTCATCCATCTCTAGCACTTGTAATCAATCAAATTCATTGTATTATAACATATTCTAACCCAAAATAACTTTATACAAGCCATTTATTGTCTCAAAGCAATGGTTGTCGGTTCTTATCCCATTTGGGACCAAATTCCAACAAGTCTTTCTTCACTTTTCAAAACATTCTTCATCCATCTCTAGCACTTGTAATCAATCAAATTCAGTGTATTATAACATATTCTAACCCAAAATAACTTTATACAAGCCATTTATTGTCTCAAAGCAATGGTTGTCGGTTCTTATCCCATTTGGGACCAAATTCCAACAAGTCTTTCTTCACTTTTCAAAACATTCTTCATCCATCTCTAGCATTTGTAATCAATCAAATTCATTGTATTATAACATATTCTAACCCAAAATAACTTTATATAAGCCATTTAATGCCTCAAAGCAATGGTTGTGGGTTCTTATTCTATTTGGGACAAAATTTCAACAAGTCTTTCTTCACACTTCTAAACATTCTTTATCCATCTCTAGTACTTGTAATCAATCAAATTCATTGTATTATAATATATTCTAACCCAAAATAACTTTATACAAGCCATTTACTGCCTCAAAGCAATGGTTGTGGGTTCTTATCCCATTTGAGTCCAAATTTCAACAAGTCTTTCTTCACAGTTCTAAACATTATTCATCCATCTCTAGCACTTGTAATCAATCAAATTCATTGTATTATAATATATTCTAACCCAAAATAACTTTATACAACCATTTACTGCCTCAAAGCAATGGTTGTGGGTTCTTATCCTATTTGGGACCAAATTCCAAAAAGTATTTCTTCACATTTCAAAACATTCTTCATGCATCTCTAGCACTTGTAATCAATCAAATTCATTGTATTAAAATATATTCTAATCCAAAATAACTTTATACAAGCCATTTACTGCCTCAAAGCAATGGTTGTGGGTTATTATCTCATTTGGGACCAAATTTCAAAAAGTTTTTCTTCACATTTCTAAACATTCTTCATCCATCTTTAGCACTTGTAATCAATAAAATTCATAGTATTATATCATATTCTAGCCTAAAATAACTTTATACAAACCATTTTTTTCCTCAAAGCAATGGTTGTCGGTTCTTATCCCATTTGGGACCAAATTCCAACAAGTCTTTCTTCACATATCAAAACTTTCTTCATCCATCTCTAGCACTTGTAATCAATCAAATTCATAGTATTATAATATATTCTATCCCAAATAACATTTTTTTTTTTGAACTAACGCTTATTTGAAGGAAGAACAGTTACAGTCCCACAGAGGGGAATTGGTTCACAAGCATAGAAACAGAGAGAGCAGATTTAGCCAAAGCATCTGCATCAACATTGTCTAGGCGTGGAATAAAAACAAAAGAGATAGAGGAAAAGGAAGCTCTTAGACAAGAGATATCAGAGAGGATTCCTTTGATTTCCTTGAGGCAGCCAGCTGAATTGATAAGCTTGATGAGGACTTGGGAGTCCGAGAAGATCTTCAGAGATCGGATAGAATAAAGATGAGCGAGAGAAGCGATGTGAATCAGTGCACTTCTAATCGCTAACGCCTCTGCCGCTAGGGCAGAGAGCACAAAGGACCGTGTAGACGACGTCTTCGAGAGAATCAATCCCGAGGGGTCTTTCAGAATACAACTTGTACCACATCTTCTGACGTTGGCAATCCAGGCGGCATCAACAAAGCAGAGGTGGCAGTCGTAGTGGGGTGTAATAGGCGCAGGTCTGGGAATTTGAGGGGATGAGACAGGTCTGAGCTCCAAAAGCTGGGCCTCCTGCCAAAGCCGAGCATCAACGATGGCTTTGAGGAGAACCTCTTTGGGAGAGTAGCCTCGGTCTTCAAAGATGAAACGGTTACGAGCGTTCCATAGGTTCTAGAGGATCCAAGGCGCCAGAGGGGAAAGGCTGACTCCCGTCGGGGGGAGACAGGTAAGGAGGTTGATGGATTGGAGAAGGGATTCGGTAGATGCTACCTGAGCTGGTAGCAGTTGAGGGGAGAACGGGGCTAGGCTCCAAACTTCTGCTGCAAACCTGCAGTTCACAAACAGGTGTAATTCATCTTCCAATTCTCCACACCGTTTGCATCCAAGGTCGGTCAGGAGGCCTCTTTTTCCTAAATTTGACCCAAGAGAAAGAGCTCCAGCAACAGACTTCCACATGAACACTTTAAGCTTTGGAGGGATATTTGGCCTCCAAATAGATTTGTGCCAGTTAAATCCTTCACTAATAGGCTTAATAGACAGATTTTTAGCTAAAGCATAAACCGATTTAGACGAGTAACATCCTGACTTTTCAGGTAACCAGAGGAGAGAGTCTGGTGAAGAAGAAGAGCTACGGATAAGGAGACGGATCTCCTCCTCATACTGAGGTAAATGAAGTTGAATGGCTGGGACATTCCAGTCCTTAGAAATCGGACATAACAGGTCATGAACACTAAGGTTCAGCGCCTTTGCTGGGGGGGGGGCTATGGGCGATTTTGGCAGTGACATAGAGAGCCAGGGGTCGCTCCAAACCTTGATGTTCCTCCCATCCCCTACCGCCCATCCGAGACCTTTTAGAACCAGTATGCTCCTCCAGCCATGGGAGGCTACTTTTTGGGAAGAAGAGCAAGAAAGAAAGCTTGAAGAATGACAATACTTTCCTAGCAGAACTTTAGCCAGCAGAGAATCCGGTTGGTGAATTAGCCTCCATCCTATCTTAGCTAGCAGGGCATCGTGGAAGTGTTCCACGTCTCAGAAACCCAAACCTCCAGCAGCCTTAGGTTGAGTTAGGGAATCCCATGCTACCCAACACATCTTCTTAACATCCGGTTTGGCTTCCCACCAAAAACGGGTTAAGACGGATTGAATTTTTTTACAAAGGGAGGAAGGTAACTTGAAACAGGACATGGTATAGACCGGTTGTGAAGCGAGAACAGATTTGAGGAGAACCTCTTTCGCGGCCCCGGAAAGGAAACGGAAAGTCCAGCTGTGAGCCCTTTGTCGTATTTTATCCACCAAAGCTGAGAAAATATCTCTTTTTTTGCGGCCAAAGTTCTCGGGGAGCCCAAGGTAGTTACCGAGGCCTCCATCATTAGCAATATTAAGCGTATTTCTAACTCTTGACTTAGCCTCCGATGGAGTTTTTGTCGAGAAGGTAATAGTTGACTTAGAGAGGTTGATTCTCTGGCCAGAGGCTTCTTCATACTTGACGAGAATATTAGAGAGAGATTTGCAACAAGTATCCCTTGATTTGCAAAAAAACATGGTGTCATCCGCGAATAAAAGGTGATTAACCGGAGGGCTAGCTCTACTCACTTTTATTCCGGGGAGAAAGCCTTGCGACTGGGCTTTAGAACAGAGACCGGAAAGGACCTTGGTACAGAGAATAAAGAGGTAGGGGGACAGAGGATCGCCTTGTCTCAAACCACGGGAAGGAGTCATGAAACCTTGAGGAGTACCATTAATGAGAAAGGAGTAAGAGACCGAACTGACACAAGCAAGGTTCCAGCCAATCCACTTCTCATTAAAACCAAGCTTCCTGAGGACTGCTTCTTTAAATCCCCATTCGATGCGATCGTACGCCTTGCTCATATCGGTTTTTACCGCCATGGAACAGAATTTTTTCGCTTCCGAGTTACGGAGATAATGGAGGATCTCATGAGTGATTATAAAATTGTCCGAGATAGCACGGTTAGGGACAAATGCCGATTGGAAAGGGGAGATTAGCTTAGGGAGAAGGGGTTGAAGCCTTCTAGTGAGGATTTTCGCTATTATCTTGTAGTGGGTACTACAAAGAGCAATGGGCTTGTAGTCTCCTACCTTCCGAGGGCCTGTCACTTTCGGAATGAGGCGGATATGGGTTTCGTTCTGTCGCGGGTGAAGGTAACTGGTTTCAAAAAAGCTCAGGATATCCTGGCAAATATCTAAACCAATAATATTCCAAAAACTTTGGTAAAAACAAGACGAGAACTTGTAAGGGCCAGGCGCTTTTCCGGGGTGGATGGAGAAGACCGCCGCTTTAATCTCAGCATCATCTGGGAGAGAGGTGAGAGTGTCATTCATGGCCTGAGAGACCAACGGGGAAAGGGTATCTTCCACAATTTGAAAGTTACTTGGCTGATTAGATGTAAAAAGATCTTTGTAGAAGGTTGAGATTACAGAAGCTATTTGATCTTCTTCCACAAATTCATTGCCTAGATCATCTTCAATGACAGAGAAAGCATTGATTGCACGTCTCCCTCTTGTAACAGCGTGGAAGAAAGTCGTGTTCTTGTCTCCTGCTTGCAGCCACTGAACTCTACTTCGTTGTCTCCAAAAATGTTACGCTTCTTGATAAGCTTTCTCTAAGGAGGAGGAGAGGGTAGCAATCAGCTCTTCATTAGGCGTAGTGGCAGATAGTGCATCATCCAGGGACGATTGAGAATCCCTGATGAGTTGGAGGCTGTTCTTGTGTTGCTCTTTTGACCATTGGATGATATCTCTTCGGCAACGATTGAGTTTAGAAATAACATCATCTATCTCAGGCTCAGATGCAGCCCAAGCCTTAGAGATCACATCACGGATTTCTGGTTTGGAGGAAAGTCGTCTATCAAAACGAAAAAGCCCTTTCTTTTTGTGTTCTGCCTTGTTGAAGAACGAAACAAGAGGGCGATGATCTGATCCCTCAAAACGGAGGTACTTGCAGCGACCTTGCGGGAATTTTTCTGACCAAGCACAATTGGCGAGAGCTCTATCTAATCTTGACTTTATGAAGTGAGAGTATCTCTGACCTCGCCACGAGAGAGAGTCACCGGAGTGTTTAACATCCCAAAGACCACATTGGGACACAAAGCTCCGGAAATTAACAAAAAAACCTTCCCAGCGAGGAGGGCCTCCTATCTTCTCTGAGTTGCTAAGAATGTCATTAAATTTGCCCGTTAGGAGCCAGGCCGATGACCGAGAGCATCCTAAAGAAGTTAACTGCGTCCAAAAGGGAGCTCTATTTTCCTGTTGTGGGGGGCCATAAATGAAAAAAATATAAGAGGAGGTCCTCTTAATAGAAACTTTAGTATCAATGAAATTTGGGGAGGAAGCCAACAGATCAAGAGTGATGTGGTCTTTCCAGAGGAGAGCTTACCCACCACTGAGACCTTGGGGAGAGACAGTGAATTGATTTTTGTAACCAAATTCTTGTAAGGAAGAGGATACAACATCATCAGTATTCTTTGTCTCCATGAGAAACAAGATGTCCGGGGAAAAACAACGATATAATTCCTTAAGACGCCAAACTGTCAGGTTGCCTCTCAAACCTTGATAGTTCCAATTTAAACAACTAAGGGAGAGGGTTTAGTGGGGATCGAAAATCCGCCACTTCCCGTACAGTTGCTGGAATTAAGTTAATAGGAGGAGAAGGAGCCGGACGTGAGCTTGGACCAGCAGTATCATCAATCCGAGTTTGGTTCTTAGAAGTCTCAGCACAAAGTCTTTTCCTTGGGGGATTCGCAGACCGAGCGGAGTTCTGTTTCCTTAAGCTTGCACCTTTTAAGGGGCTTCGAGTTCCTCTTGGTTTTGCTGTTGCCTTGGCCACTTTTCTTTTCCCAGGTGCTTTTGAAGCTGTTGCAGCAGTGGCTTTGTTTGTTGCTTTAGCACCAGCTTTAGCCTTTGGAGGTTTCCTCTTGTTAACAACCGGGGAAGGGCCAAGTCTTAAAGCAGCGGGGGTTCTAACACTTGCAACCCGAGGAGAGGTTCTTGTAGCTACGGGAGAAAGAGGTGTGGGATCCTGACCATGAGTACCAGTCTCCAGGTATCTTATCTCCACCTCCTGCAGTTTGCTAGAGTCAACAGAGACAGTTTGACGGGGGCGAGAAGGGCCAGAACCATTGCCTATGGATAGGCGCTCAAGTGCAGATCTTCTGCTCTGTGAAGACTGGTGAGTTCCCCCTGAAGGAGGGGTAGAGGGGAGATACGCAGGATCACGAGGCGGTCTCGGGGAGGGAGTGTAGGCTGAGGAGGAGTGGTGTGTCCCGTGAGCTGTCTGACGGTTAGGGGATGTCCCAGAAGACTGTTCATGTCCTTGTAGATGTCTCTCTCCAGATGATCTCGGCTTATCTCCTCTGTTTTCTGGCTGACCTGAGTATGGTCTGCTGCTCAAGCAATCAGAGGAGGGAGGGTGAAAGGAGTTACGGTCTCTGGAATGGCCAGAATGCTTAGAGTATGAGTCCCGATGTCGATGCTCTTGATAGTTCCTCCTAGAGGGAGCTTCGGAACTATACCTTGAGTGATGCACTTGGCAAGATTGGGGAGCTCGCTGAGATCTATGATCCCGTGCCGGAGCTCTACGTTGATACTTCGGGCGTCCCCTATGGTCCCTCCTTTGGTTTTCACGTCGCTTGTCATTAAGCATTTCCAAGGTGAGCTGTTGATTGATGCCCAAGGGTTTGCGGTCATCCTTCAAAGGAGAGACGAGTTGAGGGCAATTTTTCTTTTCGTGGGAGAGAGATTGGCAGTGAAAGCAATGCTTTTCAAGCTTTTCATACTCTATGTCCACCCAAGTAACTTCTCCAGAGGGGAGACGCAAAGGCACTGAGCGTTCGAGAGGTAAGAGACCATTGACTTCAACCCTAACACGGGCTTGTGGGGAATCTTGTCCAGAAACCGGACCAAGTTCCTTCCCTATAGTGCGAACAGTTTGGTCGTCATACAGTAGGGCAGGGAGTTTGTGGATACGGACCCAAAAATAGATAGAGTTTGGGAAGAAGGCTGAGATAACAGGAGCCCAGCGTTGAAGGATAAGCATCCATTGCTTGAAGTGAAAGGGAGACTTCTCCAGTACTCCTTGAAGATCCTCTTCTGTTTAAAAACGAAACTGGAAAAGGTCAGAACCCAAATCCCGGCCGGTCACTCTGTTTTCCAGGTTCCAAAGTTGGGGAAGATACTCCACAATAGCTTTAGCTTTCTGGACTTTGGGGTTGGTTACTCGACCAATGAGCGTAAGTTTGTTCTCAGCAGCGAGAGCCGACGTGTCTCTGTCAGGGATACGAACCGGAGATCTACGGGTGACTCTGAGAGAGCCGGCGACCAATTTGGCCTTATCAGATCTGGAAATGCAGTGAGACATTCTTAGAGATGGCGAGGTGCTGAGAACCAGAGCAAAAGATGAAGGCAGTGGAGGAAGCAGAGCCTGGAGGCAAGCAGCGAGGACTCACTGTCAAAAAGACCTCAGTCGATGAGAGCGTAACCGTCTGCAGTGGTGCAGTAAGGGAGGCAAAAGGCCCCAAAGGAGGAAGGAGAACAATCGTTCAAGAAGAAGGAGCAGCCTCGAGGGAAGCTCCGGGAAGAGATAGCTTTGAGAAAGCCATGGAAGAAGCTCCGACGAACCTAAAACAAAGGTAAAGAACCGAAAATAAACGGTAAAGAAGACAAAAATTTAAAAAGTAGCTCGCCGGGAAAAGTAGGTGCGGAGGAGGAGAGCTTCTAGGCGGTGGAGAAGGAGACAAACACGGAGGAACAAGTCATCGGGGAAAGTTGGTGAGATTGTCTTAGGAGTAGGGCCTGAGAGCTTTCTTACCTCGTACGGTATTTTAGAAATTGGTTAATCCAAAATAACTTTATACAAGCCATTTACTGCCTCAAAGCAATGGTTGTGGGTTTTTATCCCATTTGGGACCAAATTCCAAAAATTCTTTCTTCACATTTCAAAACATTCTTCATGCATCTCTACCACTTGTAATCAATCAAATTAAATATATTCTAATCCAAAATAACTTTATACAAGCCATTTACTGCATCAAAGCAATGGTTGTGGGTTCTTATCCCATTTGGGACCAAATTCCAACAAGTCTTTCTTCACATTTCAAAACATTCTTCATCCATCTCTAGCACTGATAATAATTAAAATTCATAGTATTATGTCATATTCTACCCAAAACAACTTTATATAAGCAATTTATTGCCTCAAAGCAATGGTTGTCGGTTCTTATCCCATTTCAGACCAAATTCCAACAAAACTTTCATCACATTTCAAAACATTCTTCATCCATCTCTAGTACTTGTAATCAATCAAATTCATTGTATTATAACATGTTCTAACCCAAAATAACTTTATACAAGCCATTTATTGTCTCAAAGCAATGATTGTCGGTTCTTATCTCATTTGGGACCAAATTCCAACAAGTCTTTCTTCACATTTCAAAACATTCTTCATCCATCTCTAGCATTTGTAATCAATCAAATTCATTGTATTATAACATATTCTAACCCAAAATAACTTTATATAAGCCATTTACTGCCTCAAAGCAATGGTTGTGGGTTCTTATTCTATTTGGGACAAAATTTCAACAAGTCTTTATTCACACTTCTAAACATTCTTTATCCATCTCTAGCACTTGTAATCAATCAAATTCATTGTATTATAATATATTCTAACCCAAAGTAACTTTATACAAGCCATTTACTGCCACAAAGCAATGTTTGTGGGTTCTTATCCCATTTGAGTCCAAATTTCAACAACTCTTGCTTCACAGTTCTAAACATTCTTCATCCATCTCTAGCACTTTTAATCAATCAAATTCATAATATTATATCATATGCTAACCCAAAATAACTTTAAACCAGTCATTTACTGCCTCAAAGCAATGGTTTTGGGTTATTATTTCATTTGGGACCAAATTCCCAAAAGTCTTTCTTCACATTTCAAAACATTCTTCATGCATCTCTACCACTTGTAATCAATCAAATTCATTGTATTAAAATATATTCTAATCCAAAATAACTTTATACAAGCCATTTACTGCATCAAAGCAATGGTTGTGGGTTCTTATCCCATTTGGGACCAAATTCCAACAAGTCTTTCTTCACATTTCAAAACATTCTTCATCCATCTCTAGCACTGATATTAATTAAAATTCATAGTATTATGTCATATTCTACCCAAAACAACTTTATATAAGCAATTTATTGCCTCAAAGCAATGGTTGGCGGTTCTTATCCCATTTCAGACCAAATTCCAACAAAACTTTCATCACATTTCAAAACATGCTTCATCCATCTCTAGCACTTGTAATCAATCAAATTCATTGTATTATAACATATTCTAACCCAAAATAACTTTATACAAGCCATTTATTGTCTCAAAGCAATGATTGTCGGTTCTTATCTCATTTGGGACCAAATTCCAACAAGTGTTTCTTCACATTTCAAAACATTCTTCATCCATCTCTAGCATTTGTAATCAATCAAATTCATTGTATTATAACATATTCTAACCCAAAATAATTTTATATAAGCCATTTACTGCCTCAAAGCAATGGTTGTGGGTTCTTATTCTATTTGGGACAAAATTTCAACAAGTCTTTCTTCACACTTCTAAACATTCTTTATCCATCTCTAGCACTTGTAATCAATCAAATTCATTGTATTATAATATATTCTAACCCAAAGTAACTTTATACAAGCCATTTACTGCCACAAAGCAATGTTTGTGGGTTCTTATCCCATTTGAGTCCAAATTTCAACAACTCTTGCTTCACAGTTCTAAACATTTTTCATCCATCTCTAGCACTTTTAATCAATCAAATTCATAGTATTATATCATATGCTAACCCAAAATAACTTTATACCATCCATTTACTGCCTCAAAGCAATGGTTGTGGGTTATTATCTCATTTGTGACCAAATTCCAAAAAGTCTTTCTTCACATTTCAAAACATTCTTCATGCATCTCTACCACTTGTAATCAATCAAATTCATTGTATTAAAATATATTCTAATCCAAAATAACTTTATACAAGCCATTTACTGCATCAAAGCAATGGTTGTGGGTTCTTATCCCATTTGTGACCAAATTCCAACAAGTCTTTCTTCACATTTCAAAACATTCTTCATCCATCTCTAGCACTGATAATAATTAAAATTCATAGTATTATGTCATATTCTACCCCAAAACAACTTTATACAAGCCATTTATTGCCTCAAAGCAATGGTTGTTGGTTCTTATCCCATTTCGGACCAAATTCCAACAAAACTTTCATCACATTTCAAAACATTCTTCATCCATCTCTAGCACTTGTAATCAATCAAATTCATTGTATTATAATATATTCTAACCCAAAATAACTTTATACAAGCCATTTATTGTCTCAAAGCAATGGTTGTCGGTTCTTATCTCATTTGGGACCAAATTCCAACAAGTCTTTCTTCACAGTGCTAAACATTCTTCATCCATCTCTAACACTTGTAATCAATCAAATTCATAGTATTATATCATATGCTAACCCAAAATAACTTTATGAAAGCCATTTACTGCCTCAAAGCAATGGTTGTTGGTTATTATCTCATTTGGGACCAAACTTCAAAAATTCTTTCTTCACATTTCTAAACATTCTTCATCCATCTTTAGCACTTGTAATCAATAAAATTCTTAGTATTATATCATATTCTACCCTTTTTCTTTTGTGAACCATAATAAATTAAGATAAACTCAAACTCCAATTAAGGAGGAGATGTTACATGAAACAACAAATGTCTTCAATACAAGAAGAAAGAAAACTGGGAGAAACTTGATCTTCTGAAATCTGATATCGGTCTTGATATCGTCGACTTCATTTGCTTGGCCATCGGAATTGAGAAGAAGAATGAATTCTTTGCAATCCGAATAACAGGCCAGCCTTGATACACCCAACGCTAAAGCCACGATGATCGTTGCCTTCAAAGCAAGTACCACTGCTATTAAGGAGACAAACACGGAGGAACAAGTCATCGGGGAAAGTTGGTGAGATTGTCTTAGGAGTCGGGCCTGAGAGCTTTCTTACCTCGTACGGTATTTTAGAAATTGGTTAACCCAAAATAACTTTATCCAAGCCATTTACTGCCTCAAAGCAATAGTTGTGGGTTCTTATCCCATTTGGGACCAAATTCCAAAAAGTCTTTCCTCACATTTCAAAATATTCTTCATGCATCTCTAGCACTTGTTATCAATCAAATTCATTGTATTATAATATATTCTAATCCAAAATAACTTTATACAAGCCATTTACTGCATCAAAGCAATGGTTGTGGGTTCTTATCCCATTTGGGACCAAATTCCAACAAGTCTTTCTTCACATTTCAAAACATTCTTCATCCATCTCTAGCACTGATAATAATTAAAATTCATAGTATTATGTCATATTCTACCCAAAACAACTTTATATAAGCAATTTATTGCCTCAAAGCAATGGTTGTCGGTTCTTATCCCATTTCAGACCAAATTCCAACAACTCTTGCTTCACAGTTCTAAACATTCTTCATCCATCTCTAGCACTTTTAATCAATCAAATTCATAATATTATATCATATGCTAACCCAAAATAACTTTAAACCAGCCATTTACTGCCTCAAAGCAATGGTTGTGGGTTATTATCTCATTTGGGACCAAATTCCAAAAAGTCTTTCTTCACATTTCAAAACATTCTTCATGCATCTCTACCACTTGTAATCAATCAAATTCATTGTATTAAAATATATTCTAATCCAAAATAACTTTATACAAGCCATTTACTGCATCAAAGCAATGGTTGTGGGTTCTTATCCCATTTGGGACCAAATTCCAACAAGTCTTTCTTCACATTTCAAAACATTCTTCATCCATCTCTAGCACTGATAATAATTAAAATTCATAGTATTATGTCATATTCTACCCAAAACAACTTTATATAAGTAATTTATTGCCTCAAAGCAATGGTTGGCGGTTCTTATCCCATTTCAGACCAAATTCCAACAAAACTTTCATCACATTTCAAAACATTCTTCATCCATCTCTAGCACTTGTAATCAATCAAATTCATTGTATTATAACATATTCTAACCCAAAATAACTTTATACAAGCCATTTATTGTCTCAAAGCAATGATTGTCGGTTCTTATCTCATTTGGGACCAAATTCCAACAAGTCTTTCTTCACATTTCAAAACATTCTTCATCCATCTCTAGCATTTGTAATCAATCAAATTCATTGTATTATAACATATTCTAACCCAAAATAACTTTATATAAGCCATTTACTGCCTCAAAGCAATGGTTGTGGGTTCTTATTCTATTTGGGACAAAATTTCAACAAGTCTTTCTTCACACTTCTAAACATTCTTTATCCATCTCTAGCACTTGTAATCAATCAAATTCATTGTATTATAATATATTCTAACCCAAAATAACTTTATACAAGCCATTTATTATCTCAAAGCAATGGTTCTAGGTTCTTATCCCATTTGGGACCAAATTTCAAAAAGTCTTTCTTCACACTTCTATATATTCTTCAACCATCTCTAGCACTTGAAATCAATCAAATTCATTGTATTATAATATATTCTAACCCAAAATAACTTTATACAACCCATATACTGCCTCAAAGCAATGGTTGTGGGTTCTTATCCCATTTGGGTCCAAATTTCAACAACTATTTCTTTCAGTTGTAATCAATCAAATTCATAGTATTATATCATATACTAACCAAAAATAACTTTATACAAGACATTTACTGCCTCAAAGCAATGGTTGTGGGTTATTATCTCATTTGGGACCAAATTTCAAAAAGTCTTTCTTCACATTTCTAAATATTCTTCATCCATCTTTAGCATTTGTAATCAATAAAATTCATAGTATTATATCATATTCTACCCTAAAGAAACTTTATACAAGCCAGATAAAATTCATAGTATTATATCTTATCCTATTTGGGACCAAATTCCAACAAGTCTTTCTTTACATAGCAAAACTTTCTTTATCCGTCTCTAGCACATGTAATCAATCAATTCATAGTAGTATAATATATTCTAACCCAAAATAACTTTATACAACCATTTACTGCCTCAAAGCAATGGTTGTGGGTTCTTATCCCATTTGGGACCAAATTCCAACAAGTCTTTGTTCACACTTCTAAACATTCTTTATCCATCTCTAGCACTTATAAAAAATCAAATTCATTGTATTATAACATATTCTAACCTAAAACAGCTCTAGACAAGCCATTTACTGCCTCCAAGCAATGGTTGTGGGTTCTTATCCCATTTGGGACCAACAAGTCTTTCTTCACATATCAAAACTTTCTTCATCCATCTCTAGCACTTGTAATCAATCAAATTCATAGTATTATAATATATTGTAACCCGAAATAACGTTATATAAGCCATTTACTGCCTCAAAGCAATGGTTGTGGGTTCTTATCCCATTTAGGACCAAATTCCAAAAAGTCTTTCTTCACATTTCAAAACATTCTTCATCCATATCTAGCACTTGTAATCAATCAATTTTTTGGTATTATAATATATTCTAACCCAAAATAACTTTATACAAGCCATTTACCGCCTCAAAGCAATGGTTGTGGGTTTTTATCCCATTTGGGAAAAAATTCCAACAGGTGTTTCTTCACATTTAAAAACATTCTAGCACTTATAATCAATAAAATTCATAGTATTATATCATTTTCTACCCCAAAATAACTTTATACAAGCCATTTATTGCCTGAAAGCAATGGTTGTCGGTTCTTATCTCATTTGGGACCAAATTCCAACAAGTCTTTCATCACATTTCAAAACATTTTTCATCCATCTCTAACACATGTAATCAATCAAATTCATTGTATTATAACATATTCTAACCCAAAATAACTTTCTACAAGTCATTTACTGCCTCAAAACAATGGTTGTCGGTTTTTATTCGATTAGGGACCAAATTCCAACAAGCCTTTCTTCACACTTCAATACATTCTTCATCCATCTCTAGCACTTGTAGTCAATCAAATTGATTATATTATAACATGTTATAACCTAAAACAACTCTAGACAAGTCATTTACTGCCTCAAAGCAATGGTTGTGGGTTCTTATCCCATTTGGGACCAAATTTCAACAAGTCTTTCTACCCACTTCTAAACATTCTTCATCCATCTCTAGCATTTGTAATTAATCAAATTCATTGTATTATAACATTTTCTAACCCAAAATAACTTTATATAAGCCATTTACTGCCTCAAAGCAATGGTTGTGGGTTCTTATTCTATTTGGGACAAAATTTCAACAAGTCTTTCTTCACACTTCTAAACATTCTTTATCCATCTCTAGCACTTCTAATCATTCAAATTCATTGTAGTATAACATATTCTAACCCAAAATACTTTATATAAGCCATTTACTGCCTCAAAGCAATGGTTGATAGTTCTTATCCCATTTGGGACCAAATTTCAACAAGTCTTTCTTCACACTTCAAAACATTCTTCATCCATCTCTTGCACTAATAATCAATCAAATTCATTGTTTTATAATATATTTTAACCCAAATAACTTTATACAAACCATTTACTGCCTCAAAACAATGGTTGTAAGTTTTTATCCCATTTGGGACCAAATTCCAACAAGTTTTTCTTCACACTTCAAAACATTCTTCATCCATCTCTAGTACTTGTAGTCAATAAAATTCATTATATTATAACATATTATAACATATTCTAACCTAAAACACCTGTAGACAAGCCATTTAATGCCTCAAAGAAATGGTTGTGGGTTCTAACCCATTTGGGACTAAATTTCAACAAGTCATTCTTCACACTTCTAAACATTTTTCATCCATCTCTAGCACTTGTAATCATTCAAATTCATTGTATTATAATATATTCTAACCCAAAATAACTTTATCCAAGCCATTTACTGCCTCAAAGCAATCGTTGTGGGTTCTTATCCCATTTGGGACCAAATTCCAAAAAGTCTTTCTTCACATTTCAAAATATTCTTCATGCATCTCTAGCACTTGTAATCAATCAAATTCATTGTATTTAAATAAATTTTAATCCAAAATAACTTTATACAAGCCATTTAGTGCCTCAAAGCAATGGTTGTGGGTTCTTATCCCATTTGTGTCCAAATTTCAACAAGTCTGTCTTCACAGTTCTAAACATTCTTCATCCATCTCTAATACTTGTAATCAATCAAATTCATAGGATTATATCATATTCTACCCTAAAATAACTTTATACAAGCCATTTTTTACCTCAAAGCAATGGTTGTCGGTTCTTATCCCATTTGTGACCAAATTCCAACAAGTCTTTCTTCACATATCAAAACTTTCTTCATCCATCTCTAGCATTTGTAATCAATCAAATTCATAGTATTATAATATATTGTAACCCAAAATAACTTTATATAAGCCATTTACTGCCTCAAATCAATGGTTGTGGGTTCTTATCCCATTTAGGACCAAATTCCAAAAAGTCTTTCTTCACATTTCAAAACATTCTTCATCCATCTCTAGCACTTATAATCAATAAAATTCATAGTATTATATCATATTCTACCCCAAAATAACTTTATACAAACCATTTATTGCCTCAAAGCAATGGTTGTCGGTTCTTATTCCATTTGGGACCAAATTCCAACAAGTTTTTCTTCACATTTCAAAACATTCGTCACCCATCTCTAGGACTTGTAATCAATCAAATTCATCGTATTATAACATGTTCTAACTTAAAATAACTTTATACAAGTTATATACTGCCTCAAAGCAATGGTTGTGGGTTCTTATCCCATTGGGACCAAGTTTCAACAAGTCTTTCTTCACACTTCTAAACATTCTTCATCCATCTCTAGCACTTGTAATCAATCAATTTTTTGGTATTATAATATATTCTAACCCAAAATAACTTTATACAAGCCATTTACCGCCTCAAAGCAATGGTTGTAGGTTTTTATCCCATTTGGGACCAAATTCCAACAAGTGTTTCTTCGTATTTCAAAACATTCCTCATCCATCTCTAGCACTTATAATCAATAAAATTCATAGTATTATATCATATTCTACCCCAAAATACCTTTATACAAGCCATTTATTGCCTCAAAGCAATGGTTGTCGGTTCTTATTCCATTTGGGACCAAATTTCAACAAGTCATTCTTCACAATTCTAAACATTCTTCATCCATCTCTAGCACTTGTAATCAATTAAATTCATTGTATTATAATATATTCTAACCCAAAATAACTTTATACAAGCCATTTACTATCTCAAAGCAATGGCTGTGGGTTCTTATCCCATTTGGGACCAAATTTCAAAAAGTCTTTCTTCACACTTCTAAACATTCTCCATCCATCAGTAGCACTTGTAATCAATCAAATTCATAGTATTATAATATATTCTAACCGAAAATATATTTATACAAGCCATTTACTGCCTCAAAGCAATGGTTGTGGGTTCTTATCCCATTTGGGACCAAATTCCAACAAGTGTTTCTTCACATTTCAAAACATTCTTCATCCATCTCTAGCACTTATAATCAATAAAATTCATGGTATTATATCATATTCTACCCCAAAACAACTTTATAAAAGCCATTTATTGTCTCAAAGCAATGGTTGTCGATTCTTATTCCATTTGGGACCAAATTCCAACAAGTTTTTCTTCACATTTCAAAACATTCGTCACCCATCTCTAGCACTTGTAATCAATCAAATTCATTGTATTATAACATGTTCTAACTTAAAATAACTTTATACAAGTTATTTACTGCCTCAAAGCAATGGTTGTGGGTTCTTATCCCATTTGGGACCAAGTTTCAACAAGTCTTTCTTCACACTTCTAAACATTCTTCATCCATCTCTAGCACTTGTAATCAATCAATTTTTTGGTATTATAATATATTCTAACCCAAAATAAATTTATACAAGCCATTTACCGCCTCAAAGCAATGGTTGTGGGTTTTTATCCCATTTGGGACCAAATTCCAACAAGTGTTTCTTCACATTTAAAAACATTCTTCATCCATCTCTAGCACTTATAATCAATAAAATTCATAGTATTATATCATATTCTACCCCAAAATAACTTTTTACAACCCATTTATTGCCTGAAAGCAATGGTTGTCGGTTCTTATCCCATTAGGGACCAAATTCCAACAACTCTTTCTTCAAACTTCAATACATTCTTCATCCATCTCTAGCAATTGTAGTCAATCAAATTGATTATATTATAACATGTTATAACCTAAAACAACTCTAGACAAGTCATTTACTGCCTCAAAGCAATGGTTGTCGGTTCTTATCCCATTTGGGACCAAATTTCAACAAGTCTTTCTTCACACTTCTAAACATTCTTCATCCATCTCTAGCACTTCTAATCATTCAAATTCATTGTATTATAACATATTATAACCCAAAATACTTTATATAAGCCATTTACTGCCTCAAAGCAATGGTTGATGGTTCTTATCCCATTTGGGACCTAATTTCAACAAGTCTTTCTTCACACTTCTAAACATTCTTTATCCATCTCAAGCACTTATAATCAATCAAATTCATTGTATTATAATATATTCGTACCCAAAATAACTTTATACAAGCCATTTATTGTCTCAAAACAATGGTTGTCGGTTTTTATCCCATTTGGGACCAAATTCAACCAAGTCTTTCTTCACACTTCAAAACATTCTTCATCCATCTCTAGTACTTGTAGTCAATAAAATTCCTTATATTATAACATATTCTAACCTAAAACAACTGTAGACAAGCCATTTACCGCCTCAAAGAAATGGTTGTGGGTTCTTATCCCATTTGGGACCAAATTTCAACAAGTCATTCTACACACTTCTAAACATTCTTCATCCATCTCTAGCACTTGTAATCAATCAAATTCATTGTATTATAATATATTCTATTCCAAAATAACTTAATACTAGCCATTTACTGCCTCAAAGCAATGGTTGTGGGTTCTTATTCCATTTGGGACCAAATTTCAACAAGTCATTCTTCACAATTCTAAACATTCTTCATTCATCTATAGCACTTGTAATCAATTAAATTCATTGTATTATAATATATTCTAACCCAAAATAACTTTATACAAGCCATTTACTATCTCAAAGCAATGGCTGTGGGTTCTTATCCCATTTGGGACCAAATTTCAAAAAGTCTTTTTTCACACTTCTAAACATTCTCCATCCATCAGTAGCACTTGTAATCAATCAAATTCATAGTATTATAATATATTCTAACCCAAAATATATTTATACAAACTATTTAGCGCCTCAAAGCAATGGTTGTGGGTTCTTATCCCATTTGGGACCAAATTCCAACAACTGTTTCTTCACATTTCAAAACATTCTTCATCCATCTCTAGCACTTATAATCAATAAAATTCATAGTATTATATCATATTCTACCCCAAAATAACTTTATAAAAGCCATTTATTGTCTCAAAGCAATGGTTGATGGTTCTTATCCCATTTGGGACCTAATTTCAACAAGTCTTTCTTCACACTTCTAAACATTCTTTATCCATCTCAAGCACTTATAATCAATCAAATTCATTGTATTATAATATATTCGTACCCAAAATAACTTTATACAAGCCATTTATTGTCTCAAAACAATGGTTGTCGGTTTTTATCCCATTTGGGACCAAATTCCAACAAGTCTTTCTTCACACTTCAAAACATTCTTCATTCATCTCTAGTACTTGTAGTTAATAAAATTCATTATATTATAACATATTCTAACATAAAACAACTGTAGACAAGCCATTTACCGCCTCAAAGAAATGGTTGTGGGTTCTTATCCCATTTGGGACCAAATTTCAACAAGTCATTCTTCACAATTCTAAACATTCTTCATTCATCTCTAGCACTTGTAATCAAATAAATTCATTGTATTATCATATATTCTAACCCAAAATAACTTCATACAAGCCATTTACTATCTCAAAGCAATGGCTATGGGTTCTTATCCCATTTGGGACCAAATTTCAAAAAGTCTTTCTTCACACTTCTAAACATTCTCCATCCATCAGTAGCACTTGTAATCAATCAAATTCATAGTATTATAATATATTCTAGCCCAAAATATATTTATACAAGCCATTTAGCGCCTCAAAGCAATGGTTGTGGGTTCTTATCCCATTTGGGACCAAATTCCAACAAGTGTTTCTTCACATTTCAAAACATTCTTCATCCATCTCTAGCACTTATAATCAATAAAATTCATAGTATTATATCATATTCTACCCCAAAATAACTTTATAAAAGCCATTTATTGTCTCAAAGCAATGGTTGTCGGTTCTTATTACATTTGGGACCAAATTCCAACAAGTCTTTCTTCACATTTCAAAACATTCGTCATCCATCTCTAGCACTTGTAATCAATCAAATTCGTTGTATTATAACATGTTCTAACCCAAAATAACTTTATACAAGTTATTTACTGCCTCAAAGCAATAGTTGTTGGTTCTTATCCCATTTGGGACCAAGTTTCAAAAAGTCTTTCTTCACACTTCTTTACATTCTTCATCCATCTCTAGCACTTGTAATCAATCAAATTTATAGTATTATAATATATTCTAACCCAAAATAACTTTATACAAGCCATTTACCGCCTCAAAGCAATGGTTGTGGGTTTTTATCCCATTTCGGACAAAATTCCAAGAAGTCTTTCTTCACATTTAAAAACATTCTTCATCCATCTCTAGCACTTATAATCAATTTCTACCCCAAAATAACTTTATACAACCCATTTATTGCCTGAAAGCAATGGTTGCCGGTTCTTATCTCATTTGGGACCAAATTCCAACAAGTCTATCATAACATTTCAAAATATTCGTCATCCATCTCTAGCACTTATAATCAATCAAATTCATTGTATTATAATATATTCCTACCCAAAATAACTTTATACAAGCCATTTATTGTCTCAAAACAATGCTTGTCGGTTTTTATCCCATTTGGGACCAAATTCCAACAAGTCTTTCTTCACACTTCAAAACATTCTTCATCCATCTCTAGTACTTGTAGTCAATAAAATTCATTATATTATAACATATTCTAACCTAAAACAACTGTAGACAAGCCATTTACCGCCTCAAAGAAATGGTAGTGGGTTCTTATCCCATTTGGGTCCAAATTTCAACAAGTCATACTTCACACTTCTAAACATTCTTCATCCATCTCTAGCACTTGTAATCAATCAAATTCATTGTATTATAATATATTCTATTCCAAAATAACTTAATACTAGCCATTTACTGCCTCAAAGCAATGGTTGTGGGTTCTTATTCCATTTGGGACCAAATTTCAACAAGTCATTCTTCACAATTCTAAACATTCTTCATTCATCTCTAGCACTTGTAATCAATTAAATTAATTGTATTATAATATATTCTAACCCAAAATAACTTTATACAAGCCATTTACTATCTCAAAGCAATGGCTGTGGGTTCTTATCCCATTTGGGACCAAATTTCAAAAAGTCTTTCTTCACACTTCTAAACATTCTCCATCCATCAGTAGCACTTGTAATCAATCAAATTCATAGTATTAAAATATAAACTAGCCCAAAATATATTCATACAAGCCATTTAGCGCCTCAAAGCAATGGTTGTCGGTTCTTATTACATTTGGGACCAAATTCCAACAAGTCTTTCATCACATTTCAAAACATTCTTCATCCATCTCTAGCACTTGTAATCAATCAAATTTATTGTATTATAACATATTCTAACCCAAAATATCTTTCTACAAGTCATTTACTGCCTCAAAACAATGGTTAACGGTTTTTATTCCATTAGGGACCAAATTCCAACAAGTCTTTCTCCGGACTTCAATACATTCCTCATCCATCTCTAGCACTTGTAGTCAATCAAATTGATTATATTATAACATGTTATAACCTAAAACAACTCTAGACAAGTCATTTACTGCCTCAAAGCAATGGTTGTGGGTTCTTATCCCATTTGGGACCAAATTTCAACAAGTCTTTCTTCACACTTCTAAACATTCTTCATCCATCTCTAGCACTTCTAATCATTCAAATTCATTGTATTATAACATATTCTAACCCAAAATACTTTATATAAGCCATTTACTGCCTAAAAGCAAATGTTGATAGTTCTTATTCCATTTGGAACCAAATTTTAACAAGTCTTTCTTCACACTTCTAAACATTCTTTATCCATCTCTAGCACTTATAATCAATCAAATTCATTGTATTATAATATATTCTTACCCAAAAGAACTTTATACAAGCCATTTATTGTCTCAAAACAATGGTTGTCGGTTTTTATCCCATTTGGGACCAAATTCGAACAAGTCTTTTTCACACTTCAAAACATTCTTCATCCATCTCTAGCACTTGTAATCAATCAAATTCATTGTATTATAATATATTCTAACCCAAAATAACTTTAAACAAGCCATTTACTGCCTCAAAGCAATGGTTGTGGGTTCTTATCCCATTTGGGTCCAAATTTCAACAAGTCTTTCTTCACAGTTTTAAACATTCTTCATCCATCTCTAGCACTTGTAATCAATCAAATTCATAGTATTATGTCATATGCTAACCCAAAATAACTTTATACAAGCCATTTACTGCCTCAAAGCAATGGTTGTGGGTTATTATCTCATTTGGGACCAAATTTCAAAAAGTCTTTCTTCACATTTCTAAATATTATTCATCAATCTTTAGCACTTGTAATCAATAAAATTCATTATATTATATCATATTCTACCCTAAAATAACTTTATACAAGCCATTTTGTTGCCTCAAAGCAATGGTTGTCGTTTCTTATCCCATTTGGGACCAAATTCCAACAAGTCTTTCTTCACATATCAAAACTTTCTTTATCCATCTCTAGCACTTGTAATCAATCAAATTCATAGTATTATAATATAGGGAGAATTACTTAGATAGACCACAATTGTATGTTTATTCCTTAAACAGCCAAATTTTTTTTTTATTCCTTAGATGTTTAGTGGGATGGGTGTAATTACAATAAACATCCTTTGTCTGTTTTCACTTAAAATTGCCACATCAGATCCGAAAATGCCACGTCATACCCGAAATTGCCACATCATCATCGACAGTTATTCTTTCATTAATTATCAAAAAGGAAACTGAACAGTTTATTTCTCGTCACTGTTTACAATTGAAAAAAAAAAAAAATTTCTCTCTCGCGTTCGAAAGAGAACTTCCTCGCCGCCGACGAACACAGTACTCGCCGACGAACACAATACTCGCCGTCAACGAACCATTACGCTCTCTCTCTTTCCCTCTAAACATACTCGCCTTCAGTCGCTGTGAAGAGAAGAAGTCGCCGTGAGTGAGTCATCGTTTTCGTTGATACATTGGAGACCCTTCGTATTCCGGTAAGTGTCGAACTGTATTTAGAGTTATTCCGACTATAATCGTGTTTGTTTTTGCTTATTATGGCTGATTGTCGCCGTCGTTTGCTCTATTCATTCGACGGCTGAGTTACAATATTCTTGACGGCTGATTTGTCAGATCTATAGATTCGACGACTGAGTTACTTATCATGTTATGGCTGAGTTACTTATCATGTTATGGCTGAGTTGTCTTAGTTTGTTATTGATGCGGCTGAGTTATAATATTTCTTATGGCTCACTTATTAACTTGTTTTATGTTGTGGCTGAGTTATAGTTTATGTGATGATTGAGTTATAGTTAATGTTGTGGCTGAGTTATAGTTTATGTTGTGGCTGAGTTATAGTTTATGTTGTGGCTGAGTTATTGTGTACTTTATGGCTGAGTTATAGTTTAGTTGCGGCTGAGTTTGTTGTATGTTGCGGCTGAGTTATGATGTGTTTATACTTATTTCAGATGGCTGCAGAACAAGCAATGAATTACCCACCGAGACTTTACGAAGAAGGGATGTCTAGCCTGAAGAATAAAAGCATGTGTACCTATTTTAGGATGGCAGATTTCCCTGGGGTTAGGGAATCAATTGGACAAGACGCGTGGGATGAGATCAAGCAATTACCTCTTGGAATAGTTGCTAAATTAGTTGAAAGCAAATTCGTTTGGTCTGCTAAGACTGTACACTATCTATTATGTAGACAGTTGAGAATTAAACACAAAGAGCTTTGGTGTTTAGTTGGTGGCCAGCCTATAAGGTTTAGTTTGAATGAATTCGCTCACCTCACGGGGTTAAACATAGATCCAACTCCATCAGAGAAGTTTGAACCTTCAGTTGACTTCAAACAGTTCTTAACAGAAGAACTGAAAGTTCCTGGTGGGGAAGGTCCAACATATGATGAGCTACTTAAAGGATTATTAGTGTGTCGGTCATGGTCTGTTGAGAGGCGCAAGTGGTTGGGGCTATTGATTTTTCTAGCCATTGGACTCTACTACGTGCATCATAACTCACGGATACCATTTGAAGCTGCAAAAATAGTTTCTGATGATATAGCCGTGAAGGCTTATCCATGGGGTCGGGTCGCATTTGAGACTATGGTTGATAATGTCAAGTGCTTGAATCCTAGAGGTAGTTCGTACACCCTTGGTGGGCCGGTTTACGTGTTACAAGCTTGGGCATATGATTCTATCAAATGCTTAGGAGAGCGATTCGGGAATTTAGTCGAGAATGAAGAGATCCCGTTGTTTTGATGGCCTGGAATCCGTACACGTTCAGCATTAGATGTGGCCATTGCTGAAGATATCAAAAAGTATAGTGAGGTAACTTATATTTTAGTGATCTCTGTTTTATGTTATGACTGAGTTACGATTTAGTTATGGCTGAGGTATATATTAGTAATGGCTGAGTTATAGTTTAGTTACGGCTGAGTTATAATTAAGTTATGGCTGAGTTATTTTTATTTATGGTTGAGTTATAAATTAGTTATGGCTGAGTTATAGTTTAGTAATGGCTGAGTTAGAGTTTAGTGATGGCTGAGTTATGTATTTGTTTTGTCTTTATGAGTTATACTTATTGATGTTTGTCTTCTACTGTAGCTGCGTGTGAGTACAATGGTGATGAAGGGTGATGTAAGTGAGCTTTTTCATACGTGGCTAAATTAGACAGAAGAAGACCCAGAACTTGTCAACTTGGTCAATGACATACATGAGGAAAAGCTTGTTAAAGGTTTTTGGGATGTGAAAGTGAATGAGGACAAGAAGAAAGCTGGAAAAGTTAGAGCAGCGGTTGTGTCTGAATCTCCCGCTAAGAAGCAGAAAGTTGAAAAGGGTGGTGATTCTGGTGCAGAAGATGCACAGAAGAAGAAGAAGAAGATAAACGAGGAGGTAAAGCCTCATGAACAGAAGAATAAGAAGAAGAAGAGTGAGGAGGTAAAGGTAAGTTATATGTTATATAGTCATATATATTTGTGTATGTTTTGATTATTAATTTTTGTGTATGTTTTGCAGGCTAATAGTGAAGAGGACGATGCTGGTGGAAAGGCGTCACTTAAATTACTCGTGGGTATGGTTTCTGAAATGAAATCAAGTATTGAGACCAGGAAATCAAAGGTTGAGACCTTTGATGATAAGTTCACACATGTTGATGAAGAATTCATCAAGATGAAAGGCCTAATTTCCTTCGTTGCCAGAGGTGGAGGCCTAGCTGGTCTCATGAGTGGAGGCAAAAACATTCAGAATGACGACACATTAACACTCAAGAGCTTCTCCAATATCAGAATCAGGGATGGTTTTGGGAAAAAAAAAAAAAAAGAACAGACACCTGAAATTCAGAAGAAACCGTCAAGCCAAGACTACTCTGTTACTAGTCCCCCGGTAAGCTGAGTTCTCTTAATTTTATGTAATGGCTGAGTTATTCGATGTTTTTACTTAGTTGTTTATGTTATGGCTGAGTTATCAAATACATTACGGCTGAGTTGTTGAATGTTATGGCTGAGTTATGAGTTATGTTATGGCTGAGTTATATCTCTGTTTTGGCTGAGTTGTTTTATGTTATGGCTGAGTTATACCTCTGTTATGGCTGAGTTGTTTTGTGTTATGAAGTTACAGGAGAAGAAAATTCAGGAAGAAGAAGAAGAAGAAGCAGTTCTGGACAGTGACATTAATCGGTGCATCAAGAATCTAAATAAGGATTTCGATGAGGCCACTAATAAGAAAGATGGTCTTCTTGATTTCATTGAGAAATCTCCCTCTCATACTAATAAGAAAACGCGGCCTTTGACGCGGAATTTAGAAGCACAACAGAGGAAAGAGGCCGAGACTCAAAAGAAGAAAGAGGAGGCACTGAAAAAGAAAGAAGATGCACTGAAGAGAAGAGAAGCAGATGCCCAAAAGAAAAAAGAAGTAGAGGAAAAGAAGAGGGCAGAAGCTGAAGCAAGAAGGAAAGGGAATGAGGAAAAAGGTCAGCCAAAGAAGAGAGGTAGAAAGCCTAGAGGTGTTCAGCAGTTGAAACTAAGTGATAAATCTGATCTGGTGGAAGAACTTGCTGAAGATGTTGGTAAGATTCCTGCTGTGAAATTCAAATTCCCACATGAAAAGAGTTAGGGTAAGAAGGTTGTGGTTGAGGCTGAGGACAACAAAGGGGACAACAAAGCTTGTGACAGTGATCTAGAGGATATCACTGACAATAATCCTTTCGAGAACTTCAACGTCTTACCTGAATCTGATGTTGATGAGGAAGAAAGGATTAGGAATGAAAGGATTAAAGAATTAAGGACAGCAAATGTGAAGTTTGCTAAAGATGGGAGTGCATTGGAGCCACAGCCAAAAACTCATGTTTTTCCTTTTATTGGAGAGAACGGGCTTACATGCATGAGGAAGAACTGTGTACCCTCTGTTGCAATATACGATCCTTTCGCCCCTGTTGATCCGGCCAGATTGGAGAGATTATTGGATCACTTAAGTCCATACAAGTAAGTCCTTCGTACCTATGATCCTCTTGATCACTGCTTCTTTACCCCCTTTTGTGTATATTAAAATGTGTTGTTTGTTAGGGCTACCCCATATGGCAAGTCAGCCCCTGAAATTGAATTGTTCAAGAGACTCATCACTGAAAGAAAGGATTGGCCAGCTACGGACAATAAGTATGGGTGGCTGTGGGACGATGTAAGTTTTAAACTTTTTTGTTGTGACTGAGTTATCATTCAGCTTGATGGCTAAGTTATGGCTGAGTTATGGCTGAGTTATATATTAGTTATGGCTGAGTTATATATTATTTATGGCTGAGTTATATTTATCATACCTTATGGTTTTTTACAGCATGTGGGTGTGTTTATGAGACTCCTCAGGAAACGGTTCCTTGAAGACCCCTGCCCATTCCACACCAAACGTATTGCGTTTTTAGACCCGTGGTTTACTAGTTTACTCGTTCATGAGTATAATAAAGCATTCAAGGAAAGACCACAAAGGTTTAAATTCGATGGTGGACCTTATGAGCGGGTTATTAACGGGAAAATGCTTGTAGATCAGCCCACTGGTTTGAAGTGGATAAAAGATGTGGACAAACTGTATCTTGTTATACAAGTCGGAGGTGATCACTGGATTACGCTAGAAGCTGACATGACAAGGAGCCATATCGATGTCTATGACAGGATTGTGGGTCAGGTAACACCTGAAAGTGAAGAAAATATCATGAAGTGTGTTAAGCCGTTTGCGCTGATACTTCCAGCAATGCTAAACGCATTAGTCCATGCTGAAATCCGTTCATAAAGTAAGGCGATGTTTTCCTTCAGAAGGAAGAGTATATCCAAGGTCCCTCAAAACCTAAATCCCAGGGACTGTGGCGTGTACTCTCTCAAATTTGTGGAATGCCTAGCACTTGGTGATGAAAATATCCAAGGTATACAGCTGAAGATGGCAGCAGACATTTTCGATGAGGCACCGGATTACCTCAACCAGTTTCAGTAATATTATGTTGTAGTAGACTTATTATGATAATATGTAAATTATTGGAATCATGGCTCATTTGTGGTTTTGTACTGACTGTGACTGTGTTATAGAAATGGGTTATGGCTAAGTTATGGTCTTTTTATGGCTGAGTTCCGAAAGACAAATTAAACTCAACAATAAACAAGCATTTTAAATTCAACAATAAACTTAACATTATGGTATTAGAATATATTAAAAAGTATCTTTAATGTAAAAGATAAAATTCACCCGAATATAAAAGATAGAATTGTATTAAATTAGAGTATTACAAGATAGAATAGACAAGCATTACTAGGATTTATCTCTTTGTTGGATACATAAGTCTTAAAAGGTATAAACAATAGCTAATATGATTATATTCATTTTTACATTGAATAAAAACCTTAAATTCTTCTTATCTAAGTGTTCTAATAACATGAATGTATAAATAACCTTATATTTAAAATTCGAGGTTTGGCAGAGTTATGATTATGTTATGGCTGAGTTAAAGATAACGTTACGGCTGATTTATACGTTAGATATGGCTGATTTATGATTTTGATATTCAAATTCGAGGTATGGCTGAGTTATAGTTACGTTCCGTCTGAGGTATAACATAACGTTACGACTGAGTTATATAATGAGGTTTGGTTGACTTATCGTAAATTAAATTTGTGGTTTGGCCGAGTTAATTCCATACGACGTCGTTTACTTCTTTCTTCTCCCTTATAGTCATAATCGAGAGATCAGATTGGGGATTTAGGGTTCTTATCGATTTCTAGGATTCCCTCCGATTTCTTGGTTTATCTTCGATTAAAGAATTCTACTTCTCAATTTTAATATGAGCGACTACTCTTCGAGTACATATCGTTCAGCAGATGGTGCTAACCCTCCAGATCTTCCGACGAATTGCGGATGTTGGTGTGGTAACGATATCATCACATACATATCGAAGACAAAGGAAAACCCTTACCGTATCTTCTATAGATGCTCGATTGCTTTGAAGGTACTAATTTTCATTTAATTTATTATTGTTAACATATGGGTATCGATGTTTGTTTTTTGTTAATTAGAGGCCGAATGAGTCGTATTTCTTCAAATGGGTTGATGAGGCATCGGTTGAAGAAATTAAGATGGTCGACGCAAAAGGTACAGAGAATAGAAGAAGATGTGACGGACTTAAGGCATCAACATACTCAAAATTTAGATCTCCAAAAAGATATGTTTGACAAGCTTGAGGAAGAACTGAGTAAGAAGCTTGAGGAAATATTGATGAAGAAGATTGAGGATGATATGGGTAAGACAGCTTTGAAGACAATTTGTCTACTCTCTGTAATAGGAATCGCAATTGTATGGCTATGGGAGAGAATATAATTGTTGTTTCATGATGTTTAGACTGATTATGTTGTAATTTGTGTTGTTTAAGATTTCTTTTCATGTTAAATGAGAAATGGGGTATGGCTGACTTATAATTATGTGACGGCTAAGTTAATGTGTTCAAGTTACGGCTGAGTTATGAGTATAATTATAATTTATAATTAGCAATTGTATAAGTATATAATGGATATGACATATAATAAATATATATTACCAGCAAATATGCATGTTAAGATTGTTAATTTTGAAAAGAAAATGGAAAATTTACACAATTTCATCCAATTGAAATTATGTAGTGTTGGTTATGACTAGAAACTAGTTTTTATGTGATAGTTTTCGAAATGTTACCAACAAAGTCTAAATTATTGCTGAATAATATGGTAACATGATTGTATCATATTTAAACCTAGTATTTAAGTGATTTAAGTGATTTCATAACTTGATTAAAACTATAAATTGACATAACACATATTTAGGGTATGGCTGACTTATACTACGTTATGGTTGGGTTATAGATAACATAACGGCTGAGTTATCAATAACCTATTATTTACGTGATTCCGTTACGGCTGAGTTATAACTAGAAATTGACATAATGCATATTTAGGGTATGGCTGACTTATACTATGTTATGGGTGAGTTATGGATAACATTACGGCTGAGGTATCAATAACCAATTATTTATGTGATTCCGTTACGGCTGAGTTATTGATAACATTACGACTGAGTTATATGTCTAATAAAATTGCCAAAATAAAGAAAAATTGATAAAAACATGATTCAAAAGATAAGATATTTGTTTGGGATTACAAAGAAGTTCAAAAAGAAGTTCAGAAAGAACAAACAACATTCAAAAGCAGAGAACTTAAGAACACATAGGAAACAACATTGAAAACATTCAAAAGCAAATAACTGTTGGAATTCATCAAAAATAGTCCCAGCAGAGATCGTCTGCACCAAGTTGTTCAAACATATGGACAAGTTTCTCCCAAACCATTGGATTCAACCACTCGGGCTTATCGTAACCGAAGATCCAACTCTTCCTAATCCCACACATCTGCCACATGAAAATGCCACTCGCATCTTTATTAAAGTGTTTCCAAATGATTAACGTTTGTCTTGGATCCCAGTTGTATTGGCGCTACATAAAAGAAACAAAAATTAGGCGAAGAGAAAAGAACCATATGAATGAAAATGCTTTATACGTGGTGCTTACCAGTAGCATCTTAAACCAATGTATCTTGAAGCAGGCGGGAATCAAGCGATAAGTCGGCCACTCGTGGTGCATGTTCTGACGAATTATAGGCTCGATCGCTTCACCCATTATTTTATGGAACTCTCTCCATCTCGTTGTTTTTTTGTCAACGAAAGAATCATATAAACTCGGACCAGGGTATAGAACGGGAAGATCATCCCGACCAGGTCCGGCAAGAATCGCGTGAATCTCTGTAAAAACATGTCCTGGCATATGAGGATTGTCTTCCATATTGATGAAAGTTGAAATGAATGGGAAAAAGATTTTTGGTAAAAGAAAACTGATATATAAAGGGATCAGATGAGAGAGAGAAAGGAAGAAGACGGAAAGTTGTGTTGGTTAATGTGATGGCTGAGTTATCGTACGGGAAACGAAGACGAAAGGTCGCGTTACGGCTGAGTTATCTGTAACCTTATTGGGCTGAGATATCAGTAACCTATTGGGCTGAGTTATCAATAAACTAATACGGCTGAGTTATCAGTAACATGAATATATTCCGTATGATGAGTTATGTTACGGCTGAGTTATCTGTAACCTTATTGGGCTGAGATATCAGTATTCTATTGGGCTGAGTTATCAATAAACTAATACGGCTGAGTTATCAGTAACATGAATATATTCCGTATGATGAGTTATGTTACGGCTGAGTTATCAGTAACATGAATATATTCCGTATGATGAGTTATGTTACGGCTGAGTTATCATATTAAAGAAGACGAAAGGTCGCGTTACGGCTGAGTTATCGTACGGGAGAAAGACGAAAGGTCGCGTTACAGCTGAGTGAAATATATGTTATGGGTGAGTTATCATAATGGCATAGTCTAGAAATATGGATTACATAAAACAAACATTGTCTACACATAATCAAAAAACAAGAAAATCCATGCCAACAACATACCAACGATACTACTTCCGACAAGTTTTTGCATTAAGCCCAACTTCTTTACATCGAGAACATGCGTGTGGCTTCCTCGGGCGTTTATTCTGAAGTGCAATTTCCACAGTTGATTTAATCCTGCTTTTCTTCGGTCTTCCTGGCTCGGTTGCAACGATCGGAGGCACGCACGGTTGGTTAGTTACAATTTCAGGAACAGGGAGTGCAGTATCTAGAGGTGAGATTGAATCGCATCCTCTCTCCGTTCAGCAAACCATCTAGTCATCATATTCCGTATGGATTCTAACAGTCGATCTATGGGAAGACTTCTACTATTTGATAGTGCTTTGTTCATAGATTCCGCAATGTTCGAAGTCATTAGGTTGTACCTTTCACCCGAGAAATGAACGCGCGCCCACATTTGCACCCCAGCTCTTTGGAGATATCCATGTAGTTCAGGATGAAGCGCTTCAATCTCATTGAATGCCTCTGTAAAATCAGCCATCCGAAAACACCTAGCCGCTTTTTTCACAAGTCGGAACAAATGTTTCCCTTTGAACGTTACCAATATGTTCTTGTACAAATGATAAGTGCAAATTCCACGAGAAGCCAACGGATACACTTCACCAATTGCTTTCCCCATTGACTTATGTATGTCCGAGATGATCGCAAGATTCCTCTCGTCTGGAATAGCAACTTTGAGTTGCGTAAAAAACCAACGCCAAGAATCATCATTTTCAGTGTCAACAACTGCGAAAGCTATTGGGAAAATTTGGAAATTTCCATCCTGAGCTAAGGCTGTTAGAAGCGTCCCTTTGTAACTACCGTGGAGAAACGTACCATCCACAACAACAACTTTCCGCATGTAAGCAAACCCAGCAACACTCGAACGAAAAGCAATAAAGACATACTTGAATCTGTCACACTCATCAATTTGAAGACGTGTTATTGTACCCGGATTTGCCCGTCTTATCGTGTATAGGTAGGAAGGCAATTCTCCAAAACTTCCCTCAGGAGTTCCCATATCGATCTGTCTTGCAAACCTTAGCGTCTTGTATGACTTCCAATAATCCATCTGTTGGCACCAATATAATAATAAATAAGCCGTAAATATATATAAGTCAGCCGATACATAAATGCAAACTCAGCCGTATCGTAATGATAACTCAGCCATAACTGTATATAAGTCAGCCAACACATAAATGAAAACTCAGCCGTATCGTAATGATAATTCAGCCGTAAAGGAAAGAAAACTCAACGAAACTCAGCCGTATTGTAATGAGAACTCAGCCGTAAATGAACGAAAACTCAGCCGTAACTCAAATATAAATCAGCTATGACATTGTAATTACCTTTATGCTAAAATGCTTACTGATGATTATTCCAACACTTTTAGGTTTAACTAACAGACCAATGTCACCAAGAAAGTCCCTGTAAAGAGGTCCCAAAACATCAGGTGTTGCTTGTTTGGATCGATTAGATCTCTCCGTCACAGAACATGTGTGTACCGAATCGTATATACGAACAACAAAACCAGGCTCATCTCCTTCTTGAGTTGCACGAACTCTCCAAAGACATCCTTCAACCCAGCACGTAATATTCACTACAGTCGTATTTGATTTTGGTACTGAAAAATCAAATCCATCTCTCACCGCAAGAAGTTTCACTCGTTTCTCCAACTCGTCTTTGTTCGCGTATCGTTGTCCTACGACGAGGTTTAGCTTAGCCATCTCCACCGTTAAAGACTCTGAGTTACCAATCGATCCTACTTTGCCATAGTAATGACCTCTGTTTTGAGTAGAAGCCGGTAAATCTTCATCTTTCTCCTCAGACTCGCCGTATACAGTAAAGTTATCATCATCAGATGACGCACCATCGGAGTCGTCGAAAACGTCAAATCAGGTTGAAAACTCGTCATCTTCTTCTTCATCCTCTGATTCGTACTCTGCTTCATCTTCTTTGACTTCATCTTCTACGTTTTCACTATAATCATAACAGAAACCATCAAATCCTCTTGCGTCTTCATATGTAGATTCTACTTCTGAAGCCGAACTGTGTGACCGTTTCGTCCTTGCATTCGATCCGTCCTTCATCTTCGCAAACTCAACACAAAGTCGTGGCTGATCGATTGTCAACAAGCTTAGATAATTCTGCAACTGTCGATCATTCGAGACATATACTGGAGGAGTATCATGCGACATATGTTTTATATGTTTGTACGAGAGCATGTAGCTCATCGTCACCTTGTGGCTGAGTTGATGCAGTCCGTAGTCATCAAGAACCAATTTCACTAGCTTCTCGTGCGTTGTTTCCGCATCTATTTGCACAATTCTACAACCTCTATCGTCAGTGTTAAATACATATTTCTGTTTCTTTGCCCAATTACCAGACACAACAATTACTGGAACCGGATGATCCATCAACGAAAATGAAGAACAGGAGTGAAAATCAAGAACAGAAGTGAAAATGCAGAAAAGAAGTGAAGAACAGAAGTGAAAATGAAAAACAGAAGTGAAGTGAAGAACAGAAAATGAAGAACAGAGTGTAAGAAAAAACCCGAGCTAATGGGGGACCTTTCGTATTTCCCTCGTTTATGCTGACGTGGAATTGTGTATTTGAAGTCGTAAGTCAGCCACCAAACAAATTTGTAACTCAGCCAACGATAAATCAGCCATCAACACAAATTAAATCAGCCACAACATGAAAAATATTTAAGTAATTACTAAAATGTTTTTTAGGATGCCAAATTCAGCCGTAACGTCAATAAGTCAGCCGTAACGTAAAATAAGTCAGCCGTAACTGGAGGCTATATTGGCAATAAATCTTTTGTCTATAAGTCAGCCATAACATGGTTGAGTTTTCCGTTAAGTCAGCCAATTACGACTGAGTTATGTCTCTAAAACATAAGTCAGTTGTAACGACATTTGATAACTCAGCCGTTGTCGATAACTCAGCCAATCGGAGAAAGTTAAGTCAGCCGTGTCGATAACATAACTTAGCCAAACTTCTGATAACTCAACCATCGGACTATAACTCAGCCGTAACGGCGGCTGAGTTATTAGCCATTTTCTCATAACTCAACCAGATTTTTATAAGTCAGTCGTAACTGTTGGCTGAGTTATGAACGTAAGTCAACCGTTGACCCGAAACTCAGCCGTTGTCCCAGAACTCAGCCATAACGTGATATAACTCAGCCGTAACGTACGTTATGGCTGAGTTATTGGTAGCACGCGCCTTTTTGTATGACGTGGCAGTGGCATTTTTCGTAATTAGTTTTTTCCGGTAACGTGTAAAAAGGGCACGCTGGTAATTAAAAAACATTTAAGGATAAAAAAAAGTTTTGGATGGTTTCGGTCAATACACCTAAAATGTAGTCCATCTAAGTAATTCTTTCTATAATATATTGTAACCCAAAATAACTTTATACAAGCCATTTATTGCCTCAAAGCAATGGTTGTGGGTTCTTATCCCATTTGGGACCAAATTCCAAAAAGTCTTTCTTCACATTTCAAAACATTCTTCACCCATCTCTAGCACTTATAATCAATAAAATCATAGTATTATATCATATTCTACCCCAAAATAACTTTATATAAGCCATTTGTTGCCTCAAAGCAATGATTGTCGGTTCTTATCTCATTTGTGACCAAATTCCAACAAGTCTTTCATCACATTTCAAAACATTCTTCATCCATCTCTAGCACTTGTAATCAATCAAATTCATTGTATTATAACATATTCTAACCCAAAATAACTTTATACAAGTCATTTACTGCCTCAAAACAATGGTTGTCGGTTTTTTTTCATTAGGGACCAAATTCAAACAAGTCTTTCTTCACACTTCAATGCATTCTTCATCCATCTCTAACACTTGTAGTCAATCAAATTCATTTTATTATAACATATTATAACCTAAAACAACTCTAGACAAGTCATTTACTGCTTCAAAGCAATGGTTGTGGGTTCTTATCCCATTTGGGACCAAATTTCAACAAGTCTTTCTTCACACTTCGAAACATTCTTCATCCATCTCTAGCACTTCTAATCATTCAAATTCATTGTATTTTAACATATTCTAACCCAAAATACTTTATATAAGCCATTTACTGCCTCAAAGCAATGGTTGATGGTTCTTATCCCATTTGGGACCAAATTTCAACAAGTCTTTCTTCACACTTCTAAACATTCTTTATCCATCTCTAGCACTTATAATCAATCAAATTCATTGTATTATAATATATTCTTACCCAAAATAACTTTATACAAGCCATTTATTGTCTCAAAAAATGGTAGTCGGTTTTTATCCAATTTGGGACCAGATTCCAACAAGTATTTCTTCACACTTCAAAACATTCTTCATCCATCTCTAGCACTTGTAGCCAATAAAATTCATTATATTATAACATATTCTAACCTAAAACAACTGTAGACAAACCATTTACTGCCTCAAAGCAATGGTTGTGGGTTTTTATCCCATTTTGGACCAAATTTCAACAAGTCATTCTTCACACTTCTAAACATTCTTCATCCATCTCTAGCACTTGTAATCATTCAAATTCATTGTATTATAATATATTATAACCCAAAATAACTTTATACAAGCAATTTACTCTCTCAAAGCAATGGTTCTGGGTTCTTATCCCATTTGGGACCAAATTTCAACAAGTCATTCTTCACACCTCTAAACATTCTTCATCTTTCTCTAGCACTTGTAATCAATCAAATTCATTGTATTATAACATATTCTAACCCAAAAAAACTTTATAAAAGCCATTTACTGCCTCAAAGCAATGGTTGTGGATTCTTATCCCATTTGGGACCAAATGCAACAAGTCATTCTTCACACTTCTAAACATTCTTCATCCATATCTAGCACTTGTAATCAATCAAATTCATTGTATTATAATATATTCTAACCCAAAATAACTTTATACAAGCCATTTACTACCTCAAAGCAATGGTTGTGGGTTATTATCCCATTTGGGTCCAAATTTCAACAAGTCTTTCTTTACAGTTCTAAACATTTTTCATCCATCTCTAGCACTTGTAATCAATCAAATTCATAGTATTATACCATATGCTAACCCAAAATAACTTTATACAAGCCATTTACTGCCTCAAAGCAATGATTGTGGGTTATTATCTCATTTGGGACCAAATTTTAAAAAGTCTTTCTTCACATTTCTAAACATTATTCATCAATCTTTAGCAGTTGTAATCAATAAAATTCATTGATAGGTCCTAATCAAGAGCTTATAAGAACAATAGACTTTAAATATTTTTCTTCATATATTTCATCATAAGATGTTATGAGTATTTATACATGTTAAAGGCAATCCTAAAATATAGGAGATAGACATGAAAGAAGATTTAACATAATCTACCTAAAACCACTAACAACAATAAGATCACAAATGATATTCTCATCGTTTCATCCTTATCTTAGTTGATACCGGTTTACTTCGGTTATGTTCTCATCATTCATAGTATTATATCATATTCTACCCTAAAATAACTTTATACAAGCCATTTTTTGCCTCAAAACAATGGTTGTCGGTTCTTATCCCATTTGGGACCAAATTGATTCACATATCAAAACTTTCTTCATCCATCTCTACCACTTGTAATCAATCAAATTCATAGTATTATAATATATTGTAACCCAAAATAACTTTATACAAGCCATTTACTGCCTCAAAGCAATGGTTGTGGGTTCTTATCCCATTTGGGACCAAATTCCAAAAAGTCTTTCTTCACATTTCAAAACATTCTTCATCCATCTGTAGCACTTATAATCAATAAAATTCATAGTATTATATCATATTCTACCCTAAAATAACTTTATACAAGCCATTTATTGCCTCAAACCAATGGTTGTCGGTTCTTATCTCATTTGTGACCAAATTCCAACAAGTCTTTCATCACATTTCAAAACATTCTTCATCCATCTCTAGCACTTGTAATCAATCAAATTCATTGTATTATAACATATCTTAACCCAAAATAACTTTATACAAGTCATTTACTGCCTCAAAACAATGGATGTCGGTTTTTATTCCATTGGGGACCTAATTCCAACAAGTCTTTCTTCACACTTCAATGCATTCTTCATCCATCTATAGCACTTGTGTCAATCAATTCATTATATTATAACATTTTATAACCTAAAATAACCTTATACAAGCCATTTACCGCCTCAAAGCAATGGTTGTGGGTTCTTATCCCATTTGGGACCAAATTTCAACAGCTCTTTCTTCACACTTCAAAACATTCTTAATCCATCTCTAGTACTTGTAATCAATCAAATTCATAGTATTATAATATATCCTAACCCAAAATAACTTTATACAAGCCATTTACTGGCTCAAAGCAATGGTTGTGGGTTCTTATCCCATTTAGGACGAAATTTCAACAAGTCTTTCTACGCACTTCTAAACATTCTTCATCCATCTCTACCACTTGTAATCAATCAAATTCATTGTATTATAACATACTTTAACCCAAAATAACTTTATAAAAGACATTTACTGCCTCAAAACAATAGTTGTCAGTTCTTATCCCATTTGGGACCAAATTTCAACAAGTCTTTCTTCACACTTATAAACATTCTTTATCTATCTCTAGCACTTGTAATCAATCAAATGCATAGTATTATAATATATTCTAACCCAAAATAACTTTATACAAGTCATTTACTGTCTCAAAGCAATGGTTGTGGGTTCTTATCCGATTTAAGACCAAATTTCAAAAAGTCTTTCTTCACACTTCTAAACATTCTTCATCCATCTCTAGCACTTGTAATCAATCAAATTCATAGTATTATAATATATTCTAACCCAAAATAACTTTATACAAGCCCTTTAACGCCTCAAAGCAATGGTTGTATGTTCTTATCCCATTTGGGACCAAATTTCAACAATTCTTTCTTCACACTTCTAAACATTCTTCATGCATCTCAAGCACTTATAATCAATCAAATTCATTGTATTATAACATATCATAACCCAAAATAACTTTATACAACCCATTTACTGTCTCAAAGCAATGGTTGTGGGTTCTTATCCGATTTGAGACCAAATTTCAAAAAGTCTTTTTTCACACTTCTAAACATTCTTCATCAATCTTTAGCACTTGTAATCAATCAAATTCATAATATTATAATATATTCTAACACAAAATAACTTTATACAAGTCCTTTAACGCCTCAAAGCAATGGTTGTAGGTTCTTATCCCATATGGGACCAAATTCCAACAAATCTTTCTTCACCTTTCAAAACATTCTTCATCCATCTCTAACACTTATAATCAATCAAATTCATTGTAATATAACATATTCTAACCCAAAATAACTTTATACAAGCCATTTACTGCTTCAAAGCAATGGTTGAGGGTTCTTATCCCATTTGGGACCAAATTTCAACAAGTCTTTCTTCACAATTCTAAACATTCTTCATCCATCTCTAGCACTTGTAATCATTCAAATTCATTGTATTATAACATATTCTAAACTAAAACAACTCTAGACAAGCCATTTACTGCCTCAAAGCAATGGTTGTGGATTCTTATCACATTTGGGACTAAATTTCAACAAGTATTTCTTCATACTTCTAAACATTCTTCATTAATCTCTAGCACTTGTAATCAATCAAATTCGTTGTATTATAACATATTCTAATCCAAAAAAACTCTAGATAAGCAATTTACTGCCTCAAAGCAATGGTTGTGGGTTCTTATCCTATTTGAGACCAAATTTCAACAAGTCTTTCTTCACACTTCTAAACATTCTTCATTCATCTCTAGCACTTGTAATCAATGAAATTCATAGTATTATAACATATTCTAACCCAAAACAACTGTAGACAAGCCAATTTTTGCCTCAAAGCAATGGTTGTGGGTTCTTATCTCATTTGGGACCAAATTTCAACATGTCGTTCTTTACATTTCTAAACATTCTTTATGCATCTCTAGGATTTATAATCAATAATATTCATTGTATTATAACATATTCTAAAACAAAATAACTTTATACAAACCATTTACTGGCTCAAAGCAATGGTTGTCTTTTCTTATCCCATTTGGGACCAAACTCAAACAAAATTCAAATTTCGTACTCAATTAGTACAAATAGTGCCAATTTCGTAGTCCAGATTAACAGATGCTGACTCATATGGCATATGTCACATTGAGATGCTGACTCAAATGACACGTGTCAGATGACTCATAACGTGAGAGTGAGGTGGCATTATGAACGGCAAACGACGTCGTTTTAATACCATGATTTTATTTTGTCCACAAAATGAGTCACAATAAATGATTACAATTATAATTTTAAAAATTAAAATATAAAAATTGAAATTACGATTTTTTAGTGTATTACATTTAAAATTAAATTTTTAATTTTAATTTGAAAATTTAAAATCTAAAATCTAAAACTACAGTTATTATTTTACTAAATTTATAAATACAATTGTAATAATAACAAATTCTCTAATATAAAAGCTTCTAAACTAAAATTAAAAATATAACACCTAATATCAAGATTTTGGTGTTGGAAACGAGGAGATTTTCAATTTTTTTTGTCATATGTATCACCAAAGTACACTTATCTTTGATATAAAAAGATAAGTGCATCTCGGGATGGTTGATATGAAAAGATAAGTGCAGAAAAGTGTTAATTGGGTACACTTCATCAAGAATATGTTCTAAAGCAAATGTTTGGTAATTTATAAGTTGTATATCTCTACAGATAGTGGGGGTAAATTAACAGCAAACTTTTGACAAGCAATGTATATTCCATCACTAATTCGTAAAAACAAGAGCATCCAAAGGCAAAGGAAGAAACTTTCATCTCAATCAGTTTCAGATACATAAACCCAATTCACAACCCTTTTACGAGAATGTAACAAAGGAAGTATAATCAAAATTCACCAACAACTACTTCATCAGTGAAATAAGATGAGGAGATTAAGAGTTACCAGTACAGTCGATTCCTCCTTCTTTCCAAGCATCACCACTCATGTAAAACACATGACTACACAAATCACCAAATTGCACCATAATTAAATCAGGCTTTTGTTCAAAATTCAGCATTGGTTCAGAGCTTAAACAAAACAAGAGTTGAGATTTTTAGTACCAGCTATTCCACTATGGTTATTAGCCAGTTTAGTAAAACCAGAAGGCTCTATTATATAAAGAGCGTTTCACTGTAACAAACACTCTAATGAGAAATAACAGAATTTTCATCATCTTCCTCTGAGCTTCTTTCTCATTCTATTACCAGCCAATAAGATAAGCGAAACCCAGAAAGAAAGTGATGATTCCACACTTGGGTCTATAAATCGCCATTGAAGCATAGAAGTGTAGGTTGAAGCCATGGAGGAGATTCCAAACGAAAGGTAAGATAGTAAAGCACCTGAAGCTGCAGCATACACGTGTTTGCCGAGTCTACTCGGAACGATTCGCCAAGCGAAGGATACATGGATCATATCTATCAACTCCATGTTTACAATCTCTGTACGATCTAGCGAAGAATCAAAATGGTGAAGGTGAGGAAAAAGAAAAAGTGAAGCCATTGGGAATTTTCCAGATATTCCTCTTTAAATCATATCGGGTCCTGACCCGGAAATTTATGCAAGCTGGGTCAACCCATGAAAACCCGGTTCCGGTTAATTTCCCTTTTTTCTTACGGCTGAAGAAGATTCAGTTTAGATTTTAGAAGAAACAAATAAAAGTCGACGATTTGATTTCTCTCGTTCTCAGGCCGTCCTCACCGCCGGAACGATTCGATTCAGCTTCTGGATTTCTAATTTAATTGCGTAGATTTTGGAGTTTTCGTTTTCCTTGTGGGAATAGATCGATTAGTTTGGCTGCTTCTTCTATTAGCAGCTTTGGATCTTCAATTACTGTCTCCATCTTCACGTTTAGATCAGCAGTTTTAAAGAGGTTTATAATTCCTGCGTAATTTGTTACACCAGTATGCTATAAATTGATTTCTACTGCTTATATATATGCCTTATTGACATTGTTATGTTTTCTACCACAAGCTTAGCTTAATCGGTCTAAGCATTGTCTCTATTAATGGGGTCGTCTTGTTTTATACCTAGGAACAATAAACTGTGTTCTTCGCTTGTGATGGAACTTTGTTATCTTACTGCTGCAACTGCTGAGCTTAGGATTCGTGATTATTTTTTCATGATGCTGTGATTGTCTGATTGACTTAAGTTTACTGCTCTTGAATCAACTTGGTTAAAAAATCTCATCTACTGATCAGGGGTTCATTTAGCTTGGTGCTGTTCTGGAGATGATTTGACCCTTCAAAATTCTCGTGCAACATACTTCTGTTATGTGAATTTTTTTATCCTGAGAAGAGTCTATACATTATGCCTAGGTTAAGCCTTTTTTTGAAATGCTAGCTCGGTGACTTAGTAGTGGTATATTAAACGGAAAGATATGTTTTTCTTTGTTGGGGTAATTACTATGTTGAGAAAATTAACGTATCTATTTTTGCTTGACCTATCCATGTCTTTTTATAGCTATCTTCAACCACAGAATATAACTATTGCTACTGAAGAGTGTTTTGATGTCTAAGATTGACAAAGTTTCTTTCTTTTGGTCAAGTGCAACAGTCAGACTTATACGGCACTCTTGTTTTCTTGTGGTTTGTAGCTCCAAGTTTAATGGAAGCCTTAACTACTTCACGGGTTGTGCCACTTCAGGTTCCCTGTAGAAAGCCCTCATCAATTTTTGCTAATTTGTCCTGCCTTGAATCGAGGAGATATCCTTGTGGAGGGCGTGTTTCGATTATGAACCATTCCAAATTTCTCCGTCCAGTGACTGCTTCTGTGCAGCCACAGGAGTTGTCAGCTTTGGGTTACGAAGGCAATATTGTTCCTTCTAACGGTAACTACTTCTCGTTATTTTAGAATCTGTTGTGCCATTGTTGATCTGAGCTGCTGTTAAGGATTCTGTTTATAGATTTTGTATGATTTGCAGCTTAGTTCCTACTTGTTTGTTGTTTGTTATCTTAATTGCTAGAAATTCTTAATCTTTGGCAAAGTGTTGAAGCGGTATGCTTCGATGTGGTTGCTAGAAATTCTTAATCTTTGGCAAAGTGTTGAAGCGGTATGCTTCGATGTGGATAGCACAGTTTGTGTGGATGAAGGTATTGATGAACTTGCCGAGTTTTGTGGTGCTGGAAAGGCTGTTGCTGAATGGACTGCCAGGTTTGTGGTCCATCTCAACGCAAATACTAGAGCTCTGATGATTTTTCTCTGCTTTTTTACCTAAACATATTGAGTATTGCTTTCTTAGAGCTATGGGTGGATCTGTTCCATTTGAAGAAGCTCTAGCTGCAAGACTTTCTTTGTTCAAGCCTTCTCTTGCGAAAGTTGAGGAATATCTCGAAAAGAGACCCCCAAGGTATTGATTTTGTTCACACCTTGCAAATGTTGTTATTTTGATTCTATAGTATGATGCGAGCTACTTCCCCTTGATTTACTATGCTTAAAGAAATCATTTCACATATAAAGAACTAGAATTTTTTGTTCCATTTGGCCCCAAGTTCTTGTCTTAAATAGACTTTGACCAAAACAGAGGTTAATATCTAGCTTGCTTGATTCTCTGCATATATACAGATTGCTCTCTGAAATCTAAAATTATAGCGTGTTTCTTTGTTTTATGTAGGTTATCCCCTGGCATTGATGAGTTGGTCAAGAAGCTCAGAGCCAATAATATTGATGTCTATTTGATATCTGGAGGTTTTCGACAGATGATCAATGTACTCTCTCTATCTCTCTCACTTTTTTGTTCATGTTCTTTACTATGGCCTGTTGCATCAGTTCTTGTGTAGCTACTACAGTGATGGTGATAATGTATTGAATGATTTTCTTTTCGATGTAGCCTGTAGCATCAATTCTTGGCATCCCTCGGGAGAATATCTTTGCCAACAATCTTCTATTTGGAAACTCTGGCGAGTTTCTGGGATTTGATGAGAATGAACCTACATCAAGAAGTGGAGGCAAGGCCAAGGCAGTGGAACAAATACGAAAGGTTCATTGAACTTGTATTAGTTTGCAATCTTTATATCTCTTGTTGAATAAAACACTGTACCAATGAGACTTGCTTTTTTCCAGGGTCGTTTCTACAAGACTATGGCGATGATTGGAGATGGTGCTACTGATCTCGAAGTAAGCTTTTATTAACTGAGAATTTACAGATAACAATGAACTGTCAAATGTCAGATTAACTAAAGTAATTCACTTGCAGGCACGTAAACCTGGTGGCGCAGACTTGTTCATATGCTACGCTGGGGTTCAGCTTCGTGAAGCCGTTGCAGCAAAAGCAGACTGGCTTATCTTCAAGTTTGAATCTCTCATAAACTCATTGGACTAAAAGCTCTGTATAGTGATTATTCTCATATAGCTAAACCCATTATCATTTTTTTTGTCAACCTAAACTCGTTATTCATATCTCCAAATTTGTACCCCTTTTTTATTTGTATGAAACCATTGAACCAACAAATGCTTTTTGCTAACTTTAGCCGCTTGGTCTGTTCTAACATCAAGAACGTTTTTATAACAAAAAGTTAGTGGTCTTTGTGAAGAGAAAACCAAACCACAGACTAATCAACCTTGGTGTTAAACGAACAAAGCCAAAGCAACCACCGCCAAATCCACCACGACCGTATCCCCCACGAGCACCACCATAACCTCCCCTCTAGCAAAACCGCCACCACCACCGCCTCCTGAATCAGCTGGTTTCACTCCAATTATTCGCCCATCAACTTCCTGTTTTAGTAGGAAACTCTATAAATGGCGGTTTGACAAATCCAAGCAAAGAAAGAAAGAACACTCCAGTTGGTTCTGAAGCAGCAATGCAATACCAAACCATTTCTCGTTTTGTTTTAAGGTAAATGAGATACACAAAAGCAATAATACAAATGGTTCTATTCCGTATTTTGAGTTTGTTCAAGTGGTTCTCATCAACTAAGAAAGTTTCATATCAAACGAGAGACAGAACTAGCATTATAATCTAAATGCTAAATTGAATATACTAACTAGTGTACAAGAAACTTGTGTCACAAATTCAGGAAGATAGTAATGGTATGGAAAGAAAACAAAAGCAAGAAAGAAATTAGACTCATGACATGATATATAACAACTAACAGAAGCTGGAAAATTGGTATCACCTTAGACCATCTTCAATGGGAGGTCCTTGAGCAGATTTTACATAAATTTGTGATTTAATTAAATGCAAAATGTGAATAAATACCTAAGATACGTATCTTATATAAGATACAAAACAATGGTTAAGAGACGCCTACGTGGCGCTCTGTGAGTGGGTGTTGAGATAAATATATATATAAAAAATGATTTTGTTTTATTTTTCTTTTAATCATTCTCTTTTAAGTCCAAGCTTTGATATTTTATTTTCGCACCAATTTTTTATTCTCTTACCAAAGAAAAACCAAATCTTTTAGTTACTAAAGAAAAAAGAGTTCTTATATTTTCTACATAGAAAATGGCATCAACAATTGAAAAAAATATTTGAACGAGCGTATATGGACAAAATTTTCTAAAATTATATTATTTTAACTTTTTAAAAGTTAAAAATTAACTATATATAGTAAAATTAATAAATTCACCTAAAACCGAACAAAACGATATTGTACAAAATTTAAGTGCAATAATTATAAACTTTTCTAAAATTACAAATTTTTATTTTATTTTATTTCTGAATAAATATTTCTTTCCTAAGAACCCCAAATTAAGAGTCTACCATTAAACACATCTCAAAATTAAAAAAAAAAATTATTTTGCAATAATTATTAAGTTTTCAGAAATTAAAATTGTTAAAAAAAATCTGTTATATGTTTTAATACTAAGATCCACTACTTAAGAACCCACCAATAATCTTCCATAAAAACATAAAAACTTAACTACACTTCTTAACATCACTTTTTTCAATTAAATTACTAAATAAATCATAAGATTCATTTTTAATAGCCTAACATTGAGGATGCTCTTATTATGCATAGCTTGCATTACTTTATTTGCATCGTCAATCGAATCATATGTTACGAAACCAAAGCCCTTAGATCTACCATTTTCACTGTCCAAAACCACTACAGCTGCTAAGAACAAAGTAATATAAGTAAAACCTCTATAACTTAATACTCTATAAATTAATAAATAGTATAAATTAATAAAATTTGCTAGTTTCAAGTCGGGTCAGTGTAAAAATTGACCAAATTCGATAAGATAATAAGATTTTTTTTTTTGAAATTCCTATGTAAAATATAGTCCCAATGATATCATAAATTAATAATCACTATATATATATATATATATATATATATATATATATGTAGATATATTAATATATGTTTTTGGTTTTTGTAGAAATCAATTTCCTCCTAGCGTTCACCTTAATTATATATTTTTAAACAATAATCTTGTGATATATACCATCACAAGTCATAAAAATAACCAAATTTTCTTTATGTTTTCAATTTTTAATTATGCATCATATTCATTTTTATATAGGATGTTGAAATATAACAATTGAAGTTATTAATATAAATTTTAATTTATGTATATAATTTGTATAAGTGAATTTATCTATAATATTTGTAGTTTATAGTCAAATTTCTCTTCTTCTAAATATAATATTTATTTTTAAACTACTGTAATAATATCTACAAGATTAGTCTTATTTTTGTAAAATTGTGTCAATTCATATTGTTTAAAATTTTGAAAATTTAAAAATACCGTTATAAATTAATAATTATTAATTTACACTATAAAATAATAAATATTAATTTATCTATTAATATCACTATAAATTAATAAAGAATTTTGATCCCAACACTATTAATTTATAGAGGTTTTACTGTAATCAGGGATGAGAAGAAAAACCAATGGAAAAATGAATTCAGCTGGAAAAAACAAAAGCTACCATCAACGTCTTTGCAAACTCGTCTTTCATTAACTTGTTTAATTTTTTTTTGTTAAATTAACCATCTTTCTCCTTCAGCCATTGTATTCTCATAAATTTGTTTGGCAGCGCGTGGATTGCTTGGACCAAACCATGAAATTTCCCAGATCAACCCTTATGTGCTCCACATTTTGACATTAATGGAGAATCTGGTAGGTTTGATTTTGCGAATATCAGTATAGTATATTTCGTGTTTAGCTTTACTCATTTTTTCTCACAATTTCATAATGACACAGAGATGAGTAACTACACAACATATTCAACTTTCCAAATTTACACTTCTAATTAACATGGGTCCACGGTCCACGCCATGTAGGAGTTAAGTACCCTTGTTATTTTAAACTCCAATCAAGACGAGCAAACATTAATACATAAATGGGCTCCGGAAGGAAAACACATCATTTGGGAAAGCTCCTGACAAATACAGAGTTGTTTGCATTTCCAAACAAATTGTAAGCAACTCTGTTGAAGGCGGTGGGAAACTTCCGAAGTTGCGTCAGGTCAAAGGAAAACCAGCTTCAAGTTCTAACCTTATGTTTGGGGAAACAAACTGATGCGCTAAGGACCCAGATTAACCAACAAAGATTATACATGTGGATACTGTTCCAGCATTTTCAGATTATTACAATATTGTGTACTTATATTTCAGCATTTCTAGATTATTACAATACTCTGTATTTATATTTTAGCATTTACTCTTATGCTTTATCCAATTGTTTAAATTTCTATCCGGGATTTGTTAACATTAGGTTACGTAGAATACGCGACATGTAATGTAGTCCACAGGCGAAGGTATAGTATCGTTAAGACAGAAATAAACGACACCAATGCAGTAGCTATGATTCACACTTCTAAAAACTCAACAAAACTTAATCTATAGTTTTAAACATTCAAAACTCTACCCGTAAAAACTATACCCTATATATATAAAGTCTTTGCCCAAAAAATATAAAAATATAAAAAGTCAACCCAAAACATTGAAAAAATAATTTGCCCCTAAAAAAAACAATTGCTTAGGGTTATAATATTTTTGGAGAAATAAAATTATGTGGTTTGAAAAGAAAAACAAAACAAATTGTGTTAGTTTTGAAAGAAAACTTACAATGTGCTATTAAAGGTTATTTGTCATATATTATAAAGTCCATAAAGAGTTTTAAATAAAAAAAATGGAATTACGTAAGCGTCATTTCTGCTTTTCACCGCATCTGTCGTCTTCTTACTCTTCTCTTTATTTTTCTTCCCAAACCTGTCCGACAATACTGTAATGAGCTTAGAAAGATCGGTCATGGTTGAACTCATAAGCATTTGCTGCTGTGAGTTGGATGTTTGTTGAAGCTCGAATGATTCCTGCTGCTTCGTGAAGGCTTCCCGCTGCTTCTGGCTGGCTTTCTCCTGTTTTTTGGTGGCGGCTTCTATTCATTTAACCATGTACAGAACCATTTCATTTTGCTTACAAATGAGTCCACCGAGCATTTCCACCAGTTGATTTCCAGCAAACCTGGATTGTTCTGAGGTATTGGGAGTCCAAACTGACATTTGCTTGTAACGTCCACTTTCTTCATTGTCTACCAATTCCTCATTTCTGTATTTTTCTAATGTTTTCCCCTCGACTTCTTCGTCTACCACTATCTTCCTCCTTGGTGGAATTTTTCTCCTTATACTATTTCGTGAGGCAATACTTTCCTTTTATTCGCAATTCTTCCATTAGTATGATCCTTTCGGTAAAAGTCCATTTAATCTTATCCACAGGGGGGAGATAATTTAATTGAGGAAATTTTCAATTTTTGGATCGATTTCACTCTCGTTAAGGCATTTAGGATGCCTTTCTCTCCGGGCTCGCTAAACACTATTCATGCATATCTAGCACTTGTAAACAATCATAAGCAGTTTATTCTGTATTTTTCTAATGTTTTCCCCTCGACTTCTTCGTCTACCACTATCTTCCTCCTTGGTGGAATTTTTCTCCTTATACTATTTCGTGAGGCAATACTTTCCTTTTATTCGCAATTCTTCCATCAGTATGATCCTTTCGGTAAAAGTCCATTTAATCTTATCCACAGGGGGAGATAATTTAATTGAGGAAATTTTCAATTTTTGGATCGCTTTCACTCTCGTTAAGGCATTTAGGATGCCTTTCTCTCCGGGCTCGCTAAACACTCTTCATGCATATCTAGCACTTGTAATCAATCATAAGCAATGTATTGTAAAATTTTGACCCCAAACAACACTAGACATGTGATTTACTACTTCCAAGTAATGTTTGTGGGTTCTTGGCCAATTTGGGACCAAATTTCAATAGGAGTTTCTATACTTCTTAACACTCTTCATGCATATCTAGCACTTCTAATCAATCGTAAGCAATGTATTGTAACACATTTTGACCCAAAAAGACACTAGACAAGTGATCTACTACTTCTAAGCAATGCTTGTGGGTTCTTAGCCAATTTGGGAGCAAATTTCTACAGGAGTTTCTAAACCTCGCTAAACAATGTTCATGCATATATAGCACTTGTAATCAATCATAAGCAGTGTAATGTAACAAATTTTGACCCCAAACAATACTAGACAAGTGATTTACTACTTCAAAGCAATGCTTGTGGGTTCATTGCCAATTTGGGAACAAATTTACTTAGGAGTTTCTACACCTTTCTTAACACCCTTCATGCATATCTAGCACTTTTACCCAATCGAAAGCAATGTATTGTAACCTATTTTGACCCCAAACAACACTAGACAAGTGATTTACTACTTCCAAGCAATGCTTGTGAGTTCTTTGCCAATTTGGGACGAAATTTCAAAACGAGTTTCTACACTTCTTAACACTTTCCATGCATATTTTGCACTTGTAATCAATCATAAGAAATGTATTGTAACACAATTTCAACCTAAACAACACTAGACACAAAAGTGATTTACTACTTCCAAGCAATTCATGTGGGGTCTTGGCCAATTTAGACCAAATTTCAATAGGAATTTCTACACCTTTCTAAACACTCTTCATGCATATCTAGCACTTGTAATCAATCATATGCAATGTATTGTAACACATTTTGACCCCAAACAACACTAGACAAGGGGTTTACTACTTCCAAGCAATGCTTGTTGGTTCTTAGCCAATTTGGGACAAAATTTCAATACAAGTTTCTACACCTTTCTAAACACTCTTCATGAATATCTAGCACTTGTAATCAATCATAAGCAATGTATTGTAACACATTTTGACCCCGTACAACACTAGACAAGTGATTTACTACTTTCAAGCAATGCTTGTGGGGCCTTGGCCAATTTGGGACCAAATTTCAATAGATGTTTCGAAACGTTTCTAAACACTCTTCATGCATATCTAGCACTTGTAATCAATCATAAGCAATATATTGTAACAAAATTTGACCCCAAACAACACTCGACAAGTGATTTACTACTTCCAAGCAATGCTTGTCGGTTTTTTTTTTACCTATTTTGGACCAAATTTCGATACGAGTTTCTACACCTTTCCAAACACTATTCATGCATATCCAGCACTTGCAATCAATCATAATCAATGCATTGTAACACATTTTTACCCAAAACAACACTAGATAACTGATTTACTACTTGCAAATAATGTTTATGTGTTCTTGGCCAATTTGGGACCGAAATTCAATAGAAGTTTCTAAACGTTTTGAAACACTCTTCATGCATATCTAGCACTTGTAATCAATCATAAGAAACGTATTGTAACACATTTTGACCCCAAACAAACTTAGACACAAGTGTTTTACTACTTCCAAGCAATGCTTGTTGGTTCTTTGCTAATTTGGGACCAAATTTCAATACTAGTTTCTACACCTTTCTAAACACTCTTCATGCATATCTAGCACTTGTAATCAATCATAAGAAATGTATTGTAACACATTTTGACCCCAAACCACACTAGACAAGTGATTTACCACTTCTAAGTAATGGGTGTGGGTTCTTGGCCAATTTGGGACCCAATTTCAATAGGAGTTTCTACACCTTTCTAAAAACTCTTCATGCATATATAGCGCTTGCAATCAATCATAAGCAATGTATTGTAGCAAACTTTGACCTCAAACAACACTAGAGAAATTGTTTAGTACTTCCAAAGCAATGCTTGTGGGTTCTTGGCCAATTATAGGAGTTGTATTGCGTATTATTCTTGACTTAGTATGATTGTTTTTTTATTTTATGGATATGGAGGTAGAGTTGCAAAAATGGAGGAATTGAAGGGTTTATTTGCACTAAATATTTCTTAAAACTTACCAAATTAGGAAAATATCTCTATAAATTAATAGAATTTTTTGGTCTCAACATTAATAACTTATAGAGGTTTTGCTATAACAAGGATAATATAGTTTTAATTCTGAAGAAGGGGTATTGGACAAAAGAATGTGATAGAATTTAATTGAATAACATACCGAGCAAAAATATTAATCAAATTCATAGTTGAGATTTATACTCGTAATCTGCATCATAATCACGTAAAATATAGAATAAAATTTTACACATACCCGTACATAACATATGAGTTTGATAGATTCACAATATTTTTGATGTTCCCATAAAAAATAGAATAAAAACATTTATATACATCATATTAGATAAAAGAACATGAACTAAAATAGGAAACAAAAACTCAGAAGAAAAACATAGAAAAGTGAGATCGAAACAATTCAATCTATTATAACATTTTTGAAATACAAAATTTTGACCACCCCTTTGGCCATCGGATATTACATCTCAAACCCTTACTAACAAAAGCTAATCCTCAATTCATTAAGGACAAAATTATAATTTCACGAATTGGGTCGGTTTTGAAACACTAATTACAACCCGATTTCAAGTGTTGGATCTATCATCTTTTTCATAAACGGTGCACGTATTTATTGGGCTATTAACTATAGATTTTTAAAAACTTGAAGCCCATATAAAATAAATGTTTGTAATCGTAAAGAATGATGAATGAACGGGCCCATTTCCGCGAAGCAAATGCATTTCTCTAAACGCAAAATTTTCCTCCGTGTACGATGCCGTGTGTATATCTCCTTTTATACCTAAAATCATAATTATAATTCCATATTTATTAATAACACTTAAAAAGTTTCCAAAAAGCAATATAAAACATAATCGCATTAACGTGAATTTCAAAAACACTATCCAAATTTGCATCAATCTAAATATTCTCAATATGTGATTATTCTCTTTATGCCTTTTTGGGAATAAAATTTCTATTAAATATAAACTTTACAATCGTCCATAAAATAAGAGAAAATAAACCTATAGTGAAGATATATTGATGTTGTTACTGTTTATTAGAATCAAGAGAGATGATGAGAAGCAGTGATGCAGTAAACAAGTCTGATGGTTGTGCAACCAGATACAGTGAACGATGAAGTGAACAAGTCTGGTATAACTTCATGTTCAGATAAAGAGGCAGTGACTCTTGAGCAAGAGTTTCAGAGAATCATAGACAGCCAAGACATCTGAATGTAAGGTCACATGGAATGAAGTGATGTGTTGAACATTGGAGTCTTACTGAGAAGATCCAAGAAGTAGGAGCTTAACCAATCATGTTTTAAGCTCATAAGAACAAGTCATGCATAAGCTGCTGAGTAAACCTGAAAGTGCTTCAGAGCAGAATGAAGAAAGCAGCTGCGTGTTATACCAGAACAAAAATATGTTTTCTAGTTGAGTTAACTTGAAGTGAAGCAGAGAAGAAAACAGAGCAGACAACGTGTAGTGTCTGCGTAGTGCAACATAACGGAAAAGCTTCAAGTTGCAGCAAACAACGGAATGAACGTGTATCAGGGGAGTGACTGTAACAGAACAAACAATGATCAAAGTGACAATGTCTGTGTTACACAACAGAGGCGGTAAAGTCTGTGTTACACAACAGAGGCGGTAAAGTCTTATGTTCTTTATCGTTTATGATGTGCATCATTCAAGCATCTAGATCTACTAGCATACATCTCATTCTTCAATTGGTATCAGAGCGGGAAACCGATCTAAGATTTTTATCTCTAACAGGTTAGATCGTGGATATATGTCTAGCAGTGAGTATCTAGAGATTAGAAGAGCATTTCCTTCGTTTTCGTCTAAGAAAAGTTAAAGGAAAAGCGATTTGTGGTTATGTGAGCTTCGTTGTTATTTTGTAAACGTTGTTTGCTATGAGATGTCACCGGAAATTGCAGAGTGGATATCGAATCTGGGTTGCCTTTGGATTATCCCTCAGGTTTGAGAAGAAGAGGAGACGATGGAACTGTTGACAGGGAAATTGGGTCTTCAGGTATTTTGGGTTTCAATTATTTTCTCATGGGCCTGATATTTTGTGTTGGGCTTTATAGTTGTGAAGATGGTGATCTCTGATTGGAAGTTTTTTAGAAGGAATTTTGCGTGCGCTTCTTCGTTCTGTTGTCTTGTTGTCTTCAATTTAAAAGAGAAAGCTTCAAACTAGAGAAAGATGACAAAGGCTAGGTATCTGGAGTTAGTCAGTTTGAACAGAGTTGTCGAATCTTTTGTAAAAAAAAAAAGGGGAAGCATCTTGAATCTTTCGCCGTCAAGATAAGAAATTTCGAGAAAAGCAAGATGTATTCTCATCTTGGGTTAGAAGCTGGTTAAGGGAGATCCTGGTACTTTGAAGAGGAAGCTCGAAGTTTAACAGTATTTCTGGGGTGTGTCTTTTGTCGGAAAACCAGAATTTGCGGGTATTTTTCATAAAGCTTCTAGAAATTGGTTTGAAATTTTTTCTTCACGACGTGCTGTTGCCTTCAACATCCTTGGAAGTTTGTGTTCCGTCATCAAAATTTGAATGGAGAAGGTGTCAATATCAAAATTTGATGTCTTCTTCACTGCCTTTCGATTAAAGTCTGGAAACTGGAGTTTTTGGTATTTTTCTACATCGCTTATGATTGCTTGCTATTGTTTTGTAGAGGTGAGCTTCAGTGGTTCCATGGTTATGATTGGAAATCTGGATGTTTAAAGAATTGGGAAAAGCATGTTGGAGCTTCTACATAAAATAAGAGGATTGTAAAAGAGATAACAAAGGCTTAGTCCTCAGATCTCCGCTTGGAATTGGTTAACATCAAAGATCAAAGCTTTGAATTGTCATTGGAGAAATTTGTAACAAGACGAAGTCGAGTATTGAAGATCTCATAGTCGAAAAAGTAACAGAAATGGGAGGCCTAATTGATAGATTTGGGTTCACCTTGGTGCCAAATTGATTGATTATTGTGGGTTGTACTTCTAATGTGGTTTGGAGAATGTAATATTGGAGAAGCATAAACTGGTGGAAGGTGTTTTTTTTTTTTCTTAATCTTGCCAGTACTCTCTAGTTTGCTGTCACACTTGTTCGTGGCAAGAAAGTGAAACGGAACAGCGAGGAAGAGAAAACCTTACAATGACTCTTATGTCTGTTGAGCTCATCATAGCTGAACGAGTTCAAGTTCAGTGACTTCTCTGTTGGGCATCTCAGAATGATCATTCTTTGATGAAGAAAAACTGTTCAAGAAGCTTTCATGATAATGAGAAACAACCGTTTCAAATCCTGGTTTTGGCAATCACAAAGAGAAGTCAATGAAAGTTCTAGATTTGGTGATGAACAGCTGCTTTTCATCTAATTTTCTGCATCGCACTGAGAAAAACAGAAAATAATATATCTTTATGAGATCGAGAGAAGTGTTGGTTGTTTTGGTTGAGAAGATGACAAAGTGTTTCTGAGTGAGGAAGTTTGGATCGGTATCTCTTTCTAAAGTTTCTAGGTATGAATCTTGTCTGTAAGGAAAACGAAGTGACCTCAGAATTAAGAGAAGCTTCAAGAGTTTAACGAAGAGGAATTGAGGGTGAGCTAAAGAAGAGGAATTGAGGCAGTTCATCAACATGGGGTAGTTCAAAAGAAAGATGTCAGTGGAATTGAGGCTGATCTAATACTTCTTTCTAGCATCCACATGAAGATTTTTAAAGGAGCTAGATGCGTTAAAAAGTAAAGAAAATCTCTTGGTAGTCAACTTGGGAGTTGAAGTCGAAAAGGAGCAGGTTGTGTATCTCTGTTCTTGTTGGAAAAGAGAAGTTTAAGCAAAGTTGTCTATTCGGTTTGACTGAAATCAATTCAAGGATCTAATCTTGAAATGCCAATAGGTCTTTTGGCTGGAGATTCGAAGTGAAGAGAATCTTTTTCTATTTCGTAAGGTCAAGTGTGTTCCCACACAAGAAAATCGTGATTGTTGAAGGTCAGAGAATGAGAACATCAGTCTCCTTGAGTCGCCTTGGAAGATGATAAGTATCACTGTTGTGATGTGTAGGATGCCAACGGTTTAAAACTTCCGGGCATTCACCATCATGGTTTTCATTGTTCCACCAAAGTGAATGTCAAGATATTGGATTTGCCTTGACATTCGTTATGTGGAATTTGTACTGATGAAGCATGTTGGAAATCAGATTTTGAATCTGGAAATTGTTCCATTCTTTTGGTTTAATCGCATGCTTTGAAAAGTGACCAAAAGGAACTTCCAAACAGATGAGAAGCGTGGAACCTATGATTGTCTTGATAAGCAATTTGAAAGTGTGTTAATTATGTGTTTTCAAGTTTGGACTTGTTTTCGGAGTGAAGAACAAGCTTTGTGATTTCTTGAAGAATCTTCAATACATGAAGACAGAGACAATAGCAGAAGAATCTAACGAAGAAGCTCAATTTCTAACGTATGTTGTTATTTGAGAAGCTTGGAGTTTGTTAAATGTGATGCTTGGAGAATCTGATTAGCTTCTTTATATGGTTCATGGGTAAATTTGTCTCTGGTGGTTAAGAGGAGAACAATAGAAGGTTTTGGAAGTTCTGAGACTTGAGGTCTCATGTTAAAATTTCAGTCTTCAAGGACAATATTATGTCTTCGGTATGAGATTTTCCTTCACGATTATCTTTGTCTACAAATCTATATTTCTAACTCAGAAATTTTTTTTGGAAACTTGGGAACGAGATCTTTCCAAGGGAATGGGAATCTGCTCTCGAAGTTGGCTGGTCCCGAAGTTATTGTATTCCGGATCTGTGTTGGAAAAATGGTCATAATTTTCAATTCGTATATCCAAATCTTGATCCGTTTTTTCCTGATGCTTCGTACGAAGATGGTTAATCTTATCACCAAATTCAGATTTTTCTGGGTTGGCTTGCTATTTTATCTGGTCTCTGCAGCAAGACAGATGTAGAAGTTTCAGTGCAAGAAATCCCAAGGTCTGCAGAGTTAACATATGACGAATGGATGAATCATTTTTGTTTTTCAAACATGGAAGTATGCTTCAGGTCGGGGAAGCAATGAAGAGAATGTGTCACATTTAACGGTTGTGTGATGTCGTTAGCCAAATCATCCGTACATTCTGAACATTTTGATTCTCAGAAAAGAGAAACCTCATCGAAAGAAATGGTCAACTAAGCAACTTGGTTCAGATGATGTATGTGTTGATAAAGCATGATTACAAAAGGAGTTCATCAAAGTAATACGTGTGTTATGGAAGACTCAAAAGTCTACAAGCTTGACCTGTGGAAATAAGCTTGTTTGAGAAAATATTGGCCTTGGAAGTTGAATGTACAGTAACAGTTCTCTTCTTCAACTGAGTTTATGCTCCGATATTAAAGTTGAAAGATGTGCCTCTTGAAGATGTTTTGAAGCTTCAATAGAGTCTTAGGCACAAGGTTTTTCTTTGTGGGCCAAAACCTGATCCAAAGCCCACTGATCTTAAGCAGAAAAGATCTCAAAAGCGAAAGGAAGTATTGAATGTGGTTGGATTAACAAAAGAGAAAGTTTTATGGTATTCTTCTTCATTGGATTCTAGGTTCGTGAAACTCAGTAAGGAGATGACTTAGAAGCTGCAGTCGTCATTTGAAGTTAAGAAATGTGTAAAAGCAAGAGTCTTACGGATTGAACTAGATCAGAATAGTAAAAACTGGGCTTCTCAAAACGCTATCTTTGATATATAGAAATTCTGTTTACAATGGGTTTTTCCCTAAACAAATTCCTAATCTCTCAAAGACTCTCTTTCTAAGATCACACACTTGATTTTAGAAATCCTTAACGAAACCCTATGCACTCGATAAGCTTTCAACTCTCTTTTCTCTCAAGTTAAAGCCTATTGCAAAAATGTCTTTCTCTTAATTGTGCTGAGCTTTCTTCAAACCTCAGCTCCCTATTTATAGAACTAGGACATCTCCATACAACAAGAAATTCTCATTCTACTTCTAAATAGATTTTAGGACAATTTCCTTTTTCTTTATGGATTAAGAAATTATCCAACTCTTCTTGTTTTACTTTTATTCTCATAAAAGTAAAGTCTTCATTCTTCTAGACACTTCTTCTTTGTCTTGTGCCCAAGCCAAACTGTCTTTCTTCACTTTCCTTATTTGTTGTTTCTTCTTTTGTTAAGTCTTCTGAACTAGTCGCTGCACTAGTACACTATGTTGTTCAGACTGCATCTTCAATCTCCCCCTTTTTAACCTTGTAGTCTTCAAGCATTTGCATGTTAGATCTTGTACTACAGAAGTTTTAAGACAAGACAAACTCTTAAATTCAAAGAAGTCTTAAAACAAACCGAGTTTTTAGGTTATTCATCTTGAAACTTAAAACTGAAACAAAAGGAAGCAAATTGCAAAGTTAAAAAAGAAACTCCCCCAAAATCCAAAAACCTTCAAACTTCAAGCTCCCCCATGATCAAGAAACTCGTATTCTCAGCAATATTCCCACATGATCAATGCTCTCTTCTCCCCCTGCTTTAGACAACACATGTTAAAAACCTACTTTAAGCCTTCTTTGTCATGGGATGATTCTGAATTAGCCTGTGAACAACATCAGTAAGCTTCCTCAGAACAACAGCCGTGTCTAGCAAAGTCGCATACGATGCTTCATCACTGTTATCTCCATCATGAGGCAGACGAATGTCACCAAGCTGAATAACATCTCCACCAAAATCAGGAACAGCTTGCTCAGATGCACTAGAGCCACCAAAACTATCATCACCCGGATACTTCTTGGCATAAGCTTTACCAGTTCTTGGATCCTTAACATACTCTTCTGGAGTAATGTACTCAGCTTCCTCATCATCGATATTACCCTGAACAAGAAGCAACTTAGTGATAATCCTCGGAAAAATCAGCCACCTTTTATCATCATTCGGGATAGAATTCCATGTCATGACTTGTTCATAGATCAGCTGACCAACATCAAACCTGATGCCTTGAAGAATCTTATAAACAACCTTAGCCCGTTTCTCCGCAAGATGATTCTCCAACCCCAGCAGGCAAGTTCTTGACATTCAAATCCTTCCAAAGAGACTTGTCTTTTCCACTAAGAACCTTAGCAACTTCATCATGTGTAGCCTCATTAGCCGCTTTCTTTGCTCTACGTTCTGACTTACTCAAGGGTTTTTGAATCAGTGCCCGATTGGTAGCCGTTGGAGAAAAATCAAACATCTGACCCCTGACGAATACCTGGACTCCAGAACTTGATTCCTATGATGGCAGATTAGCATAAAACTCACACACAATCTCGTTAACATAATCTGGAAACTCAAAAGCCAAATCATCTAGCCCTACATCCTTAATCTTCTGATAATAACCCCAAGTATCCTGTTTAGTGAGATAATTATAGCGTTCTTGAATAATCCAACGAGAGATGAAGCTATTGTACCTTAACTGAGCATCACGAAACACAAAACGAGAGGAATCAAAACCCGAGGAAGACTTCGAGATGGGTTTCTTAGTCCGTCGTTTCCTAGATGGTTCGGCCTCATCAGATACCGGAACCGACTTCCTCTTCATCGCTGTAGCTTGCTGTTAAACTATTCTTGAACTGAAACCTCAACCGGATCAGTCTGTCGATCTGGATATTATATCTCGATTGGAACCGGATCCGCCTCAGAGGAACGAGCGCTAGCTGGTGTAGACTCGCCGTCAGTAGCAGTCTCCTGAGCCGATGCGTAAGCGGAGTGAGAGGCATCATCTGAAACAGTAACAGGATCAGGAACAGGAGTCGACTTGCCACCAGATGAGTTGTCGGAGTCATATGGAACCAAGCCGTGATGTTCATCGGAATCACTGGATTCGTCAATCAAGTGAGGACGAATGAAATTGCCATCATCGCGCGCAGGTGGAGCACCGCTTCGACTGCCAAGAACACCTCGTCGAGTAGCCTTCACCATCTCTGTCTTAAGACTCGAGTTCGTCTTTGTAGGGTTTTTTTATTTTGTTTTGTTTGAAACAACAAAAAAAAAACGTTTCGATTCTTCTTCACCCTCTTTATTCTGGCCAAATCCCCTTTTTTAAAAAATATTTCTTTTCCTTCTTCACCACCGTGTATCTCGAGATTCTCTTTTTTTTTTTTTTAATTTTCAAAACCCTGAGAATAAGGAACTGATTTAACAATAAATCTTAACTGCTTTATCCTGAATCAGTCCCTTGAATCAGACTCTGTCTGATTCACATAGCACAAACTCCAATCAAATTCCTTAAATAAGAGAATTGACTAAAATCCAATGCTTTAGTGAACATATCTGCTAGCTGCACCTCAGTCTCAACAATCTCTCGTATAAAGTGATGTCTCACATCAATGTGCTTAATTCTGGAGTGTTGAACTGGATTCTTGGATATATCAATTGCACTTTTGCTATCGCAGTAGACCTGAAGTACACCAGAATACATGCCATAATCGGCTGACATTTGGTTCATCCAAAGCAATTGTGTACAGCAACTTCCCATAGCAATATATTCAGACTCTACAGTTGATAAAGACACAAAATTCTGCTTCTTACTCAGCCAAGCAATTAGATTGTTTCCCAAGAAAAAACAGCCTCCACTTGTGCTTTTTCGATCAACTACACTCCCTGCATAGTCTGCATCGCAATAGCCAATCAGATTTTTGTTTGATCCTTTAAAGTACCAAATACCAAGATCAACCGTGCCTTTGACATACTTGATTATTCTCTTCACAGCTTCCAAGTGAGATTGCTTAGGATTTGCTTGATATCTTGCACACATACCCACACTTAGACATAAGTCAGGCCAGCTTGCTGTAAGATACAGTAAACTTCCAATCATTCCTCTGTACTGCTTCACACTTACATCCTTTGAAAGCTTAATAGATGTGGTCATGGGAGTCTTTGCTTCTTTGCACTTATCCATCTGAGATAAATAAGTACTTTGAGAAATAAAAATACCATCATCAGATTGTGTGATTTGTAACCCTAGAAAGTACTTCAGTTCTCCTACTAAGCTCACCTCAAATTCTTGGGTCATTATCTTCACGAATCCATTGACAAGTACTTCTGATGTACTACCAAAGGTAATATCATCAACATAGATCTGAACCACTAGAATATATGTGGCTTGTTCAAAGGTGAACAAGGTTTTATCAACACTTCCACGAACATATCCATTTTCAGTTAAGTAGCTAGTCAATTTGTCCTACCATGCTCTGGGAGCTTGCTTCAATCCATAGAGTACTTTTTTCAGTTTATAAACAAACTTAGGGTGATTCAAGTCTTCAAAACCCTTAGGCTGTTCGACATAAACTTCTTCTTGCAAATATCCATTGAGAAAAGCACTTTTCACATCCATCTGATATACTTTGAAGTTTAATATGCAAGCCATGCCCAGAAAAAGTCTGATGGACTCTAATCGAGCAACCGGAGCAAAGGCTTCTTCAAAATCAACACCTTCCATTTGAGTATACCCTTGTGCAACCAACCTAGCCTTATTCCCAACCACCACACCATTTTCATCGCTTTTATTCTTAAAAATCCATTTAGTTCCGATGATGTTGATGTCCTCTGGTCTTTTAATCAACTCCCAAACTTGATTTTGCTCAAATTTTTCAAGTTCTTCTTCCATTGCTATGATCCAGAAACCATCTTCAAGGGCTTCAACATGATTTTTTGGTTCGATGCATGACACAAAGCATTCAAGTTGAACTGTTTCCCAAATCGCGAAATTACTTTGCAACTTTTTGAAATCAATTTTTACTCCTATTTTCCTTCTTCCTTCATTGATCTTTCCAATGATATCTGAAGCAGAATGATTTCTATGGACCTTTTGAGTACCATGTAGATCTGAACTACAAGTTTCTGGTTCTGAATCATTGTCCTTTACCTCATATGTTTCTGAATCAAATTTTTCTGCTTCTGAACCAGGCTTCTCTGTTTCTGAATCACTGTCTGACTTACTATCACCTTTGTTTGAGAATGCCAAGTCATCAAACACGACATTTACTGATTCTGACGAGAATCTCCCTAGGATTCGACACTCTTAACTTGAGTAAGGATAGATTTGGCTAAAAAGCGGTGGTGCGGAAAAGAAGTTGAATGGTCGATGGATATCACAAGAAGCTTGCGGAATAGCTTCATGATACAGAACTTAGATCCTTTGGATATACGCACCAAAGAAGCTAAGGGTTTTGCTGGATATACACACCAACAAGAGAAAAGCTGGATATACACACCAACTAAAAGATCTCCTTAGAGAAAAGGTTTTTGATAAAAAGAAAGGTTGAGTTTCAAAGAGATTACAAGGGAGTTTATAAAGAAGAGAAAGAACAAGCCTTGGAACAAGTTACAAGGCTGTTCTCGAAAATACAAAGCAATAAATTAAAAACTTGAAATTTAAAAGATAGATTGACCCTCTTCCTCTTCTTGGTCGTGGCTCCTTAAGTGCATAAAAGGCCTTGGGCTTTTGATTCAACAAATGGGCAATGGTGAAGTGAAACAGCTGCCTCATTAAAAACCTTGTCAAGAAAACCCAGTGGGACAAAACTTGACAAGGGAAAAAGAGTACAACCATGACACTTTTCCCATTGTTGAATCACTTAGCTTGGATCAAAACCAAAGTGGTTTGACAAGCTTTTCCTTCATACTTGATGTCTTGATCGTGTTGGCTCCGAATCTGTTTAAGTAATCCTCCAACAGCTTCGTTAAACATTTTAGCTCTTGAGCGAGTCATTGGACCAGTTGGTGTGACAAGAGCATCCTCGGCTACAAGCTTATCCTCCTCTCCTAGTTGCTTATCCTCCTCTCCGAGCTGCTTCTCCTCAGCTACGAGCTTAGCTTCTTCAAGTTCCAGCTCCGGTTCATGCTCCAGTTCCTTAGTGCTATCCATGATCATATCATCCCCTCCCTCTTGAAAAGGATTTGACCTCAAATCCGCTTCATCTGCAATAAATGGGACTAAGTCAGAAATATTGAAGCTAGAACTCACATTGTACTTACCTTGCAAGTCGAGTTGGTAGGCATTATCACTGATCCTTTTAACTATCTTGAATAGACCATCGATTCTGGGCATGAGTTTGGATTTCCTTTCATTGGGAAACCGCTCCTTTCTTAAGTGAGCCCAAACTTGGTCTCCAACCTCAAAAATCATTCTGAAACGAGCATAAGGTTTCTTATACTGCGTGAAAACATCTCCAATTCCAGTCCTCGCAAAGAAATTGGATGAGAACTCTTTTAAATCTAGTGGCTCCTCTTTTGTACCTACAATGTTTTCAACACCTTTGACCAAGAACAAATGTGTTATTACAGTCATGGAATCATTATAAACATGTAAACATATCTTCGTTAGGACCGAATCAATATCCTGGTATTGTTCCCATTTTAGTTGCGCCTCAAGACAAGAATTTGGTTCCAAATATTCTTTTGATAAGCTAGATTTATTCTCAATGATTTCTTGATATAATAAAATTATAATCATAGTCCCTAAATCAAGAGAAATCAATCGAGTTGAGGAATTACTTACCTGGATAGGGTTCTTGACATGTTTGGTGTTTGTCATCATTTTTTTATCTGGGGGTTCTTCTTTGATCAGTGCGTTGGTGGTGACCAACTCATCCTCTCTAGAGGTTAACTTATACAATGAGAACTCCAAATGATGCAGCATATAACCTTGCACGGTCATGTTCTCCTTTTGACATCTTTCCGCTCTAAATATGATGTGGTTCGCCTTTAGCTTGAATGTTGCATCTGGTGGTGCTTCTTTGATCAGTATGAAATGACTCATGTCTTGGTGTTTATTCTGGTACATATTGGGTGGCTTAAACCGATTGTCTCCTTCTCTTGTTTCAGTTCTTCTTAAGCGCTTCAAGATTGTTTTAAAATCTGCATTTGGCTCTTTTGACAAAGAGAAGCGAATCAAATATGTGTAATCTTGGATAGAAGTGTACTTGAGACTGAAGATACTTATCTTATCACAGCTTGATATGAGCACTAGTATTGCATCAGGTGGTTCATCTTTAAACGATGAAGAAGCTTTAACTACCTTTCCATGCTTTTTGTTTGCTTTAAATTGTAAGAACGCAAGATCTCTTGTTTTTCTCAGGTACTTCCAGCTCCAAATTCCATGATGATAAGTCTTTCTTTGGTTTTTATCTGGCGGATTTTCCTTGACTTGAGTAAGCCATTTGAGTTCTTCTCGAAAGTACTTTCCAAAGTACTTATGCTTCTCCATGTCACTTGTTCCTTTTTTAGCACTCATGGGATAGAACAAGTGCATTATACTTGAAATAGATAAGTCAAGAACATAACTTTTCACCACTGGTTTATACAGCTCATCGAAGGGATATGATTCACTCAACACGTTTTGCAAATAATTCATTTCAGAAAAAGGTTTCACCAATATATGTTCAGTTCTAAACAGCTCAATTGCATTGCTACTCAAAGAAACTCTTAAAGGAGAGTTAAATTCACAAAACTCATCAAATAGAAAATCTTTTGACTTAAAGAACTTTTCAAATGTGAGAATTTCAAAAGTTGGAATTATTTTGTCAAAAACAGTTTTTGAAACACACAATTCTTTGAAATTTTCTAAACCAAAACGCTTTTCATCTTGAGTAGAAAGCAACACAAAATAATTAGGTTCAGTTATGACGAAGTCAATTTCCTTATAGTGCTTTCTTGGATAGTCACAAGGAAATGACATAAAGATCGGTTTTGGTTGATTTTCCATTTCTTGATCTACTTGCTTCCATTGTCCTCCATTTTTTTCTGTACCTATTTCAACACTTTTGGAGAAGGACAAGCGCATCATACTAGTCATGGAATCATCATTAAGAACTTGAAAAACTTTACCTTGTACCTTTTCATAGTTAGATGCTGAAACAATTTCTAGTTTCTTGTTATCTTGCTGCTCCATGGACTCTTTGTAGATTGGTAAAGCTTGATTTGCAACTGGCTCTTGAATAGTCATCCCCTCCTCCGGACAATTAAGTCTCTGGTGTGTTGGATTTTTCTTTTGACTTTTCATCATATCCAGAAATGAGTCCATTAGCTGCTTTTCCAAATCTTCATAATCGTTTTGTCTACTCAACCGCTTCTGAAGTTGTTTATCTTGCTCAACACTTGGAAGTTTTGTGGTTGTGTAGCTTTTGTCCTTGTACTTTTTCCTCATTAGTTCCTTAAGATCTCTCCACGAGGTGATAGTTGGCTCCTTGAAGAATAAGCGATCATCTTTTTCTTGTAACCACCATTTATATGCATCGCCAGTTAGATGGTCGATTGCATAAGCTAATCTCTCTTCTCTTTGGATGTGGTTGTAGTAAAACCACTCATCGATATTTCTTTCCCACTCTAGGTAGTTTCTTTTTCCTGAAAATGTATAGAGTTGAATTTCATTAGAAGACTCATACTTAGATTTGAAACGAACCTTAGTTTTGGGAGTGTGAGAAGTTTGATATGGATTGCACCATATGTGGTCTTGCTGCTTTGGTTTTAGCTCTCTATGGTTTGCCGATTCTCCATTTGATGCTCTTCTTTTCTTCTTAAGATCTTGTCGAAGTGCTTCAAATTCGGTATTCATTATTTTCTCCATCCGAGTTGAGAATTCCTTGAGGAAAAGTTTGTTGTTGATGTGAGCGTTTTCTCCATGATTCATCATCTTTCCTGAAATAAATCAACACACAAATCACCAGTAACAAGTTCTTTTTGAAAAATAATTGATTGAACACAACAAACACAAAATGATACCAAAGTTTCCTGAAACCCTATTCACGACAGGCTGAATTGATCGGACCAAATAAATTATCAAACGATGCCGAAAAATTCCAGAAATAATTTTATAAAAAACTAGACTCGTTCTAGATTCATATGCAATTGATTTCGCAATTTTCTAACAAGCCAATAATTTATGAAAATTAAAACAATATGACTGGGCGACAGAGAAGATGAACAGACAAAGATGAACAAAGATGAAAGGGATAGAGTACTCAACTTCAGAGCGTGCTCTGATACCACTTGATGAGAATCTCCCTAGGATTCGGCACTCTTAAGTTGAGCAAGGATAGATTTGGCTAGAAAGCCGTGGTGCGGAATAGAAGTTGAATGGTCGATGGATATCACAAGAAGCTTGCGGAATAGCTTCACGATACCGAACTTAGATCCTTTGGATATACGCACCAAAGAGTCTAAGGGTTTTGTTGGATATACACACCAACAAGAGAAAAGCTGGATAGACACACCAACTAAAAGATCTCCTTAGAGAAAAAGGTTTTTGATAAAAAGAAAGGTTCAGTTTGAAAGAGATTACAAGGGAGTTTATAAAGAAGAGAAAGAACAAACCTTGGAACAAGTTACAAGGCTGTTCTCGAAAATACAAAATAATAAATTAAAACTTGAAATTTAAAAGATAGATTGACCCTCTTCCTCGTCTTGGTCGTGGCTCCTTAACTGCATAAAAGGCCTTGGGCTTTTGATTCAACAAATGGGCAATGGTGAAGTGAAACAGCTGCCTCATTAAAAACCTTGTCAAGAAAACCCAGTGGGACAAAACTTGACAAGGGAAAAAGAGTACAACCATGACACTTTTCCCATTGTTGAATCACTTAGCTTGGATCAAAACCAAAGTGGTTTGACAAGCTTTTCCTTCATACTTGATGTCTTGATCGTGTTGGCTCCGAATCTGATTAAGTAATCCTCCAACAACTTCCTTAAACAGTTTAGCTCTTGAACGAGTCATTGGACCACTTGGTGTGACAAGAGCATCCTCGGCTACAAGCTTATCCTCCTCTCCTAGCTGCTTATCCTCCTCTCCAAGCTGCTTCTCCTCAGCTACGAGCTTAGCTACTTCAAGTTCCAGCTCCGGTTCATGCTCCAATTCCTTAGTGCTATCCATGATCATATCAGATTTCACCACAGTACACGATCTCTTGTTGAATATCCTAAAAGCCATTCTACTTTCGGAGTATCCAAGAAACATGCCTTCATCGCTTTTAGAATCAAAATCCCCTAGATAGTCTTTGTCATTCTGAATAAAGCATCGGCAGCCAAACACATGAAAATAACTCAAGTTTGGTGTTTTGCCCTTCCACAGCTCATATGTTGTCTTAGATGTTTCTATCCTGACATATACTCGATTAACTATGTAGCATGCTGTATTCAAAGCTTCAGCCCAAAATCTCTTAGGAACTTGATTTCCATGTATCATAGCTCTAGCCATTTCTTGTAATGTCCGATTCTTTCTTTCTACAACACCGTCTTGTTGTGGAGTTCTGGGAGCTGAGAATTGATGCACTATGCCATGACTTTCACATAATTCCTTCATTGACTCATTCTGAAATTCTCCTCCATGATCTCTTCTTATCTTCTTGATTGATCCTTTTTCATTGATGAGTTGAAGTGATAGAATGCTGAAGCTGTTCACAGTCTCTGATTTATCTTGAATAAACCGAACCCAAGTGTATCGAGATTAGTCATCAACTAACACAAATACGTATTTCTTTCCTGACAAGCTTTCTACTTGCATTGGCCACATTAAATCCATATGAATCAGATCTAGAACAGACTTAAACTGCACATCTGGAACCTTTTTGTGTTGCATCTTAACTTGCTTTCCTTGATTGCAAGGTCCACATATCATCTTGTCTTCACCTTTAAGCTGAGGTAGTCCATGGATGATCTCTTTGTTCACAAGTGTTGTCAAATTTCTGATATTCATGTGTCCTAGTCTTTGATGCCATAGGTTCAAGTTGTCTCTGGCACTAAAGCACTTCTCAGATTTTTTCTCCCACATGTAACAGTTGCTTCCTGACCTTACTCCTTGCAACTTTGTCTTTCCTTCTTCATCCATGGCCTTACAGTCAATCTTAGTGAATAAAACTGACATTCCTTCATCACATAGTTGACTTACACTAATCAGATTTGCCTTCAGCCCTTGTACAAGGTAAACATTCTCAAGTTTTGGCAGTTGATCATCACGTGTTTTGCCTTTGCCTTGTATGATTCCTTTCCTTCCATCACCGAAGTTAACATTACCACCTCTCAGTTTTTTTATTTCTTCTAGGTAGTCCTGGGATCCTGTCATGTGTCAGGAGCAACCACTATCAAAATACCAAGGTAAAATTTCTTCTTCTTCTTCAGTAAGCATAGCCATGTTGCATCGAAATCCCAGGTCTGAAGTAGACACACGCTTAGGCTGCTATAGATCATACTTCTTTATCCAAATTTGACATTTAAACCCATTCCAAAAATACTTTCCAAGATTCTTCAGTCTTCGAATCTTTTCCCAGTACTTGTAACAATATGCCTTATAATGTCCAAACTTCCCACAGAAAAAGCATCATGCATATTTGGAATTCTTTGTGTTGACTACTTCAGTTTTCTCCTGATTTACTCCAGCAGACACAAACTTGGTTAGAGATGTATTCATGCTGTTTTCTCCAGTGAACCCTTATCCTCGATGTGCCTTCTCCGTTCTTCCATAACCCAGAATTTTATCGAGCTGCTTAGTTCCTGCAAACATGTAAATTTTTCTGGATTGTTGATCAAGTTGAGCTTGTAATTCAGAATTGACCTTCTTTTCTGAAGTCAATTGCATTTCGAGGTCGTCGGCTTTAGCAGATAAGAGTAATTTCTCTTTTGTCATCAGTAGATAGTCTTTGGCAATCTTCTTTTCAACTTCTAGCTCATTCTGCAGTTTGTTAGAGAACCATAGTGGCGTATAAAAGGAATTCTCTGTTATTGATCATTAGCCAAGAAGGCTTAGTATTTATACAATAGATAACCCTAATCATATAGACAAGAGAAAGACTAATCTACCCAGAAATGTGTAAAGACATCTAACCGTTACATATAAAGACATATAACTCTAACACCCCCCTCAAGATGGAGCATGGAGGTCACAAATGCCCATCTTGGACTTGAACGCTTCAAACTCAGCTTGACCAAGAGCCTTCGTCATTATATCAGCCAGCTGAACTGATGTAGAGACATGCCGAGTCGCAACAATTCCACGCTTGACTGCATCTCGAACGAAGTGACAATCATTCTCAACATGTTTTGTACGTTCGTGAAAAACTGGGTTAGCAGCAAGATGAAGTGCAGCTTGACTATCACAATATAAATCAACCGGTGCCAAGTGATTAATGCCAAGGCTGAGAAGAAGCGCCTTGAGCCACATAACTTCACGCACAGTGTATTGCATAGCCCGATACTCGGCTTCAGCCGAAGACATAAAGACTGTTTTCTGTTTCTTTGTCTTCCAAGAAACCGGAGATTGACCAAGTAAAATGAAATAGACCGTTACAGATCTTCGGGAAAGAGGACATCGATTCCAATCGGAGTCACACCAAGCTGTTAATGTCAATGGTACATCAGCTCGTAATAGAATCCCTTTACCCGGATTACCTTTAAGGAAACGAACTACTCGCAAGGCTGCTTCCCAATGATCAAGCTTTGGTTGTTTCATAAAACGAGTTAAGATGTGAATAGCATAGGAGATATCGGGACGAGTAATGGCCAAATACACTAATATGCCAACTAACCGGCGATAGCGAGCAGGTTCCGGAAAATCGGCACTCTTGGACACACTTAACTTATGATTCTGATCAAGGGGAAACGCAACTGGTTGTGCTCCAAGAAGACCAACTTCAGAAATAATGTCCAGAGCATATTTACGCTGACATAAATATATACCGGAAGGACTGCGAGCAACTTCAATCCCCAAGAAATACTTGCAAACCCCTAAATCTTTCATCCGGAAACACGAGATAAGATAATCTTTAAATGTCTGACTTAATTCCGGTGCTCCCAGTAATAACAAGAACATCAACATACACTAGAACATTTAGTTGAGAATTGTGACTGTGCATAATGAACAACGAGTAGTCGGTAGTACATTGAGTAAAACCATAGTCACAAAGGGAGGTCGTTAGTTTTTCGAACTAACATCGAGGAGACTATCGAAGACTATACAGAGATTTGTGAAGACGACAAGCTTGATAGGGCTTACTGGATTGAAATCCAGAAGGTAATTTCATATAAACCTCCTCAGTCAAATCACCATGGAGGAAAGCATTATGTACGTCCATCTGATGCACTTCCCAATTCTATGCAGCAGACACTTCAAGAACCATACGAACTGTGGTCATCTTCGCAACCGAAACAAACGTTTCGTCAAAATCCTCTCCTTCAATTTTCTTATTTCCAAGAACCACCAACCTAGCTTTATGTCGCTCTATGGTACCATCGGATTTGTATTTGATGGTGTATACCCACTTACAACCTATTGCTTTCTTTCCAGGAGGTAGTTCTTCAACAGTCCACGTTTGCGTTTCTTCACAAGCATCAATCTCGGAACGCATAGCCTGGCAAAAATTATCATCAAGAACAGCCTGTGCATACGTCTTTGGTATCATTGTGCTCGTAATGGCATGGAGATACGCACAATGAGAAGCAGAGAACCGTGAAGAAGACAAGTAATTGTCATGTGGATATAGACAATCGCTCTCGGGAGCAACCGTGTGAACAGTGGCTGGATTCTTGATTGTGGGACAAACATAGTCACTAAATTTCTCGGGAGGTTTACGCACACGATTACTACGACGAAGAGAAACAATAGGTGCATCCGTGTTTGTTGAAGTTACGTCTGCAGGTGGGGAAGAAGACGACGATGTACCAGGAATAGAGGCACTAGGCACAGAAGACGGGAGAGAAGATGACGGTTGTTCATTTGTCGGAATCGCAGTCGAAGGAACCGGATCGATCTGTCTAACCGAGCGATCGATCGGTCCAACTGAATGATCGATCGATCCAACTGAGCGATAGATCGGTACAACCGAGTGATCGATCGGTTCAGGCATGTCTGCTTGCGATGAAAGAACAGGATCATCAACATGATTCACGGGTGGAGTTACGAAGTCATCATCAACCACAAATGTTGAAGGAGAAGAAGAATGAGAGTGAGAAGAAACATTATCCACCAGAGATGCATATGGGAATTGATCCTCACAAAATATAACATCTCGTGAAACAGAGATCTTCCCAGTTTCTAAGTCATAAACTCTCCACCCTTTCTTACCAAATGGATAGCCAAGAAACAGAGAACGTGTACTGCGACTTGCAAACTTATCACCCCGTTGATGTTGATTGTGAACATAACAAAGAAAACCGAACACACGGAGATGAGAGAGAGGAGGAGGACGATCATAAAGTAACTCAAAAGGAGTCTTACCGGCGAGGGGAGCTGCAGGTGTGCGGTTAATAATGTATCCTGCTGCCAAGACACATTGTCCCCAAAATTCCACTGGTAAAGATGCTTGAAAACGCAACGCCCGAGCAATGTTAAGTATGTGACGATGCTTCCTTTCGACGCGACCATTTTGCTGTGGAGTACCAACACAAGAAGTCTCATGAATGATACCTTTTTCTCTAAAATACTGAGTTAGACAAATGAACTCACTCCCATTGTCACTACGAATGCTTTTGACTTGCTTACAAAACTGTCTCTCAACCATTGCAATGAAATTTTTCAGATTTTCCGGTGCAACTTGTTTATTTGGAAGAAGATAACCCCAAAGAGCACGAGAGAAATCGTCAAGTATTGTTAAAAAATAAGTAGAACCACACAATGCCGGAGTACGATATGGTCCCCAAAGATAGCAATGAACTAGCTCAAAAACACTTGTTGTTTTATTCAAACTTGTCGGAAATTGGTCACGAGACTGTTTAGCACGAATACAAATGTCACATGCCTTATGATCAAACGTAGAAGTACTGAAATCAGAAATAGATAAAGACGCCAAAGCATTAGAAGACGGGTTTCCCAAGCGTTGATACCATAACTCCGGAGAAGTCATCCTTGTGATATGCATCGCGGCTGCTACATCCATGCTTCTAAAGAAATATAACCCATTATGTTGCTCCCCCGACCCAATCAGCATCCTGGTAATGCGGTCCTGGATCACACACAATGTGTCAGTAATCTGGAAAACACATCCCCTATCTCTAGTCAACTGAGAAACGGAGATCAAATGGCACTGCAAACCATCAACAAAATACACATCTTGAAGACTAAGATGTGAACCCAACTGAACTGTCCCTTGTTGAGAAGAAAGAGCATGTTGACCATTAGGGAGCTTAATGAGAACTGGTGGCATAGTACGAACATTATCCAAGGTGGAAACAGAACCCGTCATATGGTGAGATGCACTTGTATCAATGATCCAAGAGGTGATCGGAATCTTACCAGTGAGCTTGGTGGAAATTTTGTCACGCTCATCAAGAACCAGCTTCAAGCTTTCCCATTGTGCATTAGAAATCCCAATAAGGCCAACACGATCAACAAGACTTAACACCGAATTAGCTTGTTGAACAACCGTCGTAGTGTTAGGTGCAGCTGCAACAACGGAGTGAGCCCGGGCTGTCATATTTCCACGGCCTTTCCTCGCAGAAGACGCTTGATGTGTAGATGATGAGTTTGAACGTGAGCGTGAAGATGAAGCAGCCCGTTCAACCCAACAATCTGGATACCCAATTGTTCGAAAACAATTTTCAGCAAGATGACCCGTTTTCCCACAGCTAGCACACACAGGAAGAGTACGATTAGTCGGAGCCGATCTCGATGAAGGTTTAGTTTGAACAGCAAATCTCATTTCTTCAACAAGATTAGCAAGAATACGACCAGCAGATTTGGCATCCTCGTCTTGCGTTAGAATCTGATATGCCTCATCAAGTGTTGGTAAAGGAACACGAGACAATAAGGAGGACTTCACAGCTCCACAGATCGTTTCATCAAGCCCCATCAAAAATTGATGAAGTTTGTCTTCCTCTCTCTCTTTAGAAATCTCTTCCACTGTGTTTGCTTGTTGGTAATCAGACAAACTCCTCCATAACTGAGTCAACTTGCCATAATAATCTTGCATCACAAGTCCCTTTTGACTACAATTAGCGAGTTCAGCTTTAAGTCGTTGAACACGTTGGCCATTTTGGACTAAAAAACGCTATTTAATATGTTTCCAGAGATCATGAGCATTCTCATGATTGGAGAGAGTCGTCCTGAGATTCTCATCGATCGTCAACTTTAGCCAAGAAATCACCATGGCATTGATTGCGCCGCAATCTTCAAGATCCGCCGAATCGGGAGAAGGTTCTGGAATTGTCCCGTCCACAAAGCCGAACTTCTTCCTCGCCATGAGAGCAAGACGAATGTTGGTAGACCACTCAGCATAATTAGGTCCACGAAGAAGGGGCTGAGAGAAAACATTACCAGGATTGTCTCCAGAAGACAAATCATACGGATCTATTGTACGGCGTGTCTTATTTTGAACTCTAGCCATTGCCATCTCTTCACTCATGATACAAACCAAAACGATTTGCAGAGAAGATCTAGAGAGAAGAAAAAAAATGAAAAAAAGATCAAGGATCGAAATAAACCAAAAAGTTTTGTATAATTTTGGCTTATGGCTTTGATACCATGTCAGAGAACCATAGCGGCGTATAAAAGGAATTCTCTGTTATTGATCATTAGCCAAGGAGACTTAGTATATATACAAACGATAACCCTAAGCATATATCCTAAAAGCCATTCTACTTTCGGAGTATCCAAGAAACATGCCTTCATCGCTTTTAGAATCAAAATCCCCTAGATAGTCTTTGTCATTCTGAATAAAGCATCGGCAGCCAAACACATGAAAATAACTCAAGTTTGGTGTTTTGCCCTTCCACAGCTCATATGTTGTCTTAGATGTTTCTATCCTGACATATACTCGATTAACTATGTAGCATGCTGTATTCAAAGCTTCAGCCCAAAATCTCTTAGGAACTTGATTTCCATGTATCATAGCTCTAGCCATTTCTTGTAATGTCCGATTCTTTCTTTCTACAACACCGTCTTGTTGTGGAGTTCTGGGAGCTGAGAATTGATGCACTATGCCATGACTTTCACATAATTCCTTCATTGACTCATTCTGAAATTCTCCTCCATGATCTCTTCTTATCTTCTTGATTGATCCTTTTTCATTGATGAGTTGAAGTGATAGAATGCTGAAGCTGTTCACAGTCTCTGATTTATCTTGAATAAACCGAACCCAAGTGTATCGAGATTAGTCATCAACTAACACAAATACGTATTTCTTTCCTGACAAGCTTTCTACTTGCATTGGCCACATTAAATCCATATGAATCAGATCTAGAACAGACTTAAACTGCACATCTGGAACCTTTTTGTGTTGCATCTTAACTTGCTTTCCTTGATTGCAAGGTCCACATATCATCTTGTCTTCACCTTTAAGCTGAGGTAGTCCATGGATGATCTCTTTGTTCACAAGTGTTGTCAAATTTCTGATATTCATGTGTCCTAGTCTTTGATGCCATAGGTTCAAGTTGTCTCTGGCACTAAAGCACTTCTCAGATTTTTTCTCCCACATGTAACAGTTGCTTCCTGACCTTACTCCTTGCAACTTTGTCTTTCCTTCTTCATCCATGGCCTTACAGTCAATCTTAGTGAATAAAACTGACATTCCTTCATCACATAGTTGACTTACACTAATCAGATTTGCCTTCAGCCCTTGTACAAGGTAAACATTCTCAAGTTTTGGCAGTTGATCATCACGTGTTTTGCCTTTGCCTTGTATGATTCCTTTCCTTCCATCACCGAAGTTAACATTACCACCTCTCAGTTTTTTTATTTCTTCTAGGTAGTCCTGGGATCCTGTCATGTGTCAGGAGCAACCACTATCAAAATACCAAGGTAAAATTTCTTCTTCTTCTTCAGTAAGCATAGCCATGTTGCATCGAAATCCCAGGTCTGAAGCAGACACACGCTTAGGCTGCTATAGATCATACTTCTTTATCCAAATTTGACATTTAAACCCATTCCAAAAATACTTTCCAAGATTCTTCAGTCTTCGAATCTTTTCCCAGTACTTGTAACAATATGCCTTATAATGTCCAAACTTCCCACAAAAAAAGCATCATGCATATTTGGAATTCTTTGTGTTGACTACTTCAGTTTTCTCCTGATTTACTCCAGCAGACACAAACTTGGTTAGAGATGTATTCATGCTGTTTTCTCCAGTGAACCCTTATCCTCGATGTGCCTTCTCCGTTCTTCCATAACCCAGAATTTTATCGAGCTGCTTAGTTCCTGCAAACATGTAAATTTTTCTGGATTGTTGATCAAGTTGAGCTTGTAATTCAGAATTGACCTTCTTTTCTGAAGTCAATTGCATTTCGAGGTCGTCGGCTTTAGCAGATAAGAGTAATTTCTCTTTTGTCATCAGTAGATAGTCTTTGGCAATCTTCTTTTCAACTTCTAGCTCATTCTGCAGTTTGTTAGAGAACCATAGTGGCGTATAAAAGGAATTCTCTGTTATTGATCATTAGCCAAGGAGGCTTAGTATATATACAAACGATAACCCTAAGCATATAGATAATAAAAAGACTAATCTACCCATAAATGTGTAAAGACATGTAACGGTTATATACAAAGACATATAACTCTAATACCCCCCCCCTCAAGATGGAGCATGGAGGTCACAAATGGCCATATTGGACTTAAAGACTTTAAATTCAGCTTGGCCAAGAGTCTTGGTCATGATATCGGCTAGCTGAAGTGATGTAGAAACATGTCGAGTCGTAACAACCCCACGCTTGACCGCATCCCGAATGAAATGACAATCATTCTCTACATGCTTTTCTCTTTCATGAAAAACCGGGTTAGCAGCAAGATGAAGGGCAGCTTAACTATCACAAAATAACTCAACCGGAGCCAAGTGATTAATGCCAAGACTAAGAAGAAGAGCCTTAAGCCACATAACCTCACGAACCGTGTATTGCATAGCCCGATATTCAGCTTCAGCCGAAGACATAGAGACCGTCTTCTGTTTCTTTGTCTTCCAAGAAACCGAAGATTGACCAAGTAAAATGAAATAACCCGTGACAGATCTCCGGGATAGAGGACATCGGGGAATCACACCAAGCTGTCAATGTCAACGGTACATGAGCTCGTAAGAGAATCCCTTGACCCGGATTACCTTTAAGGAAACGAACTACTCGCAAAGCGGCTTCCCAATGATCAAGCTTTGGTTTTTTCATGAAACGAGTTAAGATATGAATAGCATAAGAGATATCAGGACGAGTGACGGCCAGATACACTAACCTACCAACTAACCGGCGATAGCGAGCAGGTTCTGGAAAATCGGCACTTTTGGACACACTCAACTTATGATTCTAATCTAGAGGAAACGCAACTGGTCAGGCCCCAAGAAGACCAACTTTGGAGATAATGTCCAGAGCATACTTGCGTTGACATAAATAGATACCGGACGGACTGCGAGCAACTTCAATCCCCAAGAAATACTTGCATATACCCAAATCTTTCATTCGAAAACACGAACTGAGATAATCCTTAAACGTTTGGATTAACTCCGGTGAACTCCCCGTTATTACAAGATCATCAACATAAACAAGAACATTTAGTTGGGAATTATGACTATGCATAGTGAACAACGAGTAGTCGGTTGTGCATTGAGTAAAACCATACTCACAAAGAGATGCAGTAAGCTTTTCGAACCAACATCGAGGAGACTGACGAAGCCCATATAAGGATTTGTGAAGACGACAGACTTGATATGGCTTGCTGGTCTGAAATCCAGGAGGTAGTTTCATATATACTTCCTCATTTAAATCACCATGGAGAAAAGCGTTATGAACATCCATTTGATGAACTTCCCAATTCTTAGCCGTTGAAACTTCAAGAACCATACGAACTGTGGTCATCTTAGCTACCGGTGCAAACGTCTCATCAAAATCCTCTCCTTCGATTTGTTTGTTACCAAGAACCACCAAACGAGCTTTATGACGCTCGATAGTACCATCAGACTTGTATTTGATAGTATAGACCCACTTACAACCAATCGCTTTCTTGCCAGGTGGTAATTCTTCAACAGTCCAGGTCTGAGTTTCTTCACAAGCATCAATCTCAACTCGCATAGCCTGTCGAAAATTCTCATCATGAACGGCTTGTGCATACGTCTTTGGTGTCGTTGTGCTTGTAATGGCATGTAAATACGCACAATGAGAAGCAGAGAACCGTGAAGAAGACAAGTAGTTATCAAGAGGATATAAACAGTCACTCTCGGGAGCAACCATGTGAGCAGTGGCTGGATTCTTGATTGTTGGACAAACGTAGTCACTCAATTTCATGGGAGGTTTACTCACACGAGTACTACGACGAAGGGAAACAATAGGTGCGTCCGTGTTTGTTGAAGTTACGTCTGCAGGTGGGGAAGAAGACGACGATGTACCAGGAATAGAGGCACTAGGCACAGAAGACGGGAGAGAAGATGACGGTTGTTCATTTGTCGGAATCGCAGTCGAAGGAACCGGATCGATCTGTCTAACCGAGCGATCGATCGGTCCAACTGAATGATCGATCGATCCAACTGAGCGATAGATCGGTACAACCGAGTGATCGATCGGTTCAGGCATGTCTGCTTGCGATGAAAGAACAGGATCATCAACATGATTCACGGGTGGAGTTACGAAGTCATCATCAACCACAAATGTTGAAGGAGAAGAAGAATGAGAGTGAGAAGAAACATTATCCACCAGAGATGCATATGGGAATTGATTTTCACAGAATATAACATCACGTGAAACAGAGATCTTCCCAGTTTCTCAGTCATAAAATCTCCACCCTTTCTTACCAAATGGATAGCCAAGAAACAGAGAACGTGTACTGCGACTTGCAAACTTATCACCCCGGTGATGTTGATTGTGAACATAACAAAGACAACCAAAAACACGAAGAAGTGAGAGAGGAGGAGGACGATCATAAAGCAGCTCAAATGGAGTCTTACCAGCTAAAGGAGCTGCTGGTGTGCGATTAATAATGTATCCTGCTGCCAAGACACATTGTCCCCAAAATTCAATCGGTAAAGAGGCTTGAAAACGCAACGCTCGAGCAATGTTAAGTATGTGACGATGCTTCCTTTCTACACGACCATTTTGCTGGGGAGTACCAACACATGATGTCTCATGGATAATTCCGTTTTCTCGAAAATACTGAGTGAGACAGATAAACTCAGTACCATTGTCACTAGGATGCTTTGCACTTGTTTACAAAACTGTCTTTCAACCATAGCTATGAAATTTTTCAAATTCTCTGGTGCAACTTGTTTGTTTGGAAGAAGATAAACCCAAAGTGCTCGTGAGAAATCATCGAGAATAGTGAGAAAATATGTAGAACCACACAACGCGGGAGTCCGATATGGTCCCCAAAGATCACAATGAACAAGTTCAAAAACACGGGTTGTTTTATTCAAACTAGTCGGAAATGTGTCACGAGACTGTTTGGAGCGAATACAAATATCACATGCCTTGTGATCAAACTTGGAACTACTACTTAAACCAGAAAAAGATAAAGTTTCCAAAGCCTTAGAAGACGGGTGTCCCAAGCGTTGATGCCATAACTCCGGAGAAGTTATCTTTGTCGTATCCAACGCGGCTGCAACATCCATACTCCGAAAGAAATACAAACCATTATGGTGCTCCCCTGACCCAATCAGCATCCTGGTAATGCGGTCTTGGATCACACACAATGTATCAGTAATCTAGAAAACACAGCCACTATCTCTTGCCAATTGTGAAACTGAAATCAAATGGCAGTCTAAACCATCAACAAAATACACATCTTGAAGACTCAAATGTGCACTCAACTGAACGGTTCCTTGTTGAATAGACATAACATGTTGACCATTTGGAAGCTTAATGAGAGCAGCAGGCATAGTACGAATATTATCCAAGGTGGAGATAGAACCCGTCATATGGTGTGATACACCTGTATCAATGATCCAAGAGGTGATCGGAATCTTACCAGTAAGTGTTTTGGAAGTTTTGTCACGTTCATCAAGAACCAGCTTCAAGCTCTCCCATTGTGCATTAGAAATCCCAATAAGGCCAACACGATCAACAAGACTTAACACCGAATTAGCTTGTTGAACAACCGTCGTAGTGTTAGGTGCAGCTGCAACAACGGAGTGAGCCCGGGCTGTCATATTTCCACGGCCTTTCCTCGCAGAAGACGCTTGATGTGTAGATGATGAGTTTGAACGTGAGCGTGAAGATGAAGCAGCCCGTTCAACCCAACAATCTGGATACCCAATTGTTCGAAAACAATTTTCAGCAAGATGACCCGTTTTCCCACAGCTAGCACACACAGGAAGAGTACGATTAGTCGGAGCCGATCTCGATGAAGGTTTAGTTTGAACAGCAAATCTCATTTCTTCAACAAGATTAGCAAGAATACGACCAGCAGATTTGGCATCCTCGTCTTGCGTTAGAATCTGATATGCCTCATCAAGTGTTGGTAAAGGAACACGAGACAATAAGGAGGACTTCACAGCTCCACAGATCGTTTCATCAAGCCCCATCAAAAATTGATGAAGTTTGTCTTCCTCTCTCTCTTTAGAAATCTCTTCCACTGTGTTTGCTTGTTGGTAATCAGACAAACTCCTCCATAACTGAGTCAACTTGCCATAATAATCTTGCATCACAAGTCCCTTTTGACTACAATTAGCGAGTTCAGCTTTAAGTCGTTGAACACGTTGGCCATTTTGGACTGAAAAACGCTATTTAATATGTTTCCAGAGATCATGAGCATTCTCATGATTAGAAAGAGTCGTCCTGAGGTTCTCATCAATCGTCAATTTCAGCCACGAAATCACCATAGCATTGTTGGCACCCCAATCTTCAAGATCCGCCGAATCTGGAGAAGGTTCTGGAATCGTTCCATCTAAAAAGCCGAACTTCTTCCTCGCCATAAGAGCAAGACGAATGTTGGTAGACCACTCAGCATAGTTAGGTCCACGAAGAAGAGGCTGGGAAATAACACTACCAAGATTGTCTCCAGAAGACAAATCGTAAGGATCTATGGTACGACGTGTCTTATTTTGAACTCTAGCCATTGCCATTTCTTCACTCATGATACAAACCAAAACGATTTGCAGAGAAGATGAAGAGAGGAGAAAAGAAGAAGAAGATCAAGGATCGAAATAAAACCAAAAAGTTTTGTATAATTTTGGCTTATAGCTCTGATACCATGTCAGAGAACCATAGCAGCGTATAAAAGGATTTCTCTGATATTGATCATTAGCCAAGAAGGCTTAGTATTTATACAATAGATAACCCTAATCATATAGACAAGAGAAAGACTAATCTACCCAGAAATGTGTAAAGATATGTAACGGTTATATACAAAGACATATAACTCTAACACAGTTTTGAGACCAATGCCTCTAATAGCATCTTTTCTTTTAGTAAATTCTTTTCCCATACAGACAAGAGTATCACATACTTCTTTGTAGTTCTGAACTATATCAACCTCTTCTTCATTCTCTGAGTCAGTTACATCTTCACCATCTGCAAACTCAGTGATTCCAATCATAGCCACCAGATTTAAGATCTCTTACTCGTCGCTATCTGAATCTTCTTCCATACTTATCATGGATTTTTCCTTGCGATTCACACAGCCATCTTGAGTATGACCGATTGCGTTTCATATAGCACACTTAGCATCCCGAAGCTTGATTGTTGGACATTCTCGAGCAAAGTGTCCAAATCCCTTACACTCATGGCACTGCATCTCAGATTTCTTAGATCCTTTGGTTTCTTCAGAATATCTTCTGAAGTTGTTTGTTTGTTTCTGTCCTGCTCCTTGTCCTTGTTCATACTTCTTCAGAGCACGATCAAACCTCCTAACCAGAAGTCCAACTGGATCTTCATCATCTGTCTGATTCAGTTCTTCCTTAGCAACTAAAGCAATTCTATTTCTCTTCTTTGCCCCTCCTAGTTCCAACTCATGAGCTTGTAACGTCCCCACAACTTCTGCAAAACTGAGATCCTCTGTTTTATGGGAAACTGTTAGAGCAGTTTTGTATGCCATGAACTTAGCAGATAGACATCTTAGGAACTTTTTAACCAACTTCTGATCTTTGTATTTCTTGCCAAGTGTTACTGCTTCTTGTGCTAGACTACTCAGCTTTGAACTGAAGCCTGAGATCGATTCATCCTCTTCCATCTTGAGATTTTCAAATAGTGAAGCCAACATGTCTTTCCTTGAATTATGAACTTTAGAAGTTCCTTCATAGTGTGCTTGTAAGAGATCCGAGGCTTCCTTCGCTGTCTCACATCCTTGTATTAATTCAAACTGTTTTCTTCCAACACTACAATGTATTGCTGTGAGAGCCCTTGAATTATACTTGGATTTTTTCTATTCTTCATCAGTCCAATCACTTTCTGGTTTTGGTATCTTAGCTCCTTCGTCATTGGTGATAGTCGGCTCGACCCACTTCTCCAGAACAACATTCCATGCCAAACGGTGGTCGATACCTCCAATGATCGATTTGATTCTGGATTTCCAAAAACCATAGTTGCTATCCTGTAAGATAACCTTGTTACTATTGACTAGATCTCCGTAATTCTCCATTGTGTCCTCAAGATCTCATATGTAGTATATCGAACAACCTGGCTCTAATACCAATTGTAAAACCAAGAGTCTTACGGATTGAACTAGATCAGAATAGTAAAAACTGGGTTTCTCAAAACGCTATCTTTGATATATAGAAATTCTGTTTACAATAGGTTTTTCCCTAAACAAATTCCTAATCTCTCAAAGACTCTCTTTCTAAGATCACACACTTGATCTTAGAAACCCTTAAAGAAACCCTATGCACTCGATAAACTCTTAACTATCTTTTCTCTCAAGTTAAAGCCTATTGCAAGAATCTCTTTCTCTTAATTGTGCTGAGGTTTATTCAAGCCTCAGCTCCCTATTTATAGAACTAGGACATCTCCATACAACAGGAAATATCCATTCTACTTCTAAATATGTTTTAGGATAATTTCCTTTTTCTGTATGGATTAGGAAATTATCCAACTCCTTTTGTTTTACTTTTATTCTCATAAAAGTAAAGTCTTCATGCTTCTATACACTTCTTCTTTGTCTTGTGCCCAAGCCAAACCGTCTTTCTTCACTTTCCTTATTTGTTGTTTCTTCTTTTGTTAAGTCTTCTGAACTAGTCGCTGCACTAGTACACTATGTTGTTCAGACTGCATCTTCAAAATGGAGTCACTACTATCCTTTTGAACATGGAGAAATCATAACAAGAAAAGGATGTTGTCTGCCTCAAGAAAAATCAGCAACAAAGACATTTATAAGCTTAGGAATGAAGCGCTTTCAATAGTTGTCTCAAAAGTGCTAATGTTATGATGAAGGGAATTTGATTCTTGAGATTATTTATGAAGTCAAAATTAATTAGGAACTGGGATCATTTAGTCAAGCGAGAGAAAGTGTCTCAAGAGAAAGATCTTTTCTCTACCATACCTCAACTCAGTTTACTTGTTCGCTAAAAAGAGGTATTTGTTTCGTTCGTGTGTCACTCCTTGAGTTGTTAAAATAAAGTTCTCTTTAGAATATAATGGTCAAGGTTAAAGCAATCAACGAAGGTTCTTGATCTATAGCCCCATAAGATCAACATTAGTTGAGTTTCAAATTTAATGAGAGGGTTTTCCAGTGTGGTATAGATGCAAAGAGAGAGAAGGGTATTAGGAGATGACGTCTTTTCACCAACATACCTTTGCTCAGGTCTTAGTGGTGATAAAAATAGACATCTAATTTTTGCTTTGGTTATTCGACATGTCAGTATCAATTGGCTTTCTCTTCAGTACGAGTATGCCAATTGTTGCAGGCTTCTCTTCAGTACGAGTATACCAATTGTCCGCTGCGTGGAGAAAGAATTTTATTGATGTATCAGCCGAAGTATGTAAGTTCAAAGCTGGTTCGAGTTTCATTTCCAGAATGTAGCTGCCCTGTGCATACGGCAAGCTTTGATCTTGTTCCTATCGGCGACAGCGGCTCCTTTCTGAAGATGGCTTAAACTAGTTATGAGCTAAGTTCATTTGTCTCTGTGACAAAAAAATTATTGATAATGGATTGATGGCTGGTCTTGTGTTCTGGTTTTGTGAGTGTGGGGGGGGGGGGTATTATGGCTGCCTTGCATGATGAGTTGGTGTCATCGGTTGCTTGTGTATCAAACTGCGCAAAAAGGGAGAGTTGTTGTATTTACTCCCACATGCTAGTTGTTGGGGCTGCAATGCGTATCATTTTTGCTATCATCCCTTGTGTTTGATAAATGTTAAAGATGGTGTTAAAGTCAAAGTGCGAGGAGTAAAGATGACGAAATGGATTCATCGCATGAAGTCGAATATCAATTTGGGCTAGTTGTTGTTGTTGCTATGCTAAGTTGTGGTTGCAGGCAACACTTGGAGGTGTTTGATATTCACTGAAGTTGTGATCGATGAGCTTGATGGGTTATGATTAAGGGAGAGCTAAAGTCCTTCAACTCAGTCAACAAGGGAGAGAGTGGTAGTAGTGATTTTGATTTGTGTGTTGACCGAGATTGAAGTTGTTTGAAAACAGATGTGCCACAAGAAACAAGAACAAGGTACAGAGAGGTTGTAGATCTTTTTAAGTTTGTCAGTCCTACTACTCAGTCAAAAAGGGTGAGATTGAAGATACATTGTGTTGACAGAATTTTAAGACTAACAGTTAATACAGTTGAGACATGAACACAATGAAGAGTTCTCTCAAAGGAAATGAAGAATCAAGAAAGCTTGAGTTCTATAACTCAGTAACAAAGGGAGAGATTGAAGATATATTGATGTTGTTATTGGTTATTAGAATCAAGAGAGATGATGAGAAGCAGTGATGCAGTAAACAAGTCTGATGGTTGTGCAACTAGATACAGTGAACGATGAAGTGAACAAGTCCGGTATAACTTCATGTTCAGATAAAGAGGCAGTGACTCTTGAACAAGAGCTTCAGAGAATCATAGACAGCCAAGACATCTCAATGTAAGGTCACATGGAATGAAGTGACGTGTTGAGCATTAGAGTCTTACTGAGAAGATCCAAGAAGTAGGAGCTTAACCAATCATGTTTTAAGCTCATAAGAACAAGTCGTGCATAAGCTCAGAGCCGTGCAGACATTAAAGAAAAAGAAGCTGCCGCTTATGGCATCCAGTTTTGTAAAAAGATTAAGGGCATATTTTTGATTATGTTATATAGTTTATTTCTATTAAATTTATATATATATATATATAGAAGATAATGGATTTATAATTTATAACTTACATCAATAAAATATAGGCTTTTTTACAATATTGTTTTAAACATAGGTTCTATAAGATATTAATTAATCAAAAAGAACTAAATATATATGAGACATATCCACATACCTATATACTAATTAAATAATTAGGGTTAAAGATTGTTTTTGCTAGCTTTATCTCTCCTCGTTTAGTTTTTTCGTTTTTTAATTCAAAGGTAGGTAACACAGTGAAATTTGTTTTCCTTCAATGTTTTTTCATCAAAATTTAATTAATTCTAATTTATTTTTTTTCTCACCAAAAGGAAAACAGATGTTCAAAAACTAAAGATGTTTAAGAACTAAGTATTTTTGTTTATTTTTGTTTCTTTAATTATATTTGTTATATGACAATTATGGTTAATTTTTGAAGACTTTTTTATATATAAACTGAAGTCTGTTTTTTTTTGGTTTGCTTCTGGTGTTCATAAGCCTTGGCACGGCTCTGCATAAGCTGCTGAGTACACTTGAAAGTGCTTCAGAACAGAATGAAGGAAGCAGCTGCGTGTTATACCAGAACAGAAATATGTTTTCTAGTTGAGTTAACTTGAAGTGAAACAGAGAAGAAAACAGAGCAGACAACGTGTAGTGTCTGCGTAGTGCAACAGAACGGAAAAGCTTCAAGTTGCAGCAAAAAAAGGAATGAACGTGTATCAGGGGAGCGATTGTAACAGAACAAACAATGATCAAAGTGACAATGTCTGTGTTACACAACAGAGGCGGTGAAGTCTCAAACAGAGTAGAGTCAAGTTGACAGCACCTTGTATAGAGGCATGGGTCAAGTTGACAAATGAGTACAAGCTATTATCCAAAAGATGATGATATAGGCTCGAGAGGGTCACGGCCAACAATCGAGTGGAACGAGCGGATGAACGAACAAGTGATCGATGATGCGGTCGGTCGCGCGGTCGATAGGCGGATCGAGCGCTCGGCGAGCAGGAGATCGAGCGTTCGGATCGAGCTCTCGGTCGGACAAGATTGGAAACTCTATTTGATAGTAACTAGGTAACGATGGACTAAGCAACTGGTCGTACAACTCTCTTTGCTTAGCTAAGGAATGGACTCGAAGTGGACGCGAGATGGAGTTTGCTCAATTGGTCGTAAGACTCTCCTTGAACAAACAAGTGGATGGGATGGATGATTAAGTAACCGGATGGATCGATGGACGCCACAAAGCTTATGAAAGAGCTTTGATAAGTCGAGAACTCAAGCTTCAATGGATTCACAGACAAGGAAGACAAGAGCGGCTAGGTTTTTCTTTGCTAAGAAAATTCTGTCTTTATTTCATAAAACGTGTAGTGTTACAAGCTGAGAAGGAGCTTTATTAATAGCTCGACAGCCTAGGGCTTCTATGGCCGAAATTAAAGCATAAAACTACAGACACTTCAAGACTCTAGAACTAAAATGTTGGGACTTAAAGAAAACTACAAAGCGTTCATAAAGAAATGGAAATCCTGCAAAACAGAAAAAGGAAACTTGTGAGTTTAAGTGTTTATTCAAAAACTCACCTTGGGGATTCGAACCTTGGTTCCTTAGCTAGTAACGTCGCCATTCAAGGTCTTGGAGATGGTGAAGAGAGCAGCCTCTTGAGTGCCTTGTAGAACCGGCAAGAAAGCAATGCGTGGAGTCTTTATTAGTGTGCTTGAAGTTCCTTTATCTTTGTCTCCCTCTTGTTGCTTGTTGCTTAAGTCTTGTTCCTTATTTGGCTCTATAGGAGTTTCTTGACCGATCTCAGTTGCAAGCAGTGCTCCCTTAAGCTCTTCGTGATCCAATAAGGTGATTAAGCTCTCCACGGATTTGTTGAAGTCTTCCCTTGCACTTTTGTAACCGGACCTAGTCCTTGGAGATCTTCTTAGTTGTGGAACTGCTACGACTTCTTTCTCGGGATCAAGTGGTATGGTAAGGAGGTCCTCATCAGATAAAAGGGTGAGCTTGGGAACTTCGGGTTTTGGAAAATTATAAGGAGTATAAAAAGGAAGAGGTGGGCACAAGAAAAAGTTGCACACCTAAAAGGTTTCTTTGTAGATGCACACTTTGTGTGTGGTGTTGCCCCATCAACAAAATAGAAAATGTTGATGGTTTTGTAAGAGGAACCACACTCGTCTGAAAATACAATGAGTGGTGGTTGCGTTGATTCATCTAGATAAGAGTGTGTAGCAAATGTGATATTTGTGTTCTTATGCTAGTGAATGATTATGGACTTGGTCCCGGGAATGATTCTGGACTTATTAGTTTACTTACACAACAATTTCTTGGGATATTCCTTGCCAAAATCCTAAATACCCAATTCGAAATCTCACCTAATTCTATCATCACCAAGGAACTCTATAAATAACTTGTAAATAGAAAGTCAAAAATGCACCAAATCATATTGGCTTCTACTATGGTAACGTAGATTTTTATTTATGCTATTCTATAAACTAAATATTTTTTTTCTTACTTGTAGATTTTCACCGCCAAAGCGTTATATTGGGGAGATGCAAATGCATGGCTTGAACAACAAGCCAACAAATAAGCTTGGTTTCGAATTAGGAGATTAAAAGTGAGTTCAGTTTCAGTATTTATAATCTAGATTTCTTTTCATTTTATGATATTGAACTAATTTATACTTTTTTGTATGGTAATGAGAGACGGAGAGTGATTTTTGTGTACCGAGGAGGTGCGTTTGCTGAATTGGTTTTCTTTTTATCTTTTCAGGCAGCTGAATTATGATGAACTGTTTGATTAGGCTAGCAACTTACCAACAAGGAGAGAGAAGAAGAAACCAACCTCCAAACCATCGACACTTCTCTTCTGCAAATCATTTAGAAAGTAAAAGGGGTAAGTAACACTCACCTATGTGTTGAAAACCATATATTGAATCATATTCCAAATTTACTGTTTTAGGATTGAGTCAATATTACAAGATAAACACATATTTTCTCTTACCATTGTGTATAATGCAGTTTCGATTTGGAATAGAAATTGCTACTTCACCACATACACTTACGTATTTTTCTGGATTTTTCAGTCATAATAGACAACTGTGGATGACATGAAAGAATATCAAAGTCTTATTCTACACAAGACATCACAACTAACACGACCCGTTGGTTTACATGATCCAACTCCAATAATGGCACCTCCTGAAAAATATGCAGGTATACCGTATACGTTAGTTTTAGAAATTTGGAGAACCAAACCCTTATATGTTTTCAAAAACGATTTTAATTTGTTTTGCAGGAAACCATGTAAATGTCTACTTCATGTAAAACAAAACACCAACTATCTTAATATGTGTCAAAAGAAATTTAAATCCCAAAGTTAACATAGAAGAATAATTTTCTAAGGCGTTATGGTCTCTATCTCTACAAGGTAACAATGGCCTTTTGTTTCACATTTTTTAACAAAAAAACAAAAATAGTATTTAGACCGAGTCCTCTAATAAACACACTATATTGGAAGACCTATTGTTACTTTAGATACAGAACTAACTACAGCTCGCCTAATGACAATGTCAAAAGTCACATTAAGGTCACAAAGCAGCTAGCTTGACTTAACATATATAATTACGATAGAGCAAAAATATCAAATCACACTCCTCAGGCTCTATGATTCATATATTCCTCACTCTGTGTATTTAATATGCAATGAATTTGAAAATATCTTAAAGTTTCATGATTTACTTAAGTTATGCATTCCTTCGGCGGACTACCAAATCTTCCATAGCCAGCCTCAAATAAAAATCACCATGTATACTTTGGACGGCTAAGCATGAACCCAAATAAACATCTAAAGATTATTATTTTTTTATCTTTTGTTTTGGGCATTCAAGATAACTATGTTTGTAACTATTGGAAAAGATATACTGTATAGCTTACTTGGAAAAACCAAATTAGATTGTCCGATCTAGAATATGGAGACATGCAATTAATCTCAGGTTATTTCTATTGTGCCCTTTGTAGCGGTAGGTCTGGCGTTGAGAGCAGCGATCAAATCGACCAGTAGGGGAAACTGGTTTCTTACTTGGTTTTACGGTTTAGTAAAACTAAAATTATACGAAACCAGTTGAAATTTGGATTCGTTTCGGAGTGACTTTTAATAGTATTAAGCATATGTATAACTCTATTTTTGTTTATTTGGTTTAGTTTAGTTCCAAAAAAAAAAAAGATTTGGTTTTTTCTTTTTTGGATTGTAAAACAATTAAACTAAATGGTTTTCTTTTTCCTGTCAATGGAACTAAAAAGTTAGGGGTGTCAAGTTGGTTAAACCAAACCAAACCAACCGATATTCATATAGATTAAGTATTAAATGGTTAATGGGTCAAACCAACTCATTTAGCATATGGTTTGGATCAACCCACAACTAATTTAGATTAATGGATTAATGGGTTTAATGAGTTGACTCATTTACAATTAAACACAAGTAGTTATAGTCATATTTTAAACTCAATTGTCTAATAGTCAAATAAGAAAACACATCAATAGTACTTATACTGAATCAGTAATCATATAATGAAAAGTTATAAACCATAATAATATCGATTTTGAACTGTATTGACTTTCCAATGAAGCAATGAAGAAACTCATTTGAACTGTATTGACTTTCCAATGAAGCAAGCTGCAAAACCAAACACGTCGATGGTTAGAAATTGATTAGACAACTACACTCAATCATCTTCTCACAAGCTCTAAGTCACAAAACAAATCCACAACAGCAAAATGTCAAAGTCATAGCCATAAAAAGAAAATCAATTGTCTTAATCATCTCACCTAAATCATCTCGTTGATTACAAGATGATTATCAACGAGAATAGTTATATTTGTAATCTAACTAACTAAAACCTATCCAAAACTCACCTAAATCAACTATAGCCATCACATGTACACATATATTGAAGGAGAGAGAAAGCTTACAAGGAAACAGAGGGGAGAGATCAAATCTTGCTTGCTCAATACATATACTAATCACACCATAGGTAAACAAAGCCAAACCAAGCAAGAATACATATACTAATCACACCATAGGTAAACAAAGCCAAACCAAGCAAGAATACATATACTAATCACACCAGAGGTAAACAAACAATCTTTATACAAAATAGAATCTGGAGAAAAAAAAAAAAGCAGAGTTAAAACCTGTGAATAATGGTGCTTTAAGTAACCGTAGAATATTCTTCCACATTATCTGAATCTGATCGAATAATAATCACCTCACCATTGTTATCTAGAATTCATAAGAGAAAAATATTAGTAATGTAAAATGATCTAATTAAAGCAAATTGATGCCCATTAGTATTTTCTTACCTTCACCATCAATTTTGTAACCATGTATCCAAGACCGAGTACATAATAAGGCTTGGACATTGGTTGGAAGAAGCCGAGTCCGATACTTGTTAATAATATGTGATCCAATGCTGAAAGAAGATTCGGAAGCTACCGTAGTTATGGGAATACTAAGTATATCCATCGCAATGTAATTTAGCGTACCGAATCGATGTTGATTCTCTCTCCAATAATGCAAAACATTGAGATTATGATAACTTTTCATGTCTAATTTTGGATCTTCTAAGTAGATATCTATAGCTGACTTTCCTTCTTCCATATAATCTAGGACATTATCCAAGTCAAACAAATCTTGTATCATTAGAATTTAAACATGTCAGAAACTTAAAACAGCCCATAAGTTCAGAGTTCTTAAGTTGCAAGTATATAAACTTAAATCTTGTACGTCCAAATTCCCTCGGCCTCGAGTAGGAACACAAGAATCTGCCCTTGTACAGCTTACAAAGAGCTTATAGAGCTCACTCTTGAGATGATTTATTTTTGCTTGTGAAGTAAATGGATCAAGTTCGTCATAACACCGCTTGAAAAGTTTTAATTTCATTCGAGGATCTAGAACTGCTCCCATTGCAAGAACAGCACTGTATTGCTCCCAATATTTATCATACTTTAATCTCATCTCATAAACCATCTCTCTGATCACGTTGTCTACATGGTCCCTATTCACTTCCAGCAAACATTGAATCTTCCATATATGCCCAAAGTACAAGTTAGATGTAGAATAACTTCTTCCAGACATTAAAGTAGTAATTTTATAGACGGGCATTAAAATCTCATGAATCAACTTTGCTCTCTTCCAATCTTGAGCTGAGGGACAATGTTTATAGTTTTTTTAAACCACTTTAAACCTATTTAGAGCACGATCATACTTTAAAGCCTTCTCAAGCATCAAGTATGCTGGACATCTAAAGACAAAAGGACTTCACCATCACTCTCCACGCATTCTCCAAGTGCAATACGTCTAGATTTTGAACCTTTGAGATACTTCACAGTCTCTCTAATCTTTGTCAATGCACCAGTAAAAACAGCTAAACCATCTTGCACAATGAGGTTTAGGATGTGTGCACAACATCGCACATGGAAAAACTCTCCTTTGCACAATAAATCATCATCTAAATTAAGCATATCCTTTAATATATCTTGCAATACTCCATTAGCTGTAGCATTATCTAGAGTCAAACTGAACACCTTTCTCTCTATCCCCCACTCTTTTAAGAATTCATTGATACAAGACTCGGTGGTGAGCTTGTACTAGGATAGAGATGATGGCTTCACAAGATGGCGGTCGCTTCTCTCTTGTGAAGGAAAGATGGTCGCTGATGTAGATCTGACACGATGACGGTCGCTTCTCTCGTGTGGGATCGAATGAAGGGGAAGTGTTGGCGGATTGTACACCACAGAGATGTGATTGGGCTCTGATACAGTACACGATCTTAGCTTTGTGGAATCACACACACAAGACAAAAACAAGCTTATTCTCTTAAGAACACTTAAAGAAAAAAAGTGAAGAGAGTTCGGTTCTTTATTGATAATCAAGGGGTTAAAAACTCATACAACTGCTGCACGGGGACTTTATAAGAGTCCTTCAGCTAGTCCTAAGGCCGAAATAAATGTAAAAATGCAACAAAGGAAACAAATAAAACTACAAATACAAAGCCATTGTTTTTGGAAAGAAAATAAGTTAAATACTAAAGAAAACTTGAAACCTCGTGATGAGCACGTCTTCTAGCCGTTGCAGGGGCTTCATGGACCTGCAAATATCGAAAATATCGAATAGAACTTAACTGGATGCGATCTAGGCCCAATAGCTGTTCTCTGAACTACGTCTTGTACTATTTCAGGAGTCTTGTCACGTGCATGTTTGTTTGTTGGTTTCTTGAAGTAGATGGCTTCTTGGAGTTTCTCTTGGGTAGCTTGATCAGTCTCTTGAAGCTCTTCCAAGTCCTTGATGTCTTGTTCTTGATCTTCACTCTCTCGATCACTCTTAAAGGTGAAGCTTGTTTTGCTCGTCTCTTGTAACTCCATTGTCTTCTCTTGGATTCTATAGGTTTCTTAACTTGTCAAAGGAGAATTCATACGTGGGGAAATGGTATGTTCAAGACTCATTTGGGTGAATGCTTCAGCAAGCTCTTCCTCGGCGATGGGATCATATCCGTCGTGATGGAGTAAAGGTGGTATAGACCAGTTGACGTAGTTCAGCTCTAGTGAGCTCACAATGTCTTGTATAGCTAAGTTGAACCTCTTTCTAAGTTGTTTAGACTTTGAACGAGTCATGGGGCCTTCTGGGACAACTAGTACAGGGTGTGGTACAGGATCCGGTACCTGATCTAGTTCAGCGGGTTGGACTGGATAATCGATGTCCGCATCATTCATGAACTTTACTAGCTAAAGCATCACCAGTGTGAGGAGGAAGAATATCACAAAACGACATAATTGTGCTATTCAATATCCATTTTGAATCAACATAGTGTGCAGTCACAACTATATATCCATCTCCATAAGTTGTACATCCAGCAATCAGATGTTAAGCATACACGACTTGGAATTTTTTTCTAATTCAGACCCTAATTTCTGTTTTTCTTTTTCCCAAGTTTTGACTACATCAGCTGCAGCCGTATTTCTAGTGTAATGTTTATAATCCGAATTCTAATAACTATGAAATTCTCTAAGCTCCTCATATTCAACCACAAGAAAAGGAAGATTGTGTCGTATAATCGCACGACTAAACTTCTCCCTAGTAAATTTATCATCAAAATTCACCACCCTTCTTTCTACATACAAATTTACTAAGCATTTCGTGTAATGCCTCCTCAAATTAGATGTTCCACTAGTACGCAGCCACAAATAGCTCTTTGGACATTTCCTACAAGATGCCCTTTCTTCACCATTGACAGCTTTTTCAATTCTAAAGTGATTCCACATCAATGACCGTTTACTTCTTTTTGCAGGATTAGAAGTACTTACTAGCAGTCTAAATTGTGATGAACATGATGACTGTCCACCACTAGGAGGATGTTCTCCTTCAAGATCCACTACTTAATGATTTTCCATCACTTGAGCTGCAACAGAGAGAAACAAAACTATATTAGCATAACAAAAACCAATAACTAGCTGCATAAACTTGCAAGTATATAAACTAGCTATTCTTTGATATGTCATTTAATATCTAAGAAAAATAGGAGAAGCTCTCTACAAGACTCTATATAAGAACATGAACTCTCGGCTCTAATCTCTACACAGAGATTGAATCTATTGTCGAGAAGCTCTCTACAAGACTCTATATAAGAACATAAACTCTACTCTTAAGAAATCTTAGATTGTACATGAAACGTTAAATCTACAATTACCACAACATATATAACATTAACTTAATTCTTCCCCAAAGAAAAAAGCTTAACTAATGAATCAAGATCACGAGCAGCAAGGAGGGTCACTAATGAATCGATTTATCAAGATTGATCGTGAAGAGACAAGCGACAACATGGGAAACAACAACAATGGTAGCGAAGGTAAGGAGATGAGTTTACACGGCGGAGAAGGAGGAAGCTTAGCCAAAATCGATACACATAACCAGCCAAAATCGATACACAGAACCAGCCAAAATCGAGCAATTGCAAACCCACAGTTCGAAACCAAACACAAATTATGAAACCCAAATTCAAAAACCTTGAGCAAAATTCACAGCAATATGCCCATCTTCTTCATTTCCAGTGGTTTCAGCCAAATCCACAAACCTTGAGCGAAGAAGAAGACACTTTGTGTGTGTGTTACCTCGTAAGATTGACAAAGAAGAAGAGATAAGTATGACCGTATGAGTTGAAAAAATTGGTTTAGGTTGGTGTCCAAAGTCAATTAAATTGTGTTGGTTTTGTTTTGGTTAACCCATCAACTCTATTTAACCAAACTCATTTCAACCCAATCCAATAAACTCATAAACCATTATAACCCATTAACTCATTAAAATCAAAATTTTCAACTCAATAAGTTTTTGGATTGGTTGGTTTGAATTGATCCATATATTTTGACCCAACTTGACACCCCTATAAAAGTTAAGAAATCAATTTTAGCTTAGTTCAGTTAGATTATTTTTTGTTGCGGTTTTTTGTCCATCGCTAAGTAACTATGACCTATCTATTAAAAAACTATGGTTTAACTATAATGATTAACGAGTGGATATCTATATAATTTATGATGAAATTTTATTATTTACCCACTTTACTATATATATATATATGTAAATGTATAATATACTCCCACTTTTCCTAATAATGTATATTATTGCTTAAGGTTTTCAATAATATAGTAGTTCGCCTAGACGCTTATCGGCATAACTCTTTTGTCTATCTTGGGCTTCTTTCATTTTAACCTTCAACACTTTGATCTTCTCGGTCATTTCCTCCACGAAGTCTCGACCATAGACGCTTCGCTCCACCACTTATGTCCAACACAACAGTGTTCGACAAGGCCTACCATACAATGCTTCATATCGTGACATTCCAATACTTGCTTGATAACTGTTTGATGCAGTCATCACAACCAAACAAGACCCGGAGTTGACCAGACCAGCCGGTTCAAGCATCAACCAAACCAAACCGAACCAAAATGGAGAATTTTGGCGAATATGGACTTCTGATCAAGCACAAGGCCTAGGGTTGATTAATCATCATAAAATCAACCCTAAGAAGACTAATGGTTCAGGAGAAATCAGAAACCAACGGACCAGATTGAAGACTCTCCACGACAACCCATCCGGACATTACCATGTTCAATCCCATTGACCATATGAAGTCTTTGCTCGACCAAGATTGAGTATTCACTCGAAAATTGCCCATTTTATGAAGATATATCGAGCCAGAATTGAAGATGAACAATCCGAAAGCATAATCGTTCATGAAGACCCGTTTCCACCATATCACGAACAAGCGTTTGGAACCACCAGCCCAACCACACGTCCATTCAAGTTGGGGTTTGAAATACATCCACAATATGGATATTTTAAAAGGAATAAACGAGCAATATTAGTCCCCCATCGAGGTATTTTGAGAGATGGCCATGAGAGCGTCCTCGGACATGTTCATTGGCGAGCTAAGCCGCAGTTTGGACAATTAACTCGTCCATTTGATCTCGGCTTCATTATTCACCAGCAAATCAAATATTTGAAGCATACTGATCGAGCCAAAACACCCATGGTTCGAGTTGGTTTACTACTTGCTCATTCGGCCTAACCCGAGGGCCATATGTTACCAAAAATGGAACTTTCCTTATTTGGTTCCATCGATACTTATGTTTGGCAATCTGGAGAACTTCTTTATCATCTAGAGACAATTCAAGATGCCACACCATGCACCAGCATCCAGAGGATTAGGCGAATCCTCTTGCACCTCTACTTTCCTATTATAGAAGCATTCACACTTGGAGCTTTAAATCTACAACGGCTCTTTCTCTATCAAGGCTGCTGCATTTTAAAGACACTAAAACATTCCAGAGAGACCCAAGATGTCGCACCTATCTTCCCAAGTTCTCAAGATACAAGCTACAAGACCTTCCTTATTTGGCCGATTTTCTCATAAAGTCACAAACGGCTCTATGTTTTAAAGTTTGCGATTCTTTTCTTGTTTTAGCTTATTAGGACTGTTTTTTATGAGCCTATAAAAGCTCAGGTTTGTTTTCATTGTAAGGCAACCATTATCATTGATTTAATAAACGACCGTTTTTCTTACAAAGTTGTGTCTTTGTGTTATTGTTCTTGTCTTTAGAATCTAAGTGTGGAATCACTTGTTTTCTACTGATTTGGGGATCAGATTGCTTGTGGAATCAAGCCTTCTTGTTCGTGTGTGATTGTGGAATCAGTCGCAAGCCCCATCTCCATCTCTATCTTTGTCCATTTTCCGCAACAAAGCTTGTCAACTCCTGACATCTTTTGATCAATAAGACTTGGTGGATTCCAATCTTATATCACTGTTGTTATAAGTAAACTCCGCCAAATGCAAGTAATTCGTCCAATCTCCAAACCAATCCAAAACACTCGCTCTCAACAAGTCCTCAAGTGTTTGGATTGTCCTCTCGGACTGCCCGTCCGTTTGTGGATGATGAGCTGTGCTCATGTTCAGTCTTTTACCAAATCGCTTTTGAAGAGATTTCCAAAACCCAGTAGTATACTTAGAGTCACGATCTGATACTATACTCGCCGGCACTCCATGATACCAAACAATATTCTCCACATAAAGCTTTGCAAGGTTCTCGGCACCATCTTTCTTATTTATCAGCAGAAAATGCACGGACTTCGTTAATCGATCGACAGTAACCCAAGCTGAATCCTTCTCCTCGCAGAGAGGCAATCCAGTGACAAAATCCATGGCTATTGTATCCCATTTCCACTCGGGAATTGGTAGACTTTGCAACAGTCCTCCCGGGACTTGATGTTCAGCTTTAACTCTTTGACAAGTCGAACAAGATGCAACCCGTCTAGCAACATCCTCTTTCATACCTCGCCAATGATAATATATTTTCAAGTCATGATACATTTTTGTTGATCCCATATGTATCGATAACTTAGACTGATGTGCTTCCTTGAGAATTTCTTCTCCAAGTTCCTTATACTTCGGAATGCACACACGGCCCTTTACCAATATCGTCCCATTACTCGAAGTCTGATACTCGGACATATCATTCTTCGATAACTTAATGAGTTCCTCATATTTTTCTTGTGCTGTCCGAACACGAGTTAATAAATCAGCTTGATCCGCGGCACCCAAACCCAAAGGGTCTGACTCTTCTGATATCGCTTCCAAGCGCAAGGTACCAACCATGTTAACCAAACTTTCCATCTCCTTCTCAGTACTTGAAGTAACTCTTTTCCGGCTTAACGCATTGGCCACAAGGTTTGCCTTATCCAGATGATATTCGATATCCACATCGTAGTCAGCCATTAACTCCATCCATCTTCTGCACCAAGTTCAACTCCGGCTGAGTTAAAATATACTTGAGACTTTTGTGGTCCGTGACAACTTGAACTTTCCCACCGTAAAGGTAAGAACGCCAATTTTTCAAAGCAAACACGACAGCCGCCATTTCCAAGTTGTGAGTGGGGTAATTCGCTTCATGCTTCCTTAGCTGCCGAGAGGCATAAGCGATCACCTTACCATGCTGCATGAAGGCACATCCAAGCCCCATCCTTGATGCATCTGTATAGATCACATAAGGTTTATCCGGTTTTGGTAACGCTAATACCGGTGTACTTATCAGCATCTTCTTAAGCTCCGAGAAACTCTTCTCACAATTTTCTGACCACACGAATGGTACATCTTTCCCATTTAACTTTGTCAATGGCTGCGCCATGCTCAAAAATCCTTTAACAAAACGTCGGTAATATCCAGCCAAACCAAGAAAACTTCTTATCTCCGATGCATTAGGCTTCGGAAGGATGCATTTACATACTAACCCATTTACACTAAGATTGTCCTAGAATCGTTTTTAGTCTGATACCAACTTGAAAGACCCTAACCCGAATTTTCAAAATTTCATCCAAGTATAAAAGTTCTTTCGATAAAACTTAACATAAGCGCATAAGATTGACACACAGGTCAATAATGCAAAACAGATTACTTGAATTTCCAAATGAGGTTCTAGTACAAACGCCAAGTTTGCTAATAAGTTATTACATCGTTCAACATACTAGACCGACTTATTAAAACTACCCAATCCACCATCGTTCCCTTTCCTTGCCTTCATCTCACGATCTGGTTCATCCACTAAGGTTACTTCCATTTCCTTCTGGGTTCTTACGCGTGAAAACGCTAACAAATGGTCGGTAGTTCTTTATATAGACTCGAAAAAATTCCTGATCTTTCGAGAATATCCATTATTAAGATCTTCATCGAGATTTTATCCGTTTCCATGAAAAACCATCGAGAAAATCCAAATCCCACGTATCTCGGCTTACCAACATTCACGGATTAATGAATCAGGTCGACAACTAACGCGCGGATCTTCACATCACCGATAGCCGCTCGATAGATCCTGACAGACGGACCGATAAACACGCGATTGTCTTCCGACAAACTTGTCCGAAAATCCTTTATTGTCCAAACAAATCAAATGATTGTCCAAATGTTCAACTATCCCTTCGGTCATTCGACTTTCCAACAACTTACAACTATCTTTCTCGATAAACTTCGATCGTCTTGATAAATCCTTGACCATAAGATGAATTCTTCGACCAACTCATGTTTCCTCGACCATTGACACGTCCAGTACCGGCTAAGATTTGTCAGAGACGGGCGTTACAATACTCCTTACACCATCTACTCAAGAGAAAATACCTGCTGATAGACTGAAACATGATTTAGACTTTGATATGTACACAGCCCAACCGTGGGGAAATGTAACGCCCGTGTTCTGAAAATTAATAGGAGACTTGAATGTGTATAAGAATTAGGGTGGAGTCGGTTTAATTCCGGTTGATTTCCTAAACTGGTCGATTTGTTTAATTGAATCAAAGGAGATTTAATTAAAGTCGGTTTAGGTAAATTCTGGTTTAATCAGAATTAAACCAAAAACCCTAGTTTTATAAAGAACGCTTCTTCTCTCTTTTGTTTTGTGGCTGTTGTTTCTGAGAGTTGAGTTGAGAAAAGGAGAAGGAGAAGTTCACTTGTAAGAAGGAGAGTGTTAGCTTTGCTTTGGTGTTTAAAGCAAGAGAAGCAGTTTCGTCACGTCTTGGTAGAATAGAGTTCCGACGTATCAAATCTTATCGAAAGGTAATGAATTTTGGTAGGTTTGTTTTTAAGGCGTGTACGTTGATTCTCCGTTTTACAGAAGTGAATTCGGATTAATACTCAGTGAGTTATATGCAGTTTGGTGAGACGCGTTTTCTCTGTTGCGAACTGGGATCAGCGGAGTTTGTAAGTGCGATCGTGGTTTCATCGTTTCTCCGATCGGCACTAAATTTTGTGGGGAGCTCCGTGACGTCTAGATCTTGCTTTTCACCGTAGGGATTAAGAAGTTAACGGTTGGTTTATGTTTTAGGGCTTCGTTTCTGCGGCTGTAGTTTTTCTGGTGTTTCTGTCCTTTTGGTTCTTAGAGATTTTTGTTTGTGTGGTTTGTTGTAAGGGGTTGTTTGGCTGTTGCAGTCGCGAGGAGAGTTTTTCCTGGTTGTTTTTGTAGTTCAAATCACCTTGTTAAGGTGAGTGCGTGACCATGAGCTTATCTAAGCGATTGGGATTGAGTGACTTGTTGTGTGATGATTTGTAGGTGAACTGGATGTGTTATTGGATGTTTAGCTTGCTGGATGGTTTGTTTTTGTTATATATGTGGGTGTTATCTCATTGCTTGTGTGTATAGCTCGTAGATGGGAGGATCGCCCTCACTAAGTATTTATGAAATACTTATGCATCTCTTTCTTTGATGCAGGTAAAAGCAAAGTGTGATCCGTGGAATCATGGCGAGGAGAGGAGGATGATCTAGGCACTCATTGGTGTTTTAGATTATTGTTGGATTTGTTAGGGTGTTAGAATGGAATTTAGAAACATGTTAGGATGATCATGTTTTGGAATAATGTTTGGTTGAACTTTTTGGTTAAGTCTTCTGCTGGTTAATATTGTTGGTTACTTTAATGAGATTGCTTGGTTTAATTGATTTAAATTATTATGGCCGGTTTAGTTGGTTCGAGTTAATTGGGTTAATCCGGTTTGCATGTTTAAAAGAAAAAAAATGGGATGGGTTCTTTCAGGAAAAGAAGCGTATGATGTTCTTTCATCATGCACTCAAAAGATGGATAAGAAATCTTGGTTAAAAGGTGTGTAAGACGTCAAGGGATTTCCTCTAGCAATAACAATATGGGCTTTGAGCGCATTTCCAATGTTGGTAAACTTTGTTAAACGAATGAATAAGGTAAGTTTTACATTTATTAATAGTCCATACCTCTCAACAAGCTATATATATGCTAGTAAATTTTGAGATTTTGAGTATAATTTTATTTTTGCAGGTTGAGGTGAAGACTATTATTGGTGATGAAAAAGAATATAGCTGTTTAGAACATGAAATCCATCAAGACGATCTTGAATTCGAAGAAATTCTGGGGCTTGTTAAGAAAGGATATAGAATGAAGAAAAGTTATTGGAAAAAGGATCTGTCTACTGATACAATCAGATTATTGGGACTTATAGGCTTCTCTCGTTTAAAAGCCTTTTCACATTAATTGCTTGTATTTAGTCTCCTTCATCTCCTTGTAAACGTTTTATGGAAAAAATGAATAACAATTTTCTTCATCGTCTCTCTTCTTCTTCCTTCCTTCCTCTAATTTCTTCACCTGCAGTCTCTATTTCTTCTGTATCTCATCTTATTATGTTACTTTCCTTGATAGAACAAATCGGTTCTATCAATTGGTGCTTTCATTGAGAGGTTCTATGGCTTCCACACCGAGTCCACGTCGTCACTCATCAGAACTCGAGTCTCGGGCAGTAGCAGACACGCCACAATCAATTGAATCGACATAGCAGAGGGAAGCTTGCCGCTACAAAGAAATGGCTGAGATGATGGAGTCGATTTCCAACCTGAACACATTGGTGTGTAACCTCGTTTTCGGAGACAACCGCAGCGCCACGCCTCCAGGATTTTCAACTCCGCCAACAGAGGCTCAACCTCAGACTCCAGGAACATTGTCGGGCAGCTCAGAACAAATCAAGCCAGAGAGAGTTTTGCCGGTGACGAGCTATCGTTCGACGGAAGGGTTACTCTCGACGCCGCTGGCGGTAAAATGGGTTGAGTATCCTCCTCCTCGTGTAGAGATGCCTTCGAGAAGGGTAGATCTTCCGATGTTCGAGGGACAGAACCTAGATGACTGGATATTCATAATGGAGCGTGGGTTTGTTAAGAACCGCATACCAGAGCATGAGAAACTCAACGAAGCTATCGCTTGTTTTACAAGAACGGCAGTTACTTGGTGGCAAATTGTCAGGGACGAGTGGAGATTGCAACTTGGAAGGATTTTCGAGACAAGTTTAAATCTCGGTTCAGCCCAAGCATAGGTTGTTCAGCGATGGACAGAGTTATGGCTATTCGACAACACAGCTCTGTGGAGGAGTATCGAGACAAATTGAGGAGTTAGCTGTGGAATTGCCTCATGTTAGTGATGATGTATTGAAGTTTTGGTATGGTTTGGTGCTCACAATGGGAAGCTTGTTTTTGCAAGGAAGATTCACTTTACAGATGAAAGACAAATTACTGGTTCTTCTATTACTTACATATTGTTCGGGAATGAAACCAGGCTTTTTGGATGTTCTATGTTCAGCCAAGTTTGGGATCCTGGAGAGAGGATGTGTAGTGACCCTCACCCTGACCTAGTGGCCGAATGAAAAATCATCGATGAACGGGTGAGAAAAGAACTCCGAAAGAATTGGAAGAAGTAAAAACAATGATCTATCGAAGCCTTACCGAAAGAAACGAAATTTGATCGAGAGATATACGAAGGAATGTAGCCGGAGAAGAGCGTTGTCGACCACATGAAGATTGGACCCGAAAGTGAAGCAAAGTATCTCGACCCAAAGTCTTAAAATGACTAAGTATGAAGTTTTGTCGAGAAAGATTACCGAAATATCGAAAAAGGTTGAAGATGGTCGAAACACAATTGATCCTGTTGATCCGCGACAACAGCCGGTCGAGATCAAAGTGAAGAAGTGACAATCAAAGCCGAGCCAAAGTAAAATCTCAATGTTCAACCACTGAAAAGAAGTTTTGAAAAAAGTTTGTCGATGGAATGCTAAGTTTGCCGAAGAAATCTCTTTAAGTACTGAGATATCCGATTGTGATCGAGAAAATCTAAAGAAGATCAAGAAATCCGATTTTTTGTCTGTTCAGTGAACCCATTCACTCGACAGGCTTGCCACATGGCACTTTCCGACAAGAAAAGCCAGAGAAAATCCGAGAAAATATCTTGCAAAGATATGGGAGAAGATTCAAGGGATGCAATCGGACAGAATCATTTTTCTTCTCCATGGCTGCCACGTGTCTGGCAGCCAGAGATGGCTTGTTTCGCCAAACCCGAACCTACACCTGGCGAATGCATGCGATTTCCGAAGCTATCAATTTTTCCGAAGCTAAACTCTATAAATAGAGGCAGTGAAGCGTCATTTGTGTTGGTTAGCCCAAACGACAGAAGTTTCTCACTCTAAAGAATTACTCTCTCGCTCTTGAAAGTTTCATTCGAGAAACTTTCCCCTCCGATCGACTGTTGCTGCCGAAGGATCGAGAAACTCAGTGCCGAAGTCAGGAAGTCTGTTGCCAAAAGTAGATCCGAGAAGAAGAAGACCTCGCGTGCCTGCCTCGGTGAGAGAAGAAGGAAATCGTCGATAAAAACACTGTGTGGAGTGCTGCATAAGTCTTCGGACTTGTGTACGTACCTATTGCGTGTTTTGCTTGCTTTTCTTTTTGTAGAACTTGCATGATAGCCTTTAAATTCTGCAAAAATGAACCCGCATGCTTAAACAATCTGGCTTAATTACAAGATAATGCTTGCTAATATGACCAACTAAAATGAACCCACATTTTAATCCGGCTAGGCTAGTTTCTTAATAATCACCGAGAACTATCACCTAGATTAGGATCACACTTGCTTGCTTATTTGCTTTGCTTTGCTTGCTTGTTGCTTGATGATTGCTTGATTTGCTTGCTTGCTTGCTGTCTGTTATCTCTTCTAGTACTGATCTTCTTTGTGTAGAATTTCTTGCTTTTAAAGAGTCCTTAGTTTCAGATCTGTAGATTTGATTCATAGGTTCGATAATCTGTTTCCTTGACGCTGGTGATGGGGTCTCGAAGAGGTAACCTTCGTGGTTTCTCAGGTCTTGACCACGATGCTTGGTTCCTAGCTCGCGACTAGCCCAAGATGTTGCATGACGATGCAACCAGATGTATCCTCCGGACTGAATGCCTTCGTGGTTTCATCCCGAGCAATTTTTATAGAAAATAAAAGGATGAAGGAATGGATCAAATTATCGATAGGATAGGGAGGAGTCTAGCGAGTCTAGATTAAGTCGAGTCTAAAATTCAGTCGAGTCTAGTTTTAGGCTAGTCGAGTCTTAGTTGTCTTGCTTGTCTTGCTTGTTCGATTTCTATGCTTCCGCTAACGCTTTCTCTGATTCTTGCTTGTTTATATTGGGGTTTTGGGGGGGGGGGAATTGCATGATATATTTAGCCTTGTCCGGGTCGGTGGGTGTGCACAACTCCTCATTCGTGTCGTCTGGGAAAGGGGTTGCAAAGCCTCGGACTCGACAACCGGACGAAGAGGGACGGCTGGTTTGGATGCGTTCCGACTCGGGGATCCTGCCTTGCCCGTATTACACCGCGGGAATCTCGGTCGCTCGTATCCGGCCATACCCTCAGTAGCGTGTCCGGGTCGTCTCTCGGCTTGTCCGGCCTTAGGGACGGTTCAGGGGTGTTACAGGATAGCTGAACAAATTCATTTGAACAGGTTAGTGGGTTTCTCGGAGTTTGATGTTGTTGATGTTGTGAAGGGTTTGGCCTTTAGAGTTTGTATCTGTAACAAACAACCAATTGATCCTCAGAGAGCTAATCGAGTATGGGAGCGTGGTGTGTAGATGTTAGTAAAGATTTGTGGGATTGGCTAATGAAGTGTTGCAAACGTTTCGAAGTTCTTAGATTAATGCTAAGATGTCGCGAGAAGGGCTTAAAGTGGATTATGAAATGGGTACAGTCATATGCTGGTTATGAAAAAGAAATTATGAGGCTGAAGCTGCTTTTATACTCTGGTTATAATTGGGAAAAGCCGCTAGAGTTGTTAGATGTTCAGTTGAGTGAGAACCATTGCCATGCAAGGTTTTTCTTATTCATCCACCTTGAGGACAAGGTGTGCTTTTTAGGGGCGAGTAATAGTATGAAGGCATAATGGAATAATGATAAAGTTCCTGAACTAATGGTGATAAGTTTTATGGCAGCAAGACTGGGTTACAAAATTATTTCGTAATGACTGTGCTTCTGAAGGTCATAATTTATTGAGGGTTTATGAATGCTTAGAGATGCAAGATTTTTACAGTTTCTTGGAGTTCTCCTTTGGATCAGAAAAGGATATGAGGGAACAAGTAATTACTAATATAGTGAAGAAGAAGCTAAGGACCAATTATTATAGTTTGTCAAAAGAGGCTTGGGATATAATATTAGTAGTCATAGATTTGGAGGAGTGGGAACTTCCGCTCAGTGAAGTAAAAAGAGATGTTGGGAGTCTACTAATGGGAAATGAGCTATGGAGTTTCATGGAAATTGCTGGTAGTATGACACAAAGATCTATACATGATGAAGAAATGGTAATGACATGGGAATGGCTATGCCCAAAATGGATAAGAGATGTCACTTGCATGAAGGGCACCCTAGATAAAGTCATTAGTGGGAATGAGGAACTCTTGCGGATGGTTTGGTACAACTGGATTTTATGCGGGAGTGAGGAATTTAAGTAGAATGGATGGTTAGAGGCAAAGTTGTTTCGTAATAACAGTCAGCACATAAACGGCCTTCCCATATACGTACTCGAGTTGTTCCATAGGCACTTTTCAAGATCTCTTAATAATCGGCTGGATTGTGAGAAGCGTCTGAAACGAGGATATATCAAAAATGATAACAAAGTTGAATCTGCGGTCAAAAAAGACATCATTTATATGGAAAATATTATCATAGAAGTTCTCACTATGATCAACAAGAGTGCTGCTAGAAAAGAAGAAATGAAACACTATGAAGATGTCAATAGAATCAGGTGTGTCGAAATTATCATTCCTCATGCGGCAAACTTTTTGGATGTTCTTTACTATGAAGTGTATCATCTGACGAGACCTCCGGAGTTGTTTTGCAACAAGGTCAGTTTTGTGGTTTTGGATATTGAAATTTGGCACATGTGTGGCTGTTAGAGGAACGGATGCCATTGTGCCTTCCTCCACCTTGAGGATAAGGTGGTTTTTCATGGCGGGAGTATTGATACGATCAGATTATTGGGCCTTATGGGTTTCTCTCGTTTAAAAGTCTTTTCACATTAATTGCTTGTATTTATTCTCCTTCATCTCCTTGTAAACGTTTTATGGAAAAAGATCAATAACAATGTTATTCATTGTCTCTCTTCTTCTTCCTTCTTTCCTCTGATTACTTCTCCTTCAATCTCTATTTCTTCTGTATCTCATCTTATTTCTGTTACTTTCCTTGATAGAACAAATCGGTTATATCATCTACGACACTAGATGAGATATTTGAAGACAAAAAAGTGAACAAAATGACAGACAGTGAGAAACTTGACAAGATTCTACAACTACTTGAAGATCTGAACAAGAGGATTGAAGTAATAGAGAAGGTTTTAGAAATAAGAGTGGACACAAACATGAATGATGAAGCAGACAGTGATGATGGTGTAAGTAAAAGAAAGGGTTTAAACGTTTTTAAAGTTTTTTAAAGGCTTTTCAAAGGTTTTACAATTTTTTTTAAAAAGTTTATACAAAGGAATAATAGTATAGAATGTATGTTTGTATTGACTAGTGTTATTTTATTTTCTTGTAGGTGATGAGCCTGATAATGAAGTTGGGGCATTTTCAACAAAAGAAGATTGCACATTCGATGAAAAAATAACAAGCACATTTGAAGATTCCGTTCGTGAGCCTAACACACAAGATGCGAGTTATGCTGGTGACGATGAACACAGCCAGCATGTAGGAAGTAAAGATGCTGAAGTTGAAGAACCACCAAAGGTAAAAATGTTTGTACTTTGTTTAATACTATTTGAAAAATTCTTTATATCCATTTAACAATTTCAAAAATTACTCTCTTTTGAAGGAAGTAACCCCTATACGTTTTTCTGCACCAAAATTCAATCTTTTTACTGAATCAAGTTTGGATATTGAAGAGGATAAAAACGAAGACAACCAGGTTAAGGTTAAAGAAAAAGAATCATCCAGTAAGAAGAGAGTTTCCAGAGAAAGAAGTGTGTTAGCATTCAAATTTTTTTCAAGGGTTTAAAAAAACCTTGTAAAGGTTTCTTAAGTGGGTTTATTAATTGCAGAGAAAGAAACGTAATCAAAGCGACAATGTTTCCGATAATGTTTACTCAAGAAAACAGGTTAGTAGGAAATTGAAAATGGTTGATTGAATTTTTGTCAATATACTTTACAATTCTTTACAACAAGTTTATTTATTTATTTTTCAGCCGCAAAGGAAAAAGCATAAAACAGTTGATATTGGTAATGATGATCCAAGAAGAACAAATGCTAGAGTTGATATTCCATCAAGAACAAATGAAGGAGACCTAGGTGGGAATGATAATGATGATATCAGGACCAAAACGAATGAAGAAGGCCTAGGTGGAATGCTAATGATCCTATTGAAACAACAACAAAAGATCAAGGTGAAGACGCTAATGCTGATGTTGCTGGTGCAACAAGAAAAAGCAAGCGAGATACAGTTCCTTCAAAACATACACTAGCACCATATACAACAGAGAAAAAGAAACACCCAACAGTTTATCCTTAATGTTTTATTAACAATCATTAATGTTTTTGTCCTTGTAGACCATTAATTCTACAAGGAAATGATTGATTTCCTATGACCAGTTGCCTGAAAATTTGTAGGAAATCGTAAACAGTTAGAGTTTGGTAAGAAATTTCCTACCAAAAGAGCGTTGAAGGAAACGTGTTCCTATGAATTTCCTACCAAACAATCCACTTCCATTTTCCTACAAATAATGTATTCATTCAAGTTTCGTACTAATATTTTCACTCCAGTTTCCTACTAATTTTCCATTCAGTTTTCCTACAAAAGAATACAATCCCACTTTCCTACGACGGTAGATGGTAGGAAATGTGAAAAATTTCATTAACTAATTCAGTTTTATATTGAAGTTCAATCGATTTTAAATTTTAAAATTTTCAAAATATCATTGCCAATGATGAAAACATGATAATTATTAAGCCAAACTGAAATGTAATACCTTCAATATTCCATTGTAAAAAACCAAATTCAAAGGTACAAAGTTATAAAACATTTACGGTTGTGTCTAGTCATCATCTTCACCAACTCTTGGAGTCACCGGGTAATTTCTTTCTGTTTGGCATTGAGATTGGAGGAGCTCCACCTCACTCGTAGGTGCTTCAAGAAATTATACGTGTCTTTTTGTCTAAGTGTGTTTGTTCCACGAAGTGAATCAGATTATGCTCTTTTCCTGGTTGAATTATCGTATTGACTTGGTCAAACGTATTGTAATTTCATGTTCAATGTAGAAACTTACTACCACGAAGGATGAGGGAATTTATCTTTTTTTTTTTAATTTGAAAAGTCATAAAATGACTTCATTATTCAGCCATGGAAGAAATTACACACAATACCAATTTTTCTGCGACTAAAAAGTTTGTAGGATTATCGTAGGAAATTTCCTACGGATTTTTCATTACTTTGTTGTGAAGACAATTTCTGTCAACTTTCCTACCAAAATTGATTTTCGTAAAGAAATCATGGTTTTCGACAATGGAGACGGTAGGGAAAGCAATAACAACAAAGGTATGTTATTTCTCAAGTATGGTTATTTTTTATAAGTTTGAAATAGTTTCTTAAGGGTTTGAAAGGAATTTTAAGAATTTACAATGGCTTTGAAAGATTAACATGACTTTTTAAAAGCTGTACAAGAAATCAAAAGGAACATCAACCCATACCTTGCTTGCATTGGGTCCCATCGGTACAAAATAAACTCTATCTTCTGGATTTGTTGAGAAAACTCGACCTTCTGCAACCTTTTTTCCAGATCCATTGAAGTCTAAGAGAATGCACTTGTTTTTCTCATTATTACTGATGTTAGACGGGTACTGACACTCTACAATAAAATTCCAAACAGTTCATCACAAGTCTATTAATCCAACAACAAATCATTCAGTCAAAGTAGAAAATTCCAGAAAAAATATCACAAGTCCATCATAACAATATTCCAAATAGCATTATTAAAGACTAAAGATGTTTAGAGTCTTACCCCAAGTGATCTACTTTTTGTCATTGTTTCATCCATGATAGCTTGTATATTATTGATAGGCCATGGGATATTATCACCAAGTGCATCACCAATGACCAACATGTCATCATTTGGTCTCCAAAGATATCCATCTTTAATTAATACCCTATCAACTTTGACAATACCAGCATTTGGACCTAGAGGAATGTTGTTTACCAGTTCTTTCGGGTTAGTTGACAAAAAACGACCCTCTGTAACAATTTCGTCATCTTTATTCCAAGCATAGATGTTGATTTTATTATCTTCTGCATTTGTAGTCTATAGATAAAAAAAAAATCAACAATAGATTAGATATCACCATGAATCAGCTACATCATTACATATAAAAATAGACTATATATTCAAACTTTTACCGATGAACCAGTAGACTTAGTACAAGTTGGGGACTCCATTTCACTGTTCAAAATGAGCTTATTCAGTTGCCATGCAATTTTCACTCCTACACCTTGGCCAAGTGTGGTAACAGTTATAGTAGGCCTCCAGATAGATGCTTCTTCATCTATATCTGACACCTAGGTCCTCTTTTGCAAAGTTCACTGACCTCAGAATTAGAGACATTATCTTGTTGTTTCTGAGAGAAAAATATTAACAAAAGATATCATTGCATGATTTTAAATTAAATTTGGTAAGTTACGATAAAAAATTTGAGGTTAACTTACACTTTTTGAGTCAGCTAAGCCACGAACTACATCTTGCAAGCGACAAACAACATCCTGCAATTCAGCTTGTTTGGCTTCAAGATTCTGTACATGTGAGTCTCTAGCTTGGATGAATGCTAGCTTAGTAGCAGTTATCCCTCTGCCCATTCCTCTAATTCTTCCTGGTTTGTCTTTTCCTAAGACTTGACTCACATCATCTTCTTTAACACTCATAGTAGTAGTGGACCATTTCATGAAGTACTGGTACATGTTCTCTCACAAGTGGACCAAGAAAAGAGGACAATAGACGTACTTCCAAGTAAACTTTAACCACCTAAAAGGGGTGTCCTTTCCACATACACTATATGCTTGTTTACCTTTTACTTTACAACCAGCCAAGGTTCCCAAACCTGGATAGTCGCTGATACTCCACAACAATATAGCTCTAAGTGTGAAATTCTCATGGGATAATAAGTCATATACATGAATACCTTCATTACACAACTCATTCAGGTCATCAATCAAAGGATCAAGATAAACATTTATATTGTTGCTCGGTGCAGTTGGTCCAGGAATTAGAAAAGGTTACCATTATGTTCTCTGACTTCATACACATTGTTGGAGGCATATTGTAGTTGACCAAAAACACTGGCCACGGGCTATACTTGGTATTCCGGATAACAAATGGATTCATCCCATCTGTACATATACCAAGTCGAAGGTTTCTCGGGTCAGCCGCAAACTGTGGCCATTTAGCATTTCAAAAGCATTACTGATATGCCATTGCAAATTCTTAGACATACATCCTCTGAAATATTTCTTTGATTGGAAAATATCTAAGACCATGGGCATCGTCGTATATGGGCATCATCCTTGGGCTTTTAACATTTAAAGAAAATGTTTTATGCGATATAAACGAAGGAACGTATTCTCAAATGGGACAAATAATGAGCGTCCTTCTGGCCACGTGGCAGACTATTATTGGTCAAGGATTAGTGAAGGGGAAAAAATAATCCGGGTCTCTTCGTGTTTTCATTTTCTCCTATTCTCTTTCTCTCGAGTCGGTCTGTCGGCGAGTGAAGGCGATTGTGATGTCGTCGTGAAATCAAGAGAGCAACCGCCGATTCTCAGCCTCAATCGTCCTCCTCAGCGGCGTAGGGATCTTCCGGCGCAACCAGAAGCCAATCCTTCGTCTCTTTCAAACCCTAATAGGTATGAAATTGAAAACCTAGAAGTTTATAAGGATTTTGGTTTGATTTATTTGGGGGATTAATCCTTGACGAGCAGAAGGAGTGAAGATCTATAATAAGGCGTGAAGAACCTCAATTCTGATCGATATTAAAAGGTAATATCTTCATTCTTTTATGTGATTTCCATACTGAATTAGTTGATATGATTGTTCTAGATTGAGCTGAAAATCTGTGTTGTTGTTGTTGATTGATCTAAAAATGTGTTGTTGTTCTTGTTGATTGATAATAAAGGTTTCTGTTCTTGTTGTTGGATGATTGAAAAGTAGAATGATCTAGTTTACTGACTTTAACTTTGGTAGTTTGCTGATAACTAATTACGTCTTGTTTGCTAGTTCTTGCTTGCTAGTTTGGTGATAACTAATTAGTTCTTGTTAGTTTGTCGATAAGTAAAATGTTTTTGTTTGCTAGTTTGCTCATAAGTAATTAGTTATTGTTTTCGTGATGATAGTGTTATAGTTTGAAAACTAGATTGATGTAGTTAAGTGAATGTTGTATGCTAGTTTGTTCTTTGTAGGTCAGAAATTGTAATTAATACCTTCTCTACTTGCTACATAGGTCACTGTGTGAGAAAAATAGCATGTGTACTCACTACATAAAAGTGATTTGATTGGTGTATCAGATGAATTTCATGTGTAGTTTCTTGTTATTAGGTCTGAGTTCTTGTTTGTGTGATGAATTATATATACTTGATTGATTTAGATATAATCAGATTTGAACAACTTTAAAATTTGAAAATATTTATAATCTGGGAGAGTTATTCACCATAACTTCTGACTAGCTAACCATTACTTAACCTTCTGTCTTCTCCACCATAACTCTCTCTTCTCCATAACTTCTGACTCTTCCGAATGTCTACCTAACCATTACTTAACCTTCTGTCTTCTCCACCATTACTCTTCCTTCTGTCTTCTCCACCATAACTCTCTCTCTACCATTACTCTTCCTTCTGTCTTCTCTTAACCATTACTTAGCCTTCTGTCTTCTCCTCCATCACTCTCTCTTCTCCACCATAACTCTCTCTTCTCCACTATTACTCTTCCTTCTGTCTTCTCCTAACCATTACTTCCTTCTGTCTTATCCACCATCACTCTTCATTGTCTCTTCTCCACCATTACTCTTCCTTCTGTCTTCTCCACCATCACTCTTCCTATTTCATTCTCCACCATAACTCTTCCTTCTGTCTTCTCCACCATCAATCTCAAGCCGATTGATATGGATTCTTACAATCCATATCATCTCTCATATTCTTACATAGACCTTCTTAACAGTCAACAAGATTCGCAAAACCCAGACAACTCCTCTTTTGAGACTTTTCCTCCAACTGCTATCAACCTTGAGTCAGATTTACCAACTTGGTCTTCACAACAATCTGGTGGTACTGGTATATCTCAAGATGCACCAGTTGTAAGCAAAGGGAGAAAGAAATGGAATCCGCAAGATGATGAAGTTCTAATAAGTGCATGGCTAAACACTTCAAAGGATTGTATCATTGAGAATCAGCAGAATTCTGGGAGTTTTTGGCAGAGGGTAGTAGAGTATTATGCAAACTCTCCCACTTCCACAGAGAGTGGAGAACAAGGGCTGAATGTTAGTTGTAAACAGAGGTGACACAAGATCAATAGTACACTAACAAGTTTTGTGAAAGTTATGCAACAGCTGAGAGGCAAAACAGTAGTGGCCATTCTGATACTGATGTGCTTAAGGTGGCTCATGAGATTTACTATTCTGATTACAAGACAAGGTACACCATGGAACATTGCTGGTGTTTGTTGAGGTATGAGCAGAAATGGCTCAATCTCAACACCATCAATTCACCTACACCAACAGGCAGAAGCAAAAGGACCTGAGATGAGACCTGAAGGTGTGAAGGCTGCTAAGGCAAGAAGGAGTACCTCTCAAGGTAAGGATGTGACTGATTATAAGAGTATGTGAAATGTCAAGAAAGAGGAGATGGCTGAGACAGAAAAACTACAGAAGTTAGCAATACTTGACACTCTTTTGGCCAAAAAGGAACCACTGAGTGGAGTTGATGAAGCTATCAAGAATAAGATATTGGCTCAGTATTTCTGAGTTCCTGTTGCTGTATTGACATCTTGTAGTATCTAATTGATGATTAAATGTTTTGGTATCTGTTAGTATCTAAGTAGTGCTTTCTGATTAAGTATGAAGTTTATCTCGGCTTTCATTATGTTCTAAGTGATGATCAAATGTTTTGGTATCTGTTAGTATCTAAGTAGTGCTTTTAAGTATTAAGTGTATCTCGGCTTTCATTATGTTTCTATGTTCTGTAATCTATTCATGTATGAACCTTATGATATATATGAAATGTTTTAATTTGTCATTCTGATACCAAGATTGCTTGCTAATTGACTGTTTGCTTTGTCATTATGATAATGAGATTGCTATTGTTATTGTTGTTGTCAATCAAAGAGTGATACTTGGATTGTGATTCTGAGACTGAGATTGTTGTTGTGATTCTGAGGAGATGGCTGAGACTGTGTAGTGTTCTGATTCTGATAATGAGATTGATGTTGTTGTTGTGATACTTGGATTGTGATTATGAGACTGTTTGTTCCTGTTTTGTGAGGTTTTAACACAGATGGGGCAGGACTACAGTTATTCCCAGCCGGATTCCTCAAACGAATATGATGTCTATTCAGACAGTGAAGACAAGGAAAGAGATTGTTTAATACGTATGGATGAAGGTCAAAGTAGTTTCACCAATGAACGTGCCATTCTCATGGATGAAGTAGAGACTAGATTCATCTTGGCTCAGAACACTCAATACCCACATCAACCCGAGGTTGAATTTTGTATTTCTAAGGTTTGCTACTGTCGGAGTGTGCCGATTCTATCTACAGCCTACAGCAGGAATGAAAGAGGAAGAATGTAAGTGACTTTCCTGGTATTTTTGAACATGATGATCTTCTTTACCTTGTCTGATAGTTTGTATATGGTTATGCAGGTTCTTTACATGTAGGAATGTGGAAGATGGAGAGATGCACATACACAAGTGGTGGAAGATGTTGTTATGGAGGAGATGGGAGATAAAGATAGATTGTTAGAAGTCTTATCAAGTCAGGTTGATTGCTTAAACTTCAATCATGATACTGAAACTCAGGAGAAGATAGCCAAGTTAGAGAAGCTTGTAGGAGATACTTTAGACAATTTGAATAGGTCTACAAAGGGATTTAACTTGGTAATTGGTGCAATGGCCTTCGCTGCTATCCTAATTGCTTTCTTTGTAATGTTTCTAGTCTAATCGCTTGAACTTGTATTGTTGATATTGTTGTTATGAATCATAGATTGTTGTTAATGTTGTAAAGACACCTTTAGCTTGTCACAGGATAGTTTCTATTCTTTTATTGTTCCTATTGTTTCTCTTTGTGTATTTTTCCATTGGCTTGTCACGGGATTGTTGTATTTTTCATTCCAGTTGTGTATGTCACGGGGGAAAGTTATATCATTATTGTCACGGTAAAGTTCACTAAGTCAGCATTTTGATCATCACTTATATCACTCCTTATCTCTCCACGAATGCTCCAACAAGTATTCCTCTTATACTTCTGACTCATACCTCTTATTACCAAGTGATCCACTACAATATTTATGTCTTGATGGCACACATTCCGGCAATCAATACAGGGACAAAACATCTGCAAAGGATTACCCAACCTCTTTGTTGCTGCAAACACAAAAGAACGTGCACCTTCCTCATACTCAACACTTGCCCTGTAATGTAGACAAAAAAACAAAGTTTAATTAGTAATCGATCAAGAGTTGTGTCTAAGCTAGCGTTACATTCTATTGTAATTACAGTAGTACAAATGCAAGTCTATACCTCGGAAACCAACCCATGACTTGTCCATGTTGCAGCACCGAAACAGCTCCAGTGTATGATTATATACCAATTAGAGAATAGTGAAATTAGACACAGAAATAGTGAGACGAAATTAATGACACTTAATTGAAGACCAAAGAAATTAGCCCCAAACTGAAACAAAACCCTAACAAATTAGCCCCAAATTGAAACAAAACCCTAAGAAATTATTCCAAAATTGAGCAAATATCCCTAAGAAATTAGACCCAAATTTATAAAACCCTTAAAAACTTCTTCAGCAAACCCTAAATATATATGAAATCGATACCAGCAACAAACTTCCAAAGCAATCAAAAAACTTCTTCACCTTTGTAACTCGATGTCGATGTCGATCTGGAGCACAAGACTTTACAAATCAATGTCAATTAGAAGAACAAGCAATGAGAATCGAAGAATTGCAGTGAGATTCGAAGATTAGCAGTAAGATTCGAAGATCAGAAGTGAGATGCAAAATCTGAAAGTAAAGAGACGAGAGAGAGAGAGAGAGCTTGTGAAATCTGAAAGTGAAGAGACGAGAGAGAGCGAGCTTGTGTTAATTTTCACTAAGTGTGGAGTGAGTGTTAATTTTTGTTAATTTTCACTAAGTCTTTCGGCGCCTCTAAATGTGTGTTTTGCATCCCAAAACAGCTCGTTTTATTACAAAGCAACCTAAAACCTGTAAAGACACTATAATGGACTAAAAGACTCTAAAAACACACTTTGACTCAATAAAAGTTATAAAACGAAAGAGAAAAGAAAGATTAAAAACCGATAAAAACACAATATATCAACTCCCCCCCTGACTTAGATTCTTGCTTATCCTCAAGTAAAACAAAAATCTTAACCAAGAGAAGAGGTTTAAAAACATGAGAACTCACATATTCTTTTGGGATCATGCTCTTAATCAATTTTCTGCAAACCACTAACACAAAGCTTATATCAAACCATACAATAATGTACTTCACCGTGACATCATGAGATCCCAAAATCATAAAGAACTTCAGATCAAATCACTTAACCTTTTAACATTCATTAGCAGTTGCATGAACACTCAAAAAGGGGATATCGAACACGTTATGATCTAGGTGTAAAGGCAGTTTTAGGTGGCTCAAGTGTTTAAAGTTCAACAATAATATGAACGGATGCAAATCATTATGCAATATTATAGTGAGACACAGACCAATTAGGAGGTACATAACTTCCCTCTAACTCGGATTACCCTAACCACATCGAATCCCCAACTTGGATCACCTTAGCCAATTGAAACCCCAAGCAAAATCATAAGTATAGTACATGCTTTGACAATAAATCCAAAAACAATAACTTTTCCGGTTCCATTCTTTCTCCTTTCCCGTTCTTTTTTTATTTCTCTTTCTTTTTGTTTTTTTTTGTTTTTTTTTTGCGGGGGGAGTGGAACCGGTTCTCGTCTCATAAACTGCATCAACAAAACTCAATCATGATAACTATGCACATGCTCATAAATATAACAATATAACCACAAGATCTCAATGTCAATCATCCCCACAACTACAACTACAATCCTAATTAAAGGAAAGCTATGTCGGTCTGTATACTCCGTAGTTTTTGCACATGAATGCAAATGATGACGATGACATAAGAATGCATGTAGTCTGAAGCATGTATAGGGTTAAGGGTGTGGTACAAGACTAAAAGTGAGTCTAGCCATTCAGAGTTTACAAAGAGTGGCAAAACTTATGTGGATTAAACTCTGAATGTATGATCCATTAAATGATTACCAACCCCCTAAGTGAGATATAATAAGTCAATATTAAGTCCAAATAATCAAGGTTAAGCTCAAAACATCCAAATTTCCAAGTAACAGGGATAATACAAGTGATCTAGCCATAAATTTTCCTGAAGTTCCAAATCATCCTTAAACAATGCTAAATGGTCCTAAGACAATTAAATCAAGCAAGGTGCAACTCCATCAAAAAGCTCATAGTTCTCAAACAAAATTTTGACAAAAAAAATAGACACGATTTTGACTCGATAAAACAAACTGACTGACTCAAGAAAACATCAAAATGAAAAATAAGAAAAAGCAATCTGTATCAGTAGACTAGTGACATTCTCCCCCAGACTTGGTTCACATCGTCTCGGTGTGAAAACAATTCCAAAAGAAAATGTCACAACCAAAAAGCAAAAAGAAAGGAAGATGCGAAAAAAGAATAAAAATAAGAAAACTTACCTGGGACATCTAGTGGGTTGCCTCTCACGAAGCGCTTATTTTTGGTATTTAGCTTGAACGCTCAACACAAAACATTAATCATAAAAATCAAAAGGTTGAGCCATTGCACATTTAGTCCTTCTCATGTTACCGCACACAACAATATGCACAAAGTAACACACAATTGTCCATGATAAGGAGGCAAAATAAACATCAACTAAATTTACTACAAATGTAGCATCTATCTTTAAATCTTCTTTGATTGTTTGATGCTCATGAGGATCAAATGCATTTGGTGGAAATATAAAATCAATTTCAGGTCTTAATAAGGTTTTAACAAAATAGTCAATTCCACCCCCATTAATTTCATATAGAACAATATCTCCATCCATATAATCAACCTCAAGATCCTCAGTCTCATCCAAGATGTTATCAACAACAAGCACAACTCCTAAATAAGATTCTTCAAGAAGAGATCTAGATATTTCAGGCATTGAAAACTTAAGCTCGAGATCATGGACATTCAAAGCACAGTGATACTCAATATCAAAACGTATCTCATGGTAATCTCTAACAAGTTTTTCTGCTCTAACAGTATCTAGTTGTTGAGACTCACTAATCAAATCATAACATTCACTGATAATTTTGGGAGTATGCAAACTTAAAGTCACATCTTCGATGCAAAGCATAGGAAAATCCTCAAAAGCATGAATTCAAGGGTTGAAACGCATGTACCTTCTATTTCGCTCGGTGGAACCCAGTATATTACCTTTTCAAGATCATGGGCTTCTTTGATCTCATACATGTGAGTGGTCTTCCTTCATATGATGCCCGCAACGATAAGAGGTTCAACCGGATCAAAGTCGCTAAGTCACTCCTTGAAAATGTTGGAGCCTCCATGTAAAGTTCATCCCACTTCACTTTTTGTTCCAGTGTAAGAACACTCTCATCAAATGGTGGCTCTATATATGGCTCATCCTCTTCTTCTTGTGGCCAATCATTGAATTCCATGGCCAACAACTCCCCTATACTTGGTGCCATTTTTTTTTCTGAAAGATAAAAAGAAAAATAAAGTGATAGTTAACAACTATAAATAAAAATGCTCTAGACTAAAAACTAATCGTAAATCTTTAGGTAACATAATTGCTTCCCCGGCAGCGGCGTCAGCTTGATTATTTGAGTATTTCACCCGATAACTTAACCGAAGTAAAGTATATGCGGGATCGATCACAAGGAGCATATATACTCTAAAGACTTGAACATGAAGAACCGTTCTTAAACATGAAGAACCGTTCTTAAACATGAACACAAGTTTAGACTAATTCTATCTCAAGACATTAATCACTAAATTAAACTATTCAATTACTAAACTCTCATTTGTAATTTCCTAGTCAAATTTGCATTACCAACAAGTTCATTTCGTTCACAATGCATTCTAACATCAACACTCGCAGGCTAGAAATACAATGCTCAATTTACATTCATTCAGGCACTTCATCGAACATCTCTGAAACAAATAAAAGCCTAAGTTCTAAAACAGGGTGATCAATCCTATTCTAGCATTGAGAACATGTAAATTGAAGAACCCAAAGATTAAGAATTCCCTAAGACATCTAATCCATCAAATCATTGAATTCTCCTACTTAGAACCCTAAAACCCAATAGAAGAACTACTCACACATGTTCAGAAAATAACACAAAAAGATATGAAAGAAAAGATGAATCAATAAATAAAGAAAAGACACAATAAATTGAACATTTAAACTGTCTTGTTTATCGTGTCTTATATGTAACAAGGCTTAGACTTTTTCACTAGTTTTGGTTATTGCCCGGCAGCTTCTTCTCGCCTTTCAACAAACCACCTTGACAGCAACTATCTAGTAGCATCCACGAAATATGGAATAAGAAAATATCTATCTTCCTGAAGCGCGCCATTAATGGATTCTTCATATATAGTTACTCGTCATAATATCGTATCAATCTCCTGAAAAATGTGCTAAAGCCCATAACTTAAATCAGCTTCTTCCAAGTAATTTGCTAACATGACCTATCATTGCGTCTTTCTTGTACCTTACGAGGAGAATATTTTTGAGGTGATAGAAACATACACCCCATTTGGCTGCGGGGAAAACATTGGCTATGGCTTTGGGGAACCATTCCCAGGAAGCATCATTCTCCGAGTCAACAATCCCAAAAGCTATAGGAAATATACTCCCATTTGCATCTTTTCCTAACGCTAACAACATAACACCTCTGAACTTTCCAGTTAGATGTGTTCCATCTACCACAACAACCCTTTTCAAATTCAAATCCTTTGACGCAAACCCCGAAAGCAATGAACAAATACTTAAATATTTCTCCAATACATTCTAGCTTTGTAATCATACCTGGATTGGCCATCTTTATTTTGTATAGATATAAATGTAAGGCTGAATAACCACTCTCAAGAGTACCTCTGACCAGCTCTCGTGCATATGCCAATGCACTATGCACCTTCGAGTAGCCGATGTCGAGACCATGTGTAGACTTCATACAGTTCAATATTTGCTTAGGTATGATTTATTTTAGATCACCTCCACCACTAAAGTGATCTACATACATCTTCCCAATACATTTTACAGTAGCCTGTCGGTGACGAGAATATCTATCGACAACAGAGCAAGTATCAAATTCTGTGAATTTCTTAACGGAAAATTCTAATGATGTAGCTGAGAGTGACAGAGCCGAGGAACGAATCCTCTATGAACACCCAAGTATAAAACATTTTGCAACAAATAATTTCTTCCGCGACATCCTAATGTTGAAATCAATTTTCTGGAGGACTGATATCTTGCGTAATTTACGTATTAATGCTTGCTTGTCAGGAAATATGTCACCAATCTTAATACTTCCACACTTAAGCACTAGCAACGACATCGTAAGCTTGTCATCGACAAGGCAGTGTGGAGGAGGCAGCATCCTCGGCCCGCTGGCTTTGAACTCACAAGCTGTAAAATTTACACGACCGACACTGTTTGTTTTCAGCGACACACAAAGACGGATAGACTCTGCTTTCGATAATGTGATAAACTGTCCGAGTTGTCTGTTGTTTTTCAAGATAATTGGAGGTGTGTCAGCAGGTACATTCTCCGACATATTTTTAGGCAACATATAAGCAATCTCTGGTGAATTTATTTGAGTTTCCAAGTGGAAATCTTCAGAAACGATTAGGAGCAATTCATCATATCTTATTTGCTCTTCAACAATGAACAACTTGCCTCATTTATTTGAATTGACGACAACCTCCCAACCCCTATCAAATCTCCATTTTCCAAAAATAGCAACTAAATTCATCATTGCTTTCCACTAGAACCAAAAACGAGGAACGTGTTTATTTGTGATCTTGGTTTTTGTCAAAACAGGTTGACGGCAGAACTAATTAACCTTAGAAGAGAAAATGGTATGTTTTATTTATATAAAACTTATCTAGCGTACTATGTGGTAACATGGAAATAACCTAGATACCAGAGTTTTCTAAACCCATGTAACCATGTTTGCATAGACAACCTGGAGTAAACAAAGTGAAGAAACGTGACTCTACTGTTCGTATCATATGATTCGCGGATGGTTCACAATTAGTGAAAATAATTTTGCACGACACGCCAACACATATTCTACAGTTTGCTAGGATATGCAGATATCGTTTACAAGTTTGCATGACTGATTGGAACCTTAACATAGCCTCCAAACTTTTGTTAATCAAGCATATTCACAATTTTGGAGAATAAACTGGAGGTCTAAGTAATCAGCAGATCTTAGAATATGGGACAAATGGGACAAATTATGAAAAGCATTTACTAGGAACTAACATCTTTTAATCTTAACTGAATTACTGTGTCTACAATAAATTATTGAATGTTGCCATTTAAATTGCAAACTCTACGCGGTGTTTGCAAAACTTGTGAGACCTTGCAGAAACTGATTATTACAAATCCTGTTGCAGTAGAGTAAAAAACGTTGCAGTAGGCTATTACATACGCATTGGTGTTGGGTTGGAGTGCATTTGCACTTCATTTTAATTTTGATTTATTATATAAATATAACATGACATGGCATATTTTTCGGATATTAAATATGTAAAATATAAAAATGTCGGCAATTCTAATTAGTTGGAGACTTGATAAAAAAAAAATGCTGAATCAGCATTTACTAAGGACTAATCTGAATTATCGTGTCTGCAATAAGTTAGATGTGTCCCCCAGTCATTTGAATTTTTGTGTCTGCAGTAAGTATGCTTTGTGTTTGCTTTTCGATTACTAACTTTACCGTGTAACTTGCTAACCTTCTGTGGTGTTTACAAAAGTCTGGAGGTTTTGCAGATCTTTAATTTATGTGTAATTTGCTTTTTTGTATTTTTGTTTTCAATAGTATACCATACTTTCTATTTTTATTTTATTTTAATATGCTTATATTTTTCTTAAACAAGTTTTACACAATTATTTGCGAAAAATATCATTATGGGGACCAAATTGAAATTTAGAATTTTTTTTTTTGAGGTTTTGAATAGTGAAACCTCAGATATTAAGATACATCCAGACAATTTTGTCAAAAATATGGTGTGCGCAGTTAAAAATTTAAAAGAATTTATTTTACAGTAACATGCTTTAACATGCTTTAATGCTAATGTCTTATTATCAATGTCAATACATACTCTGGAGATAAAGTGAGGATGCATACAACACATTATTTCACTAAGTTACACATAAAAAAAAATTGGAAGTTGACGTTGAAAATTTTTCTTGTTAAGGCAAGCAAACACTAATACATGAATCACTGTAGTAAAGGAAGCAAAATCATGCGATAGATGTGGCAAACCATCTGAAATAGAGTTGCTTGCAATCAAACTTGCTTTAACTGAGCAAGAGCTTGAAGATGTATTGATATTGTTACTGGTTATTAGACTCAAAGAAGATGACGAGAATGCAGTGAACAAGTCTGGTGTATATGCAACCAAATACAGAGGCACTGAAGCAGTGATGCAGTTGAACAAGTCTGGTGTATATGCAACCAAGATACAGACACAATAGCAGTGAACGATGAAGTGAACAAGCCTGGTACAACTTCATGTTCAAATAAAGAGGCAGTGACTCTTGAGCCAGAGCTTCCGAGAATCATAGACAGCCAAGCCAGCTCATTGTAAGGTCACATGGAATGAAGTGACGTGTTGAACATTGGAGTCTTACAGAGAAGATCCTAGAAGTAAGAGCTCAACCAATCATATTTTAAGCTTATAAGAACAAGTCATGCATAAGCTGCTAAGTAAACTTGAAAGTGCATCAAAGCAGAATGAAAGAAGCAACTGCGTGTTATTCCAGAACAGAAATATGTTTTCCAGTTGACTAAACTTGAAGTAAAGCAGAGAAAAAAACACAGCAGTCGACGTGTAGTGGCTGTGGAGTGCAACAGAACGGAAGAGCTTCAAGTTGCAGCAAACAAACGAGTGAACGTGTATCAGGGGAATGGTTGTGACAGAACAGTCAAGGTTCAAAGTGTCAGTGGCTGAAACTTGAGAAGAGAACAATGGCATTTAAGAAGATAACAATGGAAGGTTTTGAAAGTTCTGAAACTTGAGGTCTCATGTTAAAGTTTCAGACTTCAGGTACAAGGTTATGCTGTCGGTATCTGTTTTTCTTCCACGACTTTCTTTGTCTATAGATATTGGTTTCTAACTTTGGAAGATGTTCTGGAATCTTGGGAACTAGATCTTTCCAAAGATATAAAAAATTCCTTATGGTTCTATGTTGGCTCATGGGAATCTGCTCTCGAAGTTGGTTGGTCGCACAGTTATTGTTTTCCAAATGTGTTTTGGGAAACTGGTCATAAATTTCAATCCGTGTACCCAAATCATGATCCGCTTTTCTAATTGCTTCGTACGAAAATGGGTAATCTTGTCACCAAATTTCAGATTTTTCTGGGTTGATTTGGTGTTTATTTGGTTTCTCCATCAAGTCAGATGAATTGAGAGCAAGATATACCAAGGTCCTTGAAGTTCTCAGAAGAAGAGAGGATGAATTGTTTGCGTTTCAAAAATTGGAAGTTTTTTTTTTGGTGTGAAGGTGCGTTCGTGATCTGAGAAGAAGAGAAAACAAAAACTGAAGCTTTTGTTATGGAGAAAGAAGTCTGATTAAGTTGCAATGTGATGAAGGAGTTGCTTTTGTCTGACTTAGTATGGTTTATCTGACTTGGTTTTGAGACCTTGGATCTGAGTATTGAGATACGATTTGAGCTCTTGGAAGCAAGAAGCTTTCAGTGATATAAAGGTTGTCAGTTGAGAATCTGTTTCAAAGGTTGGCTACTCTCAGTTTCCTTTTGTTTGGATATGTCTTGGGAAATTGGCCATATCTCTCAGTCGGCAAATCCAAATCAAAATCTGTTTTCTCCTACATCTTCATATGGATGTCCTTGATTTTGTTCAAATCTTTGGATTTGTTCTGCAATAAATTGCTATTTCGGAATTTCTCTTCATCAAGGCATGTGTCCTTGCTCAGCTCAAGATCTCATTGTTCGTATTGTTTCAAGGTAAAAGAAATCACAGTCAACTAGGTATCAAGACTCAACAATGAGTAAAAGAAAGTTGACTGCGAAGAAGTATGGAAAGGAGTCTGATCTTGCACCAAATTTTGAAGTTTCAAGTTGAAACGCGCATCTCTGTCACTGTTTCAAAAGAGTATTCATCACAAGATAAGTGCTTACTATGGAGTTAAGAACGTGGATTTATTGTTCTGTTAAAGAGTCGTATGGTTCTCTAAAAGGTGTTTGTGAGAATGTCTTTGAAGGTTTTAAAGGGGCTTATTTGTTGTTTGGGTTGAGGTTGTGTTATGTGTTGTCTTGGTTTCAGCAAAGAGAAATGCTACAACATGTTTATGGATAAGCCAAGAGTGATAAGCAAATGACAAGGAGAATCATTTGTGATGATATACTTTGGAGAAAAAGGCATTCTTGACTGGGATTATTCTGATTGTAGAATACTTGAAGACGTCGAAGCTTGTGTGGATGGTTAAGGTTGGATCTTTGAATTTTTTTCTATCTTGATGGTGCAAGACTGCAAACTGTTATTTTATGTGTTGTGCAGAAGCTCTGGTTTGGGGCTTCTCGTTGCGTGGCCAAGCATTCCAAGACCCGACCACTAAAAAAAACAAATACCCGCTAAGACAATAATGATATTAAAATTATCTAAATAAATACTGAATAAGTCAATAGTGATACTAACTCTTTGTCTTTCAGCTTGAATGAGAGACGGTAATCATCGATATCATGACGGCTGGGGGAGATGTTTTCAAATTCACCGACGTCGTGAATAGCTCCAACCAAATCTTAAGAGACAAACACATATGTTTGGTAAAGCAATTTGATTAAACTTAAGGAAAATAGATTTAATCATATAATCTATATCATATATCATAAACAAACAAGAATAAGTTACCAACCAAAACCGAGGTATCGACAAAATCGTGAATAATAGAAGAAAACGAGGCGAAACTAGTTGTTGGATTCGCAGGAGCAGAAAGGGTGGTCCTAATAATTGTGTTTTCTAGGAAAACAATTTTGTACTTATGGCTAGTCGCCTTAAGTATGTTGGAGTTCACAGCAACTCCAAACGTCATGATGGTTACCCACTGGCCCTAGTCGAGGAAGTCATCATGAGACCCTACCCAAATTTATTTGAGAAGTTAAATCAACAAATTTTGGAAAACGTAGATTTTTAAGAAAGTAATCTATGGTAATTCATGATTTACATACCTGTTCGTCAGCCAATATCAACCCTAAGACCTTTTCAGAAGCCGATAGCAACTTTCTGAAACAACGTAAGACCCTAACCCGGACATACCACCCGGTGATAGACAGGTTCAGGGAAGATAGATCATCAAAGTTTTCCATCCTTTTGTTGTTTTTGGTCTGTTTTCAGTTTGCGAAGAAGTTTAGGGTTTTCGATATGTTTGCGAAGAAGTTTTTTCGATCTCTTGGCGAAGAAGTTTTCAGTTAAATTTATAGTAGAAGTTGAGCAGTTATTACTTGAGAGCGGGAGAGTGGGAAACGATTATAAAGTCACGACGTTTCAATTAATTATACAAGTAAACTAATATAGAAGTAGTGGAACAGTCATTATTTGAGAGGGTGAAGAGTGACAAAGAGTCGCGTTTCCTCTTCTTCTGAAACACATCAATTCAGCGTTGATAAGTCTCAGCATTTAGATGGCTTTTCTTTATACTATTAGTTAATTATAATTATAATTATATACGCCACATTACAATAGTTTCCAATGCCAACTAGGCCAGGCCCAATAAAGTTATTGACGTTCAGTTCATGCTTACGGCAAACTGAAGTTTGGTATTGAAGCAACCATATGTGAGTTGTAAATTATAAATGTCTCTAGGAAAGGCAATCATTGCGACTTTAATGTTGAATTTATTGTGCCTCTTTGTTCTCTTGCAATTGCACTGGAATAAATACGTACCCCCCCTTTTGGGGTTTCTTCAAAAATTGTTCTCTTGCATTTGTAGTGGAAACAGAAAAAACATGGCTAACCCGTCCAAAACTCTGGAGGACTACAATGCGTACCACTGGATGTTGCAACTTAGTGCCACAAGAAAAGACTCGAGGAATACAAAGCACGGATTTGCGGCTAAGTATGCATATCAAGGCTCTGCGAGATCGCCGCGAGCGCGAGCGGGAGTTTGATGAGTACATAGCCATTGATGCGGACATCAGAACTACATCAAACTAGGAATACACTAAACCAATCGGTCCACATACCAAACCGGTCTACATAAAGCATTTTAGAGAATATTTGCCTAAATGGAGTTCTGATCAAGTACAAGGCGAGAGGTCAATTATTCACCATGATATTAACCTTAAGAATTCCAATAGTTCAAGAGGAATCAAAAGTCAGCAAGTCAACTCACATTATTGTTGAGATATGACTGTTGCACTCTTTTTCCCTTATCTAGGGTTTTTCCCAATGGGTTTACCTAGAAAAGTTTTTAATGAGGCAACACTAAGTCATCAAGTAATCATTCACCATCCATATGATTCAAAGATGATTACGGATGTACATTATGATATACTCGTTGACAAACATGCTGAACTACTCGCTGATGGACATATTGAACTACTCGCTGACAAGTATGCTGAACTACTCGATGATAGACTTGCTGAACTGCTCGTTGATAGACTTGCTAAACTGCACCAGATTAAAAGTTGTGAGGATTTTAAGTATTTTGACACTTGGATCAGCCATGAAGGGAGCCTACACACTCATTTGATTCACTACAAGGCCCCAACCCATGGAGAACATCCCAAGGGAAGACCCAAGTCCAAACCACCCTTTGAATTATCCTTTACTTTAATTTGGACGTGCCCCAAATTCATATATGGAAACCATGTAAATATCTAGACCACACAAGAATTTTGCAACACGACATTTGATACACCTTTGCACACAAGAACCCGATGAGTCACCACTTACCATCCATGGAGCCAAATGAGATCAAGGTGCAAAGACTCCTTCCTTATTCACTTATGCACGTCTTGAAGCTTCCTAAAATGTACATAGACACTGCAAGGAGTCATGGATTCGCACCCAAGCTTTTAAGACTCAAGGCATCTCTTTACTTGCCTTATTTTGCCGATTTGGTTCATAAATTCCCAACGGCTAATGTATTTAATTTTGTGCGATTTGTTTCTTGTTTTACATTATTAGGACATGTAGCTAAGCCTATATAAGCTCATTAGATTTTTCATTTGTAATTACCCTTGATCATTTTAAGTATTAGCAAAGTTCTTCTTGTCAAAGTTCAAGTCTTTGTCATTGTTATTCATTAGCCTTAAGTGAATGAGTCTCTTAAGCCTATTGGTATCTGCAGATTAAGTTTGTTGAGTGATTCAACATCCTTTATTCGTTCATTGATCGTGTGAGTCGATTATCCCACCAATTAAGCGAGTTAATCACCTGAATTATCCCCTGTACCACCCCTTGATTCACGAGAGAGTGTTTAAGAGCCAACTCGTGAATTCCACCTTCCGCAAGCTAAGCTTGGAATCTTTGTATCATCAAGTGATCTAAAGTTGGAATGATTCCAATCTTTTATCATGCATGGTTGAATTCGCCCACAAACACGCCAAGGGTGCTCTTTATATACTCTTCCTTAAGAAGGGAATTTCAACGGATACCCAGCTATGCCTTTATGCTGCAATCCGACGGGTAGCAATGCCACCGCTTGGGGGTGACGACCTTGATCTCTTGGAAGATATTGAACCAGAGCGCCGCAAGGAGCTGGAGGGCTACCTTGCTCGCATAGGTCGGTTGTCCGACTATATAGTCGAATATTATAAGGCGAATGAAGTATATCGCCAGAAGAAAGAAGCGGACAGAGGGAGAGCGGGTCTCCGAGAAGTCACTCCGGCGAGCAATGGATGCGCGCGCACACTGGGTCCTTGTTGAAGCCTAAGTTAGGCTTCTCCCTCTTCTAGAAGGCGACCTAGACTTGTTGCCGAGGTTCCTTTGTGACGATGCTTCCTGTAACAACCCGCCCTGTGGGATCCTCCGCCACATGGCACACCCCGCCACATGGCAACCTTACAGCACCGCAACACATCGACCCTAACCTCTCTCCTGACCCACCTTGGCCTACCATGTAGGTTATTGGTGCGCTTTGTTGGAATGTTGTGTAGAAACACAACCTTTGTTATGAAACAGAAAATGAGAACAAAACAGAGCACGTATAAGAACTGAACTTTATTAATATGAGAATAATTGTTTTACACACACTAACTTGTTTTGGACAAGACTCGATCATATTTATACAGAATCAAACAATGTTATGAAAAGACATAACTGTTTAAAATGAATCAACACACCCATACGAATACACTTCGTGACTCTTAATTCAAATAACTAACTTATATAAATGTTGTCTTAATTTATACGAGATATGATTATAGTTTAACACTCCCCCTTAATCATATATTGGTTTTACTCCAAGCTTCCTCTTCAGTTCTTCAACAAGTCAATTGGAAAACTCTAATGCTTCATCTTCACGCTCAATATCCTTCTTCCTTGAGGATCGTTGATGAGGCATTTCTTGTCTTCAAAGAAGACTCCATATCCATTTGATATGATTTGCGACACACTTAACAAGTTCCTTGCTAGGTCCGGCACTAGTAACACCTCTTTGATGATCTTCTCTCCTTTGCTTGTCATCACTTGGATATTACCTTTCCCTGCCGTGATTACTCTTTCACCATTCCCCACTTTGATTGGTATGTTAATACTCTTATCAAGAGTGATGAAGTATTTTACTTCCTTGGTCATATGATTAGTGCATCCACTATCAACTAACCATGTATCATCATCATTCACGTTTGATGATGCTTCTTCTTCAACTGCACTAAACAGCATGTGATCTTCATCTTCTGAGTCATCTTCCGTTTCTTCAATACTTAGATCCGCACGCTTGGTTCTTCTAAGTCTGCAGTTCTTTGCTAGATGTCCCGGTTTGTTACACACGAAACACTTTCTCTCATTGGTTCCAGCCTTTTGTGAAGACACACCTTGACTCTTCGTTTTCTTGAACCAACATTCACTTTCATTGTGACTGTTGCATTTGCAGACACCACACCACTTTTTGCCATCTGCTGGTTTAGAACCAGAACTCTCTCATCTTTGACGAACATAGAACGCACCTTCCGACGTGTTCTCCTCCCTTGAAGTTACACAATTCTCATGTGCTTGAAGAGTTCCTACCAACTCTGTCATGGACAGTGTGGTTAAGTCCTTTGTTTGCTCCATCACTGCCACTATGCTATCAAACCTTGCTGGGAGAGATATGAGAATTTTTTGGACGATTTGATAATCTGTTTTCTCTTCTCCATTAACCCTTATTCCCAAATCAATTAATTTTCCTGTGAAAACCTTGTTGTTTTCACCTTCATTCATCTTCAGATTTTCATATTCTCTTCTTAACGATTGAAGTTTTATCAATCGAACTTGAGGACTTCCTTGAAATTCTGACTCCAATGCATCCCAAGCATCTTTGGAAGTGACTGCTGGTGCTATGCGAGGGAATATGGTGTCTGTCACGGTCGTTTGCAGAAGTTGCAATGCCATCATATCCTTCATTGTTGATTCCTTCCACTGCTTTTTCAGTCGCACCACTTCGGGTGTCTCTTCGGTTTGCGTCGGTTTGTTAGGAACACCATCTTCTACCACTTCCCATTACTCACGTGTCTTTAAGATGGTTTTCATCTTAATCCTCCAGAAATCATAATTCTCCCCATCGAATATGGGAATCACTTGTTGTGTTGTTGTCACCATACCCTCTGTGTCTGCTTTTCTTTGTGCTTTCCATTTGCCCTTGAATCACTAAAGCTCTGATACCATGTTGGAATTTTGTGTAGAAACACAACCTTTGTTATGAAACAGAAAATGAGAACAAAACAGAGCACGTATAAGAACTGAACTTTATTAATCTGAGAATAATTATTTATACAGAACCAAACAATGTTATGAAAAGACATAATTATTTAAAATGAATCAACACACCCATACGAATACACTTCGTGACTCTTAATACAAATAACTAACTTATATAAATGTTGTCTTATTTTATACGAGATATGATTATAGTTTAACACGCTTGGCGTTCCTCGAACCCAAGACCTCACCCTTTAACAACCTTCCCACCGGTGGTGAGGTCTTGGGTTCGAGGAACGCCAAGCGCACCAATAACCTACATGGTGGGGCAGAGAGCTGCGGGCTAGAGTGATGCGTGGATTGGGCTCACAGGAGAGAGGTTAGGGTCGATGCGCTGCAGCGCTGTAAGGTTGCCATGTGGCGGAGGATCCCACAAGGCGGGTTGTTACACTTTCTGAGGGGTTTTGACCCTTGAAAAACTCAGTACTTTTATTTGTTTGTTTCACTATATTTAAGAGATCAACTCGTGTATAACAACACTATTTGAGCTTGCCAGCTTGAAGTTTCTTCGTATTCGAAAACTTTTTAGACTTAGTGTTGCTTCTTTATATGTATCTTATGTATGTTTTAAATTTTAAATTTTGCAATAATTATAAAATTTTCTCAAATTACAAATTTTACCTAACTTAATTTTTAAATAATTTTGCAATAAAGATGTCTCATAACTCTTGATGTATTATTATTAGTGTTCTTTTAGTATAACTATGAATTTTTAAAATTTAAGCAATTTATCTTATTATCGTATCGAATTGGGCCATAACTCTAATGATCCACAAAGCAATATTAGGCCATGCCCAATACAGCAAATGTCGATCATACGACAAATAGAAAGTTAGTCGGGTTGCAAACATCCCATACGGGAAGATTCTCTTGACCAATTAGCAGTTTTATAAGTGTTAGTAATGTTATACATTTTTTTTTAGTACAGTTCAACATGAGAAAATTTCTTACACTCCCGGTGCATGTTAAGACTCACATAGTCACTCTTGTGGGTAAATCTGGTTTCCAAAACTTAGGGCCTTTGATTGCTTTGGGGCCAGCTGGAATGGCTATCGCCTTTAATGAGAATGTTTTGAGGGAGGCGTTGCTTTCAAGGATGCTGGAGCAACCGGGCGTGGTTAGGGAAGGATCGCATTTACGCCCATTCTTCATCAGGACACTCTTTGCAAGGAACCCCTCGACACAATATTTGGAGGGTATAAGGTATGTCGCGAAAGAAGGATGGTACCGCGAAGCTATTAGCTCTATGGGTTTCAAATGGAGTTTGATGTTTTTCCCATATGAGTCTTCTCGATCTATGACATTTGCTCTCACCATGCTGATGATGTGTGTTGCGAAACTGACGAGGGGATCGCTTTGATGTCAGATTTCCGAGTTTCATGCGATGGCGAGGATGGGATAGATATTGTGGTAGAGAAGGTTTTTTCTGAAATGGTTGCACTAGGTTCCCCGTTTCCTTCTTCCCGTCGTTCATGTTTGCTGAAGTTGAAGAGGAAGATACCAATGGTCATCGCGGACGTCTGCGACGAATGTAGTGAAGAGAACCTATGTGCAACATGTTACACCTTGTGGCGTTGTGGTAGGTTCAAGGAGCTATTCGATTACCAATAGTAGTATTGGTTATTGTTGTAAGCATGTAATTTCAGATTTCTTATTTTCTATTAACCTAAAAAACTGTCTCCTTTGTCCTTCTAAACTTGTCCTACCCCTGTCCATCAGTGGACTTATCATTTGCCAGTAGTCTATCATTTACCAGCTATATTTAATTAGGCAGTTCACCGACGCGGTACTTGTCAACTATACCCCATATATATTAATAATTATTAATTTATGATATTATTGGGTATATATTTTACAAGGGAAATTCAAAAAATTATTATCCTATCGAATTGGGCCATAACTCCCATGATCCACAACAGCACATTAGGCCAGGCCCAATACAGCAAATGTCGATCTTACAATAAATAGAAAGTTAGACGGGTTGCAAACATCCCATATGAGAAATTATTAGTCCTCAAGTGTTATCGCAACTGTTGAATTTAAAGAACATTAGAAGGGAGTTTAACAATGGAATAACGTTATCACCAAATTAAAATTCGTCAAAACTATTGAAGTTTGCGCCCAAATCAAGCAGTAAGTCGGCCACTTATGGTACCGGTTGTGTTGATGTATTTCTTTGATTGCTTGATAGAGGAAGTGATCGAACTTGAACCACAGTTCAGTGGTTTTGTCAACCTAGTTACCTAAACCCGGGTTTAGAACGGGAAGATTCTCTGAGAAACTATCATGTGATGGGAGGAACAACGTCCATGTCAATAGGAAGATGCAATGAATGGTTGATAAGGCTGAAGAGAAAACGGATTTGTAAAGGGAACAGAGGAAAGAGAGAATGGAAGACGAAAGGTTGCGATGGTTATTTTATGTTTTCGCGGCATATTTAACATTACGGCTGAGTTAATTTATGTTGCGTAAATTGAAACAATTTGAGGAAAAAGGAGTGCCGTATTTCGAGGCATGATTGCATCAGCGTATCCGTTAACCAAATAAATGCTCTTATAGTTAGGATCGCACAGGGCTATTCGAGACACAGCCATGGTATGTTGCGATTGCATGGATGCATGATATTTTCTTGTGGTCGAAATGATAGCATGTGCATCTTTTTGCTACCAAATCTACAACATGCAAAGATGTTCCATAAGTCTGGATGCGGTATTCACAATATAATGGCTTATGGCAAACTGAAGATTGTTGGGGTTTACAAGGTTTTTTAAAAGGTGAACAAGGAAAAAATGCATGTATAAAAGAGGTGTTTAAAAGATTTACAAGGTTTTTTAAACAATTACAAAGAAAACAAGGCATTCAAAAAACTTTACAAGGATTTTGTAAAATGTGATTTATAAGGTTTACAAGACGTATGAATTAGCAACATGTTTGCTATATAAAAGGATGATCATTAGCAAGACGTATGAATTAGTAGCAGTTTCTTTGAAATCCTTTGTAATTGCAATCGTTTTATCTTTGATGACAACTTATGTAGCAAACATATTGATTTACTTTCATCATGATTAATAGGTCTTTCAAGATTAAGGTTTACAAGGTATTTTTAAAGCTGAACAGTAAAAGAATGTATTTATAAATAGTTTTAAAAGATTTAAAATGTTTTTTAAACCATTCAAAAAACTTTACAAGGATTTTTGAATTGTGATTTAAAAGGCTTGTAAGGTTTTTTAAAATGATTTACAAACTGTTAAAACAAATTAAAACGTAACTGGGCCTAGCCCAATGACTAAATTAACTTATTTCCTAGCAAACGTGTAAAAAATCGAAATGGTGAACCTTAAAAAGAAGAAAGAAAAGCCCAATATAATAACTTATTCCCAAAAAAAAAAAGAAAAAAAAACCTGTCACCATCGATTTCGCGATTCCAGTCAGTTTTCTTCGGAGTCGTTGCAATTTCTAAGGCGAAGTGATCTATCGAAATCAAGGTTAGTGTTGCAGACGAAGCCGAATTTTACTTGCTATTTGTTTCGTTTCTAAAGGAAAGAATGAATTAAATTTCTAGGGTTTTATTCGGGAACTGATTTCTGGGTTTGGTACAAGTGAAGAACTACTGCATATTCATATACAATTTGAAATAGATTTCTGGGTTTTGTTTGAAGTATTTAACTGTTGAATGTCATTAAGTTTATGTATAGCGTTTATTTGATTACGATTTTTGGGTTTGTTTGGACTATTTGTAGTTGTAAAGACTATGTTTATGATTTCATCAGGTTTAGAGAGAATGGGTACCAAAAAAATTGTTGTTTCCTCCAAGACTTTGCACCCCAAGGACATAAGTAGATAGATTGAAAAGAGTGTCAAAGTTTCCTTCAGAGAAAACTGTCCTGAAGTTAGTGGAGAAGAGTTTAGAGCCTAATGAATTCAAGATGTTGAATCATTTTTTCATCACACATTGTTCACCATCTGCTGCAAAGAAGGATACAATGCTGTAGTGAAGAGTTATGGTTTGTTTTTGCTGAACAACCTATGCGTTTTTCTCTTAGAGAGTTTGTCATAACCATTGGACTGCCATTTAAGGATGCATCAGAAACTTTTCTAAAGGTGAAGCAAAAGAAGAAGGATTGTCTATATCTCGCCCCCTATAGTATATGGTTTCAACTACGATCCACCTCTACTTTCATCATCTACCCAATTTCACCTGAACAAATTATTTTCTTCCCAATTCCACCTAGATTATAAAGTTCTACCTAATTAACCAAAATCAATGGATTTGTGTTCTTAGAAATTTCTTCGAATCCTAAATTCGAAATTAGGGCTTTTGTGTTCTTATTCACTAGAATTCGGGTAAAAAAATAACATAAAATCAATTGATTTTGGTTAATTAGGTAGAAGTTTATAGTTTATGTGGAATTGGGAAGATAATAATTTGTTCAGGTGGAATTAGGTAAAGTGTGAAAGTAGAGGTGGAACCTACTTGAAACCATATACTATAGGGGGCCAGATATAGACAGCCTAAAGAAGAAAGAAGATAAGTTGATGAAAGATAAGATGACTTTCAAAGCTCTAGGTGATGTTTTGGAAAACAAATCACAAAATTATGGAATCTGAAAAGATGTAATCAAAAACATTACAATTCTAATATATTTTGAAATCATATTTATCAGATTCTTTGGCCTGGGAATAAATGGAAAAAACTCTATTTTACTAATGTGAATAACAAATAAGGAATCAGAACAGCATTAAGAAAATCATACTTTCTTCTTCATCCTGACAAATTGCCTCGTGCTAATCCAGAAATAAAATACCTCGCTGAAGAACTCTTTATGGCAATAAATGTAAGTGTTTATCTCATCTATGTTAAACTTTGTTACTTTAGAAATTGATTGTTATTGGTATAACTTAAAAAACTTGAATCTTCTCACTATTGAATTTTGCAGTGTCAAAATGATGCGTACCAGAAAAGGAACTATTGACTTATCACTTTCCAACATCTCTGATCACTGTTTGATACTTTGAAGTGTCGAAACTTACTTTTCTATGGTTATGATTATTATCTATGTACAATGGAAACTTATTTTTCTATGGTTATGAATATTATCTATGTACAGTGGAAACTTACTTTTCTATGGTTATGAATATTATCATAGGAAACTTTACAAGGTTTTTTAAAAGTTTTATAAAACCTCAGACAAAAAAACTTTGCAAGGTTTTTTAAAAGTTTTATAAAACCTCATACAAAAAACTTTACAAGGTATTTTTAAAGTTTTATAAAACCTCAGACAAAAACTTTACAAGAGTTTATAATTCCGACAAAAGAAATTACAAGATTTTTTAAAGTGTCAAGTCTATCAAAAACACAAAACTTAGGACTTGATTCAGCACAACTTCAAATCATTTATTATGATTTAATAAAAGTCTTTCAAATTTATTTGTTGTAACGAATATTCCAAAGTGTTAAGTATAATGGAGTAAACTGTACAAAATCCTTAAAAAGTTATAGATAGCAATAATGCAAAACAAAAAACAAGATAAATTTAACATAAATAAGAGAATGACACTGAAGAAACACATATTCAACCCCAAAAATATCCTCTTTTCCTTCCCCGTCCAACATGGGATACGTGTAAAAGATGATCGACAAAGAAATTCATTAATACTCTCTTGAAAATGATAGACTTCACCTGTAAAATGTAACAAATAACCACAGAAAAAACATTAGATGAAACCATATAAAGGTTTACTAACATAGATTAAAAAAAAAGTTTACATGGTTTTAATAAAGGTTGACAACATTTAACATGGTTTTAAAAGATTTACAAAACTTTTTAAATGCTTTAAACATTATATACAAAGGATTAACAAAAACTTTACATGGTTTTTTAAAATGTTATTCAAAAGGAATTAACTTATTACATATAAGTAGAGAACTAGATTACAGAAACACAACTAGATTTGTTGTGTCCAGGCTTACTACATCTATTGCACTTGTGCGATTTTTTTGTTGTTTGAGTCCTTCGATGTTCCCAAGAAGAAGATATCCTCTTTTTCTTTCGCATCCCACTAAGTATGCGTGTAGAAGGTGGTCGACAAACAAATTCAAAAACACTATATGAAATCTCCCAAAAAGCCATATCACCAACTGGGTTAATACTCTCTGAATATGCTAGACGCCACATGTAAATTGTATCACATAACAGAAAAATTTAGATTAAAGAAGGTTGACTTAATTTTAAAAAGGTTTACAAGGAAACAAACATATTTTTATAAAAACTTTACAAGGTTTTTTTAAAACGGCATCAAAAGAATTAGAGTTTTTACATTGTTGTAGAATGAAAATCATCAACAAACATATTTTCGTTGAGATTTACATTTTTAGCACCAGCGATTGCATGTGCACATGGAATTTTGTCTATATCAAAAACACAACACGTGCAAGTTCTTGTGCCCAGATTTACCAAATGAATCTTCGAATCTCCTTTTATCTCAAATAAGTTATCACCAACTTGACACACCTTAAGCCAGCGAGAAGAAGAATCATATGATGATTTCATTTGTTTCCCAACATTTAAGGTAACAGAATATGCATGTTGACTACTCGCTTGACGTCTCTCAGTGAATAATCTGGTTAATATAGATCTAATTGTTTCGAACATACAAACAATTGGGTACTCACCGGGTTCTTTCAACAGAGAATTAATGGATTCAGCAAGATTGGAAGTCATGATATTATACCTATTAGCTGGAGAATAATCCCTTGTCTATCTTCTAATATTAGCTTTCCAAAGGTATTGACCAAGTACCGGGTCACCAGCAGTGATTTCACTGAACAAAATATCAAATTCTTGCTTTGTGTAAGCTCTTGAAGCTTCATAAACAACTTGAATAAGTGCAGAACCTTTGAACCGAGTTTCCAAGCTCTTTTGAAGATGGAAAGTACAAATCTCATGGTGAGCAACTGGATAATTTACAAAAAGTGCATTAGCAATTGATGATGCACGGTCCAAAACAAAAACTAAATCACTCTCATCAGCAATAATAGTCTTCAAGCATTTCAGAAACCAATCCCATGATGCATCGTTTTCAGAATCCACTATAGCAAAAGCTATAGGATATAAGTTTAAGTTTCCATCTTGAGTAGAGGCAGCAAGAAAAGTCCCTTTAAACTTTGATTTCAAATATGAACCATCTATAGATAGTACTTTTCTCATCAACTTAAACCCTCTAGATGCACCAAAAGACAGAAATGCATACTTGAACTGATTAGCAGGATCAACTTTGATAAAAGTTATAGAACCTGGATTCTTCAGTTTTACCATAAATTTTAACGAATATAATTCATTTGAAACAAGTAACAATGAATTTACTCGGATAACTGGGTTACCATTCTATATCAAAGTTAACACAAAAACCAAAAACATCATAATGAAAATTTGTAGGTCACTAACATGGGTAATAACTCTTAACATGCAATGAATCCAGTAATATTAATTTTAACGAATATGTACGTTATAAGAAACTAAAAAAGGAAATTATTGCGATAAAAGGGTTAAATACAGGTCAAAAATCTTTATCAAAGTTATCACAAAATCTAAAACATCATCGTGCATGTATATTGGTATGAAACAGTTAACACGAAACTTACGAGCTAACTGAGATTATATCCGCACAATATTGCAAGACATTCAGAATAGATAACAAATTGCTTGCCTGATAAATTACGGTAACCCTCCTAATTAGTTGATAATTGTGTTTTATCGGTTATGAAATGTCAGCACAAATAACTAATAACTTAACACAACGATTAATTTACATACCTCACAGATCCCATCAAGCCGTTTCGCATTGAATATCTTGAGTGGAACAGAAGGGCGAGAACAAACGTCCGTTGCAGGCTCTTCATCGGAATCGCTCCGCGGGGGTTCTTCATACGGCGACCCTTCTTGGATAGAAGGAGCAGCCTGTAAGATCACTAATTGAAGGGCATAAAGAAGGCCCTGCACCGCAACACATGTGGTAGCCAATTGCACAACGTCCCTCTCTTTGATGGACTTCATCATCATCTCGAAAGACACTCTTCCCCACGGGTAAGAAACAAAGAACGAGAGATCTTCCGCCATTTCCCCGTGCTCTTTGAGGATTTTAGGATAGTGGGAAGTTGGGACCAAAAACCCATCAACCAAAGCGAGACATGCGTAACGAAGTCTAATCTCATCATCCTCGACAATCTTCTTCTTCAATATAGTAATTACTCTATTCACCGTTACATCTTCCTCCAGCCCAAAAAGAGTGCTGTAATAGGGTATCTTCTTCCCAACCGTCCCTTTCCTCTTCTTCTTCATCTTATCCGGATATTTGCCGCAAGGCAATCCGGTAACAATCTTAAACTCCCTAATCGAAAATCGGACCGGCGTACCAGCGTAAACAACCCAGATCTAGTTTTCCTTAGCAACATCGAGCTGCCTAGATAGTAAAAATTAACCCAAACGATGCAGACCAAGCTGGTTTGTTGGGGAACTCCAACAACCTTCCAAACGGCGATTTGCTAATCCAATCTCGCTCTTTCTCATCCAAGGCGTTGATTTTCCCCGTTTTTTATAATGGACATCTCAAAATTACTAACAGATTCTCAAAAAAAAAAAAAAAGTTCTTTTAAAACAAATTATGCTAAAACCAATCACCGATATCACGGGTCCGAGTTCCAAAACATGTTGTTAGATCAGTTTAGATGCGAAGATCTGTAAAGGATCCGATAAAAGAAGAAAGGAAAAAAAAACAACCAAAGAAGAAAAAGAAAAACAACTTGGAGAGATCTGAAGGAAGGAAGGAAGGAAGAAGAAGAAGGGGGAAGCAGATAACATGTCTGCGATTGTTTGCGGAAAGAGATCTCTGTTCGAGGACTTAGCCGCCGCTTCTCCTCCCGTCTCCAAGAAACTCCGTTACTTTTCTTCGTCTTCTCCGTCTTCGGCTCGTTTTTCTCCGCCGTCTTCCTCGCTTCTTCTCGATCATCTCGCCGCGATTTTCTCCGATATGGATAAGCAGGTCTATTCTTCGATCTCTGATTGTGATTTTGTGATTATCAGTATTGAGCATATCTATGGTTATTTGTGATTCTTGATTCTAGATTTTGATTAGTTTTTGTCGTTTGGGCAAATTAGGGAAATCTAATTTTCTGATTTTTGTTTGATTTGGTGATGAAATTTGTTGACTTTGTTAGATTATTGAGAGGGCAATCGAGGAATGTGGAGATGATCTTGATTCAGCTATTAGATGTTTGAATCAGCTTCGTTTAGAATCTGCCAATAAGAATTCAGACTCTGCTACAAACCAATCTCCTGTTGTAATCCAGGAAGCTTATATTGAGACTCAGCAGCAAGGTAGTTTTGGAGTTTTTGTGTCATCATACTTATCTCATATCAATCAGAGAAGTATACGTCTAGTATATTTTGTAGAATCGTCATCATCGTAGTGTTGTTTCTTCTCTTAAACTTGTTAACAGATATCTGATTTATGATTCTGGTCTTTGTCTTCATTGGATTAGCAAAAGAGGAAGTCTTATCTAATGGAGAGCCAAATGTCATGAACTTGGATGGTAAAGAATGGGTTGAGCTTTTTGTTAGGGAAATGATGAATGCTTCTGATATGAAAGATGCTAAAGAACGTGCTGCAAGAGCATTAGAAGCTTTGGAGAAGTCAATCAATGCACGTACGGGTGCTGAAGCACTGCAAAATCTCCAGCAGGTACATCTTGTTTATCTATCTTTCTTTCTTTCTTCAATCTTCATTAATGATAACTGTTGTAGCCGGAGAATGGAGACTGGTATCTATCTATGATCATCCGATTTGCATTGGTTAATAGGAAAACATGATGCTGAAGCAGCAGTTAGAAGCCATTGTACAGGAAAACAGTTTACTAAAACGAGCGGTAGTGACGCAACAGAAAAGGCAGAAGGAATCTGAAGATCAAAGCCAGGAATTGCAGAATTTGAGACAGCTAGTCACTCAATACCAGGAACAATTGAGAACTCTAGAGGTCTGTATTACTATCTTGACCTTGGTTTGTACAGTTTTGTTGTCTTTTTGTCGATATGATTGTATTGATTTCCCTTTTACAGGTGAACAACTATGCTCTGACTCTTCATCTGAAACAAGCTCAACAGAACAGTTCCATCCCAGGACGGTACCATCCAGACGTCTTCTAATACTTTGAAACACCCACATATATCTATTTTCGTTTCCAGTGTATGTTTCTCTCTTGGTTTGTGACTATTTATATACAAATGTGGAATGAATCATCGATAAATGCGGATACTTGGGGAACACCAGTGTCTCCAAAGTCAAAACTGTGTTTTTTTTTCTTCTGCTTCTTGTTGTTGTTGTTGTTGTATATATTGTCTCTCTAATCAGGATGATGGATTTATTGCAACCAGTTAACAAAGCATCTAGTAGAGTTTTGTATAGTCTTTAAACTCAGACCCCGTCAGACGTTGGTCAGAGACATCCTTGCTTCTGCTGCTTAAAAGTAAGTAGTTTCCTAGAGTGTAAAGAACATATAAAGCCTGTTCTTGGTGAACAAAGAAGCAACATATATGACATGGTATTTGCTGGTAATACTAGTACAAATTAGAGGTGTTTACGACAAATGACTCTCTGGGCATATATGGATATTCGGGTTGGTTCCGGGTAGGAACCTAACTGTTCCGGATCTTTTGGGTATAAATTTTTTTTATCCATTTAAAATTCTAGAAGTTTCGGTTCGGATATCGGTTCGGATCTTTTTGGTTTCCGGATTGGTTCGGTTCTACATTTTTGGAACTCTATTATATCCAAAATACTTGGATATCCATTTGGTTCGGGTAAAATGGATCTGTTTGTATACGAAATATAGCAAAATACTCAAAAAAAATTAAAACAATTGGAAGGTAGAAGTAGATTGGGTTTACTCTAGATCCGGGTAAACGGGTACCCATTTGGTTCTTGGGTAATACTTGAGTCATCCGATATCTACGGGTAGAGAAGAATAATATCCATCGGTTATTTAGGCAATAACCAAATCCAATCCAAACGGGTTATTTTTGGATCGGTTCTGGTTCGATTTTTGGTTCCGGTTTTTATGCCCAGGGCTACAATAAGATATATCAACCTGACTGTATAAGAACAAATGACGCTATAATTTGAAGTATGGGATTACTAATCAAACCGAGTTGGTTCAGTTTCAGTTATGGTTATAGCGGTTGAACCAGTCGGCTGAAAAAAAGAAAAAATTCAGAAAACCGATAATATTTCGGTTCGGGTATTGGTTAACCTTTATTTTTATTTATGTTCATTTTAATTTTTTTCTTTTTCTTAACTACATAACAACCAATAAAATAACCAAACTATATGAAGTAACCTAATTCAAATAACTAAAATATTTGAAATAATATTTTTTTTAAAAAACCAAGACTTTTCTAAAAACCCAAATTTTGGTTCACTTTGGTATTGAAAATTTTAAAACGAATTAACTGAACCTAAATAAATTTTGGTTAACGGCAAGATTTTAAACATTGAAAAAACCGAAAAACCGAAAAATCGAAATAACCAAAATACCAGGAATAGTATATATAATTCTAGTGAAAATGAAGCTTTCATTCGTCTTCTGGATCTCATCGATTCATAGTTGCATTATAGCTATCCCTATCGTTCCCAAGTATTGACGAAACTTAAGTTTTGTTATTTTTGTTACGTTTGTTTAAAGCCATGTGTTCCTACTTTACTCTATTGACCAAAAGAGAAGACAATTATATATTTCAGGATATTTTATTCTACATATAGAATTTATAAGACTAAAGAGAAGGGCAAAACAGGAAACACATAATTAAAAAAAAAAATATACTTAAACCATTTTAGCGAGAGATAATATTAGCTTAGCTGGACAACAGTGACGTCTGTGCTGTTCAAATCTTTTTCTTCGTCTCTTCGTCAAAATAATTATTCTCTCTCGCAGCAGTCCACAGCTTCCTTCTACAACAACAATGCAGGTGAACCATGATTACCTTTGATTTCACCATTCGAATGTTTCAATTCTTAAGCTGCTCTAACAGTTATGTTTTGTTTTTTTTCTCTTACTGTCTCTTCGAATCCCGATGTAGACAAGAAGTGTTCAAGTAAATAATGTCTCAGATCTAGCTACGGAGAGGGAGATTCACGAGTTTTTCTCTTTCTCAGGCGACATAGAACACATTGAAATCCAAAAGTATGTTGTGTCCGAACCTTCACTTTTGTCTTAATTCTTTCTGGTTAACAAAAATTGAAACCTAATTTAAAGCTGTTTGTGGAAATTTTTAGGTGCAAAGAAGTTGGGCAGTCTCGAGTCGCATTTGTTACGTTTACTGATCCTAAAGCCCTTGAAATTGCTTTGTTATTATCGGTATGTAGTAATTTTCTTGTTATGTCTATTTCACCGACACCTCCATGTCTCATGTTATTCATACAAAACATATAGCTTTCATTTAAGGAACTTATACATTTGTGATACTATTAATCTATAGAGCTGTTCATTGTCTTGTATATATATTAGATACTAAAGCTCTTTGTAGAAAACTCTAAGAGTATATTTGATAACAAATGGGAATCTTGTGTACATTTAAATGCTAATACAATCTATTACATCCTGTTTTTGTAGGGTGCGACGATTGTGGACAAGATTGTTACAATAACTCGAGCTGAAAACTATGTGAGGCGTGAGGTGAAGGTTGTGTGTTGTTTTGAATCTGCTTCCGCATGATGTCTTAGTTTCTGACGTTTCTATATATGCAGGAAGTAAGAATGGTGGACAACGCAATGCCCCTTGGTCTTCAAGAGAGTACTACACAGGTTAGTAAAACTCTTGTAGGGAGTTCAAAAGAGCTAGCTTGTGTAATATTGTCTTTAAAACATGTTTTTTTTATACAGCAATAATGTAAAATGAACTCCATTTGCAGACGAAAACTACGGTGGATGGAGGCAATAGTAGAGCATATGTTAGCAAAGCACAAGATGTGGTGGCAACTGTTTTGGCAAAAGGTTCTGCTCTTGGACAAGATGCAGTGAATAAAGCCAAGGCTTTCGACGAAAAGCATCAACTAAGAGCCAATGCTTCTGCTAAAGTTTCGTCTTTTGACAAGCGAGTTGGGCTTACTGAGAAGTTAACAGTTGGTATTTCTGCTGTTAATGAGAAAGTAAAATCTGTTGATCAAAAGCTTCAGGTCTCTGATAAAACCATGGCAGCATTATTTGCAGCCGAGAAGAAGTTAAACGACACTGGTTCAGCTGTCAAATCAAGCAGGTAAATAATTTCTTGTCTTAAATCATTAGACATCCCTCTTGAGAATCGATATGGCACGAATCAACATCGACCATCTTTCAAATTTTTTTTGTTCCTGACTTCATGAATTGATCACTGTCATCACTACTATGATGATGAACCTGTTTCTTCTGTTTCTTTGTTTTTGATGATGCTTCCAAATAGATACGTGACTGCTGGAGCTGCTTGGTTTAGTGGAGCTTTCAGTAAAGTTGCAAGAGTAGGTCAGGTTGCTGGCTCGAAAACCAAAGAGAAGTTCAATCTAGCAGTCTCAAATATGAGTTCCAAGGTGAGTCATCAAACCAATCAAGTGCAGAATTTGTTTTGTTAACTGTGTATGATATTTATAAGTTGATGTAATTACCTGCTCCTTTGAGGGATGACAAGAAAAACTGATTAAACTGGCTTCTGGCAGGATACACCAATTGCTGTATAATAAAAACGAAAAAAGCTTGGACTTAAGTAAGCGTTGAAGTCAGGATCAACGGAAGTTGCTATGCTGGCCTTGTGTAAACAAAATTTTTGTGATCTAGGGTATTCTCATTCTTTTAGTGTTCTGTGTGTGCTGCATTGTCTTCAAATTTACTTCATGTTTCTTATAAGTGCAACTGTTTTTGGATTTCTCAGTTTCTTATTTAAAGACCTGGTCTTTGATTGTATTGTTTTGCTTTGTAAGGTTACTACAACTGCATCGATTAATGACTACGCGATTATAGTTTCTCTTCCTATAGCTTATAATTTGATACTCAAGGCTTACTGAGATAATATATAGTGACTGGATAGCCATTTGGTTTGTGCACGAGAAATATACTACGGTAAACCACTTACACAATGCGCAATTAAGCATCCTTTATAAGAAGCAATATGTTTATATCCAGGCTTTTGATGTTCTAAAGGTCTTGCACCTAAAGGTCTCGATGTTTGGTTTTACACATCTAAAGCTGAAGTCTTCTCTCATGTTCTGGCTTGACCAAGTTTTGGATTTTGACACTAGTGGACAAGTCTAATACCAAAAAACAATAAACAAAAGCAGGATGATTCAAACATAATCCCTTCAAACGGAATCCGGTGATTCAACCCATTAATTTCACTTCTTGTCCCATGCTACTCCATCTTGGTCTAACAGACGCTGAAGAAAGCAATAAAACAGAGTAACTCTAAGTTACTTGACTACAATATGTGGAACTCCAATGAAAATAGGCGTAGTTAACTTCACAAACCTGTTTTGCTTTGGTGAGTATTTCCTTGTAAAGAGGTCATGAGCAGCACAGGGGCTTTTCTGTTTCTGACCAGCTTGAATAAAAAGGTACATCCAGGTTTTTGACCATTGGCCTCACAGAAACATTTCCAGCCGCGTGAGATGCTAAACTTACGAGAGCATTTACTGTATTTCAAACTTAACGTCCATGTCCTTCCATGTTTGTTCATTAAATTTATCTCGTGAAAATTTCCCTTCGGTATGTTTGATCTTGAAAGCCTAACTGGAAGATACTGCAATACCAAATAGTTAGACTCAAAACTTCGAATTATCTTTGGAATGTACAAGCTAGTGTATAACAGTAGGAATAAAGTGAAGTGCTAACCAGTCTGTCTTCCCTTAGATTAGAAACTGTGACAGATACCACAAAGCAAGAATTATCTGACAAAGACATTGATTCCGCTTTCGCAGACTCATGTTCTACTTCTTGCTTAATATTTTGCTAGTTCTTTCCTGGATATATAAGATTCCCTCATTAATATTTCCTTCCTAACTACATATCAAAACCAAAACAGTGATGAACTTACCAATGCTGCCCTCATCCTTTTCCAAAGGAAAAATCCGGAGTATAGGTGTTTTTCCATTTCGGACCAATATGAGCCTCAAGAAACAACCAATCTCATGTCCATTTCTGCAGCAGAAAGCTCTCCAGCCTCGCCTGACATTAAACCGACAACTTGATTTATCGTAGCCCAAGTTTAGTATCGATGTCCTACCTCTTTCATCCATAAAAACAATCTCCTTGCACAGTTTACTCAGACCACTTGAGGTTGTAAGTCCTTTTGGAAGATTCTGCAAATTAAATATCCCATGTTGATCACACTCATTCATGAGTATTTTACTAACTCATCCTACAATATTCAGTTAAATAGAGTAATAAAAGTTAAATACTTCTTACAAATGAATCATGTCGTTGGTTTGAAGCTGTGACAGGGACCACAAAACTAGTGTCGTGTGATGAAGAACACAAACTCTTGGGATCTTTCTTTACTAATCTATCTCTTATAAGCTTTCGAGAGTCCACTTTTATCTCTTCTTTCACAGACTCATGTTCTACTTCTTGATTAATCTTCTTTGAGTACTTTGCTGAATAGAAAGCGTTTCACCATAAATCATAATCATTGCATTCTTAACTACATATAAAATCCAAGAGAGTGCTTAACTTACCAATGTTGTCCTCATCCCTCTCCAAAGGAAAAACCCGGAGCACAGGTGTTTTCCCATTTCGGACCAATATGAGCCTTAAGAAACAACCAGTTTGATGCCCATTCTTGCAGCATAAAGCTCTCCAACCTCGGCTGGCACAAAACCTATTAGTTGATTCTTTGTAACAAAGTTTTATTTTCGATGGCCTGCCTTTTTCATCCATTAGAATCATCTCATTGCAGAGTTTACTCAGACCACTTGAGTTTGTAAAACCTCTAGATAGACACTGCAAAGAAAAATATTCCAAGTTGATAGGATTATTTATACAGATTCATTCAGTTCAATATAGGAGTTATAGAGTGAAAGGACTAATTACAACTGAATCAAGTCTTTGGTTTGAGGCTGTGACAGGCACTACAAAATCAGTGTCCACTGATGAACATTCATTTTTTGCGGTTTTCTTCACTGTTGTAACCTTTCCTGAATTAGAAGCACATGCATGCACCACAAAATAAAAGTCAATAGCTTCCTCGTTTGGTAGTTGAAAAAACAGTAAAGACTCTCAGCTTACCTGTCTTGTCCTTGACATCTTTATCGTCTTTTTGTGATGAGTAAGAGTAACGTATCTCACAAGAACTCTGTCCAAAAGGTGTAACATGAAACAAGAGATTCCCTTCGTGTCTGAAAACAAGAACGTCCCCGACCTGAAGATTGTGAGCCTCTGCGAATTTCTCCCATCCCTTGGACAATCTTCGGCCGTCCACCTTAATTATCCAGGTGATCTCTGACACGTCTGATCTCAGTTCTGCTGTGTTACCCTCTTGTCTTCCCTCTAGATAGTTTGAATAAAAAGCTTCAGGAATCAACTGCAACCAAAGAAGAACAGAGTAAAATATATATATATGTAACATGCAGAGAGGCGACATAGAGAGAGATATTACGATAGAGGTGTTGAAGCCTGGGAGAATGGGCTTGAAGAAGTGAGGCTTTGCTGGAGGGAACACTGAATCAGCCATTGACGAGCCAGTCAAATTCAAAATCTTCAGATTTTTGTGAACATAAAATGAGAGAAAGTTATAAAGCTCGAGTCTTTTCGTTTTCCTCACGCTGTTTTGGTCTGGTCTTCTTCCACGTACTACTTTTCAATTAGTCATAACTTTGTAATAGTTTTTTCCTTTTTAAAACAATAATCAAAAACTAAAACTGTATCAATAACCCAATGGCATTTTTAATAGGAACACATAATTATGTATAGGTGGGCTCTTCACTGTTGTTGAGTCCAAGCATAAAAATGACATCTCGGCATCACAATTTTTCTGTCTAAAGCCACAACAAGAGATCATCCCAAAGAGCAGCAACAAAAAGCTCATCAACATGAAATTCTAGACGCGACACGAACCAAAGGTTATCATCATCACCATCGGTACTCACAGTTGCTGAAATTTGTGTGGCTCTTGATAAAACTGGCCACTCGACAGTATATACACCAATCTCTTCATATATTGTTCTACCGGTTTTACTCCCATCCAAGAGCAAAGGAATGAATTTCAGCCCAGCTTGAAACTGTGTAAAGAGTGCCAGAGAGTCCTATCCATGTTGATGATGATTCTTCTTCAGTGTATTGTTTCTGTTTCTGGACTATTCCAGAAAACAAAGGCACAAATGAGACCCCAAAATGGGTTCCCACTCTCCTAAGGCTCGAGCTCGAGCCAACCACTATTCCTATATCTGCTTCGAGGAGACACAGCAAGTCACCTACTGAATCTCCAATATAAACAGTCAGGGGGCTTTTCTTCTCGTTGATATCCTTTCCATTTTGTAGGATACTTTTGAACTGTTGAGCTTTGGCGATCGGGGATTCAACCTTTCTCTCGATTTCACCAGTAGAGATGGATTCCTCGAATGTGAATTCATTAGCATGTACTTCCACTGCATCTGCTCCACCTGTTCAAAAGAGATTGTTAAGCATAGTTTCTTCATTCTAGGACCTGAACTGTCAGCAAAAATCATGAAGCTAAGGATATTGGCACATACCGGCACAAAAGGCTGCCCTTATAAGGTCACCGCACCAACAATACGAAAGCACGTGAACTTTTGCATTCAGATTCTCAGTCGCTAAAATTTTCTTGAAGACATTGATGCAGCCATCTTGAAGAATTAACCTTTCCCCAGCTCGCTTAATGTCTTCAAGATTCAGGCCCTTGAGTACACCAGACTCGATCACTCGATTGTTTGCCTCATTCTCAAAATCTGAGAGCTGCTCTAGTGCTTTACATAAACCCTCATAGTCAAACTTGTCCGCTGCAAAAGAACAGAAGAACAAATTTCCCACATTGAGAGAAAAAAACAGACAGAAAGTCTCAACCACCTTATAAAGGGCATGTAAATTATTATAGTCGTTGAATCTGTGTAAACTAACAGTAAACAAGTCTGACCTTTTTCCTTATTCAGAATATTCTCTATGCACTCTTCATAATGCTCTGTGTATTTTTTAGAAAGTAGATTCCAGGTGTTCCTAAGGTCAGATGAGAGCATTCGATGCATTTGTTGTCCAGATCGACTCAATTCATCTTTTGGGGCAGTTACAATTGCTATTTCCGCTAAAATAGCAGAAGAATCCACAACGGTGCAAGTCAGATCAAAATCAGAAAAGATCACCAAATCATCTTTTGAATGGTTCTTGAACAGTGGAACTATGGTAGGCTGAGCAAGCGGCTGGGCATGGAAAAACTCTACTTCAAGTTTCATAGCCTGTTGATACAATTTTTCTATTATGTCCAATTCTTCACCAGTCATAGAGACACTAAGCTTCTCAAGCAAGTCTTCAGTTTGCTTGGCTGATGCCTAGATTTAACGGAAAACAGACTATTCATTATACAAGATGCATCATCTAAAACAGCATACTAAAAACCCTTAAAAGTTTACAGAATAATGCAGAAACATACACCTATGATATACCTCGAAAGCATCACTAGAATAATTATCGATCCATTTCATGTAGGGTTGGTTCACATCACTGGGGTCAAAAAGTGCTCCGAACTCCTTACCGAGAAAGGCATACAACCTCATGCAAGGTGTCACAGCACCAAGCGTGTAGGCAGCAACTTTTGTTTTTTCAAATGGAGTATCAAGCATGCCGGGAGCTTTGCATCCTTCTACTTTACCGGATGCTGTAGCTAACAAGAACTCAGTGTATCTCAAAGTTGCTGAGTTTGTACTTACTTCTTTGTTGATGTCTAAATCCCAATCCTGCAAGGATCAGACAAACGTACTACTGAGAACTGAATTTGATAGGAAAATTATAATAATGATGTCAATGATATTAGTATAATAAAGCTGACAGAAAACTTAAGAAGTATTTTTCAGAGTTTAGATTCTATTCTATGACTTTAATTCTATTCCATCGGATTCTGTTATGTTCTTTTGTCCAATTCTTAAACTTCCATTGCAGGGATTTGGCTGAAAACTATATATCATAGTAAAAGACTATGAGATATCAAACAAATGAAAGTAAACTAATTAACAGCAGTGTATTCTTTTTTCGGGAGATGTTATGAAGATGTTTTCCAATCCAAACAAAGCAGGAACTATCTAGTTAATGGTGATGCTCAGTTTCTAGAAATTATGATAAGTGAGCATGTAATACAGGGAAGACCTTTATGTTTTACCTGTACAAATGAGTCGTGCATTTTCAATTCTTCCATCACGCTTTTCCTCAAGTTAGAAATTGCCAATTTATCATCATCATCATCAGCACACTCTGCTGCCAACTCATACCTAAAAAAGCAGGAACATGTTTTAATAAAAAAAAGCCTTGTATTGAAAGGTTCCCAGAGGGTTGATGTAACCATCTCTTTATGTCTGATAACGGATACGCTGAACAAAAAGTTCCTCACATTCATTGTAACACAATAAGATCATTTTATCAACTGCTAAAAGATACAGTGGCACTGAATGAGAGCAGCATCCTGCTAAGAATCCTATCCTATATTCCTATGTCAAAGGATAGTAAGGTAATAAATCATTCGCAGACACGAACAATTACACTATATGTGAGGCAGAGAACAGCCTTACGAAATCTTAAAAATCAATCCAAGGGAACATAGAATCTTACAAAAATCAGAGGACCAGAGAAAAAGCATTTCAACATAAATACACTGTACTTGAAGTACTTTCTTTGATACAAACTTTGGCATACATGCACACAGGGACCAATAGAAAACTAATCTTTCATACCACCATTACCAATAATTAGGAGCCAAACCTTTATCTGAACTTCATATCACTAAACAACAACTTCAGAAACCCAAAAATTCAGATGTATGAATTCGTATATACTAGACATTATCCACATAACTTGTGGTTCATAAATGATATAATGGTTGACAAAAGCATCAATCATATATATTCCATATTAGATTTCTTCTCTTACATATCAGGTACACACACAGCTTCTGATTCTAGCAACCTACAATTCATGGAGTTTTAAGAAAAATGTGAAGCTCCAGATCCATTCTTTCAATGAAGATTTCTAACCGTAAATTTAAAAACCTCCAAATCTCTAACATTATCATCTACATTCATCTTCACTTTGCAGTCTAAAGGATCAACAACAAAATTGCCAGTATAACCAACTACTAAAGCAAACTCTCGAGCATCACTGTATCCACAATCCAAGTAAATGAAGGCAACTCAAAAGAAGAGAGCTTACGCGTGAGCAAAGGCCTTAAGGAAATGAACATCCTGAGCAATATACTGACGAAATGTATCGATCTTGAGATTTCCGGCGGCTAAACAGACGGCGAATGGGCTGTAGATAGAGAAGAGGCACTCTCTGTTAAACTTGATCCAAAGCTTCCTTGCGAGAGTTTCTTCCGAGTTGGGAGTAATCGCCATCGCTGAAGAGAAGGCGGCCGCCGCCATTGGACTAGTCGCCGATCGGAAGACCGGAGACTTGATGGGAACCCAGAGAGAACAGATCGGCGCGGCGGTTAGTAGAGATCGGAGGAGACCAAGCGAGTTATTGATGAGGTGCGTGGAGAAGAGGAAGCGCATAAAACGAGTCGAGATTATAGAGAAGCTCGTTGTGCAAGGCTCGATGCAGAGACGAGAGTACTCACTTTTTTTTTTTTTCGCTTCTAATTTTGATATCTTTATTTTATTTTTATTTTTTCTTCTCAGCTCAATTGTCTTTTATTTATGATTTTATATCACAAAACAATCCAACCAACTAGTTACAAAACCAGAGAAACCGAAGATAAAGGCCGAAAATAAACGAAAGACTAAAGCCCAATACTAATACGGAAGACTAAGAGGGGGGGTATTGAACTTATATTTTGAAGGATTTGGTAGGATTTTAAAATTTTAGAATTTTGAAAGATTTGAGTAAACTTTTAGGAGATTTGATAATTTTTTAGAGTTGTTATATTTTAAAAATGAAAACTAGATCCGAACCCGCGGTACACCGCGGGTCTGTTGTTTGAACATGTTTTTTGCTATTTTTATTCCTAAACATATTGTGTGTGTTGCAGAGTTATAAAGTTAGATAATAAATTGTCAATGTGATGTATATATGTTTTGTATGGCGTATTTTTGTACTGTATTTTTGCTCCGAACAGTTTTTACCGACACTAATAATATGTTATTAAACTTTAGGTATGAAACTTTATTCTATACCAGAATATAATTGTATAACTTGACTTCAGTTTTGTATATTATAAAGAATATTTGGGGGATATAGAATAAAATTACTTTTCCTGTGTTATTGTTTATTTGGTTTAGTATCCTTTAGTATTGTATTAGAATTTTATTGTGAGGGGTTTTTAGATAAAACCGGTTGTGATTTGTTAATGCAGCTAACCTTTGTTTATTCTTTTTAAATTACAAAAAGAAGTCAGAGTGATGCGTCCCCGGACATCGAGTCACCAAGGCCGCCTGACGTCCGTCCGAGAGCACCATCCGGCCGGCTGCATCTATCAACCGTTCGGGCAAAGTCTTCAACAAGTGATCATCCCGACGACAACGATTCAGCCTCAACACTTCAAGACATCAACAAGGATCATTAAGACGAGCAAGGTGACGTCATCTCGCGGTCTTCTTCAACGATCAACCTTTCGACAAGCCGAGCTTCAACCATTCTCACCGAAGGTTCGTGGAACGCATCACCACCGAGGAACCTTCGATCAAGACAAGCTTTGGGAAAGCTTAGCTCGAGTGCCTTCACCTCCACGTCCGAGTGAAGGCATCCCTAAGACGTTAGGTGAGCTATACTCTTTTTCCCAACTTTGGGTTTGTCCCAATGGGTTTACCGAAGGGGTTTTAACGAAGCAGCAAGTCTAATGCATCTCCACTTCGATCCCACTCGACTCACGACTTGGAAACGTTAGTAGACAAGCTCCGGAGCCGAGGAAGTGAAGATCCTGTCTCCAAGAAGGCATCCATCTTCAATAAAGCCTTCTCCATCGATCCTTATCGATCCGTTTCTATTTTCTCGAAGAATTCTTGGTCGTTTCACTTTTTACCGAGAATTTCTCGATCCTTTTACCTTTTTATCAAGAATTACTCGACCTTTTCACGTTTGACCGAGAGAGCCGTTAGAAAACGCGCTTTCTTGCTTTTACTTTGTGTGGAGCTTAAAGACCCACGTGTCTAGGGCAACTTTAAGCCCACTTTCTCGATCACTTGTCTATTTAAGGGCAAGACTCTCGATTGTAATCGGACACGCTTGAATAAACTACCGAAAATGTTTCCTTTTCTCGCGTCTCTCTTCGTTTTCTCGAGCCGTGAAGGTTAGAGATCGAAAATCCTTGAAGATCCTCGAACCGGGTTTCATTGATCTTCAAGCCGACCGTATCGTGAGTTCTTTCCATAGCTCACGTGTCGTCATTTGATCCACACACCATCCATTCCGAGCACTCCTTCATTTGTACGAAGGGTACTCTCCACCCCAAACCTTCCATCGAAGGCTCCGACGGTTTCCGAGCCCAGTCATTGACCCACGGACGTGCCATCGATTATATCCATCGCACCCGGGGGATTATCAATTGGTATCAAAGCCAGGTTCTATCGTGTTAGGTTGTATCTATCCTTTATCGTTTTTATCGAGTCATTTCTTCGCACTTGCATGTTTTATCGAGAAAAACCCTAATCGTATTTTTGCATCTTGTTTCGAGTCTTGTCGTATTTTATGCTTCCGCCTGCATCTCTTCCACCGTAGATCTGTTAAAGTCGTGTTGTTGCATCTAGATCGATTGAGTTTTTTGATTCTTTGCATCGCTTTCAAAAGTTTTTCGATAAAGTTCGCATCTTTGCATATTTTTTCTCGATCTTTTGTTTGCTGTATCGAGTCTTTGCGTGTTTTCTAGTATTTTTATCGAGTCTTAGCTTGTTTATTGCTTTGTTTTTGTTGTTTGTGTTCGGATCCATCGAGTTTCTCGATAGATCTTGTGTTCTTGTCAAAAGTTTCGGTAAAGTTTGCACCTTTGCATCCTTCGTCGAGATTTTTGCAAATTTCTGGTATTTTTGTCGAGTCTTAGTTTGTGTCGTGTTTTCTTTTTGTTGTTTGAGTCTAGATCTTTCGACTTTCTCGATCGATCTTGCATCGTTTCGAAAATTTTAGAAGAGATTTGCATTCTTGCATCTCTCATCGAGAATTTTGTGTGATTTTGTGTTTCTTGCGAGAGTTCTTTTTGTTCTTACTTAGTTTTTGCTAGATCTGTTCTTAGGGTCTTTGCTTTTCGTTTTTGTATTATAGGGTGTTAGATCTTGTCTTGTTTCCCTTTTTGCTTGTTTGTGTGTTTTTAATCTTTGTTGGCTAAAGGTTAAGGGTTAAAACATTTGGTTTCTACCATTTGCTTTTTGCTCTTTAATTCCTAGCCTTTCCTTTTGAATTCAAAGTTGGTCAAAGCCACTTTTGAATTTTTGTGTGGTTTTAGGTCCTAGCTTTTGTTGTGTGGTCCTAGTTGTCTTTGCTTTTGCTTTTTGCTTTATTGTTTTTGCTTTTCCATTTGCTTTTTTAGATTATTTATCTGATTAATTTGATCTTATACCTAATCTCCCTTCTCTTTTTGCTTGTGTCTTGCAAGGTACTCCACCGAACAACCATCGGTGACCGGACGAACCGAAGTCGCTGCCGGAGTCTGATCGTACCATCCATCGATCGAACCCAGCAATCATCAGTGCATCCGTGCTCGTCGATCCTCGACCAGCCGTCCGTACCGAGCACAGACATCAACCAGCCGTCCGTACTCGCCGGAAATCCATACAATCCGTCCGTAAAATCGACCAAGAGCATTCCAATGCTGTGATCGACACCATTCAACATCGATCAAATATGGGATATATCCGGGTCGACTCCGACGATGATTCTTGGTGTGAGTACGACCACCATGTCGATCAAGAGGATGAACCATGGCACGGTGAAGGCTATGATAGCAATCCGGAAGACGATCATACCGAGTATAGATCACCGAGCTACTGGCCATCATCCTCACAAGCCATCCGCCAACATGAGCCACGGACAAAGTTATATGAAGATGAGTCCGATAGTGATGACTTGAGCTTCGGTCATGAGGTCGTAAGAAATCAATCTCCGAAGCAGCTGGTGCTTACTTCGGAAGTAGCGGGTCTAAGTGATTCCTTTGACTCCCTCGAAGTCAAACTTCAATTCATTGAAGAATGGTATGCTCGGGAAGCGACATCCAAGCGCCAACACCGTACACCATCACCACCGAATCATCAAATCAGTCCGGAAGAAGTCAATTGTTCAGGAGGAACCAAAGACAACCCAGCCCAGCCAGCCAAATTCGAAGCTAGCGCATCCGTCAACGTTCACCAAGAGGAGTCATCGACCAGAATGAGTTCTCCTGATAATTTGGCCATGGGATTCGCAAATCACTCGAAAACCATGCATTTAAATGATTCTGGTCGAAGCAGAATGTTGAGTGGATCAGTTTCTGTTGAAGTTGGTCGAGATACTCAACCCGGAGGTGCGCAAAGAGTGGAGCAGCCGACCAAAATGAGTTCTGCCAATCTTTTAACCATGGGATTCGATATTCACTCGATAACCATGTGTTCAAATGATTCTAGTCGAGGCCGAATGTTCAATGGGTCAGTTTCTGTTGGAGCTGATCGAATCAAACCACCCGGAGACGTACAACGAGAGGAGAAGCCAACCAGATTGAGTCCTACTCGACAATTGACTATGGGCTTCGAAAGTCACTCGAAAATCATGTCTTTAGATGATTTGGTTCGAAGCACTTTCCTTAATGGATCAGTTTCTGCTGGAGCCGATCGAGATATGCTTCCCAGAGACGTATCGGGAGAGGAGCAGTCGACCTTTATGGATTTCTCTGATCTTTTGACTAAGGGCTCTCGTTTTCACCCGACATTGAGGCATTTTGGAGACATGGGTCGTGGCAGATCAAGTGGTTATCGACCTATTTTGGAAGATGGTCGAGAAGTGCTTCCTTACTCGACATATGGGCGTGTAAGGCGTATGCACCCACCCGAGAGGACAACTGATGGTCCTATCGCTTAAGTACTGTTTCAACCAGCCATCGTGAAGTATATGTTCCAGCTGGGAGTTGCCGAGGCAGTACCAACCTTTCCCACCCGACGCACCAAGGCCGAATTCGCTAAAGGAGTCTCAGCCATGATCTTTTGCTACTTTGGTGCGATCCAATCCTATGTGTGGCATCCTGGAGAGTTTCAACCAGCCTCCAATGCTTTGGAAGAAGCTACCAATGCAACCAGCTTCACCGAGGAAGTTCAAGTCTTTTTACTTAGAACTTTAATTTTTCCATTCGATCCCGGTATATTGATTTGTAGCTTCCTTCTTGATGCTGCTGATGTGGTTTCTTTTTGATCCAGGTACTAAGCTAAGTTTTGAGGTCAAAACTTCAATAAGAGGGAGGGAATGATGCGTCCCCGGATATCGAGTCACCAAGGCCGCCGTCCGTCCGTCAGAGAGCACATCCAGCCGGCCGCATCTATCAACCGTTCGGGCAAAGTCTTCAACAAGTGATCATCCCGACGACAACGATTCAGCCTCAACACTTCAAGACATCAACAAGAATAATTAAGACGAGCAAGGCGAGGTCATCTCACGGTCTTCTTCAAAGATCAACCTTTCGACAAGCCGAGCTTCAACCATTCTCACCGAAGGTTCGTGGAACGCATCACCACCGAGAAACCTTCGATCAAGACAAGCTTTGGGAAAGCTTAGCTCGAGTGCCTTCACCTCCACGTCCGAGTGAAGGCATCCCTAAGACGTTAGGTGAGCTGTACTCTTTTTCCCAACTTTGGGTTTGTCCCAATGGGTTTACCGAAGGGGTTTTAACGAGGCAGCAAGTCTAATGCATCTCCACTTCGATCCCACTCGACTCACGACTTGGAAACGTTAGTAGACAAGCTCCGGAGCCGAGGAAGTGAAGATCCTGTCTCCAAGAAGGCATCCATCTTCAATAAAGCCTTCTCCATCGATCCTTATCGATCCGTTTCTATTTTCTCGAAGAATTCTCGGTCGTTTCACTTTTTACCGAGAATTTCTCGATCCTTTTACCTTTTAATCGAGAATTACTCGACCTTTTCACCTTTGACCGAGAGAGCCGTTAGAAAACGCGCTTTCTTGCTTTTACTTTGTGTGGAGCTTAAAGACCCACGTGTTTAGGGCAACTTTAAGCCCACATTCTCGATCACTTGTCTATTTAAGGGCAAGACTCTCGATTGTAATCGGACACGCTTGAATAAACTACCGAAAATGTTTCCTTTTCTCGCGTCTCTCTTCGTTTTCTCGAGCCGTGAAGGTTAGAGATCGAAAATCCTTGAAGATCCTCGAACCGGGTTTCGTTGATCTTCGAGCCGACCGTATCGTGAGTTCTTTCCATAGCTCACGTGTCGTCATTCGATCCACACACCATCCAGTCAGAGCACTCCTTCATTTGTACGAAGGGTACTCTCCACCCCAAACCTTCCATCGAAGGCTCCGACGGTTTCCGAGCCCAGTCATCGACCCACGGACGTGCCGTCGATCATATCCATCGCACCCGGGGGATTATCATAGAGTAGAGTTGTTTAGTTTGACATAAGCAACTGTTAAGTGATTTAAACATAATCCACAATGTTTGTCCAAGTGTCGATCCTTAATATATTCTCTCGTAGTCTCGTTAACACCTTAATCTTCCCTCAAAAACTAATTTATTTCCTGAGTTATTGTTTTATTGGTATAGTTTGTAGTGGTCAGGCTGAGTTAACCGGCTCTAATTTTATTGCAACCCCAAAATTTGTTTATGATTTTTAATGACCGCTAGATTTGAGGGCATTCCATATTTGATTAAGAAAGAAGGGAAAATTTTTATTTCTTTTTGGTTGGCTAGACACTCAAGAATCTCGTGCTGCAAAGTTGATTCAAGTGTTACTCTTCTTCGGATGGGTTGTCAGATTCTCAAGAGGATAGATAAGTAGCTATTGGATTTTCGTTCTAATGGAAAGACGTTTCTTTAAAATTGCAGAGAATAGAGTGAAGATCTATGAAGGTTTTTTGTGCAAGTGATACGGTATCAGGATCCTTTTTACATAACATCACCGACATTAGAAATCCTCTTCAATCTTCTATGTAAACGGAGATAAAATTTCATATTCAGTAGGTATCATGACTGGATTGCTTGTTTATCAACTTGGATGCCACTCCTTTGCAATTCTTGTTGTTTGCCTCCAACAATTCGACCTTAGTAAATTTCTCCTCCTTTATTTTGACCACCTTTATGTTTTTTTTTTTTGGGAAAACTATAAAATTAATAATCGAACAGCGTTTAAACTCCAACGCAAGAAGAGCTGGTATAGGAAATTAAAGCAGCTTTTGCCAAAGAGTCTGCTTGGGAATTTTCAGAACGAGGAATGAAGTGAAAAGAGACATACACAAAACTAGAACGAAGAGACGAGATGTTTGCAAGAACACCATCGAGCTCATTGACATAGCCTCCCGTTTGCAGCAACAGAACAAGCTCCTGGCAGTCGGAAAAACAGGCTAAGCTTGACACACCCGAAGCTAAAGCTGACTCGATTGCAGCTTCCATAGCAAGTGCTTCCACCAGAAGAGGCGAAGACACAAAAGGTCTAACTGAGGAACCTTGGAGAAGCGTTCTCCTATGTGGATCTTTAACTATCCACCCAAGACCTCTCACACCGGTGGATGCCTTCCAGGCTGCGTCCGAGAAGCACAAGAACGCTTCTGGTCGAGCCTCATGAAAGGCTTCCTTCTGCAGGCTGTGACCCTTAGTCACTTTAAGTTGTTTTACTTTCTCCCACACTTTGGCTTCAGTTACAGCTTTCAACACAAGGTCCATCTCGGTCCCTGCACGGTCTTCAAAGAGCATCAGGTTGCGAGCTTTCCAGAGGAACCAGAAGATCCACGGGTAAAGAGGAGTCGCACATAAACCAACTGGGGGTAAGAGGATCATCTTTTTTGCTAACACCAGACATTCCTTAAAGGAGGTGTCATCACTGGTCTGCGGTTTCTGAATCGCAGGGACAAGATCCCACACTCTAGCTGTAAAAGAGCAAGAGAAAAAAATGTGAACTAAATCCTCTCTCTCACCAAAGCGTTTGCAAACAATGTCCGCTCCAAAACCTCTACTAGCAAGGGCTTCTCCCACTGGTAAAGCCTTTCTAGAGGCCTTCCACAAGAACATTTTTAACTTGGCCGACGTGTTGATACTCCAAATATTAGCTCGCCAATTAAAGTTACTTTCTGAAGTCTCTAAAACAGAGGTTTTAGTACTCAAATAGCCAGATTTTGAAGAGGAAACTCCCCTTTTGTGAAGTAGCCATCTCTGTTTATCCGGTCTAGGAACGGAGATCAAAACTAACTGGAGTACATATTCCTCATGGTGAGGTACATGGAGTCTAACAGCTTCTAGATTCCACAAAGTCGAGTTTGGGATCAACAAATCTTTGACCGTTAAATTTAAACTAGATAGAGGAGGGGGGCCTATTGGTTTCATTGGGATAGAGGCGGACAGCCACAGAGAGCTCCAAACACTGACCTCAGCCCCATTGCCAATTATCCAGCCGAGTCCCTTTGAGAGAATATCTCTCCCGGCCATAACACCTTTCCACCCATGTGAGGCCGACGATGGACATTTAGACTCCATAAAGGAGGACGAATGGCAATATTTGCCCATTAAGACTTTAGCTAGCAACGAGTCGGGTTTTTGCACTAGTTTCCAACTGATTTTAGCTAGCAACGAGTCATTAAAGGCGATTATATCAAGAAAACTTAAACATCCCGAGTCTTTTGGTAAGGTAAGCTTCTCCCATGAAACCCAACACATCTTCTTTTTATCTGGATTAGTGTCCCACCAAAACCTTGTTAGAGCTGATTGGATTCTCTTACATAGCGAGGAGGGCAACTTGAAACACGACATCGCATAGGCTGTCATAGCAGCTAAGACCGCCTTTAACAAAACTTCTTTTCTGGCAGCCGAGAGGAAACATGTTGTCCACGATCCGATACGTTGTCTAATTTTCTCCACAATTCCAGTGAAGATATCTTTCTTTTTTCTTCCAAAGTGCTCCGGGAGACCTAGATATTTCCCAATTCCTCCCTCATTAGAAATACCAAGTGATCTTTTCACCCTTTGTTTCACCTCAAGGGGGTCTTGGAGGAGAAAGTTATACCTGATTTGGCAGCATTAATGCATTGCCCCGAGGCATCCTCATATCTCTTAAGGATAGATAAGAGAGTTTCACAACTTTTGACACTTGTTTTACTAAAAAACATAGTATCATCCGCGAAGAGAAGGTGGTTTATCAATGGGTTTTTTTTGGCTACTCTAACTCCCGGGAGAGTTCCCTTGCTTTGAGCATTCCGACATAAACCGGAGAGGACCTCGGTACAAAGAATAAAGAGGTAAGGGGATAGAGGGTCACCCTGACGGAGCCCTCGGGACGGAGTAACACAGCCTTGGGGAGCACCATTAATTAAAAACGAGTAAGACACCGAAGATACACATTCAAGAATCCAACCCGTCCACATGTCATGGAAACCAAATCTAGTCAAGACCGCCCGAAGGAAACACCATTCGATTCTATCATAGGCCTTACTTATGTCCATCTTAATCGCCATTGCAAAATGCTTTTTGGCTCCTGAAACTCTTAGAAAATGCAAGACCTCATGAGTAATAAGCACATTATCGGAGATATCTCTACCCGGAACAAAAGCCGATTGATGGGAGGAGATGAGGTTTGGTAGGAGGGGCTGTAGTCTCTTGGACAAGATCTTGGCGATAATCTTATAGTGAGCACTACACAAGGCGATCGGTCTATAGTCCTCTACTCTTTTTGCCCCCGTCTTTTTTGGCGAACACTACACAAGGCGATCGGTCTATAGTGAACACTACACATGAGTTTCAGTATGCCTAAGATGCAACTGGCCCCTTTCAAAGAAGTAGAGAACTTCCTTGATCACGTCTGTTGCAATAATGTCCCAATAAGAGTGGTAGAATCCAGCCGAGAAACCATCCGGACCCGGTGCCTTATCCGGGTGGATATCAAACACCACTTTTTTAATCACCATATTTGATGGAACCCGGATCAACCTCTCGTTCATGGCTGATGTAATCTGCGGCTGGATTGCTTCATCCACAACTTGGAGTTGAGACAGTCTTTTTGTGGCATGATGGCTTTTTGTTCTGCTTTGGGATAGTTTTTCTCGCCAAAAACTGGCAGAAGAGGCCCTAGGGGATAGCTGGATTCTAGCGCCCTGTCTGTGATGATGAGTCAGGTGGGGGGGGGGGAGGTCTTGGCCTAGACAGATCCCTAGCTCTTCCACTAGCTTTGTGATAATGTTTCGGGTCCACTATCTCTTAACACGTTCCTTCGATCATCCTTTCTAACTAGTAGTCTTCGAGGAGATTCAAACTGAGATGGGTATTGCCGACGTCTGGGAAGGGAAAAGCGCCTCTCATCTTTCCGCCTTTTAGGAGGAACGCCAGAAGGAATGCTAGAATCAAGTTTCCTCTTCCTTTCATCGATTCTCTGGAGTGTGTTTCTTTGGTTAATCCTCGAGTCATCTTCGCCAGATACATGCTGAATTCTCCTTTTGCTACAATCTCGCTCTTCATGAGACAGAGAGAGGCAGAGAAAACAGTGTTTCTCCAATCTTTCATACCCCAATACTACCAAAGTAATATCACCCGAGGGGAGGACTATTGGTACTGAATTCTCCAAAGGGCCCAGAGCATTTATGTGGACTCTTATACGCACTTTCTCAGTATCTACTGCCTCAACATCTCCCACATCCGACCCTATGGCATTGAGAGCTTTCTCTGTCCAGTAATGCTGCGGAACTCCTTGGAGTTGAATCCAGAATAGGATGTTAGATGGGAAAGTCTCTGAGATGATTGGTTCCCAACGTTGGAGGATAAACATCCACTTCTTGAAATGGAACGGGGACCAACTGAGAACTAGCTGTAAGTCCTCCTCAGACTTGAAGGTAAACTGAAACTTCCCTTGTCCCAGGTCACGTCCAGAGACTCTATTCCCCAAGTTCCAGAATTGTAGCATGTAGTGAACCAGCGCCTTAGGGTATTGGACACGGGGGTTTGTCACACGCCCAACCAGAGTGAGACGATTTTTCCTAATGAGATCATCATTATCGCATTCCGGTATGCGAAAAGGGGAGCGAACCGAGGATCTAAGGCTGGGGCCACTAGAGGTGGCGATTCCTTTCCCTTTATCGTGACGAGAGTAACGGGCTGCCATAAGCGCAGTGTGGTGAAGAGGTAGATCCAAGGTAGAGATGGAAGGTAGAGTCTGCACCTGAAACCAAAGAGAACCAAACCTCACAAGCAGTATTCACTTAAAAACTAACGAGCCCAGGTCAGGCCAGACACGAGACACCAGACAGAGGAGGAGTAAGAAGCCTTAGCGACACTTCTATTTCTCAGAGTGAACAAACGTAATCCCGACGATAACAAAGCAGAGCTTACTAATCTGCACAAAGCAGTACTTTCTCCAGAACAGAGCACGAAGGACTGACCCTAACCGAGGGTACTTTTCTCTTCAGGACAGCCCCGAGTCCACCTTCTCAAGCACAGAGTCTTCCTGCGGCACTAATGGAGAGGAAAGCGAAGGAAAAGGTTGTCCAGAGGCCTCTCCGGCCGGCCATTATAGGAAGGAAATGCAGGAAAATTACCTTATTTAGCTAAAAGAAGTAGGTAAGATCTACTTTTTTAAACTAAAGAAGCTTCTTTTGGGTGCATTGGGACTCGGGCCAGAGAGAGTTTTTTTGCTTATACCTTTGACCTACCACCTTTATGTTTTTAAGACATAAAATTCTTGTTAGTGGAAGCTTGATCTTTAGGAAAATCAAATTCTTCACTTGACCTCTTGGAAGAAGGTGTTGTTGACTCAGAAACATCTTGCCTACTTGTTAGTAGTAGAGTAACCTATGGAATAACATACATGTAGTTTAGGTTGTTTCCTTTTTTGCTATATGATTAATGGTTCAGTATATGGAAGTTTTAATCTATATTAACAATGTGAAATTTATACCTGATCACCAGTACTATCATCATGGGAATTATCACCACCATGAGAGTCATCCAAGTTGTCATAATTGTCTGGAGCATATTTTGAGTGAACACTTGAGACCTTGTAGATTTCAACGTCATTCCAGAGATCATCTTGCTAATATGAAGAACTCTTACTTGGATTTTCCACGAAGTTTTGTATGGCTTGATCCCTCAGAGAAAAGCAAAAGAGGAAGACATGGTAAGGTTTGTTTGGTTGCTATGTTGTGTGGATTGTGTGACGTTTAGCTCTTATATATAGATGCATCGAGAGGATTTCTCTTAGGGTTCAAACTTGGAAGAGAAGAAGCCAATTTTTTATTAGCTATGACATAATTGGGAAATTAGATTGATTAGGAATTAGTTACGGATCGTGAACTTATTGCAGATATACTGTTTTTGGTATGATTGACTCTAATTGATAGTTTTTGTGAAATTATATTATCAGAATTTAATTAAAATTGCCTATTTTGAAGAGATCCGACTTTGTAACAGGTATAAAAGAGAAGAATATTCTCTCTGTTTCAGCGACAATTACTCTGTGTCAATATGCTGTTTAATTTGTATGCTTTTCATAAATGTCGTAAACCCAGTTCCTTCTTTTTTAGTTAGTGGGCTTTCATTAAACATATGAAATAAATTGAATTATATTAGAATGTTTAAATGTTGAAGCAGGCCTAATTGAAGACCCAGATTTGTGCCGCCCAAATAAGGATCCGAGATCGTTGGAAAAACACGCGGATCTTCTAATAAAGAGGTTCGAATGTGTTGGAAAATTTCTAATGCCATTTTTGCCCATAATTGATTTCATAATTCTTTCTCCTTTGATTGAAATTGAAAATCAATTTCAGTTTTTAAAGGACATTTTTGTACAATTTTCAATTTGTATTTCTCTTTTAATTATAAGAAGATCAAAGTAATGATTCTGTAAGATTTTATCATTAAACTTTAGGTGATTCCAAGAATATTTTATAACGCAGATTAGACAAATCTGATTCCAAGTCTCAAGTCTCAACTCATCCCGATCCCTTCCACAAGTCTCATGTTTAGGTTTGTTTTTGTGAATCCTAGCACGTTTGATTACGTATGTATATTAACAGTATCTATGTTTTTGAGAATAAGCTGGCAACATCAACATGCATGTACGTAGAACAAGTCAATTCTCTGCAATTATATGAAACAATACAACTGGCAACAAAGAGAAAGGAATTAGTGAGAAGAAAGATTACAAGATTCATGATCACAAGCCTGAAAGTACATTGGGAATAAATCATGAAAACTATATTACAAAGACCAAACTAGAATACTTGAGCTGAAGCTTGTAAAAAAGATGTATTCTTACGCCAATGTTGAAAGAGATTTGTTGATGTTGTTGTTGCTGCTTTAAGCAAGAGATGTGACGAGTGGTCACAGTGGAGAAGGGTTTTTGGGCCAGGAACTGTCATCGGAAATTTCGGCAAGGAGAGCTCTTCCAGTTTTGAGGAGTTGCAGTTTATCGATCTTCCAGTCTATGGTTAGTTTTTTTCTTCTTCTGAAATCTTTTAAAATTCTACCTCATAGGGTGAGATTTTATTAGTCATATTTTTCAACTGAAAAATAGAAAAAAAGTCTTCTAGAATCATTCAAAGTAGCATTTTTTAAAAAAGTTGTGATCTTTTGAATAACGGTGAATTTCAAGTAAGTTTTATAAATCATCAATTGAATAACAAGAGAATTTAAATTATTTTAAATGATTTTACATAAATTCCAAGTTGAATACATAGAATTTTAAAAGACTTTTAAAAATCATTAATTGAATAACAAGTGATTTTAAAAATACTCTAAAGTCTTCTAAAATATCAAGCTTAATACCCCCTCTAAACCTCTAAATTTATATTATTAAAGGAGTAGTCGAAAGTGCTCACATTCAATCTCACAAAAATATTACTAAGTTACCCTTAATGAAAAATACCCCTAATTGTAATCTTTTCATTAATCCTTAATTAATTAAAAAAATATATTAAAATCGGCTCTTTGCAAGACTAAATCGAAAAATTTGGTCAGATTGGGTTACGGTTTTACCCTTAATGAAAAAATACCCCTGACTTAAAAGTTTTGGTTAGCTCTTATTTAATCTAAACCTAACAATAAAAATTGGAAATTTGTAACCTAAAATCGGAACTTCTGTAGCTAAAGCCGAAAATTTAAATTTAGGGTTTAGAGGAAACATGCTTACGTAATAAAGCCCGTTTAAAAAAAAAATTTAAAAAACACGACCTAAGTTGAAACCCTAATAAAAAGTGTCGTTTACTTTTATAAATACTAGGGTTTCTATGCTCTCTCCATAACTAAAAAAAAAAGTAGATCTTTAGATATCTATCATGTTCGTATAATTATTCTTTCATACTGAACTTTGTTCTTCCTTTTACTCATCATCCTCTAATTTCTGTTTTCCTGTTCGTGTAGTGGTTGTTTGGAAGGTAATGACAAAGAATACGACACCTTTGTCTATGGTTACATCACCTTTTAGTTTAGGTATTGTATTTTTTGTTTAAATTTTAGATTGATTATTTAGTAAAATGTTTTATTTAATTGTTATATTGGTTGTTTTGTTGTAGAGAATATGTTACATTGCTATCTACAAATTCAAGATCTAAATTCCAAAGTTGGATGGAAAGCAATTCGATAGATGCTGATCCAAGGAAGTACAAATATGAAGAATTTTCAAGAGGATTTGTTTGGTGTACTCAAGATAATCAGTGGAAGCAAAGGTCCCAAAAAAAAGAAAAATAAAACTATAATTCATTCGGATTTGATGATCCTTATAATTGTATTTTAATGTTTTATGATGCATCTTCAATTTTTCGGAAAAATAATGTTGAGCTGTTTTTTACCTATTAGCGTCTAAAATTTTTAGTTTAATAAAATTCGCTTTTTACAATCCTAATTAAATTAAATCTGAAGCATAGACATCATCAGCTAACCCTATATTCAAATATTTAATATTCTAATCTCGCTAAAGAAATTTGCGTCGATTAATCTCTGTAACATAATTTCGCTAAATAATAATTTCATATTGTAAAATTAAAAAATTATATTCTATATTATAATTCTGCTATATTAAAACTAATTAAATTTAATTTAATAAGAAAGAGTTTTTAGGGTTTATATTTAGTACATAAACCAAAATAAATCAAAATAAAAAAAACAATATATACATATTATTATTGAATTTTTATAAACAGACGATATTACTGAATTGTTAATATAAAATCGTTGCCTAATAAAGTTAAAGAAAATATTTTAATAGCATTGATTATATCTTCTAGATGGACACTAAGTTTGTACCATAATAATTAAACATTGGTTTAAAACTATGAAAAATTGACGATGGAATGTAAATATTAACGGTTAGTTTATAAAATATGATAAGGATAAAGATAGCTATCTTGATTAGCCTACATAAGTTTACCCTCGGAAATAAAAATTATTTATGTAAACTATCTTGATTAGCCTACATAAGTTTCCTTTCCGTATGAGGCGTCGCCAATTTCCTGTAGCTCTTGCATATGCAATTACTATTAACAAAAGCCAAGGTCAAACGTTGGAATACGTTGGATTGTTTTTACCAAAGCCAGTCTTTACACATGGACAACTATATGTTGCACTATCTAGAGTGACGACGAGAAAAAGATTGAAGATTTTGATTACGAATGAAGATGGGGCATGTCAAAACAAGACCCTTAACGTAGTTTTTATAGAAGTTTTTGATAACATTTAGTTACATATCAAGTTGTTGCATCTCCAGTTTTACGTGCTTTTTTTTCATGCAAGAATAAGTATTATCATGCATCCACTTTTTTGGTTGCACTCTTGAATAATTTCGCTTTGTATAGTTAATCTTTTCAATTGTTAATCGAATAAACCTAATGTATTTTCTAAATAAATTCTCTAATACTTATAGTCGTTATTAAAAAAAATGCATTACAACTAAAGAATTAGATTGAAGGTGTAAAAGTTTCTTTATAATTAGCAAATAGAGTATGATAATTTTAAAATATATGAAGATGTAATTTCGAAAGTTTTAATAGTAGTTTACATTGTTGTTTTTTTTAATTGATACTTTGATAAACTGTAAAAAACACTTGGATTTCTTTTTTAAAGTTTCACGTGTTTACCTTTCCATGCACGAATAAGCATTACCATGCATCCTCTTAAGATGTTTGTTTTATTTCCAATCTTGAATAAGAATGCTATTGTATTTATTTTGTTGTTGTTTAAAATTTTAAATCTAACAAACTATTGGTTTTTTATTTTTTAAAATGAGAGTTAATCAAATTACTAATCTTTTAGATAATTTAAAAGTGTTAGTCCATTAACCGATCAATTTTTTTTGAAACACAAAAGCTTAGATTTCTTACTCAATGTTTGCCGCATACAATGAGAGAACTTGTTTAGCTAGGGAGTCGGCCTCAGCATTACAAGAACGAGGAATATAGCAACAAGAGAAAGAGGAAAAGGATAAAACCATGCGCTGGATATCCGCTAAGACACCAAAAACTTCAGGGAGTGATTGTGACTAGTTGATAGCTTGAACCAAGCATCGACCGTTTGATTCTATGCGAATGTGCGAGAGATTCAAATCCAACGCCATCGTAACAACAGCTCGAATAGCGAGACATTCCGCCATAAGAGGGGAGGAAACATTAAGGGCCAGAGCTGATCTACACACCGACTCCTCAGGATGTTGTGTGATCAGAACCCAACCCAATCCGGCAGCCTTGAGATCTTGGCGCCAAGCCGCATCTGTTCTAAGGAGTTTTTCTCCCACCTGCAAAAGAACAGGCAATGAGCAACCAGCACCAGTAGAGGGAACCTTTGGAGGGGAACCAAACTTTGTGCTAGTTGCCACTCTCTGGCATCTTGAATGGATTTTAGCACCACTTCTGCCGGGGAGAAAAGCCTCGAGTTAAAGATCTTCTGGTTTCTGGCCAACCAGATATTCCAACATAACCAAGGAAATAGAGGAGCATGCGACAGACCCACATGGGGAAGGCAGACCTGCTTGTTCCCTTGCATAATACCAGTTTTAATCTGGTGAAAATTCCCTGTCAAGAACTGGGCAGCAAAAGGAGCCTGCTCCCAAATTTTCAGAGCAAAAGGACACTTAAACAAAAGATGTTCCAGAGACTCAAAAACGTTACAATGACAGCAAGAGGGATCCACATCAAGTGTCCTGGCCTGTTGTAAGGCGCCAGTAGGGAGAGCTCCATTGGAAGCTTTCCAGAGAAACATTTTCACCTTTTCAGAGACTAAAAGATTCCAAACTTCTGGGTACCATTTGAATTCCGGATGGAGATTAGGCCGTGGGTGCTTGTCAAGGGTTTCTCTAGCCACATGATATCCAAACTTTGCGGTATACACTCCTTTGGAATCGTGAATCCAGATCATCTTATCCTTGATTCCCAATCTACTTGGCTTAATACCCAGAATTTCATCTCTAAGAAGAGGAAAGAGCTCTGAGACAAGGTCTTCATCCCATTCCATAGAATTCTCCTGAAAAAGATCCTTGATCTTTAGGGAAGACGACGCTTTTGTCGCTAGACCAATTGGTTGAATAACTTTAGGAGATGGGATCCACGCATCCTCCCAGATATTAACCTCTTCACCAGTGCCTATAGCCCAGCCCAAAAATTGCCATGAAGCAAATCTCTGCCTCTGAGAATACTCCGCCATCCGTGGGAGGCCGAGCTCAAACATGTGACCTGTAAAAAACCAGACTTGCCACAGTATTTACCCAAAAGGATTGTAATAAGAAGGCTTGAGGAAGACTGGATCAATCTCCATCCTAATTTTGCTAGGAGGGCATCATTGAAGCTTTGGATGTCTCTAAATCCCAAACCACCTTCTTGTTTAGATCTTGTCATGCGGTCCCAAGCAATCCAGTTCATCTTCCTTTTCTGGGGGTTAGCGTCCCACCAGAATCGAGTGAGAGCCGACAAGAAGGCTTGAGGGAGACTGGCAAAGAGAAGCATGTCATAGCATACGTCGGCATGCAAGCTAAAACGCTTTTAAGCATCACTAGCTTCCCTGCTGCAGATAGGAATCGGTTAGACCAACTCAAAGACTTCTGTCTAACTCGATCCACAATGGAGGAGAAAAGATCTCTCTTTTTTCTTCCAAAGAGCTCTGGGAGGTCGAGGTATTTACCAACACCTCCTTCTCTGGTGATGTAAAGAAGCTCTTTCAGCTTTTGTCTCTTGAGGGGAGGCGTCTTGTTGGAGAAAGAGATGGCTGACTTTTTTACATTAATCAGTTGTCTCGAAGCTGCCTCATAACAACTGAGAATTTCTTTAAACTCCTTCCCAGCTTGTTCATTTGCCTTGCAAAAGAACATTATGTCATCCGCGAACAGCAAATGGTTAATCCTCGGGCTGCCCTTTGAAACTTTGATCCCTAGTAATCTTTTTTGTTCCTCAGAGTTCTTACATAAACCTGAGAGAACTTCGCTGCTTAAGATAAAGAGATACGGGGACAGCGGGTCTCCTTGTCTAATACCTCGAGACGGAAAAACTGAACCCATGGAGCTTCCATTAACCAAAAAGGCATAAGAAACTGAAGTAACACATTGCATTATCCAATTCACCCATTTAGCATGGAAACCAAGCCTCATGAGAATCGCTTGGATAAACCTCCACTCTAATCTGTCATAGGCCTTGGACATGTCAGTCTTAACTACCATGAAGCAGTTCTTCTTAGCTCCCGATCTTTTCAAATAATGGAGGAATTCGTGAGTTATCAGAACATTATCGGAGATAGCTCGTCCCGGGACAAAAGCCGACTGGTTTTCAGAGACTAGTCACTCCATCACTGGCTGAAGCCTTCTAGACAGCAATTTGGAAATGGTCTTGTAAAAGACATTACACAACGCTATTGGTCTGTAGTCAGCAACCTTTTTTGGACCTTGGCCTTTGGGGATCAACCTAATATGAGTGACATTCTTGGAATCCGGCATAAGACCAGTTCTGAAAAATTCTTGGATTTCTGCGATTAGGGATGGTCCCACCGTGGACCAATTGGCTTGGAAGAAGCTAGCAGAGAATCCATCTAGGCCTGGGGCTTTATCTGGGTGAATAGCAAGCATAGCATTCTTTATCTCAATCGCTAAAGGATCCGCAATAAGCACTTCATTAACTTCTGTCGAGACTTTTGGAGATAAGGCTGCTTCAACTATTTCATTCATCCTTTTTTCATCAAACTCACCTGACGAAGAAAAGAGAGATTGGAAATATTGAGATATAACTTCAGCTATCTGCTCATCCTCAAAGACTGCTACTCCTTCAGAATTTTCTAGAATAGAGAAATTATTGAGATCCTTTCTTCCTTTAGTAACATCATGGAAAAACCCGGTGTTCTTGTCTCCCAAACAGAGCCACAAGTTGCGACTTCTTTGTTTCCAGAACTCCTCTTCAGCTTTATAAGCCTTACTAAGCTTCAAATTGATTTCAGCCAGCCTTTCCTCAATTGACGAAGGACTTACCATTGCCTTCTCAAGATCTTCCTGGAGCTTAAGTATTTCCTTCTGGCTATTATCAAACTTCTCCTTACTCCATCTCACGATGGCCTTCCTGCATTCAATGATCCTATTTTGAACTGAAAGAGAGAGATCTATACACCAAACTGTTTTAACAAGGTCTTGAATCTCTGGATTATCTCGGAGTCTTCTGTCAAAACGAAACATCCCACGGCGCCTTTTCTTAACTTTTGAGAAATAGATGACTAATGGTCTGTGATCGGACCCTTCAAACCGCAGGTACTCACTCCTCCCGGAAGGAAACATATCTGACCAAGAGATATTAGCCACGGCCCTATCTATCCGACACTTCACCACATGGGAGTGCCTAACCCCACGCCAGGACAGAGCCTCTCTAGAGTGCTTCACATCAAAGAGATCACATTGAGAGAGGAAAGATCTGAAATCCACAAAACTACCTTCCGCTCTTGGAGGGCCTCCCACTTTTTCTGAGTTATCCACTATATCATTAAATTCACCAGCCAACAACCAAGAACCATCTCTGGAATTGGATAACTCCTTGAGCTGATTCCAAACCGGTTTTCTTTTGGCCTGATCTGGTTCACCATAGACAAAAGAAACAAAAAAATTCTTTCCTTTAATTGAAATTTCTGAGTCAATGGAATTTTTACAAGAAGAGATGACAGAGAGATCAATCTCTTGTTTCCAAAAAAGAGCTAGTCCACCCCCTCCATGTCCCTCAGGGGAGATAAGCTTATTATGAGGAAAATCAAAACATTCAAAAGTCTTTAAGACCACTTCATCAACATTCTTGGTCTCCATGAGGAAGATTATATCAGGAGTATACTTCTTCTGTATCTCCTTTAGCCGCTGGATTGTCAAGGGGTTCCTCAGCCCTTGACAATTCCAGCACACCACTTTTACGTACTGCTGGTTGGGTTGGTCCAAAAATCCGAGGGACCAGCAGTTGCAGGAAGTGAACCCGAGCCCCTGAGACGTCTTGGCAGAGGGGCTGACGACGGGGCAGCTTAGTGAGACCGATTACTTGCAGCAGGAGCAGATGTGAGCCCTCACTGGGCCCAACAGTCTCTAGTGTGGTCTCCATGATCAATCTTCTTCTTGGGGAAGAAATAGGCTGTGCATTGAGGATCCTTCTTTTTTTGATTGCCCCTGCAAGGGGAACTCTGGGGCTTGGTTGGGATTTTGGTTGTGCTTTCTTCTAACCCGGGGGTCTTCCCACCTTTTTCTTTCCCAAGACTCTCTTTTTTGCCAAAGGTGGTAGAGAGGGAATATCATTAGTAGGTCCAAGTCGCAGCACAGCCGGGACCCTTTCCTGACTCAAGGTCTTATCAGAAGAGTTACTAAGAGAGATTGGTGCCTGAGGGACACGAGCAGAACGGACCATAAGCTCAGCAGTTTCCTCAAATTGTCTTTCAGCTTCTGCCATCCTGACACGTTCTCTTCTGGCTGCACTTTCCGTAGGGTCAGGAACATTAGCATATTGAACCATAACTTCCCGAAGTTCCCCTAGCGCATCATCCATAGCTTGAGGGGGAATAGCTTGAGAAAAGTCACCTTCTATGGTGGGATAAACCCGATCATAATCCCTTTTAGAAGTACCAAGGGGCGAAGTCTCTATAAGGGGATTAGAGTGTCTACTAGTGTGACTATCTTCGTTGTGGGAAGAACCTTCTTGATGCCTTGATAAGTGAGGGGATGATCTTCTGCTATAATGATTCTTGTTTCTTTGGTAGGCCTGGTCTGCCTGACCTTGTTGATGGTAGCTGCGGGAGGGGCCATCAAAGTTATGATCTCTGGTCTTATGGTGGTAATCTCTTTGACCATGATGCTGTCGATTCTCGCCTTGAAATCTGGAGCCAGAGTAGGATCTATCAGTGTTGCGAAACAGAGCTGGATCCATTCGAATGTGGATCACGGCCAACAGACTGGTGTCGCCGGTTAGAAAGCTGTCTCCTAAGATCTTTCTGTTCCGGAGAGGAATGTCGGGAGCGAGGAGGACTTGAAGCTTCCTTAGTCTTCAACGCTGAATTATCTGGGCACTCTTTCACCTCATGGGACAAGCGGTGACACAGAGTGCAACAACCCTCAAGCTTGAGATAAATCAAGTCTGCCAGGACTTCATCTCCATCCGCAAACTCCACAATTGTTTGCTTAATCAGTGGCTTCAATCCATCTTCAATGACTCTCATGCGAGCATAAGTTTCAGTAATTTCCACCTTAACCAGTTCTCCAACTCCCTGAGACACGCTGGCTAAGGTTTCTTTTGTCCAGAGATGGACCGGAATCCCCTGGACCATAATCCAAAAAGGAATGTTTGACGGAAAGTCGCGAGCAGTGGTAGGTTCCGAGCGCTGGAGGATCACCATGAACTTGGAGAAGTGGTATGGCTGATTTTCTAGGACCTGAAGCAGATCTTGCTCACAAGAGAATTGGAATTTGAACAACCCTTGACCCAAGTCGGCACCAACTGGCTGAGAGGAGGACTTCCACAGGTCAGAGAGAAAAGGGATCAAAGAACACACCCGTTGAACAGAGGGGTTAGTTACCCGACCAATAATTGTGAGGGAGTGCTTTTGTCGGAGCTCAGAATTGTCAAAAGCGGGGACTTTAACTCGCGGGATGCTAGGACGGTGGGACGACTGCGGCACTAGCTTGCCTTTTCCTTCATAGGGCTGGCCTCGAGACATCGTCGATAAGTAGGAATCATTGTAGAACTCGGGAGAGAGAAATGAAAAGGTTCTTCACCCGTCGGTGAAAAGAATCTTCGATAGAGCTTAGATCTACCGAGAAGGGTAGAACAGATGGGCTCTAAAAATCAAATGAGAGGACAAACACGATGTAGACGACGAGTCTAAACTCCTTGCTTCAAGACTCCAGTGGCACGCCTTAAGTACCCAGCAGAAACCAGCAGCAGCGGCGGTGAAGATTCATCGGAAAAGCTCGATCTAGATCTAGATCTGAAAATTCAAAAGTGTCTCAAACGATCAATTTAATGTAGGGAATATATTTGGAAATTCGATTAGTGTTAAAAAATCTTTAAGGTACCAATTTATCAAAAATAACCAACATTAATCAAATCTAATTTATTATTTATGATTTGAATACAAAAAACTAATTTCACACGAAATAATAATTTTATACAGAAAGAGAAAAACTAATCTTAATTGAAAACAGAAACGACGCACTATTTCGATTTATGATTATATATATTGTTTCATTAATAGACTTTTCATCTTCTCCCAACTGTGAATCTATTTGGCAATAGTGAAACCGATAAAACTCTTAAACACGAAGTCTCTTCTTCTACACTTTTCTTCAAAGAAAATCACGATATTCTACACGGCGTTTCAAAATGCGAAGAGATTGCATAGCCAATTTGAATCCGTCGACGACTGATTGGAACATAGACGTGAATATTTTGAGTATTGCTTACAGGAGAGATTTCATGACGAAAAGGGTTTTAATCCTTGCTGATCAAAGGGTAATTATCTATCCTATTTACATATAGCATTCGTTTGTAACTTACATATAGTCATTGAATCTATTAGTTGAATGGTTTACATATAGCAATTTAAGCAATACTTGATTATTGTGGTCATGGTTGGACATAACGTTCTAAGTAGATGAATTCTAAATGTAATTGTGCTAAACTCAATTCTTAAGAACTCTATAACATATTAATCACTAGAACTGCTTATTATGTTATATTGATTGATTTAGATATAACAATTGAAGAAATACTAAATTCTTATTGTAGGGTGATCGTATTGAGGCTTCTATATTCTGCAAGAATTTCAAACACTCTGTACCTAATCATATCTACGATGGGGAATGGTATAACATTTGAGATTTCAAGGTCATCAAGCCAGTCTTGCCAGAACGGAAGACCAGCCATCAGTACCAGATAAAGTTTCTTGAGGAGACAGAGATGATGATCCTAGAAACTCTGTCCACCAGAATTTACTACCGGTTTGAAAATTTTAGTCATGTCTTCAAAGGAGTCATCCCATTCAATAATTTGTATGGTAAGTTTGCTTTTATTTTACAGCATGTTGTAAAAAGTTTAGTATGTTTAAAATAATAAATTTTAACAAAAGTTTGTCTTCTTGCGAGTCATGCTAGATTTCTACGGTTCTGTTATTTATGTTGGTCCTTTGAAAGATGGATGAGTATGGTAATACTGATGGTGTCAATTCTCTGGTTTTCAAGCTTATTAATGGAAGGTAACTTACTAAACATTGCTAAACTTATGTTCAATCTATGGTGAATTGTTTGCTTTTATCTCGGCATACTTACAGAGTATATTCTGTTGCAGAAATGAAAATATCTTCTGTCATTTAAGAGGAGACAGTGCTAGCAAGTTCTTAACTGAATGGATATCATAGGGATACAATACCACATACAAAGTACACCCAGTCTTTTGTGTACTCAGATTTTGGAGATTGTCATCCTTTCAAGGTAACCACTTAATTTAACTCTATGCATATGATTTGGACATTATTCTATAGCACGGATTAAGAAATAGAACTCTATTCTTTCTTCATTATACATTTTAGGAAAGACGTGTATTACCAATGATGCTGAACATGATGGTGGATTTTCAAGGATAATTTTAAATCCAAATAATCCTGGACTTCAACATCACAGAACAAGGTGATTTCTTACATACTGTCCATAGCCAATATTTTTTAATAAGTTGCTTCTCATATATAGAATCTTACCAATGTAAAATTTTAATTTTTGTAGCTCTGAGTTTGCTGCATCATACCATTTCAACAAATCTTCTAACCAGGGAGTAGAAGAGACGATCCTTGCAACATTAGCTTAGAAGTAATCTGTCGGTTGGATCATTTTTTGATTAGTTGTAACTTATTTTCATAACTTCATGGAAAAATTATTGTACCAGTTCCATTTTTTCCCTAAACGGATGTTCTAAATATTACTTTATATGTAATAATGTAAGTATGTTGTTTTTGTTTTTATATCAAGTTTTGGTTTAACAATATATAAATTTTGGTCTATTGCTTGATATATAAACATTTATCTTTACATTGATGGTCTTTAAATACTGGGCCAAAGTTATTTTTATTATCATTTTCGGTTTGATAATTACGTAAATCTTGATCATGCTATAGTATTCATATTATCTTCAAAATTATAATACAATTGGTTCATGTTGACGGAGTCAAAAATTTGGAATAAAAGGGAACCAAATTATATCCATAATAGGCAAGGACTTATTTTTGAGATGATTTCTCCTTAAAAACATCATTGGATATTTATGAATGCCAATTGTCGAAGAAATATCTCGGATGGTCAAAGGTTATCGATCTGTCGGTAGCCGGACCACCCATCTGGACGAGGAAAACTTAGGTGCTTGACAAACTTTCGGAAAATCGAGTATTGATGCGAATCTTTGTCGATAGGTTCTCCTTAAAACCAGAATAGAAAAGTTATGAATGATGATAGTCGAAGAAATGTCTCGGACGGTCAAAGGTTATCGATCAGTCGGTAGCTGGACCACCCATCCGGACGAGGAAGTCCTCGACAAAGTTTTGGAATGTGCCGTATTGATGCGAATGTTTTTCGACGGATTCTCCTTAAAACCATCATAGAAGAGTTCTAGATGTCGATAGTCGACGATATCTCTCGAACGGTCGAACCTTATCGATCACCCTGTAGCTGGTCGACCCATGGACGAGAAAATTTTGGTGTCGTCGACCAAGTTTCGTAAAGTACCGTACTGATGGGAAATTTTTCGATGGATACTCCTTAAAATTATCATAGAAGAGTTCTAGATGTAGATAGTCGAAGAATTGTCTCGAACAGTCGAATCGTATCGATTACCCTGTAGCCGGTCGACCCATCCAGACGATAAAAACTTGGGGTCCTCGACCAAGTTTCGTAAAGTCCCGTATTGATGCGAATATTTTTCGATAGATTCTCCTTAAAACTATCATAGAAGAGTTTGAATGCAGGAAGTTGAAGAAATGTCTTGACCGGTCAAAGTTTATCGATTACTCGGTTGCCGGTCGACCCATCTAGACGAGTAAAAATTGAGGTCCTCGACCAAGTTTCGAAAGTCCCGTATTGATGCCAATTTTTTTGATAGATTCTCCATAAAACCATCATAGAAGAGTCGAGGAAATGCGTCGAACGGTCGAGCTTATCGATCATCCTTATGAAACATGTAAAGTTTTATCCAATAGTGTCGATTTCGTAACATTTAAATTATTTCATTCATTATAGTTACCTAATAGTCTAAATATGGCAATTTTTTTGTTAGTCAAATTATGGACAGAATACATCAAAATTTATCTTTCAAATTCCAACAAACACATGAATTGATATTCTCATTAATTTCCTATTTGTTATTCGAAATGTTAATATCAATTCGTCTTCAAAATATAACGGAAACGGTATATATCTATCTTGTGAACCGCGGCGAAGTGCGGGTTATTTCCCTAGTTACGATTATTTAGACAACCTCTAAATTAATGATTCAAAACATTTATTTTTCACAATCTAGGATGGCGACGGCGGCGATTTGTTTCAAGGGGTAAGAGATGGCTTTTTTGTGGTTTGTTTTAAGTTTCTATGGGGTCTGCGTTGATTGCTTTTGGTTATGGTTGGTCTCAATCTCCGAGTTGAGGAACTGCGGGATTCGATTTACGGTTATTGATTGGAGATATTGGGGAAGGATTGGAAAATCATTTGAGATCGGGTTTCATATTTGTTCCAATGATTCTACTCGGGATTCTTTGGGGATCTGGTTATCCATAGGTGGCAGCTGGAATCGGTTTTGGCAATGTCATCTAGTGATGGGATTTCAAGATTATCTGGTCCATCTTCCGGATCGCGAGAGAAAGCGAGTTATTTTGTTTTAGGAAATGAGAATCCATCTTTACGCAGACGCCAATTGATACAAGACTCGGTGGTGAGCTTGTATTAGGATAGAGATGACGGCTTCACAAGATGGCGGTCGCTTCTCTCTTGTGAAGGAAAGATGGTCGCTGATGTAGATTTGACACGATGGCAGTCGCTTCTCTCGTGTGGGATCGAATGAAGGGATGTCATTGGTCTCTGATACAGTACACGATCTTAGCCTTGTGAAATCACACACACAAGACAAGAACAAGCTTATTCTCTTAAGAACACTTAAAGAGAAGAAGTGAAGGAAGTTCGGTTCTTTATTGATAATCAATGGTAAAAATCATACAACTGCTGCAGGGGGACTTTATAAGAGTCATTCAGCTAGCCCTAGGGCCAAAAATAAATGCAAAAAAAAATACAAAAGGAAACAAATAAAAAGCAAACACAAAACCCATTATTTTTGGAAAGAAGATGACAAAATAAAGAAACTAATTGTGCACAGTTAAACTCACTTGAAGGGCACGTATTTTAACTGTTGTTGGGGCTTAGTGGACCTGCAAATATCGAAAATACTGAATACAACTTACATGGATGCGATCTAGGCCCAATAGCTGTTCTCTGAACTATGTCTTGTACAACTTTAGGAGTCTTGTCAGGTGCCCGTTTGTTTGTTGGTTTCTTGAAGTAGATGGCTTCTTGGAGTTTCTCTTGGGTAGCTTGATCAGTCTCTTGAAGCTCTTCCAAGTCCTTGATGTCTTGTTCTTGATCTTCACTCTCTCGATCACTCTCAAAGGTGAAACTTGTATTGCTTGTCTCTTGTAACTCCATTGTCTTCTCTTAGATTCTAGAGGTTTCTTGACCTGTCAAAGGAGAATTCATACATGGGGAAATGGTATGTTCAAGACTCATTTGGGTGAATGCTTCAACAAGCTCTCCCTCGGCGATGGGATCATATAAGTCGTGATGGAGTAAAGGTGGTACAGACCAGTTGACGTAGTTCAGCTCTAGTGAGCTCATAATGTCTTGTACATCTAAGTTGAACCTCTTTCTAAGTTGTTTAGACTTTGAACGAGTCATGGCACTTTCCGGGACGACTGGTACAGGGTGTGGTACAAGATCTGGTACCAGATCTAGTTTAGCGGGTTGGACAGGATAATCGATGTCCGCATCATTCCCTCCCTCTTCACAAGGTTTTGCCCTCAAAACTGAATCTCCTGACCATAAGCAGACAAGTCAGCAACATTAAAAGTATGAGAAATTTTTACCTCATTAGGTAGCTCCAAACGGTAAGCATTGTCATTGATCTTCCCGAGGATCCTAAATGGACCGTCGCCTCTTGGTGATAGCTTGGATGCTCTTTGTGTTGGAAACCTCTCAGGCCTCATATGTAACCAGACCCAATCTCCTGGTTCAAATAACACTTCCTTTCTTCCCCGATCAGCTTTATGTTTGTTGTCGATGGCCTTCTTCTCTAATTTTTCTTTGGAGTTTTCATGCAAGTTCTTGATGATTTCTCGTTGTCTTAATCCATCTTGAAAAGCCTGTTCTATATGGTGTAAAGGTGCTAAATCTATGGGAGATAAAGGGTTAATTCCATACACTATCTCGAAGGGAGATAGTTTTGTAGCCGAGTGAACGGCACGATTAGAAGCAAACTCAATCAAAAGAATGCAATCAAGCCATGTAGCCATATTCCTACTAAGATTGGCTCTAAGTAAAGTTGAGAGAATTTGGTTTACCACTTCGGTTTGTCCATCCGTTTGAGGATGACAAGTTGTAGAGAATAGAAGCTTGGTACCTAACTTTCTCCAAAGTGTCTTCCAAAAGTGACTCAAGAACTTGGTGTCACGATCAGAGACTATGGTCCTCGGAATCCCATGGAGGCGCACCACTTCCTTGAAGAACAAACCGCGGTTTGAGTAGCGTCATTGGTCTTGTCACACGATTGAAGTGTGCGATCTTGGAGAACCGGTCCACGACGACAAAAAATGAATCTTTGTGTCTAATCTTAGGCAATCCTAAGAAAAAGTCCATAGAAATATCTACCAAAGGGGCGTTAGGAATAGGTAATGGTAAATATAGACCATGAGGATGTAACTTGGGACAGAAGATGACAGAGTCGGCTCCTAAGAGGAGAGTGAAGGTCCCTGGGTTTGACAATTCGTCCTTGATCAAATGTTACTCGAAAATGGTTATCGGGTGTTGTTTTAATCCTAGGAAGCAGGACACCAAGACTTTACTCTTCATGTTCCCTCGTATCTGGCAAATGGAGAATCGTGTGGTGGGAGTAGATCTAGGTTTGGGCAAGTTCCAGTTTGACTTTGAAAATGAGGAAGATATCACCAAAGTGCTTAACATGTAGTCGTTCCATTTTGATCATTCTATGGTGGCGATGGTGAGATGGCGGCCGCCAGTCGATCCGGAGTATCCTTCGGACATCACTTTTTGGATTCGTGTTCTGGGAATCCCTCTCCAATTCTGGGCAGACCTGACGTTAAGGAGCATTGGTGAGGAGTTGGGTGCGGTTGAAGAGATCGATATTCATGGTGTTCGGGTGAAGGTGACTCTTAACGGTTTAAAACCGTTATGCTTTGAAACGGAGTTAGAGTTTGATGCTGGCGTGGAGATCCTGGTGCAGCTAAGATACAAAAGGCTTTTTGGATTCTGTAGCTCATGTTTTAGTCTCTGCCATGATGAGTCGATTTGTACCAAGATGATTTTTGGTAAGGTGAATCCGTCGGGTCCGGGAAGTGATCGTCCTGGGGATGAGAGAGATCGCTGTAACATAAGTTATAAAGGTTCTGCTGAGGCTGAGCCGAGGAGGGGCTCGGATTTGGATACTAAGAAGAGAGGTTCGGACAAAGGTAAAGGGAGTGAGCATGGACATCAGGGAGAAGGGAGTAAGGTGCGATCTGGCCATTACCATGGTGAACCATCCTATTGGGCGCGACGTTACTGAAACAAGTATTTTGTGTACTCTTGGAGTTCAATTCCCCAATGCGATGTAGCATAAGAGGTTATCGGTCCAAACGGATGTATTGTAAGCAATCAGGATATGGTAGTATTAATCAAGTCAAGCCAAGTAACTGAAAGTTTGGTTTAAAGAACTCTAATGCATAAAACTTAACTACTGAAACAATAATGAAAGCAGAAAGTAAAAACAGATAATCAATTAGATAAACAAAGGGTCTTAAGGATGGGCTAATGGGGTGGTGAATCCTCTTAGTCTCTTTGGGATGCTGAACATGCTCAGATAGATCTATTCCTAGACAATGAACCACTTAACCTAATCAATCCAATCTCTTGGCAAAGATTATCAGATCTATGGCACTTCCTAATCTCAACTTTCATTGATGAAACATACTATAAATAGGCATAAAGAACAAGCTCATTAATGTCAATCTACTCTTTAGCAACCAATCTCTTGGGTAACTAAATAGATCTCTTGTCTCTTGTTCAAATGGAATGTCTAAGATCTAATCCCACATGGTTAATGCTAAGATATCATTAAGATCTCCTAATCCAGAAGGTATCTACCTAAATCTATACTTAAGCAACCCCAGAAACTAAGATTCCTCATCACCTAACCCATCCTCTAAACCCAAAAAACTACTCAGATCTGAAGTTCATCATGAAGAACACAAACCCAGAAATCATTGAATCTTTCATAACTAGATAGATAATGATCTAAAGAGCAAAATAATATAAAGAAGCAGCTCCAAATACTCAATAGATCAAAAGATATAAAGATTACAAGTTTCTGGAAATGTTTGGTGGCTACAGAGAAAAACCCTAATTAGAACTCGTTTTTGGCTTAATAACCTAAGAGGTCTATTTATACTAAAGGCAGGAAGCCTTAAAACACAAAAAGACAAATTACAAAGTCGGTTTAAAGAGAGCTCGGTCGGGTGCATGTTGGGCTCGTACGGGTTCTCTCTTGGCTCGTTCGTGTTCAGCTTCCTCCTGTGAGTCCGGATGCTTGATCGTGCTCGCTTGGTCGGGCTGCACACACTCGATCGGGTCTATGCTTTGCAGTGTCCGAGTGTGCTTGTTTTTGCTCTAAAATGCAGATGATATGCAAATCCCTATGCTAAAGATCCTAGATGCGAAATATAATGCAAAGAGACTAGAAATCCTAAAAAGTAGAGATCTAGACATGCAAATAATGCACAAAACATATGCTTAAGAGTATAAAAATATAGGGTTATCAACTCCCCCAAACTTATTCTTTGCTTGGCCTCAAACAAATTCAAAGTAGGGAGAGAGGTTTGAAGGTGGGGAGTCAGAACCAAAACTTGCTGCAAAAGAGTTTAACATCAATGTCCTAGTTCGTAATTCTAGAATGCAATTCAAAGGTTGTACTCTGAAGACTTTAGCCATTCCTATTTCAACACAAGATGTCATCAGCCATATAACCTAGACAAGCAATCAAGTCAACCATCCTTTTTAACATTCGTTAAGTAGTAACAGTGAATCCGGATGTGAATTTGAATTTAAACTCATTTGGCTAGGCAAGTAAAAGGTTTAAGAGATAAAGAGAGTCTCTTTTTGGTGAGGGTTTAATCATTTAATTGCTGGGATCTCTCTATGAACAAGATTGAGCTTTTGGGAGAATGCTAAAGGTAAGGACCAACAAATGCATACAGGAATAACATCTTGACTACCCAAAGTACCCAAGTGATATCCTAATTTTCTAAGCCCATATGATCCTATTCTACCCTTTAACTCTTTTCATCCCAATTTCCCATTTTTTTCTAAGTCTAAGGAGAGTTTCTTATGACAAAACTAGTGGATAGGGGGTTTTCTTTATAAACACTATGGTTCTCTTTCTTCTTAACACTTAAGACATCAAAGCATTTTGCTATCTTCACACTTTTCTCTCTTTCTTTTAAAAAAACCAGAACCATTTCTTTTCTATACTTTGCATTCCCCACTTATCTTTCATTAGAACCTTGAACTTTTCTGAAACTTTTTACTCTCCTAAAGACTCAACTCATTCGCTTATTCTTTTCTTTTCTTTTCTTTTCACCATCCCAACAAATCCCAAAACCCAAGTAGAATCCATCCTAGTCCTATCTGATCCGAAAGATGAAAATCAGAACTACTCAAGTCCTTATTCCTGTCGGCTCAAACCTAACACGTTCTCTTAAATCTCAATCCCAAAAAATAGGCCTTCCACTCATAATTAAAACAAAGGCTTGAAAGAAAGGTTAAGGTTTTCAGGGTGTGGTTAATTGGTCAAGGTTATGACCAGCTACTTGGATCAACAAGAGAGTGGTAAAAAGAGGGAAAGAAGATCCAAGTATGTATACAAGGTATCCATGAGTTTAAAACAAATCACAACCAGATAATTATCAATTCAAGTTAAGGTTCTTATAAGTAAAGGATGGCATCATATCAAAGCAAGCTTCAGTTTAGACTAGAATTCAAATCATGCGATCAAAGAATGGTGCGGTCTCATTTCAAGCTCAAATGAAAGAATTAAACAACTAAGAACGAGGGCATTGGTGCTAAATCTAATGAAACAGCAAGTTCCTTGGTTATAACCATAATCCCCTATGCTAATGCAATGATCCTAAATGCAACATCCCTAAAGCAATACTAATATGCAAATGCAACTATATGAACACTCTGTTTTTAAAGGATTTTCTGAAAGTTTTCAAATTTTTAGGGGTTTTTGATGCACATATATGAATGCAAGACTAGATGCTAAAAATTAGAAAACATGTCAAATGCTATCCTAAGCTCTCTTACAAACTTAAATTACACAGTCATTTGTGTAATAAAAATCTGAAGGAAGACTTAGAATCAAAAAGAAAATATAAAAATGCAAGGCTGTATTTACAAAGGTGAGGGTAATAGAATTGCCTCTTGGGTGGTCCAAACCACGAGCTCATGACGCCGAGGTTCGCTGCTATATGCTCGTCTTGGACATTGTCAGCGTCGACTGCGAGGTGATAGGTTGACACGACCGGGCGTGATGAGCCGGCCCGATCGGGTGAGGTGCTCGTGTCAGCTCCCGGTTCTCTTCTGGTTCTGAACAGACTTCTCCTTGGATCAAATGAGGCTCTGGCGGGCTAACTGGTAGGTTGGACTTGTTAGGTGTCCTGACTGATGCACTCCTACCCAAACCACTAGGCATGGCTGTAGGGGAGGTTGAGCATCCAATCTTGTTCTGAAGCTCCTTAATCTGCTCCCCCATATCCTTAACTGTTCCGGCAAGATCCTTCACAGTGTTCTTTAATGGCTTGATAGTCTTGCTTTGGAACTTGTTCCACTTCTAAAGGATGCTAATCTTTTTATGAGCTTTCTTTACCCCCCTTGACTGCCTAGAGGACTCTTCCCACTAGTCAAAATAGAAATCCTCTTCCTGTTGTTCCCTAGCAGGTTCTTCTTCTCTGATTTCAGGTGCATAGGTTTGTTGGGCTGGCTCGAAGCTAGGAGCTTGGTCTTGGACTGAGTTCGGGTCATATAATGCCGAGACGAGTGGCCAAAAGTTGATATTAGCACCCAATCTGATCTTTGTAAGCTTGGTGTTAGGCAACACCATTCTTGCTGCTCCAAGTGAAGGGTGAGTGAACTTATATAGGTAAAACCCGTTGGGACGCTCGCTATCAAGGAAGTGCGTCCTTGTCAAGGTCTCAATGCCAGTCCAGCAAGCGTTGTAGACTTTCCCCCGCAATTCAACATCACAAGCTACTAATAAGGGGGTGACTAGTCCAGCAATACTGAGCTCTCCTTGCACACCTCTCCTAACAGCCTTTAATACTCAATCCTTGCAATACATCAGCTGGTCTAACAGAACCGAGACCATGCTACCATCTGTTCTATCTCCTACTAGTTCTCTACCATCCCTAGTACTTGGCAATACACCACTCAATGCTATGTCTATGAGCTGGATCTCACTCTCATTCACTTTTCCGGTTTCCTTTCTAGCAAAAATCGTATTAGCCAAGGACTTATGGAAATACCTCACAGCTGGATTTCGGATTTGAGCGCTCTTGGATTTCGAAGAAGTGTATTCCTTCCCATCTCCAATGGTTTTCCAAACAGATTTGATCTCCTCCTTTAGCACATCTTGGCTCATCCCGCTTGCTTGTAAAAACCCATAGAGCTTTTCAACTTCCTTAAACGTGAGAGAATAGGTAGTACCTCTCACGTTGAAGGTGATGTATCCAAGGCAGTCATCCGAGTGAAACTCGGATTCATCCTCGTAGAAATGGAGCTGGAGTGAGGCTAACACGTAGCACGTCTCCTCGTCGTAGACTTCTAAATTCTTGGTCATAAATGAACCGAGCCCGCTTCTCTCGAACAGACACTCAACATCTCGTGCTATGCCCAGCTCCTTCATCGTTTGCCGGTGAGGATAGCGAGTTCCAACAAACTTTTGGCGCCTAAACATTGCATATAGCTCTTCTGGAGGGGGTAAGTTCTTGGTCTTCCTCGGTTCCACTACCCTCCTAGGCTCTATATCCACCATCAGTTCATCGACATCTTCTTCTGCAAGCCTTTTCCCCATCGAAACTTCTTCTTTGGAAATCGCCGATCGGGTGATCGGGTTCGAGCTCGGGCTTCTCTTCTCCCACTTCTGACCCGATTGTGTCCGGCTCCAGTGGCTTGGATTGTTAAGAAATTTCTTACAATTTATTCAGCGGATTGGCTGTGATGAGCTTCTCGTTGTGATCTTGAGAGGCTCTTCCTTCGGGGTTGAGGAATCTTTGAAGACATCTTTTTTTCTTGGGAATGAGAAACTCAAAACTCAAATTTAGTAGGTTAGTAACCCAGAAAATAAGAACACCAAGAACAATCTTGAAAATAATCCCAGAAAATAAGAACACAAGGTTCAATTATACAAACAAATCCAGAAAATGTGAAGAATCAAAAGCAAGATTAGCAACAAACCAAGAGAATGTTAAGAACAAAGAGCAAATGAAATCAAACCCAGAAATTTTAACAACCAAGAATCTAGAGAGAAGGAAGAGAGAATTCTAGAGAGATAAGTGAATTTTTAGCAAAATGAGAGAATGAGAGAGGTTTGGTCGAGTTTAGGGGTTATAAAGAGGGTGAGAGGGGACAAAAATTTGAAAGAGGAGCGTTTTTGGTCGGGCTAGATTCGAAATTTGAAATTCAAATCGAGTTGACCATTGACCCGACCGTTACCTTTGACCCGATCGGACGGCTGAGATGAACCCGATCGGGTGGCTCAGATTGATTCGATCGGACGGTCGAGATTGACCCGATCGAATCGCGTTGACCCGACCGTGTGCGTGTTGACTCGACCGAATGGGCTTGTGAAATTGGGTTTTAAGGCCCAAATTGACTCCTTCTTCCTTCTTTCCTTATCTTGACCCAATAACACCTTTCTTCACTCACAATCAAACCTGAAAACACATCAAACTAAAAGGAACATCAAATTATAAAAACTTACAGAAATATGCACAGGGATACCGTTGGGACTTCCTCCCAAGTGAGCTTATTTATAGTCACTAAGCTTGACTTGGTATAGTCCTCACAAAGCGGTTGAACAATGGAGAGGCTCAGCAATTCTCTCCAATGCGAACGACCAATGTATCTGATACCTATTCTTTGCAGCATATCTCTTCTTGAAAGTAAGTACCCTCATTGCTTTCCTAGAAGTCAAGATGTTGTTTATCTTTTTTAACACCACAATCTCCTCGGTTAACCCCTGAATAGTAGTTCCTAGCCGCATTAAGTCTTTTTTGAGAGTCTTGATCAATTGGAATTCAACGCAAGTTGGAGAAGAGGTCGAGGTTTCTTCTGTTCTGAATGTTGTGCTTTGGTATGGATACGCCATATTGATCTTCATCTTCGTTCCTCTAGCAAGATCGAGGGTCATGATTCCCTTTCTTATATCAATAACTGCACCTGCTGAGGCTAGAAATGGTCTTCCGAGAATTAGTTGATACTGCGGTTCTCTTTCCATCTCAAGATTCAGAAAATCAGTGGGAATCTTTACTCCTCCAAATTTGACAAGGACATCCTCCAATACTTCTACGGGTTGTCTTGAGCTCCTGTCCGCCATCACAATCGTCAGGCTGCATGGTGTAAAGGTTGTATAGCCCATCCACTGAGCTATTGACAGGGGCATCAAGCTAATCGAAGCGCCTGAGTCGCATAGACACTCGTTGAAGATCGTTGATTTGATTGAGGAGGGGAGTGTGAAAGCTCCAAGATCCCCCATCTTCTTGGAGAAGCCAGAATCCTGAGAGGATGGAGTCCAACTCTTCCTCTGCTGCATCCTTTCCAGTATAACTTCTTTGAGAATCTCCCTGTAGGAGGGAATGTTGGTGAAAGCATCCACTAAAACCTCCATCTGATCATTCCCTGATAGAGAATCGAGAATGTGGTTATATTCTTCTTTGATTTTGGCTTTAGATTCTTCTGGGTAAAGTAGTGGTCTTCGGTTCGAGGGCTTGGGGCTGGTAGTTCTGATCAGGCGAAGAGGCTCATCGGAACTTAATTCACAAAACATGTCAGACAAACAGCGTACACGATATCGTGCCCAATCGGATCCGTGGTACCTTTGATCGGACTGATCAGGTCTATGGTAGACTCGATCAGGTTCGTTGTTGGCTTGGTCGTGTCTGTTGTACACTCGATCGGGTTCACCGTGTAGGACACAAGTTTGGGCTGAATCCTCCCCCTCTTGAACCTCACTGTCCTCAGTGATAATTGGGTATGGATTTCCCAGAGTAATCGCATGAGCAGTAGCAAGTTCTTTAGGGTTCATGATAGACTTTCCTGGGAGTTGGCCGGAAGAAGTGGAGGTTTGGTTGGCTTCCAAGATAGCTACCTTTTTGCTTAAAAAATCGAACTTCTGGTTGAGCTCGTGTATAGATGCATTCCTATCGTTTCGAAGCTCGGCTAACTGTTTGGCTTGATCAAGGCGGCTGTTGTTCTGTGCTTGGAGAAGTTGATTAAGTGTTGTTTGAACATCTTGTTCTGGGTGTGCATGAGTAGGGTGCTGTTGGAACCCTGGAGGATGTGCTATAGGTTGTTGATAAGAACCTTGGGACTGTTGTTGAGGTTGAAAAGCTTGTTTATGATTAAAGCCAACAAATGGCTTGTTCTGGAACTGTTGTTGTTGAGGCGGATAGACTTGATCTTGAGGTTTTGCAACGTTGTTGCTTCTATAAGAGAGATTCGGGTTGGGTTTATAGTTGTTGTAACCCTTTTGGTAACCTCCTTGATTTTGGATATAGCTCACCTCCTCAGTAGTGTCACCATCACCATCATTAGGTTGGAAGGTCTCCTCCTCTTTAACAAAGTGAACATTCTTCTGCTAGTTCATCAAAAACTTATCGAGCTTGTCGTTAAGTGCCTTCATATCCTTCTTATACTTGTCCTCTTGGTCTGTGTTGCCCCGAACGGTTCTGTCATAATCCTCGTTGTACGTTCCATCGGACTGAGCTAGGTTCTCCACAAGTTCCCAACCCACTTCAACATCCTTGTTTAGAAAATTACCATTGCTGGCAGTATCGAGAAGTAGGCGAAACTTAGGTAGTATCCCTCGATAGAGAGTACTAAGCAGCGACTCATTGCTGAAACCGTGGTGAGGACACTGTGACTGATAGCTCTTGAATCTCTCCCATGCTTTATAAAAGGTTTTATTGTTGCGCTGAGCGAAGCTAGAGATATCGTTCCTTAATCTGGCGGTTCGTGCATTGGAGAAGAATGTCGATAGGAATGCTTTCTTACATTCCTCCCAAGTCATGATTGATCCGGCTGGCAAGGACTTCTCCCATTGATGAGCCTTGTCGCCTAAGAAGAAAGGAAACAATCGCAGCTTGAACCCGTCTTCGCTCACCCCGTTGATTTTTGTTAAGCCACACATTCGATCGAACTCATCGAGGTGATCGAGAGGATCCTCCATTGATAATCCATGGAATTTATTTCCTTGTATCATTGAAATGAGGCTGCTTTTTATTTCGAAGTTATTGTTTTGTACTGCTGGCGGGACTATCCCTTGTCGAATGGTGTGGTTTCGTTGGGCATCACCGGCTACGATTAGGGTTGGTGCCCGTAGTGGAGGCTCCATTTCCACTTGCTGAGTGTTGATGTCTGATGTTTGCACGCGTTGCTTTCTGAGTTGTCGAGGCAAGCGGTCAATGTTGTTGAGGTAATTGAGTAGGTGCTGGTTTCCCTTGGATCTAGTGTGCATGCAAGGTTGCTCGATCAGAAACACGTGGTTAGACTCGATCGGATCTGCAGGTGGCTCGGTCGAGTGCAGATTGTAGCTCGGTCGAGTGCAGATTGTAGCTCGGTCGAGTGCTTTGCTAATGGGGTGATGAATCCTGTTAGTCTCTTTGGGATGGTTAACATGCTCAGATAGATCTATTCCTAGACAATGAACAACTTAACCTAATCAATCCAATCTCTTAGCAAAGATTATGAGATCTATAGCACTTCCTAATCTCAAATTTCATTGATGAAACATACTATAAATAGGCATAAAGAACAAGCTCATTAATGTCAATCTACTCCTTCGCAACCAATCTCCTGGGTAAGTAAATAGATCTCTGGCATTAGTTGATCGACATTCCATTTGAACATTTTTTGAGTGCTGGAATGTCTAAGATCTAATCCCACATGGTTAATGCTAAGATAGCATTAAGATCTCCTAATCCATAAGGTATCTACCTAAATCTACACTTAAGCAACCCTAGAAACTAAGATTCCTCATCACCTAACCCATCCTCTAAACCCAGAAAACTACTCAGATCTGGAGTTCATCATGAAGAACACAAACCCAGAAATCATTGAATCTTGCATAACTAGATAGATAATGATCTAAGGAGCAAAATAATATAAAGAAGCAACTCCAAATACTCAATAGATCAAAAGATATAAAGATTACAAGTTTCTGGAAATGTTTGGTGGCTACAGAGAAAAACCCTAATTAGAACTCGATTTTTTGCTTAATGACCTAAGAGGTCTATTTATACTAAAGGCAGGAAGCCCTAAAACACAAAAAGACAAATTACAAAGTCGGTTTAAAGAGAGCTCGGTCGGGTGCATGTTGGGCTCGTTCGGGTCCTCTCTTGGCTCGTCCGTGTTCAGCTTCCTCCTGTGAGTCCGGGTGCTTGATCGTGCTCGCTTGGTCGGGCTGGACACACTCGATCGGGTCCATGCTTTGCAGTGTACGAGTGTGCCTGTTTTTGCTCTAAAATGCAGATGATATGCAAATCCCTATGCTAAAGATCCTAGATGCGAAATATAATGCAAAGAGACTAGAAATCCTAAGAAGTAGAGATCTAGACATGCAAATAATGCACAAAACATATGCTAAAGAGTATAAAAATATAGGGTTATCAGTTACACAAGCTACTCTCAGCTCAATGATCAACGGCGGGTTATGTATGACGAGGAAACAAGAGAGGAGACGATTGTTGAGCCCCCCGAGGCAAGATAGTCACTCTTCCAAACCGGTTCACAAATCACTGTTTCAGAATTCTTTAGAAGTTGGGGGTGCGTCGGTGTGGCGGAGGGGCTTTTTAATGGGCCTATTTTGTTTGGAATTCAGGTTCAGGAGAGGGATCTAAACGGGCCTGATTTGGAAGGAAATGCTTCTGCTAGGTCGGTTGCTGGTGGGCTTGTTTATGCTGAGGAAAATGTCAACGGGCCAAAAGAGGGACATGAGATATCCATTTTGTGCAATCACGGGGAAATGAAGGGTGACAGAACAAGGCGTGGCCGACCAGCTCCTCTTATGGGGGCGAGCTCCAAGAAGCGTCTAGCACAGTTAATCATCTCACCTCGGAAACGCGTGGCACCGAAGAGCGCGGCACCTCCCGGAGGAGGAGATAACCCAAAGTCCACCAAAGCCACCAAAGCCAATTAATCTTAAAGGGGGACAAGGTGGACCAAAACCACCAAAGCCAAATAATTTTAAATGAAGGTTTTGAGTTTGAATTGCCAAGGATTAGGGAATAAGTCAATTATTGGTTATCTCCGGGATTTGTGGAAGCGTCATAAACCGGATTTTCTTTTTCTTTCGGAAACAAAACAATTGTCACCTTTTATTGAAAAATTTCAAAGTCATTTGGGCTATAATAATTTAGTTACGGTTTATCCTATCGGTTGTAGTGGAGGTTTAACTCTTTTTTACAATAATAATTTTAATAAAGTTGCCATTTTATTTCAATCTAATCGTCTCATTGATGTGGAGTTGGTTTTCAAGCGAAAGACAATTCACTTATCTTTTGTCTATGGTGATCCGATCCCGAACAAGAGGGATATGGTTTGGGAACGGTTAACTCGTATGGGTTTAAACAGGTCCACTCCGTGGTTTATGATTGGTGATTTCAATGAACTCACTTGGAATCATGAGAAACTGGGGGCGGGGGAGGGGGGTAAATTACGACATGCATCTTCTATTCTAGATTTTAACTCGATGATAAGAAATTACGGATTTATTGATTTTCCATATATTGGAGACTCGTTATCATGGCGGGATTGGTGGGACAAAATACCTATTCGGTGTCGGTTAGATAGGGCACTTGGTAACGAAGATTGGCATGAATGTTTTCTGATACTATTGTGGAATACTTGCCCATAATTGGGTCGGATCATAAACCAATAGTAGCATTCATAGCGGAAAAGCAGGTTAGAAGGAAGCAGGGTTTTATGTTTGTTAAATGTTGGATAGGTAAAGAGGGACTTATGGAGGCAATAGATGAAGGTTGGACTGATGTTCCGGGTAGGGGATCCAGAACTTTTATGGACAAAGTTATAAACGGTCATCGTTCAATTTCTCACTGGAGGAGTAACCAGAAAGATTTTGGTAAGGATGTGATTGAAGAATTAAAAGGTAAATTGGCGGCTGCACATGCAGATGATACGAGTTTACCATCAGATATATATGTTTTGTCGAGTAGGTTGCGTGAGTCATATGAGAGGAGGAGGTATACTGGCATCAAAAGAGCCGAAATGGTGGATGCGGGTGGGCGATAGAAATAATAAATTTTTCCACGCGTAAACAAAAAATCGACGGGCTAGAAATCGGATAGTAGGTTTATTCGATAAGTATGATAAATGCGTTACTGAGGATAAGGATATAAGTGGTGTGGCTATATCTTATTGTGAAGATCTTTTTATTTCGACTAATCCCCAAGATTTTGAGGATTGTCTTCGTGAGGTGGCGGCAGGTATCACGAATGATATTAATAATTTTTTAACGGCCCCAGCTACAGAGAATGAAATTCATAATGTGGTGTTCATGATGTTTCCTGATAAGGCACCAGGGCCAGATGGGATGACTGCTTTGTTCTTTTAGAAAGCAGGGAGTGTGATAAAGGAGGACCTGGTGAATTTGGTAAATTTGTTCCTGTTGTTTGACAAACTGTTAAATCAGACAAATATATGTCTTATTCCTAAAGTGGACAGACCAACTAAGATTGCAGAACTGCGTCCGATTAGCTTGTGCAATGTCGGTTATAAAATAATTTTGAAGGTGTTGTGTCAAAGGTTAAAAACGGGACTCCCGACCCTTATTTCGGAGACCCAATCCGCCTTTGTTCTAGGTCGGCTGATTTCAGATAACATATTAATAGCTCAGGAGATTTTTCATGTGGTTCGAACAAATCCATCATGCAAGAGCAGGTTGTAGCAATTAAAACGCATATGAGAAAGGCATATGATAGGGTGGAGTGGATTTTTATTGAACGCCTACTCAGAAAGTTCAGATTTTCAGAGAAATGGATTGCGTGGATTATGCTTTGTGTCACCTAGGTAGAATATCGCGTCCTTATCAATGGTCAGCCGCAAGGTTTCATTCATCTCGGGAGAGGGTTGAGACAAGGTGATCCGCTATCACCATACCTTTTCATTCTTTGCACGGAGGTACTAATTGCTAATATCCGGAAGGCGGAGCAAAATTAACTTCTAACGAGGATAAAGGTTGCAAATAAGTGTCCGCCAATTTCTCACTTGTTATTTGCGGATGATAACCTTTTTTTTTGCAAAGCAACTAAAGAGGAATGCATGGTTGTTTTGGGGATTCTCAACGTTTATGATGAAACAATGTCAGGACAGAAAATAAATTTTGAAAAATCGTCGTTACAATATGGTCATAAAGTGGATGAATTGAGAAAAATTGAGATATAGGAAACTCTTGGAATTGTCAAGATAGGGGCCATGGGTTCATATCTTGGTTTACCAGAAAGTTTTGGCGGAGCTAAAACACAGTTTTTTCCCTTTGTTCGAGATAGGCTACAGACTCATATAAATGGGTGGTCAGCCAAATTTCTCTCCAAAAGAGGTAAGGAGGTTATGATTAAGTCAGTAGCAGCAGCTTTACCAACCTATGTGATGTCTTGTTTTCGGCTCCCAAAGTCGATAACAGCCAAACTGACTTGTGCGGTGGCAAAGTATTGGTGGAGCACAAATGGTCAATCTGGAGGAATGCATTGGCGCGCTTGGGATAAACTGTGCTCTAGTAAGAGTGACGGTGGCTTAGGATTTCGTGATGTAAATGATTTCAATACAGCCTTTCTGGCGAAACAACTTTGGAGACTGGTTGATTGTCCAGATTCCCTATTCGCAAAGGTTTTTAATGGAAGATAAAATAGAAATGCTTCCCCATTAGAACATGTTAAATCATATTCTCCTTCGTATGGATGGAGAAGTATCATATCAGCTAGATCTCTTGTTATGAAATGACTCATCAAAAGAGTAGGAACAGGGGACTCTCTATCCGTTTGGACGGACCCTTGAATTCTAGCTCAATTCCCAAGACCAGCTATGAGTAATGGATTGATTATGGATCCTTCACTTCATTTTTGACAATTAATTGATCGTCAAACAAATTCTTGGAATCTTGATGTGTTACACGACCATTTTTCTCCGGAGGATGTCTCTTTGATAAATGCTCTTCCGGTTAGTGATTGCCCTATCCCATATTCCTATGGCTGTCATTTTACAAAGAATGGTACATATACGGTTAAATCTGGTTATTTTGTAGCCAGGATGCCTTATATGCAAATGTCACCTCCGCAGGTGTGCGGTCCAGATATTATCCCGCTTCTAGCAGGTATATGGAAACTAAAGTGTCCACCCAAGATTCATCACTTTATGTGGCAGTTACTTACAGGTTGTATTTCTGTTTTGGCCAATTTGAGTCAACGCGGGATCAATTGTGATACGCGTTGTGGACGATGTGGAGATCCCATTGTGACGGTAAATCATAAAATATTCGGCTGCTCACCATCTCGACAAACTTGGGCTTTAGCGAACGTCCCAGTGGGATCTATAGGGTTTCCTACAGCATCAGTATTCGCAAATATGGATTATATCTTATGTATATTGGTGAAGCATGACTATAGTTTATGTCCCTGGTTATTGTGGTATATCTGGAAGGCCAGAAATGACAAGGTTTTTGAAAATGTGGACAAAGATCCTATGGAAGTCGTGCGGGTCGCCAAAGAAGAAGCTTGTACTTGGCGTAATGCACAGTTAGAGGAGTCTACTACTACGAGGGAGGGTTATATAGGTGGTTTCGTTATGCCTAGTGTGACGAGTCCTTTACCCTCTCTGGTTACGGGTTACCGTTGTTTTATTGACGGATCTTGGAAGGCTTCAGATATGTATGCAGGTTTAGGATGGTTTTGTCAGCATGCACAGGATCCTTCCACAACGATGGTGGCTTCTAATCTCCAGAGGAGTCTTTCCCCTCTTCATTCAGAAGTAGAAGCTATGGTGTGGGCGATGCGATGTATGATTGGCCATAATTTCAAAGACGTTGCTTTTCTTACTGACTGTTCGGATTTGGTGAAGATGGTGTCTTCTCCTCACGAGTGGCCGGCTTTCTCTATCAACCTGGAAGATATCAAGAGTGACAGGGAGGAATTTTCATCTTTTTCTCTCTCTATTATTCCTAGAAATCTGAATGTAAATGCGGACTCTTTGGCTCGTAGAGCTCGTGCTAGTCCGCATCCTCTTAAGTTTGTAAACAATTGTCATCGGAGTTGGCTCGGCTGAGCCCTCTCTTGTTTTCGTTGCAAAAAAAAGGACTAAACCCGTAAAGTTTTAAGGAAACAAAGTCGACATGAAAACTCATCCTGAGTCATTTTTTCTCTTAGCTATCATTATTGATTTTATTATGCCTTTTTATTTTGGTACACTAGGTTATTAATCCGCGCTACGCACGGCTATGTTCATATCGATTATTTTTAATTTTTTTTAGAATAATTAATCAATTAGGTAGCATAAGTATATTTGTATCAATAATTTACTAAAATATAAAGATTAATAATCATTTAAATAGCTATACAATGACAAATAGTATGCAAAAGTACTATAACATTTTTGCTTTATTTTTAACACAAATGTTCTTTTATTTATTTTTTGCATATCATTTATGTTACTTAAATTTTGTTTAGGATAAGAAAGAAAAATAAAAATTATATACGATTAGTTAAAATATTATTTGTTATCGATTAATGTTGGTAATAATGTGCACCTACCAATTAAACCAAAATTTTGAATTATTCCCAGTCTTTACACCTTTAACTTTCAGATTGAATTTTTATTTATTAAGTTGTTATGATACATCAAAAATATTAACTTCTATGACTTCCTCATTTTGGTATGCACAATTTTCACTACCATTCTTCTTTTTCTACTCATTTCATGTTTGTTAGTATAATTTCTCTAATGATAACATTCTAAAAATCTAATGACAATTTAAACCTATGACTTCTATGTAAGTTTTTTCTTTTAAGTTTTTTCTGTAAGTTTTACACCTATTACCTCTCATTGTTTTTATATAATTAGTCGGTTGCCCGTGCTACGCGGGAGTGTTATTCTTGTTTATGATAATATGTTCATATTTTATTTCCTACTTATTTTTTCACTATAGCATACTTTATTTTTTTAATCTTAGATTGTGTTTGTATAAAGAACCTATCGAGGTATAGTTTCATTAGTAGTTGAGAAATTAAGCGTGTATAGTATTGATCGATGTATGGATGTAAACAAAAGTGCGGTGGAGACAAAATCTTTGCCTCTTGAGTTTCTCCCTTTTTTTTTGGACAATTGTTCCTCGTTTTCTCTCTCTTCTCTCTCCTCCTGTTCACAAAAGTAAATTTCATCGTTTCTTCTTTTTCCGGCGGCCTTAGATCTCCTTTCCCTCATCATTCTTGTTAATTTCAGAAATGTTCTTCCATCTTTCTCTGTCGGGAGTGGTGGATTCTCTTCTCTTTTGATGTAGGTGTGGATCTGGTGTGGTTGGTAGGAGGATATGTTGTGTTTTCCTCTGGTTTTGAAGGCGCCAGTAGGATGCAGCGGTTATCACTCGTGACTCAACTAGTGCGCCGCTTATGCTCTTACGATGGAAGTCAAAAGGGAAGAAGGTGGGTTCTTTGCTGATTTGCCTTAGAGGGTAACTTGGATCCTTCTAGATCTTTGGCGGACGCGGAGTCGGTGTGTTTGAGTTTTTCCGATTGAGCCATCGACCTCAACTACCGCCGCGTCTTGCTTCCTCTAGGCCGGATCGAAAGAGGTTGGTTCGAAAACTTGAGATCTCGGCGGATCTGGAGAAGAGGGGTTAGGGCTGAAGTTGACGGGTTGCTTGGACTGGAACCGTCAATAACGTGCCATGTCGTCGGAGGAGTGACTTTACCAGGGGATCTATGGCGTGTTGGTTGAGCGAGGGAAAAGGAACGGAGCTTGGGGGTCGGATGCATCCTGCCATTGGCTTTGTACTTCGCTCCGCCGCAAAGTTGTGGATCTTGCATCCGTCGGTTTTAATGGTCGTCTCTCTGCAGCGGTGGTGTCAATATGTCAAGAGCTTCTTCTGTATATTTAGGGTTTTTTAGTCTTTGTTGAATTATTAATGGTGAGTCCCGGCCCAATTAAGTGGGCATCTTTTAGTAATAATGGTCTCTGTTTAGAAAAAAAAAAGTGCGATGGAGAATAAATGAGAAATATGTGTTATTAGGGTTCCAACCAAATATAGATATAGATGTTAATATTATGAGCCTTTATAATATGTTGGCCTGAAAGTTAAAAATTATTTGTGGGTTTCTGGCGGATTATTGTATTTTTTATAATTTATTTATTTTGTTTTACGTTTTTCTTTTTTGGATTTTAACGTAATTTATATCTCGTTATGATCATTTTTATACTATTATATACTCGTTCCTGATTTTTCATTTCTTGTATTTTCATATGAAATTTTTTAAAATTTAACATATTAATATAGTTTACTTTAAATTTAACATATTAGTTGAACTTACTTTATATTTAGTTCATTTCATTTAATTATGTTTTTTATTTTTACATTTTTTATGAAATATTGTTAATTTTTTATTTTGTTTCTTAGTTTAACATATGTGCTGTATTGGAAAAAATTAATTAAATTCATATTGGAAACCTTTAAATAAATAATTAGTATATATATATATATATATTCATTATAAAACATTCACTGAAAAACTATAATCTACTATTTATTTATTAATTATTATAATCAATAAATAGTAAGTTTTTAATTTTTAAATCAACTAATTTTTGTAGTTTTATAATGTAAAAGATAAGAAAAGACCTTTCATATTCTTTTTTGAAAAACTTATTTACATATGTCTAAATCTTATAATTAAATGATAAAATGGTATAATTAATTTTTAAAATTAAATAATAAAATGAGGTGGATGATGATTAGGATGATGAGGTGGCTTAAGGAGAAGAAAGAAAAGTCTACTTTATATATATATACTAGTCGGTTGCCCGCGCTACGCGCGAGAGTTTATTACATTGTTTATTAGTAATTGGTTCGTATTTTATTTTCTACTTAAATTTTTCACTGTACCATACTTTTTTTTAATTTAGATTATGTTTGTATAGAAAACCTATTGAGTTTTAGCTTCATTAGTTGTTGAGAAATTAAGTGTGTATAGTATAAGGCGAAATGTGAGTGTAAACGGAAGTGCGGTGGAGAATCATTGAGAAACTCATAAACATGTGCTATTAGGGTTTTTACCAGATATAAATATAGATGTTAATATTATGGGCCTTTTTAATATGTTGGCCCGAAATTTGAAAATGATTTGTGGGTTTCGGGTTGATTATTGTATTTTTTATTGTTTACATTATCTCTTTATATATTGTCATAATTTTTTTTTTGTTTTACATTTTTTTTTGGATTTGACATAATTTATATCTCGTTATGATCATTTTTATACTATTATATATTTGCTTCTAATTTTATGTTTTATATAATTTTTGTTTTTTCATATGGAATAATTTTTAAATTTAACATATTAGTATAATTTACTTTATATTTGGTTTATTTCATTTAATATTGTTTATTTATTTTAATTTTTAATTTTTATTAAATATAGTTAACTTTTTATTTTGTTTATTAGTTTAACATATGTGTTGTATTGGAAAATATAAGTTAAATTCATATTGGAAACCTTTAAATAATTTTTTGGTTTTTTTACCTTTTTATACATTTTTTTAAAATGATAATTCATGTTTCGTTCATACCTATCTCATTTATGTTGGAAAATTTTGTGAGACATAAATTAGATAGATTTATTTACTCAAAATTTCTTACTTTTGTTCTATTCCCGTTAAATCTCATTATAATTTAGGTTTAAATTGTGTAAATATAATCGAATTTTGTGTCAAATTATTTTTAATTGATATATATATATATATATATATATATTTTAAACACTTAAAAACTATAATCTATTATTTATATATTTGTTAGTATAATCGATAATTAGTAAGTTTTTTTTAATTTTTTAATCAATTATCTTTTTTAGTTTTATAATGTATAATATAAGAAAAAACTTTTCATATTCCTTTTTGGAAAACTTATTTACGTAAGTCTAAATCTTAAAATTAGATGATAAAATGATATAACTAATTTTAAAATTAAATAATAAAATGAGGTGGATGATGATTAGGATGATGATGTGGCTTAAGGAGAAGAGAGAAAAAGTTAACTTATAAATTTGCAAACTTATAACTTAGGGATTTTGTGAACTTATAAATTTGATCGGCTCAAATTTGCCCTGAGCTACTCTCTCAATTAAGAGATCTCTGTAGTACTTAGGGATCGAATCCACAGAGACTCAACGATTACACTGTAAATATTCGGTATTAAAATTAAGCTAAGCAAGCAAGGTTTCAATATTAAAAACAGCAAATTAAAATAAAGATTGGTTTTTAAAACAATATGAGAAAACGCTAGGCCTAGGGATATTCTCAGGAAATTCAGAATTGCAAATAAATAATTGTCAGGATTTATAAAGCACCGTTCTTGAACTCAAATCACAAAAATATAATCAATCAACTTTCGTTGCAAAGACTATCTATGTCTAGAACCCTAAATTCCAAATCTCTTTGCAAATTTATAAGTTTAAGACATGCATTTAATTCAGGTTTGATAAGTTCACAAAATCCCTAAACCAAATCTCTTTGCGAATAGGTATTTTGCTCATCTAGATTATTTTCAGGAAATCAATAACACTTTTGTGTCTACCAATTAACCTAAGATCAGATTCTAGGTTGCTTTCACTACTCTAGAATAAATTAACCACAATCTAGATGAAGAACTCTATTGATTCAATCCTAACAATTTAACAACCTAACAATTAATGAATTCCTTTGAAAACCCTAAACCTAACAAGAGATCTACTCAGACATGGTGAATGAAACCAACATCATGAATAAAATAGATATTATAAAAGAGATCAATAGCAGAAGTAAAGGGGTTCTGAATCTTCTCTGAAAGAGGTTTTGATTCTTCTCTCCTGGCTTTCTACAAATATCTCTCTCCAAAATCAAGCATTTCTTAACAAAACCCTAAAAACTCAATATATATGTTTTAACCACGAACTGGGCTTAATTGCAAATAAGGGAAACTTCTGGGCCAAATCTGCAAATCTTGTGAACTTCAATTAAGCGAGACATTCAATTGCCGTCAGATATTGGTGTCGATCAACACCAGAAGTTGTGACGCTCGACACTCACACCAAATATGCGCTCCCGGTACGTTCCTTCGGCACATCTTATCCAAATGCCCCCAAATGCTCCAAAAAGCTCCAATCCATGCCAAATAGCTCCTAATCCTGAAATGACTCAAAAAGACTCGAAAACACTAGAAAAGCTCTATAAATAAGACTTATATCATGACCAAAAACCCGTAAAAACCATGATATATCAACTCCCTCAAACTTAGCCTTTGCTTGCCCTCAAGCAAAACAGAAACTTAACCAGTGAAAGAAGTTTGAAAACGCGGGAACTCACTCAACTGTAGGAAACTCTTCTTTGCACTCTTCATCGCCTTGACTCTAGAACTTACTTTATGTACTTTGCCTATGAGAAGCATCAACATTCCTTACTCTAATCCCACAATCCTCAGGAATCTCCAGTCTCTCCATTGTCATCTCTTTACATAATTTAAAACAAGTAAAGATGAATTCTTACCGAGGGAATATCGATCAATGGCATATGGACTCTTCTCAAACCAAGACATTCTTCGTATGATTTCACTTCTTCTCCCTTTTCTCACTTCTAAGGTAATCGACATCTCCCTACTTTTCTAGGGTATCATTTTATTTTTTCAACGATTCCTTTTTCTTCTCTTTTTTTTTCTTTCTTTTCTGTTTTTTTTTATAACTTTTTTTTATTCGGGTATCCATGAGATCCGAAGTATGCACGGGTTTACGCGACATCCCTCATATCACTTCTACCTATAGCCTTTTCCACAGTTTCTTTTAAAGGCTGAAGGGAAGAGAGAAAGAAGGAATCATACTTTGAAGAAGTGCAGTGTCTTGTGTGGTTCGAAGAAGAAGTCTAGTCCAATGTATTCCAACTCCCAAGGTAAGAGACTAAGTCCAATTAAGTCCTGATAAAATTAGAGACAACGTTAGATCAACTGGATATCCAATGAATAAGGGCTTTCAGGATTGTTGATACAGCTCATAGTCATTCCAAACTTCGGTTCTGAGATCAAGCATAATCAAGAGTCATAAGAGTGTTAATCCAAATCAGAGAAACCGTTAGACTAAGTTCATAGTTCCCAACAAAAAATTTGACTCAATAAAACAAAAACTTTTTGGACTGGCTCGATAAAACTCCAAAAGAATAAACAATGTGAGTAACTACCTCCCCCAGACTTAAACAACACTGTCCCCAGTGTTACCAAGTCTAAGATTGGCGAACAAAAGAAAATAAACTAGAATAAATGCAAAAGAAATAGAAAAAAACTCACAAGTGGGTTGCCTCCCACTAAGCGCTTGTTTTCAGTCATTAGCTTGACTTTGTCGGGGTTCATGCATCCGGTTGGTCAGAAAGCGGCACTAAATGCCTCCGTGAATAGTGTCTCATCATCCAAGGTGGTTTATAAGCATTAGGTGTAGGAGATCGACCAAGTACACGAGGAACAGCAGCAGGGCATAGTCTAGGTATGGGTGGGACACTTCTTCTACCTGCAACATCATCAAAAGAACCAACAAGTGCTCTATGATAATCTCGTGGCTTGGTTAACTACAAAACAGTCTTTGTACCTTTGAAAGTCTTATTGATGATATGAGAAGATTTGGGTAAAGAAGTTGCGTACCTTTGCTTTTCTCGAGGTCTCTGGAGTATGGGTGGTGAAGCTTTCCGATTCAGAACAGGGCTCAAGCTTGCAGCAGTGAGATCAACCCGAAAACCATCCGTTTTTGGCAAGTTTGGACTGTGGTGACGAGGGGTGTCGATCGATGGTGGTGTCGCTCGACACTGAGCCTGATGCTTGTGTTTCAGCACTTTTTCTACAATTTGTCTCAGCGATCCTCATCTCTAGCACAAAAAAGTCATCTTCCAATAACTTAGCAGTAGCTAGACCCCCGCTTTGGTCCCTAGTCCTAAACAGATGATTACTAGCAATAATGTCTTCTGAATACCCTACGACTGCCTTGTCATCCATGGCTTCCTCTACAGAAAAAGTCTGGCCATCAATAGTAGGTGCTCTTCTCAACTTTTCCATGTCAAAGTTCATAACCAAATCACAAACATGCAATCCAATCTTTCCTTTCTGAACATCTATAAGAGCACCAGCGGTAGCCAAGAAAGATCTCCCAAGGATAATAGGATCCTTAGGTTCTTCAGCATACTCAAGAACAACAAAATCAACAGGAATCATGCATTCACCAACTCTTATCAAAACATCCTCTAAAATACCTTTGAAAATCCTTTTCGATCTATCAGCTAAGATAAGAGAGATCCTAGTCGGCTTGAAATCTGTCATCCCAAGTCTCACAGCAACAGAGTATGGTATCAAGTTGATACCTGAGCCAAGATCACAAAGAGAGTGAGGAAATCTTTCTGTGAAGATAGAGCAGTCTAGCACGAAACTTCCTGGATCAGGTAACTTCTCTGGAATCCTGCTCTGAATCATGGCACTAACTTTTTCAGAAACAAACACTTTCTTCTTCTTTTCTTTCTTACTCTGTGGGGTCTGTTTCAAGAAGATAGCACCCATGTCTCTAGCCAGCAAAGCTCCTTCCTCAGGGCTCACGTCATTTTGGACCATCCTCTTAACACACCGCTTAAGCATAGGTGAATCACGATCTGCATGATCTAGAGGTATCTCATTAACCACCTTTTCCATCATTGCCTTGCATCGAGCTTCTTCTATCTCCTGTTTAGACTTCCTAGGCTTTGGAAAAGGAACCTTAGGCTTGTAGATCTTTTCTGTAGATGGTCACGGAGTTTCGGGAAAATCCGGTTGTGTCTGTGAGGGGTGTCGATCGACACTGGGAAGGTGTCGCTCGACACAGTAATCTGGTGTCGATAAGGTGGTCTCGATCGCGGTCGATATTGGTCCGTCGGGAGCCGAATAAACGAGAACTGTTGTTAGTGTCGATCGACACCACTCACGGTGTCTATCGACACTTGCTGTGCAAGTGCAGTTTCATCATCTTCACTTGTTTCCTCCTCCCACACATTATCTCCATCTCTAATCAAAATGGCATTACACCCTTCTCGTTTCTTCACAGATCCAGTACTCCGTGTAGCAAGAGTTTCTAACTTATTGGTATAAGTGCTCAGGGCTTCGATTTTGCCATTCAAGTCAGTGTACATGGCATCCATCTTCCCGTTGAAATCCACTGTCATGTTCTGCTGACCCGCTAGAATCTGTTCTAGCATTGACTTCATCTCAGTATCTGCAGATGGAGAGGGAGGTGACTGGTAAGAAGAATTTCCATAGGTTCTGACGAAACTGCTGCTGCCTTTCTGACCATACCCATTGTTGTATCGGTTACCCTGTTTGTTACCAAACTTCTGACCTTGATACCCAGCACCATTGACGTAGTTCACGTCTTCTCCTCATATGATTCAAAAGCCTCAACCTCAGCAGCAAACTTAACACTCTTCTTAGTAACAAGAAGGTTATGCACTGAATCGAGCTTTGCCTTAACGTCAGCGAGTTGAACACCATCCATGTTTTGAGCTAGCTTCTTCCTCTCAAAATCAGTTTGGTGGCTTGAGCTGGAGATCTTGTGTTGTAGTTACCGTTGCTAGCAGCATCCAAAGCCATCTGGTACCTCCAATCCAATCCTCTATAGAAAATACCCAAAAGCTGAAATTTGTCATACCCGTGGTGTGGACAATCTCTTTGATAACCCTTAAAACGCACCCAAGCAGCCTTGAAAGCCTCTGAGATCCCTTGAGAAAAGGTAGAAATCTTTTTCCGCAACTCCTCTGACCTCGCATCATCATAAAAGTTGTTTAAGAACTCAACTTTTACATCCTTCCAGCATGTAAGAGATCCAGGCTTCAACTCCTTCAGCCAAGAAAATCCGAAGATACACCATCAGCCTTGATGCTAGATACCAGATCCTCAAACTTCTCAATATGATCCATTGGATTCTCATAAGTATGGCCATGGAACGGGTGTTGTCCTACAAGAGTGTAGTATCCAGGCTTCAACTCAAAGTTGTTCCTTTGAAATGCAGGAGGACGTATAGCAGAGCGGTTAGAATAGAACAGAGCAGGCCTGTTGTATTCTCCAAGTGTACGGTTCTCATCATCTGCTTCAGCATTCAACGCCAACTGTGCATTGTCCGCTGCGGCTTGGTGTCGATCGACACCAGCCTGGTGTCGCTCGACACCAACGGCGACTGGTTCAGGAATTACAGTCCCGTCAGCATTCAGCTTCTGCCCTTGTGCATTCCTCACATGGCCATCTCCATCTCTAAGAGTACCCTCAGCATCTTGAATTAGAATCACTGGTGGTGCCATTGCTGCCCTTTTCTTAGCTTTTCGAATTCCTCTTTCTAAACCCGCTATTTCTGAATTGTTGAGATCAACTAACTCTTTGTTCTGCTGGCTTCTGGTATTAGGCATAAACCTGAAACACCAAAAAGAAAAGAGAAAAGAAAAGCGTAAGTAACAAAATAAAATTAAAAACTTAGACTAAACTTTTAACCTTAATCTAATGGTAATCAAAATTGAGTCCCCGGCAGCGGCGCCAAAATTTGATCGGCTCAAATTTGCCCTGAGCTACTCTCTCAATTAAGAGATCACTGTAGTACTTAGGGATCGAATCCACTGAGACTCAACGATTACACAGTAAATATTCGGTATTAAAATTAAGCTAAGCAAGCAAGGTTTCAATATTAAAAACAACAAATTAAAATAAAGATTGGTTTTTAAAACAATATGAGGAAATACTAGGCCTAGGGATATTCTCAGGAAATTCAGAATTGCAAATAAATAATTGTCAGGATTTATAAAGCACCGTTCTTGAACTCAAATCACAAAAATATAATCAATCAACTTTCGTTGCAAAGACTATCTATGTCTAGAACCCTAAATTCCAAATCTCTTTGCAAATTTATAAGTTTAAGACATGCATTTAATTCAGGTTTGATAAGTTCACAAAATTCCTAAACCAAATCTCTTTGCGAATAGGTATTTTGCTCATCTAGATTATTTTCAGGAAATCAATAACACTTTCGTGTCTACCAATTAACCTAAGATCAGATTCTAGGTTGCTTTCACTACTCTAGAATAAATTAACAACAATCTAGATGAATAACTCTATTGATTCAATCCTAACAATTTAACAACCTAACAATTAATGAATTCCTTTGAAAACCCTAAACCTAACAAGAGATCTACTCAGACATGGTGAATGAAACAAACATCATGAATAAAATAGATATTATAAAAGAGATCAATAGCAGAAGTAAAGGGGCTCTGAATCTTCTCTTAAAGAGGTTTTGATTCTTCTCTCCTGGCTTTCTACAAATCTCTCTCTCCAAAATCAAGCCTTTCTTAACAAAACCCTAAAAACTCAATATATATGTTTTAACCACGAACTGGGCTTAATTGCAAATAAGGGAAACTTCTAGGCCAAATCTGCAAATCTTCTGAACTTCAATTAAGCGAGACATTCAATTGCCGTCAGATATTGGTGTCGATCGACACCAGAAGTTGTAACGCTCGACACTCACACCAAATATGCGCTCCCGGTACGTTCCTTCGGCACATCTTCTCCAAATGCTCCCAAATGCTCCCAAAAGCTCCAATCCATGCCAAATAGCTCCTAATCTTGAAATGACTCAAAAAGACTCGAAAACACTAGAAAAGCTCTATAAATAAGACTTATATCATGACCTAAAACCCGTAAAAACCATGATATATCAATTTTCTCTTTATATATTGTCATAATTTAATTTTTTGTTTTATGTTTTTCTTTTTTGGATTTGTTGTAATTATATCTCGTAATGATCATTTTTATACTATTATATATTTGTTTCTGATTTTATGTTATATATATTTTTTTTTGTTTTTCATATGGAACAATTTTTAAATTTAACATATTAGTATAATTTACTTTATATTTAGTTTATTTCATTTAATAATGTTTTTTATTTTAATTTTCAATTTTTATGAAATATAGTTAATTTTTTATTTTGTTTATTAGTTTAACATATGTGTTGTATTGGAAAAAGTTAGTTAAATTCATATTGGAAACCCTTAAAGAAATATTATTTTTATTTTTACGTTTTTATACGTTTAAAAAAATGAGAATTGATGTTTCGGTCCGATCTATCTCATTTATGTTAGAAAATTTCGTGAGACATAAATTAGATCGATTTATATTCTCAAAATTTCTTACTTTCTTTTATATTCCCGTTAAATCCCATTATATTTTGGTTTACATTGTGTAAATATAAATATATATATATATATATATTTTAAACATTCACTAAAAACTATAATCTACCATTTATATATTTCTTAGTATATTTATTAGTAAGTTCTTTTAACTTTTAAACAAATCATCTTTTTTAGTTTTATAATGTATAATATAAAAAAAACCTTTCATATCCCTTTTTGAAAAACTTTTTTATGTAGTTTTAAATCTTAAAATTAAATGATAAAATGGTATAATTAATTTTAAAAATTAAATAATAAAATGAGGTGGATGATGATGTGGCTTAAGGAGAAGAGAGAAAAAGCTAACTTTATATATATAGATATTTGAGCTTTAACCATATATTTTAACACTTTTTTTAATCACCCAAATTTAACTACAACCATACTTTTGTTTCATCCACTTTCAGCCATTTCGATAAGGATTGTTTAAACATTTAGAACATAAAATATTATATATGGTATTATTCATAAAACATTATGTAAAAATATATGTTAGACAAACGAAAGTAATAAATCCTAAACATAGATTAGAAAACGGTTATTTAATTTATGTCAATAACATATAAATATTTTAAATACATATATATATAAGGAAACTTAAATTTTATATACATGCAGTTCAAAATTAGAAAAATATAATCTATGTAATTTTAAGCGATCATATGGCCATCGGCTAAGCCTCTAGCGCCTAAGCGACCGCCTAGACAGCTTGATAAAATATTTGATTTTAGTGAACCCATTCGATATTCTATTAAAAATTATGAACATGAAAAATACGGATTGACAATAGAAGTAAGAGAATATTGTAGATCAGTCATTTTCATATCCTCTCTCATCACCACTAATCTTATTAAAACCCTAGCTTATGGCATCCGTCTCGCCACACTTCCAGTCATGGGACAAAACCTCAGCAAAGAAATGTAATTCTACAAAACCTAGCTAGGTCTTATCTTTCAACAATGGCCTCTCCTAGTCGGTGTTTAATACTCTCCAAACAATTTTCTTTTTGGGATCCCAACGCCTAAATATTTCATCATCTTTTCTGGAGCCGTAGATCCCGTTGACCAACCATCCCCGCTCTCTCTGTATACATGGAGCAACATTACACATGGAATTTTTTTCCCAAATGCTGAATTAATGTCCTTACATGGCTTATATTCCTTACCCTCCCGCCAACAATGAAGTCCATGTGATGTTATTTATTTAATTCCATATCTAAAATTCTTAATCGAAGTCTTTATCGTGAATAAATGAGAAGCTTTGTTTATCCCTTTTATTCGCTTTTGATATAAGCTTTCATCAAAATTTGGAGCAAAGTATACATTTATATGAAATGTTCCCATATTTTCTAATATTTTTTTTATTTCCATACATCTTTTTCCTTCATACAAAACTCTTAAAATGCCAAAAATTTACTATTATATATATATATACATATATATTTTTAAATTTCTCTTAGTTATGTATATCTTTTTTTTCCTTTTTATCTTAATGTAGAAAATTATTATAATTATAAAAATATTAAACATCAAAATGTTTAATTGTGATTGTTCGTTTAAAATCCCACATATGCTACATATTTTGAAATATTTTTGTTTATAATACTAATTAAATATGAAGATAGAATATTATATTTTGATTATCTTTGTATCAAACATTTTAATAACAAAATTTTATATTTAGAGTAGTTTCTATTTTTAAAATATCTTTTTCGTTTCCATATATGATTTTTTATTTTCCTTTTTACAAAATTTTAAATATAGGAAATAATTTCTATTTAAAATTTATTAGAAATAATTAGATGTTTAATCGCGATTGGTCGTTTTAAATCCCATGTGGACGGTCTTAGGAGCTTATAGTTTCAACTTTTATATAGAGATTATATCTACATTATTACTTTTGAAATACATTTTTGTGACCACCAATGTTTTAATTTGTTTTCCAACGAATGCCCTCTAATTTTTCCTATTATGTGTAATATCATTAAGTTTAATTGAGTAATTAGTGAAGTTGGGTCAGTTCTTTACATCAATTTATAACCCAGTTGCATGAATCGGATACAAATATTTATCTACAATCGAATGCCCTTAGCATGTTGTTAATCAATGTTGACTCTTAAGGCTAAATATGTCATTATAATAATCGGTAGGTTTATCCAAACAATAAAAATTTCCTAATTGCACAAACCCGAACATTAATTACTGCCTTAGTCTTCGAATATTTGATCATTAGTTATTCCTTAATTCTCCTCTATATACGCCGACTATATCTCCTAATTTACATACATTAATAATTACAATCGCATATATCACTACCAAAATATTAACTTCATTCCTCACTTTCCTCCTCATACTTTCCATTTCCTTTTATGTATAACATCTGTTATTATGTGGTTTAAAACATAGTAAAGAATTAAAGCTTACTAACTTTAACAAAACATATATCTCCATAAGCCTATGAACTGACTACCTGAAACAACTTCATTCATTTGACCTTCTAAACTTGAAATTTGATAGTCTCGAACTTTGTTACACGTCTTCAAGATACTCCTACCAAATTTCAAATTATTTCGAGTACCCTTGAATGTTTGTTTGTTGTCTCCACGGGACTGATAAGAATTTGAAGAAGCTTAAAATACACACAAAAAATATTTAAATTTATGTAACACCTTTTAACCTGTAGTAATATCAGAAACCTGTCATCTTTAGTTATATATAAACTAAGGGTTTCCTTAAATAGGTCATGTGATTACTTGTTTCTCAGTTTTCTTTCCCATATATGCTAATCAATTCTCTCTCTCTCTCTCTCTCTCTCTCTCTCTCTCTCTCTCTCTCTCTCTCTCTCTCTCTCTATGATGCCGACATCGGAACTAGATCAAACCGGGAGCACACCAAACCGGTAATGGAGAATTTTAGAGAATATTTGCCGAACTGGAGTTTTCATCAAGTACAAGGCGAAAGGACTGGTTCAAGAAGGATCAAAAGTCAGTAAGTCAACTCACTCTTTTTCCCTTGTCTTGGGTTTTTCTCAATGGGTTTACCTAGAAAGGGTTTTTAAAAGGCAACACCAATTCATCAAGGAATCATTCACCATCCATATGATTCAAAGATGATAGCTAATTTACATTCTGATCTACTCACTGATAAGCATGCTGAACTACTCGCTGACAAGCATGCTGAACTATTCGGTGACAAGCATGCTGAACTACTCGGTGACAGACTTGCTGAACTACACTAGATTGCAAGCAGTAAGGATTTTAAGTATTTCGACACTTGGATAAGCCATGAAGGGTTCCCCCATACTTTATTTGATTCCCCACAAGGCCCCAACCCATGGACAATAACCCAAGAGAAGACCCAAGTCCAAACCACCCTTTGATACAAGGCCGTTGATCTACTTGGAGCGAGATAAGGAAATTATCCTTTACTTTCATTTGGACGTGACCCAAATCCATATATGGAAACCAGGTGAATATGTAGACCACACAAGACTTGTACAACACAACATTTGGTACACCTTACCACACAAGAACCCGACGGGTCACTACTTACCATACATTGAGCCAAAAGAGATCAAGCTGCAAAGACTCCTTCTTTATTCACTTATGCACGTCTGGAAGCTTCCTAAAATAAACCTAGACACTCCAAGGAGTCATGGATTTGCACACAAGGTTTCAAGACTCAAGCCATCTCTCTACTCGCCTTATTTTGCCGATTTGGTTCATAAAGTTCCAACCGCTGTATTTAATTTTGTGCGATTTGTTTCTTGTTTTACATTATTAGGACGTGTAGCTGGGTCTATATAAGCTGATTAGCATGTTCATTGTAAACACACCATTGATCAATTTAAAGTAATAGAAAGTATTTTTCTTGTCAAAGTTTGAGTCTTTGTCATTGTTGTTCTTTAATTCTTTGTGAGTGAGTCACTTAGTGCTTTAGAAACCTGGGGATTAAGTTTGTTGTGTGATTAAACATCCTTCATTCGTCCATTGATCGAGTGAGTCGATTATCCCACCGATTGAGGGAGTCAATCACCTGAACTATCCCCTACCACCCCTTGATTCACAAGAGAGAGTGCTTCAGAGCCAGCTCATAACTTCCACCTTCTGCATGCTAAGCTTGGAATCTCTTGATCATCAAGCGATCATAAGATGGAGTTAGTCCATTTTTGTATCTCTCTCTCTCTCTCATTACCCGACACAGGCACATTAACTTGTAGTTTAACGTGAACAATTTTCACTATAATACATACACGACATATATGTTCCTAAACTCTCACTCGCACACCATTTCCTTAGAGTTATTAACATGTGACACATATAAGGCACACACAACTAATGATGCACTCGCTGAACCACTAAATAATCATTCAAATAATTTGTTAGAGAGTACCACACAACTCACAATTATAATGGTGGAGCGAGTTATGAATAATGTTTTTACGAAATGAATTATGTTACGGGTTGGTCCTTCAAAATATATACTGTAAGTATGTATTTTTTTACGTATTTTCCTACTTCTACTAAAAAAGTGGTTAAATTGAATAATTTATCGACAAATATTATTTCTTGATGTTAAATTTTCACTGTTTTTCTTTTTCCTTTGTTGTATCAAAACTCAATATATTATCATTTACTCGCTTTTTCCATTTATTATTTTATTTATACTTATTACACAAATATATGATTTACCGTAATCGACTGCACTACAATAAAATTAAAATGTAACATATTTTAGTGTGTTAAAGGTCATATATATGTAAATATTTCCCCTACTCTGTAGCGTGGGTCCAAACCTAGTGTTGTTAATGGTGTAGTTACACGGTTCTCTTCGGTGGTAGTGAACTCCTTGTGGTATTTAGAAGTTTTCATATGATCAAGATACTGTGAAAGACTTCCTGGAGCTAACTAAAGCTGGTGATAACATTGAAATTGATCATATATGATCCTTGCTTTTACTTTTTTTGCATTGTTATCTTGTACTCGATTAGAACCTCTGTCAGGTTACCTAACTTTTTAAACCATCTATAACCAGATTCTGTTGGAGTAGTTATATCATATATCACAAAAGTACATCTAAGGGGTTTCTCTAATAACCTAAAACGAAATTCATATATGGGTAACGTGTGTGCGCTTTTGTGCTGCTATCTGTTACCGAACCAATTACAAATACTTCAAATCCATGGCATATTTCATTAGCCAAAGATGAATTCGAACCTTAAGTCTAAACAATCCGTGATCTTTTGATGCTAAAGATAAATTGTTAACCCATGTATTTTATAGTCTTTTCTTGGTTACATACTAAACGAAAGATAAAAGGAAATTGAAAAACAAAATAATGACTAGAGTGTAGCAATTTTATTAATGCAAAATTTGAAAATTAAAAATTTAAAAGTCAATGAATTTCCAAATTCATAGCATCTTTCCACATGTTTTCAGCCATAGATTTTCTCCAAATATTTGTGTTTTCTCTGTCTTGCTCTTGTGTCTTAACATGCTCTTCTCCATAAATTCCATTGAACATGGGAACATTACCTTCACTATTTTTTGCTAAACCTTCATTTTCCACTTCATTAGGGAACTCGCCTTCATCTGATCGACATTCTCGACGAAGAAAGTTATGCAACGCTGCACAAGCTAAGACTAACCCAGCTTGTTTCTTATAAGAAAAAGGGGGAGCAGATTTAAAAATAGCAAATTGTGATTTAAAGATTCCAAAAATCCTTTCAATCACGTTTCTCATAGAAGCATGACGAAGTGGAGTGTCAGGATGACGCCCTTGACCAGAAAATTCCTGAAGATGATATCTAATACCAGGACATGGAGCTAAAAAGTTGAAACAATTTGCAAACACACAATTAAATGTGTCTCTGGCGTAGCAATATCTTGCATTTTGCATCGAGTTTCACGATTGGGCAGAAGAACTTGTTCCTTAGCTTGTCGAAGTAATATGGATGGTACTTGTCGAAGAGTGAAAGGACTGGCCGCTTTTTTAATACATAGTTAACCGGATTTAACCAACTAACCAACTAAACCAGACTAGATCAATTTAAACCAATTAAACCAGGAAACAACCAATTTAAACCAATTAAACCAGAAATTTTCAATCTAAACCAATAAAACCAGGCAACAACCAGCGGAAGACAATTAAGCAACAATCCAAATAAACCTAATGCATTAAACCACCAATCTAGCTAATATCCAAAACCAAACCAACATTCATCCATAAATAGCATATCATCCTAACATGCTTCTAGATCCCAGAATTAACATTCCTAGCAATGTCATAACATAAACATCAGAAACATCTAGCGAGCCCCTATATCATTCTTCTCTCCTCACCTTCCATGACCACACTTTGTTTTTACCTATACCACAAAAAGAGATGTATAAGTATTTCCAGAAATACTTAGTGAGGCACTCATCCCATATACTGGGCTATACACACAAGCAGTATCAATCATATTCAGGCAATAACACAATCAAAATAACAAAACATGAAAAACTTAGCCGCTGCTGAGGACTAGTGTCGGTCGATACTCGCTGCTGAAAACCTAAAATGACGAGAAGTGTCTATCAACACTCAGCACTGGTGTCGATTGACACTCGCGGCTATCCTCGCGACACATAATGTTAGTGTCAATCGACACTCAGAAGCCTTAACATCACTCCAGTCGCTTCTCATCGACAGATCTCCTTCTCCTTGCACTCCACAGCCGATAATGACTCTCCAAAGGGGCGTACATAGGCACCAAAACACAGGAAACAACCATACAAGCAGGAAAATCAATCAGCAATCATAGAAAACACAATAACATAAAGAGATGAAAAAGGACTAGAATCAGAATTTTACATATCTTTCGCATTAAAATTCAATCGACTCTCTTAAGAACATGAATCAAAGAGACAGTTTCAAGAGCTCAGCAAAAAAAAAAATAGTCTAGAGATTTTTATTTTTGTATAATCAGATATTGTTTATGATTTTTGTTGTCCCAATTTAGAAAAAAAAACTACAGTTTAGATTTGGACTAGGCATGGACAAAAAGACCGAAATCCATTTGAAAAATTTGACCCTAATCCGAACCATAACTTTTAGATTTACTCTATTGGGTACTAAACACCTAAACCCAAAGATCTGAAACCGAACCTAACCCAAACTCAAACTTGAAAAACCCGAAATATAAAATCATATAAATAATTTTGGACATGAATACCTGATCATTTGTTCGAAATATCCAAACTTTTACCTGAAACTCTTACCCTAAAAATATCGGATTTTAGCGGTTTATACACGACCAACCCAAACCTATAAGGACCCTAACCGAACCTAAATAAAAGTTATAAATAGACACAGTCTGATTGAAGCTAGCATTATAAGTTATATTTCAAAAAATTAGTATGTAAACTGAGAACCAGTCATAATCATATAAAAATGTTTTAATACGGTATATTTTTGCCAAATAAATAAAAACACTCTAAGAGAGAATTTTATTACCTAAGTATACTGTAGCATAAATATACTATATCTATAATACAAATATCTAACAATTTCTAACTAAACTAACCATAAACCAACCCTTTCTAATATGATACACAGTCCGAAATTGAACACACAAACTTAACTAAAGGAAAGATGATCATAAAACAGAAAAAAACAGAATTATAAGCTTATTCCTCGTAGTGTAGATTTGAATTCAGTTTTTGATTCAACCATCACTTCTCCCACCCTCTCACATAGCTCTTTTTCAAACTCCTTTTGCATCTTCTCAAATAACATCTTCCGGTTCTTTATTGTATCATTCATCTCTTCCTTTAAATTCCCAATTTAACACCCAATGTTGCTTCCTCATCCAACATTCCTTAAACAACACAATTAAATGTGTGATTATCATTCTTAAGCTACAAGTAATCGTACAAAACAATGAGAATTAGAATATAACAAAATCAACATCAAACATATCATCTCACACCTGATTTTCTTATGCATAACAAATATCGTCGACCAATAATTGGCTCGGATTGGGTTTTTTTGCCATGATTTGTTCCCCACACCAACATCTCTTGGGCACACCGACGACAAAACTTCTTTCTCGTGACTTTGATGAACCACTTGAAGGTCCAACAACATTGCTCATGATTGCAATACAAATATCAAATTCGAATTAGGCATCCTATGCTATTCAAATTCTTAGAATTGATTTGAAAATTTGAGTATTTGGGGATTTTTAGTGGGATTAGTTCAGATCGGTTGAAAATCATCTGTCGAGTTTTAATTTTGGTATCGTATTTGGTATGACCAGTGTTCTATCGGGTTAAGTCTGTCAACTGATGAAATTGAGATTTATGGTGAAATAGGTGAGAACTATTAATTTAGAGAGATATAGGTTAAGAAGCATAATTGGCAAGACATCTGGGATGAGGGCAAAGTTCCGGCTCTAACTGGTACGATGCCATAGTTCTCGTCGGGAAATAGGTCGTTTTCCAAAAACAATTGATTAGAGTAACATGTGGTCGATTGTAACATCTTTGTGTGATTTGTTCTTGCATCTAAGGGTCACAAATAGGCTTGTTGTAAACATATTAGAAGAGGTTACATGGAAATACAATACAGTTTTATGAAAAAATTATAAGATATTATGCAGCAGAATTAGCTAATTCCGATCAAATGAAAACGAAGAAAACTCAATGGAATTGATAAAGTCTACCGTAACAGCCATCAACAAAAGCAATAAAATTTTTGTTTATAGTCTTCCAAGTAGCTCATAAGATCTTATCAATCATCCATTTTATCATATCTTAACATTAGTATATCTGAGCGAGAAACAAAGAAATTGATGATAATAGTAATACCAAGAGGATCACAACAATATATATTATGGATTTAGGATCTTTTTGAGGAGGAAGAGAGAAAGCAATACATTGCAAGAATTTGGTATGGCAATCAAAATGATAGATATCTTCTTCGAGTGTATGAATCTCTCACGTTAAAACCAATATCCATTTTTTTAACACAACCAACTGAAAGAGCATCAACAATATCTTAATGAAGTCAACAAATGTTTTGTATAGAATATATTGACTAACCTGTGTATAACTGAAGAATTTGAAGATAGAGGTTCAAAGTGGCCATTTTATAAATTTGATAAACAAATAATATTTGTAATAGATACATATTATATGAATCTCCCAAGGATTTGGCACCTACGAGTTAGTTGATAGATAAAACTTGATTTTAAAAACGATGAAGCAACAAGAATAAGGATAATGGAACGAGTGGTCGCACAAGAGTTGCAGAAAAGCTCTTGATATACCAGTTTGATCTCTCAAATATGCACTAAGAAGATCGAGTTTGCCTGTTAGGATATACACACCAAGCAATCGGTTTTGTTCACAAGTAACAGAAGAGGATTCACTTTCAAAGTTGGATAAAAAGTTGGTTGTTTATTTCATTTCTCTTAAATGAGTTTACAAAGGATAATAAATTATTTGGAAACAAAGCCAAGTATTTAATGTTGTGGAAGACTAAGATGAAATAAAGAAGAGAGTTAAACAACTCTTGAAATATGACTCTTGTACTCTATTTTCGTCATCCCTCTTTGACCACAAAATAAATAAATTACTTTGGCTTTCTTGGACTTATATTAGGCTTAAACTGGGCTGGACTTGATAGACATCAGCTCCAATAGACATCCCCATGTTCTCTTTGGCCATAAGCTCTTGAATAAGCTCATTAAGTGTAATCCGTCTCTCGATTTAACGACGTGCATCAAATAACTAAGTAAAAAAAGTTAACCATTTTCTTAAGTAATTTGATTACTCGAGTATTTAACTTGATAACTTAACCGAAAGGCAGTATATGCGGGATCAATCAGAAGGAGCAAGGTTACACTAAAGACTTGCGAAACTCATTCGTAGCTAAAGCGAAAAAGGATTTGTTTGTTTGGTTTTCAGACTTGTAAATAAAAATGCAAATAAATTTAGATTAAATTTATGAATTAAATTCATTGGGTAGCATAGAATTTCAAAGAACAATGACTAGTGAATAAAACGCAGCAAGGATTCATACATAAAGAACCGTTCATGAACATGAACATACATCTATATTAATTCTCTCTCAAGACATTAATCACTAAATTCAACTATTCAATTACTAAACTCTCATTTGTATTTCCTAGTCTAATTTGCATTATGGAACAAGTTCATTTGGTTCACAAGGCATTCTAACATCAACTCTCACATGTTAGAAATACAATGCTCAATTTACACTCATTCATGAATTTTATCGAACATCTCTAAAATATATAAAAGCCTAACTTCTAAGACAAGGTGATCAATCCTATTATAGCATTGAGAACATACAAATTGAAGAACCATGAGATAAAGAATCCATTAAAGCTATCAATCCACTAATTTGATGAATCTTCTACTTAGAACCCTAAAACCCAATTGAGAAACTACTCACACATAGTAATTGAAGCAAAAAAATAGACATGAAAGAAAACATGATTCGATTGATTGAAATGAGAATAGGGTTTACAAAAGGATGAATCTCTAATCCCCAAATTGTTGCTTACAGATGAAAAATAGCAGTTGCTCAGAAAACTGCTGGAAGAGAAAGCGTAAAGTCAAAAATAGGTCTCTTGGGTTTTTATACCCATTACAGAAAATAGCAATTAAATCCTTAAGTATAAAAGCCTAACTTCTAAGACAGGGTGATCAATCCTATTATAGCATCGAGAACATATAAATTTAGGAACCATAAGATAAAGAATCCATTAAAGCTATCAATCCACTAATTCAATGACACTAATTCAATGAATCTTCTACTTAGAATCTTAAAACCCAATTGAGAAACTACTAACACATAATAATTGAAGCAAAACAAAAAGACATGAAAGAAAACATGATTCGATAGATCAAAATGAGAATAGGGTTTAGAAAAGGATGAATCTCTAATCTCCAAATTGTTGCTTACAAATGAAAAATAGCAGTTGCTCAGAAAACTGCTGGAAGAGAAAGCGTAAAGTGAAAAATAGGTCTCTTAGGTTTTTATACCCATTACAGAAAATAGCAATTAAATCATTAATTAAAACCATATATCAAAATGAACAATAACTTAAGTATTAAAATGAGATTTTGGAAATTGAGGCATTTTCTGCTTATAATTGAAAATGCAGCCTTTTCGACATTTTCCTCCATTTTTTATTAGGAAAAAAATAGCCACCTACACGAAGTATAACATAATACCCACATTTTTAGTTATTTTTCTAAAAATGCCAACATTTTTTTTTTCAAAATCACAAAAATTTTATTTTTCCAAATATACAATAAACATAATAATTGATTTTAGAAACTGTAGATTTTTTTATGTTTGGGTTGACTATTTATATTGAAGGTATAGTTTTTGGAGTAATTTTTTAGTGTTTAAATTTTAAAATTATTTCCTATTGTTAAAAAATTAGTTTTACTTTGGTGGTATTTTTAGAAAATATGTATTTTAGTGATACATTTGAAAAATAACTAATTGTAAGAATCAATTTATTAGAAAGTGTTTTCTAAATTATCGAACACCATAACCGATTGAATAAGATAATAAAATTTTGGTTAGCTTAAAATTTCATATTTCAAAAAATAATTAATGATTTTATTTTCACTTTAATATTAGTTTTGAAATCGAAAATATCAAATTATAAAAAAAAAAATAATATAATATGCATTAGAATCGAAAATATGCATTAGAATGACTTTTTTAACTATATAATACCATAAGAGATTAAATAGAATATTTAATATTTTATAAAAGAAAACTAAGCAAACTTTTTTTTTTACTATCTTTTAGTCAACACCGGTCAACATCGATCAACGTGGGTCAACGCCAGATTATGACTAACGGTGTACCGAAATAAAATGATTGTGATGTTGAACACATGTTGACATATAGTTGATATATGTGGGCATGGAATACATATAGTTTGTGTAATCTACATTAACATTTTGGCAACACTTTTTCAAATAAATCATGTACTTTGAAACTATTTACCATTCATGCCATTGGCATTAAGTATATATTTAAATAATTTATAACCAATATTTATCATTTTCCTCAAATCTCTCGAATAAAAAGTTAATATCATTTTCCAGTTTCATTCTTTCTTTTAATCTTTATATGATTTTTTATTTGTTTTTAAATAAATTTTTATTAAATTAAGCATATGAAATAATAAAAATACAGTTTTTCACATACCGTATGTTGCAATTTGAATTTTTTTTAACGGACTTATATTACTTAATTGATTTTTTAAAAAGTATATGTAAATGTCTCACATCACATAGAAAACTTTATTCGGTTTAATCCAGTTCGAAATAAACAAAATTTCAAAATATTTTACGATGAAAATTTTTAAAAATCTAAAATATTATCAATATTGGAACTTTTAAGTTGTAAAATATTACTTAAATTAATATTTTCATATTTTAAATTAATTAAACGTTTAACATGGACGGTTTATATGACGGGATGGGTTGTAATACAAGACATGTTGTAAGACGGGACGAGTTTGAATTGATGATGCTAAAAAATTAAAATATCATTAATTTCATATGTCATTACGGGTAAAATCTTCATTTCACTACTTCTTTATTAATAATAATATAGGACATTTTGTAACCAAAAAATCTGAATTTAAAAAGAAATATTTTGACCTGCGGTGTACCGCGTGTTAAAATTTAGTTAGTTATACATTTCGATAGTTGAGATATCTGGTCATGTATTATGTTATAATTATTGTAAGTGGTTATCTTCTATTCTTTTTTATTACCACACTTTTTTAACAGTTGTGAATAATGAATATGTTACGTTTCAAAATACATAGATTATCTTTAATTTTGTATCAAAAATACTTCGTTTTTTTACTCAAATTGACATGAAACAACTTTTTGTGACTGCTGTAAATTCTGTCTTACATTATTATTGAAGAATTATACACAAAACTACGTTATGGTGGATTATTCAAAGAATTAATATCTTTTGGACTATATAATTAATAAATTATAGTCCTTGATGTAATCATCAATATAGTAAAAAACTCTCCCTTGCCTCGATACGATATTTGATATTGCAGATATTAGACATGTATGAAAATTGAACCCAATTTCGAAACTTGAGTGATTCCGAATGTGTTAGCCATAAAATAGAGAGAGTAAATATAATAAGCTAATAATTGCCATAATATGAGAAAGTAATGTTTAAATATATAGTTTTATTCATTTATTTAAGTACAGTTAATTAAATATCAATCTGCCATGTTAGGACTAGAAGTAGGCGAATCATCTTGCAATTGTTGATTGATTTTGCAACAACACACAGGAAATGCAAACATTACACAATCTCCTCCTTTGTAACCCAGAGATAAGCATTTTGCATTACATGCAACTCTGCTGCTGCATCCATATCGCCAATCCTGACATGGCCTACGTTTTCCAGTTATATATGTTTATAAACAAAAAAAAATTGCAATAATCTAATTACAATTATCTTGAGTTCAAAAGATTTTTTTCCGGTGGATTGAGTCCACTAACTTTGACGAAGCTATCCGAGATACTCCAATCATAAAAATTAAGCCAAATCGGCATTGAATAAATAATTTTGTTACCTGATATGATGGGCAATAGGACAAGAGTAAGAACCATCAATAAAGGTAATATAAGAGATGAAAATTTCTTGGTTGCCATTATTTATGTTTCTGAAAAAAAACAGAAAACAAAATCTCTTAAGAATCGCCTTCAAGTTTCACATTAAGAGAAAAAGAATCCCTTAAGAAAGTTAGATTCAAAATTATATTTCACAATACAAAATTTGGAACATAACAATATATAATGTCTTTCGACATAAATCTTTAACTTATGGTATTTGACATATTAATAATTTGATTTACCTTTCTTCTATATGATATATTTATTCTGTTTGTATTGGTCTTTTCTATATTTATATACATAAACATATATATATATAATGATATAATTGTAAATATGTAAATTTATTGATATTCCATATTTTGAAAATAATGAATATTAATAATGAACTTTCTGTAATATAATAAAATATAGACTAAAACTTTGGTCAAAGGTTTTATAACTCATTTAGATGCCATATGTTATTTTCTATATTGTTGACCAACTTTTTTAAAGTTATTTTAAAAAAAAAAAAAAGTTTCAAATACCTTTAGTAATTTTGTATCAAATAGCTCTGTATATAATTTAGGAAAATATGTAGAAAACATATTATTACATTTACTAATTTGATATATTTATTTAACTGAAGAGAAACAGTTTTGAAATATAAAATATAAATAGAAATTCTGGTTTTAAAATTTGAACGATTAATATATGTTATAGACTTCTTAAATTTGTTGCGATCATACGTTATTTCTATCATGTGTCTAGAATATCTACCATATGTGCTTATAAATATGTTGGGCCCAAAATCTCCTCCCTTGTGGGCTCGAATTCCATTTCAAAGGCCTATTACTAAAGAAAATGAATATGTGTCTCGCGAGGTGGTGGAGAAAGGGAATATCAAATTTTCGAGGTGATTTAACCACATCAAAGGAGAGGGAAGTGAAAAAAATACATTAATGAGCTCCGAATAGAGCAGTTTACCTCAGAAGAAATATTTTAAGGAAGATTATTCGAATTAAGGGACAAACATTATATGTTTTGTTTTATCGTATACAGTTATTAATTTAGTCGTTGACACTATGTACACCTTTTTTTGTAGGGTGTTTTATTCCCACTACCAGAAAACAACTGACGAAAATACCAACGTTTTTAAATTCGTCGATAATTACCGACATAAAACTGATCAAATTTTGACAAAAATATTTTTATCCGTTGATAAATTACTGATAGATCTAAAACCATTGCTAATTATTTACCATTTTGACAAATTATTTACTGACAGATTTAAAACCATTGTTCTATTCAAACTGCAGCTTTTACCGACCCCACTCCTGCAAATCTTTGGGATTTATCTGCAGCTTCATATGCTTGACAAAATTAGCAGTTTTGGAAGAGCAATATTTTCAGCAAAAATCATACGTTACTTGGCTGCAGTGTTGAGATCAGAACAATTCTTTCTTTCACCGGGTATCTTAAGACAATGCTTCTCGCAACGGCATGTGGTCTCTTACCACAGCCACTGGTGAGGTTTTAACTAAACCAGCGGATATTAAGGCAGTGGCAGCCCACCTTTTTTTGACCTTGCTTCAACAAGAGGATGCATATTTCATACGGGTTCCTCATGTTGTTCTCTTCGATCTTCTTGATTATCGCTACTCAACGGAAACCTGTAACATGCTCACGTCTCCTGTTCTCGCAAAGCAGATTGGCCAAGTTCTTTTCTCCCCCCACTTCATGCAAGACTTCTGGGCCTGATGAATTTACTAAGAAGTTCTATATTGCTGTATGAAGTGTTATGGGCTCAGGTTTCATTGTCGCGGTGCAATCTTTCTTTGCGTATGGCCTCATGCTGAAAGCTGTTACTGCTACTTTGCTCGCTCTCGTTCCAAAGGACCCGGATTCTACTTCGGCCACCATGCGAGACTACCGGCTTATATCTTGCTGTAATGTGCTGTATAAAGTCATCTCTAAAATCTTGGCAAATCGTGTGTAGTGCTTTTGCCGGATTTTATTGAGCCAAATAAGAGTGCTTTTGTTAAAGGTCGTATGCTATTAGAGAATGTGTTATTGGCAACTGAGCTCGTCAAGGATTACCATAAGGACACCATTTCCCGTCCGTGTGCCATTAAATTTGATATTTCAAAGGCATTCGACACGGTTCAGTCTTTAATAGAGACAATTTTCAGAGCTTTGGGTTTTCCCACTTTGTTTACTCACTAGATTTTATCTTGTGTTTCTACAGCTTATATTTCAGTGATCGTAAATGGAGATCTAGAGGGGTTCTTCGGGAGCTCAAGAGGATTTTGTCAACACTGCTCTCTCACACCATACTTGTTTGCTATGGTGTAGAATGTTCTCTCTCTGTTGATTAACATAACAGTTCTAATGGGTTCATTGGACGGCACCCGCGATGCGACCGATTTGTGTCTCTCATCTAAGTTTTGCGGATGATATTTTGGTATTCACAGATGGCTCCCCAGCTCTCTCCGCACTACATTGTAGGTTTTTGAGGACTTTTCCAAAATATTTGAGTTACGTATTAATGCTAGCAAGTCGACGGTTTTTGTTGGAAGTCAAGATCATTAAGGACCTTAGCGGCTGTCTTTGGGCTTGGTCTACAAGTAGAGATTATCCCTATTCGTTACCTAGGGCTGCCATTAACCACTAAGTCCATGACAGCAAACGACTACAGCCCCCTCATTGATAAGGTTCGTTCTCGTCTTCTTTCATGGACAAAAAATACTTATCTTATGCAGGCCGTCTCCAGCATATTTCTTTGGTTATCATCAGCATCTCAAGCTTTTGGTGCTCCATTTTTTGTTTATCCTCTTGGTGTTTTAATTAAATTGATAGCCTTTGTAGTGTTTTTTTATGGACGGGTAATCCAAACAACACCTCAGGTTCAAAGGTTGCTGGGATGATATTTGTCGTCCAAAATCAGAGGGTGGATTAGGCTTGAGGAAGCTGAAAGAGGTTTCTAAAGCTTTTGTTTATCGGCTTATTTGGAGTTTGTCTAGTCTTTCAGGATCATTGTGGGTTGCTTGGTCAAAACAATAGTTGATGAGGGGGCTCTCTTTCTAGTCAGCTCTACAGTCCATGCTAGGATCATGGGCATGGCGGAAAGTACTTAAGCTTTGGGACAAAATTTGACCTTACATACGGGCATAAGTGCATGATGGAGCAACTATTTCGTTTTGGCTTGATCACTGGATACCTATGGGGAGACTTATTGATTAGGTGGGATCTGCAGGGCCACGGCTACTCAGGATTCCTATTCACACAGTGGTTAAGGATGCTTTAGGAAACAATGGCTGGAGGCTAAGACGAACACAGCTTGCACATCTGGTCCCGATCATAGATCATTTGCGTGCTCAACCTATTCCCAACGCTATGCATGGACCTGATAAGTTATTGTGGAGACATGCTGAAGACCAATTCCGAGAATCTTTCTCCTCTAAGCTCACGTGGGAGAAACTAGGGATTCTTTTTTTTATCAATCAATTAAACATTTAATCAAACAAAACAACAAATTACTAATGGATTATGACCATCAATAATAAACCGTCAAAAATCTGTCGATAAATAAATATTTTTCTAAATTCATCGGTAATCTGTAGGTAATTTTCAAGGGATTACCAACGGATTCTTACACGGTTTTAATAATATCAAAAGACCATATGATGAAAAAAAAAAGTCGGTAATCTATTGGTAATTGTATAAACTCTTATTTCCAATCATTGTCAAAATTTTGGATAGATAATAGCAAAAATATTAGTCTTTTATTGACTAACAAACTAAGTGGTGTACCAAAACCCCTTAAAATTTCTGTTTACCCTAATCTCTCTAATGAATAGCCTATATATGTTGTAATATTCACCACTCATAAGATCATTCAGCATTTTTACTCTATAAACTTATCATTTTAAAATCTTTGTTATGTGTGAATGTTTTTTTAAAAAAAAATATTATTCGGGACTTATAATTTCATAAAATCAGCTCTTAAATTCAATACGGTGATAATTAAAATACTTCAATATAGTATTTTATTTTATTGAACTTTGTCTTTCTTTTTTTTTTCGGGTAATCAAAATATTGTTAGTCTATGTACAAATTCGTATTTTATTCTCTATTAGTATTTGAAATGCACTGTTATTCAAAATATTACAATATTTTTTAAAAATGCTATTTTGAATGATTCTAAATGACTTTATTTTATCTTTTAGTTGAAAATATGAGTAACAAAATCACACCTTTTGAGGTAGAATTTTAAAGGATTTGTAATAGAAGAAAAACACTATCGATACAACCAAAGATCGGACGGAAAGTTCACTCACGGGCCAATATAACATGTACGTATATGCCTTTGAAGCTTTTTGTCTCTCTCGATGGCTACAAAAGCTTCTTCTTGGTTTTTTTATTTTTTTTTTGATCAAAGGTTACTAAAAGCTTCTCTATGCAAAAAAAAAAAAAAAAAAAAAAAAACATGAATGTCATTGTCATTGTCATTGCTGGAATCTAACTCTGCGGCTGTGTGAGTAAATCTGGACAAAGTACTTCAAATAATTCTATCTTCTTATTCCCGAAGGGACCTGCATTTTATTTTTTTCAACCAAATTTTTTCATCCAATTAAAACCCAAAATTCAAGAGCATGAAAATCTTGGCATGAAATTAAACTCGTCCGTCTCTCTTGGTCTATCTACCATATCAAGTCTTTTGATCTTTGCCCCCAAAAGTAGTTTTAACCTTTTTCCTTAATTACTCTAAGAATGTATATGTACAATGCTATGGTATTTACTGAATTTACATTGGCTATCTGATAATTTTGTAAATTGATTATATATACTGACAAAAAAATAGATTATTCAAGTAGTTGAAAAATACACTAGTTAACCTACTAAAATATACGTTTTACGAAAACGATATTTACGTTTTTAGTATCTATGCAATATATGTGATGTTGACACGAAATTTCATTCAGACTCGAATTTTAATGTTTGTAAATAAGAAAAGTTGTAATTGTTTCGTATCTTTTTCTTTTTAGATTGCTAGCCTCTCATTTGGATTTGATGAATATTATGTGTACACAAAACAAAATCAAACAAAATTTTCTTTTAAAAAAATCATTAAGAATGGAATTAGGTAAACGATAAATGAAAAATATTCTGTAAACCAATACAATAGTATATTAATAATTATTTAGTTAGAACATTTGTATGATTGTTACTATAAATAGCAAAACAGTATTGTAATTTTGATGAAATATAATGTTACACATTATATATTAAAAAATAAACCTTCACCAACACTTGTTGATTTTTTTGCTTTTGTCAATATAGCGTCACTTATTTATTCTCAACCAAAATCACAACTCTCTAGTACATGTAGAGTTGTCTCTCTTTAAAATCAATTCTAACACCAATAGGTAAAAGCTGGTGAAGACCTTCATTAATGCCTCCCTTTTCCTCTATGTTACTTTTTACATTTACACCTATATATACACAAGACAATCATGTTCCCTTCTTACATCCTCATCTCACAGCAAACACCTAAAACAGAGTTCAAAGCTACATATACATAGAAAATTTTTCAAACTAATAGCATTCTTTTCGTAAATATAGATGACGAACTCGGTGGCTAATTTGGCACTACTAGGGTTTTGCATACTTCAAGTGATTAGCTTACTTGTACCGCAAGCCAACGCTAGGGCTTTTCTCGTGTTCGGAGATTCCCTTGTCGACAATGGCAACAATGACTTCCTAGCTACCACTGCTCGTGCCGATAATTACCCTTATGGTATCGATTTCCCAACTCACCGTCCTACCGGCCGTTTCTCCAATGGTCTTAACATTCCAGATCTCATCAGTAAGCTCTCTTTTCTTGTTCTCCAAGTAACATTAAACACTTAACGTTACCATAAAAAAGACTATGAATAGTAATTCTCTGTTGTAGGTGAGCATTTGGGTCAAGAGTCTCCATTGCCGTACCTTAGTCCTATGCTGAAGAAGGACAAACTCTTAGTAGGCGCCAACTTCGCATCCGCGGGTATTGGAATCCTTAACGACACCGGAATCCAATTTGTAAGTTTCACCAGCATTAATAGTTTAATCGGTTAATGGCATTCTTCATAATCTTTTATGGTGAGGGATATGTTTGGCAAATTCAATGCAGCTGAACATTATTAGGATCACGAAGCAGCTTGAGTACTTTGAGCAGTACAAGCTCCGAGTGAGTGGATTGGTCGGAGAAGAAGAGATGAATAGGCTCGTGAATGGAGCTCTTGTCCTCATTACACTTGGAGGCAACGATTTCGTAAACAACTACTACTTGGTCCCTTTCTCTGCAAGATCTCGTCAATACTCTCTTCCTGACTACGTTGTCTTTATCATTTCTGAATACCGCAAAGTCCTAAGGGTAAGCTTATTCAATTACAACTCTACATGTACTATAGTTAGACAAAACAGAGAAGTTTGTAGAAATTTATTTTAGTCAACTCTAGAAAACATTAAACATATATGGTTAAAACTAGACAAGTCATATTACACCAAGTGATACTTTACATGATTGGAACAATAGTTTTGTTTTGTCCGTTCTTTATGAAAAAATGACCCAAATAATAAATCTAGCACTGTTTTCTCAAAACTCCAATTTAAACTAGTAGTAGGCTTGTAGCAAATATGATGATACTTCAGTTTTTGCTAATGAATAAATTCAATATTGTTTTGTAGAAAATGTACGATTTGGGTGCTCGACGTGTCTTGGTGACTGGAACAGGGCCAATGGGTTGCGTCCCAGCCGAGTTGGCTCAACGTAGCCGCAACGGCGAATGTGCTACAGAACTACAACGAGCCGCCTCACTGTTCAACCCACAACTCACTCAAATGATATCTGACCTCAACAACGAAGTTGGATCTTCAGCCTTCATTGCCGCTAATACTCAACAAATGCACATGGACTTCATTAGCGACCCACAAGCATATGGTACATCCTCTTATTTAATTTGTCCCTCTTAATTCATTTTATATATTTACCTTTTAATAAAAGAAAATAAAAAAAAATTATTGGAAAAATTAATATTAAGACATGAAAAATTAGTATCAATGTAGCTAACAAAAAAAATCCGAAAAAATTCTTAATTAGTATTATAGATTTTTTGTAGCCTTTTTGCACCAAGTTTGGTTTCGTTTTGGTTCAAATATTAAGCGTTCTCCTAGAACTGACTAAGTTCTTTACGACCAAACTGTGTTTGGCAGGTTTTGTCACGTCGAAGGTGGCTTGTTGTGGACAAGGACCGTACAACGGGATAGGGCTATGCACACCATTATCAAATCTTTGCCCAAACAGAGATCTATATGCCTTTTGGGACCCTTTTCATCCATCAGAAAAAGCAAGTAGAATCATTGCTGAACAGATCCTCAATGGCTCTCCTGAATATATGCATCCCATGAATCTTAGCACCGTCCTCACCGTTGATTCCATGGCCTAATCTTCTTCTTTTAGCTACTCATTATCATCATCTATCCCAAATCCACTCTATGCTTTGTGTTTTTTTTTTTTTTCACTTTTATTATGTATTTTTTGCATCGGTGCTTTGATTAGTTTCCTTGGGTTTTGTTGTTGTGAGTTTTGTGTCTGTCAATAATATAGTCACCAATTGTGAGCTGAATAGTAATATGTTTTCAATGGACTCATTCCTTAAAAGATATCAACTTATATAGGAATTTAAACAATCACGTGGTCAGTTGTTGTACCAAAATCAAAGTTCATATATCTACGAATTAGTATGATTGTCAATTCGGACATTTTAATATCCATCATTTCATCTTTTCAAAAAATAAAAAACCATTAACTATATATACCAGACTAGAATCGGATCCGCACTATAGCGCTCCGTAAAAATTTCGATTAAAACTATTTATAACGAAAACATTTTTATATCTGCGAGTTTCTACAGTTTTGTTGATAATTTTTATGATATTTTAAAATTAAGGATTAAATACTTTCAAATGAGAATTGGGGATAAATATGTTGTGTTTCCATTAATCCAGTTATAATTGAGATGGATACATAAAGTAATATATTTTTTGTACCAATTTTCTAGTATGCTATTATTTCGTGTTTTCATTAATCCAGTTATAATCTATATTGAAAGCCCTTTAAGTTAAACTTCATGCTCATTCATAGTTAGAAGTATACTAGTCATGTTTATAATGATTTAAAACTTTTTTCCAAAACTTTTAACCGATGTGGTATGTTTTACACTTTTTCTATCAATAAAGTATAATATAAACTTTCACAAAAGTATTTAATCAACCCGCTTAGATTTAACCAAAATATTTAATCAACCCGTTTTAGATATCCAAACTTTACTTTATTAATATTTTAAGTTTATAATAATATTTTCTTTGTCAATTTAGTAATAAATATGCATTTTGAAAAAAATCAAATTGCACCATATTAAAAAAGATGTATTTTTTATTTTATATTGGCATTATATATTTTAATATAAGAAATTAAAATAAGATCAAATAAAGGTGAAAGGAGATTAATATAGGTTTTAATTTATTATTTTAAATTAGTTAGAGAAATATTAGGAAATCTGAAATCTAGATATGGATGGATAAATATTTCGTGTTTTCATCAATCCAGTTATAATTTATATTTATTTTTCCAATTTGTAACTGAGACTTGGTATGTTATTATAAGTAAATTTTTGTATATGTTACAATTTTTATTATTATAAAGTTGTAATTACTGATAATAATTTTTAAGATGGTATATAAATAGTGGTTAAGAATTTTATTAGATTAATGAATTATTGTTTCACTGTTTATTTAACCTTTTAAATTTGTACTTAGTAAATGAGCCTCTTATTATTGTTACGTTGTTGTCCATGATTTTAGAAGAATCAAATGAAACGTGTATAGAGTATGTCAAGATAGATTAGACAATTATGTTCTATTTTATATTGGTCTATTCTATATTGACTAAGTTAGGATAAGACCATTAGACTCTTCTCTACATTGGTCTGTACTATACATACGAGTAATGTTAAGGGAAAAGTAGATTAGCATTATTTATTTCATTTTTCCCTTGTAAGTTTATCCCACCTACATATATGTGTGGCTATAAACCTTAATAAAGTAAGAAGAGTAATTCTCTCTCTTTTCTATTCTTGGTTACTATTCATCTTCTCTCCCAATCTCTCTCTCATTCCCGTTCCTCAAATCTAACATGGTATCAGAGCAATTGATCCTTCTTCTTCTTAATCTCATCTAATTCTCTCTATTCTCTTATTCTCTTCTTCATTCTTAGATCCAATCTTTCTTGTTTTTCATCAGATCTGGTTTATTGTCCATTGGGTAAAAGATTGTTCTCTAGATCTACTTTTTCTTCCATTGGGTAATAAATCTTATCTTGTAAGATCTTCAAGTTCTCACCATGGAGAACCCAAAACTGATTGTCAATCCGGTCGTACTTAAGGGTATGAACTATCTTTTTTGCAAAAGAACCACAAGAACTGCTCTTTGTGGCCGAGGGAGATGAAAAGGAGACCGAGGGAGAAGAAGACAAGGCAGCCAAGCTTGAGAAGGAAGCCAAATGGTTCCAAGAAGATCAAACCGTGCTAGCTATCCTTCAAAACTCCCTTTAACCCTCCATACTTGAAGCTTAATCCTATTGTGAAACCGCAAAGGAAATTTGGGACACGCTCAAGAATGTCTATGGGAATGTGTCCAACTTGACCCGTGTGTTCGAAGTCAAGAAGGTTATCAACAACCTAATTCAAGAAGATTTGGAGTTTACAAAGCACTTTGGAAAGTATCGGTCTTTGTGGGCCGAACTTGAGATGCTCCGTCCAAGCACCGTGGATCCGTCCATCCTCAATGAGAGAAAAGAACAAGATAAAGTCTTTGGTCTTCTTCTCACTCTCAACCCGGTGTATAATGATCTCATCAAGCATCTTTTCCGAGCCGACAAGCTTCCCACCCTCGACAATGTGTGTTCTCAAGTCCAAAAGGAACAAGGTTCACTTGGCCTCTTTGGTGGTAAGGGGGAGCACATCATGGATAACAAGGGAGCTTATAAGCAAGAAAAAAGGAAGGTGACTATGTGTGACCATTGCTAAAAGAAGGGCCATGTGAAGGACAAATGTTGGATTCTTCACCCTCACCTCAAGCCGGCCAAGTTCAAAGCGAATCTCTCCCAAGAAGTGAATTAAGTAAGCGGTTCTGGTTCTACCAACCAAGGGAGGAGGCAGCCATGACCGCGGCCTATGGAGAAGTGGTGAGGAAGTCTAATTTGGAGGCCCGTATAAGGTAGCTAATTTTCACACAATCCGAGTGGTCCTCTCCCTAGCTATTAATCTCTCATGGGATCTATGGCAAATGGACGTAAAAAATGCATTTCTCAAAGGCGAGCTTGAAGAAGAAGTGTATATTACTCCACCACCTGGTCTTAAAGATTCAATTGCTCCCTGAAAGGTCTAAGGCTCCGCAAGGCAATCTATGGCTTGAAACAATCACCAAGAGCTTGGTACCATAAGCTTAGCTCTACGTTCAAAGACCGTGGGTTAAACGTTCTGAGGCTGATCATTCTCTCTTAACCTTCAAGGTAAAGATCTTTCAGACCGTGGGTTCAAACGTCCTCAAGGTATTGTTGTTGTTCTCATTTATGTAGATGATATCGTCATCTCTGGGGACAACAAGGAAGGTATTCAAGACACCAAAATCTTTCTCAACTCCATATTTGACATTAAAGATCTTGGAGAACTAAAGTACTTTCTAGGGATTGAAGTTTGCCGCTCTTCGGACGGTTTATTTCTCTCTCAACGAAAGTATACACTTGATCTTTTGAATGAAACAAGAAAGCTTGGGTCTAAACCAGCACCAATTCCACTTGAGGAAGGCTTCATGGTCAAGCGAAAGGGGGAGAAAAAGAGGAAAACCAAGAACGCCAAGAACGTCCGGCTTCCGGACCCGTTGGATGAGCCATATGAGAATCCAAAGCAATATAGATGTCTTGTAGGTAAGCTTCTATATTTGACTATTACACTACATGATCTTTTCTTTGCTGTGAACCAGGTGAGCCAATATATGAAAACTCCCACGAAGTATCATTGGAACATGGTGGAGAGAATCTTGAGGTACATCAAAGGAACCCCCGGACAAGGTCTTTGGATGGGAAAAAATAGTAACACCAAGATAGTTGGATATTGTGATGCGTATTATGACGGAGATACCGAGACAAGAAGATCAACAACCGGCTATTGCACATTCGTTGGTGGAAACTTAGTCACTTGGAAGTCCAAGAAGCAAAAGGTGGTTTCATGTTCAAGTGCGGAAGCGGAGTATAGGGCCATGAAGAAACTCACTAATGAGCTCACTTGGTTGAAAGCTCTTCTTAAAGACCTTGGCATTAAGATAACAAAGCCAATGACCATGCACTGTGACAATCAAGCCGCTATTCACATAGCTACAAACTTGGTCTTTCATGAGAGAACCAAACACATTGAGGTGGATTGCCATAAAGTCCGAGAAAAGATTCAAGAAGGGGTCATTCTTCCATGCTATACTAGAAGTGAAGATCAATTGGCGGACATCTTCACCAAGGCTGCAAGTCCCCAAGTTTGCAATCATATCCATAACAAACTTGGACTTGTAGATCTTACACGCCCTTAAGCTCAAGACCTCTATCCGTAGACATCATACTCTTTTTCCCTTAACATAGTTTTCTCCCAAGTGGTTTTTCTATGTTAATGTTTTTAATGAGGTGGTGGTCTACGGGTGTCCAAACTTAGCTCTCGTTGTCTTTATAGCTAAGCTTGAGGGGGAGTACTGAGTATGTCATAATAGAATAGACCATTATGTTTTACTTTATACTGGTATATTCTATATTGACTAAGTTAGAATAGTATAGACCATTAGACTTGTCTCTACATTGGTCTATACTATACATACGGGTTATGTTAAGGGAAAAAGTAGATTACCATTATTTATATCATTAGCTTCCCTTGTAAGCTTATCTCACCTACATATATGTGTGGTTGTAAACCTTAATAAAGTAAGAAGAGTAATTCTCTCTCTTTTCTATTCTTTGTTACTATTCACTTTCTCTCCCAATCTCTCTCATTCTTGTTCCTCAAATCTAACAACGGCCCCCAAGGCCCCAACTAAAGAGATAGACTAACCGACACATATGGAAAATGTGTTCTTCACTTTTCTCTATGAGAAGTTGGAAAAACATTGCTTCACCTGCTTCTCACTCTCCTATGAGAAAAAACATTGTCATTTTTGCGGTTCCTCTCAAGCTTCCAACCCCAAAAACTTAGGTGTTAACCAGATGAAGACACTTACTCGTATAGAGGAGGATAAACGAAAGCAAGGGGATAATAATCGTTCATGCACCTCCTTTGAAGCTGAGACCTCCCAGAGAGATATAAGGAACACTAATGGTAAAGGTGGAAGAGTCAGTGCGAAAGATTTTAGGGACTTGATTAGAACTAATAAAGCTCCATCACCTCAGCCTTTTGCTAGCCGAAATGCGTCTCCTGCAAACAGAAGCATGGGTTTCTCAAATCCGAGGATGCACTCTCTCCAAGCAAGATACTAGCCCACATGGCTCCTGGGGTATCAGAAATGAGCACTCTAGTGATATCCAAGCCACTAGTCCAAGGGCGGTGGAGTCCCATTCAAACTCGAGAAGGATGGCTCCCGCTCAACAAATGGAATCCCCATACAACGCTAATACCACCAGTTCTCTCTGAGTATCTACTACGCCTACACCCGCCCAAAGACCTTTGCGGGAACCAATGGATATCCCTCTCTCTAATCTGACCGGAAAAATCTAGCACTTCTTAACAGGAGAGACGACCAGCTCATGAAAAGCTTTCTAACTCTTGGTCTGAAAGGCGACAGCCATGGAAAGAATATCTACAACAAGCCCAGAAACAAGGCCAGTTCATGAGAGACTTACCTTTGCTTCTCCAGAACGCCGATATGCTCATGAACGGTGGTCCACTTCTGTTGTACCTGAGGCATCTTGGCCAAGCAGGCTGAATGTTGACACTGCAAGGCTACAAGAAGTAGAAGTCCAGTACATTGAGGGACGCTCTCAACTGCATTTAGCTAGTCCTTCTCTATCCCCATCTCCTGGGACAGTCTTTCAAAGACTTGAAACTTCTTCAAGAAACATCTTATCTCCCAGACCCCTTGCAGTTGCTTTTCAGTCTCCAGCAGTAAGTGGACCGTCCAAGCCCAGTAAGAAGAATCCAACAAAGGCCAGGTAAGACGGGAGACTCCTCAAAAGCTTCTACAAGAAGACGGACTGTTAAAGCTGTCATAAGGAACATAGTGGCTCACAGTCCATCACAACGCGTTAATACTAGAAAAGCTACCATAGCAAGAACAAAAAATCACCCAAAGAAAAGGCTCAGGATGGATGCATCTTCATCTCTTCAAGCACTAGAAGACATCCTAGTTCACTCGGGTGATGATGCGGATTTTTGATCCCCGCGAGTTCCTTTTCCTTAGCCGTGGTCAGCTGGAACTGTCAAGGGTTGAGGAGCACTTTTACAGTTTGTCGTCTAAAGGAATTTCATCGCTCAATTTCTCAACACATCTTGTTCCTCATGGAAACTAAGAATGAAGACCCGATGCTCTCTAGCATCTTAAAAGATCTCGGCTTCCCTAATATTTTCACTATGCTATTTGATGGGCTCATGATACAAGATTGGAATCACTCCAACTTTAGATCACTTGATGATCAAGAGATTCCAAATTTAGATCACTTGATGATCAAGAGATTCCAAGCTTAGCTTGCGGAAGGTGGAATTCACGAGCTGGCTCTAAAGCACTCTCTCGTGAATCAACGGGTGGTATAGGGGATAGTTTAGGTGATTGACTCGCTCAATCGGTGGGATAATCGATTCACTCGATCAACAAACTTAATCCGCATATTCTAATAGAATTAAGAGACTCACTCACTTAAGACTAATAAATAACAATGACAAAGACTTGAACTTTGACAAGAAGAAACTTTGCTATTACTTTTAAATGATCAAGGGTAAATACAAATGAACAATCTAATGAGCTTATATAGGCTCAGCTGCACGTCCTAATAATGTAAAACAAGAAACAAATAGCACAAAATTAAATACACTAGCCGTGGGGACTTTATGAACCAAATCGGCAAAATAAGGCAATTAGAGATGTGCCTTGAGTCTTGAAAGCTTGGGTGCGAATCCATGGCTCCTTAGAGTTCCTATGTCCATTTTAGGAAGCTTCAAGACGTGCATAAGTGAATAAGTAGTGACTCGTAGGGTTCTTGTGTGGTATGGTGTACCAAATGTCATTAAACCTGTCATTGTGTATAAAGGTCATGTACTATCTGTTAATTTCCTTGTGTTTGAAATTGAAGTGGTGAATGTTATAAACATTAAGTTCATTCTCTGTCTACTAGCTTATAATTGTACATTCTCTTGCTTTAAATGAATCCGTTTGAAAACTAGCATGTTTAGCTTATTATGAGAACTAGTATATTGAACCATTTATTCTGTATTGATCCTGTGTTTGTGTTAATTTCCTTGTGTTTGAAATTGAAGTGGTTAATATTATAAAGACCTATGTTCATGCTCTGTCTACTAGCTTATAATTGTACATTCTCTTGCTTTAAATGAATCCGTTTGAGAACTAGCATGTTTAGCTTATTATAAGAACTAGTATATTGAACCATTCATTATGTATTGATCATGTGCTTGTGTTAATTTCCTTGTGTTTGAAATTGAAGTACTGAATGTTAAAAACATTAAGTTCATGCTCTGTCTACTAGCTTATAATTATACATTCTCTTGCTTTAAATGAATCCATTTGAGAACTAGCATGTAAAAAACATTAAGTGTTAGCTCTGTCTACTACCTTTATTGCTATGTCTAGTATCTTACAATGTTATTATAAGTTCATGGCTTTAAAAGAATGAATACGGTTACATTCTCTTGCTTTGATTCTCTGGTCTTGTAACTACAAGATTAGTATTTACATTTACATGTAAATGTAATAACATGTTTAGGTTCTTTTCAGAACTAGAAACCATGTATACTTAATAAGAGTACTATTATGTTTTTGAGAGTTCATTGTGATTTGATTGAAGTAGGTGAGCTATTTGCTTTGTAATAACTCTTAATGTGCTGTTATCAATTATCATCTTCCATCTCCCTTTTTCCCTTTGCGTGATGATCCTCTTTCTTCTTTCCCCTCTATCATCTTCATGGTATTTCCCTTCTATAATGTCTCTCTTCTTTCCCTTCTATCATCTCTCTGGTCTTTCCCTTCTATAATATCTCTCTTCTTTCCCTTCTATCATATCTCTTGTCGTTCCCATGTTTCATATCTCTGGTAGCATCTATCATTCACTTCTATTCTGGTTCTTTCTCTTGTACCATATCTCTTCTACCATCTCTGTCTTAGCATCTGTGTTCTACCATCATTAAATAATAATCCATATGGTGGTGCTCCCGGTTACTTTAGCCTTAATAACTTTCCTTGTGATAGCTTTTCCCAAAATCTCAACTTTGGATCTCCACAAGGCACCCAAAACCCTTCTTTTAACCACCAACAGACTCAAGCTCCACCCTCTCAAGGTAGCCAGTGCCCTGGTATCAGCCAGCAACAGAGTCATGGAGGAGCATCTCAAGGAGACCATAACCCTTCTTTTAACCAGCATCCTCTTCAACCTCCAAGTCAATCTCAAGGCACACCAACTTGTACTAGGGAGAGAAGGCAATGGAACAGCATAGATGATCTTGTCTTGATAAGCGGATGGTTAAACACATTCAAGGATGTGATTGTTGGGAACGATCAAAGGTCAAGGACATTCTGGAAAAGAATTTCAGATTACTATGGTGCCAGTGATCATGTTGTGAATGGAGGAGAAGCCAGGCTGCCTGACCATTGCAAACAAAGATGGGGAAGAATCAGTAAAGAGGTGTCTCATTTATGTGGAGCATATGCTTCTGCAGAGGGTGAGAAAGCATCCGGACAGAATGATGTTGATGTTTTGAAGAATGCACATCAAATTTACATGACTCCTTATGGGAAGAAATTTACACTTGAGCATGCTTGGGTTGAGCTCAAGCATGAACAAAAATGGTGCTCTTTAGGGTTAATGAATCCTACAAGCAAAACATCCAGCAAAAAAAGAAAGGCTGAGGTAGCTGCACCTTCTTCACCCTCAGTTGGTAATGAACAAGAGACTAGGCCACCGGGTGTGAAGGCTATGAAAGCAAGAAGGTTCAACGGCAAAGAGAAGGAGCCAGCCACTGGAGAGTATCCGGAGCTTTGGGAAAACAAACAGAAGGATATGGAGGCCAAGAAAGTACTACAAATGATGAGCCTTCTCGACACCCTCATTGCGAAGACAGTTCCTCTTGATGAAGATGAACTTGCCCTCAAGAAGAAGCTCATGGCTCAACTCTTCTAAGTTGTTTTTTAAGTTGTAAGGAATCATGTCTGTTTAACTATGAATTCAGGTCTAAGTAGTGTCATTTGTGTGTGTTCTATTACTGTGTGTGTTCTATTACTGTGTGTGCTCTCTGTAACTATGAAGTTGTCATTGCTGTGTATTACTTGTCTCATTTCTGTTTATGCCTGAGATAGTTTGTGACAATGTATGAATCCGGTTTAATGATGAATGGTGCTAGTTTGTTATAATTGTCTCATTTCTGTTTCTGCCTGAGATAGTTTGTCACAAATATTTTTCATACTTGTATAATTTCTCTGTCTAGTTGACATGTATCATTGCTGTGTATACATGTATCATTCACATGTATCATTGTTGTATCATTGTTGTGTATACATGTATCATTGCTGTATCATTGATGTGTATACATGTATCATTCAATTGTGGCTGTGATGGAAGAAATGAGAGAGAGGACAAGAGTCTATGCATTGGACCTTGAAAAGCACAGAGAACAAGAGAGGAAAACTGAAGAAAAAGTTGTTCAGCTTGAGAAGCTTCTTGCTCAAGTGCAGAAGAGTAGAGTTACAATAAGTATGGTTGTTGCAGTTAGTTCAAGTGTATTGTCTGTATTGGTATCAATGGTTGTTAGCAGTAGGATGTGAGGGGAATGAGCTGTGAGTACCACCGACATAGGTTGTTGGATTTATGTAATATAAATGGTAAGAAGAATTTGGTATCCATTCGATTATTGTATTCACATGACTTACTATTTTTGTTTTGTTATTCACATGTCTCACTATTCTGAATTATGAGGTCACATGAATTTTTAGATAGTTTATGCCAATCGTTTCTATATAATACGGAATGATAGTTTTCATTCGAACAAGACAATCTCTATTCTCTCTCGTTTTCTATGCTTTCTCTCATATTGGTTTGAAACAAAATTACTCTCTTAAAATTTCTTTCTATTACCATTAAAATCACTCTCGCTCAATTTCTTTCTACTTGCTTTCATTTGTTTGAAACAAAATAAATATCTCTCAATTTCTTAATACTCTCTCTCATTTCTTTAAAAAAAAATCACTCGCAAACAAAACTTTAATTTTTTCTTCTTTATAAATTTCTTCTTTCATAGTTATTATGGCTTCCTCTTCAAAGAAATTTCATTATCATTATAACTCCAATAATGATGATGATTTTGACAAATATTATCAAGACCTATTTGATAATCAAGTAGAATCGACAGTAGAAGATATACCGCGGGAAAGATAAAAACGTGCATATATCGAAAGAAATCGAGAAGAAGGTCACAAAAGTTTGTGGAATGATTATTTTAGTGACAATCCTACTTACCCAGAGAGGATGTTTCGAAGACGGTTTCGAATGAACAAGCCATTGTTCCTACGTATTGTCAATCGTCTCTCAGTAGAAGTTGGATATTTTCAACCTAAAAGAGATGCAACATTCTGAAATGGTATTTCACCCCTCCAAAAGTGTACTGCAGCAATTCGACTTTTAGCATACGGGGGTGGATCAGACACGGTTGACGAATATATACGTCTTGGTGAAACCACGGCTCGTAAGTGTTTGGAACACTTTGTCGTCGGAATTGTTGACTTGTTTGGCGATGAATACCTAAGGCGGCCTACAGAAGAGGATCTCCAAAGGCTACTTTATATTGGAGAACAACGGGGTATTCCAGGGATGGTTGGGAGCATTGATTGTATGCATTGGGGGTGGAAAAATTGTCCAACCGCTTGGAAAGGTATGTATTCTCGAGGTACCGGAAAGCCAACTATTGTTTTGGAGGCGGTTGCTTCACAAGATCTCTGGATATGGCACGCGTTTTTTGGAGCACCAGGTACTTGTATTGATTTAAATGTTCTTGATCAATCACCGTTATTTAATGACATTATACAAGGTCAAGCCCCCCCACACGAACTACTATATCAACGGAAGGGAGTATAACATGACTTACTATCTTACGGATGGTATTTACTCCGACTGGGCGACATTTATTCAATCCATCCGACTACCACAAAGCCCAAAACATTCTTTGTTTGCAAAACGTCAAGAATCTGCACAGAAAGATGTTGAGCGTGCATTTGGAGTCCTTCAAGCAAGATTCGCCATGGTTAAGAATCCATGTCTTCTATGGGAAAAAGGCAAAATCGCTTATATTATGAGAGCATGTCTCATCCTTCATAATATGATTGTTGAAGATGAACGACATTCATACACTCTCTTTGACGAACAAGAACTCCAAGAAGGTGCTCCGGATCTTACGTTTTCGAACAATATGGCTACAAATCTCGACGGTATAGGTGATCGTCGAAGAAGAATACGTGATAAACAAGCACATCACCAATTAAAAGAAGATTTGATTGAGAATATATGGACTAAATTTGGACATCTTCCAAATGATTAAAAACGTTTATAAACTTTTTTCTCATGGTTTAAATTGTTTAGTGCTTTCATTTTTATGTTTTTATCTTTTGAAGTTTATGTTTTTAATTTTGATGTTTGTATCTTTTATGTTTTTAATTTTTATCTTTATTGTTTTTTATTTGGTATTATTTTTTAGATTTTTTTCATTTTTATAATTATTATATTAAATTTCATTATTAAATTAATATAAATTTAAAAACCTACAGGTTTAACCAATAACTACAACATTTTATTTGGTTCTTATAAAACACTATTACATTATTAATATATTATAAATACACTAAGAACCATGTCTGGGGTAATGCCCTTGTGGATGCCCTAATAAATTCAAGATATTGAAGCAATCATTCTCGGACCTATTATAGAGTTTGTGGGACGTGAAGGAATCAATTTTTAATGCCATATAGTTCCTCATCTACTCCAAAGAAGGATACAGTCCTGCAATAAAAAATCATGGTTTGTTTTTGCTGAACAACCTATGTGTTTCTCTCTTAGAGATTTTATCATAACAACTGGACTTCCATTTGATGATGCATCAGAAAAATGTCTAAAATCTAAAAGTGAAGAGTAAAAACAAAGAAGAAAAGTGGATGAAAGATAAGATGTCTTTCAAAATCCGAAGTGATATTTTGGAAAAATAATAAAAAAGATGGAACCAGAGGAAAGAATTAGATTATGAGAAATGTTAGTAGTGAAGGGTATATTGCTTGCTCGAAATCCAGTTAACAAGATACCTACACAGAATCTACAGTTGGGAATAGATCAGTTATCAAGGGCTTATTTGGTTTGAATGGATTTATATTTGCCATCCATATATGGCCATTATCCTCAGTTGGGGAAAACGTTTGGCCAAAAGGATATGACTTCAAATGGAAATATGCCTTGAATTTCTTCTGAGAAAACTATCCTGAAGTTTGTGGAGAAAGCTTTAGAGCCTAATAAATTCAAGATATTGAAACAATCATTGTTGGGGCTTATTATTGAGTTTGTGGAACGTGAAGGAATCAAAATTTTCACGCTATATAATCATCATCTACTCCAAAGAAGAATACAGTCCTACAATGAAAAATTATGGGTTGTTTTTGCTGAACAACATATACGTTTCTCTCTTAGAGAGTTTATCATAACAATCGGACTTCCGTTTGATTATGCATCACAAAATTTTCTAAAAGTGAAGCGAAATAAACAAAGAAGATAAGTGGTTGAAAGATAAGATGTCTTTCAAAGCCCTAAGTGATGTTTTGAAAAAACAATAAAAAAGATCGAACATGAAGAGAGGAATAATTAGGGCACTATTACTAGTGTAGGGTATATTGCTTGCTCGAAATCTATTTAACAAGATACCTATAAATAATCTAAAAAGGGGTACTAATTTTCAAAAAATTTGCAAGTATCTTCGGGGGCGAACTGTTTACATTTATTTGGTAAATAATGTGAACCTTTTGGGAATTAATCAGTTGTCAAGGACCTAATTGGTTTAAATGGATTTATGTTTGTCATCCATATATGAGCATTATCCTCAGTTGGGCAGTTGGAGAAAAAGTTTGGCCAAACGGATTTGACTTCAAATGGAAATATGCCTTAAATTGCTTCTTCAAAAACTGTCCTGAAGTTTGTGGAGAAAGCTCTAGAGCCTAATGAAATCAAGATATTGAATCAATCATTGTTGGAGCCTATTATAGAGTTTGTGAAACGTGAATGAATCAATTTTTCACGCTATAATTGGTTTATATGGGCATTATCAGTTGCGAATTAGTTGTCAAGGGCCTAATTGGTTTATATGGGCATTATCCTTAGTTGGGAAGATGGAGAAAAAGTTTGGCCAAAGGGATGTGACTTCAATTGGAAATATGCCTTTAATTTTACAATGGATATCCACGAAGTGTCCAACTCAAAAAGATAAAACATGGATTGAGGAAGGTGACAAGTTAAATTTTTGTAATTACGACTTCTTGTTTTGTTAAATATAAGAGCATGGGAATTTTGTACATCTTTTAAAAAACCTTGTAAACCTTTAAAAACCATGTTAAATATTTAAGGGATTATCACAAAAAGTTTATTTTTTATAATTGTATTCTATTTATTTGTGCAGGTTGAAGTGAACTCTAGCATTGGTGACTATCAGGACTATGACCATTTGGTTCTACCAATGAATCCTGAAAATAAGAACTTTTTTTTTACTTTTTTGATCTTGTAATCAAGAGTAGGATGAGTAAGAATGATTGGATTCAAGGATGGATTGAAGATTCATAGAAAAAACAAGGTAGAATTGAGTGTGCTATGAATTCAACAATTTAGCATGATGGGGATAAGAATAAAAGAAGAAAAAAAATGTCATTCAGTCAGAGAATTGACATGGCATACAAGTCTTATGAAGATCTTCACAAGAAAGTGGTGGGGATGGAAGGTTATTTAGGGATTGAAAGGGCTTCTGCTAGTCCTACTGAAAACGAGGAAAACTCATCACATGGCTGTCCTGTTAGACAAACGTTTACTAGTGGTACAAAAGAACACGAAACACCAGCATTCTATTGATGTAGAGGATGACCACGAACTACCAGCCTTTTTAAAGATAAGAAAAGACTGGCATCAGCTAGTCTTATGGAAGAAGAGGAAAGACTAGCATCTGCCAGTCCTATGGAGGAATATGAAAGACAAGCATAAGCTAGTCCAATGGTGGAAGAGGAAAACCCGGCTTCTACGACTTGATCTGTAAGTTGAAAAGTATTAATTTTGAATAAGTATTTTGCTCAATAATGATTCTCATATTATAAGGTTTATAGGTCGATGTAAAATAAGAAAAAGTAGATGGATATACTGAGAAGTCATCAAAATATCCACATAAGAGCATTGAGGCTATTAAAAATGAATCTTATGATTTGTTTAGTAATTTAATTGAAAAAAGTGGTGTTAAGAAGTATGATTAAGTTTTTATATTTTTATGTAGGATTATTGGTGAGTTCTTAACTAGTGGATCTTAGGATTAAAACATAAAAAAATAATTAAAAAGTTAACAGTTTTAATTTTTGAAAACTTAATAACTATTGCAAAATAAATTTTTTGAAACATAGATTAGATACAAATTATTGCATAAATAACATAAACATAAAGGACAATTAATTTAAACGTGATTTGTAGAATATTTTGTCCATATGGGCTCGACAAAATCGTTCTTCAATTGTTTATGCATAGCACGATCACGAATTCAAGTTCTAGTGGCCATCATATCGACGATATTTGAAGGCTTATCTGTAGAATAGCCGGAAATCACTTGAATACTTCCGGAAGATTCCGCCTGTACAAATTCGTTGACATCAAACTGTGTATACGTATCTCGTTCGTCTTCCACAATCATATTGTAAAGTATTATACAAGCTCGCATAATATTTTCAATTTTTTCTTATCCCAAATAAGTGCCGGAGTTTTTACAATGGCGAATCGAGCTTGCAAAACTCCAAAAGCACGCTCGACATCTTTACGGCAAGCTTCTTGACATGTGGCAAATAAAGATGGTTTCTCACCTTGTGGAAGTGGAATTGATTGGATAAATGAAGCCCATTTAGGATAAATTCCATCAGTCATATATTAACCTATATGATACTCATTCCCATTAACAACATACTTCACTTTTGGTGCTTGTCCTTTTATGAGGTCATTAAAAATTGGAGAGCGATCAAGAATATTAATATCGTTCAAAGTACCTGGAGGTCCAAATAACGCATCACATATCCAAAGATCTTGGGAAGTTACAGCCTCTAATACGATCGTTGGATTTCAAAACCATGTGTATATTGCCCTTTCCAAGCTGTTGGGCAATTTTTACACTCCCGGTGTATACAATCGATGCTTCCTATCATCCCGGGAAATCCTCTTATCTCTCCAATAATCAGTAGCCTATGAAAATCTTCTGCGTGGGGTTTCTTAGATACTCATTTCCAAAGCAATAAATTATTTCGTTGACAAAATGTACCATGTATTTCATGGAAGTGGTTTCACCAATCCAGAGGTATTCGTCAACCGCATCAGCCGTACAATCATATGCAAGGATATGAATTGCTGTTGTACACTTATGTAGAGCAGAAAAACAGAACCTTCCTAGAGTATCTTTTCTTTGTTGAAAGAAATGAATTTCATTCGATAGACGATCAACAATACAGATGAATAAGGGCTTATTTATCCAAAATCGACATCGGAATATAAGAGAAGGAAAAGAGGCATTTTCTCCAAAATAATTGTTCTATAACTTGATGTGTCCTTCTTCACGGTGTCTTTCAATATAGACTCTTTTTTTAATTCAGTTTTCTGGCTGGTTGAGGATCATCGTAAGAGTACAAAGCATTATCCAATTCGGTTTGGAAAATATTATCAAATTCGTCGTCTAAAGCTTGTCCTAATTCATCACGGGAAGATGATGCCATTGAAAGTAGTAGAAAATATATGATTTTTTGTATGAAAGTTGGGTTTGGATTTTTAATGAAAGTTTGGTTTGGATTTTTAGGATTTTTGGTTTGGATTTTTAAGATTTTTTTTTATTTTTTGGTTTTGATTGGCAGAAGTAAAAGGAAAGAGATTGAATTTAAATATTGGTTTGGATTATTTGGCTGAATTTTAACAAGAAAAGAGAATGATATGAATGACATGAAGATAAGAAAAGAAAATGTCTAAAACAACACAAGCACGGCCATATATATAGAAAACTATTTCCAATAAGTGTTGTGATGTATTGTGCTGTTCGTGATGTCTTGTTGTGTCCGTGATGTCTTGTAGTATCATTTGGCTGTGAAGAGAAGGCTTATTGTGGCTTTGAAGAGATGTCATGTGGTGTTCGTGGTGTGGTAAGATTGTGGCTATGAAGAGATGTCTTGTGTTGTCGGTTAATCTACAAGCACTAGCAAACAATATTACAAACAGTTAGTTGTTTACACATTAGTAAATCAACATTATTCAGTATCATGTTTTGTTGAAGCATAAGCATAAACATTAGAAGAAACAACCATTAGCAAAAACATCCATAAGCATAATCACCATAAGCAAAAACAACCATAAGCATAATCACCATAAGCATAATCATAACCATTAGCAAAATACACAATTCATAAGCTGAAGCAAAATACATTGATTCATACAACCATAAACATAAGCAAACACAAACTACAACCATAAACATAAGCAAACTACAACCATAAGCATAAACATAAGAAAATTACAACCAAAAGCATAAACATAAGCAAACACAAGCATAAACATAAGAGATTCAAAGAAAAATCTCCTTAATTAGCTTCTCTTTTAGTGCTTCCTCATTGTCAGTCAAAGGATTCGATTTTGCTAGTAGTGTATCCAGCAATTTCTTGTTACTAAGTTTGTCATTCAGAGCAAACTCTTGTTGTTTCAAAGCAAAATCTGCTTGCTTTATTCCCACAAGGTTTGAACTCTATCCACTGACTCACCTGCTCCTTCCACACTTGGTGAACTTGTTGCAGCCCTTTTTATTTTTCCCTTGGCAGCCTTCACACCAGGTGGTCTTTGTTGAGAAGGTTCAGATTCTACAGGGGCTAGGGAAGCTTCTGATGAATACACAGAGAACAATTCACCCTTTCTTCTCTTACTCTGCTCAGTCTCTTTTGAAGTCTGAAGTGAGCACCACTTCTGATCATGCCTTAATTCTCTCCAAGAATGCTCCATGTTGAACTTTTTCTTATGATCATTCTCATAAATTTTGTGGGCAATCTTGATGAGATCATCATCATTCATACAACAAGCCATCTTATTGGTTGCAGGCTGATGAGAACCAGCAAACTTACAAACAACCTCACTCATCTTGGCCTATCTTTGTTTACCGTGGCTTGGTTCTCTCTTGCACAGACCTGAAACAGTGGGACTTGCAGCATAATATGCTAAAATCTGCTTCCAGAATGCATCTCCTAGAAACAAGAAGCATAACCAAAGCAGGTGTATATCCATATTCCCATTGCATGATGAATTGTAAAAGAAAGTTTCTCATGATTTATTTGTTTACATGTTCCAAAAGAGACCAAGAAAGATGTTTCATTTATAGATGATTTGCTTAGAGAAAGAACATCTAATACTATTTTTTTTTTGTATCCGTTGAAACTCCTTTAACTCAAGTGAACACACTGAGTACATAAGAAATGGAACGAATCGACACAAAAATCAAAACATGGGCAAGTAATGCTTGCGACACTAGAAGATGTAAGTTTTGATGTTATATGTTTCAGTTCTAATAATTTTGGAAATTTTCATTATCGTTCTAATCTTTTTTGAAATCAGATTGACATCAGGTTCTTTGGCCTGGGAGTAAATGGAAATAAATATTTTTTACTAATGTGAATCACAAAAAAAGGAATCACAACATCATTTAAAAAATCATTCTTTCAACATAAATCCATTTAAACCATATTGAGATTTTGTGAAATAGATTCATCTTGGGATCTTCTGCATATACATACATATTTTTGAATGTATCTGATGAATCATTGAATCTTGAATGTATTTGTTTTGCGTTATAGATATATGCTTTAAACCCTTGGTGATTGTTCTACGCAAGTGAAACCACATTGTGGAATTTTGCATTGTCAGCTAATGATTGTTGTCTTAGATTCTATAGATTGTACCCCATTGCCTTGAGTTTTACTGATAATATCATAAGGTCTCTTGCTTTATGAAATAGATGCATAGACGAGTCTCATGTAACTTATATGAGGCTCTTGCAGATGATGGTAGTATTTTACTTTACTCATGAATGGAATTACTTGAATCTTTAATGGATTTGTCTTGTGTTATGCTCTCAATTCTTGATGATACATCTGAAGTGACATTCTCAGATTTCTGCATCACACACTGATGATTACAGTGTTATATTTTACTACTTGTATGGTTTATTGGCAATCACTTGAGTCCATTGCATAACATCAGAAAGTGTTCCTAAAGCCAGATCCTCTGAGAAACTTAGTCTTTCATCCTTAGGTCTCTCGTTCTCTTTCAGGCTATATCTGTTCTTAGAAGGTGCATTTGTAGGTTCTTGAGTAAGCTGATCAGCGTAAAGCACGTCTTCTATTCTCGACATCACGGTGTGAGCCAAACTCTCAAGCACTCTCGAGTAACTCTCCAATATCGCAAGTCCTACATCCTGCAACAGCCAAAACCCAATAATAAGATATTCTTTAGACCAAAAAGAAAACACAATCAAAATGTATATGTGGAAGTTGGAGTTTTTTATTTACTTTGTTAAATTGAATCTTGCTGATATCGAGGGAGGATTGTGAGATTCCGGGAAAACCTTGTTTCAATAGGAGCAAGATTGTTTCAGCTCTCTCTTCAAACTGTTCTCTTTTCTCAATACTCACTGTTGATCCCCAAGGAGACTTTGTTATCAAAGCCACTGTCTTTAATTATCAAAATAAAGTTAAAAGTTTTTTTACATACTTTCTCGTAGGCTTGGGGTTCAGTTTATTAAAAACTGAACCGAAATAACCGAACCGAATTGAACGGATATTTTGGGTATTCGGTTTGGTTTCGGTTATGGCGGCTGAACCAATCGGCAAAAAAGATATATCGGAAACCAAAATATGTCGGTTAATTTAGTTCAATTATCGGTTAACCGAAATTTTTTTGATACATAACCAAAATTTATCTTTAAACTAACCAAACTATCCGAAGCAACTAAAATATTTGAAATAAAACCAAAAAACCGAATTAACCAAAATAACCCGATATTATCCTTAAAAATCCGAAAACACAGATTTTTTAAAAAAACTAAATTTCGGTGTTAAAATTTTAAAACCGAATTAACCAAAAAAGCCGAACCGGAATATCCCAGAAAACCAAAGTCCCAGGGCTATTTTCTCGTATTATTGTACACGGCCGGTCCTAAGTCCTAACTCATTAACTCTACCAAAAAGAGTACGAACGACCAACATGTTTTCAAGGAGTTACATGAGCTGCAAATTGCAAATGTAAGTAACCAATATTAAAGTTGCGGTCCACCAATTCCTATGTGTGTGGAATGGTTTGATTTCTCCTTAAGTTTGTTTCCATATCAAAATTATTAAGCTTATATGATTTTGCTATCTGCAAGGGATTTGCTAATTATTCAGGAGATCCAAAATTGCATAATTTTATGATTCGAAAGACTTAAAATAAGTAAAGTAGAAGATTAATCTATGCCTAAAAACGAGTATCCATTATTAAGTTAAATACATACACAAAAATATATAAAACTTCATAACTTTTGTAGACATTATACCTCTACTATTAAAAATTAACCCTCTTTGAGATCATTGTAAACACAAGTTCACAAAACCAAACTCATTCTAAAACACTCAAAACACATATATTTTTTCAGTCTCAGCAATGGCTCACTCAATTCTTGTTGCCATTGTTATCTTCTTTGGCTTGATAATCATGTCTTCTTCTAGTCAAATATCGTATTCAAACAATAGAAAGGCGATGACAACGAAAGTAGAAGAAGAAGATCCAAAAGGGTTTTTACGTCTCATACACTGTTCCGAGGAGGTCAAGACTGTGCAAAGTTGTTTTGATGCAGCTGGTGGGATTTCGAAGGCAATATCTAATGGTCGAAGAGGTCCTTGTTGCCAAAAGCTTAATTATCTTCCCATGCAATGTTGGCCCGTATTGTTTCCTGGAAAACTCTTCACAAGTATCGCGATCAAACTTGTGTGTCTCTTTGGTTAAATGCATCAACAAGACTTATCCCATATTACTCATATTTGTTTTGCTTTTGGGAAATAAGATGTGATCATTCACGTCAATGACATGTAATCTTCCACTGTTTATTTAGATCAATTAAAGATTAAAACCATTGTATTTACCTGATGCTATTAACCATTGTTGTAGTATGATGTCTCTATAGCACTTCGGTGTGTTTCTACCAAATATATAAAAAAATATCGAAACGCTCATAAAAGTAAAAATATGGGGAAAAGTTTAATAATTTAATGCAAATTTATATTTGAATAATAGAAATGATTTCTTGCTAAAGTTCAATTGCAAGATATGTAGGAGAAATTTTCTAAAATTTAATAAAAAGCTGACACATGGTTGAAGCCTTAGACATAGATTCCAACTCTTTCTTCATCATCATGAGATCATTCTCTATGCCTCTTGAATGCAGAGAGATTGTAGCATTCTTCAAACAACGAGCGTTCTTTAGGACGTAAACCGCAGCTTGTATCTCTTCATATGTTCCTGCGTAGTCTATCCACTGAAATGTCTCAAGATATTGGAAACTCAAGCAATCAGGAACTGAGCTCAGTTCGGAGTCTGAACATGGTTGATCCTCTAAATCATAGCGTGGATGTTGCTGATTATAACATAAAAGATATTGTTGTATTAGTCTATTAGAGATCAAACTCAAAGCTCTCAAAACAAGATTACTAATTAAGGAATTGTGAGCTTACATGGTTAAGCTTGAGAGATCGTAAATAAGGGACATCTCTTAGTAAACTCATAAGTAGATTCGACTTGAAATTGTCGTAAATGTCTAATTCAAGATGACCAAGTTTCTTGGAGATGAATCTATCCTCAAGGTGAAAAACCTGCACAAGGAAAAACATATAATGTTATCTTCAAAGAAAACACAATCGAGTTTGCGGGAGAGAAGAAAGAAGTTGTTATACCATTGAAGGATACAAATCGAGCGAAAGACGTTCAGCAGAAGTAACAACTTTGGGAAGCTTCTCATTTTTGGAGAGGTTAACTTTAACATCTGCCTCAACCAATTTAGGCATATCCTCAATAAAACTGAAACTACCAACGCGATCGAAGATCTTTAAGTAGTTCAATGAAGGAGCAGTAATTTCGACAATTGCTTCGTCATCACAATAATAGCCTTGTTCTTTAGTGAAAGATAATCTCTGTAGAGAAGGAACTGATATGGAGAAAAAAAAACTGCGCACACTACAACGTCTTTGGATGAAGAGATCTTCAAGAACAGGACAAGCCGATAAAAGCGCGGTAAAAGACTCTTCAGACTCGAACTTAACACATTTGAGATACAAACTTTTCAGAGACTGGAAGCAAACAGGAGATTCAACAACATCAAGAAGAATATGACCTTGGAGTTTCAAGACAACTAGTGTTTGAAAGACATTAAGATTGTTTGGGAAGGTAATAGAACTGTAATAAACAGGATAAGCAGTAGAAGTGACTGAGATCTCAAGAACAGTGGAGTGAAGCTTTGGGAAAAACAGAGAATCTAAGGAATCAGATTGTTTCCTAAGTTTGAGATCTATGGTTTTGATAAGTGGAGCATCATGTAACTGCAAAGACCTGCCACAGAATTGTACAAACTCTCCAATGTTGGGACAAGAGGTTTCGTCGTACACAAGTCTTTGCAACATCTTCCAAACATGTTTCCATCGTTTAGACAATTGACTTGTGGACATTGCTTCACTTACAGGGATTAGTGAGAGTATTCTGAAAAGCAAATCGTTTGGTAAGTTGCTGATCATATCTGAAGCTTCCATTGCAGATCTTGTTGCCCTAATCGTTGGATCTTGAGGAGGAATATATAAACCCTAGTTTTTTTGGCTGAAGAGCTTGTAAAGAGGAGAAGGGTTGTTAGAATGACAGATGAGAAACTCTAATTTTTGTTAAAATCTTTTTTTTTTCTTTTATTATATAAGATAAGATTAAATTTATTAACACACCACATGTGGAAGAAAATTAAATCAAAAGAAGAAGAAAATAATGGAAATATCTCACCTTAATTACTTTTCTTTGATTTGTATTAATTATTAAATTTTAAAATATCTAATATGTTAATCACAACAGATCTGTTTGACAACACTCTTAAATAAGTCTAAATTCAACTAATTAATTACTGGAAAGTTTCAACTTCAACAGTATTATAAATCTTATTAATTAGTATAAAAACTCTAACAAAATCTAAATTCCATAAAAATGTAAATTTAGAAAAGAGAAAAATAAGTTTGGTTATAAAATCTAGCCCTTATAACATAAACAATTTTGTTTGACAAAAAAAAAAAAAAGATAACATAAACAATTTCCAAACTGCCTCCAAATATATTTTCCAATCAACCATATAATTTCAACAACGTGAGATTCCTCATTAAAAAAAACCCAAAAAGTATTATAGTCCCTATAATTAAAAAAGAAAAAACATTAAAAAGCTATACTGCAAAAAAAATTTGATATTCTTGAATATGTTTTTTCATCTGTATAGAACAAATATTTCTCTACTTCCACCACTGTATCAGTCTCCGGCGTCATTTTCCGATGTCTGAGAATCCTCAGGCTTTGCGTTTCGTGTCTGAAGCTGATCAAGCTCCTCTTCTGGGAAAACTTCAGATTGCAGAGAAGGAGATATCTTCTTGACGTGAAGCCACGTTAGTTGCCAGAAACTGTCGCTTCCGATATCATCACCTGGTAATAAAACTCCTGTTGTCTTCATAACCAGCAACGTGTTCTTGAGCAGTTCCGGTATGAGCTCGTGGATCTTCTCGCTGCGTTTTCCTCTGAATTTCGTTGACATGTAAGTCTCGAAACGGTTCAAGACACCAAGCCAGAGTTTACAGAACGATGGTTGCTGTGAGATATCTTGAAGAGATTGAAGAAAAGCTTTTGACATGAGTTTTGTGGCGAGAACAAGCGTTTCTTCGACTGTTTTCTTGAAAGTCTTCTTTGAATTCAGGATCGAATCAGCGAGCGTTTCGTCTAGCAATGGGAAGACTTCTGAATCAAAGCATTGGAACCATAGAGGTTGTGGTAACATGATCCCGTCTGCACCGGCTATAGCTCGGGTCGTCATTAAAATTGCATGGTTTCTCACTTGGTCGCGTGGATCACGACAAACCCTCTTGAGGTTGTGCACAAGTCTGAGCCACATTTCTCCAATATCTCGACTTAGTTTCACCATAGCATCGTCTTCTCCAACCGAGTCTTTCGCCTCTTGAGACCATCTTGCAAGACAAAAAACAGAGTTTGACATTAAGTCAATCGCTGAGATGGACCGATCAATTTCATTAACTCGGGATCCAGCAAACTGCCAAGCTGCATCCAAACAGAGAATGTAGTTTGAGGGCAACAAGTGTGCTCCTTCTGACATTATAAACCGGAGGGCTTCAAATCCAGCATCAGAAGCTTCTGGATGCCGAGCTGTGATTGATAGCAGAGATATGATCGTTCGCCAACCAATATGAGATCTAACATGAGATGCATTCGCTTTTACAAGACGGCCAACTTCTTGTGTAATGCGTTCACAGTATGCATCAGCCACATTTGCATTAAGCTTGAGAACCAGCTGGAGTGATTTCAGAAGTTCATCTGTTAGATTTTCCTTGTATGGCAACAATCTCTGGCAAATCTTCAACACACCAAAAACAGCCTTTTCAACAAGTGTGCATGGTGTTGACGTTGATTGAATTATACCTGAGATATGCTCATAAACAGTTTGCCAAATCAGTAGGATTCTGTCTCGGTTATTAAGAGTTACTGCAATCAGAAGCTCCAGGCAAAAGACAGCACTAGCTTCATTTTTCTCGGCTGCTTTTATGAGAGAGTTAACAAGATGCTGCAGAGACTCAGCTTGGAGAAACTTGCTGTCTGAGAATATACTATCAATGTGACAATCGTTCACTATCCCACGAGCATGTTTATAAGCTACCTGTTCTTCCTCGGTTGGTAATGGCTTTGTCTCCTCCATATCAAAAGACCAAAGGAACCGACCAATAAAACTAGATGTTTTGCGAGGCGTCACTGAGGGTTGAGACTCTGATACTACTGAAAGAGGATTTGTCGAAGGTTTTTCTTGCTCCAAGTTACTAGTTGACGGCTCTGTGTCATCCGCTGCATCACTAGCTATATGAACTGGTAAAATCTGGAGTTTATGGAGGCTCAAGACACATTCCAGTATGTTTTTCCAGGCCGAACTGATGTAGTCACCATATTTATTTGCAATCAAGAAAACAGCTTTAGTAGCCATTCTGGCTCTCGCATCTTCTCCTAGAGCAAGAACAGCTTCATCAGCAGATAATGGGGTGAAGAAGGGTGTGAATTTGCAGAGAGACACGACCACATCATCCACAACACTATTCAAATGATAATATGCTGAAAGTTTTGCAATGGCCAATAACCCATCAACACATCTCTGGAAAACATCTTCTTGCTCTGCTTGCTCAAAAACCACTGATGTAGCTGCAATAGTGGGACCAGACACGATACAAAACATGTCACGGTCCAGATGGGATGCAGCGTCACATAGGATATAGGGACTGGTTTCTTTGGATTTGTAAATCACACTAATCCAACGACTGGCTGTCATCATTTGGAAGCTGGTTCCCTTAGTTGCGTTCATCTGAATCTCAATGTTGCAAATTGAATGATAAATCTCAGATAGGTACTCTCTAGGAAGGTCTGCACCTCCATTTATTCCCCTGTTGTTACGGATGAAATCTTCTTCAGTCATCCTTGTCTTCACCTGCGAGTGGTGCTGATCAGTGTTCAGCAATATAATCGAGTAAGCTAACACGAAGGCAGCATCTTTATTAATCAGTATATGTGGTGACTGTTCATAGTATCTCTCAGAAAACGCCTCCAGCACCCTCTGTATCTTCTGTGACTCGCCAGGCAATCTAAAGGTACCTACAAAGAGACGCAGGGCAGTAGCAAGATTCATGTTCTGGAAGTCGAATGTCTTGGCAAACTCATACAGCACCTGAATACAGAATTGGTCATGATTTCCGAGATAATCTCCTATAAGATCCATATCTAACCCACATGTATACCTGAAGAAACATGCCACACTCTTTGGATCAAGTTCTTCAGGCAACAAGTGCATCCCTTGGAGATACTGTAAGCCTTCCTTAGGATCACGGTTAAAATGATCAGCCCCAAGCATCAGCTTTTTCTTTATACGCTTTGCCTTTCGGACAAAAGGAACCCAAAAATTAGGATCTCCGTAATTCTCACATCTCGCTGTCCAGAATTCTTCATATCCTTCTTCATGTGTATGAACATCTGAAGAGGGCAATTCCTCACCCACCCTCTCAGCCATTCCCTGAACCATAGAAATTAACCCATCCAATGCAAGTATATGCATAGCAGATAAAGTCCCATTAACTGGGAAGGCACTCTTGGATAGCAGGTTTGCAACATCTTCAAACACATTACTGCAGGTTATATCACAATCGAAATTTGCAAACACTTCAGCCATGAAAGTATGTTGTCTACAAAGATCAACCAGAGCCTCCATAGCAACCTCCTGTTGCTGATAAGAAGAGCCATGTTTGCTCTGTGCAATCCTCAGAAGTACGTGTGAAAAGAAAGCTTCAAGCTGTACCTTAAGCTCAGTACGAAGATTTAGGTAGAGATTAAGAACGATGCTGCAAACTGTAGAAAGAATCAGAGGGCTCATGGACACACCAAACTGCATCAAGTTACAGAATAACTCATCCTGAATCAAAGTCAACAGCTTTGGGTACTCACGGAAAGAAGTCCCTCCAAGTTCTATAGCAGAATTAATTAATCCCAGAGCGAAAAGAGGAACATCTTCATCAAAAGCTATTGGGTTGGATCTGGAATTGACTTCACCGTGTTCTCCAACATTCAATAGGGTACACAAGAAATGGAAAATCTCTACCATGCATGGAATACCAAAAGGCGCCATCATTGCATTTTCACCATTTGCAGGAACATTCAAGTCATCATTGACCTCAGTTTTCTTTTCATCATTTTTAAGTTCTGTTTCTGGAATAACCGTCTCAGAACTTGGAGAACTGTTTTCAGTGCCGAGAGTATCAGATATACTAGCAATATTTCCATTTCCAACTTTGTTTTCTCCAGAATTCTGATCCCAATCCACTGTTCCCACCTAAACAAGATAGAACAGCGTTAGAAATTTGTGAACAACAAACACTCTTAAACTTACGCATCTGTATAAGTTTTAGGTTGAAGAATCTTCTATCAACCAACATGCTTAGCAGATAACTCATAATGCCATACAATTTTGTGCATGTTTAAATCTTATATCTATATGGGCTAAACATGAAGAACAAACTTAAAAAGATGTTGGCATGAAAGATTAATTTGTTTTACCTTATCGTCAACATGTAACTCATTTTCAATAGCCAAGGGGCTGATAGAAGGAAGTTGAGAGAAGATATATCTAATCAACTCATGCATTGTGTGGCGAGCTATACGCTGCAACAATTCACTTTTGGAGCTTGATTGATGAACAACACGCAAACAAGTGTTGACGATAGTGCAAATGTCTTGATTACTTAATCCACTAGAGGCCTTACTCTTTATGCAAGCCAGCAGAACTTGAAGTATTTTCATCAGAACTACTTCCTCTGAGGCTGGATCAGTTACCTCAAAACGACAGCTCTTTACAGCATCAACTATGATATGCATTGCCTCTCCCACATTCACGGTTTCAATGGTAAAAATGTCAAGGGTCAAGATCTTGTATACAGATGACAAAGCAACGCCTGTGATTGGAGCCCCAGTTTCATCGGACAATATAACATCCAAAAAGGGCCGTATATACAATATTGGGTCAACATTTTGCCAATTGCTTTGCCATGAAAATATCCGCTTACGCAATTCTTTCAAAGAATGGATTAGAGAATGCTCTAACTGATCATCATCTGCAATATAGCGTACACCCCACCGTACGTTTCTTCTCATCACAGCCAAAACTGCACCAATTTCGGAATTGATCATGGATGCCACAGCACCCTTGGACGGTTTGGAGTGACAACTCTTGAACTCTCCATGGAACGAGTTACTTCCCGAAGGATGATTTTGATACCCCATACTCGTCCCAACTTCTTGGTTCAAACACCAAAACACACACGAAGCATGCAGGCTGCAAATAATAAAAAAACTTTCATGCTTAGAAACAAGTTGACAATAACAATGCCGATAGTCCACTTAAGAAAACAAAGTTACATGCACAAACATAAATTTTCTCCTTTCTCTTCCATAAATCTGCTGAAGGCTATGCTGACTAAATCAGTTACCAAAATCACCACAAGAGTCAAACTCTTCCAATAAAAAGGATTCAGATTATGATATTCCTCCTACTTTTCTAGTCTCAAAAGCATTTCATTTCGCCAAATTCGGATATTCTCAGTAACTTATACGATCTATGTACTCATTGATTCAGAAATATCAGTGACTAAAACTAAACTAAGTAACACAAATTCAGATCTAACTAAGCTCATTAGCAAATCAGCAAAAACCCACCAAAACTTGAGAACTAATCACAGTTCTGCAGGGAGATTTCAAAAACGAAAATCCTACAAAGAAGTGGATCGAGGCAAGTCCAGTGTACCTGGCTGCAGATCACGACACAGAGGTACTGCAAAATTGGCGGAGTTTTGCAGGAGAGATCGGGATCGGAAAAGGAGATCCAAAACCTTCTTAGCTTCTACTCATTTAAAAGCGAAGAGAGACAACTGTAACAGAGTAATGGTGAACGGAGGCGAAGCTCTTAGTGGAAGAGACAATGGCGAAAGCTCGAGCCGATGCGGTGGAGTGAGAGAGCTTGCTTCCAAAACTCAATTGAGATCAGATCCTTGTTCTCCTGAATCACAAGAAACACATCAAACGTGGATCCTTCTCTGCAACTGGCTTTGAGAATGGCGATCGGAGAAGCATCGGATATGTCCTCTGAGAGAGATGATCGAAGCTGTGAAAGATGAAAGGAGCGGAAGCTCTGAGATGGGCCGAGACTTGGGCTTAGATTTTTTTTAAGGTTCTAAAAGTCAATGGGTCTATTATGTGTATACAATTGGGCCAAGGTTTATCCAAATTAAAATATTTATGTACTGTACAGTGTATTTTCTTCACATAAAGAAGCCATGAACATTCGGGTACTTTGATAAGTCATGATAATTCGTGTAAAATATTTATAAGTACTGTACAGTGTATTTTAGGACTCAAATAGGGTAAATGTAAAATTTTGGTTTGGGTTCGTATCGGTCTTCATACCCACTAAAAACCCAATTATTTTCGTCTACATAAACATCCGATGTTTTACACGAATTTTTGGGTAAATATTCGAAATCTGGGTAAAAGTTTGGAGGTTCGGGTAAAAATTTGGAAATCAAGTAACAAATCGGGTATTCAGATCATAATTTTTTAGGTGTATTTATATTTCAGATTTTTTCCGATTCGCGTTTGGGTTAGTTCGGTTTTAGATTTTGGATAGAGTAGTTTAAGGATCCAATAAAATAAAATCTAAAATTTAGAATTTGGATTTGGATCTAATTTTTCGGTTTGGTTTCGGTCTTTTTGCCCAGGGATAACTCGTGGAGCCTCAATAACATGTAGATCTCAATTCCTTGAATCAGGCAGAGGTCAATAACATATAGTAATACACGTTTTATATATAGTACATTTGAGTAGACACAGGTTACAAGCATATTGAGTTCAAATATCAATGATCTTCTATAATGAGATTATATTGGAAACAAAGAAGACATATTCAAATCTGTTACAGGAATCTCCTATGATCTTCTTCTCTCCGGTGCAAAGACATTGGCATGACATTTTGTCAAATAAGCAAAATTCAGACATGGAGGTAAAGGAGGTACACACATGCCTTTCCTTAAGAGCTCTCCAAGGTCAAGTCTTTGCAATGTCAACACAACTTTAGTTGCATTCCAAACAAACATGAGACGACCTTTAGATGTCACGAAAAGGGTACCCGGTTTGTAACCAGGATATCGGAAACCGTAACCCTTTGCAGTACCTTCTCCTGCATAAGAATTCTCAAAATCTTCTCCATTTGTATCGAAAGGAAAAGGCTCAAAGGAAGGCGAATCGATCTTTATAACAAACATTGCAGATCCATTAGGATGCATCCCGTAGTGAGTCCCTTCGAGTATTTTCGTCCCTATAAGAAGCCTATCAGTACCATCTTGAGACTCTTCATAAGAAAGCATCAGTAAAAAAAGAGCCTTTCCGGGTTTATCTTCTGTACATTGTCCTGGTGGCCAGCCAAAAGTTCCTCCCCACAAGCCGGCATACTCTTCATTAGGGATGGGATTCTTAATTGGTAGCTTATAAAGGGCAAAACGGGTTTCGTCCATGTTTGGCCAACCTTGGTAAGAAGACAGCTTAATTTTGGAAGCTTTGAGACTAAGACATATGGAATCACCAGACCTAAGAAATCTTTGCAGATTCCAAGGTCTAGTCTCACTTCTTGAAGAAGACGTGTTCTTCGAAGAACTAGACCTCCCGAGAATTTGCTTTACGCCACTTCTGAAATACCCACTAAAGCTCTTTCTTCGTGTCTTCTGTATTTGATTCCCAAAGTCCATGTTGCGGATATCGACATCAAAACCAAGATGCTTCCACGATTTGTCTATGTCTACCTGATTTGGAATATTTGTACACTCATCCTCCAGGTTCATGTGATCCCAATCGCCACCAAACTTGTGCATTTTAAGGAGCATGGTCCTGCGTTCCAGCAACACCGCTTCATCATCTTTCGACGTAGGAAATAACCTTTCACTTGATAAATCAGGTATCGGTATACCAACAGTGCTTGTCACTAAATGAAGTAAATTCCTTCTATGACTAAAGGGTAGATTGCGAAATGGAAATGGAACTTCTGTCTCTCCTAACAACACGGTCTCAATATGACTGCACAATTTTTCCTCTTTCCTCGGCTCAACCTCAAGTAGAAGCACATTACAACTCTTCTCGATGCCCATAACGAAACCAGGGTGCAGGCAGCAACAGAGTTTTACATCTCTTCCATGGAGGAAAAACTTGGCAGAGCCATCAAAACCACAGATTATCTCAAACACAGGTGACCACATAACACAGGCCTCATCAATCCCCAAAGGACCAACCTCTTGTGGAATAATCCGGCACCCAACAACAGATAAAAAACCAGGCATCACATAAACAACATTCCCAAGTTCAGGGTTTTGGTGAACCCAAATCCCAACAAGAGGCTTCACAACATCAACAAGAAACCTACACAGCGCCTTGTAAGAAGAGATCTCGACTCTCCATTGCACAATTTCAGATAAAGGAAGAACCTTTACGACTTCACATTGCACAAGCCAGATACTTTCTGAATCCACAACCTCACAGAGACTTTTACAGCATAAACTTAGATTGCAAACGTCTCTTGGAGAAACAAAACGTGCGATAACAGCAATTACATCTTCTGGAAGAGACAGAAGCAAGCAAGCACCATATGGTTCCGACCCTAAATCACCGTTCCTCATCTATCATCACAAATCAATATGGCTACAAGATCAGCTAAACCCAAACATTTTCAAGATACTCAGAAATCGATATACAAAGACTTACTCTTACCTGATTCATACTTCGAAGATTAAAAAAAAAACGCAGCTTTGGGATTAACCAAAAGTATCAGAGCTCTTGGGTTTGTATCAGATCGCTTTTACGTAAAAAGAAGAAAGAATCAAACTTTTCAATTACCCATAAAGGCAGAGTTTAACGAGAATCAAATTGTAGAAGAAAAATGAAGAAATCGCTACCTACGAAGATGATGCGAGAGAAACATTAAGCCTCTTTCGTTTCAAGTTTAAGTTGACTACACTGTTCAAGTCTTCTTTAGTCATTTCTTTTCTTTTCACAAAATATTATAAAAGTTGAAGGACCAGTTTGAAAGGAATAGAATATAATAATTTGCAAAACACACCACAACGAGACGGGCTCAATAGATAACATCGGGCCTTTAAATGAATACAGATAGGCCCATTTTAAAAATCTAAGCCCATGAATTTTTTACTCCTCCTCCGAAGTTGATTTTACTTCACAAAACATGCAGTTGCAGTTTATATTTTTTTCTTGTTTTTTTTCTTTTATTATTTTATTACAGTTTTGTCTTTTGTTATAATTACAGCGTACGTTACAATTCACAAATATCTATATAGAAAAAAAAAACGTACGTTACGAACTTTTATCTACTTTTGGAATTTGTATAATTACTATGTTAAAACGTTACATTTGAGGAAACGAGACTCATGTGTGTTTTGAGTCAAACGCATGAAATTGGTAGAAACCAAAGCTTATTCTACATTAAAGATCTGGTTAATGTTAATTTATTCCTTAGTTTAATTGTGATCTGTGAATGTGAACTTCAAGTTTTTTCTTTCCTTAGATGAAAAACAAATAGAGAATATCTACAAATTAACTTCTTCTTTTTCTTTTTGATTAATTAAAAAAAAAACATTGAAGCAAGATTCATCGAAAAAAATCGATAACTTAGTTCTAAATAGCAAATACAGTTACAATGGAAGCAAGAATCATTTAAAACCACTGATGATAGATGGCACCTTCTTCATCCTCATGGTCACCTTAGATTTATCTTTGAAGATCTTATTCATTTGCCCTCAGATCTTGGTCCAGTTGATGCAGCAGGAAACGAATGGCCAACACGAGACACTGATACCTCTCTAAACATGGATTGAGAATGGTCATTAGGCACACCGTTTTGGTCTTGGTTGTCCAATATAAGATTGTATGCAACTGTAGCCTAAACAATGTCAAAATGAAACATTAGTAACCATTTTTTTGATACTATTAGAGTATAACTGTAACCATCACATATGAAACACTATAGCTCATACCTCATTTTGGACTTTATTAGCAAGAGATGTAAGAACTTGGTCTCTATCAAATCCCAGGTTGACCACTTTCTGAACTATCTCCTCCTCAATCTGCAAGATACATATTATTACAAAAATCTCATAGAAAATATGTTATTACACTTACATAATACTGAAAACTAGTTCTAACCTTAGCTTGTTCAGTAGCATCTAGTGGAGGAACAAAACAGCTAGGAGAAAGATTAACAATGAACCACGGATGCTGACGAATCTCAGGAATCGTAATCCTCCTAAATGGATCAACCGTAAGCATCCTCGATATCAAATCTCTAGCAAGAGATGATAAATGAAGTGGGAGACTATATTGTCCCATCTAAACACAAATAAACGAAAAAAACAAAACATATGATTATTATCTAAGTACAAAGATTATTTCAAAAACACACATAATTGTCAGATTAATACCATGATCGTATTGTACAAACTCGGAAGATGTTCATCGGTGAATGGAAGATAGCCGCTTAAGAGAGCATAGAGTATCACTCCACAACTCCATACATCTACTCCAGGTCCAGAATATGGATTCCCTATAATAACCTGTATAACATTTTTGGTATATGATTTATTGAGTGATACACAAGAAGTTAATGAACAAGAATGATAATAGATATACCTCTGGAGCCGCATAGTTAGGGCTTCCACAGCTAGTTTTAAGAGTGTCACCATCTTCCATAACATTGCTAAGTCCAAAATCAACAATCTTGATTTTGGATTCTGAATCCATAAGCACATTCTCTGGCTTGATATCGCGGTGGATGACTCTATTGCGGTGACAGTACTCCACACCAGATATGAGCTGTTGTATTAATAAAAATGTTGAATTAAAAACAAGGATATGATGAAGTTATAGAAACTGTTGTAAAGGAAAAATGTATTTGTGAAACCTGTTGGAAGAGATGTCGAGCTTTGTCTTGTGGTACTTTACCGTTCTCTACAATGTAGTCAAAGAGCTCACCTGATTTGATGTATTCCATAACAACATAAATCTTCTTTGGAGTCTCTATGACTTCATAATGTCTTATGATATTTGGATGCGTCAGCGATTGGACAATTCTATTCTCCCTTTGTACTACAAAACACATAAAACAAAGTTAGTTAATTACATTCCTAATAATAATAGTAATAATAATAATCAACTATAATATACATTTTCCTCTCCAAAAACTTAGTCCAAACAATACAAAATGATTTTTCTTTTTTCGGAAAAACTAGTCATAACAACAAAAAAGTAATTTATGATCGATATTAATAAATATTATTTCCACAATATCTCTCTCAAATTTAGCACACACAGACAACAAAACGACAAACGACTATTTTTTTGTCGTACTAGAAAAAGGTATTTATGATGACGATGATGGGTATTAATAAGGAATATTTCCGCTCGAGAACCTACATATCGAGTAGGAATGTTACAATATATCCTAGACATTTAAACATAAATCTTTTGTGTCGGATTTTCAAGATTCAACATATGAAAAATATATATTAGCAACAATCCATCCAAGAAAAAGAAATATATATATCAAGAGCATAAAATCAGTCAATATCAGAAGTCACAGTCTTAGATACATACCTTTGAAGTCCATTTCCATGTCCTTCATCTTAAGGCGATTGAAGATTTTGATAGCGACGTTGAGCCCCGTCGCTATATGCTCAGCCAATTTCACCTTCGCAAAGGATCCACGCCCCACTGTTTTAACAATCCTGTAGTTTGGTAAATCCAATGCCTTCTTATGGTAGATGATGATGTCTTTGATGATCCCTCCATTATTTCACTGCTTTTGGAAAATCTGCAAAATAGAAAATGTCACATGTTAAGTCACATATCATGGTCATAATGAACAAGCTAGAGTAACACCACTATGTGAAAGCTAACTAGAAAAACTAACAAAATCCTGAATTTCCCAAATCAGAATCATAAATAAGTGAATTAGTGTTCCTTCTTTATGTTTAATTAGTGTGTGTTTAAAGAAGAGAAACTTGAGATTTTCATTGATTAAACTTAGAACACTTACACGAAAATTTTTGTGTTTCTAGAGAAAAAATATGAATATGAGATAAGATAAAATTAGCTTTGCCCATGGGCACATATATATTAACATGGCTGAGTCACAGTGTTTAATCACGTTTGTTTTCTTCTAGCTTTGCTGAGTCACACTGTTGACTGAAAAATAATACTTCACACTTTTTTCATGTAATCAATAATTAATCAGTAAATTAATTTTCACACCCCAAGCCAAAAATTTTTTTGCCGTTTCACCTTAAGAATAAATTACTTAAATATAATAATACAATATATGGCTGATATATAACCTATTTATTGTACACCTTTTAATACAAAAATATTTTTCTATAAAAACAAAATTGCAATTAATGTTAGTGGGTCATTTCCTTTGACTATACAATTTGTATTTCAATCTTTCTATGTATAATGTAACGGTACATCATACACACATACATCTGTATATATATTATAACTCTTGTGGATATGAACAAAATTGAGAAATTTATTTTATCTTTATTGTCCTTCTAGATATTTGAAAAATAAGTTTTAGTTCGATTATATTACTTAGCTAAATTATTATGATTTTTATTTGAGAAAATAAATTAATTTTCTTACTTTCATGAATGAATTAAAATATTTACAACCTATTTTATACAGAAAATAAACTGCACATTACGTCAGAGAAATATAATATTACATAAACTTTTGAATACATTTTTTTGAACTTATTACGAAAACTAACTTAACATTAAATAATTAAATATACACGAGTTGTTTCACATAATCTGTCGTTTTAAATAAAAGTAATTTTGTTTCAGAATGTACGAATATTAGTGGGAGTAGTACAATGTTGTTTTGTCGGCAATCAAGCAGATGTAAATAAACTGTATGTTGTTTTGTCGGTTTATCAATATCTTTATCTGTTTATTTAGATTTATTTGATTGCCAACAAAACAACATCGCACTACTCCCACTATTATTCCGTACAAATAATAAATTTTTGTACAAAACAACCTCATACACATAAGCTTATTTATAATAATTTACAAACCCTGATAAAAATCCTCCTAGTTAAATTACATATAAATTTTAGCAAAATAATAAATATTTAACCTAGTTTTCCAAACCCTTTCCATTTACTCTTTCCTTCTTCCGGCACCTCGGATGACACTTGACCTCTACTAACACCATATTGTCATTTCAAAATTATAACAAAAATACAATTGTTAATTTCATCCATATTATTATTTACCAAAAACACCGTATGTCACTTTTGCACATGAGAAATAAAATTATTATCAAAGATCTAAGAGTTGATCAAATACTTGTTTTGATTCTTTCCAAAAATAGGATATCGAGATCCAGATTCAGAAGTCTGGATATATGGATTTTTATTTAATACCATTAAATATGTTAAAGTACACATACATTATGTGTTTTTTAATAATGAAAGTCGTTGTAAATTTGATTTCAAACTTTATTGGTTAGAGAGGAGGTTATTTTGAAATTGTACTAGAGGCTAGCGAAGTAGCGATTATAGATTTTCAATTAAAATTTAGGGAATCCTCCCTCAAGTCCTGATTTGTTGGGAACTTGCTAAGGTACCCATGCTATTACTTTTTCACTTACAATTTTGTTCTAGTGTACTTGAACAGATTTAAAATTAACTCTAAACTAATATAACTTTTTAAAAAAGAATTATGACTCCATGTTATATGTGGATGGATACATAGGCATGCAAATTAGGACCAAAACATGCAGGCTGGCCTGGTCCGCTCTTGAAAAACATTTGGTTCGGGCTTACATATATATATCCAGAAAACAGTGTCTTTCATACCAAACTCGTTTAGACTAAAGAGTTTACTTTATTCGGCTTAGTCCGGTTGGGCTCGGGCCGGCCTGAAAAGCCATTAAACAAATATGATTTTTAAAATTTTGTTAAAATTTAATTTAATTAATAGATTTGATGAATAATTTATTAAAAATAAATTTGAAAACTCTAATCTTAGTTTTCATAACTTGATGACCTTACTTAGTATTTTAAAAATATTTATCTCTGATATTTTGTATGATGTATATATGTAAAAGTTCAACAAAAGTTTTTTAAAAAATATATGTAGATGTCGATTTTGAAATCATTGATGAAAATTAAAATTTTGACTCTATTATTTACTTTAAAGTATTTTAATTTAATTTTTATTGGGCTAAAGTGTAAACAATTTAATAGGTTTTAGTTTTGAAAAAAAAAATTAAGTTGGTTTTAATGAATATTGATTACTTAAATTTTGATTGATTGTGTAGCTTTTAAAATTGTTTTTAAGATATGTTATAAATTTTTTTTTTGTAAAAAAAGCCCAAAAAAGTCCACAAAACCTTATAACCCATGTTAAGGTTGGGCCAGACTTTGAAATATAGATTCATATTTTTTCTAGGTGAGACTCAAACATACGCGGGCTTTGCGAGTTTTGTGACGGGCCAGCCCGGTTGAGATGCATGTGGATATTTGACACATTAGTATTTTCAAAATCTATCTATAAAACACAATGTTTTTTTCTTTTGTAATGAATACTTATAAAAAAACCTGAGAGGCATTAAGGAGATTTGTTTTGAAGGGGATAGTGAAGTTTTGAATAAAATTCTAAACCATCAATCCCATGATATTGCTATTGAACGGGTGCAACATGATATTTATTTGTGGGCTTCTTTATTTTGTAATGTTCATTTTGTATTCACTAGAAGATCTTGTAATAGTGCTGCACACTTGTTGGCAAAGTATGGTTGTTCTTCCTTTGTTTTTTACTCTGATTCCTTTAATCCGCCTCAATAGCTAACTCAACAATTGTATTCTGATTACATTCATTCATTTATATAAATTATATTTTGACGGAAAAAACTGTTTTGTAATTTGCACCATATATATATCGAGAATCAATTTACAATTTCTCAATTGCTCATACATAGTAAATCACAGTTTTTTCTTATGAATAATTTTTATATTCATACAAAAAAAACTACAATTGATAGAAATTAAATGCATATTCCAAATATTAATGTGAATACAAATAAACTCTTTTTTTTTTACGTTTACTATTTAAGATAACTTAACCCAAAAATCCATAAACCATAGAAAATATAACTGAATTCTACACATTAGAGAAATAATCGTCTAAAAAAACCACTAATGGTATGAGCTTTAGCCTTTAGAGAACACCTAACTCTCTGAGAAACGCTACACATAGATCAAAGAAGATAAACTGAGGTCCATCAACTCTTTGGATGTCTAGCAAAAACTTGCTTTCGCCTACTTTGTAAAGCTACAACAAAGAAAATACATATTAGTTTGCATTTAAGAAATTTCTCATCAAATAACTTTTTTTTTTCTTGGTGTACAGTTTACTATAACTTGTGTCCTCTACGAGCTATTAATTATAGTATATCATCTTAAATTGGATAAATATGTATCATAGATATATACCTGAAGTTCAAATTTGATGATGGATGGTAAAGTCATGGTACATTCATCCAAAATAATTTGATTCTTATCGTTAGCAAAGCTTCGAACCCATCTACATTTTATGTTGTAGAGTCCGATCTTTTTCCAGCACACTTTTAGAGTTCGAAGAGCCTTAAAAACCTCACTCATGATCTCACGAGGATCTCCTCGAGACTGTTAAAATATCAAAAAAACATCAAGTTTAATCTATATTGATTAACATGTTTTAAACAAACGAAACCGGAAGAAATGAAAAATAATGAACAACTATGGACTAACCTGAATGCCAAGGGTCCAGGTTTTGTCAGCTTTGATCTGTGATCTTAGTCTAGTCGAAACCAGACTCGGATGGCCAACATGTGAATCAATATCTTGAACTGGAATTATAGAAGTATACATAGCATGATCATCCTATATATGAAACATTAGCAAGACAATTAGTTATGAGATGTGTATTTTGTAATTTTTTCTTCTTAAAATTCATATTGTAGAGAAAGAGAGTAAGTACCAATTTCTCTTTAAACTTGGATTGGAAAGATTCACTTGGAACAATTTTTCGGTTTCGGCTGTCCAGTAATAAGTAATATGTAACTGTAACCTAATGTTAACAATAAATACAAAAATGTAACGTAAGTATCATTTTATACACACTAGTCATTATAAGAAAAAACACAACTCATACCTCATTTTGGATTCTATTGACAAGAGATTCAACAACTTGGTTTCTATCAAAGCCTATGTCGACCACTTTCTGAACTATCTCCTCCTCAATCTAGAAATGACAATTAATACAAAGTTTAATTAATAACAAAATTCATACTTTTGCTGTAATATTTATAGTGAAAAAATCAAAACCTTGTTAGCTTGTTCTGTTGTATCTAATGGAGGGATAGCAAGATAAGAAGGAAGATTATTATTGAACCATGGATGTTGACGAATCTCAGGAATACTAATTCTCTTCGTTGGATCAACCATAAGCATTCTCGGTATCAAATCTCTAGCAACATATGATAAATGATCTGGAAGAGTATACATCCCTTTCTAATTAACACATAAAAACATATAAAACATTAGTAAAAACATAACATTTTGACTACAAAACATTAGTATCACATAGATGATTTTATTAAAAGATAATCTTCTATTATAGTACCTTAATTTTATCGAAAAGGATAGGAATATTTTCGTCGTCGAAAGGAAGAGTACCGCATAAGAGAGCATACAATATCACGCCACAGCTCCATATATCTACTTCTGGTCCAGAATATGGTTTTCCTGTAATAACCTGTATATACATAAGAATTTTGGGATGTGATTAATTGAAACTTAGTATATAATACCCAATTTAATGAAATAAGAATGAAAAAAAAACCAAAATTAATATACCTCTGGAGCAGCATAGTTAGGGCTTCCACAACTAGTCTTTAGAAAGTGACCATCTTCCATAACATTACTTAGTCCAAAGTCAGCTATCTTGATGTTGCATTTCGTATCCAAAAGCACATTCTCTGGCTTAAGATCTCTGTGAGCGATCCTATTGTGGTGACAATACTCCACACCATATATGATCTGAATATATAATATAGTTTTACTTCAAAAATTTACCAATGAAAAAATATATAAGAAATGGAATGTGAAACATGTAATAATATCAAACCTGTTGAAAAAGATGACGAGCTTCATCTTCTTGTATTCTACCTTTTTCAACAATATAGTCAAATAGCTCACCTGATTTAATGTATTCCATAACAACATAAATGTTCTCAGGCGTCTCTATGACTTCATATTGTCTTATGATGTTCGGATGCATCAACAATCTGAGAATTTTAATCTCCCTTTCCACTACAAGGGACAAAAAAATTAAGAATTGATTAAAGATCAATATTGAATAAGAAAAAGATTATAATACAATCCATAAAAAATAAAACTATTTATATTTGTAAAAGCATAAATTGTTGATCATCATCTTGTAAACCTTTGAAAATCTTTTAAAAAAAAACTAAAAATACACATCTATATATTACCTCTCCATATATACTTATCAAAATGACAAAAAAAAATAAAGACATGTACCTTTGGTCTCAATACCCATGTTCTTAATCTTAGAACGATTAAGAATTTTGATAGCAACTTTGAGTCCAGTTGCTACATCTAGGGCCAATTTCACCTTCGCAAAGGATCCATGTCCAATAGTTTTACCAATCCTATAATTTGGTAAAACTGATACGCTTTTACTGATAGTTTTTTCCGATGGTCCGTCCATTTCACTCTATATGAAAAATCTGAAATATATACAAAAACCATAATCAAAACTCTACAGAATATATATATATTAATTAAGTTAATGATAACATCTAAGTAAATTGGACGGATCATCGGAAAAAAACTACCAATAAAATGACCAATCGATATTCAATTTAGCTAGAAATCAAAATCATATACAGAAAAATGAAGGAAGAAACTTGCTCACTACATTAATATAGGTATCCTAGTTGAAGGAAGAAATTTGTGAACCATGTTTTGTTTAAAAACAAAATAAAACTTGAAAAAGCTTTGAAACTGAGAAGAAAACTTTGTGGAAAACTCAAAGGCTGAAGAGAACTCTTGAGATAGTTGCATAGCATCTGGTTTGATATATATAGAGAGAGTTTGAAACGTATGAAACAGATATGAGCACACACAAACAAGAAAAAGGTGCACCTCTAGACAAAAGAGCAAAATTACAAGAACAGAGTAATTGTATCCTTGGTGCATGAGCACATAGACTAACCTCTTAGTTTTGTTTTTATATACTTTGCTGATGTAAATCTGAGTCACTTTGTTGACCAGACAAAAATGGTGTCACATTTTTTTCATGAATCATATATACAGTCACGCCAAAAGGTCAGTTTCTGTTTTACTTTAATAGGATAAAAATCACCTAATATAGAATTTTAAAATATATTAATTAAATAATGATGTTTTTATATGTTATTAGAATCTATATATTCAATATTTCTTTTGAAACAAAAATTTATTTCTTTAAAAGATAAATTGCAATTAATGCATTCTTTGACTAACTATACAATGTATATTTTACTTTTCTTAATACATGATAAATACATATGTATTTAGAAAATTTCTTCCGGAGAAATAATATAGTAAAATTTAGGTATGCAAGTTTTTTAATGTTACTTTCTTGGTATTATATCTAAATAAAATAATCTATAAATTGAAGTAGATTTACTAGCTAATAATTTTAGATATTATTTTGTTATGAGAAATATTTCTTTTTGGTTATGAAAAAATAACACATTTTCTTCATTTCCTTAGATATTATATTATTTTATAAAGGAAGTTTATTTTTCTATTATCAAAATGTTCTTAACAAAGTACTATATGTTAACATATATGTCTTAAAATTCATAAATTTAAAGAAGAAATCATAGAAAAAATTTTCTGAGATTTTCTTTTTCTTTCAACTTTTATGAGAAAATTTGAGTCTTATTTTCTTCACTGTTTTTTCAGATTGTAATGTATGAAAATTTGAGTCTCTCTGTTGACGAAAATTCTGGATACATAATATTAGCATTACAAAAAACTACGGGAATGCGAAAATAATTATTTTTTTTACTCTTCCCTACTTCTCTATTTACTAATTTTATTATTTTGAGAGTTATCTTCAAAAAAAAACAACTTAAATAAGGGGAAAAATGTCATGTTTTTTTTCTTAGATTCCTCTAAAAATGAAAAACTTTTTCTTATATTTTTTCCTCTATTACATCATAAAAACGAAGAGGGCACAAAAATCATTTTTTGGATATTAATCGGATTTAGTTTTACTTATTTTCCGTAATGTTTTTTGTTATTTTTTTCCCCTCTTTTGTCTAAAAACGATGAAAAGTGGACTTTGTTGTCTTCTTGATAGTTTGACTTTCCGGTTTATCTGTCATCTTGTTCTGCAAATAATCAAAAAAAAACAAAACCAAAGCTGGTTTAGTGAATGTGGACTTATCTGGTTATTTCCGGTTCAATTATTATACTCTGATTTATTATTATTTTTACCCCTTTGGAAGTGGGATTTTCTGACAGCATGCCGTATATTACTTTCATTCCTTTGCAAAATCTCATCAATCTTCCCTGATTTAAATATCAATGGTCCTGATATGCTTTGTTTCCCAAATTGTAGATGTTCCTGCAACACCAACCATCCCAATTCACAAACATTGTTAAATATATGCATACACCAATTTGCAAAATTGTGTATATATATAGCGTCAAAAACAAATCGAAATCTGTATATTTGATGAACCCAAGTATGCTCGCAAATGGATCAACATTCGCGGAGCACACTTGGGTTTGGGTTTGGACGATAAAAGTTTTGGCCCTTCTCGGGATGAGCCTAACTGAGCTGTTTCGACACTTGTAACTCAAAAAGACTAAGTATAGATTTTAATAAAAACAAGAGCACTTACTAATTTTTTCTTTGGAGAATCCTCCTCATCTCTTTGGCTGAAATCCAAACTAGAACCATCAAGTGATCCGTGTCGTTCCTTAATGCGGCTAAGCTTACTCTCACTAGGAACCTCCTCAATAACATCATCATAATTGTCTCCTTGGACCTCCCAAACTGAGTCATTATCTGGTTTTATATTCAAAAATGTGTTCTTGGCAAATGCAACACTTGTTCCACTCAATTGGCTTCTTGAGCTAGGTTGATAGTAGGTAAGAGTGGATATATTATCAGGATCTTTCCGTCTTTTCACAGCCCACGCAAAACCGCTGGCTGGTCCTGTGGTCATTGGGAGCTCAGAGACTTTGTAGTAATTTCCTTGTGTTGTTGTCGTGGCTCGAGATTCTTCATTTGGTATGTTCTTAACCTCAAGCGTGTCCTGCAAGTTAATATCTTACTTGAGCCTCAAGAAATAAAGCTGTAAGGGGATTTTGAGAGAGAGAGAGAGAGAAAGAGGGACCTGTCTTATTGGTAACTTAGCGTAATTCTTTGGATCGTATTCTGTTCTATGTGGTCTTTTTTGTTTCCTGCCTACTCCTGAATCTCGCAACTTGAGGTTTGCTCTTTTCCTGCAAAAACAAATATGAATTAGCAGTTTTGAGACATGTATATATACACAAGTTTGGTTAATTCAAGTTCTCATGTATGCAAAAGCTCAATGAAGAGGAACGAATCGGAAAATGCAAGAAAGGTTCTGACCTGCGCATATCGTCGCGATATTTAGCATCCATTTCTTTGTTTGGTGGATATTTAGGCAATGAAGAAGGATCACACGCATAAGGCCTCGTCAAGAAATACTAAGACAAGAATGAGACAAATCAAAAAAGAAAACATTTAGAGGTATAAGAAAAAGGGAAATGGGAAGTTGAAAAAATCTTGCTTCACCTCGGAGTTAAGTGCAGATGAAGCCGTGCCACGCTTGTCCGGTTCCATTGAGAGTAAAGTTTCTAATAGAAAAACACCACTCGTTGATAACTCTTTGCATCGTTCTCTAAGAGTTGCCTCATAAGTATGTTGAGGTTTGAAAGATGTTGCGTGTGGAAGCTTAGTTCTTTTCCAAAAGCTATCTGGTGGAGATCCACAAAGCTTATAGATCTTATGCAATTGTTCAATCTGCTTAAACAAAAATTATACATACTAAGATTTGAAACTCGGATTATGATTATGCCACACCCCTAAGAAAATTAGCTTTTACCTCGGTTCTGCCTTTTAGGATTGGTTTCCCCATGAGAACCTCAGCAAAAACACAGCCCACACTCCACAAATCTATTGATACTCCATAACTAGTAGATCCCATAAGAAGCTCGGGAGCTCGATACCACAAAGTCACTACACGGCTCGTCAATTGATTTTTATTTGTAGGTGTCATCACATTTGCTAGACCAAAGTCTCCAAGCTTTAGAACTCCTTTGTTATTCACCAAAATGTTTGATGCCTTAATGTCTCTATGGATTACTCCACGCATATGACAATGCTCTAGTCCCCAAAGTAGTTGCTTCATGTAACATTTAATCTTTGTATACACATACAAGAATTATCAAAATTAGAAAGAATCTCAAAAAACTTTATTACAAATTTGCAATACACAAAATCTCCGGTTATGTTGTACCTGTGACTCGGTGAATATGATGTCGGGATTTGAGGATAAGCCGGCAAGATCATGTTCCATATACTCAAAAACAAGGTAAATGCTGCTAGATGCTCGAGACGTGACTATGCCCTCAAGTTTCATAATGTTTGGATGGTTAAGTTTCCGTAAAATCAGAATCTCTCTTGCCATGAACCTAATGCTCTCTGGTTGAAGATTATCAAACTTCACCTTCTTCAAAGCCACCATTTTCCCCGTTGCTACTTCCCGTGCTCGAAACACGCTACTATATGTTCCTTGTCCAATCTAACACCGTACCAAACAAAATCTATCAAACAACAAGAAGAAGAAAAAAAGTCATTTGGGTAACTTGCTTGACAAGAAACCATAGACCTACCTTCTCCAACTTCTGGAACGCCTCAGCCTTTAAAGGAACCCAACCATTTACAGCCTCAGAGGCAACGGAACAAAGCCAAGCAGGCCAACCAGCAGCAGCTTGCTCAGCCTCTAAATTCTTATGAGACAATCCAAGACTCACACCAATCCTCAAATCAGAACCACCCAATCTTCCTGATCTTCTTGAACGCTTGCTATTATGACTTGTTTCCAACGAATGATCAATAAGAACTCGACTCGAAGAGATCAATTCTGGTTCAGGAACCGGTGAAGGACTCTCGTCCGTTAGACATGAGACATTCTTGGAGCTGATGCAACCCATTGCAAAAGAAAAAAACTTGTTTCCGGATATGGAAACGGGTCTAATATGGGGATATTAAACCCCACATTAGGCCAAAAAGATGAAATGGGATTGCAGCAGACACACACAAAGACACAAGGAAGACGATGATGATGATGGAAAAAAAAAGAGGGAAAGAAAGAACAAGAAAATCACATGACAAAATTATTAAAAGTAAAAGGAAAACAATTTTTTTTTTTTTTTGTTGAATCTTCTTGTGAAAGAGAGGTAAGGGGAAGCTGCAAAACACAACCGCATAAACAGCAAGAGAGAGAGAGAACTATGAGACTAAAATTGGGTAATAATCTTTTTTGCAAAAGAGAGAAAGCAAAAGACATATTTAGCTTTTGGTTCATCTGTCTGACAGAGAAAAGAGAGAAGGACCTAACCGACAAGGTTAATAAGCTAAGAAACAAATTAAGGTGGATTAGTTAGTTAATCTATCCTTAAGTTTGTTCAGATGTCTTAACAACATCAGTGTTCTCTTACATTAGACCTAATAATATCTATCTTCTATGTACAAAACAACAACAAGAGAGTTATCAAGAAAAGTGTAGTTACCAGAAGGGTGGGGTTTCTATATACTAAAGGTTCTTAAAGATGGACAATGATAATTGTTTGGTCAGGTGCATTGCTTTAAAGTGTCTTCTTCAGTCAAAAAAGAAAACTTAAATTTTATACAAATTCAGCAGCAGAAGAAGAAAAAAAAATGTATATATACATATATTCATTTGCTTTGTTTTAAGCTTTTAGCCTTTTACTTTTACACATATGGAGATTTCACATACTATTAATATTTGCTAGTTTGTATCACTAATCAAAATCAAAGGAACATACATGATCTAAATTGTTTAGGTCGGCCCAAACTTATTTGCTGCCTAAAGTAAAATGAATTTTAGCTCCTAACAAAAAAAATATTGAAAAATAACATATAGTAGTACTAGGAATCAAACTTGTCACCTAAATTAAAAAAATTAAGGAACTAACCACTACACTACAACAACATTTAGTTATAGAAATATATATATAGAAATATCTAACAAAAAATTATCCAAAAACTCATCCATAATAATGTTGAATGTTTCTCGATCAACCTTTTGTCGAGCCCTTAGCTATCTAGAAAACCGAGTCAACAAAAGTTGTTGAGCTACCTACACAACTTATACAATCCAACTACAAACAACTAGGCTACAATACTCTTGCATTACATTAAGTCATTAACACAAATACTTACCAAATATACACTTGTTTCTCCAAATTATATACATACTAGCATCTAAAGGTATTTTATATCAACTTTGGTGATATACTTTTCCAGTTTCATCTAAAGGCACAACTAGCATTGAAAAAATCTCAAACAAAAACTGAAGCATAGATTCTCAACACTTTTTTTTTTCCAAAGAAAATGTACGGTAAAACCTCTATAAATTAATAATTTCTATAAACTAATAAATTTATTCGGTCTCAAGTTGGATCAGTGTAATTTCGATAAATTTCGATAAAATAATAAGATGATATTTTTTTGAAAACTTTTTGTAAATGTATGGTCCCAATAATACTACAAGCTAATAATTATTTAAAATTATCAATAAATATATTTATATACATGTACAGTAAAACCTCTATAAATTAATAATGTTGGGACCATGAAAATCTATTAATTTATAGAGGTTTTAATTTATCGATTAATTAATAATTATTAAATTATAAAGAAATTTTCCTAATTTGGAAATTTTTTTTTTGAAAAAATATTTAAAAATAAGCATCATGATAATTAGTATTTTATATATAATCAATTACAAAGAAACTAATAATTATTATGTCTTGAAAGAGAATGCTAACAATTTTTTATATAGTAAAATATTAGAAATAAACTCTAACAGAAACTAATGTGTCTATATATACATATATTTTGAAAATTTTACCTAATTATTAATTTATAATATTGATTGGACCATATATTTATAAAGGATTTTCAATAAAAAAATATTATCTTATTATTTTATCGAAATATGTCTAAAAATTACATAGGTCTAAACTTGGGACCGGAGAAATTTATTGATTTGTAGAGATTGTTTATTTATTGAGTATTAATTTATAGAGGTTTTAGTGTATATAATATAGTGAAGTATGATTATTTTCTTAAATTTATATTAATTTTGGTAAAATTCAATTATAATAGATCTCCTATATTAAATTTTTATAGTTTTTAACTCAATACATGATGAATATGGTGTTTCTTGTAATTAATTTTTTGAAATATTAATTATAATTATTATTTTTGATGTATATACTTTAAATAAAAATTACAAAATTAGGAAAAAAATTCTATTAATTAAGAATTATTAATTTAAAGAGATCTCTATAAATTATATTTTGACAGTCCTAACATTATTAATTTATAGAAGTTTGAATGTAATTTATTTGATTTACCAATTGATGGAAGAAACACAACAATGGAAGGATTAGGGAACATAGACACTTGCAGCATCTATCTTGTACTAACTAACTAGTAAGAGAGAGCTTGGTTAAACAAGTTTGTCAGTTTCATAGTTACACTGCTTGCCGTTTCATTGGCTAGTTCTAAATTTCAGACAACGTGTAGTTATAGTAATATAAGAAGAAACGGCGTGAAGTTATGTTCTTATCCTCTCTTTTTCAAAATCTTGTCTTACAAATTATTTATTTATAGAAAACATGAATGAATTACGTCACATTATCCCAATCAAAATCAAATCAAATTATTATAACGCAGATTCGTTACAACAATGATTTATTTTAGATTTATTACTTAAGATATGTTTTAACAGTGACGTGTAACAATGACGTGTCACGTCTTCGTTGCCGGTGAACACAAAGCTCGACAAGACTATTATTATCGCACGAAAATATCTCTCTCGAAAGCCAAAAACTTTCACAGTCTCCGAATCCAATTCCGATCACGATGAACCCAACCCAACAACCCGACCCGGTTTACGACATCGTCATACTCGGAGCATCCGGATTTACCGGTAAATACGTCGTCAGAGAAGCTCTCAAGTTCCTCCAAACACCGTCTTCTCCGTTAAAGTCTCTAGCTTTAGCGGGTCGTAACTCGACCCGGTTAACCCAATCACTCGAATGGGCCGCCCGCCCAAACCCGCCTCCTTCCTCTGTCGCTATCCTCACTGCTGATACATCTGACCCGGATTCGCTTCGTCGTCTCTGTACTCAAACCAAACTCATCCTTAACTGTGTTGGACCTTTCCGTATCCATGGCGATCCCGTCGTCTCCGCTTGTGCTGATTCAGGGTATGATTTGTCTTTTACTCTGTTTTGTCAACTCTGTTTAGTTTACAGTGTGAAGTAGAAACTTTAAAGTTTGATGCTTTTATGAAGAAACTATAAAGTTTGATGCTTTTATGAAGTTTTGTTTCAGTGGTAACTAAAGATCAAATCTTTAAGGTTTTGTGATCTTGAGTTCTTGAGAAACGATATAACCTCTTTGTTAAGTTTTATATCTGATTAGGTTTAAGGAACTATTAAAAGTTGTAGCTTTAATGAAAAAGGTGTGATCTTGTTGTTTACTTATATTATGTTTGCTTTTGCTACATGGTATCTCATTATAGGTGTGATTATTTGGATATAAGTGGTGAACCTGAGTTTATGGAGAGAATGGAAGCTAATTACCATGAAAGAGCAGAAGAAACTGGCTCTTTAATCGTTTCTGCTTGTGGTTTCGATTCGATACCTGCTGAATTGGGTCTTCTCTTTAACTCCAAACAATGGGATGCTCCATCGGTTCCTAACCAGATCGATGCGTATCTCAGCTTGGAGTCTGACAAAAAGATTGCTGGAAACTTTGGGACTTATGAGTCTGCGGTTTTAGGTGTAGCTAATGCCGAAAAGCTTAAAGAGCTGAGACGCTCAAGACCAAGAAAGCCAAGACCATCAGTAAGTACTACATACAACTTAAATGTGACATTGAATCAATTCTATTTGAGATTGAGATAGAGTAAGGCAAGTGTAAATGTTTCTTTAACTAGGATTGATTAAGTTTTTTTATATACATTCGTCATTAGTAGGCTTTGGCTTATATTGCACTTTGGAATGTATTTGCAGATCCATGGTCCTCCAGCTAAAGGACCAACACTAGAAAACCAGAAGAAGATTGGTCTTTGGGCTTTAAAGTTACCTTCTGCTGATGCAGTAGTTGTTCGTAGAACTCTCACAACTCTAACAGAGAAACCACATGGACTTCCTGGGATTAACGAAAGTCCTGAGCAGATACAAAAGAGAGAAGCATTCTGGTCATCGATCAAGCCAGCTCATTTCGGTGTAAAGATAACATCCAAATCTCTCTTTGGGATATTCCGATATGTTACACTTGGAGTGTCCCTTGGTCTACTTTCCAAATTCTCCTTTGGAAGATGGCTTCTTTTGAAATTCCCTTCGGTTTTTAGCCTTGGTTGGTTCCAGAAGAAGGGTCCAAGTGAAGAAGAGGTAGAAAGTGCTACGTTTAAAATGTGGTTCATAGGTCGTGGGTACAGCGACGTGAGTCTTGCTTCAGAAGGAAACACAAAGCGTGACTTGGAAATTATTACAAGAATTTCAGGACCTGAGATTGGGTATATAACCACCCCGATAACACTTGTTCAATGCGGTTTGATCATCTTGGGCCAGCGCGAAAGCCTAGTTAAAGGAGGAGTCTACACACCTGGCATTGTGTTTGGATCAACCGATATCCAGCAACGACTTGAAGAGAATGGCATATCCTTTGAGGTGATATCAAAGATCAAGACTCAAGGATAAAACGAGATCTCTTCTCCTGCTTTTCAATTCTGTTTTTAGTTGTTATGTTTCTCCATCTAATTAGCTCGAGTTCGAACTTCAAAGTCACAGTGAAGACAGTTTGATGGTAAGTTGTATTCCAATAATAATAAAACCGTTTCCTTTACTTTTGCTATGGAGATATGTACTCAAAACAGAGTATTTTGTTCTTAAACTGGAAACAGACCGGCTTTATGAAAAAATGGAGGCTAAGTGAATCCCAAAATCATATTACTGTCTATCATTTACCAAAATTGCAGTCCCTGCTACAAAAAGAAAACACATTGTTGAGAAAGTGCTTCATTTGCTGATATTGTTTGAAAATTTCCCGTTTGTCTCTGCATTTGTACATGGAAACTCTGTTTTCAGCCATTGGAGTGTTTTGCAGGTATCAGCTGAGCTATTCAGGCCTCTTTTGTGGCTGAATCCGGTGAGCTTCAACTATTTCGATTTTGTACGAGCTGATAATGAGGCTTAAGATAGCGAAAGGTCATCACGGGAAAGAAACTTCCCGAATTTTGAACTAGCTGGGCCAAAGAGTAACTCCAAGCTAAAATCCGGACCAGATATCGATCTTCCGTTGCCACCAACTTTGTCTAGCTCTCCGATGGAAAACTGCAGGAGCAAGAAATGGCCATTGATAAGAATGTCAAGAGAGAACAACATTGGCTGAAGGAGTTCGGAGAATGTTACCTGAAGCAAGCCATTGGTTATAAAAGCTGTGTTAAAGCAAGTATAAAAAAGGCGGCTTCCAATCATTTTCTGGTAGAATGTTATGCGTATGTCTCCACTCACCTGTCCAATAGTCTTATTTGCTTAATTAAAATCTTATCATCAACATTTTTCTGAAGAATTTGTTTTGCTACTTACTCTCACAGGTTTGTCAAAGTAAAAATCAAGACATGTTTTCTCGTCGATAATGGAACTCTCTGTATCCATTTGAACAACAAGACGTGCCTCTTCTCCATCTGTTACTTCTTCATCATCTTGCGAATCAGAGTTCACATGAGATATATAATACCGTGGACTCAAACTTCTACAATACCCTTTCTTGAATTGTCTACAACAACCTCTTGCAAGTTCTACAGATGGTCGATACATCTCACCTGGAACCTAACATCAGAAACAGTGTGTGCTTTGCATCAATGCTTATATTATTATCAAGCAGAATCAGAGTCTGCAATGCATCAAAGTGTATATATCATTACCTCCTGAAGTTCTGAGACCACAAAGAAGACGGAATCAACGTTAGCTGTATCATAAAGTCTAATCCTCAGCAACTCTCTGCTATCTTCTTGAGGTAATTTAACCTCCGGAGGTCCCTTTAAACGGAATGAAAGTAAATCTGACCAATATTTTACATAACGACGTTGGCTTGGTATTGAGACCTGTCATGGTGATATTAATCAAGAAAATCAAAGGTTTGTTTATTTTATTAGCTTTATTCTCTATTAATCCATGGCTAAATTAAGGACTTACTCCATTATTGTTTGTTGTTCTTCTTCTTGCATACATCTCAAGAGCGTCTTCAGCTGACATCCCACCATAAACAAGGTAAGCCGAGACCATTAACCCTGTTCTTCCTTTTCCTGCCTGCAAAAAGTACATTAGAATCTGATAATATAACAAATGTGTAAGAACTTGGGTTTTGGTTTTTGAGAAAATATACCATGCAATGAACAACCGCGATGTTCTTGGGATCTTGTGCGAGCCAAGAATGAACACTTTCGCAGAAAAGTTGGATCATTTTGAGAGACGGAACATGATTGTCATCAAACGGAAATCGTTCCACGCGGCCATAAAAGTTTTCTGGATCATAAGATTCCTCTATGCATAGGTTATAAACCTAGGAAAATTGCAGGACCGGAAAAATGTTTTAGAGAAAGATTGGTTTTGATGTTTTGATTGATCAATTGTCTTATTAAACCTTGTAGTGATCAGGATGTCGCATATCGAGAACAGACTTGACTTGCCAAAGAGGGTTTCTATAAACTGCTCTCATTCGTTCAGCAGGAAAAGACATAGCCAATAATTTGTCAGAGATGTAAGACATGTCGAGATCATATCCACCAATAATTAACCGTCTTCGTTTCTTGGAGACCAAGCTACGTAGATAATAACTTGTTGTAAGGTAGGTCAGAATGTGAACCCTCGTTAGTCCTAGAGTTGATTTCTCTTTTACAGGCCCTCTCGAGAGCTTGAGACCCATTCTGAAAGAAGAAACATAAATTAGGTAAGGTACTACCGTAAGTCCTAAGAAAACAAAGTGTGAGATTATTGAAAAGGGTTTTATACCTGAAGAACTGATCATGAAGTTGAAGAAGGGATTATTCAGGTTCCCAAATTGAGGGAATTGGGAACCCGAGGAAGAAGAAGATGTCGCGAGGTATAAACAAAACGAAGAAAAAAAGCTTCAAGTTTTGGGAGAAAATGGAGTTTGTTACCTCAAAGAGAGATAATGATCATTCATAGATGGTGAAAACTATGAACAACGATGCAATTCCATTTTTGGAGTTTTTCAAATTTAGCCAAGCTTCCCCTTTCAAATTTAGGTCTCTCTGTCTCTCTTTTAAATTCTATCTCTTCTCTACACCATTTTTGGCGGGAATATATACATGTAAGAAGAGTGATACATTTCTGAGCTCTCTCTTCTTTCTTCATCCCTTGAGCTTTGAGTTTTCTAACAGCTTAAGTTTTCCATTACAAGTATGAAGAAATGACCATAGGATTTCAAATACTGTGGCATTACTGATTAGTTAAATAATAATATTAGTTGTTATGAACAAAAATATACAAAAGTACACTACTCTAAACCATCACAGGAGAGGGCTTGGAAATATTTGAGATTTTTTTTTTTAAAACTAAACATTTGAGATTTTTTTTCATAAAATACATATGTACTTCATAACAATATCTATAGCCTACAAAAAAAAAACTAGAACTTAATAAACCCAAATATGATGTGTAAATTTGTGCTTTTTTATATAAAAATGGCAATTTTAAAAGTTTTTTGATAGTGGCAAACCCTATAAATGCCATCAAAATAACTCCATTTTTCATAATTGATTCATGTGTATAAATTGAAGATTTTATAAAGGCCTCAATCGAAATGACAAGAATTCTCAACTTTTTTTCTCTCTCTCTTGTTCATAGAAATTTGAATGTAAAAACGGATTATTTGGTTCGACAAGTTCGTTCTACTCCGTATCTAGTCAAGTATGTGAGCAATTGTTCTTCGCATTGGCTCATTTGAGCTGATAGTAGGTCCTTTGATAACAAAAAAAAATTGACAAGAGTTTGTGTGTCGGCCAAAAGTGGTTTATTAATAAGTTAGAATGTTTGGCACTCACTTAATCCAATTTTTCAGAAATTTTCCCTCGAAATATCGAAATGCATTTTAGGAAGATTCATAAGAATAGTTTGTGGTGTTGGGCAAAGTGTTCACATTTCTTGGATGTTAAGTTGAAGACATGAAGGTGTTTCTTTTATTTTCTTTCAATGCTCTCATGTTTCTTCAAGCTTGTGCACAGCTTTGTCTTTGCTCAATCCATATGTTCTTGACTTTTTAATTTTTAACTATATGTATTATTTATTCAGACATCATTATTATATCCAAAAGAAACCGCTGAAGTTTCGATCTTTAATACCAACGTGTTTGAAACACTGTCTACAACATTTCATGGTCCATATCAACTACCAAAGTGCCAATATAGAACGTGCTTCAAAAAGTTATGTCGAATATAACCATTCGGGTGAATTTTTCAGTACTAATATCTTCATAACAATAAAAAAAAGTGCATAATCATTTGACAGTAGCTACCTAATTAGTTTTATATTTGTATAGACTTAATTAAGCTTATGAAACCTAATAGTAGAACATGTCAACAGCTAAGCCCTTCAAGCAATATATGTATGAATGAGCTTATCTACTCTCTTTTTTTTTTTTGGTCAGTTGAGTTTTTCTACTTTCATACATATGGGTTTAGGGCACACAAAGGATGTAGTTATCATTTAATTTTCCTAGTCTTCTAGTTCAAGTTTAATTTGAGATTGCTTCAAGTTTGGTCCCAAAAATGAGATTCTCTTACGTGTAAACCATATGCAGTGTGTATATATGATGCATCCATATATATATGATGCATCCATACATTGCTTCAATGATTTGTCCACTTAAAATGAAATGATTAAAGTGGTGAGAGTTTAGCCTTTTGTCCCACCACAGAAGAAAACTAAAGAGTGAAAAAAGCCTCTTTAATTAGTGTTCTTTTTTTTCCAAGTTCATATACACTTTACAAGTTTACATGCATTCATATATATTTTATTTATGTCTTCACTTGTTTACCAAAATCTATTGTTCTCTCCGTCTAAGCCGCAACAATTTGGGACCTTTTGAGAACACAAAACAAATTGATTTGACTTTAATAAACGAAGTTACGAATAAATAAATAACCAACAAGCTAGAAAGCTAAAAGTAAATACTTTTTAAGTAAAAATATCGGAGACAACATCTGAAATGTTTTAGTTTTTCAGACATAAACCATTAAAAAAAGATTTCAAAATATTGAACGTATATAAAAAAAATTCTATTAATCGTCTACAAATTTTCATGGACGCGGTTAATAAAATACGGTTACGATTAAATTTTGGTAATACCATTTAAAACTAGCATTATTGATTTATTATAATGGAACATCAAATATTTTACCGTTCAATTCGAACACTAAAGCCTATTCATATACACACCCTCTAACGTTTTCCCTAATCTTTTATTTTTGAAAAGAGATTTCTTCTTTTTTTTTTTTTTTTTTCCTGTCAACTTCTAAAGGTTTTTAAACTATACGAACCTTCCCCTACCTTGTAGTTGTACTACAACTATTGCATAGATTTATGCTGACGATGTTTTTTTTTTTAATTTGACGATGTCAGAGAACCTTTGAAAAAGGTAAAAGATTGCTTGAAGTTGGAGATTGTATTAATTTAGAAACCGACCACTCATTAATCATTATTCAATATACATTGTTTTTCAAAACTGACTTTTTAATTCCTCCAATGAAAATGTTATAGGGGAGACTCGTAATGGCTTACTCAAATAATGTTTCGGTTAGCGTTGAATAAAATCAAATGGTTGATTTTTGTTTACAATTTTTAATCATTTGTAAAAAATTATAAACAAATTTCAAATTTTAGATTATAAACTCCATAAGTGGCTCTTCTCACAATTTAAAGTTTACAACCATGTCTTTCTTTCTTTCTTTGGTTAGATTAGACTCTGTCAAACAAAAATCACTAAATATATGTGACAGAAAAAGAAAAAATCACACTCAATGTCTATCCATAATGGTTTAATTTCATAATTACTATTTTTTCTAAATTTATTTTTTTGCTAAAGAAAACTTCTGATTATTACTTTATATCTTAAAATGTAAATGAATTTTCAAACCACCCTTAAAAGACCCTTAAAAAGATCCTTAAAAAAGGGTTTATATTTAGTTCTTTACATTAAATTGAAATTCTATCAAAATGACAGCTAAAATTAATGGTCTATATTTAGTTCTTTACATTAAAATTTTTATTTATTTCAAATGAAAATAACCATAAAAAAAAACACTAAAGTAAGATTAATGAAACTAGGAAAGTAATAATTTGAATAATAACACTAAAATTTAATGAAACTAGGAAAGTAATAATTTGAATAATAATACTAAATTTTAAAGAACCACTAAGCCAATAAATAACCCTTCCAATAGAAAAAACCCTAATTCAATTAATTTCCTTAACACAAATAAAAAAGTCCTAACCCGGTTAAGACCCGGTTATATATACAAGAGAAGCCAAACTAAACCGAACCATGTGATGAAAAAGTAAGAGTTCCGTACCATTATAATAAAAACCCCACGCCACGACCTTTGTGCTTCTCTAAAATCTAGGAGAGGTGCACACAAATTACCATTAAATACGATCTCTCTCTCTTGATTCTGCGACGAACGCGGAAAGCGAAATTGGAGAAGACAAAGCTCCTCACCCCACCCCACCACACCACTCAACGTCACAAAGAAAAAAGAAAAAAAAAACCAATCTTTTTGAGAGTCCTTTGCACGATCTTGGAGAAGTAAGTAAACAAACACCGACCCAGAAGAAAAGGTTTCAGCTTTTCATGTTTTCTGAATTCACCATTGATAAAGTCTTTGTCTTTTACTTTATTCTATTGAATCAGTTCTGAAAAAAGGTGAAAAATTATTTGAGATCATAATGATCTTGTCCTTTTGATTGGTAATGTGAATGTTTTTTTCTTACAATTTTGAGGTTTTATTTAGTCTTGGAATTGGGATTTGGTTAAAGTGAGTAAATGGGTTTGTTTCTGTTCGTGCAAGCCAGTTTTGATTGGTAATGTGAATGGTTTCTTACAATTTTGAGGCTTTGTTTAGTTTTGGAATTTGGATTTGGTTAAAGTGAGGAAATGGGTTTGTGTTTGTGTACACAATCTGATTTTTTTTTTCAATAGAAACGTAAAGTATGGATCTTGTTGTGCTTATTTTTCTTGGGTTTGGTGATGTTTATAAGAAAAGGTGAATGCTTTAAGATGAAGCATTGCTTTACAGGTGATTCATTTTGGGATTTTGTAAACTAAAGAATCCTTGAAGCTACGTTGCATTTATGACATTTGTTTGTTTACATATTTTCGAATAAATTCTCTGTTTTTACATGTTGTTGAAGTTATATCTTATTCTCTCTCTCTCCTTTGTTTGTGTACAGATTTGTTCTTTTGATAACCAAGAGAAGCCAAGTCTGCTGAGTAAATTTGAGATCTTTTTATAGGTATATGTTCTTTGCTTTTCAGTGCTAATAACAGAGTTTAGTTTTTGGCATCTTGTGGTGGATTGAATAAATATTGTTGTTTGCTTGTTTGTCATATGGCATTTCCTATTTTTAGTCTGTGTTTTTATGGCTCAAAGTTTGAGTTTTTATTTAGTTTTCTGTTAGGGGTTCTTGTGTTTAATCTCTTCACTGATTTGTTGTGTTTTTTTTCTTGAGTTGTCAACTCTTTATATCACAAAGAAACGAAAAATCAAACCTTTCTCTTGTTTGTATATATATGAAGTAATAATTATGTTTTGTTTGGTGTCTATGTCTTAAATTATGAACAGGTTGTTGTCTGTTTGTGGTGTTATTTGATGGATGAAGATGCTGTGAAAACATTTGGAACGCCTGAAATGATGAATAAGGTAGACGGTTATAACCTGAGAGGAGACTCTACAGGGAAGGGAATGGGTTCAAAGTCTAAGGTGAAAGAGATCCCTCGTTACCTCAGAGCATCGACTGGTTCGTGTCATGATTTGTGCAAGTACGGGAAGAGGGAGATACCTGTGGAGAAACCATGGCGTTCGACTACTAGAAAGATCTTCAAGAAAGCTCTTGATGATGATTTGAATGAAACTTTGAAGCTGAGTTCTTCTAAATTGAAGAAGAAGGTGATGGAAGGCGAGAAAAACAAGGTTACTGATGATTCTTCGGAGGTAGTTAAAAGAGAGGTTGTGAAGTATCAAGTGACTGGTGTCTCTAATGGGAGGAAGAAGCCAGAAGTATTGATAATATCATCTGGTGATGAAACTCCAGTGAAGCAGATGAAGAAGAAAACAACATTAAGTTCCAAACTTAAGCCTTCACCAGATTCGGGATCTCGCTCATCTGGAAATGTTGATGCCCTGAAGTCGAAAGTCTTGAAGAAATCTTTTTCAGCACTAGCAACATCAAAATCTAAAGTAATCCTTGAAAAAGTTGTTGCTTCACCAGTTCTGAAACCCAAAATGGGGGCAAAAAGTGGAGGGAAAGACGAAGATACAAAGATAAAGACAGCAGCAGTATCTTCCAGAGTTGTTTCAAAGAAGGTTCCAGTGACTCCAAGAGCTTCGCTTTCTCCAAGATTTTCGGTAAGAGTAGCCGGAAATTCAAGCTTGAGAAAGAGTCAGAGCTTAAAGGCTGCATCTTCCTCTTCTTCTCGACAAAATCAGAAACCAAGACCCGTGAATCGCACTGATGAATCTATTAAGCAGTTAGATGATTATCCAGTCGAGGAGAAAACATTACATGTTGTTGAAATGGAAACAACTAGCAAGGTCCTCTCTGAAAACGATCAGAATCAGCAGGGCTTGGTTGAACCTTTTCTTCCTCCTCTTCCACCGACCCAATCAACTCCAAAAGATGATGAGTGTACTGTTTCAGAAATAGAGGAGTATGAATACACTTCAGGAAGCAATGAGGCTGAAAGCGCTGAAGAGGAGATTGAAATGTCCAATGGAGAGAAGAAACCAAGAGCGACGAGAAAGGAGGGTGATTCTGCAGATGAAGCTGCTCATAAGTTACGTTTCCGAAGAGGAAAAGTTGTGGATGCTGATGCTGCGGGTGAGAGTGCAAGGAAGCTCAAGTTTAGAAAGGGAAGAGGTCTTGGGGAAGACAAAGCGCAAGATGCACAAGTAAGGAGAAGCTTTAAGAAGAGGGAAGATATCAAAGAAGAAGAAGTCGATGAGAATGGTGAAAAGGTTGTGTTGAGGCATCAAGATGTTCAAGAGAAAGATGCACAGGGACTATTCAACAATGTCATTGAAGAAACAGCCAGTAAGCTCGTTGAAGCTCGAAAAAGCAAAGTTAAAGCTTTGGTTGGTGCTTTCGAAACAGTCATTTCTCTTCAAGAATCTTAAACCTTCCTGCTAACTCTCTGGTATGAGCACTGAGCTTGAGCACAGCTTGAACCATTAAATCTTTTATTTCTAGAAGTAGCTGATTTGTTTTTGGTTTTGTGTTGATCTGCAGCAACTAATCTAGATTGAAGTTTGAATCGTTTCGGTTTGCTGAACTTTAAAGAAGATTGATGCTTCATAGTTCATACAAAGTTATAAGGATATGTCTCAGCCAAACATCGATATTGATGCTTTTGTGAATAATAGTTGATGGATTTGGGGTTGTGTTTGGTTTTGGTTCTCGGTTTATATAATTCAGTTTGTATAGAAAAATTCTAGTCTGTTTAACATACATTTGTTGTTGCTTTTTGTCTTCTTGTTAAGAGAAATCACTAAGCAAACAGTAAACTGTGTTTTTCTGGTTTTGCATAAAACTGGTCCTTACTGGTTTGTGAACAAAGGAGCTTGTTAAAGAACACTTGCCGCTAGATCATTTGGGCTTGGAGGCATAAACGAAGAAGGAGAACTGTCTTCCTGAAGCTCATCTTTTTGCCTGAAGATATTCTCAAAAACATTTAGAGGATCGGACCTCACTTTTAAGTAATGATCCAAAAAAACCAAATTCATTGTTGTTAATGACACATAATCTACTTCTCTCATGTTTTCTTTAGCATCACCTTCTTCCAAATTTGAGCTTAGCAACAGTAGCCACATAGTATACATACATGTCAACACATTTTGGAATTTTAAGGACATTCGCATCACTCGGTATTGTCATGTTGATTTGGTTTGTGAGATAACATTGAAGTTGTACTTTGTAAAAGGAAATATAAATGTTGTTCTATTGTTTGACATTTTTAATAACCACAATTTTAAAGAACACATTCAAACCTCATAATCGAGCTAGATTTGATCTAATCATATGGCGGAAGCAATGTGGATCGTTAGACATATGATCATAAAGCACCTAGGAATTTGATATTAATTAGGGAAGACCATAATTTTGCACATACTATGAACAAACTATGAAGGAGGAGGAGCTATAGAGTGACCATGAAGGTCAATTGACCCTTATGGATTTTTAAAAATTGTTATTTTACCTGTAGTTTTAGAAGGAAATTTAGTTGAAATGGTTCAAAATGTGCTTATTGACCCCCACAAAATTTTGTTTGAAATGGATATTTTAGGTTTTAGAATCAAAATGACCCATTTGCCCAAAAAAAAATAATCAAAATGACCTCTATAAATGTCAAGGCTGGCTCCGCCACTGTACACATATCCAGTGTAAGGTAACATACTTAATTTTTTTGTTCTTTAAGCAGCCTTCTTAAAAGAAAAAAATTACAAAAAATATATAAGTTCTTATCTTCTTCGGCTAATTACACATCTATCATCTAACAAGTTTTCGTCAAATTTTAATCTCATTTAAAATTATTACTTTAATTTGTAATTTTCTATTTAATAGTTTTGACACCGTATAAAATGATCATTATAGGAACAAACAAATTTGAATAATAATTTTTTAGTTTTACTAAAATGATCAAATTAACAAGCGTATATAATTTTTACAGAAGAATTTTGAATATTATTTTGAATAAAAGTATTTATAGTCATATTTTCATACATTTTATAGAAAATTCAGCTATAATGAATATAAACAAAGTAAGATGAAGTTAAATACTTAACATTGATGCGGTGATACCAGAAAACAAAAGAAGATGAAGTTAATCAACTTTTCCACTAATTTAAAATACCCAATAATAATTAAAAATAAAACCCAATAATTAGAAATTTTTATTTAAAAAAAAAATCTAACGCCGTTCCCGTTAACGGGCAAACATAACGGACTTCTGTAGTCACCAAGACACCAACTCTTCTCGAAGTAAGCTCAGCTTCATCCAATTAAAACAGAGTAGCTACACCGTACATACACCTTACCGTACCGGAACATATCTCACAGTCGCCAGACAAATTTACATAGAAAGACAAATCAAAAAATTAAAAAAAATTTAGGAAACAAAGCAGATTTGCTGCTTCTTCTCGATTCTTTTGCAATTTGCATGCATTTGCTCATCAAAAATTCTTTTCTGGGTATTGCTGGAATTAGCTGTATTACTTGAAATGTTGAACCTTTACTTTTTCTCCTTTCTCTTTTTTGGTCAGATTTTGTGTTCTCCTTAGAGCAAAAACCCTAAAATCTCAAAAGTTTCGAACTTTATTAAGCTCTTTGGTTCTTTTTGGGGAAGATACACAGATTGGGTGTGAACTAAGGTGAGTGATTGATTCTGTTCCTAAGAAGATCTTTTCACATTGTAAGAAATTGATACGGTTCTTTCTTTAGTTATCTTTGGGGTTAGGGTCTTCATTGGTTTTGTCGGACTTTATGTCAATTTGTATTGATTGATGATTCTTAGTATTTTGATTTTGGTTTGTGGGTATCTTTAAAGGTCCTATTTTTACTTTATTTTGGTTGACCTATGTATGAATTAATTTGATTGCATAGCTGTTTTATATATCTATAAAGAATGTATCTTTGATTTGGGTTTAGTTTTTATAATCACTGATGTTGAATTTAAGGTCATGATTTGGTCAGCTTTACAACTAGTTTAAGTGTTTTTGCTTAACTTAATGCATTTGTTCATTGAAAAACTGCAACTTGTGTGGTTGTATACTGTATGATATTTATCTTATCTAACTTTTGCTGGATTTGGTTGATTTGCTAGGTGGAGGAAATGATTATAGCGAAGCAATACCGTTGCATTCACTCGGCGACTTGTCATTGCACGAAAGGACATCTTAGCGAAGAAGTATTGTTTCTTATGGTTCAGCATCTGAACTGGAATCCTAATGTAATCGCGACTCTGTCTTGTGTTTGTAAATGGTTTGATGATCTCGCGAAGCGGTTACTGTGGAAAGAATTCTGCAGAGCTAGAGCGCCCAAGATGATGTGTGACCTTCAATCTAGTGGTAGCCATAGTGTTGATGGGAGTTGGAGAGCACTTGGAAAACTTTTGATTTACTGCTCAGGTTCAAGCAAAGGTGGACTATTTAACGATTTTCAAATTCCTGGTCATTTTGTTCATAGAACCCGTTTCTCTAGAACATCAGGAAGGAGCTTCCTTCCTGCCCAATGTTGAACTGATGATATTCTCTATGTTTCTGATCCTTGTGAACATCTGGATCAAGGAGAAGATGGTGATTTGGGATTCTTCCGCGGGATTTTTAAATCGTTTTCAATGTCAAAGGTGAGGAAGTTGCTTATTAAGAAAGGGACACCATTTCATCCCACAGAAGTTTGTCCGTATTGCAAAGCAAAACTGTGGAGTATGCTTCAGGCGAAAATGATACCACAAAGTGCTAGCTGTAGATTGGGAGCTTATGAAGATAGCATTGAGTATTATGTGTGCCTCAATGGGCATATGCTTGGAGTTTGTACACTCTTACCCCTGTCTGATTCTGAAGGGGCTACAGAGTTTCAGTGATTGGAAAAGTTCGACCTTTCGTTTTCCTTTGCAGGAAAAGCTTGAAGCTCTGGTTAAAAGTTGTTTCTATGTTACTGGTGAATTGTTGTTGCTAGACTTTTGGAATCATCACTTTGCACAGAGTTGGTGTGAAACTGTGAGGTGTGTCATGACCTGAAGGTTTACAAGGTTCAACGAAGAGAGAGTTAACGGTTTCAGATTCTCAATCTATCATTGTTGTGCATTTACAAACCATTTGTTGATTTCGTCCATGTATATGTATGAACAACACTTGCAAAAATGTAAAAGACACATTTATTTCTGTTACATTCATGATCATTTGACCAAAAAAATTATCTAGGGATCTCTTCTTTGAATCTCTCATACTATATCAACCTGAATTGCTTCTCATCTCGACTGTGCTATGACCAGGTTTCTTTCTCAATCCAACATCATCCATCATGTTTCTCACCTTCTCCATATCTTTCCATCGTCCTAAAGCTGCATAAATATTCGCCAATAGCACGTAATTTCCCGTGTTCTCTGGTTCAAGCTCAAACAGCTTGTTTGCTGCTATTTCTCCAAGCTGGACATTCTCGTGCATGACACAAGCAGCAAGCAATGCACCCCAAATGGTTGAGGTCGGTTCAAATGGAATTGTTGTAATGACACTATAAGCTTCGTCTAACTGACCTGCTCGACCAAGGAGGTCAATGATGCAAGTGTAATGGTTTGATCGAGCTTCCGTTTTATAATGTTCAAGCATAAACCTAAATAACGTCACGCCTTCTTCAACCAAACCGGAATGACTACAAGCGTTTAAGGCAGAGGTAAATGTGATTTCGTTTGGCGACACACCAGACTGAACCATTTCCATGAAAACTAGCAATGCGTTATGACCATCACCGTGCATCCCATAGCCAGATATTAAAGCACCCCATAGAACTACATCTTTGCTCTTGTGTTTCTCCTGGATTCCATTGAATATCTTGTGAGCGGATTCCAAAGTTCCACACTTTGAGTAAACATGAACCAGCCCTGTAGCAGCATCAAGGCTTGACATAAACCCGGTTTTGGTTAGATAGCAATGGATATTCATTGCTTGGCGCAAATCTGCCAAAGTTGCATATGCTGGAAGGAGACTGTTTAATGTAGCAATGTTGGGTTCTACATCTTCCCGTCGCATCCATTTGAACAGATGCAACGCGTCCCTTACAAGTTCATTCTGTACACAACCAGCAATAATTGCACTCCAAGGACCAGTATGGCTTTTGGAAGCCCCTGAAAATACTTTAAAACAGAGGTCTATGCGATTGCATTTAGCATACATGCTGATCAAAGATGTTTCCATTATCAAATCAGAATAAACCTTTTGCCTTACTGCCCAACCATGCAAACATTTACCATCATTCAGCTTCAAAGCATCACCACATGCCGAAACAAGAGAGGCTATAGTCACAACATTAGGTCTTACACCTTCAAACTGCATTAATCTACACAACTCTAAAGCGTTATTCAAATCCCCATCTTCCGTATATCCATTAATCATACAAGTCCATGTGATCACATCCCTACGCTCCATTCTGTCAAAGACAAATCTCGCCTCATCCATTCGACTACATTTCAAGTACATGTTCACCAACGCATTCTTCACCTCTATTTTATCCCCTAACCGCTTCTCTTCCACCAATTTATGAACATTTCTTCCCATTTCCAAATCCTTCAAGTGACCACAAACAGGCAACATGGAAACAATCGTGGCATGGTCAGGATCAACACCATCATTAACCATCCAATCAAAGATCATCAAAGCATCATTCATATACCCATTCCTATAATACCCACTGATCATCGTGTTCCACGAGATCACATCTCGGTTCTGCATCACATCAAACACCATCCTCGCCATTTCAACCCTCCCAAGATTCATATACATAGCCAACAACGCGTTCTGCACATACTTATCAGTACCAAACCAACTCCTCAAGATCCTCCCATGAATTACCAACCCCATTTTCATCGATTTCAACTCTCCAGCAGCTTTAGCAACAAAAGGGTACGTATAACCATCAGGAACACACTTAACTCCCTCACTAACCATCCTAATGAACACATCAACCGCGTCATGATACAATCCATCACGCACGTACATTCTTATAACAATGTTATAAGAAAGCAAAGAGCTTTGAGGCATTTCCTCGAACAGCTTCCGTGCATAAGCAATGTGACCACATAAGGCATAAGTAACAGAGAGAGTCGACATAATGTGGCCGGAGATTTGACCTCCGGTGATGACGTGGCAGTGTAAAGCCTTGGTTTTGGAGATTGACTGAGTCGCTGCATACTGATTCAAGAGAGATTGGTATCGCTTGACGCTAAGTGCGTCTTTAGCTCTGCGCAAGACTTGGCTCATTTGAAAAAAAAACACGATTGTTGTCAAAAACTCTAATTGGGTCGCGTTTGTTAAAAAGCAGATCAAAGTGCGTGCCGGATTATAATTTGCAATGAAAACTGCATGACGTTTTCTTCTCCTCAACGAGCCTCACATTATCTATATTTTGCAAAATAAACCCTTTAATTACAACAAAATATCTTTACGAAACAATTATAGATATAAATTGTATTTTTATAGATGAATTAATTTATTTTTACGTAATAGATTTTATGTACTTAAATTTTTAAATATTGAACGTCTAATACAAGTATACAACTAGGTTTTCAAGTTTGTGACTAGATTGAGATTTTCTCATGTTAAAATAAATATCGTTAATTGTTCATACGTTTTAATTTAATTCTAAATAATGCATATAATTTATATATCTAAATACTTTTGTTAATAACGGATGATTTAAGCCTAAATATGAATATCTATACCTATTCTTTTAAGAGAAAATGATTTACTTTTGAACCTATATTATTAACTTTTATATCCTCAGAATTTATAGTTAGTAGATTCAGTTTTATAGTGAAGCTCAGAATTTTTTGTGATTTACCATGAACTATATTTTAATCTTTAGAAACTGGAAATTTGAAGGAAAAACAAAAATACATTGATTATGAAAATGCAACATTGGTATGTTAATGTTTCAAAATGACATAATATGTAATAATTAAGGTTTACTAAATCATAAAGTTCTCATGCTGTTTCCTCTTTGACTTTAACAATCTTCTACTCCGAGAAAATCGATAAACTTCGGTGGTATCTTGGTCTCGATGTGTTCGGTCTCCATTGTATCAACTGCATTTGATGATGATGATGATGATGATGGTTGAGAGATGGAGACATCATGTGGTGCAGCCATTGCCAAGGGAACTGCATACATGATAGGTAAGCCATAATGAAGAGCTGATGAGTATTGCATTGCTTCTCTGAGTTCAGTACTGGTTTCCTCTTGTGGCATCTTCAAGCTAGAGTTATTGATCTCTCTAGTTTCACCACTTGCACTGTCTGTAAAACCACACAATCAAAAACATCATGATAAGACTCTCTGAACTAAATGGTTTTGTAGTATATTAAGGCAGCTATATATGGTTTTGTAATATATGTTTATCTCTATCTCACCTTCTGCTGTGTCGACGTTTGTAGTGACTTCAAGAGGAGAAGCAGATTGCTTCGGCTTCCTATTCTTTTTTTTCATGAGTCTCGTCCAATTGTTTACCACTGCTTCATCAGTTCTTCCAGGGAGATGCTTAGCGATCAAAGTCCACTTGCTACCATGTTTTTCATAACCGTCAAGTAGTATTGCTTCTTCTTTGTCAGTGAAAGCTTTCTTACTAATCGCTGGGTCAAGATGGCGAAACCACCTTGCTCTACATGTCTTAGCTTCAACACACACACAAAAAAACGCAAAGCTCTATGTCGGTAACAAAACCACAAGACATATATGCAACATAGTGATGATGTAACAAAACCAAAATCCACAAGACATATATGTAACATATTGACGATGATGTAACAATGTGAAAAGCATATATCTAATTACCTGATCGTCCTTGTATTTTTTCTGCAATCTTACTCCAGTTTCGAGGACCATGTGCAGCCACAAGCTCCCTGAGTTTCATATCCTCTGAAGACGTCCAAAAGTCTCTAAACGAAATCACTTTCTCCTTGTTCTTGATCTCCTCACGATTCATCCTTCCCAATGAGGCATTGCTTTCTCCAACCTCATTGGATGGTCTCTTCATATGGATGTCACAAACGTATATGAGTACCCAAAAAGACTCAGTTACAATGAACATATGGGCAAACAGATCTATACATTTTAATCTATAGCAAAATTGTCAATGAGATGAAGACAAAGAATGATGATTCTATTAGTTGATAACATAATTAGTGATTGAACTAGTTAGAAAAAGATATGATATGTTTATACCTTGAGAGCGGATTGAGTAGATTCCATTGTTATGACGCTTGAATCCCGGTTTGATTAAAGTTAAACAGAAAAATGCGGCACAGCTAATACTGTAAATTGACAGATGAAACACTACTAAGATTTATAGTAGATTTTTGCATTTAAGTATATACCATATGAATGAAATTTTTAATTTGACCTTCTACCATTCAATAATGGTGATACATGATTTTAAGAATTTTGACTGAGTTCTAAGGTGTTTATTTTAAAACCTTACCTTAATATGTTAATATGCTATTTTGACTGATTTTTTTGGTAGTTTTTTGAAAAAGAGTTGTTGGAAGATATATTTGTTTGACTATTTTTTCATTTTGGATTATGTGACTTAACTCTAAGTTGTTTTTCAGGTTTAGAAAGAAATTCATACAATCCGTTTCTAGAACTTTACAAATAAAATAATAAAGTTGAAACTTTTTACAAATAAAAATAATAAATTTGATAATTTTCACAAATAAAATATCGATAATTTTCATGAAAATGGCAATTAAGTAGTCAGCTAGTCGCAATGCGAAGTTGCAAACTTATTAAATAAATTTTAATTTATAGAAGTTTTACTGTATACATAACAAAAATTTAAAATATTAATATCAGAATAAAACATAACAGCATTTGTAAATTCTTTTCCGCTATATTAGACTATCATCGTAAAATAAAATTTTTAATTAATGTGTGATTGACAAAAACGAAAAAAACATCAAAAATTTATTGTCACTATGAAAAAAAAAGATGTGAATTGAGCAAGTCAGCCAAAGTGCTTATGGAGGTCAATCATAGGTTATGACTTGAGTCAACCAAAGTTGTGAGGGTTTTTGTTACTCTCCTTGAATTTTCTGCTTCTTATGATGTTTATGTTTCTTGCATTATTCTTGTGTTGTATATATACTATTGAGATAAGATCATTATCAAGATTCAAGAGTCAAAATAGATGATATCAAAAGATACATAGTTCAGATCTATGAACAACAGTCACCTCTCTTTTACCACACATTCTAAAAGAGTCTTTCTTCTAAAACAAAAAATCCGAGTATTAGTGCTTGAAGAAGAATGCAAACGGATCATCATCGTCATCTTTGCTTGTTCTGTTCTCGACCAGTCTAGTTTTTTATATATCCACTTGAGGGATTCTACCACCAGCTTGGACAATCTGTTGCTCAAGCTGCAACAAAAACAAAACAATAATTCATGAAATCCGAAAGCATAAACTGACACAATTCACATAGCATTTTTACTCACATTGAACAGATCTTGAAGCTTTGCCTTCAGTGTCTTGTATTCGATATCCACCTGCTGCAAACATCTCACACACCTGTAATACTTTACTAATTAGTCTCAATGATCAAATGAACATAGAAGAAATATGAGATTCTCCCATAAGAAGATTCAAGAAAAAAGCTGACCCTTCGAAGTTCTGAGAGTCGCAACACTCCTTGAGGGTAACACAAAGACCTTTGACTCTCTTGGCACCAACACTTGATAAAAACAAGAAAGGAGTTCTTCACTGAGACTAGATTCAAGATTAAAGAAAAAGACTGAAATTATACGGATCAATGAAACATACCTTGAGCTACTTCCTTTGAGTTGATGAACACTAGAACCTACCAGCTTAAAATCAACATTTCCTGTCTGATCTCTAATTATACATAAGAACAATTATTAAAACCATAACTTTGGTGATAAAACTGGTAAGAGAAAAGTAAGAAGAAACACTTACAAAGCTCTAGCCATGTTACTGATAAGCTTCTCACAATCTTCAAAGAAAAGAGTAACAACCTCAGCCACAAAATCAGGACTACATTCATCTTGCAGCTTTTTCAATTCAGTGAATTGATCATCCAGAAAGCCCTTCACAAATCAGAAAAATAAAGAATCTCAGAAACCCATTTCACAAAGAGTAAACCCAATTCTTAAATCCCCAATTTCCAATACATAAGCTTCAATAAGAACCCTAAAAACTGTAGAGAGTCATCTCTAAAAGGAGACAACTTTGAAAAAAAAAGACAAGAACCCATTTCACAAACATTAAAACCCAATTCCCAAAATCCCCAATTTCCAAATACAAGCTTCAATAAGAACCCTAAAACCATCAGAGAGCCACCATCCCTACAAAAGGAGACAACTTTGAGAAAGGAGACACTAACCCATTTCACAAACACTAAACCCAATACCCAAAATCTCCAATTTTCACATACAAGCTTCAATAAGAACCATGGAAACTGTATAGAGCCATCTCTAAAAAGGAGACAACTTTAAAGAAGAAGACCATAACCCAATTTCACACAAACACTAAACCCAATTTCCAATTTAAAACCTTCAATAAGAACCCTAAACACTGTACAGAGTCATCCCTGTATAAAGGAGGCACCTTTAGCCAAGTTCGCTTCACAAGAAAAGGTAATCACTTTTAATCCTGAATCTATAAGGGCAGATGCTAAAACTTACCTGATGATAGAGAGATATGGTGTAATCACGAAATTGTCTCTGCAACTGAGCAATGAGAGTGTCCATGGCGAAAGCAGAGAGAATGAAGGAGGATTGTGAAGAAGTTGTGATCTTTGATTATGCAAAAATAAGGGAAAGGAGCAATTTTTGTGTATGTTTGGCTAAAGTTTTGGACTTTTGATAATTGCAATCCCAATAAAAGAGAGATTCTTACAGATCATCAAATCTGAACAGAAATAAATAAAGAAATACAAAAAAAAACTTTTATTCCATAAAGGGCAGAGAGAAGAGAAGAGAATTAGAATATGATTAGTTGTCACAAAGACAACCTTGAGAAGTGGGAAGGGAGAAACATTGGTTTAGGCCATGAAAAAATGGAATCTCTCATCTTTATTCATGACAATTATAATGATTGATACATTTCATTCTATGCGTTTAAGTTACATTTTCAACGTTTGGTGGATTTGGTCCATTTGGAACCACTGACACAGAATCTTCTCAAGCTGGAAGATTCTCTATAGACAGAGAGAGAAGTTATCTTACCGTGTGGACAACACTCAAGAAAACATCGGTTTGATTCTCTTGATTCTTGAATTTGAGAGCTTTAGAAAGAATCATATACTCATATGAATATATGATCAACTTGACATACGATAAAAGTTTGAGTAGCTTTCGTTTTGGTTTGAGTAACATTGGTATTACATGGTAAATTTGGGCACAAATCGAATAGTCTAAAAATTTGTGGTGTTTGTTGTTTGCTTCGTCTCGACCGAATATATAATTTTATGATTTGTATCGATTCGAATTTTTTTGAATATTTGCAAATTACTTGCTTCGATCCATCTATTCATTTTTTTAAAAAACTAAAAACATATATTACATAAAATAACAAAATGTGATATATTAAATGTTTTTGTTCGACATGTTTCAAATTAAGTAAAAAAACCAAAATGTAACCACTGAAATTATGCGTTAAGTATTTGATAGTCGATCACATGCTCATCATATCTTTATGAGGAACATACTAAAATTATTATTATATATATATATATATATATATACACTATCCATATCTTCCTTATAAGCAATCAATGAAACCTTAATCAGCTGAGGCCACCATGGTATCATATTGTAACTGATCAAGATCAATCATGATCAGTTAGTGTAGGCGGACCTAAATCTGATTCAGAGGTGAGTTTGGGAACTAAAGCTTCCTTCTCCATTTTTAAACACAAAGAGCAAGCAAGATTGAAAGAAACTGTATATATATATATATACAAAAAAAGTTTTTGTCAATGTTAATATACAGCAATATATAGCTTCTTTCTATAAGTAAAATTTGACATGTGTATATTTGATTTTTTTTTTCATTTTGTATTGATTCCTTGCCTTTTAGTCAGTTATATTTTAAAGTGAGAAAATGTAAAATTGAAGAAGATTAGATTTGATTCAAAAGCCATAAAATATGTGAGAGTGGAAAAAGAAGTTACCTTTCTAAATATATAAAGAGAAAATTTCAAAAAGATATGTTTTCAAATATATGTCTTGCATCTGCCCATTTTCAAAAATATTTCTTTTCAAATATGAAAAATGAAAAAAAATTATATGGTTTATAAGGTACATTTAGATACTAAGTATTACTAAGAGACTCAATTCAAATATTTATAAGGTTTTTATAAGGTTTTAATAAGGAATTTATATAAAAATTTACACACATATAAGAAATTATTTGTGTATATTTATATTAGCTTACACACATATTTAGATTAATTTTAAAATTTTAGTGATTTTTTGATAAAATTTAAAATATGGGTATTTGTGAAATTTCTCCATATGTAAACTAGAAGTAGACTCACGCACATGAGATATATTTATTTATTTTTATAATAATTTTGACATATATTTTTTTAAAAAATAAATTTGATTGAAGTGATTAAGTAATTCATTATTATTCACTATTTTATACAATTTAATCAGTGACTATTAATTTATTGACTGATTAATTTTTCTTTAAATAATAAAATTTTGAAATTCTACATTTATAGAGGTTTTCTAGTATCCCAAAAGTTTGAATAGATATTAAGAATCCAAAAAATCTTGTAAACGCGTAAAATCATATACAGTATGTTTTACTTACACGTTTTATACGCTAAGTATTAGATCATCGCATGCTTAGCACATGTTTTAAACAAAGGAACATACTAAAATGATTAGGCTTATATGTATGACTTCTAATTAAGTGAGAGCAATCCATATCATAGCAATTCTAACATTACATTTGGAAAACTAATTAAACAAGAAACTTATTGACAGAAAGGTATACTTTAGCGTAGGTATCGACAAATAGGGAGGTTTCCAAACAAAGTTGCATTGTTCCGTGAGCCAGGCTCGAAACGTAACATGGCTACATCGCACGCATAGTTCATCTTTCCGCTCGTCCCATATCTGCAATCCGGAAGTAGCAACCGCGATCTGAACCTTATTTCACCCATCTCCTTAATATCCTCCATCATATCTTTCATAGTCATACTGTCCATATCTTCCTCGGAAGCACTCGATGAAACCTTAATCAGCTGAGCCCACCGTGGAATCAAATTGTAACTGGTCAATTCAAGAAAATGAATTAAACAAAAAAAAAACAAGAAGTTAAAAAGAATTATAATATATATAGAGATGAAGTGTAACCTCTCTATGGATGAAGTGGCGATGGTTAGTCCTTTGTATAGTATGGAAAACTTAAAATCTCCTTTGAGACACATAAACCTACCAGGGAGATCACTAGGGAACCTTACCAATACATCCCATTTTACGGTAAGACTAGTCTCTGTTATATTAAGAACCGTGAAATCCATTGAAGGTATTGTAACGTTTGGCACATAATTGTCTTCTTCTTTTTGCCGTTCATACTCGACAACGGCCACAAGAATGAGGAAAGCGATACAGCCCAAGATGGCCACTGTTCCGAGGCAAATCTTCCCACATTCTTTTAGTGTAGGCGTACGCGTACGTAAACGTGATAGAGAGGTGAGTTTGGGAACTAGTGCTTCTTTCTCCATTTTGAAACACAAAAGAGCTCTAGCAAGATTGAGAGAAAACAATATATATTATATACACAGACACAAGATATATATTATTCCTTTTTGTCAATGTTAATTTATAGCAAGCATATCTTTTTTTCATTTTTTTTTTGGTATTTTTTCATTATACATTGATTCATTACCTTTAGTAAGATATGTTTTAAAGTTTTGATTATAGTGTAAGAAATTTTAAATCAAAGAAGATTTAATTTTGATTCAAAAGCCATAAAAAGAAAATAAAATTACCTTTTATAAATGTATATATATATATATTAATATATGTATATGTACGTGTTGATATAAAACAAAGGGTGTATTTTTGGGGTGTTGCAATTTTTTTGTATAAGTTTCCCAATTTTATCAACTTTGTATCAAATCTATATTTGATTTTTTTTTTGGTAAAGTGCAATTTCTATTAGTTTTTTACATATTTATTCCCAAAACTATTGTTATAGAATAAGGGTTCAACATTTTTATTTTACAAAAATAAAAATTTAATGGTGATTGTTTGACTTTGACCTCAAATTATTGTGAGTAATATATAACCTTAGTGTAAAATCTTAAAATGTTAATGAAAATATATAATTCCGCATTTCAGAAAACATGTATAAAGTTTTTTTGTGAGAGTTGAATTATACTTAGGCTATATGGGATTGATGAGTTACAATAATTTCGTGCAAAGCAACTACTCTGCGACCCTGCACGGACTCGCATGTTCTATCCACGTTTCACACCATTACACACTCTCTCACTAGTCACTACAACTCTTCTTACTAGATCTTATGCACAATTATGAATTTGTCTTGGAGCCATGACTTTAAAAGCTTCGTATAATTGGTTACTTATAACTCAAGTCTGGTAAACTTAAATTGACTTTAATGTTGTATTTTTCAGATCCGATCTAAAGAGATTACTATAATACACAAATCTGCAATAATTGGGATTTGAATACTAAAAAACTTTATTTTTATTGCTTTTCTAAGAAAACAACAAAAATGTTGCAAACCGCATCGAATACAAAAGTCTTTTTGACAAACACATTTAAGAGAGAAGCTTACATAAGAAACACACACTGTAAAAATGTAAAAATGTAAAAATGAACTCAACAATGGAGTCTTGAGACTAAAATTATATGAGAATGAAGCAAAAAAAAAAAAGACACAAACATTGAAGGAAGAAGAAAACAAGATCAGGGTTTTTTTGTGTGTTGTTATTAGACAAAGGCAGGCATGTCCTTGAGCCATGCGTCAAGTGGCTTACCAATGGAGTAAACGATGAAACCAATCTCTCTTAACTTGTCAACATTCAGAACGTTTCTTCCGTCGAAGATGAAAGCCGGTTTCTGCATATTGTCGTAGATCTTCTGGTAATCTAACGACTTAAACTCATCCCACTCTGTCAGAACGCAGACCGCATGTGCGTCTTTTGTTGCCTCATATGCGTCCCAAGTCACGCTCACTTGTTTCACTGTGGTTGGACTCATTGGCTGCAAGTGAAGGGGATGGTCCCAATCGAACTTCTTCATCGAAAGATCTCTCTGAATCTGTTCCTCTGTGACTTGAGGATCATAGATACTGATTTGCGCTTTGTCTCCTAACAGACCTTTACAGACATCAATGGCAGGTGTTTCCCTTGTGTCACCTGTGTCTTTCTTGAATGCGAATCCGAGGATTGCGACTTTCTTGTTGGAGACAGTGTTGAACATGGAGGAGACAACTCTGTTCACGAACCTGTTCTTTTGGTAATCATTGATCTTGATCACTTGTTTCCAGTATTCCGCAACTTCTGGAAGACCATTGCATTGACAGATGTAGACGAGGTTAAGAATGTCCTTTTGGAAACAAGAACCACCGAATCCAACACTGGCGTTCAAGAATTTGGAACCGATTCTTGAATCAGTACCAACAGCGTAAGACACTTGAGTGACATCAGCACCGGTGGATTCACAAAGTGCAGACATGGCATTGACTGATGAAATCCTCTGAGCCAAGAAAGCGTTTGCAGCTAGCTTAGAAAGCTCCGCAGACCAGAGATTTGTTGTGATGATTTGGTCTTCAGGAACCCAATTGGCATAAACCTCCTTGAGTGTCTGAACAGCTTTGAATCCTTCAGGTGTTTCTCGTCCTCCAATCAAGACACGGTCAGGGTTAAAAAGATCGGCAATTGCAGTTCCTTCAGCAAGAAACTCAGGATTAGAAAGAATCTGGAACTTGATTCCTTTACTGTTATGCATCAAAATCTTCTCAATGGCTTCAGCTGTCTTCACCGGCACAGTCGACTTCTCAACCACGATCTTGTCGGAAACCGACACATCAGCGATCATACGAGCAGCACTCTCCCAATAAGTGAGATCTGCAGCTTTCCCAGCTCCAAGACCAGTTGTCTTAGTCGGTGTGTTGACAGAGACAAACACAATATCAGCTTCCCTAACATGTTTCTCCACATCAGTACTGAAGAAAAGGTTCTTCCCTCTGCACTGCTTAACAATATCTTCAAGACCTGGCTCATAAATCGGAAGCTGATCACTGTTCCAAGCATTGATCCTAGGAACAGAAATATCAACAACTGCTACTTCAATATGAGGACATTTCAATGCAATCACTGCCATTGTTGGTCCACCTACATATCCAGCTCCAATACAACAGATTTTCACCATTTTGATCTCTCTGCAAAAATTAAGATCACATCTATGAACAACGACAACAGATCTTCACCATTAAAGCTCAGATTCCAATTCCAAAAAACAGAAACAGATCAGATCTGGAATATATACTAGTAAGCAAAACGTCGAACACCTAATGTGCAAGCAAGAGACTACTCAAAATGATCCAAAATTACTCAAAACCACACGGATCTAAACACAATCTGAACAAATCGGTACCTAAAAACCAAAAAGGATACCTCAAACAAACACGATTAACACAGGATCTACACACATTTCGAGAATGCGCCATAGAAAAACTCAAAAATCGAAGAAAAGAACCGATCTCTAAATAACGAGTGATAGATGTGTTGATCAAAACGATTCTAAAAGAGATTTCAGATCAGATTTGAGCTTACAGTATCGGCGATAAGAAAAATGTTAACTCGCAGAAACGTAAAGAGAGATCGACGTTTTACCTCGGAAGAAGATTCGTAGCGAAGAAGTTGGTTTTCTCTTGAGAGCAGTGAGGAGAAGGAACGAGGAAGAAGACGACGAAACGTTACAGTTTATAGAAGAGTTTTTCGGTTAAAACGCAAAAGGGTAAAATGGAGAATTCGTTGTAATTGATTAGTGAAATTACGGTATTGCCCTTGTAACATGTTCCCCCACGGAAGGATATGCACGAGCACGACGAGCCGGCTAATCAATACAGCTTTGTCTAGTAAACCGAATTAATATAAAAACCGGATAGATACTAAATTTAAAAACCGAAACAACCCGAAACCAAATAATTACCAAATCAAAAATAGAATCATATATCTAAAAATATTAATTTATTTTTAGACTAAATAACTAAAAAATACATGTAAAAATGAAATATCTGAATAACCAAACCAGAAAACCACAAAATCCAAAATACCCATATACCCGAACCAAAATTTAACCAAAAATATTGGAAGAAACCCAAAAATATCCAAAATACCTAAAATATTCCAAGATACTCGATTTTTTTTATTATAAATGAAACAAAAAAATATCCAAAAATAATTCGGTTTTATATCGGTTATTTTTAAGATCTGAAATCAAACCAAAAACATACCGTACTATAACCGAACCGACATTCTAAAACAAACTGAATAGATCTTAAACTCATGATTAAAAAGATCAAAAACCAAATTATACCAACCGAATATTCAAATGTCCAAGACTACTGGACTAGTTTTGTCCACAATCATTTTTTCTTTGTTATAAGGAAGCTTATGCATGTATTAAGTATTATGTATGTTCCTAATTAATCTATTTTTTAGACCTTTCACACATACTTCTTCTATTTCACAAAGAGTGTTATTTTAGAGAAAAAAAAAATTGTTACACAAATAGTGTCATTCTACATTTCCAATGCATCTTTTACTTTTTTTTTTGTCAACAACTTATATTATTATCATCTTTTACATTAAATTTCTAAATTTTACCTTTAATCTATAATTAATTAAACCATTAAAAATTTATTAAATAGGGGCATATATGTATATTTTAATTTTTTTCTTCATTTGTGTGAAATGTGTTAAAAGTACACTATTTATGAAACAGAGAAGTATTAAACTTGGTTATAAATGTCTTGATTTTTGCAATATATGATTTTCTATAAATCTTAACCAATTGCATTCAAATATTTTTCTTAAAGTTTACAATTTATCAATAATAGTCTATTAATGTTGCACGAAAATTTTAAAATGTTTCTTTTTGAAATAAAATTATTTTCTAAACTAATAGATTAATAAGGAATAGAAGTATATCGGAGTAGTCTTTACTCTTTAGTGTTAGATTCGTAAGCCAAATTGATGTATCGATTACAAAATGATAAGGTTAACCATCTAAAGTTAAACTATGTAGTACCAACAAAACAATTACTCTTGTTTAATCGACACAATCTTGGATACTACCAAAGCATTTCCCAATCCTCTTCATGATGTTTTGCTCATTGATCTCGACAAGAGTTCTAGCTCTCCTCTCTACATTTTTGTATCTAGGTTCGGTCTAATATAAAATTCAAAGCCCCTAGAGAAATTTGTACTTTAATTTGGATCTTATACTTTACGCACACACTGAAAATTATATACTTTCGTACAAGTCGTTATATTTAGATTTAAACATACATACCGTAAAAACAAAGAAGAACATGTTAGAAATAAAATAAGTGATGTACCATAAACGTTGGGTATCAAAAGTTATCCTCCTTGGTATAAGCAACATCGTAGAATTGTAATTGAATCACCGAAAACATCGACAAGCCTAAACATTTTCCTCTACCTAACCTATAAATAACTACACTCTCATCAATAATAATCAGCAACAAAAAATTTAGAAACTTTAATCAAAAAAGAGATACAATCATGAAACTCTTAAGTCATTTTATATGTGCTCACGTTTTGATGATGGTAATGGCTATATGGATTGTGCCCATGGCTTATAGTCATCTACCACACCCACACCCACACCCACACCCACACGTACACGCACACCCACATCCACACCCACACCCACGCCCGCACCCGCACCCGCACCCGCACCCGCATCCTCACCCGCACCTGCACCCGCACCCGCACCCGCACCCGCACCCGCACCCGCATCCTCACCCGCACCCGCACCCACTATCACATCCAACGAAGGCACAAGCTGGTTGGACTGATGGCCGTGCAACATTTTACGGTGACATCCATGGAGGAGAAACTCAACGTAAGCTAAATTTATACTAATAATACAATAATCATTCTCGAGACCTGTAATATATTGAGTTTTTATTCCGACGTATATAGTAACCAACATGAAGAGGTACGTAGCCCTAGTAAATGTGAGACTCAATCTTTGTTGAACACAAGGACTAATATGGTTTGGTTAGGCCAAGTTTTGTGTTTACTCCTATTAAATGTTTCTTTTTGACATGTTTTTAACTTTGTATGACATGCGAACGTGAAAGTTCAGTAGTTAACACATGCGAAAACAAACAAAACCAGGCTACATTAATTTATTTTGTTCTCAAACTAAAACATTAACTTGTTTTTGTTATGATAGAGGGAGCTTGTGGATATGGTAATCTACACAAACAAGGATATGGTCTAGAGACAGCAGCACTAAGCACGGCACTATTCAACAACGGCTCAACGTGTGGAGCTTGTTATGAGATAAAGTGCTTCAACTCTCCACAATGGTGTTTGCCTGGTATCATCAAGATCACAGCTACAAACTTCTGTCCACCAAATTTCAAAAAGACCAAAGACGTTTGGTGCAACCCGCCACAAAAACACTTTGATCTCTCGCAAAAAATGTACCTCAAAATCGCCAAGTACAAATCTGGTGTTGTCCCGGTTAAATTCAGACGTGTTCGTTGTACCAAAACCGGAGGCGTCAAGTTTGAGATCAAAGGAAACCCTCATTTCCTAATGATCTTGCCGTACAATGTAGGAGGAGCTGGAGATGTTAAGGCCATGCAGATTAAGGGAACGAAGACCAAGTGGTTACCAATGAAGAAGAATTGGGGACAGATTTGGAGCATTGGTGTTGTGTTGACCGGACAACGTTTATCGTTTAAGCTCACGCTAAGTGATGGAGTTACCAAAGATTTTATCGACGTGACACCGGCGAATCGGGGAACTACTGGACAGAGCTTTGATGGAAAGGTTAACTTTTAGGACAAGAGTTTGAGGTTGCAAGTAAACTAAGGGGGAGGGTTATAGGTATGTTAATTTACTAGTAATCCTTACATTAACTAGTACTCCCTCTATTTTAAAATAAGTGTCTTTTTAGACTTGAAATTTTGTTTCAAAATAAGTGTTGTTTTCTTTTCAACATAGATGTTTAGTAAATTTTCTAATTTTATCCCTGCTAATTTCATGTATTGACTAATAGGAAAAAAAATTAAAAATTTATGTCAACCTTAATTTATGCCTAGGTAAAAATTTAAATAAGATTATTATGAAAAAATACGAGTAAAATTATTATTTGGGATCCAAGATTCGTTTGTCTAAAGAAAATTCTGTAACTAAATTTGTTTTTTTTTTTTTTGTGTTGATACACTTCACATCTATTTCTAAATCCAATTTGTTTTTAATCTAAAGTTCTTTTGCCAAAAAAAAAAAATTGTAATAAACTCTCATATTGCATAGCAGCCTAGAATATAAAAACTTATATATATATATATATATACCATTAGTTCTAAAACATTTATGCCAACCTTAATTTAAACAAATTAAATAAGATTATTATGAACAAATATTATGAGTAAAATCATTAATTATTTAGGATTTAAGATTCATTTGTGTAAAGCAAATTATGTAACTAAAGTTTTTTTGTTTGTTGATACACTTGACATCTATTTCTAAATCCATTTTTTTTAATCTAATGTTCTTTTGCCAAATAAATATATATATATATATATAAAAACAGATTATTTGTGCAGTATAGGGAAAACATAGTTAAAACGTTATATTACAAGGGACTAGTACAGGCAGCCCATATATAGGTATATTAATTAAGTAGTAATTTTAAGATATCTTGTGAAATAAGTTAGATCATTTTGTATTTCTAAGGAACATCTTGTTTTTACGTTTTGTTTATTAACTTCCACAATGTAATATATAGTGTATATATATATATATATATATATATATATATATATATATATATATATTAATCAATTGCTTTTACATTCGTATACAATAACATAAACATTCAAAATTAAACTTATAGAAGATATGAGACCTCTCCATTTTATAATCTTTCGTACAACTATGAATACGAATGGCTTGGCTCCTACAAATCTTGATATCCACAGCTAAATATTTGATAGGACACAATGACGAAGTAGAAGAGTGCTTGTTTTATTGATAACTAAAAGACGTAGACGACACAAAAATTCTAAGTTTGTAACTTACTATTTGCATGTCAAATATGTGGATAGTAACACTATTGTTTTCGCGAATGAGTATACAATTTAAACCATCGTAAAAAATATAATGTTAAAATTTCTTAGGATGCAGATTGATTAAAAAAGATCAAAAAACTTCAATTCTATCACTAACTTTAATACATTTGGAAAGATATACAAAAACAAGATCAGACCATTTCTATTCAAAATACGCATATGGAACAAACCGAAAGCTTGGTCAATATTCAACATTTATTTAAATCATTTAATATATTCAAAATACACATATGGCATTACATTATCTTTTCGAACTGGTTTCTAAAATAAAAATATTGACTACATAAATTTCAAAAAAAAACATTACTAATTACACACTTGGAATGGTATTCTAAAAACATCTCTCAACTTATTATATATGTACCCGCCCAAATGGCTATCATCAAAATTCATCATTAATCAAAGCTTAATTAGTAATAATAGTAATCATGAAACACTCAGAAAAAATGATCTATGTTCAACTGTTGATGATAATAATGGCGGTGTGGTTCGTTCCCATGAGTTACGGTCAAGAAGCCGAAGCACCCGATGTTAAGAATCCAACCAATTCAATCGACACTGCTTGGTACGACGCACGAGCCACATTTTACGGTGACATCCATGGTGGAGACACTCAACGTAAGTTAATATATTAACATTTTTTATATCTAGTTACTATTTTTTTTATTAAACCTATATATATTTATTTCTTGGTTACAAGTTACAACGACTATTATTATTGAATTCATGAATGTCTTATATGCTTTTTTGCATTTACGTATATCGTTTTCACAATGCAAATTGCCAGCTATGATCTTCTCTTTTGTTTACATAAATATACAATTTAAATTAAATATATAAATTTAGCACAAAAATATATTACTATAATTGAAATGCCAAAAATATTACTATATGATAAGTTGATAACATAACATTTTTGAATCCAAAAATTGAAGGTGATATGTAAACCAACAAATAACAAATAATCAAAGTTTAGTTATATTTGAATTTTTGTTTATTATTTTTTTTTAGGAATTATTATTACATATATACTCATTTTTTTTTTACATCTGATATATAGAGGGAGCTTGTGGATACGGTGATCTATTCAAACAAGGCTATGGTCTAGCTACAGCAGCGTTAAGCACGGCACTCTTCAACGACGGGTACACATGCGGTGCTTGTTTTGAGATCATGTGCACGAATAGTCAACAATGGTGTTTGCCCGGATCCATCAAGATCACCGCTACAAACTTCTGTCCAGCAAATTACAGCAAAACCCAAGACATTTGGTGCAACCCACCTCAGAAACACTTTGATCTCTCCCTAGCCATGTTCCTCAAGATCGCTCAGTACAAAGCCGGGGTTGTCCCAGTTAGATACAGACGTATTCCTTGTGTGAAAACAGGTGGTGTCAAGTTCGAAACTACAGGAAATCCATACTTCTTGATGATCTTGCCATACAATGTAGGAGGAGCCGGAGATATTAAGTACGTGCAAATTAAGGGAAACAATACAGGGTGGATAACAATGTCAAAGAACTGGGGACAACATTGGACCACTAATGTTGTACTGGTCGGCCAAGGTTTATCGTTCAGGGTTACGACGAGTGACGGGGTTACAAAAGAATTTTGGAATGTGGTGCCAAAGAACTGGGGTTTTGGGCAGACGTTTGATGGAAGGATTAACTTTTAAGAGAATGATTTGAGTTTCGTTAGCGGTGGCCTACCACCAAATATCTGTATTAGGAGGATATTGTTTACGTTACTTAATTTTTCTTAATAAAACCACATTTCTAAATGATAATCTAAACTAAACCCAAACATAAAAACTGAACAAAATTTGTTTACTAACTGCTCCTTTTATTTTTCAAATTCAAAAAAATCGTAATCAAAACCGAGCTAAAACCATTGTTCATTAACTAAATAAATTAATCAAAATCCATTAAATATTATATTTTAGTTATATACAATCATATTGAATTAATATATCAGTCTATAATGTTGCTTTTATACAAGATGAACTGATTAAATGCATACATACGATGAACTATTTAATTTGATAATTTATAACAGTTTGTGATGGTTACAAGAATTGAAAGCTTTTGAAATATAAGATTCTACCACCTACTAGTGAGCCTAATTTACAGCTAAACAAATAACTATACACATTTCAAATACTAAACTAATATTTTTTTTTTTAAAACAACCCATATGAAAATAGAATAACAAAAAATAACAGCAACATAAAAAGAAAAAACAAACGTTGCAAAAAGAAAAAAAAAAGACAAAGAAAATCAAAATAAAAAAAAAATTATAAACCTTCGCTCAACTAGTATATATATAAACTCTTTGGGTCCAACTGGTGACCAATTTTTTTATAAGGAATGAAAAGGAATAAGTTATTCCTCCTTGTTCCTCATTTTGTTTACCATTTAGCAGTAATATATATTCCAAATTTTGACACATGGACCCCACACTATTCTTATACGTTCCTTTTTTTTTAGGAATCATAGAAGAAAATTGTTTCTCTTCAAATTTGATGTGGAACAAATAGGATAACAAATTAAAAAAAAAAAAATCATGCAAAAGTTGTTGATAACGTATAAAACCAATGCAACTATTATTCTCATGTGATAACGTCAAACTCTTTTAGGTTCTTTTGATAAGTACAACTAATGTTTAAACAATTCGTTCATATCTTATATAAAATTTAAACTAATCTTTCTATAATTTTTGTTTTAATTATTATCATAATTTTTTTATCATAATTTGTTTATATTGAGTGTTCATCGAACATGATGCTTGTTTTTTATTTTAAATAAATTTTTTTATTTGTTTTATAGTTTGTTCTGTTTTTTGGTTACCATTTACCATATCATTTGTTCTATTTTTTTCCTGCGTCCATTCCTCTTTTTTTGTTCCTTTTTTTTTCTTCTTATGTTCCTTTTTTCCTTGTTCCTCTTCGTTCTTTTTAGAGAATTTTTGAGAAATACCCCTTTTGGTGTACCCCTTTTTAAAAATACACCTTTTTTTTATCCATTTTCAAAAATACTCCTTTTCAAATATGAAAAATTATTAACTTTTATATGGTTGATAAGGTACATCAAGATCATCATTACTGCTGTAAGATTAAATCTAAATATTTATAAGGTTTTAAAAGGTTCTAAACTACATTTATAAGGTTTATATAAGGTTTTTAAAAGGTTTACACAGTTTTTATAAGGGTTTTAAATGGTTTTTAAAAGGTTTTTAAAAGGTTTACACAGTTTTTATAAGGGTTTTAAATGGTTTTTAAAAGGTTTTTAAAAGGTTTTTAAAAGGTATTTATACGGTATTTATGAAATATATATATAAATTTACACACATATAAAGATAATCTGTGTCTATAAATATAAGTTTACACATATGTTTTTGATAAATTTCAAATTTTATAGTGACTTTTTGATAAAATTAGAAAAAGGGGTATTTTTAAAAAGCGGTATTGGAAAAGGGGTATTTTTGAAATTCCTCCTTCTTTTTATTCCTCAATAGGTTACCAGTAGGAGCCTTTAATAAACTCTTTTGCAGTTTAAGTTGTTATAGGCATTTATTTAGAAAAATAAATAAATTATAATAAAATAATTTTGTGTCAACAAATTTTATTTTTCTTTTAACATTTAATTTTACCGATCATTAAATATAATTTCATTGATTATTGATATAGTCTACATGTAAAGAGTTGAGGGAAAACGGGGAAAATCAACCCAAACTATTTCCCGAAGGTATTTTCATACCCAAACTCGCGTACTCTGAATTTTACAATCCAAACCAGCTTTCAATTCAAATAACCAACCTGAGCTATATCAAATTTTGTCGATTTCAACCTCGACGTTAGCCGTATCCCTGCCCATCTAGAAGATTTGGACAATCAAGCTTAAGCTTAAGCTTAAGTTCTCTTGGTTTTTATAGAAGTTTAAGCTTGATTGTCCAAATCTTCAAGATGGGCAGGGATATTGTTAAAGTCGAGGTTGAAATCAACAAAATTTGATGCGGTTCAGGTTGGTTATTTTAATTGAAAACTGGTTTGGGTTGTAAAATTCAGAGTACGTGAGTTTGGGTATGAAAATACCTTTGGAAAATAGTTTGGGTCGATTTTCCCCCTTTTCCCAAAGAGTTGATTATTCAAGAATGTACACATAATGATGAAATTTGAAACTGCAACTGAATATAATCTTTCGTTTCTTTTTTCTTGTATTGATTTAATTTTTTTTCTTCCAAATAATTTGATTTTTAATTTGGCATATTTGAATCATCTTCAGATTACACGTCACGCTTATGATCTAAAAAAATCACCGACTGACTGATACACACACAAAACGGCAAGTGTTGTTGGTATAGCCGTTATCACCACTTATCACACACATCACACCGTTTTTTATCTTCTAAAACAGCAAGTGTTGATATAGCCGTTATCACCACTTATCACACACATCACACCATTTTTTATCTTCTAAAACGGCAAGTGTTGATATAGCCGTTATCCCTTTTCCCATATATTATTAGAAGAGCGTATCAAAAGTTTCCCCTAAATGCTCTCTCTCTCTCTCTCTCTCTCTCTACACACAGAAGAAGAAAATAAATGCTCTAAAAATTTTCATTCTTCTCCTTCGTCGGCGGTTTATCAAAATTGCTTTGTAAGTTTCTTAATCGTTTCTTCTTCACTTTCATCTGATTATTCTTGATTTCGTTTAGTTTTTTTTTTGTTTCTGAAATCGATGATTTATTCGCTAGGGTTTCAAATTCGCGATAAGTTCTTCCTCTTTTTGTACTCGATTTGGGTTTTAAAAAGGAAAGAAAAAACTAATAAATTGATTCGTTAGGGTTTCAAATCGCGATAAGTTCTTCCTCTTTTTGTATGCGATTTGGGTTTTAGAAGGAAAAAAAAAAAAAGAAGCTATAAGATTGATTCGTTAGGGTTTCATAATCTTCGGGAACGTTCTTCTTTTTAACTTCTTAACCTAATCGTTATTGTTTTGGTGTATTCGATTTTTCATTGAAACTAATCAACTAATCCAAGATTTTTGTTTGTTCTTTTGAATTACAGTTTCCAATTTTCTAAGTTAATTTACTCATTTTTTTAATTTACTGAATTTTGAGTATGATCAATCAAAGACTAACCAATTTTTATTTTTGGGTTGCAGTACAAGTTCGTCTGAGAAGACAAAGGAAGCATTCTTCTTCATAGAGATATCCTCAAGGATCCCAAATCCTTAAACACCAATCTCTTTAGGTAACATCTCTGAATTGTGTTATGTGTTTCAACCCCAAAAAATTAGTTGCCTTCTAAATGCTTAAACACACACCGAAAATGGCACATTGTGTCTTTATAATGGCTTAGACCATATTGTTGCCTTCTGTCTGACTCTAATTTGGGAATATATGTCCAGCTTTGATGATCTTAATGATCAGAAACTATTGTCCTGAAATTGGATTGATATTAATACCCACGGCTTAGACCCTTCGGTTCAAAAACAAAGGGGTAATGGGAATTGCAAAAAGCCCCATAAAGCTTATTACAAAAGCTGGAATGTGTAAGTCTCTATAATTAGAGTTGTCCCATCGGATTTGTTATCAAAAACTAGGGGTATCAAAATGCTCCTTAAAGCTTATAACAATGTGAGCTTCTATAACAATCGCAATATAATCTATAAATTATAAATAAAATTGCAAAATAAAAAAAAATATCGCTTGTTTGGATATATAAACACATATACGAGATACATAAATATTTAATTAAATAATGATAAAACAAATTATTAAAAAATTATATCAAATAAAGATATTTACCGTGGGTTAGTACCTAGTCTTACTATACAACGTAGGATAAGCTGGAGATGTGAAGGCCATGCAGGTTAAAGACATTATGTATAGGATAAATCAAAATAAAACCCCTAAGCCAATATATGGGAAAACGGGGAAAATCGACCCAAACTATTTCCCAAAGGTATTTTCATACCCAAACTCACGTACTCTGAATTTTACAACCCAAACCAGCTTTCAATTCAAATAACCAACCTGAACCACATCAAATTTTGTCGATTTCAACCTCGACGTTAACAGTATCCCTGCCCATCTTGAAGATTTGGACAATCAAGCTTAAGCTTCTGTAAAAACCAAGAGAACTTAAGCTTAAGCTTAAGCTTGATTGTCCAAATCTTCAAGATGGGCAGGGATACTGTTAACGTCGAGGTTGAAATCGACAAAATTTGATATAGTTCAGGTTGGTTATTTGAATTGAAAGCTGGTTTGGGTTGTAAAATTCAGAGTACGCGAGTTTGGGTATGAAAATACCTTCGGGAAATAGTTTGGGTTGATTTTCCCCGTTTTCCCGCCAATATATAAATACAATATAGTTAGAACAAAGATTAAATGGAATATTTTGTTGTTCTTATCTACTGTTATATTTTAATAACATCTTCAATTTGATTAGGGTTACAATTTACTTCATGTGCTTCATTCTTTTGTTACAATTTGACATACATTGAACTCAAACTACATATTCTATTACCTATAATCAATATCATGCTCTGTTCCTTTCTTACCAATGAATGTGGTTAGCATAACATTTTTGATTGGATATGACTAATTTTTACAACTTATTAACATCTTACAATTTCATTCAAAATACAAAGAGGGCAATATTTTCACTTCTCAAGATGAAGATTGACTACTTAAACCTCAAAACGTTTGGAAAAGTTTTAATCAGTCCATAGTCCACATTTCATGATTTTATAATAACGTATTAACCATCTTTACCATTTTATTACGAGTATAAAGAGAGCAATTCTTTTACTTCGCATGATGCATATTGACTATATAAACTTCAATACAATTAAAAGAGTTTAATAACTCCAAATTTCATGACTTATGACAACTTATTAACATTTGACTTTTTCATTCAAAATACAAAGGGGAAAATGTTTTCACTTCTCAATATGTAGATTTTGACTAATGAAACTTCAATACATTTGGAAAGATTTTAATCACTTCACATTTCATGACTTTTTTTATAACCTATTAAACATCTTTACAATTTTATTCAAAGTACAAAGATAGAAGTGTTATCACTTCTCAATGCAGATTGATTGACTACACACACTTTAGTACATTAAAAAGATTTTAGCAAGTCCACAAGTCATGAATTGTTAAAACCTATATTAACATCTTACATATACAATGTTATCACTTCTCTGGATGAATATTGACTATAAAATTCAATAGATTTAAAAAGATTTTACCTAGTCCACATTTCATGAATTTTTTACAACCTATATTACCATGTTACATATACAAAGATTGCAATGTTATCTCTTCTCTAGATGCATATTGACTACATAAACTTCAATAAATTTGGAAAGTTGATTAAATGTATGACAAAATCAGTTCTACTTCTCTACTTATATATACCCCACCCATATTGTTCCCATCAATATTCATCATCAAATAAAGTAAAATTTAAAAGGTTATATCATTAGAGAGGGATAATAATCATGAAACTCTTAGAAAAAATGATACATGTAGAATGTTTTATGATAATTATGGTTACATGTTTCGTATCTATGAGTCTTGGTGACATAGGTGATGTAGCCGAAGCACCCATGATTGGTCATGACGGCAACGGGCTCGACACTTCTTGGTATGACGCACGAGCCACGTTTTACGGTGATGTCCATGGTGTAGGCACTCAACGTAAGTTAAAATATTTCCTTTTAAAATACATATAGATATAATTGATTTAGAATACCAAAACTTGTACTTTATGATAAGCTAACATCTAACGATAGTACCAAACACAAACGTAAAAGCCATGTCAAATTATTACATACTCACTTTTCGTCATTATACATTCAATAGAAGGAGCTTGTGGATACGGTGATCTATTCAAACAAGGCTATGGTCTGGCCACAGCAGCATTGAGCACAACACTCTTCAACAACGGGTACACATGCGGGGCTTGTTACGAGATCATGTGTACACGTGCTCCACAATGGTGTTTGCCCGGATCCATCAAGATCACAGCAACAAATTTCTGTCCACCAGATTACACCAAAACTAGAGACATTTGGTGTAACCCACCACAAAAACACTTTGATCTCTCCCAACCAATGTTCCTTAAGATCGCCAAGTACAGAGCTGGGGTTGTTCCGGTTAGATACAGACGTATTCCTTGTGCAAAGGCCGGTGGTGTCAAGTTTGAACTCAAAGGTAACCCTTATTTCTTGATAGTCTTGCCGTACAATGTAGGTGGAGCGGGAGATATTAAGTACGTGCAAGTCAAGGGAACCAGGACCGGGTGGATAACAATGAGCAAGAATTGGGGACAAAACTGGACCACTGGTGTTGTATTGACCGGCCAAGGTTTATCATTGAGGGTTACGACAAGTGATGGGATTACAAAGGATTTCATCAATGTAGTTCCACCAAGTTGGGGATTTGGTCAAACTTTTGATGGAAAATTTAACTTTTAGAAAAAAACTATATGAATTAAGTGTGGTTTAATTACTACTAGGACCATGTGTGTTTTAGTTGGAAGAAATTATAATAAATGATTTTTTTATGTTATCTCATTTCGTTTGAACCTAAAAAGTTAAATTAGCGAGAATTATAGTTGGACAAGGAACGATAATGAACCAAACCAAACAATTAAATAGAATAGAACCAAATTTCCTGGGGGACACAGATCGTTTTTTCCAAATTTAATTTGTTCATAAATCAATTGGTTTTATTTTTTAAAATAAACTAAACCAAAATATGGTAAATAAATATTTTTAAATATTATTTATGTGTTTAGAAAATAGATAAAATCATTAAATCCTTATATGAAATCAGTATATCACTTTTCTTTTTTTTTTGGTGGAAATCAATATATCACTTCTTTTGATTCTCTTTCAAGTTTCTCATTTATTATCACAAACCAAAACAAACCGATATTGCATCAAATTGATCTGTAACAAAACCAAATTACAAATAAACTAAAAACAAAAAAATGACCAATCGAATTCAACTCTTTTCCTTTTTTTTTTTCTTCTAAAAAAAGTACTTTTCCATTTAAATATTTTTCGTGTGAGTGTCTAACTCTCACATTGTATCTGAGTCTCAATATAGCCACTATGACCACAATGGTGTTTGCCCGGACAAATCAAGACCACAGCTACAAACTTCAGCTCACTAGATTACACCAAGGCCCAAGCTAATTAAGGTCAATGAATGTTTGTGCAACCCAAGTTTGATCTCTGCAACCAATGTTATTTAAAACTGGCAAGTACACAAAGCCGTATGTTGTACTTGTACTGTCCATGTTAGATATAGACGTGTTGGGAGGTGTCAATCACGAAATATTTTTATTAACGTGACGCAGCCAAATTTAATATGTAATGGGCATTCTAATTGATGGGAAGATTAATTGCTAGGAGACCTCAATTATTTATGTGCTAATTGATCCACCTCTATGGTTGCCATCTTTCTTACCACTATGAGTATGGCTCCTACAAATTTTGATTTCCATATCTAAATATCTGATAAGACATATTATGCATTGGATATCAAAATAAAAAACCCTAATCCAACATAGAATATAATTAGAAGAAAGATTATATGGAATGTTATGTGATTCTTATCTACTGTTATAATATAATAACGTTTTCAGTTTGATTAGGGTTTTACTTCGTGTGCTTTATTCTCATGATGCGTGATTGACCACATAATTAAACTTCAATGTTTTCACTTCGCAGGATGCATAAAAACTGCATAAGCTTCAATACATTTATAAGATTTTAGTTAGTCCACACATTTCATGAATTTTTACTACCTACCATCTTACATATACAAAGATGGCAATGTTATCTCTTCTAAATAATTTAGAAAGAATTTAGTTAGTCCACATTTCATGAATTTTTACAACATATAGTATCGTCTTACATATACGAAAATATGGCAATGTTATCTCTTCTCTAGATGGAGATTGACTACATAATGTCATAAACTTCAATAAATTTTAAAAATTTTAGTCAGTCCACATTTCATTAAATTTTACAACATATATTACCATCTTACATATATACAAATATGGCAATGTTATCTCTTCTTTGGATGTAGTTTGACTACATAAACTTCAAAATTTGGAAAGATATTTAAAGAGATGACAAAATCAGTTCTACTTCTCTACTTATATGTAGCGCACCCATATTGTTCCCATCAATATTCATCATCAAATAAAGTTAAAGTAAAAAGGGTTATATCATTAAAGAATTAAGGATAATTAATCATGAAACTCTTAGAAAAAATTACTTATGTAGAGTGTTTTATGTTAATTATGGTGACATGGTTCGTGTCCATGAGTCATGGTGAGAATGATGAAGTAGCCGAAGCACCAATAGGCAACCCAACCAACGGACTCGACACTTCTTGGTATGACGCTCGAGCCACATTTTACGGCGATATTCATGGTGGAGGCACTCTAGGTAAGTTAAAAATACTAATATATTCTTGAACTTATTATTGAATAATATTGTATAGATTTTGATTGTTTAAAATGCTAATTTTTGTATTTACGATTGCATTGGGCAATTCTCACAAATAGCACAAAAATAGTTTAAAAATACATAAAAGTTATAATTCATTTGGAAGACCATTATATTAGCTACTCACTCTTGTTTCTTTATACATGTAATAGAAGGAGCTTGTGGATACGGTAACAAACCAACGTATGGTCTCGTCACAGCAGCATTGAGCACGGTGCTCTTTAACAATGGGTACACATGCGGAGCTTGTTACGAGATCATGTGTACACGTACTCCACAATGGTGTTTGCCCGGATCCATCAAGATCACAGCAACAAATTTCTGTCCACCAGATTCCGCTTGGTGCAACGCCCCAAACAAACACTTTGATCTCTCCCAACCAATGTTCCTCAAGATCACTCAGTACAAAGTCGGGATTGTCCCGATTAGATACAGGCGTGTTTCTTGTTCGAGAGCTGGTGGTGTCAAGTTTGAAACCAAAGGAAACTCTAATTTCTTAATGATCTTGGCGTATAATGTAGGAGGAGCCGGAGATATTAAGTACGTCCAAGTTAAGGGAAGCAAGACCGGGTGGATAACAATGTCAAGAAACTGGGGGCAAAACTGGAGCACTAGTGTTGTTCCGACTGGTCAGAGTTTATCATTGAGAGTTACGACGAGTGATGGTATTACAAAGGATTTTATTAATGTGATGCCAGCGAATTGGGGATTTGGACAGACTTTTGATGGGAAGATTAACTTTTAAGAATATTGATATGAGCTTTTCCAAATTGTGGCTTATATAACAAAGAGATGTATAGGTTGCAATAATTAAATATAAATGCCATATTACATAATTTAATTCCTCCATTTGATTTCATACAAAATATTAAACCAGAACTAGAGGTAGACATGGCAACCGATATGAATCAAACCAAAAGGTCCAAAATTATTAAATCGAATCGACCAAAATATTTTTTATAAACTATTTACGGTTCATTATTTTAAAACCAAAATTCATTAAATATTTTTAAGTTATATTGTATGTTCTAAATATATATATATATATATTATCATATCAAATAATTGTTTAATTCTTTTTCAAGTTTAACTTTTTATCACAAGAATTTGAACCGAGATAAACCACAATTTCATTAAACCGATTCGAAACCGAATTGAATTACAAAATAGTATATGGTAACATAAAATACCAAACCGATGTCAACAATAACCAAAACCATCAAGAGAACCTGAAAGGAAAGGAATCATACAATTCTGAGTCTGTCTTTGACATGGCATTTCACTTTTGATAGTTTGGTTGAAATCATTCATTTTTCTATTTCCAGTGTTTTGTAAGATTAAGTTTTCGAATTACAGCAAATGATCAAACGAAAACTAAACAATTAAAGAGGTGAAAAAACACAAACTAATAAAAAAGAAAATGAACAGTTGCTGTAGAAAGATTAGTACTGGCGCAGACGATGTTGTGTGTACAGAGAGGTAAAGAGAGCTTTAATCGAGTGTTAAACTTGTTTTCACTTCCAATCAAGCATGTCTAGAAGCCACAAAACCTCTTCTTTAGTGTCAGCAACATCATTAAAATCCAACTGAATCCCGAAAACGTCGAGTAGCCCCTCGTTTATATCCTCGATATCCAAGAAAAGCAAAGAGATCCATGCTCGAATACCGGAGATAAAAGGGTAATAAGGAGATAAGTCGAGATACTCAAAGGCAAGGGCTCGGTACGATGAACGGTCTATATAATCAAAGACAGATCGGTTGATTATCCGAGCAACCTTATCCGAATCATTCCTTGCAACAAGCAAAGAGACACTAACAGACTGGTTCAACGGTATAGTGAATATAGGCTCAGCTGAAACAACCATCTTGTAGTCAGGTCTTCCAAGGTGAGTTCTAAGAACATTACTAATCCCTAATGGCAAAGTTTTCATTCCACTATCCAACGCCACACCGGGAATTAACCCTGAGAAAACAAGCTTATCTTCCGACCAAATGTCGATAAAGAACTCCAAATTCTCGAACGACAGCCTCGGAGGAGGAAGCGCACGGCTCACTCGCCGCTTACTAAACATTTGATACATCTTGTAGTATGTTTCAGTAGGAGGCTTATGCCGTCTACAAACCGAAGGCCATCTCTTTGCACATTGACATTTCCAATAAAAATCATCACTTGCTATATCTCTCCATTGTTTGCATACACCCATACAAGCAGCGAGATCTTCTCCTTCTAGTAATGGGAACACATTCTTTAATACTTCTTCACATAACATCTTCAGTAAACTGTACCACAGAGTAACTCAATAGAATCAGAACAGAGCTTATGGCTTATGAAGTAATTTTTTAACGTGTTTTATAGAAACCCAAATGCTAAAGATCACAAATTGTTCAAGTCTCCCAAGGTAACACAAAAGAATCAGAACAGAGGCTATGACCTATGAATTGAAACAGAGCCAAAGATCTCTTTTTTAACTTCTTTTATAGAAACCCAATTCTAAAGATCACAAATTGTTCAAAGATTTGAGAAGAAACAATCAATTTCATCAACAAAAGCTTCGAAATTTATGATCAAACGAGTAAGATCCATTACAAAAACAGCAACTTTGGAACACAACAGAGAATTAAGAATCAATCAAATCAGAAATTGTAAGCAATACAAGTAACGAAGTTTCACAATTTGATAAACAGAACACGATCATCGTCAAAACGAATCAGAACGACGAAGATTTCAAAATCAACGATGCAAAAGTGAACTAACCTTTTTTGGTTTTACATGATCTGGATACGAAACTTGGATCAAATAAAGTGGGATTTCACAAGTAAATTGGAGAAATTTTTTCAATTTTCTGGGAAATTAGGGGAAGAAGAAGAAGGCATCATCGTGTTTGGTAAGATGATGATGATACTTGGAACTTGGAAGTAGGATCTTTAGGAGAAAATGATGAAAGGGACTAAAACAAATAATAATAATTAATGAACAGGCCTTAAGCCCAATAAACAAAATTAGCCCATAGAGTAGCCCAAACTCCAATATGACATTTTTTTTTTGGGTGAACAACTCCAATATGACATGGTCAAGAACATGATGTATATTTGGAATATATAAAGATTTCAAATAACCAAATTTACGGCATTACTTTAACTAGGGCACGTACAATTTTCAATTATATATTTTTAATAATAAATTAAAATTAAATAATTTAATTACTTTGATGAAATAATTATATTAATTTTTTGAACTCTATATATATATATATATGTATATTTTTATTTTCTGAATAATTAATTAATTAATTTTGATTTTATTTATTTATTTGATATTTTATCTAATTCCAAATTCAATACCAGATACTTACTTAAAAACCAAAAGATACAAATATATTCTTATCTTTAGAATATTTTTTTAAAGGATAGAGAAAAATGAGAAGGACAAGTGCGCTAGTGTTTCTCACCTCTGTTGTCTTCTCACCAGATCCGGATTCGAGCCCGGTCCTTCTAAAAGAGAGGCGTATAATTTGTAACGATGTCAAAATAAAAAAAAGGATAGAAAAAAACTAATTTTGATTTGGAATCTCATCTTAAGTCTGAAATTATGAGTTGTGGTAAGTGAATTGAATCGAATGAAGTCAAACCAAATGGAGAAGTGGGAAGTGGCTAAGCTAGCTTATTGTTGTAGTTGAAGATGATGGTCAAACTTAAGTAGAGTAAATCATCTAGAGAAACTAATTTGCTCCGAATTGTTTGTTGTATCCTATATATCTAACCAATGATACATAGTGCACTTCTAAAGATTTCACAATGAAACCTAAATCTTCCACAAAACTCATTTGATATTGCCGTAGTATTTTGTTTGTTTTGGAGTAATATGACAATTTATGAAGACATAGATTGATTTGAAATCGATAAACGTGAAAAAGAGGACAAATAAGTGAAGAGCATGGGAGACAAGAGCAAAAGAAAGGGTCAGAACTGTGGGATCAGTAGTCACACTCTTCACTGACTTGTGTTTTAGTCTCAGGATACCTTATTTCCCCACCATCACCTCTTAATATTCTTTCTTTTCTTTGTATATATAATTTAGAGAATAAAGTTGATAGACTCGAACAAGAAAATTTACATCACATGGAAAAGTAGATATTTTTCATGAAAATAAACAAAAAAAAAAGTTGATGATTTGACGTGAAATTTTGAGTATGTTCCTTCTTCATATGTAACTTGAGTTTTGTTTATCCCAAGTTGTTAATACACTAGAGAATGGTTTTTATAGCTAGACAGAGCTTACATGTAGTTTAAACTATATGTGGGTTTGTGTTGTGTGTTGTTGTCTAGTTGTAGTTTAGATAAGAACTGATCTTTTATGCATGCATATACTAAAAGTCTAAAAAGTTTTTAAAATATCTAAAAATGAGATATTTTTATTCACTACAAAATTATAATGTGATTAAAGCAGTTATTAAAACTAGTACTTCTCCACAATCAAAACTAATTTTTGTATCAGTTTTTAAAATTTACAAATAGAAAAAAAAAATGTAGAAAAGAGATTTTCGCCAAAATCTTAAATATGCGAGTTTTAAGGGTTAATTTTACATAGTAAAAGTTGCAATAATTTATTTACAAGAGTGTTACTTTTTTATTTTATAACAGAAAAAAACGATTGTGGCTCATCAACCACAAAAAGATGTGCAAGAAAAAAAAAGTAAGAATCAAATTTGAGATATCTATATATATATATATATATATATAGGAAACAATATGTAAATTCTAATTAACTACTCTTATTTCTCTTTGAAAACGTGATCCCCATTAATTTAACAAAAAAAAGTTCATAATAATAATAATAATCAAATGAATGTTTTGGTCTTTTCTTATTGATTTGTTAATGGAAATAGGTAACTAATTTGCTGTTATTAGTTGATGTTAACATGAGACTTTTACTAATTACAGATTGCATTACACATGATATTATTTTTTTAACTCAAGATAACATATTACTACTAAAAAACAATTCATGTAAAATTTCATACAAAAGAACATATATATTTTGGTCGACTAGTGTGAGAAGCTCGCTTGATTTGGATGTTTATGTATTTATGTTTTTTCACGTGGGTCAAATATTCTCATTGGTTTAAAAGTGAACCGACGACGTGTTAGTATTTGAAGACACACAAAAACTTATAGGCACTTCCTAGTCCCCCATAAAGTCGAATGCTGCTAATTAAGATTTGAATTACCAATTTACAAAATGGTTAGAGTAATTAAGGAAACACAAAGGTGATGAAAAGATGTCTCGTCAACATCTAAATTTCTTTTTTTTTTTTTTTTTGCTAATTTCAAAGAAAATAAAAATGTCCCTTACCTATATTATCATATTGTCCCTCACTTCCACTTTCATCAAACGAAGAAAACAAAACCTCAAAACCTTTTTGTTCTCCTATACTTACTTATAAAAATATATATACATCTATATTTTGTTGAAGATGTAAAAAGAATTTAAAAATTTGTACGATAGCTAGGAAGAAAATAAGTTTTGTTATATTTTTGTGTATGTAAAGAAAAAAAATCAAGAGTTTTATATGAGATTGCTAGTTTTCTTCATGGTTTTTGTAAGATTTCCATTATGATTTAATCTTATAGATTTATCATTTTTCGAGTTATAAACATACAATTTAGCATGTATTTTACACGTTATATTAAATTTGAGCTTAATCGATTTCATTTGTTAAGATTTTATATATGTTATAAAATATGTAATTTATCAATAAAAGAAATCATAAATAGCAACATATTTTAAATATTTCAAAATGATAATCGGAAAATTTGTATGAAAATCACACATTCATAATATTTGAATATGAAAATGAAAAAATCCGTAATAATCCTTTTTCTGTCATTACTGAGGGTTCGACATTTTAATTTAAAGACAGATGTAAAACATGTACCGAGCACGTTGAGAAAGAACATTTTTGGTTAAACCCATCTACATATGTATTATGTGACAATAAGACTTAAACTATTAGAAACAATAAACATGACATTACTCTTTATGATAATAATTCTAAAAAGTTGAACTTGTTAATCAGTGTAGTACACAAATCATTCACGTGGAGGAACAGCTAAACACATGCTATTAACCTGAAATCTAGATAGTAAACCATATGCACCAAATCGAAATTATAAAAAGAGATCAGAGTCCTCTCCACTTATGGGTTACTAAATTAATCAAAAATCTAAAAAAAATCATGTTACTTACATATAATTCTTTTATAGGATTATATATCAAAAAAGGAAAGTTATGTGCATGCAGGGAATATACAGAACATGCTCTCTGTTCACTTCCATGCCTTCTTACTCTGTCTCCCTTCTTCCATGTGCCTTCACATGCCCTTTTCTCTTCTTCTTCATTTTACCACACATCAGTTTCGATTCAATATCTTGGTTTCTCTAGTTGCTCATATATCAAAAACTTTAACAGAACAAAATAAAATTAATTTTAGTTTTTCTTTCTTATTCAAATTATCTTGTTGTCCAATGAGGTTTTGCTGGCTCACATGCAACCTTCCAATTTGTTTTTCCTGAATTTATAATCTGATGATGAACGGAAACTAATTCCTAGAAAAATCTGAATTTTGTTGAAAATATATTGGCGTTATTTGAGAAGGAGCAACTGGGCTAGTGGTTCTCATCTCTGTTTGCCTTCTCACTAAATCCGGAATCGAAACTGGTCCTTCTCAAAGAAAGGCGTATAATTTGTAGTGACATCAAAAAAAAAATATAATAGCGTTATTTAACCAACCGTGTATTAAAAAGAAAAAAAAAACTAATGTGCATTGACGATTAACTAATGTTGATATATTATGTTTTGGTTTGGGTTAAATTTATTTTTTCACTTGAACTATATTTACGTATAATAAGTAATACGAAAAATAAACTTTGTTCATGCATGCTTGTTAAAAATATCAGATTCAAACATTTATTTTGGAGCATTGTACTAAGAAATTAAGATATTTTTTTTGTCATAAGATATTATGTCAATTAATATCACGAAACAGACAAGAGTTATCACCCATGTTAAATAAATTTTTGAAAAAACAAAAGTTATAAAGGAATCAATGGTCCAACCGTGACAAAGGGTGGTCCAATAAAGAAATCAAACAAAAACATTTATTTGGTCAAATGTTTTCCTAATTACATTTGATTAGAAAAGTTCTAAACCACTTTCGTACGTATCATATCAAAGTAATACATATTTAATTAAGGAAATAGATTATGGATAACAAAACGGTGGAGAAGCAAAATTGAAAACTAAAGAACAATATATATATGATCATGTGCCGTCACAGAAGGCTTCAGGCTTTTACTGTCATATGGCTAATGCGCACTCCTCTCCCACTTCTCTTTTTGCTACTTAACCAAATATGCTCACCTCTTCACAAGTTTATGAATATACCATTTTCTCATCTTATGTTAAAGCTCGTAATATTTTTTCAGTATTGACCGCGATTAGTAGACATACCATAGCCATTAGCCATAGCTTATGTTTGCATTATTGGAACGTCTTATACTCTTATAAATTAGTCTAGTGTATAAAGAGTTGTTGAAGTACACTTGACTCTCTGCAATCCGATTCGCGGGAGATAGACGTTACGACAAAGAGTTACATGTCTGGTTTAATTCACGAGTTTGATTTAAAATTTCATATGTAATTAAAGTTTCAGCTCCTAAAATTCATGTTGCACTAGTTATAACAACGATTTTTCTTGAATCTAATTTAACATTATATTCAAAAAAGAAGTACACTTGACTCACTAATAACACTTTACGTACCCTTAAACAAAATTCAAGCTTATGAACCTTATAACTTACAATGTAATCGTGGACAAAGTATCCGAACCGAAAATACCAAACAAAAACCGAACTAAATATCGAGGAACTAAATCGAACCGAAATTCTTAAACATTCATATAATTTGGATATGGTTTGATTAAATAAGTTCATTTTCAATCAAATTAGCAAGAAACTAATTTAACGATTATTCCCCTGAGGGACAAGGAGCACGTGAGAGTAAGATATTATCTGAGATATTTCATTCTACTTGTAAAACCACAAGGGTCCAAGAAAAAAAGTATGAAACGACAAAAACAAAAGAATGAAACCACCACCACTAGTGGTGCTATCGTAATAAAACACTAACTTCAAGGTCATAAACGAAATACCAATCGTACATAAACCCTGACTCTCTCATTCTATAGTTTCCTCTTCAAACACACAAATACAATCTAATCCTCTCTTCTTCTTCTTCTACTTATACTTCTTAGTCACGATGAGAATCTTGAAGAGTCAAAGATCCAGAGGAGGAGGAAGAAGCAAGAAACACGTAAACAGAAGACCTAACGTTACATCACGTACCGGAGAAATGTTCACGGAGAAGCTTCAGGCGCTCAAGAGTCTCCTTCCTCTTCCTCCACCGTCAAAGACCACGACTGAGAAGAACCACCTTCAAGATACTGACGTGAAGAAAGATTCTTGCAGTGTAGTGGAGACAGAACAGCTGTTTCAAGAAACTGCTGATTACATTGTCAAGCTTAGGACACAAGTCGTAGTGTTGCAAAAGCTTATCGAGATCTATGGATCATCATCATCTGATCATCTACCCGAAGATGGTTTTGTTTTATAATGTTCATATTTTCCAATTATGATTTTGTTTCTTTTTTCATTTCTAGCTATGATCCAGTTTTTTATTTTTATTTTCTTTTTGGTTATTACGTGTTTTGAACTTATATGGTTTTAGGTAGTCGATGATGTATAATGTTTGATATTTGACGAAAGAAGAAATGAAATTAAGTCACCATAATGCGTATATTTTTTTGTTTCTTTTGTTCTCTACGACATGTGAAAACACTGTTTATTTCGTTGTCACTAGCGTTATATTATTACTTCGTATATAGTTCGTACCGACACATTTTTATTGTTCGTTTTATTGTCGTTGGTTATTATCGACCAACAACGACCAAATTATGTTCGTTTTTTATCGTTTTTGATCTAAATACATATTCAAGATAAAATTAATTTTGTTAATTTACTTTAAACGAGAAAAATAAAAACAAAAAATTTAGCGGTTTTTTATAAAAGACGGATATTTATTGTTAGTGATGTAATTGATATTTATTGTTGAACATGATTCAACGGTTTACGATAAAAAAAAAAAAAACGAACATGATTAAAATTGTCAAGTAACAAAAATCTTAGTACTAAACTAATTAATATATTCGAATGTCAACAAAAATTCAGATTAGAAAATGTCGATTGATAGGGATGATGTGTTATATTGTGTTCCTCATAAAATTGAGGATTCTTGTTTTATTTCTTTTTGAAGTTTGAAATTTTCAATCATGTAGCTATATTGTAGGGATGATGTGTTATATTATATTATATATGTTCCTCATAAAATTGAGGGTTCTTGTTTTATTTCTTTTTGAAGTTTGAAATTTTCAATCATGTAGCTAGTGTATAACATCATTCCTTTTCATGTCCTTTTAAAAAATTGTATTTAAGTTTTTATTTCACTTAAAAATTCTAGTAACCAGAGGAAGAAAAAAACACACAGAGAAAATAAAGAAGCTTAAAATGAAAAATATCAGAAAGTATATAATATTATCTATTATAGAAGTAATAAAACTACAAAACTAAAGATTGAAAGTGAACATAAAAAGTAAAGAAGGAAGAGATACGTACACGGTACATCACTACATGTCATGTGTCACTTTACCATGTCACAGACTCACACATACATACGAATATAGATAACGATATATGCATATACATAGGTATCAATGTATGTATTACATGGTCACAATGATTGTGACTTGTTAGTGCCTTTGCTTAACTCTACCATGTGATCTCTTTCTTTAAAAAACTTTCATTTTAATTTGAATTATTTTTTGAAAATAAATTTTGATTTTGAAATCCATAGGTCATTCCCACATTATATTATATTAGAATGCGCATGGTTCTTTTTCATCTTTTATGTGTCTTGTCTTTATTTTTATTTTCTTAGTTGCAAATTTACCATTCCAAGTTTGATTAGTTCTCCTCTATGCAAATGATATGTATGGTTCACTTGGGTCACTTGAATTTTCAGCTCTGATGTTTCATCGGTAGTAACTTGTCATTGATTATCTTCTAGTCACTACAAATTTAGTTCATGGATTTTGCAAAGAAAAAGTATTTTTAAGGTTTAATTCTTATTTTGGCTTTTCCTTTTGTTAAAAGGTTTAATTATTTCCAGTTTATGTGACTTTTTTAATGTCATATCACATAGTTTACATTCTTCTTTCTTTTCAACAAGTGTAGTTTTAACATGAAAGGTGTATTTTCAAATTATAACTCTTAAAAACTGTAGCTAACAAAAAAAAAATCTTATTAATTATTATTTCTGATAGTCTATTTTAATCATTTTGATTATTCAAAATAGTTTTTAAAGAAGAAAAAGAAGAGAGTATTTTTCAATATTGCAAATATAAACAAAGTATTTTTCCAAAATAGAGGTAAGAAAAGAAATCACTAAATATATGAAATTAGGAAATTGGTTCTAAACTTGAAGATGCAAGGTAAGTTTATACTTACCCGGTTTTGTTGATCCTCATGCCACTCTGAGATGTCTGCAGCACAATATATTGAACTTTACGATTTATAAGACCCAATATTTTGCAGTTTAAGAAAATAATCAAACACAGCTCACAAAACCATTTAATTATAAGACGATTGAAATTTCTAAGTCACCCACCTTCAAAGACAGAGTAAATCATTGGAAACCCAATTAGTTTCTTTGGGAGATGCTTCTCTTTTAATCAGACATCATCCTCAAGTAAACTGCAAGGCAATCAAATCTCACGAGCACTTGACTAAACAATATCTAAAGTAAATATATATACAAACAATAATTAAGAAACGAGTATGTATATATATCAATTTAGCCTTCTTCTTTTGAAACTTATCTCTTCGATCAACCTGGTTTGATGGACTTCTAGCAGAGCTTTCTCACTGGAGCAAGACGATGATGAGAGCCTGTAGCTTGTGGAGGGCGTTTTGTCAGTAAGAGGATTATTAGGGTTAGGGTTCTTGAGAACGTTTGTCTCGATCTTGAGTTTGGTCCTAATGGGAGGGTTCATGTGAGAGATACCTCGGTCAAAAGAGTCGACGATGTAGTGCGAGTCGAGGATGAGGCCACATTCTGTGCAGATTGTATCCCCAGATTGATAGTCGATCACTGTATCGGTTCGTTTCTTGCAGTCCAAGCAAGTGATTGCCTCCATTGTGACTTCTTATAAATTACCCTATGGTGGCGAGGTATGATGGGGGGGTTTTGGGGTTTATTATATATATACACCGAAATTAATTTTTTTTTCTTTTCCTAATTAATAGGATTTGGTTTTATCTTCTCTTTTTTTTTTAATGGTTTTAGTTTGATAAATACTAAAGCTAAGTTCTGTTTTAAGTCTAAATTTGCAATTAGAAGTTGTAATAGGAATTCCTAAAAGTTTCCAGTTATAGTATTGTATCTCCAAAATCAAGTGGGATAAGGACAATGCTTTGTCTTTAATATGATCCACGAACTGGTATAAACATCAACCTAAGTACATTGTACTTTTGTAATTTCTACCCATCCAAAAGGTTTCAATAAATATGAATCAGTTTAATTCTGGGTTACTCTTGAACTCGCAACCACAACTTAAACAAGAAAGAAAAAAAAAAGGACACACACAAGGCAAACTTAACCTAAATCACGGTCTAATACTTTAGTTCACTACTATTTGAAGATTCTTTACCAAATAATTCCCAATTACGTTCAATTGAAATTGAGAGTTATAAAACTTACCGGGATTATAAAACTTAGCACTTCCGACAAGAGAGAACATATCGAAAATATTCACGACCAATCATCATCGATAATTAAATATTTCTCTAATGATTTTAAACGGTCTAAAAATAACATTAAAAAGTCGAGCAGAGTAAATTAGAGATCAATCAAACAATTGTCTTTAAGTTCATTACAATTTAGATACAATATTTAAAATCATCTCTTTCTTTGAGTTTGGTTTGATACAAAGATTCCTACCCAATTTTAGTCATTAAACCAATACTCTTATAACTTAGCTTACGAAAATGATGAGATTATATGTTTCTATAGCTTCCCTTTTTGGCCATCCCAGGGCCATCAGGCTAAACTAATCTATTTATATATTATTCATAATCTAGTTAAAAACTCCAATGGTCCATAGTTACAGTATATGAAATCAACAGAGCTTTCCACTGGCGAAATCTGATATCAGCTTCACAATGTGTTTAGGATTCTCAACATGTGGAAGATGACCAGAGTCTGGTACTTCCCGGAAAACCGCATTTGCTAGCTCACACAACAGTTTCTGCATTTTGTTGATAACATTTAAGAAACTTTTAACTGATTTTTCGATGTTTCAGCTAAAGGGAAACTTACAACAGAGAGCTGGTTGCTGACAATCTGATCGTTCTCGCTGCATACAACTAGCGTCTTATGGTCAATCTGTGCTCGTGTTACATCGAAAACGTAGATAAAAGTCAGAACATATATAAGCTGATTAGGCTTTTTGTTAAGTTAAATAACTATATGAAGTGTTGTTTATTACGAGTTTGATGTGTGACGCAACGTTATAGCCTCCGCTAATCATAAAATCGACCATAGCATCCTCCCACCATGGCATTTGACAATGTAACCGGCCAATCTACACAAAAGCAGATTCATTTTCTAAAACAATTTAGCATTTGAAAAACTAACATTAAAGAAAATTAAGGGAGATTTGATCTTACATTAGTCCAATCTATGTTCTCGGATAAGGGTGAGGAAACAAAGGCTAACACGTTGGCCAAAAGGCGAAGAGGGAATGACTTCAACAACTTAACCTGAATGAACAACAACCATATTAATACACACAGTAACTATAGTATAATGAGAGTTCTTGGACAAACCCCGGCATAAGCAACGGCTATTGGTAACTCTTTAAGTCGACCGGTTCCTTCTGAATACGCATTGGCGTTAATGAGGACCAACTTATCAACCTGAAAAGCGCGGAAATAATCATATTTAGTGAGTGAGCTTTCGAGATAAGTTTAATCCACAAAAGAGTTTGATTGTGATAAACTGGAAAACTCACAGCTTCAGGGTAAGTAAGAGTGAAATCAACAGCTACAGTTGCTCCTAAGCTTGGTCCAACTAAAATCATTGGTCGTTTGATATATGTTTTCCAAAGCTGAAAATTCAAACCAAAGAACAGAGTCAAGTACTAGAAAAATCCATACCACATTACAATACAACAACAAGTGTATAGTGGCTAATTTGTCATTATATCAGTTACCAAAATCAACTCGAAATTTCAAGAAAGACTAGACAATCTCAAAATCCCAGCCACAACTTTATATCTGTTGTCACTTAGTGACGACACAAATTTGTATTCGTCCATAGAAGTCAATATAGTGAATAGTTTAGTTGTCCCAAAATTCAATGATTTAGCTATTGACCTCATTTAATAACAGAGTATTTATATTTTTTCCTTGTAGTAATCAGTAAGTAGTACTGACCTCAAATAAATGATGTCGCTTACTTGCTGCATCACACGGTGGAAGCTTCTCTACAATTTCATTGAACTAGTAATTTCTTGAATTCTAAAAAGAATCAATCACACAATCTCAAGTAATTAGTGTAAAAATGTAAATCTTACGAAGATCTGAGAAGCCCCAACCAAGAACATCAACAGCCCAAGTCTCAAGACAAGCTTGTTCAAGCAGAGGATAAGTCCTTCTCCATTCTAAACACGAACTAAAGTACCCACAAAAAAAAATGATTAAAATCTCAGTAAAATTCAGACACAGTGAGTTCATAAAAACTTACATTGTCGGTAAAAAAGTACAAAACCTGTCGAAACAATGGAGAAGAACAACAGGACTTTGGTCATGCAATTGAACAAGTGGTTTGATGCAACTACTCATTACATTGCCTCTAAAGTTTCCCATCTGCAACAACACCACTTTTTCACTTTCATTCACAAAAACAACTTCAAGATTTCAAGAAATTAAGAGCAAATCTTGAATGCTTAAAGACAAAAGAGAAGAAGAAGAACCTGAAGAGGAACAGGAACTCGAACAATCCTTTGAGCTAAAGCTCTAGCAAACGGGTCTCTTATGTTTTGTACCTCCTTGGGAAGAAACGCCGGAAACCCATCTCCGTTCGCCGTTACACGTTGCTGGAATCTTGTCGCTGGAGGTGGTGGAGATACCATCTTCAAGAAACTCATCATTCTTGCTTTAGTGTGGATCTTTTCTTTCTCCAAGAAAGTTGTGTACTTATTCGATATGTGGCATTGAAGGAGAGAGTACCTCTAGGGCTCTAGCTATATATAGAAAAGAGTGTTATGTTTGTGACTATAACCAAAATGTAATGCAACTACCCAACTTCGTTACATCTTTTTCCATGTTTATACATTTAAGTACAACCTTGGTTATTGTTGAAATTTATTTTTCTTTTGTTGTTTTCCTTTGAAATGACCACACAAGTTTCTCTGACAATTTACACGCTTTCTAGTTTTGATGGCTTAAAGACAAAAAAAGTATAACCACAACATAAATATCTACCAATTGGTAATTAATGTTTGTTAAACTATTAATTGAGATTTATTTTTTATTTTATGTAAAAAGAAGCTTTATACGTTGACCTTCAACAAAAATATTCTCTAGTCAACTTCCACAAATATGTAAGAATGGCTTAACTTTCAACAAAAGTAGTTTAAAGTAAATCACAAACAAACCTATCAACATTACCTCAGCTTGTGTGATGGAAAGTAGTGGAAACTAAATCTAAATCATTATAAGTTATTGTCTATAACAATTTATAATATTAAGACATAAATGGCACATCATTGGTAAATAATCCTATATAATTTTATCCTAAATGAGCTAGGATATATTTCCCCATTTGCCAAAGTGTACTTCTGCCACTTGTTTACACTTTGAAAAATAGTTTTGTATATTACAGTTAATATTTAGATACAAATGTAGTCAAATCTTTTAATTTAATTCTTTATATGATTCCTTACATAATAATTTAAGTTGCATATTTTATAAGTATTAAAATTCATTGATCAAATCTTAGTATATCATGAGTTTTGTTCTCACCCTATTGGTGGAAAATGATTTTTTTTTTAATTTCTATGTTATTTTATCAATAGTACATATAATCTGACACTTAAAATTCAATTTTAAGTATAGAATTAGCCTACACTTATCTCTCTGATATATTTTTTTAAACATTAATAAATTACTAACAAAAGAAAATAAATTAATTTAAATTAAACCCAACCAATTTAAAATTTATATCAAACAGTGACTTTAAATATTTATTAATATGTAATTATATAAAATTAAAAATATGCTGGTTTAAAAATATTAGAAAGTCATAAAATTATTTATTTATAAAAACATTATACAAGTAATATAGGTGATTATATGAATGAGATTTGACAAAAAATTGTATTTAATCATTAGATAATATAAAGTAAGATTTCTTAAAAAGCCAACAAATTATTTTTAAACGAACTTATAATTTAGCCAACTAATCTTCTTAAGATGTTTCTTTTACATAAAACATATAACAACAAAATCAAAAGAACAGCTTATTTATTATATTAGTAAATGTGAGAACGACGAATAGAGTTCTTGAAATTCGCTAAGGAATTCCAACTGTTTGGTATAAGGACCTAGGATTGTTGATATCAAATCTTTGACACTATATAATTGTGCCAAAGTAATGACTAGTTGTTTGAAAAAACAAACTCGTCCAAAGAGTTGAGGAGTTTTAGTAAATATGTAATCATTCTGGTCGAAAAATTTTAATTCACAAAAAAATAATCAAAATCAGTGATGAAACTAACGACCTATAACATTTTGATTCGGACCAACTATGAATGATGAAGACTATAAAAGGGGGAGGTAGTTACAACATCAGAAAGACAACTTTAGTATTATTTAGCCTGTTCAAGGAAACGTATTAAAGATCAAAACAATTTACTAGTTCAAGAAAATGGTGCTTACCACATTACAATAAAAATAAAAAGAGATTATACATTTATGTATTTACTCAAGACGAACTTGGTACCATTGAACAGAACCTACTTCTCCATGAATTTCAAGTTCACATACAGCTTTAACCAAGAAATCGACGGCTTCATCAAGGTCATCGAACCTAGCCAGGTCAGGTGGCAAATGCTCCACCGGCCAGTTCTCTAGCCACCCTCTGAGCTTAGCCTTGAGTTCGTCTTCCGACACGAACTGCTCATCTTGTCCTGCCTCTAATAGTACGTACGTGTCCGAGTTCGAATGCACCCTTCTTCTTCTTGTTGCACAAACCTAAATGATATCAACACACTCGTTTTATTTTAATGTAATTAAGATGACTGTAATCATTAATCAACACTTACCCTCGAATGGTTTTTGCTCTTTCTTGTAGACAATATTGGACAACTTGTAGGATAATGAAACATGTTTATTGAGTTTGCGAGAAGAGAATCTGTTACTTGACACTGTTCAATCCAAACTCGTCTGTTTTGTCGAGCTGAAAGCAAATAAAATTTTGAGGAATTAAGATCGATCGGTTAAGCATGCAATTTTTGATTTGCACAAATAGAGGTTTAGAGCTTACATGTAAAGAGCATATCTCCGTTGTTGAGAAACTGCTTCTGCAGCGAACACTCCATTTTTGATATCTTGATAAAATTACTTCAAACATATTTTTTTGTAATTTAGTAGGAACAAACAATATAAGCTTCTTCTAGTTGGAGATAAGATGATATCACGAGAAGCACACACCAACTATTTTTTTTTCTCTCAATTTACTTTAATGGGCCATTGACAAACTAAGAATGTAGTTGGCCCGGATAATGTAGTCCATTTAGCTTTAAGTTAAAAAAGTATGATTACTAATTCTAATAAGCTTTGTACAGTGTATATGTTTAAAGTAAATTCAGCTTTTATCAATTTATATTCTTGATTAGAAAAAATTAATTAATAATTCAGAAAATAATTTTATTTTCAGTTGTTGATTTAGTGTTCGTTTGCAATATTTTAAATTTAAAAGAAAAATGTTAGTCCATCATATTTATATCTAAACGTGTATTTAAGTATTTTTGTTATATTTTTCATATTGATTTTGAATTTTGCAGAATCGGTTTAAGCATAAAGAAATGAACAATGTTATTACTCCAATTACATCAATAAAAAAAATGCTTAAAGCTGAAATGTAACATTGTATCCCTTAATTATTAACTGAAGTACAAATATCTTGTTGTAAATTTACGAATTGATTGATTGGTCTTCTACTACAATTTTTAAATAGAAAAATATAGTTATAAGTTTGTATAGTTGAAATAATTATAAAAAGAAATATAAGTTATTTGGCAGCCTTAAATTTTATTTTATTTTGTTATAATAAAATTTTGCGAATTGGCCTGCAAGTCTAACACGGGCTTTGTACAAACTTTGAATCTGCTGTTCGTGAGCCCAATAATTGTACCACACATTTTGTGGTACCACAAATTAATTACAAATATTTTATTTTCAGTGTTCCACGAGACTGATCTGATTGTTTCATCAGTATCACACTTGTTTTTTTCTTCTGTGTCTTTATTATTTTCGTGCATGCCGACATGAAAACTCTTACAAAGTCCTCTACTACTCAGTTTTGTTGTTATTAGTTTGATATGTGTGGACTAAACAATTATACGTATTATATACTTAGTCATACCAAATTTGTGTTTGTAGGTTGAATAATTATCACAAGATGTTAATTAGGTTAAAATTAATTCATAACTTTTTTAAGATAAAAATTTCGGTGTCTTCTCAATTAAAAATCTTGCTCTATCATCTTTATTCGTCTGTATATAATATATTCTAAAACTATAAATAATTATTTTCATATAAAAAATATACATATACATACATTAAAAAAATGTTAGAAAGAGTTCCTAACTTAATACAGTTATGAGTTAACTCATTTAGAAATTAAAATAGAATAAATAGAATTTTTATGTAATAAAAATAATTCTCCGAGTTATGCTCTCAGCCTTTGAAATTGTTTTTAGTTGGTCCAAAATCTCTTAACAAATTTGTTATTGGTTGTAACTTATAACTGAAGTCCAAATTGTTTTTCTTAATTTATAATTAACTTTGTAATGGAGATTAGTTAGTTAGTTTAGTTACATTTGTTATCATCCAACGTAGACACTATTAATGAGGACGCAGCTTTGATTTTAGTTTTTCCACACATAACTTTTCTACGAAGAATTAAAGAAATTGTTCTAATTATCAGCCTTTTGGTTCTTGAAGAACTTCTCAGCTTGAAACCTTGATCAAAGGTAATTAGAGTTGTCTCTTTTGTTTAAGCAATCTAATCACACACATCATTGATATCTAATGTTTTGCTTTGGTGACAGATACAAAAATGGACAAGGAAACAAAACCAGGATATGAACCGAACCGGATTCCGGCTTCAGTTTTCGCATCTACGATAACTCCTAAACAAGATTGGAGTATTCAGTCGAATGAATCTTTGTTTAGTATTCACATGGGAGACCATAATTTCTCCACAATGTATAAATCTGGAGAACTCACCAATTTCGAATATACTGCTTCCTATATCAACAACTATACCAACAACAACAACAACACCATCGATAACAAAATCACTTCGACAGATGCTGGAACAAGATCAGAAACCGTACCAAAGACCAAACCTAAACCTGATCCACCACAGCAAATCCCATCTTCTCCAGCCAAATCTTATCGGTCCGACACTAGTAATAACAGTGCAGCTTCTTTCGCATTTCCCACGTAAGTATTGTTGTCCAATATATATCAAAACCGGTTTACTCAGTTAGAACCAAGATTTGTTTGGACCGAAAACTCAGTTTAGAGAAATACCATCAAATAGCATTATACCAAGTATTGTGGACAATTATAGCACACACTTCATAAATTCCAAAAATAGCACTAATTAATTAACATAATTACAATATTATAAATAATGTTTTAGAATTATTATTTCAATGTTTGGGTCGACTATTTTACATTTAGCGTATAGTTTTAGGAGGTATGGTTTAATGGTTAAAATTTTTAGATTCAATTTTGAAAGTTTAACCATTAAATATGATGCTATTTTGGGAACTTTATGGAGTGTGTGCTAATTATAATGAGCTATGTTTGTGTTTTAGGTTTTAAACTTTTTTCTTTCTTTGTGTGTTTCTGTAGATTACCAGAGTACAAACAAGACCGTAAGAAATCACTGCACATGAAGAGTGAAAGTGGTAAAACAGAAGTATCGTCAAGACCGGGCTCGAAGCATGATAATTCGAAACCTAGTGGTGGTGGTTGGCTTTCTTGTTTTTTCTGTTTCCCTGTGAAAAATTGAGATTATATGATCCTATTTGTAAAGTCAAATTGTTTAGGTCGTAAGCTGTCCAAGGTAATTACTGGCTGTATGCTACTGAACGTATCCTATGTAATTACAAGAGACGTGTGACATTAGACAATATAATTACTAATTGTGTATCCTAATCCTATGTAACAAAAGTTCAGATACTACACAATCTTCATGTGTCGATGCAAGGAAAAATAAAGAGATGGTATTATGTAAATACTATAATTTAACCCGCGGTACACCGCATAACGATATTTTAAAATGAATTATTTTTAAATTTTATTTGGTATATAAGATTGTACTACTGTATTTTGATTGTTAATTCTATAATTTAACCCGTGAAATATGGCATGATAATTTGTTTAACTTAACTAAATAAGTATAATATTCAAAATAATGAAATGATGTTGGCATAACATCTTTCGTTTAAATATCGTTTAAATAGTCTAATTTTAAATTAAAATATTTTGTGAGCTTGTCTATAATAGACAACCCGTAAAAACATATATGTAATTTATAACTCGTTACATCATATGACCCGTGCTACACAATTATCAATAATACTTTAGTACATACATTTTTTGTATCGATTGAGTTATATACGTCCGTTTTCAAAAATTCAAATTGCAAAATATGCAAAAAAAATTATATTTTTACTATACATATGTTTTATGTAATAATATAATTTTTAAAACAAATAAGATCATATAAAGATATTGTTATTTGATTTATTAGGGAGAGATTTTGGGAAATTTTTTTAAATTTAATAAATATTAATTTCCAATTTTGCAATTTTATTATGATTTAATTACCAAATTTAACTTAAATTTTTGTTATTTATTCAAATGGCAAGGGGTTAATTATGCAAATAATACAAAATAAAAGGGTATAACACAAAAAGTACTTCAAAAATGTTAATATAGATTCTTTATAAATTCTCAAATACAGTTAAAATGTAAAACTTGTATATATTATAACTGTCTGAACTATTATTTTTATTAATATATCGATATACCAATTGACCCGAATATTAATCTTGAACAAAAAATATATTAATTTATAGATGTATATTATAACATGCACTTGTTTTACTCGGTCTAAATTTCAAATGTTTAATACTTATACAATTATATAATTTAGAATTTTTTTGGACTTTGAAAAGACAGAAAATTACTATATTTAATACTGTTTGCAACCTAAATTCTCCCTATGAAACTCTTGGTCGTGTGTTACATAATAATACAAAATCCAAATTCATCTAATATGTCACTCAAAGTAATCGTGTGACACTCTCCTAACGTTATGGCTTTACGTTGTTTGTCATCTACTCATCAATCTTCCTAATGGAATCCCAACTACTAGTCTTCTTAGTTACATGCTCTCTTGTGTAACTAAAAGTCCACCAAACTCTGTGTAATGCCATTACACATTTAGTTTTAATTAGTGCATTCCATGTCAAATATGACTTATGCTCTTGTCTTATAAATTTTAAACCACTGACGATTCACCATCAACACACATGCATAACAAACTTAGAGAGAAGCATTAACATTAAAAAAAAATGAAAGTTTCTCAATTTCTCATCCATCTTGCCATAATTGCTTTAGTCATCTCCTTTGCCAATGCTTATGATCCAAGTCCACTACAAGACTTCTGTGTCGCCACAGCCATTAATGATGAAACTAGCCGTACGTAAAGAAACCTCCAAGAATTGTTTTTTCTCTATACTTCTCTTCTTATGATTCACTTTAACGACGTTGTAATAATTATGTTTGAATACTATGTTTCTACGTGCATGCAGTTTTCGTGAATGGTAGGTTCTGTAAAGATCCAAAACTAGTCGATGCAGATGATTTTCTCTTCTCAGGCCTCAACGTCCCCGGGAACACAAATAATAAAGTTGGCTCAAACGTGACCACTGTTAGTGTTGATCAGATCCCAGGGCTAAACACCATGGGGATATCATTGGTCCGTATAGACTACGCACCATATGGACAAAACCCTCCTCACACACACCCTCGTGGCTCAGAGATACTTGTCCTAGTCGAAGGAACATTATACGTCGGTTTCATCGGTTCCAATCAAAACGACAACTACAACAGCTTATTCACCACAGTATTGCACCCGGGAGATGTTTTTGTGTTTCCCATAGGAATGATCCATTTTCAGATCAACCTCGACAAAGTTCCAGCAGTTGCTTTTGCGGGATTGAGTAGTCAGAACGCTGGAGTCATCACAATTGCAAACGCTGTGTTCGGGTCATACCCTCAGGTTTATCCTCCAGACCTTCTTGCTAAGGCTTTCCAGTTGGATGAAAGTGTCGTTAGAGAACTTCAGGCCAAGTTTACTCCTCCTTATTAATCTAAGTCGTGTTTAGAGTGTTTATCAATTGTTTTGTAACACTCATTTTACAAATGCAATACTTAGAAATATTCATGGATCTTATAATGTTAAAATATGATGTTTTATCTAGTTTCTATTTTCTAATATGAACTTTAGTTTTCGCGTCTAAATCTAATCTTACGTTTTAGTATTGTCGGTACTCGGTATATTAAATTTCCATGCAAACAACTCGAACTTGAAAAGAGGAGAACAAAAAAAGACAAGTGAGTACATATTCAACGTATCATCTCGATGGAAGCATGAGTTGTAGAAAACGTGTCTTGCTGAAATAAGATACAGAAATTGAAACTACGGTTTCTTGTTTTTTTTCGACATTGCACTTGTTTAAAAGTGGGATGTTCACCAACCATTTGTTGTATTCCACGTAAATTTAACATTAAATTTAACATATTTTTTGTAAGAGAAAATAATCCTCATTAATTAGGAATAAAAATATTTTAAGTAGCTATAAAAGTAATCTTTTAAACATTAATTTGCGTATCCTACTAACTTATATTATTGTCATTACCAAGAAAACATAACCAATATTGTAAAAGTATTTTGAGTCTACAATAGAATTGTCTACCTTGGTTATATAAGTATTTTTATTCGTCACATTCCAATTAGTCTGTCCATTACCCTACCGCATAACTAATAGATTAGATTAACGATAGACTTGTTAAACATTCTAACTGCCACTTTGAAACATACAAGATGAAAATGAATTTGGACCACGTCAAACATGACATACGTTATTGCCCTCTATAAATAGTAAGAACTCATTACTTCACATATATAGCAAATCATAAAAAAGCATTAGCATAAACAAAAAATGAAGATCTCTCATCAGTCTCTTATGATCTCTATTATTACTTTGGCATTGGTCATTCCTTTTTCCGATGCTTATGACCCAAGTCCACTTCAAGACTTCTGTGTGGCCGTTGGTAGCCTCAAAAACGGAGGTATGAATAATAATAACAACAAATGTTTCTTTAATCTATCTATTTACGGTTAGCCTATATTATGATTAAAATCAAAGTAGTGATATATGGTTTCGAATCAATATTTCTACTTGCAGTTTTTGTGAATGGTAAGTTCTGTAAGGATCCGAAGCAAGCGAAGGCAGACGATTTCTTCTTCTCGGGCCTCAACGAGGCAGGAAACACCGATAATGATGTCAAATCCAACGTGACAACGGTCAATGTCGATCAGATTCCAGGGCTAAACACTATGGGAATATCTTTGGTCCGTATAGACTATGCGCCTTACGGACAAAACCCGCCTCACACGCACCCTCGTGCCACTGAGATCCTTGTCCTTATCGAGGGAACTTTGTATGTCGGGTTTGTGTCTTCTAATCAAGACAAAAACCGTCTATTCGCCAAAACTTTGCATCCTGGGGACGTATTCGTTTTCCCCATAGGGATGATCCATTTTCAAGTGAATATAGGGAAGACCCCCGCAGTTGCCTTTGCTGGACTAAGTAGCCAGAACGCTGGAGTCATCACAATTGCAAACACAGTGTTTGGATCGACGCCTCCCATTTATCCAGAAGTTTTGGCTCAGGCTTTTCAGCTAGATGTCAATGTCGTCAAAGACCTTGAAGCTAAGTTTGCACCCAAGAATTGAGTTTTAAGAGTGTTTGTTATTGTAACAGTTAAATAACAATGTAATACGTACTATTGAACATGGTATGCTTAACAAAATAAAAATAAAAAAGATTTAGTTCACCTAATTTGATATTTTAAAAAAGTTTGTACGTTCTTATATTGATATTTTCCTAACATTTTCCTATTGTCAGGCATAATCAAGAGAATGAATACTTGATAAAATCTTAAGAGTTGTTAGAATGATACAAACATTCAATTTAAACAGCATCTTCCCAAAAGAATAAAAACAATTACAAAGATGATTAAGACATAGTCTAGTGGTCTATGTAAGTGTCATTGTTGACGCCACTCAAACTCAAAATTACAAGGATTTATAAATTCCAGTCAATTAAAAAAATTAAGTCTTTATGATATATTGCTTTTCGTGGATACCTAATGAGGTCTTTATTAACTTTAAAGTTGCTAGAAAATATAAAACTACTCAAATCAAATAAAGTTTGCATAAACAAACCATAAAACACAGAACTAGCTAGCTAGTAACTTTCATAGAAATACATCAATTCTTTTTTTTGATATAAAAAATACATCAATTCATTACTACTAATTAAACGTACATTTATAATCATAAACAGTTAATGCAGGGAAATTAAAAAAGTCAAAAAAAAAATTAATCATTGAACAAAATCATCAGAGTAACTCTAATTTATTTGACAAAACAACCAAATCCAAAACAAAAACAAAAAAAAACCCAAGTGAATCACCATACAATTGGTACGAATCAGGACATCATCAAAGTTTCAATTTTTTTTCTTTTCGAAATCAAAGTATCATTGTGATTGAGAGTTGTATGAATTAAGCGTTTCTTGTTGAAGAAAGATACACACAAAATGAAATGGTTGATTTTTATGAGACCTTGTGAAATTTGGTCTTCACTTTTTTCATTGTGGTAGTTGTTAAAGACTGGGATATTTACCAACTAATTAATGATGTTACTTTTTTTATATTAATTTGATATATTAGTAGTATTAACATAGTTTCCCTGCTTTGAAGTAGTCATTACGTTTTATAAGAGAGAATACATTACCAAAAAGACCAGTTAATTTTGAAAATAACCTAGATCAATGCATGCACCTAATTGTAAAGGTACTACTATAAAAAAACAATTTATATTGGCCAATATAAGTCATACACGTACACATATGCTAATAGATTTGAATCTAGAAGGTGATATAGAAAACAATACTGCAAATCAATAAATTACAAGCTCTGGTCGTGGGACTGTACGTGCAACATAAGTAATTAAGTCATGCAAATGAATTTTAATTAAAGATAGATTTAAGTTATAGATAGACTTGTTAAACGTTTTCGAACTGCCACTTTGAAACATGCGACATATATATACAAATTTATAGAATTACTTTGGACTACGTCAAATCTGACATGCGCTTTTATCTTATAAATACTGAGCTCAAAATGGTTTCACAATTCACAAACAACACACACACACACACATACAAGATCCTTAGAAAGCATTACTAGAATTTTTTGTTTGAAAATGAAGGTTTCCAAGTCTCTTATCCTGATGACCTTATCAGCTTTGGTAATTTCCTTTGCCAAAGCTTACGATCCAAGTCCACACCAGGACTTCTGTGTAGCCATTGATGATCCCAAAAATGGTGGTGCGTATAAAACTCTGATGATTATTATTCTTCTTTACTATATGATTAATCAACTTCACATTTTTAATATATGCTTTTCAAATAAATATTTCTACTTGCAGTTTTTGTGAATGGTAAGTTCTGTAAGGACCCGAAGCAAGCGAAGGCAGAAGATTTCTTCTTCCAAGGCCTCAACCAGGCAGGATACACTAATAATGCTGTCAAATCCAACGTGACAACAGTCAATGTCGACCAGATTCCAGGGCTAAACACCATGGGAATATCCTTGGTCCGCATTGACTATGCACCATACGGACAAAACCCGCCTCACACGCACCCTCGTGCCACTGAGATCCTTGTTCTTCTCGAGGGAACATTATATGTCGGATTTGTCTCTTCCAACCAAGACAATAACCGTCTATTCGCGAAAATGTTGCACCCGGGAGACGTCTTTGTGTTCCCCATAGGAATGATCCATTTCCAAGTGAATTTCGGGAAGACACCCGCGGTGGCCTTTGCTGGACTGAGTAGTCAGAACGCTGGTGTTATCACAATCGCTGATACTGTATTTGGCTCAACACCACCGATTAATCCCGAGATTTTGGCTCAGGCGTTTAAGTTAGATGTCAATGTTGTCAAGGACCTTGAGGCCAAGTTTTAAAACTAAATCTAGTCATTAAGAGTGTTGACTTGTAACACTTATGTAATGATGTTATACGAATTAAAGGTTTATGCTTAATAAAATAAAAAGAGTTATCCACCTAATTTGATATTTTATATTAAGTTTAATTACTTTTCCTATATACGATTCTGTCTTACATTTTTCTAACGTCAGACTACTAAATTATTTTTGTTCCAAAGGATAAAACTACTCAAATAAAACAAGGAATCAAATAAAGTTAGCGAAAACAAACCATTGAATATAACTATTTACTTGTAAAAAAATTGCAGCAATTTGCTGCTAGCTAAATTACATTTAAACTCATAAACTAAATAAATTTTATGAAAAGGAAACTGTAAGGGAAATATCATGAAAAAACCCTTCATAACGTTAATTTATATTATGTCTAGGTTAAGACGAAGGCTAAAACCATGTAAATCATGCGACTGATACGAAATGGATGTACATAATCAAAAAGTATCATTTTGATGGAGCATGAGTTTTATAAAAATTGCCTTCTTGAAGATAAATACACACAAATAGTAATGGTTGATTCCTAAGAGACCTTCTCAACATATATTTTGGAAATTTGGTCTTTGCTTTTGTCTTGCAGTGGTTCAAGACTGGGATATTTACCAACTAGATTCACTTAATTTGATATTTTAGTATTAAGTAATAACATTACTTTTCCTCACGAAATTACTTTTTCTTAAGAGAGAACTATAATAAAAGAACAATCGATTTTTAAAAAATAACCAAAATATTCAAACTGTATAGTATTCGATCTAAGATAAAAACAGACTTGGTCCTAAGTCCTAACAGGACTTGTTCGTGTTTGTTGTAAATAAACTTATCAAGGCAGTTTAAGAAAGTCTTCCAGTAAGACGTAGTCATAGGTAAACTACAAAAAAAGTATGCTCTTATCTTACCTAAGTCATAGCAGATTTGTAAAATATATTGTAAGTCAATCTAGAAGATATAAATATGCTTTCGTCATAACAGACTTGCATGGTCTCGCTAATAGCACAACATATATTTGGTACGTACGTTTATAATAGTACTTTGTCACCATTCACATATATATAGTTTTTTAGTTTTGGCGAACAAGCTAGATTTACTATGTTTCAAATGTCTCACTAATACTAATATCCCAACGTAACATATAATTTTCGTTTCATTGTTTAAGGAATACATTTTAATAAGTAATACAATTCTTGCCAAATATATTGTTCATCACTCTAGAAGGTGATACAAGGATAACAGTACTATAGTATATATAAATCCATATAAGCTTTGGTTGTGGCTTTCTGGATACTGTTTAATCATTCAAATCCAAATTTAATTAAAGATAGATTATGTCATCGATATATAGACTTGTTAAACGTTTTTGAACTGCCACTTTGAAACATGCGACTTAGGTACAAATGTATACAAATTACTTTGGACCACGTCAAATATGACATGCGGTTTTGTCCTATAAATACTGAGCTGAAACGAGTTACAATTCATAAACAACACACACACACATATAATTTACAAAGTCTTATAAAAGCTTGTTTTGAAAATGATGATTTCCAAGTCTCTCATCTTGATTACCTTATCGGCTTTGGTCATTTCCTTTGCCAAAGGCTACGATCCAAGTCCACTCCAGGACTTCTGTGTAGCCATTGATGATCCCAAAAATGGTGGTGAGTATAAAACTCGAATTTTGCCTCTCTACTAATTAGTGTTCTCCTTTATTATGTTAAATTCGAAGTTGTAATATATGTCTTTCAAACCAATAAATCTACTTGCAGTTTTTTTGAATGGCAAGTTCTGTAAGGATCCGATGCAAGCGAAGGCAGATGATTTCTTCTTTTCAGGACTCAACCAGGCAGGAGACACTAATAATGATGTCAAATCTAACGTGACAACGGTCAATGTCGATCAGATTCCAGGGCTAAACACCATGGGAATATCTTTGGTCCGTATAGACTATGCACCATACGGACAAAACCCGCCTCACACGCATCCTCGTGCCACTGAGATCCTTGTTCTTCTCGAGGGAACATTATATGTCGGGTTTGTCTCTTCCAACCAAGACAATAACCGTCTATTCGCCAAAATGTTGTACCCCGGTGATGTGTTCGTGTTCCCCATAGGAATGGTCCATTTCCAAGTGAATATGGGGAAGACTCCTGCAGTGGCCTTTGCTGGACTAAGTAGTCAGAACGCTGGAGTCATCACGATCGCTGATACTGTGTTTGGCTCAACGCCTCCGATTAATCCAGAGATTCTGGCTCAGGCGTTTAAGTTAGATGTCAATGTTGTCAAGGACCTTGAGGCCAAGTTTAAAAACTAAATCTAGTCAATACAACAAGAGAGTTTATCGTTGTTAAACACTAAGTAATATGATGTAACACGAATTAAAGGTTTATGCTTAATAAAATAAAAAGGTGTTGTTCACCTAGTTTGATATTTTATATTAAGTTTACTTTTCCTAGATTTGATTCAGTCTTACAGTTTTTTTTTAATGGTCAGGGTACTGAAATATACTCTTATGATTCAGCCTTTAAGAGTTTCTAACAAATAAATATAACTACAAAATTACATAAAAATCTAGTATGGGAATTTTTAATGTTTACATGTTTTTAGAATAAAAGACTTCAACGTTTAGAAAATTAACAAAACAGAAAAAACAATATATTACTTTTTTATTGCTCATATATTTTTTTTCTTTGGATTAGGACGGTAATAAGACTAGTTTATGATATGATCTAACTATCTTGTCTACATGTCGATGTTTGTTATAAATATTTCATTTTAGTGGAAACAAAACAGAATAAATCGTATTTCTTTGGATGTTTTTGTGACATTTTGACGGTGCATTATTTACAACTGTAAATATTTAATGTTTGCTGTTTCAGTTTTATTTATATATATATATATATACTAGGATTTACCCCGTGGTACATCACGGGTCCATCATTTAATATATTTGTTTGACTGATCATTTTCGTAATTGGTTTATATAGTCTAGTTTTATACGTGTTTATATCTTTTTAATTTTATGAATTTGTATAATAAGTAGACTCATAGATATATGTGGTCAATCCGCGATATACTTCCCACATAAAAAAACCCGCGGTACACCGCGAGACAATTTGTTGTAAATAAAAATTTATATTTTAACTTAACCCGTAAAAACAATTTAATATAGACAACCCGTAAGAACAATATAATCATATTTATATAAAATCAAATCCGTTCAATCATATTTATTTACTATATTATTATATTTTAAAATACTTTTAGAGTTAAAATATTAATAGTATTTGTAATTTTTTTAGAGGTTAAATATTTTTAATATTTTAAATATTCTATAAAACTTTAAAATTAAATATTATAATTTGCAGCTTTTAAAAGTTTTAATATTTATAATATTTTAAACTTTTTAAAAAAATTAAATTTATAATATTTTGAAACTTTTTAAAAGTTTTATTTTTCTTAAATAAAGAACCGGATTAAACTGAATAAAATTTTTAATTTGGATATATGAGAAATCAAAGTTCATGCTCATTTGTAGTTGTGAACATATTAGTACTATTTATAATGGTTTTGAACTACAGTAAAACCTCTATAAATTAATACTCTATAAATTAATAAACACTATTAATTAATAAATTTTGTTGGTCCCAAGTCGGGCCAGTGTAAAAATTAACCAAATTCGATAAGATAATAAGATAATAAGTTTTTTTGAAATCTCTATGTAAATATAGTCCCAATAATAACATAAATTAATAATCACACACACACACACATATATATAACTATAGTTATATATATATATATATATAATTATGTTGAAATATACTTTTAGTTTTTTTCTAAAAATGAATTTCTCCTAGACCTCATCTTTATAAAAAAAATTATGTTATATTTTTAAACTATAATCTTATAATATATTTCATAACATCATAAAGTAAGCAAATTTGTTTTAATGTTTTCTATTTATAAATATGCATCATATTCATTTTTTTGTTTTATAGGATGTTAAAAGATAACAGTTGAGGTATTAATCACAAATTTGAATATATGTATGTACTTTGTATAGAAGTGAATTTATTTATAATTTTTTTAATTCATTGTTATTTTTATATAAATATAGAATTACATTCTAAACTATAAAAATTTATATAATTTTGAAGATTAATCTTATTTTGTAAAATTGTCCCTATTCATAATCTCAAAAAAACTTTAAAAGTTAAAATACCACTATAAATTAATAATTATTAATTTATACTGTAAAATAATAAATATTAATTTATAGATAAATTAATATCACTATAAATTAATAAATTTCTGTAGTCCCAACATTATTAATTTATAGAGGTTTTACTGTATTATCTAAAATTTTTTACCTTATGTAAACGTTCTACATATATTTTTTCCTTTATTGTTTGAGTTATATACGTCCGTTTTCGAAAAATTAAATAGCAAAATGTGTGAAAAAATTGTATTTTTATTATATAAAAATTTTATGTAATAATATAAATTAGAAACAAATAAGATTATATATATATATTGGAGAGAGATTCGATTTATTGGAGAGAGATTCGATTTATTGGAGAGAGACATTTTTGGAAATATTTTTGATGTAATAAATATTTGTTTCCTATTTTACAATTTGTTTGTGATTTAATTACAAAATTTACTTGTAAGTTTTGTTATTTATTCAATTGGCAAGGATTTGATTATGTAAATATTATAAAATAAAAGGTTATAAACCTAAATAGATTTTAGTACCAAATGTACTTCAAAAATGTATATATAGATATTTCTACAATATGTTTCGAATTATATAATGTAGGTAGAATAAGGAAAATACATTTATATATCTTGAATGGTATAAATTGAAAAGACGTATATATGTCTACGGTCTACCCAATGATGTACGGTGTATAAAACTTGGTCTTTGGATAAATCGTCCATAGCTCACCACAAGCTTGATCACGGTAAGGGATGTAACAACTATCAATATCTCTTCCTAACACCTAAAGTCCGACTAACAAGTAGCCCTAGTTTTGTCGGGATCCCATAATTCCAAATTTCCGGCCCATGCAGTTATCATTATCTATTGAGTTCGTAAAATAATGATTCATCGAGTAGCGCTTGGGACGAAACCATATAACAAGGTTTGGTTTCGAGCCTGAGGGGATGTATGGGTTTTTGCCCAGAACCTCTTTGATTATTAAAAAAAAATAAAAATAATAATAATAATAATAATAATAATAATAATAATAATAATAATGATTCAACCTTAGAACACATGACATATTAATCGTAACATAACGATACAAAAGCTTAATCGCTTAGGCCATTTTTAAATAGAGAATGAAAAATGTCCATCTCACTCTTCTTCAAGCATACTCCCATCTCCATACCACCTCGCTCATCCCTTCTCTCCGACATAGAGAATGCTTCGTTACGGTCAATGGACACAACCTCGGTCTTAGCTGGTCTGCCCCATCCAAAATCTGATTCGTATAGACCAAACAGGGGTGACCATGCAACTGACCCGATCTGCGCGTTTGGTATCATTTTCTTCGACCCCTCCACAAAATCCTCACATATTGACTTTATCCCTTGTGAACTCAAACTTTTTACCGAATCGCTTAGGATCTCGACAGCTTTGACAAAACCATCTTCTCCTAAAAAGGTCCTCGCTTGGTATTCAAACCAACTTATCAGAAACACACAGTTCCCAAAGTATCCTGTTGGAACTTGTGGGTCTAACCGATGCCTAAAATCAGCTGCATATACAAAATGTACTGGTCTGTTCGCGTTTCCTCCACGCGCTTTTACCATGCATGTCCATACATGAGCATACGAGATGACAAACGTTGACAAGTGAAGCTCGAGCGATGAGCGGGATGATTCGTTCTTCACTCGCGCTCCCTCAATTTCTCAATCTGCTTTGGAGTTAACTCAAGTGTGGCACGAACAACGTCTGAGCTGATATATCTTTATGGGGAGGGAGCTTCAAGCTTCTTAAGTCGTCAATGTCCCTTGAAAGAGACAACAACAGTTCCAAAATCTTTGTCTCATGTCCGGACAGAATGTTGAGTACCGTACGATCAAAACATGGAGTTAGATCCTCCGGTAGAAGCGGAGGTTTATTATGTTCTTGTAAACTGCAAATATGAGCCCAAGATTTTATAAACATTGTTAACGTTTTACCATCTAGGACGGCATGGTGAGATGAAATGCCGATGCAGAATCCTTGGTTTGGAAATAACGTGATTTGCAAGGAAATCAGAGCGGCTAAATCATTAGGGGTCGACAACTCGGGTATAAGAGGATGTAAATAGGTCGCCGGACGTATACCATTTCCCGATGCGAAAGAGAAGTCTAAGCTGGTCTCTACGATGGTAAGTGATACCGTGTCATGCTTGGAGACAACAATGCACGGCTTTGGATCTTCCGGCTCCCACGAAAGGCAGCCAGCGAGTGGAAGGTAATGGCGGAGCACAATGGAGAGAGAGAGCTCAAGTTTTGGGAGGATTAGAGAGTGGAATGACTCGCGTGATGATGATGATTCCGTGAGTTTGTAGAATATGACTTGTTGAGTAGGAAGGGATTTCATGAAGTGTAAGTCAAAGAAGGTTAGAGGGAGATTAGAGAAGCTGGCAGAGTCATCGGAAAAGATTGTAGCAGGGGAGACACGAATGGTCTTGATCACGTTTAGCGCCATTAGCATTGGTGGTAGCAAACTGCACTCTCTTTTAATATTTATAACAGCATAGATAATGTTGGTTGTCTTAAAAAGTGCAAAGTTGATAAGGTTTGAGAATAGTTGAGATGATTGGTTTTGAAATTGGAATCTAGTAGCAAAGGTGATAAGGTTGACATATCTTCTTTGTCCGGATTCTGAGATCGATGTTTGCTGGTTGATGGGGAAATACAAAATGGCGTGCTTAACAAGTTTTGTGAGTAATATCATGATAGAATGGTCCCTCCTCAAAGCCAAAGAGATGTGTTATGTCTAACACATGAACAAGTAACCAAAGAGATAAACTCTGTTTTGTCAAATTTCAAGTCCCCTTTCATTTACTAATCGATGATGTTTAAATACACAAAATATAAGAAAGAAACTACCACTAAATCTACAGTTAAGATACGTGATTAAGTGGAGATGTAATCCCACTAATTTAGGATAATGGAAAGACAACATGATCTCAATTCTACTGGTTACATAGATGATGTCGGTTTACTCCGATTAACCAGCTATGTTCTCATCATATTAGTGTTGTTTGTAAACAACCACATTAAAGAGCTTGTAGACTAAGAGAGTTGAGAAGCAACAGAGGAAAAACTCTTGAGAGAATAGAGATTTTGGTACTTTCTAAACTCAAAACCAAGCTGTGTATGAGATCAGGAACGTTACTTTCTGCTAGGGGAAAGAGAGAGAGAGAGAGACTATACAAGAATAAGAAAATGACTAGTAGCCAACATTTAGATTCGAACCCGTGATCTTGAAAGCTACTAGTCACTAAAGCTTTTAGTGAACGTAGGACGTTACAATTTTATTTTTCAAGAGAAAATTAAATAAGTGTTTAATTTTAACTTTTAGTCCGTTATGGAGCAAATCAATGAGAGCATCCATTTCATGTTTCTTGAGCGAGAAGCCAACCTCCACACCACCATTTCCATCTCTACTCTCGGCCAAGGATATCGCTTCGCCTTGATCAATCGACACAACCACCACTTTTTCCGGTCTTCCCCATCCGAAATCCATACCGTATACCCCAAACCGGGTTGACCCGGCAACAGAAACAAACTGCATCCCTGGTGGAAGACTAGTCATCTTTCCAAAATCTGGGGTCTTCCACACCACACTCTCGTCCAATTCCTCAACCATCTGACTCACTATTCTTGTAGAAGCCAAGTACCCTTCTTCACCCATAAATGTACCTGCGGTTACTCGCACTCTAGCCCTAACGGTGGTACAGTTTCCAAAATAACTAGATGGGATCGGAGGATTGACTATTTTTCGAGGATCCGCAACAAATACAAACCCGGTAGGTCTATTCGGATCTCCGCCTCGAGCTCTGATTAAGCAAGTTAAAGCATATGAATATGTAATCACAAACGTTGACAAACGAAGCTCCTTTGACGTGGAGGAAGAGGAGGACTCTCTCTTGAGCCTCTCCCGAAGCGTTTGGATATCTTCGGGAGTGAGCTCAAGAGTGTATCGGACTGCCTCGGGACTAATCACTGGAGACGGTGGAAGCTTTAAACTCTTGGGGTTTTCTGGTTCTTTACCACCGTTGAAATTTTTGGCTAAAGACTGCCATGAGTTCAAAATTTGGATATCGCCATTTGGTGGACTTTTTACGACCGTTCGATCGTAAAACGGAACCAGATCCTGCGGTAGAGAAGAATCTTGATTTTTGCATATGTGCGCCCAAGATTTGAGAAAACTGGTTGCCGTTTTCCCATCTAAAACGGCATGGTGTGCTGCTACGCCGATGCAAAACCCTTGGTTTGGAAACAGCGTGACTTGAAACGACACGACGGAGGCAGAGTCGTGGGAGTTTTGTAACTCAGGGACGAACGGGTGTAACTCGGTGGAGAAGAATGGTTCTTTACCGGTTAAACGGGTTAAGTCTGCGTTTGACTCGGCGACGGTGAACGAAACGTCGTCGTTTGGAGAGTATACGATGCTTGGTTTGGGATCAAGCGGTTCCCAAACGAGTTTGCCGGCGAGTGGGAGGTAGTGAGAGAGGGCTGAGGAAAGAGAAGTCTTGAGGTTGGGGACGATGACTGAGTCGAAGAAAGGGCGAGTTGCTTCTGCGAGTCGATAGAAGATGACTCGTTCGACGGCATGGAGTTTGAACCAGAGAACGTCGAAGAAAGTGAGTGGGAGAGTGAGTGACTCGGACGAGTCAGAGTTTGAAGGAGTGACTCGTGTTACGTGGATGATATTCAGCGACGAGTCCATTTCTTTGGGTTGTATTTGGGTAAGAAGATATTATCGTTTTATATATATATATATATAGAAGCATTAAAATTTTGTACAAACAATAATAGTATTAAAATATTACTAGAAATGATAGCACAAAATAATAATGAAGCATGAATCCAAAGCAGGTTAATATGGTTTTACCATTTTTTAAAAATTAGTAGTCAAAATATGTAAGAGAGACCTAAAACAGTAAATATAATTCATGAATAATTCCAAAAAACTGCTTCATAATAAGAAAATAATCATGACGAAAATAATATTATAGTGATTATATATGGTGGTTAATTAGTAGAAATGATCTCTCCATAGGTTTGAAGCTTTTTCCCCATAGTACTTAACTTGTATGAAAAATGTTAGAACGACACTCTTTCTAAAACACAGGGAGTAATAACAATGCCGGTTCAAACTCTTTAACTCCTTTTACGAAATAACTGTAATGAATACAAAATTGAATTAAAAGGAAAAATTAATAAAATTGGTAGTAATGTTCGTTCCATTACGCATATTGTCAAGTATGTAAACATCTGTCGTCCCAATTAGTTGAGTTAATTCTATAGTTGACAAAAAAAAAAATTACAATGTCTGTTCAAACTGTTAACTCTTTTTATGACACTTGAACAGTAAAGTTGTTCAAAGTTCTTTCAGATACAGTATATCTCTATCCCTCTCTTGCATTAATGACTTGTAAATAATTCAACTCTTTCATTTTTGTATAACTATTTCTATTGTTGGCCAATAAAATTTACATAAAATGAAAAACTTATATATGATATATACTAACATATGATTTTATTTCGCCACGGATTAAGGACATCCTCGGTAGTATTTTGAGAGGTATCTTAAAGTAAGATATCCTTAAGAAAACATATTGTACAAGATAAGACACACACGAAACATCGAGACCTCAAAGATATTGGACTAAGCTCTAATATCTTGGTCAAGATAATAAATGGGATTTAATTTGTAGGACTGGTCTCGGAGGATATAAATTCTAATACCAACCAACCATACATATAAAAGCTACAAATAGTCAATTACCATATCCATAAACAATCAGATAACAATTTTTATTCATGTAATTAAAGAAAAGGTGATATAACTAACTTAGTCCATGGTGGAGCAAATCAATTAAAGAGTCCATTTCTTGTTTCTTGAGTGAGAAGCCAATCTCCACACCACCATTCCCATTTCTACTGTCCGACAAAGAAACCACATTGCCTTGACCAATCGATACGATCATAACTTTATCAGGTCTACCCCAGCCAAAATCCAACCCGTATACTCCAAACCGAGTAGACCCTGAAGCCAAAATCATTTGTGCACCTGGTAAAAGAGTAGCATATGCTGCTAAATCCGGAATCGTCCACATCATACTCTCGTCCCATTCCTCGATCGAATCGCTGACCATTCTAGCAGCATTTAGAAGCCCTTCTTCACCCATAAATGTCTCTGCTGTTTTCAGTCTATAGCAACCAGAGATACAATTTCCAAAATATTTCGCGGTAGGCGGATCGATAAGGCTTCGACAATCTACCGAGAAAGCAAAGCCAGCCGCTCTATTCGGTTCTCCGCCTCGAGCTTTTATCAAGCACACTAAGGCGTACGAGAAAACTATAACAAACGTGGACAGACGAAGCTCCTTTGAGGATGAGGAAGATGAGGATAAAGAATAATCTTTCTAAGTCTCTCACGAAGCATTTGGATATTTTCGCGAGTGAGTTCGAAAGTGTACCGGACAATGTCGGGACCAAGCTCCATTGACGGTCGAAGCTTTAAACTCTTAGGCTTGTTTGGTTCTTTACCACCAGCTAACATTTTAGCAAAAGAGTGCCACCCATTCAAAACTTTGTTTTCACTATCCGTTGGACTTTTTATGACCGTACGATCGTAAGTTGGGATTAAATCCAACGGTAGAGATGAATCTTGATGTTTACATGTGTGCGCCCAAGATTTGAGAAACATGGTTGTCGTTTTCCCATCCAAAACGGCATGGTGTGCTTTCACGCCAATGCAAAACCCTTGGTTTGGAAACAAAGTGACTTGAAACGACACGACTGAGGAAGACTCGTCTGAGCTTTGTAACTCAGGGAGCAATGGGTACAACTCAATGGATGGGAAAGTTTCCTTACCGGATAAACGAGATATCTCAGCGTTTGACTCGGCCACGGTGAATAAAACGACGTCGTTTGGAGAGTAGACGATGCTAGGTACTTGGACGTCCCATACAAGTTGGCCGGCGAGTGGGAGATAGTGAGAGAGGGCTGAGGAGAGAGAGACTTTGAGGTTAGGGACGATGACTGAGTCGAAGAAAAGGCGAGTTGCGTCGGTGAGTCTGTAGAAGATGACTCGTTCAACGGGACGAAAGTTGAAATAGAGAAGGTCGAAGAAGGTGAGTGGAAGAGTTAGTGACTCGGAAGATTCATAGTTTGAAGGAGTGACTCGTGCCACCTCGATGATGTTAAGGGATGAATCCATGTCTCTCTGCACAGTCTTGTGGTGAGAAATGTACCTATCCGGGGAATGATGCTACACATTTATAACCAGAGATGTAGAGGTATTCATTTTTCTATAAAACAAGAATAATAAGATTTTACCAAAAAAAAAAAAAAAAAAGAACAATAAGAAGAAGAAAAAAATTTACTAGTAATGTATTGCTATTTATATAAGGAATTGTCATAAGAACCACCAAAAGACAATTATAAATTATAAATTCTTTTAAAATACCACAGAACTAAACTATATTTTTTAACATTCAAAATTAATTTCTAAATACTTAACACTAGTAACTTTGAATGTTATGTAGAATTGGATTGTGATTTATATAGTGTTTTAATGACTTTCAATGTTATGTTAAATATGTTGATATCCAATCAATATTTTATTAAACTCTTTTAGAATTTGGTGTTATTAGTTATTGATTTTAAAAATTCATTTTTTCATAAATATGGGGTTATTGGATTCATTATTTTATTAAGTCATTAAAAATTTTGTTTTATTTAATTAAAACAAAATCATTGAATTAAATTATTATGTTATTGGTTTATGATTTTAAACATTTTTTAGAAAATAAAATCATGGAAAGTATCATAGAAATATATAAATAGTTTGAGAGATTTTACAAGACTATAGAAAAACTTTTAAACAAGATTACGAGAAAAACTCTTTATCAATCCTTTAGAATATTCCATTTACTACCATTTATGATTTTACTAAAATCATCTAAATTCCATAATCCTTATAAATTGGAATCCAATAACATCATTTAAACTTTGGTCTACCCTAAAAACTATATCTTAGTATATAAAGTTTTGTTTTCAAAGCTAGTAACCGTTGATTATGACACATGTCAATTTGAACGAACGTTTAGAGATTTTACCATACGTTTAAAAAAATTTTACCCTCAACAATTTATTTAAAAAATTGCTTTTTTTATTAAGTTTGAAAGATTGGTTATTCTTGTGTGCCAAATGCCCAAAAAGAGACAATGATGGTAAAGACAATACAATGAACCAAAAAGAAACTGCAAACTATTTTATCCCCGAGGAAACCCAAACTTAAGAAGCCATGCACTCTCAAACGAGAATTATATGGTAATTAAACTTGATAATAAAATTATGGAAGGTTGAAACACTGAGGATATATGATGTTGACAACTATGAGAATTATGCGACAATAGAAAGTTACAATTTCACCTTATCCATACAGAGAAAAAATGATTCAATCTTTTAGTCCTTTATGAAGCAAATCAATGAGAACATCCATTTCATGTTTCTTGAGTGAGAAGCCAACTTCGACACCACCATTCCCATCTCTACTCTCAGCTAAAGAAATCGCTTCGCCTTGATCGATCGACACAACAACCACTTTCTCCGGTTTTCCCCACCCGAAATCCAACCCGTATACTCCAAACCGGGCCGAACCCGCAACGGACAGAACCTGTGCTCCTGGTGGAACAGTCACAAATGCTCCCAAAAGCTCTGGTATCTTCCATGCCACATTCTCATCCAATGCCTCAACGGAATCACTAACCATTCTTGCAGCAGCTAAAAACCCTTCTTCACTCATAAAAGTCTCTGCCTTTAACGGCATTTTAAAAGCAGCAGAAACACAATTGCCGAAATAGTTCGATGGCACCGGTGGAACCATGAGGCTACGACAATCCACAGCGAATCCGTACCCGACTGGTCTATTCGGATCACCGCCTCGAGCTTTGATGATACACGTTACAACGTATGAGTAAACAATCACAAACTGCCAAAGTTGAGAGAAAGCTTGAATGTTTATTGATCATAAGAGAGATATATATAGTACAAAGGATTAGGTTTAATGTTAGAGATTAAATATCCTAATCATAATTGGAGTGTAATGGACCGGGCCTAATACTCCCCCTCAAGTTGGAGCGTGGAGGTCACAAACGCCTAACTTGCCGAGTAAATATCGAAACTGTGGACCACCGAGTGCTTTTGTGAGGATGTCTGCGAGTTGTTCAGTGGTGCAAACATGAGTTGTTGCAATGGTGCCATTGATTATCTCATCGCGTATAAAATGACAATCATTCTCAATATGTTTTGTGCGTTCGTGGAAGACCGGATTGGCTGCAATGTAGAAAGCGGACTTGTTATCACAAACGAGCTTCATAGGAGACGTATGAGGAACACCAAGAGAGTGAAGGAGCTCTTTCATCCAAAGAAGTTCTTGTGTTGTATAAGCCATAGACCTATATTCTGCTTCTGTAGATGAGCGAGAGACCTTGTCTTGTTTCTTAGTTTTCCAAGAGACCGGGGAATCACCGAGCATAACGACATAGCTATTGAGAGAACGACGTGTGAGGGGACAGCTGGAGTAGTCTGAGTCGCTGTAAGCAGTGACCTGGAGATCAGGATTAGAGGAGAGAACAATGCCTTGTCCTGGACAGCCTTTTAAATAATGAACGGTGCGAAGAGCTGCTTCCCAATGTGCCTGGCGAGGAGTCTTCATAAACTGTGCGAGAATATGGACTGTATAACTAAGCTCCGGACGTGTCACTGCTAAATACACAAGGCGACCAATGAGACGACGATACTGTGAGGGATTATCATAGAGAGGACCATTATCGGAGGCAAGTTTGTGGTTCTGCTCCATTGGTGTATCAACAGGACGCCCTGCTGTAAGACCACATTCGAAAATAATGTCGAGACAATATTTTCTTTGAGAAAGGTAGATGCCATCCGGTCCGCGAGAAACTTCAATGCCCAAAAAATATTTCAATGCTCCTAAATCTTTCATGCGAAAGCATGAGTGCAAATATTCTTTGAATTGAGCAATAACCGCGGAGTCGTTGCCAGCAATGACCAAATCATCTACATAGATGAGGATATGGAGAACAGTAGAGCCTCGAACACGTGTGAAAAGAGAGTAGTCTTTACGACATTGAACGAAACCATATTCCAGTAACGCGGTGGAGAGTTTGGCAAACCAACATCGTGGAGCTTGTTTTAAACCATAAAGAGATTTATGAAGCTTGCAGACTAGCGACGGATCAGACGGTTTGAATCCCTGTGGAGGCCTCATATAAACTTCTTCATCTAAATCACCATGTAGAAACGCATTTTGTACGTCCATTTGATGAAGCTCCCAGTTCTTAGCAGCAGCAAGTTTGAGAAGAATGCGAACTGTATTCATTTTAACCACAGGAGCAAATGTGTCATCGTAGTCAATGCCTTCTTTCTGATGATTTCCCATGACAACCAAGCGAGCCTTATGACGTTCAATGGTTCCATCTGCATTATATTTTATCCGATAGACCCACTTGGAGGCTAAAGCCTTCTTTCCAGGAGGAAGTGTGGTTAGAGACCACGCCTTATTCTGTTCAAGGGCATCCACTTCGTTTCGCATTGCACCACGCCATACCTCCTTTGTAACGGCGTCATAGTAGAATACCGGTTATTCTTCAATAGTAATTTTGGCCAAGAAGGCAGCATGTTTTGCTGAGAAACGATCACTACAGACATAGTTAGCGATAGGATAAAAACACGTACCAGAAGGTGCCGAATTGGTGTGAGCTTGGTCGAGAATGGGGTCTTTATCACATGTTACGGAATTTGTGACGTATGGTTTGAGAAGAACCGAGGGAAACTTTTGACGTTTACCCTTGCCCATGTCGTCAATAGGAGGGTCCGGTGGAGATGGTGAATATTCATCAAGATCAGAGGGAGTAGCACTGCCAAGTGAAGAGGATTCACTGTCCTGTGAACGAGGAGATCGATCGATCTGTTGAGGTGATCGATCGATCGTTGGCTGAACCGTCGGGCCAAGAGGAGAAGATCGATCGATCGGTGTAGCGGATCGATCGATCGCTGGCTCAACGATTGGACAGGGAGGAAGAGATCGATCGATCGGTTGCAGCGATCGATCGATCGGTTGCTCTGGTCGATCGTTTGGTTGCAGGGGAGTGTCGTCGGGCTGAGTGAGAGGAGGAGTGTTGAGAGGAGGATGATTCTCGTCAAATATCTCGATCCTTGGAGATGGAACTGCGGAAGACGGTGGTGATGGAGAGATGAATGGGAACGTTGTCTCATGAAAAATTACGTCCCGAGAGACAAAGAATTCTCTCAACTCTATATCAAAAACACGCCATCCTTTCTGTCCGTGTGGGTAACCAACGAACACACAACGACGACTACGAGGTCCAAACTTGTCAGTAGTAGCGGTTTGACGTTTTGCAAAGCATAAACTGCCAAAGACCCGAAGATGAGTATATGATGGAGGTGCTTTGTGGAGGATTTCATAAGGTGTTTTATCATCAAGTAATGGTGTGGGTGTTCTGTTGATGAGGTAAACAGCAGTGAGAATACTTTCACCCCAAAACTTAACGGGTAACTTGCCTTGAAAGAGAAGAGAACGTGCAACATTCAAAATGTGACGATGTCGACGTTCAACGCGTCCATTTTGCTGTGGAGTACCAACACAGGAAGTCTGATGAAGGATTCCTTTTTCAGCAAAAAACTTTCGGAGACAGATAAACTCAGTTCCATTGTCGCTTCGAACGGTTTTGACTTGTTTGCCAAATTGTCTTTCGGCCATTGAACAAAAATTTTGTAGAACAATGGACACCTCGCTTTTCGCTAATAAGAGATAAGTCCAAACCGCTCGAGAATGATCATCAACAATAGTGAGAAAATAGTGTGCTCCGGAAGAGGATGGTGTACGATATGGACCCCAAACATCGCAATGAATTAACGAGAAACAATCACTTGCTTTATTGGAACTATCGTGAAAGACATCACGAGTATGTTTCGCAAGAGTGCAAATATCACAAAAATCCTTGTAAACACTAGAACTAGTATCAAAATCCTTGAAAGAAGATAAAACCAAAGATAATGCTTTCTTCCCCGGATGTCCCATTCGTTGATGCCACAAGGCTAAGGAGTCCGTCATTGTAGTCTTATTGGCTTGAACTGGAACTATTCCGCGAAAGTGATAAACCCCATTCTCTTCCTCACCGGCGCCAATCGGCATCTTCGAAGAACGGTCCTGTATCACGCATAACTTATCAGTGAAAATTGCAAAACATGAGTGTTCTCGTAATAGACGAGCAAGAGAAATCAATGTGCAAGATAAATCTGGGATATAGAGAACATGTGTAAGAATACGGTCGCTACTAAGGTGAAGTGACCCTTCTTTAGTAGCATAAGAGTGCTTTCCGTTAGGCAAGACAACAATGCTACTGGGAATGTCATACACATCGGTTAGCAAATCCTCGTCACCGGTCATGTGGTGTGATGCACCAGAGTCTATCAAAAAATCCACACTTGTATTCTTACCAGATAGTGTTTCGGAAGAGGAGGTTGATGGTTTAAGAAGATTCACAATGGCAGCTAATGTTTCTTTGGAGACACCAGGAATACCCGAAGACTCAACATCATTGGCAGCAACGACGTTGTTTGCGCGTGGCGGAGCACTTGTACCTCTACCACGTCCTCGGTTGCTGTTGTTGTTACCGCGACCTCGTCCCCATCCCTCAGGATAACCATGTAGGAGAAAACATTTGTCGACGGTATGATTGGTGCGCCCACAATGTGTACAAAGGAGGTTGTTTCGGGTTCTAGTGACGGAGGCGATTGCATTAACACCACTTTGAACAGCGAGACTAACAGCTTCCATGCGTTTTTCTTTACTTCTTGAGACCATGAGATGTCGTTCTTCAGCTATAAGCTCAGAATAAATGTGATCAAAAGTGAGATCTTTTTCGCGAGTGAGCCGTCCTAGCAGATTGGTACGAGTAGTGCCAAACCGTGAGGCATCCAAGCCCATGAGAAATTGATGAATTCGTTCATGATCGCGTCTCTTGCGATGTTGAAGAGAAATCTCACAAGTAGGGTTGGTGCAACAACAACCAATCTCAGGTTCATAATCATCAAGATCATCCCACATGAACTTAAGTTTGCCAAAATAAGTGGCAACATCTTGTCCAGTTTGTTGACAAGCTGCGATGTCGGCCTTAAGGTGGTGTACTCGTGGAGCATTCCCTGCAGAGAAACGTGCACGCAAACTCTCCCACATCACCCAAGCGTTATCAACAACAGAGATGGATTGATGAATTTTCGGATCTATGCTTGCATATAGCCAGCCTATGAGCATTGAGTTTGCCGTTGCCCATTGTTCATAATCAGCGGATGTTGTTGCTGGTCTTGGTAAGGATCCATCGATGAGACCTAGCTTCTTTTTAGCACGGAGATTGTTGCGAGCTAGTTTGGCCCATCGTTCGTAGTTATCACCGTTGAGTAAAATTGGAGTAAGAACTTGATGAGGATGATCTGAAGGATGTAAGTAGTAAGGAGAATTGGAGATTTTAGCTTCGGAGGTCGAAGTCAAAGTTGTTGAAGAGGTTCCGGAGGGCGGACTAGGAGGAGGAGTAACCATAGCTAGGAACTATGGAAGGAGAAAGAAGAAAAGAAAAATTTTGTTGTTTTTGGAACGATTTAGGGTTTTGGCTCTGATACCATGCCAAAGTTGAGAGAAAGCTTGAATGTTTATTGATCATAAGAGAAATATATATAGTACAAAGGATTAGGTTTAATGTTAGAGATTAAATATCCTAATCATAATTGGAGTGTAATGGACCGGGCCTAATACAAACGTTGATAAACGAAGCTCCTTTGGTGATGACGAAACAGAGGATTCTCTCTTGAGTTGTTCTCTAAGCTTTTGTATATCTTCTCTAGTGAGATTGAGAGTGTACCGGACTACGTCAGGACCAATCTCCGGCGACCATAGAAGCTTCAAACTTTTAGGGTTTTCTAGTTCTTTACCTCCGGTGAACAATTTGGCCACTTTGTTCCAAGCGTTCAAGATCTCTGTATCTAAATCCGTCGGGCTTTTTATGACCGTACGATCGTAGTTTGGGATTAGATCCTCCGGTAGAGAAGAATCTTGATTTTTGCATGCGTGCGCCCAAGATTTGAGAAACATTGTTGTCGTTTTGCCATCTAAAACGGCATGGTGTGCGTTTACGCCGATGCAAAACCCTTGGTTTGGAAATAACGTGACTTGAAACGACACGGCGGTAGCTGAGTCGTCGGAGACATGCAACTCAGGGACTAACGGGTATAACTCGGCGGTCGGGTATGGTTCGTTACCGGTTAAACGGGAAAAGTCAGCGTTTGACTCGGCGACGGTGAATGAAACGGCGTCGTTTGGGGTGTAGACGATCGTTGGTTTTGGGTCAAGTTGTTCCCAAACGAGTTTGCCGGCGAGAGGGAGATAGTGAGAGAGGGTAGAGGAGAGAGAGGTTTTGAGGTTGGGGACGATGACTGAGTCGAAGAAAGGACGAGTTGCGTCGGTGAGTTTGTAGAAGATGACTCGTTCGACGGCGTGGAGTTTGTACCAGAGTAGGTCGAAGAAGGTGAGTGGGATGGTTAGTGACTCGGACGAGTCAGAGTTTGAAGGTGTGACTCGTGCCACCTCAATGATATTAAGTGATGATGAAACCATTTCTTTGGTCACCAAGATGTGTTATGCGATGATCATACTAGGATACATATATATATATATATATATATATATGAAATGTAGGAAGAATTCAATTTTGTTTCTAACAAGAAGATAAATAACAATAAATATTTAACAAAACAATAGAAGGAGATTCCTTTTTGAAAAAGATCACAAATGATAACAAAAGTAGTCAATTTATTTAACAAAAAAAAGATATGGATTCAAGCTGGTCAAGGTCAATGGTAAAAGATTTTTCAGATGAGAATTTACAATTTAGATTTATTTCCTTTATATTTCAGTCAAATATATCTTTAACTATTTTCTAAAATATATATAATATATCCTAGTTTTCAAATAAATTTTAGTTTCTTATAATTAGTTTTTATTTTATTTTATATATTCTTTTCCGAATAAAATTACTTTTTACTCTTTTTAAAATTTACAAATTATAATTTTATTTATATCAAAATCTTATAATATTGTTCGTTTTTCGGGGTATACTAATTTGATTCAATTCAGATTAGATTAGAATGATAAAATATCAATGTAAACTTATTTTACTTGTAATTTTCTTCATTAATTTTTAGTTTTTCTTAAAGTTGTTAGATATGTTTTTTACTTGCAGTATGTTTCTTTTTTATAAGGCCTTTGCCTTAATATGTTCTTCTAGCATTGGTCTATCAGGAGAAGTACACGACTATAGTTAATTGAAGTTCATAACGAACGTTATCGAATTAAGCTATGAGTGCCAAACTTATATTCCTCCGCACATAGACTTAATTGCACAAAGCCAACATATGGACAAATCAAATACCACACATTTCATAACCACTCAAAATGATGATAAACATATGAGTCGTCTTATATGGCATTTGCCTAATTAATGAACATGACATTTGTCCTTGATAGCTTCGTTTTGTCGGAACAAAATCTCAGGTTTTTATATGGACCAGATTGAGTTTTATGCTTAAGAAGTTTAATTGGTGTACGTTACGTCTCAATTTGAGGTTTCTATCAATTTGGGATGTTAATTAAGAATGGACTTAATTATAATGATAAAATTGATAAAATGATTTGTTACTTTTCTTAGCACGTTAATGGATCTTCTTGACTAAGAAAAATCATGATTTCTACGTAAAGCATCCTCTCTCTCCCTCTCTCTCCCTCTCTCTCCCTCTCTCTCCCTCTCTCTGCACCTGCCCACAACATTTTACAGTATCACATGCCGACTTATCAAAGTTTTCGATATTGACTTATCAAAGCTTTGGTAAATTTTTGTACTTTGAAAAGAGAGATGTTAGTTCAATCACGTGAAAATGACAAATCAATGTTTGGTATAGAATCTGTGCATGAACATGCATGTGTACATGCAAATGGCTTATGGCTATAAATTTTAGTCAAATGTTTGCATTTATGAATTCGTTTTTTTATGAGTTGGGACGTTGGAATATTTCAAAAAAAATTTCTCTAGTTTCGATTGACATTGGACTATACATAGTTGTCACAATTTATGTTTCAAAGATATATTGTTTTTCTTTTTTTCTTTCAGATTATAGCACGAAGCCATGATGTGCTTTGTGTGCAACTTTCTCTTACTAGTGTGGGTCGTATTAACTGATAGTGGGATCGGAAGAGGAACTGTCAAAATAGTTTGTCCAGGTCTATTTTCATCAGTCCAACATTGTCTATTTTGATTATGGACAAATAGTTAATCATGTCTAGTGATGTTAAAATGGGCATGGAACCCCCATTTAATAGACATGATTCATGTCTATTAACAACTTGTGACCATGTCCATTAATGATCATGTTTTTATGGATTGTCCATGGATATTCATTAGACATAATATAACATATTTTGTAAAAAGAAAAAAAAATTGAAAACAAATGTCTAAAATCTAAACATAAAAATCCAAACGCAAATGCAAAATGAAACACATAATATATTGCCAACCCTTTACTATTATTTTCTTTTGGTACTTTTAAAAAACAAAAAACAAAATCAATATGTCTGTCGACATATTATATTAAGTGATTTTTTCATTTTCTATTTAAAAATTATTTTAGTTTTATCATGACCATTTATAATTTTATAGATTTTCTTTCGTTTGTGGTTGAATAATTATATCTCGATTAGAAATATAAGTTTTGCTACTGAAAAGATAACCATTTTATACTACAATCCATATATTATTTTTTTGTGTGTCAAATCTTTTAAAATAGTAACTAAAATGGAGGTCAAAAAATAAAATAAAAATAGTAACTAAAATGATACTAAAAAAAGGATATAAATTTTGTTTCAAGTCATATGGGTCGCTGTAGTGAATATATCTGTCTCTGTCTCTATATTTGTATAATATATGGAATCTTAAAAAAGAAATAGAAAAAGGATAATGTCTTAAGAAATATATGGAGTTGATTTGTCTATAAAGTTTCGGACGTAAGATATGACGCAATTTGACGAATGGTAAGAGAGCAAGCTTGGGGTCATCCACATGGAAGTACGTAGAGAGAGTTCATAACAAATTTGGATTCTACGACTGTCTTTTCTTATCGTGGTTTTGCCATTTTTGTCAGACACTTGACTTTTGGATCGTATCCGTTTTGAATCTGACGATATATTTGCCCATCATTGTCATATTATATACAACTTTTTTTCTTCCCGAGGAGATATTTATATAAATAAGAGAAGTGGGACGAAAGCAAAACAAAAATACCAATTACAGTACTCAAAATGTAAAAGAACTGTCCTAAGTTCCAACTAACGAAAAGATGGAGCAATAGTTTATCGAGGAGTTGTCTTGTTGGTCGAGACAGGACATCTAAATGTGAACTTGGCTAAATTATGTCATTTGGTTAATTAAAATAGTGTCATGTTTTAGAAAACTGGGTAAATTGGTTAGTCAATAGTTACACTTACCATAGAAATGAATCAGTGTTAAAACTCAGATTATCCCTCGGATTATCTCATCAAATTTTGTTTTTTTTTTGGTATAAAATGTTTCGTATTCCACAACCTAAATCTTTTTAAATTCATATTTTTTAAAGAAAAAATTGGAAAAAAACTCTCAAAACTAATAATCCCTCAGTTCAATTTTATTAGATTTGTTTTAGCTAAAATCTCAATGTTTCAGAAACCAGAAATATTTTATTATTTTTACATAAAATATATTACTAAATATTTATTCAGAAAAAATTACCAATAGAATAAAACAATGGAGAATACAAATAGTCATAACATAATAAATAAATGTAAATGATGCATAAAATTCTGTAAAAGTTCTTACAAAATAGAACAAATGAAAAAAAGCAAAAAAATTTATAATTTGGAACAAAGGGAGTTATACTATTTCCTCACAATAAAACAATCTGTTGAAGTTATTTTGCATTCTATTATAAATTCTTGAAGTAACTAAGCAATCACAAAACTGTTTCAGAAATTCATATTCCTTTTAATTTTGTGTCGTGTTGGTCATCAAATTAGTTTTCTTAACAAAGTTTTGAAAACGATTTATTCGTAAACACACTAACAAAAAAAAAAAGATAAAAAGTAGGAGAAAAGGAAGTGTACTAGTGTAGCGTTTGGAGTTTTTCATTACAGTCTCATGTCACGGTAACCCTCTACCTCAGAGTGAACGTTTCAGTTTTCATACAAAAGAACTCTGTAGTTTTGTAATCAGAGTCAAATTGTACAAATGGCGTCTTCAAATCGAATCTATGATTTCTTCTTTTCAGCTGTTGTTGTTGTTGTTGTTGTTGTCAGAAGAATGATATTATCTCACAAGTTGGTGACAGAGGAAGAACTCTGAAGCTGCCTCTTGACAAGATTTGTGTAGATTCCATTAAGGCTGAGAAGCTCATCATGAGTGCCTTTCTCAGCAACTTCACCATCTGATATTACCGCCACACAGTCTGCAGTCTTAACCGTCGATAGCCTATGAGCTATCACCAACACCGTTCTTCCTGCCATTAACGAATCCATAGCATCCTGCAAACAGAGTCAGCACATTAGGATATGAGTAAATTGTTTTTGATTTTTAGTCTTTTTGAGTTTTGATTTTAAAGTTCTGTTTATTACCTGAACAAGATATTCACTTTCTGCGTCGAGTGCACTTGTGGCTTCATCAAGGAGCAAAACACTCGGGTTTGTAAGAAGCGCCCTTGCGATTGCAATCCTTTGTTTCTGTCCTCCTGAGAGCCGTATACCGCGTTCTCCAACAACGGTTTTATACTTATCCGGGAACGCTTCAATGAACTCGTGTGCATTCGCCATTTTCTGTCACAACGTTTCATTTTGATCCCAATCAGAATGCGTGTTCAATCCCTTACTTACGATGAATCTAGTGTTGATCAGTTTTGGTTTAGGTTCGGGATGGGTTCCTAATCAGATGTACCCTTTCTTCAGAGAAAGCTAAGTTTCAGTTTTCTAGTCTAGTTCGGTTTTTGGATCGGTTTCAGTTCAGTTTATCCCTATGTGCCAATGACCACAACAAAAATGGAGAAAGAAAGAGACTTGTAATGTGCTTACCGCTGCATTTTCAACATCGGAAAGACTAGCTTCACCGTCAAATCCATATGCAATGTTCTCTTCCACTGAACAGTTGAAAAGAATTGGTTCCTGGCTTACAATGCTAATCTGAAATAAACACAATCCGGGATAAGATAAAGTCACAATTTGGGTTCTACCAAATATGCAAAAACATGAAGTATTCATGAAAAGGAATTGTTTTACCTGTTTGTGAAGGTACTGATGGGATATTTCCATCAAAGAAACTCCATTAAACAAAATCTTTCCCTTGAGAGGATCATAGAATCTCTCAATCAAATTTGCTATGGTCGTCTGCACATAGCAAATGAACAAGATATGAAAAACATTCAATGGACCTTGCAAGGAGTTGCTCTCATTATGATGGAGCCTAATCCGGGTCATAAACAAACAAAAATTTGTACAGTCTGAACTTACTTTTCCTCCACCACTTGGTCCTACAAGTGCAACTTTTGAACCTGGTGTTAACCTCAACGATATTCCCTGCAAATTTCAGGTGTTTCAGCAACGGCTAAATTGTATCCAGCTTCACGAATTCGGTTATCATCCTAATAAAATTGCAGTTACAGTTCAAGAATCTAGAGTCAAGAAAATTACAAAGACACCAAGCCTATATTTGTTTTACCAAAATTTCAATCATACTAATTTTTAGATGCTTATATATTGAAGGATATACGTTTCCTATGATAACGTTATGATCTAAACTATAATATATATATATAAAGTACAAACGAGAGTGTTACCTTGAGTATCATATGACTAGGGCGAGAAGGATAAGCAAACCAGACATCATCTATTTCCACATCTCCATCAGGATTACTGAAACCATTACAACCCCGAGATATAAAACTCAAACTGTTCTTATGATATAGAAACTTAGTTTGAGAATATGAGAGGAAATCTCACCCAACTGGACACTTATCTCCTGAATCTGCCATGCTCGAAACACGGTCCAAGATCTGAAATACCCGTCTACTAGCACCTGCAGCTTTCATTGCAGTCGTGTACAAACTCGACAAAGAAGATACCGATGAACCAACTGCCAAACACTATCTTAGTTTAATACGATAATTCTTTTTAAAAATTCCAGATGAAGAAACACAAACGCAAATGAAACCTGTGAGGCTATAAAGAATGAAGGAAGTGAGTGCTCCAACGGTCATGGAACCATATATTGTCAAGTATGCTCCATAACTAACAACTGTAATCACAGATAATGTGAAAGCTGCGTTTAGTCCACCGAAGAACAACCCAACAAGTACCTAAGTCAGCCCAAAAAAGATATATCCTCTCAAAGACACATCACCATCAAAAAGTTAAATTTTATGAGATGGTTTTGTCCACATAAACTTACAGCTTGTTTGAGTCCTAGCTTCAGAGTCTCATCGACTTTCTCGGAATATTGTGATACCATATAACTTTCTTTCGCAAAAGATCTAACAGTTCGGATTGCACCAAAAGATTCCTAGATAGTAAATTTTGCTCCAATCAATCTAAAATAATGAACTGAGAAAATGAACATTGATAAGCACTGCATGAAAAAGGCAGAGTTAAAACCTCAGCAATTGATGCAGCAACAGCAGCTGCAGCTTGAGTTGTGTGTGAAAGTTCACGGAGATAGCGGCCGAACTGTTTCACAGCAACTGAAATTACCGGAACTACTACTAGTGCCAACACTAAAAGCGTGATTGATGAACATGAAGATAGAGTCAGTTTGTATATTCCTTCCATTAGGAACAAATCTGAAATAAAAAAGATATGAGACGCTTCATACATGTTAATTTCCAAGATGATGTAAACATGAAACCAACTCCAATAAGTGCAGTTGTTACATTCCGAAGAGCTTCAGAAAGATTTGTCGTAGCAGCGTTTTTTATGATTTGGGTGTCTTCAGATAATCTACTTAAGAGTTCTCCGGTTTTTGTGACATCATAAAACGCTATTTCCTGTTAACACAGAACAACAAAAACCTTTTCTCAGTTTCCTGTCTGTCAAGTTAGTTCATTAGACATTAAAAGTCACAAACAACGCATGAAAGACTAACTAAAAGAATAAAGGATAAAGCAAATCATGAGAATCTTGGAAAATGTTTTACCTGATGCATTAGGTGTTTAAACAAATCTTTTCTCAGTCGAGCCACAACTCTTTCACTGGCAGAGTTAAACAGCCAGGAGCGCAAAGCCGTGCATAACGATCTAAAGAAACCCAGATATAAATAAAGAAGTAATGAGTTAGACAAAGCCAAAACACTAAAGATCAAGCAAGGACTAATTTAAAAATTTTGGAGATGTAAATTACCCAATTACAACGATAAGCAAAATAATTACTACGGAGTTTCTAACAGCAATCAAGGATTCTGTTTGCTGCTCAGGCGTCTTGACATCTCTGGATACAATGTCTATAATCATCCCACCAAACTTTGGCTGCATAACATTAAAAAAATTCCAGCTTACTTTCTAATATGAAATATGAATCCATATAATAAGACTATTCCAGTTTATAGATAAATAAAATAAAATAGATACGAAGTTGAAGATCAAGAGATGAGACATACAACGAGGAGATTAGTAGTTGAACCTATCAACAAAGCAATGGTACCAATCACTAGCTTTCCCGCATCGGGCTTCGCCTGCAACCATAATATTAGAGTATTAGTGTATCTTTACATAAGATTGCTATACACTTTGCTAAAAAAGAATCACTCACCAACGCAAATACTCTGCCAAATCCAACATTTGCTGCCTGTAAAAATCAAAATAAGATACTATCACTACTATACATGAAAAGTTTCTGTAAAAACATCACAAACGAATACCTCAACAACACCATGCTCAAGATCATTTTGACCATTTTCGCTTCCATTCTCTTTCGGTTTATCCTGCATACGATTGCCATGTAAACATACTAAAAGTTAGAACTTTTTAAACAGGGCTTTTCCTGAAACCTGAGAACTCATAATTTGGCAAAACCAAAATCAAGAATCAAACTTTAGGAAACTTTCTTCCATTGGAACCAATCGTTCCAATCAAATACTAACCACACTCTTGGAACTGAACTTGTAATTTCAATATACATGACATTGAAAATAGAACCCGTCACCACAACTTTTCTAATAACAGTGAACAAATCATAAACTTTCTGATAAATTGCCTCGAGTTCCATAAACTAGTTGATGAAAGGTCGAAACTTTACATCGATAACACAGAAACAAGAATCATCAGACATGAGAGTGAGAGACAAAAAAGTTTAAAGGAACAGACCTGATTCTGCAACAGAGGATCTCTGTAGCTACTACCACTACCATAACCTTTACTTGACCCACCAGACAACAGTTTCTTGTTGCCCATCTGAAACGATTAAAGAAGTCTCAACCTTTGAATTTGGGTTTCGACAGAGAAAACTTTTAAGGATCCTAATATTTTTCTAAGCCATGGAAAAAATCGAATTGGTGTTTTTGTTCTCTCCACAATTTTGTTTCTTCTTCCTCTGTAATTTTGGGAATACAGAATAAATGTCGTGAGAGAAACTTTTTGTTAAATGAAATCTAATTTAATGTCGAAGGTCAAGACTTTAGTTTGGTGATCGCATAAACCATTACGTTTTCTATATATATTTTTTTTTCATCAAAAACAAATTTTATTAGTCATGAATAATGTTACAGAGTCGGTGATAAAGGAGGAACGATCTACAAAGCCTCTATTTGGCAAAAAAGAAGCTACAAAACCCCTAACAATATTTCATTTAACAAAAACAATTTATTTAAATTCGTAATAGGAGGAAAAGTCCTTAAACCCTACAAAATAAAGAAAATTACAGATCCAACCAAAGAATTCGACCCAAACCCGAACAAATATTGGATACCCACTTTTCTTTAGTTACCCTAATTTGAAAAGTAAAAATAGATCTGTAAAAAAAAAAAAACCAAACTCCGACGACCGTCTCTTCCGTCTCTTCTCCTTCTTCTCTCTTCGTCTTCGTCGCTTCGTCGTCGGAGATCTTAGTCGTCTCTTCTCCTTCTTCTCTCTTCGTCTTCGTCACCTCGCCGTTCGTCTCTCCTTCGTCTTTGCTCTCTCCTTTTGTATCTCTCTTTGTCGCCTCGCCGTCGGAGGTCGTCGCTCGTCCTAGCTCGTCGCTGGCCGCCGGAGCTCGTCCTCATCTCCAACTCGTCGACAGTCTTCTTATTGGTAAGTTCTCTTCCTCTTTGACATTTTCTGGTTCCTCCTCCTCCCGTTGAAACAAACTCGTCGATACTCTTCTGAAACTCGTCCTCATATGTAGAGTTTCCTAGGATTGGAATTGAAATTTAATTTGGAATTGGAATTATTCATTGAAACTGGAATTTAAGTTCGCTCTAGGGATTGGAATTCAAATCGGTTTTGGAATTGAAATTGGAATTGGCTTGTTGTTTGTGTGTGAGTAAATCTGATTGAGTTTCATATTGTTATTGATTTTGTTGATGTTCTCTCGTTGGTGATGCCTCGTGTAAGAGCCGGACGTGGGGTTTATGAGTCAACAACTACTAAGGCTTAAGCTAAAAATGCTGAGATAGATGCAACTCCGGAGACTGAACTTGGAGAAGAAACAGAAGCTGAGACACAGAAGGAATTGAGTTCATGTGAAGAAGCTGGTCATGTACGGTTGGAGAATGGGAAGAACTTGTTATAAAATTAGAAAGTGTACTCTTAAAATAACTAAGTAAGGTTTTTAGTTTTAGTACAATAGTAGACAACTAGAACATCTTTGTAACTTCCTGTGTTTGAAAATAAAGTATTTAGATGATAATGGTGATCGTGAAGAACATGATGATGGAGAAGAGGATTGTGAGGATGGTGAGGAGGATGGTGAGGATGGTGAGGAGGATGGTGAGGATGGTGAGGAGGATGGTGAGGAGGATGGTGAGGATGGTGAGGATGGTGAGGAGGATATTGAGGAATCTGGGGAGGAAGAGGTTGAAGAATCTGGTGAGGAAGAGGATGAAGAATCTGGTGAGGAAGAGGATGAGGAATCTGGTGAGGGCAGTGATAAGAATGAGGATGAAGCTAGTGATGAGGATGATGATTCCCATGCATTGCCTCCGGAGAAGATGTACTTTGGTCCAAGTGAGTACACGAAAAGTTGTAGGATAGGAACTAGGTGTAGTGTGACGCAGACAGTGGAGTACATAGAGACGTTTGAGACAGAAGTCAGTTGGTTTAGGAAACATGCTCAGTTCAAGCACATATTTCACATGCCTAAGGAGCCAAACCACATGACTCAAGGCATGTGGATGCTTTTGCTGAGGACAACATGTACAAAGATGGTTAGAGAGGCTTGGTTTGTGGTAAATGGAGTGCCCATTAGGTATTCGTTGAGAGAACACGCACTTTTAACCGGGTTGCACTGCCATGAGTATCCCAAAAACTAGAAGAAGTTGGGTGATCTGAAGTTTGTAAAGAGGATCTGTAAAAGGGATGGAAAAATTAGAATAAAAGATGTGGAAGAGAAGCTGAAGGGAATGAGGAAGGGGAATATAGACATAAAGAAGGTAGTGAAAGCAGATTCTAAGGGTGATGGCTACATTGAGGAATTTCAGCTTAGTGTTGTAGACGATTTGAATGCTTGTGAGAGATTTCCTTGGGGGCGTTACTCTTTTGAGGAGTGCATGAAAGGACTAAGAAGGGTGGCTAGGAACATGAAAGGCTCTGTTAAACCAAAAGCGCAACCAACATTTTGTGGATTCATTGTTCCTTTGGAGGTAATTCTATTTCTTTCAATTCTGTGCATTTAAGTTTCTTATGTATACAATATTAACATATGATTTTGTTACATATGATGTAGATTCTTGCATTTGAGTGTATTCTACACCTTGGAAAAAAATTTAGAGAAGTTGCACCCGCTGCGAAAGATTGTCCAAGGATGTGCAAACACAAGTTCATTGATGCTTCCATGAAAGGTTATCGATTGGAAGAAATTAATTTGGCGCTTGGGAACATTACGGTTGGATTTTCTGAACTTTTGAAATTTTTCAGAAATGTGTATATATTTTGTGTTTGTATCTAAGGTAAAGATATTTGGATGCACAGGATATTACCAGCATCTTGCTTCCAGACAGATCAGAGAAGTCTCTTATGGCACGTTGTGTAAAAGATGATGATGTTGATGAAGGGATTGGTGCCATTGATCCCATTGTTTCTAGTTGGAGACAAAGATTAATTGTCGAGAAGAAGAAGATTTGGTGGAGACATCTGTACGATATGGACGTGCAGTCTCGGAGTACAAGTGAGAATGTTGAACAGCTAACTGAAGCTGGAACATTAGGAACAACTGGAACCAAAGCACCTTCCACTGAAAATGTAGTCTCAGACGAAGTTTCAGCTATTATGTCCCTAAAGGAAGCGATGGAAAAGAGGTTTGAGGAAATTTTAGAGAAGATCAGTGATCTGAATGTTCGAGTACAAGCTGTTGAGATCATTGCTTCAACGAGCATGGAGCAAGAAGCAAAAAATCAAGGAGGAATGGAAACTGAGACACCTTTGGATAGTGGAGGACCAATGGATGCTCAGACACCTTTGGATAGTGGAGGACCAATGGATGCTCAGACACCTTTGGATAGTGGAGGACCAATGGTTGTTTATACTGGAGTTAGTCAGCTAGTTGCTGTTAATGGTGAGGTTATAAGTGATTATTTTGGTGAGTATGATTTTTGGATTTATTGGTTTATTTTGTTGTTTGTTTGGTGTATAGATGAGGATGAGAATGAGAAGAATGAGAAAGAGAAGAAGGAGACAGATGAGGATGAGAATGAGAAAGAGAAGAATGAGAAAAATAAGAAGAAGAAGAAGAGGGAGTTGAGTGGAAGTGTAATCGAGACGGGGAAGAAGAGAACAAGGCAACCATCGATCAAGTTAAAGACACCGTTTGTAGGGGACGTGAAGCGTCTAAAGAAGTAGGAGTTGTTTTGTGTTTATTTACCTCTTTTGGTATGTGTTATGGTTGAACTTATGAGGATTCAAAACTAGTGTTGCAGTTTTTGGTACAATTAAATCAGGTGGTACAACTAGGTATTTGTTTAAAAGGTACGACTAAGTTAACAAGTACAACTATGTTATACTTTTAAAATTAGTACAATAGGGATAACCATAAATATCTGGTACAACTGAATAGAGGGTACAACTTAAGGACAACTTTCTATCTGGTACAACTTATAAAAACTGGTACAACTTAATAACTTCGATCAACTTAATAGATGGGACAAGTCCAATATCTGGTACAACTTACAACTTAATAACTGGTACAGGTACAATACTACCATTTAGAAAGCAAATCCTTTAGCCTATCAATTTCGCTTTCTTTCTTAACTAATCGCTCCTTAAGATCATCAATTTCTTCACGCATTAGACGCATGTTTTGACGAATTGACTCCAATGCTGGATTAGAACCACCTCCATATCTGAAAGCGCGAACGATAGATTCATTTTGCTCTGCCATTCTCCTCTTTAACCATGAGAGCTCCTGATCTACCGCATCATCCCACCACTTAGTAAGGTGCACTTCACCATTCTTAAAACAACCAAACAAGAAATGTATTCAATATTACTTGATTGATTGGACATATCACAATTTTAGGGTTCTCAAATTTACCTGATTCATTGGACATTTCAAAAATTTTCTTCCTTTATTCCTCTCATCTGTACACGCTTCAACTATCAGAAATGCACCACACCAACAATTTGTCGGTTTACCATAGTCACCATCTGCTTCAGCCCAGCTATTATCTTCTATCGGTGCCTCTTCAGATGATGAACTTTGTGAATAACTGATTGGCATTATGACTGCTCAAATAAAAAACCATAATCAAAACACCAACAAAATCATTGTAAATTTCCACAATTAAAACTTGGAAGATCTACACTTACTTTCGTTGATTTGGAGTATGTCGTCTCGTCTTCTCTTCCTTTTTCTCTGCGCCGCTGCTCCTCTTTCCGTCTCTTTCCTCTTCTTTTTAAAAACCCTAGATCTACGATAGAGAAGCAAAAAGGAGGAGTTATATATGTATTATAATAAATAAATAAAATTTCAAATAGTGCAGAAAGAAATATATTTTATTATAGTATGAACACGTTCTAGTGGGGCCTGGTAGATAAATAAAAAACGCACATAGTTGGTCTTAATTGTTCAGTTGTACTTGAATCAACAAAGTTGTATTTTACAGATATTCTTATATAATCAGTTGGACAAACAACAAAAATTTACTTTTGTAGTTGGTCTAAAGAGATTACACAATTAATTATCATTTAAATAGTTTTCATAGAGAAAATATAACCAAACCATACATTTCGTATTTTTTCCATCATAATAGGTGATCACATAGTAAATGTTCCTTAAACTATAACAAGTTGTTTTATGTGAAACAATGATTCCACCATACATATTTTTATATTGAATGTAAATTGTTTAGTGTACATAGTTAAATTGTTTTCCTCATTTGATTTATGTATCTACACTCTATTTTATATACAAATACAAATCGGTATACATATCACAAACAGTTGAACCCAGTGGAACTGGTTGTCTGATTTTAAATACAACTGAAATACGTATACATATATAGTAATAGTTGAACATAGTGGAACTTGGTTGTCTGATTAAAATACTACTGAAACACAAGTACATATATAGTAATAGTTGAACCCAGTGGAACTGGTTGTCTGATTAAATATCCAACTGAAATACGCATACAGATATAGTAATAGTTGAACCCAGTGGAACTGGTTGTCTGATTTCAAATACAACTTAAATAAGCTAAGAGCAATAAACAAACAAATCTCCAAGTCAAGTCATAGGCTCAGGAACTTCAGACTGCAACCACTTCTCCAAGTTAATTCCAGGCTGAGACTTGTTGTTTTTCTTTCTCTTTCGACGTCGTTCTCCCGTGTTTCTTGATTTCTTCCCACATTTTTTGTGTACTCTGGCGGTAAGGCAAATAATTCGAGAAGATCAGCAGGAATAGTCCATTTTTCCTCGTGCGACACTACATAGATCGTCCTGCAATACGCAATTGCCCATGTCTCAATCAAGTAATAAACTGAGCAAAGATCAGCGAGTTGGATATTAGATGTTCTTCCTTCATTCTGTTTCATTTTCATAGCTGCAGCTATAGCATGAACACACGGATACTTGTCTATATCAAAACATAAACAAGAACAAGTTTTACTTTTCAAATCCACCAAATAAGTATTCCCATCACCACATCCAGTAACTTTGTACTCTAGCATATAGCTGTTCAGTTCAACGACCGTTAAAAGCTTAGCACTTGCACATCGTGCATGCAACAGATTCTCTACAAAGGGCACCACTTTCTTTCCTGCTGGTGCACCAACAGATTCTTTCCTATATTTGTTATACCATTTTGAAAATTTCTCAATGATGGCATCAATCATAGGTAATAGATGGTACTTCCTCGCTTTCCTAAACACACTATTCATAGATTATGCGGAGTTGCTAGTGTCTATATTGTACTTATCTCCTTCACAATGGCACCTTGCCCACTTCTCCAACCCTATCTTCTCATCCAAATAGACACCAGCTGTAGGAAACCTTGTTTTAAAATCAGCATACGCTATGTTGAACTGACTTTTAGTATAAATATGAGCGCATTCCCTGAATTTTTCTGCAGCTAAATCCTTGTCTTTCTTCACTTTCACTCTGATGTTTTGAGATAAATGCCATATACAATGCGCATGAACTGCTTTAGGATACACTTCCAAGACTGCCTTGATGATGCTTCTATGTCTGTCGCTTATAAAAACTAAACCAGGTACATCCGGTATTGCAGTTTTCAGCCTTTCAAAAAACCACCTCCAACTAGCATGATTCTCACTATCAATCACACCAAAGGCAATTGGATAGTGGTGATGATTTGGATCCTGAGCTGTTGCAAAAACTAGCATACCTCCATACACAGTCTTAAGGAAAGTTGCATCAATAACAATTACTTTCCTCATTGCCCTAAACCCTTCAACACTCGCTCCTAAAGCAATGAATAAGAACTTGAACCTTTTATCTTCATCTAATTCCACACTTGTTATTGTCCCAGGATTGACAACTTTTAACATGTGTAGATAAGAAAACAAAAGCTTGTAGCTTGTTTCAGGACTCCCCCTCACATCCTTAACATGTTGTTTTTTCCCTCTTAAGGCAGTGGAGTAGGAACAACTTAAACCAAGTCTTCCTTGAACAATACTCATGATGTTTTTTGGAGCCGGCGTATCAAATTGACATGGATAGTCTTCATGCAAAACTGATGCTACTAGCCGTGGTGTTCCTCTCTGTCTAGTATAACTTGTACTCTGAACAGACCGCGAGCATTTATGCATATTCCTGTATACTCTGACACACCAAAAATCAGATTTCTGAATTTTTGCAACTCGCAAGTACCAGTCACAACCAGTTGAAGCTTGACTACATTTAACCATAAGACGCATCGGATCCGACTTAACTGTTTTCACATTAAAACAATACTTATTCGAAGCTTTGTTAATCAAATCCCACACTGCCTCCTTAGAACTAAATTCTTGATCAACTTCAATTCCCATTCCATCTTCCCATTCTGTAATAAACTGACTTTCTCTACTTAAAGGAAGTGGAAGCTCAACATCATCACGCAAAACATCATCACGCACATCATCCAAACCCTCATCCATCGGGCTATCCACATCTGCAGGTGATACACGTTCAATAGCAACATATTTTTCAGATATAATTGTTTCATTCTCTATAACCTCTTCAATGATCGGCTCTTGTTGCTGTTTTGATGTTTCCCCCTCTCTATAAATAGTAAGCATTCCTGCATTACATATATCATAATTCACACCAACTGAACTTCGTCGTTCCACTGCTCTTGATACTTCCTCAACGAGTTTCTCATTGTTTTCAGAAACATTGCATAAATCAACATGTAAAACTGGTTTAAGTCCCTCTGTATCCAATGATGTTAGGAATACTAAAACATCAGCATCATTTACTATATATGCCTCTCTCCGAGTTTTAGATAGACTGTAACTTATTTTAAGCTTCAACCTGGCTCCATCTAACTCAACCTTGTTGAAAATCTCATCTACTAACATCGAATAAGTAATCTTCTCTAAAGATGAGGACTTAAATCCAATAGCATACATGCAACTACTGTAAATCCACTCATGCTCTTCTGAATAGTACCCTCCATATTCAAACTGAACGTTCGTGTGGATGCTCTTCATCTTGTCCTAAAAAAATAACAAAATCAGACATCAATATTAAACATCCGCACACAGTTATACCGTCTGTACCAGTGGACCTAACTATATCTGCTGTTCCAATTGTCCTAACTATATCTGTTGTACCATTTGTCCGAACTATTTATGTTGTACCAATTGTTCCATTATCTCACCGTCTGCAACTTTTCCAAAACCCTAATCTAATACTTATCGATCATACACTCTATTAATTACCAATGCAAATACATAATCGACTAATTAAACATGAATACTAGCCAAGACAGACATACCCAAACACCCAATCTTTACCAAAACCCTAGTCTAATCCTTATCATTCATACATTCTATTAATTACCAATGCAATTACATAATCGAGTAATTAAACATGAATACTAACCAAGATGGACATACCCAAACACCCAATATTCGTATTCAATTTGAAGCTCAATCACTTACCTCAATTACAAATTGCAACGAAGATATCGTGAGTCAAAGAGAACTGCAACGAATAGGCCTTGACAAGGCACGCTTCTCGTCGTTGCAATGTTACTCTTCTTTGGAAAGACGCCGTATCAAACGGAATCGCCGGAAATTTTAGTCGACAGAGGAGGAGGAGGAGAGGAGGAGGAAAAGAGAGTGAGGAGGTGAGAGAGGGAGGTGAACCCGATAAAAGAGAAGAGAGAGGGAAAAGGAAAAACAAAATTAATTCTTTTACAAAATTGTTTTTGTTTTTGATTTTGTTTTTTAATTTTTTTTAATTTATTCGTTAAGGTTATTTTGGGCAATTCAATAATACTCTACTTAAAAAGGGCAAGCAGATTATAAAGGGGTGCGTCAGATTTTTACTTTGCCAAATGGGGGCTTTGTGGGCATTGTTCCGTGATAAAGCCAAACAGGTTGGTTTACAAAACTAGTATCCGAAATGAAATCCGCATCAAAATGGTTAACGACATCAGCTAGCTCATGCGCAGCATTATTACAAGTTCGAGGCACATAAGAAAAAATAGCGAAACTAAATTTATACTTTTTCTATTTTTAACGACTTTTTTAGTTTGTTTTTTTTTGTTCAAAACGCACTAGTTGTATATATATTATTATTTAACGTAGTTCAATCTAGATTTAATTGTATGAAAAATGAGAAAATTCCCTGAAAAACATGAAATATAATTAAAATTTTAACAAATTTTTTTATAATATAATAAAATATAAAATAGGATCGTTGTTATGTTATGAAATTATTTAACGTAGTTCAATATAATAAAACATAAAAATAAAATATAAATTATTATAAAAATTGTAGGTTTTAATAATTATTGTTATGAAATTATTTAACGTAGTTCAATCTAGATTTAATTTTAGATTTTTGGTTCAATCTATTATAATTAATTTTTATAATAAATCAGGAGTATTATATTTTCTATATTTTATAAAAACTTTATTCTTTAATTTTTACAATTTTGTTTATCCGATCAACAAAACCTACATGAATTTTCATATCAATAATTATCACCAAGTCATTTCATCCTCTATTTCCTCGCCATAAGAAAGTGAAGAAGAGTCATGAACAACTTCGGTGGAGATATGCATAGAAGGCTTAGGTGGGACGTCAAGCACATCGAGACTTCCTTCTATCATTTCAACAACTTTGTTCATCGGTGGACGATCTGATGGGCATGGTTGAATACATCAGAGACCTACCAAAATCATCTTCTTTGAGATCTCTTTTTCCTCTTTGGCTATTTCATCATAAAATATCCATGTTTGTTCTCCATCTTCAAGATCCTTATAGATCCAATCTGGAAAGTACGTCGAACTAGCAACGGGATCAATAGTTTCTACAACTCTTTTGTTCCTTGCTCCAATCATCTCGAGGACCAACATTCCATAGCTATACACATCAGACTTATGCGAGACTCTGCCATACATTCTTGAGAACACCTCAGGTGCAATGTAACCTATAGTTCCTCTTGCATCAATCAGCGACAAAATGCTTTCTCTTTTTTCGCAAAGCTTAGCGAGTCCAAAGTCTGAAACTTTAGGACAAAGATTGCCGTCTATAAGAATATTCTGAGGTTTAATGTCGAAATGCACAATTCTTGTTTTGCAGCCATAATGTAAGTATTCCAGTCCTCGAGCGACGCCCAACGCGATTCCATATAATGTCGTAACATCTTGAGTCAATGACTTGTTTCTAGACATAAACTGATCGAGAGACCCATTCTCCAAAAACTCATACACAATCGCTCTTCTAGATCCTTCATAGCAGAAACCAAGAAGAGAAACAATGTTTACATGAGATGTCTGGCTCATGCTTGCGACTTCATTGATGAAATCCTCACCACTTCCCTTCAAATCTTTCAAGACCTTCACTGCAACCTTACGACCATTACAAAGACTTCCTCCATACACGGTTCCAAATCCTCCTTTCCCAATTATGTAAGAAAAAGACTTTGTAATTTTCTTTAGTTCTGCATAAGTGTACATATTCAGTAGCTTCTTGTACATGACGACACTAATTTCCTTTTTACTCTTCCTCTTCATATGACGTATCGACAATATGAGAACAACAATAAAAGCCACTAGCCCAATTGCAGAACCAACGACTATGAAGATAATCATCGAAACATGTGACTTACCTTTCATCTGCAGCGGTAAATAGTTTGGTGTTAAGTTGGATGATAATGGAGGATTTGGATTAGGTCCGGCGAGATTACCGTTTGAGTTGTTAAGCTTGAGAATCTCTACACCATTCAGAATGGCATCATAATATGTTGGATTATCGACCTTATAAGGATACAAGTCGAGTCGTAAGTCAGGTCTTGGCCCACTTTCAGAACCAACATATACTTGGAAATCAAGATACATCGGAATCCGAGAACCACCGCTCAACCAAATCACGTCCATCTCTTTCTTAGCAATCTGATCCCCTATGAAGATGGTGAAGACGCGTTGGTCCGGTTTGTTCACTTCGGGTAATGTCTCGCAGAAATGAAGCCTCACAAGGTAACTAAACTCGGCGTCGACTGTAAAAAACCACGTCATGTTGAAATTCAGGTTTAGCTCAGGATACTCGGCGTTCCCCATTGAGCGAAACGTGGTGTACACATCTTCTGGGGCAACATATGCAGGAGTTTTCTCCGTGTAGTTGATCATCACATTTGATATGTCCGGAATAACTCCAGAATTACCGAGTAGGTACTCATCATCAGAAAGCCACCGCCTAAACATTCCCGAATCTTCGTCCTCGCCCACCATTTGTCCACCTACGTTTAACCGGTGAACCGTCTCGAAAGCCGTGGAGTTGTCTATCTCCAAGTCAAATTCCCTGCCAATGTTTGTAATCTTGTCGTCAAATCCTCCCTTTGAGTAAAAACGGTCAGGCATGGAGACTATCTCGATACCGTTAACAAAAGCTAACGAATTTGGAGACGGCTTAAACGTGAGATTTAACCCGGAGAGGTGAATTGGAACGATAAACTCTTTGATTAAAGGTGACTCTCTTTTAGAAGCTTTTACCGTTAAATCAGCGCTGAAGTTTCGCAGGAGAGTGAAACCGTTTACGCTGACAGAGAAGAAAAAACTGATGGGGACAAAGTCGGATCCGTATCGGGTCGGGTAAAAGTATAACCGGATAAATTGTAGAAAAGTGTAGGTGAACTCTGATCGGAAAATTCGAGCTTTCATGTAAGGTTTCAGAGTAACCCCTGAGTCTTGGTATGCAGCTTCTGAAGAGAACGACGCGTTGACTAAATTCGACGACAGGAGTTTCCAATCTTCTGCAGTCCATTTCCGACCATTGTCATCCATGTTGTCGGAAGTATCGCCGCAGTTGATGAGAAAGACATCTGTGGGCTTGTATGCCGCCTTAGCTCCTCCTCCTCCAGCTGTGACGGAGAGGAGAATAGAGAGAACGAGCAAAACATAACAGTTCATCGAGATTTTTTTTTTGGTTTTCTAAGTTAATGGATGGATAAAAAGATAAGAGATGACACAGATGAGTGTGTATAACTGAAGTTGAAGTCATAATGGTTAGTGAGTCTATGGGTCAACCATTAACAGACAAAGCAAAACTAAGAAGTTTCTAACAAAGAACACAGAACAAAAAAAAAGTTTCTATCAATGAAAACAAAGGAATAGACTGTAAGATCAAAGTAAGGACATTGGAACCATAGATTTTGATATTTTGACAAGTTATTCGTTTTTATCCGATGCATACACTTCTGATTTTTAATAAATCTAGCCGTTACGTATACGTTGTTGAAATTTCTATACAAAGCTTATAATATATATATATATATATATATATATATATATATATTTTTTTCCTTTGTCACAATTTGATAAAGATAAATACTGAAAAGTCTTCAGCTCCAACCAGTGGTCCTCTTTTGTTTTTTTTTTTTGTTTACAAATTTTGATAAGTCTAGAATCTGTGTTGTTAGCTCTAAAGCTAATTTTGGTCACTCTTGGAAGCCAAAGAGAATTTTGCTCACAAGAACAAGACAAGAAAACAAGTGTATTCATATTGATTTCATGTTTATAAATGATATACATAATTCGTTTATAAACACATGCCAATGTCTTGGACTCCAAGGAGCCATTTTGAATACATCATGAAGACGAAAAATTGAGGGATGAAGCATATATAGCTTTCTAATTTAAGAGTTACGATGTTCAAAGATCTGAGGGTTAATTTTTGTGCCGTTTATTTCTTCCTTTTTAATATCTTTGATGACTAACCTATTGTGTAATTCAATCAAAGTGTTTAGAGTTTTTGAGTTTTGTTACAAATATGTTGTTTAGAATCTTGATTTTATTTAGTTGATATTATAATATCTTTGATCACTAACCTTATATAGTCTCGAGAGTTGTTATTAAAGAATCAGAAAAGAGTGTTTACATTGTTCCTTATCTCTTACAACTCTTTTTATCCAATAAAATATAAAATTTCACGCTAAATATTTGCAGAATCAAAGGTTTTAGTTTTTATTCAGCTTCAACGTAATCAGAGAGCGAAGAAGATTCAGCAATAAGTACAGTAGAAATATGCATAGAAGGCTTAAGGGGGACTTCAATAGCATCAACACTTCCTTCCATCATCTTGACGACTCTTCATCTTCTTCACAATCTTTATTTCATCACCAAATATCTATGTTTTTTCTCCATCTTCTCTAGATCACAAGTATAGTATTTAAGAGAACACTTAAAGATTTATAAAGAATTAACTCTCTTTATTGCTTAAGAAACTTACTCAAAACTTAAGCTCACAATCTCTCAAAGTCTCACACATTATGCCATGACTTGACATCTATATTTATATGAAAACCTATTCCTAATCCTATTAGAAATATATACACTTAGATAACTCCTAGAGTATATGACTCTTATTTCTAACTAAACCATTGCTCGATTTAGGACTAGGAAAGCTTCCATCCCAAGTTATCTCTTCAAGCTTAACTCAACATCTTCAAGATCCTTAAAGATCCAATCTGGAAAGTAAGTCGAACTAGCTGCAGAATCAATGGTTTCTGCTCCAATCATCTCGAGGACCAACATTCCATAGCTATACACATCAGACTTATGCGAGACTCTGCCGTACATTCTTGAAAACACCTCAGGTGCAATGTAACCTATATTTCCTCTTGCATTTATTAGTGACACAATGCTTTCTCTTTTCTCACAAAGCTTAGCAAGCCCAAAGTCTGAGACTTTAGGACAAAGATTACCATCTAACAATATATTATGAGGTTTAATGTCGAAATGTACAATTCATGTTTTACATCTATAGTGCAAGTATTCCGACCCCCTAGCAATGCCTAGCGCAATTCCATATAGTGTTTTCACATCTACCGATAGCTACTCTTTTCTAGACATAAACTGATCCAGAGACCTATTCTCCAAAAATTCAGACGCAGTCTCTTTCAGATCCTTCATGGCAAAAACCGAGCAGATAAACAATGTTTATATGAAACGTTTGACTCATGCTAGTGACTTCATTGATGAAATATTCACCAGTTCCATTCAAATCCTTCAAGAACTTTACTGCAACCTTTTTAGCATTAGAAAGGTTTCCTCCATAAACAGTTCCAAATCCTCCTTTCCCAACGGTGTATGAAAATGACTTTGTGATTTTCTTCAATTCTGTATACTTGTAATGTTTTAGCAATAGCTTGAACATGACAGCACTATTTCTCTTCCTTCTCCTCCTCTTCATCTGGTACATCGGCAATATGACAATAACAGACAATAGAAGTTTCGATCCCTATTGCAGAACCAACGACGACTATGACAATTATCACGATAATTAAAATCCTGTTTTCTCAAATTAGAATATTCCATACCAAAATTATGCTGCACTGTTTAGTTATAGCAATTGAATAACTCGATTAGTTAATCGTATCTCCAACAATTACTAAAGAATATTTTCTAATTGATAGCAACTAATTACTAGGGGATTTTCGAAATTTAGGCAACATTGTTTAGATTTAGCAATAGAATCAAATGACAATTAAAAGTGATGTCAAATGACAATCAAATGACAATTAAAAAAATATTAATAACAATTATTATTCTCCTTTCATCTTAATTTGATCTTATTTTTAATTTATGATATTCAAATATATAATACGAATGTATAATAAAAATTTAACATTTTTTTACATATGTTGCAATTTGAAATTTTCAAAGCGGACATATATTACTCGATTGACAAAAATAAAGTGTATGCACAACGTCCCACATCGGCTAAAATATTTTTGGCAATAGTTCAGATCATTATAAATAAGACCAACATGCTTCGAACTACGATGAACAATAAACTTGATTTATCATGCATCCAAATTTAAAAGTTTTATTTGGTATAAACCGGTTTTAAGTTTGAACAAATTAAATTTTTATAAAAGCTTCAAAATATCATAATAGTTAAATTTTAAAATGTATAAAATATTATAAATATTAAAAAAAATTCAATATTATAAATATTAACTGATAATTTTGCAACGGGTCAGAACATATATTAAAATTATTGATAATTTTGCAACGGGTCAGATTATATTACACACCACTTAAGTTTTACAACCAAATACTTTGTAATACCAAATCTTATATAAATATGATTTCAAATCATATAGAAAATTTATTCACTTTTAGTGAACACTTATTATTAAAAGATATATTAGTTATGTACCCACCAAAATTTAAACTAGGGGGAATTTCAAAAATACCCCATTTTCAAACTTTATCAAAAACCCCACTAAAAATGTTGAAATTTATCCAAATATGTGTGTAAGCTTATAAATATATACACAAATTACCTTTATATGTGTATAAAACTTTATATACCTTTCATAAATAGCGTAAAAATAAATTATAAAAACCTTATAAAAACCGTATAAACCCTTTTAAAAACCTTTTAAAGACCTTATAAAACTTATAAAAACGATTTAAAACTATTTAAAACATTTTAAAATATTTGTATCGAATCTCTCAGTAGTAGTTATTATATAGAAGTACCTTATAAACTATATAAAACTTTATAATTTTTTATATTTTAAAGGGGGTATTTTTGAAAATGGATAGATAAAGGGGGTATTTTTAAAAAGAGATACACCCAAAGGGGTACTTCTCAAAAATTCTCTTAAAACTATATGGAATTATGGATTAACGAAAACAGAATAATTACCCTCATTCCCAATTGCAACTATTTAATCAATAATATTTATTTATCATGAAAAATTATCAATACAACTAGAAAAATTTCTCCCTAAGAAAATGTTTTCGTTAATAAAAAAAAACAAGTCGAAAGAAACTTTTCCCCCGCGCTATAGCGCGGGTCCGACGCAACCTATATAACCAATTATCCACCTTTCCCATTTTTAATAAACCAAAAATGGTACGATATACTAAAAGCACACAATTTTACTTATTGAAAATATATTTTTGATTGTTTGTTTAACACATCCGTCTACTTAAGCTACCGTATTTTATAAAATTTAGTGTTAACACTAAAATGTCGAATATACGTTTTAATTCAGTAGGGGAAAATCGACCACACAATTTTAATCCTCAAATTCGATCCAAGAACAAATTAATCGTGACACATTTTAGTGAAGAAAAAAAATGAAAACAAAATCAGCACTTTTCTCCGCGCTGCAGCGCGGGTCAGGACCTAGTACATTATTATAAAGAATTCTAGAATGATTATTGTAAATTTGTAATGAAGAAATTTTAATCCTAAATATGTATTTACCATTGCGTCTGTTTATAGTAACTCTTTGAGTTATTGTCATACAATAGTTCATCCTTTTAGAATATGTTTGCTTTATCCCAACCATCGAAAAAAAAAGCCTAACTATGTACTTTCAAAAATCAGATAAAATTCAATGAGAGCAACACTTGTTATCGCTGCAGCATAATCAAACATAAGTTGGAATTAACTTTAGTCGGAATTGTAGTTCGTTAAATCAGGAAAGCACCAAAACCTGTGAAGTTGTAACAAAACCCACAAGAGATGAAAGCACGAAAAGATAAAGAGAGAGTCAGAAAGAGGTCAACAACTTCAGTGAATGTAGACACACACCAATAGCCACACCCACACGTGCGTTCAATCATCACACTTCATAAGTCACATTTATTTTGATTTTATTTTAATACTCATTCCGTTTTAAATTGTATAAATTTAAATTACAAATTTAAGTGTTGTTTTAAAATTTTAGTGAAAATTTTAAATTATAGTTTCATCTCCTGTGATTTAACATATTAACCAACTAATATATACTATAAAAAAATATGGATAGTTACTTTTTTTTGGGTTTTTTTTTTTAAAAAAAAATATGGATGGTTGCCTAAGTTTACTATGAATAAAAAAAAGAAAAAATCTCGATGCCAAACATAAAAACTTTCATAAGATGGAAAAATTCGGTGATTGGTGGCGGAAGGAGTGTATAACCAATATAATCAATTGGCATTCATGAAAAATGAAAAAACCAACCGTTTTAGTATTTATTTTCATCAAATATGTATAGAAATATAAGATTTGATTGGTTGTAATTTTAAGATCTTTCTACAGCCATATTTTGGTATATATATTTTGGTATATATCTCTATATCTAAAGCAATCAAGTTTTAGAAATTTTTTGATTCCTATTTTGATTCACAGTCAAAATATAGACGGACCTGCTTTGAGTATTTTTTATGTGCTATGTTTTAAGCTGGGAAGTTTTTTTTTTTATTATTATTTTTTCCTTAAACACATAAAAATTAAGCTTTCCAAAATTTTAATTTTTACACGCAAAACATTACTGCAACAAAATTTAGAACTACAACAAAATAATATACCGTAAAAAATCTAAAATCTACAGTTAAAAATTATAAAGCTAAAACCGCAACTAATCAGGTACTTATTAGTCTGATAAAAAAAAAACTATTAGAGTAGGTCAAATCGCACTATTAACTTTTAACACAATCTACCTTTGTTTTGTTGTTACTTAACTCTTTTTTCTTTTATCTCGTCTTTTTTATTGGTGTGTTAGTGATGGTTATTATCTCGTCTTTTCTTGTAAATTTATCATTTGTAAAGATATTTCATTTATTTTTTCCATTTTCTTTGCATTTCATAAAAAATATTGTGATCACATGACAGTTAGTGAAAAAAAATGAGATACACAGAAATCTTAGTAAAACAAGATTTTATGGATCAATCATTATGTTTCATTAAAGTCACTAATTAGTAAAACCAAAAATTTTGATCGTCGTACAATTTACAACAGTATTTGAATTTATGCCATGACAAAGCGCAATACAAATGGCTTTTGAAATATATTATGCTTTGAAGTAAGACCATCATGTTTATTATCATGCTAGGAGACAATAAAAGTGACAAATATGTCATGTTTTCTCAAATACACTATCAGAACTCTTAAGAATAATAAAATATACACAGAGTTGGTATGCTTCTTTATTATTTTTCCTATGGTAAGTTCATTATCAATCTTCTCTTTTATATCTCTCTGAACATACTGCACACTTGACTTTAGCTTTCTATATAAACACTCCCAAACACACCCTCCTAGTCTCAACTCAACCACATTCCCATAGCCATCTCTCTCTCCTTCTCTCACTCTATCCCTCCCTACTCTGTTTTAAAACAGAGCACACAGAACATAGTGAGATGGGAACAATGATGGTGATGATGGGTCTTCTTGTTATCCTCGTCTCTATCTGTTCTGCTCTTCTCCGATGGAATCAGATGCGATATACCAAGAATGGTCTCCCTCCTGGAACCATGGGCTGGCCAATCTTTGGTGAAACCACTGAGTTCCTCAAACAAGGCCCTAACTTCATGAGAAACCAAAGACTCCGGTAACAAAAAAAAACACACTCATACACTCAAATCAAGATTTTGTTTCTCTTCTTTATAACTAACTTTAGAATCAACAGATATGGGAGTTTCTTCAAGTCTCATCTTCTTGGTTGTCCAACGTTAATCTCCATGGACTCAGAAGTAAACAGATACATTTTAAAGAACGAATCGAAAGGTTTGGTTCCTGGTTACCCACAATCTATGCTTGATATCCTCGGGACTTGTAACATGGCTGCGGTTCACGGTTCGAGCCACCGGCTTATGAGAGGCTCGCTTCTTTCTCTTATAAGCTCGACCATGATGAGAGATCACATCTTGCCTAAGGTCGATCACTTCATGAGAAGTTATCTTGGTCAGTGGAATGAGATTGAAGATATTGATATCCAAGATAAAACCAAACATGTATGTTTCTTTTTATCTTTCTCTATTTAATAACGTTTTGGTATAATATAAAGTTTATAGTTTTATCAATTGATTCCTCTGTAACCATATGGTTACAGTTTCTGATAGAGACTGTTAAACAAACTGATAATGTTATATGGATATGGGTACAATAGTTAATAACTGAGAATGTTTTGTCTTTCTTAATTATATCCGAGAATATTTGTCAGAATTTATTTATTTATATTTTCTGTATTATAAGATAATTTATTTTTTTGGGTGGTTTTTTTGCAGATGGCATTTTTATCTTCACTGACACAAATAGCTGAGAATTTAAGAAAACCATTTGTTGAAGAGTTCAAAACTGAGTTCTTCAAGCTTGTTGTTGGAACTTTATCGGTTCCGATTGATCTCCCCGGCACGAATTATCGTTGCGGAATCCAAGTAAAACACTCGAATTCGACCTTGATAAGAAAATATAAATGAGGAAATAACATAAACTGAACTTTTTTTGGTTTCTTTTCAGGCAAGAAAGAACATTGATAGGTTACTGAGAGAGCTGATGCAAGAACGTAGAGAATCTGGAGAAACATTCACTGACATGTTAGGTTACTTGATGAAGAAGGAAGATAACCGATACCCGTTAAGCGATGAAGAAATAAGAGACCAAGTCGTGACGATTTTGTATTCGGGTTACGAAACAGTCTCAACGACCTCTATGATGGCTCTTAAGTACCTTCATGACCACCCTAAAGCTCTTCAAGAACTCAGAGTATGTAACCCTATGAGAAAATAACATAACGTATGTATTTTTACTATTCTCCGGTTTAGTTTATTTGATTTTTGGAAATTGCAGACAGAGCATATGGCTTTAAGGGAAAGAAAACGACCAGACGAACCACTCGGTCTTGAGGATGTGAAGTCAATGAAGTTCACTCGAGCTGTTAGTATCAAACATTAATGTTATTATTACTAGCAATAACTAAGCATTACTCGTTATCGTTTTGATTAATCATTACTAATTAATCTATTATTACAGGTTATTTTTGAGACATCAAGATTAGCAACGATCGTTAATGGGGTCCTAAGGAAAACTACTCGTGACTTGGAAATCAATGGTACCTATACATTTATTTATTTTCTATTTTCATTACAATTCCTTTGTCGGGTTTATTAATATAAATTTTATAGTTTTATATTTTAGATTTATGAAAAAAAAAGTAGAGAAATAATAATGTGAGCATGTGGTGGACCTTAAGTATATCAATGATTTAGAGTGTATTATGAATACCAACCAAATCCAGCTATGAAAGCATCCTCTTTTGTGTGAGAGCCATCTTTGTGTAGTTCACTTCCAATAATTTTGACAGAATATAAAAACCTTATTTTGTGTGTGTCTTTAATTGATTTTAGTATTCTGATCATGAATCTTTTTTTAATAATTGAAGGTTATTTAATCCCTAAAGGATGGAGAATTTATGTGTACACGAGGGAGATTAACTATGATGCAAATCTTTATGAAGACCCATTGATCTTTAATCCATGGAGATGGATGGTAAGTATTTTAATTACGTCAAAATAATTAATACAAAATATTTTTTACAGTTTTATTTTTGTTTTAGTTTCGTTTTTATATTATCAATGGAATATTTAAACCATATTACGATTTAACACTACAAATAAAACTTATTAACTCGAAATAAAGTATTATAGTTTTAGTGAGGAAACAATCTTATGTCAAAAAGATAAATATATAAAAATATCATTTTCGAATTTTTTTTTTTTTTAGTTTCGTTTTATATTATCAATGCAATATTTAAACTATGTTATGGTCTTCTTAACTAGAAAGAAAATAATACTATAATTTTAGTGAGAAAACGATCTTATATTAGTGAAGTGTATAAATAAATTGATTATTTTTTTTTGAATATGTGTGAAATATTTAAACGATACTTAATTTAAGATTTGAAGGACTAATAATATAAATGTGGTTCTTGTGTTCCTATGTTTCTCTTCGATTTAAAAAGAGGGTTTTATTGATTTTTTTTTTTTTTTGAATGTAGAAGAAGAGCTTGGAGTCACAAAACTCATGCTTTGTGTTTGGCGGAGGAACAAGGCTTTGTCCCGGTAAGGAACTAGGCATTGTCGAGATCTCGAGCTTCCTCCATTACTTTGTTACAAGATACAGGTGTGTTCTTGATGATGATCTAGTTTTGTTTTTGTTTGAACTTTGAAGTAATTGTGGTTTGATTAATTTGAGATTAACTCTTTGTTATGAATTGATTATAATGGCAGATGGGAGGAAGTAGGAGGGGATGAATTATTGGTATTTCCAAGAGTTTTTGCACCAAAAGGCTTCCACCTTAAGATTTCACCCTACTAATTTTATAACATTTTTATATGTAAATAACCCCTAGAAAAATAATTATAGAAGAAGCATATGAAGTCATAAGAAGATATTCTATATTCGTTTTGCTCTATATTTTGACCCATAATTTTTGTTTCCTCATTTAAGATTTTTGTGGTCATATGTATATAACCATAATAAGATTTTTGTGGTCATATGTATAAAGTTTCCTCATAATTTTTGTTTCCTCATTTATTTGTCTTTCTGAACTATTCCTTTGATAATTCTTACAATTTTATAACTTCTCCATCAAAATTGTCAAATAAATTTCCAGCTTAAAAAAATGTCAAGAAAAAGCCTCAGATTGACTGAGATAAAAGAATTAGCTTTTGACTGATTTGTCATATTAACATTGACATTTGTGAACCTTTCATCTTAATCGTAACGTACTGTCGTAGATTTTGCCAAATAAAAACTGAGAAAAAATTGGGGTTTTTTTCTTTTTCTTTTCTTAAAGTTTAGAATCTTTCACATTCATCCCAATAAGAACATGTCTAAATAACTCTCAAAATCCCCAATACTTCATGACAACTTCTCTTAATACTCGCAAATTTTTTGAAGGGCCTTGGGTTAGAAGCAATGGCCTATGGAAGTGTTAAATGAATCCGAAAGAGATAGAATTACAGGGAAGTAGAAACTCTTCAATGCCATAATCTTTTGATGAAAGAAAGAGTTTTTGTTTCTTGAATATGCTCAATTTATAGAGGTTTTTAGGTGCCGAACTACTCCACATTATACACTTAAAAATCCAAAATCACAACATTGTATGAACTAGAAGTTTGAAAATGTTAAACGTGTTCTATCAAGTCTCAACAACCTATGTTTTTGTGCCTAATAACAGAAAATTATGATGAACGCATAATGACCAACATAATATAACGTTATTGATGAACGCATGATACATGAACATACAAAGGTAGGAAAAAGAAAAATGAAACCAATACATTAGAAGCACACTATCTTAATTCATCACTTCACTATCCAATTTTTTTCTGTAGATCCCTGATTACTTTAGGATCCAACTGAAACGACTTTGCAAGGATATTAGGGTCTATTGGTGGACTAGACCAAAACAAGGTGTTACTAATTACTATCACACCAGGGTTTTGACTGCTTAAAGCAGCCAATGCAACCGCAGGTTGTTTTCCAATGTTCACTTGGAAATGGATGAGTCCTTCTGGAAACACAAACACATCACCTTTGTTTAGGGTTTTGTTAAAAAGGCGATTATCCGGGGATGAGGAGAAAAATCCAACCAAAAGAGTGCCTTCTTGGACAAGCAAGATCTCGGTAGCACGAGGATGCGTGTGAGGCGGGTTTTGTCCATTAACTCCAAAATCAATACGAACAAGTGAGATTCCAAGAGTGTTTAACCCTGGAATCTGATCAACATTCACGGTTGTCACGTTAGAACCAACTGGACTAGATTCAGTACTTCTTGATTTGTCAAGTCCTGAGAAATAGAAGTCATCTGCGGTTGCGAGCTTCGGGTCTTTGCAGAATTTTCCATTCACAAACACTGAAAAATATAGTGAAAGAATAAACACTTTATATAAGAATTAAAAGTGTTCAGTAAAAGATGAGCCTAAGAAAGATTTACATACGAGCATTTGATGGGTTGTTGACACCGATACAAAAGTCTTGAAGGGGGCTTGCGTCCGAAGCAATGGCTAATGGAAGTGTTAAAGCCAAGAGAGATAGAATTGCAAGATATGAGAGATTCTTCATGTTCATATTAAGTTAAGTGGTTCTTTTGGATGTAAGAAATAGTTTTCACCAAGAGGTATAACAAACTGCTGAACTATTAATATCATATTTATATGATATTAAAAGGGAGATTTTTCCATCTTCAGTGACACTTTTTATACAAAATATATAGTTTCAAATAATGTAGACAAGAAAATGAATTAGAAATTTGGCTTTTAATTAATTGTTGAAGGAAAAACCAATACAAATTAAAAATTATATCCTAAACTAAAATAAAAGTACATCTTCCCTTAATTAAAAAGCAAGATGAGATCTATTGAAATATATTAATTTAAAGAAAAGCGAAATGAGATCTGTCAATATAGAGTGCTAGTTCATCTTTTTGTTTTTGATAATTAATTGGTAATTTATCACCATTTTTTTATTTTTAATTATCATTTGTCTTTAAATTATATATGAACCTATATTTGATTTATAATTAAAGTATGGTAAACTATACATTAATTTCACTATGGCCAAATATACATTTCAAAATATAAAGTTAGTTTTTATTTATTTGATAAAATAAAAATGAGCAAAATATTTTCTGCATTTAAATAAAATATGTTTTAATTTCAAATGAAAAAGTGATCCAGTTGACGTTTGAAATGGCAAGTTTTGACAAGTTACACAACAATATTTGTGTTAATTAATTTGATGATTATATTTCTCATCAACTTGTCATGAATTTAGACGTGCTGATTTTGATAATATTTCATTTGCACATGCATCTGAGTTTGACTCGACCATTGTCAATATGAAACTTTGTTGTTTGGTTTGATTGTTTCGTTAAGTGACTAAGCACGACCATATCAACTTTTATTTATGTACTATGTACTATCTATCTATGTTAACAAAATTTAATAAAATTCCTCTAGCTAGTGTATTATTTATTTATTTATTTATATTTTGTAAGTAATTGTCACATAAATTCCAATCGATTGAGATGTGTTTCACCCGTAACATCGTAGGCTTGACTTCGATCTCATCATGCTCATCATTTTTTACTCTTTTTCTTTCCATACATATAAGTTTGAATATGAGACAAAGTTACAAAAATAACATAAACCTGCTCTGCTGCTCAAAGCTAATATTTTTTTTTGCTAAATTGTAAATATTTCGTGTTAATAATGAAAATGGTTTACGTTACAATTCAAGGAACTGAAACGTATACATATGGTTTCATGGCAAAAATGAATAAAAACATGAAAGTATAAGACGGTAATTAAACCAAATGTTCGGTCCATCTACTCAACCAAGCCAAAAAGCTTTGGGAACAAGATGAAGCGATGACGTTTATGATGTCCTTCCCGGATGAGTTGCAAAAAGAGAAGGGCGAAGCAAATTGTAAGCCACCTTAATACGACCAGTGACTAGTTATAGAAACCTTTCGCATGAGGTCCGAGACTGAGCCGTCAACGGTAAAACTCCAAATCATCGATCACAAACTCAAAGCTAATATGTTTGTAACAAAACTTTCATACTAAATGAATTTTCATTTCATCGTAATCATGATTATCTTTTATTTTATATAACTATTCGATGAACATAAACAATTTCCTTGTAAAAGAAAACTTTGTCACAAAAGAAATATGTATCGTAAATGTCAATAGTGACGTTACATAATATTTAGAAGAAAAAAAAAACATTGATTATTTAGAATTTGATCCACGTAAAAAGCAAGACATTATGTCATGACGATACAAGATCCTTATTTAGAAAGAAGTACATCAAATGAAAAAAAAACCATCAAATTACAATATTATTATTTCTTGAACTTGCCCTGTAGATCCATGACAATCCTAGGATTCAACTGGAACGCCCTAGCAAGAATACTTGGGTTGATGGCTGGGTTAGACCCAAACAAAGTGTTAGCAATAGTGATAACACCAGGGTTCTGGCTGCTTAGTGCAGCGAATGCAACCACTGGTGAATGACCAACGTTTGCTTGGAAATGAATGAGTCCTTCTGGAAACACAAAGACATCACCAACATAGAGTGTTTTAGTGATGAGACGGTTCTCAGGGTTTGATGTTACAAAACCAACTTGAAGTGTTCCTTCCGCGACCATCAAGATCTCGGTGGCACGTGGGTGGGTGTGAGGTGGGTTTTGTCCATTAACAGCATAATCGATACGGACTATGGAGATTCCAAGGGTATTTAGTCCTAGGAGGTTGTTAACATTGACTGCTGTAACGGTCGAACCAACATGACTAGTTACAGGTCTTGGGACGTGAAGCCCTGAGAAGAAGAAGTCATCTTCTCTGACTAGCTTTGGGTCTTTGCAGAACTTCCCATTAACAAACACTGGACATAGTTACCAAAAACAAAGAGAGTCGTTAAGAAATGAGAAAATGGTATTTACATTCTTAGCAGAATAAAAACAATGCAAAAAATACTAGTAAATAATTTGCGCCTTAATATTCGTGGCTAAAGCATTGTAGCTTAAATAATTTGTGACTTTTTTGGGCTAAATCGCCTTATAACCACGAATACTAAAGTGCATCGAACATAAAAGTGGTTATAAGGATTTATTTTACTAGGGAATGAGAGTAAATAAAGATTAGGAAGTAGTATTAATCATGTACGTACCACCATTTATGGAGCTGTTGGCGCTGACACAAAAGTCTTGAAGAGAGCTTGGATCAGAAGCAATGGCTAATGGAAGTGTTATAGCCAAGAGAGATAGAACTGCGAGAAATGAGAGAGTCTTTATCGCCATGTAAGAAAATTCTTTGAAGAGAGGTTTATGGTTTTTGTTTCTTGAATTAGATTGTAGTGAAGAGGTAAGAAACTTGTGAGACAGATAAACCTCAATATATAGATGAGTTTACGCGTTGAACTTGTCCATCATCATACACTTGCAAATCCAAGAAATTAGATAATGAATTTGATAGTTTGAATTGGTTTAAGTATTGTATCTACATTTTCTTTTGAGTATCTACAATAGATAGTTTGTCGTATGATAAATTGATAATCTACCGTTTCAGGGAAGAATGCTAGCTATTATATCAGATACAAAAGGACATGTAATTAAGTTAGAAATATGTTGTATGATAAATTGATAATCTACCCTTTCATTTAGTTAAGTCTGAAAAATAAGAAATTTGTTAAATCGTGTTCCCTCAACGCACCATGTATATGGTTGTTATATATTAATGATCGAACTAAATACAATAAGAAATTATAAGAGATGTCTTAATTTCAAATTAAAAAGTGATCCAGTTGACGTTTGAAATGGCAAGTTTTGACAAGTTACACAACAATATTTGTGTTAATTAATTTGATGATTATATTTCTCATCAACTTGTCATGAATTTAGACGTGCTGATTTTGATAATATTTCATTTGCACATGCATCTGAGTTTGACTTGACCATTGTCAATATGAAACTTTGTTGTTTGGTTTTATTGTTTCGTTAAGTGAGTAAGCACGACCATATCAACTTACATGTATGTACTATGTACTAGTGTACTATCTATCTATGTTAACAAAAATTAACAAAATTCCTCTAGCTAGTGTATTATTTATTTTTCGTCTAGCTAGTGTATTATTTATTTATTTATATTTTGTAAGTAATTGTCACATAAATTCCAATCGATTGAGATGTATGTGTTTCACCCGTAACATTGTAGGCTTGACTTCGATCTCATGCTCATCATTTTTTTTTCTCTTTTTCTTTCCATACATATAAGTTTGAAAATGAGAGAAAGTTACAAAAATAACATAAACCTGCTCTGCTGCTCAAAGCTAATATGTTTGTAACAAAACTTTCATACTAAATGAATTTTCATTTCATCGTAATCATGATTATCTTTTATTTTATATAACTATTCGATGGACATAAACAATATATTTGTAAAAGAAAACTTTGTCACAAAATAAATAGGGAAATTACTCATAATAACTTAGATAAATTGGGATATTACTCTAATAACTTAGCTGAATTTGGGCTTACTAAAACAACACAGAATAGTTTGCCTTTTACTTGTAAACCATGGGTAGACCTTTAATCTACGATTGTGCCATCGAAAAAAAAAATCGTTTTTGAAAGTTGAGAGGTGAGCGTTAAGGTGTTTGAAAGCTGAGCGTAAATGTTTTTGATTTTCAATTGGGAGAACATAATCGGTGGAGAAAACAATCGAAAGATTACGGTTTGGCTTAGTCGCTTGAAGAAGCTTACCGCTGGCTTAGTGAACAGTAAGTTACGGCGGCGAAGGTTCGTATATCCCATGATATAATCTTTTCTGTTGTATGGCATCTAGTTGCAGAGGTTGAATTTCTTCTTTTAGTGAGTATTTGTGTTTATGGTAAATGAATTTGTTCCTTGGTTTATTGAAGTGTTCTCTGTTCTAGAATCAAAGCATAGCATAGTTCGCTGTTCAAAGCATAGCATAGTTTGATGTTGTCTCTCTTATTGTATCTTTGTGCGTCGTCTTTCAATCTCTATGTAATTATTTATGGCAAAGCAAATAGAGTTTTGGTGTTGGGCGAGTGTCTGTAATTTTTGAAGAGAAAATGTGAATTTGTTATTTGATTTAATTTGCAGAGGGATGGAGGTGAAAGAGAGGAGGTATCCAAGGAGATTATATCCGGAAGGGAAGTCACCTATACAAAAAAAAAAAAGCATGAATCATAAGTGTAGTTTGTCAGATTTTGGGATGATTAAGGATTATGTTCATGAAGTTTATCTTGAAATAGCCAATAATTCTCAAGTTGGATTGTATCTGAAGCTTGCTGACAGTGACTACGTTTGGTGTTCGAAAACTGTTCACTATCTTCTCACTAATCAATTAGCAATAAGCCTGAATAGGCCTGAAAACTGAGGTATGGTGCGTGCTTGAGGGAAATCCGTTGAGGTTCTCATTGAATGAATATGCAGAGATAACATGGATGAACTATGATGAAATTGATCTTGATGGTGAGTGTGTGGAGGAGCAGAGTGTGGAGGAGCAGAGTGAATTATAGGCTGCACTAGAACTGGATTCAAGTCTTGGACAAAAACTGGAATGAGCTAGCAGCAGGGTTGAGAAAATGCAGAACATGGAGTGCTAAGTTGAGGATAATGATTGCAAGGCTATTTATTGTTCATGTTGGAGTACTAGGAATAGCAAGGAATAGTAGGATTCCCTATGAATATGCGAAGAAGGTATTGAATGATGCTTCTTTTGAGAGTTTTCAATGGGTAGGATAGGATTCAAGTCATTAGTGGAGTCCATAAAAACTGTCAGTTTTCAGAACGAATCATATACTCTCAATGGTTGTGTTCATGTTTTGCTTATATGGGCATATGAGAGTATTGAAGTGTTGGGGTCAACTTATGGGAATCGAAGAGAGGTATCAAATATAATGCTTCTTAGTTGGAGAGGAGGGAGGCCTCGGAAAAAAAGTTAAAGCTTTATTAGCTGGGAACAAATTGATGAACAATGGAAAGGTAGTAGTACACTGTAACAATGGAGATCCCAAGCTTTAAATTTCTGAAATGATAAAGTTGAGTACAATAACCCTAATGAGAAAATCTTTTTAATTTTCAAATGTAGCTTCAAGTGAAGCATCTAGTAGCAAAACCTCTTGAAGCGATATATCCAGAATGGTCCTCACAAAAATCATTATACGGTGAAGGGGAAGGTGAGAAACAAAAATTTGATAATCTATTATATGATATCATTCATGGATCAGTTGACGAAAGTCAATGGGATGATGTCAACAATAATCTGGTTGTACTAAAAAGAGAGAAGAGGGAAAGTGATGATGATTTTGTTGAGGCTATACCGTTTGTCAGTGGTAAGAAAAAAGTAAAAATATGCAAGAACTCCCATGAAACCAACGACCCGGTCACTGTGGAGAATAGATATGCGAATGGTAGACTGCAATGATGATTGAATAGTTGGGGCAAAAACTTGTACAGTTGGAGTCATCATTCTGTAATTCACTCGGTTTAATAGACATGACAATTGAAGGATTGTCGGGTCAAATAGAGACACTGGAGAGTGATGTGAAATTGTTAAAGAAAGTAGTTAGCAAAGACATGGATGAGGAGTCAAACATTGGTGATGCAAAAAATGAGGTATGTTGTCCTGAACTTGTTATGAGACTTATCTGTGTATTTATAACAGAAGTTAAAATGTTTGTATGCAGACTTTTGGTAATGGTTATATGGGAGAGAATAGCTAGAATGCAGATGTGGGTAAGGGGCATGTACTATGAAATAAGTGTAATGAAAGAATATTTATCGTAAATGTCAATAGTGACGTTACATAATATTTAGAAGAAAAAAAAACATGATTATTTAGAATTTGATCCACGTAAAAAGCAAGACATTATGTCATGATACAAGATACTAATTTAGACAGAAGTACATCAAATGAAAAGAAAACTATCAAATTACAATATTATTATTTCTTGAACTTGCCCTGTAGATCCATGACAATCCTAGGATCCAACTGGAACGCCCTAGCAAGAATACTTGGGTTAATGGCTGGGTTAGACCCAAACACAATGTTAGCAATAGTGATAACACCTGGGTTCTGGCTGCTTAGTGCTGCAAATGCAACCGCTGGTGAATGACCAACGTTTGCTTGGAAATGAATGAGTCCTTCTGGAAACACAAAGACATCACCAACATAGAGTGTTTTAGTGATGAGACGGTTCTCAGGGTTTGATGTTACAAAACCAACTTGAAGTGTTCCTTCAGCGACAATCAAGATCTCGGTGGCACGTGGGTGGGTGTGAGGTGGGTTTTGTCCGTTAACAGCATAGTCGATACGTACAATAGAGATGCCAAGGGTGTTTAGTCCTAGGAGGTTGTTAACGTTGACGGCTGTAACGGTTGAACCAACAGGACTAGTTACAGGTCTTGGGACGTGAAGCCCTGAGAAGAAGAAGTCATCTTCTGTGACTAGCTTTGGGTCTTTGCAGAACTTCCCGTTAACAAAAACTGAACATAGTTACCAAAAACAAAGAGAGTTGTTAAGAAATGAGAAAATGATATTTACAATCTTAGCAAAAAAAAAAAAACAATGTAAAAAATACTAGTAAATAATTCGCACTTTAATATTTGTGGCTTTTTTTGGCTAAATCGCCTTATAACTACGAATATTAAAGCGTCTCGAACACAAAAGTGGCTGTAGAGATTTTTTTACTAGTGAACAAGAGTAAACAAATATTAGGAAGTAGTACTAATCATGTACGTACCACCATTTATGGAGCTGTTGGCGCTGACACAAAAGTCTTGAAGAGAGCTTGGATCAGAAGCAATGGCTAATGGAAGTGTTATAGCCAAGAGAGATAGAACTGCGAGAAATGAGAGAGTCTTTATCGCCATGTAAGAAAATTCTTTGAAGAGAGGTTTATGGTTTTTGTTTCTTGAATTAGATTGTAGTGAAGAGGTAAGAAACTTGTGAGATAGATAAACCTCAATATATAGATGAGTTTACGCGTTGAACTTGTCCATCATCATACACTTGCAAATCCAAGAAATTAGATAATGAATTTGATAGTTTGAATTGGTTTAAGTATTGTATCTACATTTTCTTTTGAGTATCTACAATAGATAGTTTGTCGTATGATAAATTGATAATCTACCGTTTCAGGGAAGAATGCTAGCTATTATATCAGATACAAAAGGACATGTAACTAAGTTAGAAATATGTTGTATGATAAATTGATAATCTACCCTTTCATTTAGTTAAGTCTGAAAAATAAGAAATTTGTTAAATCGTGTTCCCTCAACGCACCATGTATATGGTTGTAATATATTAATGATCGAACTAAATACAATAAGAAATTATAAGAGATGTCTTAATTTCAAATTAAAAAGTGATCCAGTTGACGTTTGAAATGGCAAGTTTTGACAAGTTACACAACAATATTTGTGTTAATTAATTTGATGATTATATTTCTCATCAACTTGTCATGAATTTAGACGTGCTGATTTTGATAATATTTCATTTGCACATGCATCTGAGTTTGACTCGACCATTGTCAATATGAAACTTTGTTGTTTGGTTTTATTGTTTCGTTAAGTGAGTAAGCACGACCATATCAACTTACATGTATGTACTATGTACTATGTACTATCTATCTATGTTAACAAAAATTAACAAAATTCCTCTAGCTAGTGTATTATTTATTTTTCGTCTAGCTAGTGTATTATTTATTTATTTATATTTTGTAAGTAATTGTCACATAAATTCCAATCGATTGAGATGTATGTGTTTCACCCGTAACATTGTAGGCTTGACTTCGATCTCATGCTCATCATTTTTTTTCTCTTTTTCTTTCCATACATATAAGTTTGAAAATGAGAGAAAGTTACAAAAATAACATAAACCTGCTCTGCTGCTCAAAGCTAATATGTTTGTAACAAAACTTTCATACTAAATGAATTTTCATTTCATCGTAATCATGATTATCTTTTATTTTATATAACTATTCGATGGACATAAACAATATATTTGTAAAAGAAAACTTTGTCACAAAATAAATAGGGAAATTACTCATAATAACTTAGATAAATTGGGATATTACTCTAATAACTTAGCTGAATTTGGGCTTACTAAAACAACACAGAATAGTTTGCCTTTTACTTGTAAACCATGGGTAGACCTTTAATCTACGATTGTGCCATCGAAAAAAAAAATCGTTTTTGAAAGTTGAGAGGTGAGCGTTAAGGTGTTTGAAAGCTGAGCGTAAATGTTTTTGATTTTCAATTGGGAGAACACAATCGGTGGAGAAAACAATCGAAAGATTACGGTTTGGCTTAGTCGCTTGAAGAAGCTTACTGCTGGCTTAGTGAACAGTAAGTTACGGCGGCGAAGTTTCGTGTATCCCATGATATAATCTTTTCTGTTGTATGGCATCTAGTTGCAGAGGTTGAATTTCTTCTTTTAGTGAGTATTTGTGTTTATGGTAAATGAATTTGTTCCTTGGTTTATTGAAGTGTTCTCTGTTCTAGAATCAAAGCATAGCATAGTTCTCTGTTCAAAGCATAGCATAGTTTGATGTTGTCTCTCTTATTGTATCTTTGTGCGTCGTCTTTCAATCTCTATGTAATTATTTATGGCAAAGCAAATAGAGTTTTGGTGTTGGGCGGGTGTCTGTAATTTTTGAAGAGAAAATGTGAATTTGTTATTTGATTTAATTGGCAGAGGGATGGAGGTGAAAGAGAGGATGTATCCAAGGAGATTATATCCGGAAGGGAAGTCACCTATACAAAAAAAAAAAAGCATGAATCATAAGTGTAGTTTGTCAGATTTTGGGATGATTAAGGATTATGTTCATGAAGTTTATCTTGAAATAGCCAATAATTCTCAAGTTGGATTGTATCTGAAGCTTGCTGACAGTGACTACGTTTGGTGTTCGAAAACTGTTCACTATCTTCTCACTAATCAATTAGCAATAAGCCTGAATAGGCCTGAAAACTGAGGTATGGTGCGTGCTTGAGGGAAATCCGTTGAGGTTCTCATTGAATGAATATGCAGAGATAACATGGATGAACTATGATGAAATTGATCTTGATGGTGAGTGTGTGGAGGAGCAGAGTGTGGAGGAGCAGAGTGAATTATAGGCTGCACTAGAACTGGATTCAAGTCTTGGACAAAAACTGGAATGAGCTAGCAGCAGGGTTGAGAAAATGCAGAACATGGAGTGCTAAGTTGAGGATAATGATTGCAAGGCTATTTATTGTTCATGTTGGAGTACTAGGAATAGCAAGGAATAGTAGGATTCCCTATGAATATGCGAAGAAGGTATTGAATGATGCTTCTTTTGAGAGTTTTCAATGGGTAGGATAGGATTCAAGTCATTAGTGGAGTCCATAAAAACTGTCAGTTTTCAGAACGAATCATATACTCTCAATGGTTGTGTTCATGTTTTGCTTATATGGGCATATGAGAGTATTGAAGTGTTGGGGTCAACTTATGGGAATCGAAGAGAGGTATCAAATATAATGCTTCTTAGTTGGAGAGGAGGGAGGCCTCGGAAAAAAAAGTTAAAGCTTTATTAGCTGGGAACAAGTTGATGAACAATGGAAAGGTAGTAGTACACTGTAACAATGGAGATCCCAAGCTTTAAATTTCTGAAATGATAAAGTTGAGTACAATAACCCTAATGAGAAAATCTTTTTAATTTTCAAATGTAGCTTCAAGTGAAGCATCTAGTAGCAAAACCTCTTGAAGCGATATATCCAGAATGGTCCTCACAAAAATCATTATACAGTGAAGGGGAAGGTGAGAAACAAAAATTTGATAATCTATTATATGATATCATTCATGGATCAGTTGACGAAAGTCAATGGGATGATGTCAACAATAATCTGGTTGTACTAAAAAGAGAGAAGAGGGAAAGTGATGATGATTTTGTTGAGGCTATACCGTTTGTCAGTGGTAAGAAAAAAGTAAAAATATGCAAGAACTCCCATGAAACCAACGACCCGGTCACTGTGGAGAATAGATATGCGAATGGTAGACTGCAATGATGATTGAATAGTTGGGGCAAAAACTTGTACAGTTGGAGTCATCATTCTGTAATTCACTCGGTTTAATAGACAGGACAATTGAAGGATTGTCGGGTCAAATAGAGACACTGGAGAGTAATGTGAAATTGTTAAAGAAAGTAGTTAGCAAAGACATGGATGAGGAGTCAAACATTGGTGATGCAAAAAATGAGGTATGTTGTCCTGAACTTGTTATGAGACTTATCTGTGTATTTATAACAGAAGTTAAAATGTTTGTATGCAGACTTTTGGTAATGGTTATATGGGAGAGAATAGCTAGAATGCAGATGTGGGTAAGGGGCATGTACTATGAAATAAGTGTAATGAAAGAATATTTATCGTAAATGTCAATAGTGACGTTACATAATATTTAGAAGAAAAAAAAACATGATTATTTAGAATTTGATCCACGTAAAAAGCAAGACATTATGTCATGATACAAGATACTAATTTAGACAGAAGTACATCAAATGAAAAGAAAACCATCAAATTACAATATTATTATTTCTTGAACTTGCCCTGTAGATCCATGACAATCCTAGGATCCAACTGGAACGCCCTAGCAAGAATACTTGGGTTAATGGCTGGGTTAGACCCAAACACAATGTTAGCAATAGTGATAACACCTGGGTTCTGGCTGCTTAGTGCTGCAAATGCAACCGCTGGTGAATGACCAACGTTTGCTTGGAAATGAATGAGTCCTTCTGGAAACACAAAGACATCACCAACATAGAGTGTTTTAGTGATGAGACGGTTCTCAGGGTTTGATGTTACAAAACCAACTTGAAGTGTTCCTTCAGCGACAATCAAGATCTCGGTGGCACGTGGGTGGGTGTGAGGTGGGTTTTGTCCGTTAACAGCATAGTCGATACGTACAATAGAGATGCCAAGGGTGTTTAGTCCTAGGAGGTTGTTAACGTTGACGGCTGTAACGGTTGAACCAACAGGACTAGTTACAGGTCTTGGGACGTGAAGCCCTGAGAAGAAGAAGTCATCTTCTGTGACTAGCTTTGGGTCTTTGCAGAACTTCCCGTTAACAAAAACTGAACATAGTTACCAAAAACAAAGAGAGTTGTTAAGAAATGAGAAAATGATACTTACAATCTTAGCAAAAAAAAAAAAACAATGTAAAAAATACTAGTAAATAATTCGCACTTTAATATTTGTGGCTTTTTTTTGGCTAAATCGCCTTATAACTACGAATATTAAAGCGTCTCGAACACAAAAGTGGCTGTAGAGATTTTTTTACTAGTGAACAAGAGTAAACAAATATTAGGAAGTAGTACTAATCATGTACGTACCACCATTTATGGAGCTGTTGGCGCTGACACAAAAGTCTTGAAGAGAGCTTGGATCAGAAGCAATGGCTAATGGAAGTGTTATAGCCAAGAGAGATAGAACTGCGAGAAATGAGAGAGTCTTTATCGCCATGTAAGAAAATTCTTTGAAGAGAGGTTTATGGTTTTTGTTTCTTGAATTAGATTGTAGTGAAGAGGTAAGAAACTTGTGAGACAGATAAACCTCAATATATAGATGAGTTTACGCGTTGAACTTGTCCATCATCATACACTTGCAAATCCAAGAAATTAGATAATGAATTTGATAGTTTGAATTGGTTTAAGTATTGTATCTACATTTTCTTTTGAGTATCTACAATAGATAGTTTGTCGTATGATAAATTGATAATCTACCGTTTCAGGGAAGAATGCTAGCTATTATATCAGATACAAAAGGACATGTAACTAAGTTAGAAATATGTTGTATGATAAATTGATAATCTACCCTTTCATTTAGTTAAGTCTGAAAAATAAGAAATTTGTTAAATCGTGTTCCCTCAACGCACCATGTATATGGTTGTAATATATTAATGATCGAACTAAATACAATAAGAAATTATAAGAGATGTCTTAATTTCAAATTAAAAAGTGATCCAGTTGACGTTTGAAATGGCAAGTTTTGACAAGTTACACAACAATATTTGTGTTAATTAATTTGATGATTATATTTCTCATCAACTTGTCATGAATTTAGACGTGCTGATTTTGATAATATTTCATTTGCACATGCATCTGAGTTTGACTCGACCATTGTCAATATGAAACTTTGTTGTTTGGTTTTATTGTTTCGTTAAGTGAGTAAGCACGACCATATCAACTTACATGTATGTACTATGTACTATGTACTATCTATCTATGTTAACAAAAATTAACAAAATTCCTCTAGCTAGTGTATTATTTATTTTTCGTCTAGCTAGTGTATTATTTATTTATTTATATTTTGTAAGTAATTGTCACATAAATTCCAATCGATTGAGAAGTATGTGTTTCACCCGTAACATTGTAGGCTTGACTTCGATCTCATGCTCATCATTTTTTTTTCTCTTTTTCTTTCCATACATATAAGTTTGAAAATGAGAGAAAGTTACAAAAATAACATAAACCTGCTCTGCTGCTCAAAGCTAATATGTTTGTAACAAAACTTTCATACTAAATGAATTTTCATTTCATCGTAATCATGATTATCTTTTATTTTATATAACTATTCGATGGACATAAACAATATATTTGTAAAAGAAAACTTTGTCACAAAATAAATAGGGAAATTACTCATAATAACTTAGATAAATTGGGATATTATTCTAATAACTTAGCTGAATTTGGGCTTACTAAAACAACACAGAATAGTTTGCCTTTTACTTGTAAACCATGGGTAGTCCTTTAATCTACGATTGTGCCATTGAAAAAAAAAATCGTTTTTGAAAGTTGAGAGGTGAGCGTTAAGGTGTTTGAAAGCTGAGCGTAAATGTTTTTGATTTTCAATTGGGAGAACACAATCGGTGGAGAAAACAATCGAAAGATTACGGTTTCGCTTAGTCGCTTGAAGAAGCTTACCGCTGGCTTAGTGAACAGTAAGTTACGGCGGCGAAGGTTCGTGTATCCCATGATATAATCTTTTCTGCTGTATGGCGTCTAGTTGCAGAGGTTGAATTTCTTCTTTTAGTGAGTATTTGTGTTTATGGTAAATGAATTTGTTCCTTGGTTTATTGAAGTGTTCTCTGTTCTAGAATCAAAGCATAGCATAGTTCTCTGTTCAAAGCATAGCATAGTTTGATGTTGTCTCTCTTATTGTATCTTTGTGCGTCGTCTTTCAATCTCTATGTAATTATTTATGGCAAAGCAAATATAGTTTTGGTGTTGGGCGAGTGTCTGTAATTTTTGAAGAGAAAATGTGAATTTGTTATTTGATTTAATTTGCAGAGGGATGGAGGTGAAAGAGAGGAGGTATCCAAGGAGATTATATCCGGAAGGGAAGTCACCTATACAAAAAAAAAAGCATGAATCATAAGTGTAGTTTGTCAGATTTTGGGATGATTAAGGATTATGTTCATGAAGTTTATCTTGAAATAGCCAAAAATTCTCAAGTTGGATTGTATCTGAAGCTTGCTGACAGTGACTACGTTTGGTGTTCGAAAACTGTTCACTATCTTCTCACTAATCAATTAGCAATAAGCCTGAATAGGCCTGAAAACTGAGGTATGGTGCGTGCTTGAGGGAAATCCGTTGAGGTTCTCATTGAATGAATATGCAGAGATAACATGAATGAACTATGATGAAATTGATCTTGATGGTGAGTGTGTGGAGGAGCAGAGTGTGGAGGAGCAGAGTGAATTATAGGCTGCACTAGAACTGGATTCAAGTCTTGGACCAAACTGGAATGAGCTAGCAGCAGGGTTGAGAAAATGCAGAACAAGGAGTGCTAAGTTGAGGATAATGATTGCAAGGCTATTTATTGTTCATGTTGGAGTACTAGGAATAGCAAGGAATAGTAGGATTCCCTATGAATATGCGAAGAAGGTATTAAATGATGTTTCTTTTGAGAGTTTTCAATGGGTAGGATAGGATTCAAGTCATTAGTGGAGTCCATAAAAACTGTCAGTTTTCAGAACGAATCATATACTCTCAATGGTTGTGTTCATGTTTTGCTTATATGGGCATATGAGAGTATTGAAGTGTTGGGGTCAACTTATGGGAATCGAAGAGAGGTATCAAATATAATGCTTCTTAGTTGGAGAGGAGGGAGGCCTCAGAAAAAAAGTTAAAGCTTTATTAGCTGGGAACAAATTGATGAACAATGGAAAGGTAGTAGTACACTGTAACAATGGAGATCCCAAGCTTTAAATTTTTGAAATGATAAAGTTGAGTACAATAACCCTAATGAGAACATCTTTTTAATTTTCAAATGTAGCTTCAAGTGAAGCATCTAGTAGCAAAACCTCTTGAAGCGATATATCCAGAATGGTCCTCACAAAAATCATTATACGGTGAAGGGGAAGGTGAGAAACAGAAATTTGATAATCTATTATATGATATCATTCATGGATCAGTTGACGAAAGTCAATGGGATGATGTCAACAATAATCTGGTTGTACTAAAAAGAGAGAAGAGGGAAAGTGATGATGATTTTGTTGAGGCTATACCGTTTGTCAGTGGTAAGAAAAAAGTAAAAATATGCAAGAACTCCCATGAAACCAACGACCCGGTCACTGTGGAGAATAGATATGCGAATGGTAGACTGCAATGATGATTGAATAGTTGGGGCAAAAACTTGTACAGTTGGAGTCATCATTCTGTAATTCACTCGGCTTAATAGACAGGACAATTGAAGGATTGTCGGGTCAAATAGAGACACTGGAGAGTGATGTGAAATTGTTAAAGAAAGTAGTTAGCAAAGACATGGATGAGGAGTCAAACATTGGTGATGCAAAAAATGAGGTATGTTGTCCTGAACTTGTTATGAGACTTATCTGTGTATTTATAACAGAAGTTAAAATGTTTGTATGCAGACTTTTGGTAATGGTTATATGGGAGAGAATAGCTAGAATGCAGATGTTGGTAAGAGGCATGTACTATGAAATAAGTGTAATGAAAGAATATTTATCGTAAATGTCAATAGTGACGTTACATAATATTTAGAAGAAAAAAAAACATGATTATTTAGAATTTGATCCACGTAAAAAGCAAGACATTATGTCATGATACAAGATACTTATTTAGACAGAAGTACATCAAATGAAAAGAAAACCATCAAATTACAATATTATTATTTCTTCAACTTGCCCTGTAGATCCATGACAATCCTAGGATCCAACTGGAACGCCCTAGCAAGAATACTTGGGTTAATGGCTGGGTTAGACCCAAACACAGTGTTAGCAATAGTGATAACACCTGGGTTCTGGCTGCTTAGTGCTGCAAATGCAACCGCTGGTGAATGACCAACGTTTGCTTGGAAATGAATGAGTCCTTCTGGAAACACAAAGACATCACCAACATAGAGTGTTTTAGTGATGAGACGGTTCTCAGGGTTTGATGTTACAAAACCAACTTGAAGTGTTCCTTCAGCGACAATCAAGATCTCGGTGGCACGTGGGTGGGTGTGAGGTGGGTTTTGTCCGTTTACAGCATAGTCGATACGTACAATAGAGATGCCAAGGGTGTTTAGTCCTAGGAGGTTGTTAACGTTGACGGCTGTAACGGTTGAACCAACAGGACTAGTTACAGGTCTTGGGACGTGAAGCCCTGAGAAGAAGAAGTCATCTTCTGTGACTAGCTTTGGGTCTTTGCAGAACTTCCCGTTAACAAAAACTGAACATAGTTACCAAAAACAAAGAGAGTTGTTAAGAAATGAGAAAATGATATTTACAATCTTAGCAAAAAAAAAAAAAAACAATGTAAAAAATACTAGTAAATAATTCGCACTTTAATATTTGTGGCTTTTTTTTGGCTAAATCGCCTTATAACTAATATTAAAGCGTCTCGAACACAAAAGTGGCTGTAGAGATTTTTTTACTAGTGAACAAGAGTAAACAAATATTAGGAAGTAGTACTAATCATGTACGTACCACCATTTATGGAGCTGTTGGTGCTGACACAAAAGTCTTGAAGAGAGCTTGGATCAGAAGCAATGGCTAAAGGAAGTGTTATAGCCAAGAGAGATAGAACTGCGAGAATTGCGAGAGTCTTTATCGCCATGTAAGCAAGTTTTCGAAGAGAGGTTTATGGGTTTTTTTTTTCTTGAATTAGATTGTAATGAAGAGGTAAGAAACTTGTGAGACAGATAAACCTCAATATATAGATGAGTTTACGCGTTGAACTAGTCCATCATCATACACTTGCAAATCCAAGAAATTAGATAATTGAATTTGATACTTTGAATTGGTTTAAGTATTGTATCTACATTTTCTTTTGAGTATCTACATTTGATAGTTTGTGGTGGTATTATTTAAATTCCACCATATTAGAATATTCATGTTAAACTATATATTTCTCCAACAAACCATGATGTATGTAAAGTTTGAAATGGCAAGTGTTAGCGATAATGTATAGTCAAACAAATTATAAGGTTTAAAGATTGAATTTGTTGAATGATTCTTCCCTCAATTTTTCAATCTTATATAGTTTTATTTAGATAAGAAGACCTGACTGTATCAACCAATTGTATATATAATGCTTAGGTGAACCGGAGTAAAACCGAGTTATTTACTTTGACTTTCTTCTTTCTTGAATCTGTAAATAAAGATTCTTTTAAATCTAATCTACTTAGCACGAATTAGGAGAAAAAAAATGAGAAACACAATTTAATCATGACCACAATATGACAACAACATAATCATGATGCCAAAGGATATACCATATGCTAACTTCAAACATGATTTAATCATGACCACAATATGACAACAACATTACTTGTTGAGTGGTTTTAGACATCAACAAACACAATTTGGTTTCTCTACTTAATGTTTCTTAAAAATTGGAAAATATGGAGGGAAGACCAAATGAGACAAATACATATGTCTCATCCTCAAGAATGACTGGTCACCGCAAATGATAAGTGTGATGTCCTCTAATTAAGTTTTAGTATTGTTGAATAAAAGAATTATTTAGAAAATTTATGTTTGAAGTTTAGAAAATTTCTTCCAAGATTAATCTTCTAGACCCGATCAACATTTGCAACTCGAGGGTTAATATATATTAGATAATACTCTTACCACGTTTGAGATGTTTTATGGACTCTATCTACGCTAATTATTTTTGCAAAAATTAACTAATGAATAATAAAATAGATGGTATGTAAGTCTACGTTTAGGGTTTGGCGTTTGAGTATTAAGGTTAATTGCCATTCGATTTTTTATAGACTTTACGTAACTAATCTTGCAAAAATTAACTCATGAATAATAGATATAAGTAACCATGTAACGCTCTGACCGCCATCTTTCGAGTGGGCCATATGTTCATTATCAGCCTATGAAATCACCTCTCTTAATAGGTTTTACGTCCTCTCACTAAGCCCGTAAGCCCATCATTATCTAACGGTCGGTTTGCTACGTCTAGAAGGCTTAAATACTTGTTTACCGATCCTACAAATCACCACATGATCTTTCCCTGTGTTTTAGCCTCACTCACACAGTTCCAACAACCACTTCCCGGAAGGTCACCCATCGTCTGAATACTCCAGCATAAGCACGCTTAACTGTGGAGTTCTCTCAAGACCTTTGACCGAAAAGATAAGTGCACTTTGGTGACATAGGTGGCCAAATCAATTTATTTTAAACCTCTCCGCAATCGGGGTCTCATAAAAGCCTATGCTTAGGGTTTGGCGTTTGGGTATTCAAGTCAATTCCGATTTGATGTTTCATAGACTCTATATGCAGCAAAATAATCTTGCCAAAATTAATTCATGAGTAATGAAATGGATGTAAGTAAGCCTATGTTTAGGGTTTGGCGTTTGGGTATTGATCAGGTCAATTCTGATTTAATGTTTCATGGACTCTATATCAGCGCCGACTAATCTTGCAAAAATAAATTCATGAGTAATGAAATGGATGTAAGTAAGCCTTTAGGGTTTGGTATTTGGGTATTGATAAGGTCAATTATGATTCAATGTTTCATGGACTCTATATTAGCGCCAACTAATCTTGCAAAAATTAATTCATGAGTAATGAAATGGTTGTAAGTAAGCCATTAGGGTCTGGCGTTTAGGTATTGAGGTTAATTCTGATTCGATATTTTATGGACTATATATGCGCCAACTAATCTTGCAAAAATTACTTTACTGAAATGGATGTAAATAAACCTATGTTTAGGGTTTGATGTTTGGGTATTCAAGTCAATTCCGATTCGATGTTTCATGGACTCTACCAGAGCCCACTAATCTTACAAAAATTAATTTATGATGCATAAAATGGATATAAATAATTAGGCCTAGGTTTAGGATTTGACATTCGGGGTATTCAAATCAGTTCTGATTTGGTTCTACTCAATTCTGGTTTTTTGATTTTTAAGTTTAAGATCTATATAGGTACCATAAAAACTATGCACGGTTCCAGTAATTTCAATTCTCGAGTTAGATAATACATATGGCATAAATTGATAATACACACAAGGCGAAACGTTATTAAAATGTATTAGATCGAGAGAGTCTGTCAATTCTCTCATGCATACGTTATTAAAACCATTAGAGCTAGTCTTCTTACTTAACTTGTCACAAGGCGAAACCTCTCAACGAGCTAGAGACAATCATATTCTTTTGGCAAATGTGGTTCCATAATTTGTTGTAACAAAAAATCGTAGCACGATCAATTAGTAACATAATTTAGTGGTCGAATATACATTAATCACACAATATACTACCAGATAGACTTTAATACTTTTGGATAATTTACTAATTTTGTTTAAGAAAAACTCCATAAAAAATAGAATCATTTTCAGGAATTTCCACAATGACATTTAATATACGAATATATCTTTTACAAACATTGTTGACGAAAATATATATGTATATATTTTCTATAAAAAAATATTTTCCAAATATGAATATTGATTCATTAATAGTTTTGATCAAGATAAAAGCAATGTGAACATTTTATAATTAATTAGCGAATTAATACAAGATCCTTATTTTGCTGAAGTTACATAAAATAAAAAGCTGAGAATGGCAAGTGGGCTAGTGGTTCTCACATATGTTGCTTTCTCACCAGATCCGGATTCGAGTCCGGTCCCTCTCAAAGAGAGACGTATTATTTGTAATGATGTAAAAAAAAAAAAATACATAAAATAAAAAGCAAATCAAATGCACAATGTTATTATTTCTTAAACTTAGCCTGTAGATCCATGACAGTCTTAGCATCCAACTGAAACGCCTTCGCAAGAACATTGGGTTGTATAGGTGGGTTAGAACCAAACACGGTGTCCGCAATGACCATGGCACCCGGGTTTTGGCTGCTCAAACTAGCGAATGCAACCGCGGGATATTTCCCAACGTTAGCTTGGAAATGAACGAGTCCTTCTGGAAACACAAACACATCACCTTCGTTGAGTACTTTAGAGAAGAGACGGTTTTCAGGGTTTGACGTTACAAAACCTACTAGAAGTGTTCCATGTGCGACATACAAGATCTCCGAAGCACGTGGATGAGTGTGAGGTGGGTTCTGTCCGTTAACTGCATAATCAATACGGACAATAGAGATTCCAAGAGTGTTTAACCCTGGAATCTGGTTAACATTGACGAGTGTCACGACAGATCCAGTTTTTTCATTAGGTGTTCCTGCTTTGTTTAGCCCTGACTTAAAGAAGTCATCTACCTTGACGAGCTTCGGGTCCTTACAGAACTTCCCGTTCACAAAGACTGAACATTATAGCCAAATAGAAAAAAGTGTAAGAACGTAACGTATAATGCATTCTCCTAACTATCAATTACATTTATTGAATAATATAGTTAAAATGATTATGGAGTAAACATGTACGTACCACCATCTGTTGGGGTGTCGATGGCGACGCAGAAGTCCTGAAGAGGGCTTGGATCGGAAGCATTGGTTAATGAAAGTGTTATAACCAAGATTGATAGAAGTGCAACTGCAAGACATGAGAGACTTTTCATGGTTGTATATATTTAGTTAAAAGCAATTCTTGGTAGAGAGGAAAGGTTTTTGTTTAGATTTTGATGGAGAGATGATGATGATAAGCTTATGAGACATTTAAATCTCAACTTATAGATAAGTTTAGGTGTTGAGCTAGTCAGTATACAAACTATGGTTATTGTGGTAATAAATAAATTGATTTTGTTTGAAGAGTATATATGAATGAGATATGTCAAGTTTGAAATGACTAGTGTTGGTGGTCAACAAGTTATAGGTCAAAGGTTTGTTTACTGATTCTTACTTAATTTGTAATGACACTTTAAATAACCAAATTTTGTTCCCAAAAAAAAAAGAATACTTTTATCAAAAATGAAATTAAAACAAATGAAAAGAAAATCTTAAACGCGATTGCTCATCCTTAACATGCAATAGCCACATTGCAACAACAAGTGTTGGCAATCATATATATTTCAAGAAAACAATTATACATTAACTGTTGGAATTGTTGAATGATTAGTTTCCTCAACTATGTCATTTATTACATAACAACCATAGTTTGTTTGATGATTTCCTAACATGATAAGACACGACTACATCAACCAAAATGATTTTTATATAAAAACCATAGATTAAGTTGATTAATTAAAAGACCCTAATCCAAGCAGAGCAGGTCATAATGAAACACTTAGCTGATGTAAGATCCATGGATTTAATCTTCAAGCAGGGCCGGTCATACACTTTTTATGTTATATATGTTAATTAATATTGTCGACTAATCTTTGCTATATAGTTTTTAAAAAATAAGTTTGGTCGTTGATATTACTTAGGTAAGATATGATGTGTTCTTGTACGGCAGAGAATTTTATCAAAAGTCAAAGCTGCAACCACAAAATAGGAAAACACACATAAAAAAAAATCACATTCTTAAAAACTTGAAGACTTGTCTTCTTCAAAGAGTTAGTCAAAATACAAAAAAAATGGCCCATGCAGGTTTCGAACCTGCGACCTTCGCGTTATTAGCACGACGCTCTAACCAACTGAGCTAATGGGCCATTTGCTTGATTGCTACAATCATTTTATATAATTTTTAAAACAGTTTTTGTTTTGTTTTTGTCAATCTTTGTTTGGTCAAAGCCATAATTTCTTATACAATGTATTAGTCAACAAAGATACAATGTTCATATAGATTAGTCAAAAGGTTATGCAAGACAATGTAGAAAAGTTTGAGAGGATGGGATATAACATCATCGTGCTTGGTTGGTGTGGTTATGTTTCGTACTTGTCTCTCCATTAGAGGTTCACCATCTTCTTTCCTCAAATCTTTTTCAGGTAAACCAAGAAACATTTTGTAATCATATATTATACACAGATGCTTAATTAGATTAATTTTTACAATTAGTATATGAAACGTTCTTGTAATCTGTGAGTTAAGAGTTATAGCTCGTTTCTTGAAGAATCTTTAAGAGTTGGATTTTCCAATTTCTTGTTTAATTAAAGATTTGATTTTCACTTTAATGAATTCTTGAATTGTCAAATTTGATTGCAATAGTGGAGTTTTAGATAAGCTTTTTATGTGAATAAAGATGATCCAAGTGCCCTTGTTGTCTTAAAGTGAAGATAAAGTCTCCTGATCAGTTCAATGGCTCAATTGGTTTATGTGTTGTGATTGCATTTGCTTAGGAAAAATTGTAATGGCTGCATCTGTGAGCAACACCGCTTCGAAAAAGCTCATTCAAATCGATGTAAGTTCAGATTCTGTGTGTCCATGGTGCTTTGTTGGCAAGAAGAATCTTGATAAAGCCATTGATGCATCTAAAGATCAATACAACTTTGAGGTTACCTCTCTCACTCTCTTTTATCTTGTTTACTTGGAGAATGATTGAAATGCTTACGGTATTCATCTCTCGAATATAGATTCGATGGCGTCCATTTTTCCTTGATCCATCTGCACCAAAAGAAGGTGTGAGCAAGAAAGAGTTTTATCGACAGAAGTATGGAAACAGATATGAAGGAATGTTTGCTAGAATGTCAGAGGTTATATTCACTTACCGATTCTTTAACATAGCTTATATGTTCTTGTTGATAGAATCTTGAGATCATCTTTGGATTCATTACAGATCTTTAAAGGTCTTGGCTTAGAGTTTGACACATCCGGTCTCACGTAAGCACCAAAGAGTTTTTCTTTTCATTTATCAAGATTGAAGAGATTTGTCTTTTGGTCTATTTTGTCTAAATGTTTTCTGTCTATAAGAACAGTGGCAACAGTCTTGATAGTCATAGACTTATTCATTATGCCGGTAAACAAGCACCGGAGAAACAACATACACTTGTTGAGGAATTGTTTATCGGTTACTTCACGCAGGGGAAGTACATCGGTGATAGGTATTTAATACAAAGCTCTTGTCCCCAAAAGATGTGAAACAGTTTTGTTTTTGTGATAGATATGCTTTAAGTTTACTTAGAAGTTAACTGGACAAAGAAACTCGATAACCTTGTTGCTGAACTTCAGGGAGTTTTTGGTTGAGACGGCTAAAAAGGTTGGGATAGAAGGAGCAGAAGAATTACTCTCAGACCCTAACAATGGAGTCAAAGAGGTGTGTTTTTCTAAATCATGTGATCATTAGTGTTTCTTCTGTAGGACTAATGTTGAATCATATGTTCTAAACTATTTTTTCATAATGATAGGTGAAAGAAGAGCTGGCAAAGTATTCGCAAAATATCAGTGGTGTTCCAAATTACACGGTAAGTTTTCGCGCTACATATCGGTAGGCGGTAGCCTTTATAAGATCATGGCAAAGCTCTAGTTAGAGTGAAACAGACCACCATTTTTATTGTGTCCTTAGTCTTAGTTTTGTATCTTTACTTTGTAGTACTGTTTGTTTTCAGATTAACGGGAAGGTGAAACTGAGTGGTGCACAACCGCCCGAGACATTCCAGAACGCGTTTAAAGCGGCCTCAGCTTGAATAACAAACAGTGAACTCAAGAGTTGTTGAAGTATTTATATCCATGGAGATTGTCTGCTTCTTTTGTTTGAACTTTAAGTTTTGACTTTTTCAATAAGTTGGTGTAATAAGATAGATTTGGTCTTCGATGGTTTGCCTAATAATTCACACAAGTTGAATATAAAAAACACAACATTCCTCCTCTTGTTCAGATGACAAAAGATATTGAAAGATTCATACTTTTTTCTCATTCCAATAACCTTCTTGAAGATAAATGTATATATATATGAGTCTATAAAATTAGGAGACATCACAAATTCTCATATTTACTGTTAACAATGACATCTGGATATTCACAGAAGTTTTATGTACAAGTGATTTCTCTCTGTTTATTTCTCTATAGAGCAGGACTCAACTCCTTTTTGTTGCTTTGAGCAAGTCTTTATTACAATGCTAAGAAGTTTCATTTTCATCAAATGCCATCACCTGAAAGATTAGATTTATATAATTAGCTAAGGATGCATTAACTTATGTTATGGTTTATATGACCAAAGAATAGTATGAAAAATGGACAAGTCTACTCATCAATGCAATAAATGTCAATGCTTAGAATGGAGATGAGAAATTCTAATACAAAATGATGCACTTTTAATATCTATGAAGGAGACTGATGGAACATTCAACCAAATTTGAAGTTTGAAAATTGTAAGAAAGCGACAAGTTACCTTTCCACAGACAGGGCATGTTTCACTTCTCTCCATCCATTCAAAGATACAGCTAAGGTGGAAATGGTGAGAACACTTGGTTATTATCTTTGGATTCTCAGGTGTGTAATCTGCACATTGTAAAACAAAGAATTTTGAACACCAATCTAATATCAAAGCAGTCGGAACGATTTCTGTATCTACAATATTTGATGTAAACTATCCTAAGAACTAAGATTATTAATGGTCTAATTGCTCAGGAGTGCATTAAATGAAGAAATGAAACCAAGAAAGCAACTTATAAAGATATACTAACAACCTAACACACTCGTTTATCACGCAAACCAAAAACACTGCATAGAATGGGTGCAAAGAAAATAATAACAGTATCAAAGTAGTATTTTAGTTTTACCATCAAGGCAGGTTGGACAAATATCTTCATCATCCGATTCTGCATAATAATTTTCTATCCCCGGCACTGTTTTCGACTTTGCAACGGTTGATGAACCTTTCGAGTACAATTCTTTTGAACCATCTTCACAATCAGACTTACTCCATTTGGCTCCCCCAACCAAAGCTTCAGAACTCATTTCAGTATCACCTCTCAATGGTTCTGATTCTTCACCTGAATGGCCTGAGCCCTTAACGAAACGAAAATACCTAGGATCAGCATCGTAAGGCAATGGTCTTGGAGGAGAATGATACACATTAGACAGAGAGTCATCAAGTGCAGTTGTGGAACTCATCACTGTAGCAGCCTCCACGGTTGAAGGTATTGGATGCATTCCACCTCTATTAAACAACGAAGCATACTGCAAACAAAGGTAGACCTTAAGTTTCTACAAAAACCAGAACTGCTAATTCATGATTCTGATGGAAGTATTATTGCTAATTCACTAGAAAGGAGCACATGATTCAAGGAAGAAGGTGGAAAGAACATACCAAATCCATGAAACTTTGGAGGAAGCAATTTAGGCACGAACAATTTCTAGTCATGGAAGTGTTTGGATTCACATAACTCTCAAAGAGATCAACTTGGAAACAGCAACAGAAAGAGCCCATATCTTCAAAAACTCAATACTTCAAACCTCAAGTTTTCAAATTTCACAGAGAATGAGAGAGGAACCCAATTTCACAGAAGTTATCTCACTGCCTCCCGCAAACCAGAATCCTCTCTCTCTCTTCTGAAGTGCAAAACTCTTGTTCCTACAGAGTTGAATCACCTGTAATAGAAACACATAAAAAAAATCACATTTTTCAAAAACCCAAATGAATAAAAAACTTGAATCAGCTACTAGCCAAATACACATCACAAAACAATGCAACAAAACGATTCCAAAAATTTCAAGTTTTTGTTTTTGTTTATAAAGATTCATCCTTTAGAAAACATCCTTGAAAAAGCATCAACCTTTCAGTAAAAAACATCAATCAGAGATGAAAACAAAATACAAAAGAATCATTAGCTCATCGAACAAGGGTTTTGGAAACCGATCATAGATGATCAAGTATTGAATTGGTATTCAAATCCTTTGATCATCAAAGACCAATTCTTTTCAAAAACAGAGGAATCGAAGAGTACCTTTGAAAGAGATAGAAGCCTGAGAGAATCCAGAAGCAATGAGAAAACAAACCCAGAGAAATTTTCCGGTAATAAATTTAATCTGTTGACTAATTCTTAAAAAATTGAAGATTTTTCAGGTTTCATCGAAAAAGTGCAGAATGATTTTTCCCGGAATATTAGCGATCCTTCCTCTCTCTCTCTCTCTTTTTCTCTCTTTCTCTTTGTCTTCTTCTACCTTTTTGCTTTTTGATCCATAGCTTTCTTTTTGGTCGAAACTTCACCAAGACAAAACAGAGTTTCAGAAACCGTCCCTTTAGTTTTACATATTTTTACTTTTGACACTAAATGTTTTGATTACGTAAAAGTAGTCCATTTTAAGTTCAATTGTTAACTTATGCAGTCCCAATGTTAAAGTTCACCCTTTGACAATCCACCAAGAAGAAAGTGCTACGAGATCGAGAGGATTTCACCTTTTTAATTAGCAACGATCAAATCTATTTTATATAGTTGAAAGTTAGGGATTTGTGTTCGCATTTTTAAACCAAATGTTTTCTTCCACCAAAACATAAACACACAAAAATTTGAAATAGTCACTAACAACAAAATGTCGTTTGAGTTTAACATCTTGTGAGTATCCTAATTAATAGTATCATGAATGTGCCAACCTTGATAAGGTCAGTTGCTCTCTAAACTTATCTCTACACCTGAGTACCCAAAATTGTAATCATCTCAAATGGTTGTTCTTGTTGCAAAGACCACACCTCATTAGTATCGTCTTCAAGTTTAACTACCCACCTTGGCAACTTTTCTCTGCTCGGTTTGTCCCGACAAGGGGCACTGCATCTCTGTCCAACTTATAGGAACCATTGTTTCGCCTGCGCAATCACCAGACCACAGAAAACTATTTTATTACTCGAAGGGAAATTAACTTCGTAATGTATAAAAGGCAGAAGAAGCAAATGCATCTCCATACTAACAAAATATTAGTTGGAAATGTATTACACTGATATGTGAAAGATCAGCTATAGATTTAAGAGTGGGAATGAAAAGAATGTACCTGCAGCACTTTCTGCTGAGACCACACCAAGTTCATTCTTAGCAGTCGACAAATAGTAAGCCCGTGCATCACCAAGAGACAGCTTTAAGAGTCCAGGTTAAGGAAACTTCAGTTGTTCTTCCCCAAAACATCATACTTTTAAATTATACTATAACAAGGTGTGTAAGCTAAAAGAGGATATGGATGGCATAATGTAACAAATCTTTAAAATGTGTTTCCTCTATAAGCGATGTTAAGCACTGGCTGGCTCTTAAACCACAAAGCTAAACTGTAACAAAACCTAGCCAATTCTAATAGACAAAAAGTGTGAAACGTGATAATATCTTAGGTGCGCAAAGGATACAACCATAGCCCTAACAATGTCACCAGCATGGAAAGACTGATGCAAGTCAACTTTGTCAATCTCTGTTGCTCTAACATCTTGTTGCCTATGAAAGAGTAAACACAAGTTAGATTGACGATTTTAAAAGACTAAACCATGAATATAAACAACAAGGAGCAGGAGAAATTCACACCTGATTACCCCAGCAAAATTCTCACGAACCGCCTTTGGACCAACACATAAGATATCAACAGCAGCCATCCGAGCCATAACTTTAGTCACCTATCAAAATAGCAGAGCATTAGAGTTCAAAAGTTACTTGATTCTTTTTTGTAGGATGGCCATTAATGAATCCATAAGTGCAGGACTTACTCTTGCTATGACAACAGAACCAGGCTCTGGTATAGGACCATGTGCCTTGTGACCTGTAACTTCCACAATAGCTCTCTGCTTGCCATTGTTAAGCTCAAATAAGTTACATATCAATTAATAATCACAAAAAGAGGTATAAAAATCCAAAGATTTCGATTTCGATTACAAAATAGAAACCACAAGTTAACAATCCAACGATTTCGATTCCCAGAGGATTCAGCAAGCCATATCAATCAATGTAGCATAAGAACCAATCACTTGAAAAACTTGGAATAAAGCACGAACCTGGTCAAGTGATTCGGGAAGAGGAGATACAATCCGACGAGTTCCTGTGAGAGAAGCGTAGATGGTTGTATCGTTGACGTAAGCTCCTTTTCCGGCTTTAAACTCAGTCGCTTTCCCAATTACATCTCCCGGCGTTACTAGCTCCGTCGTCATAGTTTCAAAATTTTCCGATTTGAGACTGTGAAAAACAAAACCCTAGGAAACTGGGGGTTTTTGATCGACAAATTTAACCAAAAAAATCCGGGAACAGTCCTTTAAGTTTATATAAATTTAATTTTGGCCCAAACAGTTTTTATTATAAGTTTAAGCTGCTCTGATTTTGACCTATATATTTTTTAATTACACAGTCCGACCCGGATTCACCTAATACCCGAGCCTGACCCGGTTAATTTTTCAAATCTAGGAGTTTTCAAGTTTCAACAGTCGACGACACTTGCAGAAAAAATTCGAGTTTGATTCCTTGGAATTGAAAACAAAAACCCAATAAACAAGCGGGACCTTCAATTTTGAAATCTCTCTATTCAGATCCATCTCCGTCACAATCTTCCTCTTTCCGTCACCGGAGCCGGCGAAGTTACTCTTCGTGATTCCAGATCTGTTCGTATACTACTTCTTCATCATCTCGCTTGTGTTCGTTCATTGAATTATTCAATTCGCTCTATTGATTTGGTTCTCGCTTGATTTGAGCAACCTAGGTGTTTCGGTACGTTTCTGTTCTAATTGTTTTGGGTTTGAGGAAAAAGACGCGAAGCATGAGTGGTAAATTGGGAAGTTTCGTGAAGATTTGAGGGATTGGTTTTAGGTATTGAAGTTGTAGAGAGAATGCAGAGTTTATCGAGTTCAGCTCCTACACCGGAGGCGATACTAGAATGGTTACAGAAGGAAATGGGGTATAGACAATTAGGTCCTTATAGTGGATCAAGTAAATCTCATGTTCCTTCCATTGATGCTATAAGGAAGATTTGTAGAGGGAATATGATACCTGTTTGGAATTTTTTAATAAACCGGGTGAAATCGGAAAAGACAGTGGAGAGAATCAGGCGGAACATTACGGTTCATGGAGGAAGTAGTAATGCTGCTAGCGTTGGGAGTTCTGTGAATCCTGGGAAGGAGGAGAGTAAGGGAAAAGGAAGGCGGAAAGAAAAGACAGTGACTGGGGAAAGTTCGACTTATGCAGAGGGTAGAGAAGCTGCATTGCAGGAAAGGGAATTAGCTGCGAAAGAGGTGGAGAGATTGAGGAACATAGTGAGGAGGCAAAGAAAAGATTTGAAAGCTAGAATGTTGGAGGTGTCTAGAGAAGAAGCAGAACGGAAGAGGATGCTTGATGAAAGAGCAAATTACAGGTTTGATTTAAATCTTAATTTTGGATACAGTATTTTAATACTTTTCTTCTCACTTGTAAGAGAATACAATAGAACACACCTGCACCTCTCAGCTAAGTTCATATACTTTCTCCTGCTGTGATTATGCGTTATTATCACTAGTCTTATGTCCCCAGCAGAACCGATTTAGGTATCGTTTTTTTATCTGTGCCATGCTTAGCTGGTTAGAGTTTGGTGATATTTCGATTTCATTCTCTGTGATTGAAGCAGCAATATATATATAGCCCTAAAGTATTATGTTTTGTTTTGTTGATTCTCCAATAATCTCGATGGGATATTTATATACCCTCTAGATGGAATAGATGGGATTTTTTCAGGCTATTTTGCTGCTTTGGTTCTTGGTGATATTGATTTTGATCTGCCCATTTCTTGAAGCTGTATCTGCAGCATTTATCTCTGTTGAAATGCATTGACATTGTTGATACAACAATGGAAATCTTTGTTTCTGTTATGTTCAGTAGATCTTTAAAATTGTTTGGTGAGTTTTTATTTTTTTGCCTTTTTCAGACATAAGCAAGCATTGTTGGAAACTTATGATCAACAATGCGACGAAGCAACAAGAATATTTGCAGAGTATCACAAAAGGTTACAAGTCTATGTTAATCAAGCAAATGATGCACAACGGTCTGTCAATTCGTCAAATGAAGTGTCAAGTAGCCTCAGTGCTAACAGTGAGAGGGAAGCTGTTTATTCCACTGTCAAAGGATCTAAGTCTGCAGATGATGTCATTCTCATGGAAACAACCCGAGAGCGAAATATCAGGATAGTTTGTGATTTGCTTGCATCACACATGATTGAAAGAATTCGTAACTCTTTCCCTGCATACGAAGGAAATGGAATTTGCTCACAGCCTGAGCTGGAAACAGCCAAGCTTGGTTTTGAATATGATGGAGAAATAACTGATGAGATGAAAACTGTTATAGTAAATTCCCTGAGGGGTCCTCCTCTGCTGCTTCAGGCTATCGCTGCATACACTCTACGTATTAAGACCCTGATATCCAGAGAGATGGAGAAGATTGATGTCAGAGCAGATGCTGAAATGTTAAGGTGACTCCTGACTTTCCCTCCAATGCCACATTCTGTTTTTATGCACTCCTAATTCTGCAGGGTGTGGTTCACCCAAATGCACCGTGCATGTTATTTTTGCTAATTTTCTTGACATTGAATGGGAAGATTATGAAACTCATATAGCAATTTAGTACTCTTTTCTGAGTTTGATGCTGCTAGCTTCTGTTTAAATGTATTTTGATCTGGTGGATATGAGCTGTTCCTGAGCTTCCTTTAAAATATGGTTGATCAGTGATTATTGTATCTATCTCTTATAAGTTTTCAGTTTTGAATTTATCATCTCTGCTGTCTTAAGTTCTTGTTCCAAGGTTGATTTGGACTAACATAAACAATTGGATGTCAATTTATTTACAGGTATAAGTTTGAGAATAACCGGGTAACAGACAATTCTTCTTCTGATGTGAGCTCGCCTTTGAGTTATCAGTTTAATGGTAATGGGAAGATAGGCACAGACACACATTTCCAAGGATCTAACAATCAGCTCCTTGAACGGCAGGTTATTTTCTTTGTCTAGTTTTGCTGGTTCTTCTTGTTAATTTGAACATACAGTGAAAGGAGATTTATCATTTATGCTTCAAATTAACTAAATGTTTAATTCAGACAGATATATTTGGTGTGGTCATCCAGTGTTGTATTTGTATGTGTTGCACTGTATCTTACCTTTCACATGTGCTACTTTTTCCAGAAAGCGCATGTTCAACAATTTTTGGCTACGGAAGATGCACTAAACAAAGCGGCTGAAGCTCGTGATTTATGCCACAAATTTATTAACCGTTTGCATGGAGGTGCTGATGCAGCATCACATTCGTTTTCTGGAGGCACAACACAGAGTGGTAGCAATCTTAGGCAATTTGAGGTAGATGCCGCCCTTGGTTTTCTCCTTTTTGAATCTAAAAAACCTTGATTTCGTAATTTCTGTACTTTCACTTGAATCTAAAAAGAATAATCATGTTCTTGTACAAATCTACAATCAAAAAACTCTTACAACTGTTATGTAGCAGGCACTGCATAACCGATTCATTGTATGTGTTATATACATGCTGATATACGTGCTTGAATATGTTATCCAATTTTGTCGTCGCAGTTGGATGTATGGGGAAAGGAAAGAGAAGCTGCTGGTTTGAGGGCTAGCTTAAACACACTGTTATCTGAAATACAACGGCTGAATAAATTATGTGCAGAGAGAAAAGAAGCTGAAGATTCCTTGAAAAAGAAGTGGAAGAAAATTGAGGAATTTGATGCGCGCAGATCCGAACTTGAAACCATATATACAACTCTTCTCAAGGCCAACATGGTAGTATCCCAACTGATTCTTTCATTGAATGATTAACTAATAATTACTATGGGAAATACTCTGACCATTTTTTATATAGGATGCTGTTGCATTCTGGAATCAGCAACCACTCGCTGCAAGGGAATATGCATCAGCAACTGTAATTCCAGCTAGTGAAGTTGTTGTGGACATTTCAAACAGCGCAAAAGATTTCATTGAGAAAGAAGTGTCTGCTTTCTTTCAGAGTCCTGATAATTCTCTCTATATGCTTCCGGCTACTCCACAGGTATGTAAATTGTCAGCTGACATTCTGATGATTTTAGCTATCCATTTCTGCATGATACAAGTGCATTATAGTTCAATTGTAAGATATATTTGACTGATAATTGAAGACTGATGTTTGTTGAATTATATGTTCAAGTTCTCAAGTTTCTTTTCTGTAAGTCAAATAATCATACATCATAGAAGAAATTAGGACTTTATGGTTCAAGCAACATTTTGCTGGTCTCATGATGTACCGGAATTAGTGTTCAAATGAGCAAACTGGCATATAGATGCCTTGATTCCATCAAATTATATGAAATTCTTCTTAAACAGGGACTTCTAGAGTCTATGGGAGCTAATGGATCAACAGGACCTGAAGCAGTTGCCTATGCAGAGAAGAATGCTGCTCTATTAACTGCAAGAGCTGGGGCAAGAGATCCATCAGCAATTCCATCTATATGTCGCATTTCTGCTGCCCTTCAATATCCTGCAGGTGAGATTCTGTTTTTTTTTGTTTTTTCTTAAACACCCAAGAATGTATAGTTCATCCCTCTGGAAAGGTTAATGATTGAATCCCAGTGTCAAAAAGCTTCCTAATGAAACCATTGCCCACTGCCTCATGTATTACAGTGTCTTTCAATCCAATGGAAAATCAAACAAAACAAACATAGGAAGACTTTTTCTAAGCATTGTTGGTTCATCAACCTACCACGTAGGTTGAGATCCTATATTAGAATAGCCAAAATGTTTCATGATGGCCTCGACTTAGCACCCGCTGTATCTGCTATGGGTTTCAAGCATAGAAAGCAGAGCACCTTAATATGAAATACTGTCATAGGCCAAAATTCTTAGTGGCTTCTTAGTAGGATTTGATTATAATCAATATTCTTGCTTCTTAAATAGGTATGGAGGGTTCAGATGCAAGCTTGGCCTCAGTTTTAGAGTCTCTTGAGTTCTGCTTAAGAGTTCGTGGTTCTGAAGCATGTGTTTTAGAAGATTTAGCAAAGGCAATCGATTTGGTCCATATACGGCAGGATCTAGTGGAAAGTGGCCATTCTCTGTTAGATCATGCTTTCCGTGCCCAGCAAAAATATGAAAGGTAAGGCATATTACTCTGTACTCTGGAATACACAGGCCACCAATATCGTATTTATGTTCCCACGCTATTCTATATTCCCATGTAAACTTTCAGTGTACTATGTATCTTGTATGCAGAACAACTAACTACTGCCTAGATCTAGCTTCTGAGCAAGAGAATATAATATCGGACCAATGGTTGCCTGAACTTAGAACTGCGGTCCAGAATGCTCAAGCTTCCTCTGAGCACTGCAAATACGTCAGGGGATTGGTATGGAACTACTTCTAACTATCATTCTTGCATGCTTAATATGGTGCTGATGATGACTATCTTAACGCATTATCACGTGGACGGTCTTAGCCATATGGCTCAAAAGTATGGCTTGTCTGAACCATAAAATCAGCCTGACAGTGTTTCCGTGATTTTTGTTTTGTTATTGGGATTTGTAATCCTTCTTACGGTTGGTGCTCTTTAAGCTTACCTTTTGATTTAGTCTTTATTATAAATAGTTAATTTAAGTTTTCATCGGAAAATTATTTACAAAATTGCAATTCAAGTTATGTTTTCCAATCTCTTTATTGTCTGTGATATATTGTACTAAAATCCTAATTACCTCTTTTTTAGTTCTTCGTTACACCCCTTTCACATATGAAGCTTGATAAGATATTTGTTTTTGTACCCAATGCAGCTTGATGAATGGTGGGAACAGCCTGCAGCAACAGTTGTGGATTGGGTAACTGTAGATGGTCAAAGTGTTGCAGCTTGGCAAAACCATGTCAAACAGCTTCTTGCCTTTTACGATAAAGAATCATTACGAACGTAGAAAAAAAAAACCCATGGTGCCTCTCTCAGTTCTCTTTATACACACTGGTGAATCTGATCTTCAACAACAATGTTTGCAAAGTGGGAAAACTCGATGTGCAGTTTGTAAAGAAAATGGTAACTCTTCTTCTCTGTTAACAACCGTTTCTCCTTGTGTGTGTCGTTATAGTTCCCCAGGTTTTATTTTTACACATTGCGGGAAACTCATGTCTTTCGCCATCCGTGTTTTGTGGGTTTTTTATAAGTATTTCCGTGTTTTCTGATTCTCTTAATCAGTCTTGTATCACGAGCTTTGTGTTTCATACATTCTTAGCTAATATGAATCAGGTTTCTGCAACTTTGTAAGCCTTTTTTTAGTTTAGCTTCGATCTTTGAATGTGAATGTTTAGAGATAGAGACTGTTGCCAACTACTTCTTGTTGTGTACAACGGTCGTGAGGGTTTTGAGGAATGCTCTTAAACATTAAACGCTCGTGAAGATTGGATTATGTTGGTCTTAACTCAGACGACTCTTAGTGTAGTTGAGTGAAGTTACCTACCACACGAAAATTTAATCAGATACACATTTATAAATTTAGAGAATCAATTACCAATTTTTTAAAAGATCAATTACGAGAAATTAGAGTAAACTATATCATAAACAAAAGGATATATACAATGTTATCCTGTTCCTTGTCTTCCCAGAATACAATAATGATGGATCACGAGACAGAAAAGAACAAAAACACTTTTTGAAGAAGGCATGTTTCAGTGTCTTCTAATAATATCATCAGAGTAAAAACAAAACCACGTTCAACTCTAAAGCAGAGCTCCAAGAAAAATGTCTTCTCTTCTCATCCTCATCTTCATAGTCTCAACCATAACATTCTGTAGTAGTTATTCTTCTGTGGCTACAACTCTACCTGACACTGTCCATCGTAAGGACAACAACTTCTTCTCGGTCTCAGGTATCATCATCACAAACTGGTTTAAGTATTAAGAAACTTTGTTCCTTTCTATATTGAGAAGTTTTTGTTTTCTTCTTTGTGGATATGTGCAGGTGAGCTTGATTGCAGCAGATTGAGACAAGCACAACAATGTATCAGAGAGGAGACAAAAAGTCATCACAGAGAATTTCAGGTTTTGTGTCCTTTCTCTGAGGTGAGATGTGCAAAGACTAGACGGATTCTGAAACATATTAGGCAAGCAAGAAGAAGAGATCATCGACACAAACAAAAGAGATCACCAAGACACCTGCAAAACAAAGCGAAGTCAAACAAAAACCCAAAAGACAAGAAGTTATTTTTCCCACCTCCATTGTTTTTTCCTCCAAACCCGTTTGCTCCACCTTCGATTTTTCCTCCAAACCCGTTTGCTCCACCTTCGATTTTTCCTCCAAACCCGTTTGCACCGCCACCTTCGATTTTCCCCCCAAACCCGTTTGCACCACCACCTTCGATTTTCCCACCTAATCCATTTCGGCCACCACCACCTTCGATTTTCCCACCCAATCCGTTTCAGCCACGGCCACCGCCACCTTCGATTTTCCCTCCAAACCCATTTCAGCCACCACGTGCTCCACCTCCATCAATTTTTCCTCCAATATTTCCTCAGCCTCCTCCTGCTCCTCCGCCATCAATATTTCCCCCATTATTTCCTAAGCCTCCTCCCGCTCCTCCTCCATCAATATTCCCTCCAAACCCATTTCAGCCTCGTCCTCCTCCACCTCCTCCCACTCCTCCATCAATATTCCCTCCAAACCCGTTTCAGCCTCGTCCTCGTCAGCCTCCTCCCGCTCCTCCATCAATATTCCCCCCAAATCCATTTCAGCCTCGACCTCCTCGGCCTCGTCCCCCTCCTCCATCATTATTCCCTCCAATATTTCCTCAGCCTCCTCCAGCTCCAGCTCTTCCACCTCCATCAATATTCCCTCCAAATCCATTTCAGCCTCGTCCTCCTCTTCCCTCTCCCCCTCCGCCATGGTCTCTCTTTCCTCCACTGCCACCGATCTTTCCAGGCTTCAATCCACCACCGCCACCTCCTCCTCCCCCTCCTCCACCTCCATCAATCTTTCCATTTCCTCCATTCCCATTCTTCCCACCACCACGCAACCCTGGCCCTCCTCCTGGTTCATCTTCTTCAGCAAATAAGCAGCCTCCTTAATCGAACAAGAGTATCATAATATATACACCAAACATTTACATATCTGTTGAGAGATAAACTATCTGTTGTATATGATAGTCATATTTACATAAGGGTAAAGAATAAATATGAGTTTTTAACTTCTACAGAATATTGCATCTGTTCCTGAACCTATAGATCTACATATTAAGGCTCATATCAAATTTACTCCTCCGAAAACTCTCTTCCATCATATCAAACTCACTCCATGATCGAGACATATCATTAATCACAACAATTACAAGATACTTCCCCAGTTATTAGTTTGTACTACTAGTTTGAGTACAGCAGTGTGGGAAAGAAAAGGCAAGAAGTTATATATCTAAGAGACTTGAAAATATGCCATTAAACGGAGAAATCTCTGCTTATGGATTTCTGAAAGTTGCTACATCTCTTATTTGCTGCTTAGTCATTACTATATCATGTGAATAGTTGCAGTTTGACAGAAGTAGCAGATCACAACTAAATACACCAGTCTAAACCTACTGATACCTTAAAAAGAATTGAACCCTACTAGCCGATAACAAAATTATCAAACAGTGATAAAGTTGAAACTAGAAAACCAGGTTTTTTATTGTCTTATTCTCTTCGGAGAATTACTTAAGTCTTTGTAGTAGCTTCTCGTTTCAGTAGGAGAATTCCCTTCTTCATCCGCGATTCTATCACACTTATCCTAGCAAAGTAGATAAAAACATCAAATACAAATTCGGATTAACAGGCCTAAATATATAAGAATCAATTGCAGTTGTGCATAGTAGTGAACTTCTTTTCCGTAGTTTCTTTCCAATGTAAAAATATCATAGGCATACCTCAGAAGCAAAAGCAGTAACAGAATACTCTCGATCTGCTCTTTTCCGAAGGCTTAACTGCACAGAAATCACAGTCTCTGACATGTTGACACCAGATGACTTAAACGCTTCAGTCAGTGTGTGTAGTACCCTGTCAAAATTAAATTAAAAGCTTCCATCAAATATATCCATCTAAATTTCCTCCAATTGTTCCATTTTAGAACCATGAGTCTGTTCAACGTACAGTAGCAGTTCGGATCTTTGCGTACCTAACAAATCACCACCTATTTAAGAGGAATAGCACTATTCCAAAGAGAGAATTTGAATTATGGTTATACCTAGGCAACTTCTGTAAGAGTTCCTAGAAAAGCCATAAGTTTTACACAGGCAGGAAATGACTTTACATCCTTAACTGTAAACTAACTCACACTTCCTATTAAAGACAATTGATTAATTAAAGAACAAACAAAATCTTACCTTTGTGAACAGACAGTGGACAAACTGGGTGATGTTTTTTGTCCGAGTTTACCAATTCATTTGTATTACAAGTAATTGATCCACAACTTGGTTTTGGCTGCCAAAAGTCATGCTGAACAAACTGCGGCAAAGGCTCGGTAGGTACATAACATGAAACTGCTGAAGTAGGACTGTGTTCAAGAATCTTGGTACTAACTGCTGAGTCAATATCAGAATCCAAAGAATTTTGCATATCAAAGAGCAAACCAGAGGAAGCAGCAACTTTATCATAACTTGAAACGATTTGAGGATGGTCACCAATCTCAACAACAGACCCATGACTATTTCTCTGCATCAAAGTTACATGAAACAGTGATCAAAAAGACCACTACAGACAAGAAAAAAGAAACCAACCAAAGATAGATATAACTCAAGATAGGAGAATGAATATACCCAAGGAATCAATTTGGTTGGGGTTTGACACCACAATTGTTGAGAACCTTCATACATCTGAACTTTTTCTTGAAGAAAGTTAATATACTCTATAACCTGAGGAAACAACATAAAAGCACAAAAACTGATCAAACATGATTCTGATTCTGAAACACATGTTCTGTTCAAAAGCTATACATTTCCTAACCTCTAATAAGAAAGAAGCTTTATCTCGTTTCTGATCATTCTGATTCTGAGGTATAATATCCATCAAACTCTGAAACCTGTATCCACCAAGAATCACAAATTATGGAAAGCTTCTACCTTTTATGACCCTTTTAAGAAAATCAGATAAAAATCCAAACTTTTCGAACCTTTCATTGATTTTGCTTCTTCTTCGTTGCTCTGTCTCTGAATGTTTCGATCTACCCGAGCTTCGATTTCTCCTCCCTGTTGAAGAATCGTTTCGAGAAGGCAAGTTACTGTATACGTCGCCGTCTAATTGCTCATCTAGGTCAGGAGAGTTCATAGTTCCGAGTAAGTACGACGAAATCGATACTCCGGCGAGACGAAAACTCCGGCGAACGAACGAGAGAGACTGTGAATAAGGGGAAAAGGAAACAAGCGTTAGAAACGAGAAAAGCCTAAGATTAAGGAAATATTGTGAGAGGAGGCCCAAAAGCCCAATTAAAAAAAATGGATAAGGCCTAAGACAAGCTGTAAGGTTAATTATATGGATTATAGAATGTAAATTTCGAGTAACAAACATAAATATGGAATGTGAATTTTCACTAATTAATATAAAGATTGGCAAAGGGTATTTAGTAAATTAATGTAAATACGATAATGAAAAGTAAAACTAAGCTCGGTTGTAGTTTTTCAAAAGGTTTTTGATTTTAGATTTACCAATAATTTCATGATTTTGGGAAAAAAGAAAAAAAAAACTGTTTTTCTTTTAAAAAAATAGAGGTTCTAGCTTTGATGTGTTTTACCAATTTTTCATTGACAAACCATCACGTTATTATTATTTTCTCTTTTTTTGTGCAAAGAAAAATATAATCCATCTTAATAAAACCAAAAACAAAAGAGACTAGCATTCAAGTTTAAAAAGAAAAAAAACTATAAACTAAACCAAAAACTTCTTCATAGTTTTGATTCTTTATTTGTATCCCTTAACCATTTATAGCTTTTCTCACAGCCCGCTAAATCCACTATATTAACTGCTTCCGTTCTTTTCTTCCTTATTTTCTTTCCACATGATTACTCATATCATTTTTAACATATCTCAACTAATGTAATAGACGTTTACATCGAATCCATTAGAATTTAGAAAAGTAAAAGAAATGATGTCAGTGGCATACGATGTGCAATACGTTCACGTCTTTCTTTACTTCTAAAAATGAGGTGTCCTAAATCCTAACCATGTAACATTGTATTTTATCCTCTTGTCCATTGAACTCGTTTGGTATCAACATAACCATATCAAAATTAATTTATTTCATATGAAAAACCATTAGTTTTGTTTGATTATTTTATTTAGTTTCATCATCCAATTTGAACATTTACAGTACAAGTGTTTTACTTTAGTTAGTTTAACATGTGTTTGCAAAAGTAGATCATTGGATTGTAAGCACTAATAAATAAATTTTTCTAGCATATGGTAATTTTATTTTTCCTTACATCCTTTAACTGAAGATCGAAACATACAATATATTCCTAATATCCCACATTTATGTGACCTCTAAGTTATATATGTTGTCCTCTTTTTGTGGAGATAACAATATTTGATTAAAATATATATTAGTTCCATCTTTACATGTTGTATTTTATCATATCGGTATTAATCATATATTTTAAGTTTTATTTTTGTTTTTATTAGATATAAGTTATTATTGAATTTTAATTTTTAATTTGATTAAGTAAAATAATAATATGTAATTTTAAAATTGATTAAACCAAAAAAAGGATAAATAATTTGTTTGGTACTGAGTACGAACTTATTATAATTTTTTCAGATATCATTTTATAAACAAAAATGGTTTACTTTCAAAAGACAAAGATGTGAATATCATTTCTTCAAATATAAAAACACTATTTGATAATTGAAATAAACCACCATTGATAAATATGTTTTTATATCATTCATCATCTTCAAAATTAAAGAAAAAGTGAAAGAAAAAAATAGTATGAAACATTATTAGTCTATTAGAGATGGTCGAATGTAAATGACGTTTACGGGATATGTCTCAAATAAGCCTACCGAAACCATTAGTCTTAAAGAAGTAGCACATGGACACAGGACGAGAGCTTCCAAGTAGTGGAACTGATTGATAAGTGTTACCATTTAATGCTTTTGATTTACTGAATTAGTTGAGAGTTGGTTTATAAAATAATTTCAAAGATGCTAATATGCTATGGTTTTGTATATCTATCATTTCATATGAATGAGTGTAATAATTGTGACTCTTTCTAATCCTAAATAGGCAAAAGAATCATATAAAAAGAGAAAAGAACCCCAAAAGTATAACCATAAGAAAAATGTTTTGAATAATTATTTTGAAGAAGATGAACATATTTTAGTTAGTTTGACTCGAAGGCCATGCTTCATGCGGAGGATAGGACCAGGAGCTGGTTCAATCTTTTGGCCTTGGACAACTTCAATATCATAGTTTTGTAATATCTCCACGACCACTGTCTTCATTAGTGTCATAGCTACCTCTTTACCCAAGCAAGCTCTTGGACCAGCATTAAACGTAAAGAACTTGGAGGAAGACACTTCTTTAAACACTCTTGTTTCTGAAACCCATCTCTTGGGGTTGAAATCCAAAGCATCTTCTCCCCATACTGCTTTCATCCTCCCCATCGCGTAAATAAAGATTAAAATCTTTATACTTGGGTCAACTCTATGCCCACTTGGAAGCACATCTGGTTTTATGGGAGACAAACGTTCGAATGGAACCGGAGGGTGAAGTCTCATTGCTTCATACAAGGCACCACGTAAGTACACTAGTTTGTTCAAGAACTCCATGGAATCATAAGACGACCTCTCGGGGTCATTAGCTCCGATGGTTAGATTTGTGTCGATCTCTTGGCGAATGTTTGTGACAACATGAGGGTTTTTGGACAAACACCAAAAGAACCAAGTGAGACCAGAAGCAGTAGTATCTCTCCCGGCTAGAATGAAAGCTAACATGGTGTCTCTAAGAAACTTCTCATCATTATAATACTTCAAGTACATGGTTGAATCTAGCTTCATGTGGGATGTTAAAAGATCCTCACCTTCTTTACTAGAACTCTCTTTTGATCTTATCTCTTCTCTCTTATCTAATATGAACTTCTTACAAGTTCGATTTAAAGTTGCATGAGCTTCATACAACTTCTTCTCTTGTCCAAATCCAACCCATCTTTGAAGCTTCCACAAGAACTTTGGCTTAACATGCCTATACATAATCCCTTCTCCTATATCGTTGAGAGCTTTTGCAAACTCATCAACCTCTGACATTTCAATGGAGAGAGATCTAGGATCATCACATCCTGTTACTGTCATTAGAGTTGTATCGAACGTAAACCTCCTGAACACATCTTGCAAGTCCACGACCTTTTCTTCCTCCACAATATGATCAAAGAGAGGAACAAGCCCGTCCTTGAGTTTTTTCCTCGTGGTACTCATTGACAACTTTTGAAACCCTTGGTGGTCGACCATGGCTTTGGAAACTTTCCTTAGACTCTTCCATAGCTCCGAGTCCGCGGTGAGTATCCCATCTCCAAGAACATCAAACACTTCTTTGAAGTCAGGACCTTTGGTGTAATTGGAGGAGTTTGATGAGTTCATTATATGACGAATATTTTTATCATCAGCTGTGAAAACCATATCCATACCAGAGTACCACGGTCCTTTGAATGCAAACGTCAAGTTAGAGTTCTCGAGAATCTCCACGCTAAAGTCATAGATTCGATGGAACTCCATGAGAAGACTAGGAAGCATCCCAAGAACTGGCCAGTTTCTAAGGAAGCCTCTTTGAGGTTTCTTGAAGTGGTAGAAGAAACAAAGGATTAATGAAACGATGGCTATGGAAGCTTGAACTAAGCTTATTGAGGCCATTGTGTATTAGAAGAACTAAATGAGGAAGTTGTGATGGGTTCTATATAATTCAATACACTAATTATAAGGCATGATGAATAACATTTTCACACGATTTGCTAATGAATGACATTTTCATACTAACTTCACCGACAACTACATCAAGGCAACATGTCAGATGATGTCATGACGATACTCATTACACACCACAGATGGGACGAGAAGAATTTGTGGACAAGTTTGCAAGTATATTATTTAGAAAAGATGTTAATTAAGAAGTATAATTACTTAAGAGAAAATAAGAGTTTATCAAATTTGATGGTTTAAATGCGTAAATTATATCTTATGAAATACTAGGATTTTCAAATTTTAATATTTAAACATTTTTACAATATAGTTTTGTAAAATCTTATATTGGTTATGTAATGTCTTCGTTCGTAGTAATTAAACAATAAAAAATATGTTATGAATGCCACTTTCAGGATATTTTCTGAAAAATGTTAAAAAATGCTTGTGAAGATTCATTATTATTTTACGTAAAAGTATTCGAAAATCAACTGTAAGAAAGGTTCTAATTAAACTCTCTAAATAAATGCTATGCTATTTTTTTGGAAAACATATACTGTAGTAACATTTATTGTGGTATATTAAATGTCATGGTCATATCTAATGTGTTGAATTGCATTCAACATTACTATATAAAGTAACAAATACCAAATTTAAATACTATATTACATAATACTTATAACATAGTTATACTCAAACTGAGTTTATAAGCTTTACGACATCGTTAAGATTAATGAGTAATACAATATAGTGAAGAAGTATCACACTCTTTAAAAGGAATTGATAAGCTTTACGTCAATTTTATAAGAGTATGTGCATTGGTTTGTGTCTCGTATCTATATAATATTAATTTGTATAGTGTAGAGAAATTTCAGAACTCTTTCTTGATTTTGTGTGTTCATTGGTGAGAAACCTATTGAGTTTTTCATCAATATAATAATATTATGTTTAATATAAATAAATATTTTAATATAAGTTTATTGGAATACTTGTTTTGTTCTTTTAATATTTTATTTTTAAATTATAAAAAACTCTATTAAGCATATTTAGTTACTTATTAAATATATTTCATTTCAAAATATATATTTATACATGAATGTGGTCACTATGTGAGAGTCTCTCATGGGTTTCTCGAAACCTTAAGATTCAATTCTTGATAATAAGTTATAATTTATTTCATTTTCATTTAGTTTATTCATTAGAAAATGCACATGGTCTAATTCACTAATTGTGTCACTAAGGACACATATATGTCACATGATAGTATTTGATGCATAAAGCCTCGGCCGGGGCTGCTGATAAAGATGGACCAACGGCCGAGAAATGATTTTGGAACATGACTGTCTCTATAAATAGTCATATATAGTCATGTGAGGACCATCCTCATTAAAACTCTCACCAAGATCTTTTGCTTATTTCGTGTCATTTCATTCTCTTAAATGTCTCCTTTCAACTCTCTTTTTTTATACAGTACTATATATTTATTCCACAATCCCAACCACTTCAATTTTGGTCTTTTTCTCTCACAAGTCTTCGTTTACAATAGGCTCTATTAATGATTATGTTCCCTAACTCTCGTTATCTCGTAAAGATAAGATACGGTGTTGATGCATGAGAGTCACTAGAAATAGAATCACTAGCTTATGCCAAATCACTACAAAATGCACTCGAGCCTTTTATACTTCACAAGATTTTCTCGTGCTTAACAACACTTAGTGATAAAAACTTAAAAATGCTATGTTTTATGGATAAATTATGCTTTTAGTGCACTATCTTTGTCTCTTCCCGCACCAAAATGCTCGAGTTTGAATTTTATGAAGAGGAGTGTATGGAAATTTAAGGTTACTTAACAATATGTTGGATTAATCAAAGAAACATAGACTTAAAGAACTTCAATGATAGCATGGGAAAAGAGAAAAAAAAAACAACAACGATAACAATACTAGTAGAGAAGCAAACACAAGTGCAAGAGCCATAGTGATTAATTAGGAGCTAGCTAGCTAGTAGAGAGCAGATGGACAAGGCCAGTAAGGGAAGCGCGAGTTCTTTATTGGAACTTCTTCTTCTGTTAAGAAGTGCGTGCACGTTCCGGTGGTGAGATCATAAACACCAAAGTTACGGCCAACAAAATAGATGCAGTTAGGCTTGAGTCCACGAGACGAACTAGCCAGAACACAGAAAGCCTCACTATGTCCAACGAAAATGCAAAGATCTCCAATATCTTCTGTGTATGTCATAGTCTTATAACATTTTTCCGATTTCTCATTTGCTCTAAACACCATGAACTTTTCTGTTATATGCTGCAGTGTTTTGCTTTCATAGTTCTCCATGTCAGTGCCGTACCTACAAAAAAAATGATAGAGCCAATAAGGTAAAATAAATGGTACACACCAAAGTTAACTAGATACTATACCATACCACTTGACGAGGAAAAGTTGGCCGGTGGGTGACTCCACAAGATGGTCTGTCTTAGAACATGAACTCACGTTGGCCACCTTCTCAAACACAGATTTTGGAAGTTTGTCAAATCTCATTTCGATGAACTTGGTTTGGTCATTCTCCTTAGAGTTGAGATCCAAGTAGCACAAGAAGTTGCCACCAAGACTTGGAATGTAGAACCTTTGATCTGTCTTGGAGAACATTAAGGTAGAGTTAGGGTTTATACATTTGGCTTTGATGCTGATCCACTTAGAACTACCAAAAGGCCTACAGAGACTTAACCTAGATCCTGATAACTTGACACCCACGACCCAATCTTTATCTCGGACAGGTAAAGAGGACATGGTTAGGTTATGGATCTTGGTAAAGGTGGGTATGAGAAGGTAGATGAACTGTCATGTCTTCTAGTTCCGGGTCGGAGGGCTTATAAGAGATAACAGCATGATTGTCGTACGAAAAGTGGAATCGTAACCCATCACGTGAGAATCCGACAGTCATGGTATCACAGACCTCCTTCATGAGTTCCTTAGCTTGTCGTTAATACAAACTTCCTTGAACGTGGGGGAACTGGTTGTTGTTACACGACCATCCTCCCGAGAAGCGTCTTGGATGTTAAGGATGTAGTCAATCAACAGAAACGGGTAGGCTGGTTTAGATGAGAACATACGAACGTATGTGTATCTCTGCCCATATACATACGTTCAAGTAGTCAGAGACAACGACAAAAAAACAAAAGGTTAAAGACAAAACAAAATTATATGTTACAACATAGCAAAGAGAAGCTTACGAGGATGTTTTTGCAGACAGAGGGTTTAAAGACTCGGTTGATTATAAGCTGTGCCATTGTTATTGAATCCGTAAGAAAAAAACTTTTGTGTTTCGTCTCCTCCTCTATCTCTATTAGACTTAGGTTTTCTTGGCCACCAAGTCCACGTTATATTTGGGGAATATTTTAGAAATGAAAAAATCTTTTAGGATCAAGTAGGTAAAGTAGGCATAAAAACTACTGCTGAATATTTTCTTCCCAAATAGAATCTAAAATCATTGCGAATATTATATTTTTGCAAACATTGTATATATATTCAGAAAATCTATAATTATTCCTAAATCACGGTATACTTGTATAAGACCAAATTTTAATTCGCAGGACACAGCATGGCAAATTTTTAAATTTATTGATTTTTTTATTTAATAACTATTTAAAATAGTAAAATAAGAATTTAACTCGTGTTTAAGTATCAGAATAATGATACTTTAAATTTTAGTAATACCAATTCAAACATGTCATGCAATATAACCCATCTATATTATTTTAATCTTTTAATATATTTAAACATTCATAATTTTAGACTTTTTCTTTACGGTCCTTCAAGTGTTTTTCATAATCTAATCAGAGTCGCAGTGGTCGGTGTCGCAGATTTGCGTGATTGTGGAATTGTTCATAGAAATATAAAGCTAGATAGTTTTATATAATCTCTAAAGGGGGGAGGGGGAATTACCGCAAACCTTGGAGGTTTGAGCATAGGAAAGCTTAACAAGGACAATAAAACCTTGCAAAAACAGAGGCAATATACACGAGAGGAAACCCAAAACAAAAATAAAGTGGAAGGTTTGACAAACGATGTTTTCCTTCTTGGATGTGTTGTCGGTGATTCGATCTCTCGTAACCAACACATTCATAGATAAATTCTTGACCTGAGCATAATCCCACTCACAAGGTAGAGGCAATAAACATAGTTAAACAATCCTCTGAAGCTTACTATTTGGTCAAGAATCTGATTGGAAACCTGATACAAATCTTTAAAAGCAAGAAGAATATATAATTTTTGATATCGATTTGGATTCGGCTTCACTGAATGACATAACTTATTTACGAACAAAAATATGTTTTTGGCAGAAAACAATGATTGTCTACCACTCATTTTATATATTATTATATATCCGAGTCAAATCTTGTGCATTTATTCAGAATGAATGCAACATTATTTTTCCAATAAATCTGAATACCATCCCACAACTATTGTTTCATCAAACCATATTTATAAAGTATGTAAGAGTTTTATAAGGTATTTTAAGTGGTTTATAAACAAACATCATTTTTCATCAAACACATATATTTATATCATGTTTAAAAGATTTTATAAACTAAGATACCTTTTAAGATATTTAAAATGATTTCTAATGTACTTAAAGGTTTTATAAATTGGGAAATATCTTGTAAAGTTTTATTCGATACGTTATAAACTTATTTAAAACTTATTAATCAACGTGGAGCCGTGGACTACTGTTTAAGCATAATAGTCACATATTTCTCAACTTCTTACTGAAATTATTCTTTGAACAATAAAGCGTGCTCTAAACTTTGGAATAACATGCATAAAACCCCATTTAAATACCTCGTAAAATAATTTGAATGCCTTGTAAAAAAAAATATCATATAGAACCATTTAGATACCTTTAAAATATTTTAAAACCTTTTACAGGCATTATAATATGTTGTTAGTATCTTGTACAACCTTGTGAGTTTTGATCTTGTTGTTTTCAATCATTGAAGAATTTATGAACATCCTTTTAAAACCTTATAAAACCAATAATAAATAGTTTAAAAAACATTTTTTTGATGTTTACAAATTTATAAAGTCTTAAAAGATTAAAACATTTTTATGTTCTTAAAAGATTACAAAAATATTTATAATTTTTAAAAGGTTTTTAAAATAACTAGTATCTCAATAAAAACAACAAAAACAAAAAAAAATCATCAAAAATAAAATTTAATTATTATAATCAATATTTATTTAGAATCAATTACAACAAAAACAACAATCATCATGAATGAATAAAATACTAGAAAATTTTGATACATGAAATATATTATAATTGAATTCTAAAAAAAATTAATGTAAATTTGAGAATAAATGACAACATAATAGTTATACTTCACTAAATTTTTCACATGTATATAGATATATATTAATAATTTTACATAATTATTAATTTATAATATTAATGGGACCATATATTTACAAAAGATTTTCAAAAGCATTATTATCTTATTATCGAAATGTATTACACTGGTCCCAACTTGGGACTGTGAAAATTTATTAATTTATAGAGATTATTAATGTATCGAATATTAATTTATAGATGTGTAGTGTATTTTAAATTTCGATAAAATTTTGGGTTGGATATTCGGCTGAAATATCGTAATTAATTACTGATAAATAAAAAACAATTAAAATTATTTGCCATTTATCTACACTTCTGGAGTTAATTAAAATTTCAAACCGAATTAAATTTCAAGTTTAGTTAAAATAAACGCAAAAACCACAAAATCTTGCACAAGTTTCATTCTGAGACGAAGAGAGAAAAAGTGCAATGGCCGATACTTTGATGAGTCTTCAGTTGAAAGCGAGAGACATTATTGTGAGTCCAAGCCACGAAGACTTAGCTATGGTCGTAGATCATCTCTTCAAGCGTCAAGACTCCAAACAATACAAAACAGCTCGTGCTCTGTACGATTTCTTGATCTCTTATTTCCCCGATTGCTTAACCCTCAAGCTTCTTCAAGTCTACCACTGTTCTTCCAATGGCGTCACAAGATTCAGATCGATCTATCAACTCTCTGAAACCCTCACCGATCTCAGAAACCGCAACTTCAAACTCTCTCTCGACACTCTTTATGAGATCAAGCCCGTTGTGATTTCTTGCTTGACAAGGAAAGAAACCAAAGAATCTGACATCAAGATTCTTAGAAGAATCGTTTGTATTGTAGCTTACAATGTTGTGACGTTGCATAATGGCAAATGGGACGAGCTCAGTGACTGTATCTTAACGTTAGCGAGTAGCCATGAACCTGTCAAGGCTTTTCACGTCTTCGTTGATTTGCCACTGGTCTACGAAGAGTTCATCGAAAGGTTCTTGAATACGATTTTGCAGAAAGCTGATAATGTCTTTCTTGATCTTGATAGAGTTGGAGATTGGAGTTTGGCTTTACAAACTCTTGTTAAAATGTGGATTCAGATTTCGAATACAAGTATGACGTTCAAGGCAATAAGGGAGTTAATGGTTCCTCAGCTTGCCTATGTTGTGAATTCAGTATTTGAGTTGGTTAATAATGAAAAGGAACATTTTTTGGTACGAGGGCTTGAAGATTTCAAGAGGTTCTTCTCACGAGACATGAGTCTGTATCATTACAATGAGAATCAATGCCATTTTGTGGTGGCTTTCATGAACGAGATCGAAGGATTAGTAGTAGGAACACAGACCAAGGAGATTGTCAGAAAGATCAAAATGTTGGTTACAGAACCACAGAGTGATGATCTTTGGAATCCTAGACAAGAGTTTGAACGTGTCTGGTATGACCATTTGAAGAATTTATCTTCACTACAAGTCTTAAAGATCTTTGCTTCCACTGATCTTGAAGATAGGTCCAGAGAGATAGCTATCAGACGGCTTAATGTCTTACTCTCTGGTCACACTTCAAAGAAGGTGCAAATACACATTGCAGAGATGAGACAAATCCAAACATTGGTCATGTCTTGTTTACAGGAGGAAAGAATCTCTGACAGTATGTTTAAAGTCCTAGGTGAGGTGGTGAACCACGTTGCTTATGAGGTGTTGATAAACCAAGACGAGATATGGTATGAGCTACGAGATTATATTGCATCGAGTAAAACAGAGTTTCAGAGAGCGGTTTATATCTTCCAGTGCTTAACAATGGCTCTTGTTGAAGACGATTTTGTGATTTCTATGATAAAGAAGCTTTTCCCAGAGATAATCACAAGACTAGACCCACCACCAAGGGAGCTGTTAGTAGATAACAGTTGTTGGGTTTGGGCGTTTACTGGTGCCTTCTGTGCAACAGTTCACTTGATAGAGATCCCTGGCTGTGCTAAAAGAGTTAACGAGATTGCACATAATATGATAGATTCAGTGAGAAAGCTTGTGGAAAGAGATATGGAAGTTGGGTTGGTGAGGAGAGCTTTCAGAGATGTGGAAAAGATTTTGTGTAAGCAATTGGAATGGTACAGTACGAGTCAATACAAGTTACTTAAGGGTCTACTTTGGAGACTCTATGTAATCAAAGGCATGAAGTGGGAAAGTAAGATTGTGTTGTGGAGAATCAACGTGATTGTGGAGAGAAAAGTGAGAGAAGTGGAGAAAGAGCTGCCAAAGAATGAGTTTGTTTGGCTTAACCTGAGTGATGATGAACATGTTGAATAAAGTATAGTTTGCATTGGAGAAGAAAATGTAATTAGTTCTTGAAACACTTCAATAAAAGCTTCTCACTTTTCTCTTCAATAGACACTTTTATCACTTAATCATCAACTTCTTAATATTAAAACTAGATCACAAGTACATTGTACATTATTGGCTACTCCTTACAGTATGTGTGCCAAGTTAGGAAGGTTAGACCGACTAGTTGAAAGGCTTTTTCGTTGAGCGATCCCTCCAATGTAGTAGGTAACAAGCTCAGCTTTGGCCTCTAACTCCACTCCTGTAAAACTAAACACATCGTATCCTCCAGGAACAGCTATAGCGGGAGATTGCCATGGAATCACTGGAAGTCGAGACAGGTCAAGGCTCGATGCTAGTCCTTAGATTCTTTGTTCCTCATGTCTCTTGGTTGTCACTTATTCTCTCTTTTAACTTTGTTTCCCCTCGATGCTAGTCCTTAGCTTCTTTGTTCCTCATGTCTCTTGGTTGTCACTTATTCTCTCTTTTAACTTTGTTTTCCCGTCCATACTCTTATACTTGCTCTAAAATCCACATAGTAGACATTGTTGATACCATTTTGCTGCAAAAGATCATTTTCGTCTGTTGTGATGATAATCCTACTTCCAGGACCAAACCAAGTAGTCTGCAAAAGATCATTTTCTCTTCTGTTGTGATGATAATCCTACTTCCAGGACCAAACCAAGTAGTCTGATCAGCCAAAGCATACAATTGTTCCAGATCATTCACATCATCGAGAAGAATGATAACCTATATCTTATATCGCATAAATGCTTTATCGTCATATCCTCTCGGTTCTCCGGCTATATTTCCCACATCGATAAAAGCAAGGATCCATCTCTTTTTGAAGGCCTTCCCAAAATCTCCATTATGTTTCCTTACATCAGATGGATCTACTCGGAGAAGATTGGCATCACTACGTTTTTGCACTTCAAGATCTCCACCAATTCATTCAAGCAACAGCTCGAGGAAGCATAGTTCACCACGTTTGAGACCCTCGATTCTCTAATCGCTTGTATGAAAGCAGGGGCTATGGTTTGGCTTCTCTCGGTTCTTTGATCATCAAACATAGTAATCCCATTTGAGTTAAACTGTTTGCATAAATGAGAGAGAAAAGTCTTACGAATATCTTGTCCATGGAAGCTGGGGAAGGCGCTGTATCTCCAAGATCGAGAAGAAACCATAAGAGAAAGGTCGTGAGATAAGTTTGTGTTTTGGATAAGCAAAGCTCTACGAATGGAGTATATGATAAAAAAAAGGCTTATCCACATTAGACTTTTCAGAGAGAGAGGGAGACCACAGACGTAACTCGTAAGCATTGTTTATTGGCCCACCCTAGTAAAAGAATATCTTTTTATGCGACATTTAAGTCACAAGTAAAATTTCCTTTTTAAAAAATTAACCAGGTAACGTCTGGATTTAGAGTATGAATTTACAAAAGTGTGACCAAGAAATAACCAGACGACTACAAGTGATGTAAAACTTGACAGATGTTAAAGTCGCTTCAACCTCTCCTCAATCCCATAGTTTGCTCTGCGGACTCGTTCGTCGATCAATATCCCAAACGGTCATTAAGAGAAGTTCGTCCATCACCAGATTGACCTGCACATTTCAAGTTAATGCATAACTCATTAGTTGGATTGGATTTAAAATGCATAATGTATTTCTTAAACATTGTCTGCTTTACCTTTAGGAGGTACCCATGAATCATAATCTGTGCTTTCATTAAGATATTCTGGTTTATCAGGACCAACTTCTTTTTTAGCCGTCTTTTTCTTCTTCTTTCTACTTCCTTGCTTATTTTCTTCCTGTTTACTGAGTTCTTCGTCTTCTTTGTTTACATGATGTCCTACAGAATGCTTCAATAAGAGAGCAACTGCATCTTGTGCCATGACCTCCGCTTGTTTTTCCTTTGACTTATCATCTTCTTCTTCACTCTTGTCTTCTTGCTTACGTTTTCTTATTATCAATCCTGTTGCACCTTCAATACCAGTGGTGGTGGTTAGCGGAATCTTCTTCCTATCTTTATAGTCAACGAACCCATCAGCATCATCTGTGCTATCAGTAGTAGCAGCTACAATCTCAGGTTTTTTCTCTTCCATTGTGGCTTTATTTGCAGCGGATCCGAGCCATTGGGGTTTTGATGGAACATACACAGTGGTCTTCTTCTCTTCAGCTGTTTCACTTGCTTTCTTTTCTACTTCAGGCTTATTGTCTGAGTCCAATAATTCTTTGCTCACTTCTTTCTCATTATGCTCAACAGGATCAGCTGGTTTCAAAGGTAGACTTGTCTTCTTTTCTACAGGAGGTTTTTCAGATTTCATGATTTTTGGTTCTTGTGATTTCAACTCCCTTTTCTTAACCTCTTCTCCGGTTGGGTCAGCAATCTTTAGAAGGTACAAGATCCTGCTTAATTCTGACTGAAGAGTGGACAACTCTTGCTCGATCTGAGCGGTTTTATCTTGCACTGACACCAATAAAAGGAAAATTCCGTGAGATCATTCACAATTTTTTCCTAAAAGTGAACTGAAAAACAAATATAAACTAAAGGACACTAAATAAGAAGTAAATTAATTACCAAGCGTTGTAGAAAGCCCGGTCATGTATGCATCAAGGGCATCAAGGGAGTCTCCTGATGCAACTTCTGTGACTTTCTCTATCTCCATCTTATTCTTCTCTGTTAAAAGTTGTTCATTCTTTTCTTCTATTTCTTTTAAGACATTGTCTCTCTTATCTAGAAGTGAATCAACAGTTTCTACAGTTTGGTTTTCGCTGCCTTTCTGTGCTGATGGTTTCTTCTTGGTTCGGTCATAGAAGTCATCTTCATCACTGAAACGAACATAATAGTCCATATGAGAATCAGAACACAACATACACAAGCTATAGTTTTACATGAAGGTGTAGATATGGAGGTGGAACTTTTGAAGCAGCCTTTGATTGAAGCACCGGTAAGCATACCACAAGATCCGTTGAGAGAAAAAATAGCCGAGACATGAGAAAGATTACCTCGACAAGTCTTCCTCATCTTCGACCATTCCTTTCTTCTTTCCTTGGGGTTTTCTCCCTGTTTTCGCACCCAAACTTTCTCGGATGCTGTCATTCAGTGTCTCTTCCAAGTTCTCAAGTTCTTCCAGAAGCTATCATACGTTTAATAGAAATGGGGAGTATAATCAGATAAAGAGTTTTGCAACCAAAAATAAAAAATTGTCATAAGGATACTTCATGTTGACAAAACGGTTACCTCAGCTGTTCTCTGATCATTCCTGGCAATCTGTGTTTGTTGTCCTTGTGTCAATCCACCCTGAGATATGTCTTTGGCTCGAATAGCTGCAACTTCCTTCTTCATATGGCCAATCTACACAGAAGTAAACATCCCTATAAAGATGACGCATAATGGGAGCAGTCTATAAAACATTTATGAATAAAGGAAAGTTGGAACAGTCCATAAATTATAATGAGAATCCAAGAGACTCAGGTCACTAAGAAGCATCAGATAAATATATAATTTTACATTGGAGATAAATCATTGAGAACGAAAAACTAACCTTCTCCAATCGTTTCAGTACTTTCTCCTTAGTTTTTTCTTGCTTTGGAGTGAGTTCTCCGGTATATGTTTGCCATGTGATTTCCTCAACATCATCCTTCATGTCCAAATTATAGAAGAAACAAGGTCAGTCAGAAAGATTGATTACAAAATCCTGGAAACGTGAGACTCTAAAGTCCACAACACTAACGGTATAATTGTCATTAACCTCTTCTTCTTCAATAGCATCTTCCCCCATGCCCCATGAAACACCGTCAGCCATGGATGCTTGCTGTTTTGCTCGTCGCAGTGAAGCTTCTCGTTCTGACATTTCCATTCTCATCTTTGCTTCTCTGAATAATTGTAAGTCTTTCTCCTAAAAATCAATACCACAAGTAAATTAACAGGACATCAAATAACTAAGGTAGATGCCAAAAAAACTCCAAAAAATAATTTTGAGTAAAGGGAAATGTGTATCTTACTGGTGGCATTAAGTCTGAGGGTCCTTGGAAAATGTATAATCGAGTCGAACTACATATAAAACAAAGAACAACCTCAGGAAAATCAAAGCAAAAACTACCAATGTAATCATCATGAGCTGAACAGAAATATATACTCACCCGCCAAAGCGAATAACATCACCAACATGCAAATCCACAAAAACCTTTTTATCCACCTGCAAAAATCATAACACACCGAGAGAAAAAACACTATCAGCGAGCTTATCAAAGCTCAATCAAGAGAATAATAATATTGAAACCAAAGATAGAACACCTTATTCTTATTAATAGTTGTTCCATGTGTGCTGCCAAGATCAAATATATACGCAGCTCCACTTCTTTTGTACTGAATAACTGACAAAATCATTACAAAACAATCATAAAAAAGTAATCCAAATTGAAATCAATAACACTATGATATGAACATTGAACAGTAAGATAATCACCTGCATGAAACCGCGAAATTGAGGGATGCTCAAGAGAAAAATCACAGATACCATCGCGTCCAAACAAGTAAGCTCCTTTCTCATGGCTGAAAAACAAATTCGAATTAAGTATGCTCCTTCATAATTCAATCACAACCTAAACGACAACTAGAACCAGAACCCAAGTTTTTTTCTCAAAGACAACAACTTTACAAGAGCTTACGTACACGTTTAATTGGTCGACAATGGCGCCTTCCTTGAGAACTTCAAGCTGAAATTGGTGGCAAGGAGGGCCACTCCACTCCGGAATAGTGTAAGGGACAGGACTCTGCTTCACGGTTCGAGCACGAACTGGCTTATTTTCGTTTACAGCGACTGAATCAACCTTAGATTCTTCAATTAGCTTGGGCTCTACTACTTCCGTTGTCTTCAGATCAGGTTGGTTAGGGTTTCTGGGAGGTGGAGGGTTCATCGACGAGACTTCCGTCACGGTTGACGATTCTTCGCTCTGAGAAATTGACGCGGTGTTTGGTTCAGGTTCGGATTCAATGCTAGGGTTTCGCGGCGGAGGAGGATCCATCGCCGATGTAGTCATGGTTCCGCAGATGGCGAGGATTCAGAAACTTGGCCAAAGAAAATAGAAAGAGAGATCAACGAGGCGGCAAGTGTATCTTGGATCGGGTATGGGTACGGGTTCCGGATCCGAATCCGAATCCGGACTCTCTAGTTTTATAAACTTAACGGCAAATAGCCATCTAAATGGGCTGGGCCGGTTCGGTCCGGGCCGCAGATTTAGGTCCGTTTTGATATTTTTATCCTCAAACGTAAACTGTTCAAAAACAAAAGTAACGTCAAAAAAAAAACAGAAGTTACCAAAAGAATCAGGAAAAAGGGTTTTTTTGGTTCACTTCGCCGTGGAGCTGTGGTTGTGGTGTGGTGATTTTGAGATATGGAGGCGGAGAAAATGGAATTGAAGCTGTACAATACAATGACGCAGCAGAAAGAAGTGTTGATTCCGATCACTCCGGGAAAAATCGGATTGTACGTTTGTGGTATCACCGCTTACGATTTCAGCCATATCGGCCATGCTCGCGCCGCCGTTTCCTTCGATGTTCTTTACAGGTCTCTTCTTACACTCCAGATGCATTAGGGTATTGTTGAATCGAATCTATTAGATCGATGAGGTTTAATTTAGGATATGCACCTGATCTCATAACTTTGATTTGAAGATAAGAATATTTGAATTTTGGTATATGCGTTTAGTTTCTTCTCTAGTTTGATACTTGGATTTGAGGAATGTTCTTGATGGATTTGGCATTTAATTATCACTACTTGGTTATGCATATGCAGATACTTAAAGCATTTGGGTTATGAAGTTAATTTTGTACGCAATTTCACAGATGTTGATGACAAGGTATGTATTTTTTTCCTTTTCCTGGTCTTATGTCGTTTAAGTTATATAGCTCAACTTACAACTTCATTGACATTCTGATTTGAACCAAGAATCTTCATGTTTTAATGCAATTTTAATTTGCCAATGGTTAGTAGTGAACGAATGAAAGCTACTATTCTCTTTGTCGCTTATGTTTAGTGTTCATATCATGTTTTAGAACCTCAATTTTTGGGATCTCTGCAGATCATCAAACGTGCTAATGAGCGTGGAGTGGAACCGTTAGAATTGAGTAATCAGTTTTGCGAAGAATATTTGGTAGATATGGCTGCTCTTCAGTGCCTGCTTCCTACCCACCAGCCTCGTGTCAGCGACCATATGGACCACATTATAAAAATGATTGAAAAGGTATGTTGCCTTGATAAGAGAACTCATTCTTCTTTCTTTTTTGTTTGGTCTCCTTAAATATTGATGTTTGAAAGATGTGATACAAGATATAGTTGGAATTGACAGCAATGTTTATTATCCATATGTTTGCATGACAGATCATCGAGAAAGATTGTGGGTATGTTGTGGAAGGTGATGTGTTCTTTTCGGTCGACAAATCACCAAATTATGGTAAATTATCTGGGCAAATGTTAGAACATACAAGAGCTGGTGAGCGTGTTGCTGTTGATTCGAGAAAGCGCAACCCTGCTGATTTTGCATTATGGAAGGTTTGAGAATCAAAATCCTTTTCTTTTTCATCTTTGAGTCACCAAATTGAGGCTTCCAGCTTATGATGAAGTGAGGTTTACGCATAAATCTATGCAGGCTGCAAAACCTGATGAGCCAAGTTGGGAGAGTCCATGGGGTCCAGGAAGACCAGGATGGCACATCGAGTGCAGTGCAATGAGTGCTCATTATCTGTCTCCGAAATTTGACATTCATGGGGGTGGTGCAGATCTGAAATTCCCGCATCATGAAAATGAGATTGCCCAGACATGTGCTGCATGTGAGGATAGTGGAGTGAATTATTGGTTGCATAATGGGCATGTCACTATTGGTAACGAGAAGATGGCAAAATCAAAGAAAAACTTCAAAACAATTAGAGAAGTATGCTCTTATCTGCTTCTAGTATAATAATTCAATTTTTCTTTGGATGTGTTCCCATGGGTAAATGTAGAATTATTAACAGGTTTCCATTTTTTGTTCTAATCTGCGTAGATGACAGATAACTACCATCCATTGGCTCTGAGGCACTTCTTGATGAGTGCACAGTACCGATCTCCTCTAAGCTATTCAGAGTCACAGCTAGAGTATTCGTCAGAAGCTTTATACTATGTTTACCAGGTGCAGTGCTTCAGATCTGTTCTAAATTATTCAACAATTTGACCAGCCTCTCTTCCGTTGCAATGGTTTATCTGAGAACCTAAAAATTGAAAGTGAGACGAAATGTCATAACCTATATTCAGTTCTGACTTTAACATCTGATATTTGTTTATCAGACTTTACAAGATCTTGATGAAGGTCTGTCACCATATCGAGAATTAATGTCTGAAGATGGTGGAAAAGCTGAACAGACTCCAGAAGCCAAAGACATCATTAAGAAGCTGAAAAGTGAGTTTGAAGCAAAGATGTTAGACGATTTGAATACGGCTCATATACTTACGGGTGCTTACCAAGATGCATTGAAATTCATCAACGCTTCACTCAGCAAGCTCAAGGTTCTTGCCTCTTGTCTTCTTCTTTATATATGCCTCCTTGCCTTCCCAACTATGCATATACCAAATTGTCTGTTATTTCCAAATTTTCAGAAAATGCAGAAGAAACAGCGAATGTCAATGCTTGTGTCACTTGTCGAGATTGAGAAAGCAGCAAGGGAAGTTCTTGATGTACTTGGTCTGCTCACTACACTGAGCTATGCTGAGATTTTGCAAGAAATGAAACTAAAAACACTAAAAAGAGCAGATTTGGGAGAAGGAGATATTACGCAGTTAATAGAAGAAAGGATAACAGCACGAAAGAACAAAGAGTTTGAGAAAAGTGATCAGATTAGAGAGAAATTGACAAGAAAAGGTATAGCATTGATGGATATTGGCAAAGAAACTGTGTGGAGGCCATGTTTCCCTTCTCAGGCTGATTCAAGCAATTGAGCGCAAAGAACAGAGAGATGGAAATAGTCATCACTGTCTTCATCTCTCTACTTCTTCTTCTTTAGCCTTTGTTTCAGGCTCTTTCATTTCAACTCTGTTTTTGGAGTTGAGCGATAATGACTCATAATAGACACTCGTTGCTGTTTATTGTATTCACTCAATGGCATTGTAACAATATTTTACTTCAGATATTGTTTTATGGGACTCTCTCTCTCTCTCTCTCTCTCTCTCTCTCTCTCTCTCTGTTCTACGTCTTTCTTATATTCAAAGTCATAAAGGCATTAACGTCTTAAGATGGTGTAAAAAGCTGAACATCTTGTAGTTTCTCAAGTTTTTACAATTCTTCAATGTACAAGAATAGAAGTAAAGAAACTGTTCTTTCTCTCTATATACAGAGTAACTACGACTAATCTCATGTGGTTCACACCAATAACTCTTTCACATAGAGTGAGTTAGAGAAGAAACAGAACCTCTGCTTTTCATATTGGGAATATGTATGAGTTCTTCTTGAACAAGGCGTAAGCGTCACTGTAAATGGCGATTGAATTGGAGAAAACCGAAAGGATGATCATGAAAATGGCTATAGTCTTGTCCCGTCTTGTTGCTTGGTTATGACGATCCCTGTCAAAAGACAAGAAAGTATCCATTCAAATGATGATCCATTAGGTTTCAAATGATCTCTCTTAGCTTATGAATCAATGGATTCTTACTTTAAGATAACAGCAGCAGGGAATATGAAACCAATGCAGACAGAAGCGGTTGCTCCCAAGAAGATTACAGCAATAAGACCAGCAGTAATAGAGCCAAACCTCAGATAAGACTCAGAGGAAGTAAGTGGTGGAGCAGTAGGGAAAAAGAGACCATCGATGTTAACTCTCAGAGGATAGAAGACAACAGGGAACACAAGCATGAGATGAGCTGTGTAGCTGAATCTCACTGCTTCATTCAGAATCAAACCAAAAGGGATTCCAAGATCTGTGTCAAAGTTCGCAAGAACATCATCGAGAGTACCATCACCGAACAAGAGGTATCCAAATAAGCTTGTCATAACGTAAACAGAAGAGCACATCGCAAGAGCTGATCTAACAACAGGTTTGATCCTAGATGGGTCTTCAAGCTCGTTCTGTATACTGTGAACTGAAAACAAAAACAAATTGAAAACATGATCAGTTCTTGTTTAATTCATCAAATGTAAACTTAGTAACAAAGAAGCATCTTCATATACCATTGTAATGACAAATGTACGCATTGACAAGCACTGGAACAACAGTGAAGAGACTCCAGAACGAAGACAAGTCAGTGACGTTTGGTAGAAGTCTTGGCATCATCAAACCATCAGTAAACAGCTTTATGATTGTAATCCCCGCAGTGATGAGAAGAAACACAACAGCAAGAGCAACTGATAAGGCAGATGTGAATCTCAAAGAATCTGCAATAAGAACACATAACTTAAAGACTCCATAACATTCTAAGCTTATCAACATGAAACTCGTTACAGAGGAACACTAACCAATCCTTTTGAAGCAAGTCAATGGAGCAAAGACAGTGATAGTTGTAATGAGAAGAACAAAAGTTCTCCTGTTCCACCAATTGATCCCAAACCATCCTTCAAGCATACCAGCATGGTGGATTCCATATTCATTCTTACCAGCCAAAACATCACCTTCACATCAAAACAAAACCAGAGTTCTAAACACAATCTACTAGATCCAAACCCTAATATCCAAAAGATAAGTCAAAACGTACCAATGATGATCATATACACGATCAAAACACCAATGTTGCTAACAAGAATCGCAACTTGCAACATGATCCTCCCAGTTTTACCAAAAGAATCATTCATCACGCCACTGTAAGATCTCTGGTTCCCTACGGTACTAAACCTAAGCAAGAACTCAATCGACGTATCGGTCAAGAAAGCCATCAAAACGATCATGAAGATTCCTGGAACAAGTCCGAGGATCTTCATCGTCGCAGGCAGAGCCATGATACCAGCACCGATGATCGTCGTAGCTAGGTTAAACACTGCACCACTAAACGAAGCTCCGTTGAATTCTCCTCCATTATCATCGCTCTCTGATGATGATTCTTGCAACAATGGTTCGTTAACTTCTACAATCTCCGTCACGTTCTCCATTTCTTTTTCTCCTGAAACAGAGCAATCTTGAATTAGGTTTAAAGAATGAAACAAGAATCGGAGAAGATAGAGAAGTAAGAAATCGGAACCCTAGATTGGTTTCTTGAGATTCAGGTCTTGGGAAAGATGATCGGAATGAGAGATTTGACTTTAACGTACGTAAGAAGAATGGGTTGGTAGATGTGTAAAACCCTAGTTCTTGAAACAATGGAGAAGAAGATGATTCAAAGTTTTGAGAATTGGGGGAGAAGAAGAAGAATGAAGAGGCAGAGAGAATGAGAGGTGAGAATTGGGAAGAGAGGGAAATTATAGTTCTTGTGTTTGTTTTAATTTATTTATTTTTTTTAATTTTTTAATTTTAATTTTGTTTTTTCCAAGAACATTTTCTAATGTTTTTAACAAATTAATGAAGTTTTATTGTAAGGTGAAAAATATATTTTGCAAATTTATTTAATATTTTTTTTCCTTTTATATTCATTGGTACATATATATGTTTTACCAAAATACTTTTTTTTTTTGTTTTTTTTTCTGGTTCCGTTTACCATTTCTTTGAAAGGTTAAAGTAGTTTAATAAATTTTTAGGTGAAAACAATAATTCGATGTTTTTCCTTAATATTTTTTCTTTATTTTACGAAACCGATTTTCACTTTTATTTGTAAGATTAAAAAAAAAACATTTTGGTCCATTAAATTTGATCTAATATATACGTTTACTTTCTAAAATTTTTAAGTTTTCCTTGTAAAATTTTTCAAAAAATTTATTTGTAAGATTAAATTAAAGTTGTTCATAGTTTTGTAGGTGAACAAAAAATTCGATTTTTTCGTACATATTTTTCTTTTACCGAAAACAATATTTTACTAGCATATTTGTAAGATAAAAATTGTTTGGTCCAATATAAACTTGATTTAATATATACTTTTATTTTCTACAATTCTTATTTTCCCCCTTTTACATTTTTATTCGTAAAACTAAAGTTAAATCCTTTTTGTAATATTAAATTTCAATAATTGTGTAAGTGAAAACAAAAAATTATGAGTTTTTTTTTGTCTTCTTATGTATTTTTCTTTGAATTATATAAAGATACACGTTCTAGTTGCATGTTGCATGATTGTTAGATGCTTTTTATATTGGTTTGACCCAATTGAAGAAACCATATGGTCCACGTTGTCCCCTACTAGTCTATATGAACCACCTCCTCTGAGTCTTCACAACACACACACACACACACCAAACACTCACCACAACTTCTAAGTTCTACCAATCTTTCTTCTTCTCAGTACTCACCTAAGAAACAAAACCCTACCTTGCGTCCAAAGTATTTGCTAATAATGCAACCATCCATGAACGTTTTCAGGCTCCATGACCATCCACCTTCGTACCTTTCCCATTTCCCTACGTCCTCGCCATTTTGCGGCAACGGACAAAACCCTAATCCATTCTACACCTTCCAAACAGGTGTGAACTCTCCACAGTTCATGAGTTTGAGCAACTCGACCTCAGATGAAGCTGAAGAGAATCATAGTGATATGATCAATGAGAGGAAGCAGAGGAGGAAGCTATCGAACAGAGAATCTGCAAGGAGATCACGTATGAGGAAGCAGAGACAGGTGGATGAGCTTTGGTCACAGGTGATGTGGCTTAGGAATGAGAATCATCAGTTGCTTCATAAGCTTAACCGTGTCTTGGAGTCTCACGAGAAGGCTATTGAAGAGAATGCTCAGCTTAAAGAGGAAACCTCTGAGCTTAAGCACATGATTAGTGATATGCAGCTTCAGAATCAGAGTCCTTTCTCTTGTCTAAGAGACGACATTGTATAGATGATGTTTTAGTGGCTCTAAGGGCTAAGGCGTGTATCAATAGGTGTATAAACAGAGTTCCTCGAACTTTTGTTGTATGTGAAAAGAAGGAAATAACGTACGACGTTTTGAATCTTTATTGTTTCACAATTTTTGCATTTGCTTTTTCGTTTACAAAAAAAATTACACATTTATGAAATATAAATATTTTTAATTTTACATAATGTTTTCAAATGTAAACGAAAAAACATATTTGTAAATTTGATTTTCTTTGTAATTAACAAAAAACAATTGGGCTAATCAAATTGGCCTAGTTTATGAGTTTATTTGACAGAAAAAATACATCAAACACAAACATCATATGTAAATTAAGGAGTTCTTTTAACGTTATGTTAAATTATATTCAAAAGAAAATAACTTTTTTTACGACTAGTGCAAGGTATTTTCAAAGAAAAATATAAATTGTTAAAAACCACACTTAATTATATTGTGAGTTTATTACAAGCAATTAAAACATTAGATCGTTGTGTACTTGTACATGTGTGAAACGTACTCATCTCTTACGTATGATTCTATAAAGTAAAGGACTAAAGCTAATCTGCAATCATAGAGTCCCACCAAGAGCTTTATCTGTGATTCTGTAGTATTGTTGGTAGTGCATGGATTGAGAATCATTGTGAAATATTTTAACTTACGAATCAGTAAATTGTTTTTGTTTGTGTGTGCATGTCTTTAACTTACATAACAGTATTTGATTACATTATTAGTAATTCCGTAAAGCAATAAACCTAAAACTAAGACACACGTGAATCCAAGACTCAAATATCAAAGACCTATTTCTCTACTTTAATTACATCGATCGATATCAGACAAGAAGACAAACAAAACAATCATACGTAATAGGAGACCCTTTTCTCAGTCAAGAAAACAAACGGCTTTACTACTCCCAATTCGTGTGGGCGAGAAACTTACGGGCCAAGAAAACAAAAGAGCTTAAAACCACTAAAATCACAGAACATAACGTAAGTGGAAGACTGAGAGAGACACTTGTGATTGAAACAGCCGAAGAAAAGAAATAGAGACAGCTTTTCTAAACCACCGCAAAAGTTGGAAAAAAAACAAAATCAAGTAGCACTTTATAGTCAAGACAGGAACAGATTACATAAGTTTTGTATTTGGTAAGTCAAAATTATAACAGTTTGGTCCCATATATCTCGTAATCATCGATATCCATCTTTTGCTTTTCTTTTATTTTCACTTTGAATCTTTGTATATATAAAACATACATCACAATCTCAGCCTATATATAGGTTTATGCGTGTGTGTGCTAAAGTAGTCTATGTAGTCTATATATGTACTAAAGCCACCTCTATAGTTAAGACAAGTATGTTTGTTTTATTTCTTTTCCTCGCTTTGTTTTCGTTCGTTGATTGGTCGTGTCTTTGCAAATGTTATAGGTTCCTTTATCATCTTTGAAAAGACCTTAAATAATGTAGAGAAGAGACCTTAACTAATGTATTAAGGAATTCATTACCAGTCGATTTTGCTGTATATTTATAGACCATATCTTTGTACTTCTCTTCACAGCATCCAAATGTATGGGATCGTGTTGTATTTAATAACGTTACATAATTATGTTCTTCTTTTTCTTCCTTTCGTAATTGCTAATTTGTTTAATAGGTGGATAGAAATGCATGTTCATGAAGACGAAGAAGACATAAGAATGTATACTATATATTATAAAAAAAAAAAGATGGTGAGTTTGATGGGAATATCTCTAGCTAGTAGTGTTGCATAATGATGGCATACAAATAATTTTAATACTTTCTTTTCTTTTATGTAGTTACCATATGTTATTTAACAATTGGATGCCCATCGCTAAGATCTTTCTCTGCCAGTTGAAATTCTAAAAACTCGCTTTCCCGCTCCCAAAAACTTCCACATATCCGTTTCCGATTCCATACAACCCATAAGTAAATTTATTTTTATGTTATGCCATGCCATCATCTTTTTATCACATTACGGTTTCATCGGTTCATAACTTCCTTTAAAGAAAAAGAAAAAAAAAAGGTTACTTACTGATTTTTTTTTTTTAATAGTGAGAAACCAATTTGGACTTGGTTTGGGAAAATAAAAATTGGGCCTATGTTTTAATTGAAGGGTAAGTTCTTTCAAGTTTTAACATAGTGTTGCAGATGTTCTCAACCCATCTATCTATCATTATGTACGGTGGAGACCTCATTTGGTGATTAGAATCCAAAATGAACTTACATAGTTTGGAAGTGCTTATTTCTAGAGTACTATATGTTACTCTTTCGTGGTTTTTTTTTCTCTTTTATTCACAATTGCTTCATCTCTGAATCTGTTAAGTTAAAACATAAAAGACGTGGTTGTAATTTAAATACATTGGTAATAGACTAATAGTAAATTTTTGAGTGGACTACACGATCGTACATTGTCTCATACTCTCATGTACTATTCTGCACTGAGTAGTTGCTGCATGCCTAGTTTAGTACAAGGCTCCAACAAACAATCTTTAAATACAGAAACACCATAAGAAAATCTTACAATATATCCTAAAAATAAGTTGTTCCGAACGTCCCAGACGACTTGCAAAATTATTAGCTAGGAAAGGAAAAAAAAAAAAAAACAACTTGTTGATTTGTGATTAAGTTGCATGTATATATCTATTGAAACATATGCACGAAATCTCTTTAAACATTAGCATATCTTCTGTTACATGTGTAGATTCAGATTTCTCCTAAGTAATCTCTTCTGTAAAGTGTACGTACTAATTAATATATATAACCAAAGAAAAATATATGCACGCGAACGTAAAACTATTAATATTTCCCAATACAACAAACCAAATAATGATTGGTACGTAAGGCATATAATTTCTGGCATCTAGACAAAAAAGAAAGAAAGATAAGCAAATTATTTTTGGGTTTTAATTTGTGAAATATTTCATATGATTAAATATTGAATTTTGTATGTGGAAGAGTACTGAGTTCCCATGTTGGTTGCATGTGTCTGCGGTGGATCCATATTCTCTTTACACCCAAACCAAAACTATTTCACATCAGAGAGTTTTGGGCAAAACACCACAAAGCCCCAAATATGAAACAATTATTGATACTTCTGTCTCTGTGGAAACACCTCTCACTACACATGCCTTCTCTTCTCTTATCATATGTGTGCATATAATTGATGACTACAATTTACACGTCATCTTCATCATCTTCATCATCATCAGCTTAATCATCAATTACTTTCTTCGAAATTTCTCATTGTTGATAATTATGTTTTAGTTGAAAATGAGTTTATAAACTTAAATCTTGATGAATTTCTAAGTGGTAGTTTAGATTAATTGATAAACAAAAGTTTATCCTATGTTTTAAACGAGGGAATTTTAATATGTTGTATTTTACGATTTTGCGTTATCGAATATTAATTATTTTCGGATTAAAATCAGAAGAAAAGAGTTTGCAAAATAATAAAAAACAATAACTATGTGGGCTAATTTTTTTTTAGATATTTGATCACCAAAATTATGATAAACAAACCACATAGTTTTTCTCTTCGAGAAACATTGATTCACGAATGAAAGATCGAACAAGTAATCAAAATTAAGAACAACAATATAGACATCAATCAATACAAATATCAAACATACTTTTTAAAATAAATAATAAAAGAATCAGCTTCCTATGCCTGAGGCGTCAAAAAACCTCAAATAAAGTAGGAAATCATAATATCCAAATCCCAATATACAAAAGCTAATTACATATTATAACATTAATCACTTCATTTTCTATAAGTACTCTTAGTTTCTCTCTTTTTCTTCTCTTTTTTCTTGTACGAGTTACTAGTTTTTTTATCAATATCATTTTTACTCTTAGTATTCTTACCTTCATTTTTCCCGTTCTTCAATTCCAACGCCTTGTTCTTTTGGTGATACCGCTGATGATAATTTGGTCCAGACGAAGCGTCCGAGGCCATTGAATCATCGCTATCTTTGTTCCTCTCTTCTTCAGTTTCGCCTTTGCTAAAGTAATTATACATGTTATACACTTCTTGATAGTCTTGGTCCACGACCTCTTCTTCATCTACTTCTATCGGCGACGATATATAAGTCGTCCAACCGGATTCACTACTGCTGCATTCTTCCTTCTCCATCAAGAACTCAAGAACCCTAATCTTGATGCGAGAGAGATAGAGAGAGAGGGAGAGGCTTGTGTTTTAGAGCTGTAGTTGTGGCATTTGCTAGGAACACGGCTCTTATGTATATATGTGCATGTGGTGGGGAATAAGGCTGCTCGTATGTTTTTTCATTATTTTATTGCGTTAAGGACAGCTTATGTCCTAACATTTAAAGCTATATCCGACATGATTCGTAAAAGAATAATTGTTCTTTTTACGTGAAATTTTTTTGTTTGTTTCTTTTTGTTTATGTGTTTGTCTTCTCTTAATGGCTCAATTAATTAGGACGTTCCACCAATATACTACGGTAGTTGAGATAATTATACTAGTATTTAAAAAAGTTAATGTTTCCTAACATTAGTTAGGTTATAATACTAAACTAATTAAATAAATTGGGTGTGTGAAGGGCATTTTAGTTTTACAATTATAGCATGAGGGGAATGTATCTTTACACTTAAAATTCTCTGTATAAGAGACCAAACACGAACCTTCCTGAAGATTGGTGTTAGGTTTTTCTGATCAAACCCATGTTCTATAACATGTTAGGATAATGCCACTTTTTTATCTTCTTTCTCAGCTAACGTCATCATTTTTACAACCTTCTATAATAAATTATATAGAACTGTATATTTATATGGACAATATTCTCTAAAAAAACAATTTTATGCTTTGTTTCTAAAAATTTATCCCCAAAGCACAAATAAAAATACAAATATTTTAGCCAGATTAAGGGTAAAATGATATTATCATGTGTCCTTTAGCAATATAAATAAAAATATAAAGACTGATTTTTGTTTTCTTACTCACAAAAGAAAAAAAAAACTCCTAAGTTCTTTTAATATTTTAAATAGTTTCGACCATTTGTGTTTAATTTGTGTTTCAAGATTTAAATCAAGATGTTAATTATCATATGCAACGGACTTGGTTGTACAAATATATGTCCACATTTGTGTGCTATCTTTGTTTGCATTCGTTTGTCTCTTTACGGGCATGATGAGTCGGTGTCTTTTGATCTAATTATTGGATGATTTTATGATAATTTAGGTTCAATTAATAGTTGAAATAAACTAATTTTATTTAGAAAAATCGTATCCATGGAAGTAGTGGTATCAATAATTTGTATTTTCACAAATTATATACATAGTTTTTTTTTGTCGGCCGAATTTTCCATTAGATAGAAGATAATATAAAGAGTTTATAAAACATAGTTTACATTATTACTTATATAAAATAAATAAAGTATAGACTAAAATGTGTAGTCTAGTGGTTTATATTAGTATTACTATTATCACTATATCATCTTCTAGATCCAAAGTCAATGGACTTCTACTACTCATGGGGTTTAGTCCTCTTCCTCGTATTAATATTCTCGAATGGCTTCAAACCATTCAATAGGGCCTTCTCATTTGGGTCGATCCGGTTGATGAAATCTTAAACCAACATTTCCCTTCGATGTGGTCACCTAGTGGCTAGTGGTGTACTCATGTTGTTTACGTTCCTTTATTATACAATTATTACACAAAAATAAAATAGATGTCTTTTATTATATAGTTCACATTATATGTATTCTTTAATATTGCTATTATGACCAAGTATTAATAGATCAATTTGTAAAAATCTTTGACAAATTAGAGATCGCCGATTTGAGTAGCGCTTGAGACGAGACCATATAACATGTTTTGGTCTCGGGTCTAAAGGGATGTATGGAGTTTGGCCCAGAACCTCTTAGTTATTTTTATTAGTTATTTTAAAAAAAAATGCTATCATGATAATTGATATAACACAAAGGAAGATTGACATGTATAAGAACAAGTTTTAAAATGTTTACAAAGGAAATGAAGGATATAACAAGGATATGGATCATTTCAATAGTCACTTTCGCTTAAGAACGACATAATAGATCATTTGTTTCTTACACTTTTGGAAGTCGATCGGGTGCTCGGAGAACTTCTTAGCAAGTCGATTAAATAGCTCATCGACCTTACCATTTCCAAAATGTTTTTCTATAAATATAGGCATAACGGCTCGATACGTGGAAATCATGAAGTCATTGGTTAATTCCACAGCTTCCAGTGGATGGCTTATTGTCTCCATCAGCTCAATTGTAAAGCTTTCGTTTTCCTCAATCACTCCTTTCACTTCACTAAAGTAAGGAAAATACAAGGGCATGCTGAACATTTCGATCTTTTCATGACTTGTTATTCCCTACAATGGAAAAAAACAAAATAATATTGATATTTGTAACCAAATTTTCATGACCCTAAGCATCAAACAAAATATTATTTAGGCTTTAAAAACTATATATTGTATGATGCTTTGAAAAGGATATAACAAACAAACTAAAAATACTTTGGAATTTTCTATCTTACCAATGTGGCCATCTCCTGAAGACAATCACCCATGGTATCCTTTACAATACCTGGCCATGTCTCATACATGGCCACACCATCGGGCAAATATAGTCCTAACACGATCATCAATCCTCCAGGGACAAGTTCTTCGGCTCTAGCTTTAAGAAAGAGGCTCATGTCTTGTGTGTACTGGTCCTTGTAAGCCTTGGTAACTTCTTCTATCAAATTATTACAATAGATATAACTTTTGTTCCAAGCTGGAGATTTCTTGTCAAAGACTTGTTCCGGAACTCCCGAAAGCCAGTGAGTCGTGAAGGAAGTGGTTCCTATGTGGATGCTATTTCTTGGTAACACTCGGCCATAGAAAGAGCCTGGAACTCCCACAGAGAGATATTCTTGTTCAAAGGAAGTTGGTAGTGTTCTAAAGAGTGTGTTGAAGTCGTTGTTGGGTTGATCGTTGAAGCAAACTTGGAACTCGAGAGGCACAAGACTATTTTCTTGGGCTTCTTTAAGGTGTTTGAGTTTTACAGCATCAACAATATTTTGAACAGCATGAAACGTGTTAGGGCCAATAGAACAACCAAAATCTACAATCCTAAAAGTACTAAGATCGGGATTTAGAGTCAGGAGATCGAATTTTTCTAAAATGTATTGTTTTGCCTTTTCCTCAACCCCATCCATGGCTGCTTTCTATATCAAAAATGTATTTTTATTATTACGTGTGCTAGAAGTTACCTTAATACCTAGGAATAACATAATTAGTATATATATAATATGAAGATTTGTTATACAAAATATATACATGAATTCAAAAGTACATACTTGGTATGTAGAATTATGGATGTAACTGTGTTGATCATCACCGCCGCTCATCGGATACGATTGAGAAAATGTTGACATGTTTCTGTTAGCTTGAATCTCTTAAAATGTTGGCAGTGTAAAGTTATACTAATATTTATAGAGAATTTTTGAGAATATCATAATTAAACATGGTTGGATTAGAACAACATTTAATAATTAGTAATTACCATGCGTTAGGTCTGTGAGTGGGGTAAAAAATAAGAATTTAATGTTGCGTACTGTTTTTAAATAGCATATATACTAATGAATTATTTTTGACCAAATGTATAAAAAAATACCAAAAAAAAAACAAAAAAAAAATATATAGTTGATTGACATATCTCAACCTTTTCCATAAGATACAGTCAGATTTCGTACCATAAAATATAATTTTTCTTTTGTCTTCTTCCAAATACAGTCAGATTTATTACATTAAAATGTAAATTTATCTTTTATTTCCTAGTTAATGCTCCTTAATGACTAAATGTATATTTTCCGAAACATATCTAGTCAATATTTATTTTGTTATGTAAAACTTACAATTTTCACCGATTTATTTACAAAAAAATCAAAAATATTTATCTTGACAAAATATTATACATGTACATATATATATAAGTATAATTTTGCATCCCCCAAGAAATTAAAGAAAAACAAAAAAGAAAGAAGAAAGAAGAACAAGTTTTTTAAAGAGTGTGGTGAAAAACTATGGAGGCTGGTTTCGTGGAAGTGATCATAGCAGTTGCGTCGATCTTGGTCATCCTCGCGTTAGCTTTTCTATGTGTTTGGTGTTGCAAATATCGAAGAAGAAGACATAGTGAGACCACTTCTAGTATTTAGCTAATTTCTATATACAAAAATATTCTTTGATCCTTATTATTATTATTTTTTTTTTGGTAAGATGCTTTATCATATGTTAAGCTCACAAGTCACAACTACATCAAAAATTTAATTGTTTTTTCAGTTATTTTTTCTAGCCAAACAAGCTTATTTTATTATTGTAAGATAAATTGCTATACATATAATAATCTTAAACTTAGATTGATTTATCGAAGGAAGCTTTTAATGGATTTGAATTACTAGTGGATTTTTAAAGTTCAATGACTTTTTAATGAGGTTAAAGTGGATTTGATGTCATTATTAGTGGGTTTAAAGAAAGTATTACTAGTGGATTTGAAATTCATTATTAATAGATTTTATTACTTTTGAAATAAAATAAAATATAAAATATGGCAACTAAGTCTTCATAATTCCAACATAATTAAGCACCAAGATATGGAGATAGTTTCTTGATTAGTCTAGACTTCTATATCCAAATTCAAGAAAAGGTATAACAATGAGGATTTGAACAATACATAACGATATGGATAATTTCAGTAGTCACTTTTTCTTAAGAACGACATAATTTACCATTTGTTTCTTACACTTTTCGAAGTCGATCGGGTGGTCGGAGAGTTTCTTAGCAAGTCGATTGAATAGCTCATCGACCTCACTGATTCCAAAATGTTTTTCTATAAATATAGAGAGAAGGGCTCGATACATGGAAGTGATGAAGTTGTTGCTTAGCTTCACAGCTTCTAGTGGATGGCTTACTGTCTCCATCAGCTCAATTGTAAAGCTTTCGTTTTGCTCAATCACTCTTTTCATTTCACTAAACTGAGGAAAATACAAGGGCAAGCTGAACAAATCGATCTTTTCATGACTTGTTATTCCCTACAATGGAAAAGAAAATAATATTGATATTAGTAACCAATTTCTCATATATAATTTATATGATGCTTTGAATCAAATATAAAGAAACAAACCAAAGATACTTTGGAATATATCTTACCAATGTGGCCATATCCTGAAGACAATCACTTATGGCATCCTTCACAATACCTGGCCATGTCTCATACATGGCCACACCATCAGGCAAACAAAATCCTAACACAATCATCAATCCTCCGGAAACAAGTTCTTCGGCTCGAGCTTTAAGAAAGAGGCTCATGTCTTTTGTGTACTGGACCATGAAAGCATTGGTAACTGCTTCTATCGAATCATTACAATGAATATAATGTTTTTTCCAAGCTGGAGATTTCTTGTCAAAAACTTGTTCCGGAACTTTGGAAAGCCAGTGAGTCGTGAAGGAAGTGTTACTCGGCCATAGAAAGAGCCTGGCACTCCCACCGAGATGTATTCTTGTCCAAAGGAAGGAGGTAGAGTTCTAAAGAGTGTGTTGAAGTCATTGCTGGGCTGATCACTAAAGCAAACTTGGAACTCGAGAGGCACAAGGCTATTTTCTTGGTTTTCTTTAAGGTGTTTAAGTTTCACAGCATCAATAATATTTTGAACAGCATGAAACGTGTTAGGGCCAATAGAACAGCCAAAATCAGCAATCGTAAAAGTACTTAGATCGGGATTCAGATTCAGGAGATCGAGCTTTTCTAAAATGTATTGTTTTGTCTTTTCTTCAACCCTGTCTATGGCAGCTTTCTGTAACACAAATATATGTTTGTTATTACGTGTGCTAGAAGTTGTGTTAATCACAACATCCTAATTACAACCTTATGTATATAAGGTAAAACCTCTAAAATCAATACTCGAAATATTAATAGTCATCAATAAAATTTATTCGTTCTTAGTTAGACATGTGTAAGAAATTACACAATCCGATAAAATAATAACATAATATTTATTTTGGAAATTTTAAGTAAACATATGGCCTCATCAAATCATAAATTAATAATTATATAAACTATAATATATATATATATATATATATATATATGTGAGTATATATCTAAGAAACTTTAGTTCAATTTAATTTTAGTATAGTTGTTTTTTTTGGTGAACAAGAGGGGATAAGTCCCCTATATATTTATAATAATTTAAAAATTACATTAGAATTCGACGTAAAAACGCAGTTCCATTTGCATCCTCTAGTAAAATTGGGTTAACTCTAATAGTGTTTACTTTTATTCTTTAATTTAATTTCTTTTTGTTGAAACTCATCTCCAACAAGAACACAATACTGTAAAAAAAATGTAAATCAAAAATATATAAGAAACTATAAATAATTATTTTAAAAAAATATATTGGAATGTTTTCAAAAAATATGAAAATAGAAAATCCTCATCATAATTAATCAATAATTTAAAAATTATGAATTTATAAATAAATTAATACCTCAATAAGTTAACAAAATTTCATATCTAGGATTCAGCAAAATCATCATAAGTACTCTGTAATATAAAGATTTAGTTTACAAAAAGTATATATATGAATTCAAAATTACATACTTGGTATGAAGAATTATGGATGTAACTGTGTTGATCATCACCGCCGCTCATCGGATGCGATTGAGAAAATGTTGGCATGTTTCTGTGTTTGTGGTGATGTGTTAACTACTAACTTGAATCTCTGAAGATGTTGGCTGTCTAAGTTTTAACATTTATAAGCAAATACCATAATTAAACAGCACTTAGCACATATAATTAAATAATTAACATGCGCTAGGAGTGGTGAAAAAAAATAAGAATTTTTTTTTGTCGGCAATATATATATATATATATAAGAATTTTTTTTTGGTAGAAATAAGAATTAAATGTTGCGTACAATATTTTAATAATATATAGCATATAAAGACAAAATTTGACCAAATATATATTGAGAAATATCAAAAAAAAAAAAAAACGTGCAGATAATGATACATAATTAAACAATTACATAGTTGATTGTGATATTTCAATTTCTTTTATAAGATACAGACTGTATCATACAGTCAAGAAACAATTAATTCTATTATTAAAATTGTAATTGTTGATTTTTCTTCTATAAATAGAGAAAACGCACTTAGATGTGTTCGGTGGTTACACAGTAAGTCAATAATCATTATCAGCTCATCTCTAAAGTTTGCATAAAATCCTAAACTTACAAAAAAAGAGTTAATTCAAAACTTTCAAATTTTACAAAATCTTACAATAAGTGTAAACACACATTTTAATATATAAACCGGAATTTAATGCTTTTAAACTACAAAAACTATTTTCCTAAAATTAAAATTTTCAACAATAATATAAATCCGTAATTACATATGCTGAAATAAGTTTCATATCATCATAATAGAATTATACTGAATATGAAGAAAAACGAAAAAAAAAAAAAAAAAAAAAAAGAATACAAACGAGCATTTGGAGACTTATCGATATTGTGTCCGTACAGAACAACACCTTATCGTTTACATATTTTTTCCTTATATTGTTATTATGGTAAATGTTAAATTTACAATTCACAATGGAACAAGAACATATATTATAACTTAAAAAATAAATAAGTCAAATCTTTGAAACGTTTACAAAGGATGGTAATCAAATAACACAGATCAGGGTTTGAAGAAACATAACAAGATAAGATAATCTCAATGTTCATTTTCGTTTAAGAACTATATAATTGACCATTTTTTTCTTACACTTATCAAAATCAATAGGGTTCTTAGAGAGTTTCTTATCAAGTTGATCGAATAGTTCATCGACCACGCCATCTCCAAAATGTGTTTCTATGATCGTAGAGAGAAAGGCTCGAAACATGGAAACGATGAAGTCATTGGTTAATCGCATATCCTCCAATGGATGGCTTGTAGTCTCCATCATCTCAATTGTAAAGCTTTCATTTTGCTCAATCGCTCTTTTCAGCTCACTATATTGAGGAAAATACACTGACATGCTAAACAAACCGATCTTTTCTTGTATCGTTGCTCCCTACAAAATGTGAGAAAATAGACTTATTGTTATTACTAGTTTCTCCATGAAGAAGCATGCATCCAACAAAAAATGTATATGATGCATGCTTTGAATTATGAAAAAGAAAGTAAAAATTGTACATAATGCTATATCTTACCGATGTAGCCATATCGAGGAGACAATCACCGACTGTGTCTAGCACAATACCTGACCATGTCTCATACATAGCTACATCATCGGGAAAACATTCTCCTAACACGATCATCAATCCTCCAGGGACAAGTTCTTCGGCTCTAGCTTCAAGAAAGAGGCTCATGTCTTTCGTGAACTGGATCTTGTAAGCATTGGTGACTTCTTCTATCAAATAATTACAATGAATGTAACTTTTGTTCCAAGCTGGAGATTTCTTGTCACATACGTGTTCCGGAACTTTGGACAACCAGTGAGTCGTGTAAGAAGTGTATCCGATGTGGATGGTATTTCTTGGTAACACTCGGCCGTAGAAAGAGCCTGGCACTCCGATCGTAAAATATTCTTGTTCAAAGGAAGATGGTAGTGTTCTAAAGAGTGTGTTGAAGTCATTGTTGGATTGATCATTGAAGCACACTTGGAACTCGAGAGGCACAAGACTATTTTCTTGACTTTCTTTAAGGTGTTTGAGTTTCACAGTATCAATAATATTTTGAACAGCATGAAACGTGTTAGGGCCAATAGAACAGCCATAATCAGCAATCGTAAAAGTACTTAGATCGAGATTCAGATTTAGGAGATCGAGCTTTTCTAAAATGTATTGTTTTGTCTTTTCTTCAACCCCATCTATAACTGCTTTCTGTAAAATAAATGTATGTTAATCATAACCTTTGCTACATATATCTCACAAGAACAACATGATATGGTTACATTCTAGTCTACGAATAACAAAATCATCATATATACATATATTAGTTACATTACATACTTGGTATGAAGAATTATGGATGTAACTGTGTTGATCTTCACCACCGCTCATCGGGTACGAAGACTGAGAAGATGTTGACATGACTCTGTGTTTATGGATATTCACTATCATTAATCTCTCAAAATGTTGGCAGTCCTAGTTTCAATACATATATGATATATCCTCAAAGAGATGATAGAACTTTTATTGACTTGCATATTTAATCAAGGTTGGAACATGTCATAAGTGTTAATAAGATAATTATCATGCGTTAGGAGTGGGGGGGAAAATGTTAGTTTAAATGTTGCGTATAATTTGTAAAAGTTGACCAAATAATTAAAGTTGCTATACAAATCGAGAAAAAAACGTGCTAATAATAGTAATGATACATAATATAAAGAGAATTTCCCTAATATAAATAAATAAAGAAAAATTTGTAGTGTAGTCTTTCATTAGATATTAATTTCCCAATTATTAATATCGTAAGTCTAGAATATTTTTAAACATGTGACTACTGTATTTAAGTTTCTTCTATATATTAGTAGGTTTATAATATGATTTTTAAAGTGCACGTATGAAAAACGTAATTATTGAAAAAATGTAAGAAATATATAGTAATTAGATTTAGTAAACAACAAGTGTTTTTTTTTTTAATAAAACATATAGCGCAATTTTGTAAGTTTCAGAAACAACATATGATGAGTTGTATACATAATGAAGATACACAGTTTTAGTGCTTGTTTGTACATTCTCATTTTTTTGCAGACAGAAAACAGAGTTTTGTTGTTAAGCCAAGGCTTATGTCTTTAGCAAATATGAGAATTTGTATATGATATAGAATTTGGCATTTGAAACATGTAATAGTTCATATTTTCCCGAGGGGTCGTCGCCTTACCTAGTTATTGGTGTAGGCATGCCACATGCTCATTTACCGGGAATAAAGGATATGTTTGCTCATTTGCAGATGAATTAGACCTCGAATGGCTCGGATGAACGATTCAAGTGCGGGAGTGAGAGCGATGCAATTAGTTAGAATTGCGAATAAAAATGCGATTCGGATGAGATGTGATAATAGCATCATGCGTTCGCCCACTATCCTCAACCAAAGGTTCCTCACACAAAATAAAACAGTCCGGAAGTTATATACAAAACCCTGACTCGATATGTTTTGGTTGGTATAGAATTTTACAAAATATGTTCTTCTTGACAAGTTAAACAAAGAAACAAATAACAAATGTTTATCGAGTTTAAATAAGAAATCAGCAGAATACTAGTTACGGATATACATAAAATGGTGGCGATAAGCATAACATAAGAAAAACAAAACACTAATCTAGCGATTTTGGACGAACATGATTATTTTCAGACAATATTGGTCAATGGTCATTGATCTTAGCTGGCTTGGCTAAGAAGGTAGGGTTATCATTACCAGCCATTATAACAACAATCTTTGGTTCCATATCTAATGGCTTCAACACTTGCTTCTTCCCTGATTTCTCTTGCTCTTCGATGCAAGAACTCGAATCATTTTGCTTGTGGTAACAAGCATAAGCCATGGCGATCAATGAAAGCGCAAAGAGGCCAAACATTACTCCCCACGCACTAATCTTTGAGAGAACAGGAGAGTTCAAGTTATCTAACCTGGAGTTAACAGGGACCATTGAATTGCTATCAAGACTCATTTTCTCGTTGATCTTGAACTCTCTGATGATCTTCCCTCTTTGCTTCTTGAGTTTGTGTAAGTTTGTTTATAATATATGGTTTTACCAAAAAGTGTGCACAGTAGTTAGATGCCAAGTTGCTCTTATGAGTTTTTGTCCTATAAAAGGATTTATTCTTTCTTGAACACTTGAGATATTCTTGTCTCGCTTTTCTTATCAAGCTTATGTCCTTTGTGTTTGTGAAGTTAATACTTATATATTTCTTAAATAATGTTGATTCCATTGAGTTTTGTTTAAGAGACATATAATTTTTTTTTTCTCACTGTCATTGGTTTGAATTTTATTTGAAAAACCGAATAAATTATTTTTAAAATCATAGTATTGAGTATTAACGTAAATTAATAGATATTTGGTTTGGTTCGATTTGATTTGAGGCACGAAAATGTATTATTAAATAATTTTTCGTTTTATAATCTATAGCTCATATAAAATCTAGAATTGTATGAAGTTTTAATGTAGTGTATTCGGTTTGGTTATGAATTATGGTACACTAGTTATATAGTTTGGATATGGTTTCAATGGTTTTCCAATCAACAAAACCAACCGGTTTATAATTTTTTGTTTGGAACCCATTTTAACATTTCAGTTTAGAATTGGTTTTTGTTTCTTGGTTAATGGTGTTTTTCCCAACAATAACTAATTAAAAATATACATTCTGCTGGGATATATAGCTCAATGGTGTTAGGACGCAGGTTTCAACTAATTTGAAAGTAGAAACTTTTTTTTTTGATGATATGAAAATGCTGATTTATGAGGGAAATCTAAAATTGAAAAAAAAGATCACAAATTAAAGAATACATGATCATGAGATAACAAACAGAACCAAAATCCAATACAAGTTGTAATATTTATTTTTTTAAAGAAAAAAAAATCCCAATAGTCTGAATAATCAAACTATTAAACCTAATAATTAGGTTTCAAAAAAATGAATTATTTGTTTTTATTCGTCAAAAATTAAAAATAAATAAAGTAGCATCATGAATCATATGATGATTGTCTTCATTTGTTCATGCCAGTAGCATTCTTCACTGATTCAGTAGCTCCTTGTGCCTTCTCCTTAATCTGCTGGCCAGTCTATATATATACATGAAACAATTTACATATATCAAAGTTCTTTATAAGAATTCTTATTTAATTTAGGTTATTTGGATTTGACAAACCTCTTGGAGAGACTCCTTGGCAGATTGGGCAGCATTGCTAGCCTTGTCCATCATGGTGCTAGCCTTCTCCTGAAAACACCCATCGACCAGTTCATTTAAAAAGTTATAATGCATGCATGTTCAAAATTTTAGGTCAGCTCTTGTAATAGTAATATTATAGGTCAAGTAATATATAAGGTTATACCTGAGTTTGGCCTTTGGCCTGACCGGCTTGGAAGCTAATGTTCTGGGAGTTGCTTGACATTTTCGAGTAGTCTTAAGTAACTGAAGGATAAGTTTTTTTTTTGCTTTAAAGTGAGATTGTGGGATTGAATTGAGTTATGAATCTCCAAAAGGTTCCATTTGTTTATATAGCTCTGATGAAGCTTTCATATTCAGACACTTGTCACTATAGTGTTAGAAAATATGAGGTGTTCCGGATCATGTGGAGATTAGGATGAGTTAATCCATATTTAGTTCAGATCAGAGTTATATTTAGCTCGATTGACTGGTTCTAATGATTGTGAATCTCGTCTTTAAGTTTTAGTACTGTTTTTTTATTTGATTAATTCAAACGTTATTGCAAGGCATGCGTTCATCTTTTTAGGATTTGATGTTTGAATCCTCTTAGAAGCATTAGTTGACAAAATGATTCATCAATAAAATTTGATCTGTCACCTACAAACAAGAGACTCAAAAGTCTAACATTGATCATCTTATACATGTACTCACTTCTGTCCATTTCCTATAAAATACTCTTTGATATAAGACTCCAAAAGAATCTCAAAACATCTTTATCACTAGCGTAAGAGGCACTGATGGATTTATACAGTTTCAAGTTTACCATCCTTATTGGTAGGATTTAATTAGTGTATCTTAGATTAATTTAATAATTAATTTTAAAAGTGGATGACAAATAAAGAAAAAAATAATAATTTTAAAAGTGGAAAATTTAAGATATGTTTTTTTGTTTTTTTGTTTTTAGGTAGGATTATTGGTAGGTTCTTAAATTGGGTATCTTAGGTTAAAAAATTTAATTTTAAAAAAAGAAAATTTTAATTATTAAAAACATAATAGTTATTGCAAAATAAAAATTTTAAAATATATATAAGATACAATTTATTGCATAAATAACATAAAACACAACTAATTTAAACGTAATTTATACATTAAGAAGTGTCCGTGACATTCCGTGTTCTCCAATACGCATACGCCATGCTAGTGTATATTACGCTATCTCCCATCAAACCCTTCTTTTCCATTGAGTCAAACAACACTTTGGCGTAATTCACATGTTCTAACTTATCAAAATTACATGTTCTAACTTATGTTCTGTTAACAGATTTTTGGATATGATGTTCATTTAGGTTTAGTCAAAAAAAAATGATGTTTTAAAAACTATATATTTTTCATGTTTTGAATAGTTAGTTAGTTACATAGAAAATTCATGATTTAAAAAGGCATGGGCGTTCGGATTCGGGTCGGATATTTCGGATTTTTGGGTTTAGAGATATAGAACCCGTTCGGGTATTTCTAGATTTCGGGTTCGGACTGGGTTTTTTGGGTTCAGGTTTGGATTACCCGAAATTCTCAAAATTCAAAATTTGAGTATCCAAATATGTCCAAACTACTAAAAATTTTCAAAACCTATATAATTTTTTATTCAAAATCTATATAATTTTTTATTCAAAACCTATATAATTTTACTTAAATTTATTTAAAAAAGAGTTTATAACTTTTAAAAAAATCAAAATATACAAAAACTGGATAATTTTGACATTAGATTATTACAAATATATATATAATATTAATAAATTATTATTATATATTTGTATTATGAGTGTATTCGAATGTCCGTTCGGGTTTCGGTTTGGTTGGGGTTCAGGTTCGGATTTTCGGCTTTAGAGATATAGAACCCGTTCGGATATTTTAGGTTTCGGGTTCGGATTCGGATCGGATTTTCAGGTTCGAGTATTTTGTCCAGGCCTAATTTTAAATTACCAAAATTTAAAATTCGTGATTTAAATGACATTTTACCAAATTATATTTCCTCTTCTCCTTTCTTTCACACGATATTGTGAAGCAGCAGAAGGCGATTCATGTGAAATCGATTCACGCGGCCGAGTACTTCATCATCTACTACTAGATCTCGTTTTCATTTTTGAGTCCGATCCCTTTGAAAATTTAACCCCAAAATCGAGTTGATTCAAGGTTTCTTAAGATGATTGAACATGGGAACTCAGCTTTTGAGGATTCAGGGAATCCATTTTATGGAAGTTCAGATGAAGAATATAGTGAAGCTCGTGTCTTGGACAATGATAATAAGCTGAGACGTGAGCAATTCCACACGGTATTCGTTTTTTTACTAAATCATTCTCTCTTTTGTAAATTTGCTTTTCAGTTTTGATCAAGTTCTCTATCTTGTAAAATCGAAATCGCAGGCGGGATACCGTGAAGGGATTGCTGCTGGTAAAGAAGCTATTGCGCAGGAAGGTTATAACTTTGGCTATAAGGAATCGGTTATTGCTGGCTACAAGTTTGGTATTGTTAGAGGTGTTTCCAGGTAAGAGTAATAAATTGGTCATAAGAGCTGCTGCAATGTGTTAGAAGATATACTTAATTCTGTTTTGGCCCTTTTTTTATGAAACTTTGACTACAAAGCAAGGAGAAGAGAAGAGTGGAGCAGAAGGTTCTGACTCTGGTTCTGGTTCAGGTATTAATGCCACAACTGACTTGGGAAGCTATGTTACTGAGCTAAGCTATCTTCTTGGAAAATCTCCCATGATTGAAGTTGATTTGGATACATGAAAGGAGTCTTGTTCTATTATCATTGTCAAGCAAAAGCAAGATTAGTAGTGGATCTTGTTTGTAAGTTCTGTTCTGTTTAGTTGAGAAAACGATTCATCAATAAAATTTGATGAATCACCTACAACAAAGAGACCTGAAAGTCTTAACATTGATCATGATCGGTACTGAGCTTATACATGCATTCACCTCTGTTCATTTCCTGTAAAATACTCTTCGATATAAGAGATCTATCACCTACATGACTCCAAAAGAATCTCAAAACATCTTTATCACCAGCGTACGAGGCACTGATGGATTTATACAGTTTCAGGTTTACCATTAACCGTCGATTGTACATTTTATCGAACAAAGCAGAAGCTTCGGTGACATTCCCTGTTCTCCAATACGCATACGCCATGCTAGTGTATATTACGCTATCTCCCATCAAGCCCTTCTTTTCCATTGACTCGAACAACACTTTGGCGTTATTCACCTGTTCTAACTTACAAATTCTTCTTATTAATCCTCTGTATAGAGCAATATCAAGGCAAAGACCTCTTTTCTCAAACTCCTCTGGTATTTTTGCGATTTCTTCTTGCTTGTTCTGGTTATAGAATCCATCCACGAGCCAAGAATAGGACGAATACCCTGGAGATAAGCCTTTCTCTAGCATAGAGAACAGTTCCTCCTTTGCATTGTCCAGTTCCAGCACTTTACAAAACCCGTGGATCAATGCCTTGTAAGAATATATGTCAAGTTTTAGCCCCGATTCGATCATCTTCTTCTTTACCTTCACTGCTGATACCATGTCCCCAATTTTGCAATATGCGTTGATCAAAGTATTGCAGGTGATGTTATCAGGTTCTATCTTTTTTCCACTCATCTCAGTCAAAAGCCGGTTAGCTTCTCGTATTCTTCCATCAAAACATAACTTATGAAGGATCGAGTTGTAAGTGACAACTCCAGGAGAAAACCCTCTTGACTCCATTACCTCGCGTAACCTCAAAGCTTCATCTATATCATTCATTCTACAATATCCATCAATCAAAGTAGTATAAGTAACATGGTTCGCCGTAACAACGCCTTTTATCTCCCGAAATAGCCTCGTCGCTTCCCTCATTCTACCTTCTCTACTAAACCCATGTATGAGCGAGTTATAAGTGACGATATCAGGGGCAACCCCACTTCTCTCCATCCTGTCTTGCACAGATAAAGCCTCGTAATGCATACCCTTTTTGCAATACACTGAGATCAACGTGTTATAGGTAAAAAGATCAGGAAACACACCCTTTTCTTCCATCTCGCCTAACAATTTCTCAGCTTTCTCAAAATTGCCGGATTTAGAACAAGCATGAACCAATACATTATAAACATGAATGTTAGCTACAACACCTAACTTAACCATCTTCTTGAAAACCTTCCAAACTGTATCAGTCAATCTCTCTTTCACCAAACTATTCAGTAACACAGTACAAGCCTGCAAATGAGGTTTCAATCCACAACTCCTAATCTGCTCAAACACTGCAATCGAATCATTGACCATCTCGTATTTAGCATAAAATATCATCAACCAACTAAAAACGTGAGATAAAACTTCTGGGTCCTCTGAAACACCTCCAAGTAAAGATCTCAAAACCAGAGGAGATGACAAAAGCTCTCTCTGAGACAATTTATCGAGCAGTTGGTGTGCAGTTTTGAAATGCTTGTGTTTCGTGAGAATGAAAATCATTTCCCATGACGATTGTAAACTATGCTTAAAACTTGGTAAAGAATCAGTCCAGCTATAGAAACTCCATGAAAGAGAAGCTCCGCCATAACCAGAATACGAAGAAAGCTCTGAGATTACCTGAGTGATTATCGCTGATTTCAATAACCCAGAATCAACTTTGTATTTCAAAATATTTTTCCAGTTTCCTTTCAACACAGCTCCACAGATGCTTTGTGCAATCAGAGCTTCTCGATTAGCAGACAACAAATTCACCATTGTTGTAGCTCAGGTGTTGCAACGGAGAAGAGAATCATGCAGCGACGATTTTGAAAAGGCCTAAACCGATTTGAATTTCTCCGGAAGAAGAACCAGACCGGATTATTTATCAATAATTGAGTAAATAACCGAAATTAAAACCAGAACCGAATCGATTGCTTAGTAATAACCGGGGACGAGACGGTTTATGAAAATCCGAATTGAAACCCGAATCTGTCCGAAAGCAAATTCGAAACGAAACCGAATTTCATAACAGTAATTTGAACTCTGTACCAAATAGATTGTAGTTCAGTAACCAGCCGAAATTAAAATACCGAACCGAATTGAATGTAACTTAAGAACCGGGAACGGACCGGTTTATTGAAAATACGTATATGTCCTCTCCTCGTGCTACTATTAACAACTTTACCCTTTGTCTCTGCTTCACTCGAAAACCTCACAAAAAGCTAAAACCCTAATTTACAACATCGTCGTGCCTGACTTAATCCCAATTTTTTCCGAGACCGTCGACGCCGATAGAAAGAAGATGAAAGAGACGAGAAAGCTTCAAAAGAGAAATCTTAACGGCGTTAAGGTTTAATTTTGTCACGTTTGTTTCTTCCTTGCTTAATTGGGTTTCACGATTCTGAATTGATTTTATGAGGTTTACGGGTGTTTGTGTATACTAAGATTTGTGTTCTTAGAGTTAACATGTTTGATTTCGAAACTTGAGAGGTTTAATTTGGAATGACATTGAACTCAATTACAAAAGGTTTAATCTTGTGAAGCAGAAGTTAATTGCTTTTGCTAATTTTTGTTTGTATAATTGAAGTGAGGGGTGAAACCAAGGTAGAAAAAACTGATGTGAAGAGAGTTGGGAAAAAAATACAGAGGAAGAAGAAAGAGAAAGTGAGCAATGTTGACTTAAGCGAGCAACCTCAGGCTACACAGCTTCAAGGTGAATGTTTTGGCTTTGATGGATTTGAAATAGTGTTATACGATGTGTTCTGGTGTTGAATTTAGTACCTTATTGATTCGCTTACAGCTATGTCAAGTGAGAAACCTAAGACAAAGAAGAAGAAGATTCAGAAGAGTAAGGGAATAAACAGCTCTCCAGCTGATGGGAAGCTAAGTGGGAAGATGAAGAAGAGAGAAGAGAAAGGAGGTGATGTTGATACTATAACCGAACCGAATCTAGAAGGTGAATTATTTTAAATTTGGCCGAGCAATCTTCTACTACGCAGTTTTTAGGTTCGTGTAGATGGAGATAGGTTCTTGATTTTGGGAACTTTCAGGGGCAATCGCGGTTTGTCCATTAGATGTGATAAAAATAAGGTTAAAGGTTTCAGTGAGGCTTAGCTTAGAAACGAATTGGAATCTATCATGTGTAAGCTCGCTTGATTGTTAAGGATTAGAGAACTTTACTGTATTGCGAAATTTTGACAAGAGTCATCTTATCTTTTGGTTTAGGTAATAATGATCATGATCTTGAGGATTCAGGGAATCCATTTTATGGAAGTTCAGATAAAGAATATAGTGAAGCTCGTGTCTTGGACAATGATAATAAGTTGAGACGTGAGCAATTCCACACGGTATTCTTTTTTTTTTACTATATATATCATTCTCTCTTTTGTAAATTTGCTTTTCAGTTTTGATCAAGTTCTCTATCTTGTAAAATCGAAATCGCAGGCGGGATACCGTGAAGGGATTGCTGCTGGTAAAGAAGCTATTGCGCAGGAAGGTTATAACTTTGGCTATAAGGAATCGGTTACTGCTGGCTACAAGTTTGGTATTGTTAGAGGTGTTTCCAGGTAAGAGTAATAAATTAGTCATAAGAGCTGCTGCAATGTGTTAGAAGATATACTTAATTCTGTTTTGGCCCTTTTTTTGAAGTGCACTGGCTTTTCTCCCGAATGAGTTAAGAGAAAAGCTAATCGATGAAGAAGAAACTAGAGAGAAGTTTCAGAAATTACACAGTTCTGTGCATGCTCTCTCAACGGAAGTAGCAATGAAGCGGTTTTATGAAACTTTGACTACAAAGCAAGGAGAAGAGAAGAGTGGAGCAGAAGGTTCTGACTCTGGTTCTGGTTCAGGTATTAATGCCACAACTGACTTGGGAAGCTATGTTACTGAGCTAAGCTCTCTTCTTGAAAAATCTCCTATGATTGAAGTTGATTTGGATACATGAAAGGAGTCTTGTTCTATTATCATTGTCAAGCAAAAGCAAGATTAGTAGTGGATCTTGTTTCCAAACCAAACTCTTTGTAAGTTCTGTTCTGTTTAGTTGAGAAAATGATTCATCAATAAAATTTGATCTGTTACCTACAACAAAGAGACCTGAAAGTCTAACATTGATCATGATCAGTACTGAGCTTATACATGCATTCACCTCTGTTCATTTCCTGTAAAATATTCTTCGATATAAGAGATCTATCACCTACATGACTCCAAAAGAATCTCAAAACATCTTTATCACCAGCGTACGAGGCACAGATGGATTTATACAGTTTCAGGTTTACCATTAACCGTCAATTGTACATTTTATCGAACAAAGCAGAAGCTTCGGTGACATTCCCTGTTCTCCAATACGCATACGCCATGCTAGTGTATATTACGCTATCTCCCATCAAACCCTTCTTTTCCATTGACTCGAACAACACTTTGGCGTTATTCACCTGTTCTAACTTACAAATTCTTCTTATTAATCCTCTGTATAGAGCAATATCAGGGCAAATACCTCTTTTCTCAAACTCCTCTGGTAGTTTTGCGATTTCTTCTTGCTTGTTCTGGTTATAGAATCCATCCACGAGCCAAGAATAGGACGAAGATCCTGGAGATAAGCCTTTCTCTAGCATAGAGAACAGTTCCTCCTTTGCATTGTCCAGTTCCAGCACTTTACAAAACCCGTGGATCAATGCCTTGTAAGAATATATGTCAAGTTTTAGCCCCGATTCGATCATCTTCTTCTTTACCTTCACTGCTGATACCATGTCCCCAATTTTGCAATATGCGTTGATCAAAGTATTGCAGGTGATGTTATCAGGTTCTATCTTTTTTCCACTCATCTCAGTCAAAAGCCGGTTAGCTTCTCGTATTCTTCCATCAAAACATAACTTATGAAGGATCGAGTTGTAAGTGACAACTCCAGGAGAAAACCCTCTTGACTCCATTACCTCGCGTAACCTCAAAGCTTCATCTATATCATTCATTCTACAATATCCATCAATCAAAGTAGTATAAGTAACATGGTTCGCCGTAACAACGCCTTTTATCTCCCGAAACAGCCTCGTCGCTTCCCTCATTCTACCTTCTCTACTAAACCCATGTATGAGCGAGTTATAAGTGACGATATCAGGAGCAACCCCACTTCTCTCCATCCTGTCTTGCACAGATAAAGCCTCGTAATGCATACCCTTTTTGCAATACACTGAGATCAACGTGTTATAGGTAAAAAGATCAGGAAACACACCCTTTTCTTCCATCTCTCCTAACAATTTCTCGGCTTTCTCAAAATCGCCGGATTTAGAACAAGCATGAACCAATACATTATAAACATGAATGTTAGCCACAACACCTAACTTAACCATCTTCTTGAAAACCTTCCAAACTGTATCAGTCAATCTCTCTTTCACCAAACTATTCAGTAACACAGTACAAGCCTGCAAATGAGGTTTCAATCCACAACTCCTAATCTGCTCAAACACCGCAATGGAATCATTGACCATCCCGTATTTAGCATAAAATATCATCAACCAACTAAAAACGTGAGATAAAACTTCTGGGTCTTCTGAAACACCTCCAAGTAAAGATCTCAAAACCAGAGGAGATGACAAAAGCTCTCTCTGAGACAATTTATCGAGCAGTTGGTGTGCAGTTTTGAAATGCTTGTGTTTCGTGAGAATCAAAATCATTTCCCATGATGATTGTAAACTATGCTTAAAACTTGGTAAAGAATCAGTCCAGCTATAGAAACTCCATGAAAGAGAAGCTCCGCCATAACCAGAATACGAAGAAAGCTCTGAGATTACCTGAGTGATTATCGCTGATTTCAATAACCCAGAATCAACTTTGTATTTCAAAATATTTTTCCAGTTTCCTTTCAACACAGCTCCACAGATGCTTTGTGCAATCAGAGCTTTTCGATTCGCAGACAACAAATTCACCATTGTTGTCGCTCAGGTGTTGCAACGGAGAAGAGAAAACATCTAGCGACGATTTTGAAAAGGCCTAAACCGATTTGCATTTCACCAGACCGGAGTATTTACCGATAGTTGTGTAAACACCCGAAATTAAAACCAGAGCCGAATCGATTGTATTATAGTAACCGGGTATTGGCCGGTTTATGAGGATACGTCTTGCAAACCGAATCTTTCCGGAGCAAATTGCCTAATTCGAAAACGAAACCGAGTTTCAACTGTAATTTGAACCGAATCTAATGAAATACGTATGTGTCCTCTCCTCTTGCTACTATTAACAACTTTACCCTTTCTCTCTGCTTCGGTCAAAAAACCTCACAAAAAGCAAAAACCCTAATTTACAACATCGTCGTGGCCTGACTTAATCCCAATTTTTCCGAGACCGTCGACGCCGATAGAAAGAAGATGACAGAGACGAGAAAGCTGAAAAAGAGAAATCTTCACGAAGGTAGGATTTTAATTTCTCCCGTTTGTTTCTTTCTTCCTTAATTGGGTTTCACGACTCTGTATTGATTTTTATGAGGTTTCATTGCAAAATTGAAAAACCCTTATAAGAGTTTGTACTGTATTTGTGTTATTGGGTGTCTAATTTGAAGTGTATTGTGTCGAAACTTGAGAGGTTTGATTTGGAATGACATTGAACTCAATTACAAAAGGTTCAATCTTGTGAAGCAGAAGTTAATTGCTTTTGCTAATTTTTGTTTGTATAATTGAAGTGAGGGGTGAAACCAAGGTAGAAGTAACTGATGTGAAGAGAGTTGGGAAAAAAATACAGAGGAAGAAGAAAGAGAAAGTGAGCAATGTTGACTTAAGCGAGCAACCTCAGGCTTCACAGCTTCAAGGTGAATGTTTTGGCTTTGATGAATTTCAAATAGTGTTATAAGATGTGTTCTGGTGTTGAATTTAGTACCTTTTTGATTCGATTACAGCTATTTCAAGTGAGAAACCTAAAACAAAGAAGAAGAAGATTCAGAAGAGTAAGGAAATAAATAGCTCCCCAGCTGATGGGAAGCTAAGTGGGAAGATGAAGAAGAGAAAAGAGAAAGGAGGTGATGTTGATACTATAACCGAACCGAATCTAGAAGGTGAGTTATCTTAAATTTGGCCGAGCAATCTTCTACTACGCAGTTGTTAGGTTATGGTATTGAGTTTAGTATCTTTGGTTCTTGTTACAGCTATTTCGACTGAGAAAGTTAAAGAAAAGAAGAGCAAAATGAACAAAACAAAAAAGAAAAGGAAGGCTGAGGAAATAACTAGGGCTTCAGTTGAAGATGATAATCAGAAGAGAGAAGGTGAGTAGTACATTACCATGTTAGTTATATTGTGTTTGTCTCATGTTAGTTCTCTCAATCATTTGCATGAGGAAATTTAGCTAGCGTTAACTCTTCGTATAATGTTTTCTTTTATCACTATGTGAACTTTACTGTCTATCTAACTCTGTCATATGATATTCATGTGAGGTTTTATGAATGGTGTTTATGTTTGGCATGGCCGTAATGGATCTGAAATAAGTAACCAGTAGTACAGAGCTGTTTGGTGCAGTCACTGTCTTGTTTGGGTTCTTGTTTCACAGAGTGAATCGTTTTTTGTAGGCAAGTCTAAGAAATCAAATAAGAAGAAAAAGATGGACATGACCTCTACGAAAGAGAATCAAATTGAAGAGGAAGAAGATGTTTATCAAATTTCTTCAGGCGATGAGGATTGCACTAAGGGAATGAAAAGTATGATTGCTGTTTCTTCCATCATTAGCTGCATATGATTAGAAAAGCATGAAAACTTCTTGAATCTGTTTCTGTCTTAACTTGATAAGTCCTCTCTGATACTGCAGAGTGGGTTACTGATTACTATGAGAGTAGACCTGGTATAGACGAGCTGCAAAAGAGAATTGATGACTTCATGACTGCTCACGACGAACGCCTTGAAAAGGTTCTTCTATCCCTCCTATATTTTTAAGCGTTCATATCTGTTGTCTAAGTGACTACAATGTTTTTGTCTAATGCTGCCATATGTTTTGAATAGGAGAAACAAGATAAAGAAGCTAAAGCTGCAGAAGGTGGATGGACTGTGGTCGTCCATCACAAAGGAAGGAAAAAGTCAACAGAAGCTGAATCTGGAACAGCCGTTGGATCCTTTTCTCAGGCTTCTTTGGAGGATAAGATCGCTAAGAAGAAACAGAGTGAGCCAGTCGCTCATGGTTTCTACCGTTTCCAAAGGCGAGAAGCACAACGCAATGGTAAGTCTTGGTTTTCTCTATCCAAAGCTTTAAACTTGGTTTGTGTCAGTTTTGATTTGGATCGTCTTACGTTTTATACGTATCCTTACTCATAAGCTGCCCTTATTCTGATGATTGATTCTTGGTTTTGTGTGTTTCTTGTTTGTTGACAGAAATCTTGGCGCTTCAGAGTAAGTTCGAGCAAGACAAGAAGAGGATACAACAACTTCGAGCTGCTCGTAGGTTTAAGCCTTTCTAAGAAAAGAAAAAAAACAGATCCCATATGGAACAACATGAGTTTTTTAATGTGGGTTTTAGCCTCATGAAACTCAGGAGCAATGTCATGAATGTGTTTTATGATCAAATTTTGTAACTGACAATTTCAAGCTGATGAACAACAAAAAGAAATATTATTTTTCTTTCCCTTGGAAAATTAGATTGGATCAACTTCTAAATCGCATTCAAAATATGAGATTTAGCAAAAGAGAAAATGAGAATATTGAATGTTGATATTGAATGTTGATATTCAATGAAAATATTCGATGAACAAGGCTCGACATATACTTCAAAAATGATAGTGAAACAAAATATTATATATATATGCAAATAAATAAATATGCAAATTGCATTTTCATATATTGGTCACGCAGGATTTATACATTTGTGGATGATAAATATACCCTTTTGTGATCTTACTTCAGATATTTTGCTACTTCATTTATATATAACTTTTAGAATCTAAATTATTGAAAAACATGTGTCTCCTGTCTTCATCAACCCATAAGTCTCCTCTTAAGCTCCTTCCTACAAGAGTACAAACAAAACAAACCCAACACAAAGTTTAGACCAAAACCTTATAATACATAAATGACTAAACCAGAGTATTAAACAGGTGAGGTTACCTCATAAGTTGGCGGTCTAGTGCACCTGTAGACATCATACCACGATTCTCATATGCCCTCCGGATAAGGTATGGAACCGCAGTATCAACAGGCCCGTATGGCATGTACTTGCTCACATTGAAACCAGCCCTCTTCAATCCGAAAGATAACGCATCTGACATACCGTAAAGCTGCGCAAACTCGATCTTCCCGTTTTCTTTATCGATCCCTAGCTCACTTGCTTTCCTTGACCCTAGTTTACCTAAGAAAGATAAACAAAGAATTAAGTATAACAATGTCTGGACAATATAATCATCAAATCTAGGGGTAAACATATATACCGGAGTCAGTGTTATGCGTAGCTAGAATAACAGCAATGCCTGATCCATTTGAAGCTTTCTCCATAAGGAAACTCATACAGTCATTGTAACAATCGTGCGTATCTTGAATTGTATCATGAACAGGTGACTTGTGACCCAAGGAATCTGCTAACTTAGCTTCACTAGACATATAAGCACCTCTCACAAGTTTAAACCCAATAGGAACATTCATTTTCTCCGATTCTCGTAAAGCCAAATGCAATCTCTCTCCCGCATCTTTCAAATACGCTTGAACCGTGTTGTACACGATAGGTCGATCTTTATCAGAATTGAACATGATCGCCGACCAATACGCCATGTAATCGATGACAGGTTGGAGAATAGTGTCTTCTGCATCGATAAGTAACGGTACGTTGGACTCTTGACATCTCTGACATACAGATTTGAGTCGCTCGTGAGCTTTCTCCAGCTCGAGTTCTTCCTCTAGAGTCAATGGTTCAGGTTCAGTGGTTGTGTGGTATAGAGGACTTAAACCGGAGAAAACCGGGAATGAATTGAGTTTCCATGTAAGTTTGAAATTAGGGTTCTTATATTGCCACCGAAGCAAATCACTAACTCGTTTTAAGACATTCATTGGACAAATCGCTGTGATCTTGACCACCACTGAGCTTAACTGTATTCAGACAATAACCAATTAAAAAATAACTTGATTAGTAGTTAAACCGGGATTATTGTAAACCGACAAGAGAATATTCCAATGCGTGTAGTTGACAATTTAGATTTACGAATATGTCCTCGTTGCGTGATTAACGTGTTAACCTTTTTAAGTCTGACGAGGAACCAACGTGGCTTTGATTGTTATTACATTCTACTTACTAAAACAAAAACTTAATACTAAGACAAGTCGTTATAGAAAATAAATAAAAGACTAGTCTTTATCAAAATAAAAATAAAAATCAGACAACTAACAATTTGTGTTCTGTCTTTATATTATTTTTTGTAGAAAATTTATGTAATTTATTCGTATAGAGGATTTTCATTGGTCGGTTAGTCCACGTTTTTGTGGTGGCAGATCTAGGAAAAAAATGTCTAGTGGAATCATTTTTTTTTTGTTAATATCGAAAACCTTAAATTAAAAAAAATATAAACTGGTGGAGGTAGTTTTGTGTCAAATTATCTAACAAAATCTAATGTAAACAGTAATTTTGGTGTTAATTGACCTCATTTCTCACCATTTGTCTCCTAATTAATTTATAAATATGTATATGGTGGTTTCTTTGTAGATCTGTCCGTCACAAGTTTCTATCATATATACTAAAATATTTGATATGTTTTATAATAATAGTTACATGGAAATAATTATAGTATTTCTATGGTAAAGTTAGCAAAAAAAAAAATGGATGAAAAATGAATAGAGAAATGCATAGAAAAAGACTAAAAGATGAGCTCTTACGTGAGATGTAGGTAGGGTTTTAGCAGCTTCGACGGTTTCAATGAATTTAAGAATGTTTTCATCGCACGCGTTACCGTCTTCGGCGTGTTCGACGCCGTACACCAACATACCTTTAAGTCCTGTCGACTCGTAAACGGTCCTCACACGTCTCGCGGCGGCTGTAGCGTTTTCACCGGCGCAGAAATGGTCGTAAAACGTTCCTTTCACGATACCTAAGACCAAATCTCGTGTAAAAGTTGTATCCATGAGTTTGGAACTCATAAGCCACGAGCCGATATCGACCATAGGGCCTATGGCCGTGGCATGAAGAACTGCGGTTGAACGGATGAGGTTTGAGATCGGGACAGAAGCAAAGAGACGAGATTGGTCGGAAAGATCTAGGTCAACGTCTTGTTTTGGTTGGTCAAAGGAGATAATCTCCGGGATAACCGTGGTCGGAGGACCTACGGGGCTCACGGTTGAGAAACGGTGGATGAGGTTTGGTCGGAGGAAACGGTTTGCCATTTTTTCAAACTATAAACAGAGTTTTTGTTTTCTTTCTTCTTTTATTTTGTCTTCACAAGCGTTTTTGTGTGTTGAGGTTTGTGTGTGTGTATGTTATTGCTACGAGTATATATAGAAATACAAAGGCTTTATGTGTGTTTTACATATGTGGTAATAGATGTCAATATATGTTTCTATCTCTATATGTCTGATTTGGATAATATTATTACATAAGTTACTTTTTCTTAAAATTGGGATATAATCCCGGAAATAATAATCAAGAATTATGAGAGAATCTTGTCAAAAAGTGATAATTACCTAAATTTTGGTTTGACTGGGGTTATTGATGATGGATTAAGTCATTTGAGATTTCTCATTTATTTTTATCATCTAAATGACCCTATATATTTAAATAAAAATCCACAGAAAATGTATTATTTATTCAATTAGTATAGTTTTTATTTAATTTTATTTTACATAAAGATAGATTTTTTATCATAGTTATTGAAAAATAATTTTTGATTACTTAATAAGAAAATATCATTTCTTATTTTAGTTATAATTAATTATTTAATATATCTTTAGTAATATTAAATTTTATATATTAATATAACTAAACAAAATTAATGAAATAACTAAATCAGTTTCTTCAAGTTCAATTAAGTGTCACATAAGAAATATAATTAGTAAAACAATTTTCTTTTAGTTATCATTTTAAAGAGAGAAACTATAAACTTTTGATAACCAAACATGAAGTTAGATAGCTTATCTTCTTCGATTCACATTGCAATTTTGAACAGCAAAAATCACGTGGCTTTTTGCTGTTTACGTCAACATTACGTGGTTTTTGTATATTTTTATTAATTGCAAAAAAATTTTGGGTCACAATTAGTTGAAAATTTATGATATCATTTAATAGAAAGAATCTTGATAAACCATAATTCTTGATCGTTATGAGTTTATAACCAAGAAACCCTTATATACGAGGTTAATGCGATTAAATAAAGATTTGGATTGATACATCTCAAGAGTTACCAAATATATGAAAAGTCTTTGTAGATAAGCACTAGTTTAACAATGAAATAGAATCAAATATTAATTAAAACTCTAATTACTTTTGTGGTTAAGAGAAGAACTTCTCCGTAATTTTCTGAGAGAACATATTTGTTTCTCGAAGGATATAATAATAATAATAACTTGTAATAAGAAAAGTCGAGTCAGCGACACCAAGGATGTGATCATATGAAATGTCATTGGATAACTCTTAATTATTTAATGGGATATGATTATTGAAATTGTGAAAGATTTGTCTTTCATGAGTCGGTGGATGATGAATGGGATGTGCAACATTACATTTGGACCTGACCTTTTGGAATCTTTGACTTTTCTCTACTCAATGGAATCTTGAGACATCAAAATCATTGCACGAATTTAGTAAGATTCTCTCTATATATGTAAATATTAGTAGTGTAATTAAGGTTTACAATTAAGTACACAATTTTTTTTTATTTTGTTCAAAACAATGAAGCGTATAAATATGTTATAATTTGTATGAAAAATATATGCTATAGTTTCAAATTTTCTTAATTTTTTTTATTAAATCATTCCAAAACAGATTTAAAATAAATGTGTTGATTACAATTTAGCAGTTACACAAAAAAAAAAGCTCAAAACAGATAAACAATCAAAAAGAAAGTATGAGATAGCTGCCGGAAACAGATATTTTAAACTAGTATTCTACTGGCGGTAACACTTTTCTTTTAGCATAGTTTGATATCGTGACTTGTAGGTGCACAATTTATTCGACGTTTTTTTCTCCAAATATTATTGGAACCTTAAAATAATAATTTTTTTCATAATACATCAATTAGGAAATTTTGGATGAGGTTCTTTTCTATAATAAAAGTTTTGAAAAGTAAAGAGAGAGAATGATAAAAGTATATTTTGAAAATCTTTGACAAATTATTAAGATACCCGTTTTAGTAATTTACACATATCTCTATCTAATTGGATTAATTTCTATTTATTTAAAATTTAGTTACATATTAAACCACATTAGAATATTAATTAACTTTTATTATAGTATATATTCTGTATTAGATAAGATACTCATACAAGTGCTCTTGCTCCTTTGTTATAGACTTATAGTTAATAGATTTGGACTCAATTATACTGTGTATAAATTTTGTATGTAGTACATGACTGGTGAAATTCTTGATCACCATTGTTTCAATAGGCTTGATTCTATCACCATTGCTTTAATAGGTTTGATTCTACAAAACTTAATTTTATTTTTAAAATGTTTATTCATTTTTTGATAACTTCAACCATTTTTCTTCTTCATTTCGTTTCTTCCTTATGAAACTCAACTGAAATGCTTTATTGGTGTTCTACAAGTAGACGTTACTAATACTGAAAAGTCAATAACATACTGTATGATCTATAATTTTTCTTAATACAAGATTGTTTTCTTTTACCAAGAAAATTATAACAAGATGCAAATGAAAACTAATAAAATAGCAAGCGAGAAGGGATAATGCTAAATCAAATAAATTAGCTTGTGTCATATTTATAAACATAATCCAATACATTATATATTCTTGAAGATATATAAAATAACTCTAATGAACTAAAAGTAGTTTGGAAAATGTGAATTTTGGAGACACTAAAAGAACGAAAACAAATATTACATAAATATATATATGTAGACAGATCATCTATCACATTCAATCGGATTAAAGTATATGTCATTCTAGTTACTTTTAAAGGAGCATAGCTTTGAGATTATGGATCCATGACGTCAAAGCTACAGATGTCTAGGCTTATTAACTGATATTTTGGTGGACTTGCTGAATTCGTAGTTGCAAGTAAGAAACTGACCTTTAAAATGTCCCAAGAAGTGGGATCAGCTGAATCAGTAGTTTTGTCTGTGTCAGATCTAACTGCTCTGACTCATCATGCGGGGTTGAAACTAGATGGCACAAGCAAGCAAGTGAACATCCTGATCACAGTAGCATGCAACTGCCACATGTGGAGCACGAAACATAGACTTGGTCAAATCTGTAGGAGCGAACGAGGTTCTCGACTACAAGAGTCTAGAGGGAGCTAACCTCACGAGTCCGTCCGGTAAGAAATGCGATGCTTTGATCCATTGCACAAACAATATCACATTTTCAATATTCGAACCAAATTTGTCTAAAAAAGGGAAGGTGATAGATATCACACCAGGGCCTAGTGCGATATTGACTTACGCAGTTAAGGTAGTAATTATGTCGAAGAAGCAATTTGTGCCACTCTTTTTGATAAAAAAATTAGCTGAGAATTTGTAGTTTTTGGTGAATCTAGTGAAAGAAGGGCAAGTGAAGACGGTGATTGACTCGAACCACCTTCTGAGCAAAGCCGAGGATGCTTGGGCCAGAAGTATTGATGGCCATGCTACTGGAAAGATTATTGTATGAGTCATGAACGTTTTGTCATCTTTGACTTGATGTGATTGTAATCTGTAGAAAATATAACTCCAAAGTTTGTTTCATATTTTGAAACAATGTTGTAGAACTTGATTACCATATACAATTTGTGTTAAATATCATAAGAATCCGATTCATCATTTACAAACTTTACGTTTGTGGGTTGTAAGCCCATTTGCCATTGGACATCCCCAATTTGTGTCCATATCTACTTCGTCGTTCTATTATTTGGGCCAAGCCCATTTGTTAGAAGCCCATGGCAGTGGTTTACCAATTCCATGATTAAAGGGATGTATGTAATTTGCCGATCTTACTGTAAAATGAGGAAAACAAAAGTTCTTCCGATCTTACTGTAAATGAGAAAAATACGTATACGAGAGAACACCTGAAAAAACGTAAAACTCGAAATCATCGCCCGCTCAAAATTTTGGGTAGGGAGGGAAAAACCAAAATCAAAAACTTTTCTTCTTTCGAAATCTCTCACTTGTTCCAAAGACGAAAAGCTTAAAACTTTGACAGTCTAGTGATAAACAAAACTCACACTCCCATAAACTAGTTTCGCCATATCAGATCAATCTTTTTTCTTCAGTTTGTGTTGAGCTTCTGGATATGGCGGTGGTGAGCAAGAATCAGGCCAAGCAACAAACACCAAATCCTGGTATTAGAGAACCAAAGATCGAAGATTCCACCTCTGGAAAAACTTGTCACCAGGTCTGATTTTGTTTTCAATTCTTAATTCGAATTGGGATTTTGAAATCGATCCGATTGGGTTTATTCATCGTTGATGGTGATGTTGGACTTGGGTTTATGAATTCGAGTTATTGCTTCCATCAAATTGTCTTCAATATTGAGAATTTCAGGATTTTTAAAAATTGAATTTTTTTCGAAGGTAGGTGTTTTTTAGGGTTATGTTCATCTGGGTTTTGAAATTAAGGTGAAATTGATAGATGGGTACTCGTCAAAATCTGATTTTTCGTTAATTTTGAGAAAATTGTTAACCATATTGATCTGAATTTAGTGTATATATGGTTACCTTTAGCTCGAGATCTGTTATGGTAATGAATTAATGTATATGATACTAGGGTTAATGTTTGAATCAATGGATGGTCTTGTGTTTGTAGTGTCGACAAAAGAGAACTGATCTTGTTGGATCGTGTGTAACCAAGAAGAAAGACAAGACATGTCCGATTAAGTTGTGTACCAAGTGCATAGTGAACAGGTTTGATTTGATTTGATGTTTTTGAGAGTTGTGTTTATAGAGAAATGTATTAGCTCTGGTGATTAGGGTATTGATAATGGCTTGATGTTATAGGTATGGGGAGAATGCAGAAGAGGTTGCGTTGAAGAAGGATTGGATTTGTCCCAAATGCAGAGGCTATTGTAACTGTAGCTACTGCATGTAATTCAAAATCATCCATTACATTGAATTTTGCAAGGTTTATGTTATTTTTGTAGCTTGAATGAATTTGTGAACTGTTTCGTTGTACTAGGAAGAAACGAGGACAAAAGCCTACCGGGATTTTAGTACACACTGCTAAGAAGACTGGGTTCTCTTCTGTCTCTGAGCTTTTGAAAACTAGTGGTTCTGACAAATTCTTTTATACAAAGAAGGAGAAACCGGTACGTGCAATGCTCTAGCATGGTCCTTGTATTGTGTATATTTAACTTTTGAGTCTTGTTTTATGTCAATTTGTTGATATGGTGGTATCTGCAGGAAGGTGTTGTTGTAACTTCACCACTGAAACTTGACCAGGAGAATTCTGTTGAACAAAAACAGGTTATTATTAAAAAATCGAGAAAAACTAAACGTGAAGAGCTTAAGGATTTAAACAACGGCTGCAGCGATGAGAGTGCTGTGGTGAAAAAGAGTAGTCCAAAGAAGATCAAGATTTCTGAATCCGTTCATGAGACAGAAGTTACCAAGAAAAACAATGAGAATGCTGTTGTGAAAAAGAGCAGTCCAAAAAAGATCAAGATTTCTGAGTCTGTTCCTGTGACAGAAGTTACCAAGAAAATATTGGTAGAAAGAAAAAAGAAAAGTGAGAGAATGTGATCTTAAATGTTCCCTTGTGAGTGTTAGTACTACAGTTGAAAAGAGACTAACACATGAAAGTTTTGTGATGCAGAGACTACTGCTAAAGATATCAAGGAAAACAACGTAGCAGACAAAATCAAAAGAATCAAACCTGCTCTCAAAAAGAAAGAAGAGGATCAGGTTGAGGAGGTGAAACTACCTCAGGGCAATAGCTCAATTACTGTTTCTGGCATTGACTTGGCTCCTGAAGATGTTGGAAATGTATTTCAGTTTTTGGAGTTTTGCTCAGCTTTTGGGAAGGTATCCTCTTTTCCTAAGCACAGTTTGATTTTTGATCTGTTCTTTAACATAGAAATTTTGAGTATGTAAAATGTTAACTAGCTCCTACCTTCTTCATATGACTTTTTTGATAGGCTCTTGATTTAAGGAAAGGGCAAGCTGAATGTGTGATTCGTGAAATGTTATCTGGACGAAGTAGAAGGAGACAACAATACTCTACACTCACCCAGATGATAATCCAACTACTTACTGTGATATTAGAGGATAGAGGAGAAACGTAAGAATGATTTCCTTTAAAAGTTTTCTATTAGCTTCCCTTTCTGAGAATGAATATTTGATTGATTTCCATTTTTGGATAGCTCGGTTGGCCTGACGGCGACTGATGCTAGTTGGTTCACTGCAATTGGAGAATGTCTTTCAGAATCAGAAGTTCAGCTAGATGATTTCCCTCCTGAAATGTTTAAAAAAGGCATTTCTCAGTATGAGAAGTTGAATTCATCAAAAAGGCTTCAGCTTTTGAATTTCTTATGCGATGAGGCACTTGGCACAACGTAAGTATTAGTTATATTCATCTGTTGAATCAACTATTCTCTTTGATTTATGCTGCTCGAGGGCTTACATATTGTGATAAAATTTTCAGGGTTATGAGAAATTGCATTGATAGCCAAAATCTTGAATCTATTGAAAGGAAAAAGGAAGCTAAAGAAAAGATCAATGCAGCAAAAGATAAGGTAACTGTAAAATTTACCAAGTCTTTAGTCTTTACAATTTAACTTGAACAATACTTAATTCATTCTAAAACCTTTCTGTTGTAGGAGAAAGAACTAAAGCAGAAATTGCAAGATGAGTTGGCCCAAGCAGTAAAAGAGAAAAACGGGATTCCATTGTTGATAACAGAACATGATGCTATTGTCTCGCGAATAAATGCTGAAACCAAAGAAGTTTATTCTGAAATGCAAAACGCAATAGGCATGCTATCGAAAAGTACAAATCTAGACTCATTTGATTCTTTATGGTTCCTTGATCATGATTGGGCGATTCTGAAGTGGTGTATCGTGTTTGCAGAGAGTCAAGGAAGTGATGATGCTGTTAGAACCAACCCGGGCGAATTGGATGACAATGGTCGTATATTCTGGACATTGAAGTCTTACAGTGATGAGCAAAACATGTTGCTTCAAGGTATGAAATATTTTACAAACTCTTTCTTTGTCTTCACAATAGTAATATAGTAATTATAATCTCTTTCCTTTGTTTGTATGCAGATTTAGGAAGCTGGAATGAAGTATGTCCTCATGAAAAATGGTTTTCCTTCAGCTCTGAGCAAAAACCAGAGATCGAGAAATACATCTCTTTCATAAGGTGAATCATTTTATTTCTCTCTTAAGCTCAAGGAATTTATTAAGGGTACATGAAACTATTTAGAGGTTAAAACTGCTTGATTAAACTCAAATCACATCTATATTTATAAATCCTGCAACTAAAGGATCAGTATAAGTTATTCATCACTTAAAATTATACTTTGGAATTCCTGAGTGTTACAGTTAAACAATTACTTTGCATGGAACAGTATCTTGCTTTTCTTGAACTTTGATTGATGTTAATTTGTTCATGGGTTTGTATTTCCTGCTTCACATCTCATTTCTTCTTTCGAATATGTTTTGTGGAATGAGTAATTGATGATTCACTGGAAAGTACATACTTTCGATTTTTTCAGTGTTACAATTAATCAACTTCTTTGCATAGAACTAGTTCATGGGTTTTGCACTTCAGTCGAACAGTACTAAGTACTAAACTTCGGTCTATGCTTAATTAGTTCATGGGGTTTAAATATTCGGCTGCATTTCAATGTTTCATTTCTTCCTATGTTTTGTAGGATGAAACGGCTTCGAGCACAAAGGAATGCAAATACTATTATTACTTAATGATTCTCTTTGGCTGTGAGGTGAGCACATAAGAACATGATTCTGCTAGGCGAAAAGTGGAAGAGGTAAAAGGCTGACTCAAAACTCTTAAACATGTGATTTTGAATCACATTGTGTATTGATTTATATGAACACCCCATAAAGCTCTGTTTGTATGATAAACACATTACTTCATTCGGATTCCCTAAATTATTAAACAATCTTGATAGTTATGATAAGCTTTTAACCCTCCAGTAATCACCGTCTTACCTCAGAGTCATACCATCTGAGCTCAGTGCCAATATAACATCAGTTGAAAAGATAGACAGCAATAGACAAAGACTTATTCATCATGGTTGCATAAACGTAAACACCAAACATTTCATCAAACAGTAGCAACAAGAAGCTTTTGTAAAGCACATGTTCCAGGGACCGTGAGAACATGATCAAACCACTCGACTTTTCCCCAAATTCCACGATTTTTGCGCCTTTCGAGCGTAATCACTGCACACCAGATCTTCTTCTTATCGCCACCCCAACTATAAGTCAAATGCTGTTCCTCCCACTCCCACAAAACCGCCATCTTTCCACCATAATTAGCCAATCTAACATGATAAGTAGGAGTCACAGGTAGTACCAAACCCTTCAGTTTTCTCCACCGTCTTACTTCAGTGTCATACCATTTGAACTCAATGCCATACAATAATTTGTCAACAGAGTACAAAACGATCTCTATCTCACAATAAGCATATGAATCCGTATAATCACACATCCTTGATTCCACTTGGTGCCATTTACCTTCTTTGGGATTGTAAGCAACCACCAGGTCATCCACTCCGTTTGTGATCCCCACCTGCCACTTTTCGTCAATACATAGGATTTTGAAGTTGTATCTTCTTCCGTTGTAAGGGCTTGGCACATGATCCCAAACTTGTGTTTTTGTGTCGTACACCTCGAAAGTGTCCTTAAAGGATTTAGAATCTTCATCTTTGCAGCTTCCAACCACATAAATCTTTCCATCAAGGACGCCAGCAGAAGCTGCAAATATCTCCACTGGAGAGCTTGGAGCCTCGCTCCACGTATGAGACATGCAATCAAATTTAAAGAGGGTAGAGGAAGTTGAGTTGGATCCGCCAATGTTGTAGATATTAGAACCAACTGCCACGAGACTCGAAGGTTGCAAAGGAGGAGGATGAGCAATTGAGACTTTAGCCAAAACATATCCACTTGGCTTTGGCTTCTTCTTCTTATTTCTTTTATCAGACGTTAGGGCTTGATCAGGTTTCCGACAGAGAGTAAACCAGCTAGGTTTCTCAAGAGATTGTAATCCACTTGGTTTCTTCTTCTTATTACTTGTGTCGGACGTTTGGGCTTGATCAGGTTTCCGACAGAGAGTAAACCAGCTAGGGTTCTCAAGATATTGTAACCTTAAGCACACATAAAGACAACTCTCGGTGCGGTCCAAGAGTGACCTGGTCTTGTAAAGCTCCGGTGAAGCTAGGAGTGATCGAAAGCTCTTGGAGACAAGTGAGAGAGTCGGATAGTACAATATTGAGACGCGTGCGACACAATTCATCAGCAAGTCATCAGGAAGTGACAAAATTGAGTTTGATTCCGGCGCCGGGGACGTCATTGACGGAATCGAAGACACTTAATCACCGTTGATGGTTTCTTTTCGAAAGTAGGAGAAAACCAAATTTAGGGTTTGGACTTTAGATATACAGAGTGATTAAAAACAGACTCATCATACCCTTTGGTTAATGTGAGAACCGGTTAAATTTTGATAATGTTTGGGTTAAATCATTGGTTAAAATATTGATTGAATTGATCTTAGAAATTTGTTTATCGGTTTATATATTCTGGCATTGAATATCGCATTATATTTGTTTATACTCTGTTTATAAACATTATCAAGAATAAATAATGCTTAACTCAAACATTACCAAAACTTAAACCGGTTCTCACCTTAACCGAAGACATTGAGCCGGTTTAATCCCGTTGTATATTTATAGTCCAAACCCTAAATTTGTTCTCCGTTGCATCGCGGCGATTTCTTTTAGATTCCGTCAATGTCGACGTCCTCGGAAAAGCTACCGTCACTTCCCAATGATTTGCTATTAAGCTGTGTTGCCCGTGTCTCAAGATTATATTATCCGACTCTCTCCCTTGTCTCCAAGAGCTTTAGAACACTCCTAGCTTCGTCGGAACTTTACAAAGCCCGGTCACTCTTGGACCGCACCGAGAGTTGTCTATATGTATGCTTAGAGTTGGATTCACTTGAGAACCCTAGCTGGTTTGCTCTCTGTCGGAAACCTGATAAACCCCTAACGTGTGACACAAGTATTAAGGAGAAGAAGTCAAGTGGATATGTTTTGGCTAAAGTCCCAGGTCCTCATTCTCCTCCTATGGATTGTGGTGGATCCAGATCATCTACCTGTGAGGTTGCTTACGATCCCAATAAACCTAAATGGGATTGTTATTGTGAGATAGAGAACGTTGAGTACAGATTACAAAACACATGTTATAACCCTGCGTTAGGAGGGTATGGGGCTGAGTTCATATGGCATGATACTAAGGTAATTAGACTTAGACGGTGGATATAATTGAAGGGTTTGGTAGGACTACCTAGGTTCTCTCTTTATGATTGTGTTGGATTGGCTAATTATGGTGGAAGGATAGCGGTTTTTTGGGAGGAGAATAAACGTTTTATGCTTGGTGTCATTAAGAAGATGATCTGGTGCACAGTGATTTGGGGAAAGTTGAGTGGTTTGATCATGTGCTTACAGTCCCTATAAAATGTGATGTACGAAAGGTTATTGCTACTACTGTTTGATGAATGTGTCACAATTAGTATGTAATATGATGACTGAGTACCTCTTCTCTTGTTTCACTTTCTTAGTCTTTTGATGTCTACAAACTGAAAATACAATATCATAATAAGAATTATGGTCGCCATATTGTAATCCAATCCGTCAAACTTAATTTACACATTGTTAGAGATATCTTTTCTTACAATGTTACTTCATAAGAACATGATTTTAATCATAAAGCGGAAATGTAAAAGGCTGAGTCAAAACCCTTTGACATGTGAATTTAAAAGGCTAGCTCATAATCTCTGTTTGTATGTTCGAATTCTCTAAAATATGAAACGATCTTGATAGTTTGTGACTTCCCAAATTTGTATGGTAAAAAATAGATATATGCTTATCAATCAATAGATGATGATATCAAATAACAGGGAAAAAAAACACATAGTCAAGCCTTGTGACGAATTCATCAAACAGTAGGAGCAAGAACCTTGATGAATGTGTATTTCCAAGGGACTGTAAGCACATGGTCAAACCATTCAACTGTCCCCCAAAATTCCACAGTTTTCGCGTCTTTCAAGCGCAATCACAGCACACCAAATCATCTTCTTTCGGCCAGGCATATACTCGTCCCACAAAACCGCCATCTTTCAACCGTAATCAGCCAATCTAACACAAGCATCGTCAAGATGGAACTTAGGTAATCCTAATATACCTTTCAATTGCCTCCACACTCGAACCTCATTGTCATACCATTTGAACTCTCCTCTTGAAACAGAGTAGAAAACATTACCAATTTTGCAAGAAGAATCTCTTAAAAAATGATAATGTTCTTTGTTTGGTTTAACCTCGTCCCATCTACTTTCCCTGGAACTGTAAGCATCCACTACACCTGTTTTACTCACCCGGTACAACTCTCCTCCAAAACATATGATTTTTTTGTAAGTACAGTGTGTAGTCTCGGTGCCAAAGATTGGCAGAGGATCCCAAGTTAGTGTTTTTGTGTCAAACACATAAAACTTTGTCTGAAAGCCATCTTTGCAGATTCCTAATACAAATATCTTTCTACCAAGAACGCTTACAGAAACTGTAAATAGCTCCACTGGCAAGCTTGGCCCCTCGCGCCACGTATTAGACTGACAATCCAAAATCGACACCCTAGAGGAAGGCGATACAGATCCGCCGACGATATAGATATTAGAACCAACCGCCACGAGATTCGAGTGATCCATAGGAGGAGAATGAGGAATACCCACTTGACTTCTTCTTATCATTACTTGTATCACAAGTTAGGGTTTGATTAGGTTTCCGGCACAGAGTAAACCACTTAGGGTCTTCATCAAGAGGATGGAGCTGTAAACAAACGTAAAGAAAACTCTCCGTGCAGCTCGAGAGTGACCGTTCCTTGTAAATCTCTGGTGAAGCTACGAAAGATCGAATGCTTTTGGAGACGAAGGAGAGAGTCGTCGGATAATACAATCTTGAAACCCGCGCCACGCAGCTCAATATCAAATCATCTGAAAGTGTCGGATTTGAGTTTGATTCCCGTGACTTGTACGCCTTCTTCTTTCCCCTGGAAGACGACATTGACAGAAGCTATCTATCTAAGGAATAAGTTTACTTCTCCAACTTATATATATATACGCGGCATTACAACCGCCTCACGCCTTTTTTTGGTTAAGATGTAAACCGAACCAAAATCCCAATTTGATTTTGATTGTTGACCGGTTTTTGTAAACCGAATTTAACCAATACTTTCACCTCAGCCTCACATTACTACGCTCTCACACACAAAGATACTGAGAGAGAAGAGAAGAAGAGAGGAAGAGAAGATGGGATCGATATCGGCAGCTCCGGGAACCACCGTGTTATTCTCCAGTTTCCGTCGCCGGATTCTTAACGACCGTCGGCACGAGAATCTATCCGTTGTTTCGTCTTCACAACCGTCGCTGATGCCACGTCAGAGATGGCTCTATGTACCGGAGACGAGGTTGAGAAGAGAGGTTTTAAAGCTCGATTTTACTGCGAGAGCTGCTGATTCCACGAGCTCGTCTCCATCTGTAGCTTCTGGTGATAGAACCTTAATACCTGATGAGGAGTTTACTCTAGCCAAGGTTTATATATTGCTTTCAAATCTTTTCAATTAAGTGTTTCTTCGAATTCGATTATGATTAAGTGTTCCTGCAACGATCATTGCCTTGTTCAAATTGTGAAATAGTAAGTAGATTCGATTATTTGTGGTTTGAAATTGAGAATTGGGAAGGATTTGATGTATGGAGTTCATAGATTCTGATGAAAGTTCAATGATACTTGTCTCAATTGCTATCAAAATTGTTGTTTTGTTACTGTTAAAACAGTTTGGTTTAACATAACTAGAAATGGTATAGAATGTGTGTTTGGAACAATTTTTCACACTGAAAAGTTTTCAATCTGTTTTGGATTGCAGATTTCGTTCGGTGTTATTGGGCTAGGTCTCGGGGTTTCGCTACTCTCGTGAGTTTTTTCATACCTTTCTTTGTTGCTATAGAGGTTTATATACGAGTTTTTTTCATTGTGGATGTGTTAAATCCTACAGGTATGGTTTTGGAGCCTATTTTAATATCCTTCCTGGATCTGAGTGGTCTGCTATAATGCTAACATATGGATTCCCCCTTGCTATTATTGGAATGGCTCTCAAGGTATTCATTCCATCTCTTTTTGCTCTTTAGTTGTGTTTACCACTCTAATGTCCCTGAGAAAGTGGATTATTTTAGATAGCTGGAACTTTGTCCTGAAAGTTGACTTGTGTATTTGAGTTGTTCATTTCTCTCTTTGTTTTTTCGGAATGCCTAATTGTTTTAGTCCCTGAGTATCGGTTTTGCTTCTTTTGCAGTATGCAGAACTCAAACCAGTTCCTTGCTTGAGCTACTCGGATGCGGTGAAGCTTAGAGAAAGCTGTTCTACTCCAATTTTAACGCAGGTAATTGGTATTTCTGGTTACCCTTAGTACTTACCGGAGTACCTTCATTCTGACTATAGATAATTCTTCATCCCTTCTCTATTACATAAATTTTATAAACCATATTTATGTTTCTGATTAGAGTAAGGGATGTTAATAGTTTTTGGCATTAGTATTTGGAAATTCAATCTAAATGCTAGCTTGGTTTCAATGTCATATGTTCACTTGCTTACAAAGAAGTTCAGTTTAGTTCTTCCTTTTGCCTGTATGACATGAAGTTGTAGTCTTTTTCAGTGAAAACAGTATTTAAAAACTTACTTCTCATGATTTTTAACTATGTCGGGCTACTTCTTTCCTTAATTAGGTTAGAAATGATGTCACGAGATATCGTTATGGAGATGAACAACATTTGGAAGAAGCACTGAAACGGATCTTTCAATATGGACTGGTAAGCTATTTTTTATGGAAACAAAATGAAGCACAACATGCTTTTATACTTCTGCTTTAACACCCCTTTCTCTCGACTGTCTGGTATAAGGGAGGAGGAATCCCAAGGCGTAGTGCACCTATCTTGCAATTGATAAGGGAAGAGGTAAAAAAATTTTATCTTGTGCATGACTTAACATCATATTTTGAGACGGACCAGATCATTTTAGATAACTCGTGTCCGTAGGTCCTGACTGATGGTCGTTACTGCCTGGTCCTTGTATTTGAGGCCAAAGCTCTGACGTTGGCAGATTTTGAAAAAAGACAGGTAAGAGTTTAGATTCAAAAACTAACAAACCTAATCTGCTTAGCGTGTACGAAATTAAAATAGCTTTGGTTTCATCAAATGTAGTATCTGTGAAGTAGAAAAAAAAACATTAAGCTGAAACTGAGCATAAAACTATTGTTTTGATAGGCGAAATTCACTTCCTTTTTTGGACCAAACATCACTGCAGAAGTTGGTAAGTAGTTTCGCCATTCATGTTTTTTTGAAATGTTTGTTCTCGGTTCTTAAATTGTGTTACGTTGTTATGTTTTTGAAGGTAAAGGAGAAAGTGAGAATCTCTATGAAGTAAGACTGATTTCCAACGAATCCACCAACTCTGTATCTTCTACCTCTTGAAAATATAGACAATCACGTATAGGTCGCGACGTTTTGGTCAATGTTATTTTGGTCTTGTATATCAAATTATATATAATCATCCTATGTATAAAAAGTTCATACTGTACTTACAGCAATTACCCTTACCTAACGTAACGTCTGCCAGATTTGTTAAAAATTTCGTCGTTACGAACTCGGTTACATGGACCATTCTCCACGTTCCCACATCATATGATTTTCATTAAAGTTAAAATGGGCTTTAAAGTATGTCAGAGTTATGGGCCTTGGGCTTTCAGCTTTACTTGAATCATTCTATTTTAGAGTCCATAATTAATTAATTACTTTCTTCTTTCTCCGATTTTGCTTTTTGCTTGCTTTCCCAGAAAGTCGCCGAGAAAGTTAGAAGTAGAACGGCGGAGGAAAAGAGCAAGAGGAAAGAAAGAAAAAAATGGAATCGCAGAAGAAGATAGCTCATGAGATCGGAGGTGTGAAGAACGATGCTCTACGCTTTGGTCTTCACGGCGTTAAGAGCGATATCATTGGATCTCATCCTCTCGAATCAGCTTACGAATCTGTAAGGAATTAACATTGATGAAAGTGAAAAAATTAGGCTAAACAACGGGAATTAGTGTGTTTGATTAGCTTCGGGTTCTTCTATCTTCAGCTTTCGTTGATTCAAGAAATTTTGAGAGAATTGGGATTTTACTGGGTTTCTGAACTTAGGGTTTGTTTTGGTTTCAGGGAAAGAAATCACAAGAAGAAATGAAGAGGAAAGTGATTACGCATACCTATGGAGCTGCTCTTCCTTTGAAGATGGATTTTGATAGGCAAATCCTTTCTAGGTATGGATGTTAAAATCAGTAGAGCATTATAGATGAAATCCTCTGAATTACTCTGATTATTAGTTATGAGAATGTATTGTGAATCTTCTTTAGGTTCTATAGTTTCTTAGTGCTATCAATCTTATTGATTAGATCAATTGCTGTTCTGAATCATTACAATGGTTATTATATCCCAACTCGGAATCATAAACCGCAGAGTGGGTACTCTTTTAGATTTGAAGACTGGTGAAGTTAATATTTTATTGTATATCTTTTTCTTTGGAGTATTCAGGTTTCAGAGACCTCCTGGAGCAATTCCTTCTTCAATGCTTGGCCTTGAAGTCTACACGGGAGCTATAGATGCTTTTGGTTTTGAGGATTACTTGAATGGTAATTGTTCTATCATGGCTCTATTTCATTTTATTATGCCTTTCAGCTTCATTTACTGGTTAGATTGTTCAGCACCTAAACACCAGTGGAGTTGTCAACTTCTAATCATTATGCATGCGTTGCGTAGTAGTATCACCATTCTCATTTTTGCAAAAAATTGAACTCTCTGTTTAGTATGCATAAGAGACGAAGTGTTCAACTTGTTTATTTTCTTAGTGTTCATCGTTGTTTCTCCGGCTGTTCTGATAATAGTATCTTCTTAATCCACAGATCCTCGTGAATCCGAGACGCTCAAACCTGTAGACTTTCACCACGGTATGGAAGTTCGGCTCGGTCTATCCAAAGGCCCAGCCTCCCCAAGTTTCATGTAGAGAGAGTCAAAAACAATGTTTAGTCCAGTCACACCATCAAAGTACTTTCATCTTCAGGGTCTCATACATATGCTTCAAAAATCCTCATTCTAAGTAAGATCATGTTATGAATTCCCATCTTTCTTTAAAGCCTAAGAAAATGTGGTTCAGTTTCATTTTTTTCATTTAAGCTATGGGTTTGTTTATGTTGCTGACACCAAACTTTGGATTCTTAGATTTTGTTCCATTAATTAAATTGCTAATTGCTAATGGATTAATACTAAAACGAACAAAAACAAAAGTAAACTGAGACTGACAACATCGGATTAATCTGAAAAATAAATAAATTATCACATTATTCATGAGTTTTACAATAAAATATATAGAAAGTGATATGTAAGCCGTAAAGTGATATGTAATTTGTGTAGCATATCTCAAAAAGAAAGTTTACTTATTCTCAAGTAGAACTATAACTTTCTAACATAATCAAAAAGAAAAACAAGTTTGATATCCCATCATTTGAATCAAATGCTTTTAACCCAAAATGGACTATTATTAAGGAAGAAATTGTTAGGATATGTCTTAAAAATCAACTCACACTTCAATATATATTATATGAGAGTTAATAGAAGGTGGAAATAAACTAGATGTCGAGAGGTAACGAGTGCACCGTAGAAAATCACAAAAGAATTAGTAGTTAAAAGCGATTATAAAAAAAAATGTATATGACTAAATTTTGAAATATTTGAGATCTCATTTATTGTGTGAAATGAAGTGAGTATTTCTAAAACTCAAGACATATTACTAGATTCAAAGTCGGACTTAACCGTTAGTTATAGAAGTGAGATAAGATAGACACATTCATGACTTGGTCGAGAGTTCTCTTTTACCACATTGCACTTTTGCCGATAGATAAAGCAAGTTCGCTAAATCTACTCTAGCGACATGATACTATATATGTATCTTTACACTTAATGATGTATATGAGGCTCGTGTTATATATAGAACGGTGTTATATTTGTATCAACATCTAATCGTAAATGATATCTACAATGAGGATCATGATCTAAATAAAGTTTATGCAAAATAACAAAAAATATAATTATTAGATCCTATCGAGTAAAATAAAATTTTAAAAGTAAGCAAACTATTTAAAATTTTGATCGACTCTTAAAACAAACACATGTATGCATTATATGCATTATATGACCTTGGCATGACATGTCATAAGTTCATGCTCAATTGGAAAACATTTTAACAAAAAAAAACTACTATGCTATGGGTTAATATTTTAAAATTCGAGATTCTTTGTTGATAAGACTCAAGTTCAAATAGATAAAAACGACCTAACAAACAGAGTACGCTCCAGCTTTAATAAATTATTTTTTAGTCAAATTTAAAAATATGACAATAAGAAAATAGAAAAAACAATATAAAAGAGTAACAAATGGTTTATCGTCACACTTTCCTTTTAAATTAAAGCTTTTAATCTAACAATATTAATACATGTATCCAAACAAAACCAAAAACATTAATTGAAATACGAGTAATGCATATAACAATAGCACCACACAAATGAATAACTAAAAGTATAAGATTATAATATCTAAATATGGAAAAAAATCAGAATATTTCACTAGTTGATATTTTCTCCTAATCTTATCTTTTAGAGATCACTTGGTCCCCAAGTGACTTTATCACCAAGTAATTAAGACTTATCTTGTTTCTAAGTTTAGTAATATACATATATATATTGTAAATCGTTGGGTGTTAAAAGAGAACAAAAAAAAATGAATAATAAAGCTTTACTTTGTCTCACATTCTCTCTAGTCTCTATCTCTCTTGTTCTTTCCGATAAATAAATAATACAGTATATAATATTACCTCAACTATATTAATACATATAGGTATTTATTATAACAAAAAATACATATCACGAAGATTAATTAATGTATACATAAAATAAAATATATTGTTTTAAAAAAAACCCTATTCTCCGTTTTATTCGTTCTGAGAAAACAATAAAAATAAATTCGATCCCCAAAACCAAATTTAATAATTCCGTCTTCTTCTTCTCCGACGCGATGGAGTCTCGACGGAACCCTCGCGCCGTAGTCGACCCAAAGGTCCGGCAAGTAGGTTTCTTCACATCATCTCAACCCGATTCTTCTTCTTCTCAACTTCAACAACCCGACCCGATCTCCGCATCCGCTTCTTCTCCTCCAGTTTCCACCATTTCTCCTTCCGGCAACTCACTCTCCCCCGTCATGATTCCTCCTCCTCGTCACAATTCCTCTGATGCCTTCCCTCTTCGAAACGCCGTCGTTGCGTCAGCCGTTTCTCCTTCTTCGTTTTCTTACTCCAGCCGCCGCGATTTCCCTGACGGATCAACGACGGCGTCTCCTGGACGCCATTCTAGGGGTAGTTTCGTAAAATCTTCTGTTCCTGTTGCTTCTTCGCTTCCTGGTATCGGAATGGATTCTATGGCCGCGGCTAAATCTAGTAGTGTTCCTGCTAGTGGCTTGACCACTGTCTCCGTCGTTACCATGCCTCCTGGACTTTCTGGTACTGTCACTATAATCTTCGAATCGTAATTTTGATTTGATTTTGCTTTGTTAGGAGTGACTGAGTTTGAAAATTCTTGATTGATTTGCGAATTGGTTCTTTAGGATATTGAAGGCTAATGGAATCACAATGTTGTTTTTATAATTAATTGCAGAGAAGGCTAGTGGAATGGAGGTGCAGAGTGACCATAAGAAGAATACTAAGTCATTGAAAGAGAAAACCACAAAAGCTGAGAGGCGAGCTATTCAAGAAGCTCAAAGAGCTGCTAAAGCAGCTGCAAAAGGTGCATTTTTTTTTAATTAATACCAATGTGTGATTTTATCTCAAAGAATGTTTCATCAGCTTAGTTCAGGGATGTATTTAGCATTGCTTTTACTACTTCATTGAATGGAATAGCTGGGTGCTCTGTTGTGCATTTTGCAATATCTTGATCAGTTTGTGTAATACTGTGCTATATTAGTTGATGGTGGGAAGGCACCAGCAGTGACCTCAGCCTCGGTGGCTTCAACCAGTGCTAAAGCTGCTAGACCAGCAAAGCCTACTCCTCAGAAGAATGATGTTGCTGTAGCTGCTGGAGCAGCTGAGAAGAAGGGAGGTCCATCTGAGAAAGATAGAAAAAAAGATGCTCCTCATCCCCGCATGCAGTATGATGATGAGAGTAGAGTCGTGAAGGCCAAAAGACGTGCTGTTGTAAAACAGACCGAGGCTAAAAACAGGGTTGAGCTATTTAGGCATTTGCCTCAGTATGAGCATGGCACTCAACTTCCTGATCTCGAGACCAAGTTCTTCCAGCTTGACCCTATGCATCCTGCTGTGTACAAGGTATTTCATTTCTCTTGAATTCATTTGGTGGGTGCTTGTAAGATACTATTACTTCTCTTTGTTAAAAACAAGGAACCGTTTGTTCGAATCAGTGGTTGCTGTTACTTCTTTAAGATAAATGTTACTTGTTTTCTGAATGAGTATTAGTTATTGTGGTTACCAGGTTGGTCTTCAATATCTTTCTGGGGATATCTCTGGTGGTAATGCCAGGTGTATTGCGATGCTCCACGCATTCCAAGAGGTTGTCAAAGATTATTCAACACCGCCTGAGAAGAATCTTAACAGGGACATGACTGCTAAAATAAGTAGCTACGTCTCTTTCCTCATAGAATGCCGTCCGCTTTCGATCAGCATGGGAAACGCAATCCGATTTGTGAAAAACAGGATTGCTAAGCTTCCTATAACACTTTCTGAATCTGAAGCAAAAGCTGCTCTTCAGTCAGATATTGAACGGTTCATTAATGATAAGATCATAGGGGCAGATACGGTGATAGTCAAACACGCTGTTTCGAAAATAAGAGATGGTGATGTTCTTCTGACCTACGGATCTCCCACTGCTGTTGAGATGGTATTAATACATGCACATGAACTCAGGAAAAAGTTTCGTGTCTTGGTGGTGGATTCTCGTCCAAAGCTTGAAGGGCAGCTACTGCTTCGTCGATTGATCAAACGAGGCATTAACTGTACATACACTCATATAAATGCCATTTCATATATCATGCACGAAGTCACCAAAGTGTTTTTGGGTGCCTCATCAGTTTTGTCTAACGGAACAGTTTACTCAAGGGTTGGGACTGCTTGTGTTGCAATGGTTGCAAGTGCATTCCGTGTTCCTGTGCTTGTATGTTGCGAAGCATACAAGTTCCATGAGAGGGTGCAATTGGATTCGATATGCTCCAATGAGCTTGGTATGCATTACTTTTTCTCTATAACATATCTCACACCGCCTCTGCTTTGTTTTACCTTACATTGAATTTCTTGCTTTTTCACCTTTAGGTGATCCAAATGCTATTTCAAAAGTTCATGGAAGAGAAGACATAAACTACTTAGATGGCTTGACCAACAACGCAAACCTGCAGTTTTTGAACTTAATGTAAGCTTGTGTGATCAGAGAAGTGAAACTATGTTCTTGCTTATACTATTCTTCTCTGTCACTAAACCCGTTTGTGATTTTTCTAATGATAGGTATGATGCTACACCTTCAGATTACATTTCCATGATAATCACAGATTATGGCATGGTAAGATTGATATATAACTCATGCGACATAGTTTCTCCATTCATTCAAAATCTCAAATCATCGAACACTGACCATGTTTTCTTTCTCAGGTACCACCCACAAGTGTGCCTGTCATCGTGAGAGAATATCAGAAAGAACATTTGCTTGTCTAAGCAAAGCTCATTTTTGCAAAAGCTCTTCTTCTTCAACCCCTTCCTCTAGCTCAGGCTCTTCTAGTCACAACCCGCATAGAATAACTACCGGCACTGCCTCCCTCGTCCGCTTCTTTTCCTGAGTACCGGGTTCATTTTTTTTTGGCCTTGACATGTTTTTAGAAACTTTTGACTCTGTGAAGAGTGCGATTCATCATCCGCCTCTCCGGAAAGATTTTATCGATATCGGTGATGTTTTTCTTTTGTATGTGATGTATGAGTGAGGCTTCTCTTATTCTCCCTTCTCACGGAGATTGATACAAATCTTTCTCAGAGTTTATGCCAATTGTTTTTTTCGGTTTTTTTCTCATGTTTTACTTGTAAATAGGAATATGCATTGCCGTAAAATCACTCTGAAAAAACTCAGTTACACAAATCGTCTCTAAAAGGAACATATGTTCTGATAGTCCAAATGTTAGAAGAGATCTTTTTGAGGCTTCACTCTATTGTGTGAGAACTTGATCTTTGCCATTGACCGGAGTAACCACGGCGAGTATCACAAAACCGCCAAGAACAAGAACGAGAATGCCCATTGTGTTGACTAACATTGCCTCTGTGGAATACCGAGTTATCACCTGATTCACTTGCAGGAACGTCAACTTCTCAAGTATCCCTGTGGTTACAGTCACCAAGGCCAATGCATATATGTAAATCCCTAAGAATACATGCCATGGCATCAAACTGACACGGCTATTTCTTGAACCGCCCGGGTACCAATAAGTCACAAACCCTGCTGCCCACTGTTTGTAATCATAGCTTTAAGTTCTTAGTTAAACTATTCGAGTAATGAAGTTTGTTCTATTAAGAGAAGAGGGGTCGTACCTGGAAGGCAAAAAGAAACAGGCAAGCAAGGCCGAGCCATGAATGGAGACTGTAGAAATTTTCGATCCCTTTGTCAATATGGAACTTGAGAGCTGCCCATACTCCGATGAGACTTAGAATAAACGCTGTGAATTGCAGTGTAAGATGAACCAATTTCTTCAAGTTCTTTGTACCTTGAACTGACTTGTACGCTAACATTGCTGCATAATTTCAATGTACCCCAACATATTAGAAACAAAAAATTGTAAACCCCATAACATGTCCATGGTCTCTTTGAAGAACTAAAAATGCAGCAACTAAACAAAAAAAGCTGATACTATCAATCCTAAACCGCTTGACATATGAATTCAAATGTTAGAAGAAACTCAAAGAACATAACGTTCCAGTCTCTTTAACAAATGAAGAAAGTATTCGAACATGAATACCGATATCATGAAGAACTAAACCTCTCTTGACATTAGAATGAGTCCCCCAGTAAGTGTAATGAATGAAGCATACTACATATTTCAATTCTACAAGACCCTAAACTCCTATAAACTCTAACAAAGCATCCTCAAGAAAGGAACAAATCTACCTAAAGCATTAAGAAACTATGTGAAGGAGATTGTTTGCTCACCTTCACCATTGAAGAGTACGAGTCCAGTCACCATCATCACTGGATGAACCTATAACACAAACAGGGATATCTAACATCATCAGATACATCTTTGGATAGACAACGTTACACACATAAACAAAGTAAAACACACAAATTTCAATATCTCCAAAAAAATGTGAATTTCAGACACTGAGACACAACAAATGAACACTTCATCCAATCTAATTCCCAATTTCTAAGTAAAAACAAGAATCGAAAGAGAGGGATATACATTAAAGATGTGATCTTTGTTATCGGAAGAAAGAGCTAAGCCTCCTCTGTAATGAACAGTCCAAGTCAGAACCAAAGCCGCGATGATGAAACCCAAAACCCTCACTACCAAAAAGATCGGGAACCCACCAAGAACCGGCACCGCCATACTTTTCCGGCGATCAAATCAGGATGCGAAGAAAAAAAACCCAATTTTTAGATCGGCGATACGGAGAAATTTACTCAGAGTCTCAGACTTTGCGGTCAACCAAACCAAACCATACTGATTTGCCAGAATTATTATAATTGTTTTTATTTTGTGGTTTAATTAGATACTTTCCTTTGTTTTTAATCAATAATTATAAAATACTTTGCTATTTTCCTTTTACACTATGCTAGTTTATTACAAGAATTTTACAGAAATTACAAGTATGAAATATTAACTATTTAGAAGTAAAAAAAATTATGATTTTTAACATCTTCTTTGATATTTTTACACTCGAGTTGATAAATGTACATTTTTTATGAACAATGAATTGTAGTCTCAAAAATAGTGTAGATTAATTTTTAATTTTTATAGGAAATAAATTTCATCAATTTGTGGTGACATAAAAGATATGAGAGTATTTTTTCAACTCAAAAATGTTTTTGAGCAAAAGGATTTGTAAGCTAAGTACAATGGAGGAAGAATATATAGAGAAAGAATAACAAAAATAATATGAAAAGGTCTTTTATATTTTTTCTTTTAGTTACATTGTAAGTTCATTTCAATATATAAAATTAAGTTAACTAAATGATGTGTTATCTTTTTCTTAAAAAGAAATACCTACTAGTAAAACACTATGGTATTTACTTTATAGCTTTATATATATATTTGTGGTTTATTAATTATGTAAACATTTTAATCTATTTTCACCATATTTTTATGTTAGTAAGAAAATGAAAAAATGAAAAGATATATAAGTGTTAAATGATGGAGATGTAAGACCATTTTATTCTCACTATAAAATATGCTAGGAAACGCATTGCATATGCTCATATTAATATACCACACTTTGTAACTCAATATAAATATTGAAATATGGTTACCTACTTTTAAAATAGATTTTTTTTTATTAATACATAAATATGTTTTTTTGTCGTAAATAATGTTTATTTGTATAACTAAGCACTTGTAATAAACTACTCAATGTGTAAAATGGAAGATTGTGTTTGTTAGTTATAATTAGATTTATCACGCGTTCGTAGAATGGGTACTGTTTGTTTTTACTAAAAATTAAAAAACTATATACGAAGTTAAATTTCTTTCGTAAATCTTATAAGGTATTTAAATTTTATACGAACGATTTAAAACTTTTTAAACCGAATCTCCGAGTAGTAGCTATCATCTAGAAGTACCTTATAAACCATATAAAACTTTATAATTTTTCATATTTAAACAGAGATATTTTTTAAAAAATGAGTAGATAAAAAATGTTTTTTTGAAAAGGGTACACCAAAAGGGGTATTTCTTAAAAATTATCTTACATGATTTCAAAATTCATTACCTTATTTTTTTTTCACCTTAAACTTAGACTGATTATTTACCGAATACTGATTCACTAGACTGATTATTTATCATATACTACTTCACCATACTGATTACTTATGGAAGACTGATACACGACAAATTCTTTATCTAAGATATCTAAGATTGATTGTTACCTGATACATAAAACTGATTTTCTCATCTTCAACTTGTAAAGTTGGCATGAATTTCATGGGTGTTCTTACAAATGCATAAAACAAACTTGTGCGGCGACAAAAAAAAACAAAACAAACTTGTGTTTATATGAATAATAAAGTTATATTTATATGAATAATATGTTTAAAGCCTTATACATATCAATTTTCATAATCATACTATTGTTAGATAGATACATATAGTTTGTGCAGTGCTATACTATTTATCGAAAAACTCTCAAATCTTATTTTTCATGTAAATTAATATATAAGTTAATATATTTTATGAACTGTAAGAATATATCTACGTTGTTTTGACAAACGTTTCATATTTTGTGGTGTAAAATAATATGAGAATTTTTTTAAAAAAAAAAATATGTACAAGAAATGATTGGAATATATAACATCTACATTAACATTTTTGCAACACTTTTTGAAAAGACCTTTTGGATTTAAACTTATTTACAATGGCATGCCATTAGTATTAATTATTTATCTAAAATTATAAAATAATCAGATTTAACAACATTCCTAAAATCTCTCCATAATAAATACAAAATATTATTTTCTTATTTTTTCAATTGATTTCTCTCAAATAATTTTTCAATATCTTTATACGATCTTATTTATTTTTTAATTTAGTTTAGTACCTAAAATATATGTATAATAAAAATACAATTTTTTCACTATATTGCAATTTGAATTTTTGAAAACGGATGAATAATACAATTTATTTTATGATATGTATAAAGCCCCATATCGGGTAGACAATGTTTTTGACTTTGCCATATAGTTAAAACTCTACACCAAGTTTATACTGAAGTATTATTGACCTTGCTATAATTTTAACACATAAGTTTATTTTTTCGACTATTATATGAAAGGAATTAAGGAAGGGTTGTAATATGTTTCTAATGGATTGCTTGATAGTACGAGTTGCAAGACGGGATGCATTTTGGAATTGATATTAATAAAAAATTTAAACATCATTTATCTCATATTTCAATACGGTAAAAATCTTTATTTTACTATTATTAACAACAACAATATATGACATATATAATCAAAATGATTTAGTAAAAATTAATATTATATAATCTTAGTAATTATTAAATAAAATCCAAAAAAAATGTAAATTTTAGAACGGAAAAACAACAAATTCCCCTATAAACTTTAGTTGCTTTGATAAACTTCTACATGAAACTTAGCGACAAATGATAGAGTTTCATATCGATCTGTTAGATTCACCAAGCGAAATAAGCAAAGATAAGTTGCATATATATATATATATAACCAAGCCTCCAACAGTTAAACTCCCATCTATTTAACAGATGCCACATCTTCTCTAAAAGGCTTTGCTAAAACGTTAACTTCACTCAACCCGGTGATTTCATCGTTGACAACAGTTAGAATATACCAGTCCGGTAAAAACCTCACCGTGTGACAAAAACAAGTTGATACCCTCAAAATCCATAAGAACTTTTCAACATCTTGGCAACAAGATTCATTACAATGTTTATTTATTTATTTACTGGTGCTTTCAGGGCTTAGCTGTCACGATTAATCATCTAGTTAATAAATACAACGTTGACTAGAAAATAATAATAACATTATCTGATTTCCAATTGGAAACTTAAACTAAACCAAGACTAAATTTTCAAGCAAATTTTCTCACTCTGAATTTGCAATCACTACTTTGCTTGAGCAATACTGAAAATTTTATTTTGTTTGTATTGGAATGTTCTCTTAATTATAAACCAGTTGCTTGAGCAATACATTTGTATTAGAGTAGAAGCAAGTGAAACCCATCGTTGATGACACTTTACTCAAACCATCTTAAATCGTCAAATATTTCCACAATACAAAAACGACGTCGTAAGTACTCTATGATCTCTCTATATATTACTAACCAAAACAAAAGAAGTAAGAGTTAAGAAGAATCTTCATACTAGATAAACAATGGAGCTCTCTCAAGTCTTCTTCACCATTTTCTTATTCTTCCTTCTCTCACAAGCAAACTCAACATCCGATCTGATCTCACAAACCTGCAAATCTTGCGCAGCCAAATCCGCGATCTTCGACTACAACTTCTGCGTTTCATCTCTCAACAACTCTCCAATATCTCTTCCTTCCCCGACCAATCTCTCATCTCTCGCCCTAGTTCCAATGCTCCAAGCTCTCGACAACGCCACAGCAACAGCTTCCACCATTCAGCAGCTTCTGATTCTCGAGGATGACAGCGATTTCCGCAGCGCTTGCCTCCGTGACTGCCTCGAGCTTTACCAGGACGCTGCAGATAGATTAGAGGAGGCAGTGAGGGTTTTCGTAACGAGGGAAGAGTTGGGGACGGTGAACATAATGGTGAGCGCAGCCATGGAATCCGCCGTGACTTGTGAGAACGGGTTTAGGGAAAGAGACGACAGTGACAGTGACGCTGACGGTGGTGGTGATATGACCTGGACGTCTCCTATCGCTAGTGAGAATCACAAACTGTTTGAGTTTGGTCAGATTGCTCTTTGTATAATCAATATGATCTCTTCTTCTGTCACATCTATATCTTTCTAAATCGTTTTCAATAGTATATGGTGATTGGTGAGGACCTTTTAAAGCTTTTGTTTGTATGAAAAGCGACAAAAGGATAAAGTAATAGCGTAACCAATAATCTCTAATGCATTTAAATGCTCACAATATTCGTTACAAGGTTCAACTTACAAGTTACATCTTCCTCTCACATCCACACAAACACAAGAACTGATGTAACCAAGTTCTTCTTATCTTTGTGTAACATGTACTACTACTAAGAAAACAGGAGTAACTAACTTTTCAATTTAACCTTACGCCAAAGTCTAAATCTAAAGGTATAATAACCGCCAAGAAAAAGTCTGATAACTTGTAAAAAAGCTTCCACTTTCATGGACATGAATACAACAACAAAATCCAACTTAGAGAGAGCGTAAAAATGGAAACCCTAACCATACACATACACACAGCTAACAATCTCACAATTTCATCTTCTGCTGCTTAATCTATAAGACCAATCACGATCATCCCTGTCCCAGTCTCTGTCTCTATCCCTGTCCCAGTCTCCGTCCCTATCCCTGTTCCTGTCTCTATCTCTCTCTCGGAAATCAGCATCATAAGAAGAATAATCCCTCTTACTTCTTTCGGATCCAGATCTATCTACCCCCGGGCTTCTTGATCTAGAGCTATAATCTTTTGAACCATACCCGTAATCATATCTACTGCCATACCTTGGAGGATAACTAGATGATTCAACACCAAGCGGACCATCATCTCTGTAATCATTTCCTCTGTTTGTTCTTTGTTGCCATCGGCCACTTCTGTTGTTGTTCCTATGTGAAGGAGCAGCTTCCCAAAGCCACTCATCTGCGTTTTCTGGCAAGGGAGCGTTAATTCCTGGAAACTCGACTGTCTTTTTCAATTGTGGCTCTGGAGGGGGTGCTTTTTCCAAAATTTCCCCATCCTCACTCTCCATTTCCTCCCGATTCTCCACCTCTTCTCCAAATATAGTGATTCCAGACATATGGTCATCTTCTGGAGCTAGAGACATAAGCACAAGAAGAAGCAGATACAATAGAAAGTGTGAGAACACTAGTATAGTTTAGCTCTTGTGCAAAATCCACTTCTTTTCCATGTACATGAATGATAAGAAAACAGAGCATTAAAGCTTACCTAAGTAACCTGGAGGGTACCCAATCTCTCGCATTCTGTTAAGCCAAGGAGGTGGGTCTAGTTCCTTCAAAAGAGGAAAGCAATGATCTAAGAAATCTGGAATCGAGCATATTGGTAAGAACTTATACAAAGAAAAAAAAGGTTCAAAATTACCCCAAGATTCAGAAGCTGACGTGTCTCTGCATCAAGTGTGCCAGGTTTCAAGCCATCGTACTTTCCAGTTTGAAGTTTTTGATAATATCTTGATGGTAGACGGGGACCACTACTACTCTGATTTCGTTTAGATTTCTGAAGCTTCCGGGCACTGTTAACCGCTGATCGATCAAAAGGCTTTGGACATTCTCTTAGGGAATGACTATAGCCACCACAATTGAAGCAACGTGGAGGGTCATCATCAATAATCTCCAATCCTCTGAAACAATAGGTACATTAAATGTTACATGAATGCACCGATTAAACATTTACTGTTAGGTTATTCTACAACAAATCTAAGTAAAGCAGAAGTAAAGGTCTGTTATAGATATAATACGAAACAGGTGGAAGTTGCTACAAATTTTAGATTCACTTTACCCTTCCAAGTTTCTTGAGCCATCTGCTAAACCAATTGCATATTTACGGTCATAAAGAGGAGTGCTGCTACTTTCCACTAAAACGAACTCTTCTAACTGCTTTGGACCAGTTTGGTTATCGATCCAGTATGACTGTGTAAGAAAGAATGCACCAATTGTCATGTTATGAAGATTACTGATATAAATAGTTAACAGTTTTTAATAGTGTTGACAACATTTTCACTCACCACAGATGAAGTCTTCTGCAATCCAACACGTAAGGCGGGAAAATATGTCTCTTCACCAGATTCTAATGGCTGTTCTTGATTCTGAGAATATAACCAATGAAAAGACTCAACCTTTAAGTTTCATACATGATAAAGTCAAAAATTTCTATTCGAATAAAACCCTAGTCAACAAACAACTTCCCCATGTGAAAGTCTATAATCTTATCAAATAAACTAAAAGATTTGATATTATGGACTATTATAAGGATGCCTAAGTCAATACTAGTTCTGTTTTACATAAGCAAATAGTTGGTTCCTTAGTACAAATATAGCTAAGGCCTATCTAATGCAAGGATATCGAATCGAAGATCCACAGCATAGTTATAGATACTTTACGGCTAAGGCCTACCGAATGCAAGGATAGCAAACAGGAGATCCAAAGCATGCATAATATCGATATTTTATATGGTCCCTGAGTATTTAGTATTAAATACTTGCACACTTCTTCAGCTCGGTATCCAATAAAGATTCTCTTAACAATATCTTAATTGATCAAATATGGAAAAATGATAACAGTCACTTTTAAATTCACTACAAAGAACATTTTAGGAGTAAATGACCTCCTCCATTCAGACATACCTGAGCCAAGGACGTGTGTTCAGCCTCCCATTCTGACCATTGCTGTAGTAAACTTTCCAGCTTCTGCTTACTATCTCTGAAAGATGCAGTCCATTAACAATTGAAACAATGGTAAAGCCACGAATCACATAATAACAGGAATGCTTAGGTAAGCACCACTTTATGCAACTTATAGTTACATGCAGTTGAGTTGTGACATGTTTTTTATCTAACCTTGTCAAGTGTTTATAAGTAACATGGACAGTAGGCTGTTGTTCGTCAGATGATGTTCGCGGTCTTTTAACACCCGATTTAGCTGCTATAATGAATTATGGAAAAACAAACGAAGCTAACATAATCACAGACATCGAGTCTGACTAGCAAATAACTACAAAAACAGATCAAATGCCATGTCTTATCAGAATTGCAAGCAACCTTCAACATAGAAGGGCAAAAGAAGGATACAGCTAACATCCAAAGTGGCACTGTGAGATAGTGTCTCTTTTTGAATACCCAATTTTTCATCTACCATCACACTTTCAACACTTACATTGAAACCGTCACTAACCTGCTCTGTTAATATTTCCCCAGACTCCTGGCCACCCACACCCACAGTTCTCAAATTCTCTTCTCTCAAATCCAAATCTTTCTCCATATCTACATTTCCTGACACGTTCTCATCATTACCAACTAAAGGATTAGCCTCAGGTGACCCATTCCCAGATTCAAGGCCATTTTTCTGTACTTCCAAACCAGAATTACTTGAAGCTGGCAGGTCAGTTACATCCTCAGCTTCCATTTTTAGACAAAACTGTAAGCTTCTATATCCTCAAAACAATTTCACTAACAACCCATAAAACAAATACCCCTGTTATAAGAAACGACAGTATCAGAAATGCCAGAACAAAATATAAGAACACTACATATTTTCAAGACCAAAAGAATCATATCCAAATCAAGCTACATAAGATTTAGTTCCCTTAAGAAAAGAATCAACAAATCATATCCAAAACAAGGCTCACAAGATTCATTTCCCTTAAGCAAAGAATCAACAAATAAAATCCAAATCAAGCTACACAAGATTTAGTTCGCTTAAGCATAGAATCAATAAATCATATCCAAAACAAGGCTCACAAGATTTAATGAATCAACAAAAAAAATCAACATTGATTGAATGTAAATTATTAAGAATGAACAATCTACCAAAAAATGAGCGATTAATTGAATCCCAGCTCGTTTCACCAACCCAAAAAAACAAACGAAAATCCATAAAATTAGGGTTGAAGACTACAAGATTACATTGCATATCTACTCAATTCGAAACTAGAGTTCAAGAATTCACAAAATAAACTGACCAGAGCTTAATCTACTCAATCCCAAACCTTAAGCATATACTCACATAGCAGAAACTATAGAAATTTTTTGGAAATTTTGAAGAGGAAGACGAAACGACACGAAGGATTCGTCGGTAGAACTTATGGAAAGCTACAAAGAAAGTAACAAGAAATTGAAGCTTGGAAGAGATTTTACAAAGAGAGAGAGAAAGCTTAACCTAGTCAATGGAGAAGTTTGCAGAAGCAAACAAAGAAGTGAAGAAGCAAAAATGGCGATAGAGAGATTAGACAGATCTGTGAGATTTTAAAGGAAGAAGACTGTTTTATTCATCCGCCCAAGACTTAAAAGAATAAAGAGACAATTATCCAATGCTACGCAGCGCACTGAATTTACTATGAGCCTAGTCAACTTACAAAACGGTGCGTGTTTGATTTACCAAATTATGAGCCTAGTCAACTTACAAAACGGTGCGTGTAACAAATACATTGAATAAAACTTTTTTTTTTTGGTAAGTAATCTTTTTTTTTCCCCAAATTGAAAATTTGAATGACGACCCGGTTTGGTAACCCAATTAAATGCAAAGACGAACCGGTTTGATGAATGGTGTGTGGTGGTGAGTGAAAGGGACGATGAAATTGAAGCTTTGATGGAGACGATTCTTACCGATTCCGATATCTTCTGATCTTCTTCTTATGCACTGTAAGCAAAATGTGATTTGGTTTTGTTCTGATTTTATCTTTTCATTCTGTTTTCTTCCCGAAATCGAATTCAGAAGATTCTAGGGTTTAAGCTTTTTTTCTGGGGTTACTAATTCGTTTGCTTGGATTTAAAGACAACTCCTTTTTGAGTCTTACTGTGTTATTGATCTTTTTGTTGTGAACAGTAACTTGGGTTTAGTAAAGATATGGATAGAATCAATGGATTGCCTGGTGAGTTGCTGGTGAAGATATTAACGTTTCTTCCAACAAAGAAAGCTGTATCCACTAGCATTTTGTCTAAGCGTTGGGAGTTTCTTTGGATGTGGTTGCCTAAGCTCGACTACTTCAACTACATTACTAAATTGGGTACAAGGCCTGTGATTCGGGATTTTATCGAAAAGACTCTGCCATTACATAGAGCTCCAGTCTTAGAATGCTTGCGTATTGGTTTATCCCCTACTTTTGAACCCAAAGATTTCATACGGTGGATTGATATCGCAGTTTCACGCCATGTTCGTCAACTGGAGATTTCTTATGTTACAAAGTATGGTAATTTATTCCCGAGTAGCTTCTTTACCTGCAAATCGCTCGTGGTCTTGAAACTCCGGTTCTTAGTTCTCAGGGATATTCCTTCTATGGCTTGTCTACCGTCTCTCAAAACTTTGCTACTTGAAAAAGTGGTTTTCGTAAATGAAGAGCTTCTTCAAGAGCTTCTATCTATTTGTCCTGTTCTTGAAGATCTATCTGTGGAATGTGCTGAAGATGAGGACATGGATGAGTTCACTATTTTCGTCCCGTCTTTGCAGAGATTATCACTCTCTATACCGTATGATTGGTTCTTGGAAGGGTTTGAGATAGATACTCCTTCTTTGACCTATTTGAAACTTCATGATTGGAATGAATGGGATCACTACTCTTTGATTAAAAATATGCCTAAGTTGAGGGAAGCATATGTCATTGTTAAACCCTTTCTTCTCAACAGTGTTATTAATTCAATCACATCTGTCAAGCGTCTTACAATATGTTCAGAGGTAATTAGTTTCCATTTATCATTTGCAAGTTTTCAATCTCATTAATTTATAGAATCCTCTGTTAGTAGTAATTTTGATTTATGTGTGCAGGATGTGTATTGTGATGGTTTTGTCTTCAACCAGCTTGAACATCTGAAACTATGTGGGTGCCAAGAGGAGTCGTCGAATCTCCTTGGCCAGTTCCTCAAGGATTCTCCTAAGTTGCGAGTATTAGACATCTCTGTAGAGGGAGTAAGTTTCTTCGATATTTTTTCTGTTTATCTGATCCCCAGTATGGTTAGAAACTAATTCTTCTGTTTGGACTCAGTTTCATGGGGATAACTGTGATGGTATGGTTTGCTGGAATCAACCGAGTCTTGTTCCTGAATGCTTGTTGTCGAGTCTGCAAATTTTCAACTGGTCACAATACTCTGGGAGACCACAAGAGAGAGATATAGCGGTTTATATCCTGAAAAACGCTCGTCACTTAAAGAAGGCAACAATTTTGGCTGATACAGATGAACATGGTGTTTCTAATCTTCAGATGATCAAGGAGTTGACACTTTCTCCCCGAGCATCAAGCACATGCCAACTCGTATTTGTTGAGGACTTGAAATCGTTTGTATAACGTAATTCTTATTTCCATCAAAGAGCATAAATGTCTTCTTCCTTGACCCTAGTGCTATGTAACAAATACAAGTTGTAGACTAGAGGTTTCTCTTCAAGGGTTTTGTTCTGTTCCTATATATGTGTGTGTCTGTGTTACGTAAACTTGAATTAAGACAAATCCTTTGCGTTTTTTTTTTTTGTGATATTCTTTATATTTCAGTAACAATGTACGTGAATTTGTAAGATATATATGGACGACAACATCAGTAATCTGCCTGATGACTTGCTGGTGAAGATACTATCGCTTCTTCGAACAAAAGAAGCTGTATCCACTAGCGTTTTGTCTAAACGATGGGAGTTTCTTTGGATGTGGTTGTCTGAACTCGATTTTATTTCTCGTTGGGAACCAAATTGGAATGAAAGGCCTGAACTTGGGGATTTTATCGACAGGAAGTTGCCATTACATAGAGCTCTGGTCATCCAAAGATTGCGTCTCGGCCTAACTTGGCTCCCATATATCGAACTTAAACGTATCAAACAGTGGATCAAAATCGCAGTTTCTCGCTATGTACGTGAGCTAGATATTAGCTATAAGTATGCAGACGACATACTACCGAGTAGCTTGTTTACTTGCAAATCGCTAGTGACTTTGAAACTCGAATACATAACTCTCTTATATGTTCCCTCTGTGGTGTGTCTTCCCTCTCTGAAATCTTTGCAACTTCACCGTACGTCACCCGTAGATGGAACATCTCTTCAACAGCTTCTATCTGGCTGTCCTGTTCTTGAAGATCTACGGGTGCAACTTTGTCGAAATAACAATTCAAGAGTGTTACTATAATCATCCCGTCTTTGCAGAGGTTATCACTTTCTTTAGACAAATGGAGTAATTTAAATAAGTGTGAGATAGATACTCCTTCTTTAAAGTATTTGAGTGTATTTATGGTTGAGGAAGGTATTATTAAGCTACGGGAAGCATATTTTGATGTTCTACCCTCTTATCACAAGAGTCTTATTCTTGGATCAATCACATCTGTCAAGCGTCTTACACTATGTTGTTCAGAGGTACATTCCTTATTGTGCGACTTGAGTCTCGTTAATGCTTGTTGTCGAGTCTACAAACGTTAAAGTGGTCAAGATACATGGGGAGACCACAAGAAAAACTATTGCGATTTACATCTTGAGAAAAGCTCTTCACTTGAAGAAGGTAACAATTTGGGCTGCTAAAGATTACCATGATGTTCTCCCCGAGCTTAAACCACATTCCAACTCGTATTTGTTGAGGACTTGAATCATTAATCAGATGTTATCTAATTTTGACATTTTAATATGATTACTCCATATTAACAGGTGTTTAAGATAAGTGATCATCTCTATATCACGTTTCTGTGTTTATGATCAAAGTAATTTGAATGAGTCTTGTATGGGAAACAACATATGCATTCAATTAATGGACATAAGAATGTCCTTACACATTATGTTTATATTATGTGTTTTCCTTACACACAAATCACATTTTTCTTCTTCTAATCATCTAAACTAGGATTTAGTCTGTCAAATTACAAAAAAAATAAAAAAATATCATTTTTTGCAAGTTTACCTTTAGGTTACAAACAATAAACTTGCAAAAAAAAAAAAAAGTAAAAATCAATTCTTCGGAATCTAACTTAATCCATAGGAATAAAGTTTTGTATATGGTCATAATGTAATAGTATGGTGAAGTCTTGGCTCTTGAATTAAGTGTCACTATAAAATTTACAGTAACATTTTCTGCGTTTCAATGGTGTTACCCATTTGTATCGCCATGAACTCTGGGTTTACGGGCTCTGCTCCATTGATATTGCTCTATTTCGAATTTTCCATTTAATAAAATTTTTATTGTATTATAAAATTATGATTCCACCCAGTATCCGATCCGACTACGACCCTTATTTGAAATTATCATTTTATATATATTATCATTCTATCATATGTTACCAGCTCTAACGGTATAGTTTATAACGTAAATATCATGATATAATCGCATGTTTGAATATTTAAATTTGAAATCTATTTACAAATTATAATAATTGTACTGCTTAGAAATTATATTTAGAAAATTTAGAAAAAATTCTGAAATTTTCCAAATCATCCAAAATATTTGTCTTAAAATTAATGTTCACAAAAAAAAAATTAAAACTTTACAAAATTATTGAAAGTTGACTGTTGTGAACAGTAAATAAAGAAAATAATCTTTTGTTACCGTTGCTATGAAGGACAAAAAAAAGGAAATAATTAACAGAAAAGAAACCTCTTAATTAATTTCCTTTATTAATCGGACCGTTGTGAGATTAATATCAAATTCCCTTTTTATTTGAACTTCATAATTAATTTGTTTCTCTCTCTCTCTCAACTCAACGCTTCTTTCTTCTTCTTCGTTTTTCCTCGAGAGAGAAATCAAAACTCTTCTTCTTCATCTTCTTCTTCTAAACCCTAAATCCATCAACTTTTTTGAATTACGATGATGATGATCCATCGGAATTATACTTATACATACTCTGTAAATTCCGATGATAATGATCCAATCCAAGTGGAGAGACGTATTGAAATAAAAGCAACCCAAGGCGACGATGATCCGTGAGGATAAGATTGGAAGGTAATTTTCGATTATCATCGTTTTGTTTCGTTTAATTGATTGAATGAGAGATCAGATCTGATCTCCTCTGTTCTTCTTCTTCTTCTTCTTCTTCAATCTAAAATCAATATCCAGATTTCACAGGATATTGAATCTAGCCACGGAGACGAGGGAATTCAAAAGTGAAGAGAGGAATCGAATCAATCTGAGGTATTCGAAATAGTCCTCTGTCTTCTTTGGATTTGAATTTGTTATCTACACTTATTATTAGAGAATAGAGATGATGATGATGTTTAGTGTCTAGAGAATGAATACCTAATTGTAAATTTGGAACAGATCACATAGTTTGTTATGGATGCTGAAACTTGGGATAAGCGTAGGTAGTGATTGGTTTGATGCACCACATGACAACCTCGTAGAGTTGCAGAGCCATGTTCGTGTGTGCTGAACAATTATTGGGGAAGAAGAAGCTGGTTAAGCATATATGGTCTCATTTAGATTCTCTTCTTTATAGTTTATGTACTTGGTGTCTAATCATATGCTACTTAATATGACTAGGTACTTGACTGATGCTATGTTCCTGAGAGAAGCAATGAATCAAAGTGTTGATAGTTTGAGTCCATAGTCTTGCGACCGAAGAATCCATTGTTGATTTTAAGGTGTTGCTCACCGGAGAAGAGGTTTTACAGGCTTTATACAGAGAAGAATTTAAGTAATGATTGCAGCCGCAGACTTATACTGAAATATTGAGATCAAACCTTGCAAACACAGTTCTGACCTGGATTTTATGGATGCTCCTGCTCCTGAAACGAGCCTTTGAAGTTTCAGATTACTTGGGAGGACTGGATGATGATGAAGGTAACTTGACAAAGACAGGTGAGATAATGAGTGAGTGAGTTAGTTCCCCTTGGATCCACGGATGGCGAAGATGCTCATAGTCATTCCTGGATTAAACTGCTCAAACAAGATTCTCTAAGTTTCAGCCATGCTCTCAGGTACGCCCTTACTTTTGTTTGGTAGTCTTAAACTTGCTACCAATTTCCATTCTTCAACTAGTCTAATGTGCATTAGCCTAAGTACTTAAATGATGCAGATATTACTAGTTGCAGTTTCTCAGCTATTCTCTCTCATGAAGCAAATGGTATCAGTCTCATAGTAGTTGCGAATTGCTTTATTCGGTATAGAGAGGCTCAAAAAGCAGCAGATGAAGCTAAAGCTAGGTTTGGACACATTGGTTGAAGATCACCTCACATTGTTTGAACGTCAAGCAAAACAGTAAGTAATTATCCCTTTGTTTGTAGCTGCTTTAGACAATTAAAATCTACCGTAACTAACTTGGTCAATGTAAATTTCACAACGATGTAGATGCCAATTGGTGCTATGAAAACAAAGAGAGATGAAATCTGCAGACAATGATAAGAGAGCAGCTGGTTGAGAGATAATCTCAAGGTTCACAACCTGAAGATGTGCAGCATTCATTTTACTACTACATCGACGTAGGCACTAGTCATTACTTGACAACCAAGTATGTCAAGACTTATATCGTTGGACAAGAGAAGCAATCCAAATCAAGGTATTAGCAGGTTCGTAATACTCTTCATCTTTTAATTTGATTTGGAGAATTCATAAATTTGTGTGGTATTATAAAATAAAGATTGACATCTCTGATTCTCATGGGTTACTTTGGAACATACAGGTGTAACTGCTCCCTCTTGTCTTTGGTTTCAAATTTCAGAACAACCCAAGTCCAGATTCTCAAGACATCACATCCTTGCAGGTATATACTATACTTTCTTACTTTTTTTTTTTTGTCGCCATTCTTTCTTACTTTCTTACCTTTTTCTTTTTAGTTAAGAATAATTATTTTGATTTAAAGATATACAAAAGTAGAATTTTTTTTTTATGTTTTTTCACTTCTAATTTTTATGATTTAAAAAACAAAATATCAAAGTTTTTATCAAATAATTTTTGAAGTAAAGAGTTTTAATTTTTAATTTAACTAAAATGGTTATTTCTTCATATAAACTAAGTGTTAAATTTAAATACGTTGAAAACAAACCGGACCTAGCATCCAGTCCCTTTGGGGTCCGTCAGTTTGGTGTGAAAGTTCAACATGTTTTCATGTATTGTAAATTTAATGCTTAGCATGCTTTTAAGGCTTTATATAAATATTATTTTAAGTAAACTATTTTCATTTTTGACTAAAATTATCATTATATAAAATGTTTTATTTAAATACATTTTTATATAACCTGACCTAGCATACAGTCCTTTCAAAGAAACATAGTCCTCCAAAAAGTAGAGGTTTTTATACCAACACGTAAAATGATCAACAAATTTTAGAACTGTTGCTTAGAAATTACGGTTTTTTTTATAGCAATTGTATATTTTTCAATTAAGTATATATTAAAAATATATAATAACTTAATGTAGCTAAGGGTAGGCTTAAACTTGCTACAAATTTCCATTATGCAACTAGTCTAATGCGCAATAGAACTTAGCTTTATCTTCCATATGTATGATCGTCATATAGAATTACGTATTAGAATTGAGTTATCATGAGCAGTGATGGTAAGGAGTATTCTAAGTAAGTAATGATGCAAGTAGTTAGTAGTTGTTGCAGTTTCTCATGAAGCAGATGGTATCAGTCTCATCGCCTCTATGCATTTGCTGATCTCTTATGTTATAAGTAAATAGCAATTCTCTTTCTTTAGATGTGCATAATGTCAAGGTTCAACCTAAAGATGTGCAGCAGTACTCATTTCAATATAAGGTAAGGCCATGCTAGCCGGTTATTGTTGTTGTTTATTTATGGTTTTATGGTTCTTTATCTAATTTTTTTTTTTCTTGATTATCCCAGTTTCATGGATCTGATTTTAAAGATGACATGAATGACTGGAATCCACCAATTACTGTTCCTGAATGTATATTGTCGAGCCTAGAAATCGTCAAGTGGTTCAGATATTTAGGAAGATCTCAAGAGAGAGATCTTGTGACTTATATCTTGAAAAACGGTCGTCGCTTAAAGGCTAACAATCAACTCTAAACCATATTATATGGAAACCCTTGACATGTCAAAGGAGTTGGCTCTTTGTGCCCGAGCTTCAACCACATGTAAACTTGTTTTTACTTGAGGGTTTGAATCGTTACATGTATGTTTTTGCTTATTTTAAATTAGATTTTCAAATCACTATTTCAATAACATTAGATTTCATAAGATTTTTTACAAGTCGTAATTCAATAACATAGGATTTGTTGGTTTTACACAAATCACTTAAAATGTAAGATTCAACATTTAAAAAAGAAAAAAAAAATTATAAGAAAGCAAATTGATAAGACAACCAGTTCCAACTGTATGTGATTTGCTAAATTGTGAATCTAAAAATACATGTTGGATATAAAGGCCCGGTCCAATAGAGGTTGAAGCTAAAATTATGTTGGATATAAAAATATGATCAGTAGGGTTTTTTTTTATTTTATATTCTGACAATTTTTGTCTTTGCGATATCTCTGGGAGTTTTCGATTTCCAATAGCTTACACCGGACTCCACCACAGGTACTGTTCATCTCTCAAAATTTCAGCATGTTCTAGGGTTTTGTTTCTCGTTTTTATCTGTTTACGTGGGTCTCAGCATGTTCTAGGGTTTTGTCTCGTTTCTATGTGTGTATGTGGCTGTGTTTCCTCAAAGTACTACTTCGTTTACTTGGCTTATATAAGACAAATCCTTGGACTCTTATGGTATTCTTTTCTTGATTTTGCAAGGTATGGACAGAATCAATGGATTGTATGATGACGTGCTGGTGAAGATATTAACTTTTCTTCCAACAAAAGAAGCTATATCCACTTGTGTTTTGTCTAAGCGATGGAAGTTTCTTTGGATGTGGTTGCAAAAACTAGAGTATATGTGTAGAGAGCCTGAATTCAAGGAGTTCATTGACAAGAATCTGCCTTTACATAGAGCTCTCGTCATTGAAAGATTTTGTATCGACGTATCTTCGGTCTCAAATATTGAACCTAAAGATTACCAACGGTGGATTAAAATCGTAGTTTCTCGCCATATACGTGTACTGATAATTAATCATCATCTCATTCATGGACGAAACATATTACCGAGTAGCTTGTATACTTGCAAATCGCTCGTCACCTTGAAACTCAAAGGACCAATTCTCTTGGATGTTCCTCGTATGGCTTGTCTTCCTTCTCTGAAGACTTTGAGACTTGAAGAAGGGACATACTTCACTAATCGTTTTCTGAAACGGCTTCTATCTAATTGCCCTGTTCTTGAAGAACTAATTGTGGTTAGATATAGTAATGGCCGTATGAGAAAGTTGACAATTATCGTCCCGTCTTTGCAGAGATTAACACTTTGTTTAGCTCATGACTTAGACGAGTTTGTGTTAAATACTCCTTCTTTGAAATACTTAAGACTTAAGTATTATATTTCCAGTTGTCACTCCTGTTTGATTGAGAAGATGCCTGAGTTGAGGAAGGCATTAGTAGAGATTAACCACTTTTCTAATATCGAGAGTCTTATCTGATCAATCTCATCAGTCGAGCATCTTTCAATATGCCTACCACTTGATAGTTCAGAGGTAAATCAGTTTTAATATATCAAGTGCAAGTTTTCAATCTCATTTATTGAATATTTCCTTTGTTATTGTTGAGCAAGGCTGTGTATGGTGATGGTTTCGTCTTCAATAAACTTAAACATCTGAAGATATGTATATGCGAAGCCTATTCGTCGAATTTTCTTGTCCGGTTGCTCAAAGGTGTTGTAAAAAACAAAGAAAGTAGAACTGAATTCTACAAACCACTCTGTTATACTAACAGACGTGCGAAATAAAGAAGAGTTGTAAGACGTACAGAGAACAAGAACTTTTACTGAATGATTCTTAATTCTGAATAATACTTTTATTTCTCTGATTCTCTAGTTCACTCTTGTTCACTCTTGTTCACTCTTGTTCACTTTTCTCACAATGAGATTACATAACTTATATAGAAAACTAGAAATGTAACTTACTCCCATTACCCCATGGACTCATTATTGTCCTACATTAAACATAATTTGAAACCCCCAAATTAATATTAAAACCATAACTGACAATACTTAAACTCTCGCATTTATTCTCTTTGACCAAGCATTGAATCACTTTTCAACACTCTCCCTTGATTCAAACTTGCATACTCCAAGCTTGCTCCTGAAGTACTCAAACTTGTTCTTTGACAACGCCTTTGTCAGAACATCTGCACTCTGCTCGTTTGTGCTACAATACTCCAAAGTAACTGAACCTTCACTGACCAAGTCTCTTATGAAGTGTACCTTGATAGATATATGCTTTGTTCTTCCATGATACGCCGGATTCTTGCTCATTGTTATGCTTGCCTTGTTGTCACAAAAAATTGTTGTAGGCTTCTTCTGCCCTTGCTTGAAATCTTCAAGAATTCTTCTTAACCAAACAGCTTGACACGCTGCTGCTGTAGCTGCTGTATACTCTGCTTCTGACGACGACAAAGCTGTAACATGCTGCTTCTTAGAACTCCAACACATCGCTCCAGAACCCAGATTGAAAACATGACCTGACGTGCTTTTTCTGTCTTGCACACAGCCTGCCCAATCACTGTCTGTAAACCCAACCAACTGAAACTCTCCAACTCTGTTGTACCACAGACCATAGTCCGCTGTACCTGCAACATACCTCAACAACCTCTTAGCTGCTCCATAATGCTGCTTCGTTGGACTGTGCATATACCTGGAAATTGCACTCACAGCAAACGAAATATCTGGTCTTGTATGAGTTAAATAGATAAGACCACCAACCAAACTTCTGAATCTCATTGCATCCGCTTTTTCTGTTCCATCTTCCAACTGCAACTTCTCATTCACATTCATAGGAGTTTCCACCGGATTGCAATTCGTCATGTTGAACCTCTTCAACAAATCTTTTGCATACTTGTGTTGAGACACAAATATCCCATCTTCCACTTGCTTAATCTCTAAGCCCAGAAAATAATACAGCAAACCCAAGTCTAACATTTCAAACTTCTTCATCATACTCTCCTTGAAATCAGCAACAAGTGCAGCACTCGAACCCATGTAAATCATATCATCTACATATAAACACACAATAAGGATATCACCTTCACTTTGCTTCTTTATGTAGAGAGTGTGCTCACTTTTGCTCATTTCAAACCCTGTTTCTGCAAAAAACGAATCAATCTTGTTGTACCAAGCTCTCGGAGCCTGCTTCAGCCCATACAATGCCTTGTGTAACTTGTACACACACCCTTCTTGGCCTTCAACCACAAAACCTTCAGGCTGATCAACATAAACTTCTTCAAGTAGCTCACCATTTAAGAAAGCTGACTTAACATCAAACTGATACATTGGCCAATTCATACTTGCACCAAACTGAAGTAAAACTCTCACTGTATCAAACTTTGCAACAGAAGAAAAGGTTTCTTCATAATCCACTTCATACTCTTGTGCATAGCCTTTGACCACCAGTCTTGCTTTATACTTCTGAACACTACCATCAGCATGATACTTTGTTCGAAATACCCACTTCACACCAATTGCGTGTTTGCCTTCAGGAAGCTCGACTAACTCCCAAGTCTTACTCTTCTCTATGGACTCTATCTCTTCATCCATTGCTTTCTGCCACTCTGATTCCTCTACAGCCTCGTTGAACGATCTTGGCTCAGAAATGAACAACGCTTGCTGAACTTCATAAACCTCTTTTAGAGATCTAAATTTTCGAGGAGGACTTTCTTCTTCACTGCTTGTGTCACCACTTCTGCTGTTGTGACCACTGCTATTAGGCGAATTAAGGACTGAATTTGCGGGTGTATAACCTTCAGAACCAACTGGACTCTGACTCTCTCCATGCTCAACAGTACCGTGCTGTTCTACAGAGCTATCTGGTTGAACTTCAACAAGCTCACATTTATCACCCTCACACCAACTCCAAACTGCATCCTCATCGAATGTGACGTTCCTGCTTTCAACAATCTTCCCACTCACAGGATTATACAATCTATAACCTTTGGATTGTGAACAATAACCAAGAAATATGCATTTCTCAGATTTGTCATCCAACTTTCTCCTGAGATGAATATCAACAAGAGAATATGCAACACTTCCAAATATTCTCAAGTGACTTACTGCAGGTTTTCTGCCACACCACGCTTCATATGGAGTTTTGTCTGCAACTGCTTTTGTTGGTGAAATGTTCAGCAGATACACTGCTGTGCTCACACTTTCAGCCCAAAATAGATTTGGCAAATTCTTCTGTTTCAACATACTTCTCGCCATCTCTACAACAGTCATGTTCTTCCTCTCTGCTACACCATTCTGCTCCGGTGTATAAGTTGTAGTAAGCTCATGATGAATACCTTCATCTTCACAAAATTGGTTGAACTCAGTAGATGTGAACTCTCCACCTCTGTCAGTTCGCAACACCTTGACTAACAATCCACTTTGTTTCTCCACTAGTGCCTTAAACTTTTTGAACATCTCAAATGCTTCACCTTTAGACACCAAAAAATAAACCCAGCTCATTCTGCTGTAGTCATCTGTTAACATCAGGAAATACTTACTTCCTCCAAGAGAAGTAGTCTGCATAGGACCACACAAATCAGCATGAACAATCTCAAGACATTGAGTTGCTCTCCTTGCCTGACCAACAGGAAACGACCTCCGCGTTTGTTTCCCATATATGCATCCTTCGCACATCCCAAAAGCATCAATATGTGGTAATCCAACCACCATATTCTTCTGATTGAGAGTCTTCATCCCATTCTCATGTAGATGCCCATATCGTAAATGCCACAACCTTGACATCTCTGAAACTGTCGCAACCAAAGCACTTGCTTCAATAGAGGACATCTGTAACGGGTACAGATTGTTTGCAGTCTTCTTCACCACTGCTACTGTGAAATCAGATTTCTTATCCTTTATAACACACACATCCCCATCAAAGAAAACAGAACAATTGTTTTCCACCATCTGTCCAACACTCAACAGATTCTGCGCTAGATCAGGAATGTAATACACATCATAGATGAATTTGAGATTACCATCACTATCCTTGACAGAAACGATTCCTCTTCCTTCAACTTGAACTTCTTTGTCATCCCCAAGCTTGACTTTCAGCTTGTACGACTCATCTATCTCCTTAAACAATGACTTGATGCCTGTCATATGATTAGAACAACCGCTGTCCAAATACCACATTGTTTCAGACACATTTAGACTTTTGTATGCCATGAAAAGTCTCGGCTGCACATCTTCTTCTGCAAAGCTCGCTTTCTTTTCTTCATTTTGCTTCTTCCAGCAATCAGCTTGCATATGACCCAACTTCTTGCAATAATGACACTGAATGTTGCTATTGTCTGTACGTTTGCTGTACGACCCACCAGTGTTGTTCTGACCTCTTCCACGGCCATGGTCTGTACGACCACCAGATCTTCCTCTTGCTCTGCCAGATCCTCTACCAGAACCATTACTGTGGCCCTGTCCTGAGTACTCTCCCTTCACCTGGAAAGCTTTCTCCTCAGACTTCTCAACCTTCTTACCAAGACGATCGTCATGCGACAACAACGAACTCATCATCTCATCAAACATGTATTTGCTCAGATCATTGGCTTCCATGATCGCAGGAACAACATACTCAAACTTTGGAACTAAAGTTCTGAGAACTTTGCTCACAATAGTTTCGTCTGACACAGTTTCGCCATAAGATCTCATTTAGCTCACAATGTTTGACACTCTTGCCAAATACTCTTGTATTGACTCTTTCTCCTTCATCACAATTGTTTCAAAATTATGACGTAGAGTCTGAAGCTTCACAGTGATTACCTTCTGATCTCCCTGGTACTCACGCTTCAAAATTTCCCACGCTTCGTGAGACGTGTTCACGGCTACAATCCGTGACAGGATATCTTCATCCAAGGCTGACTGAATGAAGAACAACGCCTTCGCATCCTTCTTGCGATTCTCCCGTAGCTGCTGCTCGGGTTCTGCTGGATTCGCATCTTCAAATCCATTCTCCACCAAATCCCAAATCTCTTGAGACCTGAACATAGTCTTCATCTTAAGACTCCAAAGGTGATACTTCTCACCCTTGAACTGCGGAACTGATAGCTGTTGGTTTCCTCCATTGGCTGCCATCGCTCACTCTGTCTTTTTCACACAAAGATCAAAGAGGATTGAAACGCAAACGCTCACTTTGTCTTTTCCACACAAAGATCAAAGAGGACTGAAACCTAACGCTCTGATACCACAATGTTGTAAAAAACAAAGAAAGTAGAACCGAATTCTACAAAACCACTCTGTTATACTAACAGACGTGCGGAACAAAGAAGAGCTGTAAGACGTACAGAGAACAAGAACTTTTACTGAATGATTATTAATTCTGAATAATACTTTTATTTCTCTGATTCTCTAGTTCACTCTTGTTCAATTTTCTCACAATGAGATTACATAACTTATATAGAAAACTAGAAATGTAACTTACTCCCATTACCCCATGGACTCATTATTGTCCTACATTAAACATAATTTGAAACCCCCAAATTAATATTAAAACCATAACTGACAAATACTTAAACTCTCACATTTATTCTCTTTGACCCAGCATTGAATCACTTTTCAACAAAAGGTTCTCCTAAGTTACAAGTACTAGAAGCCTTCAAAATGCTTGTAAGTTTGTTAGATAAACTCTTAATTTTTGTTGTTATTTATGGTTCTTTATCTAATTTTTTTTTAATCATCCCAGGGTCATGGTCATGGATTTGATTTTAAAGATGACATGAATGACTGGAATCCACCAACTACTGTTCCTGAATGTATATTGTCGAGCCTAGAAATCGTCAAGTGGTCAAGATATTTAGGAAGATCACAAGAGAGAGATCTTGCGATTTATATCTTGAAAAAGGGTCGTCACCTAAAGGCTGTAACAATCAACTCTAAACCATTTTATATGGAAACACTTGACATGTTAAAGGAGTTGGCCCTTTGCACCCGAGCTTCAACCACATGTAAACTTGTTTTTACTTGAGGGTTTGAATCGTTACATACATGTTTTTTCTTATTTTAACTGGATTCTTGTTTCCATATGTATTCTGTTTAATGTCTTCTGACACTCTAAACCTGAGCAGTGCCAAAAAAAAAAAAAAATGTACTCAATGAACGTATCGTATGTATGTCTATGATATGAAACTGTTTTGTTCTCGCTGTATGTATGTATGTGTTTCCTCTAATTACTAATTCGTTTACTTGGTTTAAGACAATTCTTTGAGTCTTATGGTATTGTTTGCTCTTTTTTTTTTTGTTTCCGTTGCAGTGACATTAACTTGAAATCGTAAGATATGGACGTCAATGGATTGCATGATGATTTGCCCGTGAAGATATTAACGTTTCTTCCAACAACAAAAGAAGCTGATGTATCCACTTGTGTTTTGTCTAAGCGATGCGATTTTCTTTGGATGTGGATGCCTAAACTCGACTACTATTGTCAAAAGCCTGAATGTGGGGATTTCATTAACAAGAACGTGCCGTTACATAGAGCTCTCGTCATTGGAAGATTTCGTATCTATGTATCTTGGCTATCACATATTGAACCTAAAAGATATCCAACGGTGGATTAAAATCTTAGTTTCTCGCCATATATGTGAGCTGGAAATTACTTATCATCCCACAGATGAAAACATATTCCCAAGTAGCTTGTATATATACTTGCAAATCGCTCGTGACCTTGAAACTCCGTTACATAAATCTCATGGATGTTCCCTCTATGGCTTGTCTTCCCTCTCTCAAAACTTTGCTACTTGGATATGATGGATGTCTTCAACAGCTTCTATCTCTTTGTCCTGTTCTTAAAGATCTGTCGGTGTTTTTTAATCTACATGAACACCCAATGAAAGAGTTCAGTATTATCGTCCCGTCTTTGATTATCGTTCCTAGTGATTACAGTCCTCAACTTATTAGAAATCTCTCTACGAGATGTAAGTTTCTTTGATAAACTATTTCTTGTTTCTCTATTTGGTATGTTAAATCTAACTCTTCTGCTTTTGGTCTTTAATAGTATCATTGGATTGATGATGAGCGTGACGGTATGGTTTGCAGCTGGAATCAACCGAGTTCTGTTCCTAAATGCTTGTTGTCGAGTCTACAAGTTTTCAAGTGGTAGCGATACATTGGTAGACCACAAAATAGAGATATTGTGGTTTACATCTTGAAAAACGCTTGACACTTAAAGAAGGCAACATTATGATCCACCACTTGATATGATCATCGAGGAGTTGAGATTTCCTCCCCGAGCTTCAAGCACATGCCAACTAAGTATCCTCAATGAGGACTTAGATTGTCATATTGAGACTTGAATAATATTAGATGTTTTCTTTTGTTTAACAAGCAAACATAATCTTGTATCATCAAAAGTTAAGTCGTTCCCAAGTATCTCCCACTGTCTTCCTCGACGGCGAAATCTACCCATCAAAAACTTTCATTATGCTACATGCTAATGGGCCATTAAAATTTTTTAAAAAGGAAGACCTACTCAACGTACTTAATTTGTATCCATTACTTAAACTAATGTAAATATCAAAAGAGTGAAATACACTACAAACCTGAATGTACGTTCTCTCCTCCGAGTAGACATTGGAATAATGGTTGCATTTGAAATATATTGTATGGTGGTAAATGTCAACTAATTGTCATTAATTGTTTGTCATTTGGATTTTAAACAGAATATGAAGAGTCGTCTCTAATTTTTTTTTTTTTTTGGGTATAAATTTGTATATTAAAATTGATTTCAGCTCAAAGTTAATAAAAAATAGATACATATTTAAGTGAAACCGAGATATGTAAAAATGACTCAAAAGAGCTGTACAATTTCTGAGTCATGTAAATTTTTTTTTCAAAATCTAGTTAAATGATACTAACATATTTCTAGAAAAGGAAAAAGAAAAAAAAACATATTTCAAGAAAACCACAAGAAAAATGTGTTAATTTAGAAAAATATAATAATAAAAAAAACCAAACCGTCAGGGTGTGAATGGTTACAGCGGCTGGAGCAGACAAAACCATGTATGGACCGAACCGCTTTTTATTTACTATTCACTAATTGTATTTTTAGTAGTGCGGTCTCAAAAAAAACCAAAAAAAAAACCCGTTGTGGTCTCAATAGTCAATAGAGTTGTTTTACCGCGGTTTGTTGTCCGTCCTAAAAATAGAGTAGACTAAACCGTTGACAGATTTGTCCATCCCGACCGGTATAACCATTCACACCCTCACATTTTACACTTGAGAGTACGTTTAAAAAGAAAAAAAAAACAATTTCACATTAAACGAGGCCGAAGACGATAAACGGTTCAATGAGTTTGTGAGTCTCAATGAAGTTTTGTCATTTACGAAGCCTTTTATAATATGGAGACGTTTCCGATTCTATTTGCATGCATTCTTTCTTTATAAACCAAATGCTTTCACCCTTCGTTCTTTATTCGTAGACGACTAGAATTCACAGGTCCGTTATTTTTTCTTTCCTGTTTCTGATTTCAACATTACATTTTTTTTTGTAGGGTTTTTTGTACTGTGTGTGAGTGTGTTCTGTGTTTTCTCTTGTTACTAATTCGTTAGCTTGACTCTTTTGGTGTTCTTCTCTTTGTGTTTAACAGTAACTTGGGTTTTGTAAGATATGGACAAGATCAATGAATTGCCTGATGACGTGCTAGTGAAGATATTAACGTTTCTTCCAACAAAAGAAGCTGCATCCACTTGCGTTTTGTCTAAGCGTTGGGAGTTTCTTTGGTTGTGGTTGCCTAAACTTGACTACACTATTCCATTTGCTACGAAGTGGGTTGGTCTTGGTCTTCTGGATTTTATCAACAAAAATCTTCCATTACATAGATCTCCGTTCATAGAAAGCTTGAGACTCGACTTTTATATTGATGACGTACTTATTAAAACTGAAGATATAAAGAGGTGGATTGAAATCGCAGTTTCTCGCCATGTACGTGAGCTTCATATTTCTTTTCAATCGGTGGACGTAAACATACTTCCGAGTAGCTTTTTTACCTGCAAATCGCTGGTGACATTGAAACTCTTTTTTTGTGGGTAACATAGATGTTCCCGCTATGGTTTGTTTTCCCTCTTTAAAAACTTTGCACCTTGACGGTGTGTCATTCGTAGATGGGAGATCTCTTCAGGATCTTCTATCTATTTGTCATGTTCTTGAAGATCTATGGGTGGACTTTTATCATTACTTCAATGAGGAAGCTCTTCCGTTCACTATCATCGTCCTGACTTTGCAGAGTTTAACACTCTATATACAGACTTATAAGGTTTTAGATGCGTATGTGATAGATACTCCATCATTAAAGTATTTGAAATTTGAAGACTTGAATGATGAGGAACACTACTGTTTACCTAAGAATATGCCTAAGCTGAGGGAAGCATATCTCGATGTTGAACTCCCAATTCTTAAGTGTCTTATTGGATCAATCACATCTGTCAAGCGTCTCACAATATGTTTAGAGGTAATTAATTTCCAAGTTGTTGATCCTATTTCTAGAATTCTCTGTTAATAGTATAATTATAAATGTTGGCAGGATGTGTACGGTGATGGTTTTGTTTTCAACCAGCTTGAACATCTGAGCCTATATATGTGTGTGCATGCAAGACATGCCGATGAATCTCCTTGGCCAGTTTCTCAAGGATTCTCCTAACTTACGAGTATTAGACATCTCTCTAAGAGATGTAAGTTTCTTTCTTTGATAAACTATTTATTGTCTCCATGTATCGTTTTCGTTTTTAATCTAATTCTTCTGCTTTTTGTCTTAGAATCATCATGCGAGCTATCATTGTGATGACATTTGCTGGAATCAACCGAGTTCTGTTCCTGAATGCTTGTTGTCGAGTCTACAAATATTCAACTGGTCACCATACTTTGGTAGAAGGCAAGATAGAGATATTGTTCGTTACATCTTGAAAAACGCTTGTCACCTCAAGACGGTGACGATCCTGGCTTATGAAGACGAAGATCTTGCTATAAACCTTCAGAAGTTGAGACTCTCTCCCCGAGCTTCAAGCTCATGCCAACTAAGTATTCGCTGAGATCTAGGATCATACTGATTGAAGCATTTGATGTTTTCTTTTTGTATAACGAAATTCTTATATCTATTCTCGAGTGTGTTTCCGAAAAATTAAACTATGTATGTGCTCAATGAAATTCGATTAGCTACACCGCTATATATTTTTTGCTCCTTTCCATTTCTCTATAGTTCCACAACATTTCTTGTCTATGAACTGTGGACATGCATCTTTCCAAATTAGGCCGGCTAAGTTTTGTAATCAATGTTGGAGAAGACTCAAAAGTAAATTGTAATATTCACACATTTTTGCCGTTTTTCTCAATCTACATCACTGATAGTGAGTTATTAACATTTACCACACAACCAAGATATTAGTCTCACAAAGTTCATGTTTCAGATGGTTAATTATTTGTTTAATATAGTATGATATATGGGGTAACTTTTATTATAAGGTTATAACGCTCAATCTCTCACTTATAGTTTTAAATCATTTAATATATTTTAATAATTTATTTCTATTATAAATTCCAATTATGTAGAGCCACATGACAAATATGTTTCCTAGACTATCTCCGGTATATTTCTCTATTTTTGCATCTAAAATAGAAAAACTCTATAATTGAGATGAGTTTTACTCGTTTTACTCTAATATGTATTCCTTTAAATAGAGTAATTAATCCATATATATTATATTTTTATTTTAACATTAATACATTTTATTTATAAAAGTTGCAAATCAACCCTTTTATATGAAACCTTAATAAAATTATGATAATTACAAAAATTAAACTTTTATTATTAAAAAATACATTGCATCGTATCCAAATAATTATATAACATACTACGTTTTGATCATTAGGGTTTATGAGGGCATTTTAAACTATTCGCTGTCGCAGAGAATATAAGCTTTATCGTTCCAATAACAATCGAGCCTGCACTAACATTAACTCAAGATTAGCTTAGCTTACAGGTTTTTCTAGGTTTTGTCTTGTTCCATGCATCTTTCAAAAATTTCAGTATTTTCTATGGTTTTTTTCTTCTACCTATGTGCGTGGCTATGTTTTTAATTCGTTTACTTTGCCTATTCAATACAAATCGGATGAGTCTTATAGTGTTGTTATCTTATGTTTTTTTTTTCGCTTTCTTTGTCACTTGAAATTGCAAGATATGGACAAAATCAATGGATTGAGTGATGACGTTCTCGTGAAGATATTAACGTTTCTTCCAACAAACGTTGCTGTATCCACTTGTGTTTTATCTAGGCGATGGGAGTGTCTTTGGATGTGGTTGCCTAAACTTGAGTTCTTTTCTTTGTGGCTTAAAAAGAATGGACTTCGTGATTTTATATACAAGAACCTGCCATTACATAGAGCTCCGGTCATAGAAAGATTAAGTCTCCACATATATTTTAATCGAGAAATCGAACCTGAAGATATCAAACGGTGGATTGAAATCGCGGTTTCTCGCTATGTACGTGAGCTGGAGATTGATTATTCTCCCAAGAATGAAAACATATTTCCAAGCAACTTCTTTACTTGCAAATCGCTCGTGAGCTTGAAACTCAACCGCGTGACTCTCAAAGAAGTTCCCTCTATGGTTTGTCTTCCTTCTCTCAAAACTTTGCAACTTAAACCTGTGGCACCCATAGATGGAAGATGTCTTCAACATATTCTATCTGGTTGTCCTGTTCTTGAAGATCTATCTGTGCAGCTTTGGCTTAGTAACAATTTGAGAGTGTTCACTTTAACCATCCCGTCTTTGCGGAGTTTATCACTCTTTTTACATAGTAATTGTAGTTTAGATGGGTATGAGATAGATACTCCTTCTTTAGAATATTTGAAACTTGAAGACTGGACTCAACGGAAACACTACTCTTTGATTAAGAATATGCCTAGGCTGAGGGAAGCATATGTCGATGTTCGACCCTTTCAAAAGTGTTTTGGATCAATCACATCTGTCAAGCGTCTCACAATTTTTTGTAGAGAGGTAATTAAGTTTACATTTATGAACTGCTAATCTTCAATCTAGCTTATTTTAGAATTCCTTTATTGATAGTATTAATTTGTGGGCAGGAGGATCATGTTTATGGTGAAGGTTTTGTTTTCGACCAGCTTGAACATCTTGAGCTATGTGTGCGCAAAAAGGAGGTTTCTTCAAATCTCCTTCGCCAATTTCTCAAAGATTCTCCTAAATTACGAAAATTAGACTTCTCAGTTTTAAAAGTAAGTTTTTTGAGACAAAACTATTGTTTCCTTGTGATGCACGGTATGGTTTTAATCTAATTTATCTTTTTATAGTTTCGGGAGTTTTTGGGATGTTGAGGATGATGGTTTGGTTTGCTGGAATCAACGTGGTGCTGTTCCTGAATTCTTGTGGTGGAGTCTACAAATTTTCAACTGGTCAGGATACTTAGGAAGACCAAGACTTGTCTCAAGTCTCAACCTTGTTTGCTTCAACCATATGTTGACTTGTTTTTAATTGAGGTTTCGAATCAATAGGCTACCAAATTTATGTGTTATGTATATTTTAAAAGATACATTATATCATGCAAAAGAATATACAAGACATGTTTAAGGGGAAAGAAGAAAGTGGCAAAAAACCAATAAAAACTACTTAAGGTACAAATCTGGATTGGTCACGACTTCCCCAGCTACTATGTGACTGTGACCGATCAAAGAAGTCAGAACTATAATCTTGACTACCAAAAGCCATTCTCTGAAACATCCTTATCTGAGCAGATTGTTGTCTCGAGTCAAACACTTGGCTCTGTCCTGGTCTCATTCCGTTTGTTATGTCCGTTGCTTCTTCAAGTGTGTCCAAAGCTCTTACCACTTGGCTCATCTTTGGTCTTTTTGCAGCCGAGTGACGGACGCATGCAGCCGCAGCTTCTACCATTCTGAACATCTCTCCTGGGATGAAGTTGTTCCCTAGCCTCGGATCTACTAGCTCGTCAAATTCTTCGTTTTCGATTGCTTGACTCAACAAGGGTCTTGCCTGAAAAAAGTGTTTGAACCAGAGAGGGTTAAACGACAGTTGTTAAATCATAAAAGTTTTAAGTCGCAATTTCGATCGAACTTGTGCATTTCAGGTCTTGAATTAGGTAATAGCCGGCAAGAGTGTACGTGAAAGGGGCAAATTAAACTAGTACTCAAAGTATATCCCAAAATAATACAAGACATGCAAATCATTTAACCAATAGACTGAACCATTAGGATCAAAGCCAATAATAGTTATGGTGTTTAATTTTAACTCTACCTAGTAATACTTACCCATTCAACAAGGCTCTCATCACCAAGTGGCTGAGACGTATCTACAGGTTTGCGGCCAGTTATAAGCTCCAACAATATAACCCCATACGAATAAACATCCGCTTTTTCAGATAGCTTTCCACTTGTTGCATATTCAGGAGCCATGTACCTAAGAAAATTTGACAGTTAAAACCGGTTAGTACTTCTCTGTGAGTACAAAAAGTGCATACACAAAAAGATCATTTGCACACAAAGAACATTCTAATAAATAGTGCATACACACACACCCAAAGGTTCCCATTACACGTGTTGAGACGTGTGTGTTTAAATCCAGTTCTTGTGCTATTTTAGCCAGCCCAAAATCCGCAACCTATGAAAAAACTTTCTTTGTTCAGCGAGGCGAAACAAAGACTGTTAATGACTAGAATGAGTTAATATTATGTTACCAAGGCTTCAAAGCTGTTATCTAAAAGTATATTGGATGATTTAATGTCACGGTGAATAATACGAGGATGACCTGCCAAAGAGAGAAGCAGAACATATGAATGAATCAAAGTTAAGATCATTACCAAAATCAATAAGCAGCAGTAAAACTTACAGTCTTCATGTAAGTAAGCGATTCCACGAGCTGCACCAGCAGCGACCCTTACCCGAGTTTCCCAAGTCATAACTGGTCTTCCTGGAGCTGCAAAGACACAGGCATTAAAGTTTATGTAGTTATAAAAAGACATGTTTTTGGTTTAAGAAGATGAGGCATGTACCATGGAGATGATAATGGAGAGTGTTGTTAGGTACATAATCATATACAAGCAACCTATGTTGCTCCGAGATGCAATAACCAACTAATGTAACCAAATGGCGGTGATGAACCCGAGAAATGATTTCAACTTCTGCTTTGAACTCTCTCTCTCCTTGACTTCCACCAATCTTCAACTGTTTTACTGCCACTTCCCTTCCGTCTGCAAGAATACCTTTGTATACACAGCCAAACCCTCCTTCACCGAGAAGATTCTTCTGGGAGAATCCACTTGTAACTTGGGATAATTCATCATATGAAAACCATGATCTTTGGTTGCTAACCATGCCTGAATCAGACGACGCATACATGTAATCGCTACCAGAATGGCTTCTCATTTTAGGAGGAGCTGAAGAATGCGTGTTGAAGAGCACTACATCTGTCAACACGAGTTTCAGTTAATAAACAACTCAATGATGGGTTAATCAATAAAGAAAGAGAAATCATGGATGTCTTGGTTCATACATGTGATGATTAGCACAGAGACAATCTACCAACCTACACAACTGATCAGAAATAGAAGTCGTGCTTGTCCTATTTATAGCATGTATAAAGTAGCTTCTTATGTAGTTACATATATGGTTTTATATCCTAGAGTGAAAGTATAAACCACAACACTGTACAACCAAGACACATAAACAGTCATCAGAAGCTATCTACAGTAGAAATGTGTGATCAAATGCAGATCGATCAAGACATTAAGCAAGATCAGCAGCCAAAGCTCAGCGAGAGTTTCATGCTTATAAGTTCTGAAACTGATCTATTGACAACACTCAATACACATTGTACAGACAAGACACAGAAACACAGTGTCAGAACTGTTGAAGAAAACAGCATCCAAAACTCAGTGAGTGTTCCATGCTCATTAAGCTTCTGTAAACAGTAGTACTCCCAACACTCAATACACATTTCTCTCAATAGTTCTCGACCTGTGAATGAACGAATCGACTAAAGTTTCTAACCGTATTCTAAATGCAAAAGGATCTTAGATACACAATGCCGTTACAGAAAAAGGTGTATTCTTATATGTTATATTACCTGAGCCTTGAGGAGATGAATAAGCAGAAGGAGGCATAGTATATCCAACAAAGGTTCCAGGGTCCTTTCGCTTTCGTTTACGAGTGAACCACACACCCAACACAAAAAGGCTTAGGAAAACCAATCCCACAATCACTCCAATAGCTGCAATACCACCAGTACCAACTCCACCGCTACGCGAAGAACCAGTCTGCAAAGTGTTGTTTCCATTATTTGAAGCTGGTCCAGTTGGTTTAGCAATTGGTTTCTCTCTGGGAACAACAGGTAATGGAGTTGGAGGAGGAGCTAAAGTAGTAGGATTTGAAGCTGGAGGGGAAGTAGAAGTAGCTGGAGGAGGAGGAGGAGATGTGGTTGTAGATGGAGTTGACGGAGAAGGCTTAGGCGGTGAAGGTGTTGTTTCTCCCGGGGGTGAAGGAGAAGGCTTTGGCGGAGGAGTTGTTGTTGTTGGTGGTGCCGGAGGTGAAGGAGAAGCATCAGGAGGTGGTGGAGGTGAGACAGTTTGCGGAGGAGCTGGTGGCGTTGTCGCCGGAGTTGATGGAGGAGGAGAAGTAACCACCACAGGAGGTGGAGGAGAAGAAGCAACGGTGGGAGGAGGCGAAGTAACAATAGGAGGTGACGGTGGCGGAGAAGAAGAAGGTGGAGGTGATGATACAACTGGTGGCGGTGGCGATGATGATACTACAGGTGGAGTAGATTGCGGCGGAGAAGGAGGTGGCGTAACCGGAGGTGGAGCAGATGGAGTGGTCGGTAACGGAGGAGGTGCGGTGGTAGAAGAATTTGATGGCGGTGGCGATAAAATCGGTAAAGGAGGAATCAAACTCATTTCTTTAACGAATCTAAAAAAAGCAATGATCTTTTTTCTTACTAACACCTTCGTTATCGATCCATTTCAATTCCAAAGATTGAAACTTTATGAACAAACCCTAATTCCACAAATCAGATTTCAATTCCTCAATTCTGCAGCAACCTCAAGTCAAACCTACTAAGCAAAAAAAGCAACCTAATTTCTCAAAATCTTCAATACCCAGAAGTAAAGATTCGAACTTTAAGCTCGGATGAAGCTAAAGGCACAATACAGAGAGACCCAGATGAACAAAACTGTAGAAAGTTCCAAACTTTTGGAGCTTTCACGCGGAAGATTCGAAATTGGAGCAAGAAACAGTTAAAGCAACCAGAAGAAAGAAAGAGAATGTGGTGAAAAGGGAAGAGCGTGAGTCTTGTCTGGACAAACGTGGAGGCAACTCTGTCTCTCTCTCTCTCTCTCTTTGGTCAGGGAGATATTTGACAGAGCGATTTACGCCTATGAGAGAGTCAGACATGTGCAACAAGAAAGACTACTTTTTTCTTTTTTGTGTGTTGTGTCTTTGATCTCATCATCATTATCAATTTTTTTCGTCTTTTTCTTCATTGACTTGAGCTTTTTTGGTTGCAAATCTCAATTACACATCAAATTATTCTCAAATCATAGCCGTATAAAATGCCACGTGATTAATTATTTTTATACGAACTTTATTGTAAAATGGAATTTACTATTTTAAAAAATCTGGAAGTAAAAAATACAATAAAAAATGTGGAGATGTGGGTGGGAAAAGGAATAAAAAAGAGATTTCTTTTTTAAAAAAGTGTTTATGGTAAAAACTAAGAAAAGCAATGTGAATGAATGGTGAACACATGTGCACTCTAATCATGGTGAAACTTTGTGCGCATGTTTGTTCCCTAAATTTGCTCTTTTTTAAATTATTGATTTTTTATAAGTACTAGATTAGTTTACCGACGTGTTACAATGCTAATTATGCTATTACGTTTGAACTTTGAAGTAGTGTGGGAGGACACTCTTATTTTTTAAAAGAAGAGTCAAATGTTTAAGATTTAGGTTTCAGGCAAATGCACATGCTTAGTGCTTAGTTCGTATATTAAAATAGTTTAGGTGGCAATTCTACAATTAGTAGTAGAGTTAGGAGATCGAGAACAAAATAGGACCAAAGGATCGGATCATTTTCACTTCATTTTGATGGCTGGACTAGTCTTAACGTTATGAAAGACTTTAATCGAAAATATAAATCATGTTCGTTGTGAACTTGTGATTAGTAAGGTGTTCTTTTTTCTTTTTTTTTTGGGTTAGAGTAGATCCGATAACAAATTATTCCACCATGTTTGGAGTAATTATTTTCTTTTTGTCATCAAACGACTAATTATTATTTGTTCAGAGTAAAATGTTCCTTTAATCACTCTAAAATTAGTATACTCAGAAACATTTGATCGTACTTTTACATTATAATATAACTTACTAATCACAAACCACTCTTTTAAAAATCATTGAACATGTTCTCACGGGTAACAAAAAAAAAAAGAAAAAACTTTGATAGGACTGTTAAGACTCTGATCAACTAGTGATATGTGACAATTTCAAAACTTAAAAGAACCTTAACCCATGCTAAAGGTAAGGAAGAATTTGATATAGGATATGTTATAAATCAAATTACTTAACACATGCAAAACTAAGGAGAAGAATTTGATTTAGCATTTTTTTATTAATCAAATTAAGACATAGAAATGTGTAGTTATCTCTTGGAAAGCCAAAAAAAAAAAATATTAGAAAAACTTTTGGCCCATACCTATCAATTTTTCTATGTCAACAACCAATACCAAAATATAAATTTTAAATTAGCCTATGAATTATATGGCCCTAGGCCCCTAAGCATTGGCTACTCTTGAGTGATATTAGAATATTTATTTTTTGTCTGGTTGGAACATGTAGTAGAGTAATAAGAGATGAAGAAATTAAATATGTTGTAGTAATTGAGATATTTTGTGTGTTGTAGTAGTAGATAGGTTAGATGCTTTGAAAAGAATCTAAATGTCTAAGTCAGTACTAATTAGGATATTATCTTAAAGCATATATTCCATATTTCGTGGATGATAGAAAACAAAATTATGGATGACATGCATAATCGGAAACCGATCATGGTGATTGGTATTTTGAAACTTTGTGCGCATGTTTGTACCTAATAAATTTGCTCTTTTACTTTGGAATTTTGGATTATATTAACCGAAGTGTTATACGACTATTAAGGTTTTGGAGTAGTGTGGGAAGACACTGATTTAATGTATACTCAAATCTTTTCTAGCAAATGCACATGCTTTGGGAGAGTTTTTGAAGTGTCTCTATTTCCCAAATACATAGCAAAGTCTCCACTTAGGGAGAATCAAAGGCTAAAAAAATCAACTTGGATATATTCTAAGATTTTATCTCAAAGCATATATATATTGTAATTTTTTTGGGTGATAGAAAACAAGTTATGAATAATATAGCCTTAGAAAACAAGTTATGAATAATATAGCCTTGTCGTTTCATGAGACCATGAAATACTATACATTGGTTCGTGTAGACTTATTAATCTCGTAGATTTGTTAGTATAAACCTTTTTAGATTTACTTTTTTGTTTAATAAAATTGATACATAGTATTTGAAAGTGTTGACTCTTAGACACTTTTCTTAATTAGACATCAACATGGTGTTAACATGTCTTCGACAGCAACATACAAATAGAGCAATCTCCAACCCCTCCTCTCCTTACTTATCTCCTCACATAAAAAAATCCAAGCAACTAGGAAAAGAATTAACACAGTCTAAAAACAAAGTATCAGTTTATATAGAACACAACAAAACAATTTAAGGAAAAAAAAAATCCATGTGGACGGACAATGTGTCCAAAATTAAAAACAAAAAAACGTTGAAGATTGTTTGAATGATCACATGTTAGATATGACTTTAATTTTATTACAAAATGTATACATCTTTGATTGCTACAAAAGACAAATAAATAGAAGAAGTCTAGATCTAAATCTACAAAGAATAGTAAAGCATCACAGAAGAGTATTTTCATATTGTATAACACGACCACTTATCCAACCTATGACCAGGTTATATATATCTTCTCATCTCCCACTCTATTCTCTCGAATAAGCTTATCTTAAAACGTATCAGTACGTAGTAGTACTAGTACGCCACCAAACCAAGGTGGCCGAGACCGTTTATGGTTGAATTATGTATATTTATTCCACCTACAAGTACGAGTTTTACCAATATGTTTGTTTGGTCATCATAAAAAAACAAAGTCTACGCGGTCCATGAGATGTAAGGTCGTTTTTAAATAATCGTTTTTGTTTGTGGAAGACTTCACGTAGTCTTTGAATAATTATTTCTCTTGTTACAAATTTAATATTTTATCATGCAACTTGAGGCAGCGTCTGATGTAGTTCTGTGTAAAAATATGAAAGAAAGACAAGTCCATGGTAGACTTGGGGATCAACACAGAAGCTTGTTCATCTTTATTCAGAGGTCAGCTCTTTTCTCTTCGCCCCCATAAGTAGGGTTACTTCTTATTCTCTCCATGTTTTTAACCATAAGTAAGATCTTATCAAAATCTGTTTTTGTAACGTTGTAGATTTAGTTTTTAAAGTTGTAGAATTTTATATATCCCCTTATGTTTTAATTGATAGATGGTAGTAGTTGCGCGTAAATCCGCTTCATCTAAGAAAATTTGATCTTCCGCAGCTCGGTTTATGCAATTGGTTGTGTTGGTTCTTCGTTTGACATTATTTTTTTCTGTATTTTGTTAAGATTGATATAGTCAGTTCAAGATGATCCAAAAGTTGGGAGCAAGAGGAATCAAGTTGAATGAAAGTTCGTGGGATGATGGATCTGATCATGATGATGTAACAAAGATATTCGTACAAGGGGGTCGTCAAGGCATAGCTTCCTTGTATATAAACTATGTTAAGAGTGGAAAACCGAAAGATGGATCAATCCATGGTTTCTTTGACTATGGTTTCACACAAACGGTATGTCCTAGGACTCGGCTACCTAAGGCGTCTACGCGGCCAAAATCACATAGACATTTTGTACTGGCAAAATCTGTCAAAACAAAAGTCAATGTTATTTTGGTCGAGGAATCTATTTTTTTTTTGTCAACTTCATACTAAAAGATTAACTCAAATGAGCCAATCTGACGGAAAATTGGTTACAAAGTTAATAGCATGCGGTCGAGGAATCTAATAATTTAGTTTTTGTTATTTTTTATTTGCTTTTAATTTATTTTCAACATACATAATAACTTAGATATATACAATTAAATTTATATAAAATACACGAATGTCTCTGCTGAATTGGTCAGGGTCAGGTGCTAGTCCCATTTTGAGCTTCTGACTGAACAATACTAATTTAAACAGTTTTTAAGTCCATTATTTAGGAATTTACGTTCATCGCCTAGAAGATCAATGTATCGATCACTAACTCATTTTTAGGTGAAGTTGATATATAATGCTGACTTTATTGTGGTGTTTTTACTTTCACTAATTTTGCAGTTTGAGATCAACCATTTACAAAGCGAACATCTTGAATCTGTTGACGCTTACTACAACATAAAGACCTATGATTTGAAAGCAATTCAATTCAAAACCAATTTCAGGACCTCTGATCTGATGGGGTATACTTATGAGTGTACTATGTTCACGCTAGCAGTCAAAGGAAAGAAGATTATTGGGTTTCATGGATCTGATAGGGTACAAATATTCTCTCTTGGAGCTTACTTCACTTCCATTACCCCTACGAGATTAGAAGCCAAAGGTGGTATGGGAGGCAAGAAGTGGGACGATGGATTCGACCATGAAAATCTATCAAAGATCGAGGTACTAGGCGGTGCTGAAGGCATACTGTACATCAAATTCAACTATATCAGGAATGGAAAACTAGAAAGTGGATTAATCCACGGTGACTCTGGCTATGGTTTCAAACAAACGGTATGTAGCTATATATATACTAGTAAAAAAAATTCCTATAGCCACTTGAATATTCGTGGCTGTGCCATAATATTCGTGGCTATAGCGTATAGGTACCTTTTTTACTAGCATGTTTGAGAAACTATAAGTTAATTTATTTGAATAAAATTATATGTTTGTAGTAAACAATTTATCAAATTTTTTGCAGTTTGAGATTAACCAGTCAAGAAAGGAATATCTAGTATATGTTGAAGGTTACTTCGATGATGCGTCCAAAGGCCTTCAAGGGCTTCACTTCAAAACTAACCTCAATAATTCTGTTATGATGGGGTATAAAAAGGGCAGGAAGTTTTCACTGGCATCCAATGGAAACAAGATCATAGGGTTTCATGGATATGCCGACAAAAGCCTAAACTCTCTTGGAGCATACTTCAGTACGGACACTCCAAATAAATTGGACTACCAAGGTGATCCTAGAGGACTGCCTTGGGATGATGGTTGTAATTATGACGGCGTAAGAAAGGTGTACGTGGATAGTATAAGTGAGGTATATACTGTCAGGTTTGAGTACGATAATGGCGGAAAAGTGGAAAAGACTCCCTACCGATTTGATGTTACAAATGAGTTGGAGGTAAAATTAACTAAGTAAAAATTCATCCACCATTCTTGATTCTTTATATATGGGTTCTTGAGGCGCTTATACAAATCTTTTTGTGTATTGCAGTTTGTGCTTGACTATCCAAATGAATTTATCACGTCTGTGGAGGGGTCCTTAGCCGCTCCCAAAAGTGTTAACATTACGTGGATTTCGTCATTGACATTCAAAACATCTAAAAATAGAACCTCTCCGACATATGGAACAGTGTCTAGTAGAAAATTTGTGCTGGAGAAGAATGGTAGCGCTCTTGTTGGGTTCCATGGATATAATGGTACTGGTAATGGCCTTAATGCTCTAGGAGCATATTATCGACCGTTTCCTCCTAAGCCTGATATGGAGAAACTAGAAGCACAAGGTGGTAATGGAGGAGCTTCTTGGGACGATGGTGGTACTTTTAACAGTGTTAACAAGATTTACATTGGACTAACCGAAAACGCTATAGGCTTTGTCAAGTTTATGTACTTCAAAAACGCTCGCATGGTCATTGGAGATGATCATGGGCAACAAAACCACGCTAATTCGTGTCGAAGAGGTCAGTGATTTAATTTCCTTAACTTATTTTAAAGTTCTTGATATATATAGAGTACAACTTGGTCAACTTTATTATCAATCTTGATGTACTTTGGTTTTTTCTTGTTTTGCAGTTCGAGTTGGATCCATTTGAGAAAATCACATCAGTGGAGGGTACTTATGATGATAAACTAGGAGGTATAACCATGCTTAGGTTCAAGACCGACAAAAGAGACTCCCCATACTTTGGATTCGGTAAGACACCAACCTTCGTGCTTCACAAGGATAATCACCAGATCGTTGGGTTCCATGGGAAATCCAGTAACATGCTTCATCAGATCGGGATCCATGTTCTACCCAACGGTTTTAAATTTGTTTTTTAAATTAGTTTCTCATATTTGTGTGGCGTGCGTGTCTTCCCGACAATCTCATGTAATAAGTCATGTTTTAATGACATAATATCGTGTCTTTCGACAGTACTATCACGTAATATATGTACGTATGTCATTTTTTCTCTAATGCTTCTCCAGAAAGTGTTGATCTTCTTACCCTAAGCTGCAAAACCACGTATGTAGAGAAGTTTAGGCAATTCTTGTTGTCATTTAAAACAAAAATTAACTTATGAGTACTTTACTTCACCTGCGCTTCCATGCTAAATTATGAGTGCATTAAATTCAAAAAAAAAAAGGTGTTGGCTAAAAAAAATAATGATCGAGTAAGAGCCAACATTATTGATAATCTCTTAATATTGGTTCTTAACATTAGTTTAGTACTATACAAAACTAAGAACACGTTATGATATGTTAGTTTTGTCTCTTAATTAAGAGACTTTCTTTGTAATAAAACACATTTCTTATTTAACTTTAATTATATATTTAAGCGAAAAATATCCTAAAATACTACCATTAAATATGATCTAAGTAGTGCAACTAGGCAAGATGGCCCCATTTTTTGTTTATTAAGCTGTCCCACGTCAGGTGGGACTTGGGCATACCAATAAATTATTGTCGTCGCCCCATGGCCAAACCAATAAACAAAGACTAGAAGGTGGTGAATGCCCCATGAAGATGCATTGTATTATTTGTCTCCACGATCGCTGATACATCGACGAGAGTTGACTCTCATCAATCTTAAGCATTGTTTATTTATTTTGGATCTCCGAAATATCGGTTAATGCCACAATTCCCATATAAGGAAATTTACATATATATATATTGTTCTTTTTTTTTTTGTTAAGAGTTATTTTTATCTTTTATCTTTATTTTACGTTATAATCTCATTTACTACTTACATGGAAAACAAGATATAAAATTTTGACATCATTTTATTTGGAGTTAAAAACTTAGTTTTATTATTTCATATATATACTGTACTTTTTTAATCATTTTCTACTTTTTAAGTTTATCGATTGTAAAATAAGCGTATGGAAATACTAGTGATTTTTTTTTCTCGCTTTGTTTAAGTGAAATTTGTATTTATTTTAATTTTGAGTTTAGTAGGTTATTTTTGTTTTATGATTGTTAAAAGTACGCCAATGTTTGAGTTTTCCTATCGCAATTTTAATAATAAATGATAGACGACTTTTAACAATAAAGAAAACCTTGATTTTTATAGAGTTACTATTTATGTTTTAGATAATATAAAATAGTTTTTCTCTTTTAAATTATATTTTTGTTATGTAAGTTCGTCGGTCACCAATTGACTTTTCCTAAAAGAGTTCTGTCCCGAAAACTTAATAATATGGTGTTTGGGATGTCAAGTGTATACAAAAAAAAAAAATGAAAAAAAGCAAAATTAAAAAAAAAAAAAAAAAACTAAAACTGTGTACAAAAAGGCACCTTCATCATCAGCTCCACCTTGTTCAATTTTTCATAAGCTATCCTTGTCTTCCTCTCTCTACTATAGCATAAGAGGTAAAATCTCCTTCTCAATCTCTTTCCCTATTACAGTTTCTAAGCATGCAAATTAGTGACTTAAAAATATCCAATACTTTACAATATATGAAGGTCAACAAATAGGTTCCAAATGATCCAAAGGTTGGAAGCGGAAGGGTCCAAGGTTCAACAAAAACCGTGGGATGATGGATCCGACCATGATAATGTTACAACTATATATGTCGCATTTACTGATGACAAGGTAAGAGATTTTTGTGTCGACTATATCAATGATGGACAATCGGAAAATGGATTATACAAGACTCCCTTGTCAGCAAATTTCAACATGACGGTAAGTATGATTTGGAATCTAAATGAGATCACGTTGATGATTGATATTGACCTTGTGATTTTTTTTTTACCAAATTCAACAGTTTGAAATTGACCATCGGAAAAATGAACACCTTCAATCTGTTGAAGGTTACTTTTCTGGTGGTACAATCTGTGCTCTTCAGTTCAAAAGTAATTTGAAGATATCTCAAATGATGGGATATATCTATGGAACTAAGTTTTCACTAGCAGTCGATGGAAAGAAGATTATTGGATTCCATGGATCTTGTAAGTCATACCTCACTGTTCAAATTTTGGTAGGATTTAATCAGAACATTAGAGAAAGAAAGAGGATATATATAGTGGTGTTGGAATATTGGATGTTTTTGGGTACTTTAAGATATTTTGAGTATTTTCGATCTTTTCCCGAATAAGTTTTTGGTATTTTGAGTATTTTTTGGTTTTTTCGACAAAAATAAAATCATTAGCCAATTGGGAGGTATATTGTTTACAAAAGTGACATAATGCGGTATGGTACGAACTGGTCATGTTAATATATCCATTTTTACATTTCCGCTACGAATGATAAGAGATAAAGATAAAGATAAAAATTCTTCTCTATATCGATCTTTATTTCGGTTTGGTTCCAGTTATTCAGTATTAAATTTTAAACTTATTAGGATATTTTATGACTAAAATAGTTAGATAGTCATTAGTAATTCAATTTGGTAGGAACTTTTTTCCCAATATTCCGAACTTGATCTCATCTTCTCCTGCATAGTTTCCAACTACTATCCATCATTGGAATCACTCGGAGCATATTTCACTGGGGTTGCGCCAACTAGATTGGAGGCAAGAGGGGGAAAGGGAGGCACAAAGTGGGATGATGGATCCCCTGACCATGAGGGTGTTACAAAGATTGAGGTACGAAGTGGTGTTGAAGGCATACAGTACATCAAGTTTGAGTATGTCATAAATGGAAAGACAAAACTTGGGCCAATACGTGGTCGCTCGGGTAAAGGTATCCCACTACCACAGGTATGTACTGAGTTACAATCCCTTGAAATTTGAGCTCATGATCACTAATATTTATTCTAATATTTGCTTCTTCTTCTTTTTTGCAGTTTGAGATTAACCATTTGGAGAATGAATATCTAGTCGCAGTTGAGGGTTACTATAATGAGATGTCCGGGATCATTCAAGCACTTCAGTTCAAGACAAACATCAATACTTCTGAAACGATGGGATTTGAAATAGGTAAAATTTTTTCTCTTGCATCCCCTGGCAAGAAGATCACTGGGTTTCATGGATATGCCGGGAAGAATTTGAATTCTCTCGGAGCATATTTCCAAACACTTCCTATTACTAAAATAGAAGTACAAGGAAATGGTTCTAATTTTAATTGGGATGATGGTGCTTACGACGGCGTAAGAAAGGTTTACGTTTATCATGATAACAATTACATAAACTCAATTGCGTTCGATTACGAAAATGGTGGAAGAGTGGTAAAGCGTAAGCATGGGACGGATAATGGAAAAGTTAATCAAGAAAGAGAGGTAAATAATTCTCACATGTCCTAGTTAATTAGTTAGCTGACAGTATAGTTTGATGTGTGTTGAGTTCATCTAAAACGTTGCAGTTTGTGATCAACTTTCCAAATGAGTATATCACATCTGTGGGAGGGACTTTCATAGACCGAGGAGGGATTACATCGCTGAAATTCAAAACATCCAAAGGGAGAATTTCTCCAACATATGGAAACCTCTCAAATGGAAGTCATACCAAACTCGTGCTCGAGAACAATGGTTGCGCTCTTGTTGGCTTCTATGGATTATCTTATGGATTACTTAGTAATCTTGGAGCATATTTTTCTCCAACACCTCCAACTCCTGCTGGGGAAAAGTTAGAAGCACTAGGTGGCAGTGATATTGGAGGTGCTTCTTGGGACGATGGGAGCAATTTCGATGGTATTAGAAAGATATATATAGGAAAAGGCGAGGTTTCTATTGCATTCGTCAAGTTTACGTATAGCAAGGACAACAGTGTGGTGCTTGGAGCTGATCATGGTACCAACTCATTACATGGAGTTGAAGAGGTAATTATCCTTTGGTTTTGATCATCAAGTTTCTATTGCATATGTTTTATTTATGAACTTGTGTCCCTGATGGATTCGGATTTTTTCTTGTTTTCCAGTTTGAGCTGGACTATCCAAGTGAATACATCACAACAGTGGAGGGAAATTATGATATAGTACATGGAAGTGATGATCTTAATGTTATACTCATGCTTAGGTTCAAGACTAACAAAAGAACCTCTCCAGCTTTTGGATTCGGTAAAATATCAAGCTTTGTTCACCATAAGGAAGGCTACAAGATCGTTGGTTTCCATGGGATATCAGGTAACATGCTTCAACAAATTGGTGTACATGTCCTTCCCATTACCGAAGAGGGAGCATCTACATCAGACTGAACTCGATCCAAACATTCTCCACCAAGCTTGATCATATATACTTCTTTAATAAATCTCCTTATCTTGTACTCGAATACGTTGTTTGTCTTATGTTATTTGGTGTGTCTTTTTAATCTCATTTAATAAGACAAGGTTTCAAAAATACAACTAAGTTCAAATTTATGTTTGACAATAACAATGTTGCAACTACAGATAGTTTGGAGTACTTTGGTTTATCTCTGTGTTCGGTCCAGTTAACCGTTTGAGCTTTGCATTAATTAATTATTAAAAAACGACAGTTATATAGTTTAATATCTTAAATGCCAAGCTGTAGTGTATAAGTAAAAAAAAAGTTACATATATAGTTTAAAAATATATTTTCGTGTAAAGATTAATATGTACGATAATTTAATTAAGTGCTGGATAATAAAATAGTTCATATATTTTACAGTTATTTTTCTTGTAAAATCATTCATAGCAATTCTGAAGTTTCCTATACATTTTTTTTTGAATTTAATGTTAAATTATATTCAAAGAAAAAATATCGTTTTTACAACTAGTACATCGGGTAACTGAAGTTGATTTGAAAAACTTGTTTAAATAAACTTATTTAAATAAATTTAACGCTGAGAATAAAACAAAAGTTGTAGTCCTTGCTCGTATCGTCTATTACCCATCCGTTGAATGGTTGAGATCTGATTTCGGACTTGTCAATCAATCAACCGAATTAGATGGACTGTAGTCTGCGGTATTTCTCCATGTCGGCCATTTCTCTCTCGCCAAATAGTGTGGGCAGTAGCTTGAAGAACATAGCGTGCAAGAAATCCCTCGATGCGATCCACCTGAGGACTTGAGACAAAAGCAAGTATCTCTTGCCACACATTTGTGTATCCCACATCGGAAGCTGAACAAGGATCCTGACAGTATATAAGATAGAGGGGCCTCTCCACTCATTGCCAATTGGTTTTAAGTTGGAAGTCCACGATCTAATATAGATAACTTTTAAACTTCCTATTCTCTTTATTAATTCATATCTCAGTTATCTTATAACTCAAGCTATATATATTAAAGCTTAAACCAACAATACGGGTACGGCCATATATAGATACCCAAACCCTGAGTTCTTACTCGGTCAGCCATCTAAGGAAGAGTTAGTTGGTGTAATTGATAATCTAATTGTTTTTATAGTTACAAAGAAAGGAAAATATCGAAAAAGATCAGTGTGGAGGTTGGCTTGAATCATTGGAAGAAGATACTAAACAGTAAAGCTGGCTTGAAACAAATATAAATACATGTATAGTAGTTTTGAAACACCGATGTAATATTTTCTTGCAAACTTTTAAAGTCCAAATCATCAGTAACTTTAACAATGATTTAGAGGGTTTATTATAATCTTTCAAATATTATAATTATGGCACGGCTACTCAACTTCGTCTTCCATGAAATTTTGAGCGAAACTGAACATTTTTACATACTTACGTAAAAAGAATGTAAATATGCTAAATATGTGTGTGTAAATTAATTTATAAAAATTTCAAGCAAAATCAAAGGTAAAAAGTGCATATGTATTATGAGGGAATAAAAGACAAATGAAAATAGTTAGGTCAAATTCGACATGGCTTCGGAAACTAAGTCCGTACCGTTTGATATCTAGTCTTACGTATGGATTTATTTTCGGACTATTTGCACTCTAACACACTTTCCCATCTTTATTTGCACGCTGACATACTTACTAATGCATGGTGTATTTTGGTGCTGTATAAATACTCTCCACCCCTCTCTTATTCAACATATTAACTCATTTGTCATCCTAACTAAAATGCCACACAACTAAACACTTACATTCTCTTCCTCTTCCTTTTCTTCCTACTCCTCCTGTTCGATTCTTTCCCTTTCTTCCTCTTTCTCTTTCTCATTTTTTATCTTTATTTTTTATAATCACTTTATCTTGTTATTATAACAATATTTTATATTTATTTTTGTACAATACTCATTATTATATTTTTCCTATATTTGAAGATGCATTTTACTATATTTTGGATGAATTATATTATATATATTATCCATTTGTAGTTGATCATTTATTCGCCGATAATTGGATGGTCAATTGTAATATCGTTTCTGGATATACATACTTGTGTTTGGACATTTTAACAACATGTGGTTACTTCTTACATGTTTTAGTATAATTGAGTGCATATGTACATGAGAATATTCCAATAAAAATGAGTGTAAATGAGAGTGTTTCTGTACATGTGAACATATGGACAGTAATCGTCTATCCAGCGATGAAGATGAGAGTATTAAGAATGATTGGAAGCACTTTTTGGACAGAATAGGTCATCGGTATCCACAAAATCTCATCCACATGATCACAAAGAGCATCGTCACTACCGATTTAAATCTGTAAAAACGAAAGAAAAAAAAAACTCAGAAGCACTTACCTAGATCTGTCATCCAAAGTGATTGAGAAATTAGTATTTTTCCTATATTTGAAGATGCATTTTACTATATTTTTGGATGAATTATATTATATATATTATCCATTTGTTGTTGACCATTTATTCGCTGAAAATTGGATGGTCAATTGTAATATCGTTTTTGGATATACATACTTGTGTTTGGATATTTTAACAACAGGTGGTTACTTCTTACATGTTTTAGTATAATGAGTGCATATGTACATGAAAACATTCCAATAAAAATGAGTGTAAATGAGTGTGTCTCTGTACATGTGAACATATGGACAATAATCGTCTATCCAACGATGAAGATGAGAGTGTTAAGAATGATTGGAAGCATTTTTTGGACAGAATAGGTCATCGGTATCCAAAAAACCTCATCCACATGATCACAAAGAGCATCGTCACTACCAATTTAAATCTGTAAAAACGAAAAACAAAAAATAAAAAACTCAGAAGCACTTACCTAGATCTATCATCCAAAGTGATTGAGAAATTGTTGTCCACCTCAAACTTCCATCTACCATCCCCAGAACAACGCCACCTCCCACAAATAACTATCGTGTAATCGTCCAGAAGAGCCTGAACAATTTTCTTGGCTAATTAAATATTTTATTTAATTAATAGTAACTAGATATTTTTGGCTAACGAAATTAGTTATCAACAGATGGAAACCCAGGACGAGAGATGCAAACGGAGCGTGAGTTGCGCTTTCACTTTATTAGGTCAATTGTGTCCTTTTTAGACATAAACAGTGCCTAAAGTACACCATGAATTGAAAAGTGTGTTTTTTTGTATGTTCTCCTCCTTAAAGTGTGTTTATAGGTAAATCACTCTTTATTTTCGATACTATTGTTTGATATATAATTTCATTTTAATACACACTACTATGGTTCAAAATATTTTGGTGCTATTAAATTATCTTTTAGTTATGTAGTCGAGAAATTACCATCTGCATATTTTATGATATTTATATTATATTTAGTATAATCTAACTAAGGCGAAAGCGAGTGAAAATACTCGTTGAGCAGAAAATATCAAGACACAAATACTATTAATTTAAAAAGATTGAGAATAGAAGGCATATACAATCTAAGGATTGATAACCTTCTATATTTTGTCACATACACTGACAATTATTAAAAACAACAAAAGCAACACTATGAAAGATGCCAACCCCTTTCACCTCCAAATATACAATACATGGTATCTTCATGGATATGGTTGTCTAGGCAGTTTCCACTGCATTCATCGAACCCTTGGTGCAGACTTTAGAACATGCCAAGGCACAGTTTCCAGCAGCTTCATTCACGATTTCACTTGCATCTGGTTATCGAAACAAAATTTGAAACGTATCATATATATGTTCTCTTGTTTTATTTTTTAAGAATTGATAGTATTAGTAATGATAAAGAGTTTCTCGAATGGTTGCTTTACCGGAGGTCTGAAGAGTGGTTAAAGCACTGCACACAGAGGATACACATCCAACCTTGCAGTATTCACTTACAACATCACCTTTAAGACAAAAATCAAAACACAAAAGAAACAATAAAATCTTGAATTATCCTGTAACGAATGTGCAGCCACTGTTCTTTCTACAGTCTTCCCTGGGAAATTTGAAAAAGCGGCAAGTATTATAGACATTTCTAGCAAAGGTGTTAGGACAGCAGCTCTTTGCATCGACTTGGATTTGTGCCATGAAGAGGCTCATTAGGAGCACACTTAGAATCAAAGTTTTGCCTTCCATCTTTTGACTGATCAGTTGTTTGATTGCGAAAATGTATATGAGGAGAGTTATAAGCTTGAATTGATGAATTTGTGATGAAACAAGGCTCCCTTAAATACTAGTTGGGTCTAAGATCGGCAACCACAAACTTTGTTTGATAAGTTTTAACAAAGTTTGTCACATGCTCTCTAGCTATAGACTGTCTCTCCAAAATCCAAATAGTTTGTTAGAAGTTAGAACGTGCTTTTAGGTGTTTCTTTTTTTTTTTTTTTTTTTGGGAACTGGAGATTTTGGGACCAAATATAAATGCGTGGTGCGCTAAAATTACCAATAAGATGAGACCAAATATAATGCATGTTTTAGTTTGTATTGTATTTTTGCACAATATATTATTTTGACTTTGTTTTGAGAGAAGAGCTTTTTTACACGTCAACGTGTTCGATAACTATATATTTCTCAACCATGGAGCATCGTAAATGAACTTTCAACAAATGCACTTGAATAATTTTTTATTTTTTTTTCACTTGAATAAAATTTATATCTAGGTTTTCTTAGAAAGGAAGCCAAACTATATATCATGTGGATGAGGCAAAGATGAGAGGTCATGATTCATGAAGTGCTTTTTTTTTAGAAGGATGGGCGAGAAAAAAGGATTATATTATCGTCATTTGTGTGGGATATAGATTTTTTACAGTTTTTTCTTTTTATTTCTGTAGATTGATAATCAGTTTTGGCCTCAATCCTAACCTAATAATCATTTTTTGTTTTAGTTTTTTTCTTTCATCCTTGCACGTTTAATTTATCATCTGTTCAGCACTTCTTTTTTTTAAATTAAATTGTAAAAGAGAAATTTACGTGGCAAAATTATATTGGTAAGAGTACTTGTGTTTTTTAATATCAATTTTGTACATAAAAGTTTATAAACTTGCAGGAAAAACACATAGTTTGATACATTATTAGTTGAATAGTGATTATTCCAAAAGCGGTAAAGTTGTATAATACTATAAAATTTTAAAGTTGTAGAATAACGTTGATTTTGTTTCAAGACACTCTCTAGTTTCCTCTATTTGTAAAACAGGTATTTTAAAAATATCCTCTTTTTTCTTTAACCAACTCTCTTGTAACCAGTTGTGTACAAATATCCTCTTCTTTGATCTCTTTGTTGTGTACATATATAAATACAAAAGAGCAATTGAAGCTTTATGAACGTAAAAAAATTTTTACTAACACAATTTTTGGTAATTTCTTTTTTATTGAAGCTTTATGTAAATCAGCACTTTCATCATCTCAATGATCTCATGTTATTGGTAATTTGTTTCAAATATTTTTAGGCAAATTATTAGCCAACAAGCATTTATTTGGTCCTAACATATTATGAAATCTCCAATACAAAACCAAAGAGTTGGTTAAAAACAACCAAAGAGTTGGTTAAAAACAAAAATAAACACAAAACACGTTCTAACAAACTATTTGGATTTTTGTCTCATATTTTAATCTCCCTTCTATATCCTATATTTGATAGTCTCTTCTAATCTTCCATATGTTACAAACAAACTAAGTATTTCACAATTTTTTTTGTTGTTGTGTACAAATAACCAACATAGGTTAGAAATTGTAGAAAGCTTGGAAGCATTAGGGTCTAAGAGCAACCTCATCGGTAATACCCTCACCGTTTCTCAAAATATTTTATGTTAATCATTTTCTATTAATATTATTATTTATTTAAATAATAAATCAAAAAGAAAAAAACTAACCTATTGTAAAATAACAACTGTTGAGAACCGTTTCTCTTGGTTTCTCTTTTAAGAGACGAATTCTCTCCTCCTTTATTACTACTTAATATTTTTTTAATTAGTCAGAACCCCTTATCAAAGACTGATGTTGAGGTTGCTCTAAGGTCCAAGAGAAACCGTGGATGATGGACAACCATAATAATGTTACAACTAAATGTATGTCGCATTTACTTATGTTTTGTTATAAATAGCCTCTTAGGCCTTCTATTGTATTCAATTATTGATGAACTGATTAATCGCAAGATTTTAAAAAGGTTTTTATAAACCATTGTGAAAGGTATTTATAAACTCAGGAGCTTTTGCGAAGGACTTTAAACGAAGACTCTCAAACCCTATATTTCAGGTATTCTAAGAAATCAACGGATCTGTAGTTCTATCCTTAAAAGCTTCTGCTACTTCAGTTGGTAGTGGCAGCACATCATCTTCTCACATTGTTAGTATATCAAGCTTTGTTCACCATAAGGAAGGCTACAAGATCGTTGTATTACATGGAATGTCCGGCAATATGCTTCAACAAATTGGTGTCCAAGTCCTACCCATTACCAACGAAGCAACTACATGAAACGATACATTCTTCACCAAGCTAGAGCATACTCGAATATGTATTTATCTTACGTTGTTTGATGTATCTTTCTTAATCTCATTTAATAAGACCATGTTTAAGAAATACAACTAAGCTCCAATTTATTTTCGTCAACAACAATGTTGCAACTACATATACTTTGGAGTAGGGATGGGCATCACTTTGGTTTGTCTCTGTGTTCAGTCCGGTTAACCGTTTGAACATTGCACTAATAATTTAAAAAACAGTTATATAGTTTCATATCTCATTTTTCCCAAAAAAAAAAAAAAGTTTCATATCTCAAATGCCACAAACCAAAAAAAATCTGTAGTATATCAAACCGGTATAGGCTATTGGAGCTAAACAACATGAGGAACCTTGGACAAAGACTCTCTTGTCATCTCTTCGCTGAATCATAAATCTATCAATTCGCCTTGTAAATACTAGTCGTAAGAGGTAAGGTCCAAGTGGCCATGTCCACACATAGCATTTTAGTATCACTTTTGCTTCTCATGTTTCTTTGCATCGGAGACCCTCTCTTATGATTGTAGCAGTGGCGTGAGTCGGTTCGAACGCCGGTATTAATTATCTTTTCTGTCCTTGCAAACTAAATACCACCAGTAAAAAAATTAGACCGGAAAGTTGATATTACAGTCCAATGAAAATACAACATATAAGTTAACTAAAAGCTAATTGAGGTGTTGAGAGTTTTGAGGAGTCGCGATGAACCACCTTGGAAACATTCGATTTGAGGAATTGACACTGCTTCCATATATCATAAACATGTGAATCATTGGTGCCATTCCATGGTACCGTGATCTTCCAGTTGAAAAACCATTGACGAAACACAACAAATTAGCTGAAAGAAAAAAAGGAAATCAAGAATCAAGAAACCAGAAGCCTTAAAGTGTGTTTCTCTTACGTTTCAAACTTACGTATCATTGGCAATAAAGAAAACAAAACAAAAAAAATAAAATTAAGAAAAAAATAAAAATAGGATCAAGAAATATTCAAGTATACAAAGGCCACAGAAAAATCTTCAGAGCCAGGAATGAAGTCATGTCCTAAAGTTTTAGTTTTAGTTTTGTGGTATTTTTTTTAAAAAAATGTATTTTAATGGTGTTTTTGGAAATATGTATGTTAGTGGTATTTAAGAAAATTTTCTATATATATGTAGTTATAAATTAAAAAATTAATCGTAATGATATGTTGGTCAAATAACTTGTGCTTGCTTATATATATATATATATATATGAGTTTATGTTTTCGTGTAAATATTAACTTATAAAATAATTTATTTAAGTGTTGGTTAATAAAATAATTCATGTAGGTCATGTTCTTTTTGCAATCGTGTGATTCTCCTTGCGATTCTTTTTAAAACATTTACGATGAGAATTGTAATTTTCAACAACTTTAAAGGGCATAACCGCATAACTGTAGTTTTATAATACGAGGAAAGAAAAATGTATTTTCATAATCTTTTAATTAAAATTAAAATTTTTACATTAAAATTAAAATTTTTACATTAAAATTTCTAGATTCATCTTTCCATGAAGCTATTCAATAGCTTTAAATCCTTCCTGCGACTGTTGCTACTTCATAATAAGGTATGTATGGTGTCGCTAATAAAGTAATAATCCCAACGGTTCTAAAATCCTGTTATTAAAATAGTGTGCATGATGGAAGAACATGAGAGAAAAAGAAGAGTGAATAACAAATCAAAGCTTTGTTTTTTGGTTCTGCTGCGACTAATTGCCGAACATGGCCATAGTTTAGAGTTATTTCTCTTGTAAATTAATTCATAGCAATTTCGAAGTTTTTTTTTTTCGAAAACATGCTTAGACCTAAAGATTACAGAAACTAATACAGTCTTCCACTCTACCAACTGAGCTAAGTTCGGATTGTTACGTTTCGTATACGTTTTCCTAATTATGGTGTGTACGTATATTATTACAGGATCTAGAAAATGAATCAAAACTATTGAAAACAAAATCAGGAGTGAGCAAAAACAACTCATCACTTTCAGTAAAGTTATTGATTTTTTCTAAAAGAAAATAGAGAAATTATTTAGATCACACGATAAACAAAACTTCAATGCGTATTGGAAGATATGCGTTGAAACCTCAACATTATGACAGTGTTATTTGGCAGTGAAGGGGCCATTTTCATAATAACAAAACATAAATTAAATATGGATATATCTATATATGGTAACGTGAATATGTCAGCAATTAGATGGGAAAGACAAATTTGGACAATGCACATACCACCAAGTGCCTCATACCCGTCCACAGGGACAGCCAGGCTAAGTAGACAGTCCTTTTCCATACTTTACGATTTTTATGAATTATTGCCATGGATAACTTATAGCATATTTCCTACTTTTTCCCGGTATGGCAAATTGGCAACAATGTGCATAGAGTTTATAAGGCGTAATATGATGAACGATATCGAAGAATGAAGCCGCCATCGTTGATTTTGGAGACTCTGCGAGGCCGCTAGCTAGAAATTTCAGTGACAACCTTCATCGCTATCTCTGCAACGAGTACAAGAACATGTTACACGTCTAGAAAATTAAGAAACCTTAAAATATTAATAAAGAATAAACTCTCTTTATTAGTTTTAGGAAATCACTCAGAACTAAAGCTCTCAATCTCTCAAAACTCATAAATTATGTCATATACTGGCATTTTCCCATATAGAGAAATCATAACCAAAAAGTATACATGTTTAGATAACTCATAAACTTACAATTCTCTTTATTAAACCATATCTCGGTTAGTTTATAACTCAAGCTACCTATTCATGCTTAAACCAACAATACGCGTACAGCTATAAATACCCGAACCCTGAGTTCTCGCCCCCGTGCTTACTCGGTCAGCCATCTAAGGAAGAGTTAGTAGGTGTAATTGATTAGAAGTTGTATAAACGATATTTTTCATAAGGGGTAAGGTGAGAGAGATGGGCTCTAATTTCAAAGAAAGCAGAATATCGCGAAAAAAGATCAGTGTGGGGGTTGGGGTTTGATGACTCATACTAAACAGTATAGTTTCTAATTATATACAACGTGTTTGTTGGGAGTTTCTAGTTATAACTAACTCTCTTGTGGTTGTGTGGGAGTCTCCAGTTTAGGTATTTTGGATATTTTGTTAAAATGAGTGGATAGATCGAGAGGGGACAACTCAAGAATTTTAGTAATGTTATTTGACTTTTGTCGACAAGAAAAATGTAGAGCAAAAATTATTTAGATCACACGATAAAAAGAACTTCAATGCGAATTGGATTTATGCATCAGAGAACCTCTCGGCATTGATTATGTCAGTATTAGTATTTGGCAGAGAAGGGGACCATTTTCAAAATATGAATACATGGACTGAACTACAAATATGTTAACGTGAATGTTTGGTAAAAATAAAATCAATGTGCAATCTTTATATCTCTCTTGCCACATGCATGGGGGCATTCATTTTGGGCAAATTTAAGATTTGTTTTACTGATTCATATTTCTAATGTATTAGTCTCAAATTTGTCAATATGTACATACATAACGGTTCAGCAATATTATTCTATTACATCTTCTTATAACCATTTCATTCAATTGGAATTAGATGATGCAAAATGTTTGGGGGAAACAAAACAACTTAGGGGTGTTATTAGATTCTACTATAAAAGGAATTTTAATAATTTTAATTAAATCATAGAAAGTAAATAAATGAAAGAATTTAAATGACTATGAGAATGTAATCTATAATTTTTTTTGATAAGTTTTTTTTTTTCATAATCTTGTAAAGTCTCTCAAACAATCTTTATTTTGTTGATATTTTTCATGACTTTATTTTTGAAAAAAGTGTTTATACTTGATGTAAAAAAAATGTATACAATCATAAACCAATAACATGATAATTTAATTCGTTAACAGTTTGAGATTATTTTTGAGGAATTCCTCAAAATACCATCATTTTGGTTTTTTTCCAAAAATACCACTAAAATCAAATTATTGTTCAATGGTATGGAATTTTAAATCTTTGGTTTGGGTTGATTATTTGCAATTTAGGGTATAGTATTTAGGGGGTATGGTGTAATGTTTAGAATTTAAAATTTAGAGTTTGAAAATTTAAAATTTAATTCAAGTTTTGTGATATTTTTGTCCTAAAAACAAAAATGATGGTATTTTAGAGAATGACCCTTTATTTTTTAGTTGAATAACACACAATTCTTCAAGATTTTATAAAATTCTAAATCCGATAACTCGATATTTATGAAGATGTTAGATGAGTGTTTAAAAATTAATAACTAATAACACCAAACTTTAATAGAGTTTAATTAAATCTTGATTGAATAGTAATAAACTCTATATAACATTTAAAATCATAAAAACACTATTTCAATGACAAACCAATAACATCAAATTTGGACTATACACAAAATACATTAAGTGCTGCATACCCTACAAGACGGGCTAAGTTTGTCTTCCATACTCATATTGTTATCACCATTTTTGGGAATTACTGTTTATGATCTTTTTTTATAGATATTTTTCATACATAACTAATTTTGTATTTCATATTGTACTTGCTAAAGATGGTGAGTACACACTTTTATCCATCTTTCATCAATTCGGCTGGTCATCTTTACAAGATTTGAATAGTTAGTAAGAAAAATTAAATAATGTTTCTCATCACTAAGAGCATGTTTACCAGCGTTTTCTAAAAGGTATCCTAAACAAAATAAATTTTTTTAAAAAAAAAGAGAGAAAGAAGCTGTACTAAAAAGAGAACCTTTAGAAGCGGTACTAAAAACGGTAAAATGATATTCAGCTACACAAAATATCCGTCGACACATGGCCACACATGCAAACAATATAATTGTCTCGTTAATTACATGAATCTATTTTCATTACATAAGAACATACATAAACAAACATAAGTTACGTATACAGCACCAGAGAGTAAATTTTTGTCATTAAAACACGCTGATTTTGGTCCACGATCAATGTTAATAAAATTTACGTGAAAAAAACTTTATAAGATTAATGAAATTTACACTTTGTGCTATATACTCACTCCGTGAGATATATTATTGTTTGGTTTATACAAACGTGAATAGAGGGTTTAATTTGAATTAAGAAAAAAGAAAATGTTGAAGATAATAATAGATACGTACTTCTATATAAGTGAAAGAAAGAGAGCATCACATAAAATATATGTCCCCTAATAAGTATAACAAGAGAGTATACAATAGTACTTTTCTTATGATTGTACGCTGAATGAGCTATAGGGACTCAAGTAAGATTGAGGAGAAGTGGTACGTGAAGAGATCCCATTGGTTCAACACTGTGCAAACAAAGAAATGGGGAGGATGACTTGGTTCGACGATGAGGGGATGAAGAAAGGAGAGTGGACGGATGAGGAAGACAGGAAGCTCGCCGCGTACGTCAAAGAACACGGTTCCGGCGACTGGGGTTCGTTGGCTAAGAAAGCCGGTACTCTCTACTTACACCATGACTCTAAGATGTTCCAAGTTTCTGTCGTATAGACTAGAAAGGAAAGAAAAAATGAGTAATGTTTATTTTGACTTTCTCGATTTATTCACAGGTCTACAAAGATGTGGAAGGAGTTGTAGATTAAGGTGGCTTAATTATTTGAGCCCTGATATCAAAAAAGGCAAGTTCTCTCCTCATGAGGAACAACAAATCTTCAAGTTCCATGCTCTTATTGGAAACAGGTAAAATTAGTTTGTGGCTATAATGTAAATCATACATATGCATAGCTTTATACTAATAATGTTACATATATAATAATCATAAGGTGGGCAGTAATAGCTAAGCATATTCCGAACTGAACAGACCATGACATCAAGAACTATTGGAACTCGCGTCTTAAGAAAAGACTCGTTAAAGAAAGAAACAAACCAGCGACGACTCATGAGCCAGCAGCTATCATCACCGTCGAAGCCACCTCCACCTCAACTACGTCGCGTTCTCCGACACCTAGCACTACTACTACTTCTTCTTCTTCATCTTCTTTTTGCTCCACTGGCTCTGCACGTCTCCTTAACAAGCTTGCTACTGGTATCGCCTCGAGAAAATACAGACTCGACAAGATCAAGATGGTGATATTACAACCGAGAAAAGCAAGTGGTAAAGAGAAGATGTTGATAACCATGGAAGAGGAGGATTTGATTGCTTGTTTCATGGACATTGATGAGAGGCTGATGAGTACGACGCCGTTTTTTGAGGACCAGCTTAGTGGCTTTTGATGACTGCTCGATAGTTTGACACTAGTATCCCAAAGTAACACCAGACGAATTTGCGCAATTATTTATCAAAGGTTTCATATGATAACATGCGGACAATTGTTGGAGAAGCTAAGTATGATTCACGACGATTCCAATAGTAAAAAAATAAGCATGTAAATATACATTTTCATTACTTTTAGAACCTTAATGTATTTTCTCGTGATAGTCCTGTAAGTTACCATTTAAAGCCTAAAAGTAGTAGAAAAATGTTGTTCTCATTTTTTGTATGATTTTTTTTTTCTCATTTTTCTTTTGTTTTTTGTTTTACATCAAAACTCCATATATCAAGTTATCGGAAAATAACATGTAAAATTTTATTCAACCATTACATGTTTTTTGAATCTCGAATAGAAATGGTTTTAGAAGCTAACCATCGAAAAAACTTACTTTATAAAGTGAATGGTTTACCAACTATTTTTATATCACTTATTGTAATTTTTTAAATGAATGGTCCGTAATTTTCATAGTGTCCAAGAAAAACTAGGTGAAAATCTCTAGCCAAATAGAACGATTAGCGTTTTGCAGGGAATCGATCCCTGGCCTAAACCAACATGTCAACTCTTTTTCTCAAGTGGATCACTAAACCAATACCACTTGGTTATACTGTGTATGATAAATTGGTCAGATACCTTCTCGTGGTCAGTGAGATACCTTATGATGGTTAGACAGAAGGTGAAAGAACCCAAAGTGGATAATGAGGTAGGCTATGCTTATGCAAAGATTGAAAAATTGTGTGAGATTGAAAATTTTATATATTCTGATGCCTAACGTTGCTTACCTTCAAAAATTTTGGTGACCGCTTGTATGATAAGCTATGTATGAGGCTGCAAAGATAATTAATGCATTCATATCGAATTGGGCCAACTTAGCTGTCACATTTGTGAAGTTGCAACAGTTCCAAGGAATTTGGACCCAATGTATTATTCGAATTGAAACTCAAAACAAAAGAGTTGGTTTAGAATTAACCAAAGAAACACAACAACAGGTCTAACAAACTATTTGGATTTTTGTCTCATATTTTGATTTTCCATCATCTAGTTTATAATATTCACATTATTACAACCAGCTACGAGAGAAAGTTGATTAAAAAAACTAAAGAAGAAACACAAAACTCAACCACTGAGTGGTGAATATGAGCTTTTGTCTCTGTAGTACTCCAAGCTTGAGCTTCCTGCCATTCCTTTATTAGAATATAAACCAATATTTCATATTAATTAGAAAAAGAAATTTTTAATATATAAGTCAAGTCTAACTCCAGTTAGTACGAAACATTTTGGGAAGAAGTCCAACAAATCCGTGTTGGCTTGAGTTATGAGCCTAAAGCGGACAATATCATACTAATCCGTGCTGGCTTGAGTTATGAGCCTAAAGCGGACAATATCATACTGATGGAAAATTGAATTAGACTTGAGATCCCAAAATCCTTGACATCTCTTATGGCTTTCAACATTTTTTCTTTTTCAGAAAACACATTGATTTCTTGACAGCAAAATCCAGGGATATTAAAAAAGGATAAAGAACTTAATTATCTCCGACTAAATTACCGTTATACATGGGAAAACGGTCTAAATCAATTCTGACAATTTCTTGGATGCCTCTTTCATTTATACACTGATTTCAATAGGTCGTTTACTAGTTTCTTACCTTAACTGAGAGTATATTCAACCCGAATTTTGCGATTTGCTACTTTATCTTCTTCTCCATTGTTGACATTGGTTGTCGGTTGACTAAAACTGTCAAAGTCAATACTGATTTTTGTCAAATATTTGTAAATTTGAGTATGAAACGATAATCCATTGAAATTCGGGTATGAAAAGACGGTAAACTGTTCGGGTTGATTTTGGTCGTTTTTCCACGTATTCATAAAGAAGTCAACAATCTGGACAGAACACAATTTTACTCAGAAGAACCTTAGAGAAAACTATTTTGTAATAATCGAGCAAAAACAAATTTCTTGAACGACTTGCAATACACGAGAGCCAAGAATTCCCTTGGTAGTTGCTACCATGATGTTAATATAAATATTGTCTTATTTTTCTTTGATCAAAATAGTTATATATAAAATGCTGGCAAAAATGTATTTATTTTTAACGTGATGAAAAATACTTGGAACTAAACAACATGAGGAACTTTGGACAAAGACTCTCGTATCTTCTCTTCGCTGAATGATAAATCTATCAATTCGCCTTGTAAATATTTGTCGTAAGAGGTAAGGTCGAAGTGGCCATGTCCACACATAGCCATTAGTATCACTTTTGCTTCTCCGGTTTCTTTGCATCGGAGAGCTTCTCTTATGGTTGCGGCAATGGCATGAGTCGGTTCGGGCGCGGGTATTATACCTTCTGTTCTTGCAAACTGAATAGCACCTGCAAGATAATTAAGTTGATATTAAATTCCAATGCAAATACAAAATGTAAAGTAAACTAAAAGCTAATTGAGGTGTTGGTGAGATTAGGCGAAGAACCACCTTGGAAACACTCTATTTGAGGAATTGATATTGCTTCTATGAAACCTTGTTCATAAACATGAGAAATCAAGGGTGCCATCCCATGGTACCGCAGTCCACCTTTCAGAAAAAACATAGATAAACACAACAGATTAGTCGAAAGGAAAACCAGGAAATCAAGAATCAAGAAACAAGAATTCAAGAACTCAAGAAATCAAGAATCAAGAAACAAGAATCAAGAATCAAGAAAAAAGAAGCAAGAACTCAAGAAATCAAGAATCAAGAACCAAGAACCAAGAATTCAAGAAATCAAGACACAAGAAACAAGAAACAAGAAGCAAGATGTCTGAGAAGCCTTGAAGTTTGTGTCTCTTGGGTTTGAAACTTACTTATTGGCAATATATAAGAAAAACAAAACGAAAAAAAAAAAAGAGGAAACCAAGAAATCAAGTATCCAAAGGCCACAAAACTCTTCACATTTAGGTGTGGTTAATTAAGATCTTGAGGGTAAAGCTTAGTTAATTTACCTGCGTGGATAGGATCAGGAATGAAGTCATGTCCTAAAGTATGCATCTTCATCAAAGGAGTTAGTCCAGCCGTATCGCCGAAATCATAAGCGTAAACCCCTTTGGTCAAGGAAGGACAAGCCGAAGGCTCAACCGCTCTTATAACAGGATTCATCTTGCCTTTGAGTTTCTCCCGGATAAAAGGAAAACTCAAACCAGCAAAATTCGATCCTCCACCAGTACACCCGATGATTATATCAGGTGTTTCACCAAAATTCTCCATTTGTTGAATGCATTCTTCTCCAATAATTGTTTGGTGTAACAGCACATGGTTCAGTACACTCCCTAGACAGTATTTTGTATCCTCGTTTCTCGCAGCAACTTCAACAGCTTCTGAAATCGCAATGCCTAAACTTCCCGGACTTGATGGATCTAATTCGAGAATTCTTCTACCCGCCTCAGTGAGATCAGATGGTGATGGATGAACCTTTGCTCCCCAAGTTTGCATCATTAATCGGCGATATGGCTTTTGGTGATACGAGTTGGCAACTTGCCATACCTATAAATGATGGAATAGTATAAAAGAAACAGAGAAATTGTCAAACAGAGCAATTATCAAGATCTTACTGGAAGAATCTTATCTCTAAATGCTTACTTCACAGTCAAGGCCAAACAGACTAGAAGCAAATGCTAAAGAACTTCCCCATTGGCCAGCGCCGGTTTCTGTCACAACGTTCTTGACGCCTTCTTTCGCATTGTAATAAGCTTGCGGAACTGCTGTGTTGGGTTTGTGAGAACCAGCTGGGCTACCACCTTCATACTTGAAGTAAATCCTTGCAGGTGTTTGAAGAAGCTTCTCCAATCTCTTTGCTCTAAAACCAAACCAAGAACAAGAAATTCATATGGACTAACCAAGATACTTCAGCCAAGATAATAGATTTGAGACTCTGGATTAAAAAGAACCATTCAGCTAAGCAAGACAGCCCAATGATCTTAAGACCATTAAATGCTATTTCTCCTAGTTCTAAACACAACCGTTTGAAAATTAAAAAACCATTGAGAAATGAGGAAATCAAGAAATCAAGAATCATTAAACTAAGCAAGATGCTTTCAACTCTCCCAAAGATCCAAGGCTCCAACACAACACAATGATCTTAAGACCCTAATACTATTTCTCCTAGTCCTAAAATACAAACGTAAATAGACAAAAAGCCTTGTACTATTCCAAAGAAAGAGAACCTGATTAAAGGAGTTGGGCGCCAAAGCTTATAGATTTCAAGAACTTCCTCAGGGATATCAATAAACCTCTCTTGAGTTGCTTCTTGTTTAATTAACTCATTAGGGAAGAGATGAGCCAAATCTTCCGGTTTGATCGGTTCAAAAGTCTTTGGATGCAACGGTGGAGGAGGCTTGACTGAAAGATCAGCAACAAGATTATACCATTGTTTTGGAATCTCAACGACTGATTTGTTGTTATCAGATCTCAAAGCTGCTCTAGCTCTTAAGCTAAATCCCTTTGAAACCCTTGTTTCTTGATTCAATCCTTGACAATCACCTAATCAAATAATAAAACAATCTCAAGAACACATCAAACATGGAACATTCAATAAAAAGAAACAAGATCATAAGTGAACTTACCAGTAAAGAAAACTTTAGCTGATGAGACTGATTTGGTGAATGAGTTTGGAGGCAAAAGCAATTGAGAGGCCATTTCTTATGTTATCTTTTTTATCAGTTTCAAAGATATGAATTTAAGGGTTTTTTGAGATGTTATCAAAGATAATATAGTTTAAAGCTTTGAAGACTATAGAGTGACAGAGAGAGATCGGTGTAGCATTTACAATAGTATAGTCCAAGGAAAGACTTCTCGGCACCCAACGTGACATCTAACCATTTTAATTCAATTTTGTTTTGTCTTTCTTTCTTACTTCTTTTTTTTTTTTTTTTTGGTTTTATTGGACCACTTCGATTTAATTACGTTTTTAATTATTTTTTTGGCAAATCACTATTGCATGCTTTCTAGTTTCTACATAAACAAATTAGGAATTATCACATTTAACATGAGAAAGGGAAAAAATACACTTTTAAATCTAAATGAAATTGGTAATTTATTCAATTTCATGTTCCTTACACAAAAACAAAGTATGTAACATGACTTTATTTATAACCATGTGCTTAAGGAGGCAAGAGTTTGACTTCTTTTTGATTATTTTCTTGTATTGAATTATTGTAGTTAAAGCATTATCTCCACTGTCTCAAGCTCTATATTGTACCAAAAAAAACTTTATTTATTAGGTAAATTCTAATAAATGCATGGACTAACCTTACATTATTAAAAAAAAAAAAAAAAGATATTACCTCCATTTCGTTAAAACAAACATTATTTTGACACATTTCATACAAATTACAAAAAAAACCCTTAAATTATACAACATACCTTTATTTAATACTAATGATTAATGACTTAAACATACGTACAAAAACATAATTTTGGATGTAATGGTAAAGTAGAATATGATAAAATCTTACTTTGTAAATATACAACAACATGAAAAAACAATAAAATTGTCGAGGACCATGCCAATTACTCATCAACCAACTACTCAGTTTCTAGTTTCTACATAAGTACAATTATCGAAGTATCCTTTTACCAAACAATATCTTCCGGTCTATAAACAAACACATGAACTTTATAAAAACATCACATTTCAGTTCACATCTAGCTACTCTATACTTCAATGACATTGAGATTTTGACTAAACATAAAAGTCTATTTGCAATAATTTGCTAACCTTGCTTACATATTGAATCTGTTTAGCCAATTTTAGTAATGTACCTACACGCCTACTTATTCAAATTGTCTGATTTTAGTAATGTAATAAAACTGTACTTAGTTCTACCACCTATTTTTAAGTTGCCTCTTTAAAATTTCTTCAGTACTTTAACACTCCACAAAGAAACTCTTACAAACCTCTACGATTTGCTTACAATCTTGGTACATTCAGACACAACGAAATGTGTCAAGAAATAACTAATCTTTGTGTTCTACAGTTTATCAAATACCATTTTGATGTTGTCTTTTCTGCCAAAAAAGTTGCACATACGTAAACAATAAATCTGTTATACATTTATAAACAAGTGTACACGGCAAACTAGGTTGACGGGAGTTGAGCCAACCATGGGAGGAGACGCTCATGGACAAGATCGGGACGATCATCTTGAGGGCAATGTCCAACGCCTTGTAGAACATAGAGGTTGAAGTTAGGTAACTGATCAGGAAGAGAAGTGAAGTATTTTGCTACAGGACCGTCGAGAGGGGTTAGTCCATCTTGGTCTCCCCATAAGACAAGAACCGGTTTGGATATTTCCGGAATCAGGTTAATCGGGTTAGGTCCAGGCGGACCTGTTAAGATTGAAACAAATGCATCTAGCGCTCCTTCGGTATTTGCTGGTCCAGCAATGATCTGACATAACATTTTCACATATAAGTAAACTTTCATTGCTTCTTTGTCATTGAGAGTGAGCAATAGGAGAACAAATACCTCTACAAGGGTATCATCTACATTGTCCTTGTTCCCATAAACATTTGTCAAGATGTTCTTGAGATTTTCCCTGCGTTAGAGCTCTCAATTAGATCCTTTCAAAGTCAAGAAAAAAAGACATATTTGTAACTCGGTAATGAAGTGAAGTATTATGACATACTTGTCTTTAACGCGATTGAAGAGTGCAGAAGCAATTCCTCTTTGCTTAAGTAAAAAGTCGATAAGCAAGAGTAAAGGCATCAGCAGCTTGATTCTCCAGTCATCAAACACAGCTTTATTGTTCATACCACCAGCACAGTTCAATAGAACAAGACCTTTCACCAGATCTTGTTGTGATTCTGTTTTTGTTTTCCCATAATGTCACACACACTCAAGTCTCAGTATAACACACAAACCATAGATGCATCACAAAGCCTAACCAAATTCTATCTCTTGTGAGAGTTCAAAAACACAGAACTTAAAGACTCATGCCAGTGATGTCTTTAACTCAAACACAAGCTCTTGTACCTGAGGCAGCGATGACACAAGCAAGGCTTCCAACAGAGTTACCAATCAAAATCGTTGGTTTCTGAACCACTTCTTCCAAGAAGTTAAGTATCAACTGCAACAAAATAAAATCAATAAACCAAACAAAAACCAAAAACACTTCTTTGAATGTCAAGAGTATGTCACAAGGTAGGTTATATATATACTTCAGCCCATGACTCCATTGTATAGCTAAAACCAGGTGGCTTGTCTGAAGCACCAAACCCAAGTAGATCAATCGCATACACTGTATGGTTTTTAGACAGAGCATTTATGTTCCTGAAAAGACAATAAAGTTTTGATTTTTTTTTTCTTGTAAGAGACAATGCATATACATACACAAAGATCTCTTAGTTTGATACCTTCGCCAATGAGGAATCGAAGCACCAAACCCATGAACCAAAAGAACAGTTTGACTCGCCGGAGTAACTTCCTCCGGCGAATCTTTAACAAAGTAGTTAACGGAATATTCTCCTTTCCATTTCCATTTCTTGCTTCTCTCTCCTATCTCTACCAACTCTACTGCTTCCACTACTCCTCCGCTTGAAACCGCCGAGCTTGAAGACGCAGTGGCTTTAATACAGACGCGATCTCTCCGGAGGCTAATCCGTCGTAAGGTTACCGTAGAAGTCGTCGCCGTCCGAGATACCACCGTTGACGGCGGCGATAACCCCGTCCATGTTAGAGCTCTCATCGTTTATATCTCTCTGAACTCTCTCTCTCTGTTTGGTTTCTTCAGTTATCGTTTCTAGAGAGAGATTAATCTTACGTGGCTCTCTTTCTTCCAATCAAAAGATTATTTCCGGTTTAGGTAATTTCGGTATAAACCGGTTAAACAGGTGATTTGATTAAACCGAGTGGTTCAGCTTTGGAGTTTGAGATGATTGGGACGGTGGAGGAGATGACCGTGAGAATCAATAACAGCCACTCGCTGGGTTTAAAGAATTAACGGAAAGTCCACGTGGCATTTTATATATGGTTTACGAAGATTACAGAGGATATTGGGCAAATGTATTTTTATTTATTCGTTCTTTTTAACAAAATTTTATATAAATTTAAAAAAATTTAGACTGGTTGAAAAAGAAATCGAAAATTTCAGTTTATTTCTCTGGATCAATTACGAATAAAAGACTTAATTTGATGGTTTTAAGGTTTTAATAGGCTTTGTTATTTTGTCAAAAAAACTTTCAAAATTATATACTTTTCATATATATACAAAAACACAAATGTACTTGGATTTATTAAGTTTCAGTCTTTTTTAAGATATATTTTTTTTTATGAAGTATGTGTTTTACGAAAAAAAATTCTCAAATGTTTTGTTTTTAAATTTGGAAAATGGTAACTTCAAAAAGATGTTGAGGAAATGGTAAATATGAAAAATAATTGGGCAAAATTGGCTTTTTAGACAATAATCTTTTAATTCTCTCACTATATATAAAAAAAAGTTAACATCTCCTCCATTATCCTCGATGTAATTTCTTTTCTAAATTTTCCTATGTCAAAAGTTTTGGTTAATCAAAATCGGTTCAAAAATAATCAACAAAAACATTAACTTTCTCAATTTATGAAATGTTTAACTTATGAATATATCACTAGATTACAATCTGTGCTATAGCACGAATTGAATTTGATATTTTAGAATAAAGTTTTGTTATATATTATAGACGTAAGTTAAAATACTTTTTTCAGACCCTTATATGTAATATCAAAATGAATATATTTTTTATATATAATACCCAGTTATAGGAAATTTTAGAATAAAAGTAATATTATTTTAGAATAAAGTTATTGTTATATATTATAGTCATCAGAATCCCACGGAAGGAACACAACACACTATCAAAATTAAAACAAAACCGTTAAACTCCTATCATAAAAAAAAAGTTATATCATTAAACGAGTAAGCGAGTTTGTAGTAGAAATGTGGAAAACGCGGCTGAAAATGTAAAAACCAAAATTGATATGGATCCATGGGAGGGATCGGATGGTTCTTAAGCGGAAACATGATCTTTTCTCTATTCATAAGAGTAGAAAAATGAAATGAAAAAACAAACAAAATCAGACAAAGAGCAATGTTCGTTCATTAATAGAAAGATTGGAAAACGGCGTTAATCGAGGAATTTTCAGAGTAATCGATTAGAAAACGAAGAGAAATTTCATTATTTCGAATATCAGACTTATTTAATTCAGTTGATCAAATTATAAACCATATAAAAGTTAATAATTTTTCATATTTGAAAAGGAATATATTTGAAAATGGATAGAAAATGGGGTATTTTTTAAAAGGGTATACCAAAAGGAGTATTTCTCAAAAATTCTCATTAATAATAAGGAGATTGATAAAATAGGATAAAATTCTTTATTTGATAAATATTAGTCAAAGATCATAAATAAATTATAAAAATCATATAAATAATATGTTGTTATACTATTATTATTTTTTTCTTTTTTTGCAAGGATTTGTAACAATTTATCATAATCTTTTTCTTTGTTGTTTTGTTGATTTTTGGAATCAATTATCATCAGAAAATCAAAATTTATATATTAAAAAAAAAAAAAAAAAAAAAAGACAAACCAAATGGTCAATTCTTGAGTTGTACTTGTGACTTGTGAGCTACTAGCTTGTGAGTCAGTAATGTTCAAGAATAAAACTATCCTTGTGTGTCAATTTGATAAAAATATCCAAAAATATTGTCTTTGGGTGGCTTTAGGTTCTGTTCCTAAACGTAATTTTCACAAAGACACTGCTTAGTTACACGAACCCTCACAATTTTTCTAATCCTCTGCAACCACAAAACTTCAATCTTTAAAAAGATAGGATCAGGTTCTGAGTTCAACAAAGGTAAAGCTTCTTACTGTTTGTCTCTTTCGACTTCGTTAGTTGAAAAGTCTAAAGGAAACGGTGAGGAAGAAGACAATTTTTCACTTCAAAGAGTTGGTTTTGATATTGATACTTGTTTAGCTGTTGGGTTCTTGAAAAAGTTATGCCCTTTAGTTGTTTGATTAAATGCCCCAATGAGATTATCTTGAATCTGATCTCTGTCTGTTCTGTTTCGGTGGTGAATTGGTTTTTCAATCCCAAATAGGTTCTGTGATTATCTTAAGCCTAACCCAAATTTTCGATTTTTCGAACTTGTTAGTTAGGTTCAACTCTAAAGTTTGTGTTTTTTTGTCAAAATTGTTCACATGAAGAGATGTATGATGACATGTTGCTCTGAAATGGACAGGACTTGAAAGATGGCAATGTTTCCTCTTCACCATGAAGTCCCCTGTAAAGGAGAAGTACTGTTTGAACTAAATGGTTTAAGACGTTTTTCGTCTGGTGGTAGTAGTAATGGTTTGAAACATAGAACAATAGCTGAAGCAACCACGCTTGGCAGGGATTGTAGGATGAAGAGTTGTAAAAAACCAATCCCGTTTTCCAATTCACTTAGAGGAAAATTATGTTTGGTTAGGGCGTCATCAGAGAGCAAGGTTGCCAAAAAGAGGATTCAATTGTTGGATTCTTACTTTGGGAAGCTTCAAAACGAGGATGAGAAGCCTTCTGTTTCAACGGGAGATGATATTGATAAGAAAGTCGAACTCAATGTGGATGAAGAGTTGGATTTGTTGAGTGTTTATCTTGGCAAACTCCAGAAAGGTATAATAAGATATTCTTTATTTTAGTGTCTTGTTTCTTGATCTTTCTGGTGTTCCTTTTTGTTAATGCTTACTAATTTGAATCTCAGATGCAAAATCTAAAGGTTTAGTCCCGTCTACCTTGGACGTAGTCAAATCAGAAGGTGGTTCAGTAGCAAGCAAATTGAGGAAGACTGGTATGGAAAGCAATAATAATCCTTTTCAGCAGCTTGATGATGATGATCAGTCAGAAGATACATTGAACTTCTATGCTGTGTAAAAACTTCAAGTCACCTCTTGTTTGTCTTAGATGCAATGCCATGCGGGTTCTTCTTGATGCTTAAATATCTTCTGGTCTTGTTTTCATTAAAATTGCAGGAGCATATTAGCATCCATAAATGTCGGAGTGTGTCTGTTTGAAGCAGCAGCGCCAGTTAGGAATAACGACATGGGACTGCTATCACTCCCGTTGTTATATGGAGCAAAGATAAATGATCTAATCATGGCTGGAGAATGGTGGAGGCTGGTCACACCAATGTTTCTGGTACAAGACCAAAAAATTGGGTCTGTTCTTCCATTCTTTACTGTTTCAAAAACACACTTTATCAAAACAACTGGAGATTTTCAAAAAGCGGACAGCTTTATTTTCAAAGTTATAACTATATCTTGCTTTTCGCCTCATGCCGCTGCATTTTTTTTGTACCATATTTAGTACTCTTGATGACTTGATTTCATGTAATTTCCTCTGTTTGTCTCTGAGTCACTTTCATTTTACATCTGCAGCATTCTGGAATTCCTCATGTAGCCCTTAGCTCCTGGGCTCTGCTTACTTTTGGACCAAAAGTCTGCCGTGACTATGGACTATTCACATTTGGTCTCATTTACATTCTTGGAGGAGTCTCTGGTAATTTCATGAGCTTTCTGCATACACCAGATCCTACAGTTGGAGGAACTGTAAGTTAACTAGCTAGTTTGTCCCATGTGATGTTACCAAATTGCACTATCTGTTACTGTTCTTAATCGTCTTTGCATATATGGTTCGGTGCAGGGACCAGCATTTGCTCTAATAGGAGCTTGGCTTGTTGACCAAAATCAGAACAAGGAGATGATCAAAAGCGAAGAATATGAGGACTTGTTTCAGAAGGCCATTATTATGACAGGATTTGGTCTCATATTAAGCCATTTCGGTCCAATTGATGACTGGTAAGCTTTTAGCATCCATCAATATTTCTTCAGATAGTTGTTTCTTGTTCAGCATTTTTCGATCTTTGTTTTGATAAGTAGTATGATCAATGGATCATAAACAGGATTCATAGAATCCAAACCACTAAACTTGTTCTTTATTTAGTCGACTAAAGATCGACAACATAGACTAGAATTTCTTATCCAAAGAATCTCTAAACCAACTTAATCTCCCCACCATTTCTCCAACTCTCCTTTACAACCTTAAGCTCTGAACTCACCCCTAAGTAAGATTTTTTATATGAGCTGGCGAAGCTGCAGCACACTGAGGGCCTGAGGCTAGTAACTATATTCTTGCGCCAAACTTAAGCAAGAACATCTTATTACGGGTTGTATGTTTTGCTTCTAACATATGAGCTGTGACAGGACAAATCTGGGAGCACTTATAGCCGGGATTGTGTATGCATTCTTCACTTGTCCGGTGTTCCAACTAGGAAGAGGAAGTGAAAGACAAGAAGGGATTGTGACGGTTGGACCAGAGAAAGAGAAGAATGCTGATCCGTGTAAATCTTTTCTTGTTTTCACAATCTTCATCGCGGTTCTTGTGACTTCTGTGCTACTCCTTGGAGACGGACCACTGGACTTCCCAACGTATGATGATGTTGTCTATTCTCTCATTTAGTGTTATCGTCAAGAAATAAAAACTATATAAGGAGACATATGTGTGTGTGTGTTCTTTGGTAAACGAGGAGAGTTCTTTGGTTTGTGGTAAAGCAAATTGAGAAAACTTGTATATTGTGTTTCCTCTCACACTTTGGTTTTTTATACCTCCAAGTTTTGTTGGTTTCTCTTTCACTTGTAAAGATTATTAACTCTTTGAGACTCCACTCTTTTTGACCAAAACGGTTTATGACCACCGAGGTTTGAATCCGGAATTTCACCTTAATTGAAAGGAAATTTACAACCGCGGAAGTTTGAATCCGGAAATTTAGTCAGTGTGTTACAACGAATTTTTTTTTGTAAAAATGAATTTGTACATATTTAATTTTTGCTTTGAGACAAACAAAAAAACCAAAATTTGAATTAAAAAAAAATTTTCAACTACGGAGGTTTGAACAAGAAATTTCATATTTTCTTCTTATGGTATATATGCGTTAATAAAATAATAACCCAATATAAAAAATAAAAATAAAAATAAAAAAACTAAGCTGAAAGAAACTTCCTAAATTGTTTTCTCTGCTCACTCTTGGGAAAAAGGAAATTACCAATATCAAGGGACTAAACCGTAATTATAACATAACCCTATTCACCCGTATTAACGAAATGTAACTTGTGCACAACGGCTATAGTTATTTACTAATCACAATAATTAAACTCAAAATCAAGAAAAATGGAAAAAACACAAAAAGCCCTAACCCCTAATGTAAATATATATGGCAAGACCAAGGCACTCTGGTTTCTCAGTTTCGCTGAGTTTCTCTTATAATATATTCTTGGTCCTCACGTCTTTGTTCACTTTTCAGAACTTTTTGAGTTTTCCTTTCGATATATCACAATGACTATGTATCGGTGCGATGATGTTCATCTCACGGATTCAGGTAAAGATATGTGGTCGGATTTTTGTTTACTTGTGGATGTTGCGGTTATGGTTGAAGAAGAAGAAGAAGAACAACGTCGTCGTCTTCTTGCTAAGAAACGAGAAGAAGAAGAAGAGTCGTCCAAGAGGTTCTTCTATGTATTCCCGAGGAAATTTAGGTCATCTTTGGTGAAGAGAAGGTACACACAACAACAAAACCCTAATGGGGATTCAACGACGTCTACTTCATCGCTCACTGATTACGAGACGAGAAGAAACACTACACGAAACCCTAGTTTTGATGAGCGTATGGTGTATGATGCAGAAGTACGTGCAAAGAAGGGGAAATCTAAGATTGTGTGTGAAGATTATGACTATGGAGAGAGTGATGTGGAGAAGAGACTCTTTGAGAAGAACATGAAGAGGTTTGTAAGAAACCTACGACGAAACTTTGGTAATAATCTTGATGGGTCTTGTTCGACGTCTTCCTCGTTCTTGAATCTTCGTTTTTATGAGCCTTCGTTACTCCTAGGTTACAACACGACTAATGAGACGAAAGACCTACCAAACCCTTGTTATCAATCTTCGTCTCCATCTTCATGTGTAACGGAGAACACAAGTCGCAAGAGGCGTGCCGTGCAAGAGAGGAAGAGTGGTAAATTCAAGAAAGCAAAGGTTGCTTTTTCCCCAAGGAGGATGGATACAGAGGCACCAGATTGGATTTTTCAGATGATGAGAAGAATGAAAGCTGATGACGAAAGGCCGATGCTGATCTTTGAAAGAGGTCTAACCGCTAGTGATGTGACATCAGGCCAGAGCCGTCTCTTAATCCCGTTCCAGCAGCTAATCAGAAATGACTTCTTGACGCCAGGGGAGAGACGAGCCATGGAGAAAGATGAAAACAACGAAATCGAAGACGAGAATATCGGTGTGGGAACGATTCTTGTGAACCAAAGATGTGAAAAGTGGGATTTACGTTTCAAGATATGGGCGATGGAGAAGGACACTGGTCATGGAACCTTGAATTATGCTTTGAACTGGGGGTGGAACGATGTCGTCAAGGGTAACCACTTAAAAGCCAAGGACAAGATCAGGCTTTGGACTTTCAGGTGGCGTGGAGTACTCTGCTTTTCCCTTGAGAGATACTAAGTTCTTTCTCTGGTCTCTTTTGCTATATGATCTACTGATCACAATGTTAATGTCTCATCTAAAGCTTACCTTAGTCTGCACAGCCATCAAACATGAGGTTATGGTCTAGTAAATTCTACTATTATTAGTATAACTTGTCTGACTCCTCTGTTGTCTCACATCTTATACCATTGTTTGAAGTTAAATTCTTTGTCATGAATAAGGTTTCTAGTTTTGTCTACTTTAGTTATTGCATTGATCAAGTAGTTTTGGTTTCTTGTAATATTATCCCGAATTGCTCGATACAATACAGTATCAGTGTTTGTTGTCTGCTCAGTGAGAACCAAAATAAGAAAATTGCAGTAATTGAAAAAAGCAAGTTTTGATTTCATTAAATGGAGAACATGAGCTTTTAAAGGAACCTAAGGAGGAAACAATCGCAAGTAGAGTTTTTCAAATTGTTTTCCAAACAAACAAACAACAATAAAAACTGTGTCCTTATAAGAATCCTGAGCTATCTCTCACTCAGATTATCACATGAAAGTTTCTACTTTTATAAAGTGACTTCCACTTCTTCGGGTTTACTCAGCGCCATCAGGCTTTGATGCTGCCTCCTTGATCTCATCTCCTGCTTCGTCCTAATGATCAGAAAGAAACAATTATGTCAGTTACAGAACTAAGAAGCACTTAAGAATTACATTGCCATCTAAAGTGCCTAAGTTGAAGTTGTTTTAAGGAAAATAGTGAACAATGATCAATGTAGATATTGTGTTGATGCTTACTGTCATATCTGAAGTCCAGAGAGTGAGATTGTCTCTAAGAAGCTGCATAATAAGTGTACTGTCCTTGTATGATTCCTCACCCAAGGTATCCAATTCAGCGATAGCATCATCAAATGCCTGCACAATCCCAAAAGAGATCATATAGTGAGATTATATTTAACAATTTCACATGAAGAAGTGAAATCAGGAGTACACAAACCTGCTTTGCAAGGCTGCAAGCACGATCAGGCGAGTTCAGGATTTCGTAGTAAAACACAGAGAAGTTGAGGGCAAGACCAAGCCTTATTGGGTGAGTGGGAGCTAACTCTGCAGTGGCAATGTCCTGCATTATTACAAAAGATGTAACAACACAAACAAATAAATCAATCAATCATAGCCCAACGGAAAATAACAGTCAAACATGTTGAAAGCAAGTAAAGAATCACTAACCGAAGCAGACTTGTAAGCAACCAAAGTGCTTTCAGCAGCTTCTTTCCTCTCAGCACCAGCCTTAAACTCAGCAAGATACCTGTGGTAATCTCCCTTCATTTTAAGGTAAAACACTTTGGATTCAGCTGGTGAAGCAGATGGAATAAGATGAGCTTCAAGAACATTCAAGATCCCATCACAGATTTTGCTAAGCTCAGTTTCAATCTTTCCCCTGTAATCCTTGATAATGGCAACATGATCTTCATTCCCTTTGCTCTCTTCTTTCTGCTCAATCGAAGAAATGATTCTCCATGAAGCTCTTCTTGCTCCAATCACGTTCTTGTAAGCAACAGAGAGAAGATTCCTCTCTTCCACTGAGAGTTCTTCAACATCCACAGTTTTTGCAACTTTCTCCATGAATTCAACCATTTCTTCGTAACGCTCAGCTTGTTCAGCTAATTTCGCCATGTAAACATTCTCTTCCCTTGTTGATTCAGTCGACATCTTCGAATTATCAATCTAAAACAAATCCTACAAAATCAGAAACAATTGAATCAAACCAGAACTTCAATTAACATCTAAACACTCATTAACTTAACCAAGTTCTTACCCGAATAAATCTAAGATTCAAGAAGTAAAACCAAGAAAAGCAGAAACAACCTAACACAGTAACCCAAATTCACATCTACACACTCATCCACTTCATGAACGCTCTTCATAGATCAAGAATCTAAAGCAAATACCAAATAAACCAGAAAAAAAAAAACTAAACGAAACAAGGACCTAAATTAACATATACACACACTCATCCTCATTATTAAGCTCTTCACAGATTAAGAACATAGAGCAAATTCTAAAGGCATAAACAATGTAATCAAACCAGAATCCAAATCTAGAACAAATCCGATAAAGCAAAATACAAAAACAATAGAATCAAAACAATAACCCAAATCAACATCAACACACTCATCTACTTAACCACGTTCTTCATAGATCAAGAACACACTGAAACTTCATCGATTCCGAATCTAGATCAAATCCTTCAACGCAAAAACTCAATTGAATGAAACTAGAACCAGAATTAAGATCTACAGATTACAAATCTAGTGCAAATCGTTCGAAATCCGAAACTACTGAATCAAAACCAAAACCCAAAACACTAATCGGATTGAGTACGTACACTGAATCAGTGAAAACTCAACGAAACGATCAGATCGAAATCTAGAATCATCAGATCTACACAAACAAAGAACAAGAACGAAACGAAGATCAGAGAGCGAGAGAGAGATCTACCTTTTTTTGTTGCGATTGAAGATCTGATTCGAAATGCTTCAAGTGGTTTCAAAAATTGGAATAAGGAAGAGACTGAATCTGATACAATCGAAAATGGAATAATAAATAAAACTGTTTTCGAGGCGTAGAGTTAAGAGCTCCAGTGAGAGACTGACAAGTGTCGGATGCTGAAGATGACTGATTCGATGAATCTGACACGTGTTTAGCCATGTTAGTGGTAAGATCTGTTTTATTGAACTCATATATATATATGGGCCAATGGGCCTAATGGGTATTACTATTTTGAAACAGCGACTCTTCTTCTTCTCTCACTTTTAGTTTCACTTCTCAGTTCTCTACATAACTACGTTTTTTTCTTTCACATAACTACGTTTAAATCCCCATAACGAATTTTTTTAAACTAAAATGTTTATATTGTATATTATATTTAGTAATTTTTTTTGTTTTATGTAGTATATAAGATTATATAATTGTATTTTCATTGTTAATTTTATGATTTAACCATTGAAATCATACATTACAGTTTAACTAACACTTTTCTATAGTAAAATAGCTAATTTTTTCTTTGCAATCAAAATTAAAATTCAAAATAAGGATTCCGGGTTCAAAGCCTCGCAGAATAAATCTTTTGCTGAAATTTTGTTTTAACAAACAGTTCGTTGTAGCACAATAGCTAAACTTACTTTGAAATCAAAATGTCACTCTAAAATCAGAATATTGGGTTCAAAGCCCGGCAGCGGGAATATTTTTCTGAAATTGTTTTATTGTTTAAACAAAGAAATTAAATTAATATATATATTTGATATAAATTCATTGTTTTACAAACATTCCGCTGTAGCACAATAGGTAATTTTCTCTTTGAAAAATCCAGTTCAAAGTTGGGTAGCAGGTGTTCAAAAAAAAAAAAGTTGGGTAGCTGAAGTTTTGTTTTAGGGGGGTGTATTGAACTGCATATTGTAGGAGATTTTAAAGTATTCTTAAAATTCCTTGTTATTCAATTGGTCATTTTAAAAACTCTTATGAAATCATATGTTATTGAATCTGAAATTTATAGAAAACTAGTGAAAAGATTCTACAATCTACACTCAAATCTCTCAAAATTCTAAAATATTAAAATCTCACCAAATCTCCTAAAATATGCAGTTCAATACACCCCCCCTTAATGTTTGAAAAAATATTAAATTAATGTATATATCTAATATAAATTCATACTTTAATAAACAGTTTGTTGTAGTACAATGCTAAATTTCTCTTTGAACTCAAAATTTTGCTCATAATTCAGAATTTTGGGTTCAAAACCCGGTAGTGGAAATCTTTTGTTGAAATTTTGTTTTAATCTACTCTGAATTCATAGTTTAACAAACAGTCCGCTGTAGCACAATGGCTAAATTTCTCTTTGAAATCAAAATTTCACATTGAAAACAGAATTTCGGGTTCAAAATGGTTAAATTTCTCTTTGAAATCAAAATTTCATATTGAAAACAGAATACCGGGTTCAAAGTGCGGCAGCGGATATCTTTTGCTGAAATTTTGTACTTTTTTTTTTTTTGGTTATAGTTTTGTTTTCCGTTTCACAAAGAAACCAAAAACTCGACTTCTAACCTCAAGAGAGAATATAAAGTTTCTTATCTTTGGTTCTAATATAACAAATCGATTGCTGCGGAAGTAATGATTTATTGCGATCAAATCCCTTTCTAAATTCCCCAAACACTGTTTTTTCCATCAAGATCATGTCCTCCAAAATCATTGTGTTGTGAATGTGCTAAATCGAGAGGAATCACTATCTAAATTCAGATGAGTCCCTGTAGCACCAAAATTTCGTAATAATGGTGCAGCGGAGACCAAAAGAGAAGATTCAATGCCTTCTAGGAAAATGCAAAGAGAGGAACATCTTCAAACCAGATAAACTATGATAGTTTTAAATGTAACATAAACACATCAACTCCCATGAACATAAACATGAAACTGTCAAATGGCATTGGAGAAAGATTATCATATTTCAAAAGAAGAAAAATGAAAAGAAAAAAAAAGACGAAAAAAGAAACAGAAAGATGGGTCTCTTGAGTTTAGGAAAGAGGAATGGAGTTGTTTTGTTTCTTCATCCATCATTGGTCTTCAAACTCGTGCATGTGATCTAGAAGGTAGTTAGCTGCAAGTTCTTCATTCTTGTTACACGCAAAGAACACCTCTAAGACCATCGCACGATCAAACCCCATGGCTTCGAGCTGTTCCCCAAAACAAACAATAACAATATCACATTTCAATACACAAAAACAAACAATAACAATATCACATTTCAATACACAGCGCCATATATTTTGATGAACAAGTACAGATGCAGATGCAAAGATCAGAGGAACAAACCCGTTCAATGGCTTCACGCTCTTCAGGTGTAACGGTTACAGCTTGTGGCATTGCTGCTTCCAACTGTTCCATAACATTCCTGGTGGCATTGGTGAGATTATGAAATGTCAGCTTACAGGATTTATTGAACAAAAGAAGAAATGAAAATGTAATAGAGAATGATGATCTAAAACTCACTCTTCCCCCTCGACGGGTTCATTTATCAAGCGTAGGAAGTCAGCCTGATGCTCTTGAATTAGTCGCACAAGCTGCGGGTTTTGTTTACCAAGCTCCTGAAGCATAGGCTGCAGCACAAAACAGAATTAGTGGAAAACCAATATCACATACTAAGTAAGAATATGAGGTTTAAAATCTTACCTGTAGAATTTGTGGGTTTGCTTGTACCATAGCTCGCAAGGCTTGGAACTAAGAAAAGATAAAAGAATTGCAAAAGTCATTAGAAGAGAAAAATGAAGAATTCCAATCTCCAATGGAAAAGAATTTGAAAATACCTGCTGACTGTTACGCAGGAAATCAAGATTACCAGCTCCAGCACCAGCATCTGCAGCGGGCATGCCCTGGATGCAGACAGATAAGAGTGAACATCAATAAAACAAATTTACCAGGGAAAACCAAACAACGAAATAGGTCCACCAGATTAAAAAGTCTACCTGGGGGAACAGGTTTAATGGATTTGCGTTTGGACCACCAGTTGCAGCTGCTGGAGCTGCTTGTTGGGGCTGCGCTTGAGGATTTGCTGCCTGTTCACCAGTAGATGGGGCTTGAGCAACTGGCGGGACTTCAGCTTGAGCTGGGATACCCTGAAATGTATCAAACAAGAGTTCAATAGACTAGACAGAGAAAATGTTGCTTAAGTTCTGGCAAACCGAAAACAAAGGTAAATACATTATATCAAAGAAAAACGTAAAATCAATAAGTGTAATGAAATCATACTGAGTACAGATATTCAACGGCTCTTTCAGGGTTGTTGAAGGCAGCTCTTAGAGCACGAACAACAGTGTCACGGTCCCAACTACCTCCACCCATGTCAAGAATTTGCTGAACAGTAGACTCTAAAGTAGTTCCAGCAACAAGGTTTGACGCTGCTTGACCATACACATCTGTTTGAACCCTGTTTCAACCAAGATAGAGGAAAACATTTAAATGATCATCAATCAATGCACTTGAAATTCGACAATGTATATAGTAAAGTTCTGAAAAGTGCTTACGAAGCAGCAGCAGCAGCTGGAGCTGCAGCGGTTGCGGTTCCACTTGTAGGCTCTGGACTGCAAAACGCAAGAAAACATAACAGAAAATGAACAAAGCGGCAAATACAAAAGAGACTGATAAATCAGTGCTAGAGGAAGGCCAGGAACTCACACTGAGACAGTTGGAGCAGAAACCTGAGGTGTAGCTACTGTCTGAGCAGGCTGAGCCTAAGAATCCAAGCAAATCCATTAGACATAAAACTAAGAGAATGATCTAGAAAGCCTCAAACACCTGAGTAAACCATGACGATAATACATAAGAACTTTATTCACCTGAGTAGCACTAGGTGTTGGTGTTGGTGCTGGTGCAGATGCGGTTGATGCCCCACTAGAAGAAACCTTGGTCTGTATTTCATCAAGATAAATGGTAAAAACTTGTTAGCATTCTAATTAAAAGAATCCTATCACAAAATACTAATGTGAAAACCGTGAACCACCTTGGACAACATGATAACAATGAAACTTTTCTCAACAACATTGTTCTCTTCCAATGTAGTCTCATCCTTTAAAACCTTCCCTTGGTGGATCAGCATCTGCTTAGCAGCAGGGTACTGCGCACCTTGAACAGTTTCTATAGCTTTTTTAACATCAGAAACCTGACATCACATAAAAATATTAATATGCATCTCAATAATATTGAAACATAGTGACTATTGATTGAATTGTGAATTTATGAGAACTTGTACAGATGGATCCAAAGTATAATTAGTTCTAACATAATCCTAATTCGAAACAACAACCCATACAATCACTATACTCACAGACTCATCAAAAACCCTAATTCGAATTCATGAATCCGTTTACATAAACGAAAACACGAATCGTCACAACCCTAACAGTATGGTGCAAACGAAACCTAGAATTTCAAATCAAACACTGACAAGATTCACTAATCAAACCACACAAGAACAAAAAAATTCCCAAATCAAAACTACGGAACCAAATCAGACCTAATCAACAGTTACAAGAAACCGAGAAGATGATTCGAATTCGAAGAAACCATTAAGTATTACCGTATCCGCAGGTTTAACTTCGATCTCGAAGTTCGTACCACTGAGCGTCTTCACGAAAACCTTCATCGTTTCGGAGAATTAAGGGAAAAACAAAAAAAGTAGAGAAAATAAAAATAAAGAGAGAAGTTTAGAGAGAGAAGCAAAGTATAGAGAGAGACCGCTTTTGGGGTATTGAGTCAGCTTATATATCAACACAATTAATACGTAAAGGTTAATCGTCTACATGCGTGTTTATATTAACTTTGGTGTGTCAAGATTAATCACGTGAAGATCACGACAGTGTGGTGGTTTTTAAGCCGTTGGATTAATAAAGGAGTATTGGATGTGGTGGTGATCCGTACAGGTAATTGTAGACTCTTTCTCAAAATCAATTAAATTACTGCTTTGTATTTGGAAATTTTGAGTATATCTTTCCTATAATCTTTTTGGCATGCGATTTTTACTCAATGAGATTAGTAATTGTTACATAATCTTATAAAGTTATAAGAAAAAATACCAAAAAAAATTGTATTAGATCAGACTTAATTTTACTTATTGGATTTTGGAAAACTCAAAATAATGAAATTTACATTTTGATTTGATTGCAAAAAAAAATCATGTTAATAAGTTAATTATTTTTTACCACAAGGTGAATCTCAACAAAATTTCTTAATTATTTACAATATTTCTATTCAAAATAAACCATTCCATCTTAAGGTCAATATGCTCATAAATATTTAAAACAATATATATATAAAAAATAATTGAAAATTATGTATTTGCAAAATTAAGCATTAACCATCCATTAAATTAAGCTAGGTCTATAACATTAATATATTTATAAGTTAAGCTAGGTCTCTAATATTTATTAATAATATTTTTATATGTATAAATTGATTCTGTCAAATATTACAATTTTAGTTGCTATGTATATATTTTCCTAATGAAACTAATTTTTTTCAAACACCTAATGATTAATAAATTTATATCTAAAAATAGTTAATTGATTTAAATATAACTTATATAAGATAATTATTGAGAATACCTAATGATTACTAATTTACATAAACTTTTTTATAGACAAAGATAACATAAGCAAATCTAGTTCACAATTTTAATCTTTCATACTACTCTTTTGTTAATCATGAATTTCTTCTCTCCTCACCACTAAGGCAAAAGAATCAGCTCTAATGGATTCACTTTAAAGCGATAATGCAAACTAATCACGAATCGAGAAATCATTGTCGGTTGCGGTATACAAGTTTATGGAAGAAAAAAAATAGGAGCAAGGATTGAAGTAGCAATTATTAAGTTTTTTTTAGCAATATTTAATCTTATTGCCACCACACCGCTCAAAAAAACTAATGAACAAAATCTGTTAGGAGGTGGTGAAGCAACTAGATTTCATACGCTTTCTTCTATGTTCCTAGATGAATCGATGTAGTTATGTAAAATAGACCATCTTCCAAAGGAATATGTGCTCAATAGATCAATGGAAACTCTTATCTTCTTTCAAAGATGTGAAGAAGCTTTTATGATATAACAATATGTTAATTTTAATTATTGGGGTTTGGAAAAAACTCAAATTAAGAAAAGTTATCTTTTTGTCCAAAAAGAAAAGTTATACTTTGATTTGGTTGCAAAAAAAATTCATGTTAATAAGTTAACTTTTTTAAAACCAGAAGGTAAATCACAACAATTTTTTCCCTTAATAATTAACAAAATTTCTATTCAAAATAACCATTCCATCTGAATGTCAATATGCTGATAAATATATAAAACAATACATGTAGAAATAGATATCAACCAACTTGATTTTATTGATCAATGAACATATGTATTTATACAAGAGACTCAACGTATGCGATAAGCATAAAACCTCTAAACATTAGGACTTGTAAGCCTTATCACAAAATAAAGATAAGCAGATCATAATATATGAACTTATCCTCAATAATACATATAAGTAAATTTTAAAATAATAGAAAATTTTGTATTTTCATTTACTATCCAATAAATCAAGAGAGGAATATAAAATTATATATATATATATTATTGACTCTTTCAAATATTATAATTTTAATTGCTATATATATATATATATATATATATATATATATATATTAATGTTTATTAAATTTATATCCAAATTTAGTTAATTGATTTAAATATAAGAAAAGATTGAGAATACCTAATGATTTGCTAATTTATATAAACTCTTTTTCAACCAAGACAAAAATAACATAAAACTAATAGATAAAATCTAAAGAAAAATATGGTTGAAGGTTAGTAGTCTATATTATGAGCTTCATTCCACACTCTATTATGACCTTATGTTATCCCTCCAAGTGCTATTTAGGTTTTAACTCGTCTATATTTTGTTATACATTTTCGCAATAGATCAAGCTATGTAATTATCCGAAGCCTCTACCAGCATGAATGTACAAAATGTGAACTTCTAATGAATGGTTCTTGTTTAATCTAACAAATTATGGTATTTCGGCTTGGATAATGCTTCAACAACCATAGCACAATCAAATGTTACCTTATTTGTTGAAAACGTTTGTTGTTTAAAGGCCCTATTGAGGCCACAAGAGTCTTAGTGAGTTTTTTCTTTAATTAAAGAACTATATTACACAACAGTCTTAAATCATTGCATGTAAAAATTAGATTTTAATAAATACCAAAACTTCGGCTAAAAAGCTAATTTTGAATGTCTAAGAGCATCTCCAACGACGGTTTAGAGGAAGATTTTAGATTAAATTTAACAAAAAATAAATCAATAATGGTGAGTATGTTAAAGACAGATCCTTAATTAAGAGGTTTAAGGACCAACTCTTAGAGCTATGTGGAAGCAAAATATTGGTGAAAACTGTAAATTTAACAACCCCTAATGAAGTTTACCATTGGCGAAAGAAAGAATTAAAGATTTCTAAATAAATTAAAAATTGTTAAGAACCTTTTTATGGCTTCACCATTGTTGATGTTCTAAAGACTTGTTTTTTGAATATAATGTTGCAAGCTTAACTATTGAAAATAGTGAAAGTACTCCATCACAAGAAAAAAGCGGACCTTAACATTGCAAAACAAGTCCAAAAAAAAAATGAAAGAGTCCAAGCTTGGCTAAAAGTCGATAATACTTGAAGGAGCTGCTACTCTTTCCCAAGATTTTCCCAAGAGTAGTCGCTCCAAAGAGTAGTAGCTCCAGATTGTGTAGCTAGCAACATCTCAATCACCTCTATCGTAGTTGCTCCTGTCAAGGTCGATGAATATCTTGGGAGCTGTGTTTGCAATGTTGACGAGACGTTTGTCATATTCCTCGGGAACGATATCGATAACGAACGTTTTGAAGTTGCCGCATCTGAAATCAGATGAGATACTTTACTTGAGCTTCTCAGTAACGATAAGAACCAACTCTTGCAATGAGTAACACTTACCAAAAAGATACATAGACCAAACAAACATTAAGAGTGAGGCTGGAAAACATCGAACCAAGTGGCTAGAAGGGACAAAGCTTGCTAAAGATACATCGAGGTTTGAAAGGCAATTTTGAGAATCATGGCAGTATTCTTATCCCGGCAAAAGATTTTTCATCTATCTAACTCCATCCGCAAAATTAGTAGGTGGAGAAACATAAGCCTTTCTAGTGTAGAATGACCAATATCTCATTAGCACAAGCACAATAAAGAACAAGTGCTTGTCTTAGTTTTATCATGAGAATTGTAGGGAATCGTGTGACCTCATCTAATTAGTCTAAAGTTAAGATCATCCATGAAAGAGGATGTTGAAAACCATTTTGAGGACCGAAACAGTGCATTTGAACTAGCATGAAAAATAGATTCAACAATACGATATGCTTAACCAGAAAATTGAATAGTGTTCCTACATTTTTCAAAATAGAGGGTAGATTTACAAAACAATATAAAATAAGAGGGCTTTTCTACAATTTTCACTAAACCCAAACTTAGACCGATCCGTAAACCGAATTTACCAACTCATCCAAACATCACGGGTGGGTCGATGTTGCAATCAGCTTAGGTGAGAAAACTAAACGGAGAAGACAAACAAAACAAAGATGCCGAAGAAGAAGCCGGCGAAACATTCCGGCGACGATGACATCACAGCTCCGGCATCACCACAAATCGGATCTTCGATTGATACTTGGTGGTGGTTAACACACAAAGGAACCACCACTTCATTTATCTGCGTCTCCCTCTTCGCATTACTGATCAGATCTGCTGTATCGATGTATCCATACTCCGGCGCCGGAACTCCACCTAAGTTCGGCGATTTCGAAGCTCAGAGACATTGGATGGAGATAACCACGAATCTTCCGGTCATCGATTGGTATAGAAACGGCACTAACAACGATCTTACTTACTGGGGATTAGATTACCCTCCTTTGACTGCTTACCAGAGTTACATCCATGGAATCTTACTTAGAATGTTCAATCCTGAGTCCGTTGCTCTTCTCAGCTCTCGTGGTCACGAGTCTTATCTTGGGTAAATCAATCATACTTGATCTGATCTGATCCTTTGTGTAATTAGGTTGGCTAATTGGAGTTACATTGGTTTTGTTATGCAGCAAATTGTTGATGAGATGGACAGTTCTATCGTCTGATGCTTTCATATTCTTCCCAGCTGCTCTGTTTTTTGTGTTGGTGTACCATAGGAATCGAACTTGGAGTGGTAAGAGTGAAGTGGCATGGCATATTGCTATGATTCTCTTAAACCCTTGTTTGATCCTCATTGATCATGGTCATTTTCAGGTTTGTATTGACCTTTAACTCTATTGGTATTGTGGTTATATACCATGTTCTGTGGTTGTTTGTATATGATTCTCATTAGAATTATGTTTGTTTTAGTACAATTGTATCAGCTTGGGTCTTACAATCGGTGCTATTGCGGCGGTTCTCTGTGGGAGCGAGATTCTCACTTGTGTTTTGTTCAGTCTAGCTCTCAGTCATAAACAGGTGACTTTGGGATTCTGCTTCTGTATTCTTATGCTTATCTAGTAGAATGTTTGTATACTTTGCTCTTTTTTTACCGAAAGTTTAAGGCTTTAAGCTGGTGCTTGATCTCTTTTAGTTATTTGTAGATGATCTGACATGTAATGGCTTTAAAGAATCTCATAGCCTGAAAACTAGATGTCAGTTCCTTGAAAAATATGTGTAGTTGATGTGTAATGTGTTGAGGTTGTTCTGTACGTACAATATAGTTAATCTTGTGCGGTGATTGATTTGTCCCTTTGTTTATGTATGTAACTATGATAGCATGTTGGTCAAGTTCTGTACCAGTTTAACATGTTGCTCATACTGTTTGATTGTGTCTATGTCGCAGATGAGTGCATACTTTGCTCCAGCCTTTTTCAGCCATCTACTGGGAAAATGCCTAAGAAGGAAAAACCCAATACTTGCTGTAATTAAGCTTGGAATTGCAGTCATAGTGACATTTGTTATTGTTTGGTGGCCGTATCTGCATTCTTTGGACGACTTCTTAATGGTAAATACATATTTGATAGATCTGATCTAAATTTCTCACAACCAATATGTCTCATTATTTTTGCTCACTAATGAGAAGCAAATTGCTGATGATGCAGGTTCTCTCCCGTCTTGCTCCATTTGAGAGGGGAATATATGAGGATTACGTGGCGAATTTCTGGTGCACTACGTCCATACTCATAAAATGGAAAAAACTGTTCACAACACCATCCCTCAAATCTATTAGCTTAGCTGCAACTGTATTGGCTTCTCTCCCTTCAATGGTTCAGCAAATCTTGTCACCAAGCAATGAAGGTTTCTTATATGGCTTGCTCAACAGTTCAATGGCTTTCTACTTGTTTTCCTTCCAAGGTATACATATTTTAACTTGATCATTATCTCCACATTCAATTTCACCATATTTGCCAATTGCCATAAATTACTAATCTAATGGTACTTTTTTTTTGTTTCATTGTGTTTGAATCTGCAGTGCATGAGAAATCAATCCTGATGCCTTTTCTCTCTGCAACACTATTAGCTCTCAAACTCCCTGACCATTTCAGTCATTTAACCTATTACGCTCTCTTCTCGATGTTCCCTCTTCTTTGCCGTGACAAACTCTTGATCCCTTACCTAACATTATCTTTTCTCTTCACCATCATCAATCATTCACCTGGGAATCACCATTCGATAGAGAAAACTAAAGCTTCATTTTTCTCATTTAAAAACTTCCCGGGTTATGTTTTCTTACTACGAACCCATTTCTTCATTTCCGTAGTTCTTCATGTCCTCTACGTTACCATTCAACCTCCCCAAAAGTACCCTTTCCTATTCGACGCACTGATCATGATTCTCTGTTTCTCATACTTTGTAATGTTTGCCTTGTACACCAACTATACGCAGTGGACTTTGTCAAGTCATTCCAGGTCCTCTGATAAAGAAAAGAAACACATCTGAAGACAAAAAGACAGAGCTCTTGATTGAGAGCAAGGTTGTTTAACCCAGTTCCATTTTTGTTTTCTTTGTCTGTCTTTTTGGCTAATTTGAACATAGTTTAGGGTCTCTACCAAACCAAGTGAAGATCATCAAAATAGAATCAAGCTAGACAGAAGCGGTTTACGCAAACCGGTGGTTCATCATCAGACTTGTTGTACGTGAGCATGTCCTTACGAAATTTTCAAAACAAGAACGTACAAAAAAGTCATGTATTCTCTGTAGTCAGATTGTTGATAATTTGATATGTTGAGGCAATTGATGTAGTAGTACAAAAAAGACATGTATTCTCCCAGAGAAGGCGTTTTTACACGTCTTTTGACCTCTCGTACTATTCTAAGTTTGATTTTCTTACACGATGACACACAAAATAGTGTTAACAACTTTTAATGCACGATTAGTTTCAATAAAACATGGTTTGCATTCTCTTTTTTTTTTTGGTAAGATGGTTTGCAGTCTCTACTGTCTAATCTATTAGATTTTTGCTTAAATGGTTTGCTTAATTTATTACTTGTATTAGTATTTCACAAACTTATAAGTTAAAATTTTTAACCCGAATGTCCAAAGTTTTATTATTTGAGTTTTCTTTGTATGTAGACATTTATACCATCTACAAAAACTGTTTTTTTTCCGACACATATCCTTAATAATATGTCTATTTTTTTTCTCCTTTAATCCTCCTTAAATAATTTTAATTTATTTGTATAATTTTTATTAGGGAAAATACTTCAAAATCCAATTTTTTAGAAAGGCCATCAACTTAAATTTATATAATGTTGAATCGTTGATGAATAATATTTTTTTAGATTTAAAAAAATATATTTTAGAAAAATTTCTTAAACTTTTAGGATGTACCAAAAAAAATAAATTAAGAACTGTTCTTAAATAAATTTAGAAAATTTCTTGAACTCTTTAGGAACCCTTTGGCAATAATGAAAAAAAAATGAGGAACCCTTCATGGACATAAAAAATTTGTGGTAGTTTGGGAAACTTTCCAAAGTTTGTGAAATTTTAAAACTTGTTTTTGCAATAATTGTATATGAATAAATTGGTAATGTATAGCAAAGTAAGGTAAAAAATATCGAGATTTTTACTGATTTAATTCTCCCATATCTTCCATATCTTTAAATGAATAAGCAACTAAGTATCATAATTAGTTCTCCTTGATTTAGTACCCTACTTGAAATATATTATATTACATCGAGACTTCGTTACAACTTACAACACTATAAATACACCATATTGTTCTCTATCTCTCCCTCTTAAACATCTTTTACTTTTCTTTTCGAATCTCTTTGTTGCTGAAAGGGAAAAAAACCAAAAAAACCAAAAAAAATGTTGCTTACAATATTAAATTCACTCCTCGTTATATTCGTGATCTTGATATTGAGAGTTTTATACGACACCATATCATGTTACTGGCTAACACCTAGGCGAATCAAGAAGATCATGGAACGGCAAGGCGTGACCGGTCCTAAACCGCGTCCGTTAACCGGAAACATCCTCGAAATCTCGGCCATGGTTAAGCAATCCGCTTCCAAGGATTGTGACTCTATTCACCATGACATCGTTGGCCGCCTCCTCCCGCATTACGTTGCTTGGTCCAAACAGTACGGTATGGTCTTGAATTGTAACAAAATTGTTATATTCTAAACATAGATTTTGTTATTAACTTAATAACCAACTTAATTGATTTTTTTTTTGGGGGGCTAATGGTTCATTTGTATTGCAAAAACTTTGGGAAGAATGTTTTGGCCTTTAAATTTATTTACATGTTATAAAATGAGTAAACCTTATATATTAGATAACGTTTTGATAAAACAGGGAAGAGGTTTATTGTGTGGAACGGGACGGATCCTAGGCTTTGCTTAACGGAAACAGAATTGATAAAGGAGTTGCTGATGAAACACAATGGTGTAAGTGGAAGATCTTGGCTCCAGCAACAAGGGACTAAGAATTTTATTGGCCGTGGTCTCCTTATGGCTAATGGCCAAGATTGGCACCACCAACGCCACCTTGCTGCACCGGCATTTACCAGTGAAAGACTTAAGGCACGTCAATAAACTAACCTCATGCGAAATGAAATTGCAAAGTTAGTACTTGACGTTGAATGACAAAATTAATACCCTTTATGATGTAGGGATACGCAAGGCACATGGTGGACTGTACAAGCAGGCTAGTGGAGAGGCTGAGGAAGGAAGTTGGGGAAGGAGGAGGTGAGGTGGAGATAGGAGAGGAGATGCATAAGCTCACAGCTGATATTATATCTAGGACGGAGTTTGGAAGCAGTTTTGAGAAAGGCAAAGAGCTTTTTAACCATCTCACTGTCCTCCAGCGCCGTTGCGCTCAAGCCACCCGCCACCTCTGCTTTCCCGGCAGCCGGTTCGTTTTCTTGTTCACCCGAAAAATCGTAATCTTTATATATTTTTTCCATTGATTGGAGAGGCTTAAATTGTTTAAGGTAGCAGCGGATGAAACATACTAGACAAGTCCGCTGCCACCATACAAATTTTAAAATAAAAATTAAATATTTGTGAGGCTATGATGCAATAATATTTGAGTCACTATTTAGTATTTATGATTAACCTTTTAATTTTGGTCTAACGTTGACACATATTTTGTATCTAGGTTTCTTCCAAGCAAATACAACAGAGAAATTAAGTCCCTGAAAATGGAAGTGGAACGTTTGTTGATTGAGATCATACAAAGCCGGCGAGACTGCGCTGAGATGGGTCGAAGCAGCACTCACGGCGACGACCTTCTCGGGCTTCTCTTGAACGAAATGGATAGCGACAAGAATAACAACAACAACAATAACAATCTCCAGTTGATAATGGATGAATGCAAAACATTTTTCTTTGCTGGTCATGAGACCACGGCTTTGCTCCTTACATGGACAATGATGCTCCTCGCCGATAATCCCACCTGGCAAGAAAAAGTCCGCGACGAAGTCAGAGAAGTCTTTGGCTGCGATGGCCTTCCCTCGGTCGATCGACTATCCAAACTAACCTCGGTACGTACATTCACTTTTACATATACAACTTGTAACTTCTAAAACGTAGACCAAAGATCAATATATCTCTTGCAAATTCATAGAGTCAACATAGGATTTATGTTATACGAGACAGAGTAGTTACTCACGGACCGCGGTTATGACAATTTTTGGCTCACCATTAATGAGTTTGGTGTACGGTACGGTCTAGTCTACTAATCCGTATAGTGACAGTTTCAACTTTTAGTCCTTTAGTTTTTTGTCCTGACCACATTGTTTAGATTTTCAGTAGGACTCGAACTCCACTAGCCCATAGATATAAAAAGATGATATTTGTTGTTTGCTGCAAATAACAATTCTACAACTATATCATATAGTAACTTATATTATTTTTATTTGAATTAGCTTTATGATGGGTGCGTGTGGGGTATTAACATTTAACACAGTATAGGCAATGCCACTAGCATCCGTAGTGCATCTTCCATAACTAAGCTCTCTTAACATAGTCATAGTCCGCACAAGAAGAACCCTAATGAGTAGATATCATTTAGTTTTGTCTTCATGCTTTGTCTTAATTCCTAGCCAAGACCCAATTTACAAATATAAAAAAGTATCTAGCTAAGGTTTATTGATATTTTACTGATATCTATTCATTTGGGATCAATGGCTACATATTGTTTATATAATCATTCTACAAAGAATCATATTTTTGTTCTTAGAAATCTTTAGATATGATTAGCATTGGTTTAAGCCAGCTTTGAAATTGGATACGATCTAGAGATTGGTAAGTAGATTTTTGACGCATTTATAATATTTGTTTAGTGATTAGCACTAAGGCATGCTTTGTATAAAATATTATCTAAAAGATCTAAACCTGTATTAACTAATGATTAGATTTTGACAGCTTCATTGATAGTCTTTTTTTCCCAAAAGGAAAAGTCAATTCCCAAACTAAAAAAGATGTTTGAGAAAGAGTCAAGGGGCACTTCGCATGATCACAAAGATATGATTTTCCGACAAAAATTATTAGAAAAATTTATGCTAACTTCTTTGTCTTTTTCTCTTCTCTTTTGCAAACAGTTAAGCAAAGTGATTAACGAGTCACTAAGACTTTACCCTCCAGCTACTCTTCTACCAAGGATGGCATTTGAAGATCTAAAACTAGGTGATCTAACAATTCCCAAAGGTTTATCTATATGGATACCGGTTCTCGCGATCCATCACAGTGAAGAGTTATGGGGTAAAGACGCAAACGAATTCAACCCGGAACGTTTTGGAGGTAGGCCATTCGCGTCCGGTCGCCATTTCATCCCATTTGCAGCTGGTCCAAGAAACTGTATAGGACAACAGTTTGCATTGATGGAAGCAAAGATAATATTAGCGACGCTAATTTCCAAGTTTAACTTCACGATATCGAATAATTATAGGCATGCCCCAATGGTTGTTCTTACTATAAAACCTAAGTATGGAGTTCAAGTGATATTGAAGCCATTGGATTCATAAAAGGATTTAAAAGAGTGATTTGGAATGCCTTGGTAAAAAAAGCACTGGGAGAGGAAATATTTTGGGGTTTTGAAAGATACAAATCGGAATAATTGTTGTACTAGTATGAACATCAAATTATGTTAATTCTTTTTTCTCAAAAATACATCTTCTATTGTTTTTATCTTTGGTTACGACATACGAGGGATACTAAGTAAAGTGTGACGAGAACGAATTACTCAAAACCCACATGATTGTTTCAACATGTTTGTAAATGATAAATTAATAATAAATAGCATGTTTGTATGCATTTGTTTAAACCTATAATATTTCAAACATAAATTTGATATGATCTATGGTAGACAAAAAATGTGTATTGATGACATATATTTTTGAGTTGATGTTCTTAAACTTCTTTGTATACATTCTTTTATAACTTCAGAAAACTATTGATATGCCAAAAATATAGTAAGATTAATGTTGGGATTCGAAGTGAGAAGGCTGAAAAGAAGATTTCGAACTAATGTATTATATGATTACCACATCTTCCAAATGATTATGTTTTTCTTTAGGCCAAAACATATGTTTTAATTTATTCAACAAAGACTACTTGTAATAACATAAATAAATGTCCTTAGTTATAAATTATACACAGAAAGATATGAAAGGTTATGAGTTATGACTGTTGTCTTTGTTGTAAGGTCATATTTGTGTTCTTTGAGATTGCAAATGATATATAATCAATAACTCTCTGGCATATGGCCAAAAGCACAAGTCCATCGATCACCTTTATTGGCTTTAGAAAGTGAAATCGACATTCAATAATAATAAAAGTCATAATGTTATTTTTAGATGGGTTCAATCTAGATAAGCCTTAAAATAATAAACAAACATAAACACAAGAAATATAATAATCAAAGAAACAAAAAGAATGATTAGTGATGGGGGAAAAAGAGTTGTTCATCTTTTATTTTTTCTTGGTTAAGTTTGGTGGCAGCCTTTGCACTTACAATGACTAAGATTGATTCTGGCTTCTTTAGCTTGTTATTATTTTTTATAAATATAATGGTAAATATAGGTACTAATTGTTAGGTCTTAATCGGAGTGCATGGAAGAAAAGAAAAATAAAATCTTTGTGTTAACCACATTGCAGAAAGGTAAAACAAGTTTACAAAGAAACTCTATAATGATTATAAAATCATAGATATATAAACTTCTTTATATAATACCATATAAATTATGTGTATTCATTCAAAAATTTTATATAATTAAATTTTTGTTCCAATCGCAAACGTGAATCTAAAACTAAGTTTGTTCCATTTGACATCTCATATATAACGTTTATTCATTCTGATCAATATTATACATTTTATTTACATTTGAAACTTAGTATTAATTTATTATTGATATAAGTAACAAAAAATTGTTTCATTGTGGTTAATGTTTTCTATTTTCAATGCAAATTTATAATTTGTTCAATTAATTAATAGGCAAATAAATTATAAACTTTAATCTAAAAATGAACTTTTAAATACTATTTATTTTGAAGTAAAAGGTGTATATACTTTTTGAACAGATGTTTATGCTCGAATGGGTCTTAGAAACAGTGGCACATTTTTCTGAACTGACAAGTCAAAAACATATCGTCATAATTTTAGATACACTCCAATATAGATATAATAATTTGATGATATTTTTCGTAACGCAATCAATCTTATACATATACTATGCAAATCTGTTCTTCGTTGTCGTGAGATTCGTAAAGAATGATCCTATATATTTAGAATGCATATTTATTTATATGAGAGTATTTAGAAAAATATACACTACAATAGAAACTATCTAAGGAAAAATATATATATTTGTTATATGGAAACATGCACACGCGTGTGTATCTAATTTAAATAGTGACACTATATACAGTATCTTGTTTGACGATGATAAAACAAAGATCCCTCCCACTATCAAAAGATTAAAAAAGAAAATCTTTAGGATCATAGAAGATTTGGTGGAAATGTGAAAATAATACTATTGTTTTTTTCTTACACATATTGACTAATTTCTATTGTGTTATTTTTATATGAAAGTTATTTAAACTATGATGTTTTGATAGTTTTTCGTTCACGTTATAACTTTATATACATAAAAAATCATAGTACTAGTTGTTTTATTCTTAGACGATCGTCTTACAACTGTTTTAAATAAACTACATGATGCGTAAAATCAATTAGTTGATATTTTGTGTTATGTGTAAAACGATCAAATAATAGATAACTAGTTAATTAAGTGACTAAATTTAATCTATTTATAAGTGACACATGCAAAACTAACCAAGATAGAATAACCATCCAATAGATTTGACTGGTTTAAACTTAGCGGTTTATGGTTACGTTTGTGAAAATTTGCAAAATAATTAATTATGATTTCAAACGTTATGAAGCATTTTGAACAATCGAATTAGCATTTTAAAATATGTGCATTTGCGAGATTTTTATGACTGGTTAACCTAGAATATAATTCTACCTTGGTCAAGCATAAGTAATTTTTTTGTTTTTTGTTTATGGACTAAATGAGTTTTGCTTATAATAATGAGGAGATTTTTGAATTTTGGGCAGATCAGTTGACCCCCTATCATGTATGTACTACAATGATTAAATAAAAAATGACCAAAATAAATATAAAATATAGTTCTAAAAATGTATAAAAACACCAAAACTATATTATTACGATAAAATAATGAACATGATTACTAATTGAAAACCATAAACAAATTATTTAATAATTATTCAGAAAAATATTCATAACGAAACATATATTACTCTATGCATTTGAATATTTGATTCATCAGCAAAAATTGCATCTAGTAATATGACATATATACTACAAAATATTTTCTCGAACTCGCAAGTCTTCCTTTATGGAAATGCTACAATTCTATGTAGCAATTTGGTTAGGGAACATTTTCATTGATGGGCTGCATATATATTCAAAAGAACTTGGATATCATTATGTGTTGGGCTTTGACGATAACTTAACTAATTCCTCATGGTCACATATAAAAGCAATGCCTACGTTACATGCACAAATGCAAATAATAATTTATTACATAAGTTGTTAACATTAAAACAAAGATGCTAAATTAATTTAGTGGTTACATCCCACTTATACTCTAACTTAGGCATTTCTTTTCCATGTGTGAAATAGATTCCATCTTCTCTAGCATCCCAATAGTTTTTTTTACCATGATGAAATACCAAAGAACCACTTTCATATGCTACAAACGATGTATGAAACTTGAAATTAGGCCCTTGCCATAAGTCACAAACAAATAACGTCCCCACAATGCCATCATGAAAACTAAAATCGTAGGTTTCTCCGGTACGTAAGAAATGGAAACCTAGATCGTCGTCTTTTGATCTGCAATGAATCTTCAAAGCATTGTCTAGACCAAGAGAACTCTTAATGAATACAGTGTTTTTCTCAAATGAGTCACTCAATCCTACGCACAATCCAATAACGAGCAGAAAACACAAGAGACGATTCATTTTGTTACTTTTTTGAAATGATCTTTGAGATTTAGAAGTAATATACAATGTAGATAAGAAAGAGGGACAATGTTACTTTTATATACAAGTGTGTTACATTGTTATTCATTAAGTTTTGGTCTTTGCTATTTTGAAACTTTTGATAATTAAGGTTGTTTTGACTGGTATGAATCTGTTGAGCACTTTTAATTTTGCAGTTTTTCTTTTGTTTTGACTAATAGCTTTATTTCCATGTTCTGCTTTGGAAATAAATCTTATTGTTACACATCTTAATATATTAAGAATCTCTTTTTATGTAAAACATATATATATTTTACAAATTCATATTAATCAAACTTTACAAATTTGTATTTTTTTTATTCACAACCACCATATTTCCTTTAGTTATTATTTTTTAGCCTGACCAAACCAATTTTCCTAAAGCACATATTTTTAAGCATTCCAAAAAATTAATTTATACAGTCAAAAATATTACAGCAATAAAATTTACAGTCACATGTTAAAATCTACAGACAAAAACTTAAAACTACAGTAAAACCTCTATAAATGAATACTCGATAAATTAATAATCTCTATAAATTAATAAATTTCTCCGTCCCGAGTTAGGACCAGTGCAATTTTAGACACATTTCGATAAAATAATAAGATAATAATTTTTTTGAAAATCATTTGTAAATATATGGTCCCATCAATATTATAAATTAATAATTAGATAAAATTTTCAAAAAATATATATATATATATATATATATATATAGACACATTAGTTTTTGTTAGATTTTATTTCTAATATTTTACTATATGAAAATATTTAGCATTCTCTTTTAATACATAATAATTATTATTTTATTTGTAATTGATTATATAAAATACTAATTATCATGATTAAATCTATTTTTAAATATTTTTTTGAAAATATTTTCTAAATTAGGAATATCTCTCTATTAATAATTATTAATTTATCGATAAATTAATACCTTTATAAATTAATAGATTTTCATGGTCCCAACATTATTAATTTATAGAGATTTTACTGTACAAGCGAAACCAATCAGGCCCATTAATATCCTATTGCGATTTTCACTCTCATATCCCATCCACTCCGATACATATATTATGGTTAAGCAATTTAAGTAAACCTGATTTTTATCAAGCAAGAATGTTACACGAAGATTTTACGTCACCATTTATTGGTCTATAGCCACAAATCCACAACAATCAAACTTTACAAATTTTGTATTTCCAATTTTATTTATAGCCAACATATTTTCTTAATTTTTTTTTTGTACAAAGCTATTTCTCCGAAAACACATATTTTTAAGCATTCTAAAAAATTAAGTTATACAGCCAAAATATTAAACCAATAAAATCTACACTAAAAATTTCAACTCAAAAATTACAGACAAAAACCTAAAATTACAACTGTAACCAATCAGACCTATTAATATCCTATTGCGACTTTCACTCCCATTTCATATATCATGGTTAAGCAAATTTCAGAATTTTCTTTATACCATATATATGTTGAAAGTGTGTCACTGTGAAAGGTTTACCGTTGACGGATGAGGATGATCGAAGATGCAATCGGTGCCTTTAAACTATAGCTTCAATTGCATTCATCATCATATCTCTTTTATTTTGTATGTGTATGCAACTTATTTGGTATCCAAATTCTAAACTCCCTTGGACAAGACGAACCATGTAATCAAATGCTACATTAATTTTATGTAGCAATTTACTACGGGGACTTTTTTAATTGATGGGCTGCATATATTCTGCATGGTCATATTGTAAAGCAATGCGTATGTTACTACGTTACATGCACAAAATGCACATAATAACTTTATTACAAAAGTTGTTAACATTAAAACAAAGATGCTACATTTGTTTGCACCGCCGAGTCAGGGGTGGTTAAATTCCACTTATACTCTAACTTAGGGATGTCTTTGCCATGTGTGAAATAGATTCCATCTTCTCTAGCATCCCAATAGTTCTTTTTACCATAATGAACTATGAAACCACCACCTTCATATGCCTCAAACAGTGCCTGAAACTTGAAATTAGGCCCTTGCCATAACAAACAACCAAAACTTGTTGTCAGAAAGCTATCATGGAAACTAAAATCGTATGTTTCCCCGGGACGCAAAAAATGGACGCCTAGATCGTCTGTCGATAGACAATGAATCTTCAAGACGTTGTTTCTACTAAGGGAACTCTTAAAGAATACAGAGTTTTTCTCGTTAAATTTAAATGAGTCACTCAATCCTACGCACAATCCAATAATGAGCAGAAAACACAAGAGAAGATTCATTTTGTAACTTTTTTTTGAATTGACCTTTGCTTCTATACTTCTTTGAAATTTAGAAGTAATTAATATGTAGATAAGAAAGAGGGTCAATGTTTTATTTTTTATACAAGTGTGTTACATGGTTATTCATTCAGTTTTGGTCTTTCCAATTTTTTAAATTTTGATAATTAAGGTTGTTTTGACTGATAGCTTTATTTCCAAGTTCTGCTTTGGAAATAAATCCTATTGTTAAATATCTTAATATCTTAAGAATCTCTGTTTATGTAAAAGACATATATATATATATATATATTCTGGTCTACAGCCACAAATCCACAACAATCAAACTTTAAAATTTTTGTATTTTTTCTTTTATTTACAGCCACCATATTTCCTTAATTATTATTTTTTAGCTGTACCAAACCAATATTCATAAAGCACATATTTTTAAGCATTCCAAAATTTAATTTCTACAGTCAAAATATTACACCAATAAAATTTACAACCACATGTTAAAATCTACAGACAAAAACTTAAAACTACAACCGAAACCAATCAGGCCCATTAATATCCTATTGCGACTTTCACTCCCATTCACTCAAATAAATATATTATGGTTAAGCAATTTAAGTGAACCTGGTTTTTATCAAACAAGAATGTTACACGAAGATTTTACGTCACCATTTATTTTCAAATATAATGTTAAATTATATTCAAAAGAAGAATACTTTTTCTACAACAAATGTGTCATTTGTTCGAAACTTTAATTCTATAAAATTTTCAAAACACTAAAAGACTTAATCGCAGAATTTTTTTTTTTGTGAATTTAATGTTAAATTATATTCAAATAAAAAATAAAAGTTTTTACAACTAGTGCAACAAAAATTGATAAATATGTTAAACGTTTCTAACTTAATAAAAACATCATTAAAAGAGATTAAAGCAAAGGTTGATAAGCATTATTCCAATAATCCTAGCTCTCGTGTTCGGTGCCTCGCCATGCCCATTTCTTTGCGTTCCAACAGCTAGGAAGACGTATCTAATAAGAAATCCCTCTACTTGGTGTTTGTGATGCTTCGACATATAATTATAAGCAATAAGTAGTATCTAATCATTTGTGTACCGTTCTTTGAGTATACCCTTTGCACAGATTTCTGAGATATAAACACAAGAGAAATATTATACAAGTGACATGAACTATTCCAAATTTTTTCAAGTGGTTAGTTTAAAGCTTATGTAAACTATTTCAATGATCTCATGTCATGTTATTGGTATAATTCCCAATGGCATGAATAAGAAGAAAATAAGTAAATCAGGAAATAAGCATTTATTTGGTCCCAAGTTAATATTCAAAAAAAAAAAAACAAAAAACAAAAAGAAACACAAAACACGTTCTAACAAACTATTTGGATTTTTGCCATCAATGTAGAAATAACTAGAAACGAGCTCATACAACCACAAACTTTATAGACATTATACTACTCATACTGATCTTCTTAATTCTTTATTAAAAATATTTACACGAGAAGTGATACAAACTTTATAGACATTATACTCACAATATATATGAACTCTCATATAAACCAAAATATAAGAACATACATAATAATTACCAATACGAAATAGTGAATATTAAGTATCCTAAATTCAAATATTAACTTAACCAAAAAGAAAAAGAAGAAGATGATTTAAATTTATCCTTAGTCATGAATCAGATTGCCATTAAGATAAGGTTTGGTCCACGCAGCATGTACAGACAGAGTCTATAGAGAGCATGTGATAAACATATCATATGAACTTTGTGGTTACCAATCGTAGACCCAACTAGTATTTAAGGGAGCCTTGTTCCATCACCATATCACCAATACAAGCTTATAGCTCCTCACATATACATTTAGCATTCAAACCACTGATCAATCGAAAGATGGAAGGCAAAACATTGATTCTAAGTGTGCTCCTAATGAGCATCTTCATGGCACAAATCCAAGTTGACGCAAAGAGCTGCTGTCCTAACACCAGTGCTAGAAATATCTATAATGCTTGCCGCCTTCCCGGAACACCCAGGCCAACATGTGCAAGCCTCAGTGGCTGCAAAATCATCATTGGTGGTAAATGTCCCAACGGATATACCCATGATATTCTCGAAAATACAGGTAAATTGATTAATATTGTGCTTTATTAATAAGTATTAAATTTATTACAATATAAATCAAGATTTCATTGTTTCTTTTGTAATGTTTGTTTCAAGGTGATGATGTCATTGAATACTGCAAAGTTGGGTGTGTATCCTCCGTGTGCGGTGCTTTAACTACTCTCCAAAACTCTGGTAAAGCTTACTCTCAAAACTCCTTATCATTACTATTACTATATATATGATACGTTTCAATTTTTGTTTCGTTAACTAGATGCAAGTGAAATCATGAATGAAGCTGCTGGAAACTGTGCCTTGGCTTGTTCTAAAGTCTGCACCAAGGGTTCGATGAATGCAGTTGAAACTGCCTAGACAGCCATATCTATGAAGATACCACGTACTGCATATTTGGAGGTGAAAGGGGTTGACATCTTTCACGGTGTTGCTTTTGTTGTTTTCAATAATTGTCGTATATGTGACAAACATATAGAAGGTGAACAATCTTTAGATTGTATATGCCTTTTATTCTCTATCTTTTTAAATTAATGGTATTTGTGTCTTGATATTTTCTGCTCAACGACTATTTTCACGGTGTTGCTTTTGTTGGAACCCAAGCATATTCAACACTAACCACTCGAAATGTTACCTTTCTTATCAACTGCTACAATCCAAGGAGAGAAAGCTTTACTCAACTCAACTTCCTCCAAAAACAAATAAAACACAATGTATAATAAGAAAAGTGATTTTTTTATATATAAAATTATTAAGATTTATGGTTAGTTTGTATATATTCTCTAAAGTTAAATGGATTAATATTGGTATTTTTTTTAAGAACAGCTAAACAAATGGACTATACACGAATTATTTCAAGTAAATTTTTTTTATTTTTTTACCGAAATAAAACATTTCCTTTGGTCTTATTAATAATAAAAAAAAAAAAACAGTGATAAGATAAAACCCTCTCTACTCGGTGTTTTTGATGCTTCAATATATACGCAATAAGTAGTATCTAATCATTTGTGTACCGTTCTTTCATTCTTTGAGCATACCCTTTGCCATAGCTGACAAGAGAAGAACAAATGATCACCAAACTCCCTAGCTTGTGTCAAGCTACAATGTTTGAAGTTGTTCGGTTATGGTTCCAAGTATCCATTGGTGAATACTTCGGTTTGAAACTATCTTCCTTACCATTGGGGGAGATATTATCTGTCTAAACTTAGAAACATCTTTTAATACAATCGTTTGTAGTTATGAATAGGAAGCGTGTAATAGTGTACCTCATAGCTTTATGCTTAGTTTTAGGGTTTTATGCTTTATTATTTTAGAATATTCTTAGTTTTAGGGTTTTATGCTTTATTATAAATAGCCTTTTTAGGTCTCCTATTATATTCAGTTATTTGATATATTGATTAATCGGAAGATATAAAGAGGTTTTTATAAACCACTGTGAAGAGTATTTACACACCCAAGAGCTTTTGCGAAAGCACTGAGAGGAAGACTCTCAAACCCTAGATTTCCGGATATTCTATGAATCAACGGATTTCTAATCCTATCTCTAGAAGCTTCCGCTCCATGAGGTAGGAGCTTCTATCAAATCTCTTTCTAGATGATTGATGGCTGAATAAAATATGAGATAAATCCAAATAGTTTGTTACAAACGTGTTTGTTGTGTCTTTTTGGTTTATAACCAACTTTTATTTTGTATTGGAGATTTGAATAATACGTTGGGACCAAATAAATGCTAAATAATTTGAAACAAATGTTACCAATAACATGAGATGATTGAGATAATGTTTTTTTTTTTTTTTTTTTTTTTTTTTTTTTTTTATAAACTTTTGAGTTATTAGTTATCGAAAATGATGAGAAATGTTATAACGACGATTCTACTATAGATAACTTTCTCAGATCCTATTAGATTCCTTGCTATTTCGACAAGAAACACAGGTCCCAAAAAACCGTAAACGAGCACATAAGAGTATCTTCGTGTTGAGTGAACGAACACCAAACTCCCTAGCTTGTGTCAAGCTACAATGTTTGAAGTTGTTCGGTTATGGTTCCAAGTATCCATTGTTGAATACTTTGGTTTGAAAATATCTTTCTTACCACAATGTTAGCCTTTTCACAATGCTTTTGCTACATGTGAATACAAAGCACTAAGCATCTTCCATCGTATTAAGAAGACCTATGCGGTGCTGTCTCCTTCCACGATTTTCACAACTTACAATAGGAAACATAAAAAACAGTAGTGTATTATAATCATTTTTGTTTTAATCTTTTATAGCAGTTACGAAAACTAAACTATCTTTGTATGCTATCAATGTAGATATTTTTTGTAGTCAAACGAACGGAGGAATTAGTATTCTGTAGACTAGAAAAATCATTTAACGTAAACTGAAAAGACTATATCAAAAATTGTCAAGTGGTTAGTTTAAAGCTTATGTAGTTAGTACTTTCATCATCTAAATGATCTCATGTCATGTTATTAATATAATCATATGCTGAAACACATATAGAGTATTTCATTTCTGACGGCATGAATAAAATTCTTGTTTTATCCACAGAAAATACAAAAATAAGGCAACAGGCATTTATTTGGTCCCAATGTAATATTAAAAAAAAAAAAACAAAATATTTGGTTAAAACAAAAAGAAACACAAAACACGTTCTAACAAACTTTTTGGATTTTTTTGTCTCATATTTTTATTTGCCATCATTTAGACATAACTAGAAACTAGCTCCAACAACCACAAACTAGTTCTTCTTATCTTTCCATCTTCAAACTACACATACTGATCTTCTTAATTCCCTATTCCAAATAATAACAAGAGAAGTGATACAAACTTTATAGACATTATACTCATAATATGAACTCTCATATAAACCAAATTATAAGAATATACATAATAATTACCAGCATTAGTACCAATAGGAAATAGTGAATATTAAGTATCCAAAATTCAAATATTAAGTTAACCAAAAAGAAAAAGAAGAAGATCCTTTAAATTGATCCTTATTCATGTATCAGATTGCCATTAAGATAAGGTTGGTCCACGCAGCATGTATAGACAAAGTCTATAGAGAGCATGTGATAAACATATCATATGAAGTTTGTGGTTACCAAACTTAGGCCAACTAGTATTTAAGGGAGCCTTGTTTCATCACCAATTCATCAATTCAAGCTTATAACTCTCCACATATACATTTTGCAATCAAACAACTTATCAATCCAAAGATGGAAGGCAAAACTTTGATTCTTAGTGTGCTCCTAGTGAGTCTTGTCATGGCTCAAATCCAAGTTGACGCAAAGAGCTGCTGTCCTAACACCACTGGTAGAAACTGTTACAATGTATGCCGTCTTACCGGAGCTCCCAGGCCAGTTTGTGCAAATGGCTGCGGATGCAAAATCGTCAACAGTGGTAAATGTCCAAACGGATATACCCATGATGTTCTCGAAAATACAGGTAAATTAATTAATATAGTGCCTTTATTAAGTATGTTATGTTTTTTACAAGACAAATCAAGATTTCATTCTTTCTTTCTTGTTTTAATTTTTGTCTCAAGGGAATGCTGTCAGTGAATACTGCAAAGTTGGGTGTGTATCCTCCGTGTGCGGTGCTTTAACCACTCTCCAGAACTCCGGTAAAACAACTCTCAAAACTCCTTATCATTACTATCATTTGTTTTAAAAATGATAAACAAGAGAACATATATATATGATACGTTTCAAATTTTGTTTCGATAACTAGATGCAAGTGAAATCGTGAATGAAGCTGCTGGAAACTGTGCCTTGGCATGTTCTTCGGTCTGCACCAAGGGTTCGATGAATGCAGTGGAAACTGCCTAAACAACCATATCCATGAAGATACCATGTATTGTATATTTGGAGGTGAAAGGGCTTGGCATCTTTCACAGTGTTGCTTTTGTTGCTTTTAATAATTGTCAGTGTATGTGACAAAAATATAGAAGATTATCAATCCCTAGATTGTATATGTCTTCTATTCCCTATCCTTTTAAATAAATAATATTTGTCTCTTAATCGTTTGGCTCAACGACCATTTTCAGCTGCTCTATGCTAGGTTATACGAAATATGTATGAACATATATAAACAAACATAGATTATGACAAACGATATAATCTTTATTTATTCCCTACATTTTAAAACTTAGTTTCCAAACATATACATATCGTAAAATATGCGGATGCTAATTAGTATCGACTACAAAACTAAAACATAAATTTGTAACACCAGAATATTTGAACAATAGAGTAGATTAATATTTAATTTTATATCAAATAATAGTATATAAAATAAAGAAAATAGATCCACATGTAAGACTAAATATCAAATGGTACTGTGTTGGTTTTCGAAGCCATATCGCATTTGACCTAACTATTTTCATTGTGTTTTATATACATAATGAAAACAATTCTCATATTTCAAAATAATTGAATGGAGAGTTTTATTCTTTTTCTGTTCAAATATTTTCACCTATCATAATTTCTTATATGGTTTCAAATGTTAAAAGGGACATGAACTTCCATCATCTAAATGGTCTCATCTCATGTTATTGGTAATCATATGCAGAAATATATTACAAATCAGCGATTTTTGGCTAGCTCAAACTCAAATGAATTCCAAAGTGGTCATTAATATTCTTAAGCTGATTAGATTATAAATATTTTCAAAATTTAAATTTAGTTTAAAGTACACATTGTTTTCTTTTTACAGTCCAACTGCTTTCATCTGCAATTTAACCAAATTTGCTTGTAGAAAAGAGCTTTTGAAATCCAATAATTTAGCGCGGTATGATACGGTTTTATCCTTAACCTCACCCAAAAGAACAGTTGCAAAGAACTTGGATATATACCGATATGTATTGAGCTTTTTCTTTTCCCGTCAAGCTTAATTTATTTCTCATGGTCATATAAAGCAATGCATACGTTACATGCACAAATGCACATAATAATTTATTACAAAGGTTCCCCTTCAACAATAATACACAACAAGAAGAAGTTTTTGTTAGCATTAAAACAAAGATGAGCTAAACTGCATCATTCATTGAGCGGTAAATTATTATTTCCACTTGTACTCTAATTTAGGCCTTTCTTTGCCATGTGTGAAATAGATTCCATCTTCTCTAGCATCCCAAAAGTTCTTTTTACCATAATGAACTATGAGACCACCACCTTCATATGCCATAAACGATGCATGAAACTTGAAATTAGGCCCTTGCCATAAGTCACAATAAAACTCCGATCTCACAACGCTGTCATGGAAACTAAAATCATAGGTTTCTCCAGTACGCAAGAAATGGAAACCTAAATTGTCGTCGTTTGATACGCAATGAATCTTCAAGACGTTGTTTCGACCAAGGGAACTCTTGAAGAATACAGAGTTTTTCTCATTCCATTGAAATTTTGCGTTAGTCAATCCTACGCACAATCCAATAGCGAATAGAAAACATAAGAGACGATTCATTGTTTGACTGTCTGAATTGGCCTTTCTTCTATTCTTCTCTTAAATGTAGAAGTAACATGTTGTTTTTATACAAGTGTGTCACATGTTATTTATTATGCTTTGGTGTTTCTATTTATAAACTTGTTAGTTTTACTGATAAGTTCTTGACATTTGATCGCTTCTGCTTTTCGCCCTTATCGATTTTGCTGTTTTGTATCTATTTTAAGGATTAATGCTTTTGATAGATTTATTTCAACATGAATCTTCATGATCTTAATAACCAATTACGACCTTCACTCCCATTATTAGCATCAAGTCGTTGCTGATACATAAAGTACCATTCTTATCTCTTGTTAGCAATTTCGAAAATGTTCTTCGATATTTAGCAAAGAAACTTACCCAAAAGAAGCACTTACAAAAAGTATGCACCAGCGATCTAGCCATATATACACAATTGTTTTTGGTTAAAGAAAATTTTATAATTTAAGTGAATATTTAGGTTTTATCACGAAAGCATAGAAAATAATTTAAGTGAATTATTAGTTATAATTTTTTTGTTGAAGACGGTTGAGTTGAATGGAACTTCTTGGAAGAGCTTCTGATACATGTGGAATAAATAACTAATAAACAATGCATCCTCCAAAGCCAAGTAAAGATAGAAAAATCGACAAAGAATCGACAATACTTGAGCTACGAAACGCTTTGACACATATGAGATCAAGAGTTGTCGAACGGTCTTCCACGATGAAATCAATGCTAGACATGTTGGTCATTGTCAAGAGACTAGATGGAGGTCATGGCCGAAAATCTCGCCGGCACGAGAAGGAATATACACGGAGTAGTGCATAAGCCATAACATGGGAGCTTTTGGTTTTAAAAGCTTTGAAATTTCCATAGGCCGAGCTAAGGCTTCTAGGATCCAGGTTCTAGAATGGATGACAGTAGGGCGGTGGTTGAAGTAGTTAGCTAGAAGCGTTGATGGGTGATTTTTGGCCAAGGACCATATGCACATATTAATGTACTGTACCTTCCATAATAATTTATTACAAAGGTTCCTCTTCAACAGTAATATCACAACAACAAGAATTTTTTTTTGTTAACATTAAACAAAGATATGCTGAATTGCATTATTCATTGAGCGGTTAATTATTATTTCCACTTGTATTCTAATTTAGGTATTTCTTTGCCATGTGTGAAATAGATTCCATCTTCTCTAGAAGAAGAGAACTTGAACCCACCAATACTAGTAATGGTTCATCAACCTGCCAAACGGTTCGATACATTCTTTTGCATTGTTGACAGATCTTTTTGCTATTCTAAGTAGCATGAACCAAAAAAAAAATGATCTACGACAAAAAAGAGGAGAGTCGTTACGTGACTATAAGGAACGGTTCAACAAGGAGAATGTGTCAATACCTAGTTGCAACATGAAAACTGGGTGCCATTTCGGCTTTCAGAAGAGGTTACTTCATGATGGTTGACTTGTACAAAAAACTTAGCAAAATATTAGTGCAAAATAATGGAGGATGCATGTACCGTCGCGGGCATGTGTGCAGATAAAGGGGCATTAGACAAATCATATCGACATCGACACTACTAGTAAAAACAAATCCCTAAAGCCACCTAGCTATTAGTGGCTGTGCCTTAATATTCGTGCCTATAGCGTCATAGCTTAAGAAATTCGTGGCTTTTAAAAAAAAATTACCTTATAGCCACGAATTTTCGCGACTGCCAAGTGGCTATAAGTATTTTTTTTTACTAGTTAATGTACTGATCAAATTTAGATTATCGTGTAGTAAGGGATGAAATAATGACTCAAGATGATAAACCTTACTAAAGACTTCAAAGCGAATACACTAGCAATATAAGCAATTACTAATGAGGACACTCATCAAATTTTAAACGAAACTGCAAGTGAGGAGCCAAAATTTGTTGAGAAATATATAATTCATAACTATGCGTGATCTCAATTTCAAGAAATGAAATATTTTCGTTTTCCCAAATAGAATTGGTTGGGTGTCACATATGTTAAATAAAATTGCTTGGGGCGTCATAAGCTATACGATGTTTATATTTTCTTTATACCATATGTTGAAAGTGTGTCATTGTGAAAGGAAAGTAAGATAAAAAAAATACGTGTGAGAGTGCAATTATTTCTATTTTGTTTGGGATGATGCAACTATAAAGTTTGACAATACAAACTAAAAGTGAAATGATAAATAAGCCAATTGTTTACAAGTGACATGAACTATATATTCTCAAAATTGTCAAGTGGTTTTGAGTTTAAATCGCTTAATGTAAATCAGCACTTTCATCGTTTCAATGATCTAATGTTATTGGTAATTTGTTTCTTAAATTTTAGCACAGCACTCAAATTATTAGGTAACAAGCATTTATTTGATCCCTTATCATATTATTCAATGCTCCAGTACATTTGGATTTGTGTGTCATATTTTAATTTGCCATCGGTCTAGATCACATAACTAGAAACTAGCTCCTAGTACAACCACAAGAGTCAAGAGTTAGGTTAAAAAAATAAATTAAGTACCACAAAACACGTTTTAACAAACTACTATGTTCTTATCTTTCCCTCTTCAAACTACTCATACTCTTCTTAATTTTTTATTTAAATATTTACACGAGAAGTTATATATACAAACTTTATAGACATATATATAATACTCATTACATAAACTCCAACGCAATTAATAGTGAATCCTTATTAAGTATCCTAGTTAGTTTAAAGCGCTAATCAAAAGAAAGTAAAAAAGAAGAAGAAGAAGAAGAAGAGTTCAATCATCCATTAAGATGAGGTTGGTCCACGCAGGTACATAGTCTATAGAGCATGTGATAAACGTATCATATGAATTCTGTGGTTGCTAATCATAGACCAACTTGTATTTAAGCAAGCCAAGCTTATAACTCCCCACATATACATTTTGCATTCAAACAACTGATCAGTCGAAAGATGGAAGGCAAAACTGTGATTTTAAGTGTGCTCATAGTGAGTCTTGTCATGACGCAGATTCAAGTCGAAGCAAAGAGTTGTTGCCCAGACACGACTTCTAGAAACTGTTACAATGCATGCCGTCTTATCGGAGCTTACACGGAAGCTTGTGCAAAAGCATGCGGATGCAAAATTGTCGGAGGGTCAACATGTCCTTCGGGATATACACATGACATTCTCGAAAACTCTGGTAATTTAATTTCATCTTTTTTTTTCTTTGTTCTTTCATTAAGTTATATCTCTTACAAGTTAAACCAAGATTTTGATGCAAGTTTCAAAAACTGTTTTATGTTTTTGTATTTAAGGTGATGCTGTCAAAGAATACTGCAAGTTGGGTTGTGCATCCTCTGTGTGTGGTGCGTTAACCACTCTCCAGAACTCCGGTAAGGCAAAAACTAATTACTATGATTAGATTTATAGAAAAAGAGAAAAACATATTAATTCTAATATTGTTTGTGTGATTTAGATGCAAGTGAAATTGTGAATGGAGCAGCTGTACAATGCACCAAGGCATGTTCTGAGTTCTGTACCAAGGGCTCATCCAATGCAGTTGAAACTGCATAAGAAACATATCCATGATCTATGTGTTGTTGTTTTACCTGTTTCAATAATTATCGTGTATGTGGGTAAAAAAAAAATGCTAGACACTTGAGCTAGCTTCTACTATTTCCAGGTTTTCTATGTGACGTAGAAGAGGGTTATTGATCCTAGATTGTTAACCTCTTCTACTTGCTATTATCTAAATAAAGAATGATAATGTGTCCTTATCGGTTATAGTCAAAACAAACTCTCGCAAAACTGTCAAGACTTACAAAAATTTCAAGACTCTCAAGACTTAGCAAAACTTTCAAGAATTACAAATCTCATAATTATAGTCGATCATTTTGTCATGATTGTATTGAATAATAATCCGATAGATTTTAGCCATAAGGGAACGGTGGAAATTAATATCTTATAATATAACAAGGTTTTTTCTAACTTTTCTCCACGACATTTGGCGCTCTCTGTTGATGACATGTGTCATCTTTTATTTTTAATTAATTTTTTCCATTTTTATTTTTAACTAAAACATTTATGTCAATCTTAATTCCAAATAACCATATAATTAGGTAAAAATTAAAATAAAATTATTATGAAAAAATAATTATGAGTAAAATTATTAATTGGGATCAAAATTCATTTCTCTAAAGCAAAAGATATAACTAAAGTTTTAAAACAAAATCACATATTGCATATGATATATCACATATATATGTATATATGATTTACTATCACATAATTAAAAAATCTATTTTACATAATTTTCTTACATTTTATTTAAATTTTCATCCATCATATTTATTTTATTATAAAATACTCTGTTATTTTTTTCACTTTAATGATGGAAGAAACTTAAATAAAATGTATGCAAATTGAGTAAAATAGATGTTTTAATTATTTGATAGTAAATCAACAATTGTGGGAGTTAATTCTTATTAATTTTGTGTTGAATAAAATTGAGTAGAGAAATATAGTTAATGCAAATTTTTATAATTTCAGTTCTTATATTAAAGTGTGAGTTAAATGTAGAGATCTAATTAATTGTGTTTTAATTGAATATATATTTTTCAGTTTTAAAATTAAAGTGAGAGATAAATATATATGATCAATTGTGTTTTATATGTGGTTTGTTTCACTATCTTCTTATTGGTCTATTTTTCTATAAAATGTTTTTTTTTTAAATTATGTTTTCAACTAAACCAAAAATAAAACACATTTAGTTATATATATATATATATATATTAAACTGACACTTTAATATAAAACTAAAGAAAAAATTATTTTAATTAAGCCATAAATAAAAAAAATTTCTCTCTCATTCTCTTTCACTACATTCATGTATCTTAAATATTTTTCTATTTTTGTGTTGTTATATGGATTGAAAATCAATAAAACTATCATTTTAAGAATTTGATCTTAATTTATTTTAGAAAGTATGATATATATCAAACATAGTTTCAATTTTTATTTCTAATGCCTAATTATACATACTTTTTCAATTTTTTTTCTAATGCCTTATTATACATACGTTTTCATACTTATGAGTATGAATGAAGAAAGTATGATATAACACATATGTAAAATAAAGTTTTGATTGTTATATAAATAAAAGTTGCAATTTAAACCTTTAACAAATAACTTCTTCTATTTTTTAAAAATCTCAAATAATATTTTGTAATTCATTTCAATATATGTATAATTATATTTAGTTTGTGATCCAATAGATTATTATAATATTTAATTTATTTAAAATTTGAGGTCTAACTGTTTAAAAAGAAACAAAAAGTATTCGGTTTTAAAAATTGGTCGTTAATTTTTTTTTTAATCATACAGTTCATAGAAGTTAAATTTAGTTTAATTCATTCATCAATTGAACAAGGTTTTTTCTAACTTTTCACCACGTTACGACATTTGGCGCTCTCTGTTGATGACACGTGTTATCCTTTATTTTTAATCAATTATTTTCATTTTTTTCTAACTAAACATTTATGTCAATCTTATTTCCAAATAATCATATAATTAGGTAACAATTAAAATAAAATTATTATGAAAAAATTATTATGAGTAAAATTATTAATTGGGATCCAAAATTCATTTGTGTAAAGCAAAAGATATAACTAAAGTTTTTTTTCCTATAAATATAACTTGACATCTACTTCTGAATCCAATTTTTAATACCTAAAGTTCTTTTGCCAAAAAGAAGAAGAGTATTTATAATAAAATTTCATATTGCATATGATATAAAATCACATATATATATATGTATATATGATTTACTATCACATAATTAAAACATCTATTTTACATAATTGTTTACATTTATTTAAATCCTATTACATTTTTATTACATTTTATGAATTAATGAACTTCACTAAAATCCTATTAAATTATAATATTCAATAAGGTATGAGTTATACAATAATATCATATCCACCCTACACTCTACACTAATATCATATTTAATCATTTGTTCTAAATAATAGTCTTTCTTTTCATAACAATATAAATATCTAACCGAAGTTAGATTTTCCTAGAGAGACCGAACATAAATTCGATTACTTAAGAGCATTTCATGATTGTTGTCATGTACATATAATAGACAGATATATTCGTTCATCTTCTTTGTTAATGTTGATGTAAACATGTGATGCCTTTTTAATATAAATTCATTTCTTTAGCTTTTATAGTTATGTAAATCTTTATGTTTGTTCTTAAATGGTTTCAATATTAGTTTTATTCTTGAACAAATTCTACATAAAATAATTCTTAATATATAAAAAAGGATCTCATCTACGTATATGTGAGCTTCTTTTCTAATCAATTAGAATGAAAAATATCAAAGTTCTTTTTTCAAATAATCTTCATCTGTTCATTTGGCTTTTGCTTTATCTTTTTAGTGTTTACATAATTATAGATTAAAAGCTCTTATATCTCAGGTGAAATATTTTCTAAATTGAAAAATAATTTCTAAGTAAGGTCTAAAAAATCATATATCTTAGGTGAAATATTTTAAATTGATATTTTGCAAAGTTTAATATTAACCAATACTCATAAATTATGTGAGTTTTGTTTACTTTTAATATTAACAATGTACACACAAAAAAATTAACATCAATTTACAATTGCCTACTATATTATGTATGTGCTAATTTGTATTACTTTGTTTTGATCTCATTCGGTTTCATATTTTTCAAATATATATTTTATTTACTTTTACTGTTTATAATGTACACAAATATGTTTTATATTAACAATTACTTATAAACTATACATATCTTAATGTAGTTTTCAATTTCTATTTCAAATTAATATTTCATATATAACCACGCATCGCGTGGGCAACTTTCTAGTATTATATAATGGTTAATACCAAGGACCGAGTGATTACACCAAATACTTGGAAGAGTAGTTTAAGGCTAAAGCTATATTTTGATTTTGGTGTTTAAAAGACTGTAACGAACTTAGCAACAATAAGTAAACGGCAGTAAAATATACTAATTAATAAATTGTAAATTTATAAATTTGTAAATTGTGAATTGGGTCAGAGGGTGTTTTGTAGGGATTTAGACCATGTTTATCGGCGTATATTGCCGTGGTCCCAACCAATTAAACATTTAAATTTAAATGTAAATGTGTGAAAAAGCAAAGAAACGTTCGTATAAACGGGACGAATGAGCAAGGTCCTTCGTCCTACGTGTCATCTTTTTATTGGTGGTGGGTTAAGTGTAGAAAGAATTTTTTCGGGGTTGAATCGTTTTTATTTCTTCTCTTCTTCTCTCTCTCTCACTCGACTCTCTCTATTGCGACCAAAGGCGATTTGCAAAGCTATCCAAATCGACCTCGAGTTTCCGGCGAGTGGAAGCATTAATCGTCATTTTCGTCATCTTCTCCGTCATATTAATCTTCTGGGCAAAGCAGAACCCATATCCGGGGAGGATATCAAACCCTAATCAGTAAGATTTCGAAATCCGAAAATAAAATTTGGGGATTTGGTTTGATTATGCTTGGATCTTCTTTGTATAGGTGTTTTATATAGATTTTTTAGGGTATTCGTTGTTGATTGAATCGTTGGGTATAGAAATCGATTAGGGTTTATTTGTTTAGTTTCGATTTTTGGATCTAGGATTTTTGAGATAATGGTTGGATTTGGTTTGAATATGAATGGATTTTCTTTGTATAGGTGATTTATATAGAGTTTTAGGGTATTCGTTATTGATTGAATCGTTGGGTATAGAAATCGTTTGGATCTAGGGTTTTATTAGATAATGGTTTGGTTCCAACTTCCGATTTACTCATTGAAACTGTTAGAGTGTTTATTTGGGTCTGATGATGCTTTGGTTTCCAAAAGGTATCTCAGCAAGCTGTTCACATGTTTTGTTAGATGGAATTTGTTTGGTTTCTCTTTAGATTTGTAATGATGAAATTGTAATATGTATTCATGTAGGTCTGGTGAACTAAGTGGACTGATAAGCACCAATCTTATCGACATTTAAAGGTAAATGTCATTCCCTTTTACCATATGCATTTCTGATATGATTGAGCATTTTCAAACTGATATATTTGTTCTTTGCTAGTTAAGTTAAGTTGCTACAGATGTGCTTGTGGTTTGCAATGTGAAACTGTAATAGTTTAGGCTTTGCTCTACTAATGTTGTTTCCATGAAATAGGGAGTGTGGATCATAGACTGATACAAATTGTTTTAGTTAGGCAAGTTGTTTGCTTAACTGTAATAGTTAGCCATGTTGTTTCTGTAATAGTTATGCATGTTGTGTGCTGTATTTATGTTGTTCATGTTAGGTGTTAGCCATGTTGTTCACGTTTGCTGCTTACTTTAGCATTAAAGAAAGTGATATAAATCGAAAGTATAAATTGCTTATCTACTGCCTAGTTAGGTGATTGACTGAGGCAAATAGTTGTAAAAGGTTCTGTACTAGCTAGTTATCATAATGACATTGATTTATTGCATGTACTTGCTATTTAGGGTGCTTGTTTGCTGTATTGATGTTGTTTTTAAGTCCTAGCTAAGAGCATTGACTGAGAAGTAGGTAGTACAACTTATAAAATCTGAATGCTATAGTAGAGTTAAATGTAAAAAACTGGTGATTAGACATATGCAGTTAGCTAGTAATGAGTTATATGGAAGGGAGTACAATTTGGCGTACTATCTCACTGATGATATTTATCCAAAATGGGCGACTTTTATTCAATCTATCCGACTTCCACAAGGTAAAAAAAATTCTCTCTTTTCTAAAAAACAAGAAGTAGTGCGGAAAGATGTTGAGCGTGCCTTTGGAGTCTTGCAAGCTAGATTTGCCGTGGTTAAAAACCCTTCTCCTTTATGGGATAAAACCAAAATGGCAAATGTGATGAGAGTATGCATAATACTACATAATATGATTGTGGAAGATGAACGCCAAACGTACAATCTCTGTAACGTTTCTGAATTTCAACACGGAGAAGATGTCGATCAAACATATACCGTTGGCACCGCCGGAGTGGGTTCAAATATCGGGACAACGATTACTCGTCGAACAAGAGTTCGGGATAAACAAGCACATCAATAATTAAAAGATGATTTGATTGAGCATATTTGGTCTAATTTTGGACATCTTCAAGATAACGAAGATTAATTTCCAAATTTCTAAGAATTCAATAAAATGTTCGTTTAATCTTTCTATGCTTATGGTTTATGTTTTTAATGTCTTTATTGTATGTTTACGAGATTAATCCTTGTTTGTAACTTTGTAATTTTAAAATGTTTAATATTAATCCAATATTTAATATGTTTTTCCATTTTTATACAAATTAATTAATTATTTTAATAAATTCAAAATATGATATTTATAATTGTGGGACAAAAAATCTATATACACCAATGCTCAACCTTCAAAATTAAACAATTGTCCTACATCTAAAATATACTTTAAAAAATAATGGGACCATGAATTGGGACAAACCAATGCTTATGCTCTTAGAAATAAATAAATTCGTTATCTTAATTTAAATTTTACTTATTTATTTGATTACCTCTTTTTTTGTATGAATGTAACATTTAATTATTCAACAAAAAAAACTGTTTTTACATCAAATGTATCTTAGAGAGTAAAACAATTTCATGACAGATCTATAAAGCTTAAAGGGTTGCAATAGTTTTTGAGATGAGAACCAGTAACGTAGTCCACCTTCATAAACGGGTTCCCCAATTGACGTATTGTGCTGAATCTGTTTAGAATACTCTCCATGACGTCGTCCGTTACGTTCCCTCCATATAGTGAATCGTGGTTTTGAAGAATCTAGAAGAAGAGGAGTTATTGAGCTCCAAGTCGACGTGTAGCTGCTTCATTTACTTAGCCTATCACCCGTTGCTACAAACGAGTATTTTGGAAGTGAGAAGGAGAACCACACTCCTTTGTACCATTCGCAATCCGGACTGATTCTTGTTATCTGGTTCCAAGTGTTCTGTGATGAAAACCTTGGCCTGAAACAAGTCTTCACTATGTTTCCAAATAGACCGATCAATACCATTGTTTCGTCTTTGACGAGTCAGCTCAATGTGGTCCTCGATTTGATTTACGTGACCCACAGGGAGTTCTTTATATTTATCTCTATATTTCATCAACTCAATGAGTTGATCTCATGTTATTGGTAATTTGTTTCGAATACTTTAGGGCACCACAAAATTATTAGTCAACAAGCATTAATTAATTTGGTCCCAACATATTATTCAAATCTCCAATACAAATTAAGGGTTGTTGCCTAATAATTTTGTGGTGCCCTAAACACGTTTGTAACAAACTATTTGGATTTTGGTCTGATATTTTAATCTGACATCAACCAAACCACAAGAGAGTTTAATCTGCCTTCTATATCGTATACTTTAAATAAATGGTAATTGTGTCTTGATCTTGTTTACTCAAACAAATTTCAGAAGCTCTTAGCTAAAACCACAAGAGAGTTGGTAAAAAAAATTAATTACGTAACACAAAACACGTTCTAACAAACTACGTTTCTTTTCTTTGCTTCTTCACACTACTCATACTAATCTTCTTAATCCTTTGTTCAAAAAATTTACACCGAGAAGTTATATACTAACTTTATAGACATAATATAGTTATAAACCAAATTATAAGAAGAGAGCGTACATAATAATTACACGGTTAGCAAGAACAAGATGATTAAAATTATCCTTAGTCTGTCTGAATAATATTGTCATTAAGATAATATAAGGTTGGTCCATGCAGCGTGTACAGACAGTCTATAGAGCATGCATGTGATAAACATATCAAACGAATTTTGTGTGGTTACCAATCGTAGCCCAACTAGTATTTAAGGGAGCCTTGTTTCATCACCAATTCATCAATTCAAGCTTATAACTCGCCACATATATATATTTGCCATCAAACAACTGATCAATCGAAAGATGGAAGGCAAAACTTTGATTCTAAGTGTGATCAATCGAAAGTTAATTATTTCTTTCTTGTTTGCTGGGCTACTTTTGTCTTTTTTTGGAGGAAACAGTTGTTAGATGTTGAGAAGCTGATATACTTACCTTGTCTGTATATCTCAACTTAAAAGTTACTTACATGGTAAATCACCCATATAATTATTATTAATAGCTAGACTTAGCAGGCTCATTATTATTTACATATCCAAAGCGGGATCAAGCCAAAACGTAGTTCGATTACAAAAAAGAGAGAGTATTTACGTCATTTGTCGGAAATTATGATGAACAATGTAGAAAGATCATCCACCTCTTTTTCGGTAGTCTTCAACTTGTTTATACTTGGCCTATATTCTAAAATTTTCTCACAAAATAACTCCATATATACTAAATTTATAAATCTAAAAAGCAAATGTAATCCTTTGACTTGACCATGGTTATTGAAAACCCTAAATAAAAAGGCTTAAAAATAAATGCATTATAACATAATTCTATTAGTTTACCTTTAACTCCGTGTTGATCCTTGAATATTCAATTTTCTCGATTTTTCATTGGTACTGTAAAATGTATCATCAAACATCTTTAAATTTTAGCCCATCAGTAATGACTGATTGTATCTTCGTCGATCTAACTGATTGTATTTTTGTCGATCATTGTCTTCAGAATAGTCATTTTGCTTAGAGAATTCTGATCCAAGTCAATCTTCAGAATAGTCATTTCACACACAATTAATCTTCAAGATAATGCTTCGACCATGGAACTTTTGAAGAATATAGAGTTTATCTCATTCCATTTTAATTTTGTGTAGGTTTTAAGTACTTCATAAGTCTGTGCAAAATCTTAATCTCAAGAAAATATTTTTCTTTGCCAAAATCTTTCATGTGAAAACATTTTCCAAAGTAATCCTTAAACTTTAAATCATACGTGGATGATTTCCAAAACTTCCAAAACTTAATAGATTCTCAACATTAGAATATGAGAGTGTGAAAAGAATAATTTGCATATGATTGAACAAACGAAACTTGCGTTGAGGAGTTTGCTTTAGACCATATAATGATATATAGACTTCTTCTTCTCAATTGGGTGTGCCTCCCAGTTTTTAGACAAAACAATGCTTAACAAAGTACGAACCATCTTCATCATTCATGCCCACATGAGAGAAACGTTTCACTATACTACTCTTCAACTTCTACCTTATAACAAGTGACATGAACTATTTGTCAAGTGGTTTTTAGTTTAAAGATTATGTAAATCATCACTTTCATCATGTCTATAATATCTCATGTTATTGGTTATCACATGCAAAAATTTGTTTCAAATATTTTAGTACACCACTCAAATTTAGGCAACAATAATTATTTTATTTGGTCCCAACAAGCATCTCCAATACAAAACAAAAAGTTGGTTAGAAACCAAAAAAAAACACCAAACACGTTGTAACAAACTATTTGGATTTATCTCATATTTTAATCATCTAGACATAACTAGAAGAGATTTGATAGAAGCTCGTACAACCACAAAACCGTTGGTTAGAAAATAAATTAAGAAACACAAAACACGTTCTAAGAAACTACTCATACTCTTTCTTAATTCTTAATTCAATATGTTTTACACGACAAAGTTTATAGAAAGAATACTTATAATACAAACTCCCATATATACGTACAATGTTATAAACCAAATTAGTATAATTAAGAACGTATATATATAAAATAACCAGCAAAACTCGTACGGGATTATTAGGGAATCCCTATTAAGCAACACAAATTTAGCTTTAACAGATTTTGTTTTTGTTTTCTGGTGAATAAGAACTCAGAAGAATGAAAAAAAGAATAAGAAGAAGATTTCAAGTATCATATCCATTAAGATAAGGTTGGTCCACGCAGACCGTCTATAGAGAGCATGTGATAATAAACATATCAAACGAAGTTTGTGTGGTTACAAACCGTAGAGCAATTAGTATTTAAGGGAGCCTTGTTTCATCACCAATTCATCAATTCAAGCTTATAACTATCCACATACACATTTTGCAATAAAAAAACTGATCAATCCAAAGATGGAAGGCAAAACTTTGATTCTAAGTGTTCTCGTAATGAGCCTTTTCATGGCACAAATCCAAGTTAACGCCAAGAGCTGCTGTCCTACCAGCACTGCTAGAAATGTCTATAATAGTTGCCGCGTTGTGGGAGGTTCCAGGCCAACATGTGCAGGCCTCAGTGGCTGCAAAATCGTTGATGGGTCATGTCCTAACGGATATCCTAAAGAGAATCTTGAAAACACAGGTAAAAAAAACAATATTGTGCTTTATTATGTACCTTTTGCCCAAAAAAAAAAAAAAAAAGCTTTATTATGTACCTTGTTTGTCTAGCTAATTGTCTTCAAAGACAAATCAAGATTTAATTGTTTCTTTTGTGTTTTGTCTCAAGGTGACGCTGTTAGTGAATACTGCAAGGTTGGGTGTGTATCTTCTGTGTGCGGTGCTTTAGCCACTCTCCAGAACTCTGGTAAAACAAACTCCCCAAATTCATTATCATTACTATCAATTTTCTTATAAAATAATAAACAAGAGAACATATATATGATACATTTCAAAACTTGTTTCGATAACTAGATGCAAGTGAAATCGTGAATGAAGCTGCTGGAAACTGTGCCTTGGCATGTTCTAAGGTCTGCAACAAAGGTTCGATGAATGCAGTTGAAACCGCCTAGACAACCATATTCACAAAGAGACGAAGTACATCATCTATGGAGTGTTGTTTTTTCATGTTTTCATCAATAATTGTCGTGTATTATTAGGATATACTTCAATCTTATTTACTTAGATACGATTCTATCTAGTTAAGACAACTTGTATGTGTATAAATACCTTCTTTGACATATGAAATAAACACAACTACACATTCTATTCATTCTATTTCATGGTATCAGAGCATAAGATTCTGACCTAATTTTCTCTCTTCTTCTTTCTTCTTAGCCGTCGCATCGTTTGTGACTGTTTTTTTTCTATCATCTTGGTTCTATCTTCTATATTCTTCTTCTTCTATCTCATGTCGGGTCCGTTGGAATCCACTTCTGCTCCTCATCCGCTTCCCGTGGCTACCACGTCTTCAAATCCTTATTCTCTAAGCTCCTCCGACAATCCTGGATCTCTGATCTCTACTGTTATACTTCAAGAGAACAATTATTCGGAGTGGGCTACTGAACTTCGGAACTCACTTCAAGCTAAGTTCAAGACTGGTTTCATTGATGGGACAACACCAAAACCCGCCGCTGATCCCGACCTTGGTCAATGGATGGCTGCGAATTCTATGATCATTGGTTGGATTCGTACATCCATCTCTCCTCACATTCGTTCTACGATCTCTTTTATTGATGAAGCCTCTACTCTCTGGGAAAGTCTTCGGGTTCGGTTTTCTGTTGGTAACGGTGTCCGTAAACAAGTTCTCAAGGATGAGATTGCTTTGTGCAAACAAGATGGTCAAACGGTTCTCCAATACTATGGTCGGTTGTCCAAACTTTGGGAAGAACAACGTAACTACACTTCTCACCATAAGTGTCGTTGTGACGTCTCTCCTCTTCTCATCAAAGAGCGTGAAGATGATCAAATTCACCAATTCCTGTTTGGCCTCGACTTACCACGATTTGCTAGCATTCGTTCTAAGATCACTGATGAAGATCCTTTGCCCTCGCTCAATCAAGTCTACTCCCGTGTGATTCGAGAAGAACAAAATCTCGATGTTGCCCGTCTTCAAGAAACACCGAAGCCCGATGCAGCTGGTTTCTCTGTTCAAACCGACACTCATCCACAGGTTGCTGCAGTCTCTACTTCTAAACCTCGTGATCGCTCGTGTACTCACTGTCACCGTCAAGGTCATGATGTGACAGAGTGTTTTCTGCTTCATGGATTCCCGGACTGGTACTACGAGCAGAAAGGAACTGGTCGTGGCTCCTCCGAAACCAGAACTACTCAGCGTGGCGGTGGCTCTAATAGAGGAACTGGTCGTGGACGAGGTCGGGTTAATAGTGCTCAAGTTGTCTTAACTAGATAGAATCGTATCTAAGTAAATAAGATTGAAGTATATCCTAATATTTCATGTATGTGATAAAAATGTAGAAGGTTATCGATCCCTTAGATTGCATATGCCTTCTATTCTCGATCTTTTCAATAATATGTAATTGTGTCGTGATATTTTTCGTTCGACCATTCAAGTTGCTTTGTGCTTAGCTAAATTAGATTGTATCAACAAATTCACCAAACTATTTGATTAATATCACGTAAAACTAAATCTAAAAGACGTGAGTGAAAAAATTGTAAAATTCAACAAATGATGGTTTTGGTTTTGGTCGTATAGCTCACGGTTTTGTGTGGATCAGATTTATTGTTTTGTATTAAAGGATATTAATTGTGTGTTTTGTCTAAGCGCTAGCTATTTTTTTCACTGTGAAGCTTAATTAGTTTCTTAAGATCATATAAAGCAATGCGTACATAATCACTTTAGTTGTTTTTATAATGCTACATAGACTACGATTTATAAGGCTAAAACACACAAATTCATTATAACTTAATTTCATTTAATCTACCTTCAATTTTGATTTTTTATTTGGAACTATAAACTGTGTTCTTGACTATATTTTCCTCGACCATTACCTTCATATTTTCCTATGTGAATCTTTGAACTTCGAAGTTTATGGTACGATGGTTGCTCCTTTTAGGTGTGTGATGATATTTTCCGATCTAGTTCGTTAGCGGACTTGTTTTTTCCCTCATGGTTAGGCCTAAAATAACTCATTTCATGATAAATTTTCAGTTCCATAACCATTCTTCAAAGTTTAATTTCGAAGTCTTGGAAACGGTTCAAATAGGGATGATCTCGAACATCTCTCAAATGACTTGGTCATTAAGTATATTTGTTTCCATTGTATGCTCAGAAACTCAGCAGAATTTATAGATTCGTTGTTGGAATCTTAAACTCAACAAGCATTTATTTGGTTCCAACATATATTATTTAAATCTCCAATACAAAACAAAAAGAAACACAAAACACGTTTGTAACAAACTATTTGGATTTTTGTGCCATCAGCTAGACAGTAACTAGAAGAGATTTGATTATTAACTTATAACCACAAGATTCAATAGAGTTGGTTAAAAAATAAATTAAGAAACACAAACACAAACACAAACACATTAACTTATAATCAAACTATGTTCTTATCTTCCCCTCTTCAAACTACTCATACTTTTTCTTAATTCTTAATTCAAAATATTTACACGAGAAGTGCTACAAACTTAATACACGTATATAAGAGTTATAATATAAATTCAAACGCAAATAATAGTGAATCCCTATGAAGTATCCTAATTAATTTAAAGCGTTAATCAAAAGAAAGTAAAAATGAACAAGAAGATTTCATCAATCCATCAAGATAAGGTTTGGTCCACGTAGCATGTACAGACAGAGTCTATAGAGAAAATGTGATAAACATATCATATGAAGTGTATGGTTGCTAATCATAGACCAACTAGTATTTAAGCGAGCCTTGTTTCATCGTTACCATTTCATCAATACATTTTGCATTCAAACAACTGATCAGTCGAAAGATGGAAGGCAAAGCTGTGATTTTAAGTGTGCTCATAGTGAGTCTTGTCATGGCACAGATTCAAGTTGAAGGAAAGAGTTGTTGCCCTAACACGAGTGCTAGAAGCTGCTACGATTTATGCATCCTTGGTGAAGAAAGTAGGCAAATTTCTTGTTAAATTTAATTAGTGCCCCATATAACTTTTAAATTTAATTAGTGCCCCATATATTTTTTTAGTCCTAAATCCACCCGGGGACACCTGTACAAAACTCTGTGGATGCAAAATTGTTTCGGCAAAATGTCCTCCAGGATATCCACATGACATTCTCGAAAACTCTGGTAATTTAATTTCATCTTTTTTTTCTTTGTTGTTTCATTATGTTATATGTTTTACAAGTTAGACCAAGATTTTGATGCAACTTCTAAGAATTGTTTTATTTTATTTTTTATTTAAGGTGATGCTGTCAATGAATACTGCAAGTTAGGTTGTGCATCCTCTGAGTGTGGTACCTTAACCACTCTCCAGAACTCCGGTAACACAAAAACCCATTATTAATTATCAATATTATGATTAGATTTTTAGAAAAGGAGAAAAACGTATTAACTAAAAATATTGTTTCGATGAATTAGATGCAAGTGAAATTGTGAATGGAGCAGCAGTACAATGCACCAAGGCATGTTCTGAGTTCTGCACCAAGGGCTCATCCAATGCAATTGAAACTGCTTAAGAAGCATATATCCACGATCTATGTTTTCAATAATTGTCGTTGTATATGACAAAATAATGCTAGAATCTTGAGTAAGCTTCTACTATTTCCAAGTTTTCTATGTGACATAGAAAATGGTCATTGATCCCTAGATTGTGTACCCCTTCTACTTGCTATTGTTTAAATAAAGAATAATAATATGTCCTTATCGACTATAATCAAAACAAACTCTCCCTTTAGCTTAATTTTCTAACAATCACTTCATATCTTAAAAACATCAAATGCCAACTTAGCAAAACTGTCAAGACTTACAAATCTCGAATTAAAGATATATATAAGCATATGACACCTTGAATGAACCATTAAGAATGCAATCGATAAGTTGAAGTAATGAAAAAATTTATAGTATATCATTTTGTCATCATGATTACTAGAGTATTAAGTAATAACCCAATAGATTTTGACCACAAGGGAACGGTGAAATTATTGTTTGTTTTGTTTTTGAACTTGAAAATAAAAATGTAAAGTAAACAGAGAATTGAACTTATAAATTAAAACATTTGGTAGCAGAGTATTTCAAAGAATCAATGACTAACAAATAAAAACAATAAAGGGAGGCAAAAATTCAGGCAAGACGACATGTTCTTATACATGAACATAAATTCAGATTAATTCTCTGTTAAGACAATAATCACTAAATTCAACTATTTAGTTACTATACTCTCATTTATAATTTTCTAGTCAAATTCTTCTCATCAAACAAGTTTATTTGGTTCACAAGGCATTCTAACATCAACTCTCGCAGGTTAAAATTACAATGCTCAATTAACATTCATTCAAGCATTTCATCGAACATCTCTAAACCATATAAAAGCCAACCATGTTTATCGTCGGATATGGTTGTCAGAAATGGCTATGTTTTTCTATAGAGCAACTGAGATCATGAACGTATAAAACATCAGTAAAAGTGATAAGATTTGAAATTGTTATTTCCCTACTATAAAACCCACTAAACAAGACGGAATTTCCGTGAGATTTACTAACAATGAAATTTTCTTTGACATATTATGATATGATAAAAGCTCTAACATAGTTTCGAACACATTGACATGTAAGCTCTTGTCGTAAACGAAAGTCAAAATATAAACTTAATTTTTTGGTAATACAAATATATTGTTCCAATACAATACAAACTAAAAGTGAGATGGAAAATAAAATCAGCCAAAAATTGTCAAGTGTTTAGTTTAAAGCTTATGTAATTAGCACTTTCATCACCTCAATGATCTTGATCATGTGATTACCAATCACATGCAGAAATTTGTTTCGAATTTTTAGCACACCGCTCAAATTATTAGGCAACAAGCATTTATTTGGTTCCAACATATATTATTCAAATCTCCAATACAAAACAAAAGAGAACAAAAGGAAACACAAAACACGTTGGTAACAAACTATTTGGATTTTTGTATCATATTTAAATTTGCCATCAGTCTAGACAATAACTAGAAGAGTTTTGGTTATAACTTATAAACCACAAGAGTTAAGAATTGGTTTAAAAAATAAATTAAGTACCACAAAACACGTTGTAACAAACTACTATGTTCTGATCTTTCCGTCTTCAAACTAATCATACTCTTATATGAGGGGGGTAATAGGATATGGATATATCCTGTATATAGTTATCACATATATTTTGTATTTATCTCTTTAGTTAAATATATACTTTGTAAACATGTATAAATACTTTGGCCTAGAAGTCTTCATGAATAAGATCAACAAATATTAAACCTTGAGTCTAGTTTGTTAGCTTTCATCAAAAGAAAGTAATAATGAAGAAGAAGATTTCATCTATCCATCAAGATAAGGTTTTGTCCACGCAGCATGTACAGACAGAGTCTATAGAGAAAATGTGATAAACATATCATATGAAGTGTGTGGTTGCTAATCACAAACCAACTTGTATTTAACCGAGCCTTGTTTCATCAGTACCATTTCATCAATATAACTCCCCACATATACATTTTGCATTTAAACAGCTGATCAACAGAGAGATGGAAGGCAAAACTGTGATTTTAGGTTTGCTCATAGTGAGTCTTGTCATGGCACATATACAAGTCGAAGCAAAGAGTTGTTGTCCGAACACGACTGCTAGAAATTGTTACAATGTATGCCGTTTTCCTGGAACTCCTAGGCCAACTTGTGCAAGCCTCTGCGGATGCAAAATTGTCGAGGGGTCAACATGTCCTCCAGGACCACGTGACATTCTCGAAAACTCTGGTAATTTAGTTTAATTTTTATTTCTTTGTTCTTTCATTTTGTTATATCTTTTACAGGTTGGACCAAGATTTTGATGCATGTGTTCAAAAACTATTTTATGTTTTTGTATTTAAGGTGATGCTTTTAACGAATACTGCAAGTTGGGTTGTGCATCATCTGTGTGTGGTGCCTTAACCACTCTCCAGAATTCCGGTAATGCAAAAACTTATTAATATTACAATTAAATTTATAGAAAAAGAGAAAAACATATTAATTCTAATATTGTGTATGGGTGATTTAGATGCAAATGAAGTTGTGAATGGAGCAGCTGTACAATGCACCAAGGCATGTTCTGAGTTATGTACCGAGGGCTCATCCAATGCAGTTGAAACTGCATAAGAAGCATATCCATGATCTATGTGTTGTTGTTTTCCCGGTTTTCAATAATTGTCGTGTAAGTGACAAAAAAATGCTAGACTCTTGAGCTAGCCTTCTAAATAAAGAAAAATAATGTGACCTTACATATAATAAAAACAAACTCTCACTTTAACTTTATTTTCTTACAAACACTTCATATCTTGACAAGATAAAATGACAACTTAGCAAAACTGTCAAGACATACAAATCTCAAATTATATACCTATTATAAGAATATGACACCTTGTATGAACCATTCAGAATGCAATCGATAGGTTGAAGTAATGCAATACTTTATAGTCTATCATTTTTTCATGGATGATTTCTAGCGTAATAACTCAATAGATTTTAACCACAAGGGAATGGTGAAATTCTTGGTAGTATAATTATGGGCCAAATCCACAAAGGACCGAATGATTACACCAAATACTTATAAGAGTTAGCAACTTAGCAAAGATAAAAGTGAATACAACTAGATTTTCACCCACGATATACCGCGGGACGATATTTTAAAACGTTTTTTTATTAAGTTTGTACTACAGGCTCGCAAAAAACAATTGTACTATTATATCTGATTGTTAATTCTAAGATTTAACGCGTGGAATATTGCATGATAATTTGGTTTTTATATAATGGTAATTTGATTAACTTAACTAAATAAGTCTAATATTCAAAATAATAAAATGATGTTGGCATAACATCTTTCGTTTAAATAGTCAAATTTCAGATTAAAATATTTTATGAGTTTACTATAGTAGAAAACCGTAAAAACATCTATAATCATAATTATGTAAACTATAACCCGCTCTATAACATGACCTGTGCTAGAAAATTATCAATAATACTTTAGTACATACATTTTTGTATCGTTTGAGTAATATACGTCCTTTTCAAAAATTTAAACTGAAACATATGCAAAATAAAAAACAGATCAAGATTACAATAGTTGAAGCTAGTTACAGCAGAGAATACATGAGAGACAGATTTCAAAAACCTAATGTTGAAGCCAAATCAAAATTGTTGAAAAACATTTTTGCAAAACACATTGACACACTGAACAATCCGAAATTAGCTTGTCATACGATGAAACAGTTTCATTGTTGTATTTTCGTACAAAATGAAACAGTTTCGTTGTTGTATTTTCGTAAAACAATGAAACTGTTCCATTTTGCTATTACAAAACCCACTGAACAATCCGAATTTGGCGTGTTATTACGATGGGAAGCTCCAGTATCCGAGAATATACTAAATTAAAAAGATAGGTATAATTTTCTTGCATAATATAGTCATCGAACACGTTTACATGTAAAAATTGTCAAGTGGTTTTGAGTTTAAAGCTTTTTTTTTGTAAACTCATCAGATCTCAACCATCTCATGTTATTGGTAACTTTTTAAATTCAAATGATTTAGCATACCACTCAAATTAGTATTTATTTGGTCCCGACGTATGATTCAAATATCCAATAGTACAAAACAAAAAGTTGATTATAAGCCAAAAAGAAACACCAAACACGTTGTAACAAACTATTTGGATTTATCTCATATTTTTAATCAGCCATCAATCATCTAGTCGACATAACTAGAAGAGATTTGATAGAAGCTCGTACAACCACAAAACCGTTGGTTATTCAAAATATTTTGTACTCTTTCTTTATTCATAACTCAAAATATTTACACGAGAACTGATACGAAGTTTATAATACATATACTATAAACTCTCATATATACGTATATAGTTATAAACCAAATTAATATGATTAAGATGGTACATAATAATAACACGATTAGTAAGAACATACAGAATATAACCAGCAAAACTCGTAAATAATTAATAGTGAATCCCTATTAAGCAACACAGATTAAGCTTTCACCGAATTTTTGTTTTTCTGGTGAATCAGAAGGATGAAAGAGAAAAAAAGAACAAAAAGAAGATTTCAACTATCCCATTAAGATAAGGTTGGTCCATGCAGCGTGTATAGACAATCTATAGAGCGAACATGTGATACCCATCATAGACAATCTAGTATTTAAGGAACCCTTGTTTTATCACCAATTCATCAATTCAAGCTTATAACTCTCCACATACACATTTCGCAATCAAACAACTGATCAATACCAAGATGGAAGGCAAAACTTTGATTGTAAGTGTTCTCCTAATGAGCCTATTCATGGCACAAATCCAAGTTGACGCCAAGAGCTGTTGTCCTACCACCTCTGCTAGAAATGTCTATAATACTTGCCGTTTTGCCGGAGCATCCAGAGCAGTATGTGCAAACCTCAGTGGCTGCAAAATCGTTACTGGGTCATGTCCCAACGGATATCCTAAAGAGAATCTTGAAAACACAGGTAAATCAAAACATAATGTGGCTTTATTACGTACGTTGTTTGTCTTAAAGGAAAAATCAAGATTTAATGGTTTCTTATATGTTTTGTCTTAAGGTGATGCTGTCACTGAATACTGCAAGGTTGGGTGTGTATCTTCTGTGTGCGGTGCTTTAGCCACTCTCCAGAACTCTGGTAAAACAAACTCCCCAAATTCATTATCATTACTATCAATTTTCTTAAAAATAATAAACAAGAATATATGATATGCTTCAAAAAAATTTTCGATAACTTAGATGCAAGTGAAATCGTGAATGAAGCTGCTGGAAACTGTGCCTTGGCGTGTTCTAAAGTCTGCAACAAAGGTTCGATGAATGCAGTTGAAACCGCCTAGACAACCATATTCACAAAGAGACGAAGTACATCATCTATGGAGTGTTGTTTTTTCATGTTTTCATCAATAATTGTCGTGTATGTGACAAAAATATAGAAGATTATCGATCCATAGATTGCATATGCCTTCTATTCCCTATATTTTCAATAATATTTTTAGTTCAACCAATAAAGTTAATTTTTGCTTAGCTAAATTTAGATAGTATCAACCAATTCACCAAATTATTTGATTAATATCACATAAAATTAATGTTAAAAGACGTGACTGAAAAAAATGTAAAATTCAACAAATGATGGTTTTGATGTTGGTCGTATAGCTTACGGTTTTGTGTGGATCAGATTTATTGTTTTGTATTAAAGGAAATAATATATTTGTGAGTTCGTTTCAATTACTGAGCCTAATTGTGTGTTTTGTCGAAGCGTTAGCTATTTTTTCCCTAAGCTTAATTAGTTTCTTAAGATCATATAAAGCAATGCGTACATAATCACTTTAGTTGTTTGTATAATGCTACATAGACTACGATTTATAAGGCTAGAAACACAACTTCATAATAAATTATTTCATTTAATTTACCTTCAATTTTGATGTTTTTTGGCACTATAAAGTGTGTTATCAGTCATCTTCGAATTTAGCTCGTTCTTGACTATATTTTCCTCGATCATTATCTTTAGAATAGTCACTTTGCTTAGAGATTTCTGATCCTATGTCAATCTCTGAACTTTTGTTCTTGGTAATGCAAATATATTGTTCCAATACAATACAAACTAAAAGTGAGATGGAAAATAAAATAAGCAAAAAATTGTCAAGTAGTTAGTTTAAAGCTTATGTAATTAGCAGAAATTTGTTTCGAATTTTTAGCACACCACTCAAATTATTAGGCAACAAGCATTTATTTGGTCCCAACATATATTATTCAAATCTCCAATACAAAACAAAAGAGAACAAAAGGAAACATAAAACACCTTAGTAACAAACTATTTGGATTTTTGTGTCATATTTTAATTTGCCATATTAGTCTAGACAATAACTAGAAGAGATTTGGTTATAACTTATAAACCACAAGAGTTAAGAGTTGGTTAAAAAACCAGAAAACACGTTTTAACAAACTACTACGTTCTTATGTTTCCCTCTTCAAACTACTCATACTCTTCTTAATTCTTTATTCAAAATATTTACACGAGAAGTGCTACAAACTTAATAGACATATATAACACTTATAATATAAATTCAAACATAATTATAGTGAATCCCCTATTAATTATCCTAATTAATTTAAAGCGTTAATCAAAAGAAAGTAAAAATGAACAAGAAGATTTCATCAATCCATCAAGATAAGGTTTGGTCCACGTAGCATGTACAGACAGAGTCTATAGAGAAAATGTGATAAACATATCATATGAAGTGTGTGGTTGCTAATCATAGACCAACTTGTATTTAAGCGAGCCTTGTTTCATCAATACAAGCTTATAACTCCGATCCCCACATATACATTTTGCATTCAAACAAGTGATCAATCGAAAGATGGAAGGCAAAACTGTGATTTTAAGTGTGCTGATAATGAGTCTTGTCATGGCACAGGTTCAAGGCGAACCAAAGAGTTGTTGTCCGAAACCTAGTAATAGAAACTGTTACAATATATGCTATTTTGCTTATGGCATAGGTTCTCACTCAGCTTGTGCAAGTTCATGCGGATGCAAAATTGCCGCGGGGTCAACATGTCCTCCGGGATATCCACGTGACATTCTCGAAAACTCTGGTAATTTAGTTTAGTTTTTTTTTTCTTTGTTTTTTCATTTAAGTTATATCTTTTACAAGTTAGACCAAGATTTTGATGCAAGTTTCAAAAACTGTCAACGAATACTGCAAGTTGGGTTGTGCATCCTCTGTGTGTGGTGCCCTAACCACTCTCCAGAACTCCGGTAACGCAAAGAAACTTATTATGATTATTATTAGATTTTATAGAAAAAAAAACATATTAATTCTAATATTGTTTTGGATGATTTAGATGCAAGTGAAATTGTGAATGGAGCAGCTCTACAATGCACCAAGGCATGTTCTGAGTTCTGTAACAAGGGCTCATCCAATGCAGTTGAAACTGCATAAGAAGCATATCCATGATCTATGTGTTGTTGTTTTCAATAATTTTCGTGTATGCGACAAAAAATGCTAGACACTTGAGCTAGTCTTCTAAATAAAGAATGATAATGTGCCCTTACATATAATCAAAACAAACTCTCACTTTAACTTAAGTTTCTTACAATCACTTCATATCTTGACAAGATAAAATGACAACTTAGCAAAACTGTCAAGATATATAGATCTCAAATATATATCTATTAAATTTGATATTATATTTATAATAATTTTAATATATTTTTCGGAAATCAATTTGATTAAAGCAATTAAGTAATTCTCTTCATTTTTATTCACTATCTCATAGAATATTTTTTGTATTATGTTTTATGATTATTTTGTATTATGCAGATTGCTATCTACTTCATAATTTATTTAAAATTCATTATAAATATTTTTTTTTACAAAAAAAACAAAAATTTAAATAATTTTTTAATTTGTATTCAACAAATTCCATCATCAATTAAAATGAGCATTAGAATAACTTTTTTATTCAACTACATTAGGATACTAAGAGTAAGATTTATAGTCTTAGATCACTACAAACAACTCTTTGAACTTGTAATCTATACAAAACTACTTTAGGTTTGTCCCTATGTCATCTTCTTTTTTTGTTTTCAAAAACGTCATTGCTTATGAAATGTTAATTACTTTTTCCTTCGGTCTCTCAAAAAATCATATCTTCTAATATTTCATATAGGATAATATTATATAATGACACATTAATATTTCAATTTTTTTGTCAACAACATTAATATAATCCAGAGCATCAAAATAGCCTAATATTAATTACATATAAAATAAAATAAAACTAAACCATATGTATACTTAAGAATAGGTTATGTTAATTAAAAAAAAAGTCACATATAATTTACCATACCCACTTTGCTCTCTACCACAAATTCTAAGAAAAAATAATATATTCTAATTTAAATGAAAATTAAGATAATGTAACAATAACATCACGGGAATTTATACATAAATAAATTATAATACAATAATGAAAATAATAATAAAAAATTAGAGAAGAAATGGAAAATATTCAAATTTGAAAGAAGATATATTAGGTTAGTACCACGTAAGTTCTCTAATTTATCTACCAAATTGTTGATTTATTTGTATGTTTGGATACAAAAATAGTGGTCAATGTAAAGTTTATCTATTGTACTATGATTGTATAATCTTTTAAAAACATTATAAAACTTATAAAAAATATTTAAAACCATTAAAAACATTTTAAAATATTTGTATCGAATCTCTCAGTAGTAGTTATTATATACAAGTACCTTATAAACTATATAAAATTTTATAATTTTTAATATTTAAACAGGGGTATTTTTGAAAATTGATAGATGGATAGAAAATAGAGATGAATATTCATAAAAAATATTATAATAACATAAGATGTATATCATATAGTCTCTATTTCTTGTTACAGTTGAGCTTTTATAAAAGAATATTTTAATTGTTTTCTAAAACTCATACAACAACAAAAAAAACACAAAGCTTATTTTTTTTATAATAATTGAGATTGAGAATTAGAGGATGAGAGAATGAGGGAATGGTAACTGAAAAAATGAGTATATATAGGAAGAGAAGTGATGGAAGTTACAATTTCATAAAAAGAATTATGGGAATCAATTATAATTTATTGTGTGCTGAAATATTCAATGTAAAATATAGTTAATGTAAATTTATATTATTTCAGTTTTTATATTAATGTGTGAGGTTAATGTATATGACTAAATGTGTTTTGTGGTTTATTTTTTTTCAGTTTTATATTAAATTGTGAATTAAATATTTTTTTTAAGTTACATGCCAAGAGAACCAGTAAGAAGAGACTGAAAATTAATTTTTATATATATGATTTCTGAATAATATGATAAATATTCTTTGATTAAATTTCATGATTTTATATTCTATTAGACTGTGTTTCCTCTCTCAACTGTTTAATAATGGTAAATTATATAACTTACAACACAATATCACGGTTACATAATTTAAAAATGTTAAATTAGAAATTAATAAAAATGATACATGTCAGTAATATAGAGCGCCAAATATCGCTTTGCGAGGAAAAGTTGAAAAAACCTTGTCTTATTATATAAGATAAGCATATAACACCTTGTATGAACTATTCAGAATGCAACCGATAGGTTGAAGTAATGAAAAAATTTATAGTCTATCTATTTGTCATCATGATTGCTAGAATAATAAGTAACTAGGCCCGGATCCGCGCTACAGCGCGGGGGAAAAGTGTCGGTTTTTGTTTTTTCCGAATTACGTAAAGTTTTAATTGTTAAAATGGATTGTTGGTATTAAATTTGGCAAGTATGAGAATATGTACTATCGTGGATGTGTACTTTGTCACTATGCTAGGTTCAGATCCGTGCTAGGTTCAGATCCGCGCTACAGCGCAGGAGAATATTTTTATGTTTATTTTATTTTAACGTGTTTTGTCGTATGTGTTATTATTTCGTTTATTTTAGTATCAACAATTATTATTTCGAAATGTATATTTGGTTTCAATTATTTGAGAAAAGTGTGTTTTCGGAAACTAAATATAATATTTTAATAAACTAAATAAAAGAACGTTTATTAAACAAATTATATACTCACAATGTATGTGGTGATGAACCAATCAGCAAAAACCCGTGTATTTTAAAAAGAATCATGAAAATGTATAATATTAAACGAAATTTTGTATATACATGTACAACATAAGACATATGAGTTTGAAAAATTTGTATATACTGTATCCTATAAAAATAAAACAAAATTATTAATATACATCATATTGTATAAGAGACCATAAACTAAGTAAACGATAAAAAAGAAAAAATAGTAAACGATAAATCCTAAGAAAAAACTCAAAATAAAATGTAAAAGTTGGAAAGAAAAAATTGATGTCTTTATTCAACAGATGTATGACTATATATTGTGAGGAGAGGGTGTCGATTTTTTGGGCGATTATAGCTATTTTGAGTTTAAGTGATTCTGAATTCTTATAGAAAACACCTTTTCAGCTTGTAAAAAAATTTAAGTGATTTCCTTTAATTTAATATATATGTTTAGAACATTTTAAGGAAAATTCAGAATTTAAGGTAATTTATTTAAACTAACTTATGGAATATATTATATATTCTTTATGACTGATTTTGTATTAGTAGTGATTCGATGATTAATAATTAGAAAGATAAAATATTGTTATTAAAGTATTTTTTAGTTAATTATAATAATTATCCTAAAATTTTAATTATTTTTTTGTATCCAAAATATTTTCGTATTACTCATTGAAATATATTAATGATTGTCAAAATATTTTTTTTTCAAAATTCAAATATAACCATTTCTAGATATATATGGATCTCTATAATTTTGCATTAATTATGCTACTGATAAAATATTATTCTTTTTTATAGGTAATTCAAATTGATAAATATTAGAATAATTTTGAAATCTCCTTTCATATACTATTTTTTTATTCTGATTAAAATATTTTATTTAATATATAAGAAAATATAAAAAATAATAATAAAGATTTAATATATTATAAACGTCGCACTAATTTAATAAAATCTTTCGTTTTTATAGCCATATATATAGATATATATATATATATATATATATATTCAAATTTTATTTTTTGAAACATTTAACTAATTCAAACTAATTAACATTTTTATTGATTATATTACCATTATTTATGTATTTTAGATGCATTTTTATACTTGTTATACCAAATATTTTTAAATTATTTTTTTCTATATATCAAAGATTTAAACTTATAAAAAAATATAATTTTTTGTTTTTTCATATAAGAAATTAATATACTGATTATAATATTTTAAAAGATTGAGATCTTTATATTCATAAACAAATTTTCCTTATAAGACATATTTTTTATTTAGCATTAATATATTTTAACATTAATATAGTTTCCTAAATGATAGGAATCTGAAATATTTGGAAAATATTTAACAAAACATTTGGCAAGTATCCAATTGGAAATTTAACCTGGAATTTTTTGAAAACACGACCCGAATCCCTTGTGTACTTCTCTTTTACTATAGTAGGGATAACCCAATAGATTTTAACCTCAAGGGAACAGTGAAATTCTTGGTAGCTATATTTATGGGCCAAATCCACAAGGGACCGAATGATTACACCAAATACTTATAAGAGTGTTTTAAAGCTAAAGTTAAAGTCAAGGAACTTTGCAAAGATAAATTAATTAATGAATTGGGTAGTAGGGTGTTTCGTAGAAATACAATACAAACTAAAAGTGAAAATGGGAAATAAATACCAACAATAGTCAAGTGATTTTGAGTTTAGAGCGCTTATGTAAATCAGCACTTTCATCATCTCAATGATCTCATGTTATTTGTAACTAGATTCGGACCCGCACTTACGTGCGGGATTGATTTCAAATCCAAAATTTGGTATTAAATTTTGACATACATTACGTACATACATGATTATGTTTGTAAACGTAACTTTTAGGAATGTTGTTAACATTTATAATCAAACCTGTACCAATTCAATATTTTTTTTATTAGGTTAAAAAAAAAAACGATACGGTTTGGTTTAATTAAAGACAGCTGCACATTAAAACAAATAGTAAAAGAAATGTGTCTTGTCAATTTCTGGACCAAAACCTTCTCCCGTGCATCCTAAATATGTCATATTTTCTATCTCATAACCATTTTAATTATTTACCCATTTGAGAGTGTATATTTTAGTCAAACATATAAGAAAATAGGTCAACGATTTAGACTTACACATAAATATAAGGTTTTGTTTTTAGATATATATATTCTCTATATCATTTATAACATAAACTAATATTAGTTTGCTTTCATAAAGTTTGTGAATGTCGGATCGACATGATAGCAGACCCAGATTGAGTGTGAACCGTGAGCTATCAAACATAATAAAAAAAACATCTGATCCCGGATGGACTAAATATATTTGTCAAAAGGATCAAACATGTCCGCTATGCATGTTCCACACTAAAAATATTTTTAACCCAATACAGATTAAAATATTTTGACCCGCAAAAAATACATTTTCTGTAATCCACATTAGTAAATAGTATGTCCGCATATGTTCTTCTTAAATTCACGTTACCCAAAATTTGTGTCCCATATTCTATCAGGAATAGTTTAGATGATAATTTTTATGTTTCAAATAACCCGTACATGTTATTTCATATTCCAATATTTGGAATAAAGTTGAATAATTAAAACTAAATATAACAATTCAAATTTCATGTTCATGTATCATACATGTTATTTGATATTTGAAAATTGAAATTGAATTTAGTTTCTTGATTTTATGATCTCGTCTCGTTACTTTTATTTCTCATCATGCTTTTTATGAGAAATAGTTTGGATAATATTTTATTTTTTTCGAATTATCCGCTCCCGTCTCGTACCCATTATTTCCAATACAATTAGATTTTTTATAAATAACACCATTTACATGCTATAAAAAAATATACTTGAAAATTTTAAAATAATCGTCCCAAAGTTGACTTTTACCAAATTAGTGAATTTTTATATTTAAAAGATATCTACAAATTTTTTTGCTTATAAGTGTAAAACCATATATTATTTTTGAGGTAAACCTAATTACGATTATGGACTACCTTAACAATGTTCTTTAATTGCATTCGTAATTGCTTTTTTTGTTCCTATAATTACGTTATTTTTTTAATTAGAAATATCTATATTTGAGGTGATGGTAATTATTATTGTGTGCACATTTGATAAGTAGACATAGTTAATTAATTTTTATATAAACAATTCAAAATATGGTTAGTAAATTTAAACTTGTATATAAGATTCATATCCTGAAGTTTTATATTGCTAAATATTTAAACGATCTCAAATATAGTTAGTATTTTATTGATTGAGCTGTTATATAATATATACTAATTAATGAAGATTGAGATTTTTTTTAAAAGATTTTCTTTATATTGATTATTTTTTTGGGAAAATTGAAAATAAGAGACATATTTTCAAACTTTTGTCCATATATACCTTTTTCTAAAAGTTTGGTGAAATAGGTTTTTTGAAAATTTAAATACACTTATACCTCTAACATAGAAAATGCTAATAAAAATTACTTTGTATTGTTTTAAAAATCATAATAAAAAGGGAAAAAAACCTAACTTTATAATTGTAAAATCTACAATAGCTTAGTGGAAAATAAATTTTAAGATGTACAAGTTAAAAACTAAAAAAAATTATGTTTCTCAAAAATTATGTCATATAGTATAACCTTATAAAAAATTTAAGATAAATTTTAAAAATAACTTAGGATTTTTCTAAATAAATAGTTAATATTCCCAAATATCATAAAAAAATAACAATCTTATCAACATCTAAATTTTTTCTAAAAGTTTGGTGAATTAAGATTTAATATAGATTAAAATCCATTTATACCCTCAAAGTATAATTAAGCTAATTTAAATTAAAACTATTTTATGTAATATTTTAAGCAAGGCCAAAAGAAATAAAAATCAAACCCTTAATTATTGAAAAATACAATAATACATAAAAATAAAAACCATAAATAAAAAACAAACCCTTGAAGGCTTGTTTTAAGAGAAACCAGGAAGAAGAAGACTAAAAAACGTTAAGATAATGGAGAAAATAAAGAAGAAGAACTCGTTTCTATAGTTTTAGGAACATAATTTTAGGGCTAAAATCTTTTTTTTTGTAAAAATTATTACTTCTAAAATTTTCAGAATACATATTCTGAAAGATTTGTACAGAATCTGAATCATATATTCGATTATAACTAATTTATTGACTTTCCTAATTACATCCGATTTTGTTTCCATACTTATTTAACTGAATATTTTTCAGAATATATTCAAAAATATTTTAGGATATATATTCTACATTTTTCAGAACATGTAGTAAATCGTAGGATACATATTCTAAATTTTGCAGAACATAGAATAATTTTAGGAATGTGTATTCTGAATTTCGTAGATGATACAAAATTTCGTATTCTGAAACTTTTGGAACATGTTTTCAGTTCTAAAATTCGTAGAACATGTACAAAATGGTAGAATGGATAATCTAAATGTTTCAGAACATAAGAATACGTAATCTAAATTTTCTAGAAATAAGAAAACATTTTCTAAACTTTTCAGAACAAAAATCATCTTTGTGAAAAACTATTATCTTTCAAAAGAATTCAAAAGTATTTTCTTCAAATATAATTTATAATGACTTATTTACATTATTTGATAATTTTCAACTTTAAAAAACCCTTAAACTTTAATTTATATGTTAGTAGGGGTAGTGTAGTCAAGATTGACAATTTCCAAAATAATGTATATATGGACAAAAGTTTGAAAATATGTCCCTTTTTCCAATTTTCCCTTATTTTTTTAAAAATAACCTGGAGAAAATTAGTTGGGAAAATCTAAACAGAAGATTTTGACAATTTAAAAATCTGAATTTCTTAAAAACAATATTGGATAGATATGTTTTAAGGGTATTTAACTACAAATTTGGGTTTACGTAAAATGCAATTAGTTTTTAAGATTATATAACTTTTAAGTTTACAGAAAATGTAATTATTTTTTAAGATTACATATTTCTTTTTCTTTTTATTTTTCCTAAAAAAATATCATTTTTTCTAAAATATATGATAATTTTTTTTATTAAATTTTATAAACATAAATTACTGTTTTTGAAAATATCATAAAAATATATAATTTAGATGAAAAGCGCTCCCCTTTTAATAGTATAGATTTGTTTCTAATATTTTAGCACACCACTCAAATGATTAGGGAACAAGCATTTATTTGGCCCAACATATTAAATGTCGTGCTAACAAAGGTCCCAAGCCATTATGTGCAAACTACAGTGGCTGCAAAATAATTGATAGTGGTAAATGTCCTGACGGATGTCTTAAAGATATTCACAAAAACACTGGTAAAATTGATTATTATTGTGCTTTATTAAATATTTCATTTTTCTTACCCGAAAAATCAAGATTTCATTTTTTCTTTTTTGGTTCGATGAATGCAGTTGAAACTGCTTAGAAACCCATATCCATGATGATACCACCTACATCTAGAGGTGAAGGGGATGGTCATCTTTCAAAGTGTTGCTTTTCATGCATGTTTTCAATAATTGTCATGATTGTATATGCCTTTTATTTCCTATTGTAGTAATTGTGTCTTTCCCTCAATGGCAATTTTCATTTCATCTCTAAAATATCAGAAATATTATTCAACACTTAACCCTTAAATTATTTTATTAATATTCACAAGAAAAACTGAAACTTGTATATTAAAATACATAAAACAAAAATAAATTATATATGTGGCAAACAAAAATTTATTATATGTGTGCCAAATTATATAATTTCTAAAACATTTTATATTATGAAACACATGGTTTAATATAACAAACATATTCCATCTTTCTTTGGGTTGCTAAAAATGATATTTCCACTTATACTCTATTACTCTCTAAGTCTCTAACTTGGACATATGTTTGAGATAACAGAAACCCTCTTCTAATTACCCAAAACTTTTATTTACCAAAATGAACTATGAGGCCACCATATTAGTATGATATAATTGTGAAATTATGCCCTTTGCCATAGGTATAGAAGTCTGTTCTGAATACACTATCATCCTAAAATCGTGGTTTAACAATATTAAATTTGAAACATGGCCTTCTTAGCTCAGTGGGTTCGATCTCCACATATGGCGTTTATTTTTATTATTATTATATTTTTTTTAGCAAAAAAAAAAAATTTGAAACAAAAGTTGCATTAGTTGTAAAAACGTTTCTTCTTTGAATATATAAAAAAAGATAGTAGTGTGATATGCAATTTAGTTACTTTCTATACTATGCGCCACTCAACTCTACGGAGAAACGTCCACAAGAGACTACGCATAATGCATTGCTTTCATTCAAGTAATCGTTGCTTTTTATACATGGTTATTCTTATTTTGACAACGAAACAAGTATCTTATTTTTCTTAACTCTTCTCCAAACATGATTATTATTATTATTTTAAATCAACATATTCAACAACTTCAATTGAAATATCAGTTTTTTTATTATATAAATTGTAAATTGAATTCCAGTAAAAAAAACACATAGAATTCAATTATGAACTTTTTTTTTTGAATAATCAAAGAGGTTCTGGGACAAAGCCCATACATCCCCTCAACCCCGAAACCAAAGCACGTTATATGGTTTCGTCCCAAGCGCTACTCGAACCGGCGACCTCTAAGCTTCTGCCAGAGATCAATTATGAACTTATTAACCAATTCACTTAGTTATAATTAAAATGATATGTTTAGACACTTTTGTTGATTATGTTTATCAGTTGTGAACTTATTATCAACCAAATCTAGTTAACTTAGAAAGGTCCAAAGACAATAAATTTACGGTCATGCAAATTTATATTTCTTCCAAAATGGAAGGAGCCAAAAGCAACCGATCAAGTGGAGACTAGTAAACCATACACATTCACTCATTTCCTCACAAAAGAAAGATAAGATAAGGGTGTATGTACCTCTTCTTAATCCTGTGGCAGTTAACAACATTATCATGAATCATGGACCTTTTGATTCTTAGGGCTTTTTGCCTCTTGAGGCTCTTGCTATATATAGTAACCAAACCAATAGAAAAGCCATTAAGTAAGAGAAAAGAGAAAACCACCAAGAAGAAGTAGTAATGGCTTCCTCTATGCTCTCCTCCGCTGCTGTGATTACATCCCCGGCTCAAGCCACCATGGTCGCCCCATTTTCCGGCTTGAAGTCATCCGCTGCTTTCCCAGTCACCCGCAAGGCCAACAACGACATTACTTCCATTGCAAGCAACGGCGGAAGAGTTAGCTGCATGAAGGTAAATGTCATTTAGAAAAACAGTCTTTTGGCAATTAGTGCAATTGAACAAACCTGTGAATAACCGGAATTGGGAATTATAGGTGTGGCCACCAATTGGAAAGAAGAAGTTTGAGACTCTATCTTACCTTCCCGACCTTTCCGATGTCGAATTGGGAAAGGAAGTTGACTACCTTCTCCGCAACAAGTGGATTCCCTGCGTCGAATTCGAGTTGGAGGTAATTAATTCATAAGTATAGTTACATTGCGAGAAACCTAACTCAATAACATGATTTTATAAACCGGAAAACAATGTGAATAGTCCTATATCAATTGTATTGAATGGTTTTTCGATGCGTGTATAGCACGGATTTGTGTACCGTGAGCACGGAAGCACACCCGGATACTACGATGGAAGGTACTGGACAATGTGGAAGCTCCCATTGTTCGGATGCACTGACTCAGCTCAAGTGTTGAAGGAGGTCGAAGAGTGCAAGAAGGAGTACCCCAACGCCTTCATTAGGATCATCGGATTTGACAACACCCGTCAAGTCCAATGCATCAGTTTCATCGCCTACAAGCCACCAAGCTTCACCGAAGCTTAATTTCTTTTCCGGAATATTCAATGTTGGCTATGGGGAAACCAATTTTGTTTGGTCAATGTAAATTCAAAGTAATTATCAGCCAACTTAAAAGTTGAGGAATTGTTTTGCAAAAATGAAAAGTTAAAAGGTTTTTTTTTCTATCACTTTATTTTTCGTCTTAGTCATTTTTACTCTTTTATATTCGTTTTAGCTCCTTTTAATTTCAACAACAGTTTTTCCTTTAATTTCTCTTCATAATTCTTGATTTTGAGTCTTGACTCTCTAGACTAACATCCAACAAAAAGAGATATGGACCTTTTTGCTAACTTTAAAAAACAAAATTGCACATGGAAATGTATCATGGATAATTATTAAGTTTGATTCAAGTCCAAAAAGTATATGGCAACGTATCAAGCGCGAATATTTAAAATTTCGAAATTGTTTTACCTTAAATAGATCATTAACTATTCAAAGCTATCACAAGGAAAAGGAATCAATGTTTCAAAATATTTAAGATTAACGAATAAATATGAAATTATTCTTGCTTCTAAATGATGATGAAAGAATCCAAATTTTTGTTTTAGTTTTTTTCTTCGAGAAAATACAAAAAAGAAAATATCAATTCTCTGAAATTCTACACAATCAAGATTAAAAAAACGGAAAAAATACAAGAATTAAGTTGTGTATTTTTTAATTTCCATTTTTCTCCATTTTCTGTCGTATTTATTTCGCATAATTTTCTTATGTCAAACAAAAAGGATGGAGAAATAAAAAAAGCGAACAACAAAGAGTACCTATGATCTTACGAAAGAGTATCTAAGATCATGTAACTTGAACGTCAATTGCGTAAGAGATCTTGAAAGGACACAGGAGTTTGAGGTATGATAGTTTGAGATGAGAGAAGTGGGGCACTTTTATAAATAACAAAAAATTTGGAACGAATTTGTAATTACCAAAAGTTATGGGGCGATTTCATAATTACCAAACGTTTTGAGTCATTTTTTAATTAAACAAAACTGTGGGGAAAAATTCGTCATTATTTTAAGTTGTGCGGAAATTTCGTATTTACTGAAAGTTGTGGGGCAATTTCGTATTTACATAAAGTTGTGAGGCAATTTCTATTTACCGGAAGTTTTTGGGCAATTTTGTAATTACCAAAAGTTGTAGGGTAATTTCATAATCACCAAAAGTTGAAGCGTTATTTTGTAATTACCAGAAATTGTGGGGCAATTCTTAATTACAAAAAGTTATGGAAAATTTCGTAATTTTTATTGGGCGATTTCGTAGTTAAGAACAGATATGTGGTGCTCTTTTTAGCTGTCAAAACTTGTTTTATCATTTCATAAATATCGATATATGGGGGTATTTTGTAATTATAACAAAATGTATGGTAATTTAAAAAGATGTGTGGCATTTTGTAATTACTAGAATTGTGAGTCAGCTTTAATTAACAACATATATGGGACTATTTCATAATTACTAGAATATCTAAAAGATTACGCTTACGCTTTCATTAGACCGGCCATAAACAAATCGTGAGAGCCCAATGAACATTTGTATTGAATCCCAAGTTTTTTACAGCATATAATATTTGCAAATAGGCCCCAACAATATTTATTTACAAATTGGCCCCATATTTTTGTTACTTTGGCCTCCAAATTTTCAGAGTGGATCCTGCTTAAAGGAACTGGATGCATGCTTTGTCGTCTATATCAAGCCTAAACTTTGTATGGAGTTGTATAAAAACACATCATTTACGAGAATGATAAGGATCAAGCAAGAGCTGATCTATTTGTGACAAGAATTATGGGTTTCGTTTGGTTTCACCGTTTAGGTGAGAGTGATAGTGAAAGAACCTTACTTTCAGAAATGCCCTAAACTATATTGGGGAATACAGTTGAACCCGCCAAGAGATGAAACATATTCAGAATAAATTTGCTTTTTTCCGAAGAATGTTGTATGCTTTGCAACAGTAGGATTTGAACCTTGTGTAGTACTAGCCGTAAGACATAATACATAGTAGCCAACAGTTCAAACCTGATAGCAAAATAGGATCTCTACCACGAATAAGTGCAAAATTAACGTCGAATATGTAAGGAGGAGATTGTAGACACAAATCAAAAACTAGTCATTATCACAATTTCAAAGATAGATTTGCAAAGCCGAGTGTTTACAACAAGTTATAGGTAATGGATATAAATTGTGGAAAAGTTTGGTTCGTCAAACAGAAGTTGACTGCTCAGTTATGTTCGATTACGTATTTACACGTCTAGTTAGATAATTTTCTATAGTGCGTAATTATTGATTGTGAACTAAGTCGCCTTGGTCCTGTGGTAAGGGGAGGTAAGTCCTGCCACATGGGTTCGAGTAGCATTGGCTATGAGAATTCAAAATTTAATATGGTTTTTCCGGTCCTAGAAAATTAGTTTTTGGGCCTAAAAAGCTTTCGGAATTACTCATGAATTATAAAAATAAAAATAAAAATTATTGATTGTAAGCTTATTAGCCGAATCAAATTAACCAAAATTGAATTATACATACTATGATAATATAAGTACGTTACTTTATATTTAAGGCCATGCGTTTGGTATCTCTCTTCCTCAAAAGGAAGAAGCCAAAAGCAACCGGTCAAGTGGAGACTAGTAAACCATACACATTCACTCATTTCCTCACAAAAGAAAGATAAGATAAGGGTGTATGTACCTCTTCTTAATCCTGTGGCAGTTAACGGTGTTATCATAAACCATGGACCCTTTGATTCTTAGGGCTTTTTGCCTCTGGAAGCTCTCTTGCTATATATAGGTAACCAAACCAATAGAAAAACCATTAAGTAAGAGAAAAGAGAAAAACAACAAGAAGAAGTAGTAATGGCTTCCTCTATGCTCTCCTCTGCCGCTGTGGTTACCTCCCCGGCTCAAGCCACCATGGTCGCTCCATTCACCGGCTTGAAGTCTTCCGCTGCTTTCCCTGTCACCCGCAAGGCCAACAACGACATTACTTCCATTGCAAGCAATGGAGGAAGAGTTAGCTGCATGAAGGTAAATAATGTCATTACTCATTAATAAAAACATTCTTTTGAAATGTGCAATTAGTGCAGTTGAAGAATAACTAGAATTGGAATTGGGAGTTATAGGTGTGGCCACCAATTGGAAAGAAGAAGTTTGAGACTCTATCTTACCTTCCTGACCTTTCCGATGTCGAATTGGGAAAGGAAGTTGACTACCTTCTCCGCAACAAGTGGATTCCTTGTGTCGAATTCGAGTTGGAGGTAATTAACTCATAAGTCTTCATTGGTCTCTAAGTATACTTACATTGCTGGAAACCTAACAATGTGAATAGTCCTATATCAATTGTATTGAATGGTCTTTTTGATGCGTGTATAGCACGGATTCGTGTACCGCGAGCACGGAAGCACTCCCGGATACTACGATGGAAGGTACTGGACAATGTGGAAGCTCCCATTGTTCGGATGCACTGACTCAGCTCAAGTGTTGAAGGAAGTGGAAGAGTGCAAGAAGGAGTACCCTAACGCCTTCATTAGGATCATCGGATTCGACAACACCCGTCAAGTCCAATGCATCAGTTTCATCGCCTACAAGCCCCCAAGCTTCACCGATGCTTAATTTCCCTTTCTTGAATATTCAAGCGTTGACTTATTTGGAATCCAATTCTGTATGGTCAACGCAAATTTTAAGAAAATAATTAGCCGACTTCAAAGTTGAGAAACTATATTGTGAAATTCAAAAGTTGAATGTTATTTTTATATATCAATTTTCCGTTTTATTATGTCTACTCATTTAATTTCAGTTTTTCTCTTAGCCCTTTTAGATACTTTAACAACATTTTTTGAGACTAAATGCTACTTTTTTTTTTTTTTTTGAGAAATTTTGCATATGAAAGAAATAAACAAAGATGCCTCCATCAATCCTTTCTATACACAATTGATAGTGAGGAAAGATAGCGAAAGGTAGTAAAAGACGTAAAGAAAATCCAAATGTATCTCATAAAACCAAAAAACATGTATTACAAAACCCCTAAGTGGGATATTAAGTTTAATTTGAAGTCCAAAAAATATTGAAATGTAATCATATATCAATCAATGATCAAAGACTGAAATTTATCAAGTATCAAATCTGTTAAATTTTGGAAAATTAAAACGACGTTAAATTAAATGTTCCTGAAAGTTCTAAATAAAACATTTCAAGTTATAATAGAATCAAAATGGTTTAGTTTTCTATACAAAGAAAAAAATGTTTTTGGACTTTTCAATGCAAACGGAATACAAACCATTAATGTGCAAGATTTCGAAGATAAATCACAAATATAGTTAGAAGTTTTGAAATTAGCGAACAATTTGTCCATATCGAGGATTTAATATTTTAATTCACACCTTTTTGGTATCAAATAAAATCCAAGGTAAAAAAAGAAAACAAAAATAACGACTTTAAAAAGACAATAACGTATACAACAAAAAGAGGAGAGAGCCTTGTAACTTAAAATGGATGGTTTAGGATGATCTCACTTTTGAAAAAATGATATATGTGGTTGAAATGTGGAGTGGCATGGAGCTTGCGATTCTTTTTCCCTAACAGGCGAGTTCTTTCATGACAAGGTTTGGTGGTTTTGTACTTAAAACATGCTTTAAGGTATAGTTGTGAAACCATGATTATATAGCTTAATGTGTGTTTAGGGTCAGTTCTTGCCTCAGTTCCACACCGTCAATGCTTCGACAGACTTAACTCGATTATGACAAAGAATGCTTCGAAGTAGCTAAAGGTAGATTGCTCGACTGAAAAATGTATTTTGAGGTGAGCCAAAGGGTCACAAAATTGAGTGGTACGTGTAAAGTATTAAAAGCTGGCCTTAGGGGAATAAGCCAAAAACATACTTATTATCGGCGAAAAAGGAGAAAAAACAAAAACTAGTAACCGCTTACGTTTTTGTTTGTGTTCAAGTCCGGTCTTGTAAGAATGACAATAACACACACTAAAAATAGATGTTCTAGTTTTCAACAAACTTGATTATTAGATATGTATAATGTGAGTATATCAAAGAGATACTATTCGGATGCCAATAACATAAAATTGTGTTTTTTTTTTGTTTCTTCTTTATAACTAATAAGTTATGGGTTTAGAAATTAGATCCGTACATCCTCTCCGGTCAGGGATCAGAACATTTTAACTAGTTCTCTCTCACGTACCTCTAGAACCAAAACATTAAGTTTTGTATTACCATACATGAATTTACATGGCCAAGTTAGCTAATTTGTTAATAAATACTTTGAACTACTCTTTAAAAGAAAAGCTATTTCACAATGCAACATTATTCACCAAATCACGTTAAGCCAAACCAAATCATACATGGTAAATAAAAGGTCCAAAAACATTAAATTTTAAGGGCATGCGGCTAATTTTATTTTCTCCAAAAAGGAAGGAGCCAAAAGCAACCGATCAAGTGGTGGAGACTAGTAACCATACACAATTCACTCGTTTCCTCACAATAGAAAAGATAAGATAATGGAGTTTTCTGCCACATGGCCTTATCCTAGTGGTACGAATCGATAAGGGTGTCAACACCTTTCCTTAATCCTGTGGCAATTAACCACGTTATCATGAATCCTGGACCCTTTGATCATTAGGGCTTTTTGCCCCTTATGGTTCTCACTATATAAAGATGACCAAGAACCAATAGAAAAAACAAATAAGTAAGAGAAAAGAGCAAAACAAGAAGAGAAACAAGAAGAAGAAGTAGTAATGGCTTCCTCTATGCTCTCCTCCGCCGCTGTGGTTACCTCCCCGGCTCAAGCCACCATGGTCGCTCCATTCACCGGCTTGAAGTCATCCGCTGCTTTCCCTGTCACCCGCAAGGCCAACAACGACATTACTTCCATCGCAAGCAATGGAGGAAGAGTTAGCTGCATGAAGGTAAATAATGTCATTAATAAAAACATTCTTTTGAAATGTGCAATTAGTGAAATAGAAGAATAACTAGAATTGGGATTTGGAATTATAGGTGTGGCCACCAATTGGCAAGAAGAAGTTTGAGACTCTATCTTACCTTCCTGACCTTTCCGATGTCGAATTGGGAAAGGAAGTTGACTACCTTCTCCGCAACAAGTGGATTCCTTGTGTCGAATTCGAGTTGGAGGTAACTAACTCATAACTCTTCCTTTGTCTCTAAGTCTAGTTACATTGCTAGAAACCTAACTCAATAACCGGATTTACAAAACCGAAAAACAATGTGAATAGTCCAATATCAATTGTATTGAACGGTGTTTTGATGCGTGTATAGCACGGATTTGTGTACCGCGAGCATGGAAGCACACCCGGATACTACGATGGAAGGTACTGGACAATGTGGAAGCTCCCATTGTTCGGATGCACTGACTCAGCTCAAGTGTTGAAGGAAGTGGAAGAGTGCAAGAAGGAGTACCCCAACGCCTTCATTAGGATCATCGGATTCGACAACACCCGTCAAGTCCAATGCATCAGTTTCATCGCCTACAAGCCACCAAGCTTCACCGAGGCTTAAGTTCCCTTCTTAAAAAACATTCATATAAATTATCTCTACTCATTTCATTTCCTATTGTCTGTGTTTTTTTTTTACTTCTGTTTCTGAGACATTTCATATCGGATTATCAAATGTCTGATTTATGAATATATAATGTTATTTCTATATCTCCTACGTCTTGATTTTTTCCGATGGTTGATTAGGTTTAGAATAGTTATTGCGATATGAGAAAGAGACGAAAGTGACTTGAAGTACAAAAACATATAGTGGTACGTAATATATATTACTAGAGGAAGATAACATTGTTACCTAGCTAAGTATAAAATTTTGATCTCATATTTTATTTAGTTTTACATTATATACATCTACCATATTCTTGGCAGTTTTTACGTATATAATAAGAGATAAATTGTAAAGAGGAAACAAATTTTAACTTCTTTTTCTTATATAATATATATGAAAGTAAAATTCCCTTTATAAGGACAGTGAAACATATGTTTGTAAATGTCAGTCACATAGAGTTAATATCTTAAAGGAAAGGTTGGTCCACTTGAAAACTGCGATAGAGACATGTGTGGACTGTGCCAGTGCCAGTGTCATACAGAAAGATAAGGCTTGTGGATAAGAGTTCATTTTAAAAAAAAACTATGATTAAGACCATCTTTCTTAATGATCTTTAAATATTAGTGTGAAACTTGTGTGTCAATGTGTAAAAGTCATCATTGACTCTATGCAAACCACAAGAAAATTCATTAAAATGAGTAACAGATTCTATAATTGTTGTTGACTTACACATGTTAATATAATTTCTATACTCATTTTGGGTTTATAACATAAGGAAAAAATATTCTTCATAATGAATAATTAATTGTACTAGTGGAAGATGAAGGAGTGTGTGGTAGATTAGGAACTAAAACTAGATTTGATGGTATTTATATAAAGGCATGCATTTCTCTATTATTTCTAGTTTAACAAAAAAAATTTCATTGATATAATGTTTATGTATAATTTTATATAAATAATAAAACTAAGTTAACATTATTTTGTTTATATATGCAATTAACAAAGTATATAACAATTTATTTACATATGCAAAGGAGAATTAATGCATGGTGTAATTACATGTTTTTATTAAAAATAAAAATATACTATATGGTGATGATATACAATGATTTTTCAATATCTTTGTCGATCTTCAAAAGTCATATCAACTCTATTACCTATTTATTTATATAATTTCACCAACACATACAATCTTTACTCTTTAGTTAAACCAACTCTCACCGCTCAATTCATCATCACTGCGTCATAACGCTGCCACCATCCCCACCCAAACACAAAAGCAAACCATGTCCACTCCTCTTCATATGTCAACAACATTTGCGGCCAATCCTCGACCAACTTTGAATTAGCCATTTCCATATCTTCCTCCATATTATTCTCCACCACACCTTTATGATCTTTCTCCATAATATCTTGTAGTGTCGTCTCTTCCTTCGACTTCATGACCACCAACGGTTTCTTATGTTTAAGCAACAATGGTTTCTTCATGCTTTCTTTGTGAACACTTATTCGAGCTTTCGCGGTCATTCTTGCGTGTTTTGATTGATCCCTTCGAGCTTCTTCCCCTTTTCTTGATCTATTTCTCTCTTTACCTTCATACACTGAGCTTACACGAGCTCTCTTCATAGAATCCACGTGTGTTCACACATTTTTTAACATTGGCATTAGGTGTTTTATAACTCCGAATAATAGGATAAGACTTAATATAACTCGTTTATAAAACGTGTATTCAAATGTGTCAACGTATATAGATTAGTTGTTACACTTACACGTATAAGTCTCCAACGGGTTTAATTTCTTTCTTTCTTTTTGACAAAAGAGCTCCAAGAGCAACGAATCGAGCACAAGAAACAAGAACGAAGCAATAAATATAGAGCAAAGAATCGAACACAAGTTTTCAAAAGAACAAGATTCGAAATACGCAAAAGTAGGGAAAGGTAAAAGAAAAGCTAAAGATTAGAAAAGGTGATTTAACGTGAAGTCTTGGTTATATATGATGATGATCCAGCATTAGTTAATGGTGCTCTCGAGTGTTTCTAATGTGTAATGTAGTACGTGGACATCCATGCAAATTACCAACGTAACATGTTCGTTAGACTTTATAAATATTAAGTTCCAAAAATTTTGGTCTTCTCTCCAATTATTTTTGTTTGGGGTGTGAGCATGAATCTAATTTTATTATTCATCAATTCGAAAGCATATAGAATTTTAATACTTAAATTATTTTATAGTTAAAAGTTTTGAAAATTTTATATTCCTTAATTTCGAGAAAAACTAATTTTGATAAGTTGGTAACAATTTCGAAAAAAAAACAAACTTTTTATTACGTCTCATCAGTATCAAGAAAATCAATATAATATAAATATTTTTTTGGTTTTGTGCAAATAAAGTCTTCAACTCGTTAATTTTTTCAATTTTACCCTCTATATAAAAAAAAAGCAAAACAATCATATACAACGTAGTCAATAATAATATGCAATATAGTCCTTATATAAGATAAATTAATTTTTCTAAATAATTTTATGGTCACATACAATCACGAGGGCTTCAATTTGATATATTATTTCTAAAATATTTACAAACATGATAGTGACGAAAACATGTTTATTGCATATTTATTTTGACTTTATACGATTGACTTGTATTTTTTGAATTTGGAAGGTAAACTTGCAAAAAGATGGCTGACTTAGAAGGTTTATATGCAAAAAAAAAACCCTTCTTTTTTCAAGTTTATTACAACCCTGCAATGTCAATCGTTCTCAATTTTATCTGGTTCTTTAAAGTTACCGGTTTAATTTTTGATAAACCGGGACTGCTGAGCTAGTTTTGAGTTTTAGAAGCAGATAAGGAGTACCAGAGATAACAACATCCATCGTTTAGTATCAGACATGGTCGGATGACAACAAGATACAAAGAAACTAAAAGTCTGATTTTGCACTAGAACACAACACTACGCAGTCACTTGTCCGAGAAATCTACCCGTAAAGACGAAGAACAACTCGAAGGAAAATGCTGAAGAAACTATGGCAAGTTTTGTTCTTCAGAGACTTCAATGTGAAGTCCACTTCCACTTCTTATACAAGTAACCACTCACCAGGAGCTGGACAGTGCAACCTGATGACTTGTTGTAGTGGTCCATCATCTCCACGGTAACTTCAGACACTTGCGTGGCTCTTAGCTGTGTAGGACCATTCTCTTCAATATAAATACTTGTCTCCTTCAAACAAGGAAAATAGTCCAAGAAATGCTTTATCATGTGCATCTCTTTCATTGTTCCTTGAAACCCTTTCATCTCTAACACTTTTACTGGACAAGATGTGAGTGAATGACCTTTTTCCTCTCGAAAAACGCAGTCACAAGCATCCCCGCATTTATTTGTGACATGGTGTAAGAGACCCTGAAAGCTCATAGAGGAAACAATAAGAGATTCAATTCAAAATGTGAACACTATCTTTGCCAAATGAGTTGTTTTTTATACCTCAAGGACTAGAGTTTCTAAATGTGGACAGTTCCTTAGAAGAACTGGCATTGCTTGCCATCCTAGACTCTTGTCACTAGTAATAGTTAACAATTTGAGGTTGTTGAAGACAGGCATCGATTCACAACACAGGGAAAGAATCTGAAAACAAAACAAACCACAATTATACATTTGTGTCGTTACAGGTTTAAAAACACGACCTTCGCTAGTTTATGAGCTAACGACTGTCCTGGTTTTCCTTCTTTTATTTCCTTGAGACCAATTGAGTAAGGATATTACAAGAGAGGAAAGAAAAACAAAACTGACCTCGAGAGTATTCGGAGACTAGTTCAGACACTGAACATTTCGTATACCATTCATAAGCTTCCCCACATTTACAAATCGTTGAACAAAATCATCCTCCGCCCAATTCGGCGCTCTTGCTCTCTCGATTTGATCATCAGTTGACAAAAGGCTGATTCTAGCCTCAAATAAGTTCTCCATTTTAACCACAGGGTAGTCTTTAGCAGCATACTCAGAGTAACTGAAGTAAACAAGACTAGGTGTATCAACCGAAAAAGTACCTAAATGATAGTTGGCAAATATTGTCAAGCTCTTGAGGTTTGCATTTGACACACTAACATCCTTATCTCTCCAGTATATACCAACCAGGGATAGTTCCTCTAGCGCAGGCAAAGCTTGGAAAAAACACTCATCAACAGATAACCTAACCGAGCGAAGATAGAGCGTTTTAAGCATTGGCAAGAATATCTCCCCAGCCAACCAATCAATACCAACACTGTTTAGCTTCAGCGTAACCAGGTTCCTACTCTTGAAAGCTTTTGAAGACAGCATAAAGCAATCTACTCTATAGAAAATGATTAACACATCAAGTTCAGAGACACCGCGAGCCATTGCGTTACTTATCCAACTAACAACACGGTGTGAATCAAAGTCAGTTCTATACTTGAGGGAGAATCTATTAACAGGAGAGTTACCATGCAATGCCAATACTCTATCAACAAAATCCATGAAGCTCTGTTGAATCTCGTACCTGTCCTCCTTACCCTCTTCAGGATGGAGAAAGACAGAGTCATCAATATCAAGATTAGGAACAAACGCAAGCAGGTTTCGCCATCTTTTGCAAAGAATTGAAGTTAAAGCAGCTTCCTTTGTGGTAAGGAAGGACAATATATGACAAAGAACACCGTCTGGTAGATTACTAACATTATCCATGAAGACAAATCTCAAAGCTTCTTATTAGAACAATTCAAAGATCACAACGCAAAATAGAAACTTGGAAGTAAGAAACCCAGTAGACGCTTCAAGATCCACCCTTTATACAAAACCCTTAATTCAAGATACAATTTTTAATCGCTTGTTTGTTTCTATGGCCATGGTAGCAAAAGATTTGAAGAAACTGCAACATACCCAGCGAAAAAGTTTCAATCTTTCACTTCCCCAAGATTTGCAAATGCTTCGTCGAAGCCGAAAGATCAAAACTTTTGGAGGAAGACGATGTTGACTAGTGAAGGAGGACGAAACATTGACCAGTTTACTCGAAACTGTCCCGGTTTATCGAACATTAAACCGGTAATTTTAACAAACCGAATGAAATTGAACCGAAGACAGTTTGATTCAAGACCTTCAGGTGCTTATGGTTGCAAACATAGCATCATTGAAGTTTTCTAAGCTTTAATGAGATGTTTATGAAAAGTCTAGTAAAGAGTTTGATTTCCATTTGCAACTTCTAGGAAATATGCCAACAAAGAGCCAGAGCAAATTGCTAACGAATAAGACAAGCCTCAAAATAGTGAATGGCTCAGAACATTCGAAACAGAGGAAGAAGAAAACAACTGGTTTTGAAAATGTTTTCAAACCAATAACAGAAAAATCAAACAAAAGTCAATTCCTTTTGGCAAAACTATGAGCAACTTTTGTTCTTCAAAGACTTAATTGTGCACTCCACTCCTTATACAGTTCTCCATTTACAAGGAGCTGCACATTGCAATTCTTGTTGTCGAGTTTCATCCTCTTAGCGATAACTCTTAGCTTTTTGAGCTTTGTATTAACAACATTCATATAGATCTTGATCTCCATCAAACACATAAAATACTCCAAGAAATGCTTTATCATGTCAATCTCTTTCATGGTTCCTTGAAACTCTTGGATCTCCAACACTTTTACTGGACAAGATGTGAGTGAACGACCTTTTCCCACGCGAGAAACGCAGTTACAAACATCCCCACATTTATCTCCGACATGGTGCAAGAGACCCTGAAAACATAAAGACTATCAGAGATTCTATTCAAAGTATAAACTCTTATCATTGTACATGTGTTTTTATACCTCAAGGACTAGAGTTTCTAAATGTGGACAGTTCCTTATAAGAACTGGCATTGCTTGCCATGTATGATCTTTGTCACTCTTAATAGTTAACGATTTGAGGTTGTTGAACACTGGCATTGAATCACAGCAGATGGAAAGCACCTAAACATAAGACAACCACAATTAGACATTTCACCATTAAACGTTTTAAGACAAGACCTTCACTTCTTCGTTAACAATGGTGACGAACAAACATGACCGTCCTGTTCTATCAATTGAAACCAAGAAGATTTTACAAAACAAAAACCAAGAAGAAAACTGACTTCGAGAGTAAGAGGAGACAATTCCAGATACTGAACATTTCGTATACCATTCATAAGCTTCCCAACATTTTCAAATCTGAGAACAACATTGTCTCCACCCTCATCTAACAAATAATTGTCTGGCGTTCTTGCTCGCTCGATTTGATCTTCAGTTACCAAAAGACTGATCCTAGCCTCAACTAAGTTATCCATGTTAACTACAGGATAGTCTTTAGCAACATAATCAGAGTAACAGAAGTAAACAAGACTAGGTGTATCAAATGAGAAAGTCCCTGAATAATGGTTTGAACTCATTGTTAAGGTCTTGAGGTTTGCATTTGAGACAGTCACATCCGTATCGTTCCACAACCAGAATACATCAACCATAACTAACTCCTCGAGCGCAGGCAAAGCTTTAAGAAAAAACTCATCAACATAAAACCCAACTGACTTCATCACAAGAGTTTTAAGCATAGGTAAGAATACTCCTCCAGCTAACCAACCAACAGGGTCGGAACAGATCGTATCCGGCTGATAACCAATACAAAGACTTTCTAATCTCAGCTTAACAAGATTCCTGCACTCGAAACATTTTGTGGAAAGCAAAACATATTCATCCATAGTCACATAGATTGACAGATCAAGTTCCGAAACACCGCGCTTTAACACATTACTTATCCAATCATCAACTCGGTTTGAATCATGCATACTTACACACTTGAGGGATACTTTCTTAGTTGGAGAATTACCCTGCAATGCCAATACTCTATCAACAAAATCCATAAAGCTCTGAAGAATCTCGTACCTCTCTTGCTTACCCTCTTCGGGGTGGAGAAAGACAGAGTCATCAATGTGAAGATTAGGGACAAAAGCAATCAAATTGCGCCACCTCTTGGAGAGAACTGATGTCAAAGCAGCCTCCTTTGTGGTAAGGAAGGACAAAGTATGACAAAGAACCTCGTCTGGTAGATTGCTTAAGGGATCCATCTGCTCTGCATCAAACAAAACAGAGTATATCTCAAAAACAGTTCCACTGCAAAAACAGAGAAAGGTTTGATCTTTAGTTTCATGAAACTGATAAACAGAGAGAACCCCTAAACCGCAAAAAGGAAAAAGAGTGAACTTTGATACCGACCTTGTAAACAATGTTGCAAAAAGCTTAATCCAAGACTCAAATTTTAGGGTTTTTTTAGAGAGACAGAGACCCAATGCAAAGCATCCAATTTTAAGAGGAGAAACGAAATTGAACCAATTTTATCCGGTTCGTTGAAATAACCGGTTTAACTAAACAACTGTGTTTTACTAGAAAAATTCTGGATTTGGTAAAATACTAAAATGGATTAGTGACTATTCCAGTGAGAGCAGAGTTGTTACTCTAAGGAATCTGAACTAGGATTCAAATTACACACACTGTATGACAGTATAAGTAAGATATCACAGTGGTGAAATGAAACAAAAGCAAACCAAAATCAAATTCCAAAGGAAATTTATTTGGCAAATCTATGAGCAATTAACATTTGTTCTTAAGAGGCTTCATTATTTATGGCCGTCCACTTCTTATACAAATTACCACTCACTAGGAGCTGGACATTGCAACTTGATGACTTGTTATAGTGTTCCATCATAATCTCCCCCATAAATTCAGAAACTTCAGTGACTTTGACTTGTGCAGGATCATTCTCTTCCATATAGATCTTCATCTCCTTCAAGCATGGGAAATAGTTCAAGAAATGTTTTATCAGGTTCATCTCTTTGGTTCTTCCTTTAAACCCTTTAATCTCTAACACTTTTACGGGACAAGATTTGAGTGAACGACCCTTTTCCTCCCGAGAAACGCAGTCACAAGCATCCCCGCATTTATCGGTGACATTGTGCAAGAGACCCTGAACCAGAAAGGAGACAATCAGGGATTCAAAGTATGAACTCTATCTTTATATATACATGTTTTGGCAAATGATTTGTTTCATACCTCAAGGACTAGAGTTTCTAAATGCGGACATTTCCTAAGAAGAACCGGCATTGCTTGCCATCCTCGACTATTGTTGCTTTTAATAGTTAATGACTTGAGGTTTTTGAACACTGGCAATGATTTACAACATAAAGAAAGCTCCTGATAACAAGATACAAGCCACAGTTAGAATAAACATGACTACTACGAAGTATAACTATAACAAATATAGCAAAGAAGAAAAAAAAATTGACCTCAAGAGTATTAGGAGACAGAACTAGACACCGAACATTTCGAATGCCATTCATAAGGTTCCCAACATCTGAAAATCGAATAATAACAACGTTTCGCAATCTTTCTCGCGCAGTCTCTACTCGAGTTCCCCACAGGCTGATTCGAGCCTCAACCAAGTTTTTCGTTCTAGATACAAAATGATATTTCGAGGCCATACCGGAATAACAAAAGTACACAAGACTAGGTGTATCAAATGAAATGGGAGATAAACTACGACCGCTGGACTCTATTGTTAAGGCCTTGAGGCTTGCACTTGATATAGTCACAGTCACAGTCATAGTAATATCCCAATGGTACCAGTTTATATTACATAGGACTAATTCCTCAAGCGCAGGCAAAGCATGGAGAAGAATCTCAAACTTATCAACAGATACCGAAACTGATTTCAGAACGAGAGTTTTTAGCGTCGGTAAGAAAAGGCTCCCGTCCATCAAACAAAGATCAAATCCATATCTTAATTCCAGCTTAACTAGTTTCTTGTTCTGGAAAACATTTGAAAACATACGATTCAAGTTATCATCAAAGATCGATAGAACAATCTCCGAAACACCACGAACCATCACGTTCTGTATCCAACATTCCACACGATCTAAATCAACAGCGCCCCTACCAGCGAGGTAGAATCTCTTAATGGGAGAATTACCCTGCAATGCCAATACTCTATCCACAAAATCCATGAAGCTTTGTCGAAAATCGCAGTGATCAACTTCAAGATTAGGGACTAACGCAATCAAATTGCGCCATCTCTTGGAGAGAACAGATGTCAAAGCAGCCTCCTTTGTGGTAAGAAAGGACAAGGTATGAGAAAGAACCTCGTCTGGTAGATTGCTTATGCGATCCATTGTCTCTGCACGAAACGTAGAGAGAGTATATTACCAAAACGTTCCATGAGAAAACAGAGAAAAGTTTGATCTTTCAAGTCTTGTAAAATCCAAGCAAGTCCAAAACAAACACGTTAAACTGGTAAAGTAGGAATCTTATGAATTCGAACATGAACTTTTTTCATAAAGGGAAACTTAGAGCTCACAATGCAAATAAGAATCTTATTGACTAAGGAACCCCCCAGAAAAAAACAGAGTAAAAACCTAGAAACCCTACCTTGTTACAAAAGCTTAATCCAAGACCTAATTTTTAGGGAGTTTCAGTGAAAAAGAGAGTTGGGATTTGCTAAATGGGTTGTTTCTTTGGCTCTACAGTGGAGATATGAAGAAAAGACTCAAGCTTTAAAGTTCGACAACGACACTACACATATGCATAAGGCGTCCGAGGGAGACAGCAAGCAAACACAATTGAGGAGTTTATTGCATCCGGTTCTTTAAAATCACCGGTTTACCTTAACCGGAGCAGCTTGAACAGTGTAAGGACCAATTTCGGTTCAGGTTTCTTATAGAAACCAAAGAATAAGAAAACACACACTTTTTGATCAAAAAAAAAAAAAAAAGAAAACACACACTTAGATTAGAATAACTCGCTCAAGGAAAATAAGTCAAAACCTTAAAATTCTTAAACTCTTAATCTCATGAGTTATGTCACAACCTTGACATCTCCTTATATATAAAAACTCTTAACAATAATTTCCTAAATTCAAACAGGAAATATAACATAGTTTTAGATAACACCTAAAACTATAAATGTATATATAGTGCTAAATATACTTAGCTTGAACTCCAAGCTAGTTTAAGCTTACTCTGATCTGATTCTTCAATCCCCATTTCATCATCAATCTCTGCTTCTCAGACTGCTACAGAAAAACGTTAAGGTCTCCATCTTTTTCGCCATTAATACTCCCCGCAACAAAACTTCATCTCCAAGGAATAGCATTCAAGGCTTCAAAGGGGATTGGTAGTAAACCCTTTGATGCGTTTACTTTTTTTTTTTTTAATAAACCAAAAGACCATGTTACATTATATGCATCCTTAAGCATAAGTGTTTTAAACTTTTTAAGGAGTTTGGCTGGAAATCTTAAAGCTATAAGTATTAGCTTCTTAGTTAGAACCAGACCCAAGACCATCTTCAAGCTTGTGAGGATGATGATGATGTTTGGTCCAGGAACTTGATTAGTTGGTCCACCTAGCTAGGAATCTATTATACGTTCAACCCAAATTATGTATATAAGTCTGAAAAGATAGCCATGAGTACCATTTGAGCATGGAGTTAGATAGCACAAAGCAGAGATCGATCTGCCGCGAAGCTGCAGGTCTAATGGTGCTGAAGCAGATTGTGAGCAACTCTCTTCATGGGATGTTTGATGAAGGAAGAAGCAAATATTTCTTAGTTAAATATTTGTTTGCAACTACACAGTGTTTCTTTATCGTTCAGTCTCCTGTTTTGTCCCAAGAGATTTGTGTCTTTTTTCAATATATTTTGTCTCAACTAAAACAAGTAAATGACTAAATCCCATTGTTAAAAGACCAAAAACTTGTAGTCTCCAAGCTATCCATCCACTCAAGGATTTGTGAGTCTGTGACTAGCTTCTCCTGCAATTTTATTCTAAACCCATTGTCTAACATGTCACTGATGAGATTGAGAACATGTTAAAACTTATGAATTCAAAGACACGCACATTAAAACAGAACAAATTCGTTAATATATATCATCGTTGCAAATGGTAGCTAGATGGGAATAGAAAATATACAATTATGAAAATCGAAAGAAGACGCTGTTCTGTTATTGTATCCGTTGATTTTGCGCTAGGACATTCCATTACTATACAAAGGGACAAAATTAAACCTTGGACACCAGTCATGAGCCACCCATAAACCTATACCATATAGGATAAAAGATGTTTCTTAAAGAGAAGTGACGAAGATCATTATGCAGTCCACTTCTCATATAAGTTATCACTCTCTAGGAGCTGGACGTTACAACTTGATGACTTATTATAGTGTTCCATCATAATCTCCCGCATAAATTCAGAAACTTCAGTGACTTTGAATTCTGCATAGATCTTCATCTCCTTCAAACATGGAAAATAGTTCAAGAAATGTTTTATCAGGTTCATCTCTTTGGTTGTTCCTACAAACCTTTTAATCTCTAACACATGTATTGGACAAGAAGTGAGTGAACGACCCTTTTCCTCCCGAGAAACGCAGTCACAAGCATCCCCTCATTTATCTGTCACATAGTGCAAGAGACCCTGAAAGCATAAAGGAGGAAATAAGGAATTCAAAGTATGAACTCTATCGTTGTACATGTTTGGCAAATGATTTGTTTTATACCTCAAGGACTAGGGTTTCTAAATGCGGACATTTCCTTAGAAGAGCGGGCATTGCTTGCCATCCTCGACTAACGTCGCTTTTAATAGTTAATGAGTTGAGGTTTATGAACTGTGAAGCAAACAGAGGCTAAAGCTTCCAACTTTAGCTTGAATGAACACAAAACCAAGGACCTTTGTAGTCAACTGAGCTTGAAAACCTGAAATGAAAACTTCAACCAACACCACAAACAACACCAATAGACCAAAGCAACAACAAACAGAGAAACACAAGCAGAGCACACAAGAGATTGTTAACCTAGTTCACGTCAAACCGACGCTACGTCTGGGCCGGGAACTGTCTCCCGGAATCCACTATATCACTGAGTTTACATTTTTTTCCGGTACACTTTTCGCCGGAATCCGGCGTTGACCAGTTTGACCGGCGTTGACCAACATAATCTAGCCCAGATTGTTACCCATCTACAGCTATGTTCAAACCCATTTTTTTAAGGGGAAAATGGTCATTTCATACATGTACATGTTCAAAAGTGTCAATTTCTACATGTACAAACGAGTAGTGTCAATCTCTGTACTCTATTAAAATTCAAAATTCATACAGAACATTTCAAATCGAGCCGAATTCGGATTCCACGTTAACAGAACTAAGTCAACTATGTAGAGCTGTCAAACGGGCATGAAATCCGCGGGCCTAGCCCAAGTAGTATCATGGCGGGGCGGGGTTGGACATCAAATTTTCTGTCCATTAAACAACGGGCCTCGCGGGTAAACCCATCATGGGTTGCGGACTGAAGCGGATGAACCCATAACGGACAGCGGGTAAGCGGGTTGACCCGCCAAAGTATGATCACTTAGAGTTTTTAAAACCTTTGGTTACTATTAGAGAGTTTTAGTGTTAAAATTTTAACCCTAGTTTAAGAGTTTGTTTAACAAGGAAACTTGTCGACTTCAGAGATTTTATTTTGAGAGCAGCGACTATTGTTGAAGATTTGGAACCCTAGAGACTTGGAGGCTGAACACGTACGTAAATCTAATGGTATATTCATACTTGATCTTTTACCTTTGCTTCTGTTTTGATTTTCATCTTTGGTTTTCTAATTAAGTTGCAGGTTTTAGTTTTCTAAAAATATACGTTTTGTTAAACATTGTGTTTTAGCTTAAATTTTGGTCCACATTTGTTTGATGTGTGAGTTAAGACTTGTCACTTGTGTGTTTGTTCAGTTCTACGAATGTTATTGATATAGTTTTGTACTTTTGTTATTGACAGGATTCAGAAGATTCTTATGAACTGAGATTAGTAGACATTGAATCTCATAAATTGATCTATGCTGCAAATGCTGAAAATGAGAGAAGAGTGTTTGATGAATCAGAAGCATGTAAAAAACAGAAAAGAAAAGTGAGCGATGAACCAGAAACAGCTAAAAAGCAGAAAAGAAAAGTGAGCGATAGACCAGAAACAACTAAAAAGCAGAAAAGAAAAATGCGTGATGAGCCGGAAACATCTAAGAAACAGAAAAAGTATATGAGGTAGATGATTATGATTACATTGATAACAATGAGGATGGTGATGATAAAGAGGATGACAAGGGGAAGTTACATGAACCAAAGAAGAGAAGACAATATTCAGACGTTTGGGCAGATTTCATAGTGATTAACAAGATTAATAGCAAGGGGGTGAGTGAAAAAAGAGCTCAGTTCAAGCATTATAAGGGAGATTCATTCACTCACTACTTCAAGAAATCGGAAAATAATTAGACTTTAGTAATGCCTAATGCAACCTTTCGTGGACTAAAATAACACACTTACACATTCGACTTCAAAACAAAGGAAAAATGAGAAAAGCAAAACTCAATACGAAAGACCCGCGGGCATGTCCGTTTACTCGCTGGATTTTACGGGGGGCGAACCTGGACATATATATTTTAACCGCGGTCTTAAATGGGCTGTCTACAGCGGTCCTAAAAAAAGCTCGTACCGGGGGGGGGGGGGGCGGCTACATGGACGCGGATCGGCCCGTCTGACAGCTCTACAACTATGACGGGTGCTGACTCAGATTTCGAGTCAGTGTGATGATGTGGCATCGGTTCCCATACGACGTCGTTTTGTTTAGTTTGCTTTGGAAAAAAAAAGTTAAAAAGCCAACACCAATGGCTCGAACCCGAGTTCCCATGCCCGTTTAGCTTAGTACGTAACCAACTGATCCCACGACCACATTCAAAATGTTTAGACTTATAACTATGTTGTTTCGAATTGGGAGAAATAATAATTTCTAGGGTTTATTTGCGATTTGGGTTTTATTTTTCCTTCTTCCTCGGAAATTGACGACTTGAAGTGACGAAGGAGGTTAATGTGTCAATAGAATGATAAATCTCTCTAAGTGGATTCTTAGCTTGTGCCCAGTGGATTTGTCTTATGATTCTCTGCCTCATTTTCAGACCAGCTAATATAAAAGCTTTTTGTTCTCTCTTATCTTTTTTTTTTTTTTTTAAATCCAAGTGTCGATTTATTTATCGAAATCCATAATTCTTTAACAAAAAGAAAAAGATTTATACAATCGAAAATGTTTTTGAAAAAAAAACAAATGAGGTTTAGATACTATCAACGTTTATCTCATTTATTATCTCCATAATTATGTAACAAATCCGTTTCATGGGTTTAATTATGTAACAAATCCGTTTCATGGGTTTCTCCTCCCTCTTCTTCTCTACTCTTCATTTTGTGTTTATTCAGCTGCAAAACACTAAACAAAATTTAACAAAGGTTCAACAGTTTTTTTTTTCTTAATTACATTTGGTTTGATCTTTGTTATATTGAGAATTCTAATTTATTTTTTCCTTTGTTATTTTGATCGAAGCATCTTTATTAAATTTTATCTTAGAAAAGAAACAAACATCATGTGAGTTCTGGTTGATAGTTTTGGTAAAGTGTGTTTCTTTTGGTTCTTTAATGAGGAAAAAAATAAAAAAAAAAATAGAGAAAATCAAGAGTTGTGAGCAAATGAAGTCATTAGAAAGATTGGTTTCAGAGAAAGCATTAAAGCTTAGAAACTCATTTCCATGTCAAATCTGTGTAGTTGGGTTTCTATGTGGAATCTGTCTCCCATGTAATGATAATTTTTACTTGTATGTTAGATATGGTTGCAAGTATAGACCGAACATTGAAATGGAAGAACAAAGCTGAGACCGAAGATGATGATGATGTGAAGCTTTTGGTCTCTGCTTGGGATAATTTATTACTAAATGAAGAAGACTTCTTGAAGAAGTTAGGGATTAGTAAATCTGATGTACCAAACGCTCCACATATGGAGAATTGTGAGGACAAGGCGCGAGTTAGGCAGCGATTAGATACTGATATAGCGAATCGGACATTCCCTTCTTGGGTATGCTTCTTCTTCTTGTTTATTCGTCAAGGAGAATGAACAATCATAAAGCTTGATTTTAGATCAATGGAGGAGATGAAGAGAACTATCCATTGACGAGGAGAGTGCAAAGAAATATATATGGATTCATCAGCATCCTTTGGATTGTGGAAACAAGAGTGTTAAGTTTCTTGTAGCTGATTGGGAAACACTTGCTGGTTTCGGAATTGGAGCTCAAATTGCTGGGATGACTGGTCTTCTCGCAATCGCTATAAACGAAAACTGAGTGCTCGTTGCAAAGTATTATAATCGAGCAGATCACAATGGTTGCAAAGGTACACAATCGAGCAGAACATGTTACAACATCACCAGATACATCTTCTTGGTTAATATTACTCTTTGTTTGGATGCAGGTTCTTCCCGTGGAAGAGTGTAGGAAACCAGCGTTTGCGATTGCAAAGAATAGAGAAGCGTGGGAGAGTGGGATTATCATAGGCAAACAAAACTACAGCACAAGGGAGATTTGGGCAGGGCCTATACCAAAGCTATGGGGTAAGGCTTGGAGTTATATGAAACCCCTTACAGAAATCGATGGAAGTTTAGTTTCCAGTCACTGGAAAATGGATAGGAGATGGTGGAGAGCACAAGCAGTGAGATACTTGATGAGATTTCAAACAGAATATACTTGTGGTTTAATGAACGCTGCTCGACACTCTGCGTTTGGTCAAGAAGCTGCCAAGATCGTTCTCTCTGGAGGAGATTGGAGAAAGAAGAACAAGAAGAAAAGGACAGAGATTGAGGAACAGGTGTGGTCGGATCACAAGCCATGGATTCCAAGGCCAATGCTGAGCGTTCACGTGCGGATGGGAGACAAAGCGTGCAAGATGAGGGTTGCAGCTTTAGAAGAATATATGCGTTTAGCTGATCGGATCAGAGAACGGTTTCCAGAGCTCAACATGATCTGGCTCTCTACAGAGATGAAGGAAGTTGTGGACAGAAGTAAAGATTATACTCACTGGAGATTTTATTACACGGATGTGGCGAGACAAGTCGGTAATAAATCAATGGCTGAGTATGAAGCGAGCCTTGGTAGAGAGATGAGCACGAACTATCCTCTGGTTAACTTCTTAATGGCGTCAGACGCTGATTTCTTCGTCGGGGCATTGGGTTCCACTTGGTGTTTCCTCGTCGACGGTATGAGGAATACTGGTGGAATGGTCATGTCTGGTTATCTCAGTGCTAATAAAGACAGGTTCTGGTAACTTTACAGTTCAGCTATGTACAGATTACAGAACATGACTCCTCTCCTTAATTTCTTCATCTTCTGTACAAAGAGTTCTCAGTTTAACAAAGGAAGGCTTAGTAATAAATAGTACATCAACAGTTCAGCGTTACCGCAAAGTGAAAATGTAAAGATAACCTTAACAGAACATAATGGTTGTTCCTTGTAGAAAACGTTTTCCTTAAAGAGTGCCACAAATAATAAGACATTACTACAATCTCACTAGCAATAACACAACCACTGCTAGACGAAAATTATTAATAAATGTATAATCAGCTAACAAATGAAGAGAAGTTAAAGAAAAAGAAAGCTAAGTATGGTATTCAATAGAGGATACTACCAGCTTTTTGCTTGTTTTTCACTTCCCATTTCTCAAGAAAGCTCCACAAGATTCTTCTCAGGGAGTTGATATTTATCTTCTCCATTGACTTATCTCTATGACCTCAGAAGGGAGCCTCCAATGACGACTCATCCCAAACCTCAGCACTTCCATTGGATGCATCTTCAACGTCTTCTTCCATTGAAAGCCTTATGTATTCTCTATGTGCGAAACGGTCCCACTCAGTCAACGTAGGGTTCTCACGCTCCTGTTTACGTTCGATATGTTAAAATGTAAGAGGCCTTTGCTGTCAGGAAAACAGTAAGGTTGAATTTCGCATGTGAAGTACCTGACGAATGAGGAACGGATCCCGTGTTTCAAATGCCATAAATTTGTTGAGATTAAAAAGGATGTTGAAGACGTTTCCAGAGAGCTTTGAGCTCTTCAGGTCATGCAGCGTTATATGACTTTCGTTCTGTGGAAAGAAACACGAAACAATCAAACACAAAACAAAATTGCAGTGGTTACAAACATAAACTGGGAACACTAACTACTTCCGTGATCGCCCTATATCTTCTTTAAATGTAGAATAGCTTGAGCATATAATAACCACAAGAAAACATGAGTTATAATGTTGAACCTCTGGTCCGATCATATCAATCATCTGACATAAGATATCCTCAAAAAGAACAGCCTCTTGCGCCATGCACTCCATTCGATGCAACTGCTCTTCATAAAAGAATTGCATCTCATTTCGCGTAATAATCTCATTTGCATCCAAGTCTATGCACTTAAACCTAGTCCAATATATACTTTTGTCAGATAAAAACACTCAAGACGCTATCTGTCTGCAACTTTGGATCCTTATAACACAGCTTACCAAAATTCTAGGCTAGGCTCTGAGGATTTGTCTTCTTCTGCAAGTATGAAATACACAAAGTCCTCATACCCCATCTTCCCTTCAACTTTGCTAGTGAACTTCCTAGCAACCTGAAAAACAATGCATTACTTTTATGATGACAGTCATCTTACGAGCAATAAAACCTTTGAACAAGGACACATTCTTAAATGGAAGTAATACAAATATAATCGTAAGTAGTAGGAAATAAAAATCATTCTATCTTAGGCAGGACCTGGGAGAATATTCTGTCGACAATCCGATAAGTAAGTGCATGGTTTCCATATCTCATAAGATTTTCTTTGTCAATCAAGAAATCGTGATCCGTATCCAGCTCCCAGAACTTGCAGTATATGACATAGAAATGCTCATATGAGAAGTATCTAGTTGCCAAAGTAAATAGAAAGGTGTTGATGTCAAATAAATAGAATATAACCATATATACAACAATAGGATGAACTCTGTTTGTTAGTACCTCAACACTTTGTTGATATCTTCTTCTTCATCAGCATGTCGCATTGCATCAATTATGTTTCCCCGTCTAAGCTCCCTAAATGTAAGGCGACCATTTCCAGATCTATTTATGTAGTAAAATATTCTGTAGGTGACAGTTTCAGCTGGCCCATCAAAATAAAAAATTGTATCAGAGAAAATTACATCCTAAAAAGACAACTCCCACCATCTTCAACAATAGCAGCAAATACCAAAGATTGTGAGCTCCACACATAGCAAACAAGAAAGTTTACTTATTATCTAACTGACACATGTTTCATAAAGCTATGTCAGAAAGGAAAAAAAAAAATCCTTTATAAGATTGATAAACGTTTCTATGGATAACCCCTGAATGAGGAGTAGACCAACTGGATAGAACAAAAATTACCATCTACTGAACTGATTCATGTTGTTTGCAAGTATTCTGTAACTGCAAATTATAAGAAGATGTCTAACACAGCAAATTAGCTTATAAAATATTTTAAATCCAAACAGATAAATGCCACGTAATCATCTCAATGCATCGATCATTTTTGCAGTAATACAACCAATGTCGTAACAATCCGATAAGACATCAAACCAAAAAGCACAGACTTATTCACCCGTTCTTCTCAATTATGGTGGTAGCTAACCTGACCCTCGCTCAGTTACTAAACATTATTACTCGAGCAATATCAGCAGACTCAAGAGGGAAAAGAAAACATGAGAGAAAATAGGATACTGACTAAACTCTATATGAAAGTAAGACCTCACCATATCTTTTTTGGAATTCAGGTGTGGTTTGCAGGAACTCTAGCCCAGGATGTGTCGCCAACAGTTCTTTAAGTAGTGGTTTAAAATCATCCTGCCAGGAAAAAATGTTGTGAATTAAAATTGCAAACATAAGAGCAAGTTGAATATGAAAAAAACTCACTCTTATGCCTGAATATGAAAACCAAAAGAAAATTTTACCTTGACAATAAAATTCTGATCTTTCTGCTTTAATATCTTGAAGATTTGGGTCGTTGTATCCATTATCAACATGTTCCCGTTTACCCAATAATCAATAAATGCTTCTCTGCAAAATTAAACATTCAAAAATGTTATACCGGGTTTTCCAGTACAGTGATCACCAAACACGTGATAGAGTAACTATAAAATGATCAGGAAGCGTGAAGTACGTTAAAAACTATGCACACATGAGATTCCACCAAACAAAAAGCATAGCATCACACACCTAGTAACGAAACCTGAATTATTGACATCGATCTTCCTGAAAAGTGAAGTGGAGAAGAAAGATGGAAGCTTGCAGATTTCTCTGGTGACTAATTTGAATTCTGAGTATTGAAAAAGGGTAAACGGTAATGAGAAATTCCATATAAATGTCACTAAAAATATTAGAAAGCTTATGACTTCTTACCTTGTATCTGTAGCCCATCCATGTGACCATAGAAAAAGTGATTAATTCTAAACATGCATTGCTCTTTTATCTCGCTTGGTGGTGGGCGGCCATTTTGGAAATAGAACTACAGTCATTTCAAGTTTAATGTAAGTATTCTTACTCCATTAGTATAAAAGGAGGAAAAACGAATGCACTGTTCAAACCTGAGGCATTGGCTCTTTAACAGGCTCGCTGGCTACTTTCAGTGTAGAACCTAAGTTAGAAGGGCCTCTTTGTTTCGTTGTACGTGGTGAACCACAACTCCTTGGCGAAAGAGGAGGCGCACTTCCCGCAGGAAACATAGATGGTATAGAATTACTGGTGGCAGAATTTGAACCAGATGAACTTCCAGTTACATTTATAGGAGCTCCAGCTATAGCATCCTTGAGCAATGCTTCAACCTAGAAAAAATAAAAATAAATAATAACCGATTAGGCAACGAAAAAAAAATAAAGCTTTTAGCCTTCAGATTCCAGTGAATAGAGTAATTTAGCAACCAAATCTCAGTAACGATAAGCATCATTGTAATACCCACACAATCAAATTGCATAACCAACACTAAAAAATAATCAGACTTTACACCAATCTTTAACACCAGAGGAATTTAGCAACCTAAGCATCACTGTAAATGTAATACTTAGATAACAAGAATGAAGATAAATCCTAACTCACACTTATCAAAGATTTGATTTTTACAACATTTCTTCAACACCACAGAGTAATTTGGCAACCTAAGCATCATTCCAATACTCACACTATCAAAGATTCGAACTTTACAACATTCTTCAACACCACAGCTTAATTTGGCAACCTAATCATCATGGCAATTCTCACATAACAAAATATGAAATAACTCACAACTCAGACTATAAAAGACTCGAACTTGACACCAATCTTCAACACCACAGAGTAACTTGAAAACCTAAACAACATTGTAACTCTCACCACTTAACTAACACTATCAAAAGATTCGAACTTTACACAAATCTTCAACACCATAGAGTAACTTGACAACCTAAGCAACATTGTAACTCTCACCACTTAACTAACACTCTCAAAAGATTCGAACTTTACACAAATCTTAAACAATTCTAAAGCTAAAAAAGCAGAAACAGAGCTGAGAGATACCTGTCGATGAGCTTCAGGAAGAGAAAGCCACTGGTCAAAGAGCTTCTGAGTGAATCCAGGTTTTGAACTGAGTACAAACGAAGACATCTCTTGAAGCTGCAATAAATCTACATCCAAACAAGCCATGTCTCCTGGAACAATCGCTTCCACCATACTCATCTTTTCTTCCCGTGATCCAATCGCATCAACAACACTAAAAACCAAATTAAAAATAGAATCAACGGATCAAAAAATGGTGGGTTCAAAACTTCATAATGAATCCTAGTGTGTAGAAAGCAGATCTGAAGCATAAAAATCAAAACTTTGAAGAACGAAAAGGAGAGATCTTTTAAATTACTTACCGAATAAAACCTAAAAAAAAAACTCAGATCGACGATGAAGATGAAGATGAAGAGAACAATTAGGATATGAAAAGAGAGAAAGAGAACCGTACGATTTAAGGATTTTTTGTTGTGAGTTTTGATTATGATGAATCGAATTCCTCTCTCTCTCTTCTCTTCTCACTCTCTCTCTAACTTTGTTTTTTCCTTTTTTTCGGTGAGACGAATTATTATTTTTTTCTCTGAAATTTCTAAGTACAAGAAGACAGCCAAAATGGGCTTACATCAAAGCCCAAACGAAAACAAAAGGCCCAAAATTTCTCAAGAAATTTAACAAGCAATGTCATCTTCATGGGATGTTTGATGAAGGAAGAAGCAGATATTTCATACACAGTGTTTCTTTATGGTTCAGTCTCATGTTTTGTCTCAACAGATTTTGTCTCTTGTTTCAATATTATTTTGTCTCAATTAAAACAAGTAAATCCCATTATTTAAGACCAAATAATCGTGTAGTACTCTCCAAGCTAACCATCCACTAGAGGACTTGTGACAAGCTTCTCCTGCAATTTTGTTTTAAACCCATTGTCTAACATTTCACTAATGAGATTGAGAACATGTTAAAACATATGAATTCAAAGACACGCACATTAGCCTACGCACTATGCAAAGGGCTAGGACATTAGACTATGCACTATGCAAAGAGGCAACATGAAACATTGGTTTCTGCCCTGAAACAACCAGCGAGCCACCCATAAATTTTATACCATATAGGATAAAATATGTTTCTTAAAGAGAAGTGAAGAAGATCATTATGCAGTCCACTTCTCATACAAGTTACCACTCACTAGGAGCTGGACATTGAAACTCGATGACTTGTTATAGTGTTCCATCATAATCTCCCCCATAAATTTAGAAACTTCAGTGACTTTGACTTCTGCAGGATCACTCTCTTCCATATAGATCTTCACCTCCTTCAAGCATGGGAAATAGTTCAAGAAATGTTTTATCAGGTGCATCTCTTTCATTCTTCCTTTAAACCTTTTAATCTCTAACACTTGTATTGGACAAGAAGTGAGTGAACGACCCTTTTCCTCCCGAGAAACGCAGTCACAAGCATCCCCGCATTTATCTGTCACATAGTCAAGAGACCCTGAAAGCATAAAGGTGAATATAAGGAATTCAAAGTAAAGTATGAACTCTATCTTTATATATACATGTTTGGCAAATGATTTGTTTTATACCTTAAGGACTAGGGTTTCTAAATGCGGACATTTCCTTAGAAGAGCTGGCATTGCTTGCCATCCTCGACTATCGTCGCTTTTAATAGTTAATGAGTTGAGGTTTATGAACATTGGCAATGATTCACAGCATATAGAAAGCACCTGATAACAAGATACAAGCCATAGTTAGAACAAACATGACTACCATGTCCCAAGTCCAACACTTTTCAGCTCTCAAGGACATAAAAAAATGTACATGTAACTTCAAAGGCCAAACATTGAAAGTGTTTCAATGAATGCAAAAGAGTGACAAGACTCAAAATTATTCAGTTCAATGAGACATGTAAATACATCGGAGAAGATGCTAAAACATCAAACTGAAATTTTAAGAGAGGAAAACGAAGAGTCCCGTTGATAGATGGGAATGGAACTTAGACAAAGACTTCATTGTGCAGTCCACTTCTTATACAAGCAACCATTTGATGATAAGAGCTGGATATTGCAACTCGGTGACTTCTTGTTGAGTTCCATCCTCTCCCCCATAAAGTTAGAAACTTCAGTGACTTTGAGTTGTGCAGGATCATTCCCTTCAATATAGATCTTTATCTCTTTCAAACATGGAAAATAGACTAAGAAATGCTTTAGCATGCTCATCTCTCTCACTGTTCCTTGAAACTCTTTAATCTCTAATACTTTTACTGGACAAGATGTGAGTGAAGGACCTTTGTCCTTTCGAGAAAGGCAGTCACAAGCATCCCCACATTTATTTGTGACATAGTGCAAGAGACCCTGACAACATCAAGGAGGCAATAAGAAATTCAAAGTATGAAATCTATATTTTCTACATGTGTTTGGCAAATTAATGAGTTGTTTTATACCTCAAGGACTAGAGTTTCTAATTGCGGACAGTTCTTTAGAAGAACGGGCATGACTTGCCATCCTCGACTAATAGTTAGTGTGTTGAGGTTTTCGAACACTGGCAATGATTCACAGCATATAGAAAGCACCTGATAACAAGACAAGCAACAATTAGAACAAACATGACTGCATTGCTCCATGAATTAAGACGAAGAAGAAAAATATCACAAATATAGCGAAGAAGAAGAAAACTGACCTCAAGAGTATCAGGAGACAGAACTAGACACCGAACATTTCGAATGCCATTCATAAGGTTCCCAAAATTTGAAAATCGGCTAATAATATTGTCCAAATCATCCTCTAACCAAATATTGTGTGGCAATCTTGCTCGCGCAATATCTGCTCTATCTACCCAAAGGTTGATTTCAGCCTTAAACAAGTTATCCATTTTAGCTACGGAATAATCTTCTGCGGCTATATCGGAATACCCGAAGTACACAAGACTAGGTGTATCAAATGAAAAGGCAGCTAAACCAATCCCGCCAGACTCTATTGTTAGGTCCTTGAGGCTTTTACTTGATAAAGACACTTTCTCATACATATCTTTCCACTTTATAGAATATAGGATTAATTCCTCAAGCGCTAGCAAAGCATGAAGAATAATCTCAAACTTATCAGCAGATATCAAAACTAAGTGCAGAACGAGAGTTTTGAGCGTCGGTAAGAAAATGCTCTCATCCATCACACAAATATCAAATCGATAACTTAATGTCAGCTTAACTAGTTTCTTGTTCTGGAAAACTTTTGGTAACATATGATTGACGTTATCTGCTGAATCCCTATCATCAAAAATCGATAGATAAATCTCCGAAACACCACGCACCATCACATTCTGTATCCAACAATCCATACGATCCAAGTCAACACCGCCCGTACCACAGAGGTAAAAATTCTTAATGGGAGAATAACTCTGCAATGCCAACACTCTATCAACAAAATCCATTAAGAGCTGTCGAATATCTTCCCTCCCCTCTTTACAACCGTCAGGATGCAGAAATTCACGATCACAAATGTCAAGAATCGGGACAAACGCAATCAAATCGCGCCATCTCTTTGACAGAACTGATGTCAAAGCAGCCTCTTTGGTAGTAAAGAAAGACAGTATATGACAAAGAACCTCGTCCGGTAGGTTGCTTATGCGATCCATTGTCTCTTCACAAAACGTAGAGGGAGTATATTACCAAAAAAAATTCCTCAACAAAACAGAGAAAATCCAAAAGAAACACGAGAAAAAAAAAAGAGTAAACCTCGAAACCCTACCTTTTTATAGAAGCTTAATCCAAGACTTGAGCTTTTAGGGGTTTAAAGTGAAAAAGAGAGTTGGGATTTGCTTAATCGCTTGTTTCTTTGGCTCTACAAAGCGGAGATATGAAGAAAAGACTCAAGCTTTTAGGTTTCAGCAAGACATAAGGCATCGAAGAGAAGACAGCAAACAAACACAATTTAGGGTTTTATTTCATCCGCTTCTTTAAAATCACCGCCGGACCAGCTTGAGCTTTGTGCTACGAATAAGGCCCAACTTAGGCCCAAGTCGCGATCTCGCTTCTCTATAGACTGCTACATAAAAACCATCAAGCTTGTACAAGTCCTGAGCTAGGACATTAGCCTACGCACTATGCAAAGGGACAACACTAAACATCGGTTTCTGCCTTGGCACCAACAATGAGCCACCCATAAATTTATACCATATAGGATAAAAGATGTTTCTTAAAGAAAAGTGAAGAAGATCATTGTGCAATCCACTTCTTATACAAGCAATCACACAATAGGAGCTGGATATTGCAACTCGATGACTTGTTGTTGAGTACTATCGTCTTTGCCATAACTTTAGAAACTTCCCGTTCCATAATCTATCTCTAGCTTAACTAGGTTCTTGCTCCCGAAATATTTTGGAGACCAAAAATTCTTACCCACAGATTGAAGATCAAGAATGATTGATAGACTAAGCTCTAAAACACCACTGTTCCATCACATTCCTTAACCAAGCATCCACTCTATGTGAATCAGCACTGATACCAAAACTCTATCCACAAAATCCATGAAGAGCTCTCGGATATCTTCCCGTTGCTCTTTATAGTCTTCCGGATGCAGAAACACAGAGGCATTAATGTCAAGATTAGGGACAAAGGCAAACAGATGTCGCCATCTCTTGGAGAGAACTGATGTCAAAGCAGCTTCCTTTATGGTAAGGAAGGACAATATATGGCATAGAACATCTTCTGGTAAATTGCTTATGAGATCCATATGCTCTGAACGAAAAAAGTTCAAAGCTTTTATGAGAACTCAGCTTTAGAAACAGAGAAAAGTTTTGATTTTTAAATTCATGTAGTGAAAATTTGGATTTTTGACAGAAGGTTACTTCTAAACTAAGAAACCCCAAGAACGAGAATCTAGTAAAGCTCAACACGTACCTTTTTTAGTGGCCCTAGAAGCGAAGATAGGAAGAAGAAAAGACTCAAGCTTTCAGTTTCAGGTCTTCTGAACTAAGAAACCCCAAGAAAGAGAATCGAGTAAAGTTCATCACCTACCTTGTTTAATGGCCCTAGAAGCGAAGATAGGAAGAAAAGACTCAAGCTTTCAGTTTCAAAGAGGACAACGAAACTGAAGTTAGGGTTCTACTTGATCCGGTTCTTCTAAACCAAATTACTACACGTGGCACACTGAAACTATAAGCAGACTGGTTCGGTTTTTAACCGGTTTGGTTTCACAATAAACTTCTACGTTAATCGATGAAGCCAATTTATGAACACACACAAGGACTTGAGTTGTGTGTGACTAGCTTCTTCAATGATTTGGTTCTAGCTCCATAGCCTAACATTTCACATATATTAAAATCATAATCATCGTTGGTTATCTTTGCTTACGTTAGACCAAAAAACTTGTATGTGTTTTCAAAAGAAAAAAAAAATATGAAGGCATAAAAGATTGAGAACGAGTAAAACTAAATAGATTTACATCGTCGAGGACAGCAAAATACATTAAAGAGTACATCATCGCCGTTAGTGTGGGGAGAGAGATTGGTTGGTAAGCTATATGGGAAGAATTGGAGAAGTATCAAAGTCATTACCAAGGATTCCGTTTGATGGATCTTCTGATTTCAACGAAGAGTCTTTCTTACTACGTTCAAGAGATGTCGCCTCGAATATTCCAAACCCTAATATTAAGCAGCAGACGATGAAACCGGGAAGAGAAAAGTCCATCTCGTATGCTAACTCCATCACTATTATGCATACACCTGCTACCATTAGATGCCTTGGCGAAGAAAACACCATATGCAGTCTGCAAAAAACAAGACATGTTTATGTAACGCATATGTTTGCGCGTATAAATGCATTGTGGAGATGATTAAAGGGCAAAAAGGTTTAGGAAACCTCTCTTCTGCGATATTGTCAACATAAAAGATAAGAATGATCCCAAAACCAATGGTGCTAAGGAAAGCCCACGCAGAAAATGGTAACTCAGATGTTTTCCCAGAAGAAGAGCCCTGAAGTAAAATTTGATATTAGTGAACCAAAGAGGCAATGGGAAATCGAGAAAATGCCATCTTTTATACATTTTTCCTTCTCATTGCAAAACAGTAGTATCACTTACCATGATAAGGTCCCACATGGCCACAGGAAACAAGAAACAGGTTGCAGAAGTAATGGTTATAGCATGCAGTCGTTTCTTCTGCTGGTTCTGTAAAAGCAGAAAATTGGTTGTTCGCAAAGGAAGCAGAAGTGAAAGAAGAAAAGGACTCGGAATAAAGGGAATCTGAGATCAGTACCTTTAAAGAAACACGGCGCGCAATAACCCGCCTTAACGCTGATAAGATTCCAGCAAAAACTGGTATCATCATTCCCAGCATACCTAGTGCTAGTTCTGTTTGTACTTCTTCCTCTTTGATCTCAGTACTGTCTTTTGTTGGTAGCTTGTTGTTAAGTTAAACAAACACATACGCTATCCATATATAGTTAAAAATGAAGCAAGATATAGATAGAGTTAGAGATAGGGAGAAGGAACTTGCCTAAAAGGATATAAAAAGGGGACAGAGATGATGTTGCCCATCCTTGAGACAAGCAAAAAAGAGCTACCAGCATTGCAATAAGGCCACCTACCTGACATGATTTGCAAATATCAGAGAAATTTTGTCCTATTCTTCAGATAATTATCCTTGTTGATTTGTAAACATAAATCTGATTTTCAAATTTAATTCCATATCAACAATTATAATGCAAGCAATATAAGTACATGGATTAGCCAGAAGTAACATCACTAAATGCTGAAAACTATTGCACAACTCTATAGTTTATATGTGAGAGAAGTGAGTTGATGCATTCCGAGGGTATACATAACACTATGGATAAACCCTATGTAAACAGTGCTAGTTTACTTCGTCACATTGACTAGAGAGATGTTATATAAGTGAAAACTCTTTAATTAGAAACAAATGAGATGAACCTTTTTCCACACATGACCTCTTCGTCCATATAATACTCCAGAAAGTACACCAAGAACAGCACCAGAGTACTCTGACAAGATAGCTCTGAAAATAAATTACAAAGAACTATCAGCAAGGATAATCGAATATTCAATGAAGTTAACATTTTTGATCATATGACAGAAAATGTAGCTTCAAATGACAGGCTGCAGAAAGAGAGAGTTGTAAATCTAGGATTTTGGTAAGTATTTAACCGAACTGCTGAAAGGGACCAAATTGCTCATAGGTAAACTTTCAACTTCCCTACCTTTCAAAAGCCATATTTTACGGTAACTCCTAAGACATATAAGACCAGAGGATAATTTACGGTAATACGAATGCTTAATAAGTAATCAATACCTAAGCGGTCCACAAGACTTGAGACCTTTTCCCCATAAGATGAAGTACAGAGCCGTGATGACTCCATTGATAAGAGAAGGTACAATCTGAAACAGTAAAGGAATAATATATGTCCAGACTCTCCAATTTATGTGTATCAAATATACACGCAAGAAATCGGAAATGACTAAAGTATACCTGTTGATTAGAAAGTGCCCTTCCTTTCCATGGTTTTTGAAGTACCAAAAAGATAATTGATGAAGGCACCAAACAGCAGAAGAGAAAGAGAACAACTGGCGCTCCTGTCTGATTCAAGTAGCGATACATAGAATAAACTGACCATATCCTAAAAAAGTTCCCAATGAGGTGGACTATCTGGAATGGTGTATGTCTGCAGATAAAGAAGGTCAACAGATACACAAATTAGGTAGCAGAATCATCAATTATAAGCCAATGGTAAAACAAGGGCAGACCAAAAAACTGCAAATTCGCTCAAAGTTATGCACTCAATTCACTACTTCAACCTAAGTATCGAATCAAAAACAAAGTAAACCAAAATCTTAAGTCAATAAACCCAATCTTGTTTCTGCATTAACCTCATGAAAACCGAGTGACGCGATTTCCAATTATGAGAGTTAATAAAACCCTAAACAATAAATTCCAAGCTACAGTACACACATTTGATTCTGCTTCAACATAGTATTCAATCAAAACACAGTGAACACAAATCTTAAGCTAGGAAATATAAGGATTCAACTCAGTGATTCAAGCATTAACCTCATGAAAACCGAGGAATGCAATTTTCATTTATCAGGATAATAAAACCGAAAACTACGAATTCTAAGCCACAGTTCACAGTTCATACAGTTACACAGTTATAATGCAATTTGAGAGACTCAAATCACTGTTTCAACTAGAATTGCATCAAAAGACAGTGAACTACTATAAGCTTAAACTTCAATTGAATCAGTGACTAAACCTAATAATGTTGCTATTCCTAATTCAGGGATATTAAATTCCAAAAGATAAATTTTCCAAGCTACAGTACAATTTGAATCCATTCCATGGCAGCAAGACAAAGAAGCTTCCTTTTTTTTTTTCTCCTCTCACATTTCATCTCAACACAAATCAAAATTAGCAAAGACGAAACCACATAAAATTACAGATAAGTCTTAATCGAAATCTTTTGGATATGAAGATACCTGAAATTTGAAGATCCTCGATCGTCGGAGATTTGCTTCGGCGACATCATTTTATAGCCCAAAACACCGGAAACAGTAGAAATCAAAAACTACTCTTTCGAACTTAGAAAGAAATGCTGTAAGTGAAGACGAATTTGAGTGTAGCAGTGATGATGGAAGAAGAAGGTATCGTCTTCTTCGTCAAGGAACACAAAGGTCCCGAAGCTCTCATCAAGTCCGAGCGATCTATTCAGATCGGAGAGAGAGAGAGGAGACGTAGATTTTGGTATTGGGCCTTCTTCAAGCCCATTAAAAAAGTGGGTTTAATCTAAAGTAACTCAAGGCCTGTGGACGAATATAAAAAAGGGTAAAATAGTAAAAGAACTTCAGAGAGCTCTCCTCTTCATCTTCTGAACAACAACAGCTCTCGACCTTCACGAAAATGGCGTCTTGTTCTCTTCCCTTGTTCCCATGCCTTTCCTCGATCAAAATGACGATAAAACCCATGGCGGCTCTCACCAATTCTCCTAAAACTATAGTTCCATACGAGCTGAAAAAGGGGCAAAACCGTCTTTTTCACAAGCTACCTTCGGGTCTAAAAATGGAGGTAATCGAACAGAGGAGAAGCAAATCCGAAAGAGACACTCCACCATTGGTGTTTGTACATGGAAGTTACCTCGCAGCTTGGTGTTGGGCTGAGCATTGGTTACCTTACTTCTCTTCTTCTGGGTTTGATTCTTATGCTGTTAGCTTATTAGGTCAGGTAAAATTCTCAAATCATGAAAAAGTTTTGATTTTTATGCGTATATTTGATTCCACAGTATCTAATTATACTATAAGGATCATAAAGTTTCATACTTTGGATTAGAAAAGAGTGATTTGTGTGTGATTGTGATGTTGTTGTCTTTGAATGTTTGTAATAGGGTGAAAGTGATGAACCTTTAGGAACAGTTGCTGGAACACTTCAGGTATTGTCATTGCAATGTGCATATTTCTTTATTGGATAATTACTTTAGATTCAGCAAGATTCTTAAGTGTATGACTTGTTTTGTGTAGTAGACGCACGCAAGTGATATTGCGGATTTTATCGAATCGAATCTTGGTTCTTCACCACCTGTGCTTATTGGTCATTCTTTTGGAGGACTCATTGTTCAGTATTACTTGGCAAATATTGTAAACAAACAGTCGTTAGGTAAGGTGTAGATTCATAAAAATGAGTTGTGTGTTTTCGTATCAGTCGTTATAATGCTTATGCAATACGAGTTGGTTCTTTCGATTGTAGGATCAGAAAATGCGTTTTCGGAACTTGCAGGGGCTGTATTGGTTTGCTCGGTTCCACCTTCTGGTAATAGGTAACTTGTCAATGCATATTGGCTTTTTTCCTATATCAGAGAACTTCTTTCTCGTTTAGCTTATATGTAACTTTTGGGATTCTCTTTCTTGTTCAGCGGATTAGTGTTACGTTATCTCTTCTCTAAACCCGTAGCTGCGTTTAAGGTAAAGATCGTTTCCTGTCTTTGAGTTTGTAAGGATGATCTCTCAGTGTCATGTTCTAATTGTTCAGAAATGTTTGTTTTGGGTTATGTTCTTGGGCAGGTTACTCTCAGTTTAGCTGCTAAAGGTTTTCAGAAATCTATTCCTCTTTGCCGGGAAACATTCTTCTCTCCAGCCATGGATGATCAACTTGTGAAGCGGTAAACATTATAATCTAGCTCAACAGTCACCTTGAATCTAAAATCAAGTTTCAGTGATCTAAACGAATTGTCTCTCTCTCTTTTCTCGATTCAGTTACCAGGATCTTATGACAGAGAGTTCACGGATGCCACTGTTTGATCTGAGGAAGCTAAACGCATCACTTCCAGTGCCTAAACCAATGGAGAATTCAACAAAAGTTCTTGTTTTAGGTGCTAAAGATGATTTCATAGTGGTAAGAACTAAAAGTTCCCCCTCGCTAACTGAACCGTAAAATTTCAATCTTGATACCTGTACTAAACCAGAGTGGGTTATGATTTTGCAGGATGATGAGGGGCTGATGGAAACCGGAAGGTTTTACAATGTTGAACCGGTTTGTATTGAAGATGTTGCTCATGACTTGATGCTTGACTGTTCATGGGAGAAAGGTGCTGAGGTTCTTTTGAGTTGGCTTTGTGAATTGTCTAAACCGGAAACTTTATCTGCCTAATGACCGGACTTTTCGGGTAGGTAACTGCTTCTCTTCATTTTTTCAGGTAAAAGAATGTTTAAGTCTAAATTTCTTAGTTAAATGAGAAAGAAGAGTGAAGGTTGATTTATAAGTTTTTGGATAGTAAAGATGATGCGTGTGAGAAGAAAACAAAAATCTTGTATGATATTAAAGACAACCTCATTTTCTCGAGAAAATTAATAACAGTGCAAGAAAATGCCAATCACAGTCCAAGAATCTCATTTTCTCATGAATTTTTGACATATCCATTGAGTAGCACCCATTACAATATCGATTTTGGATATCCCCATTCCCTGTGGCGGACCGGTGGAGGACCTCTGGATTCCTGATGAGAGCTCATAGTTTGCCACTGATTTCAACATCAGCAAAATTCCCTCTACAAAAATTGAAGAGTGGCCCAAATTCAAAAACCGTAGTCCAGATCAAAAAGTAACCAAGAAAGATGAGATTGTTTTACCTTATTCAGAAGTCAGAGATGAATCCAATTGAAGATGAAGTGGGCGGCAAAGAAGCTGAGGTATATAGTTGCCATCATTTCTTCCGTACAACTTGACCTCATCACCTTCTTCGTCTTTGCATGTAGTATTAAACAAAACTGCCGTTGAAGAAGAGCCATGAAGGATTTCGCTTTGTCTTGGAGATAAGTATTTTGATCTTCTCTGAAGTTCTAAAGTTTACATGGATGGTGGCTAGATGTTGTGGTTCCCATAAATTAAGGAACTTAGAGTTGGAGTACTCCACATTCTTTTATCACCGCTTGGTTACCCTGGATGCTAAACGAAAATAAAAGCTTATTGGACGTCACATCAGCTTCAAATTCAAAGGTGAGCAAATGCTCTCTTAAAATGGGAGGCAAGGAAAAGCAATATCGAGGTCTCCATGGAACAACGACGCCAATTTTATCTTTCTCCTTGATACGAAAAAATAAAGTTGTTTCCGTCCCAGCGGGCTCCTCCTTTTCATTTTCAGTTTTTTTATCCAGCAAGACGCAAGCCTTAAATCTCAAGGTCGTTGGAAAAGGCCTTTGATTCAAAATTACCATTATTGAACTCCCATTAGCTCGGTAAGTGAAGTTTGTGGGCACTTCTCTACTAGGTAAAATTGCAGAGGTACTACCTATAGCCTGGATGAATTCTCTAGCTTCTTTATTCAGCTTGAAGCAATTAGCAAACTTGAGGAATATCTCTGGATGATTTTGAAAGGAGAAATTTAGTCTCTCTAGTGACTCACAGTTTGTTACCAGTAGTTGTGATAAGGAATCTGAAAGCTGTGGGATTGCTACCAGCCTATTGCATTCCTCTACTTTAAGTGTCTGAAGATGAGAGATTTTCTTGACCCACAGAGGTATTTCTTGCATTTCCGTCTCGTTAAAGTACAACTTTGTGATGATACCAAGAGCATGCGGGAGTTCCTTGAGGTTTTCATTGTATGACATTTCCAAGTTACGAAGACGAGACCACGACCTAATCGTCGAAGGCACTTCTTTTATTGCAGTTTTCATGAGCTTGAGATCCTTAACGTTTGTGGAGATCTCAGGAAATATTTTGATCAGTAAGCAACCAGTGAGATCAAGGTTATTGAGAGATTCCAAGTTGATATTGGTTGGAAGAACCTCTAGCTTTGAGCATCCTTTTAAATTCAAGTCTTGCAATTTCTGAAGGTTTCCAATAGAGGAGGGGAGCTCTGCCAAACTTGAGCAATCAAACAGAATCAATTTTTCAAGGTTAGTGGCTGTTGAGAGATCAGGCAACTCTTTCAGGTGCTTCGACTCACGCAAATCCATAATCTTGAGATTTCCAAGCGGCTGCACAACCAAATAAGGACAATATATGGAAATATGTGCATTTAAATTATTTTCATATAAATAGACAATACCGTAAAGTCTTTCTTTTTCTCTTTAACTCAAAAATTAAATTTTTCACTCATACCATACACTTTCCAACGGTCATCGAATAGATTGATAGACACATCAAAAAACAACTACAAGCAATTCGGCTAATGGGAGATAGGCGATACGATAAAGGTTTCCAACGCTGGCTTCAAACTCATATTTAGTTTTTTCGCTTTTCTAAAAAGGGGTTGTTAATTTAAATCTTTTCTCAGCAAAATTTCAACTATTGTTGCATTTGTTGTAGAAATGTTATTTTTTTTTTAAATATAATTTAACATTAAATTCAAAAAAAGAAAGAATTCCATACACTTACCCTTCTAAGAAATATAGTACGGGAAGGTCACTCCTTTTTGACATAAATTATGTAAGAAAAAACACAGTACAGTATTACAAAATTGGAGAGAGATACAACAGTTTTGTACCTGAAATCCTTGCCACAAGTTCTGAAGTTTGCTGTTCGGCATACGTAGCTCGACTAGGTACTTCGTACAGAAATTGGAAGGCAAACAGATCAATGGAAAACGACTCCATTCTATTAACCTAAGTTTCTGAGGTAGATTATTCAAACCTTGCTGTAAGTATAATTTATCACTTTCGTTGTCACGATATGGGCCATGGAATCTTAAATATTTAAGGTTAGACATTCCTTCGAAAGCTCTCTCACTAATATTTAATCCGCTTGGTAGGTTTCTTACCTCCAAAAGTATACCTATAATATTTTTACCACCCTGTATAAAGAGAAAAATTGGTGAAAAGAGAGATAATTAGCAATATAATGAAATTAGTTTGTAGAGAACAAAGAAATAAAAGAATAATACTATGTAACTAACCGTGTTATGAGTTAGTACTTCAGAAATATCTCTAGCATCAACCAAGAATTGACGCTTCCCAGGCTCAAGAGTGGATTGGTGCCCAGGCTTATGACGTACAATATCTCTACCTAATTGTACTAGTAGACTATGCATACTTATACGTGTATAAGATAGAACCTCAATAGATATCAGCGACTTCTCAGCTAAGATGTGGAGCCCTTGTCTCACATTCAAGAAACTCAAAGCAAGATAACCTTCCAATTTCACCATGTCTTGATAGTTGAAAAGGCAAGCTATATGAAGAAACAAATATTTATCTTCATCACTTAAGGCATCATAACTAAATTTTAAAATGCTTTGTATACTAGCATCAAGGCGGATTTTTATCCTTGGTAATGCATTTACCCACTCAGGCCTCGACATTCCCCGAAAGTGGGAACCCATAACTCTTAGCCCCAAAGGTAGATTACCTAAATGTTTTGTAACTTCCCATGCAAGCTCCTCAAAACCATCTTTAGGGAAATTTTGGCCAAAAGCATACGAACAAAACATCTGATAAGCGTCATATGCTGATGGAAACTCTACCTTGTAAATCTGGTTGATACCATGAGCCTTCAAAAGTCTTTGGTCGTGTGTTGTGATGATAATCCGACTTCCATGACCAAACCACCGAGCTTCTTTTGCAATAGCATCTAGATGTAATGACTGATCGATGCTATCAAGAACAATAAGCACTTTTTTGTCGTTCAACCTATCTTGGACAATGCCTAAATGGGAAGCTCCATATCCTTATGGTTGATGATTTGGGACATAAATTGTTTTTGTAGCTGCATCTTTGCACTATACTCATCTGAACATACTGGTCTACTATACATCGACTCTTTGATATTCTCCATGAAGATACTCAACTCAAAATTTTCAGAAAATTTGCTATATAAGACTCTAGCAATAGTAGTCTTACCAATCCCAGACGGACCCCAAATCCCAATCATCCTTACTTCATCAGATCCCAGGCATAATAATGATTCCATTTCTTTCATATGAGCTCCCATCCCAACTAAACCATCAAAATCTCTCGACGGTGTAGAAAGATTCAACATGTTTGACACATCAGTTGCGATTTTTTCAGTCATGGCTGCTTCATTATCCCTAACAAATGAAGACATCAATTTATACATATGTTAACTATTTATTAAAAAATATTCACACATCCAAAATATGTATTCCTTGCCTTGATATCATTTGAAAGCTACAAATAAATATAGTGTGATGTGTTACTAATATATGAATCACAGCAAGTAGAATTCAAAAGGACAAACCAGTTACGCGAATGCTCTCCAGCGATTGTCGCAACCACTTCCAAAACTTCCCTCCATCTCTTAATCTCTTCTTCAGATTTACCGTCACAAGTTCTATTGAAGACGTTCCCAAAATCTCCGGTCTGCTTCTTTACATCAGTTGGATCAACGTCATAGAAAATGGTCATCACTTTTTGACCAAACTTTTCTCTACACTTCATGATCTCCACCAACTCGTTAAGGCACCACGACGAAGAAGCGTAGTTCCTCGAAAGCAAGACGATCGCGATCTTGGATCCTCTTATAGCTTCTATGAGCTCAGGACCGATTGACTTGCTCCTCTCAATATCATTATCAATAAATGGTTCGATCCCCTTTCCTTTGAACTCTTTTAAGATGTGAGTAAGAAAGGTTTTTCGAACATCAGTTCCGTGGAAGCTCGGGAAGACATGGTGTTTCCGAGTTCGGGACAAAGAAGATGGGGTTGATGAAAGAGATAAAGTTTGAGAAGGAGAAGAAGCTATTGTTTTGTTTTCTTGATGGGATTTGTATTTTGTATAAAACATGAAATTTATTGTACCGAAAAGAGTGAAGAAGGTTATTGCAGCAACACAAAAACCAAAGTAAAAAGAAGAATCCATGGAGTATGATTGAGAGAAGATCAATATCTCAGAGACTTTTCAGAAAGCTATTGCAGAAGTAAATGTAAAGGACTAGTTCATCTTCTCACTCGAGTTTTCTATAAATATATTATTTATTTCTTGGAATTAATCTCTCTTTTTGGTTTTAGTTCATACTATATTGCCTGTAATTAACAAAAAAAAATATTAATTGACACAAACTGAACTCAAATATTCATTAATATAATGTGAAAAGATGTTAAGAGGTTTTGATAATTCCTAAAAATGTGTGGTTTATAATCTTTTAATTATGTAGTTTCCTAATGATGTATAGGTTTTATAATATAAAGTCATAATTTCTTAGAAAAGCCCTGGAAATGGATCGATAAAGACGCATAATATTTAAGCCTACAAGTCAAACAAAAATAAATACTTATAAAATCACAACTTGCTTAAATTAATACTCAAATAAAACGATGCAAGATTCATACTTTTTAATCATACTAGGTAATGTCCCGCGCATATGCGCGGGTTGTTGTATATTTATTTAATTATTTTAATTTATTTATTACTTATAAAAAATAGATTAAATAAATTTTAATGCTTATGACATTTTTACATGTTATTTATTTAAATCATACAATAGAAGCATACATCCATATCTTTTGAATTTATTCGTTGATTAATTGTTCAATTAATCAATTTTGATAGTAATTTTCTTTAGTACTTTTAAGTATTTTTTGATAAAACAATAATATTGTTAATGATAAAAATAGAAATGATATTGGGAGAATTTAAAAAATACCCCTTTAAAAATACCACTTTTTAAATTTACCCCATTTTCAAACTTTATCAAAACAACCACTAAAAATGTTGAAATTTATCCAAATATGTGTGTAAACTTATAAATATACACAAAAATTACCTTTATTTGTGTATAAAATTTTATTTATTTCAATGTCTTACAAATTGGTTTGAATATAACAAAAAAAATATTTTGTTAAAATAATTACATACTTTGAAAATAAAACAAAAATACATGAATATGTAAGAAAGGAAAAAACATATAAAGTAAAACAATGAAAATGGTTTATTTAGCTTGATTTTCTTATGGTGCGATGGTCAGAAATCAATATTTTTGAATCCCATCGATAAAGTAATTTCCTTATAGCCATAAAATATTATTATACATATGTATTATACATTTAATAGTATAAAAAACAATGAAAAAATGAAGAAGAAATATAATTGAAAACAAAAGTTTTAACCAAATATATAATCAAGCTCTTACAATGATATCTTAATTGAGCTTTCAACCCATGCAAGAACATTAAAAATTAAACAAAGAAAATATTGAGAATATCATATATGGTGGAGGAGGATGTAAAAATGAGTATTTATAGGATAAAATATGATGTAAGTTACAATTCTAAAATAATTAAATCAGAGGAGTTATAATTATATTTTATAGTGTGTTAATTGAAGTTAAATGGAGGAAACAAATAGTCAATTGAAAGGTTATATAATTTAAGTTACAATTTAATAGTAAAGTGTGGATTTCAAGTATGAATTAAAGTATATGACTAAATGTGTTAGATATTTGGTTTAATTAAAAATAAATATTATAATTAAAAAATAAATGCTAAATGGACCAATAAGGAGAGAGTGAAACCTTAAAAATTCCCAAGAAATAATTTTATTTTTAATCTCTTTTTATATTCCTCTTAATTTAAGTTATATTTCTAGGTTTAATTATATTTTTCATCCTTGTAGTATATATAATAGATAGAAAATGGAATATCAAATTGTTTTTAGATAGGAAATCAAGTATAAAATTCAAAGTTAAAACAAATTATAATGTTCTTTGTATTATTACATGTTGAATCACAAACTAAATATAAGGATCATTATTCTTAAAAGAATGTCTTACAAATTGGTTTGATAATTATATAACAAAAAGTTTATTTTGTTAAAAAATTACATACTTTTGAAAATAAATTAAATATACATGAATATGTGAGAAAGAAACAAACATCCAAAGTAAAAGAATGAAGATGGTTTCTTTAGCTTGATTTTCTTATAACCATAAAATATTATTATACATATGTATTACATTTAAAAATATAAAAAACAATGAAGACATAAAGAAATACATAAAAACAAAAAATAAGTAAAATTGAAAACAAAAGTTTCAACTAAATAATTAATCAACCTCTTACAATGATATTTTAAATGAGTTTTCACCCCATTCAAGAACTTTAAAAAAAAAAAAAAGAATAATGAAGATATGAGATATGGTAGAGAAGGATGTGAGAATGGCTATTTATATTATAAGAAGTGATGTAAATTACATTTTTAAAATAATTAAATTAGAGGAGTTATAATTATAATTTATAGTGTGTTTAATTGGAATTCAATAAAGAAAACCAATAGTCTTTGGAAATTTATATAATTTTCAGTTTCATTTTAGTAGTAAAGTGTGATTTAAAGTATGAATTAATGTATATGATTAAATGTGTTTTTTTGGTTAAAAATAAATATTATATTTTAAAAAATAAATACAAAATGGAACAATAAAGAGAGTGGAACCTTACTTTTATATATATGATTTTAAATAATTTTCCACCAATAAGGCTTATAAAATTTGTTGTATGATATATGATTAAGTCTTTTCATTTTCTTTGCCATTTGATTATAACTTATAGTGTAATTAAATTTTGTATTGAATGATTGTCATAAACATTTATTTATTTATTTATTTTGTTGAATGATATATGATTAAGTCCTTTCATTTTCTTTGACATTTGATTATAACTTATAGTGTAATTAAATTTTGTATTGAATGATTGTCATAAATATTTATGTATTTATTTTTAAAAAGAAAAAATTAAAACTTTAAATATTTTTCACCAATAAAGAGAAAGTGAAACCTTACTTTTATATATATAATTTTCTTGGAAAAATGCTGGAAATGGAGCTATGATCAATGTCCTACCAAAACTGCAGACGTATAGACAATGAAATACGTAATTAGTTAGCCACAAAAGTCAAACAAAAATAATAAAAAAGCTCACTTAAGACCATCATTAGTGGAGTACTCTATATGAGATACTTAAAAATAAATTAATAATATAATTACCATTAGATTAATCAAAGCAACTCATTAACAACTTTAAATAAAATTACTGCTCCAATAGAGAACCTTTATAAAGGGGTACTTAATCATTAATATAATATATTTATATAAATTTGTAAATAATACAAATTAACAAAATAAGAATTTCACTTACATATACACTATTACATCAATGAAAATCCAGGCTTATTCTTTTCAATCTGGGAAATATATAAGAAATATTAATAGGGGATACAGGAAATCTGATGCAAAAAACAGCAGGGGGCGCTCCAGTCATGTACCTTGCTTCATCACATCTTTAGTGTCATTGATCTTGCTCTGCCATTACCAGTTTATGCAAACTTCTCCTCATGACTTTCCATTTCACAGTACTGCTTCACCTGGGCAACTGTCACACTTTCCTTGTGCCCAAGAGATATGACTTCATCAAATGCAAATATTAGCTCAGCCCTGATAATACCTTCTTCATCTAACCACATGGAATACTCAGGTACCGAGAAACCGCCAAATGATCAAACTGCATGTCACGGCTTTGTGTGTAGGAAAACCTTTTGGAAAACAAATTCAACTATCCCCTAATAAGAAATGCCAGGTTTCAACGAAGATAAGATGCTAACAACAGTAGACACACTCTTTTAAAATTAACTAAGAACTAGTACACATCCAGACTAAGGAAATAAACTCCTCAAATAAAGTAGCATAAGTAAAAGTTGAAGAAAAAAGAAGCATACAGATCCAACAGATCTAAGAGCATCAGAGGCACATAATCGAAAAAACACAACTGCACAATCGAAATCAACTCAAACGGATCAAATTCAGGAAACAGGATCGCAAAATTTAGAACAAGGAGAAAATTCCCTAAACGAAGATCCACAAAATTGCAGCTAGAAGGAACATGCATAGAAAGGGAAACAAAAGATCATGACCAGAAATGAAGGCGAGGAGCAAGAGGGAACAAGACAATACCTGGGAGTGATCACCGGCGATGAATCACCGGTTTCTTTTTCAGAAGCTCGGCTAGTAAGAAAAGATGAAATGCGTATGACCTAATCAACACTTACAACGATTCGAATTCGTTGATCAATATTGTTTGGTGGATTGAGATCCACAAGTTTGACTTCGCCGGAGATGAATATTGTTTGGGATTTTCTCTTCGCCGGTTGAAGGAGAGGACGAGACGACGGAGTCGGGGAGAAAGAAAAATGGAGAAATTAATTGTTTTTCTCTTTTACTATTTTTTCATCTTCCAGTTATACTGCGCCACGTGGCGGTACTTATGGGCTTCTTTCGATGCCTCCACAAGCAACGATTCTCTTTTTATTAGGGCTTTCTAATTTATTTTTAATCTTTCCTGGCCCACTTTACATATAGGTACCCCATAGAATCCTCCCACTAATCATGCTCTAAGAAATTACAACTTGTTTAAACAAAGGACAAATGCTAAATAGCGTTGAAGTGTATCTTATAAGATTTTTCGAGCTTATGAATTGTATTATTTGAAAGATGGGACTAAAGTTTTTATAAAAAGGAATACAAAGTCAAGAGGAAGACTAAATGCATTGAGATTCTCATCTTTATAAGTAGGTAAAAGGATTGAACTTGTTTAAAAGTACTGATGATTAATGCTTGTAATCCAAGAAACTACTTCTGACATTATGTATTAACGATATTGAGTTATATAAGTTGAACCATGATAATGAGTAAAATTACAAAGCCAAGTAAGATGTTGTAAATGCAAAATATATATCTTTTGCAACAACAAAAAGATAAAAACAACTTCTAAAATCAAGAATTCAAGATGATCCGGACCAAAGTCTTGAGGTTTTTTCCTCTAAAGAAAAGGAAGCGACTTAGAGTTGGAGTACTCCACATCCTTTTATCACAGTTTGGTTAACATTAACATCAAACTCAAAGAAAAGCTCGTTAGACGTCGTCACATCAGCTTCAAATTCAAAGGTGACCAAATGGGAAGCTAAAATGGGAGGCACTCCAAAGCCATGTGCACGTCGCCATGGAACAACAACACCGAGTTTGTGTTTGTCCATAATACGATAGCATACCACAATTGATCTACCATTGTCAGATGTATTTACCAACAAGACACATGCCTTGAATCTCAAGGTAGTAGAAAGAGGCCTTTGTTTCAAAGTCACCATCACATAACTTCCGGTATTAGATCGGTAAGTGAAGTTTGAAGGCACTTGTCTTCCGGGTAAGATAGAAAATGTACTACTACTAGCCTGGATGAGTTCTATTGCTTCCTTATTCAGCTTCAAGCAGTTGACAAACCCGATATACATCGGTTTCTTGTGAAAGGAGCAATCAAGCCTCTCTAGTGAGTCGCAATTTGTTACCCCTATGTTTGATAAGGAATCCGAAAGCTGTGGGATTGTTACAAGCTTCTTGCATCCCTCTAGTAATAGTGTCTCAAGACGAGACATTTTCTTGACCCATAAAGGAATTTCTTGCATTTCGGTATCATCAGAAGACAACATTGTGATGGTGTCAAGAGCATGTGGGAATTCCTTGAGGTTTTCATGGTATGACATTACCAAGTAACGAAGACGAGACCATGACTTGATCCTCGACGGCACTTCTTTTATTGCGGTTCTTGTGAGACTGAGATGCTCAATGTTTGTAGAGATCTCAGGAAAAGTTTTCACCAATAAGCAATCAGTGATATCAAGTCTATGGAGAGATTCCAAGTTAATCTTGGTAGGAAGCACCTCTAGCTTTGAGCATCCCCGTAATCTCAACTCTTGGAGTTTATGAAGGCTTCCTATAGAAGAGGGCAACTCCACCAAGCTAGTGCACATATCAAGATTTAACTTCTGGAGATTAGTGGCGTTTCCAATAGAGAGGGGAATCTCTTCCAAGCCTGAGCATCTAGTGAGATTCAAATCTTTAAGGTTAGTGGCAGTTGAGAGATCAGGTAGCTCCCTTAGGTTCTTCGAGTAACTTAAATTCATCCACTTCAGGCTTCCAAGTGGCTGTACAAAAAAAAAAGAAGACAACATATGTAAATACATTTACTAGCATATGAAACTAAAAGAAACTTCCAAAATTAAGATTAAATTCTAGTAACATAATGTTCAGACCAAATCCGAACCCTACCAAAAAAAAAACATATTATCAAATAAAGAGAAAACACAACAATTATGTACCTGCTTTCCTTCCCACAATTTCTCAAGTTTGCTTTTCCGCATATTTAGGCTGACTAGGTACTTTGTACAAAAATTGGAAGGCAAGGTTCTGATCGGAAAACAGATCCATTCTATTAATCTGAGTTTATGAGGTAGATAATTCAAACCTTGCGGTAAGTACAACTTATCGCTTCCCTCGCCGTATGGGGCCACAAATCTTAAGAATTTAAGGTCAGACATTCCTTCAAAAGCTCTCTCACTTATATTTAATCTGTCTGATAGGTTATTTAAGCCGAAACATACACCTATAACACTTCTACTACCCTGCCAAAAGACCAAAAAGGTGGAAAATGAGAGATAAGTAGGCTATTAAACAAATTTTTGTAGAGAAAAAGGAAACTTTAGACTAATAATATCACGTTAACTTACCGTGCCATCAGTAAGTACTTCACAAATATCTTTAGTATCAACCAAAAATCGACGCTTCCAAGGCTCGTGAATGGATCGGATCCCATGTTGATAACGAACAATTTCTCTGCCCAATTGTACAAGTAGATTATGCATTTTTATCACTCCATTGTTAATACCTTTGAAATCAAGAGCTAGGAGAGATTTCTCAGCTAAGAGATGAAGTCCTTGCCTCACATCAAAGAAATCTATAGCAAGATAATCTTCAACTTTCACCATTTCATCATTGTTAAAAAGGCATGCTATATGAAGGAATAAATCTCTATCTTCATTGCATAAAGCATCAAAACTGAACTTTAAAATGCTTTGAATACTAGCATCAAGGCAAGTCTTTAACCTTGGTAGTGCATTTACCCATTCATCCTTAGAAATTCCTCGGAAGTGGGAGCCCATAACTCTTAGTCCCAATGGTAGTTCACCTAAAAGTCGTGTAACTTCCCAAGCAAGCTCCTCAAAACCATCTTTAGGAATTTTTTTACCAAAAGCATACATACAAAACATTTGATAAGCTTCATATGTTGATGGAAACTTAACCTTATAGATATGGTTGATGTCACGTTTCTTTAAAAGTTTTTGGTCTTGTGTTGTGATGATAATTCGACTCCCACGACCAAACCATTTAGATTCTTTTGCGACAGCATCTAGTTGCATTGATTGATCAATACCATCAAGAACAATAAGCACTTTCTTGTCGTTCAACCTATCGTGTGCAACTCCTAAATGAGGAAGCTCCATATCCTTATGGTTGAGTATCTGGGACATTAACTGTTTTTGTAAGTGCAACTTTGCACTATAATCATCAGAACACAGAGATCTTGTTTGCATTAAATCTTTGATATTCTCCATAAAGGCACTCAATTCAAAATCGTTACATAACTTGCTATGTAAGACTCTGGCAATGGTTGTCTTTCCAATCCCAGACGGACCGCATATCCCAATCATCCTCACTTCATCAGAGTCTTGTTCCAACAACGATTTTACTCTTTCTATATGAGCTTCCATCCCAATTAAATTGTCAAAATCTCTCGACGGTGAAGAACGATTAAGCACGTCTAGAACATCAATGGTGATTTTTTCAATCATGATCGCTTCATTATCCCTAGGGAAATAAAGAGAACATTTATAAATATGTTAATTATTTCTGAAAATTTCTCATACACAAATAGAAATATTGCTTATGTTGTCAGGTTTTAAAAGATACTAATAAGTATTGTAATCTTTATAATATTAAAATAGAAATACAAATTAGAATATTGCAAAATTATGATTCAAATTCCATAATTGCCCTTTAATTATTGCTTTTAGAAAAAGAATTTAGAAATCGATAAGGGTAATTTGGTATTGATGAAAATGAAATTTGGATAATCCAATTTACATGATTTTAAAGTCTAAATTAAATTTTTGTATGACTAAGATTAATAATAAAAGAGAATTTTTGAGAAATACCCCTTTTGGTGTACCCCTTTCTAAAAATACCTTCATTTTCTATCCATTTTCAAAAATACCCCCTTTTAAATATAAAAAATTATAAAGTTTTATATAGTTTATAAGGTACTTCTATATAATAACTACTACTGGGAGATTCGATACAAATATTTTAAAATGTTTTAAATAGTTTCAAATCGTTTTTATAAGTTGTATAAGGTTTTTAAAAGGTTTTTAAAAAGGTTTATACGGTTTTATAAGGTTTTTATAAGGTTTTTATAATTTATTTTTACGCTATTTATGAAAGGTATATAAAGTTTTATACACATATAAAAGTAATTTGTGTATATATTTATAAGCTTACACACATATTTGGATAAATTTCAACATTTTTAGTGGGTTTTTTTGATAAAGTTTGAAAAGGAGGTATTTTTAAAAAGAGGTATATGAAAAGGGGTATTTTTGAAATTCCCCCATAATAAAATTTTATAATTCAAACTAATTTTGAAAATATGCAATATAAAAAAAATCTTACATATTTATAACGTTCAATTTTGATATATTTTATTTTAAAAAAATTTACAAAAACAAAACAAAACTTACTTCAAGATTTCAAAAAACAGATTACATATTAATAATATCTATTTAAAATTAGGCATTTATGATGATAATAATTGATAATTATGGTATCTTTTCAATGCTATGACGATAACCAATTCCAAATTTTTAGATTATATTTTTAGAATATTTAATATTTATGAAATAATATATTTATTGTTTACAAAAATTTTAAAAATCAAACCCTTATATTAATCCTTAATTTAAAGTTTTTTATAAAAATATATAGATTTAATTAGAAATATTTTTTTACCTTGATAATAATTATAATTTTTAATTTCTTAAAATATATTAATGTGACAAAACATTATTTTGATGAAAAAAAAATTAGAGCTTGCGGATCAACATTATTTGTTATATGATGAATGAAATGAAACTGTTATTTCTTTGACACTTTAAAATGTGTAATTGTAAAAATTTATTACTAAATTACATAGGTACTACGGGTTAAATCTAGCATAGAATCTAAATCTTACACTTTAAATAATGTAAATTTTTAAAATTGTTGTATTTATAGATAAAATATTATATCGTGGTATATCGTACCGCAGATTTAAAACTAATGTTCAAACCTGCTTAAAAAGTTTATGTAAAACATAATAAAAATTACATCTTAGATTTTTATAATTCTCAACCTTTAAATATTTTTGCAACTTCTAAATTAATCATTCAAAATATTTGATAACGTTAGGAACAATACTTCATGCTTAAGTTTATGCATGTGTAATAGCAGCTACTCCGTTTAAATCAATCAAACTCTATTCACTCTGATAAAATATATAATTTTTAATAAAAATAGCAAAACTATCATAGTATAACTACTATTAATATATTAAAAAAAAAATTACAAATATTTTCCTGCGGTGCACCGTATGTTAAATCCTAGTAAATATGTTTTGATGTGTTACGAAAATATTTACTTAGAGCAAGCTAAAACAAAAATCAAGAGGGCAAACCAGTTGTGCGAATGCTCTCCAGCGATTTTTGCCACAGCCTCCAAAACTTCTCTCCATCTCTTAATCTCTTCTTCTGATTTACCGTCACAAGTTGTTTTGAAAACCTTCCCAAAATCTCCGGTTTGCTTCTTTACATCTGTTGGATCAACGTCATAGAATATGCTCATCACTGTTTGACCAAACTCTTCTCTACACTTCATGATCTCCACCAACTCGTTAAGGCACCACGACGAAGAAGCATAGTTCCTAGAGAGCAAGACAATTGCGATCTTGGATCCTCTTATAGCTTCTATGAGCTCAGGGCCGATAGACTTGCCCCTCTTGATATCATTATCAATGAATGGGTTGATTCCTTTTCCTTTGAACTCTTTTAGGATGTGAGCAAGAAAATTCTTTCGAACATCTGCCCCATGGAAGCTCGGGAAGACATCGTGTTTCCGATTTCGGGACAAAGATGATGGAGTACATGAAAGAGACAAAGAAGAGGAAGATGAAGAAGCTTCTGCTGTTTTGTTTTCTTCATGAAATTTGTACTTTCCATAAAGCATCAAACATATAGTACTGAAAAGACTGAAGAAGGTTATTGCACCAACCAAAAAATTAAAGAAAACCCAAGAATCCATAGAGTATGATTGAGAGAAGATCAATATAATCTCAAAGCTTTTCAGAAAAACAATCTGCAAAATGCTTTTATTGACTCAAAACAATATTCAATAATGGGGCCAAATTGATTGAAAATAACGTCAAGATCTTAAGAGATCGAATTTGATAATAATTTAATACGAAGATGGAACCCAAAGTTCATAATCATGCAAGGTTTATAGTTTTTAATGACCGACAGAACTGAACTAAGTCAAACAAACAAACAAAAAACGAAGTCAAACAAAAATAAATAAAGTCATTATTATATAATGGTTTTTGGATTTCGTAAGTCCCATTGAATTAGTTTTTTTTTTTTTTATTATTATTAAAACTTTGCTCTTAAGTCTTAATATACTTTGGTTAACATTTTTATTCATTAATAAAGACTCTGGACAAGTACAGCGAGGTTAAAGAAAAATTGAAAATGCAGTATGAGTTAGGCTAGCTAGCTGTTAAAAACTATTTACTATATATATATGTTTCAAATTAAGTATCATTGTAGAATTTTAAAATAAGCATTTTCTTTTCTTTCTTTTTTTTCTAATTTTCAATGTGTGTATGTTTGTTAAAAATTGTTCTGTTTAAAATTTATTCGTTTAATGTATTAACAAATGTATTTTCATATAGATTTATGATGAGCAAAATATACATATTACAAGAGAAAAGCCTTGTATGAAGAATGAAGTATAGATTTTAGAAATTATCAGCATCATGAAGAGACAAGTCATAACGATCATTGATTGGGAAACTATGAATATATAATGAACTCCTAAAAATCAAATACATATACCAAACTTTTACCAAACATTTGAAAATAATCACGCTCCTTCATTTAATTCCCCTATACATAATTCTACATATATAAAAAGTAGTATTACCATAACCATACTCTCCAAGATTTTCTCAAGAAAATTTTCTAACAATGTCGGAAAATGATAGTGACAGTCCAAGAATCTCATTTTCTAACGATTTTTGCCATTCTGATTCCATACCAATAGAGCAACGTCCGGTACAACAATCTCCATTGGACTTCTCCAACTTCTACTGGGGCTTCCCTTTCGAGTTTTCGATATCTCGCCACGCAATCTCCGGCGAGAGCTCTTGGACCGCCGAAGATTTCTTCAATGAAGGCAAAATCCTCCCTATAGAAATGAAAAAGATCCCGGAACCAATATATCGTAACAAATCAGATAAATATAAAACCGGTTTACCTAAACCGGATATTAACCCGGTCGAAGGTTTTGAGATAGAAGAAGTCGTAGACGACCAAGAAGATGAGGTAAAGTTGCCATTACTTAGGTATAATAACTCCACTGGTTCAAAATCTATGAAGCGTCAAGTCTCGTCTTCTTCTTCTTCTTCTTTAAACGATGGCTTGATGAAACCGGCTCTGAAGAAGAACCATGGTCGAGGTTATAGGTACAGAGGCAATGGAGGTGTAATTAGGGTGAGTTCGTTTCTAGATATGGTTCCTTCGGGTAACATGTTTGGGTTAGGTTCGATAAATCTTGATTGTGGAAGAAACAAGAACAAGTGGAGATCATTGTTTTTTTATTGGTAAGAACTACATTTTGTGAAGTGTTTTAATTAGTCACTTGTTACGTTTGTAAGGTTATAAGTATACGATGTATCATTCTTCTTAATTAAATACATAATTTTCTTTATTTATAATCCTAATTACTCGAATTAGAGCAGAACTTTAAAGAGAGTACAAATGAAACCTAGCTTCGTTAACTATACCAAGAAATTTGGTTACAATGTTATTACAAATAATAATAAATTAGTTGTTAAAGACATGAAAGTTCGACAAATCAAGTGATAAGTAACCAATGCCATCTCTCTACACATCTTACATGGTGTGTCTAGATATTTGATGATGCGTTATAAAGGAAAATGAAGAAATTTGCATTACCCATTAAATGTTATGTTAAGTATACATACAAATTTGCCAATAGTCTTAGGCTATGGTTTGGCATGCACTCGTACATAACTTGTATCTTGTGGGTTTAGTGAATGTTATTCTTTTTATCTTTTAGCAAAAAGATGTATTTTGTGTAAAACCAAGGTTTTTTTATGGGGACATTTTTAAAAATGTACTAAATTTTGTAAAAATTTTGACAATTATACTATATATTATTGTTATTTGAAAACTATACTTTTCAATACTAAAATGGACGAAAATACCCTTTTATTTAATCACTAATAATAAATAAATTAATTAAAGAAAAAAAATAATTTTAAAATAAAATTTAAAATTTAAATTAAAAATGTATTAATATTTTAAATAACTAAAACAATATTATTTTTTAAAGTAATAATTATATTAAATTTTTGGTCAATACAATATATAAAAAAATCGATGGCCAAATTTTAATTTATTAAAAAATATGTAATTTAAGATTATGTAATCAATAATATATATATTTTGATAGACATATTTTATTCAATGTTGATTTATTAATAAGGTTAATATTTTGAACTATTGATTTGTCTATTTACTTATCTTGACTTGTTTTTATTATTGTTGACTTATATTACAAGAGTCGACTTATATTTTGTTTCGTTGTTTTTTTATACTGTAGACAAATTTATACCGTTGACTTATATGCTTATATGATATGTTTCTTGATTTTAAAAAAAAGTTGGTCGATTTGTTTGGTCTTAGTAGACTTATTTCATTTTTATATTGCTTATTACTTGGATTGACTTTTAGAACTGTCGACTTATATATTATGTTTGTCGACTTAATTTTTGTTGTTGTTGACTTATATTTTGTTTCGTTGTTTTTTTATACTGTCGACTTATTTATACAGTTGACTTATTTGTTATGTTTGTTGATTTTTTTTAAAAAAATTGGTCGATTTGTTTGGTCTTAGTAGACTTATTTTATTTTTATATTAATTTATTATTTTGATTGACTTTTAGAACTGTCGACTTATATATTATGTTTGTCGACTTGATTTTTATTGTTGTTGACTTATATTGCAAGAGTCGACTTGTTATTTGTTTAAATGATTTTTTACATTGTCGACTTTTTGAACTGTTGATTTTTACGGTTAACTAGTTTAGATATTTATCATATTAAAGTTAAAAACATTTAAATATCGTTTTCAAAATTTTATATTAAATGAAAAAAACTTATGAAAATTATTTTTATATTTTTCTTATTTAAAATTCGAATTTAATTTTAAATCTAAAAGTTTATAAATATTATAATTTCGTATTTAATTTTAATTATTTTTTAATATTATCTATAATAAATTAATTCATGATTACTATAATTTGAATATCTAATTTATAACCAGTAATTTATTTTAAATAATATTCTTAAAAATAAATTATTAGTTTTTCAGTTGTAGTTACTAATTAATATTATCTATAATAAATATCTAATTTTTTATAAAAAATACGAACATAATAAATTAATTTTTAATAAAATATATTTTTAATAATATTGTAAAATATATTAGTTTTGTTATTTGGTTTTTGTATTAATATTTTTCAATTATTAGTTAAGGGTAAAATAGTCATTTTTCACCATACATAAGATACATTTCAAATATTTAAAAGAGTTGGTGTAGAATTCAAATTTCTACGTAAAATTAGGATACAACTACAAAATAATCCTTTTTTATGACTACAATTTTTACATTCACTATAAAAAAATCTACATTATGAACGTTTATTGCATTCGGTACGGAGCTTACTTATGTATTCTGTTCTTAGTTAACAAAAGCTTTTCATTTTCAGTAAATCAACATTTAAATTATGAGAAACTAATTAATTAAACTAATGTAACCCTACAAAAACATGTGACTTTTTTGATATTTTCTTACGTTTACTTAATTTTCACTATATAAGGTTAAAATATATATATAGGTGATTGAAAAGAAATGTAGTGAAATAGAAAAAAAGATACTTATTTTGAAACAAAAATATGAACACTAGTATGTATCGATTAAGTAAAAAATGTATATCTCGTATCAAAAATCAAGAATAGTAGTAATAATAATAATAGTTTTATATCCATATTATTGAACTTAGAATAACAAATATAAAACCAGTTGTGATTTATAAAATTCTGTCGAAAGGTCTTAGCATTTGTACTCACATTGGCACAAATTATAGTTACCAAGGAAATTACAAGATCCACGTCCACTATTATATTTTTGTGCGCAGTTCGTATCACAACATTTTTCAGGACAATCTGCAGTGCACAAACCATGGTCGAAGTTATAGGTATAGAGGCAATGCAGGAGTGGTTAGAGTGAGTTCATTTCTAGATATGGTTCCTTCGGGTAACATGTTTGGGTTAGGTTCGATAAATCTTGATGGTGGAAGAAACAAGAACAAGTTGAGATCAATGTTTTTTTATTGGTAAGAATTACATTTTGTGAAGTGTTTTAATTAGTCTCTTCTCTATCTCCTTAACGTTACGTTTGTAATTCAGAATAAGTATACGATGTATTAATTCTTCTTAATCAAATACATAATTTTCTTTATTAATAATCCTAATTACTCGAATTAGAGCAGAACTTTAAAGAGAGTACAAATGAAACCTAGCTTCGTTAACTATACCAAGAAATTTGGTTACAATGTTATTACAAATAATAATAAATTAGTTGTTAAAGACATGAAAGTTCGACAAATCAAGTGATAAGTAACCAATGCCATCTCTCTACACATCTTACATGGTGTGTCTAGATATTTGATGATGCGTTATAAAGGAAAATGAAGAAATTTGCATTACCCATTAAATGTTATGTTAAGTATACATACAAATTTGCCAATAGTCTTAGGCTATGGTTTGGCATGCACTCGTACATAACTTGTATCTTGTGGGTTTAGTGAATGTTATTCTTTTTATCTTTTAGCAAAAAGATGTATTTTGTGTAAAACCAAGGTTTTTTTATGGGGACATTTTTAAAAATGTACTAAATTTTGTAAAAATTTTGACAATTATACTATATATTATTGTTATTTGAAAACTATACTTTTCAATACTAAAATGGACGAAAATACCCTTTTATTTAATCACTAATAATAAATAAATTAATTAAAGAAAAAAATAATTTTAAAATAAAATTTAAAATTTAAATTAAAAATGTATTAATATTTTAAATAACTAAAACAATATTATTTTTTAAAGTAATAATTATATTAAATTTTTGGTCAATACAATATATAAAAAAATCGATGGCCAAATTTTAATTTATTAAAAAATATGTAATTTAAGATTATGTAATCAATAATATATATATTTTGATAGACATATTTTATTCAATGTTGATTTATTAATAAGGTTAATATTTTGAACTATTGATTTGTCTATTTACTTATCTTGACTTGTTTTTATTATTGTTGACTTATATTACAAGAGTCGACTTATATTTTGTTTCGTTGTTTTTTTATACTGTAGACAAATTTATACCGTTGACTTATATGCTTATATGATATGTTTCTTGATTTTAAAAAAAAGTTGGTCGATTTGTTTGGTCTTAGTAGACTTATTTCATTTTTATATTGCTTATTACTTGGATTGACTTTTAGAACTGTCGACTTATATATTATGTTTGTCGACTTAATTTTTGTTGTTGTTGACTTATATTTTGTTTCGTTGTTTTTTTATACTGTCGACTTATTTATACAGTTGACTTATTTGTTATGTTTGTTGATTTTTTTTAAAAAAATTGGTCGATTTGTTTGGTCTTAGTAGACTTATTTTATTTTTATATTAATTTATTATTTTGATTGACTTTTAGAACTGTCGACTTATATATTATGTTTGTCGACTTGATTTTTGTTGTTGTTGACTTATATTGCAAGAGTCGACTTGTTATTTGTTTAAATGATTTTTTACATTGTCGACTTTTTGAACTGTTGATTTTTACGGTTAACTAGTTTAGATATTTATCATATTAAAGTTAAAAACATTTAAATATCGTTTTCAAAATTTTATATTAAATGAAAAAAACTTATGAAAATTATTTTTATATTTTTCTTATTTAAAATTCGAATTTAATTTTAAATCTAAAAGTTTATAAATATTATAATTTCGTATTTAATTTTAATTATTTTTTAATATTATCTATAATAAATTAATTCATGATTACTATAATTTGAATATCTAATTTATAACCAGTAATTTATTTTAAATAATATTCTTAAAAATAAATTATTAGTTTTTCAGTTGTAGTTACTAATTAATATTATCTATAATAAATATCTAATTTTTTATAAAAAATACGAACATAATAAATTAATTTTTAATAAAATATATTTTTAATAATATTGTAAAATATATTAGTTTTGTTATTTGGTTTTTGTATTAATATTTTTCAATTATTAGTTAAGGGTAAAATAGTCATTTTTCACCATACATAAGATACATTTCAAATATTTAAAAGAGTTGGTGTAGAATTCAAATTTCTACGTAAAATTAGGATACAACTACAAAATAATCCTTTTTTATGACTACAATTTTTACATTCACTATAAAAAAATCTACATTATGAACGTTTATTGCATTCGGTACGGAGCTTACTTATGTATTCTGTTCTTAGTTAACAAAAGCTTTTCATTTTTAGTAAATCAACATTTAAATTATGAGAAACTAATTAATTAAACTAATGTAACCCTACAAAAACATGTGACTTTTTTGATATTTTCTTACGTTTACTTAATTTTCACTATATAAGGTTAAAATATATATATAGGTGATTGAAAAGAAATGTAGTGAAATAGAAAAAAAGATACTTATTTTGAAACAAAAATATGAACACTAGTATGTATCGATTAAGTAAAAAATGTATATCTCGTATCAAAAATCAAGAATAGTAGTAATAATAATAATAGTTTTATATCCATATTATTGAACTTAGAATAACAAATATAAAACCAGTTGTGATTTATAAAATTCTGTCGAAAGGTCTTAGCATTTGTACTCACATTGGCACAAATTATAGTTACCAAGGAAATTACAAGATCCACGTCCACTATTATATTTTTGTGCGCAGTTCGTATCACAACATTTTTCAGGACAATCTGCAGTGCACAAACCATGGTCGAAGTTATAGGTATAGAGGCAATGCAGGAGTGGTTAGAGTGAGTTCATTTCTAGATATGGTTCCTTCGGGTAACATGTTTGGGTTAGGTTCGATAAATCTTGATGGTGGAAGAAACAAGAACAAGTTGAGATCAATGTTTTTTTATTGGTAAGAATTACATTTTGTGAAGTGTTTTAATTAGTCTCTTCTCTATCTCCTTAACGTTACGTTTGTAATTCAGAATAAGTATACGATGTATTAATTCTTCTTAATCAAATACATAATTTTCTTTATTAATAATCCTAATTACTCGAATTAGAGCAGAACTTTAAAGAGAGTACAAATGAAACCTAGCTTCGTTAACTATACCAAGAAATTTGGTTACAATGTTATTACAAATAATAATAAATTAGTTGTTAAAGACATGAAAGTTCGACAAATCAAGTGATAAGTAACCAATGCCATCTCTCTACACATCTTACATGGTGTGTCTAGATATTTGATGATGCGTTATAAAGGAAAATGAAGAAATTTGCATTACCCATTAAATGTTATGTTAAGTATACATACAAATTTGCCAATAGTCTTAGGCTATGGTTTGGCATGCACTCGTACATAACTTGTATCTTGTGGGTTTAGTGAATGTTATTCTTTTTATCTTTTAGCAAAAAGATGTATTTTGTGTAAAACCAAGGTTTTTTTATGGGGACATTTTTAAAAATGTACTAAATTTTGTAAAAATTTTGACAATTATACTATATATTATTGTTATTTGAAAACTATACTTTTCAATACTAAAATGGACGAAAATACCCTTTTATTTAATCACTAATAATAAATAAATTAATTAAAGAAAAAAAATAATTTTAAAATAAAATTTAAAATTTAAATTAAAAATGTATTAATATTTTAAATAACTAAAACAATATTATTTTTTAAAGTAATAATTATATTAAATTTTTGGTCAATACAATATATAAAAAAATCGATGGCCAAATTTTAATTTATTAAAAAATATGTAATTTAAGATTATGTAATCAATAATATATATATTTTGATAGACATATTTTATTCAATGTTGATTTATTAATAAGGTTAATATTTTGAACTATTGATTTGTCTATTTACTTATCTTGACTTGTTTTTATTATTGTTGACTTATATTACAAGAGTCGACTTATATTTTGTTTCGTTGTTTTTTTATACTGTAGACAAATTTATACCGTTGACTTATATGCTTATATGATATGTTTCTTGATTTTAAAAAAAAGTTGGTCGATTTGTTTGGTCTTAGTAGACTTATTTCATTTTTATATTGCTTATTACTTGGATTGACTTTTAGAACTGTCGACTTATATATTATGTTTGTCGACTTAATTTTTGTTGTTGTTGACTTATATTTTGTTTCGTTGTTTTTTTATACTGTCGACTTATTTATACAGTTGACTTATTTGTTATGTTTGTTGATTTTTTTTAAAAAAATTGGTCGATTTGTTTGGTCTTAGTAGACTTATTTTATTTTTATATTAATTTATTATTTTGATTGACTTTTAGAACTGTCGACTTATATATTATGTTTGTCGACTTGATTTTTGTTGTTGTTGACTTATATTGCAAGAGTCGACTTGTTATTTGTTTAAATGATTTTTTACATTGTCGACTTTTTGAACTGTTGATTTTTACGGTTAACTAGTTTAGATATTTATCATATTAAAGTTAAAAACATTTAAATATCGTTTTCAAAATTTTATATTAAATGAAAAAAACTTATGAAAATTATTTTTATATTTTTCTTATTTAAAATTCGAATTTAATTTTAAATCTAAAAGTTTATAAATATTATAATTTCGTATTTAATTTTAATTATTTTTTAATATTATCTATGATAATTTAATTCATGATTACTATAATTTGAATATCTAATTTATAACCAGTAATTTATTTTAAATAATATTCTTAAAAATAAATTATTAGTTTTTCAGTTGTAGTTACTAATTAATATTATCTATAATAAATATCTAATTTTTTATAAAAAATACGAACATAATAAATTAATTTTTAATAAAATATATTTTTAATAATATTGTAAAATATATTAGTTTTGTTATTTGGTTTTTGTATTAATATTTTTCAATTATTAGTTAAGGGTAAAATAGTCATTTTTCACCATACATAAGATACATTTCAAATATTTAAAAGAGTTGGTGTAGAATTCAAATTTCTACGTAAAATTAGGATACAACTACAAAATAATCCTTTTTTATGACTACAATTTTTACATTCACTATAAAAAAATCTACATTATGAACGTTTATTGCATTCGGTACGGAGCTTACTTATGTATTCTGTTCTTAGTTAACAAAAGCTTTTCATTTTTAGTAAATCAACATTTAAATTATGAGAAACTAATTAATTAAACTAATGTAACCCTACAAAAACATGTGACTTTTTTGATATTTTCTTACGTTTACTTAATTTTCACTATATAAGGTTAAAATATATATATAGGTGATTGAAAAGAAATGTAGTGAAATAGAAAAAAAGATACTTATTTTGAAACAAAAATATGAACACTAGTATGTATCGATTAAGTAAAAAATGTATATCTCGTATCAAAAATCAAGAATAGTAGTAATAATAATAATAGTTTTATATCCATATTATTGAACTTAGAATAACAAATATAAAACCAGTTGTGATTTATAAAATTCTGTCGAAAGGTCTTAGCATTTGTACTCACATTGGCACAAATTATAGTTACCAAGGAAATTACAAGATCCACGTCCACTATTATATTTTTGTGCGCAGTTCGTATCACAACATTTTTCAGGACAATCTGCAGTGCACAAACCATGGTCGAAGTTATAGGTATAGAGGCAATGCAGGAGTGGTTAGAGTGAGTTCATTTCTAGATATGGTTCCTTCGGGTAACATGTTTGGGTTAGGTTCGATAAATCTTGATGGTGGAAGAAACAAGAACAAGTTGAGATCAATGTTTTTTTATTGGTAAGAATTACATTTTGTGAAGTGTTTTAATTAGTCTCTTCTCTATCTCCTTAACGTTACGTTTGTAATTCAGAATAAGTATACGATGTATTAATTCTTCTTAATCAAATACATAATTTTCTTTATTAATAATCCTAATTACTCGAATTAGAGCAGAACTTTAAAGAGAGTACAAATGAAACCTAGCTTCGTTAACTATACCAAGAAATTTGGTTACAATGTTATTACAAATAATAATAAATTAGTTGTTAAAGACATGAAAGTTCGACAAATCAAGTGATAAGTAACCAATGCCATCTCTCTACACATCTTACATGGTGTGTCTAGATATTTGATGATGCGTTATAAAGGAAAATGAAGAAATTTGCATTACCCATTAAATGTTATGTTAAGTATACATACAAATTTGCCAATAGTCTTAGGCTATGGTTTGGCATGCACTCGTACATAACTTGTATCTTGTGGGTTTAGTGAATGTTATTCTTTTTATCTTTTAGCAAAAAGATGTATTTTGTGTAAAACCAAGGTTTTTTTATGGGGACATTTTTAAAAATGTACTAAATTTTGTAAAAATTTTGACAATTATACTATATATTATTGTTATTTGAAAACTATACTTTTCAATACTAAAATGGACGAAAATACCCTTTTATTTAATCACTAATAATAAATAAATTAATTAAAGAAAAAAAATAATTTTAAAATAAAATTTAAAATTTAAATTAAAAATGTATTAATATTTTAAATAACTAAAACAATATTATTTTTTAAAGTAATAATTATATTAAATTTTTGGTCAATACAATATATAAAAAAATCGATGGCCAAATTTTAATTTATTAAAAAATATGTAATTTAAGATTATGTAATCAATAATATATATATTTTGATAGACATATTTTATTCAATGTTGATTTATTAATAAGGTTAATATTTTGAACTATTGATTTGTCTATTTACTTATCTTGACTTGTTTTTATTATTGTTGACTTATATTACAAGAGTCGACTTATATTTTGTTTCGTTGTTTTTTTATACTGTAGACAAATTTATACCGTTGACTTATATGCTTATATGATATGTTTCTTGATTTTAAAAAAAAGTTGGTCGATTTGTTTGGTCTTAGTAGACTTATTTCATTTTTATATTGCTTATTACTTGGATTGACTTTTAGAACTGTCGACTTATATATTATGTTTGTCGACTTAATTTTTGTTGTTGTTGACTTATATTTTGTTTCGTTGTTTTTTTATACTGTCGACTTATTTATACAGTTGACTTATTTGTTATGTTTGTTGATTTTTTTTAAAAAAATTGGTCGATTTGTTTGGTCTTAGTAGACTTATTTTATTTTTATATTAATTTATTATTTTGATTGACTTTTAGAACTGTCGACTTATATATTATGTTTGTCGACTTGATTTTTGTTGTTGTTGACTTATATTGCAAGAGTCGACTTGTTATTTGTTTAAATGATTTTTTACATTGTCGACTTTTTGAACTGTTGATTTTTACGGTTAACTAGTTTAGATATTTATCATATTAAAGTTAAAAACATTTAAATATCGTTTTCAAAATTTTATATTAAATGAAAAAAACTTATGAAAATTATTTTTATATTTTTCTTATTTAAAATTCGAATTTAATTTTAAATCTAAAAGTTTATAAATATTATAATTTCGTATTTAATTTTAATTATTTTTTAATATTATCTATAATAAATTAATTCATGATTACTATAATTTGAATATCTAATTTATAACCAGTAATTTATTTTAAATAATATTCTTAAAAATAAATTATTAGTTTTTCAGTTGTAGTTACTAATTAATATTATCTATAATAAATATCTAATTTTTTATAAAAAATACGAACATAATAAATTAATTTTTAATAAAATATATTTTTAATAATATTGTAAAATATATTAGTTTTGTTATTTGGTTTTTGTATTAATATTTTTCAATTATTAGTTAAGGGTAAAATAGTCATTTTTCACCATACATAAGATACATTTCAAATATTTAAAAGAGTTGGTGTAGAATTCAAATTTCTACGTAAAATTAGGATACAACTACAAAATAATCCTTTTTTATGACTACAATTTTTACATTCACTATAAAAAAATCTACATTATGAACGTTTATTGCATTCGGTACGGAGCTTACTTATGTATTCTGTTCTTAGTTAACAAAAGCTTTTCATTTTTAGTAAATCAACATTTAAATTATGAGAAACTAATTAATTAAACTAATGTAACCCTACAAAAACATGTGACTTTTTTGATATTTTCTTACGTTTACTTAATTTTCACTATATAAGGTTAAAATATATATATAGGTGATTGAAAAGAAATGTAGTGAAATAGAAAAAAAGATACTTATTTTGAAACAAAAATATGAACACTAGTATGTATCGATTAAGTAAAAAATGTATATCTCGTATCAAAAATCAAGAATAGTAGTAATAATAATAATAGTTTTATATCCATATTATTGAACTTAGAATAACAAATATAAAACCAGTTGTGATTTATAAAATTCTGTCGAAAGGTCTTAGCATTTGTACTCACATTGGCACAAATTATAGTTACCAAGGAAATTACAAGATCCACGTCCACTATTATATTTTTGTGCGCAGTTCGTATCACAACATTTTTCAGGACAATCTGCAGTGCACAAACCATGGTCGAAGTTATAGGTATAGAGGCAATGCAGGAGTGGTTAGAGTGAGTTCATTTCTAGATATGGTTCCTTCGGGTAACATGTTTGGGTTAGGTTCGATAAATCTTGATGGTGGAAGAAACAAGAACAAGTTGAGATCAATGTTTTTTTATTGGTAAGAATTACATTTTGTGAAGTGTTTTAATTAGTCTCTTCTCTATCTCCTTAACGTTACGTTTGTAATTCAGAATAAGTATACGATGTATTAATTCTTCTTAATCAAATACATAATTTTCTTTATTAATAATCCTAATTACTCGAATTAGAGCAGAACTTTAAAGAGAGTACAAATGAAACCTAGCTTCGTTAACTATACCAAGAAATTTGGTTACAATGTTATTACAAATAATAATAAATTAGTTGTTAAAGACATGAAAGTTCGACAAATCAAGTGATAAGTAACCAATGCCATCTCTCTACACATCTTACATGGTGTGTCTAGATATTTGATGATGCGTTATAAAGGAAAATGAAGAAATTTGCATTACCCATTAAATGTTATGTTAAGTATACATACAAATTTGCCAATAGTCTTAGGCTATGGTTTGGCATGCACTCGTACATAACTTGTATCTTGTGGGTTTAGTGAATGTTATTCTTTTTATCTTTTAGCAAAAAGATGTATTTTGTGTAAAACCAAGGTTTTTTTATGGGGACATTTTTAAAAATGTACTAAATTTTGTAAAAATTTTGACAATTATACTATATATTATTGTTATTTGAAAACTATACTTTTCAATACTAAAATGGACGAAAATACCCTTTTATTTAATCACTAATAATAAATAAATTAATTAAAGAAAAAAAATAATTTTAAAATAAAATTTAAAATTTAAATTAAAAATGTATTAATATTTTAAATAACTAAAACAATATTATTTTTTAAAGTAATAATTATATTAAATTTTTGGTCAATACAATATATAAAAAAATCGATGGCCAAATTTTAATTTATTAAAAAATATGTAATTTAAGATTATGTAATCAATAATATATATATTTTGATAGACATATTTTATTCAATGTTGATTTATTAATAAGGTTAATATTTTGAACTATTGATTTGTCTATTTACTTATCTTGACTTGTTTTTATTATTGTTGACTTATATTACAAGAGTCGACTTATATTTTGTTTCGTTGTTTTTTTATACTGTAGACAAATTTATACCGTTGACTTATATGCTTATATGATATGTTTCTTGATTTTAAAAAAAAGTTGGTCGATTTGTTTGGTCTTAGTAGACTTATTTCATTTTTATATTGCTTATTACTTGGATTGACTTTTAGAACTGTCGACTTATATATTATGTTTGTCGACTTAATTTTTGTTGTTGTTGACTTATATTTTGTTTCGTTGTTTTTTTATACTGTCGACTTATTTATACAGTTGACTTATTTGTTATGTTTGTTGATTTTTTTTAAAAAAATTGGTCGATTTGTTTGGTCTTAGTAGACTTATTTTATTTTTATATTAATTTATTATTTTGATTGACTTTTAGAACTGTCGACTTATATATTATGTTTGTCGACTTGATTTTTGTTGTTGTTGACTTATATTGCAAGAGTCGACTTGTTATTTGTTTAAATGATTTTTTACATTGTCGACTTTTTGAACTGTTGATTTTTACGGTTAACTAGTTTAGATATTTATCATATTAAAGTTAAAAACATTTAAATATCGTTTTCAAAATTTTATATTAAATGAAAAAAACTTATGAAAATTATTTTTATATTTTTCTTATTTAAAATTCGAATTTAATTTTAAATCTAAAAGTTTATAAATATTATAATTTCGTATTTAATTTTAATTATTTTTTAATATTATCTATAATAAATTAATTCATGATTACTATAATTTGAATATCTAATTTATAACCAGTAATTTATTTTAAATAATATTCTTAAAAATAAATTATTAGTTTTTCAGTTGTAGTTACTAATTAATATTATCTATAATAAATATCTAATTTTTTATAAAAAATACGAACATAATAAATTAATTTTTAATAAAATATATTTTTAATAATATTGTAAAATATATTAGTTTTGTTATTTGGTTTTTGTATTAATATTTTTCAATTATAAGTTAAGGGTAAAATAGTCATTTTTCACCATACATAAGATACATTTCAAATATTTAAAAGAGTTGGTGTAGAATTCAAATTTCTACGTAAAATTAGGATACAACTACAAAATAATCCTTTTTTATGACTACAATTTTTACATTCACTATAAAAAAATCTACATTATGAACGTTTATTGCATTCGGTACGGAGCTTACTTATGTATTCTGTTCTTAGTTAACAAAAGCTTTTCATTTTTAGTAAATCAACATTTAAATTATGAGAAACTAATTAATTAAACTAATGTAACCCTACAAAAACATGTGACTTTTTTGATATTTTCTTACGTTTACTTAATTTTCACTATATAAGGTTAAAATATATATATAGGTGATTGAAAAGAAATGTAGTGAAATAGAAAAAAGGATACTTATTTTGAAACAAAAATATGAACACTAGTATGTATCGATTAAGTAAAAAATGTATATCTCGTATCAAAAATCAAGAATAGTAGTAATAATAATAAAAGTTTTAAATCCATATTATTGAACTTACAATAACAAATACAAAACCAATTGTGTTTTTCTCAAATTCTGTCAAATCGGTCTTAGCATTTGTACTCACATTGGCACAAATTAAAATTACCAAGGAAATTACAAGATCCACGTCCACCATTATATTTTTGTGAGCAGTTCGTATCACAACATTTTTCAGGACAATCTGCAGTGCACAAACCAGTTCCACCGCTGCAAATTTTGGAAGATGCAAGTGGTGCACACTCGTAAGTGCATGTGCACAACAATAACCCAACTGATCCATCACATTTGCTAATGGTCGATGGCCCGTGTTTGGTTTTACATCTTTCGTCGCAGTTTTCACAAGTGCCTAGGCTGTCGTTGCATGAATCTGCTCTTGTCTGATTCACAACTAGAGCAATATTGTATTGTATACCTTATTAAAATATAACATAAAAATAAGAGTACATGAAAGATATACAAAATATATAAAGTACCTGCGACAAATATAACAAGCAAGCTAACAAGGAATACAAGTGAAGTTGTCATCTTCGTAATTTCACGTTTTCTAGGTTTCTTCTTAACGTCCTTTGTAAGAGAATAGATACATCTATTTAAATTTAAGCTGAAGATCTTGAACAAGAAACATAATAATTCTAAGAAGAAAAGAATTTCAAAATAATTAAGGACATTAATTTTTCGACCATAAAAGTTGAACCAATAAAATGCATACAGGACTCCATAAAATCTATACAATTTTCAAAATTAAAAAAAAAAATCACATTTGTCTTTTATGCAAGATTTTCAAATGATTAATATTTATTTTAAATTTCAAAAAGTATATAAATAAGGTTATATGTAATCTATTATTTTTCAAAACAAATGGAAAATATAAATAAATGATTGAACTATAAATAAGGTTATAATTAAATAAAGTTATATGTAATCTATTATTTTTCAAAACAAATGGAAAAATAAATAAATGATTTAAATATAAATTTAATTAACTAATTTTTCTTTGACAGTCAATATTAATTAAATGTAACGTCCAGACCGCCGTCTTTCCCAATGGGCCCATGTTCACCACAGCTCATGGGCCCACCTCTTAATGGGTCTCACATCCTCTCATTAGACCCATGAGCCCATTAATATCCGACAGTCGGTTTGCTACGCCCATGAGGCTTAAATACTTATTTACCGACCCTACAAATCACCACATATTAATTAAATGTAACACCTCGATCGTCATCTCTTCCAGTGGGCCCATGTTCACCACAGCTCATGGGTCCACCTCTTTTAATGGGCATCGCGTCCTCTCACTAGACCCATGAGCCATTAATATCCGACGGTCGGTTTGCTACGTCCGGGAGGTTTAAAGACTTGTTTACTAATTACTATAAGCACACTTAACTGTGGAGTTCTCTGAGGACCATTGACTGAAAAATAAATGCACTTTGGTAACATAGGTGGTCAAATCAATTTATTTAAACATTTCCGCAAACCAGGGTCTCACATTAAATTACTGATATACTCTACACCCATTCTAATGTGGAAACCTAGGGAAATTATCAAGAGTCGTTACCATATTTTTGAAAATATTAACACATACAGTATATAGTATGTGTAAATAAACCTTATATTCTTAGAGAAAATGTATTGAAGTAATTTAAATTATTTACAGTTTGGTGTATTCTATAAGTTATCATGTGTTTCGTTAATTAACCAAATTGTACGTCCAAAAGTATTGCAACATGCATAAATTCAACTTTAGACTTTTTAGCCAAGAAAATCAACTTCATTGGTTTGGTAAACCATATATCACATATAATTTAATAGCTAAACGAAAATATAGTTAGTATGATACCAATATATAGAGTATATTATGGTTTCTTGAATTTGGTAAGACCAATTCTTCTAATCTTCTTGAAATTGAAAATGATTTAAATTGGTGTAGGACTGAGAACATACACATGTTATATAATTTGGTGTTCGTATTCTATTCCTAACATTAATATGTATGGAGGACTTCTGGTTGGAAAGCAAGAATTTATATGTTTCAATATTCATTTGATCGGATTGGATCCGAATACATGTATTCTTAAGAAAATAAATTACCTACGTATTCTTCACTTAAATTTTACATAAACCTACAAAACATCTAATAAAATGAAACAAATAAATAATTCTAAAACATCCTACAAAATGGGATGAAGTGAGTAAATCCATTTAAATTTGTAATGCTCTAAATTACAAACTTCATTGTTCGATTCTTCCACGACTTCGATAGTTAACAAAAATACAAAATTAAACAATGTACTGCGGAATTATTCTTAGTGATTAATTCAATTATTTTTCTCTACCTAGAAAGAATGATTATTATATAAATCAATGAGCTGATATAATTTGTAAAATTAGGTGAATAGTTTCTATGTTCAACAAAACTTAGATGTTGGGAGTCTTCTTCTACAACTTTTCAAAGTCCACGAAAACTCAATGCTTCAAACTTTGAAGTCTATACCAATATCAGTGCTCAAGTCAAAGTCTTTCCTACACCCAATAAAGCAAAAAACTTAATTTCCAAGTTAGATTTTACTTTTCTACCTTTTTTTTAGGTTTTTACACATCTTTTTCTTGTTTGTTTTACCAAGTTTTTTTTTTCTAAAGAAGGTTATATAAAATAAGAAACTTTTTTTCCAAAAAGAATGTTAAAAAGGTAAGAAAAACAAAAATTTACTTTTTTGCATATTAGTCAATAATGGTAGGTGAATTGTTGTCTATACATTCTTTTGTTTAGTCGTATATATATCAATCAACCTTGTTTCTCTTCTTTGCTATATACCTCACAATTTGTTTCATACATTTTCAAGATGAGCCTTAAAAGCAGAGTAACCTCAATATCATCTCACAACCTTCACCATTCCGAAGAAAGAGTCCCTCTCCGATCAGATTCATCAGACCAGTCATGCCTCAATTCAAGCCCCGAGTTCGATTTTCGCATCCGACAAAACTCAAAACAACGGTTTTCTCACGCCGAAGAGCTCTTCTCAGACTGGAAAAGCCTCTCACACTTATCCACCGACACTATTTCCAAAAAGACCGAGGTTACTTCTCCTAGAAGCAATCTCCAAACCCTAGCCGCGAAATCCGACACAAGAGGTTCTGATGACTCAGAAGATGATCCAAGTTTTGGTTGTGGGTTTTGGCTTGTCAGAAGCAAATCTGTTGGGTACTCAATGAGAAACAAGAAAACTAATCCTTCTTCTGAGTATCAAAGGAGCAATAGTGATCCTGATCCACAAAAGAAGAAGAAGAAGAAGAGTTTGCAAAAGATGAGTTCTAAAGAGTTTAGAGCTCCAAGATCCATGAATAGTCCGGCGTTGAATGTTCCATTGGCTGATTTATTTTGCCTCGGCCCTGTTTTTTCCGGTGGCCGTGATCGAAGAAAGTGAAGTGTTCTCTTATCTTTTTTAACAAAGATACTAAAACTAATTTCTTGAACAACATGTGAAGAGTTAGGTATATATATTTGGAGCAAGACGAAGTAAAGAATCTTAATGTGGATCGTCATACTTATACATAAGTCTAAGAGTTTTTTTGTTTTGGTTATTTTTTCATGTTATTGATTTGTTTTTTACATTAATTTATGAGAATAAATAATAAAAAGGTTATTATATTAATTTATGATGTAATTTTCATATACTACTGTTTTTTTTTGTGTGTAATGGTTAAGTTATACCGTGGAAAAAACATCAAACCGACAAGTGATAAAATAGTCAAACGTACACATATGTTGATTAAATATGTGGAATTTAAAACATTTGACTGGTTAGATTGACAAATGTTGACTGATAAAGTTGACTGTTTACTTGTATTATTGTTGTTTTGGTTGTTCTAAAATTGTAATACGTGGTTATGTTAAGAACATTCAGAGATAAACTTACGTACAGAGTTATATATGAAATATTAATTTGATTGATTAATTAAAAATTACATTAAGTTATATGTATATAGCGTATAAGTGTTAATACATGTCTTAAAATAATTTTAAAATAAAATAATATGTTGGTGACTTGGTGTTCATTTATATGTTTTATCACAAAGTAATATTCATTTATAGGTTTAAAACAAAATAATTAACGCTAAGTATCAACCTAATTAAGTAATGCTATTTAAAAAAATCAAAGTATTGTAATTTGTAACAAAATAAGAAATCATATCTAAATAAACAAATTTAATCAAATAAATAAAACTTTTAAATAGTTAAAAAATTCTATGAATTTCTTGTAGTAAAATTGATACGACTTAACTTTTACAAGATATAACTTAGCTTTTGAATTAATGTGTCAATAGGTTTTAGAATGGAAGTAAAATTATATGTTAAGCGAATTATTAGTTTCTATAAATAATATACTATTTTTGTATATTATTATTAATATTTACTAAAAAATAAAATATTACTCAACTCAACTTAAATATATAAAATTTAAAGTGAAGACACTTAAGGCCACAGATTTTGTGAAAGATTTAGAAGACTTGAAATAATAGTGATATATAAAGTCGTTAAAAAAGTGAGATGTAATTTGTCTCACATATCTCATGAGGTATATGAGGTATCTGATCAAGTGAAACTAAAATTCTAAAACATGATAAGAAAATAAATATATACAAGTTTGAAATTTCATCAATTTTATTAACTGTTTTTAACCCAATACATCAGCATAAACACCATATTTAAATCGATGTTGAAGTTGCATGATAAATCGGCTAAAACATCACTTATAATGAAACAGAGAGAGTAAGTTTTATATTCATCGTCTGGTAAAACAATTTTAACCCAATACATCAGCATAAACACCATATTTAAATCGATGTTCGAGAATTTTTACAATTTATTCCCACGGATTATAACGGGATAGCTATAGATGAGCTTCAGATGCTCCTTCCTTTTCGCTGCTCCGAAGCTGATCAACACATGCTTACTAGTGAGGTCACAAATGAGGAGACTAAGCGGACCTTATTCGCTATGCCAAACGATAAATCTCCGGGTCCGGATGGATTCACGTCGGAGTTCTACAAAGCTACATGGCATATTTTGGGACATGAATTTACTATGGCTGTTCAAGCTTTTTTATTAAAGGGGTTTTTGGCAAAAGGGATTAATTCCACCATTCTAGCTCTCATCCCAAAGAAGGTGGATGTGAAGGAAATAAAGGACTATAGACCCATCTCCTGTTGCAACGTCCTCTACAAGGTCATCTCTAAAATTATTGCAAATAGATTAAAGCGGCTGCTTCCTCAGTTTATTGCGGGAAATCAATCTGCTTTTGTTAAAGACCGTCTCTTGATTGAGAATGTCCTCCTTGCCACAGAACTGGTTAAGGACTATCACAAAGACTCAGTTTCAGAAAGGTGCGCTATTAAGATTGATATTTCAAAAGCCTTCGACTCTGTCCAATGGTCTTTCCTTTTTAATGTTCTATCCGCGATGCACTTCCCACCTCAGTTTATTCACTGGATTACTCTTTGTGTCACAACGGCTTCTTTCTCAGTCCAAGTCAATGGGGAGCTAACGGGTTATTTTCAGAGCACTAGAGGCCTTCGCCAAGGTTGCTCTCTATCCCCTTACTTATTTGTTATATGCATGGATATTCTCTCAAAGCTTCTCGATAAGGCTGCGGGGGATGGTCAGATGGGTTATCATCCGCGTTGTAAACAAATCGGGCTTACCCATTTAAGCTTTGCCGATGACCTTATGGTTCTATCGGATGGGCACCGGCGGTCAATAGAGGGCATAGTGCACGTTTTTGATCAATTCGCGAAGATCTCGGGTTTAAAGATTTCCATGGAAAAGTCGACTCTGTTTCTTGCTGGTTTCTCGGCTGGAAAAAGGCAACAATTAGCCAGCCATTTCTCCTTCGATGTTGGTTGTTTACCAGCTAGATACCTCGGTTTACCTCTGGTCACTAAGCGGTTAACCACGCGGGACTACTCCCCTTTAATTGAGCAAATTAAGCAACGGATTAGCTCATGGACAAACCGATTCCTCTCTTTCTCGGGCAGACTGAATCTGATCAGCTCAGTTCTATGGAGCATTTGTAATTTTTGGATAGGTGCCTTCCGCCTTCCTCGATCGTGCATTAAGGAAGTCGACAGGCTGTGTTCAGCTTTTTTATGGTCGGGCATGGACATGAACTCACACAAAGCAAAAGTTTCTTGGGGAAAAGTTTGTACTCCAAAGGAGGAGGGTGGTTTAGGTCTCAGAAATTTAAAAGAAGCTAATGATGTATGCTGTCTCAAGTTGCTGTGGAAAATTATCTCCCATGGAGACTCCCTTTGGCTCAATTGGGTCAATCGGTACCTCCTTAAGCAGAGGTCTTTTTGGACAGCAAAGGACTCGACCAACTCGGGCTCATGGATTTGGAGGAAGATCCTCAAATATCGAGATGTGGCTTTGAGCTTCTGCAAAAGCGAGATCGGCGACGGTAAGCAAACATCTTTCTGGTTTGATGTATGGTCTGACTTAGGAAGATTTTATGACATTGCAGGAGCGCGGGGCATTATTGACATGGGCATCGCAAAGGAGATGACTGTGGCGGAGGCTTGGACGACACGGCGGAGACGACACCATAGACACGAGCATTTAAACACCATGGAAAGCATCTTAGTCTCAAAGCGACGAGATGCAACGACTCAACCTGACGTGATGTTATGGCGGGAAAAGAATGATGTCTTCTCCCCAACATTTTCTACCAAAGACACTTGGAACCACACAAGAACACGCTCACCTCCAGTCACATGGTATAAGGGGGTCTGGTTCACTCATGCGACGCCAAAGTACTCCTTTTGCGTTTGGCTTGCGGCTCATGACCGGTTATCAACGGGTGTGCATATGGCTCAGTGGAATAGAGGAGTTTCGGGTTTCTGTGTGCTGTGTAAAAACAACATGGAAACTCGAGACCACCTCTTTTTCACCTGCCCTTTCTCTCGAGAGGTTTGGGAAGCGCTTGCAAAGGGCGTCTTCAAGGCCAGATACACAACCGACTGGAACCAGCTTCTTTACTCTATCTCGACTACCCAGCATAACCGGGTTGAAAGCTTCCTGGCTCGTTATATCTTTCAAGCCACGATTCACACTCTATGGCGAGAAAGGAACGACCGTAGGCATGACAACCCACAGCACACGACAGCACACTTGATTAAGTGGATCGACCAACAAGTAAGAGACCAATGCTCAATGCTTCGACGATTGGGAGACCATCGGTATGATGGCAGCTTCCAAGTTTGGCTTCACTCTCGGCAAAACCCGTGACGACCTCTCTATCTCTACATATGCTATCAACTCTAAAATCCTTTCAACCTCTATATTCTTGTTTCTTGTCTCTTTTTAAAAGTTTTATAAATCTCCCGTAGCACTCGTTGTAAAAACGAACCATTTTGCTTTTGAATATAATTTAACATTAAATTCAAAAAAAAAAAAAAAAAAAGCTTATTGTGGTCTCGATCAAAAAGCAAAAATAAAAACGGTAATATAACCGATGAATTGAAGAGTAGTGACGAACGATCAATGGTTCATATTAAATGGTTCAAGAAAAATTAGGTCTAAATATTTCATCACTCTTGTTCAAAAAAAACATAGCAATGGTTCTTGAGCTTGAGGCTTAATTAGTAAAAGTGTTTTATTTTGACGATACTCTTGTATAATTAACTAACAGCCTTTGTGTATTTTTTTTCCATTGTTTTGTGTGTACAAAATATATAATTACACACACAAAAAATTAACTCGATCTTTGGAAGTAAATTATAAAACCAGCAATTTTAAAGACGTGTTTGTGTAAAGAACTGAGTATGTATTGACAAGTGTATTTGGGAGAAAAGTGTATGTGTACATGTTTCTACGAACATTATATTTGCAGAATTAAAGCGACAATACATATCTCAGCTAAATTATGAAGTCTTTTTGATTCGGATACATCTTAAATTTTCAATTTACTATTTACAATTTTATTTTCGAATAGTGATCTACAAAATAAATAACATATTTAAAGTTTCAAGAAAAATAATACTAATTGAAAATACATATTTATAACAATGCAACTGATTTATACATGATATACTAATTCTTACTTTCTTTTGGAGCGGATAACTAATTAAAAATGCTAATCGGATTATTGAAATTTTAGGAATTGACCAAGAAACTAGATGATGCGTCCTCTTCTAAATAAAGGAACAAAGCTCGGTCAGATTTGGATCGTGAGAAAATACAGAAAATAATTAATTATTAGTAATTTGCATATTATTGTCGTTTATTTTCAATCTTAAAAACCTTCAATGAAATAATTTGATTTGAGTCTTACTGGGACAATGAATATATGGTTTGTCATGTCATATATCTTTGTTTTCAATAAATGAATTATTAATCTTGAATAATTGATAATGTTTCCCTCTTCTATTCTCTTTCGACTAATATCTCACCAAAAAAAAAAATTCTCTTTCGACTAATATTATGTTTTTCCAGTAATTAAAAGAAAACTCATAATTAAACAGATTTCTTCAAATGGTTTTTGACTTCTCTGAAAGAGAGTGTTAATTCAGTTCTCTATATAATCAAAGACATTATCCTTCCATTTATTCCAAACTTCTTCAAATATTTTATGTATCCTAAGTTAATTAATTTGATGAGCTAGAATCATACAAAACTAAGGAACAATTAATAAGTTTAGTTTGATTAGGGCAAGAGAAAATTCAATTCTGTATTAAGCTTCACTAAAGGTTTATATGAAATTATAAAACCAGAAGCAATATGAGCTGTCTTCAACTGTGTACGTAAATTGTGAAATTTTATTTAGATAAACAAATTTTAAAGACGTATGCTACACCTAAGTTATTCATGAATTACAAGTAAACGTGGCAAGTGTTTAATGATGATAACAATGTATAATTGGGATAAAATCAATTTGTATGTGTATATGCATGTCTACGCACACATTACATTTGCAGAACGAAAGCTTTTGAAAATTTGAGTCGGTGAACGTAGTAAACTTACTGTGGTCTTAATCAAAAAGCCAAGTAAAAAATGGTAAAATATCACAGACTTTTGTGCATGGAAGAAACAAATATATAATTGAATAATTAAGCTTGCTCGTGCCTTCAAATATTTTGTTAAACTGAACAAAAAGACATAATTACACATCTTTCTTTTACATGTATGAAGATTAATGAACAAAAACTAATAACGATCTATATAGAATTTTATCTTTGAATTTCCAATTATTTTATCTTTGAATTTCCAATTTACAAGCTGTGGAGCATAAAGTAAACTAGACCATATATACATTTTCAATTTTCTTCAAATGGTTTTTATGAATGATCACAATGTGTTTTCAAGTATATTAAAAGGAACATTACAAGAGTTTATGAATAATCACAATGTGTACTATTTGGGAAAAAGTCACAATCGAAATCATCGTTACAACCATCATATTGGTTCTTTTTGATTCGGATACCAAATCAAAGTTACACACTTAATTATATACATACGTTTTTGTAAACGTTGTACACGTATAATTGTACATGAATGCATATGACAAAAATGATTTGAAAGAATCACACAAGATTAATATAATATATCAAATAAATAACATATTTATTTATTCAGCAAAAACTATAATCTCCTACTATATGGTGTAAAGAAAACAAAATAGCTAAATGAAAGCTGTCGACGTTGTTCTTCACAATCACAGCCACACCCCAAAATGAGAAATAATTAAAACTGGCTAGAAATATTAACATATGAAATTTCAAAATGGTTATATATGATTTGTAAAGCATGTAAGTTGAATTTTGAGTATTATATATGTATTTATAGAAATTTTAGAAACGTGTAAGTGTATATGTCTACGCACAATGCATTTGCAGAATTAAAGCTTTTGAAAATTGAGTCGGTGGGTTGATCTAATGGATGTAAAAAAGAAGAAATACATACAAACTTAGAAGTAAACTTAGTAAATAAGAGTTTCCTAGTTGAAAAAGTTGTGGTCTAAATCAAAAAGCCAAGTAAAATGGTAATATTATCAAAGACTTTTGTGTGTGGAAGAAACAACATGAACACGCAATACGTCAGCACCCACTTGACACACACAGACACACTACATCTAATAATTCTCTATATAAACCATGCATGGGATCTCGATCACAACATTAAGAAGAACATAAAGAGAAGAAGAGCAAAGAAAACAAATTAAGCCAAAGTCTTTCACTCTAGCTTGTTCAAACAAAGATATCAAGAAGATGGTTCTTACAAAAGCTGAGATTATGGCTGAACTAGGTCGTATCAAAGAAGTACTGGCTAAAAATAAACAACAGGAGGAGGTAAAAGTGTTCATATATATATTTCCATTGTTTTGTCAAAAAGGGTATATATATATATATATCACTGAATTGTGGTATAAAATAATTAGGATTGGTATGAGAAAAAAGGTATCAACGACATGTTCTATAAAATTATAGCAAACCTTGGTCCTCCAGAAAGTGAGAAAGAGATTCGTGAGACTGAGATTCTCAAGGCTGAGATTGTCGAGAAGTTAAACGAGGAGATGCGTCGTATCATCGAAGCAAAAAGAGTAAATGCAGAAGATTTGAGGGTAATATATATATTCATATAAATTCTCTTAACTATTTTATAAAAATTCAAATAATATTGCATACAATGTGTTATTATTTCCTTTGGAGTGAATCATTAATAAATGCTAAATTAATATATTGTTGAAGAAAATACGCAACATTATTATGGGGGAAGATGCATCATCCTCTTCTAAATAAAAGAATAATTAAGCAAGCTCTATCGGGGATCATGACAAAGTGAAGGAAAAATAATTTCACAAGATTTTTCTTTTATTTTAAACCTTTAAAAATTCTATGAAATAATTAATTTAGGTCATACTGGAATAATTTATATATGTTTGTCATGTCATTTATCTTTGTTTTCGAAATTTGTAAAATTCTCATATATATAATCAATAATGAAGTATTCTTGAATAATTTATAATGTGTTTCTCTCTTCTATTCTCTTTAAATTTCTCTCTTTCATGTTGATGAAACTCTATTTTTCAGATTTTCATATAATTACACATCTTTCATTTACATAAAGAGTAATTAATACTCTGTTATGTTAAATAAAAAACTAATATGTTTTTTAGTAATATAACTCTAAATGTATATATATACATTCTTAGTTTTGGCACGTACGTTGCAAATTTTGATATGTCTTATTAACAAAACTAATTACAATTATATTCGTATAATAATCAAATAAATATTAACCTATTTATCGTTTCAAGAAAAACTAATGTCCTACTAATAAAAAAGAAAATACATATAAAAGGTTAATACAGTATGGTATAAGAAAAAACAGCTAAATGAAAGCTGTCGACGTTGTTCTTCACAATCACTATATTAAAGATTATGGTTTGTTTTGTAAAGTTTATTCAAATGTATTTATAGAAAGTTTAGAAACGTGTATATGTGTATATGTCTACGCACATTACACTGCAGAATTAAAGTTTATGAGAATTTGAGTCGGTGGGTTGATCTAATGGATGAAAAACAAAGAAATACATACAAAATTAGAAGTAAACATAGAAAATTGTGGTCTCAAACTCTCAATCAAAAAGCAAAAATAAAATTGGTAAAATTATCAAAGACTTTTGTGTGTGGAAGAAACAACATGAACACGGAATACATCAGCACCCACTTGACACACACTACATCTAATAATTCTCTATATAAACCAAAGGATCAAAACATTATGAAGAACATAAAGAGAAGAGAAGAGCAAAAAAAAAAAAAAAAAACTAGACTTAAGTATTTCATAATTCTTGTTCAATTGTACCAAACAAATAAAAAAAATGCTGAGATTCTTGAGATTGTGGCTGAAATGGATCGTATCACAGAAGCAATGGCGAAAAATACTAAAAAGGAGATGGTAAAAGTGTTTCATAACAGCTTTTGTATATATATCCATTATTCTATATATAATTCACCTTTTTAATTACTTTTTCTATAAAATAATTAGGATTGGTCTGAAAACAAAGCTATGAACGACATGTTTAGAGCAAGGTTTGGACCTCCAGAAGATGAGGCTGAGACTCTCAGGAAGTTAGACGATGAGATGCATCGTATAATCGAAGCAAACATAGAAAATATTAAAAATTTGACGGTAAACTATTTATCTAGATGCTCTTAGTTAAATATAACAATACATATAAGTTACTATTTGCTTATTGGATTGTTAGAATTTGATCAAGAAATTAGGCAAAGGTATTGAGGACGACAAAGATGCATCCTCTTCTAAATAAAGGAATAATCAAGCTAGATGGGATGACAAAGTAAATTAAAGAAGCATAATTAGTAATTTCACAATATTTGTTGTTTACTTAAACTTTCAAATATGTTATAAAACAATTAATATATGGGGGTGTTCATGTTATTTATCTTTTGTTTTGGTAATTTGTATGATTCTAATATACAATCAATAATGAAGTATTTTATAATAATTTGCAATTCTACTAAAGCATGGCGAGTTTTCAAATGTGAATTCTGAACTTTTATGTATTTATAGAAAGTTTAGAAACGTACGTATATGTGTATAATTTCTACGCACATTAACATTTTCAGAATTAAAGCTTTTGAAATTTTGAGTCGGTGTTGAGAAAGAATAAATACATATACAAATTAAGTGGTTAATAAGAGTTTCCTAATCGAGAAAGTTATTGTGGTCTTAATCAAAAAGCAAAAAAAAATAGAAATGGTAAAATATCAAAGACTGTTGTTACAAAGTTATTCATATATTACAATGAACTTGGCAAGTGTTTATGAATAATCACAATGTGTATTTGGGAAATAATTGTTACAACCTCCATATTGGTTATTTTTTATTCGGATATACCAAATCAAAAGTTATACACCTATGTGTTTTTTGTAAACGTTGTACATGAATGACTGTACCCAATTTTTCCTAACATGAACCCATGCCAATGTTATAGATTCATGGCACTCTATTGTTCCTAATCGAAAACGTTATTGTGGCCTTAATCAAAAAGCAATATATAAATGGTAATATAACGAAGACTTTTGTGCATGGAAGAAACAACATTTGCATGGATTACATAAAATTAATGCATTACACCTATTACACTGACGAATACACGAACTATCCAACATATTAAAAAGGAACAAAGGAGCAAAGAGCAAAGAAAATTATAATTAGGTCTAAATCTTTCATCACTCTTGTTCAAATACTACCAAACAAAACATATCAAGAAAATGGTTACTGAGCCTGAGGCTGAAATGGGTTGTATCAATGAAGCAATAACGAAAAAAGAGGAGAAGGTAAACGTGTTTTGTTCTTACAATAATTAACTAACAGTTTTGTTTTTTCAATTTTTGTGTGTACAAAATACATATAACAAGATTTCCTTTTTAAACGTAACTAGATCAGTACCCATGCTATAGTATGAGTTATATTATTTGATCTATTTTTACATTTTAAAATAAAGTTTTGACATGTTATATTAATTTATGTCTTGTGATTTTATTTATGCTTTTAGTTATTTTTGTCGTCTGTTATATGATCATAAATCATTTTATGATCTAATACTGCAATAAATATTTTTAATATGTCTGTTTGAAAAAGAAGATTTTTATTTTTTATTTTTTATTTTTTCATATAGAAGTTTTATGATATTTTCTTAAAATATCAAGTTAAAATATTTGTACAGTTTCAAAATTACAAGATTATATAGTTTATTGTAGTATGAACTATAAATATTCAAATCTTGACCCATTACTTAATCAAAAATTTTGATGAATACATTTTTGTTTGGAATATAAATATATATGACTCAAATTTGAATTTTTGACCGTTACAGGTATAAAATGCACAACTTATATTCGTTTTTAAAAATTCAAATCATGGTATATGCGAAAAATATACACTTTTATTATTATATGAATGATTGGATGAGTTATTTTTCACAAAAATATAATCATATAACAATGAAAGGAGAAGTATATTGATTAATAAAAAAATGATAAATTAGATATAAAAAAATAAGATAAATTTTAAATACTTTATTGAGAAAAACCTGTTACATTAGATAGAGAGTTCTCTAAAGATATGACCTCACACTTGGCCAGCAAAAAAGAACATGAACACTTATAAGATATTCGATCGGCTAACAGCTAAGTGTGTGTAGAGACTAATGAAGAACCATTCTTGTTATCAAGTGTGTGTGGGTGAGTTAGAGTTGATGCGTGCACAGTAGTCCTTGAGGAGAGGTGGGAAGAATGGGTTAAACGGAAACATATGAGGCCAACAGTTTGCATCCAAGGTCGAAAACGCCTTGCAACATGCACCTTCAACGTTTTCAAACTTGCCAGAGAGGATTGATTTGGAGATCTCGAGCACACATCCTTCAACGTTGAAAAGAGACGACCAACATTTTACCAGATCAATAGGTGAACCGGGAGGGAAGAGCCCAGGACTCAGTGGAGGGAGTTTCACTTGTGCTGCTCCTTGAGTGACAAAAGTGGCAGCACAAAGGCATACGACTAAGATCATTGAGACAATGGTTTTGCTTCCCATTTTCTTATCTCTCCTTTTAAGACTTTTTGTTGATGCTTGGATGGATTTGGATATACGAAGAAACTTAGAATTTATAGGATCTTGAAACAAGTTGTTAATTAATAAATAGACGAGTTACAAATCACTTGTTAAGTTGCGTTTGGAAATGTAACTCATGTTTTGATTAAATTAATGAGTTAAGTTATCCGACATGACAATAAAGTTAAGTTAATTGAGTTTTGACTGACATGTTCTTGTTTCAGTACTGAAACGTCAGAACTAAATCAACTAGTTACTAATTAATTAGATTTGTAGTATGTATGAATCAGTTACTCTATTTTTGTTTTAAGCTTTCCTTTAATTAAAGTTATAACACAACTCAAGTAACCTCTTTCTGTTTTAGGAGTTTACTTCCAAACCTAGACGAGGTCCAAGTTAAGGTGGTGGATACAATATTGTAGCAATTTGTATCATAACACAGTATAGATAAATCAATTTGTATCAATTTGTAGGTTGTCATTCTAAATTATTTTTATGATGATATGGAAATGTAAGTTGATAAAATATAGTACACTTATAAGACTTTTTACTTGATAAAATATAAGTTGGTCTTTTTTATATTGTTTGTAATGAACTAGGTTGTAATGCTAAATTATTTTTACGATGATTAACCAATTAATTTCTTAAAATTTTAGTAAAGAACGACCAAATTATCTTCTTACAATAGCACCAAATCACATAAATTATATATAACTAATAACTTTCAAATAATTTAGGATGATAACCAGTTTCAGAAATTGACTAGCTAATAATAGGACATGTTTGTTAATTGTATTGATTAGGATTGGATTTTTCTTTGCATGATAAAAGAAACGATGGGTTGTTCTTTCGTATGTGATTCGACATTTACTTGATAAATTACGAGTTGATAATTTTATAAGTAAAGGTTTCCACTAATCTCAGACGAAGAATAATATACAAATTAAATAATTTCCTAGCAATATACATATATAATGTACTCCTATATCTTTGTATATACATTATATGTAAAAAGAGTACGTACTATCCATCATTAAATTCAAGGTTTGTTTTGTAACACATATTGAAAGTACTTTCACTATATATTGTTCTATACAATCGATGTGTAAAACTTTTAACATTTTTCTATATCTAGAAAGTTTACATACACATATCAGAGGTGCATGTGTGTCGATGTCTAGCTATACACACATATCAAGGTTAATTTGATGTGTTAGAATCACACAAAAATAATAAACAAGAATTAGTAGTATTGTTAGGGCAAGAGAAAAGTCAGTTCCGTCGAAACTGTAACATATTAAATAAAAAATCACTAAGGCAACAGTGAGACTAGTTATTGTGCCACTCCAATCACTATATTTCTCTAAGGCTACTAACAAAATATCAAATAAATAACAAAGTTTCGCAAATAAAAAAAGTACTATACTAGAAAGAAGAAGAACAAAGTTTTTTCTTCATGATCACAATTAACTTCTTCTATTTTGTAAGGAAATTATAAACAGATAACAAAGCATGACGTGTTTTCAAATGTTAAATTCTGAGTATTATGTATTTATAGAAAGTTTAGAAACGTGTAAGTGTATATGTCTACGCACAATGCATTTGCAGAATTAAAGCTTTTGAGAATTTGAGTCGGTGAGTTGATCTAATGGATGGAAAAAAAAGAAAGAAGAAATGCATACAAACTTAGTAAATAAGAGTTTCCTAGTTGAAAAAGTTGTGGTCTTAATCAAAAAGCCAAGTAAAAATGGTAATATTATCAAAGACTTTTGTGAGTGGAAGAAACAACATCAACACGTAATACATCACCCACCCACTTGACATCTAATAATTCTCTATATAAACCATAGGGATCAAAACATTATGAAGAACATAAAGACAAGAAGAGCTAAGAAACAAAATTTAGACATAAGTCTTTCAATCTAGCTTGTTCAAACAAACATATCAAGAAGATGGCTCTTACAGGCGCTGAGAGTCTTCAGCTTGAGGCTCAAATCGTTCGTACTGAAAGAGCAATAGCGAAGAAGGTAATTAAAATGTGTTCATTTCCATGCTCTTATTAATTAACTAACATATTTATATATATATATTCCCATTTTTTGTGTGTACAATATATATATAATCAGATTATTTTATATAAAATAATTAGGAGTGCAAAATAAAATCACTCAACGACCTTCTAGATGTGTTGCGTAGTATCAAAAGAGCAAACGTCAGAGTAGCTGAAGAAGAATGGAAGGTAAAATATATATCCGAAATTATTTATTACAATGCAACTAACTTATATATATGCTAATTCTTATTTCTTTTGGAGTGGATAATAAAAATGTTAATTTGATTATTGAAATTTTAGGATTTGATCACGAAAATAGACAAAGCTATTGCGGAGGTAGATGATGCTTCCTCTTCTACATAAAGGATTCAGATCATGAAAAAATATCAGAGAAGAATTAATTATTAGTAATTTTCATATTATTGTCGTTTATATTTAACCTTAAAAACCTTCTATAAAATAATTTGATTAAAGTCTTACTGGGACAATGAATATATGGTTTGTCATGTCATATATCTTTGTTCTCAAAATTTGTAGGATTCTCATATATAATCTATTAATGAAGTATTAATCTTCAATAATTTATAATGTGTTTCCCTCTTCTATTCTCTTTCGAATAATACTATGTTTTCACAGTAATATATATATACTAATTATGAAGAAAACTCATAATTAAACAGATTTCTTCAAATGGTTTTTGACTTTTGTTTTTCTAATAGGTACGTACTTTCTCTAATTAGATATAAAAGAGATAATTCTATTCCGATGGTTATATATTCTCTATATAATCAAAGAAATTATCCTTCCATTTATTTCAACCTCCTTGAAATATTTTATGTATGCTAAGTAATTTAATTTGATGTGCTAATAAACCATTAGTAAGTATAGTTTGATTAGGGCAAGATTTATTATTATTATTATTATTTTTGAAAAAAGGCTTGATTAGGGCAAGAGTTCTGTATTAAACTTCACTAATGGCACCACTGACTAGATATCTACGCACACATTACATTTGCATAACTAAAAGCTTTTGAAAATTTGAGTCGGTGTACGCAAACTTAATTAGTAGTAAGCGTAGGAAATAAAAGTTTCCTTATCAAGAAAATTATTATGGTCTTAATCAAAAAGCCAAGTAAAAAATGGTAAAATATTAAAAATTATCATTCCTCTGAATTTGAGTCGGTGGGTTGATATGATCAAAAAGCGAAGTAAAGAATGGTAAAATTATCATTCCTCTAAATGAAAAGAATGGGTTTTTTTATATATGCATGGTACTAATCTTGACCATTACCAACAATTCTTTCATTTGGCACATGCGTGTTATATAAAAACCCCATGCATGTTACATCCTTACGCACCATGCTCTGGTGAAAAAATCATATATTTATTTATATACAACAATATGGCAGAATTCTAATTACTTTTTCCTTTTTACTTTTGTCTATCTACAATGCATGTTCAATGACATGGTGACGTATATGTTGAAATTCAGTATGCATGTCACCAGCGATTTAATTAGTTTAGTGCCATTACATTATTGTGAAGAACAATCACTATATTAAAGGTTATGGTTTGTTTTGTATAGTTTATTCAAATGTAGAATTCTGAGTATTATATATTTATAGAAAGTTTAGAAACGTGTATATGTGTATATGTCTACGCACATTACATTTGCAGGATTAAAGTTTATGAGAATTTGAGTCGGTGGGTTGATCTAATGGATGATTAACGAAGAAATACATACAAACTTAGAAGTAAACTTAGAAATTTGTGGTCTCAAACTCTCAATCAAAAAGCAGAAATAAAAATGGTAATATATCGAAGACTTCTGTGGAAGAAGAACAACATCAACACGGAATACATCAGCACCCACTTGACTTGACACACACAACATCTATAATTCTCTATATAAACCAAAGGATCAAAACATTATGAACATCAAGATCAAAGAAAAAAAGATTATATAGGCATAAGTATTTCACTCTAACTTGTTCAAACAAACATATCAAGAAGATGGTTCTTACAAACGCTGAGATTCTTGGGCTTGAGGCTGAAATGGATCGTATCGAAAAAGCAATGGCAAAAAATGAATCACATGAGAAGGTAAAAAGTGTTCATTTCGACACTACTCTTATAATTAATTAACAGCTTTATATATATATATATATTTCCATTGTTTTGTGTGTACAAAAATATATATAACTAGATTTTTTTTTTATATAACATTTTAGGACTGGTATAGAATCAAAGGTGAGACTGAGATCCACAAGAAGTTTGATGATGAGATGCGTCGTATCTTCATCGAAGTAGACATAATAAATCTCAAACATTTGAACGTAAAATATCCATTTACATGCTTTTATTTATTTATAGTAACGTTATTATTTTTATTTGGAGTGAATGATTAAAAATGTTAATTGGATAATTGAAATTTTTAGGAATTGATCAAAAAAATACGCAAAGCTATTGTGGAGGAAGATGCAGCAACCTCTTCTAAATAAAAGAATAATTAAGCTTGCTCGATCGGATAACAAAGTAAAGAAAAATATAAATTAATAGTAATTTTCGTATTATTATTCAAATCTGTTATAGAATAATTCATTATTTATGTCTCTTGCTGCAACAATGAATATATGATTTGTCATGTCATTTATCTTTCTTATAATTTGTAAGATTCTCATATATAATCAGATATGAAATATTCTTCAATAATGAATAATATGTTTACCTCTTCTACTTTTTTCGATCTCTCTCATATATATATTTATGAAACTCCAATTTTCAGATTTTTTTTAAATAACCGAAAAAGACATTGTTTTTATATTCAAAAAAATTAATATGTTTTTTTCTAGTAATATAACTCGAAATATATAAAGATATACGAAATTACTAACCATGAAAAAAACACTCATAATTATAAAAAATTCTGCAAAGGTTTTTGACTTTTTTCCTTTCTAATGACTACGTACTTTCTCTAATTAGGTATAAAAGAGAGTGGTAATTCATTATTTTTTCTATATGTATTAAAGTTTATAGAGAGGTGCATGTGTGTTATCAAAGACAACATCCTTCCCATTTATTCCAAACTTATTGAAATATTTTATGTATGCCTGAAATCATACAAAAATAATAAACGTATCATACAGTACGGTACTGTTTTACGTATCTTAATTTTGCATGTCGACCGGTAACGTATTAAACTTCACTAAAGGCCCATTACATCCTTAGTCACTTATCAGTACGATTTATTATTCACAAATTACTAACTCTTTCTAGTAATATAATATCACATAAATAACACTAAAATTGTAACACTAAAAGGGAAAAAAAGAAGAAGCTAAAATCAAAGTTTTCCAGCGTTAAAAAAAACAAAAAAAAAATAAAATCAAAGATTCATGTCCATGTTCTTCTTCACGATCACAAAAAAAAAAAAAAACATTACTCTTTGGAAAGAAATTATAAAACCAGCAGCAATATGAGGTGTCTTCAACTGCACGTGTAAATAGTGAAATTTTAATTTAGTTGTCGACAGTTTAAAGATGTGTATGTGTAATCTAATATGATGTATTTCAAAGAACATGACAAGTGTTTATATGATGATCAACGTGTATTTGTATATAGTTAGTTCTACACAAACATTGCATAATGAAAGCTTTTGAAAATTTGAGTCGGTGTTGATCCAATATAATGGATGAGAAAGAATAAATACATATACAAACTTAGTAGTAAACGTAGTAAATAAGAGTTTCCTTATCAAGAAATTTATTGTGGTCTTAATCAAAAAGCAAAATAGAAATGGTAAAATTTCAAAGACTTTTGTTACAAAGTTATTCATGTATTACAAAGAACTTGACTGTACCAAAGCTGGAGATCACTTTAGCATTCCTTAGCTCAACAAGCACTCTGTTGTGGCTGATGCCACAAAATTAAAAAGTTATACTTTAAATGTTGACCATTACCAACATACTAATCTAAACATAACGTGAATGTTTATATGTCTACTCAAATTACATTTGCAGAATAAAGGTTTTGAAAATTTGTGTCGGTGGTTTGATCTAATGGATGAAAAAGAAGAAATAAATACAAATTTAGTAGTAAACTTAGTAAATAAGAGTTTCCAAGTTGAAAAAGTTGTGGTCTTAATCAATAACCAAAAATAAAAATGGTAATATATCAAAGACTTTTGTGCATGGAAACAACATCAACTTAATGCATTTCACCCACTTGACACACACTACATCTATAATTCTCTATATAAACCAGAGGATCAAAACATTAGGAAGAACATAAAGAGAAGAAGAGCAAAGAAAAAAAAACTAGACCTAAGTATTTCATAATTCTTGTTCAGTACTACCAAACAAATCAAGAAAATGGTTCTTACAAATGCTGAGATTCTTGAGATTGTGGCTGAAATGGATCGTATCACAGAAGCAATGGAGAAAACTGCTAAACAGGCGATGGTAAAAGTTTTTCAATTTGATGATATTCTTATAGTCAATTAACAGCTTTTGTTTATATATATATCCATTGTAATTCTATATATAATTCACCTTTTTCTATAAAATAATTAGGTTTGGTTTGACAACAAAGCTATGAACGACATGTCTATAGCAAGGTTTGAGACTGAGACTCGTCGTTTATTCAAAGCAAATCTAGAAAATACTGAAAATTTGACGGTAAACTATTTATTTAGATGCTCTTAATTAAATATAACAATACATATATGTTACTATTTTCTTTGGAGTGTATAATTAAAAATGCTTATTGGATTATTAGAATTTGATCAAGAAATTAGGCAAAGGTATTTAGACGACAAAGATGCATCCTCTCCTAAATAAAGGAATAAGCAAGCTAGATGGGATGACAAAGTAAAGAAGAATACAGTAATTAGTAATTTCACAATATTTGTTGTTTACTTAAACTTTCAAATCTGTTATGAAATAGTTAATATATGGGTTTTCATGTTATTTATCTTTCTTTTCGTAATTTGTATGATTTTTATATACAATCAATAATGAAGTATTTTCTACTAATCTATAATTCTACGAAAGCATGGCGTGTTTGCAACTGTGAATTCTGAACTTTTATGTATGTATCATCGAACATTTGACGGTAAAGTCTCCATTTAAATGCTGTTAATTAAATATAACGATGTAACTAATTTATACAAACTTTATGTTAATTAAATATAGCTATGGATACTTCACTAACAGAAAAATCTAAAACTACAAAAATAATTATACAATCTTTTTCTTATATATATATAAGAATAACATGCACTTTTTATATATAATAAAACCCAAAAATAAATTCCACTAATATAAATATATATACTAACCATGGAGAAAACTCATAACTAAACAGATCTCTTCAAATGGTTTTTGACTTTTTTTCTTTTTCTAATGGGTACATACTTTCTCTAATTGGGTATAAAAGAGAGTGGTAAATTAATTTCGATGGTAAAATTTTCTCCATATATGTATAAAGTTTATGGAGAGGTGCATGTGTGCTATCAAAGACAACATCCTTCCATTTATTCCAAACTTATTGAAATATTTGATGTATGCTAAGTTAATGAATTTGATGTGCTAAAATCATACAAAAATAATAAACAATTAGTAAGAGAAAATTCAATTATGTTAATTTTGCATGTCGACCGGTAACGTATTAAACTTCACTAAAGGCACCACTGACTAGTTATCGTGCCCATTCATATATATTACAAAGAAGTGATTATTGACAAGTGTTTATATGTATTTACTTTGGTCACAATATCTATTTCGGAAAAAATCAACGTGTATGTGTATATGTTTTTAAGTACACATTACATTTGCAGAAGTAAAGCTTTTGAAAATTTGAGTTGGTGTTGAGAAAGAATAATTACATATACAAACTTAGTAGTAAATAAGAGTTTCCTAATCGAGAAAGTTATTGTGGTCTTAATCAAAAAGCGAAACAGAAATAGTAAAATATCAAAGACTTTTGTTACAAAGTTATTCATGTATTACAAAGAACTTGATAAGAGTTTATGAATAATCACATGTGTATTTGGGAAAAAGTCACAATCGAAATATCAAAGTTATACACTTAATTATATACATTTGAAAGAATCACACAAGTTTAATAGATCAAGAATTTAATATTATCGAAGACTTTCTGTGGAAATCAACACGGAGTAACATAATTTAATGCTTTTTACCTACACATGACACACACTAGAACTAATAATTCTCTATATAAACCACATAGGATCAAACAAACATTAAGAAGAGCAAAGAAAAAAAATTAGGCCTAATTAATCTTTCACTCTTGTTCAAATACTGCCAAACAAAACATATCAAGAAACAATGGTTCTTACAAATCGTCTCCATGAAGCATTATTTGTAGTATCTTTGTTCTCAAAATTTGTAGGATTCTCATATATAATCAATTAATGAAGTATCAATCTTGAATAATTAATTTATAATGTGTTTCTATCTTGTATTCTCTTTAGAATTCGACTTCCCTCTTTCTGGTTAATGAAACTCCAATTTTAAGATTTTTAACTGAACAAATTAAATATGGAGAGTAATATGAACAAATTAATTAACAAACTCCAATAATTACACATGTTTCTTTTATATGGAGAGTAATTACACATGTTTCTTTTATATGAAGAGTAATTAACACTATGTTTTGTTCCAGTAATATAACTCTATATATATATATATATATACTAACCATAAAGAAAACCCATTATTTTATCTTTGAATTTCCAATATATAATCTGTGGAGCATACAGTCTTCTAGAGACAATATACATTTTCAGTCTTCTTCAAAATGGTTTTTGACTTTTTTTCTTGTAATGGAATTTTTCTAATGACGGGTCTTATAAAAGAGAGTTACATTATTTCAATTTCGATTTGTAAAAAAACTTTAATATTTCTCTATATGTATAAAATGTATAGCTATAGAGATGCATGTGTGTTAATAATAAATTGATATGTATTAATAACAAATTGATTACAATGTTTTTCGTATAATAATATATCAAATAATTCATCGTCTCAAGAAAAGTTAATGTCCTACTAATTAATTAAAAAGTAAAATTATACATTAAAAAGGTAAATATGGTGTAAAGATAAAAACGGCTAAATGAAAGCTGGCGACGTTTGTTCTTCACAATCACTAAATTAAAAGGTTGTGGTATGCTTTGTAAAGCATGATGAGTATTCAAATGTTGAATTCTTAGTATTGTGTATTTATAGAAAGTTTAGAAACGTGTATGTGTATATGTCTACACACATTACATTTGCAGAATTAAAACTTTTGAAAATTTGAGTCGGTGGGTTGATCTAATGTATGAAAAAGAAGAAATGTACATACAAATTTAGTAATAAACTTAGTAAATAAGAGTTTCCTAGTTGAAAAAGTTGTGTTCTAAATCAAAAAGCAAAAGACTTTTGTGCATGGAAGAAACAACATCAACTTGACACACCGTACATCTATAATTCTCTATATAAACCAGAGGATCAAACATTAAGAAGAACATAAAAGAGAAGAAGAGCAAAGAAAAAACTAGACCTCAGTATTTCATCATTCTTGTTCAATACTACCAAACAAATCAAGAAAAATGGTACTTACATATGCTCATGTTCTTGAGATTAAGGCTGAAATAGTGATGGTAAGAAGTGTTTCATTTTGATGATCATTAATATTCTTATAATCAATTAACATCTTTATATATCTTTCCATTGTTCTATATATAACTAACTAGACTTTTTTTTGTATAAAATAATTAGATTTGGTATGAAAACAAAGCTATCAACGACATGTTCAATAAAAGTATAGCAATGTTTGGTCCTCCAGCAGGTGAGACTGAGACACTCAAGAAGTTTGATGATGAGATGCGCCGTATAATCGAAGCAAAAATAGAAAATGTTGAAGATGTGCAGGTAAAATATCAATTTAGATGCTATTATTTTCTTTTTGAGTGAATTGAATGATTAAAAATGCTAATTGGATTATTGAAAAAATTAGGGTTTGCTCCAGAAATTAGTTAAACTTATTGAGGACGAAGAGGCATCCTCTTCTAAATAAAGGAATAAGCAAGCTCCATGGGATGACAAAGTAAAGAAGAATAATTAGTAGTAATTTGTTGTTTACCTAAACTTTCAAATATGTTATGAAATAATTAAGATATATATGGGTTTTCATGTTATTTATCTATGTTTTCGTAATTTGTATGATTTTAATATACAGTCAATAATGAAGTATTTTCTACTAATCTAAAGCATGGCTTGTTTTCAAATGTGAATTCTGAGTTTTTATGACTTCTACGGACATTAACATTTTCAGAGAAGTTTTGAGTCGGCGTTGATTCAATGGATGAGAAAGGAGAAATACATATATAAACTTAGTAGTAAACTTAGTAAGAGTTTCCTAATCGAAAAAAGTTATTGTGGCCTTAATTAAAAAGCAATATATAAATGGTAATATAACGAAAACTTTTGTGCATGGAAGAAACAACATTTTATCAACACGGACTACATAAAATTAATGCATTACACCTATGCTTTCTTTATACACTGATGAATACACATATTAAAAATGAACAAAGGAGCGAAGAGCAAAGAAAAATTAGGTCTAAATCTGTCGTCACTCTTGTTCAAATACTACCAAACAAAACATATCAAGAAAATGGTTCTTGAGCTTGAGGCTGAAATGGGTTGTATCAAAGAAGCAATAACAAAAACTGAAAAAAGAGGAGAAGGTAAAATATCAAAGACTTTTGTTACAAAGTTATTCATGTATTACAAAGAACTAGTATAACCCATTTACCATAAATCCCATGATAAGTGTTTATGAATAATCACAATGTGTATTCAATTTTTATCATAATGTGTATTACAAAGTTATTTATGAATAATCACAATGTGTATTCAATTACCATGAATCCCATGATAAGTGTTTATGAATAAATCACAATGTGTATTTGGGAAAAAGTTACAATCGAAATAATTGTTACAGCCTATATATTGGTTTTCTGTTTGATTCGAATACCAAATCAAAATTATACACTTAATTTTTTACCTATGTACATGAATGACTGTAACCAATTTCTTCCTAACATGAACCAGAGCTAGAGATCTATTAGCTCAACAAGCACAAAATGGAACCAGAACTAATCCCACAAAAGTAAAAGTTGTGACCATTAACCACGAAAGAAATTTCAATAGATTTATTTATTTTAAAATGGTGTAGAACAATAATATGAAATTTCTTCAAAATACTTTTCTCTTTTGCTTTAGTGCTCTAGTGACACGGTAAAATATTAAAATCCAGTATGCATGACACCACTGACTAATTTAATGCCATTACGTATATTATTAGATTCGGTACGTTGCAAATTATTAGATATAATGTTTTTTCGAATAATAATATATATCAAATAAACAACATACATATTCATCGTTTTCAAGAAAAATTAATGTCCTAGTAATTAAAAAGAAAATTATACATTAAAAGATAAATATGAAAGCTGGGCGATGTGTATATTTAATCACATAAGGTTATGATTTTTTTTGTGAAGCATATGGCGTGTATATTCAAATGTGAAATTATGAGTATTATGTATTTACGGAAAATTTAGAAACGTGTATGTGTATATGACAACGCACATTACATTTGTAGAAGTAAAGCTTTTGAGAATTTGAGTCGGTGGGTTGATCTAATGGATAGAAAAAAGAAGTAACATAATAGGTACAAAATTAGAAGTAAACTTAGGAAATAAGAGATTCCTAGTTGAAAAAGTTGTGGTCTAAATCAAAAAGCAAAAATGAAAATGGTAAATATCGAAATACATCAGTGGAAGAACAACATCAACACGGAATACATAAGCACCCACTTGACACACACTACATCTATAATTCTCTATATAAACTAGAGGATCAAAACATTATGAAGAACATAAAGAGAAGAAGAGCAAAAAAAAAAAACTAGACCTAAGTATTTCATAATTCTTGTAAAAAAAATGGTTCTTACAAATGCTGAGATTCTTGAGATTGTGGATGAAATGGTTATTATCACAGAAGCAATGCAAAAAAATGCTAAAAAGGAGATGGTAAAAGTGTTTCATTGTGATGATATTCTTATAATCAATTAACAGCTTTTGTATATATGTCCATTGTTCTATACAGAATTCACTTTTTTGATGATTTTTTTTTTCTATAAAATAATTAGGATTGGTGTGAAAACAAAGCTACGAACGACATGTTTAGAGCAAAGTTTGGACCTCCAGAAGATGAGGCTGAGACTCTCAGGAAGTTAGACGATGAGATGCATCGTATAATCGAAGCAAACATAGAAAATATTGGAAATTTGACGGTAAACTATTTATCTTGATGCTCTTAATTAAATATAACAAGACATATATGTTATTATTTTCTTATGGAGTGAATAATTAAAAATGCTTAATTGGATTATTAGAATTTGATCAAGAAATTAAGCAACGGTTATGAGGACGACAAAGATGCATCCTCTTCTAAATAAAGGAATAAGCAAGCTAGATCGGATGACAAAGTAAAGAAGAATAATTAGTAGTAATTTCACAATATTTGTTGTTTACTTAAACTTTCAAATCTGTTATGAAATAATTAATATATGGGTTTTTATGTTATTTATCTTTCTTTTCGTAATTTGTATGATTTTAAGATACAAACAATAATGAAGTATTTTCTACTAATCTAGAGCATGGTGTGTTTTCGAATGTGAATTCTGATTTTTTATGTATTTATAGAAAGTTTAGAAACGTGTATGTGTATAAGTTCTACGCACATTAATATTTTCAGAACTCAAGCTTTTGAAAATTTGAGTTGGTGTTGATTCAATGGATGAGAAAGAAGAAATACATATAGGAACCTAGTAGTAAGCTTATTGTGGTCTCGATTAAAAAGCAAAAATAAAAATGGTAATATAACGAAGACTTTGTACATGGATGAAACAACTTCTATGCTCTCTATATGAACTGACGAACGATCCAACATATTAAAAAGGAACAACGGAGCGACGAGCAAAGAAAAATTAGGTCTAAATATTTCATCACTCTTGTTCAAAAAAAACATTTCAAGAAAATGGTTCTTGAGCTTGACTGCTTGAGGCTTAAATGGGTCGTATCAACCAGCATGCAGCAATTTTAAAGACTAAGTACGTATTGACAAGTGTATTTGCGAGAAAATCAACGTGTTTGTGTATATGTTTCTACGCACATTATATTTTCAGAATTAAAGCTCTTGAAAATTTGATCCAATATATTGTATGATAAAGAATAAATACATATACAAACTTAGTAGTAAATACAGTATGGTGTAAAGAAAACGTGTACGTGTATATGTCTACGCAAATTACATTTTTGAATAAAGCTTTTGATAATTTGAGTCGGTGGGTTGGATCTAATGGATGAACACGACGAAATAACTGTTACAACCTACATATTGGTTCTTTTTGATTCGGATACCAAATCAAAGTTATACACTTTAATTATATACATTTGTGTTTTTGTAAACGTTGATATGACAAAAATGATTTGTAAGAACCACACAATTTAATATATCAAGACTTTGTGTGGAAGAACAACATCAACACTGAATAACATAACTTAATGCATTTGACCTACACATGACACACACTACAACTAACAATTCTCTATATAAACCACAGAGGATCAAACAAACATTAAGAAGAGCAAAGAAAACAAAACATTAAGCCAAATTAGTCTTTCACTCTTGTTCAAATACTACCAAACAAAACATATCAAGAAACAATGGTTCTTACAGATTCTGAGCTTCTTGAGCTTCAGGCTGAAATAGATCGTCTCCATGAAGCATTGGCAAAATACGAAAAACAGGAGAAGGTGAAAGTCTTTTTCATTTTGATATATATATTTCCATTGTTTTGTGTGTACGAAATATATATAATCAGATTTTGTTTTGCATATAAAATAATTAGGATTGGGAAAGCGATGAGACTGAGCATAGCGAGGAGCTTCTAGCTGAGATGCTTAGTATCAAAGTAGCAAAATCAATAATTGAAGAACATTTGACGGTAATATATATATATATATATGTGTGTGTGTGTGTGTTTCTTTTGGAGTTATTAATTGGATTATTGAAATTTATTAGGAATTGAAGAAGATAAAATGCAAAGCTATTGCGGAGGTCGCGATGCATCATCCTCTTCTAAAGAAAGAAACAAATTAATTAGTAGTAATTTTCATATTATTGTCGTTTATTATCAACCTTAAAAAAAAAACTTTGAAATAATTTAGTTTAGGTCTTATTGGAAAAATGAATATGTGGAGTATCTTTGTTCTCAAAATTTGTAGGATTCTCATATATAATCAATTAATGAAGTATTAATCTTGAATAATTTATAATGTGTTTCTCTCTTCTATTCTGTTTCGAATTCGACTTCCCTCTTTCAGGTTAATGAAATACACATAATGAAATACACATAATGGTCCAATATACAATCTGTGGAGCATAAAGTAATCTAAGACCATATACATTTTCAATTGTCTTCAAATGGTTTTTGACTTCTTTTTTTTTGTAATGACTTTTTCTAAGTAAGGGTCTTATAAAAGAGAGTTACATTATTTCAGTTTCAATTTGTATAACAAATTTAATATTTCTCTGTATGTATAAAATTTATAGCTATAGAGATGCATGTGTGTTAAATTTCTACACATCAATTGACTAAAGTTTATAGCTAGAATCATACAAATAACTAACTTTTTCTATTGATAAAATTATCAATTAAAATTAGTTTTACATACTTGACACAATACATTACATATAATTATATATACACACATATGTATATATATATATACTGGTGTGTAAAATACTACTTTGATTTTGTAAATTATATAGGATTTGACGAATAAGAGTATGCAAAAAAAAAAAAAAAAAAATCTAAATACGAATGTGACAAAATATATTACTTTTAATCTTGACCATTACCAACATACTAAATTAAACACATCTAAACTATATATATATATAATCAAGAAAGTGAGTTGACCATGAAATGATAGAAGTTTAACTTATATTGAGAACAAATATTGAAACAAATTCATAGATTTATTTATTTTAAAATGGTGGAGATAATATATAATCTGTGGAACCCAAATTAACCTAGAAAAATATTTTGATAGTTTGTTTCTATCTACCATTATAATCTTGTCCATATGCATGTTCCGTGACATGGTAACGTATTAAAATCCAGTATGCATGTCACCACTGACTAGTTACATTCTTACTTTCGATCGATACGTTGCAAATTTGATATTTATTATTAACAAATTAATTAATGTTATTCATATAATAATATATCAAATAAATAACACCTTCATCGTTTCAAGAAAAATTAATGTCCTACTAATTAAAAAGATAATTATAGTACATTAAAAGGTAAATATGGTGTAAAGATAAAAACAGCTAAATGAAAGCTGGAGACGTTTGTTCTTCACAATCACTAAATTAAAAGTTATGAGTATTCTGTATTAATAGAAAGTTTAAGAAACGTGCACATGTATATGTCTACGTACGTACATTACATTTGCAGAATTAAAGCTTATGAAAATTTGAGTCGGTGGTTTGATCTAATGGATGAAAAAAGAAGAATATACATACAAACTTAGTAGTAAACTTAGTAATTAAGAGTTTCCTAATTGAAAAAGTTAAGGTCTTAATTGAATATATCGAAGACTTCGTATGTGGAAGATGAACAACATCAACACGGAATACATAACTTAATGCATTTCACCCACTTGACACACACAACATCTATAATAATTCTCTATATAAACCAGAAGAAGATCAAACATTAAGAAGAACATAAAAGAGAAGAAGAACAAAGAAAAAAACTAGACCTAAGTATTTCATAATTCTTGTTCAATACTACCAAACAAAATCAAGAAAATGGATCTTAGAGATGCTCAGATTCTTGAGATTGAGGCTGAAATTGGTCGTCTCGGAGAAGCAATGGCGAAAAATGATGAACAGGAGATGGTAAGAAGTGTTTCATTTTGATGATATTCTTATAATTAATCAATTAGCATCTTTATATAGTATAATTAACTATATTAATTTTTTGTATAAAATAATTAGGAATGGTATAAAAACAAAGCTATCAACGACAAGTTCCATAAAATAATAGCAAGGTTTGGTCCTCCAGCAGGTGAGGCTGAAACTCTCAAGAAGTTTGACGAGGAGATGAACCGTATAATCAAAGCAAAAATAGAAAATGTTGAAAATTTGCAGGTAAAATATCAATTTAGATGCTCTTAATTAAATATAACAATACAATTATGTTATTATATTTTTTTCGAGTGAATTGAATAATTAAAAATACTAATTGGATTATTGAAAATTTAGGGTTTGATCAAGAAATTAGGCAAAGTTATTGAGGATCAGGAAGAGGCATCCTCCTCTTCTAAATAAAAGATAAGCAAGCTCGCTCGGTCGATCAGATGAAAAAGTAAAGAAGAATAATTTGTAATTTCACAATATATATTTGTTGTTTACTTAAACTTTCAAATCGGTTATGGAATAATTAATATATGGATTTTCATGTTATTTATCTTTTTTTCGAAATTTGTATGATTCTAATATACAATCAATAATGATAGTATTTTCTACTAATTTATATTAATTCTACTAAAGCATGGCGTGTTTGAAAATGTGACTTCTGAATTCTTATGTAGTTCTAGAAAGTTTAATATATGTGTATATAATTTACGCACATTGACATTTTCAGAATTAAAGCTTATGAAAAATTGAGTCGGTCTTGATGTAATGGATGAGAAAGAAGAAATACATATACAAACTGTAAATAAGAGTTTTGTTATCGAAAAAGTTATTGTGGTCTTAATCAAAGAGCAAAATATAAATGGTAATATAACGAAGACTTTTGTGCATGCATGGAAGAAACAACATGTAATACTTAGTTATATTAAAAAGGAAGAAAAGAGCGAAGAGCAAAGAAATTAGTTCTAAATCTTTCATCACTATTTGTTCAAATACTCCGTATAAGAGTAAGAAACAAATTATATAAAACCTATATCTTAGTTACAATTAAAAATATAATAAAAATTAACATAATATAAGTAGTAAGAAAATGAAAAAAATGGGAAACCCCATTAAATACTATGTATCCAATTTGTTAAATAACTTTTTCAATTTTTTATTTTTTATTGATTAATAGTCATTCTTAGTGATTTTTGTTTTGGACACATGTCAAAATCTTGTTGAGAACACACATATATGATTTTGCTAATTTTCCTTTTAGATTTAGGAAAAGGGGAAATAAGATATATAACTTTTTTTTATGATGAACAAAATTTTTATATAGAACAAAGAAATTTATTTTTGGCAAATGTCAACATATGATTAATATACTTGACACATGTCACGATTTTGTATATGGCTAATTTCAAAAACCAAGTTTTATATAAGATTTAGTAGTAAACTTAGTAAATAAGAGTTTCCTAATTGAAAAGATTTTGGTCTTAATCAAAAAGTAAAAATAAGAATGGTAATATATCAAAGAATTAATGCATTTCACCTACTCAACACACCACACAACATCAAATAGTTCTCTATATAAAATCAGAACAGTGAGAAGAACATAAAGAGAAGAAGAGCAAAGAAAAACAATTAGGCCAAATTAGTCTTTCATCACGGTCAATCAAAACATATCAAGAAATGGTTCTTACTGATGCTGAGCTTCTTGAGCTTGAGGCTGAAATGGATCGTCTTCATGAAGCATTAGAGAAACATGAAAAACAGGAGAAGGTGAAAAGTGATTCATATTGATGATACTCTTATATATATTTCCATTGTTTTGTGTGTACAAAATATCTATAATCAGATTTTTATTTTATACAAAATAATTAGGATTGGGAAAGAAAAGCAGATGGGACTGAGCATAGCGAGGAGCTTCTAGCTGAGATGCGTAGTATCAAAGAAGCAAAATCAGTAATTGAAGAACATTTGACGGTAATATATATATATATATATATATATATATATATATATATTTTGGACAAACGGTAATATATATATATATATAAAGATTATTATAAGATTGCAAGTAATTTATTCATAAGCAAAATCAGTAATTGAAGAGCATTTGAAGGTAATCTTAATTATTTATAAGATTGCAAGTAATTTATGCATATTATATGTTATTGTTATTTTCTTTTGGTGTGAATAATTAAATATGCTAATTGGATTATTGAAAATTTTTAGGTGTTGATGAAGAAAATACGCAAAGCTATTGAGGAGGAAGATGCGTCGACGTCCTCTTCTAAATAAAGGAATAAAGCTCGATATGATGAAAATAATTAATATATGGGTTGTCATATCATTTTTCTTTCTTTTTGAAATTTGTAGGATTCTCATATATAATCAATAATTAAGTATTAATATTGAATAATTTATAATTTATAATTTATAATGTATTCTCTTCACATTTCCCTCTTTCATGTTAATGAAACTCCAATTTTCAGATTTTTTTTTCTTTCTAATGTACTTTCTCTAAGGTATTACATATATATTTCGATGAGTAAAACCCAAAAGTTTATATAGAAGTGCATGTGTGTCGATATACGCATAATTTAATTTCAACCAACTTATTTAAATATTTTATGTATGCTAAGTTAATTTCATTTGCTAGAAATAAGAATCATACAAACATAATAAACAATTAGTAAGTAGTTAATGTTAGGGCAAGAGAAAATCAATTCTGTCCAGACTGTTACGTGTATGTTTTAAACTTACTCAGTACGATGCAATTTGCTTATAAAGAATCTATTCTCAAACTAAAATTTCTCAAAAGTAATGCATTACACTTATGCTCTCCATATAAACTGACGAGTGACGAACGATCTAATGTATTAAAGAGAATATGCACTAGATAGCCAAATTCTTGGCATAAATTAAAAAACTAGCCATATGTACATAGCATTTTTTTTCTTCGGTTAGAATTACATTTATAGACCAAGTTCTTATTTCCTTGTTCTTTCTCCTTTTGTTTATACCCTATATTAAAAAGAACAAAAATAGCGAAGAGCAAATAAAATTAGTTATACTACTTGTTTTATGAAATTTCATCTTAAGGCATATGAGTTAGAAACAAATTATATAAAACCTATATCTTAGTTAGAATTAAAAATATAATAAAAATTAACATAATATAAGTAGTATGAAAATGAAAACAATGGAAACAAACATTAACTACTATGTATCCAATTTGTTAAATAGCCTTTTTAATTATTTCTTTTTTTATTGATTAATATTCATTTGTAGTGATTTTTTTTTAGATACATGTCAAAATCTAATTGGGAACACACATATATGATTTTGCCAATTTCCCTTTCTGAATTAGGAAAAGGAAAAAAAAAAGATATTTATCTTTTTTTGGAGACGGAACAAAAGTTTGATACAGGAAACAAATTTTTTTTTTGCCACATGTCAAAATATGATTAATATACTTGACATATTTCACTATTTTGTTAATGGATAACTTCAAAAACAAAGTTTTATATAATAAGATTTAGTAGTAAGCTTAGTAAATAAGAGTTTCCAAGTTAAAAAGATTTTGTTACTAATCAAAAAGCAAAAATAAAATGGTAATATATAAAAGACTTAATGCATTTCACCTATACTTAACACATACACCACATCAATAATACTCTATATAAACCATGGGATTAAACCATTAAGAAGAACATAAAGAGAAGAAGAGCAAAGAAAACAAAATTACGACTACCAAACAAAACATATCAACAAAATGGTTCTTACAGATGCTGAGCTTCTTGAGCTTGAGGCTGAAATGGATCGTCTCCATGAAGCATTAGCAAAACATGAAAAACAGGAGAAGGTGAAAGTGTTTACATTTTTATGATACTCTTATATATATACTTCCATTGTTTTGTGTGTACAAAATATATATACATAATCAGATTTTTTATATATATAAAATAATTAGGATTGGGAAAGAAAAGCATTTAACAACCTGGTCAAAACTTATGGAAGTTCTAATGAGAAAAGAGATGGGACTGAGCATAGCAAGGAGCTTCAAGCTGAGATGCGTGAAATCAAAGAAGCAAAATCAGAAATTGAAGAACATTTGGCGGTAAAATATAGTATATATTTCCATTTAAATGCTCTTAAATATTTATAAGATTGCAACTAATTTATGCATATTATATGCTATTATTATTTTCTTAATTTTGGTGGATAGTTAAATATGCTAATTGGATTATTGAAAATTTTTAGGATTTGATGAAGAAAATACGCAAAGCTATTGAGGAGGAAGATGCTTCCTCTTCTAAGTAAAGGAATAAGTAGTAATTTCACAAGTTATGGAATAATTAATATATGGTTTTTCATGTCAATTATCTTTCTTTTTGAAATTTGTAGGATTTCTCATATATGATCAATGATGAAGTATTAATATTGAATAAGTTATAATGTATTTCTCTCTTTTATTCTCTATCGATTTCCCTTTTTCATATTGCCAATTTTCAGATTTATTTATTTTTACCCTACTTTAATTCTCTAAGGTCGTACATGTTTCGATGTGTAAAACTTAACATTTCTCTGTAAGTAGAATTAAAGTTTATATACACATATCAAAGACAAAATCCTTCTATATTAAATTTCTTCCAAAATTATTTAACTATTTTATGTTTTTTTTTTTGACAAACGAGTTGTTTCCATTAATCATTCGAAAATACATCCCACGAAAAAAAAATCATTCGAAAACACAGTTCATACAAGCCATAGGAAAAGGGTAATGAAGCTTAACACAAAGTAAAAACAACATAACAAGGGATAGGACATACTCTACACAAAGGTAGTTAAAGTAGTTTAACAAAAGATCCATGTCGCATTGTCGAGAATTCATCCATGTATGAAGCGCTGGACGAAATAATGGTCACGGTCAATAGATTAAGTGATGTTAAATAGGGTTCCATGGCCGAGATTCTCGCTGGCACGACAAGAGATGGACTGATCTGCTCATCAGGAAGGAGGAGAGTGGTTGGATGGGGTTTGCAAAGGTTTGACCGGTAACCACAAATCCAAGAGGTCAGGGTCATCTTGACAAGCTTTTAGGTGTGGGAACAATCTTCTTAAAGTAAATGATTTGCACTTGAATGGATTCTGTAAACAAGGAAGATGAAGAAAGAAGGTTGAGAAAGCTTTGGTTCATAATGCCAAGTTCCATACAGCTTTCGATTTCACGAGAAATATCCCTAGGTGGTTCTAATAACAGTGTTCTTAAAAAAGTCTTGTACCAAACTTTTGTAAATTAATTTCATGTGCAATTAGTACATATTTATTGTTAGGGCAAGAGAAAATCAATTATGTCCAAACTGTTACATGTATGTTTTAAACTTAGTCAGTACGATGCAATTTACTTATAAGTTTCTATTCAAAAATTAAAATTTCTCAAATTCAGGTTTCACAAAAATTGTACCATTAACAAGGAGGGAAAAAAAAACTTAGCAAAGATTGTCCATGTTCTTCTTCACGATCACAATATAATTACATGCCTACACACACAAAAATTAACTTTAGGAAAAAAATTATAAAACCAGCAGCAATACATATCTCAGCTAAATTTCGAAATCTTTTTGATTCGGATACGTCGTAAATTTGCAATTTATTATTAACAACATTTTTTCTTTTTCGAATAGTAATATGTAATATATATATAACATATTCTAAGTTTCAAGAAAATACATTAGAAGGTAAATATGGGCTGTCAACTAGTGCTGTTATAAAGCATATACCGTGTTTTCAAATCTGTATATTATGAAAATTTTCAAAAGAAAAAATTATATAACATATGAAATTTCAACTAAGTAAGAAGGTAATTATGGTTTGTAAAGCATTCATGTTTTCAAATGTAAATTCTCTTAATAATTATGTATTTATAGAAAGTTTAGAAAGATGTATGTTTACATGTCTACTCAAATTACATTTGCAGAATAAAGATTTTGAAAATTTGAGTCGGTGGGTTGATTCAATGGATGAAAAACGAAGAAATATATAGAAATTTAGTAGTAAACTTAATTAGTAGAGTAAACTTAGTAAATAAGAGTTTCCTAATTGAAAAAGTTGTGGTCTTATTCAAAAAGCAAAAATAAAAATGGTAATATATCAAAGACTTTTGTACATGGAAACAACATCAACACGGAATACATAACTTAATGCATTTCACCCACTTGACACACACTGCATCTATAATTCTCTATATAAACCAGAGGATCAAACATTAAGAAGAACATAAAAGAGAAGAAGAGCAAAGAAAAAAACTAAGTATATAATCATTCTTGTTCAATACTACCAAACAAATCAAGAAAAATGGTTCTTACAGATGCTCAGATTCTTGAGCTTAAGGCTGACATGGGTCGTATCGAAGAAGTAATAACGAAACCTGAAAATAAGGATAAGGTAAAAGTGTTTCATTTTGATGATACTCTTATAATCAATTAACAACTTTATATGTATATTTCCATTGTTACCTTCTTTATATAATTCACTAGACTTTTTTTGTATAAAATATTTAGGATTGGCGTGAAAACAAAGAAGTCAACGACATTGTCACTGAAATTATTGCAAGGTTTGGTTCTGTAGAGAAAGAGGCTGCGATTCTCACGAAGTTTAAGGATGAGATAGATCGTGTAAACGAAGGAAAAACAGACGATGTTGAACTTTTGTCGGTAAAATATATCAATCTAAATGCTCTAAAATTACATATAACAATACATATATGTTATTAATTTCTTTTGGAGTGAATAATTAAAATTGCTAATTGGATTATTGAATTTTTTTAGGATTTGAGCCAGAGAATGCACAAAGCTTTTGAGGAGATAAAGGCTTCCTCTTCTAAATAAAGGAATAAGCAAGCTCCATGGGATGACAAAGTACTAAAGAAGAACAATTAGTAGTAATTTCACAATATTTTTCGTTATTAATATATGTTCATCTATCTTTCCTTTCGTGATTTGTATGATTCTAATATACAATCAATAATAATGAAGTATTTTCTACTAATTTAGATAAAAAAGACATAACTACACATCTTTCTTTTATATAAATAAAGAGTAACATGCACTTTGATATATTAAATAAAAACTAATATGTTTTTCCAGTAAGATAACTCGAGATATATATATACTAACCATGAAAACACATAATTAAGGATTATGTTTTTTTTTTTACTTTTTTTTTTCTTTTTCTAATGGGTACTTTCTCTAATTAGGTATAAAATAGTGGTATTTCAATTTTGATGAGTAAAACTCTGTATTTAGAAAGTTTATAGAGAGATAATGCATGGGTCAATTAGGATTGGGAAATTAAAGTGATCAATAGCTTGATCAGAGTGTCAGGAGGTTTTATAATGAAGAAAGAGACTCATAAGGAGCTTCTAGCTGAGCTTCACAGTATCAAAGAAGCCAAAACAGTCAATGAAGAACATTTGAAGGTAAAGTATCCATTTAAATGTTCTTAATTATAATTATAACAATGTAAACAATTTATACATAAGTTAACTATTATTTTCTTTTGGAGTGAATAATAAAAAATGCTAATAGGATTATTGAATTTTTAGGATTTGATCAAGAAAATACGCAAAGCTATCGTGGAGGAATATGGATTACCCTCTTCTACATAAAGGAAAAAAGCAAGCTCGATCATATGAAAAAGTAAAGAGAATTGAATTAATTAGTAGTAATTTTCATTTTATTGTCGTTTATTTTCAACCTTAAAAATCTTTTAAGGAATAATTAAATTTAGGTTTTATTGGAAAAATGAATATGTTGTTTGACATGTCATTTTATCTTTGTTTTCTAAATTTTTAAAATTCTCTATATAATCTTGAATAATATACGATGTGTTTTTCTCTTCTATTCTTTTTCGATTTCCCTCTTTCATGTAGATGAAACTCCAATTTTCAGATTTTTTTTAACTGAAAAAATTAAATACACATCTTTCTTTTATATGAATTAAGAGTAATTAATTAACAATTTGTGGTATTAAATAAAAAGTTATACTATGTTTTCCTAGTAATATAACTCGAGGTATATATAAAGTTAGCAAAGGAAGTTGAACTAAAGATGAAAATTCATTAGCAAAGGAACTTTTGGATGAATTGTAGCAAAAAATACCTCAAAATATAGTATAACTTTTTATTTAACGAATCCAATGAATCAAATGAATCCTTTGCTAATGAATAAAATGTTAAATAAAATGTTCCTTTGCTAATGAGTTGTAGCAAAAAATACCTCAAAATGAAAATGAATTGTAGCAAGCTGGATTCATTATATTCCAACTCCTGGTTAATAGAATATTCAAACATACATGAAACACGTACGATATACAAAGGATCGAGGTTGACCACGTACGATATACATGTGTGATTTATTAATAGAATAACTAGGTTCGGATCCGCGCTGTAGCACGGAGGAAATAATTACAAATATATAACTTTTAACGGATTATAATATGTTATATTTTAATTTTATTGCAATGCAGTCGATTACGGTGAATCATATATTTGTGTAATAAATTTAAATAAAATAATAAACGAAAAAGCTAGTAAATAATAATACATTGAGTTTTGATACAATTAAAAAAACAGTAAAAATTTAACAGCACGAAAGAATATTTATCGATAAATTATTCAATTTGACCATTTTTGTAGTAGAAGTAGGAATATATGTAAAAATTACATATTTACAATATATTTTTTTGAAAGACCAACCTGTAACAAAATTTATTTTTTTAAAAACATTATTCATAACTCGCTTTACCATTATAATTGTCATTTTAACAAACTACCCGCAAACTATCGAAAAATTACATAGTTTGATATATAATATATTTTATCGATAAAAATTATGTCCCTAAAATTACATCTATGTCTCCAAAAAAATATTTTTAGTATTTTAAATTCTAATTTTTAATATATTTGAACTTTTTAATTATAGTATTTTGAAATGTTTAAAACTTTTAAATATGCTCATGTAACAATGGTTTTAATATTGGTCATATTTATACTGATTTTAAATCATTGTCCAAAATATTTAACCGAGTGTGTTGAGTATTATATTTCCGTTTTGAAAAATTCAAATTGCAACATATGCAAAAAAAAATTAAATTTTTATTAATTATTTTTATTATATAGTATAATATCATAGGTTAAAAATAATATCAAATAAAAGTTGAAGAAAAATAATAATTGATTAGTTAGAGATTTATTAGGAAATCTTTAAATTAGTTATGGAAATAATATAATTTTAAAATTAGATATGGAAAGTATCCGATGTATGTATCCAAACCCAATTTAATATCCAATTTTGAGGTATCCAATTGTTAAAATCGGATTAATTTTTTAATTTTGATCCGACCCATATTCTATTTTGTACTTATCTTTTACTAATATAGGGATTAAAGGCTATCTAACTCTGAGAGTCTTTAGCATTTAATACTTATGAAAAAGTATTATGAAAAAGTACTTTCTAGATTTTCGTTATCTAAGATTTAGCATGTAATTAGTAAATTTGGAATTATTGGTTCGCTTTAACATTTCTTCTTGACCATATTTTTGTATTAAAAAATGTTTGAGTTTTGAATCATGTTGGAGTTAACACTATGTTTTCTAAAGAAATAGCGTTGATAAAAACCAAAAATTAAACAAAATCTAATTCCAATGAAATTGTTAAATTGTACATATAAAATAGCATTATAGATCATCAAATTCTGTCAACTGTAAAGAACGACTAAATGATTTCACAAAGTTGTTTTATACCATCTTGTACCAATCATCAAACCGAAACGGCTACACATTTAGAGAATAAATATGACCCGGGGATCTCATGCACAATATTAAGCCACTCCGTTTTACCCCAAATCTCATCTTTATGGCGCTTCTCTAACGCAATTTTAGCGCACCAAACATTAGATTTCCTGTTTTCACTATCTTTCTCAGGAACATGCGTCCATATAGCTACAAGTTTCCCACCACTGTTGTGGATTTGTTTTTCACCTGAACAAAGTCTTTCCAAACCCTTGATCTTTCTCCACACTCTACCCTCAGAGTCATACCACTTATATGCCCTAGATAAATGTACATTACATTATCTATCACACACGAATATAACAACTCTATCCGACTTGATTTCTCTCTTACAATTTTCCATGAACCATCTTTGGGATCATAAGTGTAGTCATTGTCATATGACGTTACGTAAAGCTTTCCTATAAAAGCATCAAGGTTAACATAAATACTTTTAATGCAAAGCTCATGACCCGCACCAGGACTCGGCAAGGCTCTCCAAGTCTGAGTCTTTATGTCCAATACCTCAAACCAATTGTCAACATCGCAACCTCCCATCACGTATATTTCCTGGTTGATGAGAACCGCATGTTGAAGTATTCGAGCTACCGTCATGTTAGGCCCGTCACGCCATGTGTTACTTCGACAATCAAGGATCCGAACTGAGGAAGTTAGCTCATCCCATCCACCAATTACGTAGATATCGGAACCAACTGCTACGGTTGATCTATTTGGTAAACGTAAAGGATGGGGATAGCAAGGTATAGGAATCAAGGAATAGTCATTCAAAATCTCACCATCACATGTTTCTTGAGGTTTCAACGAAAGAGTGAACCATTGGAGAGATGTATCCTTACAACACGATCGTACGTGAAAATAAAGACATGGTTCGGTGGTTCCAAGGTTGAAACGTGTCGTGTAGAGTTGGGGAGAAGAGATGAGAGTGTGGAACCTCTTGCATACGAGAGAGAGATTAGGGTAATCCCATCTCGGGACACGAGCAAGTATCTGCTCCACGATTTCGTCTGGGAGTGATAATAAGGACACTAATGGCTGAGAACTCAAACTCTTCTTGTCACTCTGCGGTGGTTGTTCAACTTCGGAGGTCATGCTCGAGTCGGCAGACATCGTAGAAACAAGCGGTGGTGGAGATGAAAGATGATAAATTAGAGCTATATATATAAGAATTGACTTATATATATACCATTGATTTAAGAAAAGTACATATCATCTGAAACGGGAAATATATATATAAGTTTTAAATTTTAACCCCAAAAAGTGATATATATGATGGAGATTGATTATTCTTATTATTCGAGATTTCTTTCTTATTTTAAATGATATAGCTCTAAAGAGTTCTTTTTCTAAGGAAATAAGGGTTATTTATAACTTATAACTATTGGATTAAAATATCTACAAATCTTTAAACACAAAGGATATTTTACAAAATAAGCCAAAAAACTTAAAGCACAAGTAAAACCTCTATAAACTAATAATGTTGGGAACATCATATTCTTTTAATTTATAATGTTATTAGTTTATCTATATATTATTTTATAGTAAAAAAAATAATAGTTCTTAAATTATAAAGCTGTTTTTCTTAATTGTTATAAATTTTAGAAAATATGAATTGAAACAAGTTCATATAGATAAACTTATTGTTTTAGATGTTAAACGGATAAGAGGATTTTTTATTTATGAAATAATGTAAAATTTTATTCAAGAAAAGTAACGTTTTTGCAGCCAGTGCAACAGAAATTTAAAACATGATCGCTAAAAAACACAATTTAATTCTTAAAATCTACCTCAAACCAAATTGGTAGACCTTTGTCATAACGTATATCTCACGTAAGCCATATTGATGAGAACTGAATAAGGATATTAGCCTATATATGCCTGTATTATATATGTAATTAGTGTATATGTGGTGCATGTAGAGTGTAGCTAGCCAATTAAGCCCCAACATTGGGTAAAACCTTTGTGAACTCGCACTATCCAAACTCATGTTAATTAAAGAACAACATAACCCTTAAATTCTTAATATGAGTATATGACTTTAAAGGATCATCAAAGCAAAACGACTAAACAAGTTAATCAGTAATATGACTTTAAGTCTTAAATTCTTTCCAAACCCTTGATCTCTATCCACTCTCTACCCTCAAATTAAAGTCCCAACAAGTTTATTACATCTTCCATTCACAGACGAATCGAGTATCTGTTGGAAACGTGATTCCTCTCACACAACTTTTCATGTACCATCTTTGGTTCATAGGTGATAGTCATTTGTATTTGCCGTTACATACTTACATAATACTTTCTTTCCAAAGCATAATACTCGTGTGATTCATGATCAGCACCAAGACTCGGCAAGGCTTTTCAAGTCGTGAGTCTTTATTTCGAATACCTCTAAGTCTCTAACCTAACCAATTGCTTGACTCATTGATCTTGGGAAAGTTCTTACATTATTTTTGTTATTTAATATGTATTTTTGGAATTATTCGTTTGGTTTCAAATCTTCTAAGACCATGAATTGTACTAAACAAAATTGTTATTTAATGTGTATGTATCTTTTCATAGATGTTTCTCTTCGTATTTAATTTGGTTCCTATAATCTTTAAAATATATATAACTCCAATGTTAATCATTGTTAAACTTTTACATATGAAATAGCATTATAAATCCTCAAACATTTAACTTTCATGAAAGACCATAAAAACGACTACATCTTTAGTTCTTTATGAGAAATGAGTAAAATGACATGGGAATCTCCAGAACAGTATTACGCCACTCCGTCTTACCCCAAATCTCATCTTTATGGCGCTTTTCTAACGCAATCTTAGCGCACCAAATTTTAGGATTCGGGTTTTCGCTATGTTTCTTAGGCCACTGCCTCCACATAACTACAAGTTTCCCACCATAGTTATAGACCACTCTCGTACATGAAGGAAGTCCTTCCAAACCCTTGATCTCTCTCCAAACCCTACCCTCATAGTCATACCACTTAATAATCCCTGGGTAATTATAACTGTACATTACATTATCTATCACACACGAATCCCACAACTCTCGCCAACTCGATTCCTCTCTTACAGCTTTCCATGTACCATCTTTGGGATCATAAGTGTAGTCCTTTTCATGTGTCGCTACGTAAAGCTTTCCTTCAAAAGCATCAGGGTTAACATTAATACTTATATTGCATAGCTCATGACCCGCACCAGGACTCGGCAAGGCTCTCCAAGTCTGAGTCTTTATGTCCAATACCTCAAACCAACTGTCAACATCGCAACCTCCAATCACATATATTTTCTGGTCAATGAGAACGGTTTGTGGATATTTTCGAGCTGCCGTCATGTTAGGCCCGTCACGCCATGTGTTATTTCGACAATCAAGGATCCAAACCGACAACGGTGGGTTTTTTTTTTCTCTTTTGACTTTCGCCGTAAGAGCTTAACCGACGTAGTGGCTAAGCCACTAATGAAACTGTTGCATCCTACTATCGTCTTTAATTATTACCAGACGAAATCGCCGCAGAGCCTTCTACCAACACGTCAGATCCACACCTACATCAAAAGAGAAGGAAACTCACCGTTGCCGACAGAGAAAGAGGGAAGAACATCTTTGAAATCAACAAAAATGATGAGGAAATGGAGAGCAAAGGCCACCGGAAAGAAGAGATGCATGTTATAAAGTTTATTTATAGCTAGAGTCTAGAGAGATGCATGTGTGTTAATTAAGTTTATACACATCAAATTATTAAAGTATATAGCTAGAATCATACATATTACCAAGTTTTTCTATTGATAATTTGATATAATCATCAAATAACATTTAATTTTGTAAAATATATACGATTTGACTAAGAAAAAAATCAAGAATTGTGACAATATAATTTGAAAGAATCAACCAAACAAGTTTATTATATCAAGAATTGTATGTTTTATTTTTTACAAAACAAATCAAATCATCAAACACACCAATCAGAAAATAAAAACCAAATCTTTTAAGAATTCAAATCCAACAAATAAAAAACCAATAAATCGTGGAAAGAACAAAAAAATCAAATCTTTTGGAAACCAAAATCAGTAAATTTGTCTGTAACCAAGAACAGTCCGACGACCACCACCACCACCGTCACCGGCTCTTCTCCCTCCTCCTCCGCCGTTATTAATAGCAGAAGCAGCCGCCATTGATATTTTCTTAAGATCTTCAACAGTAGCGTAACTCTTACGAGCCGCCATTCCCATCATACCTTTACTCTTCTTCTCTCCTACACTCGCCGACTTGCTCCCTCTCGAAGCCGATCCCGTCAAAACGCCGCCGTTTCTACTCTTCGAACTCGGCGGTGGCGGAGTAGTAGTGGTGTTATTGTAATTAACCGGACGACGATTCTCTTTACGTAACACGGCGGAGAAATCAGGAACCGATTGAGCCAACGACGACGGCAACACAACTTTTCTCACCTGAGAAACACCGAACCGACTCTGTTTCTTCATCTTCTCCGGCGTAAACTTGTTATCATCTTCTTGTAAAATTACCGAAATACCCTCGAATCGACTCTGTTTCTTCTTCTCCGGCGAAAAGTTTCCATCTTTTTGTGAAATTACTGGAATACCCTCGAACCGGCTCTGTTTCTTCTTCTCCGGCGAAAATTTGTCAATTACTGAAATACCCTCGAACCTACTCTGTTTCTTCTTCTCCGGCGAAAAGTTATCATCTTTTTGTGAAATTACAGAATCACCCTCGAATCTGACTTGTTTCTTGATACTCTTCGGCTCTTCTTCTTCATCTTCTTCGTCAAGAAATTTCTGGAAATCACGTTTCATACGAAGCTTCGACTCACGAAGTTTCGAGTACTCATCGTATCTCGGACCTCTTTCGAAACCGGAGAAACCGACTAACAAGAGTTTAAGCTGATGAATGTCGGAGTTCTGAGAGAGGATAAGAGACATTGGATCTACAGAGAAGAACAGCTGTTCCATACTCGGATTCGAGATCGTATCCGTCGCCATTGATGGGTTTGTAAAAAAGAGATCTTTTTTTTTGGTTGTTGTTTGCAAAGTCGAAAGCTTTATTTAATACAAAGCTTTTGGTTCTTTCGTTTTATGTTCGCAAACTCTCAACGGTCTGATAGAAATCAAGAAACCAGTATCGAATCTTTAGAATTTTTGCTGTATTGACGATTTTGCCCTTCTTTTCTTTAACGGTCTTATTTTGGGATTGTTGGATAAAAGTGAAATTATCAATCAAACGGTCATTAATTGCCTTAATCATTACAATTCTCTATTAATTTATAATTTGATAGTCACTAAATTACATAAAGACTAAAGATTTATGGACTAAGGTGTTACTAGTTACTGTGGATCTGAGATAGGTGATGGAAGCAAATGTGGAGGAACTAAACTGTGTGAAACTTGTATTTCTGCGTCAGGTTGAATCGAGATATTGAATCACTGAATCCTTCTTCAACAAGTGTCTTTACACCTTCGACACCTTGTTCCAGTCCATCATCGATCTATACATGATTTGGTTCAAACATAAATTTGATGAACGTATAGAGATGTAATGTTTTCGTACAGGAAAAGTTTCAGATTTGCAGAGTTTAATTGACTGACGGAACTTGGGTTTTTACCTGTTCACGTTCCGAGGGGCTGAACTTTTGGAGAAGAAATGCTTTCATGTCCATGTTACCTGGTGGATTCCCAATTCCTGCAATTTGACAGACAATTTTACTATGATTTGCAAAAGGGTATTCGGCGATAGGATTTAAAAGGTGAAACGGGTCACAAACCGATTGATAAGCGGGGATAGCCGCGACAACCATTTAAATTTTCTGTCACATTCTTCAATCTGGTACATAACAGAAAGAGTTATAGGCTTTTTCAGAAAAGCAAAAGAAATGGTTATGTTGTTCTAATTCTGAGTCTAGAAATCATAAATGACGAAGATGCATTACTTTCTTCACAGTGTTATGCGCTTCCTAGAAATAAAATGCTTTATACTATTTGAATTCGATCCTATTCCTTCATTATCCATACTCTTGAACTTTTGTGTCCTCTCAAAATAACATCTTCTTTCCTCAAAAGCGAGTACTAAGTTTAGAAATTGAACAAATGCAACATATCCAATTCCAGTCACTCGGAAAAAAAGATTGCAGGAGATTTGAAAATTCGACTTCACATATGATTGATTCCTTCTATGTTTATAGTCAAAGACACAGTTTTTGTTCATTTCCTAAACCAAAAGTACCCACAGTGATCACTTCCCTCCCCTCTTCAGAGAAATTACTTACCCGTTGTGAAGGTTATGACCTCCTTTTGGTTGAAGCCTCAAGACACCATTAGGCAAACCCATGTCATCATATATCTACACCATAGAGGCAGATACAATCTTTTGATCAATTCCATTCCATCATCATCACACATCAATCAATAAGACTCCGTACTTACCATCAGAATGTGGCGTAAGGGTATTTGATAATAGGCCGCTAACGGTCCAACCTTCCGAACACAATAAAGCCAAAGCATTTAGGCTCTCAAATCTAATGTAGAGAAAAACATTATATCAATCAAGGTAAGGAAGACTAACCGATTCACCGCTAAAATTCATGTATGCTTGAGGTTTAACCAACAAAATTGGTACTTCTCCAACAGAACCTGTTCTGGTCACATAAGGAATCCCAAATTAACGAACAAACAAGCGAAACCAAATGAATCAAACACAGGAATTTGTAGAGAACCCACCTATCCCAACTAAAGCCTTGGACTGAATTGTGTTCATAGAAATCTCAGTTGCTCGAGCTATATGATCAATCATCTCAAAACCAATCTACATATAACAAAACCAAATCAAGAATCCAAAAAAGCAGAGAACTTTGACTTCAAAACATTGAATGTAAAAGAGTGAACTTTACATTATGCCTTGTTCCGTAATACTTCAATCCAGGGTTACCAAGTCCAACGATAAGCCATGGTGTGTATTCGAATTTAAGATTGTTATCAGAAACAGGCAACGAAGCACGCAGAGAGCATAATGATCTCTTCGAATTTGATTTTGCTTGACCAAAGTTATAAGCTTTTGGGTAGAGTAGAGATGTAACTGGAGAAGATGATACACAAAACATCGCTGAAAAAGATGTGAAATTGCTTCGTCAAGAACTGATTCTGGAATGCGAAAAAGAACCCTAAAACCCTAAATCCTAGATTGGTTAATTTATCTTCTTAAGGGAAAGTAACACTAACCCATCAATGGCGACGATGTTCTGATGAACTCTTATGTGTAAAGACTTTAACTTGGGCAGGTTTTTGAGGATTTTGCAAACGAAACCTTAAAAGAGGATAAGAAGAAGCGACTATGAGTTTAATCAGTCTCACTGAATTTTGGAGAGGGGAACAATCCGAACGAAGGCGTTGGAGGATTTTAGATTTTTTATTCTTTCTTAATTTAATAAAATTAGAAAATTATAATAAATATATTAAATATTTTATAACTGGGAGATTTTCAAAAATACCATGATTTCATGTTTTATATATTGTTTTTTAAAGGATCAGTATTTTTGGCAAATTCGTCACTTAAATTTTTTATAGATCTAAAAATTATGCGATTCTAACAAATTAAAATATCATTTCTTAAGACAAATATTACGAATGTGCCGTTTTTGCTAAAATTTTCTGAATTTTCCATTATTTTTTGCTTTTTTCGTTCTAAAATAGTATAGTAAATACTAGATCTTAAAAACAATTAGAATTGATTAAACCCAAACATAATGAGTAAAATACATGTTTAATCGTATTTTTCTAATCTGAAAAATAAAAAATTCATATAATTTTACTAAAAATGGCAAAACCAAAAATATGGTTAGAAAAAGGGCAAATTTAGAATTGATTCCAAAATTATAGCCGAAAAATTAGAATTTCTGAAAATTCATTGACTCCGGACAAAATGAACAAACTGCTGAAATTTATTCAAAAACAGTGTTTTCTATTAGATAAAAAAATAGTTTCAACCATTCAAACATATATTTTAAACCATCCGATTCGTTGAATTACATTAGGTCATCTTCATTGCAAGGGTTTTTGCACAAATCTTAAGGATTGCAAGGGTTCTTGCACAAGTATTAATGTAAAATTTGTGCAAGAACCCTTGCAACGAAGATGGCCTGTTGTTTTTAGTTTTTGGCTATTATACTTTACTTTCATAATTTTAATACTTACTAAAAGTTGAAAGTATGTTGAATATAATATTTTAGTGTTTAGGTGGGTATCCGACATAAATTTCAGATTATTCAGATTAGTCCTATCTTATATACATTGCTTCTGACCAAAACAGAGGAATACATGTTATTTTATATGATTAAGTGCATAAAAGACACAAGGGCTAAAGAGAATAGAAAAGGGAAAAGTATTGTAATAAACAAAGGCCAAACCACTAAAAAGGAGACATAAACGAAGATAAGAAAAACAAACAATGTTTTCGATATGATCCATACCAAAAAAACAAACAAAAAAAAAAGAATGAAAAGGGAAAGTGTTTTCTTAGGTTTCTTCAACTCTGAGTAGTATTAGAGAACCGATTTGTGATCAATTAAGCCACTAATTGATTCATCTTGTCATCTTTTGAAGCTGTCTGCAGTCTCACAGTGATTAGCGGATTCAAATCGACAGAATCAGCACGTTTGACTATGGATCTCTGGCTGCTTTAGTACAAAACTCCTATGGTCATTACTTAAGAGAGTGAGTCTAATCTTTTATTCCTCTTTGATATTTTGCATGGATTCAACTAATTTTAGTTGGTGTACTATGCTTTTTATAAACTTGAATCGCAGACACACAGATTTGAGTCAAATTCTATATTGGAGTCATTGCAAGTCAAAACAGAGACGCTACAACTTCAAAAGGTAAAACCAAATATGAAAAGGAATTAGAGGCAACGTTCTTTAAAGCATTATTTTGACAATGATGTTATGTCCTGATGACCAATATGTTTTTACTGGATAGATAAGTTATTATTTAGTACATGAGTGATTGAGTTCTATGTTTTGACTTGCAACGGAAAAATATGTGTATAAGCTGAAACTGTTGGGTTTTCAAGTATGTTAATTCTCTCGTTAGTATGATACTGTTAGTATAATATTGTACGCTTTGCACCTATGTGACCAAGCCCGCACAGATTTGTTATTAGGCTATTTCTCAAAAGACCTCGTACTAATTAGAGTTGGACTAAGCGTTGTTATAAACTTTTTTTTAATCTTCGGATGCGGGAGGTTATTTTGGCTTCCAACAATAGAAACCACGTAGAAATTTAAATGGAAAACAACTTTTTAACATAGCATTGACATTCACAGATTAAACTCTTCAGTTGGATCATATCGACATACATTTCTTCTTCTTGGAGCCAATGGTTGAAGGGTTCCTACTAATGATGTTCCTCCTTGTTTCACATTTATTCGTCTCAGGTACGGCCGTTTCCGTGATGATGCTATACAACATTTTTGGTTTAGTCACTATTTATTTGATGATTTTTTTTTCTTCATTGTTAATTTTTCTTTTACTTGAAGGAGTATTGTCAAGACACTTTACGATAGAGAACAAATGCGATTTTACTGTCTGGCCAGGAGTCAAAACCTTGTCTACAACCGTTTCGGTCTCCACCACCGGCTTCTCCCTCAAGAAAGGGGAGTCACGTGTCATCAACGTGCCACCGTCATGGACAGGTCGTTTGTGGGGCAGATCGCTCTGCTCCACCAGCTCAACAGGGAACTTCTCATGTGCCACGGGAGACTGCGGCTCCGGAAAAATCGAATGTTCTGGAGCCGGAGCATCGTCTCCAACGACGATAATCGATTTTACCCTTGACGGTCCCAATGATGAAGACTACTATGATGTAACTGTCTCGTATGGTTACAACCTTCCGTTGGTTGTGGTCCCACAGCGTCCAGGGAGTGGCCGGACATGCAGCATCGTTGGTTGTGTGGTCAACTTGAACAAGACGTGTCCGTCCGAGCTTAGGGTGATGGGAAGCTCCAACAAGGAACAGCCCATTGCTTGCATGAACGCTTGTGAGAAATTCGGGTTGCCGGAGTTTTGCTGCTACGGTGAATATGGCACACCTGAAAAATGCAAACCGACGCTTTACTCCAAGAATTTCAAGAACGAGTGTCCACTCGCTTATAGCTATGCTTATGACGATAGTAACACCACGGTCAGATGCTCAAACTTAGCTAACTACATCATCACCTTTTGCCCGCCGATTACTTTGAACACCAACAAGTAAGTTCCCGTAAACACTTCACTTGCTATTTCTTCATAGGTGTTAGGCATCACATAACTTTAGTTTTGACCATCTCTTAATCCTAGTGATATGTTCTAGATAGTTGATACTTTGAAATGGACCATATATGTAGGCGGTTACGCCTATTGATATTTTTGAAAGCCAATTCAAATATATGAATAGGCAAGTTTTAAAAAGCTATGTATGTGAAAAATATTATACATTGAGTAAAAGATAGGAAAACTAAAAAGATCCTAAAACTCATAAGAGTCTAGGCGAAACCTTAATGTCTGATTAGCAAAACATTGTTATGTTTAGAGATAAAACATTGGTATGTCTTATAAACTGATATGTATGTAATAATGTCACTTGTTGGATAGCAACGACATCAGCTCAGCGTCTCAACCCTCCAAGGAAACTAATGGAAGAACAAAACGTAAGTTTAGTTTATGTACATTTCTGACCATTATTACTCATGTTTTTCTTAGCAAGATTTCTTGTTTGAATTATTTTTCAGGAAAATTATCATGGAAGTTAAAACTCATACTTGGTACCAGTCTCGCTCAAATCCATCTGATTTTACCATTGTTTACAAAAAAACACCTAGGTTTATATTCTTCTTGATTATCTTATTCCAGGAGTCTCATCAGTAGCTTTAACCATGATGATCATAATTATCGTCGTAATAATATTGAGAACAAAGAATGAGAGAAAGAGTGATTGGAATGACCAGAATGTTGAAGCGGTTGTAATGTTGAAACGATATAGTTATACAAGAATCAAGAAGATGACAAACTCATTTGCGCATGTTCTTGGTAAAGGAGGATTTGGAACTGTCTACAAAGGAAAGTTACCTGATAGTGGTAAGGATGTTGCGGTAAAGATCTTGAAGGAAACAGAGGGGAATGGAGAAGAGTTCATCAATGAAGTAGCTAGCATGAGTAGAACATCTCATGTCAATATCGTTTCTCTCCTTGGATTCTGTTATGAAAGAAACAAGAGAGCTATAGTGTACGAGTTCATGCCGAATGGATCCCTCGACAAGTTTATTTCTAAGAACATGTCAACCAAGAGGGACTGGGAAAGATTATATGACATTGCGATAGGTGTTTCTCGCGGCCTAGAGTATTTGCACAATCGTTGTGTTACGAGGATTGTGCATTTCGACATAAAGCCGCAGAACATACTGATGGACGAAAATCTTTGCCCTAAGATTTCAGATTTCGGTCTTGCTAAACTCTGTAAAAATAAGGAGAGCATCATATCAATGCTACACATGAGAGGGACTTTTGGATACATTTCCCCTGAAATGTTTTCCAAGAACTTTGGAGCGGTTTCGCATAAATCAGATGTTTATAGTTATGGGATGGTAGTTCTTGAGATGATTGGGGCAAAGAATATAGAAAGGGTTGAATATTCTGGATCCAAAAATAGTTCAATGTACTTTCCAGATTGGGTCTATAAAGATTTTGAGAGGGGAGATATCTCAAGGACTTTTGGAGATAGTGTAACTGAAGAAGAAGAGCAAATTGCAAAGAAACTGGTATTGGTTGCTCTATGGTGTATTCAAATGAATCCGTCTGACCGTCCACCAATGTTCAAAGTTATTGAAATGTTAGAGGGAAATCAAGAAGCTCTCCAAGTTCCACCTAATCCTTTCTTGCTTTCATCCGAGGCAACAGGTCGAGAAGCTCTTGAATATAGTAATGAGACTTCAGCTTTCTTTAACTCAAGTCATTTTGAAAGAGGTACTCGCTTATCTAGTGAAGATGCTTCACACATTTCCAAAGAAGTTTTTCCACAAACTGTTGATGAATAGAGTCAACATAGATCGATTTCTTAAAACTTGTCAAGATCCGGAGCTATTCTTTTCGATTAGTTTTCAAAAATTTCTGACGTAATTAGTGTTAATTTTATGCTTATTAGATGATGTGTATTAACGTCGTCACTCTACTTTGTTGGTTTAATGAATACTAGATTGTGCTGTTAACCTTGGAAACTGTCCAAGAAGCTTGGAAGTGAGCAACGTTAATTTAAACTCCCCTAAACAAAGCAAAGATATCAACGTTAATCTTACAAATTGTAGAAAGGACCAAATGATTGGCTAATAGATTTCATTGGCAAGGAGAAGACACTCCTCTTCGTGTTCTCTTGTTGTTCTGTCCAAATGATTAAAGGTCTTTTGTCCTATGTTTGGACATTATTTATTTTTGCTGGGATGCTTTTAATGGAAAAGACAAATTGTTGTAATATTGGTTAGATACTTTTTAGCCTAGAAATTTCTTTGGTCAACATTTACTATTTCTTCTCCTTCTTACTTTTATAATCCCCCTTTTGGTAGAGTCCTTTCATATTTTATTTTCGTATGCCTTCTTCTTCGAGCTTATGGTTAAAGAGTTGTCACTAATGTTCCTCCTTGTTTCACTTTTATTTGTCTCAGGTACGGACAGTTTCCATTGTTCTAGAGAACTTATATTTTTAGATAATTTTTTCTTAGTTTGTTAATTGTTTTCATGGCAGGAGTAGTAACGTCAAGAAACTTTACTATAGAGAACAAATGTGATTACACTGTCTGGCCTGGAGTTCTAACCACCGGGACTACTGTTCTTAACTCCACCACCGGGTTCCAACTTAATAAAGGAGAGTCACGTATCATCAATACGCCGTCTTCATGGACTGGTCGTTTTTGGGGTAGGTCTCTTTGCTCCACCAGCTCAACAGGTAATTTCTCATGTGCTACCGGAGACTGCGGCTCGGGCAAAATCGAGTGCTCTGGAGGCGCAGCGCCTCCAACGACTCTAGCCGAGTTTGGCCTTAATGTGGCGAACGGTCAGGACTTCTATGACGTAAGCCTTGTGGACGGTTACAACCTTCCGTTAGTGGTGGTTCCACAGACGCAGAGTGGCCAGACATTGTGTAGCAGCATAGGTTGTGTGGTAAACCTGACCAAGACTTGTCCGACGGAGCTTCAGGTCATGGGAAGGTCCGGCGAGGAAGAGGCAATTGCTTGCATGAATGCTTGTCAGAAATTCAAAACGCCCGAGTTCTGCTGCACCGGCGAGTACTCGACGCCTGAGAAATGTCCACCGTCGCTTTACGCCAAGAATTTCAAGAACGAGTGTCCACTTGCTTATAGCTATGCTTATGACGACGATGCAACCACCACGTTCAGATGCTCAAACTCACCTAACTATGTCATCACTTTTTGTCCTCCGATAACTCCGAACATCACCAAGTAAGTTCCCATACGTCTCCTCGCTAGTCACTTTCTATTTCGTCAAAGACGTGGTCACGTAGGGTTGTTTGTCCCAAGGTTCTAGAGATATTGGATCACACACGGCTTTAGTTTTGACCATTCATTCTAGAGATATTTTCTTGAATGTTGAGTAGTTGAAATGAACCATTTATTTTGGATCGATAATAATATTACAATGTGAATTTGATTTGGTTTTTATAAGAGAGTCAATATGGATAACTCAGTCCAATCCAATCCAATTAATTTATTAGGCTTAATAGTTTATCCAATATCTACACCATGTTTATGTGTCTAAATTGTCCATCAAGCCTAATTAAGTTGTCAACTAAAAATTACATTTTTCCACTTTCGTCAAATTTGTTGAAAACCTAAATAAAATAATGGATTTTAATGTTAATTAGGCAGCCTATTTTTTCTATGTCGTATATTATAAAAACAACTTTTATCAGAAAAGGACATTTAAATGAAAATAAATGAAAATATAAAACATATAATACTCTCTATGTCCCAAACCATAGGATATTTAAGTTTTTTTTTTTTTTGGTTCCATATCATTAGATTTTCTCATATTTATATGCATAATTTATGTTTATTTAATTAGTATATGTTATGACCAGTAGTATTCTGCAATATTTTTCTATTGGCTAACAGTTTTTTAAATAAATGTTAAACAATACATTTTACATGTAGAAATAACAAAATAGTTATGGTTTCTTAAGTTTTCTATTTTCGCCTTTAAAACTTGAAAAATGGACAAAGAGAGTTGTAAAAGATAGGAAAAATAGAAAAAAAATCATAAATTCATCAGTCCTTAGATGCTAGGCAAACCCTAAATTTCTAATTAGCATTACCAATTTTTAAAAATAGTGCTACTTTGTTTCTTCATATAAATTGATATATAATAATGTCACTTGTTGGATAGCTCAACCTCAACGGCTGAATCTCCCTCACAGTCTCAACCTCCCAAGGAAACTAATGGAGGAACAAAACGTAAGTTTTTGTTAAAAAAAATTTACCTTTACATATCTAATGTTTTTTTTTTTTTTCTTAAGACTTCTTTTATGAATTTTCTTGCAGAAAAATCATCATGGAAGTTGAAACTCATACTTGGTAACATATCTAGCTCAAACAATATTATAGTACTCTTGTATAAAACAAACACCAAGATTTAAATTCTTATTAATTATATTATTCCAGGAGTCTCAGCATCTTTAACAGTGATGACCATTATCATAGTCGTGATAATAGTGAAAAGAAAGAATGAGTGGAATGACAAGAACGTTGAAGCAGTTGTAATGTTGAAACGATATAGTTACAAAAGAGTCAAGAAAATGACAAACTCATTTGCGCATGTTCTTGGGAAAGGAGGATTTGGAATTGTCTATAAAGGAAAGCTACCTGGTAGTGGTCAGGTTGTTGCGGTGAAGATCTTAAAGGAAACAGAAGGGAACGGAGAAGAGTTCATCAATGAAGTAGCTAGCATGAGTAGAACATCTCATGTCAATATTGTTTCTCTCCTTGGATTCTGTTATGAAAGGAACAAGAGAGCTATAGTCTACGAGTTCATGCCGAATGGATCCCTCGACAAGTATATTTCTAAAAATATGTCAACCAAGATGGATTGGGAAAGAGTATATAAGATTGCGGTAGGTGTCTCTCGTGGGCTAGAGTATTTGCACAATCGTTGTGTCACGAGGATTGTGCATTTCGACATAAAGCCGCAAAACATACTTATGGATGATTATCTTTGCCCTAAGATTTCAGATTTTGGTCTTGCTAAACTATGCAAAAATAAGGAAGAAAGTATAGTCTCAATGCTAGATGCCAGAGGGACAGCAGGATACATTGCCCCGGAAGTATTTTCTAAGAATTTTGGAGGAGCTTCGCATAAGTCAGATGTGTATAGTTATGGGATGGTGATTCTTGAGATGATTGGAGCTAGGAATATAGAAAAGCTCAATAATGCTCGATCCAATAATAGTTCAGTGTACTTTCCAGAGTGGATCTATAAGGATTTTGAGCAAGGAGAGATTCTGAGGATTTTCGCAGATGAGATCACCGAAGACGAAAAGAAAATTGCAAAGAAATTGGTATTGGTTGGTCTATGGTGTATTCAGATGAATCCATATGACCGTCCACCAATGATCAAAGTCATTGAAATGTTAGAGGGGAGTCTAGAGGCTCTCGAAGTTCCACCTAAACCTCTCTTTTATTTACCCGCAGCAACAGCTCGAGAAACTCTGGAAGATAGTAATGAGACTTCAACCTTCTCTAACCTAACTCAGTTTGAAAGAGGGACTCCTTCAGCCAGTGAAGATACTTTACACTTCTCCGAAGAAGTTGTTCAACAAACAGTTGAAGAGAGTCAACATAGATCAAGGTCTTAAATCTTGTCAATACCTTGAGGTGTTCTTCTAAAGACAGATCTAGAACCAAGGTCTGTTATATATGTTTCTCAGTAGCCAAGATATCAAGAAACATATTTGCTTCTAGATAAAAGTCTTATGTACAACTAGATATGGATTCAATTTTTTTTAGTAAATTTATTGTTCAAGTAACAAATTCTTTTACCCAAAATAACTATTAAATAGAGTATGGGATGGTGCCACGGTGGTTCTTGTATAGCCATAATTTGGATAGTATCGCATACATGATGGTTGACGGGTAATATGTGCCAAGGATTAATAGATTCCATAGACTAAAAAAGCCTAAAAACTGACCAAGTCTTCTCATTATGTTGTTGATTGCCATGTGTAGTAGACCACAAGGACTAGCTAGTAAGAAAAGTCTTTTAGAGTTAATGAAACATAGGCATGTGATTAACTCTCCAGTCTTTTGTATCTGTCGCTTCAACACCCCAAGTGATCTCCCTGTTCTTGTTTTATTTTCATTTATCAAAAAGTGTACGTAAGCATTAAAAAAATCAAAATAAGAATGCAAAAATTTACGTTTCTAGATTCTTTTTTCTTGTATAAGCCATGTAGCAAATGAACCACTTCAGTTACATTGAAGGAAACTAGTTAACCAAAAGACTAAGCAAACCTGAAACAAACCACTGAATTTTATTAAATACAAACCACTGAGCTTTGTATAAAGAATAACTCTCTTTTATTATGTTTAGAAAATAACTCAAAACTAAGCACCACAGAGCTCTTAATGTTCTCCCTTATCAATGTCGCAACTCAGCAATTGATATATGTAGTGCTTTTCCATTCTTATTCCTAACCACTTTGTTAGAGATATCTTGGGCTGCAAGCTTTGAAGCTAGCTTATCCAACACCGAATTGTCGAAATGATGGAAGGAAATTTGAATTTTTCTGCATAGTTTCTTCTAAGGTATTATTAATATGATCCACAAGTCATAGAATTTATTTCAGAGACTCCATCATATACTTGTTGTGTAACCATTAGGGATGTTAAATAGGGTTTTTTGGTCCAGTCCGACCCTGTATATTCAAAGCCCGACCCTGAATGAACCCTAACTCTTTTTGAGTCCTGAAAAAGTTGTATATTATGGTTGAGCCATGTTTATCCTCTAATTCTTCAATTAGTATAGTGTAAAATGTTTTTTTTTTGTAATAAATAATGTGATTTTTCAATGTATCACAATTTATAAAAATTTAGATTATGTGATTTACGTTTTGACGGGAAAATGTGATTATGCGTTTTTGGCGGGAAAATCTGGTTTTGTGTTTTTGGCGGGATAATCTGATTTTGCAGTTTTGGCAGGAAAATCGATGGTTACTAATCATGCAAGATAAATATCTAAGAAAATAATTTGTATTTTTAAAATCTAAAATCTTTCGAAGTAGATATTTCTTATATGTGTAAAAGAAGAAATATTTACAAAGCTAGCATATAGGCTTTGTAGTATGTTCTATAGGCTTTGTAATATGATCTGCGAATTTCACAAGTCTTTCTTATACTTTAACAAAATTCTCCATAATCATTTAGTAAGAAAGTTTTTTCATTTTCGGGTGAGAGTAAAAATTAATAAGAAAAAGTGAAGAGGGAAGACTTCTTAAGTCAACGAGACATAGACGTGTATAGTTAAACCCACCGAGTCTTTTGTTTCTGTCGTTTTCACTACTTGCTTCCCTTTTTTCACGGTTTCTCTTTGATTCCTTATCTTGCTCAGCCAAAGCCGAACCCATGGAAGATTAAACTATTCATAGATCAATCAACGTTCTCTCCAGTACTCTTCGGATTCTCTAAACCCAACTCTTGTCTGGTCTTGCTCTTTTTCTTGACCTCTTTTAACCAACTCCCTTGGGCTTTAAGTAAACCAGAAGTTAAGATATGTGATAATACTCTGTTTCAGTGTGGGAATCTCACAGCCGGTTTCCCTTTCTGGGGAGGTGCTCGGCTCCAACCTTGTGGTCATCCATCTTTGGGGCTTCGCTGCGACGACGATACAACAAATTTTACTGTCCTACTCATGTCAGGCCTGATGTACCAGGTTCTCCAAGTAAACACCACAACTGGTACTCTTAAATTAGCAAGGCAAGACTTTTTAGGTCCATTTTGCAAGGCTACATTAAGTGGCGAAACGTTGACTCCTGAACTCTTTGAGCTTTTGCCGGACTACAAGACCCTCTTTGCTCACTACTTATGCAACCCTCCTACTCATTATCCTTTGAATTTCTCATGTCCACATATGGGTGTTGGCTTGATGCATCAGAAAGATGACTATAACGAGCATTGTGGTGGGAGTTTCAACATCACTGTTCCCATGAGTTATGTTCCTGAGGAGAAAGATTTGAATGTATCCAAGTTGGAAAGTGTTCTTAAAGAAGGATTTGAGGTGAAGCTGAGGATTCATGAGAAGTGTCAAGACTGTAAATCCACTGGTGGAATCTGCTCCTACGATGATTCCACTCCAGTTTGCTGCAAGAAAAACTTGTCATCAGACACCAAATGCATTCCAATGATTCCATCTGGTTCGACTGGTAAGTATTACCGAACTCTCTCAGCATTTGTCTTAAGAAGAGATTGTGAGTGATTTTAATTGATTTTATAAATGTCCATTTTCAATAACATAAGATTTAGGAAGAAATTTGTAAATTACAAGTTGAATAACAGTGGATTTTAAAAAATTTCCTCTAAAATCATGGTTTGAAATTTGAATACACCCCCTCCCCCTTCTTAAGAAAATAAATATATTGTGGATAGCTTAGAAGAGCATTTAATTAAAAAAAAATGAAAAAAAAACAAACAGATCTTCCCTTTCTTCGTCAAGCTTTCTTTTGTTTTAATAGAATAACACAAAACTTTTAATAACTTTATAAAAGTATGAATCTAATAATCCCATATTTATAAAAATTTAACCAAACATAGAATGATTTTTTACAAATCAATAAATAGTAAAACCAAACTTTAAACGAGTTTAATAAAATCTTGATTGAATAACAATAGATTCTACATTACATTTAAAGTCATTAAAACTCTATATAAGTCACAAACCAATACCAGCCCTTAAAGTTATGTCTTGAATATTCAACTGACATTTTTTTCCTCATGCAGGTCTCCTCAAAAGAGCGAAAATTGGTATATGACTCCTTTTATATTTCAAGGGATACTAATAATTTTAGTAACAATTTTTTTTCAAAAAAGAATAATTTTAGTAGAACATACCTTAGTGACACCATAATCTTACGGAGGTCTTGTCTTTTTGTTCGTCTTTAGGCATTGGATTTGCTAGCGGATTCTTGGGTGCCAGTCTTTTCATAGGATGTATGTTCTGTTTCATCATTCGGAAAAGAAATAAATTGGCAGCTCAGTACACCAGAAAAGGGTTCTCAAATACAATGTCAAACACACAAACTATGGACGTCTCGCTTCACGGTATAGTAGAAATAAAACAGTACAGTTATGAAGAAGTGAAGAAAATTACAAAATCATTTTCAAACACGGTTGGGAAAGGAGGATTTGGAACTGTCTATGGAGGAAACCTCTACGATGGTCGTAAGGTTGCTGTGAAAATCTTGAAAGATTTTAAGGGTAACGGTGAAGACTTCATGAACGAAGTCGCAAGCATGAGTCAAACATCTCATGTTAACATTGTTTCTTTGCTTGGTTTTTGCTATGAAGGGTCCAAAAGAGCAATTGTGTATGAGTTTCTAGAGAATGGGTCTCTAGATAAGTTCATATCTTGCAAGGAGTCATTGAATCTTGATGTGGGTACACTATATAGGATCGCGCTGGGTGTTGCTAAAGGACTTGAGTACTTACATCATAGATGCAAAACAAGGATTGTGCATTTTGACATCAAACCACAAAATGTACTGTTAGATGAAAACCTCTGCCCCAAAGTCTCAGACTTTGGCCTTGCTAAACTCTGCAAGAGAAGAGAAAGCATGATGTCTTTGCTAGACGCAAGAGGAACAATAGGTTACATCGCACCTGAGGTGTTTTCAGGAATGTACGGTAGAGTCTCTCACAAGTCTGATGTTTATAGCTATGGAAAGTTGGTCCTCGAGATGATCGGAGCAAAGAACAAAATACCAAAAGAAACCGATGCTTCCAACCCAAGTTCAGCTTACTTTCCAGATTGGATCTACCAGGATCTTGAGAACGAAGATCATACATGGAAATTTGGTGAAGATATATCTAGAGAGGAGAAAGAGATTGCAAAGAAGATGACCTTGGTAGGTCTTTGGTGTATTCAGCCATGTCCATTAAATCGTCCATCGATGAACCAAGTTGTCGGGATGATGGAAGGAAGTGTGGATGCTCTTGAAGTCCCTCCTAAGCCTTCATTACATCTTTTTCCACAGCCTCTTCCAGAATCATCTTCACTCTCAGAAAATAATTCAAAATACTCTGAGGTATTAACCATGCCAGAGAATTCATATGTTTCAAAGTGTATTTCTTCTATCTGAAAATTAAAATTCTAAAACCTGAAATGTTTCTATGTTTTCTAAGCTCAATTCAAATCCAAATTAAGTTAATTAATCTCTACAAATAATAGAGGTTATATCTTTCTTGTTGGATATATCAAGAGTCATCTAATTCTTGATGTGTTAAGACTTACAAGTATTTCTTTAAATGAACTCATTCAAAATCATGGATTTGTGAGTTAAACAAGGCTCTCTCAACAGCATATAATAAAGATATATTGTATTTGTCGCTCTCACTCATGACTTGGTCCTTCAACATCTCCAAGTCTCCCTTTTTAAAAACTTTGGACATACATTGAGTTTATTTATCAGACAGAAACACAAAGAGTTAAAATCATAATGTAAGATTTTACCTTTCAAGATTCTATGTTTCCTAAATTTCAATCCAAATATTTATTGGTTAAAAATAAAATAACTCTGTTCTTAACAAAAACAGAGCTTGGATTTAGTTTGGCTCTTGATGTGTTAAAACTTCCAAGTAAAATAAATCTTATCTCTGTCCATTTGATTGGCTCCAGTGCATTCAAACACTCCTTGTCGAGGAATCATCTGTAGGATCTGTGGAAACTTGTCCAAAATCACATTGTTTTCTCGAAGTGTGAAACAAAGGACTTTTGTGTTTCTTAGACTTCATTTCTATAGTAAATTTTATGCTTACAGTTTTACTAATTGTATCAATTTCACTAAGCATATTATACTTTAAAAGTAATAAATTTTCATGCCTTGTTACTTGTTAGGGTTTAGTTTAGTAATATTGGTCATGCATATTAATGTTATATACCCTTTCTTGCACTCGAAGCAACCGAGCTTAATGACTATTCAAAACTCTTGAACTTGTTTAATGACTATTCTCTCTTTCTTTCTTCTCCGTTAAATTATTTACTAAAACCATATTTCCTTCTTTAATCCTCAAGTCTCAAAATATGACTAAGTCTTAACACTATTGATCGCCGTGTATAAGACGTTTGTGTTTAGTAAGATTTCTATCTTTATTGTTCTCTTCATCATCTTCATAGTTCTTAAATTTCCCAAAAGAAAAAAGAAAAAAACAGAGGAGACCACCATGATCAATTTGTCTATGTCTCTAACAATATGGTTGCTCTTTGTGATCCCCTCTTGTGTTTTGTCAGTTGATGAGCGTTACTTACACTGCAGTCATTTGTTTAAATGCGGTAATCAGACAGAACTCTATTATCCATTTTGGACAGCTGATAGAGAAGAGTGCGGTCACCCGGATTTCGAGGTCACCTGCAGCGGAGATCTCGCAGAGTTTAGTATATCTTCAGTTAAGTTCCAAATCCTTGAGATGAACTATGAGTCTCGTATCATAACACTTGCCAGAAAAGATTATCTCAACAATCTCTGTCCTCAGTATCTTGAGACCGCATTGATCAACAAAGAGGTGCTTCCATTTTATAAAGACACTGAATTACTAACTTTTTTCTACAACTGCTCTGGTCATCCCAGTGATCACATTAGTCAGCTTCAGTGTTGGGCTGATGATACTGAAGAGGAGAGTTTCTTTGTGAGAAAAGAGCTCTCATCTTCGCATGAGTTTACGTCATCCTGCAAAAAGACCATTGATGTTGCCGTTTCTCGATCTGCCTTGAAAACAGCAGAGAGAAATCAGAGTCAGGAGACGATAAAGAAGGTTCTTGGTAAGGGTTTCGAGGTTACATTCAACAGTGGTTGCTCTCGTTGCTTAAAATCAAAGGGTTCTTGCGGATATAATCAGCAGTCGAGACAGTTCGTTTGCTATTGTAGAAATGAGCCTCACCAGCATACTTGTGGAGAGGGACCAAAAGGTCATATTTCTTTTGCTCCGTTTTTTTAGTTTAGTCTGAAACTTATTTGCTAAGGCACTTCCAAAAGAGCCATATATATATCTTATATATTAGTCAAGATCCTTGTCCAGTTCAAACAATATCGGACTTTGGTACCATATTAGATTGTGAGATTCCAACTTAAAACAATTGACAATTAGTGGAGAGATCCATATATCTTATATACTAGTCAAGATCCTTGTCCAGCTTCAGTTGTGAGATATTTTTATCCCTAATATGCATAACCTGTACTGAAACTAGTTTTAGCTAACATGAATATGATTTACAATCCTTTTTCATGACCTTTTCAGGCACGATTCTAAGTTATGTCTTAAATTTGAACTGACATTTTTCTCATGGTATTTTCATGCAGGTCTCCCCAAAAAAGCAAAAATAGGTAGGTGTCTATTCTTTTCCTTCCATGGAAACTAGTTTCAGTAAAAACATACCTAAGAGATAATAGCATCTAACAAAGCTCTTGTCTCTAGGCATCGGATTCGCTTGTGGGTTATTGGGTGCTACTCTTCTTACCGGATTTCTCTGTTTCATTATCCAAAAGAGAGTAACTTCACATCATCCAAGACCAAGCGGCCATAACCTAAAGGCCTTAATACAAGTCAAACAGTACAGTTATACAGAAGTGAGGAAAATTACAAAATCATTTTCACACATTGTTGGAAAAGGAGGATTTGGAACTGTCTACGGAGGAAACCTCTTCGATGGTCGTAAGGTTGCGGTGAAAATCTTGATAGATTTTAAGGGTAATGGTGAAGACTTCATCAACGAAGTCGCAAGCATGAGCCAAACCTCTCATGTGAACATTGTTTCTTTGCTTGGTTTTTGCTATGAAGGGTCAAAAAGAGCAATTGTGTATGAGTTTCTAGAGAATGGATCTCTGGATCAGTTCATTTCTATAGAGAAGTCACTAAATATAGATGTGAGTACACTATACAGAATTGCGCTAGGTGTTGCTAGGGGACTTGAGTACTTACACCATGGCTGCAAAACAAGGATTGTGCATTTTGACATTAAACCTCAAAATATACTATTAGATGAAAAACTATGCCCTAAAGTCTCGGACTATGGCCTCGCTAAGCTCTGCGAGAAACGAGAAAGTATATTTTCCTTGCTAGACGCAAGAGGAACAATAGGTTACATTGCACCTGAAGTGTTTTCAGGGATGTATGGAAGAGTCTCTCACAAGTCAGATGTTTACAGCTATGGAATGTTAGTCCTCGAGATGATCGGAGCAAGGAACAAAGAAACAGTGGAATCCACCGCTTCTAACTCTAGTTCAGTTTACTTTCCAGATTGGATCTATGAAAATCTGGAAAACGGTGAGCATAAATGGAAATTTGGTGATGATATAACTAGAGAGGAGAAAGAGATTGCAAGGAAGATGGCCTTGGTGGGACTCTGGTGTATACAACCATGTCCATTAAATCGCCCACCAATGAACCGAGTTGCTGAGATGATGGAAGGAAGTTTGGATGTTCTTGAAGTCCCTCCTAAGCCTTCTTTACATCTTTCTGTAGAGCCTCTACCTCAATCTTCTTCGCTCTCAGAAGAGAATTCAAACTACACTGAGGTATTGATATGATCCACAAGTTGAAAACTTATTTTAAGACTCCACTATCATATAGTTGGTGTAACCATGCAAGAGAAGTAAGATTAAGAAAAAGTTGTATGTTTAAAATCAAAAATGTTTCAAAAAGTATATTTTGTATTTAGCTTTTCTTACCGACTGCTCAGATCTAGTGAAGATGGTGTATTCTTCAACCGAGTTGCCAAGCCATTTCTACTTATATCGAAGAAATTAAAATTCATAAGGAAGAACTTTCATCTTTTTCTTCATCTCTTATTCCTCGTAAAATGTTAAAACAACTAATTTGGCAAGAAAAGTTCGTACCATACCTTATTCTGTCACTATTGTAAACAACATTCCTCCGAATTTTACATACTAAAGTCGGTATAAGGTATTGTGTCGTGTGTTGCAAGAAAAGAAGCTAATACAAGTTGCTTAGTGTTCCAAATCATGGTTTTCTAAAATCAGGCATTTCCAATGGATGCAGGTGTGTAAGTATGTGGAATATGATGAAAAGAAGGGCTCATAAAGTTACAGGTGAGTGGGTGACTATGACTCTAGTTCTTTAAATAACTAAATGGGGTGGATATAAAGAAAACAGAGCTTGATGATGATAATTCTCATCAGTAGTGATGAGGTCACTAGTTATAAGTTCTGAGAGTAGTAGTAGTAGAGTTCAAAGCTTAATCCTAAATCCATTATCCATGGAACATGGTGACTAAATAAATAAGGTGGAGGGACGTCTTTTTGGTGGACTTGTCCCTTAATTATGCTGGAATTAAATGAAAGATGTTTGATTTTATTTGGGTTTATTTTTTGTAAAAATTGCAAAATACATCCAATATATTTATGTGAGAATTTCAAAAATACCTCTTTTCAAATACCACTTTTTTAAAAATACCCTTTTCAAACGTGATAAAAAAAACCATTAAAAATGTTGAAATTTATCCAAATATATGTTTAAGCTTATAAATATATACATAAATTAGCTTTATATGTGTGTAAAATTTATAAATATTTCATAAATACTGTATAAATACCTTTTAAAAAACATTTAAAAACCTTTTAAACCCTTTTAAAAACCTATTAAAAATCTTTTAAATTTTGTTAAAACGATTTAAAACTTTATAAATTATTTGGATCGAATCTCCGTAGTTATTATTTAGAATTACATTAAAAACCATATAAAAATTTATATTTTTTCATATTTAAACAATAGTATTTTTAAAAATAATTAAATTAAAGAGATATTTTTGAAAAAAAGTATACCAAAAGGGATATTTCTCTAAAGTTCTCTATACATATCCAAGCAGGTTTTACCAAGTTTTCGAGAAAAGAAAAAGAAATTGAGAGGTCAGATATATTTATTCACTCAAGTCGGCTTTCCCCTTGTTGGCTCGTGAAGGAGTCAGTGGAAGAAGATGATGATACAGTTAGGTGGATTGGCATGTTGCTTAAGCGGCAGCTTTCTTGATTATCTCAGTAAGATACCAGCCAGGTTAGGGTTTTTTTTTTTACTCTTTTGCTATTTCTTCTCTTTTGTGCCTTTCGTATCATATTGTATTTGAATATAATCATTCAATCCATATCTTTTTCCTTGCTACAGTTTTGTTAAGTCAGTCACTAGGGTTCACCACATCAAGGATTTGGGTATATATTTTCTTCCTTTATACAAGTTAGCTTTTAGTTTGAGGGTTTTAGGGTTTTAAGTGTTTTGACATGTTTGGTTTCTTTTAGAGCAATTGGTACCATTAGAAAGCAAGGTCATCGCAGTATCAGGAATCGTTGGATCCGAGACACCTCTTAAGTGTGAGTATAGTGACATGCTCTGTGTTTTTATCGAGGAAACGGTACGTATGGATTTGGATTTTTCTTATTTAGAGAGAAATAATCTCTTATTAGTGATTGGAGTTTTTTTTTTTTTTGTGAATGTATGTGTTCTTCAGGCACAACAACTATTCTTGAAACGTAATTGGATGTTTTCATGGGTTCCAGATAGAAACTGGATGCTTCCAATCACTAAGGAAGTCCCGTGGTTCCTGGTAAAACTGTTGGATTTCAGTTTTGAAATTATTGGAATGTATTCTTCCAAGTCTTTTATATTTACAATCGCATATGATCTGTATGTGATAGGACGATGGGACAGGTCGTGTTAATGTGGAAGCTAAGAAAGTAAGATGCTTGGAGTTATAAGCACTGAGCGCGTCCTACCAATTGGTAAATCGGTTACTATTATTGGTGAGGTATTCCTTTTATCATAATCTTATTTCTACATCAAATTATACGTTTTACATCTCATTTTGTGTTACCATGTTAAAAGGCTGTTAAGGACAGTGTCGGGGATTTCAGGATTCAAGAATCCGAGGAAGTACCTTTCTTTGTCTCACCTTTACCTCTCGATGAGCTCATCTCTTCATTCGAAAAATGTTCAAGGTTTGTTTTTCTTCACAGGATGACTCTATCCTTCCTCTTCCTCGAATTCTGAGGCTCAAAAAACATCTTTTTGGCAGGGAGTTCAAATATGCCTCCATTGGTTTTACTGTTGTTGGTGTGGTTCTTATTTTAAAGCCTGTGATTGACTATATGCTAGAGAGAAGGAGGAGACGATTGCTACGGAAAAGGTACATCGGATATTAACTCATATAGACTTTCAAATACAAATGGTCATTCCAAATTTTAAGTATCGAGCTTTTTGTTGCAGAGTTGCTGATGCAGCTGTTAAGAGAGCCGAACTAGTAACTAGAGGTATATAATATCCATTAGAATTTTCAGTAACGCTTAGAATTGTTCTGCTTACAAAAATGTCTCATCAGAATTGGAAACTCAAGCTGGTGATTTACTTGATCTCTGTGTGATCTGCCTTGAGCACAAGTATGATGCCGCTTTTGTTAGGTCCGACCGCGCATTGTTTCTCTTTTAAAACTCATCATGAGCCCTCTCACTGATCGGACATCATAGGTTTTGAATATATTTTCTTTTGTTTGGTTTGCACTTGTAGGTGTGGTCATATGTGCTGCTGCTCAATATGTTCCTTGCACGTAAAGACCTGTCCTCTTTGCCGTAGACCAATCGAACAAGTTTTAAAGATATACCGCCTTTGAAGAAGAAACTAAGGTCTCGCTCTTTTGAAGACATTGGACTTTATACTTCCGATCTACTGAAGCCATTACACCAAGAAACAATCATTGAGTCTTGTCTGTAAAGCCTTTGTGGTCGACTTTGATTATAACCAAACAGATTCGAACGTAGTATTTTTGGACTTATTGGTAACATTTGTTTCATGGCATCATGACCCCAATAGAACAACTTTTATTTCGATTTCATTATTCAAATTGCTTTTTGTAGTTTTTTTTTTGTCATAATCATCTGTTTGTTAATCACCTTTTTGTGAAGTACATAGTTCGAACCTGATTATTATTTTGAATGATACTCTCAAGTTATTTGGACGATTAATACGTAAAAAACAGTATTTAATGGTGCATATAATACTCTTTTGGTTTTACTTTAAGTGATGTTTTAGTCAAAATTATTTGTCTTATTTTAAATGTGTTTTTTGACCAATCATATTTTACATCATATATTCTTATTGTAGTTGAATTCATTTTAATTAATGATGTTTATATGGAAAATAGGTCAATTATATGTTTTCTTAATTTTTGTTTAAAGACTTTAAACGTAACTTAAAATAAAACGGAGGGAGTAGCTCGAGTTTTAATCCAAAAAATGTAAACCGCAAGTCCTTTACCGATGCGGTATTTATACACATGCTTAAATTCAATCCAAATTATTATTGTTAAGATTTTTAATAACTAAGACCATACATCTCTTCAGATCCGAAACCAAAATAAAATATATGGTCTCGTCTCGAACGTTATTCGGACCGAAGATCTTTAGACTATCGCAAAAGATCCAAATTTACATTAAAGAGAATAGTTTCAAAATTTCCCCAAAATGGTGTGTGATCAGCCCCAGCTCTAGACATGTGTACAACAAAATGTCCATTCATTTTTTTGTTCTTTTTTCAACAATATGTATGGTTTAAATATTATTTTCCAAAAGATCTGGAAATAATTTCATTTTTTTTTTCAGCCCAGGGACCTCGAATTTATTGCGCGAAACTCTTGTTCAATGTCAATATGTTAAATCTTTTGCTTTTGATGCTCTCTTGTGGTGTTTATTGTGTGTACAAGTCTTCTAAATAATGTCAATATGTTATTTATTTTCTATTTATAATTGATAGTACATATACATGAGAGATTAATCAGAAATGATTGGACCGGAGTTGGGATTGGGAGACACAAAAATATTACAGCAACAAAGATTTTCAATATGAAGACCAACTATGTATTTCTGACAATAGCCTCCTGTATGCCCCATAGATTTGCATGTTTTATTGCATTGGGATTTGCTTTTACATTTCTTCACACATCGGGGGTTATTATTATTATTATCTTGACCTGTTTTTTCATATATAAACAAATTTATATAAGAACATGAAATGACCAATTTAATACAGAACTTTAATGATAATTGAAGAACAAATTTTATTCAAATAAATGTGTTACCAGAAATCATTGGTACAATGAAGAGAGCAATCATTAGCAGTGGTAATAGATGATTCAGAAACATTTTAGTTTTCATTTATTTTGTTTGTGTGGAAGAGTAAATAAATCTTTTTCAACCTTTGCCTTTTTCTTTGTAATATTTTAGTACTTAATAAGAATGAATTGTCTACAAGAACATTTATGTAGAAATACATATATACATATATATATAGATCTTCCATATTTTGTAATGACTAATGAGGTTAGTCTTTTTAGTGCTTGAGTCAAGTCCACATTAATTTTTAGCTTTTTATGTTTCCTTTATTTAATTCTACTATATTTGGTACTACACTTTATTTCCATATATTACATATTCTTATTAATAATTAATTACCAAATCTATATATACATATTTAATAAAGTTGCCAAATTATTTTTTTTGATTTTTCAAATAATTAAGTGTAGACAATAAAGATTCCAATTATATTAATGCAATAGTCTTTTCAATTGGTAATTAATCAATATAAACATATATAAAATGCATATCAACACTAAATAATGTTTTCATACATTATAAAAAAACTTAAATCAAGGCATATATATATATATATACAGTGAAACCTCTATAAATTAATATTCTATAAATTAATAAACACTATAAATTAATAAATTTTACTGGTCCCAAGTCGGACAAGTGTAAATATTAACCAAATTCGATAAGATAAAAAGATAATACTTTTTTTTGAAATTTCTATGTAAAATATAGTCCCAATAATATCATAAATTAATAATCACTATACATATACATATATATATATATATATATATTATATCTTATATCATATAAGTAGATATGTTGAAATATGCTTTAACTTTTTAGTAAAATTGAATTTTTTCCTTGACCTCATCTCTATAAAAAATATGAAAATGACAAAAAGAAAAAAGCTAGTTTTGCAAAAGGGTATGATAAAAAGGTTATTAGAGAGAATTTCTTAGCTGAATAGATTATCAAATCTTATTTATAAAACATAACCTTTAAAATATTTATGTCGTACATAACCCAAGATTCAAATTTGGTTGAGTTAACTTACATGTTTTATTTTGTGATAATTAAGAAACAAAATAAGTATTGAATGTTTTGTTTATCAAAAATGATTCAAACAATGGACAAGTTTGAACAAGTTTATTATAACATTTTATTTTCTTAATTTGATTACTTGGATAGTTCACATATCATATAAACATCATACTTTCAAATCTTTGATTCATCATCATAATACTTAGTTCATCTACGGTGGTGGCCACCCCAACTAGGTGGCACATTTGAGAAGGTCGGTTTTATCTCATCATGGCTTGGTGGCGGTGGTCGGATAGGACGACCCCAACCAGTCAGTTTTGTCTCATCGTGGCTTGGTGGCGGTGGTCGGATAGGACGACCCCATCCAGTCGGTTTTGTCTCATCGTGGCTTGGTGGTGGTGGCCGTATAGGACGACCCCATCCAGTCGGTTTTGTCTCATCGTGGCTCTTTTCAGATCCTAAAAGAGAAAGGCGAATTCAATAAACAACTTATTATTAGATTATAAGTGTAAAATCGGCAATAATGAGAGAAGATCTTTGATATTAGTAGTATAAAATATCTAATTATATAATTTAAAACATTCTCAAATTACTTGAAGAACACAATGGAAGAAGGAGCAAAAACGACATGAGAACCACCAGCTTCATCTTTGAAAGCATTTTTATTGCTGAGGTAATAAGATATATATTTTGGTTTTATTGTTTGGAGGAGTGACACAAACTTCTCTATATATATATAACATACACAAGTTCATAGTTATCTGTTGGTGCACTAAACATTGACTACAATTTAAAACTAAATCTTTTGGTCAAAGATTCTTTTGGTTAATAATTTTCTTTCTTGGCAATTAATATATTTACAATTAGTCAACAAAGCTTTAATTGGTTTTCCAAAGATCATAAGCAAATTATAAATAAACAATAAAGAAACTTGGATATCTAAAAATATAGTTAAAAAGGAACACCACTCACTTTAATTAACTATATAAATACAATAAAACACAATCATCATTAATAAAAATAATAATTGAAGATCTTATCATATATACACATAGTGATTTATCCTATTGTTATACCATGGATTTTACGGGTTTTAACCATCATATAAGTAGTCTTTATAAAGTCTTTTTATACTTTTTCAAGTCTTTTAGGGGTGTTATATAATTGGAGATTTTAATGGATTTCAATTAACATAAGATTTTAGTGAATTTTAAAATCCTACTATATTAATTGAGAAGTATTTTTATGAAAATAACATTAAAAAGTGTAAAATTACATTAAAATGCCATTAGAAAAAGTACAAAAAAGGATAAAATCACTAATGTAAACCCTTTAAAATACTTTGTAATGCCTTTTAAAAACACATGTAAACCCTTTAAAAACCCTATAAACTTCCAAAACCGTTTAAATCCTCTTGTAAATCCTTAATAAAAACTTATGTGAATTTTGAAAACCCTTTAAAAACTCTTGTAAATCCTTAAAAATCATTTTAAAGCCCTTGTTAACTCTTGTAAACTTTGAAAAAGCCTTTAAAAACCTCTATAAACTCTTTAAAACAATGTAAAATTCTAAAACCCATTAAACTCCCTTGTAAATCCTTTAAAACCCTTTTTAAATCTTTGTAAATGTCTTTAAAAATACTTGTAAATCCTTTTAAAACCCTTGTAAAATTTTAAAAACCCTTTGAAAATATTTGAAAAACCATTGTAAATCCTTTAAAAACCATTCAAAACCTTTGTAAGCTTCTAAAACCCTTTAAAATCCATTACAAATCTTTTAAAAACCATTTAAAACTCCTTGTAAATCCCTTAAAAATTCTTGTAAATCCTTTTAAACTCCCTTTAAAAAATCTTGTAAACCCTTTAAAAATATTTTTGGCGGGAACTTCTTTGCGGAAAGCTTTTTTGCCGGACAGTTTGTGGCGGAAGATTTTGGCGGGAAAAGTTTTGGAAGGAATATTCTTTCAATTACGGGTAAAATGGTCATTAAAATTTAAGAGAATGCAAAAATGAAAATGGCAAAAAAGAGGATAGGTTTGCAAAAGGGTATGATGAAAAGGTTATTAGAGAGAATTTCTCATAAATTAATATCAATATAAATTAATAAAATATTGTAGTCCCAGCATTATTAATTTGTAGAGATTTTACTGTATAAGGATTTAGCCGTGGTATACCGCGATACAATTTCTGTTTCGCACAATGTTTATTTAATCACTTTGATTTAACATGTCTAATATTAGTATATGGTGGTGTTAAAAAATGGGTATAATCCGTATCGAGCGTCAGATTAATGATATTTTAAATTTTTATTAGAATTGATTCAAACTAGTTCTGCCATCATACAATATAACAAGTCCAATTTGTACAATTTGATCTGTGTTTTAGGCACTTTCATGGATCATACTTGGAATGATACTGAACTATCCTCTTTAGGGAAAGACAATGGAACCATAGGCGATGTAGTTAACTGCAAAAGAGACTTAGGAGGAGCTTCAAGAGTGCTTAAGCTTCCCTCCATCATCTCAACTACTCTGTTCATCGATGGGCGATCTGATGGGCATGCTTGAATACATGATAATCCCACAAGAGCCATCTTTTTCGCGAAATCTTCATCCTCGTCTTCTGTTATCTCTTCATTGAGAAGTCGTTTACATTCTTTCTTTTCAAGATCTGTAAAGATCCAATCTGGGAAGTATATTGAACTGTTGTTGTTGTTGTTGGACACTGAGCTCCTACTTCTTGCTCCTATCATCTCAAGAACCAACATTCCATAACTATACACATCCGACTTGTGAGAGACTTTCCCATACACTCTTGAAAACACCTCGGGCGCAATGTACCCGATGGTTCCTACCGTCTCTGACATCAACAAGACACTCTCCTTACTCCCACATAGTCTTGCAAGTCCAAAATCAGAAATCTTTGGACAAAGATCCTTTCCCAAGAGTACATTCTGTGGTTTTATGTCGAAATGGATGATCCTTGTCTTACAAGCATAGTGCAAGTACTGAAGTCCTCGCGCAACTCCAAGTGAAATCTCATACATTTTTCTCAGATCAATCTTCGATGAAGCCTCACCCAATATAAACTTATCGAGTGACCCATTCTCAACAAATTCATATATAATTGCGCGTTTAGAACTTTCATAGCAATATCCAAGCAGAGAGACAATATGAACATGAGATGTTCTGCTCATAATCGCCACTTCGTTAATAAAATCTTCACCATTACTCTTTGATTCTTTCAAGACCTTCACTGCGACCTTAAGACCATCCCCAATGGTTCCTCCATAGACAATTCCAAATCCTCCTTTCCCGATTTCTTGAGCGAACGAGTTTGTGATTTCCTTAACCTCTTCGTAGCTATACCGTTTTAGTGGAACAAGTTCCTCAAAATTCTCAATCCTTGGATGTGTTAATGCTTCTATCTTCTCGAAAAAGTATTCGATCACTGATCCAATCAAGCTTCCTACAAATATTACGAGTAACGCCGCTACAAATAAAACTAATAGTCAGATAAATTTCAAACATGAAAGATCCAACACAAAACTAAAAAAGAATAAATATTTTTTAGGAAACTAACCTTTACACACCACCATCAAGACCTTACCAATGACTATTACAAAAGAACAGAGTAAATCCTAACATCAAAAAGAGCACCAAAAGAGAAAGAGTTACAAACCAAAAATGATACAAACCAAAATGGTATTCTGAGGAGTATGTATTCTGGTGAAGACCTTACCGATGACTATTTCTTTAAAACATATATTTCGAATGGTATTCTAATGTAATAAACTACCATTTATATACATAATTTATCATAAAACGTACTTCCTATTAATATAATATTATAAATAAACAAAGAATAATATTAAATTTATAAATTATAAACTTATAAATTATGTTATAAATTTTTGATTAAAGAATAATTTTTTTTTCCAGTCATTTGTGTTTTTCATGTGAATTATAAACTTATAAATATTAAAAAAAAAAACAAAGGTAACAAAGATGTGGTTAAGGTCTATGCACCTGTCGTGAGAAAAGTCTCCCCCACTTTATCAAGTCAACTAAAGTCTTCCTCTTCTCTGTAGCCTCGTTTTACTTACTTTGTGTGTTTTTTTCTTCTTGGTTTCTAATCACACCTCATGAAAACTTTGTCCTCCATGGGATCTCAAACAACTAGGTCCTGTCGGATCTTGTTATTCTTGTTTTATTATCTTCCTTGTGCTTTAAGCCAACTAGATTCAATTTGGTTGTGTAATGATGTGTTTCAGTGTGGAAACATCACAGCAGGTTTCCCATTCTCGGGAGGACTTCGTGGTGAAACTTGCGGTCACTCTTCTTTGAAACTAAACTGCAACAAAGGCTCAAACACAACCTCTGTTATCATCTCAGGCTACAACTACACTGTCCTCCATATAGACAACAACGACAACAAATCCCTCACTCTTGGACTTTCAAGACAAGATTTCTCAGGTCCTTTCTGTTCTGCTTCATTCTCAACCACACCTTTACCTTCAAATCTCTTCCAGATTTTACCATCTTACAAAACCCTTTATGTGTTCTATGCTTGTGACCCACGTCGCTATTTCCTTGGGAATTTCACATGTCCCGTGAAAGGTCTTGGCTCGGTTGTTCAAAACTCTAGATACCGCAAACTTTGTGATGAGAGTTTCACTGTGACAGTTCCAACGAGTTATGTTCCAGAGGAAGAAGTTTTGGATTTGGCCCATTTAGAGAGTGTTCTTAGAGAAGGATTTGAAGTGAAGCTTAAAATGGATAAGATGAATTGTGCATCAGAATGTTTACCCTCTAGTACAAATTGCAGCTTTATGTCCGGAGATTGCTGCACATACATTTCAGGAACGCTGAGTTGCGGTACTACAGGAAACTTATTTCGTGGTAATGTCACCTAAAAACCTCACTTAGTCAATAAGATCATAAACGTTACTAACTTGATATATTTCAATGTCAGATTATTCAATGATCTTTTTGTTTGCAATGTTGTTACAGGAATGATCCCAAGTATCCGCTCCATGCTGATAACAATTGCAGAAGGTTAGGATTTACCGATTCGACTTGTATCGAACATTCAAGGGGACTATAACTAACTTTACTATTGGGTGTTTTCAGTTGTAGGGCCAAATGTAGTTATATTTGTGGTGATGGTTATAGCATTCTTGATCTGGAGGAGAAGAAAAGCAAATGCTCTGAGAAATCAAAACCTCGAGGCGCTTGTAACCTCGAGACGATATAGTTATAAAGAAATCAAGAAAATTACAAAATCATTTACAGAAGTTGTTGGACGAGGAGGGTTTGGAACTGTATATAAAGGGAGTCTTCGTAATGGTCGTAAAGTAGCCGTGAAGATCTTGAAGGATTCAAAAGGAAATTGTAAAGAGTTCATTAACGAAGTCGCGAGCATGAGCCAGACATCTCATGTTAACATTGTTTCTCTGCTTGGTTTCTGCTATGATGAAGGATCCAAAAGAGCAATTGTATATGAATTTCTAGAGAATGGGTCGTTGGATAATTCGTCGGGTCTTGGTGTGAGTACACTATATGAAATCGCGCTAGGTGTTGCTCGGGGACTAGAGTACTTGCACTATGGCTGCAAGAAAAGGATTGTGCATTTTGACATCAAACCGCAGAATGTACTGTTGGATGAGAATCTCAGACCCAAAGTTGCTGATTTTGGCCTCGCTAAGCTCTGCGAGAAGCAAGAAAGCATCTTGTCATTGCTTGACACGAGAGGAACAATGGGATACATTGCTCCAGAATTGTTTTCAAGAATGTATGGGAATGTATCTCACAAGTCAGATGTTTACAGCTATGGAATGCTAGTTCTTGAGATGATCGGAGAAAGGAACAAAGAAAGAGTCGAGACTGCTGATTCTAACCACAGCTCAGCTTACTTTCCAGATTGGATCTACAAGGATCTTGATAATGGTGATTACCTAAAGCTTTATGGCGATGAACTAACTCAAGAGGAAGGAGATCTTGTGAAAATGATGATCTTGAAAGGTCTATGGTGTATTCAGTTCTGCCCATCTGATCGTCCATCGATGAACAGAGTTGTAGAGATGATGGAAGGAAGTTTGGATTCTCTTAGTCCCCCTCCTAAGCCTCTTTTGCATATGCCAATGCCAAGTATTGCAGAATCATCTCAGCTATCAGCTATTGCAGAATCATCGCAGCTATCAGATATTGCAGAATCATCTCAGCTATCAGATATTGCAGAATCATCTCAGCCATCAAAGGAAAGCTCAATTTACTCTGAAGTATGATTTCATGATTGTTTGGAATATCCATATATATTCTGTTTAGCTTCAAAATGAATGTATGTAAAACCGATCATATCTGATAAATAGGCCATATTAAACAGTAAAGTGTGTCTCAAACTGATAGGAAATCGTAATAAAACAAGAAGAAGACTAAATCATACCAAAGTTTTCGATTTGTAAGGAGATTGAGGAACATCATCCTCATCAGGGTCCGGATAAAATATGTGCTGGAGCAATGCTATGTCATCTGCGTTAGAAATCCCTATCTCCTTGCAAATGCGTCTCCCCTCGTTTTCCTGACACTCGAGCTCTTGTTGCAGCTTAGAATTCGCCTCGTCGAGCAAAGCCATAGACAAGGTACCAAAATCTGAACTCGAAAAACATAGAAACAAAGAAGCTTACATGATCCCAACACCGTACGTACAAAGCCTAGCAAAACTGTTCTACTGAAGCCAATTAAAAAAGTGAATTACACATAGACCCGTCAAATCAACTAAGAGACCTTTAACAAATGTATTTAATCAGATATGTTTCATATTGCTACAAACATTATCCAAACTTTCTAATAACTGAAACTACAATTTATGCTCCAAGAAGATGTGTATGGATGTTCATACAAAGAATCCGCCAATGCTGGAAACTTGCAAAGGCATCAATCATCTAAACAAAGAGAGTATCAAACTAGTGTTTGCGAAAAAAGGTCTTCATGCTTTGACTTCCACTTGCTTAGGGACATGTTCAGCTGGTACCAGCAACCCGAGACCCGATTTACTATCAGGAGCTAAATGAGAATATGGATTCTCCTTATACAATGGATTCGATGTCACTATCCGCACACCAGAGTCCCTGCGGATTTCTAAAACCTCAGGCAAACCGTTGGAACATCCCTTTGACATGCCCACATCAATTCTAATGGCTTTATCATTACAAACACCATTGATACCAGCATCCTGGATTGTGTGTCCCATGATCATCCTCTTAACCCCAGGGATAGTAGAAAGAGCATGCTCAAGAGCTGCACAATCACATTTATGAGCCATCTCTTCCGAGAACTTCCTCAACCAAACTACAGAGTTCCCTCCCCTACAATATGCAGGCGCATATCTTCCTCCTTTCAACCCGTTAATCCAACCCTTAACCTCCTCGTTAATCCTCTCGAGACCATACTCAATGTGCTCAGCTAAAAGACCGCCATGAACAAACACTGAATCACCAACAACAGCAACCGTTTGGTTCTTAGTCAAGAATCTCTTTGCAATTGGACCTTCAGGTCTCAATGCAGCAATCCTAGCTCTGATTCCTTCAAAACAGTCGGCTCTCATACGAGGGAAGCTCATTGGAATGCCTTCATAAATATCCTTCGGTTTATCCAAACCTCTGCATAAAGTCTTCATCTTGTTCCCTAAACAATACCAATCAGCCCAAATCTGAAACTCCTCTAAACCCTTCTTAGTAACATATCTAAAGTCACCTTCTACATTCATAATCTCATGGTTCCCATTCATAGTCAGAACCATACCTCCTGATCTCTCAGCCTCTCGTTTCAGTTTCTCTAAGAAATAAAGTATCTTAATCTCCTCTCCGCCTCTATCTAAGACGTCACCCACCTGAACAACCACCGTAGACCCACCAGTCCATCGGTCAGAAGAATCAATCAGTCCAGCGATCCTGAATGATTCCTTAGACTTTTCAAGATCGCCATGGAGATCACCGATGGCAACAAGACGCTCTGGTTTGTCGAACCTCGTTTGCTGAATCTCATTATGCGGGCTGCGATCGAGGGGCAAGAAGAAGCCGCAGACAGAGTAATCAACGAAAGTGTCGACGAAGGAAGAGATGAGATTGGGAATGTTCTTGCAGATTCCGCTAGGGTTTTCTCTGCTTGACATTACCACAGAAGAAGAAGAAGCTGGTTTCGCCGGAGATGTAATGGCCGGCGAAGTTAGGGATCTGCTGAACAAAGGAGTGATTTTTCTCCAAACCCTTAATCACTAATCGTTTATTCTCTCTAAATTTCAAAGCTTTTTGTCGAAGAAGGGATCGAAGTAGCAAGATTGAAGAAAGAAGAAGAAGAAGAAGAAGAGCCAAGAAAAATATTATTTCTTTGTGTAATAGGGCTGGCTGGGCTGGGCCGAACTTAAATTTAAAGCCCATTATAACATCATCATATTCGAGAAAGAGAGATGGCAACAAACCTTGCTTGTTTCACTTGTGGCCTTATTGGGCACTGAATGGGTAACAAGTATTGTAGAATAGAATACAATTTGAGTTGTTTCTTTTGAAAATATTCCTAAAAATACATTATTTATTTAATATTTGTCAGAAAAATACATGAACTTTTCTCGTTGCCAGAAAAATACGTAAACTAATTTATAGTTGATAAAAAATACATGAATTATTTCGATTTTCAGTTTCCCATCTATCATAATCACGATTTTCAACGAAATTAACGCAGACGTAAACATTGTTACAATTACAATTTCGTGTAGAAGTTTCATTCATGTCGTAGCGATAATTAGAACAATTTCTCTTGTTTTCGATATTTTAACTTTATCTTTAATCTATGTTTTCTCATCAGTAAGCTTTTGTTATGATTAAATATTTAGAAAAAGCAAAAAAGGGGCAAACAATGTTTACGATTATATTAATTTCGTCGTATATCAAATTACGGTATGTGGAAAACTGAAAAATCGGGATAATTCATGTATTTCCTGTCTATTGTGTTTGATACAAGATGTGGACTAACACAGAACAGATAAAACAAGATATGTAAAAATCAATTTGTCCATCAGAGGAGGATTCAACTCATATCCATACACTTGTCCTTAGCTTCAAAAACCATCTTCAACAGATATTGTAAGAAAAGTCAACTAATTCACGCGTCTCCCATCTTATTCAAAGTCTTCTCTTTTAATTTCACTTTCTTTTCTTCTTTTTTGGTTTCTAATCACAGCAAAAGTATTCTCAAACACCTCATGGGATCTCCAACAACTAAGTTCTGTCTGATCTTATTTTTCTTGTTTTATCATCTTCCTTGTGCTCTAAGTCAGCAAGAACTGCTTCAGTGTGAATCTCTGTTTCAGTGTGGCAATATCACCGCTGGTTACCCTTTCACAGGACAGAATCTCAATACGTTCTGCGGTAACCCTTCTCTTAAACTTACCTGCAACAAAAGGTTCAACACAACATCTCTTATGCTCTCAGGCTATAACTACACTGTCCTCAATATAGACAACAAATCCAACATTCTTAGACTTTCAAGACAAGATATCTCAGGTTCTTTCTGTTCTGCTTCATTCTCCTCTACACCTTTACCTTCAGATCTCTTCCAGAGTTTACCATCTTATAAAACCCTCATTGTGTTCTACGCTTGTGACCCACGTCGCCATTTTCTTGGGAATTTCACATGTCCCGTGAATGGTCTTGGCTCTTTGTTTCAAAACTCTACATATCATAAACTTTGTGATGAAAGCTTCACTGTCACAGTTCCTACGAGTTTCGTTCCAGAGCAAGAAGCTCTGAATTTTACCAATTTGGAAAGTGTTTTGAGGAAAGGATTTGAGGTGAAGTTGAAGATGATAAATGAATTATTTTGTCAAGAATGTTTATCCTCAGGTGGAAACTGTGGCTTCCACTTATCCAGACAGGTTTGCTGCAAGAATGTGTCAGGATCAGGAATCAGTTGCCGTACTAACACTTACATATCTGGGGGTAAAGTCGCGTAATCTTGAATTTTCACTTAAGATTATGTATGCAATCTTTGTTCATTTAGTCAACTAAATTTTTCAGGTACAAACATCAAGAATAGCTCCTCTCTGATCATAATTGGTACAGGTTCGTCTTGTTTTGGACTATAAAGACATGATAGTTTTGAACTTTCCCGGGTTAAAAAGTAACTGTATATTTGTATTTTTCAGTTGCAGGGTCAATATTAGCAGTATTTTTGGTGATGATTCTAGCATTCTTGATCTGGGAGAGAAGGAAAAAAAATGCTCTAAGAGATCAGAACCTTGATGTGTTAGTAACCTTGAGACGGTATAGTTATAAGGAAATCAAGAAAATTACAAAACGTTTTACAGAAGTTGTTGGACGAGGAGGATTTGGAACTGTATATAAAGGGAAGTTACTCGGTGGTGGTAAAGTTGCGGTGAAAGTATTGAAGGATTCAATGGGAAATTGTGAAGATTTTATTAACGAAGTCGCAAGCATGAGCCAAACATCTCATGTTAACATTGTTTCTCTGCTTGGTTTCTGCTATGAAGGATCCAAAAGAGCGATTGTATATGAGTTTCTAGAGAATGGTTCTCTTGATCAGTTCATATCTAAGTCAGGGGATTTAGATGTGAGTACACTATATGGAATCGCGCTAGGCGTTGCTCGAGGAATTGAGTACTTGCACTATGGCTGCAAAACAAGGATTGTGCATTTTGACATTAAACCTCAGAATGTGCTGTTAGATGATAATCTCCGACCCAAAGTTTCAGACTTTGGCCTCGCTAAGCTTTGTGAGAAGCAAGAAAGCATTTTGTCATTGCTTGACACAAGAGGGACGATAGGGTACATTGCTCCAGAGTTGTTTTCAAGAATGTATGGAAGTGTTTCTCACAAGTCGGATGTGTACAGTTGAGATGATCGGAGCAAAGAACAAAGAAAGAGTAGAAAATGGTAATTCAAACAGCAGCTCAGCTTACTTTCCGGATTGGATCTACAAGGATCTTGAACTTGGAGATTATGCAAGACTTCTTGGAGATGAACTAACCCGAGAGGAAGAAGATATTGCCAAAAAGATGATCTTGGTTGGTCTATGGTGTATTCAGTTTTCCCCATCAGATCGTCCATCAATGAACAAAGTCGTCGAGATGATGGAAGGTAGTTTGGATTCTCTCAAAGCCCCTCCGAATCCAAAGCCTCTTTTGCATGTCCCAGTGCAAGATCTTTCAGAATCATCACGGCCATCAGAGGAAAGCTCAATTTACTCAGCAGTATGATGAATCCATGAATGTTGTCAAAAGTAAATCTGAACTGAAAATATAAATTTATTTTGGTTAGATTAGAGTCGTTGAAAACATTGTGCTACCACGTTATTTGGTGGAGATTGTATGGCATTTTTTTCCACCACTAAATCATTGTATACATTTCAGATTAAACCAGGTGACATTAATGTCAAACTAGTCAGTCATTACAGCTTTTATACCATGGCAAAGTTACAATTATATATGAAATCAAGACTTTTGAGTTTGATCTGTTTCTATCAGAACATACATACACAAACCTGAGAAAAAAGCCAAAACCACACACGTCATAATTTATGCAGAGACAGATCAAAGTGTCTCCAGAAAGCAAACAAAATACATGGATTACAGAAACAGGAGTTACAAATAACCTGTGTTGGCGATGGTTCGACCGGGTTCATGTCACCAGACTAGACCTTTTTTCCTTCTAAACCTATCAACACTCATTCGGGATTTTTCGGGTTTACTAGTCTTCTTAGATTTCTCCAGCTGACTGTCTACACTGTTTCTAGAAACTTCCGGAAGGCAGCAGCCGAGTTGAAATGTATCATGCTCTGGTTTTTGGTTGTATCTGTCGTTGTAGTCTTGGTCGAACCATTTCTTGGTCCTTTGGGTTTGGAAATCGATATTACAAATTTCTTCAGATGTCTAATGAACTCTGGATAGAGTTCTAGATTACAGTGTCCACCTCCAGATACCCATAATGGTTCATATTTCTCTTTTGAAAGTTGCCAAAGTTGTTTCCCATGAGAACAATCAACTACTTCATCTGCAGTTCCCTATAAGATTTCTCCAGAGAGTTAAAAACCCTCAGTGTTTTTCACTCAAATTTTAATACAACTTATCTAAGGCTTCAACACATTGATTTCTTACTAATCCCTATTTAGCGGGTGAGGAAACAAATGAAGTGACGCCACTAGAGAATACAGATCACTCTTAGATAATTCACTACTAGTACAGATCATTCACTATTAGTATCCTTTAGGATAATACTCAAGTTGGCAACTCAAATTAATATCTCATATATTCAACAACACGAGTTTCACCAAACATTTTCTGTCAAATGGTCCTATTAAGCTACAAGGCTACACGTTTTAATTCATCGCAAGAATCTGTGGAGGCAGATGACAACCAAATTCCACACTACTGAGAATATCAGAGGGAAATCGAAAAAGACTGTAATGCAGGAGACAAAAACCAAAAACAGAAATGACCATCACAAAGATTTGCATTCAGACTGATGTGAGTAATGCACAGCACAATGAGTTCTTCAACTAATCAATGGTATACCGTATAAAGATATGGATAGGAAGTAATGCTATAGGAGAAGACAGGTCATTTTCTATTGATTCCCCTTGGAAAAAATACTGAAGTTGGCTATTGATTTAATATTGTATCTCATAATTCAAGAACTTGAGTTTCACCAAACATTCTCTAGTCAAGTGGTCCTATTAACCTACAAATTTTAAGTTGCAAGAATCTGTGGAGGCAATAGATGTCAACTTAATTCTACCAAAAAGAGAAAATCGAAGAAGACAGTAAAATGAAAGAGAGGAAATGTAAGAAAAAACAAATGAGCATCACTTACATGGATTACTAAGACAGGACAGGTAACTGCACTGATCTTGTCGATATTCTGAAACAAAGGAATTGAACATGTAAGCATTAATACATGTAAACAAGAAATGGCTGCATGTTTACTAAAAAATTACCTTGTAAATGTCAAACCAATATGTACGTTTAACCGGATACAAAACTCTCATCCCAGACAGAATAGGGCTGTGCAAAACCACACCTCTCAAATTAGGCGTACGCGAAGCTAGATCAATCGTTGGTCCACTACCAACAGACTGACCATATAATATCAGTTGATCATCTTTTACACCATACTGTTCCTTGAGGCAGGTATATGATGCATCTATATCAGCATATGTGTTACATTCACTTGCCTGATTCAAGTAACAAATTTAAAACCATCAGAAACAATCCATGGAGTCTCATAACATAATACGAGAAGGGCAGATACATTATTCTCTGGTTATCCCGAAATGGAAAATTAGAAGCTCAGGATACTACCTTTCCAGTAGACTGACCATAACCAGAATAATCATACCTGCAAAATCAGAAAAATCAAAGGATGGATTAAGGAACTATCACCTACTACTCATCATTAGATTATAAAACCATGATAACTGTAAGAAGACAAGTCAACAAGAAAACCTTTTGCTACTAGTAGTAAACACTTCTACATAAGATCCAAATAAATCAAACGTATTAAAATTATGAATCTTCATGAGACTTCAGTAGATGTAGAAATGTATAACACTTTATGTTAGAACATCAAGCAAGTATTTATGACTTATACACGAAACAGAGTCCACAACTAAAAATATGAATAAAACTGTTGCAATGAAAATGCTTGCATCACAAACGTCAAATTATGTCAAAACAAATATCAAAACATTTGGGCAGAAAAGAAACTTGATGTCAGACCAAGATGAAGACTTTATGAATAAATGCCTTGAGGAGTCAACAAGACCCAGAAATTATGGTGACTTTCACATAGATTTTGTCATTATACTGTAACAATCTTAGAACACAAACCAATAATCACCAATCCAAAACCAAATTTTTTGATCCAATCTACAAATGTCAAAGAGATATAAAAGAACCCAATAAGTCAAATTTGGAATGTAAAATCCAAAACTCTCTCCTTCAATCATGGAAACCTTAAATTCACAACAACCAATCTTAAAAAAATCGAAACTTTAACAACCAAACTTCAAAAAGATCGAAACTTTAACAAGATAAAAGAGATAAAAGGTCAAAACTTTACCCCATGAGATTAACTCGGAGACGATTACTAAGCTCGACGAAAAGCTCAAACATCTGACCCAAATCAGCAGCGTTACCATGAGAATACAAAAGCGTACCATTAGCTTTAGGATGCTTAACATAAATAGCCACAATCTCGTTACCACGACGGGTCTTTAGCTTCAACACATCGACATCGTCACGGCGAGGCACTTCGGTTATGTACAACCGGTCAACGTCCGGTACGAACCCGTACGACGGTGGTGATGGCGGGAAAAAAGCGAATTTTGCGGCGATTGACGAAGTTACTCCTCCCATGACGATGATTGTCTTATCATCACACAAAGGTAATACTTGTTACTCATAAATTAGTAGAAACCCTAAGATTTTTTATTTTTATTTTTTGGGGGTTTTGAGATCTTAAAATGTTAAAGAAAAGGAGAAAACGACAGAACGATGAAGAAAAGATAAAGAAGGGAAAGGAAAAGTTGAAAACGTTAATTTTTTTTTATTTGAGGTTTTGTGGTTGACACGACGGTGGCGCGTGGGAGATGATAAGCGGCGCGTGTGTGAAGAGAGGAAGAGTTGTGAAGTGGTTTTGTTAAAAACATCAGTCGTGGTTCGCTCTATATTGCCGTTGTGGAACGGAGCTTTCACTTCTTTTGTTTTTGTTTATTTTGTCAAAAGTTTTATTATTTGTTTCATATAAAAATAAAATAAAAAGAGTATCAATTGTGTTCGCATTAGTCGGCCTAAATAATGAGATTAATCAAAGTATTCAAATGTCCCATTTTTGTGGATATGTATCTATTTAATTTTGTTTGTTGTTGTAGGGATTTGAAGCTTATGTCATTGACTCTCAATATTGTTGTATTTATTTTTGGACAAATCATTATGGCTGTTATAAGAATTAAACTATACTAGGATTGTAATTGTGTAATCAGGGGCGGAGGTATGGTAGAGGCATGAGGGTCAACTGACTGATCCTGGTGAATTTTTAAAATTTGTTGAGTTTTTAGGAAAAAAATCAAATTGACCCTTGTAATATAACACAAATGACCCCTATAAATTTTTTTAATAACACAATTAATCATTATAATTTGTTTTTGACCCTTATGATCCGATTTCCTAGCTCCGCCACTGATTGTGTTTATTGTGTGCTTTTAAAGGTTTCCATTCAATTTTGTAATTCGAATGAGGAGAGTTAAATTCTTAAAATAAATCATTTGATATTAAACTTCTGCAATTTAAATTATAAATTACATTAAATGGATAAAATATTTAACAATTAAAATGAAAAACAAAAATAAATTGAAATGCCAAGTGGCCTAATAGGAAGAAAGTTAAACCATAATCTAATATACAATATTATTATTATGAGAATGTTTATATTTTTAGTGTAAAAAATTATGCGAATTTATCATAAAGTTTAACCTTAATTTTGTTATATATGATTATTATTATTATGAGAATGTTTATGCGAATTTATCAAACCCATGTTTCGATCCTGGGACATGTATAACCTCACCTTGCTTCCGCTGCGCCACTCTGATTTTTATTATGAGACTGTTTATACTTTTTTAGTGTAAGAAATTATGTGAATTTATTAGAAACTTACACCTTATTTTTTTATATTATTATTATTATTATGAGGATGATTATATAAGTTATAAGTGTAAAAATTATGCAAACTTATCAGAGCCAGGTTTCGATCCTGGGACATGTGGGTTATGGGTCCACCACGCTTCCGCTGCGCCACTCTGATTTTTATTATAAGGTTGTTTATAGGTTTATTAATTTTAATACAGAATTTACAACTCACATATGTAACTCACAGTTTCATAATATGTAATTAATCTAAACAGTCACATGTTTACTTTAATACATAATACTAGATTTTAATCTGCAGTATACCGCATGATTTAATTTTTTACTTTTTTATTTTAAAATTCAAAAATTTACTTTTATGCTACAATTTATATTAAAATTACAAAATATCAAACTTAATTGAATCAATTTGTAAATCACTCTCATTCAACATGTTTTATATTGGTGTTCTTAAAAAAAAATACTATAATGAAGTTTTAACTTATTTGAGTTAGCTTTTTATTTGATGACAAAAAAAAATGAAGTTTTAACTTGTTTTGAAGTATAAGATTCAAACTCCGTCATACAACTCGTCACACAACCTGTCACACAACCCGTCATACAATCCGTGTATCAATGTTATTTCTAAACAAACAAAATTTGTAATATTTGATTCCATAGGTATTTCACATAACAACTTATAATCATTTGCAAATCAAGAGTATATCTCCTTCAATAAGACCCGTGAGGAGCAACAATCCACTTAAAAAAATATGATAATATTTTAAACTTTTTAGAAAATTATATATTAAAATATTTTGAAACCATTAAATTTAATTTGCTCAAATAAAAAACCGGATTTACCCAAAGAAAATTTTTAAATTTGGACTGAGAAATCAAGATATCTAATTATTCGTAGTTGGAAGCATATTAGTCATATATATAAGGATTATTTATTATTGTCTAAAACTTCCTATCCGATGTGGGACGTTTTACATAAAAAATTTTAAAAATCGATTAAGTAATATACGCTCGTTTAAAAAAAAATCCAATTGCAACATATGTGAAAATTTGTATTTTTATTATATAGATGTTTAATGTTAATAAAATAAATTAAAAACTAGTAAAATATCATATAAAAATAAAAGGAGATAAAGAAATTAAAATTGAAAATGATATTAAATATTTAATGATATAAGAGAGAAAGTAAGTAAATCAATCATTATATATATAACTAGCAGTTGACCCGCGCTCCGAGCGGGAGGTTTATAATTTTCTTTTGTTAATTTTTATTCATATTGTCATATTTTATTATCTTTTTAATTTATTTTCAGAAATATTTTCTCGTTAAATCCCATTATATTTGGGTTTACATTGTGTTCATATATATATATATATATATATATATATATATATATATATATATATATATTTTAAACATTCACTAAAAACTATAATCTATTATTTATATATTTCTTAGTATAATCGATAATTAGTAAGTCTTTTTAATTTTTAAACAAATCATCTTTTTAGTTTTATAATGTATAATATAAAAAAAACCTTTCATATTCCTTTTTGAAAAACCTATTTACATAGGTTTAAATCTTAAAATTAAATGATGAAATGATATAATTAATTTGAAAAATTAAATAATAAAATGAGGTGGATGATGATGTGGCATAAGGAGAAGAGAGAAAAAGTTAACTTTATATATATAGATGATTATAAGATGGTTATCATAAGACGTCACATAACTTCAACTTTGAAGTGATTTTGAACATTGCTGAATTATACTTAGCTACTAACTTATAATCTTGTATTCTTAAGTGGAGCCAATCATACCGAGCTTTAATTAGGAAAGACCACCACTGTTCTCTGCTGATCAAACATATCCTTAATTTAGACTTATCCAAAGAGTGTGTGGATCTTTCAAGGTCATTTGCTTACTTGATTGTCTCCTCGAATTCTTCCGAAAATAGGTCCTGACAAGCAGTTGTCTCCCGAAATATCAAGGGCCTCAAATTCAAGATTGGTAAGCTTCGGCATAATTCTCTGAAATCATTGTTTCCATTCACCAAATGCGTCCGAAGCATCGTAATCCCTACGACACAAAAATCAAGTGCGATTACTTCAAAGAGGATTGAGACCCGACACACCATCTTACTTCATTCGAAATAGCTATCCACCGTTGCAACTTTACACCGGCCCAGTTTAATGCCGTAAAGTGTCAACTGTTTACCGAGCTGTCAACGAACTCGATGTCGCAACATTGCTAAACTATATTGTGCTAAACATAAGAAATGTATTAGTCTAGCAGATAGCAGATTAAAGAATAATATGACTCCAAACAAAGCTTGTCTCATAATATATTCAATCTCCATTAACGTTTTAATCTTCTAATGGATAATTGTTCCATTAGAAAGTGTATTTCATCATCCTTTTCCAATCAAAAAACTTAATACTCCAACTTTACTATATACCATCATATATTATAATATTCCCAACAATATCTATTTTCTTTATGTTAAAAAAATTTGCACAAGTATAGTACAATAGTGAAATTTTCTTTATGTTAACTTTAATAAAATAGTTTATACATAAATTTTCATAATAGGATTAGCTAATAAATTAGCAGTAAGGAAAATGAGCAATAATAAAGTATACATAAATTGGTTAATCGCTATTTACAACAAGAAAAATGATCAATTAGACTGACTTGTTTGGAGGATGCCACAATTTTCATATTTAATTTTTACCATTTAAAATGATAAATAATTAAAAAAAATAATAAGAATAATAAATTAAAGACTATCAAGACTTTATAAATTTTAAGTAATCTCATATAACCAAAACAAGAATACAAAATTAAAAAGACGAATTGAATATCGTTGCAAAAATCATGCATACCATGAATAAAAAATTAATGGGATAATTGAAAGTTTAATAAAGATCAAATGTATGCGCAGTTTTACTTATTGGCAATGACAAAAGTCTAAATTTGTTAATTTTACTCAATAACACATTCTTTTACTATAAAGTAGTTGTTTTTTTTTGGAGGTCCGACGACTTGGATGATATTTAGTGACAACTAGTGCTCATCGGTAATGATTTCAAAATGACTGAGAATCAGTTTAGAAAATCGAAGAAAACATGCTAAATAATTTAATCACTGTCATCGACAAAATTCTTTCGTGTTATTGTTTTGTTAGAGTTACCGGCTATCACTGAAAATAGTTTTTAATAAAATACCAATTTCTTCTTTGTGCTTAGCATTTATAAATAAAATATATAAAAGCTATGTTCACTAAAAGTCTTAAACACAACAAATCAATATATGCAAATGAAAAATATGTGAAATTGGTTGGACTTCACAGTAGCAGATATTATTAACAATTTTAATTTGTATAGAATGAGTTTTTTTTTTTTTTTTAAGAGTGAGTTGCTGTTGACTGATATTGTTAATGTCAATATTAATTTATAAGTAATGTACAGTTTATGTTTCAAAATTTAATTTAACAGGATTGATTAGTACATTTTGTTGAAAGCAAAAACAGTCTGATTGATTCTATTGGTGCAAAATCAAAAAACAAAAAAGTCAAAAAGTCAAAAGGTGAAACTTAACAATATTTTTCTTTTTATTTACTGACAAATCGAACTCTCCTTTTGGTCCAGAGTCTCTCTTCCTACCTTCTTTCAAAACGAACTCGCCGTCGTATTCGAACTACTCGCCGTCATTTTATCAGTCTCCGGCGATAACAGCGGAGGAACACCGTGTTTCAACAATCCAACATCATCACCACCGCCGTTCACATCAATCTCCACCACCACATCTTTCGAATCTCGTATCATCCCTTCCTTCTGGATCCCTCTCAAAACCTCAACGATCTCCTCCATCGATGGCCTTACTTCTCTCTCCTGTTGCAAACACCGGAACGCTAATTCAGCGACCGACGACATCATCTTCTTCACCGAAGGATCTCTCGCGAATCCGAGTGATTGATCCGCGAGTTCGTGAACGGCGTCGTTTTGGATCTTCGAAATCGCCATGTTCGCTAGGTTAATATCTTGGCGGTGTCTGGTGATGTCTACTGCTTCTTTTGATGAGATTAATTCGGAGAGGACAACTCCGAAGCTGTATACGTCGCTCTTCTCGTTGAGACGGTAACATTGGTAGTACTCAGGATCTACATATCCTGGAGTGCCTTGTGGTGCGGTTGAGATATGAGTTTGATCCATCGGAAAAAGCCGTGAGAGTCCGAAATCGGCTACTTTCACTTGATAATTGCTATCTAGGAGAATGTTAGTAGTCTTGACGTCTCTGTGTATGATTCCTAAATTATAGAAGTTATGATCATTGATCTAATCTCTCAATGTGTGTATGTGTATGTTCAGTTTGTGTTACCTTTGGTGTGGAGAAAGGACAATGCACTTGCGGTTTCGATGGCGATTTGGAGTCGAGCAGGCCAGCTAAGAGGACGAGATTGTGCTTGGTTTCCATGGAGATGTTCAGCGAGTGTGCCGTTGGAGATGTATTCGTAGACTAGGAGTAACTCTCTGCTATGTCTTGTTGTGCATCCGTATAGGATAACTAAGTTTGGGTGTTTTAGGGACCTCAAGATCTCGATTTCGTTCTTGAATTGCTCTACGCGTTTTAGTGATCGCTCGAAGAGACGTTTTACAGCTACAACTCGTCCGTCTTTTAGTGTTCCGTAGTAGACAGTACCGAAGCCTCCATCTCCAAGCTCTGTAGAGAAATTCTCAGTGGCTTCCTCGAGTTCTTCGTAGGTGAAGACTTGAACGCCAAAGTAGGCGCTGTTTGCAAGGTTAGACATTGAGGGCACAAGAGAGTGATTGCTGCCAGAAATTGTTGTGGAAGTTGGTGTGTTTGACATTGTATTGCTCGAGTAAGTCATTGTTGTTGACAGGTCTTTGCTTGTGTATTGAGCTGCAAGTTTCTTTCTTCTCCGGGTGATGAAACAGAACATACATCCGATGAAAAGACTGGCTCCCAAGAATCCACAAGCGAATCCGATGCCTAGAGACAAGAGCTTCATTAGATTTTACTGTTTCTAAGGTATGTTTCTACTGAGACTAGTTTCCATGAAAGGAAAAGAATAGACACCTACCTATTTTCGCTTTTTTGGAGAGACCTGCATGAGAAAATACCATGAGAAAAAGGTTAGTTCAAAAGATAGAACTTAGAATCGTGCTTGAAAAGGTCATGAGAAAATGATTGTAAATCACATTGATGTTAGCTAAAACTAGTTTCAGTAAAGGTTAGGTTGGTAGTTGGGAAGATTATGCAGAGGTTGAGGAAGAGAGAAGATCTGTTTCTTGTGGAAGTACATTAGCAAATAAGTTTCAGACCAAACTAAGATTCAGATTAACTTAAATCAGTCGAAGTATTCAGAGAAAACGGAGCAAAAGAAACGTTACCCTCTCCACAAGTATGCTTGTGAGGCTCATTTATACAATAGCAAACAAATTCTCTTGACTGCTGATTATATCCACAAGCACCTTTTGATTTTACGCAATGGGAACAATCACTGTTGAATCTAAGCTCAAAACCCTTATCAAGAGCCTTCTTTATCATGTCCTGACTCTGATTTATCTCTGCTGTTTTCAAGGCAGATCGAGAAACGGCAACATCAATGATCTTTTTGCAGGATGACGTAAACTCATGCGAAGATGAGAGCTCTTTTCTCACAAAGTAACTCTCCTCTTCAGTATCACCAGGCCAACACTGAAGCTGACTAATGTGGTCACCGGGATGACCAGAGCAGTTGTAGAAAAAAGTTAGCAATTCAGTGTCTTTATAAAATGGAAGCACCTCTTTGTTGATTAATGCGCTCTCAAGATGCTGAGGACAGAGATTGTTGACATAATCTTTTCTGGCAAGTCTTACTATACGAGACTCATAGTTCATCTCAAGGATTTGGAACTTAACCGAAGATATACTAAACTCTGCGAAATCTCCGCTGCAGGTGACCTCGAAATCCGGGTGACCGCACTCTTCTCTATCAGCTGTCCAAAATGGATAATAGAGTTCTGTCTGATTGCCGCATTTAAACAAATGACTGCAGTGTAAGTGACGCTGATCAACTGAGAAAACACCAGAGGGGATCACAAAAAGCACCCATATGATTGCATATGGCAAAAAACATCTTCTTAGAGACAGACACAAATTGATCATGGTGATCTCCTCTGTTTTTTTTATTGCCTTGGAGATGATGAATAAGAAGATGAAGAAGAACTGAAGAAGAAAGAGGAAGTAAAAAAGCAGATGAGGAATTTGTGAATTGTTGTTTTTATGTAAGTCTTGGTTTTATATAAAGAAAAGAAAACTAAGGTAAGGTTTCTTTTTCTTTATAGTTGTTTATCTCATAGTATATTTTAACAGGGAAATTTCTTTGGAATTAGGTGGGTTAGGATGATGACTAAGTCTTGGAATAGACTTGTAGACTATTTAAGAAGATTTTATTAATATATTAGTTTCTTTTTTTCTCTTTCTTTTTGTAGGACTAAGGCCTAAAACAAAGTCCCGGTGCAAGAAATTTACTGAAATTTACCGGAAGCAAAGTAGAAATGGGGATAGATCTACACTTATGGGAAAGTCTCCAAAAGAAAGAAGAAAGACTTTGACCGTAATTGCCATTTTCTTTGTCAGTTTCAGACAAATGTGAAGGCATCTAAAAGATATGTGGAGAGAATGAAGAGTGAATAAGTAACAAGACAAAGACTCTTTTAGTATTATACCATGGTCCATGGAAAAGAGTCTAAAGATTTGTGATAAAGGAAGGAGACAGTTTCATTGCAAGGAAGACTTTCATACCCTGAAAATGACTTGATGGGAGTTGTTTATGTCAAGTTGCTTGGAGATAGATAAAGACTTTTAGACTACTCAAGTTTACTACCTTACCTCTTGAGCTCACTAAGAAGTAAGTTATGTCTTAACACTGGTGAAACCAAAAGAGAAAGATTGAAAAGAAAGAAAACTGTGAATTTGTTTAAGAGGGATTGCGGAAAATGTAGTGTTAGCTGTGGTTCTTGGTGATTAGGATGTGGTATATGCCTGGAGTTTAAGCCATTTGCAGACCTTAAGGGATTTTAGTTTTAGTGTGTGTCATAGTGGAACTAAAGAGGCTGCAGACTAGTCTTGTTCAGATTTTTGAGCAATCCGTTATTTTCTGTTTTTAGTCTAAGTTGCATCGGAATAGTTATGTATAATTTAAGAAACTTGCTGAGAGAGTTTGGTATAACTTACCAGTCGAACCAGATGGAATCATTGGAATGCATTTGGTGTCTGATGACAAGTTTTTCTTGCAGCAAACTGGAGTGGAAACATCGTAGGAGCAGATTCCACCAGTGGATTTACAGTCTTGACACCTCTCATGAATCCTCAGCTTCACCTCGAATCCTTCTTTAAGAACACTTTCCAATTTGGTCACATTCAAATGTTTCTCCTCAGGAGCATAACTCATGGGAACAGTGATGTTGAAACTCCCACCACAATGCTCGTTATAGTCATCTTTCTGATGCATCAAGCCAACACCCATATGTGGACATGAGAAATTCAAAGGATAATGAGTAGGAGGGTTGCATAAGTAGTGAGGAAAGAGGGTCTTGTAGTCCGGCAAAAGCTCAAAGAGTTCAGGAGTCAACGTTTCGCCACTTAATGTAGCCTCGCAAAATGGACCTAAAAAGTCTTGCCTTGCTAATTTAAGAGTACTAGTTGTGGTGTTTACTTGGAGAACCTGGTACATCAGGCTTGAGATGACTAGGAAAGTAGAATTTGTTTTATTGTCGCAGCGAAGCCCGAAAGATGGATGACCACAAGGTTGGAGCCAAGCACCTCCCCAGAAAGGGAAACCGGCTGTGAGATTCCCACACTGAAACAGAGTATTATCACATATCTTAACTTCTGGTTTACTTAAAGCCCAAGGTAGTTGGTTAAAAGAGGTCAAGAAAAAGAGCAAGACCAGACAAGAAGTGGGTTTAGAGAATCTGCAGAGTACTGGAGAGAACATGATTGATATCTCAAAAGGTTCTTTTTTTTCTCTGAGTTGGTTTGAGTTAAAGCAGAGTAGATAATAATTTGAATAAACAAAGATAAAACAGAATAAGAAAAAATCTAGTGAAGGAGACAAAGAGATGAGCTAGTGGAAATTTCTATAGGACTAAGTCAATATTGAAAATGATATTATACATTTAGACTTGGAGAAATAAGCAAACGTCATTGTTTTAGTTGACTTTACAAGACTTTTCTTGGTCTTTTGGTTTTAAAGTCATCCAAATCAACTCAAAATCCATTTTTCACTGTGGAAAAACTTGTTAACGTATAAGAAAAACTATTTCAGATTCAGACAAAATATTTCTAGGAAGAAGGAAGTGATATAAAGGTTCCAATTCTAGTTTTGTAATGTTGTTATTTAGAAATAGCATATTAAGTTTATGTTCATACATAAAACATAAAATGGGCTCACGCTAGTTGAGAGAGGAGACTGTTTTATTGGCTTGATTAGATAGAATTTGGAGCTACAAGGTTGACTTCTAGGCATTGACTCCAAATCGATAAGATAAGAGTCTTTGGATTTTGTGAAGCAAGATGTGTGAGAGCACCACCCACTTATTTAAAATTGGAATTCGGTTTTAATCCGATTTTTTATTTAAAAAAAATAAAACTTTTAGAAATTTTCAAAAAGGAATTTTATTGGCTATGCCATTTTGGAAACACAATTTTGTGAAACTGCCATTATTAAAAATATCTTTCAAATTATGCCACAAAATATGAAACTTGGACGATTTTGCCCTCGACATTGGAGAGAGAAATTTTGCTTTTTGTGTTGGCAGCAGTAGCTAATATTGGACAACTGTGTTGATAAACATATTGGGTGCAGTAGATCTGGTCTATCAAAACTTACATTGAGAAGTTTTGAGAGACAGCTCTTGTTTGTGTACCAAAATCAGGAGTTTGGTCCTCCACCACGGACGTTCTATAGAAGGACACAAATAAAATTTTGATTTATTTAGGGGCACAATGTAAACCAGATCTGTACAAATTGGTGGGTGCTAATGGAGGACAAGTAGAGAGATTTTGTGGAAGTTGTGGGTAGTGAAGAAGCAAAGACAAAAAAACGATAGACAAAATCGGAAAAAAAAAAAGAGATCTCGTCCACAAGATCTGGTCCACTACATCTGATACGACATAACAAGATCTGGTCCACTACATTGGTTCGCCGAATCTTGTCCATCTACCGAAAAATGTATTGTCCATAATGTAATAACCGCATCACTTGTTTCATCGTCTGGTTGGTCCGCCGAATCAGGTCACCAGAACTGGTCCGCCGGTTTTTGTCACCTAGAACAAGTCTATCATAACTAGTTTTTGTCCGCCGGCCAATGATTCGTCAAATCTGGTTTGCCACAACTAGTCTATCGTATATGGTCTATCTGGTCCGCTGAATCTGCTCTGCCGGAGCTGGTTTAAGTTCGTAGGAACTGACTATGGTCCGCCTGAACTCGTCCGCCAGATCTGGTCTATCGGAACTCGTCTCTCTGGTTGGTCGAAACTGGTCCGCCGAATATAGTCTGCTTGAACTGGTTATAGTTCATCAGAACTGACTGTGGTCTGCCAGAACTCGTCCGCTGGAGTTATGATCTGTCGGAACTGGTCCGTCGAATCTGGTCCGTCGAATCTGGTCCGTCGAATCTGGTCTGCCGAATCTGGACCATAATTGACTATGGTCCGCCGGATCTGGTCTGTCGAATCTGGTCTGTCGGATCTGGTCCGTCGGATCTGGACCGTGAGAGTTCGTCCGCAGGATTTGGTCCGCCGGAGTTCGTCTGTTGGATATGGTCTGCTGAAACTATTTGTTGTTGGAAGAAAAAAAAGAAGATGAAGAAGAGAAAGAGATAATGAAAAAAAATAGTCACGACATAGAGACAGAGAAGCCAATTCGTCTAGGGGTACGTTGGTCTTTTTACAAAACCTCTGTGCAGGCGGGAGAAGAGATTTCTCTAAATGGCAGGCCAGAGAAATTTTGTTACTGTACATGGCAGAGTTAACAAAATCTCTTTTCAAAATATTATAAATTTTAATTTTTTAAAAAGTTTAAAATATTATAAATATTAAAACTTTAAAAAGCTTCAAATATTATAATATTTAGTTTAAACTGTATAAAATATTAAAAATATTTAAACTCTACAAAAATTTAAAGTATTGTTAATATTTTAACTCTAACAAGAAAATTAAAATATAAAAATATTGTACATAAATATGATTGAACGGGTTTGAGTTTACATAAATATGATTATATTTTTCTTACGGGTTGTTTATATTTGAAATCTTTAACGGGTTAACTTAAAATACAATTTTTTTAATTTAGAATCCACCTTGTAAATTGTATATTATGCCAGTGTGCCATGTTACCAATGAACTGCAAATCAATTGGTAACAACTTCCACGGTGGGAAGGTTGTTAAAGGGTGAGGATTTGGGTTCAAGGAACTTCAGACACACCAATAACCTACCTGGTGGGCCAGGGAGCTGCGGACCAGAGGGCTGTGCAGATTGGGCCCACATGAGAGAGGTTAGAGTCAATGCGCTGCATCGCTGTAAGGTTGCCATGTGACAGGGTGTGCCACATGGCAGAAGATCTCACTGGACGGGTAAGGTTGCCATGTGGCGGGGTGTGCCACATGGCAGAAGATCCTACTGGGCGGGTTGTTACAATGAATAAACTGTTTCGTTTGTATGAAATGAAACTACATTATTCGTGTAAATTGAAATGACTCTCAAGACAGGAGTCAAGAGAGCTCACACCCTTAAATGCAGTATGAGGTGAGTCAGGCGACTATGTGGAAAAAACTATAATTCCATAACTAATAAATGTTGTTTTGCATGCATTGTTTACTAACTAGAAATGTTAAATTAGGTATATATATAACTAAAAATTGACTTCAAATTGGCAAAAGAGAAAGAATACCAAAACTCATGACCATTTTTAGTATATACTAATGACGTTATTTTATGAGATTCTTATATATTTGGGACTATAGTTCGGACTTACGTTAATTTGGACAGTATTTTAGATATGAAATGACAATTGTACCGTTTCACAAGAATTGCAACAAACTTAAAGTTTCGTCAATATGTGATGTTCTTATTTTCTCCTCCGGCGAAGCATGCGAAAAAGTTTCTCAATTATTTTCGAGGATCGGCTTGGATTCATAGAAAGAAACAAGAGAAAAAGAGTATTGAAGATGATATGGAGACAAAATTATCTAGAATTGGAGATGAATCAGAGATCTCGATTCGATTGGAAAGCATGAACATAAAAAAAATTGAGATAATTAGTTTGGGGGAAAATAATAATTTTTCTCCATTTCAATTGTCATTTTAACATAGTATAAATTATAATTATAACTCCTATAATTTTTCAATAATTTAATTATTTTCAAAATATAATTTCCATAACTTTTTATTCTATAAATAATCATTCTCACATCATATATCTAGCTTCCATCATATCTCAAATACTTTTTTTTCATGTTCTTGCATGGGTTGAAAAATGAATTAAAATATCATCGTAAGAGTTAGGTGATTTTTTTTTTAGTATATATATTACATTGTACGAGTTTGATTATGTATTTTTTAAATAAAATTATTCCTTCTTTGATTTTTATATTTTTATTTTAAATTAAATTACCTATGTATAATAAAATTTTGATGACTACAACAAAATTAACTAGGTGCAGATTCAGAAGTATTGAATAATCATTCTTAAATATTTACTTTGGATCTTTGATTCTTTTCTTACTTATTCATGTATATTTATTTAAAAAATTTAAAGTATGCAATCTGTTAACGAAATAATATATTGTAATACATTAATTTATCAAATATATTTTCCTTAACTCACTCTTATCTAAAAAAAAAAACTTTTTTGTGTACTCATCAAAAAGATCATAATAATGTATTTTTAATTATAGTTTCTGTGGTTTAAGAGATTTTATATATAAAAAAAAAACAATATGATATGCCACTTATAAAATAGCTTGTACTATAAATATGAAACCATATCTTAGACTACATAAAGTTAGCTGTGGAATATGACTTAAATTAAGTGGAATATACATAAAGAGCCTACAAAATAAACTTACCAGTACGACTTAAATTAAGTGGAATATACATAAAGAGCCTACAAAATAAAAAAATTTCTTAGAGATTTTTTGTAAAATATTTTGATTGTAAAAAATATATATTTAATTTCTTAGGATATATATATATATATATATATATATATTTATGATAAATATTTAATTTATTATCTACAAAATAATTTGGATTTCAGTTATTCAGTACTTTATGTTATGTGTTAGTTTATATTAACCACTGAAATTAAATGTTTGAATATCATAGTAAAATTTCATTTCTATTATTAATAAAGTTGTCTTATCTCAAATGCTCAAAACTACTAAAGAAACTATTAACATATTTGAACAATAAACAACAAAAAAATTCAAGAGATATGTATGCATTATTATATTTAAATAAGTTCTATTATGATATCGTATGATATTTTTAAAAAGTGAAAAAATTGTCATAAACATATAGGACATTCAGTTGTATGAATATTATATATATATATATATATATTCCTTAACATAGTTGATTTAAAAAAAAGCTGGTAGTCATATGGTAGGCAAAAAAAAAAAAAAATAAGTTGGTCATTTAAGTAACTGTTGGCCTTACCTAGTAAGAGGCTATTCGTTTCTGCATTTAGATTATGTTCTCTTAATTATAAAAATGAAAACATCATTTTCTCGTCAAAACATATTTTCTTGCTAAAACGCAAAATCACGTTTGCCAACTAAAAACACAAAATTATGTTTTCGCACAGAAAACGCAAAATCACGTTTTTACCATAAACTAAAAAATACATTTTCCGTCAAAAACGCAAAATCGCGTTTTCCAGCCAAAACCACAAAATGTTTTAAATCTTATAAAAATTATATTTCAAAAAATGGAAATTTCAAATGTCAAAAACATTAATCTATTTAAAAATTTAGGTGTGTATATATTTTAGATCAATAATTAAAATTACTATGATAAACATTAATATTAAAGAAATTATTAGATCCAAACATGGGTATCTTAGTCATTTTTAAAATCAAATCCATCTAGATGGAGATGCAAAATGGAGAAACAAATATATCTCCATCCACATGGATCATCTAGATAAATTATTTTATTTTTTTGTTCGTTTGGGTCATTTAGCATCTAGACAATTCCAAAACCTTAAATCTCGCTGGTACAAGAAGCTCTACTTGTAGAATCAAAGCATCAGAATTCTTGAAGCTAAATGTCATGAGAATTTTGCTCCACAATAACAAGCTCCATATAGTTTAAATCATCGTTTGAGTTACCCATCAGCGATATTAGCTTAAAGCAAACCATAAAAGTAATCTCAATAAACAAAATTTGTTTGGCAAATATCATGTGACCTATGAGTATGACTGTTACATATCATTAAATTGATCATACACACGTACGTTACTATTTCATTTCCATCTTTTGACCAAAAATATTGAAAAAAAAAAGAGTAAATTCACAAAGTTGCTTTTGTTTTCCTAAAGCATCCTTCCACATGAGTTTTCATGTGAAACTCACAGATCCTTCAAGCATTCATTGACATTGTCATGAAGCTTTCGTTCCAAAACTTCTCCACAGATGTTACCCATCAAATGATAAAATGCCATAAGCTCTGAGAGTTGCTCAACGTTCATCTTGTTCATCATGTTCCTCGCCATCCTCTGCTTGTCCTCGTCTACTTTCAACTTTTTCATATATGATCCTCCGTTCCTCACCGTTGCTCCCATCTCCTTCAGCCTCATCTCTTGCTCCGCGCTTAGTGCAGTGTTTGACTACAAGAGTCATAACATACACAAAAGAACCAACTTAGCAAAAACAGACAAACATTTCAACCATGGGTCAAGAAAGAGTAGCACATCATCATTCATTAAGGTTGTTGTGGACCGGGATGGAGATCAGTGGCACTTCTGGTCTAAACCCATCAAGACAGGTTTAGACCTACATGCATGTTTGTGTCCGAGTTAAGCCCATCACAATAACCATACACATCATCTAAAATGAATACTATATATTAAAACTTAACTATTACTATGTGACCCTTAAAGACAGCGAAAGGCCAAGCAACTGACAAAACCATTTTTGCCTCTTGCAAACAAGATTACTGAGTAGAGAGATTTAGTGATCTTTTACCTCAAGAAACTCAGCTCCAACTTCGAGTTCTGATTCTTTTGATGGGTTCTTACCAGGTGCACCTCTAACGTACATATACTTTGCAAGTGAGAAACTACGAACAAGCATCTTTCTTTTATTCTCCATTTCTTTATCAAGCTTCAATGTCTTTGGAACCGACAATGAACTGTTCAGCTTCTTCTGATACGCAATTACAGCCTTTGCAAACTCCTGCAAATCAAATCAAAACCACATAAAAAAATCAATTTCATAACTTCTTTTTAGTTGCAAATGTAACTAAAACTATCTTCAAGAACACACACAAACCTGATATGCAGCAGGACAACCAGGATAATCAAACTGATCATCAAGATCATGATGTCTCATTCTCTCAGGATGAAACTGCAAACCCATTATGAACTTCCCTTCTTCAGGATTGTAAGCATCAGGATCATAAAAACCTTCCATCAATCCATCAGAAGCAAACGCCATTGGCACAAACCTCTGTGCCAATCTCTTAACACCTTGATGGTGATAACTATTAACCAAAATCTCCATGTTCTCACCATCCAACGAATCCTTAAACCAAGAATGAAGTGGACTGTTCTCAACAATCCTCACAACATGTCTATGTCCATCATAGTTATCATAATCAATATGCTTCGTTCTACGTTCTTCCGGTAACTTATTCGTTAGCTCTTTCTCTAAGTCTAGATAAAGAGTCCCACCACAAGCAACATTCAAAATCTGCCACAAAAATCAAAAACTCCTCATCATTAACATTTCCTGTTACCCAAAGACAAAAAAACTCAAAAAAGAGACTTACTTGTGAGCCTCTGCAGATTCCTAAGTAAGGAATGTTCTGTTCAAGACAAAGCTTAGCAAGACCCAACTCAATAGAATCTTTTTCTTTATCAATAGCTGTATCACTCGCATGTGTTTCCCTAATCTCTTGAAGCTCTTCTGGTGAAAGAGAAGATATCTCAGATTCATAAAGAGAAGGATCAATATCTTCTCCTTCACAAAGAAGCACACCATGTATTGGTTTAAAGCTCTCAAGCAACATGTGAACACCAGTGACTCGTGGTACAATCACTGGTACACATCCGTAACGTACTATCAAATCAAGATGGTATTCACCTGAAACCAAAAAAAAAAACACAATCTTGAAATCACAATACCTTAAAATAAAGAGAACCCATATTGCATTATGAAGAAGGAAACATCAAAACTTCCATAAAGTTTCGATTTTTATATCAAAAATCAGAAACCCATCAAAAAGTTTCGATTTTTATTACGAAAAACAGAGCCATGCATGAACAAAACACCAAAAAAAAACAGAGCAAGAAGGTTAAACGAACCAACGAAATCGACGAATTTGTTTTTACGAACGGTGCGTCTAGAGACGACGAGGACACGAGGAAGGATTTGAGAGAGATCATTCACCTTTGGATCCATCTCTATTGCTCCCATTTTAATATTATTAACCCAGAAAATGAATAGTTTTTGATGTGTTCGTAAGATCCAATGTGACGTGAGATTGAGAAAACAGAGTTCTTCTCGTGATAGAGATAGAGAAGAGGAAGCACAACAAAAGGCTAATTTATAGTGATAATAATTAATTAAAAAAGCAGACTTGGATTTTCTTATATATTTAATTTTCAGAAAAATTTATAAAAATTGTTTTGACAGTTTTATTTTATTTTTATTTGAGTCGTTGCATTGGAAGAAAACAGAAGGAAACAGGTCTTATTAAGTTTTGCTGACTAATGAGTATATTGGAATTTGGAAATGTATATATATTAAAAAAGGAATAAATTGATTTTGGGGATAATTTTTAATATAACAAAAATGAAAAAAGAGTTAATGAGGAAATGAAACCGAATTCAAATACGTGTTGTCTGGTTAACAACTTCCTCAGATCAAATCTAAATTTTTGTTTTTTGAGTGGTTTTATGTAAATTTAATTTTTATTTGGCCCACTTTGGTAATTAAATAAAAATCACAATTATGCACAAAGATAAGGTATGTAATCATTTGTTAAAAGGTAATTAAGAATGAATTTCTGGTTTTTTATAGAAACAAACAAATTGGATTAAATTCTTGATAAGACTGCCACATTTTCATGTGTTTTATAGTGAAAGTATATATAAAATTTATTTCATTAATTTAATTTAAATTATTAATGAAGAAAGATTTATATTTTTTTTTCAGATTATATCAGTCTACTAATCAAAATATATAGCTTTCTATTGTTGATTAAGAGAATTTTTTTAGTAAGTTGTTGTTAATGAAAGAATAATTTGTTTTTTAAGAAAAGTACAGCTACAGATTTTGTAAAAGTGTATCTATGATTTTGAGTCAGCAAAAGGTTTAAGACACGTGTGTGTGGGAAGGCTTCTTCTTTGGTCCTCTTCATAGCTGACGTATCACTCTATAGGTGAGTTTTATATATACAATGAACTATGATGATCATCAACTCATAACACAATGTACAATAATAATAATAATAAAAGAATAAGTGAAAAAGAGGACTCATGTAATTTTATCAATTCTAAATTATAAAAAGAAACTAACTGACCAATTAGAACAATTATAGCCAATAAATAAATTCTTGACTCTAGAATGAACTTTCATGAAGTTGATCACTATCATAAACCATTTTATTTTTCCGTCAACAATAGCTATAAGATTAGATTACTGTATAAATGTTAATGATTGAGACAATTGTTTACATATATGACGATATGCAAAAAAGCACTACTTTACTTATCAAATTATCCGTTTTTACATTTACACTTTCAAAATGTATAAATGAGACATTTATGTTTAATATTTAACAACCATCTCATTAAATATTAAGTACATATTTTTTTTTGTTAACCATTAAATATTAAGTACATAATACATAATACATTACGACTTTTTGTGAAACGCAATATTACATAATATAATTAACCTTACTTCTATTAAAAATAACATTAATCAAATATTACAAATAAAAATGCAAAAACCAAATCAATAATAGTCATTAAAAATAAACATATCCTACTATTTTCATGTAATTTAATTAGTTATAAAAATGAAAATACATTAAAGATTTAAAATAAATAACGAATCAAATTTAATTAATAAGTTTCGATATCTAACTTATCATATTAATTTGTTATTAATCATTATGTTTCACTTCTCGTACTTTTTTGTTCTATTTTTTTGCAAAAATGTAATTGTTACAAAAAAAATAAACTAAAATAAATTTAGTTATATATTTATAGATTATATATTTAATAACTCAACTAAATCAAAAAATTTAAACGTACATTGATTCATTATTGATTATTCAAAGACTACATATAAAGCATTCATCTCTGACCATATAAAGGATCTTCTTTTGACATATTGACCATATTTGCAATATTGTGTCTGCGCTTCCGTCAAAATTGATTATAAATTTCTAAATTGAGTCAAATGATCGTTCAACAAGAGGGTATGGACCATAGTGACTGTCTGCGTTTCCGACTGATATTTAATCTTTATATTTTTATCATCAAAAATATTTAAAAACGAAGAAAAAGTTTTATACAACAGTTTTTAATCAAAACCCCATACACTCGATCAGATTGGTTCGAGTCGGGCTATTCAGATAGTCGAGATTTTTAAAATTTTATCGTACTAATAACTCAATTGTTAAAGATCTTTGGCATACATTTAAAGATTGCCGGTTCGAGTAGCGCTTGGACGAGACCATATAACATGCTTTGGTTTTGGACATGCGAGTATGTATAGGGTTCGGTCCAGAATCTCTTTAATTGTTAATAAAAAAATAGTTATATCAAAACTAGCTGAATAAAAAATTGGTTCGAGTCATATTTTAGATTGGAAAAAATGTCATAAAAATCCCGAACTTTCAAATTTGGGACAATTTAATCCTGAACTTTAAAGAAGTAATTTTAATCACAAAGTTTTGTTGACTTTTCGATAAAATAGCTAAGTTTTGTTGATTTCACTTATTTAAGCATGACATTTATTTTTTGTTAAAAACTTGAAGATGTGGTTAACTATCTGTGAGCTGTTTTTGTTTAGCTTAAATGACCATGTTTCTTAGACGATAAAACGATGTTGGAAATCGTTATGGCAACAATTCAACAAGAAGTAAAGAAAATTTGTGGCTTTTTCTAGGGTTAGGGAGTTAGATTTGTGAATTATGAATCGATTTTGGGATTTAGTTTCTTCGGTATGTTAAACGACGTCGTTTTGTGGTTTGAAACGGAAGCAACTCACGGATAGTTAACCCCATCTTTGCAATTTTAAGAGAAACTAAACGTCGTGTTTAAATCGGCTAAGTCAACAAAACTTAGCTATTTTACAGAAAAGTCAACAAAACTTTGTGATTAAAATGACTTCTTTAAAGTTCGGGATTAAACCGTCACAAATTTAAAAGTTCGGGATTTTTATGACATTTTTCCATTTTAGATTAGGTTTGTCTTGAGTTTTTCTGGTTATAACCGGTCAAATATAAAAACTAAGTAAAAATCAAGTCGGGTTGGATCAGCGGTTTTGGGTCGGTATAAGTCACAGGCCTACTTCAAATAAAAAAAAATCAATAAACATGAAGTATTGTATTAGCAGGAAAGTCCAAATGGGCAGCCCAATGTTGCGGACGTCCAAAATCATTCGTTATATTCATGCGTTTAAAAAATGGTCTTTAAGAATAGTGCACGAGACACACACAACAACGTAACAACATCCCAACCTGTCTGTCACATTTGCTATATATGCACGACGCCTCGTGTTTGAACCTTACATTTTTAGCAAATGCCTAGGCTGTTGTGAGTTGTGACATGAATTAACTTCATAGCCAAATCACATGAAAAGAGAGGTAACATATTATATGATCAAATGCATGAAAATACAAATGTAGAATTAGTAAAACAAAAAAAAACGAACGGAACAAGTGTGTAACCCTTCGAGTCAACCTCCAACTCTAAACGTGTAACCCTTCTCTCCCTTGCTAGTAAGTATGATGGATGTAATAACTATAGAAGTTTGACTACTATAGAAAACATTATCTATCTTTATGTTTTAAGATCATCAAATTAAAAGAAAACATATGATTTCTTAAAAAAATAGATTTTTAAAATTAACGGTAATAAATTTCAGTTAAAGCCGATTAATTTGGCTATTGGTTAATTTATAAATTAAATTAAACCAAAACAACTTAATTTGTTCAAAAAAAAAAACAAATATAAATGGGTTATAGTTGTCCATACCAAAATGTTTTATGTTTCAGCCCATTGAAAATAAATTTAGTCCAACACGACCCAATATAGTTATAGTTTTTCATTTTATCATTATAATCTTTCAATGATGGTTAAGACCTGGAAAAACCGCATATGTTTTAGTCCTTTTGGATGAGGATTGTTGGGTAATGAAATTTTAGATATTACATGAACATAAAAGTGGTGACCTAAAGCATGAATGCATGATGTTTGATGAAGTCAATATTAGCTTAATCATTTTCATTTGTATCATAAGTTAATAGCTGTAGGAATTAATCTGATCCTCTTATATTAATGAGAATTTTTGAGAAATATGAATCGGTAGAAGTGTGTGATTTTTAAACACCTAATTTGAACCACTATTCAAGATAAACAACATAATTTTTAAGCTTTAGTAATGACATAAAAAACTCCCAACAACCATCATTCATCATCACTGATTTAAATTTGATATAAATTTATTTAGTATTTATTAATTAATATTTATGTTTAAAAAATACATTAAGCTATCAACAAGTAGGTTTAGGAATATTACAAGTTTCTAAAACTTTGGGAGCAAATGGACTGCTAACAAAAACACTATATAATGGGTTTTTCATATAACCACACAAACATGACTTTTGTTCGGTTAGTTTGTCGCAACATTCTTTAGCCGGTTGGTTTCCTCCGGTCACTGCCGGTAGGCATGGCATCAGGTCCGTTGGAACACAAGATTGTGCAACTACTCCATTGAAATCTCTAGGACATGACATGGAGACAATCACTAATGTAATGACCATTACTGCTGAAAGAACCCATCCCATTTTTTTTCTTTTAAACATGCAAACCGGATTAATCCAATTAACTCGAACCAACTAAACCGGCCATAATAATTTAAATCAATTAAACCAAGCAATCTCATTAAAGTAACCAACAATATTAACCAGCGGAAGACTTAACCAAAAATCCAATAAAACAATTCCATTAAACCAACAAGTTCAACCAAACATTATTCCAAAACATTATCATCCTAACATGTTTCTAAATTCCATTCTAACACCCTAACAAATTCAACAATAATCTAAAACACCAATGAGTGCCTAGATCATCCTCCTCTCCTCGCCATGATTCCACGGATCACACTTTGCTTTTACATGCATCAAAGAAAGAGATGCATAAGTATTTCATAAATACTTAGTGAGGGCGATCCTCCCATCTACGAGCTATACACACAAGCAATGAGATAACACCCACATATATAACAAAAACAAACCATCCAGCAAGCTAAACATCCAATAACACATCCAGTTCACCTACAAATCATCACACAACAAGTCACTCAATCCCAATCGCTTAGATAAGCTCATGGTCACGCACTCACCTTAACAAGGTGATTTGAACTACAAAAACAACCAGGAAAAACTCTCCTCACGACTGCAACAGCCAAACAACGCCCTACAACAAACCACACAAACAAAAATCTCTAAGAACCAAAAGGACAGAAACACCAGAAAAACTACAGCCGCAGAAACGAAGCCCTAAAACATAAACCAACCGTTAACGTCTTAATCCCTACGGTGAAAAGCAAGATCTAGACGTCACGAAGCTCCCCACAAAATTTGGTGCCGATCGGAGAAACGATGAAACCACGATCGCACTTACAAACTCCGCTGATCCCAGTTCGCAACAGAGAAAACGCGTCTCACCAAACTGCATATAAATCACTGAGTATTAATCCGAATTCACTTCTGTAAAAAGGAGAATCAACGTACACGCCTTAAGAACAAACCTACCAAAATTCATTACCTTTCGATAAGATTTGATACGTCGGAACTCTATTCTACCAAGACGTGACGAAACTGCTTCTCTTGCTTTAAACACCAAAGCAAAGCTAACACTCTCCTTCTCACAAGTGAACTTCTCCTTCTCTTTTTCTCAACTCAACTCTCAGAAACAACAGCCACAAAACAAAAGAGAGAAGAAGCGTTCTTTATAAAACTATGGTTTTTGGTTTAATTCTGATTAAACCAGAATTTACCTAAACTGACTTTAATTAAATCTCCTTTGATTCAATTAAACAAATCGACCATTTTAGGAAATCAACCGGAATTAAACCGACTCCACCCTAATTCTTATACACATTCAAGTCTCCTATTAATTTTCAGAACACGGGCGTTACAACTGCCATGAACTTCATATTTTGCTTTCGATTGTTTCTTTGTTTATAAGTTATATGTGATTGAGATTTTTGCTTTGTAGATTTGAGGATAGTAAACATCTTATATATAAGATTTACTTGGTTGTAACAAGTAAAGTTGGTTTTAATCTCATTAAAAAAAATACTCAACCAATTAGCCATCATGCAAGATAAAGTAAAGGTCATGACTCATTTTCCATAAGTGCTCACGCATATGTCGAGTGTGTAAGTTGCATATCAATACATCCGTTAAAGTATAAAATGAATTTTCCAAATGAGAATCATGTGACTCAAAAAGTAGAGAAATTAAGAAACTGTTACAGAAATTTAAAACCAGAAAAGAGAAAAAAAAAGTAGAGAAACTGTCATATAAATCTAAGATAATTTAATGAATATGTTTTTAAATTTTTAAAATTACCTCTATTAATCATGTCATGGTGAAATATAGAGAATTTCTCTTATTTTGTTAATTTTTTTTTTGGTATTTAAGAGGGTGTATTAAACTTTCAATTTAAATGATTTGAGATTTTATACAATTTTGATAATTCGGGGTGAATTTAGGGGTATTATAATGATTGATTTTTAAATTTACGTAAATCCCAAATTAAAAGCATGATATTTGGATTATATATTTTTAACTAAATCAAATTCCGTGAAGAGTATTAGTCGAAATTTCTACAGAACACAATATTTTCGGCGAAAAAAACATTATTGGAAACATATGCATAGGAATATTATTTACTCGGAACTTTGTCAGGAGTTTCTGCCCAAATATGCATGTAGTCAGAAAATTGTCGAAAAGTGACAATAAATTAGTTGGAAATCTTCCTACAATATGTCGACAATATTTTGCGACGAGCTATATAGTTGGATATTTTTTATTATTTCCGACAATTTTTGTGTTTAGTTACGCTGGTTTTAGTAAAACATAAATAAGAAATTTTTTGATATGTCTGCTTATGAATCAGGAAGCTTCCCAAAGATTACGATATACAAATTTTAACAAGTTAATAAAAATATTTAACTATATTATTCATTAAAATTGTAAAAGTAAGTATTTATGTAAAACTTTACTTCTTTAAGAAATCAATAGGTCGACCGACCATGGATTTCATCTTTTTTTTTCTTTCATTTTGTTTTAAATAAAAATTTAGAATCTCACATCTTTTTATTATAACTATTCCATTCGTTCTATAATTTCCACTTACAAATGTGTTTAGCTTCATAAGAAATAATTCAAAAGATCGTGGTTTTATTAAATCTGAACTCTGAAAAATATTTAAGTTATACAAAAGAACTTGGTAAGATTTTCATATTTTCCAAAGATTTAAATTGATCACTCTCACAAAAATTAATATATAAATGTAACTAAAAAAACTCCCTTAAAATATTTTGTTGAACTCGTAACCTAGTAAGATAAATATAAAACAAAAATAGTGTAAAAACGTGTTTTGTCGAATGTTGTCTTGTGATCAGTATGGTATACAATAAACTCCAAATCATATCATAATCATTCATCATCAATAACTCACTATTACATAATGAATTCTTTCAATACGTTTTATTAATTATTTTGTCACCATTAGCCTTTGTTTAGGAATATCTAAATCTTCAACAAGTAGGATAAGGAATATTACAAGCAGTTAACGTCTTACGAGCATTTTGTGAACTAACATACGAACTATACAACGGATTCTTAATGTAAGAACACAAACAAGGTTCTTGTACTTTGAGTTTGTCGCAACACTCCGTAGATGGTGCTCCTCCCGAGATCATTGCTGGTAAGCATGACATCAGGTCCGTTGGAACACAAGATTGTGCCACTACTCTATTGAAACCTCTAGGAGATGACATGGAGACAATCACTAATGTAATGACCATTACTGTCATGAACTTCATTTTTATTGCTTTCAATTTGTTTTGCTTTTGTAGATTTGAGGATAGTAAACCTCTTATATATATAAGATTTAACATAGTTGTAAAAAGTAAAGTTGGTCTAAAACTTAACCATTTGGCCATCATGCATGATAAAGTGAAGGTCATGACCTCATTTTTCACAAGTGTGTAAATTGCATATTGATACATCCGTTAAAGTATAAAGAGAATTTTTCCAAATGAGGAACATGTGACTGAAAAAAGTAGAGAAAGTGTGAAACTGTCATATAAATTTCAAAAAAAAAAAAAGTAGAGATGTTGTCATATAAATCTATGATAATTTAATGAATATGTTTTTAAATCATCAAAATTACCTCAATTAATCATGTCATGGTGAAATAGAGATTCTCTCTTTTAACATTAGCTCACTTTTCTCTTTTTTTTTTCTTTTTTTTTATATAACAATTTTTGGTATGTAATATGGGGTGATTTTAGGGAAATTATTATGATTCATTTTTAAATCTTCTTAAAACCCACTTAAAAGCATGAGATTTAAATTCTGTATTTTTTTAACTAAAGCAAATCTTCTAAAATCTCTTAAAGTCATTAGAATCCAATAATCAAAATATTTTCAATACCAATGGATTTAAAGTAGATTTTCAAATCACTTGTTCAATAAAATTGGATTTTATTTAAACTTTTTTCAAATACATTAACTAATAACACTAGATTTGTATTCTTTTAATGTATAACTCATTGAAAAATACACTTTTAAAATAATCTCAAGAAGATTATTAGGAGAAATTTCTTCAGAACACAACATTCTCGACAAAATTATGACGAAAAGAACGCCGTTGAAAACATATGGTAGGGAGTGTTTTTTACTCAAAATTTTGTCAGGAGTTTCTATGCAAAAATGTAATCCGAAACTTGTCAGAAAAAGGACAATGAATTAGTCGGAAATCTTCCTACATTGTTCTAACAACAAATTGCGACAAGCTATACACTCGGTAATTTCTGATTGTTTTCAATAATTTTGTGTGTGTTTAGTTATGGTGGTTTTAGTAAAATAATAAGTCATAATTTTTGGACCAATTTTTAACGATCTTAAGCATTGTGGTCTCATTAGAGAAGTTTAGGAAATTAGTAAGAAATATTCAACTGGCCTATTTTTTATTTTTATTTTTATTTTTCGACAAAATTTTTGACCAAACTTTTTAAAACGAAAAATAATATTTAATTAACAAGGGGAATTCATATAGTTCTTAAAATATAATTTTAAAATTAAGATAATTAATGAAAAATCAAAATTTATACGATTATAAGAACATTCAATGAAAAGAAAAAAAAAACATAAGTAGCAAATTAAAATATACAAATTGAAGTCATTATCTGGGCTCGAGGAGCTAAGTTGGTTTTTTCCTCGAGATGGTAACCATATCATGAAGCTCCCCAATCGATTAAGCTATACAAATTTTAACCAGTTAATGAAAAATAGTGTAAAACCTGTTTTGTAAAATGTTGTCTTTGAGATCAGTGTGGACTATACTATAAACTCCCAATCATATTATAATCATTCATCATCAACACAACTCACTATTACATAATGATTTCTTTCAATATTTTTTATTTTTATTATTAATAATTAACTTTTTTTTTATAGAAATATCTCAAACTTCAACAAGCAGGATAAGGAACATTACAAGCAGTTAACGTCTTACGAGCATTTGGTGAACTAACATACGAACTATACAAAGGATTCTTAATGTACGTGCACAAACATGGTTCTTGTACTTTGAGTTTGTCGCAACACTCCGTAGATGGTGCTGCTCCTGAGGTCATCGCTGGTAAACATGAACTAAGTTCGGTCGCAGAACATGTTACATTAACTACTTCTTCTTCAGAACCTTCGACCACGGTTGCTCTTATCGAAGCTGGAGACGCCATGGCACCAATCACGAACACGATGAACACTACTGCCGTGAACTTCATGTCTTCTCAACTTTGTGTTTTGTGATTTGTTTTTGTTCTTGAGGATGGTGAATAAGAGTTTATATAGAGGTGTAGTTGTAACGTACGATATTTGAAGAGTCTTGTCTTATTAAGAGATGTTCATACATGTGGCTATCATGCATAAGGACGTAAAACGTGTCCAGCATTTGTATCGCCCGTTAAAGTTTATTGAGCTTATTAAAAATGATATTAATTTGAATATACGTACACAACTTCATTCACTAAAAAGTATATTTTAAGAATATTATTTTATTGTTTGACAAAAAAAAAGAATACTATTTTATTTAAACTTGTAATTATAGAAAAAGTTAAATATGTCTAATTATCATTCACTAAAAAGTATATTTTAAGAATATTATTTTATTTAAACTTGTAATTATAGAAAAGGTTAAATAGAACTAATTAGAGTACATATTTAATTAACCTTATTTATTAAATGAATTTTAACAAAAATAAATAGTTATCTATTTAGGTTTTTGTGCAAATAAATCCTTCAAGTCACCATTTTTTACAACTTTAGCTTCTAAATTTAGAAAATGCAAGTCATTCCCACAATATTAAAAGAAATACGCAATATCGCCTGTTTTTGATACTATCACGTTTGTAAAATTTTTTGAAATAATATATATATCAAATCGATGCCCTTGTGACGAGAAGTTCAAATCTAATTTTAAAATTTTAAACCCAAATTGTATGTGATCGTTAAAATATTTAGACAATACGTGTAAATGTTGTATTGCGTATTATTCTTGATTTAGTATAATTGTTTTGCATTTTTTAGATATGGAAAGTAGAGTTGCAAAAACACATTGAATTGTTTGATTGCTGTAACGCCCGTGTTCTGGAAAATAATATGAGACTAGATTGTGTATAAGAATTAGGGTGGAGTCGGTTTAATTCCGGTGGATTTCCTAAACTGGTCGATTTGTTTAATTGAATCAAAGGAGGTTTAATTAATATTGGTTTAGGTAAATCCTGGTTTAATCATAATTAAACCAAAAACCCTAACTTTTATAAGGAGCGCTTCTTCTCTCTTTTGTTTTGTGGCTGTTGTTTCTGAGAGTTGAGTTGAGAAAAGGAGAAGGAGAAGTTCACTTGTGAGGAGGAGAGTGTTAGCTTTGCTTTGGTGTTTAAGGCAAGAGAAACAGATTCGTCACGTCTTGGTATAATAGAGTTCCGACGTATCAAATCTTATCGAAAGGTAACGAATTTTGGTAGGTTTGTTCCTAAGGCGTGTACGTTGATTCTCCTTTTTACAGAAGTGAATTCGGATTAATACTCAGTGATTTATATGCAGTTTGGTGAGACGCGTTTTCTCTGTTGCGAACTGGGATCAGCGGAGTTTGTAAGTGCGATCGTGGTTTCATCGTTTCTCCGATCGGCACCAAATTTTGTGGGGAGCTTCGTGACGTCTAGATCTTGATTTTCACCGTAGGGATTAAGAAGTTAACGGTTGGTTTATGTTTTAGGGCTTCGTTTCTGCGGCTGTAGTTTTTCTAGTGTTTCTGTCCTTTTGGTTCTTAGAGATTTTTGTTTGTGTGGTTTGTTGTAGGGCGTTGTTTGGCTGTTGCAGTCGCGAGGAGAGTCTTTCCTGGTTGTTTTTGTTATTCAAATCACCTTGTTAAGGTGAGTGCGTGACCATGAGCTTATCTAAGCGATTGGGATTGAGTGACTTGTTTGTGATGATTTGTAGGTGAATTGGAAGTGTTATTGGATGTTTAGCTTGCTGAATGGTTTGTTTATGTTATATATGTGGGTGTTATCTCATAGCTTGTGTGTATAGCTCGTAGATGGGAGGATCGCTCTCACTGAGTATTTGTGATAATACTCACGCATCTCATTGTGTTTGTGGTGCAGGTATAGTGTGATCCGTGGAATCATGGCGAGGAGAGGAGGATGATCTAGGGTCTCGGTTGTTATGTTTATGAATATGTTAATTGTTGTTGGAACCTGGTTTAGAGGCATGCTAGGTTGCTGGTGTAAATTGTGGTTATTGAATGATTGATTAATTAATATTATGATTAATTGATGTTAGTTTAATATGTTTCCGCTGTGCATGATGATTTATTGTTGGGTTAATTTGGTTAGGTTAATTAGTAGGTATGGGACTATTATTTAATGAATTAAAAAAAAAAACGGGTCGGGTCTTTTCAATTGCACAAAACCCATATATTCTTATACTCTTTAGTATTTAATTATTTTTTTTATTAAAAAGCACTGTTTCATATCTTGATAGCTAAAACAAAACAAAACAAAAAAGTAAAAATTCTATTGAATACTATTGGTGATTATCTATTTAATTAGGCTCTTTTATGAATTTTATATCTTAATATAAGTATATAACTAAAACAAACATAAAAAAAGTAAAAATTATTGTTGAGTACATAAATGGCTATCTACATATTTCGACTATTTTATGTTAATTTCGATGTTATATAGTTTACAAAAAAAAATAATTTTATATGAGTCAAGAAAACTTATTTAAGTTTTCAAAAATGTCTGAGCCCGGGTTCGAACCGGGGACCTCTAGTGTGTGAGACTAGCGTGATAACCGACTACACCACCCAGACGATTTTGTTAATTTCTTTAAAATTTATTTATTTTAATTAGACAATTTTAGGAAGTGAGTTTTGTGTGATTCTCGCCATTGTTGATGCTACTTGTTCTGTCCTCGTCCTCAGATTAGTGTCCCAGAAGAAACAAATCTGTCATAATTACTCCCAGGAATATCCAAAATGATAACAACAAATCAAGCTCCATCTTCTTCATCATCATCTCTACCATTTGTTTCCTTCTCCACTCACTGGTACGTTTGCTCAAGTTTTATGCCCATTCATAAAAAATTGAAATTTTCAAGAAAAGTTCGGATTTTTTTGTTGAAATTATTTCTGGGTTTTGTATGTATTTGAAGATTTGAGATGGGTTTGCTTTAATCTTCGTTTGGGTGATGTAAAGATTGAATCTTTTTTTGTAAACAGTCAACTTCAGTTGTTGGAGGATCTGTACAAATCAAGGAAGGAGCTTTGTAAGAGTACAAAGAGAGAAGAAGAGATTTGGAGTCTGCAATAGCAAGAGCAGAGCTCACCATTGGTTATAAAGAGGTCGAATCATGGAAGCGTTGAGGGTCGAGGAGAAGTATGTGGAAGTGATGAGAGTTTTGGAAGCTGTGAAAGAAGAAGTGTGTAAGGTGAAGGTTGATGTAGCATATGTATTGGGAGAGAGAAGTGCAGCAGAGAAAGAAGTTGAGGAACTGTTGTTAAAAAGGGAAAGGGGATTGAGATTGTTGGAGAGTCTTAAGAAGGAGATTGAGGTGGTTAATGAGGAGCATTTGATGGCTGAATTGGGAAAGATTGAGGCTTTGAAGGAATGTAAAGAGATTGAGAGGCAGAGAGAAGGGAAAGCTAAAGAGGTTTTGGAGTTGTTGGTTGAAAAGAATAAGAGAATCAAGGAAATGTTGGAAGAAGCTGAGAGATCGAAAGATATTGAGAAAGAGTTGCTTGAGACGAGTTCGGATGTTGAGATGTTGCAAACACAGCTTAAGCTTGTTGAGAAGATGGAGAGGAGAGTTCATAGTAGAGACAGTAGTATGTCGAGATCAAACCGCTCTTTTGAAAGAGGGAAGTACAATTTATCGGTTTTGAAAGAAGTAACAGAAGCTACTGAAGCTAAAAAGAAAGAACTTGGTTCTGTTAATGCAGAGCTCTTCAGGGTTATCACGGTAATGGAAGCGTTGAGGAATGAAATTAGCCGTGCAAAAGAGGAAACATTTCGCCTAGAAAAAATCTTACGGAAAGATGATGTTAAGATTCAGAAACTTAACTCGAAGATGGTTATGGCGAAATCGAAGTTGGAAGCAGTATCTATCTCCGAAGAAAGAATTAGCATGCTTGCTGACAGTTTAGTTGGTTCTCTTGAGAAGTTAAGGAAAAATAGAAATGCTGCAAGAAAAGAGGAGCGTCTTCTCAAAATTGAGAATACGGTTACAAAGGCTGCAACACAGAAAGCTAAAGTCGGTATAGATGATATGGAGAAAGAGATGATTTCCAAGTTGGATGAGCTTGAGGATGCAAAACGTGCAGAGGCTTTAGCGCTTGAGAGGCTTGAATCTCTTATAGAAGACACAATGGAGAGTCGGGAAATGGAGTCTGAGCATTGTTCAACAATCACAATCTCGAGGTTTGAATACGAGTATTTGACTAGACATGCTTCTCTAGCAGAAGAAACCGCAGAGAAAAAAGTCGCAGCGGCAGAGGCATGGGTTGAAGCACTCAAAGCTAGCACAAAAGCAGTTTTGATGAAGACGAAAACTTTGATCAGAGAGAGTGGAATGATGAAAGTGGAAGAAGAAAAAGAAGCACTTAGGATGAAAAGGTCATTATCAACGAAAAGATTGGTCGAAGATGAGATTCAGAAGTTTAAGCAGAACCCGGAAGCCAAAAGCTATCTTTCTCCTAAACCAATTGGGAAATCCACGCCGATACAACGAGGGAAGCCTAGAAGATACTCATCTGCAGGGACTCCGACCTTCGTCGTAATCAAGAAGAAGAAGAGAGTTCCAAACTTGGCCAAGTTTTTTAGCCGGAGAAGCTAAAATAACATATCATTTTGACTTATGAGAACCAATTGTATTTGTTGAAATGCCTTAGAAGTAAATCCATGAAATGATTCATATTCTTGTTCTCGGTCTGGACAAGATCAAGACACCAAAGTGATTGATCTTATTCCTTTTGGACGGCACTGTGAAATCACAATGTGATTACTTATTATCAATGTGTAGGCACAGCTCTATTTAACACCATAACTTTTCATATCCTAGTTCATGGCTACTTGTTTGCCACCTCAAAATAATGGTTGCCAAACTATAAAAATCTCACAGCGTATAACAGGGGGAATTATGTGAAAGTCAAGAACATTCTCTATAAACAAAAATGAAGTCAAACATATCAAATGTATTTTATTAGGTATAGCATGACATCCTATAATTATAAACATTTTGTTTGTAAAATATCAAATTTATTCGAAAATTACTTTCTTACAAGTAGTGCAGTGTTTGCTTTATGTAACGTCCCGACCGCCATCTCTCCAGTGGGCCCCATGTTCACCACTAGTCCATGGGCCCACCTCTCTTAATGGGCCACACGTCTTTTTACTAGGCCTATGAGCTCATCAATACCCGACGGTCGGTTTGCTACGTCCGAGAGGTTTAAAGTCTTGTTTACCGACCCTACAAATCACCACATGATCTTTCCCTGTGTTTTGGCCTCAGTCAAACAGTTCCGACAAGCACTTCCCGGAAGGTCACTCATCCTTTGACTACTCCAGCATAAGCACGCTTAACGTGGAGTTCTCTCAGGATCCTTAACCGAAAAGATAAGTGCACTTTGGTGACATAGGTGGCCAAATCAATTCATTTAAACCTCTCCGCAACCGGGATCTCACAGCTTATACGGTCCCATCTTAGATAGACGATTTTGAATTGCAAACCAAGCAAGAAACGAGTATTTAGGTGTGGCGTGTAAGAACCATATACCTTTCAAATGTTTATCGATTATATAGTGAAAGAAATATATATATATATATATATATATATATATATATATATATATAATTATCTTAGCACTAGAGCAAAAATAATTATTGGTGTCATATATAATTTTTTTCTTCACATTATATTGGTGGAATTAAAAGTATGGAGAAAATTTTCACAAAAAGAAATAACTGAACATATTGGAAAATAAATAAATGGAAAGAATATTTATTTATTCATTTTTGTTAATAGATACGGAGAATTATTTATATTCCACAACAGTGTTTGATTAAGCTTATCAATTAAAGTTGTTGACCAAAAAAAAAAAAGAGAGAGAGTTAATTGTAGAAATCGTATGAAAAAATTAAACACATTGCCAGTAATTAAGATGACACATGTCAAATGTTAGAAGTGTCAAATGTCAATAAATTATAGCAAGTTTAGAGGAATCAAATATGTCAACAAATTTGAATGTCATATTACTTGCTAATCTCTTATCTTATAAGATTTAAGATATCGAAGTTTACTCATTTAAAATTAACTAAAGATAAATTCTAACCATCATTAAAATAATATCACATTTAGCTTTGATTATATAACCATACGTACTAAATTATTAATCCCCAAGTTAAAAGAAATGACAATGGTTTTGTCCGATCTTCCAAATGATTTGTTGGAAGAGGTACTCTCTAGGGTTCCAGTAAAATTGCTAAAAGCAGTCAAACTTACTTGCAAAAACTGGAACACTTTAACCAAAGATGAGAGCTTTACTAAGAAGTTCTTTGGTAAAATGGTAGCAACAAAGGAGAATGAGTTTCTTGTGGTCACGATGATGAATTATAAAGTTTATATAATGAGTGTCAATCTCCATGGAATACATAAAGAAGATAGCTACGTTAAAGCATCTACCATGCATAAAGCTAAACTCATTAGCCTAAACGATGATGAAGATTATTGTTATGCGTTACTCATGACGTAAACTCTAGGCTAGTGGTTTGTAACCCTTATAGTAGGCAAACAAGGTTGATCAAACCTAAAGAGGCTTACAAATTATCTTACAGGTACGCTATTGGATACGAGAAGATGAAGAACAACTCTCTCTAGTGTTAGAGAAGAGCAGCTTGCGGTGCCATTTCAGCGCGAAGATACACTGATGATTGAGATATGGATTACGAATAAGATTGAACCTGAAGAAGCATTGTTGAACAAGTTGTTCTTAGGAGTTAATATGAGACCACTCACTGGTTTTCAGTTTAAGTTTTGGGCTGCGAGTGTCTTCATAGACGAGAAGAAGAATGTGGTTGTGATTCTTGGTATAGATGTGTTGGACTTTACACGCAACGCATATATTATTGGAAAGGATGGATACTTTAAACAAGTGAATCTTGGAGAATATAAAGAAGAATATTGTTTCTCATTTGTGTGCTCTTCTTATGTTCCAAGTTCAGTGCAAATCAAGCAAGTCTTAGTGGGAAAGGATGGTAGGATTATGACCTTTGGGTGGTTTTGTTTATGTTTATGCATCTTTGTTTTGATCTATATTTTTAGTTATTTATGTTTTAGATAGACTCTTCTATATATGGGTTCGAAGTCTATCCATGAGCGTTTGATTCTATCGATTGGTATTTTATGTATTCAAGCTTTTATGTTCTTCATTTTCATGAACGTAATGTGTTTATTTTGGTGGGCGTATCACTTTAATCTCTCTCATTTAGGATTCATAGCTTAGCTCTTATCTAAATCAAGTCGTAGGACATAACATAAACAATGACAACACATAGGAGCGGTTATGAAAATGCGTATTGCAAGTAGACTTTGGTAAAAGAGATGGCGACGCAACCTGAGTTGCTGAATAGAGCAAGCGCCGCCCCACCTGAGTTGGCTGAATAAAGGAGAGGTGAAGGCTTGTAAATTCCGAACATGGCCTATATTATATATCACCATTTGAAAGCTATGTAACGTAAATGAAATATTGTGGTCGAAACGTTCTGTTTGGTTATATATTTGATATGAATGTGTTTATTCGTACCTAATCTTTCAAACAAAACAAAACAATGCTAAGCGTTATGTTTGTTTTTTCTGATAAAGAAAACTTATGAACTATATTCACCTTTTTATTCATACTTAAAATCTCTCACTGGATATGAAATTCTTAGCCATCGGTACAGTTGAATACATTGCTCCGGTTCAACAACATATCAATATAGGAAATAGGTCGGCATGTTGCTCACTATATATGGCTGTCTAGTACGTAGGACGGTAGGAGAATAGAACTGTCAATATTTTATAAAATACTAGAAATTATGTCACACATTACATGAGTTTAAATTACTAAAAATAAAATACATGATAATTGATTACTAAATAGGTAAACATATATTAAAAGTGTTTAGTTATTTTTCAAATAAATTGATCATTTTAATTTAAAGAACTAAATAACCAACCTTCGCACCTAAATGAAGTGAAAAAGAGTAAGAAAGAGTATTTTACATGCAACTTTTTTTTTCCGTAGTGCTAATAATAAAGCGGATAAATTAGCACGGACTTCCCGTGTTTTTATCACATATTTTTTTATGTTAACAATGGTCCTCCGGTATGGATTAAAAATTTTTCTAATAATATATCAAACGGTATATAAAAAAAAATATAAATAACCAACGATGCTACGCGTAGGTTATTGTATGATACTTTTCTTAAATAAACGAATCGAAACATATTTTTGTATGAAGTTAACAATCAATGAGAACTAAATAATTTTATTTTTTATTGCAATAATCTTATTTGCTAATGGCTGCAAAAATAACATTTTTATTTATTACATAGATTAATGTCAAACCAAAAACCAACTTTTTATGAGTGAGTAGATTAATTATTTATTTTATAAGAGTTACAAGAATAACTATGAGCAATGGATTAATGTAAAATACCATTACACATATTGAAAAATATAAACTACATATTGTGATTATGGTCAAAAGCTAACAACGGCGCAAACCTAGCATTCGTAGATGGTTACGAAATAAGCAATGATTTCCTAAATCATTGTATTTAAGGACACTCCTCCATATATCCCTCAAGAACTCACATTTTTCATATGTTCTTCTAGTACTGTACATTTATACACCTAGCCAATAAAATGTCCTATAATTTTTTTATATATGTACATTATAACAAAATTGTATACAAGAACGTATAACAAAATCGTCTATATATATATTGCTCATCGTAAATGTGAAGCTGCACTAAGTTTTAAAGATATGGCTTTGAGTTTTCCTATATCCGTGATTTCTTCAACCATGGTACGACCGGAAAAAGTAAACAAATCGGGTCGTGAAAAGATCCATTTAACTCCTCATGATCTTGAGCTTCTTTATGTTTTCTATCCTCAAAGAGGTCTCCTTTTCCCCAAACCTGACCCGGACGACCAAATCATCCCTAAATTAAAGGCCTCTCTCGCGGTCGCGCTAAAGATATATTTCCCTTTGGCTGGTCGTCTCGTCAAAGTAAACAATCACCAAGACAATACGTTGTCCGTGTACATCGACTGTGACGGTTCAGGAGCCAAATTCGTCCATGCAAAAGCCGAATCTGTCGCGGTGAATGATTTCCTTCAGTCTTATGGCTCTGTTCCTGATTTTATATCGCGGTTTTTCCCTGCAAATGATGTTGTTAGCCACGACGCGCTTGTCTCGGAGCCCTTGCTTGCGGTACAAGTCACCGAGATGAAAGATGGGGTTTTCATCAGTTTTGGTTACAATCACTTGGTGGCTGATGGTACTTCCTTCTGGAGTTTCTTCCACACTTGGTCCAAGATTTGTCTCAACGGTTCTGTTTCTAACATTAAGCCTCTTGTTCTCAAAGATTGGTTCCTTGACATGATAGATTACCCGGTACATATTCCGGTTTCGGAGATGGAGACGCAACCACGTTGTGAAAATTCAACCAAAGAGAGAATCTTTCACTTCACAGAAAAGAAAATTTCAGATCTCAAAGCCAAAGTCAACTACGAAATTGGCACTATGTTTCCGAAAATCTCGTCTCTTCAAGCTGTTATGGCATATCTTTGGCTATCAATCATCAGCCACAGTGATCTCAACCGGGAAGAAGTAACACAATGCAAACTAGCGGCGGATATGAGACAAAGGCTAAACCCTTCTCTCAAGAAAGAGTGCTTCGGAAATGTAATCGATTTCGCAACGGCTACAACCACTGTAGGAGAGCTATTGGATCATGGACTAGGCTGGACTGCTTTGCAAATAAGTCAAACGGTGAGGTCAAAAACGGATGAGAGTTATAAGACTTATGCAAAGAATTGGACTAGGAATGTTAAAGTACCAAAACTAGGGGTTAGAAGTAGATTGGCTGATCATTCTTTGATCGTAGCAAGCTCTCCTCGGTTCGACGTGTACGATAATGATTTCGGCTGGGGAAAACCAATCGCGGCTCGGGCTGGACCGGGGAATGGTATTGGTGGTATGCTCGTAGTGTTTCCGGGAGTTGAAGAAGGGAGTATTGATGTTCATGCGACCTTAAATTCTTCTTTATGGTCTGATGTACTAGTGAACCTTTTGACCAAATGATGTGATTGGCCAATAAGATAAATTAAATCTTGTTAATCATAATTGTGAGAAAGAACAAAATAATCTTGAGTTAGAATGGAATTTTACTGAAATATGAAACTAACTGAGTTTGATACATGTTGTAACTACTGTTTTAAAATACAGCAAATTTTCACACAACTTAAACTTGTGATATTGCTATGTTATGTTATAGTCAGAGACATGCCTCACAAGAAAACCAATCCCAATTTACCAAATTGAAGCGAGGAACCAAAACCAACCGAAATTGACGTATGGATTACTAAACTTAAGAACCGAAAAGAACTGAAACTGAAATGTATTGAACCAAAAACCTAATGGGTATCCGAAATATTCGAAAATACCTAGAAAACCAAGAGTATCTAAAAAAACCCAAACTGCAAAACCAAAAATATCCAAATACCAAAATATATTTGAATAACCGTACTAAAATTATCTAAAAAATTACCCTAATGCATCCAAAAGTATCAGAAATATTTCAAATTTCCCTAAATATTTTGGTTTAAACAGAAATCGAAAATATCTAAAAGTATTTCGGTTTTATATCGATTTCCCGGTCTGAAAATAGTGAAATCGAACCGAATATCCGAACGTTGAGCACCAATAATAAGTATGGGAGCAATTATTATATTAACACATGTTGACAAGTACTTGACGATCAAACGAATACATTCCCACATCATTCGTTTTCTTCATGACGATAAAAGCAAAAGTGTACGGATATTATTTTTGTCTAGTTTATTAAATATATATCCCTAGTAAATTATTTTCTAAAGTAACTACAATTTGGTTTCCCTATTTATAATTTCAGTGCCCACAACCCTATTCAACACCACAACATTTGGAAATTATTTATTGTGCATTAAAATGTAAAAATAACTATTACACTAGAATTTATCCCGTGGTACACCATGGATCCATAATTTAATATATTTCTTTGGTTGATCATTTTCGTAGTTGGTTTATATAGTTTAGTTTTATACGTGTTTATTTCATTTAATTTAATATAATTTTATGAATTTGTATTATAAGTAGATTCATAGATATATGTGGTAAACCCGCAATACATCGCGAGACGATTTTGTTGTAAATAAAAAATTATATTTTAACTTAACCCGTAAAAGATTTTAAATATAGACAACCCGCAGAAAAATATAATCATATTTATGTAAACTCAAACCCGTTCAATCATATTTATGTACAATATTATTATATTTTAAATATTTTTAGAGTTAAAATATTAATAATAATTTTAATTTTTGTAGAGTTTAAATACTTTTCATGATTTTAATATTCTATAAAACTTAAATAAAATATCATAATTTTCAGCTTTTTAAAGTTTTAATATTTATCACATTTTAAACTTGTTAAAAAATTAAAATTTATAATATTCTGAAAATTTTTAAAATTTTTATTTTTCTTAAATAAAGAACCGGATTAAACTGATAATTTTTTCAATTTGAATACTTGAGAAATCATAGTTCATGCTCATTTGTAGTTTTAAACACATTAGTCTTATATTTATAAAGGTTTTTAACTATTATCTAAAATTTCCTATCTTATGTAGACTTGTACATATATTTTTTCCTTTATCGATTGAGTTAAATACGTCAGTTTTCAAAAATTTAAATTGCAAAATGTGTGGAAAAAAATTTGTATTTTTATCATAAATATATTTTATGTAGTAATATAAATTTAAAACAAATAAGATTATATAAATATATTGGAGAGATATTCAGATTATTAGAGAGAGATTTTAGGATATTTTTTGATGTAATAAATATTTGTTTCCAATTTTGCGATTTGCTTATGATTTAATTACAAGTTACTTTTAAGTTTTGTTGTTTATTCAAATGACAAGGCTTTGATTTGCAAATATTAAAAAATAAAAGCTTATAAGCCAAAATAGATTTTAGTACAAAATGTACTTCAAAAATGTTAAGATAGATGATACAGTAAAACCTCTATAAATTAATAATGTTGGGACCATGAAAATCTATTAATTTATAGAGGTTTTAATTTATCGATAAATTAATAATTATTAATTTATAGAGAGATTTTCCTAATTTGGAAAGTTTTTCAAAAAAATATTTAAAAATAAACTCTAACAAAAACTAATGTGTCTATATATACATATATTTTGAAAATTTTACCTAATTATTAATTTATAATATTGATGGGACTATATATTTACAAAGGATTTTCAAAAAAATTATTATCTTATTATTTTATCGAAATATGTCTAAAATTACACTGGTCCCAACTCCCAACTTAGGACTTGAGGAATTGATTAATTAATAGAGAGTATTAATTTATAGAGTATTAATTTATAGAGGTTATACTATATATATATATATATATATATATTTTATAAACCCTATCAGTTGATCCGGTCAGCCTCGGTAGAAACACACACCGAAGTGCTTCAGAGTGGACTTCTCCCCGAAAGGCCATCACACTGTCTATCCCGAGTTTGGAATGTTTTATGACTAATGTCAGGGGGTAGTCAGGCCGCCTGCATTTCTGACTACCAGGTAAACCAACTGGGCCTTAGCCCAACTGACAGACTTCCTACACAACCATGATTTTTGTTTCCAGGGTGGATGAACCTGGGTTAGTTCCTTCCAACCTTTCCCCAATTCTCCCTTACCACTGGACCACGGCCGTGCGGGCTAGCTAGTTTTTGGAAGTAGTTTGAAACTTGAAATTGAGGCATAGGAGATATATTGACTAAGCAGGGTGAGATTTAAGTGATGATGATCATTCTATTAAGGTTTTTCTCTTCTCTTTTCTTAACTCTTTTAAGATGCGTTTGGAAATATCTATCTAGTCATATAACATCAAGAGTACACATTTTTCACATCTATAGTACTCATTTTTGTGTTTTCGGGGGTCTACGATCTATACACAGTAGTACAATTTAGGCCTACCCAAATGTCATATTTCAAACTTTTAATACTACGTCATTGCATAAAACTTTCACCTTATTGGCATGTTCTCAGGAAATACGAAAATTGTCTAGTGTCCACATCCTAATGAAAAAAACATTATGTAATTGTGTACTAGAAATTGATTTTTGAATGTTTACCGACCATTAAGTACATAAATTGGTTATTGAGTTCTACAATAGTATTATGTTTGACTTGTATGTGAAATTAACAGCTATATAACATAATTACCTTTTCTTGGACTAAAAAAAAAAACAGAATAATATAATTATGAAATAACATAATATAATTAGAATGATTAACAGTCTTTTAGATCACTAAAACTACTATTCAAGTGTAGTTAGAATTGGCTTTAATGACCTTCATGTCAATCAACCGTGGCTACTATTTCACCTCCCAAACTTCTCGTGGAAGTGCTTTGGACTCGCCATAGATTTGCTTGTGCCAATTTGTTTTCTAGCTTTTGTCTCCAAGTACCTATGGGCTATGGATCACAAGTCAGACAATCTTATATTTTTTTTTGAATGCTCTTTATTTTCATGTTTTAATCATTGGAATCTTTGAATCCTTTGTAACATTAATGTACTCTGATTTGGTTTGTTTTGGTTGAACGAATGAAATCAAGTATATACCCCGAAAAAAAAAAAGTTTAGCTAGAATTACAAAATGTGTGAGATAAATTTTGAAAATGATCACTTGTTATTTCTTTGTGTTTTATCATTTAGCCATTATCTTTTGTTAAACACCTCCATGTGATGATTTAATTCATAAAATTGAGAAAGAAAAAAAAAACTTAATAACCACTTCACGGACAAGTCATATAGTAATAAACTAGCCCTACACCACAAAAATCCCCCAAAAGAAAAAGAAGAAAGCTAATCAAGCCACAAAAAAATCAAGCCACAATATCATCAGGAGTTGCATCATTCTCCTCTATGTCGATGATCACTGCAATGTTTTTACTAAGCAAAGGACTCAGCTTCTTGTCTGGAGACAAATCAACTCTATGTTCTTTAGCAAACTCCAAAGTCTTCTTCAAAACTTTATTCCCATATACGTCTTTAGCTAATCTCCCCCAATGTATCTTCATCACAAGAGGAAGCTCTGAGCTGGTCGTTTATATACAAGTTTACAATCAACCCTAAACTTGAACCCCAAGTTGGATTCTTTACAAAATCAAAGATACGATATATGTAAATCTAAACTATGCGAATATACAAATATGGAATATGATATATTCTCCATTACCCCCCCTCAAGCTGGAGCATGAAGATCCAAAATGCCAAGCTTGTCACGAAACGCATCAAACTCCCGCTGACCCAATGCCTTAGTAAAGATATCGGCCAGTTGCACAGTTGTAGAGACGTACGCTGTGGCTATATTACCGGACTTGATCTCATCACGGACAAAGTGGCAGTCCTTTTCTATATGTTTTGTTCGCTCGTGGAATACGGGATTAGAACTGATATGTAGAGCCGCCTTGTTGTCACAATAAAGACGCATTGGTTGAGTTAGAACCACTCCCAAGTCCAGAAGTAGAGCTTTCAACCATTTGAGTTCCTTCGCAGTCCAAGCCATAGCTCTATATTCAGCTTCAGCAGATGATTGACTCACAACGTTTTGTTTCTTTGTTTTCCACGAGATTGGGGACTGTCCAAGAAGAATGAACCAACCCGTAGAAGAACGTCGTGTCAATGGACAGCCAGCGTAGTCGGAGTCACACCACCCATAAATCTGGAGATCACAGTCTGAGCGCAGCAAGATACCCTGCCCTGGACTTCCCTTTAAATACTTAAGAACCCTGAGAACAGCTTCCCAATGTTCCTCTCTTGGTGCACCCATAAACTGTGACAAGATGTGAACAGAATATGCGAGATCGGGTCTAGTAACACCAAGATAGATCAGTTTACCGACGAGTCTTCGGTATGGTTCAGGATTTGGCAGCAACGGACCTGTTGCTAAGCCAAGACGATGATGTTGTTCGAGAGGAAACAAAGCAGGCTTCGAATCGAGGAGACCAGTTTCAGCCAAGATGTCAAGAACATATTTTCTCTGACTCAAATAAATCCCAGTCGGACTTCTTGACACTTCAATTCCTAAAAAATATTTCAAAACACCAAGATCTTTCATGTGAAAGCATGTGTTTAAATATTCTTTGAAGTTATTAATCGCCTGAATTGTATTACCCGTAATGACCAAGTCATCCACATAAACCAACATCCTTATTTCTACTCCTTTCTTCAGATAAACAAACAAAGAGTAGTCTGCATATGATTGTTCGAACCCATACTTCTCTAATGCAGACGCAAGTTTAGCAAACCAACACCGCGGAGCTTGCTTCAACCCGTATAATGACTTCCTCAGTCTACACACTTTGCCATCATTTCGAGAAGGAAATCCAGGTGGCAGTCTCATGTACACTTCTTCTTCGAGATCGCCGTGAAGAAATGCATTGTGTACATCCATCTGATGCACTTCCCAATTTCGAGCCGAAACCACAGCAAGAAAAGATCTAACCGTGGTCATCTTAACAACTGGAGCAACCAATGCATTATCGTCCCGTCAGAACGATGTTTGATTCGAAACACCCATTGACAACCAATGGCCTTCTTGCCTTGTGGTAAATCTTCCAAGGTCCATGTTTGATTCAGCTCAAGTGAACCTATCTCACTATTAACAGCATTTTTCCAACGCTCATCTCTAACCGCTTCTGCAAAATTCTTTGGTTCATGTGCACTAGTAATCGCTGCCAAGAAAACTCTATGATTGGCAGAGAAGCGATCATTAGACACCACATCATTAATAGGATAGGGTTTTTCGGAATCAACGCAAACAAAGCTTGTGTCGTAGTTTCTAAGATATCCGGGAGGATGCCTTTCTCTTCCACTAACACGTACAGGAGCTACATCGGGTACACTTGTAGAGGGTTCTCCATCATTTCGATCGATCGTGTCTACCACTTCTTCACTATTTGTATTCGATTCCGTCTCATCAGATGATACATGGTCTGTCGCATCTCTATTCAATTCTCCATTCGTATCGTCTTTTGTCAACTCGACAATCTTAGCAGTTGTGTCTTTGTCTGCACTAATCGAGTCCGACATGTCCTCTTCCTCACCAACATCGACTTCTGCAGACATATAATGAAAAGTGTCTTCACGAAAGACAACATCTCTCGAGACAGCAAACGCTCCTTTTTCAATGTCAAACACTCTCCATCCTTTCTTTCCGTACGGATACCCAACAAAAACACATTTTCTGCTACGACTCCCAAACTTGTCTCCTTTGTGATCTTGATTTCTGATATGATCGTATGAAGGTTCCTTTCCGTATAATACTTCATAAGGTGTTTTCCCGTTCAACACCAAAGAAGGTGTTCGATTGATCAAATACGCGGCTGTGAGCGCACATTCTCCCCAAAACTCGACTGGCAAGTGTCCCTCAAACATAACAGCCCGGGCAACATTAAGCAAATGACGATGCTTACGTTCTACTCTTCCGTTTTGTTGAGGCGTTCCGACACACGACGTTTCATGGTGAATACCTTTCTCGAGAAAATACGTTGTCATAGACAAGAACTCACTGCCATTATCACTACGGATAGTTCGGACTTGTTTTCCAAATTGTCGATTCACCAATGCAAGAAAGTATTGAATTTTCGCTGGAGTCTCACTCTTTGCATTCATAAGATATATCCAAGTACCACGTGAAAAATCATCTACGATAGTGAGAAAATATCTAGCTCCGGAGAATGACGGAGTTCTATAAGGTCCCCAAATATCCAATGAATCATTTCAAAAATCTCTGTAGTCTTATTACTGCTCAATGAAAAAGAACAACGAGTCTGTTTTGCGTGGATACAAACTTCACACGCTTTATTCGACAAAACACTAGCACTATCAAAAGTAAAACCAGGCAACTTCTCCACTACTTTCAAGGAAGGATGTCCCGAACGTCTATGCCACAGCTCCACACAATGCTTTGCTTGACCCTTTGCCGTTGCGACAACCTCAATATTTTGAAAGTACACCAAGCCTCCAACTGGTTTACCTATCCCAATCAGCGTCCTCGTAATGCGGTCCTGAAGAACACAAAAAGGTATAGACAATTGCATCACACAATCATTTTCCTCCATCAATTGCGATACCGATATTAAATCAAAACCAAGATTTTCGATGTAGAAAACTTCAACTAAACGAAGATGAGAATTCAATACGACTGTTCCAACTACATTTCCTACCACTGTTCTACCGTCAGCTAGCATTATTTGTGTTGGTGTCGAAGGTCTAAGATTCGTAAGAATCTCTTTCTTACACGTCAAGTGGTGTGTCGCTCCTGTATCAAGTATCCAAGCAGGAGAGAATGACTTACCGGATAAGTGTTCGCCTGCCCCAATCGTGGCCGCGTTCATGACTCGCTTCACACTGAGCCATTGTTCATCGGTGAGATTGCAAACCGCTGTCCTATCCGCGTCAGTTATCGCCACATTTGCAACTCCAGTGTTTGGTTGCCCAATCACTTGCGCTATATTAGCACGAGCTGGAACTTTCCTTCCACGCGAGGTTCCACTAGGTGGTCCGTTTCCTCTGCCTCGACCCATTCGATTTCGTGGCCTGTCGCCCCACCACTCTGGAAATCCCAGCAGCTGAAAACATGTCTCCGCCGGATGCCCAGTTCGTCCACAGTTTGAAAAAGTAACACCCGTTTCATCTCCTCTGTTTTTGTATCTCTGCGTTTGTGCTACAAAAGCCATATTTTCTGTTTTCTCTTCTGGTCGTTTCTTCTTTAAACGAGCATCTTCATCTTGTGTCACTTTTTGATAAGCATACTCGAGTGATGATGGTGGTTCCTGTGACATCAGATTGGATTTCACCACTCCGTACATATCTTCATCAAGTCCCATCAAGAAATCTTGCACTCTGTCCTCTTCTCTCTGTTTCTCACTCTTGGTACTTAAATCACAAGTACACTTTCCACACGTACAAGTGAGAAGAGGACGGTAACAATTGTAGCTATCCCACAGTTTCGTAAGCTTTCCATAGTAAGCTTCGATGCTCAAACCAACTTGTCGACAAGTTGCAAGTTCGCTTCTCAGTTGCTGAATTCTAGGTCCGTTTCACACGCGATATCTTTTCCGTATATGTTCCCACAAATCTCGAGCAATCGGCTTATGAGAAATGTTGGACAGAAGCTTCGGTTCAATCGTCATCTTTATCCAAGAGACGATAAGAGCGTTGATTGGCTTCCAATCTTCATAGTCGGGTGAATTCGGGGTCGGTGGTTTGATGGAACCATCGAGAAAACCGAACTTCTTTCGTGAGTAAAGCGCAGTTTCCAAGTTGATTGCCCATTCTTCATAATTATCTCCTCGCAGCAGAGGGCGAGAGATAACACTTCCAGGGTTGTCATTCGAGGTAAGATCGTAAGGAGATATAGTTCGTCGTTGTTTCTCCGTCGTTTTCGAGCTGCCAGAAACGATTTCTTTGCTGTCACTAGCCATTGTCACAGAAAAACACAGAAGATCGAGATTTTGAGAAAAGAGATCGGTAAGGGAATCAAAGTTTCATAACCCGCTTTGATACCATGATAAATCGAAGATAGTCGATTCTGGAATTTTCTGTGTATTGCTCTTTTGACCTTGAGGTCGTTTATATACAAGTTTACAATCAACCCTAAACTTGAACCCCAAGTTGGATTCTTTACAAAATCAAAGATACGATATATGTAAATCTAAACTATGCGAATATACAAATATGGAATATGATATATTCTCCATTATGGTACACTTGGGAGATTAACAGAAACATTTTCAGAAAATTAGGATCAGTTTAAAGCAAGCTTGTTGTTACTGTTTGGGAACTTGAAAATTAGGGGACTGAGCCAAGATTGGAAGATCTATCTTGTTGCTACCACTATGGTGATGATAAACCTCATCAGGTGTATATAATTAAGAAGGAAATACGAAGGAGAAGTAGCACGTGCGGAAGAGTAGAAGAATGAGATGATTGTATTTAAGTTTTATAATTAGAATCAGTCTCATTATGTTTTTTGGTGAGGAAACAGAGACATATGTGTCTTTGGAGTGAGAGAGTTACGATGTAGCTGCGTTTAAAGGCTTTGGTGACTAATTGGATCGGTTCATTCAAGATAATAAAAGAGAGGGATTTCTTTTCGTTATCAGGAAATGGAGGCCCAACTCAATAAATTTGATGATTTCTTTTTCTTCAGAGTGGCCCTTCGAGGAGTAGTCCACTCTGAAACACTTCGGTGCGTTTCTATCAGGGCTGACCGGATCAGCCAATATGGTTTATTAACAAAAAAAAAAAATTGAGGATAATAAAAATTTATTCAACAATTTAATATTTAAAGAAAATATAATTCAAATCCAAAAAAATTAAGTGAAAGTAATGACAAAAAATAGTAAATTACATTAGTATCATTCTGTCAGCTAGGTGCCTAGGTCATAAGGTCTTTCGTAGAAATACTTTTTGTTTGTTGAAGGTTGAAATTTTTCATTCAGTCGTAGCATACACGGTCTTTATGAGGTGTGTGGATGAAATGAAAAGCTTCCTTTCGCAGATAGACCTAGAGCCGTCTCTACAGTTTCAAAGGCCACAGATAAATAAAACAAAATAGGCTGTTTAAAAAATATGTTTTGCTTAAAAAAATGGAAAAAAATATTGCTAACATTAGAATCGAACTGTAGCTCGAGAGCACTTTAAAAATCATTTATACCACTAAGCTAGCAGAATACTTATATTATTAAGGGTCGCAAGACTTGGCCATTGGGCCGAATCTGGATAGATATTAGCTGGTGCATTCTTACCCTTATTTGAAAGAATAAATTAAAATAATACAATGTTTATGATGTAATGCATATATTATGAGTTTATGACGTAGAGAAGAAAATGTTACAATGTTTATGGTCGTTCCTTTAAACTAAATCATGAATTGAAGAACTTATTTGGATCAAGAACATCGATCCACCAAAATCACAAATTCAATGATCCTAACAAAAATGTCAAATATTGAATAATAAAATAATCAAGGCTGACTTAAGTAATCTCGAAAGCCTAGTAAACTCCAAATTTGACAATAACATTTTGATGAACACGTTTTTGGTGGATATATATCCTTTAATATTATATGTTATCCTCTTACCGTTTTGGTTACTAGATCTCTTTGTAACACCATTGAGAAGACGCAACTCCCTCTATCCACACATATTTGCATGGCCTCTTTTTTGTATCCAAACTATACACTTGAACGTGATAGTGTCAAGAAAGTCTAAAATTGGATACCCATTTTTCTGAAAAAATGTAACAATTATTCAAAAATAAATCTTTACATAAATAAAACCCAAACAAGAAAAGCTTCTCTGTTATTTTGATGCGAACCAAATCACTATACAATCGTCCTATCTTCTTATTTATTCCTTGAAGTCTTGAACCATTTGAGCCGATGAAGTTGGTGCTTCTCCATGTCTTCTACTGTTCTGTTCTTTCCACAATGAGTAAAATGTGAGTTGATAAAACATGTATCTCATCAAGAACTGTGGAGAAAAGATCCCATATTGAAAGATGTGATGAGACTTGAATAATATATAAGGAGTTAGGATCAATTTACTCATTACCAATTGGTTTTGAATTGGAAGCCCATAAAGGCACCCTTAACAAGGGTATCTTAGAGGTTGAATTAACAAAGAAAATTATATTCAACTTCTAAGATACTCTTGTTAAGGATGGTCTAACAAACCCTAATTTAACAAGAACAAAACCTTAATTTCTTAGAGACTTATCCGTGACTGGGAGCTTGAGCACATTTTCCCGGCTTGTTAAGAAAGCCCGAGTGAACAGCAAAAGATTTCGTAATTTGTACACCCTTCAAGAAAACACCATTGGACGATGCGTTTGGAATTATCTACCTAGAGTAAACGACACACCGATCCGTCATGTAACATCAAGAGTTCACATTATGTACCTGCCCAATAATGTCCTATTTCATTTTTTTCCTTTATAAATATTACTATATCATACCATATCACAAGTCTTCACATTATTGGCATGTTCTCAAAAACAAATACGGAAATTGTCTAGTATGGTCTACATATATCTTACTATCAATCATAAAGGTATGGCTCTAGAAATTTCTATATGCGTCTAGTTGATATAATTTGTTATCTATATGTTACAAACTTTTAAATCTACAGGCTCAAAATGGTAGAAGTGATCGTGATTTCTTCAAGCATTGTACGACCGGAAAACAAAAACAAACTGTATCGTAAGAAGATCCATCTAACTCCACATGATCTTGACCTTCTTTATCTTTTTTATCCTCAAAGAGGTCTTCTCTTCCCCAAACCCGAACCTGGAAACCTTATCCTTCCGCGGTTAATGTCCTCTCTTTCGACTGCCTTAGAGATATATTTCCCTTTTGCTGGTCGTCTTGTCAAAACAAACAATCAAGAAGACAATACCGTTTCGTTTTACATCGAGTGTGATGGTTCGGGTGCCAAATTCGTCCATGCAAAAGCCGAATCTGTCTCCGTCAACGATGTACTTCAGTCTCATGGCTCTGTTCCTTATTTCTTACGGCAATTTTTTCCTGCCAACAATGTCCAAAGCCGTGATGCCCTAGTCTCCGAGCCCTTGCTTGCTTTGCAAGTCACCGAGATGAAAGATGGAGTTTTCATCAGTTTCGGTTACAATCACATGGTGGCTGATGGTTCTTCCTTCTGGAACTTCTTCAACACTTGGTCCAAGATTTGTCTTAACGGTTCTGTTCTAAATTTGCAGCCTCTTGTTCTCAAAGACTGGTTCCTTGACACGATTGATTACCCGGTACATATTCCGGTTTTAGAGATAGAGAAGCTACCACGTAGCGGTGTTTCAACTAAAGAGAGAGTTTTCCACTTCTCAAGGAAGAACATTTCATATCTCAAAGAGAAAGCTAACAACGAAATTGGCACCACAGATCCGAAGATCTCATCACTTCAAGCGGTTGTGGCATATCTATGGCTATCAATCATGAAACAAAGTGGTCTCAACCGAGAAGAAGAAACGCAATGCAAAGTCGCGGCGGATATGAGACAAAGACTAAACCCTCCTCTCAACAAAGAGTGTTTTGGGAATGTAACAGCTCTCGCAACGGTGACAACTACTGTAGGAGAGCTGTTGGATCATGGACTAGGCTGGACTGCTTTGCAGATATGTAAATCAGTGAGGTCAGAAACGAATGAGAGTTATGAAAATTTTGCAAAGAATTGGGTTACAAATGTGAAGAGACTAAAAACAGCAAATGGAAGTAGATTGGCTGATCATTCTTTGATAATAGCAAGCTCTCCACGGTTTGAAGTGTACAACAATGACTTCGGTTGGGGAAAACCGATCGCGGCTCGAGCCGGACCGGCTGATGGGACTGGTGGTATGCTTGTGATGTTTCCGGGAGTTGAAGAGGGGAGCATTGATGTTCATGCGACATTTTGTTCTTGTTTATGGTCTGATATGCTAGTGAACCTATTGACCAATGATATGAACGATGACTAGGATAAATCTTGTCAATCATGTAAGATAACGAATAATGAATAATCTCCTTGAGGGGTTAGTCATATTAATATGTGTTTATAGAGTATACAACAATACAAATTTAGATATATATCTAATCTAACAAATCACACATTGTAACTAAAATTGAAACTATCTTCAAATATCGACTGATCTAGACATTTATTTTGGTTAAACAAAGTTAGAAACATTCATTAAAATCCTTTTAAAGATTCACGTGCCAAAATATTTACATTGAGCTACTGTTACGGAGAGGGCCGGAGAGGCCACATATTGAGACTTGGCACACTTTGTTTCTGACGACAAAAACAAAAATGATATTGGAAAGTTTTTTTTAATTAGAAAATAAAACATGGATGAAAATGACCATCGCTAAATTGCTCTTTCTCCTCCTTTCTTTTATTATTATTTTTTCTTTTTGGTTGTGAACGATCATCACTAAGTTGTTATGGATCATTTCAATTATCTAATGTATCACATATATATATATATATATATATTTTGAAGTACATTTTGTGTTAGAATCATTTTTGGCAATGATTCCTAAAAATCCAATGTCTTAAACATTATTAATCTCAAATCATTAATATTAATTTCGTAAATATGTATCTTGAGTCGGTTTAAAATTAAAATTTATAACCAAAAATGACCAAAATAATTTTTTTTTATGGTATACCATTTGTGAAGATGTCCACCGACAACTTTAATTATTTATATAAAATTTAAATATTCAGTAGACAACAATTTCATGGTATACTTTGGTCTTTTATTCTTGATTTTGTGGTACTTGTGGAAAGAATGGACAATTTAGATGGAAATAAGATTTTGATCATTAAAATAAATGCAAAAATAAAGCTATATATCTTTGTATTACTAGGTAATGTCCCGCGCATATGCGCGGGTTGTTGCATATTTATTTAATTATTTTAATTTATTTGTTACTTATAAAAAATAGAATAAATAAATTTTAATGTTTATGAAATTTTTACATTTTATTTATTTAAATCATACAATAGAAGCATACATCCATATCTTTTGAATTTATTCGTTGATTAATTGTTCAATTTTGATAGTAATTTTCTTTAGTGCTTTTAAGTATTTTTTGATAAAACAATAATATTGTTAATGATAAAAATAGGAATGATATTGGGAGAATTTAAAAAATACACTTTTAAAAATACCACTTTTTAAATTTACCCCCTTTTCAAACTTTATCAAAACAACCACTAAAAATGTTAAAATTTATCCATATATGTGTGTAAACTTATAAATATACACACAAATTACCTTTATTTGTGTATAAAATTTTATTTATTTCAATGTCTTACAAATTGGTTTGAATATAACCAAAAATTATTTTGTTAAAATAATTACATACTTTGAAAATAAAATAAATGTACATGAATTTGTGAGAAAGAAAAAAACATATAAAGTAAAACAATGAAGATGGTTTATTTAGCTTGATTTTCTTATGGTGCGATGGTCAGAAATCAATATTTTTGAATCCCATCGATAAAGTAATTTTCTTATAGCCATAAAATATTATTATACATATGTATTATATATTTAATAGTATAAAAAACAGTGAAAAAATGAAGAAGTACATACAACAAAGAAGACATATAATTGAAAACAAAAGTTTTAACCAAATATATAATCAAGCTCTTACAATGATAATTGAGCTTTCAACCCATGCAAGAACATTTTGAGAATGTCATATATGGTTGAAGAGGATGTAACAATGAGTATTTATAGGATAAAATTTGATGTAAGTTATAATTCTAAAATAATTAAATTAGAGGAGTTATAATTATATTTTATAGTGTGTTAATTGAAATTGAATGGAGGAAACAAATAGTTAATTGAAAGGTTATATAGTTTAAGTTACAATTTAATAGTAAAGCATAGATTTCAAGTATGAATTAAAGTATATGACTAAATGTGTTAGATATTTGGTTTAATTAAAAATAAATATTATAATTAAAAAATAAATGCTAAATGGACCAATAAGGAGAAACCTTAAAAAATTCCCAAAGAATAATTTTATTTTTTAATTTGATTTTATATTCCTCTTAATTTAAGCTATATCTCTAGGTTTAATTATATTTTTCATCGTTGTAGTATATATAATAGATAGAAAATTGAATATCAAATTGTTTTTTATATAGGAAATCAAGTATAAAATTCAAAGTTAACAAAAATTATAATGTTGTTTATATTATTACATGTTGAATCACAAACTAAATATAAGGATCATTATTCTTAAAAGAATGTCTTACAAATTGGTTTGATAATTATATAACAAAAAGTTTATTTTGTTAAAAAATTACATACTTTTGAAATTAAAATAAATATACATGAATATGTGAGAAAGAAACAAACATCCAATGTAAAATAATGAAGCTGGTTTCTTTAGCTTGATTTTCTTATAACCATAAAATATTATTATACATATGTATTACATTTAAAAATATAAAAAACAATGAAGACATAAAGAAATACATAAAAACAAAAAATAAATAAAATTGAAAAAAAAATTTAAACTAAATAATTAATCAAACTCTTACAATGATATTTTAAATGAGTTTTCACACCATGCAAGAACTTTAAAAAAACAAAGAGAATAATGAAGATATGAGATATGGTAGAGAAGGATGTGAGAATGGCTATTTATATGATAAGAAGTGATGTAAGTTACATTTTTAAAATAATTAAATTAGAGGAGTTATAATTATAATTTATAGTGTGTTTAATTGGAATTCAATAAAGAAAACCAATAGTCTTTGGAAATTTATATAATTTTCAGTTTCATTTTAGTAGTAAAGTGTGAAACGTAATGTATATGATTAAATATGTTTTTTTGGTTTAATTAAAAATAAATATTATACTTTAAAAAATAAATACAAAATGGAACAATAAAGAGATTGAAACCTTACTTTTATATATACGATTTTAAATAATTTTCCACCAATAAGCCTTATAAAATTTGTTGTATGATATATGATTAAGTCCTTTCATTTTCTTTGCCATTTGATTATAATTTATAGTGTAATTAAATTTTGTATTGAATGATTGTCATAAACATTTATTTCTTTATTTATTTTGTTGAATGATATATGATTAAGTCCTTTCATTTTCTTTGCCATTTGATTGTAACTTGTAGTGTGCTTAAATTTTGTATTGAATGATTGTCATAAACATTTATTTATTTTTATTTTTTTTAAAAATTAAAGACTTAAATATTTTTTCCACCAATAAGGAGAGAGTGAAACCTTACTTTTTTTTTTTGGTGTGGAGAGTGAAACCTTACTTTTATATATATGATTCGTCGATCTCAACTCGGTTTGGTTGATTTTATTAGTTTCCCAATAATCTTGCTAAGAGCTTCACTGAACAGCATAAATCTCTTGGGCATGATTAAAACCCATATTACAATTCATGTTCTTTAAGGTTTGCTAGTCTGAAACAGTCATGAAACCAACGACTGATAAAAAAACTGTTAAACAAGAAACCAAAATTTAGTTTATTTTAAAATTAGAATCATATTTATTGTAATCTTTTTTTTGGTACAAAACCTTCATTCGAGACTACAAAAATACAATTATTATGATCATATAATTCATAAAACGAACTATATAGTTATAACTTCTTCTTTTAAAGTCTAGAAATGGCATATTTAGTTAGATCCTTGCGAAGAGTTTTGCCCGATGGAGTCTTTGGTATTGAGTTTATAAATGCGACCTTTCTTATCTTCTTATATGGTGCGACCTGTTTACCATATTAGATAAATTTAATCACCTAAATTACACAAGTATCATATAATTGAATTGATTTATGGTTATGATGATCATAAACACACCTGTTTAGAAATATATGCAATGACTCTTCTCTCATCCAGATTGCTCTCAGGTCTTCGCGCAATGTAAGCCATCGGATATTGTCTTGCTTCTTTATCCGGAAACCTTTTGTGATGCAAATAAAAAGAAAACATAACAAAGATCCATGTCAAATTAGTTATCGTTTAAGGTTTTTTTCATATATATTAAGAAAAAATATATATTAAAATTTTAACTAATATGTTAGTTTAATGTTTAAAATGCCAATATCTTGAAAGTCTAAACAAGAAGTAATAATAAGAATTTACGGGATAACAGCTGCATCGAGAATATCTGGGTGATTCAGTAGGAGAGCCTCTAGTTCAGCTGGAGCTACCTATTATACAAACCAAAACATCATTATATTTTTTTTTTGAGACATATTATATCAAATGAATTTATCAGAGTGAGAAAGTGAAAAAATTTGATTTTAAATTAACCTGATAACCCTTGTATTTGATTAGCTCTTTCAATCGATCAACGATAAAAATATATCCATCATCATCTATTTAGCAAAGATCTCCTGTTTTAAGCCATCCTTCTGAAGTAATAATTTCTTCTTCATTTCTAAAATAACCTTTAAACAATAAACATAAATTAGAGTGAATTTTGGTAGCATTTTCGTAAATACTTGATGTATTTTATTCTATGTGTTTTTAAATAAAATATGATATATTGATATTACATAAAATTAAAGTATAATATGATAAAATAACAAGATTTTTTAAAAAAAAAATACATGTGAAAAAACTTTAAACAAAAATAAACATAAATATTTCTAAAATAACCTTTAAACAAAAATAAACATAAATTAAAGTGACTTTTTGGTAGCATTTCGTAAATACTTGATGTATTTTATTGTTTGTGTGTTTTTTAAAATAAAATATGATATATTGATATTACATAAAATAAAGTATAATATGATAAAATAACAAGATATGTTTAAAAAAAATACATGTGAAAAAAATAACAAGAAATGTTTTTAAAAATACATGTGAAATTTTTTAGTAAATTATTGTACCTTTGGCAATAGAAGGCCCTTTAAGCCAAAGCTCTCCTGTTTGGTTCACACCCTTGAACAGGCCTGTCTTAGGTTCCACGATCCTTGCTTCTGCACCACACGACAATAACCCTACCGCACCGTATCTCTTACTCTCCTCCACCGAATCTATAGAAGCTCCTACACCGTTAGATTCCGTCAATGCGTATCCTTGATAAACATCAACCATTGGATATTTCTCCATAAACACTTTTGTAACCTCCTTGCTCAACGGTGCTCCACCGCACCGTACCGTTCTCAAGAAGCTCACATCGTACTTAGCTTTAATTTGATCCGCTTTGTTTATCATTGAAACCAAAACTGGCGGCACGAGAATCAGAGTCTTGGCTCTGTATTTCTCAGCTGCCGCCATCATTTGGCTTAGCTCGAACCGAGGTATGATGACGACTGTCGTACCTAACGTTAAAGTTGCCATAACGAAGTTGAGTAAGCCAAAGGTGTGGAACAATGGAACAGTGCAAAGGAACGTTTGTTGTGGCTGTTCAAATGGCTCGGCGATGTATCTTGCAACATGTGCTATTAAGTTTCCGTGAGACGAAATAACACCTTTGCTTCGTCCTGTCGTCCCGGAGGAGTAAAGCAACATGGCCGTATCGTCTTTGTTAACTTGGTTTCTCACTCTTTGTCCTCGTGGCTCTTTCTTCATCATCTCATTCAATATTCCAACCACTTTAAGACATCCTGGAGCGCGTACGAAATGCTCTACGCACTCCAAGATGATGGATATACCCGAACTGGCGAGTTTAGGAGCCAGTTCGGGGGTAGTGAAGGCGAGTTTTGGATTACTATCCGCGATCTGCCTAGAGATCTCACCAGAAGTATTGAGAGGGTTTGCGGTTGTGACGATAGCACCTAGAGACATGACTGATAGACAGACGATAGGGATGGTGATGGAGTTGGGAGACAGGACAAGGACAACGTCGCCTTTACGTATTCCCACGTCATGGTGGAGAGAGTCCGCGACACGATCCACGGCTCTCCATAGATCGGAGAAACTAATGCAATGGTCCGTGGAAGCGTCTATGAAGGCGGTTGTGCCACGGTGCGTTTGGGATGAGATGAATGTTGTGACATCGAGAGAGTCGTTTGAAGGAAGTGCCAATGGTTTGCGTCTACTGTAAAAAGTGGAGTTTGCATTGCAGAAACCATTTCTTGGATCGATCAGTGATGAGAATCTTTCGGAATTAGTCATTTTCTTAAAATGGTAGTAGACTTTTTGGTGGAAAGCTCTCTGACTGTTATAAACTTATAATAATTGTAGTAGCAGTGTAGCACCAATCAGAGCCTCTTAAATAGACACATGTTCAATGTGCATTGGAATCTTAAAATCTGTAATAACTTGTCCTATTCGAAATAAATGTATTTTGTTTTATCTGTAAAAATTGAAACTGACTTTCTATTTGTATCTTTATTAGAAGTAGGGGAAAACAACCAAAATTAACTCGAATAATTCGCGAATGTATTTTTATCCCCGACTTTCAATAGAATTGTCGTTACATATCCGAATTGATAAAATATTCAAATTTACAACATAAAATTATAAATATTAGACTGAAATCAACACTTATATATACACTATATTTGATATAGGATAATGGTTTCAAGTTTGAATATACTATCAGTTCATGTAAGAAACAATCATTCGTTCATTAAGATCTGAGTATATAAAAAAGCATCCAACAAATTGTTTCAGTTGATTTTGACTATTCTCTCAAAGAAGTAAGATAATTATAAGTTTACAACAAATTTTCATTTAAATGAAATCCCCAAAAAAATCAACTGATTTACCAAATGTGTAAAAGTTAGTAACAAATACAGTGTAAAATAAGATTTTTTGTTCTTATAATTCCAAAGCAGACTGTCTTGCTTGTTTTTCCAGATTACTTGATTTAGAAATTTTTTTTAAACGATTTTCCTCTTGCTTGGACTATCATGAAGTAATATTTTAATTAATGTGTGGTTGACAAAAAAAAAAAAAATACAGTGTTAAATTTAATATCAACATATAACAAACCCAATACGAGGATACATATATGAAAATAGCAAGCCCAAGTAGGATCTAGATGTAGTTCCACTTTATTATTCTTCCATGTTAAAGCTCTATCACTAAACATACAAAGACAGTGAGGCTGTTTGTACAAATCTAGGAATCTGCCGACCACTAATAAGGTACTTGTTATATCAAAGACATACTTAGGATCTATAAACAAAAAAAAAAGTGAAACAAATTAGGTGTAGTGTACTATATCAAGTTTTAGCTTTGGATAAACAAATATGTCATAATTTGGCAATGATCTATATTTTATCAAAATTTATAAAACAAGTTCTTATAATTCTATATTTATTCTTTGCAATCGGTACAAGTAATTTTTTTCTGTATTTTATAAAAAAGTGTTATTCCAACATATTTCATGCAGATTAAAAAAACTGTAAAATTTTTTACATTTTTATAAATACATTAAATATTTTTTATTAATAAGTTAAAATAATAAGGATTAAACAAATTTTTTTTCGAAAGTATGCATAAAAAATACAAAATAATACTCTATACTAGAAAATAAAATTTAATAAATTCTAAATGTAGCACTTTTTGTGAAATAAAAAATATTAAATCATAATAAAAATAAGGTCGGCTACCAAACACTTCAATATGCCGACAGTTTTGTGTATATGTGTGAGGTGTCATTTTGTTTACTGTTTATAAATTTTTTTCTCTAAATCTTTCATAAAAGTCAAGTATTATATACCAAGGAAATTGGATCCAACAAAAAGAAAATAGTTATTTAATGTGTCAACCAATTATATTTTAAAACATATTTGCTCACTCTCTCTCTCCACCATTTATTAAGGTAGACAGACTTTTATTTATTGGTTCCATTCTTTTTTATTTTATTTCTGGTCAAATAAATTTTTAAAATAATTTAAGCAACTATTAGACCAGATTTGTTAAAAGATCATTAATAATTATGATCTTAAGCGCTTAACCGCGGAAGCCAATTTTTTGAACAAATTTTATTTCTAAAACTGAACCTGAACAGAAAAACTCGTCCAAATCTAAAGTTAAGATTTTAAAGGTATTTAAAAAGATGATAAATTTTGAAAACTTGAAAATGTGAATTATAACCTAGTCAAACATGAATTATATATATATATATATGTAATATGTATATATTAGAAGCAAGAATCCTATAAAAAGCTTGCTTAGGAGCACATTACCAACTGCTGAGGACTTGATAAAAAACCAGCATGACGACTCATATTTTTGGAAGCCGATTCATCATGCTCCCTCAAAAAAAATTTCTGTAGGCCAATATATGAACATCCCTTCATGCCACAACAACCATTGTCCTGAATCGGTGTGGTTCGCGGGTGGCATTCCCAAGCATGCCTTTATTTTTGGTAACTACTTAGAATACACTACACACAATCGAGATATTGAGGACTTGGGGTCATGTTCTTGCCAACTGCATCATATGCATTTGATTTTTGAGTGGAATTTAGTTCAGCGGTTTAGAGATACTTCACCTCTAGAGCCAACTTTCATCCTCCTAACTAGTTTATGAGATGTCTTAATCGGTTACAAACTTCTTCGAGGAACAAGAATGTTTCTCTTATACTAATGTTGATCGGTCTCTGTGTTTACCTCCTATAGCGAGAACGAAATCAACATATTCATTTCGCTCCTCCTAAGACGCTGACGTTATTTTTTTGAAACGGTGTTAATTAACCGTTCAACGGTGATGAGTCAGACGACACAATGGCTATGGCGAGACATTTGGGATGTTCAAAACAATGTCCTTTTGCCAATATTCGATTTTCTTAAGCCACACTTAGCCCATCAATCTCGACACCATTTTCTCTCGTTCGTCGATAGTTGACCCTTTCTATCTCGTTTCTCGACTATCCACAAATCCTAATTTTTATTAAGTTCAGGTTGGCAATTGCATGGTATCATAGGTTGGATATGAAAAAACCTCTACGAAATAGTTTGGGTTGATTTTAACATTTTCTCCAATTTTTCTGTAAATGGATATGGAATTTTGGTTGAAGTTGCAATCATCGATTTCACCATATTATACATCATAATAGATAATAGAAAATCAGAAATGATCAAGAGGATAAAGAGATAGTTGTGAAATCACGTCTATATATATAAGTAAATAATTGTATTTTCATAAAAAAGCTCTTTTCATCATCTTCATCGTTACTGATTTTAACTATATGTTCGAGAAGTATAAAATGGTGAGACCGATCATTGCAAAAATCAACAGTAATTCTAAATCCATTTACGGAAGAATTTGTATGGGAGGATGGATCATAGTAAATCTTTTTCGCGTAAATATTCGATCAAAGAATACATTTTTGTTTGAAATCGTTATGATTCTCGTATATTAATCTTTTTGGTACGACGATTTGGAATGAAATTGTTACGTGTTTGTATCATTGTATGGGTAGACAGATCTTTATAATCTTCGACCACTTCCACAAGTTCATTTGTGACAATATGTTCCACAAGTCCTTCCAAATGATAGCGACTAGGGTTTTGTATCATAAACCAGATTATTAATCTTGATTTGGACTAGTATTTAATATGCTCTATACTAGTCAATTATTTTAAAGATCGAGAACTATGTACATATAGTGCTTGTTCAAAATTAGTAAACTACATGAGAAAGTTTTAAAGGCAATAGATTTTTATATATATAACAAAAATTTCCTTTATCAATTCTTTGTACTCTACTAAATTTTTTTCCTCGTCCACAAGTTATTTATTTTTATTTATTTATCACTGTCTATATTTCTTTTTCAACTTTTGTCATTACCATTTACCAGTCAACTTTATAAAATCTAAAGCAATTTTTTTAATACAATTTGCATTTTTCTTCTGTCACCAGCTTTTAACCGGAAGTTTCCTATTGAGTGCAACATTTTTTCCTCCAAACAACATTTTATTTTATTAGTTTGGAGAATAATATTTAGAAAATAGTGCTAATTATTAATGTGAAAAAACGAGACGAACAATTTCATATTTTTATTCATCAAACTTTTGTCTTCCGATTTCTTAATGTGGCTTTTTTTGAGCCAATCTTAGTTCTGTTTTCCCAAAAAAAAAAAAAAAAAAACTTGTGTCTTCCAAATGTTTACAAGCCTCTATAGAGAAAAAAAAAATTTACTCAAGAAACTTGTAATTGAAATATACAAAAAATTTATTTATTAAAATCTTGACTTTTGACTAGTATTTCTTAGTCTTCTCCATGTAACATATATACATTCTTGCTGGACCAAGATTACAAGCTTTGACTATTCTTTGGTTGATAACAAAATCTAATTAATGTTTGTATTCAGACAATGACGAGTGATTACAGATAATATAAACAAATTTGGATAGAGAAAGTTTAAATAATTTTGAAACTTAAGAACTTCATATAATTTAGCCGAATAACTTTAAGAACAATATGTTTTATTCCATTTTTAAAATTTTCTGTTTAGTTTGGTTTGGTTCAGAGTTTTTGGAATATGGTTTTCACTACCTACCCTACTTTTTCCAGTTATTTTGTTTAATAGTTTTGAAATAACTAAAGAGACAACAAGAAATATCTAATGTTAACTATTTAAATTGTTACTAGTTATTTTATAAAGTAAAAAAAACTCTTATAGTTATTGTAAAATAATATATATTATGTAATCTTAAGTTTTATATAGTTTATATGACAATTAATTTTGTAAAATTAATTAAAATGAATATTTTTTTTAATTATTGTCTTAACTAATCCATCAAAAGTTTATTGTACTAAATTACTTTTAGTTGGTTTGGTAGTCAACTAAGTTTATAGTCAGCTATTGCCTTTCTATTAAATTCGAGATATATCAATCTTTTGTCAAAGGTTACCAAAAATTCTTATCAATGCATCATTACTTATTTTTTAGTCACATATTTATTTCTTCCTACCTAATATTTTCTCTTATGCTACCAAATACTTATTTTTTAGTCACATATTTATTTCTTCCTACCTAATACTTTCTCTTATGCTACCAAATACTTATTTTTTAGTCACATATTTATTTCTTCCTACCTAATACTTTTCTTATGTAGACATGTTCCAAACTTGTATATATATTAAACTTGCATTCAACTCTTTAGTCATACTTTATATTCAAACTTGGTAAATATTAACAAACACAGAGCAATGCCAACATCTTCTCACTCCTATCCGATGAGCAGTGGTGACGACCAACACAGTTACACCCATAATTCTTCATACCAAGTATGTCACTTGATTCTTTTATATATTTGTTATGAATAAATGATTGTGAATTTTGGGATTATTATGGTTTAATTTTCTTATTCAAACTCTTTATCTTGCAATTTTCATGAGACATATCCCTATAAATTACTTAACATTATATATGTGATACAGAAATCAGGCATAGATGGCATCGAAGAAAAGACAAGGCAATGCATCTTAGAAAATTTTGATCTCTTGAGTTTAAATTGCAATCTTAGTACTATAAGAATTGCGGATTTTGGTTGTTCTACTGGACCTAACACATTTCATGTTGTTCAAAATATCATTGAGGCGGTGAAGGAAAACCGCGAAAATAGTCTTGTCCCTCTTGAGTTCCAAGTATTCTTCAATGATCAGCCTAACAATGACTTCAACACACTATTTAGAACCCAACCTGCTTCCTCTAAAGGAGAATATTTCTCGGTCGGAGTTCCAGGTTATTTCTATGGCCGAGTTTTACCAAGAAACAGCATCCACATCGGCCACACTTCTTACACGACTCACTGGCTTTCAGAAATTCCTGAAAACGTATGTGACAAAAACTCTCTGGCTTGGAACAAATATTACATTCACTGTAATAATTTACTAGAAGATGTGACAAAAGCTTACAAGGTCCAGTTCACAAAAGACATGAAGAGTTTTCTTGAAGCTAGAGCCAACGAAATTGTTCCACAAGGATTGATGATTGTTTTAGGACAATGTTTTCCTGATGGTGTCCTCCACTTCGAGACATGGCAAGGTGTGGTGGTAGATAGGATTGGTGATTGCCTTATGGATATGGCTAAATTGGTAAGAAAAGATTATACTCTTTTTTTTTGTTAAGTATCATGGTATTTGAAACCTAGATCTTATGTTATTTTAATTGTTTAGCATATTTTATTTAATGTAAGCTATATATACATAACCATATGATTCATGTGAGATTGCTAATGAAGTAGTTTTGTTTCCCTCGTAGGGAGTAACAAGCGAGGAAGCGATCGAGCTGTTCAGCATTCCCGTGTATTTTCCGCAGTTTAGTGAACTGAAGAACGAGATCGAGCAAAGTAGAAGCTTTACCATGGAGATGATGGAGATTGTAAGTCATCCATTGGAGGATATTGCATTATCCAACGAGTTCATGATTTCCATGTTTAGAGCCATTCTTTCTACGATCATAATAGAACATTTTGGAGAAGGTGTGATCGATGAGTTATTTGATCGTTTAGCTAACAAACTCGCCAATGACCCGATTGATTTTAAAGTGTGTAAGAAGCATGTGAACTATTTTATTTTGCTTAAGCGAAAATGTATAACATGATATTTGGCTATTTGCAAATGTTGTTTCTCTGCTTTGTAACATGATATTTGGATATTTGAATATACGTCAATTCTATTAATTTGGGAGATAATTCTTTATTTGATCAGCTAATGACTTATTGCTAATTATTTCTTCACAAAATCCATTAAGACCTTTTTAATAATTCTTTAAATAATAAATAGTATGCTACAAAATATTCCGCTTTCTGAATCCAAGTATGATGATAATATTATGGTAGAATTTTATAAAGACTTTTTGTTGATAAAATAAAAACTTATATTTGTTTGATTGGTTTTTTAGATTATTAATATTTTTTGAATTGCTAATTTATTTTATTGTAAATCGAGATGAATATTTTTTATTCTGATATTAAATGAGGAAAAATAATATAGCATGTTTATATTTATTAAAAAAAGTTAACTTTTGAGTGTAAAACTTAATCATTTTCATTTTACATTATCTTCCACATTTCTGAAAACTTGAGAGAGATATAATAACGGAGAGTCTGCCTTGCAGCCTTGGTGATAGTTTGGTTAAATATTTCATGAAGAACTTGATAAAAAATTCGGACTTAATAAATGCTTGGCCAAAAATTACTTTTGTCATTTTCATCGAAGAAAATATATTAGAACCAAATCGAATAATATAATTACATAACATAACACTTCATAAAATACACACATACTTAGCATAAATCTTAAAAGCAAGAAAATAATCCTCTCTCCTTTTTAGAAGCCTAATTAATGGATTTTTTTTTTGTGGATTTCTTATCTTCTTTCTTATCTAATTTATTTTTCTATTTTTTTCAACTTATCTAATTTTTTATCTTATTTCTTATCACTTAAAAATTATCCTCAAAGTGTAAAGATAACTTTCCTTTAGTTTCCCAACTAATAAATTTCTTATCATCTTTTGACTAATGAGAGAAAGACTAATATGTTCAATATGATTACATACTTTAAAACCACTTTAAAATATAAAAATAAGTAGTCAAAACTTTTTTCACAAAAAGATTTAGTTTCCATTAAAGGCCTAAACTAATAAACTTATTTTCTTATCTTGACTAATAAGATATATACTAATTTCAGTGTGATTGCATATGCATAATGTGCGGGAGATTACCTACCATAAAAAATTTAATCTTAAAAAGTCAGAGATTCTCTTTTTATTAAATGTCTCTCTTATCTTGTTTTGACTGATGGAAGAGAGACTAATATTCATGTATAAATAAATAAAGACCAATGTCCTCATGTTCAAAACAAATCTATCTCTCAACATGAGTTTGTGACTTTGATATATCTTCTTGGTTGATTTAAAAAAAAAAAAAGAAGAAGAAGATATATCTTCTCTAAGGTTTTCATCTATTTTCTCATCAAGTTCCAATAACTATAAGTTTTTTTTCTTGTTTTTAGCCATCAAGAAATTTTAACATGGGTAAAAATGTTTTTTTTTTTTCCAATAATTGATCACATAGAACAGCTAGAACAGCTAGAAGAAGATATTAGTATATGGATCAGTCCTTTATGTGCTCTTAGTTTTGTTTGTATGAAAGTCTCATTCTAGTTTGTTTACATGCTTAAAAGTTATTTCTTCAAAATTTATTTCAAACTATATATGTTATTCAATGTTCTTTCTCAATTCATTTATATCAATGATGTTTACTCTTTTTGTTTAAACAGTCCCATCCAATTTCTAGAGTATTCTGTAGAGTTAGTTTGACAAATAGAGGAGGATATGAGTACCTTATTTTGTTCTTTATATAATTTTTGTTTTGGTTTATGAAAGTTTTTATATTAAAAAAACCATTCATATATATCACATATGGAAGTATTGAATCTTTAAAATATTAATATGTATGTTCACATGCATACATGTCATGTAAACCATCTTTGTCTTTTTGAAAACGTAAATGTTAGATACTACGTTAATGTCGAATGGTCGAAGCATGAGAATGGATTCGAGGAGATGGTTAATTAACTTCCTATAAAACTTCTAACATAATTAAATGATAATTTTGCTGTTTTAATAAAGATGTGAAAAAGTTTAATATTTTCATTATGTTAGTAGTGTGATTCTAGTATGTTAATTTTCAGTTTATTGTCCTTATGACCATTTCTAAAATGTATGCTTTGTATTTAACAAGAAGATGTTAAGATATTAGAAGAACTTTGGAGATAACAGAAATTATTACTTATATTCAAACATTGTGGCATGTTTTCAGGAGCAGAATTTAGATAACGAACAGCCTCACATGGATGGATGTAATGGTAGTGAAAATCTAAATGATGAAGGATAGACAAAGGTTGGATCATATGGCTTTATCAGGTATTACACAACATCATTTCGGTAGTGTTGGTTTGGAGATTAGTTATTTTGTCTAAAAAAGGTTTTTGATATTTAGGTGTTTAAAAGGAAGCATCTATTGAGCCAAGCTGGGGAATGGATTGTTCAAAGTTTTTAGGTTGGAGAACTTAATGTTAGTTCTCTTATATATGCTCTCAGAATCCCTCTTTTGCAAGGTATCAACTATATATTCTTGATTGATGTTACTTTGATTGCTTATGCGTATGTCAGTCTTTTACAAGGTTTCTTTCTCTCGGAAAAATTTATAGTTGTTCTCTAGAAGGCTCGCCTTGTTCAATCATCACGTAAGATTCTTGCACAAACAAAAAGGCCTTCGTTGATCAGCTGATTGCCTAATACTACCAAAAGGTTGAAGACAGAAGAAAAAGAAAGATTTCAAGTAAAGACAGTGAAAAATGACTAGATGAGTTTACCTCTCGATTCGCAGGACAAAAAGGCCTTCGTTGATCAAATGTTTGCGTAAGACTACGCGTAGCAGGCTCGCCATGTTCGATCATCAAGTAAGATTCTTGCACAAATGGATTTGGAATGACTAATGATGTTGCAATGATTGGTTTCATCATGTTACACTCTAAAACAAATAATCAAAATCATAAACAGTGAAGTGAGCTTATTGTTAAAGCACCTATTATATATATATTGAGCTAGATGCATAACAAACAATAGTTATCATTTAAGAGCTGAGTACACGAATATAACTAGATTCGCTACTTATATTTAGAGCTTAATGAGAGAAAAACATTAGTTGCAATATTAATTAATGTATACTTCTTTCAGCTTGTGCGGCTTGAATAAGGAATAACTAGTCATTGGCGTATTCAATGAAAGTCATGCGCCACATAGGAAATAAATGATAACTAATAGTCATGGCGCGTGACTTTCACGGAAAATGTATGCGACTGGTTATCTTATTCAAGCCTCACAAGCTATAATAGGTATACATTTTTGTAATTAATTGTTTTCCCTCTTTGCAACTTCCAAATAGGTAGTGAATCTAGTTATATTGGTAGTATCTTAAGTGAAATTATGGTTTGTTATGACTTTACCTTCATATATATATGTGCTTTTTACTAAATCTCTCTTCACCATCTTCATTGTTTATGATCTTAATTATTTGTTTTGGAGTATACCATGGTGAAACCAGTCATTGTAACATCATCACTTATTCCAAATCCATCTATGCAAGAAACTTGCTCGATGAACGAACATCGCGAGCCTTCAACGCGTAGTCTTACGCAATCAGTTGATCAACAACGACCTTTTTGTCCTGCGAATCGAGAGGTAAACTCATCTAGTCATTTTTCACTGTCTTTGCTTGAAATCTTTTTTTCTCGAGTCATCAACCTTTTAGTATAATGATCCATGTAACTTCATATTCGATGAGCAGAGAGATCTTCTTAATCAAGATCTAGAGATGTTTTGGGCTCATCAGAATTCCTCAGGTAATTCATTTGAGTATTATCAAGAGCCTGTGCTTACCCTTAGCTAACTCTCTCACTTGTTTTGGTGATTATCAGGATTACATAAAAAGCCTGATTTACCTCTGGCTACGGTTAAAAGAGTTATGAAATCTGATCCTAATGTCAAGGTTTAACAAATCACATCAATTTTTTTTCCAATGATTCTTTCATTTTTGTTGATTATGCTTGGGTGCCTTCAAAATTTCCATTCATATATTATTTGAGTGAGATAAATTCATTTTTTCAGATGGTCAGCTGGAAGGGTCCTGTTCTTTTGGCTAAAGCTTCTGAAATATTCATCCAAGAGGTAACCCTCCGTGCATGGAGGCAAACTCAATCGCGCTCTCGCACGACCATTCGCAGTTGTGACATACATGAAGCCTTAAGAAGTTCAGTTATTTATGATGAACTGGTTAATGTTTTATCTGTTGAACAATGCTTTGTCAACCATCCGGTTAGATTTCTCACATTTTGCAATCTTATCTGATGTAATCAGCCACAGTTAGATTTCTCACATTCTGCAATTTTCTTCTGCTTTAGGGTGTGCAGCCACAAGGTACAACACATCAGCAAATGCTCCCACCTGAAAATGTGAATGAGCCTAATATGAAAGTTCCAATAGATATAGACCAGATTCAGCAGGTATATCAGTTTATGTTTCGATTGGTTTTACTTGAGAACAAACAGATTGATGCGATTGGTTTCTTGTTTGCATTTGCAGCAAAGCCTTTTCAATATAAAAGCTGATCATTTTATTGAGATTGGAGAGTTTGAGCTCGACCCTATGCTCCAGGTAATTCTATTTGCACAACAACAAGTGTTAATAGCATTGTGTCAAGGTGTTCACATTAATCAATACATGGCGACTTTAAACTTGAAAATGTTAATAACAATGGTTTTCAAAAACACAAAAACTAAGAGAGCATTATTTGATTATGCAGTGAAAATTGTCTTGGTGGAAGCTGTTCTGGAAGAGAAACTTAGCTAAAGAAAAAAGAAGAAATCTGAAGAACAGTTAACCCATAAGGCCATAAACCATGTTTTTGAATATGATGCTTGTGAGAAAATTGTTGAATGGGTAGTTTTTACCTTTGTATGTATAATTTAACTTGTGGCCTAAATGAAAGTTTTATGCTCTGAAGCAAATAACTAATTATGAGATCTATCTGCAAGCTAGACTATATAGGTTGCATTGAACTGCTTGTGATTTTTTCATGTAAATGCAATCTAAATGAATCATAACTGTACACACTCATTGTTCAAGTTCAGCTATTATGCTTACCAAAGTACTGGACCTGGTGGCCGTGATAGCACGACCTAGTGGCAATGATGAAGCAAAACCTCCCGCTAGAACCAAGTGGTTTTGATGAACTGGAACCACTGACTCGACCTAGTGGTTATGATGAAGCAAAACCTTCGACTGGCCAATTCCAGGTACTTTCGTAGATATGATGATTTGAAATCTCCAACGACTCCTATTCCCGCTGCAAATTCCGCCACTCTAGGAAACAAAAGAGTCATGTGATCAATGTGAGAAAAGTTCAAATCAGAAATTGATACTAGAATTTGAGCTTTGTGGATGATCAGCCTTATACTGTATTTGCTGATATCCTATACTGTACTGTAAGCTTTTTTTACTCGAAAAGGCACGTTTGTATGAGTACAAATATATCTGATGCTGTGAGACAACGAGGACATAACTTCAACATGAAATGCATCATAGCATGATGTGAGTACAGAGCACTCTCTGGGTATATTCAGAACCTGATTGTAACTCAAATACTAGGGACTCTTGCAGGGTGAACTACATATTATAGACACATTATATGTTAACAGACCACTAATCAAAACAAACAAGATGCATAAGGAAGGAAACCTTCTAGTATCAAAAATTCAAGCAAAAAGTAATCAACATGAGTCTACTTTGTGAACTGGTATGCACCAAACGTTCACTGAATTGGCTCTATGAAACTATAATAAATCATCAAAATGTCAAAAGAGACCAATGCTAAGACATCATTTGCCAAACACATTTTAAATTAACTTAAATATCAGACTGTGTATAACTTTAAAAGCAAAGAGATACATGATAAGTAAAATCTCTGAGCAGTTCTCCCAAACAACCACATTAAACAAAAATCAGCTAGTTTTAGAAAAGCATGACCTCCAATATATAAACTATTTCAAACCCGAGGCTATACCAACCTACCATAGAAAAATCTAGGAACAGAAGTCTTACCAATGCACTACCTATTTTTTTGCACAATAAGCTAAACACTTCAACTTCATTAACATATAACACTTGAGGAGATAGAGATATCAAAGTGTAAACTTGCCTTGTGAAGAGGAGCGTCGATGAATTCCATAACGTGATTGCTTCAGCTCCTGTAACAGTATTGTAATAGATGAGGAGAATCTACACTTCATGGATTATAGGAGTATGATCTATTGTAGAAGAAAGCAATTAACTTTAGACTAGCATAACAAGAAGACTGGATACTACGAACTCTAAACACATTGTAGAGATGTTGCAAAAATGAACTTAAATTTCTACAAACAAAAACACAATTGCAGTTAAAGTTCTAGATGAAAGAAACAAAAATACAAATGCATGATCTTTCAATTAGTATTGAGATGATAGTTCTAATCCAGTTTCCAGTTAGGCGTAAGTCAAACTAGAATCATGTCTCCTGGAGCTGTTGTGGCTGCACAAGCAACACTTGAGCTTCTCCATTTACATCAGAATCTGTAAATGGTTCTCTCTCTTGTAGCATTTGTGGCTGCTCATGCAACACTTGACGTTCTCCATTTACATCAGAATGATCAAATGATTCAGCAGGAGCAGGCCCATCACCACCAGTCTGTTCATCCTCAGGATGAAAGTTGATAGGGAACTTAGTAACTCTAGGTTTGTCTGTGAGTATGTTCCTTTGGATCTTATTAATTAAAACCTTGGTTGGAGGCTCTTCCCTGAGTTGTTCATCATCATAGTCATTGTTCACATAATAACCAACTCTTATAAACTCTTGATCCATGTAAGAGCAAGTCAACAATAGCACAGTCACACCAATAATATCTTCCTCGCGGATCTTTAATGGATCTGGAGAGTCAGCCTATCATTTAGTTGAACAAAAATTTAAACTGAGACTTTGTACCTAAACATAGACCACCAGAAATGGAGAGAGAGAGAGAGAGAAGAATAAACGAATGATACACTACCTGCAACACAAATCTGTAGTTCCCAACGTTAACAGGCCCAACAAGAACACTTTCCAAAACCTGATCATAGGTTTCATCTTCAGCCGATCCTACGTAGATAAGCTTCCATTCTAAATCTATACCAAAACAAAGAAACACTACCTCAGACGCTGCAACATAACATCGTGCTAACAAGAATGCAATCATCACAAGCAATCACTAATATGAACAAGAACAGAAACTAAACCAGTTGATATCAGCCAAAGTTCTAAGCTTTACACTTGGAAATGTCTTGAACGATAATTCATAGCCATAATCAAGAACACATAACTTCCAGAAAGTAATGTGTGAAGTCAAAACTCTACAGAACCAGAGATACAATTTCATTCTCACAAGCTTCCCAAAGTTTTCTAATTTAACATAGAGCAGACAAGATAAACCTCCTAATAAGAACCTTTACAGATATAAAACCAACTTAGAAGCCAAAGAGAATTACACACAGAAACTGAAACATAACATCGTGCTTACAAGAATGCATTCATCACCAGCAATTACTATTATTAACAAAGCACAGAAACTAAACCAGTTAATATCAGCCAAAGTTCTAAGCTTTAAACTTGAAAATGTCTTGAACGATTATTCATAGCCATAATTAAGAACCAATCCAGAAAGTAATGTACGAAATCAACACTCTACAGAACCAGAGATACAATTTCATCCTCACAAGATTCCCAAAGTTTTCTAATTTAACATAAGAGCAGAGAAGATAAGCCTCCTAACACCAAAACTACAAGATATAAACCAAACTTAGACAGTTAGAAGCCAAAGAGAAGCCAAAGCTAAAACCCCTAAAAGCTGAAATTTTTGAAGGATTAGTCACATATTCATCACTTTCTTCAATCGTTTCCACATCAACCAAAGCATATAACACCGAAATCGAATCGAATCAACATAGAATCCAAATCTAAGTATAGAGGAAGAGGGTAAGTGAAAAGGTACCGTCTTTAAGAGAAGTCAAGCACTCGTAAGAGACCTCGAACTGGAATGGGTTAACAAAAGACGCTGGATTGTCCAAGACGGTGACGTTAGTGATATTGATTGAGCTCATTACGGAATTGGCAAACCAAAACTCAGGGGATTCAAATTTGAGTTTAAAAATCCTAAATTTCTTGAAGTTACATCGAATCTGGAGAGACCCAGATGAGGATTTGCTTTAGAAGATGACAAAGACGAGTGAATCTTTGGTAATTAGGGTTTTTGATTTTTCCCTGAAAAGGCAAAGTGAAATCGCCGGCGTGAGAAGAATGGTGGTCGGTCAGACTCAGAAGTGTTCTTTTAACCGGTTGCTATGAGGCTAGTAACCGGGAATTACCGGTTAACGATTTTGGCGGGAGAGCTTTAAATTCCAGGAGAAGAAAATAGAGAAAATTAATTATCTATTCTATTTCTACCATTTTCTTCTTTTACACTTTTTTTTTAACACTTAATTTACATTAATTTTCTTCTTTTACACTTTATGATAATAAATAAGACTATATATATTTCCATCGAGTTTTCAAAATAAAATAAAATGTTGTTTTATCGAATTTTGTTGAATATTACATTAGCTTTACTCGAGACCAAATTTAATCATCAAGTATTAATTTATAGATGTTAGGTCCGATTTAGAGGCGATGCTAGCGGTACTTTTGCACTTGGTCTCGTTAATTTTGGAAAAATATTATAAAGGTTTTAGGATCCTCAATATTTGATATTTTTATTAATATAAGAACTCTAAATTTCAAAAATATGCGAATAAGACTATAACTAACAAAAAAAAAAAAAAATTGGCACAAGGTCCAAAACAAAAGAAAATTTTTGAGAAATATCCCTTTTGGTGTATACCTTTTTAAAAATATCCCCTTTATCTATCCATTTTCAAAAATATCCCTTTTTAAATATAAAAAATTATAAAGTTTTATATAGTTTATAAGGTACTTCTATATAATAACTACTACTGGGAGATTCGATACAAATATTTTAAAATGTTTTAAATAGTTTTAAATCGTTTTTATAAGTTTTATAAGGTTTTTAAAAGGGTTTATACGGTTTTTATAAGGTTTTTATAAGGTTTTTATAATTTATTTTTACGCTATATATGAAAGGTGTATAAAGTTTTAGACACATATAAAGATAATTTGTGTATATATTTATAAGCTTACAAAACAAAATTCCCCCAAAACAAAATTGAGCCGAGCATTATAGATGTTATACTATTAATTGATTCTAAAAAAAATAAAAATTTGGGATCGAAAAATATTTTAATTTCTAGAATACCCAATATTAATTTATTGAAATTACATCAATATTGTAGCATGTTGTTTAACAAAATAAATAAATAAAAATCCTTATTAGTTTTTGTAACAAAACTGTAACGTTGGTTTTAAAAATAAGTGACGCTACATGTAGCTAATTAACCAAACAAAATTTTTGGATGGATGCTTACTTTGAGCCTAAAGTATAATGTTGACACCATAACCCCATGTATTTTATCATCACGACCACTACCACTTGATATATACAGCTTTTCAAGAATGTATCCAAAAATTAATAAGATTATTATGTATATTCTTCGTATAATCTTGACAAGAAAAAGAAACTTATTATATAATAACACAAATAGAGCAACAACACAACTTCTTGCTTAATTACTATCTCGTTCTTTATTTTCGTTTAAGCAAAATAAAATAGTTCACATGCTTCTCGCAGTTCTTGAAATCAATCGGGAATTTCGCGAGTTTCTCAGCAAAACGATCAAATAGCTCATCAACCACACCATCTCCGAAGTGTTCTTTAATGATCGTATGGAGAATGCCTCTAAACATGGAGGTGATGAACTTGTTAGATAATGGTTCATCTTCCAATGGATGACTTATAATCTCCATCATCTCAATATTAAATCTTTGATTTCTCTCAATCTCTTTCTCCAATTCACTATATTGCGGAAAATATACAGGTAAGTTAAAGAATTCGATCTTTTCCTTGCTTGCTTTTCCCTACCAAGGAAAAATTAACAATTAATTACTTGCAATTTATCATGATTTAATATGCTTAGCTTGATCATTTAGAAAATATCCTAAGCATTTAAAGTAATCTTCTAAGACTATGATGCTTAACAAAAATAACTTTTGACGCTTTGTAATATAAATGTCTTACAAGTTTGGCCATATCCATAAGACAGTCACCAATATGACTTTATTGTAAATTTTATACAAGCTCTCCAATTAAACAAGATATATCTTAATCATTTAGAAAATATCCTAAGCATTAATATTAACTACACCACCTAGGTTTTAAAAATAATTAATAATTTCTTTTCAAAAGATTGATATATATTTTGAGGTTTAAACTTATAACATAAAAAAAATTAAGAGTTTGGCCAGAAGTAAATGTCTTACCGATTTGGCCATATCTATAAGACAGTCACAAATCATATCCACCACCGTACCATACCCTGCCAAGTCTTAAACATGGGGACACCATCAGGCAAACATTGTCCTAAAACAATCATCAAGACTCAAGAAAAACCTTCATGTCTTTCATGAACTGGACCTTGTAAGCTTTGGTCACTTCTTCTAATGAGTTATTACAATGAATGTAATTTTTGTTCAAAGCCACTGATCTCTTGTCACATATGAGTTCAGGAACTTTGGAAAGCCAGTGAGTCGTGTAGGAAGTGTGTCCTATGTGAATGTTGTTTCTTGGTAACACTTGACCATAGAAGGAGCCTGGAACTCCGACAGAAAAATATTGTCGTTCGGATAAAGGAGGCAGTGTTTTAAAAAGTGTGTTGAAGTCATTATTGGGTTGATCATTGAAGAACACTTGAAACTCAAAAGGCACAAGACTATTTTTCTTGGTATCCATCATTTGTTTGAGTTTCACCGTATCAATGATAGTCCGAACCGCATGAAACGTGTTAGGTCCAATGGAACAACCATAGTCCGCGACTCCAAAAATAAAAAGATCAGAATCAAGATTCAGTTGATCGAGATTTTCTAAGATGCATTGCCTTGTTTTACCTTCAGCACATTCTATTGCTGCTTTATGGGAAGAAAAATAAGAGTAATGTTGGTTGGTTGGTAGAAAAATTACTTTCTACCACAATCTTCCACTTGTATTGGCCGAAACCCATACATCCCCTCAAGGCCGAGACCAGAGCAGATTATATGGTCTCGTCCCAAACGCTACTCGAACTATGGACATGTTCGTTGCTCTTGGAGCAATTGATGTACTGCTAAAATGAACGCTGACAGCTTCAGAAACGCCAGAAGATTCTTCAATCTTGCTTGACTGAATTCAAAACCGTGGTTCGTTCTCTATAATGAAATGAATGATCATTGTCTTTATAATCATATGCTTCATTGATTGGAAAAAAAAAGATATGATTATTTTATATATTTGAATTTTGATAATATTAATAAAATAATAGAATGTCTGATTAAAAAATACGAAATAACATACATAATTTATTATTTTCTAATAATTTTATGATAATATAAATTAGATCAGTTGAGAAATAGATTCACATGTATAACTTCCATTTAAGAAATGACAAAGAACTAAGACCAACTCCATGACACAACAAAATATAACCCACATATAGAAATCGATATATAAAATCTATTTCTGTAATATTATGTAAGAAGTTTGTGTAATGCCGGTAACCTTAGTTCAAACCTGCCCAAATACAAGTTTTTTTTTTCACATATTTTTCAATCGAAGAAGCGCTGGTACGTGTTAGGAGCACTCATTGCTAAATGACTAATTCATTGAAAATGGAGTGCAGCTGCAAAGGTGATATCAGACTTGTTCATGAAGCGTGTGCCATTAAGTGGTTTAGTACAAAGGGAAGACGAAACTGTGACGTTGCATATCGATCGTGTGTATTTTTCTTTTTAAAATCAAACTAAGATGCAACCTTCCATTACAGTGATTGCTTTGCCTCTTAGTAGAACCCTCTGCTTCTCTTTGTCCAGATGAACCTTCAGAGTCCCGCCTCTGCTTGAAGCCTAAACACATTTCATAATAACCAAAACTTTCTTCAGGAATCAAGACTAAAGCGGTCTCAGAAGCCTGCGTAGAGAGAGAGAGAGAGAGAGAGAACCTGGTAGGCCAAGAAATCACACTTGTTCAGCTTGGGGCTCCAGTAATGTGCCAAGGCACAATGCGCACTTCCAGTAACAGGGTCCTGAAGTAGAAAAAGCAAAAGAGGTAATGTTTTTCTTTGCTATCACTCCCTTTTAATCTAAAGAGCAATGCAAAAGACTTGTATCAATGCAAAATACTTGTATCAATGCAAAAGAGGTAAGCGCTACTCGAACCGGCGACCTCTAAGCTTTTGCCAGAGATACAAGTCTTTTGCATTGCTCTTTCAAAAGCCTAGAGGTCGCCGGTTCGAGTAGCGCTTGGGACGAAACCATATAACATGCTTTGGTTTCAGGCCTGAGGGGATGTATGGGCTTCGGCCCAGAACCTCTTTGATTATTCAAAAAAAAAAAAAAAGACTTGTATTATATAATTACCTCATTGATTCCGAATCTTGGTGCAAAGTAGCGACTACAGAAATCAAATGTAGATCCTGGAGAAGCAGCGGCACTCACCATCATTCCTTTACAAGGGCATTTCGATATCTCTTCTAGTCTCGGCTGCAGTTCAACGACAGATTCCCAAGATGGAAGCACGATCTGCAAATAATCCAAATGATTTGGTTCAATAGCAAGAATGGAGAGTACATATGCCTGGCTTAAAATATATATATATAGTTACGAGGATGTCTTGCTCTGTGGCTTTAACATCAACAATGGTAGCTCCATTCATGGCTTTGGAGAACAAAGAGAGATCATCATCAGTGTAGTTGACTTCAAAGGTTGGAACAATAGGGAAATCCAATTCGATGGACATGGTTGATGATTCATCATTTTTGAGATGTTTAGCCGTTAGGATTCCTGATCTTGTGGCGAACTCAACTGTTTCCGAACCAATCAAACCGGTTGAGAAGAGTATGTGAGCAGATGCTAACGTTGCATGACCACACAGATCCACCTGCAACAAGAGAAACGAGAGGAATCTCATGCATACAAGATCTCTATACTTGTCTTCGTTTCCACTCTCTCACAATCTCAAAATCCAATTTCATAAAGAGTGGATAAAAAAAAAAGTCAACTGAACAATCTAAGATCATCAAAACCAAAAGAGCGAGCGATTATAGCAAACCTCAGCGACTGGAGTAAACCAGCGGAGACGGAAGCGAGGTAAACCACGGTCGGACAAGGTGATCGGAGTGAGGAAACAAGTGTCGGAGATGTTGAACTCGATAGCAAGAGATTGAAGCCACACGTCGTCGTCTCTCTTGTTACCGTCTTCAAGAAAGCAAACAGCAGCTGGATTTCCTTTGAAGGCCGATTCAGCGAATGCATCAACGATGAAGTACTTCACTCTCTCATTGTCCGCCATTTTTGTTTTTTTTTTTTTTTTTTTTTTACTTCAATTATTTTGTGCTGTTCACGGGTCGCTCACTCTAATATAAAAGGTGATAAAAGCTGTTGGGTTCTCTCAGATGGCTTACAAATACGGCTTACCTAACCCACGCTCACTATGCAAGGGTCTAAAGGGCTTAGACGCTTAGTAAAGAACGACTCTACTGAGATGAGGCGGTGGCTAAGATGACATTGCTGTGAGAGACACAGAAACTCCTAATACATTGCACCATTTCTTTCATGAAAACACAGTCTAGTTGTAATAAGACTCTACAATTCACAATCCTGTATTTTGTTCTTTAATCATAAAACCATACAAATAGAGAATTACAATACAAGCTTACAAGACCACACAGGGGAAGTAGCAAAGTGAGAGAAAGAGTCTTGAGATATTTTTGCTACATTCAAATTGAGGCCAATGCAGCTTTCTTTACATGGTTTTTAAATAATAAAAAATCTCTATATATGTTTATTCAACATCTCAACAGCTCAGGACATGTCGTGACTCATACCTCAACAACATCTCTCTCGAAATTGCTCCAGCAACGAACATAAGATAAATTCTAAGACTATGATGCTTAACAAAAATAACCTTTGATGCTTTGTAATATAAATGTCTTACAAGTTTGGCCATATCCATAAGACAATCATGCACCAATATGACTCTATTGTATAATTTATACAAGCTCTCCAATTAAACAAGATATAGCTTAATCATTTAGAAAATATCCTAAGCATTAAAATATTCTTTTTCTTTTTTTTTTCTACAACAAACTTGATTTGATTCTATTGGAAATGGTCAAGTCGTTAAAAGTGCCGGGAAATGCAGCGGAGTAGAGCTAACTACTCCTCCTCCGTCTATGGTGGTGAGACTCCACTACTCCTCCATACATATCATTGATTTTTTTTTGTTATTTCTCATCCATTAAAATACATACAGATGTATCTTAACTCATAAGTATCTTAACATATATAAGATCTATACAAAAACTGTGTGGTTTCAGGACGGAGACGAGCGTACGATATGACATAGCTATGAACAGATTTGTAATAATCCTCAACGTTGCAGCGATCTTGTATATGAAAATAAACAAGATTCCCTTTAAAGAAGTTGGTGTAACTTTGAGAATGTATACTATGCTTTATTTCATTACCGGCATAACTAGTTGTATGTTCTGGAATCTGGATATGGGGAATTAAGGATTCTTCCTTATATATACACTGTGAAGATGCTTACTTGTTTGGACGAATCTGTCACAACTGTGGCTTTGTTATATTCCTCAACATCCTCTATAATATTTCTCCACGGGTGGCTCTATTCGTTGGTCTACACTTTGGTGTGCCTTATTTGTTATGGTACGTAGTTGCCTTCGTTGGACCGCCAATACGAGATTGGTGGAAGTCTGTGAGTCAACCACAGTTTATTGAAGTTGAAGTTAGGGCATAATAAAAAGTCTCACATAAGTATGATTTTAAGTTTGTTGGGTTTAATTTTGTTTTCTTCTCTTTTGTTGATTTTTTTTTTTGTAATAAAATGAACAAAGAATTGCTTCTTAGTTCTTATTATTAACTTCAGTTGAAGTTGTTTGTTCGATTTTAATCATTTGTTTATCAGATTAACTATTTCTATTAATTTTACTAATACTGTATATCGCTCATTTGGATATGAGACGGATTTTTCTACAACAATATTAGTTTTTAAGTTTTTAATAAAAGTGAAAAAAAAAAAAGATATTGAACTGAAATTTTGAAAGATTTTTTTTCTAGGATTTTCTAAAATATGTCAATTCTGAGAATAAATTCAACCAAAATCTTAACAGTACTAGATTTTATTGTTAAATTCTGTTTAGAAATTTCACGGATTTTTAATTTGCCAAAAAATATAAAACATAAAAGCCTAAATGTAAACTAAAAAAAAACTCTAATTTCACTAAACATAATATCTTATTATACAAGCAAAAATCATATTATATAACAAAAATATTATTAATTTTGATTATAACAGAATATCTTATTATACAAGCAAGACTCTAATTATTGTATTAGCTAATCGGTTCTTTCAATTTTGTTGTAATTATCTTGTCGATCTCTTATTAATTTAATAAGAAAGTTTTTATTCTTTTTTATATTATTATTATTTTATATTCGACAATTGCTTTATCAACATTTGAGTGGCTCTATTGGTCTACGATGTATTCGGATAATATTTCGGATATTTGTGTGCCCGAAAATATCGGGTTTTTAATGGTTATGAAAATTTATATTAGGTACGACTCGGACTCCAAAGAATTCGAACAAAATATAAACTAAATTTTTAGATTTATCTTACTAGATCCTAAACTCCTCTACTCGAGAAACCTGAATTCGAACAGCTCCTACTTAAACCCTGCCCGATCCAAATCAAAAGTAAGAACTTTAAATTAGTTGCAACGTTATATTTCTGTAACTCTAGTAATTAAGATATCTTCAACGATCTTATCAAATATACATGTAGCAATGTTCGTAACCCACACGTAATATACGGATATTGTTACATGTTTAACCTCGAGGTTAACCACAGACCTATACAATATATATAGAGGCACTAGGGTTTGACTAAGAAACTACACTTCATAATTTCTTGCTCATCATTAGCAAAAGAAGCCATGACTAATACTAACGTTGCTTCTAAGACTACTGCTACTACCGTTCATGATGAATCTCCTAGCCTCTTGCGTTCATGGTGGTGAGACAACAAATCAATGACATATATACATATATATATTTTTCATTACTATATATATTACTAGAAGTAGACCCGCGCGATGCGCGAGATAAATTTGATATTATATTTATAATAATTTTAATATAATTTTCGAAATCAATTTGATTGAAGCAATATATTAAGTAATTCTCTTCATTTTTATGTACTATCTAATAGAATATTTATTTGATATTTCCAAATTTTAATATAAAATTAAGTGTATATGTTTTATGATTATTTTGTATTATGCGGATTGCTATCTACTGCATAAATTATTTATAATATATTATAAATAATATATTTTTTTACAAAAAAAAAAAAGTTAATTAATTTTTTAATTTGTATTCAACAAATTCCATCATCAATTAAAATAAGCATTAGAATAATTTTTTATTCAATTACATTAGGATACTAAGAGTAATATTTATAGTCTTAGATCAATACAAACAACTCTATGAAATTGTAATCTATACAAATCTACTTTAGGTTTGTCCCTATATTGTCTTCTTTTTTGTTTTCCAAAAAACATTGCTTATGAAATGTTGATTACTTTTTCCTTCGGTCTCTCAAAAAATCATATCTTCTAATATTTCATATAGGATAATATTATATAATGACACATTAATATTTCAAATTTTTTGTCAACAACCTTATATTAATCCAGAGCATCAAAATAGCCTAATATTAATTACATATACAATAAAAAAGGGGGATTTGCACAACTAACCTTTTTATGATACCATTTTCTACAAGTACCCTCTCTAAGTGTCCATTTTCAAAAATACCCTCTTCAATGTACAAAATGACTAAATTACCCTCCTTTATTATAACCCATGATGAAGAAAGGAATATTTTTTCCAACAAAAAGAATATTTTTTCCGAAAAATTTCCCGCCAAAAATTTTCGGCAAAAATTTTCCCGTCAAAAATTTCCGACAAAAATTTTCCCGCCGAAAGATTTCCGACAATTCCCGCCAAAAGTTTTCAGCCAAAATTTTTCCAAAATTCCTTAAAAAAACCTTGTAAATAGTTTTAAATCCCTTAAAAATCTTTTAAAAACCCTTGTAAATATTTTAAAAGTCATCCAAAACCTTTCAAAACTTGAGTAAACCTTTTTAAACCATTGTGAATCATTTTATAACATTTATAAACACTTGTAAATCTCTTTAAACCCCTTATAACCGTGATATATTATTTAATAAAAACTTTTGGAAACTTCTAAAACCCTTTAAAGAACTTGTAATACCTTTAAAAACTTTTGTAAACCCTTCAAAAACCTTTATAAACTTCTAAAACCCTTTAAAACTTCTTGTAAATCCTTTAAAAATATTTTTAAATCTTTGTATGCCTTTAAATACACTTTTAAACCCTTTTAAAAACACTTGTAAATCCTTTTAAAAAACCTTTAAAAATCCTTGTAAATCTTTTCAAAACTGTTATAAACTTATAAAAACATTTAAAAACCATTGTAAATCATTTAAAAACCATTTAAAAACCTTTGTAAGCTTCTACAACTCTTTAAAAACTGTTACAAATATTTTAAAAACCATTTAAAAACTCTAGTAAATCCCTTTAAAAACCTTGTAAACCCTTTAAAAAAATATGGCGGGAAATTTTTGAAAATATTTTTTTTTTGCGGGAAAATTTTTCTCGGAAATTTTTTCGGCGGGAAACTTTTTTGCGGGAAATTCTTGGGGTGAAGAATTTTGGAAGGAATATTCCTTCCTTTGGGAAAGAATATTCTTTCAAATATGGGTATAATGGCCATTAAAATTTAAGAGAGGGCAAAAATGAAAATGGCAAAAAAATTGTATTTTTAAAAGAGGGTATCATAAAAAAGTTATTGGTATCAATTTCTCAATAAAAAAACTAAACCATATGTATTCTTAAAAATAGATTATGTTAATTAAAAATAAAAATCACATACAATTTACCATAGCCGCTTTGCTCTCTACCACGATTTCCGAGAAAAAATAATATATTCTAATTTAAATGAAAAATTAAAATAATGTAACAATAACATTATGAGAATTTATACATAAATAAATTATATGACAATAATGAAAATAATAAAAAATAAAATTTTAGAGAAGAAATGGAAAATATTAAAATTAGAAAGAAGATATATTAGATTAGTACCAGGTAAGTTCTCTAATTTATCTACCAAACTGTTGATTTCTTTGTATGTTTGGATTCAAAAATAGTGGTCAATGTAAATTTCATCTATTGTACTATGATCGTATAAGAAGATTTTAATGTTATGGTTAGTTAGCCGGTAGAAGTTAAAATATTTTGTTTCACACTGAAACACTTAGAATTTAGAAAATTTTCCTTTTGAAGTAATAGTAAAACATCATTATATTAAACTATTTACACCTAAAACAAATAATGAGTACTAATATAAAATTATGTTTGCTTCCAAACTACAAAATTTACATAATAACAAATTTGAGACTCCATTAGTTGAAATAGGATATGATATAGATTTTTATGTATTTGGAATTTGAAATAGGATATGATATAGATTTTTAATAATACGAAAGAAAAAATATCAGGCAAATAAATAAATGTAAGTATTAGTATGATAAGATGAAGTACTAAAATATATTTTTTCAAAAGCTACAAATCTAAAATAGGAAAATAGTTGAGAATAAAAACAAATTATGTGAGATATGAAATATCTTAGTAAGTGAGGAGTGTGCCTTACTGTTTACTGCTATAGGAAAACCTTTTGTAGATTGTTTTGTAAGAATGACACAATTTGGAAATAAATGTTGGAATAATGTTATTGGGAATAAATTATTGTTCTTAATTACTGTTAATAACAAAATAATTAATTAACATTAGTTAGCATAAGTTATAACTACTTTTACAAATATTTAAAATATTTAAAATAATATTTTTTAAATGTTATATATTTTTTATGAATAATTATATGTACTTCAATCTAAAGTTTTCTTAAAACCACACAAATATAACTTCTATCTTTTTGAAAAAACATTTATTTTAAATTGTAGTGCTATAATTCATACTAATGATTTCATCTTTATTCAATAAAACGATTTTTGTTTTAATTATTGTTTTTTATGTTTCAATTTATTTAAGTATGAGCTAGTGCTAGGTTTCATTATAATTTTTTTTATTGTAACTAAAATTAACTTTCATGAAAAATACCATTTTTAAGAAAAATCTGAAGGACCAAATGTTTTTAACCACGTTTTTTTTTTCAAAAAATACTTAGCCCTCATTAACATTTTAATCTTCATATAGATGTATATCATATAGTCTCTAATTTTTTTTATAATTGAGCTTTTATAAAAGAATAGCTTTTATAACTCATACAACAACCAAAAAAAAACACAAAGCTTTTATATAATAATTGAGATAGAGAATTAGAGGATAAGAGAATGAGGGAATGGTAACTAAGGAAATGAGTATATATAGGAAGAGAAGTGATGGGAGTTACAATTTCATAAAAAATAATGGGCATCAATTATAATTTATTGTGTGCTGAAAAATTCAATGTAAAATATAGTTAATGCAAATTTGTATTATTTCAGTTTTATATTAAAGTGTGAGTTTAATGTATAAGATGTAACAAAAGATGGATTATAAACTGAATCTGATCCTCTTAAATTATATTGGTTGTCACAGGATGAACAAAAACGTAAAATACGACTTTGCGATGAACACATTCCTTATAATCATAAACATTGAAGCAATCATGTATATAAGAAGCCACGTTATTCCCGTAGACGATGGTTGTATGGTATATTTGGCTTTGTGTAGTATTGTCTATGTCCCTTGCTGCCTAATAAATTACTTTAACATGGATTTTTGCAATCACGAATGTGTCATTATGTGACGACGCCTACGTTTGGGGACGCATTGGTCACAATATGGGATTTATTGTCTTCCTTCACCTCCTCTATTGTATTTCTCCCTACTTGGCTTTACTCGCTGGTTTACATTTTGGTCTACCTTGTTGGCTATGGTATGTAGCTGACATGATTGGACCGTCTCTATGCAAAGGAATACAAGCACTAAGAGTCTGGTGGAAGTTTGTGAATCAACCACAACGAGGTGGTCATGTTCATAGTCCTGTCTCGAAAACAAATTAGACCAGGCCCTCCTCTAGCCATCTAGCTAGAGACGAGCCTATGTTGAGGCTATTCAATAAAAAGAGTTGGTTGAATTTGAAAGATTTTAATTCAACGCTTATGTTTTTTTTTTTTTTTATTGTAACAAATAAAAAAATAGAATAAAATTTTGTGTTTTAACTTAAGCTTAAGAAACTAAGCTTTGTGCTCTCCAGACAAAACCTCCTACGTCTCTAGTAGTCTAGATCTAACCGCCTTATCTTTCTCACTACAAGAAAACACGCGTTTTGCGAGGGAAGAATTACTAGCTAATCCTTCGCAAATCAACAATTGCAAGAGATTTGCGATGAACGTCAGTAAATCCCTTGTAAATCATTGTAAATCCCTCGCAGCTTTTGTGAGAAATTATATCTATAACTAATCCCTCGCAAAATAAGTCTAGTAAATCTCTCGCAAGTTTGTGATGAATTTGCAATATTTTTAAAATAATTGTTATTTTATTATTTTTAGAAAACAAATTATAATTGTTACAAGTTTGCGAGAAAATATTTTTTAAAAAACTAGAAAATAAAAATAAAATTGTTTTTTAGTAATTAATGTATTTAAATATTTGTCATAACTCGCCGAGGAATCCTTCTTCTAACCGCGTCGCCACACCGTTGGTATAGCTTTTACCGGTAGTGTTCTACGGAATGTTCTCCTCGCCACAAACTCCCTTGATTTAGTGTCTCACGGAACCTTGCTTTTAATGTTTGTTTCCATTCGAACAAAACATTGTCTTCGGGTGTGTCTCTTTGTAAACTACTGTAGATGCGCTGAATATATGAACTGTGAAACAAAACATATTAAATCCAATTGGAAACAAACCTGAGTTGTTGACTATCTCTCTTTGATCCATTGGATCTGATCTTCTACATAAACATCATAGTATTCAATAAGTTATGCTTTCAACGACCCACTAAAAATTATGTTTATTAACACTAAACAACTAAACGAGCTTCCAATTTCTCATAATTACAAAGATACTGACACCATAGAATCATAAAATATGAAGCGTAAAATAAGTCCATCTCGCTCATTTTATCGACCACTTGGTGCTCTTTTTTAGTTTACAGTTTAAAAATGCTATTTTTTTTTTCTTCTGCATTTGTCTTGATTTGAATTTAATAAAAAACGGATTAAGAATATTTACAATATCCTAAACCTGCTAAAATTTAAAGAAAATGATTAAGAATCATATTGTAAATAAAATCAAAATAAATCTAAATCTGAATAAGCATGAAGCTTAACTCAAGAAGCATATTAATTTGGTTTCAAGATGAATTGTTTGATTATATTAGATATAGTAAATTTTAAATTTATAAAAGGTTTAAAATACTATGACCGCTTACAATTATGAAAATTTAGAATACTACGGGACGGGGTTATAAGGCAGGACAAGTTATAGTCAACGTTAATATAAAATTAAAATATCATAATATGGATGTTACAACATGGATAAATCATCAAATCATTATTTTGTAAACACTATCAATATTAGTATATTTAGACATATCTAATTAAATTACGATTATAAACTTTTTGTCCAGTGGTATATTACAGATTAAATCTTTGAATTAATAATAATATAAAAATTGAACATTCTTGAACTAAACAAAACATAAAAATTAACAAACAAATACAATTCAAGTTTAATTTTTAAGTAAAAACATTGCCCCGGTATATCGTAGGTTAAAATCTAGTGTTTTACAAAAACAGTTTGTATTCTTTTGAAAATTGATTAGGTTAACCACATACCTATATAATATACTAGGAGACTCGATCAAAATATTTTAATGGGTTTTTAAAAGGGTTTAAAATATTTTAAATGTACATATATCGCATTTATAAAATATATAAAAACATTTACCCTCCCATATTTGGATAAATTTGAAAATTTTAGTGGGTTTTTGATAAATGTTTTGAAAAATGGATATTTTAGTAATATCGGAAAATCATATTTTTGGAGATCCCCAAAAATAGTACGTAAATGAAATTTATTACAAACAAACAAAACAAACTTATCATGATAGAAAAATTAATTCACAATATATATATATATATATATATCTATATTAACATTTTTGAAGTACCTTTTGGAAAGTAACCTTTTATTTTTTATTATTTGCAATCATAAACCCTTGCCATTTCTATAATTTTACTAACTATAAGGTTTAAATTTGTAAAAGATCTACAACTACTTCGATTTTCCTAAAATATCTCTTTAATAAATTGAACATCTCTCACATATCTTTATATAATCTTATTTGTTTTAAAATTTATATTATTACTTATAATATGTACAATAAAAATAATTATTTTTTCCGCATATGTTGTAATTTGAATTTTTGAAAACGGACATATATTACTGAATCATAAAGAAAAAAAATGTACAATGTCACACATCGGGTAGAAAACTTTAGACAATGGTTCAAAAACATTATAAATAAGACTAATATGCTTATAACTATGATTATATTTGATTAAATGGGTTCGAGTTTACATAAATTTGATTGAACGGGTTTGAGTTTATATAAATATGATTATATTTTTTCTTATGGGCTGTTTACACACAAAATATTTTAGTCTAAAATAAAATGAGTTAAATGAAAGATGTTACGCCATCGTCATATCTTTATATGAAATATTATACATACTGAATTAAGTTGATTAAATTATGGTTATATATAACAAAACAATTTGTCATGTTGTATTCCACAGCTTATCTATATATATTTTTAAAATATTTTTTGCAATTTTAATAAGATTGACGCCTCACTTTTGTTTTAAATATGAAAACTGCTAGCGTTTTCATTTCTTAGATTTATATTGTTTCCAATATCAATATATAAAACAATATAAAAATTATTATTAGTAATATATAATATTTACCAACATATATAAAATAAAATCACGCGTATTAGGGTGTAAAACATATTTCAAAAAATAAATGAATGCTTGATAGGTTTATTTATTCTTCTTTTATATTGAAGAGAAATTTTTTGAAAAATATCTCTTTTGGTGTACCCTTTTCAAAAATACCCATTTGTACCATTTTTAAAAACACTCATTTTATCTATCTGTTTTCAAAAATACCCCTATTTTAAAAATGTAAATTATAAAACTTTATATGGTTTATAAAGAATTTTTAGATAATAACTACTTCTAGAAGACTCGATCCAAATAATTTATAAGGTTCTAAATTGATTTTACAAGGGTTTAAAAAGGTTTTACAAGAGTTTTAAAAATTTTACAAGGTCTTTAAAATGTTTTTTAATTGGGTTAAAATGTTTTTATAAGGTATTTATGAAATATATATAAAGTGTTACACACATATAAATAAAATTTGTGTATATGTTTATAAGATTCGTAAAATCAATTTAAAACCTTATAAATTACGAGAACAAATAGATGCAAACCCATTTTTTTAACTTTTGCTTGTATTTCAGATGGTTAATTTATCGTTATATATACTAATATGATTCAACGACTAATTGCTATTCGTATCATTTGACCTGCTAGTCTTGACCTCGTATTAACTTTTATTTATTTTGTTATCAAAGACACAATTAATTTGAATTAACGACCAATAAACTGATTGTTAGTCATATATAATAGAATATACTTATTGTATGAAGAAGAGACTAAGTTTTACTTATGTTTTATAAAGTTTTTACTTGCATTTCATAAAGTTTTTACTTATGTTTTACATATGTTTTACTTAAAGTTAGTTAGCACTCACCTTACAATTATCGACCTTTAATTTGTTACATATTTTTAAGTATGAGTTCGTGATTACACTTTATCCTAGTTTTGATTTCTTTAACTATATTTTTTCTTATTCTTCTCACTTGTTTTTCCTCTTCTTCTAAAAATAATACACAATGATGAAACCTCGGTTGTTGTTTCCGAGAATGAAGAAGTTGAAGACGACGGTGAAGAGGAAGACGACAACGTCTCACTGAACGTTCTCGTCGACTCTTCACCGCAGCACTCTGGACTCGATGTTCTGGATCAGTTTCCGATTATTGTTCCTGCGGATCCCCATTCATTCCCGTTTTCATTCAATCTTGAATGCGGGATATGTTTTGGGGAATTCCACCCTGGAACTATTCACCCGATCACTTGGGATTTGAAGATCTTTTTGATCAACATCCCGTTCTTATTCCAGTTGATCTCCAGAATTTCCCGTTCCCATTCAATGTTGAATGTGGGATTTGTTTTGGCGAATTCATCCCGGAGGAGATCCATTGGCGGATATCCCATGTTTACATACTTTTCACTTTTCATTTTCCCCTATATTATTAATGATTTTAGAAATCGTGTATGTATCTGAAAATCTAGATAAGGACCCGCGTAAAACCGCGAGTTAAAATTTATGTTTTCACGTATGAACTAATATTGCATGTCTTAAAATTTTTAAAATCATAACATTAACAAAAAAAATTTAATCAATATTAACTGAATATCATATATTCTAATATAGATTAGGGCCCGTCTAGGGCTATATATTTCTAAAACAAAATTAAAACTAAAATTTTATTGTAAGAATGTTATATCCAAAGTATTCAAAAAAAAATTTAAGTTAGTAAATTTTCTTTAGTTGAAATTTTTTATTTATGTATCATAAATATTTAAAAATCATATTAAACATTCATTACAAAAATCTAGTAATGTCAAATTATTGATCACCATAAAATTTTTGAGTTATTCACCATTTTTCATAATATTACCATTACCAAATTTTTTTAAAAACTTAATTTAGATATTATACCTTAAACATGATTATACCATTGTCCTAAAAAATGTTATTTCCTAACTTCCAGTTGAAAAAAAAACTATTCTCGCATATTTTTTTACTTTGCAATTTATTGTATTTCTTAAACTTAATTAATTATTAAAAACATTTAATGGTAAAGTTCTTACAAATTAACATCAATCCAAAAAAATGAGTTATAGTGTCGTTGAGATAAACATTAAAAATATTTTTAAATATGAGAATTACAAAATTACATATTTGAATTAAAAATATTTTAGAGATCATTATATTACGAATTATATTGACTTTTGTTAACCTTGTTTTAAATTAATACTGTCTCTTTTTCATTTCCCTTTTATTCACCCCTCTTGTTTTAACCAATGAGATTGCATTATGACATATTACCTTTAAATATAAATTAAAATTAAACAACATTTAGATATAAATTAAAAATTAAAAAATTATCAAATATTAAAAACACATTTAATAAACACGTTTATTTTGTTAAACCCATAATCTCGTTAAACTGTACCATCTAAATCTTAATTCTCTTTTATAAATTGAAACAGATATATAACTTTGTACAAATTGTGTAATTGAAACTCTACTCCTTATTTATAAACCTAAATCGACATAAACCATTTTTTAATTGTAAAATCTAAACCATAATCTTCATTTATAAATTCAGGCAACCATATAACATGTTTAGTTGTAAAAACTAAACTTTAATCCCTCTTTATAAACTAAATCGACCTATAATCTTGTTTAATTATAATTATTAGGTTAATAATTTAATTATAAGTAAAAATTTCTAAGTATTTTAATTTTGTTTGTAATTTTCTATTTTTATCTAATTTTTTACAAAATAGATGTGTCACATTCCGGCATCTAATGTTTTACTTGACATATATCACAATCACGTGAGTTAGTAACTCTGAAAACCAAGTTTTATATAATAAGAATTTTGGAATTAACATAAAAAATCCATTATAATTAGGTATAATTTTATATATATTACTTATGTAGAATTTTTTTATGATAGGTTTATAAATTTAATTTTAAAATATTTTAATATATCTTTAATTTACAAATGTCAATATCTTATCGATACAATTGACACATGTCACATTAATGCCGAACTTATTTAGATTAACTTATTGAATAAAAATATTTAAATATATTCACGATAATGCAAATATTTTTTTAATATTATCTTATAGTTGTCTAACTTCTTGTATTTTTTTCTTTATTTGTTATTTTTATTCCTTAGACCTAATTTTTATAATTTTTATTAATAATTTTATTTTATTATAACTATCATTTTCCCTTTATGATTACTACTAAATAATTGTTAAATTTACTGAATTTTTATTTTCTTCTTTCTATTTTGAAAATATTATTTGTTTTAAAACTAATTTATATTATTTTTACCAGTAATAATTTGACATGTCTCAACATCTTTTAAAAAAAAATCCATTATAATTAGGTATAATTTTATATATATTACTTATGTAGAATTGTTTTTATGATTACTATCTTTTTTCCTTTAGGATTACTATTAAATAAATGTTAAATTTCCTGAATTTTTATTTTCTTATTTCTATTTTGAAAATATTCTTTTTTTAAAACTAATTTATATAATTTTTACCATTAATTATTTGACACGTGTCAACATCTTATCAATTCAATTAACACGTGTCACGATCTTGTTAATGACTAACTTTGAAAACCCAACTTTATATAATAAGATTTGGTGGCTTTTGTAATAAAGTTTAAAAGGAAAGGTATTTTTGAAAAGTGGTAAAATAAAAATAAATATTATATTATTTGCCACACATATAATTAATTTTTGTTTGCCACATGTATAATTTATTATTGTTTACGTTGTTATCATACAATTTTCTGTTTTTCTTGTGAATACAGTATTAGATTTATGTATTCCGTATATTAAGAGATGAAATGAAAATTGCTGTTGATTTAGGGAAAGACAAAATTACTATTTATTTAAAAGATAGGAAATAAAAGGCATATACAATCTAGGTATTGGTAACCTTCTACATTTTTGTCACATACACGACAATTATTTGAAAACAACAAAGCAGCTTCATTCACGATTTCACTTGCATCTAGTCATCGAAACAAAATTTGATCGTATCATATAATATGTTCTCTTGTTTATTATTAAAAATAAATTAAAAATGTGATAGTAACGATAGTGAATTTGGGGGGGTTTGATTACTGGAGTTCTTGAGAGTGGCTAAAGCATCGCACACAGAGAGGATACACACCTAACTTTGCAGTATTCACTGACAGCATCGAACAAAAATCAAAACACAAAAGAAAGAATGAAATCTTGATTTTTCGGGTAAGAAAAATGAAATATTTAATAAAGCACAATAATAATCAATTTTACCTGTGATTTTGTGAATTATATTTAAGACATCCGTCAGAACATTTACCACTATCAATTATATTGCAGCCACTGTAGTTTGCACATAAATGGCTTGGGACCTCCGTTAGCACGACATTTAATATGTTGGGACCAAATAAATGCTTGTTCCCTAATCATTTAAGTGGTGTGCTAAAATATTAGAAACAAATTACCAATAACATGAGATCATTGAGATGATGAAAGTGCTGATTTACATAAGCGCTCTAAACTCAAAATCACTTGACTATTGTTGGTAAATAGTTCATGGCTTATTGTATTTCCCAATTTCACTTTTAGTTTGTATTGTATTTCTACCCAATTCATTAATTAATTTATCTTTGCAAAGTTCCTTGACCTTAACTTTAGCTTTAAAACACTCTTATAAGTATTTAGTGTAATCATTCGGTCCCTTGTGGATTTGGCCCATAAATATAGCAACCAAGAATTTCACCGTTCCCTTGAGGTTAAAATCTATTGGGTTATTACTTATTACTCTAGCAATCATGATGACAAATAGATAGACTATAAAGTTTTTCATTACTTTAACCTACCGGTTCATTCTGAATGGTTCATACCAGGTGTTATATGCTTATAATAGATATATAATTTGAGATTTATATATCTTGACAGTTTTGCTAAGTTGTCATTTGTTGTTGTCAAGATATGAAGTGATTGTAAGATAATTACGTTAAAGTGAGAGTTTGTTTTGATTATAAGGACACATTATTATATTCTTTATTTAGAAGACTAGCTCAAGTGTCTAGCATTTTTTGTCACATACACGACAATTATTGAAAACAACAACACATAGATCCATGGATATGCTGAGAGTTGAGTTGAAAAAAAGAGAAGGAGAAGTTTACTTGTGAGAAGGAGAGTGTTAGCTTTACTTTGGTGTTTAAGGCAAGAGAAGCAGATTCGTCACGTTTTGGTAGAATAGAGTTCCGACGTATCAAATCTTATCGAAAGGTTACGAATTTTGGTAGGTTTGTTCTTAAGGCGTGTACGTTGATTCTCCTTTTTACAGAAGTGATTTCGGATTTAATATTCAGTGATTTACATACAGTTTGGTGAGACGCGTTTTCTCTGTGGCGAACTGGGATCAGCGGAGTTTGTAAGTGTGATCGTGGTTTCATCGCTTCTCCGATCGGCACCAAATTTTGTGGGGAGATTCGTGACGTTTGGGTCTTGCTTTCCATCGAAGGGATTAAGAAGTTAACGGTTGGTTTCTGTTTTAGGGTTTCGTCTCTGTGGTTGTAGTTTTCTGATATTTCTGTCTATTTTGGTTCATAGAGATTTTGTTTGTGTGGTTTGTTGTAGGGCGCTGTTTGGCTGTTGCAGTCGCGAGGAGAGTCTTTCCTAGTGGTTTTTGTTATTCAAATCACCTTGTTAAGGTGAGTGCGTGACCATGAACTTATCTAAGCGATTGGGATTGAGTGACTTGTTGTGTGATGATTTGTAGGTGAACTGGATGTGTTATTGGGTGTTTACCTTGTTGGATGGTTTGTTTTTGTTATATATGTGGGTGTTATCTCATAGCTTGTGTGTATAGCTCGTAGATGGGAGGATCGCTCTCACTGAGTATTTGTGATAATACTCACGCATCTCATTGTGTTTGTGGTGCAGGTAAAGTGTGATCCGTGGAATCATGGCGAGGAGAGGAGGATGATCTAAGGTCTCGGTTGTTATGTTTATGAATATGTTTCCGCTGTGCATGATGATTTATTGTTGGGTTAATACGGTTAGGTTAATTAGTAGGTATGGGACTATTAATTAATGAATTAAAAAAAAAAACGGGTCGGGTCTTTTCAATTTGGTATCAGAGCCCTTACGGTTCTAGGGCGGGAGTAAATTGGTGATTTAAATGTGATGTTTAAATTTCGTTGATGAGAAATGATGATGAGGATTGCATGCTGATTGATTTGGGTGTTTAATCAATTGTGTGAGCATGGAGATCTGGATCATCTTCTCGAGCATTCAATGAGATTCCACGGTAAGTTGTCTGTTGTAGTGATTTTTGCTTGGTGTTCTTAGCTTTCTGAGGTGGTGCAGATGGTTAGAGGTGGAGCTGTCGGTCGTGGTCGTGGTCGTGGGCGTGGTCGCGGTAGGGGGCGTGGTGTTGCCTCGGGTAGCGACACGAGTGTGGGCCGGAGTGCTACGGCCGATTTTGTTAGCGAGTCCCAGTCACATCAGGAGGGACCCTTGGGTGGTGAGAGTGTGAGTGCCGTGGGAGCCGGTTCGTCCGGGAACGGTACTAGTGTGGTTGGAAACCCGGTTGGGGGTGTTCCAGCAGGTGGAGCCCAGGGTCAGAATGATCGACTTGCGGATCTGTTGACGCAGCTCTTGGAGCGGTTACCGGGTGCGGTACCGCCGGTGCAGGCTCCCGTTGCGCCTGAGGTGCAAGCTCCCGTTGGGCCTGGCGTGCAGCCTGTTGGGCCTGGTGTGCAGCCCGTTGTCGGGGTTGTACAGCCTGAGGGGGTAGGTGCGGTGGTCGAGCAGCCGTACTATCTGCGGATGTTGGAGCAGCTACAGCGGTTCGGGATGTCTTTGTTTTTCGGAGGTTCCGATCCGGCTGTAGCGGATGAGTGGCGAGTGCGATTAGAGCGGTACTTCCAGTCAATGAGGTGCCCGGATGCGTATCGGGTAGACCTGGCAGCTCACTACTTGGCTGGTGATGCACATTTGTGGTGGAGGAGTGTGCTGGCCAAGAGAGAACAGGGCTTGATGGTGTGGGGAGACTTCTTGGCAGAGTTTAATGCCAAGTACTTCCCGGCGGAGGCACTGGACCGGATGGAGTCACAGTTTTTAGCGTTGACTCAAGGTGAGCGGTCGGTGCGGGAATACGACTCGGAGTTTAGCCGGCTCTTGGTGTACTCAGGTCGTGCAGGAGATCCTGAGCAGATGCAGGTGCGTCAGTTCATGAAGGGTCTCAGCCACGACATGAGGGTGCGGTGCAAGGTGCGGGCCTATGCATCGCGTGTGGAGTTGGTTGAGGTGGCGGCGGGTATTGAGGACGAGCTGAGGAGTCATGCGGTGATTTCTTGTTCGTCGGTGCAGCCGGTGTCAGGACAGAAGAGGAAGTGTGAGGATGCTTCAAGGATGAGTCAGGGTGGACGAGGATGTTATAGGTGCGGAGGAAAGGATCACAAGTTGGCGAATTGTCCTAAGAAAGATGGACCGCAAGGAGGTCTTCGTTGGTGTTTCCATTGCGGAGAGGTAGGGCATATCAAGCCTAATTGTCCGAAGTTCCAGCAGATGACGGTAGCGGTGGATCAGCCGGTGGCACAGGTTGCAGGAACATCGCGAGTTTGTTCTTCCAAGGAGACGGGAGGGCCAAGTACCCGTCATGGGGTTTAGTTGTTTGTTATGTTCTCCATTATGTTTTGTTTTAAGGTTGTGAACGATTATTGAACTTGGAAGTTTTAATAAGATGAGGTTTATTTTTATGGAAGATGACTTGTGTGTATTAGAGTTATGCGGTTCTAAAATGGAAAGTTTATTAGTGGTTAGACTTGTCTATTTTTGGAAAGTATTTTTGTGAACACCCTGAGTGACGGGATGGTTTGGGAGTTGAAATGAGGAATGGTTATGGTGGAAATTGATATTCCAGGTGGGAATATTGTTCGGTAGGTATGATATTGCGATGTTGTATTTGGACTATGTGCGTATTTCTAGTCGGGATATGCTTAGAAACGTTATTGCTTGTTTGCTCTTAGGACGGTGGGTCCTGAACAACTCATGAGGAGATGGTGGTTCTCCTGAAGGGATGGTGGTTCTCCTAGATACCGATGGCTTGAAGGGATGTGGTCCTGAGAGTGGTAGAGGAGATGGTGGTTCTCCTAGAGGGGATGGTGGTTCTCCAAAGGGGATGGTGGTTCCCCTAATATCGGTATGGCTCTAAGGTCGTGACCTGAGAGTGGATGAGTTGGGAGCAAATAATTTATAGAGCGTTGGTATAAGCATAATGGCTAGATATAGACCACGGAGGTTGATGGTGGTTCAATCTCGGGTTTTGGTTGTGCTGACCGATGAGGTCAGAGTTGTGTTGGCTGGTGGGCCAGTTTTGTGTTGGCGGGTGGGCCAAGGTTGGTGTTGGCCGGCGGGCCATGTTTGTGTCGAGCGGATGGTCAGGTTGTTAGGCGAACCGTTGCAACAGTGGTGAATTGCGTGTTACGAATAGGCGGTGTTGAAGGATTCGAGGACGAATCCATGTTAGTGGGGGAGAATTGTAACGCCCGTGTTCTGGAAAATAATATGAGACTTGAGTGTCTATAAGAATTAGGGTGGAGTCGGTTTGATTCCGGTGGATTTTCTAAACTGGTCGTTTTGTTTAATTGAATCAAAAGGAGGTTTAATTAATGTCGGTTTAGGTAAATCCTGGTTTAATCAGAATTAAACCAAAAACCCTAGTTTTATAAAGAACGCTTCTTCTCTCTTTTGTTTTGTGGCTGTTGTTTCTGAGAGTTGAGTTGAGAAAAGGAGAAGGAGAAGTTTACTTGTGAGAAGGAGAGTGTTAGCTTTGCTTTGGTGTTTAAGGCAAGAGAAGCAGATTCGTCACGTCTTGGTAGAATAGAGTTCCGACGTACCAAATCTTATCGAAAAGTAACGAATTTTGGTAGGTTTGTTCTTAAGGCGTGTACGTTGATTCTCCTTTTTACAGAAGTGAATTCGGATTAATATTCAGTGATTTACATACAGTTTGGTGAGACGCGTTTTCTCTGTGGCGAACTGGGATCAGCGGAGTTTGTAAGTGCGATCGTGGTTTCATCGCTTCTCCGATCGGCACCAAATTTTGTGGGGAGATTCGTGACGTCTGGGTCTTGCTTTCCACCGAAGGTATTAAGAAGTTAATGGTTAGTTTCTGTTTTAGGGTTTCGTCTCTGTGGTTGTAGTTTTCTGATATTTCTGTCTATTTTGGTTCATAGAGATTTTGTTTGTGTGGTTTGTTGTAGAGCGTTGTTTGGCTGTTGCAGTCGCGAGGAGAGTCTTTCCTGGTTGTTTTGTTATTCAAATCACCTTGTTAAGGTGAGTGCGTGACCATGAGCTTATCTAAGCGATTGGGATTGAGTGACTTGTTGTGTGATGATTTGTAGGTGAACTGGATGTGTTATTGGATGTTTACCTTGCTGGATGGTTTGTTTTTGTTATATATGTGGGTGTTATCTCATAGCTTGTGTGTATAGCTCGTAGATGGGAGGATCGCTCTCACTGAGTATTTGTGATAATACTCACGCATCTCATTGTGTTTGTGGTGCAGGTAAAGTGTGATCCGTGGAATCATGGCGAGGAGAGGAGGATGATTTAGGGTCTCGGTTGTTATGTTTATGAATATGTTTCCGCTGTGCATGATGATTTATTGTTGGGTTAATTCGGTTAAGTTAATTAGTAGGTATGAGACTATTAATTAATGAATTAAAAAAAAAAAAAACGGGTTGGGTCTTTTCATGTATCCATTTAGGTAAGAGAAGTTTAAATATAGAAACTCCTTATATTATACTTATATGTTTTTGTTGTAGGATGAACAAGAACCTAAGATACGATATTGCCATATATGAGCAGTATCATATTCATTCTTAACATTGAAGCGATCGTGTATATGAGAACTCACAAGATTCCCTTAAGCAAATCTGGATTAGTTTTATCAACTTTGATGGTTTCCACTGTTTACTACTTAGCTGTATCTGTTGGTTTAAGGCAATCGAGAATGTCTCGTCTTAGCGTCCAACGCTTACTCGATAGGACGCATCTGTCACACGTCCGGCTTTTGTGTTTTCTTCGGCCTCCTCTATTCGATTTCTCCTCACTTGGCTCTATTGTACCTCGGTCTCCCTTGTTTGCTCTGTTTGGTAGCCGTCATGATTGCACCAGGTTGTCCATATGTATGGAAAGGGCCTATGCAACAAAGTGCAAGGACTACAAGATTAGTGGGAGCATGTGAATCGACCACAATCGTCAGCTGTTGTTATTGTTTAAGAGTTTCCATTTTTAAGATGTGAAGTTAAGAACTCTTTATTCTTTGTTGCTTCGTTATTCCCTTTTAAGACCATCTATTGTAGATGGAAATTGGAAGATCAACATTTACTTTGATAATCTTTCAATCACATTTTTCGCGACATCTTCGATCTAATCAAACTTGGAATACCAACATTGATTCTATGAATATAGTTATATACAAATCAAACAACATGTATAAGGAGAAGATATATTGAATATTGATAATCTTAGTTTACAGGAACATGAAGTTCGGGTCTTTCCGGTAACGCCATCAATATCCGAGGTGGTGCAGTTTCTTCATCAGATGAGAAACCAGAGAGTCTCGTATCCTAATTTTGCAACAAACAGAGAATAAAAGAACAAGTTGTATAGCAAAACATGTTGTAGGTTTCTATATCTCGACAAGAATGATATTTTAATTTTCAGAATTCAGAGAATGTTGTTTCTCACCCTTTCTTGCCTGCAACGTTGTATACCAATGAATGCCTTGACAAATAGATATACAATCAATAAGATTCCTAATGTTCTCACTAATGGTAACTGCAAAAGACAACAAGATCTTTCTCTAGATCAGGGAAATAGAGGAAATATGTATGTTTGAGTAGTTTCTATAATCGAGCTTACCATGAGCAAAGTTAAAGAGAAATCATCGACTCCACCTAGTAAAACTGGAAGAGAATGGCGCAAGAATAGCAGAAGGACAAACTACACATGAAGAAGAAAAATTATTGCATGTTCGATCAGAATTTTGGACCTATATGTTCTTAAGGACAGAGAGAAGAAACATACTAGCAAGGCAATTAGGCGGCAACATATCAAGCTTGTGGGGCTATGAAATGAGTAAAGGTCATCATCATCAGCTGCATCCCAGGTTAGAAAATAAGGATTACGAAAATCTAGTCCCTCGATTCCCCAATCGTTCCTGGGACATTTCCAGTAAAGAGTATTATTCTAAACAGGATAACTACACTGTGCAGAGAAACAAAGGAGGATATCAATGCAAGACGAATAAAAGTACCTGAAGTTCATAGAAATGCCTGTGTAGTGAAACAAGTGTCGAGGAGCTGTGTAACCAGGTTTATATTGCTGCAATTTGAACAAGGTCTGGTGAGATCACTTCATCAAAACAGAGAAAGAATCAAGAGACTATACCTGATGACAAATTTCGCATATGGTGTCACCTTTCTCATTGCACCATCTCTGGACGCAATCATGATGTGCAAACTGCAAAGAGTTGATGAATGAATCATTGAGGTTATGAATTTAAAGTTCAGACAGAGATCCTGTTTATCGAAAACAACCGGAAAACAGAGACAGCACCTTTAATGTTCCAGAACAAGAGCAAGGCGTATCCATATTGGAATCTTCATCTTCGTCATGACAAATCCTACATTGTTCGAACTTACTCTCACATAACTCAGCTCCTCTAGATACAAATTCACATGTACCATCTTCGTTAACCAAGTCAGTTTTAAGCTCTGCTCGGTTTACCACCCCAAGACCAGAATCGCTTGATAATCTATCAACCACCAACACTAAATGATCTCCCATCCGAATTCTTACCACCAGCAAAACAAAACAAGAAAATTCCAATAATGATTCAAACCAAATGTCAGAAAAAATGAATCTGCAAATCAGAACAAATCATCAGGACATGAATAATGAACATTAAGCAAAAAGAAGAGAGACATAACATAACATCAAAGCAAACTTAACAGGAAACTTGAGAAGCAAAGTTAGAAGTTAACAAAACAAGAATCATATACAAAAAAGGTGTTCTGTACATGGAGATAATGTGATTAAGGAGAAGACTTTAATCCAAAGGATACAAACAAAGATTCTGATTCTCTGCAAGAAAAGGTAACCTTTACACTATATATTCTTTTCCTATCTCCTTCTCCTTCTTCTTCATATCAATCTCATTAGTAAAGAAACTTGTACCAATCAATCATCATATGTGGTATGAGGAGAAGCAGTACAACCAGAATCAAAAGGATCTTCAGATCCACAACAATGCCAATACTGTAACACTTTTCCTGAATTTGGTGTATCCATTGTTCCACCACTGTATACACTTTCAAATTTCCTCTTTGTCTCTCCTAAACAAAAACAAAAAAAATGCAAAATTTCTTCAAACCCTTGATTTATAACTAAACCTAATTCCCAAATTAAAGACCAAACGTCTCACCTAAACTTAAAAAAAATGCAAAATTTATTCAAACCCTTGATTTATAGCTAAACCTAATTCCCAAATTAGATAGCAAATGTCTCACCTAGACCAAAAAAAATATGCAAAATTTCTTCAAACCCTTGATTTCTAACTAAACCTAGTTCCCAAATTAGATAGCAAATGTCTCACCTAGACCAAAAAAAAATGCAAAATTTCTTCAAACCTTTGATTTCTAACTAAACCTAGTTCCCAAATTAGAGAGCAAAATTTTCAAATTTTACCTGCGAAATGAGCAGTGTGGTATCTACAAGCGCGAGGGTGATTGAGGAGAGTATCGAATTGGGTTTTGCAGTTTTTGCAAGTTCTTAAGGTTTTGCTTCCGTCGGGAGAAGAAGCTGCGCATCGTAAGAAGCATCGTCGTCGCGAGTTTAGTTTCGGAAACTTCGAGCTTTGGAGGGAGTGGGAGAGAATTAGAGATTTGGGGATTGAGAAAGAAGGAGACACCTGAAAATTCAGTGAAGCTTGAGCCATCATCGTTCTCCGTACAAATGGGAGAAATGAAGAACCAGAGAAATTATTTAAAATAGGAAGTTATAGAACTTTGATTTTTTCTTTTTTTTTTTTTTTTTTTTTTTTTTTGTCGACAACAGCAGCTTCATTTGCTATATATGTGATGTAACGGAGCTCAATAACAAAAGCCCAAACCTAAACCCAAATAAATAATACAACAACAGAGCATGAACTAGGTCTAGAATGGGACGCGTATTAGACACGAGTTATTACACAAAGATGCAGTGGAAAAGCAGCGACATTAAACTTTGATTAAACGGCTGCGTTTTAGCACCAAACTAAAAACATTTCGAATTCAGAAAAAGAAAAAAAAAACAACATTTAAAAAAAAAACAACTCGTTTATATCTTGTAACCTGTAAAATCACGAATTTATTTATATAAAATAATTTATGTATTTTTCTAGCAATAAATATTATATTTTTTCTGATAAATATTAAATAACTTATTATTGTGGAGAATTTTTATATTTTATTACATAAAGTTGGGTTTTCAAAATTAGTTATTAATAAAATCGTGATGTAAGTTAAATTAATAAAATGTTGACAAATATCACATAAATTAATTAAAAAAATATATATTTTTAAAATAGAAAAAAAAATTCAAAAAATTTAACAATTACTTAGTAATTCTAAAGGAAAAAAGATAGTAATTATAAAATAAACGCAGCCTTACAAATATACTTACATGAAAACCCTAAAGCTCTAAACCCAAAGGATTCATATGCTAAGTTCCTCTGAGCAAATCACTTATAAGAATTACAGAGAGCTTTTGAAATTCTTACTTGAATCTATTTTTCAAGTTTGATGATGGAGTTAACTGATCTCAGCTCCTTTGACATATTAATAATCGGTTCCTTTTCATTATTATTATTTGCTTATGCTACTATTTTATTGATCACCTACATGTTGAAGTTAAGACAAGACAAGCTTAAAGATATGCATAGAAAGACAAGATTAGCCGGAAAAATATCGGCTCCTGCTTCTGTCGCGGTGGTGGATCAAGATGTTTTCGAATGCCCTGTTTGCTGCGAGCCCCTCAAGATTCCTATATACCAGGTTACTTACTAATTCTCTTCTCTTTGTTTCTTCTCGGTGAGTGTAACTGTTCATATAACACTGGTTCTTAAACTTCTTACAGTGTGTTAGTGGTCATCTAGCTTGTACTCCATGCTGGGAAAGAATAAAGAACATATGCCCATCTTGTCAAAAACTGGTTGGGAGACAACTTCGTTGCAGAGCCATGGAGAAAGTTCTTGAAGTAGTTACAGTGCCATGTCCATATGCCTTTTACGGGTGTAAAGAGATTATCTCATACGCAAATCTCTCTAGGCATGAGGAGATGTGTCTTTTTGCACATTATTCATGTCCAATGGGTGACTGCAACTATACCGGCTTCATTAAGAATCTCCACAAACACGTCCGCGACAACCACAAACCCTATGCCAGTCTTTACACAGTGAGAAATACTAACCAGACTTTTTTTCTCCTTTGTGCTGAACTTTTCTTGTGTTTTTCTTCATCTTGTGATAACCATCTTTCCAATCTGGTTATAGTTATATATCCGATGTCTCCTTGGACGACGATGATGATTGACCTTAGCTGAAGCAACCGTGGCCTGTGACGAGATTCTTAGATCAATGTAGCCTCTGCTCCAACAGCCCTAACCAGACTGCTTGCCAAACCAGAATGAGGTTGTAATTCCATTAATAACTTACTGTTTTGCTATATCTCTGTATTTCCATATGTTTCACAAGAAGACTTAACATCAAAGGACAAACACTAGAAAATACATACATAGCTGACCTAGAGACTAGCTCTCGCTAGCGGTTCCGGCATCACTACCAATGTTTCTGCTTTCACTGCTACAACTACTACTACTTCCGCTAACACTACTCTCAACTCCACTTTCATGCTCTCACGATCTCTACCGCTGCCTGAACTTGAACTCTTTAGAGACTCCTCTTTTGCTTCCGCATTTACTTGCGCTGTGAGTGCTTCTGCTGCGTTAAGTCCTTTGTAGGATTCATCATCATTAATGTCTACAACAGCAATCTCATCATCCTCCATTTCAGCAGGATGCGGAAGGTTAATGTCTATGTCAAGTCCACCAGTTTGAAAATCCCTTGCTGTTTCTTCATCATCAATGTTCACATCCTCCTCGAGTTCATCGACAGCACGATTAGTAGCAAATGAACATGGATCATCTTCGTTTTCTTGTTCTGTTACAAGTATACAAAATTTAGTTCACTTCCAACCACACACACACACATCTATGTCTGAATCCAAGCACAAACATACATGAATACAAACCAAAGACATTAATGTGAATGAAACATGCCAAAGTAGAAATCTTTATACCTAAGCTAACAGGATTGTTAATGTCAATATGTGTCATCTTAACCTGCAACATAAAAGAAACAAACACACATTTCACTACTACTTCTCGAAAACCGTTTTCTTAACTAACCAAAGATCGAAAAAGACTTATATACCGGTTTAACCGTGTCTGCAACTGGATGAACAACCTCTGTAACTACTCTTCTACCAACAGAGTATTCATCAGGAACATGCAAGTATTTCAAACGCTTAACAGCTCTGTGAAGCTTCTCCAATCGAAAATTTTCGCCATCAAACAAGAAAATTGCATCTTTATCTCTGTCATTGAAATCCTCACTAACACCATCAAATCTAACTTTGTGTTGATTGTTTTGAATCTCTAACGTAACCTTATTGTCTTTACTCTTATGTAATGATCCTGGTTTGGTATATTCAATTGATGCCGGTTTAAACTCATCTACAAACCAAAAAATTCGCATTTCTCAATTCAATCTCGGAAACAGAACAAACCCAGAAAGTGAATTGAAGCAATGTTCTACTTACATCGTAAAGTGCAGAACTTGGGAGAGACCGAGTCATTGTTGCTGAGTAGTGATGGTCCTAATGTAATGTACCAACGGTTAGAATCTGGTGCAGTGCTTGGCTCTTCAATGTGATTCTTCATGTCTTCTTCTGCATCCAATACTAAATCGTGATCAAATTGAAAATAAATCCCCAAATATTTAGGGTTCGTGTTCGATTTCAATTCTTTGCTTCTTTGACGTTAACGGGCTTAGTGGATCTATGCTTGATACGGCCCAATCGAAATCTCGATAAGATATAATTGGCCCATTAGATATCTTTAGACATTGATATTCTCATACGTTCATAAAGTGTTAATGAAGTTATCAAGTGCCTTGTGTGAAGAGCCTTGAGCTAAAACAGAGGATTTGAGTTTCTCTTTCAAATTTAAAGCTCTTCTCTTCATCTCAACACCTTCATTATCAACCATTAACCTCTTCACAGCTCGCTCGACCGCTCCTCTCTCTATATCGCCCTCTACTTGAATCCCTACTCTCCATACACATTCCAAGAACCTTGCATTCCCTTTTTGATCAGTTGTAAAAGGTCTACATATCATTGGAACTCCTTCACCAAGGCTTTCTAAAGTCGAGTTCCATCCACAATGGCTCCAAAACGCTCCAACCGCGGAATGTGCAAGCACTTGCTTCTGCGGTGCCCATTTCACAATGTAACCTCGATCTAATGTTACCATTTTCCTAACCAACTCTTCCTCACACATTTCGGAACCAAGTACGGATCCTGGTCGGATCACCCACAAAAAGTGTTGGTTACTACTAACCAAACCCGAAGCCATTTCCAACACTTCTTTAGTTTCCATCAAACTCATGCTTCCAAGCTTATGTATACCACCGAACTCGATTCTTGTTTGTTCAACCAGTTTATGCAGCTCTCGTTCTCTTCTAAAAGACTCGTACGAGGAGCTGTAACCACCATGTGAAGAGGGCCTATAGGATACACCGGAATTTCTAGTTCTCGTTGAATACACTCCAAAGATGACGTCTCTAGACACCTTACTGTGTTGATTATCACAGAGGAAGCTGTTCCTTTATAACACGTATTCTTAAACAACTCCACTGAACACTCTACTGATGCAAATACTGAAGTTGGTAAGTCTTTGTACCGTATAGGATGTAACTCTGGTACTAGCTCCTCTTCTCGCCCATCCCCTTCTACAAAATCATGTTGTTAAACGCAAACACATAATAAAGGAGTTTGAACTCAAAATAGTAGAATCAAATTACCTTTAAGGTGAGCCAAACCATCTTTAGCATAGAGTTTACACATAACGAAGCGACAAACAAAAGCTGATGCACTTGTAGTACTTAAAATAATGTTACGAAGCTTAAACTCTTTAACTGCTGCTTCAACAAAGTACATGAACTCGTCGTAGATAACACAAGCGATCTCTTCTTCTTCTTCATTAACCAATAACTGACTTAACAACTCCTTAAAGCTAACATAACACTCTTTAGCTAATTTTATCAGAAACCGTCCTGGTCCTAGATTCTTAAGATCAGACTCTGGTAAGGTCTCTGGGATGGTTACAAACTGAAAATCAGACAAATCAGTTGAAGGGTTTAAGTAGTTGAACTTGGTTTGAGCAACTGTAACAGAGAAACCTTTAAAGTGAAGTGCTCTTGCAAGTTGCAACATTGGAGTTATATGTCCTTGAGCTGGTGGAGCTGGAACCAACACTACTCTTCTTCTCCTCGCGAGCTTCTCCTCCATTTCACAAGATTAGACTACAAGATCGAGTTTTCGAATTACCCATATGAAAAAATTTCTAATTCATTACCAACTTGAAAAGCTATTGAATCCTGATGATGATCAAATTGAAAACAAAAATCCCCCAAACTTTTAGGGTTCGTGTTTGATTTCCTTTCATTTTTAGAATTTTCGAAATTTAGTCTATTTCCTTTAGGCCAATGGGCTGCTCAAAACGGGCCATTTGAGGAGCCTAACAACATATAATTTGGCCCAATGTATTACAAAAGTCATTTAAATCCAATTTTAACATTAGCAATGCAAAAATGCTATGTGCACTAAACTAGTAAGTAATAACATAACTTTTGGTAGAAGTTAGAACGGATTCGGATATCATGATGCACTTATGCTTTAGCCCAACTATGGCAAGTTGGGTCGCATTTGCTTTTTATTTGTGCATCTAAAGTTTTATTAATGTACTAGTTTTGAGCAGTTGGTTAGGAGAATTACCTTAAGCTTATGTTCAACATTCAAATATTTTATCACTCAAATAAGTATGCAAAAATGTCCAATTTTGTCTAAGATTTGTATCTCCCATGATTGGTGTTTCGTCATTTGGTAGAGTACAAGATCAATCATATTCCATAATGATATGACAAACTTGTATAGACTATTGATAAAAAATAATATGTAAGTTAATAAAGTAAATTAATTCCCCTTGAGAGAATTCATCAATATTTAATAACAAAACTGTTGCAAAGTTTTCTCACAATAGTTACATATACTATATTCTATCACCCTTCCGCAGTTCAAGCGTCGAATTTCCATACAGTTTAACTCTCGTAAACCATTCGTGAAGAAAAATTGAATAATATAACAAAATAAGCAACACATGCCTGGAACTCCGATTGGTCATTAACCAAAGTTGTGCTTGCTAACTAAGGAATTGGGCATTTGCCTTAGGCTACATCCTATCAAAATTATTGATGTCAGATTTAACAAATATATTTTGATATATACAAAATATTGTACAATTTTTATATCTTTATTAATTTTATTTTAACCAAAAATTTTAGATGATAGATTGTTAACTAAGCTGTATAAAAAGAGTAACTGAAAAAGCCACATATTAAAATTTAATCATAAGAGCATCTCGATGGAATGGAATAACGGTTCTCATTTTAAATAATTAAAAATAACTATAAATTAGAAGAGACGAATTTAATTTTTTTATAATTAAATTTTAAACAAACAATCAACATATTTGTTTGAAAAAAAAAAACTATTTGTAAAATAATTAAATTTTTAGAAGATTTTTAAGGACGCATGAAAAAATGTACTCTTGAGTCTTGAGGCCCTCTCCTCAAAAACCGGTTCAATTCGGTTTGGTATGAATTTTGATGCCCAAAAGTCTAAACCACAAATTTACATCTCGACCAAAACTATCATCTCTCTTCAGAAAAATCGTAGATCTGACTTAATCCTCCGATCCGGCGATGGCGAGATTCTCAGTTTGCGGAGGGGACGACGGAGAAGGACCAAGTAACAACAATCATCAATCCCGGAAAAGACAACGACTCCCTTCAATCGACGAAGATGAAGAAAACGTCGAGAGCTCGGACCCCGGAAGTTCCGGTGAAGAAGAAGACGAAGAAGAAACACAGAATCGAGGAAGGGGAACGGAATCTGATGATCGAGGAGGATCCACGAGCGATGAAAGCGATTGCGAAGCTGTGATTGAGGAGAGGCGATTTGGTAAATTCGTAAATAGTCAGAGTTCGCCTCTTTCTGTAACGTTGTTGGATCCAGATGTTCTTGATTGCCCTATTTGCTGTGAACCATTGAAGATTCCCATCTTTCAGGTTTGCTTATTGAACCACTTTGATTTCACAATCCTTTTTTAGGTTTAGAGTTATCACTGTGAACATAGAGAAGCCTTAACTTGTGTTAGATTGAGGAAACAAGTGAAAATTTGATTGTTAAAGGAGCCATTACATGCGTAGATTAAGGAGATAGATTATAATGAAGACTTATTGATTCAAGTTCTGCTGCAATTGAGAAAATGTTCTCTAGCACTATAAGCCCTTTTGCTTCAATGGTGAAGTAAAGGTATAATTGCAAACTTGGAAACCATTTGAATCGCTTACAGGTCAGGACGTTTTCACAGTGAGATGGTGATTGTATCTCGTATAAGCTAATATGTGGTTCTATGCCATAGAGTTTCACCGATGCTAGTGTTCTTACTACTTGTTGATATTTATTTCCCGTTGATGAGTGTTATCGTGAGAAAATAGGACTATGCTAATAGAACCGTTGGCAATAACTATGTGGTTCTGTGTTCAGTGTGATAATGGTCATTTGGCTTGTTCTCTGTGCTGCACCAAAGTGAGGAACAGATGTCCGTCATGCACATTACCCATTGGTTACGTTCGATGCAGAGCCATGGAGAAAGTTATAGAAGCATCGAGAGTCTCATGTCAAAATGCCAAATACGGGTGTAAAGAGAATACTTCTTACGGAAACCGATATAGCCACGAGAAGCTCTGTGTTTACGCCCCTTGTTCCTGCCCCATACGTAACTGTAACTACATTGGGTATTACAAGCATCTCAACAACCACGCCCGTGCTGAACACAAAGACGATATGATCCCGTTCAAGTGGAACACTCGTTTAACCATTAGCTTGGACCTCAATGAGAAAACCACAATTCTACAGGAAGAAAACGATGGGCATATGATTGTAATTCAAGTTTTCAAGGCTTTGTACGCTGTGTATGTCAGTGTGAGCTGTATCGCACCTTCGGTACCGGGAGTGGGTAAGTTCTCATGCAGTCTGGCGAAGATAACTGTTAATAACTTACTGAAGCAAGGATTCATGTTGAAGAACATTCAGAAAGTGAAGAATGAACATCCTGAAGATGGTTTTATGTTGATTCCTTCCTATTTGTTGTCTGGTAATGAGAACTTGAATTTGCAGATGTTGCTAGGCCATGGCCATGCCAATGCCATTGTTTATTCCTAATTGTGTAAACTTGTCATGCACATTTTTAGGTGTATATAAATGTGTATTATTTGAAGATACATGACTTGATTTTGGGAGTATAGCCATCAAACCGGACGAACCGGGTTAAGATACCAAGTTGGACCATAATCAGTTTAGTCACCTTCGCATTAATACAAGTAGCAGGATTAATAAAATCCTAAACAAACAACGAAAACATTGTTGTTTTATATAATGGTAGAAGTATATAATGGTAGTATATGAAATGAAAAATACCGTTATAAATTCTATCAAATTAACAACTCATTTTAATTTCTATTATAACAGGTAATACATTATTAATTTTTTTTTAATGAATATCCAATCAAAAACAAACATCGTATAAGATTTGATATCTAACTTACTATTTCATTGATCATTATATTTCACCTCTTATCTTTATATGATTAGTCTTATGAAACGAATAATTCATCTTATCATCTATATAGTAATAAATATATTTACGCATTAGTTATGAATTGATTTTTAAAAAAGTATATAAATTGTTTTATTTATCTAAAAAATATAATGAGTCGAAAATTCCCACAAAATAATATATATTCAACCAAAAGATTAACTGAGTAGCGAGTCAGTTTGTGAATATTTATATGGGTTGTTCATGCAAACATTATTTTCTTATGTGTAATCCCACACAACATATGACTCACGTCCATAATAGTCTAAATCAAATCTAATGAAATGTACAGAAGATGTCCACAACTATTCTTTTTTTTTTCTTTTCTTTTTGATGCACACCCAAACTTATTTTTGATGTGAAATCATTATTATTCATTTTAGATATGAAGCTTATGATTTTAAAACCTTCTTTTTGGTTTACAATCTAATTGATCTAAATCAAACCAAATATAACCAAAACCAAGTGAACTAAATTAAACTAAAACTCAATTAAAGCAAATTAATTTGAGTTAAATATAGTTTATTTAATTTTTAATATAAACAAAAACTATGTAAGTTAATATTTAGTAGCGAAGTCTGAAAATAATAATTTATTTGCTACATTTTTCTCTATTCCTTTCAATACTAGTTTACTTGGAAAAAAATATTGTTTTACATTTCAGTGTTATAATGGATAGGAAATGCCATATTTTAACATGTATATTAAACCAACTTTGGTACAATACCAATTTCAAACTGAATAAAGCTTTTTTTTCTTCAAAAAAAACTACATTAGTCTACATACTTGAACTACCAAATTTTACTGGAATTCAACATTCTGACATGATGTTGATTAGCCATGATGATACAAATGCCACAAATACAATTTTAGATGTGTTAGATGTCACATGCATATGTTTTGTTAAGTGAGAGGCCACATATCATTTTTTCGTTTTTATTTTTGCTAAAATTATTCTAAAATTTTCTCTATAAAACCGCTACCCAAACTGGTAATCAAACCTGGTTTCAATAAAAAAAAAAATTAGCATAATATTAGAACCCAATTAACCGTTAACAAAAATGAACCAAGCCAAACGCCCAAACCGACAATCAAACCGAGTTTTTATATAAACTTTTTAGCATAATAACATAATCAAATTAACAGTTAACCAAACTGAACCAATTACTATGTGAAGAAAAATATTACTCCCTCTATCCTATTTTATAAGGTTTGTAAGGTTTTTTTTTACTAGAAAATTTTAAGGTTTTTTTCTCGGTACCATTTTATAAGATTTTTCTCAAATTTCAATGCACTTGTTATATTAATTAAATGATTTTTGACTATTTAAATTATGCATTATTTTTTCTATTGGTTGTATTTTACTAAATGATATAATATTTTGATTGTTTCTTAATCTTACTGTTTTTAGTCAAAAACTTTTACTCCCTCCATTTCAAAATAAGTATCATTATATGTTTTTCACACAATTTAAGAAAACCATTAAATTTTCTGTTTTACCCTTAATTAATACATTATATAATATTTTCTATTGGTTAATACATTAAACTAGTAAGGATAAAGCTGGAAAACTCACCAAACATCTGCATTGAAAATACAAAACGACACTTATTTTGAAACGGAATTAGTATATAATAGACTAGAGGGAAAATCAACTTAATCACATTTCAATTTTTGGATTTGTTTTTTCTTTTTTTGAAAAATATGTGTTTCCCATTAGAAATTTTTTTCCCATTAGAATATGATTGTTTTTGTTTATTTTAAATTGAACACATCTAGTCAAATTAGTAGACAAAACAAAAGTCAATTTTAACTTTTAAAAAGAATCTTGGGAAATCTTCACCCAATTTATGTAGCAATTTCCCATTAAATTATCTTAATATTAAATCCACCGCATGCATGCAAAAATGTTTTGGAAATTGGAGCTATTGTACCAGTGAGCCTCCTCTCAAGTTATAACATTCCATTCATATGGCTGCATGGGATTCAATCATTCAAACCCCAACGAGTGGAAATCAAAGTAGCACATCTCGTGAATCCTCAAATGATCAGAACGATCGTAAGAACAACTCCGTAACGCTTCTTGATAAGGAACCTCTTTACTACCCTGCTTGCTTTGGTGTATTGACTAGATTCTTCTACAAGGTTTCGTTTCTTATCTTTGTTTTCACCAGAACTCGTATCCATATATATGTTGAACTATTATATGTCTACGCTTCTTGGTTGGTTTTTTTCTAGAAAGACCACTCTCATGAGCTGTTGAACTATAAAGCTAGTGGGGAAGATAAAAATGGTGTTATCTTTTGCTATTTGTCTTTTAGTTTATTTATTTATTAGGGTTTCCTGAAAATACCTATCTCTCATGTATGATCTTAGTCTTATATCAATCCATGTTCTTGGATTTGAAGCTAGTATTGCATAGAACTCGTGCGCAATAGCTAACCTAGCAGTTAATCTATCTAGCATTTGAATCTAATATTATTTGGAAATGGGCAATTTCTCTTGCTATTGGTAAACTTAACCAATAGCTTACTAAAACGAGATTTAGGGTGAAGCAGAAAGTGAGATTGAATGAACAGTCCCAATACATATATTCATGTTGCTTCTCCTTCCTATTTGTTGTCTCGTAATGAGAATTTGCGTGGCATGAGAACAAGCTTGGTTCATATATTACATTTCTTAGGTTTATTTGAAATATACATACATAATATGAAGATCTAGTAGTGGTGGTAACGTTTTCTGCTAAATAATGAATCGATCTCTTAGGAAATATCATTATAGAAGAAAAAGTCTAAGCCATTTTAGAAGAAAATGTACATATATAGTTTGAAGCTCATTATAGAAGAAAAAGTTGTGACCGACCATTATGATATGTTTGAACATGTACTTACGTCGGTCGACTTCTTTCTCTCTTCTCTCTCTAAAAAACTTTTCAGAGAGAAAGATTTCGATCGGGTTTATGGCCGTCCAACATGCCGTGCCGGCTTATGATTCCATATGTAGTCCGGTCTTGCTGTTCTATCTTGTTGTCTTATTTCGCAGTCCGGTGTATCCGGCTTTCCTCACGGCTATTCCGTTGCCGTTTTTGTTGTTTCACCGAACTGATTGGGATACACTTTGATCTCAGTTTCTTCTTCCTTTCCTAGCTGGAATTTTCCATGGCCTAATCTCGATCCGTCCCACCACCATCTACAACGAGGTAAGTGTTTGGTGTTTCGATTGGGCGACTGATTTAGTCTCATCCACAAGAATCAAAATCTTGATTTGGGAGAGTTCTAGGTTGCTTGGCTCCTTTCAACCGTATTTTCGTCGATTTGTTCGACTATAACGGCCCGGCGTTCCTGACGGTTTCAATTACCTCATTTGAGGTCCGTCTTGCCATTCTAGGAAGCCAAAGTTTCAATTGTCGAAGTCTACTCTCTTATCAACTGATGACAAGAGTTCAGAAGCTTTACCTCATGTGGTTGCTAGTTTTCCGGCGACTTCTTTTATGCTTTTGTTCTTGGGAAAGATACAGTGGTGGAAAGAAGAATAACTGAACTTAGATTGCATTCTTAATCTCTTTTTTGGTTTAATAGTTTCTTTGTTTAGTAATAATGTCTGGAGATGATTCTGGTTGTTCTTTCGCCGGAAAATATGCTCGAACAAAGTTTGTGGGTACCAGTTATTTATGTTTGCTGGTTAACCTGGTTTGTAAGGCCGTTGGTTGAATAAATATCCTTTAGAAGAAAAAAAACGTGTACTTATGTTTGAACATGTACTTCGTATGTTACTAGGAAGTGTACTTCTGTTGTGATACTTCTTCCTCGTACCACAAAATTCCATAACTTTTTGACTTTTACGGTTTTACCCCACACACCACATGTTTTTTTTTAACCACATGTCTGGTTCACTGAAACGCTGAGTTTTAGTCCCATACATAAGCCCTAGACCAGAAGATGTAACGTGGTCTTGTCCAAAAAAAACATGAATCTCTCCTTCTTCCTCTCGTCTCTTCCTCAATTCTTCTGACTCTTTGGCCTTGCAGCTTAGTCTGAAGAAAACCCATTACTCGTTTCTTCTGTTCAAGTGATATAAAGGTACCAATTCAAACATAGATTTTGCAATTAGGGTTTTTGCATCATTGTTCTTGGTTGTACAGAGCTCCAATGTATGTGTGCATGACATGGTTTGGTCTGCTAATTTGTTTGAGACTTTAACACTGCTTGATTCTTTGCTGTGAAATATGGATTGTGATCGAGTTTGTAAATTCACTATGAAAACGATTTTGTGTTAAACTTTATCCGTTTTGCTCGTTTCCTTTTACATTCTCTAATCAAATCTGAATTGCTTAGCTCTTTATGGTATATGATTCTTCTGTGAGTAATCTGATTTTGCTTGTAGGAGTTGAGACTCTATGAAAACGATTGTTGCATATTAAAAGGTTTAAACTTTTCTCTGTTTTCTTGTTTTCCCATTAGCTCTTTAATTTGGTATATGTGTTATTGTCTATGATTGTTTTGTAATTAATCTGCTAATTTGATTGAAACTTTAATCTGCTTGATTCTTTGTTGTGAATATATGACTTGTGAGTTGTGACACTAAAAACGATTGTTGTATGTAAAAGATCTAAACTTTTTCTCTTTTGGTATGTTATTATTTATGATTGTTCTGTGATTAATCTGATTTGGGTTCTTCTACATGATTTTTGTTGTTGTTAATATGGCTTTTGAGAGTTGTGAGGCTATGAAAACGATTGTTGTATGTAAAAGGTTCAAACTTTTCTCTTTTATTCTTCTTCCCCTTTTACTCTCATATTACCCTGATGATTAGCTCTTTTGGTATGTTATTATCTATACTTGTTCTGTGGTTGTGTACTTGTCTTCTTTTTTGGGCTACGTTCATCTCTTACCATTTGTATTTAGGGTTATTCATGATTGTTCTGTAGTTGTGTACTTGTGTCTTGATTACCTCCAGTTATGATAATTACTTAATTTTTCTGCAGTCTTCTTTTTGTGTTTGCTCTTCTGCTGAGAATGGGATCATGCTATGAAGCAAATCACTTTAAGCATCTATGAATTTGAGTTTCTACATTGTTGTATGGCCATTAAGCAGATAACGGTTTCATAGTTTTTTCTGTTTACTCTTAACATAATGATGTTTTCTATTTATGCAGAGTAATGGATTTCCAGTCACAGGAACTAATTGCAACACTTAATGCTGAGAATGAACGTATGGAAATAAAAGAGGAGGTTGACGAAGAAACTCAAGTACTAGTACAAAGTGAGAGTCAACCGAATCAAACTATCTTTGATTCGGCTGTCGAAGAACCTCAAGTACTACTAGAAAGTGAGATTCAACCGGATCAAACTATCTTTGATTCTAACCAACGCTTAAAATCTGATGTTTGGAAAGAGTTTGTATCAGTAGGAGTAGGGGAAGATGGCAAAAAGAGAGGTAGTTGCATCCACTGTAGTAGGACTTATATAATCGAAAGGCTTTATGGAACATCACATTTGAGGCGCCATCTACTGTATTGTCCATTGAGGCCTGAAAGTAACAGTGGAGGCAATGATGAACAAAACAGACACAGACATAAATCTACTCACGTGAAGAGAACCTCAGTTTGCGAATCCCCCTGCGACAGAGAAGAAGTGAGCAACAATGTCTCGAGAAATAGGCAACCTAGTTCGACATCAGAGGGCAATACACGCTCACGGATGCTGCTGGGTCTGGATATTCTTGATTGCCCCATTTGCTCCCACGCACTGACGATTCCTATCTTTCAGGTCTTGTTTCTTCTCCCTAAATTGCAGTTTCTCTATTGAAATGTCATGAACTATCAAATGTCTTATCAATAAATATCTCTTCTATATTAATTACTAATAGATATATTCCTAAGCTTACATTTTGGTTTATTTATTGCGACAATGCGATTAGCATGCTAATCTGTTTTTTCTTTCCCATACTCATGTTATCTTCATTAATTGTTTTTTCATTTGTATTGCATTTCAGTGTGATAATGGGCACTTGGCTTGCTCCTCTTGCTGCCCTAAACTGAGTAATAAGTGCCATACTTGTGATTCACCGGTTGGCCACAAACGTTGCAGCGCAATGGAGAGTGTTCTCGAATCAGTCTTCGTCCCATGCCGAAATGCTACGTTTGGATGCACCAAAAATGAATCTTATGGTAAAGAATCAGCTCATGAAAAGGTATGCAGTTTCTCTCAATGTGCCTGCCCTGCACCGGACTGCTATTTCACTGGACCATACAATGACATCTACAATCACTTTGTTGATATCCACTGTCACGAATCCAAATCTCTGTCCTTTGAATGCGGTAGTTCAGTAGATGTTCAGATGAACATAGCTACAGATAAGATTCTTTTTCTTATGGAATCAAAGAAGAGACTACTGTTTGCACTGCAATGCTTCAATGAGCCACATGGTGTGCATGTGGCTATTAGATGCATTGCACCATCTGCTCCAGAACTAGGGAAGCTCTCATATTGTCTCTACTACTCAATGGATGGACACACTCTTACTTATAAGTCACCAGAAGTGAAGATGGTTCTTGAACTGAGCTCTGAAACCCCTCAAGACAATTTTTTGTTTGTGCCTCACTCTTTATTGAGTGGTGAATCGTTGAAGATGAAGATTATTATTCTCTCTCTGTAGGTTCTTTCCATTTTTGTCTATTGAAGATCTAGCTAGATCAATCTATGTACTATGTTTGTTCTGATCTGGCCTAATGAATCTAAACTAAATCAGATTTAAACGTTATATTTTCTTTGGATTGGCTTGTTCCTGGGTTCACTACTTCAATAGTTCAATGTAGCAATTGATTTAGCATTTGAAGCCTTATGCTTTGGTGTTCAAAGCAGAGCTTCAAAATAAATTTACTGGGTGGTATTTTTACCAAATTCCTCATATATTTCTCAAAAGTAATAGTGAAAAAACTAGCCCTGGGCGTTCGGTTTACGCGGGTTGTTCGGATCGGGTTTTTCGGTTTAGAGGAAATTCGGTTTTAAAAAAATCTCACCAAATAGACCTGAATTAAAATTTGGTTTTCGGATCGGGTCTTAGTGGCAGCAATTTTTAGATTAGTTTTTGGCTTATACTAAAAACAAAAAAAATTGTCATTCACGATTTTAGTAAAAGTAGATTTTCTTAAATTTAGGGAATTTAGATTTTGTGAGTTTTTCCCAATTTTTTCATAAAATCTAAAACCCATTTTTTTCAGCTTTCTAACAATATTACGTGACTTTTTCTTATTAATTATTTAAATCTACATAAAAAAACCAAAAACTAAACAAATTGCCATTCAAGATTTTGTAAAAACTAAAATCTACAGAAAAAAACCAAAAACCAAAATCTAAAACCCATTTAAAAACTACAAAACATTCATGGCCTTAATGTTCCGAATTTGAACCAATTATTTGGCGCAAAACGACGTAGTTTTGGTATCTCAGTGAAACGATGCGTTTTGTTATTTCAGTGCAACGATGTGTTTTTGTGTTATCTTCTCACTTCTTCTTCTTCTTCTTCACGAAAACAAAACCCCATCCCAAAATCTCTCTGCTTCTTCGCGGCTCTTTCTCAAATCGTCTTCTTCATTTACGGCTTATTCTGGAGCAAACCCATTAGTCGTTCGTTCTTTTCAAGTGAGATTACGTTGTTAATTCAGATCAAACTTTAGCATGGACTTTAGGTTTTTTTTTTATGTTTGTTAACTCTTTGCGTGTAGATAGTGTTACCCTCTTGATAGTTTATGGTTTGCGTTGTTCGTTATCTGGGTATGATCAAGTTCGTAGCTTTTATCTCTTAACATCTCTATTTAGGTTTTATTTTTTCATATTCATGATTGTTCTGTCTTCTGTGACTTAGTCTGGTTTTGTTTGTTTCACCTTTTCCTCGGATTTAAGATAGATTCTTTACAAGAGATTTGTTTGCGTCTTCATTTATGATTAGTACTTGGAAAAAAATTTAGTCTTGCTTTGTTTTTTTTTTGTGTGTTTGCTCTTCTTCTTATGGAAATGGGATCACTTTGCCATAATTGCAGAATGGATTTGATGAAGTCTGGAACTTGTAATGTTAAGACTGAGGAGGAGATGGTGAAAAACACGGTTTTTGATTCTAGTGATAGCGAAAAAACCGATGCTTGGAAAGAGTTTGTATCGGTAGGTGAAGGGGGAGATGGCAGAGGAAGGTGTCGTTGCATCCATTGTAGTAAGGTGTTCGTTAAACCTACTATGACATCAAATCTGTGGCGTCATTTGCGATGTTGTCGAATGAGGCCTAAAACTTTAAGTGGTGGCAATGAGGAACAAGATAGACCCATTCATGATCAAAGATATAGTTCTATTGATGTGGTTGGAGGGTCAGTTTCTGAATCTAATGTGGTTGGAGGGTCAGTTTCTGAATCTAACAGCGAAAGAGAAGGAGTGCGTGACAACACTCACTTGAGAAAGAGGCAGCGAGATTCGACAGGCTCCGCGATGCTGCTTGGTCTGAATGTTCTCGACTGTCCCATTTGCTTTGAGACACTGACTATTCCTATCTTTCAGGTGTTGTTTTCTGTTCTGTTTCTCCCTGAATTGCAGTTTCTTCTTTAAATGTGTGCATAACTAGGCAGCATTGAGTATATACGTCGTGAAGTATTTGATACTATATGAGATGTTCTTAAGCTTTCATTTGGGTTTATATTGTTATAATGCTAGTTGTGTGTTTACAGTGTGATAATGGGCATTTGGCTTGCTCCTCTTGCTGTCCAAAACTGAGTAATAAGTGCCCTACATGTGCTTCGCCCGTTGGCGACAAACGCTGCAGCGCAATGGAGAAAGTTATCGAATCAGTCCTTATCCCATGCCGAAACACCAAGTTTGGATGCACCAAGAAGGTATCTTATGGGAAAGAATCAGTTCACGAAAAGGAATGCACTTTTACTCAATGCTCCTGCCCTGCATTGGACTGCATTTACACAGGATCATACTATGACATCTACACTCACTTTGTTGATAACCACAGTCACGTATCCAAACCAATGTCATTTGTTTGCGGTGGTGTAGTTGATGTTCAGATGAACATAGCTAGCGAGAAGGTTTTAGTACTGTGGGAATCAAAGAAGAGACTTTTGTTCGCACTGCAATGTTTCAATGAGCCGCAGGGTTTGTATGTGGCTGTTAGATGCATCGCACCATCTGCTCCGGAACTCGGGAAGCTTGCATACTTTCTCTTCTACTCCATGGATGGACACACTCTTACTTATAAGTCACCTGAAGTGAAGAGAGTTGTTGAACTGAGCTCTGAAACCCCTCAAGACAATTTCATGTTTGTCCCTCACTCTCTATTGCGTGGTGAATCGTTGGAGATGAAGATTGCCATTGGACTTAAGGTTTAATTCTGCTAGGTCATAAAGTGACTTGCGTTGAAATATTTATGTTTTGGCCTGATAAATCTACAGTATAAGACATTTATTATATATTGTTAATTATAATTTATATATGAATATATTGGGAGTAAAAAAAAATTGTGGAAATTACTTGTAATCCTTATCAGATTTTTAAGAAAAATTGATTATTTAATTTGGAAATCTCTCTATATATAATATTTTTGTTTGCTGCTCGTGAGGTTAAAGGAGACTAAAAGAAACTGTGTTCATTAGAGAGGTAGAGAAACGAGAAGGTTTTCTTCTTTCTCAAGAAACCTAAACCTAAAAAAATCGATTCATTGAAGTAGACTGATCATCAATGTATATTCAAAATCTTAGGGTTTTGAGTCAAGTGAATCCTAATAACTAAATTATGAAATTAATCTTTAGGGAATCGTACGTTATAATTTGGTTCGAACTCAACCAAAACCATATCTCCTGTTTAAAGTATGTAGACTAATAAAACTTTATCCAATTCAATTTCAGCATATATATCACTTGCGAAGGAAGCAACAAACAGAAAATAAAACTCGCTCGACAATGCTGGATCTTGATTTCCTCGATTGCCCTATTAGCTTCGAGCCGTTCGAGCCGTTCACTATTCCTATCTTCCAGGTATGTCTCCAATTTTACATTTTTTGATGACTTTGATTCATATAATTTTTATGGCTTCCATTGATTTTCTTATTTCAGTGTGCTAATGGACTATACAGCTTGCGCTTATTGCCGTCCCGAACTGAATCATAAGTGTCCTTCATGTGCTTTCGCTGTTGGCCACAATGGTTGTAGAGTAATGGAGAGTGTTCTTGAATCGATCTTTGTCCCATGCCCAAACGCCAACTTAGGTTGCACCAAGAACGTCTCTTGTGGGAAAGTATCAGAACATGAGAAAGAATGTATCTTCTCTCCTATTAGCTCATGCCCTCTAGAAGACTGCAATAACACTGGCTCATACCATAACTTGTGCAGTCACTTTATTGCTAACCACAAGAATAAATACATGTTTGTTCCATTGGGACATTTCCTCTAATGTTCAGATATATGAAAATCAGCGATAAGATATTAGTTCGAATCGAGTACGAGAAGAACCTATTGTTCGTGGTGCAATGTTTTAGGGATACGTATGGTGTGTGTGTTAGTGTGAGCTGCATTGCACCATCTACTCGAGAAGTAGGAGAATTCAAGTATCATCTAACGTACACTGTGGATGAGTGGACGACTAAGAGTTACGAATCATAGAGGTGAAGACAATTCTTAAATTGGTCTACCAAAGACCTAAAGAGAGCTTCACGTTGATCCCTAACGGTTTATTGCGTGGTGACTTATTGAAGATGAAGCTTTGCATCAAGAAGTTGAAGCAATAGTAAGAAAAAGGCTCTTATTTATTCGTATGTCTTTATACTTTCATTTGATGAAGAACATTTTCATGATCATTGGTGATTCATAATCTCATTAATTAGTATATTACAAGATTTCGGAGTTTTAACATATAATTATAATTATAATATGAACTTGCTATGGAGAATGTTCTTGAATCGATCTTGGTAACATATTGCTCAAACGCTAAGAGCATCTCCAAAGGGAGATGCTTAATTTGGGGTGTTAAAACAATTTTTTTTTAAAATTTAATGATTAATAAAAATTTATTGAACTCTAAAAAATGTTTAATTTTTGTTGCTCCAATGGTGAACTCAGTAAGAGAAAATTGAGTAATCGGGAGTGAAAGAGAGAAATCATTCATCCCTTTTTTTCTTTCTCTCTCTATACTTCCCATCCAATAAAAAATAAACATGTGTCATAGAGACTGATGCTAAAAGGCTTTAGTTTAGCAGCGCTGCTAATCAATTTTACATATTATGATTTATTTTTAATACTATTAATCAGCACAAACTCTAAACTTTTAGGTTAAGACTCTCCCTTTGGAGATGGTCTAAGTTAGGTTGCACGAACGTCTCTTATGTAACTTTCTCTTTTTTTTTGTTTTCTGCCCAATACCGAACTGCAATGCCAGTTGTGATAAGAATATAATCAAAATAAATCGGTGTCGATTAAGATAGGGTTAAAAAGGATAAGAATATAATATGTGATCTTATTATTGTTAGTGGTTTTGGGTAGATTATGTTAAATTCTTTGATTCATTTATATTTTGTATCTAGGATCTACGTTGTTAGCTGACTCTTAACATGTATAAATACTCATAACAACTTATGTTGAAAATATATGGAAAAAAAAATATTTAAAGCCTTTTTACTTATAAGCTCTTGGGACTTATCAAGTTTTCTTATACAAGAATCTATGCGGTCATATTGATGTTCAACAAAACAAAGGAAGAGATGATAGCCACTTTGCTATTGGCAATATCTTGAAAACACTGTTTGACTTGAGTGTCACGCCATTACTTGATATGAAGGGACGACATAAGGATTAAGGAAGGTCTCTTGTTTGCTGTTCAATGTCTCAGTGACCTATACATTGTGTTTATGTGACTGTGGCCTGTATTGCTCCTTGTTCGGAGGAAGCTGGCGCGTTCTCCAGTAATATATCAACCACTATTGAAGAAGGTACTATCGCATTTTAATCGATGAAAGTCAAGAACTTTCAAAAATTGAGTGACCAAATCCCTCAAGAGGAGTTCATGTTGGTTCCTTCCTATTTCTTGCGTGGACGTCGATCGTTCAATTTGAAGATATGTGTCAACAAGTTAAACCAAAGGAGAACGTCGTGAGAAAGATAATACCAGTTTTGTTGTTGTTGTTGTTGTGTAATTTTCATGGAACAAAAATCACTTTTTCTCAAATGTAAAAAATAAACAGAACTGGCTGAGTTGGTTTAAATTTGTTTTTAATAATATGGAATTTCTTAAGTAACTTTTAAAATCACAACTTTAATTTGGTTTTATGAGATTTTCAAGATCCATAATTAAATAACATAAGATTTGTTATCTTTTTTTTTTAACAGCAAGATTTGTTTTCTTTTTCTTTTTTTTTTGGTTGAAAAGATTCTTTTTGTTCTTTTGGTTAGAAACGTACATAAGGAAATCATGAGAAATTTATGTTCTTTTTCAACTTTGACCAAAAAAGATAACTATCTACATTTCTTTGTTTGAAGTCTATATATAATAAGCAAATGTGTTCATCAAGAGAGTTAAGAGAAAAAAAAAAACATAAAATGGCTATCACCAAAAAGAATATAGTCTCATTTGTTCTCACCATCCTGCTTGTTATATCTTATGTTCATTGTGGTGCAACAACATCTGATAATGTTTCTGGTACTGGCTGATTATATAATATGCTCTTTTTACATGTATAATTTTGTGAATTTTATCAATTTTTGTTAATGTACATTGATTCAATATATATATTTTTGTATATATAGGTTTTGGAGTAAAAGAGGATGATCATGTATGCTTCGACGTAAGTCCATGTTTGCCTGTAAGCGGAGGAGAAAAAGGCTGCAATGCGTTTTGCACGAGGATGAACTTTAAATCTGGCCATTGTTATCATTCAGAACTATGTTGTTGTTACAGTAAATAAACAAATATGCCTTCTTGGCTGAAATAATTTATTACATATTGCTAATGTTAATATTATGTTTTATCGACGTCGTTTTTAATACCTCATCACTTTCAATTTAAGTGATGTTTTAGAGAAAAAACCTAAAGCGGTAAACGTCATTTACGTGTGGTTAGTGGTAACCTTGCTTCGTCCCATCAAACTTTTTTACTTATAAGTCTTCGAAGAAGTTATTTTATAGAAAGTAAATATATATAAATAGGAGAATAAGTCTCCTATTTATATGTGTATGTAACGTAAGACTTAAAAGTGTTTCAATTCCATTTTCATCTTAAGGTTAAGCTTATCGATATGGAGGGTTCCTCGAGCAGTGTTAATGGTCCGAGCAACACTCACTTGCATAAGAAGCAACGAACAGAGGATAAAACACGTCAGGCCATGTTGGATTTTGATGTTCTTGATTGTCCTGTTTGCTGCGAGCCACTCACTATTCCTATATTCCAGGTTACTTTACTCACTCAATACGTTTCGACCACTTTGTTTTGTATCTAGTAACATATTATTTGTTCTTTTGCTGGTTAGTCAATGTTTGTTTGACTTTTTATATCATTGGTTATTGCATTTCAGTGTGACAATGGTCATTTGGCTTGCTCTTCTTGCTGTCCTAAACTGAGCAACAAGTGTCCTGCATGTGCTTTGCCTATTGGCCGCATACGTTGTAGAGCAATGGAGAGTGTTCTTGAATCGATCTTGATCCCATGCACAAACGCCACGTTCGGTTGCACCAAGAATGTCTCTTATGGGAAAGAATCAACTCATGAGAAAGAATGCATCTTCTCACCTTGCTCCTGCCCTGTCCAAGAATGCAATTACAATGGCATATACAAGGATCTTTATGCTCACTATAATTCAGCTTCTCACCCGATTGGATATATCGCTCATATCAAACCTGACTTTTGTTATAGTGTCCGGATGAAAATCAGTAATAAGATATTAATTTTGATGGAATCTATGAAGAGACTATTGTTTGCAGTGCAGTGTCTTAGGGAACCATACGGTGTGTATGTAACTCTAAGCTGCATTGCACCAACTGCTCCAGAAGTAGCAAAGTTCTCATATCGTATCTATTATACTGTGGATGAACACACCTTGATTTACATATCACCTGAAGTGAAGAGGATTCTTGAAGTGAGTGTTCAAACCCCTCAAGAGAATTTCATGTTGATCCCTAACAGTTTATTGCGTGGTGAATTTTTGGAGATGAAGCTTTTTATCAAGGAGTTGAAGCTAGAGTAAGAAGGTTTAATTAATAAGGGTGATATGGAAGGAGGCTTTTTGTATTATTTTTTGGGGAAACTTCATCTTTTTTGTTTAACCTAAGATGAGCTACGATCAGAAGTTCCTTAACGTCCTTTACTTAACAAGTTAGTTTAGACTGTGATATTTTGTATTTTGACTTGGTCTTCTCTAATTTTGTTATCCTTATCTACTGAAGGATCTATATATGTGACTCACTTTTTTAAGTTATTACAGTTTCATTGTATGATCGTTCAAGCTGTGCAACCTTTATGAATGATCATTGTAAACGTATAGATACTAAAGAGAAGATATCCCCTCCCCTCACTATACGAATGGAAATAACATTTCTAACACATATTTGGTAAATAACTGTTTTTATATAAACAATTCATCAAAATATATATTTGGTAATTTTCTTCAAAATTAGAAGAATACAAATGTAAAAGCAAACTCCCAAAATTTCAACCAGCAAAATTCTATCAAAATGTTCTTATTAAGGTTCATATGTTTTTTCTTTCGAGTGTGTGGAGTGTTTTGTTATATGAAATATTTTATGATAACGTATTATATATTATAACGTATATGCAAATGAAAAACTCAACGAAAAAAAAGATCAAAAAAATGTGTTAAAATTTACAACATACATTATAATATTAAAATGTTAGTATTTAACTTAACCTAAAAGCCAATTACGTGAGTGAACACGTAGCAAATCAGTGTAAGAACGTGGCAAGTATAAGTGTAATTAACCTGCAGAACAATAGTTACGTAAGAGGACAAGTGGCAAATCAGTGTAAAAAGTCATTAACGTGTGGTTAGTGTTAAGCTTGTCTCGTCCCATCAAACTTGCATGCAGCTTTTACATCCAAGTCTTCTCGGAGCCTGAGTAGACAAAAGTCAAAAGTGGTTTTACAAAAGTTAAACCCTTATTTTGGTTTTGCTTTTTCAATATTTTCTATTTATATGTGTATGTAGGCACGTAGACTTAAAGTTAAAACTGTTTCATTTCCATTTTCATCTTGAGTTAAGCTTATGATCGACGACATGGAGAGTGCTCCAAGCAGTGTTAATGGTCCGAGCAACACTCACTTACAAAAGAAACAACGAACAGAGGATAAAACACGTCCAGCCATGTTAAATTTTGATGTTCTCGATTGTCCTATTTGCTGCGAGCCGCTCACTATTCCTATCTTCCAGGTTACGTTTCTACTTTGGAATAATTACTTCAAGCCGAGACATTATTTAACTTAGTTGATGTAAAGTTAAGTTAAGTCCATAATTAGCTAGGTTTTCCAATTATGTAGCTAGGTTTTCTAGAATGTTGATTTGATTGTTATTTCATTGGTTATTGCATTTCAGTGTGATAATGGGCATTTGGCTTGCTCTTCTTGCTGTTCTAAACTGAGTAATAAGTGTCCTTCATGTCATTTGCTTGTTGGCCACAAACGTTGCATCGCAATGGAGAGTGTTCTCGAATCAGTCTTTGTCCCATGCCCAAACGCCAAGTTTGGATGCAACCTTAAAATACCTTATGGGAAAGAACCAACTCATGAAAGGGAATGCACTTTCTCTCAATGCTTATGCCCTGTAGAGTACTGCAACTACACTTGCTCATACAGAAACCTCTACGCTCACCATTGTTTTTATACTCACCATGGCTCATACTCATCAAATGGTTTCACTTGTGGTAACTTCGTAAGTGTTCAGATGAACATCAGTGAGAAGATATTATTCGAAAAAGAGCGTAGGTTGAAACTCTTGTTTGTAGTGCAATGTTTCAAGGAGCCTTGTGGTGTGTATGTAACCGTAAGCTGCATTGCACCACCAAATCCAGAAGTAGGACGGTTCTCATATCATCTTTCTTACACTGTGGATGGACAGACTATGACTTATGAATCACCGGAGGTGAAGAGAATACTTAAAGTGAGCTCCCAAAGACCTGAAGAGAGTTTCATGTTGATCCCTAACAGTTTACTACGTGGTGATTCGTTGGATATGAAACTTTGCATCAAGAAGTTGAAGCAAAGTGTTGTATAATGTGGTTTGGTTTGAGATTAAAAGACGTACGCAATGTGTCTGTTCTGGTCATCATCTATGTAGCCCCCTCCAATGTAAAAATTGTATGCTTTGATTAGAAGCTGAATTAACAACTATTTATTAGGAGGGTGGAGTAATGTAACATAACTTTTTCTTTTAACATAATGTTGTATTTTTGGTTTAGTTTTCAGTTCAGTTTAAAATTTTAACACCTATTGATATTCTCAATAGTTCAGGTAGAATCCAAGATTTAAACTAGTTTCTAGTATAAAAGTTATGTTTTATTCGGAAAAATAATGGTTATTCTACCTTTTAAATTTTACTGAATTATGTTACATTACCATGCACATGAGATTAACTCATATAATCTGAAGAACAATTGACACGTGAGTATACACGTTGTTAATCAGGGTAAAAACGTGGCAATTCACAGTAACTAATCGGTAGAATTGGGGTAAAAACGTGGCAGATCAGAGTAACTACGTGTGGGTTAGTGGTAACTTTGTTTCCTCGACGGTCGTCCCATCAAACTTTTTACTCAAGGTCTCAGAAGACAGAAGGTAAAAGTTATTTTATATATGTTTTTAAAGTGATTTTTCAGAAGTGAATGAAACACTAATTATAAACCATTATTAACTTTAATATTAAGAAAAACAACTAACTTCTCCTATTTATATGTATAGTCATGTGTAAAGTTAAAACTTGTTTCAATTCCATTTTCATCTTTGAGTTAAGCTTTATCGATATGGCTACTCAAAAGAAACAACGGACAGAGGATAAAACACGTCCGGCCATGTTAGATTATGATGTTCTCGATTGTCCGGTTTGCTTCGAGCCACCTACTATTCCTATCGTACAGGTTACTTCACTCACTTTATTTAGCATATTGGTTTTGTTTTATGTTTTCAGTTCAATCTTTAGATATTATTCTCTGTTCTTTTTTATTGGTTGATGTAAAATTAAGTAGTACGACCATGCGTTTTGCTAGGTTTTCTGAATATTGAATTGATTTTTTATTTCTTTGGTTTTTATTTTTCAGTGTGGTAATGGACATTGGGCTTGCTCTTCTTGCCTACCCAAACTGAAAAAGTGCCATTCATGTTCTTTGACTATTGGCCGCGTTCGTTGTAGATGTTGGTTTATAATTGAGTTTGGTCTGATTATTTTATCTAATTAGATTAATTAACATGTCTTTAGTTACTTGCAGAAGTGTATACGAAAGGGTGTGTATTAACGGGGGTATATGATAGAGAGTTGTGTTGTTTCAAGTAGAAACGGTTTCGACCGTAAGACATGTATATATAAGTGTATGTGTGTTGTTGTAACAAAATAACAAGTTTCACTATAATAAAAATTCAGTTTCTGTTCTTGTCTTCTACAAGAGAAGAGACAAAAGTCTCTTGCTCTGTTTTTCTTCTTCTCTCAAATATTCCAACATGGTATCAGAGCTTTATTGGTCTTAGGGCCTGTACAAGCAAAACAAAAATAAGAAGAAATCCGCTGCAAGTAAAAGAGAGATGGAGTCAACAAATTTATGGTGAGAAGAAGAGGAAGAAGAAGGAGTGGAAGAAGAAGAAGAAAGGAAGGAGGTGATGACATGAGATAGCGTGTAACCGTAAGCTGCCTTGCGCCATCTGCTCCAGGTAGGACGGTTCTCTTATCGTCTCTCTTACACTGTGGATGGAGAGACTGTGACTTATGAATCACCGGAGGTGAAGAGAATACTTAAAGTGAGCTCCCAAAGACCTGAGGAGAGTTTCATGTTGATCCCTGAGTGTTTACTACGTGGTGATTCGTTGGATATGAAACTTTGCATCAAGAAGTTAAAGCAAATATAAGAGTAGTATAAATATGGGTTGGTTTGAGATTAAAAGACGTGTTGTGTATGTTCTGGTTATTATTATTTATTTTTTGATTATCATCTGTTAAGTCATCTATGTAACTCCTTCCAATGTAAAATTGTATGTTTTGGTCAGAAGCTGAACTTGTGAGTAAGGTACGGTTGTATTTGGTTTAGTATTCAGTTCAATTTTAATACAAGATTTCTATCTTATTAGATGGAGCACATTTTATGGTTTATTGCTAAAATTCAAGTCAAAATGTAAATCTAGTGCATTAGCATCAATAGTAATATTTTCTAATATATATATATATATAATAATTATATATAATTTAATTAAAAAAATCTAAATTACTAAAATGTAACAATGTTCCCAAAATAATATAATAATACATTTTTGAATCTAACTTGTCATTTAATTTATTAGATGGTTATTATAGAAAAAGAAGTTTACTAGTCAATAGTCACTACTAGACTTCAAAAAATAATAATACAAAATTGAGTTCTAAGACCATCTTCAATGGTTCTTGTTATTTTTGTCTTTATAATAGAGAAATTCTATAATAGAGGTGACTTTTGCTCTAATGGTTTCTTTTACTTTTTTTTTATTATAGAATATTCCAAATAGATTCAGAGATCAGACATTCTACTACTGCTGTTATACCATGCCGGTCTTCCACAAACTCCTATATCTATCTATTGAGAGCGACAAGGAAAACAGTTGGCAGGGATTGCCTCGTCTACTTTTGAAGTCTCCAAATCTACAAACTCTAGTTATAAAGGTATATCAAAGCTTTAGGCAAATTAGCACACACAATATTGTTTTTTGCTCATTGATACATGTCAAACTGTTTGCTATGCTTTCAGGGTCTTGTGCACAAAATTAGTTATAGATGTGGAAATGCATGTGTTTGCACTAGCAAGCCTAAGAAAAAGGAATTATATAAGCGTTATGAAGATGTAAGTCCTCCTTATGAGGTGAAGGGAATGTGTTGTTTATCGAAATGTCGAGTCAAAGTGCTAGAGATCTCAGGCTATGGAGGAAGTTCTAGAGAGGTGAAACAAATGAGGCATTTCTTGGGAAAACTGAAATATCTTGAAACTGTGAAAATTGGTGTTGAAGAAGAAGACAATAACAACAATGGTGAGAACTTGCGTGCCAATATCATGACTCTTGATAGATTTTCATCAAAGTGCAATATCCAATTCATCTAAATTCTCTCTTGCTCTGTCTCTCTCACTCCCGCTGTTGTTTTTGTAGCTTAGACTTGTGGAGGAGACTTAAAAGTTAAAAACATGGGTTGTTGTTAATTATAAATATTGTTGCGTAATGTTTTGTTTTGGCATTTCTAAGTTGTCAAACTAATCTCTCATGTATCAGCGAACTGAATATGGTAACTTTCAAAATATTATAAATTATTTGGATCTTAACCTTCCAGTTATTGTTATTGTATCTACATGTACCTTATAAACCATATTAAAGTTTATAAATTTTTTATATTTGGATAGGGGTATTTTTAAAAAAGAGATACACCAAAAAAAATATTTTTCTTCATTAAAATTGGTCAGCAAATACCAAATTCCAGGTCTCCAGTGTGGTCTTTATTACTAAATGAGATACAATATGATAAATTTATTTTGCAAAAGATCAAAACAACCAAGTCCTTACTGAAAATTAACAAATAAATATCAATACTCTTACAAAGGGTCCGATTGGTAGCCGCAGATTTGGTGGTACGGGACAAGCGATTTGATAGTGCGGTACAGTTTAACTGCGGTATGGGCGGGACAAATGTATTTGCGGGACAACTGCGGTTGATGCATAATAAGTGATGCAGAATAATATTTGATTGGTGAAAAGATATTTGCGGTGTGGATTTAATATTAGGTTATTAATAATTAATATACTTTATTTTTTTGTATTAATAAAGAAAGATTTTTATACATTTACAAAATAAGTAAAGGAAAATTTGCTCAAAATAAACAGTAAAGAACAAAAGATTCTAATTTCTATATAAGTAATGTAATATTTAAAATCAAATTTCTTATAAATTTTTTTTGATAAAACATAACTAAATTAAATAATTACAGATTTAAATTCATAACTTTTGATGTAATAATAAAAAGTTTGATAAAAACAAATAAACTATAATATATTATATTCAAAATGATAATGACTACTTAAATGTAAAAAAGATAAAAATGTGAGTTTTATCTCTTTTTGTATATGTGAGTTTTTGAAAAGATAAATAGTTGTATATTTATAAACTATAAGCCTTATATAATATTTGGTTTTTAAATATTTATTGCTAAAAATGATAATTGTTTGAATAAATTAGTAAAAATATAAATAATTAATATGATTGTAAATTATTATATGTTTTTTGTTAACAAAACAAAATTTTAACCTTAAATATCCAAAATTGTTTAAACTAAAATTTTAATAACTTTTTATGTGTACTTTTTTGTATGAATATCTAAAAATATGATTTTGTAATTTATTAGCATTTTTAATATAGACATATATAGTTACTTTAGTATTTTAACAATATTCAATTGTTACAATATATATTAACAATATTCAATTGTTACCATATAGCAAAAACTAATTTATTCATACTTTGTAAAGCTACAACTCGGCAAGGGACAAGCGCCTAAACGGCACTTTCTACGAAGGAGGGACAACAGAAGCTGATGTTGAGAAGGTTGTCTCCTACATAGTGCCAACATAAGCTGATGTTGAGAATTTTATCTTTTTTTTTTTAGAATTGAATCATGTTGTTTAAATAAATTGTGTTGTTCCATGTTGTAAGCTGAGTTATTAATTGTTCCTTAATTATTATATTTGTTCTGAACGGGAGCTTCTTCCATTTATCAACCTATTTGTCTATTTGTGCATGTCTTGCTTTTAGTTTTATCACCATTTTTGACTCTACGGACAATTGCTAGGCTATATATACAATAAATTTAACAACTTTTTAATCTTTTTGAGCTTTTCATTGCTTGTGAGAAGAAGCACAAAAAGTTTCAAATGATTGTTAACACATTGATAGTGAGAAAAAAGTGTGATTAGAGTTTTTTCACACAAAATTTTGAGCTTTATAATTGAATACGACTGTGAAACTATTATGTGAACATATCGTACAACCTAGTAACCTAAGACATATGTATATTTATTTCTCGTAAAAATGAGTATGCAAGTAGAGTAAATTTATTTAGGGTATCAAAACTTACACTTCAAACTTATCTTTAAATATATGACATAATACGAACAATTTATAACTGTGTTAAAATATTATTTAAAATATCAAAATTTCTATAGTGTTCTCTTTCACAAGAATATTAATTAAGCACGACAAAAGAAGAAAACGAGATAATTTTATATTATACCACCACATTAATTTTTGAAATTGTATTTCAGTAATTATTTGAATAATAATTTTTTCTTAATTAATTATATCCTTAAAAAACAATAATGAAATCATAGAAAATTAACTCAATTATTCTTATCTTATGATATTTTTCGTAACTATTTGACCATATATTTTTAATTAACTATTTTTTATTACATTAATCAGACAAAACTAGTTTAGCCATATTTCATTAATTTTTTCTTATTTAAATATATAGTTACTTTAGCAAAAGTATTTTAACAATATTCAATTGTTACCATATATACTGTTATTTCATCATATTCCACGAGAAATCACTACAAAAATTCACATTCCGTGTTCTCTTTATAAATTTATCGTACATTTCACCACTTTACACACACAAAAAAAAAAAAAAAATTTTAAGTCAAAAGTTTTTTTAATTTCCGATTAAAAAGAAGCAGAAGCATACACGGCTAAAGCCCATGACGGCCACAAGGCCCAACAAAAAATTACAAGGGCAAAGCTCAAGAAGGGCATTAAAGTAAAAAGTTCAAAACCGAAGAGAATCCAAATTCCAATTTCGAACTCAAACCAAACAAACAGGTTTTGGGATTTTAGCTATCTCTCCGGTAACGATTTCTACAGAAGTCAAAGCCTCTGACATGGTTGAAACCTCAATTTCGGAAGCTTCGGCCACACTTCTCTCTCGAAAGAGACAAGCTTCTTCAGTACCTTCCTCTGATGCAGCGAAGAAACGCTCAATTACGCTATTGGATCTGGAGATTCTCGATTGTCCCATCTGCTATGAAGCACTAGCGACTCCTATCTTCCAGGTTTCGTCTTTTTACATTGAACCCAATCGAATTAGGTTTTGTATTCATGGAATTAGAATTGTGGGTATGTCTAAAGTTTACAGCTTTAATTAAAACTCGTTGGTTTTTGAAATTTGCAGTGTGACAATGGACATATAGCTTTTGGTCTTGTCATTACAGCTTTTGTTGGTTTTTTGAATTTGCAGTGTGACAATGGACATATAGCTTGCTCTGTTTGTTGTCCAAAACTGAGAAACAAATGCTCTATATGTGCTTTACCTATTGGACATAGTCGTTGCAGAGCGATGGAAACTGTTCTTGAATCGATCTTGATTCCGTGTACTAATGCTAACTTTGGATGCACTAAGACTGTATCTTATGGAGACAAATCGACTCATGAAAAGGAATGTGTTTTCTCTCAATGCTCATGTCCTGCATTGGGTTGCGATCATACTTGTTCGTACGATGATCTCTTCCTTCATTATATTATGACCCATATGGACAAGGAAGTTGAAATGTACACGCCTGTTAAGTTTAGTTGTGACATTTCCTTTGCTGTACTGCTGAGGATTAGTGATAAGGTTAGAGTTTTTAGGGAGTTTGAGGAGGGTTTGTTGTTTGTTGTGCAGTGTTTTAAGGAGCCTTGTGGTGTGTTTGTGACTGTAAGTTGTATTGCTCCCTTTGCGCCGAAAGTAGGAGAATTCTCGTATCATCTCTCTTACGCTGTTGATGGATACAGTATGACTTTTAAGTCACCAGAGGTGAAGAGAGTTCTTGAAGTGAGTTTTGAAATTCCTCGAGAGAATTTCTTGTTGATACCTAACAGTTTGTTGCGCGGGGGAACGTTGGATATGAAGGTTTGCATCAAGAAGTTGAATCAGCAAGTAAGAAGGTTGGCTTTGGGGTGATAGAGAGTCTTCTTGTCTAAGTATTAAGCTTCTTCAATTTATCGATGTTGCATCTTTGTGTTATTAAAGTTAATTAGAATTCTGATTTATCCTCATATCTATGTGTTGGGTGTTTTAGTTTGAAATAATTAGAATGATAATGAAAAATATTACTATAAAGTAGATGCAAATGGCAATGCAAAGTTATTGAAAGAAAACAAGATCAAACAAAAAAAAAAGGTTAGAGCTGATAATGAAACATCAATATATTAAAGAAGCTATATAGAAACTTTAGTCGATACAAGACCAAGCCAAAATAGCTCTGCTAATGAGCCTACAAAGTACAAAATCAACTTGTTAAAATACTAAAAATGATAATTAAAAATATTATAACGTAGATGCAAATGACAATGCAAAGTTAGTGAAAGAAAACAAGATCAAACAAAAAAAAAGGTTAGAACTGATAATGAAACATCAATATATTAAAGAAGCTATATAGAAACTTCAGTAGATAAGGAAAACAAAATGATACAAGACCTTGTTATGAGCCTACAAAAGTAAATCAACTTGTTAAACTTTAGCCGTACAGAAACTTATAATTTGAGTTCATCTGGTTTAAACTCAGACATTAACGACCATAACATGGAAACAGATTTGAGTTTTCACACAAAATATGGAAACGTCATGTCCAACATTTCCATATCATCTCCCCAACCTTCTTACGCTAGCTTCAGCTCCTCGATGCGAAACTTCATGTCCAACATTTCACCACGCAAGAAACTATTAGGGATCAACATGAAATTCTCTCGAGGGGTTTCACGACTCACTTCAAGAACCCTCTTCACCTCTGGTGATTTAAAAGTCATACTGTAACCATCCACAGTGTAGGAGAGATGACATGAGAACTTTCCTATTTCTGGAGCAGGTGGTGCAATGCAGCTTATAGTCACATACACACCGTAGGGCTCCTTGAAACACTGCACTGCAAACAATAGTGACTTCGAAGATTCCTTTATAATTATTACCTTATTGCATATTTCCATCTTGAAACTGAAACTAGTGTCAGATTTCATACGAGGAATGATGTATCTAGTCGGGTGGGATTGGGAAGATAATCTATAGTGAGAAAAGAGATCTTTGTATGAGCCATTATAATTGCAGTCTTGGATAGGGCAGGAGCAAGGTGAGAAGACGCATTCTTTCTCATGAGTTGATTCTTTCCCATAAGAGAGATTCTTGGTGCAACCGAACGTGGCTTTTGTTCATGGGATCAAGATCGATTCAAGAACACTCTCCATTGCTCTGGAACGACTGTGGCCAATAGGCAACGTACATGCAGGACATTTATTGCTCAGTTTAGGATAGCAAGAAGAGCAAGACAAATGTCCATTATCACACTGAAATGCAATAACCAAAGCAAGAAAATGTAAATCAATATTCAAGAAACGCACTTGACTTGATTTACAAAAACTGACATCTTGGAAAGGCTAATAAGCTAAATAAAGTCACAACATATTTGGAAAGTCGAAACGTTACCTGGAAGATAGGAATTGTGAGTGGCTCAGAGCAATTAGGACAATCGAAAACATCAAAATCCAACATGGCCGGACGTGTTTTATCCTCAGTTCGTTGCTTCTTTTGCAAGTGAGTGTTGCTCGAACCATTAACATTGCTTGAGGCACCCTCCATATCGACAAGCTTAACTCAAGACTAAGAATGGAAGTGAGACAGTCTACTTACACACATAAATAGGAGCGAGAGAATCAATTTTTTTGAGACAAGAAATATAAAAGAAAAGAAAGAAGTAAAAGCTAAAATCACTTTTGTCTTCTTTTAAGTTTCGATTTCCGAAGTCTTTGAAGTAAAAAGCTGCATGCAAACATTATGACTTGGACAGAATTCGAAGAGTTTGATGCAACGAAACAAGGTTAACTACACGTTAATGACTTTTACGTTCTTTCATTGATTTGCAACGTGTTCTCATGTAATAACCTTTTTGTAATATTTTCGGGAATGTTGCAAAATGCAAAATTATCAAACAAAAAGGTTATTTTTGTTAACAAATTTTTGGATATAATGTTCATTTTGGCTTAGTGAATGAAAAATGATTTTTAAAAGCTAAATTCACGAAAAGCTCATGTTTTTAATAACCACATAGAAAGTTCGTGATTTAAATGGCTAAAATTTGAATGTTCATGATTTAAATGACATTTTTCCCAATATTTTTAAGAGAATGTTGGAGGTTTAGTACATTTTAAAACTTAATATGATTTATAACACATTTACTATTTATAATTAGAGAATGTATTACTTTGTCTATTATGTTTTTAAATTATACTAAAATGCATATTATCCATAATTTTAATTATCATTTAAATATAATATATGAAGCTAAATCAGAATTTCAATTAAGCTTTAATAACTCAACGAAGTTTTACGAAGAGGTGTGAATCCTTTCACATCTGTCTTCGTAAGCTCAGACCATCTTTAATGCATATCTTTATTTTTTCTCTCTAAAATAAATAACTCTAAAATAGAACGTTGTTTTGCTCTAATGTATTATTCTATTTTTTTGAGTAAAATAGAGATAGTGTAAAAAATAGAATAGAGAATAGAGTTACACAAGATATAGAGTAAGGTTTGATCAAATGTTACTCTAAAATAGAGTGGGGTTAGAGTCTTGGAGATGCCTCTAACGATCCAAAGCAACCTTAATTGTCTCCATCGTTTTTTGTGTCATAAAATAGCAGAGAGCAATCTTATACAATAACAAAAACATAATAACAAGCAAGTATTAAGCTGATGAACTAAGATCAGAAGTTGCTTTATGCAAGTAACACACTGACTAACTAAGATCAGAATTGTTGCTTTACGGCTTTTAGTTAATTAATATCAGAATTCTAGTTTAGACTGGATTTGTACTTTTGTCATAACAAGGTCTTGTATTATTTTGTTTTCCTTATCTAATTTATGTAGCTTCTTCAATTTATCGATGTTGCATCTTTGTGTTATTAAAGTTTAATTAGAATTCCAATTTAGCCTCACATATATGTGTTGGGTGTTTTAGTTTGAAATACTTAAAATGATAAATAAAAATATATTATAAAATAGATGCAAAGTTGACAATGCAAAGTTATTGAAAGAAAACAAGATCAAATAAAAAAAAGGTTAGACCTGATCAAACAATACCATGTGAATACAATAAGACTATATCACCCTAATTCTTACTCTTGCTTCAGCTCCTTGATGCAAACCTTCATGTCCAACATTTCGCCACGCAAGAAACTGTTTGGGATCAACATGAAATCCTCTCGAGGGGTTTCAAGACTCACTTCAAGAACCCTCTTCACCTCTGGTGATGTAAAAGTCATACTGTATCCATCCACAGTGTAGGAGAGATGATATGAGAACTTTCCTATTTCTGGAGCAGATGGTGCAATGCATCTTATGGTTACATACACACCGTACGGCTCCTTAAAACACTGCACTACAAACACTAGTTTCTTCATAAGTTCCCTTATAATTAATATCTTATTGCTGATTTCCATCCGGAAACTAAAACTAGTGTCACATTTGAGAGGTACGTTGATGTATTCAAGCGGGTGAGAAGATAAATTATAGTGAAAAAAGAGATCTTTGTACGAGCCATTATAATTGCAGCCTGGGACAGGGCAGGAGCATTGAGAGAAGAAACATTCCTTTACATGATTTGATTGTTTCCCATAAGAAAGATTCTTGGTGCAACCAAACGTGGCGTTTGGGCATGAGATCAAGATAGATTCAAGAACACTCTCCATTGCTCTACAACGTATGCGGCCAATAGTCAAAGCACATGAAGGGCACTTGCTTCTCAGTTTGGTACAGCAAGAAGAGCAAGCCAAATGTCCATTATCACACTGATAAAGCAAAACCAACGAAATAAAAAAATCAAATCAATGATCAGAAAACCTAGCAAAACGCAATGTCGACTTAACTTAACTTTTCAACAACTAAACATCAAATGAACAAACAATCTAAAGATCGAACTGAAAACATAAAACAAAGCCAATAAGCTAATTAAAGTCTCGGCCTGAACTCGAAAGTGAGTAACGTAACCTGGAAGATAGGAATAGTAAGTGGCTCAAAGCAAACAGGACAATCGAAAACATCAAAATCCAACATGGCCGGACGTGTTTTATCCTCAGTTCGTTGCTTCTTTTGCAAGTGAGTGTTGCTCGGACCATTAACATTGCTTGAGGCACCCCCCATATCGACAAGCTTAACTCAAAGACGAAAAATGGAAGTGAGACAGTCTACTTACACATATAAATAGGAGAAATATAAAAGATAAGAAAGAAGTAAAAGCTAAAATCACTTTTTGTCTTCTTAAGTTTCGATTTCCGAAGTCTTGGAAATAAAAAGCTGCACGCAAACATCATGACTTGGACAGAATACGAAGAGTTTGATGCGACGAAACAAGGTTAACTACACGTTAATGACACTGATTTGCCACGTATGATCACTCACATAACCTTTTTATTTGATAACTTTGCATTGTCTCTTGCATCTACTTTTATAATATTTTTATAATTATCATTTAAATATAATATATGAACCTAAATCAGAATTTTAATTAAACTTTAATAACTTAAAAGAAGTTTTACGAAGAGGGGTGTGAGTCCTTTCAAACCCGTCTTCGTGCTCATTGGGACGATCGATAGCAATCTTAAATGTCTCCATCGTTTTTTGTGTCACAAAGTACAGAGAGGGATCTTATACAATAACACAAACATAATAACAAAGTCTAGTCTACATATGGTTCACACACATCATGACGTATATGTGTGAAGAAAGAAGTAGCTACTTCACCATGTTTTATATTTTAAAATGGAGCAAAGCAGAGGTTCCATCAAGTCCTTTGGCATTGAAGTGAGCAGTGTATTCTTTAATGGTGGTCTCCCTGTACTTAGGAGGGTTTTCTTCAGACACAATCTCTCTAATGGGTCCGTATAGTGTAGGATTCGGTGTCATGGCCGTGAAGAAGAAACATGCTACAGAGATTCGAGCTTTACTTGCTCTGTTCGCCAACACTCTATGTTCTGAACTAACGAAGTTGTCGTTTGATATAAGCTTCATTAAAACCAAAAATAAAACATTTTAACCAAGGGAAAGATCGCTTAAGCAAATCTTAGCATTATATATGGATACTTGCCTGTAGAAGATCTCCTATGTTGATGATTAGAGCTCCGGGGACATGAGGAACATCGAACCAGTACCCTTCTTGAAGTACCTGAAGGCCTCCGATCTGATCTTGAAGAAGCACGGTAAGAAAAGAAGTGTCTGCGTGTTGACTTGTGCCTAAAGTTAGGTCAGGTTCTGGACACGTTGGGTAGTAATGGCCAAGCATGATCAAACCCTTAGCGCAATCCATGTCATTGAGGTGATTAGGGTTCAAACCTAAAGCTTCTGATAAAAGCGTGAAGAGGAATTTACCCAAACTCATCACTTGCTTTGAATATTCTATCATGACATCCCTGAAACAAGTCAAACATATGAACAGAGAGATCACACTTACGTACACGTGAAGAAATGGAGTCATGAGATTATACCTAAGCATTTCTGGAAGATCTTGTGGATTCGGAGGATCAGGAGCCATGAAACAAGTAACTGTGTCTCTCCAATTAGCTGCTGGAGAAGTGTAGAGATCGAAGTTGCTTGAATAGTGAAACTTTTGTCTCGTTATATCGCGAGAGTAGAGCTCTTTCTTCACTTCTGGAGATTGCTCGTGAAACTCACGAACTCCATCTTTCATCTTTTCAAGAAGATCGAGAGAAACTCCATGGTTGATCACCTGGAAGAAACCCCACTTCCCTGCGGCTTCTTTAATCTTTTCGATCACGTTCTTGCGGTCCATCGAGGTTTCAAAGATCCGTCCACCAATATCGATCGTTGGGATCGTCTTGAGAAGCAAGTCCGAGGGAAGTGGTTTAGGGTTTGCTAGGTTGAGAGATGAGTGATGGAAGATACGTGGAATCTTTGAGATTCCTGAGTCCACGAGTCCTTTCACACCTGTGTTGGTTTCATCGAAAGCCTTAAGCTCACTGGCACGATCGAATGAAGCAACCTCCATCGTTTTTGTTTAGTAGGAAACAGAACAATATGATACAAATCAAGAAAAGGGAAGGAAACTTTTTTATTTTAAGCTCAAAGATAAGACCAGTTGCTACAAGCAAAACCATTGATTCGTAGATAAGGTTGATAGAAAAAACAGCAACTAGGCTAGATAAGTCTTAGTCAACGAGAAGTTTAATGGTTATGCATGGTCTTCTGAAATACATTTTTTTCCTCAACCAAACATTAAAATACAATTGATAAAGAAACAACAAAGCTAGTAAACTGAATTGCAAAAAGATTCAGTTTTTTTTTTTTTTTTTAATGAAAAAAAAACAATAAGTAAATAGAATTAAATTATCAATCATTAAAATATTTAGGGAAATTCTCTTAGATCCCATCTTTTTAGTTTTTTTCTGAAGGGAAAGATTCATTTTAAATACTAAGGGGGGTGTATTGAATTGAGGATTTTATAAGATTTTGAGTTTTTCTACAAATCACCTGTTATTCAAGTAATGATTTTTAACTATCTTCCTTAGTTATTCAATCAGTGATTTGTAAAACCCACATCAAATCCACTGTTATTGGAAAAGTAATAGATTTTTTAAAATAAACTTTTTAAAGAGATTGTAAGAGATTTCGGATTCATTTTTAGTTGAAAATAAAGACACACAAAATCACATCTCTATAGGTGTTATTTTGAGAGATTTGACCCAGTTTTTTTTAAAAAAACTTTTATATAGAATCCGCAGAGAAATATGTATTCTCTCCAACGACTCATGTTTTAGTTTCTTCTTTTATCTCTAGCAACGTTTCAGTTGGCTTTTAATAAATTCAACGTCGACAGATCTCATAATCAAACCAAGGCATCAATGGTCTCAACATCAATTTATCAATCTTTTCATCATTTTCAAGTTACAAATAGATGAGATGAGAAAGCTTATGTCGATGGAGATCTACCATGGAAATTACCGAGGTTGTGCAACACTCAAAAATCTACTTAAGAAATAAGATTGGTTTTCAAACAATTACTGGGTTGGATTTCTGTTTTTGAGCAGATAGAAAAAGTTCCTGAGTTGGGTTTGGCTTTTACTTTCACGTCAAACCAAAGACAATATATAGAAATATTTGTCTCTAATTAAACAAGAACATAGATTAATCAACCACCATAACCTGAAACTCATTCTTTGAGCTTGAAGAAGCATTTGACTCATCACCAATGTGTGTCAGTGTTAGAGATTAGTGGCCAATAGAATAGCAACAATCTCGTTTCAGCTTTTGATTTTTTTGTTTGCTTTATAAATTTCCTAAAATCCCATATTATTCTTTTAAAATCTCACCAAATCACAAACTATTTTTCTTTTTAAAAAAAAGAAAAAATCTAACAATTCCAACAAAATTCCATAAAAACTCACGTAAATCTTTCAAAATCCTAAATTTTCCAAATTCCATAAAATCTTCCAAAATGTTTAATTCAATACACCCCCCTAATTTCTAAAAAAACTTCACACTAAAACTCAAAAACAAGACATTTCCAATGAAACAGTCTAATGAAACAGACTCTTAGAGCAACATTATTGGGGTATCTTAGCCCTCTAAGATACCCCCAATAATGTTGGTCTTAAGAAACCATCTCACTCCTTCTTGTTAACTTGAGGTCCAAGCTTCCTTGGTTCGATTCTTACAACCGAAGAATCCACCTTCGGCGGAGGGCAGAAATTGTTCTTTCCCACTTGGAGGAGGTGGGAGACTCTTGCATAGAGCTGAGTGTTGACAGATAGACAACAGTAGAGATTGTCACCAGGCCGAGCAACGAGCCTCATTGCGAATTCCCTCTGATACATGATCACAGCACATCTAAAGCTTGTTGGATGGAAGAGAAGTTTGAAAGTGAGAGGAGATGATATCTTATAGGGTATGTTAGCCACACATATATCAAAACGAGGCAGCTCGGTCTTAAGCACATCACCTTGAATCACCTTTTTAACAGAAAACCCTAATGTTCCTTGTACGTACCTTTAAGCGGTTAGAGAAAGAGGTTCCTTGAAAACGGCGTTGAAGCTCAAGAACCATACGGGAATGATACAGTAATTCAGTAGCTCATATAAGAGAGAATCGAGCTCGATGGCGATAACTTGTTTACGTACCAGCTTCTAGTAGCTTCTTGGTCAAGTTTCAGGACCGATCTCGAGAATCACATCGGTACTCTTAATCCCGGCTTTTTGAACGATCGAATCCACAAGAAGAGGGTTCTTTAGTATATGCTGACCTTTCGATTTGTGGAAGGATATGTTTCCTTGGTAATGGTTTGACGCCTTTGGCTTCTCCTTCCTTATCTTCCCTCCAGCCATTGTTGCTTGCTCTCACGGTGGCACAAGATGATGGATGGACCAACATTATTGCAAGCTTCTTAAAACTGAAAATGGGGACCTTAGCACACTGTACTAATAAATTGCAAATTGTATCTATCCTAGAACACTGTGCTAAGATCCCCATTTTCAGTTTTAAGAAGCTTGCAATAATGATGCTCTTATCATCATTATAGGGGATTTTATACCTCTTTTTCCTTAAGAAAAGATCTTGTACAAGAAGCATACCATGTTGTTACGAGCTTCACCAAGCTTTTAAGGATAGATACAATTTTCGATGAATAGATGTAACTTTGTAAACGCGACATATATACAGTAAAACCTCTATAAATTAATACTCTATAAATTAATAAACACTATAAATTAATAAATTTTGTTGGTCCCAAGTCGGGCCAGTGTAAAAATTAACCAAATTCGATAAGATAATAAGATAATAAGTTTTTTTGAAATCCCTATGTAAATATGGTCCCAGTAATATCATAAATTAATAATCACTATATATACATATATATATATATATATATATATGATATAAGTAGTTATGTTGAAATATGCTTTTAGTTTTTTCTAAAAATAAATTTCTCCTATACCTCATCTCTATATTATGTTTTTTAACTATAATCTTATAATATATTTCATAACATCATAAAATAACCAAATTTTTTTAAATGTTTTCTATTTATAAATATGCATTGTATTCATTTTTTGTTTGTTTTATAGGATGACAATTGAAGTATTAATCATAAATTTGAATTTATGTATGTACTTTGTATAGAAGTGAATTTATTTATAATATTTTTGATTCATTGTTATTTTTAATATAAATATAGAATTCAATTCTAAACTATAAAATTTATATAATCTAAAAGACTAATTTTATTTTGTAAAATTGTCCTAATTCATCATTTCAAAAACCTTTAAGAGTTAAAATACCACTATAAATTAATAATTATTAATTTACACTATAAAATAATAATTATTAATTTATAGATAAATTAATATCACTATAAATTAATAAAATTATGTGGTCCCAACATTATTAATTTATAGAGGTTTTACTGTATCATTTATCTTAAAAATCACAAATCACAAATCACTTAGGCTAATAAAATTTACGGAGTTTCACAAACTTTTAAGGAAAGATACAATTTTAAATAAATAAATGTAGTTTTTTTGGGGAAATTCTCTTAAATACCAGTAAAATGGGTATTTTTTTTTCAAAAATACTGTTATGAAGTCTATTTTCTAAAAATACCACTAAAATATATTTTTCTGAAAATACCACAAAACTAAAACTTATATTTTTAACATTCAAAACTAATTTCTAAATCGTAAAAACTAAACAAAAAACTAGAACCTATATGTAAATATACAATTTTAAATAAATAGATGTAGTTTATTTTTCAAAAATACCACTAAAATACATTTTTCTGAAAATACCACAAAACTAATACTTATATTTTTAACATTCAAAACTACTTTTTAAATCGTAAACACTAAACACTGCCCCTAAAAACTATAATCTATATGTAAATTATCAACCCAAACATTAAAAAAAGATTCTACATCCTAAAATCCAATTGTTATGTTTATGGTATTTTTGGAAAAATAAATCTTTGTGGTATTTTTAGAAAAAAAAAAATAATGATATTTTTAGAAGAAAAAATTAAATTATGCTATCTTAAGGGAATTTCTCTTTTAAATTCGTAGGTGTAAAGGTCTATGTTTAACAAACACACACCTTTTAGACTTCAAGTGGCTAATCATAACAAAATGTTCGTACGTACAACTTCCCTGTGAGTTCTTTGCGGAATAAACTAAGATTAACACTCGTTTGTAAAGATTAAAGAATATATCAACTTATTTTGTTCTCAATGGGTGTTTTATATATAGCATTTTTAAAATATAACAATGGGTTATGTTAATGTTGATGTAAAAATAGATGGAGAATTCTCTTAAAAACGAAAAACCTCTTGAATACACAAGTCATTGGAATAATTGTATTAAAAAAATAAAATACAATTTCTTATTAATGGTAATATTGTATTTGTATTTTAACTTATATCTATATATCAAAACAATTATACTTACCAATAAATTAATAAGATTATTCTAGTGATACCACGGGGTTATTGGGAGAATGATTTTACTAAACTCTAAAGAATTTGTACTTATCAACAACTTTCAAAAATACTGCACTTATCATAAGGATTTGTAAAATCTATCATATTAAGAATCTACTAAACTCTAAAATTTTTAGTAAACATTTATTGGAATCTACAAAACTCCTTGAGAATTTTAAAATCTCTAAAACTTTTGAAATCCACAAACTCTTTTAGATTTAACCTCCCAATAACCCCCTACCTTTAAAAATATCTTCAAAAATTAATATATAAGGTTGTATAGTATATGCTTTTATTGAAAGCAAAGACTTTTAGAAGAAGAATTGCAAACTTTTAGTATAGAACCTTGAAAATAAGCTTTAAACTCTTTAGAAAAATAAAAAGTGATACTTATTATTGATAATATTTACAGAAATAATATGAAAAAATTGTATTTTGTTTTAAAATATGATGATGTGGCAATGACATCATCAATGATGTGGCAGCCACGTCATCATTGTCATCATTGACGTGGCATCCATGTCAGCAGCCGAGACAATGGATGTATGATTTTGCACGATTTGCAAAGTTCGTGTATGAAATTTGAATTTTTTAAAACATTAGGTATGTATTGGCACATAGACAAATGTTAGGTATAAATTGAACATTCATGTTTATGTTAGGTATGGAATAACCAATTATCCGAAAATCATCATCTAAAACTCTCTTCATCCTTTAGAGTCATCATATGTTTATCTAAAACATATCACAGATATCTAAATGCCTAGTAAATGTCATAATCTAGCACACATCCGATGCCTAGAAGTTTTGCACCAGTCAAATTTTCAGCTTCATTGGAATCTCTAGTTATTTTTTATATTTCTCAGTTAAATCTTTCACTTTATTCTTTTGGAGATCTTTATTTTTATATTCACCTTAATACATTGTTAATAGAATTTAGTATATAATGTACATTTCATTCCATGCATAGAGTATAATTTCTTCTGATAAAAACGTCAAATTCCAATAGGCAAAGGTGATCTTAGAGCCTTATGAATCCATCATCACATGTAGCTATCAAAATGTATGTAAGAGGTGAAATTGTTGTGAAATGCATCAAATATCTAGGTAAGAGTCTAGCAGCGAGGGAATACCTAGAGGGGCATACATCTGTGATATGTTTTTAGATCATTTTGGATAATTGGAGATGCATAACTGTCTAGAGTTTGACCTCTAATGCAAGATTTCCAATCGTTAGCTCTTTCTAAAATTTTGGATAATATATGTTTAAAATTTATAATAATAATTAAAAAAAAAATCATGTACAAAATATGTATTCGAATTAATGTTAATGGTTTTATTTGGTTATAAATATTTTGATTGAAGATCTCATTAACTTGTTTTGCTATTAGTATATGTTTTTTTCAATAGTAAGAGTGTAAGACTGTTAAACCCTTAATGAGATGATAATTTTTGGTTTTTTAGATCAATGGCTTACAATGTGTTTCCAAAAATACCATTATTAGTTTTATTTTCCAAAAATACTACTTAAATGCGTTTTCCAAAATACTAAAAAGCTAAAACTAATTTTTCAACATTCAAAATTAAATTCTAAATTCTAAAAACTAAAAAGTATACCCTAAATATTAATTAGTCATCCCAAACCTAAAATAGATAAATACTACATCTGTAAAAATCAAATTTTTAAGTTTATAATATTTTTAGGAAAACAAAACTTTTGTGAAACTTTTAGAAATATAACAAATTGTGGTATTTTGGAAAAAAAATAAACAAACTGAATGGTTGTATTTGGTGAAATTCTCTTAATATTATTACCATAAATTAGTATTTGAGATCGATATGTAGGCTTGGACAATTAATTTCTTTTGCTAGGTTAGGTTCAGATTCATGTGTTGGTAAATCTATTTTAATAGAATATATACTATAAATTTCAGATAATTATCCTAAAAGTTTTCGTTTTAAATAAAATTAAAAACCCGAAGAAGCTTTGAAGAGAGTAACAGAGACTAGAGTGTGTGTAGTAGCCGGCAAAGCAGACCTATGCAAAAGAAAAATGAAAAAAACATAAATTCTTAAAAAGCTCTGAAATTTTCAACTTTTGCAGTGCCAGTTTCTTAGAAGTGGTCCTCCTCTATACTTAGAGCCAGTGAGAGTTGACCAACACAAACCATCTTCATCACAAGAAACTAATGTGTTGTCCTCTGAGACTTACCTGCTCAAAAAAAAGCTGACAAGATCGAGATTTCTATGCCCACCAGAATCTTTGTCTCTCTCTCCATATTTTTCTATGTATCTATATCTCTCTTACTTGCTTCTCTATTTATACCACCACTACATTTTGTTGTTGTTTAGAGTCCCAAGAACATAAGTAAAGTTCAAGATCAAGTCAAGAAATGCCAAGAAACATCTATGAACCTTTGAAGGTGTCAAAACATTAGTTCTGTTTCAAATGTTTTGTTTTTCACTTTCAACATTGTAACGCGCTTTTGGTTTTTATGTGACAGACATATTTTCTCCAGGTTAACATTAACTGTCAAGGATGTAAGAGGAGAGTGAAGAAAACACTGAGAAAAGTTGAAGGTGAGAAAAAAAACAGAACATAAGAGTTTATCTTTCTTATAGGTTGGTCCAAGTAGTGTTTTTTATGAGTTTGTGTCATGGTTCTTGGGTTTCAGGTGTTTACTCTGTTGATATAGACACAGATCAGCAAGTTGTGATAGTTAGAGGTAACTTAGATCCAGAGGTTTTGGTCAAGAAGTTAAACAGAATAGGGAAACATGCTCAGACCATGTTCTTGACTCCTTACCATCCAGCTGGTCTTAACAATCATGAGAACAGAAGCTTGGGGAACACACAATACAACTTCGGGAGCAGTTACAACAATGTCCCAAGTTATGAAAGGAACAGTCTTAATCAGAATGATGAAGAAGAGATGATGAAGATGATGAACATGAAACCTGTGATGATGAACGATGCAGATTACTTTGAAATGAGCAATTCACCTGAAGATTTCCAAGAGCTATTTGGGGAGATACCGCAAAGACACAACAGCTATGAAGAGGTGAAACCAAATCTGATGAGGGACATGGATCTTGGATATTCTAATGCATACCCTGCAGCAGAAGCAATGAATATGCAGATTGGAGGAAGAGTGAATAATATGATGATGAATGAGAGGGCTTTCCGTGGCCAGATGATGAACGGTCCATCTCTTGTTCCTCAGTCAATGACTCATGAACAACAGTTCAGCTCAAGACCACTTCACTCTATGAATCATGAACAGTTCAGCTCAAGGCCACTTCAGTCTATGTATCATGAACAGTTCAGCTCAAGGCCACTTCATGGCTTTTACTACTGATTGAAGAAGTTAGTAATTGAAGTTTGTTTAACTATATGTGTGTTTTCACTCCTTGGGTTTATTTCAAGCATAGTAGTATAGTTTTTTCTTGGTTCAGTGTTGGTTTTAATGTGGAAGAACAAAGACTGTTACTTCATTAGCTAAAAATCATACAGTTCTCTTGTAAATTCATTATTGCAATCCCTATGGTTATGGCCTATTAGTTTCATTCAGTTCGTTAACGTATTAACACTAACAAATGAAAAATAAGTATCCAAACATAACAGCCAAAAAAACCCATCTGTCTAATTGGTGTTTATAAGAGCTCTTGCACAACTTCTTACTCTGAAGTCTGAACTGTTTTATATGCATATAAAAGAATCGCGCAACATAGTTCTTGTATCCCCAACATTGAGATCTCAACTAATCCCATAATCATCTATGTTTTCCTTATTTTAGATAAATATGTTACATTTTCACCTGCTTCAGCTGTATCTCTCAGCTTTCAGTTCAACCTTTGGGCTGCGGATTTCATCCTGGCTTTGTATTAATCTAATCTCCAAACTGCTTGAGGTGGGATCATACCCCGCCTGTTTGTAATCATCGAGCGTCCTTCGCAGAAGCCCCTACACACAAGCAATACAGAGTTGTTCCAAATAACAATTAGCACAAACATCTAAGGACTTCAGAAACTTATATATGTACAGCAGAGATCCTGAAACGTTGTAAATAACAACAAAATCGTAAGTGAATTTAGTAGCTTTACAAGTTTAGAAGATTACCTGCAACGTTGAAACTGCAAGCTCAGCTGCCTTGTTAAGGTTGTCAGGGTATTTCTACACATTACAATTATTAAACAATAAACGTTAAAGCGTAAAGACAAATCGATAGAGAATATTTTGAGTTCATAAGGAAATCAAGAAGTCTTACATTACTCCAACCAAGTAGAAGAGCAGTCATGAGATCTCCTGTTCCCTGCAAGTGGTGTTACCAAAAGACTTAACTTCAACATTTAGCCTTTAACATGTCAGTACCATTGGGATTAAAAGGTTCTACTTGCCAAGCACTAGCAAACCCACTCAGATTGGTGGTGTACTTCGTCTGAACAAATTTAAGCTACTTTTATGCTAATATTTTATAGCCTGGAAGTTTTGAAGTATATACCGTAAAGTAAGCAGGGATTTTGTGTATTTCAATCTTGAATTGCTCAGGCTTCAGACCCTGAGGTTGAAAAAACTACGATCAGTTTACTCCGAAAAGAACCAGAAAAGCAATTGTACGCCACTTTTTTCCGTTTAAATACAACATACTCAGGCTGCCAAAAGCTATGCTATTCCAAAACCTTACCTTTTCTTTCTGATGGCTTCCAATAAGCAATAGAATGCCTCCTATAATAATGCTAGTGATCACCACCTGCCAAGCATTAAAATCATTTTGAGTTTTTATAGAAACAGTAAAGCTAATCTTCAACAGCTGCACGCTATGCAAAGTAGCTTCTCAACCCTTTAAAAAAGTAGATAATAACCAGGACTAAATATTTGGAAACCCATTTAGGCTTAAGCTCAGTAAAACAAACCTTTGAAGGACCAGCTGCATGAAGAATAGCACAAGCTTCCCTGCCATCTTCCTCAGAGTTTATCCTGTAAAATTTATTTAGGACTGTGATGTTTGGAGCCATAATTGGATAAGATATCAAACATTGGGAATTCCTGATGTTTTGTGCTCGTTCTTTTCACTACTAATATAATTGTCAGTTATCTCAATCAAAGAGCTAAATCTGTCTCTCATGTGAGCATCAACTTCATAGGAGCAAAAGATATGAACTCCAGTGCATGAAGTAATGAAGGGGGCAAACTAGGGATCGACGAAAACCACATCAAACATTCCATTCAAGACATCTCATAGAATAAAAGCATGCAATTTTTCGCTATACCTTAATCCTGTTAATTTCTCTGCCTCAAACTGGTTAGGAGTCAACATAGAAGCCAGGGGAACAACCTAACCACAAAATAATACCATCAGGGGATTTCACATCCACTATTGTTAGGCAATGATTGCAATATTCGGAAAATAAATCTTTGAACTCAGCGAATGAATCGTTTATGCTGCGAAAAGGGTAATTTATAAAGTATGTTATCAACTGATCAAACAGAAAGTACACAATCACTTATTTCTTTTAGTCTCATTTTACCTTTTCACGATAAACATGTACCAATTCTTCAGGCACATACAACTTTCCTTCATCACCCATCACCGGATCACATACTAATAAGAATAGACTTAAATTAGCATAATTTAACCATCTCGGAGGTCCAAAACATGGTCAATAACAGATCAAGCCCTCACTCCAGTTTTTTTGCAACTTATAACAGTACAGAGATGCCTAACTACATCTTTGTTTCAATACTTCCAAGGCATTCAAACACTCAGAAAACTTCAAGGGACTAGATAGAGAAAACAGAAGGCTTTTGCGGGAGTAGCAGTACACTCACCATATGTAAGATTTGGGTTTATAGACCGAAGCTTATTGATAAGCTTCAAGATTGTATCCAGGAACGACACTGATCCAATATATCCTGTATTTTAAAACACACAAAGAGCTAAATATACAATACTGCTGCTTTAAAAATAGAACTTTCCACCAAAAGCATTGTCAAACTCAGAGATTGATCCAACAAAAACAGCAATAGAAGAATAAGAAAGCAACTCTAGAACATAGCTATTGATACAACTGTCAAGAGAAATTCTCATTTTCCAGAGGTTTCAACACCATATAATCAAATAAACAAGAAATTACGTTCCAAGGTCTCAGCCACTTTAACTTAGTAGGAAAGGGAAAGGAAAGCCCCATCCTTTCTAGTATTCTCATAGAACTTTTTTCACTTGACCAATAAAAAGGCATATAGTGTTCAAAGTAAATACCTGTTAATACATGAGTGTAGAACAACAAATTGTTAGCTTCAAGACCTTCAATCAGATCCCACAACTGTTCGCCATTCAAAACCTGTCCTTTGAATGTAGGATACCCTGAGAACAAATAATTCAGTACAGCCAAATCAGTGGTTTTGCAGACACTAATCCTAAAGATACTATAAACAATCGTTTCAAGAACATTAGGCTTTACATTACTGTGACTAAATCTTACCGGTATGATTCGAGAACTGTACCGAGTTAATTGGATCCACATCATACCCCAACAATTGAAGAGGAAAGACAGCTGATTTGTTACCAACATATCCCTAAGAAAGGTATAAGAGTAAATTACATTACATATATGCCAACACAAACTAAAAACACAGCACAACTCAAGCACATGAACGGGTGTTTCATACTTAACACATACATAGTACTCATAGAAACAATAAAACACAAGTTTATCCTTCAATTCAATAAAGTCTAAACCTTTATGAGAATTTATTTAAAAGGGATAAAGTAGAATCTTCAATACTATCAATAAGATATATTCAAAAGCTTACTGATTTATCACAAAATTCAGATTCAGATGCATAAAGCTCTGTTCTTTCTTGTTAAAAACGTAATCAAGGCAACAACAAATCAAAATCAAAAGCTTTCAACAAAGTTTCTAATGATAAGATAAGTAAACAAAACAAACGAAACCATGAAAGAACCTGAACAGTGTGGGATTGGATACTAAGAACACGACCAGTGTCTGAAGGAAGAGCGAGAGACAGAACAGGAGGCGTCGTCATTCTCCAATTTCTCGATCTTTTTACCAAATCATCAATCCAAAAAACAAAAGAAAACACAAATATATATAACCTAAAACACAACTGAATTAGTTTAGATATTGATTCGGGTTAGAGCAAAACCGGAGATTTCGATTAAGGTTGAAATAATGATTGTGAGATCGACGAAGAGAAGAAGTGGTTGCTGTCTTGAGGGAGAATGGCATCAAGTGCTGACCTTTAAAGATTAGCTTATGTTTGAGTTTGACCATAAGACTCACTTGAAAGATCTTACTGTTTTAATAACCGGCTCGAAACCGATTCGGTTTGGTTTCTTACATTTAACCGGACCTGACTAATTGGTTCTAAAACCGGCGGCGGGAGAAATTGATTAAACGAAGTTGCTAATTAGGGTTAGTGTTTTTTGTATGTTAAATAAATTACCAACTTATCAGACGAAAACGTTTTGGTTATCTCATATAACAATTTATATTTATTAATAATCTAAAAAATTGCAAAGTGTTATACCAAACAATTATGTTTATTTGTCGTATTCCTAGCTTTCTTAATGTTCGCATCTGTTATTTTTTCAACAAGAAAATAAAATTTTACTAGCCAAGAAAATAAATTCATAACTTTTCACTCGAAAACGTGATTTAACAATGTTTATTATTTTAAGTTGCCACTTTCCGTACGGATCGACATCTTAGTATTTTTAAAATAATAATAAAATCAGTTTGCTTTTTAAACAAGATCACAATTCAGTTTTCTTTTTAAACCCATCAGACAAGAGACAACATTCTACAAGATCATACGTTACTCTTAACGGTTGGGTATAATTTATAACGTATGAAAAAAAATAACATGATACATATGTATATGAATTGCATGTTTGAATATTGAAAGAAGCTGAGAAAATTTTCCTGTTGTAAACGGTAATAATAAAATTCTGAAATGACTTGTCTTTGAAATTAACTCACAAAATTATTGAAAATTGACTGTTGTAAAACAGATTTTATTACCGTTGCGATGATAAAATAAAAAGGAAATTATTGAAATCTCTTAAAATATGATTAAAATCTGACCGTTGTAAAATTAGTATCAATTTCGTTTTTCCTTTTTAACTTCCTAATCCTTAATTTCTTCTTCATTCACTTCATCTTTGAGATAATTCAAAACTCTCTCTTCTTCTTCTTCTTCTTCTTGTAAACCCTAAACCCAAAAGTAAATCCATAAATTTTGTTCAAGATCCTACTAATGATGCAGTTAGTTCGGTTCTCAGTTCTCTTCTCGAAACGGTAATGATCCGTAACGGTAAGATTCGGAAACGTATTTGTAATATTTTTTTTTTTCTGTCTTCTTGATTTGTATTTGAGATTAGGAATGATTTAATTAGAGATGATGATGTTTAGTAGTGATCTTAGAGAATGAATGGTTACCTTATAGATATGTTGTGGATGCTGAAACTTGAGATAAGTGTAGAAAGTGGTTTCGATGCACACAGGACAACCTCGTATATATATAGTTGTAGCCATGTTTGTGTCTTGTCGTGTTTGCTGAAAAAGTTGATTAATTACAGCGTTCGTTTCGATGACCCTAGAACCGTGCTTAAGACTTAAGTAAACCATTGTCTCTCTTCTAGCTTCTCTTCTTTACAATCTTATGTGCTTGTGTCTCATCATGTGTTACATTATATGACCAGGTACTTCACTGATGGTTTGCTCCTCAAAGTGTTGATTCTTTGAGTCCATAGCCTTGCGACCCAAGAATCCTTGTTGAGTCCATAGCCTTGCGACCCAAGAATCCGTGTTGAGTCAAGTGCTGCTCACCAGAGAAGAGTTTTTACAGGCTTTATACAGAGAATGGTTCCAGTAAAAATTGGGTATTGAAGACCTGTGGTGGTGCACTTCGATTTTATGGATCTCCCTGCAGACAGAAACGCTTGATGCAGAGTCATAGAAGTTTTGAATTACTTGGGAGCACTGGATGATGAAGGTAATTTGACAAATACATGTGAAGTAATGAGTGAGTTCCCCTTGGATCCATGCTTTTAGATACACCCTTTACTTGGTTCAATGGCTCAAAGGAGAGATTCTCTCGGTTTCAGCCATGCTTTTAGATACACCCTTTACTTGGTTCAATGGCTCAAAGGAGAGATTCTCTCGGTTTCAGCCATGCTTTTAGATACACCCTTTACTTGGTTTCAGGTACACCCTTACTTTCGTTTTTTATATATTCTTGCTAGCTTTGGTTAGGTATGTAGTTAAGTTGAAGGCTTAAACTTGTTGGATGTGATCAAGTCTTCATGTTATTTTATTATCTTAGGAGAGTCATATATTATATAGTTAAGTAACTGGTTTATGTATAATCTATTCGTATCACATACCAAAGAGATACTAGTAGAATTGTTAACTATAAAAAAGTTACACGTGTCTTTACAATGGGGTGTCTTCTAGAGACGTGTCTCTTAGTCAAAGTGTGTCATGCAAACCTATAAATACAGTTTATGTATCTCATAAAAGTGTTTGGTTTTCATTTATATTCAAGAGTATATGTTGAGTGTCTAACAAGAAAAGAGAGAGACATAAAACAGAGTAAGAATCTGTGTTGAGAGTTCAAAGTTCTACAAAACTTGAATAACAATTTCCATTCTGTAACTAGTCTTATGTGCATTAGAGCTCATCTTTTTCTTCCATATGTATGATTACATCATTTAGAATATTAAGTATTAGAGTTAGGGGTTATCATCAGCAGTCTTTAGTCTGGGTTTTGCATATCCTAAGTAAGTGGCTGATGCAGATACATAGTAGTTTCAGTTACTTATTTATTTTCTCTCATGAAGCAAATGGTATCAGTCTCTCATCACCTCTATGCATCTGCTGATGCCTCTTCCATGGACCTCTTCTGTTATAAAAAGCCAATTCTTTAATTATCTGCTTTATTCAGCAAGAGAGGCTCAAAAAGCAGCAGATGAAGCTAAATCTAGGTTTGGGCACATTGATGGAGATCACCTAACATTGTTGAGTGTCTAACACACTTTTAAACAAAACAGTAAGTGGTTATCCCCTTTCTCTTCCTCTTTTTGTTTATAGATGCTTTAGACCATTAAATTTAACTGTAATTGGTACTATGAAAAGTTCATTTCATGTTCTTGTGTTTCTTTGGTTTTCTATCTTGAGGTATTATAAGTGTAGGTTCGCAAGAGTCGTCATCTTTTAATTTGATTTGGAAAATTATAAATTTGTGTGGTATCATGAAATAAAAGAGGACATCTCTTATGTGTAACAAACAGGTAGCTGCTCCCTCTCGTTTGTGGTTTCAGAATTTCAGAACAACCACCAAAGCGTCTCAGGATGCTCAAGACATCACAGCCTTACATGTATACTATACTTTATTTTATTTTTTTTTGATAATTAAGAATATGATTTGAAAATATACAAAAGTAAAAGAGATTTTATATTTTTTGACTTTTGATTTTTATCATTTAAAACTAAATATCAAAGTTTTTACCAAATAATTTTCATGTAAATAGTTTTAAATTTTAATTTAACCAAAATGTTTATGTGTCAAATTTAAATACGTTTAAAATAAACTGGACCTAACATACCGTCCCTTTGTGATTCGTCAGTTTGGTATAAAAATTCAACATGTTTTCACTTATTGTAAATTTAATGTTTAGAAGCTTCAAAGTTTGTTTTTAACTTTTTTTATAAATATTATTTTAAGTAAATTGTTTTAATTGTTAACTAAAAAGATATTATTATATAAAATGTTTCAAAAAGCTAAATGTTAAATTTTGATACATTGAAAACAAACAAGTTAGAGTGAGATAATTTTATTTGATAAGATGTTGCGTTTTTTTTTATTTATTTGGGATTTTGCAAGACCAATTTTCAAAGTGTTTGTTATATTCTAATGCGTGAGATTCACACAAGGCCATCATAACTTAATTATTAGAAATATAATGTAATAATGATCAATGTTGCATAAATTGTTGTTAAGAAATTATCCAAAAGTTCACAAAGAATATAAAAACTAAAATTCCAAGAATTATCTAATATATTTGTCTTAATATTAACTCTTACCAAACTATTTAGAGTTGCAATATTGGTTTTAGTTCTAACCATGTTTTCTTGAATTGATCTCACTATCCAGTTTTCTTCATGTATGTTGTTGGGTAAACTTCAACTATTAATGGTTAACCTGATTTTAGTTTGATTTTAGTTCAATTCTAGTTCAGTTGTTTTTTTTTTTTTTGGATCTAAAAATAATGGTATAAGTAAACATACATTACTTTTGCGTATTACTTACTCAAAGTAATGTAAGGCTTATCATTTACCTCTAGCATCTAGCCAAATGTTTTTTTAATATATAAAGTGTACTGTCTAACCAATCATTACCAAATAAAAGAGTGTCACATGTAATTTGGGTATTCCATAATCTTGTATAAGGTATTTTTGTTTCTCCCCTAATCATCTTTGTATTGCTTTGGAAATATATTTCATTTTAATTAGCATCTCCGTAATTGGTTGGAATTGTAAATACCTCTACTGTCAGCATGTCTAGCTTCCACCTCAGCAACAATGAAATAATTAAATTATTCAAATTTCACATGACCTACACCTTGTCCAAATTCCACATGACCAGGGAGGGTTACTGGCCAATCAACTAAATCATCAGGGTATTTAGGAGCCCATACAATGTGATCTAAACTATTAACAACGACATTTCCAGATGCCAATCCTACATTTTCAAGAAGCGGTGCAGCTCTCATACGGCTCAAAACAGTATTTTGGTGACCTGAAAGATGCCAAAGTGTGATTCTTACAACTTTCTCCTTTGGATATGCATTGATTCCGGTTTTGAGTGAAGAAGGGATGTACATGAGAATGGGGCGAACTCTCCCAAGGTCTACTAATTCACACATCAACTAGCCGTAGCCAAAATCAGACGTGAGGACGATCAGCACTCTTTGCCGGCATCGAGCGGACCACTTTTTTTGTTTGATTTCTTTATCCGCAACCCCTTCAGGTTCTCCCATATTTTTTGTTTCAGTTGTGTATAAAGATTAATATCACCATTTTCATATTGTCAACATGTACTTGAACACAATAAAACAAGATCGATGAGACTTGAAACTTTTTTCTCCGTTAATGATGTATTTACTGTGACCATTAGCTGAATATATCCGATCTTTCCATACATTTATCATGCATCACATATTCCTCCGCCATATAAACGCTATGTAATAAAGTGATAAATTCAAATTTGCAAGTATTTTTCTTTTCAAAGTTAATAATATAGTATATTATTCATGAAGATTAAAATTTAGAAATGCAATATAACTTTCAAATTTCAAATTTAGATTAATAACAACAATTTATCAACTAAATCATTTAGAAAATTTAGAGATTCATTGAAAGAAAATAAATTACCAATGATTTAGATCTGTGAAAATTTGCTTGGAACAAACAAATAATTAGTCTCTATCAAAAACATCTTTATATAGTTTTAACATTAACTACAACAATTGATGATGTTATCAACCACAAAAATTAGTTTTCATTACTTCTAATATATTGATACTAATATATAAATTTACATAAATTTAAATAAATAATATATTAAATTAAAATTTGTTCTTCTTATAAAAAAATACTCAATAATTAGCGTCGTTACAAAATAAAATAATTGAAAAGTCTGAAATATACATTAGTGAAATCATTTAATAAAAGCTTACCATCCGTTGTAAATTAATGTTACTATCTACACATTCCATGTACATCCTACATCAACTCAATTGCAAAAGTAAAATAGTACTTTATATTACATATATAATATATTTATAGTGTCAAAATTGATTGTTATGTTAAAGCTAATATGGAACATGTATATCTTAACAAAATTTCTTATCTTGAAATTAAGCTAGTAATTTGCTCTCATATTAATTAGGAAGCATTTGTTGTAAAAGTTGATGTAAATGTTTACTTTGTTAATTTACATCTAACACCAAACCACCTACAAAAAGAGGTTCGATATATATAATTATTAATAATTAATCTGTTTTTTTTTTTAAATTATTGTGGAAGAAAATTAACAAACTATTAGTATATTTAATTAATCTAATAATCAACCTGTACAACTAAACAAGCAAATACTAGAACAAACAAGTTATTTATTTACTTTTAAAATGTTCGTTTATCTACAACTATTAGTAATATTTATTATTACTAGTTAAATCGTTATTATTTCAATGTTATATGGAATAACTAATTGTAACTGACAAGTGTTTACGTAAGTAAAGCATATTAACATCAAATAGGAAATTGACGCAAATATTTTCTTGCATAAATCATGTAAATATATATATAAATAAGTGATACATAACATTATTTTGAATAGTATACCGTGTTTCAACTACTTTATCCATCTCAACTTGCGTTGACCATTTTGTACGAGTTTAGTCATGTAAAACATTACTAAAATTTAAATCGTTATTACTTCACTGATTCCAAATATGGTCCAACATTAAATCTTAAAACCTAAATTTATTTGTTTTGTATGAAAATGATCATAAGAGCTCAGACCACTAAAAGTAAAGTTAAGATTGATTCACATCAAGCCAAAAAAACATCAAGACTAAATCAGAAATTTATTTGCGGTAATATATAATCATTTCCTTAGTTGACCACACACAGTTTTAGTCGCTCCATCAAAATAGAGATTAAAAATTTTTCGGTCAAAATGGTAATAAAATTTACATAATATTTCAAATATTTAAATTCATTATCGGTTAACCGTATATTTAAATCTTTTAAATAAATTATATTATAACTGTATACAATGAAAAGGCACATCAAATGTTTGGATAAATTTTCACCTTGTTAAAAGTAACACAACAAGTTGAACTTGTAAGTAATCAAAACATTTCATACTAAATTATTTTATTCTTATTTACATGTGTATTTGATGTTGAGTTTCTCCGTTTCAATCCAATACCCAGATTTAACTAATTCACTATAACTAATTCACTATAATTATTTTTTTCTCGCCTATTGAGAAATTATTTTTGTAGTGTAAATTGTAGTAATTTTTCTTTTGAATTAATATAACCCTCAGTTGAAAATATTTGATGTTCCATACATGTCTCATGTATCACGTATTACATATTAAGCGTTAGACGGTATTTAGGCGGAAACCCATTCATTGTCTAGCGTCTAGAACGCTTAATCGAGGCCTAGATGAGTTTAGGCGGTTTAGGCGTTTACAAGATAAAACAATATCTATATGATATTATAAACAAAAACTATGTAAATTATATGATAGAGAAATAAAAATAATAAAACCATAAACAAATATGAGAAAGAAACATTTCTTTAATTTTTATCAACAATATATGAACAGTTATAATTATATATATAGACGTAAAACTTAAAATTTTAAATATATTTAGTTAAAAATTATAAAAATATTATTAATGTAATTTTAGGCGGTCGTTTAGGTGTTGGCTGAGGGCTTAGCGCCTAAGAGGGGCTTAGGCGACCGCCTAGACTGCTTTTTAGAATACATTGCTATATATAATAATATGAAAAAATCAAATTAAATAGTATTTTTCCCAAAGATAATAATATATATATTTTAAGAATAAAATTTAGACATTTAATATAACTTTTAAAAATTAATAATAACAATTTTCCAACTGAATGATTAAGAAATTGATTGAAAGAAAATAAACTACTAATGATTTAGAGCTGTGAAAATTTGTCTACAACAAACAAATAATTCGTTTACATAAAAAAAAAATAAGAAACTTTAAATATGTATGTAAAATTAGAAAAATATTATTTAGAATTGGAATAGTACAAAACACATATTTTAACATCAACTACAACACTTGATGATGCTATTACTAACAACAATTAGTTTTCATCACTTTTAATATAAAATTTACATAAATTAAATAAATGATGTATTTACTCATTCTTCTAATATCTATAAAAAAACAAAATACATCATATTTAGCATCATTACAAAAGAACTTAATTGAAAAACAATACAAAATTTACATTAGTGAAACTGATGAAACTAATGTACACTTGTACACCTTCAACGTACATCCTACATCAACTCAACAACAAAAGACTTCGTATTATATTTATAGTGTTAAAAAGTTATTGTTGTATATATTAAAACTAATATCGAACATGTATAACTTAACAAGCAGTTATTATCTTGAAATAAATTAAATTTAGTACTAGTTTGCTTTCATATTAATTAGGTAGCATCAGTTGTAAAAATCTGATGTAACTAATTTACTTTGTTAATTTACTAACAACGAATCACCTAACAAAAGATAAATTCAAGTACTTTTTATATAGTTAATATTTTTTTTTAATATAAGTTTGGTTGACAAAAAAAAATATATGTTGTTTTATTATTGCGTAAAATAATTTAACAAACTACTCTTATAATTAATCTAATAATCAACGTGTATGACTAAATAAGCAAATATTATACAAAAAGTTTATTTATTTAATTTTTATGTCATTAATTAAAATTATATAATTTTTTCTTACTTTATTTACAACTAAAAGAAATAATTATATCACTTATTATAATTGTTACAATTATCAACGCTATTTAGATTAACTTTTGCTAAATTAACATTGTCGATCACAACTAAAAGCATATTAACATTGAATACGAAAGGGAAACTACAACAGATGTACCTAAATAAAAAATAAATTTAATCCATACTCCCCATAAATTTTTATTTAGCTCATAATTTTCCTGACGATTCTCTTCCTATAGCTACTTCAATTGAGTACTCTATTGACTCTATAACTTAGCAAAGACAAAATATCACATTTTTCTCTCTCTCTTTTTCTCTTTTCTCTCGCTTTCTATCTTCTTCTCTCCTATCTTCTTTCTCTCTTCTTCTCTCCTATCTTCAGTCTGAGTATTGCAAAATGGAGCCATGGTCTCCTCCTCTTATCTTGTGTATGATCTTCATAGGTGAAATCAAGTATTTCGACGGAGGTTTGAAGTAGCTATGATCTCTTCTCCGGTAGTGTTGGGTGTGGAAAGGTGTTGATTGAGGCGTCATGGAGGTCAGAGTCTCATGGTGTCTTGATCTTTCTCCGTTGTGGTTATGTAGTTGCTTGAAGATTGGGGCAAGATCAGCTGGAGATTATAGAGCAAGGTTCAATTTATCGAATATTGAATAAGTTAGCATATGAACTTATCATGCTAATATAAATATATTTGTTAACAACTATCTTACCATGTACATACGATATTATTTAGATTTTTAATATGTTATCCTGGTCAGAAATAAAACTTTGGCTACTTCATTCGGAGACATGTGGATAGGAGAAAATCGTTAATTGATCGAATATTGAATAAGTTAGCAAGCTAAAATTCAATTTATCAGATATTGAATAAATTAACATGCTAAATTTATAATTTATCAAATATTAAATAACTTAGCATACTAACTTAGTATGCTAATATAAATATTATCCGTATAATAACTATCTTATCATGTGCATACAAATACTATTCATATATTTTAAATATCTTGGTACATAATATAAAAATTATCTATGTGTAATCCATGCCAGTTGTGTATACAAAACTGACAGAAGAAGATATTATAGGATACGACTAAGGCTAGTGAAATTTCAAAATCTAGTATTAAGTTTGTATAAGGCCAGTTTCATAACTTCAACCAAGAAGAGTAGTAATATTTAATTTTTTGGTTATCGAGCATGGATTCTTAATTTTTCGGTTATTATAGCATGGATTTTTAAAACACCCAATACGAAATTGACGAAAATATATTGAGATAAGTGACACATAGCATTCTTTTCTTTTCCACTTACTTGTGTGCCACTTTTGTGAGACTTCAGCCATCTTAAACGTTGCTAAGACTCAGCAGTATCAATCACATAAGTATGGAGTTCCACAAAAGGAATACGTTAATTATGCTGACACAACAATTCATGTACAATACCATCAATGATTTTTTGTCCGCCATATCATTTATCAATATAACACTAGCCTTTCATGTTACACCAGCAAAAAGTGGCCATTAGATTAAAGTTATTTAAATTATATCAAATCTTGAAATTGAGAAGGTAATGGCCAAAATTATAACGATTTTAGATGACATCTTATAAAAATAAATAAATCTAATTATATTTCTCCTTACAACAAAATATTTGAAACCATATAAGATTTATGTGAAAAAACATAAGTAAATCAATTTCTATCTCGCTCTTGAAGACTCTGATTCTTTCAGATAATGGTGTTTGCGAGTTGTTTATGATAATGAAATTTGTTGTATTATATAATAGCTTATACAACAAAGTTATTATATATATTTTGTATAATTTGTATAATTTGACAACAAAACTCCCATCCTCCAAGTTTGTTGGCATTGAAATAAGATCAGTTTACTTTCACAATAGTTACAAACTTTTTTTTTTTTTTTGTCTTCCACAATAGTTACAAACTATAGAAACTAAAATATATAGATTTTTATAAAATACGTTTAACATTATTACCAACCATGTTTTTAGAATAATATATTTCAGTTTGAGGAAAAACTCTTCTATGAAAGCAGAACATGATGTAAATAGTGTTATTTTGACACATTTCACAAAAATTAGAAAAACATTAAATTATACATATATATCCCTATCTAATAAGTTTTTAATTCTATAACTAATTTTAGATTAAAGAAAAATTTAGTAAATTTTGTGTTAAAAATGTATTGAAAATTCAGAATGACACTTTTTATGAAACAAAATTAAAACTCTACGATGACATTCTTAGTGAAATAGAGGGAATAGTTAGGATGAGAGTTTCAAACCATTGTCTCGTTCACGTGTTGCACCCTCAACGTCAATGAGGATGGACACCAATCTTAAAGAAACATTTAATGGATAATTCAACAAGTTAATGAAGAGTATGTTGAGATAAATGTAGCTTTAAAATACTACATGGAAGATGTCTAACTTGAAAAATTTCAAACTTTTTCTTGAAACCGATAGTTAGACAACATAGGATACACGAGCTATGGTCCAACAATAAAACTTAGGATACACGAGCTATGGTCCAACAATAAAAATTAGGATAACAAGCTATAGCCCAACATTAAACCTTGAAACCCATATTGAATTTGTTATGTATGAGAACTATCATAAATTAAAGAGCTTAGAACACTCAAAATATAGTTAAGATTGATTCATACTAAGACAAAACAACAACAACAAAAAATCAAAACTAAATCGTAATTTTATTTGCAATAATATATAAAAAAAAATATTTCCTTAGTTGACCAAGGTACAACTTTATGGAAAGATAAATATAAGGGTTTAACCACCAAGTTTGAGTCTCTTGATCAAAGTATATAATTTTTTTTTTGTTGGTAAAAATAAAATGGTGGTAACATTTACATAATATTACAGATATATGAATTCATAATACCTTAACCCATAAACGTAAATTAAACTTTTATAATAAAATATATTGTTGAAAATGAATTCTCCCGCGATAATATAGTTATTATAAAAATAACAAAAAGAACTATATATATATAAATAAAAATTTGAGTTTTATTTTATTTTTAAAACTCTTAAGAGAAATATATTTATAAGTGATTTTTTAAATGTACAATGTTAAAAATAAATAAAAATCATTTGTTTAATTAAAACCGGTTTTTTTTTCTTTTTAATAATGTATATTCAAAATATCACTTATAAATTTGTTTCTCTTAACAGTTTGAAAAAAAAAACTAGAACTCAAATTTTTTAATTGCATAAATTGAATATACAATATTTCCCCATTGTTTAACTGTAAATTTTTTTTTTTTTGTTGACATCAGTAAATAAAAGTGTAAAAGTGGTAAAAGTGTTAGTTGACCAATGATAAGTTGGCCTAGTTGTTAATCCTCTAGCTAAATCATAGGTTTATACTAATACTAACTACAAAGTTTTTGACTTCGCCCAACGGGGATGTACCGGCCCATGGACTCAGTCACTCAGTTGCAAATTCACTCTTTTTGACAGTTTACAACCAGTCTCTTTGAACCTCCCAATTCATTTGCATGTTTTATGCATAGTATAGTAACTCTAGCTAGTAATGCATACTTCAAATGATACAAGTTTGGGATAGAAAATTCCAATCCCGAGATGCTTACTTCAATCCATAAATAGAACGATGAAATTTGCATACTTTTCTAGCTCGAATAAATTTCTTATTGATATGGCGACGACCAAGTAAAATTTGGATAACCGCCTTACAGAATTGAATATAACATACGTACTTAGTCATCAATATTAAGATAATCCTGGCGACTATATGTGATTGCTTAAAAAAATGGCATAGACAACAAATGTATCGCTATGGACCGACTTTTTCACGTTTATATATTTTTTCAACATAATTAGTTTATTAAAATTCAACGTTAAGACTTTATTAAAACAAAAGCTTTAACCAAACCTCCTCAACATATAAATAGATAGCACAAGCTTTATGAGATCTATTGAATTAATAAAGTCATAGGAAAAATGGGGAACACTATCATAATGAGGAGAAACAAAGTGAAAGTTATGAAGATCGACGGCGATATTTTCCGGCTCAAAACTCCGGTAACAGCGAGCGACGCCACGAAAGAGTATCCCGGGTTTGTGCTGTTAGACTCCGAGACCGTGAAACGGTTAGGAGTTCGAGCCAAACCGCTAGAGCCGAATCATATCTTAAGGCCGAATAAAACATATTTTCTAGTGGACCTTCCGATGGTAGATAAGAAGAATAAGCTTCCTTACCGGAGAGTTATGTCCGGTAATATACATGTTGGAGCCAAGGAGCGTCTTGAGATGTTAATGCTTTCTAGGAGAACGGTTTCGGACATCGGTATCGCTAGTTCGAACAATGGAGACGGGCCTGGACCTGGACAGACGAGGGTGACATTGAGGCTGCCTAGGTCTGAAATCAAGAAGTTATTGGGAGAAAGCCAAGATGTTTCTGAAGTCGCGGCGAAGATTATAAGCGTTTATTTGGAGAGCTCCGGTGAGATACAAGCCGGAGATAACAATGGCTTAGGTCGGAGAATAAAGAACCATTACAAAGAGGTAAATAACGTCGAGAACTTAATTATTATCACAACTTTATTAAGGTTTCTTCTAGCTAGTATGTATCAAATTTAAAACCATTACATTATAAATTTATAACACACACTAACATAAGCTATGTATGATATATCACAATGTGCAGAAGCATGTAAGGTTTGCAGATGAAGGAGGTAGAGGAGAGATCGTTGTTTTATAATAATAACATCGCAAGATTCAAGGTTTCCACAATATCTTCGTGATTACGAAAGATTTATGAGTTTTTGTCTAAACTCAATTATTTTGTTCATAAACATGTATTTTGTACATTGGTAAACATTTAATATATAAGCGCTTGGGACGAAACTATATAACATGCTTTGGTTTCGGACCTGAAAAGATGTATGGGCTTCGGCCCAGAACCTCTCTGATTATTCAAAAAAAATGAAAAAACATTTAACATATAATCATACGTATTTTTTCTATGTTAGGAACTCGCATATATTTTGTTTTTCTTGTTGTATATATTGTTTTGTTGTTTTTTACATTTCTTTACACTAAAATATACTAATATGTTTTATGAACTGGTGCCACACACACACACATATATAATAACTCCACGTTTAACATTTGTCCACAGTTACAATCTTCGTTAAAATATGATAAGCTATCTAATCCCAATGTAGCTTAGCCTAATTACAATAATCTTCGATAATACATACTCGACCACCTTATATTATCTGTCTTACAAAATCCGTTGCTGCTACAAAACAAAATCAAGATAATCAAAATTAATTTAGGTTCCACTAGATGCTCTAAATCAGAAAGAATAAAATCAAACCGGAAAATCAAAAGATCCTAAACTTTACACCAATCAAATTTCTCATTATTCTCAATTAGGCCGACAACAAAATAACTAGTCTAATTAAAAATTATATATTTGAAGTTTAAAAAAAAAAAAAAAAACTATCAAAAATAGGATCAATAACCTTCAAATAATTATCCGGTTAAGCTTTAACCAACCAAATAAACCGAAATGGTTTAGTAAGTCAAACCTGAAAACGCCAAAAGAAGCAGCTTTAATAATGGAGAGATCCTTCGTATCGTATCCCAATCTCATCATCATCTTCGTCACTTCAGTGTTGACGCTCTCTGCTGAAACCTCGTTCCTCCATCGATCTTCTCTACTAGTTCAAGGTATTTAATTTCATTGATATTTTTTAATTTTGATTACCGATGGTTCACTCTCGTCGTTTCATCTGAATTGGTTCTATCTGAAATCTCATTATCTACCAATGATCATGTTCATCATCTTATCGATGTTGATTTTGTTCTGTCATGGTGATTAGCGAAATTTATTTGTTGGGTTTGATTTGATTTAGCTTGTGGAATCTTAAATCTGTTAAAGTTTTGATTTTTGCAGAGAGTGTGAGAGATGGGGACTGTAATTGAAGGAAAGCTAAGGTTTTGTATTGACAGAGGAGGCACATTCACTGATGTATATGCTGAGATTCCAGGGCATTCTGATGGTCGTGTTCTGAAGCTTTTATCAGTGGATCCATCTAACTACGATGATGCTCCTGTTGAGGGGATTAGGAGGATACTCGAGGAGTACACAGGGAAGTCTATACCAAGAACGTCTAAGATACCTACTGATAAGATTCAGTGGATAAGGATGGGTACAACTGTGGCAACGAATGCGTTGTTGGAGAGGAAAGGAGAAAGGATAGCTCTTTGTGTTACCAAAGGGTTTAAAGATTTGTTGCAGATTGGTAATCAAGCTAGGCCTGATATTTTTGATCTTACTGTGGCGAAACCGTCGAATCTTTATGAAGAGGTTGTTGAGGTTGATGAAAGAGTTGAGCTTTCGCTTGATGGTGATGATTCAGGGTCTTTGATTAAAGGAGTGTCTGGTGAGCTTCTTAGAGTTGTGAAGCCGTTTGATGAAGAAGCTTTGAGACCTTTGTTGAAGGGTTTGCTTGATAAAGGGATAAGTTGTTTGGCTGTTGTTCTGATGCACTCGTATACCTATCCGAAGCATGAGATGGCTGTGGAGAAGTTGGCATTAGAGTTGGGGTTTAGACATGTGTCTTTGTCTTCTGCGTTGACACCTATGGTTCGGGCTGTTCCTCGGGGTCTAACAGCCACTGTGGATGCTTACCTGACGCCGGTGATTAAAGAGTACTTATCGGGTTTCATCTCTAAATTCGATGATAATCTTGGGAAAGTGAATGTTCTATTTATGCAATCTGATGGAGGTTTAGCACCGGAAAGTAGGTTTTCAGGGCATAAAGCTGTGTTGTCAGGTCCAGCAGGAGGAGTTGTGGGTTATTCGCAGACACTCTTTGGTCTTGAAACTGAAAAGCCGCTGATTGGGTTTGACATGGGTGGTACATCAACGGATGTTAGCCGCTATGATGGGAGTTATGAGCAAGTGATAGAAACTCAGATTGCTGGGACAATCATACAAGCACCACAGCTTGACATAAATACCGTTGCTGCTGGTGGTGGGTCGAAACTAAAGTTTCAGTTTGGTGCTTTCAGGGTTGGACCTGATTCTGTGGGTGCTCACCCAGGTCCTGTTTGTTACCGGAAAGGAGGAGAGTTAGCAGTTACTGATGCAAATCTCGTTTTGGGTTTTGTTATTCCTGATTATTTTCCATCCATTTTTGGGCCTAAAGAAGATCAGCCCTTAGATGTAGCAGCAACAAGAGAAGCATTTGAAAAACTTGCAGGACAGATTAATTCATATAGAAAGAGCCAGGATCCATCTGCAAAGGACATGACAGTGGAGGAAACAGCAATGGGATTTATTAGTGTTGCTAATGAGACAATGTGTCGTCCCATAAGGCAACTGACAGAGATGAAGGGTCATGAAACAAAGAATCATGCACTTGCATGCTTTGGAGGTGCTGGACCGCAACATGCTTGTGCCATTGCTAGGTCTTTGGGCATGAAAGAGGTTCTCGTTCACAGATACTGTGGAATTTTGAGTGCTTATGGAATGGGTTTGGCAGATGTCATTGAAGATGCTCAAGAGCCATATTCAGCTGTGTATAGCCCTGAATCTCTTTCAGAGGCCTTTAGAAGGGAAACTTTATTACTAGTAGAAGTGAGAAATAAGCTCCAGGAGCAGGGTTTCGATAATGAAAATATCTCCACTGAAACGTATTTGAATATAAGATATGATGGCACAGATACAGCGATCATGGTAAAGGGTAAAAAAACTGGAGATGGATCGGCATTTGATTATGCTGCAGAGTTTCTCAAGCTTTTCGAGCAAGAGTATGGATTTAAACTTCAAAACAGAGATCTCATCATATGTGATGTTCGGGTTAGGGGAATTGGAGTGACTAGTATATTAAAACCACGGGCAGTTGAAGCAGCCCCTGGTACTCCTAAGGTTGAGAAGCACTACAAGGTTTACTTTGAAGCTGGATGGCATGATACACCGTTGTTCAAGTTGGAGAATTTAGGTTTTGGACATGAGATTCCTGGCCCTGCGATCATCATGAATGGTAATAGTACAGTTATTGTAGAACCTCAGTGCAAAGCCATCATCACAAAATATGGGAACATCAAAATCGAGGTAGAGTCTGCAACGAGCAATGTGAAGCTTGCAGAGAATGTTGCAGATGTTGTCCAACTGTCCATATTTAATCACAGATTCATGGGTATAGCTGAGCAAATGGGGAGAACCTTACAACGTACTTCGATATCGACAAATATCAAGGAAAGATTGGATTTTTCTTGCGCCTTGTTTAGTCCTGACGGCGGCTTAGTTGCTAATGCGCCACATGTTCCAGTTCATCTGGGTGCCATGTCGAGTACAGTTCGCTGGCAGCTCAAACATTGGGGTGAAAATCTGAATGAAGGAGATGTTTTGGTAACTAATCATCCTTGCGCCGGTGGTAGCCATTTGCCTGATATAACCGTTATCACGCCTGTTTTTGACAACAGCAAGCTTGTGTTCTTTGTGGCTAGCAGAGGTCACCATGCAGAAGTTGGAGGCATAACTCCAGGAAGCATGCCTCCTTTCTCAAAGGCGATTTGGGAAGAAGGTGCCGCGATAAAAGCGTTTAAAGTTGTTGAAAAAGGGGTTTTCCAGGAAGAAGGAATTGTTAAACTGCTTCAGTTCCCTTCTTCTGATGAGACGACAACTAAGATTCCAGGAACCAGAAGGATTCAGGACAATCTCTCGGATCTTCAAGCTCAGATAGCTGCAAACCAGAGAGGAATTTCTCTAATTAAAGAGCTAATTGAGCAATATGGCCTTGGAACTGTTCAGGCATACATGAAATACGTGCAACTTAACGCAGAGGAAGCGGTGAGAGAAATGCTGAAGTCTGTTGCTATTAGAGTCTCCTCAGAAACGCCTAAATCAAGGGTTGGCAGTTCTGTGACCATAGAAGAAGAAGATTACATGGATGACGGATCCGTGATTCACTTAAAACTCACAATCGATGCTGAGAAAGGAGAAGCCTTTTTCGATTTTACAGGCACAAGCCCGGAAGTCTACGGTAATTGGAATGCCCCAGAAGCAGTTACATCTGCAGCGGTAATTTACTGCCTACGCTGTCTGGTTAATGTTGACATTCCGCTTAACCAAGGCTGCTTAGCTCCGGTTGAAATTCGCATACCCGCTGGTTCTTTCCTGTCTCCAAGTGAGAAAGCAGCTGTTGTTGGAGGCAACGTTCTAACATCCCAGAGAGTTACAGATGTGGTCCTAACAGCTTTCCAGGCTTGTGCTTGTTCCCAAGGATGCATGAACAATCTCACATTTGGAGACAACACATTTGGGTACTATGAGACCATAGGTGGAGGATGCGGAGCTGGACCAACATGGGACGGGACAAGCGGAGTGCAGTGCCATATGACTAACACTCGGATGACTGATCCCGAGATCTTTGAGCAAAGGTACTGAACTCCCTATTAACTTGTTAGATTTCTAGCTACAGTTGCTAAGCTATAAACACAGATACAATTTCACGACAAACTCACTTATTATAATTACAATGGTCAGACCTACTTTTACTTGACTGACACATGGGTTTTACCAGGTACCCTGTTCTGTTGCATAGATTTGGATTGAGAGAGAATAGTGGAGGCAATGGGTTGCATAAAGGAGGGGATGGATTAGTGAGAGAGATAGAGTTTAGAAAGCCTGTGGTGGTTAGTATCCTCTCAGAGAGACGAGTTCACTCGCCACGTGGGTTGAACGGTGGCCAAAACGGACTTCGTGGAGCAAACTATCTCATCACTAAAGACAAACGAAGAATTTACCTTGGAGGCAAGAATACAGTACACGTGGAAGCCGGTGAAATCCTACAGATTCTTACACCGGGCGGTGGCGGATTTGGCGCTGCCGTTTAAACCATTGGTCTCCTCCTCGTAAGTCTCTTCGAAAACTTCATTACTTCTCCAGTTGGTGTCTCTTAGCCGGGACATTCTTTGGAGGTAAATAAGGATCAGGTTCTTGAATCCCAAATGAATAAGGTAATGATATTGTTGTGGTGAATAAGTAAGTAGCTGATGTTGTATTTTTATGTTGTTCTTTCAGGATTCACACATTGTAAAAACATTTCGACTCAATTCAACTAAAACTTAAGTTAATCAAAGAATTTTAAGAATGCATACAAATAAAATCAAACAAAGATTACTAGCTCCTAGTAGAGTTAGAATCATTGTCTTTAGGAGCAACGCTACGAAGAAACGAAGCGCTCTTAGTGAGTTCCTGGAGTGGCTTATTCGTGAATCTCATAAAGTTGTAAACAAAACCTCCGGCGAAAACTCCGACGAAAGGACCAACAATGTAAATCCAAATGCCTTTATACCTTCCCATCACTATTGCTGGTCCTAAGCTTCTCGCTGGATTCATGGACGCTCCCGATATGGGTCTAATCATAATCAAAAACACCAAATTTAACTAATAATTACTACTGTATAATGTATATGATGTAACTGTTACACTAGTAATTAGTAAAATTTTGTTCTTACCCGGCTACAAAGACGTTCAAGATTATAGTCATCCCCACTGCAATTCCAGCTAGTTCTCCGGTCTGTATTTTGTATAACAATCATGTCATATACAGTATTTTTATCTATATAGTTTTCAGTTTTAGTGATGATGTTACTACCAATATGTATAACTAGCTAGATGGACATAAAAAGAAAACACAAAGGGTAATACTGTACTAACCGCACGACTATCCGTGGCAACGCCGGAGATAACGAACATGAGGAGAAATGAGATAATGATCTCGGCAACGAGTGCTTGCCCCGATGAATCAGTCGGAGTTGTCCCAAAGAAAGCTTTGGGTGTCAATGTGAACATTAGTCTCAATGTCAAACTTGCTAGTAACGATCCAGTAAGTTGTGCACCTATATACAATGGTACCTGCATCCCAAAACATTATACACATCAAATTCGTTATTCAAATTTCGAATCCGACTACTATAATTTAGACTTCGATTTCAAACAGCAACCCGCCTAGCGAATTAAGCCGCGCATTGCTCGTAAAATGTTTATGAAAATTAGTATTGTGTCAAATGTATTACAAAAACTATAGTATTGCAAAAAAAATATCCTAAATTTGCTATGGTTGCCTATTCACCTGATACCAAGGAAATCGTCGGAAAACAGCGAAAGTGACGGTGACGGCCAGGTTAAAATGTGCACCGGAAATGTGACCGGTAGAGTAAATCATGACCATAACAATGAGACCCCAAGTCACACATATCCCTGGAAACGTTACTGTTCCACCGTACAAAACATTCACTACCACCACTCCACATCCAGAGAATATTATGAAATATGTCCCAATCATCTCTGCTATCAACTTTAATCAATTTTACATATAAAAAAAAAGACATTAACAAATTTGAGAAAAAAATAAATATAATTATCATTGTTAAATATGCAATAAATTTTTTATTTTTTATTTTATTGATATTTATAGTTTTGTAACCTTTTGGGTAAGGCAAACAATGCTAGGAGAAGTACATATGACCGTCTCGATTCCTCCATGGCAATCTTTGCCATTGCCTTTCTCAATTCTTGATATTTGTTCTTCTTCTGTTTCTTCACAATGGGAGGTCATTTTTTTATTAGGAGAAAAAGGAAAATATTTGTTTTTTAGTGGTTAGAGAACTTGGAGATTAAAGAGTTTTTATACATGTGAAACAGAAATTAGTTGAAACTGTTTGATTGGATTTATATCTAATGAGAGTTGGGATTAATGTAGAGCTGTAACTAGATGTAATATATGAAAAAATAGGATCAGGCATTGAATCTGATGTGTTATATATGTTGAAATGAGTCAAATGAGTGGTAACGATTTGTAACAGTTAAGGAGTCAAATATGTTGGCCTGTCTGCCAAAAATAGAAAAATTTGTAAATGCATAAGATAGCCGAACCGAACCGAACCAATATCTGAAAATATTTTTTATTTGTAAATGCATAAGATAGCCTAAATTTGGCCGACCCGAACCGAACTATTTGACTCCTTAACTGTTACAAATGCATAAGATAACCTAAATTTGTAAATGCATAAGATAGAAAAATTTGTAAATGCATAAGATAGCAAAATTAGAAAACAAAATTATTTTGGTGCTATTAACGAGAATTTCCCTTATCTTTTAAACTTTAATCGAACTAAAATCAAACCAAACCATATATAATCAAACCAAACTGACCCAAGTTGAAGTAAACTAAACCGAACCAAACTAACTTCAGTTTGAATTCAATTAAAATTACATTAAGATCAAATCAATCAAACCCAAACCATATGAAAATTATTTTGGATATCTATGAACTTTGATCAAGAATTGGGTTAAGATTAAACTAAAAGTTAAAGTTAGACAAAATAATACAAATATTCAAGAGAAGAAAAGAGTAACTCAATAAGATCATCATAAAACTAGTTAGAGAACAAAGACTAGCTCTTAGAGCTAGAGGCTTTGTGGCTTGGAGACACACTACGGAGAAAAGAAGCACTCTTAGTGAGCTCTCGGAGTGGCTTATCAGTGAACCTGATAAGGTTGTAAACAAAACCTCCGGCCATAACTCCAAAGACAGGACCAACAATGTAAATCCATATGTGTTTATATACTCCCATTACTAATGCTGGTCCTAAACTTCTCGCTGGATTCATTGATGCTCCCGATACAGGTCTGGCCATGTTTTTTGTAACATATTAACATTAAACAAACCGAAAGCATATAAAATCATTCATATAAATTTATACTATATAGTATATATATACTAAGAAAAGGAAGAGGATGAGATTTTTTACATACCCTGCCACAAAGACGTTCAACATTATAGTCATCCCAACCGCAATACCAGCTAATTCTCCAACCTGTTAAAAGCATATTATGCAAAATAAGAAATTTAGGATATATGTATAAACGAGTTCAAATGAAACAAATGGTTTTTGAAAAGATGAACTCAGCTATCCATTATAAATAGGTTCTGATCAAATCATCTACAAAAATTTTACCAGTCATAAATTTTGTGAAATTTTGATTTACATTCGTACATTTTTTCGACGCGGTCCGGTTGATGAAAGAAAAGATATGTTTGTAAGGGAATTTTATCTTTCTGCAAGTTTTATAATAAAATTAGATATTTCTTGGCCTAGTATTATGATTATTTATCCATAAGTATTATTTATACTATGATCTTAAGATATCATAAGTATTATGTTTCTACCGGGACTGATCGGATCAGCCGATAGGGTTTATTAGAAAAAAATATCACAAAACAAAACATGTTACTTTACCACAAATGATCAATGGTTATTAGAGAAAATGACTATAATGATTCAAAATAACTGTATTGATTAGCAAGCAACTCCAACCGTTGGCTTTTTTTTTCTAAAGATCATGTCATATGTAATTTTTGTGTCCATTTTTAGTTATAATGATCATACCAATATGAATAAATTACTAACCGCACGATTATCCGTGGCAACGCCGGAGATAACGAACATGAGGAGGAATGAGGTAATGATTTCTGCGACGAGTGCTCGTGCCGGTGAATCTGTCGGAGTGGTTCCAAAGTAAGCTTCGGGTGTCACTATGAACATTAGTCTTAATGTCAAACTTGCTAGTAACGATCCCGCAAATTGTGCTCCTATATACAATGGTACCTGCCCAAAAACATATTATACATTATTATTCGTTCGTTCATATTAATTAGTACGTTTCTTTTTTACCTTCCTATGTGTATTTTTCTAACATATGTAAACGCAAATGCCACATTTTATACGGCACACATTGGTCGCAAAAATTGCAAAAAGTAACTACGATCAAACCTATGCAATGTTTTTATAGCATACTAGATTCGGACATACGTGCGGGATTGATTTCAAAAACAAATTTATCATTACATTTCAAAATATATTACGTGCGTACCAATATAAAATATATATTTTGCTTATAAGATTTGTTATCAGTATAGATGTCGATCGATCCCTAGATGATTTGCTATTAATTTAAAAATAGCTATATAAAAAACTTAACATTTATATATTAATTTAATAAGAGAATGAAAATAAAATGGATTGGCAAAGAATAAGAATGAAAATGTTTTTGTTAAATTCATTTTTTGTGTTAATTAATCGCATTTTTCTTTTTACTATTTTTTCATATAACCTTATTGTATGGAAAAAATTTGTAGATCTTATTCAATGTAGAGATAGAGAATTAGATAGTATAGTGACCTGATGCCAAGGGAACCGCCGGAAAATGGCGAAAGTGACGGTAACGGCCGGGTTAAAATGTGCACCGGAGATGTGACCGGTAGAGTAAATCATGACCATAACAATGAGACCCCAAGTCACACATACCCCTGGAAACGTTACTGTTCCACCGTATAACACATTCACTACCACCACTCCACATCCAGAGAATACTATAAAATACGTCCCAATCATCTCTGCTATTAACTGAAATCAATATCAAAATAAATAATCAATATGTGCAAAAATGTTTAATTGTCATTATAACTATGCATTAAAACAAATAAGTTTTGGTTTTTGTAACCTTTTGGGTAAGGCAGACAATGCTAGGGGAAGTGCATATGACCGTCTCGAGTCCTCCTCCTCCTTGGCAATCTCTGCCTTTGCCTTTCTCAATTCTTGATATTTGCTCTTCTTCGATTTCATCACTATGGGAGCTCATTTTTTTCTATGGACAATTTTTGAATGAAATATTTTAGAAACAAGTTTTTCTAAAACTAAGGAAAATTAGTTGGGAGATTTTTATTTGAGAAGAAAAAAAAATGAAAATTTTAGTGGTTAAATGTTTTTGATGTGAAATGAATGAATTAAATCTAAAGAGTTGGAATATGAGAGGTGTAATTGGATGTAACAGATGAAAAGTAGGATCAGAGACTTGGTCTTTTTGTGGAGAGATGGGTGAAATTAAAGAGGCTAATTAAGGAGTTTAATTAGTTTTTTTTTTTTGGTAAGAGAGAGGAGTTTAATTAGTTTTAGCTTGCAAATTAATAGGAGTTTATTATTTTGATATTTTTTCTCACTACGTACAAAAGTATAAAGAACAAAACCAGTTTTGAATTCTGACTATATATACATACGTTAACAAAGTAAGTAATAACAATAATCATATAAAATATTTGTATCAGAGCTTGCTATATATGAGTTTATCATATATATTTTTTTGTTAAAAAGTTTATCATATATGCATGCACATGTATAACAACAAGCTTGAGAGAAAATGATATATTATGTATACAAATGATTATCCGGTGAATAATAAAGTATATGCATGAAGTGAATCAGTGATCTGGCTTGTTTATATGTCTCAATAATCAGGGACATGTGATATTCTATAAACAAGCCAGATCACTGATTCACTTGTTTACCGGTTTTGAGAGAAAATTATATATTATTTATAAGTTAAGGACCTAGAATTATTTTCTTGAGGTACATATTGACCACTAAAAAAACATATTACATTTGTATACTCTAAGCTTAATTTTTGTATTCTCTTAAATTACTTGGTTATCAAACTGAAAGGGCACACTTAGGAGATCAAAACACAATTTTTTTTTAATCTAAATATATAAAACATAAAATACCAAAATATATTGATGTTACTAAAAATGATTGTTGAAATTATGTTTCTAATGATTTGCTTCAAAGATCTGTGGATTAATTATCCAATAACTTATTTTGTCTTATTCAACTTAATTAATAGAACTTACACAAGTACATAACTAATGCAAGTACACAATTACAAGTACATCTAGCGCTTAAAATGGAATTATACCAATGTAGCTATCATGTGGTTATTTAAATATAAAATGTAATACTATATGTTAAAGAATGGAATTATTCATAATACTATACTATATCGAGCACGTATCCCTAATCGAGATCTTAATTAAGTATGTTTTCCAATCAGTTAGTAACTAAAGTTGTTGTTTATTGATACTTTACTTAATGTTTTTTTTTTTGTTAAAAACTTTACTTAATGTTGTACATTAAATGTTTATAGATAACGAAATAAGTATAACTAGTGTTGAAGTTAATATAAAAACAAGTATTGTAGTGTTAAGTATTATCCGATAATGCATCTACTTTATCTTAATCATGAAATCATGATGCAATGCAAGTAATTTGTTCTCTATCAATATAAACATATATACATCGGAAAAAGTTATACAAACATATAAATTGTAACAATCAGAATTTTCTAGTTTAAATTGGTACTTAACTATTTTATTAGTCTTAGACAAGAAAATGAGTCAAAATACTGAAAACATAAACGATTCTTCCAAAAATATCCAAATTTTGCAGCATCACATTACGCATGTCTTGGGAATTACAAAAATACAAAATTTGCACGATAAAAAGAAGAACCATAACTTCTAGATTTGCACACAGCTTAACGTTGGTTAAATATATTTTTTTTAAAACCGAGTTCAAATGGTCATTAATTTTATAATTAATTATTTGGAAATCCGTTTTTTTTTTGAATAATCAAAGATGTTTTTTATTTGGAAATCCGTTCGCCTATAGCTAGTTAGAGTTCGTATCTTGTTGTGAGAGGATTGCGTCAATAGCTTCTTTAACTTGAGATATGTCCGGAGCTTTTCTTCCTTGTGTCGGCCAAAACTCATCGGTTGCAAGAACCTATCATATTATTTAAGTAATGTTATATGGTACATGAAAAAAACCCTAATAATATATGACATATATAGCTTATGGTATAACTAATCAAATGCATGTTAAATTGTTAAGAATAATCTAGCTTAACTTGTAGTTGGAGAAACTTGACATAGCCAATTGCTTTCTCAAGCATTGTCACCAAATCAACCTACATAGAAATCAAACTCGTTAGTAAATATGAAATCTTTATATTATAAAGAATGGTGTTATATATACTTTTATATGTACGTATTATACCTTGGTACCATTTGGTACAAGTTCTTGCAATACTTTGAGACGTTCGCTTATCCTTTCTCTTCGATTCTAAACAAAGAAATGTATATATTCGTATTTAGTGAATGAACAAAAACACTTATTTATATTCCTAAATTTTAAAAGAATTACACCATGTCAATAAATATTGATGAGGGAACAAACAAAGCAAACCTTGGCTGCTTGGCTTTGTGGATCTTTAGGTGAATTTGTTGTCTTAGTCTTTGCCTTCTTTGAACCTTGAGTGTTCTCTCCCTATAGATCATTAGACGTAAACATTAATATCCTCAAGTTGATCTAAATCATAAATCTTACTTTGGAGTTAGTATTTGTTACCGTGGAAGCACGCTTATTTCCAGCTGTTTTAGGGGATAAAGACTCGAGCATTGAACCAGTGTTTACAATGGTTGAATCCGAATATAACCAGTCTCCATCGCTATGATTTGTAGCCGGTTTACTCGCAGAATTTGAAGTCAATCTGGAGCTGCTCATTGTAGCATAGCAATTCGAACTTTTAATGACTCTAGGGCTAATACTATCCATTTGTTCACTCCAACCTGTATAGCTGTAGCTCATGTTCCTGTCCAAGACCGAGAAGGCACTATCGCTGTTCGCGGGAAGGATAAAGCTTTGGTGATGGTCAAAGCTAAAGACTGATGAAGCATTGAAATCCAACAAAGAGTTATGATGTCCAATGGTTTCATCTGAAAGGTAAAACACTAACCCTTGATTCTGTTGATGATGATTGATGCTACTGCTTGAAGCTGAAGCTCCTCTGTCTAAGTCTAACCCGCAAGCCTCCGGTGAAGAGAGATCTTCTGAAGACTTTTGGTTAGAGATGTTAATAGGCTCCTTGACATGGTCGTTAATGAGTGACATTGCGTTAAATATATATAATCAAAGTGAGATTTGTAGGGTTTGAATTATGTTCCTGTCTAGGGTTTTGCTTTGGAAGGTTATGGAGATTTGAGAGATCCAAACGATGAGGAATATATTGTTTTAAGATTGTAGATTGGTATAAGGAAAGAGAGATAACGTTTGTGTACGTAGTTCTAATGTCATATGTAATATTATGTTTCAAAGTATGTAAATTTATAAAACATTTCAATTAGTTCATCAAATTATAATTCATTATGCAAAAAATACTTTTATCTACAATGTTTCCATATGGGTACTTGTGATCATGTCAATTCTTAATCAATATATCAATAAAGTCTATCTTTTAAAACTAAATCAGAAAGGAACTAATTATTTTTTCTACACAAAATCTTATCACCAATGTTTATAGAATTAATATACAATTTTGATGGCGTGCAATAATTTTTGAAAGGACATATTCTCATTCACACAATGAAAACTTGAGTTAAGATATGAAATTGGACATTTGTGCGTTTTGCAGTCCTTCAAAACTTAGACTAGAAAATGCTGAACGATCTGATGAACATAATAACAATAAAAGTATATTTGTTATGGATGTAATATTAACAAAGTCGTATGCTATATACAAAGAAATGGAATTCCAAGAGAATTTATAAACTTTATTATCAACTATACCTAGTATAATAATTATTCCGATTTTGAATACTTTGCTTTTAAACAATATTTTCATATTTTTGTTATTTTAATAGGATGAGCTTTATAGTATGGTTCATATATTTGGAAACAATAATCAGTTTGGAGAAGGGATTTTCATAATGAAAATGGTAATTATATATATATGTGAGAAGGTAATTACGCATTTTAAAAAAATATACAAATGAAAATTGTTAACTTGAAAAAGTACACTAATTATGAACATATTTTGTATAAAATGTCTTCTTAATATATTTAATATGTTTCGTTAATGTGTCATATAAATAATCTATAGAATTGATAGCCACAAAATGATATTTACTCATTTCTCAAGTTTTAGTAGTAAGACTATACCACTATAGAAATCAAAATTCTTGATGTTTTTATAAGTAATGGGAAAAAGAAACTGGAGTTTCTACGGATACATCATACAAAAAATGACGAATATTCTCTCATTTAAGTACCTGATAATGTAGTAATGAACAAATTTACACTTTTAATAAGTGAAAAGTGATAGATTTTTTAAGCACCCTTTAATTTGTATCAGAAAATATTGATTGATGGTCATATTAAACTTATGAATTGATTTTTTTTTTGAAATTAAAATATAGTTTTCTATTTACTTATAGTTATGTTATAAATGAAATTTGTTTGTAATGTTCCATATATTAGATTGTATGAATTATTTGGCTATATATAAGCATTTATATGATAATATCATTCCGTAAGAGCTCAAACCCATCAAGAACCTCAAGTCATGACGACAACGATGAATCTATTGGTACACATGACGAAAATGTACAAAAATAAGAGTACGAGGAAAATACAAGGTCTAGTTTTTTTGCAAAATAACTTAGTATTCAAATTAAGTATTTAATATAAATATTTATATATATATTATAAATATAAAATTGAAAATGTTGGGAATAACAGAGAAAAAACAATTAATTTGGAATGTAAGTTTAACTTGATAGAGATATTTGCTAACTTGATAGAGATATTTGCTATAATAATAACCAATTAATTTGGACAGTAAGTTTAATTTGATAGAGATATTTTCTTTTGTTACAGCTCTCCGGGAACATTAGTTGAAGTATAATATATAATATATAATATATATTTGGCTACTTTATTGCCGTGGAAATGTTATTATAAGTAATTGACAAAAGAAATTGGAGTTTGTATATACATCGTACAACAAAATGATGAATGTTATCCCATTTTTAGGTACCTTATAATGTAGTAATGAACAAATTTACACTTCTAAAATTTGGAAAATTTGATAGATATGTTTAAATCCCCCTTAAATTTGTATCAGAAAATTAATATTGATCGATGGTCATATTAAACCCATGACTTGAAAACCTTAAATCTTTAAAAAAATATAAACATAGTTTTCTATGTACTTATAGTTATTTTATGAATGAAATTTTTTGTAATGTTCTATATCTTAGGTGTGTAATAACGTAGGAATCTTTTCTACCAGCTTCTTTAGATGGTATGAATTATTTGGCTTAAGTTTGTGCCAAAAAAAAAAGAATTATTTGGCTATATATAAGCATTTATGTGATAATAATGTAGGAAACCTTTTCTATCAGTTTCTTTAGATGTTTTATCATTGATTTATTTGCATACAACATATTAACTAAGAGAGTTTAAAAGCATTGGAGTTGAAAGATACAAAATCAGAGTATGAGGAAAATACAAGGTCTAGCTGTTTTGCAAAATAACTTAGTTTTAAGATTAAGTATCTAATATAAATATTTATATATACAATACAAAATTAAAATTGAAAATGCTAGACATAGCAAAAAAAAAAAAAAAAAAAAAAAAAAAAAAAACTGGACTGTAATTATAAGTTTAACTTGATAGAGATATTTTCTTGTGTTACAGCTTTCAGGAACTTTAGTTAAATTATAATATATGTTTTTAATATTCTACCAAAGAGCTGGAATAGCTCAGTTGGTTAGAGCGTGTGGCTGTTAACCACAAGGTCGGAGGTTCGACCCCTCCTTCTAGCGATTTTTACTTTTCTTCTCATCTTATTGGGCCCTAAGGAGCCCATACTCCAAAACAGGCCTCGAGGTCCTTGTGTACCCAAATGTTGTGATCCAATTTGTTCCTTTCCCAACATAATTTTGCTCCCTTTTTTTTATTTTATTTTAACGTTTAAACAGTTTAGTTTTTTTCTTTTTAGTTTTCATCAGTTCTATTTGACCACAGTGAGAGTCCAACCTAGAAGTAAAACATAACAATGTTCATTTCATAGTCGCAAATAACTGCGACTGCGATTTTAAAACTGTGAGATGTTGTACTAATCGCTACAACTAATTATAATTTAAAAAATTCCGTTTCTGCGACTAAAAGTTTAATCGTAATCGGAGAGTGACCGTCAAACAAACAAATTTTAGTCGCATGCCTCCTAAGAGCCAAACAAAAAAAAAACTAAAATCATTTCCGTTTACTAAATGTGAATGGTTTAGATAACTCAATGACTGAAAAACTAGATAATTTTATTTGTACAAGGTCAAATTAAAATGTTTACCAGGAGCTAGAGAATTAAAAAAAAATCCTTAAGCCTACCTAAATATATAATATGTAACAATATGGTTTTTTTAAATGTAATACCACAAAATTTGATTTTCAATATAAAAAATAGTTTGGGTCAGGTGACCCCTTTGCATAATGTATAACCTCCGTCTAGTAATGAACCAACAATGCTTAAGTCTAATCATCGTTAGAAAATAATTAAAATGTGGGGAAATTATGTTTATATGTTGGTTAAGTAGTAGTTATCATAAATTTAATGTGAACAGGTTTGAAGGTCACTAACTTGTGGCTCTTAAGCATCATCATCAAAGCATAGTCACCAACTCACGATAACATACATTAAATTAGACCAAACATAAGTAAAGATGTGATCATAAGCCTTTAAAATTGAAAAGACGAAACAATAGTCCATTTATATATTATCTTTGTTTTCCAACCACATATTAATTAAAATTTTACTCTTTGATTAATAATCTAATTAGGAAGAAGATAGTTTACATAAGCAAACTTCAAAAACTTAAAGTTCTACAAATCTTGGTAAACAATTGGCATAATTATTACATAAATTAAACGATTACTTTTTTTTTTCTTGTCTATTTTTCTATATATATTTTCCCGAATATATACATTATATATATACATTGGCGTAGTTGCAAAATAAATATATTTTTTGTTTACTTCTTTCGTTTTTTCACATCTTTGCTTTTCATAATAGTTTCCCACTTTATTAAATTTTTCAATGAATATCAAGATTTATTCATCAATTTTTTTTATTACAACAAATTATCGTTTTTTATATAAATTTTTATAGAAACTTATAATTGAGTAAAACCTAAAGAAAATCTTTGTATTACGGATTCGCGAATTTCGTAGAAAATTTATCCTATTTTTATTTATTTATTATAATTTCCAATATTATATTCAGTGACTTTCTAGCTATCATCGAAAGATACATTTTCGTTTTATTTTATTTATAAAAAAAAAAAAATCATCCTTTTATTATACATTAGATTATTGTAATCCATGCACATGCAATATATTTCAAAGTCATGTTCATGCACATTGCTATAAGAATTCAAGTATTGACACTCAGAAAAAAAAAAAATACTTACATGAGCTCTGTGATCAGTTCAAACCATTTTACCATGTGAACGTACATAAATGTTGATAACTGGCCACAAAGCTAGCATTTGATATATTGTTTTGTGTCATTCATGAATTATGATTATATCTAAAAATTTTAGTATTGTTCTGAAATTTTGATTTCTAAAAATCTATTTGGTCGAGGAGTAATGCTTTTAGTCGAAGAATCTTGATTCGAAAAAAATAATAATTTAGACAATTAATGAACCATGTGATGTTGGTCTGCTCTCACTTCTGTTAATCGAATAATATAACTACTCTTATGAATTAACAAATATAATTTATTGAAATATACCCTTATCGACTAGTTGACCTCTGTATTAAAACTTGTTTTTGGTTAAGTACCTTTGTATTAAACTTTATAATAGTATGATAAATCAAAAAAAAATATGGCTATGATAGAGTTTTTTTTGTGTATTTTTTGTAGAGTTGTTAACTCATGTTATTGAACTGTTGCCCAAAAAAAGACCTTTTGAAATAAAAATATAAGAATTTTGAGTTATTATTCATACAAATTTTGTAGTTTGATTTTAAATGAAATGGTCCCTTTGGGGACATCATATACTGATGACTCTGTACATAAAATCTGTCACATGCTCCTCCGTGTACGGTGCTGCCGGTCTAGAATATTCCGATTTGCCGAGGTGGTAGGAGATTTTATTTTTCCCAATAATCTTGTTATATATAATATGAAAATATTACCTTAATGGTATATACTATTTTGTAATAATATTTTGTAGAAGTTACTGAGTTTGGCCTTATTTACATATAGTCTTCTTTATTTCAACTAGTCTATCTCAATAAACACTTATATAGATATATACATATAAATTTACGCTAATTTGGGAAATAAAAGGTTAGGATAATGAAAGTATTAATAAAATTAAAATGAAATATGCTACGGAATAAAAATCAAAATATCGAAAGAAACTATTCACTAATTCTTCCAAAATTTATAAGTTTTTCTAATACCAAATATATATATATATATATCTATGTAATAAAAATGTTTAAATTATAATAATCTCAATCTAAATTTGTTAATTAAAGAACAAAAAAGTGCATAGCATCATTACTCAGTTACAAGATAAGAAAGGTAAAAAGAAAACAAGAATCAAAGAAAATAGTTATATATATAGAACATGACAACAGATCAGAATATCTTAATAAGTTTTGTAATCGTATGGAAAAGATAATTTAGCAAAGTCTTTAACAAAGACCAATCGTATTATATTTAAAAATGGAAAATGAAAAGGACATTTCAACACATTTCAAAAAATAATATATATAGTATGAAATAGTGAAGATGCAATGTTAGCACCAAACAGAAGACATGTACATAAATGGACTTTGATATGTTTCTTCCTCTCTGTCTCACGTTCATGCATGCCTTGCCTCCAATTATTTACCTATCTACAAATCTAATAATTCCACATTTTAGAATATATATATTTTCATTCACATATAATATAAATATTTTTTTAATTCTTTAACTATACCTTAGAATATAAAGTATATTAGAATATAAAAGATTAGGTTGGCGTTACATTTAGTAAAATAATTTAACAAAATCTTATTAAAATAATATAGTTCAAACGCTATTCGAACCGTCGATCTTAAGGTTTTGCCAAAAATCTTTATCTGTTGAAGTTTTTATGTTCAATTTTGAATACTTAAGCAAAATTGTAGTTAGTTAACCGTATGGCTCAACAACACTATATTATTACATCATGTATTCTTCTTTGTCTTTCGGAAATGGACTTTCGAGGAACGTATAGTTCTTGTTCGGAACTATGATTACAAAATGGTACGTACGTATACATGAAATTTTAAAGAAAAAAAAAACTAATCCAAGTTGATCATCTCGATGATGATTATAATTCATTTTGACCAAACCAACACCGGTGGTGAGTTGAACGAACCGACACCGTACCGGTCCACCAACTTTTGGACCTCTTTCATTATCTCTATCTATCTATCTACACACCACATCCTCTCGTTAGTTTACCAACATGACTCATGCATGGCCATGGGATTGGCTAATTAGGCCACCATTAATAACAACAATGATCAAAACTACAATAAATAATATTAACAATTTTTAATATCATGTATAGGCGCTTAGCAATAGTAAGAAAAGTGTCATTGTGGTAGTTTATATTGGGCATGATCGTTTGGTCGTCGCATGCGGTTGCGATGAACACAACGTTTTTGACCGCTAAATAAAATTGACATTCAAAATTTTTAATCATAGAATGTTGTGTTCGCCGCAGCGGCAATCAAGCGATCAGCAATATTTGCCGCAGCCAAAAGTAGATGCGGCTATGAAATGAACAGAGCCAATTATATATAGTTATATATAATAGAGCTTGCTTGAACGAGTAGAGTAAGACGTTGTGGTCATATTGACGCATGCGTCCATCTCTAAGTGAATGTTATCCTTTACATGAGCTCATGTTGTGCAAACCATTATTTTCTTGTGACAATTTTTATTGCGCATTAATTGGTATATATATAGAGATACTGATCACAAAAATAAAACTGAATCCAGTGAATAAATTTACAAAAATTCAACAGATATTTTTTTTAGCTTGGGAGATTATTGTGAATTTGAATTAAAGAGTGTTGGCTGGTTGATTAAAAAAAAAGTATTTTAATTTTAAAAAATTATATTAATAAACCTGTTAAATCATTCAAGGATAATCTTTTTATTTTATTTTTATATAAATATTTTGCAGAAATAGGGACTTTGCTTTGTTTAAACCTTTTTGTTACCAAACACATCTCTTTGAACTTTATTATACCATATACATAAATAAACAATACATGGTTCACCACATCACCTACATTCTAATTGACATACATAAACAATAACTAGATAGATATTAAAACTAGAGTACATGAATATGCTAATTGTATGTAGTTTAGGTGTTGATTGGTTCTCCCGCTTTCACCCGCCTAGCGGTTGCTAGCGGGCGATTGCGTTTGCTAGCGTTTGGTACCAATCATACAAAACGCTCCACACCGCTTGGGATCGCTCGAAATCGCTGGATTTCAAAAGCTCCTTCCCGCAAGTGTTTGCGGTTGTGGGCAATTGCGATTGATTTAAAAAAGGAAAGAAACTAAAAAAGGAAAATCTGCACAATAAAAATTATATTATCAAATCTTATATATATTCACATTAATTCTCAAATAATAATTATCCTCTAAATTTAATTTTCCAATATTATCAAATCTTATAAAATTTATTTATTTAACATTTGAATAATTATTTAGTACATATATTTAGTAATAATTTATGATATATAATCATATTTAAAATGTTTATACTTTTACATAAATACATTTTACTAAAAAATATATTTCTTAAATAATTATTCAGTAATTTATTTATGGTTTTTAGTTAGTAATCATATTCATTTTTAATATATTTTATCATAGTAATATAGTATTGGTATATTTATACATTTTTATAATTATATTTATATTTAATTTTGTAATATTTGATGTAACCGCCATTGCAGCCGCTGGTTAACCAGTCATAAAACTCCCGCAAATGCACCCATTTTTAAAAGCTAAACCAGTCGTTTCAAATATTTAATAACACTTGAAACCGCAACCGCCCGCTTCCGCAAACTCCCGCAACCGCAACCGCAACCGCAGCGTTTAAACAAGTCAAGCCCTTAGTAGCTATATGACTTCGTCTTGTATTATTATTATTATTTTTTAATTTAAAGTGATAATATTAAATTCAAATATTATTGAAGTAAATTAAAATGGTCACCAAATTTTCTTAAAACTTATATATATATATATATATATATATATTGTGGTCACTTTCAAATCTGCATGGTCTCTGAAAACTACTTACTTCAATATAAATCTTTGCTAGTTCTATACGTAGACACATGTGGTTTGATCATAAAAATTTGATGAAGAAAATTAATTTCAAGACTATGAAATCAAGAATCTTTGACCACGTAGTCACGTACCATCATCACCACCAATTGATTATTAGGTAATACAGTTACATTAATCCACACCTTTGGACTTTTTTTTTCTTTTGAATTCATCTCCTCAATTTCTTAGTTCATTTATTATCAAAAGTTGTATGTTTGTGTTCGCTAGCTTCTATCTAAACTTCATCTTTGACATGGGAAAAATAATTACTCCCACGTTTTAGAATTAGTTGATATTTTGAGCAAATACATATTGAGAAATTATTTAATTTTTACTTATTAAAAAATAAAATATTTTAATATATATATATATATACAATTTAACCAATGAAAAAAATAATCTGTATAGTATAAATTGTTAAATTACTAAAATCTAATTAGTTTTGCATAGTTTCATGAGAAAATCATTTATTTTTAAGAAAAAATAATGCCAAAGTATAATCTATGAAAGAACGGAAGGAGTATTTGTTTGTCCATTTTTTTTGGTTTTTTGTGTGTAAAATTTGTTTGTACATTTAAACTCCATCATTCTCATATATAAGAAAACATATGTATATGCCACTTTATTTGGAAGCAAACACATCATCATCACATGATAATTTGTAAATGCACAAAGAAGTACATATGCTCAACTGGAATATCTGATTTTGCTATATGGTCATGTCATATGCTTCAAAACTTTGATAGGGATAATGATTTCTTCATAGAAAACAACAGGTATCAGACAAAAGATGAATACGATAGTGAATACAAGATGTGAAAATTTTCATTTGTAATTTAAGGTGAACATAGTAACAAAATGGAAAAATCTATATGTATAAAGTATTATCTACATAAAGAATGAAGATATTGTTTGTAATTCACATTTCTTAACGCACACAAATATCCCCATTATCATTATTATCAAGAAATATATTAGCAAATCTTAGTTATAATTGTGTTAGTATTTTAACATGTTGTTAGCACAATGTAACCATAGATTTTTATAAGTACAAATGTATTTTTTTGGTTAACTAAACAACAAATGGTACAATGCAAAAGATATTAGCGAGGCTAGATCTCCAATGATGAGTATTATAAGATTAAGCTTTGTTATATTGAATAGTTTATGGTAGAACAAATATTTGTCACTATCTTACATATAATTCAACAACAATTATATAAAAATTTGTCCATACCATAACTTACAAAAAATCTTATTTTTAAGTAAACCTTACAAATGTGTCATTCTTGCTAAAATCTTATGGATTTGTCATCTACGAAAAATATTAAACTCTAAAAAAACAACTGGAACCGACTAAATTTAAATATAATGGATAAAACATATGTTTCTTTTTGTCAAAAGAAACCTTTATTAATTTGTAAATCATAATACAGTTTGTTCTCCATCCAAAATGGAGGATTGAAACTATCCGAGTAAAAAGTAGACTTGTTACTTTCATTTGAGCAAAATTGTAAGCTGAAAATGGTATATTTAGGGTCTGAATGGTGACAGTAGATTTAGTTGTGCGGGACAAGCGATTTGATAATACGATACGGTTCAACTGACAAATATATTAGCGGGACAAATACAGTACATGCAAAATAAGCGGTACAAATAATATTTGAAAATGAAAAATCTGAAACGAAATGAAAAAATTTATAACTACAACTAAAAAAAGATTGATAAATTCATAACTGATTTTTTTATTTTTAAATTATATATTTGATAAGTTCTTTTATAGTAACTTTAGTTTTTTCCTCATCATATAGAAATTATTTCTTTCAAAAATAGATTTATATTAAATGAAAAGAAGGTTCATATTATATTTTAGCATTTTCAAATGACTAACAAAAAAAACATAATCATGAATAATATGTAACTTTTGGCCCACAACCCCCAAGTAAAAAAAAAAAATCACACATTTTGCCACATGTACGAATCAGAAAAACACAGAGAATAAAAAATAAAAACTAAAAATAGTAACACTTGTTCATCAAAATTTTATTTAGTTTATTTCTGATAGCAACACTTGTGAATTTTTTAAAATATTCTCTCTTCCTCTTTCTCTCTCACTCACTTCTCCATTATTATTATTTTCAGAAAACCATAAACCTCGTGGCCTCTTTCTTTGTCCCCTTTGAACCTGAGCTAACAGCTTTTACCCATATGAACCTAATAAACATTTTTTAAAAATCATTACATAAACACTTGTTTGATTGGTTTTGTAACGCTCTCAATTATTTTAAAAAACACTCTCAATTATTATTTCTTTACAAAAATTCATTAATCATATACCTAATTATCTCCCTTATCTCTTGTTTTTTCTTGCTCAAGATCACAACAACAACTTAACGGTAATACAAAAATCAAAACTACAAAATGTTTTCTTCCACCTTCCACCACTAATCATACATTAATTTTTAGTTAATCTTCCCATTGATATACCTAAAAAAATTAATAATTTCTCTTAAGAAAATAAAAAATATATATTTCATCTCTTTCTCTTTCTCTTCCATCAAGCAAAGCTCTCTCATAAAAGAATCAATCTTTCAAAAAGAGAGAATCAAAAAAATTTGCTTTTTTTTGGGTAATTGTGCTTTTTTTGTTTTCTCTTTCTCTAGATCTGTTCTGAGAGAGAGAGAGAGATATAAAGAATGGGTTTTTATGAAGGAGCCTCTGTTCATCCAAGAAACCCAGAAGCTACAAACTCAGTGAACATACCAATTCTCACTTCTTCTTCATCAGATCTTGAAGCAGACAACAATAATGACAAGAAAGGAATCAAAACCCTTTTGAAAAATATGATCTTTGATCTGGGTTTAGCTTGTTTCCTTCCTCCTGTAACCTCAACTGAAAACTCCAGCAGCAACAACAATGGAGGAAGCGGCGGCGGCGGTGGCGGTGGCGGAGGTGGAGAGAATAACAAAGCTTGGCTTTTGGCGGAAACAGCACCGGAGAATATGAATCCTGATCCACACTCTGTTCACTCATCGTTTAGGTTCAGTCTTTGTTCACAGATTGAGCTTGAGAAGCTTAAAGGTGAAGCACCGTCTCTGTCTGCTTCGTCTTCTTGTCGGAATCTCTCTGTTTCCGGTGGTTCCACAACTGTTCTGATGGTTAATTTGGAGAATGGTGTTACTGAGACTACTGGTAACTCTACTGATGATTTGAGGTGGACTAGAGCTAGGTCTCTTGAGAAGAGTATCTCTCCTGTTGCTAATACTTTGGTTCGGTTTAGCTACGGTGAAATCGTTGCAGCAACTCGTAATTTCTCTAAAGGTAACTAAAGATCCTGATTTGTTTGGTAATAGCGGACACGGGTCGGGTTTACGGGTAATTTTGGTAGAAAAGTTGAGAAATTTTTGGTAGGTTTTAGCTATTTGTTTGGTAAATTTGGGTATGTTCTACATACATGTTTGAATGGTTTAAGAAGGTCTCAAACTGATAAATGTGACAAAGTACTAGATAAAAGATTTGGTTCGGGTATGGTTCGGATCGGGTCAACTCTATTTGGTGTAAATGAGAATAGTATCTTTAACAGATTGGTTCAATGGTTTTATAGGGAGAGTGTTGGGGAGAGGAGCTTGTAGTTATGTATTCAGAGGCAAAATCGGGATGTGGCGAACGGCTTTAGCAATCAAGAGACTTGATAAAGAAGACAAAGAGTCTCCTAAATCCTTTTGTAGAGAGTTGATGATTGCAAGTTCTCTTCATAGCTCTAACATTGTGCCTCTTCTTGGATTTTGTATTGATCCTGAAGAAGGTTTATTCTTGGTTTACAAGTATGTCTCTGGTGGTAGTCTTGAACATTATTTACATGGTAAGAGAAACTACTTTATCTCCTTTGTGTTTGTTTTATTAGTTTAGAGATTGTTTAAGATTTTCTTTTAAAGACTGATGGGTTTTTTGATGTTCTATTTCTTGAATAGATAAGAAGAAGAAGAAAGGTATTAAGGCTGCTTTTGGTTTACCTTGGTCAGCAAGGTACAAGGTCGCATTAGGAATCGCTGATGCCATTGCTTATTTGCATAATGGAACAGAGCAATGTGTTGTTCATAGAGATATCAAACCTTCCAATATTCTTCTTTCTTCAAAGAAAATACCAAAGGTAAAGACTTTGCGAAATGAAATTATCTATTTGGTAAATTGTTCAACAAATCACTAATCGTATTGATGTGGCTTTGTGTTCAGTTGTGTGATTTCGGGTTAGCTACTTGGACCGCTGCACCGTCAGTTCCTTTTCTCTGCAAAACCGTGAAAGGCACATTCGGGTATCGATCCAAACTTGCCATGAGTTGTTTTTTTCTCCTTTAAAGCCAATTCTTAATGATCTAATCAGCTAGTAAAAACTTCTTGCAGCTATTTGGCTCCTGAGTATTTCCAGCATGGTAAGATATCTGGCAAGACCGATGTTTACGCCTTTGGGGTTGTGTTGCTTGAGCTAATAACTGGCCGGAAACCCATCGAAGCCAGAAGAACATCTGGTCAAGAAAACTTGGTTGTTTGGGTATGTCATCTAACTTCACATCATTGTTACCTACTAGTATTTAGTTTGGTTATTGCTCAACTTCAGTACTATTGTGATCTTATCGGGTTTTCGAAAAACGCTAACTTAGCTTTTTTTGGTAATCTTTTATAGGCAAAACCGTTAATGCATAGAGGGATGGAAGCAATAGAGGAGCTGCTTGATCCAAGACTAAAATGCACAAGAAAAAACTCGGTTCAGATGGAGAGGATGATCCGTGCTGCAGCGGCATGTGTGATCAATGAGGAGTCCCGGAGACCCGGTATGGAAGAGATTGTCTCAATCTTGAAAGGGGAAGAAGAAGGACAAGAGCCAAAAACACATTCAAGCAGGAAAAACACAAACATTGCTGGTATGATTGACACTTATACACAGCTGCAACAAACTAAATCCGAGATGAAATGTCATCTTGATCTCGCGATGCTCGGAGTAACCGAGCTTGAAGACGATGATCATGTGTACGATCGATGAAAAGATATCAAAAAGAGATTGGATTAAAAGTGTGTAAATAGGTTATTTATGAAACGTTTGAAACAGAGTTCTTAGTTTGTGAATCAGTGACTTGTTGTGTGTAGTGTGTACATTGGTTTCGTTTTTTGTTTTTGTTTCCACTGTGGAAAAAACCGGTTTAGGTTTTTATTTTCCGGTTTGGTTTTCTGATTTCAATATTTTTGAGCTTTTTTGAGAAATCCATTAAAATGAGAAAATTGTTATTTATTTTGATAACTGAATGATAAGTGTGTTTGTTGTTTGATTCATGAACCTATTAGGACTATGACTAAGTACTTTTGTTATAAATAGAGAAGAAACTAAACCTTAACACTACAAAATCAATATCGACCATATTTTAACGTATGAACAAAGATGGTAAGGGAGAATTGGGGGAAAGGTTGGAAGGAACTAACCCAGATTCGATTCACCCTGTAAACAAAAATCATTGTTGTGTGGGAAGTCTGTCAATTGGGCCAAGACCCAGTTGGTTTACCTGATAGTCAGAAATGCAGGCGGCCTGACTACTCCTGGCATTAGTCGGAAAGCATTCCAAACTCGGGATAGACAGTGTGGTAACCTTTCGGGGAGTAGTCCACTCTGAAGCACTTCGGTGCGTTTCTACCAGGGCTGACCAGATCAGCCGATAGGGTTTATAAAAAAAAAAAAAAACAAAGATGGTATCGATGAATCGTCGTCTAACGTTTCTCTTTTTTTTTTTTGTTTTCGCCTTTAGCCTTACCATGATGAGTACTTTATCATACTCACTATCTACTTCCATATAGATCAGAAACCTACTTCATGAAAAGAACGATCTCATAGTACATTGCAAATCCGTGGAACAAGATATGGGATACCATAGGGTGCATCCAACAGGATCCTACCAAGTGTTAAGGTTTAGCTGTTATTTAGATTCGTGTTGGTGTCATCTATGGCAAGGACCTAACTTCAAGCATCACCAAGTGTTCAATGTTAACTATGGACAAGTATGGGAAGCAAAAGAAGATGGGATCTACTTATCGAATATTCAGTCTTTCGAACATCTTGATCAGTCATCTTTTGTGTATGGTTGGGATGTTCCTTTGTCAAGAGCTGCTTCCTCGTTAGGATCGAGTTGTTTCTCTTTAAGCTTATTAGTTTTTTTTTTTTTTTTTTTTTTTGTTGTGTTATCTAAGTTTTGGTTTACATAATTTTATTTGAATTTGAGTTTTAGTAACCCTTGAGATCTCTACTTAGGGGGTTATTGGATCATTGATTTTGATGGATTTGGAAATCCAAACAAAAATCCTATGTTATTCAATCATTGATTTTAAAATAATTATCAAAATCATGTGTTATTGGTTGTATGATTTATAAATACTAGTTAAAATCCTATGTTATTCGTTTAATGATTTGTTTTTGGATTTTAAAATCCGCAGTATGTTTTAAATGGATTTGATAGTGTAAAATAGAAGGATTCAAATCCAAGGATAAAACATGTTATTTCAAAATCCATGTATTTTGATTTCACAAATAATAAGGATTCACAAATTCTAGGTGGATTTACAAATCAATAAACCAATAACCCCCTTATTTTCTTTTGAGTACCCTAAAGAAATTGGTCTTTTTTTTCTTTATATATCAGCTTAATTTATTACTTTAGATACGAAGAAGATGTAGTAAGGTTATATTAATCCCAAAGAGAAAAAATGAACACAATGATGGAACCTCATTTCCATGGTATAAGGATTTGAAGCTTGTTCAAATTCTTGTAGAGTAAGTAAACCGTCCCAAAGAACCAATAGTTGAACTAAGGAAAATATGTTAAGATATTTCTACCTAATTTAAAGTACATATAGTGATAGATGATTCGCTCAAACGCTTTTTTATAGGAAACTTCGTACGAAAATCTTAGCAAACTCGTTTTCCAACCAAAATTTGGGTAAAGAAATTGAAGGAAATGTTGGCTTCCTACTATTTTCCTATGCTTGTTGCGATAGGAAATCGTATTGTTATCGAAAATGTTAGCTCTATGATACACGAGTCAACATAACATACTCGTGGCCTTGAAAGTATTGTTGGTAACTTGGTATAGTACATATTTTACATACTATTATTGTGTTTCGACCATTGGCAATGGCATATCCTTCACACATGAACGAGAGTTTGTTCTTTTCTTAACGCTCAACTGTGGTTGGATCGCCGCAAAGTGAACTCTCTGAAACATATTTTGTGAGGCAAAAGACGTCTTGGTATGTTATGGCTGACCATTACAAGTGTTATTTATTTGATCACTTGTTATGTTATGGCTAACCATAATTATCGTCTAATTAAGAAAAATAAATTTATTTAAATAATAAGAATAAGTACATAAGTAATAACCCTATAAGTTATTGTTACTATTTACCTAATTGAACTGGGAGTAGTATTTTATTATTATAAATATAGACAGAACAAAACTAAAACCTTAATTCTAAAGTCTCGAGAGATATGGTATCAATGAATCGTCTTCTAGCTTTTCTCCTTTTTGTTATGGCCTTTGGCCTTACCACGATGAGTAACACAGCCTTATCATCATCTTACACACACTCAACATGGATCAGAAACTTACTTCACGAAAAGAACGATCTCATAGTCCATTGCAAATCCAAGGACCAAGATATGGGATACTATAGGGTGCATCCAACAGGATCATACAATTTACTTGTCGATGCTGAGTACGGTGAGTTGTTTTGGTGTCATCTATGGCAAGGACCTAGCTTCAAGCATCACCAAGTGTTTCGTGTTCGCGATGGGAACGTATGGGAAGCTAGAGAAGATGGTATCTACTTGTCGGAGATACAAAGTTTTGAACATCTTGGTCAGCCTGTGTTTGTGTATGGTTGGGATGTTCCTTTGACCTTGTCAAGAGCTTCCTCGTTTGGATTGTCTTGTGTTTATTTAATAAGCTTATTAGTCCCTTTGTTATTGTTTTTGTTTTATTTTATTTAGGTTAATTGGTTCTCTTATGAATTTTTGGAATTTGATTTTATGTCGTGTTAGTTTAGTTTTGGTTTAGTTAATATTATTGCGTTAGTCGTTTCGATATACAAACCTAGAATAAGGTTCTTTACCAAATTCTAAAGAAGACTAATTTATATCTCAAATTATGATTTCAGAGATATATAATTAACTTGAGAAGAGACAATGTTGTTTCTCAAATTCGATATATACCATAATCACCTCTTCGAATCAAAATCTCATACAAGAATTTTAAAATTTATATTTTAATTTTCAAGAATTTGAAATTTATCTTAAACTTTCAAAAGATGAAAATTCAGAAAACTAAGAAAAAAAAATGAATTGATGCTTTTACTTTATCAACTCGATAATAATTTGTAGATTTATTTTGATTTACAATATTTAGATAATGATTAGTTTTTAAAATTAATTAATTAAAATAATCGAAACGAAATAACTAAAACGAGATTTTGGTTATTCTATTATGGTTTCGGTTATTGATCATTAACCGATTGATAATCTTGTGTAAACCAAACCGAACCGGAAAAATTACAAACCTAACCAAAATTATTCTAAAATAAATGAAAAACCAGATTTGACACAAATAAAGATAAAAAAAAATTAGTTTAGTTAATTTCAATAATACTATCTGAAATCAAACGATCTTCAATAGGGCCATGGACCTCATTTTCGAAAGATCTCTCAGTAGTGAAGTGTTACATCAAGCTCCAAAATATTATTGGCTCAATAAAGGCCCAAAATGAAAAATCATTAATATTCATCTTTTTCTTTTACCTTTTCTGCTTTTTTTTTTCTTTTTTTTTTTTGTCGTTTTGCTAAGATATTTTTATTGTGGTTACAGTTTCCAAAGAGAGACGACTCTGACTCCCAAAAAAATTTAACATTTCAGCAAAAACAAAGAGAGCGAAGAAGAAGACGATTTCTCGAAGAAGCTATGGCGGATCAACTCACTGATGAACAGATCTCTGAATTCAAGGAAGCTTTTAGCCTCTTCGACAAAGATGGCGATGGTTAGTTAATCTCTTTCTTCTACGTCCTTCCTTTTTCCCTTTGACCTTTCCTGGATCTCGCTTTTTTCCATTTTCGTCTTCGATCGATGCTTTAGAACGGTGTATTTCGTCTTCTCTGACTCGTTAATGGTATTGGATTTGGTGTTATTGACCTGTTCGTGTACCTTCTCGTTCCCTGTGTTTTTGATCTTTGACCGAGTGGTTTTGTATTTTTCGATCTTCAGTTGCTTTTTGTATATGAATGAATCGTCATCTTGTTGTCCTGCTTCGTTGATTTGCTAGCTTGGATCTGAGTTTTTTTTTTTGCGTCTCGTACGTTATGGTGTTTGAATCTTTGTTTGATTTGATTACACAGAAACGTCATTTTGTTTAGCTCTGTTCTTATCTGCCATGATTGTTTTGGTTGTATGTTATTGATCAAGAATATGTGGCTTTTTGTCCATCTAAGTCTCTGAGTCTTTTTTCATATGTGTAGTTGAAGTGTGATTTGCTTATTGATCAATCTCTGGCTTGTTGATAGGTTTCAAGGTCTTGATGTGTTAGATTGTTCCCTTGATGTTAGGCTAGTTGATCAAGGGGTTGTTCTTTCTGAGCTTGGTGTATTTCAAACGAATTCTTAAACTTTTTAGAAATTGATTCTTTGTCTCATGAATCTTCAAAAGTATATATGACTTGTCTGCTAGGTTCTATCATTGCTTTAAACTTTGACATAACTGCTTCATCCTTAGCTCTTTGAGTCTTGAGCATCTCTCATGGGCTATAAAGTTTTGATGTTTCTTCTTATTCTGTCTCTGACCTGTTGATAGGTTTCAAGGTCTTGATGTTGAGATTGTGTGTCTCTGAGCTAGGAGTTTAATTTTAAACGAATTAGTAAATTGTTTGGAAAGTATTGTTTGAATTGTCTCTTGGTTGTATCCTGCACTCTTGAAGCTAGAAGTGCAATTTTGTGTAGATTAGTTTTCTCATATATTATTGAAGTGATAAGCAAAACAGATTCATGTGCTTTTTGCATCTATCATTGCTTCATCCTTGATACTATTGAGCCTTGAGTATCTGTGATTGGTTCAAAAATGTAATGCTCTTTCAATTGTGGTTACACAGGTTGCATCACAACCAAAGAGCTGGGAACAGTCATGCGTTCGCTAGGACAGAACCCAACAGAGGCAGAGCTCCAAGACATGATCAACGAGGTTGATGCAGATGGAAACGGAACAATCGACTTCCCCGAGTTCCTGAACCTGATGGCAAAGAAGATGAAAGACACTGACTCAGAGGAAGAGCTAAAAGAAGCATTCAGGGTTTTCGACAAGGACCAGAACGGTTTCATCTCGGCTGCTGAGCTACGCCATGTGATGACCAATCTTGGTGAGAAGCTAACTGATGAAGAAGTTGAAGAGATGATTCGTGAGGCTGATGTTGATGGAGATGGTCAGATCAACTACGAGGAGTTTGTCAAGATTATGATGGCTAAGTGATTGAAGACGACGACGATGACCTATTATCATGTTTCTTAATGCTTTTTAGGAGTTTTAACCAAAGAACATTTGCATGATTGGTGGATAAACTGAGCTTTAAACAGACTGGAATTTGAGACTTTCTTTTTTTTTTCTTCTTTCTGGTTTTTATGACTTTTGTGTGTAATGGAAAACAAAGTTATGTTGGTTTCAAATCGATGGTCACAACTCACAAGTGAGCCACTCAAAAAAACTGGAACCGAAAATCCGAACCGGCCGATCTGAAAAATTATATCCGAATCTGAACCTCAAATTTTAGTTTTACTCTATTGGTTCCTAATCTCCTTTATCTTAAAACCTGAATCTGAATCCGATCCAAACCTGTACCTAATAATACCTGAAATATAATGTATATAATAGTTTAAGATCTGAATATCCAAATTATTTACTTGAATATCCAAATTTATATTTGAAATTCTGACTTTTTACCTGAAATTTTGGATATTATCCGACAATTACCTGAAAATTTCAGGTATTTTTGTGTAACAACTTGCCTGCCGCATGGCATCCTTACAGCGCTACAGCGCAGCTGTTTCAGTTGGTAACAGCTTGTCCTGTGGGAAGGTTGTTAAAGGGTGAGGACCTGAGTTCGAGGAACACCAGACGCACCAATAACCTACCTGGTGGGCCAGGAGGCTGCGAGCAGTGGGCTGCGCAGTTTGGACCCACAGGAAAGAGGTTAGGGTCGATGCGCTGCAGCGCTTGTAGCTGCCATGTGGCGGGGTGTGCCATGTGGCAGGGATTCCCACCGGGATGGGTTGTTACATTTTGTATCCAAAAATTTTCGAGTTTTTAATGGTTATAGAAATCTATACCCGAACCCAAGTGGATCCTAACAAAAATCAAACCGAATTTTTATATTTATCGGATTGGATCCTAAATTGCTCTATCTAAAAAATCCGAACCCGGATAGTTCTTATCCAAATCCTACCCGAATACCCGAACCTCACTTAGAGTTGGAGTTAGACTGGGGTTTTAGCCAAAAATTTTGGGGTTTTTAACGGTTGTAGAAATCTATACCCGAACCTAAATGGATCCTAACAGAAATCAAACCAAATTTTTATATTCATCCGATTGAATCATCAATTCCTTTATCTAAAAAATCCGAACCTAAACGGTTCTTATCCAAACCCGACCGAAATACCCGAACGCTCTGGAGTTGGGTTAGGATTGGGGTTTTAGCCACAAGTTAGGTTCGTATAATCTGTATGGTATCTATCGCTTGAAAGGTGGTTCCAACTTCCAAATTTTGCGTCCAATAAGAAAGTTTTAAAGCCTTCATACGACAGACATGCATTGGCTTATTTTGTCAACAGAGTATAAAGTGGTTTGTGTTATTTATTTGGATACGAAGTTGAAAAGTTTTGATACTGGGCAAAGGGGAAAGCGACACATGTAAAAGGCTCAAAGCAAGAGGTTCGCATTTATGCCAAACGCCATATTCTATATTGGCGTGTGGGGATGCACAAATTTGTTTTTTGGAAAATTAAGAATTTTGAAACACTATTTTCCAAAAGTAGTTAATAACAACATTCAAAATATGATGTTTTATTTATGTATTAGTATTAGTTTTTGAATATCATATTAATACGGACAGAAATTAATAATTTAAGAAAAATTGGAAACGACATAAATCAATAAAGAAATATTTTTTAAATAAAGAGTTAGTTGAGAAAATATTCGAATTTTTCTTTTTGTAATTAAATCAAGAGTAAACATTAGATGGGTTAGAGATTTTATTTTGATTCATCATATAGGATTTTTTGTAAATTTTTTATCCGCATCTCTATATTAGTAAAAAAGGAGTACAATTTGCACTTCTGGGTCGGGTCATTAAAAAAAGTTACCCGAAATCTTGCAATTGGATCTCAACAAATCGGGTTTTACAAAGTTTCGGATCTTACCCATTGGTAAAATAATCGATTCCTTTTTTAAAGAAAAAATAATATTCGAACACCTTAGCATTAATGTATTGTTCCTGCATATTAGGAATTTTTATTTATAACGATATCACAATTAAATGGGTAAGATTGCAATCTCGGAGAATATATTTTCAAAACGAAACTAAAGTTTTCTCAATCCTTAATTATACTTTAACATATCGAATATTTTGTTAAGAAAATATTACCCACTTACTAACTATATTTATTGAAAGAATATGCCTTAATATTATACCCTAATGACGCTTCTAATTGTTTGCCTATAAAAAGATTCTTATTCCACATTGTTTAATTGCCACATATTCGGCCATCTTCTCTGTCTATTCTTTTTGCGATTGAAAAATGGCTACTAATACTGCCATAACAGATTTACAGTATGAGTTTAAACTGGCTTTTCCGTTTCCTCACTGGAAGATTGAGATGTTTTCATTTTTTTAAGTTACACATCAAACTCATTATCTCTATTGTTATTTCTTATTTCCATGTTTGCAAGCGAAATTTCATGTTTCTAATAATTATCATCAAAAGTATTGTCCAACAATACACTTTTTTCAATTGAACGATTTCATAATGTCCAAAGACTGACCTTTTTGATGAACTTGAAAATCCAACGTCGTTAAAAGTTTATACGGTTATTAGAAGGGCGAACATGTATCTTAAAGGTAAATAGAAAACATAGTAAGAAATAGATTTACACAACAATTGATTGCGCAATAATACAATATCTAACAGTCGATGTAATGTTCATGCTAACTGTTATTGTTATCTTCACATATATTATTCTGCTTAAGATATCGGTCAAATCTACAAAGGTAAAGGTATGAAACCTTAATCCAATTTTTCAATTAGTCAAAAAAAAAACCTGAAAGCATATAATATATTGATTCAACAAACAACCACCATAACACCATAGTTAACTATGAATGGTACTTAAATTAGGTAAACGGATTAATTAAAATTGAGACAAGTTATAGATCATTACCCAAAGACATTCCGATTGATCAGGAATATGAACACTCCAATGAGTATGTTCGGACCCGCGCTACAAAGCCGCTACCACCTATAATAAATATAATAAATACTCAACTACAATCGGTTAAATATTTTGGAAATGATTTCAAATCATTATTAGTATAACCAATATTAAAACCATTGTTACATGTGCATATTTACAATTTTAAAAAGTTTTAAAATATTATAATTAAAAAGTTCAAATATATATAAAAAACTAGGATTTAAAATATTAAAAATATTTTTTTGGAGGCATAGATGTAATTTTGGAGACATAATTGTTTTTGATAAAATATATTATATATGAAACTATGTAAATTTTAGATAGTCCACGGGTTGTTTGTTAAAATCACAATTATAATGGTAAAGCGAATTATGAATAATGTTTTTTACGAAATGAATTCTGTTACGGGTTGGTCCTTCAAAAAATATATTGTAAGTATGTATTTTAAGTATATTCTTACTTCTACTACAAAAATGGTTAAATTGAATAATTTATCGATAAATATTCTTTCGTGCTCTTAAATTTTCATCGTGTTTTTACTGTATCAAAACTTAATATATGATTATTTCCTTTATTATTTTATTTAAAATTATTATACAAATATATGATTCACCGTAATCGACTGCATTGCAATTAAATTAAAATATAACATATTCTAATCCGTTAAAAGTTATATATATGTCATTCTTTCCCCCGCGCTGTAGCGCGGGTCCGAACCTAGTTATAAATACATTTGATTATTTTTTGTGACTATTTATAGTCTACAATATTTTTGAATTCCTTCAAATCAAAAATTTATCAATAGTTTTTAAAAGAAAAAAAAACTTAAATATGTGCATTTAACTAACACATTTAAAACTAATTTTTCCAATAAATTATTTCAATGCAAATAATCTAAAAAAATACAATTTTTTCTTCATGCTATGCAACAAATATGGATTAAAGGTTTGACCTCGATGAGTTTTAAAGGCTCCACCCAAGATGTATTGATGACATATTTACTTCAAGATATTAGATATTGGTTTTCAAAGGGTCTGAATGGAAGGACATAATTAAGGCAGTTTATTTAGTAGGGCCAGATGTACTGCACATTACTTTCCATTCATAAAAATAAACAATTATCATTTTTATGGCAGTTCTCCCGTCAAAATTCTATAAGTAGGATAAAAAAAAATATTTTTATTTTATAATCATGATTTTAATAGATAAAGCAGTGCAGAATAAACACTTCTATAGTGTTTAATATATGATCTGCACTTGAACTGCCAAATATGCTCAATCCACTTTTATTCTGCTAAATCTGTCTAATACGTTTGATCTGCTCTGTTTGATACGATTTCTCCATTCGAAGCCAAGTTTCATGTTATTAATTTTTTATTTACTCTTCGTCTTTGTAATGAAGTCTCCCATAGATTGGCAAAATTTAGTTGTATAATTTGTTTTCTACTATGATGTAACAAACCCGCCACAATGGCTGTATAAACAATTATATTTGGATCATTTAAATTCAATATAATTATCTTTTGACGAAAAAAGTACTATTTTTTCCATTTAATTACACAATACAAAATTTGGAATTAAATAAAGTATTTCAAGACCATGATTGACTCTTTATAGTGAGCAAAATTTGTTATATTATATACCAACTTGTCCTATGTTTAATAAATAAAAAGACAGTTTCCATTTACATAATTGAAGCATAATAAATGCTAAAACAAAAAACAAAAAAGGTAAATAAATTAATAAAGATGCCTCCAGCTCACGCAATCTTTAACGCGTTTTATTAAAAAAAAACGCGTTATTATTAACTAATTACGTCACTCTCTCTTCTTCCTCATTATTTATACCACTCTTAACCATCTCCTTCTTCTCCACTCTCATCAACTCTAACCGTTTTTTTCACGATCTCTCTCAAAACTCTCAGATCACAACAATGTCGACGAAGAACGGAGCCGTACGTAGCTGTTTAGGATCAATGGACGACATCAGAAAAGTCTTCCAACGATTCGACAAAAACGGCGACGGGAAAATCTCAGTCGACGAGTTAAAAGAAGTGATCCGCGCTCTCTCACCGTCAGCTTCACCGGAAGAAACAGTGACGATGATGAAACAGTTCGATCTCGACGGTAACGGATTCATAGATCTGGACGAGTTTGTCGCTCTGTTCCAAATCGGAATCGGCGGAGGCGGAGGAGGTAATAACCGTAACGACGTTAGCGATTTGAAGGAAGCGTTTGAGTTGTACGATCTCGACGGTAACGGGAGGATCTCGGCGAAAGAGCTTCATTCGGTGATGAAGAATTTGGGTGAGAAGTGTTCTGTTCAGGATTGTAAGAAGATGATTAGTAAAGTTGATACTGATGGTGATGGTTGTGTTAATTTCGATGAGTTTAAGAAGATGATGAGTCACGGTGGTGCTTGAGAGATTTCGATTTCGCCGGAGTAGCAAATTAATTTGATTTCTAGGTTTTGTAATTAGGATTTGATGATGATCTTTTCTCTCTCTATGGGGTTAGTGACGACGGCGATTAGAATGTGTAAACCCTAGAAATTAAAAGAAGGCAAATCCTCTAAATGATTCAGAAGTTTCCTTTTGTTTCATTCCTTGGTTTGTTTGTTGTGGTGATTGTTAATGAATTAATGATCATTGATTACTCTCTTAATTACAAAATTATAAGGTCTTTAATTTAGTAATGTGATTGTGATCTCTTAACATTACCTTAGTTTGAAATTGAGTTTGTAATATTGAGTGTTTTGTGAACAAGGTTATGATTTGTTTGGACATAGTGTAGTGTTAGTGTTAAGTGTTACCACAACCATCACTAACAAAACTTATGCGATTTTAGGCGGTTAAAGCGGTCGTTTAGGCGTAGTTAGAGCGCCTAGCACCTACTCGGAAGCCTAAGAAGAACATAGTTAGTCTGAAGGTGAAAATGTATTCATAACATATCCTATAAGAAAACCATGAAAAGGTATAAAAGCAGGACTATGCAACTTCTAAATGTGATAAGTCTTACTTCTTAAGAATCTTCTCTGTAGCAGAAACCATATCTTCTGACTCCTCCTCAAGTGTACTCTTTTTGGTTTTCTTCTCATCCTTGATTTGCTACACTCAACTTCCACTATAAGACATGGACCTTACAACAGCTCAAGTGGAAACTAACAGATGATGGAGAATTATAGTAATGTCTCTTTGAATAAGTACCACCACTTCTGTTTTGGGCACATTCCCCTGGACTTATCTCACTTGCAATGAAAGCATGATCACAATGTGGACAAAGTATGGCCTTATCAAGACAAGAATCCCTCAGATACTCACCTTGTGCCTTGCATCTATTGCACATTGTCCAAAACGTACCGTCTCTAGCATTTTTGTTACCTTTGAAAGATGCTAACTTAAGTGAACTTACTCGTTCCTTTATCCAACGAGCAACCTTATTACTTCTACCCCCATTACTTGGATCCACACTATCTCTATCATTTTGATTCCCATTAGAAAATGGTTGCCTGAGTGAGTTTAGTCGTTCCTTTATCCAACCAGCAACCTTATTACTTAAACCCCCAACACTTGGATCAACTCTGTCTCTAGCATATTCATAACCATCACTAGAAGTAGAACTACACGAGCTTGGTGGTGTATAGTACATCCCACTAGAAGCCGGCTTATGTAAGTTTGGTTGTTTCTGCATCTTGTTTGGCTTTCTTCTTTGATCATAACAAGTTCTCCTAACCTTATCAGATAACATACACCAAGCTTGTGTAACCAGCTTAAAGTCATCTTCCGCGCCATTAAGCTTGTTCTTGTCAGGATGAAGCAAAAGAGCTAACTTCTTGTAATGTTTCTTCACTGTTTCATTATCAGCTAAAGGATCTACACCGAGGATTCCATACCAATCAGCTTCTTCTCCTCCTCCTCTGTTTGATGCAGAGATGTAAACATTGACCATCATCAATACTTGCTCCAAACCATCAAGTTTTGGAAACAAACTCTTAGCCTTGTTAATGAACTTCTTCGCCCCATCATAATCGTTTTTCGATAGTTTCTTCTCAGCGATCTCCATCGCTCTTCTAGCTTCTTCCTTGTTACATTCCATGTCTTTAAGAGAGTTTTATTCTCTACAAAAAACAATCTTAGAAGCAATAGGTTAAGAGATTGTGTACATAAACAAAATAGTTCAACCAGAAGAAGCCTTCTTCATCACCTGTGCAAGAACACACTTGCAACTCTCACCGTGACAACTGACGAGGCTCACTAAAACCCTAATGACTTAGGATAGAAACAAGAGCTAAGGCTAATGTAATATTGATTTCCTTCCTTTCTTAAAAGATAATTCATTAGTGTGACTAAATAGGAAATTATTAGCTCTGAGAATATTCTTTTGTATTGGAAACAACTTTGAAAAAAAGTAAATTATTTTGAGAAATTAGGACACTACACCTTGACGATGATGAAACGAGAACTCTCCTTGTTCCACTGCACTTTTAAAGTCTAAAGATGAAAAACAAAGATTTCTAACATATCATAGAGAAACCTTGAAATCTCTAGTATATAATAAGTAGAACAATACAAAATCTAAATGTGATTAGTCTTACTTCTTAGGTCACACAAGTCCTGGCCTTCTTAGGAATCTTCTCTGCAGTGACGTACTCCTCAAGTCTTCGTTTCGATGGTTGATTTGTGGTCTTTATCATTGACACTGATGAACACTTCCAGGTAAAAGTAACAGAACTTCTCTCAGAAGAAGTATCTTTTTGTGTGCTTTCGTTTGGTGCTTTGTTTTGGCCAACACTAGTCCATTGTTGTTGCTGTTGATGATGAGAAGCTTTCTTGGTTCTTTTCTTTGGTGGTGCTGCTGCTTTTGGAGTTTCCTCTGTTACAATGAAAGTTTCATGACAAATTGGACAAAGTCCTGCTTTGTTCAGATTAGAACCCATTAACCATTGTGTCTTGCATCTTCTGCACTTTGGCCAAAAAGTAGTGCTTTCCCTATAGAACGATGATTCACCCGCAAACGTATACTCTTTACCATCTTGTTCTTGGTTTGATGGTTTCTTCATCTGAGTCTTTGCTTCGTTAGGCTTCCTCCTTTGATCATAAGAAGCTCTCTTAACCTTATCAGACAACAAACACCAAGCATCCAAAACCAGTTTAAACGCACCTTCAGCACCATCGAACTTGTTCTTGTCCGGATGAAGCAAAAGAGCTAACTGTTTGTAATGTCTCTTCACCGCTTCATCATCAGCTAAAGGATCCACGTTAAGAATCTTGTACCAGTCAGCTTCTTGATCTCCTCCACCGTTTGATGCAGATTTGTAAACATTGATCATCATCGAGACTTGTTTCAAACCATCAAGATTTGGATATAACCGTTGAGCCTTGTTAACGAAGCTCTTCGCACCATCGTAATCGTTCTTTGAGAGTTTCTTTACAGCGATCTCTATTGATCTTTTAGCTTCTTCCATCGTTGTATAGAGCAACAAAACAGAGTCGAGAGGATTAAACAGAGGATAAGAACAGAGGAATCTGAAACAGAAGACTTACAAAACTCGTGAAAGATCTCTCTGGTTTTGATGGAGACTTACTACAACAACCCTAGAAGACTTATAATACAAGCAAGAGTGCTTTGGTTTGGTATATAAGTAGAAAATTATATATTTATTATATGGTGATTTTCCTTTTTCAATAAAAAGATTGATTTCCTTTTTCTATGCGATATGGTTTCAGAAATATAAATCTAAAAACAACAATTAAAATTAAGGGAAAATTGGAAATAAAAGAATGTTTTAAATTCTGTTTTTTTAACTATTATTAATATTATTATATGATTTTCCATTTTCAATAAGAAGATTACTTTCCTTTTCTAATGGTAAATATTAGTTAATGTATTAATTTCATTTGAATTATTATTTTTTAGATAAAAAACAATTTTTATATAGATTTTGTATAAAATATATATTCTTAAATTAAGGAAAAATTGGAAATTTAAAATGTTTTTTTTTTTTGAATAATCAAAAAGGTTTTGGGCTAAAGTCCATACATCTCTTCAGGTCCGAGACCAGAACATGTTATATGATCTCGTCCCAAGCGCTACTCGAACAGGCGACTCTAAGCATTTGCCAGAGATCTTTATTAATTGAGCTATTAGCACTTTGGTTAAATTTAAAATGTTTCAATTCAATAATTCAATATTATTGGTACAAGAGAGATACTACAATAATTTAAAGTTTGTGGGAACAAAGAAGTTGAGAAGACAAGAAGTGATGTTGATCTGTGGAGACGACAAAAGATTTGAGTGCTTATGGAATTGAAAAATTCACATTGACATGTTGTGAACTTGTGATCTTCCATTAACATATATTCAAAACATGATTTGTTCTGTCTCACAAACTTAAACTTGAAGCTAAAGAGATAGAGAAATTTAAGGAGATCAAAATGTTACACTTACTCCTCATGAACTTGCACACTTCTTGGAATCAAATAAGAAAAGAACAAAGAACAAAATAAACCTAAAAAGAGTTTATTACATAAGCCAGTTTGAGATTATTTCAATGACCAGTTTTAAACTGCACCATAGTTCTAGTTTTCTAACCATATGGACAGGCGACTATAACGATCGGATAGATGTGATTTCGATCTATATACCCCTTGAACCGGGGACATCGACCCACTCAAGCTGTATCTCAACCTCTCCACACTCCACATGCTGAAGTCTAAGGAACATATTCTGGACAATTTTGCCTTGGTTCCACACAATGTGGCTCTCTTCAGACAAACAGTTGTTTCTGCTCGGCTCTAACTTCCTTATTATGGTACCATTTGGAAGTCCTGGTCCGACCTGATGGCAGAATTTGATGGCTTCAATATATGGACCAATGTGAAACTCGGCTTGTCCCATCTTGTCATCCGCGGAGAACACATCATAGTCGTAAACCGTCTGTAATCATTAATACAAACCACTCAACATTTTGTTTCAACAATCACACATGCTAAATTAAATGTAAAGGATTGGACCACTTACAAGTTTAATCGGGAGACTCGGATCAGTAACCGAAAGTGTCAATAAGTCGTTCCATTCGGGGTTTATACTGTGTTTCACCACTCTTGTCTTCAGCTTCTGTATCATCAAGTAAGCAAAGAAAAAGATTAGGGGACTAACTCATAAGTGAAGAATCAAGAACTATCAAAAAGCAAAAAGAAAAACAAACACATGAGAAGACAAAAGAATCAAGAAGTAGCAAATGCTCTTTGATTGATCTTTAGGTAAGTCAAAAGGCAACAACTCGAGTTATCATTCCAATCATATCGTTGTGGAACCAGAGAGGATTGATGTTGACAGAAGTAGAACAAATTGATTAAAGATCACATGTACCAAAAGGACCACTAAATAATGAAACAAAACAACAATCTTTGTGCTGTCTACTTAACTTGTGTAAATAAAAATCTCTTGACTAATTGATTAATTTAGTAAAATTAGGTATGAACTACTGAGACGAAACCTCTCCAAAAACTGCCAAGAACAACCAAAATCTTGATTATCTCAACACCTAATAATCTCAGTTCTTGATTCTTTATGTTTTAGATCTAACCAATAAAAAAAGAACCAATCAAAATCACAAAAAGACCTCATTGAGTTTCACCACACAAGAATCACCAAGAGTTTCAAGAAACACATCAGATTCTACTAACATGCATCATCAGATCAAGTCAAAGACTTAGAAAAAAACAGATTTGGTTGAGGGATGTTTATATCATTACCTGTTTACCAGAGTGAACAACAACATAAGGATCACTGCTATTGAGATCTCTAATGGCGAGATTCACACCTCTCTTCACATGAATTCTCAAAAGACCCATTAGATTCTCCATTGTTTTTTTTCTTGGTTTGAGAGTTTGGGATATGAAACTGTGAGTTCTGAGGAATTTGGAAAGCTATGATGAGGCTTTGGTCTTATTATATACACATACCTAATAAAGAGAATAAGAAAAATAATATCTTTATCCTTTTTTTTTTTATAATTTCTAGGAAAGTTATAGTATTTTTTGTAATGTACCTCGAGCCACCTCTTATCATGTCTTCTTTGGTGGACTAGTTTATAAAACAAGACATGGTAAGAGTCAAGATCTTATGTAGTACACTGTAGTAATCATTCACAACCACTTGTACAAAGTATAATACTATTTCTTTAATACAAACACATTTTAAACATTTTATTTTTCGTTTTTTGTATATTTTGGGACAAATTTTTAGTGTTTTTGAATTTGAATTTCGAGAGTTAAGAACAAAAAAAAGTTAGATAATTTAGGTATTTTGAGATTGTGGTTGGGTTGAATTAAAGGAAGAAAATAATTGAATTGGTGATGGTGGTTTAGTCAATGGTTAATGGTATATTTACCTACTATAATTAAATATTATTTGTCGTATTTGATTAACCAAGACTCTTAATTATTCTTCTTAATTAGAAAGTTATTTTTTAATTACGCTAAAATTTGGATTTGATTACCAAATTAGAGTTTTGGTGCATTATTCATGTTAGATGACTCAAACCAAGTCTGGTCAACTCTTTTGTATTTTTTTCTTAAAACTATAAAATAGAGAGGTGCGTGTATTTTGACTTTTATCTATACATGGTATAAGCTTATTTGACTTTTATGAGTACAAGAAAAAAAGATTGTATTTGTATTTTTAATAGTATAATTATTATTATCAAGTAAAATATAATTATTCTCTTGGTCAGACAACAAAATTTTAATATTAATTTTGTAATTTATTCTTTAGAGAATTTGATTACACTGATAACACCTATAAATTATGGATATTTGATTTTGATCACCATTTTTATATGTTTTGAATTTATTTGAAACTATTATATAAGTTCAAAAAAAATTGATTGCATCTGTATTTTTTTTTCTTAAAACTATTGTTTTTATCAAAAAAATGTAAATATTCTTTCTAATTAAACAACAAAATTTAAATTTTGATATTCTTTATATGGTGTTGATTGGTTCTCCCGCTCTCACCCGCCTAGCGGTTGGTAAAGGACGTTTGCGGTTGTTAGCGATTGATACCAATCATACAAAACGCTCCACACCTCTTGGGATCGCTCGAAATCGCTGGATTTCAAAAGCTCCTTCCCGCAAGCGTTTGCAGTTGCGGGCGATTGCGATTGATTTAAAAAAGGAAAGAAACTGAAAAAGGAAAATCTGCAAAATAAAATATATATTATTAAATCTTATATATATTCACATTAATTCTCAAATTATAATTATTCTCTAAATTTAATTTTCCGATATTATCAAATCTTATAAAATTTATTTATTTAACATTTCAATAATTATTTAGTACATATATTTACTAATAATTTATGATATGTAATTTTTAATCATATTTAAAATGTTTATACTTTTACATAAAAATATTTTACTAAAAAATTTTGACGAAAAAAAATATTTTACTAAAAAAATATTTGTTTTAAATAATTATTCAGTAATTTATTTATGGTTTTTAGTTATTAATCATATTCAGTTTTTCAATATATTTATCATAATAATATAATATTGGTATATTTATACATTTTAATAATTATATTTATATTTAATTTTGTAATTTTTGATGTAACCGCCATTGCAGCCGCTAGTTAACCAGTCATAAAACTCCCGCAAATGCACTCATTTTTAAAAGCTAAACCAGTCGTTTAAAACGCTTAGTAACGCTTGAAACCGCAACCGCCCGCTTTCGCAAATTCCCGCAACCGCAAACGCAACTGCTGCGTTTAAACCAGTCAGGCCCATAAACTCTTATTATGGATACCTAACTTCGGTCACCACTCACCACCATTTCTTTATGTTTTAAGCTTATTTGACTTTAGACAAATATTCTTTCTAATTAAACAACAATTATTTCTCTTATTTAGAAATAAAATTCTTTTTTTTTTGTCAAACAACAAAATTTAAATTCATAAAGTTCTTTTTTTGTACTCTATGATTATAATTTCAGATATCCTAATACATCAATAACAATTACAAATTTTGGATATTTGACTTCGATCACTATTTCTATAAGTTATACGCTAATTTGATTTTACCATTTAATAATTTCTGGATAAAATTGTTGTATGTATATGTAATTTCTTCAAAATTTATTCTTCATTCGAGCAACAAAAGATATAGCATAACCTTGTGATGATCTTATGGTTTAAATCTTTTAATACACAAATAAAAATTACAAACTATAGGTGTATATATGTAGTTGTCATTTGTTTCTATGAAAAAATATTAGTTGCGATTTCCACCAGATATATGGCAATTATTGGTTGAGTCGTATCGACAATATTTTGTTATTTCTCTTTCGTAACCAACTCGAGCCATGCATGTTGTTCGGTGATTCAAGTTGAAGTTATTAATAACATTTAATAATATCCTTAATTATATGTTGCATGATTTAATTAAGAAATTAGCAACCACCATTTTATCAAATATCTTGGCATTTCATCATATATATTTTTTTAAATGCTCCTTTTGGTTTGGTTATATAATAGAAGAGAATTAGTTTTCTTGATACATGAATATAAGTATTTCTCTATTCCATATTACCCACAATTTTTGTAAAAAAAAAAAACCAATTACATTTTATGTAAAAACTTACAATACTAAAAGTCAAAAATACAACATTTGCAGACATATCACCTGTTTATAGTTGTATTTCGCCTAATGTTGAATAAATATTTTGTGCCTAAATTCAATTACTTTGTAAATAACTAAATATTATAGACATTTGAGAAATTAAGAAAGGAGGCTAAAGGAAGCCATAGTGATTTGCCTAATAGTACCCACAATTTTGTTGTACACCTAATTTTATCCACATTTTTATGGAGTGTAATCTGATACTACTTTCTAAAGTCTAGTTGCCATTATTGATATTTTGCATGGGAGGATAAAATAATGTTGACCGACTTTTTCACTAAAGTCTCCATCAAATTAATATTACGTTTTGTACAAATTAATGATAGAGAAAACAATGTTTTGTGGTGGAGTAGTGATTCCACTCATCTATCTACCTCACCATAGGTGATGCTTGATGCTTCCACATTTGAGCTAACAAGCCCATGGCATTAGATTCTCCATTATTATAAAATTAATGGTTAAACTACTCATTGATAACCATTAATTTTAATAACAAATTTAGAGTAGCTTTAGTACTTCTTCACATATCTATGAATAACCCCATAAAATGGAAAATAATTATATATATATATGAAACGTGAGCATATTGTAAGGTTCTTCTTGATCGAGTACCAATGGATCTTGAAACTCCCAACACTTACCTTTCATGTTGTCCTTCTTCTCTTCCTTTTGTGCCTCTATAAAACTTAAGCAATAAGCAAATGATCAAATTCATTCTTCTTTAATGGTATATACACAAAGAAGTAGTAAATGAAAGGGAGGAATAATAAGAAGTTGTTGGTGAGTGTGAATGTTCTAGGAAGTGTTGGTCCTATAAGGTTTTTGGCCTACGAAGACGATGAAGTTTCAGGAATTATAAACACAACTTTGAAAGCATATGCTCGTCAAGGCAGGGTTCCGGTTCTAGGGTTTGATGTCGATAGCTTTATCTTCTACTCCATTAATGCCGGATTCAACAGTATTCTACCACACTCTTTACTTGTTCTATCGAAGACAAGTAAAATTCTTGATTAAGTTGATTTTATTGTTTATCATTGTGATTGGTGTTATTGTGTTATATAGCTTTGCACCCACGAGAGAAGATAGGTTCAATGGATATAACGAATTTCTTGTTGTGCAAGAAAGAGCCAAGGCCATTAATGGAAGAAGTCGAAGGAGTAAGAGGAGAGAGTAAAGCTAGGATAGGTCATGGATGGAAAAAACGTCTTCTTGGGTCCTTATTAGGATAAATTCTTCTTATACAATCACAAAACTAACTCTATATACAACACAAAAAGGACTAAAGATGTTATTGTCCAGTGATGTGGACGGTTACTGTATCCTAGAAATTTGTCCTTCTTTACGTCTCAAAGTTGAAAAATTAAAACAAAAGGAGAACGTTTGGATCAAAAAGCTTTATCCCGTTCACTACTTCTCCTCACTTCTCTAGCTCAAGAAGCACAAATCCAACAAAGTCAAGTATTTTCTTGATTCTGACAGCCCCGAAGACAGACATCTGTAAGCTCCTTGTTGTCCCTCTCTTTTGGTGCAGTGATAAAGAATCTAACTATGTACAATTCTATTGTGGAGCATGCGCAAGTCCCAATCTTAGTGTTGAACCAAGGATTCACATAATGAATTTGTTGAGAAAGGGAAACAAATTCACTTCAACAATCTCTCAAAGAACTCGATTAAGGAAAGGAACAAAAAGGGAATTTTAATCTTTTGGGTTAGAAGTTAGGTTTTGCTCAAGAATGACTGAAAAATTAGTGTTTTTGTATTAATTGCTAGATGCCTTGAGTAGGAGACAAACCCCCTATTTATATGAAAATAGTGAGATTACAATCAGGAAATATTCCTTAAATCTAGGGTTAAATTTATGTAGATTTTCCTTTTGTTGTTTGGAAACTTCGGAATGAGAGGTCGGTTGGGTGACTTCCGTGGGTTTTTGCCCATAGGCCCATTTAACAGGCCTTACTCGAGATATCCTGATTTAATTGTATTTTGAGATTATTTGGTTTGTCCTTGGTTTAGGTCGGTATGTCGTTGGTGCTAATTCATGCACCAACACTTAGCATAAACTATTATTTTTGTGTCACATGTCTTAAACAGTTCCACAAAGAATGCGTGGAAGCTCCACTTGAGATCAATCACCCTTCTTACCTTTTTCAACCTCTTCAACTTGTTCATTCCTCCGGCCAATAGTATTTTTGAATGGACGGTGGCTTGCACTTGTTGTGACAAGTTACTCTTTTACATAAGCTATCATTGTCCTACCTACAAGCTTACTTTGGATCCGGTTTGTGCGATGAAGCCAATACCTTTTGTTATAGACCACCTAAAACAACATCTCCACTCTCTCACTTTTTTCCCACATTTTGGAGGGTGGAAGAGGCAAGTGATCATTCCGGATATTGTGAGATTTGCAAAAGAAATTAGTATAATCAAGAAAAGGTGGGTTTTACCCGTGTGAAGACTGCTGCACAACTATCCATGTTGATTGTCTGCTTGGGGATGAGATATATATGAAACATGGTGTTACTTCTGGGGAGCAGTTTCAAATTCTTCGCAACTGTATGACTCGACCATTTTGTCATCGACGCAATGATAAAGAACACCGTTGTCAACAAAAAGTAGTTTTCAAAATAGCGAACAAAACATTTTGTTCTTTACTTTGTTCATATTTGTCTAGCTAAATGTCATTGCAATTTTTTTATTTCCACCAGAATTTTCAATATTTTTAATGTCTCCATTTTCCATTTTTATTTCGATAATTAATTTATAGGAGATTCTTGGTTTATTTTTTCTTGATACTGCTTGTATTAATGTTTCTAAGCATACGCAACTAAAATAGCAGGTGAGAGAGATGATGGTATGCTAAATAACATGAATATTCACTATGCATATGGATGGACTTGGATCTAATTTCAAAGACATTTGTAACAAAGATCAACTATTAAAGCTAAACTAAACAATAAGGATTGTCATATCATTGCTAAATTCACTATAGATATACCATATGCAAACAAATTACACTTAAAATATATATTTTCAACTCAGGGTACAAGTAACATAAGCCTTTTATAACAAGTAAAAAATTAAACTAGTAATTGTAGAGCTTTACCCCAAAGGGAGCTCTTCCAGATATTCTCGAAGGCCCAAGACAAGCTTAAGGCCTAGGAGGGGGTTTGGAAATAGTTTTCAACCAGCAATAGACGCGCCTCGGTTAAGACCTCATTAGCTGCGTCATTGCTCCAAGCGCAAAGATAAGTTTTCATAAAGTAAGAGCCTCCTTATTTATAACCACACAGAACATATGAATCTGCAATATACTTCCGATGTGGGATACCAATGTAAAAAAAAAACACGTCACTACATACTTGGTTGTATCTGTTTCCGAGGTGGGACCAAAATAAATTAGATACTTCGACAAAACTTGTACTGTTTAGTGTGCAAACAAAAATGCTTAAGACTAATGAGTATGGTAGGGGCTGCGCGAACGCAAACCCCCTCTTCCACAAATAATGACGTAGGCTCTTCCTCGTGGGAAGACCTTAAGCTAAGCACCCCTCCGTTATGTGCAATGGAGGTCACTAGCCTAGGCCACTCGTCTTCTTGATCACGAGTTGACCCCGTCCAGGTAAGTAATTTGACTGAACCAACCACATCTATATTTATACTCCCCCTTCTCCAGTCATTGCTTTGGGACTAAGCGATGTGGGACTTTTTAGTATTAACTCATCTTGCTGTTTGCGGCTCCTGGTTTCCAACAACGTGCTGGTTTTCTCTCACAACTGCATGAGTGTTTTTTTTTTTTTTTTTTGTGTTGTATACACATGACTGCATGACTGTTTTAGGCTTAATCAATGTCTGGTTGTTGTTTTTTAAAATGAGAATAGAACTTTATATATAAATATGAGAAAGCTGAAGGTCTCAACACATTCAATGTGATTTAGAACCAAACACACTTGCAGCATTCATTTCCGAATTTCAAATGAGAATTCTAATGATGCAAACCAAACACAATTCTGAGACTCAGTCAAGGTGTGAATGGTGTTTATCAAATCGTAATTGGTAAACAAAACTAGAGACTTGTGATTGCACAAAATCTCTTAACGTTTATGAAATCTTGATTTCAATCCGTTAGATGTTTATAGAACACCAACGGATTCGAACGGTTAAGAGTGTAGGAGCAATATTTCTAATACTACGGAAAACAATTGAAATACAAGAAAAACCATAAACGTTTATGGTTTATGGTTTATGGTTTATGGTTTATGGTTTATGGTTTATGGTTTATGGTATTCTCATCTCTCTTCCTTAACGTTTATGGTTTTTCTTGTATTTCAATTGTTTTCCGTAGTGTTGAAAATATTGCTCCTACATTGTTTTCAAGCGGCCCAATACGAAAAGTCAAGAATTGGAATGACAAAGTTATTGTCACAAACTACATAGTGACGTAATGATCCATATTATTGTGAACAATTTGACTGAATTATGAAAAAGGATTGAAATGATTTAAAAAAATTATGATGAACAATTCCATTTCATGATGTTTAGTATTTGTTCCCAATTCTCATTATTATAGGTAAATGCATTGTATTCCTAATTAGAAACGAGACGGGATGAGATGAGAACGATAATTTTTACCATTAGGACAAATCTTTTAAAATTATATTTAACTAAATAATTTTATTCACAATATTTTTATATATTATTCTATTATATATTAATTTTTTTATAAAAGTTAATTGAATATTTTATACAAGTTTTTTTTCTCGATCAATTTTCTTACCAATTCAAATTCCCCAAATTCGAATTTTTGACGATTTCAAAGTTGTCGAAAATAATTGTGGGATGTAAAAGTAAAATAGACTAACCTTTGGATGGTTAAAAGAAAAATAAAAATAAAAGTAAAAACAATTGTGCAAAAGACGAAACGGCGGCATATTACGAAACTGTCCTTGCGCTAGGCTACTACATGATTCGTTGTGTCCTTTGGTTGACTTGACTCAAATCACATTCTCTCTGCTAAAACAATTCAGAAAAAAAATCCCAAACGCACACAACTCAATAGAAAAGCTCCTCAAAAACCCTAAAACCCAAATCTCTCCATCTTCTTCCATCTCTCTCTCGTTGATTCTGCTCTTTCCTGGTAAGAGATTGATATGTAAATAGATTGATTTTGTTCTGTTTTCATCTGATTCCATGCGAATCCCAGATTCTCGTTTCAGAAACTAAGTCTAGGGTATGTAAAGATGCGTAGATCTAAGGTTTTGATAGATATATTCGTTTAATTTGAGAACGATCGAGCTCTTCGTATGTGATAGCTGGTCTAGGGTTTATTCGATTTCAGGTTTTTGTTAGCTGGTCTAGGGTTTATTCGATTTCAGGTATCTAGCCCTCAATCTTATGATTAGCTTGAATTTTCATCTGCCTTTGTGTTTCTTTGTTGCTGTACCGGGTTGCTCTAAAATTTTGTTTAGGCCATCCTTGATTTGTAGTTTTATTGTGTTTGTGTTAGTTGTTCATGTTGCTGGTGGTATATTAATGCAGGTATTCAGATTCAGTCATATCTGTGTTTCGTAAGACAGATTGTAAGTGATGATGTCGGGAGCATTGAATATGACTCTTGATGAGATTGTTAAGAAGGGTAAGAATGCAAGGTCTGGGGGAAGAAGAAGTTCCCGTGGACGTGGTGGTGGTGGTGGCCGAGGTGGTGGATCGAATGGTTTTCTTGGTGGTGGAAGAGGAGCAGGGCCTGCTCGAAGAGGTCCTCTAGCTGTGAATGCTCGTCCATCGTCTTTCTCCATTAACAAGGCAAGCTCAAAATCTGGGATCTTCTATCTAGTATGATTTGGAAGTCTGAGTTTCTGTGGCATCAAATATCAAAGCATTTACTTCATCATGCTATAGCTATATGACGGGAGAAGCAGGCTTTTCTTGTACATCCGAAAAGCCTTACTTCTGATGTTAGTTTGACATTCTTTAACATCCAGAATCTCGTCTAGGAGATGATTTCATTTAGAAAAGTCTCTTATCCCTGCAATTGTGAGGACTTTGGCAGCCATGCATAGACATTTGCATGAGTTCTCATGATTTTTTTACCACAGTGCTTTTTAGCTGAGGAGCTTCAGTAAGTTAAAGGTCAAAATTTATCATCCAGAACAATGGTATTGCTATGAAAAGAATAGACGTGTGGTGTTGTAGCATTTGGGGGAACGTTCAGTAACTGTTGTGGCAGTAAATACGCTATGTAGTGGCTTACCTCTACACAGTTTATTTGCATCATGCGTGAAGTTATTGATGAACCTCTTGCTACGTCTGGAATTTCTTCAGCATGCTATGAACATCCTGGTTTTTCTTTTATCATCATAGTGGTATAAAGAATTTGTTTTGCAACCGGAGCAGTGACCAATACGCAGCCTGCCATAATTCATTGTTCCTCCATTTCATTTTGGTTTTCTCCTTGGGTGGTTCTTCACTACTTGGTGGAGCTCTTTGCTTTGACTGGTTTTCGCTCTTTCAGAAAAATGGGTGGTCTCTTCTTTGGAATTATGTGTCATTCTCGTTGTTTTGATGTTCGACAGACAAGTTGTACTGAAATGATTATGTTCTATTGAATAGCCTGTCCGTAGGGTCAGGAGCTTGCCATGGCAAAACGGTTTATTTGAAGATGGCCTAAGAGCTGCTGGGGTATCAGGAGTTGAAGCTGGAACCAGGCTCCATGTTACAAATCTGGATCAGGGTGTGACAAATGAAGATATAAGGGTATATAGAATCTGGCTTGTCTTTTCTGTGCTTATTGTATCTTTAAAGGCGAGAAGGTTAAATCTTCGTCTTTATCGGATCTAGGAACTCTTCTCTGAGATTGGGGAGCTAGAGCGTTATGCCATTCATTTTGACAAAAATGGGCGTCCAAGTGTAAGTCCTCATGAATCTTTATCAGTCCCTATCTCTTCATGATTGTGATTGTAAAAAAAGCTTCATCTTATATTCTCTTTTTTCTTTGGTGCCATGGTATTATAGGGCACAGCTGAAGTGGTATATCCAAGAAGAAGTGATGCATTTCAAGCTCTGAAGAAATACAACAATGTATTATTGGATGGAAGACCAATGAGACTTGAGATTTTGGGTGGCAACACTACTGATGCGCCTTTATCAGGTCGTGTGAATGTGAATGTCACTGGACTCAACGGAAGGCTGAAGAGGACTGTTGTTATCCAGTAAGAATTTCTGTCTTTTGTTCTTTACTGTACGTACCCTCGCATGAATAACTGTTGAGAGCCTTAACCCAAGATTTATGCAATCTTTTTCTGATATTTATAGACAAGGAGGAGGGAGAGCAAGAGTAAGAGGAGGGAGAGGAGGAAGAGGTCCTGCTCCTACTATCAATCGTCGCCTTCCAGTGTAAGCATAATTTAATATATGTGTAACGTAAAACCAAACTGAGAGTAAACAAATTGAAGCCGAACAGAGTTTCTTATTGACCTGAACAGTCACAAAACTGAATAAATCAAAATTCTTAGTTGATTGATTTCTTTAGTTTCGAATAATGTTTTAGTTTGAACTTCTTTCCCAAATCCGAAACCTTGAAATCCCAACCGAAAACCCAAATGCCTAGGTCTACATTATTACATCTAATTAATGTGTTATATTCTCTTGGTGGCAGTCAAAACCAGCAGGGAGGGACGAGAGGAGGAAGAGGCGGGTTCCGTGGTAAAGGGCGTGGTGGTGGTGGCCGCGGCCGTGGTGGTGGAAGAGGAAATGGAAAGAAGCCAGTGGAGAAGTCTGCTGCTGATCTTGACAAGGATCTTGAGAGCTATCATGCAGATGCCATGAACACCTCTTAAACCCTTAGAAAGGAACCAGTGTTGTCTTACTAACTAGTTTCGAATGATACATTGCTTCTCTTTTTTCATGCCCTTCGTTTCTAGTGATATTGTGGTTTTGTTTGAGTTTGATTGTGTAAAGTAAATGAAAGTTGTTTAGATCTAGTCGTCTTACAGTTAAGTATTGAAACCCTTCAGAGTTACACACGTCGAGCATTTTTGAGCAATTTGGAGAAAAATTTCTTTTGACATTTTCTTGACTCGGACCAACTTAGCCGGATTATAGACACTCTCACACATCTATAAAACCTAGAACTGAATTTACAAAACTGAGAAGAAAAAAACAAACTTGTTCGAATCACGATCAACCTGGTACAAGACTACCTTTCCGGAGCAGCATTGTCGTTGAATATGAATTCTCCGGAATCACTTCGATGGAAAAGCTTCTCCACCACTTCATCCCAGTTCTTCTTCTTCGTTTTTGACTCCGCCGATGCTTCTCCGTTATTGCATTCTTCTTCTTCTTCCGCGGTGGACACTGCGTGTGGGATATTGAGACTCACTGCTCTCTCCAACGCATCTTTGTGCTCTTTCTCTAAAGTGTTTAACCTCTCCATTCTCTTCTGTTTTGGTGCCATTGTTACCACTGTCTCTGAACTCTTCTCTCTCAATATCTGTAGCCACACATCACAAATCCCATATTTGGTTGTCATACTCTTGTTTTTACTTTCTCAACTATATCCCAAGAGAAGAAATAAAATTCACCTGCAAAGCCTTTTCTGCTTCTCTTTCTATCCATAAAATCGCATGATCAGCCGTTGCATTCGATGATAATACAATATGTTCAAATCTACCATCCACCGGGATCGCTGTTCTCACTTCAGGAGGAAACCTTCCACATCTAAATACAAACAATAAATCAGAAAAGAATCACAAAACAAACTTCAGCTAAGAAACAGCACCACTAACTTCATTATTACCTGCAAAATCGTCGCTCAACGATATGATAAATACGACCAGGCGCATAAAGTCTCCTAGGATCTCTTAGCTTCCGACCTTCAGGTATAAATGTATCCCTCAAACAAACAAGAAACAACAAGCAAGGCAAGCTGTCCAAACAAACAGATACAAAATGTTGAATCATCAACCTATACAACAAGTTCACACCAATAAACGAAAACAGAAGCAAAGTTCGACACTTACCAGAATATCGACTTGAATATATCCTCTAACGGTGTCGCCGTTCTTGGTAAAAAATCATCCTACAATTCAACAAAAATCTACGTTTATTCTTATTCTAACAAAACCACTCTCTTCAAAAGCTATAGATACCTTTCTTAACAACCAAACAAGCTTCCTACTCAAGTACAAAGTTTTATCAGAATATTCTAACCAAACTCAAGAAGTAACAAGGAAAAATTCAATTTGTCGATTCCATGAATAAGCACAAAAGCATATTCCTAACTTACGAAAGATGATTATGACAATGCTTTGTCAACAATGAACCAACCACCACGATCCAACAATACAGTTACAAAAATAATATAATTTTCATACCAACAACTATATAATCACGTTTATATAAATCAACAAAATAGTTGTCAAAATCAAATCTCCAACCCCTAAAACAACTAATCCATAACATTTCAAAATATAAATCCTTAATTACAATAGATTAATACACATCTAACATTGCACAAAACTAGTGTCTAAAATCAGCTAAATTCACACATTTTAACAATAATTTTTCCCTCTAATTTATGATTACACTAATCTTATTTTTTCTTGAATCTTTTAAAAAATTGGGTTATAAAAATACTAAACCTGTAAAATAACAGAGAAGATGACGTCAGCATACTTAACGGCGAGATTAAGGGACATACACCTCGCCGGAGCCAAAGCAAAACACCGAACTTTACTCCTCGGAACATTACCGATCATCGCCGTAGTAGTAACAACCAAAACCGCCATCAACGCCGCAACACCAGAACCCAAAGAATGACCAGCAAAAACCAAATCATACTCTTTACCATTCTCTTCCCAAACCCTTCTAAGCGTCTCAGATTCTTGATTCAGAACCCAAGCCGCAGATTTCAAAAGCCCACGATGCACAAACCCACCACCGAGCATCTTCTGGCCCAATTTGTTATCCAAAAGGATCTTGTAATCACTCTCTTTAGCTAAGTTCAAGCCACGGATCGCTAGTACGATCTCACGGTGGTCGTGGTCGACGTAGATGATGTACGGTGGAGATCTTCCTTGGGTTTTTTCGTGGGTTACACGTTTAATGACCCAGTCAGGGTTTAGATCGAAGCTTCCTAGTGAAGGTGAGATTTTTGGGTTTCTGAGATCGGGTTCGTAGACGGCGAGGATCACGCGGCTTATTCTTGGGATTGGTTCGAACTCTTCGGGTGTTGCTGATGTCCATGTGGCACTGTCGTCTGAGCCTATGTATGTGCATCGTTTCCATATCCATCGACTGAAGCCTACGCAGAATACACATTCTAGTCCACAAGCTACTGACATTTGTTAAGGTAAAGATTGAGACTTTATGATTTAAAGGTGAGATTTTTTTGGAATTGGAGGAGTTGGGTCTTTGAAGAGATGAGATTTAGAGGTTTTGGAGGAGGAAAAATTGAAACTTTTGACTCAAAGGTGAGATTTTTTTGAAATTGGAGGCGTTGGGTCTTTGAAGAGATGAGATTTGGGGTCTGGGGAGGAGGAAAAATTGAAACTTTTGATTTAAAGGTGGGATTTTTTTTGAAATAGGAGAACTTGGGTCTTTGAATAGATGGGATTTGGAGGTTATGGAGGAGGAAAAATTGAAAATTTTGATCCAAATGTTAGATTTTTTGTAGTTAGACAAGTTGGGTCTTTGAAAAGTTGAGATTTGGGGTTTTGGGGAGGAGGAAAGATTGAAACTTTGGACTCAAAGGTGAGATTTTTCTGAAATTGGAGGACTTGGGTTTGTTAAGAAGAGCAAAATTTGAGATAAAGATGAGATTTTTATAACTAGAAATCGATTGAACTGAGATTTCAAAGTTGAAATTAAGGTTAGGGGGAAACACATGAAAAAGAAGAAAAGAGAGTTGCAATTAAGAGCAAAAAGGGTTTTAAAGAAGAAGAGTCCAGCTAAGACTAAAAGAGACAGATAAGAGAGATGATGATCTCGACTTCTCTCTAATGGGTGTTTCGAGACAGAGACAGGGTAGCCCAAAAAGCAAGACTTCAACAACATGTCTTTCTATATCCTCCTCCCAATTTTTTTTTAATTTCTTGATTCTCTCTTTTTGTACAAGAGAGGCTAAATGTTGACTATTATTTTAATTTTCAGGTTATTGTTATTTAGTATTTGTTTGCCGACCAGGTTATTAATTTTTTTACTTTTTTAATCTCAATGACTTCACTGCTAAATTTGCTTCTGTGTCCTTGTTGTAATCTCTTTTTCGTCATTTACATTAACGACTAAAACGCACTAATGCTTAATTTTTTCTTTTTTAATTGATAATCCCCTTAATGGGCTGGGCTCTTAATGGGCCGGGTAAAAACTTACAACAAAAACGAAACTTCAGAAACCCAAAAGAGGAAAACGGAAAAACTTCCGGCGACGAGGTCAACGGCTCGGATCTTGCTGTATAACCGGAGGCAGAGAGTCAGGGTACCAAATCCGGCGGATTCAAGGAGCACGGCGTCGCGGCAGAGCCAAGGGGATGGGGAGATCCGAAGGGAGAATCCGGTTCCCGACATCGACACCAAACCACCGGCCGACCAACCTGCTATACGCCTCCCGGAGTACCCAACCGACCAACAACCGGTTCCGAGAAGCCGGATCCCACGCCTAGCAATCCGACCACCGGGAATCTAACCCCACCAACCAAAACCAAAAGCCCCGAGATCCCCTGAGCAGAAAACTTCTCAGTCGGACCGATGAAAACCACAGACGGCGGATCCAGAGGTTGATGGCTCAGACAAACACTCCTGACCCGGAACCCACAGCGGCCGTCAAAGGATCAAGAGATCCTCCGTAAACCATCGAATCAAAACAACAAACCCACCTCTCCTTCACCGAAGTCCGCCGTAGCCGGAGCGACCAGAAGGACGGGCGAGCCATGGAGAGAGTCGGATACAACCACCAGCGTCTTCAAACCGGGGTCTAGTGCATCAGATTCTTCCCCGCCCGATTGGAACCACCGCTACATCCGTGAAGAAGAACCCCACCACCGTTGTCGGAGAAAAGAACTCGCCCATCTCTGAAGCTCAAGATCTGCTAAGCGTCCGCCGCTGTTAAGCTCTACAAGAAACCAAACGGAGGAGGGAGAAGCCACACAGTCACCGGCTGATCCGGCGAAGGTACTTCCCCCTCAAAACGATGATTGCGGCTAGGTTTTTCGAAGAGAGAGGAGAGAGCGTTTTTGTTGGGCCTCTCAAAGGCTCTTCCAGCAATATTGTTGTTGTAACTTGTAAGTTCCTTTTATTACGATTTACTTAACTTATGTTGTTGTAACTTGTAAGTTCCTCTTATTACGAGTTACGACTATCTTTTTGAATTTTCTTTTTGATAGTTTAAGGTGAATTCCTAATTTTAACAAGATTGATCTTTTTTTAATTTACTTATTAAGTCGTTAAGTAGCTCACAGATAGTTAACCACATCTTCAAGTTTTTAACAAAAATTAAATATCATGCTTAAATAAGTGAAGTCAACAAAAGTTAGCTATTTTACGGAAAAGTCAACAAAACTTTGTGATTAAAATGACTTCTTTAAAATTCATGATTAAATCGTCCCAAATTTGAAAGTTCGGGATTTTTATGACATTTTTCCCATTATTTTTTGGTACGCGTAAGTATATTTGGATTGATTTAATATTTTAATGTTCGGTGTACCGCAAACACATTTTATTTATTTATTTTAAAATTTATATTCTTCAGTTTATATTTAATGATTTTTACATTTCTAAATAAATTGTTAAATAACTTATATAAGATCAAAAATCTAGTTACTAGTGGAGAGTTATCCAACAATTCATTGGTTTGATATTGGGCCATCTCTATCGATATATCCTCGAAGGCCTTAGGGCATTATTTAAATAGAGTAAAATAAAAACAGTTCAACTGTAAGAAGCATCCGCTTGTTGGGTAAGAAGCTTTCGGACTCGAATCTTATGCCACGTGGCACAATGTGATAGGTAAAAAAAATTGAGTTAACAAATCGATTATTGTTTTTCTTTGTTTGTCGAAACAAAGAAAATTCCCAAATCGATTCGATTTTTCCTCTTCTGAAACAGCGATGCTTGTCTCTGTTTCTTCGTTTTATCTCTCCGATCTTGTCTCTCGGATCCGGTGAAGAAGCTGCTTCAAAGGATGACGAAGAGCATCGAAGGATCTGTTTTCTGTTTTCTTGTCTGATTTAGGTATGATTGGATTTGGTTAATTATGTTCTTGATTTGTGTTGGTTTGTGTGATTTTGCTGGGAAGATGAGAGTTCCTGCTTGATGTGATTTTGTATTGAAGTAGATGATGCTTTTTGATTGGTGTAACATTCAATTGCATATAGGACATGGAACAAAGTTTTTGTGGGTATGGAGTTGAGGTTTCATAGCTAAACTTAGAAGCAGTTTCATGATTTGTCTCGCTGCAATTTTATCAACAATGTGCCTCTTTGATAAGGATTGGCGAAATTTGAGTATTGACCAAGTTTTTTTTTTTTGGCAAGTGAAGTTGAGGATATGGAAGGTGTTGTAGCAACTGCTAATGGAGTGAATCTTAAACATAATGGTGGGAAGGAGGGTTCAAAAGGAACTTGTTGGCCGGAGAAGAAGAAACTGCTTGTGGCGACGAGTCTTAGAAGTGGCTCATCAGACATAGAAGAAGAGAGTAGTGTGGAATGTGTGAAGGGAGTCTCTAATAAAAGACAGAAACGCTCTAAAGCTGATGAGATTATAGCCAAATCTTCGAGAAAGAAGAAGCGAGATGGGATTGGTGGTGTTGAAAGCAAATGTGAGGAAATTGAGAAGAAGCAGAAGAGCTCTGTCAAAAGGAGAGCTAAAGAAGAAGAAGAAGTTGTTGATGATGACAAGAACTGGGAACAAGAACTCCAACTTGTTTCTTTCACCAAGCCAACATCTCGCAGCAGGAGCAAGAATTCAGACAATGGGGATGTTTGGTTTCCTGGAAACGAGATTGATGTTAGCGCTTCTAGTTCACGTTCTGAGTCTGAACTCCCGGATTTTCATATGAAAAGCGAGAATTTTAGTGACTGCAGAATCATGACAAGGAACTTAAAGGTGAACAATTGTTCTTATACACAACAAGAACACATGATGCGATGAAACTTCACCCAAATACTTTTTTCTGAAATCATGTTTCTTTTTGCTTCTCTACACAGGCTGATTTGGGAGATCTTGCAATTTGCCATCAATGCTCTAAAGGGGAAAGAAGATATCTCTTCATTTGTACCTTTTGTGAAGAGAGGTTGTATTGTCTTCCATGTATAAAGAAATGGTTAGTCTTTGTCCTAAAGTTTCTTTACTTTCTTTCTTATGGCTATATGTTTCAGTATCCTTAACTAATCTTGTGGTCTGTCACAGGTATCCCCATATGACCAAGGATGATGTCATAGACAAATGTCCCTTTTGCCGTGGAACTTGCAATTGCTGCTCATGTTTGCATTCGAGTGGATTAATCGAGGTATGATTGTATTCTTGCCAAAAGATTTATGTTGAGAATGAATATGATTGCTTTTTGAAGTAATGTGAAGAACAATCATGAGTGTGTCCCCATAATGTATCTGTTTGTCTTACAGACATCAAAGAGAAATTGATTTGTTCTATATAGGAGTAGTGCCTTCTCAAGTTGATATATCCGAGTCTCTATGCTCAAATTTATTCATAATTTATTTAATTTTAAATAAAAATATATATTTATATTATTATATTATTAAAATATTAAGATACTTGAAGTTCAACCAATAATCACCACTTAATCAAAGGTTCTTAACTTATTCTTTAACATTATTAATATACATATAATTGTTTAAGATACATCTTCTAAGTTATACATCTTCTAAGATGCTCTTAGGCATATAATTGCTTAAGATACATCTTCTAAGATGCTCTTAGGCATATGAAATTTTGTAAAACTAACATGTGAACGATGTGCTGTGGGGTGGTGAGATCGTGAATTTACAGATTTCTTGTCGACACACAGCAACACAGATGGAATCAGGTCACTTCTCTGAGGAAGACTTCGGCAAAGTTAGCTACATCCGTAATTTGGAAATTGTTGACAACAACAGCTTCAAGTGGTTTTGATTAATTAATGAGAACAAGACATAAAAGAAAAAGTAATCGAGCTGGGTTCTATTTTTATGTTTTGATTAATTTATGAGAACGGTTGTGGTTTTGTTAAAAAAACATCATAAAAACATGGGTTCTTTACTCTAAATTTCTTATGATGATATTAATAAAACCACAAAAGCTCTCATCAACTAATAAAAAATTCATTACTATAAACTTAAACATAAGTAAAACATAAGCAAAACATAAATAAATCTATAGAAATATATTTTTTAAAGTAATCAAATAAAAGTGGAAAAAATCTATATATATAAAGTTAGCTTTTTTCTCTTCTCATGATGCCACTTAAGCCACATTTTTGTTTTTATATTAAATTAAATTTAAAAAATTCATTTAGTGCATATTTATGTTACTTATTTAATTAATATAAAGTTTATATAAATAAAAATAAATTATGTAAAATAAATAAAATGTTAAAATAAGAAATACTTTAATTTTTTTATTAGTGGTAATAATATAATTCAACTTTCATTTTAAATTGATCATAGTTTAAAAATTTTAATGAGCTAGTGAGTTTTAGATTGGAAGTAAATTTTAAATTTATGGTAGAATAAACAACATTTACGTAATTGTATATATAAAATTTTAAAGAAAAAAAATAAAATTGAAAGTGAAAAATTATTTTATAACATGATCAAAAAGGAAAAAAATGATATTTCATAAATTGAATCAAATGCTTTTAATCCAAATTTGAGTATTGAAAGATATTAACTAAAAAGAAAATAATTATAATATATTTTGAAAATCACCTAAAAATATAATAAAATATTACAATATGAATAAAAATTAAGAAAAAATATTATAAATCTCCCGCGCATAGTGCGGGTCAACTGCTAGTATAATATAAAATGTTTGTTGTGAAATCCAAAGGTTGACATGCACAATATGTTTGCAATTATAACATCGTGCGATATACGTACACATGTATAGTATATATCAGATATTAGTAATTAATATATTATATAGATAATAAGAAAAAGATATTTCAAAATGATTACTTTAAATAGAAAGACTAAACAGCACAATCTATTTTTGTTACCACACCAAAAAGGAATCCATTTTATTGTCTAGTCAATGCTCATATTACTGTAATTTTCTTTTGTGTCAATTAATTCCTATGAAACTTGACATAGTTTGAATTTTTTGTTTGACCTGCTGAGAGACACCAAAAAAGCTGCCAAATTTACGAAGACCCATTTCTTCGAGCAAAATTTAGTATACGAAGATCAGAACGATGATGACATCATTTGATTCATCCAAAAATAAACTCATTTTGCTTCGATTGAAGTCATGACACGGCATCTCTATGTATATGATCAGAGGTATTAGTGTTACACACTTACACCTCTTACCTGAACTGTGCATTTTTATTGTAGGTATTGTCGTATTGCTAGTTTATATATGTAGTGTGCAAGTAGGTTTCAAAATCATGGTTCGGTCATTGATGATATGTCCAATGAAGATAGCTAGAACACATACAAATTGTACGTATATCTAATACGTATAGAGACATGTGGGTTTATCTAATACGTATAAGAGATATGTGATATGTCATAACTCATAATGTGTTATAGAAGATTTGGAAAATAATTTCTCAGATGCTAATTTAAGAGATTGATTAGGTAAAAACTAAAAACTTGTGGCATCTAATGGTAAATTTTATGTTATCTAATCTTTTCAAATTTTTATTTAATTTTAATAAGAATTTTTATGTAGGTCTGTGTTTAGTTTAGTTTTTCAAAGCCAATTTATTTTTTAAAATACGATTTATATAAAAACTCTAAACCTAACAAAACCATGAAATATTATTTTTCCGTTAAAACCGAAAAATCTTGATTTTCCGCCAAAACCATAAACTTTTATCGTCCCGTGAAAATTGCAAAATTATGATTTCTCCCGCCCAACCCGAATTTCTCGTCAAAACCGCAAAATCATGGTTTTCCGCCAAAGCCGCAAATTTTTAATTTCCTGCCAAAAACTAAGAAAACATTTTAAAGTTCACAGTAATTTTTGTTGTGCATTTTTAAATTACAAAAAATAGATTCATTTTTAAATATGTATTTAAATTTAATATGATAATTATATAGTCTTAAACATAATTAAAACTATAAAAACATCTTTAACACAAATTAAAAGGCATTTTGATCATTTGGCATGTATTGTATACATATACAAATATCAAAATACAAAACTTCCATAACTGCATCCAAATACAATTTATGGACATATGGTCCAAAAACCGAAACGATATCATTTGGATATTGAATTCGGATTCCGCGTTCAGACATTGTATCTTATGACGCATCTAGCTCACCAAACGAAGAGACCCTTAGTATATTTATCATTTAAATACTAGTATTACATATAAATGTATGTGAGTTTAAAATGGTTCGATAGTGATCATGTAAAAAAGAACTTGAGCGAAGTCGCCATCTATAACTCATAAATGATGAAACCAAGTCGCCTTGGTCCAGTGGTAAAGGGAGGTAAGTCCCGCCACCTGGGTTTGAGTAGCATTGGCTACGGGGATTCGAGATTTAACATGGTTTTCTCCGGCCCCATGAGATTATTCTTTGGGCCTAGAAAGCCTTTGGGATCACTCCTGAGTTATCCAAAAAAAAAACTCATAAATGATACTAGCTATAACCATTATGCTACAAAAATTGTTTCAAAATATATTGTTCCTTGTTGAAAAAAAAAATTAAGCTGTTTAAAATATCGGTTTCGAACTTGATCAATAGTTTGGTCTAATCAAAAAATTATATTTGGAAACGATTAATAACAAGAATTTTAAATAAAATATGTACCGGCTAATTACAAGTATAATTTCATGGAGAGTTAACATTTATTAGTGAATGCCTAAATAGTAATTAAAATTTGAAATTGGCTTAAATAAGTATTGGAACATCTGTTATATTGTTCAGTCTAAGTGATGTTTTAGCCAAAACAAAATGAGCAATATTTGGATTCACCTGTCTTATTCATCCCCTCTTAATTAACTAACACAATACAATAATAAGTTGTCATATTATATTTAAAAGATAAATCAAAATTAAAATAAGAAAAAAAAATTAACCACTTTTTTATAAACTGAAACAGAAATATAATTTTGTTTAATTACAAAATATAAATCCTAACCACTATTTTGTCAACCAAAACCGAAATAAATTTTGTTTAGTTACAAAATCTAAACTTTAGTCACTATTTTATCAACCCAAACCAAAAATATACTTTCGTTTGATTACAAATTCTAAACCCTAATCACTTTAATCAACCCAAACTAAAATATTATTTTGTTTAATTACATAATCTAAACCCTAACTACTATTTTGTCAACCCAAACCAAAATATAATTTCTTTTAATTACAAAATCTAAACTCTAACCACTATTTTATCAACCCAAATTGAAATATAATTTATTTTAATTAAAAATCTAAACCTTAACCACTATTTAATAAACCCAAACTCAAATACAATTTGTTTATTTATAAAATCTAAAATATAACCATTCTTTTATAAACTCAAACGAAAATACATTTCTTTAATAAAATCTTATAGAATTTTTTTCCTTAATTTGATTTTTTTTTATGACTTGCCATATCGTTATATTTTTATTGGCTAATAAAGAGGAGGTGAAAAAAGTAGTTCACCCCAAGTATTTTTTTAAAAAAGTGAGCAATACTTGGATTCATCTTTAGGGATGAAACTCTCTTATTCACCCCCTCTTAACTAACCAATCAAAATACAACAATATGTTATGTCATATACTATTTAAAAAATAAATCAAAATGAAAATTCAAAAAGAAAAAAAACAAACCTTAACCACTATTTTATCAACCGAAACTAAATATAATTTTGTTTAATTACAAAATCTAAAACCTAACCACCATTTTATTAACCCAAACAGAAATATAATTTCGTTTAATTACAAAACTGAAACCCTAACAACTAATTTTTCAACCCCAACCGAGATATAATTTTGTTTAATTATTAAATTTAAATCTTAACAACTATTTTATAAACCCAAAACGAAATATAATTACGTTTATTTATGAAATCTAGAACCTAACTACTCTTTTATAAAAATCCTACATAATTTGTTTCCTTAATTTATTTTATTTTTTATTTTAATTTTATTTAATTTAACATAAAAATGATATGACATATTGTTGTATTTTGATTGGCTAAAAGACAAGGTGAACCCAATTATTTTTGGGGGATTTGCACAACTAATATTTTTATGATACCCTTTTCTACAAATACCCTCTCTAAGTGTCCATTTTCAAAAATACTCTCTTCAATGTACAAAATGACTAAATTACTCTCCTTTATTATAACTCTTGATGAAGAAAGAAATATTCTTTCCAACAAAAAGAATATTCCTTCCAAAAAATTTCCCGCCAAATTTTCCCACCAAAAATTTTCGACAAAAATTTTTCCCCCAAAAATTTCCAGCCAAAACTTTTCCGCAATTTCTTAAAAAACCTTTTAAAAGCTTTGTAAATATTTTTAAATCTCTTAAAAAACCTTTAAACCCCCTTGTAAATCTTTTAAAAGTCATCCAAAACCCTTCAAAACTTGAGTAAACCTTTTAAAACCATTGTAAATTATTTTATAACATTTATAAACACTTGTAAATCCCTTTAAACCCCTTATAACCGTGATAAATCATTTAATAAAAACTTTTGTAAACTTCTAAAACCCTTTTAAACCCCTTGTAAATCCTTAAAAACCATTTTAAAGAACTTGTAATACCTTAAAAAACTTTTGTAAACCCTTTAAAATCCTTTGTAAACTTCTAAAACCCTTCAAAGTCCTTGTAAATCCTTTAAAACTATTTTTAAATCTTTGTAAATGTCTTTCAAAATCCTTGTAAATCCTTTTAAAATCATTTTTAAAACCTTGTATGCCTTTAAAAACACTTGTAAATCCTTTTAAAAACACTTGTACATCCTTTTTAAAAACCTTTAAAAATCCTTGAAAATTTTTAAAATCTTTTAAAAATCCTTGTAAATCCTTTTAAAACTGTTATAAACTTATAAAACTTTTAAAACCCATTGTAAATCATTTAAAAACCATTCAAAAACCTTTGTAAGCTTCTAAAACCCTTTAAAAACCATTACAAATATTTTTTAAACCATTTAAAAACTCTTGTAAATATCTTTAGAAACCCTTGTAAACCCTTTAAAAGACCCTTTAAAACTCCTTGTAACCCCTTTATAAATATTTGGTGGGAAAATTTTGTAAAAATTTTTTTTTGCGGGAAAAGTTTTGCGGAAATTTTTTGGTGGGAAAATTTTTCTCGGAAAATGTTTTGGCGGGAAAGTTTTTGGCAGGAAATTTTTAGGGGGAAATTTTTTGGAAGGAATATTCCTTCTTTTGGAAAAAAGTATTCTTTCAAATAGGGGTAAAATGGCCATTAAAATTTAAGAGATGGCAAAAATGAAAATGGCAAAAAAAAAGGTATTTTTAAAAGAGAGTATCATAAAAAGGTTATTGGTATCAATTTCTTATTATTTTTCAAAAAAATTGTTTCATTCTTGATTTCAATTTTTTATGTAAAAATTAAAATATGTTTTTTTTTTACTAATCATATTTTTTTATTGATTGAATTCATATTAGTTAATGATGTTTTTATAGAAAATGAATAAGTTATATGTTTTCTTAATCTGTGTGTAAACCTTAAACATCACTTAAATCGAAATGGGGGACCAAACATTAAACATTTGGATACATCAAAGTCGAATTTTTTAATCGGTTCTCTATCTCCCAATATTTGTTTCTAAATTCTTATCAACACGAGAGAGGAATCAAGAAAGTGAGTGAGAGTAAATAAAAAATAGTTAAAATACATTAGACATCATCTCTAAACCTCAATTTTAGTTTGTATAAAATTTTAAGAAATAATAATAACTTATTTATTTTCTTATGAAGTAACAGCACAAATAACAATGATTGGTTTTGAACATAACAGCAACACAAATACTCAATCCAGCAAATAAATACATATCTAGAGATCAAGAAGAAGAAGAAGAAGAGACAAGGGACATGAACTCTTTGTCTGATTCCAAAGCTTCCATAAACTCAGGAACAAGACTTACTTCCAAATCTATGCTTCCTCCGCCTCCTCTTCCCCGATAAGCTGTTATTTTCCCGTCATACTTACCGCCATAACCGCTTCAAAGCATCCCAAACTCACATCCGTACTTGTTAAACCTTGGAGAGCTTCCCATGTGAACAATGTTGGGACTGAAAAGTCCACCACATTTCAAATATGACTTCAACCATCGATCCACCGTTGTGTTCGTTTACAGCTTGATGCAGTTTTCAAAGCTGCCCATCCAAACTGCATTCTCCAGTAGATTACCGATTCTCGTAGTCCTTTGCACAGGAGATATGTAAAACCCCAAAGTGCTCCATTGGCAATGGTGGATTCATTCTTGATCTGTGTTGCCAGCAGCAAGCCTGCAAGTAGTTTCTTGATCACTTGGTAGTTTTCTTGCTCTTGTAATACTTCTCCATATGAATGCGGTTAACGACTGAAAAGAAGAGATCTTTTGTCCTTGCGCATTCTTGATTCGCCTTTGATTTCAGCAACCTAAGTGTTTCTGATGAGAAATGGAATATTCTCTCCTTCAAAACCGGAGTTTCGAAAAGACTAATGGACTCATCATGTTCACCAAAGGGAAGGCTAAAGATAGGACGACCAGACACGTCACGATAGATTGGAGGATTCTTGAGACAGAACAATTTGTTCTTGCTATTGTTATTGTCAATGGTTTCTTCTTCTGAATTCGTGAAGATCTCAGACAAAGAGTTGAAGAACTGCCAGAAGGAACTTCCGTCTCCAATCGAATGGTTCATCGAAATTCCAATGAACACTCCATCTACCAATTCTGTTACCTACACAACCCAAAAAAAAAAAAAGTCTATAACTGTTGAGTAATGTCATTTTGGTTCTCAAACCTGACCAAGAAAATGCAAGAAGTTGCTTGTAAGATTAAGCTAAGTTTTAGAGTTAATTAAGTGGGAGTTGTTGTGAAGTATATATATAGTAGAGTTGTTGTTCTAGTCGCTTTCGAAATTAATGATCAAGACTTTTTAAAAAAACAACAATAACTCTCTCTCTCACACACACACACACACACACACATTTCCAAATGTAAAATCCAAGTTTTAGTGTTATATACACTAATACACAATAACATGAGGCTGTGACAAAAAGAAAAAAGTTATATAACACTAAGTCACGAATTAACACACTATTGGATCTCTTGACATATTCGAAAACAAATGAGAAGGAATAAATGTACCTTCACTGATAAGAGACTCAAGGTGTGACCATCGTGGTTGACTGCTTTGTGATGATCAAAGAAAGATTGAACAGCCAAAGGAACATATTTTGATCCAACAACGTCTGATACACTAAGATTAAAAGATGTTAATTCTGATATGAAGCTACTCATTCGTGCATCCACAAATTTGAATTTGGGGTTTCTAACTACGTTTTGACTTTTTATGACGTCAGTTGGCCAACTACTACATTCTCACACTATAATGTTTCCTAAACAACCAAATCATGACTTGCAAGAATCCATACACGTTTTTTAATTTTAATTCAAGAAATCAAATTACTCTTTTCTTATAGACTTATACTAACAAAATACTCTGTTTTATTATATACTTAAGGTTAACCATACGTGTGAGATATAGCTATGCATGTATCCATGCAGATTCTAATTAGAATTAACCATTAAACGTACAAACCTAACTGGACCAACTCAAAATGGTTTAATCAAAAGCATCGAGAACGTTTCTTTATAAATCGTTTCTTTCATTATCTTAAATTCAATAAAATCTGTAACCAAAACTGAACTAAATCCAATTTTTTGGTGTAATCGAATTATCGAACCAAACCGAATAGAACGAGAATAAAAATTCACATTGAAGCTTATATATGTTCTTTCTATATTAATCATATAATCATATTATATAACTCAAAATTTACATATACTTTGAACTAAACCGAATTGCGAATTGTTTTGGATGACCACAAATATTTCTATCAAACCGAATAAATAACCAAACCGAATCATAAATCAAACTGTTAACCTCTGAATTAAAGAGTCTAACCTAAAGTAGATATCTCATATGCCATCTTTTCCCAACCGTGATGTTTCTCTAGAAACTTCATTATTCCAGAACAATCACAACTTAAATGTAAACATCAAAAGATTTATTGGTTAAGAAATTAACCACCTAATATTATATGTACAAACTTGCTGCAATGAACATAATAACCATAATTTAAAACGAATCCATGCATCATCACTATATATTTGCGACATTAATACATTCTGTCCAAACTAAGTAACCCAAGAAAGAGTGAAGTTAACACAAAATTACACACAATGATGATCTTAAGACTGGCTCTAGCTGCCATCATCTCCGCCTACGCAACCGCACAACAAACATCAACGACGTCGTCGTCGCTTGTAACTTATATATTCGGCGACTCGTTAACCGAAGTTGGTAACAACAATTATTTGCAATATTCACTAGCGAGAGCGGACTTTCCTTACTATGGGGTTGATTTCTCCGGTGGTAAAGCCACCGGAAGATTCACCAATGGTCGGACCATCGGCGATATCATATGTACATTATCTCTATCTTTCTCCTCTTACCTATATGCTTTCTAATAAATATGTGTACATATCTTTGTTACACACACATATACATATCTTTGTTACACACACATATACATATAACTTTAAAAGTGAGGGGTTATTTTGGTTTTGTTTGTTCTAATATAAATGATTGTTATAATTTGGTATACATATATAACCCACTCCTATGCATTATAGTTTTGGTTTTCAATATTTTAACTTTATAGAGAGATGCCCTAATTAAAATTTTCATAAACCATTTATATGTTTGTTATATATAGCTAAAAAGCTTGGGATTGCTTCGCCACCACCATATCTATCGTTATCAAGAAACGATGATGCTTATCTCAGTGGTATCAATTACGCATCAGGAGGAGCTGGAATTCTCAATGAAACTGGCATTTACTTTGTACGTATTATAATCTTCTTTTATTCTATTTATTCTTCTAAGAATTTTAGTTATATTTTTATAAGTATTTTAGTATTAAAAGATATATATTTTGATCGAGCAGATTCAAAGGTTGACGTTCAATGATCAAATAAAGTGTTTCAAGAAGACTAAAGAAGTTATTAGGGCGAAGATTGGAGATAGAGCTGCGAACAAGCATGTAAATGATGCTATGTACTTCATTGGTTTAGGTATAAATATAAACTTAAAGTATTTTTATTTACGATGATAAATTTAGATATATACTAATGTTTTTTGTTCATTTGTAATATATATAGGAAGCAACGATTATGTGAACAATTTCTTGCAGCCATTTATGGCAGATGGGCAGCAATATACACATGACGAGTTTGTCGAACTCTTGACCTCAACTCTACACAATCAGCTTACGGTATATATTATTCCTACCAACTTCTATTTTTTTTTCTTGAAACCAAAAATATCTAAAGAGAGATATTCGAGTAAACAAATTGGTTGGTCATCTGCACTGCCCTTTTCTACTATAAATTTTAGTGTATATATACTATAAATTTAGGGTTCAAGATTTCGTATATATACACTACCAAGAGTTAATTTTGTATGTATTTGGTTCCTTAGTAAATGACTACAAATTTCATTTATTTACGTAAATAACCAATAGAGAAAATGTAAATACATCATAGTTAATGTTATGTGTTGACATGTGTATTTTTTGGATTTTGTATAATCCCAACATTTTATTGACGATTTATTACATAAAATTTTATATCTAAGCAAAATCATATGTTATGTATATATATATATATATATCTTTATGCATGAAAGTTTGAAAAGTTAAAAGCACGTTAACATGGACAAATAATATTGTATATTTTCTTTTTTCGTTTAGATACGATTAGTAACATACAATAACCTGCGCAATTATTTTATATACTTTTAATTATAACCAAACAAAATCAAATGGTTGAAGATATTTATTTGTTAATGTTATATTTGATCTACAATTTGCATAGTTTAAACTTTAAACCATGAAATAACTAAGATTTGGTGGAACAGACAATATACGAACTAGGAGCAAGGAAGGTAATATTTCATGGATTAGGTCCATTGGGTTGTATCCCATCACAGAGAGTGAAGTCGAAGACAGGCATGTGTCTCAAACGAGTTAACGAATGGGTTTTAGAATTCAACTCAAGAACGACGAAGCTTCTTCAAGATCTCAAAAAACGCCTCCCCGGAGCTAAGTTCGTCTTCGCCGACACTTATCCCGCCGTTCTTGATCTCATCAACAATCCCACTCACTACGGTAAGAAAAAAAGAACACTAACCATTTCTTGTCACCAAAGTTTGGCATAAGTTGTCCCAAAAATATAAGCCCAATGTTTTCGAGTTTTTAAATGGTTTTCGAATTATAAAATTTTTGGTTTTTAGTTTTTAGATTTTTAGATTTTGATATTTTGTTCGATAACGATATATAATTTTATACAAGTTGTCCTGAAATATAAGGCTTTTCGAGTTTTAAATGGGTTTCGAATTATAGATTTTAGTTTTTAGATTTTAGGTTTTGATATTTTGTTCGATAACGCATATATAATTTTTTTACAAGTTGTCCCTGAAATATAAGGCTTCTCGAGTTTTTTAATGGTTTTCGAATTATAGATTTTAGTTTTTAGATTTTAGATTTGGATTTTTTTTTTCAATATCGCATATATGATTTCTATATAAGTTGTCCCAAAATATAATTAGGCCATGAATGTTTTCAAGTTTTTAAATAGTTTTCGAATTGTTGATTTTGGTTTTTAGATTTTGATATTTTGTTCGATAACGCATGTGTGGTTTTTAAATACAATGAACGTAGGGTTTAAAACAGCAAACACGTCGTGTTGCAATGTGGACACAAGTGTTGGAGGTCTTTGTCTTCCCAATTCTAAGATGTGTAAAAACCGTAAGGACTTTGTCTTCTGGGACGCATTTCATCCGTCCGATTCGGCTAATCAAATCTTAGCTGATCATCTCTTCTCCTCTCTTATGTCTTCCTCTGCTCCTTCTCCTGCTCCTAAACCAGGTCACTAGTATAGTACTTAAGAACATCAAACCAAGTTATTGTTAATTTGGACCTGCTTGCGCTAGATACATGTGTAACTAATTATATGTTTCTTGATGTAACCATCAGAACAAAGTATGTGTGACTTGTTACATAAGTATTATTAATACTGAGATCATTATGGGTTTGTAACTTTGTAGGTCTCGTAAAGACATCTTGTTGTATTCGTGTTTAGGGATCCTAAACATGCGTTATAAATAAATACATTAATATGTAAAAGAAATACTCGTACGTCGTGTATGCAAAACAATTTGATTCTCTAACTTTGTTGTGTAATTAATCCTCCGAAGTTGTGTAATTCTTTACACCTTGTTTTTTTTTTTGTGTGTGTAAGGAAACTAAAATGTAATTATATAATTATTTGTATGGTATAGACAAATCTTTAATTTATTCGTATAAACACATCAGATATATCATTTATAAAAGTGGCCCTTATATGCTTTTAAATTTATTTAAACAAATCGGCCGACACTACTCTCAACCTATCACAAATTGCCAACACTCAACTTGGGATTCCAATTTGTTATAACTAGTAACACGTAAAACATGTGTAACTATTCATCATTTTAGATGTTTGTTAGTTTAATTTTAAACAGTTTAGTGTTTATATTTTCTTTTCTTTTAAGGGAATATTATGTGAATAATGATATCCCTGCTCTATAATGATCAGAGCTTGTTTTCTTCTCTTGATTTCTTAATAATGTACATGGATCTCTTTATCTCATTATCCCAATCTACTATCTTGTTAGATGTTTTGAGAACTATTTTTTTTTTTTTACTTTTAAGAACCTTTTTTCACAAGATAGTAGATTGGGTCACTGACCTTTAAGACAAAAACCCATAACCACAGTTTTACTTTTCTAGGGTAACTTTAACGAATGTCTCATTTTTGCTATAATTTTATATATTTGTCATTTTTAAACTTTTTAAAATGTTCATTTTTTTATCTTTTTGTTTTGCTAGAATACGTACTTTATAGTATATATTAAACTCTAAAGACATTAGAACCGAGTAAACCAAAACATAACGAGTAAAACACATGTTTAATTTGTATTTTTCTAACTTGAAAAATAGAAAATCTATAAGATTTAATAAGAAAATGGCAAATCTGTCAATGCCATCACAGAAAATGACAAATCTATAATTGTTCTTGTATATATATATATATATATCATTTTTATATAAAAAAGCTAATTATAGTATCTTATTTTATAATGAGTGTCCCGATCAAAAATACATCTAGACACATCTGAAAATTTATTAGTTATATAAATAAGAGATATTGCACTACATACCAACTAAATTAAAAAGAATTAAGTCAAATAATTGATGGCATTGTTGTAATATTGGATGGGTTGAAAACATTGTGTACAAGACGAAAATACCCTCATCATCAATATCTTGCGCAACTCTATTCTTTCTCTCTCAAGTTCTGTTTATTTTTCTCTCTCTGAATTTGGTTGGGTTTTAAAACAATAAATCTTTGAATTTTCTGATTTTGTTTGATGTTCCGGTAAGAATACACTCAATATCAACAAATTTAAATTTTTATCGTAGTCAAGTCAGAACATAATATAAACCTTCTAGTTTTTTTTTTTTTGTTCAACATGAAGGATAAATGATAAGTAAAAAAACTCTTATTTCTCATCATCACCACTATGGTATATATCAATATATCATAATATCTATTTATAAACATTTGATATATATATATATATATCATGATATTTTAACATATATATGTTATGATATATCTAATATATGATGACATATATTAATATATCTTGATTTACAAAATTTTGACATATATTTTTATATCAAGAGATTTTAATATATATATGTTATAATATATCTAATATATCATGACATATATTGATAATATCATAACATATATTGATATATCTTGACATACACTAATATATCATGATATATATTAGATTATCAAGGTATACCTTAATATATCATATGTAAATAACAATAACATAATATTAAGATGTATGATATATACTCATTCATCATGATATATAAAAATAAATCTTATTATAGTTTTACATATCTCGTTATATATTATAAGAACAAGATTACGGGATAAAATAACGTGACTTGGTTTAGAACATGTATATTATTCATGTTATGCATTTAATGCTAAGAGCAAAGTCACAACTGAATGACCCGGGTTTCTGTGCATGTCTCACATATGTGTCTTTATGCAGGCTCATTATCACATGCAAAAGACAAGGGTATTTTGGTCCAAATATTATGAGATATCTTCTCATATTAAGATGTATGAAATGTTGCAAAATTTCAAAATATATATCTTCTTTCTTAATTCTTTCTCAAAATAATAGTATTGATTTAATTGTCTCTATAAATAATCCACACAACTAGTTTATTGTTTGATTTTTATTTTGCTAAGAGAAATAGTAACAAGATATAAAACATGTGGAGGCTAAAGATCGGAGCTGCCACAGCTAGAGATCATGACTCTCACTTGTTTACCACCAACAACTACGTTGGTAGACAGATTTGGGAGTTTGACACAGAAGCATGCTCTCCTGAAGAACTCGCCGAGGTCGAGGAGGCTCGTCTGAATTTTTCACTTAACCGGTCACGTTTCAAAACGAGTCCTGATCTTCTTTGGCGCATGCAGGTTAGCTAGGAGATCACACATACTAATTGTGTCTCTTATAATGTAATAATATGAATGTGAAGATGTTTTTGTTTGATTTGGATTAATAAAGTTTATGAGGGAGAAGAAGTTTGAGCAAAAGATCCCGCGAGTTAGAGTAGAAGATGCAGAGAAAATAACATATGAAGATGCAAAGGCCGCGACGAGAAGAGGAATACTCTATCTTGCGGCGTTGCAAGCTGATGATGGACACTGGCCTGCTGAGAACTCTGGTGTCATGTTCTTCAACGCTCCCTTTGTAAGAAGTTCATATCATTTCTTTAATTAACACTTTTGTAGGTTTTCTAGTATTATATAGGAAAATTCTTACAAATAGCACAAAAATAGATGTAAGAAAAAAAGATAGTAAACAATACAAAATAAATTTGGACAATGTCATACAAATGAAAGTAGACCCCATTGCATCAAAATCTGGTAAAACTAGACTAGGACGTGAACCCGTGGCACAAAAAAATTATTTCTAATAAAATCTTTTAATATATTTGTAAAATATTTTAATTTAATTATTTAGTTCTTATATTATTATATAAGGGTAAAATAGTTATTTTTGCAATATAAAATATACATTTCAAATACTTCAAAAGAATTAGTGTAGATTTCAAATTTCTACTTAAAATTAGGATACACTAACAAAATAATCCTACTTTATACATTTTGTTTGATCTAAGAAATATTACATCTAAACAACGACAAAGCACTTTCAATACAAAAAAAAAAAAAGTAAAAACATACTGCACTTTAGAATGCAATTAGCTATGGAAATTTTTGAGATTTTGATAAAATGAAGTTTAGCTAGTGTTTAAAAGGATATTTAATTTTGAATCATTTTATAAGAATACATCAAACTAAAATTTTAATTTTAATTTTGAAAATGAAACCTAAATATTTAGAAAATATATATAATCCTTTTGTTGACAAAAAAATGAAAATAAAATATTTGTTAACTAAATATTACACAATTCTTCAGTAATTTAGTTAAATGATATATAGGACTTCCGAATATTTTCAAAAGCAATGTAATGTAAATATGACCACATAATTTTTTTTCATTTTAAATCGTCTCTTGTTAAGTTGTTATGGACTTTGTCTATATTAGTAAAAACTAATATATACTGAAATATTCCATTTGCGAAAACTATAATCACAGTTACTATGCTTATACATAACTGGACACTTGGAAAAAATCTTCACTATGGAACATCGCAAAGAGTTCATGCGCTACTTGTACAACCATCAGGTACCACACTTTAATCGAACTCACGTATATGTATAAAATATAATCATGAAGATGTAGTCTGAACAACAGAGTGTACTAGTACAGCGACTAGTTCAGAAGACTTAACGAAAGAAGAAACAACAAATAAGGAAAGTGAAAAAGGCGGTTTGGCTTGGGCACAAGACAAAGAAGAAGTGTCTAGAAGCATCTAGAAGTGTGAAGACTTTACTTTTATAAGAATAAAAGTAAATTAGAAGAGTTGGATAATTTCCTAATCCATAAAGAAAAAGGAAAATATCCTAAAACCTAGTAACAAGGTTATCTTGGATGATGGCAACTATGGTTTTTGGAAATCCAGAATCAAATCGATCAATGGAGGTATCGACCGTTTGGCGTGGAAGGCTGTTCTGGAAAAGTGGGTCGAACCAACTATCACCAATAGCGAAGGAGATAGTATACCAAAACCAGAAAGTGATTGGACTGATGAAGAACAGAAAAAAATCCAAGTATAATTCAAGAGCTCTCACGGCAATACATTGTAGTGTTGGAAGAAAGTAGTTTGAATTAATACAAGGATGTGAGACAGCGAAGGAAGCCTGGGATCTCTTACAAGCACACTATGAAGGAACTTCTAAAGTTCAAAATTCAAGAAAAGACATGTTAGCTTCACGTTTTGAAAATCTCAAGATGGAAGAACATGAGTCGATCTCAGACTTTACTTCAAAATTGAGCACTCTAGCACAAGAAGCAGTAACACTTGGAAAGAAATACAAAGATCAGAAATTGGTGAAGAAATTCCTAAGATGTCTACCTGCTAGATTCATGGCATACAAAACTGCTCTAACAGTTTCACATAAGACAGAGGATCTCAGTTTTGCAGAAGTTGTTGGGATGTTACAAGCACATGAATTGGAACTAGGAGGGGTAAAGAAAACAAAAGGAATTGCTCTAGCTGCTAAAAAAGACCTGACTCAGACAGAGGATGAAGATCCAGTCGGACTTCTGGTTAGAAGGTTTGATCGTGCTCTGAAGAAATATGAACAAGGTCAAGGATCATGACAGAAACGAACAAATTTCAGAAGATATTCTGAAGAAACCAAAGGATCTAAGAAATATGAGATGCAGTGTCATGAGTGTAAGGGAATTGGACATTTTGCTCGAGAATGTCCAACCATCAAGCTTCGGGAGGCTAAGTGTGTTCTATGCAAGGGAGTTGGTCATACTCAAGACAATTGTGTGAATCGCAAAGAGAAATCCATGATAAGCATGGAAGATGAATCAGATAGCGACGAAGAAGAGATTCTAAATCTTGTTGCTATGATTGGAATCACAGAATTTGAGGATGGAGAAGAAGTGACTGACTCAGAAAATGAAGAAGAAGTTGATATAGTTCAACTACAAAGAAGTACGTGATACTCTTGTCCATATGGGAAAAGAAAATCAGAATTTGCTAAAAGAGAAAATGCGTCTAGAGGCTCTAGTGCTGAAACTGCAGAATGAGTTGGAAGATGAAAAGAAGATTGCCAAAGATTGTGTACTTATGACAAAAGAGAAGTTGTTGTTATCTGCTAAAGCTGATGATCTTGAAACTCAATTAACTGCAGAAAAGAAGGCAAAATCTGAACTACATGCTGAACTAGACCAACAGTACAGAAAGATACACATGTTTGCAGGAACTAAGCAGCTCGATAAAATTCTGAGCTATGGAAGAACTGAGAAGACACATCGAGGACTTGGTTTTACTGGAGCAAATAGCATGAACACATCTGCAACCAAGTTTGTATCTGCTGGAGTAGATCAGGTGAAAACTGAAGCAGTCAACAATACCAAATATGTAGGATGCTTCTTTTGTGGAAAGTTAGGACACTATAAGGCATACTGCTACAAGTACTGGGAAAAGATTCGAAGACTAAAGAATCTTCGAAAGTATTTTTGGAATGGGTTCAAACGTCAAATTTGGATTAAAAAATCTGATCTATATCAGCCCAAACGTGTGTCTGCCTCAGACCTAGGATTTCGATGCAACATGGCCATGCTTACAGAAGAAGAAGAAGAAATCTTACCTTGGTATTTTGATAGTGGTTGTTCTCGACATATGACAGGATCACAGGAAAACCTGGAAGATATCAAAAAACTAAGAGGTGGAAATGTTACCTTTGGTGATGGAAGGAAAGGAATCATACAGGGCAAAGGTAAAACATGTAGTGATCAACTGCCAAAACTCGATAATGTTTATCTTGTACAAGGGCTGAAGGCAAACTTGATCAGTATAAGTCAACTATGTGATGAAGGAATGTCAGTTCTATTCACAAAAATTGACTGTAAGGCCATGGATGAAGATGGAAAAACTAAATTACATGGGATAAGATCAGGAAGCAATTGTTACATGTGGGAGAAAAATGCTGAGAAGAGTTTTAGTGCAAGAGACAACCTGAATTTATGGCATCAAAGGCTGGGGCACATCAATGTCAGGAATTTAACTACTCTTGTGAACAAGGAAATCATTCGTGGAGTACCTCAACTCAAAGGTGAAGACAAGATGATATGTGGACCATGCAATCAAGGAAAGCAAGTTAAGATTCAACTTCAAAAAGGTTCCAGATGTGCAGTCTAAGTCTGTTCTAGATCTGATTCATATGGATTTAATGGGGCCGATGCAAGTAGAAAGCTTGTCAGGAAAGAAGTATGTATTTGTGTTAGTTGATGACTACTCACGATACACTTGGGTTCGGTTCATTCAAGAAAAATCAGAAACTGTGAACAGCTTCAGGATTCTAGCACTTCAACTCATCAATGAAAAAGGATCTATCAAGAAGATAAGAAGTGATGATGGAGGAGAATTTCAGAATGAGTCAATGAAGGAATTTTGTGAAAGTCATGGAATAGTGCATCAATTCTCAGCTCCCAGAACTCCACAACAAAACGGTGTTGTAGAAAGAAAGAATCGGACATTGCAAGAGATGGCTCGAGCTATGATACATGGAAATCAAGTACCAAAAAGATTTTGGGCTGAAGCTTTGAACACGGCATGCTACATAGTAAATCGTGTATATGTCAGAAGAGAAACATCCAAGACACCATATGAGCTATGGAAGGGAAAAACACCAAACTTGAGTTATTTTCATGTGTTTGGCTGCAGATGCTTCATTCTGAACGACAAAGACTATCTAGGAAAATTTGATTCCAAGAGTGATGAAGGCATGTTTCTTGGATACTCTGAAAGTAGTATGGCATATAGAATATTCAACAAGAGATCATGTGCTGTGGTTGAATCAGTTAACGTGGTGTTTAATGACTTAGTAGTCTCGAACAAAGGTAACCGTAAGTCAGACAGTGATTCAGAAACTGAGACACCTGGTTCAGAAGCAGAGAAGGCTGATTCAGAAACAGTGGAAACAAAGGACAATGAGTCATAACCAGAAAACTCTCATTCAGACTTACATGGTACTCCAACAGTTCATAAGAATCATTCAGCCTCAGATATCATTGGAAAACTCACTGAAAGAAAGACCAGAGGAGTACAAATCGATTTCAAAAAGTTACATAGTAACTTTGTAATATGGGAGACGGTACAGTTTGAGTGCTTTGTGTCATCCATTGAACCAAAGAATCATGTTGAGGCTCTTAAAGATGATTTCTGGATCATAGCAATGGAAGAAGAACTTGAACAGTTTGAACGAAATCAAGTATGGGAGTTGATTAAAAGACCAGAAGATATCAACATCATCGGAACTAAATGGATCTTCAAGAACAAAATCGATGAAAGTGGTGTTGTAGTTCGGAATAAAGCTAGGTTGGTTGCACAAAGATATACTCAAATCGAGGAAGTTGATTTTGAAGAAACCTTTGCTCCTGTTGCACGGTTGGAGTCCATCAGATTGTTTCTGGGAATGGCTTGCATATTGAACTTCAAAGTGTATCAAATGGATGTAAAAAGTGCCTTTCTCAATGGTTATCTACAAGAAGAAGTCTATGTAGAACAACCTAAGGGTTTTGAAGATGTGACTCATCCCGAGTATGTTTATAAACTAAAGAAAGCTCTTTATGGATTAAAGCAAGCACCCAGAGCATGGTATGATAGACTGACAAGTTATCTGACTGAGAATGGATATATTCGTGGAAGTGTTGATAAAACCCTGTTTACACTTGAACAAGCTTCTGACATTCTAGTGGTTCAGATCTATGTTGATGATATCATTTTTGGGAGTACATCAGAAGTACTTGTCAATGGATTTGTGAAGATGATGACTCAAGAATTCGAGATGAGCTTAGTTGGAGAGCTAAAGTACTTTCTGGGGTTGCAAATCACACAATCTGATGAAGGTATATTTATTTCTCAGAGTACTTATGCAAAGCAACTTTTGAAGAAATTTCAGATGGAAAAGTGCAAAGAAGCAAAGACACCCATGAGTACATCTGTCAAGCTGTCTAAAGATGAGACTGGTACAGATATCAGTATAAAGCAATACAGAGGAATGATAGGCAGTCTACTGTATCTTACAGCTAGTCGGCCTGATCTATGTCTGAGTGTAGGAATGTGTGCGAGATATCAAGCAAATCCTAAGCAATCGCATTTGGAGGCTGTGAAAAGAATCATCAAGTATGTCAAAGGAACAGTTGATCTTGGTATCTGGTACTCTAAAGGATCTAATAAGAATCTAGTTGGTTATTGTGATGCAGACTATGCAGGAAGTGTTGTTGATCGAAAGAGCACAAGTGGAGGATGTTTTTTCTTAGTAAACAATCTGATTGCTTGGCTAAGCAAGAAGCAAAATTATGTGTCTCTCTCAACTGCAGAGTCTGAATATATTGCTATGGGAAGTTGTTGTACTCAATTGCTTTGGATGAAACAAATGTCAGCTGATTATGGCACGGATTCTGGTGTACTTCAAGTCTACTGTGATAGCAAAAGTGCAATTGAAATCTCCAAGAATCCTGTTCAACATTCCAGAACTAAGCATATTGATGTGAGACATCACTTTATAAGAGAATTGGTTGAAAAGAAGCAGGTTCTTATTGAGCATGTTGAGACCGAGGTGCAGCTAGCAGACATGTTCACAAAGGCATTAGACTTTAGTCAGTTTTCTTTCTTAAGGAACTCGATTGGAGTTTGTGCTATGTGAATCAGTTTCTGATTGATTCAAGGAACTCATTTAGGCTGAAGCAGTTAGAATTTTTTAATCAGTTCCTTATTTTCTGGGATTTAAAAGTTTAAATTTAAAAGAAGGAGGAAAGAAAAATATTTTGTTATAGATTTCCTCGAGATTCGGGCATCTAAAGAAGAAAAGAAAATCTTTTAACAAAAGGAAAGAATGAAGGATGTGACTTCAGAGTAAAAACAAGTTTTATAAAAATAAAAAAACCAAAGGAAGAAGAAGACGAAGAGCCTAGGTTTTTTTTTAACAACAATGGTGAAAGCTACTCGAAGTGGGTTGATCGGCCGGAATCGTGGTGCTTCAACTACTCGAGATGATGGTGCTCTCAATCATCCACAGCTGATTGATGAATCGAGTGACTCAGAAGCTACTCCTTCTCCTGTTCAGACTCTTGTTCCTTACGAGTTGGACTCAAGTGCTTCTCCTGTCTCGGATCCGGTTGCTACTCCGCAAGCTGACATCGGTGAAGCCTCTGCATCTGCTTATGCGTCAGCTCAGGACCATCCTACTGACGAGGAATCAACGCCGGTGTCTCAACCTGAACCAGTTCCAATTTCAGTCGAAATCCCAGAAGTTGATCCAAACATCTCTGTCCAAGATCAGTTTCAACAGCAGGAGATGAAGAAGAGACAGCATCCAGAAACCACAGCAGCCGAGTCTTCCAAAAAGCGTCGAATTAAGAAAGGCATTTCCAAGTCTCCTGGTTTTGATTCCTCAAGATTTGTGTCTCGTGCTGCTCAGTTAAGGTATAATAGTTTCATCTCTCGTCGGTTTATTCAAGAACGTCGTGTCGATGTTCTCAAAGAAGATACTTGGGGTTATTGTCAGAAAATTAAGGATGTAGGCTTAGAGGAACTCGATTTTGAATTGGCTGATTATGTCAAAGAGATTGTTTGTGAATTTTATGCTAATCTACCTTCAGAGTCCACTTCTGGTGTTCAAGTGTTTGTTAGGGGTCAGATGTTCGAGTTCTCTCCAACAACTATCAATCGTTCATTGCTTCAGAAGCCTCTGACTAAGGCAGCAAGCATAAGCAGCTGCTAATGATGTTGCACTTGATCAGGTTGCTAGGGTTCTTAGTGGAAAAGATACATCTAACTGGAAAGGTTTAAGTGTCAAGAATTTACCTGCTGGAGTTGGAGCACTGCTTATGATTGCTGCTTACAATTGGGTTCCAACATCACATAAGAATCATCTTGCTGAAAAACGGGCCAAGGTGGTTTACAAGATTCTTCAAGGCATTCGGTTTGATGTAGGTCAGCTGGTCTATGAACAAGTCATGACATGGAATTCTATTCAGAATGACGATAAGCGCTGGCTGATTTTTCCACGGGTTATCACTGAGTTGCTTCTTGTTCAGGGAGATGTTCATAATGAAGATGATGAGTTTATTGTTGCTGAAGACTATGTTAAGGATCCTCGCACTGGTGAAGCTTATGCTAAGAAGTATCCTGGTGATGACAGTTTTGGTCGTTCTCCTTCCTCTAAGCAAGTTGGTCCTGATCGTGATATTGATGTTATTCAGCTTGGTGAGATTCGTCTGCCTCGTGGTGGAGTTAACAGTGATGCAGCATCTTATGCAGCTTTGGTTGATACTGCTGTTGTTCTGAAGAAACTTTCTGAAGATGTTCTGAGGAAGCTTACTGCAGTTGTTGATCGACTGATTCAGAATCATCCAATGTCCAAGAAAGCTTGATTTTGGTTTTAACCTGTGTTGTCTCAAGCAGGGGGAGAAGAAGCATTGATCATGGGGGAGTATTGCTAAATACCAGTTGTTTGATCATGGGGGAGTTTGAATTTTAAAGTTTTTTGCTTTTGGGGGAGTTTCCGTTTGAACTTTGCAATTTGCTTCAGTGTGTTTCAACATTTTGAGATGAACTCAGTTTGTTTTAAGACTTCTTTGAATTTCAGAGTATCTCAAAGTATGTCTTGTTTTAAAAAAAAACTTCTGTAGTACAAAGATCTAACGTACAGATGCTTGAAGACTACAAGGTTAAAAAGGGGGAGATTGAAGATGTAGTCTGAACAACAGAGTGTACTAGTGCAGCGACTAGTTCAGAAGACTTAACGAAAGAAGAAACAACAAATAAGGAAAGTGAAGAAAGGCGGTTTGGCTTGGGCACAAGACAAAGAAGAAGTGTCTAGAAGCATCTAGAAGCGTGAAGACTTTACTTTTATAAAGAATAAAAGTAAATTAGAAGAGTTGGATAATTTCCTAATCCATAAAGAAAAAGGAAAATATCCTAAAACCTATTTAGAAGTAGAATAGGAATTTCCTGTTGTATGGAGATGTCCTAGTTCTATAAATAGGGAGCTGAGGCTTGAAGAAAGCTCAGCACGATTAAGAGAAAGAGATTCTTGCAATAAGCTTTAACTTGAGAGAAAAGAGAGTTGAGAGCTTATCGAGTGCATAGGGTTTCTTTGAGAGATTCTAAGATCAAGTGTGTGATCTTAGAAAGAGGGTCTTTGAGAGATTAGGAATTTGTTTAGGGAAAAACCCATTGTAAACAGAATTTCTATATATCAAAGATAGCGTTTTGAGAAACCCAGTTTTTACTATTCTGATCTAGCTCAATCCGTAAGACTCTTGCTTTTACAAATCACATATATGCCAACAATAAGATTTTGTAGAGTGAAGATGGTGGTTGGGGATTACACATAGAAAGCCATAGTTGTATGCTTAGCACCATCCTCAACTACATTTGCCTACGGATTCTAGGAGTAGAACCAGACCAAGGAAGTGCTTGTGCAAGGGCACCTAAATGGATCCTCGACCATGGTGGTGCTACCTATACACCATTGTTCGGAAAAGCTTGGCTTTCGGTACACCCTAATGTTATGTAAATAAAAGATAATCTATTTAGATTTATCCTTAATTAATCTTGCCAATTTAATCTTTATAGGTTCTTGGAGTGTATGATTGGTCTGGCTGCAAAGCTATACCACCTGAGTTCTGGATGCTTCCTTCATTTTCTCCTATTAATGGAGGTTGATTCTTTGTCTTTTATTTGAAATGAAATTGGCCGTAGTTTTATTTGATCATATATATATATATTTTTGTTTCGAATAAAATGTAGAATTTATTCGAGAAATATGTTTTTACATCTAGTGCAACGTTTCCATAGAAGGTATGCAATTAACAAAATTCAAAGATATTAAATAAAATATAGCTTAGTTTTTATCTTGATGCGAACCAAGTAACCATGCACCCTTTGTTATCTCCTCAGCTCTCTGATTGAAGAATTTGATCATATTTAACCAATGTAGGTACCGTGTGGATTTATTTCCGAGAGAGTTTCATGGCATTGTCATACTTATATGGTAAAAAATTTGTAGCTACACAAACATCTCTCATTCTACAGCTTCGTAAAGAGCTTTATCCTCAACCTTACGCTCAAATCGTTTGGAGCCAAGCCAGAAACCTATGCGCTAAGGTTAGTTTCCTTTAAATTTTTCATGTTTCATAAAATGGACTAGAGACCTTTCTTTTGTCAAGAACTAGTATAGCTAGATACCATTAACTCATATGTGTTGATATATAATAATTAATGTAGGAAGATGCTTTCAACCAACAATCATGTATACAAGATTTGTTTTGGAGAAGTGTTCATATACTCTCTGAAAACATTCTAAGCAGTTGGCCTTTCAATAAGCTCATAAGGGAAAGAGCTCTTCAAACCACAATCAAACTCATTCACTACCATAATGAAGCGACCCGACACCTTACTGGTGGATGTGTGTCAAAGGTTTTACTCTAATATAAGTAACTTTCTCATCCGAAATATAATCTAAATATAACAAAATTTTATGTTCGTATTTGGTAGGTATTTTGTATGCTTGCATGTTGGGTAGAAGAGCCAGAAGGTGATCATTTTAAGAGACATCTTGCTCGAGTCCTTGATTTTGTATGGATTGGTGATGATGGTTTGAAATTCCAGGTTAGTTTTTTCTTTTCTTTTTGGGAACCTTTGAAAAAAGAGCAATTGCACTCTATTAACATACTTGTTACAATAAATAAATAAAGATTAAGGAGGAATTTCAAAAACACCCATTTTCCAATACAGCTTTTTAAAAATACCCCTCTTTCTAATTTTATCAAAAAGTCACTATAAATTTTAAAATTTATCAAAAACATATGTGTAAACTTATATTTATAGACACAAATTATCTTTATATGTGTGTAAATTTATATATATAGTTTATAAATACCGTATAAATACATTTTAAAAACATTTTAAAAATTATTTAAAAACCTTTTAAAAATCATTTAAAAACCTTATAAAAACTGTGTAAACCTTATAAAAATCTTATAAATGCCGTTTAGAACCTCTTAAAACATTATAAATATTTGGATTTAATCTCTCCAGTAGTAATGATGATCTTGATGTACCGTATCAACCATATAAAAGTTTATAATTTTTCATATTTGAAAAGGGGTATTTTTGAAAATTGATAAAAAAGAGGGATATTTTTAAAAAGGGGTACAGCAAAAGGGGTATTTCTCAAAAATTCTCAAAGAGGATTAATGTAATAAGAATTAGCATTTTTTTTTTCATTTTAATGGTCAGATTTTTTTTTTTAATTATGTCATTACATTGTTAGAGAAACAATTATCACTAATAAAAAAAAATATCTAATCAATAGTGTTTCATATACAGACAATAAAGTCTCTATAAAATTATAATGTTGACAAGACAGTGAAAATTTATTAATTCGTAGAGGTTTTACTATACCGATACAATCATACAGTAAACTCTATTAATTTATTGAGAGATTTTTCAAACTTGATAAGTTTTAAGAAACAACTTTTTTGAAGTAAGATTCAATCGTTATAATTAATATTTTTTTAGAATCAATTACTAAGAAAATAACAATTATCATGTTTTGAAAGAAGACACTAAAAACTTTTTGATAACAAAAGTCAATGTTTATCTTTATGAGTCTAACTATATATACTCCCTAGCTAACCAAAAAGTAAAAACACATAAGTCAAGCATATAACTTCTCTAACAAGACAAAATCTAAATAGTTTAAACATATAATATAAAAATTAAGATTTTGTGGGTTAGTCTAGTATTCTAGTATTACTTGTTGTGGATATATGATGATTCATCCTTTCAAACGCATACTAAGATTATATACTTGTGCAGATTTCTGGTAGTCAATTGTGGGATACAGCCTTTTCACTCAAAGTCATTTTAGCTAATGATATTGATGATGAGATTAGGCCAACTCTGAAAAAAGGATATGATTTTCTGAAGAAATCTCAGCTTACACAAAACCCACCTGGTGACCATCACAAAATGTTTAGAAACATTAAAAAAGGTGCATGGAGTTTTTCTGACAAAGACCAAGGATTGCCTATTTCAGATTGTACTGCTGAGAGTTTAGAGGTGAGTACATGTGCCTTCTCTCAATTATAAAGTTTTTATATACTTAACATTATATGCATGTGTGTGTCATGGCTAGTGCTGCTTAATGTTTGAAACCATGCCATTGGAGTTTATTGGTGAGAAAATGGATGTAAAGAGACTATATGATGCAGTCAACTTGATTCTCCATTATCAGGTTATTAATCATATATAACAAATTGGTTAATAATGTTTACTAATTTATTAATTTCTCTAAGTATTTTTCTTTTCGATATGAATATTGCTAGAGCAAGAATGGAGGCTTAGCAGCATGGGAGCCAGCACCCGGGAAAACTTGGCTAGAGGTAATGACCATATGAAATTGCATTTGTTTCATGATTGGCTTATTTGAGTGTAACAAATGACTAAAATCAAATCTCATGCAGTGGTTTAGTCCAGTGGAGTTTATGGAAAATGCAATAGTGGAACATCAGTAATATGTTACTCTTTTATATATAGCATCACAATATTTTTCTTCTTTTTCTTTTTTGGCTAAAAGTATTGGGTCATAAATTGTATCTAGGTATGTAGAATGCACAGGGTCATCGATAGTAGCAATGGCTCGGTTCATGAAACAATTTCCTAAACATAGAAGACAAGAGGTAGAAAAATTTATAAAAAATGGAACAAAATTTATTGAGGATGTTCAAATGCAAGATGGTTCGTGGTATGGTAACTGGGCAGTGTGCTTCCTCTATGGAACCTTGTTTGCATTAAGAGGATTAGTGGCTGCAGGCAATACCTATAACAATTGCGAGGCTATCCGTAGAGCAGTTCGATTCCTCCTCGACACGCAAAATGCCGAAGGCGGATGGGGAGAGAGTTATCATTCTTGTCTCAAAAAGAAATACATTCCTAAAGATGGGAACAACAAGACGAATGTTGTGAATACAGGAGAAGGACTTATGAGTCTGATTTTGGCTGGTCAAATGGAAAGAGATCCTAGACCGGTTCACCGTGCTGCCAAAGTTTTGATCAATTTACAATTGGATAATGGAGATTTCCCACAAGAGGTATTAATATGTTAACTTTTGTTAAATTTTGAGACAATTGTCAACAAATCTTGTTAATTTATATATAAACTACTGAAAATGATGTTTTTGTTTCTTTCTTCAGGAAATGAGTGGGGTGTTCAATGTTAATCTGAAGTTTCATTCTCCTAATTATAGGAACATCTTCACTCTTTGGTCACTTGCAAATTATACACAAGCCCTTCTATGTTTACATCAGTGAGCACTCCACTTTTAGTTATTATTTTTATCAACACTATCACTTTTCAGTCTTAATACATGTAAAAACTTCTTCCAAATATTTTGTCACAACAAAATTTTTCCACAGTTCAAAATCCTGACCATCTATATATATATTTTTGAAGTACATTTTGTAATAAAATCAATTTAGGGTTATAATCTTTTATTTTTTAATATTTGCATAGTTAAACCCTTGCCATTTGAATAAATAACAAGACTTAAAAGTAACTTTTGTAATTAAATCATAAGCAAATAGCAAAACTGGAAACAAATATGTATTACATCAAAAAAAAATTCCTAAAATCTCTCTCTCTAATAAATCGAATATCTCTCCAATATATCTATATAATCTTATTTGTTTTTATTTTATATTATTACATGATATTTATCTATAATAAAAATACAAATTTTATTCGACATCGTTTGCAATTTGAATTTTCGTAAACGGACGTATATTACTCAATCGATAAAGGAAAAAATGTATGTACAACGTCTACATAATTTAGAAAAATTTAGATAATATTTTAAAACCACTATAAATATGACAAATATGCTCTTAACTACAAATGAGCAAGAAGTTTGATTTCTCAAGGATCAAAAAAAGAAGAAAAACTATTTAATTCAGTTCTTTATTTAAAAAATGAAAACTTTTAAAAAGTTTCAATATATTAGAAATTTTAATTTTTTACAAAGTTTATAATATTATAAATATATCTTTTAAAAGCTTCAAATATTATAATATTTAATTTATGGTTTACAGAATATTTAAATTATTTAATTCTACAAAAAATTAAAGTATTATTAATATTTAACTCTAAAAAATAAAATATAATAATATGGTACATAAATATGATTGAACGGGTTTGAGTTTCCATAGATATGATTATACTTTTCTTACGCGTTGTCTATATTTAATATTTTTTTGCGGGTTAACTTAAAATATAATTTTTTATTGACAACAAAATCGTCTTGCGGTCTGTGGATTGACCACATAAATCTATGAATCTACTAATAATACAAATTCATAAAATTATATAAAATTAAACTGGAATAAAGACGAATAAAAACTAGACTATATAAACCAACTACGAAAATGACCAACCAAACAAATATATTAAATTATGGACCCGTAGTGTACCACGAGGTAAATCCTAGTTCTCTTAACAAATATACAAATGCACCCAAAAGAATCGTCAGCTCCAAATTTTGCATAAGTCGTTTAATATTCATCAAAAATATGCATATGTGACATAACAAAAAGTAAGGCACATGAAAATCTTGTTGTTGTTGTACCTAGTGGTAAGTCCCTCTGTACATTGTTGTTGTTGTTGTTGTAAGTTTCTCATGTTAGTGAGGAGACTATGTTCATTCATATATGGGGATACCACCAAAAGTTTGGTGTTCCAAGTTTTCCCCATAATAACATTTGTGAATACGTTTTAGTAATTTAATCAAGTACTCATGTGCATCTTGTTGTTGACCGATTTCAAAGTTTGGTAATACGCCTAATTAAGCAGTTAAGGGAATCCTCATTAGTCTAAAGGCAAAATTAGCATACAAAAGTGCAAGTAAAGAAGGTATGACAAGCATATGTTCTAGGTCAGAAACAAATTCATTTAGTGATAATGTTTTGTTAGTAGCTTCACGGGCAGTCCAAACATGCTTCTGCATCGCAGCTAGATCACAAAACCCAGTCACACGGCGGCCTACACAAACGATTTGATATGAAAAATGTATCACTGACTAAAGTAAAAACAAACTTAGTACAATATATAAATCTCTATAAATTAATAATGTTGAGACCGTTAAAATCTATTAATTTATAAAGATTTTAATTTATTGATAAATTCATAGTTACTAATTTCTAGAGAGATTTTCCTAATTTGGTAAGTTTTTCAACAAATTTTTTTTTTTAATAAGATTTGATCGTTATAACTAATATTTTTAGAGCCAATTACAAGGAAAATAACAATTATCATGTTTTCAAAGAGAATACTAAAATATTTTGTTTTAATAAAAATATTAGAAATGAGAACTCTAACAAAATCCAATGTGTATACACATATATATATTGATAATATCATATAATAATAATTTTATAATATTGATGGGACTATGGTTTTTAAAATTATTATTAGCTATTACATTATTGAATTGTGTACAATATCTATATTATTAATTTTGAAGTACATTTGATGTTCTACCCTTGAAGTTATGCTTATTTAAAAAGTTATGACAAATTTAATCCTAAAAATTTGCAAAAGAACTAAATATGGAAAATCAAAATGTACCTAAGAAATCGAAACAATCAATTAGTTTCCTAAATTTTCTCTATCAATTTGGTATATAAAAAATATACATGTTATCTTTATATCAAAACTTTATAAAAAAAATGGTCTCATATCTTTATATGATCTTATTTATTGATTAATTTATTTTATTACATAAAAAATATGTATAATAAAAATAATTTTTTAATTCGCGTATGTTGAAATTTGAATTTATGAAAATGGACGTACATTACTCAATTGATACAAAAAAATAAGTATATATATTCTAAATATGTAATTTACGTATATTCTTACTTCTATTACAAAAATGGTCAAACTGAATAATTTATCATTAAATATTTCTTCGCGCTATTAAAATTTTCATTGTTTTATTTTCCTTTATTGTGTAAAAAATCATTATATTATCATTTACTCGTTATTTTCCTTCTACTATCTTAGTTAAACTCATTACATAAATATATGATTCACCATAATCGAATGCACTGCAGTAAAATAAAAACGTAACGTATTATAATCCGTCAAAAATCATAAGTATGTAAATATTCTCTCGCTCTATCGGATCCGATCCTAGTTACACTTAAAAGTTAAAACTTCAGACAAGAGAAATCTATTAATTTATAACAGTTATTACTGTATCCCTAAAGTCCATGACAACTTAAGTTTCAAGTTATAGCAGCACTTTAACCTCATTTAAACAGAACAAACGATTAATGGACTCTTTACCTGAAGGCTGAAGCCTCATGGACCAAGATGACAAGAGGCCTACAAACTGAGAAAGGCCCGAGTAAGAACAAGTAAGAAAAAAAGTACAAAACTATGTCGTTTCATTTCAAGTTTTAATTGAAAAGTGCTGTTTTATAAGACTTGGATCGCTAAGTGTTTTTTTTTTTTTTTTTTCTCTTTATCAATGTTGATATTCAAATTCAACATTTTATTTGCCTTGTGAAAGACCAAATAAAATTGTATGAGTATCTGTTAATATAATTCTTGTGTGAAAGAAAAAAATAAGAATCTGAAAGGCAACAATAGCGTGACAGGAGAGCGAAGAGACACCGTTTTCACAAACTGACAAATTCTATTACCTTTAAGTAAGCAAGGTCCAGATTCTTCTTCACTTTTTCCTCTTTCTCTCAACATCCACCATTAAGCAAATATAACCATTTCGATTCTGATTCAACCAAATTCGGAATTTTTCGAGTGTTGAATCGTCTAAAGGTTCAATCTTTGGAGATGGGTCTTTGGGATTCACTTCTTAACTGGCTCAGGAGGTACAGTTTCTTCTTTTTATTTGCTTTCTTTTGAGTCCTTATTTGTGGGTTTGCATCAAAATCATCTCTTTTGCTGATTAAGTTGGTCTCTTTGTTGTTCCATTGAAGTATTTTGCAAGTATGGTTCTGGGTTTAGTAAAAAGCCAGAAACTTTGTATCACTTGTGTTCCGTAATCTTGAGACCCTTTTGAGTTCTTGGGCTGTGTCCTCTGTTACATTATATGAATTGGTTCATTAAGAAATCAGCCTTTATTTCGATGTTCTTGTGTAGTATTGATCTTTAGTTGATTGAGAACTCTATGATTCATTTTTAGTACTGATGCGTTATGTGGTGTTACTATGCCTTACAATGCTCATTTATGTGAAAGTTCAGGACTTGGTAGGTCAAATGAATAAAAGCAATAGATTACGTGTATACTTGTATCAGGTTCATATAGTATATAGCAGAATCATACTGTTCACTACAATTACGTTGTTCTTTATTCAGTTGTGGAATTTAGAGTGTGAACAACTTCAGACATTAGATTTTGATTCAGTGTTTGTTTACATTGCTTGGTCAGCTTGTTCTTCAAACAAGAGATGGAGCTCTCACTTGTTGGGCTTCAGAATGCTGGGAAGACTTCTCTTGTCAATGCCATTGCTGTGAGTATAAAACTCTCAAAGGTTTTAGTTGATAAATAGTATTATCGAACGAATCTAATCTTACGCGTTTCACTTCTTGTTTTCTTTGGATGTTTTCAAGACTGGAGGTTACAGTGAAGATATGATACCAACTGTAGGATTTAACATGAGGAAAGTTACAAAAGGGAATGTTACGATAAAGATTTGGGATCTTGGAGGGCAAAGAAGGTTTCGTACCATGTGGGAGCGTTATTGTCGTGGAGTTTCAGCCATTGTGTATATCCCTTTTAAACCTTTTCGATATTCTTTGAAGATCCGATGTTACTAGTTGGTAAAAGTTTTGATTGGTATTCATAATAACATTGCAGGTATGTGATTGATGCTGCAGATCGAGATAGTGTACCGATATCAAAAAGTGAATTGAATGATCTGTTAACAAAACCGTCTTTAAATGGCATTCCTCTTCTGATTCTTGGCAACAAAATCGACAAGTCTGAAGCTCTCTCTAAGCAAGCTTTGGTTGATCAACTGTAAGTTTCTTTTTCAAGTACATTGAACCTGATCTGAACTCAAGTATATATATGGCATGGGTTGTTTTGATGCAGAGGGCTTGAATCCATAGCAGACAGAGAGGTTTGCTGTTACATGATCTCGTGTAAGGACTCCATAAACATAGATGCTGTCATAGATTGGCTCATCAAGCACTCGAGGACCGCTAAGTAAACAGACACAGCAACCTCATCGGTCCAGGGGAAAACAAAAAAGCTTGTTTTGGTTTCTTGATGTTGTTTTATTTGTTGAGAATCAATCAGATGTATATCATCAGCTTTTGGTTTCTTCTCTTGTTTTACAGTTCTTCAGTGTTCAAATACTTTTGGTTTATGCAGTCCAATTTTAAATTCGGCTCATGTAAATCAGAACCCGGTTTAATCCGGTTAAATTCATAGCTTCTTGGTGATGTAATTAGTAAAATCCAGTTTAATTGGCTCATGTAAATCAGAACCCGGTTTAATCCGGCTAAATCCATAGCTTCCTGGCGATGTAAAAATAGTAAAATCCATCAGTATCTTGTTTCATTTTGGTATAAAACCGGTTTAAGCAGTAAAACACACTCAGTCAAAATCAGAAACCGGTTTAAGCCGGTTAGGCTCAGAGCTTTGTGGTTATGTAAAAACTTATTTGCTCATCTTATTAATATAATCTTCTTGTCTAACCAATTCTTAAAAATATTCCAAAAATATTACATGCTTTATTGAATTCATGAAGTACACAACAAAGTCCAATTTTATGAAAACCAAAAAACCCGGTTTAAACCGGTTAAGAAATCAAAGCTTACTAGTAACATGAACATTCCTAACTTTAGCCAATTTCGACGACGTGTCCTTAGGAACAACCACCGTAAGAACACCGTTCTCCACGTAAGCTTTAACTTGATCAACTTTCACATTCTCCGGCAACTCAACTCGCCGGAGAAACTCACCTTTACCGGAAAAAGCTTCTCTCTCCGCCACGTGCCAAACCAAATCCTCTTCTTTCTTCTGCTTCATCAGTCCTTCTCCTCTTATACTCAAAACGTTTCCTTCTTCAATCTGCACTTTGATGTCATCTTTACTGTAACCAGGAACGTTGATCTTGAAGATATGAGAATTCGATGATTCCATCCAATCAATCAGAGCCGTTGATCTTGACAATTCTTGGAATCTTCGAAATGGATACCAGAATGTTCCATCTGCCATGTTTCTTCAACCTATCTCCTTTAGCTTACCTTGTTACTAGTGATGTGTTCACATATCTCTATATATATATATATATATATTCTTCAACCTATCCACAACACAAGTCTAGACTGTTCTTCGTTTTATCTTGTTTTGTCTTTTTTTTTACGACTCTGGAACATTGGAGAAGATAAAGAGGTAATAATCAAGTACGGTGCGGTGTATATTACTATCGTGGATCTAGACTGATTATATCCGTTGGATAAGATTTTATTATTTAATATGTATTTGGGCCTTTTCTTTATACTAATAAATTGGGCCTTTTCTTTACTTTCAGCCTTGTTTCGAATATTAATACATCATAACTCGCTTTTTTTAGCGACTTAAAGTTTTCATTTCCAAATTTTAGTTTTCGTCGCATCCTGCGAAAAGAGAACAGGCGCTCAGATTTCCTTACGAAAAAAGCAATAAGTCATGGAGAGCAATTCTCCGTCACAAGTACATCGGCCTGTGGTTCTCCCTAAAGAAGAGTTTGTTTCCGATTAACTTGTAATTTGATTATCATGATGACAAAAAAAAGTTGTTCTAGAAAAGTTAATATAAATTTTAAAAATAATCCATATGATAATTATTCTTATCAGCTTAGACTTGTTTATAGTTATAGTCTATAAATATTGCAAGTACCAAAACGATTTCAATATCTAATAAGAAAATCATATGATATATCAAAACATAGTCCATACAGGGAAACTAAGACAGAGCAGAATATGTAAGAATGAATACCTCTCAAGAAAATCAAACGGATTTCCAAAATCTTCTTAACCCTAACCCTAACTTTTACCCTAAGCCAAAGTTTGAGTCTCCTCTTCTTCGTAGGGAGCTCTCCGACACAAGGGACAAGAGTTTTGACGACCAAGCCACTCGAAAAGACAATCTTGATGAAACATATGCAAACATCGAGGCATCCGGATGATGTTTCCAGACAAATTCTCAATACAAATCGAACACGTTGGTTCCACTCTCTGTTCTTCCGACAACCTTTGTAATACTTCAGCCGAAGCACCTCTTGGAACAGAAATAACAGGCGACAAAATCATATACCTGATCTCAAGGACAAATTTCACATTGACGGTAACGAAAACAGGTTCTCTAAGAGAAACATCATTATCAAACGATTGATTAACTCTAAAAGCGATAAGTTCACTTATATAACTACACCAAGGAACTTGTTCATATTGATCTACATAACTGCACCAAGTAACTTGTTTAACACGTAAAAGTTGAGAGAGATGGTTTGGCGTGAAGCTACGTGGAAACAAGTGGATATGAGAATTTGGTTCATGTAGACTTTTAGGAGAATCTAAAACTGTTACAATTCCACTTTCCTCTTCAATTATTGTCTCTTCGAGATTTTCGTGTGGATAGATTTTGACTACGTTCTTAGACTCTTTATTTATTGGTAGATTCGAAACCCATGAATTGATTTCTATTGTTAGAGTTTGTCTTTCCATTGCGCAAAAATCAAACCCTAGTTTTCGGAGTGGGTTGAAGAAGAGAGATCGGTGATGAAGACTTTGTCTTACGAGAAGAGAGAAAAATATTATAATGCCTTCAGGATTTGGTTTAGGTGATGTTTACAGGATTGTAAGATATTTTATCACCAATTTTTTTGTATATCATATTTTTACTTTACTAGAAAATCGGATATTTTCCTTTCTTTTTTTTCTATCAAAATTCCAAAAATATGTTTGGTACGTTATTATGGCTTAAGTAGATCAGAATTTAATAGACAGGAAAATAATAACCTTTTGACGAAAAAAAATATTTGTCTTTACGAGAGTTAATATTTGAACCTCTCTTTGTTTAGCCTTATTTTTTTGACAGCAACCACCAAAAAAAAGCATACACTGTAAGACAAAAACAAAAAGTATATAGTGTAAACACCAAAGGATCATAGTGAGAAAAATTGTACAAAACTTGTATACAAATAAAAAAGAATTCTTGTTAAAGATTGAGAAAATATTGGCTTTACAGAAAAGACTATGTCCATTTCGATCATAAAAAAATATTATAGACATGGAAATTTTGAGTTGCTGGAAAGGTAATGAGCTTATACTATTGTGACTTACCTTATTCAGATTTTGATGTGCTTTAATGTTCCAATCACCACCGTGGAAACATAGTCATCGTTTGGTGTTGGAAGTCGGACATTAAGTATAAACTCGAAACGGCTTACGTGGGTTTTGATGAGTTAGAATGTTTAAAATAATCCATATTATTTACAATTAATTTTTATTTTTGTATTTATATGTTCAAATTATAGGCTATATTGAAAAAAAAAACTTTGGTGATGGAGTTGAGGATACTACATTAGTAACAAGTAGCTCATAAATATAAGACTAAGTGATATTGATGATATGAAGGTAAAAAAATGAATTGAGATTGTTACTTAAGAATAAAGATGTGATTATGAATCTTTGACCAAACTCCATTGTGTTATTGTTGTTTAGATACTGATTATATATTAGAAGAACTAGAAGAGGGAAAAAGGGAAGAATATTATTATTTTTATGTCTTTGTTTTTGGTTTTGATATTTGTCTATGTTTTTGGCTTTTGATACTTAATAGAGAAATATCCTCTATTTAAATATACGGTATAATTTATACCCTAATTAATCTTAATATATATTATGTTGACTTTTTTAAGAATCATTTTTTAAAAGAAATTTTATTAGAGTTGGTCACACATACCATTTTTAAATATATTTGGTATAGTTTCTCCATATAATATAAAATTACTTATTTTTTAAAACAATCTATTTTGCCACACACATACAATAAAAGCCACAAAATGATAATATAATATAAATACATATAAAAAATACAAAAAATAAATTCCATCTAATTTGTGAAGACCTAGGCAGTCCAACAAAAAATACAACAAAATAAATTCCATCTAATTTGGCCAACAAAAATTTGAAAACTTACCGGTAGTCCTTTTATCAAATTTTTGTTGAGTTGGCCAAGTTTTCTAACCTCGACAATATCTCTATGTAAGATCAATATCTCTGTCTATAGACCTAGGCAGTCCAGCGATACTAGGACTACCATATTTGGATCGATGGCTACCATTTTTTTTTTTCTTGAGTCAATTGACTTAGTAGAAAACAAATGAAGAACAACAATTTAACAAACAACAGTCCAACTCCCACTTATGGTTATTAGTCATGCTTGTTCTCATGGCCTGTCTAGATCATTAAGCAAATTTGAAATGGTTTGAACGTAAGGAAACGTATGCATTGCTTTAGCTTTACAGTGAAGGTGATGAGAAGGTCACATAACATTTGAGAAGAATATTAGAAAATTTTGATATCTGTAGAAGAGAGAATATATGCCATTTGACAAAATAAAGATCGACATAAACCTTTTGCTTTTAGACCTCTTCTCTCTTTTGCCTATGCCACTTTTGCTTTTGTTTGCTTTAAGTAATCTTTGTTTCTGAATATGCATAAAGCTTAGCCTATATAATTCATTTCTTAAGACTCCCTTTTCTTATCTTTTTTTTCTTTTTTTTCCCATTTGAAATCATTATTATCACAAATATTATGTTAACAAACAATCGAAACAAAAATAATGCTGAAAAAAGTAGAAAAAGAAATAAAGTTTTGACAGAATCCAAAGCAATATACATCTCATCTGTATATTTTTTTTGCTTCTTTGAGATCTACGCTCTTGCGAATCCTCACAACTTTGACATTTATTTACCTGAAAATTTTTAAAATCAAAACTTTGAATATCCTAATAATAAAGGTTATTATACATTTATACTAGACTACTCGATTCACCTAATACTATGATGCACGTGCAAGCATATTACAACATATTTACTACATGAACATGACGTACCTTTATCATAAAACACCATTCATGTATATTTTGAATATGTTTGTGTCATTTTGTGTGTGTGTGTGTGTGTGTTCTATGTTTTATGAAAAAGATGTAAGAAAATAAAAAGTTACCTCCACCGCCACGACTGCAAACACCTCTAAGGAAAAGAAGGAAGATGATAAGAAGAACAACTGCGGCTAGTAGTCCTATGATGATTGCAAACGTCCTTTCACCTCCATAGTTTGCTTTATCTAATTTACTCAACAACAACAATTTAACAATGCAAAAACATTCGACTCATGCTTCATTTTTATAAAATCAGTGCAAGTCTTTATTTATAAAAAAAAATAACTTTTCAAAAGACATAATTACTTTCAGTAATTTTACATTTTGATATTTAACAAAAATTCTAAAGCAAAAAATAACTTATTTTTAATTTAGAGAGAATATACATAAGTTGTTTTAAAATACTCCAAACTTATGAAATATATAATTTGGGTTCCTCTTTTGTCATTTTCTCTCAAATTAATATATAAAATTTGCACCAAAACTAAGATATATACTATTAGGAAAACAATATTACAAAAAAACCAAAAATACCAAAGAAAAAAATATAAATTAAACTTTTGGTGTTTTAAAAATCTAATTTATATTTTGGAGAGTTTCCTTACTAAGAATAGTAAGTAAAGAAAACTTACAATTATGAGACTTGGCATAGTGTTGTGCACCATCAGTTGAATATCTTGCGTAACACTTAGCCAAGAACATGTCTCCAAAGACGGCCGTGCCACAATCACTCTTTAGCTTTCCGATGGCCGTTCCTAAACAGTCTTGGCACTCCGACACCGTTAGATCTCCTACACACTGTCCCATACCTTGAACATCACCGGACCCTCCTGCTCGAAAATACCCTCCTCCGTTAACTAGCTCAGTGAGAACGGCGTCTCTCCGGCTGATCCCATCGGTGTTGTAACCCTCAGAAGGTCCACACTTCTTTAGGACAACGGTCTTGTCTTCTTGTCCGAGGAAGCTTATGTTATCGTACTTGATGTAGCAGCCTGCGAGCTGGAGGGCACCACCGCATGTGAGAGGACAAAGAGGGCCAACTTGAGAGACGGCACGTGCTACACACGTGGCGCAGTCGGGCATGGAGAGGTCACCACGGCATTGGAAGAGGCCACGAGCTGTGTCTGAGGAGGAAGAGCCTAAGATGGTGAAGTTGTTGTAGGATGAGTATGTGGCTGAGTTGACTAAAGAAGTGAGAAGAGAGTTGAGGTTTGACTCATAAGCTGAGGCCGGAGAGAACTTTTGCTGGGAGCAGCCACCGTAGACGAATGCGTCTGTGGCGGAGGTTGCGGAGGAGAGTGAAGGAGCCGTTGCGGCGAGGAGAGTGAAGAAGAAGGAGAGAGTTTTGATAATGGTTCTTGCCATTGGCTTTGATGGGAAAAGAGAGAAAGACATTGGCAATAAAAAATGAATACCTATTTATATACATATGTTAACTACTGATTAAGGTTTACTTAAAGGCATATGTAGAATAATGAAACCACTCATAAAATATATTAAGTACCGTATAATGGTAACTATGAATCAATAAATCAGTCTTCATTTTTTTTTATCAAAATTGTTTTTATTAACTATTTACTATATATATTTAGTTTTTTTTCGTTAATTATTTCATAATCTGTAACAGTCGAGCTTATCAAATTATTGAGGATTTGATCCCTAAGTAAGCTAATTAGTGTGATGCGTAATAAAGGTATATATAGTTTCATTTTAAAATTTAATTATATTTTCAGTAACATGTGGATGGCTTGACTAAAGAAGTTCTAAGCTTTTCATAAAGTAGGCAGCCATGCAACAAAGGTTTTAACTTTCTTTAAATCTAAAATAACAGTAAGGATGGGTAGAAAATAGTTTATTTTAAGTCGTATAGGAGTTAATTAGCATCATGATATGCAATTTAGTACGTTATATATTACTATGGTTTCAAAAAGTAAACTTCAATGTATCAAAAAAATCGTTACATTTTTAATAAAACTATATATATCGAATCAATCATAGATTTGCCATTTTTTTATAATAGCAATTGTGGATTTGCCATTCTTGCTAAAATTTTATAAATTTGCCAATTTAAAAATGTGATTAAACATGCCCTCAAAAATTTCAAGAATCAATTATAGATTTGTCATTTTATTTGATGCTATTTGTGGATTGTCCATTTTTGGTAAATTTTTACGGATTTGCCATTTTCAGGTTAAAAAATGCTATTAAACATGCGTTTTACTCGTTATGCTTGGGTTTAGTCGGTTCTATTTTTCTTTAGGATTTAGTATTTACTATAAAGTACGTTTTTTAGCAAATTAAAAAGAAATCGAAAAATGGACATTTTTAAAAGTTCAAAAATGGACATTCGTAAAATATGCATTAAAATGGCATTTTCCGTAAGAATCCGCTATATATATAGTTTTTCTTTGATAACAAGAGAATGCAAAATTGAAAAAGAAACTTTTTTTTTCCTTTCATAGCTAAAGAATGTCAAATTGTAAAGCTGAATATTCTTTTTTTTTTTGTTGCAAATAATTCTTCAAAGGGGATGGTGGTAGGTGAATGATCCGTGAGAGCTTTAAGGTTCATATATTTTTTTCTGTTAAATTTCATATTTATTTTGTAAAGAAGAAAGCTTTTTCGAACGAAGACACATATTTCTCCAACTGTACCCATCGCACTCATCGAGTTTTTCCATTTCTTCTTTTTAGGATATTCATTGCTTGCTCTCGAAGGAACTCTTAGTACGTACCACTTCTTTTAATCTTATTTAACATTTTCTTTATATCAAAAACTTTTGGTACTATAATTAACATTACAATATGAGATATATAGTTGTAAATTAAAGATATATAATTTTGATTATCTCTACTGTATCATTCAAAATCACGATTTTGTTACTAGTATTAGCTGGGAGTTTAATGATTTTTACATGTTCAAGAATTAATTAACCAACCAAAGCGACACCTTATATGCTAAAGGTCCATAGTGGAGATAAGACTCAAAGTGACTAATAAGTGAGAGGTTTGTTTTTGCTTTTTTTTTTTTGTTTCAAGACTCATGAATGTGAGATAGTTTAGCTGGTGACAGTACTTGATGTATCTCGTTTTCATCTCTTTTTGTTTTCTTAGGTGAAGTTTAGAGGACAACTGTTTTCAGAAGGTCAAGGAAATACACTCTTTGAGACAATGCTTTGCGCATGTCAAATCGAATTTAGAAAGTCTTCTGACCCTTAGTGTCAGGATTGATGGATCATTCATCATTGTAATCACTTTGGCTCATTTTTGGGTATTCACGGATGCACCAGGTCGACCCGTACGTTTAGGCCATATGCAAAACTTGGTTGGTGAATGGTGAGAAGAACAAATCATATATAGTCAAAGGTTATTTTAGTTTCTAGGACGATGATAGATGATGTGTGCTAGTCCGATGTGATCTCTTTGATACTTTTGCATTATTCAATACATCACATATTGGTCTTGTCCGCCTTGTATGCACATCAATGTAACGTTTGCGTCCATATATGTTAAGGATTTGTTCGATGGATACAAGCGTTTTCTCAGTAACCCACATATTCTTGATATTTGTTGCATTGCTTTTGTATTTCTTGTGATTTAGGAGTGTTAGATTCATGTTTTTATTTAATAATATGATTAAAAAAAAAACAAAAAAAACTCAAACCTGAAACTAAGACACTTAGCTAGATATTTAGTATGTGCTCGGGAAAATAGTAAAAATCAACGCAGACTATTTGTTAACGATATTTTTATACCCAAACTACGATACCCGCCAAATAGTAAGACCGGCAAAAAGTTACTCAACCCTGAAACTAACTAGGAAAATTAGCTAGATATTTTTGTATAATTGCATAAAATAAAGATCTTGGTCGAAGTAATGTATAATCAATATACACATTAGAATAATAATACACTTGCTAACTGCTATAATAGTTAGACACATAGTTTTTACTATATTACAGTGCACTACTTAATCAGCTTTTTACTATAATAGTTAGACACATAGTTTGCAAGCATTGTATCAAATGACCACTAACGAAAAATAGCGAAAATCAACCCAGACTATTTGCTGGCGGTATTTTTATACCCAAACTATGATACTCGGCAAATACTAACATAAACTCACAAAAATTCAAATTCCCAACATAAACTATATGAAAATAGCCAAAATTAACATATACCGAAACGGTGTTAGTTAACCACTTAACGACGATGAGTCAGCCAACGCCGTGGCAATGACGAGACATCGGAGTTGAGTAAACTGACATTGTTTTGTGAATTTAGGGTTCTCGAATTGAAGATTCGATGAGTGTTTGCTTTAGCAATTCTTTGATTCGAGAACCCTAAACTCACGAAACGACGTCATATTACTCAACTCTGATGTTCCGTCATTGCAACAGTGTCGGCTGACTCATCGCCGTTAAATGGTTAACTAACACCGTTTCGGTATATGTTGATTTTGGCTGATTTCATATAGTTTAGGTTGAGAATTTGAATTTTTTGTGAGTTTAGGTTGCTATTTGCCGGGTATCGTAGTTTGGGTATAAAAAACCGCCAGCAAATAGTCTGGATTGATTTTCGCTATTTTCCTGACCACTAACATGTTTGTGGATTTTAAAAAATTAAATGAACTTTATTTAAAACATTTTGATTGACAATAGGGAAAAAAGACATTTAGATTAACCAAGTCCAACAAGACAATTGACTTCCGTAAAATTCTTTACAACTAGGTACTAACCCACGTAAGCCGTAGGCTGAACTCTTTATTTAATATAATTTTTTAATAATTTATTTTATTATTATTTAAATGAATATTTATGTATCCTTTATATGTGTATGCATATCAAAACAGACAAAATATTTGTTTGACTATTTTGCGATTTTATATATAGTTTTAAAAATATCTTGCGATTTTATATATTTAATTTTGTTTGAATATTTGTTTAATTATCTTTATTACTACCTGTGTTTTTTATATAAATTTTTCTAGTGGCATTCCTTTACTAAATTCTTACAATTTATAAGGTTGTTTTTATTTATGCACTTCTTAATTAATATAGTAGGATACAGTAATTATAAATATTAAACCCAATAAGAATATATTTGAAGTACATATACTCTATAATATAATTAGACCAGTTTGTCGTTAGGTAAAAACGATTCAGTTTCTTACTCTTCGTTTTTTTTTTGGTCATCAGTTTCTTACTTTGCTTTATTTTTTATTTTCGGCTGTCGTAAAGCCTTTTCTTCTTTATTTTATTTTTCAAGCTTAGATTGTTTTGAACCAAAACTTATATATCTATATATTTTTATATGAGTTTGGATTTAACTAATTTCAATCTAAAGGGTGTCATTGGTTAGTGACTTATATATAGTATTTAATGACTTCAAATGTTATAGAATCAGTTGTTATTCAACCAAGATTTATTTTAAAAAATAATAATTTTATAACGTCATTAAATGTTTTGTGTTATTCAATTAAAAAAGTAATATTTGATTGTTAATAAATTAAAAGAATTTTTGAGAAATTGGTTTATGATTTTAACCACTTATTTTTACAAATTAAAGTCATGAAAATATCATCAAACTAGAGAGATTGTTTGAAAGACTTTACAAGATTATAAAAATCAAATCAACAACATTACAAAAATTTTTACCAATCATTTAGATGATTTCATTTATATATAATCTATGATTTTATTAAAGTCTTATAAATTTCTTATAAATAAGAATCTAATAACACCCCTAATATTCAAATTTAGTTCAATTATATTTAATTTAGTTTTGGTACTAATTTTGTAATTTGTATGCTCATTCCGTACAATTAAGTAATGATGTTATATTGTGTAATTTATATTGTATTTGTGAAACTTGAAATAGAATAACAAATAGTCTGACTAACTTTATAATAATAGAGATAAAGAAGTGGCGACAAACACATGGTCTCATAGAAGTAATAATAATAGAGATTTTTTTTTTTTTTTTGATTTGAAGTTTTTACTTATGATTATGTATAATAAAAATAATTTTATATATTAGTTCTGATTTTTTATGTCGGGCAACAATAAAATAATGGATCTTTTTGCATGAGTAAAACTCCACCATCTAACATTGATTTGAATGACTCCCCACAGAAAATTTATTCTAACCTCCTAACCAAAGGGATGAAATACGATGTATGTGTTTAAGTAAAAGAACTTATCAACTTCGTAGTCATAATTTGAAACAAATAGCAATTGGAGAAGTACAAAATGGTTTGGTAAATAGTAAAGCTTATAACGTTTTTATCACCCTCAATATATACGCTATTTTCGAATATAGTGTAGAGAAAGAGAGATTTTCGCTTGCATTGTTACTTATTCAAAAAATAAGCCCAAAATCAAAGTGAGAGTAATAACTTTGTATCAACTGGTTTTTGTGGTTGGAATAAGGGGTTGGATATGATGTAAATAGTTTCCACAATAACGCAAAACAATATCTATTACTGAAGAACTTGATAACGATGTCATATAAAAATTTAGAAGAAAAAAAACTGAACTTGGAAAGATTCATAACTGTTTTAGGAGTTATATTCTCATATCCGCATTGAGTTAGATTTTTTATAGGCTTTCATTTTATTGAAATATTTAAAATATTTTATGATAATGTTTTTGGTGAAAGATATTTTTTTTTAATCTAATTTAGTTTATTTTATTGTTTTTTCTTAAGCACAAAATGAAAGCATGTACAAATATGTATATATATGATGAATCATGCCCATATGCACAAATTTTATTTATATACTATTATATATATATATATATATGTATAGTGTTTAATATTTTTACATATAATACATAAATTATTTTGAAAATTTTTATATGTAAATTAATATAGGGGAAATTTCAAAAACACTTTATTTTCAAATATCACTTTTCAAAAATACCATTTCTTTCAAAACTTATCAAGAAATGCCACCAAAATGTTGAAATTTATCCAAATATGTGTAACCTTATAAATATATACAAAATTATGTTTATATGTGTGTAAATACCACTATATATATATATATTTCATAAATACCGTATAAATATCTTGTAAATACCTTTTAAAATGCCTTTTAAAAATCTTGTAAACCTTTTAAAAACCTTGTAAAAATGATTTAAAACCTTTTAAAACTTGATATATTAGCAGTTATTATCTATAAGTACATTATAAACCATATTAAACTTTATTAAGTTTTCATATTTAAAACGAGGTATTTTTGAAAAGGGCACAACAAAGAGTTATTTCTCAAAAATTCTCATTAATATAAGTATTTGTTTTTTGTATGTTCCTATTTTAGTATTTTGACATTTTTATTTATTTACTATACATTTTTCAATCTAGAATGTCGTAGACTGAAAACCAAATTAATCAGAGAAGCCATTTTTTAAAAATCTAATGTGTTACTGACCTTAAAATCAACAAACAAAAATTATTTACCACATTTTACATAAAAATTGTGGTATTACAGAAAATAAATTGAATATTTTCAGAAAATGTAAAAGTTTATCATCGATCATTTTAATAATTATCTTCAAGAAGAAAAAAACGAGAAATTGTTACTAATGCCCTTTCCTATATATTGTTTTACAAATTTTCTAGATACTCTTTTGCAAAAATAACATTATTTGCTATTTTTATTTTTGCCCTCACACAATTACAATATGTTAAATTATTTTTAGAATTTTTATTTTTAGGTTTGGGTTCTCTATTTTACATTAGGGTATAGTTTTGAGCTGGTAAAATTTAGTATCGGAGTTTTGAGTTTAGAATTTAGTCAATTCGTATTGAAAATGGACAAGAAAATAAAGTATTTCTGCAAAAGGGTATAGAATAATGTATTTTTGAAAATCCCCCTAAAAATCTTATGATAGATTAAAAACTTGAATATATTTATAAATGATGTTTTCTTGGTTATTATTATTATTTTTGAATAACTAAGAGGTTCTGGACCAAAGCCCATATATCGTCTCAAACCCGAGACTAGAACATGTTATATGGTCTCGTCCCAAGCACTACTCGAACCGACGACTTCTAAGCTTTTGCCAGAAATCTTTACCAATTGAGCTATTAGCACTTTTTTTTTTTAAGTTGATAAATCACTATCTTGGTTTCCTCTTTTGAGTCTCTTCATAGAAAGGAAAACAATTCATTTATTAAAAAAATATATAAACCATTAAATCAATTTAAAGTATTCAAAATGTATATTAATTCAATAATTATCACTATAAAAGCAATTATAATCAAATAGCCTTGATCTAGTGGTAAATGGAGGTAATTCCCACCACTCAAATTTGAATAGCATTGGCCACCAGTTGTCATTAAGATACATCAACATCATTCAAATTACCAATAGTAATGCCTTATTAATGAGTAAAACGATATACTATATTTTTATTTTATATTTAAATGATTAAATATTGAATTTCAGGGTCGAGTCTTTGTATCAACCTCGGCATAAAAAGTGCAACCACTTTTAAATCTTTCCCCAACCCCTTAAACCCCATATTCTTTAAAACAAAAGATCCAAAAATAAAACTTCAGATTTCAACAATGGAAGATTTTGCAACAAATCTCTCCATCAAAGCCAATGAGATTCTCACGACTTCAAGCCACGAAGGTATAGTGACACTCGTTGGTCAACTCTATACACGTCGAGAAACCGAAGAGTACATAAAAGCTCGTACCCTCTACGACTTCTGCATCTCTAATTTCCCAAACTGCATAATCATAAAGCTTCTCAAGATCTATAGATTCTCTTCAGACGAACTCATCAGACTCCGAACGATCTCTTACCTCTCTGAAACCCTCACTGAGTTAAGAGACCGTAACTTCAAGATCTCTGGCCTCGTTCTTGACGAGATCAAACCACTTCTGGTTTCTTGCTTGACAGTTCAAAACCCTAGAAGGTTTGATACTGACTTCTTGAGAATCATTGTTTCTTTCGTTGCTTATAACGTTATGATCTCTGGTAATGGTGGATGGGAAGAGTTAAGTGATTATATACTCTTACTTGTGGAACAAGATAAGATTAGGGCTTTTAGTTACTTTGTCGAGTTGCCATACGGAGGATTCATTCACCCTTTCTTGCATAAGTTCCGTGAGGAAGTGTACAAGGTTTTGCTTCATCCTGAGAAAGATAAAGAAGGATATTGGGTTTTGGCTTTGACAGCTGCTGTTAAAATAGGGATTCATGGTATGGAGAAGGAGATGAGAGTCGATCTGACAAGAGAGATACTTCAAAATGTTCTGAAATCTGCTACTGACGTTGTGTGGATGGGGATGGAAAGAGAGTTTCTTATAGGAGGGATTCAGTATCTCGAGAGCTTCCTTGCGAAAGACGCTAAATGGTACAAATGGAGTACTAAACAATGCGGCTTCGTGGCAGCATTTGCTTACGCGATCTCTGGAGTTGGGAAGAATATCAAGGAAGCTGCCAAGAAACTCTTTGTAATGGTTACGAAATTGGAAAAGTATGTTCCCAATTCTTCCTTGAAACTCGACCTTTTTTGCGATAGCGGAGTAGAATATGACCGTGAATTGTACTACCAGTTTTGGAGATGTACTCCAATGGAAGTCTTGAGTTCCTTTGCAGCATCTGGTTCTGATTACAAGTCCAAAGAGATAGCTATCAGACGACTCTTCGATGCACTTTGTGATCACAAGTCAAACCAATGGGAAATAAACGTTTTAGAGATCAGAGATCTTCAGCCATTGCTTATCAAATGCCTAAAGGAAGAAGGGATGCCAGAGAACATATATAGGGTTCTTGGTCAGGTGGTGTTCCTTGTTGCACAAGAGATGTTCAACTACGAAAAAGACCCATGGTTTGATCTATGGGACTATATCGCATCGGAAAGCAAAGAAGAGTTCAAGAAAGCTGTTTATATCTTCCAGAGTTTAACAATGCAGCTAGAGTTTAAAGACTTAGTGGTTCCTGCAATAGCTAATCTTCTTCCAGATATCTACAGATGGCTAGATCCACCAAAAGAGTTGTTATTTGATAACAGTAGCCGGGTCTTGACGTTTACAGGTGCCTACTGTTCAGCAATTCACTTGCTAGAGATCAAAAGTCATGCTGGATACGTAAAGGAGATTGCACATAAGATGATAGATTCTGTGAAAGAGCTTGTGGATAGAGGTATGGAAGTTGGGCTTGTGAGGAGAGCTTTCAAAGATCTTGAAAGCATTGTGAAGAAACAATGGGATTGGTACATGACTTGTGAGTACAGATTCCTTAAGGGTTTGCTTCGGAGACTCTACACAATCAATGGCATGGAAATGGAAAGTAAAGTTGTGTTGTGGAGAATTAATGTTAAGATCGATAGGTCAGTGGATGACAATTTTAAAGTGTTTACAAAGAGTGAGTTTGATTGGTTGAACCAACCTGAGCCTTTGGCAAATTGATTTTGCAGAATCAAGTTTTTTTTTTTTAATTTTACTTGTAGTTTTATCTGTTTTAATGAGGAAAATAATGTAGCCAATGGAGAAATTTTCGAGGAAAACATTACTTATTTAATATTTGTTAGAAAAACACACGAACATTTTTTGTTGCCATAAAAATACACAAATTATTTAAATTTTGATTTAAAAAAAATGCATAAACTATTTCGATTTGCCAATTTACCACCAATCGTGGTCACGTTATTTAACGATTAATGCAATCGTAAAATATTGTTACAATTACATTCTCGTAGAGAAGTTTCATTCGTGTCATAGCTAAAATCATAACAATTTCTCTCTTTTTCGATACCTTAACTTTATCTTTTCATTGTTAAGCTTTTGTTATGATTAGAAATCTAGAAAAAATAAAAGAAAAAACCGCAAACAATGTTTATGATAGCATTAACTTTGTTAAAAATCGTGACTACGATAGTTAGGAAATTGGGAAATCAGGATAGTTCATGCATATTTTTATTGAAATTTTAAATAGTTTGTGTATTTTTATGGCAACAAAAAATGTTTGTCTATTTTCTACATCTGTTTAGTTTTTTTTTGTTAAGACTTTGTCTTTTCCAGATCCAAGTTTTTCACAGACATAACCTGAGATCACATAACAAGCAAGAGATTTGTTACAACTTACAAGAAGATCTGTTTACAATCTTTTCACAACCATAAGAGAAACAGAACATTGACTTTGGTAAGAGACGTACAAACAAGAGAACGAATCCGTAAGTTAACTCTCTACAATTCTTCATCAGATTCATCTGAATCTTCTGCTGTAACATCGGATGAACCTTCTTCTTCCTCATCATCTTCATCTACATTGCTCATTTTCACTCTGCTTGCTGTTATTTTGGCTAAAGCAGCAGCTTTACTTGCTCGGTGTGATCGGTTCATCAAAGCAGAAGGTGGAGGAGATGCTACTTCTTCTTCTTCGTCAGATGAAGTTTCTTCAATACTTACTCGTCTTCTTGACTGGGGTGGTCTTTTTGAGCAAGGAGCTGGTGTCTGTGGCACTGTTGTAGTTGCAGTGATCTCCAAGTTGTAGCTTACTCCGAGTGTTTCTGTAATTTGACATTAGAAAGAAACAATCAAATCTCTAAAGACACAATAGACTCCAACATAACTTTAACCATCCTAGTTTTACTTGTAACTTAAACTAAACTGTAATGTACAAGGCAAAATATCAATTTACCAAAGATGGAATTTGCTTGATCTTGTGTAAGCTTCTCGCTGGGACAAACATCCAAAGGTTTTAGATGTTCAAGGATCGGTTTCACGTCCTTCAGAAGCTCCTTCTCTGAACATACTGAATTTGCAAGTTGGCTTAAGAGGTTTTTCATCAACTTTATCACATTTTGTTCTGATGGTTTCAGATGGAGCAGCGCAAGTATTTTGCACAGTGCTGCAACATATGCCTTCTCAGCAGCAGTCTTTTTTTCCTTGAAGCTAAGCATCTATGGGAAACAATATTAGCAAACGGGTTAACCAGTGTTGCTGACATCTTGAGTGGATGATTCCTTTCAACTAACTAGAAAGGCAAAAGGCATTCTGACAGTGAAAGTGAAACTACTCTCTATTCTCGCATTAATGGACAAGATAATTTTAGTCAGTTGTATGCTTTCTTCACTCTCCACTAAACTTTCCTGGATCTTGAGGAAAATATGATACTATAGACGTTTAAGGAAAGCAACTAACCTCGATGGCTATGCGTATGGCTAACCCTTCTTCAGTAAAGTTTAGTAAAGGCTGGATAGAATCTTCTGGTGATTTATCGAACTGGCTTTCAGCCTCACCTCTCGCCTCTTTTGTGTATAAGGGGGTTTGCATCATCTGTACAATAAATCTGGATGCTTGGACTGCACGCTTGCGTTGATTTGATACAACATATGACGAACTTTTATAGTTTCCATCAATACCAGGCCACATTGAGCGTATGAGAGGAACAAAAGTCTTTGACACATATCCCTGCATTGCATGGAAAATCATTCAGCAGTGTTATACTAACATACTATAAAACCTCTTGCTCTTAAGGACATCATGGTTTCTGTTACCTTATGCTTTTCCGAGAGGGAAGCATAGTGCTCAAAGAAGACAGATAAACACTGTTTAAACCTTGGAAATGATTAAAAAGAACAAACCATTAGTATTAGTTCTGGTGAGAAAAGCGACCAATTTGAAGAAACAAAATATCTATACCTAAGTTGTTCTTTTGACTCCTCGCTAAAATATAATGCAATCAGCTTTCCCAAAACTGAAGGATAAAAAGATGCAGGCAAGCTTGGGTACTTCTCTCCTAAAAGAAGAAGTTTTGCAAACCCCTCCCCAACAGTTGCTTTAACCGACTCATGTTCACTACTCTCTGTGAATGCTCTCCGGTCATCACTTTCAAGTCCAGCATACAAGAGATCAAGCATTTTAAAGTTCATATCTTCTTCGTCATTGGATAAGTCGATGGGTGCACAATCAATGCTCTCATCCTCAAATTGTGACAAGAGATCTTCTCCCAGTGCCTTGTCAACTTCTGTTGGGCTATGCCACATCCCAAGATCCACTAGTGCCTTGCAAGCCATAATACTAATAGGAGGAGGGCTTCTACAAAAAGCTGCCCGTAGCTGCCTAACAAGCTCTTCACTAGGCTTCTTCTCTAACAAACCAAAAAGACCAAGGCACTTTATAGCAATCCTTTGCACATCCAAGTGAGTGTGCTTTGCCTGCATGACATGAATCATATCAGAAAGAGTGTTTCGTACCAAGCTTTTTATGCAAAAGAGCAAAAGAGATTAAACTGTATGATCAGCTGTTTCCTTAAAAATATTGACACCTTTTGACAATTTTAAATGAAACAAAAGAATGCAGAGATCATATGGAATATCAGCATCTTAAATGGAAATTGACAAGGATAAATAAGCTGCTTGATAGTTTCAAAGTCAAAATTCAAGAGAAAATAAAAAAATAAAACCAGTGGCGCCCCTAAGCAGTGAAATATGACAATAATAAATAGAGGAGAGAAGAAAATATACCCCTGGAAGCAACAAAGCATGCAATATCTCTTCTGGTTCAATAGCCTTTCCTTGCAGTGAATGCACAGATTTTCCATTTTCCAAGAGAAGACTTGTCAAAGAAAGCATGTGCATCCACTGCAGGAAATCCGCAGTCCTTTCCCTACAGGGTCTTGCTAGTTCTTCAACAACAACAAGTATAACCTCTTCATATTCTCCAGGCGCAGCATGGACTTTCTTAACTAACTTGGACACTGCATTAGCCCAATCTTTATCACCACCAAGATTTATACCATCTCCAATCACAATACTGTTCCCATCTTCATCTAATTCTTGCTCAAAAGGTCTGTGGAGCAGCTCCTGGACAAAAGCACTTGTGGTCTTGTGGAGCATAGCATCAGAGAAATCAAGCATTGTGCCCAGCAATAATAGCTGCCTCGAAGCAAAGTGATGATTTGGTCCTGAAAATTACCGTTAGCAGAAGGTATATCCCAAATAAAAACGTCTATGTTTTGAGATACAAAAAAAAATCCGGGCTCACCAGCTTCTATATGAGCTTTAACTAGATCAACATAATCAGAAACTGATGCAGGAAGAATTCTTTCCAGCAAATCATTCGCATCTGAAGCTTCAGCAGCATAAACTGCTGCCTCAGCTCCCATCGCAGTAGCAGCATCAGAACCCTTTACCTGTGTGACAGTCTCGTCATTTTTAGCGTGTCCCATATATATATAATTACCACTATGAGCATAAAATCACTACAAGAACCAAGAATTGTATTTCAAAAGCTAATCTGTATAGCAAACAATATATCCTAGAGGATTTTGAATTAGTTCAGGCACAACCTAAAGACATACTGTATATGCGTTCTCAACAAAAGGCTATGCATCACAAGAAAACGTGAAGCAAACTGTCAGTATGTGTTTAAGTATTTTGATAATATTTGATGCATTGATTTCGGTGATGTCTTTGTTTAGTTTGAGATGTGAGGTGTTTGAAAGAAAAAAGAATTTGCAGTAAAATCATAACTTGAAAGTCACAGGATAAGCCATGATTAGACAAATATTTATCACTGGAAATATAAATAGAGATTCTCCAACGACTAAGATAATGCCAATACAGATTAGAATTCTCTCGTTTGTGAATCAAGCAGTCAGTTAATCTCAATTAAAGCACATTATCATCCAGTTGAGCTAAATAGGTAAATTATCAGAATCTGTGCCTTCACAAAAACCGTGTTTGTAGCATTGAAGTACCTAACCTCAGAGAAATGAATAGTTGATAAGTTTGCACACTTACTTGAGCACTTATGTGCAATTTCCTGCATATAATCCTCCAGTAAAGAGCAATCTCTGGCTCCATAAGCTGGATGCTGGATGCTGAACATGAGCTCTCATCTAACACAGGTAAAGAAAATATAAGCACATGCAGAAACTAATACATTGTATATATAGTACAGACTTCAACAGACCTCTAGCTTCACCATCTGCGGACAATATGTACTGCTGGATGCTTTTATCATCGGTGGGCATTATCAAACCTTCACTTAACAGAACTTCCAGCGCCGATTCTGCTACAGATTCATAGGTTTCAACATCAAGGTATTTAAGGAATTCAATAGGATCTCCTTGACAACAGTTAGATAGCCATTGATCTTTCATTAGCTTCAAACATTCCGTTGAGACATTTACAGCACAATCAGCGAGTCCTCTCTTAAGAATTGTGGTCCTAAGCTTGATACTAACGCAGGAAAATGAAAAAAATACCAGTCAGGAGAGAATAGAAGGACAGTAGGGAAGAGGAAATAGAACTTTCGTCAATAAGGCCAAGTGTAGAACATTTGGTACTAAAAAAAATGGCATAAACTTCTATGTAGAGGTCGATCAACAAATTTTTATGAAGAAAAAAGGAGACGGAAACTTTAGGCTGAAACTGACTATGCAAAATGACGAAAAATAAATAAAGAGATCAAAGCTTTAAGCCCAAATTTCACCTCAGACTCTGAAGAGGAACTTTATTTGTCAGAACTGAGTAAGCTGCTTTGCGTACTGATTCATTCACATCGAGCGTGCAATCAATAATTGCTTGGGTGGTTGCATTTGAAGGAGGCAGAGATAGAACAATTGTTTTTCGTACCTCCTGTAAACATTAAAAAGCTATGCAATAAGACTTTGGCAGGCATGATGACTATATTGCAAATATGATTTAGAATGTAGCTATTACGCTTAGACTTTGATAGCAAACCAAAAACGGTACAAGATAGAAACTTTACCGGATTCTGTTCTAGAGGAAGCACCTCAAGGAGTAAATCAAGAATGTCACTGTTCTCAGGATCGTTCACAAAGCGCGAAAGAGACCTGACAGCAAACGTACGGATAACAGGAACTTTATCCCGAACACGCAACATCATACAATCAATTACATCATCCCACAACTCATCCGCCACTTCCACTTCATCTGGCAGCCTCAATATAATCTGGAAAAAAAAAACACAATGTGCAGAATAAGTAAAAAAAGACCAAAAAGACTAAAGGCCTTCAAGAACAGCGGCACATCACATAAGCACAGTCTCAAAATCCAATAAATCTATCAAAAGTTCATCAAATTGACAAATTATATTCCAATTTCAAACATTTATCAGAATATGACCAATACCCAACCATACAACGGTTAAAACAGTTGATAATCCTGTATTTGACCCAAAGGACCTTTACCCATTAAATTGAATCCTACAATTGTAATAAGAAAGAACCCTAATCGTCTTATACCTCTGAAATGATCTGACACGCCCTGAACCTAGCGTTTCTATTCGCAGCAACAGACCCAGCCATCAAAAACTTCAGAAACTCCTCCAAAAACTCATCGCAATCGGAATCTCCATCTGAACTACTACAACGAAGACAAGCAAATTCCGCCACGAATCGAACAACACGCTCTGCCGCTGCGGTTCTCCGTTGAGCCGCGACGAAAAGAGGGGTTAGGGTTTTGAAAAACACCGAAGAGAATCTACGGACTGAGGAAGAAGAAGACGACGAATCCTCCTCTTCGTCGGACTCAGGCGAAGTAGATAGTTTCGACCGGATTGTTACGAGCTCCTTTAGCTTGCGGTTGTGAGTAGCGTATGATGTGCGAGTCTCGTTTAGGATCTTGGCGATTTTCTGGGTTAGGTTTCGATCTGCAGAAGCCATGGCGATTCCAGATTCTTCTCCCATTTTTTTGAATTTGAAATTCTTGTAGAGAGAAGAGACCCAAAATGTTTGGTGAACTTTTTCGAATCGATGACGCTCTTGTGAGTGTGAGGGTTTAGATCTGTTTTGTTTCAAATTTTTTTGAGTGAGCGGGAGGATATTTGATATTCTTTATAAAAAAAATGACAGATTTAATTCTAATGGGCCGATGATGTTAAAAAAAAGAAAAAAAAATCTAATGGGCCAATAACGATAACGGTTGTTAATTATGACGGTTCAAATTTTGGGTGTCGAGAATTAAAATAGTTATTTTTATTTTATTATATATTTTTTAGTGGAAATAAATTTTGCAAGAAATTAATTATGTATATTAGAGTTGTTCATAATTAAATTGTTAATTTTATTTTATTATATATATTTTTAATGGACATAAATTCTGCAAAATTGGTCCATGTAATATATTTTCAAAAACTTATTTTCAAACATCATTTTGGAAGAGATTTTGGTTTTTGTTGTTCACGTTGATTATACGTATCGAAAAAGAAAGTGTTATTATTCATGAGAATCTAAAACTGGTCCATATAATAAATTTAAAACAATAGAAAAAGAATATATGTGATAATATAGTGATTTTTTTTCCTCAAAAATATAGTGATAAAAATATTTTTTATTAATGATAAATTTATCTCATTGAGTAGTAAACTATCCATTAAACTATTTTCTTGACAAAAAATAGTTGAAACGGATGATAATGGATAAAACATGTAGTGAATTATTTATCTCATGTAAGGATTTTAATAAGTGACTACTCCTTCTCCAACTTCAGAAAAAAAAACATATGATGGAATTATTGATGCATGCAGGATAATCACGTCCATACTAAATAAGTACTCACAAGTGGATGGATCATACAGGATAATCAAAGGCAGAGCAAAAAAGCTAGGATCTTCTAAGACTACACTACACCTAACAAATACAACAACATTATTAGCTGAAGCGAAAGCTTTGTTGTCTTCAATGCAACAAACATGGTTTAAACCTTAGTTAAGCCATTACTTGTGTAAAGAAAAATCCCACATTAAAATATGTGATATGATTTAAGTAATATATAAAAGGTTAGGGCCAATCCACTCATTGCTAATTGGTTTTGAGTTGGAAATCCATAACAAACCACAATTTAACAACATGTCTCAATTGTTTTCATTATATTACTGCTTCTTATTGGGTCACAGCCTCTAGTTTAAAGGTTCAAATGGTGTCAGCGGTTGAAGTGGACAAAACCGTAGATGGAATAGACGTCTTTTTGTTCACAATTCATCAATTATGGTCCGTAGTGATACATATCTAAAATATAAAAGAAAACCACCGCAGACCACCACAAACCGTTTTTATATACAATAAACAATCTAATCTGTTAATGGATTTGTCCAGTGTGCAGTGACCATGATACAATTCAAACGCTAATTATTTTTGCATAGTTTCATTTATTATTCTAGAAAATAGGTTGCATGTAACAATTCCCCTATATTATAAACGTTCAACTAAAATCACCATGTACATTCGGCCTCTCCCTTGTTCACCATAATACTCCCTATAAACTTTCTAATTCCACCAAAACTATAAAATTATTCCTAATTAACCAAATTCAATTAATTGCGTTTTAAAATCGTAAAATCGCGTTTACTATCTTGCAACCATCTAACAAACTTCATTTGTTATGCATTTTCTTTAGACTTCTACAAACTTCTAGGTCCTATCTTTAATTGCGTTTTCATATCTTACTTCTTACTATTATTAAAAGAGAAGTACACATTTAATCATTAGTGTAAATTGGCTTAAAATTCCAAAATCTACCCTTAATTAGTTTAAAGGGAAAATAGTTTTATCAATTGATAAGGGTAATTTTCGTCAATTTCGTCCAAAATTAAAAATGCTCCGACCCGATTACATATGACCCGCGCGTTGACCCGGTTTTCATTAGTTACGAAGAGACCAGCGTTCGAACTACATTAAAAACACATAATTAGCCGCACAAAATAATGTACAATAAATGGACTTCTCTTTTTGTTAGTGATCCTTCGTGCGAACAGGCCCAAAAAAATTAAGTGGCTTGAACTAGAAACATTCATATAACCATAAATATATGAAATCATTAATTTTTTGCAATCATATCTATTTAATTCGTTCAGTATCGTAATTTTCGCAATCACTAATTTATGTTAATTAATAAATATTCCAAAACTAATAACGTATCTAAATTTTTCTAATTGCTAATCAAGCCTAACAGGAGACGATTTTAAGCAGCCTAACATTTCCATTATCTATATACAGTATATATAGTACAACCATATTTAAGTTCTCTAAAACTATCACTCTACATTCAATTCCTTCATATCATCAAAGCAATTACCTCAATTTTCATTTCTTCTTAATTCATAAGAGACGTGAGACCCTAACAGACATGTGAAGGTGAAAATAATACTGTTTTCTGAAATTTATAAAGCGAAAATAATCAACCAATTTTGATTTCCAAAATTAATTTTTTAAATATCTTTCATAGTTTCTAAATGATAATTTTTTTGTTTTAGAAAAAGATAATCAAATTCTAAATAACTAAATTAAAATTAAAAGAAATAAAATTGGCGGGTCAGATTGTGGGATGGGTTAGAGGCTTAGAGCTGACATTACCATGACAATGATTTTACAGTTTGATCCATTGAAACATGTAAATTACCTTATGCTAATTTTTTCAGTTTGATCCACTAAAACATGTAAAATACCTTAGTCTAATGTAAGATATGTTGTATAAGATGTGTTGCTTTGAGACATCTAAATGGACAGTGCGGTACAACCGAGGAGAACGCTTCTAATAAATTTTGATTTATAAGGTATTTTTAAAAATTTGAAAAATACATTTCCAATTTATTTTAATTTTCTTGCTAATTAACGTAGTTGTAAATTATATATATAGTTACTTGGTTGTTGCATTTGGATATAAATTAAGTAACCCCAATGAAACTAAACCAGAAATTTGAAACCTTATAATTGGTATTGAAAACTTTAATAAATAAAAAATACCCAATTATAATCAAATACTAATGTTTTAACATATGATTTTTTATGGCCAAACATAAACAAAAACTTGAAGCAAAAAAAGTATTTTCTAAGTATACCGATAATAAGGTATACAATATGCAATACTACAAATTAAATGTTTAACAATTATTAACTACAATAATAATAAATGAATCCGTTATATCACACACAAACTCCGGAATCTAATCCACTCTTACCAAGACGCTGTAAATAATAGTTAAAATTATATACAAAACACCAAACAATAGCTATGTACAAAATATCAACTACTAAATTAATCACTATATACAATAAAACAAAACATGTATAAAAAGTATTATTATCCAAAATTAATTTTACAAACCAAGACCCGCGGTGTACCGCGGGTTCAAACCTAGTTAGTATATATAACACACATGCATACAAAAACTATCATTTTTAAGATAGCAGAGTAGCAATAATGCAGGGGGTGGTGGAAGATGAAGATGCAGTCTGAACAACATAGTGTACTAGTTCAGGGACTAGTTCAGACGTCTTAGCAAAAACAGAACAACAAATGAGGAAAGTGAAGAAAGGCGGTTTTACATGGACACAAGACAAAGAAGAAGTGTCTAGAAGCATGAAGACTTTACTTTCTTATATGGATAAAAGTAAAACAAGAAGAGTTGGATAATTTCCTAATCCATAAAGAAAAAGGAAATTATCCTAAAAACTATTTAGAAGTAGAATGGGAATTTCCTGTTGTATGGAGATGTCCTAGTTCTATAAATAGGGAGTTGAGGCTTGAGAAAAGCTCAGCACATCAAGAAAAGAGAATCTAGCATTAAGCTTTAACTTGAGAGAAAAGATAGTTAAGAGCTTAAAGAGTGCAAAGGGTTTTTTTGAGAGTTTTCTAAGATTGTGTGTATATCTTAGAAAGAGAGCTTTGAGAGATTAGAAAATTGTTTAGGGAAAAACCCATTGTAAACAGATTTTCTATTTATCAAAGAAGAGTTTGAGAAACCTTGTTTTATTGTTCTGATCTAGATCAATCCGTGTGGCTCTTGCACTTACAGAAGAAACGGCATCGTACAACAGCCTAGTCGGCAGCTTCTTCCCGGCGGCGGTATGGTCGTGATGGCCACATGTTGTTCAGTCATTGATTCGTAATTACATTGTCTCTCTTGCCTCTTCCTTCATCCTTTGGTGTTTTTGGTGTTTCTACTTCTACTATTGGAAGCACGGTGTTCATTTACCTAAAGGCACGTTTTATTAGCAAAATAAATTATTTCAAAACATACACTTATAATTATTGATGATTAAGTTTTTTATCAATACTGCAGAAGTTGTCCCCTCAAGAAGATCAATAATGTCGCATATAAATTTCACAAACGGGTTTCAATAGTTCCAACAATCTCTGAATATTTGAAAGAAAAAGTAAACTTTCTCTCCACATCTATCTTGAATCTAGTGGAAGTCATATTCTATGAATCATGAATAAGTAAACATAAACTTTTTTCTATGCAATTACATAAGTAAAATCATTCTTGTTTATATCATTTAAACATTTAATACGACTCTATAAGAAAGCACAAATATCATCTACCTTTGTATACAAACTGTTTTTGGATAAATATTGCTCTCTAAGCTTAAGGTGAATTTTTAACGCCATATACACCTAGGTGTTGATTGGTTCTCCTGCTCTCACCCGTCTAGCGGTTGCTAGCGGGCGTTTGCGGTTGTTAGCGTCTGGTACCAATCGTAGAAAACTCTCAGCACCGCTTCGAATCGCTCGAATTTGCTGGATTTCAAAAGCTCCTTCCCGCAAGCATTTGCGGTTGCGGCTGGTTGCGATTGGTCTAAAAAAGAAAAGTATCTAAAAATGGAAAAACTGTAAACTAATATATATATATATATATATATATATATTATATTCACATTAATTCTCAAACAAAATTCATTATCTAAATTTTTTTTTCCAATATTATTAATTATTTATTTTTCACTATAAAAATTATTTGTTTAACATTTGAATAATTATTTAGTATTTATATTTAGTAGTTATTTATGTTTTATTATTATTAATCATGTTTAAAAAATTTATACTTTTCATAAATCTGTTTGTTATAAAATTTATTTATTTGTGAATAAATATTTAGTAATTTATTTTTGGTTTTTAGTTATTAATTATATTATTTGAAAAAATTATTTTGTTATAATAATATAGTTTTTGGTGTTTTTATACATTTTTAAAATTATATTTATATTTATTTTTGATACTTTTCATTTAACAGTTATTGCACCCGCTGGTTCACCAGTCGTAAAACTCCCGCAAACACACTAAATTTCAAACGTTAAACCAGTCGTTCAAAACGTTCAATAACGCTAACAACTCAGTCGCTCGCTTCCGCAACCTCAACCGCAATCGCTGCGTTTAAACCAGTCAGGCCCTAGTTTAGACGAGTCTCTTGTGTCATTTCTCTTAGTTGGTCTACCTTCGAATTGGAGTTAAAAAGATTTTGATTTGTATAGAGATCGTTTTGTATCTTGTAGTATATTAAGAGTTTCCGACGTAATTGGTAATTTCCATACTGATCATCTTGCAAAAACTCGCACACAGTTTCTGTTTCTTTTTTCAAAGGCTCTTAACTAGTTTGCTCTAGCTAGTATGCGTTTTGTTGGAGATAACATAGCTTTTAATACACAATGTCGTTAATCACCTCATTAGGCTACATATTATTCACTATAAGAAAACATGATAATTTCCTACGAAAAAATTGGAAATAAATATTTCCTACCAAAAAACCTTCACATCTTTGATGAAAATCACCGAACGTAGAAAAAAAAAAAGAAAAAAAAAAGTTACTACAAATTTGTATACAACTCATTAAATCTAAAGTTTCATCAAGCATAATATAAGCTAAAGCACGACATGGTACGTTGACCGATTAATCATTTCATTTTTTTTAAAGTAGCAAAATTAATAAATTATACAATTAAGATTTCAAAAAAATTCACGTTAGTTGTGTTGTTACCAAGAAGGCAAGAACCATTTCACGGTCCGTGATGTTAGGATTAATTTACACATATAATTGTAACTAACTAATGTTAGTTGGTATGTCAAGAAGACAAGAACCATTTCACGTGCTTTTTGTCTGTGTGGCCTGAAAACACAGCTTTGAGAAATCCAAAAGAGACAAGTAAAATAAAAGACAACACCACTCTCTACTCAAACCACCACAAAAGAGAGCTGTGATTTAGTTTTTTGGAAATCCAAATCAAATCACCATGGAAAAAGTAAAGCTACCAATTCACGAACACCCTTTGTTACCTATAACTCGGTTTTTTTCTAGTCGTGGCGGCTGTAACGGGTGTGGATCTAAAGGTTACATCTACGGAGGCTACCGATGCAATGAGTTGGGTTGTGAAACTCCTTCGTTTCATAAAGAGTGTGCTGAGTCTTTACCAGAAATAACACACTCTTCTCATCCTGATCATCCTCTCAAGCTTCAACTAAATGATAAAGTATCTGCATGTAATCAATGTGGAATTGAGCTGGTTGAAGAAAAATGGATCTATATGTGTTCAATCTGTGACTTCAAGTTGGATTTACATTGTGCAAAAGAAGCTGAACGCTCCCATCAACACGAGCATCCTCTTAAACTCACCAATGTATTGAGTACTATCAAGCATTATGAGAGATTCTTCAAATGGAGAGAGTGCAAAACGTGTGACTTTCAATTTTCCTACGGGGAACTATGTTATGAATGTTCTGAATGTAAAGAAGCCTTCCATGAGGAATGTGTGGAGTTTTTTCCAGAAGCAAACCATAGTTCCCACCCTGAACACCCACTCAAGTTTCTTAGTTTTGAAGCAGCACCTGATTATGTGGACGAGAGGTGTCTTCTTTGCGAGGAGAAGTTTGATCAAGGTTCTTTTGCACTAATATCAAAAACCTTTCACCACTGTGATGTTTGTAATTTCAGCATATGCACAGCATGTATGAAAAACCCACCACCGGTTCTTGTCGAAAGCCCGAAGACCCATGAACATCAGCTTCATCTTGTTCCAAGATACATGTATTTCATTTGCAATGCTTGTGGGAGGGTAGGTGGACACAGCCCTTATTTTTGTGTTCAATGTAATTTCATGATTCATCGGCAATGTATCGACTTACCCCGTGTTATAAACATCAATCGCCATGATCACCGCATCTCTTACACCACTCGCCTTGGACATGGGAAGTTATATATATGCAAAGTTTGTCGTAATAAAGTTGATGGCTTCTACGGGGCTTATACTTGCGTCAAATGTCCTAGTTTTGCTGTTCATTCACGGTGCGCAACGAGAGAAGATGTATGGGACATGATAGAGCTAGAAGGGATGCCTGATGAAGATGACGAAGTTGCGCCATTCGAGGTGATTGATGATAACACTATAAAACATTTCAGTCATGATCATAATTTACAAATCAACAAGGATGGCCATTTCCCAATTCTCCTAGTTTGTGAAGCTTGTGTCCTCCAGATTTTATCAGAACCGTTCTACAGTTGTCAGCAATGTAATTTCATTCTCCACGAAAAATGTGCTAACCATCCACGGAAGAAACGTCATGTGTTCAACAACCTGCCATTCACACTACTCATATCTGACGGCGAAGTTTATCAATGTTGGCTTTGTTCACAAGATTTCACAGGTTTCAGGTATAAATCTGGCCTTTCTATGAATATTGATGTGCGGTGCGCTGCAATTTCAGATACACTTGAGCACGGAAGCCATCAACATTCTTTATATTACAGTTCCAATTTATCTAAGCGTTGTAATAGATGCAAGATGATGAAACCAGTCTATAGATGTGATGAGTGTGACTATGGTTTGGAAAACAAATGTGCTCTTTTACCGAACAAGGTAATGCGTATTAGGTACGATGATCATCCTCTCATCTTATCATTCGGTGACACGAATGTGGCTAGTGAATATTGGTGTGAGGCATGTGAAACAAAAGTGAATCCAAAGGAATGGTTCTATACATGCAATGACTGTGGAACCACATTACATATTTCTTGTGTTGTGGGAGACTTCTCATATATCAAGCCAGGCTCTCGTAGTTCTCAAAGTTTAAAAGAACTTGAATATAAGAACACCTCTCTTATTATTAGACTTAGAAAACTTCTCAAAAACTAAATCTCTTTCTCAAGCTCTATGAAACATCTCTTCATAGGCCCTTGTATTTATATAGAAACAAGACAACTCCTTGTTCTATTAGGATTAGGATAACAACACACAAAGCCTTATCTAAATAAGCTACCCCTTATCTAAATCTTGTTTGTGATCTCCTTAACTTGTTCCTCAAGTCACTGGAATTATCCAACATTCACCCCCTTAATTCCAACTTGAACTCCGGGGGACTTGATCGCTTGAACTCCAATTAGTTCTCTCATTTCCTTGAACTTCACTCTTGCTAACGGTTTAGTAAGGATGTCCGCCTTCTGCTCCTCACCGGGTACATGCTCTACATCCACTTGCTCGTTCTCAACACACTCACGAATAAAATGATATCTCAAGAGTATATGCTTACTCCTTCCATGAAATACCGGATTCTTAGTGAGTGCAATGGCTGACTTGTTGTCAATCCTCAGCAAGATCTTCTCATCTAAACTCAAGACTTCACTTAACAACTCTTTAAGCCATATAGCTTGCTTCGCTGCTTCCGTTGCCGCCATGAATTCCGCTTCACACGATGACAATGCGACAGACGAGAGCTTGTGTGATGTCCATGTTATAAGCGACGAACCGAAATAAAACATATGTCCACCCGTGCTTCTACCGTCATCAATGTCAGCCTTGTGGCTACTATCACTATAACCAACAACCTTTCTTGACCCATCTCTCTTAAAGATTAGCCCAAAGTTAGTGGTTCCTTTCACATACCTCAGAACATGCTTAAGCGCTTGCCCATGTGATGCTCTTGGACTTTGCATGTATCGACTTAGAACACCTACAACAAACGCCATGTCCGGTCTTGTATGAATGAGGTACCTTAAGCAGCCTATGGTTCTTCGGTATCGTGTGGCATCAATCTCAGCTTCGTTCTTAGCCTTTGCGATCACGGTACTAGGCTCCATCGGAACAAGAGCCAAGTTACTCTCTTCCATCTTCGTATCTTCAAGTATTCCTCGAGCATAACCTTCTTGTTTTATTTGAATTCCATCAGCCCCTTGAATTACTTCTATACCAAGATAGTAAGTTAGCTTTCCAAGATCCGACATCTCAAATTGCTTTGACATATCCTTCTTGAATTGCTCAATGACTCCTCGTGAAGTACCCGTCACAAACAAGTCATCAACGTAAATTGCCACAATTAAGAAACTCTCCTTGTTTCTCTTAAGGTAAACTGATGGTTCTTTCTTACACTTCTTAAAGCCCATCTCCTTTAGAACACGATCAAGTTTCACATTCCAAGCTCTCGGAGCTTGTCGTAGCCCATACAACGCTTTGTAGAGCTTGTATACTTGATTCTCTTTGCCTTTCTTAACAAAGCCTTCGGGTTGAGTAACATAGACCAGCTCATTCAATTCTCCATTCAAAAAAGCAGTCTTGACGTCCAAGTGATGTATCTCCCAGCCGCTTGTTGCCGCAATAGCTATGAGTAACCTTATGGTTTCAATACGAGCTACCGGTGCAAAGACTTCATCGAAATCTATACCCTTTTGTTGAACATAGCCTTTTGCCACAAGTCTTGCTTTATACTTATTCACTGAACCATGTGCATGCCTCTTGACTTTATAAACCCACTTCGCTCCTATGGGCTTAACACCATCCGGCTTCTCAACCAACTCCCATGTCTTGTTTCTTGCGATAGAATCCAACTCAACTTCCATTGCTTCTACCCATTCTCTTAGGCTCATAGCCTCCATAAGACTCTCTGGTTCTCTATCTACAGTGAGTAAGAGTTTTTCACTTTCAAGATCAGCTAGTAAAACGTAGTCGTTGAGATACCTTGGCTTTATAATGACACGACCAGATCTTGTCGTTATCGGTTGATTTTCAGTTTCCACTTCTACGTTCTCTTCTTCAACGTCTTCATCATGATGTATAGGCTCATGATCTAGACCGTGATGCTCATCACCAACTTGTTCTTCCACGTCATCATCATTGTATCCAGCACCATCTTCTATATCACCTTTATACGTTAATTTAAATCTCCCCGGTTCACCTTCGGTTTGTTTTGTAGAAACTGACCAATCCCAAGCCTTTTTCTCATCAAACACCACGTCTCTACTCACAAAAACTTTCTTAGTAATTGGGTCGTAAAGCCTATAAGCTTTTGAACCCGGTTCCGTTCCGAGATTAATCACCGTTCTCGACCTATCATCTAACTTCTTAAGATGTGGTCCCGTGATCTTTGCATATGCTACACATCCAAACACTCTTAGATGCTCAATGTTTGGTTTCTTGAATGTGAAGCATTCATATGGGGTCTGGCCTTGCAAAGCTTTTGTTGGAACTCGATTTATGAGATATGTTGAATGACGTACGGCTTCTCCCCACATATCATTCGGAATCTTCATTGCTTTAAGCAAGCTTCTTGTCATCTCCATAAGTGTGCGGTTTCTCCTCTCTACCACACCATTTTGTTGTGGTGTATATGGTGCCGTTAGATGCCTTATAATACCGTTTTCGTCGCAAAACGTATTAAACTCAGTCGAGGTAAACTCAGTCGAGGTATGCTCTGATACCAATTCAAAGTTTAAAAGAACTTGAATATAAGAACACCTCTCTTATTATTAGACTTAGAAAACTTCTCAAAAACTAAATCTCTTTCTCAAGCTCTATGAAACATCTCTTCATAGGCCCTTGTATTTATATAGAAACAAGACAACTCCTTGTTCTATTAGGATTAGGATAACAACACACAAAGCCTTATCTAAATAAGCTACCCTTTATCTAAATCTTGTTTGTGATCTCCTTAACTTGTTCCTCAAGTCACTGGAATTATCCAACAAGTTCATTATACAAGAACACAAAAGTGGTATCCAACACCTCTAGTTGTAGACCAATTTGCTCTGGGTGTAACTCTAGATGCAAGCTCCTTTCCGTTCTTAAGATTTCCAAGGCCGGAGATGATGTATACATTTGTTCTTTACAATGTTTACGTAATTATATATTCTTGGGGGGGGGGGGGAAGCATATTGTAACGTTGATTTGAGATGATTTTTATTTTTTAAACAATTTCTCCTTATTGGATTGGTGATTCTATCAAATCTATTAAAATTCTGTGTTATTGAATCTACTATTTGTTATAATTATTCCAAATCTACGGTTATTCAACTAATCATTTATTAAAATCTTTTCAAATCTCAGGTTATTGGAAAAATTGATATTTTAAGTAAACTTATGCTTAAAAAGATTTCAGATGATTTCAAAAACAAATTATGCTTTAGTATAATTTTGTTGTCGCTCATCGAGTGACTTTGAAAAGAACAGAGCCAACATCTTCAACTATCTTTTTCTTTATAAACAGTTTTTAAAGATATCATTTTATCTTATTTTTAGCTTTCTCAAATGCTTTGAAATTCTACTAATCACCACTAACGATTTGAAACAAAAATTCTGCAAAATTTGTTAAAATCGTTTTCTAAATCTTAAAATCTCCTCAAATATCTATAAATTCACTAAAATCTAAAAATATATAAATAAGCCCAAATCACCAATACAATATGAACTAGATGATGTACGTGTGGGTGTATTTTCAAAGCATAGTTTGTTTGTTTAGTTATCTTAAATAATGTATTGTGACAATGCTATTGATAAGTTTTTCTAATTTCGTTTAGTTGAAGTAATTGTGACTGCATTTTTTAAATGGATTAATAGAATATAAAATGTTGAATTGGAAAACAAAAGTTTGTAATGAGATAGTCTTGAAGGTGGTACTGAAAGTAATGTAAGTCATACTTGCAGGAGATGAAATGAAAAATATACATAACTATAATTTAAAGGTTCTTGAACACTTCTTTGAAGACCACATTGGTTGTTTTCTTTAGGCTGAACATGCTTTTGCTGGCTAAAGCTAAGCGATAGTGTATCCTTTGGCAAGATATATACACAAGTGCATAGATCAAACATCAAATACAACATTATACGACGTTGTAATAATTGTAATGGTTTATACTGTAAAAAAATCATCAAATCGGCTAACAATAAATTCTACTAACGTAAGTAAGAGCTTACTTGGATACAAAATCGACAATCTCTGTATACTCAGGATTAATCAGAAGCAAAGACATGTCGTAAGCATTCGAGATCGATCTTTGACCTTATAAAGTAAAAACAATCGTAAATGTGGGAAGAAAGATTAACAATAAATGACCTGTTTATAGAATAAGATTTTTGTGACTAACCGTTGAACATGTTTATCTTTGCAAGACGAAGCAAGCAATTAACTGGGCTACCTTCTGCCTTTTCACATTCATCCCACATGTTTTCAGCAAATCTCCCCCACAAAATACAGCACAAACGGTTATCACTGCATATTTTTGAAGTCATAATATTATAAGAGACCAATAAACTTACAAACAAAAGCAAATATCTAATATTGTTCGCATCACCTTGTGTCTCTGAGTTCTATCTCCAACTGTTTGGATATTTTGCCATTTTGATCATGAGTTTTCATAGCTCCAACGCTCATGACCTGTCCTAAAACATCTGTAATATTTTTCAAATGTAAAGAACCATTAGTATCCACACATACGTAAATGAGAAGCTGAATTTGAAAATGCTGTTTATAAAGCCGGATTATCACATGCAGTTTTATTAAACAAAAATCTTACCAATCAAAATGTTCTCATTGAGACCATTCTCATCGAGGATGCTTCCAAAGTCAGCCACATCGAGGAACATGTCATCGGATAGGGATGGTGAGCGGCCTATGACCGTCGTGTTCGTGAAGGTCATCTTGAACGCATGTTTACTTGCTCTATTTTTCCCCAAAAATTCTCAAAAAGTCCTCCACTCTCCGGACACAATCATTCTATGGAACTTGTTCACTTGTTGCTTCTTAACAATTGCATGGATTAGTGTTTCCTGCACAATGGTAGTATTTAGTTAGTATAAAAACTCAAGCATATATAGAAATTACAAACAAAATATGAAACTATATTCAGAGCTCTAGATCTGCAAAAAATCATCTCAATGGTTTCTCCACGGTAAGAAGTGTACTGCCTCCAAGAGTGTACAATCTTAGCTTACACCTTCCAAGTTGTTTTGAATGGCTTAATCATAGCAAGGCTTGTGATGCCATTAGCTTCTGCCATTTCTGTAAGAGAGGGAAATGTGTTTGTCGTGATTAATCTTTTGGGAGCTCTGTAAAATAAGAAGACATCATCGTGTATTTATAATATTGTTGTAGTTAATAAAAACTTTGTGTTATATATACTTTTTATGAATTTTATATCATTGAGAGTGCTGAGAAAATTACCCTAGAGAAGATGGGAACTGTAGTTTTTATTTAAGCATTGAGAGTGCTGAGAAAATTTGAGACTACAACATGTTAAGACTTATGGCATCAAGCCATGCTCTTCATTTCTCTAAAAGATATGTATAATATATAGTTTTAAACGCTAGCAATATTCATAAAACAATATGTTTACGAAAGAACCACTCAAACTCTAATACTTGATCATACAACCTTAACTCTCTAATTTTCATTTTTCATTTTCTTATGATAAATGGTATTCGAATCTCGATAGATTATATATAGGAAATATATATATATCGTGTAAGCCTAATTAATGCAGTACCAATTTTTGCGTTTGATCTTATTTGATACATTTATCTTACTAATAGCAATTTATTAATTAGTCTTAACTATTTGTAAATTTTTATTAAGATCAAGTATGTTTTGCAGTTAATTATATGAACAATATCTTTACGTAGCTGATTTCAAGTTCAATAAATAAACGACACTCGAACTTTTTCTTTTTCATAGATGCGGAAGCAAAGAGATCTTAACCGATAGGAGTAAGATCAATGATCTCGTATCATGATAAATTGATGAAAGTAAAGAACACAAAAATATTTAGAGGAATCACAAAATTATATTAGACTTTCATGAAATGAAATAATATTACATACATCGATATATATATATAGAGATATGAATAAACCTAATTTCTTAAACTAAGATAAAGACTAATGTAAATAATATATTTCTAGATAAAAATAAATATCCTTAACCATAAGATTTAGAGCAGCCACAACAAGAGAATCTCAAATGAGGCTCTTTATAATATTTATAGTATTAATTTTGTTAAATTTGAAGTGAAGAGACGAGGTTGGGTTTTTAAATTTCTAGTCCTCCAATGGTAAGAGGCAGAGCCATGGGGTTTTTGAATTTTTATTTTTATTTTTTAAAAGACATAATTTTAAAATTATTGCATTTCATAAATTTTTAAATAGACATGAGTTTAAAACAAACATTACATAGAAGCAAATATTAATATGAAAATCATACAAGAAAATAAATACATACGAATGGCGGTTGTTGTCTTTTGTAGTGCAGAGAGACCGTCGGAAAATATTAGCTGAGTACGTTATATTTTCTTTGAAATAATCTTCACGATCTCTTGCAAAGTTTGTCGTAAGAATGTGGATGGCTTCTACGGGGCTTATACTTGCGTCAAATGTCCTAGTTTTGCTGTTCATTCACGGTGCGCAACAAGAGAAGACGTATGGGACATGATAGAGCTAGAAGGGATGCCTGAAGAAGAAGAAATTGCGCCATTCGAGGTGATTGATGATAACACTATAAAACATTTCAGCATGATCATACCTTACAAATCAACAAGGATGGCCAGGGTCAAATCCTACCTGAAAACGTAGTTTGTGAAGCTTGTGTCCTCCAGATTTTATCAGAACCGTTCTACAGTTGTCAGCAATGTAATTTCATTCTCCACGAAAAATGTGCTAACCATCCACGGAAGAAACGTCATGTGTACAACAATCTGCCATTCACACTACTCATATCTGACGGCGACGTTTATCAATGTTGGCTTTGTTTACAAGAATTCACAGGTTTCAGGTACAAATCTAGCCTTAATTCTATGATTCTTGATGTACGATGCGCGGCGATTTCAGATACACTTGAGCACAAAAGCCATCAACATTCTTTATATTACTATTCAACTACATATACGCATTGTAATGGATGCGGAAAGAAGAGATCAGCCTACAGATGTGATGAGTGTGACTATAGTTTGGACAACCAATGTGCTTTTCTACCGATCAAGGTAATGCGTATTAGGTACGATGATCATCCTCTCGTCTTATCATTCGGTGACACGAATGCGGATGATGAATATTGGTGTGAGGCATGTGAAACAAAAGTGAATCCAAAGGAATGGTTCTATACATGCAATGATTGTGGAACCACATTACATGTTTCTTTTGTTGTCGGAGACTTCTCATATATCATGTTAGGTTCTCGTAGTTCATTATACAGGAACACAAAAGTTGTATCCAACAATTCTTGTTGTAGACCATTTTGCTTTGTGTGTAATTCTAGATGTAAGCTCCCTTCTATTCTTAAGGTTTCCAAGGCCGGGGTTGATGTATACATTTGTTCATTCAAATGTCGTCGTGAATCTTATCAAAGAAAGGTAATTAAGGTCTAATATTTGTTGTAGTTAATAAAAACTTTGTGTTATATATACTTTTTATGAATGTTATATCATTTGAATTTCTTAACAAGGGCATAATTAAAACACTAATAAACCAGATTAATTACCCTAGAGAAGATGGGAACTGTGGTTTTTTTATTTATGCATTGAGAGTGCTGAGAAAATTTGAGACTACAACATGTTAGACTTATGGCATCAAGCCATGCTCTTCATTTCTCTAAAAATGTCCTCGATACGTATAATATATAGTTTTAAACGCTAGTAATATTCATAAAATTAATATGTTTACGAAAGAACCACTCAAACTCTAACACTTGATCATACAACCTTAACTTTCTCATTTTCATTTTTCATTTTCTTATGATAAATGGTTTTCGAATCTCGATAGATTATATATAAAAATATACTAATTTTTGCGTTTGATCTTCTTTGATACATTTGTCTTACTAATAACTATTTCTAAATTTTTGATAAGACCAAGTACGTTTTGCAGTTATATGAACAATATCTTCACGTAGCTGATTTCAAGTTCTTATTCTAATGATTTAGAGTTTGTTAATCCAATATAAAGATTGATATTAAGCTTAAGCTCAACATCATTACATTATCACCAAACATTTTAATTAAATGATTGGTCCAACGTTGGAATATGTTCACAGACACTCCGTACTGTATTGTTTGATAATTTCTTGCACGTCGTTGCTCTCCTGACCGATTTAATCATTGTATCTTTTTTAATTAGCTAATTAATCAAAATTTGTTGTATAAGTTTTTTTTTAAATTAAAATAATATGTTGTTTATTTTTGTTGTCAATACTAACATATACTATGCGGATTGAATATAATAGTAAAAAAACTAAAATATTACTATACATGTACTACTCCAAAACTTTTTTCCAAAGCAACTTAAAGTCAAACATTTCAAAAAAGTCAACTACTTTGAATCCATAAAATTTGGGTCTAGTGGGAGAAAATTCAAAATAGCTTTAGTAGATGTTGTCATAGAGTGAATAGTTTTCAAACTTTTAACTATTTTTTTCTTCATTTGATAATATTCATTAACTAAAAAGGGATACACGATAGGTTGCGAAATACAATTTAAGCAGGCAGAATTTGTGGATAATTTTGTTTTCCGCTGGCTTAAATTGTATTTCGAAAACAACGGCATATGATCTTAATACCCAAATAACTCTTTCTATATGCAACATTTTAAAATAAAGTAATAATTATTTATTTATTAACAGAAAAAAATTATAAATTTGTTTACAATGATTGAAACAATTGTCACGAAAAAACATGACATATGCAGAGAGTTGAAAATGATTGTACCTTATGCAAGTTGGGGAATTGCAATAATTCTTATTGGACAATTCTGAAGGTGCAAGTTAAACCATATCGACACTGTCTCATTACACATTTGGTCCCGTGTACGTATCTCATTTCATTTCTGTTCTCCAACTTGTGCCTAGTCTTCTTATCTCATTTTTAGAGAATTATGATTTTTTTTTTATAAAAAAAGTCAACGTATTCAGACTTCAACTCATTTGTGTGGGCCGAGTCAACCAATGCCGGTCACGAAACGTCTTCTTACATGCAAGCCAAAAACTAAAGTCAACTCAACTATATATAATTGGAAGATTACTTTAGTTTAATTATTTTAGTTAGGAATAAGTTTGGTTAATGACCAAAAAAACAAAAACAAATATAATTTAGGGGGAATTTCAAAAATACCCCTTTTCATATACCTCTTTTTAAAAATACCCCTTTTACAATCTTTATCAAAAAAATCCATTAAAAAAATTGAAATTTATCCAAATATGTGTGTAAGCTTATAAATATATACACAAATTACCTTTATATGTGTATAAAACTTTATATACCTTTTATTAATAGCGTAAAAATAAATTGTAAAAACCTTATAAAAATCTTATAAAAACCGTATAAACCCTTTTAAAACCCTTTTAAAAACCTTATAAAACTTATAAAAACGATTTAAAACTATTTAAAACATTTTAAAATATTTGTATCGAATCTTCCAGTAGTAGTTATTATATAGAAGTACCTTATAAACTATATAAAACTTTATAATCTTTTATATTTAAAAAGAGGTATTTTTGAAAATGGATAGATAAAGGGGGTATTTTTAAAAAGGGGTAAACTAAAAAGGGTATTTCTCAAAAATTCTCTATAATCTTTGGTGCTTGATCATTTTGATTGGTTAAATCGCTTTGGTTCAGTGGTAAAAGGAGATAAGTCCCGCCATCTAGGTTCGAATATCATTGGCCATAAAATTTGAGATTTAACGTGGTTTCTTCCGGTTTTAGAAAATTAGTCTTCGGAATTGGAAAACTTTTGGAATAACTGTTAGAGCGAGCGATGGTTTATTTGCTATCTCGGTGTTAGTATACAATAATATTTTGGGTTGAAATGTCATTGTGAATAGATTCAAGAATCGAAGATTCGATGGACAACAATGACCATGTGATGTCGATATGCCAATCTTGATATTTTTCACCTAATCTTGATATTCACTTGACTTTTATTTTTGATGAGTTTACCTTAAAACAAAACTCATGAAACCGGAGATGTGAGGCTAATAGTTTCGATCTAATACTAAATTAAAGTTAATCATCGAGGTAGGTTGCATTTAAAAACATATACAATTATGAATTGATTAGAGTTTCTAATTGAGGTGCCACCTAATCACCGTCTAAGATGTAACGATGTATCAATTATATTAAACTACTAATTATTAGGGATAAATATCCAACATTGAAAGTTGAGTAAGATCCTGACTAATATATAAGATATATGGGCATCTCCACTTAAAACCAATTGGCAATGAGTGGAGAGACCCATATATCTTATATACTAGTCAAGATCCTACTCAACTTCCAATGTGGGATATTTATCTCTAATAATATTAGATTGTGGGTTTCCAACTTAAAATCAATTGGCAGTGAGTGGAGAGGCCCATATATCTTATATACTAATCAGAATCATACTAAACTTCTAATGTGGGATATTTATCGCTAATACTAATTGTATATATAATCAATTTTATTTATGAGTTATATTTAGACGATCCATAATACACATAGATTTTTTAAAATATATATATGTGTCTAATAAAGTCTATGTCCTATTTGTACTTTTGTTATTTTTCCTCACAAAATCTGAACTGAAAGGTAAATTTAATTTTCTATGTTATGCCTATTATTATTTGTTGAAACTCTAATCATAATTTTTTATATTATCTGACGTAAATAAAAATGAAACTTAGTATCAATACATAACCAAAAACATAAGAATTAGTGACAATACATAACCAAAAACACAATGATTAGAAGCAAACTTACACATCAACAATAAGCATAAGCTAAATGATGATGATTCTGATGCATGCCTTAAGCATAAACAATACTCTCTTCTTGCTCAGCAAAGTCAAACTCATCACCTACAATATTCAGATCAATAGAGTCATATTCATCATCTACAAGATAAAACATAGAGTTCTTACCGATTTCTTAAAAATCCCAAAATTAGTTTCTTGCACCAAATTAAAGCTTGAACATTTTTGCCTAAGAGACAATTCTTATATTTATTGGGATCTCAGTTACCAATGCTAAACAAAGACTCTGATGCATCATCGGTGACTGAAATACCTAAAATATCATGTACTATTTTACTCTTTAAATAGACTTGAGTTGTCCTTTCAATATGCAATCACATTCAAACTCCTAAATGAAATCATATCTAACACCAGTACATCCAAATATGTGTCTTCGTACAACTTGTACATATGCTCTACATGAAATTTTTTTTGTTAGATACGAACTTAACACGTACGATGAAATGCAAATAAGATAGAAAAATAAGTAAGAGATAAGGAAATTGTTCTTTGTTATCATCTTATTTGCATCATGAAGAACAATCAGGCTTTACATTATTTTTAGGATTAATATAATTGTATTTTTTTTCGTAGAAATCTATTTTTTTTAAGTAATAAGAATATTTTCCTTTATGTTTAGTATAAAATAAACCAATTTTGTTTTCTACTAAACGCTCTCTTATATATATTTTATCCAGAATATTATATATATATGTATTTTACATATATATATTTTTAAATAAATCTGTGATTAATAAATTTAATATGTGTTGTAAGTTGTATTTTGAGAAATTAAGCTTTATATAAACCATGATTTTGCATATTATTCAGTTAACATGTCATATACGATGTGAAATCACCTCCAATCATGATATTTTTCAATATGATATAAAATTATGTTTTATTTTGCATATTTTTTAGTTAAAATTACAAAGATTAAGAAAGAATAAATATTTTCTCATAAAAAATATATTTTATCATTTACAAAAATTCAACCAATAGAAAAAGACTGCAAAAATTTAAATAATCTTAAAAAATTAAATTAATATAAATTTTATTTAAAATTTGAAAAAAATATAATCAAATAGATCAAATAGAAAAAAAACTAAAATATCTTATATAATGGGACGAAGAAAATATGATATAGCTATTAATAAATATATTTTACCTTAAATAGCTACATTTCTTTCAAATTTTTCTTTTCAACACCTCATACAAGTTGTATTATTCCCTGGTGTATCTTATATTCTTATCTATATATGTTAACTCTATAAATTCCTAAAATAAATAAGATTCCATTGGGCTGCAGAAGAATCTTTTATATTTAATTCCAGTTTTGTATTTTTCTTTTATGGAAGAGCCAAAAAAAAATCACCTAAGTCTTCACGTCACTCTCTCTTCCTCGATCTCTGCACCCTCTTCCTTGTATAAGTATCTCTTCATATCTACCAATACCAAACACACGAGAAAGATTTGATTCTTACCTTGGTGTTTGTGTAGCCATGAGTAATCTTTCAGATCTCATTAACCTTAACCTCTCAGACACCACTGACAAAATCATTGCTGAATACATATGGTTCGTCCTCTTCTTCTTCTTGTTTTTTCATTTGCTTCTTTCAATAAAAATCGTTTTTTGTTTATGTTTACGTACTCTTAAGAAGCCTAAATCTAATGGGTTTATCTTATTTTTTCAAGTTCTTGACTCTGTTTTTATATTTTTGGGATTGTATAGAACTATATACAAGTTTTGGTTTTGCTCCTTTGGTTGTTCTTGGTCCTTTAGAACCAGTTTCGTTTTGTTTAGTCCTGAGATCTCTGTTTATGTTTGGTAATAAAAATCTATTAGGCTCATGAATGAATCAGCCAATACTGAAACTATATGTTTGTTAATAAGATTTATCTCTTAATGATGTTTACTCTGTTTTTTTGGCTCTGTTTCTTGAGATTATGAAATGTTTTGTTTTATCTTTGGTGTTGTCTTATTACCAAATCAGGGTTGGAGGTTCTGGAATGGATATGAGAAGCAAAGCCAGGGTGAATATTTCATTCTCTTATGTCTTTTTTTCTATATTTAGTAAAAATTCCAAAAGTTTTATTTATAAGTTATTTTGGTTTATATGTATAGACTCTACCTGGACCAGTGACTGACCCTTCAGAGTTACCAAAGTGGAACTATGATGGTTCAAGCACAGGCCAAGCTCCTGGTGAAGACAGTGAAGTCATCTTATAGTAAATAACACTTCTGTCTTGATATCTTATACCAGTTTCTTTCTTCTCTTCATGTTTATTAATCTTCTTATGTTTTGTGTATGTATTTATAGTCCTCAAGCCATATTCAAAGATCCTTTCCGTAGAGGCAACAACATTCTTGTGAGTTTTTACAAGTTTTGAGATCTTTCTTGTTGCAATCATGCTTTATTACATCTATTCATAATCTTATTGGTATTGATCAGGTCATGTGTGATGCTTACACTCCAGCGGGTGAACCAATCCCGACAAACAAAAGACACGCTGCGGCTAAGGTCTTTAGTCACCCTGATGTTGTAGCTGAAGTGCCATGGTATGGTATTGAGCAAGAGTACACTTTACTTCAGAAAGAGGTCAAGTGGCCTGTTGGTTGGCCTATTGGCGGTTTCCCCGGCCCTCAGGTGAAAAGATCGATTCTCTTATCGATTTCGTTTCATTTCCAATGTTAGGTTTTTCTAAATTTTTTGGCGAAAATGTATTTCAGGGACCGTACTATTGCGGTATTGGAGCAGACAAATCTTTTGGAAGAGACGTTGTTGATTCTCACTACAAGGCTTGCTTATATGCTGGAATCAACATTAGTGGTATCAATGGAGAAGTCATGCCTGGACAGGTAGTTTTCGCAACCAAGAAAACTTCGATTTCGATAACCTTAAAGTTCAAATATTTTTATAAAGATTCAATCTTTTTGTGATATTCACTTGTGACCTTAAACATTAAATTTTTTTCCATTATGCTTTGATCTTCTTTTTGCATAAAGTACTGATTACCAAATCTGTTTCGTTGCGAACAGTGGGAGTTCCAAGTCGGTCCTGCTGTTGGTATCTCGGCCGCTGATGAAATTTGGGTTGCTCGTTTCATTTTGGAGGTAAGTCTTAACCAAAAAAAGATTCAAACTTCAATGATTGTTGAGTAGATTCCAATTAATAACACTCACTCTGTTCTGAAAACAGAGGATCACAGAGATTGCTGGTGTAGTGGTATCTTTTGACCCGAAACCGATCCCCGGTGACTGGAACGGTGCTGGTGCCCATTGCAATTACAGGTACATGACAAGAATCAGTTGAAATGTTTTGGTCTCATGATGTATCTGCTGATTCATATGACTAAGTATTGAAAATGTTTCAGTACCAAGACAATGAGGGAAGAAGGCGGTTACGAGATTATCAAGAAGGCAATCGACAAATTGGGACTGAGACACAAAGAACACATTGCGGCTTACGGTGAAGGCAATGAGCGTCGTCTCACTGGACACCATGAGACAGCTGACATCAACACTTTCCTATGGGTAAACTAAATAACAACTTTCGCGGTTTTTTGACTAGTAAAAAACTTCGAATAACCGAGAAATTGTGTGTTTAATATGTTGAATATAGGGTGTTGCAAACCGTGGAGCATCGATCCGTGTTGGTCGTGACACCGAGAAAGAAGGGAAAGGATACTTTGAAGATAGGAGGCCAGCTTCGAACATGGACCCTTACATTGTCACTTCCATGATTGCAGAGACCACAATCCTCTGGAATCCTTGAATCTTTGATTGATCAGAATCAAGAAAAATCTTGAATTTTTCACTTCATTGTGTTTCTTTGCAAGATTCAAAGTTTGTGTTTTCTATCAAACAAAATTGTCTCAGAATTAAGTCAAAGGTTTGCTTATTTCTGCTTTTGTATGATTTCCCATCCATTGAAACATTTCTCTGTATTGTAGTATTATGAATAAATAATCTGGAAGTGCTGATTCATTATTCTACAAAATATTCTTGAAATTGCTTTAATATTAATATTTGCCAAAATAAATAAGTATATTTTCAATACAACTAGACTTTTAGTGAAAATTTTAGAATCTTAATCGAATAAAATTAAACTTTAAAATCTCATTTTTAATGTTAGATCAAATAACTCCAAATTTTAATGCATAATTTAAACTCAATAATTTAGAATCTTCATAATATAAAACAAGTTAATCCATTTTAGTTATTATGGTTCATGTTTTAATTTAAACCATTGAAGAACCAAACCAAGCGACAATTTTTGTGATATGTAATTTCGTCGAACACCTGGTGCGCAACTTCACAAAATCTCAAGGGTTTAAGGATTTTTCGCGTCTGAAGGAAGAAAATACCCAAAATGGCTCTGCTTCGAATTTTATCGAATCTTCGGAGAGGAACTCGTCGCACTTCACTTTCTTTCTCTTCTTCACGGAATCCGATCTGCACCACTGTTGCTAATTCTTCACTCTCCGGTAACTCTTGGATCATATCTCAAAATCTGTTACTTCGTTTACCAAATCCAATTATGACAAATCCTCAAACTTTTCTTCTCTTTAGCTCGTGAAATTGAAATTGAATTGCTTCTCTTCACACAATGATCGAAATGTGATCTTCAATTTTGGGTAACCCATGTAAAAAGACAAGTACTTGATTCTTGACAAAAGATCATGTTGTTTATATCATCAAAGCTTACGATTTAGTGCGTTATTGCAGGGAAACCACAGGTTTCGTATCAGAATGGTTATCGAAGCCATAAGTCGAATTTACATCTCTTGGATCCTCGGCTTTGGATTATCTTTTCTGGACAAGCTGGTGTGTGTTTTGTATGCTTAAAGATTGATACTTTGTGAGGACATTATGATTCTAATATCTCACTCTTGTTTTGTGTTTGATTTTTGATATGGTTCCTTCTTTTTTTCTCAGCAATCCTTGGGTACTGTGGGAACACTGTATTGGCAGAGGCTAGAGATGATATGGATGAGAGTGGGTTAGAAAAAATTGAGGATGGTTCGGTTGTATCTAATATACACACATCCAAGTGGAGGGTGTTTACTGATAGTGGAAGAGATTATTTCTTTCAGGTTGGTATTTGAAGAATGCAGATCAATCTGTTTTGATTCTTTGAACAAGGTCTTGTTTTTGAACAAGGTAGATAATTTGCTTTTATCTTATAGGGGAAACTGGAGCCGGCCGAGAGGCTTTTTGGTTCGGCAATACAGGAAGCTAAAGAAGGTTTTGGAGAGAGGGATCCACATGTTGCATCTGCATGTAACAATCTGGTTGGTCTCTGTGGGCTTTATTCCGCTCTTATAGTTTCTATGTTTAGTTCCTTAGATCATAGTGCTTGTTGCTGGTTGATTTCATATGATATGCATGAACCCTGTATCAGCATCTCTAGCATGGTCCTCTAAGGATAAGTGTTTAACAGGTTTACTTTTCTGGCTGAGGAATATATATTTACATTTTTTTTCTTTAGCAAAATGGTTTCATGATTAGTCTCTTTCTGAGAAGTTTCATTCGTACGGTTCTCTGCTTCTCAATACTGATTATTTCTTGTATTTTTAGACTAATTCCTCATCTTTTCCTTCGTCTATGTAAGGCAGAGTTATATAGAGTCAAGAAAGAATTTGACAAAGCAGAGCCCTTATACCTGGAAGCTGTTAGTATCTTGGAGGATTTCTATGGTCCTGAAGATGTGCGGTGAGAACTCACCATCTTTTGAGCTGATAATTAATTAAATAAGTGCCCGCATGAACTTCACCATACATATTGTAAAGTCTTACTTTTGAGGTTTGATGCTACCTGACTAATACTATTTGCTCTGAAACTTATATATTTACGATCACTCTCATAGTTTGGTTGAGAATCCTTTACTTTTCTGGACTGGCTAGGTTTTCTGGTACATTTAGAGTGCTTATTTTTCCCTTAAGCCCTCTTCCTGACATGACAATTTAAAGATTCCTTAGTCTTTAATTCTCTTTGCGTTTGGCCTTCGTAGTGATCTTTACGTTTTGTTGCCTTCATTCATTCCATTGTTAACAAGGCAGTGTTGGTGCTACTCTCCACAACCTTGGACAACTCTATCTTGTCCAGCGAAAACTTGAGGAAGCACGTGCATGCTATGAGGTAATCACAAATAATGTTTTGCAAAACTAGGCAATAGGCATCAAATAAGGATTGGTCAGGACTAGTGCCTTTTTTTGCTACCTGGGTGGCTTCATTGTTGGTATTGGAGATTATTAGGGGTGTGTTTGCTGTTCTTTCTTACATGAAAAAATTATGATGGACGGGAGTCATGAATGATGCTCAAATGAAGTTGTAATGATAATAGGGCAAGTTACATATTGAAGTCTAGATGCTAAAATCAAATAATTGGTCCAAATTAAGTTAAAACAATCGTGTTTTACCTCTTTTTTTCTGAGAGAGTGATCCTATACTGACCATGCTTATGACATCCATAGTATATACTTGTCTGCTTGTTATTTCCTGTTGTTTGCCTGTTTTTATATCATACTTGATATTGATATACTGCCACCAAATTCGAATGATAAAATATTACATTATGTGATGCTAACAATTTATTCTTAATTTTTTCGCTGATCATTCCCTGTGCAGCGTGCTTTAAAGGTATGGATGTGGTTATTAATCTTTATTATATTCAATTCACAATTAGTATTTTTTAGTATGTATTTTTCCTCTTATCCTTTGTTGTGATTCCCGTCTAGATGAAAGGCCGAGTCCTAGGATTTAATCATCCTGATTTCGCAGAGACAATGTATCATCTTGGAACGGTACTCTCATGCTTCATTTTTTTTGCTTTTATAAATCTTCATGAGCTCTTTAAACTTGTAATGAATGGTAAACTTCTTTTCTTGAGGTTCTTGCATATTCAGACATGTGATAAAATGCATCTAATATGGCACATCCATGCTGTCATGAAGTCTGTTTTGAATCTATCATTTTAAATTTCCCACTAACATATGATTGATATTCGACAGGTATTACACCTGCAAGGAAAAGATACAGATGCAGAAGCACTTATTCTGGATTCTCTTAAAATACTTGAGGCATGTTGGTAGATTACTGATATATATGCCATCTTGACATTTGATTTTGTCAGTTGGATGCTTCTTTATTGTATTTTGTTTTTATAATGTTAGGAAGGTGGTCAAGGAGAGTCCATGACATATATCAGGAGACTGAGATATCTTTCTCAGGTTTTCTTGCCTTAAACTCTCTTTGTCATTTGGATGTCGCCTTCTAATTTTACAATTTGATGATTTTGAGCACAGCATAAACCAGAACCACTCCAAATGAAAACCATAGAAATTTGTTGGCTTATACAACTCACAACTGTGAACATCTGCGTTGTTATTATCTGATTTTGGAATTTCTGTTATTTTGCATTTTATCTGTTGTTTCAGATATATGTACGATCCAATTGTCTGGCTGAGGCTGAAAACCTTCAAAGGAAATTTTTGCACATGATGGAATTATCAAAGGTGTGGTGTTTTCTTACTTAACTTTCCTATAGCTGTCTGTTTTTAGGACCTCTTTCAGTAATTTAACATATTACAATCCTTCTATATTGCTGCATCCTTCCTTGTAAATTCCAACTTTCTATTGTAGTACTGAAGGAAACTGTTCTAAATTCCTGACACTTGCATGCTGGAACGGGAAAGTTTAAATCTTTCAGATATTGTGCAGCTAGAGGGGTCTATAATTGGGAAGATAATATTTTACTTATAAGAGCTTAGTTTTGCTTTTGAACTACTGATTATGCATCAATCTTAAGTTGAGGAACTCACTTACATAGATGGAGCTAGTAGCAAACTATTAATCACAGGGATGAAACTTGTACCATTTTTATCTGTGTTTTTATGATTCTAGTTTATCGTTCTTACTTAATAGCTAAAATCTATGACAGGGATGGAACTCAATGGAGGCAATAAATGCAGCTGAAGCATTAGCGCTCACTTTACGATTATCTGGGAAGCTGGGAGAAGCTCTAGAACTTTTTGAAAAGTGAGCACACAAACTCTTGATTGGGTTATCAGAGTAATACGAGGATCCTCAAACTAAATCTCTATGACGGTTTTTCTGTTAGGTGTCTCAATGCCCAAAAGAAATTACTTCCAGAAGGACATATCCAGGTTCACTCCTCTTTTTAGAAAATTCATCTTTATATTGGAAATGGAGTGAGTGGTCAGCTTATCACCTCTCTGGGGCTGATAGATAGGTGGAAACTTGCTGCACATCGCGAAGACATTTATGCTTCAGGCTACTCAGTTGGGAAGAACTAATAACAGTGAAGCTCTATCCAAACTAGAAAAAGCGAAGAATTATCTTGAAAACTCAACTAGGTTGGTATCTATATTTATTTCTGTACAAGCTCTCTTTCCTTAGCTTAAACTGATTGTTGATATTTAATTTATCAATCTCATGACGGGAATGTAACAAAACAATTTTGTTTGGTGTAAACCAGGATAGCAAAAGATGTTCTGCTTAAGCTGAAAAATCAAAAGAGCAAAGCGCAGAAACACGAAAAAGCAAGTGCGACTCTTAGAAATTATGAACATGCAGCTTTACTTATATTGGTAGGTCTCGCTTGAAGTAACACTTGTGCGTATATATATGTTTGATTTTCTTAAGAACAACGCGTTTTGGATGTTTTCTATTTCTTTGCAGCTGCAATCTTTTGAGAGTCTTGCAGCTTTAGAGACAAGCAAAAATGAGATCCAGGAGGCAAAGGTTAGTACTGCAATGCGTGAGTTCAATGCAGTCAAATGTAAATTATTATAGATTCAGAGTTCAGACACATGCTTTCTGCTCATTTCATTAGGTTCTCTGTACTTGACCTGATGATGAACACTGAATTGACTTCGTATTGATTCCTTAGACTATTAAACATACCTGTATAATTGATTCATGACATTGCAGGAAACAAATCCGCATGCAGCTGAAGATTTCCTTCTCCAATGTGTTTCAGCTTACAAAGAGGTAACGAAATATATTGCTTCTATATACCTAACTAACCAACAACCTAAAGATTACTTATATATCGAAGCTCTCATTAGGATTTAACATGTACTTCTTTTCCTTTCTCTGTCCCAAAGACCAGAAAAAGGATCTTGATACAGTGTGCAAAAAAAACGTTGGACACTCTGATTCTTGTTTGTCATCTTTGTTTCTTTTGTTATCTGTAGTTTGGTTGTGGAACTCAGCTGCAAGATTCTCCTGAAGTAAAGTCTGAATACCTTTCGTGTCTTAAGCATCTCTCAGCTTTATTAGGCAACAAAGACGCGACACTCAACTCAAAGGAAAGTCCTATTTCTTTACCAGAGCTGAAGGAAGAAGTTAGGCGTGTCGAAATCGATCTTGGTTCTCATAAGAAAGACTAAAAAGCTTGTGAAGTAAATGGTTTGATCGAATAAAGGATTATACACACATCCAATTGTCAAGTATTAATCATGATTTCCTTCTGAGACGATATGATGAAGAAGTCAGTATGTGTACTGACGTTTTCTCCTCAAAATTTTTCACTCTGCTTTTGTGTTTGTGCTACGGATTTAACAAAGACTCCACCACATACAGGAACTGATCTAGTTGTGTTTCAAGTGTTTCTCTCCTATGCTTAAAACCTAACCGGGACGGTTTATTCGGTTATCAAACGATACCACCGATTCGGTTTTCGTTATATTTCAATTCAATTCAAGTAAAACCGGCTACATCAGATAACAATTGATTAGTTCAGTTCGGATTCATATATGTTTTTGTTTAAATCGATTTTATTTCGTATAATATCTTTCTCAAACCAATCCAAATTATGATATTTGGGGGTTTCTACGTTTCATAAACGCAAAAAAATAAAAAATTCTCGAAAACAAAAATCATATATTATTCCGAACCGGAATATTCGATTAGTTAAATTGGGTTAGTTAAATTCTACTGATAAACCGTTTTTTCGGGTTATCTCAGTTTAAATCGAGTAAAACCGGTTCAAATTGGTTGAATCGGATACAATCGGTTATTTCGGTACTGATTTATAATCCGGTTTAAATTGATTAATCTCAAACCAGTCGGTTATTTACATTTCATAAACGCAAAAGACCAAAAATTGCAAACCGAGAAATGGATTTGGGCACTCTCCTCTAGATTTAAAAATCGAATTTTAGTTTCCTTAACGATAAAACCTCGAGCGGCTGAATAAACCCTAAACCCTCTTCCTCAAGGATTCAGCATTACCGTTTCCTCCAACTGTAAATTTGTTCTGCAATGAGCGATTCTTGTCTGAATCTGTGGAAATTTTAGAAGAAACCCATCAAGATTCTTGTTATGACAAGAACATACATTAATACATATGCGTGATTACATGCGAGACGAATGATCAAGAGATCATCATCATCACTCTCTTCTTTGCCTTCACTCGAAACCCTCTTGAAGTTATGCAAATCTGTGATTCATCTTAATCAAATCCATGCCCGAATCATCCGTAAAGGTCTTGAACAAGACCAGAATCTCATCTCAATCTTGATCTCATCTTACTCTTCATCTATCTCTTACTCTTCCTCTATTTTTGACCGTGTTTCTCATCCTTGTCCTTATCTCTGGAATCATTTCATTAAAGGGTACTCGGATAAGTTTCTCTTCTTTGAGACTGTTTCGCTTCTTGTGCGTATGATGAGAACAGGTTTAGCTCGACCTGATGAGTATACGTTTCCATTGGTTATGAAGGTTTGTTCTAACAATGGACAGGTTCGTGTTGGTGCAACGGTTCATGGGTTGGTTCTGAGAATTGGGTTTGGTAAAGAGGTTGTTGTGGCTACAAGTTTTGTTGATTTTTATGGTAAATGTAAGGATTTGTTTAGTGCACGTAAGGTGTTTGGTGAAATGCCTGAGAGAAACGCGGTTTCTTGGACAGCTTTGATTGTAGCGTATGTGAAATCTGGGGAGTTAGATGAAGCGAAGAGGATGTTTGATCTTATGCCTGAGCGTAATCTTGGATCTTGGAATGCTTTGATTGATGGTTTGGTTAAATCCGGTGATTTGGTTAATGCTAGGAAGTTGTTTGATGAAATGCCTAAGAAAGATATAATTTCGTATACTTGTATGATTGATGGATATGCTAAAGGTGGTGATATGGTTTCTGCAAGGGGTTTGTTTGAGGAAGCGAGGGATGTTGATGTTAGGGCATGGTCAGCTTTGATATCGGGTTATGCACAGAACGGTCAGCCGAATGAGGCTTTTAAGGTTTTTGGCGAAATGTGTGTTAAGAATGTTAAACCTGATGAGTTTATAATGGTGGGTTTGATGTCAGCTTGTTCTCAGATGGGTTGCTTTGAACTGTGTGAACAGGTTGATTCTTATATGCACCAATGCATGAAAAAGTTTTCTAGTCACTATGTTATACCTGCTTTGATAGACATGAATGCCAAGTGTGGCCACATGGACAGAGCAACCAAGTTGTTTGAAGAGATGCCTAAGCGGGATCTTGTGTCATACTGTTCAATGATGCAAGGACTGGCTATTCACGGGTGTGGGTATGAAGCTGTTCGACTGTTTGAGAAAATGCTTGATGAAGGTATTGTTCCTGATAAAGTTGCATTCACTGTAATATTGAAAGTTTGTGGCCAAGCCAGGCTTGTCGAGGAAGGGTTAAGGTATTTCGAATTAATGCAAAAGGAATATTCTATATCGGCCTCTCCTGATCATTATTCCTGCATCGTGAATCTTCTTAGCCGGACAGGAAAGCTTAAACAGGCCTATGAGCTAATCAAATCCATGCCCTTTGAAGCTCATGCTAGTGCTTGGGGTTCGCTTTTGGGTGGTTGTAGTCTCCATGGTAATACAGAGATAGCAGAGGTAGTTGCAAGGCAACTCTTTAAGCTCGAACCAAAAAGTGCCGGTAACTACGTGCTTCTATCAAATATTTATGCAGCTTTAGACCGGTGGGCGGATGTCGCTCAACTTAGGGACAAAATGAAGGAGAGTGGTATTAACAAGATATGTGGCCGAAGTTGGATAAGTCGATAAGCACTCGTCATCTAACCCTGCCAATAGAAGTCTTGGCTTAACCTAACAAGACGTTCAGGCAAAAGTCCTAAACAGAACCAGCCTGAAGCATCATTGCGACCAAAGTTATCATCTTGCTCAATCTATAGATGGATAGCTTGAGAGGTAACATTTTTACCATAATCAGGCTTCAATATTGTGTTCATGTGCTTAAGAATGTAAATATGTTTTTTTGGTTATGATATACAATGATTACTAATAACTGGCTTATAAGATCATAATATATAAATTACCATTCAAATTGTATAAAACTTAAAAAAGACATTACAAAATATAAAAAACCATTCATGAGGTTGCTCAACAGCTCATTTTCTCTCATCTCTCTGCTCATTTGACATATTTCAGTTTCTTCTGGACATCAGAATCTGGATTTGTGAATTCACATAAGCTATATAGCTTTCCCAATCAAAATATTCAGAATCAGAATCATCATCTTCATCATCAAAAAGCGGGCAACCGGAAGGCCATTCTTGTTGGTTCTCCATCCATTTGATCCCACATTTGTAGCAAAACTCATACTTACATCTGCACAATGAAAACACAAAAAAAGATTCATACATTCATATAAAAGTAAACTTGATAGGGTTCAGTATACTTTACCTGCAAGTCATGTGGCAGCAACCATGATCTCGTTCAATCAAACGCTTACACCGGTCACATTGACGCCACATGTTGTCGTTCGCCAAAGACCGAAGCTTCATTTCATCAATTAGAAGTTCAGGGTGCAGTTTCTTGAACTCATCACATGACAAATCAGAATGCCATGGTACTTTGCAGTCGATGCAGAAGAGTCCATAGCATTTGATACAAGACCGGACATTGGACTGGTCGGCTTCACTAGATATCTCGGTTTTGGACATCAACACTGAGCAGGTTGGATATGGACAGTAGATCTTGTCTGCAGCAGGGATTAAGTCATCTTCTATCTTCTGTTTCCACATCTCAATCAGCTTTGGTGTCAGAACCATGCTACAGTTTTCAAGATTGAGCTCAGACTTGCATCCATACTCAAGGCATGTGGGCAATGCTCCCATAGACAGCTTCACTTCCACATACTGCTTCACGCACGAGAAGCAATGACGGTGAAAGCATTCTTCATTGAAGAACATGAGCTCAGGATCGGTTTCTTCGAAACAAACGGTGCAAACTTCTCTCTGTGGTGGTGCTACCTTCACACCATCGCTGGTACTACTGCCTTGAGAAACCATTGCATCCCTTGCAAGATTAAAAGCAAACTTCACATCATTTGAGGCAAGCACAAGAATTTTGGTGTTAGCTATTCTTGCTCTAAGGCGTTGCACTAGGTCCAGAAGGTGGACAAGCTTCTCCGGAAGCTTCTCTCTATAGCTACCAAGTAACTGCAGTAAAAATACAGAGACAAGTCAACAAATTAGTTAATAACAAATCTAAAGTGAGAGAACTATTCCAATTTCTAAATGCAATTACAAAAAAAAATAAACATAATGACTTGATTGACGACATAAATAAAATAGTGGCCAATACAAAAAGAAATAGTGAACGTAGCTATGGTATAGTTTTGAGACGGTAAGAAATGAGAATATGAATATATATTTTGATTTGTAACAATCTAACAATACAAATAACGAATTATATTTATTTTTAAAAATTATTCTAAAAAGTGTAAGAAATTATTTGTATTATCTAAATAATGGTGCTCCATATGAAAAAAATATATAAAATAAACGAATCTAAATATGATGATATTTCAAATACGATAAAATTCATTTATTTAATTTATCTAAATCAATGCAACCACAATTTTTTCCTGATAATTTTCACTTTTTATAAAACTAACCAAAGAAATAATTGACAAAGAAAATAAAAACTTACGATTCGGGAAGTTTGATAATCGTCACAACAAATTATGAGATTTCTAACTCCCAAATGAAATGCATCGTTTAACCCAGTAAGCAATGCCATCATCTCCACTTCTTCGCGGTAAATCAAGGCGCTATTAAATGATTCATTTATTCTATATAATAAATTATCCGCCTCGTCGCATATTGCGAACCCTATTCCAACCTTATAAACCATTTCACTGTTTCCAACTGTTTCATTGCTCACCAAACCTTTGAAATACAATTTGTATATTACATTGTCTTCAAATTTTGTTGCCGCAAAGGTCGACTGGAGAACCTCAGAATCTCCCTCACCCTTATGGTTTGAGATATCGTCGGTTGCCATACGATCGACCGACTGTTTTTTAGAAATCATGTTTGAATCATGTTTTTCCATGATTGTTTAGTCTCCAAATTTTTCTCAGGGAAGTGCGACTCTATAAATAGAGGGCTTTAAGCATGCTAGTCAATTAGTCAAATAAATTCATATTAATCACTACAATTTAAGGAAAAAAATTCATCTCAAAATTTAATTGATGTGTAAAATCAAATATGACATAAATATACATCTCTGACTACTTTTAGGTCTCTTTTATTTTTAAAATACTACAAGTAATTTTGGTTTTTTGAATAATAGACGCGTATAGTCAAATGTAAATTTAAATTTATAAATGTAAAATTTATTCAACCCCAGAACATTGTTTACCATAATATGCATCCTTAGATATATAGAAGAATTGAAGAAATTGAAATTGTAGACATAAAATCAAATGTGACATAAATGTACATATTTGACGGGGTTTTTTCCTTAATTTAACTACTTTTAGGACTCTTTTAGTTTAATTTTTTTTTTGAATATCAAATGCCTATAGTCAAATGTAAATGAGAAATCATAAATGTAAGATTTATTCCTCCTAAAAAAAACACGGTTTACAATAATATGCATCCTTAGATGGATAGAAGAATTGAAGAAATTGAAATTGTGGACATAAAAACCAAAAACTAAACTAGCTTTTCGATGCTAGGTAAATGCGTATTAGTCCATCTTCAAGCTTAGAAGATCTTGGTTCCTTTTGACGAGCATAATCAGTTGCAGATGGTTCTATATATCAAGAAACTTAATGAGCTGGTCAACGGCTTTAGCGATCTCACCATGTCATTTCCCATTACGCTCATGACAAAGCCAATGAACCTTTGGTCACCTAGAGTCAAGTGCAAGGTCCAACCATAATGAAACTTAGAACCCATTTTTAAGTTGCATATGACAAAACTCTTTGGCATGTTGTTGATATTTTGGGATCTTTCTCCACATCTAAGAACCCGAGTAAACGTTTTCTTTTATCTAACTCATTATGTAAAAAATAAATTGAGTAGCACATAATTATGCAAAGTTTCAGAGGTCACCGGTTCGAGTAAGCGCTTAGGACAAAATCATATAACATGTTTTGGTTTCGGGCATGAGGGGATGTGGGGATGTATGAGTTTCGGCCCATAACCTTTTTGATTATTCAAAAAATAAATAAATAAATAAATTGAGTCGCACATAATTATGTAAAGTTTCTTTAAAACAATGTTTTAACAATAAAACCCTACAAATTCTATTGGATATGTTTACAATTATTTAGAAGGAAAAAAAAAACACATTTCGTCAGTCAAAACCGCAAAATATGTTTTCCACCAAAACTAAAAATCATATGCCCATCCCTATGAACTCTTAATATCAGTCTTCTTCTTGTTTTCACTATAAAATCATGTTAACATGATTATAAATTTTTATATTATTTATCTCAATTATTCATATCACCTCTTTTATAGTGAATAATCAGTTCATACACCAACACTCTCTTTCTTGTTCCAACAACCTCGCATGTTCCACACAACTTCACAATTTTGATTGTGATACCATTCTTTGTCTTGTTCAAATCAAATTTTTTTATTTTACTTACAAATTATTTCTTTGGAAAAAAATATAGAAAGGGATTCTTATGATCATACAAAAAGGAATATAGTAAATGGAGAATGTGAGTCCAACTACAAAAATACAAACACTTTACCTAAGGAATCAATTGTTGTATCCACCAATGGACCCAAAAGCAATACCACAACAACTACTACATAGTATATACTATATACTAATAATATACATACTCTTTTCTAAATTTTTTTTTTTGTAACATACTCTTTTCTAAATTTTTAATCAATCATTTTCACATACGTATTTATTTTAATTCATTTTGCCAATTACACGCGTATTTATTTATGATCCATCTTGTTTTCTTCCTTAGCCTTTCCTTTCAACTCTTATCAACGTGTCCCCTCCAAATTCCACAAACCCCCAAGAATTTTTATAACCAATGAACTATATGTTTCCGTTTGCTAAGTACTACATTTCAACACCAATTATGTCCGAGAAGAAAAACATCACCAGAAGCAGTAGCAACAGGAGAAAGAAGAGATGGTCATCGACACTCTTCACGACCGGAGGAGGAGGAGGAGATGATGATCTAGCTGCGGTGAAAGCAGCTGCGTGGGCTTGGTACCAAAGACACGAAGGCAAACCAATGATGAGAGAGTTCGATCTCACTACAAGATCCACAAGAACACCTCGACCTTCAAGATACAAGCTCGAAGCCAACAAGAACATGATGATCATGTCCGAGAATAGGGTTTCTAAACCACTACACACTAGTCATTTGTGTCGTGGAGATCAAGAAACCAAGCTCTCTAGTCTTCTTGACTCTTATGAGATCAAGAGTATCTCTAAAAGGATCGATGAGGGTTCTTTACCTACTAAGCAAGGTAGTAGTCTCAGGCATGATCATGTTGTATTGGAGAAGAAGTTTGAGTATGATCATAGTAAGAAGGAGATGAATGGGTTGGTAAACAAAATGAGTATTAGAAATTTGTGGAAAGGAATGAGTCTGATGGCTCCAAGGACGGTTTGTGGCAGAAGCGATGATGTGGATCTTAGGGCTTATCGAACTGGTCCAAGAACAGAAAAGGTTTCACGGAGGAGGAGTGTGAGTACCCGAACCGACGGTGGCTAACTCTATAGTCTTTAATTATTATTTATTAAGAAGCTAATATATGTTTTTGGACATTATTAATGTAATTATTAATGTAAAAGGGATCTATTTTTCTATAACATTTAAGGATCTTAACTAGTTTTTTGAATATTGTTTAAAATTAATTGCTCATTCTAACAAGACGTCGAAATTTATAGTTATGGGCTATGTTTGTTTCATAATCACAAGCAGCCGCGACGGCGACTACAACAGAGGAGTTTCGAACCCACATAGCTAAAGCATCACCAACATCACCTTAACCATTAGACAACAAGAACATTTTTGTAAAATAGGGCCGAAAGTTTTATATAATAGCAAGGGCCGCAAGCCAATGCTTCATTGGCTTGGCATCTGGGCCGGCGCTGATTACAACTGCGATTTCAAATCGCGAGATGTTTTTCGTCTTGTAATCGTGTAACTGGTCGCTGCGACTAATCTAGCACCAATATTCTTTTAGTATTATATATATGTTAGTTAATGTTATATTCTTTCAAAAAAAAAAAAATAGTTTCAGCTTGATTTCTCTATTTTTTTAATAATCGACTAGATTTATCTCGTGGTACACCACGAGTCCATAATTTTATATATTTGTTTGGTTGGTCACTTTCGTAGTTGGGTTATATAGTCTACTTTTTATATGTGTTTATTTAATTTTAATTTATTTAATTTTATGAATTTGTATTATAAGTATATTTATAGATATATGTGGTCAGCATGCGGTATACCGCCGGACATTTTGTTGTAAAAAAAATTATATTTTAACTTCATTTGTAAAGGATTTTAAATATAGACAACCCATAAAAATAATAATAATCATATTTATGTAAACTCAAACCCGTTCAATCATATTTATGTACAATATTATTATATTTTAATTTTCTTAGTGTTAAAATATTAATAATGCTTTACTTTTTTGGGAGAATTTCAAAAATACCCCTTTTTATATACCAATTTTTAAAAATACCCTCTTTTTAAACTTTATCAAAAAAACCCATTAAAAATGTTGAAATTTATCCAAATATGTGTGTAAGCTTATAAATATATACACAAATTACCTTTATATGTGTATAAAACTTTATATACCTTTCATAAATAGCGTAAAAATAAATTATAAAAACCTTATAAAAACCTTATAAAAACCGTATAAACCCTTTTAAAAACCTTATAAAACTTATAAAAACGATTTAAAACTATTTAAAACATTTTAAAATATTTGTATCGAATATTCCAGTAGTAGTTATTATATAGAAGTACCTTATAAGCTATATAAAACTTTATAATTTTTTATATTTAAAAAGGGGTATTTTTGAAAATGGATAGATAAAGAGGGTATTTTTAAAAAGGGGTACACCAAAAGGGGTATTTCTCAAAAATTCTCTACTTGGGGGAATTTTTTGTAGAGTTTAAATTTTTTTTATATTTTTTATTCTATAAAGCTTAAATTAAATATTATAATATTTGAACCTTTTAAAAAATTTAATATTTATATTATTTTAAACTTTTTATAAAAAAATTAAAAAATCGGATTAAACCGTATAAATTTTTTAATTTGGATGTCTGAGAAATCAAACTTCATGCTTATTTGTATTTGGGAGCATATAAGTCCTATTTATAATGGTTTGAACTATAGTCTAAAATTTTCTACTTTATCTAGACGTTGTACATATATTTTTTCCTTTATTAATTGAGTAATATATGTCCGTTTTGTCAAAATTTTAAATTGCAAAATATGAGGAAAGAAATTTGTATTTTTATTATACATATGTTTTATGTAAGATATTGTAACGCCCGTGTTCTGGAAATTAATATGAGACTTGAATGTTGATAAGAATTAGGGTGGAGTCGGTTTAATTCCGGTGTATTTCCTAAACTGGTCGATTTGTTTAATTGAATCAAAGAAGGTTTAATTAATATCGGTTTAGGTAAACCCTGGTTTAATCAAAACTAAACCAGAAACCCTAGTTTTATAAAGAAGCTTCATTCTCTCTTTTGTTTTGTCGCTGTTGTTTCTGAGAGTTGAGTTGAGAAAAGGAGAAGAAGAAGTTCACTTGTGAGAAGGAGAGGGTTAGCTTTGCTTTGGTGTTTAAGGCAAGAGAAGCAGATTCGTCACGTCTTGCTAGAATAGAGTTACGACGTATCAAATCTTATCGAAAGGTAATGAATTTTGGTAGGTTTGTTCTTAAGTCGTGTACGTTGATTCTCCTTTTTACAGAAGTGAATTCGGATTAATACTCAGTGAGTTACATGCAGTTTGGTGAGACGCATTTTCTCTGTTGCGAACTGGGATCAGCGGAGTTTGTAAGTGCGATCGTGGTTTCATCGTTTCTCTGATCGGCACCAAGTTTTGTGGGCATCTTTGTGACGTCTGGATATTGCTTTTCACCGTAGGGATTAAGAAGTTAACAGTTGGTTTATGTTTTAGGACTTCGTTTCTGCGGCTGTAGTTTTTCTGCTGTTTTTGTCCTTTTGGTTCTTAGAGATTTTTGTTTGTGTGGTTTGTTGTAGGGCTTTGTTTGGCTGTTGCAGTCACGAGCAGAGTCTTTCCTAGTTGTTTTTGTTATTCAAATCACCTTGTTAAGGTGAGTGCGTGACCATGAGCTTATCTAAGAGATTGGGATCGAGTGACTTGTTTTGTGATGATTTGTAGGTGAATTGGATGTTTAGCTTGCTGGATGGTTTGTTTTTGTTATATATGTGGGTGTTATCTCATTGCTTGTGTGTATAGCTCGTACATGGGAGGATCGCCCTCACTAAGTATTTATGAAATACTTATGCATCTTTTTCTTTGATGCAGGTAAAAGTAAAGTGTGATCCGTGGAATCATGGCGAGGAGAGGAGGATGATCTAGGCGCTCATTGATGTTTTAGATTATTGTTGGATTTGTTAGGGTGTTAGAATGGAATTTAGAAACATGTTAGGATGATCATGTTTGGTTGAACTTGTTGGTTTAATGGAATTATTTTATTGGATTTTTTGTTAACTCTTCCGCTGGTTAATATTGTTGGTTTATTTTAATGAGATTGCTTGGTTTAATTGATTTAAATTATTATTTCCGGTTTAGCTGGTTTGAGTTAATTGGGTTAATCCGGTTTGCATGTTTAAAAGAAAAAAAAAGGGATGGGTTCTTTTAGATATATTGGAGATATATTCGATTTATTAGAGAAATATTTTAGGAAATATCTTTGATGTAATAAAAATTTGTTTCCAATTATGCGGTTTGCTTGTGATTTAATGACAAATTTTACTTTTAATTTTTTGTTATTTAATAAAATGGCAAGAGTTTAATTATGCAAATATTATAAAATAAAATGTTATAATTCAAAACAGATTTTAGTACAAAATGTACTTCAAAAATAGATTATAGAAGGAAAAAATCGATGAGTCATAGAAAAGAGAAGAATTGAGTCAAGCTTTGGAAACCCAATGGTGGAGTGAAAGGTAGGAAACCCAATAGGCCATTACTTGGATTTAGGCTCAATATGTTTTCCTCTAACTTATGATGTTTACTCCCCTAAAGTAGTAGTTCAACTAGGTGGATAAGAGTGCACAAAAAAATTTTTTTTTTAAAGATTTAGATGTTCTATATAATAAATCGGCATGCAGATTGCAAGTATTACATCAAAAATCAGAGTTAGCGAGAAAATAGCAATCTGCATGCAAAATAGAAAATTGGAGAAAGCGAGTCATCATTTGAAATATTACATCATAAAGACTAATTTTGTACTAATATGTTTCGAAAACCTCCGAATTTATCTTTCTTTCTTGAATGAATATTCTTCATAATCCATATTAACCTTCCATCTTTGAGTGAAAAAGTGAAAGCCTCTTTGTATAATATTTTTGTCCTACAAATAACACAAGTGAATCTCCCTGAACAGTAAACACATATCCAATTGTTGTTATTTTCATACAAACATAATTTTTCAATTATTAATGTTTAAATGATGTGGCCAAATAATTTTATTTTGAATAAAAAATAAATTTAAATCAAAAATTTTTTTATTGATATTTGTTTCACTATTATTATATTTATAAATTCAAAGTAAATCATTTTTTCTAAAGAAAAATCCAAATTCTTATCGATATTTGTTTTACTACAATTTTTATGCATAACTCGTTTAAAACTGAAATTAGATATACACCTCGATTCCATGATAGTATAATGCCAACCTCCCTAGGTCACTCATTTGAAACTTAGCAGCCATCTCTTTTTTGAATTCGTCAATGAGCTTTAGGCATGTTCATGTGAAAAATAAATCATACACATGAACTGCTACAAGAAGATAATTGTCGCTTACTTATTTTTGATGAACTGATAGCTCCTTTTAACATTTCTTGAACTAAAGTTTCACGAGAATTTGATTTAGCTTATGATTCCATGCTCTTGGTACTTGCCTTAATCCATTTGAAGCTTTATTAAGCTTATAAACTTTATCTTCATATTTCTTTTTCTCAAACCTTGTGGTTGCGTGACTTAGACGATTTCGATTAATTCTCCATGAAAATATTTGTCTTAAAATCTAAATGATGTATTTTTCATCCATTTGAAGCTGCAAGATTAATGAGAAGTCTTATTGTCTCAAACCGAGCTATGGTATGTATGTGGAACCATATTTTAGGTGATTTTTTAAGTTTATTGTATATAATCAATTTAAATTGTTTTAAATATTTTAAAATAAAAATTTATAGTAAATAAAAATTTAAAAGTTTAACCTTAATAATATTTTAAATAACTTTGTATGAATTATATTGCATGACGGGTGGTATGAAAAGACGGGTTTGAATAGATGTTACTAAAAAAATAAAATATCATTAATTTGATACTTTAATACAAGTTAAATTAAAATTTAACTATTTTTAGCAACTCATCTACAAGACACGCCGAATCAAACTGATTTAACTAAATTTGGTATTATGCAATTTTAGTATCATTAACCAACTCCAACAAATGTAAATTTTTATTATAAAAAAAAATTTGGTCATGTAGCTACATGTTAAAATCTAGTATTTGGCTATTTCTTTTATATGAACCAATACTATATAAAATCTAGTGAATTAAATAAAAAAAAGTGTTCGTTTCACGCTAATGGGCTTTTGTTTATTATATAATTCTTCATTGTGGGCTTAGACCGGAGACATAATGGGCCTGATGCAAGATTTTGTATTTTGTGACCTTTTAGTTTCGATCTCTGATGGCTAATCGTGGCCAATATCCACCGGCGGTCACAAACTGTATACTAGTCCTCCTCCTCTGCTTTGCAACAAATCCGATATGTAACAAATACTAGACGTTATTTATTTTTAGCTACCATATGTGATTATTTGTTCCTTTTACTTCATGTAAACCATTCTTCAGATTCTTACTTCAAAATCATCATCCATGCATGCAATTCTTTTTTTCAAAAGAAAAAAAAATATGCTTTTAAGATCTTTTCGATACAAATCTCCTAGGCTTTTATCGCAATTTTTTATTTGATTACAAGAGCCCAATGTTTTTTGAATACAAAATCTTGCATCAGGCCCATTATGTTTCTGGTCTAAATCCACAATGAAAAATTATATAATAAGCGAATGCCAATTAGCGTGGAACGAACCATTTCAGTCTTTCACCATAGTCTCTAAATATTTAAAATAAATAATTTTAGTAAATAAATATTTAAAAGTCTAAAAATTTAACCTTAATAAAAATTTTAAATAACTTGTATGAATTATATTGCATGACGGGTGGTATGAAAAGACGGGTTTGAATAGATATGACTAAAAAAATAAAATATCATTAACTTGAACTTTAATACAAGTTTTACAATTTAACTATTTTAACCAACACCTATACAAAACATGTAGAATCAAACTGATTTAACTAAACTTGGTATTATACAATTTTAGTAATTATTAACAAACTCCAACAAATGTCAATTTTTATTTATAAAAAAAAATCTGGTCATGTAGCTACATGTTAAAATCTAGTGTTTGGCTATTTTTTTATATGAACCAATACTACTTATATTAAATTAATTCAAAATTTAAATATACCTGAAGCCAAAATGTTGTGGTTGGACAACAAAATTACAGTTATTTCTACTAGAAAACATCTTAGTTTTTATATTTCGATAATATTTTCTTATATTCCCATAATATATTTTTTGGGTATGGAAATCTATTAAGAAATATCGTAGAGAGATGAGATGCTATATTTAAGAAGCCTTTGGTCTTGAAAACTTTATAGTACACTAGCAGTTGACCCGCGTTCCTCGCGGGAGATTTATAATTTTGTTTTGTTAATTTTTTATTCATATTATAATATTTTATTATCTTTTTGAATTGATTTTTAAAAAATATTATAATTATTTTCTCTTTAATTATTATTTTTCAATACTCAAATTTGGATTAAAAGCATTTGATTCAATTTATGAAATATCATTTTTTTTTCTTTTTGATCATGTTATAAATTAATATTTCACTTTCAGTTTTATTTTCCTCTTTATAATTTTAATATACAATTACATAAATATTTTTTATTCTACCATGAATTTAAAATTTATTTCCATTCTAAAACTCAGTAACATATTTAAAATATTAAGCTATGATCAATTTAAAATGAAAGTTAAATTATATTATTACCACTAATAAAAAAAATTAAAGTATTGTTTTTCTTATTTTACATAAATTATTTTTATTTATATAAACTTTCTATTAATTAAATAAATTACATAAATATGCACTAAATGAATGTTTTAAATTTATTTTAATGTAGAAACAAAAATGTGGCTTAGGTGGATGCTTAGCTGGCATCATGAGAAGAGAGAAAAGCTAACTTTATATATAGATTATGAATTGATTTTCCATATATAAATTAAATATATATATTTTTTTGTGCGTGGAAAAACATTTTATTTTTTATTTTATAGATTAAGTGATTTTTATCCCAAATTTTTTTTTTCATTTGAAGTGATATTTTCAAATATATTGGAAAAACTTAAATATATTTAGTTTATTTTGACTAATCATATTTTACATCATATTTTTTAATTGGTTAAATTCATTTTAGTTAATAGTATTTTTATGAAAAATAGGTAAATGATATGCTTATACTTTTTTTAGTTATATCTAATCATGAATTAAAACAAAAATCACAAAATCATAAGTTTTTCTTATTCAGAATAATCGATAATCAAACAATTTATAGAATAAACCCATTATATATGTATCTCCTACACATGGCTTCTGATTTTACAATCACACCATTTGTCTCTCACCTTTCTTCTTAAACATTTTTAAATGTATTATTACTAATTATATACTTCTTCATTGTCTTACTATTGATCTGAACCGCTTTAGTGTCACAAATCGTTAAATGTTGGTCTAATATTTTTTAACATGTCAATAATTTTGATGTTTTTGTTTGGAATAAAAACACCAAAAAATGCAAAATTTCAACAAAAATTAAGCAAAACATAAACAAAATAGTAGAAATTATTTATTTCGTTGTATGTTGAAAACTTGTGTTAAAAAATTTAGTTAGATATTATATTTATATTTTAAAAATTGTTAAGCATATATATAACATTTATTTCGATTTTTGTGGCTAGCATGGTTCAGATATTTGTATAACCATGGGACATATAATCAACCATTAGTTGCTTCCAAAAGTCCACTCATGTAATGCTCAGGGATACTTCAACCACGACCAACCCTATCAATACGATTAAGGCATGTGGCAATTTGTAAGTTTAAATTAGTAAAGGTTATATGACACCATCAAAATTAGATGGCAGGTTAGTTGTTAATGAGATTTCTAGTAACTCTTTATAATATATGTTTTATTTTAATCAAAAACTATAACTGATTTTGGATTATTTTCTATATGGGTTTACCATGCAATTACATGATTCTTATATACATTAAGGTTAATCAGTATGCACATGCATACACATACATTTATTATTTACTATTTATTATTTTGAATCTTTTTCTTTTTAGTGAATTAGCTCTCAATTCCTAATAAGCTTAATTGATTTTACTTATTTGAGAACTTATTGAATTCTCATATCTAATAATCCAATTTTTCTCAATATATATCCACCTTCATAGTAGTGTGCATGCATGTATTGTCGAGTGGTTTGGTCAAGATTTTCGCCAGTTGAAATGTGAGTGGAAACATGAGTGTGGTCAATTATATGATTCTTAATCTCGAAAGAAATGGCAAATATGTTGATGTTCTTCATATTCTCTTTAGATTTTTTTTTTAATTATTTGTCAATTTGTTTCACTCACCGACTTCTACTCGTCATGATCAAATTGGTATAGCTAATCATTATAAAGAAAAATATACCACCACTTAAAAAAATATCTATAACTAATAAAATGTATGGTTTATTCTCATATTGTATCTCTAGTTCCGATGTATCTATTTCTGTATAATCCGCATGAATATAATAAAATATATTAGATAATGTGTAATTGTATATAATATGGTTTTTGTAAATATATAAAACGACATGAAATTGTTACGTTTTAGGTGATATATATATATATATATATATATATATATATAAATTATTATGATTTGGGAGGAAAGTATTTTTATATATTAACATTTAATTTTTTTTAATATGAATCAATTAGTATCATGTAATCGCATGGTCACATTATTATGCGACTGTATATGCATGTAAATATTATTTGACAGAAACGACTAAAATATATACATAAACGTTCATGTGTGCCTTCCATTATCTGTTTTATGAGAATTAGAAGACATGATAAGAGTAATCACTTGCACGTAACAAATTAAATATCGTCGAGTTTTTCAAGATACTATAGCAAAATGAAGAGAGGAAAGCAAAACTAAAAAGGTAAGAAAAGGTTGAAACATAAGTAAACAAAACTACTTCAGGTCCAATATAAAATGAACTTCTCCCGTAAGAAACCTTGTGTTGCTAGTCCTCTTGATTTTGTAGTAGGCGGGGTTCATCGCTCTACCACAATTTCAATGTTGCGCATGTACGCAGCTTTGGCGCTGCTCAAAAGATACCAAGATCCCATCTAGGTGGTCGTGTGCCGACCACAGATGTTTCTGCCACCCGAACATTTTCTGCTTGGTTAGTAAGACAAAAAAAAAAAAGATCTCGACCAGCCAATAATCAATTGGCATCAGTACAGTACCACTGTTCGGAGTTCGGACCGACAAACAACCACCAATATCAAGGATTTGGATCCTACATTTTTGTTAATTTAAATATTACATAATAGTTTCATAACTAAAAAAAGAAGATAAAATTAACCGTCTAACCTTCCAAATCTTGATTGTAAAATTATATAGAACATAATAAAAAAAACCAATTATAGTTTTAGTTGCATACATAAGTTTGTGACTAAATAAAACATATATTATAATAAATTGCCCAGAATTTCATTAATAACTAACATGCCATCCAACTTCAACTGTGTTCAAATCACATTCACATTCATTGTGGCTTTTGTTTCATAAATCTTTGTGTAACGCCCGTGTTCTGGAAAGTAATAGAAGACTAGATTGTGTATAAGAATTAGGGTGGAGTCGGTTTAATTCCGGTTGATTTCCTAAACTGGTCGATTTGTCAATTGAATCAAAGGAGGTTTAATTAATGTCGGTTTAAGTAAATCATGGTTTAATCAGATTAAACCAAAAACCCTAACTTTTATAAGGGGCGCTTCTTCTCTCTTTTGTTTTGTCGCTGTTGTTTCTGAGAGTTGAGTTGAGAAAAGGAGAAGGAGAAGTTTACTTGTGAGAAAGAGAGTGTTAGTTTTGCTTTGGTGTTTAAGGCAAGAGAAGCAGATTCGTCATGTCCTGGTAGAATAGAGTTACGACGTATCAAATCTTTCGACGCCGTATCAAATCTTATCGAAAGGTAATGAATTTTGGTAGGTTTGTTCTTAAGGCGTGTACGTTGATTCTCCTTTTTACAGAAGTGAATTCAGATTAATACTCAGTGAGTTATATGCAGTTTGGTGAGACGCGTTTTCTCTGTTGCGAACTGAGATCAGCGGAGTTTGTAAGTGCGATCGTGGTTTCATCGTTTCTCCGATCGGCACCAGATTTTGTGGGAAACTTCGTGACGTCTAGATCTTGCTTTTCACTGTAGGGATTAAGAAGTTAACAGTTGGTTTATGTTTTAAGGCTTCGTTTCTGCGGCTATAGTTTTTCTGGTGTTTCTGTCCTTTTGGTTCTTAGAGATTTTTGTTTGTGTGGTTTGTTGTAGGGCGTTGTTTGGCTGTTGCAGTCGCGAGGAGAGTTTTTCCTGGTTGTTTTTGTAGTTCAAATCACCTTGTTAAGGTGAGTGCGTGACCATGAGCTTATCTAAGCGATTGGGATTGAGTGACTTGTTGTGTGATGATTTGTAGGTGAACTGGATGTGTTATTGGATGTTTAGCTTGCTGGATGGTTTGTTTTTGTTATATATGTGGGTGTTATCTCATTGCTTGTGTGTATAGCTCGTAGATGGGAGGATCGCCCTCACTAAGTATTTATGAAATACTTATGCATCTCTTTCTTTGATGCAGGTAAAAGCAAAGTGTGATCCGTGGAATCATAGCGAGGAGAGGAGGATGATCTAGGCACTCTTGGTGTTTTAGATTATTGTTGAATTTGTTAGGGTGTTAGAATGGAATTTAGAAACATGTTAGGATGATCATGTTTTGGAATAATGTTTGGTTGAACTTGTTGGTTTAATGGAATTGTTTTATTGGATTTTTGGTTAAGTTTTCCGCTGGTTAATATTGTTGGTTTACTTTAATGAGATTGCTTGGTTTAATTGATTTAAATTATTATGGCTGGTTTAGCTGGTTCGAATTAATTGGGTTAATCCTGTTTGCATGTTTAAAAGAAAAAAAATGGGATGGGTTCTTTCAATTTGGTATCAGAGCATTTACGGTTCTAGGACGAGATTTAATTGGTAAAAATTGTGATGTGATGTGTAAATTTCATTGATGAAGAATGATGATGTGGATTGCATGCTGATTGATTGTGTGTTTAATCAATTGTGTGAGCATGGAGACCTTGATCATCCTCTCGAGCCTTCAATGAGATTCCACGGTAAGTTATGTCGTTTGGTGATTTGTTTGGTGTTCTTAACCTTCTGTTGTGTTGCAGATGGTTAGAGGTGGAGCTGTCGGTCGTGGTCGTGGTCGTGGTCGTGGGCGTGGTCGCGGTAGGGGTCGTGGTGTTGCCTCGGGTAGCGACACGAGTGTGGGCCAGAATGCTACGGCCGATTTTGTTAGTGAGTCCCAGTCGGATCAGGACGGGCCCGTGGGTGGTAAGAGTGTGAGTGCCGTGGGAACCGGTTCGTCGGGGAACGGTACTAGTGTTGTTGGAAACCCGGTTGGGGGTGTTCCAACAGGTGCAACCCAGGGTCAGAATGATCGGCTTGTGGATTTACTGACGCAGCTCTTGGAGCGGTTACCGGGTGCGGTACCGCCGGTGCAGGCTCCTGTTGGGCCTGAGTTGCAGGCTCCTGTTGGGCCTGAGGTGCAGGCTCCTCTTGGGCCTGGTGTGCAGCCTGTTGGGCCTGGTGTGCAGCCTGTTGTTGGGGTTGTACCGCCTGAGGGGGTAGGTGCGGTGGTCGAGCAGCCGTACTACCTGCGGATGTTGGTGCAGCTGCAGCGGTTCGGGATGTCCTTGTTTTTCGGAGGTTCCGACCCGGCTGTAGCAGATGAATGGCGGGTGCGATTGGAGTGGTATTTCCAGTCGATGAGGTGTCCGGAGGCGTATCGGGTGGACCTAGCGGCCCACTACTTGGCGGGTGATGCACATTTGTGGTGGCGGAATGTGCTGGCCAAGAGGGGGCAGGGACTGGCGGTGTGGGATTTCTTGGCAGAGTTTAATGCCAAGTATTTTCCGGCGGAGGCACTGGATCGGATGGAGTCGCAGTTCCTGGCGTTGATTCAGGGCGAGCGGTCGGTGCGGGAGTACGACTCGGAGTTCAGCCGACTCTTGGTGTACTCGAAGCGTGCGAAAGATCCTGAGCAGATGCAGATGCGTCGGTTCATGAAGGGTCTCAGCCCTGACATGAGGGTGCGGTGCAAGGTGCGGGCCTATGCATCCCGTGTGGAGCTGGTTGAGGTGGCGGCGGGGATCGAGGACGAGTTGAGGAGTCATGGGGTGATTCCTAATCCGTCGGCGCAGCCGAAGAAGACCTAGCCGCAGTCGGTTCCGAGCAGAGCTGGCAAACCTGCTCAGGGACAGAAGAGGAAGTTGGATGACACTTCCAAGGTGAGTCAGGGTGATCGGAGGTGCTTCAGGTGTGGGAGCACGGATCACAGGGTGGCGAGCTGCCCGAAGAAGAGCGAACCGTGGGTGGATACCCGTGTCTGTTATCACTGCAAAGAGACAGGGCACATCAAGACGAGGTGTCCTAAGTTGCAGCAGATGGCGGTAGCAGCGGTGCAGCCGGTGATGCAGCCAGTGGTGCAGCAGTGGGTGCAGCACCACTGGCTGCATCCAGGATTGCAGCTGGCAGGGCAGTCGTTGGCTCAGCTGGGAGCACCGCCGGTGGCACAGATCGAGGGATCAAGGGGTATACGACCGTGGAGACAGGAGAGCCAAGCACTGGACGGCCGATCACAGGTTTAATTCCAAGACTCAATCTGTTTCCTTCCGTTGTTTTAGAATTTGTGTTGTTTTCCTGTGATTTTGGGATGGGCGGTCTTAGTGAAAAGAGTTTGTGTAGGGACCCTGTTGGTGGGCGGGTTCTTGTCCCACGTGATGTTTGATTCTGGAGCTACGAATAGCATCATTACCCCAGAGTGCCCGAGAGGTGGTAACATCCGAGGAGATCCCGATGGTTGTTATGGAGCCGTTAGAGTCGCAGGAGCGCTTTCCTAGCGGTTCAGGGGCGGGCTAGTGGTGTGGATGTACAGATTGCGGGAGAGTCGATGCCGGCAGATCTGTACATTAGTCCGGTGGAGTTGTATGATGTAATTCTGGGCATGGATTGGTTGGAGTGGCACATAGTTCATCTGGATTGTCACCGGGGGAGAGTATACTTCGAGCGTCCCGGACCGAAGATGTATTTCCAGGGTGTGAGACCAATTTCGGGGAGTTTAATGATTTCGGCGATTCAGGCGGATAAGATGATCCGGAAGGGGCGGGAAGCTTATATGGCTACGATCGTCATGCCAGAGACGGTCGATGAGGTAGCAGTGGATATGATCCGGGTGGTCCAGGAGTTCGAGGATGTGTTTCAGTCGTTAAAAGGGTTACCACCATCTCGGTCTGATCCCTTCACGATTGAGTTGGAGCCCGGGACAACGCCGTTGTCTAAGGCTCCGTACCGGATGGCTCCAGCAGAGATGGCTGAGCTGAAGAAACAGTTGGAGGATCTGCTGGGTAAGGGTTTCATCCGTCCTAGTGTTTCACCGTGGGGAGCACCGGTGCTGTTCGTTAGGAAGAAGGATGGGAGTTTCTGGCTGTGTATCGATTACCGGGGACTTAACCGAGTCACGGTGAAGAACAAGTATCCTTTGCCGCGGATTGACGAGTTGTTGGACCAGTTGAGGAGAGCTACGTGGTCCTCTAAGATTGATTTGGCGTCGGGGTACCATCAGATTCCTATCGACGAGGCAGATTTCCGTAAAACGGCGTTCAGGACGAGGTATGGGCATTATGAGTTCGTGGTGATGCCTTTCGGGTTGACTAATGCACTAGCGGCGTTCATGAGGCTAATGAACAGCGTGTTCCAGGCGTTTCTGGATGAGTTTGTTATCATCTTCATTGATGATATCCTGGTGTATTCTAAGAGTCCTGAGGAGCACAAGGTACACTTGCGGGCACTGTTGGAGAAGCTGCGGGAGCAGAAGCTGTATGCTAAGCTGAGCAAGTGCAGTTACTGGCAGAGAAAGATGGGTTTTCTAGGTCATATCGTGTCTGCAGAGGGAGTTTCTGTGGATCCAGAGAAGATTGAGGCTATCAGAGATTGGCCTAGACCGCAGAATGCCACAGAGATACGGAGTTTTCTAGGATTGGCGGGTTACTACAGACGGTTTGTGAAGGGCTTTGCCAGTACATCCCAGCCAATGACCAAGCTGACGGGGAAGGATGTTCCTTTTGTGTGGACTCCTGAGTGTGAGCAGGGTTTTGCTCAACTCAAAGAGATGTTGACGAGTACGCCGGTTTTGGCTTTACCGGAGCAGGGAGAGTCGTATGTGGTGTACACGGACGCTTTGGGAGTTGGTTTGGGTTGTGTGTTGATGCTGCGGGGTAAGGTGATCGCCTATGCTTCGCGGCAATTGCGGAAGCATGAGGGCAACTACCCTACTCATGATTTGGAGATGGCAACGGTGGTCTTTGCTTTGAAGATTTCGAGATCTTATCTGTATGGAGCGAAGTATATATTCACGCAGCCTGAGTTGAACTTGAGGCACAGGCGCTGGATGGAGTTGGTTGCAGACTATGATCTGGAGATAGCTTACCATCCCGGTAAGGCTAATCTGGTTGCAGATGCTTTGAGCAGGAAGCGAGCGGCTTTAGCTCGAGGGCAGGATATGGAGATCTTGGTGGGAGAACTTAGCACCCTGCGGTTGTGTGCTATTTCTCAGGAGCCACTAGGGTTAGAAACAGCTAACCGAGCAGACCTTCTGACCAGAGTTCGAGCGGCTCAGGAGAAGGATGCAGGGCTGGTTAATGCTTCTAAGGATACTGTGTCAGAGTGTCAGGTTGCAGCCAATGGGACTATCCTTGTGCATGGGCGAGTTTGTGTGCCCAAGGATGAGGAGTTGAGACGAGAGATCTTGAGTGAGGCTCATGCGAGTAGGTTCTCTATTCATCCAGGAGCGACCAAGATGTACCGAGATCTGAAACGGTATTCTCATTGGGTGGGGATGAAGAGGGACGTAGCTAAATGGATCTCTGAGTGCGATGTATGTCAGCTAGTGAAGGCTGAGCATCAGGTGCCGAGTAGATTATTGCGGAGTCTCCCTATTCCAGAGTGGAAATGGGACATGATCACGATGGATTTCGTGGTAGGGTTGCCAGTGTCTCGGTTCAAGGATGCCATTTGGGTCATTGTGGACCGTTTAACTAAGTCTGCACATTTCTTGGCTATCAAGAAAACTGATGGAGCGGCAGTGCTAGCTAAGAAGTATGTGCAGGAGATTGTGAGACTTCATGGAGTACCGGCCAGTATTGTGTCAGACCGAGATTCGAAGTTCACTTCGGCGTTCTGGAAGGCTTTCCAGAAGGAGATGGGTACTTACCACCCCCAGACAGACGGGCAGTCTGAGCGGACCATTCAGACACTTGAGGATCTGTTGAGGATGTGTGTGTTGGACTGGGGTGGTCAGTGGGCAGTTTGCTTATAATAATAGCTACCAGGCGAGTATTGGGATGGCTCCTTATGAGGCGTTGTATGGGAGGCCATGTCGGACACCTCTATGCTGGACTCAAGTGGGGGAGCGGAGCATTTATGGTGCGGATTTTGTTCAGGAGACTTTAGAGAAGATTCGGGTTCTGAAGCTGAACATGAGAGAGGCGCAGGATCGGCAGAAGTGTTATGCTGATAAGAGGCGTAAGGAGTTGGAGTTTGAGGTTGGAGATATGGTGTATCTCAAGATGGCGATGTTGCGTGGTCCTAACAGGTCCCTTACCGAGACTAAGCTGAGTCCGAGGTTTATGGGTCCTTTCAGGATTGTGGAGCGGGTTGGACCGGTGGCTTATCGGTTGGAGTTACCTGAGATAATGCATGCATTTTATAAGGTATTCTACGTGTCGATGCTGAGGAAGTGTCTTCACAAGGATGATGAGGTGTTGACTACGATCCCGGCAGATCTTCAGCCTAGCATGACCTTGGAGGCGAGGCCAGTGAGAGTTCTCGAGAGGCGGGTAAAGGAACTTCGACGTAAGAAAATTCCTTTGATGAGAGTCCAGTGGGACTGTGATGGAGTCTTGGAGGAGACTTGGGAGCCAGTGGCCAGGATGACGGCAAGGTTCTGGAAGTGGTTTGACAAGCAGGTCGAGGAGTAGACCGTTGACTTGTTTTGTTTTGAGTTTTGTTTTAGTTGTATCTCTTTTGTATTTCCATTTTTGGTGTAATGATTATGACATTGGAGATTAATAAGATGAGTATTTCTTGGATTTGACTTGTTGTGTCTTGTGTAAGAGAAATATGTGTGAGTTTCTAAAAATAGAAAGTGTCGGGTTTGACGGTTCTATTTTTGGAAAGTCTCGGGGTGGTGGTTAGTATAGCATTGCGATGCTATAAGTGGACCACAGGAGGTATATCTGATCGAGAGATATGCTCGGAGGCGTTTAGACTTATTTGCTCGGATATGATGTGATGGCCTCGGATGACGATTCGAGTGCACGCTTGAGGGTGACGACCCGAGAGCGAGCGTGAGACTTCCCGGATACCGTAGCTAGAAGGCGGGTGGCCTAATAGTGAGCCGGTATGACTTGAGGGTTGCGACCTGAGAGCGGGGGGAGTGGTGAGACTTCCTGGATACCGTAGTCTAAGGTTGAGGCCTGAGGACGAGTCGGTATGATCCATGGGTTGCGACCTATGGACGGGGGAGATGGGTGTGTATGAGCAAATAGGGTCTGAAACGTGAGTATATGGATTAGATAGGAGCTTCAGAGGAGTCAGTTGTGGGAGTGCAGATCGTTTGGGATGGTTGCACGGAGTCCGACTGATGGAGAATGTTGAAGGATTCGAGGACGAATCCATGTTAGTGGGGGAGAATTGTAACGCCCGTGTTCTGGAAAATAATAGGAGACTAGATTGTGTATAAGAATTAGGGTGGAGTCGGTTTAATTCCGGTTGATTTCCTAAACTGGTCGATTTGTCAATTGAATCAAAGGAGGTTTAATTAATGTCGGTTTAGGTAAATCATGGTTTAATCAGATTAAACCAAAAACCCTAACTTTTATAAGGAGCGCTTCTTCTCTCTTTTGTTTTGTCGCTGTTGTTTCTGAGAGTTGAGTTGAGAAAAGGAGAAGGAGAAGTTTACTTGTGAGAAGGAGAGTGTTAGCTTTGCTTTGGTGTTTAAGGCAAGAGAAGCAGATTCGTCACGTCCTGGTAGAATAGAGTTACGACGTATCAAATCTTATCGAAAGGTAATGAATTTTGGTAGGTTTGTTCTTAAGGCGTGTACGTTGATTCTCCTTTTTACAGAAGTGAATTCGGATTAATACTCAGTGAGTTATATGCAGTTTGGTGAGACGCGTTTTCTCTGTTGCGAACTGAGATCAGCGGAGTTTGTAAGTGCGATCGTGGTTTCATCGTTTCTCCGATCGGCACCAAATTTTGTGGGGTGCTTCGTGACGTCTAGATATTGCTTTTCACCGTAGGAAATAAGAAGTTAACGGTTGGTTTATGTTTTAGGGCTTCGTTTCTGCGGCTATAGTTTTTCTGGTGTTTCTGTCCTTTTGGTTCTTAGAGATTTTTGTTTGTGTGGTTTGTTGTAGGGCGTTGTTTGGCTGTTGCAGTCGCGAGGAGAGTTTTTCCTGGTTGTTTTTGTAGTTCAAATCACTTTGTTAAGGTGAGTGCGTGACCATGAGCTTATCTAAGCGATTGGGATTGAGTGACTTGTTGTGTGATGATTTGTAGGTGAACTGGATGTGTTATTGGATGTTTAGCTTGCTGGATGGTTTGTTTTTGTTATATATGTGGGTGTTATCTCATTGCTTGTGTGTATAGCTCGTAGATGGGAGGATCGCCCTCACTAAGTATTTATGAAATACTTATGCATCTCTTTCTTTGATGCAGGTAAAAGCAAAGTGTGATCCGTGGAATCATGGCGAGGAGAGGAGGATGATCTAGGCACTCATTGGTGTTTTAGATTATTGTTGGATTTGTTAGGGTGTTAGAATGGAATTTAGAAACATGTTAGGATGATCATGTTTTGGAATAATGTTTGGTTGAACTAGTTGGTTTAATGGAATTGTTTTATTGGATTTTTGGTTAAGTCTTCCGCTGGTTAATATTGTTGGTTTACTTTAATTAGATTGCTTGGTTTAATTGATTTAAATTATTATGGCCGGTTTAGCTGGTTCGAATTAATTGGATTAATCCGGTTGGCATGTTTAAAAGAAAAAAAATGGGATGGGTTCTTTCACTTTGGTGTGTTGTTCAAATGTGCGACAGCATATATCAGTTGTGTTGATATCGTTGGTTTTGTACTATCTTGATACCAACCACACATAAGTGAGTCAGAAATTGATTAAAAAATATATGATTCCATACTATCCAGCATACTATCCAGCAATGTAAAATACATGTTATGTATATTTTGAACAACTTTTAAAATATAAATATAATATCTAATTAATTTTTTGTACACAACTTTAAAATATATAATGAATTAAATAAATTTCTATATATATATATTTTTAATATAATGTTAAATTAAATTCAAAAGAAAATAGCGTTTTTACAACATGTGCAACGATGAATTAATACTAAAATCAAAGTAACTCAACAAAAAATGTGTAAGCTTAGTAGATCAAGGCCTTGAAGCAAGCCAAAGTTGGAACCCTTTGCTTATGTTTTGCTTAGATTTTTGCTTATATTTTGCTTATGTTTTGCTTAGATTTCTTTTCTATTTTGCATTTTTGTGTTTTTATTCAAATTTAAAACATCAAAATTATGACATATAAAAGATCTAAAACCAAGGTTAACAATATCTGTCACAGTGTCACGAAAGCGGAAAAATACCCATTGGTTCAAATCAATAGTGAGACAATGAACAAGTACTTTTATTAACAATATATATGAATCAATTAAAATTGTTTAAGAAGAAAGGTGAATGACAAAACAAAACCTCGAGAAGCACTTCCAATCGTTAACTTAAAACCCAAATTATATACATACTGTAATAAGCTCTCAAATGTTAGAATCTGTTACTAATTAGTAAATTAATTACAGTGTTATACATAAAGTCAAAATTTTATATCATATACGGTGCCAATAATTATTATTATTATCATGTTAATTAAATAGCACCACTTAATTATATAATTAGTTAATTACAGTACTATCCAAGTCCAAAAATGAAATCTTGCATTTAACTTAATATATTGAATGACCATAATGATTTTTAAAGCAATAAATCCTCTTATGAAAATTTGACAAAAAAATCAAATACTCCCTCCAATTTATTTGAAGTGATGCTTAAAATGCCTAAACACAAATTAAGAAAACATATAATTTACCTATCTTCCGTAAAAATAGTATTAACTAAAATGAATCCAACCAATCAGAAATATGATGTAAAATATGATTGATTAAAAATAATAAATACATTTAGTTATTGCAAAGAAAGTTGAAAATATCACTTAAAATCAAACAAAAATTTTCGGTTAAAACATCACTTAAAGTGAAATAGAGAGAGTAAATGTCAACGATAATTCTTTCAAAAAATAAAAATTGTTTTCCACATATATATATGGAAAAATCAATTAACACTAAGAAATTTTCAAGACCAAAGACTTTATAAATATTACTTTTCTCTGTGATATTTCTCACTAGGTTTTCATACCAAAAATAAATAAATTATTATGGGTATAGCAAAAACAATTATTATGGGTATATCAAAAACTACAATGCTTCTTTTTATTTTCACTTGAAACTACAACCCAGTCTTGAAGTAAGCCAGTTACTATACACAGGTTGGAGACACTTAGGTCAAACAAGACCCCCCCCCCCCACAATAAACCCCACAGATAAACCATGGACACTACAAAAATAAGCCCAAAAAATTTAACGACATTTAGATGAAACAACTCTCGCTGCTAAAGAGACCATATAACCAAAAAGGACAACCCTCAAACAGAAACTACAATGTTTCTTTGTAGACATATTTGTAGTTTTGTCCACCAAACAAAATTTTGGTTTCAGGTATGTTTAAATTTTGATTTAAGTTAAGATTACTATTTGATCACTCTAAAAGAAATAGCTAAACATATAATTATTGTTAGAAATAGCTAAATATAATCTGTGATTAGCATGCTTTTAGATGAAAGTTGGCTCATTTGAGTCCATTAGATGAAAGTTATTGACAAAAAAAGAAGATTAGCATGCCTTTAAAAAAAGAAAAATCTTAAAAACAATGAAACCTTGCATTTACTAGATATATTTATTAACAATAACGATAACATCTGCAATAATTCCTCTTTGACCAAATTCACAAGTGTTAACAGTAATACATAGTCCTTAGACCATGCACATTGGTGGGACAACCATTTGTCCCAAAATTTTTTTTTTTTTCTTTTACGATTATAAAAAAAATATTAAAAAAAAATAATAACCAATCGCGGGCCGCCACGTGTCAGTAGGGCCCGCGAAAAGGGGCAACAATAAACGGGACCGTAGCACAAATGCGTACGTCCTTCAGGTTTTTTTTTTCATTTTTTCTTTTCTTTTTTTGGGTGTAGAACATTTGTGGGTACGCCCATGTGCATGTCCTTATTGGTGGTCTCTTAAGCATTTCTTAGCTGAAGAGTTGCTAAGAAATGTCTTTTATATTCTCTTAGCAAATCTTAAACTAAAAAATACTTAAATCTTAAACTAAGAAATGTTTAAGAGACCATTAATAATAGTGCCCTACTCTTTTCTAAATGATACTAGTACAACCAAATATTCAAATAATTATCGATAATTTTTCTGTCAAATATTTAATGTTTCTCGTAAATTTGGAAATCAATTAATAGTAGAAAAATATCTTAACACCAAAAGCTGTATAATAAAAAAATCCTTTCAATAGGAGGATATTTCCCAATAGATTTCATACAATAACCAAAAAAAATCATTATGGGTATTACAAAAACTGTTGCGACTTGTTTTCTTGTATAATACAAATGCTTTATTTTACATCGATTTTAATACCGCTTTATTATTGGTTCTAAAATCGGTACATTCTGTATCTGCATATTGCAACAGTTGAACTTACCAATTCAAAACCAGTTTTTAATTTATAGTTCTTGAGAGTTTTTTTTTTTTTTTGGTTCAAATAGTTCTTGAGAGTTTAGTTTTAACTTTTAACACATACTGTAGTTTTTTTTTTTTGGGTAACAATGTGAAGGTTTGTAACACATAGTTTATCTTAGATTTAACACATAGCTTATCTTAATCATTTAGCAACAACTAATTAATTTCATATTATTTTCTTTTGTGAACTATTTGTTTACAATGAATGTTTCTTAGACCATGTGCATCAGTGTATATACGCATCGTCCCACACATTAGAAGATTAAAATTTAAATCATTTTGTGTTAATAAAGGAAGGAACGTTCCTTAAAACAGGACGATTTATGCTCATCTTTCGGACCACGTGGCAGTCGATGATTGGTCCGCGGATTAGTGTAGGTCGCATTTTTTTTGGGGTCTCCTTGTATTCTCTTCTTCTCTCTCTCGAGTCTCTCTGTGGCGGACGAAGACGATTGGTATGGCGATTGAAATCGGTATCAACTTTCGACGATTGAAAACCAAAATCCTTCTCGTCTCCGGCATAGAAATCTTCCGGCGAAACCACAAACCCAATCCTCCGCCGATATCACACCGCAATCGGTATGTTTTCAACACTTACCAATTTGATTATAAAAGCCTCAAAACCTGGACTGGATTAATGTAAAAAAAGTACACTTATCTAATTAATGTTATATCTCTATCAAACGTGTTGATTCATGAGAAAGAAAAAAAAATATATTTTTTTATATAAATGACATAACAAAATGACGTTGCCGACTTTGCCGTATCTCAGTGGTAATTGCTAGATTTCATCATCATGGTTCATGTGTCATTGTCTTTCATTAGCATCATGTGTTTTTGTTGGCTCAGCCATTGCATCTTTCCCTAAATCCATCTCTTGTTTCTATCTTTCCTCTTTATAACTTCTATTTAATACCATCCACTTTCTCTATATGAACATTTTATGTTGATATCTATTTTTTATTTTTTGTTTTTATATCAGTTTCGGTTTGTCTTATTAGATTATTAGGAAACACTCGAGCAATCACATTCTTTGTTTGTGTCTTTCTGTTTTATATTCGCAAAGTTTTATTTTCGGTAAGAAAATCTAAAAGCAATATAGTACTATCAGTTTGGATATGTTAACAATATACACATGCTTGTCCTGATAAACATTTGCATGGAGTGAGTAATGTAAAAGAGAGCTTCTGCTATAGTTTAGTGATGGATGGAAACGATTAAGAGCATCATTATCAAGGGCTCTTAACAAAATCTTAAGATAAAAAAAAGCTAAAAAAACTAAAAAAATGTTAATAAATATCTTTTATATAAAAAACATTTATTAAATTTTCTTAGCTTTTTTTAACTTTTCTTAGTTTAAAATTTGTTTAAAAACCTCTTGATAATGATAATTTAAGGGTTTTATTTATTGGGCTTGGTATGTTTTATTATGATGGAAAGAGCCAAACATATTAAAAGAAAAGTAAAAAGTAGAAAATAACTATGATTTGAGTGATTATTATGTACTTAGTAGACATAGATTTGTAATTCTTTTTATTATATATATATATATATATATATATATATATATATATATAGTTCTTGAATAAATTGCAAGGAGACAATGTCATCCACCAAAAAACGAAAATTACTGTTTACTTTTTATTCATTTTCTAATTATAGGAGTAAACATGTAAGTTGTTAAACAATGATAAAATTACAAGGATGAGTTATAATTACAAAAATTTCTTTTATATTTTTTTTTTTGTATCAAGGTAATTAGTTTTATCCAAGTCTAAATATTTTTAATTGTATTAAAATATAAAATTTCACAACTAATTGTAGTATCTTTATCTTATTTTGTTAGTAGATATCCAACAGCATATGGTTGCGCTTTTATTTATTTTTGTAATTCAGAATTTCAAATATATTAGTGATATATGTTTTTCTACTATAGTTACAAAAACTAGAAATAAGTCGAAAAAATAAGTAAATAATAAGAAAAAATAAGGAAAATATAAGGAAATATTAAAATAATTTGTAGAAGATAGAAAGTATAAGTTCCATTTGAACATTAAAACATATAACAGTGATAATCCCTTTATTAAAAACAAAAAATTAGTAATAACAACTTATATTAGTCATAACATCAAATTATTTAAAATGAAAATAAAATGTCCATAACATCATTTTCTTTCATACTCTCCTCATCAATTTCATCTTCCCCTATCATCACCTTGACTTCGGCGGCAACAAAGAACTCCACTTTCATATTTGTATTTTATGTACCCAAAGTTACCGGAGGTAGTAAGCATACTAGCATGAGCAAAGGATTAGAGATTATAAAATGAATTATACACATGACACATATTATTTTCTTTTTATTTTTATTTTATTTTGTATTCCAATATTTCTGTTTTGTTTCTTTCCATTTTTCTAGCTTTTATTTTTTAAAGTTAAAATCAGTTTTGTTATAGATAATTTTATGCTATCATATTATTTATTTAAGAAAAAAACAAATATAGATTTTAAAATTAAGTAAAACATTTATAAATTAGTTTTCGATAAATTAATAGGCAAGAAACTAATTTTGCTTTTCATTTCTTTAAAGAAATAGTTAAAAAATGAATTTTTTGAATTAAAATCCCCAAAAAAAAACCATTTTGGTAATGATAAAGTTATATATTGACCATAAAATATACAAGTGGTAGTAATTAACACATATCAACTCCTTTAATTATTATTATAGTTACATACATACATCATTACGTTGATACATAGTTCCATGAGCCTAATAAAGATGACAAGTTTTGCTTCAGACAGATGTCGTTCATCCTAAAGAGACAGACCCACAAATCCCAGTTTTCCAAAACTGATGTAATATTTAATATACACCGTACGATCAAACATCATCCAACGATGATCATTATCCGGTACAATTCTCAAACGATACGCACGACCACAGATGAATATTTACGGTAATAATCTACTACACACGGATTTACTGAAACCAACTCTCCTATTGGTCACATCAAACTCAACCCAAAGATTTTGCTGATGAACGTTCCCGATTATGTTACTAGCTGCACCAAGCATGCTTGACCGTCCGATCCCAACACAGTGCACTCCACCTCCAACGTTAACCAAAAGTCTCTGTCTCTCAACGAGAATCTCAACACCTCTCCCAAACTCAAACACAAGATCTCCTATCAACCGTCCGATGTTCTCATCGAAACACATGTCAGCCGTTGAACCGTACACGTAACCTTTCTTTAATCTTGATCCCACAAGTCTCACTATCTCTTCTTTGACTTTATCATACGCCACGTCGACTAAGTGGGTAAATTCAGAACCCGAATCCACCATGGTTTGACCCGACCCGCCAGCGTCGGGTCTAAAAGCAGAAGCGGGTATGTTGAGTCTCTTTTGTCCGATTCTGATACCGAGCAAAGGTACTGTATAAGCCAGAGGGTCTAGGTTCGGCATGCGTTGACTCTGAGGAAAAGTTAAAAGAGAGACGTATTTGAAACCACGTGAATTCGGGTTATCACCGAGGTAAAACGAACCGGTTGAAGCTAAACCGGGCTGGTCTGACCGGGTTGGGATACAGTAAGAGAATTTAGAAATCTTCGCTTGCGAGATAAAAGAGAGACGACCAAGATTCATTCCCAAAATACCCTTCTCGTCTGTAGACTCTTTAGCACAACCAAGAATCAAAGGAGGGGTAATTTGGGAATTTGAGAAAGTGAATTTTTCTTTGACGAGATTACCCTCAGCAAAGGTTCCATCAGCGTAGAAGTAAGAATAGTGACAGAGACGGTTCGAATCGCAAGAAGTGGGAAGGGTAAAATCGGGAATTCTCGGTTTACAAAGAGGATGAGAACAAGGCAAGTCAGAGAAGGAAGAAGACAAAGAAGGATCAAACGACGTCGTTATTGGTTTCTTGATTTTCTTGGGATGGCACTTGATCCATGAGAGTTGGCTTCCTGTATCAAGAACAAGCTCTTGAGACTGAGATGGTGTTCCTATGGGGAGAGAGATGACTAGAGCCATTGAGTATTTGACGTTTGACCGGAAAGTGTACGACGACGACGGGTTCCGGCGAGAGAGGAGAGAGGTTTCGAAGGAGGAGTTTGTTGTGGTTGGAGAGAGATGGAGAGATGTGAGAGGGAAGTGAAGAGAGAGAGAAGATGAAGAACATGTGAGAGAAACTGAGTTACAGAGGAAGAAGATGATGATGTAGTAGAGAGTTATGGTAAAGAAGAGAGGTTTTGAAACGTGAGACTGAGACATAGTGAGAGAGAGTGAGTGAGGAGAGAGATAGATTATGGAGATTTTGTATATATATAGAAAACACACGCGTAAGAATACTAAAAAAAGTTGTAAATTGAGAAAATTGATAGTGCAACTAAATAAAAAGTGGTTAGGCTAGGCTTCGTGTGATTATATTATTTGTATGTATAATATATGGTTTTAAGATAGTCTTTGTGTCGGTTGGTAGTGATATGCATGGGATGGGATAAGGCTAGGAAAGTGTATAATAACTAAAATTGTTGCGTCTATATTTCGTTTTTGGTTTGGATTTTGATTAATTATTGGGGTGTTTAGATGTCAATTAAGAGGTGTATGGCTTAACGACCTAGGTCTTTTAAATTTGAACTCTAACGACCAATTATTATGAGAATATAAGGTTTATCTAAATTTATGATATTAAACTAAAATCTTCCTAGTACACTAGTAAGTCTAGATTAATGAAATTTAATGGTTTGATTGATATTAGAATTTTATTTAGAGTTAATCATTCAACTGATGAAGATTTTAGGCAAACGTTTAAAACTACGATTCAAATAGTTTTTGAGATAAATAAGACATAGAAATTTTTTGGCAAAAGTTTAAAAATTACCGGTTCAAATAGTTTTTGAGACGAGACTATATAATATGTTTTTGTTTCGGGTATGAAAGGATATATGAGTTTTAGACGCACACCTTTTTAGTTATTCAAAAAATAAAAATAAAAATTTTGTATTCGTTTGGTCGAACTCGTTTATAGGGTTTATGAAAAAAAAAATTGAGGTTGAATTAGTTTTAAAACCAATAATTTTTTTTCTTGAGAATTAAAAACCAAAATCTGTGTAAGAATCTAGTCCATTGTCAAGGAGAATACGTTTTATTTAACACTAGGTCCAGACCCGCGCTACAGCGCGGAGGAAAAGTATCGGTTTTTTTTTTGTACCAGAATTTTGTTATCGGACCCGCGCTACAGCGTGGAGGAAAGTTATCGGGCTATTATTAATATAGGTTTATTATCGGATCCACGCTATAGCGCGGGGGAATGATTTCGGGTTTTTATTTAACGTGTTATATAATATTTGTTATTATTTTGTTTATTTTATAATCAACATATATTATTTCAAAATGTATATTCGGTGTCAAATTTTTGGCAAAGTGTATTAAAATAACCTAGAGCTGAATAAAAATTGATTAATTACTATATGGATTTTTTTAATAATTAGGATCTATAATTACATTTATGTATTAATGTTTTTTCTTACAAACTCGAAAAATAATTTAGAAACTATATTAAAATGGTGTTATATATTCAGAACAGCAGAGTTTTTTGTCACATATAAAATGGTGTTAGTTTTTGCTATATATACACTTAATTTTAAAATAGTAAATACGTTTTTTTACTTTTTATATAGCAATCTCTTTTTTGGTTATATATATATTTTTTTAAGTTTTCATATTTTTAGGTAAATAAATCTTCACACTTAGATTTTTTATACACCACCCTATTTTTAGCGAATTTGCAATTTTATTATTTGAATCATGCATATTCTATTTAAAATTTTACATATTTCGAAAATTCATATTCTATTTTTAAATAATTAAATCGTAACTATTAAGATTTTATAGTTATGATATTTAATAAAATTTTGAATCGATTAACAATAAAATCACAAGATTGTGGTATAATTTACATATTTAAATATTTTTCTAAAGATTGAGATCTATTTTAGGTAATTTTTACCATAATTCCTTAAAATAAGCTCTCTATTTTCTTAGTGTAATAATGGCAAGTATCCGATTGAAAATTTAACCCGGAATTCTTTACAAAATCCGACCCGAATCCCTTGTGTACTTCTCTTTTACTATAGTAGGAATTTGAATAAGATGTGGAATAATAGTTTCTGTAGTAGTGATAAATGCTTTGAAACTTTTGAATATTAGAAAACAAAAATTGGAATAAAATTTTGCTTTTGAAAATCCTGTTTGATTGGTAAACAAAAGAACAATTCCATAGTTAGCAATCATACCAAATAATAATTAAACTCTAAAACTTATGTACTTGTAAGTTATGTTGAGTGGTTTTTTGTATTGCTTCTTTTTCACGTTATATTACAAAAAACTAACAACATATCGTCTTTGTTCAACATTGTGGTCTTTAATTTTTTTTTTTGCTTTCTTAAATTTAAAAAGATACAAAAAAAAATGGCCCATGAAGCAGTTGACACGTTAGTCAAAGGTGTTAAAAGAGAAGACGACAGAGATACACTGAGAGGTTGAAATAAAGCAAAAACAAAAATCAGGAACGCGTTTTCTCTTCGATTTCAGACAAAACACAAATTGGTCTTCGTGTTATTTTACACTCGGTTTGGTAAAAAAATTCACTATATAATATATATTTGGTAAGTTGTGTTTGGTTCATACTGTTCAAAGGTCAATATTTACATGTAGTAGTAGATTCGACAACTGTCTAAGTAATGGCTTCAACTTCAAGAATCAAGAACAATACTTTTGTATATGGAACGTTCTAGTAGCTTAGCTTAGCTAGCTAGCACCTTAAAAACCAATGAATTTGATTCATTAGAATATAAACTCTTTTCGCTTCATATTATTTAGTTTGAAGAATAGAAACCCAATTAAGTAATAAAAGATAAAATAATACATATAATATTAAAAATAAAATGAAGAGATTTGTTTTGGTTAGGTGGAGTGGAGCACTATTTGTATTCTTTTTTAAAAAGTATTACTTAATTTCATTTTTATAGATATCTTATTCAAATTTTTTATAACCATTAAAATTGCAATCATTGTTCATTTGTTAGTTGTTTTTTTCAAAAACAAAAGTGATTTTATCTTGAAATGATATTCATTTTTGTCATATTATTTATTTCAGATAGTTTTTTTTCAGCCTTTTATTTATTTTAGATAGTTTATACGATAACAAAAGTATACAAATCCTCTAATGTAAATTACGTTGTTATCTCTCCAAAAATTTCGAATACGAAAAGTTTAACTTTTTTTTGTAAACTTATTATGTAAGAAAAAAAATTTGATGAAAAAATAATCTTAATAAAAATTATGGTTTTTAATTGTTAATTAGAACCACAATATTAGATTCTTTACCCAACGTAGAAATGTTCAAGGTCATGAGTTCTAAACTTCTAATGCTACGGAAAAAAGTAATACTAATTAAGTAATTAATCCTATTGTTTTTGACTCAAAAAATACCACACAATTAGAGAACCATTAACCAAAATAACCTCTTTGCTAATAAGTAATAACCAAATAAAGAAAATTTCCGATTAAATCATTCAAATCATGTAGAGATAGATGAGAATATATGACGCGTTGATGTAAGCATTCGTTGATGCAATTATATGTCTCAAACTTATTTTTTTATTCGTAAAGATTTGGATACTTTTTCTTGTTTTAGTTTTCTTTCTTATTTCAAGTGATTTTAAACTAAATTACTAAAATTCATTCTTACTTTTTGGCTTACGAATAAACTATTAATAATGTTTTTATTTCAAAAGTCATTATAAGACTAAAAATAACAAATAAAGTGCTTTAATTTTAATAATAAGTAAGTACAAAAACTTTCATTTATTTATAACTAGATAAGAGCCCGCGTAAAAACGCGGGTTATAATTTATGTTTCACCTATGAATTAAAAATATTGCATGTGTTAAAATTTGGAATCATAACTTTAACAAAAAATTCAATAAATATTAATAGAATATCATATTTCCTAATATGATTTGGGCCATCTAATAGACAGGTAATTTATTTTCAAAATAAATTTAAAATTAATATTGTATTGTAAGAATATTATATCCAAAGTATTTTTTTTTTAAATAGATAATTTTTTCAGTTAGTAATTATTTTTTGTTGAACAAATTAATATATGTATAATACATATTTAAAAATTGTTAATAAAAATTCATCATAAAAATCTAGTAATGTTAAATTATCGATACCAAAATAATTATGTCGAATTTTTGTGAAATGCCTTTTTTAGTGTACCCGTTTTCAAAAATATGCCCATTTTCTATCCATATTCAAATATACTCCTTTCCCAATATGAAAAATTATAAATTTTATGTATATGGTTTATAATGTACATCTAGATCATCATTACTACTGAGAGACTTGATCCAAATACTGTATGTATAATGTTTTAAAAGTTTGTGAACGGCTTTTATAAAGTTTTTTATAGGGTTTTAAAAGATTTACAAAGTTTTTATAAGGTTTTTAAATAGTTTTTAAAATGTATTTATACATTATTTCTGAAATACTTATATAAATTTACACACATATAAAGATAAGGTGGATTTGCACAACTAACATTTTTATGATACCCTTTTTACAAGTATCCTCTCTAAGTGTCCATTTTCAAAAATACCATCTTCATTGTACAAAATGACTAAATTACCCTTCTTTATTATAAGACATGATGAAGAAAGAAATAATCTTTCCAACAAAAAGAATATTCCTTCCGAAAAATTTCCCGCCATATTTTCGCTCCAAAATTTTGGATAAAAAATTTCCGACAAATTTTTCCCACCAAAAAAAAAATATCTGCCAAAAAAATTCCGACAAAAAATTTCCCCCCCAAAACTTTTCCGCAATTCTTTAAAAAACCTTATAAATATTTTTCAATCCCTTAAAAAATCCTTAAAAACCCTTGTAAATCTTTTAAAAGACATCCAAAACCTTTCAAAACTTGAGTAAATCTTTTAAAATTATTGTAAATCATTTTATAACATTTATATACACCTGTAAATCCCTTTAAATTCCTTATAACCGTGATAAATCATTTAAAAAAAAACTTTTGTAAACTTCTAAAACCTTTTAAAAACCCTTGTAAATCCTTAAAAATCATTTAAAGAACTTATAATACCTTTAAAAACTTTTTTAAACCCTTTAAAAACCTTTGTAAGCTTCTAAAACCCTTTAAAACCCCTTGTAAATCCTTTAAAACTATTTTTAAATCTTTGTAAATGAAAGAACCCATCCCATTTTTTTTCTTTTAAACATGAAAACCGGATTAACCCAATTAACTCGAACCAACTAAACCGGCCATAATAATTTAAATCAATTAAACCAAGCAATCTCATTAAAGTAACCAACAATATTAACCAGCGGAAGACTTAACCAAAAATCCAATAAAACAATTCCATTAAACCAACAAGTTCAACCAAACATTATTCCAAAACATGATCATCCTAACATGTTTCTAAATTCCATTCCAACACCCTAACAAATCCAACAATAATCTAAAACACCAATGAGTGCCTAGATCATCCTCCTCTCCTCGCCATGATTCGACGGATCACACTTTGCTTTTACCTGCATCAAAGAAAGAGATGCATAAGTATTTCATAAATACTTAGTGAGGGCGATCCTCCCATCTACGAGCTATACACACAAGCAATGAGATAACACCCACATATATAACAAAAACAAACCATCCAGCAAGCTAAACATCCAATAACACATCCAGTTCACCTACAAATCATCACACAACAAGTCACTCAATCCCAATCGCTTAGATAAGCTCATGGTCACGCACTCACCTTAACAAGGTGATTTGAACTACAAAAACAACCAGGAAAAACTCTCTTCGCGACTGCAACAGCCAAACAACGCCCTACAACAAACCACACAAACAAAAATCTCTAAGAACCAAAAGGACAGAAACACCAGAAAAACTACAGCCGCAGAAACGAAGCCCTAAAACATAAACCAGCCGTTAACTTCTTAATCCCTACGGTGAAAAGCAAGATCTAGACGTCACGAAGCTCCCCACAAAATTTGGTGCCGATCGGAGAAACGATGAAACCACGATCGCACTTACAAACTCCGCTGATCCCAGTTCGCAACAGAGAAAACGCGTCTCACCAAACTTTCAATAAGATTTGATACGTCGGAACTCTATTCTACCAAGACGTGACGAAACTGCTTCTCTTGCTTTAAACACCAAAGCAAAGCTAACACTCTCCTTCTCACAAGTGAACTTCTCCTTCTCCTTTTCTCAACTCAACTCTCAGAAACAACAGCCACAAAACAAAAGAGAGAAGAAGCGTTCTTTATAAAACTAGGGTTTTTGGTTTAATTCTGATTAAACCAGAATTTACCTAAACCGACTTTAATTAAATCTCCTTTGATTCAATTAAACAAATCGACCAGTTTAGGAAATCAACCGGAATTAAACCGACTCCACCATAATTCTTATACACATTCAAGTCTCCTATTAATTTTCAGAACACGGGCGTTACAGTAAATATCTTTCAAAATTCTTGTAAATCATTTTAAAACTATTTTCAAATCCTTGTATGCCTTTAAAACCACTTTTAAATCCTTTAAAAAACTTTTAAAAATCCTTGTAAATCCTTTAAAAACTGTTATAAACTTATAAAAACTTTAAAAAACCATTGTAAATCATTTAAAAACCATTCAAAAACCTTTGTAAGCTTCTACAACCCTTTAAAACCCATTAAAAATATCTTAAAATCCTTTTAAAACCCTTGTAAACCCTTTAAAAAAATTGGCGGGAAATTTTAAGAGAGGGCAAAAATGAAAATGGCAAAAAAAGAGGGTATTTTAAAAAGAGGGTATCATAAAAAAGTTATTGGTATCAATTTCTCAAGAATTTTTGATTTAAAATAAAAAAATTCATAATAATTAGGTATTATTTTATATGTATTACTAATGTAGAATTTTCAAATATTTTAATATATCTTAAATTTACACATGTTAATATCTTATCGATACAATTGACACATGTCACATTACTGACTAACTTGTTTTGATTAACTAACTGAATAAAATATTTAAATATTATGTAATATTCAGGATAATGCAAATATATTCTATGATTAACTTATAGTTCACTAGTTTTTTTATATTTTATTCGTTTGTTAATTTTTTATACCTTATTTTATAATTACTATCATTTTCCTTTAGGATTACTACTAAGTAATTGTTAAATTTCCTGAATTTTTATTTTCTTCCTTCTATTTTGAAAATATTGTTTTTATAACTAATTTATATAATTTCTTACCACTAATTATCTGACATGTGTCAACATCTTATCAATTCAATTAACACGTGTCACGATCTTGTTAATGGCTAACTTTAAAAACCCAACTTTATATAATAAGATTAAAATATATATTTTAAAAGGGACGTGCATAAACCAAAGAAAAAAAATGTGGTATATTGCCTAATTTGCAAAGCGAGTGGTCCAAAAAAATTTCCAAAATTACATATATATCTTCTATACCACTTTTACATCTAAAAATTAAATTAAATATCTTCAATCGTCTAAAGTAGTAAGTACGTATTCATCTAATCTTCTATACAAGATCATATATAATGATAATTAAGCTATAAAATTTCTACAAAGACGACATTAAGTAAGAAAAACTCATCCACACGTACAAACAATAATACAAATCATATTGCAAACATTGTATAATTATTATTATGTATACGCACGCCGATGTTTTGTGAACATCATTTTCCGCCGTAAGACTTATATAAAAGAGATTCATTTGCGACGAGAGTGACGTTGACAACGTAACATAAAGTCATCAAAACTTATTTTTGGACCACCCACCATATATGAAACTCATTATCAAATTTTATACGACTGCACTTAGTTTATATAATCGCAAGCGGCTGCGATTGCGACTGTGATTGCGATTATGAATCGCGGATGTTTCATAATCGCGTAAAATCTTGCGACTGCAAACGAACAGCACCATACTTATCATCATGACTTATACTTATTAGATCGTACAAGTATTTGGAGTATTGATGATGTGTATATATAATAAACTAGCTAGAGTCTAGAGATCAATAATGATATATATAGATGCATACAACGTCATCAATATCGTATTAACTTGTTGGTGTTTTGAAAATTCTAGATCGTCTCTCTATCTCTATGCATATACATAAATGCATGTAGCGTCATCAAAAATGGAAACTGTGATGATACAATAAGTGATGTAAGAAAAAGTACAATACGATCAGTATCGAGTAAGTACTGAGGGGAAAAATACAGTATTATATATGATGATTTATCGAAGTCTCGAACTATTAAATAGACAGAACTTTGAATTATCAAGCTGGCCGAGAGAAGGTTCAGTCCAAGTAACCGGTCGTCATAACTTAAATCATGTTAGGTACACATTAGTATAAATTTAAATAATAATTTATATGATATATTTTTTTAATAGTTCAGAGTAGTCTTTTTTATAGAAAGATTCAAAAGATGATCCAAAGCTAATTATTCCAAAAGAGAAGGTATCTTATTTTTCAAATAAGTCATAAGCCATAAACTCATACAGTAAAACCTCTATAAATTAATAATGTTGGGACCATGGAAATCTATTAATTTATAGAGGTATTAATTTATCGATAAATTAATAATTATTAATTTACAAAGAGATATTCCTAATTTGGAAAATATTTTCAAAACAATATTTAAAAATAAAATTTAATCATGATAATTAGTATTTTATAAATTCAATTACAAATAAAATAATAATAATTATGTATTAAAATAGAATGCTAACTATTTTTCATATAGTAAATATTAGAAATAAAATTTAACAAAAACTAATGTGTCTATATATACATATATTTTGAAAATTTTACCTAATTATTAATTTATAATATTGATGGGACCATATATTTACAAAGGATTTTCAAAAAAATTATTATCTTATTATTTTATCGAAATATGTCTAAAATTACACTGGTCCCAACTTGGGACCGGAGAAATTTATTAATTTATAGAGATTATTAATTTATCGAGTATTAATTTATAGAGATTTTACTGTACTAAACATGGTTAAAGAGATAAATCAATTAAGCTAAACAATTCTGCATATCGAAAGAATTGATCTCTGCTTTAGACCAACATGGCGACTTTCAGGCCCGGCTCAAGTTTTTCTTGACTCTGGTGCCCAAATTGTAGATACATGTTATAGAAATTCAATCAGTATTTATCTCAACTTAACATATAAATATATGAATTTAGCATAATACATTAAACCATGTCAATTTTTACCTTTTAATAAATCATACACCGCTCGTTTCCGCCAAGAAAAATGACCGTAAGTTTATTATTACATGAACTTGCATAAAACTAGTTAGTTCACCAAATTGGTCATTGAACCATAAGATGGCACACGAAAGGAACTGAACACGGTCTTGACTCTTGAACACTAAGTCCTACTTACTCTTTAACTTTTTTTTTTTGAATAATCAAAGAGGTTATGGTCCGAATCCCATACATCCCCTCAGACTCGAAAACAGAGCATGTTATATTGTCTCGTCCCAAGCACTACTCGAACCGGCGATCTTTAATCTTTTGCCAGAGATCTTTACCAATTAAGCTATTATCATTTGGTTTTGACGTAGTGGAAAAAGGTTCCTTTTCCATTCTTGAAGAAACAAAAAAAAGTCTCAACGCTGTCAACTTTTTCATTTCAAGAGTTTCCCTAAGCACCAATCGAGGAGCCATAATAACATGAATAAGTTTGACGATGCCTTTCTTTTGTCACCTTTATCTTATTTTACTTACTGCTAAACCACTTGACACCTTCAAAGTTTTGAACACATTTTTCATGACTTTCCTAAGCTTTAAGTTGGTCCAGGGCCTCTCTTTTCTTTCGTGCATCTTTCGGAACAAAAAGTTTAGCAGCACCTCCTTTCTTCTTTGCCGAGATGCGCATGATTCCACCAACCATGCGAGGAGGTGGTCGCAGATTCAAGACCACTTGCGCATCATCATCATCATGTTTGAACTCATATATCAACGTATCTTCTTATATAAGATCTTTTCTTCACCAATAATGGTGGTATTAAATCTATTATAATTATAATTTCCATATAAAGTATGTGTAATTTCTTAGTTTTTCTTTAATTTTTTTTTCCTTTTTAATCTAGAAGAGCTACAACACAAATCATAACATGAAGAAGATTATATAATCCTATTGTTACGTTGTTACTTTAGTTTGAAGTTTTATTTCTTTCATTGTTCAATTTCCCACATTTTTTTCTTTGTGCAAATATAATTTCGACTATCAAAGAGGATATATTATGCGTATAATCTTATCTGAATTCATATTATTGATTGATTACCACCAGTGTTGTAAAATTGTATTTATTGCACAGATATAGTAAAATTTACAATAAATCATTTTTTCGTTATAGATTTTGTATTAATACACCAATAAATTTACAGAAATATTTTCATATAACTACAACGTATATTTGTAGCACTAAATTTACTTAAGTCATAACTAATATTTTCCATTGCTATATTAACTATATATAGTGAGGGGGTGTTATTGGATTCTAACTTATAAAGAATTTAAGTGACTCTACTAAAATCATAGATTATATGATTTTAAAAGATTGTTTGAGAGTTTTATATAATCTTGTTGATTAGTTTTTTTTTAAGTCTTGTAAAGTCTCTCAAACAATCTCTGTATTTCTAAGATACTTTTCATAACTTTATTTTGTAAAGAAGAGTGTTTAAAATCATAAACCAATAACATAAAATTTTAATTCATTAACAATCAGAGATTCTTTTGTTTTAATTGAATAACACAGAACTTTTAATGACTTTGTAAAACTCTGTATCCAATAACCCCATATTTATGAAGATTTCGAATAACTCTTTACAAATCAATAACTAATAACACCAAACTTTAAAAGAGTTTTGTAAAATCTTGATTGAATAACAACAGATTCTACCTAACATATAAAGTCATTAAAACTCCATATAACTCACAAACCAATAACACCCCCTGAATATTTTATTAAGTCATGAATAATATTTTACATTGACAGGTTGCAAGTACAAATCTACAAATACTTATGGAACATTATCTATGTCACAACTCATTTCTGAGAGACCATGTTGCAATATTAACTTATAGTTGTGAAAGTCTTGGTAGCTTATATAATCTAACATTATTGAAGTTGCCTACTCTTAACACACCAAAATTACAATAAGGATTATCTTTATAATGAATAATGCTTCTCATGATTTTATGAATTCTCTCTCATTTTCCAAAAATAAATTTGCAATAGATGTGTTTTCAACGACAAGGCAAACAAATGATTAACATCGATCATACTTCTAACAAGATAAAACAAAGATAAATATCCAAATAAATATTAAAATACTTTCAAAAATCAAAAGGTAAATAAAAGTCAAGCAAAAGAACAATAAAACTATAATAACCTATTTAAAAGAGATAACAGTTTTTCTATTGCCTTACGCTTCTTTGATCTTTACTTGCAATTTTGTTTAGATCTGCTCTAACAGATTGGTCACTAATTAGTGCTTCATCTGATAAAAAGATTCAAAATAATAATAATCAAATTTAATGGTAAAATAAAATCATACAACAACAAATAAAACAACCAAAAAAGTAAATAAGATGATACATGTAAAATTGAATCAAAAATATATAAACACTGAAAAAATAGACATTGGCTTTGCTACCTTCGTCGGAATGAATTAAGAGATACCATTATGGACATATGATTTAATCAATAATCTTGAACTTTGTAAACTGATTATCAATATATGATATTTTTTTATAACCAAAAAGTTCAAGATAATAGTAAAACATCTTTAAAAATCGACCAAAAACTGCAAATCTAAAATATTCAAAGAAGATGGTAGATTCAAAATAATTAGACTGAAAGAGGACAAAATCCATAGTAATCTCTATTTAAAACTCAAAATATAGAAACACTACAAAGGTAAAATAAATTATATGAAAAGTATGCTCATCATTAAGAAGAAAGTGAGATAAATTCACAAGAAATGGCAAATCCATAAGATTTTGGACAAAATGGAAAATCCAAAAATGTCATCACAAAAAATGACAAATCTATAATCGATTCTTCAATAAATTCTTAAAAATTTAGAATTTCAAATCAAACTTTTAAAATTGTTATCAACATACTTATGAATAAGCCATTTTTTTAGTGGCATTTATGGATTTTGCTTTTGCCAATTTTCAAGATTTTAAAACACAAGTTTTATACATTATGTTTGAGTTTTTTTTTGTTCCATTTTTTCTTTGGGTTTAGTATTTGTTTTGACATATGTATTATAGTAAAAAAGAAAACCAGAAATATATAGATTTTAAAGTGACCAAAATATGCAAACTTAAAATATTTAAAGAAAATGGCAGATTCAAAATAATTATAGTGAAAAAGGATAAAATCCATGATAATCCCTATTTAAAACACAAAATACACAAACACTAAAACATGTCAAAAGAAAAATAAATTATATGACAAATTCTACTCATCATTAAGAAGAAAGTGAGATAAATGCACAAGAAATATTAGTTCTCTTTTTTTTTCCTCAAATAGAAGAAATATTTAATATAATATAAGAAATATTAGTTCTCTTATTGAAAAAATCTAGAGAATTTTTGAGAAATGCCCATTTTGGTATACCTTTTTTTAAAATACATCAAGATCATCATTACTACTAGGAGACTAAATCCAAATATTACAAGATTTTAAAAGGTTCTAAACGATATTTATAAGGTTTTAAAATGATTTTTAAAAGGTTTTTAAAAGGTATTTATACGGTATTTATGAAATATATATGTAAATTTACACACATATAAAGATAATTTGTGTCTATTTACACATATTTTTGATAAATTTCAAATTTTATAGTGATTTTTTGATAAAATTAGAAAGAGAAATATTTTTAAAAAGTGTTATTAGAAAAATGGTAGTTTTGAAATTTGAAAAAGAAACATAGATAAATCGGCACTTGTAAAAAGAAAAAAATAATAATAATAATTCCCGACAGGGACATTGGATCGTGATCTTTGAGACATTCACGTTTTTATTTTTGTTTATACTTTTGAGTGTCCTTGATTTATCCAACACGAAGCCGTGCAACTATTAAATTTGTAAACCTGGTTTATAAACATAAGTATCTTCATGGCAGGTAATACGGTGGTGTCTCATTTGACTTTAAAACTCTATTTATGATTGTCAGATTTGGAACTAATTAGTTAGTGTGTGGTCATTCTCAATTACAATTGTGAAATTGTAACAACTGTGAACAGGGAAAAAGATAGTTCTTGATTCTTCTTTGGGCTATAATGTAGTATCTCGAAGGACGAATCTCTCTGAGGTTAAGTATGTGCAACATTCATGTTGGCCTCTAAATTGTAACCAATGTTCTTAAAAATGGTTTAGACGTTTACCTAAGCTTTCTTAAGACGCTAGACGCACTAATGACGTTTAGATGATTGGTTTGGTCACCTAAAATTTTGTAAACGCCGTTTAATGTATTTTTTCAAATTTTAACTCTATCTATATATATATATATATATATATATATATATATAATTTATAAGTTTAATTGTTATTTAACATAAATAACAAGCGACGTCGTTCTGCCTTAAACAAAAATGCCTAAATCCCCAAATCGACGTCGCTAGTCCTTGTGATTCTCATTTTTCGACTTAACAGAGATTGATTAACGATCCTAAACGGCTGGTAACTCCTCTGTTAAAAGATTTGATTTGACGACATGCTCAATCTGGCTCAGTCAACAGAAGATAGTGATTTAAAAATAAAGTCAACGAGAAGTCTATGATTTTAATGGTCACAGTGGAAATCGAGGATTAAAATGGCCAAAATTTGAAAGTTCGGAATTTAAATAACATTTTTCCCAACTGAGTATAGAAATTTAATTCACCCATTTCTAAACAACATAAATCCTAAAAGAGAGCATATCTTTATGTTCGTAACACATTTGTATTGAAGGAGTATTGTTTTCAAAATTAAACAAGTTAGATCCATTTGTTTTACCAACAAAGGAGAAGGAGTAGTGAAATTGATTTTTTTTTACCAAAAGATATTGACTATTACATGATAATTGAAATATAATCCTAACACTTTTTCTAGTTTTCTTTCTCAGAATATATCATTTGAGAACATAATACATTAAGATGAGTAAATTTTGTAAGAAGCTATTAATACTAATACTAAGCAAAAAGCTTCTTCAAGCCTATGTGATTGATGATGTGTTCTTTTGTCTCTCTTCTTCTAGCCGTAGAAATCAAGCTCTGCTTTCTTCAGTACACATGAAACTCTTTCAAAGAACTCTGTTTCACTTTCCTTCACTTCCTCGAGAGTCTTAGCCTCATGTTCATCCGCCTATCATAACGTTTAAGCATACCTCAAAATTAAACTCGACCAATCCAACAAATTCATTTAATGATTCCAAGCTATGATCATTAAGGCAAAATCAAACCTCTTTAAACTTCAAAAGAATCAAGTTCGAGACTGTTGCTGGCTTCTTTGCATCCCATCTGATAAATCACAACTTAACATTATATTTTTTTGTCGGATTTTTATCTATTACGACCTGTGGAGTAATAGGAGTGAATCAACATACCTAACGAGCATCAACTCATTCATGGCTCGCCACATTCCTCTTCCAACATCTTTTGCAGTCTCATCTCTAGCACTTCGTCCGTGCCATAACTCTTTCACTATGTACATCACTTCCTCAACATCCACCTAATCGTTTTCAGGAAATGGACCAAAGTTTTAGAGGAATTCTCAAGAACTTCACAAGCAGTTTCAAGTGTCACATAAATCTCAGTTGCTGTTACTCTGTCTATTAGTCTTTTTTTCTTAACAAGTTATAGCAATAGAAGAGCCATAATATAAGACCACTGAGACTAATCAGAATACCTCTACTTCTGCAGATGTGCCATAAATAGTCTCTTCATGCTCAATAAGGCGGTTATGCAGCAATCGATAATGATCCAAATCTAGATTTACGATAGGCTCCATCTGAACTTGTACACCTGCAAGTTGTGTAATAACGTAGGAGGCCATAATTTGTCCAAAAATAGCTGGGATCGTTCCAAGTACAGGAATTATCCGAACACGAAAGCCAGGAACTACCTGAAGTCACAAACAAGATATGATCAATGACAAATGTCATACAGGACATAGAGTGTTCCATGAACTGAAATTAGTTACTTGATAATCAGAGGGATTCTCGTCTTCCCCATTTGGCCCTTTAAAGGGAAGCAACTTCGCTTTTGGTTTTTCCAAGGAAAACACGACAGGAATGCCTCCTTCAATGCCATGTTCTCTCCTCAATCTGTGTCTTACCTGTAAGAAAATCAAGAACCATGTAAGAGATCAGAAGTGTGTAGTAGTGTTAAGACCCGAAGATCATTAATGATGTATACTACCAATCTGATGAATGCCTTGAGAAAGATCTTATAATAGGAAAGAGTTAGAATTGTTACAGATCGAGATAATGGGTCAATCGTTGACTCTCTTATATCGGCCACTCTGATTCTTGTTGGGTCAGCTCTAGCACCGGCACCAGTTGCACATAGAACTTTCAAACCCCTCTTAACACATGCAGCCAGAAGTCCCACCTAACATTATATTTGAAATGAGACCAAAACATCAGTGTGCATCACATGTCTAAACCAGAGGAATTTCTCAAACACCAGACGTGCTATAATCTAAAGCACTATTGGAAATAGACGGATCGATTCAAGTCTGTGAAGAACGGGTACCTTGGTATCTATGTTGTCAATGCAGTCCAAAACAAAATCTGGGTTGCCTGAAAGAATTTCTTCTTCAGAAGATGAGTCATACAGCATCACCTTGGCCTCTATATGGCACTCAGGAAAGATTGAAGAGAAATGCTTCTTGAGACATATAGCTTTCGGAATACCAACATCTGCTCGTGTTGCAACAGCATGTCGATTTAATGATGAAAGTGACACCTTCTCATGTAATTAAGAACACGTGTATGAATATATATGTAAGGGAAAAACAAGATTCACTGTGATACTTGGAAGACAATAAGAGAATGAAATATTTGTATGCAAATTTATCTAAAACAGACCTTAAATCTGTATAGTGAAGTTAACAGGGAAGCCAAATATAACCAATGATACCTGGTCAAAGTCAACGAGGAGGAGCTTCCCAACACCTGACCTCAAGAGCATAGATGCAGCATGACTCCCTACACCCCCAAGTCCAATAACCACCACATATGATCCAGTGACTTTACGCTGAGATTCAAGATCGAAAAACTGGATATTCCTAAACAAAACAAAATTAACAGAAGCCTTTTAGAATCAAGGAAATCAACATAGCATTACGTAATGTGCTGAACATCAAACAAAAAGGTTCACACATGACAAGCATAGCATGACTCGACAAGCCACACAATGATTTCATTTTAGTCTTTCACTTGTGCCTTTTACAATTTTCTTAACAACTTGCATAAACCAAGACAGAACATACCATATAGCTTGTATGTCTTTACTATCACAATATTTTTCAAGAAACTTACATAACGTTAAGATTCAAGATTAAAAGCTGTATTCCTAAAGACACAAATTAGCATAAACTTTCTAGAATCAACATAGCATCAGGCAATGTACTTAACCTCAATACAAAAAAAAAGACTCACACATCACAACATATTGACTTAACAAAGATAAAAGTAGATTCCTTTTGAGTCTTTTTTACTTGCCTCCTTATTACAGTATCGTAGCAACTTGAACAAACCAATCCTTACAGAAAGATCATAGCTTTTGTCACTCAATCATTTCACTGCAACAAAGACACCAAGATTTAAAAAGGTACCTGGTTAAATGTTCAGAAACAATCTCATCTTCCAAAAGATCCTGACCAATTGCTGAAGTAACTGGTCTCGTTTCAGACTCAGTACCATTCCCTGCAGTTAACACCAATTTCATCAATACTTAAAGCTGCAGTCTTTATGGGTTTTTAATGATTCAAAGGAAACAGATTTTGCAAAATCACAAAGTACCTAAGAAGTTAGTTTCTGGGTTTTGCTTCACTGAGCTCCTGCGAGTAAAAAATCGAATCTTTCACTTACCTAAAGGCTTTAGAGGTTCTGTAACACGAAATTGAGAGTTTTTGGGATTATAAAAGAAAGGGTTAGTATTGCCTGGAGAGAAGTTTAAGGAGAGCGACGGTGGAGACGGATCCGATAAGAGCTCCGGCTCCGACGAGAGTCAGATACTTTAATTTCTCCTCCATTACCGTTGCTTTACCTCTGTCTTTCCCAGCAAAAGATACGAATCGAATTATAAAGTTTATTGGAATGGGGTTTAGGGTTTATTAAGTTTACCATACATTAATGCTTAATTGCTTATTTTTTTATTTTTTTTTCATACGGACCATTTTTTTTTCCTACGAACCCCATACAAGAGCCATCAATAAAGCATACTAGCACATAATGCGGTGGAGGAACTGCTCCTCTCCTAACCTCATCCTCTTTCGGTGCGTCATCTTTAGTATTGGCTTTTTTCCATAACGCTTCTTTAAGTACTTCCTTATTCACTGTATCTTGTGGTGACTCCTCAACATTCTCAAAAATCTTCTTGTTTCTTGCTTTCCATATGAACCACATATACCATGAACAAATTCTCAAACTCTCTTTTGAAGCACCTCCCATCTTTCCTCTCGAGAAAAGAAAATCCAAATTGCTATATAGACCAAATTACCTATTTTAAACCTTATACTCATAGTTTGTGTTTCTTGATTTTAAAATGATAAATGAAATATACACTATTAAGATGATTATCTTATATTTCTTATGCAATGTAGTGAATGAAAACTCTTGTGGAATCACTTCTTACCTACATCTTCTTATATATTAAGAACTTGACGATATATTTCGTATATACATACACCAAAATAAGAACGATATATAATTTATTTTAGATGATGTTATTGGAGCATATGTTTTAAATAACTTTACATAATTTTTTCGTCTTTCTTTAATATGATTCCAGGACCTCCAAAATATATGATATGTCCGACTGGTAACCCTGAATCTAAATCTTCATATACTTTATAACCATGATTGCTATCCGAGAATGTCTCTATATTCTTTACTATTCCATCGATCTTATAGTTCTCGTCGACTGTAGTTATATTACAGATATGTGCATCGTAGTTTGGATCCAACAATGGAAAATATCCATTCCCCATTTGAGGGCCTGGGAGAGATGCCGTATATGCTTCTCCTCCCCATTCAATATCGTTAGCAAAACTCTGTTGAAATATTTTTGATGGCCAAAACCCAATATTTATTCCTCCAAACTCAAGCCACCATCTATCATTTGCTTTATCCTTTGATCATAATCCACATAAAAAAAAACATATAACAATTGTAAATGGAAAATGTTATATTTTTTATTCATAAATATAAATGGAACATATAATATATATCTATATATATATATATATATATATATAGATAGATATAAAATTTCGAGTTTCTTATCTATTCGTGTGATATTTCTTAACACCTTATTTTTTTTGTTTCTGATTATTCTTTGATATACGATATAATAAGTTTTTCTAAAATAAGAATAATATGAACAAATATATAACATCTTGTTGGATTGTAAAATAGAGAAAAAAAAATAATATTTAGCAAACCTTTAGTAATTTATATGTATCATAAGCACTTGGTTTAGCACCACGAACAGTAGGAGGACCTCGGATCACACCAAGAGGAATATCTCGACGGACTAATATGATTCCAGATGAACACATGCTATTGTAACATTGGTTTTTACCTGCCTAACTTATAATATGGTTTATGATATACATAAGAAATGAAAAATCATAAATATAAATTGAAATAAAGAAATTAGATAAAAACGAGCATACAAACAAAACCTATTTTATTTAAGTGAGCATTTGTTTTAATTTATGTTGGTAAGGATATGTAAAAGATTTTTCATGTGTGTGTTCGTTGCTTTAAAAAAAATTTAAGTAAATTAGAAAAATGGTAAGTTTTAAAAAATATTTTTAAAATTTCATATCACTAAATAATTTTTTCAATTAACTTACTTTGTATAAACAAAACTTCTTGGTTTGAAGTCAGGATATAAATCTGGATTTATCTGAAATGAAAATATATAGCTGTTAAAAATATTATAAGCAAGTATTATATAGAATACGATAATAAAAATACAAACTTATCATGTATTATTTTTCTTATTTTGGTCAAACCCAACTTATCATGATTTTTACTTCAATATTAGTTAAGTGAAATATAAATATATAACATGTTGAAAGAAACTTACAGTCCATCCAACTTGAATATAATCATCTCCCATCTGAATATGCATACGAGCAGAACTAAATTGTGGATATTTCACTTCAGGTTCATTTACAGAAACAACCATTGATGCTCCATTATAGTATTTTCGTACGCCTTTCTTTGTACGAGCCACCGCAAACTAGTCATTATCACCATTCAATAATCAACTTTTGTTTAATGATTTTGATAGGATATTAAACATTGTGCATGGTTTAAAAATAACAAAGAAAATAAAATTAAAGATGATTGCATACTTTTAAAATATAATGTTTAACAAATATTAAAGGTAATAAATCCAAATAGAGTTAGGTTTCTTAGAAAAATAAAATAAAAGCATACAAAGACAATTAAAAAAAGTTAAACATCTTATAAAACATAACAGAAAGTACTTACATGATGTTGGATTTTATTGATACTACTTTGATTATAAGTGAAGTTCCAAGATCCTTTGGGTTTATATTTGTCAAAATGCGAATTTAATCTCAATAGTTTGTCATTAGTAATCTTTTGTATGGGTATAGTATTTATTGGACACCCTACACCATTTTCCCATAAGAAACCAAACTTTTTATCACTTTTAGTTTTTTGTTTTGAATTTTTAAGTGAAGATATCCAATGCATCTACATTCATAATAAAATTTGTATTAGTGACATTAAAAATTTGTCAAATAATAAAATTATTAATGGTGAAAATATGTTTATTTATAATGACAAATAATAAATTTTATTATATACGTTGTGTTGGAATAAAGGATTGCTCATCATTAGATGATCAAACGCTGGTTGTTTGTAAAAATCCACACATTCATAACTATCTCCATGTATAGTCTATCATCCATTAAAAAAATAATATTAGAAAATTCTTTGATAAACCTCATATGTCTCCACATACTAATACATTAATCAATAATTAATATTGCTTTAAGAAATAATTAGATTAAATTAACTTTGATGACTTTAGCAGCATCGACAAAGCAATTGTTGAGTTTTGCTATGTCACGAAAGCATAGGATATAGCCTAACAAGAATAACAACATCCTTGAACAACTTAATTTCATAAGTTCTGGTTAAAGTGACAATCAAATAGTCAATGACCAGAGATTTATTAGATCATATATAACATATTATAATATCAAAAAGTATAAGGCAAAAGGTATTATTAAGAACACTAATGCTTTCAAGATACATTTGATTTATTTTTCATTGAATTTTAACAATATAATTAAATTATTTAAATTTTATTTAATTGTCTTATGAACTTAACTCTATATATTATTATTGTATAATAATAACTCAATTAATTAATTTTAATATTCACTAGACATGTGTAATTTTTCAGGAATGTCCATCTATATAATTAATGGGAGATTAGCACAACTAACCTTTTTATGTTACCCTTTTCTACAAGTACTCTCTAGGTGTCCATTTTCAAAAATACCCTCTTCAATGTACAAAATGACTAAATTACCCTCCTTTATTATAACTCATGATGAAGAAAGGAATATTCTTTCCAATAAGAAGAATATTCCTTCCGAAAAATTTCCCGCCAAATTTTCCCGCAAAAAATTTTCGGCAAAAATTTGCCCGCCAAAAAATTCCGACAAAAAAGAAAAAATATTTCTTTTGCGGAAATTTTTTTGCGGAATTTTTTTTGGCGGGAAAAATTTTTGGATGGAATATTCCTTCCTTTAGGACAGAATATTCTTTCAAATAGGGGTAAAATGACCATTAAAATATAAAAGAGGGCAAAAATGAAAATGGTAAAAAAAAAATATTTTTAAAAGAGGGTATCATAAAAAGGTTATTGGTATCAATTTCTCATAATTAAATGATATATAATTGTCTTTTGTTTATGCATTATGGTACATTATTAGTATATTACCATTATAATATTGAGTATCAACACCAAAGGATGTAATTTTGTGTTAATATATTATGAAATATTAACATTAACTTGTCTATATGGATTTTGAAATCTTATTTTAATGTCACGTTTATTTAAGAGGCTTAAATTAACTTTAATAGATTTAGTTATCAAGATTTATAAAAAAAAACAAACATGAGGCTAAATTTTTTATAGAGTAAAAAATATGTATTTGGATTTTGGAAGCTGAAAAAAAAATCAAGATTTTCATAACTCTATAACTATGATGGTCCAACAACAGCTCCACATATATATATTCACACTTTTGAAGTATATTTGTACACAAACTTTTGTTTTATAAACAAATTTCACGAATGCTATTGTGTTTAAGACAAATAATCAAATCTCCTTAGGTTAGATGACAGTGAATTTCTCGTGTTATGCAACCGTTGGAGAAGCACATACCATTGCTTTTTGCTTGGAAAAGGGTGTCTTGATTTTGGATACGAAAAAAGGCAAATGATTCCTACAAAGTTTGAGATGCTGCTCTGAGATTTCACGGTAAAGTATTATACATGAAAACATTTGATCATGAATTATCATTAAAGATAATATCTTATATTTCTTCTGTTTCAGTTGAAGTGTCATTCTAAGTTTTTTTACACAATCTCAAACGAGCATTTAGCTTTGAAAAACCAACCAAACCTTTCTTATATATACATGGAGTTTATGGGTTGTTGATTTTTGTTTTACAAAACTCCTCATCTTTAATTTTACTCTTGAAGTGTTGAAATTGTTTTTGTAGGAATGTCATTTTTTCATATTACTACCAATTTTATACTACACACTAAATACTTAAATTGAACAACAAGCCAACTAATAAGCTTGATCTTGAATTAAGAGTTGAGAAATGAGTTTTCTAGACTATAACTTTTTTATGCTACAAAAAAAAAAAAAAAACATGCCTTTTTTTTGTCTAAAAGATGGTTAACTAAGTTTTACTTTTTAATAGTGATGCAAAACCCCATGTACATATCGTATTTAAGACATGATCCATTTTTTTCCGTTTAGGTGGCTCATTGACAAGAAGAACAAATTAGAGTTTAGGTTCCCATCCAGACAATTTTAATATTAAAAAGAAAAAAGATTATTATCCAAACTACAATGTATGTTTATTATCGACACTTTGTTTGTTTTATGGATTATCAAATTCATGATCAAAGTTATTGATCATGAATTTGATATTAGTGTAATCTTACTTATCAGCATCGAAGGGAAATATTACCTTAAGAGTATACTTACACAAAACGATGTCTTCCGTGTTATGAAAATAAAAAAGCATTATGATGGATTTTGCTTATTTAGCAGTACTTCCACAATTATATAGTAACTAAATTATTCCGATTTTGTTTTTGAATTTTTTTTTTTTTAAAACATTACTTTGAGTGTTAATATAGATGTCATAAATAAAGCTATGCAATTTTTAAAATGGGATAGTAAACTAATATGTCATTTACTAATATAAATACTTTGAATTCGCATAGCTAAATAATACTAAACTTATCCAGTACTTTGAGATTACTTACTTAAACCTTCAACAAACAATATTATTTCTTGTTACAAAAAGAAATTATTTCACTAAACTGTGACAATCTTAATAACAACCGAAAACTTAATCATGTTTTACACTACAAAACCATAAATATCTAAAAAGGTCTTGTGATGTAACCACGGATATCCTAGTTAACACTTTAGTTTTGCGTCAAAAGAACAATAACCCTTATTTCTCGAATTTCTATTACCGCTATTGTTATTATGTTTCTAATCATATTACAATGTGTGGTTAGGTGTCTTCAAAGTTTAAGCTATCTATACGTTGACGGTTGCGAGGTTTGGTTGGACTGCAATGCAGCTTTTCTCGCGATCCAAACTCCTTTCGAATGGCCTAAATACAAAGCTTTTCTTGACAAGATTCATCAAGTTCTCCAAGGTTTCTCACAGTTCACTTTTCATTTGTCATCTCCCATGGCTAATAGAGTGGCTCGTGAAATCGCAGGAAGTGTCACTCGAGAAGGGCGTCTCACTTCTTATCTATCTTTGGGCAGTCCAGCATGGCTACAGAACTTGGTGGCTCGGGAACGTTTGAATTAATGTTTTAGTTTTTAATTTGGTTCGGAACATTTTCTCATTGTATCTCATTGTTTTAATTACAATATTATAATATGATGATCAAAAAACCATATCACAATACTTGATGACCAAAAAAATATATATATATATATCATATCACAATACTTAAATACATATTTTATTATTTCCGTAATTTTTATTACCACTATTGTAATTTTTGTTTCTAATCATATCACAATACTTAAATACATATTTTATTTGCAAAATAAGAGCGAGTAAATCAATTGTGTATACGTATTAATCCTTTAAGAATTTGCATTGGGTGTAGCAATCATAATGATTAAGGACAAATGATAAAGTAGAGATAGTATACATTGCCATGCCTAAAGTTCATCTAATGCAAATGCAATCAAAAGAGTCCTACTAAGAAACAATACAAGATGCCACAAAGCATCCAAATTAACACTGCAATGTTTCGTATCTAACAATGTGCTTATTGCAAATTGCTTATAGATCTCAGCGCAAGCTATAAACCGAGATCCAGCGATACTCGGTTTAAACAAAAGGTCTCGGTAAAGAGGATAGCAAACGAAGAACCAGTACCTTTATTTTTGCAAATGATGAAAAAAAAAATGTGAAGACGTAACAATTTTAAAAAGCTCTCACTTCTTCAAGAGTACAGCACTGCACTGCGCCATGATCTTTGATGCTCTTGTGATCGAGTTTGTCATGTAAAAGTTCTCAACCGCGGGTTGGAACGGTGTTGTGCTCATTGTCTCCTTGCACTCAGGCTTCAATGAAGGCCCAAAAGCAGCTGGCTCTCGCTCATCTGTGTTGACGAGATTTGGTGCGACGCTCTTGATTCTTGATCGAACACCTTCAATTGAGTTGTATGGAAGTTTTACACCCGAGATCTCGGATAATGCTCTCACAATCTTCCAGTCATCTCTTGCATCACCAACGGTTGGAACAGCGGGAACAGTCTGTTGAGTAAATCCTTCTGTGTTTTCGTAGGTTCCTTCTTTCTCGGTGAAGGCTGATGCAGGGAGAATTACATTTGCACGGTAAACAGCTTTGTCTCCATGGTGGCCTTGGTAAACCACAAAGGCGTCTTTAGGAATCTTGTCAACATCTACATCGTCTGCTCCCATCAAGTAGACGAATTTTGCAGACTCAAGGGCTTTGGCGGACTGTTGAATGAGACCGAGATCAAGTGCAGCCGCTTGAGCAGCATACAGAAGGAGATAGTTGAGACCGTTCCAGTCTGATCGGACAACATTGTTGGCTTGTGCAATGGATTCAACAGAAGAGAGGATAGCATTTTTATCAGTTCTGTTAAAGAGCCCAGCACCAACAATGATTGCAGGGTTTTTGGCGTTCTTGAGAGCTGTACAGAATGGGTGCCGTCCCTCAGCAATTTCCTTTAGAGTATCAGGCCCAGTCCCGAGATGTTTGCAGTCGTAGTTAAACTCTGTAGGTGGACCAACGTATCCAACCTTGGCTTTCGATGCACGGACTGTCTTGCAGATCCTTGCATTCACCATAGCAGCTTCAACCCTAGGCTGGTAAAATAGAGAGAAAACAGGTGAATGTACTGTTAATAAACCTGCAGATGGTTGATATCTTAAAAGAGCAATATTTGCTTAGGAGAAACCAGATGCCTGAACATCAAGTATTAACCCGGATCAGGAATGTAAATCTTAACACAAAATTTTTTAGACACCTATGAAAATCTTAAGTTTTCATATGCACAGAGTCTATAGCCACACCACCAAACCAGGTTACACAGAATTTACTTTTCTGTGTCATTGATCCAAAACAAAAGTGTCTGTCTAAATCCAGTTCTCGTAACCTTGCAAAGGACAGGGTCAAAAGCTCACCTGAGTACCAATTAGAAGGAAGAGATCGGCGTTCTCAAGGCCACTGATGCTAGTGTTCATCAAATAACTGTACCTAAGATCAGCGTCAGCACCAACAGCTGTTCCTTCACACCAGACATTGTCTGAACCCATTCTATTTACAAAGTCCTTCAATACCATCATTGATTCTGCATCGGATAGCTGACCTGCTACTCCAACAATCTCATCTGGCTTCACCTGATGAATGACATCACCCACAACAGCCAAGGCATCACGCCAGCTCACTGCCTTAAATCGTCCATCAGAATCTCGGATCATAGGGTCGTTAAGCCTTTGTCTTTTCAGGCCGTCATAACAGAATCGGGTTTTGTCAGATATCCATTCTTCGTTAATTTCCTGAATAAGAACATTCACAAGTTCAACATCCAGCAAAATACTTAAATAGCAATTTTGAATAAAAGTATGACATACCTCATTAAGGCGTGGAATGATACGCATCACTTCTGGTCCTCTACTATCAACACGGATGTTGGACCCAACGGCATCACTAACATCAATGGTTTCTGTTGCTTTCAACTCCCAGTTTCTGGCTTTAAAGGCAAAGGGCTTTGAGGTCAAGGCTCCCACGGGACAGATGTCAATAACGTTTCCAGAGAGTTCACTGGTCATAAGCTTTTCAACATAAGTTCCAATTTCTTCTCCACTACCACGACCTAACATACCAAGATCCTCAACCCCAGCAACTTCTGAAGCAAATCGTACACACCTACAAAGACATTATAGAAACATAACCTAATCAATAGGATAGCATATGTATCACATTAACTAAAAAATCACACTTTACGCAAACTATCTTAGTAACCTTGTACACTGGATACACCGAGTCATAACAGTCTTCACAAGAGGACCGAGGTTTTTATCAACAACAGATCTTTTCATCTCAGTGAAACGGCCTCTGTCAGATCCAAAAGCCATAGACTGATCCTGAAGATCACATTCTCCTCCCTGGTCACATATAGGGCAATCCAGTGGATGATTCATCAACAAAAACTCCATCACTCCTTCCCTCGCCTTCTTTGCTATTGGTGTGTCAGTCTTAATCTTCATCCCTGTTAAAAAAAAACACTCTTTAGTAGTCTACCACTATACTACATTACAGAACACAAAACATTACCCAAGAATGATGAATCTGATGCAAATGGTATACTTACTAAGGGCAAAAACAAACCTAAACACCGAAGATAAACTAATAGAGCAAATCAGAGAAATGCCTATAGTTAACAAAACTCTCTGCTTTCGTAATCGTTTTCATCATCATCAAACTAAAACCCAACAAAACTGGAATAGAAATGAAGCTGAAACTGCAATCAACAGATAACAATAGCACAAAACCCCAATTTCTTCTACCAACCAACGATCAAATCAATCAATCACCATGGAAAATTTTCCTCGAATCAACTAACCGGGAAGCGCGGGCATGGCACACGACGCCACAGGCTTGGGAGATTTCTCGACCTCAACAAGACACATCCTGCAATTTCCAGCAATCGACAAACGAGAATGATAACAAAACCTCGGGATATCAACTCCGGCGACCTCACAAGCCTGAAGAACTGTGAATCCTTTAGGGACTTTGACCGCGTGACCATCAACAAAGACCTCGATCGCATCCTCAGGATTCGAGAAATGGACGCGCGCTCCGCCTATTGGGTTCCTCGGAGGGATAATCTGCGTCGGCGGCTCAGGCTCAGAGACGGCGGCGGATTCAGGAGATTGGAGCTCCGGTTTGGTGACGATGGTGCGGAGGAAGAAATTGGAGGATTGAGATTGAAGAAGACGAGAAGCTGGTCGAATGGTTCGAGAAGCTAAGATGCCTAAACCCATGGCGTTGTGGATCTGTATCGTCTTCTTCTTCTTCTTCTTCTTCGTCTAAGTGTGATATTTCTCGATCTTGTTGTGAGAACTCCTGAAGCATTTGTGAGAGACACAAGGAGACACGAATGAGTGAGTTTTGGGCTTTATGGGCTTTGATTTTGGATATTAAATATTGGGCTTAGATTAGACCAAGAGCTATGCTAATTGGATTTTTTATTTTTCTTTACTAACATCTTTCATTTAGTACTTTAAAAACAAGTTTACTTAAGAGAATGATTACAAACATAAATAGGTAATCAACAATAACAGAAAAATGATTTTTTTAAAAACGAGAGTCAAATTTTCACATATGCTTTTTTCAAAACAAAAAAAAACCTTATATTGTAAGATATTTAAATCCGTTACTTTTAATTTCCGTACTTAAAACCAAGTTGATGCGATATTTATATTTGATTATTATTAATTATACGTTTTTGTCGCATGTAAAACAAATTTCAACGACAAACTTTTATTTACTCTGATTATGCATTTTCACTTTATTATTTTATTAATTAATGAAAATACAAAGTTAAATACGCTAATCGTACTAGATGTTTTAAGGATAGTTCAATATATGTTCAAGGATCGCATCCTCAAACATGTAGTGCGTTAATTTCGCTACACTGTAAACTTACCTTAACCAGAGCATATGCATCATTGAGCTATATGTATTATTTTGAAAAGACTATCACCTAGACTATAAGAGTAGTTACGTAAAAAACAACTATTTTTTTTTCTTTTATGTATGCCATTTTAACTGGGCGTTGTTTATGTTTTAAGGTTGCCTTCATAGCTATAAAATTATTTAATCTTTAATTTTAGCTGAATTCTATGAATTTTTGTATTAGATCTGTGAGGTTCATACAAAGTTACAAACCTCACAAAATGTTTAATATTTTATATATATATATGTTGTTATCAACATGTTTTCGCTTCTAATTTTATACAAACAACACATTGGAACCTCTAATAAAATATTTCATTCATAATTGCATCACAGCCGTTTACTTGATACATAAGTTGTAAACCTCTAATCAACCATTAGCCCTTGAAAAAAAAAATTCAGATAAAGACAACTTATAAAAATAGTTATATAAATGATAACTTATTTTAAGCATCTCAACGTCGTCTATTTAAATCAAAGTAGAAAAAAGGATTAACAATACCAATTGCTACATCGATTAAGGTTAACGTGTAAGTATTAGATTATTTTCCTCATTTGTTTAAGTTTACGTGTAAGTATCATTATCAATGATATTATTCTTAATCTAAGCTTTGAATTGACAACCCAATAACAAAAAAAAAAAAAAATTACATTAGTTTGTAGTATATATTATATCTCTTATAGTACATTACAGGCAGACATGATGAGAATAATTTAATTGGATAGTTCTATTCAGAACAGTGACAATTACAATGGAAGATATATCATATTTTGGTTCACTCTTAGAGGTGAATCTTTTTATTCACTTGTCTTTTATTTAACCAAAACTATGCCAAATGTACCAAGTGATATTAATTTTTTTTTTTAAATATATGAAATCAAAATCAAAATTAACAAATCAAATTAGAAACAAAATAAAAGTTGTCTATATGTTTAACGTAGCCAACGTCTCCCATCTTTTTTATTTATACTATTTTACAAATATTTAGATTAAAAAAATTGTAGTTACGGATGATAATACTTTTTATTGTAAAATCTAAATCTTACTTATTTTATTATAAACCCAAATCGATAGTTAATTTTTTTTTAATAAACCCACAACAATATATAATTTCATTTTTATTATGAAATATAAACCCTAATCTTTATTTATAAATCCAAACTAATAGATAATTTTGTTTTTAAAATAAATCTATAAACCCTAATCCTCATTTATAAACTATAACTTTCGTTTATTTGTAGTCTAACCTCAAACTAATATTTAATTTTTCTAATTAAAAATATACATATTTTGTTTCCTTAATTTGTTATAATTTCTCATTAAATTTTTGATTTATTTTTAGATATAATATTGTGTGGCATGTTTTCATTAGCTAACTTAATAGGATCGGAGGAGAACAAAGAGTTATGTGGATTAAATACAGATTAAGCAGATCATCTAGATAAGTACATATTATACAGTTTAAATTATTATAGGGTAACTCACATAAATACTAATAGTTTTTTCTCCCGAAATATCATTATTATTTATATTTTCCAAAAATACCATTAAATTATTATTTTTCAAAATATCACAAAACTAAAACTAAATTGTTAATATTCAAAACTAAAGCATACATGATAAATCCTAAACTAGAATCCCTGCCTTCTAAGAACTATACTTTAAATCTCAAAAATATTCAACCCAACCAAAAAAGAAAACTTCTATACCATTAAAAATCATTTTTTTATGATTGTGGTAATTTCAAATAAAAATAACTTTTGTGCTATTTTGGAAGAGAAAAAAAAAACTTAAAATATTGCATTTCAAGGAATTCTCTTAATTCTTTGTTAGAATAGAAAAAATGATTCTAAATAGTATAAATCACGAGATATAGTAACATCAAGGTACATAAAAAATTATATAATAATATACATATCAAAATAACTTAAATTTAAAATTATTTTATGTTTTTCTAATACGCAAATTTTATAATTAAGAGTCTACATGTTTTTGAGAACCATTATAACAATATTATTATTTATTTTTGTATCATTGTGTAGATTTTAAATTAATATATTAAGATTTTGACCTCAAAATGTGTCCATAATATAAAATAATAATATTATATTTGCCGAAAAAAATAGCATATACTTTTTTTGTTATACATTTTTTAAAAAACAAAACAGAGAGTCTTCTTAAGTAAAAAATAAACAAAAATAACTAAAATACAAAACTAATTGCAAAACTTATGTCTAACCGAAAACTTTTATGGTGTTTAAACTCTTTATTAAGTTCGATGAGACCTTGGTATTTAAAAATAACATTGACATCACCAAAACCAATGAGTTTACATATAGACAGTTTCGGGTGAAAGTATTTAATCCTAACATTGACATCTCATACAACCTGATAGTAAATGAGTATTCAAAATCCCACAAAAGCATCAACCCAAGAAAGTCTTTAGTAGTTACATGGATTACACAGTACGCACTATGATTTTTCTTTCACGAAAACAAGAAGGTATATAGTCTAAAATCAACTCATTAGGGATATGAACCGGTAATGCACCAGAGGATTCTGGAACTGGCGGTTTAGGTAATAGCGGTTCATGTACTTATGATTTAAGAGTGGGGACAGTGGATTTAAGGATTTTTTGAAATTCTTTAGCTTTGGAGAAAGTTTAAACGGTATGGGTATACTGCCTCTATGACTCATGGTTTGGATAGAGAAGAAAATTAGAAAAATAAATTTTTGTTTTATGCAAATAAAATAATATAAAAAGAACTACCATTAGAAATACCACACATATGCATGTTTCATAATGAGGCGTCCAATAAACCATCGGCGGACCACAGATCACATATTTCTTCTAGGCTTCTAACATTGTACCTGTTTTATATAAGAAATTTAATCTTATAAGATCAAGAATTTTCTTAAACAATAATAAGAATTAAGATCACGATGAAACAATCTTTAGCACATTTTTGCCAAAGTCAATATATGTAGTTGCAAATTAGATGTTTTCTGTTGTCGATATATTTGTTTAAAATGGCCTACCTCTTCATATTCACATATTTTGTTTCTTCTCTTTTCTTTTATACAAAGCAAACCAATATGAAATTTAAAACTAAAATAAAAAATCTCAAAATTGATGGTAAATTTCGAATTTACCTCAAATAGAATAAATACGTTAAACAACCAGCAAATGAAATAAATGTTTATAAGTTATCAAATTTACAAAAGAATTATTATAAAATAATACTCCCCCATGTAGCCCGTGAGAGTGTTCTAGAGTAAGTCCACTTTAAACTTTATTAATGATTTCACAAAATTAGTTTATAATTTTATATCGGATTTTATTATTTTCTGAATAACTCCAGGTGGAATATTATTCTTAGAACAAGATTTAGATTAGACATATTATTATTATTATTATTTAAAAAAAAAACAATGATAATGTAGTCGACATGTTCTGTTGTCCTATAAAAAATATGATTCTTCTAGACAAAACAAAACCTTACGTTATACACTCAAACTCATTAGAGACCAAAACAGAGAAACAAAAACGCATTTTCTCAACAAATCAACATCACACACGAGAAAGAAGAGACACAGCTCTCGTGATCATCATCAAACTACACAAGAAATGAGAATCAGATCCAAGTTTTCGATTTCAGATTCTTGATTTTGTTTTCTTGATGGGTTTGGATTGGATTCTTGAAAAGATGATGGGGAGTTTTAGGCGAAGGCAAGAGATAATAGATCATGAGGAAGAAGAAGAAGAAGAAGAGGAAGAAAAATCAAACGAAGAGATAGGATCATCAAGAAGAGGTAAACTAAGTTTAGCCGAGACGTTTCGGTGGCTTGATTCATCGGAACATCGGAAGATTGAAACTGATGGTCATAATGATTATAAATACATCATTCATCCCAAAACTAGGTAACACAATCTCTTCATCTCTCTCTCTCTCTCTCTCTCTCTCTCTCTCTCTCTCTCTCTCTCTCTCTCTCTCTCTCTCTCTCTCTCTCTCTTGCTCACTTTAAGAGTTCCTTTTTTATTGGGAGACTAAAACGTTAAACAACAAAAAACAATATTCGTAAATTCTTGAAAATTATCTTAACTTATTCTTTATTATCTAGATTAAATTTTTTTGTGATTATAGTTATAGCCAATCAAGAAGTTGTATAGAAAATATGGGCAGAAATCTTTTACTATCAATTTCTTTATATTATATTGCTTTTTAAAATTATTTTTAATCATTTTTTTATCGACGAAAATTTATTTACTGATTTGTGTTAACTGTTTGATTTAATAGTTTCGGAAAAAAACCTGCATCATATAGTGCGAAATGCTTTAATTGTAACAAAATTCTACTTTTTCTTTATGAGTTAAATCAATAAATTTTTAATTTTATACTATTAGATAAAATTTTATATAAATATAAAATCTTATTTACAGTATACCTTCAAAATATTTATATGTTGTTTTGACACTTAATATTACAGTTGTCTCTGTTTATTTTAAAACTATTATAAAGATTGATGGATTTGAGAACATTAAAGGAAAGTTAAATCAAATCTATAGATGCTAATTAGGTGATTTTGTTGTCGATATGCTGCTTTAATCACCTCCTCATCATATTCTTCTCTTTTTTTATTCTTTTTTGTTTTTCACCCTCAAGTAATATCATTTGTTTTTTATACACCAATTGAAAATATATATATTTTTTAAACTAAAATAGATTCCGACCAAAAAAAAAAAAAGGAGAAAATTTTAGATCTAAAATAGATTTTTCTTAAAATAGTAATCCTACATTAAACAACTTGATCCTTAGGAAAATGTTGTCAACTCCAACAAATGTTTATGATTTGTCTTTTTTTTCCATTTTTTGTTGTTATTAAGGCTGAGGAAAAGGTTATATTAGTAATTTTGTGTTGTGTGTCAGAATCATCGAAGATCAGATTATTAATTAGTTGTCTAGTTCCACTAAAGCTGCCGTAACCAGAGGCCACACGTGGAGATCTCATCCACCTGTTCTTTTCTGTGCATAAATCACAAAAAAAAACTATAAAGAATAAACAAAATTGTCAAAAAGTGTGTATAAACTACATCGATCTTAAAGTTCTTAACAAAATTCAAACATTTTAAACGTTGTTACTTGCATTTAACTATTACCAATTTGATAGATCAAAGTATAAGCCATAGTATAAGACTATAAGCCATAATTATCTTTACATTTTCAAGAATCTTTGATTAGACTTGAACTAATGAAAAGTGGTGAAAAACTTGGTAGGTGGTACAAGGCATGGGAAATGTTTATATTGCTTTGGGCAATATACTCATCTTTGTTCACTCCCATGGAGTTTGGTTTCTTCCGTGGTCTCCCTGAGAGACTCTTTGTTCTTGACATTGTTGGTCAGATTGCTTTCTTGGTCGATATTGTTCTTCAGTTTTTTGTCGCCTACCGCGATATCCAAACCTATCGAACTGTCTACAAACCATCTCGTATTGCTCTCCGGTCAGTTCTATATACATTATAATATAGACCCTAACAAGCATGTAACCATGTCTACTTTATATAGTTACTAATGTATGATATATGTCTTTACGCATCATGATTCTTAGGTACTTAAAATCACATTTTCTTATGGATTTCATTAGTTGCTTCCCTTGGGATCTTATCTACAAGGTAATTTTAACCTTTACTTGTTAGCATTACTTAGATCTTCTAGAAAAGTCAAATTGTATTTGTAACATTTCTTTTATATGACTACACTAACCTTTTATTGTAGGCATCAGGGAGACACGAGTTAGTGAGGTACATGTTATGGATAAGGCTGTTTCGGGTGCGTAGAGTGGTTGAGTTTTTCCAAAGGCTTGAGAAAGACACAAGAATCAACTATCTCTTCACTAGAATCTTAAAGCTCTTATTTGTTGAAGTTTACTGTACTCACACAGCTGCTTGCATCTTCTATTACTTGGCTACTACTCTTCCTCCGGAAAACGAAGGTTACACTTGGATCGGTAGCCTAAAGCTAGGAGACTATAGCTACGAAAATTTCCGAGAAATCGATCTTTGGAAACGTTATACAACAGCTCTATACTTCGCCATTGTCACTATGGCTACTGTCGGTAAAAAACCAATATGAATTTTACTGATCATTTGATTAGTTATTACAAAGATATTGATGTTTGTTTGTTTTTACTTCAGGTTATGGAGACATACACGCGGTGAATCTGCGGGAAATGATATTTGTGATGATATATGTTTCATTTGATATGGTTCTTGGTGCGTACCTTATTGGTAATATCACTGCCTTGATAGTGAAAGGATCAAATACAGAGAGATTTAGAGATAAGATGAATGATCTCATAAGTTTCATGAACCGTAAAAAACTCACTAGAGATCTTCGTAGCCAAATAACTGGTCACGTGAGATTGCAGTACGACAGTCACTATACTGACACTGTCTTGCTTCAGGACATTCCAGCCGCTATACGCGCCAAGGTACTCCAAGCAAGTTTATATGTACTTTTAGCCCGCATAACCCGCATAACCCGCATAGTATTTTAACTAGTTGTTTGATGGATTAGTCTGCTTTCCCTAATAATACACTAGTTGAGCTACTAGATCTGGCTTCTCATTGTAGATTAAGGGCTGCGATTTCGGGTCGGGTCGGATAATTCATTATCCGTAGTTTGAAATTTGAGAAATGTTACTCGAAACAAACGAATTACATAACAGTTCGGGTATCGGCTTTTTTGGTTAGTTTTTTTTCGCTTACCAAAAGAACCGAATATTTTAGATTTTTGGTTAGTTTAGTTCAATCGGGTCAATTATCTCAGTTAATTATGATAAATTTGGTTTAATTTTGGGTGATTTCGAATATTAAGGGTAATTCGGTTATTTCTGATATGTTAGTTCGGTTAATTTTGGATAATTCGGTTAAATTCGGGTAACCAATCGTTTTGGTCGAACCGAACTGTTCCAAACCAGTAACCGACTGCATATCATAATTCCTTCTGATCGGTTATCTTTCTTAACCGAAATCGAACCGAAAACCGAAAATCTAGGTAGGACTAGTAGAGTTGTTTTGTATGATTGTGGAAAAAGCATCACTAATAACTTTTTCTTTTTTGCAGATTGCGCAAAGATTGTACCTGCCTTACATAAAAAAAGTCCCTCTCTTCAAAGGCTGCTCCACAGAGTTTATCAATCAGATAGTAATAAGGCTCCATGAAGAGTATTTTCTTCCAGGAGAAGTAATAACAGAGCAAGGAAACGTCGTGGATCATTTGTATTTCGTCTGTGAAGGCTTACTGGTATGTAAAATGTTATCGAGTTTGTTGTTACTATCATCATTGAGTATTTTTGTATGTCTCAGTCTCACTTTGTTGTTCTTATAGGAAGCTCTTGTTACAAGAAGAGATGGATCAGAAGAGAGTGTGACTTTTCTTGGTCCTCACGCTTCTTTTGGAGATATCTCCATCATTTGCAACATCTCTCAACCTTTTACAGTTAGGGTTTGCGAGCTATGTCATCTTTTACGCCTTGACAAACAGTCTTTCTCGAACATCCTCGAGATTTATTTTCACGATGGACGCAAAATCTTGAACAATCTTATGGAGGTAGGTACTCTTTTCTAATCTCTCTTACTTAGGGTTTGAGGAATCTTGCAACTCAATCTTGGTTTTGGACAGGAGAATGATTCGAACGAGAGGGTAAAGAAGCTAGAATCTGACATTGTGATTCACATTGGGAAACAAGAAGCAGAACTTGCATTGAAAATGAACAGTGCAGCTTTCCAAGGAGATTTTTACCAGCTTAAGAGCTTGATACGATCTGGAGCTGATCCAAACAAAACAGATTACGATGGAAGATCACCACTTGTACGTTGTTTCGCTTATCGTCGATCTTGCTTCGATGCTACTAAAGATTCTTTCTTTAACATGTAGTTACCTTCTTCATGTATGCAGCATCTTGCAGCATGTAGAGGCTATGAAGACATAACTTCATTTCTTATTCAAGAAGGTGTTGATATCAATCAAAAAGGTAAAAAATTGATATTGTATCTATTGGTAAAGATTACATTGTCTTATGTTTACGCTTTTGGTAACATATATTTGCAGATAAGTTTGGGAACACGCCATTGTTCGAGGCTGTGAAAGCAGGGCAAGAAGGAGTGATTCGTTTGCTTGTGAAAGAAGGAGCCTCTTTTGATTTAGAAGATTCAGGAAACTTCCTTTGCGCGACAGTTGTTAAAGGCGACTCTGATTTCCTCAAGAGACTGCTCTTAAGTGGTTTGGATCCAAACACTGAAGATTACGATCATAGAACCCCGCTTCATGTCGCTGCTTCGGAAGGGTTATACCTAATGGCTAAGATGCTAGTTGAAGCTGGAGCAAGTGTTGTCTCTAAAGACCGGTAAAAACTCATACAAAATGAATCATCAAAATCATTTAAAAATTTAAACTTACTATATAGTAATTCATACATCTAATCTTTAAAAGGTGGGGTAATACTCCGATTGATGAAGCCCGAATGTGCGGAAACAAGAAACTAATTAAGTTACTCGAAGATGCGAATACCGCGCAGCCAAGCTCTCATGAACAACAACGTATTCAAATTTAACCACTTTTCTTTTTACACTATACAACTCAAAAGATGAATCTTGAAGTCATTTTTATGTTTTGGAATTAAACAGAGGAGAGACTTGAGAGAAGGAAATGCACGGTGTTTCCATTCCACCCGCGCGAGGCGAAAGAAGAGCGTAAAAGAAAGCACGGAGTCATGGTTTGGATCCCGAGCGATCTCCAAAAACTTATACTAACCGCTGCACAAGAGCTCGGGCTATCCGATGAAGCCTCCTTTGTAATACTATCAGAAGACCAAGGTCGTGTTACTGACATTGATATGATCAGTAATGGGCAGAAACTGTATATGATCAGTGATACTACTGATCAAACAGAATGATCAAGTCTTCCAATTTTTTCGATCGTTACTACATAAGAGTCATTTGAGGTTTCTTTGTTCTTATATTAGCCATTACAAAAGGAGAACTCTATTTCTTATTAAGCCATTGATTACAAGAAAATAAATATATACTACTAGTACACAAACCAATCACATTATATGGTTACAAACACAATACTTAGAATTACATCAAGAACTGAGAGATTATTATTTATATAATTATATATCAGAGAGTAATTAACAGAGTTTAATACACTGAAGTTGTCTGAAGTTTTTCTGAGCTTCAAGATTCCCATTATCGACGACTTCTTTACTTGTTTCACTAGAATCTGATCTAAAGATTTGAAAAAGAACGTCCATGACACATCCAAGAAGTGGAATATGTGAACAGAAATTAGATTTCATAGAGAATTTATATAAATAAAAGATCTTTGAAATATTTTGAGATTATGAGATGAACATGTAAAGAGAAGATAAGTGAGTTTATATAGTAATGGGAAAAGACTTGATCACCAAGTCTGAGTAGTCCCCAAGATTCCAATGTTTGTTTCTTTCAAGGTTTTGTTCTGTTTTACGAATTGGAAAAATTTGAAACCTAATCTGTCGTTTATGAAGAATATTATTAACTGGTCACCTTTTACATTTGGTTTTATTCTGATGACTGATGAGAACCAATGAGAGGTATCAAAAAACCGATTTGATGACTGATGACTGGTTTGGCTATGGTATTATTTGAAGTAGGCTTACGCGTTAAAAGCCCATTGGGTGCCAAATTACAGAAAACAAATATTTCTTATATTATGAAAATAATGAATTTTGTATAAATAAATTAAAATAAAATTAATCAACTTCAAATAATATGTTCGGATTCGGATCGAGTTTTTGGATTGCTTTTTTGGGTTTAGTTATTTTGCCCAGGCCTAGCTGTAACGTCAACAAGTTTGAGCTTTCTCTTGAAGAATTTAATATGTTCAAAAAAAATTCATTCTAATTGAATTTAACTCATTTTAACAAATAGCTCAACTTTAAATCAACTATTCAATTTCAAGTTTAAATAGTTTTACGAGCAAATTAGCTTAAATTTTTTTTAGTATGATTGGTCCGCTCGCTTTTTTCTTATAAATCGGTTAAAACTTTATCTTCAAAATATCCTAAATAAAACATTACAATTTTATCTTGGGATATTTGAATCCACTTAAGAATCAACAGAGTTAATATTTACTAATCAATTTTATCTATTTTGAATTCCTCTATATTCTAAAAACATCAAAATGGTTTCTTGAGATACTTAAACTCCATTAAAGAATCAACACAACCACTCATAAGTTTCATATAGAGTTCATCATCTTCAACAACTCTGTCGCTTTCTCCTTAGTCTCTTCTCCATATCCAACTTGTAAAACCAATAATACTTTCTGAAACGCACCCAAACGCACTATTTCTTCAACCGCAAACGCGTTTCCTGTTTTACACAGCTTCAAAATCATTGACACTGAACTCCTAGTCGCTAATTCTGAAACCTTTGCAATCTTCTTCACTAAAAGCGGCATCACCAACGCGTGTTTCCTCACCTCTTCTCTTCCCTTTTCAGTTTCGCAAATCGCATCAAGAACCGCTAACGCATTTTCGCAAACGCTATTCTCCGCGTCAACTACCATCTCGACCGTCATATTCACCAAACCAATTTCGAGAAACTCCAACGCGATCGCGGGATTTTGCAATACCATTTGATAAATCGCTATCAACGACGATTTTGTCGCGTTACGTGAAACCGAATCGCGAATTAACTTCACTAACGCTTCCGCAACTCTGTTCTCAACCGCCAACGCATAAATTCGCGTTTCGCTTAACATGAGTATTTCCTTTATAACAAAGGCAGCGTTTTCACGAACTAAGTCGTCCTTGCTCTTCAACAAACCCGCGACGCAGCAAAACGACGTCGCGGAGGCGATTTTCGTTACACCCTCTAACCCAATCGGAGTCATCCACGTCAGCAGATATAAAATCTCCGTTAACATAAACGTTAACTTCTCATCTCCCGAGAACTTCTCGAAACATTCACAAAGAACTAATCCGACGCCGTTTTCGTTAACACACTTACGATTTTTCTCATTCTCGTCCCCAAGTTTCTTAATCTTCCCAATAACCTCCCAACACTTCTCGTAATCCCCACGCCACGTCGCAGACGATAACTTTCTACAGATCTCGTACACCTCACGTGGCATTAAAGGAACACGTGGCGTAGGGATACGTTGAACCAACGAAGATCCTTCCTCCACGCACCAACTTTGAATCATCTTACGAATCGTGTGGTTAGGTGTTTGGTCGAACGTTGTTAAGACCGTGTTAGTGACCGGACATGTTTTGTTGCCCGAACTGATCCATGTCTCGATGCTTTCTCTGTCGTAAGTTATCCCTGTTGAGATTATTACCGGATCTTTCATTAGGTCTATCGAGATAGGACATTGAAACTCCGGTGGGATTGTTATCTCCTTCTCCGTCTCAGATTCTGACCATGTCGTCATTGTTACCGGAGTTATCTTCTTCTCGCTAGGTACACGTTGTCTCGTTCTCCATAAGAAACCCATCTTTTATTTTATTTTCTTGACGTCAAGTAGTATTGACTTGGGGTTCAAGATTTTGGAGTTAGGATGAGATTTATATATGTAACGCTTTTATCTTATTTTTACTAAGTCAAGAGTATTTGTTTGGTCAAAATTAGGGGGAAGAGGGAGAATGAGGAAGATGATCAGGTCTATAGTTTGCTAGTTGTTGAGTTTGGTCTTGGAAATGGAAACTTTTGACCATTGAATTTTTCAAGGAATAGGAACAATCGAGTTGATTTTTGTAGTTAATTATTGTGGACTTAATCTCTTTTTTCTTGTCAATGTTTCAATGAATATGTCATTCTCATGCAGTGCCGGCTCTAAGCATGTGGTTAGGGTGCAAATGCACAGGATCCATTGAGAGACTTTTCTAAGAAAATGAGATTGAATGAATAAAATGTCGAACCAATCGAATGAAATAAGTATCGAACCAAACTAGAGACAATAAGGGTTTAGTTGTTTTTTAGGATCTTGTATTTTATGTAAGTTGAGATTGGAATTAAGAGAGACGAAGAAGCGATTAATCAGTAAACAAAAGCAAGTGTAAAAAGTTTTAAGAAACTAAGCAATAAAGCAGAAAAGGGTTTAAGAAAATATTAAATAGATCCATAGGTGTTAAAAGCCAAAACATGTTACCAAATCTTGACTAAATCATTTGGTTAAATTTCTTTATATGGTTGAGACTTGAGAGTGTTAAAGTGTGTTTTGAATGATACCAAACCAGTGCTCCAAGATTTCTACCTATCACTTTTATTTGGTTTAGAAGATTTAGTCTTCCAAGTATATGATTTTTTGAAGGAAAAAAAAAGTCTTTAAAAAGCTTAAATTGTGTATATTGAAATTTTTAACTTTTAAAATGTCGTTTAAATGTTTGAGTTTTCGTTGAATGATTGAATGACATCGTCAAAATCCCTTATGCCATAAATTCCTTAGTATATAGCACATACATATGCGTACTGTATGTAGTAATTGTGTCCAATAATTCTGTATAATGTCTTTGTAACAACTCTTTATTAAACATAAGTTAATTATTTAATTTTGAAGTCAACAAAATCTTAGACACTAAAATGTATCTAGAAAGTTGAAAATTTAAAGATTCACAATTTGAAAGTTGAATTTTTCTAGAACTTTCTTCCGATTTTAAACATATATTTTTCTAACAATTAATTACAACAATCACTAAATTTGAATTATTTTTTCTGTATAGAATTTTTCTTCGAATACATAATTATTTTTCTAGATAAATTTATTAGAGTAACTTTTAAATAAATTATTATTTATTGAGATTAAATTTTTCTGTTTATAATAATTTTTTTTCTTTTTTCCATCTAGTTCAATTTAAAAAAAAATCCGATTGTGTGCTACTACACGATTAACCAAACCGGTTTAGTTCGGTTAAGGATCTAAGTTGACTCATCATCATCTTCCAGGTTTTTAGATTCCTCCTCTCTCTCCTCTCTTCTCTCTCGCAATCACCATCGTCGACGACGCTTTGACCTCGCTCGCAATCTCTTCCTCAAGTGAATCGCTCATAATTTAGGGTTTCGAGATTGCTCTCCCGCAACAACTTGGTAAAATTCTCCGATCATCCCTTCGTAATTTCGCGATTTTAGAGCTTCATCTACAGAACAATCTTATCGATTAGGTTATTGGATTTGTTTGTTGAATTAGTGTTTCAATCTCTAAAGCTTTTGGCTTTTTGAAGCTTCTTCAAGCATCTTGATTCGTGTAGATGTGTCATTGTCTTCGAATTTATCACATTTGGTTTCTGAAATCAGAATCAATTGATCATTATGCTCTCTTTTGGTTAATCATCTGATTTGATTTGTGGCTTTGCTTCATTTGGCAGTACCTATATTATACATAAGAGCCATACTCTGTACAATGGCGGACAATACTTCACCTGAAGCTTCTTCCTCTCAGCCACCTCTGGTTAGTTTACTTAACTGGTTACTTTTTTTTGTTGGACTTCAATGGTTAGTATAGCTAAAAATTTGTTGATTTTGTGGAAGTTTCTGGAGGTTTTTTGTGAAGTTTCTGGTAAGGAATACCGATTCACGACTGGGACGAAGGCGAAGTTTGCTGTATCTGTTATTAACAGGAAACTTGGTTTGGTAAAGTCACGAGTAGTTTTCATCGAAGCGGTGAAGGAAGGTGAAGAGCCTATCAGTTTTGGGGATGATGCTTCTCTTGTCAGTTATGGACATGGCTGGAAGTTGAAGGCAGTGGTTGATGCTGATCTTCCTGGTAATTTATTACTTCTTTGTCAGTTTCAGCATTTGGATTCGAGGTTTCAGTGTTCTGGTTTTGCCTGACTAAAATTAGTAAGATTGTTTGTGCTCGAATTTATATTCAAGTCTTAGTTACAGAATTGTGATTGGTGGGCATATGAGAGCTCTAGTTTAGTGATGGAGTTATAGATGGATTTGTAGATGGTTGTCATAGTGACAATAGGCACACGATTGAATGTTATGTCAAAACACACAGATTCTTAGGATTATTTTACCCTTTTTTTTCCTGTCATATGTATGGAGAAGCACTTTGCTCTTGGTTTTGCAGGGTGTGTATATGTTGTGATGCGTTGAAACCAATGGTAATGGTTACATAAGCTGCATATGCTTTGAAACCAATGAAAATGGTTACATAAGCTGCATATGGACTTCGTTATCTAAGTTGCATATGGACTTCTTCACTTTGTTTTGTTTCTTTTGATGCAGGAACTGAGAGAAACAATCTACCACAGCCCTTTCCTTCTGTGACATCAATGGTAATTAACTAAAATTTGTTAGTAAAGTTCACAGCAAGATTGTTTTACAAATTTCTTAATACCTTATACCATAGTGGTTGCCCTTAGTTTCTAACTTCTACTGGGAATAATACTATCCAGTTCATAGCTTAAGTAGAGTACAGAGAGAGAGTACCATATTTGATAGTAAATTGACAATAAACTTCTTTCACTTAGAATCTGTCTGGTCTCAACTTTGCTCAGCTCGCTTTCTTACTTGCGATCCTGTGACTGCTGGTTTCCTATCCATTTGCTTGCTGTTATGTGATTCCCTGTTAGCCATTGGATTGTGGAAAAAATGCTTCACTGTTTTTGCGTTTTGCTTTTGCAGGGTTCTAAAGATCCTCCAACGTACACAAAGTATACAAAACCAGAAATTGGAGAACAAAGTCTAAAATACATTGGGAGAATATTTTTTGCATTTGTTTTGATGTTTATTCTTGGTGGCATCTTCACAGTGGCACTTGAGAACCTTCCTAGACTGATATTGCTCTTTCAAAACTCGTCGTCCATGTAAAAGAATTGACACTGCCCAAAAACTCCTGAAACTGTCATTCTTTTCTATCTATACTAAGCTTATTTATAAACGTATTTTGAGGTTATTTTACATTATTTTGTACTATACTCTTAACACATCTACTAAATGTTTTACTCATTTTAATTCATAAGTTGAAATTAAGCTTGGGAGTTCTGCGAATTCGATTCGGATTTTTTGGATTTAGGGGGTGTATTCAAAGTGAAATTTCAAGTGATTTGTAAAAAGTTTACAAATCCACTGTTATTCAAACATGAATTTTAAAAAGTCTCATGAAATCCACTGTTATTCAACTAATGATTTAAAAATCCACCTTAAAATCAACTGTTATTGAAAACAATTTGTGGATTTGACTTTTAATGATTTTGAAGGATTTCAGAGGATTTGGGAGGATTTCATTAGTTAAAAATACAGAAATCCAAATTCCATGGTTTTTGGTGAGATTTGAAAGGATTTTACAAAAGTCATATGAACTTCCCTAAAATCATCAAAATCATTTAAAAACCCAATAAAACTCAAATCTCTTAAAATTCCATTTTGAATACACCCCTAGATAATTCGAGAAAGGAAGTTCGTTATCCTTTCGGGGTTTTATAACTATTCAGTTTGGGTTCGATTCATTTATGAATTGGATTCGGATCAATTTTTCAGAGAAAAAAAAAATCATGTTCAAATTTTTAATTTTTTTTTTTTGGTTATTTTTATAAAAATTAGTTAAATTTTGCATAAATACTTTGAACAAATTCCTTTTTATTCTAACATAGTACATTAGTTTGGTCATTGTGTATCCCTATATATATGTCATTCGAGCTTTATTTAAATCAGTATAGTTTCATAGTGCATTAGATTAAATTTTAAGACATTTTTCTCATTTATATATATATATATATAGACGTAATTTCTTAACGAGGAAATATTAAAGGGTAATAATACAAGAATTAATCATGAATATGCCATTTTTTTGGACCAAATTTTTGATTTTGCCATTTTTGGTAAAATCTTATGGATTTGCCATTTTTCAGGTTAGAAAAATGTGATTAAACACGCGTTTTACTCGTTATGTTTGGATTTAGTCAATTCTAATTGTCTTTAGGGTTTAGTATTTACTATAAAGTACGTTTTTAGCACAAAAAATCAAAAAATAAACACTTTTAAAAGTTCAAAAATGACAATTCTATAAGATTTTAACAAAAATGGCACACTCGTAAAGTTTGCCCTAGAAAATGGCAAAATCCGTAAGAACCCCATAATACAATGGTCTTGTACTACTTTCACCATGTATGATAGATTGTGCTTGGAGATAGAACCAAAAGGTGAGAGTTAGTTCTAAGTCCTGGAAATCCATAATTCCTCGTCATGTCAACAACTTAAAAGGAACCTTGGATCAATGTGACTACTCTTAAAAATCATTCCTCCTAATATATAAAAAAGTTAACGAAAATGTATGATTGTGAATTCAACTAGCCGTTGGTAAAAAACTAAAAATATACTATGACTCCTAGATCTAGGCTTCATCTTGTGCTGAAAGTTTCTTCCAAATTTTTTTCAATACTTTTTTGATATGTATAGAACAAAAAAATATGAGTTACTAACTTGTATCCCCTTTTTAATATAAAAGGGAAGTACATTATAAACATAAACCTCACAAATGGTATGTAACTATTACATTCAAATGTCACTACAAATATAGGTTTTAAAGAATGAAATAATAATAATCATCAAAGATAAAAATGTGAAATACTAATTTATTTAATTTAATTAAATTATAAAAACGAAAATACATTATTATTATTATTATTTCAAATCAATGACCAATCAAAATAAAGATAGAAGATTTGATATCTAACTTATCATATTAATTTTTTTTATTAATTATTATACTTCACCTTTCATCTTTATATGATTATATTTTTGTAAAACAAATAAATCATCATCTCATTCATATACTAATAAAAATGTAGATATTTTTTTCCTGCATATGCCATGATTTGAATTTTTGAAAACGAATATAAATTGTTCTATTTATGAAAATTAAGATACTTATAACATAATAGAATTACTATAAGTAACATAACATATCGAAACTTTGGTTAACATATAAAATATATAAATTGTGTAAATTAAAATAAAATATAACCGGTGCTATAGCACGAGTACTTATCTAGTATATTATTATATTATGATCAAGTAGATTAGTGCATATGTCGTTATATATATGTATGATCACGTTCTACTCTAATACGGAATATTGTCGACATCTCTATGAATATGAATATGATATTACTCCAAATTGGTATTTTGCTCGTTTATTTAATCTACGGACAAACTTACAAAGATAAAAACTGAATTTTAAAAAGAAAAAATAGAAAGAGGCAAGGAAGAAATAACAAAAGCTGCCAAGAACATTTCAAATGAAAATAAGAAAAAGCCTCTATAGTGAGCTAGTGTGACTCGAGGACATTTATACATGAGCATGATTAATCATATGGTAGAGATAGTCTTGGTTGTTGAAAACACAAGTCCAACATGTGCTGTTTACGTTCCCAAAGCTTGGCTCCTTTGGCATCGTCAATGGTCTGCTCGATCTATACCCAAAATATTTTATTTCATAGAAAAAAATTGAACTATATGATTAAATAGTTTGATCATTACCCAAGACCATTGTTTGGTAATGTAGTGAGAGTACTAGCTAGTGATAAAACTTACCGTTTTGGGAGAAATGGTCGGTCGAAGAAAGGCATCAATTGAGCTTTTGGAACCATTTCTTTCCTTAGCATACGAATCTCTTCCTCTTCTATCATCTGTTACATATATACATATAGTTCAATTTTCAATAATGCGGCTTAATTTTGAGAATTATTCTCTAACCTAAGTAAACCTAACTGCAACTAATCTCACTCTTCTAGTTAAAGAAGTTTTGGTTCTATATTTACTTACTGTCTAAATGTGGTTTATATTCAAGGGCTTGTATCAAACCAAACTAAATTGGTTTGAGAAAAGTTATAATGTAAATGAGTTTTTATATGGTCAGCTTCATTTCAAATGGTTTGGTCTCTCTTGAGCTAATAAACATGCTACTACATTTACATAAGTAGAACCTCTCTATCTCTATCTCTATGAATCTGGATATAGTCGAAAATCGAACATTTCATTACAAAGTTTAAACGGGTTGTGTCGGTATAAACTGGCTAATGTTGTTCTCCAACCCAATAGTAAGTTTCTTGTTTTGTGTGTGTGTGTGTGTGTTTTACCTTTTGCAACCTTTCTTCTTGTTTTTTCTGCAGTTTCATGATATAATAATTAGTTGCAACCTGCCAAAATGATGAATGAGCTCCATGGAGTTTGAAACTAATAATTATAATTATAATGAGAAAATTAAAGAAATATGTTATGAGGAAGTTTGGTGTAAACCGAATAGTTGAACATTGCACGTTTCACTGCTCTCTCGCCAGAATGAAGCTTGAACTCGAGTGGCTTTTTGTTCTCTTTTGCTGGTGCCTTTGCAACATTCTGATTAATAATTATATATAAAAAAAAAATCAATCATTCAATCTTAGTTTGTAAATCCGAATGATAAGATCAATCTAATTTGAAAGATATGTTACTATAATTATATATAACCCTTATAAGTAAACCTAGCACTTGTATATGTGTTCTTGGATATAAGAAGTTCATGTAACATATGCCTTATATTTCTCTTTTTATGGCCTAAACAAATTTCACAATTTGATCATATATAGAACCATGCACCATTTTGATACCTTAGCCGCCGGGGCTACCTTGGCTTTGGCATTGGCCCTATCTTTGAGTGGTTCCACTTTGGTCTACAAGTAGAAGTGAATAATTAGGCTACTTAAATCTTTGTACGATGATTTACATTTATCACTGTATACACTATAGTATCTATGTACATTCTAGGAAAACTAAACTTTTTCTTACTCATTATTTATAAAATTCGATCGACAGAGAAGTTTACGAATAAAACATAAAGTATACTTAGAGTAGAACTCAACGTGTAACAAATTTGATCAAGGAAATGGGAGATAGCAACCTTTCCGGATTTAGCTATTACTTGAAATGATCACATCACAACCAAACAAGAAAAAGAAACACATGCATACTTACACTTCTGGCATTAGATTATGTTACATAATTTGGATAGAATTTATTTATGTATATATTTTTTTGTGGAATTGTAGAAAGTTGTAAATAAATAAGTAAATAACCATCTGATTTTTTTCTTTTTTAATTGAAATATATGTTTTTTTGGCAAACGTATTTACTTGCAAACTTACTTTTAAGCAGATGATTTTTATGAGTCCAAACATATTCCACTACAAGAAAACATAGCGAATTCCGACCACGGTTTTAGTCGGATTTTAGTCGGATATATCAACTTGTAAGGAAGTGATAGTTTTTTCTTCTTTCAAACTAGTCATGAACCCAAACTTAGACTACTGTTAAAAATGAGAACAGTTGATAAAAACTATGGTCTTTAGATTAATGCTTAATACACCTCGTTAGAAGAAAAAAAATAAGAATAGAAAAAAAAAATTGGAATCGTATCCTCACCATTCCTTTACCATTGGAACCCATGGAGATCACAGAAGAAGTTGGACTTGTTTTCCCAAACTTTAAAAACACCAAAAAAAAAAAAAAATTTGTCAATATGTAAGTCTTTGTTTTTTTTAGATAATATTATATTTACAAAACGTGCCCATTTTGAAATACACATGTGAAAATATTTACGTTTAATGTGCATAAATATACACATAGCTAGATGTACAAAATTAGTAACAACTAAAGTAACCAATTATTGAATTAGCCAAAGAGAAAAGTAACTAATTATTGAATAACCTTATTGGATGATGATTTTCCAGTACACATGTTTAGGAAGTAAGTAAGAAAAAATATAATAATAAGTGTGGTTGTTAAAAACAATGTATATATATATATATAATAATAACAAATAACTCAAACCAAAAGCCACACTTCTTTACGAAATCTTTCTTCAACACAACTTAGATATATATTATGAACTCTAAATTAAGAAAGAAGTGAAATAAAAAATATAACTTGATGATGAGTGAAAAGAGAGAAGAGATCATGAAGTGAATTTATAGAGAGTGAAGAACGAAGCAAAAACACACACATTCAAGTTTGGACATTAGTAGCTTTCTTAAGTGGCGTCTGTTGCTGCATCAGCAACAAAGCTTTTATTAGGGTTTTTATTCACATATTTATATGATATAGTGTTTCAAAAATTGAATGTGTATTATAGAGTAAGTAATGTGTAAAGTCATGTGTGTTCAATTTTGGAAGCATGTACACGTAAACTTACATCTTTCTCTGTGTTAAAACCTTCATAATTAAAGAACATTTCAATTATATGATATGTTGTGATACCAAGATTCTTAAAACAACATATAATGAAGTAAATCATATACTGTATATTAGTGAAATCGAAGCATATGTAACTGATGACATTACAAAATCAATAGATGTTTGATTATTGTTGTGTACATTTATATGATTTACTATGCTTTCTTAGATCCAAAAACTTACATAACTTGTATAGTTACGAAAATTGTAACTAATGACTGTCAAAATCATATCCTAAATGACCGTCAAAATCACTTTTGTGGTATTTTTGAGAAAAGCCAAATGATGGTATTTTTGGAAAAAAAACTTAAAACATGTTATTTAAGGGAATTTCTCATTTAAATATCGATAATTAAATTAAATATCATAATCCCGATGATATTAATTTATAGAGGTTTTATTGTATTCTCCATAAACATATATATGTTCCAATTTATGATTGAGTAGCATGATCAAGAGAGTCTTAAGATAATATTGGGAGACAAAAAGCGAAGTTGAAGAGCTCTCATGCACCAAACTTTCTGCTTAAACCTCCCTCTCATGCATGTCCGCAATTTTCGTAATGCATTCCATTACGTTCCTTCACATATCTTATTTGAGATTTAATTAAAAGTATGTAATTTATATAACCATGCATACCGCTCACCACTGATATATGGTTAAATGATAAAGAAATAGTTTAAGGCGATTTAAAGTATAATTTAAAATGGTTAAAGTTTTCTTTAGTTTTTATTTTTTAAATGATTTTGATGATTTTAAGGAAGTTCGTATGATTTTTGTAAAATATTTTCAAATCTCACATAAAACCATGAGATTTGTATTTCTGTATTTTTAACTAATGAACTCCTCTCAAATCCTTCAAAATCGTTACAAAATCAAGTCCACAAATTGTTTTAGTCACGATAGATTTTAAGATGGATTTTTGAATTATTAATTCAATACATTAGATTTCATAAGACTTTTTAATATACATATATAAATAACAGAAAATTTATAAATTCTACACAAATCTCTTAGAATTCCACTTCGTTGAATACACTGCCGTAAGTGAATGCTTTTGTACACTTTGGAGTCACGTTCTCTTTTAAGGGACTTATATCGATCGTGGCCCTCTTTTTTCCCAAACGTTTGTTAGCCTAACAAACCCAAATCTTGAAATGTTTCTTGGTGAGTAATCTATTTCGGAGATAGTGGTCGACAAAACTGTTTATTATTCTGTCTTATTATACTATATTTTTATTTTGTTCATCGTAATGAGAAGACCTTTTTCTCAAAATTAATGAGAGAAGTAATGCAAAATGGTTAAGAGGAATGTCATACTGTTAAGTTAGGTCAGTGATTGGAAAAGTAACCTAACTCATGCAATCCTTTAAACTCAAGTCTTTTGTGTATTTTTTTTGTGTCAAAAAAAAAAAAACATGCATGATTAGGGTTTAGTGATAAATTGACCACGTAACATCCATGAAAGACATGTGTGAGATTGACGTACATATATACTATAGTAGTAATATATGTACTGGGCTTTGATATGAAATTGGCCATCTAGTAATATTATCTATATTTATCTTTGTTTATTATTATATGCATGAGCATATTATTATATGTTCAATAAATAGGATTGTTTTTTGGATATGTAACTATATATTTTGTAATTTATAAAAGCATGCTAGATGATGCTAAATGGTAATGGTTCGTGGAATTTTATAGCTCATGTCTCTGATTTCTTCATTGTCGAATATACATTTTTTGCATGAACTATCAATAATACTCACTATAAAAAAAATCCCACATATATACCATTAACTAATTGGAGGTGTACTACCAAAAAAAAAAAAAAAAACCAATCGGAGGTGAGATATCTTAACTAATTGGAGGTTGAGTATCCATTGTCATGTTTGGCAATCCAAGAGCCATATTTTTAACTAAACAAATAGATTGAAAACGTTTTTTTACGTCCGACCAATACTTAATTTCGAGGTTTCTTGAGTTTTAAGCACAATTTTGAGGCGACGCATGCATTATTATTCTATGTCAATATGTCACGCCCATCCCTATTTTTTTTTTTTTTTTTTCTGTAAGCAACTCATTCCTAGAGAATTTGTACTATACATCCGCCAATATAAATTTCTACTTTTACATTGTAAAATTAGGGATTTTTACGGATTTTGCCATTTTTACGGCAAATTTTACGTATGTGCAATTTTTGCTAAAATTTTGTGGATTTGTCATTTTTGAACTTTTAAAAATGTTTATTTTTTTATTTTGTTTTGCTAAAAGACGCATTTTATAGTAAATATTAAACCCTAAAGATAATTAGAACCGACTAAACCCAAACATAACGAGTAAAACGCGTGTTTAATTACATTTTCTAACTTGAAAAATGGAAAATCTATAAGATTTTACCAAAAATGGCAAAACCAAAAATGCCATTTGAAAAAAGTCATTATTGAGTAATTAACTCTGTAAAATTATTGTGGTGAACTATTTGCTTTGATAAGAGCAATTTGATACTTTTACATCATGCAACTCATTCCAAATTGACATATTTGATAATTTTGTATTTATTAGTGAACGCACTCACGTAAAAAATGTTCCTAAAGTCTCGGTCAATTAATTACAAGGTTCCAAAAATTGTGAAGTTGAATATAATTAAGGTTATAACTTATAACAGAGCAAAGAGGAAATATTCTCCTTCGTATAACTTATGTCCGCAACACTTTGTTTACAGTTTTCTTCTGTAGTCAAACATGCTCTTAGGATTTTGCTGGAAGAGTTTACTAAAAAAAAAAAAAAAATTGCTGGAAGCATGAATTATCTAAATGTTTTAAAAAAAAAAATGATTAATCTAAAATTTTGTGACTGTAATTAAAATCTTGTATTTTTTACCAATTATTTGTAACCATTTACAGCCATAGTGTGTGTAAAATGCTATGAGATTAATTTTTGGTGTATGTTATAGAAATTGAACCGGTTAATCACCAAAATTAGAGATGTCACCAATTTGTTAATTGCATTGTCTCCAATTTTTTTTTGGACAAACTAAGGATTTCATTTAAAAGGAGATAAGTTTAGCCTCCACCAACGGAGGATACATCAAAGCTACAAAGAGCCAAATCAACTAAAACAACGACCAACAAGGAGATCATGTAAGGAGGCAAGTCAAAAACAACAACAAAGCTCCAAAGGAGACTTAAAGATAGGGGTGAAGGTGAATCACCAAGAGGAAACAAAGTCTCCAAAGTCAAATAGTCAACAAAAGCTGAACGAGAACGGTCTTGAACAACAATCCTCGCTTCTACTTCAAGCAGAACAATCTTGACGACAATGCTCCCTATAACAATACCACTAGACACAAGTGAAGTATTTGGGAGGATAATAAGCTCCTTAAAGGAGAGAAGAGGGCTATAAAAGACAAGATGAGGACTATAAAAGCCCTAGTGAACCAGAATATCTGGAACGATGGAAGAGAGTAAAGATTTCTTTTCAAGCTGCCACAAGACGGCTTCTAACAAAGCCAATTCGAGATGGAATCTGCATATTGCAGGAAAGGGTCGCACTAAGGCGATAAGAGTGCTACAAGACAGCACAAATGTGGATCCAAGAGTATCCAAGGCCACTACAGAAAAAAAGAACTAGATCTGAATTCCACAAAGCCAGAGCCCTCTTAACGATCATCTCATAACTTCCCATATCAAAAGAAGCAGAAAGCGAAAAAGAGGAGCATACCTGGAGGAAAAGGAGAGGGGATACGTTGATTGTGAATTCCAAGGAAACAACTCTTCTGACAACGAGGCTGAGAAGGTGTCGTGGCTTGATGAAGTGTGATGGTTGGTGGTGAAGCAGGTTAAGAGCTATGAAGCGATGAAGGGATCGTTTGAGAAAAAAGAGGAGGATGAATTTTAAGGTACTAAGGCCCAATAAAAACCTTCTTCTTTTGGTCTAACAACAAGCCCATCCAAACTTGGCCCAATAAGCTAATCCCATTGTTTTGGCCCAAACAGTGAATTGAAAACCTTGGGGTTCACCTTTGGAGAGTGTGGGATGATGACCATGTGGTGGCGGCGTTTTAAACGACACGGACTAGACACGGCAGTGGACAGCGGAGTAAAGTTCCGACAAGGAAGAGGAGCGGCGGTGAGGGGACGTCAGAGCTGCGAACTCGATTAGGACTGGTGGTGTGTAGCAGGATCTGCGGCTGAGCATGAGAATCGTCGGAAGAGGAGCGGTCCTGAGGATCCGGTGGATCTGGGGGAGTTGGTAAAGACAGAGACTCCGGTGGTGGTGCTGGAGGTGGTCTCATGCCAGGAAAAGTGGCCGAACACATCGGTATGCAACAAGAGAGGCTCGACAACGAGAGAGAGAATGAAGTCATCTCAGAAAGTATACTCGCCGGAAGACAACCACGTCGCCGGACAAAATTCCCACCTGAGAGATCTAGCTTTACAAGAAAGCTTCACTCACAATTAGAAGCTAACTGTGGAGGAATACCGGTGGGAGATGCATTCTTCAAACTTCATCTTCTTCTTCTTGGACTTCGTGCCTAAATTGTCTCTAGATACAAATTTAATTTACATATATATTTACAAAAAAGTTAGTCAAGTCGATCTTTCATGAATGATTAAGAAAATTTGGCCCCATTGCATACATGTATGTATATTAGCTATACTCATGGTTATTATACATCATAAACAAAAAAAATAACTCTTAATACACAAAAAAATTACTATTCTTTTTGTAGATTAAAATATGTTTTCTAGACGATCTTTTGGTAGAAATCTTTCTATGCTTGCCTGTGAAACCCCTATCGATATTTCTATGTGTATCTAAGCTATGGAGCTCAATCATCCATAGTCTAACATTTCATCAACGCATACAAATCTCGATGCTGATCCACTCGTCAGCCACGTCTCATGTTTGCTTCACCTGATTTATTCACATTGTCTCATTGGCATTTCTTCACACATCCATCCTTCTTTGGTTATCAATGAGACATGGTGCATCGATAATACACCTCGCACGCCTTATTGTGTCAATGGCTTGATATGTATCGAATACAAGAATCAATTGCGGATATGCAATCCTATCCTAGGTAAATGCGTAGTTTTGCCCCGGTCGGGTTCCTATAAACCGTACAAGACATGGTATATGGGATATTATCCTATAAGTTTTCAATATAAGGTCTTGTTTCTCTCAAAAGAATGTTTGAACTGTCCTTATAAAGTGGAAGTGTTTACATTTGGGATGCCAAGGTTCATGGAAAGTGATCGAGGTTGGGACTATTCATTCTCATGTAACCAGAGGGATATGCATTGAATTGGGTTGTGTATTATGGTGCTCACACACACAGAACATGGACAAAGATTAGTGAAATTCTATGTCGCGACTGAAAATTTTGATGATTCCATTGCAATATATACCAACCGATGCTAAAGATATTGATGGTATGTGCTTTGGTTTCTCTAGGTTTGTGAATTACCAAGGAAAGATAGCTTTACTTGCTACAGAAAATATCAGCATGTATAATATATGGGTTTTGGAAGATGCGGGTGGTAAAACAAGAATGGTCTAAGTTTTCTATCGTTATAACGCGAGAGATGCGTTCGTATGATCTTTCATACTTAACAGAAAATAATCTATCTTAACATTTTTGAAGTACATTTTGTACTAAAATCTATTTTGGGTTATAACCTTTTATTTTGTAATATTTGCATAATCAAACCCTTGCCATTTGAATAAATAACAAAACTTAAAGTAAATTTTGTAATTAAATCACAAGTAAATCTCAAAATTGGAAACAAATATTTATTACATCAAAATTTTTTCCTAAAATATCTCTCTAATAACTTGAATATCTCTCCAATATATTTATATAATCTTATTTATTTTTCAATTTATATTATTACATAAAAAGTATTTATAATAAAAATACAAATTTTTTTTTCACACATTTTGCAATTTAAATTTTTGAAAACGGATGTATATAACTGAATTGATAAAGGGAAAATGTTTATATAAGAGTTCAAAACCATTATAAATATGACTAATATGTTTCCAACTACAAATGAGCATGAAATTTGGTTTCTTAGGCATCCAAATTAAAAAATTATTCTATTTAATCCGGTTATATATTTAAGAAAAATAATTTTTTAAAAAGTTTCAAAATATTATAAATTTTAATTTCTTAGAAAGGTTTAAAATATTATAGAAACTCTTACTAATGCTCTAATGTTATAACACTTAATTTAAAGTATAATTAATATTTTAACTCTAAATTTTTTAGAATATAATAATATTGTACATTAATATGATTGGATAGATTTGAGTTTACATAAATAGGATTCTATTATATTTATGGGTTAAGTTAAAATTTAATATGTTTTACAACAAAATTATTCCGCGGGTTGACCACATATATCTATGAATCTACTTATAATACAAATTCATAAAATTATGTAAAATTAAATGAAATAAATACGTATGTATAAAACTAAACTATAAAAACCAACTACAAAAATCTGACCAACCAAACAAATATATTAAATTATGGAACCGTGGTGTACCACGGGGTAGATCCTAGTAATTATTATAATCGAAGCCTCTTGTTCGTATCTCTCATCAAAAAGGGATATTTGTAAGTAAGAATATTTTTGACCAATCAAATAACCAAAATATTTTTTATAAGATAAGTTAACTAAAATAAAATATCTCTATTATTATATTCATGATAAATTTAACCAATAAAATAGTTAGAGTTTTTTATTTCTTAGAAAATATCAGTATGTTTGGACGAGTAAATAAATGACAAAATAAAACTATTAAAATATTATCAATATTTGAGAAACACCCTAAATACTACTAGACTAAGTTTTTGTTGCAAGAAAATACAATCAATATGTCTTTTTCCAAAAATACCACTACAAAATTGTTTAGTCAAAAATTATCAAAAACACTAAAAATGACCTTCATGGATTTATAATTTTCACAAACTCATAAAAACTCAAATCATTTAAACTATTTGCTGATAATTTCAGAAAAAGTTTTTTCTAATGATATTTTTGAAGACTAAAACTAATAATGGTATTTTATGAAAATATGTTTTTAATAATCATCAATCAGTAAATATATTATTTTAATGAGATAAAATAATCAGGGATTTTTTTCAATACCATGAAATTATGTATTTTTCCAAAATAAAATAATGGTATCTAAGGCAATTTCTCAAAATAATTTGAGTAATTTTGAGAAATTTGACTTTTAATTATAAGAAAAAAAAAGAATATAGTAAATTCAACTTAAATGCGAATGTTGTAGAGAGAGAGAGAGAGAGAGAGAGAGAGAGAGAAAACCCTAAAATCCCATCAAAACGACGCACAACCGAACAAAAGCTCTCTCTTCGTTGTCGTTTCGTCTGCTTCACATCGGAAAGTTTTCATCTTTTTCGTTTTCGTGGTGGCGATTTCGCTTCTCCGGCTGAAACCCACCTTCAGGATTCAGCCTTTTTCTGGGTACCTTTCTCTTCCTCCTCCGTTGGTTAAGTATATTCTCAATTGGCTTCGAGTTTACTTGAATTGCATGTTTAGGTTTGGGATTTGTAGAGCTCGATGGCTGTTTATTGTTAATTGGGTTGTTGAATTATCCTATAAAGTTTTCTAATTTATCATTAATTGGGTTAAAGATTACACTTTGATCGATCAATGGAACTCTGTTTGGGGTTTTGATATGTTCTTTTGTATGATTGGTGATGTTTTAAAGTTGAATCCTTTTTTGGAATTTGTATTGCCAACACAAGCATAAAACGAGCAGAGTTAAGTGTTTGTAAGGTTACTCTGAATGCTCTATTGTCATCTGTTTTGTTTAAGGTGATCATGCTTGCTTGAGGAGTTCCTTAAAAGTTCTTATTCTGATGTATAATCTTGATGGTTTTAGTATTTTGGTGTGTTTTGTTTAGTTTGACATCTACGTGGGACCATGAAAGTTTTGTTTTACCCTGTAACGAGGCTCTATGCTTGTACATTAGTAGTTCTATTCAAATGTCAAGTAGTGTAGGACTAGAGTGTCTATGCATGGTAAAGTGTTTTTAAGTTCTTAACTTGTGAAATTTTGACCTTCAAAGTAATTCTAGCAGTGTTTTTGGGCAATTATGAATGGGTTGATAGGAGTTTTGTTCCGTGTTACGTCCAGGATATAAACGTAATGTATGAATTAGATGTAAGCATCACTGTTGCAAGACTTTTTTTGTTCTGAGAAGCCCTGCTGAACGATCTTTGTTTTGTTCTGTGCAGGATTTCAGTTGGATTCAGATAGCAGCTTGTACTTGTCGTAGATAATTGGCAACAAATATGGATGATTGGGGTAAGATTGTTGTACATTAAGTATTGTTTATACTCCCTGTATATGCGTCTGTGAATACTTTAATGTTTTCTAGTTTTTGCATTACTCTCCCTGACTATGTAAAAGTTAGTACTGGCTTTATGCATCAACATATAGGCTTTTTGCTGTTGTTATTATGAAAATATATGAGAGTTCTCACTTTTAGGTGTTCCTTTCTGATTTCAGAGGCCGAGGACTTTCAACCACTTCCTGCAAAAGTTGAACTGAAAAGTAACTGGGATGATGAGGATGTGGATGAGAATGATATCAAGGACTCTTGGGAGGAGGAAGATGTAACAGCACCGGTATAGTTTTCTTTCCGTAAATACTTTTTATTATTGATTTCTGTTTCTTATTTGATTTTGAGGATACAGCTAACAATCTTTGTTTATTCTGTAGCCACCTGTGGTAAAGCCTGCTCCTGAGAAGGCTCCAAAGAAAGCAGGAGCTAAAGCTGTTGAAAAGAAGGTTAAAACTGTTGAAGCTTCAAAAGAATCATCAAGGGAAGAACCTCTAGATCCAATTGCTGAGAAACTTCGCATGCAGAGGTAGAATTTAGAAATATTTCACTTACATATGCTTATTTTGTTCGTTCTGCATTGATATGGTTTAGCTGGAAAAGTAGTCATTTCTAGTACTGTAAAGAGCATGTGATAGAGGTTGTAGACTTATGAAGACTAGTGCCCAGTATGCTTATGTTTAATTTATTCTTATGTCAGGCTTGTGGAGGAAGCTGATTACCAGTCAACTGCTGAACTCTTTGGAGTAAAAACTGTTGAGAAAAACGTCGATATGTTTATTCCCAAGTCTGAAAGCGATTTCTTGGAATATGCTGAGTTAATATCTCAGAGACTTGTACCATTTGAGGTATGCAATATTCTTTTCCTATTGCTTTCTTGTCTTAGCCAACTGATACTTCTTTCTGTATGATAAGACCAGTTAACCCATATTTTTAACTATGTCTGCTGTTTTGCAGAAAAGTTTTCACTATATTGGTCTACTCAAAGCAGTGATGAGACTTTCTGTGGTCAATATGAAAGCAGCAGATGTTAAAGACGTTGCATCGTCCATTACAGCAATAGCGAATGAAAAATTGAAGGCGGAGAAAGAAGCTGCTGGCAAAAAGAAGACAGGTACACACCACAATCAGTCGGTTCTTTTTGCTTTTTCTCTTTCGATTTTACCTCCATAGAACGGTTTCTCTGTATTAGACTTGTGAATTAGATGTTTTTAAAAGCTAAACATGTCTGCTTCAAACATATCTGATCAAACCGATCCCTTTTTCCTTTCGATGTGTTTTGTTTAGGTAAGAAGAAACAACTTCATGTGGATAAGCCTGACGACGATCTTGTATCGGGTCCTTATGGTGCGATGGACGATGATGATTTCATGTGAGAAAAATGCCATTTTGGTGGAGATTGCAACTTTTGCCTCCTCCTATAGGATATGTAACTTGAGAAGACGTTTAAAATCATCGGCCGGTTTTGATATCTCTCTATACATTGAAGTGAAACATAGCTTTTACTCTGTCTTTCTTTGCTCTGTTTGATTGAAAAAAAATTGTGTAATCCAGATCTTTTTTGCTGCCAAAAACCTTTTTATATATCATATGAATTGAACAAACACTAGAGATCTTAAAGAGACCAACAAAATTGGAAATGGCTTACCCAAACTACATTAAGTTTGAGTTTACAGAACTTTTTAGAACCAATGACGTGTCTGTTTCTTATTGGCTAAAATTTAAGACAAAACAAAAAGTATACACTCATCGTCTTTCTCACTCTCTCGTTTTCTCTGTTTGATTTGAGAGAAGAAATTGCAAAGAAACTCGTAATTCACCGCCGTGAACATCAGCTCCACCGAGGTTAGTCACCATCTGCGAGTTCGGGAGACCAAATCGGAGCGAAGCTTTAATCCCCAAATCGAAGATTGGTTTGAAGCAAAATCGGAGTGTTTTGGTGAAATCGATGCCTCAAATCTCATTCTCATGGTATGATTCTTTCTATTTTTGTTCGTGAATTAGGGTTTATTAGCTGTGATTGTAATTAGGGTTTATCTGAATTGGGATTTTTAATGTTTGAAAATTAGGGTTCTTTCATGTTAGCACAATTAGGGTTCTTTGAGTAAATAATCAGTCTTTACTTCCTTCTTATTCATGATTGCTTTGTTTCTCTGTTTTGGTTGGCATATTGTATTAAGTTTTTGTCGTTTCAAGCTTTTTAAAATCTCTGAAAACAGTCAAAAACCAAATCAGTTTGGTGGGAATGAGCAAATGAGGAAGACTCAACAACCAAATCAGATTGAGATTTATTATGATCCAAGCATAGACGAAGATCAACCTAAGGAGCGTAAAGAAAGAAAAAAGTGGTCACACAAAGATGACTTGGTGCTCATCTCAGCTTGGCTCAACACTAGTAAAGATGCTGGGGCTGGGAATGAGCAAAAAGGTTCGTTTTGGTCACGCGTTGCAGCTTACTATGCTGCTAGTTCTAAGCAAGCTGGTTTGGAAAAGAGACGTCCCTGTCCTTGTAGACAAAGGTGGCGGAAGATCAACAAGATGGTATGCAAGTTTGTTGTAAGTTTTGAGGCTGCAACAAAACAAAAATCAAGTGGTCAGGGTGATGATGATGTTATGAATTTGGCTAACCAGATCTACTTCAATGAACACAAGGAGAAGTTCACCCTTGAGTATGCTTGGAGGGAGCTAAGGCATGATCAGAAATGGTGTAGCTATGCATTTAGTAAAGATAATAGAGCTTTAAAGAGAAGAAAGTGTGATGATCTCTCTGCACAGTCATCAAGCTCTTTTCCAGATGAGGATCAAGCTCGTCCTCCTAGTGTTAAGGCAGTAAAGTCTAATCTGTTGGAGTTTCAAGGCATGTGGGAGATAAAGCAAAAGGATTGGGCAATGAAGCAGAGGCTGTCGAAGAACAATTTGCTGGAAACTCTTCTTGCAAAAAAAGAGCCACTTTCTGATTTGGAATTGGCTTTGAAGAACAAACTAATAACTGACATGTTGTCAAATGTTTGAATGAGTTTCTGTTTATGTTTTTGTCATAATCTTTAGAACTTTCGGTTATAATCTTGATCTGATTTTGTTTGTATTGATCTTGATATCTTCTGTATAATGAATCAGTTTGTATGTATTGATTGAATCAGTCTAATGAATCAGGTTTGATCTGTTTCATGTTCTCTTTTTCAGATTTCGAAAGTGGCATTCTCATATATGTCTCTCTATTCTTGTTTCATTGTGGGAAACAAAAGTATCAGAACAAGACACCATTTGAGTTGAGTTGAGTGTCTTGTTCGTGTATGGAGTCAAGTTGAACTGAATTGTTTATGAGACATCAGATTTCTCTGTTAAAAACTATTACACTAAAAATTATTTCTAAAGATATGAGATATTAAATCATGCTTTTGGTTGCTTCTTCACCAAGGAAATAGTAGCTTCAAGCCTTCAACAACCTTATACGGCATCTATACATTTGTCTGCTGATGCTCAATTAGTCCCAAGAAGTGCAACTCCTGCGTCACCACAACCAAATACACAACCAATGGAATTGAGGAAATGAACAAAATCGTATTGATACAATACTTAGAAAGAGCAGAGAAGTCAATGCTTACCCTCTGGTCTTGTTGTTCACTCTTGAGATGCGTGGTGAAATCTTCAAAGCTATGACACTCAACATGGCATACACTACAATACCAGGGACGAGATAATACACACTTGTCCTTGGAAACAACTAGTTCATCAGAATCATGAACGGGAGCTTCAAGCAAGCTTGTCCATAGCCATGTTTTAGAAACAACCGCAGAGAAGCATGATGGCTCTGAAGGAACACATGGATACGCCCAAATAAATCTGTTTCCTTTCAAACTTAGCTGGAAAACTAGATTCTTGAATATCTCTGGCTCAACTTCAACATCGGGTTCGAGCTTTAAATTGGATATGACCACTAAATTAGCTGTAGCTGTATTACGAAATTTCCAAACTAACAAACATGCCACAATACCACCTAAACCTGTTATATTCACAAAACCACATAGCAAACTCAATAACACATGCATGCGAAAAAAATAGAAAATCATAATAAATAAATAAAAACTAAACCTTGAGAGACGTTTCTAAGAGCTATTCCAGAGGAAGAGAGTGATTCAAGGACATCAGTAGGGATGAGTTTTAGTTTGCCAAGGGCAGTGATGGTGATAGGGCCAGAGATGCCTGATCTCTTCAACTCTGATTTTATAACCGAACCGAAAAGACGAGGGTCGTAACCATCGGGAACAGGACATGACCCGATGTCCCAGAACACAGCTGTTTTCGTCATCACCATATGTTCGTTGCTGAATAAAATCTAATGAGACGTGAAACAAATCGCAGTTAGGACAACACTAAGCACATCCAGGGAGTAATCGTTTTTATATACAAACAAAAACCGACAGTGGCCCATTGGGTTTTTAGTGGCCCAGTACGAGTGATCCGGTCCTCAAAACGATTTGGACATGAATTTTAGTGGATTAATTTGGACATCCAGATTAATAAATAATTAAAAAAATAAAGTAAAAATGATTATTCTAATTTATAAATAAACAAAAAAAATTGTAGAGAATTCTAATAGTTTAAAAAATAATAATTCTAATACATATGTTCTCACTGAAGATAATTTAAGTTTTTAGTTGTATTTCGATCTAATTTATTTAGATTTTTTATAATTAATTAGTGGTAATGCACTAGTTAATTCTTGCCAGTTTAGGATAATGTGATACAACCGCGTCATGCTTTTTGGTTTGCGGGATATAAAATAGCATTAATACTATATAATAAGCTCTTTCGTGCTGCGTGCAACCAAAACGAGTAACCACGAAAACTAGATTGGTTCAAGATTCCTTTGTCTGTTCTCTTTTTTTTATAATACTAATAAAATAGAGAGAAGAACATTGAGTAAAACGTGATTGATTCTGCACTTCCAAGCAACTCCATTGTGGTCCAATATTATACTCCCATACTATACTATTGAGAAGTTGCGTCTGAATCATTCATTTCCCCTTTATATATATATATATATATATATATCTTCTCCTACCTGTTAAAGACAAGATCCAAACCAAAACAATCAAACACACAGTGAGAGTCTTGAGGAAGAAAAACAACACAGAACAAAACAAAATGGAAGCAGAGCTCACATGGGATAATAATGGCTCAGCAGTTCTTGATTGGATTCGCAGGCAACTTCTTGAGGAAGATGAGATTGATCTCACAGCTTCCAGATCTCTGGTTGAAGAAGAAGATTCATCATCATCATCATCTTCTTCTGAGCTGACACGAAGCAGAGGAGGAAATTACAAAGGAGTGAGGAGAAGACCATGGGGGAAATACGCTGCTGAGATCAGAGATCCGAACAAGAACGGAGCTAGACTGTGGTTAGGGACATACGAGACGGCCGAGGAGGCTGCGGTGGCTTATGACAAGGCAGCTTTCAAGATGCGTGGCTCAAAGGCTAAGCTTAATTTCCCTCACCTTATTGGCTGCATTGACCAGGCTGAGCCTGTGAGGGTAACTCAATGTCACAAACGCCAGCGTTCTTTGGAGCCTATTTCTCAGGCAGCTAAACGGCGGAACATAATTAACCTGACGGCTTCACTTCCTTCCCTTGGATTAGAGCTGTCTGTATTACACAAACACCTACAACAATTATAAATTCATTTGTTTAAATTGTTCTTCTTTCATTGTCCATATTTTTCTCATTTTCCCTATCTATATATTTATTGATTACAAAAGTGAATAAAAGTAGGTTCAGACTTGTAATTGACAATAGAGTCAGGTAGCAAAAGGGCTTTAGTTAGCTATAATTATCACCACCTTACTCTATCTCACCAACTAGAGTAGAGAACACATGCCACAGCAATCTCTCCCACCTTGTTTCCATGAATCTTATCTCATCTAAATCATACTTCATGTCTTTTCAAGATATGCCCTCCCTCGCTTAAAAACGCAAAATCATATTACAAGGACTGTTGGTGTTATAACTATTCAGGTACGTTATCATTTCATATCAATCTACCTTCACCATGATGCCCTCCCATGGGTTTAGGGCAATTGGTTCTCTACTTAACCGAGGAAAAAAGCTTATCTGAAGCTAAGGATCCTATATAGCCGATGAACTGTAAGTTTTGGAGAATGTAACAGAGTCATCTACCTCTTGGGGCTGATTCGGTTCTCTTCGTAGTTCATCACTCCGCTTGGTTCACCAAATAACTCTTCCTACCCTCTGAATTCAACATCGGCCTCCCCACAGTGTGCAACTTCTGCCACAATGTAAGTTACAACACAGGAAAAACATGTCACATAGTTCAAGTCATAACAGTCTCCCATTCTCAATTATCATCACCTACTTTAGCCAAATATTAATTACTGGCTACTCTCTTAGGAAAGACTACGAACTTTTGGTTCTACATCAAGGACTATTTTGTTTCGCGAATGCACATGATTCTAGATTCGTTAAGGGAGCGTTCATCTCATTCTAAAACACAATAATAACTACATCCAACCGAGGACCATGTACTGCAAACCATATAATTGACTGCCAATATCATTAGCTGGTTGTGTAGAACATAACAATCCTCTATGCTAAATTTTAGCAAAACTAGCTAACTCCAACATAGAAGTGTAACAATCAACCACAATCTACTCGTACCTTCATGGAAATAGACTTTTTCACTTCTTCCACCCTCTCTTCTACTTCCTTCTTGATTTCTATTGTCCACTTCACTCATATTGTCAGCCCATTTGATCTTCTCTTGAATCAAAACCAGCAGATCTTCTCATGTACTCAACCTAAACATCAATTATATAGCTTGAGAAATATGTCTAATCATGATCCAGTAGAAACCCTAATAAAGAACAAATCAGCCACAATCAACAATCAGAAACCTAACAATGAATGAAGCCATTGAACTACAAATAGAGCAATATCAAAAATTGAGAAATATGGCTACTCCTAATCCAGTATAAACCCTAATACTCTAAGCTAGATGATGATTCCAGAATCAAACCGTTACAGCCTACGCAATGCAATGTAGTATGAACTTTAATAAGATTAAGTATTCAAAGATTCGACAAGACCTCTGCAAAATCTCTGAGAAGGCGAAAAGCGAAGGAAAACGAAGTAGCTTCTCGTATGATGGATGCAAGAGCATCGCCGCCGTCGGATACAGAAACTCAAAATCCGATTTGCCGATTTAGAAGAGAGGAAGCGAAGTGACACGGAAACGGGTCGGACTTGCTTAAACCCACGGGTCGGACTCTCTCTCTCTAGTCTCTATGGATCTTCTTCTTATGTTAAACGGAAACGGGTCGAACTTGCTTAAACCCACGGGTTGAAACGTGGCTACCAGACCGGTTTATTTAAATCAAACCGAATGATTTCATTTAATGTTCGGTTTGTTAACGGTTTGTTAACGGTTTATGTTCGGTTAACTCTTTTAAAACATCTTCTTCAACCCTTAAACCCAAAAATTTTCCCAGAAGATTCCGAGAACCAAAGATTTTCTCGGGAAAAAAATGGCAATGGCGAAGGAATCTTCGAATCTCATGGAGAAATCGAGAGATGTTCTTGCGACACCAAGCCACGAAGGATTCGAGAATATACTCGAACAACTCGCAATGCCTCAAGAAACCAAGGAATACAAAACCGCGTTGGCTCTGTTCGACTTCTGCGCTACTCACTTCCCAAATTGCTATACCCTAAAGCTTCTCAAAGTGTATCGACGCTCCTCCAACAGCGTCATCAGATACCGATCGATCTATTTCCTCGCTGAATCTCTCGCCGATTTCAGAAAACGCAATTTCGAATTCTCTCGCGTCGGTCTCCATGAAATCAAACCACTTCTGATTGAATGCTTGATGATGGAAGAAACCAAAGAAAATGAAATCAAGATCTTTAGAAGAATCGTTTCTATTTTAGCCTACAATGTTGTGGTTTGTGATAATGGTGGATGGGACGAGCTCAGTGATTGTATCCTCTGGCTTGCGTGTACAGAACCTGTCAAGGCTTTTCATGTCTTCCTCGATTTGCCATCAGTCTACGGTATGTTCATTGACACTTTTCTGACCGCAATTGTAGGGAAAGCTGAGATGATTCTGCTTAGTCCTGAGAACAGTGAAGTTGAAGATTGGAGCTTGGCTTTAGAAACTGTTGTTAAAATAGGGATTCAGATTTTGGATACAGAGATGAGAGCTGATTTGATAAAGAATCTTATTAACATTCTTGAGAACTCTGTAAAGAAGCTAGTGGAGAAGGGGATGGAACAGTTTCTGGTACAAGGGCTTGAATATCTCGAGAAGTTCTTGTCACGAGACAAGACTATGTATAATTACAATAAGACACAATGTCATTTCGTGAAGGCTTTCATGTTCAAGATCAAAGATTTTGGTACACAGACCAAGGAGATTATAAGGAAGATCAATCAGGTGGTTAAAACAGAGGACAATGCAGCGGTCAAACCTGTCGTACAACCTCAGGAAAGTCAAGATGATGGAGCAGAATATGAACGTGGCTTGTATATCCATTTGAAGACTATGTCAGCAGTTGATGTTTTGAAAATCTTTATGTCAAATGCTGTTGAAGATAGGTCCAAAGAGATAGCAATCAGGCGGCTTGAAGTTGTACTCTCTGATCACACTTCAAAGAAGGTGGAAATAGACATCTCAGAGATGAGAGAACTCTTGCCATTGCTCATCTCTTGCCTTAAGCAAGAAGGAATCACAGACAGCATGTTCAAAGTCCTAGGTGAGGTGCTGAACCATGTTGTGTATGAGCTGTCCAAACACCAAAATGTCGCATGGTACGGATTACTCGATTATATTACATCCCAAAGCAAAACAAAGTTTCAGAGAGCGGTTTATATCTTCCAGTGCTTAACAATGCCTATTGAAGATGACGGGTTTATGATCCATGTGATGGAGAATCTTCTCCCAGAGATAAGAGTAAGGCTAAACCCACCAAGAGAGTTGTTGGTAGATAACAAAAGCTGGGTTTTGACGTTTACTGGTGCATTCTGTGCAACCATTCACTTGATAAAGATCCCAAGCCAAGCTGAATCCTTTAAGGAGATTGCAAATAAGATGATAGATTCTGTGAGGGAGCTTGTGGAAAGAAAAATGGAAGTTGGGCTTGTGAGGAGAGCTTTCAGAGATGTTGAAACCATTTTCAAGAAACAATTGGAATGGTACGAAACAATGGAATACAAGTTCATTAAGGTTCTGCTTTGGAAACTCTATGCAATCAAAGGCATGAAATGGGAAAGTAAGATCGTGTTGTGGAGAATCAACGTTACCTTGGATAGACTAGTGAATAAGGAGGTTAAAGAGCTCCCAAAGGATGAGTTTGATTGGCTGGACAAACCTGAGGCTTAAGGGATTTGTACATCTGAAGTTCCTGCAGAATCTGTTTTTTGTTTTTTGTTTACATGGTTTGCAATTGTAGAGAGAACACTGTACAGACTACAGAAACAAGTTAAGTCCGGATTAATCAAAATCAAACCGAATGGTTAGAGATGAATTTCGGTTATGTCCGGTTTATATTTAGTTCCGGTATAATAATACATAGTTTTCAATTGTAGAGAGAGAACACTGTACAGAAAGAACAAAGAAGTTTATGTCCGGATTAATCAAAATCAAACCGAATGGTTTTAGATAAATTTCGGTTAGTTCCGGTTTATATTCAGTTCCGGTATAATAGAATCAAACCTCCTCCTTTCTCTTTCTTCAACCCTCTAAAACCCAGAAGATTCCGAGTCTGAGACGAGAAGCCAACATTTTCTCGGGAAAATGGAAGAAGAAGAGTCTTTGAATCTTAGGTCCAAAGCGAAAGACCTTCTCACGACTCCAAGCCATGAAGGAGCAGAGCTTCTCGTCGAACAAATCTCAATGCCTAAAGAAACAAACGAATGTAAAACGGCGCTTACTCTCTTCTATTTCTGCGTTGCTAATTTCCCAAGTTGCGTAACCCTAAAGCTTCTCCATGTGTATCGACGCTCTTCGAACGGCATCAACAGATTCTGATCGATCTATCTCCTCTCTGAAACCCTCGCCGAATTCAAAAACCGCGACATCAAACTCTCTAGCGTCGCTCTCCTTGAAATCAAACCTCTTCTGATTGAATGCTTGACGATGCAAGAAACCAAAGAATCTGAAATCAAGTTACTTAGAAGAATCGTTTCTCTTGTAACTTACAATGTTTTGATTTGCGATAATGGTGGATGGCACGAGCTCAGTGATTGTATCCTCTGGCTAGCGAGTACAGAACCAGCCAAGGCTTTTCACGTCTTCGTCGATTTGCCATCGGTCTACGGTACATTCATCGACAAGTTTATGAACATAATTGTTGATGAAGCTAAGAAGGTTTTGCTTAATCCTGTAAAGAGTGAAGTTGAAAATTGGAGCTTGGCTTTAGAAACCGTTGTGAAAATGGGGATTCAGCTTTGGGATATGAGATATGTTGAAGTTTTAGATAATCTTCTTTCTATTTTTGTGAAGTCTGTAAAAGAGCTAGTGGAGAAGGGGATGGAACAGTTTTTGGTACGAGGGCTTGAACATCTTGAGAGGTTCTTGACACGAGACAAGAGTCTGTATAGTTACAATAAGGGACAATGTCATGTCGTGATGGCTTTCATGTTGGAGATCAAAGATTTTGGAGCACAGACCAAGGAGATTATAAGCAAGATCAATCGGTTGGTTCAAACACAGGGTAAACCTGCCAGAAAACGTAGCTCATCGATTGTAAAACTGCAGGACAATCTAGATCATAGAGAAGAATTTGATCGTGGCTGGCTTGATCATTTGAAGACTGTATCATCACTTGAAGTTTTGAAAATCTTTGCATCAACTGATATTGAAGATAGGACCAGAGAATTTGCAATCAGACAACTCAATGTCATACTCTCTGATCACACTTCAATGAGAGTGGATATAGAATTTTCAGTGATGAGAGAACTCCAGCCATTGCTTATCTCTTGCCTTCGGCAAGAAGGAATCACAGACAGCATGTTCAAAGTCCTAGGTGAGGTTGTGAGTCATGTTGCATATGAGCTGTTCAAACACCATGATGTCACGTGGTATGCTTTACGCAATTATATTGCATCAAGTAAAACAGAGTTCCAGAGAGCGGTTTATGTCTTACAGTGCTTAACAATGCCGCTTGAAGATGAGGAGTTTGTGATTCCTGTGATTGAATCTCTTCTCCCAGAGATAAGCAGAAGGTTAGACCCACCAACAGAGTTGTTGGTAGATAACAGTTGCTGGGTTTTGGCATTTACGGGTGCCTTCTTTGCAGCAATTCACTTGATAAAGGTCTCAGGTCACGCTAAATCCGTTAAGGAGATTGCTCATAAGATGATAGATTCAGTGAGAAAGCTTGTGCAAAGAGAAATGGAAGTTGGGGTTGTGAGGAGAGCTTTCAGAGATCTGGAAAGCATTGTGAAGAAACAAATGCGATGGTATGGTAAGAGCGAGTACAAATTGATTAAGGGTCTGCTTTGGAGACTGTATACAATCAAAGGCATGAAATTGGAAACTAAGATTGTGTTGTGGAGAATCAACGTGATTGTTGAGAGAAGAGTGGATGAGATGGTTAAAGAGCTGCCAGAGAATGAGTTTGATTGGCTGAATCTACCTGAGGCTTAGGGATGTAAAAAATTTGAAATTCTGCAGAAACTAGTTTTTGATGTATAGCTTTCATTGTTGAAGAAAATTGTATAGAAACAAGTATACTACACATGTTTATCTTGAGTTTTGGCAATATACTCAGTTTTCAAAACACTTCTCAAGGCTGTTCTGACTTCTGCAGTTACTATGCTTCTAGTTTCTAATATGTGTACACAAGGTTTCTCTTCTCAATACTGTTCATAAGGTATGCAAAGACGGTATCTAAAACATCTTGTTCCAGAAAGGACTACACTTTGCCTATTCTTACATCTTGCCTATTTTGTTAATTTTTCTCAATTCTGTATTGTGTCTGAAGCTATTATTGATGTTGACATATTATAGGATAAGGCGCCACACTGTTAATTGGGGAGACGGCTATGAAGAGGTAACTTCTATGGCTATAAAGAGGTAACTTCTATGGATCACTACTACTGGTAAAAAGACAGAGTCAACGGATCCATTTTAATATCTTAGATTCTTAGTCACTAATACATCACTAATTTTTTAAAAAACTTACAAAAACACCTTTTGTCAAGTCAAATCTGTTTTGTGTGTTCGTATTGGAGATTCTCTTGCTTTGCTTGGTTAATGTTCTACTTTCAGTTCCACAAAATATTTATATGAATTCGTCAAAATAATTATACGTCATTGCAGATTATTTTTCTGAACAAGTCAAAATGGTTCATTTCTTTGCCAACGATCCTTTATTAGTAAAACTCTGTCTTTAAAGAGAAGAGAAGAAAATGTAGACTCTGTGTGCTATGTATAAAGATGTGTTTTGACATTTACTCTCAATAATAGAAAGAAGCATAGGCAACTTGGTTATAAGAATTAAACTGGTGTTAACGGTTCAAGATTGATATGGTTGAGGTTATGTCCATTGGGTTTGTCTCTGTTTTATAAGGTTTGAATTTTTCATAAACAGAGAAAAAGTAAGAAGTAACTTGCATGAACACAGAAGAAGTCAGCTATTCTGATTTTATTGCTCCAATCCAATGGGGGAGAAGAGACTTGAACAAACCGTTAATTGCCTTCTAACCGCGTCTAACACTCATCTATTACATTTAAATATGGCAACAAAATTACCAACTTGGGGGTAGTGATAGTTCCATTTTGAGTTGTTAAAAGTCATTTGTTGCTTAAACTTCCATATGTAGTGCTCTTTCTTCGATTCATATTCTTTCTCCAAGTTTAAGACCTTTTCTCAGGATCTTAAAAGGTCATCTCTAGACACAAGAAGTAGTGAACTGTTATTGGAACAAATCAGAAAAGAAGATGAAAGAGAGGATGGGTGTAGTTGGGGTCATTTTGGTGTTGTCTTCTTGTTGTTTTTCTTTGCTGTATGCTCAACAGATCACTCATCCAACCGATAGTATGGTCCTTTATATATCTCTGAGCAGTGTTTATGTGTGAACATTGATGTGTGATGCTAATGAAGGTTTTATTTTGCAGAGTTTGTTATGCAGGCTGTTCGCAGGAAACTGAAGGACCCTATGTATCATCTCCAAGACTGGAAAGAGAAGACGGATCCATGCGCCTCTAACTGGACCGGTGTCTTATGCATCAATGATACTTCAGATGGATATTATCATGTTAAAGAGCTGTACGTTCAGACTTTTAAACTTTCTTGTTTCTTTTATTGGTTAAAAACTCCCAAACCAAACTTGGAGGATGTCATATGGTTTGATCAAATGATGCAGGCGGTTGCTAAACATGAACCTCACCGGACAACTGGCACCTGAACTTGGCTTGTTACCAAATCTCACCATATTGTATGTCCTGTGTTTTTCTCTGAGCTCTGGTTTTGCAATCAAACTATATATCAAATTCTTCTTTTATATGAACTTTTTGATCACAGGAATTTCATGTGGAACGATCTTACTGGTCAGGTTCCACCAGAGCTAGGAAATTTGACTCATCTCATCTTCTTGTAAGTAGTCTTTGATCATTGTTTCTTCAACATTCACCCTTCATGAACGCATCATTTGAACAGCTTTTATGTTCTTCTATTTTTGCAGGCTACTAAGTGGAAATCAACTGACAGGATCTGTTCCTCCAGAACTCGGCTCTCTTTCCAATCTCTTAATCCTTCAGATAGACTACAATGAAATTAGCGGAGAACTTCCAACGTCCTTGGCAAATCTGAAAAAACTGAAGCATTTGTGAGATCTCCCTCTGTCCTACTTCTTTTCTCTCTGTTTTTTTCAAAACCTTTTGACATCACTTCTACTCTCTATGATAGTCACATGAACAACAACTCAATCACGGGTCAGATTCCGCCTGAGTACTCTTCATTAACCAATGTTCTGCACTTGTAAGTTTCTTCGTTACATTTAAATTTGTTTATCTTATACAAATCTGATCATCAAGGCTTTGGTGTGTGGCTCAACTTGTACAGCTTGATGGACAATAACAAGCTAACTGGAAATCTTCCGCCAGAACTCTCTCAGATGCCAAGCTTGAGAATTCTGTATGCACCTTTTTGCGTCTTTAACTTCTTATTGAAGACAATAACTTTTTTTCCACATTCAACTTAGTTTGCTTCTTCATTTACAGACAACTGGATGGTAGCAACTTCGATGGCACTGAGATCCCATCTTCTTACGGATCGATACCACATCTCGTCAAACTGTAAGAAACAGAACATAGCAGAATATTTTGTTTTCCTTTTGACGTACTGATTTTGTTGGTCATGCCATAACACAGGAGTCTCAGAAACTGCAAATTAAAAGGACCAATTCCTGATTTGAGCCAATCACCGTTTCTCTATTACTTGTGAGACACTTTATCAAGAAGAAACCATTAGCAATCCATATTAAAGACTAAGGCTTTCTTTTTTTTTTTTAACTGTTGATGCTTCAGAGATATTTCCTCCAACAAACTCACAGGAGAAATTCCCAAGAACAAGTTCTCTGCAAACATTACAACTATGTAAGTGGCCAAGCCAAGAAATGGAATGTTGTGTTGTTGACAAGCTTGAACTGAACTTGTTTATTTTATGCAGTAACCTGTACAACAATATGCTCAACGGATCAATCCCTTCAAACTTTTCAGGCCTTCCACGGTTACAAAGACTGTAATTAGACCCTTCAAACTCTTCTTATTTCTTAGTGAATCAAAAGTGAAATGTTATTTTAAGGAAGAAAACAAAGAAAAGAAAGTAAAGAGTTTTGTCTTTTTCAGGCAAGTGCAGAACAACAACTTGAGCGGGGAGGTTCCTGTGATATGGGAGAATAGGAGCTTCAACACAACGGAGAGACTTACCTTGTAAGACACGTCATATTTACGAAACAGAGGAGGTCAATGTTTTTTAAACAAGACTAGTAATTTATGATTGGAACAATTTGCAGGGACTTGAGGAACAACATGTTTTCAAATGTGTCAAGCGTTCTACTAAACCCTCCTTCCAATGTCACAGTCAAGTAAGATTATGTTTTAATAAAAGAACAACTAAACAAATGACCAAATATGTTGATAGAGAAATGAGATCACTCTGTTTTGATGAGCAGGCTTTACGGAAACCCAGTTTGTACAAATGTTAATGGAGGAAATCTAGCTAATCTCTGCGGACTCTCAATGGTAGAAGAGGAATCTCCTGGAACTTCTTCGGAGAACACAACTACGGGAGACTGCAAACGCCAGTCGTGCCCCTTAAGCGAAAACTTCGACTACGTGATTGGTGCTCCAGTTGCGTGCTTCTGCGCTGCACCACTTGGTATTGGACTTAGGCTTAGGAGTCCAAGTTTCTCTGACTTTCGACCTTACAAAGTCTCCTACATGCTCGATGTGGCCTCCACGAAAAATCTCGGGATAAACCCGTATCAGATATCGATTGACTCATTCTCATGGCAACTGGGTCCAAGGCTAGCCATGAACATGAAGATTTTTCCTGAGTACAGTGAATTAAACAGTAAATTTAACACCACAGAGGTTCAACGTATTGTGGACTTCTTTGCAACTTTCACTCTTGATACTGATGATTCTCTTGGCCCCTATGAGATTATCAATATCGACACTGGTGCTTACAAATATGGTAATATACATATCTTCTACTCTTCATTGTTAAATAAAATGAGTTTGTATTTATGTTACTCCTTTTATGCAGTTACTATCAAATTCCCGGAAAAATCGGGAAGGAGCAAAGGCGGCAAAGTTGGTATCGTTTTAGGAGCCATTGCTTTCTTCCTTGTATTGTCATCTCTAGCATTGATCTTCTTTATCAGAAGAAGAAAACAAAAGAGAAAAACTAAGGAAGCTGACATGGAACAAGAACAGCCAAGTAAGTAAAAAGTAAAAACTAAGTCAATCTCTCTGTTTTGAGTTGTTCTGTTCTTTAAAGAATGTCTAATGCTGCTTATCTCCATTTTGCTCTCCTGGACCTAGTTTCAAAATCTCCAATGAATATGGAGAGCGTGAAGGGTTACAATTTCGCTGAACTTGATTCAGCAACAAGCAGCTTCAGTGGTTTTTCTCAGATTGGCAGAGGAGGATATGGGAAGGTCTACAAAGGCCATTTACCATGTGGTCTTGTTGTAGCGGTCAAACGTGCGGAACAAGGTTCTCTGCAAGGACAAAAAGAGTTCTTCACAGAGATCGAGTTGCTCTCTCGGCTACATCACCGAAACCTAGTTTCTTTGCTTGGCTACTGCGATCAGAAAGGAGAACAAGTGAGTCTCTTCTTAACATTACAAGTTTCAAGATTGTGTAATTTCAAGTGATATAATTTGTTATGTCTAATGTCAGATGTTGGTATATGAATACTTGCCCAATGGTTCTCTTCAAGACGCACTCTCTGGTAAGGTCCTTCCTTGTATTGTATATATAAAAGCGTTGTGGGATGATTGTTAAAGATGTGTGTGTCACAAACTGCAGCGAGGTTCAGACAGCCGCTGAATTTTGGGCTTAGACTGGGAATAGCGCTCGGGTCTGCGAGGGGGATTTTGTATCTGCACACAGAAGCTGACCCACCAATCATTCACCGAGACATCAAACCAAGTAACATTCTTCTAGACATCAAGCTGAACCCTAAAGTTGCAGACTTTGGAATCTCAAAGCTTATAGCACTAGATGGTGGAGGAGTGCAAAGGGATCACGTAACTACCATTGTCAAAGGCACCCCTGTATGTTACTGTTCCAAAATCCTCTGTTTTTAATCTCTTAGGGAAGGAGACTAATTCTTGAACCTACGATACACAGGGATATGTAGATCCAGAATACTACTTGAGCCACAGGCTAACAGAGAAGAGTGACGTATACAGCCTCGGCATTGTATTTCTGGAAATCCTAACAGGAATGCGTCCCATATCACACGGAAGAAACATCGTCCGGGAGGTGAATGAAGCGTGCGAAGCGGGGATGATGATGTCGGTGATAGACGGGAGCATTGGGCAGTACTCGGAGGAATGTGTGAAGAGATTCATGGAACTGGCCATCAAATGTTGTCAGGACAACCCAGATGCTCGTCCAACGATGCTCGAAATCGTGAGGGAGCTGGAGAACCTCTACGGGATGCTTCCTAAAGAAGATAAGCCATACTCGAGCCCTTCAGTCCAATCATATGCTTCAGGCTTCGCTGCTTTTTCCCCAAGAGGCAGTTACACTACCTTTTCTGACTTCACAGGTAACCAACTCGTCAGTGGCGTCATTCCCTCCATTGCACCGCGCTGATCATATATATAGTTCAAAGACAATCTCAGTGAAGTTTTTTCTTTTACTTTAAGTTTACATCCCAGTCTCATTGAGAAAAATGGTGTAGACTGGTAAAGTTATCATCTCATCTTTCATAACTTTTAGTAACCGAACCGTAAGAAGTTTATGCCTTTTCCTTATGAGTGCCATTGAGGCATCTCTGTTTATAATAATAATGGGTTGTAAAGAAAACACCCGATCCCCAAATGATCTTAAGTTGAATTGGCTTTTCTATAAACCAAGAACTTTGAACCTTGCGTATACCACAAGTCTTCCAATATGGGACTGTTGTTGCTAGTACCAACAAGTCTTTTATGGACTCTTATCAGCAAATCACATTTAGCACCACTAAGAGTACTATTACTATACTATCAAGCTCGGCTTTGAAATCCATAGAAACTATTTTTGAGATCATGAAACTCGTTTCTTTGTTTGGAAGATTGATAAGGACGTACTGTTAGAAAATATATTGCAAGTCCTAAACTGATGACAAATATGCCCAATGCACCTAGCATATGCCTTGTACAACAAGGAAAAGAAATAGTAAAGTTTTATGCAATATAAGAAAATATACAAATTATAGATTTTCTAGAATAAATAATATAAATACATGTATCCTCACGAGATCAAGTTTTTAATAATTCAGATCAAAGCTTTTGAAAAATCTTACACTAGAATATTAATTAATCGTTCTTCTCTTCTTTCTAGGGCTTCAAGTTAACGTTCTTCGTAACCCTAGCTATGGATAGAGCGTGGGGTTCAAAGCCTGGTAGCGGAGGTGCAGGCTCTCGCCAGAACGAAGCCATAGATCGCCGTGAGCGTCTCCGCCGTCTTGCACTTGAAACCATAAACCTTGCTAACGATCCTTATCTCTTTAAAAACCACCTTGGAACCTATGAGTGTACAGTATGTGCAATGTTGCATAAAAACGAAGGAAACTACTTGGCACACACTCAAGGTAAGAGGCATCAGATCAACTTGGCTATGAGAGCTGCCAGGGATGCTAAGGATGCTCCAGCTAAGCCGCAGCAGCTACCACATAAGCGCAAAGTCGTCTCGGTTCGTAGAACTGTTAAAATAGGTAAACCAGGGTATAGGGTTACAAAGCAGTACGATCCTGAGCTGAAGCAAAGATGTATACTGTTCCAGATTGAATACCCTGAGATAGAAGACAACTTAAAGCCAAGACATCGTTTCATGTCTTCTTATGAGCAAAAAGTTCAACCTTATGACAAGAGGTATAAATACCTTTTGTTTGCAGCTGAGCCATATGAAACCATATCTTTCAAGGTTCCTAGCACTGAGATTGATAAATCATCCCCAAAGTTTTTCTCTCAATGGGATCAAGACTCCAAGATGTTAACTTTTCAGATGTGTTTTAAGCTCAACAAGGCTCAGTTCACTGTTGGAACAAACGGACTTCCACCACAGCCGCCACCACCACCGGGTAATATGTGAAAGTTAAACTAGCAACGTAAGAATCAGCTATAAGCAGTTTAAATTCACTTATCTAAAAGAGTGTGCTCTATGATATTGATTCTTAAAGCTGATCTTTGCAGTTGTTTTAAGGGTTTATCAGTTTTTGTTTTTCTTTGAACCATATTGGGTTTTACCTTTATTGAGCTTTCTATATGCCAAACACACAACTTTAAAATAGGTTTGTTAATTTTTCAGATGGTTAATACAATGTTTCTTTTTTCCGCAGGGATATTTTGTTGGAATTGGGCAATGGTTAAGACCCTTACGGAGACAAAGCTGGTAAGGGTTGAGATCCTTTCGGAAACAAAGTCATCGAGTTTAGATTAGAGAAAAAAAAACCGAAAACCGAAAGCCCGATAAATCAATACGACTGCCCGAGAAAACGAATACAAGACCATACTAACTTCATAATTCGGTCATAAGAAGTTGATGAATTGTTAAAAAAAATTAGAAAAAGTTTTTTTTGATAAACCCGATCGGCTGATCCGGTCAGCTCTAGGAGGAACGCACCAAGGTGCTACAAAGTGGACTCGTCGCCAATACCTAGGTGTTGGGCTACCACATCGCCTGATCCAGATTAACGCTTTCCGACTAATGTCCGGGGGTAATTAGGCCGCCTGCATTTCTGATTACCAAGTAAACCAATTGGGCCTAAGTCCAACTGACAGACTTCCCACAAAGATGGTGTTAACAGCAAAGTGGAGAATCGAACCCAGGTTGTGGGAGTTGCACCCTTTCTCCTAAGCCCTCCTACCCACTAGCCCACCACCTTCTGGGCCAAAAAAAAAAAAAAAAAAAAAGTTTTTTTTGTATAATTCCATGTTCTTGAACCCATTAGCTGAGTAGCCACAATCCAATGGAGATGAAGCCGGTGATGGCAGAGGTGATGAATGCACAGTTCAACTCAAGCTGTACCCAAGGAGGCCACCAGAGTGAAATACTCGGAACAATGTTGTCTTTGTGTAAAAAGTTATCTTGCTGACCAAGTTATCTTGCGGACCAAGTTATCTTGCGGACCAAGTTATCTACAATACTTTGTTAGTGTCCTTAATATCATCGTCAAGTGTGATGACTGATGAGACCACGAGGTAAGATCAGACCCAATTCAATTAATTTTGATTGAGTTTACTATTATTTTTGTGTGTGCAGATTATACCCCAAGCCTTCAGGTAATTTATGTTCATCTTACTCTTCTAAAGAGACTTGGGAGAAGCTAAGAATCCATTCACCTTTGGTCTCTTAGGCTGGTGTTTTATGGTTTTAAGAGCACGTGCCGCGGTTTTTCAGTCATTACTTGGTTAGCTATGTGATATATCATGGTTTTTACGGTTTTTATGATATAAGTTGTCTTTCTAAATTTTTTTTTTTAATTATCTTTAGGATCTTTTCGGGATTATGAGCTATTTAACACGAATTGGAGCAATTTGGAGTATACAAAGAAGAAGCTGGGCTGAAGAAACATATTCAAAGAGCATGCTTGGTATTCGAATTCATTTGTTCAGCCCAGCATCTCCGTATGCTCCAAAAAACTCCAAATTGCTCTAAGTCGGGTCAAACAGCTTCCAATCCTAAAAAGCATAAAAATACTCTAGAAAGACGACTTATATCATAGTTAAAAACCGTAAAAACCATAATATATTACTATGCTTACTCGTTTATCCACGTGAGATAGACCTTTTAAGAAGTTGGGGCATGAATATTCTTGCACGTCTTGTGTCTTAGACTCAAGTAGAGTAGAAAGTAGATATTTATGAGCATCTCTTTTTTGAATGCTCTAGTCTTTATACATCCAAGACATTTGGGTTTACTTGGCTGCCATCCAACCCACCAAGCAACCTTCTTGGATCCTTCTGCACAATCTGCCTCACTACTCCAAAATCACCATCCTAAAGCTCCTTTTGGAAAGAGCAAAAGTCGAGGATCTTCTCTACCGTTGAACTAACCACTGCAGCTCTTCCCCTTGCCATTGATCTCACACAATGTGGAGTCAACTTCTGTTTTTTTTTCAGGAATAAAATCTATATATTTTTTTTCAGGAATGAAATTTATATATTTATATACATGAATGAAATTTATTTATTTTAATTAGACAAAATATAAATATAATTTCAGATAGAAATTCAATAAAGTCTTATGTATGATAAAATAGATTTGAATTATATAAATAATCTCATAACTTAAACAAAAGAAAGCTTTAGCCTTGAGAGGCTGCAAAACCTTTACACAAAGAACCCTAAAACTCATCTAACCTTACAACAACTAAATCATATTTTCCAACATGTCCTGAAGCAGATTTAAAGAAGGCACACTTCAAATTCAAAATCAAAATCACGTAAACGTTTGTTACTTGGACATGAAGAAACTAAAGTACATTTGTGAAGCTTTTTTATAACTGTGTTTTAAGAACTTAAGTATTATTTTCCAAAACTCTTATCTATGTCGATCTTTACAAATTTCTTCTTCAATTTAAACTTCTATACACCAAAAACTAGTTTCTGCACAATTTCATCATACTGTTCACTAGATACTATTCAAGAACCTCATTGGTAAGGTTCAGCCAATCAAACTCATTATCTGGCAGCTCTTTAATCATTTCATCAACTCCTCTCTCAACAATCACATTGATTCTCCACAACACAATCTTACTTTCCCATTTCATACCTTTGATTGTATACAGTCTCCAAAGCAAACCCTTAATCAATTTGTACTCGCTTGTACCATACCAACTCATTTGTTTCTTCACAATCTTTTCCACATCTCTGAAAGCTCTCCTCACAACCCCAACTTCCATTTCTCTTTCCACAAGCTTCCTCACTGAATCAATCATCTTATGAGCAATCTCCTTAACGGATTTAGCATAACTTGAGACCTCTATCAAGTGAATTGCTGCAAAGAAGGCACCAGTAAACGCCAAAACCCAATAACTGTTATCTACCAACAACTCTGTTGGTGGGTTTAGTCTTTTACTTATCTCTGGGAGAAGAACTTCAATCACAGGAATCACAAACTCCTTATCTTCAAGTGGCATTGTTAAGCACTGGAAGATATAAACCGCTCTCTCGAACTCTGTTTCACTCGATGCAATATAATTGCGTAAAGCGTACCATGTTACATCTTGGTGTTTAAACAACTCATACGCAACGTGATTCACCACCTGACCTAGAACTTTGAACATATCTTCCGAGGTTCCTTCTTCCTCAAGGCAATATATGAGCAAGGGTTGGAGTTCTCTCATCTCTGCAATGTCTGCATGATCAGAGAGTAATACATTGACCCTTCTTATTGCTACCTCTCTTGACCTATCTTCAAGATCACTGGACGCAAAGATCTCTAAGACTTCTAGTGCAGATAAATCTTTCAAATGACCATACCAGTCACGGAAAAATTCAACTTCATGATCTTGATGAGTTCCCTGAGGTTGTCTTGTAAACAACATGTTGATCTTTCTTACAATCTCCTTGGTTAGTGTTCCTACTTCTCGGACATTTCCAATCTCGCTCACGAACGTGGACACAAAATGGCTTTGTTCTTTAGTGTAGTTATAAAGATTCATGTCTCTTGAGAAGAACCTTTCGAAATCTTTAAGCCCTCGTACCAAAAACTTCTCTTCTCCCATCTCCACTAGCTTCTTTGCTGATTGAAGAATATTTAAAAGCTGAGATCTCATTATATTCTTGATCACGTCTTGTTTCATTCCTGTATTGAAAAACTGAATCCCCAATTTAACAAGAGTTTGTAAAGCCAAGCTCCAATCATCAACTCCATTTTCCTCAGGATTAACCAAAACCTCCTTAGCTTTATCTAACATAATCTTCAGAACCTTCTTGATGAACTCCTCGTAGACTGGTGGCAAATCAAGAAAGACGTGAAAAGCCTTGACATGTTCTTTATCTGCAACTGCAAGCAATACGATACAATCACCGAGCTCTTCCCATTCGTCTTTATGCAAGTCCATGACATTATAAGCTACACAAGACACGATTCTTCTGAGAATCTTGGTGTCGGATTCTTTGGTTTCTTGCCTTGTCAAGCACGTAATCAAAACCCTTTTGATTTCATAAAGAGAGTCAAGAGAGAGTTTGAAGTTGCGGTTTCTCAAAGCATTGAGAGTCTCTGAGAGTTGATAGATTGATCTGAATCTGGTAACGCCATTGGAAGAAGATTGATAGACCTGAAGAAGCTTGAGGGCCAAGCAATCTGGGAAATCAGAGACAAAGAGGTCGTACAGAGCAGACGATGTTTGATATTCTTTGGATTCTTTACGCTTAAAGAGATGATTCACAACAATCTCTAGTTCTTCGTGGCTTGGGCTCACAAGAATCGCTCTCGCTTTCAACCTAAGATTTAAAGATTCTAACATTTTCGTCTCCATGAGTCAAGGAAGATTCAAAGATTCTGACAACTGTATAAACCGGACTAAACCAAGATATAGTTCGGTTAAACCATGGGTATAACTTAAAGGCCTCTTTAAGTTATTTGAAATTGAACTGGATAATTGGCGGGATGAGCCAGGCACGTGCAGTAGTTCAACGCATGGGGGACTCGCGAAAGCCCAGATAGCAAGCTATCTTAACGGGCTTTCCCCCTTAAAAAATAGAGTTAATATCGTATGGGCCGATGACCCATATATCAGATATTAAACTGATAAGAACAGATACTACACTTGATCTTAGCCAAAAGGCCGAGAAAGGTATGAATAGTCACGTCCCCTGGCCTCGTTATTTATACTACGTCTCTTGTCTTCCATTTTTACGTTGCAAGCGATGTGGGACTTTTGAACAAGCTTAAAACAAAACAAACCCTCCGAGTCTTTTAAGTGGGTTTTGAACGACGCCTAATCAATGTTAGTGTATAAACCTGAAGCCAAACAAGCCACCAAAAAACTCTGATTCATCCATGTATTACTTAGTTCTTCAAGAGAAGTGTTTCAAGAACTAAGTACATTTTGATCCTGACACTATATCTACCTCATTCTTTACAATGTTCTTCTCCAATACAAACTATACACTAAAAAACTAAGGCTCTGCACAATTTCAGACTATACACCCCAAAAAAACTAGTTTTCTATTCAACTTTCTCATCAGTAAGGTTCAGCCAATCCAACTCATCATCACTCTCTGGCAGCTCTTTCTCATCTTCTTCCACTTCTCTCTCGATTATCACGTTGATTCTCCACAATACAATCTTACTTTCCCATTTCATGCCTTTGATTGCATAGAGTCTCCAAAGCAGACCCTTAAGGAATTTGTATTCGCTTGTCATGTACCATTCCAACTGTTTATTCACAATGGTTTCAACATCTGTGAAAGCTCTCCTCACAAGCCCAACTTCCATTCCTCTTTCCACAAGCTCTCTTACTGAATCTATCATCTTATGTGCAATCTCCTTAACGGCGTCACCGTAACCTGGGCCCTCTATTAACTGAGTTGCTGCACAGAAGGCCCCTGTAAACGCCAAGACCCAGCAACTGTTATCTACCAACATATATCCTGGAGGATCTAGCTTTGTGATAATCTGTGGGAAAAGGTTCTCCATCACAGGATACAAAAATTTCTCATCAACAAGGTCCACTGTCAAGCATTGGAAGATATAAACCGCTCTCTGAAACTCAGTTGTACTCGATGCAATATAATCGCGCAGCTCATAGCATGTCTCCTTTTGGTTATTCATCATCTCACACGTGACATGGTTCACCACCTCACCAAGGACTTTGAACATACTGTCAGAGATTCTTTCTTCCTTTAAGCAAGACATGAGCAATGGTTGAAGTTCTCTTATCTCTGCAATGTCTATTGGCACCTTCTCTAAACTGTGATCAGATAGTAATACATTGAGCCGTCTGATTGCAATCTCTCTGGACCTATCTTCAAGTTCACTTGACGCAAAGATTCTCAACACTTCCAACGAAGACAAATTCTTCAAATGATCATTCCAGGCATGGTCAAACCCTTCTCTGCAATTCTTAATATCCTCATGTGGTTTGATGTTCTGTTCTGTAACCAGCATTTTGATCTCCCTCACAATCTTCTTAGTCAAATCTGTCTCAACTCCTTCAATCTTTCCCATTAAAACCAACACAAAATAACACTGATCCGTAGTGTAATGATACAGATTCATGTCCCTTGAGAAAGACATCTCGAAGTCTTCAAGCCCTCGTACCAAAAAATGTTCCCTTTCCATCTCCACTAGCTTCTTCACAGCAGTCACAAAAGAGACAATCTGAACCCCCATTAACACATCTATTAGCTCCAATCTCATCCCTGTCTTCACAAGCTGAATCGACATTTTCACAAGAGTCTGTAAAGCCAAGCTCCAATCTTCAACTCTATAAGGATCAAGAAACACATTACTAGCTTCCTCTAAGATTTGGTGCTTAAACTTGTCGATGCAACTCTTGTAAACTGTTGGCAACTCAACGAAGACGTGAAAAGCCTTAACAGGTTCGTCTTTTGTGAGGGTTAAGATACAATCACCAAGCTCGTCCCATTGATCTTTACGCAAATCCATAACATTGTAAGCTACAAAACCCACGATTCTTCTAAGGATCTTCATGTCAGATTCTTTAGTTTCTTGCATCGTCAAGCACGGAATCAAAGCCCTTTTGATTTCATAAAGTGAGTCAGGAGAGAGTCTGAACTCGCGATTTCTCAAATCGGTTAGGGTTTCGGAGAGTTGATAGATCGATCGGAACCTTGTGACGCCATTGCAGGAAGATTGATAGACTTGAAGAAGCTTTAAGGCTAAGCAATCAGGGAAATCAGAGACCCAGTGATCGAACAGAGCTCGCGCTGTTTGATATTGTTTGGATTCTTTACGGAGAAAGAGATGATTCACGACGAGCGCTAGTTCTTTGTGGCTTGGACTCACGAGAATCTTTCTCGCTTTCAACCTAAGACCATATGATTTCAAAGATTCCTCCATTCGAATTCACTTTCTCCGGATTCGAATTTTCCCGAGAAAATCTCGTCTGAGAGAATCTTCTGGAAGATTTGTAAACTTGCGTTTTTTGTTTTGGGTTACGAAACTGGAGATAAACCGGAAATAACCGTCAATTTAGTAGAAATCGTTTCAGTTTAAATTCAATGAACTCTAAAAAACTGAACCGAACGTAAATCAATTCAAAAATGAACCGGACATAAAATCAATTAGGAACTTAATCGAACTTCTTCCCATAAAGCTAAAATGAAATCCCCAGAGAAATTAGGGATTTGATTTTTGGATTATGATTGTTTGAATCATGATTTGGGAATATCGTTTTAGCCTTTAACGATATTTTTTCTCACTAACAAAGGTAGATTAACGATGACTAGCTGGTCTATTAACGGAATTGAAGATATGATGTTCATTTTAGCTTAGTCAACGAAAAATGATGTTTAATACAGTAAAACCTCTATAAATTAATAATGTTGGGACCATGAAAATCTATTAATTTATAAAGATATTAATTTATCGATAAATTAATAATTATTAATTTATAGAGAGATATTCCTAATTTGGAAAATATTTTCAAAACAATATTTAAAAATAAGATTTAATCATGATAATTAGTATTTTATATAATCAATTACAAATAAAACAATAATTATTATGTATTAAAAGAGAATGCTAACTATTTTTCATATAGTAAAATATTAGAAATAAAATCTAACAAAAACTAATGTGTCTATATATACATATATTTTGAAAATTTTACCTAATTATTAATTTATACCTAATTATTAATTTATAATATTGATGGGACCATATATTTACAAAGGATTTTCAAAAAAATTATTATCTTATTATTTTATCGAAATATGTCTAAAATTACACTGGTCCCAACTTGGGACCGGAGAAATTTATTAATTTATAGAGATTATTAATTTATCGAGTATTAGTTTATAGAGGTTTTATTGTATGTAAGTTAACGAAAAGTTCATGTTTTGAATAGCCACATAAAAAGTTCGTGATTTAAATAGACTATATTTGAAAGTTCGTGAATTAAATGGCATTTATTTAGCCACATAATAATCATAGTTTTTTAATTCTTTTTACAAAAAGGCTCATAATATTTTATAATAAAAAATCATGTTATATGTAATATAAAATCTCATATTCTATAAGACTTACTATTACATAATTGATACATCTACTTCACAAATTTTGTGAGATAGACTTACTATCAACTGTTTAATAATAGATAATCAATTAAATTTGGTTGGTTAAATAGTTTCAATGAAATAATTACCTTTTTTTTTGTCACTGAAATAATTACCTTATAAATGTTTCTTATACAATTTTATATATCATCTAATGATTCATTATACCGAAAAACAATCAAACTTCCTTTAATTTTACTTTTAAACTATAGATTTCACCATACTTCTCTACATCTTCTATCTCTATTAATCATCTCTCTCTCAATCAAACACTTTCTCTTAGTCTCTACCAAACACTATGAAAAGTTATGAAATAAAATGGCATCTCTCTCGTTCAAATGTGGTGATTCTTCGTCAAACTCCCTCAACCGTTCATCTTCATCCGGTTCCTTCTATGGCTAAGAGATTTTTCTCAAAGAAATTAAAAAATACACCGACAAGATGTTGCATGCCATCTCATTTTTTTATCTATAATAACACAGTCTTTTCATGACCAATCAAATAACGACAATGTCTTATTAAAAAAAAAGCGAAAAATGCTCAAAAAATCGATGCGTTCATAAAGTTGGCTCCCTCATACAATACAATGATAAGGACTCCAAATGAAATTTCCAAAGTCACCAACAATTACCACTACAAAGCTCAATAGTGACTTTTTCACCGATTAATTTCATACATTTGCAAATGTTAATGTTATAAACCAATATAGTTATATTGAACAAATTAAAGCACGATAATATTAAAATAAAATAAAATTGTTTCAACATCTATTTTGAATGTACGAATATTGCTTTTTTTTATATACATATATTCCTTCTTTTTCTTATTAATTATCGTTTAATGGTTTTTCACACATATTAAGAAAACACTAAAATTTTCTATTCTATCTTTCTTTTATGTTTTTTCTAAATTTTTTATTGGATGATATATTAAAACAGTTGGATAAAACTAAATTATTTTACCAAACAATGGCATTGAAAAACTAAATAGACAACTATTATGAAACAGAAACAATTCTTTAGAAACTATTATAACCATGATCAAATTTAGTATTGGTTTTGGTTCGTACGTAGAGTATTTAGCTCGAATGTAAGTGCATATAAAACATACATCATTACACTCTAAATGTAATTCAACATTTAAAAGTAAAAAAAAAAAAAAAAAAAAAAAAAAAAAAAAAAAATCGTGGACATTTTGTTTCATGGACAAGAAGAAAACTTTTGTAGAAGAGTCCAAACATAATTTTCTGTTTACGTTTTTACTAATTTCTATTGTAGTTTTAGATTAAACCGTGAACCGGCTTGAACTCGGTTTGTATGTTTTGTTAATTATCCCGGTTCGAATGGTTTTCCCCTTATTAAGATTTCGTTCACAACGATGTTCACAACTCAATCAGGACTTCTGCCGAATCAGGACTTATAGGTCAGTTCTGTTTTGTTATTGTTCTGTCTCTGATCGAGTTTGCTTCCTTGTTTCTGATCGAGTTTCATATCTCACCTTCGACGAATTTTGTTTCTTTGCTTTGTAATGAATGTGTTACATAAATTGCATGTTCTGATGTTCTAACCTTCTAGGTCAATATACTCAGTAGTGTATGTTTTGTCTCTGTTTAATCATTATTTCAAATTGTTGTTATTTTTATCTTCTAACCCTAATGGTCTTTGGTTTTCAGATAGAAGAGGGAGAAGGTACGCTTCTGTGGATATGGCTGCAAAAAAACTGAAAACTGCTTCTGGAAATTCAATAAACAGCCTACCAAATGAGGTTCTAGGTCAGATCTTATCCTTGCTCCCTACGAAAACTGTTGTTTCCACATCAGTTCTCTCAAGGCGTTGGAGGAGCCTGTTGTATCTTGTTCACAGCCTTGAATTTGATGAGTCCATGTTCCCAAACATCATCACAGACAAAGTTGCTACTGACTGGTCTTATCCCCTAAGCTTATATAATATCATTGATAAAACCCTTTTCATGCTAAGCCCTTGTCCCATCAAGAAGTTCACTTTGAAATATGATAGTACTCTATTAAAGGAGCCTCGTGCAAACCATCTGATTCACAACGCGTTGAGACGTGGAGTCTTGGAACTACATCTGTCTTCATCAAAGTTTCATTGTCTAGAGCCTGAGTTCTTCATCAGCAAGACACTGGTGAAACTCACTCTATCAGATGGACATTTTCACCAAAGCCATCGTCCTCCTCCAGGGGAAGATGTTCTTTTCCCTGCACTCAAAACTCTCTCTCTGTTTTTAGTGTGTTTCTTGTTTTTTGAAGAGTCTGGTTTGTATCAGTGCCTCCTTGCTAGCCCTTTGCTTGAGGAAGTCAACATAGGTGATGATGATCCTCTTAGACCACGTTTTTATCCGGCTTATTGTGTGAAAAATGTTTGGGGTTCATCCATACAGAGGATATCTATTTGTTGGTTTTATGATAGAAGACAACACTCATGTTTTTCCATTAACACGCCCAATCTTGTGTCCCTTGACTTATCTAGTTATGTCGGACAAGATTATGTTGTTCAGTTTGATTCGGTTGTCGAATGTAGACTGAATCTTAGATTATGGAAGTATCTAGAAGATGTACATTTGAGATATGATCGTTCAAAGCATGATGGTTATTGGGGAGATGCAACCAAGCTCGTTGCAGCTATAAGGAATGTTGTGACCCTTCATTTGTCTGCTGATTCTCTTGAGGTATATATGTTTCCTACTCTCATGTTTTGTAGTGTGCAAAATTTTCAAGCCATGTCTTCGTTTGATAATCTTTGTTTATGTTATCATATTTAGGTGTTTCACTTTTGCTGTAAGTCTATGCCCGAATTCAAAAACCTCGATAAGTTATCGTTTGAGAGCCATAAGGAACGCGGTTGGCAAGTGTTGCCGCTTCTGCTCAAGAAATCTCCAAACCTACAAACTCTAGTCATCAAGGTATGTTTGTTTAAAGCAAATATCATGTTTGATGTTTGATATTTTCAGGGTCTTGTTCATGAGATCACAAATGAGTGTGGGGATGCATGTGTTTGTGTTCATGAGGAGCAGAAGAAGAATGAGAACTGTCTATTGTCGTGTCGAGTGAAGGTGCTAAAGATATATGGATATGGAGGAACTAATAGAGAAGTGAAACAAATGAGACATTTCATTGAGAATTTGAAGTGTCTTGAAGTGGTCAAAGTTAAGGTTCAAGTGGATGAGCAAGATTATAAGTACTTACCACCCACCAGTGAACTAATGAAGCTTATTCCTGCAGCTTCTTCCAAGTGTAAGATCCAATTTATTTAATTCCCTTATCATCAGTTTCTTTCTTTTGTCTCTCTTTCTACTCTTATGTATTAGATTTATAATTTAGAGTTGATGCTACCACTTTGTTTTAAGTGAAAAGTTAGCAAAAAAACTCAATATAAACTGGACTTAACAATAACTCAATATAAAATGTTGATTTTGAGAATCATGTACACAACAAACTATAGAAAACTCAATTGTCTAAAGTCTCAGGTTGGTTCAACCAATCAAGCTCACTCTGTGGAAGCACTTTCACATCCTGCACTTTCTCCAAAACCACATTAATTCTCCACAACACAGCTTTGCTCTCCATACTCATACCTTTGATTGCATAAAGCCTCCAAACCAAACCCTTAACGAATCTGTAGTCATTACTTGTGTAACACTCATACTGTTTCTCCACAATGTTCTCCATATCTATGAAACCTCTCCTGATCACAAGCTCAGCTTCCACACCTCTTTCCACAAGCTCTCTCACTGAATCTATCATCTTATACACAATCACCTTCAAGTGTTCGGCGTGACTTGAGATCTCTATCAAGTGTAGTGCTGCAACAAAGGCACCTGTGAAGGCCAAGACCCAACAAGTGTTATCTACCAATAGCTCCTCTTTTGGTGGTGGGTTTAGGTTTCTGTGAATCTCTGGAAGAAGATTGTTCATGGCATGGATCACTAACTCTTTTTCATAGATCTTCATTGTTAAGCACTGGAAGATATAAACAGTCTGTCTGAAGAATGTTTTGCATTCTGTTGCAATGTAGTCCCATAGACCGAACCAGTTGTCATCTAGACAGGTATACAACTCGTAAAAGACATGGAACACCACTTGGCCGAGAATCTTGAACGTGCTCTGAGGAACTCCTACTTCTGCAAGGTAAGAGATGAGCAATGGCTGAAGCTCTCTGATATCTGAAACGCTTAGTTCCTCTTCCCCTGAAGTATGATCACAAAGCAACTCGTGGAGTCTTGTGAAAGCTATCTCTCTCGATCTGTTATCGATATCAGTTAACGTGACCAGTCTCATGATCTCTACTGCAGATAAAGTCTCCAAATAGTTGTTCACTGCTTCACAGTCATAATCTACTTCAAGATATCGGTTTTTAACCCGAGGTGGACTGAGTCTGAAGGCTGGATTGTAAACGAACTTATCAAGTTTTGTAACCATTCGATAGATCTTCTTGGCTGCTTCTTTTGTATCTGTTCCAATATCTGAGATCTTGAAAGCAAACTCTGATACAAACCTGCACTGATCACTGTTCCATTTAAACTGTTTTGCGTCTTTAGCAAGGAACGTCTCTAGAGATTGAATCCCTCTTTGAAGAAACACATCTTCCTTCTCATTCCACACAATGTCACAAGCAGATTTCAGAACAATGTGAAGTATATCTCTTGTCAAATCAAATCTCATTTCAGAATGCATAAGCTGAATCCCCATTTTAACAGCAGATTTCAAAGCAAGAACCCATTCTTCAACTCTATCTTCAACAGGACGAAGCAAAACCTTGTACACTTCATCAAGAAACTTCTGCAAGAAACGGTGAACAGATCCACCGTAGAGTGATGATGGTAACTCGATGAAGACATTAAAAGCCCTAATCGGATCTTGTTGAACAAGTAAGAGTATACAATCACTCATCTCCTCCCACACGTCAACTTTATCAGCTACTAAAGAAACGATAACTCCTACAATCTCTGAGTCAGATCTTTTAGGGTTTTGGATTGTCAAGCAAGAAATCAGAAGAGGTTTGATCTCATGAACAGAGACAAGAGAGAGTTCGATCCGATGAGCTTTCACTGTTTCGGCAAGAAGCTCGATGGATCTGAGTCTGACTAGATCATCGTGATGGAATCTATAGATGTTGAGAAGCTTTAGGGTTAAGCAATTTGAGAAAGCAGAGACGCAGAAGTCGAACAGAGCTCGAGCTGCTTTGTATTCGTCGGATTCTTGAGGCTTGGTATAGATTTGTTCGATGAGCGTCGTTAAGCCTTCGTTGCTTGGAGTCGCAAGGATAGCCCTAGAAAGAATAGTTTTCCATAGCAGGAGAAAATTCGAAGATTCCGTCATCGCACTTTCTCGGGAAACTGATTCTGATTTTTTTTCTTTTTTAGGGTTGAAGAAGGTTTTGTAAAGTGTGTGCGGTTTTATATAATTCTGTATCTGAATATAAACCGGACTTAACCGTAAATTAAGTGAAAACATTCGGTTTTTTATTCTAATTACCTCCAGCCTACACGAAGTATTTTACGGTTTATATCAATGAAACTAGCCCTGCGAGTTCGGTTCCCGGGTTCCTCGGGTAGTCGGTTTTTCAAAAACTCTACCGAATTTAACAGAGCAAAAAATTGAGTCGGGTCGGGTATTTGGTCGGGCTTAGTTTGGGTCTCTCCGGTTATATCTCAAAAACTGGTTAAAATTAGTTTATAACCGGTTAAATTCGGTGTATTTTGGTATAACTTTTTTTTTTATTTTTAAAAAAAATCCGGGCATCGGGTCGAGTCGGGTTTGGGTTATCGAACCCAAATCTCAATCTCTCTGAATTAAACCGCATTTAGATTTGGGTTGAATTCAAAACCCAACAAAATCAGGTCGGATTGGGTCAGGCTAAATTCGTTGGACTAAGTGAAACCGTGGCTATCTTCTAAAAATAGACATATCAATCTGTGAAGAATGCGGCCGGTCCGTACCAATGGATGTATTGGTTGGATTTTTTTTGTCGGTAATTTCCTGACCGATGATTTCCAACAATTTAATAGGGTCGGTGAGATTTCTGACCGATTTCCAACTAAAATTTATAAGTCAATTAACGGTTAGAAAGTGGTCGGAAACTAAACCGACCATCTTATCGGGGTCTGAAATATGCTAGATAAGATTTAGAAGCTATGCAATTCTTGGAAAAATATTATGGTGATTTATAATACTATGAAATAAAGAAAAAGCTACATTCATTCTTACACTTATTCATATTTTAACTGATAACTATTGTATATATACAGCTCTGAAAAAGTGTGAATGAGTATATAAATCATACTTGAATTAGAAAAAAGTGTTATTCGAAAAAGAAAGAAAAAAAAACACTAAGGGGGGGGTGTATTCAAAGTGAAATTTCAAGTGATTTGTAAAAAGTTTACAAATCCACTGTTATTCAAACATGAATTTTAAAAAGTCTCATGAAATCCACTGTTATTCAATTAATGATTTCAAAATCCACCTTAAAATCCACTGTTATTGAAAACAATTTGTGGATTTGGCTTTTAATGATTTTGAAAGATTTCAGAGGATTTGGGAGGCTAAAAACATCGGGCTCGGGCTTAAATATATATGTCCAGAAAAAAATCGGGCCTTTTGGACTAAGCCCATTCGGGCTAAAGGGTTTTTTGGGCTAAACCCAATCGGGCTCGGACCGGCCCGAAAAGCCCTTAAACAAATATATTTTGAATTTTTTTAAATATTTTATTTTGATTAGAAGATTTGATTATTTATATATGTCAAAACTGAACAAAGCTAAAACTAAGTATATATAATCTTTATCTATAATATTTTTATTATTTATATATGTCAAAACTGAACAAAGCTAAAACTAAGTATATATAAGTATCTTAGTTTTGAAATCATCAAAATATATATTAAATTTTGACTCTATCATCTACTTTAAAGTATTTTAATTCCATGCTTTATTGGGTTAAAGTGTAAATAATTTATTTGGTTTTTATTTTTTCCTCTTAAATTAAGTTAGTTTTATTGAATATTGATAAGCTATTTAAATTTTGATGCATTATTTTAAAGGTAGACCTTTAAGTATTGTTTTTAAAAAACTATTATGAACTTAGAAATTGATTTTTTTATCGGTAAGTAAAGCCCAAAAAACCCGAAAAGCCCTGTTAGGGCCGGGCCAAGCTTTGAAATATAGGCTCGGATATTTTTCGGACTGGACCGGACCGGACTCACATATATGAGGACTTTACGAATTTTAGGCCGGGACTTAAAAGAATGTATGGAATTTGGTTTTGAACTTCTTAGTTATTCAATTTTTGTTTTTCATTGCAATTCATCAGCAAGATCTTGACATTGTGGAATAGTTGGAAAATATGTAATAGAAAGGTATATACACGTTCCAAAGCCAAATATATAAGTATGGTGGTAACAGTAGTTATATTCAAGAGGTAGCCATCCAGTTAGAAATATTCGAAAGATATGATATTGTTTTTCTCCTTAGATTCTTGGAATTTGATTTGTTTTAAAAAATTTATGGAAGCATAAAGTCATATAATCATATTTTATAACCACGAAGTGTAGACTACATTATGCTGTGTTTGGGATGCACTGCTTTCTACATTTTCCCACCTCGTTTTCTCAGCTCTACAACATGTCACGCTGTCTCCAATTCTGAAAATATTGTATGAGAATCTTTGAAGACATACCCTTCCTTTCTTTTTTTTTTCTTTCTAGGATCACCTAGAAAATATTCTTTGTGTCAAAAGCATCCCCTATCATATGAAAGCCAATGAAAGGATTTAAGTTAAGTTTGTCTTTAGTAGCAAAAAAGAGAATTTCTAAATTTCTCAATAATTCTAATTTAAAGGTCAAAGAAACTAAAGTTGCATTTATATGATACTTTTTGGTTTTCCCGATATGCCATAAATTAATTTGCGTATTTTGTTTTGTTATATTTCTAATCAACAATATCCGGTCTGACTTAGCTACACACAAAGGTGGAGGCACTAGTATGGGCGATGAAGTGCATGATTGAAGCATTTAGGAGAGATGTGACATTTATAACAGACTGCTAAGATCTGGTGAAGATGGTGTCTTCCCCAAGAGACATGCCAACTTTTTCAACATACTTAGAAAAGATACAAGGCGATAAAGGAGTTTTTCATCTTTTTATTGTTATTCTTATATTTCGTCAAGCTAATGTTAAAACGGATATTTGTGGCACGCAAAGTACGTACCAAACTGCTTTTTTTTGTCAACAAACTTCGATAAGATTGACTTAAGTAAGCCAATTAGTGGGACAATTGTTTAAAAACGTAGCAGAATACGGAAGAGCACGCACATTACGAGCCAAACTATCCGCTTGTACATTTGCATTTCTTGGAACAAAAGATAAAGAAAAAGTTGAGAATTCTTCCCTATCCATCTTGATATCATCCAGGTATACAGAGAAGGCCGGCCACTCGGAAGGCGAAGACACTATCTTCACAAAATCTGAACAGTCTGTAAGAAACGCCACATCCCTGAAGTCATGTCCTATCATGCATCTCATTTCCCAAAGCAGTGCTTCTACCTCTGCATGGAGTGGAGAAAGACTTCTGCTTCTATCTCATTACCGAACTGCTTCTTTGTCTTTATGTAAACAATATTCCGCATATATGGCTCGTTTGAATCGATCATTTATAGTTGTTGACAAAAAAAAATTTGGCAACAATAATTTTAATTTTTAACTAATTTGGCTCTAGTTTTTGTTTTTCGAATAAAAAGGATTTTATAGTGATCCCAACAATGGATTTAGTTTTGGAATAAGGTTTCTTTATTCAAATTGTATTTGTATTTATTTGCTTAATATGAAATTACACATTCCTAGTAAAATCCTACTAATTTGAAAACAAATAAAGAATTGCATAATCATATCTAACTGAGAGGTAAAAATCTAAAATTACAATATGCGGCACTTGACACGGTCTATTTCAAACTGATATATACAAGATTCAGTCTTATTTTGACTGATATTTTTTTTTTAAAAACTTCAAATACTTCTTTATTACAATGCAATTACAAAATCTGATCCAATTATTATCTTTCTAGTTCGATTCGGATCCAACTTTCGTTTTGATGATATAAAGAAAAGTAACCTACTTAATTGTGTTAAAACTAAGTTTAATTATCAAATCATATTTTCTGATTCGGTTTGTTTTTAGATCAATTAACTTAATCCACGTTAAACTTTTGAAAATATCTTTCGTATACAAGAAAATTCATAATCCCTTGAACTGAGAAGATTGAAAATCTAAAGTTACGTCAATAGAACATTTTCACGATCCTTTTAAAACCAAATATACGAGAATCTCATTTAGATTACCGTTCTTCAAATTCCAATACGTTTTTACTTTTAATTAAAAGAACATCTCTAGTCAATTCTTTTTCTTATTTTGTTTGATCCGGACTTAATTTTTGTTTATTCGAATATTGAAAAACGAAAGATAACCTTCAATTTCAAATAAAATTATAATCGATGGGAACAAATCTAATTAAACTTCTCTCTTATACCACTCTGTTGACAAGAAAGTAGAGGTCTACACTGGTTCTATCACAGCATATGCGGATAGAGGTGTTGGTGCTATAGCAGTACATTTTGTTAAGACTATAAATATTCATATCCTAAAGTTTTGGGTCAGTTATGTGAAACAATTGATAATAAGACGGTGATATTACAAATCTCTTAAATATAAAACTTTTGCCGCAGTATAAAGATTCTGAAACAAAAATTATGTTTCTTGATTCGATTCGATTTGTTTTGTATCAATTTTACTTAAAAATCAAATTGCATATTCCTAGTAAAATCCTTTTCATTTGAAAAAAATAGAGAATTTCATAATTCTATTTGATTGAGAGGCAAAAAGACATAAACTTACAATATGTGACACTTGACTCAGTCTATTTTCAACTGGTTTATACGAGATTTAATTTAATTTGACTGTTATTATTGTTAATTCAAATATTTCTTTATTTTAAACGCAATTGTAAATTATAATCCAATTAATTACTGTCTTTTCTAGTTTGATTCGGATCCAACTTTCGTTTTGAAGATATAGAGAAAAAGTAACCTATGTAATTATGTTAAATCTGGGTTTCATTCTCAAATTATATTTTTTGATTCGGTTTGTTTTAGTTCGATTTACTTATTATGCGTTAAATTAACCTTTTGCAAATATCTTTCTCATACAAGAAAATTTCATAATCCCTCGGACCGAGAATATTGAAAATATAAAGTTACATCAATATAACATTTCTACAGTCCTTTTAAAACCGAATATACGTGAGTGATCTCAGTTTGACAACCGTTCTTCAAATTCCAATATTTTTTTTTATTTTTAATGAAAAGAACATCTCTAGTCAATTCTTTTTCTTATTCTGTTTGATTCAGATCTATTTTCCGTTTCTTCAAATATCAGATGAAGATAAAACTTTACAAAAAGCCAAAAACTATAATACTGACTTCAGTTATCAAATTAAAATTTGTCATTTTGGGTTTAGATAATTTGGGTTGTTTTTGATCATTTGGCATAAATCTAATTAAACTTCTCAATATATAAAATCCTTATATCAATGTATTGGACAAAAAATTAGAGATTTCACCTGTTCTATCACATCACACCATATAAGTGTGGCTATTGAGGTCACATATTCCTATCCCAAAGTTTTGGGTCAAATCTATGAAATAATATAAAATAAGAGAGTCATATTAAAAATCTCCTAAGATAAATATAAAACTTAAGCCGCAGTGGAAAAATTCTGAAACGCAACTGTGGTGGTGTGAAATTCTAGCGTTTTCTCTCGTCGCATCTTCTTCTTCATCATCATCTTTGAGTCTTTGACCTCAAAGCTTTCCGCAAATCCGCGTTCACAGTTTCTCGAGTTTTCAGGTGTTTCCTTCGTTGCTCTTCTCGTCGCATTTGATACGATTCCTGATTGATTTGATCGACTGATTATTACAGATTTCGACATTGTCTTTAGGTTTTATAGATTTTGAATCAGTATCGAATCGAAAATTTTGAGAGGGTTTTTAAGTTTGCGAGGTTTCTAGGGTTTTTAAGATGAATCTAGGATTCGATTTGCGCTATTTACGCTTGGATTTTGTTGGATTTTTGTACATTTTTTTGGGGTTTTTCAATTTTCCGTGAAAAAAATCTGAGCCACACACATTGTAGCCATTTTGAGCTTTACTTCTCTATGATTCTGAGACTTCTGAAGATTTTTGATTGATGTATAGAGTTAATTTCTCAGTGACGCATGCTGTTTCTATTTCCCTAATGTTGTTGATTTGTCTTGTTCTGTTTACTCTGTAGCTTGAAAGCGTTTTGAGAAGTTCTTTTATTGAGTTTCATAGTACCAACAGCTTCGTTTTTTTTATCTCCTCAAGCTGCTGAATCTCGTTAACTTTGGGTTCTTAGTTTGGTAAATAGTTGCCTCTGGTTTGTGGAGTTTCAAGTAGAGTTCATGGGTTTTTTGCTCTCGTAGCCTAGGCTGTAGTTTTGTGCCTCTGGTTTGCTTGGTTGTTTCACATGTTCATTTGTATGTGTTAGTGGAAATTACCATTGGTAACAGATCTTTGATAGCTAGGCTGCATGTGTGTCGAAGATAAATGGTACTAAACTAGTATCTGTGATGCGTTTTCTGAATCCCACATATGTTAACACCTCTATATCTACCTTTTTTTTTGTTGTTGTTGTTGTTTTAGCCAGAAAAGTTGCCCTCCTTGAAGCAAAACAGAGCCTACGCATTGGCAAATCTCTCAGATCTTGGAGAATTTCTTCGGAATCTAGAAACGTTCATTACAAACATTGAATGATAAGGATACACGACAGGCATGGAGTGCAACAAGGACGAGGCAGCAAGGGCAAAAGAAATTGCAGAGACGAAGTTCAAAATGAAAGATATTGCTGGGGCAAAGAAATTTGCCTTGAAAGCTCAAAGTCTGTATCCAGAGATAGAAGGTGTTTCTCAGATGTTGGCAACTTTGGATGTGTATACCGCTGCAGAAACCAAAGTAAAAGAGGATGTAGACTGGTATGGGATACTCAAAGCAAGTCCGCGCGATGATAATGAAGCGTTGAAGAGAAATTACAGGAAGCTTGCTCTAATGCTTCACCCTGATAAAAACAAGTCTATTGGAGCTGAAGGAGCCTTCAAGCTTGTTTCTGAAGCTTGGAAATTCTTGTCAGACAAGGAAAACAGAGCAGCTTATGATCGTAGGAAAAGTCTGCACTCAGTTTATCAGAAGGTCTCAGTTTCATCTTCTAATAACGGGTTCTGCAATTTCGCGAAGACTACATTCACTACTAATGCGAGGACGACGACCCAGAGGAACAATCCGCCTACCCAAAAGAAAAATCCGCCAGCCCAGAAGAGCAATCCACCGACCCAGAAGAACAATCCGCAAAAGCCAGTTGGTAATACACAGAAAACAGGACGGACTGATCATCAAACAACAACACCAAGCTCATTTACTGCATCTGGGTTGTCAGACCAATCAAAGTCGAATACTTTCTGGACAGTCTGCAGGAGATGCATGATGCAGTACGAGTATCTAAGACTTTATGTCAACTGTAACCTTCGGTGTCCTAATTGCCTACAGTCGTATTTGGCAGTAGAAGTCCCTAAACCAGGTATATCAAGCCGTTGGAGTAGTTTCAGCCGTCTAAACCGAAACCTGGATCCAAAGTCGGCTGCAAACCACAATACTACTTCAGGTTTATTTAATAACTCCAAGTGGACTTTCTCAAGAACTAGTAGTGCAGCTCATGCTGCAAGTGTGGTTCAACAGGCTTATGAGAAGGTAAAGAAAGATCGCGAACAGGCAAAAGCAACCGCGAGAAGAGAAAAGAAGAGTTTGAAAAGGAAGAGCACAACTGATTCGTGTGCTTCTGGTAGTTCGCTTAAAAAGAGGAAAGTGTATGGAGAAACTGAAATCTGTTGCTCTAGTGGAAGACAGGTCACTTACAATGTGACTGGTGAAACCGGAAAAAACATGAGAAAGTTAGAACATGGAACCAAAGAGATAGCGGACAAGCTGTCTCCTAGAAGAAGAACCCCGAGAAGGATTAGCAAGGAGAATGTAACAAGAGAAGTAAAGCCGCGCTAGCGATCTGACCCGGTGAAGGGAGGTTTGATATGTAGGCATAATTGTCGTTGACAGATTCTCCAGGCTATAACCAGTCACTAGGATATATTTTGTATGTTGGGTCAGTTGGTAGTGTTTTGGTTCTAACATTATAGAGAGGGATGAGTCGAGTCTTTTTGGGCAGAGGACACAAACTGCTTTCCAAAATTTTTAAAAACAGACTCAGTGTTGTGTCAATTTGGTGTGTTGTAGCTAGCAACGATGACTTCGGTTCATGACTCTTAAGTAAATGCGATGTTTCAGTGATCTAAAACATTGCTTCGCTTTCCCCAATAACGAGTTGCTTCAAGGAATCAGGCGTATTCATTCATTTCTAGCACGAACAAGTCAACTAAGATGCGGACTAGCTGCAACTCGTTCTGCATCTGGCTAACTTAGCCAGCTCTCACACCTTCATTCTCCGGTAATAGACGAGGGCATTCTGAAACACGTAATAGCTCGAGCGCTTGTCATGTTGCCTGCGAGATCTCCACAAAAGACAAGAACGGATCAAATGCTCAAATTTCTCTGAACTCATCCCACCAGCTGAGGAACGCGATGAGCTTCTACTCTTTTAGCGAATGCTTAGATTGAATCCTCAAATGTACAACCAGTTTCTCTGTTCGTTTTAAGTTGTTATAAAAATCTCATATTTTTCACACCAATCAAAACTGGTCTGTCATCAATAGACATCGATTCAGAACTACTGACTCCGATATAAGGTTGTACTAGTCGAAAAAAATAGAAATCTCAAAGATTGTAAATATTTTAAATATTTGGGTAAAATGTGAAAACACGTGATAATATAAGGTTATATTCGAAAGTTTCCCCAATTAAATGTAGAAGCAGCTCCTATCTGAAAACTCTGATACGCGATCGCCGTTCCTAGGGCTTTTTCTGGTGTCCTCTACCTCTCGACTCTCGAGCTTCAATCCTGAAATCACCAACACCGTTCGCAAAATTTCAGGTTTCGCTCTTCTATGTCTTTCGATTTTGATAAGCTTCTCGATAATTAAGTTCGTTTTGCTTATACACAGATTCGACTTGTTTCTACCTTGATCGATTTGATTTTGCTAGTTCCTTAAGAAATTGATATCGAATTACACTTTTTCTTATCTGGGGTTGACGAAATTAAACTCCTTTACGGTTTAGTTCTGAGATTAACATAGTTATTGCTTTGGCGATTTCTAGGGTTTCGTTTTTTAAATCTGTGATTATAGTTCGTTTGGTTGGGTTTTCTTGATTTTATATGTATGGGTATAAAGTTTCAAGCTTTAGCTTGTTGTATTGCCTAATGTATTGAATTTTTGTTTCAGGTTGTTTTGGCTGGCGCCTTTCAATTTCGTAAAACATGGCGGAGATACAAACAAATGGAAGGGCGTATGAGTCACTATTGGAAAAGGTTCTTTCAATGAACATTCTTTCTTCTGACTATTTCAAAGAGCTCTATGGTTTAAAGACTTATCATGAGGTAATTGATGAAATCTACAACCAAGTTAATCATGTGGAGCCGTGGATGGGTGGAAACTGCCGTGGTCCTTCATCAGCATATTGTCTTCTCTACAAATTCTTTACCATGAAACTTACAGTGAAGCAGATGCATGGGCTGTTGAAGCACACAGATTCTCCTTATATTAGAGCGGTAGGTGAATCTCTTAACCATTTCTTTTCTTTTTCATTATTAACCTAGTAGAGCATATGTGTGGTGGAATTCATATGGATACTTGATAATAGTATGAGCTTCCGTGATGTGATAACCTTTTCTTTTGGTTTTCTCAGTAGAATCTAGGAAAACATCTTTCCATCTTCTTGATTTCCAATAACATCTAGAAATCTAACACTGTGTGCTGTTTGTTCCAATACCTGTTCCTCCTGTTACTTTTTACCAGCTGAGTTATATTCTTAATTTCTTATTAGCCAATTTTAACCCGGAAAAGATAGGTGTTTTCTTTGTTTGTCGATTACTCATAGAGCCTCTTACAGTCAGGTAATAGCCTTCCTTACCTCTGGGTTCCATCTGAAACTATTCTTGTCTCATCCCGTATTGAAGGTATGAGCGTACACATAATTGTTCTTGTGTTTTCATAACAGATTTTCAGAACCACAAACACTGTTGGGATGTCATTCTTTCTTAGAGTTGCTGAGAGTTCCCACCAAAATAAATAAGACCTTTCTTTGCTAGCAGTATCTGCAAATCAAGGTTTGAGGTGTCTTTTCTATTTTAGCTACTCTGTCTCTCTAGGATCACCTCTCTGCCCCATCTAACAGTATAGAAACTAACAACTGTGACAAATTATCTGTCTATGATACTACTTTACTCTTAGTTGGGCCCAGGTGTTCCTGATAATGTTTTAGAATCTATGTGAAGTATTTTTTTTATTAATGAGATGGTGCTTACATACTTCCTTGGGTTACTGGAAGTTATGCTTGTCTTGCATTTTATGGCGATGGTTTTTCAAACTTCTTGCTTTTTTGCTTTGCTTTGTGGGTTTCCTTGTTATAACTGGTCTGATTTGTTTTTCCATGTTCATTGCTTTTGATCTGACCGCAGAGAATTGAATGTGCAGGTTGGATTCCTTTATTTAAGATATGTTGCAGATTCAAAGACGTTGTGGACATGGTATGAACCATACATTAACGACGATGAGGTAAGCTTTTTTAAATATGTTCTGAGAGTGTTATACAAAGATATATATTATTTTATTAATATCCAGCTCACATGGAACACCATATGCAATTGCCTATTCATGCAGCTGGGTTCATTAAAGCTGCTATGTCAGTCTAGCATCACTAAACCTCTTGTTAGTAACTTAGTATTCCTACTGAGATAATTAGAGAACTAAGTTTGGTTTAATAGAATAGAGTATGTCACCGGCCTAAATGGTTAGAATTATAGTGGATTTGGATTTGTAGACTCTTTGGGTGGACTGTCATGGAGATCCATGGGCCTTTTTTAGGATATATGGGATCATGTGGCCTACGGCTTAGCAAATTTTGTGTTGTGGCATGTTGTTATCATAATACACACTCCAACTTGTTTGAACATGGCTCTGCATTGCTATACAGTTTAACATGAACATTTATATACTTTGCCTTCAGGAGTTTTCACCAGGATCAAATGGACGGATGACGACAATGGGTGTTTATATACGTGATTTGCTGCTTGGACTGGTAAGTATTAAGCTGTTATAATACACAGTCATATTTTCCTGTCTTCTATAAAATGTTTCATGGAAAAAGTGTATTGGGTAGACTTGGATACATCCTGGTTCTATATAGGCATTGGGTAGACTTGGATGCATCCTGGTTCAGCATTAATCTAAAAATGAATTTAACTTATACTGAGAATCTGAAGAGATATTGAGTGGAGAAATTTGATTTGTCTGTAAGATGCTGTGGGATGCTTTTAAAAATCTTAAGCTGCAACTGGGTTTGCTGTGTTGTTATTTGTTTTGTCAGGAAAGTATAGACACTGTTTTAGGGATAGAGTAACTTTTTTAAATAGTTCTTATTTACCATTTGATGATGTTCTTTTATATCTCTGGTGTTGTAATGTGATTATTTTCAGTAGATTGGTATACCCTGCTACCTATATCTCTGTAATGATCCTAAACTATGTTTTTTGAAGACCGTTTGGTGATTATCTGCTTGAAGGATTTACTTAATTTCCGTACTTAAGTGAATACTAGCTTAGTGAACCAGTAAAAATGTTTTCAATTTTTTTTATGGTTGTTCTGTTTGTTTTTGCAAAGTATCTATTAGCAGTTGAACTTAAAGTGTTTAATAGTCTTTTATCTATGCACATTTTTGAGCAATTTGACACTCTAATGTCTCCTTGATGTCAATTCCTGAATCTGGCTAACTGTTGTTGGTTTTCTTGCAGTACTACTTTGATACATTGTTTCCTCGTATACCTGTCCCTGTCATGCGCCAGATTGTATCAAACCTGGAGAAGATGAATTTGCCAACTAAACCTTCTGGTTCTACTGGAGACATGAGTCGTGGCTCTGAAGACACTGCCCGTCGTCCACCATCAGTAAAAGCATCTCTCTCTGTTTCATTTGGTCAGCGTGCACCTCACCGTGCTTCCACCAGAGGGTCTTCTCCTGTTCGCCGTCCTCCACCGTCTGGTTATGACAGAAATGGAGGAGATGAGCTACAGCAGCGGTCCCCACGTAGGAGCCAGAGCCGAGACCATTATTCTGACAGAGACTCAGATAGACAGCGGGAGAAAGACCGCGAAAGGGACAGAGAGAGAGACAGGGAGAGGGAGAGAGATAGGGAGAGAGATAGATACAGAGAAAGGGAGAGAGATTATGGTAATGATAGGAGATCAAGGCGTGACTATGAAAGTAGAAGTAGACGCAGTGATTATGAGGATGATAGAAGCAGACATGACAGGAGAAGCAGGAGCAGAAGCAGAAGCCGAAGTAGGAGCAGGAGTGTGCAAATTGAGCGTGAACCAACTCCAAGAAGAGATAGTATCATCAACAAGGAGAAAGCTGTGACTGTGAACAGCAATCTTGCAAAGCTAAAAGATTTATATGGAGACGCTACTAGTAGTCAAAGAGGGGATCAAGGAATTGGAGCAAGAAGGGATTCAAGTTCAGAAGAAGTGATTAAGCTTGGTGGTTCCTCTTGGAGGTGAAAAACTAAAAACAAAACTGTGGATTTGAAAATGCTTCTTCTATTTTGTAGGATGATGCATCTTGTTTTTACACTGTACTGTTTTTATTTCGAGCAAACCATTTGGTATATGCCTGAAGTTACAGTTTCAGAATTGATCTTTGTGCTGTGTCTTTCTAGTTCTTACATGTTATGTATTATTTCCCTTTAAAATTATTTGTTATTTTTAAATGCATTAATATGGTACATAACAAATGTATAATAGACAAAAATGTTTTAAATATTATAAAATTAAAGATAAAGATAATTCAATAATAATTTAATTTTGGCAATTTTTTATTTTTTGGTCAAACTAGGTTTAATTTTGGCATTTATTTGTACATTAGTCGACTAAAATAATAGAAATAATTTGCAACAAATAAATAAATAACAACATTAAGTGGGCCGATGAGGCCGAGCCCAAGTCCACATTCTTATTACTGATGAATACACACGTGATTCTCACGTGGATCTTTCTCCAATTCTCTCGTCCGTTTTGTTTTTTTCTGGTTCTTGAGTTTCAGACCACAGTTTTGCTCAAATTCTAAAGCTATTTTGTCTTATTCTTTTGATTGGCTTATCGATGATGATGATGATACCACCTTCATTGATTTGATTTTGATCTTTCTGTAATTTACACTCTGGTTTTGCTTATTCGGATTTCTTTTAGGAACAGTGAAGATGGCTTCTCTTCATCTCCTTCAACCTCTCCACAGTCTCTCATCTTCGACCCTCTTCTTTTCTCAGCCAAGTTTACATTTTTCATCATCCTTTAAACCTAATAACTCAAAAAGGCACCATCTTTCGAAATCCTTGACTCTCCGATTCGCTCTTACAGAATCAGATTCTACTCAACCTCTAGAAACAGAAACAAGTCCCAGAGCCCTTCTTCTACAACTCTCTGTAGGTGAAACTCTGTTTTTGATTATGGTTTTTAGCAATTTCAAATTGAGTTCTTTTTTCTTAATGAGTTATGAATTGTGTGTTGTTGCAGAAAAGTTTTGATCTTCCATCAGATTTCTTCCAGCAGTTACCAAATGACCTTCGTCTTGATGTAAGTAAAAGCCCTCATTGCTTTTAAAATTCGATTTTTGTGATTCTAGCTACATATGTTTTGGCTTTGTGCAGTTAAATGATGCTGCTTTTGATCTCTCCAATGGACCAATCATCGATGAGGTTAGTTCCTCTGTCTCCATTCATTGTGTTTGTGAACTTAATTCATTGTTTGAGTTGAGGGTAGGAGTATATTAGTACCGAGTTCAAGAACAGCTACTCCATCTCTGTGATCTCTTATGTGACATTCATGGACTTGAGAACTACATGTGTATGATCTTGCTTTATTGTAGCATCAGAGTCCCTATCGTAAACAACAATCAAACATCATATTCTTAGCTTTATTCACACATCATATTCTTAGCGTTATTGTTCTAGTCCACCATAGGTCGTTGTTTTTTCCCTTCCTGCTGATACAATCCTGTACACGCCTTTGTTGATGTTCAGCCAAACTTGACAAATCCCACCCTCACCATTCGTTAGACTTGAAATAGTGTTTGCCTTTGGGAAACCCTTCCACAGGATTAGTGGTGTTTCCTTAAATTGGCATTTCTTTGTTCTTCATATATAATACATTGTGCATCTTAAGGTACCTAACCTTGGATCTTCTCTTCTATCATCGTTTTCATCTGTTTCTTCATCTTTCTGTTAAGATGTCCTCTACTCGTTGATTTTCTCTGGAAATCTCTGTGAAGGATGTGTGTCTTCTTCCATTCTGCCACACATCACTTTTCAGTTGACTAGTATCTCTTTTAACTTAAGCTAAGTTAGCTTCCTTGTCTTCTCTTCCTATTCGAGAACTTTTTTGTCTTCTTTGCCATTGGCGCTATGCCCTGTGGATTTGATTAGAGACGATGAGAGGATCTAGAATCTTCGTACTGTTTTACACAAGCCTACCTCCTTAGACTCATTTTCTTATAACTTTTGGGGTACTTATAATTGCAACTTCTCAAATATATTTCTAGTGTGGTCAAGAGCTTGGGGAGACATTACTGAATCTCTCTCGTGCTTGGGAACAAGCTGACACATCAACTTCTCGTAGTTTAGTGGAGAAACTTCCCGAACTGGAAATTTCATTAACAGGTGGTGCCAAATCAGGTAACAAGAAGTACCCTTAGTATCTAGCTACACATCTATTTAGATCGACTCTTGTAATCATACTCGTTTTTTACTTTTCTTGTTTAGCCTTTGGGAGACGCCTGATATCTGCAGGAAAAAGATTCCAGGGGATGGGACAATATGGTAAAGGTGAATTACAGAAGGTACTTGAATCTCAAATGTAGGTGTGGTTTCTTCTACTGATTGTTTGATTATGTATATTCGGTGAAAATGTAAATGTAAGTGACAGTTAAATTGAAATTGTTTGCAAACGTTTTTCAAATGTTAATCAGACCACCTGTATAACTTGTTAGACTTAACCTCCCCAATAATAAAAATCTATCGTTCGTCTGTGAAATCATCCCTTGGAACTTGCCTACGAAACTAACGTTTCTGAGAACTCGCAGATTGCTAAAGCGATGATTTCAACTGGAAAAGTCCTATCTGCAAATACATCATCTGCTTCAGTCAGTAATGAACCTAACTCAGGAACAAGGATGCTTAAGGTAAAGCAGAATATATTATGTTTCTTGTGTACGTCCACTAAAGTTACTTTGCAGATGATAACTTTTATTGTTTAAAACTGCAGTTTGGGAACCTTCAAGTTGCTGTGACTCCACAGAAAGCATACACTGGAGCTGCCATTGCATTCATCTATGGGTATTTTTGGAAGTTTGTTAGTTATTTTCAAGAACTGTGTATGACATTCTTAACAACATTAAAAAAACACCTCGTGTCGATTCAAACAGGATACTTTCATGGCAAATCAGTCAGGGGATCCAAAGCATACCAGAGAACTCATTGCAGTATGCAAATGACAATGCATTGCTAATCGGAAAGGTTAGTGGATCAAACACTCTACTCTTTATAATTCTAGATGATTCTGCTTTATGTGGCTTTGTGGATTTGTAATTAACATTTTGTCATAATGTTGTTCTTTAACACAGTCTTTGAGAGGGTCTCTTCTAGCTCTGTTTTATGCCTCAACAGTGTTGTCAGGCTTCACAACTGCTGGTCTTATCTTACTCGCTAAGCAGCTTTCATCAGAAGAGAAAGAGTGAATCCATTGATGATTACACAATTCCATTTCAGACATCTGATACAAAACCTTTGTTAGAATCACAAACACTCTGAGGTGGTCTCTAATGTCAAATAATGTATCTACTGTAGGCAAGTTTTCTTCTTTCTGTCTATGTATTAAACTGTGGAATGGGTTGAGTGTAAATTTCTTGTATAGAAAATGAAGAAACATTTGTTTTTTTTGGTTATGGAAGTTTGTGATAACTACATGCACAAAGGTTCATTTCTCTCCCCATATATGTCCATCCCACTTCCTCAGTTTATGGAGGTTAGGCTTCTGCTGCTAAAAATATATATGCAATGTAGATGTCACAGTTCCTACTTATAGTAATAGTTGAACCAGCTAGTCGTGTACGTATTTTCTAATTGTTTCTACGATCACATACATTTATTTTGAAAAACTTTAATGGTGGTTTTAAACTTCTCGTCACGAAGGCTTTAATTTGATATATGATTTATCAACATTTTAAAAATTTGAAGGAAAGGCTGTATTGCATATATTTTTTTTGTTTAACTTCCATTTTCTAGATTTGAAGGATAATGTTACAAAAAAATATCACTTGGAAGGTTTATTTTCAAAAACCATAAGTTATACACCATATTTTAAACTAATATTTTGCAATACGTTGCTAATATGATCGTAGAGGTTAAAATTTGTCCTTTACCCATGCCCTAGAAACGATAGTGTTATATCCCTTAAATCGTTCTCCATTTCACCTAATTTATTATCAGAGTGGATCTTGCATACAACACCACCTATGTATATAGATGTGGCATTTTGATTGGTTCATAAATAAAATAAAGGAGAGGCTTGTAGTTTTCCTTTAGCAAGAATTTGAGATTACATATATTATCAGTCGATTGTAATTGCGATATAAGGCACATATATTTCCATACGATATGTCTTTCAGACAGTAGTCTACAGAATTTGGCGAGAACGTAATGGAAGGAAACATGGTGAAAACTCCAAACAAGGTAACAACAGTCATAGGATGGATTGATAGGCAAATTAAAAATCAAGTAATTTAGAAAATGAGAAATAGGCGATATGATGAGGAATTCCAACAGTAACTTTAATTTTTCTCGCGTTTAGACACTTATTTTAGCAAAAACAATTTCTCAAAATTTGTTACACTAGTTGCAAAAACAATTTTTCTTTTGTAATATTGATTGAAACTCGTCTTGTCTTACAACCCGTCCCGTCATATAATCCAACCTTCTTCTCTTAAACTTTTTATTTAGTTTAAATAAATGAATTATAACATTTTAAACATATTTAGAAGTTTAAACTTGGCTATATTGAATTAAATGATATACTTACTTTAAAATTTGGATTTGAATTCATTCATATTATTATATTATATGACTATGAATCATTTATTTAAATATTTTAGCCGATTTTAGAATTTTAAATATTATACTATTTTGAAAATGGTATTTATTATTTATTATGCAGAGATTTTATGAATTTTTGTTAAATGTGATAATAATTGGTTTCAATACATTTAAGTAAATAGTTTAATGTCAATAGCATAGGATTGTAAATAAGTCTAAACTCGAGGATTTTTTCACAAATGTCAATATAGATAATATATGAACAGCATAATTATTATGTCAGTTAAACTGACTTGAAGCTTTAGAGGATACTGTAATTAGCAATCGTCACTTGATTTTGTTTTTACCTCTTCGTCCCCTTTCCCTTTAAATTTCGATGCATGCTCTTCACGTCCATAACGATCTTATATAGAGATAATATAAAATAAATCAAAGGCTGATTAATTTGAAACAAAATTTTTTTGAGGGGAATTAAATCTCTCTCATACCTAGTTTGATTGCCACATAAGCTGATAAACAATTATATATGAAGAACTCTCCTTGACTTATCGACTCTACATTAATAATCAACGAAATAAATTGGAACCAGTCTGAAAATTTTCATGCAGAGTAAAGTAAAGAGAACGTACGTACCATTGCTAACAGGGGCTGAACTGAAATTGCGACGAGACAGAGCTGATCTCCCTCCACGAGTTAATTGCGCAACTACAGAACTCAGATTTAGCACCATGATATCAAGATATTAGGCTTTTGCTTTTCTTTTTTTTTGTCTCTCCGATTGCATTTTTTCGATCTTTAGAAAGAGACACAACATGTATCTATATATAATAGGAGAGTTCTCTCTTCGTTTAGAGTGTCCAAGTAAAAAACAAATCTATTAAACTTAAAGTGTATTAGTATTAAATTAATTCAAAGTTATCTATATTTTTGGGTACTTATTATAAATATAAATATAAAAGGAGTTAGGACTTCAGGATAATATTCTTAGAGTATTGCGCAAGTTCCTTGGAGTGAACCCCAAGTCTTTGACAAAAATATGGCTATATCAAGTATCAAAAAATACTTGGCGAGGCGAGAATACCCAAAAACCCAAGAGCCCGACGGCCTGACTATCCTCGCCTAATCCAACTCGGTTTGGCGCGCGTGTGGGAAGTGAGCCTTGTTTCTTCACCATTTCATCAATACGAGCTTATAACTCGATCTCCACATACATTTTGAGATCAAACAACTAACCAAACGAAAGATGGAAGGCAAAACTTTGATTGTAAGTGTGCTCTTAATGAGTTTTTTCATGGCACAAATTCAAGTTGACGCAAAGAGCTGTTGTTCGAACACCAATGCTAGGAATGTCTATAATGCCTGCCGCATGGCTGGAGCTTCAAGGCAAATGTGTACATGTATCAGTGGCTGCAAATTCGTTGATGGGACATGTCCTAACGGATATACTAATGACATTCTCGAAAACAGAGGTAAATTGTTTGATTCCATATGTTATTTTTTAGAATACGGATCACAAATTCATTTCCTTAGAGCAAACACATCGGCGTACCTACACCATAGTCCTACATATTCTTTTCCTAAAAAATAAATCAAAACAGAAAAAAATGATGGGTCGTCAACTAAAACGGGACGGTCTCGCGTTCTTTTCCTTCACTAATCGCGGGCCCCACTTACACGTGGCGGCTCGCGATTGGTTACATTTTTTTTTTTAAACATCAAAAAATTTGAAAAAAAAACTAAAAAAAAACTTTAACTAGGGGACGAAACCAACCGATGTTCATGGTCTTATGTGTTTTGAAATTTGGTTTCAAGGTGATGTTATTAATGAATATTGTAAGTTGGGATGTGTATCTTCTGTATGTGGTGCTTTAACCACTCTCCAGAAATCTGGTAAAAGAAACTTCTCAAAACTCATTATCACTATCACCAGCTCTTTTTCTTTCAAATAATGGACAAGAAAATATATATAATCAGTTCAAATTATGTTTTCAATGTCTAGATGTAAGTGAAATTGTGAATGGAGCTGTTGAAAAATGTGTCAAAACTAACATGTTCAACGATCTTCACCAAAAGCTCGATGAATGCAGTTGAGACTGCGTAGACGACAACGATATCCATGAAGAGGATCGATGGTCATCTTTGATAGTATTATATTTCATGTTTTCAATAATTGTCGTATATGTGACAAAAAAATATTAAAGAGTTTTGTATTCGTTTGTAATGTATTCGTTTAGAAGGTTGAGGATCCCTAGATTATGTATGCCTTCTAGTCTCTATATATCTTTTAAGTAATAAATAATGTGTTTGTATATCGATGTTAATTAGCTCTCAACAATTTTCATATGATTTGTGTTTAAAAGAAAAAAAAAAACATGTAAAGTTTAACAATTAGTCTTCTCCTACACTTCTATTTGAAGCAAATTACATGTAACCACACAAAAAAAAGAAAAGAAAAAAAAAGAATGCAGTGTCCTTTACTCCTAATTTCCTCTAATCCCAACACCTAATCTTAGTGTTAAAATATCATTATCGTTAATATAATAAATCAAAAATATCTACAAACTTTTTTTCTTCTAAAATCAGAAAAAATAAAACAAATCAAAAATTACAAAAAGTGGCTTCGTTTTAAAATGTAAAATGTCATGACTTGCATTGCGGAGAACCCAAAAAAGAAAAAATAAAAATAAAATCAGTCTCTCACTCTCATGAATGATCGCTTAAATCTCTCTAATCTCTAATTTCAGTATCTTCATTGGTACTACCAGCGATGACGTCGCTTCTTCTGGCCTTCTTCTTCTTCTTCTTCTTCCTCTACGGCGTTTCTCCGGTTATCTCTGACGGTTCCGATCACCGTTACATGGTCGGTGATGATGTTCCCCTTTACGCCAACAAAGTCGGACCGTTTCACAATCCCAGGTTTATCTCTGCGTTAATAATCTATTCACACTCTTCAGATCTGAGCTTAAATTCTCAGTAATTCAACGTTTTTGATTGTGCGTTTTTTTCTGATTTGTTTTTTTAATTTTGAATTTCATGAAGATCTCTCTGTTCTTGGAGTTTCTGATTCGAATTGTTTAAAATTTGGAATTTGATTTCCTTAATTTGACTGTGATGAATTGGGATGGTGAATTCGTAGGTCTATATGAATGTTTCTGGAGTGTGTGATGTTTCGTTAAAAAACTATTGAATTAGTGAATGTGGTTTGATGTTAGTGTAGTTTTAAGCATTTGATTCATGCTCATATGATGATTGAACAGTGAACATGATCAAACGACTATATTGTGAAGTGAAACAATCTATGCTTATAATGCTTACCGAGGTTCTATGAATTACTAACTTTGTTGTGTTAGTTTGGGCTAAGAATGATCTTTTCTATGTGTTGCAGTGAAACATATCGATACTTTGATCTCCCATTCTGTTCTTCAGGTATGTATTGATGGTAAAATTGTGCTTAGTTTTTATAGGTGGATTTTTGTTGGTTTATATAGCTGAGGTATATGTTTTTACAGCTCCTGTTAAGGAAAAGAAGGAAGCTCTTGGGGAAGTTCTCAATGGAGATCGGTTAGTTAGTGCACCCTACAAACTGGAGTTTTTGAGTTACAAGATCTCTGTAGTTGCGTGTAGAAAGAGGTTGAGTAGAGAAGACGTTGCTAAGTTTCGTGATGTGATCTTGAAAGACTACTACTTTCAGATGTATTATGATGACTTGCCCATCTGGGGATTCCTTGGAAAAGTTGTCAAGGATGGCAAAACCGACCCATCTGAGTATAAATATTACCTCTTCAATCATTTGCAGTTTGAGATTTTCTATAATAAGGACCGTGTTATTGAAATTATTGTGAGAACAGACCAGAACTTTCTCGTGGACTTGACTGAGGACAAGGAAGTCGAAGTGGATTTCACATACTCAGTTCGATGGAAGGAAACAGAAATTCCATTCGAGAAGAGGATGGAGAAATACTCGCTGGCTTCTTCAATGCCGCACCACTTGGAAATCCACTGGTTCTCGATCATTAACTCATGTGTCACAGTTCTTCTCTTGACTGGTTTCCTTGCAACTATTCTGATGCGAGTCTTGAAGAATGATTTTGTTAAGTAAGATATTAGCTAAACTATATAGCATAACTGAACTTGTGACTTTTAATATATCTTGTACCTTACCATATAGGTTGTTGTACATAATAGGTATGCACACGATGAAGAGGCAGTTGATGACCAAGAAGAGACTGGGTGGAAATTGATCCATGGTGATGTATTTAGGTTCCCAAAACACAAATCCCTGCTAGCTGCGGCCCTTGGTTCTGGCACACAACTGTTTACACTGTACGTTTTCACATAGAGTTGTGGTGTTCCTGGTATGGTGTTTTCTATTCATTTTGTAACACACATTTTTTGTATGCAGAGCTGTTTTTATCTTTATGCTTGCTTTAGTTGGTGTCTTTTATCCCTACAACCGTGGGGCATTGTTTACAGCATTGGTGGTCATATATGCACTAACTTCTGGGATTGCTGGATATACTTCTGCTTCTTTCTATTGCCAACTAGAAGGAACTAATTGGGTAAGTAGGATGCAAGTTTCTGGGTTTTTGTTTTTCCTTGTAGTTTTTTTTTCTTATTTATATTTCAGTAGCCAGTCAAAAGTCTTTCACAGTGGCTACACATTTAATAAGATGGCTGTCTAGAGTGCTAAGTGATCGATTTGGTAAATATTATGAAGCTGTGGTCAACTTTTTTTTATTAATCAGCATCAACTTTATATGATCCTTTACTAGCTCTCTTTTATCTGGAAAATATGTGTTTATCATACTTATGTAAATATGTGTATAGTTGAGCTCTGACCTTACATGCCATTAGATGATTAGGTTTTTGGGTTTTCAACTTCTTTGTGCATGTTGGTTTTTTGTCTCAGTTCTGGACATTTATTTTTAGCAGTTTGAGGAAAAGCTATGGCTCATCACGTTCATCTTGTTCTCATTTGCAATTGGTTATCTATATTAGATTTCTCTGTCATTCATATTTCTCCGAATGGTTTTAATGCCGAATGAATAAGTGAGTGAACAGTTTTAGAATTCAATAGCTTGATTAAAAAAAAACTGGTATTAATTGTCTTGTCTTGACAGGTTAGGAATGTTATACTAACTGGAAGCCTCTTCTGTGGACCTCTTTTGCTCACTTTCTCCTTCCTTAATACTGTTGCAATTGCTTACCAAGCCACTGCAGCATTGCCATTTGGGACAATTGTGGTTATTTTCCTTATATGGGCATTGGTTACTTCACCATTGTTAATACTGGGAGGTATTGCCGGGAAAAACAGAAAATCCGAGTTTCAAGCTCCTTGTCGTACCACAAAATATCCAAGAGAGATACCACCATTGCGCTGGTACCGAAGAACACTTCCGCAGATGGCTATGGCTGGTTTTTTGCCGTTCAGTGCCATTTACATAGAGCTTTACTACATATTTGCCAGTGTTTGGGGCCACAGAATATACACTATCTATAGTATTCTGTCTGTTGTCTTCCTTATTCTTGTTATAGTCACTGCTTTCATCACAATTGCGTTGACATACTTCCAACTTGCTGCTGAAGACCATGAGTGGTGGTGGAGGTAATGTCGTCTTTTCTCTTTCTTTAACTTCTGGTTCCATTACTAATATCTTGTCGTCGTTTTATGGAATATACGTCATTAAGTTTCCAGCTAAATGAAACTACTTCTCTAGAGGTTTTTCGTAACCTTTAACATAGACATATAGTAGAAAGAAAACTTGATTCTTTGCGAATGAGAACCCCGTAAGTCGTAAACATGTTTCATTTTGTCTGTGATGGTTTCATAACCCCAATAATAGATCAATGCTTTAGACTGTTTGTCTATAAATTGCTAATTTTTTTGTGAATCTGACTTTTTTTTTGTGTCTTCTGTATTCAAAGATCATTTCTATGCGGTGGATCAACGGGCTTGTTCATATATGCCTACTGTTTGTATTACTACTATGCACGGTCGGATATGTCAGGATTCATGCAAACCTCCTTCTTCTTTGGCTACATGGCTTGCATTTGCTACGGATTTTTCCTCATGCTCGGTACAATCGGATTCCGTGCGTCCCTTCTTTTTGTCCGTCACATTTACCGCTCCATCAAGTGCGAGTAAAAATCGAAGATTCTTCACTCCTTCAACAGCACCCTCTCTAGTGGTGTAGGTAAGAACATCATATCATGTTTGGACTTTGGCTTGTTGATATCGAAGCTATTATATATGTTGCCATTGTTTTACTTTGATGGTCATTGTAACAGCGATGGTAAAATACAGCAGAGGGCCATCGATCCGGCGAAGTTGTGTATTTTTTGGTTTTGGTATCCTATCAATTTTTTTTTTTACAGAAATTTCATTGCTTTTTCTCCTTTGGAATGATGTCCTGGAGAAAGATTATGAGATAGTACTTAGTAGTAACGAATATTCAAGTTTCTCGTACATATTCTCTTCTCCATAATAGTGTGGCTATATTTTTAATTCTTAAAAAAAATAATACGACGTCTACAAATTCTAAAAGCACCTGCAATGGAGGGTTCTAAGTGAGTTTTTAAACAAACAAAAAAATGAAAAATAACTAAAAATAAATGAGACAAAAATACAGATAGACTATATAATATCTATATTTAGTATCCATAGTATTTATATTTAGAACATAATTTACTACATGTCTTGTATAATTTTTTTTGTTGTTATTTATCATTTAAATTTAATTAAACAACAAAAATAAACTTAACCACTGGAGGTGCTCTTAGGTTTCAACTGGTCAACTAAGGCCTTGTTCGGTATAGTGTCGCTGCGACAGTTTTAAGCGATCAAATATTTAATGTTGACCAAGACAAAAAAATCAAAGAGGATAAAATAAGGTGTCGCAGCGACTATATTTGTGAGTATTGTCGGTCTCGCTATTGTCGCTGAAAATAACAGCGAGCATTGGAAAATTTAAAAAGTGTCACTGCTATTGTTTTTAGAAAGAAAAACGAAACTAGCACCTAAATGTCTTTTAATAACCAGACTAGGCTATCCAAATTTGGTAGAGCTAAACTAGCTCAAAAATTTAAAGAAATGACAAAAGTCCATATTACGTAACTGCCATTATTATTATTTATTTTTTACTTAGTACATATTCATGATGAATTGTGTAGTTACTTGGCCTTAAATCAACACCATAACTCTATCACAACTATGATTTTTTTTTCTTACATTTGTTATTTTTATTCCTATTTTATGCTAAGCTACGTATACCACTTTGGTCCAAAACATTTCTAAAATTATCTTGTTTTTTTAATTGACTCTTTCAAACAAAAGTTGTTCCAATAATAAATAATACATCGAATCGTAATACTTACTGCAACTCGATTTTGATAACCCGTGTTAGCAGTCGGAGCCTAAACTAGAGATATAATAATATTGTAAGTCTGTCGTCATTGCTAGATTTTAGACGTAATATAAAATATTTGTAAGGGTAAAATCAAGATTTTACCTCATGGTTCGCCCTAACTAAACCCTAGTTCATATTTTCTTTCCTTAAATCCATCGTACAAGTCTGTACTGTGATGATAGGGATTCGATATACAACTCTATCAACAAGCACTAACTCTATCAAATTTACGCTATTCTAGTCAGCGTAACTCTATCATCACTACAAGTAAATCTAGCATAACGTGTACAAGTCTACCATCAAGTGTGAGAGCTCACAAATACTGTTTTGGCCACTATAATTCTACCACCACTGCAGTTAAGTCTGCTGTCTAACTCTATCATCCTGTTAACTCTCCCGCCACTATCACCAACTCTGTCAGGAAACTATATCGCTCCCATAACTCTAACTATCTTTTGGTCCTAAATCTACCGCCAGTACCATTAGTCCATTACCCTATTTGATAACTCTATAGTTGAGCCAACTCTACCGCCATTATAAGTAACTATACTAAGTAACTCGGTCATTTCAATCAATCTACCACCACTACAAGTATCTCTATCTTACAACTCTATGTAATATCATACTCTCTACTACGAAACTCTATAATCCTCCTTAAGTCTACCATAACTAAATTGGTAAACTTATCGGTTGGCGGAAGTTTTTTCCACCAAAATATGCTCTCTCTCTCCGACGTGGAATTTCTTTTTAATGGCATCGACCGTAATTACGTTTATTCCTGCAACTGGTTCAGAAGGACAAAACAGCCATTTTTCTTATTATTTCTCTCCCATCCAAACCAGTAATAAACAACAATATATGTGTTAGTTTCGTAAACCACCCTTGTTTCTACGGTGGTTTACGAAACTAACATTGTTTGAGTTCCATCAGCCTGCACAATGGTAGTAACATTGTTTGGCTCTGCACAAGAAGAGAAAATAGCATTTGGTTTGATGATCAGTAATTGTAGTTATGGCAACAACAAGAAACAGTTTAGTATCAAAGTATATTCGTATATTCCAGGCTTTTTTACCGGCACAAGCGTTGCATATTCCTCCTATTCCAGATTCCACAAGCTTCTCATTTGGCTCTGTTAGACAGTCTATGAATAGCTCCAAGACATTTAGCTGCGAGAGAAGTACACCACTAACGTTTCATAGTGAGAGATTCAAGTGTTGGGGGGTATTTGGGTTCCCCATGGAAAACGATAGAACACGAGTATACTCGAGGTTTACCTGACGTAAAATAGTGTAGTTGTAAGGGTCATATGCAAAATTTCCCAAGTTTGCTACAATTATCTCCTTTGTTTTTTTTTTCTTTTTTTTTTTATAACTCAGGAGTGAGTCCAAATATTTTTAGACCCAAAGACTTATTTTCTGGGGTCGGGGAAAACCATGTTAAATTTTGAACCTCCATGGCCAAAGCTACTCAAACCCAGTTGGCAGGATTTACCTCCCTTTACCACTGGACCAAACGACTTGGTTTTTAATGCTTATTTTTGCATCATTGAAAACAAAAGGAGTCTCAAGTATTTCTTTTGTTGCGTTAGGAGAAGCAAACTCAACATAGCCATAGCCTACATGCCTACCCTCCTGGTTTAAACTAAGTCGAACACAAACAACTTCTCCACCATCATTGAAGAAATCAATGCTGCAAGAGTGGAAGATTACAATATTATCAGTCATTGCTCCCGAAAGTGAAAATTGGAAATTGGTAATACTAACATATCTGCTGCTTTAGTTTGGCGAGAGAGACCGGAAACAAAGAGAATCCTTTGTAATACGTGAACTGCCTGGAATTTTAACAGCAGCAAAAAGTGATTCAATCTCAGACATATTTCGAATACAACATCGGGAGTTTCATCAAGTCCCCTCACTGTTTGTTTTGAAGATTGTTAAAAGCAAACGGATACGTAATGTTTGGGAAAAGATTTTTTTAATGAAATTAAGATATCGAAACATTTAGAAAACGCCAATATCTATTTATATATAGGTACCAAACATCAAAACAATATTAAAACAAAACATTTGAAATAACACTTTAATCTAAAATAGAAATACTAAATAGTTTAACTAAAAGATAAATATTAAAACATTTAAATCCATAAATTTTGATTTCTATATATCATATCTTCTTATATATGTGTATATAAATTAAATTAATCAGATTTTAAAGTTATAAAAATAATCACTCTATATATTATAAATCAATATATATTCAATATATTTGTTTATTGAGTTTTTAAATATAAAAATGTAAGATTCCGTAGGGTTTAAAAAAAAAAAGAATCGTGTTTCAGTCGGATTCCATGCAACCTAGCTTACCTTCTCATCAGATGTTTCCTTATGTTTCGTTTCCTTATGTTTCTTCAGAATCATTTTGGTCTCCAAATCATTTTGGTGCATTCGCTTTATAGTAACTGATTGTTTGTTTGTAAGAACACAAGATTGTTAAAACACTTTATTAGCTTAAGAAAACTCTCTCAAAAACTTAAGCTCACAAGCTCACAATCTCTTTCTTAAAACCCACACCTAATGTCATGACTCGACATTACTATTTATAAGAACACCAATCCTAATCCTATAAGGAAACACTTATGTCTAGATAACTCCTAAAACATATAGTCCTTATCTCATTAACCATAACTCGGTTTAGGATTAGGATAACTTACTAACTAAGTTAACTTCAAACTTAAACCAACACGCTTACCTATAAAAGAGCAGCAAAAAAAGAACTAAAGTTAAAAAAACCATCACCAACTTCTTTAGCAAAGTATAAACCATTAATATCAAAGCTCCATCCAAAAACAAACTCAATAAATTAACTTGTGCAGCTGATGACTGTTAAGAACAAATCACAAATCACACCAAACAACACCCAATCAATTCACGATTCACACCAACAACACCAAATCAATTCTTATTCATTCAAATGCACGAATACATCTCAACCAAGAATCCAATGTTCTTAAAACAAGGAATTCTAGATTCACCTTGAGAAGAACACGCTCTTCACAGAGGGATGAATCAACAGTAAACTCAGAGAAGAGAGAATCGTAACAAACTTTTTCAATTTTTGCAAGATGAATGTAAAATGAGATATTTTTGTGAGTTATAAGTTTCTGGTTTTTCTTCCGCTTCTATTCGTGGCCGTCGGATATAGCTCCATCCTCACCGTCCACGTGTCTACTCTTTATTCTATATCAATGACTTGCTCGAACTAGCCATGACGATGATTAAATCTACGACAAGAGTTGATAACAGTATCGATATATTATACAAGACAACCCTAGAGACCTCCCCGCCCTTACCATTTAAGAACAGACTTATAGAACAATATCTGGTTTGGGTTGGGCTTTTATTGGGCCGATATTATCTTAAAACAAATTTGATACGACCGGGCATTATCCTAATGGATCCTTATGGGCTTTCTTTGTCATTGATTATAGTTTAAGCCCAACTACGTTAGTTTGTTCTTTCTTCATCGTCTCTCTTCTTCTTCCTTGCTTCATCTCTGTTTCTTCAATTCGAAGATTCAAGTTTCAGCCTTTTCGTTTTCTACAGATTTGGGTTGTTCTATTTTGTCGTTTTAATTCGTGGGTTGATTGTATTTTTGTTGAATTTGGATTCGTGGGTTATTGGATTTTGCTATGTCTGATCATGTTCACGGTAGTTTCGTCCAAGGTTAGTGTAAGGATTGTGTTAGGTTTATTTTAAATAGAGATTTACTTGTCTGGTTTGTATTGACAATAGTTAAGGAGCTATGAGTTAAACCCTTTTATTTGTTTTTATTGGTTTTGCAGGATGATGATGATTCGTGGTCATACATAGTCTTTGAATAGAGTTATTGAGAATGTTTACAAATAGTGGAAGACAAGAAGAACGAACTGGGAAACATGGGACACCAAGGCTTCAGTATCTACAGGTTTTGGTTTATGTTCTGTGACATAATCTTTGTGCTAATGAAATTAAAGTAGCACTGTTTCTGGAGCTGAGTTTGTCAAATTTTGAATTGTAGGAGCTTGTGAGTCAGTTTCAGAATGCAACTGATGAAGGTATATATATGATGTAGTTTGGTTTTAGTAGACCCTAAGTATATTGAGTCATGTTTCTGTTTGAACATTTTAGAAAAGTATTGTTTGCATAAGACTGGCTTTGGTTCTTTCTTGTGATTATTAATATATCTATTGACAAAGTTTTGGGTGTGAAAAGTTGAGTTTACGGATTTTGGGTGTCGCTCATATGGAGTATTTGTGGTTCTTACATAGAAGATGAATGAATACAACTGAGGAGGATACGGTTCGTGTTATTTTACTAAGTTCAGTTAACAATGCTGGGATGTATGATACTAGGCTTCATAGCATGTGCAAACCTGTAGATTTTCTAACATTATGAATACTCCTCTGCCTTATGGCAAATTGCTGTCCTCACTTTCAAATGCTTTACATTAGATTATAGATTTAGCAAGTCTAATCTAGTAATACTTGACTAGTATGTCTCTGGTTTTGTCACTTAGTTTTTACACAGTTACTGTTTTGCACCTGCAGAAACAAAGGAGAGAATTGTAGCAAACTTGGGGAATTTTGCATATGACCCTTACAACTACACTATTTTACGTCAGGTAAACCTCGAGTATACTCGTGTTCTATCGTTTTCCATGGGGAACCCAAATACCCCACACACTTGAATCTTCTCACTATGAACGTAACCGTTAGTGGTGTACTCGCGCAGCTAAATGTCTTGGAGCTATTCATAGACTGTATCACAGAGCCAAATGAGAAGCTTGTGGAATTCGGAATAGGAGGAATATGCAACGCTTGTGCCGGTAAAAAAGCCTGGAATATACGAATATACTCTCATACTAAACTGTTTCTTGTTGTCGCCATAACTGCAATTACTGATCATCTAAACCAAATGCTATTTTCTCTTCTTGTGCAGAGCCAAACAATGTTACTACCATTGTCCAGGCTGATGGAACTCATCTTATAATCAAATGTTTATCAAGTCCTGTACGAAACACTGTGAGCACACATGTTTCTCTCCCCCTCATTAATGTTCCTCTGGTGGTGCTTAAATGAAAAAGCTTAAAAAATTGTTTGTTTTCTAATAGGTGAATTACGCTCTTGGGGCTTTGTATTACATGTGTGACTATAACAGAGCAACAAGAGAACAGATTTTGAAAGCAGAAGTGGTGGATCTCATCGAGAGGTACGCAGCTGCTGAATCAGTCAGTGTAAGCTTTAGTAACTTGGCTAAGGCATTTCTTGACAAGCATGTTCATCATGCAAACACATGAGAGTAATGAAATTTCTATATTTTTGTTCTGTTGAGTTTGATTCAGCTTGTATATCTATCAATAGGCAAAAATGCAAACGCTGCAATGTATGTTTTGATTTTTGAAGATTCAGAAAATGTTTAGTTGCGTCTTGTGATAATGTGGATGAGTAATGTTTAAGGCTAAACTGATGAATTATATACTTGTGTGAAATCGAATGATGAGAAAAACTTATTTCTTCGTTGGAACCTTTCACATTTGAAAATGCCTATCATATGTGTGACCAAATAGTCTCTTCCCAAAAGCTTCTACTGCCTCTTGATTTTCTTACAATAAACAAAAACATTTTAGTCTTTATGTTGAGCTAAATGAAATTCCCATTGTGGTTTGGACATTTATTTATATAAATCATATTAATATAACACTTTTAAAATATTTTAATGAAATCTAAGCTTAATTGCTAAGTAAATTTATCATCTAATAGTAATAACAAATTTCAAAAGTTAAAAAAAAAAAAAAACATTTTTTGAATCCATTTCATGATTAACAAAAGAGGGAATTTCAAAATACTCATTTTCCAATACCACTTTTCAAAAATACCATTTTTACAAATTTTATAAAACAAAAGCCACTAAAATTTTGAAATTTATACAAATATGTGTGTAAAATATTAAAAAAATAGGGGGAATTTCAAAAATACCCCTTTTCATATACCACTTTTTAAAAATACCTCCTTTTCAAACTTTATCAAAAAACCCACTAAAAATGTTGAAATTTATCCAAATATGTGTGTAAGCTTATAAATATATACACAAATTACATTTATATGTGTATAAAACTTTATATACCTTTCATAAATAGCGTAAAAATAAATTATAAAAACCTTATAAAAACCTTATAAAAACCATATAAACCCTTTTAAAAACCTTTTAAAAACCTTATAAAACTTATAAAAACGATTTAAAACTATTTAAAACATTTTAAAATATTTGTATCGAATCTCCCAGTAGTAGTTATTATATAGAAATACCTTATAAACTATAAAAAACTTTATAATTTTTTATATTTAAAAAGGGGTATTTTTGAAAATGGATAGATAAAGGGAGTATTTTTAGAAAAGGGGTACACCAAAAGGGGTATTTCTCAAAAATTCTCAAAAAAATATGCAGGAATTATATTTATATATGTGTGAGATTTTATATATAATTTATAAATACCGTATAAAATATCTTTTTTAAAAAAAAATTACCGTTTAAAAATCTTTTTAAACATTATAAATATTTGGATCAAGACTTCCAACAGTAGTTATTATCTAAAAATACCTTATAAGCCATATAAAATTTTATAAATGTTTCATATTTAAACATGGGTATTTTTGAAAAGAGATACACCAAAGTGGGTATTTCTCAAAAATTCTCTTATCAACAAAATTTATTAAATAATAAGATCACTTAATATTGCTAAAACAATTTAAAATAATTAAGTGGAACTAAATATTTAAATTAATATATAAATATATATTTTGAAAAAATCATAAACTAGCTTTGTAATGCTAAAAACACTATTTTCTCTCTAACACCTTTCTTCTTCCTTTACTTTTCTTCTTACTATTTCCTTTCATTTTTTCGTGGTTTTTCTTTACTTCTCATCAATATATTTCTTCTTTGGTCAGTGATGGTTTGATCCATTATTCTGAAGCTCTTTATATTTTCCTTATGTATTAGGGATTTTATCTTCAATAGATTTTGAGTTTTGACGAAGAAATAAAAGTCTGATATCTCATTTACTGTTATATCGATTCAGTAATTTATTCTGATTTTTTTATAATTTTTAAGTCCATTTTATAATTACAAAAAAATAAGAACAAGTCGTGATGCTAAAAATCGTTTTTTCTCTCTTAAAGGCATAGATTTTATTTACTTTTCTCTAGTATCTGATTATTTTATTATTCTCTTTGTCTTATACTAGGGTTAAAACATTATTAAAGCATTCATATTACGAATAGGCAAAATAAAAAATTTCAGAAAGATACTGATGTAAAATTTTAAATATTTTGCCAAATTTGTCTATTTTTAATGGTGTTTCAAGTATTTTGTCTTATACATATTTCGACGATGAACCCAAAAACTGATATCTGATTTGCAATTGAATCGATTCAAACATTTATTCGGGTTTAGTTTATATAGTACGGTTAATGTTCAAGTAATATTAAATTTAGTTTATCTCATTTTTTGTGATAATATATTAGAGTTCTTAATGATGATAATGCTTCTAAGGTTTATGTTGAGGTAAATCTTGAAAATTTTCTATCGGTAGGCTACTTAATTATAAAAAACAGATTAAATAATTGAATTTTGTTAATTTCCACAGGCTCCAAGTACATCGAGACTTTTGACTATATTGACTCACATAGGTATCTATTTTTAGAGCTGGAATTGTGCGAGCTAGTTACTAACAAACTAGCCAAGCTTATAGATTCGACTAAGTTTTGACTTTTATATAGTTTAGTTTATTTGTAATTATAAAAACCTTTACAAACAAACAAAAACTTACTGGTTGGATTTTATTATATCATGTATTCTAACAAAAAAAATATTTAATATTTCCTTATTTTCAAATATTTAATTAAATTCATATATTTTGTTCTTACATTTCCATAAAATTATTATAATTTCAAAAATGTTTATGATTTATTTGCTTACAACTAAATTTCAGTTTTTAAAATTTTTAAAAGTTTTAGAAAATTTCATTTTTCAGTTTTTTTTAAGAAAAATTTCTTCTTAGAAGTATTAACATATTTTTAAATATTTTCATTTATAAAGTTAATTAAATTTTAAAAAACAAAGGAAAAACTGTATATTTTGATTATCTTTATATCATGTGTTTTAATAACAATATTTAATATAAAGAGTTGTTTCTATATTTTCAAATTTTTCTTTGATTTTTCATGGTTTGTTATCCTCTTTACAAATTTTTGAATATAGAAAAGTAATTGTTATTTAAATTTGTTAAAAAATAAGAGAATTTTGAGAAAAATACCTCTTTTGATGTACCTCTTTTGGTGTACCCCTTTTCAAGATCATCCCTTTTGTCTATCCACTTTTAAAAATACCCCTTTTTAAATTTGAAAATATGGTTTGAAAGTAATTTTAGATAAACAACATATCGAAATATTTATATGATTTTTAAAAAAACTCTTAAACGGTGTTTATAAGGTTTTTAAAAGTTATAAATCTTATTTATACGGTATTTATAAAATATATATATATATAATTTTACACACATATAAATGTAACTTGTTTATATTTATATAAGTTTAATTTTACATATATTTTTGAAAAAAATTCAGATTTTTAGTGGTTTTTTATGTCATTTTAAAAAGGGGGTATTTTTAAAATGTGGTATTTGAAAAGGAGTATTTTTGAAATTGCCCCTAAAAATAATTATATGGCTAAACGCAATTAGTTGTTTAAAAGCTGATGTAAACTCTTTGAGAAGCTTATAGCTTTGGCTGTTACATATAGTATAGAATTTAGTATTTTATATTAAAAAAATTACATTATGTTTATATAGTTTTAAAAAAACTTTACTATTTTTGTCTATTCACCGCCTCATTAAAAATTTCTCATCTAACTATAGTTTATGTTGCATCATGAATACTTTCTACTTATACTAATAATTTGATTTTAACCCGCGGTACACCGCGGGATAAACATTTTCTTTGTAATTCATGTTTTTAAAAATTGATAGATTTTGTTGGAGTTTATTTAATAATTATCAAGATTGCATAATATCAAACTTTACTAAATCAGTTTAATTATACATGTTTTATGTCAGAGTTGTTAAAAAAATAGTAAAATGACCCGTATTGAACTGTGAGATTAATAATATTAGATTTTCTTACTAATATCAACTTAAATACGTTCCGTCTTACAACCCGTCCCGTCATATAATATGTTGGAAGCATATTACAACATTTCCCGTGTTATACCCCGTCATGTCATATAATCGCCAAAAAAATAAATCCATGTTTAAAAATTGGCAAAGTCAATAATATTTTAGTATAAACTTGGTGTAGAGCTAAAATATTAATAACAATTAAACTTTTAAAAATGTCAAAATATTTTAAATATTTTAAACTTTATATGTAGTTAACAACCATTCTCGTCTTACAACCCGTCCCGTCATATATTCCCTAAAAATTAAACCCATGTTTATAGTCCCGTTATTTGTAGTTGGAAGGTTATAATCTTATTTATAAAGATTCTGAACCATTATAAAAAAAACTCTACTCGATAAGGGATGTTGTACATATGCTAAAAAAAAATTGTAATATATGTCCGTTTTAAAATATTCAAATTGCAATATATGCGAAAATTTTGTATTTTTATCATACATATTTTTATGTATTAAAATAAATTAAAAACAAATAAGATCATAACAAAGATTTTGGAGAAATATTTAAGAAAAGGTGAAATATAAGAAACGATATTATATTTATTAGGGAGAGATTTTAGGGATTTTGTTAAAAATGATTATTATTAGTTTTGAAAATTTTATCTAAATAATTAATGTCAATGCCATAGCCTTGTAAATAACTTCCGGCTCCAAGGTGTTTTTCAAAAAATGCTGCAAAAAAGTTAATATAGATAAACCACTCAGAATAGATATTGAAGCACAAGAGAAACTTAAAGTAGAGTAATTGTAACACCCGGACCGCCATCTCTCTAGTGGGCCCAATGTTCACCACCGGCCCATGAGTCCATCTCTCTTAATGGGCCTCACTTCCTCTCATTAGACCCATGAGCCCATTGATATCCGACGGTCGGTTTGCTACGTACAGGAAGTTTAAATACTTGTTTACCGACCCTGCAAATCACCACATGATCTTTCCCTATGCTTTGGCCTCACTCACACAGTTCCGACAACCACTTCCCGGAATGTCACCCATCTTTTGACTACTCCAGCATAAGCACACTTAACTGTGGAGTTCTCTCAAGACACCTGACCGAAAAGATAAGTGCACTTTGGTGACATAGATAGCCCAATCAATTCATTTAAGCCTCTCTGCAAATTGGGGTCTCACAATAATTAACAAACAAAATGAAGAATTAGAGGTCCAACCTAATGTCAAACTAAGGAAATAAATATTCGTGACAAAACATTGGAGAAATCGTGAAAATTGTGCGAAGAAAAAATTAGAAAATTGTGTTGTGTCTATGAGGAAGATGATTAGCAACGATGAAAAAGATCTGGTAATTTTGTTGTCGAACGGTGAGTGGATGACAAGTTACGGCCAACTCCCCCACAAACTTAGTTACTTTATCGTATTCATACACAGAACTTTAAGTCGTGCTTATAACAACACAAACTTAACAAAAATTTGAATTTTCTACACGAACAATACAAATCTGGTCAAAATCATCAAACCGACAAACGGTGTTATTGTTCTATTAAAAATGCTGAATAGGATGCCACGTCATCGCATAAAACGACGTCAAAAATTAAAAAATTATGTAACAAAATTACATGTCAGGAATTGAACCTACGACCTGTTGTGTACGTTAACATGTTTCGTACCAGCAGAGCTGTGGTAACATTTTATACTATTTGCCTACAGGAATTATATATGTAACGAAGTAAATCCATAATAACATAAAAAGTCTTTCTCTCTGTTTAATTTCGCTCTTCCATTCTTTTTTATTTATTTGTACACAATTCCCTATTCCCAATTTTTAGCAAATTTCATTTTACTAACAATCTCTGTAGTTTTTTTTATCTTGCTTGGTTGAGATTTGAAAATAATAAAAGTCTCGGCTTTCGTCATTGTTGATCATATAATCATCATTTAATTTTTATCTCTAAATTATTATAAAAATTAAAGAACTTTAACATTAGATTTTAACAGTCGCTCTATAATTATTAATTTTCAAAACTTCTTAAGTTGAGCTACAATCTTACAAAAACCGAATAATAATTGAATCTCTGAAAAATCCAAAAGTTTCCAAGTTTTGACGAAGAAAGTTCGTGAATTCTTTTTAATTACTTTGTTTCAAAAAAAAATAGAATTCTTTTTTTATTTCTATTGATTTATTTCGTTAAATATATGTGTATATAAACAATCGTCAAAGCATAGTCAACATATATTACTTTAGCTCCGCCTGTGTTAAGCTTGCTTATGAGGGCTACAGGTCGTAAGATCAAATAACCAACATGTATTATTTTGATACACAATTTTCTAATTTTCTAAACGACATCGTTTTATGCGATGACGTGGCATCCTATTCAGCATTTATTAACGGAACAATAACACCGTTTGTCGGTTTGATAATTTTGACCAGATTTGCATTGTTCGTGTAGAAAATTCAAATTTTTGTTAAGTTTGTGTTGTTATAAGCACGACTTAAAGTTCTGCATATGAATACGATAAAGTAACTAAGTTTGTAGGGGAATTGGCCGTTTTCCCAAGTGGGTGAAGTAAGAAATTTTTTTTTCTTTCCTTTATAGAGATAATAAAAAATAACTAAAGCTTTAACTAAATCTAGTTTTAAAGTTTATAGTGTTAGTAAAATTATTTTGGTGTTATATACTGTATAGTTTTAGTGAAATTCTCTCGAGGTTTAAAGTGTTTTCAGTGATACTGTGAAAATTAAAAATATGTTCTTCTCTATTTACGTTTGTAAGTTATCTATCTTAACATTTTTTAAGTACATTTTGAACTAAAATCTATTTTGGCTTATAACTTTTTATTTTTTAATATTTACAAAATAAAACCCTTGTCATTTGAATAAATAACAAAACTTAAAAGTAAATTTTGTAATTAAATCATAAGCAAATCGCAAAATTGGAAACAAATATTTATTACATCAAAAAATTTCCTAAAATCTCTCTCTAATAAACTGAATATCTGTTCAATATATTTATATACTCTTATTTGTTTTAAATTTATATTATTACATAAAATATATTTATAATAAAAATACAAATTTTTTTCCACACATTTTGCAATTTAAAATTTTGAAAACGGACGTATTTAACTCAATCAATAAAGGAAAATATATGTACAACGTCTACATAAGATAGAAAATTTTAGATAATAGTTCAAAACCTTTATAAATAAGACTAATATGTTTACAACTACAAATGAGCATGAACTTTGATTTCTCAAGTATCCAAATTAAAAAATTTATTAGTTTAATCCGGTTCTTTATTTAAGAAAAATAAATTTTTTAAAAAGTTTCAAAATATTATAAATTTTAATTTTTTTAACAAGTTTAAAATATGATAAATATTAAAACTTTTAAAAGCTGAAAATTATGATATTTTATTTAAGTTTTATAGAATATTAAAATAATGAAAATATTTAAATTCTACAAAAATTAATAGTATTATTAATATTTTAGTTCTACAAATATTTAAAATATAATAATATTGTACATAAATATGATTGAACGGGTTTGAGTTTACATAAATATAATATATTTTTCTGCGGGTTGTCTATATTTAAAATATTTTACGGGTTAAGTTAAAATATATTTTTTTATTTACAACAAAATCGTCTTGTGATGTACCGTCGGTTTACCACATATATCTATGAATCTACTTATAATACAAATTCATGAAATTATATTAAATTAAATGAAATAAACATGTATAAAACTAAACTATATAAACCAAATACGAAAATGATCAACCAAAGAAATATATTAAACTATGGACCCGTGGTGTACCACGGGTTAAATCCTAGTATGACTTTATGTTTAGAGTAGTCATTTCTAGCACTTAATCAAATATGTGATCATCTTTTAGTGAAAATTAGATAATATGTTTTTGAAGATTTTTCGAGATATATTTTTTGTTCATTCTGAGCCCAAGATTAACATTTACATTACCTAAAATGATGTTTCTTTTTGGCAATTTTGTTTTTTTGTGTTTGCGAGTTTCAACAAATATTAGAGCAGACCAATATAACAAATTTGCACTCAACCACACAATTTTGTTTTTTTCTTACATATATTTTAAACTGAAAACAGAAACTTTCAAATTTATACATTCCATATTTTTTTATCGATATCACACATCAGGTGATGTTTTCCAAACTTCTGTTTTAGGAGACATTGTCTCTTGTGTAGCAGATTTCATGATCTTGAGTGCTTCTACCATATCATCACATAGTCTTTGTGGATCTGGAATAGTTGTTGTGTCAACAGCTAAATTGATGACAATCTTGTTTACGTAGCTTATAAAATGGATATTGAGTGCCTTAATAAACATCACCCAAAAACAAAACAATTAGTTAAAATTTTCATCAAAAGTTTCATAATCTTTTAAAAGAGTAAACCAATGTACTTAAAATTTCAAAAGGAATGGCTGAACTATACATGAAAATCAATTGTACTTACTTGTGATCCAACTAATGCACTTCCCGCAATATACGAAATCGGATGGTGAAGAAAACTTATTTCTTCATCAGGACCTTTCACATTCGAAAATGCCAATGATGTGTGACCAAATATCCTCTTTCCAAAAGCTTCTACTGCCTGTTATTTTTCTTACAGTAAACACAAAAATTTAGGTATATGCATTGAAATGTATCGATTAAATTGCGCGTATCGATTTCGTATTTTTCACCTTTCCACCAAAACATTTCAAGGTGAATTTTATGATTCCATAGAAAATAAATGCTTCAAGAGATATTTTTTTCCTATCCATGGTATCTTTGGCTCGTCGAAGATACTCCAATGGATCATTCTCTGATTTCACCCACAAAGGAAATATGATAGTCCCTATGAAGTTTCCCCATCTACACTTTGAACCCTTTGACATCATATTAGCCAAATCCTGTATTTTTCATACGTTATTAAACTTTACACTTAACATAATTTATAGTTTGGTTTTGCATAATTGTATATAACTTCATGTTGACAATCACCTCTATCTTTGTTGCTGGTCTTAAATTTACAGCTACAGCACCACGAACTCGGAGTTCTTCTAAGATCTTTTTCTTCTCAGCCATAGTTCCATCTGTCAAAACAATGATCAAGTCTTAGAACTAAGGATGTTCTAATACTGTGATGTTAGTACTATTATGGTAAAGTGATTGTGTAACTCTAGTTTTTTTTTTAAAAATTATGCGAAGTGACTAAATATCAATAAATAACAATTGAAGAAAAGTTTTATTTTAAGAAAATAGTTCTATCTTTTTTATCCATCTAAAAAATGAAAAATGAAAGTATGAAATCTAAGCTTTGAGCCTATACCATATTTGCTACTCAAGTATCTTGAAAGACCTGCTTGTGTCATTCCAAGAAGAACATCATTCACCTTCTGCAAAAATTTATAAAATTATGAAGTTGTTATAGTGTACGTAAACGAAATGAATGATCAGTATAAAGCAAAACAACAATTATATCATACCACGTTCATTTTGTCCTTGACAAACTTGACATCATCAAAACTTATAATCCGATGCATAAGCTTCCAAGATTGGAATCCATCACTAGGATTACCCATAATAGGATTTTTGGTATCTCGCAAGAAGCATATAGTAAGCATCAACTTGGAAAATTCAACAATAGTAGTGAAAGTGACTCTTATCATAAACCAAAACCCAATAACCAACCACCAAGCCATGGAATCGACAGGTTTTTTCGTGGCCACGGTATTGGATATTAGCGCGTTAGGATCTGATATTTTTCGCGAACAAGCAAGTAAAAGAGACATAAGAGACATTCCATCACCAATTGAGTGATGTATTTTTACTATAGCCAAAGATTCTGCTTTTGATGTCTTTATGTTGAGTAGATGAAATTCCCAAAGTGGCTTGGACATGTCCATTGGAATGTTAGCAATGTTTGAAATATAGTCTTCTATGAACTGATCCGGATCGCCAATGTTGGCATAATCAAGATCCGGGACAAGGACATGGTCTTCTACTCGAACTTTAACCGGAATCCACACTGGTTCTCCTTTTCTCTTATAGTCTATCTCCTGAAAAGACAAGAAAAATTATAAATATCCCTTAAGACAAAACTGATCAGAACTAATCTACTTGTGATTTGCATACATAAAGAGAGATGTGTACATTTATTGAAGACTTTTTTTGTTGTTTTTTGTCTAGAATTCTTATTATACTTAATTATTACATATACCCAATTTATGTGTCTACTATGTATAAACAAAATAAATGAGTACGTATAGAATACATAAAATTTTACCATTTTGCTAGAGAATCGGGGAGCATTGATCAATGAGTTGCTGATGCTTTCAACAAATCTCGATGTGTTGCATCTAATTTTTAAACCAAAAGTGATAACAATGAAGAAATTTGGGGAACTAAGCATATGTGACATTGGGCTAAGTGGCTCCATTGGCGTTGTCTCATTGACCTCAATATCTTTTTCCATTTTCATGGGTTTTTTTAATGATTCTCCAACCTTTGCAGAAGCTACATTGGTTCTTATAGCATTTATATTTTTTTTTATTAGTATTAAATGATGGTTGGTATGAGGTTAGGGTTTTGTGGTTGCTACCTTCGCAGGGTCCTTTGTGTTGTTTATAATTTAGTCATTCCATGAATCTTATATATCGAAAAAAAAAAATCATTTGGTTTATAATATCATTTCATGAAGTTTGTGTTTAATTATAAAATTTTCTTTATAAATTTTAAATTGGATTGAATAATTAGAAAGAGTAATCACTATATATGATCGTATAGATTTAGAGCGAGAAGGGCTTCTTTCTCTTGAAGATATACTTATAACACCCCGACCGTTATCTCTCCAGTGGATCTCATGTTCACCACCAGCCCATGGGTCCATCTTGTTTACCGACCTTACAATCACCACATAATCTTTCCATGTGTTTTGGCCTCACTCACACAGTTCCGACAATCACTTACCGGAATGTCATCCATCTTTTGACTACTCCAACATAAGCACGCTTAACTATGGAGTTCTCTCAATACCCTTGACCGAAAAGATAAGTGCATTTTGGTGAAATAGGTGGCCAAATCAATTCATTTAAACATCTCCGCAAAGCGGGGTCTCACAATACTTCTAGTCCATTAGTGTAAAGGTGGGTGCAAGGTCATGATCATCTTGATCACAGTACAGACAATAATCATGGTGAGATCAGAGATGAGTCTATTGTAAACACATATATGAGTAGTCACTGTAACAATGAAAAATATCTTTGTCTATTGATTTTTGTAGGATCAACGTACGGGTCCAAAAACCTTCTAGTGCTAAACCCCATGAAACCTAGGTAGATAAAACATAGTGTACACGATCAGCCTAAATTAGTCATACACGTATGTGAATGTGACGTTATATATGCAGTTTGTCTAGTCTATCACGAGATATATTATTGTCAAGTTGCTTTTTATTTTTTGATAATTTAGCATATTTTAAGAAATACATATAAACTAACAAAATGTTTACTTGTCGACAATGTTCGAAGAAATTATATATATACAACCTTTGTCTAGCTGCTAGATGCTCAGACGATGTTTAAATAATACTTTCTAATTGTCTACAATTACATAGATTTTGTTTGTACTTTTCTAATTTTCAATTACATATATTTAAATTTACAAAGTTTTACTTTCATATACATGATTAGAACGATCATATGTTGTTTTTTTGTTGTTGTTGTAAATATCTCACTGATTATAAAAACAGTTTAGGTTACAATTGAAAGATTAAATCCTATACATGGAAAAAAAACAAAGATGTGAAGCATAATACGATATTTAAACACACTTTTCAGTTCATCTACTCAATTAAGTAATAAAAATATTGTGGGAACAAGATGAAACAATGACGTTTTTATCGTATTTTCTAGATAAATTACAACTGAAGGATGTAGAACATTTTTTTACTATAGATAATTAGTTTTAGAAACTTTTTTAAGGAAATGTTTATACATTATCTATTAAATAACGGGAGAATTTCAAAAATACTTTTTCCAATATCATTTTTTAAAAATATTCTTCTTTCGAATTTTACCAATGATTTTCTATAGTTTTTGTTACGATTTAGAATTTTTATTTTCCTAACAAATGTTTAACTATAAATTATTTTTAAAAAAATTATAGGACTATGATATGTTATATTACAAACATTTAAACTGTTTAAAATCGTCTAATCTCATTAGATTAGACATTCGACGCATTAGATAAAAAGTGAACCGACACCAACACTTAAGCAAATACTATAAGCAAGAGATGCCAACATGTGGAAGCATACTAATAGTAATAGAATTAATGATGTGGTACTAAGTACTGTTCGAGCTACAAATATGCCATTTCGGTGTACATATATTGTTAACATATATGTCCCCAGCCTATTTAATTGAAATTAATAACTTTTTGTTGTTGTGGGTCATTAAGATGAGGATGTTATGTTTTTTGTTTCTTTTGAAAGTAATTTATCATATCTAACTACAACCCACGTAATGTATGATGTTAAAAACCCACATAATGTATGATATTGACATAAAATGAAAACAATAAATATTGATTTAAATTGTTTGTAATAACTGTATGAGATAATAATAGTAATAGTAATATATTCCATCTTTGTTTTTGTATCAATCCAATTTCAGAAAAAAAAATTGTATTTTTCAAATTATTTATGCATTTTTTTAATTACATTAATGATGAATTATAGATTTCAAAGAAAATAAGTAAATATTACTGGTTTAGAACTAACGAAAATAAAAATAAAATAATATATTTACAATTAAGTTTTGATATGCGTGAACAGTCAAAATTATATATTAACTAAAAACAAAGAGTAGAGTTTATTTTGGAATCAGCTTTCAGCATTGGCATTGAATCACTAGGTTTTCGACATTACATATTGGGTTTTTTAAAAATTGGTTAAAATTTAGAGTAAACAAAATCTAGTGTTATTCTCATTGTAGTACATTTGAGCATAAGATTAAAACAAACATAATTAATAAAGAAATTGAGTGTAAAAAATTTAGAAATTAAAGTGAAGCAAACTTAGTGTTATATATTAATTCGCATTTTAACAAAAGAACTATAAATATTGACTTGACTTGATTGTAATAAATTTAGTTTAATATATGTATGCGTTAATCAATAGAATACAAGTAACAAAAGTTAGTGTTATTCTCATAGAGTCTAAGTAATATCCAGTGCTAAGATATTAATAATTTGGTAGTTGTATGAAATAAGACTTAAAAGGTACAACATATACAATATCGACCACACAATTCATCTAATTACGAGAGTCTGATCTAATACGAGTACGTGTTCAGAAATATTTATGAACAGTTATGAGGTCGGCAGCAAGAAGATGAGTGTTGTACCTATAAGTCTACTACCTATAAATATTAAATTTCATACCAAATACTGTTGGTTTCATATAATGTTCTTTTTTCCATAAATATGCGATTTTAAACTTAAAATTCAAACAACATATTAGTCCAAAATATGTGAAAGAGTCGGCTAATTTTGTTATTGATAGTTGAAATCACATTGAAAAGTCTTTCAACGCAAAGTCTCGGTTTGTTTGATATGTTGTACATTGCTATTGATATAGTGTGATGGGCTGATCATATTTGCAATTTTTCAGGGTTTGGCTAAGCAAGGATTCGCGTGGCACATGATATAAGTCCGGAAACTCTTAGTACACAAACAAGAAACATTTAAAACGTCTTGTGTTTGGTGGTGACACTGGAGTACTCATATGCATTTGTGTAAACATTGACCCCTCATGGCCTCAATGGAACGGACAAGAATCATCTAGGGTACTAGATTAACATCATTTTTAGTTTTACGCGTACTGGTAAGAAAAATTCTTGCATCAAAAAGGCAAACACCGAGTTCCAATTGCCTATTGAGGTCCCTAATACGACCTTGTAGGTAGGCTCTACCACATTTCCTCTAAATTCAACCCGATCACTTTCGATAAAACAATTCATAGCGAGCCAAGAGATATTAAGGTGCGGTCGAAAGAGAGCCCTAGCTGGACTATAAATGATCGACGAAAAGTATCATAAATTTTTGGGATTGATAATCTCCCAAGAAAACCTAGATAGAAAAATGCAAATTTACAACCAATAACCTTGATGAACGGCCTTGTGATGCAGTCGAGGGTAACGAGTTGTTGAATCAATTTATGGCACAAATTCAAATCAACCACACAACTTATTTTTTAAGTATGACTCTGATATCTTTTGGTCTACCTTAAGTACTAACTCTTTGTGTTCAAGCAATAAAACTATGACCTGTTATCACAAGTGGTCTACTTCGCTGCTATGATATGATACGACATATGGAGATTTAATTCATATTCCGTGCTATGCCTACTCTTATACTATAAAGTAATATAGCTTGAAAAATTTGATGAAACTGGTACACAGCCATAAGTGATGATAACGTTGACTACATTAATATGCGAAAACGTAATTAGTATTGCATTTGATAAATCATTCATCGTATCAAAACATTCATTAGCGTTTTGCTGAATCCAAACCAAGAAAAGTCTCATGTGTTTGAATGAACATGCTTGCCAAGAAACGCCTTAGTTGATATTCACTAATATATATTTGTTTGAAATTTTTTTACTAAAAAAATCTCTCTTTTTTGCTGACATGGAGGGAGATTTACATTGCGACTAGGGTTTCTTGCGTTTCTCGCAAGGATGAGTTCGACGGCGGCTCTGCCAAGCCCGCCGCCGTTACCACTGGTGGATCCGGTGGATTTGGTCGTTGTAGCTAGTGGTAAGAGTTACGGCGAGTCGTCTCGAGACACGGTGAAGCTAGCCTTGGGCAAAATTTTCGTTAGATTCGCTTCGATTCGAAAAATTCAAATATCTATAAGATATTGAACCGAAGCAAATATGAAAATGTAATATTCGTAAAAACCGAAGCAAATAACAAATATTGATTTTCTTAGTGTCGAATATCCGCTTCGCTTCGTATATTTATATATATGTATTAATATAAATCATTATATAATATATATATATATATAATATGTGTATTTATAGATTTGGGTATATATCTTATAGGCTTATTATTCAAATTATTATATTTTGGTCCGTTGAGTTTTTTTGCTAAATGTTGTTCTTAAGCAAATAAAACTTTATTAGAAAAATCAATATTAAAAATAAAATGTGAGAATTCTATGGACGGTGGTTACATTTTCTTCTTATTTTGAAAACATATCAAACAAGAACCTCTAATATCTCATATTTTGCACTTTATATTTGTGTACTATATGTTTTTAGTTTAAAAAAAAAATTAGATGGGTCGAAGCGAAGCGAAGCAAGTAATTCGCAAATATTACGAAAAATATTCGAATATTCGAAGTTCCGAATACTCGAAAATTTACGAATCGAAGCAAATAGCAAAATCAACTATTCGGTCGAGGCGAAGCAAATCACAAATATCACAAATTTTCCGAATATTCGCTTCGTGCCCAGGGCTAGGTGAAGCGGCAAGGCCTATGTATTCGAGTCTCCGGAGTGAGGAGAGAAGGAGTATGCGCGGCGAGGAACGGCGAGGATTATCAGCAAATATATTTTGGGCCCGTTTAGAAGACTGGGCCTTCTAAAACTGGCCCAATGTTTACTTATCTAACCTCAGAGATAATAAAACCCACTTGATATGTAATAAAGTCCAAACATAAATATCAAAATGTGATTCCTAGCTGGATTAATTTAAAGAACCCTAGAATCTCATAAATCCTAGCTAGACTAATCTATGTCAAAATTTCATAACAGCGACAAGTCGGACGATTACGAACGGAACGATGTCCCACGATTTAAATCAGAGTCACAGTTGCTTGCGATTATGAAACGAACATAACCACTGCTATGTATATCAAAGACGACCAAGTGAGTGAGCGAACAATTTCTCAAATTGAAAATTTTGTTCCAAACTTGTTTTGGTGTTTTGGTTTCCAAAGCATGTAATAAATAAATGGGCCAAACAATGCCCATTATCAATTCTAAATCAATAAATTGTAGCCTTATAATTGTCCTCATGTTTCACCTGGTTCATCTTTTTGTGGTAAAGATATTTTTATTATACATTATGTTAAACCAAGATCAATAAGCATAGCTTATAATTTTGTCAAAATTTTCCAATCATTCCGCTTCATTTTTAATTTGACTTTTTTGGTTAAGTATAAAAGGAACCCTTTCAACGACTAATGTATATAGTTTGGTTCAATTCACACATACAAAGATATTTCTCACTTTAAGTAATATCTTCTTCTTCTTCTCTTTTTATTTTGTCAATGCTAAAGTAATATCAACCCATTAGAATAGAGTGATTAAATAATTAAATACTTCCCTGTTCTTTAAAATTCATTAAATAAATAGTCGGTTGATGATAAAATAAAATAAAAATGTGTTTCAAGACATTCATTATATCATAAAGAAAGAAAAAAAAAAAGTAACAAAAGTACATGAACCAAGAACTTGTTAGTGGCCACTACACAAGTATTTTACTGGTACAAGTTTTTCTTATCTAAAGAATATTTCAGATTCGTAAGATCTAAAAATAATAAAAATAATGTAAAACTTTATTGAAGAAGAAAAAAACATAAACTCTTAAAACACCGAACGAGAAAACGAGTGGGCAAGAAATATTTGGTAATAAAATAATAATAATAAAAAATCGAGTGGCGTACAATAACAAAACCATTCATCTTCTTATCCTTTCTTCTTCTCTCTCTCTTACCGTAACATAACGCCACGTGTATGACTTTTGGAACAACCCAGAGGACAACGCTTTTTGTTGCTGACTTGGCAAAAAAGTGCAGACCTTTACTCTTTGAGACAGTTGTACCAAAATATTTCTAATTTGGATTAAATTGTTTGTTTTTTTTTTGTCAGACTTTTTGAAAAAGATATTTATATTTTACAATTTTTGTCCTTCACATAAAATAATAATCTATTTTTTTAAAAATATGTCATGAAGGTGACGGCTACTGGATTTTAAATATCTCTTTCTACTTTAAGAACAAACGCTCGTGTATGGTTTTATTTAGCTACTCGCTTTCTTTGCCACATACTTTTTTTGGTCAAAAAGAGAGCACTCCAAACCAAAGAATATGTATTATATATGTATGATCTGTCGTCATTACTAAACCTAATTTTAATTCATGATGATTACTCTTTAGTCTTGAGTTTTTGTCCTTAATTATATATATTGTTCTTATAATGCTGGAATAAATGAACAATGAAAATGCCATAGAGATATTTGTTAATTTTGCATTAACTAGATAAAATACCTTGACCAAAACAATTTTGGTTGTTTGTTTAGTAAAAACTTATAAATTTACCAAAATAATTTCAAATTATAGTTATATATTAAGCTTAGAAGTTATAAAATCTTTCACTCACACGTCAAAGATTAACTATTTTAGAGAATCATTTACGTAAAAAATAAACGGCAGATTGTAGTAATTTTTGAAAGAACTGTAAAATCTTTCACTCACATGTAAATTTTTTTGTTATTTTCAAAAACTTTTACGCAAAAAAAACAATTTAAATAAATTACATATAATAGTCATTTATGAGAGAAACTTCAATGTTATAAACAAAAACAAAATAGACAAAGACAGGAAAATAATTGGCTCTTTTTCTTATACAATATGTATAATTATATATTTTTTAGGTAACAAATTTATAAAATTTGGACTGCTTATTATAAGCTCAAGAATGCTCTGTTGTATTTCATCATAATAATGTTCAAATATTTATAATGAGTCGGCTATAGATCCTATAATCTAGTAACGATATACACAAACATATATTTAACAATACGTCATTATCTTATTACTCTCCTTGAAGGTGGAGCATGCAAGTCTCTAACGCCAGTTTGGCAATCAAATACAGAAATGTCCGTGGAGGAAGCGCCTTTATAAGCATCCTTTGTCCGAACATGAGGAATTGATTGTACTATTCCATGACAGCATCACGCACAAAATGACAATCCACTTCAATATGTTCTGTGCGATTCGTGAAGGTTTGAGCGATATTTGTGTTAGTTAGTTAAATAATTAAAGATCTCAAATGTCACTAAAACTTTAGCATTACTATTGAGTGATATATCACTTAGTTATTTTTATTACATTTAAATCTTTATTATATAAGGAAGAAGGAAGAAGATTTGCTTAAGTACCCTATGTTGCTAATAGTAATCTACTAATACATGAAAAAGGGATATAAATTTAGATTTATTAGTAGCATTTACAAATTGATTTTAGTGGATTTTTAAGTAATTCAAAACAAAATATAAAGATCAATAAATTTTTATTTTAAATAGGCTGCTAAAAGACAATGAAACTAATTTTTAGTTAAAATTATAATGATTTATTTGGTTAAACAAACTCGATTCAATTTGTTCTTATAAGCATTCTTAAAACATTTAAAATTACTCATATGAGTTGTTTTATTTTCATGTTTAAGAAAAAAAAATAGTTTTCAAACCTAAGTTGAAAGAACATGTGAGCAATATAAACAAATTAACAGTACAGTAGGGGAAAAATATTTGAATCTAAATTATATTTCATAATGTACTTAAAATGTTCTAAAATGCTTTTCGATTATTAGGAGACACTAACTCATCTATTACTATTAAGATACACTATTTTCGCGATATTTTTTTCAGAGAATGTACAAAACAATTAAATTGTTAAAGTCTTGAAGAATGAAGCATTATTTATTGAGAATAATAAGATTCAAAAAAAAATTGTTTAAATGTTGAAGGACTTAATTTTGTTTAGAACTAACAATTCTTGACAACATATGTCTATCTTTGTCATGATTGTCTACTTTTACCATTACATACAGTTATGGCTGTATTTCAATTTTTTTTTTCAGGATCTGTTATTGGTGTAACGGTTTAAATCGTTTAATATGAATTATTTTGTTTAAACCTTTTATCTATGTAAGATGAAATAAATTAATGAAAGTTGAGTCAACGTTAATTTTTTTTTAAAGAGACTTTAAGTAAGAAATCTAACTAGATAAGTAAAAACAATTGATAGTTAGTATGTGACAAAAATATTCCAATTAGTCGATCATAATATTGGAAAAGTATAGAATAATGTTACCATATTTATAAATAAATCATATATATGAAAAACTCTTAAATCATATATACGATAAAAACTAAGCATTTATTGAAAATTAAATTATTTATCTAGTTGATCATCTTGATTAAAATTAGCTAGTAAAAAACCAAAAACATATTCTCTAATTTTTTTTAATAGCTTGAAATTACTAACATCATTTTTTTTTATCATTATATAAGAAGAAAAAAAACACTCTTGTTGAAACTCAATTTGAACAAACATGTGAGCAAAACATTGAAATATTAAACTGATATATTATAAGGAGAAATAAAACACTATTTTCAAACTTTAATAGATACTACATACCTAAAAAACTAAAACTTAAATTATACAATCCACTTGATTAAGAAGTAAACAACGTTGTTAAACACGCACGCGCTTGTCCACTCGCGAGTTTGGCAATTAATCAGAAAGAGCCCTTTTCTAATGGATAAATTAAAATAAATAAAAATCTCCGACAAGATTTAACAAAGAACAGATAATATCTTCTCCGCAAAGACAAAAGCGAAATAAAAGATGAGAACACAACCCTCCACGTGTCATTAGCATCTTTTAACCTGAGCCACATGATTCAACACAGTTTCTCGAAACCCCTCTTATTATTTTTAGTTTCTTACGCTTTTTCACAAAAATAAAAATAAAAATGCTTACGTGGCTTATCTTCTCTTTGCTCTTTTAAAGTAACCCCTTGACTCTGTGCTCCTTCTTCCTAAACTACTACTATCTCTCTATCTCCTCACCAATCTCAAAACCTCTCTCTCTCTCTTGATTCTTCAGCTTTTTTTCCGGTGGAGTTCAGTTTTTTTCCGGCGAGAGTAACCATACCATCTACGGTCATCAAGATCTTACCTTCTTCTACAACCATGGCTATGCAGGTGTGAGATCTTTCTTTGTACCTCTTCTTCAATCTTGATTTTTGGATTTGTTATGTCTAAAAGTCTTGTATGGACAGAGGTTTTGGAATCCAGACCTAATACTAGGTTTAATTATGTCCGAGAGAGAGAACTAGGTTTTGTCTTTTTATGTTCTGTTCTGATTTCAAGATTTAAAGCTTCTACTATGTCTCTAAGAAAACTTTGGAACTGAAGATTATTTGATTGTCGCAGGTTAAAATCTGTGTTAATAGAACCAGGCGATTTGTTCGGGTATTATGTCCGGGTTGTTTATATGTATTGATGCTTTTATTAGGTAAGAGCAAAGTTTTTTCTAATTTCTCTAATTTACTACTACTACTGGGTGGTCTTTGACTCTTCTAGATTCGTATTAGTGTGTTATTAAAGACTCTTTTATTTATTTACTTACATAAACATTTGTATAATTAAAGAGACTAATTGTAGTTTTTGTTGTTGTGATTATAGGAAAGTTTATGTGACAGAGCTTCTGATGAGCTTATATCTTCCACAGATGCCTTTTATCTCAAGGTACTAATTGTGTTTCTTTAATCTCTTGTTTACTCTTTGATTAGGTTTTGACTTCGACAAACTTGAGATTAATTATGGTTTTTGATTGTTAATATTAGACAAGGAAGCCTTATACCATAACTAAACAAAGAGAGAAATGGACTGAAGCAGAACATGAGAAGTTTGTTGAAGCTTTGAAACTCTATGGTAGAGCTTGGAGACGTATCGAAGGTGTGTGTGCTTATCTGACTTTTAAAGAGAGTCTTATGCACATTGTATGAGTCTACTACTTTGTTGAGAAGAGAGATCTGACTTTTCTTGATTGTTCTTTTTGAAAACAGAACATGTTGGAACAAAGACTGCTGTTCAGATTCGAAGTCATGCTCAGAAGTTTTTCACCAAGGTTGCTCGTGATTTTGGTGTTAGCTCTGAGACTATTGAGATCCCACCTCCAAGACCGAAGAGGAAGCCGATGCATCCTTACCCTAGGAAGCTTGTGATTCCAGATGCAAAAGAGATGGTGTATGGTGATCTAACAGGAGCCAAGCTGGTTCAAGATGAAGATAACAGATCTCCTACATCGGTTTTGTCAGCTCATGGCTCAGATGGTTTAGATTCCATTGGTTCTAATTCATTAAACTCTTCTTCAGCTGATTACCAACACTCACCGGTATGTTGTTAACACAAAGTTATGATAGTTCGGTTACTTGTTTTCTTGTTAGCTGTAGTCTGACAATACTAAATTTTTACAGGGGCATAATGAGTTATCATCTCACACAGAGGAATCATTGTCTCCAGAAGCTGAGACAAAACAAAGCCTTAAGCTGTTTGGAAAGACTTTTGTAGTTGGTGATTACAACTCTTCAACTAGCTCTGATGATTCTGAAGATGTCAAGAAGTCAGAACAACAGTCTGTTCTATGTTCTTCTTCTTCATCTTCGGAAAACATCGAAACAGAAATGACTTTCCGGGTATCACCGGAGTTCAAAAGAAGCGAAAGATCCGCTTTCTCTCAGTTGAAATCGTCGGTGGTGAGCGAGATGAGAGGGTTCATGCCTTACAAAAAGAGAGTAAAGGTGGAAGAAAACATTGACAATGTGAAAATGTCATATCCTCTATGGTGAAAGTGTGTTTTGTTTTGTGTAAATCCTTACTCTTAAGTTAGTTTGTGTAACTTCTTTTGATCTCAACTTGAGTTTTTATGTGTATAATCTCAGAGAAGTAGGGAAAGTTTTTTTGGTTTAGATTCGTAAGATCACTCCAAAGTTACATTGTCTTTCCATATAACCAGTCAGAAATTGAGATCCCTTGTAATTTACATTTTTATTTGATCAAATCAAATCTTCCTGATACTCAAAATTGTTGTGCAATGGTCTCTCTTTCAATGCATACTAGAGTATATAGTGTTATATTCTCATTTGATCAATCAACTTAGCAAATTCTTGCTGCAAATTGCAAACAAATGACACGTTTGATACATAGAAAAAGTAACAACGAATCCCTCAAGAAATGGACCAAAATTTCAAAAGATTACTTTGTAACACTTTAGCCCTTTAGCCCTAAGGCTATCTTCAAGTCTCTGCCATGGCTTCACTCAGTTTCATGATCTTTTCCTTACGAAACACGACAACACAATGGACAAGAGCTCTGACCACTCAAAGATACGCTTTGAGATATGTTTTAATTGTACTATAAGATACTGCTCCAATAACATTTCTGTAAAACAACTATACATACGCAGCACTTTTGTCTTTCATTGTTTGTTATTTTGTTATATTTCAAATTACTAACAATGATCTCTTTGTGACTTTGTCTCTTTGTAATTTTAGTAATATGATCTTAAATCATGTGCATTAGTTTAGTTATTGACTGGTTTAGGAAGTTCATCATAAACTGGTTTTAGCAAGTGTAGTTATATTTCAATGTGTGATTGATGTGACAAACGAGTCAGTTCTTCTCGTACAAGAATGAAGCAGTTCCATGAGTTCAAATAAAAATTGCATATATCAAACATTTGATACAATGAGGAAACAAGATTACTGTCATAAATCAGAGTAAACCTCTGAAACCCTAACCCTAGTTAGTCTAACTTAGATGCTCTGTTTATACAACTTGCCTACGAAACATATCAAAAGGTCAATACATTGTGAGGAGCAAGCCACTCAAAAATACAGTTCTGATGAGACAAAAGTAAAACACTTGGGGATCTGAATGAAGCTGACTCTCCCGAATATGATTCCGAAAACTTCTCAAAACATATTGAACACGTCTCATCCAAATCCAAAGGTTCCACAGATTGTTCCCCACGCAACCTCTGAAACACATCAACCGAAGCACCACTCAACGGAACAGAAACAGAGGACATGAGAAAAGGTATTTGGTAAACATGAGGGACTAGAGTACTAAAACATAAGTTAATTTTATGATTAAAAAAAAAAATCAATATCTACCAACACACTGATGTTTTTCATTTTGTTATAAACCTCGATATAAATATATACTAGAGGATAATCCGTGCTAGAGTACGGGAGACATATTTGGTAAATAAATTTAAAGATGTTTTAACCTCAAACAATGAGGTATTGTTTGTTGTTAAGAAGACTCTATGAAAAAGACAGCCTCATATGAAGAAGTCTTGTAATCAAAATTGGTCTCGTAAGGGAATCAATGTAGTGGGATATGTTAAGAATGCAAAGGAAATGGAGAATAAAGTGGAGCAGAATGCAGGAAGAAGTTCTTTCAAAACAATAAATCCTATGCCTAAGAAGTAGTCACAACAAGAAATGAGTAAACGTAGAGCAAAGGGACTTTATTATTTCTCAGATGTGAAATATACACCTGAACTCTATTTGGTTGACAAAAAGACTCAGCTGTGTAGTCTGGATGTAGAGGAGAAGTTGATATGGTCTCGGGAGTATTGTACTTGGAATTCAAAACTGGAGATGGGATTCATGTTTGAGAACCCGAAGGTATTGCTACATGGTATTCATATTTGAGGAAGCATGTTTTCTTTGATAATATACTCATATTAGAGTTAAATTGATATAATCAATTATGCAACATTATATAACTAACATTTACATAATTTTATATTTGTTTATGTAGTCAATTTGATAAATTAAATAAAAGTGCTACGAAGCTTTCATTCGCGTACTCATATCATAAGATTTTTTATTTCATAATATATAATAACTCGACGGACAAAAAACTTTATAATATGTTTATAATCCATGCAATACAATTCTCACATCTTTACTACATTAACTTCATAATCCGTCCAATTTCATATTATTCATCCAATTTAAATGATTTTAGATATATTACGACACCATGTATTTAATATAAACAATTAAACATATAAATAATGTATTTTTGGTAGCTAGAAATTTATGTCAACAAAGACAAATAATTCATAATTATCAAACATCTTTTACATTTTTTGTTCAAAACTAGTTTAAGGGAAAAAAACTGAAGATATTATCATAATTAAGTGAACTAAAATCATGTATTTGATAACTTTTATAAGTTCAACAAAAGAATGTAAATATGAATATCTAAACTGAAGTCTCTAAAAGTTTAAACATATAGAACATCTCGTAACAAAATAAGATTCACCCTTAGGTCCGAAAAATATATCAAAGTAGTTTAAAATATTTGCTAGAGATTAAATAAGCATATACATAAAAAATAGTTACCAAAGCTGCTGGAGTTTGACTGTGAAATTCCAATACTAACAGGATAAAGGAAAAGTTGGTAGCTGATGCTCTTTATATAGTTATAACTATTCTCGATGTCCTTTAAACATACCTTTTTAATAACTGAGTAATTTATATCCTTTTCAAATAATTTGAATCACACAACATAAGAAGAAAAAAACATCTAAAATTTTATTAAATATATGCATTATATAATTATTCAAAATTAAAATAATACAAAAAGGTGAAATGAAAATTATAATTTTTTACAATGTAGTTTTAAATTAAGCTGAGAGATATAGAAAATTAATAATCAAAATTAGCATTTTTAGATAAGAAAATCATTGTGTTTGATTGTAAGGATTATAGAGAATTAATTTATGGTTGTTTGAATACATAGATTACTTTTAATGATAATGATTTTTAATTCTTTAAAGCAATGCCAAAGGCTCATACCAGCATGATAGATGTTCCCAGATGAACATGAATAGTGTCTCATGTTGGATGATGAGACATTTGGGTGATGATATTGTTAGCAATCTTTCTTACTCCACATGCTTGTTTAACTAGGCCACATGCTGTTCCCTAGATATTATTTGGGAAGAGGTACACACAGTAAACCATTTCCTTTTCCAGGATTCTTTTCTAGTTTAATTAATTTCTCTTACATGTATATTCAAAAATCTGTTTAGTATTCTACCGACATTTTGGAAATTTTCAAAACATATACCGCAAAAGTTGAAAAAAAAATCATACTGACAAAAAGAAACAAAAATTTATATATAGATATGTCTCTATAATATTAAGAAAGTGTAAATGTGGACCATTAGTTCATAAACTTAACACCAACACTTCAAATTCAAACAAATACCACAATCTAAACATAAACAATCAACCCAATGTTCATAAACACACAAAATCGATCACTACGCTAGCTCTCGAATGAGAGAAACCTATCAAATTGAATAAAGGGTTTTCAACTTCTTGCAATTTTCAGAAATGATTCCATAATGAAAAATGCAGAGTTACACTTGCTAAAATATCTTTAGAGTTAATACAACAAAAATGCACTTTCTCTAAAGTATTAACAGAAAAGACATTTTCTATGTTTGATAAAACTTTAACAACTATAGAAAAATATAGTTCATCTATGGCCTTATTTTATATTAATATTCACGATTTTATCAAACTAATTAGTTAGATAATTTTATTTGTATTCTTCTTATTCCTTTACACTTTTTATCTTTGTAACGCCTGTGTTCTGAAAATTAATAGGAGACTTGAATGTGTATAAGAATTAGGGTGGAGTCGGTTTAATTCCGGTTGATTTCCTAAACTGGTCGATTTGTTTAATTGAATCAAAGGAGATTTAATTAAAGTCGGTTTAGGTAAATTCTGGTTTAATCAGAATTAAACCAAAAACCCTAGTTTTATAAAGAACGCTTCTTCTCTCTTTTGTTTTGTGGCTGTTGTTTCTGAGAGTTGAGTTGAGAAAAGGAGAAGGAGAAGTTCACTTGTGAGAAGGAGAGTGTTAGCTTTGCTTTGGTGTTTAAAGCAAGAGAAGCAGTTTCGTCACGTTTTGGTAGAATAGAGTTCCGACGTATCAAATCTTATTGAAAGGTAATGAATTTTGGTAGGTTTGTTCTTAAGGCGTGTACGTTGATTCTCCTTTTTACAGAAGTGAATTCGGATTAATACTCAGTGAGTTATATGCAGTTTGGTGAGACGCGTTTTCTCTGTTGCGAACTGGGATCAGCGGAGTTTGTAAGTGCGATCGTGGTTTCATCGTTTCTCCGATCGGCACCAAATTTTGTGGGGAGCTTCGTGACGTCTAGATCTTGCTTTTAACCGTAGGGATTAAGAAGTTAACGGCTGGTTTATGTTTTAGGGCTTCGTTTCTGCGGCTGTAGTTTTTCTGGTGTTTCTGTCCTTTTGGTTCTTAGAGATTTTTGTTTGTGTAGTTTGTTGTAGGGCGTTGTTTGGCTTTTGCAGTCGCGAGGAGAGTTTTTCCTGGTTATTTTTGTAGTTCAAATCACCTTGTTAAGGTGAGTGCGTGACCATGAGCTTATCTAAGCGATTGGGATTGAGTGACTTGTTGTGTGATGATTTGTAGGTGAACTGGATATGTTATTGGATGTTTAGCTTGCTGGATGGTTTGTTTTTGTTATATATGTGGGTGTTATCTCATTGATTGTGTGTATAGCTCGTAGATGGGAGGATCGCCCTCACTAAGTATTTATGAAATACTTATGCATCTCTTTCTTTGATGCAGGTAAAAGCAAAGTGTGATCCGTGGAATCATGGCGAGGAGAAGAGGATGATCTAGGCACTCATTGGTGTTTTAGATTATTGTTGGATTTGTTAGGGTGTTAGAATGGAATTTAGAAACATGTCAGGATGATCATGTTTTGGAATAATGTTTGGTTGAACTTGTTGGTTTAATGGAATTGTTTTATTGGATTTTTGGTTAAGTCTTCCGCTGGTTAATATTGTTGGTTACTTTAATGAGATTGCTTGGTTTAATTGATTTAAATTATTATGGCCGGTTTAGTTGGTTCGAATTAATTGGGTTAATCCGGTTTGCATGTTTAAAAGAAAAAAAATGGGATGGGTTCTTTCCATTTGGTATCAGAGCATTTACGGTTCTAGGACGAGATTTAATTTGTAAAAATTGTGATGTGATGTGTGAATTTCATTGATGAGGAATGATGATGGGGATTGCATGCTGATTGATTGTGTGTTTAATCAATTGTGTGAGCATGGAGACCTAGATCATCCTCTCGAGCCTTCAATGAGATTCCACGGTAAGTTGTGTCGTTTGGTGATTTGTTTGGTGTTTTTATCCTTCTGTTGTGTTGCAGATGGTTAGGGGTGGAGCTATCGGTCGTGGTCGTATTCGTGGTCGGGGCGTGGTCGCGGTAGGGGGCGTGGTGTTGCCTCGGGTAGCGACACGAGTGTGGGCAGGAGTGTTACGGCCGATTTTGTTAGCGAGTCCCGGTCGCATCAGGAGGGGCCCGTGGGTGGTGAGAGTGTGAGGGCCGTGGGCGCCGGTTCGTCCGGGAACGGTACGAGTGTTGTTGGAAACCCGGTTGGGGGTGTTCCAACAGATGCAGCCCAGGGTCAGAATGATCGGCTTGCGGATTTACTGACGCAGCTCTTGGAGCGGTTACCGGGTGCGGTACCGCTGGTGCAGGCTCCTGTTGGGCCTGAGGTGCAGGCTCCTCTTGGGCCTGGTGTGCAGCCTGTTGTTGGGGTTGTACCGCCTGAGGGGGTAGATGCGGTGGTGGCGGAGTGTGCTGGCCAAAAGGGGGCAGGGATTGGTGGTGTGGGGAGATTTCTTGGCAGAGTTTAATGCCAAATATTTTCCGGCGGAGGCACTGGACCGGATGGAGTCGCAGTTCCTGGCGTTGACTCAGGGCGAGCGGTCGGTGCGGGAGTACGACTCGGAGTTCAGCCGACTCTTGGTGTACTCGGGGCGTGCGGGAGATCCTGAGCAGATGCAGGTGCGTAGGTTCATGAAGGGTCTCAGCCCTGATATGAGGGTGCGGTGCAAGGTGCGGGCCTATGCATCGCGTGTGGAGCTGGTTGAGGTGGCGGCGGGGATTGAGGACGAGTTGAGGAGTCACGGGGTGATTCCTAGTCCGTCGGCGCTGCCGAAAAAGACCCAGCCGCAGTCGGTTCCGAGCAGAGGTGGCAAACCTGCTCAGGGATAGAAGAGGAAGTGGGATGACACTTCCAAGGTGAGTCAGGGTGATCGGAGGTGCTTCAGGTGTGGGAGCACGGATCACAGGGTGGCGAGCTGCCCGAAGAAGGGCGAGCCTTGGGTGGATACCCATGTCTGTTATCACTGCAGAGAGACGGGGCACATCAAGACGAGGTGTCCTAAGTTGCAGCAGATGGCGGTAGCAGCGGTGCAGCCGGTGATGCAGCCAGTGGTGCAGCAGTGGGTGCAGCCAGGATTGCAGCTGGCAGGGCAGTCGTTGGCTCAGCTGGGAGCACCGCCGGTGGCACATATCGAGGGATCAAGGGGGTATACGACCGTGGAGACATGAGAGCCAAGCACTGGACGACCGATCACATGTTTAATTCTAAGACTCAGTCTGTTTCCTTCCGTTGTTTTATAATTTGTGTTGTTTTCCTATGATTTTGGGATGGGCGGTCTTAGTGAAAAGGGTTTGTGTAGGGACCCTGTTGGTGGGCGGGTTCTTGTCCCACGTGATGTTTGATTATGGAGCTACGAATAGCTTCATTACCCCTGAGTGCGCGACGGGTGGTAACATCCGAGGAGATCCCGATGGTTGTTATGGAGCCGTTAGAGTCGCAGGAGGCGCTTTGCTAGCGGTTCAGGGGCGGGCTAGTGGTGTGGATGTACTGATTGCGGGAGAGTCGATGCCGGCAGATCTGTACATTAGTCCGGTGGAGTTGTATGATGTAATTTTGGGCATGGATTGGTTGGAGCGGCACAAAGTTCATCTGGATTGTCACCGGGGGAGAGTATACTTCGAGCGTCCCGGACCGAAGATGTATTTCCTGGGTGTGAGACCGATTTCGGGGAGTTTAGTGATTTCGGCGATTCAGGCGGATAAGATGATCCGGAAGGGGCGGGAAGCTTATTTGGCTACGATCGTCATGCCAGAGATGGTCGATGAGGTAGCAGTGGATAAGATCCGGATGGTCCAGGAGTTCGAGGATGTGTTTCAGTCGTTAAAGGGGTTACCACCATCTCGGTCTGATCCCTTCACGATTGAGTTGGAGCCCGGGACAACGCCGTTGTCTAAGGCTCCGTACGGATGGCTCGAGCAGAGATGGCTGAGTTGAAGAAACAGTTGGAAGATCTGCTGGGTAAGGGTTTCATCCGTCCTAGTGTTTCACCGTGGGGAGCACCGGTGTTGTTCGTTAAGAAGAAGGATGGGAGTTTGTGGCTGTGTATCGATTACCGGGGACTTAACCGAGTCACGGTGAAGAACAAGTATCCTTTGCCGCGGATTGACGAGTTGTTGGACCAGTTGAGGGGAGCTACGTGGTTCTCTAAGATCGATTAGGCGTCGGGGTACCATCAGATTCCTATCGACGAGGCGGATATCCGTAAAACGGCGTTCAGGACGAGGTATGGGCATTATAAGTTCGTGGTGATGTCTTCCGGGTTGACTAATGCACCAGCGGCGTTCATGAGGCTGATGAACAGCGTGTTCAAGGTGTTTCTGGATGAGTTTGTTATAATCTATATTGATGATATCCTGGTGTATTCTATGAGTCCTGAAGAGCACGAGGTACACTTGCGGGCAGTGTTGGAGAAGCTGCGGGAGCAGAAGCGGTATGCTAAGCTGAGCAAGTGCAGTTTCTGGCAGAGAAAGATGGGTTTTCTGGGTCATATCGTGTCTGCAGAGGGAGTTTCTGTGGATCTAGAGAAGATTGAGGCTATCAGAGATTGGCCTAGACCGCAGAATGCCACAGAGATACGGAGTTTTCTGGGATTGGCGGGTTACTACAGACGGTTTGTGAAGGGCTTTGCCAGTACAACCCAGCCAATGACCAAGCTGACGGGGAAGGATGTTCCTTTTGTGTGGACTCCTGAGTGTGAGCAGGGTTTCGCTCAACTCAAGGAGATGTTGACGAGTACGCCGGTTTTGGCTTTACCAGAGCAGGGAGAGCCATATGGGTGTACACGGACGCTTCAGGAGTTGGTTTGGGTTGTGTGTTGATGCAGCAGGGTAAGGTGATCGTCTATGCTTCGCGGCAGTTGCGGAAGCATGAGGGCAACTACCCTACTCATGATTTGGAGATGGCAGCGGTGGTCTTTGCTCTGAAGATTTGGAGATTTTATCTGTATGGAGCGAGGTTCAGGTGTTTACAGATCATAAGAGTCTGAAGTATATATTCACGCAACCTGAGTTGAACTTAAGGCAGAAGCGCTGGATGGACTTGGTTGCAGACTATGATCTGGAGATAGCTTACCATCCCGGTAAGGCTAATCTGGTTGCAGATGCTCTGAGTAGGAAGCGAGCGGCTTCAGCTCGAGGGCAGGATATGGAGATCTTGGTGGGAGAACTTAGCACCTTGCGGTTGTGTGCTATTTCTCAGGAGCCACTAGGGTTAGAAGCAGCTAACCGAGCAGACCTTCTGACCAGAGTTCGAGCAGCTCAGGAGAAGGATGTAGGGCTGGTTAATGCTTCTAAGGACACTGAGTCAGAGTATCAGGTTGCAGCCAATGGGACTATCCTTGTGCATGGGCGAGTTTGTGTGCCCAAAGATGAGGAGTTGAGACGAGAGATCTTGAGTGAGGCTCATGCGAGTAGGTTCTCTATTCATCTAGGAGCGACCAAGATGTACCAAGATCTGAAGCGGTATTATCATTGGGTCGGGATGAAGAGGGACGTAGCTAAATGGGTCTCTGAGTGCGATGTATGTCACCTAGTGAAGGCTGAGCATCAGGTGCCGAGTGGATTATTGCGGAGTCTCCCTATTCCAGAGTGGAAATGGGACATGATCACGATGGATTTCGTGGTAGGGTTGCCAGTGTCTCGGTTCAAGGATGCCATTTGGGTCATTGTGGACCGTTTGACTAAGTCTGCACATTTCTTGGCTATCAAGAAAACCGATGGAGCGGTAGTGCTAGCTAAGAAGTATGTGGAGGAGATTGTGAGACTTCATGGAGTACCGGCCAGTATTGTGTCAGACCGGGATTCGAAGTTCACTTCGGCGTTCTGGAAGGCTTTCCAGAAGGAGATGGGTACTAAGGTGCATTTGAGCACGACTTACCACCCTCAGACAGACGGGCAGTCTGAGCGGACCATTCAGACACTTGAGGATATGTTGAGGATGTGTGTGCTGGACTGGGGTGGTCAGTGGGCAGATCACTTGAGCTTGGTGGAGTTTGCTTATAATAATAGCTACCAGACGAGTATTGGGATGGCTCCTTATGAGGCGTTGTATGGGAGGCCATGTCGGACACCTCTATGCTGGACTCAAGTGGGGGAGAGGAGCATTTATGGTGCGGATTTTGTTCAGGAGACTTCAGAGAAGATTCGGGTTCTGAAGCTGAACATGAGAGAGGCGCAAGATCGGCAGAAGTGTTATGCTGATAAGAGGCGTAAGGAGTTGGAGTTTGAAGTTGGAGATATGGTGTATCTCAAGATGGCGATGTTGTGTGGTCCTAACAGGTCCCTTACCGAGACTAAGCTGAGTCTGAGGTTTATGGGTCCTTTCAGGATTGTGGAGCGGGTTGGACCGGTGGCTTATCGGTTGGAGTTACCTGAGGTAATGCATGCATTTCATAAGGTATTCCACGTGTCGATGCTGAGGAAGTGTCTTCACAAGGATGATGAGGTGTTGGCTACGATCCCGGCAGATCTTCAGCCTAGCATGACCTTGGAGGCGAGGCCAGTGAGGGTTCTCGAGAGGCGGCTAAAGGGACTTCGACGTAAGAAGATTCCTTTGATGAGAGTCCAGTGGGACTGTGATGGAGTCTTGGAGGAGACTTGGGAGCCAGTGGCCAGGATGAAGGCAAGGTTCCGGAAGTGGTTTGACAAGCAGGTCGAGGAGTAGACCGTTGACTTGTTTTGTTTTGAGTTTTGTTTTAGTTGTATCTCTTTTGTATTTTCATTTTTGGTGTAATGATTATGACATTGGAGATTAATAAGATGAGTATTTCTTGGATTTGACTTGTTGTGTCATGTGTAAGAGAAATATGTGCGAGTTTCTAAAAATAGAAAGTGTCGGGTTTGACGGTTCTATTTTTGGAAAGTCTCAGGGTGGTGGTTAGTATAGCATTGCGATGCTATAAGTGGACCACGGGAGGTATATCTGATCGAGAGATATGCTCGGGGGCGTTTAGACTTATTTGCTCGGATATGATGTGATGGCCTCGGATGACGATTCGAGTGCACGCTTGAGGGTGACGACCCGAGAGCGAGCGTGAGACTCCCCGAATACCGTAGCTAGAAGGCGGGTGGCCTAATAGTGAGCCGGTATGACTTGAGGGTTGCGACCTGAGAGCGGGGGGAGTGGTGAGACTTCCTGGATACCGTAGTCCAAGGTTGAGGCCTGAGGACGAGCCGGTATGATCCATGGGTTGCGACCTATGGACGGGGGAGGTGGGTGTGTAATAGCAAATAGAGTCTGGAACGTGAGTATATGGATTAGATAGGAGCCTCAAAGGAGTCAGTTGTGGGAGTGCAGATCGTTTGGGATGGTTGCACGGAGTCCGACTGATGGAGAATGTTGAAGGATTCAAGGACGAATCCTTGTTAGTGGGGGAGAATTGTAATGCCCGTGTTCTGAAAATTAATAGGAGACTTGAATGTGTATAAGAATTAGGGTGGAGTCAATTTAATTCTGGTTGATTTCCTAAACTGGTCGATTTGTTTAATTGAATCAAAGGAGATTTAATTAAAGTCGGTTTAGGTAAATTCTGGTTTAATTCCCTAGTTTTATAAAGAACATGTCTTCTCTCTTTTGTTTTGTGGCTGTTGTTTCTGAGAGTTGAGTTGAGAAAAGGAGAAGGAGAAGTTCACTTGTGAGAAGGAGAGTGTTAGCTTTGCTTTGGTGTTTAAAGCAAGAGAAGCAGTTTCGTCACGTCTTGGTAGAATAGAGTTCCGACGTATCAAATGTTATCGAAAGGTAATGAATTTTGGTAGGTTTGTTCTTAAGGCGTGTACGTTGATTCTCCTTTTTACAGAAGTGAATTCGGATTAATACTCAGTGAGTTATATGCAGTTTGGTGAGACGCGTTTTCTCTGTTGCGAACTGGGATCAGCGGAGTTTGTAAGTGCGATCGTGGTTTCATCGTTTCTCCGATCGGCACCAAATTTTGTGGGGAGCTTCGTGACGTCTAGATCTTGCTTTTCACCGTAGGGATTAAGAAGTTAATGGTTGGTTTATGTTTTAGGACTTCGTTTCTGCGGCTGTAGTTTTTCTGGTGTTTCTGTCCTTTTGGTTCTTAGAGATTTTTGTTTGTGTGGTTTGTTGTAGGGCGTTGTTTGGCTTTTGCAGTCGCGAGGAGAGTTTTTCCTGGTTGTTTTTGTAGTTCAAATCACCTTGTTAAGGTGAGTGCGTGACCATGAGCTTATCTAAGCGATTGGGATTGAGTGACTTGTTGTGTGATGATTTGTAGGTGAACTGGATGTGTTATTGGATGTTTAGCTTGCTGGATGGTTTGTTTTTGTTATATATGTGGGTGTTATCTCATTGTTTGTGTGTATAGCTCGTAGATGGGAGGATCGCCCTCACTAAGTATTTATGAAATACTTATGCATCTCTTTCTTTGATGCAGGTAAAAGCAAAGTGTGATCCGTGGAATCATGGCGAGGAGAGGAGGATGATCTAGGCACTCATTGGTGTTTTAGATTATTGTTGGATTTGTTAGGGTGTTAGAATGGAATTTAGAAACATGTCAGGATGATCATGTTTTGGAATAATGTTTGGTTGAACTTGTTGGTTTAATGGAATTGTTTTATTGGATTTTTGGTTAAGTCTTCCGCTGGTTAATATTGTTGGTTACTTTAATGAGATTGCTTGGTTTAATTGATTTAAATTATTATGGCCGGTTTAGTTGGTTCGAATTAATTGGGTTAATCCGGTTTGCATGTTTAAAAGAAAAAAAATGGGATGGGTTCTTTCAATCTTTATCCATACACTGCTACACATTCCCTATCATTGGTTTACTTTTCACATTATTTTCGATTAGTTTTGTTATTTGTTCATTTATATAAGATTAAATACCAACCATATGGATTTTATTTTTTGTCTTGGTCTATTTTTTTTGCGGGAAAATTTTTCGCGGGAAAGCTTTTGGAATGAATATTCCTTCCTTTGGAAAAAATATTTTTTGTCGACAAAGAAAATGAAAGAATATTCTTTTAGTTAGGGGTAAAATGATCATTAAAATTTAAGATAGGGCAAAAATGAAAATGACAAAAAATGGTAGTTTTGCAAAAGGGTATCATAAAAAGGTCATTAGTAAGAATTTCTCAAAATTATAAACTTTTATATGGTTTAAGGTACATCTAGATCATCATTACTACTGGGAGACTTGATCCAAATATTTATAATATTTTAAAAGGTTATAAACAGCTTTTATAAAGGTTTTATAATGTTTAAAAGGTTTACAAAGTTTTTATTAGGTTTTTAAATAGTTTTTAAAAGGTATTTAAAAGGTATTTATATGGTATTTCTGAAATATATATATAAATTTACACACATATAAAGATAATTTGTGTCTATATATATAATCTTACATATATTTTTTTGATAAATTTTAAAATTCTAGTGACTTTTTGATAAAATTTGAAAAGGGGTATTTTTAAAAATGGTATTGGAAAAGCGGTATTTTTTGAAATTATTTTTCATAATATTACTATTACCAAATTTTTCAAAAAACTTAATTTAGATATTATACCCTAAACATGATTATACCATTATCCTAAAAAATGTTATTTCCTAACTTCCAATTTTTTAAAAGGCTATTCTCGCATATTTTTTTACTTCGCAATTTATTGTATTTCTTAAACTTAATTAATTATTACAAAATTTGATGGTAAAGTTCTTACAAATTAACATCAATCCAAAAAATGAGTTATAGTGTCGTTGAGATAAGCATTAAGAAATATTTATATATATAAAAGTATACAAAATTACATATTTGAAAAAGAAAATATTTTAGAAATCATTATACTACGAATTATATTGACTTTTGTTATCCTTATTTTAAGTTAATAATGTCTCTTTTTTAGTTCCCTTTTATTCACCCCTCTTGTTTTAGTCAATGAGATTGCACTATGACATATTACATTTAAATATAAATTAAAAATTAAACAATTATAACATATTAAAAAGGTACAAATATTTAATAAACACATTTATTTTGTTAAACCTATAATCTCGTTTGATTGTACTATCCAATCTTAATTCTCTTTTATAAATTGAAACAGATAAATAACCTTGTATAAATTATGTAATCTAAACTCTACTCCTAAATTATAAACCTAAATCAGCATAAAACCTTGTTTATTTGTAAGAGAAATTTCAAACGTACCCCTTTTCAAATACCACTTTTTAAAAAAACATCAATTTCAAACTTTATCAAAAACCACTAAAAATATTGAAATTTATCCAAATATATGTGTAAACTTATAAATATACACACAAATTACCTTTATATATGTATTAAATTTTATATATCTTTCATAAATAACGTAAAAATAACATATAAAAAGTTTTTAAAAACCTTATAAACCCTTTCAAAAACCATTTAAAAAACCTTATAAAACTTGTAAAGGCGATTTACAACCTTTTAAAAAATTATAAATATTTGGCTTGAATCTCCAAGTAGTACCTTATAAACCATATAACACTTTATTGTTTTTATATTTAAACAGGGGTATTTTTGAAAATGGATAGATAAAGGGATATTCTCAAAATTATTTATATAAGTTAATCATCTTCCCAAACTTATTTACATAACCTATTCACAGGTGTACAGAAAATTCTCCAATTCTCCAAGCATAGTAAGCTTAGCCAAATGATTGGGGATGTCTCATTAATCAACAATTTGAGTTCCCACTTTCCCATGGAGACGACATTCAATATTGCATACTTGATGTCTTTTTTGTGGAATCCACAGAAGTATCGAGACAAGTGGGAATGAGAAACTGTGGAAAAGAAAAACACTTTTTGGAATGAATAGGGGATATCATACGAAATACAATATGCGGATTCTCACATTATCCCTGAATGGAAAAAGTATTGAAAACCCAACTTTATATAATAAGATTAGTATTTTAGAAAGAAAAAAAATAATTATTCCATAAGATCACCCACATATAAATTATTTCCTAATATATATATTTTTAAATTAAATAAAAAAAAATTGTTTTCCCAAGATTTGTAATAATTGTTTTTTTTTTCCATTTTTTTATTTGACTAACCTCTCTAAATGTTAAAACCCTAAACCTTTTCGATTCCCTGTAAACTTCTCCATCGTCTTCTTCGCGCTCGTCTGCTTCCAGTTTCAGTTTCGTTTCGATAACAATGGCTAATCGCGAAGATACTTCACCGGAGATTCACTGCGTCTTCGTAGAAACAAGCCTCGACACTCGTCTTGCATTACCCGTTCAAATCTTGAGATGGTTGAGAAGAAGAAGGAGATTGCAATTGTAGATGGTATGCATACTAAGGATTTGATTCTTGAAGAAGGCTTAGAAACCGAAGTAGTTGAGAGTAAGACGAGGAAGAGGAAGAATAGAAGTTCGGAGGGGAAAACTAGTCGAAAGAAATCCAAGGTTGATCTCAATCAATCTGTTGTTGATACAACAGAGTTATGTGGAAAACTACAGGTTGAAGTTGCCTCTAAATCTTGTGTAGTTTCACCAAGAGAAAAGATAGATGATATTCTTATGGGAACAGGTAATTTCTGTTTTGATTGTTATGGAATGTTGTGATTCTTCAGATGTTATTGGAGGGTGTTAGTTGATTTACCTTTGGTTGTAATATCTGATGTTCTGTAGATATTGAAAGCAATGAGAGAAATGGCGTTAGTATGGGAGAGAATCCGCGAACTTCTGATGCCGACAAACTATTGGAAGAGAAAATTCCCACTGTTACCTCAGAGCATCTAGATGGGAATACCAGGGGTGAGGTGAAGGATGTGCCAGATAATCAAAGTGATAAAGAAGCTCTCGAAAAGATAGGTGATCTTACGGGAACAACAGAGCAAGGTAATTTTCTTTTAACTAAGGTTGAAAATTGGAATCGTTTATTAGAGCTGTATGGAGGGTTATGGTAGGCTTATTCTTAGATAAAATTTCTGAATTTCAGTAGATCTTGAAAAGGGAGGAAAAACTGCCGATATAGTGATGATTGACCAAGAGAAGGATCTTCCACCTCCTTCAGAACTTGTAGATGGACAGAATACATCACAAGATGATGAAAGAGGCGAGGGAAGCAGATTGACTCCTAATCCTCAAACTGCTGAATTGGTGACTAACACGGAAAACCAGTTGGAAGCTAGCAGTGGTTTGACAACTGGACCAGCTACAGAGAAGAAGAGAAAGCGAACAAAGAGCTCAAAAGATCAAATCAATCAATCTACTGCAGCTGCTACTACAACTTCAAGAAAAACTGTGAATGAAGAGATAACCGAAGTACCTGGAAATGCAGATTGTGTTGATGCTACTTCAAAATCTTGTCCAATCTCAGAAAGTGAGATTATTGCAAATCCTCTCATAGAAGCAGTACAGAAAGGTAATGTCAATTCTCAAATGAATTTAGTTATCCATTTCAACCAGATTTCAGAGAGTTTCTGTTGTTAACTCATAATGTCATTTCTGATTCGGTGTAGAAACTGAGATGGGTGAGAAATCTGTCGAAGATGTGGGTAGAGATGATATTCAAACTGATGATCTAGTAACCCACCCGGAAAGTCATTTGGAGGCTAACAGTGGGTTGGCAACCGGTCCAGTTCCAGAGAAGAAGAAAAAACGAAAGAAGAGCTCAAAAGATCACATCAATGAACCTGCTGCTGCTGCTGCCACCAGTACTGCTACTGAAACTACAGCTTCAAGAGAAATTGTGAACGTAATAAATGGACTACCTGGACATGTAGAGTGTGTTGATGCGACTTCTGAATCTCATCTTATCTTGAGAAGTGGAAATCTTGGCAAAGGTAATTTCAGTTCTTTGCTCTCAGGGATTTTATATGATTAACTCATAAATTCATGATGTAATCCCTGATCTTAATCGAATATTGCTGTCCTTTAAGATTGCATTGGAAGTTTTTATTCGCTCATAGGATATTATTGTTCATGTAGAAAATGAGATGGGTGAGAAGATTAATGAAGATGTGGGAAGTGGGAAAGTTGTACCAAGTTCTGTAGATAATATTCAGACCGATAATTTGGTGAGCAACCCAGAAAGTCAGTTAGAGGTTAGCAGTGGTTTGGCAACAAGTCCAGCTACAGAGAAGAAGAAAAAGCAAAAGAAGTCGTCCTCAAAGGATCACAACAATAAATCTACGGCTGCTACTGCAGCATCAAAGAAAATTGTGAATGAACAGGAGAAGGTATCTGGAAGTATACATCCAGTTGATGCTACTTCTGAATCTATTCCTGACTCGACAGGAGAAAAGCTTGCTGGTACTCTTGTAGACGCAATACAAAATGGTAAACTGGATTCTTTGTCGAATATAGTTTTATACATTTGTATGTGATTGAGAGTTTCTATTAACTCGTAATTGGTGAATTATTTGTAGAAAATGAAATGGGTGACAAATTTGTTGACAAGGTGGGAAGTAGAGAAGCCACACCTATCAATGCAGATAAAATACAAGATGCAAATAATCTACAAGTTGCTAGTTTGGCAAGCACCCCGACTGCTTTGGTCCATGAATCCAAAACGCTGAACCGCATTGGGAAATTCACGAATGAAAACGCATCCTGTGAACATGCCGTTTCTCAGGAAAAAGTTGAAATAGATGCTGGTCAGGTTAAATCAGTGAAGTCCTCTAAAAAGAAGAGTTAAAAAAAAGTCAAGACCCTAGCTAAAGAAGATACTCTTGTAGATTCTGCTGCACAGAATATTGAACCTGTCAAAATTGTAGATGGAGAGGGGCCTGAGGATGTTATCAGAAATGTATTAGATTCTTTGCAGCAAAGGAACGAAGGTGAGGAAAATCTAGACAAAAGTGGGAAGAAATCAAGCAAGAAATTGAAGAAGAAAGACTCTTTGAATATTGTGGTGGAGGCTCAAGTAGTAGATTCTTTGCAGCAAAAGAACGAAGCTGCGGAAAATCCTGAAAAAAGTGGGAAGAAATCAAGCAAAAGATCAAAGAAGAAAGACACTTTGAACATTGCGGAGGAGGCCCAAGTATTGTCAGTTGAGGTAAACAATTCTGCTCACGACAAGGTTTCTCCCATCAACAACCCAAAAGACACTGATGCATCATTCACGCCAGCTAAGAAGAATACTGAGAGCAATGCTTCACATTTGAATAAGATTGTTGACGTCGCTGGTAATACTGAGGATATCAACCGTTCCATGCAAACTCAAAAAGAGAATGCTAATATGGGAGACAATTTTGTTTCTAGCCAAAAGGACAATATTGTTGGTGGTGGTAACAAGCAAGATAAAGTGGCTGGTGGAGCTAAATCTAAAAAGGAGAAGAAAAGCCTTGATTTGCATCCTGGTGGTTCCATTGATGGTGCAATGAAACCGAAAGAGAGGAAAGGTAGAATTCAACCATCTAGTTCGGTTACTAGTCAATTGCAGTCAAGGGATAAGAATGATCACAGTGGATCAAAGATTGATCATTCTGATGCACCCCTGAAAGGCACAGTCAACAACAAGAAGGAAGCTACGAAGAAACTCTCTAACCCAACCACAGTGAAGAAGAGTAAGATGAATGTCAACAACAAGAAAGAAGCTGTAAAGAAAAGCTCTAACTCGGTCACAGCGAACAAGAGTAAGCTGAATTTCTTCAAAGATGCTGAGAAGTGGAATGCTTCAGAAGATGAATCTAAGACAACTTCGCATGACTCCACTAAAACACCATCAAATAGTTCATCCGACAATGATAGTGATGTAACTTCTTCTATGTATTATAGGAAGCAAGGTATTTTATTGGTCCGAATCTAACTTTGATCAAACCTTCTCTCTACCAGATATTCTAACTTTGATTCTTGATTTCAACAGAGAACAATCTGGTTGGAGGAACTAATACGTAAGTGACCAGTTAACGGCATCATTATTAGTTTTAGATACACATGATACTATGGTCATTAATCCTCTTTGCCTGTCTCTTGTGAACAGGTTCTCGGGGAGCCTGCAAGATATCCTAAGAAGCTCGAAAAGTTACAAGGTGGCGAAACTGACAGCTTCTCAATCACAACCCGATGATTTTGTCCCAGATATCGTCCCAGATAGCCAAGCCTACTAAGTTTTTATCTACATACATCCTTTTGGATCCAATTTTGACCAAAACCTGAAACAAAGATGCTTAAATCTTCCAATCACGGTTTTGCTTGTTCTAAGTAATATCGGTTCAATGCTTCTTCTCTGACATTTTATGTTGATCAGTAATCACACAAAATCTTCACTAGGACTCAATGGTAAAGTTAAAATATATGCTTTGTTTCCCTTTATTTGAATGTGTAATCACACAACTTGAACGTTTACATAAATAATGAAACTACAATACTAAAACACAACAGGGTTTAGATACTTGTTTAATTCTGATATCAGATATACTTTTTCATGATGATAGCTTATGCACCAAACAACCTGAAACTCAATCGTGACTGTGTTCTCTTGCTGTCAAATATAAAGAAAATAACATTAATACATAAATAATCTGTGGTGATTCTGAATAAGTTGCTGTAACTTACGCTTTAGCTGATGATGGTTTCACCAAAGGCTTTAGAGGAGGAGGAGGAGGCTGGGTATCACTCAATATGGGTATAGTTTTCACCTGTTCCAAAGAAAAAGATTATGGTAAAATAAAACATCTTATGTGTCGATTTGATTCGCACAAGTGAAACTAAAAATGACTAAATAATTTTACCAAATTCCGGTATTGAAGATTATAGAAAGAATGGATGTATCTTTGCTTTGCTAGTTTCTGATCTTTGTTCAAATGTCTCCAGTAGCTATATGTACTCCCCATGTTTATCACTCTGTTTGCATATATTTTCCATGTATAGCTGCACAAGTATAATCATAGAATTGTAAATATAACTATCTTTAGATCAGTATATTGTAATGCTTAAAGCTTAACCCAAAGTAGACAGTTCTATTTTATATATATATACCATTCGTTTATGCGTTGAAGCCCTTCAGTCGAAAATGTGTTCCAGTAGTTAGGATTTATATTGCATTTCTCAAAGAAATCCACAATCTTATCACTTGATTCTTCTCCATTACTCGGGTCAATATGGAATCCAGAGACACCATCGACAATTATCTCAGCAGGACCGCCTTGGTTCGTTGCGAATGTGACCAAGCCACAGCTCATAGCTTCAATAACAGTAAGACCAAAGGCTTCATAATGCGCAGGCTGAACAAAAGCACCTCTTGTATCTGCAATACATCGGTAAAGTTCACCGTTTCTTGTTCTATCGGTTTGAGTTGCAATCCATCTAAACTGACCCTTGAGTTGGTATTTCTCAATCAGTGAATGCATCTTTGTGATCTCTGAGATCTCTTCCCTATCTTTAGACTTGGTAGGGTCGAAGAATCCTCCAACAATCACAAGGTTTACTAAGTCTCGTAGCCTCTTGTTCTTGGCATACCACTCGGTTAATCCGGTTAAGTTTTTTACAACATCAAGTCTTGCCATTGAGAATATGATTGGTTTCTTCTTGTCTACCAAATAACCACTTTTGTTCATAAGAAAAAAATATTGGTTAGTTAGCGGATTAACCACTTCTTGAAACCTTATTTAGTACTATGAATATTATAAATGACTAGTTAAAGGGAATAGAGACATACATGTGTTCACCATTCTCATCTTGGCTATACAAGAGTTCGTCAATGGAAGGATAAAACTTGGTGAATCTCCGGTCTTGCGCGGTAAAAGGGAAGTAGATAGAGTCATCAGCGCCAGGAGCTGCGATATTGAACCTCGGATCAAAGACATTGATACCAGAGACAACTCTATAGAGCCCCGGGAGTGTGAAGCTCATGTGGCTCTCGTATTGTCCTGACCTCTCTTTGCTAACAAAATCGAACCAAAACCGGATAATGCTAAATCGGCTCGATATATTTTCATTACATAATAATGCATATGTCTCAATGAAATTAATTATTTTACCTTCCAGCAATTTCTTGATAAGTACTTGCTATGATGAAATCAGCAGAGTTCATAGAGATTAAGTCTGCCGTAAATTGTGAAGAGAAATGATATTTACTATCAAACTCTTTCCATTTGATGTCGGAGTCTTCATATTTAGTCTTCTCCAAGGCATGCGCAATAGTTGCCTAGGTTTTTTATTTCCTCTTTTATTTAATTTTTTGACAAGAAATGAGTAATATTATTGGTCTAAATTAACCAAGTTTAAAGGTAAGTAACCTGAGTAATTCCAAGTTTACTGGCCATGAGTGATGCTACTAAGTTTCCATCCGTATAATTTCCGATTATTAGGTCAGGTTTCCCTTCCAAAATATCCAATATTTTTGTTGTTGCATCCTACTCATAACATGTTACAGTTTCAATATGAAACTTCTAGAGGATAAAACATAGAAAACTGGTTTTAAAAAATGAATTATACCATTCTTGATGTATGGTTTTACCTTAGTGAATCTTTCTAGGTAAGGGTAGATATCAAAGCGGGAAACCCAACGACGTAAAATCCCATTCTCTGTTACGAATGGAATTCGAAGAATGTTCGAATGTTTGGTACCAAAAATGGGTTCTAATTCTTGGTTGCATTTGGTGTTCTTTGCGTCTGGGATCAATCTTGTCACCTAGAATCAAATTCTTAACATCAATATCGCCTTATCACTAGTTTTAAAAAGTACTAGAAATTTCGAAAAAATATTCTTGATCGAAAAGAACTTACGACGAGAATCTGAGGTTTAAAGTTAAGGCCTTGAGAGTTGATTCTATGAAGCAATTCATCTTCAAGGGCCTTAACTTGGTCAAGAATGTAAACAACCTGACCACCAGTATCAGGCAAACCAAGAACATCAGTTTGACCAAAGTAGCCGTGAACCGAGAAGATAACAACGTTAAAGATTCTAGGAATCCTTGCGAAGAAACGATCAATGTTGCGAGGATCAGGGGCTTGTAGAATCTCCGACAAGATTCTCATTGTGTCCTTTACTCTCCCAGCGGTATCTCCCCATCCTTTCTCAAAACCCCATTCCTTAAACCTGTTTTTAAGTTAACTCAAAATTAAACCCGCAAACCAATAAATTCATAGGTTATATAGCAATGTAAAGAGTTATTAAAAGATGAGTTAAAGGTTAACCTGAGTTCAAAGGCTTGGAAAGGTGTGTCCTTAGGAAGCTCCGATAGGAAAACATCGGCCAAAATCAAACTCATCTCAAGCTTTCTAGCCGTGTTAAGTGTCTCATTCATCATAAGTTTCTGAATTTTTATAATAATATTGACATAAAGCTTAGGATTAGGCTTCAATTGTTTATTTTCATTTTATGTTTGCACATTTTTTTTTTCTTTTTCAAATGAATTCAGTTTCTTTTTACAATATTTTGTTCTTAATTAGTGTATGCAAAGACATAAATGAAGACAAAAAATGTTTATTAAATTTTTTCAAATGCATGTTTTCTTTTCATTTATTTATGAAATTACCTATCAATCCTAAAATTCCAAAATACCACACTTTAGATTTACAAGTTTAAGAAGAGGTTCATAAATGAATTAGTAACCAAGAATATATAATCGAAAAACCCTTTCTCAAACCTAAAACTTATATTTATTTTTAAGTAAAAATCTATATTTTCGAACTATTTTCTTGGGGTAGTAAAAACCTAATTTTTCTAAGAAGTATATGTTGTTTCAGTTTATATACTTATGTGGTTAATATTAACCTCTCCTTGATGCTCAAGTGACAACAAGTAGTCCACAAGAGACTGCGGGTTATCGTTTAAACGGCCTCCGAGCTTCGAGGACACGAAACTCATCCCATTTCCAATTGAAGACGACAAAGAAAGCTGAGGCAAAGTGAAATCCAAAGCTCCAAAATCAACCTCCAATGCGTTTTCATCGTTTGCCCTATTTACAAACTTCTAATTAGATCAAGAAAGTGAAAGTATATCTTTGGTAAATAAAAAGAAAAGGGTGACCGACCAGTTCTCATCAAAGAGAAGCTCTTTGAGTTTGAGATATTGTGTGCTCGATAAAGCTTCAACCGAGAGATTGGTAGAGTTAACCTTCACGTATTGCCAATTCCCCGGGTTTCCTCTTACCGCAAATGCCACATTTGGAGGTATTACCACTGCCTCCTTTTCATACATATTTACAGTGCCAAATAAATTTTGATCACCATGTGAATTTTTTCTATATTATTAATGCAAAAATGAAGAAAACAAAATCTATTGCATAACTTTCACAAATTAAAGATTAAAAAAAAAAGAATTTTGGTATACAATTTTCTTTATATTCCGACAAATATACAATTGCCTATTATACACAATTTTGATTTTTTTTTACTAATTGGTTCGGTTTGGCATTTTAATCAATTTTAATCTTGTACATATATTTCAGTATATTTATTATCTATCAAAAAATTTATATGTTTTAATTTTTCTGAATGAAATGTGAAACTTAGTTATAGAAAAATGTAATTTACATAAAAAGGAAATGGATATGCGATAACATGTCAATTAGGGTTAAAGCCCACGGGCTAGTTTGGCCCGGCCCTGAAAAACATCGGGCTCGGGCTTAAATATATATGTCCAGAAAAAACCGGGCCTTTTGGGCTAAGCCCATTCGGGCTAAATGATTTTTTGGGCTTAGCCCGGTCGGGCTCGGGCCGGCCCGAAAAGCTTTTAAACAAATATATTTTCAATTTTTTTAATATTTTAGTTTGATTAAAAGATTTGATTAATGTTATAGTTTTCATATTTACTTACTAGCCTTACTTATTACTTTTAAAATCTTTATCTATAATATTTTCTCTTATTTATATATGTCAGAACTGAACAAAGCTAAAACTAAATATATATAAGTATCATGATTTTGAAATCATCAAAATATATATTAAATTTTGACTCTATCATATATTTTAAAGTATTTTAGCTCCATGTTTTATTGGGTTAAAGTGTAAATAATTTATTTGTCTTTTTTTTTCTTAAATTAAGTTAGTTTTATTGAATATTGATAAGTTATTTAAAATTTGATGCATTATTTTTATAGTAGACCTTTAAATATAGTTTTTGAATTATGAACTTTGAAATTGATTTTTTAATCGGTAAGTAAAGTCCAAAAAATCCCGAAAAGCCCTGTATCCCTGTTAGGGCCGGGCCGGGCTTTGAAATATAGGCTCGGAAATTTTTCGGGCCGGGCCGGGCTCACGTATATGAGGGTTTTACGGGTTTCGGGCCGGACCGGGCCGGGCTAGCCCGATTGACATGTCTAGCGATGACAAAAAAAAGGAAATGGATATGCATACCATATAGTATTGTTATTCATAATATATATCGTATTTACGGAAAAATAGCTAAAATCAACCCAGACTATTTGTTGGCGGTATTTTTATATCCAAACTTTGATACCCGGTAAATAGCAACCTAAACTCACAAAAAAAAATACAGGAAATCGAGTTAAGGTTGTTATTTGCAAGATATCGTAGTTTGGTATAAAAATACCGCCAGCAAATAGTATGGGTCAATTTTTGTTATTTACCCATATCGTATTTACAATACTAGTTTGATACTTAATTTCATATTATAAGATAGCTAAATAAAACCTTAATTACCTACACAAAGCGTGGAATATACTAATAAATCAGTTAAACAACATGACCATTTATTTCCATTGTAATCTTAAAATATAAATCCGTAAACCTTCATTATTTAATATTTTACTAACAAAAAAATTCAAGTTGTAATATGAGAAAAAAAAAAAAAAAAGTTATATAAATCGAATTGTATAAGACCTGAGTGAAGCACAAGATCTTGCCAAGATCACCTTCCATGACTCTCCTTCGTTGCGTTACATCATTGATAACAATCTCCATCTCATCCATCAACTGGTTCAATTTCATCACCCTTCTTCCTTTCTCAATGTACTTCTCGAGGCAACGTTTTATGTTCCCGCGGGTTTGTCCCATCGCTTCTGGGATCCCATTGCCTAACGATCCAGATGTTATCTCCATTGAGAAGACCAATCGCAAGAAGACTAAAACGCGCGTTTTCGCGTTTGTTGTTGCTTGGTTTCGTATTGGCAGCTTTGTCTATCTACTTTTATAGCAGAACTAAGGTATGAAGATACGACATATCTTTGTGGATATGTTATTGTGTGTGGGTCATTTATTATACCTTTCGTTTTATCAAGGTCATGTGATGTTATAAAAATAACAAAGCTACATATGCATAATCAAATTTATGTTTTAAAACATGATTTAACGTCCAAGCTGTTGTGAATGATGGTTGCTCCCGTTAGAGGTGTCGAGTCTCACTATAGGTTTAAGCCAACAAAAACCATGAATGTTTTGAATGGTAAACAATATCGTTAATCGTATATATGAACTAAGAAGTAAAAAATGTTTTCTTAAAAAAAAAAAACAACCAAGTAGTCTTGGTCTAGTGGTTTTCACTTGAGTAAGGAGTTGCCCTGTTGGGTCTAGGCCAGAGATCGATTTTCCTCAAACACGAAATTGCTAGATATTTCTATTTGGACAAAGGTTTTCACTCGGTCTTCCCTGGACCCTAAGGAGATTACAACCTAAGGCCCGAACTCCTCGTAATAAAAAAAAATCTTTTCTAAAATACTATATAAAATATGAATATAAGTGGATTTTATATCTGTAACATCTCTATCGGTAAGAGATCTACTTGAATAATTACTAATATTTAATCATTATTTTTAATATAATTAACTTATAAAAGAAATTTAGTCTTTTCTAATTATTTTTATCTTTTTGTTTTTTTCTATCAATAGAAATACTCTAACTTACGATAATCTTACATTTATGATCATTTGAAAATATACAAAAAGAAACAGTCTATTACACTCCTTTTGGTCACAGGGAAGTCAAAATTTAGTAATACCAAGAGATTAAAAAGAAATAATACACGTATAATATACAAAAGGTCTTTTTACATTAAAAAAAAAAAAAACATGTTTTGTTCTAAATTTAGTTGAGGCCGAGGAGGAGCAACAAGAAATTCCAAAAGCAGAGAAGAAGATGAAGTAAAGGATCTAAAAGTGGCCCTTACAACAAATTCGTTTCCTTTCGTAAAGACAAAACCATTATATGTTTTGTGTTTTTTTTTTCAGTTTTTTTTTTTTTTATTGCAATCCCCAAAACAACAATAATGTTTGTGTTTGAAGCTAAAATGTATACATTAATACATGCACATGTCGTAGTTATGTAAGATCTTTAAGAATATTGTAAGATCCTTCTATAAGGAGTTTGATCGAGAATTTAAGTGAACATATACCTCTATAGTATTCAATACAAGTATTATAACTAGAGCATGACTTTAGAGCATTGTGTCATGGACTTCATCTTGAGGATCAAACCTTGTGGCCTTAGTTTTCCTTGACACGAGCATAATAGACTAGGTCACGCAAAAAACCATCCATAGATTTCGAAGAAAAAAGAAAAGAACTCGAAACAAATGTTGTGTTTGTGTAGTATCTCAACTGATGTGTTGGAGTTTTTTATTTGAATTGTATAACTCCCTCTAATTATACTCGTTAAGAGGAAGAAATCGTGCGCGTGAAATCCACTCGCGGCGATTTCTTTCTCCCTCCTCTTTCTTCTTATGAGCACAACCTCTTGCTTTTCCGATGGGTCCTCCGTCGATTCCGGCGACGATGAGGACTCTATGGCTCATGGTACTTCAACTACGCAATCTGCTGCATCTTCTAAGCTTCACAAACGAATCTAAATCACGGGAGAAGTGCAGAGGGATAGCTTCTGCGAGACACCGATGACTCCACCGGTGGTGTAGCGGCGCAGAGTGGAAGAGGAAGTCTTCACGGTGAAGCATGAGAGAGAAGACGGTTAGATCTGGAACCGGAGATCTTAGAGGTTTCATTAGGCCGCCGCTTGATGGGGGAGGTTGACTCCGGTCGGGTGGAGCTAAGACACTGTTGACGGTTCCTAGATATACTCCCTACCGCCTTTCAATCTCACGTCGGAGCTTGAAGCTTTCTCGACACCTACATCTCGGTTTCTTCCTCTTCCTCAAAGTTTCTCTATGGTGGCGGAGAGGCGAACGAATCTTGGATCACCTCCTCCGTTCGATCCGCGACGTCCAAGCACACCGGAGGTCCGGTTCCGGTGTGCATCCGCAGTTGTGGACAGCGGCTACGACGCGTTTTGCATTGTAGATTAGGGTTTCTGTGGTTACCGGTTAATTTTGGTACTCTGAAACCGGATCGGTTTTGTTTCAGTTTGATTTAGTTTGGTTAGATGTTGGAATGGGCCCTAAGGAGTTATTGTATGAGCTTATTCCGGAAATATGTAAGTCCATTGGGCATTAATATTTTAATTGCAAGCCTTTTTCAAAAAAAAAAAAAAAACTCCCTCTAGTTGCATGGTTAAAATGAGGGCATGTCCCTAAAAATGTGATGTTTAGAGAAAACAAAAAATTTGGTGCCCATAAATATTAAAAGTACGTGTAAGACACTTCGAGTTGGAGTAACCAATGGTAGGTGCTAAAACTATAAAGTATATTTTCTATTTTTTTTTGTTTTTTTGCTCACCATATAAAGTATATTTTCTATTTTCTTTTATTACTTGAATTTATGTAAATGTATATGTATCTATACTGTTTCAGAATCGATTCCTATAGCACCTTGTCTAGCACCCTTCTCTTTCTCTCTCTTCAAATTTTCTTTTCTTTATTAATTTAATTTTGATAGAGCAACTCTCAATATACTCCCACTAGAGGTGGTTTAAGTTACCAAATGGGGAATCAAACAGGTGTTAAACTATAATCATATTTCGTATAATATAAAACAACATTTATATAAGTTAGTTATTTATATTAAGAGTCACGAAGTGTATTCGTATAGGTGTGTTGATTCATTTTAAGTATAGGTGTGTTGATTCATTTTAAGCAGTCATGTCTTTTCATATCATTGTTGTATAAATAGGATCGAGTCTTGTCCAAAACAAGTTAGAGCATCTCCAAAGGGAGATGCTTATTTAGGGGTTTTAATCATATTTTTTAAAAAAGTTATGATTAAATTAAAATTATGAAGCTCTTAAAAACTGTTTTAATTTTCTTTCTCCAGTGGTGAACCCCATATGGGATTCTAAAAAATAGAAGTTTTCCAAATTAAGTTATTCAATTGGATTTGTCAAAATTAACTAAGAGTACCTCCAAAATGTAGAATTTACAAAGGAGAATGGAAAATCAAAACATATTAATATATAGTTTAAAACTACCTAACTAATGATCTGTATTTGATGACAATTAGCAGAAGCATGTCCTCGTGGCTGACAATGTTTGCAGACATTACTTTGTCTTGTATTGCTTCTTCGGATATTGTTTGGAGGTACAATAATTGGAGCTCTCCTTTCTGCAAGAACAAATAAACGATTGTTTTTAGCCTAAATGTTCTCTATTAGCAAAGACATTATAGTCTACACAATGGAATCAAAGCACCAAAGAAGGGAAAAACAAACATAAAGGCAAGTATAATTGCAATTACTCTTCCATGAATCTTCTCCTCCAGTCTCTTTAGTGTTTTCGAGACACCATATTTGATTGCCTAAAAAACACAATTATAGCTGCAACGTTAAGTATGTAGCCAATTAAAGGAGCATGGCGATCTGGTTTTGGATAATAGTATCCAGCCAATCATTGGTTGTCTAAAACAAACACAATACATTTGATGCCACCAATACATCTACGATGAGATTGTGCAAACAGTCAGACCTAGCATAGCTAAGAAGCCATATTTCCTGCACAACTGCGAAGCAAGGTAATCGCAAATGAGATTGTGCAAACAGTCAGACCTAGCATAGCTAAGAAGCCATATTTCCTGCACAAACAGAGGTAGCGAGAGTTTTATCAAACAGGCTAACTACTACACTCCAAAAAACATTCCCCTGTTATATAATTCCATAAGCTTCTACAATTCTTTCTATCCCTAAATGGCGGTTTAAGCTATTCCACAAGCTCTAAGTAACTTTCGAGAACTTGAAAGAGTTTCAGATTCAATGTTTGCATGATGCTGATGTACAAAGACGTAAAAGTTAAGTAAAGAACTGAGCCATGCCAAAACCAAAATTTTAGTAAAGTACCAAGAGACACCAAGTCAGTGATGATCATAATTGCAAGCAAGTCTTTTCTAACACGATGATAGAGACATATACCTAAGGATTCCCACATCTATACATACTAGTTTTTTTGCAATTTTGTTTCCTACAGTTATGTTTCTACTCTATTAGATTCTGTGGGAACCAATCTTGATGTTACTTCATCACATGCTTAGCATATTTAGAAGGATTCTGAACTCCAATAACATTGATCATGCTCCCAAGTCCCAATTAGACACCCAAGTGAGTGATCATGCTACATCATTGATCATAACTGCAACCAAGTCACTGCAAAATATAGGATATAAACTCATGCCTAGCATTCCTACATATCTACAAATGCCAGATTTTGCAGTCAAACTCAGTTTTGTTATCTTTTTAGAGTGCTTTGATTCATTTGAACTCTAATATCTTTGTTAAAAACATAAAAAGAAAAACCAAGAACAAACCCGATAGTAAGACGATTCTTAGGATCACCAGTAGAATAGCCTTTGAAGTAAAAGAATCTGCTAACATTGTAAACCAAGCCAAGACCTGCACAGATACAAGGATGCTTCATCCCACCAAGGATCATAAGTAAGAAGTACATTGGCATCATCTCCAAAGAGTTCTGATGACCTCTCTGCAACAACAACAAAAAATCCCCAAATTTAGTTTCCAATTAAAGAAAAAGTACTGTAAAATTGATTGATTAACAAAAAAATTCACAAACCTGAACACAATTGAAGAGCTTAGCATCTTTGTTCTCTGATTCAATTGCATATAATGTTGGGTAAAAAACTTTGTACCTGCAAATCAAATCTTCTTATGATGATGATGATCAAACTCAACACAATCGAATCAATTTTCATAAACTAAACTAAATTCACGAAACAGAGTTCGATTTAGATCTAATCGATACGGTTGTGAAAATAAAATAAAACCTCTTGCGAGCTCCGCCGACTTGGAAACCCATCCAGAGATTGAGGAAACAGTAGAAGACGACGACGATGACGACGTATCCATACTCGTTAGGTAAAAACTCGGTGATCGCCATTGATACGACCTTTGCTTTCTGATGAAGAAACTGAGAGATCTTGTTGAAAATATCTGAAATGACTTTGATTAGAGAAGAAGAAGAAGAACCATCCTTAACAGGATTAAACGGTATTCATGTCAAACGGTGTCGTATTAGAGACGAGGTTTTGAGGATTAAACGTTATTCATGTCAAACGGTGTCGTATTAGAGACGAGGGTATTGACTTCGGTTCAATATTTAGAAACTCGAGGCGCTAGTCGAGGCCAACGCCTAGCAAGAAAATCAAAGATTAAACGATGATTTTAATCGGGGACTGGTTTTAGGATTACTTCATTAAATTAATATAAAAAGATAAATATATGTTATTAATTATATGTATAATTTGATTTCTGTTAATGAGAAAACACAATATAACATATAAAACTATAATATTGGCTTCAAAGTTGTTGTAAATAAATGAAAACATATTTTTAGAACCAAAATTATGATTTTCATTAAAATTTTGAATACTGTTTTTTGTAAAAAGGTCTTTTATCTTTCCTTTTATAAAAATAAAGTTTGAACATCAAAATTTCTCGATCTAAATGTTTAATAATCGATATAAAAATTAGGCGGAATTAGTCATTAATCAAAATGGATAAAGTGGGCATAGCGATTACACGGGCAGTAATTGGACTTAGGCGGGAATTTTTTAAATACTAAGCATCAAATTACTAAATCATCTTGTTTATAATTATTTTGGTTAATTATAAACCTTTAAAAATATCTCGAAACTTTATATTTCTTGGATAAAAAGACAAGGTTGCGTTTGGGTTATAGAAGCATTATGTCACCATTGTAATTCTTGTAACAGTTTGGATCCTAAGAAGTTTGATTAAGATTTATCATTTTGGGGCAGCTTTACTTCATCATACAGTTTCCGGTTAGCTTGGTTTGTTTATGGCAGACTATGTTACAATTCAGCTATTTACTCATGGGATAGAATCGATGCCTCGGAGGAGTTTGAATTGTTACTCTCAGATGAAAATGATGCGTGAGGTTTTCACAAAACTTAGGAGTTGATGCGTGGCTCAACTTAAGAAATTTGTGTCTAGGAGTTTTGGTGAAGTTTTATGACGCTGGATTAGTAGGACTTAACTGTTTTGTATCAAAATTGTTGGGTTCATGTAACAAAGACTGGAAAATGATTTTCATATGCACCCATTATTACCCATTTTAATGTTTGTTGGTTTACTATGTTACTAAGAAATTAGAATTCGCAGAAACAAACAATTGATTAATCTTATAAAATAAAATGCACAAATTTGGTGCTATGGATTATTAGTTTTGGCTAAAGACATTTTTCTCCAAGTTAAACTTCAAATGTCATGTTTATACTTCAAACAATTGTTTGTGGGGCTTTGCAAAACTCATAGTAAAATATTATTTGTGTACTTTTAATTAATTCGTCTAATTGGCATGTCATTTAAGTTAATTTAGGAATCATTGGCTAAAAATCCATTTTTAAATCACTTAAATATATATTTATTTTTATTATAAGCCTTATAACGCATGTGGTTAAATGATTATAAGATTTTATAAGGCTTTGTAGGATTTTATAAGGCTTTGTAGGATTTATAAGGTTTTAAACTACAGATTATAAAGAATTATTTTTCAAAACATTGCAAAAAATTTAGACCCTCTTACATTTTTATTAACACATTTCGAATTTAAAAAAAAAATCATAGAATTTCATTTCAAAAAAAGAAAAAATAAATTTGCACAATAAACGCATTGTTATGTAGCGTGCAAGACAAGTAAAACCCACATATCACTCAATTGTAGCATAACATAGAAATTTCTTTTTATGCTACAAAGACTAGAGAACGTATCATGGATCCATGATCCATCATTTACAGGCAACTTTATAAGAATTGAATATAAAAAGTGAAATTTCACAATAACCATAATTAAATATACCACAAAAGATCTTTAATTCCATACAAAGTAATCATAGTTAAAAAAACAAAACACAAAAGATAACAAAATAAAAGTCTACCAGCCATTTCTTCTCCCATAACCATTCCTAATCGAAAAAGATCCAAAACTCGAAGACACATCATCAAGCAAAGCATCATTCATGGCATCTCTTAGATTCTTATCTTCAACTGCATCGAAGAAGCAACCACGAGTCCTCGACTCACTTATCAGTTTTGTCCAAATAGAACCACTTAGAGCCAAAGTTGTCTCGTTACCAATCACCCATAAACAATGTTTTGCTCGAGTAAGTGCCACATTGGCTCTTTGACGGTTATTGAGAAATCCAACGTTTCCATTAACGTTACTTCTAAACGTCTTCTTCACCTCCTTGAAACCCATCTACTGATTGAACATTCAAACTAAAAAGGTCACCTGATAAGGAACCGTACTTATCACCAATTCTATCTTGGATTGCTCTCACTTGTCCTTTGTAAGGTGAGATAACTCCAACACTCATCTTCTGCCTTCTTTCACTTGAAACTGTCTCAGGATTAAGCAACTTAATTAACCAAAAAGAACTATGAAAATTATACAAATAAAAAGATTGTATATACCTTTGAAAAGATTGGATATGATTTCGGAAATGACAGCAACTTCAACCATGTTCTTGGGACTATGTCCATCACAAAACTCTTCTTTTCCTCGTCTAACATTGATAAAAGAGAATGAACCAAACATGTTACCTTGAAGAAACCGCTTTTCGTAAACCCTTTCTTGAACAATGGCTGCATCTGTGATTCTCCCATCATAAAACTCCTTATTAGGAAAAGAACTAATCGAATGATGCATTCGATACTGAACGTTAAGCAAATGTTTGTTATGGCCAATGAGAACCAATCTCTCAAACAAGCTTCTTCCGAATTTCGCCTTTTCGCATTCATCGTTATGAACCATTGCTGGCAACTGATACTCATCTCCTATTAGGAGCGCGTTTCGAAGACCAGGAAGTTGCAATGCAGCGATTGATTCACATTCTTTAAGCTGAGCTGCCTCATCGATCACAAGAAGATCGACAGAGCCTATTCTTGTTGGATTCATGTTTGCAGCACATGAGGCTGTACAGAAGATTATGTCTGCATTATCTAGACAAAATTTCCTAATATCATCATCTCCTAGACTAGGAATCCCAAAACACTTAGGAAGTAGACATAGAGCCCCAAGAGCATCAACACTGATGAGTCTGTTGAAGCAATTGTATCTGAAACCACCTTTCTTGAAATCATCTCTAGAAGAATTCTCTAGCAAGAAACATCTAACGCGGTGAAGAGCTTGGCGGGCTTCTATCATATTCTTCACATCTTTAGATGAAATGAAAGACTTAGGCAGATGAGTGCACAAGTTAACCATATCAAATTCCAATTCTTGAGTTAAGCCATTAAACTTCTTCTTCACAAACTCTCCAAATGTAGGGATGTTTACAACTTCTTGCATCGTCGTCTCTTCAACTTCTTCCGTCACCTTCTCACCATCTTCCTTCTTCTTTTCATCAGATCCTTTCTTCTTCTTTTCATCTTCTTCTTTTCATCTTCTTCTTTCTTCTTTTTCTTTTCCTCTTCTATCATCTTTTCAAGCTCTTCTAATTCATGTACATGTTGCTCGTACTTAGCCTCTGTATTCTCAAGAAAATCTATGATTGACTCCAACCTCTTCTTCCATCCACAAGATGATGAAAACAACTTACCAAGTACAGTGACGCGCTCAATAAAAAACACATTGCGAAGAGCTTTATTCTTCATAATCCCCATTCTTTCGCGGTTTCCAGAAAGAACTATATTCCCCATACCGTAAGTGGTACGTTCTAATGTAGAAGCTCCATAGAACAAAGACGAGAACCTTGATACAACTTCAGCAATAGCTGGATTTGTAGGAGCACACACAATTGTTTCCTTAGATAAAGCCAATAGCCTCGATGCAACTTCTACAACAGCTGTATTTGTAGGAGCACACACAACTGTTTTGCACTTTAGTTTGAGAAGAACAGAGAGAAGAGTCGCTACCGTCTTTGTTTTGCCTGTACCAGGAGGTCCCCATATCAGCTTCACACTCTTCTTGTGATTACAATTCCTTGTCTTAAGGCAACCCAAAATTGCAGCTTCTTGTGAAGAGTTCAGTTTTGCTAAACGGATTATATCCAAAACACTGTCGGAATCAGAACCATCAACGTCGTCATGCCCACAAGAAAAGCATTCTTCAGTAACCTGAAAGACAAGTAAACCCACAAGAGAAGCATTGTTCAGTAGCTTGCAAGACAAGTAATCCCACAAATCACTCCATTGAAGCATAAAATAGATTAATGTTGTTATGTTACGTACCGATGCATCTTCCTGAAGAATACTCTGGATTAGAGTGGAATCGGCAGCTTTGTTGTGCAAAGCGTTCCAAATCCGAGTGTTTGTCATTAGAGTCATTAGAAAAACGCCAGAGCGAAACAAATGTTTCTCATTCTTAGGTATAGGTCTAGAGAAGTGAACAGAGGACTTAGCGCAATAACATAGAAGTGAACAGAGGACTTAGCGCAATAACATAGAATACGTAACCTAGAAGTAAAGGATTCAAGTCATCGATTCTTGGCCTTTCCTCTGTCAGACTCAGAGGACTTAGCGCAATAACATCTCCACACTTTGGCTCGTACTTTTCACTTTTGTCGTCTGCGTCATAACCCATTAATGTTATATCATGGAACATCTTGATCGATGTCCTTCTAAAAAAATCGTTTGTTCTTGTCTCCACGGAATCTATTTGAAAGACAGGAGCTTTCGATAAATATTTAAAGCTCGAGAACAACTCGGTTCTTGTTTCCTCGAGTAAATGAGGAACAAAACACTGAAAGTATTCATCAACGGAACTGAATCTGTCTGGTATTATCTTTATCTGTTACACAAAAATACACCATCCATCAAGATTCAATAAGTAAGTATCGAAGATAAAGCTACTAATCAAGAAAAAGTTAAAAAAAATATCAAAAACCTTATCGTTGTAGAGATCTTCGTTGAGAATATCTTTGATTGACCAAGAAGATACTCTAGCAAACAGACTTGTTTGTTCTTCTTTTGCCAAGATCCTTCGTATTTCTTTGTAATCCATCAGAGATTCAGTCAACGGGCGATAACTAAACTGAGTTAGGTTGGAAATATCTTAAAAACCTAACTTGACCTAGAAGGCAAGAACTTAGAATGTAACTCTTTTAAAAGGATTTGAAGAAGTATCAATGGAGAGAGAGATAAAGAAGAATCGATGTAAGTCACAGTCACTATCAGTTTGGTCTTACTCATAAGCATAAAGAAGGCGAAAAGTCCAAAAAGACTTTGGAAATGAACTCAAGTTTCAATATGTTTCCAAGAAATTGTTTATTAAATAATGCATGCTATTCAATTTTCTTTTTTAATTTATTCATTATGAACCAAATATGACACTTTGTATTCGTAGAGTGAACATAGTTAAGAGCAATTTAATTAAATTCATTTCTTCTTTTTCCTTTTCGAGAGAGATTAATTCAATTTGTGATGTTGATTTCCCAAGTCCTATGGAGAATGAAGAATTGTCTATATATAAAGAACATGTAATATTACTCTAGTCTTAATCTCTAGTCTTAATCTCTATCTCAAGCATATACACCAAGGTGTGTTTAACCTCTTTTCTCAAAAAATTCAAATCTTCATCATTTAACAATAGATTATATGTTGCAGTAGTTGTACAAATGTTATTTTTCTTTCGAGTAAATAAACAAAAACCATATAGTGTAAGAAAGATGTGACACAATGAAACAGTTAACTAAAGTTGTAAGGGTCAGACTAACTAGTTTACAAAGGTGGTTTGACATAAGCTCACTGCTCAAACACATCTTTGTGGGGCTTCTTTGTATGATTCTTAGTTTGATTTACGTCCAATTCGTCTACTCGCCTTAATCACTATTTTACGCATACACCAAGAAATTAGACCTTAAACTTTGTTGAGAACATAGCAGTCAAAAACAATGTTATAAAAAGCCATAAATATCAAAGAGCATCATAAATAAATCCCATACAGAGTTTTTAATAGGAAAATCAAAAACATGAACAAGTTCATATAAAATAAAAACATCGAATGGTCTACCAAGCATTTCTTCTCCCAAGACTAATCGAAAGAGAGCCAAAACTGGAAGACACATCCTCAAGCAAAGCATCATTCATGGCATCTCTTAGGTTCTTCTCCTCAGTAGCATCAAAGAAGCAGCCTCGTGTTCTCGACTCACTTATCAGTTTAGCCCAAATGGAACCACTTAGAGCCAAGGTTGTCTCGTTACCAACCACCCATAAACAGTGTCTTGCTCGAGTAAGTGCCACATTAGCTCTTTGACGGTTGTTGAGAAATCCCACTTTACCATTACCATTACTTCTGACGGTAGAGATGATGATAATGTCTTCTTCACCACCTTGAAACCCATCTACCGACCGAACATTCAAAGTGAAAAGCTCATTTGCTAAGGTACTGTACTTGTTTTTGGTTCTCTCTTGGATAGCTCTGACTTGTCCTTTGTAAGGTGAAACCACTCCAACACTCATCTTCTGTCTTCTTTCACTTGAAACTATTTTTCAAAAATTAAGCACATTAATTAATAAAAATAGAATAATGAAAGACATATGAATATGGATAAGTTTATATACCTTTGAAAATATTAGATATGATTTCAGAAATGACAGCAACTTCAACCATGTTCTTGGGACTATGTCCATCACCAAACTCTTCGTTTCCACGTCCAACATTGATAAAAGAGAATGAACCAAACATGTTTCCTTGAAGGAACCTCTTTTGATAAATGGTTTCTTGACCATTCGCAGCATCAGTGATTCGTCCATTATAGAACTCCCTATTGGGAAAACGACTAATCGAAGGATGTATTCGGTATTGGACATTATGCAAGTGTTTGCTCTGACCAAGAATAACCAACCTCTCAAATAAGCTTCTTCCAAACTTGGCCTTTTCACATATCTGCCACATAATTCTAAAATTAGAAAACCATATTCTATATTACTAGAAAATTAAAAGATAGTTTCATATAAGAGAAGAGAGTACCTCATTATGAACCATTGCAGGCAACTGAAGCTCATCTCCTATTAAAACAGCATGACGAAGACCAGAAAGTTGCTAAGCAGCAACTGATTCACATTCTTTAAGCTGAGCCGCCTCATCGACCACAAGAAGGTCTATCGGTCCTGTCCTTATCGGATTCATATCTGCAGCACCTGAGGCTGTGCAGAAGATTACGTCTGCATTCTGTAGACAAAAGTTCTTAGTATCTTTGTTTTCCAGCATGTCTGAAACCTCAAAACGCCCGGGAAGTAAACGTAGAGCCTGGAGACAATCAGAACTAATGACTCTGCTGAAGCAATCAAATTTGAAACTTCCCTTCTTGAAATCTTCTCTGTTGTAATTCTCTTTCAAGAAATATCTTACGCGCTGAAAAGCTTGACGAGCTGCGACCATACTCTTCACTTGCTGTAATGAAATGAATGACTTGGGAAGATGCGTGTACAAATCAACCATATCTTTCTCCAATTCTTCACTGAGGCTATCGAAAGTCTTCTTTACAAACTCCCCAAATGTAAGAATCTTTACGGCTTTTGGCTTCTGATCAGCTACTTCCTTCGTTTCTTGCTTCTTCTTGTCAGCTGCTTCCTTCTTCTTCTTCTTCTTCATTTCTTCTTCTTTCATTCTTTCAATTTCTTCAAGTAAATGTACATACTTCTCGTACTTGGCCTCAGTGTTCTCAAGAAACTTTATCAGTGAATCTAATCTCTGCTTCCATCCAGAAGCTGGAGAAAAAAGATTACCAAGTATACCAACGCGCTCGTCAAGAAACACATCAAGAAGAACACCATCTTCTTTAATCCCCATTCTGTCGCGGTTCCCGGATAACACTATATTCCCAAGCCCATAAGTAGAGTGTTGTGGTTCACAAATTCCCTTAAGTAAGGAAAGGAGCCTCATTGCAACTTCCACAATAGCTGTGTTAGTAGGAGCACACACAACTGTTTTGCACTTAAGCTTAAGAAGGCAAAAGAGAAGAGTTGCGACCGTCTTTGTTTTGCCAGTACCAGGAGGTCCCCAAATCAGCTTCACACTGTCCTCGTGGTGGCAGTTCCTTGTCTCAAGGCAGCTCAAGATTGCAGCTTCTTGGGAAGTGTTCAGCTTTGCAGAACGGATTATGTCCAAAACACGGTCAGAACCATCAGAACCATTAACACAACGATCACACTGTTCAGTTGCCTGTAACACAAGCAAGACCTTAAATCAATTAATAGCAGAATAAAATAAAGATCTGTGATTAAGCTACAAAGAGAGAACGTAATCATGAGAACACGTACCAGAGTAGTTTCTTGAAGCACACTCTTGACTAGAGCTGAATTGGCAGCTTCGTTATGCAAAGCGTTCCAAATCCGAGTGTTTGTTGTCATATTCATGAGAAAAACACCAAACTGAAGTGAAACTACATTGGTCCGGTTGATTTCAAGATCTGATATGGATCTAGACGTATGAACATAGATAGTAAGATCACCATCAGAGGTTACATAGGCGAGAAGCAAAGGATTCAAGTCATCGATCCGTCTAGGCCTTTCCCTTGTCAGAGCAATAAGATCTCCACCTTTAGGCTGATACTTTGCACCAAAACTCAATGCATTGTTTATTTTTATATCATACAACAAATGGTTCGATGAGCCAGAGCTTCCACTTGAAGCCTTAAACTCCACTGAACTAATTCCAAAGACAGATTTGGATACAGACTTGAAACTCGAGAACAACTCCGTACGTGTTTCCTCAAGTAGATGAGGAACAAAACACTGAAGGTACTCATCAGTAGTTCTAAACTTGTCTGGTATTGTCTTCATCTGTCACAAAACATACCAGTGGTAAGGAATATATAAAACATAGAAATGTAACGACGAAAATGGTTAAAAGAGATAAAAAAAACATAAACCTTGTTCTTATGGAGATCTCTGTTGAGAATGTTTTTGATAGACCAAGAGAATACTTTATCGACTAGACTTGTTTTCTCGTTCTGATCCATGACCCTGTCCCTTCGTCTTTCAAGAAGATAGTCCATCAAAGCAACAGCTAGAAACTAACAAGAGCTACGTTGGAAATAACCTAAGTACGAAACTTGTCTTAGAAGGCAAGAAGAATAGAGTGAGAGAGTAATTTTATTTTTTAGAGAGAATACAAAGAAGACAAATCTGAGTGAAGTCTCGCTATTAGTTTGGTCTACTTATAAAGGAAGACGAAGACGAAGATGAAAGGTCCAACTCCAACGTACACTTTCGAAAACTTCAACATTTTCCAAGAAATGTTTTGTTTTCTTTATCATTATTATTCAATTTAAAATATGTAATGATTAATGAACCGAAGATGACACTTCGACTACGTAAAGTCCTACATACAGACAGAGTTATTATTGTTACTTATATACTTAAACTACTTACTAATCATTACTTTTGTTTCATTTTATTTTACGAGAGATTAATTAGGTAATGCTTTGTTCTAAAATCCCCGACCTTTCTTCTTCCCCATGCCATTAATTTGGTTTCACTTCGGTTAAACGAAATTAATGGCATGGGGAAGAAGAAAGGTCGGGGATTTTAGAACAAAGCATTGATGGTAGTGGACACAAGTTAACCACTTCTAGTCGTCAAAACCAAATTTTAATTAAGGGTTGAGTGTTTTTACTTTGCTTTTGAGATTATTAAACCAAAGGATTAAGTTTAGAGGAACTTTAAATTAAGTAAAGTAGAACTTAGAAGTACTAAACTACTAATTATAGCAATGGTGATTTAGGTTTAGGTAAATCGTAATCGTGTTTATTTATGCTTTCCTTATTAGCTTGAGTTTTCAAATTATCATAAAGATGATTTCTAAATTTCAAGATATGTGGCTACGTTCATGTCGTCCCATAATACAAACAATGTGTATGAATCATGCAACTTTTTTTTTCTTTTTTTGTAATATTTGTAGGCTTATTACATAATTTGGTTTATAATAATCTTTATTTTATAATAATATTATTTAGGTCATTTTTCAACTGTGCTGGTGGGAATTTTTTTAGCAAAATGTCAATGAAGTTTTTGTATAAAGAAAATCTATATGTATATATTATTTATATAATACATATTTTCTTTCTTTTTTTATGCATAAGGTTTTCTAAAACAGTAAAACGTTAGACCGGTTTAATTTAAGATTTCGCTTTTCTTTATAAATATGTTCCCATCAGATGAACACCCATATTGATTCCATTTGCATTTATATGGAACCAATTTTGGAACTCTAATGTATCTTTGTTTGTCAGATTAAACAGATGGAATCTGATTTATTTCATAATCATGGTAAGAGCTAGGGTGAAAAGAAATGGAACTTATATTGTGAGTTTTACATATATAAAAAAAAAAGACTTATGCAACTACCACTTGTTGATGGTTATGGCCTTGAAGATGATGGCGGATCAACACCTGTTGGATTGCTATGGTTTTTGGACTCTGATGGTGTATCTTTGTTTGTCAAATGGTAAGCAAATGAAAGCTGATTTATTTCATAATCATGTATTCATGTTATGTTCTTTCAAGTTAATTTGGTTGTGTCTGATCAAGCTCATAGAGTATATAGAGTTAAGAGTTGTCAAAATGCGTGAGTTTAAATGTATGATATAGTATACAAAGGTACAATATTGGTTTAATCATGGCACTATCCCTCACGAGCATGAACATATGCATATTTTTTTTATCGAGTTCATCTTAAGAGTCTAACCAAAAGCTTTACCAATTACCACTGATAAATTTTCCAATGTATATGCTTCCATGTTTTTACATTTTTTTTTTGCACGAGACCATATTTTTAAGAATTTTTTGATGTACAACCTAAAATTCATACCTTGAAAAGATATTTACATTCTTATCAAAAAATAAATAAATGGTTCTTAAAATATGTAAAAAACAAAACAATCCAAGTGGTTCACTTTTGTTGGCTACTATGATTCTGCTAAAAATAGGCATTCTACCGAGTGAATAATATAGATTGTGATATAGATACCGCAAAACATATATATTTTATTTCATTTTGATTATAAAAAAAAAACTAAATAATGAAGAAAAAAATGAAGAGTAAAGCAAGAACTAAAATTGTTCCCTAAATGACGCACATCCACATCTGTTGAAAAAAATTTACATCAGTCATGGATCTCTTGTCTTGTCTCTATCGATGATCATTATCGTTTGCTTCACGCTCAAATCTTGATTATGAAAGATTAGTTTGCATGGTTAGGCATTTCCCCATCAATGACCAGAGTGTCCTGCCTGCCCATTTTGGGTTTTGGCCGGGCAACTCAACCACCCCTGCAGAGGTCAGCAGCCGTGTATTCTCCCCAAAACTTCCGGTGGTATGCCGGAAACTTCATACTAAGCAGCCGTTTGGAATGTTCAAAGGCGAAAATGGGATGAACTACGGGTTTTCGACCTTTTTGATCGAAGCAATCATCATTATTTTCTGCATCAAACTCGTTAGCTTCCTTCTTCGGCCTTTTCGCCAACCACGTATAGTCAGCGAGATCATTGTTCGTTCACCACCGATCTTATATTTGCATTATTTATAGTTGATAAAATCTAATATTTGAATTTATTTTTTTTGTGTTTTGAAGGGTGGAATGATGATAGGACCATCCTTACTTGGAGGAAGTAGAAATTTCAATTACTATCTATTCCCACCGATCGCGAATTACATATGCGCAAATATAGGACTAATGGGATTCTTTTACTTCCTCTTCCTCACGGCAGCCAAGACGGACATCACAGCCATTAGGAGGGCACCAAGAAAGCACAAGTACATTGCCGCTATGGGCATTGTCGTGCCGATTATCTGCGTGGCAGCCATGGGGATGGCCATGAGGGACCAAATGGATGAAAGCTTGCAGAAGCCTTCGTCCATTGGAGGGATTGTTTTCGCCTTAGCTTTCACATCTTTCCCTGTCATTTACACAGTTTTGAGAGACATGAACCTTCTCAACTCCGAGGTGGGCAAGTTTGCCATGTCGGTGGCTCTTCTTGGAGATATGGCAGGGGTTTACGTGATTGTTATTTTTGAAGCCATGACGCATTTGGACGTAGGAGGAGCATATTCCGTCGTATGGTTTCTAATATCGGTTGTCATCTTTGCCTCTTTTATGCTTCTTGTTGTTAGACGAGCATTTGATTGGATTGTCTCCCATACGCCTGAAGGGAAACTCGTGAACCAAAACTACATTGTTATGATTCTCATGGGTGTTCTTGCTTCTTGTTTCCTCACTGACATGTTTGGTCTTTCTATAGCCGTTGGACCAATATGGCTAGGGTTACTTGTCCCTCATGGTCCACCTTTGGGTTCGACGTTGGCTGTTCGGAGTGAGACCTTCATCTATGAGTTTTTGATGCCTTTCTCCTATGCTTTGGTGGGACAAGGCACTAATGTACACTTCATTAACGAAGAGCTATGGCCTAGCCATCTCTCTCCTCTCTTCTACATGACCATTGTTGCCTTCATCAGCAAGTTTCTCTCCACAGCTTCCACGGCTCTCTTCTTTAAAGTCCCCGCTAGGGAAAGTATCACACTTGGGTTGATGATGAACTTAAGAGGCCAAATGGATATATTGGTCTATTTACATTGGATCGATAAACGTATTGTTGGATTTCCCGGCTTCACAGTCATGGTTTTGCAAGCGGTTGTGATTACGGCTGTAATGACGCCACTCATTAGCTTTCTCTACGATCCGAATCGTCCTTACAGAAGCAGCAAACACCGTACCATCCAACATACTCCTCAGAACACCGAGATGAGACTGGTTCTTGCAGTCTCCAACAATGAATCCTTGTCCGGGTTAATCACCTTCCTCGACTTTGCTTATCCCACAAGATTTAGTCCCTTGTCTATATTCGCAGTCCAGCTCGTGGAACTAACCGGGAGAGCCACACCATTATTTATTGACCACGAGGAAGGAAAGGAGGAGGATGACGAATACGAGGAGGAAGAGGAAGAGCCTGAGCGTACGCAAAGTGGACGAGTAGACCAAGTACAAAGCGCCTTTAGGTTATACCAAGAGAAAAGAGAAGAGTGCGTGACGCTACGTGCCTACACAGCTCATTCACCAAAGCGTCTCATGTACCAAGACATTTGCGAGCTAGCCTTAGCTAAGAAAACAGCTTTCATTCTCTTACCTTATCAGAAAGAGCGTCTTGAAGACGCAGCACCTACCGAGCTACGTGACTCCGGTATGCTAACCGTGAACGCAGACGTTTTGGCACACACACCATGCTCCGTATGTATCTACTACGACAAGGGACGGCTCAAGAACGCAGTGGTTAGGTTATCAATGGACTTACAACACTCAACAAACTCAAGCCGTGTAAGGCAAGAAACATACCGTTTCGTTGTTCTGTTTTTAGGAGGAGCTGATAACAGAGAAGCTCTGCATTTAGCAGATAGAATGACTACAAACCCTGACGTAAACTTAACAGTGATACGATTCTTGTCGTACAACCACGAAGGAGAAGACGAGAGAGAGAAGAAGCTAGACGATGGTGTAGTGACATGGTTTTGGGTCAAGAATGAAAGCAACGACAAGGTCAGCTACAAAGAAGTTGTAGTCAAGAACGGTGCTGAGACATTAGCTGCGATCCAAGCAATGAACGTTAACGACTATGATCTATGGATCACTGGGAGAAGAGAAGGGATCAACCCAAAGATTCTAGAAGGTTTGTCCACGTGGAGCGAAGACCATCAGCTTGGAGTCATTGGTGACACTGTGGCTGGAAGCGTCTTTGCCTCAGAAGGGTCGGTGTTGGTGGTGCAGCAACAAGTGAGGAACCAAAAGGGTGGTGATGGTTTCTTGAATGGCAAGTTTGATTACAAGAGATTAATTTCTCCTTGGTCTCATCACTCACATTGATAGGTTATTAGATTTTTTTTAGGGTTCTCTGTGAATCCACAACTAATTGATTAGGTTTCTTTAAATTACATTAAATCTGTGTTGAGTTGTATAATCTTGTACTATTGAGAGATTGTTTTGTGTTTTTAGTTTGTAATTCCAATAAAAAAATTCAATATAGAAGCAGGCTTAATTACTTGATTATCACGTTTCATATTTACTTTGGGCTTTGGTAATTAGTTAAAACAAAAGGCCCAATGGGCTGATATGACAATGTCTAAGAAAATATAACCTAAAAAGAGAGTAACCGCGTAATACAATTCTACCGCCGCTGCTCATCCATCGCCGCCGGTAAACTGAGTAATTTTCCGAGATGGAGGAAGAGATGACGCCGGTGAATCGTCGAGTATCGAGTCGGACTCGTAAGGTTGCTACGAAGATGGCGGCGGCTCTTACAAGCAATGACAATCGAACTCAGGTGAAATTTGTTGATTTTTCAGAATCTTTTTTTTTTGTATTGGGAAAAAAAATTGAATCTTCTTTTCAAAAATGGTTAATTCTAGGCTGCTATAGCTCGGCTAGAGGCTTTAGAGAACGACAATGGTGCTATTGAAGTGGTAGATTTGAACGATGATGAAGAAGCTTCTCTTGATGAAGACGATGATATTGGTGAATACATCTTTTCACATTTGAAGTTATCTCTATGTGTGAATCTGTAGTTAGTTGTTTAAATCTGTGTTTTTTGGGTTGGTAGGTTACTTACAGAAGAAGCAACACAAAGGATCAAAGCGTAAAACTCGACAAGCTAAAGCTTTAGAAGCTCGTAAAGCTCCTAAATCCTTCCTTGAGCTATTGCAGGAGGTAACTAAGTGATTAAGTTTGTTGTTATTGTTAGTTTTGTGGATGAGGTTAGTCATTAGAGTTTGGTTTCTAAGAATCATATGTTTTAGGCGAATTTGGAGTCTTTACCGGCGCATGTGCCGACTTATTTGAAAGCAGCCGTTGGACCTCCGAGTTGTTCTTCTCGTCGCCATTTCTGCTCGGTTTGTGGTTATATTGCTGGCTACAATTGTTGCTTATGTGGTATGAGGTTTTGTTCCATTCGTTGCCAAAACATTCACAAGGATACTCGTTGTCAGAAATTTGTTGCATAGGAAAGAGTAAACATCAATGTAACATATTATTGTATTTGAATCATCGATCAATCAGTATCCTTTGTTCTGTCTCAAAATGGAGATAACCAAGAAAAGCAGAGTTGTTTTTCTACAGTATTGATATGATAAAAGATCAAACATGGGACAATTTCGCTTGAGTGTTTCCAGTAGCTTTCTCTTAGATTTACAGATCTGGAGGAACATACGGACGGCTCTCTGTTGCGCCATGAAACTCTCTAGAACCTACCTGGTCCTCCTGTTGCGTCTTCATCTTTCTTCGAAGTTGACAGAAACAATAGTTTGTGGAGCAGAGAAGAGTTGCATTGGAGTAATACTTGCGCAGGCTACGTACACAGTTCACAACCTGTTATCAGGAACAGTGATGAGTTGAAAGTGATACTTCAGGTGCAAGGGGAATTTGCCACTACCAATGAGCACTACTTATCTCTAGAATGTTGGGTACTGCGGTTGTTTGGTGACAGCCGATCTAGTGCATGAGATGGTTTAGCCTGCCAGAGGAGATATGGATTCAGTGAGCTGAGGCAATCAGTTTCTAATGACTGGGGTGGATCAAAACCATCAATTCTTGAAGAAGATATATATAACTTTTGGAGAAGAAGATGCATGATCTTAAGCAACAAATTACCAATGCCTCACAAGAGGTAAAAATTTCAACCTTGTTAGTTGAATTATGCATCATTCTGTCAGTACGTAGCAGTATCCCTTGTGAAGGCACAGTAAGAGCAAGAGATGGCGGAAACCATGGCCCATGGTGAACTAGGGTTAGCATTCTTATGCAGCAGCAACACATTACCATTGAAAGGTAAAGCCTTTCCTTATTGCCCAATAGAAGTCTGCTCGGTGTGTAGATTGTAGAATGATAAGGAGATTGTTAAGGCTGAGCACATAGTGTGTGATGTCATTCTTAGTGAGATTTCAAATTCCACATATAACACAAGTTCCTCTCACGATTTTTTTTAATTAAATAATGAAAAAAATATACAAATTTGTTATGAATCATAGTGGATTGTCATAACAAGCCCAGTAAGGCCCGGCCCATGTCAAGCCCGGTCCGGCCCAATGTTATGGAGGTGTAACCTTTACCTAGTTGTATTAGGGTTTACTTGTAACCTCCTTGTATGAACCTATATATATATGGCTCTAAGCTAATGAATAAAACATCCTAGTTCCCTCTCTATTCTCTCTAGTCTATAACACGTTATCAGCACGATTCTCTAAAAACCCTAAAAGCTAAAATCACTTCTAAAACCTAAACCTAAAAATCTCGGCGGCTACTGTTCATCAACACTGTTCATCGCCAACACTGTTCATCGTCAACACTGTTCATCGCGGATCTTCTCAGAAGCTTGAGTTACCGAGGTCTTTAGCTCCCGGTCCAAACCATTCAGAATCCAATTGGTGTTCAAGAGGTAAACAACATGAACCCTAAAACTATTGTTTCATGTTTATAAAACCTAAAACCATGAAAGCTTGAACATAAGATTGTTGTTTAAAGAATTTTTCACATGTAAATATGAAACCCTAGAACATGTGATTGTTGTTTGGACTACTTTTCATGCTATTGTAAAATATGAGATTGTTCTTTGAACTACTTTTCGTGCAACCTAAAATCGATTGTAAACTTGTTTTCTCATATGGATTGATGCTTGCTTGTATTAATATGAATTTATGAAATCCTAATATATGATTAAACATGAAATCGAATATGAATGCATGATCACCTTAGATTTTCTCTTTATAAAATCGAATATGAATGCATGATCACCTTAGATTTTCTCTTTATAAAATCGATCAATGCTTGAGCACCTAGAACTGCATGATAATTTTTAAAAGTCTTAAGATCATGAAATTATATGCTTGAATTGCATGATGGATGTTTGATCTTATAGATATCGCATGCTAGGATGCTTGATTAAAATCGCATGAATGCTTGAGCACCTAGAACTGCATGATAAATTTTAAAGTCTTAAGATCATAAAAATATATTCTTGAAATTGCATGATGGGTGTTTGATCTTATAGAAATTGCATGCTAGGATGCTTGTTTAAAATCGCATGAATACTTGATGAATATGAGAATCTCGTTTGGCATGTATGAGACTATAAGACCATGAGATAAGAGATTATGAGAATCTCGTTTGGCATGTATATGACCATGAGATATGGGATCATGAGATTATGAGATTATGAGAATCTCGTTTGGCATGTATGAGACTATAAGACCATGAGATATGAGAATCATAAGACAGTGCATGGACCTTGTCCGGGATGATCGTTCGGAGAAAAGGGGACGCGGCTCGGCGAGTTTATACTCGTCCGAACTGATGCGCGGGCTACCTCTCTACCGAACGGTTGGAACGGGCAACGGTAATAAAAGGTTTATAATGAAACCTAAACATAAGCATATGTCCTTCTTTTGAGATATCGAAACTCAATAACTTGGATTTTACCGCCCTTAATCTCTTGGGAGATAATTATTTGCAATGGGCGTTGGATGTTAAGATCATCCTAAAATCAAAGGGGCTCGTTGAATGTATTGTTGATGGCAATGACGAGCCCAATATGAATAAGGCAATTATTCGCCATCACCTTGCGGAGAGTCTCAAGGAACAGTACTTGACTATTGAGAATCCCTTGGACCTTTGAAACGAACTCAAAAATCGTTATGATCACCAACGTACGGTGTTACTACCAAAGGCCATGTATGATTGGATGAATCTCAGGATCCAGGATTTTAAATCCGTGGACAAATATAACTCGGCCATGTTTAAGATAGTTTCTATCTTGAAACTGTGTGGAGAAGAGATAAGTGAGAAGGATATGTTTGAGAAAACCTTCTCCACCTTCCACACAAGTAACGTATTGTTATAACAACAATATCGTGAAAAGGGCTTTGAGACATATGCAAGTCTGATCTCTTGTTTGTTACTCGCTGAGCAAAACAATGAATTGCTCATAAGAAATAGCGAGTTGAGACCTCCCGGGACAGCCCCACTCCCCGAAGCCAATGCTATTGCATCGGATAAGAAAGAAGCCAAAGAGGCTCACCACGTCCAAAGAGATAATACATCCGGCCGTGGACGTGGTAAATGGCAAGGACGTGACCGTAGTCACTCCTCCGGTCGTGGACAAGGTCGAGGCCGCGGGTATCACGGCGGAAAAGGCCGTAGCCGTGGTACATCTTTCAAACCGCAAAACCCGACCGGAAAATCAATTTGCCATAAATATGGGATGGGGAACCATTGGGCTAAGAATTAACGGACTCCCAAATATTTTGTTGACCTCTATCAAGAGAGTGTCAAAGGGAAGAATCCGGAAGCTCAATTGGTGCATTATGATAATGAGGATGATCTCATGGAGACTTCCGATTGCCTTAAATAAACCAAGTGTTTCGACATCAAGCTTTGTTAAGCTTTATAATTCTCTATAATAATTTGGATGTATTCTCAATAATTACTATGGATCTATCTCTATGGAAATTTTTTATAAAAGTGTTTAAGATATAGTTTGTGGTGGATAATAGGGCAAGCCACACGATCTTACACTTAAAAATGCCAATAAGTACCATAGCGGGTATGGCTAATTTAATTGAAGGCTACGGCCATATATTATTGCCCATTGGTACGCTTTAAGAGATTTCTAATGCGTTATATTCACCCAGCTCAAAGAGGAGCTTATTATCTCTCAAAGATATTATAATGAATGGTTTCCATATTGAAACCAAGGGCAAAGGAAACAGAGAGTTCCTTATGATTTATGAAATTGCCCAAGGCCATAAGAAAGTCCTAGAGACTATACCCGCTATATAATCAGGCATTTACTGTGCTAAGGCCAGTATGATATAATATAATGCCACGGTAAACAAAGGGTTTACCGAGATATTCACTTTATGGCACGACCGGCTTGGCCATCCCGGGTCGAGTATGATGCGAAAAATAATAATGGGCACACATTGAAAGAAATAAGAGTTATCCCAAAGAATCTCACGTGTGTAGCATGTTCACATGGGAAACTTATTATAAGGCCATCACCAGTCAAAATGATTACGGACTATATGTCTAGATAATGCTGGTGAATTCACGTCCCAAGCTTTTATTGCTTAGTGTATGTTCATGGGGGGTAAGAGTAAAACATTTTGTGGCACATGGACATACACAAAACGGTCTGGCTGTATCATTTATAAAATGCATATAGCTAATTGCCAGACCATTGCAAATGAGATCAAATTCCCGATCTCAGCTTGGGGACATGCTGTTTTACATACAGCTGAATGATTCGCATCAGGCCATCTAGTGAACATACATATTCCCCAAAACAATTATTAACGGGTCATGAGCCAGACATATCCCATCTTAAGATATTCGGATGTGCCGTATATATATTAGTTGCTCCACCACAGAGAACTAAGATGGGTCCTCAGAAGAGGATGGGGATATATGTTGGATATGAATCTCCCATAATAAATAAGTAGCTTGAGCCGACCACGGTTGATTTATTCAAGGCCAAGTACGCGGATTGTCATTTTGACAGATCCAATTACCCACTATGAGTGGGGGGAGACCATAATAATAAGCTGGTAAAGGAAATTATATGGAATCAATCATCCTTATAATGGCAAAGATCCTCGGACTATGAAATATGAATTAGACGTCCAAAAGCTAGCTAATTGCCAGATTCCTTTGACCCAAATATATAGTGACTCAATCACATATACCAGCTATAAATGCACCTATAAGAATTGATGTTCATGAAGGACACAATCAAGTTGCTACAGAGTCTAAATCCCGTATGAAACGAGGCAGACCAATAAGTTCCAAAGATAAACTCCCTCGGAAAATAAAGAAAGGTGCTAAGAATGAATCCGAGGTTGAGAAACCATGGTTACCCGAGACATAACCGAACCTCAGTTACCTAACAATGAGGCTTGGGACGCCAAGCTTCAAGGTACTGATGAAGTTCATAATAATAATGAGATCGCGATCATTGATGTTATGTCCGGGATAAAATGGAACTGAAAAGATGTCGACGTCGACAATATATTTGCATACAAGGTAGCACTTGAAATGAAATTGATAAGCGAGGATCTATAACCCACGTCCATAATAGAATGCACTCAATGCACAGATTGGATTAAATATGTGGAGTAGAAATCATAAAAGAAGAGGAATGTATAAGGACACCTCTCGATATAAAGCCAGTTGGACATAAATGGGTCTTTGTGAGGAAAAGAAATAAATATGGTGCTATCGTGAGATATAAAGCACGGCATATTGCACAAGGATCCTCACAGAGACCATGAATATATTATGAGGAGATATGCTCCCCTGTGGTGGATGCTAAGTCTGGCTATATAAAAGAAAAGACTTGATTTGCGGCTAATGGATGTAATGCCTGCATATTTATATAAGTCCACTGGATAATATAATAGATTACCAGAGAGTATTGAGCTCAAAGATAAGAAAGGTTCTCGAGAACATCACTGCATAAGGCTGGACAAATCCTTTCATGGACTTAGAATATATGGGCATATGTAAGGTTATAAATGATCCCATCAGTCCATGTATACTCATAAAGAGGTTTGCAAACAAAGGATTTGTAATCATAAGCAGTGTATATGAACCTCTGGGTAATCGACCAAACAGTTGAAAGACCTAGGCAATAAATAAGTCCTGTTTGGAATTACACCTTGAGTACATAAATAATGAAATCCTTGTGCATCAAATGGCATACAATAAAGGGTACTCAAGGAAATTTATAAGGACTAGGCCCGCCCATTGACCAGGCCCAATGGTGGTGAGAAGCCTAAGATTGGATAGTGATCCATTCAGTCCATAAAGCCATACCTCAGTGTCATAAGAGCTTTAATGTATCTGGCAAGCCACACTTGGCCAGATATATGTTTTGCAGTGAATCTATTATCTAGATTTAGCTCATGTCCAACCCAAAGGCACTGGGACGGGATTACAACATATTCTTCGTTATCTACAAGGTACGAAAGATTTGGGTTTATTTTATACTAACCATCCCAAGGAGGGATTAGTTGGTTTTGCTGATGCAGGTTATCTCTCGGATCCGCACAATGGTCGATCACAAACTGGCTATGTTTTCACGTACGGTGGAACGGCAATATCTTGGCGATCTCAAAAGCAAACGATCGCAGCAACATCGTCCAACCATTCTGAAATCTTGGCGATGCATGAGGCCAGCCGTGAATGCGTTTGGTTGAGGTCCATGACCCAACATATTATGATCGATTGTGGGATGACCGAAGGGAAGGCAGCACCAACAATAATGTATGAGGACAATGCTGCCTGCATAGCTCAGCTCAAAGATGGATACATCAAAGGAGATAGGACGAAGCACATCTTGCCAAAGTTCTTCTTCACTCATGAATTACAGAAAGCCGGAGAGGTTCAAGTCGAACAAGTTCAATCATGTGACAACTCGGCGGATCTATTCACCAAGTCGCTTCCAACTTCAACGCTCAAGAAGCTTATCAAGCAGATTGGAATGCGACGGCTTAAAGATCTTCAGTGAGCTTCAAATGAGGGGGAGTAATACGTGTTGTACTCTTTTTCCTTCACCACGGTTTTATCCCAATGGGTTTTCCTGGTAAGGTTTTAATGAGGCAACATCCCCAAGCGTATTACTAGCTCACGAAGGTTATGACATCCAAGGGGGAGTGTTATGAATCATAGTGGATTGTCATAACAAGCCCAGTAAGGCCCGGCCCATGTCAAGTCCGGTCCGGCCCAATGTTATGGAGGTGTAACCTTTACCTAGTTGTATTAGGGTTTACTTGTAACCTCCTTGTATGAACCTATATATATATGGCTCTAAGCTAATGAATAAAGCATCCTAGTTCCCTCTCTATTCTCTCTAGTCTATAACAAAATTTTAGTTGTCAAAAAGGTTTTTTTTTTTTTTTTTTTTTTTTTTTTTAAATTACAGTTTTAATAAAGAATTTAAAGACGTAATATTATACAGAAAAGGGGTTTTAAAGATGTATTTCTAGTGTTTATGCCCCATTTTACGAAGTCGTATTTTCAATTTTTTTCTTTACATTTTTGTTTAGAAAAAGTGCCACTTATGTAAATTAGTGAAAAAATAAAAGAAAATAAAACTCTTCAAATTCTAGCTGTAGACCTTTCGACTTTTTCTTCCTTATATAAACACTTAAACAGGACACTAGCATAATGATCTCCACATTTGTCGTTGTGGTCTCTCTTTACTTTTGTTGATTCTCTCTACATCACTCTTCTAGCAGCTTCACTTCCTACCTATCACTCTACCACCTTGTAAGACAAAATCACATCTAATAAAAAGCTACTAACATCACTCGGCTTTTCACTCTTTGTACCAATCTTTTGGCTTGTTTTTTCTGTCATGTAATATTGCAGGAAAGAAAGGTAGTAAACGTGAAAGATCATGGAAAGAAAGGAGAAAACAAGTTTACTTGATAGGATATTTTCTTGGTCTATCAAAGATATTCTCAACAAAGATCTCTACAAGGATAAGGTTATTCATTTCTTGTAACCCTTTTCTTCCTTAGTTGACATGTTTAGATACTTATAGCATGGTCTATTCTTGTAGCAGATAACTACTATACCAGACAGGTTTAGTTCCGCTAATGAATACTTTAAGTGTTTTGTTCCTCATCTACTTGAGGAAACACGAACTGAGTTGTGCTCAAGCTTCGAATCTTTGTCGAAAGCTCCTCTCTTTGAAATAAGTTCCTTGGAGGAGACAAGGACAAAAGAATCAAGTGGAAGTTTATTAAACAAGCTGTTCTACGACATAGCAATTAAGGATGCATTGAGTAACAGTGCAAATTATCAGCCGAAATGTGGAGATCTTATTGCGCTGACAAAGGAAAGGCCTAGACGAATCGATGACTTGAATCCTTTACTTCTTGCCTCTATTTCTTCTGTTAATACTTGTCCAAACTTCTCTGTTATTTTGTCAAGACTAATATCCCATGATGAGAAAAGTTCACTTGGTTTCGGTGTTTTTCTCATGAATTCAACTACAAACAATCGTATATGGAATGCATTGCACCATGAAGCTCCCAACTCTGATCTCATTCAGAGTGTTCTTCAGCCAACTACTCTGGTATGTAGATAAGAAATGGTCTTAACTCTCTTGATGTGAATTGGATTAATATAAGAACTATACAAGTCTATCTTCTTTAACTTCTGTTCTCTGAAATATCTTTTAAAAGCCAGCTCGAATTTAATCCCTTAATAAAGATGAAGGATTCTCTAAAACTTTTTATTTGTCTCTTGCTTGGAGTAACTGTATATTTCTTGTATTTCAGGGTATGGAGCAAACTGTTTCTTCTAGAACTTGGGGACAAAATGTTTTGGATATAATCTGTTCAGCGAAGTTGAACTCTTCACAAGAAGCTGCTATATTGAGCTGCCTTGAGACAAAGCACAAGAACAGTGTGAAACTAATATGGGGACCTCCTGGTACAGGCAAAACGAAAACGGTCACGACTCTTCTCCTAGTCCTTCTCAATCTAAGGTGGAAAACAGTTGTGTGTGCTCCAACAAACACGGCTATTGTAGAAGTAACATCTATTGGCTTTATTGAAGACATCTTCAGAACATGCCAGTTACGGATTGGGGAATATTGTTTTAGCTGGTAACCACATTAGAATGGGGATAACAAATGCTGATGATCTTCGCAATGTGTTTCTTGATCATCGCATCAGTATTTTTCAGAAATTGTTTTCATCACCTAGTGGATGGAGACAGAGATTAGAGTCGCTGATACACTTTCTTGAGAACTCAGAGACCAAATTCAAGGAATGTGTACGTGAATTGAAAAAGAAGAAGAAGAAGGAAAAAGTTGAAAAAAAGAAGGAAGAAGCTGAAAAGAAGAAGGAAGAAGTTGAAAGGATGAAGAAAGAATCTAAAACGAAGAATGAAAATGTTGAAAGGATGAAGAAAGAATCTGAAAAGAAAAAGCAAGAAGTTGTAAGCATTCCTACATTTGGAGAGTTTGTGAAGAATAAGTTTAATGGCTTAACAGCCTTAACTCAAGAATTAGAAAAAGATATGGTTGATTTGTGCACTCATCTGCCTAAGTCTTTCGTTTCATCTAAAGATGTGAAGAAAATGATAGAAGCCCGCCAAGCTCTTCACCGTGTTAGATATTTCTTGCAAAAGAATTCTTCGACACTTAATTCCAAGAAGAAAAGTTTCAAAAGAATCATCAGTGTTGATTGCATTAAAGCTATAAGTTTGGTTTCAGAAGGCTTTAAGGTTCCAGGCTTGTTTAAAAATGAAGAAGATATTAAGAAATTTTGTCTACAAAACGCATGTATAATCTTCTGTACAGCATCAGGTGCTGCAGAAATGAATGCAGCAAACACAGGAAATATAGAACTTGTTGTGGTTGACGAGGCGGCTCAGCTTAAAGAGTGTGAATCAGTTGCTGCATTGCAACTTCAGGGACTGCGTCACGCCATTCTAATACGAGATGAGTTTCAGTTGCCTGCACTGGTTCACAGTAATGGATGCGAAAAGGAAAAATTTGGAAGAAGCTTGTTCGAGAGGTTGGTTGTACTTGGTCATAGTAAACTTTTGCTTGATATTCAATACCGAATGCATCCTTCGATTAGTTGTTTCCCCAATAAGGAGTTTTATGGTGGGAGAATCAAAGATGCTGCGAATGTTCAAGAAAGCAATTATCAAAAGAGGTTTCTTGAAGGAGACATGTTTGGTTCATTCTCTTTTTTCAATGTTGGACGTGGAAAGGAAGAGTTTGGTGATGGACACAGTCTCAAAAACATGACTGAAGTTGCTGTGGTTTCTGAAATTATATCCAATCTTTTCAAAGGTATATAATCTGTATTGCTTTAGAAGTATTTATTAATCTTTATTCTTTAAATTAGTTTTGCTTAATTCTGAAACAGTTTCAAGTGAAAGAAAGATAAAGATGAGTGTTGGAGTGATTACACCTTATAAAGGACAAGTCAGAGCAATCCAAGAGAGAATCAGGGATAAGTACAGTTCCTTTTCAGGTGATCTTTTCACTTTGAATGTTCGGTCTGTAGATGGGTTTCAAGGTGGTGAAGAAGATGTTATCATCATCTCCACCGTTAGAAGTAACAGTAACGGGAAGGTCGGGTTTCTCACTAACCGTCAAAGAGCCAACGTGGCACTAACTCGAGCAAGACACTGTTTATGGGTGATTGGAAATGAGAGGACACTGTCTCAGAGTGGTTCGATTTGGGAAAAACTCATAAGGGACTCTAAGAGACGCAAATGCTTCTATGATGCTAAAGATAATAAGAGACTGAGAGTTGCCATGAATGATGCTTTGCTTAAGGTTGACAAGTCTGATGTTTGCACACGTTTAAGTACTCTCTGGACCAAAAAGCAAGGGAGAAGATGAGTTCTTGGTCCTTCACCTATGTCATTTTTTCAATCAAAATCCTCTGTTTGCATTCAGTATAAGAAATGTGGTTTGTTTAGGAGATCTTTCAGCTTGCCTTTTTCTGAAATTTTACGTATGAAGATATCAATGTGTAATATTACTAGATCTAGTTTTTGGCTTCCATTATGTTTGAGAAAGCTTCAATGCAGTTTTTGCCTTTTTTGTTGAACTGAAGTTTTTTCAGACATCTTATTGCATCAAGAATGAATGTGTCGCATTTATAGAAGCTTGGTAGCATTTGTTATTAATGGTTGTTCTTGACTCGAACCTTTTAGATAACACTGACTTGATTTAGTGTGTGTTTTTAAAGATTTGGTTGGTTTGACTAAATCAGAATTTAATCATTGCAAAAGAGAATGTCTCAGAAGTTTTATGGGTGAGAAGTGAAATTGGAACGTACAAAATAGAATAGTAATACTAGAAAAGCTGAGTTACCTGAGACAGCTAATAAAGGTTCTTATGTTTATGACCAGAGTGTCTGTCTAATACAAGCTAAAGTACGCCCTAAAGTTTCAGGACCCATACTCACAAATATGATTATGTTTCTTTCTAAAAACGTCAAAATGAGAGAGTTGCGGACGAATGGCATATAAAGATCAGTGGAAGTGACTTCAAATGCAAACAAAGGCTTCCTGCATTGTAGAAGGATGGGACCAAGACCGAAGCAGCTTCTAGAGATGGGTGGGGTTTTGCGGGAATGACCCGGCACTGCCTTCGCCTTGATCTCCCATTTGCTGCACATCTTCGGGCGAGAGTATCTTTATGTACCAAACGTTATTCACAAATGACCTGCATACCACAAGCTTTTTAAGATATATTTCAAATCTATATCAATGTATACAAAATAGAAGAAGAGAACTTCTACTTACTCCCACGGGTCATCGCCAAGGAGAAGAATATCATTTTCCTTGTCAACGAATACAAGCTGCCAGCCTGATCTAAGGGGGTCTTCCAACAACCCTTCGATAGCAAACATCTTCCCTAACTCTTCTCGCAGCTCGTGGTAGCTGCTGAATCGGGAGATGTCTAGTGAACGCCCAACCGAACCAGATTTATAAACCTGCAATTTTGGATTTGTAAGCAAATCAGTATTTTCTTAAAGACAACAGAGACACAGAGAAGTTGGTGAAGCTTAGAACCAACAAACACCTTTACAAAGTTCTTGGTTTGGTTAGACGGATTAATCTGTCCAGCTCCATGCAACAACTCATGAGTTGTGTCTTGCATGCAGCCATATAAGGAATTCTGGAATCCTGAATCTGTTAGTGACATTGGGGAAGCTTCAGCATCTCCTGATGAAGAAGCAAAGCGGGGAACTGTACTGGGGAGGAAGAGTCCAGAGTCGGGATCAACACCAGAAAGAGAGGGATTCTGGGGATTGAGGTTGGGGTTTCCAGGTTCTAGAGCAAGACTTTTCCCAGGATAGGCTTGTGGAAGTGACAACGGCTCAGAGAAAGTGTTGGATGCTTTTGGAGACCAACCCTCTGTTGTTAACTGTTCAGGCAGTACAGACTGACCGGTTATTGAAAAATTCAAGAGATTACTGCCATCACCAGAAGCCGGAGAAGTAGAGTTCTGTTGCATTGGAGTAGCAGATGTTGCAAATTTGTTGCTTGAGTCATTAAAATCTGACTTCATGAACGAGGGGGAAGCCATTTCCGGGTGCTGCCACTGTTGAAGATGACCATTTTGCATTTTGAAAGCATTAAGGTATGCATTTTGGTCCGGTTGCTGTAGCTGCTGCCCAGTTGGGTGGTTACTAACTTCTTGTCGCATATTCTGCTGCGGAATGTTCTCACTCATAACCTGGGTTTGAGCATGCATTGGATGGCGTGATGCTTGTTGTTGCTGTTGTTGCTGCTGCTGCTGTTGCTGCTGAAGCATCAACTCAGAATTGTGGGAAGCTGATTGTTGTAGATATTGGTGATGAGGCTCTTGCAGCTGGACAAACTGCTGTCGAAGAGGATCTCCACCACCGATGTTCTGCAATCCAGCAGCTAACATTGCTTGATATTGCTGATTATTATCAGTCCCCATTTGAGTGAGATCCAGCCTTTGTTGCATCCATGGAAACAAACCAACAGACGGATAATTTAGAGGAAGCAAACCTTGCTGATCTCCACCTCCTCCTCTTAGCCATGTTAGACCACTTCCTAATTCTCCCCTTCCATCTGCAACATCACAATGGTTAAAGTAAATAGCTACGAAGAGTAACTACATTTCTTTCTAAATAATTTATAACAGGAAGACCCTCTTCAGAGCTTGTAATCAATCCAACATTTCGTATTTACCCGAACTAGCAACTAAGTTAAATAACAAAATTGGATATCTGAGTGACAGTAAGAGACTTCAGAACTTGCTAACTAGTACATAACAGTTAGGAGAAGAGCCAAGATGGTGGATACCAGGCAATGATGATGTGCCAGCATGCCAAGGACGTTTTAGCCTGAGAGGAAACAGAGATGGATACATGGGAAAGGTAGTAAGAGGCTCAATCTCCCATAACGAAACCCTTGGCTGTCTCTCCCCTGCAGTCGATTCATCCCAACCAACCTATACCAATAATGCCCAAATCTTCAATGTTAAAAGAAATCCAGTGAAATATATAATTACAAGATTACACTAGATCATCAGAATTCTGTGGCGTTTCATGGAATCTTTACGAAGTCACCAGCTTAATAACGTTACCTTCACAGATCGCCAATGAGAGTTTGGCCAACGGACAGTATCCAGATCACTGATACCAGTTATAGTACCCATGTACCTGGAAATTCCCCATGCCACTGTCAGAAAACATGTTAAAGTAATATGTGTAACATAATGATATAAACTTTGTCAGTTTCAACATTTGTATTTCACGATACGTGGCATCATCACCTGCGGACGCTAGACTCTTCTGTCTCGAAGAGCATGCGAAAGCGCATTCCAACTGAAATACGCGTGTGAAAAACGGCTTTAATGTACTTGGAAAGTTGTATCACAAACTCAGATGGGCTAGCCCTGAACATGAAGAGAATATTAGTAGAATATATTATCAGGAGAAGAAGAGGATGCAGGTCGAAGACGTGTATTAACCTTGGATGAAAGAAAACAGTAAAACAGCTATTAGTTGCAGAAGCATGTGCAGCAGCAGCAAGGAGTCCAATATGCATGCTATCACTAGATAAAACAGATGATGGTACAATAGTCTGGGGCCGAGTGGCTCGACGAATTCCCAAAAAGAGTTGATTCTTTTCATTCCTGGAAACAAGAAATAGGGTTAAAGATATAATCACAGTCCACAAAGTAGACGTCCAACAAAAGAATTAAACCTGATGAAAATGACAGAATCCCCCGCTACTAGTCGCTTAGCACTGACAAAGACACTCCACCCAGTAGTAAGGAGATGTCGTTTAGGCTGTCCTGCATAATCACACCAACACTATGTAAGTAATTGATATAGCAAACAAAACAAGAAGAAGGGAACAAGTCAACTGGTTTAATATGAACAGTAATACTTCCAATTTGACTATGAAAAGAACACAGAGCATCCGTATTTACTTCAACTTAACCAAACAAGAGTAGTGAAAATCACAGCATAATGCTGTTTCAGGACATGCTTAACAGCCAAATGAAATTGTTACACTGGTGACTACAGTTAAAGAGACTTTCATCGAAGTAGTAACCAACCGAGATAGAACAATATATGCTATTAAAGACATCATCAACTCACACCAAGGAAAGGTGAAACCTACCCCGGAAGATATGCCTAAACTTCCATTCAACATCATGGAGATCCCTTGCAATCAGTTCTTGGGCCGGTGGCTGCAGCGTGTAATCCTGCAACATGGAAGAGGCAAGATATCAAAGGAGTACATATAGCAAGTAACAACTTTTAATGAGTAAGTTAAAGAAAAAGTATTATGCATACCAGTGGAGGAAAAACTTTCTCAGCAGCACGTCTAGGAACAGAAAACCCTCCATGAGTACTGGTATCACTAGCTGTGAGAGTCTTGCAGAAATAATTGCTAGGTTGCTTGCTTGGGATTCCTAACTCAATTGGTACAAATGTTTCCTTCTGCTCCTCCTATAGCAACACCAATTAAAAAAGTTCAAGCTACTTATTCACAGACTTAAGTGAACCGAAAACTCGTTGCCTATATAATGTAGTACCGGTGTCAATGGTTGAAGTGTCATTTGAGCATAAACTTCATCCGTCTCAACATCTGCCTGAAAAGTAGAAACGAAACCCATACTTACAAAGCACATCATCCAAAAACTACTTAAAAAGTAAATTGAAGTTGGAAAAGGACAGGGAACTAACTACGCACATGCATTGTAACATTATGGAGCTGGCATATCAATTGTGGTGGTAGGCTTGGGTAATTGGGTATGTGACCATCAACTTCCTTATTAGTTGTAGCAGCTACCTACAAGTACACTTCAATTTAAATGGAAATGCCCAAATATAAACAAGTGAAAAGAAAATAAAGCTCCATACTTTAAAACAACACTTCACAAAATCTTTAAAACTTAAGCATGAAGAAGAAGGAACCTGTTCACTGTGACCCTGTGGGAAGTAAACAACACGACTACCAGATGATGGAAGAGAGACCAAAGGTCCAGCACAAGCATGCCATAGCTCAGAATTCAAACATTTCTCTCCTGTTACAAAGCACACAAACTAAGAAAACTTGTCTAGTAACAAAAGTAATTGAAATCAGAGACTAAAAGAGGAAAACAAAAACACCTTCATGACCCTGTTGACCCAATCCAGATGTTGACAGCTTCATTGTCTAAATCCCAACTTCAGAAAAACCCAAAGTCACAAACTTTTCGAAAACCCTAATTTTTCCGTACAATCTATTAATAAAAATCCTATCTTTCACTTCCAGCTACTACAGTAGCTATAACTCTTTAGCTCCGGAAGAACAAACTCGTCTTTCTCCATCTCCTCTGCTCAAAAACCCCAACAAATCCACTCACCATAAAAATAGCTCAAAGGAAGAAGCTTCGAATCAAACCCTTGAACACAAGAAACCCCATTTCTTCATCTGTTCCTTGCCATCATCAAAACCTCAAGCTCAAGAACAACAACAACTACGCATTGAGCAGAAGCAACAACAACAACACTCAAAGAAAGGAGGAAACTTTCCCAGTTTAAGACTAAGCCCCTCTTTGTCTTTAGAGATCTTTGTAAAGAAACAAGACAAAAGAACAAATCTTTCTTCAACTTAGCTTCTCGTGTGGTGATAAAATAAAATAAAAAAATTAAATCTCTTGAAGCAGTTCCATCACTGTCCAAGAGAGACACTTTGGCTTTCAAAACAGAAGAGAGAGAGAGAGAAAAAGATATGTGTCAGAGAGAGAGAGAGGAAAGAGAGTGCGTGGGGGGTGAAAGAGAGTAAGTGGTTTTGCCTCTTCTTATACAAAACCCGACCCGTATTCGACCCGGATCCGACCCGGATTCGACACAGAGTGGAAGAGATGAAGAAGAGAGTGAGAGAAAGAGAGAGAGAGAAAGAGAGGTCCTACTAACGAGAATTATGAGAGGTGGTGTCAGTACCAGAGTCACTTCTTTTTGATCGTTGGATTTGACTCTTGAGATCTTGACCGTTGATAAAATAATAGTTTTAATTTATTTATTTGGGGTCTTGGATTCGATGAAAAGGACAATGAATTATATAAGTAAGTAATAAGAAGAGAGAGAGTGAGTGAGATAATAGAGTTGTCATAAATGTTAGCGTTGTTTATTTAATTTTATTTCATATTTATATTTTTTTTGTCCATTCATTGATGAAAGAAACACCAAATTGTTTTATTTTAGGTATTTCATAATTAGTTAATATTAATTTTTTAAGAATCTAAATATTTTTAGGTAGATACCCCCGTTGAAAGTAAGGTCAAGGTTAGCTATGTATAAATATTAATTATTATATGTTATGACTTAGAAACAATCATTAGCAAATAAATAGATGTCTAGCATCTTTTGTTTTTCACTGATAAATATTAGTATTGAAACTTGTGGCACATATTATAGAAAAATACCCTCAAATAACATGAAATATAATTTATTGACAATTATATACATATTCCACAAATTTCCAAAAATAAGACTAATTGACACAATTATAAATTTCAAGATAATTTTTTAGGATTTTTGTTTTGCGGTTTGGATTGACTATTTTACAATTAAGAGTGTAGTTTTTAGGAGGTAAGATATATTATTTAGAGCTTAGGATTTAATTTTAAAAGTTTAATTTTGATATATGGTACTAAGTTAGAAAATAACAGAGTGTATGCTAAGTTTGGAAGGTTAAACTTAAATTAACTGCTATTTTTGAGAATTAACTTATATTATATTATATACTGGATTATAAAAACTAGAAAAATATAATTGAAAATGGAGTTTGCAAATTCCAAGGAACACCAAAATTTCAAGAAACATAGCCTAATTGCATGGGAGACATAGATTTGTAAACGAACAATTTAAAAGAATAGCTAAATTAAGATTTTGATACAAGTAAACAACCAACTATCACCAATTAAATCTCAAGAGATAGAACTTGTGAAGACACAACTGGTTTCACAAGGTGGAATTGGTTATGATGTTAATACTCCCAAATTTATTGTTTTGATATAGTAAAATTTTATTCACCAATTTGATCTTTAGTTAAAAAGTAGCTCTAGACATTTAATTATTCTGGTTATTTCGTATCAGGGTTTTTGAGTTTCGAATTTTTTGGTTATCTTAAAAATTTTGCCGAAAATGGCCCTTTTCAAAGTTCAGTTCAACTTTTTTTTGGTAATCGGTTTTATTGATTAGGTTTAGGATTTAAATTAATTTCGAAGTAAACCAAATTATTTTTGGTTAGTTTAAACTTAATTAGACCAAAATCAAAGATATTGGGCTGATAAATAACAGCAAGCACATAAAATCTAATAACAAAGCCCGTTAACAAATTGTCAAGCCCAGTTTGATAAATTAAAAATATTTAATAACCAGGCCTTTTAATAATTTTCAAGCCCAGTTTGACAAATTTACAAAATCTAATATATATCTTATACATTTGTTTTTGATAAATATTCTCCTCTTTAAGAAAAAAAAATTTGAAAGAATTTGCTATAGTTAGTTTTGGTTGTTTAACTTTCTTCTTTTAATAATATTTGTATTTTTGTGTTAATTCTGAATATGTGTTTACTCTTATGATTTCAATTATTAGATGATGTCAATTTGGGAATTGTTGATGGTTTTTGCGTGAGATCTACATTTTATTTTGGAAAGAAGCTGGATCTTAAGGACTTGCATATATTTAATATCTAAGACCAACATTATCGACAGGTTTTAAGGAGGATGTAGGGGTTTTAATCAAAAAAAAAATAAATTAAAAACATTAATATTGCTAGACAGGTTTTAAGGAGGATGTAGGGGTTTTAATCAAAAATAAATAAATTAAAAACATTAATATTGCTAACATACGTAAGTTGGAGAAGGATTCTTTTGGTGGGCTAAGAGACGCCACGTGACGTAATCAGATTGGGTAAGTTTTTTTTTATTTTAATTATGACATTACAATTTTTTTTTTTTGTAAACCATTTATTATGACATTACTATAGTTTCTATGGATTGGGTAAGTTGATAATTATATTATGACATAACAATTTTCAAATTTAATTATGAATTTGATGAATCGATGTTTAGAAAAACCCAATAAAATTAGCCATACATGGAAAACACAAGTTAATTTTCTTATAGTACAAATTATAAATTTATGTAATTTAAAAAAAAAAATCTAAGATACCCAACTTAAGATCCTACCAATAAACACATCTCAAAACTAAAAACAAAATTAAAACTCTAAAACTCTACTTTTTCAAATTTAATACTAAATTAATGCTAACATACCCTACTAACATACTCCCTATAATGCAAACCGGATTAATCCAATTAATTCAAACCAGCTAAACTGACCCTAATTAATTTAAATCAATTAAACCAAATAATTTCATTAAACCAAATCAATCAACATTAACCAGCAGATCCAACCAATCAATTATTTCAGAAACATAATCACCCTATCATGCTTCTAAATTCCGGTCTAACAACCTAACAGTTCAAACAATAATTCAAGAACACCAACGAGCCCCTAGATCATCCTCCTCTCTTCGCCATGATTCCACACACTTTTCCTTTACCTGCATCACGGAAAAGAGATGCATAAGTATTTCATAAATACTTAGTGAAGGCGATCCTCCCATATACGAACTATACACACAAGCAATGAGATAACACCCACATATATGACATAAACAAACCATCCAGCAAGCTAAACATCCAATAACACTTCCAGTTCACCTACAAATCATCACAAACAAGTCACTCAATCCCAATCGCTTAGATAAGCTCATGGTCATGCACTCACCTTAACAAAGTGATTTGAATAACAAATACAACCAGGAAAGACTCTCCTTGCGACTGCAACAGCCAAACAACGCCCTACAACAATCCACACAAACAAAATGGACAGAAACATCAGAAAAACACAGCCACAGAAACGAAGCCCTAAAACAGAAACTAATCGTTAACTTCTGAATCCCTTCGGTGGAAAGCGAGAACTAGACGTCACTAAGCTTCCCACAAAATTTGGTGCCGATCAGAGAAAGGATGAAACCATGATCGCACTTACAAACTCTGCTGATCCCAGTTCGCAACGGAGAAGAACGTCTCACCAAACTGCATATAACTCACTGATTTTTAATCCGAATTCATTTCTGTAAAAATGAGAATCAGCGTACACGCCTTAAGAACACACCTACCAAATTTCGTTACCTTTCGATAAGATTTGATACGTCGTAACTCTATTTTACCAAGACGTGACGAATCTGCTTCTCTTGCCTTATACACCAAAGCAAAGCTAACCCTCTGCTTCTCACAAGTTAACTTCTCCTCTCCTTTTCTCAAACTAAATTCTCAGGAACAAACAGCGACAACAAAAAAAGAGAGAAGATTCCACCTCAACTGAAAGAGAGTCAGTAGCATAACTTAACTAAGGCGTTCTTTATAAAAGTAGGGTTTTTGGTTTAATCTGATTAAACCAGGATTTACCTAAACCGATATTAATTAAACCTCTTTTAATTCGATTGACAAATTGACCAGTTTAGGAGATCAACCGGAGTTAAATCGACTCCACTCTAATTCTTATACACACTCAAGTCTCCAATTAATTTCCAGAACACGGACGTTACACTTATATATGTGTTTATATACTTAAATTTTTGTTTATTAGTTTGAAATTTTGTGTGTATATGTCGCTGTGTCACTATGAAAGGAAGTCATGCATATTTGAACTCTTATGTCATGTATTCAGTTGATGTTCACTTGAGTTTTATATACATAATTGGTTTTTGCCTAAAATTGGTATGACATATTAATAAAGAAAAGTTATTAAAATTATAATTAAAATCCTTTAACTGATTTAAAAGATTTATAAGAGACTTGGAATATTTATATACAAAAAATACCTTAATAGTACTAGATTTTTGTTTAGCTAATATATATAATTATTGATAGTGACTTTAACCAAAAACAGTTGTTATCTGACTCGATATCGATAAGTTGGTTAAAAATAAAAGCAATATGAACTATTGTATCATTATGGGTTTTGATTAATGATTACGATTATGATTAACGATTGAACCAAGAGACTGTAACAAACCAATAACAGTTATTATGAAGTTAACTTTGATTTGTGGCACTGAATAGGAAATTGGCTAAAGCAAAAAAATTGATTAATTTGCGACATTTTAATTATAATAACTAAATCTGACTTTGTGTTACTGATCGATCTCGGAGAGTTTATGCTTACCAAGATGGTGCTAGTATTGTTCGTATAATTTTTGAATGTAGACTATACAAACAATAATTTTGAGCTCTTAGAGCTTTTGAAGATTATAAGAATTTTTTTTGGATGATTAATTTCTCATTCAATGAAACAAGGTTATTGTGTGGATCGGAGTACATATAACAACAACTATGATCATTTGTAAAAAACAATTTTGAACCTAGATTTGAACTTTTAGATTTTGGATTATAATAATTAAAGTGTCGATCATGAAATCGCAAATCTAAATTTAAGAAAACGATAATATTAATCATTTAATGAATTTATGATTATAACTATGTCTTGTCTATCTTCTCCCTTAGTCAAAAAATCCAAAAAATCTTAGGTTCACCCGGATTATAACTATGTCTTGTCCATCTTCTCCCTTAGTCAAAAAATCCAAAAAATCTTAGGTTTCACCTGGATTATAACTATGTCTTGTCCATCTTCTCCCTTATTCAAAAAATCCAAAAAATCTTAGGTTTCACCTGGATTATAACTATGTCTTGTCCATCTTCTCCCTTATTCAAAAAATCCAAAAAATCTAAGGTTTCACCTGGATTCCGGTGTATTTGTACGGAAAAAGATTTGCCTTCAAATGTTCACAAACCGTTTGCCAGAATAATAACAAACTGTTTTTTAACGTTTATCTCCTTTTATGCATGTATAACTAATTAACAATACTTATTAAGTTTAAATCAAACTTTCAATACTGATTATAGCAAAATCGGTTGATTCCAGAGAATTTGGTTGATTTTAGAAAACTTGATTGATTTAAGCTTAATTAGTTAATGAGATTTTCTGTTTTCGTACGGAAATTGATTTAATACCAGTTGACAATGCTTATTAAGCTTAGTTCATATTATACCAAGGTTTCTAATCTATATTAGTAATAATAATTTACAAAAAATATTTGAGCAAGTACCTTTTGATTTATTTTTTATGAATTCATATTACTAAATTAGATTAAAAGAATTAAACAAAAAACTTTTGAACCACACGCAACCATCCATAGAATAAATTCATTATAATTTGTTGTTTTATTAATTAAAAATAAATCTGATACTGATTCCATTGATCAAGAAGGCATTCTTTATTTATTTTGGTTATCCATTCTTGATAGTTCATGGTAGTTGAATACAATAATCATACATTAAACATATATATTCATGAGACATAATTAAAAAAAGCAATTGTATGGTTAGATTCTGAAACTATAAATATGTATAATATATAAAATCAATACAATACAGAAATCCTGTGATCACAAAATTTTGAAATTAATTAAAGTATACTTCCTTGCGTAGTTGTAAGTAAGATAATATATTTTTAATTAAATTATAAACACAAAAGATTAAAACCTAATGAGAAAATGAAAATGTGACTATCCAAAAAGTAAAATTAGCTTATTTATTATTAATGCTTATAAATAAATAAATATATCTTATTATATAAAGATTAGTTTTCAAATTTAGCCATTAACAAGATAGTGACATGTGTTAATTCTAATTTTGTTAATATTTAGATAAAAATAGAAATATTATTAACCCTATCGAAAAAGTAAATATATAAAATAACTATTATAAACAATTATATACTAAAACTTATTAATAAAATTAAATAAATAAACTAATTTGAGTTATGTCAATTTGGTTTATTAATAAGATAGAGATTTAAAATTATTATTAAACGAGAATATATGTCGATTTTTGTTTACAGAAGAGGATTAAGGTTTTAACTTGAATTTTACAATTTAACAGGTTATATGTTGGTTTGGGTGTATAAATGATAAATGAGAATTATGGTTTATCTTTGTAAATGAAAATTATGGTTTAGGTTTAACAATTAAACGAGATTATATGTCCAAAGTTATGAACTCACGTGATCATGATAAGTGTCAAGTAAAACATAAGATGTTGCAACATGTTATATCTAACTTTGTTAATATTAAGATAAAAATAGAACTGTTAAAAAACATTAAAATATAAAATAATTATATATTCAAATTTTTTTACTTAAAAAAGCAAACTATTAACCTAACTAGATTGTGTACCCGCGCAACGCGCGGGATTTTAATTTAAAATCTCTTTTATCAATATTAATCATTGAGCATAACTATAATTATTCAAATTTTAAAAGATAAAAGCTGTATAATTAAACACGAAACAAAAATTTTTAAGCGATATACAACATAGCGTTTTCTTGACAAATAAATGATTTAATATTATTACATGGTAACATAGATTATTTGAAAAGATTTGCGAGAAGAGTAAATGACATCGACGACCAGCTCATGATCCTAATTGTAGATATCATTTATGATTAGATGTTGATACAAATATAACACCGTTCTATATATAACATGAATTTACCGAGCCTCTTATACATCATTAAGTGTAAAGATACATATATAATATCATGTCGCTATAGTACGTTTAGCATACTTGCTTTATCCATCGGAAAAAGTGCAATGTGGTAAAAGAGAACTCTCGACCAAGTCATGAATGTGTCTATCTTATCTTATTTTTATAACTAACAGTTCAGTCCGACTTTAAATCTAGTAGTATGTCTTGAGTTTTAGAAAAACTCACTTCATTTCACACAATAAATGAGATCTCAAAATATCTCCAAATTTAGTCATATACATTATCTTTTTAAGTTATAGTCATTTATATTCAATCGCTTTTAACTACTAATTCTTTTGTGATCTTCTACGATGCACTTGTTATCTCTCGACATCTAGTATATTTCCACCTTCTATTAACTCTCATATAATATATATTGAAATGTGAGTTGATTGTTAAGACATATCATAACAATTTCTTCCTTAATAATAGTCTATTTTGGGTTAAAACATTTGATTCAAATGATGGGATATCAAACTTGTTTTTCTTTTTGATTATGTTAGAAAGTTATATTTCTACTTGACAATAAGTAAACTTTCTTTTTGAGATATGCTACACAAATTACGTATCACTTTCTATATATTTTATTGTAAAACTCATGAATTATGTGATAATTAATTATTTATTATTTTAGAATATGGATAAACATGTTTTTTTAATAATTTTTATATTTTTAATAGAATTCACGGCATAAAGTGTGACCTTTCAAATATTTTCATCTTAGAGTATTTTAAATTAATTTTAGTAATCTTTTGTTTTTAGTTAAAATTTAATAATAAATAAAAATATGTAATATTTTTTTAGAACTTATGTTCACTTTAAATTTATTTGTTCTCTTTAAAATTCTATAAGTAAAATTACAAAAAATTTGTATTATTCTACCATGCATTTAAAATTTACTTAAATTTTAAACCACATTACCACATTTAAATTTCCAAAGTATGATTGTTTTAAAGTTTGTTGATCGAGTTTGAATCATACTATTATTACTAATAAAATTCTCATAGTATTGGTTTTACTATTTTAAATTTGATTTATTTTACATATTTTATCTCCGCCCACCTTTTCTAATTAGCTTTTTAGATATTTTTAATTATTTATTTATTACCATGAAAAGAAATTCTCTGTTAACACTATGTAAAATTATTTTTTCTTTATCTTTAAATTTTATTAACTATAAATAAAATATTATGCACTAAATGAATGTTAGGAAGTGAGGAAGTTGCAGAGAGGATATGCTAAACCTTTTCGGACTGAACTATAACGCCTATATTATCAAAATAAATGTAAAATCACCGAAACTTAGTTGGAGATAAAAAAGTAATGGAATGAAGTTTAGAATTTGTTAATATATGTTAGAATTAACTTACACATTTAAATACCTTATGCATGGAGATTTGAAAAGCAATAATCTCACGAGCGATTATTAAATCAGATAGGAACTGAGTTTCTGAATTTTGATAAGCTGAAATAAATATGACAGAAATTCGTAGAAGAAAGAATGTAAATGAGAGACAACCTAAACCTATTAACTTATTTGGGTTTATATTACATTGGGCTAAACAATACGTTCCTTTTCATCTCATAGAAAATAAACCCAATTTGGATATAAAAGTCTTGGAGCTTAAATTACAAACTAATAGGCCAAAAGACAATAAAATGATACACAAAAAATATGGGTTTAGATTATTTGTTGGGCTTGACACAAAAATTAGAAAAAATATTGCTGATGTGGACAGCTTAGAGGGAGAGAGAACTCTCCCATTATATATATAGATTTTTGGTTATGCCGGTTGGGATTTATCAAAGAGATAAGGGTTTAAGACTAAAGAAGATTATATGTTGTTTTTGTTTATAAAGAAGGATTAAGACTTAGGTTTTACAGTTATAAGGGTTATATGTTGGTTTGGGTTTATAAATGAGCATTATAGTTTAGATTTTATAATTAAACAAGATTATTTATCGGTTTGAGTTTATAAAAGAGGAGAAGGATTTAGGTTTTACAATTAAACAAGGTTATTTATCAGTTGGGGTTCATAAAAGAGAATTAGGATTTACATTTTAAAACTAAATGAGATTATGAGTTTAACTAAATATATATTTTTATGAATGATTTTATTTTATAATATATTATATTTGTTTGAATTTTAATTCATGTATGAATATAATATGCCATTGAGCAATTTCATTGTCTAAAACATAAGGGTGAATAATAGATTTTCGAAAATATTTTTTTAGCTTAAATTAAAAATAACTAAAGTTCATTATAATTCCTAATATAGTGATTTTAAATATATATTTTACATATGTATGTTTTTATAATTCGTATTTGAAAGATTTCTTAATGTTTTCCTCAACGATGCTATAATTTATTTTAATTTTTTTTTTATGTTTATTTGCGTTTTTATATGAACTTTTTTACAAATGACTATATTAGTATTTAACATCATATTTTATATTGATGTTAATTTGAAAGAACTTTACCATCATATTAAATCATAATTAATTAATTTTCATTTTCTGAGAATGATTTTTTGAAAAATTGAAAGTAAAGAAATAACAATTTTTACAAAATGGTATAATCATTTTTAGGGGATAATTGCTTAATTAAGATTTTTAATATTTTAGCAATATTATGAATAATGGTGAATAGCTCCTAAATGTTTTGGTGATTGCCAGTTTGGCATTTTTAGATTTTTATAATTAACCTTTAATAACGAATTTAAGATATATATACATACACACATTTATTATATTCTTCAAACCAAACAAAATCTTATTAGTCGACAAAAAAAAAAAAAAAAAAATCTCTTTCCAAGTGAAAATAATTTCTCCTATTTTAAGTAAAGACTAAACTAGTGATATATATATATATATAACTTCCATTCATATAGAATTTTTTTTTTTTGTGTGAACCACTTCCGTTCATATAGATAAAAACGAAGTAAACCAAACAAAATTCCTAAAAAGACAAGGACTAAGATAAAGAAGAGCTCGTAAATTTATATAAATAGGGCACATACGTGACTTCTTTTCATCACGCACACATCAAATTCCTCCATGGCCCGTCTCATCAGATTCCTCCATGTAACGCCCCGACCACCATCTCTCCGGGGACTCATGTTCACCACCAGCCCATGGATTCACCTCTCTTAATGGGCCTCACATCTTCTCACTAGACCCATCAGCCTATCAATATCCGACGGCCGGTTTGCTACGTCCGAGATGTTTAAATACTTGTTTACCGACCTTACAAATAACCACATGATCTTTCTCTGAGTTTTGGCCTCACTCAAACAGTTCCGACAATCACTTCCCGGAAGGTTACCCATCTTTGACTACTCCAGCATAAGCACGTTTAACTGTGGAGCTTTCTCATGACCTTTGACCATAAGTGCACTTTTTGTGACATATGTGGCCAAATCAATTCATTTAAACCTCTCCGCATATTGGGGTCTCCCACTCCACCACCACCACCACCGAGCAAGATCCTTCCTTTAGTAGGATGTACGCGGTCGGTGACTCAAGCGGATGGAGCGTATACAACAGTTATTACTATGAAAAGTGGAGTGAAGATAGACAATTTTGTGTTGGAGATACTCTTTTTTTCGAATACAACAAGCACATCAACGACGTTAGAAAAGTCAGCAATGAACTTGACTTCGAATCTTGCACGCCAACTTCTACTGTAGCCTTGGACAATACCGGACACGATCTAGTTAGACTCACCAGACCAGGAGTGCATTACTTTGTAAACTTAAAGACCGGTCTTTGTCATGCTGGGATCAAGCTTCGAATCACGGTGCAACCATCAACCGAAGACGTTACTTTGCCGGATGCTCCCAAGAAGCTCTCACCTATTGACTACCTCAACAGGTGGTGGTTACGTTTTTTCAGACCTCATCACTAGGTAGCCAACCATTGAGATTAGTTTAAGGTTTTTTTGGTTTTTTGGTTCTCTTTTTTTTTTTGCGTTTAATTGGATTTTGTCACATGTTTTTCTTAAAATTTCCATATGTTTCTATTTAATATATTTTGATAATGAGAATGCCCATAAATATATATGTATATATATTTTTTTTTTGACATCACATAGAAATTAGATTGGATTCAATAAAAAGATGATGTGTATATATATAAATAGAGAGAGGGAGAGAGATAGATGAAAGCTTTGGAGATACGAGAAGAGACACATTGCGACATGAGTAAACAAGAGACTAAAACTTAATTACGGAAAGGAATATGTTAATTAATCATCATTGCTCATCTCTCCACCATTGCCTCTCTATATGCAATTCATGCGCCTATCTCAAGATCTTCTCTTGTTTTTGTTGTTGACTCAAAAGGCTATGGTAATTTCAGCATTGTTCAAAGAGCTGTTAGTGTTGTCCCTGATTCAGTCAAGTAGACGACTCTTATCATTGTCAAATCGGGTCATTACAAAAAAAACATAGCTTATTTCTGACCATGGTTATTGTTGGAATTTCGTCCGAAACGGTCATTTCCGACTAAATTCCGACGAAATATTTTCCTCGTAAGTAATTGGTCGGAGCAAGATTTCGTCAGAAAATCGTCGAAAAAATTTAAATATTATATTATATTTAATATGAAATTAAAAAACCTAAAAATAAAATTTAACTGAAATTATAATTAAAACTTCAAAAGTTCAAAAAAATAAAAATCATCCAAGAGAAATACAATCTAGTAAAAGGCAATTTAAAACATCAAATTTGATGTTTATGTTCTGAAAGAATAGTTAACATAATTTGACGTTTTAAATGACATTAGAAAATTCATAGTTTAATTAACGCTTTTGAGGAAAATCATGGTTCAAATGATATTGTTGACATTCATAAAAAGTATCTAATGAATTATGAGTTCAATACATCATGTTTAGCAGAAAGACAGATATTCCTCATTATCAGACAATCACTTATGTTTTCTCAATTTATATATATTTGCAAACGTGAAACTTCATTATTACAAAAATATAATCCATAAATGTAACTAAAACCGCAATTTGAAAAATAAGTTCCTTTGGATATCGCATAACTTATAATCTAGTAACTACACAAATCATCATATAACAACATAAGCCATTTTTTAAGGGGGTTGTGCGACTCTTTTGAAAAAAACAAATATTATAATTATTTATAATTTACAAGGGTAGAAATATAGATTAAAACAATAATTAGAAATTGAATTTTTGGATTAGATCTACCATTTTCTCCATGAAGTTTTGTAAAAGTTCATTAATGGCTTTTTAACCAGTTACAGTCGCAAGTTGAGGATTAATGATGGTTTTGTGTCGCCACTGATTTCGGTGACCCCGAAATCATCACAAAAGAGTCTCACGACTGAAAGTGAAGAAGAAAAGCGGAAGAAATCAAGAAGAGATGAGTATTGTTTATTGGTCGCGAGTCGCTGCAGCTGCGATTATGCCCCGAACAAAACCATAATTAAAAATTATTAATGAATGTCATCAACCAATACTTCAATTACCATGGAAAAAAATCCTTCCAAGATTATTTTCATAGTCAAGACAAAAAAGAACACATAACATGTATTATTTAGCCGTTAGGAAATTTAAACTAGCATAAAGTTTACTTTAAAAATGATTTCACTTTTGAGAAAATAAAAGTTCCGAAGGACTAATTTTTTATATAAATTATATTATTCATCCACTCATCTGTCTACCATCCACGTATAACGGCTCTCTTTTGCCAACTGTTGAAATATTTTCAAAATTCAACACTTTCCTTAAATTTTCAATTCACCCCAAAACTCCTTAAAAGTAATCAATCTAATGCAAAATCTCGTCCTCCAGTATCTTATTTAGGGACCAATATGTAAATAACAAAAGTAAGTAGTCATATAAAGTTATACTAAAAAATTAAAAGGGGCTGTGTCTGTCTCTATTCTTCTCTCTAATAACATTTTGAACTTTTGAAATTTTTTCTTCATTCTCTCTCATTCCTTCAAAAAAACAAAAAGCTCTCTTCATCTTCTTCCCCAAAGCGTCGTCTTGCTTCAAATTTCTTCAGCCAATGGGTTGCTGTCTCAGCAAAACTCCTCCTCCGTCTTCTTCTCCTCCTCCTCCTCCGGTTAACGGATCTTGTTCGGTTAAATCACCAGATCTTGTTGATAGACCTACTCTGAAACTCGAATCTCAGGAGAAGAAGGTTGAAGTAGAAGAATCGAAACCAAAGAATGAAGAAGAAGAAGAAGAAGAAGAAGCAGAGGTGAAAGATAATAGCAAACAGAGGAAAGAAGTGTTTGTTATTAAACATCGGAGAAGCCATGAGAAGTCATCGAAGACGACGACGACGGGGACAGATCCGGAGGAATCTTCGGTTTCCGATGTGAAATCGACCGGTTCGAATCCGGTTGACGTGGATGCGATTTTGATCCAGTGTGGGAGATTAAGCCGGAGCAACTCAGGAGCTGCGAAAACTCGGAGGTACTCTGGATCTAAGAGGAGTTTCGATTTTGATCAGAGTGAACGGAGCCGCGACGGGGTTGACGCGGATGCTGAAGACGAAGAAGCTGAGAGGCGGATTCATCGTCAGCGTCACCGTGGTGGTGGTGAATCGCCACGGGAAAGGAGGAGACGAACTCCGAGTAGAGAGAGGGATGATTCGAAGAGTTATAGATCGGGGAGTAGAGAGAGAGGAAGCGGTAACGGCGGCGGCGGTGGTGGTAGTAGACGGGTGAGTAGATCTCCGGCGAGAAGATCGGAGATAAACCCTAATTCGAGTGGCAATTCTGTGAATTCGAGTAATAATAATAATAAACCTGGGAAATTTGTATCTGTTCCTGCTACGGATAAGGCTTTAAGTAACAATGGAGATGGATCTGTGAAACGTGTTGCTGTGAAGAGAAATGTTGGTAAAGCTGCGTCTCCGAGGTCTCAGTCACCGGCGAGAGCGGCGAGTCAGCCTTCTCCGTCGAAGCTTAGCCGGAAAACGGAGTTGTCTCCTTATAGGAGGAATCCATTGGGAGAGATTGATACAAACTCTGTGGCAGGTAACACCAATTGCAACAAAAGGATGATGAACAGAGACATTGAAATGAATAAAGATTCTTGCAATTTCGTGGCTCAGGTAATTGAATCTAATTGGAATGAATTGGAATTAAGAGATTTGAATGTTTGTTGTGCTTTTGAAGTTGTGTAATTGTTGTGGTGAATGTTTTGTGTGTTTTCAGAAGATGAATCCCAAAACCGCTACACAAGCGCCGATTCGGAGAAGTGCAAGCCCGAGTCGTGCTATGAAAGAGCAGCAAGAGATAGTGGAAGAGTGTAAGGTTGAATTGGTTAAGCCTCAAATTATGAGTAGGAGCAGATCCTTGAGGAAGTCTCGTGATTTCGATTTCAGTCCTGATGCATTGCTCTCAAGCAACATTGATAACAACAACATTAATAGTAACAATGCGACGGCTGGATCGACATTACCATCTTACACAGCTTTGCTTTTAGAGGACATTCAGAATTTTCATCAGAAGAGTGTTAATGTTAATACTCTAAGTTCATCTATGTCCAAGGCTTGTTCTATTGTAGAAGCAGTAGCTGATCTTAACTCCACTACGAATCAACACCAAAGAACCGAGATCAGTTTCACATTGGGAGCAGCGAAGAAAACGGATTTAATGGAGCCGAGTTTCGAGAAGTACGTGACTGTTAAGCGAGGTGGTTCTTCGTTAGAGGATATGGAAGAGCAAGAATCATCAGGAAGCAATAGTATCACGGGAAGCAGCTGCGTGATGCAGCGACAAGGATACTCATCGTCTTCGTCATGGGAACCGAACTCAGCTGAGTCTACTGATCGAATGAGTATGAGATCAAACAAACAAGAACGTGATCGTAGTCCACTTGGTGTGAGTATTGAGAAACAAGAGTTTGATCCGTTGAAGAAGAATGGTGTTGGAGTTGGACGCAAAAGAGTAGCTGTTGTTGATTCTTCTTCTTCTTCTACAGGCAAAGGTGTTCTACATGCAACAACAACAACTCGTGTTGCTGCAGTTTCAGTGTAATGAAATAATAAATTTTCGATTGTTTCTTCTTCCCTTACTTGGTTGCAAGAGTTTTAGCAACTGGTGTGTTTTGTTTCTTTTGTAATCATTTCAATCGAGTACTCCTTCTTTATGGATTCAATCATATCACAAATGCGTCAAAAATACAAACATACACAAAACAAAAGCAAACTTTATAATTCAATTAACACTTTTAAATAGATTATGTACTGCCTGATTGCCTCAAACATGTACTCCAGATTTTCTTCCTTTGTCTGATCTCAGATATGATGATGCCTGAGAGCGGTTGGTTTTTTCTAGCAATTGACCGACGTTCCTCATTTTTGGTCTGTCTGAAGGATTGTATTCAACACATGCTAGACCAATGCTAATGCAAATCAAGATATCTTCCCTATCACGTAATTCTAAGTTTAAGTCCTCTGGTTTCAGTGGTTTTTTCTCCTTGTACATCCTCTTTGCCTTCACGGAAAAAATTATTAGCGCGATAAACGAATTAAGTATTGGTTGATATGAGATTATTTTGTTTGAGTAACTTACATAGGTTATAAGATCTTCCCCTCTCTCTCCCATTTTCGATTTCCACATACGCTTACCACTCAAGATTTCAAGAACCAACACACCGAAACTGTAAACATCTGTCTTAAACGAGATCTGCCCTTCGTTGCGAAACTCTGGAGCAATATAGCCTCTGTAAAAAAATTGATCATTTAACATTAGTCACATAAACTTCATTCTTAATGTACTATACGCAGTTCATGAGAAAACCTTGGCATACTTACTCAGTCCCCATGATGTTTTTCGTAAACTGTTTGCTTATTTGGCTCTCATCGAACAACTTAGCCAAACCAAAGTCAGATATTTTTGGTGCCATATCCTTGTCTAGCAATACATTTCCTGGTTTAAGATCGCGGTGAATTATCTGTGCATGACAATCTTGATGAAGGTAAAGAATTCCTCGAGCGACACCTTCTATGATTCCGTAGCGTGTTGACCATCCCAACACCTTATCTATGTACAAGTACAAAGATTCTTTAGACTACCGTTACAAAGATTTAGCAAATGGGATTAAGAAAACAAGAGAGTACCGAAGATGAAGTTGTCAAGACTTTTGTTGGGTAGGTATTCATAGATGAGAGCCCTTTCATTGTTCTCGACTGAGAAGCCCACAAGTCTGACAAGATTACGGTGTGAAAGGTTTGCCATTGACAAAACCTCGTTCTTAAACTGAATTTCGCCTTGTTGTGTATTCTCGGACAACCTTTTCACTGCTACTTCTTGTCCATTAAGTACACCCTGTAAGAAAAAATTTAGAGTACATTGTTATGCCAAGTTGAAGTGGTTGATTAAAACTAATAAACTTTTAAGTCATAAATAAATCAAACAACTAATGTGGGTTATCAGACATCATCCACTTGTAGTTGACTTGTTTTTTTTTTTTTTTTAGAAATTCTGACAAATAGTAGGCCTCGGCATTCAGGTTTTCGGGTCGGGTTCGGGTTATATAGGTTTAGAAAAATAGAATCCATTGGGTAATTTTAGACTTTTGGTTCGGTTTCGGTTTGGGTATTTTCGGGTTCGGGTCGATTTGGGTTACAAATTTCAGAACCCGATTACTACCCAAATTACCGGGTACCCGAAAAAAACCCTTTAAAAATTATATTAAATTAAACAAGTTTAGCTAAATTTTGACATATGTAACAAATAATATGAGATATTTTGATTATTATGGGTATTTAGGTGTAAATCTAATTGATATATTTAAAATTATAATTATAATATTGGATAACTAAATGCTATTAATGTTAATATTAATAATATTTTAGATATTTGTATATTGTTTGGGTTTTATGTGTACCCATTCGAGTAACGGGATTACCCTAACCCTAACCCGAACCCGAACCCACGTGTTTACCAATATAAAACCCAATAGGAATATTTAGACATACCCGTATCCTACCCAAACCGGTTTTTTTGGGTCGGGTTCCGGGTTCGATTTTTTTGCCCAGCCCTAAAATTTAGCATATCATCTCTAAATTAAAGTTCCTAAAAAAACACCATATTACAAAATTAAATTTTCAAAACTAATTCTTGAACTCTAAACAAACACTAAAACTATATCCTAAATGTAAAATATTTAATCTAAACCTTTTAACAGAATTCTAAAAATAATTTCTTTGCAATTGTGTGTGCTATTTTAAAGAATTTGTGGAGTGTGTTATATAATTGTCCATAAAAGTTGTTTTCTCTGATATTTTAGGGTATTTTTTCTTTTTCCTAATGTAGAAAATCTCAAGCAAAAACCAATTAACCCAATCTTTTGAATCCATAGAAATCTGAATTTTCTTCCCACTAAAATCTTTTACTGGTGACCAACCTGCGAGGCATGATATTTGTCCTAAAACACCAAAGAGAAACCGATATAGGTCTATCACACCTAGACATACATGAAAACTCCATAATCTCAACTAAAGCCACCAACTTATATATATCACACCTTGGTTCACTTCTAAGATAGATATGCTTCTTCTTCTTTTTTTTTTTGTGTAAATATTTGACATAATGAGTTGTAAAATTACCTTATAAACTTTCCCAAATCCACCTTTTCCGAGTTCATTTTTAGGTGAGAAATTGTTGGTTGCACTTCTTACTGCACTGAATTCAAATTTTAAGGAATCTTTCCTCATTTCGTCTGTACACCACAATAGTTAATGTCAGGATGGTGTGCCCTTTTCAGTTATATATACATATGTGTGTGCAACTTACTTTCACTACAAGAAAACAGCTTAGAACCGACGGGCAAATCTGTCTGTAATCCGTCGGAAACAGCTATAACCAACGGATTACCGACGGATATGTCCGTCAGTTCTAGAGCGTCGGTAAAAAAAATCCGTCGGTAAACCATCGGTAATTACCGACGGATTTCCGATGGGCAAATTACTGACGGATTTCCGACGGATAACAATATCAGTAGTCCGTCAATAATCCGTCAGTAAAATATCATCGGTAAACCGTCGGTGGCATTTTACCGTCGGATTTCCGATGAAAACTAGAGAACGAGAGATCCAAAAATCTCCGTCATTACCGACGAATTACCGACAGATAGCAATTTAAAAAAAAAAATTCAAATAATTAAAATAATTGAGAATTGTCTAAAATAAATATTAATTTTATTTGTATAAAATTTCATTAATACAAATATCAAATCCTAACACAATAAATTACATAAATCATAACCTAACACAAATTTCACACATAATATAACACTTATCTAACCATTGTCAAAAAAATATAACCATTTCATTTATAAAAATATAACAATTTCAATATCATAATCTAACAAAACTTAAAATTAAAAGTGGAGAACTTACACAAAAATATGACAATTTTTTCTTAAATTCATTTATGCTATTTTCAATAATAATTTAAAATTCAGTAAATTAAATTAAATTACCAAAATTTATTTTACTTACTTAACAATAAATAAATCAACTAACAAACCAAAAAAAATAAAAATCATTGTCAAAACAAAGACAATAAATCTAATACAAACAATAATCTAACACAAACAAAAAACCATAACACAATATACTACATAAATATTAACATAACACAAATCTCACACATAATATAACACAAATCTAACCATTTCAATCCTATAATTTACGCATTCTAATTCTAAGAAACTAACCATTTCTAACATATAAACAAACCCATATCATATTCTAACACCAATTCTAACACATCTAAATTCTCATCCTAAAAATCTTACAAAAACTTAGAAAATTAAAGAACTTACACCATAAGTATTTGGGAAGATAGGAGAAAGAGATTTGGAAGTCTAGATGCTGGAGTTTATGTCTAGGAGAGGAATCAATGGCGGAAGGAGCTTCTTTGTGTTTGTGGAGAAAGAGAGAAAAGTAAAAGTGCAGAAGAAGAAGTGAGTTTCGTATCTTATAACGTCATTTCTGACGGAATTACCGTCGGTAATCTGTCGGTTATTACTATTAAATTATTAAAATTTGAATTGCCGCGATTACCAAAATTTCAACATTTTTGGTTCCCGGGTAAATTTTGGAGGTCCGTCGGTAATCCGTCAGTAACTTTTGAAGGATCTTATTTCAAAAATTTTGGTTGCGGGAAAAATTCTCAAAATCCGTCGGTAATTTCTGACGGATTACCGACGAGATATGGTATGTTTAGGGTAAGTTTAGGGTATAAACCCTTATTTTCATGATTTCTAATGGATTAGTGTGTATATGATCCGTAATATACATTAAAACAAAGTGGGTAGTGTAAAAACACATTTTATAGATACAATATATGAAAAACAATTATTGAGATACAAAATTCAAATACTAATCCATAATATCTAATAAACCATCATAAGTTGTTTTGGTGAAACATCCTTATTTTGTTTAGACACAAATTTTAATGGATTTTGGTATACCACTTAGCTTGTTAGTCATTCAAAAACTAATTTTTTAGCTCTTATCTATTCAAAAATTATGATAATGATTTGAAATAAGAGTTTATACAATAAACCATCGGTAAACCGTCGGTAATTCCTTGAAAATTACCGACGGATTACCGATGAATTTAAAAGATATTTATTTACTGACGGATTACCGACGGTTTATTACTGACGGTCCTAATCCGTCGGTAATCCGTCAAAATTCTAAATAATTACCGACGGTTTTAAATCCGTCGGTAATTTACCGACGGATACCGATAAAAATAATTTCGTCAAAAATTGATCGGTTTTCCGTCGGTATTTCCGTCGGTTACATCCTTGTTTTCTTGTAGTGTTTGGTGGTTGTGCTTCTTTTTCCTTAGAATCAAGACAATAACAAGGCATGATGCGATCAATATGACAACACCGCCAATAACAATCATAACTATAAAGACCACACCTTTAGTGTCATCTATAACAAAACCTTTTCCCTCACTCACTCTCTCATTCAAAGGAGGAGGGGGAGATGGAAGATGGGCTGGGGGAAATGCTGGAGATGGCTCCTCGGCTGCCAGATCATAGAACCGTGAGGTTTGGTACCTCAAACTGCAGCTGACGGTCTCCTGCTTGCAACCCATTTTTATATTACAAAGAATCGGAATACGACCTATATTCCACGTAAGACAGTCAATGCAGTCACGTTCCGAAATATCGGGCGTGCACTGCATTAGACCGTACAACGTCTGAAGCGAGGGGCCACTTTTTTTTAAGACGGCGAACTTCTTCCTCGCTCCACCCGATGCTGCTCTACTCATTAACTCTTCTAGTAAATTCTTTAGCATGTTATCCCATGCGTCTTTTTCATCGGGGAAATCGAAATCCGTGGCGGAATAAGATCCAGGGGATGTTTCCATCGTGTTCAATAAAGTGCGGTTTGAGTACCTAAATATTCAATAACCTACAAATGAAATAGATCTAAACATATGTCAATCCAAGAGATAAGGTAAAGGTTTGAGTACCTGAGCATACAGTGGTCGTACCATATGTTTGCTTCTTTCTCATTCGGACATCGTTCCCTAATATCTTGTCCCACTCTAATAATGCATCCCATGCACTGAATGGGTTTCACGTCACCTCTACACAACATCAAAGAGTTCACTTTCTCATTATTTGTTTCTCCAACGGAAACGTTGTAAAATCCATCTTCGTTCTGCGGAAGAGACGAGAGGGAGGAGATGAGGGAGTTGAGGTTGGCTTCATAGCTGCTGCCGACGGTGAAGTTCCCTCCCACTGTTTGGCAAGAAGAGTAGCGAACTCGTCCTTGCTGAGATTGTACGGAGAGTAGTAGCGGTGATAGCAACAAAGCTGACAATAGAACAAGACATTGCCAATTACTAAATGACTTAGGCATAACATAACTCATTGTAATCTCTCTCTCTCTTTTTGTATTTTATCTTCTTACTCTCTTGCTTTATTTCATGGCTATGATTGTAGCATTTATATAGGGCAATTTGATACAAACAAAAAATATTGTAATAATTGTAAATGGTGGGATTGTCCGTTGACATTTTTACCGCGGACTGATTCTGTCTATATAATTTTTTAAACCAATCGACTTTGTATATTAAGGTTAAATACGTACCTTTACCAAATCAATGGTGAATAGAGGCCAAGGAAACTTCTATACCGGTCCAAGTTCCGCTAGTATCCGTGTACAATGTGTGTATAACATGAAGTCAACTTGGTAATAGAGATTCCAAAGTAAGAGCAAGGCAAATGTGTAGTAAGTACTAAGTAAGGGTCGAACCTCAAAGAACTAACGATATAGCGACATTAAAGAATTCAAAATGCTTAGCAAATGACTCGAGGGTTAACCTATTGTCGAACCTCAAAGAACTAACGATATAGCGACACTAAGGAATTCAAAATGCTTAGCAAATGACTCGAGGGTTAACCTATTAATGCATGATGCTCATAAAACTAGTAAATGCTAATCTTTAGGTCTATATCACTTAAATTAGATAAACTCACTTCGATTACCAGCTAAATTTTCGTCGATTGTAGTTAGATAATGAATGCATTAAACTCGATTCTAGATAACCACTAAGACCATCATTATCAATGGGCTCTTAGGGTGTTCTTAGCCTTAAGATTTGTTAAGACTGACTTTTATATTAGAGCAATTCTTAACAAATCTTAAGGCTAATCATCAATTTCCATCTGTTATGAGACAAATATTATCTAGATTTTACTTGATCAAGAAAATGATTAGTAAAAAAGAAGACTAAATTTCATAAAACTAAAACAATGTTCTTCCACTCGTATAAGAATTTTCAGGATACTTCTTATTCAACGGTTCAATATTTCTGAGTATTTTCAGTGAATGTTTCTTCTTCTCAGACCGGATCATGTTTGAGTTTATAAGGTTTAAAACATCAACCATGTTAAATTTTTGTGCTAACAATTTTTATATATCATCAAATGATACATATCTCAAGTGAACCATCAAATACTATATGTATGGTGGTTTAGTTTATTGTTGTAGTCAGCAAGTGACATAACATAAACCATATTTATTTCACGTTTGATTTAGAGCAGTCGATTGTTTGTATTCTATATCAATAAGCATTATATTCTTGCGTAGACAGATAAAAAACCAACGACTTAATCAGAGAGACGTATAATCATAAATCATAAGTTTATGCCAAATTGAAGATTTAAAAATGTTCTATCCATATCATCTCCCACAATTAATGTAAAGATTATAGATATCAGAAAATTATCCCATAATTATATAATAATAAATAATCATATCTTCATTAGTTTACAACTTCCACAATAAAACATAAGAAAATGTTTTGGTTTGTCAAATCTGAGTGGCTCTCTTCCATATTGAGCAAGTGGTGCAAGCTCCCTCTTAGAAGCATCGCATAGCAAAATAAAACCATCCACAACCTTACCATAATCTTTTGCCAGCAGCTTAGCTTTCTCTAGGAATCCTTTAGTCTGTAAGCTGTCTTACAAATATGTTAAGGAAAAAAAGAATACTTAAACTGATTCATAGTAAAGTATGTGCTGCAAATCTCCCATGCAAAAGCTATCCAAGAGTACCAGCTGGTACTTACTCACATGTACTCAGGCCCGGCCCGTGACCCATTTTTTTGAAACATTCGTATTGGGCCTCCAGATTTTTTGACATCTTTAGTAAGAAAATAGGCCCAAAACATATTTTGGTTTTGCAAAATTAGGCCCCATATTTTACAAAATTTAAATTCTGTTTTCCATGTTTAAATTTTATCTATTTATTATTTCAAAAATAGGCCTTATTTTCTGAAATTTTAAGCTCTTGTCTCAACTTATAAATTTTATCTATTAAACCTTTGAAAAAAAAAATATTTTGTATTGGGCCACATATGTGACAGGGCCGGCACTGCATGTACTGATGATGCAACTAGAATGGTGTGGAGTTAACTAATGGAGACATGGAGGTATATTGAAATAGTCTTTACGAATAGATTTTTGTTTATAAGTTTTTCTTTTACTCTCTAGCTAGTTGCACTAATACTCTTCCAAGCAAACATAAAACATAGAAAGTTGCTAAGTCAGATGATTCCTTAAAATGATTAATACTCAAAAAACAATAAAATACCAACACCTCATAAGGTTCATAACCATAATACTTTGCTGTCCACTCTTTAATTATAAGTTTATAACCATAACTTCAAACTCACAAACCCTTCCACAACTAGAGTGACATTTCTCTGTCGGGGTTGATAAAATTCATTTGGAAGCGTATACATTTTTATAACATATGAAATTGACTACATTATATAAAATCAGTTTATTTTTTATTCTCGGTTACAATTGGTTCATAAGAATTTATTTCTATTTTCCATTAATTAATTTTTCTCTTTTAGATATTTCCAGGACCTCCAAAATATATAATATGTTTGCTTGGAAAATATGAGTATACACCATACCTACCATTTATCACATTATAACCATGATAATTATCTCTAAATATCTCTGTATTATTTACCCACTTATCAATAATATAATTTTCGTCAAATGTAGTTATGTTAAAGATAATTGCATCGAAAGCTGGATGTTTATCCGGAAAATGACCGTTTCCCATTTGAGGACTCGGCATAAATGCACTATATACTTCTCCTCCCCATTCAACCTTTATAGCATAGCTGTGTTGAAATCTAATTGCCGGCCAAAACCCAATTTCTACTCCTTTAAATTCGAGCCACCAATTACCATTTATCTTGTCCTTTAATCAATAGTCACATTAAAATAATATATATTAATTATCATGTAGTCATAAATGAAACATATTATATACATTTATTAATTAAAAAAAGCTATTGAAAATCCAAAAAAAATGAAAATTGTTCAATTTTTAATAGTGTGATATTTAATACATATCAATTTTACTATATGTGATATATGTAATGCATAATGGTCAAGCATAAATACTTTTTCTTAATGATATATCAATTTTACTATATGTGATATATATAATGAATATAACAATCTCATAATAGAAAAAAGAAAAACAAATAACTCACAAACCTTGAGTAAGCCATATGTATCATATGAACCTGTTTTAGAGCCACGAACACAAGGAGGACCTAGAACCGAACCAAGAGGAAAATCTGAACGGACTGATATGATCCCAATTGAACACATTTGATTATAACACTGATTATCACCAGCCTATACAATTATATATATTTAGTTATGGCTTCTCGATTGATAAAGTACATCGAAAACATTTTCGAAAAATATAATGAGATAGTGAAGCCTATATACGTCGATGATAAACTTACTTTTGTGTACACAAAACTTCGAGTTTTACTGTCATGATATAACTTCGGATTTACCTAAAATGTAAATATGTTTTGAATAATCATATTAAAACAAATATTTAAAATTTTAAATGTGTCAAAATTAATATATAGGTTATATATATTAAACTTTTATAAAAGATATATGATAACAAACTTACGATCCAACCGATTTGAATGAAATCATCTCCAAACTGAACATGCATACGAGAAGAACTAGTTTGCCCATATTTAACTTTAGGATCATTTATAGAAACTACCATTGTTGCTCCAGTGTACCTATTCCTTTTTCCTTCCTTGGTACGAGACACCGCAAACTATTCATTATCATAATTCATAATCAAGATTTGGTTATAACTTATAGGATTAACTTATTAGTTTTTAAATCACAATAAAAATATTACTTACATGATGTTGATCATTACCAACATTAATTTGATTCCAAGAACCTCGAGGTTTAGAGAATGAACTTAATCTTAGAAATTCATCTTTAGTAACTATTTTTATGGGTACTGTTCCATTGGGGCAGCCTATGCCATTTCCCCACAAGAAACCAAAATTTTCATTACTTGTTCTTTTCGAGGATGATGCTCGACGCAACTACAGTTGAAGATAAATGTTTTATTAGTGATTCATTGGAAAATAAAACAAAAATGTTTATTAGTGACAATAATAATGGGAAAAATTTCACAAATAATTATACAATATATACTTTATAATTGAATAAGTGATTTTTCATCGATGGATGATCAAATGCTGGTTGTTTATAAAAATCCACACATTCGTATGTATCGCCATGTGTAGTCTATCATCAAAAAAACAAAATAATTTAGATAAATACTTGGTTAATATTATTATATGTAGTGGTGTAATAATTAATGATCATTCATCAACATGGGAAACCAAAATAATTTAAACTTCATACGAATAGATAAACCTAAAACACTTTGAAGATTAAACTATACGAACTTTGATGATTTTGCCCTGAGGTTTTTCGAAATCGCTAAAATTTTCCACTATTTCTGCATCCACAAAATGATTATTGACGTTCACCATATTTCCAAAATACATAATATAACCTAACAAGAATAACATCATCCTCACACATTCTAATTTCATATTCATTAAGAAAATACTTATGGTGAGAATCAAAGAGTAAAGAAGATTTATGTAATAATATATAATAATATTAAAATAAATAAGACAAAAAGAGAAATACCATTATTACATTAATGTTTACTAGATATGTGTGACTACTTTTTCATCAGTATGTTGCTTAATTAATTCACCTATATGATATTTATTTATTAATGTGATATGGTAAATTATTACCACCATTTTAGTTTATCTATTTATATGTATCTTTGTAGGTGCAAATTTGGGATAAATTTAGCTTGACTTGGCTATATGGTGTTAAATATTATTATAATATCATTTAATTTAGAGATTTAGATTAGGTCATATTTAATTAAAAGTTTAGATATTTTTCTAACAATTATAAATGTTTAGATTATTTAATTTAATTATTGGAGGACAAAAACTTTGATTAAATTCGTGCACCACTTGAGACAAATCTCCACGAATTAAAGAGATTAGTTGGTTAGTTATGAGTATCAGTATCTCAGTTTTCCTGAACCACGAAGATCAAGCTCCTTGGATCATGAAATTATATTTTGATATGAAAGAAATCATGTTCAAATCGTTCGACTATTATGATACACTTGTTCATATCCTTCGACTCTAACTCAAAGAATTGTAGGTTGACATTTTGACTTGTAGCAGAGAGTCGGTTTTAAAACTTCTGAGTTATTTTAAGAAGTCATTTTGATTTCGTTTATAAAATGAGATGATCAAGCATGTATAATAATCATATTTCTTTTCTTTGTTTTTGGATCTTATGTTTGTTTTGATTTTCATCATTGCTCTCAGATTGTTTAGTAGAACCATTCTAGAAACTTGAATTCTTAAGATTAAGATGTATAAAAGCAAACTTCTTTTATTAGCCTTTGAAACTTACTCAACTGATGATTAAACTGTATGTTAGTCTTCTAAAAAGATTCTCTGATAGAAATCTTATACCAAAAATATAATTTTTTGAAACGTTGAGCTAAAAATGTAAAAATTGGTGTCACGATCAACATCTCTAATAAATTATCTTATATATGTATGGTACTAGAACAAAAATCCACTGATGTTGCACAAACAAAGAACAAAACTTTATTGTTAGGAGAGTAATTCTTCATCGTTGGCGGGAAAAAATAGGATTATATAGAGTCAAAATATATACTCAATCGTCTCATGAAAGAATTAGAAGAAAAAATTCACAAAAATGTATGTATCCAAATTTTAATATACACACCAAAAATTGGACAGAAACATGTATATAATTCTTGTTTATCTCCATTTTTTCCATGAGATTATCAAGTTTTTTTTTTTACTTTTGTGAATTCTAGTTTGTCTCAATCGATAAAGATCTTAATCCCCTAGCAATATGATTTTGTTGGAAACGCTTAACCAAAAGTATGGATCACCCTACATTGGAGGAGTTGATTGAGACAACAAAACCTTCACATTACATACAGCATTTTAAAAATTCACATGTTATTCTCAATTATTTTTTCCTTCAAATTCTTTCATGAGATGATCAAAGAAAAATTTTTAGTTGAGTTTCACTACAAAATACTTTTTTTGCGAAAACGATTAAAATCATCAAATCCTTACAAAATCATAATTTCTCGCTAGATGACTTACGTAAAATTCCTAATCTCAAATTAGAACTTGATCCAATATTGAATAACTGAAGCAGTTTATTTAACCTTTTTTTTTTAATTATTGTTCTCAATTACATGTAAATGTAACCTATAGGTACAATTAATATAAATTGATGTCAAAAATATAAATAAACGATTTGGAAGGCTTTTTTTCTCTCTTTCAATTCTAATGTTTGATTCCACAAATTACTGTATTTAGATATCATCAACTTAAAACGTAGTGCTTACAGGAGATGATGCACTCTTCAGTTTTGGGCTACAGGCTATGGATGTTTTCACCTGGTTTTAATTCTATGCACTCGGCTGTACCAAATTGAATGCAAAACCATATGGAAGAGATCGAACTTAACCGGTTTCTTGTGCCACAGGAAATGTTGCTGCACTGCCTTTACCCTTGCTTGCATGCCAATATATCTCTCTTCGGGTATCGACAGCAGAATGTTTCTCAGGTTTGGGGTATCTTTCTCCTCAACAAACACCGCAAATTCCTCCCAGTTCAAAACCTCGAAAAAGGGCGGCACGTAGTTGTCAGCAATGATAACCGGTACACACTCGTTAATGATAGCCTCCACAACCCTAGGGGTGTGGACTTCATAACCTCTCGCGCATATGCAGTACCTGTCGAAATGAGAATCAAACTTCTAAGACAACGTATCATTGTAATGGTAAGCTAAAGAAGAAAATGACGGACTAAAGAAGCAAACAAAAAAGGCGCCTTACCGGCTGCTTTTCATGTATTCTCTGTATTTTTTCTTGCTTTCGGGGTCACGAGGCATTGGACCAAAGATCTTCATGTCAGGTTCTTTGTTCTCCCAAAGCTGAACAAGGATAGGACGAAGATATCCATGCATACTTCCAGCAAAGAACGCAAGAATCTTCCTTTCGGACGGAGTTTTACCACCTAGGTACTCAAGAGGGGACTGGGCAGAGCGTATATATGAGACCGGTAAAGCTGTATCAGTCCCAATTCTAAAGCCTTGTGCAACATTTGAGTTACAAAGTGATCTAACACTGTTTTTCATGCTTTTCTTTGTTAGTTTATTCCCCTGCCAGTAGCACAAAAACAGTTTCTTATTGATGTATGTATAAGACAAAAAGAAAGATAGAAAGAATAAAATTAGTACCCAATCATGGCAAGCAACAAGAAAATGATCAGCTCCACCAGTTCGGTTCCAGAACTTATACTTTCCGGCTACCAAATCGACATATTCCTTTAAATGGTCCGCAAGGCTCCTTGGTGTCTGAAACTCCCTTCCCAGAGAGGACCTAAGAGATTTTATACTGATTGGTATATAGAACAAATGAGCCTTTCTTGGGTCTCTTACTACAAACTTCTTGTTGCTTTCCATAAGTTTCATGAACCAACCTTCTGATGCATAAATCCCTCGAGTCATTGTGTTATGAAATATTGGTTTCTCTCCTTCTTTATACACATAAACTCTCAGTTTCCTCTCCATCAAGTCATAACTCCTAAATAAGCAACATATCGAATCTTGAATTTAGCTAACGAACAGTCTCTAAGTCTATAGATTTTACTACAAGAATAGGGGCTAACCTTTGAAACTTGGAGATATTTCGATAAACCGAGGCGCTAAGTCCAAGATTGTCATGTACAACAGAGGCTTTCTCAATCTCGGATCTCGCAGAAACCATTTCGGAGTCTCGAGCTGATGACCACCGAGGCTTCTACACAAACAAAAGGCCAAGACAAATTATAAATGTAAGATAACACTCTTCAACAGTTTCTTGAAACCTAAAATGAGAATTCAAGAATCAAAAACTCTTACAGGAGATTTAAAAGAAGCAAAACTCTGCATCAGCAATGAGTTCATCTGAGATATCGAAACCGTAGCCACTCTCCTATGCCTCCTTGTAATCAAAATATCACTTTTCCTACTATCTTTACTCCTAACTAAAACAGAATCTGGATCTGATGATACTGAGCTCTCAACCACCATATTAGTCTTCCTCATTGATATATTTGGTTTACTAACAGATACATTAATCTCTACCTTCTCCTTACTAATCACAACATCGTTTTCTCTACCAAGATCCTCATCATAGCCATTTCCATCATCAACATAAGAGAAATTTATGTAATTAGTCACAGAAACTTGAGTGACATTGGAATTGGATAAATCAATCACTGAAACTTTAACTTGAGACCAGTTTAAAGAAGGAATACCAAAACACTGAACAAGCAGAACAACAAAACCAACTGAAACAATGGTTCCGGACAGCAATCTCCTGATGTCGGAATGATGAAACCTCTCCAATCGAGGAACGATTCGGATTCTCATTATCTCAAACTCAGAATAACTTAATCAGAGTATGGATTGAACAAGGGTACCTCTGTTTTGTTCATCTCTTCTTCAAGAACGAGGTTTAGAAACTAAATCCGAAACAGAACGAGAAAAAAAAAGATCTTTCAGGTCTTGGAGACGAGACAATCTTGAATCGAAAGGTCTTGAATAAAACCAAACTAAAGTGAAACAGGTGTTGTGTTGTGTCTTACTGAGATTATTATTTTAGAGTGTGTGTTTTGGTGAGACATCACTTTTATGCCAATTTAATTAAACTATGTAACCAGCTTTAACAATTACAAAAGTCAATTTTAATATAGAGAAAATGGTAGTTTACCAAAGTAGTCTTCTAATCTTCAGCTTGTAGGTTTACTAACCACCATTAGAGTTTCTAATGAAAATGAATCAGTCAAATTATCCAATAAACTAGTCAATGTCAATGTTATTTGACTTTCTTTAATCTACCGGTTTGGTTTGATTAATTTTAGATTAAAGCTAGTTTTAAAAAACTAGTCAATGTCAATGTTATTTGGTTTGTTCTAAATTCAGTTTTAAAATAAAACCATATTTTGAAGGTTCTAATTTATTATTATGCAATATGATATATTCTATTTTATTTCATTTTCACGTTAATTCTCCAAAATTCTTTGAACTTTAATCTCTCAGCCTGAACCTGAGTAATTCTTTTCTATCACTATAAAATTAATATTATGAATTACTATTTAGCATTTATATTTATCTGTAATTTCTCATTATTAATTATGTTTAAATTTTAACCTATTTTCATTAAAAATAAATAATATTTTGTGGTGTTTCTATACCCCTATTTGTAATTGTATATAACATTTATTTGGTGATATTTTTGTATAATCGATGTCGCAACCACTGGTCAACCAGCCAAAATTCTTCTGCAAATGCACCTATTTTTTACTGTTAAAAACTGTAACCATTCGTTTCCGTAAACTCCCGCACTCGCAACTATATATTACGTTTAAACTAGTGAAATTCAATACCATCTTGGGTTTTATTTAATTACAGCCAAACAAATATCAGCTTACTGGTTAATCAAATATGATATGTCTTAATTTTTCATTTTGATCGGTTTGTAGTACTAATAATATGTCAACTTCTTATAACACAAATCGTAGATTACATAGAGTTCAATAGACTAATATTATGAAACAAAACTACGTTGATGACTAATTTCTTGTGGCTAGCTCATTTGATAAGACATTACATTAATTATTACTAACCAATTACATAAACATTATCATACCTTTAAGAAGAAAAAAAGTACATTACTGTTTGTTCCAAGATAACGCTCGCACCAACGGTGTATTAGCCTTTCTTGCAAAGTATATCCCATCGAGTCTAGCAGCCCATATGCGTAGCTGACCACATCGAGGAATAAGTCTTTCTCCTGCTTTGTATACTTCAACGTCAAATGAATACTCATTGCTAGGGCCTTGCCTAAAAATACATGCCCATCTCGTTAGATTTGGTATTTCATCATAGAACTTAATGGTATATGGAGGGCCATTGAAGTTCATTTTTTTCACGCCTAGGTCATCATCTTTGGAACGACAATGGTATTCAAGAACACGACCAGGACCAAGTTCGTTAAGAATTACGACATTGTTTTGTTTGCAAGCTTGATTTAGCACAAAATACGTAATAATAACTAAAATTAAAAGTATGAGATGATTCATTTTCTGGTTCTAAAACCTCGCTAAGAGTAATCACAATATCAAAATGTAGTATTTATAATTCTCTTGTGTGGTAGACATTTTTTCTTCCTTTGATTAGTATATAATTCTTTATATGGCTTTAGCTAAATATAAAGATAAATATGAACCAATTAAACCTTTAAGCTAATTTTGAACGTAAATAAGAACCAATTAAACCTTTTTATGGTGTTTAGTTAAACCTTCTATATATTCAATAAAAAGGGTTATATCAAAGCACATAAGCTGATGCGACAACCAAAAGAATCAAACCATGAATTAAAAAGCATAAATGATAGCCCATAAAATAGACGCATATACCACGCAAGAAACTAACATATTCAAAGTGTTAGGATTATACCACACATCAAACTATCATGTAAGCAAATATTACCACAGATTAACCAATGAAAATTAAAGTATGTAAAGACTACACAATAACCAACTGAATCAAACCAAATTTTCAAAGCATAGACCAAGTTCAAAGTATAGATCATGCAAGAGACTGATTGTCAATTTGTGAATCCACTATCTCTATTCATGTACAAGTCTCACTACCGAGTCTTGTATCAGTTGATAGAAAAAAACAATTTATTGTAAGAAACCATATATTGTACTTACGAGTAAGTTAGAGGGTATAACAGTAAATTTTTTATTAAAATTTAATTTTCTAAATTAATTTTATCTACTCCGTCGTCTTCTATGTGAATCTTTATCAATATATTATGAACCAACATCAGTTGCAACATGAAGATAAGATATGAAATCCAACAACTCTAAAAACTTGATATTAAAATCGCAGTCACTCTAAAATCATAATATCGCAATGACATATATATCGCAGTGCAGTCACTGCGACTTCTTCCCGAACATGGATGTCTCATAATTTAAAATATTAATCCAATATACATGGATATCAAATGGAAAATCCAATTTTATCATAAAACATATACTAGTTAAGAAAAAGATAATGCTTATGCTCATACCAATGATTTGTTCCAAGATAATGCTCGTACCAACGGTGTATTAGCCTTTCTTGCAAAATATATCCCATCGAGTCTAGCTGACCATATGCGTAGCTGACCACATCGAGGAATAAGCCTTGGTCCTGCTTTGTACATTTGAACGTCGAATGAATACTCCATGTGAGCTCCTTGCCTAAGAATACAATTCCATCTTGTTAAGTTTGGGATTTCGTCATGGAACCTAATAGTATATGGAGTGGCTTGAAAGCCCATTGTTTTGATGCCTAGATCATCCTTGTTGGAGTAGCAATGAAATTCGAGAATGCGATTAGGGCCGAGCTCGTTCATAATTACTACTCGGTTTTTTTTGCAAGCTTGATTGAGCACAAAACATGAAAAAGTGAGTAACAATAAAAACATGAGATTACTCATTGTGTTGGATCTAAAACAAGTATTGGCGTAATTACAATGACATCAACATGTAGTACTTGTACTTTTGAGGAAGGTGTTTTTGTTTTTTTCTCTTTAATTACAAAACTAATTTTGAACATAAATAGGAATCAATTAAACCTTTTATGGTGTTTAGTTAAACCTTCTATATATTAATGTTTGTCTTAATAAACAAAAGTTGATTGTGGCCTTAGTGGATGTATACAGTGACTAAGCTAGTCAAAGATAGCTTTGGTACCGTCAAATTATCTATATAAACTAGTCAAAGTCAATATTATATGATTTTCTTTAGTAAGTTTAGATTAGGTTCCTTAATCGGGTTTTGAATTGATTTTGATTTAAGATTTGTTTAATTCAAAATTAATTGCTATTATCTCTTAATTGATTTGGTTTACTTGTTGGGTTTAACCATGGTTCATGTTATCTCTTAAGCTTGGTTGTTGAAATTTTTAGAATGAATAATTTTATGGTATTATTTCTTTCAAGATTTGAATACTATTTTTTTTATGTACTTCTATATTTGCAGATGAGCTCTGGTTTAGTACTTTAAAGTACTCAGTTTTGAATTTTGAAAAAAAAAAGAGAAGCTTTTAAGAATATCATCTCTAATGATATGAAGCCTACTTTGTGCTACACAAAGTAGTTAAATAGACAACATAAAATCATACAAATTCATCTCATATCTTACTATTAGTTTTTGTTAATTACTCAATCTTAATAATGTTTTTAGGTTATCTCATAACCGATTAATCAAATTAACCGATTGGATCGGTTTGGTTTACCCAAAATACACAAGAGATACTACGGATTGACCACAACACATATGTAAAACTCACAAGGATTTGGAGAGGTGGTGATGTGCAGCCTCGGCTCAACGAAAATGAGAGCTTTATGGCAAAAAACAAAAAAAATTGGCCTATTATTGTTAACAATTTTTTTTAGCGTTAATTAAAAAAGGGCATTTTCCTTGCCAGGTCTTTTCATTTTTGGCATTCTCAAAAAACTTTTCCAAAACATGTATCCGATCGTAGCAAAAAGACCATTATGCCCTCTGTTCATCTGATATTCTCTATATCGCTGCTTTCCACTATGAACAAAGTTTTTTTTTTCATGAACAAAGACTTAATGAATTGCAAACTGTATATTGATCTATTTGGGTTATTTAATTCTTCTATTAGGATATAGTTATATCTCACTAGAGACTCCTAATTGACAATGGCTCCGACGTTAATACTGTATTGAGTTCCTTTTTTGAAATGGAGGAATCAGAAAGTGTCTATTTTATTAATATCCCCTTCTTTTTTTTACTAATATACAAAACATTTGTGGTTTTTCATTATAAAAGTGTTATTTTGATATTTGGGCCTTTTTATATAATTGTGTTCAAAACATTTGGGCTTTTGAAGTATAATTCTCAAATTATTATTGATATTTTTTAATTAAAAAAATTGCCTTGGGCATTACATCTTTGTCCACCTCTCTGAGTCAGGACTGGTGATGTGTTGCTTTGCATTGGATAAAAAAAGACAAACAAAGTACATAATTCTTCTTGGATTACTATATTTAGCAAGGTAGCATAGTAGGATAACGGCATCATTATTAGGAGGATCTTAGGGGTATGATTTACCAAAGAGAATTCTAAGATCCCCCTATCTATGATGGTCTTAGAGCAAGATTATTGGGGAGCTTTTAAGTTTTGTTCTTAACATGATTTTCCTCTTAAAAGGGTAAGAGTCTCCATTTTTTCTCTTACTTAAGAGACCATTCTTACCAAAAATCATCTCATTATTCGTTATTGTATATAATTCTTCTGAACATGGATGTCTCGTAATTTAAAATATTAATCCAATATAAATGGATATCAAATGAATTCCAATTTTATTATAAATTTTTTGTAATATATTATAAAACAAAGTATATTGATAATTCTTTTGGCTTAATTCATAAGATGGCAGAAACAATTGACTATGTAAGAAAAAGAAAAGTACATTACTTTTTGTTCCAAGTTAACGCACGTACCAACGGTGTATTAGCCTTTCTCGCAAAATATATCCCATCGAGCCTAGCAGACCATATGCGTAGCTGACCACATCTAGGAATAAGCCTTGGCCCTGCTTTGTACATTTGAATGTCGAATGAATACTCCATGTGAGCTCCTTGCCTAAGAATACAATTCCATCTTGTTAAATTTGGTATTTCGTCATGGAACCTAATAGTATATGGAGTGGCATGAAAGCCCATTGTTTTGATGCCAAGATCATTCTTCTTGGAATAGCAATGAAATTCGAGAATACGATTAGGGCCGAGCTCGTTCATAATTACTACTTGGTTTTGTTTGCAAGCTTGATTGAGCACAAAACATGTAAAAGTGACTAAAAATAAAAAGATGAGATTACTCATTGTTGGATCTAAAACTAGTAATAGTGTAACAATGACACAACATGAAGTAGTACTAAAAAGTATCAAAGAGACAAAAAAAAAAAAATCATCATTTAAAAGTTTTTTATATAATATCAATGCTATAATAATTTCAAGATATAAAATGTACCTTTTGAATTAAAACATTTATTTATTAAAATACTTGACTTAAAAACTCATATTAAGAGGATTCAATGGAATTATTATTGTTGTTATTATATCATGCCGTATGTAACACTTTTTGTTTTTCTTATAATATATCACATTTTACAAGTTTATAATATTTTCTATCCTTATATTCTTGAAGAGCCAATATTTTCATTGTTTAAAAATAAATAACACTAAATAGTTTATAAAAATCAAGCTAGTACTTTAAAACAAAATCCACCTTCTCTATCTCTCTCACTCTCTGAATAATAACATTAAAATAAATTAAAAATTTAATCAGCTAATTAATGCAATTTGTAAACAATCTAAATTCAACTATTTTTTTAAAAAAAATTCTAAGAAAAATGAGAAAAGAAAAACGGAAAATGAATGTTTTGTTAATATATTAAAAAATTGGCCAAACGGTGTATTTCAAAAAACATATGGATTAATTTAGTTAACGCCTTGGTTAAAAAAAATTGCTAGGCGCTAGTCGGGCGGTCGAGGTGTAATTTGTTTATGAATTTGTTTGTATTTGACAGGTATAATTTGTTTGTATGTTATTGCGTAATTGAATAAACTTTTTTTTAAACAAATATCTTTAAAAAAATTTAGTAGAGTATTATTTAATATTTCACCTAAAATAAATAAATCTAAATACTCTAAAGTTTCAGTATTTATAATACTTTCAATTTTTTTTTAAATTAAATATTACAATATTTTGAAACTTTTTGAAAGTTCTAATTTGCTCAAATAAAGAACCTAATTAAACCAAATAAAATTTTTAAATTTTGGACAGTTGAGAAATCAAACTTCTGGTTTATTCGATGTGGGACGTTTTACATAACCTTTTTGTTTTATCGATTGAGATTTATATGTCCGTTTTAAATAATTCAAATTACAACATATGCGGAAAATATTTTCTATTTTTATTTATTCATCTTTTTAATGTAATAAAATAAATAAAATATAAACATGATCATAAGAACTAGATTTTAACCCGCGGTACACCGCGGGACGACATTTCTAATGTATTATTTTTATTAATTTTGTTTCGTATATAAGAGTGTACAACTATATTTTTATTGTTAATTCTATGATTTAATCCGTAGAATATTATATGATAATTTATTTTTTATATAATCGTAATTTGATCAAATTAATTAAATAAGTATAATATTTAAAATAATGAAATGATATTGACATAATATTCGTTTACATAGTATAATTTCATATTAAAATATTTTGTGAGTTATACTATAGTAGACAACCCATAAAAAAAATATAATCATAATTATGTAAATTATAAACCGTTCCATCACATGACCCGTGCTACACAATTATCAATAATACTTTAGTACATCCATTTTTGTATCGTTTGAGTAATATACATCCGTTTCTAAAAATTCAAATTGCAACATATGCAAAAAAAAATATATATTTTTATTATACATATGTTTATGTAATAATATAAATTTAAAAACAAATAAGATCATATAAAGATGTTGGAGAAATATTTGATTTATTAGGGAGAGATTTTAGGAAATTTGTTAAATGTAATAAATATTGATTTCTAATTTTGCAATTTTATTATGATTTAATTACAAAATTTGTCTAAAACTTTTCTATTTAATCAAATGGCAAAGGGTTAATTATGAAAATATCACAAAATAAAAGGGTAGAACACAAAATGTACTTCAAAAATGTTAATATAGATGTGAAAAGAGAGTAATAATTATTTTTAATATATTACATTAAATTAGGTAGAGATATTTTAGGAAAATCAAAACTAAATATGGAAATGATATAATCGGTTGGAGAAATATCCGATTTATTATCCATACCCAAAAATCCAAAAATGATATATCTGATTAAGTGAATTTTATTTCAATTGAAAACTTTAGTGTAAATTTGATGGGTACTTCAGCTTTAATAATATAGATATTAAATATATGGTATAAAATTATTAATAATATGTACAGTTCGGTACATGTTAATAAAAAAACACAATATAATATACAAAACTATAATATTGGCTTTAAAATTATTCTAAATAAATGAAAACATATTTTTATAGCCAAATTTATGATTTTCCTTATAACTTTGAATATAAATTATTATTAAACATCACAAATTTTCAATTTAATAATCGACAAAAAAGGTTAGTCAGGGATTAGTTATCAATCAAAATGGATAAGTAGATTCTAACGATTATTCGAGGAGTAATCGGAGCTTTGCGAAGATATTTCAAACTGACTGCTGTCAAAATGGATTATTATAATTATTTTACTACTCTATTAGATCATTTTAAATAATAATCACCTATATAAAAGTCCTAAATATATACTTTTTTTGTATAATTTAACCAGCAACTATTCCCATTGGCCATTGCAATACCCCCATGAGGCCATGACACACCTAGCTCATTGCATATGCAAGCATATAAAAAGAAGAACTTCCTTCCTCGTAGCCGCCAAACCCCAAAATTGACAAATAAAATTTTTTTTTGCTTTTAACATAAAATTGAATTCCAACATTAATCAAATCCGTCACACGATTACGGTCCAAAAAAGGCGAAGGAAAATTCAAAACACACGTTTGGTATTATTAAAGAATTAAAATCTTTCTTTTGTTACGTCCAAGACTTGCTTTTTTCTTACTTTCATTTTCTCTTCATACTACTATTAAACCAATACCTAACAAAGTAACAACTTATATATATATACACACATTAACCAAAACAAAACTTGAAGATACTACTCTCTTCTTGAAAGCTTCAAGAACGTAACTAAAACATGTCCGATCACCAAAAAATCCATCCGGTAAGCGATCTTGAAGCTCCACCACATCCAACGGTTCCTCTTGTTCCACGTAACTCTTCAAGATCGGAACATGGTGATCCTACCAAGAAGCAGCCAGCACCGTTGGATCCTCAGAGGAAGAAGAAGAGATCAAGAAGCTGTTGGTGTAGATGCTTGTGCTACACGTTACTAATCCTATTGCTTCTCATTGTCATCGTAGGAGCGATCGTTGGTATACTCTACTTAGTCTTTAAACCGAAGTTACCGGATTACAATATTGACCGGTTACAACTCACCCGGTTTCAACTAAACCAAGACTTGAGCTTATCAACAGCCTTTAACGTTACCATCACAGCCAAAAACCCAAATGAGAAAATTGGTATTTACTATGAAAACGGAAGCAAAATCAGCGTTTTGTACATGCAAACCAAGCTCAGTAATGGTACGTTAATAAAAACCGGTTTACTAGCAATTCTAGATTTGTTTGGTTTAAATTGGTTTAATTAATTAACCGGTTTTTGTAATTTTTCTCTATAGGGTCATTGCCAAAATTCTACCAAGGGCATGAGAATACGACTGTTATAAACGTTGAAATGACTGGCTTTAACCAAAATGCGACAAGTTTAATGAGTATATTGCAAGATCAACAACGGTTAACCGGAAACGTACCGTTGCGGATTAGAGTTACCCAACCGGTTCGGATCAAACTCGGGAAATTAAAGTTGATGGAAGTGAGAGTCTTGGTTAGGTGTGGTGTATCGGTTAATAGCTTGGCTGCTAATAGTGTCATTAGGGTTCAAAGTAGTAACTGCAAATATAGGGTTAGACTATAATTTCATTTCTTATTCATAATTATTTTAAATATTTATTCATTACAATTTGGAGGGGTTGAGGTGTTTGTAGTTCCCCCCATATATACAACGGTCTTCTTCTTATTTTCTTTAAGAATAAACAACTTTGTTTCACAATTGTAAATGGTTAATAAAGAAACATTTTACTTGAAATTTTGCATATTTCTTGATTTATAATTTATAATGTGAAACTTTCTTTTGTTTCGCAATCCAACGGTGCGGATTATACCCGAACATATTAGTCCAAACTGAACCGCACCAAAATTATCGGTTTACAATTCAAAATAGGTTTAGCAATTGGTTCAATTTGAAGGGATTTGAATTATGTTGGTATATTGTTTGATTTTCAGACTGATCGGTTACTATACTGAAATTAAATCGATTTAAACCAAAATATATTATCCTGAACTGAATCAATCGATTTTATATAATTTAACCGGTTTACCCGAGTTGAGCCGGTTGAACCCAATTTTAATTGAGAAAACCCAAAAAAATTGGTTCAATTCAGAAGAATTTCACTAACCAAAATAAACTGAGAACCGAAGCAATTATTAATTTAGTTCATTTTGGTGGCAATTTATAATAACCGAATAAACTGAAAACCCAAAAACCGATCCAATTTGGTTTCGGTTTATCGAACTGACAGGGCTATTCTCATTATTGGGTTACAAGTTTTTTTTTTTTTTTTTTTTTTTTTTTTTTTTAAGAAAAATACCTTTGTGTATTATTTTAGTTTTTTTTAGAAGTTAGAAACAACCTTTGTGCCTATTTTAGTTTTGCTAAGCTGTATTACCTCTTTTGGATGTTTTAGTCTCATAAACAAATTTTGAAATTAAAAAATTGATTTCAAATGTAATATATTCTCTGTTTTCGTTTTCTAGAATGAGGAAGAAATTAAATTTCTTTTATGATAAAAAAAAAAAAAATTTATCTCTTTGTCATACCTTTTTTCTTAAAGAGACTCAAAGATCAAAAGTCTTACTCATTGACCCAAAAAAAAAGACAGAAATATTGTTGAACTGCCTAGCTAATACCTATATATCGAGAAGCATTTTACTTTTCAATCACTTGCAATACATTTCTCGAACGATAACTATTTTTTCCATTTCAACCAAAAGATGTAAACAAGAAAAAGTGTCAAGACAAAGAGGCTTTGACATCTCTTATCTTCTGGAGACAAAGCTGAGCCCTCTCAAGAACCATTTCAACTCTACTTTTTCTCTTCTTGACTAATCTCTGACCCATCATATTGTTATTATTGTTCTTGTGGATCTTTCCCATTGTTGACGACGATGCTTGGTCTCCACAATTCTCCATCACACACTTTCTCTTCTTATGTTTTTGTTTATACTTACAGTTTGATGACTCTGTCCAATGCATCAAACAACAATTTAATGACAAATTTTTATATATTTTTAGCTTATGCTATATGTATACCAGATATAACTGAAATTTAGCCAAATAAATCTTCCCTATTATTATTTTTTTGGTAAGTTGAATCTTCTCTATAATAGGCAAGTCGAAAGATATCGTTCTCAATTTTTTTTGGTCCCAATTCTACTTAATTTACTATAAATAGCGGAAGAATCATATTTGGGTTTTTGAAGCTTTAGGAAATATTAGCATACAAAATTTGAAAAACAAAATGTGGTTTAACAACAGTAATGACGACCGAACAAAGAATTCAACAAATGTGGTTTATAGGACGGACAAAAAGATTGTGTTTGATGTCGACCGGACAAGTAATATACAACGATCCAAACAAGTGTATTAATATTATTATGAATCATGTTTCAGAACAAATTATTAGAACATATTTCAATTAACAAGGACAAGCTACAAAGTAAAGATTTATCATCCTTCAAAACAACACTAATAAAGCAAGTATGTATGTAAAGATTTATTCTAGTAGTACCACTAGTATAGTAATAAGGCAAATATAATTCTAAGACAAGATAGATAAAAATGAGAGTACCTTGAGTGAGGACAACGGAGGAGGAGGTGGAGGGGATAAGCGGCGGCGCGTGATGTTCACGGAGGTTAGAAATGAAGGATTCAAGATCGGATTTGAGGTAGGAGAAGCGGTTGGGGTATTGAGAGTGAAGAATCTCGAGTTCCTCCTTAGCTGTTTCCATTAGTTGCTTCTCCCACGACGAACTCATCATCTTCTCCGACAAAACAAGTAACGCAAATCTTTCTTTCTTTCTTCTCACTGCCCGAGAAAGAAGAAAAGGGAAAGAAACCATTGAGAGTAAATTAGTGTAGTTGGAGGGTATTGTCGTCTTTTTGTGTTGCACGTACGGATGTGACAGTTCGCTTAAGACACGGAAAGGGATTTGTGTTTCTATGCTTTTCTTGTCTTGCCACACTTTTGGTTTCATTGGAACACGAGAGAGCAAGGAAAAGGCGAGGCCGTTTGTGTATCCAATCCGTTTGGGTTCGGTTCGAATATATCAGAGATTTAGAGATATAGAACTGGTTTGAATTTGGTTTGGATTTTTGGATTTTTTTGGTTTAGAGATATAAATTCGGATTTTTTTGATTCAGATTTGGTTTTCAGAGTTCGGATTCAAATTATATGAAATTCTTAAAACTCTAAATTTGAATATCTAAATATAAATATTATTAATAAAATATTACAATTAATTTATTTTACGTGTTTCTCAGGTATCTGTTCGAATTTGGTTTCGGTTCGGATTTAGAGATAGGCATCGAATGATAACTGCGTTTTTCACTGCGGAAAAGTGCAGCGCGGTTTAAATAGTAACGAAAATACATAGATATATATGTATGCTAGATTTCGGATTTGATATCAAATCGAGTTTTCGAATCGGATTTATATCGGTTTTTCGGCATAGTAAAGTAATGATAGGCAAGACGACAAAAAGAAAAAAGGTGGCCTGTTTGGTTTATTTGCATTTTATTAACCGATCTTTTATCTAAACCAACTTTTAATACTTAATTACTCAAGATTCACACAAGTATACGGTCAAAAACCCAAAAAGCATACACAGCTGCAATTTTTAAGGGCCTAGCTACGGAAGCAACTTTGGCTCATTTGAAGAGGACTGACCAAACTTTGCAGAGTGTGCGGGTAATGCGTGAGATAGGTTGGAAAGCACCAAGTCAGGGTTGGTATAAGATGAGTACAGACGGAGCTTCGAGAGGGAATCATGGTATGGCTGCGGTAGGCGATGTTTTGAGGAATGATATTGGAGAATGGCAGAGTGGATTTGCCGTGAATATTGGGAGGTGTTCTGCTCAGTTGGCAGAGCTTTGGGGTGTCTATTATGGCTTGGTTACGGCGTGGGAGAAACAAGTCACACGGTTAGAGTTGGAAGTGGATTCAGAGGTGGTGGTTGGATTTTTACAACAAGGGATTGGGATTCTCATCCGTTGTCTTTCCTGGTACGTTTGTGCCATGGCTTTTTCACAAGGGACTGGATAGTCCGGGTTACTCATGTGTATAGGGAAGCAAATCGTCTAGCAGATGGTTTAGCCAACTATGCGTTTTCTTTTCCGATTGGTTTTCTTTCTTTTGAGTTTTGTTCGGATGCTCTTGCTCCGGTGTTATTAGAAGACATGAGTGGTTTCACGATTCCACGGAATGTACGATTGTAATTTTCTTTTATGTTTGAATAAATTGTAGGAGACTCTTGTCTCCTGCCTCCTACCAAAAAAAACTACAATTTTTATTATTTAAATTTCATTCTCCTTTTTATTTTGCAACTTACGCCATTATATGATTATGCATAGTTGCCAATCATAGTTGAACTTTTTGGAGGTTAGTGTAAACCTATAAACTAACATGTGCCTTTGCTACTGAGTATTGATGCAAGGCCTCTTGTTGTAACCTTTATTATGAATATAAATCCAGATGACGAAAAAAAGGGACATCATCCGTAACTTAGAAAAGAAACTAATCTTATTGGAGTAAAGAAAAAATTTCTATAAATAATTTTCAAAATTCAGACTTGTGAAAAGCCGCTTATCAAATCCCTAAATGTTTATGATGATACAACATTGTGGTTTACAAATATGAATGAATTTGAAGTTGTACAACATGCGATATGCATTGGCCTTGTGTGGCTCAGACCGCAGAACAAGAAGCCAACTCGGTTACTGGATTTTGTTCAATTACCAGATCGCTGGAAATCGCAGATGCTATTCTGTGTCGTTTCAAAATCAAAGAAGTGGCAATTTTCGCCGATTCGTAGTTCAAGATGATTACCCTCTCATCATCGTCTAAGTCCAACCTCAGTTCCTCGGTGTTGCAGTTCTCTATGAGCTGACATAGATGTCTGAGATTATCCACTTCCACTCCGTTCACTTTCTTCACCTGTTTTCAACACATAAACAGTTTTCTTGCTGTTATTAGAATCATATGGTGTTTCGTTAAGTTGATTTAGTATTGCTGACAAAAGAGTTAGGAGTAATTTGCAGTAATTACAATGAGATTTAAGATTAGCTTTTACTTACTTGTAGCTCTGCGAGACGCTCATATCCTGTGTTGATGTCATCCATTAACACCTATCAAACAGAGATTAAATTATCAGTGTGATGCCTAAATGGCGAGAAATCATTGTTTTTATAGTTGCAGGAAATACAAAATCTCTAACGCAAGCTTCATTGTTTATATCATTGCAGTACAAGTGATTTTCAAACTTTTGAACAACTTGAATTCAGAAAATAGTATGAAGTTTGTAGTTGAAAATCTTTTGAACAAAAGGAAATGAAAATCCTTCTAGTCTTCAGGGAAATTTGTCAGGACACATAATATTGTATTCGGTTCTGGTACTTGGCTTAAAACACTAATTAAAGAAAAGAACTAGGGAAAAGAAGGTACAAACCTGAGAGACAATGACAAGTTGTTGACCAGCTTTTTTGGGCAAATCTTTCAATGCACGCATGCATAAACTGCGGGGAGAAGTGTTATACCAATCTTCTCCATATTCATGAAGGTATGGTTGAGTAAGAGGTACAAATACGAATCCCGCAAAAATGTAATAACTGGGAAGCTGATCAAACTGATGCACTGGAACCAGTGGTTGCAGCTGCATACAACACAAAAATTTTATGCTTAGAAGACCAGATGACTGTCCATTATATAGATGTAATATGAACCGTGATTTAGTTAATAATAGTAATATCTTTAATGATCAGACCAAATGACTTACAGGTTTTAGTGTGATACTGAACTCATGTTCTTTTCCCTCCCTCAAGACTTTAACCAAGGCCGTTTCATCTGGTTTCTTCATAGAAACCAGATAATCAAAAGTGATTCGCTCCCTGTTACGGAAAGGAACTGCAATACATGAAAAATACACTTCTTCAGCAAAATAGGCAAACGATTCAGAACCGAGGTTCATGGGAATAAAAGAACATATACCTGTTCCATCATTTGCTATAGAAACATTATCAAACGAGAGAATAACATCATCCTTCTTCAGAATTCTGTGAGCATCGGATAGAGGGTTTATTTTGCTTATAAGAACCCCTGTCATTTCAGGACTCATCTGAAAACCACGACGAAGTTGAGCATTCTCCATAGGCTGACATGATACACCCATTGCGCAGAAACCAATGTATTTACCACATTCTTCAACACCAGTTATGAAATGCTTAATTACTGGTGTTGGAATGATATACCTGCAATTTGAAACAACAAAACCAAAAATTAGTTTCAAAGCTTGGCTTGTCATCACAAGTATACCATACTGCGATTACTATGCATATTGGAAACCAAGATCATAGTCTCAAATTTGGGAGATATCTCAACTCTCAAGACAGCAGTGAAGTCAGATATCTTTCCTAGAGCGACAAATAAACTTGCGTTACAAAAGTCTTAAGTATCGAGATAGCTATATTCTTTTAAACCAAAAACTTTGTTTCAATCCTTTTGTTAAGGCAAATATAGCTAGATAGCTAGAAAGTTATCAAAAATTTATACTTCCTACTCACCCTATATTCTCAGCACCTGAAAGATTCTGAAACGCAACACCAGCTACTTTGTTTCCCATAATAGCCGGACCACCACTATTTCCTGGATTAATCGCCGCATCTATTTGTATAGCCATTAGTTGAGTAGCACCATGAACGTATTGCGTTGGTTCAACTCGAGACACAACACCCGTTGTAACAGAGATATTATCACCACCTGCACTCAACACAAAAGCCAAAAACCATGACTTAACATTTTCCAAATCCTAACTACATAAATGGTTCCTTAAGCCAAGAACTAATTTTACCTTGAGGATAGCCAACAACCGCAACAGCTTCCTGTAAAAACGGTATATCACCGAGCTCTAACGAATTCATACCTTCCCAAAACACTTCACTATCAACAACCAATATAGCTAAATCACACTCATGACCAACTGCTTGAACTTCAGCTCTATGTTTTATAGACGAACCATGTTTTCTAACTAGTACAAAGGAGTGATCAGCCACTACATGAGCATTTGTTATAATCCTTCTTCCAGAAATCACAAATCCTACATCAATTACCAAACAATGGAGTCTGAATTTGAGAAATTACAGACTGATTTTGGAAAATTAAAAGAGATTTGAGTGGTGTGGTGATACCAGAGCCCATTGATTCTCTTTGAGACTTGTTCTGCCATGGAAGGAAGTAACTAGGACTTGTAGAAACAGTGAAGATCTTCACTACTGAATCTAACGCCAAATCAACCGCATCCGCCGCCGGCGAGTTTGATTGTGATTTTCCGGCATGACTCCGCCGTGAAATATTTCTTTTGTTAGGCCGTTTTGAAAACACCGGTGCTGATGCAGTCGTGTATTGATGATTCTCATTTTGAGGATTCACGCTGATAGAGTGACAGAAGCGAGAGATATGTGTGGGGAAAGGAGTCTCTGTTGTTGTTAATCTGTAGCCATTGAAACGTTGTGAGAAGGGAGGAGAAGGGCGGTAACCGGAGACTGAAGAAGTGGAGATACGGCGGAGAAGCTCGACGGTGCGAAATGACCGGAGCAGCATATTTTGTTTTTTCCGATTACTGCTTATTTGGGTTTTTCCAAATGAGGTTTTAAGCGGCTAGGTTAATCGGAGTTTGTTAACCGATTCGTACCGACCGGTTTACTCTATGAATAATCAATTTTAGAGTAAAATTGGTGTTTGGACAGTATTATATGTCTTGGTGAAAATTTAAACACATGGGGAGACTTGTTAAAAAAATAAGGATTTGTCAATGTGTACATATTCTACGCCTTTCGTACTCCCTATCTCGTGTTCGTATTTTTTGTCTTGTGTTATTTTTAAGGAGTCTCCCCATGTGTACGTCTTTCGTACTCCCTATCTCGTGTTCGTATTTTTCGTCTTGTGTTCATATTCCTGTTTGTACCCACCGTATATAGGATTGACACCGATTCGAGACTAAAATCCTAAATTATTCATCAGCTCAAGTAAAATTTTAAAAGATAGATGTTAGTGTTTGCATTAACTTAGCAAAATGACGTTAATATTTGCAACGGTTATAATTATGATCATATTAAGTATTGATATTAGTTATAGATAATTGATGATAATATTTACAAAGTGATGTAATTATTTGTTAGTATCAGTTGTTATTGATTTATTTATTTTTTGATCATTTTTGAATGATGTAAATTCATATATTTGTATCAATATTGTGAAGTGATGTAAATGGATCAAGATTTGCATCAATTCTAATGAACCATTGTTAACGAAAATTAATAATAGCATTGATTATTATAGCTTTTTTGTCAACAAAAAACTATAAGATTGACTCAAATGAGCCAGTTAGGAGGAAAATTGTTTACATACTTAACGTAATACGGAACGGTACGAACTTTGCGTATCAAATAATCCGTTTTTACATTTGCATTTCTTGAAATAAAAGATACAAAGAAGATAGAAATTTTTTCTATCAGATTTGATATCATCTAGGTAAACAAAGAAAGTCGGCCATTCGAAAGGCGAAAACACCAACAGCTCTATCTGAACAATGCGTAAGAAAAACACGGTCTCTGCAGTTGTGTCCAATATTGATTATTATAGCTGTAATGTTAAATTATAGATTTTGTATTGATTATAAATATAAGTAATTGAAATTTGGAACATATATTTTTTGACGTAAATTAGGTGATGCAACTACCCATTTTTCTAATGATGGTACGAAACGAAAATAAAAGAGAAGTACTAGAAACAAGGGATAATAAACAAAGAAATGATAATAATTGTTTTATAAAAATAAATGTTTTATGCATGATAAACACACGTGTATACTTGAAAAGAGTATATAACTTTGAAGATCCAAATTTAGAAATGCTTATTTGTGGCTGAGAAGTTCAAGACATAATACCAATGATAATACATAAATCACAGTTATATCAAAATATCCATGTTCTTTCATGATTTTAACAAGTTATTGAAGCAAATTTTAACATTTACTTTGAAGATGTGAGATTATTTTAAGCCTAAGATGTTTATTTAAAGTTTTTTTTTTTATCATATGTATATTTTACGTATAATCATCATAAAATATCAAATAAACAACTTATGTCAAAATTAATGCATACATTTAATGTTAGGGTTTGTTAAGTTTGTAGCAGTAGAAGACCGAATAATTAAAAGCTGAGAACCAATAAGTTGAAAACTAGATGTGCAAAAATATGTGATTTGATCTGACATAAATAGCGGGAAAACGGGGAAAATCAACCCAAACTATTTCCCGAAGGTATTTTCATACCCAAACTCGCGTACTCTGAATTTTACAACCCAAACCAGCTTTCAATTCAAATAACTAACCTGAACTATATCAAATTTTGTCGATTTCAACCTCGACGTTAACAGTATCCCTGCCCATCTTGAAGATTTGGACAATTAAGCTTAAGCTTAAGCTTAATTTCTCTTGGTTTCTCTTGGTAACCAAACACTTGTTTTAAGTCCTAGTAATGGCTAATTTTACAAAGTAAAAGTTATCGTAGGTTGATAATTTTTACAACTAATAAGTTTTACTGTCGATTAGCTTCCGGTTTAATAATTCTTATGTTATACTGGTAACTATTAGAGTGAGAAGAAATCCGGTAAGTGTTATGTTATACCAATAACTAGTATAATAATAACATAGATTTATTCTGTGAAAAACTTAGATTTTATTCTATTAAATCATGTACTATATATATTACAAAATCTAAACTCTAACAACTATTTTGTCAACCCAAACCGAAATAAAATTTTGTTCAATTACAGAATATAAACCCTAACCACTATTTTATCAACTCAAACCAAAATATAAGTTCGTCTAATTACAAAATCTAAACCCTAACCACTATTTTGTCAACCCAAACCGAAATATAAGTTCGTCTAATTACAAAATCTAAACCCTAACCACTATGTTGTCAACCCAAACCGAAATTTTTTTTTTTAATTACAAAATCTAAACCCTAACCACTATGTTGTCAACCTAAACAAAAATATAATTTCGTTTCATTACAAAATCTAAACTCTAACCACTAGTTTGTCAACCCAAACCAAAATATAATTTTGTTTAATTACAAAATCTAAACCCTAACCACTATTTTATAAATCCAAACCGAAATACAATTTTTTTATTTATAAAACCTTAACCACTCTTTTATAAACCCAGACCGAAATATATTTCCACGAATTCAATAACACTGTTCATCAGTGATTAATAGCATTCGAAAACTTTTTTAATCATGATATATAATCTGTTATCGCGGTAATTTACATATTATCCGTTATAGTAGTATTTATTGCTGCAAAAATGAAAATTAATATTTTATATAATCCACTAATAGAAATAGATACAAATATGTTAATATATAAGTTAGTTATATAATAAATAATTTAACAAGATAATTATGAGTTGATCAAATAACGTATAATATATAGCGGTAACATATGATTAACTATGAATAATTTAACCAGATAGCTATGAATTTATCAAATAACTTATAATGTATAGCAATAACATACGATAGAAGATCTTTCCCAAAATCTATAACCCTAATCAGCATTCGATTACTTATTTTCAAGCATGTTAATAATCTGTTATCGCGATAATTTACATATTATCTTTTAAATTAATACTAACACTATTCAGCCATGATTGATAGAATTCAGTAACACTGTTCATCCGTGATTTATAGCATTCGATAAATTATTTTTAGACACATTAAAAAATCTGTTATCGCGGTAATTTACATATTATCTGTACTATATATGGATCCAATATATTTTTCAATCTGTTAATTTATGTATTATATTTTAAGATATAGATAACCATAACAATAACGAGTTATCAATATGTTTAACGTATAAGTTATATATTGTACCTTGTAAAGATGGATAACTATATAAATAACGAGTTATCAATTTAAATTATACGGTACTCCTTATAAATATGGATAATTATGTTGATACATGTTAACTAAAATCATTCTTTGGCGTATTTTGTTTACAATTTATGATTTGGTTTTTCACAAAAAAGAGAGAATCGATTTGTGAAGCTTGAAGCATAGATACATGAAGATCAAAGGGTACATGAACATCATAATATAAAGACAAGAGAGAGTGTTACATTCGTGGAAAACCCGAAGGCCCAAAAACCAAATCACTGAATGTGATCGTAATCAAAGACCTCAACATCAATCACAGACCAAGAGTACTGCACAATCGACCTTCTAATCGAATTAATCCACTCTTCTTTCTCATTGTCGTTATCAGCGATGAAGAACATGGTTTAGCTACCACCAGATAGCTCAAATGCAAAACGCTTGTTCACAACATAGATCACCAACAGAGATCACACAGCGCAGCGTAGATCCACGAATCCCAGCAGCAGCTTGAGAGATCCCGTTCTTCGATTCGTATGGGGAAGCTTTAAAGATCGATGTAACGGATTTGCAGGCTTCGAACGTTGGACGAACGACGCGGAGGCTTGTCAAGCGTTTCTGGGAGAAGGACAAGGAATGAATGGAAAGAAAAAGGTGAATCTTTGGAGCAGAGATTGTGAATGTCTTTGAACGAAGCGGTGGTAGGAGAGGATGTGTCGTGAATCATAACCGACGATCTACGCTATGGCCGCCACATTTACGGTGGTAAAACGGCGGAGAAGTTGAAGATTTAAGATTATGATTCGTTTGGGATTTACATAGAAAAATGGAGTTTTTGGGAGAGTGAATGAGATAGAGAGAGAGCTTGTTAAAAAAATAGTTGATTTTTTATTTTTAAATACTTGATAAAATCTGCAATATAGGTCTCGTCCAAAATTTTTTACCCAAATAAAAATCTTATTCTTTTAGGTAAGCAATAGGGTTAAAGTGGTCCAACAAATTGAGAGTGGAATAAGAAAAGAGTGATGACATTTACTTAATAAACTGGTCAACTGATACTATGGCTTACAATTTCCCTTAATGTTAAAATTAAGACTATCAAAGATTATAGAAGACGTGGTAGTGGACTTAAACGACCGTATGCTAAACATGTTCATACATGCCTAGATTGCAAATAAATTGTAAAAATTATATGATAAGAAGACATGATATAAACGGTAGGAGTTAAACGATTATGTGAAAAGATCTTAAATCAATATAAATTTCTCTAACATATATATTTTAAAATTCTATATGTTTATTAATGAATTAAAATAACATTGATTCATTCTTTAAAAAAAATATAGCAAGCACATCAATGATCATTTGATAAATTTTATTAGTTCTGTTGCAAAAAAACAAAATATGTTTTAAGTTACAAGAGACACCATCTTGTTTTATTTCAAGCATTGTCTAAATAAAAGTACTCTTAATTACTATTAGTATCAATCAAAAAATTCAGTTGAATATATACTATACTCATTTTACCAATATATTAATGTAGAAAAATTGATTAGTGAAATCATTAATCAAATCATCACATTCCTCCGTCGTTGAGCGTTCGGATGTTCTTTTTTGGAGATTCTCATTTATCAGAAGAAAAGTTTGGGAAAAACATCGTAAGCAAGTTTTTGAAGATGGAGTCAATCTTAATAGGTCACAGTAATCTCTTTCCTCATATTTAGAAAGGGTTATCTGATTGTCCCAAGATGCTTGGTTAAGGAGTCTGATACAAGGTGGGGGATCAAATAACTCATGAACCATCTTTTTCTCAGTTCTCATAACGGTTTTGTACATGAAAGATTTTAATTTAGATTAGAGTTTAAGGTTTTAGGACGGACCCTGCTAATAGTAGTCTAAATTTACCAAATAAACGTTATATATAATTACAAACATCCTCAATATGAAAACTATAGAAAGCCAAAAATGATTAATATGAAAAACGGGAAAACCCCCGAAAAAAATACTTGATTTATTATATTTCTGGACTTTTAAACCTAAACTTTTTTTTTTGGAAGAGAAATACATATACTAATTAACATTTCTGATTTAAATCTCAAAAAATAAATTGCTGTTATTTTCATACCTACGCGCTCAAAACAAAAATAAAATTCTAATTTGACCCTTACCATCTGAATTAATTATTAATGTTTAAATGATGTGCTAGTAACTTTTAATTTTATTTTATCAAAAATATATTTTAACTCAAAAAGTATTCTTTTTATATTTTTCTTTACTGTAATTATTTTATTTATCAATACAAAGTAAAAAAAAAAGGAAATCTAATGAATTTATAAAATTTTAAAGAAAATATAAATAGAAAGAAATATTTTAGTTTTTCTTACAAATGAATGTGTATTCATTACATATTTCTAGGTTATTTCAATCAATTTTATTTTACAAATTTTATCTTCTCCAATAACACTTGAGTAATCTTTTTATTTTTAGATTTTTTGTAATATTTATGTATTTTTATTTGAAAAATAATAATAATAAATAAAATATCAATTAAAAGTTATGTTAGTCTTATAAAATACTAGTTTAGTACCCGTCCGATGGACGGGTTATCTTTATTTAAAATTAAATTAAAATTAAAATTTAGTATAACTTATAAAAAATAATTTCCAAATCTTTTTTTTGAAAAAATAAGAGAAATTATTTTCATTTGGAAAAAGATTTTAATTGGTTTGAGAATCTTAATTTAACAATTATCCTCTAAAACATGATTATACCATTTTGTAAAAATTGTTATTTCTTAACTTTCAATTTTTCAAAAAATCATTCTCAAACTATGAAAATTAATTAATTATTATTTAATATGATGGTAAATTTCTTTTAAATTAACATCAATCTAAAATATGATGTTAAATATAAATATAGTCATTTGTAGATAAGTTCATATAAACAACGCAAATAAACATAAAGATTCTAAAATAAATTATAGCATTGTTGAAGAAAACATTAAAAAATCTTGGGGAAATTTCAAAAATACCCCTTTTCATATACCTCTTTTTAAAAATACCCCTTTTCAAACTTTATCAAAAAACCCACTAAAAATATTGAAATTTATCCAAATATGTGTGTAAGCTTATCTATATATATAAAGTTAGCTTTTTCTCTCTTCTCATGATGCCACCTAAGCATCTACCTAAGCCACATTTTTTTTAAAACATTAAAATAAATTTAAAACATTCATTTATGTTGCTTATTTAATTAATAGAAAGTTAATATAAATAAAAATAAATTATCTAAAAAAAATGAAATGTTAAAATAAGAAAAACAATACTTTAATTTTTTTATTAGTGGTAATAATATAATTCAACTTTTATTTTAAATTAATCATAATTTAATATTTTAAATATGTTACTGAGTTTTAGAATGGAAGTAAAATTTAAATTTATGGTAGACTAAAACAACATTTATGTAATTGTATATATAAAATTATAAAGAGGAAAAATAAAATGAAAGTGAAATATTAGTTTATAACATGATCAAAAAGAAAAAAATATATATTTCATAAATTGAATCAAATGCTTTTAATCCAAATTTGAGTATTGAAAGATAATAATTAAAGAAAAATTTATTACAATATTTTTTTGAAAGTCAATTAAAAATGTAATAATATATCACAAAATGAATAAAAATGAACAAAACAATATTATAAACCTCCCGCGCAGAGCGCGGGTCAACTGCTAAAATGAAAGTGAAATATTAGTTTATAACATGATCAAAAAGAAAAAAAATGATATTTCATAAATTGAATCAAATGCTTTTAATCCAAATTTGAGTATTGAAAGATAATAATTAAAGAGAAAATAATTATAATATTTTTTGAAAATCAATTAAAAAATAATAAAATATCACAATATGAATAAAAAATCAACGAAACAAAATTATAAACCTCCCGCGCGGAGCGCGGGTCAACTGCTAGTAAATATATACAAAAATTACCTTTATACTAGGCTCGGATCCGCGCTACAACGCGGGGGAAATAATTACATATATATAACTTTTAACGGATTAGAATATGTTACATTTTAATTTTATTGCAATGCAGTCGATTACGGTGAATCATATATTTGTGTAATAAGTTTAAATAAAATAATAAACAAAAAAACGAGTAAATAATAATACATTGAGCTATGATACAATTAAAAAACAATGAAAATTTAACAGCACAAAATAATATTTATCGAAAAATTATTCAATTGACCATTTTTGTAATAGAAATAGCAATATACATAAAAATTACATACTTACAATATATTTTATGAAGGATCAACCCGTAACAGAATTCATTATGTAAAAAACGTTATTCATAACTCACTTTATAATTGTGATTTTAACAAACTACCCGTGAACTATCTAAAATTTACATAGTTTGATATATAATATATTTTATCAGTAATAATTATGTCTCCAAATTAATTTTTAAAAAATTTAAAATTCTATTATTTATATATTTGACCTTTTAATTATAATATTTTGAAACTTTTAAATATGCTCATATAACAATGGTTTTAATATTGGTCATACTGATTTTAAATCATTGTCCAAAATATTTAACCGAGTGTAGTTGAGTATTATTGTCCGTTTTGAAAAATTCAAATTGCAACATATGCAAAAAAATGAAATTTTGATTAAATATTTTTATTATATAGTATAGTATCATAAATTAAAAATAATATCAAATAAATTTTAAAGAAGAATGAATTTTTTATTAATATATTATATTAAAGTAGTTAGAGAAATATTAGGAATCATATAATTAGTTAAGGAAATAATATAATCTTAAGATTAGATATGGAAAGTACCCGATGTAAGTATCCATATCCATTTTAATATCCAATTTTGAAGTATCCAATTGTTAAAATCGGGTTAATTTTTTAATTTTGACCTGACCCGTATTCTATTTTGTACTTCTCTTTTACTAATATTAGAGATGTGTATAAAACTTTATATACCTTTCATAAATAGCGTAAAAATAAATTATAAAAACCTTATAAAAACCGTATAAACCCTTTTAAAAACCTTTTAAAAACCTTATAAAACTTATAAAAACGATTTAAAACTATTTAAAACAATTTAAAATATTTGTATCGAATCTCCCAGTAGTAGTTATTATATAGAAGTACCTTATAAACTATATAAAACTTTATAATTTTTTATATTTAAAAAGGGGTAATTTTGAAAATGGATAGATAAAGGGGGTATTTTTAAAAAGGGGTACACCAAAAGGGGTATTTCTCAAAAATTCTCAAAAATCTTTCAAATACGAATTATAAAAAACTACATATTGTTTTTAAAAAATATTTTAAAATTACTATATTATGAATTATATTGAACTTTTCTTTAATTTAAGCTAAAAATATTATGTTCGAAAATCTTTTGTTCACCCTTATGTTTTAGGCAATGAAATTGCTCAATGGCATAATACATTCATACATAAATTAAAAATTAAACAAATACAACATATTGTAAAATAAAAATCATGAATAAAAATATTTATTTAGTTAAACTCAAAATCTATTTTATTTGTAAAATGTAAATCCTAATTCTCCTTTATGAACCCCAAACTGATAAATAACCTTGTTTAATTGTAAAACCTAAATCTCACACCTCTTTTATAAACCCAAACCGATAAATAATCTCTTTTAATTATAAAATCTAAACTATAATGCACATTTATAAACTCAAACCAACATATTACCCTTAATTGTAAAACCTACAACTGGCAAAACCAAAAATTAGGTTAATAGTTGAAAGAGAATTTTTGAGAAATATCCATTTTGGTGTATCCCTTTTTAAAAATATACCAATTTTTATCCATTTTTAAAAATACCCTTTTTCAAATATGAAAAATTGTAAACATTTATATAGTTTATAAGGTACATCTAGATCATCATTACTAATAGGAGACTCAATACAAATATTTATAAAGTTTTATGTTTAAATTTCCAAGTAGTAGTTATTATATAGAAGTACCTTATAAACCATATAAAACTTTATAATTTTTCATATTTAAACAGGAATATTTTTGAAAATGGATAGATAAAGGGGGTATTTTTGAAAAGGGGTAAACCAAAAGGGGTATTTCTCAAACATTCTCTTTAATTCTTTATAATTATTTTATATATTTTACTTTTTAATGTTGTTTAAAAATTCTATTTTTATCTTAATATTAACAAAATTAGTTATAACATGTTGCGACATCTTATGTTTTACTTGATACTTATCATGGTCACGTGAGTTAGTAAAATGAAAAACCAAGTTTCGGCATATAATCTCGTTTAATTGTTAAACTTAAACCATAATTTTAATTTACAAAGATAAACCATAATTCTCATTTATTATTTATATACCCAAACCAACAAATAACTTGTTTTAATTGTAAAATTAAAGTTTAAACCTTAATCCTCTCTTGTAAACAAAAACCGACATATATTCTTGTTAATTATAAATTTTAAATCCCTATCTTATTAATAAACCAAATTGACATAACTGAAATTAGGTTATTTGTTTAATTTTATTAATAATTTTTAATATATAATTTGTTATAATATATTTCTATTTTTTGATAGGGTTAATAATATTTCTATTTTATCTAAATATTAATAAAATTAGCATCGACACGTATCAACGTCTTATCGTTTATAATTGACACATGTCACGATCTTGTTAATGGCTGACTTTGAAAACCAAGATTTATATAATAAGATTAAATATTCCTGCGCCTAATCCATTGTATGTTAACTCATTAAACGTATTTAAAACTAATAATATCGTATGTATTCATAGATTCACTGTATCTATGAATGTACTTAATTAAGCATATGTTGTTGATTTGGAGGCGACAAAAGGCTATAGATATCTTTCAACTAAAGTTTTTAAAATGATTCAATTTAAATTGGTTCTAAAAACCAATAATGGTTTGATTCTAAATAAAGAAAGTTGCGCCTGTTTTAGTCGTTTAAATTGTTTTTCTGGTAACGCTAATACATGAATTTCATTAATTATTTAAGTTTGTCCATAAAAACAAGAATTTTATTTCGTTTTTTTTAATCCTCACAGAATATTAATATTTGCAACATTAATTGCTCTTGGTCTTCTATGCCATATTTTTATTTAAACATTTTTATAAATTTTTATCGTTAATATTTTATATTAAAAAAAGGATAGAATTCTCATTAATACCACTAAAATATCACAAAACTAAAACTAAAATTTTTAACATTCAAAACTAAACCCTAACATTACTCAAGACATTATATTTAAATATAAAATAGTCAACCGAAACCTCAAAAAAAAATCTACACTTTTAAAAATCAGTTGTTTTTTTAATGTTTATGACATTTTTGAAAAATAAAACTGTTATAATATTTTTGAAAGAAAAACTTAAGATATGGTATTGTAGAAAATTTCTAGAAAACAAAAGAAACAAAGATCGAGTAACAAAGACAATCTAAATTACTAGTTTATAACTCAAGTAATCCATGCAGACGCGCAAGTGTCTTTGTCACCCTAATTTAATATTAGCTTCAACCGTAACAATGTTTGCTCCTTATCCAACAATACTTACAAAATACTCTAATCCAAATTTTTAAAATTCCATAAATTATATATACACCTTACAATACCTAACACTATAAGAAAAACGCAGATTTCCTACAAACACTATCGTGAAAAAATGGTAGGAAACAGCTGTTTCTTACGATATTCCTACGAAAAAATGATAGGAAATCGTAGATGGTAAAATATTGGTAGGAAAATTTCCTACCAAAAACGCACCGAATGAAAATTCGTAAGTTTATTCGTAGGAAAAGCGAAAGGTATTTTTGACCGTTTTCCTTCCAATAGTGTGTAGGAAACGTTTTCTTTATAATTTCCTTCCAAAAAATTTCTTTCTATTTTCCCACGAAAACTATCATTCTAATTTACTACGAATTATTTCACTCTAATTTCCTACAAATTATCTTTCTTATACATTGATTTATTTTCTTACATTAATCACAATAATTTTGTTAAATTTAAATTTTAAATTATTAAATAACTAGTAATTATTAAGCCGAATATTTCATAAAATTATTATTATTTCACAAAGATTTTCATTAATTAACTAAATAGAATATACAATTTCTTTTCCTTTACAATTCCAAAAAAAAAAATTAAGAACCTAACCCAAAGAAAACAACAAATGTTCCAATCAATGTTACAAAACCAAAATTAAAATTACAAAACACCTAAACTAGATAGAACAAAGACCACCAGTGATCATGATCTTCCTTCAATTAACACTCTTCCTCCACTTCTATTCATTTTAATTTGCTTCTGATTGAAGCTCTTCCTCCACTTCCTATTTACTTTCTTCATAAGGATAAATGAATCAGATCTGGCCAGTGAACAAAAATCAAACAAAAATACAAAGGACAAGATGAGATACATAGAAAAGGAGAATAGTGCTCAGTCAACTCACCCTGCATATTGAGTTTTGATGTTTGATGGCTCCGTCGAGTGTAAGAGTAGTGGTGAATGTGGGCAACAAGAAATTAACAACAAGAAATGAATCAGAACTGGGCAAATGAATCAGATCTGGACATAAGAAACTCAACTTTACAAATGAACGAACCTTCTTTTTATGTTTTCATCTTTGGATTTTGCCGGTTCCGATGACTTTGACAGCGAGGAGAAGCAAACGGCAAGTTGAAACATGCGGCTGAGAGATAAAACACTAGACTTTGTTTTTATATTAGGGTTTACTAAGTTACGTTACTATTTAATGGGCTACTAATTAAAAGCTCATTTAAATTACTTTTTGCTTCAATATTTTTAGCTTCTCAAATACTCTTTTTGACGTTGTTTCCTTCCCTAGCATTTATTATTCCTTTTACTTTAATATTTTAGTCTTTAATGAGTTTATTTGAGAACCTTTATAAATGAACTTCCTAATTTAATTTAATAGTTGTGTATTTAACTATTTATGTAGGCTTAATCAAGATAATTGCTTAATGGTTTAGGCTTAGAGATAATTAGATTTGCATTCTTTGAAAACAATTTTTTTTTGACATTTTCTAAGTATTGGATTATAGTTTTGAGTATAAGATTGGATTATTTGTTGAATATAACCTACAATTTTTCTAAGAACCTAAGATTAACCTATAGTAAGAAATTGGTAGAAACATTCTTACAATATTCATAAGAAAATCCTACAATTTTGTATTCGTAGAAAATTTGTCCCTCCAATAAACAAAGTAAATTTTTTAAACAAATATGATATAAATTATTTTTTATCTTCTTATACAAATGATATAATATAATGTTTATAAACAATTATAATTATAGGCCCAATAAAAAATATGATACAAATTAGTACTTTATAAACAAATTATAAATATCTATTTTGTGTTTAGAAGGTTACAAACTTATTTATTGCAAATAATAAATATCTATTTTGTGTTTAGAAGGTTACAAACGAAATAATTACAAATTATTGTTTCCTTCTAATTTCCTACGAAATGAGTTCTCTCGATATATCTACTAATTTCCTACGACGTTTCCTTCCACTTCTCCATTGAAGGCATTTCGTAGGAAAAATTCCTACCAAATTCTCTCCGCGTTGTTTCCTTCCACATTCCTTTCCGTTTCCTTCACCATTTCCTACGAAACTACTTTTTAAAATAAATTGGTAGGAAATATTCCTTCCACTTTCTGACACTATTTCTCATAGTTAAATGTTCTTCCTTTTTCCTACCTTTTGCGTTTTCGTCATAAATGCGAAGTTTTTTCGTAGGATAATTTTCCTACCATTTATTTTGTAGGAATTTTCGTAGGATATCAACATGTTTTCTTGTAGTGTAGTCATTATACCACCAACTCTTTTATTCCCTTTCCCTACTTGACTACTTCAATCTTTCATTTCTCATTTCTCTATATCATTAGCAAAACCAAAATGGAGAGAGTCCAAACTACGATCATCTTTATTATTGCAATAACAATCTTCGTGTCTTTATCAAGACCAACTCATGCAACAAAACAGTTCAATGTGTTAAGCTTCGGAGCTAAACCTAACGGTATTGTAGACTCAGCTCCAGCTTTTCTCAAAGCATGGGATGAAGCGTGTGGCTCAACGGACGCAGCCGTTATATACGTGCCGAAAGGACGATATCTAGTTAGCCCGGTTCGGTTCAATGGTGTAGGTTGCAAGAGTCTTAATATCGTTTTTAGGATCGATGGTACTCTTGTTGGTTCGGAGGATTATATGTTTCTTGGGAAACAAGCAAACTGGCTCAGCTTTGAAAGTGTCAGTGGCGTTTCTATTATAGGTGGTTCTCTCGACGCCAAGGGACCATCGTTGTGGTCTTGCAAAGCTTCATCTAGCAAAAACTGTCCAGTTGGTGCTACGGTACGCTCATGCAAGAACTTATCAATATCTTTTGAACAAAACCCTAGATCTCTCTGACTCTTGTTTGTTTTGTTTTTGTGAATAATGTAGACAATGAGTTTTGTGGAGTCGAGTAGAATCAAGGTGAAGGGGTTACTGTCATTGAACAGTCAAATGTTCCACATTGTTATCAACCGATGCCGTGATGTTAAGCTCGATGATATTAGGATCGTAGCCGATGGAAAAAGCCCTAATACAGACGGTATTCATGTTCAGCTCTCTATTGATGTTGAGATCCGTAACGCTTCCATTAAAACAGGTGATGACTGTATCTCTATTGGCCCTGGAACAAAGAACTTGTGGGTCGAAGGAATCACATGTGGCCCTGGTCATGGAATCAGGTACTTGGCTTGGCTATACTTATAACGTACGAGTGTATACATATAATACAAGTTTCTTTTATTTAAATTGTAGCATTGGGAGCTTGGGAAAGGATAAAGAAGAAGAAGGAGTTCAAAATGTGACAGTGAAGAAGACAGTGTTTGTAGGAACAGACAATGGATTGAGAATCAAGTCATGGGCTAATCCAACATCTGGTTTTGTTCAGAGGGTTCGGTTCTTAGACTCTCTTATGTTCAATGTCAAGTTTCCTATAATTATCGACCAACACTATTGCCCTCATAACATCAACTGTCCTTCTGAGGTAACTCATACTATAGAGTATAGCTAGATATAATAAAGATGACTATATATGTAAGTAGAGGAGTTAAGCATCTCAATTTACAATTTTGTTGTTAAATGGTGATTCAGGAATCAGGAGTGAAGATAAACGATGTAATTTATCAAGGCATAAGAGGAACATCAGCTACTAAAATTGCTGTGAAATTGGATTGCAGTTCTAAAAATCCATGCACACGTATTATAATGAAGGACATTAACTTGAGATATGTTAATGAAGCTGCACAATCTTCTTGTAATAATGTCCTTGGGGAAAGTACTCTCGGTTTAGTCAAACCCCAAGCCTGCTTCTGATACCATTAAGGAACAATAATGATGAAAAAGACATGTACATAATTTGAAGAAACTCAACCAAAATTTCATATTTGACCAAGTCTCTTTGATTAGATCTTCTTATCTTTTATTTAGTTGCTAAATAATAGAAAACATATCACATCATGACCTCTTTTGTCCACTTTAGTAATTGTTATTTCAAGTTTGGGAACTCTTCTGTTTAAGTAATGAAAAAACCAAAAATTAAAGGTGGTCTAAACCATACCACCATAACTAAAGTACAAAATGATAAATGAGAAATATGTACTTTTATAAAGTTTTGAACATAAGAATTTACAAATTTTTAGTTTTATATACAATGCCTATAAGCAGTGGCATTGAACGTTTATTTACAACCTGACTTGATAATCCAATCTCAGAAAAGAATAACATTACAGATTTTGTTGAACATATTTAACAAATCTCCTCTTTATCCAATGCCTCTTGAGCTTCCATTGATGGTTTCATGTAGATTTAAGCCAAAGAATCTCTAGAAGTAGGAGAAATCTCCTCGGTATGAGCAGTGGGAACATAAACTGCATTTACAAGAGCACTGTTTCTTCGCCCATAGAAAATGTAAACAAGCACTCCGATGAACAGCCAAACCGATACACGAGCCCATGTCCCAGCTCTAAAACATTAGCAAGACAAACATGTTATATTTACAGTAAACTCATCCGTTAGTATTGGTGTAATGAATGATCTATACTCACCCAAGGTTTACCAAGAGGTACATGTTTATAAGAATGCAGACAATAGGCAAAAGCGGAACAAACGGGCAAATGAAGCCTGTGAAACGAAAGAGTTATAAGTTACAACTCAAACTTTCTGGTTTGTAGCCAAATGAAATGCTTACTACAAAACATTAGGCTGATATTTGTTTTAGGAAAAAGGACATCAGTACCTCCAGAATGACCAATACTGTGTCTAGCATCATCTTGATCTAAGCAGCTCAGAACAATCAAACCGACGAGAAGGAACAATCCACCAACACCACATATAGAATAACGGAGGAGTCTGTTGATAATTTGCATAAAATGGAGCTAAGTGTTCTAGAGAAAGGCCCAAATTTTGAATCCCAGTAAAAGACATAAGCTACAGTAAATAAACAGTTGATAAACCAACCCTGGCAAGTGGAAGCTAGACGCTGCGTAGCTTAAAAGAAAGTTTCCAATACAAGTGAGCATAATGCTCCAACTGGCGAGTTTTCTCCTGTTTTCTCCTGTTGGGAGTTCATAACCAACCCAACCAGTCTTGAAACATAGATAACTACCAACTACTATGACAAATAGCATGACAAAGACATTTGCTGTAGTTACAATTCCCTGAGCAAATGTGCTCTGCAGAGAAGAGATATTTCACTTTTAAAACCAAAATAGTTCATCGAAATTGAGTCTGTTCAAACGAGGTAACTGAAAAAATATAAAATCTATACCTCCTTCACTCCAGTGCACAAGAGCCCTGTTACAATGAACACTAGTACAGCAGCACACGGGTCAACAACTATATCGAGGCCGGGGATTTGATGACGAGATAATATTGTAGGCAGACAATCTTCACCACCAAAAATCATTGCCTATTATGTTATATTAGAATCTCATCACATGATAGCGAAACAATTTCCAAACGTACATGTAAAAATAACAGGAAAAGTGAATAAATTGATAAACACAAAGATATCCAAAGCTTCACAAAAAGAAAAAAAAAATCCCCTTTATTGTTATATCTTTTTTTTTGTGTGACCTTTACTGTTTTATCTATAAATGCCATTTCAAGATCTCAGATAAATCCTTGATAAGTGAGGTCATTGGCTTAAGAATCCTAGCTCAAACAAAACTAAGAATGCAAGAAAAATGATCTTATAGATCTTTATAGTCTGTATTGAAATCCCTGCCAAGCAAAGTAATAGTTCTATTCTTATAGATCTTTATAGTCTGTATTGAAATCCCTGCCAAGCAAAGTAATAGTTCTATGGAAAGAATGGGTCAGCGGCACACAACAATTCTAAACACAAGTTAAGCAAAACAAGATAACACCACTCTTCGAGAAACAAAACAATGAATGTAACCGATGCAAGCCTAGAGCCATCAGTAGGAAATGCAAGGAAGAGAAGATATCAATCAGTCAAAGGGTAAAAACCAGATTGGGAGATATGCCACGAGCAACTGTTGAACCACCAATTGTGTATTCCATAATCAGTGCCCAGCCAATCAACCAGGCAACACTGCAATAACAAGTTACAGTAAATTCAAAACCAAACGCAAAGAGTAAAACATCGAGTGACAAACGAAAGCCCGAGAAAACCGCTACAATACATAAGCAAGTAAAAATGTTACCCTTCACCAATGCAAATGTAAGAATAATGATAGGCACTCCCAGCTGAAGGGAAACGACTAGAGAGTTCCGCATAACAAAAAGCCGAAAGGGCAGCTGAAATACCAGCTATAAGGAAAGAAAAAGCAAGAGCAGGTCCTGAATGCTCCCTAGCTACTGTTCCCACAAGAATATAAACCCCTGCTCCAATCGTTGACCCAACACCTAAAATTGTAAACCAAACTCAAACTTAAGTGAATAACAAAGCCAAAACAAACACATACCCAAAGTTTCAATCTTTGAAGATAACAACAGATGGAGTCATCTTCCAAAAGCTAAACAGATACATAGGAGAAAACAAAGTCAACACACAAAAAGCTCCAATCTTTGAAAACCATCTTCAAATCAGATTACATTATAAGAAGATTCATCAACTAACTAAGAAACCCAGATTCCTTAAACATCATGGAATTGAGAGTCCAATGCAAAAAAAGTAAGATACCAATAGCAATCAAGTGAGGAAAGGTCAAAGCTTTGGCGAGCTGGTGGTGAGGATGAGTCCCAGTTTTGGCATTTGAAGAAGAGTCGACTTGTTTCCTTCTGATTAAAGTTCTTAAGCAACCCCATGAATGGTCTCCACCACCACCACCACCACCTTCGTTTTGCGTATCCACCATAAAACCCATTTTAACACAACAACACTTGGCAAAAATAAGATATTTTTCTTCTAGAAATAAAACCCAATAAGAATGGCCTTACTTGTTAGACATATATAGGAATGTCTTTGTTTGCCCAAACAAATTGGCCTAGAAATATCCAAGTGGCTAAGTCATTAATTTAATCTAAAACTAGTTTCAGCCATATAATTCTGAATATATATATATATATAAAGAAAATAAAATATGAAAACGTCATTAAATACATGAATTGACTAGTTTGTCGTATGCGTGCTAAATACAGTTATATTGTTTGTATGCGTGGTCATGTGTCTGCTACATACATCATGTAGCTAAACAAAATGTTGTTCTAAAAAATAGGTAAACATATTAATCACATACAATAATTTTATATATAATATATATATATACTATTTTTTTTTTGATAAAAAACAAGTGGATTAGTGGTTCTTACCTTTATTTCATTTTCACTAAATACATATTCAAATTCCGTTCTTAAAATAAATAAGTATAATTTTGTAACGATATAAAATAAAAAAGTATATTATTTATTTTTATTAACTAAAACCTGCATGTACCATGCGGTCCATGCCAATCGCTTTCCAATTTAAAACTCTTAATTATCTTTTCTTCTTATTGTTCCAAAAAAAAAATCTCTTTTCTTCTTGCATCATCTATTATTTTAATCATTTATAGAATTTAATTATTAATATATCTAGTCTCTTTCAAAGAAATACGTATATAGTATAATTATTTCTTTTACTAATTAAAACTGGTATGTACTATGTACTATGTCGTATAATCTCCATTTTAAGAATTTTTTTTTTTTCAACTCCATTTTAAGACCTTTAATTAAACTATATTTTCTACTTGCAAATGATTAACTAGCCCCGTCCACATCGCGCAATCATCCTTCTAGCTAAACCCCGCCGTCAGTAATTTGTTTTGTCGATGGTCAACACCATTTTTTTAATCAAATATCAAGATTATGCAATGATCACTAGCATTAATAATGTGTATATACGATAACAACATTGATGATAATAAAAAAAAACTGAAGTCGGTTTGAGAAAGTGACAAATCTGTGCAATGAGAAGAATTAATAATGATCCATATATATAATACATGTTTTATCTAAATTCTTGGACTTGTTGCGTAAGGAGATGAAAGACGTTTCATTACATACCTCCATGACGAATCTTGCATTTGCATTTTAAGGTTTTGAAGAATGATGATGTCTACAGAGCTTTCATTTTCTTGTATTGATGGACGAATCGTGAAACAAGGTTTGAGAGAGTGAGACGGTCTAATCTATGTGGTTGATTTTATCGTTTCGAGTTTATCTTATTTAGTTATTTTTTTATATAAGTCATTGTAAACCAAATTTAAAGTCAGTTTTCTTATAAGCTCTTGATTGGGATGTACTTTTTTGTTTGGCTTTCTTCGGAGACTAAGATGATTTCCTATTTAATCTCCACATGTTGGAGATGGTGTAGTCTCCAATCTCAAAAAAAAAATTCAATTTTAAAAAAATTCCTAAAAATTATACCTTTGGTCTATTACACCCAAACATGATTCAATTTGGCCGACGATTTAGAAAATCTAATGTTGCTTTCACTCTTTGTGATGGACTACAAGAAAAAACGAGTTTGGACTTGTTGACTATTGGGTTTTCATAGATGCAATCATGCAAATAAGTTATAAGTCGTATGGCGGGGAGAGGAAGATTAGTTGGAACTATAGCAACTTGCCTTCACCAACCATGTTCATTTTAAATGCTACATTTATTTTATATACATTATATTATTATGTATCAAAATATAAAAGTCTCTCTTACCTATCTAGTTTCTGATCATTTCTTTTAATTCTTTATATGAGATAAGAAGAGCCAATGGCGATGAAGAGAACATCACATGTTCTTCTACTACGTCTTCTGCTTTGCTTGATGTTTGTGTTTGGTCTTGTACAAGCTAGTATACCAGGTTAGTTTGAAATCTTTCATGGTTTTGAAAATGAAAATCTCAAAATATAATTCGCGAAAGGAGAGTTTAAAGGAAATGTAAAAAAGATTTTAGCTGAATCAATATAACCGCGATTACGAAGAGAAATATAAGCATACGATTTTTCGAGTTTTCTTTAGTCGATCGATCAGGAAAATAAAGTTGTTTCAAGAACCAAAAGCTTAACAATTAATAGCACAACGACATTAAAAAAAGAGGTTTTATTTTAGATTTCCTTCAAATTGTACATGGAATAAGCTAATTACTACCATTGATATCTTGGTTATGAAATAGGTGGCGATATGGGTCCAGAAATATATACTCCACCATCAGGATCATGTGGAACACGTATTGCCAAATATGCTTCATCCCAAGTACTAGTCAAGAGACCACCACCATGTAGACGTCCTCGACTTGGAAACCAAGAAGATGTGACCGACACCACACGATCTTGAAATATAAGAACAATATATATACTCCATATATGTGAATATGTGATGTTGTTTAAAGATTGTCAAAGTGATACATTGAGTGACTCCAATATTGGTCATTACCAATATTTCCACTAAAATCTATTTATTCAATATTTTTTATAGCTTTGGAATATATTTAGACCAATTAAAAAGAATTATACATTCAATGTCGTTGGGGTAGAATTCTAAATGCAACTTACTTCAGATATCAAACAAATTTAATTAAGTATAAAGAGTTTGCAATTTTGAACTTCTAAAGATTTTCGGAAGTTACACGAGGATAAATTCCAATAACCTCGGCCATTACAAATATTTTAACTCTACTGATTATTATATATTTTATAAAGACTTTAAATATATTTAATAAAGTAATAGAAAAAACTATAGATACCAAACAAAATTAGGAGAGTTTACAGTCACAATTATTTTATAGAAAAAAACAAATCAAATAAAAGTGTTGTTTGCGTGATTAGATGTTTAGATGCAAATAAAAAAATATCAAGATACAAAAATTCGATGAGCAAATAAAAAAATATCAAGATACAAAAATTCGAACTTCAAAGAGAGAGCTAATCTAGTGAATTTGTTCCCATCTTCTTAAAAATTCATTGTGCGAACTCTATATTCTACAATAAGATAAAGAATTAATTCGAGCATTACAGGCTAAAAATTGTATGTACCTATACCAAATAGATAAGTAGGTTTAGCTTGAGAAGTAGAAAGTTAGGTTTTTCATGGCAGAGATAAATTTGACATAGACCCTAAACTGCATAGTTACACATACAACGAAGAAGAAATGGTATACTCTAAACAATACAACATATAGACCTAAACTGTCTTGTTAAACATGCGTTGAAGAAATAACACTAAACTCTAAAGGATACAACAAATGCATAAAACCCAAACTATCAAGTTAAAAGCACGTCGAAGAAAGTACAATATATACTCGAAAAAATATATTTTATGGAATCGAAACGACCATAAACTCAGAGGATGTAACCATAAACAACGCTGACTTAGATTTAAACAACTTATTTTACATTAATAATATCATATTCATGGAACTTTAAGTAAGCATTTTGATGATTTATCGTTTGTGACGACAACAAAATAATGACCAGTTTTACTAATATATATATATATATAAAGTTATACTTTTTCTCTTCTCCTTCGGCCACATCAGTGCCACATCAACTGCCACATTATTGTATATTTTTTTGTAACTTCTTACATTGGTTTAAAATTATAACACTCTATTTTTTTAACTTTTAATACTCTATGCCATTTTATCTCTTTTCCACATCATAATTTAGCATTTAGTTATTTTTATATTCAAAAGTGGTTTTAAGAAAATAAGTAATATAATAACAAAATTCTATGGCAAAATTAAATAAAACAAATATATATCTATAGAGTATTGAAAATGATGAATTTTCATATAAATTAATTATATATAAATAATTGAGTTTAAATAATTAGGGTGAAAAAAATATATTAGAAATCTTAACGACCACTAAAAACTTAACACATGGCAAATAATACTCAACTCAATTAAAATTTGAAAAGACCCGACCCTTTTTTTTTAAAAAAAAAATCAGTAACTAATCGTCTCATACCCACTAATTAATCTAACCGAATTAACTCAATAATAAACCAACACCAATTAATCATAACATTAATTAACCAATTATTCAATAACCACAATTTACACCAGCAACCTAGCATGCCTCTAAACCATGTTCCAACAACAATTAAGCATATTCATAAACATAACCACCGAGACCCTAGATCATCCTTCTCTCCTCGCCATGATTCCACAGATCACACTATACCTGCACAAAAAACACAATGAGATGCGTGAGTATTATCACAAATAGTCAGTGAAGCGATCCTCCCATCTACTGGGCTATACACACAAGCATACTAAACCAATCTAACATGCATCAGATTAACCAAAACAAACAAACCAAGCATAAAAAGACACGAATTACACGCTGTCCAGAAAAACTGTCCAGAAATTTGGTGTCGAGCGACACCTACCCCGCAGAAACCCTGAAATCGCCTCTCAACTCCCCAGAGAACGAATCCATCACCTCCAAAGCTCCAGCCATGAGCCCTAACACTCAAACATACAATAACAGCAACCAAAACACACAAACATAGCCATATAAAACAAATCCAGCCATCCAAATCAATTAAACACACATAAGAAGGGTTAAACATGCTTATATCAGCCATAATCACGCACTCACCTCTAAAACAAGAAGGAACAACAACGAAACAGGGACTAGCAAGGGTGAAACAACCTCCACAGACACCAAACACCACGGTTCTAACCTCCTCTAGCCTTGAACCACCAAAAACAAGCTTCAAACTCACCAAACACTCACTCAAAGGCACCAAAGTATCAACTCACACTCTCTGCTCTATTCTTAGCTTCTAAAAGCGGCTGAAAAGAGAACAAGGACGACCTTTTCTCTTGTAAAGCGTCATTTAGGTTTAATCCCAAACCAACCCCAAGCAAACCGCAATTAAAATCGAACCCATCCAAACCGAAAATTGTTGATGCCAAGCGACACCCTACCTTGGTGTCGATCGACACCACCTATTTTCGAACACGGGCATTAAAGGGTGAGGACTTGGGTTCGAGGAACGCCAGGCGCACCAATAACTTACATGGTGGGCCAGGAGGGCATGTGGGCCAGGAGAGTGCCTACATGTGCAAATTGGGCCCACATAAGAGAGGTTAGAGTCGATGCGCTGCAGCGCTGTAACGATGCCATGTGGCGTGGTGTGCCACATGGCGGATGATCCCACAAGACGGGCTTGTTACAAAATTCATGGTGTTATAATTTAGGGAATATTATCTATAATGCCAGTTTTACACCCAAAAAAATCGAAACTGCCAGTTTTCTTTTGCTATTCTATGAAGTGTCATACACAATAAAAAAGCTGTGGGAGAATAGACAAAAATACCCTCTGCCAAAGAGAGAGCATTTTGCACGGTTTTCAAAAACTTTTGCATATGGGACATTATTTTCGGCAACTACATGGGGCATTAATTGGTGACAATGTAAGCTATACCCATACCCATAGGGTAATTGATTTAGACTATGAATGGAAGTGCAGATAAAATTAAAGTTCTATTGTATGAGCAGGAGAACTGCACATTTATTCCCATTCACCTTTTAAATTTAATTATAAAGCAGTTCAATTTTTAAAATAATAAAATATTATTGAACTGCATGCAGATCAAAAAAACAAAGATACCACCTACAGGAGTCCTTCACCTATTAAGGAGTGGTATAAGCGTGTATCTGCTTTTTACTTTTTCTTTTTGTTTTCTTTACTTTTTTTAACAGCTTTCTCTTTCTTTTTTTATTTGTATTTTTAAATAAAAATAAATGATCTGCAATTGTTCTAAAAAAAAGCTTGATATGCACTTGTTTCACTTGATCTGCTTGAAATGCTTGATCCGCTTTGCCTAATCTGATTTCTCCATTCAGAACCTTAGTTTGTGTTTAAGAGCAAATCAAAAACGAAAAAAAAGGTTTTTGTCCATCCTTTTGTGCACACCCCAGTTGTCCACCATCTGGGCTGCTACCATGGACTTGTTGCTCATATTCTCCACCCGGTATAGTGGACAACATACCTTCATCACCTACTATTTTACTCGTCTATGGAAAACTGATGGCTCAAATGTGTCATGAATACTTGTCCAATATTTTTATCATATTTGGTCCACCGGATTTGGTCCACTAGATCTAGTCCATCTGCAGACAAATGTGTGATCCAAAGCGTAAATTTGGTTGGATTGTGGATGATGTCTTTCATAGATGCATTATTTGTTTCATCTTCTGGTCAATCAGTTGTGGTTTTAAGAAATTTTAAAATAGAGAAGAGTAATTAGTAAAAATTAACAAGTTTTGGTCTACCGATTTTGATCTACCATATCTAGTCCACTGAGAGAGAAATGCAAAATCTGGCTGATGGATCTGGTCCACCGGGTGTAGCACATATCTTCGAATTAAACACCTTTACTCATCCACAACATAAGCACGTAGATCAAATAGATGTTGTATTGAAACAATATAAAACTCTAAAAAATTATTAATGGATAATTAGAAAACAAAGTGGAAGAAGAAGAAGAGATATAAACAAAAAGAAAGAGAAACACAAAAAGTGTCAGAGAAAGAAAAAGGTGAGTGAGATGATAGAAAGAGGAATTAATTTTTTTTTAAAAAGAGAGACAAAATCGTCTTTCTCGCTGTTGAATGTGGCAGACGGGAGAAGCCAATTAAGAAAGTGGCAGTCTATACAATTTTTGTCGCTGTTCATGTCAATCTAGACAATTTTCTCTATAATTTATCAACACCAAATTTGCCACACTCTTAACAACAATTTTACCACAACCATTTTTCCACTGTTTGCAAATGCTGACTATTTTTTATATCATTCTCATTGTAAGTAGTCTTATTTACGCAGCCTATTTATTTTATTTTCAATTAAATGGTTCGACAGCCCATTCAAATTGTATTTACTGTAGTTAAAAGGCTTCCAATAATTTTCTGATTTATGGGCCTAAGTACAAAAAGGACATTTATTATGTATAGATAGATAAATATTCATTCGAAACCACGTCAACCGCGAACACAACCGATTTTAAACACAAGAAAATTAAAAAATGCTAAAAAACAAAATGAAAACACTAAGGGAAACAAATCAGTGGAGTCGCCAACCCAAAAAAAGCACTGGACTCAAAATAATAATTTGGGTAACAAAAATTTAAAATTTTTAAAATATAAGGTTATAACACCTACTATTGGGCCTAAATTAAAATTAACAAATAACAACAAAATTTTTAAATACAAAACAAATATGAAAAAATAAAAATAAAACAATCCATATGAAAATTAGAATAACAAAAAATAAAACAGTAAAAAAACTAACAAAAGCGAAAAAAAACAATGAAATATCAAAATATTAATAAAAAATATAATTAAAAAACATCATAAATATCAACCACTAGTAGATAATAAAGTTCAAACAAAACACAAAGTTGAATGAAAGAGTTGCCTACGGCCAGTTCTACAACTTATTATTAAACCCAAAAGTACTCATAACAGCAAATATAAAGTAACACCAAACCAAGAAGACAACCATTGAGAAACACTACTCACTTGTACTTGCAGCTGCATCCGTCTCAGCTACAGTGTCCGCTGCCTCGGTCATAGCTACACTCTCCGGTGCATCGGTGGCAGCTACAGTTTCCATTGCGTTGGTCATCCCAGCAACAGATTCTGCTGCATCGGTGGCAGCTACAGTTTCAGTTGTATCAGTCTCAGCTCCAGTTTCCACTGCATTGGTGCCAGCTTCAGTTTCAGTTTTAACAGTAGCAGCGACATATTCTGCAGCATTGGTCGGAGCTACCATATTTTTCTTCTCGAGAAATTTCTCGATGTAACCCTGTTTAACAATAAATAAACCAAATCCATTAAATCTCATTTCAAGAAAAAAATAAAACTTAAATGATCAGAATATGTTACCTGTTTATCAGATTCAGAGAGATTGCTCCACATGCTCCCAATTTTCTTGGTTAAAGATCCCTTTGGTCCATTCCCAAACTCGGCTTTAAGCTTAGCGTATTGCTCGGAAAAGAAGAAGTTATAAGCACTTCTTAGTGGCTTAGGTAGCTGAGGACCCTCCTGATGATGAGATGTTTTGGCTCTCTTATTCTTGCGTCTTCGTTGAGTTTCAGGAGGCGCTTGATCAGGCATGTGGTAAATCACTCCTTTGAGTTCTTCCAAGCCCATCTTCACGGTTACAAGGTAGCCGCTATCGAATTTCCCATCGATGACCCCATTAAGCAACAAGCCAGGTTTTGCTTCTTCAACGTCTGAAATATTTTCAAACAAACAAATCTCAACACTCAACATAAGATAAAAGAAAAGAGACTAAAAACATTGGACTAGATATGGATACAAAAAATCATGTGACATATCCAAAACACATCATAGAATATTTTAAGTACCCATGTCGTCTTGGTTTGCAGATTTCTCAAAAAGGCGCATCAATGCTTTTTCTGCCAAAAAAAGGACGAACAAAGTATATTAATATCTCTGAACATTTTGGAGAATTATATTAGATAGAGAGATATGAAGAAAACATGATTTGGTAATTTCATACCTCTCCCCGGAAACTCAGAGAGTGGAGCTTTGAAGTAGTAAACATGCTCAAATTGAAACAACATTTTAAGATAATTCTTCCTTAGAACACCTGCTGCATTTGAAATTGCTCCCTTGAACTGTAATGCTTCCATCACTTCTTTGCATCTACGATCCTTGATCACCTAGAAATTGATATATAGGATTAAACTGTAAAACATGATCGTATGTTCTTGTATGAATACTTTAATGAATCTAAATTATATATATATATATATATATATAGCTTCAAAACTTCATGTTCAATGACACTATTGAAGAACTTGTTACCATTTCAAGACCACCTCGACATGTGACCTCGCAGAAAAGCCGGTGCAGATCGAGACGGTCTCCACCCACAATAGGAATCCTTTTACAAAATTAAAGGAATAAGAAAATCAGAAATATTCCAAGAAATGAAATCTTATGGAAGAGAATAAATCATTTTAAGCACAAACAATGAACATATATATATATACATATACATCAAAAGATTCCCAACATTTTACCTATAAAACAAGTTATTTGCCATTAACGATAACCAAAAAAAAAGACACACTCTTAAAAACTCTTCGTGACTTAGCAATTCAAAATCATATCAAAATATATGAGTTATTTTTTTTAAAAAAAATAGGTTTTGGGCCAAGGCCCATATAAAGTATTTTAGGAGGGCATCTCTTTTTAGGTTTTTCTTTAAAAAACCGCCGCCCTCCAAACATTGCTCGAACCTAGGAAAACACGTCTTCTTATCACTTTTGGAAGGAGATGCTTACGTACACGTCATTAATAACCCACCACACAAAGGATCGAGAACAAAATTGCAGGAATCTCTCCTAAATCTATCAATTTAATGAAGAGTTGATTTTTCCATCCACAATAATAATTTGCAAATCAGTAGCTTCGTCAAGAAATGTAGAACAAATAGAAAAAAAAAATTATGAAAGGAAAGGAAGAACTCACTTAAAATTTTTTTCAGAAGATTCGAAAAAACCTCGGAGTCTATCCCAAAAAAGTTCAGGGTTTTGGACAAGAATTTGATACATTGACGTACGAGAGGAATCGCCTTTTTCTAATGCAGAAGAGGCAGTAAGAGCAACTTTGACTTGAGAAGGATCTGTCGACATTTGTTTGGGGTGTTTTTTTGGTCAAAGGTTAAAAAAAAAAATTTCGACCTTGAGAAGTAAAAGGAACTTTCATATAACATATATATATATATATATATAATCTTTTTATCTAGAATTAGAGGTCAAATATTTATATAAATTTGTTTCTCTTTTTGTCTCCACCACACAAAAAAACTACACTACATCCTTTTTTCTTTATTTTTCCTTTTTAATATAATCCACGTGTTAATTAATTTTAATTTACAGCTTGTAGCATAAAGTCAAACTAATTGTATTAGTTTTTGGAAAAAAAATGTAGTAAGAGGATCAGCTTTTATTGATATTAAAATCTAAAGTAAAGTGAATGATTTTTGCTTTAATATTTTAATAGGACGGTTATCAAATTTTGGTTATATCGTATTTGATAAAAAATTGCAACTGATATATTTTTTTTATCGTTTGATAATATATAAAAAATAGTACAAAGATGAAGCCAATAAACCAAAACATTAAAACTACAAAAATCATGATTACAGCCTCACCGCCCACTACTCCACTCTGTCAATCCCCCTCTATCCTAACATGAAGCCAAGCCGAACCTCCTAACGCTAGATACGAGGTAAGAAATCTATCTCGTGTGACGCTGCATGCTATGTCTCGTGCCACTGAGTTAGCTTTCCGAGATGAAAGCTTGAAAGTAACTGTCTACATCACATTGAGCATTTGGTGTATTTTTACTAGAAGAGAGCGATATTTACGCCACTCCAAAAGCTTCTCTAAAAGCTGGAACCACACCTCACACGAATCAAAGTGTAAATTATGAAGACCCGAGAGGCACCACAATAAGCATTGCAACTCCGCTGCAATTTTGTTCAGTATCGGCCTGAAAGCTCCTCAAAAACCAAGCTCCTCCACGAAGCTAAAATCATAACACAAGATGCATGGACATTATATTCGAGAATACTTGTAGCTGGTTTCGTCTAACAATTTTAGATAAAAATTGGAATAGGACAAATTTTCAAATATCTTTTGGTCAAACATTTTTAAACAGTAATCAATTTTAATATTTAAATTATAGATAGTAAACTTCACTAAAGAATTATTTGAGGATCATCCATTTTATGAAAAGAGTTTAGCAAAGATCAGACTTAGGCCTAATCTATGGATCCATGCTTAATTTCTACTTGACCGATTTTACTAGTTTCACTGGCTGAAAATATTCGGTTGTCATATACAAAAGAACAAAAATTATTTTCCCTTGAATCTTTTTTTAAATTGATATAAAAATATCCGTGAAACTGTAGCGAATGTACTTGGTTTTACAAAAAATGTTATAGTTAGAATCTTATTTATATAAATAATGGTTTCATTTATAATTTATATACCTATTTTAATCTATTCAAAGTAGTGGTGTAAATCCATTATTATTGATGGTCTCTTAATAAATCGAGGATTAATATGTTAAAAAACAAAAAAAGGACGAATCAAACCGTGCAGATGCTCTAGTCGTAACATTATCAGCTCCAATGAAGGAAACTGAAAGGAACAACAACATCAGTTTCTTGTACTACTATAAATTGTTTAAAAAATCTTATATTATGGAGTGACGATGCAGTTAGTAAGCATATTAAATGACTATAAGATATAATTAACAATAATCAATTATTAAGAAGAGATAAAATGCACAGAAAAAATAATGTTATACCCTAGTTGATACATCATAACAAACACAAACGATCAAGTGATACAAACGTCGACGAAGGGACACTATATTCTAAACGATACAACAAATGAAACCAAAATATCATAGTGAAACGCATGGAGATGAAGTAATATTATTCCTTAACACAATCTACCGAGTTAAACTCACATTTAAGATAATAACACTATTATGTCTTCACGGAGACAAATATGGGACCTAAACTACCGAGTTAAACAGACATTAAGATATATATATATATAAGTATATCCTAAGTACGTAATACTACATATATATATATATATAGAACACAAAATGTCATGATCTTATTAAAGAAAATGTGATGATGCTGTAAAAGAATAATACTACATTACTACATGTATATAGAACAGAAAATCTATTTTGTCAAAGAAAATAAGAATAATTTCTTGACACGATAAAATATGATATCGATAGACTTGACTAGTGTTATGATCCTGTTAATAGTTAACTTTGAAAAATAAGCTTTATATAATAAGTAGGATTTTCGTTGTTGCTCAGAATCTAACACATGGGCATGTAAAAGATGTGTTCATGTTTATGAATTTATGGGCATTCTCACTGTCAAACTAAATAGAAACGTTATAAGTTTTAAGAAACATATGAACAAAATCTAAACACAAATAGAAAACCAAATAACAAAACCAAATAAAAAAACCCTTAAACTAATCTCAATGGGTGACCACTTAGTTGCTTCGAATGCTTAGTGATGAGGTCTGAAAAAACGTAACCACCACCTGTTGAGGTAACCAATAGGAGACAGCTTCTTGGGAGCATCCGGCAAAGTAACGTCTTCGGTTGATGGTTGCACAGTGATTCGAAGCTTGATCCCAGCATGACAAAGACCGGTCTTTAAGCTTACAAAATAATGCACTCCTGGTCTCGTGAGTCTAACTAGATCGTGTCCGGTCTTGTAGACGGCTACAGTAGAAGTTGGCGTGCAAGATTCGAAGTCAAGTTCATTGCTGACTTCTCTAACGTCGTTGATGTGTTTGTTGTATTCGAAAAAGAGAGTATCTCCAACACGAAATTGTCTATCTTCACTCCACTTTTCATAGTAATAACTGTTGTATACGCTCCATCCGGTTGAGTCACCGACCGCGTACATCCTACTTGAAGGAAGGATCTTGCTCGGTGGTGGAATCTGACGTGATGGGCCATGGATCTTCCTCGATGGTGGTGGTGGACTTGGACGTGACGGGCCAGGGGCGACAAGAACATCGAGATTCAGTCCCGAGACGCATTGAATATGGTTCGAGGTGATGAAATAGTGATGTCCTGGTTCCTTGAAGGTCACGACATCGTGTCCTGTGTTGTAAACAACTTTGGGAGAGGAATTATCACATGACTCATACTGCAAAGCGTTAGAGACTTGAGTGACGTCGTTGACGTTCTTGTCGTATTCGAACAAGAGAGAATCTCCGACGTGGAACTCCTTATGTTCTGTCCAAGAGTCGTCCTTAATAGTCCAACCATAGTTGGAACCTTCGACTTTGTAGGTTTTAGCGGAGCTGGAACCCAAGAGAAGAAACATGATCACAAGAACAAAGCCAAAGATCTTCTTTGTCACCATGATTCGAAAGATTATGAGATATCTAAACTCCACGATCTCTATGAGAAGTAATAATGAATTTGTGTGTGAAAAAAGAAGTCACGTATGTGCCCTATTTATATAAATTTACGAGCTCTTCTTATCTTAGTCCTTGTCCTATTAGGAATTTAGTTAAGTTTATTTCTTTTTTATCTATATGAACCGAAGTTCTATTTTTTTCATTTCTAAACATGACTAATAGAGTATATAAGATAATGTTCCCTTGAAATTAGAGTGATCACCTTTTTGAATCCTATTCTCATTAGGTTAATTTTTGTGTTTATAATTTAATATAAATATATCTTATTTACAAAACTAAGCAAGGGCTCGTTCATAAATTATATACTTAATTTCAAATTTGTTGTGATCACAAGATTTCTATATAGAATAAATTAATTTGTTGTGAAATTTCGATTTTCAGTATAAAATATCATGTATTAAACTCGCAATCTCCACACACTGATAACCTCGATTGATCGTATCCAGTAAAATCTCACAGTCTCTTTCAAACCCACATAGCAATGACCTCGAATCCATGTTTGTTGCATAGCCAACAGTAATGCTTTTGTCTTTGTAAAAGATGGGGATGTCGTAAAATATTGTCTACAAGAACTCTAATCCCGAGTATGACCTTGAGAATCTCTTATTATCCACCCACTTGTAGCCAAATATGTATGATAATAAGCCACATATCTTTCCATTGAAATGATCAAAGAATAATGTTTTTTCATAGAAATTATGTAAAAGCATGGGTGAGTGGGAGTAGTTGGTGAATTTTTATATCAGAGAAGCTTTATTTACTTTTATATATATCCAAAGTCTTTTGCTATGGTAATGAAAAATTAGACCACAAATGGCTCCAAAGAAATCACATTTAGTTTCTCTTCTCTTTTTTGTGCTTCTTCTGCTTTTATTTATCTCCTTTCAAGTTGGATTTACAGAAGCCAGACGCCGCTACCCACGTTAGTATTTACACTTATTTTCATGTTTTTTATTTTTCCATTTCATTTGTGGTTTTATTATATTCCAAATGGATATATAAAGTTTCTAAATTTCATATCACATATCATACTTATGAATAATCGAAATTATGTAGTTTTTCAATATATTTAGAGTTTATCAATGTTCAAGAAAACTTATTAATTGGATAAACTAATGAAACAATCTTGTTAATATTATGAGCAGGCCCTCCACCTCCCCATTGTTATTATGTACCTCCTTCGACATCTTGCAGAGGAGGAGGAGGCAAGTGAACAAAATGCATTTCTATTATGAAGAAACAATTTAATATATATATATGTGTGTGTTTTTGCTCAAGTTTTATGATTGTATGTTTAATTAAATAAATGGTGTCTTTTACATCAGTTTGAATTGGCTGTGATATATATATATAACTAGTCTCAAGCTTGGTTCAAATTTTCTTGTAGTGTATATGCTTAGAATGTGTAACAGCTAACACGACTTAATATATAGTCGCAAAAGACCTTGATAGTTATGATTAATGGTGATTCAAATAGAGGTCATAATTTTTTCTTTGTGAGGGAAAGAAAAATTACTCTTATATATCTAAAACACAAAGTAAAAGTACATCTAATTAAGGAGTATGAAAGAGTTCCCAACGATCAATGTTCAAAAAATCGCTAGGCGATAGCTAGACGCTATATAGGGGCCTAGCGCCTAAGCGGATTAGTCGGGGACTAGGCGGGGACTAGGCGTTGATAAATTATTTATATATTTTAGCATTTTTAAAATATATAATTATGTGACATACTCAAAAATCTTGTTTTGATGGTGAAATGCCTTCTCCCCAATCTAACTCTCATAGGTTTATTTATAAATAATTTTGAAGGTAGAAAAAAAATGAAAGAAACCTAAAAACATCTTATTCTAAATCTGGAAAAAAAATGACAGAAGTTGAAACTTGATTAAATATATAAATAAATAGTCATAATTGATTAAAACATAAATTAAGAACAAAGGCTGGGAAGGATCATAACTGTGAGAGATGAGGGGAGTTGACTATGTCTTGGTATTAGGTATTAGTGTCGCCGCCGTTTAGAAGAAACATAGAGAAGCAAGAGTGCAAGACCAAACATAATTGTGTGATTCGTGAAAATATTGTCTTTTGTGTTATAGATTTTTATTTAAACTTAAACGTGGTCGTATTCATATATTTACCAGGGAAATAATTAAAATAAACCAAGTGCTAAACCAGAAATTAGGGCGCCTAGACCGATTTTGACCGAAATAGACCGCCTGGACTAGATGTCCGATTTGTTTTTGCCGATTATGAGAAAATCGTTTCGGCTGGGTTAATATGAGCGCCTAGTCCTCCGCCTAGAGCGATTTTTTGAACACTGCCAACGATCAATTTTTTTTGCTTTTGTAAACGCATTTCAATTAGTTATAAAATTGTTTATAAAAATTTAAAAAGAAAAAATTATAATTGGTTCAAAATCCGTTTATGACTGCGAAAAATAGATCGTTAAGAACTCATTTATATTCCTTTACTATAATTTTCTCCTTAGATTTTTAAACTCATTTGTTTGAACTCATTTATAGGTACAGTACTATATATACACTTTGTTCTTTTGTTCTTCCAATATTTTATGAAATTATGATTTTAAAAATATATAAGATTACATAATTGACGACGAAAAGTATTTTTATTTTGAGTAGTTTTAATCAAATTAGATTCATGAATCTGTGAATCTCTTGGCTCCACCAAGTCGATATATTGATATTATGATGCTTAAAATTAGATCAAACATATACACTATCAAGATCATGCGAAGCTCCTATTGCCAAATACGATTCCACCAAAGCTCCTCGACCTGAAAACCAAGAAGATGTAAAGCACACCACACGACCTTTGATATATAGGTCGAAGTGATGCGTGGAGTTGAAAACGTATAGAGAGACAACACAAACAAATACGTTTGGAACGCGCCAAGCAAACGCTTTTCCTTTGGATCTTTATTAACAAAATTTATCTTTTCCTAGGATAAAATTTTGTCTCGGCTCTTACTCAATCTATTCCTCCCAATAGAATTGAACCCGACTAAAGAACGAGAACTAAGCCTATCTCTTCTACACTAAGAGAAACAAACACTCACCTTCTAAGCTTTTGTTTTGCTAGCTTCGAAGTTTACAATACCGCACAAAGAGTCTAGAGCGTTCAAAGTGGCTCGTGGCCAACCCTAGACTATTTATACTAACTACCCGAAACCCTAACCCTAGGATCTTCGAGAATCTCACACAATCGGAATATACTTGCTTGTCAAGCTCATCCTTTCCTTATTTGATGTGAAGAATATTCACCATATCTTCACACGCAATTCGTCTCTATCTTTGCTGCCAAGCAAGAAACCTTCCTTAGCACGTCACTCCATCCACTTAAGCTTTGCCACGTCATCTCACGACTCCATGTCAGCAACTTCAAGTGTCTGATGTGATCCCAGGCGTCTGATGTGGTCTCAGGCGTCTGAACAGATGCAGCTTCTTGATCTTCACAGCAAGCTGTTCTGGAACTGCATCTTCAGGAGTGACTCCAAGCTCGGTCATTCCCAATATCTTTCAATATACTGATTTATTAGATATTGTTTAAAGATTTTAATTAATAAATTTAGCAAAAAGCATAGATATTAAACAAAAGTAAGAGAGTTTACAGTCGCAAATTTTTTCTAACGATGAAGAACTTCAATAGAAAAAAAGTGGAACCGATTACAATGTAAAAATCAAAAACCAAAAATATGTAAAAATAAATCAAGTAATAAGACTCATGTCTCACCCTAATCGATGTTTGTTCCTCTCAATGTGCTCTTGCAGCCACCACGACAACCCCCTAGAGCAAGATACGAAGTAATCCGTTCTTCTTTCGTTAAACTACAAGCAATCTCTCTAACTAACGAGTTACTTGATTATCTTGGTTGGTGGAGGCATTGTCGCATTTATGGAAAATAAATAAATAAAAAAACGTAATTTGCCTAAGAATTTTTATTTTTTTTTCATCACCTAAGAATTCATGATTAGATGTTTCTGTTTGTCTAATAAGATTATATTTTTGGAATAGAAATAAAACATAGGATTTGTTATATAAATACACATCATATTACATACTAATTAAGTAATTAATTAGAACAGAATGAGAATAAACAAGGGACAATTCTAAAAATACCCCTTTTGGGTATTCCCTTTTTAAAAATACCCCTATAAGGGGAGCATTTTTAAAACTACCCATGTTTTAATGCCAAAAGACGATTCTGCCCTCATTTATGTTAAACCAACAAAAATTTTCATTCACAATTCTCTCTCTCGAAATCGATCTCTCTCTTCACAGGCGACGGCTGGACTCCGGCGAGAATCCTGCCTCTCCTCTCTATCTCAACTCCGATTCCATCTCCTCTCTGTCTCAACTCCGCCTCGGACTCCTCTCTCTCTCGATTCCGGTGATAATCATCTGTTTCTCGACTCCAAGCTCAGACTCCTCATCGGCGTCGCTGGTTGAGGACTCCTCGTCGTCATCTGTTTTCACACAAATTCTCCTTCGCCGTGTCTTCTCTCTCTTGGCCGTGTAAGTGCCCTATGTTATCTCATACTTGTTAATTGTTTAGGGTTTGACAATTTAGGGTTCTTGTTTAGATGTTGGAGATCGATTGAGATTAATTGTTACTAAAGTTGGGTTTTTGTTTGATTCATATGGTTCGTTTAGAATTTTTTACTCTATATTGACTACAATTGTTCAGGGATGACCTGCTATTGAATTTTTTACGCTAATGAATTTGAGCTTAGATTTTGAAATGCTAGTTTTTGGTACTTTAGTTGCTGTTGCGAAACCTGCTATTTTGGTGATTTGCAACATGGTAAATGTTATAGAAGATCTTTGAAATGTAAGAAACTTTAATACTTTATTGTGTTAGGACATTGGTATGTTGTTGTTTCTTTGTATTCTGCCCCATTTATCTAGTAAAATTTGAAGTTTGTGGTTAAAGATATCTATGTTTGCAAAGATGCTGAGGGAATAGAAATTGTTAAATGTTTATAAAAACCTTATAATAACCTTATAGAAAATGAAAATCATAAAAACTTTGTAAAAAATGGTTTATGCATCAAAAGCTGTAGTCTCATAAGCATTTTAAAAGGTTTTTAAACATTTGGGTTAAAGATTTTGGTTTTTGATGTTAATAAACAGATGGAAAGTAGCGAACCGGTTGATTATCTTCTATTACCTAACGGTATATATGAAGATGGAAGTGAACCATTCTCTCAAGCATCAATAATACAACATACGGATTTTAAACTAATTTGGAAAGTTAAGGCTGTTTTGAGTGATGAGTCATTCAAGCAGCTTGAGGATTCTTTCCTCGGACACATCATCAAGATTGCCTCAAAAAGCTTCAAATTCTCGGGCAAACTATTTCACTACATTATGATGAGGAGGCTGAAGACTAAAGGAAACAACTTGTGGTTAAGAATCGCTTCACAACCAACACGTTTCTCAATGAGAGAATTTTTTCTGTCAACAGGTATTTCATATATATTTTACGTCTTTGTTAGATTTCTTCCAATTATAAAAAGTTTTTATAAGATTTTTATAAGGTTTTTATAAGGTATATACATATCATTTGAATGTGAAATAAACGAATTCTTTGAAAACTTGTTTATAAGTTTTTTATCAGGTTTTTATAAGGTTTTATAAGGTTTTATAAGGTTCTTATAAGGTTCTTATAAGGTTTCTATAATATTTTTATAAAGTATGTACATATCATTTGAATATGAAATAAACAAATTATTTGAAAACTTGTTTATAAGGTTTTTATAAGGTTTTATAAGGTTCTTATAAGGTTTCAATAAGATTTTTATAAGGTTTTTATAAAGTATGTACATATCATTTGAATGTGAAATAAACAAATTATTTGAAAACTTGTTTATAAGGTTTTTATAAGGTTTTTATAAGGTTTTTATAAGGTTTTATAAGGTTCTTATAAGGTTTCAATAAGATTTTTATAAGGTTTTTATAAGGTATGTACATATCATTTGAATGTGAAATAAATGAAATTTATGAGTAGATCTAACCTCATTGTTTAATATATCACAGGTATTCATTGTGAAAAGCTTGATACAGATCAAAGTAGGAAGGGGAAAAAACCTGCTAAGAAACCCTACAGTTGGACGTCGCGAAAAGATTTGACCTTGAGTAATTTGGAGGATTACTTGTTTTTTGAACCAAAGGATATAACTGATTTGGAGAAAACAGAGGAAACAGAGGCGCCGATGGAAGAGGATGAAAAGCTTTGCCTTGCAGCTGTCATCCTTACAGAAGCATTCTTGATGACGCCTCATTCATTAGAGAGAATCCCAAGTTCAAGACTTCACCATGCATCCGATTTTGAGGCGTATACATCTTTGGCATGGGGAAAGGAAGCCTACAACGTCTTGGCAACAAGTATCAAGAGGATGGATACCAATACGTGGGCGAGAGGCCAATATGAAGTCAAAGGTTTTCCTTTGGCTTTATTGATCTGGTCATTCAGCGCTGTACCACTTTTTGGAGCGACATTTGCTGTATGCAACGACACGACAAAGTGTGTCTATCCTCTATACTCTAAATGGGAATCTTCATTAACTCCAAGATTAGATCAAATCGTGGATGCCATTCAATCATCGGATTGTATAAGTTTTCGTTCCTTTTATAACACTTTTTATTTGGTGATGAGCATTAATTTTATAAGGTTTTATATGGTTTTTAAAAGTATTTTAAAACGAATTTTAATGGTTTTATAAGGGTTTTATAAGGATTTTATATGCGTTTACAACCATTGTAAGGATTTTATAAAGGTTTTATAAGGGTTCTATAAGGATTTTATAAGGGTTTTATAAGGGTTTTATAAGGGTTTTATAAGGATTTACAATCATTGTATATCCATTTTAAAAAGCTTTTAAAACCTTTGTTATTTATTTTTCTAGATTAAGGTCAAATCTATTATTGGAGATCCAGAGGAATACAAATACCTAGTAGAAGAAACTCATGTAGACGACAAAGAGTTTGAAGATATTGTACACTTGGTGATGAGAGGCTATAGATTAAAGGAGATTGATTGGAGGAACAAAATTGTTGAATACATTTCTGCGGAGGCAGAGTTGGGACAGCAATTGTCAGATTCTGCCAAACTGGACAAGGTTACGGACTTCAACAGAAGATTAGAAATACTTGAAGTGGTTCTAAAAGTCAGAAACAACATGGGGACATATAACGAGGTAAAATATTTGTAAAATTTAATTAATAAAAAGTTTGGGTTGTTTCCTATGATAATTTCTTACTTTTCTTATTGCAGTCCGAGCTTGAAGGAGACAAAGATAAAAGTGAAGAGGTTAGTATATATTTTTTAAAGGTTTTATATGGTTTTTAAAAAGCTTATAAGGGTTTTATATAGCTTTTAATAGGGTTTTTGAAAATTTGTGATACTTTGCCTGGTTCTTTATTTTTGTGTAGCAGGCTGGACAAAGTAATCCTCATGAAGATACTGGGAAAGAAGATAGGGTTTTTGATGAAAATGTGAATAGCACTTTTGAAGATTCATTTCGTCAAGCAAACACCCAAGATGGAAGTTATGCCGGCGACGATGAAAATACTGAAAAGAGTGACAATTCTGATAATCCAGAAGAAGGAACACCAAGGGTATGATGATATAGTTTTTTTATAAGTATACTAAATTCCTTTTAAAAGCCTTTTTTTGTAAAATTTTAGAGTGATTATGTTTGAAGGATAAATCCAATACTCCAAGTCATTCTACACCAAAGTTCAATCTCTTTTCTCAAGAAAGTCAAGGTAGCGGAAAGGATAAGAAAAACAGTCAACAGAAGGCAGGAAGCAGTAAAAAGAAAGTTGTTAGAGAGAAAAAGCAGGTTAGTGTTCTATTCTTTATAAGGATGTTATGAGATTATTGAAGAGAAAAAGCAGGTTAGTGTTCTATTCAGTTTGTTTTTTGTTTTTAGGTTAAGAAGATTAAAGATAGTGGTGTGTACATGGTAAAGATAATGGAAAGCTATGCAATGTCTAAAAGGACTAATGACGAGTTCCTAGAACACAGCATTGAAGATATCCGAAAAAAACTTGACATATTTGCTGAATTAGGAAAGACATAGGTTAGTATGAGTATTTTTTTTTTTAATATTGTAGGATTTACAACAGTTTAAAACAGTATTCTAACGTTATTCACATTACCTTGCGTAGGACTATGGATGACTGCTATGGAGTATGGAGAACTAGGACATATTTTATTTTACTTTTGGAAACTATGTCGATTTGAAAAAACTTGTTGAAAATATTATCTTTTGAATACTTTTATCTTTGTTGAGAATATTATAACACTTCAATCATACTCGTGCTATTTCAATACTAAAACTATAACTGCGAGTTACGCGGTTTATAACCTTGTTTTAAATACAAGGGTTCTTACAAAAGGTTTGTAAAACAATTTTGAATTCACTAATAGAGCTTTACAAGGGTTTTAAACGAATTTGAAATACAAAGGTTTTTATAAGGGTTTTAAACTGTTTATATAAGGCTTCTCACAGAAAAAGAAAAAAAAAACCCTTTTAAAATGTATTTTACAAGAAATAGGCCTAAAGCCCAATTTGGATTTTGAGGAAGTTATTTTTTTTTCTTCTTTTTACTTATTCTTCGTTATTTCTTTTTCGGTCTGCTTTATTCTTCTTCTTTTCTCTTCGTTCTTCTTCTTTTCTCTTCGTTCTTCTTTTCTCTTCGTTCTTCTTTGGATCCCAACCGTGCTTCGAATTCCTTCCTTGTTCTTCTCCGAAATTGGGATTTCATTGTTCATCTTCGCCTGGTTCTCTCTTGGACTTTCGAAGTTAGGGACTGTAAATCAGTTGGTGTTTCATTATCGTTAGTGTTGGTTCACTGTCGCCGTCGGTCAATAGAAGTATTGAGGATTTTTGAGGCGAAAGTGCCTAGCATTGTACAGGTTTGCTCCAGTTTCCAATTTCCAATTTCCAATGTTAGGGTTTTACCTAATTTTTTTTTTAAAAAATAGAATAAATTAGTAAAATCTGAGTTTATGCTTCAAATCGTTTTGGGTTTGTTGATTAGGGCTACTCGAAATTGGAAATCGTTATGGTTTCGCTAGGGTTTGACTGTTTCAAGCATAAATTTGGGCAATGAAGGGTTTTTGTAAGGTTTTCATAAAATTTTGGAAAAGTATACATTTTGTATAACATTTTAAAAGGTTTTTAAACAAGATTGTGTGTGAAGGGTTGTAAAAAGATTATTAAAAGTTTTTGATGATGATGAATATTAACTGCTTATAAGAGTTCTGATATTAATGACTTAACAATTATTTTGCAGATGGATAACAATGACTCAATCCACATCATAGATCTACCTAAAGGGATCTATGATGATGGTTCTGAACCAAACATTTCAGCATCTATTATCCAACATTCAGATTTGAGGTTAGTTCCAAAAGTTAAAGCTGTTTTGAGCGATGAATCGTTCAAAAAGCTTCAAAATTCTTTCCTTGGACATATCATTAAGATTGAAGCAAAAAGCCTCAAATTCTCGGGCAAACTATTTCACTACATTATGATGAGGAGGCTGAAGACAAAAGGAAACAACTTGTGGTTCAGAATCGCTTCACAGCCAACACGTTTCTCCATGAGAGAATTTTTTCTGTCAACAGGTATTTCATATATATTTGGTTACGATTTGTAGTAGTTGGTTTTAGAAGTGTTTTAAATGATTTTTACATGGTTTTATACAATTTGAAAACAGTTAGGTAACGATTTAAAAAGGTTTTAAAAGCTTTTAAAATGGGTTTAGAAGCTTTTTAAAATGTTTATAAAAGCCTTTTAAAAAGAATTTTAAGAGTTTATAAGGTTTTATAAGCTGTTTATAAGGTTTTTACAAGGATTTCATTTGGTTTTAAAGTAATGAAACGTATGTACAAATTCTTTGAGTATATTGAAAACACTAACCTCGTTGTTTGATATAACACAGGTATTCAATGTGAACAGCTTGATAAAGATCAAAGGAGGAACGGAGACCCGTACAGCTGGACAAAGCGAAAAGATTTGACTCTGAAAAAATTGGGAGAAGATGAGAAGCTTTGTCTTGCAGCGGTCATCCTGACAGAGGGAATACTAATGACTCCTAATTCCACACAGAGTATCCCCTCGTCAAGACTTGAGATTGCATCCGATTTCGAGGCGTATACTTCTTTGGCTTGGGGAAAGGAAGCCTACAACGTCTTAGCAACAAGTATAAGAAAGATGGATGCAAATACGTGGGCGAGAGGCCAATATGAAGTCAAAGGTTTTCCTTTGGCTTTGTTAATATGGGCATTAAGTGTTGTACCTCTGTTTGGAAGCAAATTTGCTGTATGCAACGACACGTCAAAGTGTGTCTATCCTCTATACTCTAACTGGAAATCATTAGAAGCTCCAAAATTCAACGAAATCGTGGATGTCATGGGGAAAACGAAATTTGTAAGTTTTCTTTTCGTGGGTTTTATATGGTTTTTATATGGCATCACAAAATGTTGTTTCCTGCAGATTGAAGTGAAAACGATTGTTGGCGACCCGAATGAACATAGCCATTTGGTTATGCCACAGATTGATGAAGACTTCAATGAAGTTGTTAATGTTGTTATCAAAGGATATAGGATGACAATGGAGGAATGGATTCGAGGATCGATCAGTGTTGCTAAAGGAGGACAAGGTCAAAAGAGGCGTGTAAGAGACCCTCATGTTCAAGAACCACCGAAGAAAAACCGAAGAAAATCTGTAAGTGAAAACATTGAGATGCTTCTTGGATTATGTCAAGATATTAACAACAGAATTACAAGATTGGAAAATCATGTTGGAATTGCCAAAGTCAATCAAACACCAAAATGGGGGTTTGAAAACCAAGACCAACCAGCCTCTTCTAGGACATATGTAAGTTTGAAAATGGTTTTTAGGAATGTTTTATAATAGTTTTTACATGAATTTTTTAAAAAAAAATGCTTATAGGTACCTGAAGAAGTGAATGATTATCACCAACATGAAGGAAGTGACATCCCTGAGGAGCATTGGCAGGAAAATAATGATAAGGTAAGTATTATTTGTATAAAAACCATATAAAACACTTATATATAACGTTTTTTACAAGAGTTTTATAAGGTTTTTATATTGTTTTTAAAAGGGTTTTAAAAAGAATGTTTACGAAATTATTTCATTAGCGTTTTATAAGGGTTTTATAAGAATGTTTAATTAGCGTTTATAAGGGTTTTATAAGGTTTTTAAAAGGTTTTTTTATGAGGGGATAGGAGAGGTTATTAGCATTTAAAAGGGTTTATAAGGATTTTACAAGGTTTTACATTGTAAATCCATTATAATGTTATAGGTTCCTGAAGAAATGAATGATGATCAACCTGATTTGAGAAAGGAAGGAAATGACTTCCCTGAGGAGCATACACAGGATAAAAATGATAAGGTAAGTTTTTTATAAGGGTTTTATAAGAATGTTTACAAAAATATTTAATTAGCGTTTATAAGGGTTTTATAAGGTTTTTATAAGGTTTTTTATAAGGGGATAGGAGAGTTTATTAGCATTTAAAAGGGTTTTATAACATTGTAAATCCATTATAATGTTATAGGTTCCTGAAGAAATGAATGATGATCAACCTGATTTGAGAAAGGAAGGAAATGACTTCCCTGAGGAGCATACACATGATAAAAATGATAAGGTAAGTATTTCTTGAATATAAAAAGCTTTTTATAAAAACCATATAAAACATTTGTAAAGACGTTTTTATAATGTTATAGGTTAATTCTGAAGAAGTTGAAGAAGTGAATGATGATAATCAACATGTGGAGCAACATGATTTGAGAAAGGATAGAAGCGACTTCCCTGATGATTATTCTACCCAAGAAGCATACATAATTTTATCTGATGATGAAGAGTTTATTCATCATTCAGATAATGAAAATGTTAATCAAGAAGAAGAAGCTTCTACACAACAAGAGCAAGAAGAAGAAGCTCCTACACAACAAGGGGCCAGCCAACAAGAAGAAGCTTGTACACAACAAGAAAAGGCCAGTCAAGAAGAAGAAGCTCTTACACAACAAGGGGCCAGCCAACAAGAAGAAGCTTCTACACAACAAGAAAAGGCCAGCCAACAAGAAGAACCTTCTACACAACAAGAAGAGGCCAGCCAGGAACAGACCAGTTGTAAGTTGTTGAAATTTTTAAAAAGTTTAAATGTGCGTTATAGTTGATCTAAAATACTATATTTTTATATTTGTATTAGTGCCAACACCTTCTACACCGCTGAGTTCACTATCTGATGAAGAAATACAAGGAATCAAGGCAAGAGTCAAAAATTGGGCAATAAAGGGTATTCTAGATATGCTTGCAACATTGCATACAGTAAGTATGTTAAAATCATATATTTGTTATCATAGTTGCTAAATACTAATGTGATTTAGATGTTCTACATTTTAGATGCTTTGGCCAGGGGCTAAATGGAAAAGAGTCACTGAATCCGAGTTAATAATGGAACATCATGTCAAAAAAGCGATAAGAAATGCAATGTTAATTCTTCATCCTGACAAAGTGCCAACTGATGCCACTGCACAAGTGAAATACCTTGCTACCAGAATGTTTTCAACATTAAAGGTCAGTAATGTAACTTTTTGATCCTTTTGTTTACAATCTTACCGTTATATAACATGAACTCTTTTTATTGCAGATGGAGAGGGACAGATACTTATGATTGAGTTTTCTTTGGGGTGGATCAGTTAGGAAACCTGCTATTTTGGTTATTTGCAACTTGTTAAATGTTATTGAAGATCTTTGAAATGTTAAGTAACTTTAACACTTTATTGTGTTAGAACATTGGTAGGTAGCTGTTTCTTTGTATTCTGCTGCATTTATCTAGTAGATTTTGAAGTTTGTGGTTAATGATATCTATGTTGCAAAGGTGCTGAGGGAATGGAAATTGTTAAACCCCTTGTAAAAACCTTTTAAAAACCTTATAAAACCCTTATAAAAACCATATTGAAAATGAAAATCATAAAACTTTATACAAAATCATAAAACCCTTATAAAAACCATATTGAAAATGAAAATCATAAAACTTTATACAAAATCATAAAACCCTTATAAAAACTTTATAAAAACCTTATAAAAATGATAATCATAAAATATGATACTAACCTTTGTAAAACATTGTCTAAAGAATAACAAATTCAAGATGAATTAAATAAGGAGTTAGATAGCAGCTACACAACTGGATTTGTTGTGTCCAGACTGGCCACACCTGCTGCATTTGTATGCCTTTTTTTTTGTCGTAGACCTTCCATGCTCCCATGAACAACGTATTTTCTTTTTCTTCCGCCTGCCACTAGGTATACAAGTTGAAGGTGGCCGGCTGACGAAATTAGAAATAGTCTCTCGAATCTCCCAATATGTCATATCAACTACTGGGTAAATGCTTTCCGAATATGATAAACGCCACCTGAAATCATATAACTTTCTTATTAAACACTTATAAAAACCGTATAAAAACCTTATAAAAACCGTATAAAACTATATAAAAACAATATAAAAACCATATAAAAACCATATAAAAACCTTATAAAACATTAAAAATCTTGATAAAACCATATAAAACCTTATAAAAACCTTATAAAAACCTTATAAAAACCTTATAAAAACCTTATAAAAACTTTATAAAAACTGTTATTACCTATCAGTGGAATAAAAATCATCAACAAACATGTTTTCGTTGAGATTAACATGTTTTGCAGCAGCGATTGCGTGTGCGCAGGGGAACCTGTCGATATCAAACACACGACATGTGCAACTTCTAGCATCCAAATTCACCACATGCAATTGTTCACCTCCTTTAACCTCAAATATATTTTGATTTACTGGACAGACTTCAAGCCAGCGGGAAGATTCATTATACGAAGAATTCATAATCTGTGACACGTTTGAAGTAACTGCATACGGATGTCGATAGCTCTCTTCTCGTCGTTCATGGAACCATCTTGTCATAATAGAGCGGATTGTATCAAACAAGCATACAATTGGGTACTCACGTGTCTCTTTCAACAAAGAATTCACAGACTCAACCAAGTTTGATGTCATGATATTGTACCTATTTGAAGGCGACATTGCACGAGCCCATTTCCGAACATCTACTTGCCAAAGGTATGCTCCCAATTTTTCATCGGCTACGGATATTTGAGCAAAGAGGTACTCAAACAGCTGTGTTGTGTAGGCCCGTGAAGCGTCGTAAAAGATAGGAATAAGTGTAGAACCTTTGAAGTTTGTTTCAAGGTTTTTCTGCAGGTGAAAAGTGCAGAGTGCATGATGAGCTTGGGGGTAATTTTCTGCAAGAGCATATTCAATTGAAGCTGCACGATCTGATACAAAAACCAGATCATTTTCGTCTGGAATAAAGGTCTTCAATCAACACAAAAACCAGTTCCAAGATGCGTCATTCTCTGAATCTACAACAGCAAAAGCAATAGGATATAGATTAAAATTCCCATCTTGAGCAGAAGCAGCAAGGAGAGTCCCTTTAAACTTTGGTTTCAAATGGGCGCCATCAATAGAAATGACTTTGCTCATCAACTTAAAACCTCGAATAGATGCACCAAAGGCAAGAAAAGCATACTTAAACTTATTAGCAGAATCTACTTCGATAAAAGTGACAGTGCCTGGACTCTTCATTGCTACCATGTGGAACCACTTAGGAAGAACCTCAAAAGAATCAGAAGGTAAACCCCTAGCAACTTCTGTTGCATGTTCTTGAGCTCTCCATGCTTTTGAGTACGACACCCCAACTCCATGATCCTTTCTGAAGATTTCTATTAGTTGCTTGGGTCTGAGTGGAAGCTTTCCTCCTTGAAAATGGTTGCTACCCATTCCACCCAATGTCTTTGCATCTGCTTGACGATGATTTACGTTCCTTAATGTAGAGTCACAACTATGCAAACTGATATATTTTCGAATGATAAAACCATCTGATCCTTTAAATCTAATAGCACGTAACTTCCAATTGCAATTTTCATCAATGCAATTCAAAACATATCTCTTGTTGTCCGACTTCTTAGTCTGAAACTCAAAACTGTTTTTCAGCGCATACATCCGCAGCTGAGTAGTCATTTCTTTTTTGCTTTTGAATAACTTTCCGCAAAACAAAGAACCAACATCAAGTAGAGCAGGAGGATTGGGCATTGTCGGAACCTGAAAGTACAAATTCAGTATCCTAATACATCTATGCATTAAAATTACAAAAGCTTTTAAAATCCTTTTATACGATTTTTAATTGATTTTTAAAATGGTTTTAAAAGCTGTTTATAAGGATTTTAAAAGCTTGTTATAAGGACTGTACAAGAACCAAGTTGTTTTCAAACTAACTTATAAACATTATAAGGTTACCTTATCTAAAGTAGTAGATTACCTGAGTACGATTTGGACAAGAAACATCAGTAGCCCAAAAAGAAGTTGTTTGGTTACGTATCACCGGCTGCTGATTAATGATAGTAGACGTTCTTGGTTCCTCAGCGGAAGTAAAAAGACCAGCAGTAGCAGCAAAAGGATTAAGCAGTGTCGGAACCTGAAACTACAAATTCAGTATCCTAATAAATCTAGGCATTAAAATTACAAAAGCTTTTAAAAGCCTTTTATACGATTTTTAATAGAATTTTTTTTAAAGGGTTTTATAAGGACTTTATAAGAACCATGTTGTTTTCAAACAACTTGTCTTGTTTATAATGTTTTAAAAGGGTTTTAAATGATTTTGATAAGGTTTTCAAAAGTTTTAAACAGTAATTTTAAAAGAGGTTTACCTGAGAATGAGAAGCAGAAGATACATCACTTGCAACAAACTGATATGAGCTAGTTTGATCCTGAAAAGTAAACAGGCACTACGATTATAATGACTTGTAACAGACAGAAAGAGTTCACTACAGTCACTAAAGATTGTAATGATTTATAAGCAAAATTAAGAAAGAGATCAATAAAATATACTTGCTCAACTATGACACAGTTATCCTCTACAGTAACACATAAATGAATACTTTGTGTTTGTGCAGAAATTCTCATAAAAGTTGCCAGTTGCCTATCATTTCTAATAAAAATTGGATGACTACCTAGTGTTGCAGTCATAGAAGGCAACTGGAAACTAAGCTTTAGAGAGTGTTTCTGATTATCAATTGCAAAATCTTCATAAAGAATTTTGACCAAATCACTAAAACTAGTTCCCTCATCAATGCTAATCAGAGAAACTCCTCAATTTCAAATTCCCATTTAATATTATGCTTCAACTTCCATAATCCACAAACTGAATACAATTCAAGCATCTCTAAAATAAGTCCTGCGAAAACAAAGAAATATCACAATGAAAACGTGGTCAGTAAATTTTAAATGGATTTTAAAAGGTATAAGAATAGAAACAACAATGAAAAAAATCCTTCAAAATTCAACAACAAATAACAAGTACATGGAAGAAGACCAAAATTGGTTGAAAAAGTGATGAGATCTAATCAAGTAGTGATCAGATCTGGGAAACGAACCAGGAAATATGTAATTAAGAAACGAAGGCGATAGAGAGAAGAGACGAAGGCGATGCCGAGAAGAGACGACGTCGATGGAGAGAAGAGACGACGGCGACGCCGAGAAGAGACAACGCCGATGCCGAGAAGAGACGACGGTGAAAAGACGACGCCGATGCCGAGAAGAGATGACGGCGATGGAGGGAAGAGACGACGGCGACGCCGAGAAGAGACGACGCCGATGCCGTGAAGAGACGACGGCGAGAGTCAACGACGGTGAAGCTTCGAAACAAAACGGCGAAGAAAGGAGAAGAGAAAAGAAAAACTGTGTTTAGGTCATTTAGGAGGGTAAAATTGTCTTAAAAAGTTTTTAAGAGGGTATATTTAAAAATGCTTCCCTTATAGGGATATTTTTAGAAAGAAATACCCCAAGAGGGATATATCTAAGAAATTCTCAATAAACAAATGTATTTTCTGGTTAATTAAAAAAAAAAAGAAAAAAAAAGCTAAACCATAGTTTGTCTCCGCATCTTTTTGGATCTTGCGTCGGGTGAGTAACGCTCACACACACACTTGTTTTGATTTCAATCGGAGAAAATGGCGCAGAAGCTTAACTTAGCAGCTAATCTCGCCGTCCCTCCGGTCACCCACCGCTTTAGTTTCCCCTCCACCTTCACCTTCGGCGTTGCCACTTCCGCTTACCAGGTTCCTCTCTCTCTCTCTCTCCCTTTCAAGCTTCTAAGATCTGGAGTCTTATCTTCTTCTTTCTACTCTCCGCTTCGTCTTCTGCTTACCTAGTCTACCAATTTCTCGATTCACTTGAAAATGTTGATTCCGAGATTGAAGTACGAATCGGATTTAGGAAGATTAGATGATTCAGATAAGCTGTGTTGTATAAGCTACGAATCAAATTTTGTTAGGTTTCACTGAGCTAAGTGTTAATGGTGGTTTTTGTTTGTAGATTGAAGGAGGTTGGAATGAAGGTAAGAAAGGACCAAGTATATGGGATAAGTTCACTCATCTTGAAGGTATGTTGTTTCCTTCTCAGCTTTATCCTTATCTCAATTGATGGGAAAGTATGTGGATTAACACTGTTTGTTCCATCTTGTTCAGGGAAGATTCTTGATGGAAATAATGGTGATGTGGCTGTGGATCATTACCACAGATACAAGGTTTAGTAAAGTATTTGGTATCGGGATTAGGGGTTACTGTATGATGATATTTTTATATGGTCTGCATATTTCTTTGCTTATAGTATTGTTAATCCTATACTTTTGCAGGAAGACATTGAACTTATAGGACAGTTAGGATTTGGCGCTTACAGATTTTCTATATCTTGGTCTCGCATTTTTCCTGGTATGTTCAACTATATTGTCATTTAAACTTGCTACTTTTTGATTTATTTTGTCTGTTTTTAACTGAAATCTAGATAAAAGCTATACTGTGATGTCATTTCTCATTTGTTTTTAGTTACAACTTGTGTCCCCTTTTTGTGTGTTCTGTATTTTACTAATCATCCGTCTCTGTTTCTTTATGTTCCCCAATCGTAGTGTAGCACATGTCGTAGTTGTTGACAATGCCAAATACATATTTCTTTGCATGGGAAGAATATTTGTATCAGTTTTGATATGATATGAGGGAAACTCTTGTTGTTGGAAGGTGGACTTTTCCTTTAGAACCTTCATTATTTGATCTCCAATTTTGGGTGGTCATCTTGTTTGTCTCTTCATCTTTGAAATGATCGGTATTTCCTATGAGATCCAGGATCTTCAAAACCGTGGCGTTCCCTTAAAAACATGATCTCTTGAGTTCCTTTAGCATTGATGCATGTAGCCATGCAAAGGAATTGCAAACCAGTATTTGTTTTTGTGTTCTGGACTTCCTGAAAAATATAGACGTTTACTAACTGAAGGCATATTGTCATTTGTTCTAGATGGCTTGGGAACTGAAGTCAATGAAGAAGGCATTGCTTTCTACAATAATCTTATCAATGGACTTCTTGAAAAAGGCATTTACTCTAACTGAAATGACTTTTTTCATCTTTGTGTTGATGATACTCTCATGAGATATTTAGTATTACAGGTATTCAGCCGTTTGTAACTCTATACCATTGGGATCTTCCATCACATCTCCAGGACGCAATCGGAGGTTGGACAAATAGGAAAATTGTGTAAGTAGTAAACTGTAATAGACTTCAACTTACGTGTAGTATCTTCAAAAGCATAAACACAGTTATTATTAGGAGTATTGTCTATGGTCCCTTTCTTGTGCAAGTTTAAGTGGGGCAGATTATATTTAGTCTCAGATCACCAGGTTTTAGGTTATGCTTCAGAGGGCTAGTATCTTTTTCAAAAGTTTTTTATGACACAGCCTTCCTCTAGGAAAAATAAGGAATGCAACACTTTTCGTAGAACTTAGTGTTTTGACATTATATTTCTTCACGTGCAGCGATTATTTTGGCCTATATGCAGATGCTTGTTTTGCTAATTTTGGTGATAGAGTGAAGCACTGGATCACAATAAATGAACCTCTTCAGACCTCAGTGAATGGACACTGTATTGGTATATTTGCACCAGGAAGAAATGAAAAGCCCTTGATCGAACCATATTTGGCTTCGCATCATCAGGTTTTGGCTCATGCAACTGCTGTTTCCATATATAGAAGCAAGTACAAGGTAGCTTTTTTTTATTGTGGTTAAGGAACCTCATTTTTATTTTATTTTATTTGGACTTTGGTTATGGCAAGATGCATCAAGATTTTCATTAATCAACAATGTGCCTTTGGGTTTACATATATTAATGTAGGAAAGTCAAGGTGGACAAATCGGTTTGTCAGTCGATTGTGAGTGGGCTGAGCCAAACTCAGACAAACTGGAGGACAAGGTTGCTGCGGATAGGCGAATTGACTTTCAACTTGGATGGTAAGTGGGATGCGATATGAGCTCTTTCTTAATCATTAAGATTTGGAATGGAATCGTATTACTGATGTGTTGAGCTATAAATGTAGTGTCTCTGTAGCTTATACTCATGGTTGGACCATCAATTCGTGAAATTTTGTAGTAAATAGTTTCTGCATTGTAGGTTTCTAGTTTATGATTTTTGATAGTAGTTATTTTGGTGGAGATAGTTCATTGATTTTATGTTTTTGTAATGGGGGTAGTTTAGACGCATATAATCCACTTATTCCACTGTTTCCAAGGGTGTAGTCTTTGAATCTTTGTGTGTGATACTCCCTTTCTTATTAAATGAGCAGTCACTGTATAATAGGCGTTACATATATTAAGGTTACATAAATGCCATTATTGTGCTAAGATTATCAGATAAATTATCATAAACTTGGGTTTGCTAACTATGTGTCAACTGTCAAATGATTTACACACTTGCAACTATATATCATTCCTTAAAATAACAAATTTAAAAATCCTTGGCAGGTTCTTGGATCCTTTATTTTTTGGAGACTATCCTGCAAGTATGCGCCAGAAACTTAGAGAGAATCTCCCTACATTTACTCCAGAAGAAAAGGAGTTAATGCTTCAGAACTCATGGGACTTTCTTGGCGTAAACCACTACACCTCGAGATTGATTTCTCATGTCTCAAACGTAGAAGCTGAAAGTGACTATTACAGTGCACAAGAAATGGAGAGGGCTGGTAACAAACACTAACACTAAAATTACTTTGACTAATAGCATCTTCTTACTTACTTCCTAGTAACTGTCTTCTCTTCTTTTCTGCGAACAGTTGAATGGGAAAATGGAGAGCCAATAGGTGAAAGGGTAAGAACTCTCCGTCTTAGTCTTCGCTTAATTCTAATGACTCTATTAAATCTTATGCACATATACTAAAGACAGGTATGCATGAGCTAGTAATCAACTGAACAATGTTTCCCAATTACAGGCTGCTTCGGATTGGCTTTATGTTGTGCCTTGGGGAATCCGAAAGACTTTGAATTACATCAGCAAACAATACAACCACCCTCCTATATATATTACTGAGAATGGTATCCAACCTATCTTTATAGCTTTATCGTTCAGTTTATACAATGCATAGTTTGTTTAGAGTAGCGGGAGTAGTTTTGTTATCCAAATAAAGTTCGCATTAAACGAGTACTTCTTTTGGTCATATCGAACTTCTATTTTTTATATATACTGAGATTTAGTTCTCTATTTCCAACACAACAGGTATGGATGATGAAGATGACGGATCTGCCTCTATTCATGATATGCTCGACGATAAGCGTAGAGTTGCCTATTTCAAGAGTTACCTTGCCAATGTCTCTCAGGCTATCACGTGAGCCAATATATTCCCTTCATGCCATATGTTTACTAGCAAAAAAAATTAGGAAACAGAGTTAGTGTTTTGCTAATGGCGAGAATTGAAACAGAGATGGAGTGGACATAAAGGGATACTTTGCGTGGTCGTTGCTGGACAACTTCGAGTGGGCGCAAGGGTACACCAAAAGATTCGGTTTGGTATATGTAGACTACAAGAACGGTTTAACCCGTCACCCGAAATCTTCTGCTTATTGGTTCATGAAATTTCTGAAAGGTGATGAAGAAAACAAAGGTAAAAAGGATTGAAAAAACAGATAAAGAAAAGGAAAACCAAAGCTACTACTACATTTACATGAATTGCGTTGTGATGTTATAGCTTTTTGTACCAAATAGATATATTAGTTGATGATGATGGTATAGAGGAGCTATATTACAAACCTACTGGCTTGGGCTACTCTTTGGTTTCAAACTCATTTTCTGATTAAAGTTTTCGATCTTTTTACACCCAAAAATTTCAAATTCAAGTACGTCATGTTTACTTTTTCTTACCCAGGGCAACGACGCTTATATAGTATCAAGTTTTACTATATGAGAACCCATTTTGTCTTTGGGTGTGAATGGTTACAGCCTCACAGCAGTTTGAGCGAACAAAACCATCTACAGACCGAACGACCTTTTATTTACCATTTATTAATTGTGTCCGTAGTAGTGTGATCTAAAAAAAAAAAAAAAAAAAACCCGTTGTGGACTGAATTTATGTACAAATCGAGTTGAACCGCCGCGGTTTGTTGTTTGTCCTAAAAATAGAGTGGATCAAACCGCTGTAACCATTCATACCCTTTAGCTCACAGACACTAGTCTTAAGCAAAAAAACGAGAACTGAATAGCCGAACCAAACCGATTTTAAAATATCTTTGAATGGTTCTCAAACTTTTGTACCCGAAAAACCTAAAACCGAACCCGAACCGAATCAATACTCGAATTTATCTGAAATAAAAGTATACATCTAAAAGTATTATAACTATATCTATAGTTTTAAATATAATACATACCAAAAACTAGAATTATAAACCGGAATATATTAGTTTTTTCGGGTAATATATATACTTCCAAGATATTATGTTATATTTAGATAAAAAGTCACCAATATTTTAGGTTTGTTTTAGGTATTTTTGATATTTGGAATATTTTCATTCTCAATATTCAAAGCCGAACCAAATACAAAATTTTAGAATACCTGAGTAAGTTTAGAATCATCTACCCGAATGAATCCTATACCCGAAAAAAAAATCCGATCTGGTACGGATATTCGAATGCCCATATCCTTTAGGTTACAGACACTAGCCTGAGGCAATAAAAACCGGAATAGCCAAACCAACCCGATTTTAAAAAATCTTTGGTTCTCAAACTTTTGTACTTGAAAAACCTGAAACCAAACCTAATCAATATCCGAATGTATCTGAAATATAAGTATACATCTAAAAGTATTATCTATATATACACTTCGAATATAATAGATACCCAAAACTAGAATGATAAACCGGAATATATTAGTTTTTTGGTTAATATAGATACTTTCCAAGATGTTATGCTATATTTGGATAAAAAAGTAACCAATATTTTAGGTTTTTTTTGGGTATTTTTGATATTTCGAATATTTTCATTCTCAATACAAATATTCAAACTCGAATCAAATAAAAAATTTTGAAATACCCGAGTAAGTTCAGAATCATCTACCCGAATGAATCCTATACCCGGAAAAAAATCCGATCAGGTACGGATATCCGAATGCCCATATCCCCTCCAAATCACTAAAAAATGTGAAAAAAATTAGAACCTAACAAAAGATTGAAAAGTGACCAAACCACACCAAATGCATTTGAAATCAAAATTAAATAGTCATCAAATTTGTTTCTCTTTGGAGATGTTTAAAATCAGTGTTTTGGTTCCCATGATAACAAAAACAATAATTTCTATGTTTCGTAAAAACAAGTACGCACATGAAATGAACTTATCTTATTTTAGATTTGTGTTGTGTTGTGTGTGGTCCCAAACTCCCCAATACGTTTTTGACAAAATCTGAAACGTTACTTAAATTGTCACAGACACGAATTGTAATGAAGGTCACGTTCATGACCATGCCCTTATATCCCAAAATTATTTAATATTTATGCACATGGATATATAAGTAGGTGAGCTGAGCAGTGAGGAGAATTATTTATTTTATTCATAATTACAACTAATTATTAAAAAAAATTAGAGAGAGAGAGAGGAATAATAATAAAACAGCTTAATTAAGGCAAAAAAAAAATGAAAATAGCTTCTTCTTCCCCGATTCTCACCGTTGTCTCCAGCTCTGGCTCTTTGGTTAGTTGACTTATTTTATTATGATCATCTTCTCTGTTTAAATCTCAAGTTTTTTTTTGTCTTTTTATTATTGTTCCACTTCTCAAATCATACCCAGTAAGTCGTTTGTTTATTCAATCTCTAAATTCGAAACCTTTTTGAAAAATCGAATCTTGTGATCATTTGGGGAATATGAAAGATTTGATCTTTTTGTTGTTTATGATTTGGGTTTCGATAAAGTTTCAGTCTTTTTTTTTTTTTTGAGATTTTTGTTTTGTTGCGGGATCTGATTAAGACTGTTTTTTCTTTATTTTGGGTGTGTTCAGGATCCGAAAATTAGTGGATCATCATCACTTGGATCTCGAATCCTTCCTCCTGCTACTCAAAGGTGAGTTTTTTTTTCTTCTTCTTAATTCTCATTTGCTTATAAATTGGAAGTTTAGAAATTATGGGAAATGGTGCTTACGAACCTCTGATATAGTGATGATGATTATAATGATATGATGATGATTATGTTGATATTGTGATGGTGATGATGGCCATTGATAGGAATGATGATTCAGGGTTTAGGGATGATGAGGGTTTGAGGGTTCAGGGTTTAAAAATCCTTACATGTCATGATTTGATTGTTTGATGAGTACTTGTATGTCTCTTGATGGTTATTTATTTGGATAGACGTCATTTGAACTTTGAAACGCATTGGCTACCCTATGGGATATGAATTTTAAACCACATTCATTCTATGTCCATCTGAACGTTGAACTTGATTGCCGGTTTTTGGTATAACAAGTCTTGGACTTGTTTTTCGAGTTGGTTGTTTGTTTCTTTTAAACTGTATTCGTTATGTAGCAGTCCCTCTTTGTTAGAGGAATTGTGTGTGTCTTCCTTTTTAAGTGTTTGTAACGTTGTTTGAAGTTGAAGTTTTAGTCTAGACACTTTTCCTCTGTAATTGAGTATGAAAAGAACATCTTTGTTTCTGGATTTGTTAGAGCAAGAGCTGGAAGTGTTACTTTTATGTTTGAGTTCTTTACAGATTTTGGATTTTCTGATTTGGATCATTTTTGGTTTATCATTTGGTTTGTTTTGATGGCTGGCCGACAAGGAAATTCAATTAATATTGACATAGGTTAAGACATTTGTCATTGTGCTTAAAGTTTTCTGAGTTCGAAGTTTCTATATATACTAGATCATCGCCATCGGACAATCTTCTCCTCCGTAGGACAATGTCTTCCAATTATCTGAGGCATGTTGAGTCCATGTCCCAGTTACCTTCAGGTGCTGGTAAAATCTCTCAATTAAACGCCGTTGTTTTAGGAGAATCCCTTGCTTCCGAGGAGAATGATCTCGTCTTTCCCAGCAAGGAATTCTCTGGCCAAGCTCTTGTTTCCTCCCCACAACAGGTATCTCTTCTAACACCAATTGAGTACTAGATCAGCACACCTCATCTTCTCTGCTTGCTTTTATGGTCTGTAAGTAATTTATCTTCTTGTTATTTGCATGCAGTACATGGAAATGCACAAAAGGTCGATGTATGACCCTGCTGGGTTTTGGTCTGATATTGCGTCTGAGTTTTACTGGAAGCAAAAATGGGGTGACCAAGTTTTTTCCGAAAATCTCGATGTCAGGAAGGGTCCTATTAGCATTGAGGTTGATAATTTTCTTCTTTTTTATCCATTTCCTTTTTTTTTCTCTGCTCTGTTCTCTGCATCTCCTATCAGAATATGTTTCGTTGTGATAACATGTCTGAGATCATGTATATCTAGTGGTTCAAGGGGGGAATAACCAATATTTGCTACAACTGTTTGGACAAAAACGTGGAAGCTGGTTTGGGTGATAAAATAGCTATGTACTGGGAAGGAAATGAAGTTGGGGTAGATGCTTCCTTAACTTATTCTGAGTTGCTCCAACAAGTTTGCCAGGTATAAACACTGTTGTTCGTCCTCTCCAACCAACTATAGAGCTCTTCTTTCTCATTAATTTGCTGGAACTTCATTTTTCCTTGTCTTTTTTGCTGCAGCTTGCTAATTACTTGAAAGAAATTGGAGTAAAGAAGGGGGATGCTGTTGTAATTTACTTACCAATGTTGATGGAACTTCCCATCGCTATGCTTGCATGCGCACGGATTGGAGCTGTTCATTCGGTAACCTGTGAAAATTGTACATTTGTCTACAATGAAAACATTTACCTAATTCATTAACACATAACAAGTTTTCAGAATTAATTCAATTATTCCCCAGGTTGTTTTTGCTGGATTTTCTGCTGACTCTCTTGCTCAAAGAATCATTGACTGCAAGCCAAAAGTAATACTGACTTGCAATGCTGTTAAAAGAGGCCCTAAGACTATAAACCTTAAAGCTATTGTTGATGCTGCACTTGACCAATCTTCTAAAGATGGAGTCTCTGTAGGTTAGTCTATTTACCAAAATAGTAATTTGGGTTCTTTTTCCATCTCTTTCCTGTATTTTGGATTCAACTGGATGTTCCCAATTGCCATTTGCTGGTTTTCTTCTTCATGGTTTGCACTACAGTTCAATTTTTCCCCCTCTATGTACTCTTTTTATAAGTTTGTTCTCCGAGCACGGCAAATAAAAGATGGGAAAGACTTTGCGTGTTTGCAACTGATGATTTTTGGCTGTTTTGTCTTTTGTTCTCTTAAATCAGACGTCTGCTTGACCTATGAAAACTCATCAGCGACAACACGGGAAAACACAAAATGGCAAGATGGAAGAGATGTGTGGTGGCAGGTAACTATAGACCTGGCTAATAATCGAGAATATGCATTCATTTTATTTTTCAATTGGTTCTTAAAGTCTTTTGTGGGTGGTGGTGATCTCTTTAGGATGTCATTCCCAAATATCCAACATCATGTGAGGTGGAATGGGTTGATGCTGAAGCTCCCCTGTTTTTGCTCTACACCAGTGGAAGTACCGGGAAGCCAAAGGTAATTTTGGTCCTTGGTTAGATTGAATCTTTAACCATGTTTGTTTTATTCTCTCTTTAATATCTTTAATTTGGGTTCTTTGAAGGGTGTCCTACACACAACTGGAGGGTATATGATCTACTCTGCTACAACATTCAAATATGCATTTGACTATAAACCAACAGATGTGTACTGGTATGCAAAGATACTTGTCTTGACTGTAAAAATTCCTTACTAAAAGCAATGCTATAGAGTGCTAATCTCTTTGCTTCTCTAACATAAGGTGTACAGCAGATTGTGGTTGGATAACTGGCCATAGCTATGTTACCTATGGACCAATGCTAAATGGAGCCACCGTTGTTGTCTTTGAAGGGGTAATCTTTTTGGATTGTAGATTTTTAGTGGTATATTATTTTCTGTCAGTCCCTCTCCCATAGTAATACGGTAAAGAGCTATCAGCATTTAAGAGGAAATGGGTTTTACTCTTTATCTCTTTCACTTGGATTGAACTGTTGGTTGTGATATTATCATCTGGTTTTGAACAGGCTCCAAACTACCCTGATTCTGGACGCTGTTGGGATATTGTTGACAAATACAAAGTTTCCATATTTTATACTGCCCCAACGTTGGTGAGGTCCCTCATGCGTGATGACGATAAGGTATGCAATCTTTTCTGTTGTGGTGAAAAAGTAATCAGCATTATAATGATGCTTTGAAGTACGGGTCTGTCTTGATTTGCCCTCTAATTTTTGTATATTAAATTAAGCTTTATGTGGGGTATAATACTTTTTTAAGTATCTAAATTACTTACTAAATATTTCCATTTTCAACTTATTTTGATTGTTATAGTTTGTAACACGTTACTCTCGCGAATCACTACGGGTCCTTGGAAGTGTGGGTGAGCCCATCAATCCGAGTGCTTGGAGGTTTGAACTCTAATATCCTTATTTTTGTTTCTGGTGATCATTCCAGTGGGAACCTTATTTAGTGGTTTACAAATTCCTTGATGTAGATGGTTCTTCAATGTAGTCGGTGATTCGAGGTGTCCCATTTCAGATACATGGTGGCAAACTGAAACTGGAGGCTTCATGGTAAATCTCTTCTCTCTCTCTTTATCTCTCTTGAAACTTTTTGCATGCTCCCCCTTATGTGCATCAAATTGCATCGCAGATAACCCCATTGCCAGGTGCCTGGCCGCAGAAGCCTGGTTCAGCTACTTTCCCTTTCTTTGGTGTTCAGGTCTGTGATTCGTAGTGCTAATTTACATTTAGCATATTGCTTCTTCCTTTAAATATTCGTCTTTGGAAGTTTCCAAAAAAAAAAAAATATTCGTCTTTGGAAAAGATTCACTCTCATCTCTCTCTCTGTATGTTGCAGCCTGTCATAGTTGATGAAAAAGGAAATGAAATTGAAGGCGAGTGTAGTGGTTATCTTTGTGTGAAAGGTTCATGGCCGGGGGCATTTCGAACTCTGTTTGGGGATCATGAAAGATATGAAACCACATACTTTAAACCTTTTCCTGGATACTATTTCAGTGGTGATGGTTGCAGCAGGTGGACAATCTATCTGATTAGTTTTGTTTCACATACACAATTTGTAGTCAGTGTGGTATCTTTCACCGCATAGATGCTTTCACAAAAAACAGTACATGTTTATGTATTGATACTATCCAAGTCGGGTGAGATTTTTACAAGAACCTTATTTTGATATTGTGTTCCAGGGATAAGGATGGTTACTACTGGCTTACTGGAAGGGTTGATGATGTTATCAACGTCAGGTAGAATGCAAAGTTTATAATGATGTCAAAGAATTGCCTTAAGTTCCAATATTACTTAAATCTATATTTATCTTTGAGTTTTTTTTTAAAATGCACAGCGGCCATCGAATCGGAACTGCGGAAGTAGAATCTGCTCTGGTTTTACATCCCCAATGTGCAGAAGCAGCTGTTGTAGGCATAGAACATGAGGTATGTGGACTAATTATGTATTAGTGGTTGGCATATGAAGCGTGTGACACGGATAAGAGTTCATACTTCACACGTATTCCTACCTCAGCTTGTTAGTCAATGAGTGTAAATAGAAATTGCTTATGATTAGGGTCTCTAATAATTGGAACTGGTTTTCGGACATTTTAAAACCAGGAATAGTCTCCTGGCTCTCTATAACAACCTAGGGATACTTCATGGCTCTTGGGTCTGCGTTCTTTGTTTACCAGTGTGAAATAAAAGCAGAAATCAGTTTCGTTTTTATGCGTTTATGAGTTTCTTGCTTGTAACAGGTAAAAGGACAGGGAATTTATGCGTTTGTCACTCTTCTGGAAGGTGTTCCTTACAGCGAGGAGCTTCGGAAAAGCCTAGTACTAATGGTCCGAAATCAGGTATTAAGAATAAAAGAGAATAGTTAAGCTCTAGAGATGCTAAACTTTTGAGGAAGTGTTATTAGCACACTTTGATATTGTAATGAGTTTGTTTTTAAATTCTGCTATATTCAGATTGGGGCTTTTGCCGCACCGGACAGAATACATTGGGCACCGGGGTTGCCAAAGACGAGAAGCGGAAAGATAATGAGGAGAATCCTAAGAAAGATTGCTTCAAGGCAATTAGAAGAGCTTGGAGATATTAGCACACTGGCGGATCCTAGTGTAGTTGATCAGCTTATTGCACTTGCCGATGTGTGAAGTAACCATGTCCATACTACAGTAAAAACTCTATAAATTAATACTCTATAAATTAATAAACACTATAAATTAATAAATTTTGCTGGTCCCAAGTCGGGACAGTGTAAAAATTAACTAAATTCGATAAGATAATAAGATAATAAGTTTTTTCGAAATCCCTATGTAAATATAGTCCCAATAATATCATAAATTAATAATTACTACATATATATATATATATATATATATATATACAATATATGATATAAGTATTCTGTTGAAATATGCATTTAGTTTTTTTCTAAAAATAAATTTCTCCTAGACCTCATCTCTATATAAAAAAAAGGTGTTATATTTTTAAACTATAATCTTATAATATATTCCATAACATCATACAATTACCAATTTTTTAATGTTTTCTATTTATAAATATGCTTCATATTCATTTTGTTTTGTTTTATAGGATGTTAAAAGATTACAGTTGAGGTATTAATCATAAATTTGAATTTATGTATGTACTTTGTATAGAAGTGAATTTATTTATAATATTTTTAATTCATTGTTATTTTTTATATACATATAGAATTCAATTCTAAACTATAACAATTTATATAATCATAAAGACTAATCTTAATTTGTAAAAAATTTCCAATTCATAATTTTAAAAAAATTTAAAAGTAAAAATACCACTATAAATTAATAATTATTAATTTACACTATAAAATAATAAATATTAATTTATAGATAAATTAATATCACTATAAATTAATAAAATTCTGTGGTCCCAACATTATTAATTTATAGAGGTTTTACTGTATATGATCCAAGAGAGAGTGATGGAGTTTTGTGCATCTCTATGTTTCAGTGTCTTATAGAGGAATTGGTACAAAAATCTGAAACAAGATTCAGGTAATTGGGAGGAAGAATAAAGTAAGTGGACTATATTGTTGTGTTCTTTTAATAAAGAAATTTCATTTCCATGAGTTTGGTTTTGGAGAAAACAATGTTCATAGGATAATAAAAGTGGTTAAATCTAAATATAAAGATTCAGGGTAACATCTTTTTTTCATTTGTTTTATGGTTAACCAAAGAGAAAGATCACGTTAGTTAACAAACTAGTACATCAAGGTTCAAAGAATCTTGCTGCTGCATCACTCGTACATCTTGCATATTTGCACTGAACTTGGAACATAAGAGAGCACAAGTGGGTAAGACGCATATTTGGATGACCTTGGTATCCCAAGATCAATTTCTTTGAAGTATCCATCTTTACCAATGATGTAAGCTTGGTCATGTCTACCAAGAAGGACAACTACATTTTGCTTCTCGTCAATGATGAAACTCTTGGTTTTAAGATTAAACTGTCTATACAGTCCCATACTAACCTCTAAGAACAACTTGTCCCACAATGCTTCTCCAGGGTCAATCTTATTAGTAACCCATATCTCCATCCTCAATGTATCCTTGCGCTGAAATAGCACCGCAAGCTGCTCTTCTCCAACACTAGAAAGAGCCACAGTGTCATTGCAACAAGAGTGAAACGGTAGACGAAGAAGCGGTCCAAATCTCTCTGTTGTAAAATCAAAACAGATCAAGAAATCAAGGGGATCAAGTAGTCCTTCTATATTACTCTCTCTAGCAAACCAATAAGTATTTCCCAGTCAAGCTCCAAATGAAAAGCTTTCCAAGAATCAGATTTGAAATTGTAGATGTCAAACTTATAAGTTCCACAGAAGGATGTTTTATAACATCTCAAGACTCTGTGGTTACGAATCGAGTTGTTGTTCATCTTCTCGTATCCAAGAGCATACCTATCAAAGAAATGGTAAGCCTTTCCGTAGTTAATCCACCTTGTTTGCCCAATATAAGGGTTACAAACCACCAGCCTAGAGTTTAAGTCACGGGTGATGCATAACAGTACACCATCGCAGTGAAAGACATTAGATATATGATCAACTCTATGATTTTGCCCGCACAGCGGTCCAGTGGTAAGGGAGAATTGGGGAAATGTTGGAAGGAACTAACACAAGTTCGATCCACCCTGGAAACAAAAATCATGGTTGTGTAGGAAGTCTGTCAATTGGGCCAAGGCCCAGTTGGTTTATCTGGTAGTCAGAAATGCAGGCGGCCTGACTACCCCTGACATTAGTCGGAAAACATTCCAAACTCGGTATAAACAGTGTGGTGGCCCTTCGGGGAGAAGTCCACTCTGAAGCACTTCGGTGCGTTTCTACCGGGACTGACCGGATCAGCCGATAGGGTTTATCGAAAAAAAAAAAAAAACTCTATGATCTTCATCATCGTTTAGGCTAATGAGTTTAGCTTTATCCACAACACATGATTTAACGTTGGTCTTGTCATTTTTGTGAACTCCATGGAGATTTAAACTCATTAAACAAACCTTGTAATATGTCATCATGACCATCAGAATCTCATTTTCCTTAATTGTTAATGTTTTTGTGAAACTTATATGATCGTTGATTACAGTGTTCCAGGTTTTACAAGTATATTGTAATGCTCTTATAGACTCTACAGGAAACCTAGAGAGTATCTCCTCCAACAAATCCTTTGGAAGATCGTACATAGCCATCGTTGGAGTTGTTTGTTCGCCAAGTTAGGTCAAGCTAACCCTTTTCTCTGCTTTCTTTTGGCTTGTTATCTAACAGCGGCAATTGAAGATATATATATATATATATATTAGTTATACAATTTAAGTAAAATAAATTTTGTTAATAATTAACCTTTTAAGTGATTTGAGTAAAACAGACAAATCCTATATTCTTCGGTTATGAATTTTAAAAAGTATTATGAAATCCAGTGTAATTAAACCAGTGACTTGAAAATCTAGTTTAAAATCTACTGTTATTTAGAAAATTTGGAGGATTTGGATTTTAATGATTTTAAAGAATTATGCAAGACTTTAGAGAATTTTTTTAGAAAAATACAGAAATCAAAAATTCTATAAGGTTAAGCAACCTTTTAAGTGATTTGTGTAAAACTGACAAATCCTATATTGTTCAATTATGAATTTTAAAAAGTAATAGGAAATCCAATGTTATTAAACTAGTGACTTGAAAATCTAGTTTAAAATCCACTCTTATTTAACAAGTTTTGAAGATTTAGATTTTAATGATTTTAAAGAATTCTTCCTGGCAACACTATCTTTTTTACTTGGTTTTCTCGGTTTGGTTATATATTGGAAATTTAAATTAAAAGAAGAAAATTAAAAAATGATTTTGAAGTTATAATGGAAAGAAGTTGGAATATTGGTGGACTTTGTTCTTTAAGGAATTCAAAAGAAAGAGGGGACTCAATCAAATTAGGCAGTCGTATTGGACTTTCAAAGCTCTTTAGTCTTTTACCATAAAAGAAATATATACTAGTGGACTTTTCAAACTGTCGGCCACATGCCAAAAAAGTAGCTCATATATGTGTTCTTCCACATCATTAACAGTCAATTTTGGTCCTTAATCAAGTCAAACTTGTAGTATTTCTAATCAATTAAGAATGAAAAAATGGTATAGATGCTACCAACTATTTGATCATTTTCATGTTATGAAAAAAAAATATACGACATATATAAGAAATATGTGCAACACTCGAGCTTCTTCTCTTCTAAAATTCTAATTAATGATGATTTATTTCAATTTGAATCAAGAACTATGCGGAAAGATCGAGCCCATGCTTTCACCACTCGTTCAAAAGTTCCTTAAATAAACAAAGTTGGTGGAGGAAGTATTATCATAACATAAAAGAAAAGAAAGAAAAAATTGGTTGGTGGAAGTACATATTTGTGTATATATATGGAGGTTGTGAGTAGATTTGTGAGTAGAGAGAAGAATGGATCAGAAAAACTCACAAGTCTTTACTATTCTATTTGCTTTGATCCTCCTATCTTCTCTATTTCTTAGCCAACCACAAGCTTTCTCAGTTGGATTAACATCACACCGCAAAATCAGTGAGTTCTTTTGTTTCTATATATACGCTTATGTTGGATCTTAGTTTCTTCTAAATCATCTTCGTTGTGGAATCTAGAATTCGCACAATGAATTTGTAAGAAGATGAGAACAAATTCACTAGATTATCTTTCTTTGAAGTTTGATCAAACACTTGATTGAGAAGAAGATTATATTGCTTGGAGAACAAAATAGGGTTTAGAAGATTACAGAACTATGGCTCTTGTATTAATGATTCGATAATTTTAATAGGGGACAAATCCCCTTATTTATATGAAAATATTGAGATTACAATAAGGAAAATATTCTTTACATCTATGGATTAACCTTTCTTTTCCTTTTAAGAAACTTATCATCTTGAAATCGGTTGGGCGACTTCCGTGGGCTTTTGCCCATAGGCCCATTTAACATGCCTTACTCGAGATACTCCGGTTTAATTGTATTTTGGGATTATTAGGTTTGTCCTTGGTTTAGGTCGGTATGTCGTTGGTGCTAATTCCTGCACCAACATTCGTGTACATACATGTGAATGTCTAGATGTTTATTTATTTGTATACGGTTACTCTAAAGATAGGTTTCTTTACATTTTATGCCTCAAATTCGATGTTTTTGCTTGCTATTATTAGAGTTTAACTATAAGTGTTTATAGTTTTTACTTTCTCAATAAGGTGTTTATATGAAAATGTTAGTACGTGTGTGCGAATATTCTTATTATAGTGATGTGTTTTTAAAATTGTAGAAGATGGGAAAGATGGATTGAAACAAATTGGATTTCAAAAAAAGGTTCAAACGAAGCCGAGCAGTTCGAGAAGAGGACCATCGAAGGGTCATCCTCCAGGCTCACCACGACTATGAACCATTTGTTTACAATGTGGATGCATAAATATATTAATACAAATTCCAACGGAAACAAGAAATTAGTTCTTTATATATTTATACTTGAATATTCAGAATATATAATTTTGCGCCATCAAATCAGAACAAAATTCATATGCATAAATTATTGTTTATAAAAATATATAACTAATTTTAAAGTTATTATTCATTAGGTTTTTTTTTAACAATCTCAAACATACATCTTCTTCAAAACGACCAACAAATATTTTAATCAAAACGACAGTGTTTCGTAAGAAAATACAAATAATTTTTTTGTAATAATTTTTTTGTTATGAACTATAATCTTCACTTGGATATCTTAAAAAAAAAAACTATAATCTTAATCAACATTGTAATAACGAATATCTGATTTTGAATAATTTTTTGAAAGTGAATATTTCAGATTTCTTTTTATGATTGTATATGTATTTTGACTAGGGTAAAATTTAGAAAAAAAAAATATTTGGTTCAGATATTATTCACCCTCTCTTGATCAGCCAAATAATTTTGTCAAAAACAAACCAAACCAATCTAATTCAAACCGAATACCAAATTAACCAAACTCCGGTTCAGCTAATTTGGTTCGTATTCCACACGTGTCCATAAACCCTAAATTGTCCCTTCCTCTCTCGTACAGAGAGAGAACTAAATTCGATTTCGTTTTCCATAAACCCTAAATTCCCAGTTTTATGAACTAAAGACCTCAAGTGAAATCGTGAACTTCTTCTTCTTCCTCTTCTCTTTTCCAAAAAACCCCTAATTTCGGATTCTCACTATTCTCCCACACTCTCAAACTTAGAACAATGGAGAGTGTTGAAAGCAGAAGGATTGTGACTGATGAAGAAAAGTTAGAAGCCAAAAATTTCAACATATTCGATCTTCCCGACGTACCTAAAGGTCTTCCTCCGCATTTAGAACTCGAGCGAACTCGTGTTGTCTGTAAAGTTGATGCTCCTACACATGTAAGAACCATTCAGGATCAAAAAATATTACAGTCTTTTTTATGCTCTGTTTTGGCTTTTTCTCAATGTCTCTCATGTGGGCTTGCTGTGTTTATCAAAAAGGTTAAGTTTTTTCTTGTGGGTTTGTCGATTTTATCAAAATCCGAATGGTATTGAGTGAAGATCGTTTGAAATTTGAAGTCTTTAATGGTATTGTGTTTGTGTTTGTTTGCTGTGTTTATTAAAAATTTTAAATTTTTTCATGTGGGTTTGTTAGTTTTGTCAAAATCCGAATGGTATTGAGTGAAGATTGTTTGTAATTTGAAGGCTTTTAATCGTTTTGTGTTTGTGTTTGTGTTTGTTTGCTTTGTTTATTAAAAAGTTTAAATTTTTTCACGTGGGTTTGTTGATTTTGTCGAAATCCGAATGGTATTGAGTGAAGATTGTTTGAAATTTGAAGTCTTTAAAGGTATTGTGTTTGTGTTTGTTTGCTGTGTTTATTAAAAAGTTTAAATTTTTTCTTGTGGGTTTGTTAGTTTTTTCAAAATCCGAATGGTATTGAGTGAAGATTGTTTGAAATTTGAAGTCTTTAATGGTTTTTGTGTTTGTTTTTTGGGTAGACCACGGAAACCATATATTCTGGTGCCTATGCTTTTATGGGAGTGGACAACAGTGTGAATCTAGAAAAATTCTCTGAGAATTTCAAAGTTGATGTGATTAGTCTCACAAAGACAGATATGGTATTCGATATGATTGGTATCCCTGCAGGGATAGCTAATGCTTTCCGAAGAATCCTCTTAGCTGAGGTCTGTCTCCCACTGTCTCACAACGTTTTGATGAATCTTCCTGATTATTAGAGGCTTTGGTTTAAAGGTGTTCATTTGTTGCAGCTTCCTTCAATGGCTATTGAGAAAGTGTTTGTAGTAAACAACACATCTATTGTTCAAGACGAAGTTCTTGCTCACAGGTTGGGTCTTGTTCCAATTGCTGCAGATCCTAGGCTTTTTGAATATTTATCTGGTGAGAAAATTGTACATGGCATGTGATTCATCTTTATAAGAAAATCATTCTTTGTGTCATGCTTAATTTTATTTTGTTAATCTCTGTGTCATAGAAAACGATCAGCCAAACGAAATGAACACCATTGTTTTCAAACTCCATGTGAAATGTCCAAAAGGTGACTCTCGTCGTAAAGGTAATATTTGTTCTTTGGTTAGCACAAGAAGAGTCATTGCCTTACTGTTAGCTTGATCTCTCATAAACGGTGTCATTTTTATTTCTTGAAGTCTTAACAAGCGAATTGAAATGGTTACCAAATGGAAGTGAGCTTCTAAAAGAATCAGCAGGAGGTTCCACAAAGCAAAAAACTTATACTTCATTCAGCCGCAGCCGAGATTCCTTCCCTGAATTTGCTGATAATCCTATCACGCCGAGCTTTCAAGATATCTTGTTAGCAAAACTAGGCCCTGGCCAGGTACTGTTTCTATTTATTCTATACCGCTAAATCGTTACACTTAAGAGGACTTTACTAGCGACAAGAAATGAAAAATTGCATCTTCATCTATCTTTTTCTTGCAGGAAATCGAGCTCGAAGCTCATGCAGTTAAGGGCATTGGTAAAACACATGCAAAGTGGTCTCCAGTAGCAACAGCTTGGTATCGAATGCTTCCGGAGGTGAGAAGTCCACCACAATCTAATGTGCTTTGCGGGAAAAGGGGTTTAATTTTTTTTCTGGACTCGTCCTAAGCTTCTTCATAATGCTTTTGTTTATAATATCTTAGGTGATTCTACTAAAGGAATTCGAGGGTAAACATGCTGAAGAACTCGTAAAAGTCTGCCCCAAGAAAGTTTTTGACATTGAAGACATGGGCCAAGGTGAAGTAAAGCATTCCTTTAGTTTCATTCGAAACCTTCAAACTTCTTACTTGCTTTTGAGTAACAATAAGAGATTCTGATGAAACCGAAGGACATTGGCTGCAACTCTCTCTGCAATTTGATTTTATATTGACTTCCGAAAATTGAAAACAGGTAGGAAAAGGGCAACCGTAGCACGGCCTCGTGACTGCTCATTGTGTAGAGAATGCTTAAGAGAAGGAGGAGAAGAAGTTGTTCCAAAAAAAGGAGGAGAAGAAGTTGTTCAAAAAAAAGGAGGAGAAGAAAAAGCAGAAGTAAAATCAAAAGGAAAAAGAGAATGGGTGGACCAAGTGGCTCTGCGCCGTGTGAGGAACCACTATATATGTAAGAACTGCTCATTCAACTTAGGCAGAACCATGATGTGAAATGAATAATAATTGAGTTTCTTCTTACTGTCTTTATCAGTTACAATTGAGTCCACCGGATCACAGCCTCCGGACGTTCTTTTCACAGAAGCAGTGAAAGTATTGGAAGATAAATGTGAAAGAGTAATCTCTGAACTCTCCTGATGAGAAGAAGAGGTTTTATTGGTTTAGCTCTACCGGCATGGTTCCGGTTTAGTTCAGTTTTGGGGTTTTGTATCGAAAAGTTAATACAAAGAAGAACATTGAAAATTTTGATTCTTGGTTCAAAACTAGAATTCATGTGAATGTTGAAGAGAAAGAATGGGTGTATCATTCTTAAGCACTGAACAGACTGAGAATTCTAATATTAACAAAAGAAGATTAGAAGGGATAATTTTGGAAACATAAGACTATGTAAGGACCATTTTTTACATTTCATTAGTTAAAACTTTAAAGAGGATAACAATAACAAAAAGCACCAGTGGTCTAGTGGTAGAATAGTACCCTGCCACGTTACAGACCCGGGTTCGATTCCCGGCTGGTGCAATGTGAGCTATGAGGAAATAGACTATAGCAATGGTTGGGTCCTTTGCACTGTTCTGATCTCTTTGATCGATCAAAGTCTCTCTGAGCTCTCTACTTTTTTTTTTCTTAAACTCCCAAAATTATTTTTTGATATATGATTTGGGAGTTTTTTCACCATGAGGATATAGATTATAACTATGGTTTAGAGAAAACTCACTAACTCATCACTAAACAACTTCAATTCTACAAATTAGTCGGTCAAAACACCATCAGCTTCAAAAATAATAACAATGGGAATTTATATCTAGTCAAGGTTGTTACATGTAATTGTATATTATGAATTCACTTTGATATATGAACCCTACTAATCAACAAAATAATTCATAAAATCTCTCAAAATTTATTGTCCATCTCAAGAATAAACAAATAAATATCATGTTTTTATAGATAGCTCTTGTAGTCTTACTCTATGAATAGTTTTCTAGTATGAATCATTTCCTTATTATGCAAAAATGAATCAAACGTTGTACACTACTCAGGCTTTGACATGTACACTATACCGTTCATTTGTGCCTTGACTAATGTGTTAGGCTGTGAAAAAATTCATTATTTTCATTTTCTTAAAGAATAGCACTCAGCATGATGAACAAAGTTTCTAATCCCCTAGAAGTGATCACAAATAATTTCCTTTTTAAAAATATAGTTACGAAAAAGTACAAAACATTTGGTATTCTAAAACGAAATTAATAACTCTACTTATAACTAATGTAAGAATTAAATGAAAATTTGATAAATTTGTTAAGTTCTTTATCATTTGTTGGGATAGAAAAGTTGGATATACATTATGTATTTTAGTTATTTAATACATTCAAAAAACTAACCATTGTAAAAATTTAAAAGAAATAGTTATAATAATATATGGAATCCTTGTTTGCTCACACAATAGTTTTGACTAAGCAAAGAAACTAAACAAATCTGAATTAATCCAACTCAAAGAACCAAGATCAGTTAAAAACTACATATCATTTCATTTTGTTTTAAATAAACACAAAACAAACTGATTATTAAAAAACAAAAACATAAATCATTAATTAAAGGAATTTTGCATCTTATAAATATGAAATTTACTATCCATATTTATTCAATAACTAAGACAAGTTTTTAAGGAATGAAGAAAGAACTATAGCTACAAGATAACTTGTGCTATAAATAAACTTAAGTAGAACACATGTCCAGCTTCCGACCATAGCTGACGACCATGACATAATCAGCAGCTGAAGATCCAACTTTTACATTCCTTATACTAACATCTTTCTTAGTTGAGACCCAACGTTGCCACAAGTCAAACAACATTGTTGATGGATCAAGAGGTTCATTGTCTAAGTATAACTCTACCTGCAATATCCATAAAACAAACCAAATATGTATAGAACTAACCATTTTATCAAACTAAGTAATAAGATTTAGAAAGAACAAGAACAAACCAAATCACCTCATCTTCGCTTTTAAGATCAAGTTTTTTTACAACATATTTTTTGAGATATGAAAGTTTCATGTTACTGTTCCTGAAAATATGAAAAAAAATCATAAAATATTTTCATCATTATTAAAAAATACTATAATATTTACTAATTGCAAAGAGAAGACGTGGACGTACTTAACCCTTATGTATGTTGGAGATAGTTGTTGCAATGGTGCATTCTTATTTCTGAAAACAAGTAAGATGATGTTTGTAAACTAAAATATAAATTTTAGCAAGATAATGAAAAGAAGAGAACAAAGAAAGATCGAGGAATAGTAAAGTCTTACTTTTCATTAGATGCCACCAAGCTAAACCATATTGGAATGTCTCTCTTCACCATGATAGATACTTTTCTTGCACTCTAGGTGTATATAAACTCTATTATTTCTGAAAATGGCGAGTCAAATTAATAATAAACATGAACCCAAAACAAAAAATTAATACAATAATTTCTCTATGCATGGGTTTAATTGAGAAGTAAAAAGAATAAAAATAATCTTATAAACTTTAAGAATTTACATTGAAATGTCATTAGAAAAAGTTTTAAAATAAAAAAAATATTGAAAGTAATAAAAATAATTAAAAAAATAATCAAACAAATTAAATATATAAAATCACAAGATAATTATAAACTATAAATAAAATCGCAAAATAATCAAACAAATATATTGTTTGTTTGGATATAAAAAAATAGATATGTGTTACATAAATATTCAGTTAAATAATAACAAAATAAATTACTACAAATTTGTGTTAAATAAATAGTTCAGCCACGGTTTACCGTGGGTTAGTACCTAGTTTGATATGTAAATGGGAAGATAATATTTAAAATTTAAAATGCAGGCGGTAGTTTTAAATCGTAATTGTTACCATAGAAAACAGTTGTTATCACAAAATTTGAGCTGTTCTTTTTCTATTTTCATAGTTGAAGCGTAAGAAGATTTGAATGCTTAATATCAGCATGGTAGTCTTATGATGGAGCTATTTGTTTAGATTGTAGAAAATATGTGAGTATGTAAATGAATTCATATATTTTGAAGACAAAAGAGACGACATATATGTTTAAAAAAACTGTGTTTGAACCTCATAACACACAAAAAAAGTATTGTATTCAAATCTATATATAAAAGCTCTCATACCTTTGATCCTCTTTGTAGCTAATGGTGATGTATACGTTTGTTTTGTAGCTATGGTGGTTTAGTGTTTGCAGATTTCACAAATCCTCTGAGGACAAGGATACATATATAGTGTCCAACCACAATTTCTAATGCTATTGAAAGAGTTTTAATTTTTGAACTTTATATTTTAAACACCTCAAATTTTATTTTAAGATTTTTTTTTAAAAATCTCTATAATTGGAAGCCAAATGTGCAGGAGTCAAATTTCATAGAGATTACATACCAAAAATAAACTTTTTTCTATCAAAACTTATATATATTATGGGTAAAAGCATGAATCAAATATAATTATAATTAAAATTACTTATAAAGAATGATTTTATTGGTCAAATTAGAAATTTGTTTCTTTAAACTCCACTTTTTAAATTTGATCTAAAAATATTACATCATAAGACATAAAAAGTAAAATATAATAAAAGTATTCGTAAAAAAAATTATTTTCTTTTTAGTATTATAATATCAAGAACTTTGTTGGTAGTTTATAGCAAAAACATTTCAAATTGGTATGTTATTTTAAAAATATTTTTTCTTTTAATTACTGTATACACTACAGCAAATCAAGTTTTACTACTACTCCATTAAAAAAAAATCTGTATACACTACAACAAAGATTATATCGAGCCGTTGCACCTTGATTGAATTCTTAAGTCACAATCTCAACGGTCATATTTTCAAAAACAAAATACGACCGTTGATCCCAACAAAATCTCAACTTTATCGTTTTCTCAAACTTTTGTTGCATATATAAAAAACCTAAAACCAAATGAACTAAATCAAGAAACACCAAACATCAAAAAACAAGAAACAGAGTTCTCTAATCTACAAAAAAATTCAAGAAAATGGGAATGTCGAAATCTAAAGGCAACACACACAACATCTTCCTTCTTTGCAACTACATCCTCTTAGGCTCAGCCTCAAGCTGCATCTTCCTCACAATCTCTCTCCGTCTCTTCCCATCACTCTCTGGTCTCTCTCTCATCTTCCTCCACGCTTTAACCATCGCCACCGCGGTCTCTGGTTGCTCGATATTCGCCTCTTCCACAACCGCAACCACTAGCGATAGATTATACGGTTCTCACATGGTAGCAACGGTCCTCACTGCCATATTCCAAGGTGCGGTCTCTGTTCTTACGTTCACGAGAACAGGGGATTTCTTGAGGTTCTTGAATTCGTATGTTTTGGAAGAAGATGGTGCGGTGATACTTAAACTCGCTGGTGGTTTGTGTGTGGTTATGTTTTGTTTGGAGTGGGTTGTTCTTGTGTTGGCGTTTTTGTTGAAGTATAGTGATTATTTAGATGATGATGATGATGATGATGATGATGATGATGATGATGATGATTTTAAGGTTCGAAAGCAAGACGATGATGGTCTCAAGGATTGGCCTTCTTACCCATTTCAATTCAAGAATTAAAAGTTTTCAATTTCACTTTTCATTTTTTTTTTCATACACATGCTTGTAATGTGATAATGTCTCTCCCACTTTAATTGGTGTAAAAAAATAATTCATCTCTAAATTTTATATATATATAAATATTTCAAAGTTCTATGTGTAAAATGGGAAATACTGATCAAATGATTCTCTGGCTCTCACAGTGGTTCTCAAACACTTAGCCTTCTTGAGCTGATCTGATCCTAGTACAGATACCATTGTATGTGTGGTAGGGCTGAGCATAAAATTTGAGATCGGAAACCCGATCCAAAAAATCTGGTTTCGAAACTATATGGACTAGTCATAATACCCGAAGGAATAATGAATTCTTCTACTTAAACTACCCGAACCAAATCCGATTTGAATTGAAAGCTAAATAATATATCAGAAAATCGGAAATAAAATATTAGATAAAAAATCTTATGTATATTTTGGTTATTATTTTATATCCATAAATACCAAATGACAAAAATATAAGAAATAACCTTAGATTTCCAATTGTTTTTAGTTTTATTTATCATAACTTATACAATTGTTTTGTTAACCAAATCTTAATAAATTAAACTAATTTTTATCAAAATTGAATATATAATTTTTTTTGCCAAAAACCAATCCAAATTTAACACATACTTGAACCAAATAATCTTAAAATCTAAAAAGATAATAAACCCTACCTTAATTATCCAATTTTAAAACTATCCGCTCCAAAACCCGATTCAAACCCGATCCAAAATCCGAAAGCCAGGACTATATGTGTGTTTGGTTGGTGCTTCTATGTAATGTACAAGTCATAACATGTCACACATGTCAATGTTTTTTAGTACAAGAACCATTTTCTTCTTGCACAATGTGTGTCCAATAATGCATCATCCAATCTATAGGCTAACAAAAAACTCGGATGATATCTTCTACCACATCCACTCAATTCACCACGTCACCATCATCCATATTCACATTAAAATATATTAAAAAAAAAAAAAAAACAAAAATAACCAAAAGAAACGGAAACAGAGGAAAAAAAAAAGAAAATAAAGATGCTGAGTAGATCAGTTGCTTCAGCCGTTTCACAGGTCTCTTCTTCTTCTTCATCATCTTCTCTATTACCAAACTCTAAACCATTCTTGTCCTTGAAACCCTTCTCTGGTTATCGTTCTTCTTCATTCTCCGGCGGCTCTATTCGTAAAATCAACCATAAGCCTCTTAGAATGACGAGTTCCTCCGGTATGACTCCTCCAAGAGCTATGGCCGCACAGCAGCTTGAGAACGCTGATGAACTCATTGATTCTGTCGAAACTTTTATCTTTGATTGTGACGGTTAGTATCATCAACAACCACATAATGTGATTTTGGTATATGTTTTAGAGAATTATATTGATATGGTAGATGATGATTGAGAAAGAGATGATATAGTGATAGTGTTTCTTGATTAGGTTTAGGGTTGTTCCTTAACCATTACGCTTCTTTGGTGGCATTTGTGTGCATTGATTGACTACACATGAGTGCTTACGATGGTTTATGTGATTTTGATAGATAATGTTTTAGAGAATTTATTGTATTGATAAGGTAGATGATGATTGAGAAAGAGATGATGTAATGATGGTGTTTCTTGATTAGGTTTAGGGTTGTTTCTTAACCATTACGTTTCTTTTCTGGCATTGGTGTGCTTACGATGGTTTATGTGATTTTGATAGATAATGTTTTACAGAACTTTTTGTATTAATATGGTAGATGATGATTGAGAAAGAGATTATATAGTGATGGTGTTTCTTGATTAAATATAGGATTGTTTCAAAACCATTATGCTTCTTTTGGTATTGATGTGAATTGATTGACTACAAATGAGAGCTCGCAATGGTTTATGAATCACAAAATCTTGATAATAGAGTTTCATCATTTACGAAAATGACTCTAGTGTTCTCTAGGCCATGATGCCATTAAAAGGCGATAACCCCGGGACTACTTCATGTTCTCAGAGATTATTACTCTTTGGTTTAGGCATTGTATGTGTTGAACAATTTGTGTTTTATTTGGTTTGAAGGTGTGATATGGAAAGGGGATTCATTGATTGAAGGAGTTCCTGAAACTCTTGATATGCTTCGTGCCAAGGTTGGTAAGCAATCTCTTGATCAAATTTATTGAACTGTGACAATGCTTATGTTTTAGGTTTTCTACTTTTGTGTTAGATTCTTTTTCCAAGTTTCTTCCTTTACATTGTTATTCTTAACTTTTCAGGGAAAAAGGTTGGTTTTTGTCACTAACAACTCAACCAAGTCTAGGAAACAGTATGGCAAAAAGTTTGAGATTCTTGGCCTCAATGTTAACGAGGTTAGTCACAATCTATAGCTACTCTAGGTGTTCTTAAGTCGTTTTCGATAAAAGTATCCATTTTTTCTCTAGGAGGAGATATTTGCTTCATCTTTTGCTGCAGCTGCATACTTGCAGTCTATTAACTTCCCAAAAGATAAGAAGGTACGCCAAAATATTCAGCCAAGACTCAAAATTCAGTTATCATTGTGTCTAATAATCAAATGTAAAGAGTACATTGCTTCTGTTTGCAAGTTGTCTGATGCATTTATATTCAGGTCTATGTGATTGGTGAGGAGGGTATCTTGAAAGAGCTTGAACTAGCTGGTTTTCAATACCTTGGAGGTCCGGTATGTATCAGTGACTTTTCTTAGTAGCTTCCCGGATTTGTGTTTGCGTTGATGCTAACTTCCCGGACTTTGTTCTCTGTGACCATTCTTCTTACCAATGAAATCAGCATTATATAGTCCTCAAATCAAACTTTGGGATTTCCTCAAACTTTTCTCTTTTACTTTGCGAAAAAACTGTCGCAATCTGAACATTTAGTTCGTCAACTACAGGATGATGGTAAAAAACAGATTGAATTGAAGCCAGGATTTCTTATGGAGCATGATCATGATGTATGTATATATCCTGCTTATACCTTTAGTTCTTTGCGTTTCTGTTTCTCTTTGAACTTGAGACAGACACTGAGGATATTTTTTACTGAAAATGGTTTCCAGGTTGGAGCTGTTGTGGTTGGATTTGATCGCTATTTCAACTACTACAAAATTCAGTAGGTCCTCAAATTATTTGTTTCCTTCCACTCTTCAGTACTAACAATCTTGCTGGTTTATGATTGCTCTAACCTTATAGATCTTTGTGTTTTGCATTTGGTGATCTAATTTCTTTATTTTAATGGAAGGTATGGAACACTTAGTATCCGTGAAAACCCGGGGTGTCTTTTCATTGCTACAAACCGAGATGCTGTCACTCACCTTACTGATGCTCAAGAATGGGCAGGTTGGCTACTTTTTATTAGCTCTAGTTTGAGGCCTTGAGGGTTTAAGTAATAAGTAATAACTTCACAGTCTGGACTGTGTTCATGATGTATTTGACCGGACACTATGCCATTACTCTGTCTCAGGTGGTGGCTCTATGGTTGGTGCTCTTGTTGGATCCACTCAACGTGAGCCTATTGTTGTTGGAAAACCCTCAACTTTTATGATGGACTATTTAGCAGACAAGTAAGGGTTTAAAGATTCTCATATTCTTTCTTTCTTTTCATTTCTGTATTTGCCTAATCAAGTCCAAGTTAGGATAAAGTCATTTAGATTTCTGGTTTCCTTGTCTATAACAACAATACACTTACGGTTGCACGATCGAAAAGAATCTCTAATGAAATATTGAAATCTTGAAGTAATGAGATGTTGATCACTAATATTGTACTTTGCAGATTTAAGATCCAAAAGTCACAGATATGTATGGTGGGTGATAGACTGGACACTGACATTTTATTCGGGCAAAATGGCGGTTGCAAAACTCTGCTCGTCCTCTCGGGTATAACTAATTCGTAAACAGTTCCTCTGTGGACACTACTTACTCAATATAACCATCTAAGTCAGTCAAATTTGTACTCATTTTGGTTTTTGTGGACTTGAAGGTGTTACTTCAATCTCAATGTTGGAAAGCCCTGATAACAAGATACAACCAGATTTCTACACCAGCAAAATCTCCGATTTTCTATCCCCGAAAACAGCAAATGTATAATCGAGTAAGCTCCGCGTCAATCACTCTGCAGAACTCAGGAAACTGAATCTTTTTTATGGGTTTACAAATACAATCTATTCATCATACTTTTATTTTTATGTGCCTTTGTGTATAATAAGGATGTTTCTTGCTTTTCTTGGCAAGCTTCTTTTATTTGCAGTGCCTATGTGTGCATAGCAAATTAACTAGCCAATGAGTGTTGTTTAGGAAGAGTTTACAGAATTGAACCAAGCTCTGACTTGTGTAAGAGTAAGACTCTTCATTGACTTGAAATCCTTTCGTCTATGGTAATTTACATACACATTAAAGGCTCTAACACAACACATTCAAACAGTCACAGTAACAAACTATAAACTTTCTATCACTGTCGAGTAAATGTTAGATATGGAAATCTACCACCACAGTTCATGCCGTTTCAAACGCATCCCAGCCATTTAAACCAGCAAGTTCCAGTAGTGACTTTGTGTACCATTGAGGTCAGGGCAGAGCTAGCCTAAGTCCAAACCAAACCTAGATTTCCTTCCATCTCTGGTTCTCCAAACTTTGTGTGCCATTGAGAACGTTTTGACCAACATGGTGCAAGGCCTTTATGGAAGTGGATGGAAAAGTGAAGTAGCTACTTGTTATTAATGAAACCTGTCAGACAGCCGTGCAACCACCCCGGCAAGGTAGAAACCAAGCCGAGTAACGATCCTCTACAGCACCGGATACATACGAGGACAATCGTGGCTATTAATCACGCTCTAATCGCAAGGTCATGGTTGATAAACCAGGGTTAAGGGCCTGTCTCCTAAGAAATCAAAGAAACAGAGGTACGAGCCTGTAGAACTGATTCTGTTCAAGTAAGGACGTGACCCTTGTTGCTTTCTCAAAGTTATATATAAAACAAATTGTTTCCGAGCACACGCGATGTGGGATATGTGCGCTACATTGTAAATTTGTAACGTGAATTTGGTTTAGAAAACGGGCTGTACAAGCCTCACTTGTTAAAACTTTAATAACATAAAGCCCACATAGCTTAATGTTTCAAGAGTTGTTCTATAACAATTAGCCTTGGGCACGAAGCGAATATTCGGAAAATTTGTGATATTTGTGATTCGCTTTGTTTCGACCGAATAGTTGATTTTGATATTTGTTTCGATTCGTAAATTTTCGAGTATTCGGAACTTCGAATATTGGAGTATTTTTTTGTAATATTCGCTAACTATTCGCTTCGACCCATCTAATTTTTTTTTTGAAACAAAAAACATGTAATACATTAACATAAAGTGCAAAATATGAGATATTATAGATTCTTGTTTGATATGTTTTCAAAAAGGAAATGTAACCACCGTTGATATCATACATCTGAAAAGAACATGCCATCAAACTAATCCAAAAACCCAAAACCCGATAGTTAAAATGCCATTAATCAAAACATAACATGAAAGAAATGATGACACTAACATCTTAGCATATAAATAGTTCAATCATCTTAGCATATGAACAGTCCATAAGATTCTCACGTTTATTTTTAATATTAATTTTTTTAATAAAGTTTTATTTGTTTAAGAGCAACATTTAGCAAAAAGTCCAACGGGCCAAAATATAGTAATATGAATAATAAGCCTATTAGATATAAACCCAAATCCATAATACACATATTATATAATGATTTATATTTATACATATATATATATAAATATACGAAGCGAAACGGATATTCGATATTAAAAAAAACAATATTTGTTATTTGCTTCGGTTTTTACGAATACTACATTTTCATATTTGCTTCGCTTCAACATCTTATAGATATTTGTATTTTTCGAATCGAATCGAAACGAATATCGAAGCGAAGCGAATCTAACGAATATTTTGCCCAGGGCTATATAATATAATAGAGGACACGTAGAGTCGATAGAGACTAGAAAGTCATGTCAAGAACTGAAGATTCATGCATATAGCAAAGGGAACACAAATGAAAAATGCATCATAGTGATAGTGAGAGAGGCAAAGAGGTGAGTAGAGTGGGAAATGGGTTGCGTTGCGATATGTATTCTTCCTCTCTTTTTGGAAAGGTTTTCTCACTTTTCACACACAACATTTAGAGTTTTGAAAAAATCATCATAAAAAGTTTTTTTTATACTAATTTTTCCGAATCTAAAATCATACAAATTCAATTAAATCAAACAATTGCGACTAACAAACTACATTAAACTGATACTGGTTCTGACACAAATATAGTAGAGCCGCAAATACTAATGTTGATCCTTATTTTCACCCGATTTTTTTGGTCCGACAAAAAAAAAAAGTGGGTCTAGTTTTATATATGGTAGTTAAACTTAAGATTTGAAGACAAAAAAAACTTAAGATTAAATTAGTATTTCCAGAACAATTAATTTGGATCAAATTTGATATCGGTTTAATGTTGGTTATTAGTAGACTAGTAGTAATAATTATCTCGGTCAATTGGAACAAACTTTTAAAATAATTTCGTTTATACAGTAAAACTACTTCCTCGTTCTTTTAAAGTGAATTTTGAAATCATTAGTTCAATTACATTAGATTTCATGAGACTTTTTAAAATTCATGTTTGAATGACATAAGATTTATAAACTCTACACAAATCTCTTAAAATTTCACTTTGAATACACCTTAGTATTTGATGTTTGAGATTTTTTCACACCGATTAGAGAATCATTTTTTCTAAACTAAAACATTGTTTATTGTTGACCTAAACATGATCCTTAATCCAACCAATAATAATTCATTTTAAAAATGTTAATCATCAACCAATAAACACAAATTAATTTGCATTGAAAGTTAAAAATGAGAAAGCTTTATGTATAGAAGAAATATGAAGAAATATAGAGGAAACTCAATAGAACATTCCTCATATTTTAACCACCATTCAATTCAATTGGATGGTCATGCTTCTCCCTTATATGTGTTTTTTTTTTAAAACATCGGGTCTTTATCAAATACCAATACATATATCCAATTTACCAATTATGTCTTAGCCACACACAAAAATATCATATTTGTATTCTTCCCGTTTGAAAGATCAACTCTCTATTATTGATACTATACATATATACAACTTATATAACTTTGAAATTTCAAAAATGAATGAATCTCTCAGAGCCATAATATATATTTAATGAAAATTAATTTAGAACTTTAATATATTGTATTTGTACAACATTTTACTACGATCTCTTTCAACATTTATGATTCACAGCACACTATATATGAAAACAGTATTGTAATAATGTCTTTTGGATTTAAACCAAATATGTGGCCAAGTTTTAGTAATCTATACTTCCAAACACGGGGAACCAATTAATCGAGTCGATATATTCTTCATGTTCTTCCTCGTTCAGTGATGTTAACTGAGAGTTAGCAAAGTTAACAATACCTTGAGAAGTAAACAAAGTCAAAACATGTAGAACACTAATTCACTAAATTATGACTGTTTTTTTTTTTTAGGTAGTCCTAAATTTGCGATTCCTTTATGATTGTGTATCGTTTTGGTCGCTGATGCGCTTCAAAGTTGTCTTAAAAATATCGCAAGAATGACCAAGTGTCAATAGCTTAATTGGTAAAGATTTCTGACAATAACTTAGAGATCCTTTGTTTGAGTATTGTTTGGAAAGAGACCATATAACATGCTATGGTCTGAGATTGAGAGGAGATATAAGATTAGGCTAAAACCTCTTAGTTATTAAAAAAAGAAAATAAAAATGTCGCAAGATTTTGTGACTGAGTTTGATACTGTAAATTCACAAATTCAATAAGATATCTACCACTAAATTAAACACTTACAACACTAACATAAGTCGATCAACATTGACTAATTTCATTTGCAAAGCATTCGAGGTATTACAAAACTTTTATAATGACTCACTAATCAATGGTGCACCTAAGTCATCATCATACATATAACTTGTACCAATGATTCATCATATTGGATCGATAAATTTACGAAAAATTCTTATACTAGGAATGAAGTAGCTAGATTTACACACGGGTGACATCACAATAGTATCAAACTAATGACATCATAATAGTATGAGGCTAGTGACATCATAATACTATCGTATATTTTTAGTTATCACTCAAGCAAAGAGCCAATAAGCTAGTAGCCTTTCATTTTTGTCACTTAGATTTCGTTCATAATATCCATAAAAATAGTAATATAAGAATTTTATATTTTATGTTTCTGGTATGATTATATATACACACATATGCAAACTTATACTTTGCAGCATAACAAAATCTAAAGAAAGAAAGAAAAAAAGTGTTTGGTTCATCCTTCTTCTTAGAGAAGTACAATCTCTATAAAACATATTTTTCACTTCATCATGTCACCTGCGAAGCTGTTCTGTCTCTTGGTCTCGTGCATTGTGCTTTTTGTCAACTACAACAATAGTGGCTTTGTGACCGCAACAAATAGCATTGGCTTGAACTACGGCCTCCTCGGAACTAAACTCCCGTCTCCGCCCAATGTTCTCAACCTTTTCAAATCCATAGGCGTTACTAAAATCCGAATCTTCGACCCAAACACTACGGTCCTCGATGCCTTACGCGGCCGCCGCGAATTTCAAGTCATGGTTGGCGTTAGGGACCAGGATTTGGCTCCTCTTCACCTCAGCGAAGAAGCTGTAAGGAGATGGTTCGATACCTACATCACGCCTTATTTAGGCTATGTCAACATTGCATACATTACTGTCGGTAATGAAGTCATCCCCAGAGATATCGGTATATATGTTCATCCAGTCATGCAGTTTCTCACCAACCTCGTCAAGTCGAGGCGTCTTCCAATCTTGATAACCACCGTGGTGGCTATGGACAACCTCGGTGAATCATACCCACCTTCTAACGGAACGTTCAAACCCGAAGCACGTAAACAACTTGTTCCCGTTCTGCAACTATTGTCCCAAACAAAGACGCCCATACTTGTGAACATTTATCCTTATTTTGCTTACGCGGAGGAAAAAAACAATATCCGTTTGGACTATGCCACCTTCACCGCTAGGAGTGTCGTGGTCCAAGATGGACCATTGGGATATTCAAACTTGTTTGATGCAATGTTTGACGCATTTGTGTCGGCGATGGAGAAGGAAGGAATGGGTAATTTACCCATGGTGGTAACAGAGACCGGATGGCCATCCGCGGGGAATGGAGACAAAACCACACCGGAGATCGCGGGTACCTACAATAGAAATTTTGTGACTCATATAAGAAGTGGAAGAGGGACGCCTAGGAGACCCAATAATGGTATGGACGGATATATATTTGCAACGTTCAACGAGAATATGAAAGAGGGCGCCCCAGTTGAGCAAAATTTTGGCTTGTACACTCCTATCGATATGAAGCCTATCTACAAGCTATTTTAAAGTGTGACAGTTTCTTATACTTTCCGGATTTACACTACTAGTAATGCCTAGTTGTTTGTCGATTTAAGTAAGCTTAAGAAGTGATACAATACATGTTATAAGCAACTAGTTGTCTATGAGATGATGAGATCTCTCGTAGAGTAACTTAGTTGACTTTGTAACACATCTATCTATGTAGTATGTTAAAACCAGTCTTTCTGGTTCAATAAATGAACGTACTTTGTTTTTTCATCTATATATTTAGCACAAGAGTTTGCCATATGTATCACATCGGTCTTATATTTGCTTTTTATATAAGAATATTACATGTACCCAAAATAATGTTTTTAAATATTATATTATACAAACATTCAAAAATTTACCTATTGGCGTAAGGTATAATCGTATAAACTACTGGAATACAAACCAATATTCCATATCTCAAGATTAGAAAGAAAAGTTTCTAATATATAAGTCAAATCCAACATCAATTAGTATAAGGCCTTTTGGGAAGGAGCTCAATAACAAATCCGTGCGGACTTAAGCTATCAGTTTAAAGTGGACAATATTATATTGAGTAAATGGAAAGTTAACAGAGTTAAACAATAAACACGTTTTGTTATGTTAAGGTACAAAAATTGAAGTTTAGGTTTGGAATTCAAATTATTTTAAAGTTAATGTATTTTTAGGCACAATAGATAGTTAGATGTATGAATTCAACACAGTACAATTATGCAGATATGAAAAAGTCATTTTCTAATATCATACTAATGGATAGTTGACTTGGGTTTAGAGATCCCAACAATTGGTATCAGAGCCTAGGTCAAGATAGTGGGCCTAGGGGAGTGGACATGGGCTATATATTCGATATGGAAAAACCTTTGATGTGACACGATAAGAATGGTACATCAAAGATAGGAGGCCAAAGATTTGTGGTCTATGGTTTGAAGGGGAGTATTAAAATACAAACCAATATCCCACAACGGAAAATCGTGACCTCTCTAGTGGACCCCATGTTCACTCTCATCCCAATGAGCCCACTTCTCTTAATGGGCCTCATCATGTCCTTTTACCACCTATATCCAACGGCCGGTTTGCTACGTTCAGGAGGCTCAAAGACTTGTTTACCGACCCTACAAATCACCACATGATATTTTCCTGTGTTTTGGCCTCACTCACACAGTTCCGACTACCACTTCTTGGAAGGTCACCCATCCTTTGACTACTCCAGCATAAGCACGCTTAACTGTAGAGTTCTATCAGACCTTTGAGCGAAAAGATAATTGCACTTTGGTGACATATATGGCCAAATTAATTCATTTAAGCCTCTCTGCAAAACTAGGGTCTCACAATTCTCCTCCACTAACAGGTCACAACGTCCTCGTTGCGCTAGGCATGACCACGGTTACGGTTATCACGGTTACGGTTTTTTTACCACCGCTTACGGTTATAAATTTTCTTTAACCATAACCTTACCCTTTATATATACGGTTACAATGGTTACAGTTACGGTTAAATTCGGTTACGGTTAAATATAGTTACAGTTATTTGATGATTATGATAGAATTATTATTATAGGCAAAATTTTATATTTTCTTACTATATCAAATAATGATTATTTACAATATGAAATATATGTAGTTATATGATTCAGATATTTATAGTACATTAGTTAAATAAATGATTTTGTTTAATCAAACACAACTACAAATATATAAATTAATGGTTATGAACCTACAAATATTTAAATTAAATTATTTTTAATTTGAGTAATGGAAATGAGTAGTGGAGTGGATTAGAGTTACTAGTTGACATATTTAACCATTTAAAACATTGTTTTCATGAAATAATTTGTATTCAAGGTTTAAAACCGGTACGGTTAATTATATAGTTAAATGTACGGTTAACCAACGGTATTATGAGGTTACGGTTGATAACGGTTACGGTTAATATTTTTTTTATAACTATGACTGATTTTTTTTTACGGTTAACGGTTATGGTTTTAACCATATTATACGGTTACGGTTTGGTTACGGTTGAAAACGGTCATGTTACGGTTAGAAATACGGTTAAGGTTAGATTTTAGTCATGGCTACGTTGCGCACCATGACCGTCACACCTTGACTGATCCCACCACTCCACACTTTTCTAGGTTCGGCTCTGATACCACTTGTAACCCTCCAACCGTCACCTCTCCAGTAGGCTCCATGTTCACTCCCAGCCCATGGATGTGAGACCCTAGTTTGCTGAGAGGTTTCAATGAATTGATTTGGCCGCCTAGGTCACCTTAGTGCACTTATCTTTTCGATCAACGATGAGTGACCTTATGGGAAGTGATTGTCGGAACTGTGTGAGTGAGGTTAAAACACATGCATAGGGTCGGTAAACAAGTATTTAAGCGTACCAGACGTAGCAAACCAGCCGTCGGTTGTTAATGGGCTCATGAGCTTAGTGAGAGGACGTAAGGCCCATTAAGAGAGGTGGACCATGTTGGTAAACAGGGGACCCACTGGAGAGGTGGTGGTTGGGGCGTTACAAGTGGTATTAGAGCCGATCCTAGACAAGTGTGGAGTAGTGGGCTCACACTGTCAGGGGGTGACGATCGTTGTGCGCAACATGGACGTTCCGGTCTGTTAGTGGGGGAGAATTGTGAGACCCCAGTTTACAGAGAGATTTAAATGAATTGATTAGACGACCTATGTCACCAAAGTGCACTTACCTTTTCGATCAACGGTCTTGAGAGAACTCCATACTTAAGTGTGCTTATGCTGGAGTAGTCAAATGATGGGTAACCTTCCGGGAAGTGATTGCCGGAACTATGCGAGTGATGCTAAAACACAAGAAATATCATGTGGTGATTTTTAAAGTCGGTAAACAAATATTTAAGCGTCTCGGACTTAGCAAACCGACAATTGAATGTTAATGGGCTCATAGGCCTAGTGAGAGGACGTGAGACCAATTAAGAGAAGTGTGCCCATGGACTGGTGGTGAACGTGGGCCCACTGGAGAGGTGGCGGTCAGGGCGTTACAATGGGCCCACTTTTCTTAATGGGCCTCACGTCCTCTCACTAGGAAGCTTTAAATACTTGTTTACCGATTATACAACTTACCGCATGATCTTTTCTCTGTGTTTTGGCGTCATTCACATAGTTCCGACAACCACTTCCCGGAAGTTCATCCATCCTTTGACTACTCCAGCATAAGCACGCTTAAATGTGGAGTTCTCTAGGACTTTTGACCGCAAAGATAAGTGCACTTTTGTGACATAGATGACCAAATCAATTTATTTAAGTCTCTCCGCAAACTAGGGTCTTACAAGATCAGAAAGAGAAGTTTCTAATATATAAGTCAAGTTCAACTCCAATATGTATGAGGCCTTTTGGGAAAGAGCTCAATAACAAATCTGTGCGGACTTGAGTTATGAGCCCAAAGCGGACAATATCATACTACTGGAAAATTTACGTAAGTTTAGAGATCCCAATATAAACTTTAAAGTTAGATAACATTTTCATTATCCCACAAAATCTTGAACTACTTAAAAAGTACAAGGTCCATATCAACATGGAATGTGTTGCAAAGCAGAAGCGATAAAGTATTTGTTCAAATATGTGAACAAGAGATTCGATAAGGCGACCATTGTTATAGAAAATACACATGGTTGATGGTTCTACTGGAGGAACTGGTCTCAACAAAAAAGAATCTGAAGAGGCATACGAGATTAAACATTATCTTGAATATCATCATCTATTAGTATGTGAGGTGATGTAGCGCATCTTGAATGTCGTTAGGCTAGCCGTTCATCAAATTTGTTTGCATTTACGAGTTAGAAAAACTACATACAATGCTAAAAAAAAAAGTCTTGACAGACTGACAGTATAATTTCACGACTTGGTATTGAGAAAATAATGTTTACAGATTGGATGAGAAAATAATGTTTACAGATCGCATGTACATTAACACTTTGTTTCATATGGATTATATTTAAAAAAAAAAAACTGAATACGATTATTCTCTTTTGCAGAAATGCTTTTAATCGATTTTGTATGAAGATTTTCTTAAAAGAGGTTGGCAAAAATATAGATATGACTAAGCATAATTGGACATATTCTTACTAGAATCGTTGCACAATATCTTAGCCATAAGATTTGTTAAGAATGGCTCTTATATATAACATCCATTCTTAACAAATCTTAAGGCTAAGAACATCCTAAGAGCCCATTGATAATGATTGTCTAAGAGAATAATCGTATTCAATTTCTTAACATATTCCTAACTATATTACTATTACTATTACTATTACTAGCTATTCCTTAAAACTCCTAAATATATTACTCTTTTAGCTATATATTATGCAACAATCTTAGTTTAACATATAACAGAAGGCGAAGTGGCTGTTTGTAGTTAACAAGTCGAACTTGTGTGGTAACCGTAGTTGGGTTTCGGATTTGTGCAGGAGGAAGTTGTGCATGAGATTGAGAGGAGATACTACTCTGCTGCTACTCTGCTGCGAAGAGATGTTCCCGAGCATGAAATTGCTGTTTCTACATCGCATACTCGAACAAGAAGCAGGCTCACAATACATACTGTGATCACATCAATGCAAAAGAAGATCAGCAAATTAGCCAAAATACGATTAGCAAAATTCAAATTGCGTAATACCTGCGGCTTCCGAGTACACAATTGCATTGTACACAGTGGCATGCAGTGGCTTCCGTTTGGAAGGATCAATCCATAGTCCGTAGCGTATTTGGGAAAATTTGAACTACAAGCTGAGAAGTTTGATAGAAAAAACACAAAACACTCAATATTATGCTATAGTCGACACGTAATTGGCAAATTCCTATCTAAAGATTGATACTTTAAAACTCTTATCCCTCTGAAAATGATTATAGTGAATTAGGACTATCTAACTCAACAAAGAAGAGTGAGAGAGAGAGAGAGGGAGAGAGAGAGAGAGAGTTTGGATCGTACCTAGCAATGGGACAACGTTGTCATATTCTCTTGATGCATTCTCGTTGCAGTAGTATTGCTCCCGTGTTTTTTTATCTTTATATGATATTAACTTTCTTAGCAAAAAAAAAAAGATGGGAGATGGAAGGGGATAGAAAACCGGATAGATTAGGGCGACGAGATAAGCCGGTGACACAGCCGAGAGAAGAGCATGTAAAGCATGAGAAGGAGGAACAAGGGTTAGCGACTGCGAAGTCGAGGATGAGAAGAAGGCTGAACCATGCATGTCGGTTAAAGAGCCTCTGAATAAAAAGTGAAAATGGACGAGAGTGAGCAGAGGAGAAAGAGTAGCTTATGTCGTGTTTTTTCTTAGAGGGTTGCTCGTAAACTTTTAAAAATATTTTTTAATTGATCAAATCAAATCTTAAAATATCTTAAACTTAAGTAAAATCTTTAAATTTGTAACAGATAGTTGAGAAATATTATATATGTATTTATATTAGATTCTCTGTTTTGATTACACGTGATTGACCACTCTCCCTCATTCAAGTTGTTAAAAACTTGGTGCCACTAATATAGCCAACCTCATTCCACTTGTTCAACTCTCTTCACTTTTTGGTGCCACTAAATTAGGCAACTTGTTTAAACATCATCTTTATATAACGTCAAATGAGAGTAGAAGGGAAAATAACAAGTGCACACCACTACCATCTTAAGTAATTGTTCTAGTATATTTTTCTTAAGTTTTTTTTCTATGGCAATTTTTTATCTCACTTTAATACAATTGTTTTTCTCTGTGTGTTTTGTAGGTTATAGTACTATCTTGTTCAGTTTCAGACGTGTAAGTTCATCTTTTGCTTTCTTAGATTATTTAGTTATCACGTATTATCAATGACTAAATTATATTATTTGTTTTATACATAATCTATACGTATATTTAAATGATACTTGATATTAAAATTTATAGGTTTTTAGAATATAAGTTTATGTTATACGTTTATATTTGATAAATATATCATTTTACTAGATGTATAATGGGATGTCATTTTACTAGAAACATAATGGGAGATTCACAACCACAAGGAAAGAAAAAAGGATCATATGAAACATGGAATGCACGAGAAACAAAAATGTTGATAAAACTCCTCACGGAGGGTATCAAACAAGGTTGGCGTGATGCAAGTGGTTGTATCAGCAAGCTGACAGTCGAGAAAAAGATTTTGCCTGCTTTGAATTCTGCACTTCACTGTGATAAATCTTATAACAACTATCAAAGTAAGTGTAGGAATTTGAGAAATCGTTATAATAGCATGCAAGACCTGGTTAAGTTTAGTTCTGGATTTGGGTGGGATCCCATAACTAAAAAGTTTACAGCTCCGGAACATGTGTGGGATGATTACGAGAAGGTAACTCAAATATTTTTTTTTAGTTTTGTTTTTGTTTAACAATTAATATATCATATATTTTCTTATAGGCACATCAAGGTAAAAAAAGCATGCGTGATGAAACATTCGAAGACTATGAAGATTTACAACTGATATTTGACATTGGATTAGCGACGGGAAGAAATGCTGTCGGCTTAGGTGATGATACTGATGCACCAACTTTTGGAGTTGAAGATAATGCAGCGCCATGCGAATTATATACAAGGCTCTTTGAAAATATGGGAAATTTAGATGGATCTCAAGCATCAGGGTCGGGAGATTCTAGTATGTCACAAGGCAAAGGGAGAGAAAAGCTACTTCCAAAAAAAAGAGCTAAAGGTGGAGATTGTGGGGACTCTAGTAATTCAAGCATGGATAGTAGCCTAATTGAAAAGACATTCACTGAAATGATTGAAGTGAGCAATCATGTTGTTAGCTTGATACAACAAAGAGAGGAAAGACAACAAAGAGAAGCCAACTCCAGAGAAGCTGAGAAGAAAAGGAACAATTTATGGGAAGCTATTAAAGAAGTTTCTGGCTTGGAGGAAAATGTTCGTTATGATACATTGAATGAAATTCTAAAGTTGGGGATGAAAGAAGTGTTCATCAGCATGTCTCTCGAAGAACGTATGGGTTGGATAAGACGCAACGTGAATTGAAGTTTTTTTTAATGAAAATAAAGTTTTATTTTGTCATATTTCTTATTTTCTAAAATTTGTTTCCTTGTTTAAAAATCAACATTTTATTTCTTTTATTTATCTACATTTTGTGTCGACTTTATATACAACACCGCCGACTCCTTAGTTCTGCAACAAGGATCTTTAGTAAGCTAAGAAATTTACCAACAATGCAAAAACCTTTGCACGATTTCTTTTTTTTTATCAAACTTGGTATTCTCATAAAGTATGGACCTAAGACTCTTCTGTACATCAAATTCGTAGCCTCTAGAGAGAAACAAAATGAAAACAATCGAAGAGAGGGTGTCTGAGAAACAGATTACGTAAGGAAGGGGCAACAAAATAAAGATGATAGCTTTCTTATGGGAGGGGTTATCGCTTTTGTGATGGGAATTGTTGCAATGCTTCGTCTATCAAAAGACGTTCCACATTTGATTGTTACCTTCTTTTTGGTTCAACTATATATTAAGTAAACAAAGGTTCTTTAGTTAATACATATAGGCCATAGCTGACCGTATTGAGCCGTAGCTAAGAAACTGAATATTTTAGAGCAAAGTTTGTTTCAAGCACGCATCAAACCAGGAAAGCGTAAGCACAGAAAAAAAAAGAGTTTATTTTACATTAAAATTAATTTTCAATTTTTTTGATTCTATGATTAAAATAATTTTTTGAAATGGTCAACTTCTATCTTACTTGAGTTTGACTCAAATCTTTACTATAGATTTTCTCCAACAATTCAATATACATTTATTATTTTCTATTTACTGTTTTGATTACAAAATATATTTTCAAAAGTTTAAATTACGATAAAAAAGGAAAACAAAATCATCTTTGATTAGAAGTTTCATTTTTCTCCTGTTCTGAAATTGGCTTTTCATCGACCAGTCAAAGAACTACGTACGTCTCCGACAAGCTATCATAGGCAACAAAAGTGTTGTTGGTTTCAGAGAAGGGACTGTGACTTCCTCCTTAGACGTCACCAAGGATTTCTCTTTTCCTGTTGGTAAGTTTGTTTAGGAATCTTGAGAGTCATCTGTTTATTTGATGAGTTGGTAAAGTTACTTTGCTGCATTAAACGCATAAGATGGCTCACCATAAACCACTCTCCATCTTTATTAAACAAACGTAGTCCACACTTATATTGTTCCATCATCTTTATATATATTAAAACCGGAGTCTATGGTTAAACAAACGTGAAACCTATAACGTTTCTAATAAGTGTTTTTTTTTCCTTGTTTCTTTTGTATTGTGTAGGTTATATTGTTCCATCACCTTCTATCTCACTAATCAAATCACATGTAAGTCCTTTTTCAAAAATTTTTGAAACTTTTAATTACTTTAATAATTAATGTTATCATACATGACATAATTTATGTCCTATACAAAGGTTGTCGGACGAAGAAGAAATCGAAACTGCGAGAGAACAACTCGAGGATGAAGATTTGGATACAAAAATAATGCATTTGTTGGTGATGATGATTGGATTAGCACAAGTATTGATTGCAAATCAATATGTAAAACAGAAAGTTTACATCGATTATCCAATCCGACGACCTATCACAAGAATTGGATACGATTATATATACAATGTGTTACGACAAGATTCGGGGCATTTTCGACAGTTATATCGTATGTATCCAGATGTGTTTCTCAAGCTATGTCAGCTTTTACGAGATACGACACACCTAAGAGATACAAGATTCACCTGTGTTGAAGAAATGGTTGCCACCTTTCTAATCACTGTTGGCCAAAATTCAAGGTACGGTCACACTAAAGACACTTTCGGAAGATCAAAATTTGCTACATGTACAAATTTTCATAAGGTTTTAAAGGCAATATATACAATTGCTCCAAGTTTGATGGCCAAACCTAACCTTATGGTAGCTTCAAAAATAAGAGAGAGTACAAGATTTTATCCTTATTTCAAGGTATGTATTTCAAGATATATATATATATATATATAGATTTTTTTTATTAGTGTGTTTTGGAAAAAAAATATGTAAGTCTTGGTTTTTCTTTTAGAATTGTTTGGGAGCAATTGATGGAACGCACATACCTGCTATGGTACATAACAGTGAAGCTCCAAGCTACCGTAATCGAAAAGGAGTAATATCTCAAAATGTATTGGTTGTTTGCAATTTTGATATGGAATTCATATATGTTCTAAGTGGTTGGGAGGGATCCGCACACGATTCAAAAGTATTATATGATGCTTTAACAAGAAGGACTAACAGATTTGTGGTTCCACAAGGTACTTTTGTATATTATATAATAAGCTAATAATTTTATAAATTATATGATAAGGTAATAAAATATGTTAAATTTTCTCTCAGGCAAATTTTATTTAGCTGACTGTGGATTTGCGAATAGACACAAATTTTTGGCTCCTTTTCGAGCTACTAAGTATCACCTCCAAGATTTTACTGGAAAAGGTTGCGATCCGGAAACTCCACATGAATTGTTCAATCATCGTCATGCATCTTTACGAAACGTGATTGAGAGAATTTTTGGAATTTTCAAGTCACGGTTTCTGATATTTAAAACCGCTCCTCCGTTTCCTTATAAAACACAAACAGAAGTAGTGTTGGCTTGTGTAGCCTTGCACAATTTTCTGCGCAAGCATTGTCGGTCAGATGAATTTCTTACTCAAGAAGTTGGTAATGAAGCAAACATGGAAAACAACACTCCTTTAAAGGGTTTTCAAAATAGTGAAGAAGTTTTTGAGACACAAGATCAAGAAAGAGAAAGTGCTAATATATGGAGAGAAGCAATGGCTCAGCAAATGTGGAGTGATGCAACTAGCTAGCAAAGCACGCTGATAAGCAGCCCCATTACCAGTTAGTTTCACGAGGTGAGTGAATTATATTATACTTTTTGTGCTTATGATGTTTTCATTTCTCAAAGCTTGATATACATGGTTTCCGTTCCATCTTTTATATGCAAAGTCTTGTAGACAATCTAAACTGTTGATTTGATTTGCTTTGAAATGAGTATATATACAGAAGTAATGCTCAGTCTTAAACTGGTGTAGGGTTTAAAAAACAGAAGGGCTGGTGCAACAAGTGTAAACGCAGAGAGTTCACGGTCGCATTGTGTATTTTAGTTGTGTTTTCGAGTCCCACTGCAAGTGTAGCAGTTTATTTAAGTTGTTGTTTTCTATTAAAAAAAACATGAGTTCGTGTCATTGTCCTACGAGTGACGTCTCACTTTGGTTATCTGTCTATGTACTTGATTTATGCAATGGTTTTTGATTATGTGTTGTTGAGGGATCGATTTTGCAGTACAAACGTAACGTATATCTTCAGTGAGATTAGTAATTTGATTTATTTAATTTGGTTGGTTTTGGTTTTGTTTCCTCTGCTTTTAGTAGCGTTATTATGAAGAACTGAATTTACACATATGTAATAAAATGCCAAAACTGAATTCACACAGATATAAGCAATGGAAAAGAAAACCATAGAGGGGTTTAAGCAACAGTAACCACTTCGTTGGCTTGGTTTTGGGAACCTTTTTTGGAGTAGCAGGAGGAGCAGCCGCATCCGATGGAGGTTGATGATTTCATCTCCGACTGTGGTGGCAAGATAGAACCGTCGTGTTCATCGTTGGATCCGAAAACGTCGTCATCGTTCGAGTAAGTCAGAAGATGTGCTGCAAAACACCGTCTACAGAGTCATGGACTGAGCGCCATCGTAGGCTGAGAATAATAGAAATGAGAATAGTAGAAAGTGCATGAGTTTAGAACATAGTCAAACACATCCTCAATGAATATAACGAAAGCTTGTAGTTTATTTTATCTTTTATTTAACTTCAAAAATAATAATATTTCACTAGTAATGCCTTTCAAATCTCTAATAATGCCTTTCAAATCCACTGATAATGACATCTTAATCCACGTTAGATGAATTACAAAACCATTGGATTTTAAAATCCATCAATAATTCAAATCCATTAAAAACACATATCCAATAACACCCCCTTAATTAGTCACACAATTTCTTATAGCAAACAATATATATACAAGAAAACATAGTGAAATCCTATAAAATTTTCCTACGAATTTTGAATTTTCTATGAATGAAAAGTTACTTTTTTAATTATTTTTGCCATTGCTAAATTCATGTAAAAGGATAAGGAAACTAAAGACTGGTGGTTTTCACAAACAAATCCAGATCAACTTAGTCAAAAACATTTAGGATATTGGCCAAAGGAGTTGTTCAATCTTTTTCGATATGGTGCGAATTTTGTTGGATTCGGAGGAATTGTTACAGGTGATCCAAGGAGTCCAAGTCCACCAATGGGTAATGGTCATCTTCCAAATAAAAATGATCGTCTTGCGTCTGGTTCTTTAGATCATCTTACTACAATAGATATGGACGATACCCATGCCGGATTCAATGAATTTATGGCTGTGCCTTTGGTGGATAGCAAAGTTTGCTACGATGTTCATTATGTAGGATATGTTGATGAGGATGTTGGTATTGCTGTGTCTTACGGTGGCCCTGGAGGTATTAAATGTGGTGATTAAAATGTTAAAATTTGTTTTTGATTTGCTAATTGTTGTTTTTGGAATCTTATAATAAATTATCAAATACTAATGACTAATTAATTTTAAAGCTTTTAAGTAATATACTATAAAACTTGTTCTATATTCAGTAATTGGTCATGTACTCATACTGATGTGAAGAGAAAAGAAACATCATAGCTCGTACGCCAGTGGATAATTCAACATTAGATAATATGACTAAGCAGCTCAAATATTTTACATAACAACAAAATGCAGTTGAAAGAAATTGTTTAGTACCTAAAATTAAAAGTCTAAATAATCATTGAGCACAGCAAGGTTACTGACCTTTAGCTCGATGTGTCACTAATGAAACCACTAAGTACTGAAATTAGAATACTAACTACTTTTCCTTTTAACTGCACCTTTCCGTTTACACCCGGAAATGGCAAAGAGCTGCTCATCTATAGACAAAATGCGTTAAGACTGGTCATATGCACAAAAAACAAAAGCTTCGTTTATGCAATGAACCTCAGATACACTAGTCTGGAAAGTCCAATACGGCATTAGTACCTGTGTACTTCTAGTTAACCCATGATGTTCTCCACGATCTTTGAATCAGTCGGGGTGATACTCGCAATGTGGTAGCCACTTCCCTCTTTAGCTTTAAGGTTTTGTTGTTAATTGGCTGAGGATTATCTATTATGTAACAATCGGGTTGTTGATCTGACTCCTTAGTACTCTCGGCTTTTCCTCCACAGCCATCATCAGCTAATGGCGTCTTATCTTCTAAATCATCATTTTCCTGCCTTTTTGTATCAGTTTGATTCCCATGGAAATCATCATCTTCTTCCGGAAGGGAATTGACGTTTTTATCTGTCATTTTTTTCCCAATCTCTTCTTTCTTCTCCATAGACCCGTTAATTAGCTTCAGACTGGAATCTAAATCATTATTTCCCTGTTCTAAATTCGTTGACTTCAAGCAGCTATCAAATGGGTAAGAAGGAGATATAACATCAGCAGCTGCACAATTTTGCTTGTGTGTGCTGTCTTTAGAATCCTTAGGGTTAGTTTCCTCAACGTCTACAGGGAAGCTCATCTCAGGTGCCAATGGCAGAAAACCTGGAGTAGATTTAAGTCAGTCAGTACATGCACGTACACACATAACATGGGTAAATTAAGAAATCAGATGCCAAGGGAAACTGAATTTACCATTGGAAGTGGACGCAATTGAGTCAGAAATCTTCTCATTGACCAATGATTTCTCTAGCATGCCTACGCCAGGGAACACCAACAAGTTCAGTTTCTTAATTACTTTCTTCGCTGATTCATTAACAGGCGAGAAGCCAAAGCCTGAAGTCCATGTATCAATCAGTTCTGGCACCGCTGGAATGACTAATTTGTCTACTTTGAGAGAGCCGAGCGCCTGATAACAAAGCACATGTAATATTGATCTTCAGAAAATTGTAAACAAAACAGTCCACTAGATTAACCAAAATGAAGTGTAATCAAACAATGACAAAAAAAAAAATAAAAAAAAATGAAGTGTATATCAAACAAAAAAAGAAGACTGAAATATGACATACTGAAAAAGAGCTTGACTAGTTTGCATCACCTGTTATGAGTGAGATCAGATGTCTACATAAATCTATGTTTTTAGTTCAGTGTGATCCTATCTAGCAATCATTTAGTCATTTACCATATCATAATTAAAATGAACATAGAAATGGCAAAAAAAATATAAATTTCTTTCTTTAAATGAACCTGCGCTGAAAGAACCTGTGAAACAAGTATGGTCTATAGCCAAAACCAGCAGTATAGCAACAAACTTGCCAGACTTTTTCAGATATAGCAAGAGACATTTTGGAGAATTAAACCAGAACTTTAATGTAAATAACAACCAAACTAATAACTGAAAGAGAGAAAAAAGAGCTTAGGATATGAAAATATGTGGAGGAGAGCTTACAGATTCAATGCCATTCATTAGGCGATGGCACATCCTTTGACGCCTGTACATATAGCGGGTTCCGATAAACGGCATTTCTGCCAATTTATTTCCGTGGATCCTGAGTAAAGATAAATCAAATCACGGGACAAAAATCCAAGTTACTATACAAAAGACTACAGTTATAATTCTCAGATTTTCTGAGAACCCAGCAATGATACAACAACAATTCAGACCATGTAGAGGCATATATCTGAGGAATTTGTTTTTCTCATGTCAAGACATAAACTACTAACGTGTGGCACGTTCTATCCAATCTAAGAAGTCTGTAAGTTTATTAGAAGAAATGATATTTTGATTAAGGGGTAAGAGCTTAATATATGTGATATGCACACAACAAGAGATTTGTTGCTCAATAAATCATTACTACCTTTTAGGACAATTATCTCTTACATACAGGTTTTTACAATTGAGCTTTGTGCAAGTAAATCCACTACTCTGATCCCAACAGTATGATGGCACATCTAGGTAATGCTTAATTGGGTATTATAGACATCTTAAGTTTTTAGAAACTTAATAGCATTTGTAATCAATTTCATAATACCACAGACATACCTGATAGACGCCACAGCAATGATTTCATCCCCCCTCTCCAAAACAGCAGTGAGAAAATTGCTATAATTTAGCCGATAGAAGTTCGACCTACAAAACAAATAGGAAAAAATATATATAGTTTAGTACCATATGGGATGTTTACATCCATAAAATACTTGCCAATAAACAAATTGAACAAAACAGAAGCAGAAGCATGTAAGGACAGGTTTTGGGAATGACCTTACCCAAAATTATAAACAATGTTTTGAAGCAGGTTGATTCCACTCCTGTGATCAACCAAAGGTGAAAAGCACTCATCCATAAGAGAAAATGCAACAGCCAGCTTAGCATTATATGCAACCTTCTCAGATATGTCACAATCAGCAACCTCACTTGGGAGCTCAAAGCGGCGAAGGAATGTCCAGGAGAAGCCCTCAGGCAGTGGGTGTTTTACTCCAATGAGTAAGTCAAGATCTTTGAATAACTAGAGATAAAAATGAAGAAAGAGAAGAGCAAATGAATTACTTAGCATGCTGCGAGATTAATGTCCAAGAGGTATCATTATTTAATGTGCCTATTGTTCAACCTGATGCCCATATCTACAGAAACGGCTGTAAGTGTCTTTTTTTACTTTCATTAGGCCACAAAAAAATCAATCCAATTAATCTACAAATCATATAAAGGTATTTTCCGTACTGTCTTTTACGTTTTCGTAGTCCCCAAATCTAAGAATGTATATGGTAAAAATTTATTACTGAAATACTCTACCCTCCTTGCTACAGATTTTTCTCGAGTCCCAAAGAATCATCATCCAAATTTCTATCTCCAAATGGTAAACAGAAAGACTTCGTCGAACAATGGTGATCACATATGAAGAATCATCAAGTATTCTTCTACAAATTTTGCTCGTAAGAAATTGTATTGCCACAGAGAGACCTCTTAGACTAAATTCAGATTCCACTTAAATAGACCAAAAACTTAACCAGGTCCTTATCCACATGACTATCTAGCCCAATTAAAATATGCATGTATAAATAACATGCAAATACATTTACAAACTTCCACGAATTTTCTTTTGCAAACTTTACCTCGTGTTTCAAGTAATAAAGCCCCATGATAAAATGATAAAACAAAAGAAAAGGAAGGTTACCTCTTGACAATACTTGCCACAAAATGAATCAGTACTCCTTTCACCAGGCACCTTGTCATCTTGGCTGATGCATGCTTGGTGATCTGCAAGAGTGTGAAGGGAAAAATACTTAGAGAGTAGAAGTCCAATTGAAGAAGTTTAAAAGGAGCATGTACATATAAATGCAATTATAGATAAGATTGATTTAAGGTGTCGTTCATACATTTCTCCTCACATAGGCGGCAACTCGATAAGGGGGGTAGAGTTGAGATGTCATGATTAGCTGCCTCAGCTTTCTCGCAAAACTTGCATGAACAGTTGCAACAATACCAAGCACCAGAAGGAAATTCCTGCAGTTTGGAAAGATATTACGTCTAGTAGAAACATAAACAATAAGCCTATTCATCAAATAAAGCTATATAAATACTTAAAATGGTCAATCGTCATATCTTCCCTATCACACATTACCCAAATATTCAGTTTAAGAACCCATACAATACCATGGCTTTTGACCAAAATAGAGTCATTTCCCAGAAAACCCCTCTTTATCATAAAAATTTCATATTAAGCAGCAACTTACTTTTATGCCCAAGCAGCTCTGATGGAATGTTGATGGGCACCCATCACAGCAGATAAGATCTCCCCCATCCCCGCAAATAGCACATGTATCATCATTTGGATCCCCGCCACCAAAGTCCACAAAATGGAACCCTTTAAGTTGTGATTCGCTTTGTTTATTCATAGACTCAAGAAGGCATTGCAAGATTGGTTTTCCACCCTCTAAATACAGACTTTTGAATGGCTGGTTGCGCTTCCCTCCAGCATGAACCTCGAAATCAAGAACAGAGAACACTTCATCACAGCAGTTGCATCGAATACCCTCTTTTGTTATTATTCCTTCTAGAAGCATGTGCGTCTCCTTGCAGTCCATGCACTGAACTTTTCCGTTCAGTGTGACAATGGTTGAATCAATCATCCAACTCAGCATGGTCCGTTTCCCTTCAAATAAAATGTACTCATCCTCCTTAGAATTCTCATCCTCCAAAGAATTACGAGCCGACGGAACACATCGCTTTCTAATATGTTTTTCTTCCCTCTTTATTTTTCTGACTGAAACAGAAGTTCTTTCTAAGTTGTGCGATCCATGACTCCCTTTTCGTTTCTTCTGCAACCGGATTTTTCCCTCTGTTGAGACCATGTTTTCATTAGAATCTCTATCCTTCAATTTTGACCTTGGCTTCCCTGTATCGCACCTTTTTTTCTGAGTTTTTCTCCATAATAAGTGAAGGTCCTCTTCTGGTAGCAAGCCAAAACCAGAACCAGTGGTAGAGTTCATCTGATCATCCATGCTGCTTTCCAAATGTCTTTTATAAACTTGATAAGCCTTAGTCACTGACCAGTGAGTCTTTCCCTCAGGATTAAGATACACAGCATCCTGATAGGCTCTTCCAATTCGAGGCCTGTACTCAACAGTCCAACCAGCAGCTAGAAGTAACTGCAGTATTCGGTCACTCAGCATTTTCTTAGACTCTGATCTAGATCGCCTTCCAGTTTCATCTTGCGCATTATGTTGTTCTTTAACCATCCTTTCGCCATCTTTTAAGGGACTGTTGTGCCATGACTCTGAGCAACTCTCGCGAACTTTCAGTCTCTTCTTTGCTTTACAATGTGATTCATCTTTCTCCCCTGATTTCCTCTTTTTCTGTGGTGTTGGAGGTCTTCCACGCTTGCGTACCATCTTCGTTCCATCAGACTCAGGTGTCTTAGCCGTGTAGGTACTTTTTGGTCTCCTGGATTCATCAATAGAGTCACTCATACTCTGGTCAGGCATTATCAGGGGACTCCCATGCCTACATTTGACATTCTCCTTTTCTATGTGAAGACCAACAGCTTTCTCCTTGGTCTTTGGGGGTCTACCACGCAGACGACTTAAACAAATTTTGTCAACACTCAACTGGCTGCTTAAATCTGGAGATTTTGCATCTTTACAGTTCGAGTTAGGGCGACTCTCATCAGATTGACTGCTGATTTGCAACTTTCTAGGCCTTCCCCTCTTTCGTTTAACTTGCAACTCTTCATTACGTGGCTCAATATTCCCACATTTCTCATATGACCCATCATCCTTGATTTCAACCTTAACCTGACTCCTAAAATCAGTTCCAAGAATCTGTTTAGCTTCACCATACTCCTCGAGCTCAAGTTTTACTTCTGTTTTCCCCTCACTAAAGCAGCTTCTGCCAATACGTTTCTCAACATTATCATCTCTTACCAGTTCTTCCTTCTTATCTAATGACATCCCAAGTCTACAATCTGAAATTGAGCCGTTCTCATCAGATTGGCTGCTGATCTTCAACTTTCGAGGCCTTCCTCTTTTGCGTTTCACTTCCCCTTCTTTTTCATGTGGCTCAAAACTCCCATTCTTATCACCTTTAAATTCCAGTTTAATCTGACTTCGAAAATCATCTCCATGAATCACCTCAGATACAAAAGATTTCACATGCTCCTGTTTTACATCTTCTTTCACCTCATCCACAGAACACATCCCACTACCTTTCCCCATCTTATCAACACCCTTTCTTTTCTTACTCACACCTCTACTAAGTTTTCCACTACTCACTATATCCCTCGCCACAGAGCCAGACCGAAGAACCCTCCTCGTAATGAGAATTTCGCGCTCAACCGGCTTAACCTTAACTTTTTTCTTACACTTCATCTCAGTTACATTCTCCATATTACCATCATCCACTAAACTACCACATTCACGATCAACCTTATTACCACCAGAATCACTAAAACTTACAATTGGTAAACCATGAACTTCCTCAATCCCATTTTTGAATTCTGCACTAGGACTTGAAGGATACTCGTTTAAGTTAAAACTCTTTCGCTCCATATTACGCTTAGACACAATGCTCTCAAATCTCATCCATATAGAGAACTCCTACATCCAAAATTCACAATAAACCAAAATCAAAATCAAATTAAAAAAATAATAATAATAACCGTCGAATCAATAAACGCACTTGTATGAATAAATCAGATCGAGAAACAATAAAGAGAAGAAACCCAGAAATTTAATCGGAAAACGGAACACATAACATAACCATACCGGAGAATTTTGATTATTGAAAAGATCCCCGGCGGCGAAATCAGACGGGGAAATGAAGAAATCGGAGGGGGGAAAGGAAGAGAAACGACGGAAGATTAATGAATATGCGACGGAGGTTCACCGGAGATTACCATTGTTGGATCGGTAGAGAAGAAGAAGAAGAGACGACGAAGAACACAATAAACGATCTTTTTCACTTCACAAGGGTTTAGGCTCTCTTTGGTTTGTGATGTGAAAAAATGGGAGACAAAGGGGTTTTAATTTTTCTGGGATTTTTTAATTTTATTTACTGAGAGGGCCATGCGCGAATCGAGGAAAAATTTAATGTTTTTTTCCAAGTGATGGTGTCTAGGGGTAAATTCGTCATTTTATATAACGTTGTTGTTTTTTTCCCTCCATTTTAATTCCGGGAAATTTTTATTTATTTTAAAATGTGAGAAATGGCAAAGACCAGGTTTGCTTAAGTAACATCAGTTTGGTTTGGTTTGGTTTGGTTTGGTTTAGAATCTTTCTGAGATTTTTTTTTTAATGTTAAAATAGTATTTTAATTTAGGTTTTTATATATTTGAATACATGTTTTTATTTTTGATTAAGGGAATTGAGTCAAAGAATTACAACTTAATTCCCAAGTTAATATTTTTTGTAGTCGACAAAAAAGAAAGTTAATTTCGTGTATTCTTCCATTGGGTTTTAAACGGTAAGCAATTTTATGTTGTATTGTAGTTGAATTTGTTGTGGAATCGGTGGGAATTCAAATGATTGAAGTGAATTCATTTCAACTAAAATTCAGCTGCAAGCAAAAAAAGAAAAAAAAATCCCTATTTTACATAGTTTATATTTAGTATTTTCGAGTAACGAATTATCCAAAAAATATTGGATAAGTCGGAGAATATATAAAAATATCTACGCATTTTCTCGTAAAGTGGGTTTTAATCAAATTTTAGATCAGGTAATTAAAGATTATTTTAAATATATGTTAGATGTTTTTGATATTTTTGGATAAGTTTTAATAAAATATATAACATGAATGGATAATTCAGTTATTATGGATGCCCGAGTGAGCTCAATTCGATTTTGTTAGAGGATATGTGTGGAACTTCGATTACACGGACTATTCGGGTGTAATTTTTTGTTTGTTTTGAGTACATTTTAGGAGACCTTGTCTCCTTTTTCATACCAAAAAAAACTTGTTTTTTGTTTTGTATCCATTAAACAATCTCTAACGGTAACTATTCCAACATGTATGGGTATGGAATGGCATATAAATGTTTGCATGTGAATGATAAGAGTAGCTTTGTGGTATGCAACTTTGATAAATTATTAATTTTAGGTAGTTTTTAAGCGAGTTTAAATAAATAATTCGATTTTACAAGAAAAAATGTTAAAAATATTTTTTATTTTATTTTAAAAATCATATTCAAATAATTTATTTTATGAGCCTATTAATTAGTCAAACTGGAAAAAAAAAATTTGTCTTTTATATATATAGTTTATTCTATTATTATTGGGCAATTGGCAAGTTTTCAATAAACCAAAAAAAAATAGTTTATTTCGTTAGTGAACTAAACTGTCAAATTCCACCATATTTCTTTGTTAACATTTTAAAACTTGTAATTAATCATTAAGATTCCTCTAACAACATTGTCTTAAAAACAAGTTCTCTTGATGATTAATAAAGCAAAGTCGTTTTTATTCGATTTTATCTTGAATTGGTAATCCTAACCACAGTGATGCTCACTGATGCACAAGCAATTGTCAAAAGGGCTATTATTATTATGAGCCTATTCTGATTCTTTGTTCTTTCATTTTCAACCATGTGTAGTCTGACCGATGTTGTAAGATCTTCAGCTTTAAACGATGTTCCATTATTGTCCCATATGTTTTTTACTATAATCATTTGTGATTTGGCCTTTTGTTGCAAGTCTCCTCTCTCTAACGTAGTTTTCAAAGCAGTATGGCCTTTTGTACATGTTAACTTGGAATTATGGTTAATCTGGTTACATTTGATGCTGCAATCTCGTTGGCCTTTTCCAAGATGTATAGCAAATCTATGACATATATCTGATGCACATGCAATCTTAGTTATGTGAATATATGAATCATCTACAGTTGTTAACATATGTTACTCTTCTATATACCAAAAAATTTAAATGTAGGACTGAACTAATTTAATTATATCAAAAGGTGAAGAAATGTTAGTGAGGACAAAGAAACTACAGGCTTGAAATCATAGAAGGACCAAAAGGAATACCGATAACCCCATATATTATTATGAAAGACATGAGCGCTCTTTAAATTAGTCCCCAAATTCAGCTTTACAAGGACACTGAAAAAGTCAAAAGTTGGAAACTGAGAAGAATTGGATAATATCGACAGTTGCTGAAACATCCATGTATAGCGTCTACCTAGTTCAGGCCACAAACAAAAGAAACCGAAAAACGGCCGGTTCCCCCCCCCCCCCACGAACTTAGTTGCTTTATCGTATTCATACACAGAACTTTAATGCGTGCTTATAACTACATGAACTTAAGTAAATTTTGAATTTCTTACACAAACTATTCTTATTCGGTCTAAACCAACAAATCGGGAAACGGTGCTACTTTGCCGTTAACTAATGCTGACTAGGATGCTACGTTAGCAACCCCAAAACGATGTCGTTTTGTAAAATTTTAAAGAGCGTTCCTTCTAGGTATCAAACTAATGAGATAATGAAAGATGTTGCAAAGATCAAAGACAACCAAGAGCACCATTATGCATGTGAGGTGGTGAGGATAAACACTGGTGACAGTTTTAAACCTTATATAAAAGAAAACAACATGATTTACTTCTGTTTAAGTAAACCATTAGTAGCCCGAAAAACGCCTAAGAAAGAAAACCTAAAAGTACAAGGAAATGCACCAAACCCTCAATATTGGTGATCAACTGTAGTTCCCACCCCAACATCCTCTCTTGCTCACCAACGACTTGATAGATACATAGTCTAAGTGATTTGTGTGGACATAAACTATTTCCGCCTTTATATATATGAAAAATATGAAAACGACGAATTAGAGGAAAAATAAGAAGATATAGGTGTTTGTGCCGAATTAAATATGAAAAAAAAAAACAAGATTGATTCATGATCCTTTTGATCTTATTTGATTCCTTTACAAAATTGATTTTATAATTTTTTAAAGTGTGTATTTGAAATGAATTTCTATGTCTTAATAGTAATCTAACTCTCTGTATAAAAAAATTACAACTATCATCAAACAAATATAATTTTACCAAAATACATCAAATAAACCCACGCGTAGCGTGGGTTCACAACCTAGTATTCCAAAAGATTGAGATCTTTTTCTATAAATGCTACGTGAACAGATTATATTTTCATAACTCTTGTTTCCAAAAATATTGTTATCGCGAATTTCTGTTTTTGAAACTCTTTGAAATGAGAATTTTTCGCAAATTAATACTTAAATGACTAATGGGTATTATTTAGATCCGTTTTTTTGCCGTTTTGTAAATATCCAAATTCAGAATTTCGGGTAATTTTATATAATAACCCGACCCATATCCCATTTGTACTTCTCTTTTACTAATATAGGGATATATATGGTCGTACATATCATGCCATATTTCAGAACACTGGATTTTATATAGAAAAATAATTTTAAATGTAGAAAAAATCTCAAACTGAAAAATAATTAAAACTATTTGGCAAAAAAATATTAAACTGAGTAAAACTTTCTGTTATGGAAAACATATTACATTATACTATATTTTAACTCGCGGTATACTGCGTGGCAAATATTGTCTTTATAATTCATATTCTCTTGAATTTATAGAGTTTTTTTAGAATTTAGAAAATAGTAAAATAAAGATTTTACCCGTATTGAAGTATGAGATTAATAAAATTTAGGAAAAAAGATTGCTACCTACACGAAGTATAGGAGAATGCATGGTCACACATGCCAAGTATATTGTTGTATACTCAGCTACACGAAGTAGATGTATTGCATGGCCACATGCATCAACTATATGACGTTATGTAGTTAATATCATAAACATATTATTCTGGTACACTGGTCAACTGAATCCGGCGAAGACCGATGTTGACTTCGGCGTTGACCGACTATTGACCAAAATTTTATATTTTTATTTTTTTATATTTTTATTTATACTATTAAAAACTAAAAACAATAGTTTTTTCTATTGTAATTGTTTATGGTTTTGTATAGCTAAAAAAATTATTTTATATTCAATATCTAAACATTAATTTTGTATATATATTTAATGTATTCATTATTATAATAATTAGTTATTTTTAAAATTTAGAGCTAAACTAATAGTAAAGTAATTCAAAATTTTAAAATTTAAATTGAGAATGGAAAAATCCTATCATAGTGAATTAGTAAGGGAATTGCTTATTTTTACATTTTCAATCAAAAACATTAACTTATTATTTGATTTATTTAAGTACAAAAATGTTTATGTTTTTAATGTTCTTTAACCATAAAAATCATTACTATAATAAAATCAAACCCAATGATTTTTGTTAGAAAATTATATGCAAAATATTAAAGTGACTCTTTAGTATAAAGTTTGCAAGGTAAATTTTTTTTTCATGGTTGAAAAACAATCAAAAACATAAACATTTTTGTATTTAAATAAATCAAATAATCAGTTAATGTTTTATATAGAATTTAAAAATAACAAAATATTATTAAAATGAATACATTAAAGATATATACAAAACTAATGTTTAGATATTGCATATAAAATTATCGTCTTTTTTTTTTAATAGTAAAAAAAATATTATAAAAAAAAACTTAAAAGTATTTTTTTGGTCAACAATAGGTCAACGCCGGAGTCAACACCAGTATTCGCCGGAGTCAGTTGACCGATGTAGTAGAATTATATGTCTATGATGTTGACTACATGACGTCATATAGTTGATGCATGTGGCTATGCAATACATCTACTTTGTGTAGTTGAGTGTACAATAATATATTTGGCATGTGTGACCATGCATTCTCTTATACTTAGTGTAGCTAGCCATCTTTTTTCCTAAAATTTAACATTTTAGTAATATCAATTCAATTTTTCCACGTCTTACAACTCATCCCGTCATATAATATTTTTCAAGCATATTACAATCACTCCGTCTTACACCCGTCACGTGGTATAACTGCCAAAAATTTAAACGCATGTTTAAAATTAGGAAAAAAGATGGCTGGCTACACCAAATATAGAAGAATGCATGGTCACACATACCAAATATCCTATTGTATACTCAGCTACACGAACTAAATGTAATGCATGACCACATGCATCAACTATACAATACCATAGTTATAAAATTCTGGTACACCGGTCAACTGACTCTGGCGTTGACCGGTGTTGACTCCGGCGTTGACCGTGTTTGACCAAAAAAAATATTCCAAATTTTTTTTATATAATTTTATTTATACTATTAAAAAAACTAAAAACTATAATTATGGTAAGGTAAATAGTACTTTAGCTTAAACTTGGTGGAAATTTTAAAATTATATGTAGTTAATAATCCGTAATACTTTAGTTTAGAGTTAAAATATTAATAACATTAAAAAAAAAAAAGTTTCAAAACTTTTATATTATTCTACATTTTCTAATATTAATAACACTTCAATTTTTATATAGAGTTTAAATAGTTAGATTATTTTAAATATTCTATGAACCTTAATTATTTATAATATTTGAGCTGTTTAAAAGTTTCAATATTTATCTAATTTTAAAATTTAAAAGTTTAAAAGTAGTAATTGATGATGATGGTTTCCTTCTACTAAGATTTCCTCCAAATTTATGATGCTTTCGGAGCCTTAGATAAGTAAATGAGTTTCCAAGGGGTGAATAAAAGAGTTTCCAAGTATTGTTCAGGAAAAATAGCAAATGACATCTTTGGATTAAGTGTTTACAACCAAAAAAAAAATTGTAGTTCGGGGAGTGAGAGTTCATATATATTCCTTTCCCTCCTTGGGTTAATGTTATGAGGCCTCAACAAAAATACCCGGATCCGAAATCCATATCTGAACCCGATCCGAAAGACCCAAACCGAACCCATACCCGATAATAGAAAATACTCATATGGGTCTAGGACTCATAAGTTTCGGATACCGGAACCCAATTGGGTATCATCCAAAATCCAAAAAACGCGAACAAATCCGATGTTTTATAAGTTTTATGTAAATATGTATAACCCTTAGGATATATCATCAAGATTACTAAATTATCACTGCTAATCTTTTAAAAACTTGCTTACATGGTTGTTTTTTGTTTGTTACTTAGTTTTTTAAGACATGGATTTGTATGTTGCTTTGAACCTTTGATGGTTTTTGAATATTTTCTCTATGTTTTTGCTTGGTTTTTAACATTAAGATCGAATTAATATTGGATTTTTACCATTGCTTGGTTCTTTTTAAAGTGTATTTCCATTATCGTGTGTAACCCAAACAAACCGAACCCAATAAGTGTTTTCCAAATACGAACCCGATTAATATAAATACCCAAACGGGTTTAGGATCCTTTTACCAAGATACCCGAATCGGTTGTTTTTTTCCCTTCAAGCTCTTTAGATATTCATCTAGTAGCGTAAGATTTGATGTTTTTCATCAAAGTGGTTTCTTTTTCTTCTTTCTCTCTACTTTTTATTCATAATCATATATTAATTGGGATTACATATAAATAAGGAAGTGATTAGACAGTAGGAACATTAGATTTAGATATCGGAGAGTCATTTTGAGACATTAAACCGGCTATACAACAACAATAATTGCCATACTGATTTCCTAGACAATCTCCTCCTTTGGGATGCCCCATCGACATGCACGTTTTGATGCATTCTGCTTGGGTCTTACATCCCTTCAAACATGGTTCAATATATGGCTTCATTGGCATGAAAGCTGACCAACCATATAAAAAAATAATTTTAAAATTTGAAATAGCATAATCACTAAAACATGATTACTATCAATTTATAACAGAATTGTAAAACAGTGGAATAAGAAGAATATGTTTTATCATTCTGTGATTTTGAAGAATATGTTGTCGGTCGAATCATGTTTTAAAAACCTGAAAATCTAGAAAGGTTTCATGCCACTCAGACCTATGATCTCATATTTGGTTCGTAACAAACACAATAAAATCAATTTTTACAAAGTAAAATTCATTTAATTTAAAAAATAATAATAATAAATGCTTTGCTTCAAGTAATTTACAAAGAATATTTATAAAATTCAAAATTTCACAAAAACAAAAAAATCAGAAAATTGTAATTACTTGTACTTTAAACAAAGCATATTTAACAAATAAATATAGTACCAGAAATAATAGGCATAAGGATGAGAGCAAAAATCATCAACGAAAATAGTAAAAACGGTGAAAAACATTTCGTTGTCATCGCTTGTGTTTGCGAAGGATGCAACAAATCCAAGCAGATGAAAAAAAGAAAAACCTATAGAAATTTTTTTTCAAATCACTGTTAGAAAATTTTCTCAATGACTTATTTGCAATGATTTATATATAAAAACTTTCTTTTTCAATAAAGACGTCAACCGTTTCCTACGAATCCATATTAATTAAATCAAGATTTACCTTGCCTTTTTTTTGTTATATGAATATAATTTTCAAAGAGTTATGCCATATATATATATATATAGAGAGAGAGAGAGAGAGAGATTGAGATGTTTAGCCTCATTTTTGACTTTTAATTCTAATGTTTTTTTCCATTTGACTAAATTTTGACTCGTACTTTTCCATTTACATTAGTCTAAATTTTGACTCTTAATTTTCCATTTACATTGGTCTAAATTTTGACTAATAATTTTTGTAAAAAATCTACCACATTAGTATGTAATCTACAAAAATATGTTAATTATAAAAAACAAATGACTTTTTGTTTAATATATTTATCTTCAATAATTTATTAAGTACAAAGTGTATCGGCCATAAGGGTTTTGTGCAAATAGACTCTCCAAGTCACCATTTTTTGCAACTTTACTCTCTAAATCCAGAAAATGAAAATCAATCCTGCAAAGTCAAAATAAATGCGCAATATAGACAAAACCCTTCTTTTAATTATATTAATAAATATACAAAACTTTCACATCATGTAATATGATTTTATTAATAGTTATATGCACTAGATCATTATTCGTGTTACATCAAGGGTTGAATTTAGAGAAATACCCTTTAACAACCTTCCCACATGACAAGCTGTTACCAATTGAACTGCAGATTGGGCCAGAACCTGGGTTCGAGGAACACCATGCGCACCAATAATCTACCTGGTGGGCCAAGAGGCTGCGAGCAGTGGGCTGCGCAGTTTGGGTCCACATGAGAGAGGTTAGGGTCGATGCGCTGCAGCGCTGTAAGGATTCCATGTGGCGGGGTAGTTCAATTGGTGACAACTTGTCCGGTGGGAAGGTTGTTAAAGGGTGAGGACCTGGGTTCGAGGAACGCCAGGCGCACCAATAACCTACATGGTGGGCCAGGAGGCTACGAGCAGTGGGCTGTGCAGTTTGGGCCCATAGGAGAGAGGTTAGGATCGATGCGCTGCAGCGCTTGTAGCTGCCATGTGGCGGGTGTGCCATGTGGCAGGGGTTCCCACCGGGATGGGTTGTTACATTTTTAGTTGGTTTGAATGATTTGATTGATTAAATTGATTTAATATGGTTATCTTGTTTAATCTCAAATGACTTGTCTGATTGGTTAAATTGTTTAATCTAGTTTAGCTGGTTAAGTTGGGTTAATCCGGTTTAGACGGTTTAAACTGATTTGGTCTGGTATAATTGGTTTAGTTGAGTTTAATCCGGTTCAGCTATGTATTAATTCGGTGGTGTATGTTTAATTCAGACTACATATTATCTAATAAGTATGAGATATTAGTTAAATGATTTTTTTGAAAAAGGTCGGGCTATTTTAGATATTATAAAATCCAGCATAATACAACAAATAAAAAGAAAAAAAATAGCCAGTTACACGAAGTATACCAAAATACATGACTACATATCTCAAGATACAAAACCGACAAATACAATATAAAAACGTTACCAATAAAGACAACAGTGAAAAGACAATATTCTCCGAGTAAGAAATTTAAAATTTAGTTAAGTGTACGTTGTTATAAACACAACTCAAAATTATGTGTATACATTTGATAAAGCAAAGTTCACGGGGAATTGACAATATTCCAGTGAAAAGAAAACCATAATTTGACTGAAAATAGAAGACGTGAAACATGACAAACAAACGATTTGGCTTATGTTCTCTTACATATTTCCGATGTTTATTTTTCAAATTCAAATTTTGATATTCTTATTTTGTTATCCATTTTTTTTTGGGGTTCATTAATTTTGGTTTCATTGTGAGTAACCAGATAATTTATATATATTTAGTTATTTATTTTATTCAAATTTTGATTGGGAGTACATATAATATAAGGAATTGATCAATAATTTGGAAGATTAGAGATTTTGATATTTTTAACCGGCTATACAACAACAATCAAAGCCAGGTTCACTTCCAAGACGATCTCCCAGACAATCTCCTCCTTTGGGATGCCCCATACTCCTGCATTTTGTATTGCATTCTGCTCCTCCAGTACATCCCGACATGCATGGTTGGACATAGGTTTTATAAGGCATGAAAGCTGAATATCATAATAACAACAATTTTTACATAAAATGATAATCATAATATTTCAAAATTTTAAGGCAAACAAAACGCTGTTCTTGAAGTGATTTCATGACTGATTATAACATTTTATTTTATTTTTTCGAGATATTTTAATATTAAAAAAAAATAAAAAATTTTAATTTTACATTATAGATATTAAACATATAAATATGTTACCTGAAATCATAGGCATAAGAACAAGAGCAAACATCACTAACGAAGATAGTAAAAAAGGTGAAAACTTTGGTGTACTCATCACTTGTTTATGTAGAGGAAAAAGGAAAAGCTATACAAAAAAATTGTTCAAATCATTGTTAGAAATATAGATCAATGACTAACATGTCCTACAAAATAAAATTTCAAACATGATTTACTAACATATATATATATATATAAATCTATGAAGGACAGCCTATGGTGGTGGCCTTGTATATATATGTATAAAATCTTCTACGTAAAATGTTTTCCATTAATATAATTTTTAAAGTCAAAATTTTGACTATGCTATTTCCATTTGAGAATATTGTGTTTACATTTTAATATTATTTAGATCAAAATAAAGTTCCTTTGTAAATTATTTAGAATCTGTTTATCATAAATAATTGACCAAGACTGGAGTCTGTTGGTCATAATGAATTTTTGATGTAGAAAAAAATCTCAAATTGAAAAATAATCACAATTGAGTCAAACTTCCTACCATGTAAATCATAATACATTAATTACGATACTAAGATTTTTCATAAACAAACAACAAACAATTATAATACTATAGTTTATAGAAAAGTAGTTTTATATGTAAACATATGTAAACACAATCTCAAATGCACAAACATAAATATTATCTACAAAAATCTTAATATAGTCAAATTTTAATTAATTTTTAAATCTAAATTCATACTCAAAACATAACTAATATCTAAAGTGAAAATCTATATTAGGGAAAATATATTACATAATGTAGATCAAATTTTCTTTTACCTTTCTTTAATTGAAATCTTTTAAAAAGCATATTACATATTGCAACAAAAAAAATGTCCATCAATAATTTATGATTAAAAAGACATAATGCAAGTTTGCTAACGTCCTTAGTAAAAAATTTATGATAAAAAAGCTTTTCAATTAATTTTAAATAGAGTAAATTTATGATTTAAAACATAATTGAAAATGCAAATACAATCTCCAATACATAACGCATTAATATTTAGAGTCAAAATTTGACTCTAAATTTTGACTCAAATTTTCTTTTATGGCAAAAGATATTAAGAAGGAAGATTTTATACCAATATATGCATATATATACCCACACATTGCCTACATACTCTGCTCTTCATAGATTTTAACAACAACAACAAAAAAAAGCAAGGTAACATAAGATTTTGTAGGAATTGTTGTACACCTTTATTTAAAAAGAAACCGTTATTTTCTATAAAACAGTGAACAATAAGTCATTGTAGAATTTTCTAACATTTTTATGCATATTGTCTTTATATAGGTTTTTATTTTTTCCATTAGCGTTGTTGCGTTCTCTAGAAAACACAAGTAATGAGAACCAACAAGTTTTGAGCGTTTTTATTACTTTCGTTGATGATGTTTGCTCTCATCTGTGTGCCTATGATTTCAGGTAACATTTAATCAAAGTATGTATTCTTTTAAAATTAAAATATCTCGTGAAAATAATATTTAATCTTATAACCATTAAAAACGTTGTTCGCACTTAAGATTATAAATTTTTATTATTGTGTAAAAATTAATATATATTTTTTTATGTTATACAGCTTTCATGCCGGTTAAACCATATGTCAAACCATGTATTGATGGGTGTAGGAGCCAATCAGAATGCATCAAATTATGCAATTCTATGGGGCACCCCAAAGGAGGAGATTGTCTAGGAGATCAATATGGAACTTCTTGTTGTTGTATAGCTGGTTTGATGTCTCAAAATGATGATTTGTTATCTAGTCTTCCTAATTATTAATCTTATATGTAATACCAATAAAATTATGAACTAGATATGAAATAACCTCACCCGTTTTTTAAACCATGTCGTTTATGCGGAGTTCACCATATAAACGCCATATATACAAAGAGTATACAATATGGCTTCCCACCGTACAACATATATACATCGTATTTTAGAACACTGGATTTTATATAGAAAAAAAAATATAGAAAAAATCACAAATTGAAAAATAATTAAAATATTTTAAAGAAAATAAAACTGAGTCAAACTATATATTATGGGAAACATATTACATAATACTATATTTTAACCGCGGTATACCGCGTAGCAAACATTGTTTTTTTAATTTACAGATTTTGGTAAAGTTTTTAAAATAGTAAAATGGAGATTTTCCCTGTATTGAGTATGAGATTGATAATGTTTTAATTTTTTAGTAATATCAAATAAAATTTGTCCCGTCTTACAACTCATCCCGTCATATAATTCGTTGGAAACATACGTCTTACTCCCGTCTCGTCATATAACTACCAAAAATTTTAACCCATGTTTAAAATTATGGCAAGGTCAATAATATTTTAGTTTAAACTTGGTGTAGAGTTAAAATATTAATAACACTAAAATATTTAAAATTATATGTAGTTAACAATCCATAATACTTTAGTTTAAAATTATACGTATGTGGTTAACAATATGACATTTCTTACAATCCGTCCCATCATATAATCTGTTGAGAACATATTACAACGCGTCCCGTCTTACAATCCGTCTCTATCTAACAACCCGTCCCATCATATTAATCTGATTAGAGATGTCATGTTTCTAAGTTAAAACAAAAATTTATTAATTAGGTTTGTTACACTTGAAGATAAGTAAACGCATTGACGTTTGGATTCTTTACTTTCGCCATTGAATTCAAACTAAAATCAAACAAAAATAATTGAAACGATAGATACTTTACTTAGACAATGTCTCTCTAACACCCATTTTCGAAAGAAGCACAATCACTATAGTGGAGGATAAAAATAGGACGACACTGAAAATCCAAGGAAGAGGAGGCCTCCTACAGTTGCAACTGTGCGTTGCGAGATCCTTGAAGCCAACATGCTTCCTCCAACAACCGCTAGTGAAGTACACATCGTGTGTCCAATTGTTGCGCCGATGGCCACTCCTATGGCGTTCTTGTGAGTCGCCAACTTCAAAAACAACAGATAAAGTCATTGACATGTCAATTTTACTTAGGAATGCTAGATATAAGACATGACTCTTACAGCTATTGTGGCAATCTGGCTACGGTCGCCCCATTCAGCTAGAAAGGTTAAGATGAAAGACTGAAAAAAAGATACAAGAGACGGGTTATAGTCAACTTTTTAAACAGTATACGGCTAAATTACAAACCAAAAGCATCAATATGTCCAATAGAAGATTACCTCTAAAAATATTGGGGTACAAAATCTTGAGAATAAGCGACGGAAGGGTGTCTTTCCTTGGCCTGACTCGAGCTTCTCTTCAACCTTTACCAAAGATAATGGGAAGTCAGACAAATTTGAATGTTAATGGCAACTAAGAATGTCTGGCAAAATCTCTTTTAATTTTTAGAGATGCAAACAACTGGCAGCAAAGGTAAGCTTGATAACCACATACTTCCTCCATTTCCTTCTTCTGATTTGACTTTGAATCAGTAGATCTCCACGCAATGTAGAGTAGTCGCAAACCAAAAAATGCATAGAGAACTGCATATTCAAAGATGAAAGATCCTTCAAGTGAGACTCAGATTAAAAAGAATGAGCCACCAAAACTTACAATTAAGTGCAACAATGCCAATGGTAATACGGATATATCTACTGCTCCAACATTAAGTGTTTTTACATATTCACAGATAAGACATGAAGAAATCAGCTTGGATAGTATTTTTTCGACTAAATGAAGCAATTGTATTTCATTTTCTCATGTCAAATAAACTTAGATACCAAGATACACAATTCAAGTAAACTAGAGTTGCAAAATCATAATCACAAAACGCACTAAAAGATGAATGGATAAGGACTAAGCTTCGGACAGTACATTTTACTAAGACAAAATTCATAATCATATAGTTGTTGTATAGTGTTCTCAAAAGTTTTCAGCTTACAAAATCTATGAAAAGCCAAAAAAAAGTTTTGTCAATGTCACACTAACACCATGAGAGAACAACATACCTGTAGCAGCACTGTTGGTGTGCTTCCTTGATATCAAGTTTGGCACTATTCTACCAAGTCCAGTGGATAGTATCTAAACCAAAATCATGAGAATCATACATATCAGACAGTAACCCTTTTAAGAAACATGAGAAACTAGATAGGCTAAACACACAATAAAATGATTCAAGCAATCTTGCACTTACAGTCATAACAAACAAAGCTGAAAGTGCACCAGACAAAACAGTAGCTTTAGGATGTCGCATAGCCATCAACGCCGCTATAATAAACGTTTCATCTCCAATCTAAAACAAATCACGAGAAACAAAGATTACACATTTATCAACTTTCTGCAACTAAGAGTGACCCTAGGGCCTAGAGGTGAAATCAAACGAACCTCGGTAACAAGAATCATGGAAAAACTCGAAAGCAAAGCATCAAATACACCAGGGCCAGTAGAGTCAAGATCAAGATTCAAACCAAGAGCAGCAATATTGTCAACACCAGGATCAACTCCAACACGTTCAGTACCAATCTAAAATCAGAAGCAAAAAATAAAGAATCTTATATAAACATGAATCTAAACAAGATTCAGATTCACCTACAAAAAGCAAAAAGCCAGATCGAGATTTTTTTAAAATACCATTCCACGACGACCAAGCTCTTTACCAGATCCTTCTGTTTCTTGTCTCTCATTCTCAACCACCGAATCCTAAATAAAATAAAATAAAAAAAGACGTTTCATACATGAATTTGAAAAGACGAATCCATGAAGGAAAACTTGAAATCGTGTATATATATATACCTGAGCGGAGATGGAAGAAACGAAGAAGAAGAAGATGGTGAAGACGAGAACCAAACGGGTAGGGTTTGAAAGCAAACCCATGGGTGAAACGAGAGTTGTTGCTAGATCTGTTTCGGAAGAGAGAAAATGATGAATCTTCTCTTGTTCGAAAATTTTCTCGGGAAAGAGCGAATCTGAGAAAATTGAGATCTGAGAAAGTGAAATTGAAGAAAACTTACGGTTTTAGAAGAAGAGCATTGGGAAGAATCGATCGGTGATGTGATGAGAGCTTGAAGGTGTGAAGCTGCTCCGAAGCAGAGAGAGAGATCTGTGCGGATTTGAAGGTGATAGTGTAATGGGATTTAACCAAAAATAACACGGTTTACTAAAAGTTTGAACATTATAAAAACGCTCATATTTAATTATGTATATACAAAAATTAACTCTCTTTTTGCCGGCAAAAATATTAAAAAATAATATAAAGAAAACGAAAATTCGATAATTTTTTATTATTAGGATGAGTTTTTTTTTTATGAGATACGTTATATTTTTGAGGGTGTATAAATTCCTTTTTAAGTTTTTAATTTTCTTAACAATTTTTAATAAAAACCAAAATTATTAAGTTTTTAATAATTTATATCCTTGGGTCGGATCAGATATTCGAGTCGGGTTAGATAATTCGCGTAATTGGAAATTTGAGAAATGTTACTGAAAGTAACCGAATTACATAATAGTTTGGTTTTGGTTTGGATATCGAGGGTTTCGATTATGTTTTTTTGTTACCGAAAATGAACCGAATCTTTTAGATTTTTTGGTTAGTTTAGTTAATCGGGTTAATCATTTCGGTTAACTTGGAAATTCAGTTTAATTACAGGTGTACCTTACCAGTAACCGACTGTATATTATAGTTCCGTCCAATCGATTTTCTTCTATTAACCAAAAGCGAACCAAAAACCGAAATTCTCGGTTCGGTTCGGTTAGAAGTATTCCCAAGGCTAATAATTTCTTGTACTTCTCGATTGTAGAGCTTGGCAGTAACATGAAGATGATAATCAAGAGCAATGTCAATGTGCTTCACTCAAAACCATAAATCATGAAGTTATCAGACTTGGATGATCCTATTGTTTGACTTTTACCTACATAAAGAATATTCCACTGAATAGTCATCATTTTAGTCAAATACTTGGCGTGATAAAGTCAACGTGAAATTGGAAATTCAAAAGGAAAAAAGAGGTAAAATCAAATAGAAATTTCCTTATTTACTACCTACAGATAATAAAAAAGGGAAAAATCCAAATTTGTTTTGCAAGAAAAGGAAAACAGAAAAAGTTAAAAAAACATAACGAAGTAGATGTTCATTACAAATCAGACAAATCACACACAACTTGTTCTTGTTTTGTCTTTGGATTCACTAGCGTTTTGGATATCTCTCTCTCGATGGCAACAACGACATTTAAGATAGTCTACAACGAAACCAAAACATACGCCGACGATCTCAATGATGATATATCGTTTATACTAAGGATCGTTGGACTCAAACGCATCTATACGCGTGACACTCGTAATGGTCGTGAAACCCTAGTTCAACAAACAGACATTAGCATGGAGAAAAACACAGAGTTCGAGTACAAGATCCCACATGATTACCTTGTCAACGAGAAAAGGTGTCATGGACTAGTCGACATTCTCTTGAAGTTCAGGGGGATCCACGACCGTATTCGCCAGTGTGCGGTTCCTAGTATCTACAAAGAAGCGATGGAGCTGAGTCGTTACCGAGAAGAGATAGGAGGAAGAGGTTTCTTGATTGTAACACAAGTTGGAGTTATAGAAGAAACTTGGATTAGTGATGATGATGACTCGGAAGATGAGATACGAACAGAACAAGACGTATGCTCAATATGTTTAGAACCGTTGGGTGAAGTAAGAAAGACCATGAACCTTGTTTGTTCCCACAGTTTTCACAAGGACTGTATTTTTCAGTGGCTACACCATAATCTTTCATGTCCCATATGTCGTTACGACGATATCTAGCTGTCCCTGATCCAATAAAGAAGCATAAGCTGAGAGGATCTTTTATATTACATATGGTTTTCTAGATATTAATCTCTGATCTTTATTGTATCATGTAAATTAAGTTATATAACGTTGATGAAAATAAATAAAACAAAAAAAATAGTGTGCGTATATACATGCATGTGCCGATCAACTATATGTTAGGTGTATATGCCAATCAATCGCAATAATTCATGTTTCAGTATATGTCATGTGTTTAGTCATGTCTCCAAACAATCAAACCTAAAAACATGAATGGCAATATTTATCGTTATTTTATATAATTTCTAACAAAAATATAAATATAGATAAAATACTATAAATGATTGCATATTGCATAGTGTATGTTTTAACGGACCAATTTGTAAACGATTGAATTCGTAAAAATATGTATTTGTAATATATACAAACTCACACAATAGAGATGAGTGATATTTTTCTATTTAGTTTGCTGAACAATTTCAAAAGTGTATTTTTATACTTCAACTTTGATAACGTGTGAATTCCGCCTAGACTAAATATCTTTTCGAATAAACAACATAAACTATCAAATTTGTGCCAAAATCAACATTGACCGGAATTATGTTAATCAAATTTGTGCTAAAACCAAATCAAATTTGCGATATTTTTTAGAATAACTATATTTACTTTTTTCACAGAAAATAAATTATATTCGTGCTATAGATATGCAAGAGAAGTAGGGAACATAAGAAAAGTATCTAAAATAAAAATAATTTAAATAATATAGTGTACTTAAAATTTTAATTAATAAAAATACAATTCTATGAATTCGAGTTTCAACTCCAATCTTAATAACAGTAATATTTTTTTTTTGTTAATATCTTAATAATAATAATATTATTTTTATTTTTCAAAATAATAAAGAATTAATAAGCAAAAAAAAAAAAGTTCGTTCAGCACCGTTGAAAACGCGTCGCTTTCTCTTACGTTTCCCTCTCTTCTCGTTCCCATGTCTCCCTCTCTTCCTCTTCTTGCCTTCCTTTGGTCTCTCTTTCAATTTCCATTTCCCTTACTTCATCATCACAAACTCCTTCAACACAATAATTAATTTTAATTTCACATCACCGGAATAATTTCAATTTCGCGGCGATTTTTAGATCGGAGAAATTTTAATGGATCTGAGCAGAAGAGTTTCACGCATTTTCGCGGCGGTTTTTATTTTGACGATCCAAGTTGTTTCCGGTAATTTCTTATTCAATGTGACTCATAAGTTCGCCGGAAAAGAGAAACAGCTCTTCGAGCTCAAATCTCACGACAGCTTCCGTCACGCTCGTATGCTTGCCAACGTTGACCTTCCTCTCGGTGGCGATAGCCGCGCCGACTCTATCGGGTTTCTCTTCTACAATCTCTCTCCTCTCTTCAATTTCTAGATTGGATCGTTGAAACATTTAGATAGTTTTGGTAACATTGATAAGGATCTAAATTGGTGAAATTAGGATTTAGATAACCGGCGAAATTGAACCGGAAACGAATTCGTCGTCGTTAAAGAATTAGATTGAGGGGGTTTGGTTGCAATGTACTTATTGGATTTGTATTTTTTTTTCAGTTTATACTTCACAAAAATCAAGCTTGGTTCACCACCAAAGGATTACTATGTTCAAGTTGATACAGGAAGTGATATACTTTGGGTTAATTGCGCGCCGTGTCCTAAATGTCCTGTGAAAACTGATCTTGGTGTATGCTTCTCTTTATAAACCCCGTGTTTATCGAAACGAATTGTGTTATGAGCTATGTTTTTGGAATGTCAGATGTGTGTTTTGATTTGTTGTGCAGATACCTTTATCATTGTATGATTCTAAGGGATCCTCGACTTCGAAGAATGTTGGCTGTGAGGACGATTTTTGTTCGTTTATTATGCAAACGGAGACTTGTGGGGCGAAGAAGCCTTGTAGTTATCATGTTGTGTATGGAGATGGAAGTACAAGTGATGGAGATTTTATTAAGGATAACATTACATTGGATCAAGTTACTGGAAATCTTCGAACTGTACCCCTTTCGCAGGAAGTTATATTCGGGTGAGTGAGTATATAGCATTACACTTTTCATCAATGCATTAGATGTTTCATTAACTTAGTATAAACATATCACAAGTTTGTGTGTGTGCCATCTTATGAAATTGTTCTTGTCCTATGCAAACCTCTATTTGTTTTTCTCTTTAGCATTCATTATTGAGTCCTGGCTTGTGACCATAGGTCATGAGCTTTGCTTTCCCTTTTTTTCAAAATGCTTCTCATCATAAGGATTCCTCTGTGAGACAGGTGCGGAAAAAATCAATCCGGCCAGCTTGGGCAAACTGACTCAGCAGTTGACGGTATTATGGGCTTTGGACAATCAAACACATCTGTTATTTCACAACTAGCTGCAGGGGGGAGTGTGAAGAGAATTTTTTCACATTGCTTGGACAATGTAAATGGAGGTGGAATTTTTGCTGTTGGGGAAGTTGAATCACCAGTAGTGAAAACAACCCCTTTGGTTCCTAATCAGTAAGTGAGACTATCTCAAGTCATTCAAGTTTTGGATTGGAAATTAGAGTAGGGGCCTTATCCTGTTTACTGAAGACCTCTTTGGTCTCCGCCTTGTCTGTGTGTTGCTTTTGTTTGAGCAGTTTTCTTGATGTGTTATGTAGTTTGATATATCATCTGATTATTCTTGGTTTCACTATGATGTCATCTGAGAACTAATTTCCACCAGTGAGTCGATATTACGAAGTTAAGAGAATTGTCTCCCTGATGCTTGAATGTAGAATCCTCTCATGCATCTAAAGGCTTAAGACATTTGTACCTGTGGTATATACATTTCAAATCTTAATTCTTGTAGTAACTTTATGTAACAATTATAGGGTACATTACAACGTCATTTTAAAGGGACTGGATGTGGATGGTGACCCTGTTGACCTTCCACCAAGCCTAACTACTTCTGGTGGCAATGGAGGAACCATTATTGACAGTGGTACCACTTTAGCTTACTTACCAGAGAATCTGTACAACTCACTAATTGAAAAGGTGAGACTTCTTTTAACTACTTGTTTCTACTTTGATCTCACAACCCTGACATGGTATTTTCTGTATATATAGATTACTGCTAAACAACCGGTGAAACTGCACATGGTACAGGAAACTTTTGCGTGTTTCAGCTTCACTTCAAAGTAAGATGAACTTGCTTCATGTTCATAGTTTTCATTTTTTGAGACCATTGGTCGCTATATATTTGCCTTAGTAAACATTTCATCACACATAGCGCACCTTTTTTATAGAAATAACTTGATCTATAAGATGTTCTGACATAACTAGTGGCCAAGAAGCTAAAACGCATGGTTCTCTATTATTACATGTTGCGAGTTTTTGTTTGTTTTGTATGCTGAGATATTCTTCCTTGTACTTGCAGCACAGATAAAGCATTTCCGGTTGTCAATTTTCATTTTGAAGACTCACTCAAACTTTCTGTTTACCCGCATGACTATCTTTTCTCGCTTCGTGTAAGTTAATATGCAGCTTCCCCCTTTAATGTGATTCAGTAGATTCGAATGAGGTTGTAGTTAAAGTTGGTGTTATTGTGGGGAACAATCCAAGTTCAAGTTAGATTCAGTTTCACCTGTTCTTGCATATTTCTTTCCCATCAACCAAATAAGTTTTAAGTTAGAAAGTATTTTCTTCTTTACTTTTCCAAGCTTTTTTTTGTTGATATGACTACAGAGTTTTTATGAATTGTCTCATTTCCAAAAATATGAATTTTCCCAAACAGGAAGACATGTATTGCTTTGGTTGGCAATCTGGTGGAATGACGACTCAGGACGGATCCGATGTAATCCTTTTGGGAGGTAAATTTTCAGATCATACCATTAAGTAAATCTCTCATTGGATATTTCTGGTCATTAAAGCATATGCACTTGATGTTTCATAGACTTGCATGTCTTCTAACATGAAAAATCCTTAACTGGTTGTACTCTGTGATCAACTTTGTCATATGTTATGTTTTTCTTTTTCAAGTTAGCCATTAAAGGAATTGTTAAGTGATAGCATTTGGAAAAATAACATAACATGTGCCACACTTCATGTGTCTGACTTCAGATTTGGTACTTTCAAACAAGTTAGTAGTATACGATCTGGAGAATGAGGTCATTGGATGGGCTGACCACAACTGTAAGTCTTTAAAACTCAAGAAATAGTTAGATGAGGATGGATGATCAAAGAAGAAGTCAAACACACCAAAAATGTTTTGTTTCGTTAGGTTCGTCAAGCATCAAAGTAAAAGATGGATCAGGAGCGGCTTACGAGCTCGGAGCAGACAATCTCACAGCGGGTTCTTCGGTGATGAACGGAACACTTGTAACGTTATTGTCGATACTATTTTGGGTTATCCATTCTTTTACTTCATAGTTTTACTTAAGAAAAAGAAGATCATTAGTTTGATTATTTGATTCGTTTGATCCTTTTGTGGATGTGATTTGGCTTCTTGGATCATGTAATTTACATAGACAAACTACTCATTCTTTGTTGTATAAAATATATGTACTATTTTGGTGAACTCTTTGGCTGTAACTATCTTTATTTACTAGTCTTTTGATTTAACTGTTTCTGTAAAAATACTTACCAAGTTTTCCTACAAGAATGTAAGTAGAAACAAAGAGAAGAATGAAACAATACAAACTCCAAAACCAAAGCAACTAAGAGACCTATGATTCAAATTGCTTAATTTTTCCACACTTATCTATCTTAACATTGACATTGCCATATAAGTTTATAAAATGTAACACTAACTATAAAATACTAATCAGTACATAAAAACCATATTTGTTTCACAAGTGACTCAAAAAGCCTGATTTGTTCTTCCAACAAACAAACTTTTCTCAAATAACTTGCTATGGAATAAACAATTGCAGCTTCAGAATTTTATTAACAGAGGAGTTGCAGCAAAAGTATTACAATGATTTGGAAGAGAAGATATATACAATCAGCCACACAGAAGCGGGCGTGTAATACTAATTTACCCCAAGTGAAGTTACCAAAACAGTAATGTTGTTAGAAACATAAAGCATAAGAGGCACTGAGCTCATGCCTCTGTTCCATCTTACTACTCTTTGGTAGGGACATATACTGGGAGATTCACGAGTGTGTCGATTCTCTTTACTCCATTTAGCTCAGGCGAACCGGTTCCTGAGTCTGGAGTTGATGTTGATGTTGATGCTGTGTCTGGTTCAGGTTCAGTAACGCCATTGCTGATGTGTTTTTCCTTTGAGAAAGAGGCAGTTGATAATCTGTTTGGTTCGGAGTCGAGGAAGAGGCAAACTACGGCACAGTCATCGACTTTTGAAGTTGGGAACTTCCATCTCCAATTCCGCACTGCAGCCTCCACCAAGGCTCGACCTGTTGATGATCGTGTTGGTGCTTTGGTTACAATCTCTACAACCTCTTCATTCGTCAATACATCCCAAATCTAGGAAGGTTGGTACATACATTACACATTTAGTTAATTGGTTTATATCCAAAGTCTAGGCTTGTTTAGAGACTTTACATGATAGTTTTTTAGAAATACTAGGATTTCTCTTACCCCATCAGTTGCCAAGACAACAAATTCATCCTTCTCAGTGAGGCGTCGGTAAGCCACGTCAGGCACAGAAATGAGACCGTAGTCTTTGAGGCAAAAATCTCCAAAAGCACGTGCCATGGCAAGACCAGGTGAGTTGTGGTTAGGAAGCCATAGACGGGCAACCCCTGGTTCATCTCGAAGAGCAAATATACGTCCTTTGCATCTCTTTATCCTTTCTGCTTCCGCTGAGAACAAGAAAACTCAAACATTAGTTGGTAAATCAGATAATACAAAAAATATAACCAAAAGAAGGCTTTCAGAGGCAACTGTAGGAGTGAATGGACGGTAGATTACCTGGAACATCTGGTTTGAGATCTTCAGTTAATTGAAAAGGAACAAGTTTATTTTCTTTGTTCCTCGTACCAAGTACCGCTCTTGAATCCCCAATATTTCCGATAACAAGATGTCGACCCTAACAAAAACCCCGAAGAAAAAAAAACAGTCAAGAAAAACAAAGATGATTTTGTGCAATAAAATAAGAAACAGCATCAGAATTTTTGGTCTAACTACCTGCTTGACCATGGTTACAGCAGTAGTTCCACTTGAAAAACAATCAACATCCACTTGCATCTTCAATTCCTTATCCATGAATCTATAGGCTTTAACAATTGAGCCTATTAGTGTTTGAACCATATCTTGATCCTTTATGTAATCTTTATTGTAGACTCGAGATTCTCCATTCGTAGATATATGTACAAGGTCTTCCGAGGTCTTTCTATCACCAGTGTTGAGGCTGATCTCTTTAAGAACCTCCTCAGGGGAAACATAGGACTCCAAGTGAGAGCCTAACTTGAGAGGAAGCAAATCCCTCACTCTCTTTGCAACAATGTGACCATACGGACCATGTCCATCAAAAACACCACAAAAAACAGTGTCCGCCATAGACCCAAAATTCTGAACACATTTCAAAACATGTACCAACCAAGATTAATTACTAAAGAACTATACATTAAACCATTACAAACAAACAAACCATATCTAGCTAAAACTCAAATGAGTAACATTAGGTTCTTAAATCCATAGGTGAGAACTGCAATTAAAGATGTTTAGAATCCATCTCTAAACCGCAACATTCCATTTCTGACAGTTTCTAACTAAACCAATAAGAGCATACAACAAATATAGTTAGTTTTAGCAAAACTCACCTCCCAGACAATCATAGCATCCTGATTAGGCCCTTTCTTGCCCTGTTGAGAAAACAGAGAGGCAATGTCCGTAGAGCCATTCAAGAACATCCTTCCAGGGATCCTATGAAGAAGAGGCTCCTCTGTATTATCAAAAGAAGAACTACAAGACCCGGATCTCCTCTTGGCAGGCCTTCTCCTTCTCCCAGGTCCAGGAACATGAGGACCACCATGGAGAGCTCTTCTACTTCCTCCTCCACCTCCAGATGATAAGCAGGACCCCATATCAAGGGCCCTGATTAAGCTTATCAGACAATCCAAACCACCAACACAATCAAAACCGTTGCTTTCAGGTGATGGAACCTTTGGAACCCTTTTCAATTCAGTTATCGCCAGGATTGTAAAATTGAACAAAACCACAGAATTGACCAAAATTCTTCACAAGGGTGCTTTAAAGGAATCAACTTTATAGCTCTCAGAACAATTACAAAACTGTAGAATCAGACAAAAACAAGAGCTTGCCCAAGAATCTTTAGTTCGAAGCAGAGAGAGAGTCCTTAGAAGATTGATTGTTCAGAAATAGATGATTGTTTTATCCAGAATCTCATCCACAAAACAGGAAAAAGAGAATCTTTTTTGCAATAAGAAGAAGAAGAAGAGAGTTGCTTGAAGGTGGAGATAGAATCGGATCCAAATGGAAGGAATCAGAAATCGGATTTCAAGGAACAACCACAAACTTCTACCGATAATGGCGCTTTTGTTCTTTTTTTTTTTCTTCTTCTATATCTCTCTTTTCTTTTGGTCAACTTATCTCTCTCTATAGTTTATTGTTGAGTATTTAAATTTTCTAATTTTACATTTTACAGTTGGAACTTTTGTGTGTACCTGGGTGAATTGTTAAAATTTATATTTTAATTTAGTCAAAAAATAATTTATATTTTAATTTAGTAAAATAATAATTTATATTTTAATTTAGTCCGTAAAAAATTTTAAATATAACAATTGGTAAAAAAGTATAATTATATTTATGTAAACTCAAATTAGTTTAATTATATTTATGTATAATAATTTATATTTGAAAATATTTTTCAAATATTAGTAATATTTTAAATTTTTTACATGAAAAAATCATGTATTTGTAATAATCCGATGTCAAAATTATCCGGCTTTTTATATTTAGAATTGTTTTAAAGTTATAAACTCTTATTTAAATAAACTGAAGCAAAAAAAAAAATGTTATTTTTCATATCTTCGTGCAAGAAGTATAAAAAAAAAAAAAAAACTTCAAAAGGCTTCAGGTTAAGTTAATGGCTTAATGCTGATGTTGTGGTTTCTTCATTTGGTTTGAATCAGCTAGAAAGTTTAAAGCTCTAGTCATAAGACTAATGAGAAGAAAAGAAAAACGTGGTGGCAATTTGAAGACAAATTTTTTAGGAAAACTCGAAGTGTTGAGTGAAACGAAAAACCGAATTAACCATAATAAAGCAGATTTTGCTTTTGCCTAAATCCGTTTGCAAAAGAATCCAAAACCCATATGAGGAAGCAGAGAGTCATCAAAACCAAAAAGAAAGAAAGAAAAAGAAACACAATAATCAAATCTCAAAATACAAAGGCAGAGAGCAGTAGAAATATCATAAGCAAAAGTGAAGGATAGAAGAAACTCTGAATTATTATTATTGTCTTCATTGCTTGTTTATTAGGAGGAGAACACAGATCATCACTCACTCTTCTTCCTCCGCCTCTTCAAGCCAATTCACAAATGGCTCTAAGCTTTTCACAAAGGTTTGCCTGCAACATTCACCACAAGTATACTTCTCAACAGAGTGCACATTCATAATTTTTTTGTTACAATAATAAAGCTACTCTGATGAAGTGCATACCTGCCCTTTGAGTTGGTTCCTTTGCGGAACCAGTGGAGAATAGTGTCTTCGGCGAGGACATCAAGTTCATAGAGCGACCTCACTACTTCTGGGAAAACTTTCATAAGCTTTGCATCCTCATAGCATTGCATTTGGACTTTGTACATCAGCTCCAGCTCTAGCTTTCCATTGCTGCAGATAGTATTCAGAAGCGGAGCCCATGTTTTCACCTACACAGGTCAAATATCAAGAGATGAAGTGACCATAAGAGGGATCACATATTATTTCAAGGCTAATAAAACATCAGAAGCTATTTGCCCTAACGATTTCAATATTCTTGACTCCCACTTCTTTTTGATTCATGACTACCAACCAACTAAAACTTAACACAAAAGTCCTTTACAGTTTATGGAATAAAACACTACATGAAACTCTTATCTGACATGACAGGCATAGCTTAAATGGTTAGTTCATCATATCTCTAAAATCTTACCTGGCGCAGAACAGAATTTGCATTTTGCTGCTGGTTTTTTCCAGACCACTGAACAGCATCCATTAAACCATCCCAAACGACACGCACAACCTCAATGTCAGGCAGCTTAGCATCTTTGACCTGTTGTTTCACCGATTCAATGACTTCATCTACATTAGTCTCCTCCTCAGTGACCTTGCTTGTAAGGACGGTTTTGATTTCCCTCAGTTTCACCTCAAACATTTTCTTTGAATGGTACTCTACTAGATCGGTCAACCCCTCATTCCTAGAAATCCAAGAAGCAAACACGTTATTTTCAATTAATTGTACTAACACAGCATACATAAGAAAGGTATGCTAACATGGAATGTAAAGAAAGAGGAATAAAGCAGTAGCAGTAGAATCTGTACAATATGCTTTGATTAACTGAGATAGCTGAAAAACAAAATCACATTATTTTAGACAAATAGAAGTCAGATTAATGAATAGAACATTTAAAATAGTTGAGTCGCTGCTGAACAAAATCATTCGTACATTCTTTAAGCTAAACAGGGTAATGTACAATTTTACATGCATTTCTACACAATAACTCTGGACAACCCTAAACTATACGTGCAGCTTTTTCTTCTGTGCAATAAACTTCAACAAATAAAAGTTGAGAGATGCATGCAATCAGAGCTAAAGAAGCTTTAACATAATACCAATTAGAGAGTGTAATATAACTGAAGGCAACAAACTTCAAACAGAGAAACTTACGTGAAATGCTCCGCAAAACTTTCAGCAGTTCGCCTTACAGGCGGTAGGAAATCCATAAGGTTATCTTCCATTTTGCCACGCCTCAGAATAGATATCAAGTCTTCAAGACTGTTCTCAACCAAATACTCCTTAAAGAAGTCTGTTACGAACGAGAGCACTATCCCTTTGGCAACAAGATTATCCTTGAGCAAAGGCTGGAAGACAGTTTCCGGAGGTAATCCTGAGAGCTTCTGGGAAAAGGCAAGCGCTGTGAAGATAGCAAGCTTCTTCCTTTCATTTTCCTCAAAAAGCTCCAGTGACTGCAGGAATCTCCGAGTAACATTTTCAAGGTTCTTTATGAGGAAAGGCTTCCTCCGCAGAATTTTCTGTATATAGACAACAGATGGTAAAATGGCTTCACGCTTGGGTTCACAGTCAATTACAGAGTAAGTATGGCGTTCTCCTTCATCAGATTTCACTGTTCCAGGTTGTGTGCGTCCTCCTATGAAAATAACCTTAACAGACAAGATCCCTCAATCAAAATTCATCTTGAAGAAATAAGAAATCAAACAAAATCAGCAGCAGGGACAACAAATTTTAACAAACATTCCCTGGATAGAAGAAAACAGAACCACAATAACAATTACACTGCAGAATAAATAGGCATAAACATATTTTATAGACTGAACACATGTCCATAAAATATACAAGTGGACATGAGAAATCATAGCAAGAGAATGCTTAATTCTAGAAGAGTAAGCCCTTCTTCTCAGAGAAACAAGAAGTTATAATGCATGAGCACATGATGTGATTAGATACGAGAAGAAGTGAACTTAAGGCTCAGCAAGACACTTGATTCAGCACAGTTATAAATAAATGATGCTAAACTAAGAATAGGGATGGAGTACACCATCAATGTTAATATGAAAGAAAAAGCCAAGAAAAAAGTTTTGGGAAGAAAGATCACCAAGGAAATGTCCACAAAGTTTTGGTGTAAACTTACCTCGAAGAAGATGTCACCATATCTTGTGAAATTAAGATCTGATGACTCAATACTTTTGGCAACAAGTTCCTAATAACCAACCAAATAAGAGCTATCAGTTCAGAGCAAACCAATATCCAAATCACAAGGAGGATATCAAAATCTAGACAGGAGACACCAAGCATACCAGATCACCAGCATTATCCAGGTAAATCTGGACCACTGCATCAGAAAAAGCTGCAGGGTCCAGAGGAGCAGCAATATTCCGTTTGCGGGTCTTAATCCGCGTGCCTCTGCACATACAGATAAAAAAAAAATATAAATACAAACGGCTTACAAGCATACATAGTATCCAAAGAAAGAAACGCTACCGACTCTTATAAAGCTGCTCAAAAGGAACACTTTACACAGTCCTCTAAAACTCTACACTACCAAGTTCTATAATTTTCTAACAACAAAACAAACTATATAAATAAGAACGGCTTACAAGGATACATACCATCCAAAGAAAGAAAACGCTACAGACTCTACTAATTCTGCTCAAAAGGAAATCTCAAATCAAAAGAAACACTTTACACAGTCCACTTAAACTCTACACTACCAAGTTCTGTAATTTGCTAACAACAAAAAAAACTATAGGAGAAGATGAGCACAGCTGAGTGAGAAGAAACAAGCTCACCCCTAATTGTAAATTAAACAATGCAAAAGAAAAAGCAAAAACACTTAAACTATTCAAACAAAGCAACAACAACTAGAGAAGAAGAAAGATAACTTACCCGAGAGTGGGTTTCTCCTTCGAGCTGCAGGCCACACAATGGAAATAGATTAGTATAAGCAAAAAAAGAGAACAATCTTTCAGAGAGTGATAAAGAAAACAAAAACATTCCATTAAAATCACAAGAAACCCTAGAAATCGAAAAAACAACAACAGACATTTCGTAAACATGAACATTCGCACTAATAACATAATCGATTGAGGAAACGAACACCACTCTAATCTAATTCCCCAATTCTAACATCAGCGATCCGTTTTTTCGCAATCCCTAATCTCATCTCAAATCGAATTCAATCAACAACAATGAAATAGTAATGCATCAATCACAAAGAGTATCACAAATCCCAAAGAAGAAACAACATATCCTCTATGCTCAGAGACGAACAAATTCAAGATTTCGTCATGAAAGAAGAGCTTATAAACATTAACCAAAAGAACCAGGAAGAGAAAGAGATGTTGCGGGAGTGAGAATGAAGAATCTTACCTCATAAACCAAGATCAAAGAAGAGATGGAGCCTCTTGACTCTTGTGGATCTGAGAGCTTTTTTTTTGTTCGAAGCTTCAAAAAAAGGTATCTGAGAGTGAAGAAGAAAGAGAGAGATAAAATGAGAAAAGCAGCTGAAGTAGGAAGAGAGGCGATGCTGTGAATAAAAAAGAGTCTTGTGTCTCGACGCTCTCTATAAGTAGAGATAAACTTAACTCCGTACATATCTAAAAGACGAATTTGCCCTTTTCTCACAACCACCAGAAAATATCTTACTAACTAAACCAAACCGGGTCGGATTCAATTTCAAAACCGAACCAACTCAATTAATTTCGGTTCTATTTGGAATACACTGAATTACCGAATGCCTAAACCTAAATCAAATGGTTCGGTACTGGTTTGGATCTTTGAAACCGGTTCAGCAAGAAAGAATATCAATTTAAGCGTTTTTCCCAAAATTCACGCTAACCCAAAATTATACGTCATTCATTTTGTACTTTGCTGTACTACATTCTCTTTAAATTCTTTTTTGAAAGTTTTTTTTTGGTTTTAACTTCAGAACACATGCAGTGATAACTATTTGGGCTACGAGCACATAACAATAGGCTAAGATAATGGACCGAGAGATTGGTTATAGGCCCAAAAAGACATATTTCAACTCTCAACTCTCAAGAAATGATCAATCGAAAATAGAACGGTATGTACTCTCAGCGAGACCAAAGCAACGGCCATGGAAACTCTTAAGACTCCGTCTACTTCAGGTTTCCGCCATAGTGACATTTCGCTCGAGACCCAGTTCCTCATATTTATTGAACCATAAACCAGAACTCAAGTGAATGCTTCAAGTTGACAAAGAAGGATATGCAACATGAGTGTGATCATATGGATGGTAATATTTACGTTGATAAGATGGTACCATGCACCTTTAGGACAGTTCACAACTTGGACTTGCCTCTAGCTGAGGGTTGTCCTAAGCTCGGGCCTAAATTACATAGTTTTCTCTAAAATTTTTTTAACAAACTACATAAGTGTTTGATTGATTAAGTAAACGAAAGCGGTACAAAATCATACATCTTTAATTTTTACCAATCATAAAAACGGTGCTCTAATTAAAATTTTATTTTTCTGATTTTTTATACAACTTTTATATGCCGCTATTTTTTATAGTTTTACACTATACAGTCAAAACTTATAACTTTTTTGTACAACTTTGACTAAGTTACCAATCATACCTAAATCATTGCTACTTGTTTGTAAAAACAACTATTAAAAGGTTAAATATAAAAACATTATATTATACTTCTAGTGTTATAGTATAATTATTTAAAGTACATACATCTTACTTGGTCTCATCCCATCACAATCCCAATTTTCTTTATTCACAAATCCTCTTGATTCCCAAACGTGCTAAAATTCGAATTATATAACCCTTTTGATTTTTCTAACACTTCATCTCATCATATAAACAACTTTACTAGAGAGAAAGGAAGAAAACAAAAAACAACACAGCAAACAATTAATGGAAGAAAACTACATCGGAGTCGTGTTCTACTCTATTTTCTCTCTCATCTTCTTGATAATCTCTCTCATCTTCTTGAAACAAAAGAAACAGAATCTGCCACCTTCTCCACCGGGATGGTTGCCCGTAATAGGCCACCTCCGCCTCCTAAAGCCACCCATCCACCGCACCCTCCGCTCCTTCTCCGAGTCCCTCGACCGCAACGGTGGTGGCGGCGTGATGTCCCTCCGACTTGGCTCCCGCCTAGTCTACGTGGTGTCCTCATATAAAGTTGCGGCAGAGGAGTGCTTTGGCAAGAACGACGTCGTTCTAGCGAACCGGCCTCATGTTATGATCGGAAAATATGTTGGGTATAACAACACAAACATGATTGCCGCACCTTACGGTGATCACTGGCGCAACCTCCGTCGCCTTTGTACCATCGAGATCTTCTCCACCCACCGCCTTAACTGCTTTCTTTATGTTCGTACCGATGAAGTACGCCGTCTTATAAGCCGTCTCTTCCGTGCCTCAGGTATATATGCTAATGGTATTAGCTATAGTCTATAGATGTGATTTATTATTTGTAGGGAAATTGTTGATATACTAGTCAACTTTTTCATTTATTGTATGTGGTGTTATCTTAATGTTATATTGACCAATCGTTTTGTAGCTATAGTCACACTAGCCACTTAAAAGAATCCAAGGTTCCACTGTCTTATCGTACGTTAAAATATGGTTTTGAAGTGGAGCCTGCTAAAACATGAGAGAATTGATTAGTCATGGGAATATGGATATTCGGTTTGGTATTCGATATTTCGATTGCTATTTTGGTTTTTGGATATTCGGTTATATAGAATTGGGAATTTTGTTTGGTTTCGGTTCGATTCTTTCGGTTTTGTTTTATTTTAGGTTGAACGAGAAACCGAATTAGAACCAAAATATTTTTTAAGGGATTTTTTTAGTTTTCTTTTAGGTTCGGTTATTCGGATATTTTTTGTGTTTTGAATATTTCGGATTTTCGGATATTTTCAAAATATTTTGGATATCCATTCGGTCTTTGGTTCGATACGATTCGGTTTTAGGTTAATACGTCTGTTTCAGCTCAGTTTGATTCGATTTGTACATTCAGATCAGTTTTTTTGCTCTGGACTAGAACTGATTATGAGATACCTTCTTGTCAATAATATGGTACCCAATTAGTTAATTAATTATAAAGAACTGGTTTTGCAAACTATAAATTATATTGTTAGACTAAAGATTTCTAAAAAGCATTTTACATAGTAATTTATATATTTCATATCTTACACTAAGGAATGTTGGTCCACTCAATTATTTTGTCTCTTTCAAATGAGCTTCGATGTTTCCTAATCTCTTCTTTTAATAATTACAGGAACTGAAAATACGGTCGTGGAGATGAAACCAATGCTTATGGACTTAACATTCAACAACATAATGAGAATGATGACAGGGAAACGATACTACGGCGAAGACACAACCGACGAGGAAGAAGCCAAACGTGTCCGCAAGTTGGTCGGAGATGTCAGCGCTAACACAAGTTCAGGCAACGCCGTTGACTACGTTCCGATTACGAGACTGTTTTCAAGTTACGAGAAAAGGGTTAAAAAGTTAGGCGAGGACACAGATAAGTTCTTACAAGGTCTTATCGACGATAAACGTGGACAACAAGAAACTGGTACTACAATGATAGATCACTTGCTTGTTCTCCAAAAATCTGATACTGAGTATTACACTGATCAAATCATCAAAGGCATCATACTGGTTTGTTTCTTTATCCTTGACTTATACGTTTTTATACCTATTAGTTACTATATCTTTAATTGTTTTACACATTGTGATGTTTAATGCAGATAATGGTAATAGCAGGGACAAACACATCAGCAGTTACTCTAGAATGGGCACTAGCCAATTTACTTAACCATCCTGATGTAATATCTAAAGCGAGAGCGGAAATCGATAAGCGAGTTGGTTTAGACCGCCTTATCGAAGAATCGGATCTTAGCGAGCTACCATATCTCAAGAACATTGTTCTTGAGACTCTCCGACTACACCCTGCAACACCATTGTTAGTCCCACACATGGCATCAGAGGATTGCAAGGTAGGATCTTACGATATGCCACGCGGCACGATGTTGTTGGTGAATGCATGGGCTATACATAGGGATCCAAACACATGGGATGATCCAGATAGCTTTAAACCAGAACGGTTTGAGAAAGAAGAGGAAGCACAAAAGCTTTTGGCGTTTGGATTAGGTAGAAGAGCGTGTCCTGGCTCGGGTTTGGCTCAACGAATCGTGGGGCTTGCTCTTGGGTCATTGATACAATGCTTTGAATGGGATAGAGTTGGAAATGAGGAAGTTGATATGAAGGAAGGAGTTGGGAATACTGTACCTAAAGCGATTCCTTTGCAAGCCGTTTGCAAAGCTCGTCCATTTCTACATAAGATTCTTTCTTAAGTTTCTTGAAAGTACAATAAAACATGTGACATGTTATTAGACTATCTGCAAATTAATGATTCATCTTTACATGTATTGATCTAATAAGATGTTTCACAAGTTAGATCATGAACATATTGGAAAAAATATAATATTTCAAACATCTCTTATGCTTGCGAGTTTTTAGTTAACCTAAACAGAACCAAGTCGGGTTTCCGGTTTTTGGTTTATCTGGTTATTATGAGATAACAATAACACCACCGAAAATAACCGAATAATAATTCAGTTATTAAACTTCTACCGAACATAACCGGTTTTAGTATTCTCCAATTAATATCCGTTAAATTTGATTTAGATGATATATATTTCGGTGTAATTTTGATTTTCAAAACACAAATCTCAATACGTCAAATTGTACAGATTGCCAAACCTATACTGAACTGAAATTTGAGTTATATATATTTCAATATAATTTTAATTTAATAAACTTAAAAATCTGAATCCGTCCAATTAAACAGATTACCATACCGATATTAAAAAAAATTTGGGTTATATATATTTCAGTATAATTTATTTTAATTGAAAAAACGTTAATTAAAATTATATCAACAGATTGCCAAACCGATATTAACCAAAAAACCGAAAAATTTCGGTTCAGTCGGTTTGCTAATTTCGGTTCGAGATTTTATCCCAGGCGTTGAGTTATTTAGAAAACTAATGAAGCAAAGGAGAAAGAACCAATGAGTTAATGGCAGTGTTGTTGACCTCAGTCAATCACATCATCTCACTCTCACTCACTCGTTTCCCTTTAGCTTCTTCTTCCTTCTCCTCTTCCGCTCACAAATTCTTCCTTTCTCCATCCTCCTCCGCTTCGATCAGACGATTCAATCGCTTTTCTCTCAAACCAACTCGCTCCTTCGCATCAATGTCTTCTTCTTCTTCTGCGCCCGATGGTGCCGAGGCTATAACCACAGCTCCTTATGGCTCATGGAAGTCTCCGATCACCGCCGACACCGTTTCCGGAGCTTCGAAGCGTCTTGGTGGCACCTCCGTTGATTCTCATGGCCGTCTCGTCTTGCTCGAGTCTCGCCCCAATGAATCCGGGTATTTTATTTTGATTTTTAGTGAAATCCCTAATTTGAGTTTTTTCGAGCTTGATTGGATTTTCATCGTATGATTGAAGGAGAGGAGTTTTGGTAATCCAAGGAGATGAAACAACTGATATTACTCCAAAGGACTTTGCTGTGAGGACTCTAACACAAGAATACGGTGGTGGTGCGTTTCGGATTTCATCAGATGATGAACTTGTTTTCTCCAATTACAAAGATCAGCGACTTTACAAGCAAGACATTACTGATAAAGGTGTTTAACACTCTTCACTGATTCTATCAATGCAAAATTCCTTGTTGGTGCAAAGTTCTGATGCTGTTTACTTGATGGTTGATGTGTAGATTCATCTCCGAAGCCAATTACTCCAGATTATGGTGAACCAGCTGTTACTTATGCAGATGGAGTCTTTGATTCACGCTTTAACCGTTACATTACTGTTAGGGAAGGTTGGTTAGTCTCTAGTGTTTAGTATTGTGTGTTGTGTGATTGTGTTTTATCAAGATTTACATGTTGACTGTTTGGCTGGTGTATTATAGATGGTCGCCAGGACAGATCAAACCCGATTACGACAATTGTGGAGGTCAAGCTAAATGGAGAGGCACTTGAAGGTAGATTACATAACTTTAGTGAAAGAAGTATTTTTACTCGTATTGGAAGAGTCTTATAGGGGATATGAGTTATGTAAATAGTCCCATGTGGTACATGTTTCCAAGTTTCCAACTTTTTTACAGCTGATCATTCACATGTATTCTCTCTGTTATTTGAGATCCAGAACCAAAAGTACTCGTGAGTGGCAATGATTTCTATGCATTCCCACGTTTGGATCCCAAGTGTGAGCGATTGGCATGGATTGAATGGAGTCACCCTAACATGCCTTGGGATAAAGCAGAGCTGTGGGTTGGGTACATTTCCGAGGGCGGGTGAGCGTTTGCTACTTTTTTATTTTCTTTCAAATGCTCTGCATATTACAATCAATCCAAATTTCTTAATACTGAGAGTCTTATCAAGGATCTCGAAGAGCTGGTTTCCATGCTTTATAGTTTTGTTGTCTTCCCTCACTTGGATTGTCTATTAATTAGAGTTACGCCTTTCTGCAGAAATATTGATAAACGCATATGTGTTGCTGGTTGTGATCCAAAGTACGTTGAATCACCCACTGAGCCCAAGTGGTCGTCAAGAGGTAATTTTTCTTAGATAAAAAAATAGGCAAAGATTAACTACACTCAGTTTCAAGGATTGTGTAATCCTCTTAGAAAAGATCGCTTTCCAATTTTTAGACACTGACCTTAGATCTCTGACGTTCTATTTGTTTCATTCTTTTAGCAGTTGAGCTTTTCTCCTAATTTTTAGCTGTTTTAAAAGAAACTAGGGTCTTCTACATAAAATGATCTTTTTCTCTCTGCTCTCTTGATGGTTCCACTCTTTGCAATCATCTTTCTGCATCTAACCAAGTGACAAGGACTGTGCATTTTACTAAGAAAAGGTTGATCTACCAATTCCTTTCATGTGCCCCAGCCTTCTTATCTTCTTGGAAGTATTAGCTGAAACTAGAGTCCTTTACTGGATGTCATCAGGATTGTTCTCCAAACCATTATATGTTTCATTGGAGCTCTTAAAACTGATGAATAAGTTATATTCTCCATATTGTAATTAAGCCTGTCAAGCTTTGGTATTTCTCATAGTTTCCATTGACCTGAGACTTTCTGACTTATTATGCAGGGGAACTCTTTTTTGTAACTGACAGAAAGAACGGGTTTTGGAATATTCATAAATGGGTAAACATTTCTCACATTTGCCAGTTATAGTTTTCTTAAGGAAATTATATAGTGTGCTTTTCCTGTCTAATGCTGAGAATTAGTTTTAGATTTGAAATAGGGGTAGTTTTTACTTACTAATAAAAGTTTAGGGGAAACGTATTTTCTTGCCTTTTTACAAAGTTCACTTGTACGGACTCTAAAATTCGAATATTTTTACTTAAAGGAGACTGTACTCTCATCCTTCAGAAATTATCAAAATCAAACCTTGTGGGAAGATGAAAGAAAGGCGTCATATAGTGTTACATTAGACGCATACTGTTTGCGAAAATTTTGTTTGTGGCTTACTGTATACATCTAAGATTGGTAGATTATTGTTTTATTAATTGTATTAATTGATACTGGGCCACCAACTTTAAGGGTCTCTTGAAGTAGCCTACTTGGCTCTTAAAGGAATTTTCTGATATAGTAGACTTGTTTATCGTTTACTACCTTGTTCCTTATTTTTGTTTTTCCACTTTCTCGTTGTGTCACAGATTGAAAGTATTAATGAGGTTGTTTCTGTATATCCTCTCGATGGTGAGTTTGCGAAACCACTATGGGTTTTCGGTACAAACTCCTATGAAATAATCGAGTGTTCTGAAGAGAAAAACATAATAGCATGCAGCTATAGGTAATACCAAGCATACCAAAAATTAAATACTTCCAACGGTTCTCTGTTTTACCTGTTTCGATAACAATATATTGTTCCGGAATGCAGGCAGAAAGGGAAGTCATATCTAGGCATTGTGGATGATTCACAGGGTTCATGTTCTCTGCTTGATATTCCTTTAACTGATTTTGACAGCATTGTAATATTTTCCCATAGTTTTTTTTTTAATTTGTTCATTTGATTCCGAATTTAATCTGAAGTAATGAGAGATTGTGCTTCCATTTTCAGACATTGGGAAACCAGTGCCTTTATATTGAGGGAGCATCAGCAGTTCTTCCACCATCAGTTGCCAGGGTAAAAATTATTCCCATTGAAGTTTAACTTAGAATAAGTAGTGTCTTTGAGAAAGTAGTAGCAGTAGTAGAGTTATTGTTTCCCTTATTATCAGGTAACATTGGATCAGCATAAGATGAAAGCACTCAGTTCTGAGATTGTTTGGTCTTCATCACCCGATGTTTTGAAGTACAAGTCTTACTTCAGTGTGCCAGAGTTGATTGAATTTCCAACAGAGGTTCCTGGTCAGAACGCTTATGCTTACTTTTATCCTCCAACCAATCCACTCTACAATGCTAGCATGGAAGAGTTACCTCCGTTGTTAGTGAAGAGTCATGGTATGCTAATCTTAACCACATCCCGATTTTTCAAAACTTAAGCAAATATCAAGTCAGATTCAATATGTTCATCTTACGATCATGTTTTCGTTTCATGTATGTGCTTTCCGTAGAGCATATATATTGCAATCAGCTATGCATGCCACCTCTATCATTTTTGTTGACAATCTGAATTTGCAGGAGGACCTACTGCTGAATCACGTGGGTCCCTAAATCTGAATATCCAGTACTGGACTAGTCGAGGATGGGCATTTGTTGATGTCAATTATGGTGGAAGCACAGGTTTGTGGTTATGGTTCCAAGTTGTCTTTCTACTTTTCCTACAATTTCCCAGAATTCGTTACACTTGTACGGTTGCATTTTTCACCATTATAGTTAGCCTTGCTAAAGTATTTCATCATGTTCTTGTTTTTGATGTCCCACTCACGCCACGTAACAAAGTGTAACATTATTTTGAAGGTTATGGTCGAGAGTATCGAGAGCGGTTGTTAAGGCGGTGGGGAATTGTCGACGTTGATGACTGTTGTGGCTGTGCTAAATATTTGGTATGTTCTTTGTTCGCCTGTTTTATGTGCACGGCTTTGGAAGCATTTCCTAAACTCTTTTAGTTTTGTGCAGGTATCTTTTGGCAAGGCAGATGTTAAGAGGCTCTGTATATCTGGAGGTTCTGCAGGAGGTTACACAACTCTTGCATCATTGGCGTTTAGGGATGTTTTCAAAGCTGGAGCGTCCTTATACGGAGTGAGTACATAACTGTTGCATCTTTGAATTTTTTTGCTAAATGACTATACTTCGTTGTCCCCTAGTTCTTGTTATTTATTGGAAGTTCTTGTAAACACTCTTGAGCATATAGAAGTATCAGCAATGAAATTTGAATATATTGAACTTAGTCAAAATTAGAGATACCAAATAGCCTTTGATCATATATGAGTTCAATGCAATTTGTACTGCTGTAAACCAACTTTTAGATAAAAGGGAATTTTTATCACAGTGGTGGTTTGAGGCGTATATTTACTGAATCAAAATTCGCCTTTGCAGATTCTACCGTCTTCTTTTACGAACTATGTATATATGTCTATTGTGATACTATAAAATTCACCTTAATGCATGCTTTATGAATACCTTATAAACAACTGATGCCTTTGGCTTTTTTCTTAACGTAGGTAGCTGACTTAAAAATGTTGAAAGAAGAAGGTCAAAAGTTTGAATCCCGTTATATCGACAATCTTGTTGGTGAGTCAAATGCATTAAGAAAACATTTATCTTTGGTTTTTGTTTTTCTCTTTAAATTGGCTGCCAAAATTCTTGAGTATGTAATTGCAGGAGATGAAAAAGATTTCTATGAGAGATCACCAATCAATTTCGTCGATAAGTTCTCTTGTCCCATCATCCTTTTCCAAGGACTCGAAGACAAGGTTCTTCTTATATTCTCCGCTCTTTTGTTTCTTCCTCATCTTTCAGTTAGCAGTTCTTGGAATGCCTCTAGTAACGAAAGGCTTAACTTGCTTTAGCATCTTCTGGTTTCTTGATCGTTACGTCTGTCTTTCTCATGGATACGAAATTCTGAAAATGTTGAACAAATTGCAGGTTGTAACTCCAGATCAATCACGTAAAATCTATAAAGCACTAAAGGAAAAAGGTCTGCCTGTTGCTCTTGTCGAGTACGAGGGAGAACAACACGGTTTTCGCAAGGTAAGGCTTTTGGATCACTTGCGTTAACAAGTCTTAAGGATCATTAGTAATAGTAATTAACGAACACTGAGGATTACTTATGTATATTGCTGAACAGGCGGAAAACATCAAATACACACTTGAGCAACAGATGGTGTTCTTTGCCCGAGTCGTTGGAGGGTTCGAAGTTGCAGATGACATTACTCCTTTGAAAATTGACAACTTCGACACTTAGAAAACGATGCTTTGATAAAGATAGAGACGTTTTGAAAAGATTTGCTTTCTTTATTTATTTAGAGAATACCCATGCTTCGACTAATGTTTTCAGATTAACTTGTTCAACAAAAGTTTAAAACCTATTTCAGTTTATGATTGGCTAAAACAAGATGAGATGAATAAAAGGGTTTGCATTAGATTCGAGAGGTGAACCCAGTTAATTTCTTGTCATGTCCTAAATCATACGATTCTTGTTATTGTAATAAAAGGATTTGCACCTTTATGTCGTCTGAACCAATTCTTGTTATTGTAATTGTAAAATCTTCAAAGTTTTTGCCTTCAAAGCTATTGTCTATTTTGACACTGAGAAACTTTACACACCGATGAACTTCACAACCTTAACTATTAATATTACATGTTTATGTGCATCAGATTACACAATTTGTATGAGAAATATGTGCTTCTTGGATTTTTAAAGCTAGCTAGCTTCTGCTAAACCCATGCAACAAAAAGAGAAATCTTACGACTGTGTTTTGGGATAAAGTAATCATGGAACATTGTAAGAAATTAATATTAAACTCAGGACAGTTTCAAGTGAAGATATGTAATCACGATCTAAAATATGATAACTGATTAGAAGGAAAATGTTAAATGGAGAAATCATGCTTATTATTATTTTTATTTTTTGGATGAATGTAAAATTAATTCATCAATAAACTTATGTTACATTAAGTGTGTTCTTTTCTGAGTTAGTAAAAACTATAATAACTTAGGTTACTTCCAACAGTGAGAGCATGTTAGTCCGTGTGACTCACGTGTATAGGGAGACAGCGTTTTTTTTAGATTTTGGTATTCAAATATTTGATTGTTGTTCGGGAGAGCTTAGACCAGTTTTGTTGGAGGATATGAATGGGTTTTCAACCCAACGTTATGTTCCTTTGTAATTTTTTTTAAGTTTGAATAAATAATAGGAGACTTTGTCTCCTATCCCTTACCAAAAAAAAACAGTGAGAGCATGTTAGACGATCTCCATCGGTACTTTTTAGTTTTTAATAAGTTGCTCTTAATTAAAATAATAATAAATCTGAAAAAAGTAGGAGAGCAAAAGAGGAATGTTGTTTATTTAAGCCACTTAAGACCAGGATGAAGTAAAAAGAGTTTCTAAAAAAAAATAAAAATATTTAAATTAAACAATAAAATTTATGTTTTTCTAATAAAGCTTAACCAATGACAAAAAGCACGTGTGTATGTATAATATAATTACCGTTTCTCAAACAAGACTTTTTAGAATTCTTCTTTCTTCTCTTTCTAACTTTTTTAATATTTTTCTTTTTTTAATAAGTTTGAGTATTTGTTAAGTATAGTTGGTGGAGCTGCTCTGAGAAACGTTGCTCAAAAATTTGTCAATCATTTATTGGTTCAATTATTAGAAAAAAATAAATAACAAATTATTTAATTAAAATATAATTATTTAATTGATGTTGGAGAAACGGTGGGTGTGTCAACACAGAAGATGGTCTTAGAGTTAAAATATATATATATATATATATTAATTATATTTTAACTTTTAATAGCTGAACCACTCATAAAAGTTCATATGTAGTTTGTGTGAAAAATAGTATAAACTCTCGTCTCCAAAGTAAACAACTTTTAGAACTTTTAAATTTTTTCTCACATTATTATTATTTTTCGTTTTTCTCTTAGAGTTCTTGCTAAGCATCCATTGTTGGAATTGCTGTTACAGTTTAGAGACAATGTATATTCTATAATAACTTTATCAGAAAGTTCAAAACCCAACCTCAACCCAGACTCAAAAATACGCGAAACATAAATACACATACTAATAATTTAGGATCCAAATGTTTTTTCAAATACCTGAAATCCGAATTTTATATGATAATCCGGATATTAACTCGAAAACTCTGATATTATAAAAAAAACTCAAGTATTCAGGTAAAATTTGGGTATTTGTGATTCGAAAATAATTGAACATTTAGCGGTTCTGAAACTTCATACCCAATTACATCTAAATTTGAAAGGATCATAACCAAAACCAAATTCTTTTTTGATTTATGTTATTAATCATAAAATTCTTTTATCCGTTCATACTTCATATGCCCCAAACTCACACGAATACCTAAACGCACAGGCCTAGCCAAATCACTGATTAAGTCCTGGACAATAAGGTTTTGGGTCGGGCAATTTAGGTTTTGGGTGAATCGGTATAAAGCATATAGATCCCAATCAGTATTTTACAAAAAATCGGATTGGTTCGGTTAGTAATTGGCCGGGTTCGGATCGGTTTTCTATTTCAATACAAAATCCGATTAATACCGTAATTTTTTGGGTTCTGATCGGTTCAGTTGTTTTCAGTAACTAAAGTATTCAAATAACCGATTAATATCCGAGATAACCAATACAATTAGAAATAACCAATTAGAACCAAAATAACCGACTAAATAACGTAAATAACCGATTAAATAAGCAAAAAAAGAACTTAAGAATTAAGTAATCAAACCATAGACTAAAACCATAACATAATTTTAACAATCTCACAACCAATACAAAGTTTAACAACTCATTGCTTATTGGGTCAGATATATAACGAGGTCAAATAGATATACGTTATAACCTAAACTCGGACCAAAATCCATTTTACCCTGAGATCTAAGCCCAATCGGATAATTTGCTGGATCCAATACCGTACCAAAACCGCTTTTACCGGTTCGGAACTGGTTCATTTCTTCGGTATCGGATTTTACACCCAGGGCTAATTCTCCTAATCAAAATTGTTCAACTAATATTCTGTATTTTCTCTAAAAAATTGCTTAATTAAATTTATTCCAACAATATTTAATCATTACTTAAAACTGGTGACGTGGCTGCTTGCTTCGTATGGATAACTTGACAAAGGTCAGAAGAAATTAGGAGCAGACAGAACAATATGTCCATGGAGCTCTGCGTTCTCGGACCTCTCACCGGTCGGAGTTTCGCAATCGCCGGAAAACCTAATCTACTACTTCTCCGACCAACGACTCTCTGTCTCTCCCTCCCGCTCTCTCTCCCTCAATTCTCTTCTTCGTCTTCGTCTTCTCGTCTCACTTCCCCCAGTAAGTTCACTTCTCTCCCTCTCTCGCTACAATCTCAAGCTTAGAATTCAAATTCATGTTATAATTTTGTTTTCAGTAGTATTTGCTGCACAGGAGAGTAACTTAAGTGTATCAAATGAAAGTGAAACTAGTGAGTGGGTGATGCAAGGTACGGTGAATCTGAGATTTGTAATTGAAATTGTTCTTACTTGTCTTGTGTTGGTGTTCATTTTTGTGTGTGTTTATGTTTATTGTTGATAGATTTCTATACATTGAGGAAAGATGTTGAAATAGCAACAGCTCGTGTTGAAGAGATTAGAGACTCTGCTGGTTTACAGCAACTAGAACAAGAGATTTCTAATTTGGAATCAAAAGCTACTGATACTTCTTTTTGGGATGATCGTGCTAAAGCTCAAGAAACTCTTTCGGCTTTGAATGATCTTAAAGATCGTATGCGGTTGCTTTCTGAGTTCAAATCCATGGTAATGTTTGGTCTCTTTATGGATTGGTTTTTACATTATTCAAGTTTATGTTTATGATGTTGGATTGCGTGAATTTTGGACAGGTTGAAGATGCGGAAACGATTGTTAAATTAACAGAAGAGATGGACTCTACTGATGTTAGCTTACTTGAAGAAGCAATGGGAATTATTAAAGAGTTGAATAAATCTCTAGATCGGTTCGAGTTAACTCAGCTTTTATCAGGACCTTATGATAAAGAAGGTGCTGTAGTCTACATTACAGCTGGTGCTGGAGGAACAGATGCTCAGGTTATTACTGTTTATGCAATTCCGCTTTTTTATACTTAATCTAGAGGTCTTAGCAAATTGGATCCAGATGAAAATACTCATATAGTGTTTGTATGTTATGTGATGTTAATGGAGTTCTTGTGAAAAATTTGATAACTTCCAGTGCAGGATTGGGCCGATATGTTGCTTAGGATGTATATGAGATGGGGGGAGAAGCAGAGGTACAAGATAAAGGTGGTTGAAATGTCTAATGGAGAGGAAGCAGGGATTAAGTCAGCGACTCTTGAAATCGAAGGGCGTTATGCGTATGGTTACATTTCAGGGGAGAAAGGAACTCATAGGATTGTTCGACAATCGCCATTTAATTCGAAAGGCTTACGGCAGGTAAGATAAGCTAACTCACTAATGCTGAGGGTTAAGGTCTATGAGCTTTAAAAGAACCTTATATGGTGTTTTGAATGCAGACGAGCTTTTCTGGTGTGGAAGTGATGCCGCTTCTACCTGAGGAAGCAGTTGGAATTGAAATACCAGAGGAGGATCTTGACATTAGTTTCACTAGGGCGGGTGGAAAAGGAGGACAGAATGTTAACAAGGTTGAAACTGCTGTTCGGATTACTCACATCCCTACCGGTGTTGCTGTCCGTTGCACAGGTTTGTCTTTCATTCCCGCGAATGTCCTGTAAGATCAATTGCTGTCTGCATGTTCTTTTGTGTTAACAAAGTATCAAAACTGACAATGGTAATTGATTAAGATCCTTTCCATGTTGTATGTTGCAGAGGAGAGAAGTCAACTGGCAAACAAGACGAGAGCTCTGAGCAGACTAAAGGCGAAACTGTTGGTGATAGCGGAGGAGCAACGTGCGACTGAGATCAAGGAAATAAGAGGAGATGCAGTGAAAGCTGAATGGGGACAGCAGATCAGGAACTACGTGTTTCATCCTTATAAACTGGTTAAGGATGTCCGAACAGGTCATGAAACTTCTGATATCACATCTGTAATGGATGGTGACTTGGACCCTTTTATCAAAGCTTACCTCAAACACAAGTACACCTTAGCCATGGCTTCTGCTGTAACCAATTAGTATGCTGAGGATATGCTTCTTCCTTCTTTTTTTTTTGGTTTCTCTCCTTAGATAGCATCATCCCCTCTTAGTCTGTTCAGTTATATAACAAAATATTGGTATCCAACGACGGATAAACTTAATATGAGGTGTGCTTGTATGTACTATTAAAACCACATTTGATTCTAAACAAAAAGAAACCTGACAAATCTAACTATGGAGATGTGGGAATGTATTTGGTGTGAAAGTTTATTTTTTCCTTTGGAAAGAAGGGAAGTGTTTCATCAGTAATAGTTTGTAAATTTGTATTCTTTGTAGACTCTGATAATAGTTGTGATTGAATATATATGCTCCTAATTAGGCCTGGGTAAAAAATGGAAACCGAAAATCCGAACTAGAACCGATTCAAAAAAATAGATTTAAATACTAACCCGAACTCTTATACCCGAAACCGAATCCAAACCAAAAAGCTTGAAATATATAAACATATAAATAATTTAGGACCTGAATAAAAGAACCCATCCCATTTTTTTTAAACATGCAAACCAGATTAACCCGTTAAACTCACACCAGCTAATCTGATTAACACCAAACGATCAACAATAACAGCGGTAGACTTAACCAAAAGATCCAATAAAACAATTCCATTAAATCACCAAGTTCAACCAAACTTATTCTAAAACATGATCATCCTAACATGCTTCTAGATTTCATTCTAACACCCTAATAAATCCAACAATAATCTAAAACACCAATAAGCGCCTAGATCATCCTCCTCTCCTCGCCATGATTCCACGGATCACACTTTAGCTTTACCTGCATCACAGAAAGAGATGCATAAGTATTTCATAAATACTTAGTGAGGCAATCATCCCACTACTGGCTATACACACAAGCACATTCAACCATCATTCAAGGAAAAGAATCAAACAGCCACTAAAAGACAACAAAGAAACGCTTCTGACTAACGGTGTCGATCCGATCGACACCCACCACTGGTGTCGATCGACACTCGCTGTCGACCCTCGCGGTCGACGCCGAACTCGACACGCCGTTCGCTAGTCGTAGCTATCCTCGCGGAACAAAAAAACACTGGTGTCGATCGACACCAACGCTTTACAGTCGCTCCAGCTAACGGTTCTCGCCGGATCTCCCCTCCAATTTACCACCATGATATGAGTGGTTCTCCAAGGGTTTCCACAGGCATCATTCATCATATAAACAGTCAAACAAGCAAAGAAATCAATCAAACAATCATCAAAACACCCAAAACAATGATCAAACATGCTTAGATAAGCCTTGGTCATGCACTCACCTTTTACAAGAAAGAACAGCAACGAAACAGGGAAGAACAAGGAAGGATCTGCCTCCTCTAACACCACACAGCACGGATCTAGCCTCTACTAGCCTTAAACCACCAAGATCAGCCACCAAACACCACCAAAAGACTCACAAAAACCCTCAGAAAACTCTAGAACTTTTCACTCTCTCTGGAAGTGTTAAAAAGCGGCTGCCAAGAAACAAAACACGACTTTCCCTCTTTTAAACACGATCTAGGGTTAACCAACCAATAACCATACAATTTCGCAATTAAAATCGACCCGATCAAACCGAAACATGCTGGTGTCGAGCGACACCCTTCAGTGGTGTTGATCGACACCACCCAAACCGGAACACGGGCGTTACACTGAATATCCAATTTATTTACTTGGCTGCCCGAATTTTTACACAAAACTCCAAATTTTTACATGAAAACCCGGGGTATTTAGTAGAAAATTTGGGTAATTATCCAAAAACTCATATAGTTACCCAAAGATGTCTGGATCTTTGGGTAAAATCTCGGGTTTCTATGTACCCAGAAATAATTGGGATTTTGGCGGTTATAAAAATCTATATCCGATCCAATTGGAACCCGAAAGGTTCCAATCCGAACCTGAAATAAATTTTTACATTTAACCTATTGGGTTCTAAACTCCTCTACCTGAAAAACTCGAACCCAAACGGTTATTACCTAAACCCAACCCGAATACCCGGATCTCCATGCCTATCCTAATGGTACACTTGAAGAGGTTTTTGTGGGCAAAATTTTGTAATGACGGCTTATGAAATTTGGCAGATATGGGCTGGGCTATGGACTTTTAAGCCCACCAAAACATCTTTATATATATAACCATGATTCGTGAAGAAAAAGACTTCTCCTGTTAGGGTTTTCAGGATTCCATGAAACATCAACCACTAGGTCCGATCTCAATTCTTGAAGAGGTTTTAATCTGAATTCGTTTAGGTATGGTTCATCCTCTGTTGAAAAATCACTACTATTTTGCTGCGGTTCTGTATAGAGCAGTGGATGAGCCTTCAACGGACTCAATCATCTCATGTTCAAATTTCATCGTTTAGGATGTGGAAGAGCTTTGCAGACTTGTTATTCATGAGTTTGGACTGACCAGGTTTCAGTTCTCGTCTCCAGGCTCAATATGCCACTATTTTTAAAGGATTTATCAATCATTTCCCGGAAGGTCATCCACTTCCCAAAATGTCACATAGTCTGAAAGTATTCTAGCATAAGTACACTTAATTGTGGAGTTTTCTCGTAATGATTGACTAAAAAGTTAAGCACATTTTAGTAACACAGATGGCTAAATCGTTTCTTTTAACCGCAAAATTATATTTTTTAACTAAAAATTTTATATTTAAGTTATATTAATAAATTTTGTTTGTTTTGTTTACTTTTTTAGATTGGGTAACTGTATGTTAATTGTTAATTTTAAGACTTAACTCGCGGTACACCGCGAGACAATTAACTAATTTTTGGTTAGCAAAAAATGTATATTAGAATGGTGAATGTGGATTAAGTAATGCACATCAAATATTTACGCAATGAAAATACAAAAATTATTAAATGTCAATTTTAAGTAAAATATTTTAATAATTATTCTACACATTAGAATAAATTATTCTAAACTAAAAACCTATATTATTTTTTGAATCTTGTATTTATTGTAAAAAATATTACTTTAGCTACATTTGTAATGTTTCTATAACATAAATGGTGTAACTTCTTTGATATTATTATATACATTCTGTCTAAATTTGTTTAATTACGTGTAAAGATCTCTATATGGGATTTTAGTAAATATGATCTCCATTCTCACACTATTTATGTGACTGAAATTGTTTGATAGTTTCAGGTGTCCATACTAATAGGTTTTCAAAAAATATATCTATATATTGGACAAAATATAATTTTGAGAGAGTACAATTTAAATTATAAGTTAATTCATATAATTTTGTGAGAGTACAATTTAAATTATAAGTTAATTCATATAATTTTGAGGATTAGACATAGTAGAATGTAAATATTCATAAAGAAAGCTGCAACAACAAAGATCAATACCATATAGTTGTCTACAATATCCTTCTTTCCTACCCAAAGATTTACATGATGCATTACATTTCGATGCGCCTAGCCACCTCACCTCTGGAATACAAGTTCTATCATATGAATGACATGTTTGGCCTATTTGATTTATAAATATACACATTAGTATAATTGTAATAAATTAATAATCCATTATGTAAACTGAAAATTAAAACACCTTTGTCATATAGTTATTTCGACTTGCCAATAATAAAAATCTCGGATATTATTTTTTGAAATTAATTAAAAATTATATTTTTCTTAATTAAGAAAATTTAATGATTGGAAAATGAATATGTTATCTGAAATGATGGGCATAAGGATGAGAGTAAAAACTTCGTGATTGCCATTAGTTTTGCTTCTAGATGATGTAACAAGTCTCACGAGATATAATAGCTGTAACATAAAGATTAAAACCAATATAAGAAGAAGTTTTGGTATAAACCTCTAACGAAAACACAAATTATAAATTTCGTATAATTAGGACATTCGTAGTAAAAATATATTTGAGAGATTGTTCAAACTTCTTCACTGTTTGTCTTCTTCATAAAAATGATTCAATTGAACAGTTACAAAATTTATTATATTTATAACTTTAATTACCTTTAGGTTTTTGATATTTTGGTAGAGTTACTGAGGATTGATTATATATATATATATTGTATATATCAATAAAAGATCTTCCATAGAAATATATTTGTTTTAATATTATTTGGTAATTTTGACTATATATTTGGTCAAAGGATGTCATCAATTATTTATTTTCTGCTTAAAATATTCTAATATTTTATGGTATCCCACTTAAAATCTAGAAATTTAGTGTTTCTTAAACTCTAGAAAATTCAGTTTTTTGTTTCTTTGATATAGGAGAAAATTTTAATTTTAGTTTTATCGTAAACACAAATAAATGAAACTAAAAAAATCTAATATCACATGCATTCGTCAATGATACTTTGTTAACATTTGCCATTTGGAGTTCAGTTATGACTTTCGTCTACACGTACAAATCATTTCCACGATTAGAGTGCAAATGGTTGCACAATTTTAAAGGTTGAAAAAAATTATTCAACTAGTTTTTACCATTTGAGTTGAAGAGATTGAAAAAATTATTCAACCCATTCAACTTAACAAATTGAAAAAATAAACTAATTATACAGAAAATTTGTTCAACTCATTCATCTCCTATTTTGCAGATGAATGAGTTGAATACTATTCAACTTTTTTTATTCAACTTATTTTTATGCAACCATTTCCACCCTAACCAAGAAAAATCTAGGCAAAAAGCTCTTTCTCTCTCTTCTAGTTCAATCTTTGATTCAGATCTGTTCTTAGTGGCTTTGATCGTGATTCCTTTGGTTCTACCTTGAGAAGCAGAGGCGGACCAGACTTCTTCTCGGTCGACAGCGGTGGGTTCCTCTCCTCTCGATGTGGTTACAGATCCGGCGATTTGGTAGAAGACTTTTGCTGAAACTCCACCGGTTTGAAGACGCTGGTTAGGGGTAGCAAAGGTGGTTCGTGGCTCACCCAATTGGTCGGTTGTGCAGTCATGGCGGAAGTCGGCGGGAGAGAAGGTGGGTTAGGTCGAATTGTCATGGTGGTTAACGGTAGATCCGTCGGGATCTTGTTGGCCGTCGCGGATCGTTATTTTTTGAGCTTCCGATTGAGCCGTCAGCTTCAATCATCACCGCGACTTGCTTCCCCATGGCCGGTTAAAAGGAGTTTGGTCTGGCGATTGGATGGTTGCCAGAGCAGGGAAGGAGGGGTTAGTTCGGAAGTAGTCGGTTCGCTTGGTTCAGGAGCTGGCTACAACGTGCTGAGTCGTCGGAGGGTGGGCTTTTCCGGCAGGTTTGTAGTGGGTTGGTTGGCCGGGGGAAAAGAATCGGAATCAGGAGTCGGTCGCTTCCTCTCTGTTGCCTAGATAACTCGGTCCGTCACAAAGCCGTAGATCTCGCTTCCGCCGGATTTAATGGCTGGACCTTCTGCGATAAGTGTCAATATGTCTAGAGCCTCTTTTCCGACAACGATTAACACTCTAATTTGCTTTCCTTTGTTTTTTATTGTAAGGCCTAAAGCCCAGCCCATTAAGGGGCCTTTTTTAATAAAAAGCCTTTAAACAAAAAAGTTACGATGATTACCACAGTCGAAAATACGTGCGACGATTAGATTTGATCATACATAATTATTACATGTAGCGGACAAATTCACTAATAATTTTATCTTTTGAATTTTTAATTTTTTACATAAGTATAACGTGAAAAATGTTATTTAAACCCCGAACTTTCAAATTTTGGCCATTTTAATCCTTAACTTTTATTGTGGCCACTAAAATCATAGACTTCTCGTTGATGTTATTACTAGAAACGGACCCGCGCTACAGCGCGGGGAAAATATTTATCTAATATATAATTAAAAGTTATAATAAAAGAAGAAATGAGTATATGAAATCTTTAAATGATTCCACTTGTAAAATATACACGTTTATATTGTATGTTTTAACAGACTAACTCGTAAAAAATGTTTTTAAAAAATATTAATCATAACCCGTTTGACTATATGATTGTGAGTTTACAAACCAGTCGTGTATTACTAAAAATATCATCGACATAAATGCATAATATTTGAAAAAATATTATCAAATGAAAGTGGTTAGAAACACCAATATATACCAAAAAATAAGAATAATAAATCATTCACGTGCAAATTCTAAAATAACAAAAATGCAAATGATAAACTTTATGATATAGATGAACCATGTTAATAAAAAATGAGGAAGAGATAATTTGGATATGCAATGATCCATTATTTTCAAATAAGGATAAGATGAATTGGGTAGATGAATAACAGTATTTATAGAGATTATTGTCTTCGAATTTAAGTTGATTTCCTTTTTAAAAAATTCCAAAAATATCGTTAGGATTAATTTATTTGTTGAATTGACTTTCGTAAGCATTTATTATAAAAGAAAATTAATTTGGGAGTCTTATAGAAATTTTATGTGATGGAATATATTATTAAGATTAGGAAATAAATTCTTCATGTAAACATATTTTACTATGATTACCTTATGAATATATATTACTTATTATTAAATTTTAAATTTATTGATATTTAAATGAGTAATTTTGAAATATAATTTGCCATTGTAAAACATAAATTACGTAATTACTTATTAATTTATTTTCACATGCTTAGTAAAATACAAAAAATCAAAATATCTATAATATTTCCAAAAGTAGAAATAATATTTCATTTACTATAAATAATTTTTATTTTTATTTATTTATTTAAATGGTGTATATAAGGAGTATAAAATAATAAATGAATATATTATTTTCAATATGAAAATATTTTATTCTTGTTATATATATATATCTGTATATTTTTTAGGTAATTAAATCTTCACACTTAGTTATTGTTTGTTAGAATCATAAAATTTAATTAGATCTCCGAAAATAAATAATCAGAAAACTAAACCAATATTGTATTGTTTTGATTATTAGACTATTTTCTACCACTGAGATCTCTTTACATAAATTCTATTTCTAAATTTAAATTTGTCATTATTATTTCCAAAAATATAGTTTTCAAATAAAAGTTTTCGGAAGCTATTTTAAATACTAATTTTTACTAAAACTTTACAATTAATAATTGTGTTCTTTGGAAATTTATATATTTTAAATATTCATATTTTCATTTTAATATAGATGATTAAATCGTAGCCTTTAATATTTGGAAACTTTAATATTTTGGGTGGGTATTTAATCATATTTCCAAATGATTAACCATTATATCAAAGATTACAAAATTATTTGGTAATTAGAATATTATCTAAATATTAAGATCTTTTTTAGGTGATGAGAAACGTAATTACCTTAAAATGTGCAATTGTTATTCACCATTTATATTTAAATATACACAATTAATTTAGATTTCTAAAATATGCATGTATCATTATTATAGTTTCCTAAATAAGGGGAATTTTTAGTAACTGAATTTTTTTAAAAATAATGATGTTAATATTTTCGGAATTTAATAATTTATGTCCATATCTGAATTTTAGTCTAAAAATTAAGTATCCATCATTATAATTTCGGGTTATTTTTCTGTTTTTGACCCGACCCGGAAATGCATTTGTACTTCGGTTTTACTATAATAGGGATTAAATCACTATCCTTTGTAGACTGAGCCAGATTGAGCATGTTGTCAAATCAAATCCTGTAACAGAAGAGTTAACAACTGTTTAGGATCGTTAATCGATCTCTATTAAGTAAAAAAATGAGAATTACAAGGACAAGCGACCTCGATTTGGGGATTTAGGTATTTTCGTTTAAGGCAGAATGATGTTGCTTGTCTTTGTGATTCTCATTTTTTTTACTTAATAGAGATCGATTAACGATCCTAAACGGCTGTTAACTCCTTGATTTGAAGACATGTTCAATCTATCTCAGTCAACAGAAGATGGTGATTTAAAAATAACATTAACGAGAAGTCTATGATTTTAATGGCCACAGTGGAAGTCGAAGATTAAAATGGCCAAAACTTAAAAGTTCGGGATTTAATTAACATTTTTTCCCATAAGTATAACTAATAGATTATAATTAACTTCTAATAAAAAATCAACTTATTTATTACATTGAATACATAAAAAATAAAAAACATATTTATAATTATAAACTAATATTTTTATGTGTTTTCAATTCAACTTTAGCCCACACAAAACCTGCTTTATTGTGCGATTTTAAATCTATCCACATAAAAATCATCTTTGTACCGTTGCCTACACTCCAAATTTTGTCTTGCAAGTAAAGACATAACTGCGGACAAAAATAAAATAAAAACGTAAAGACATAACCTTAAATCCTTAAATGACGAAAATTTGGCGTTTTCACTCATGCCAAAAGAAATGGTTTAAGACCACCCACAAAATCGTCAGTTTCAGTTCTAAGCTCGTTTCTGCTCAACAAAAAAAAAAAAAAAAAAAAAATGGGCGATAACAACGGAGCCAAGCAATGGAACTTTGGAGCTAACGAGGTAGTCGAACGATCTAGCTCGCTTGGCATTCGTGATTATCTTAACAACTTAATGAGTAACCTCAACGGTCAAGACAAGAGACCTGTCATCCCCCTCGGACACGGCGACCCTTCTCCGTTCCCAAGCAGCTGTTGAAGCTATCTGCGATGCTGTCCGCTCGACCAAGTTTAACAACTACTCTTCTTCTTCTGGTATTCCTGTCGCTAGGAAGTAAGATTACTTTTTGTTTATCTTTTGATATCTCTAAAAGGGTACTCTGTTCTTGCTTATTGCTTACTAACTAAAACAATTTGATGATTTGGTTGTTACTATTTCCACCTTGTTCAATAGGGCTGTTGCGGAGTACCTCTCTCGCGATCTTTCTTACGAGATATCACCAAATGATGTTCATATCACAGTTGGTTGTTTGCAAGCCGTTGAGATTTTGATATCCGCGCTCGCAACTCCTGGAGCCAACATCCTGCTGCCTAGGCCTAGTTACCCGATGTATGATTCCCGAGCAGCGCTCTGCCAACTAGAGGTTCGTTATTTTGACCTCCTACCAGAAAATGGTTGGGATGTTGATCTAGATGGAGTTCAAGCTCTTGCTGATGACAAAACTGTGGCTATTGTTGTTATCAACCCATGCAATCCATGTGGAAACGTTTTCTCTTACCAACATCTTCAAAAGGTTTACACTTTGCTTCATATTAGTCATTGTGATGGAGTTGCATACTTTTCTGACTTTGTTATGGAAATGTCTTTTTGTTGTTTATATGGTGAATGAAGATTGCAGAGACGGCTTCCAAGCTTGGAATACTTGTGATAGCAGACGAAGTCTATGACCATTTTGCCTTTGGGGAAAAACCATTTGTGTCCATGGCAGAGTTTGCGGAGATTGTGCCTGTAATTGTGTTAGGTGCGATATCAAAAAGATGGTTTGTTCCTGGCTGGAGACTTGGCTGGATGGTGACTCTTGACCCTCATGGCATCATGAAAGATTCTGGGGTTTGTTTCTTAACAATTGAGTTACATTTTAATGACTTAATTTATAACCATCTTGATCAATCTTTGTTTCTTTATCTATTAGTTTGCTCAGACTCTTACCAGTGTACTCAACATGTCGACGGATGCTGCAACGTTCGTTCAGGTATGTTGATGGATATATGCATTGATATGTTTCTGTCAAGAAAAATGATATTTTACTGTTTCATCCGAGCCAGGGTGCAATGCCTAATATCATTGGGAATACAAAGGAAGAATTCTTCTCATCAAAACTCGAAATGGTGAAAAAATGCGCAGAGATTTGTTATGAGGAGTTGATGAAGATCCCTTGCATTACTTGCCCTTGCAAACCCGAGGGGTCAATGTTCACGATGGTAATGAATTAATAAGAATCAATATGTCAAGATCAAGTAGTACAAGCTCGTAAGCTAATCCATTTGGTTGGTGTAGGTGAAGTTAAACCTTTCGCTTCTCGAAGATATCAGTGATGATTTGGACTTCTGCTCCAAGCTGGCTAAAGAGGAATCCATGATCATCCTACCAGGTAATAATATAGTTTTCTTAATGAGCGTTCTTGAAAGTTTTAATTACTAATTAACAGATAATCCGATGCGGTTCTTGCAGGTAGAGCTGTTGGGCTTAATAACTGGCTACGTATCAACTTTGCAGTTGAGCTTGAGCTCCTTGTAGAAGGATTTGTCAGGCTAAAGAACTTTGCCGAGAGACACTCGAAGAAGTAGCCATGAGAATTGAGACACTCATTCTCAACAGCTAAATAAAATTAGGCTTATTGCATAATATTGTTGGGTTTGTAAAAGAATAGAATTAAGACAAAATGTGAAGAAAACATATCTTGTATCTTTCTTAAAACATATCTTAAATCTTTCTTAAAACATATTTTTAGCGGTTGGGATGAATAATTAAGGTTAACATGGTGATATATTCGGTGCAAAATAAAATGGATATATAGACTAATTAAGGTTAACATCCACCGTTTTTCTTAATATGATTCAGGTGCAATTCATGAAGGTGAAATGCATATATATATGAAAACAACGTAAAAGAATGCATGTGTTTCTTTCTAATCTTTAAAAATTGAAAAGCAAATTTAAAAGAAAAAACAATGTAAATGAATGAACAAAAGTTGAAATTCAGATATGGTGTATATATAATAGTTATCAAATTTTATCTATTTTTTTCAAATTTTTATTTCCTACATACTAAACTAATTTTTCTTTGTTCCTACCAAAAAAAAAAAAACTAATTTTTCTTTGTCTTGTACCAAAATATAATTTATGCTCAGTTAAACTTGAGTCAATTCATACAAGCAATTTGACAACGTTCAAAGTTTTCAACATATACATATGCACCTAAAAAAATTAATAATAGATGCACCAAAGAAAATTTAATAATATATGCACCTAATAAACCACCTTTCAAGTAGAGAAAATTGCTACTATAAAGAGAAAATCAATTTAATCTTGTTGCCAAACAGAATAATTTAAATCTTTTATAATGAAAACTATAATATAAATATCGTAAACCTATTGCCAACAACTCATTTACCGGATAAACGCGCTGATCTTTTGACCCGCTAATGAAACCCAAAAATTATATGTTATAATCTTAGCCATTCTTTTATAAGTAGAAGCTTTTAATCATCACCGTTTGATTTTTCCAGGAACCCATACGATAAATTGGGCCTAATTATCAATTTTAAAAATATAGGCCTCTATCACATCATTACTTTGGAAGCTTTTAATCGGAAAAATCGTATTTTCTCAATATTTAGGCAACCATTATTTCCACCATAATCTTCGGTTGTGAATATTTCCTTTTAGATTCCAAGATTTATTCGTTTTAATTAATAAAAACTGATAACGAATACTAAGATCTTAAATCAAGGAAGAGGATACCATAACTATCCTATCACTGATGAGCATAATATATGATTCTATATTTTTTCCCTAAAAATAACAAACTTTGTAAGCAAGTATATTGTATTTCTTATTTTAAATATATTAGTAATAATCCAAAATGAAATTCCGTATTCTTAAGGGATTGCAAATATTCCCTAACCTAAATTTCAATCACGCTACCTTTAGACTATAAATAAACCATTTTTTATTTTTCCCTATCTTAACTAAACGACTAAATAAAAAAAGAGAGAATCAAAAGATGTTAGCCGCTATACTCTCCACCACTTCTCTTAATGCGCTAAAACCTTACAAAGTTAATTGGCGTATTCAAGTGAAGGTTTTGCATATTTGGAAGCAGTATTCCATCAAAATCGGTGAAACGATCAAAATGTTTTTGGTCGACATTTCTGTAAGTTAGTTTTTAACAAAATGTTATAAATAATGTATTTAATTTGCTAAGTTTGATACTAAATTTTCTTCTCTTTTAATTTTTGTTAGGGTCATAAAATTGTTGCTAACGTCAAAAAGGAGAATATAAAAAAATTTGAAAATTTTTTAGTCATAAATTCTTGGATCATTAATTCTATTTTTGGTTTAACTTCTTTCTATGTTGAATTGAAAATATCGGATAGAAAGTTTAAGATTTGGTTTCATGTCGAAAACAATTGTGACCGCTTCTGAAAACATTTATGACGAAATTTTTCTTCAGTTGGCCAGTTACGATGACGTTCTTGCTGGGAAACAAAACAATAGTTATTTATTTGGTTAGTTATGTTTTTATTAGTTTAAACTAAATTTCATGTTTACCTTCATCTATAACTAATTTTTTGCAATTTTAAAATTGCAGATTTTATGGGTCAAGTCGATGATTGTGGTGAAATTTAAGATATCCCTACATCTACTAAGCCTACCAAGAAGATCGACTTTCACTTGAGAAACAACGAGTAAGCTTACTAATTTTCAAGTTTAAATTCCCAATTCAAGAAAATACTTGGTAGGACTATTTCTATTATTTTCAATTATTAATCATTCGTTATACTAGGGGTATTCGGGTGTTTTGACACTTTGAGAAAATTTTGCTGAATCACTAAGTCAAACATGTCAAGAAACGACGGATGGTATTGTATTTTGTTTGATACAATTTGCCAAAGTCAATGCTTTCAACGGTATCATAACAATTTACGTGACATAATCTTTTACATTAAAATAGAAATCTGTATATAGACTATAAGACTTTCGCAATTACAATCATATATAATTATTCACTAATTCAGATGTTTGGAGTATTTCTAATTCTTATGACTCATCACAATTGCTTACTAATATGGTCATACTGATGTTTGAAGACATTAAGAAAATGTATATTTTTGTAAAATTGAGATTAATAAATCTCTACTCAATAAATGTTATAACTAATAGCACTTAATTTTGTATATTATGTAAACAGCCTTACCAGTGATGATTCGCAATTGACAGTCGTGAGTAATTTACAGACCAGTGTTTTCTTTGGGCGTACTAAAAAAGAAGACATGGATGAGTATCCTATCATGACTTTTGAGGAACTACTTCAAGCAACTGAGGTTTATTCATATTTACGTGTTACAATTCATCAGATGTTGTATCTTACAATGCATTCTAATCATATGTCTATTTACAAGATTTTAGGTAGGATCGTGTCGTACTCTTTGTACGGTTACATAAAATGATACCGACTATTATTGGTTCTATTATGCATGTAAACACTTGTAACATCCCGCCCCGTAGGACCCTCTACCATGTGACACACTCCGCCACATGGCAACTGCTGGCGCTGCATCGCATCGATTTTGGCCCGCAGCTATCTAGCCCACCAGGTTATTGGTGCGCTTGGCGTTCCTCGAACCCAAGTTCTCACCCTTTAACAACCTTCCCACAGGACAAGCTGTTACCAATTGATCTTTAAAAGTCAACTTTTATGTATTAACCTCCCCCGTGGCACACTCTACCACATGGCACATTCCGCCACATGGCAACCTTACAGCGCTGCAGCGCATCGACCCTAACATCTTTCATGTGGTTCCAATCTGGCCAACCTGCCCTCTAGCCCACCAGGTAGGTTATTGGTGCGCTTGGCGTTCCTCGAAACCAAGACCTGCAGATCAATTGGTAACAGCTTGTCCTATGGGAAGGTTGTTAAAGGGTGAGGTCTTGAGTTCGAGGAACGCCAAGCACACCAATAATCTACCTGGTGGGCCAGAGGGCTGGTTGGCCAGATTGAGCCCACATGGAAAGGTTAGGGTCGATGCGCTGCAGCGTTTGTGGTGTGGGTCCCATGGGGCAGGTTGTTACAAATACTTAGTCGATTAGGTTAAATTAAGAAAAGAAACCATTTTTGTAGGGTGATAGAATTGAGTTAACATTTCCTCCCGGTTTGAAGAACCCTCAAATACCACAACAAGCGCACCAATAACATACCTGGTGGACCAAGGAGGGCCTGTGGGCCATGAGAGAGGTTAGGGTCGATGCGCTGCAGCGCCAGCTGTTGCCGGGTTGTGGCGTGGGTCCACGGGGCATGTTGTTACAAAAATGCAACAAAAAAGCCCATCAAGGAGGACGTGATTAAGCTGGAAGATGTTATAAAAAACCTACACCAAAATTCTGGTGTGAGATATGTAAAGATTACGCTAAAGACGTCTCTCCAAATTGAGTTTATTTTTACAAAATGTTATTATATTCAGATGAAAGTTTACTTATTTTATAAAACATTTATATGTTTTATCATTATCATATTTTTAGGTTTTGGATTCACGTTAATGTCATGGACCATACTGGTGAGGCAAGAACTATGATGTTTTTTAGTTTTGCTGAAGAAATCGTTGGGACGGCTGCAACTAAAATCATACATAAAGGATCATTTGATCTGGTATATTATTTAATAACATCAAATTGCGTTAACTTTTTCGTATAATACATTACTAATTTAATGATTATGTAGTTTGAAGATCCCACATATTTTCCTTCTTTGCATCGAGCCCGAACATATTCATGGTAAATGTGACATTTATAGGGTTGCACAAGTCTCTGATGGAAAAATATCATATGTCCCTGAAATTTCCTTATCAAATACATATGTTGATCAATCATCATTTTACTCGGCTGATCAGGTTAGTAGTTTTAAAATGTTAATTTCTCATTACTTATATCTACAAATGATGCTATATATTATTAGATTTTGTGTATATATTATCTCTTACATATGGTATATGACTAGGGTTCTCTGATGATAATCGATGGTGTAGAGACGGTCTAAAGTAGGTATCTCTACTTCCTCAACTCCATCATCAAAAAGATATTCGAGTAACCTCAAAGAAGGAGATGCCCAATCATCAACATCCAAGAAAAAAATGTTCTAAGATGGCTGGACTAGATGATGTCAAGGTTGCTAAAACGGATGAGAAAGAGAAACATAAACTTGACTAAACTTTTAGTCGGTTTTTCAAACATTCTAAGTTGTTTTTTTTTTTCTTTCAGAACTCTTTGCTTGGTTGCTTTAATTTTTGTTGGTTAGATTTTTGGTTGGTTTAATATATTTTGGTTGGTTTTTTAAATTGGAAAATTATTTATCTTAATGGTTTTAAGCTTAATAAAACCAAAAACAAAGGCCCAACATTAGCCCAAATTTAAACGTTAATTAGCTGATCCATTTCGTATTAAAAATTGGGTTCAAATAATCTACAAAGGAAAAACCTAGGTTCCAATAAATGTTGTGCATAGGAAAAATAAAATACCTTATGATTATCATTACTCTATCCTATGCATAGATCCGTTTTTAATATATTGAATATATGCAGCATTTCATATGTATCGTTTCCTATTAACCATCGAAACGATACATATGAAAAGTTGCATATATTCAATATATTAAAAACCTTCTTTTTCCGACTTCCATTAAAAAAACTTCAAAGAAGACGAAACAATTCTACCCTAACTTCTTCTTAATTTTTCTCTTGCAAACCAAACGATGTCAACCATGAAAATCGATTACATAGCCGATTTAACCCCAAGAAAGTATGATTCGATCATAAGGGCCAAGGTTTTAAGTACCTGACATACTGGTGATTTCTTAATGAAGAGGGTAATGGTACTCGCTGATACAAAGGTAATTAACTTTCTAAAAGTCACGTTTTGTTTTATATTTGTAGATTACTATAACAACATGCCCCGTGAGACCCACGCCACAAGCGCTGCAGCGCATCGACCCTAACCTCTTTTATGTGGGTCCAATCTGGCCAACCAGCCCTCTGGCCCACCAGGTAGGTTATTGGTGCGCTTGGCGTTCATTGAACCCAAGACCTCACCCTTTAATAACTCTCCCACGGGACAAGCTGTTACCAATTGACCGACAAGCTGTTACAAATTGACTGACAAACTGTTACCAGTTGACCTACAGATCAATTGGTAACAGCTTGTCCTTTGGGAAGGTTGTTAAAGCTTGAAGTCTTGGGTTCGAGGAATACCAAGCGCACCAATAACCTACCTGGTGGGCCAGAGGGCTGGTTGGCCAGATTGGGCCCACAGGAGAGAGGTTGGGGTCGATGTGCTGCAACGCTTTTGGCGTGGGTCCCACTTAGCGGGTTGTTACAATTACTTAGTCTATTAGGTTAAATTAAGAAAAGAAACCATTTTTGTAGGGTGATAGAATTGAGTTAACATTTCCCCCCGGTTTGAAGAACCCTCAAATACCACGACACATCTATGATGGTGAGTGGTAGTTTATAAAGGACTTCAAAGTCATCACTTCTGTTCTTAGAGAGAAGAGTACAAATTATCCTTACTAGATCAAGGTAACGGACAAGACATACATGATGGAGATTAGTCCTGATTCACCCAAGAAGTTTTATAGGTTTAAAGATTTCAACCATGTTGCTAGAGAGTTGCTTCCATCAAACAAATCTTATGGTTAGTTCTCTTTACTTTTATTTATTTCAGTAGAACAAATATATAATCCTTCCAAAATATAATCCTTACAATTAAGAGCACTTAGTCATAAGATTTTATATTTGGTTTATGAAGTAAAAGAAGAGGATTTTACTGACACTAGAAATGGGATGACTTTAAGGATCAATGGTTTAGTAATCAAATTGATCAACAGAAGGTTCGTTTTTAATTCCCTAATAAATCGTTTAAATTAGAAAGTTCTTTCACATAAAGCATTAGTTAACATGTTTGATCCTTGCAGAAATGAACAACTACTATGTCATATAATTGGTAATAGTGTTCAATACTTCTTGACAAATTGGCAAGAAGGTGAGTACCATCTGAGATACAAAACGGATCATGTGTTTTGTATCTTTCGTTTTTGGCGAGTTTCTAAATATGACAGTAAGTTTGTTTTGTTAATTTCTTTCAATGCTAAGGTTTTTAAACATATGGAGTTGTTAATCTGTTAATGAACAATGTAGGAATCCCTTGCATTACCAACGATACACATATTGGTAGTGGAACCACTTGGATATACCTAGATATTCAAGAACAAGGGCTCCAAAATCATCGTGCTATGTAAGTTCTCTTATGTTTTACATCATTTCTTTCATTGGTTGAATACGTATTTCTTATACTCTAATGTTGAATTGACAGTTTCGAGTTCGCTGCTCGATATTATTTACAAAACGAATAAAGTAGATGAAGCAAGGGAAGCAAGTATTTCATCAATCGCATAGGGACTTCTATAATCCCTTCTTTTGTAATTTTATTTTTTTGGTTTTCTAATTGTTGGCAATCTAATTTCTTAAATATATAACCTATAATTTTTAAAATATTACCTTTTAAATTAATGTTATTATAATTATTTAACGAGTTAATTATTCTTGATTTTGAAGTATGTAACATAGATGAAATTGATATATGAAAACCAACATAACTCAGTAAACAAAAAATCAAACTTAAAAAAATTCACACATCTTTATATTTAATCTCATATCGTTTCTTTATAAGGAATTTAAATTCATGTTTGTTATATAGAGAATGAAAATATATTGTAGCCCTGGGCATTCGGTTAAATCGGTTTAATCGGTTCGGGTTTTTCGGTTTTCTGTTTTTTCGGTTATCTAGAAATCTTACCGAATTGAACCGAATAAATTTTCGGTTCGGGTTATTCGGTACTCGGGTTATTCGGTTTGGTTTTATGGTTTTAAATTAATTCCGAAGTTAACCGAAATTTATTCTAATTCGCTTAATTTAAACCGAAATACACAAAATTACAGTAAATGGGCTGAAATAAAACAAAAATCTAGCCCATTAATATCTAGGGCTGAAATAATACATACCCAATTAACAAATTTTATAATTACAAAATGAGGCTCAGCCCATTAATATCTAGGGTTTCCGATGACACATGGTGAGCCAGTAACAGGAACAACGACGGCGACGGCGAGAGTGACATTCGACCATCTGATGAAGCTTGTTATCCTTTCGCAGATCTATCACCTACCATCATCAAAACAACATGCAATATCAACGAAATCGACTATAATATCTAAATACAATAAACAGTAATCTGATTAAAACTAATCGTTTACTTCTCTAGAGCAAATTCATAAACTATAAATCTAGAAAAAAAAAGAAGAAAACCATGTGAGATGTGTACCTCAAGTGCCACCTCTTTGGCTATGTGATCGCGTTGGACGTGAGTAACAATTCATTTGTGATGTTAAATGGAATTGAAAGAACGAAGAAGAAGGATTGAAACGATGGCTTCAAGTGGTAAAGAAGAAGGAAGAAGAAAAGAAGAGGAAGAAGAAAAGAAGAGGTTTCACGTGAGGAGAGGCGAAGAGATTAGAAAATAGGTTAGATATCTAGGTTTTTTTCTTTTAATATGGTGTTCCTCTTAACCCGAGAAAACCGATCGGTTTTTGCCTGTCGAACCGAACCGACCCGATAACCGAACTCTGATTATAATTTCGCCGATCGGTTTACATATGATAATTTAATTGAAACCGAAAACCGAAAATCTCGGTTTTCTCGGTTCGGTTATTTCGGTTTCTGCCGATTGCCCAGGCCTACACATAACCCTACAGCCCATTAAGTATATTTTCAATGTCGATCTCGATCACATGGTGTGGGATCATAAAAATTAGAAGAAACAAAGCAAAATGGAAACTAAACACTTGTTTATTGGATATTTCTTATTATTATTAGAAAGACTTTTACTTTTTAGCCCAAAAGACTTCCCAACCCAAAATCTTTTGTAGATCAAATCCTAAATATATATATATAAAGCCCACTAACATTGGAGCTTACCTTTGTGACGTTACTATATAACCCCTGTTAAAGGTAGAGAGCTACTTTGCCACAAAGAGATTGAGACTTTTTCTTAAGGGATCAATCGAAATTGGATTGGTATTCCTGAGAGTTCCGCCGGTAGTTCGGTTCGGGTCGTATCAGATCGGGTTGGTTATTTCAGTTATGGGTTACTTACAGAATTTTTTAGTTGTACCAAAATAACCAAGTTTGGTTCCCTAATTTATTTTTGCTTCCACATTCCAAGTTATGAACACCGCAACTTAGCAAAAGCAAACATTTTAGCAACAGTTAACATACATGACCTATTTTCAACGACAAATAAGTTGATACCATAACATAATGATCTGAATAAAACGCCATTACGTACTAAGTGTTAACCAATATATATCTCTTCTTAATATTAAAAGCATAGTACAAAATTGAAAATCCAAGAACTTTTGCCAAAAAAAAATTCCAAAATTAACCTTCAATTTCTTATGATTGAAAGCCTTTGTCAGAATCAAAAGGGGTAAAATCGTCAAACAAAAAAGTGTCTTCAGAAAACCAGGGAGGATCCGCGCGTCTCTACTACCCGGCTGAAAATATTCTTGGATCCACGTGACTATTGCAGAGAATAAACAAGATTGAACATTATTTTGGATCATTATTGGGCTTAAAATGTATAGTATAAGCCCATGAATCAAATTTCTTATCAAATGAATCACTTAATGATTTAAGCCCCATGGTTTGGGTGTATTTTTATTTCATTATTTGCAATTTGCAAAAATCATGTATAATGATTATACAAAACATTAAATAACAAACCGATAATCGTTAAATCAATATACATAATCATAGATTTTTATCACTGCATAACCTTAGGAAGATACCAAATTTTCGCAAATGATTGATTTTGATACTTATTATTTTCCAAAAATGTCATCAAATCCATAAATAATCAACATCCATACCAAGCTAGATATATACAAAAAAGAGCTACCCGAATATAAGAACCTACCTATAATTATATGTCGTTAAGCGATTCATTCAATCACCACATTCTTTAAATAATCAAAGAGACCTAAGCCCATACAGCCCCTCAGGTCCGAGACCAGAGCATATTATATGGTCTCGTTTTAAGCGCTACTCGAACCGATGACCTCTAAGTTTTTTGTCAGAGATCTTTACCAATTGAGCTATTAGCACTTGGTCTAAATTTCTCTAAATTTGACAACTTTATGTAGCTTTATAATGAGTTACATCAAAGAAGAGTTTGAAAGTTCTTATCGTTGATAAAGAGGGGAAATCGAAAAAGCAAAAGGTAAATGTTGTGTATAAAGAAATTTTGGAGAATCTCATGAATTAAGTGGAGGTGATATAGCGTTATTATTTCTTCAAGGTAGCAATTTTAAATATACTCTGCTACTTATAGTTATATCTTTTCCTACTCAGAAAATCTCTTCTATGTTTGTTTCGTTTTATGTTTAGGTGAAAATTCCAAACACAACCAACAAAGGAAGTGGACTTTTTTTTTTTTTGCAATTACAGAAGAACTGCTTCGTTTTTAATATTTACGAAACCGTACTTTTTAAAAATATAGATGGCAACTCTTTTTAACGATTGAATCATATTTTCTGACTATCTAAACAACTATTTAGTTATGAAAGTTTTGGCTATCTTAGTGAAATTCAAGAGTAAGATAAAGTAAAGACCATGATATAGTATATTTATAAGAATATTAGGAACTAACCAGTAATGTATTCCCAAGCAGGCCATGGAAAGAGTTACGTGAGTAGCCAAATCCATCACATTAGAAGCCTGTTCGTTACTCCATTTTGCATCTCCATCCAAATGATCCATGCAGATGGATTCATCTGGATGCTAAATGACCAAACGAACAAAATTTAAAAAAATTTATCTAAATGATTCATTTGAGTGAATATTTGTTTGTTTCTCCATTTTGCATCTCCATCTAGGTGGGTTTAATATTAAAAATGACTAAAATACCCACATTTTGATCTAAATCTTTCACATTAATATTAATCATAGTAATTTTAATTAATGATTAAAAAATAACGACCAAAATAATATAAATTAATATTTTTGACATTTAAATTTTCTATTTCATGAAATATAATTTTTATAAGATTTAAAACATTTTACGGTTTTGGCTCGAAAACGTGATTTTGTGTTTTTTTGCAAAAAAAATATATTTTCAGTTTACGGAGAAAACGTGATTTTGCGTTTTTGGTGGGAAAATGAGATTTTATGTGTTTTTGGTGGGAAAATGAGATTTTATGTTTTTCTTGGGAAAACGGAATTTTGTGTTTTTGGCGGAAAACGTGTTTTGCGGTTTTGACAGGAAAATGTGATTTTGCGTTTCTGGGCGGGAATTTTTTCTTTGAAAATATGGTTTTACGTTTTTGGTGGGAAAACATGATTTTGCGTTTTTGGCGGGAAAACACGAATTTTTCGTTTTGGCGGGTAAACATGATTTTGCGTTTTTGGCGGAAAAATGTTATTTTATATTTTTGGCGGGAAAACGTTAATTTGCGTTTCTGGCGATAAATATTTCTTTTAATTTTTGGCGGAAAAACATGATTTTGCGTTTTTGGAGGGAAAACATGATATTTTCGTTTTGGCGAGAAAACATGATATTTTCGTTTTGGCGGAAAAACATGATTTTTATTTTAGCGGAAAACGTGATTTTTTAATTTTAGCGGGAAAATGATTTTTTTTTGTTTTGGCGGAGAAACATGTTTTTTTTTTTTGCGTTGCTTTTTCGTTTTTTTGCAGAAAAACATGATTTTGCGTTTTTGGCGGAAATATTTATTTTAATTTTTTTAACAAATAAAATAAGAGATATTTGCAAAAATAATTTTTATAATTTTTATGGACAAATAGTTTATTTGGATAATAAGAGTATATTTGTCGTTTGTCATTTTTGGATGAAACATCTCCATCCAGATGATCCAATCAAAGTCATCCAAATAATTTTCAAAATTTTGCCTAAAAATTTAAAATTCATCCAGTGCTAAATGAACATTATCTGGATGATTCATCTAGATAGTACATCTGGATGGAGGAACGAACATGGCCTAGATAAAAATACGTGCAAATAATCATATTACATTGATGAATAACTTATGTATCAATGTATACATTCCGCATATCATACACAACAACAGGTTTGCCATTGTCAAATTTACAAACGAGGACTGTTAAACTACTAATGATTTTGCAAGGTTTAGTTGATATCACAAAAAGACGAGAGTTCAAAAAAAAAAACGAGAGTTCAGTTTTAATTATTTATTGACCGAATTCATGTGTTAACCGGTTTGGTATTGCAAATTCTTTGCAATCTTATTTTATTTATTGTAGAATATTATTTAAAAATTAATATCAAACTTATTTTATTTATGGCGTTAAAATGTGTATGCACAGTTCTCCATGTAAAAATATATCAGGCTGTACGATTCACATAAGTTGTTAAAAAACGAGACGATAAACACTAAGAAAGTCTCCCAATAAAAAAAATTAAGTTAAACCGAATACCATGGTGATAAGTTTGTCTAAGTAAAGACTCCTAACTAAAAAAAAAAATCTGATAAAAAAATATTGAAGATTAATTTAAATCTTTACATAATTTTAATTGGAAAAAAAAAACTGAAACAAAACAATATTCAGAAATTAGAATAAATAATCATAAACTAGATGCATGTTGATAATTTTCTTGCATAATTAAAAAAAAAGAAAGAAATATAAACTAAAATAATCAACATTAAAATAGTATAAGTATATATATATATATATATATATATATATATATATATGAAAAAAAAATCTCACATGTTCGTGATTCAAATATTTTTATGAATAATAATATTAAATTTAAAATTAAAGCATGATATATAATGACACAATCCGTATGATCTACAGATTTTGACACATATTATAATTGTGTAGCTAGTGATTTTGATAAATGAAACTTAATCTAGTATATAATAAAAGTTGTATGAAAAAATCTGGATATTAGAGTTTATAAAAATTATTGATTCATAAACGTATAGATCGATATATAAGAGTAGTAAACATATATATATATATATATATATTGAAAAGGCTAATTTCCAATTGACCTAACTATGTTTTTTTAAAGTAGAAAACAGATGAGGTAATGATTAAGCTAAAATACATAGTTTTTCAAATATAGCTTGTTACGTTATTGTGTCAATGAGACAACGACAATGTTTTATGAATAAACTCAATTTTTTTTGAAAATAGCCCTTGATTCTTTAAACCGCGATGGATGATGACATATGTCATGTGTCTCTTAGGGTTTTGTCATAGTAGAAATATCTATTGTACTCAGATTGTAAAACCTTAAGGTGAAAGAAGAATAGAAAAGCTTCAGTCTTTGATTTTGCTTTGAGTAATGATAAAGCTAAAATACATAGTTTTTTCAAGTCTAGCTTGTTACGTTATTGTGTCAATGAGACAACAACAATGTTTTATGAAAATAGTGTCGTTGTTAGTAGGAGTTTTGTGCTCCATATATATATATATATATAGTAGTTAATTTCTTCTGGTGGATACAGAGTTCAAAACCAATTATCGACCAAGTGTATTTGACACAGTTGTGTTATCTGAAGGATATGTGAAATCTTATAACAAAGCTGAAACAAGATGGCCCTATATTTTGTTCTTTTCCGCCGTATGCATTACGAAAAGGACGAGGTCCACCCAAACTAAAAAGATCACGCGATATTTTTTGCTTTTATAAGTCGGAGAAGCTGTGAAATGTTTTTGTTACTGTGTACGCTTAGTAAATTTGAAAGTGTAGAAGGGAAATTTATTGTCCTGACATGTTGAAAGGAAAAGAAAAAAGGGTTTACATTTCCTATTGGTGACTCTTCTGACAAGTGTGACAAAGTAAAGTAGTACTTCCCCACGTTGATCAATAACTATGGTTGGTTCGTAGTTATCTACCATGTTGGATACAGAGTTCAAATCCAATTATCTACCATGTTGGATACAGTTGTGTTATCTTAGAGAGTGCATGTTCCATATAATACATACCCGAGAAAATTTTGAAATCAATGTCTTAAACTGTAACCCTCTCAAGATTGTTGTTAATGTATACGCTGGAAGTGGTAATTTGATTTAGAATTAAAGAGTATCATTCCCTTTTTTTTTCTGACCAGGATAATTTGGAACTTAAAAGATAAGTTTTTAACATAAAAACATAGCTAGTGCGTGTGGCTCAATTATTTCGTTGTGAGTTTCTTTTTCTTTTTTTTTTTTTATCCAATCATAAATTTTGTTTCTTCAATTATACACAAAAGTTTTCATAAATTTGTTTGTCAAGAAGAAGTTCACGAGATTCCAACCACTTTTTCACACATGCTATATATTCTCCTTCGGTTCCAACCACTTTTTCACATGCAATATATTATCCCTCGGTCCTTCCAATGGTATTGCGAATAAACCAAATTGGTTAACTACTGCATGCATGCTAATACCACTTTCTCACATGCAATTAATTAGTATATTTCCCTTCCCTTGGTATAGAATATCAATGATCTGGTAGGTGTAATTCAAAACTGATTGGTTAAAACATATGCATGCAGATACCAATTTTTCATCATCACATATACCAATTGAAATATATACAAACTATACCATTTGACACTGAGATGCCGTTCTCCCATTTGTCTAATTATTGATATACATTTATTAAAAACTATGGTTGGTTCAAAATAAATTAGAAAGGTATCCTCCATCCATTATTCCGCGTGTCACATCATTATTAGAGATATATATATATATATATATATAAGTATATAAAAAAGGACGATCGGTTTAAATATATAAGTATATTAAACCGTGAATGTGATTGGAATATGAATAGGTTTCGACCGGTTTAATAAAAACCTTTGGGGAAGATAAATAATCCGGTTGGAGAGAGGTTGTAAAAAAAAAAAAAAAAAAAAAATGTCTCGGTTGTTGCAAATTGGGTTGGCGAGATCAGTCAGAAACGCTCAATGTAGTGGTGGTGGGATTCGAGGCTTCTCGTCGGAGGGGATGGTTTCATCACCATATCTGTTGCTTCCGTACGAGGTCATGGGAGATTCTCCCGGCGGTGGCAAATTGGTGAATCTAAACTTTTATGATCCGACTAAAAAGAAGACAGTGAGGGTTCCTAACCAAACGATTCCAGAGAAGCTCAGCAAGTCCAGCTTCATCGGGTCGTCAAGGGGATGGGTTGGTCAACTAAACACCAAGGATCTAACCGTACACCTGACCAACATGTTCAATCCAATGGCCACTATTTCATCCCACAAGGTCATCTCGCTTCCTCCGCTTGAACCCATGCGCTCCTCGCTTGAATCCAACTCCTCCTCCACCAGACCTCTGTACAAGATGATTAAGGGCATGTCTCTCTCCTCTCCCCCGACCAAGAAGTTCCTTCATCGTGTACGGTGGCCCTCAAGTGGGAAGGTTCCATCTCTTTCTGTCAGTTAGGAGGATAAGGAGTCTCATCGTGGACTCACCACTTGGATCTCCCCTGCAGACTCAAAGATTCGGGTGTTCTCTACTCGGACAAAGATTCCGTCTTCTACATTACGCCCAACACTGAGCTATTCTCCAACACTGACCCCATCCCATCATTCAACACGAATTGCAAAACACCCTTGACTCATTACCACCAACTTGGACCTCTCACCATGCCCAAGAACATCTCGGACACCGAGTACCAGTTGTTACAGTGGTGCATCCGCATCAACCACTTGGTTCAGTCACCCTTGGGAGATTCCTTCGTCGTTCGCTGCTTTATCCAGGTCTCGTGTGACGGGAAACCCATCACATTCTGGGAGCTGGCCAAGGACCAAGGGTACAAGAAGAGGGAAGGTAGTGTCGTGGCCAAAATTAAGAGATTCACAGTGCATAAAAGAGACGAAGCCAAAGGCTGTGAGCCCGGTACTGAAGACATTGGAGATCTTTGTATCTTCTTTGGTATGAACGAGCTCTTCTGCCTCAAAGCAAGCACCTACCCGGAACTTGTCCCTAATTCAATCTACTTTATCGACGCCGGTAGCGTCTACATATTCCATCTCGCCACCCAAACCTACACTCAACTCACCAACCCCAACCACCTCACTGTTCCTTACTGGCTTCCTCCAACAGTTTGATGATTTTCTCGTACTTGTTTCTTTCTAATAAGTCTTAATTATCTAGTTTTTACTTTTCTTTTTGTTGGCTTTCGTGCTCGATTAGTCAGTCTCTTAATTAATTAATGAATAAAAGTGTCTTTTCTTGGAACTTCATGAGAGAAGCCAAAGATATAACCATCCTCAATGGTAGGATGTTAGAGCAAGTGCATCGACGACTCTTTCAGTCGTCCTTCACATTTATTCGGTTGAATTTAAATGTAAAATGCTTAATAAACCAAGGAACGTCCGTCCAAACGGGACGATTATTGCCCGTCCTTCTTAACACGTGGCGCATGATCATTGGTCGACCGATTAATGAATGTTGAAACATTTCAGGGTTCTCTTCCTCTTCTCCATTCTCTTCTTCTTCGTGTTCTCGAGTTTGTTTCTGGCGATAGAAGGCGATCTGGTAGGCGATTCGTATCGATAGCGATTAAATTTTTCTCTGTTTTATGTTATAATGTTTTTTTTTATGTTTTATCTTTTTCATGTTTTTGTAATTTTCTTATTTTTCTTTTTATGTTATTTGGTCTACTTTTGTGTGTTATAAATTAATCTAATATTTTATAAAGAGATGTAATGTATAAATTAATCTAATATGTTATAAATGTTTTTACTTATAAATTAAAATAAATTAAATAAAAATAAAAAAAATTGTTTAATTTTCTGTGGGACGAATAACGTAGGACACCAATGCTCGTACCAAAAATTTTACTATTTGTCCCTTACAAAAAAAAATATTAAAAAATTATTGGGACCAAGGATTGGGTATAACCAATGCCCTTGCTCTTAGGTGTATCTTAGATGAATTAGGGATTTAATTTAAATCAAAATGTTAATTAAAATCTAAGATATGGTATCTTATATAAGATACACAACAATGTTTAAGATACGGTGACGTGGCAGTTTTTGAGTGGATGTTGAAATAAATATTTGGGATAAGGAAAAAATTAGAAATATTATGCGAGCTTGTATAATATTTTTACAATATGATTGTAGAAAACGAACGAGATACGTATACACAGTTTGATATCAATGATTCGTACTGGCAGAATCTTACGGAAGTACACGAATGGATTTCACATATTCTACAAATATGCATTCAAATCTTATTGATATAATAGCCATTAGAACTCGAATTTGTGATCGAGCTATGCATGAATAATTGAAGAACGATTTGGTCGAGCACATATGGACAAAATATTCCACAAATTACGTTTAAATTAATTGTGTTTTATGTTATTTATGCAATAAAATATATTTCATATATGTTTTAAAATTTTTAGTTTGCAATAATTATTATGTTTTTAATAATTAAATTGTTAAAAAAAATATTAATATTTTTTATTCTAAGATGCACAACTTAAGAACCTACCAATAATCCTGCATAAAAACAAAAAACAAAAATACAAATCTTAAATTTTACACTTTTCAGTTTATTACTAAAGTAATCCTAAGATACAGATATAATATCCTACCATTGAGGATGCATTAAAATAGTTTAGAATTAAAATTGGAAAGTTTAGATATTTGAGCAACATTATTGTTAGGCTCTTAGATTAGCTATTAACAATAGTTTAGTATTAAAATTGGAAAGTTTAGATTTAAGAGATTGTATTTTTGTTTTTAATTTTTATGTGTCTTTAAAGGTAGGTTCTTAAGTTGTGGTTCTTAGAAAAAAAATATTAATTTAAAAATGAAATTAAATTAACAATTTTAATTTTAGAAAACTTAATAAATTATTGTCAATTAAAAAAACATATATGAGATACTATTTATAACATAAATAACATAAAACACAATAATTAAACAAAAAAATCTCCATTTATTTTTCTTCTTCCACCAATCCCGTGGCGACACGTGTCCGTCTCGTCTCTTAATTAAAAGACAGTTCTTAGCTTTTAAACCATAATTTATATTTAATTTAATACATAATTCCCCTAAGATTATCCTACCAATAATCATGGTCTAAGGGCAATCCAAAATTGGGTGTTCCAAATTTAAACACTGTAAAATTATTGTAGATCAATCGGTAAATCTTGAAATACATTTTTGTTGTCTCAAGAGATATCCGACAGGGACTTGGAGAATTGGTTAGATTCAGATCTTAATTACACATCCGCTCATGGGTCTGCAAATTTTTGACTTGCTAGTTCAATTAAAACTCTCAAGTCATTGTTTAAAAGAAAAATGTTTATCTGTTATTATTTTTTATTTTCATATTAAAATTATATAATGTCTTTAAAATAAACTCTTGCTGGTTATATCAATCATTATAATTCAAAAAATCCAACCGGAAAACGGCCAAATCCTCCATAAACTTAATTGATTTCTCGTATTTATACACATAACTTTTAACTGTGCTTATAACTACATGAACTAATTTATAATTTAAATTTACTACATGAACTAATTAATAATTTGAATTTACTACATTAACTATATATAATTAACTACATAAACTATATAGAATTTACTACATAAACTATATAAAATTTACTACATTAACTATATATAATTAACTACATAAACTATATAGAATTTACTACATAAACTATATAAAATTTACTACATAAACTATATACAATTGGAATTTATAATTCAAGTTCCAAAGCTCAAATTTGGAAGATTGCTCAACCCAAAAGGCCAAAATATATAATTCTCTTACTACAAGAGTTTTTTCTTATTTTACATATGTGTATAATCCAAGTTCATGTATGAAAAATGCTTGAAACCTTCTCCTTCATGTAGCTAAATGAACACAAACAGTTTAGCTAGGTAGTAGAACTATTAAAAACTGACAAGTGAAAGCCCAGTGAATGTAACATATTGTTGTATACATAACAATATAACAGTAAGAGGACATTACCTCATAAACTCCCTTAAACATTGTACAGTTGCATCTCACGGAAAAGTCATAAACATTTACAAAATAAAGTTTTCAGATGCTAAAACATAGGCAAGCAAGGACAGTTTAAAATTTACAGATTTGTTTTTTTTTTTTTTTTTTCACAGATTTTGTTAGTGTTTGTTTAATAATTATTAAGATTGCATAATATCATTTTTCACTAAATCAGTTTGATTATGTATATTGTGTTGTTAAAAAAATAGTGAATGAAGATTTTATCCGTATTGAAGTATAACATTAATGATATTTTAATGTTTTAGTAATATCAATTCAAACCCATTCCATTTTTAAAAAAAAGAAAAAAAATCTTACAATTTGTCATGTCTTATAAGTGCTGTCATATAATCCGTTGAAAGCATATTACAATATTTTATGTCTTATAACTTGTTCAGTCATATAATCGCCAAAAAATTAAACCATATTTAAAAAAATGGAAAGGTCAACACATTAGCTTAAACTTGATATAGAGTTAAAATATTTAATAACACTTAAAATATAAAATATTTAAAATAATAGAAAGGTTAATTTAAAATATTTAGAGGAGACATTTATCACACGATGTTTGAATGTCCCCCATCTAGACAGGCGTGGGCTTTAGCGAATATCCCAGTGGATTCGATTAATTTCCCGACAGATTCGGTATATGCTAATATGGATTACTTATTCGGGCTACCCGTAGGGAATGGTTTTATGGATATCTACCCTTGGCTACTGTGGTATATATGGAAGGCGAAAAATGACAAAGTGTTTAATAATGGGACACAGAGTCCGGTAGAGGTGGTAGGGATTGCGAAGGAGGAGGCAAAATCATGGCAAGAGGCCCAAGTCGAAGGGGTGGAGCTACAGCGGCGCCCGGCCTCGGACATTCCTCGGATACGGCCCCCGAGACAAAGATTATCTTCATATTTTGCAGGGTTTAGATGCTTCATTGATGGTTCTTGGAAGGAGACAGATAAGTTTTCAGGCTTAGGCTGGTTCTGCCAACACGCTGAGGATGGATCGACATCGATGGGAGCTAGGAATTCTAGACGGAGCCTTTCCCCTCTACATTCTGAAGTAGAAGCTTTGGTGTGGGCGATGCGCTGTATGATCGGGCATAATTACAGAGATGTTGCATTCTTTACAGACTGTTCGGACTTGGTGGAGATGGTGTCTTCCCCGTTTGAGTGGCCGGCGTTCTCTGTATATCTGGATGACATAGCTATTGACAGGGAGGAATTTTCTTCTTTTCCACGCCGCATTATGCTCTGTATGTGAACAACTGTCCTTCAAATTGGCTTTTATAAGTCAATTCTTTTGCTATTGTTGACAAAAAACAAAAAAAATGGAAAGGTTACCATCAGTCCATGGGCCCACATCTTTTAATGGGTCTACTGAGAAAACGTGAAGCCCATTAAAAGAGGTTGGCCCATGGGCTGGTGGTGAACATAGTGTATACTTGAGAGATGGCGGTCGGGGCGTTACTAGTGGTATCAGAGCCGAACCCAGACAAGTGTAGAGTGGTGGGCTCACACCATCAGGGCGTGGCGGTTTTGGTGCGCAACGTGGATGTTGCGGTATGTGGGGGAGAATTGTGAAAACCCCAGTTTGCGGAGAGGTTTAAATGATTTGATTTGGCCACCTATGTTACCAAAGTGCACTTATCTTTCGGTCAAGGGTCTTGAAAAAACTCCACATGTAAGCGTGCTTATGCTGGAGTAGTCAAAGGATTGGTGACTTTCCAGGAAGTGGTTGTCGTAACTGTGTACGTGAGGCCAAAACACAGAGAAAGATCATGTGGTGATTTGTAGGGTCGGTAAACAAGTCTGTAAGCCTCCCCGACTTAGCTAACCAGAAATCGGATATTGATGGGCTCATGGGCCTAGTGAGAGGACGTTAGGCCCATTAAAAGAGGTGGGCCCATAGGCTGGTGGTGAACATAGGACCCACTGGAGAGTTGGCCGTCAGAGCGTTACATAAACTTTTAAAAGTTTCAGATTATAATATTTTAAATTTTATATGTAGTTAACAACCTTTCCTTTTTTCAATTCGTCCCGTCATATAATTGCCAAAAAATGAAAAAATATGTTTAAAATTATGGCAAGTTGAATAATACTTTAGTTTAAACTTGGTGTATAATTAAAATATTAATAACGCTTGAAATAACCTTGACCCATATTTTTAATTTATTAATTAATAATTTGATACATATTATTTAACCATTCTAAGTTAAAAACTTATAGGCAACTAGAGGAAAAATAACATAAACCAACTCAAATAAATCAATAATCAATCAACAATCTAACAATCAACAATCCAACAAATACTAACATCTTTTAATTACAAAGTTGCAACATAAATAAACAAAGCATATAAATCATCCGATGACTCTAAATAATCTTTTTTGTCATCGCCACGATCCCACGATCACACTTTCTATTTACTTGCACCATGAGAAAGAAATGCGTGAATATAATCACAAATACTCAATAAGATGATTTTTTCATTTACGAGTTATACACACAAGTAAAGAGATAACAACCACATACATGACATAAACAAACCAAACAACAAGTCAAATATCTAATGACACTTCTAACACACCTACACATCATCATAAAACAAGTTACTCAATTGTTGATTTAATTCGGTTAGGTTAATTAGTAGTATGGTACTGCTAATTAATAAATTGAAAAAGGAAAAAAAAAGTTTGGTCGTTTTAGTAATTGGTTTAAAAGTGTTAATATAGATCAACACTGTTAACCACAAAATTAGAATAAAAAACTGCTCAATTATTTCGTTGTGGGTTTTTATTTCTTTACACAAAAGTTTTCATAAATTTGTTATCAAGAAGAAGTTCACGAGATTCCAACCACTTTTTCACCAGCAATATATTCTTTGTACCACTAGCTCATTTATCTTCATTCACTTTCTTTTTCAGTTCACCATTTTTACCAGCTGTTATTTATTATTCGCTCATTATTATTTTAAAAATTTATATCAATAAAAATTTTGGGTATAATTCTAATATTATACCAAATTGTAATGCATCTATATATATATATATATATCACCTTTAATAACCTTGGATTATTTATTTTTGTTTTGGCCACAAAAGTTTGATGTTAGAAATGTACTCGTTTGATCAGTTGACCAAAGCTGACATGTACCCCCTCCCATTTTTTGTTGTCTTCAATGCATCCATAAACTGCCTATTGGGGTTTCAATGAGTACTGGTTCAGTTAAGTTTTGATTTTCTTTTAGCAAAGAAGCAGCTAATATATATTGATTTCCCTTATATTAATTGTACCTTGATCTCTTAGACTCCATCAAAGATCAAACTATATATTGATCTCCATGTAAGTGTAACCCAGTTGGAATAGAATCTGCTAGGGCTACAAGGTCTCAGACTCATAGCATTCCGATTATATATATTGTACCAAAGTCGATAGTCGAGACATATGTAACGTCTAGAACATACCTGCTTTCTAGTTTCATTGAATTACTACAAAAATAATAACAAAGATATATAAATACGTTGGGGGTTTTAAAAATAAGAAATGGTATAATAGTTACTGTAAATGATTAGAAAGAGCTGTATCTAAGAAATACGTTAAGAAGTATATATATCATGATGAAAGCTCAATTTTTTTAGTAGTTATTATTATTCTGCATATATATGATATTGTACAATTAATGTAGTTATAACTTATCACGTATAGTACTGTATAGTTTTTATACCCACTCTAAATTAAGTATTTTAAAACAAAATCAATTTTTCTTATAAAAAAAAAGAAAAAAGAGATCTTTGTACCCGGTACCAAAATCTCACATGCACGAAAGCCATGTTATATATACGAAAATAACTTCAAATTTCAATTTCAAGAATTGTTGACCCATGGTGGTCCACTTGATTTTTTGGAATTGAAAAATAAAGAAAAACAAAATAAAGAAGAAAATGTGCATGGCACTATATATAGTATAGTTCCTCTATGCCATTATCTATATTTTTCATCACAATAGACACAACAACAAAAAACACAAATAGAAATAGAGAAACAATGAGTCTCCGACGCCTTTTTTCGAGTGGAAGTAAATCGTCATCTTCTCGTGCTCCGCCAGTTGCAGCAGCGGGAACAACCGAGCTGGAGGCTGCCCATGTTGACAGTCTTGATGCTTACGATCCCAAGGAGGATCATCCTCTTCATGCTTATTACAAAGGCTACAACTCTGCCAAAAAACACATCCTCGAGAGGACTGCCTTCCAAGGTGTCGCAACAGAAAGTGAGATTAAGGATTATGTTGCTAATCTCTTACCAACAATCCATATGCCTGACACTTCCGACGAGAAGAAGAAAGAATTGACGGAGAATGGGGTTCGTATGGCACTCAAACACTTCGCGTTCCTTCCTCCGGAAAATTAGTATGTTTGTCATCTTTTTTTTTTCTAGAGTTGGGTCATCTTAATTAAATAAATTGTGTTGTAAGGTGAGTTATGAATAGTTCCTTAATAAGTATATTTGGTTTGAATAGGGAGCTTGTTCCCTTTATCAACCTATATACATGTTTATTTCCCCCTCTCTTGCTTGTAGCTTTGTAATCCCACTTTTGTTATATTAATGAAAAGAGTCGAAGAGTGTGGTTCTCTTCAAATCAGTGGTTCTATAAGATAGGATTTAAATTTATAATATTACCACCCATTTTGCAGTTGTTAGGAACGTAAAGTTCAACTAGCTTGTGAGAAATTAACATTTAAAATTTTTAGCTTGGTTCACAAGTCATTTTCATTCTTCAGTGATTAGGGTTTTGCCACTTTTAACAAGCAGACCATATATGCGTATTATAACAATGTAATAATAATTGAAAATATGGAGTTGGGGATCGACATTTGTACCACTAGCTCATTTAACTCCGTTCACTCTTTTTTTTTCACCTCGAATAATTAAATATACGTGCATGGTGAGTTAAATCTTTGATATACAAAATGTACGTATCTCAATTTCAATGAGGAGAATTTTGTATGGGCAAAAACTATTCGATGAGGAGAATTTTGTATGGGCAATAACTATTCGATGAGGAGAATTTTGTATGGGCAAAAACTATCTTTAGAAAACCAAGATAATGTGTTCATTAAAACTATTTGGACTTGTAATCTCATTATGTATAGTGAGTTTTTATGGATTATTCGTTATTCAAACATTTTTATGGTCTCATTATTTTCAGAAGAATTTATTAATTTGGTTGGGTTTATTTTTTATTTTTTGGACTCAAGGAGAGTGTTGCTCCAATTTATTTGGTTATGGGATATTAGACAATGATTTCTATTCGTTGAACTAATTGGCTGAGTAGTCGTCTTAGGAATCACGTCTCATGCATGTCATGTGCATGTTAATGAAAAGGTTACACGTAACACATATATGTGCTAAAGAGATCATATGTATATATTGATTTTAAAATCCTGCTTATAAGAAGATTCGTGAGAGGATATTGATTAAAAGAAACTTATTTTATGATTTTGGCTTAAACATGTGTGTGTATGTATTACGAGGGATATTATATATATATATATATATATATATATATATATATTGTATAATTAGCCTAGACTTTATGTATAGTTTGGTAATTACATTTAAGTACTTAGGTTATATTATGTTTATGTATAAAAGGCATTGGCCTCCGACGATCGTGAATGAGAAAACCTTTATACTCTTCTGGGTTTGACACGGTTGTGTTATATATTTTCAAAGGCAATTAGTGTTATGTTATGACTTAAGAAGATTGAGACGACTCTTATATAATCCATAGTATGTGTAGTGCATGATGAGGTATGGGTCCTATATAGAGTAGTGATGGAATCTATGGAGTTCCCAAGTTCACTTTTGAATCATGAATATATAGGTATGGCCAAGTATTCAATATATCAAGGAAAGCTGACGTAGGTACGAAAATCACGAAATCAATATACTGAATCAAGTTCCGAAACCCTTCTATATATTGGAAAATTATACAATTTATGTTATAAAGAAAGAATCGTGACAGGTTGGCCTGCCCTTAACAATGCCCTTGTTGCAGATATTTTCACGACGGTGGTTCAATCCTATACACACGAAAAGAAAACAAATGTTATAGAGATAAAGATGATAGAGAACGCACGCTCTTCTATATGAATCCGTGAAATGTAGTTCATGATGCATATGGGTAGTGGAGTACGGCTCGAATCTTGAGAGTTCCCAGGTTCACACTTAAAAGCATGGATTACTCAACGTGCTCGAATCTTCCGATCCCAACCATTCTCTTCTCTACATATATAATCGAACATCGTCGTCTCTTAAAAAAAAAACCTAATTAGGGTGAATTATAATCATTAATATATATCCACAATGTACGTACGTAACCCAGTTTCCATGTTGGCTTATTTGTTTTTCTTAATGAGCAAACCTATCGATCTTAAGTGAACATTATAGTGAGCAAAGCTATCGATCTTGTATGATATATATATATATATATATATATATATATATATATATTAAAACTACGAAGAATTTTACCAAACCGTAGATATAATAGAAAAGACTTCTTCTTAGACAAGAATCGAAAAGTCAGAAGAGCATCTTCTATTCTTCTAAAACTACAAAAAAAGATTAGTCAATTTACAAATAAACGCATGGAAACTGGAAACTCAAGAAGATAGTCAGTTCATGTAATTAATTTTTACAAGATTAGTTGACGTTGATAGAGTCCATGAAACATCTCAAAACTGGTAAGAGTATTATCTAATATTAACCTTCGAGTTGCAAATGTTGATCGGGTCTACAAGATTAATATATCTTGTGAGAATTTTTTAAAACTTCAAACATGATTGGTGCTTTATTCAAAAAAAAATGATTGGTGCTTATGTGCACCACCATCCATTTCAATTGATTCAATGGTTTGTCAATACGAAGATCTACGTTCACTCTGCATGGTGACTTAATCTTTGATATCCACAGTGTATCACTACAAGAAAACATGCCAATTTCCGACGACGATATTAGTCGGAATTTTGTCGGAAATGACATATTCCGACGAATTTTCGACAAAATCAAATTCGTCGGAAATTTGTCGGAAATATTTGTCGGAATTTTGTAGGAAAATTTCCTACCAATTTCCGACGAAAATTCTCGGTGGTCGGAAATTCGTCGGAAATTTCTGACCATTTTTATAAATAAATTAAATTAATTTTTAAAACTATTTCCGATGAATTTCCGACGACTATTTTTATTATTTAAAATATATATATATCAAGAGTATTAAAATGAAATTAAAATCAAAAATAAAAATGAAATGAAAATTAAAGTTAAAATTAATACTTAAAATAATAATTATTCATTGTATTAAAAACATACATATATAAAATTTTAAAAATGAATTACTAAATACAAATATGAAAATTATGAATTAAAAATATAAGGGAAAATGTAAACTTTTAAAAATGGATAATGATTCTAAAAATAGAGAGAAGAAGATGAGGAGAAGAAGATGAAATGAGAAATTGATTTTGTTGTATTTTGAATTGTGAAATGGGTGAATACTCTTTGGTATATATAGCAAATATTTCCGACGAATGTATCGGTCGGAAATTCGTCGGAAACTACAAAAGCGGTAAACTAAATTATTTTGAATTCGTAAATGCGGAAACATACAAAAAAATATTCCGACAAATTTCCGACGACCATATAATTTCCGACGAATTTCCGACGACCGTAGAATTTCCGACGAATTTCCGACGACCGTAGAATTTCCGACGAATTTCCGACGACCGTAGCATTTCCGACAAATTTCCGACGACCGTAGATATTTCCGACGAATTTCCGACGATCGTAGATATTTCCGACAAATTTCCGACGACATTTTTTAAGTTTTAAAAATATATAATTAAAAATAAAAAATACAAAAACAAGAATAATATATGTTTCGATGAAGTTACGACGAAATTCCGACGATCACAAAATTTTCGACCAACTAATTTGACATATTTTCGACCACTTTTGTTTGGTCGGAAAATTTTGCTAATTTCCGACTAATTTTCGACGAATTTTAATTCCTCGAAAATTAGTGGCAAAATGGTTGGAAATTCGTCGGAAAATTTTGGACTATTATTTTGGTCGGAAATAGATATGTTTTCTTGTAGTGTATGTATCTCCATTTCAATGAGGAGAATTTCGTATGGGCAAAATCTATCTTTAGAAAACCTATCTATAGTATACCGCAAAAACTCTTACATTATAAATACTTATAATTACGTCTTACAAATCACACTAATAGATACTATAAAACACCAAATTTTATAATTTAACAACAGCAAAACATATTATTGGAGAGGGATGTATTATGTAATTAAGATATACTTGCTGATAGTTTGGTCAAGTATATTTGTACGTATCTAGGTTATTTTGTAATCGTGTATATAAGGCTAAGCCTACACAACTTAATAAAACGAGAAAACCTTTTATACGGAACAAGGTTTTGACATGGTATCAAAGCCCTAACCTAATTTCTTTAGGTCATACGATCTTCTATTTCTTTAGGAACAGAAGATCCCTCTCCTCTATTTTTTTATTTTCTCTCTTTCACTTGACCTTAGTAATTTAGTATCATTGATCTATTCTTATCGAGATACTCTCTTAGTCATGTCGGGTGAAGAAGAAGATGGTTCCTCCGTCACTAAACAACGACCTCTACGGGCTTAGTCTACACGCCAACGGATTGATCTGTATGATCTCTCTTCTGGAGATAATCCAGGCTCAGTCATCTCCCAACCTCAGTTGCGAGGTCCTAACTATGACGAGTGGGCACTAAACATACGACTTGCGTTACGAGCAAGAAAGAAGTTTGGTTTTGCGGATGGTACGATCCCTAAACCAGCTGATGATTCAGATGATATTGAAGATTGGTGGGCGAATAACGCCATGGTTGTCTCTTGGATTAAACTCATGGTGGCGCCAGATCTTAGCAGCTCTCTCTCACATCATGAAGTTGCTTACGATCTATGGACGCATATCCAAAAGCGTTTCTCCGTGAAGAATGGTCAAAGAGTTCAACGGTTAAAAACAGAGCTTGCAAATTATCTACAAAGGGGTTCGGCTGTAGAAGCTTATTATGGGAAGCTTACAAAACTTTGGACGAGCCTTGCTGATTTCCAACGTGCCAAAACAGCTGAAGAAATTGCCAAAGAACGTGCCAAGACAAGCTACATCAGTTTCTAATGGGTTTGGATGAGAGTGTTTTTGGTGTCGTAAAATCATCTCTTCTCTCTCGTGATCCTCTCCCATCTCTTGATGAAGCGTATCAAGCGAGATTTCTCAACGGAAAATATACGCCTTGGGAGGTTGCGGGGCTGATAAATCCGCGAATTGGGGTGAGGTTTTCGAAATAAAGACTCAAACTTGGGAACCTTTACCTGACCCTGTCGCTAAGCTCCGCTTTCCTTCTATTAGAAGAATAGACGCTTTCCAAGGAAAGCTTTATGTTAGAAGCAACGCAAAGAAAGACTTTGTTTACGATCCAAAAGAAGGTAAATAGCAGGCTACAAAAAAATCATCCGTGAAACGTATGATAAATAATATAAGGTGTTATTGTGATAAACAGAGCTGTCGGTGGTATGACTCTAAACGTAAGGAATGGAGAGTAGTTAGAGGTTTAGATAAGTTGAACAAGAAGCTACCTTATGGTATGATTGAAATAGCTAACTAAGGTGGGAAACTTTTACTCTTATGGGAACAGCTCGTGCATAATGCTCCTTGCCAAGACAAAGAGATTTGGTGTGCAATGATTGCACTTGAAAGACGTGATGATATTGATGAAGTTTGGGGAAACGTTGAATGGGCTAATATTGTGCTAAGGGTTCCGATCGCGAGTTCATACAATTTTTTGTATACTCTAATAGATGGGATTTAATCATAAATAATCATGTTATTTATTTATTCTTTAGTGTTTTGTTGCTTCTGTACTCCATATTAAATTGTTGGCAACTTCACATCTTCAACTTCAAGATAACATGTTCTAGATGATCAAAACGTAGTCTAGTGGTATAAAGCTTGTTTATAGATGCATTTGGAGTGATTTGTATAGAGGAATTGAATCAGTAAGTCAGATGGCTCATAGTATCAAACTAGGCACAAAGGTATAGAGTTTGTTGTCGACAAAAAAAAAAAAAAAAAAGGTATAGGTTTGTTGATCTAATTGATGCAAGCCTCATAGGCAAGGTATTTATACAAGTGTACTTAAAAGATAAAGGATAGAGCTATTAAGATATACACAAACACATATTTACAAGTTATCGTTTCGAGATAGTCATTATCCTATTACCCCCTAAAGTTGGAGCAATACAAGTTTTGAATATCCAACTTCGAAAAGAAAGTGACCAAAGATCCTAAAGCCTTGGTTAGTATGTCGGTCAGGCAGAAGAAACATGAGCCGTCACAATCGTTCCGGCCATAATGTCTTCCCCTTACTTTGATTTGTAGCATATTACTAAAAAAAAAAAACATATAAGATATGATCAGTATCCATGTTCAAAAGTATTTTTCCAAATTTACTCTTCATAATATCTACTTGAGAATCCCAATTTTTTTTTTTCTGGATACATCACATTTTTACACCACCGCGACCATTGTTTATGGATCTATATTTTTCTAAAGAACAAAACAAAATAATTATAATATAAATCCAAAAGGATTCTTTATATTTCACCAGATTTATCCTAACCAAAAACCGATTCATATATCCAAAAACCCAAAATAAAATAATATATACACTAATACACATTAGGGTTTAATAAAGGAGCCACGCATCATTAATTTACACAGTTTTCTTCCACATTATTTATCAGAAAACAAAAATATATCGAAGAAGCCATGACTACTGATTTTACAATCGTCCATGAATCTCCTAGCCTCCTCCGTGTATGGTGGTAAGTAGATTACATATATCAATATATGATTTACCTTTTTATCTCTTTTGTGTCCATTTATGTAACAAAAGAAGATTGATTATGTAAAGTTCTTATATTATATGTTAATGGTTTATTGTAGGATGAACAAGAACCTACGATACGATGTTGCCATGAGCAGTATCATTATCATTCTTAACATTGCAGCGATCGTGTATATGATAACCCACAAGATTCCCTTAAGCAGAGCTACACTAGTTTTTCCAATTTTGATAGTTTCCATTGTCTACTACGTTATTTTTGGTATACTTAGTTGCATCTACTGGTTGAAGGCAATCGAGAATAATATCTTAGCATCAAAAGCTTCAATCTTCGGACGCATCTGTCACCTGTTTGGGTTTTGTGTTTTCCTCGAGCTCCTCAATTTGATTTCTCCTCCCTTGGCTCTACACTTCGGTTTACCATGTTTGCTATATTCCGTAGCCGTCATTATTGCACCAGGTTGAAGAACTACGAGATTGGTGGAAGCATGTGAATCAACCACAATCGTCAGTTGTTAATGTTTAAGGATTTCCATTTTTAAGATGTGAAATTTTAGGACTCTTTTATTATTTTTTGCTCCATTTTTCCTTTGAAATTGGAATATCAACCTTTTTTTTTTTTTGATAACTCGGGTAATCTGGTTCAATGGACACCGTGAGTTTCGAGCCAGATCACGGCCGGGAACTTTTCTCCCTTGCTGGTTATTGGGTCAACGGGCCATGAGATCCAATTAATCCCGGGGCCAGGAGGAGCCATGTGAAAACCCTTGACACCCACACATTTGTGGAGTAGTTTCTAGTGGGGATCGAACCCGGGGTAGCTCGTTACAATCTCCCCTTCGTGATTCTGCCAAATAGACCGTGTGGGCTATAAACATTTATTTTGATAATCCTTAATTCAATCACATTTTCTCAAACATGGAATATATTTGATCATGATGATATAAAAACCAAACAACATATATAATTAAGGTTCAGGTCTTTGTTTACGGGAACATGGAGTTTAGGTCTTTTTGGCAATGTCATCAATATCAGAGGCGGTGCAATTTCTTTATCAGACGAGAAACTTGGGAGTCTTGTATCCTAATTTGCAACAAAGAGAGAGTACAGGAACAAGTACTATAGCTTCACATAACCAAATTACCCCAAAATACATGTTTTAGGTTTCTATAGCGCGACAATGATATTTTAAACTTTTAGAATTCAAAGAATGTTGAATGTTGTTTCCATTCTTTGAAATGAAATGAGTAGAGCTCATGATCACCAGTTCCATCCCAGGTTAGAGAATAAGGATTATGAAGATCTAGTCCCGTTTCCAACAACGAGAGTATAATAGCAACAACAACGAAGGGTATCAAAGCAAGATCAAGAAAAGTACCTGAGATCCATATAAATGCATGTGTAGTGAAACAGTTGTCGAGGAGCTGTGTAACCAGGTTTATATTGCTGCTATTTGAACAAGGTCTAGTTAGATAATTTCATCAATACTGTCACAGAGAAAGAATCAAGAGACTATATGATTAGGTTGCTCTATAGAATCGATACATGATAGACAAATTTCGCATACAATATCACCTTTCTCTTTAACTGCTACTTCAACAAAGTACAACATACCTAAGTACTTCTATATAGATTATAAAACTATATAAAGTAGGCTTTTCTCTCTTCACCTTAAGCCACCTCATTTTATTATTTAATTTTAAGAATGAACTAGATTCGGACCCGCACGTACGTGCGGGATTGATTTTCAAAATAAAATTTGTTATTAAATTTTGAAATATATTGCGTACGTATAGGGTATGTTTGAAAACGTAACTTTTAGAAATGATACTAACATTTATAATCTAAACCCGTACCAGTTCAATATTTAATTTGTTTTTAAATCACTTTAAACAAAAAAAGAACGATACAATTTTGTTTTAGACAGATGTACACTAAAACAAATAGTAAAAAAATGTCGTTTGTATATTTCGCGACAGAAACCATGACTTGTGCGTCCTAATATGTCATGTACTCATGTTTTTCCATCTTTTTTTTTTGTTTTTGTCATCACGTTTTTCCATCATAAGTATTTTAATAATAATTTACTCATTTAAGATGGTATATTTTTTTCAAACATATAAGAAAATAAGTTAACGATTTAAACTTACACGTAAATGTGGGGTTTTATTTCTAGATTTATTTATTATAACATAAAATAAAATTGGTTTGCTTTCATGAAATTTGTGAATGTCAGATCGACATGATAGCCAATCCAAATTAAGTGTGAACTGTGAGCTACACCTATGCATGCTCCACACTAAAAATATTTTGAACTCAATATTTTTAAATGTGTTTAAATGTGTTTGACTACAGGATTGACATCACATTTTATTTCATTTTGTTTATTTTATCTTGTTTGGCAACACTTCCAAAAAGTGCTCCCCTTTTAATAGTATAGATTATACCATTTTATCATTTAATTTTAAGATTTAGACATATGTAAATAAGTTTTTCCAAAAGGAATATGAAATGTCTTCTCTAATATTTTATATTATAAAACTAAAAAGATGATTGATTAAAAAATAAAAAACTGACTAATTATGGATATACTAACTAATATATAAATAATAGATTATAGTTTTAAGTGAATGTTTTATAATGAATATATATATATATATATATATATATATATCAATTAAAAATAATATGACACAAAATTTGATTATATTTACACAATGTAAGCCTAAATTATAATGGGATTTAACGGGAATAAAAAAAAAATTTGAAAATATAAATCTATCTAATTTATATCTCACAAAAGTTTCCACCATAAATGAGATAGGTTGGGACGAAACAAGAATTTTCATTTTATAAACACGTATAAAAAGGTAACAATACAAAATAATATTTCGTTAAAGGTTTCTAATATGAATTTAACTATTTTTTCCAATACAACAGATATGCTAAACTAATAAACAAAATAAAAAATTAACAATATTTCATAAAAATTGAAAATTAAAAACAAACATAATTAAATGAAATGAACTAAGTTTAAAGTAAATTATACTAATATGTTTAATTTTAAAAATTTTCCATATGAAAATATGAAAAATATATAAACCAGAAAATCAAAAATGAATATATAATAATATAAAAAATATCAAAACGAGATATAAATTACGTCAAATCCAAAAAAGAAAAACATAAAACAAAAAATTAAATTATGACAATATATAAATTACTTCACCGTACTTCCGTTTACACCCACACATCGACCTATACTATACACATTTAATTTCTCAACTACTATGCTATAGTGAAAAAAATAAGTAAAAAATAAAATACAAACCAATTACTCATAAACAACATAATAAAACTCACGTGCGTAGCGCGGGCAACCGACTAGAACCCTAAACTAAGCCGACTTCTTCTTGTTTTGGCATCCAATGACTTTCTTCTTCTCATTCTTCTCATCATCGACCATTTTCTTCTTCTCCTCTTCATCAACTATCTTCTTCTTCTCCTCATCTGCCTCAGCGATAAGATCATAGAACTTTTTCAATATTTTTGGTTTTTCAGTCTCTTTTCAGTGGTGAAGGATAGTCCCTTAGCCTTCACACTCACCATTAGTTTGACGTAGCTTCCACTTGAAAGATGGAATAGGAAATATCTTTCTTCGTCTTCTGAACCTTCGACCTTTTGCTTATCAGTTTCGTAGTTGCTTATCTCGATGGTGCTGTTCACGCCATGGAACACCAAAACATTCCATACTTTAATGGTTTGGTAGTGGCTCCTTCTTTCATCCTCTTTTGGGATCTTTGGCAAGATGTTTTGTATTATTGAATCAGATCTTTCAATCAACTCTTTTTCATCCTTAGCCACCTTCAAAGCCATCCTAGCCTTCTCCTTAGCCACCTTCAAACCCTCCCCATCAACCTTCTCCTTACCCTCCCCATCAACCTTCTCCTTACCCTTCTTAATCTCTTGCTCAACATGCTTGTCAGGCTTAGCAGGCTTCTTCTCAGGCTCAGCAGGCTTCTAACACTTGCTGGCTCTTTTAAAAATTTGTTTCTTCCTTTGTTTTTTCACCACATCGAAACATCATCTAACTATTAACTAACATTTACATTATACTTATTTCAAAATTTGCAAATAACAAGTAATAAATAATTTAATTATATCAATAGTTTCCACAACAGCGATTTAGAAGTGAAACATTACATAACCTAAAACTATGTACATGAGCCACATATTATTAATTTATGTGATATCAAAAAATTAAAATAATGTAATACTAATATTAACCAAACAAAAATTTAAGAAAACTATAACAAAAAGTGGAGCATTTATAAGAGTATCTGTCACTTGCAAAAGCAACCGTAAATTTTATTTTACAAGAATATTAATATTTTAAAATTTTGATAAAATTTACTGTTTGGTAGTTACTCAATATTTTTTTTAAAGATTATAATCTTTATGTAGTCTTTTATTAATATTAGTATTTGAAATGTTTATTTTTGTTTGTTTAACTTTAAATTAGGCTCAATAGTAGGAGAGACCACCTTACATTTCAGAAGCCTTCAATTCTTGTAACCCTCACAAACTGTTATCAAATTTAATAGCTCACCATAAGTATGCATTTAATCAGGTTATCTTGTATTAAAGCAACATTATAAACTGATATAAATATAATTCTTTACTTCTCTATTGGCTCTCATATAATAGATATAGTAGAGTGTGAATTAATTTTCAAGACATATCATAACTATTTTCTCCTTAATAATAGTCATTTAAAAATATGTTGTTTTGTTGGGTGTAGGTGAACAAAATCAAAGATTTACAAAACGACATTGTTTTACTCACCCGTGACGCCTTGTCATTGCCACCTTGTCATTTGACTCATCACCGTTAAATGGTCGTTGTTTGGAGAGATGTTGAAATTGGCTAATTTCATATAATTGAGGTCGACAATTTGATTTTTTGTGAGTTTAGGTTGGTATTTGCATGGTGTCAAAGTTTGTGTATTAAAAAACTGTCACGATAAATGAATGAATGAATTTTCAAAGAGTTTAATTTATTCATGTGTATTATTATCTTCTCAAGTTTTAGTAATTTATTTTAAACACGTTAGACTACAATTCTTTCGTCATTATCTACTATGCACTCATTGCCTTTAAACATTACTTTATTTTTCACTTTCTATTGGCTCACATATAACATATATTAGACTATATTGATTTTCAAAACATATTATAACTATTTTGTCTTCAATTACTATCTTTCAATACTCAAATTTGGATTTAAAACATTTGATTCAATTTATGAAATATCAAATTTTTTTCTCATCATGTTATAAACTAATATTTCACTTTTAATTTTATTTTTCATGTTTAAAATTTTATATATACAATTACAGAAATTTTGTTTTATTCTACCATGAATTTAAAATTTACTTTCATTCAAAAATCCAGTAACACATTTAAAATTTTAAACTATAATTAGTTTAAAATTAAAGTTGAATTATATTATTACCACTAATAAAAATGATAATATTTTTTTTCTTACTTTAACATTTCATTTTTTTTAATAATTTATTTTTAATTTATATAAACTTTCTATTAATTATAAGTAACATAAATATGCATTAAATACATATTTTAAATTTATTTTAGTGGAAAAATAAAAATGTTTCTGAGATTGATGCTTAGGTGGCATCATGAGAAGAGAGAAAACAATATCAATGTAAAAGAAACTCATATATCAATGTAACATTTTGCTCGGGGAAAAAACAATTTATGTGTATATTAAAATTAAAAGAAACTCAATTTACAAATATAATACAAAATCATAAAAAATATATATACTAAAATAAATAAATAAGAAAAATAGTCCTGTATCACAAGGTAAATCCTAAATGTTATCATATATTACACAATCTTAAAAATACACGTACATATAAAAATAAATAACAACCGCATAGATAGATTAAAATTTAGAAACTAGAACAACGTATATATATCACTACAACAAAAACCTCCATTTCTTACGGGCAGTTGCGTGAAAAAATGGTAGGAAACAGCCGTTTCTTTCATTATTCCTACGAGAAAAATAGTAGAAAATCGTCCGTATGAATTCGTAGGTGGTGAGATATTGATAAGAATTCCTACCAAAAACGCGCGGAAGGAAAATTTGTAGGTATCGAAGGAAAGAGGAAGGGTATTTTTGACCGTTTTCCTTCCAAAACGCGTAGAAAACGTTTTCCTTCTAATTTCCTACCAAAATATTTCTCTTTCTTTTCCTACGAAACGTTTCCCTCCAGTTTCCTACTAATATTCCTTCCAGCATTCCTTCAAATAGTTTTTGGTAGGAAATACTAAATATTCAATTCAAACGATTATGCACTCGTAACTCATAAGAGAGATGTATGAAAGAGAGAGGTGAACTTGAGAGATTGTGTGATTATCATAACAAACCTTCGAGTCTTTATATAGGTACAAAAATATCTGTTTCTAACACATTTTCTATAAAAATTTTATACTGTTTCACCAACCGCACTTATTTCTCAACTTGCACTGCATTATTAATTTACGCACTAATTTCTCAACTTGCATTGCATTATTAACTTACCCATCCCACTAGATTATCAACTTGCTAGCACCAAAAAGTAACCTTCAAATTTCCTACAAATATTTTCTTTCCAATTTCCCTATAAGTTCCTATAAATAACTTCCTTTAGATTTTCTACCTATTTATTTCCCTCCATATATCTACCGATTTCCTACGACATTTCCTTCCAGCTCATTGTCGAAGGCATTTCGTAGGAAAAATTCCTTCCAGTTTCCCTCTGCGCCTTTTCCTTCCACTTTCCTTCTCATTTCATTCGCCATTCCTACAAAACTATTATTTAAAAGAATTTGGTAGGAAAAAATCCTACCAATTTTTGACAAATTTTTTCGTAGTTGAATTCTCTTCTTTTTTCCTACAACTTTCCATTTTCATCATTGAAAATTCTGCCTACCAATATTTTTGTAGGAAATCGACGCGTTTTCTTGTAGTGTATATAACAACGTAACATTTCTATTAACTACAAAGAAACACATTCAATTCAATATACTAATTCATTAAACCGATTTATAAAAGTAGAAAATAATAATAATGCACCCGTGGACCCGTGGTGTACCACGGGTAAATTCTAGTAAAATAATATAGCCTTTAAAGACATGTACAATGGTGATATTTAGGGTGTCTTAAGGTGGATCCTAAAAAGTAAAAAAATTGAATTAATTGATTTTGAGATCCAATTTTAGACACTTATTTGTCTAATGTGCTTTATTTAAGACACTTTTGTTGAGTTTAGACACCTATTTTAGTCAGCCATTTGTTTAAAAAATTAAATTATTTTTTTTAGACATCCATTCAAAGTATTACCATTGAACATGGTCTAACTTTTTCCAATATAATAATTGCACAGTAAAAAAAGCACAAGGTGAATCCAATGCACATAGTAATTGAGATTCTCCTAAAAACTCATTATACCAAAACCGTCATTCTCAGGCTAACCAGGTTTGACCACAATCAATTGATTAAAAGTTTTATTTATTTTATATAAATTTTGCAGTTTTATAAATAGATATTTTTTAAAAATAACCATATTATGTTAAATAAAATATGTAGTCTAACAATAATAATAAATTGTTTAAATTTTTAAAATTCAAATAAAACAAAAAGAACACTAATAATACATCAAGAGTTTATGGTAACCAATTTTAATGCTATGTATTATCGTTTAAGAAAGAATAAAAATGCTATGACTTCTAAAATCTGGTCGGTTCAATTGGTTTCATATGGTCGCGGGTTAACGACAGTTTTGATGGTTGTTTTCAGTCATAAGATTACCAGTTATTTACACTAAACCTAAACCGGAAAAGTATCCAGTTTTCTGGTCGCATATTATCCAGTTAAACCTGCTAGTCCAGTTCGCAAGTGAAAACATCTGATTTACCAAACACTTACAACATAAAAAAATAAACACAATCTCAAATAACATTTTTAAAATAGATAAAATTATAATATATATATATATATATAGATTAACTTTTTTTTAAAATGGCATCCGTGCAGTAGCACGGGTTATCCTATAGTATTCAATTAAATAATAATAAAATAAATTCGTACAAATTTATATCAAATGAAGAGTTCAACCCACGGTTTACCGTCGGTTAGTACATAGTATAATTATATATGAACACTCATATACTTTTTGAGACACATGTACTTATAATTAGGTTAACTACGTTAGGCATGATAAAGAGATTTAGACTGTGAACTGTTATGTTGTACCCCGCAATTAATACACCAATTTTGGATCAAACCTATTTAGGATCTCTGAGTGGTCGTCGTTATATCAATCTCTCTGTTCATATTTTTTTTTAAGTGTCAAAGCCGATAGAAGGAAGGAACCTTATTGTGAACCATCGAACGATCTGTTTTAGGAGGCCTAAAAGGCCCATGTTAGGTCCACATAAAGAATGAAGTGTTGAGTTCTTCGTGAAGATTTTGTGGGGGGGGGGGGGGTTAGACTGGCATGTTCTATTGAAAAACAATAAAAATGTAAAACAATAGACACATGCATCCATAAGAAAACCATTGATCTAGTTCCCAAGTTCAATGAGAAGCTAAAACATTATGAATCATCACATCTCATTTCTCCAAAAAAAAAAAAAAACACACACCAATGAATCATAACAATATAACATTAAGAATTAAATAGAAGACAAACAAAGGGTAAACTCTAACGAGAGAAGACAGTTCAATGGCACTTTAACACTTGAAAAACAAAACTTTTACCTTTATAAAGAACCAAGACTATATTATTCCTTTATGTCTTAAGGTTTTTACAAATAAAATAAAAAAATACATAAATTTTATTTCATAAACATCTTTTCCTAGAATATATTTTAAAACATAACTTAAAAATAAAAATTCTGCAAAAGTAATATATTTTACCATCGTATACATAACATGATGTAGTATAATGTTATGCCATACATTTCGTTTAATGAAGAAGTTAGACTTTTTTTTTTCTTTCTATTTGGTTGATCTTGTAATATAATTAGTGAGGTGAGTATAATTGATTAGCATATTTTGCCGACGACGCAATGGAGAGGACCGGCGGAGGCAGTAAGAGAAGGGACGAGAGAGCCAGGAGCCACCGGAAACGCCTCTCCTGCTTTGTACGCCGGCTTGACTGCTGGTCCGCCGGACGGCACGAAGAAAGCTCCGTTCAAGAAAACGTCTTTAGAAGTACCCCATTTCCATTTTTTAATCTCAGCTGCACTACCAACTCTCTATGTCACCTACAATATTAGGATGTTAAATCTGGTTAACTTCGGTTAACAGAAATTGGAATTAATTTCTGGTTTAGTGTCGTAACCAAGCTGATATAAAGCTTGAGACTATTCTCATTGGGGGTATCTTAGGTAAGATACCCCCAATGAGGATGAGTATACGTTATTTTTCTGTTTAAGTTTTGTAACAAACAATTATTAGATCGTTAAGGTGTTCATCTCTCCTCCGTCATTTCTCTTCTACTCCGGTTAATCGGAATATTCAATATGGTATCAGAGCATACTCACTTAGCTCGTTTTCTACACAACGCTGTTGTATTCGGACAAGACACGTATGCATGGATTCTCACATGAATAATGTTTAACATGAAGATACCTCTTTAGCGTTTTTGTTGTCGGGAGCAACGAAATAGTTTCCTTCACTAAAGATAATTGGATCAGCACTTCCACCGATGGCATACATTTTCCATTTATCGTATCTATTGTTTGCTACATGTGCGTACCCTCTCCTCACCCTGCCACGCCATTCAAGATCACAAATGTATTATAATCTTTGGTTTAGTTATATAATTAAGCTAACATATATAATCATTACCTAGGCATTCTCTCAATGAGACCTGGTCCAAAATAGTTGAATGCAACTGTAACTTTCATGACCTTATCTCCCGTAAACTTGTCATCATGTCCGAGTAATATAACCTTCATAATAACATACCAAAGTTTTCTCATCAAATATATACTTTGACGTTACATTTTTGTAAAAATATACATAAACTTACTTTATCGTGATTCGTGAATTTGTTATTAGAAATAGTGACAGCCGTGGAAGAACTAATCACATCGATCAAACCATCTTGACTCCGAGAAAGGAAACAATGATCAATCCAAATATGTGAAGATTGAAAAACACGGATTGCGTCACCATCAGGTCCTTCCTTGGGACCTGGTTTACAATCATGGATACTTATCCCATGTATAATGACATGCTTCACAAGTCTCATCCTTACGCATGGCCCATTGGCAATTTCAACTTTTGCACCTCTTCCATCAATCGTCTTGTAGCTGTTCACCGAGAGCTCGACTTTCAAAACTATCACCATGCTACGTGCGAATGTGATCCATAGCGGTTTTGATTGGATCACTCCAAATCTTAGGGTTCCGGGTTTAGGTTTTACAGGGTCGTCTAATGGGCTTGTAACCACGTATATGGCACCGGCTTTGCCACCTAACGCAGCTTTCCCAAACCCTACCGCGCAATGTGCTAGTGCTTGACGGTTAGTCGACCATTTTGGGTTTTTTCGCCAGCAAGCATCAATTGGATTTAGTGTTGCCGTAGCGAGGTTATAGCCATCATCACTATGATTATGAGCTGATGACTCTACAAGAAGGGAAGCTAAAATTGCAAAAATAAGTGAAAGTGTTATCACAAGAGAATCCATCTTCTTGGAAATTTGATGCTTGAATTGAAGTATGTGTGTGCAAATATCTATACACGAGTCACGACATAGATGTGAGCTAGAGAATATATATACGTATAAGTTATCGATAAACTTATAAATATGAATATATTTAGCATCCACGCCTATTTTCCAACAAAATAATATCATGTACACCTACTTTGTGTTACACACATATCTTTACTATGTAAAATAACTATATCTCTTTCTCTTTTATTTTATATCTTTAATATTTCATCTTTTCTTTCTCTTTCCTTATAATCTATCTCTTTCTTTCACTATAACTCTTTCTTTTCCTTTTCGTATATCTATCTCCTTCCTTAATATTTTTGCTCACTCTATTAAACCAAAAATAACTATTTTGCAATTGTTTTAAAAAATTGTATTTTTTTTTTCAAATGAAATATCTGAATTAATAGTTACAAATATATATATATGGGTTTTTGTAAGAAAAATAACCAAATTTTGTAATTTTATGGGTTTTTTTGCTACTCCGTTTGTCCTCTGCATCAAGACAGATGCAAATGCTGCGGTGAAATCAGTAGTGAAGAAAGGTAATGCATTCATTGGTCTGTATTGTGTCTACTTTGTGTCTGTTTGTCCTTGAATTCTTTTTCTTGAATGAGTGAGTAAGAGTTGTGTCTACTTTGTGTCTGTTGGCAAGCTAATTTGTTTTATAGTTCTATTACTTTGAGTTTTATAGTTTTTGTTCTTAAATGAGCTGCTGCGTCTGTTGTATGGTTTATGTTCATGAATGAGTTTGTTTTGCTGTTCTTGGATGAGTGAATGAACTTTTGTTTCTGTTCTTGAATGAGTTTGTGTTTCAATCAGTTTTTGTTCTTAATGAGCTGCGGTTTTAGTTTTAGTTTATGTTCTTGGATAAGTATGTGTTTTAATCAGTTTATCTTATTGAATGAGCTGCTGTTACTCTTTTCTGTTTCAATCAGTTTTGGCAATTTCACAAAAAGAAGATGGCAACTTGACAAATAAAAGAAGATAGGAGGAGAACAAGTTAAAGAAGATGGCAAGTTGTGGTTCATTGTATTACAAGTTAAACAAAATTATTTTCAAAAATAATATGTACAGTATTTATGTTTAACCCCCCCCCCCCACCATTAGAGTTGCTTACCATTGGAGGAGAATAGATTTAAGAGTTGCTTAAGAGGTACTTAACTTTAAAATTTTCAAAATTTATACTAAAAATAATTGTAAGCAGGGGTGCTCACCACTGAAGATGATCTAAGTACTTGTATAAGACTTATATAGTAAGCTGATGTACGATAAATTTATCCGTAAGAAAAATATGCCAATGTTGTTTTATGGATTTTTTTTTGAATTCTACCATCGTTTCAACTTTTAGTTTTTCAAAATGTATCTTTTGGAAACATTTCCCCATACAATATTTTTTTAGTTGGAGGGGTGACGAATGGACGATAATAGCTCTGCCAAAAAAAGTGGGAAGAACAACTTTTTTTTTTTTTGTCATCAGAAAACAACTTTTAAGAAAGAGAACTAACTTTGTTCAATAAAAAAAAAAAGAGAACTGACAATTTGTTCGGCTACATTAATGTGATTGGTGGATAAATACCTATAATTGATATAGATAGTAAGTATTTAAAAGTACTTACCATTGGAAATGCTCTTAGGGATGTTAAACCATATTTACAGTTTAATTGATACAAAAACAAACATTTAGAGACTTAGAAACATTTTTAATTTTTACAAAGTTCATTAGTAAAATTCCAAATGAAGTTCTAAAATTTTAAATTTTTGAAGATTGTTTATAAGTGTTTTGGTGAAGGATACTTGACACACACATACAAACTCAAATCATCTTTCTTAATGATGTCTTGAAGCATAGCATAAACGGTGTATCAAAACAACCCATAAAAATATTGAAATTTGGTGACAACATCCACACAATCATATGAAGGCACAGGAAGAAGCGGATCACGATTTGGGTTTACGGTTTGTGAGTTATGCTCAAATTTGCAACACATCTCTTGAAGAATACAAACCTGCAAGCAGCCAAGTTTGAAAGAGATTTCCCATCAAACTACAAGGAACCAGAATTTGTTATTTATATCTTTGGAAATATCTCACTTTCAAATTTCTAAAACATATTTCAGAGCTAGAATCCGAGGTCTATATCCAAAGAGATCAAAGAAGAAAATAGCAACTCGATCTCAGAGATGTTTGAGTGTCAGATTCAAAGAAGTTGATTCAAATATTCTTATTCAATCATGCCTAACAACAAATCAAACAATTTAAACAACTCTAAAATTTTACGAAGACCGAAATACCATAATTTGTATAAAAAACCTTAACTTTTCAACAATCACATAACCCTAATTATCACAATCTACAAAGGTAAATGGCTAGATTCTTATGTGAGAGACTCTGACTCCAACTCCGACTCACGCCGAAACCGATCTCAACTTCGATTTTGCCGACTCCGGTTTTGATTTCAGTTCTTTGACTTCGATTTCGGACATCGCAAGGACGAGAGAGACCAACAAAAAAAGTTTGAAAAAAAGAAAAGAAAATTGTTGTTTCTTTCTTTGTTACAATTATTTGGATGACCGAATATCATCAATTCTATGAATCTTCAAATTGCAACATAAATTTTTAAAAAATGTTGAATTAATACAGTTGTATTATATATTTTAATATGATAAATTAAAAACAAAATCAAATAAAAATGAAAAAAGAATAATAATTGTTTTTTTTTATTTAGTTAGAGTAATATTAGCAAATCCAAAATTAAATATGAAAATAATATAATCTGCTACAGATATATCCCGATTTATATCCAAATCTAATTAAATATCCAGTTTTAAAATATCCAATTACAATTTTCGGATCAAAAGTTTTTTAATTGATCTTATCTAACTCACAAAATTTAATTCTCTTTTACTAGGGCATAGTCATATTCCACGTCAGCACACTCGCGTTATCTCAGATTATCTTCCCGAACACAAAGTACTGTCTCTCTTCTCAACCTTACGCTCGAATCCATCACAATGACTACAGTTCCCTCCGGCTTCCTCTCTTTCTCGCCGGCGCTGCTCCATGTAAGTGAGATTCCTTCACCAACACTTCATCAATCAAACCAATCTCTCCAAATTAATTTCAACTTTTCTTTTTTTTTTTTCCCCCCAGGCGAAACCTCGACGACCCTTTCTCAATTTCAGAAACCGATCCAAGTCTCTTCTCTTAGTTTCAGCATCACTGACCAACAACATAGAAGCAGACACAACAACAATTCAAGAAACCAATTCAATTTCTGATTCGTTGCGTAACATTACTCTGTTGGCAGATTTAGATCCAGGAACAGCAAAGGTAGCGATTGGTATATTAGGACCAGCTTTATCAGCTTTTGGGTTTTTATTCATCTTGAGGATTGTTATGTCTTGGTACCCGAAGCTTCCTGTTGATAAGTTTCCTTACGTTTTGGCTTATGCTCCGACGGAACCAATCCTTGTTCAGACAAGGAAAGTGATTCCACCACTTGCTGGTGTTGATGTTACTCCTGTTGTTTGGTTTGGGGTTTTGAGTTTTCTTAGTGAGATTTTGGTTGGTCCTCAGGGACTTCTTGTTCTTGTTTCTCAACAACAAGTTAGCTAAGAGATGAATTCATTTTGGTATGATCTTACCTGTTTATATCTCTCTGTATATGTGCTCTGTTCTCTTTTTGAGACTTATAGAGATGTTGTGGCACACAATGTTCACACATGACTGGCTTATATCATTGTTTGGTTATGACGTTCTTCTTGGGTGATACCGATCAAGATTTGCTGTTTTAAGGTTTGTTTTCTTCTAGTCGAGATTCTTGAAAGCTATTTATCGATGACAAAGTTGTTGGTAAACAAATTGAAGAACCCAAGTCACGACTCGGAATAGTCATTCGTCTATAGAACGATCACGATATGAAGAAAGAAGAAAATTGTCTGAATATCGAAAATTAATAACGTAACACGAGTATCTTACTGTTTATATCTCTCTGTCTGTGCTAAGTTCTCTCTTTTGAGACTTAATAGTCTTATTGATATGTCTCCTTGTGGCGCATAGTGTTCTCACATCACTCGCTTATATGATTATTCGGCGCTGTGATACACTGATCACGATTTCATCTAGTCGAGATTCTTTTGAAAGTTATTTATCGATGACAAAGTTGTTGGTAAACAAATGGAAGAAACCAAGTCGCAACTTTGTCTAGAGAGCGACCACGATATGAAGAAAAATTGTCTGAATATAAAAAATTAACATAACACGAGTATGTACGAATGAACTAGGCAACTAGCAATGGCTGCTCTTTCCACTTAAATTGCTCCCTCTAATGTAATAGGTAACAAGCTAAGCTTTGGACTCTGTCTCCACCCCCGCAAAAGTAAACACGACATCTGAAACACTACCTATGGCTCGAGTATTACTGAAATCTCATTGTCAATGCTTCCACCTGTTTGTTGCATTACAATATAGGGAGGATGACTCCATGATGCATATATAGTGACAGAGAATTTTGAGAGAGAGGGTCTAGTGAAGTTTACAATATGCATTCTTTAGGCCTATGGACACTTACGTTTCATTTTGGTGGCTTGTTTGGCTTCAGGTTTTAACACAACATTGATTAGGCGTCGTTCAAAACCCACTATAAGACTCAAAGGGTTTGTGTTGTTTTGTTTGAAAAGTTTGTTCTAGAGTCCCACATCGCTTACAACTTAAAAGTGGAAGACAAGAGACGTAGTATAAATAACGAGGCCAGGGGACGTAGCAACTCATACCTTTCTCGGCCTTTTGGCTAAGATCAAGTGTAGTATCTGTTCTTATCAGTTTAATATCTGATATATGGCTAAGATCAAGTGTAGTATCTGTTCTTATCAGTTTAATATCTGTATACGATATTAACTCTATTTTTTAAGGGAGAAAGCCCGTTAACATAGCTTGCTATCTGGGCTTTCGCGAGTCGCCTATACGTTGCACTACTGCATGGGCCTGGCTCATTCACAATTATTAAGTCCAATTTCTAAGTTAAATAGGCCGCTTGTAGTCTCGGTTGTATAAAGATAAATTGCCACATATGTATATATTAGGCTTTGTTTTGTATCTTTATAATAAACCCAGTTTTTTGCATTTAATTTAAATGCTAAATTGCCTAAGATATTTCTAAGAAGCTGCTTAAGAGCAACATTATCAACAAAATCTTATTTTTTGATCTTAAAATTAACTTATTATTAAATTTGAAAAAGTAAAGGTTTTAAATAAACTTTTATAACTATTGCAAATTTATAATTTTAAAGCATATATGAGATACAATTTATAACATAAATAACATAAATATACAATTTATAACATAAAGCAAAATAGTTTTAAACTTGATTTCTAGAAAATTTTGTCCATATATGCTCGACCAAGTCTTTCTATAATTGTATATTTGAGAATGAGTAAAAACAACATATCTTACAATTTTTGTCAAATGTTTATTAGACCTTCTAAGAGTCTTAAGAAACCAAATTAGATTATAACTTAAAAAAAAAACTTTTATCTTGGATGGTATTGGTAGGTTGATACTGGCATAACAAGTTAAACAATTACAAAAAGTTAAGACAATCTAAAATACATTAAATTACATGGTCCCAAATAGTTCCAATTTTTTATTTTTTTTAATTATAATATTAAAGCATGAAACAAGAAAATAGATTTTCGAAAGAAATTAAAAGAAAAATGTTGAATAAGAACACATAACACAAAAAAAAAAAAGAGAAAGCCTTCCACCAGTCGTCCATTGACACATGCGTATCTTAGCCACAATTTTAGATCTTAAATCATCATTTACCATTTAAATTAAATGAAAAATACCAAATATTAAGCTAAGAATGAGCTAAGATCCCATTGATAATGTTGGTCTAAGTAAATACCAATAAGAGACTCTAGGCTCCGAAGAACATAAGCGAATTTTTTATTTAGTTATTGTCTATGAGTCAACAATAATTTTAATAATAAAGCATGATGAGACCAATAAACTCATTGATCCCTCAAGCTTCAAATTTTGACTCAAGATTGAGAAAAAAATCTAATAGGGAGACCTTTACTTGGTATTGGTAAGGGATCAACCACTATTTTATTTTCTTTAGGAAACACTTTTTCCCACTTGAATCGCTTAACAAGATTATGCATAAATATAAGAATCTCTAGACGAGCATACTCTCTCCCTGGACACATCCTAGGTCCTCCTCCAAATGGAACATATGTATATGGCTTCGGACCACTTCCTTCAAATCGGTTCGGGTCAAATCTCTCTGGTTCCGGGAAGTAGTGTGGATTCATATGTGTCGCGGTCGCACTCCAATATAACTATGTGTTATTAACACATATATGATTAAATGCATCAGCATATAAGCATGAAAAATGAAATAAATTTAAACTTACCTTCCATCCTTTGGGAATGTAAAAACCATTAAAGGAGAAGTGAGTGATGGCCTCACGAAAAGTGCCAGAAAGAGGAGGTACAAGTCTCATCACTTCACATGCAACATTCCATGAATATCTCATTTTCTCAATGTCCTCCCACCTTAATCCTTCTTTTTCTTTCTTTTCTTTTAGTATCTCCTTTTGCTCTACAATCCCATAATGTTAGTGAGTACATTTTTTTTCCAATGTAAACTTAAAACTAAGCTATAAAATCCACCAGCCACCACAAAATTTTAAATTTCGAGTTGTGTTAATTTCAATATATATAAATCCGGACAAACCAGTATGATGATTGATGTGTATTGTAGGTTCATTTTTAGTTACAATTGTATTTATTTTATTTCAAGTATCTCAAAACAAGTCATAAGATATGTTCCCAAAATTGAGTCATATGTTAGGTCTCGTTTTATTATTGATGAAGCTATCGTGAAGGAAAGAACAAAATATCAAAGGGTCGTTGCAGGGAGATGTGTACCTTGTAGCACACGTTGGTAGATAAGAGGGAATTCAGCAAGATAATAGACAATGAAAGTGCATACAATACTGGCTGTGTCGTGTCCTCCGATTAACAAACCAATAATCTTATCAGCCAAATCCTCGTCTTTGGTCTCTCCTATGTTCATTAACATATGAGATAATATGTCTTTTAACTCTAATGATTTCTTTGCTTTTATCTCTTCTTTCCTTTGCTTTATGATCGCGGAAACCTCTTTTCTTAGTAACCTCGACGCCTTAATGGCTTGGTTAAAACGTGTTCCCGGTAAGTCTATTGGGATTGAAAAGACCCCTACAGCTACTTTATTGAATTTTTCTTCAAGTTGCCTTACTCTTTCGGGATCGTCCATGCTAAGGAACGAACGGCATGCTAGTGAAAACGTGAACCTGATTGAGAATTTTGTTAAGTCATGAAACCGTTTTGTAAACTTTAAAGATGTGAAACTATAATATATTAGGAAAATGAGAGAAACTTATTACATACGTTTTGGTGAGAGGGACGACAATGAGTTGATCTTGATTGGCCCATTCAGTCTCAAAATGTCTTTGAGCAATCTCATCCATAACACCTACGTTCTTCCTCAAAGCCTCAGGTTTCATGAACTGAGAAAGAAGCATCCTCAGCTTCTTGGCCTCCTCCTTGGAGCTTGTCTGCATTGAAGAAGGGAAGATCTTATTAACGGAATCTGGCCACCACGAAACCACGAGCTTGTTCTCATTGGTGAAAAGAAACTTGTTTCCAGAGGCACCAATAACCACCGCGGTGGGAGAACCAAAGAGGTGGGTCTTAAAGACACATGAGGAGGAGGATGACGTGGAGGAGAAGCGACGAACCCGGTCGGTAATAAACTTCTCTGGATGGCCTTGACGGCCCGCAGAGAGGAAAGAAAAGCTCTCTCCGACTAAGGGAAAACCGATCTGTCCCGGAGGAAGGTTTTGATACGAGAAGTGTGAGAAATGTTTTCTAAGAAGGAATATGAGAGAACTAAGAATGGAGCTAATGAAGATGAATACGACTGTCCAAAGCATATTTTTGTTTTGTTTGTTTCTGCCTTATTCTAGTTTTGATTTGTTCGGTTTATAATGATTTCATATATATATATATATATATATAGATGTATGGGTGAGTAAAAGTGTTTTTAATTACGGTCCACTGTAAAGAAAAATCAATGACATAAACGTATACCAAACTCATTCTAGTTTAAGTACTTTTTAATAATATCTTTCTTTTGTTTTGTTTATGACTGTCCAATACATATCTTTCTTTTGTTTTGTTTATGCCTTATTCTAGTTTTGATTTGTTCAGTTTACAATGATTTCATATATATAGAGATATAGGTCCAGGAGTTTAGATTTATGGTTTAGTAAAAGTGTTTTTGATTATGTCCACTGTTAAGAAAAATCAATGAGTTTAGATAGTTTAAGTAGTTTATCAATACATTTGGTTTATTCTTTCTAGTTTAAGTAGTTTTTAATAAATATAGAGATGTATAGGTGAGTTTATTATTAAACTTTCTAGTTTAAGTAGTTTTTAATAAATATAGATGTATAAGTGAGTTTATACCAAACTAGAAAGTTTGGTATAGCTAAACTCACTTAAACTAGAAAGTAGTTTATTATTAAACTTTCTAGTTTAAGTAGTTTTTTTTAATAAATTTAGTTTATTCTTTGTGTATCCTTAAGTATTTGTTGTTTATGTGAGATTTTTAAGTGACAAGTGACAGTAGTGCGTACGTCCATTTCTTTAACAGTGATTTCATAATTATGAACCAATTGATAATGTTTCTCTTAAGCAACAACATCACCATAATATCATCAACTAACAACTACTACCGTATGCTTTCACTCCTAGCACTATCATCATCGACCAACAACTAACAAATAATAAGCATTAATTAATTTGATTAACGTTATTTAATAATTAAATAAATATTCAGTGTGCCCTATAATAAATGTAATGCAAATGTGACTTTTATTATGTGAACGACAATACAACACAACAACCCAATAGATTCTTGGTGATCATGCAAAATATTGCAAATCTATAATAATTTAAATGCAAATGTGATTTTTATTATGTGAATGACAATACAACACAACAACCCAATAGAACTCTTGGTGATCATGCAAGCTACAACACTTAACCCTAGTTCAAGTTAAACGTATCACTAAACCTGGGCAGAACACAAATCAACTTAGTGTGTTCAGGTAACTCATGACCATGATAATACACAATCACATTAAAATACACAACTTAGTCGAAAACCCAATCTATCAGCTTCGGACGTGAATTTGGTAATGTTGTCTTCGTCCAATATATAATGTAAACATGTATTTGATATTTACATATTTTATTAGAAATAAATTATATGAAAGTTATACATATACAGTATGTCCTTAAATATTTTTTCAAATTCGATGCCATAAGCGAATGCTTCTTTTTTCCTCACTGTTGCACTACTCTGGTCTTGGACATGTATATCACACTCACCGTGTTAACTGCTAACTAGTGACATGAATTTAATCAGACCTACTGCCCTGAACCTCCTCTGGACCTCTGGTCAAGTCTTAAATTTCTTCACCTGCACGTATCTATATATTACGAGCATACTCGAGAGTTTTGTTCGTTTGCCATTCACTAGCGAAATTGACAATGACCAGCGATTTATTATGTTGTTCGTTTCAGCGACTATTCGTTATGTTTGCTCATTTGACATTTTTAAACAAAAATTTAAGTGTTGCTCATTTGACAAGTTTTATTGTATTAGAATTTAATTTGTTAAATAAAAATTTAAGTGATATATATATAATTATTATTTTTAATAATAATTAATAAATTTTTAATTTTTGTTTTATGTATTTTAGTTTATATGTAGTCACCATGGTGGTCGGCTGGTCGCTTTAAACACAGTTGTACTACTTCTCAGCCGTGTCAAATCATAGTCATGCTAAGTCTCGGTCGTGGTAATTCATAGTCGTGCTAAACATGCAAAGTTTTGCTAACTTCATCAAGACTCTGTTAGCTTTATCAAAACTTTCCTGAAATATTCTCATGCTTTTCCCATTTTTTTTTTTGAAGGAACGTAAAAATGTATTCAACTCAAAAAATTGTACTTTCTACAATGAATGCGTCCTTATTTCAAATTAAGCTTAAAAAGAAACCAAATATAAAGTTGAAAGAAGAGCATAATTTAGCGTCGGGAGGCAAACCAAATTTGTAAGCCATCAGTGTGGAGCTGCAAAGAGAGTAGTTTTTTTTGCGAACTAACAAGTTTATGAACTGGATGACCAGAGGTGGAGTGAAGAGAAATTTTTTTTCCCATTTTATTAAGTATTAGTTGAACTGGATTTTATTTAACATAAAAGAATGAAACTATACCAAACAAGTAAAATCGCTTGGGTGGAAGGGTGCAACTCCCACAAACTAGGTTCGATTCTCTAGTTTGCTGTTAACACCATCTATGTGGAAAGTCTGTCAGTTGGACTTAGGCCCAATTGATTTACCTGATAATCAGAAATGCAGACGGCCTGATTATCCTCAGGAATTAGTCGAAAAGCGTTAATCTGGATTCAGGCGATGTGGTAGCCCAACACCTAGGTATTGGCGATAAGTCCACATTGTAGCACCTCGGTGCGATCCTCCTAGAGTTGACCGGATCAACGATAGGGTATATCTAAAAAAAAATAATAATAAATAAAATCTTGAATGTTGACTTCGCATAGACGATATATATAGTTTTGAGACTCTAGGTTTAGGCTCTGGCCATACACTTCTGCTTGCAGGTTTGAGGTCTTGAGACGGCTTGTTTCCTTACCTTTCTTATCTCATGTTTTCTAAACTTTATCATTCGTGTGTCGATTGAAGAAGCCACCGAAGGAAGAAGCACAACTTCATCCCATGTTTTCTAGTTTCAAGTTGAACTTTGGTTTTGCTATTGTTATTTCAGTACTTGTCGTTTGCATTTTTCAACTCTGCAAATCGATGTTGTGTTTCGTATTTGTAGTAGATTTTTTGGTTGTTTCTAGTTTTTTTTGATATTTTTGTTATGTCTCGGATTTTTCCGATATGAAGTAACCAAACCGATCAATATCTGGTATTAATTCGATTTTTTCTGGTTCTGTTTTTAGTATCTAAAACCGAACCAAAACCGAAACGAGCCGAACTGAAGCCGAATCGAAATGAGAAAAAGAACCGAATGGATCATTTCTCAAGATCCAAAAAATGCAAAAGACTTGCTCAAACTTGCTCCGAACCGATTAACCGAATATCCAAACGCACATGACTAATGACTACATATAAAATACAATATATAATTTTAATTTATATAAAGTAAATAAAAAATAAAATGTTATAATTTATTGTTAAAATATATAAATATATATATATATATATAGTATAACAAAAAAAAAAATTAGATTTGGAAATTCCTAAACCTAAAAACAAAATCTTAAATGCAGACTTCGCATAGACGACATATGGTCTTGAGACTCTAGGACATACATTTCTGCTTGCAGGTTTGAGGTTTTGAGACGGCTTGTTTCCTGACCTTTATCATTCAATTTGTTGTTAGATATATTGAAGACGGGTGAGCAATCACGAGACCATCTTTTCTTCCAATGCAGGTTCTCACATACTTTATGGCTGAATTTATTTGCTCACTTCACACATCCACCTATGCTTTCATCAACTTTTGTAACCTTGATAAATTGGATTAATTAAGAAGCCTACCACAAATAGGAAGCTTAATGCTATTTGTAAGCTGGTTTTTCACGCCTTGGTATATACCATCTGGAAGGAGCGTAACGCGAGGCTCCACTCATCCTCACATCGTTCTGAAATCCAGCTAATACTACGAAGGCGGTTGGCTGGTTTGGACGGAGCCCCTACTACACCCACACGGCCACACCCATGATGATGAGAACATAACCGAAGTAAACCGGTGTCAACTAAGATAAGGGTGGAAACGATGAGAATATCATTTGTGATCTTATTGTTGTTAGTGGTTTTGGGTAGATTATGTTAAATCTTCGATTCATGTCTATCTCCTATATTCTAGGATCATAGCTCACCCTTAATATGTATAAATACTCATAACATCTTATGATGAAATATATGGAGAAAAATGTTTAAAGTCTAGTTTTCTTATAAGCTCTTGATTGGGACCTATCACATGAGACTTTCCTCCATCTATGGTTTGCTAACTTTCAGCATTAGAACAAACTACTTATCTTTCCTCTCCTCATGTTCACTTTCGAATCATTATTTTACTCCTCTTTCTGGGATCTAAGGCTATCTTGTAACTTTTTGAACAATCGGTAATATATAATGTGTTATCTCTTTTGGGAAAAAAAAAAAAAGAAGCCGCACAACTTCATCTCATGTTTTCTAGTTTCAAGTTGAACTCTGGTTTTGTTATTGTTATTTAAGTACTTGTCGTTTGCATTTTTCAACTCTGCAAATAGATGTTTTGTTTAGTATTTTTTGGGTGAGTTAAAAATTGGTACCTAGATAAATTGAAAACAAAAAGTAAGGATGTAATAATCCAAAAATTAGTTCTCTCACCAGCAGTAACGTAAAATTACATTTCTGACCCTGATTTGATTTAGCTAAAACAAACAAAAGATAGTAGGATACGTAACACTGTTCATAGCGTTCGATAACTTATTTTTAAATATATTAAATAATTTGTTATCGCGATAATTTACATATTATCAGTTAAATTAAGACTAACACTATTCATTTGTGATTGATAGAATTTGATAACAATGTTCATCTGTGATTAATAGCATTCGATAACTTATTTTTGAACAGGTTAAATAATCCGTTATCGCGATAATTTATCAACCCAAACCTCTAATTTTGTCAACCCAAACCGTTAATTAAAAAATCTAAACTCTAACCACTACTTTGTCAACCCAAACCAAAATTATATTTCGTTTAATTACAAAAATTAAACCATAACCACTATTTGTCAACCCAAACCAAAATATAATTTCATTTAATTATAAAATCTAAACCCTAACCAATATTTTGTCAACCCAAACCAAAATATAACTTCGTTTAGTTACAAAATCTAAACTCTAACCACTACATTATAAACTTAACATGCTAAATAATTTTTAGTGTTAAACTTAATATGCTAAATAATTTATTAACAGTATAAATGATATTGTATCGCGATAAAATTATAAATTATATGGTAAGTTTGAAATTATTCTGATAAATCATTTATTATCGTGTTGAATCATTGTATCATATTGTAAAAGTTAAAAAACAAATGACGTATAAATGTTGTATAAAAGAAAATCCATACTTTATTGATATTTATTACGTTATCTTGCTAAACTATTTGTTACCATATATAGGAATATTTTTGTCTGAAAATTTGGAAGCTAAATAAAATTTTATTGAAGAGAGATATTTAATTTTCTTTTTATCTGGGTCTACAGATTGTAGTTTCCCTATTTTTTTTTTTATATTTTTTTTGGGTGAATTAGCTAAGTAACTAAAACAAAAAAACTGATAAAAGAATATAGCATACTATTTGAAAAAAATTAGAAAAGTAGGAGAAGGGATAGACAAAATTACAGTTTTGGTGTTCTGTTGGGTCAATGATAGTGGTGGATGGTGGCTAATGACTGACCGGAAGTGGTGCTTGGAGACCGACGGTGGTGGCCAGAGGTCGGCGGCCGGTAGTGGTAGACGGAGATTGGCAGTGGTGGTCGGATGTCGGCAATGGTGGCGGGTGGTCGGAAGTGATGACCGGAGATAGGAGGTGGTGGCCGGAAGTCGAGGCCGACGGCGGTGGAAGGAGGTTGGTGGTGGTGGCTGGCGGTCGGTGGTGGCCGAATGTCGGAGGCAGGCGGTGATGGCCGGAAGTGGTGGCTAACTTGTCAACCCTAGGGTTGGTGGTGGTGGAAATAGGGGTAGGGGTAGAGGTGGTGGTTATGGTAAGGATAAATGGTATATATTGTAGTTTATATAGCGTTTATTACCTTTTAATGGTTAGTGTTGTTAGTGAGTGAAATATAGTTTTTTTGTAGGTTAGTTTTGCTAAATTCTCATTTTTATTGTTTCTACTTTTTGGATATTTTTTTTACGTTTCGGATTTTACGGATATGAAATAATCAATATCCGAAATTAGTTCGGTTTTTTCTGGTTTTGTCTCAGTATTTAGAGCCGAATCAAAACCGAACTAAAACTCGAAAAAAACCGAATAGATAATATTTTCAAGATTCGAAGATCTAAAGATCTGAAAACCGTAAAAAATCGAATTGAATACCTGAACACCCAAGACTATTTAGGTTAATATGAAGTACGAACTAAGTTCAGGTTGAGAAGAAAATAACTATAGGCCCAAAAAAGTCAAAATAACTCGTAGCCCACTTCAGATATTTCCTCTAATTACATTTCCATTTACTGAAAATACTCCACTTCCGAGTTCCGATGAATCCTAATTACAAATTTACAATACAACCAGTGTTGATTAATGTCTGTGTTTAGGGTTCCTCGGTAGATGCGATAGTGAGTCTTTTTATTTTTATTTTTTTTGGTGTTTCTAACATTAAACTATACATTATACATAGTGATATGTTCTTATCATCAATCCCTGCATTTAGGTGTTGATTGGTTCTCCCGCTCTCACCCGCCTAGCGGTTGCTAGCGGGCGATTGCGTTTGCTAGCGTTTGGTACCAATCATACAAAACGCTCCACACCGCTTGGGATCGCTCGAAATTGCTGGATTTCAAAAGCTCCTTCCCGCAAGCGTTTGCGGTTGTGGGCGATTGCGATTGATTCAAAAAAGGAAAGAAACTAAAAAAGAAAAATCTGCACAATAAAAAATATATTATCAAATCTTATATATATTCACATTAATTCTCAAATAATAATTATTCTCTAAATTTAATTTTCCAATATTATCAAATCTTATAAAATTTATTTATTTAACATTTGAATAATTATTTAGTACATATAATTTATGATATTTAATTTTTAATCATATTTAAAATGTTTATACTTTTACATAAATATATTTTAATAAAAAATATATTTCTTAAATAATTATTCAGTAATTTATTTATGGTTTTTAGTTATTAATCATATTCATTTTTTCAATATATTTTATCATAATAATATAGTATTGGTATATTTATACATTTTTATAATTATATTTATATTTAATTTTGTAATATTTGATGTAACCGCCATTGCAGCTGCTGGTTAACCAGTCATAAAACTCCTGCAAATGCACCCATTTTTAAAAGCTAAACCAGTCGTTTAAAACACTTAATAACGCTTTAAAGCGCAACCGCCCGCTTCCGCAAACTCCCGCAACCGCAACCGCAACGTTTAAACGAGTCCCTCTTACTCAAAGTTGCAGAACCGACCATTATTAATGCGTCATAGTGTAGGAGAAAGTCAAAAACAAGTGGATATAGACAGGAACAAACACGTTAGAGTTACAGAACACAAAAACCCACATTTGCCATTAATTTTTCTATCGTGCTGTCCAAATTTTACCACGTGTCTCTCTGTTTCTCTCGTTCTTTAGTGAGTTTTTTCTACTTCTTCGATTGTCATATCTTTGTTTATCATCGTTTTGATCGCCTAATCAGGTTTGATTCTACATACCCTTTATTGTTATTATGTGTTTTCACTATAAGAAAATTTAAATAATTATACGCAATGCAGTGTGATCAGATGGAACATGGGACAAGAGTGGATGGGAAGATGGGTTGTGTGTGTAAGAAGTTTCTTGCAACATGTTTTGTAATGTTTTCTGCACCATTACTCGTTCCGGCACTAGTTGTTGCCTTCACAATCGCGTTGATCTCGTCTCTTCCTTATTGTATTTTCTTGGCAAGCTATGTTTGTTTTGAAAAGCTGATGAGGAAACTGCTTCCTGATAGTGCTTTTGGTGGAAGATGTGATCATAAAATGATAATACTAGCTAACAAGATTGGTCATGGTGATGAAGGTATAGGACGAGTGGGTATAAGTGAGCCGATTCTTGTTCAGATTGAGGAAGAGAGGACTATTGCAATAGCTTATAGGGAAGATGAGGATATGACAAAAGAGTTAAGGAGCTGGTTAGAGAGTATTAGAGATGAGGGTAGGACTTATCAATCACTTGATAGAAGAATATCTAGAAAACGTTTTGAAGATGATGATCAGGACAAAGATCAGTTGATAGTTCCTAGAGATACCAAGTCAGAGAATGTTAGAGCACGACTTGAAGATCTATTAGGAAAGAAGCAAGTTTCTGTGACTAGACATGAAGGTGGTTATATATACAAGTGCATCTTTAAGGTTTTAGCTAGTAATGTTGAATTGCTTGAAACTAGCTTATGAATTATCTTCAATCTTTTTTTGTTTGTGCAGGGGAACTTGAGTCAACTACAATTAAACCATCTAGAGGGGATGTGAACAATTCTTCAACTGTGGTTAGTATATTTTCTTTTCTTCCTATGGATGAAACATAGCATCACACATGCTTTTAACTGGTGAACTTAATGGAATATATCATATTGTACTTCCATGCTTCATCCTAGTTTTGATATACTTGCTATGGTGTTGTTCAGTGTCATTTTTGTTGACATGTTTCTGTTATGCGGATTCCATTTGTTTCCATTTTACATGCTGCTTACCGATGCCCTTATGTTTGGGGGTGTGACCTTTGAGCCAGTACCAAGTTTGTACCCCTTCTTGTTCTTGTATATTTTCATTAGTGCCTATGGATCTTTCAGGGGATAGTGTAAGGGGCTTTTATGGGTCAGTCCTCTCTTGCCAAGCATATTGTTTGGTTTGATGATGCTATGCTCTCAAGTAAACTAAATTGGAGAGATTTTCCATTATTCGGTCTTAATAAGGGTATTTTGGTAGGGTGTCTTAGACAAGTGTTAGTTCTATAGAATCTGCTCTTAAGAGCATGTTCAATGATGACACCCATTAAAAGTGTCTAAAACATTTAATTATTAAGTTTTATGTAAATTTGATTTTTTAGACACTCTTAAGTGATTATCCATCCAATGGTGACATCCAACATAAGTGTCCTTGGCGTATCTGTAATAAGCTGAGCTTCTTGAACTCATATATCTACCTAGTAGCTAGTAATGAAATCAAATGTTTTCACATTAGTAGCTCAAGAACTGTGTCAAATTTAAGAAATGTGTTTAAGCATGAACCCTAAGTGCCGTGTGAACATTCCTATAACATATTACATCAGAACTAATTCAAGAATCTTGTGGTACAATGAGATTGTCTTGTTATTTTTCCTTTTCTTTACCAACATATTAACTGTCATCATGCATTAACTATATTGAATATTTTGACTTCTCTCAAAGGGGTATTTCTTGTTTGGCTACTTAAATTAAGTTTTTTGGGTGAAGGTGAAATCGTTGTATAGCGAGGAACAAATATGGACAAAGATTGAGGCATTAAGGAAGGTAGTTGGATATAGTGTTGCGAGGAGCACGGCATACTCAGAAGAATTGAAGGCGCTTTACATGTTCACGGGAGTCGAATTGCCGACATCGATGTTGGAGGATCAAGATATTGCAAAAGTCAGTGAGGGGCTTTCCTTTCTAATGTCTGTTATTGGAATAAAATAGGGTGTTTGATAGTATTGTTATTTTATAGCTTTAAACACTAGCTCTTCTGTTGAACTGCTCAATGATGGATGAATGATCGTTTCTTTTGTGTTTACGCAACCTGTTTTTATATTTACATTCTTGGGCTATATATCAGTACTAACCTTAATTAGAAGTTAAACTAATACGGCATTTCACGCAGTTGTCCTTTTATTTAGGGTTTCTTTAGAGTTTTCGGACAAACTTAAAACTGAGTAGTAGGCCCTGTCAACGGTGAGAGGGCCTGACCATTAACCAACGCTGCATCAAGTAACGGAGTTTAGGCTTGATACGAGAGACATGATCCGGCTTCGAACTAGTTTTTCAATATTCCGGACAAGCTATGGAGCTAGCAAGTACCCATTGCCGTGAATGCGAGCATGCATTTTGCTCTCGCCAAATGGCATATATTGTACTTAGTAGGAGAATGGCCTTGTTTCTATGCCCGGTGAGGCCAATGATGGCAGAAACAATCCTCTCCCAGTCATGAGTTAGACGATCTCGAAGTAGCCTCCCTACTATCGTAGACAGACCGTGTAAGAATAAGGACATGCAAAGAAGTGATGTTCCCATGTTTCGTCGAGCTCTTCGCAGAGGATACAAGATTGGTTGTGTCCCCAAGCACGCATCCATGCCCCTGTCGTTAAACAGGTTGCTAACCGCCAACCAAGGCCGGACTTCTTCACGAAGTTTAAGGAACTTCCGCCAAATCCAAGAACCCAACTTCAAAACTTCGTGTTTGAAGTTGGGTTCAAGCAACCCAAAGCGAACCAGATGATGTACAATAGTCACTATCGCGATGTTTCTCGGGTTTGATTATACATTACTAAAGGTATAATTATATATTATTTGTAATGTCATTTGAATATAATTACATACCCTTAATGTACTTCCCTTTCAACAAAGGAAAAAATATATTGAAATATCGTGGACTTGATTCTAATTTCTACACTATCTTCTTATAAGAGTATTGCAGCTTCATAAGAGATTTTCCAAAGGATATACTAATATTTAAAGTGAAAGTCGAAAGAAATAGAACCTACAAAACAAGATCTACGGAGATGAAGGATCTCAATTTTTAAGGTTACTGAGTAATGAACTTCAACATCTTTCCCAGAATATAAATTCATCAGAAACTGTCAATAAGAGATTCCGAGAGATAACAATATCAATTGATAACATACTTTTGCAATTTTTTTTTTCTTTTGGTTTATTTGTGCAAAAAGCACAATGAATAAGCACGTTCTGATCAGAAGCCCACAAGCCATGAACCAACTAGGTTTGTTTCTTTGTCTCAGTACAACTTTGTTCCCACACTTCCAACAAGAAGATTGCACACCAAGGGAAAGAACAAAACAAATGAGAGATAAGACTGCGGAGTTAAGCAATACTTCCGTAGTCCATCCTTCCATGGGACGTCGATGGAACATTCGGGACATGATTGTTAGTCCTACGTCCTACAAGATGGGATAGAGCTTAAGTTCCAGTCTAATACACCCAACCAGAAGAAGTAAACAAATGTTCAGAGAACTTAAGATGAGTTAAAGAAAGTACCCCAAGGTTGTACCCCATTGGTATATGAGCTACTTCTGGGTGAGCGTTGTTGAGCCCCAGAATTGGTGGTGGAAGGAGGAAGCTGAGCGTTCATGTGATTCCGATCCACAGCTCTTCCAGCATTTGGTCTCCCATGTATGTACCGTTGAGGAGGTTGCTGCCCTAAGCGACTTGGAGAGTTCTGGGAGACATGAGGAGTAAATTGTGCTCCTTGCATATGTTGACCAAATCTGGCATGAGGATCATTACTTGGCGGACTGCCAATTTCTACTTGTGAAAAGGCTTGATTGGGAGCATATCTCCTGATATAGATTCAAAGTTACATCAAGAGAGAAATAAAAGTTCAAAGTTCCCTATAAGAGGACATATCAAGTGAAAAACAATACATCATGTCTACAACACACGTTCAGGTGCCTATCAACTGAGTTGTAGAATATACAATGGCTTTTAACTTTTCCTAGTTGTTTCAGATAAACATCCACCAAGATGTTGTGCGACGGTTCATAAATACGTTAATACTATAAGAGACTACCTGAACAGAGATCACTGCCTACCTTTTCTGATAGAATATAAGTCCTATCAAGATGACTATATGCACACAGCTAATACCACAAATAGAGGAGGCATCAATATGGGACTTTTCTAGTTGGAAATCTCTGATTCAAATTAAACGTAGTTCTGATACTCAAGCTACTAAATAGTTAGTCGTGATAAGTTATAATATCCATAGAAGATGTAAGATCCAACTCGCACCAACTTTTATGGTCAACAGCAAAAGAAAGCAGCGCTCAGCATAGTTTCACCAAGGTGTCTTTAAGGTTACCTTTGGGCTGTCGGATTTGAGGACGAGGTCGAGGCATTACTGTTGAACCTTCTGGAAAAACTGGAGGCATCTGTTGAACCAAGTTGCATACCTCTATTGAATGCATTAGGAAGAGAACTCTCATCCGCACCATCTTCTTCAAGAAGCAATTCATCACTGTACATGTAATAATAGTTTGCATATTAAAACTTCCAATTGAAGGAAGGATTGGGGCAAACATGTAGATGAAAACAGAATTTTGACATACAAAAAATATCTTATGCATCTGCAAACCAGAATGAAAATTGGTTAAATATCAATTCAGCCAGAAGATTAAACAAAAAAGAGCATAATACCAGGTAAAGAATGATTGCCCATTCAGAAAATATAGACACTAACGTGATTCATTTTAAGTGTTACTCCACTGACCCATTTTGAAAAGTTTCGGTGCCCACAAATATGTCTATCAAGATTGAAACCCAAATACTAGTTAACAAGAACATGAACATATATCACGGAATGTGACATTCCTGGTTGGATAAAGATGGAATTTAAGACAATATGGGAGCACAACATCATGCATTCTAGATAAGCCTGGAAAATTTGTTCAAGCACACAACATACACTCGCAGACAATGAACCTTGACATTCTATAACCTGTAAGATTAGAGAATAATTTGTTTACTTGCCTGTAATTTGGGTCCCAATCTCCCGGATCAGGTACTGATGAGGCAGCATCCGGATTTTCAGTATGGGGTCCAGTACTGGAAGGGTTACACATATTGGACCGATGTGATGAGCTGGAAATGTTATGAGTAGAGTACCCCGTACTCAATGTTGTGCATCCTTGTGTCTGCGTACGGTTTTTTACACCAGAATCCAATTGCCGCCGTGAAGGTGAACCAGAGAATTGTCCAGAGTACCCCTCATTTTGATAAAAATTGTCCATCCCATGTCCTTGCGCTTGTGCCATGGAAGAATCTTGAGACTGAGAACCTCCAGAATATCCAACACTCATTCTTCTGTTAATCTGACTAAAAGCAGCCATCTTTCCTAAAGGAGACCCATGACAACTGTTTCTTACTGGAGATGTCGGGCCATGGTGTCCAGGAGACCCAGCTAAAAATTGATTGTTTGTATTAGGTGTAAACTGCGAAGGACTAGTGCCGAGGGGTAGTGGTGCAAAATTTCCAGCAGATGGGCTAGTGCCAAGGCCATTTCCATGTGAGTACTGCATAACCCTACGTCTGGCATCAGGACTAGTTCCAAGCATTGGGGCACCACCTTTGTTTTGCATGTATAAGCCAGAATGATTCACAGGAGAATAATATGCAAACATATTGCCTGTCCCTCCATAACTCCCATAGCTATTTTCCTGCATAGTACCATCATTGTAGCTACCATAGCTTCCAATACTCCCATAACTATTTGCGTGTGGATAAGGTATCATCTGAAAATGGGGACTATTGTGCATCGGCATTCTGGTTCTCCCTGATACCTGTCAAAGAAGTATATAAGTTTCAAAAAAGAGGTGCATACACACAGCTTGAAGGTGTTACAATCGAAGGGACAAAGAACCATACATGAGGAGAAAGACCAGCAGCAAACCAGTGCCCCCCACCTGGATGATGGTCCACTTTGATATTTTGAGCAACATGCTACAAACAAAAGGGAAGAGAACAAAAACTGATTCAGTGAATAGAGAAATGTTTCACACATCTCTCCGCAAGAAAGAATAACATTTAACTTTCAGCTAATCTTCTGCAAGATTATCAACTGAAGCATTTCTATCCACAACAGAAAAGGTTGAAACATACAAAGAATGTGCTAGAACGAAAAATATATTCCATCTATCTCATAATTATTTGGTTTGGAAAATTATGAAATTAAATTATTAGGGAAAAAAATATGAATCAAGGACAACACACCCACTGCAATGAACACCATTAGTATGAGAACAAGGCAACAAAAGAAGTTTGAGACCTGGAAAGGAATTCCATCTGACTCACCACTCGAGGTGTCTCTGGCGGAGGGTTATATGGGCACGTAAAAGGCTCCCCAGTGATGAAAGGGTGCTTTGCTGCCTGAAAACATGAAAATTCGATGTTAACCATCATGTCTAGCAAGAAAACATGAAGCATTTAGAATTAAATATATAGATGGTTTTAGCCTGGAAGTTCAATACCTGAAAAGGTGACCAACGTTTGGCTGGATCAAATTCAACAAGTCCTCTCAAAAAATCAATAAGAGCTAGCCGGATTTGAGTTTCTGTGATAGTTCATGGAAAAAATAAAACAGTCACCATGGAAGACAGTCCAATAATTATCCCAGCAAACTTAAGAACATGAGAGCAACCTGACTTTACCTTTGACTACATCGTCCTCAGGCAAGTTAATCTTGTAAGGATAGCTTTTAACAATTTCTTCAAGGTTCTTATGGTGGAAGTACTCTTTCCCAATATCTGGCTTTTTCTTTTCTCTCTGGAAATTTAAGAGCAAAGAACAGTACCCAGTAAAATATCAACATTGACAAATCTTAATGACAATATAAGAAGAAAATTATCCCCTAACGAAACAATCTAAATCTTCTTTGTTCACTGATATAACTGTCTTCCTGGTTTTTCAATACTCATTTTTAAACTGCTCTCTTCTCCCGTTCACACCTCTCTTTTCATATTTTGTTTAGCACAGAGGTAAAGCAAGAATTACTTACAGCTTCAAACTCTTCTTCAGTCAGTGCCATATAAGCACTATTGAGGCCGCCATAAGTTCCACCATTCCCTAAATTGTGGACGCTCCCAACACATTTAAAGAACTTATTTGTATTTTTTGCTTCCTTGAGCACATAATCAGGTGGTTGTTTGCTGAAAAATATTTGACAGAAAATTGATACAAGCATAATTAAAACAAAAAGGCAAGAAAGGAAATAAAAAAGCCCCTTGTTACATCTCGACACTTGCAATTTAAATAGAAGTGAGTACTTCATAGTTGCACAAACATGAGAAGCTCAAATAGTGTTGTTGAAGACGAAGAGTACGAGTATTGACCTTCAAAGGACCAGACCTAAATAATCCCTGACCCTAAAATTATAGACTGCATTCTCATTTAACAAGTCCAAAATAAAGAATCATACCCCAGTATTTTAATCATACGCCTCAAGATATCAAATTCTGAACCTCCTGGAAATAGTGGCAATCCAAGAAACAGCTCGGCGACAATGCAGCCAAAAGACCACATGTCAATAGCTGTAGTGTATCTATATTGTGGTTAAGCTTCCACATACAACCTCAAGAAAGCTTTAGACATCATGTACGATAGGAAGAAAAACCAATGAACTTTAGTTTGCAGTTATTTTAATGCGCGATCGGAAAGTAACAGTTTGCTGGAACTAGAAAGAGAACAATATGATGATCATGGTGCCAAATGAAAGCTTATCTCATTGATATGAGACATTTCAGTGCCAACGACTATGAAAAAACATTTTTATTTCAGAATAGGTTAACATCTTGGAATTAAAAGGATACTGGTACCCAAGTAAGACTTCTGGCGATCTGTAGTAACGACTCTGTAAGAAGATTGACCAGCAAGCTTAATTATTTTGGTTGGTATGAAATAACCTAATAGACAGATAAATAGAAAGCAAGCAGAAAACCTGAATATATGAATAAACAGTTTTATCTTCCATGCAGGCTGATCCAAAGTCAATTATCTTAATTTCGGTTGGCTTCACACTGATACAATTGAAAGGGAAAAATGTCCATTTGATTAAAGTTATTAGTTACAGTTTTGTCTGTTTTGTGTATAGGATTGGTGCTAGAAAGTAGACCTGGCACACAGAAGAATATTTTCTGGCTTCAGATCACAATGGATTATGCCAGCATCTTTCAAAAGAGCCAAACCAAGTAAGATCTATGGGACACCATAAGAAAACAGTTGATACAGTAAATGAAAACAATTAAAAAGGAAACAAAACAATGAAAACAATCGATCTGGAAAGTATAAATACCTGCTTAGAGAAGAGCTTGACTATGTTTAATGACAGGCCTCTAAATTGATTTATCTTTATGAGCTCATACCTGAGAACCATAAATTACCAAAGACAATGAAATTATCATCAACAAACACTGTATACAGATTGCATGAAGGAAATTAAAGGACAAATATATAGTACGATAGAAGGAGAAGAATACTTCAGTTAAACAACTTACAAGTTCATGTCGAGAAGTTCAAAGCATATGCACAGATGACGTTGATATAAGAAGTAGTCGTATATGCGAACAATATGGTTCTTATCCTCTGGATCATACTTCTTGTTTAGCTACACACCCAAGCGAAAAGTAAGAGGCAGATACCATAAATGATTTTCACTACGAAGAATATGAATACAAAGGATCGTAATATAGAATAATTAGATACCGTTGTCAAAATAGATACTTCAACCAGCGCCTGTTGATAGTATGCAGGCTGATTTTTTATTACTTTTACAGCAACAAAGCTGTTTGTCTCAGGAACCCAGCATTTAGCAACCTGACCAAAAGTCCCATGGCCAAGAAGATCTTTGACAATGTATCTAAGAGAACGAGTGAAGCTTCATCAAAAAGCTATTGTTGATAGTAAGAAGTTTAAATTTTATGCCTCTGCCAGCACGACAAAAGGAGGAACAGAATCTTTGTCACAAAGAAAAACTGAAAATAAATAGCAAACCTCTGCCGTGAATCTGAACTGCAAAAATCATCATTTACAGCCAGAATTAGATCAGAGTTGACATTATCAAAGCCATCATTGAGCACACCAACTGATGGAGTTGTCAAGTACCGCTTAGGATTCAACTCTCCTCTATACTTAAACTGTGGGTCACATATTTTGTATGTCTCAACCAGTTCCCTAGTTAGTCTCACTACTACCTGTAAACAGACACATTTATATAGAAGTTAACTTGAGCTCTGAAAGTATTGCAACAGAGACAAAAACTCTGACTTTTACCATCCTTAAGTAAACATACATTTCTGCTGTTTAATAGTGATTAAGTACAAAATAAAAAGGTACATAAGAGTATGAATAAGCAAGGTTAAGGAAAAAAAGACAACAACATTTATCAGTTAATTCCAAAACCATGCCAAACTTTCCCAGCCGAGGGCGAGAAAACTAATGGGAGAGACTTGCTAAATACTCCACTAAACAGCCGTACAAGAAGATCCAGATAGGTCATGTTAATGCAAATTGAACTCCGGTATGCATTGAAGTGATCCAACAAACCTACCAGCCAATTCCAGCAAACAAACTTCAAGTAAACTAGTTTGCACAACCATTTCCTAATTAAACCCAAAGATCATGACAGACTTCAACCAAACAATTATCCACTGCCTGTGTCGCAACTAAGATTAATGCAAGAACATGCACACTTTTTTATAAGAGTGAAAAACACATATTTATGCCACATACAACTATTTAACCAGGACCCTCGTGAACCAACAATAAAAATGGCTAGCATTTGGATTGAAATCAGAAATGAGCTGGTTTTGGCTGGATGATGACACCTAAAAGCATGACGCAGCGGATACTCTAACCTGACGCTGCATTACCAACAAAATAGTTGTTGAACTATATATTCTCCAGCTTAAGTACTAGGGTACATGCACTGAGCTATACGTATTAGAGAATTTAGTATTGTCCAATGTACACAGATATTGAAAAAGTTTTCCAACAACTTGAGATCAAATATAAAAGTAGAATTACACAACATTTAAACAGCCACTTTATCAAGAATTCCATACACCACCTAAACTCCACACATCCAAGGCACTTGCCAGTGCGTTACCTACTTTTATCATAATAGTATACTTTCGGTAGATTTAGAGAGCGGATCTTCTACGCCTCCTTTACTACTAGCGTAAGACTGTCATACATTACTGGACCAAGGCTGCTATTAAACCTGTAATTCGTATCCGCCTAGAGCTAACTGGCAGCTTTACAAACAACACTAGCAAACTGAATCAACAGAGAAATCACTTGCCCTAATCTCTTATCCATTCTCACTATCTTTTCAAAATTTACAAAATTCAGAAAAACCACACAAAAACAAAGCTTGATTTGATGCATTAAAAGATCAATACTTACCGGCTTCTTCACTGCAGCTCGGCCTTTGGTTTCCGACCCTTTCTGTGGCAAATAACGCTTAAAAACCAGCTGAATTGGCCTCCACGGTGTTGATGATGATACCTCTATAGAACCAATCTCACCAGCTCGTACCGCACCACCATCACCAGAACCAATGTCATCCATATTATCAGAAACGAAACTAGTAAAAAGCACACCAAAACCCCTCAATTGACCAAACCCAACTCGCTCATCAACAACGGCGAACTCGAAAATCAAAATTAGATACGAAATCACGAATCCTAATTCCTTCCAAAGAGCTGAGAAATCAGGAACTTGCGATGATTAGGGAGACAACCCAATTGACTCAAGTCCCATGCCCCTTTTCTCATCCAATCAAACCTCAAGTCAGCGACCCCAACTCGAAACCCTAAATCGATCCACGACAAATCAACATGAAATGTGTATAAAGACTCGATTTTTATGGCGTCAGAACACCAGCAGAAGGGTAAAGGAAGACGATTTCGAACTTATAATTCAGAGGATAAATTGAAATCGGATTGATGAAGAATCGAAATCCCCCAAGTGCTGTTGAGAGAGAGAGAGAGGAAGAGATATTCAGAGAATCGTTAGAGAGAGGGATGGAGAGAGAGAGAAAGTGAAGCTTTTTTTGTTTAGGTGTCTGAGGAAGGAAGATGATGATGAGTCGACGAGATGAGTTTCGTCTTCAAAATGCCAACTCCTGATTTTTGTTCTTTCTTCTTCTGCTTCTCCTCTTGCAATTTCTCTTTACTCTGGATTTAATTTCATTAATTATTATTACTCCATATCTTTTTTATTAATTTAACCATATCTTTTTTATTTAATTTAAAATGTCTTTTGTTAAATTAAAATCTAACATTGTTTTAATTTTCGTAATTTTTGTTTTAAACTTTCTAATTTTCTTTACAGATGTTGGTTCTATTTTATTTTTAGTCAACAAATGTTGCTTCTATTTCTGAAGTTTTTATTGGCTATATCAACTTTAGATAATATTAAAAATTGTCACTAAATTAAAGACAAAAAATTATCACTAGCAATTTATATTAGATTTAGTAGACGGATTAGCAAATTATACGTTTTCGACTTCTCGCTATGTTTAGGTTTTTATTTTTTTTTACGATTGTCTAGATGTTGTTCGTCCGACTATGTTAGAAGACGCTAATGAAATAGCCACTACACATGTTATTAGTATGTAATTTTTTTTTTGTTCAAAAGTATGTAATATTTTTAGTTAGATTAATAATATGAGACTCCCCTCCCACCAAAAAATTAATAATTTATATTAGGTAGATCACTTAGAATTCAAATTTAGTCATTTGGACAAATTAAATAGGTGTATGAATTCATGAAGATGGGTCTTTTCGAAAACAAAAGATGCAATAAACCGAAATAGTCTAATGATAAATACAAACTAGTTAGACACTTTAAGTTAAAAAAAAAAAATTAGAGTTATTTGTAAATAGAACTACCGATAATGTAGGACGTTCTTAGTAAAAAGAAGTTTCCATACCCATTTTTTATTGCCATCTCTTATATCCATAAGAGGTTTACTTTGGGACGACATATAATTGATAAATAATTAACAAAGTATAAGTGAAAAAGAGATTCATATATTTATGTTTGAATTAGGTAGAGAAAATTGTCATCTCTTATATATAGAAGATGTTTACTTTGAGACGATATATAATTTATACACAATTAACAAAGTATAAGTGAAAGGATATTCATATATTTATGTTTGAATTAGGTAGAGAAAATTGCCATCTCTTATATATACAAGAGGTTTACTTTGAGACGATATATAATTTATACACAATTAATAAATAATAAGTTAAAGGAGATTATTATATTTATGTTTGAATTAGGTAGAGAGATTTTCTTATCTTTTAAAATCTTACCTATAGTTGATTTTGAAAATTTGGTAACTAATATTAAAAGATTGAAATTTTCTGAACTAAATATTAACGGCATGCCCCCGTAAATAAGTCAGAACTCCAAATTGTTTTCCCAATTGTACTTGCAAAATGTATATTTTAACTAGTTTCAGACCTGCACAACAGAGCCGGGGAAAATTGCCAGTTTTTTATTTTGGTTTTAATCTAAATGTTATTATGAAAAAATGGATTGTTGGTGTTGCAGTTAGATTAGATGTTTAAGTATTTTTTGTTAAAAGGTTCATGTAAAAAGTAGTTAGGGATTGAGGAGGATTCGAAAATATATTGTATGATATAGTTTTTAGAACTATACAAAGTAACAAATGCAGTGTAATATTTTCACTACTATTTGTTCTCCGCGCTGAATTTGTGATTTATAAAATTATGGTAACCAAGTATATTTAAATGTTGTAATTATTGTTTGTTTTAGTTGTTTTATTTGTTTTTATAATTGTAATTATTTGACAGTTATTAGGAGTTTTTTTTACGTTAGTTATTATTATTTTAGCTAGCTAATATACATGAATAGATCGTTTGCTTTTTTTGGTCAACGAATAGATCGTTTTTAATTTTTAATAGATACATAAATAGTTCTCTTCTCGTGTTTAAAAAAACACACTTTAGGATATTCAATTGTGTGTTTTAAGTATAGCCAAAATTTGTTTTTAAATGTCTTTGCTTCAGAGACAACCTTAAGGACTTAATTAACGGTGATATCTCAAGAAAAACACTATTTATTACCCTTTGGGCTGGGGGAATATTTAGCAAACAAAAAAATTAGTAACACCACAATTTAAAATTTATGGGGGCTTTGAGCCAATTTCTGTTAAACTGCATAATGTATGTTTATATATATATATATATATATGTATTTTTATTATTTTTAGAGAAAAATCTGCAAATGTAAGTTGTATGGCCATCTCCACATTTATCCACTTTTTCCCAATTACCATTAAAATTTTTGCCAGAAATTGTTTAATCTTAAATCGGGGTGATAATTTCGTTTTAGATTTATCATTTTAAGAATATATGATTCACGATCGAAGAGAAAATCGTTCAAGAATTATCGATTTCGGAGTTATAGTTGTTGATGAAGGCAACAGAGTATTGTTAAAAAAATTTCTTGGAATGATTCAATCGTAATGAGATATTCGGTTTTCTCTTCGTGATATTTGTTTGCTAATTCTAAGATATATGATTTGATTTTCGTAGTATTTGCTTTCTAAATCCAAACAATAAGTTATGAATTAGTTGGACATAACTATGGAGAAAAATAATTAGTCATAAGCTAGATTGATTATAATTATATAACTACTTAGTCATAAGCCGGTCTGGTCTATTTTAAAACTAATTTATATAATAGTCGTATTCTTTTTACCATTAGTTATTTGACACGTGTCAACATTTTATCAGTTCAATTAACACATGTCACGATTTTGTTAATAACTAATTTTGAAAACCTAAGTTTATATAATAAGATTTTGAGTTGCATATCAATGATGTCAATTTTGGCTGCTTGTTTGCTCTTTTTAATAGGCCCGAAGTTAAGGCCCATGTTTGACTATTTTATTGATGTCCGGGTATATATTCACTATAATTGAGGAAACCAACTCATTAAGATCCAATTGATTTTTTTCATTGTATTGTCAAATCAAAGAGGCGGTATTTAATCGCTTTATCAATCTATAATTATTTCACGGGGTGTAGCATTTTATGAAAAATGAATCCTAATACAAGTAAATGTACTATATGATAGTGCTCTTTACAATGAATCCATGATCTCGTTATTCCAATGATGAATATCACCAGAAAACTCGCTAGAAAGTTAGCCCGAGCCATTTTGTTAAAAGTGTAATTTTAGGGGTCGTTACTGATTCTAGCAATGTCTTCGTGAAAACTATAACAAACCTAAAAAGTTAATTAAGCGTACAAAATTATCATATTGCCTACAAATTCAACCACATTAATAAAATCTGAATTATCTTAATCAAGAAATAAATCATAAATTATATAACTGATACATACTATTTGGTTACAATTTTTGTTTATTTATTTAAAGCTCATTTATTTTTAATCGTTTTTTGTGTGTTACTCTGTGTAGTTGTTATGTTCAACATGCTTTCTTTAGTCAACATATTTTTATTTTTTTTGGTAATTTTTACTTAAATAAACTGAAATTTTGATTTCTCGATATAAATTTCTTGATCATATTCTAACATTGCTTTGTACATTTTCATTATAGGTTACGTGCATAAACCATTCTTTTAAAAAGACAATCTTCGTAAGAACTATCATAAGAAGCCATCATTCAATATTATAACTCAAATCTCCATGTGTTTTCGTAACTCTATAATCTCTTCAAAAATATCATATTAGACGACGGCCTCTTCTATATAATCGCCTCAGGAATCCTACTAAGGTGCATCTACGGCACAAAAATCAGCCTACTCATAGAAGAGACTCAAGAGGGTAATAATCATTCAGTGATCAAGTTTTTGAGATAACTACTATGGAGATATTCAAAAGTGTGTTGCAATCTTGGATTTAAAGCTATATGATTTTATGAGGATATTAGTCTAAAACATATATAAAAGTACATTTCATTATATTATTTTAAACTACACTAGGTCCGGACAATATAGATTCATTGGTTTGGCAAGTATCCGATTAAAAATTTAACCCGGAATGTTTTGAAAAACCCGACCCGAATCCTTTGTGTACTTCTCTTTTACTATAGTAGGGATTTCAGACAATTTATATTAAACTATGATTAAATGAAAACTAACTAAATAAAAATGAGAAAAAATTATGCAGCACAATTCAACTTAATTGTTCTTTAAATCAATTATATTCTTTATATTATATTAGTAACTAAATATTTTTTTGCAAAATATATTTCAAAAATAATTATACTGATTTTGTTTTGTCGACATCAGTTACATCTAAAGATTCGGTAATTCAAACCAGATATATATAAAGCTTACATAACTGATATTTTGTGGATATATTTAACACTACGTGCTAACATGTGTATTTTTAAATTTCGAAAAAAGGAAATTAACGAAATTGAACATTCACATTTTTGTTAACTTAAAAAAAAATCATTAAAGGATTTTTCCAGATTTTTATTTTATATCATATACCTTATAAAAATTCAGATTGATAAATCTAGTTAAAAAAAAAAAAACTATATTAACCTACCAAAGCATTTTGATCCACAACAACTAGTTACTGCGTAATTTTTCTAATAATAAACACAGTTTTTGCCAATTTGCATTACACAATTCCTTTGAGAAAAAGTTATAACAGTTCTTTTTTTTCTTTCACCACGTATTACTAAAGACTTCTTTAGTGATGGAAAAATGAACAAGTAGGGTCTTTCCTCTGGAGATGCTTAGTTGTCCTTCTCAAGCTTCTCCTCTGCCACATGTTGCTTCACCACATTATTCTATATATGACCAAATTTTTTTTTGAAAACTATATTATAATATTCCGTTGAAAATTCAGATTATTATCAATTTTGAACCTTGTCAAGTTTTATTTTCCCATTTACACCCACACATTTTTTGTAGTGTTGTATTAAAGACAAACTTTATAAATTTGAGTGTTTACTAAGATATGGAGTCTCCTTTTAATAGTGAAGGATAAATGGGATTATCAATCAAAATCGTATTTTTATGATAGTTATTATAACTCATTCATTCATAATGGTACCATGTTAAACTTCTCAAAATATCATATAATTATGATCCTTGGTTTGTTTGTTTAGTTGAGTGTCCAACAGAAATATATATGCAACTATATATAATAGATAAATATATTAATGTAATATTTTAAGAATAATCTTGTTCATTTTAGCTGTAACAATTAGTGTCCAAAAATACACGCATAATATTCAACTATATAAAAAACAATAACAATATCGTGAAGTAGTCATAAATAATTTAATTATCGCTTTTTTCATCAACACTGATAAAATTGAAAAAAATTGTTGATGTTAACCACTTCACCACTTTTTTATTTTTTATTTACTTTTATCAATTCAATCATCAGTTTTTATTTTTCACCGGTCCTTTTGTCATGTTAGCGTTAAACATTAAGTTGCTTAAACTTGTCGCTGTGATAACATTTAGTTACTTAAACATATAATTGCTTAAACTTGGCTAAAATTAATTTAAAAAAAAAATTAAAACCAGAATTCTGGTTAATCTAATTGTAAAAGTTTTGCAAAATTTATGTAATCTAGCTATATCAAAATTAGTGCAAATAATACATGTAAAATTGATAAATAAATCAAAACTAAAAAAAATTCTAATCAAATTTTTCATTTTAAAAATAGTGTAATATCTCAAACATGAAATAGAGATTGTATATACAAAAATAAAAAATACAGTGATTTCCATCAATTCATATTGTGGAACTCAATTCCAAAGCAAAAAGGGATAAATTTAAAATCTAAAACTACAAGGTCTCCAACAAAAGAAATCAGAAAATAAAGGGGCTACAATACAACAAACAAGAATATAAGGATAGGACAGTAATTAAACACGTCACCTACTCACAAAGAATCAATTTTAGCCAATCACATCTCTCCACTACGATCTCTCATCACGACTCTCTTCTTCATCTCTCACTAAAAGGTCTCAAAAACAAAAATTTGAAAAGACATTTTATTTTTTTCAAACTTAAAACCAAAATAAATAAATATTTCTTGAGAGCCTCAAGTTTCATCTCACGGCTCAGATTTAAATTCGTCTCTCAAATATCTGAGAGACATTTCTCCAATATATAATAAGTTCCATTAGATTTTGTATTCTTTGTATTTTTTATTTTCCTTTCGATTTTCCGAGAAAATGTCAATAGATTCTTCTTTCTAGCTTTTTGCAGATTTTCTCGGGAATCTTAAGTTTGTTATTGTTGAATTCGTTAGGGAAAATTAAACTCTGATGGAAGCAGCGTCAAGTTTCTTGTGTAGGAGTATTAGGATTCCGTCGACTACCACGGCGACGGCGGCGTTCACGTTTACTCGACCGCCGGTGAATTACGTTTGTGTGGTTAAGAGGGATGGTAACGGCGGCGTTCGTGTAATCCCGACGCGGAAGGTCTATTGCAGCGGTGTTAATGGTGGTTCTAGTTCTAGTGCTACTACTAAGAAGAAGCCTAGGAGGAAAAGTAATGTTTCTGATAAGATTAGGTCTAGGAAAATCGAGAAGAGGAATGATAGTGATGAGTCTATGAGTTTAATTAGTGAATCTGTTGTTGAGAAGGTTAGGGAAGAGGAAGATGAGAGACCGAAGAAGAAGGGAGATAAGGAGATGAGTCTTCGTGCTTTGAATCAAAATGGTGATCCATTGGGGCGGAGAGATTTAGGGAGAAACGTAGTGAAGTGGATTAGTCAAGCTATGAAGGCTATGGCTTCTGATTTCGCTACTGCAGAGGTTCAGGGGGAGTTTTTGGAGTTGAGGCAGACGGTGGGATCTGGTTTGACGTTTGTGATTCAGGCTCAGCCGTATCTTAATGCTATTCCTATGCCGTTAGGTTCTGAAGTTGTTTGTTTGAAGGCTTGTACACATTATCCGACCTTGTTTGATCATTTCCAGAGAGAGTTGCGTGATGTTCTTCAAGACCTTGAGCGGAAGAATGTAATGGAGAATTGGAAGGAGACTGAGTCTTGGAAGCTGCTTAAGGAGATAGCAAATTCAGGTTTGAATATGAATATGCTAGTTGATCATTTTCTTAGTACTTATCAGTGTATAGTTTATCTGAATTTGAAGTTTTGGTTTATATGGTGTTGTACAGCTCAGCATCGGGAGGTTGCTCGCAAAGCTGCTCAACCAAAGCCTGTTCAAGGAGTTTTTGGGTTGGACTCAGAGAAGGTGAAGGCTATACAGGGAAGGATTGATGAGTTCACCAGCCAGATGTCGCAGTTGCTTCAAGTGGAACGAGATACAGAACTGGAAGTCACGCAGGAGGAACTAGATGTTATCCCTACTCCAGATGAGAGCTCTGATTCCTCAAAACCGATTGAGTTCTTGGTTAGGCATGGTGATGCTCCACAGGAACTTTGTGATACAATTTGCAATTTGTATGCAGTTAGTACCTCCACAGGTTAGAATTAGCCAGATAGTGACCCTCTTTTTCATTTGTTTGTCAATAATTCATATGCATTTTGTTGTAATTTTTTCTCTTTCAGTTTTCGATGAAATTTGTAGTAATTTGCAATCAATATGCAGGGCTCGGAGGTATGCACTTGGTGTTGTTTAAGGTTGGGGGAAACCACCGTCTTCCTCCTACTACACTTTCCCCTGGTGACATGGTTTGCATAAGAATTTGTGACAGTAGAGGTGCTGGAGCAACTGCCTGTACGCAGGGGTTTGTTCACAACCTTGGAGAAGATGGGTGTAGCATAGGTGTGGCTCTAGAATCTCGTCATGGAGATCCTACTTTCTCCAAGCTCTTTGGGAAAAGTGTGAGAATTGATCGTATTCATGGGTTGGCCGATGCCCTAACTTACGAGGTAAATCTTTGTTCCATATTGGTTGAAGATGCGTTGTTTAATCTCAGTATCTTCCATCTATAATATGCATACCATGTCCTCTTATTGCAAGTGTTTGCTGAAATATTGATTGTTTGCATTACTATTTTATTTCCGCTACTCGCTTATTGTAGTCTTCTGTTACAGCGTAACTGTGAAGCCCTAATGCTTCTTCAGAAGAATGGTCTGCAGAAGAAAAATCCATCAATTTCTGTGGTGGCAACTTTATTTGGGGACGGGGAAGATATAGAATGGCTGGAGCAGAATGATTACGTAGACTGGAGTGAAGCAGAGTTGAGTGATGAGCCAGTGGGTAAGTTATTCGATGATTCCCAAAGGAGAGCCATAGCTCTTGGAGTAAACAAAAAAAGGCCTGTTATGATAGTTCAAGGACCTCCTGGCACGGGAAAGACTGGAATGCTTAAGGAGGTCATTACCCTTGCGGTTCAACAGGGGGAAAGAGTACTTGTAACAGCACCTACTAATGCAGCTGTTGATAATATGGTGGAGAAGCTCTTGCATCTCGGACTAAACATTGTCCGAGTAGGAAATCCTGCAAGAATATCATCTGCTGTTGCTTCAAAATCTTTGGGGGAGATTGTGAACTCTAAGCTGGCAAGCTTCCGAGCAGAGTTGGAGAGGAAGAAGTCAGACTTAAGAAAAGACCTTCGGCAATGCCTGAGGGATGACGTTCTTGCAGCTGGCATTCGGCAGCTCTTGAAACAGCTTGGAAAGACATTGAAGAAGAAGGAAAAGGAGACCGTGAAGGAAATACTAGCAAATGCACAGGTTGTTTTTGCCACTAACATTGGAGCAGCTGATCCTTTGATTAGGAGGCTAGAAACATTTGATTTGGTTGTAATAGATGAAGCTGGTCAGGCTATCGAGCCTTCATGCTGGATCCCAATATTGCAAGGGAAACGTTGTATTCTTTCCGGTGATCCATGCCAATTAGCACCTGTTGTTCTATCTCGTAAAGCTTTAGAAGGTGGGCTTGGTGTATCCTTACTGGAAAGAGCTGCATCTTTGCATGATGGAGTTCTTGCGACAAAACTAACAACTCAGTATCGTATGAATGATGTAATCGCTGGTTGGGCATCAAAGGAGATGTATGGTGGATGGTTGAAATCTGCTCCAAGTGTGGCCTCTCATCTGCTTATCGATTCTCCTTTTGTGAAGGTACATGTTTTTACTGTTTCTGCTGTTTACTGGTAACATGACATGCAATCAACATCTGTTTACCTTTTAAGCTTTTTTTATTCTTTAGAAAACTTCCAGTAAAGCATTATAGGGTTCTTTAGCAACTCTGTCGTTTTGTCTTTCATAATATTATCTTTGCTTGGGGTTGTAATGTCAAATGTTTACAGCTTTTTGTGGCCTCCATGAGAAGTGATGCTTGAGCTTGCAATAGATGATTCACCTTTTGTTTTGCTTGTGATTGGATAAAAATAAATACTGTCACAAATGAACTTACCTTTGAATGTCTAATAATGTGCAATCTCATTCTAGATCAGACGCATTTTGGTAACCCTATGACTCTTACATGTAACATCATCTTCTTTTTTTAACTAACTGCAGCCTACTTGGATAACACAATGCCCACTGGTTCTGCTTGACACAAGAATGCCATATGGAAGTTTATCAGTGGGGTGCGAGGAGCGTCTAGATCCAGCTGGTACAGGGTCACTATACAATGAAGGAGAAGCAGATATTGTGGTTAATCACGTCATTTCGTTGATATATGCAGGTGAGCGTTCTATTTACAGTTCAATGACTGATATATTCAAGTTGTTGTATCTCAATAACCTGTCAAAGTTTGAAGAATCAAAGATTCACGCATATTAATTACATTCCTAGATATAAGCTCGATAACTTAATAAACAACTTGTTGGACATGATTGTAGGTGTTAATCCAATGGCTATTGCTGTTCAGTCCCCATATGTTGCTCAGGTTCAGCTTCTCAGGGAAAGGCTTGATGAGTTTCCAGTGGCTGATGGAGTTGAGGTCGCAACCATTGACAGCTTTCAAGGGCGAGAGGCTGATGCAGTTATCATCTCAATGGTACACATTATTTTTCTCTTGTTCCCTTTTATAGCATGAATACATTATCTTCGTCTGCTCATAACTTGAAAACTGGATCCGTTAACTATATAGGGAACCTGTTTTATATAATTACCGTCTGTCAAATGGTTTTTGAGAGGCTATTTCTTGAATTAAAATTCTAGCAGATAGTAATGAAACAGAGATAAGATTATGAATCAATTTATATGTTAGTAGAAGTTGATTGTGAAAACCAAAACTGATTAACATAATTGTCGGTATGCTTCCCATATTGCAAATAAGACTCATGTATTTGCCGTGTGGTGAACCAATTACAGGTCCGGTCAAACAACCTAGGTGCAGTGGGATTCTTAGGGGATAGTAGACGGATGAATGTAGCCATAACAAGAGCCCGAAAACACGTGGCAGTGGTATGCGATAGCTCCACAATCTGCCACAACACGTTCCTCGCAAGGCTCCTGCGTCACATACGCTATTTCGGTAGGGTAAAGCATGCAGACCCAGGTAGTTTGGGTGGTTCAGGACTAGGCTTGGACCCAATGTTACCTTACCTCGGCTAAAAATCACCCGTAAGTACCTACGCAAAACAAAAAGATTCTTCAGTCTTACTCCTTCTCTCCCTTATCTCTCTGTGGGTATAAAAATGTTTCCATGGCTGAGTTGTTGTACAGAAAAAATATATGTTTTCAATTGTTACAACATAAAAAATAGTCTCTGTATATGAATTTGATGACAAGATAATTCATGTATATTTTTCACAATTGGTTTCTACGGTTTGATTGTTTTATTAACGTTGTTGATGTTACTAAATTCACAAGAAACACATCACTGCCTCATAGTCCTGTGATCCTGTCAACAACAGCTCAGGAAGCTTCATGGTAACTTCTCCACCAACTATAATTGATTAACAAAACTAGCTTAAGACTACAACTTTGGTCTTTGTGCCCAAAACTTATCAAAACTATGTAAATTATACAATCTTAACAAATTTACATTTTTAACATTGAACAAAAGAAAAAAAAAAACAAATTTACATTAAACACTTCTTAAGATAATTATACAAAACAAAGTTTTCCTTTATTTCGACACTTATTTTTCCCTTTTTTTTAAATGTGATATTTCCAATTATATTTATGTATTCCTTTTAAGTTTAACCAAAGGCGGTGTGAAGATACCTATATAAACAGACCTTACCTTGCCTTCTCCTTGTATAATCATTCTTGTTCCTCTCTCGCAATAGCAAACCCTAAATTGCTCTGCAAGAAAAGTTTTCTCAGTTCAAGTCCTCTCTCAAGGTTTATATTTCTCTGATCTCTTCTCTTCAGCTTCTGTGTCTGAACTTTTGGTTCTGTTACGGTCTGTTTACTATTACTGCGAGTCTTAGGGTTTCTCGTTTTTGCGTGTGTAAAAAGCTTTGGGGGATACTTATTACTTTTTTTTGTTGTTTTTGTTTCCAGATGAATACGGTGATGCAAATCCACGCAAAAACTCTTACGGAAAAAACCATAACCCTTGATGTTAAAAGCTCCGACACCATCAATCATGTCAAGGCACAGATTCAAGACAGAGAAGGGATTCCTCTAGACCAGCAAAGACTTATCTTTTCTGGGAAGCTGCTAGACGATGGCCTTACTTTGGCTGATTACAATATTCAGAAAGAGTCTGTTCTCCACTTGGCTCTTAGGTTGAGAGGAGGTATGCAGATCTTTGTTAAGACTCTTACCGGGAAGACCATAACTCTCGAGGTTGAAAGCTCCGACACCATTGATAATGTCAAGGCCAAGATCCAAGATAAGGAAGGCATCACTCCGGACCAGCAGAGACTTATCTTCGCTGGTAAACAACTTGAAGATGGCCGTACATTGGCTGACTACAATATTCAGAAGGAGTCAACACTACACTTGGTTCTTAGGTTGAGAGGTGGCATGCAAATCTTTGTTAAGACTCTTACCGGGAAGACCATAACTCTTGAGGTCGAAAGTTCTGACACGATTGACAATGTCAAGGCCAAGATCCAAGATAAGGAAGGTATTACTCCGGACCAGCAGAGACTTATCTTTGCTGGTAAGCAACTTGAAGATGGTCGTACTTTGGCGGATTACAATATTCAAAAGGAGTCAACTCTACACTTGGTTCTTAGGTTGAGAGGTGGCATGCAAATATTTGTGAAAACCCTCACTGGCAAAACCATTACTCTAGAAGTTGAGAGCTCTGACACAATTGACAATGTCAAGGCCAAGATCCAAGACAAGGAAGGAATTCCTCCGGACCAGCAGAGACTTATCTTTGCCGGCAAGCAACTCGAAGATGGTCGGACACTTGCGGATTACAACATCCAGAAAGAGTCAACTCTGCATTTGGTTCTTCGTCTTCGTGGTGGCATGCAAATATTCGTCAAGACCCTTACCGGAAAAACCATAACATTGGAGGTTGAAAGCTCAGACACAATAGACAATGTCAAGGCCAAGATCCAAGACAAGGAAGGGATCACTCCGGACCAGCAGAGACTTATCTTCGCTGGCAAGCAACTCGAGGATGGTCGAACCCTAGCGGATTACAACATCCAGAAGGAGTCAACACTTCACCTAGTGCTGCGTCTTCGTGGTGGGATGCAGATTTTTGTCAAGACTTTGACGGGCAAAACCATCACTCTAGAGGTCGAGAGCTCTGATACGATTGATAACGTGAAGGCCAAGATTCAAGACAAAGAAGGGATCACACCGGACCAGCAGAGACTTATCTTTGCCGGGAAACAACTCGAAGATGGTCGCACTTTAGCAGATTACAATATCCAGAAAGAATCAACTCTTCACCTTGTTCTTCGTCTCCGCGGTGGAAGCTTCTGAACAACAACTATGGCCTCTCTCGAGTGCTAACTTCGATCTTTTCTCTTATATTATTCGACTTCATAATGTTTTTTATTTTCTATAATAATCAATAATATTTAAGGATATCGTTATTCATTATGCACAGAAGAGATGCATGGTGATATTAAATTTAAGATTTGCGCTAATTTGAAAAATATAACATATTTAGTTATCTGCACATACAACTATACATGTACATATACTTGCACGACCATCTTTGAAAACATTATTAAAGCATTGTGTAGTTCAGACGATAAAATCCTGTGATCAAAACATAAACTTATGTCCTGTTCCTTGTTCCTTTCTTGTATTATTATTATCATCTCCTAGCTAGATACATGATCTCTTTAATTTAGTCAAATTGATTCAATGTTTGCCTGTTAGACCATAAGGAAGGTATGGTCTTACCGTTAAGACTCTTGAGGTTGAAAGCTCTGACACCATTGATAATGTCAAGGCTAAGATTCAAGACAAAGAAGGAATCCCTCCGGACCAATAGCGACTTATCTTCGCTGGCAAGAAACCATTCTTCTCTTCCACAGCCTTATTTGTTATGAGAACCAAAACTCAACAAAATCAAAGCCCCACATGCTTACACTCATTGTTTAGAGTAAGTGGAACACTAACAATTTCTAAAACTAATAACACCAAACTTTGCAACAGTTTTAAAAAATCTGAATTGAATAACAAGAGAGTTTAACTAACATTTTAAGTCATTAAAATTCTATTTAAATCACAAACCAATAAGTAATCGTGTTAAAAAGAAAAAAAAAAAGGTAATGAAAATAAGTGATGGTTATAAATTTATAATAATTATGCCTTGATTTGTTCGTAAAGCATCCTTCGGTATGATTTGTGTACCACGTAAGACGTAAACAACAACTAATGACAATGTAATGATGGTTTAGTCTATATTAATGTAACTTCATCTTGAAGAAAAGTCCCTTAATTACTCGAAAATGATTCTAGTTTGGTAGATACGTTATAAGTCATTCATATTTGTTTGGAGATTGGTGGATCTACTATGTATCACTCATAGCCACATCATTATCTCTATCTACTATACATGTGCGTGTATAAGACAATGCATTGTCTAAAAAGTAAAAGTATAGAACCAACTCGTTTTAGTCTAGTTGTTTTCGCTCGAGAAAAATAGTTGTCATGTCAATCTAGGTTAAAGATTGATTAATTATCAAACATGAAATCATTAAAACGATATCTGACAAAAACTTAGAAGTCGTCGATTTGAGTAGCGTTTAGAACGAAACCATATAACATTCTATGGTCTTAGGGCTAAAAAACTTATAGACTTCGGTCTAAATCCTCTTGAGAAACCAAGTACAATTGAAACTCAATTATATTTTGATGGATGAAGTGAGCTAGAGAGAGTAAATTGTGGAGGAGACTATCACTTCAGGTGAGATAAACCATCACTTTCTTAGCAAAATATATAGGACAGTCACAACTCACAGTCCAATGTTTGTCCTCTTTTAATCATCAAGATGATATAGACAGATAAAAAAAGTAAAACAGAAAATATAATTTTGTAAAGATGTTTGAATTATATATATTTTTTAGAAGAGAGTTGAAAATTGAATGTTAAAGAAGATTTTCAATTTCTGTTACAGAAAGAAAATATATAATTTTCATTATACACTCAACTTTTCATATTGACGGGTCTTTTCTGTCATTTTTTAATTAGTGAAGGGGAAATAAACATTATCTTAAGCAAGCAAATATTTTAATTTTCTCAAATAATAAAACTTTATTTCAACATTAAGAGTTTTTGTTTGAATAAATTAAAATAATACTCCACAATTTACTCTCTCTAGCTCACTTCATCCATCAAAATATAATTGAGTTTCAATTGTACTTGGTTTCTCCTCTTTCATGGTATATTTTCTATTTTAAGATATGTTCTTGTGCTTTTCTTATTTTCTTCATTAGATCATCTAGCATCATCTTCTTATGTTGATTTTTTTTTTTCTTAGTAATTTATTTCTTGCTTTACTCTCCATTTACAATTTAATATCGGAATAAACTTGTTTTGATAGGCATAAAAAAATAAAAAATAAATTGAGTTTTGACCTTCTTTCGTTTCTCTAAAATATGTGTTTCTTAGATATTGTCCAACATATTTTTTTATAAAATAAAATAAACAAGAGATGTAACTTGTTTAATTTCTCATGCATAATGTGACTTGTGTCACTCAATTACCAAAACTGGTTTTTAGAAAATAGTTTTATTATATATTTGTCGGTGCACTAGCTAAAGATTCTCTCTCTTTTGATGTTTCTTTTACTTAACTTTGCTTGCAAAATTTCTATGTCTTTTAGTCTTTTACAACAAACAACAACAACAAAAAGAGAAATATTTTACATTTTTATTAGTAAAAAAATATAAATTAATTAGTTTTACCTTTTTTAGCGGAAAAAAAAAAATGCGCCGCTTCAAGTTCAAAATGTGTCTGTCCAAATTCAAACCAGTTTTGTCTTTCTTCTTCAGAGCATTGCAATGAAAGTTCAAGTTCCAGATTCTTCATCGCCGACAGGAGTTCTTGAAGAGTTCTTCAGAACAGAAGAGTTCGGTAGCAGCTCCTCGGAGACAGTGAAGAACCCTTCTCGTTTCGGCAAGTTGGTTCAGCTTCTGAGAAGCAGATCCAAGAAGTCTCTTGAAAACTTCAAGATTCCATTTCAAGAAAGTGGAGTTATCAAGAACTCCTTAAGAAGATGCAGTAGCATGAGGGAGAGTTTCAGATTTGGTTCCAATGATTCTCACTTTCTTCTACACTCTCCTAGAAGAATCTTTACCTTCTCTGACCTCAAGTATGCTACAAACAATTTCGCTTTAGGTTCGTACCTAATCTTGATTTGTTCATCTTTACAATTCTAATATGTTTATGAAGTTGTAACTCAAAAATTTGTGACACGTAGCAAAATCTTTATAGGTAAATTTTTGTAGTTATTTTGAGTCTTGAATGTGTCTAAATGTTTTATGATTGCAATTGTTATGGAGAATTAGTAAAAATTATGGAACTGAAAGCAAAATTTGTTGGATGTGAATAGAGTCTAAATGTTTTGAATGTGTCTAAATGTTTTATGATTGCAATTGTTATGAAGAATTAGTAGAATTTGTGGAACTGATGGAAGCAAAATTTGTTGGATGTGAATAGAGAATCTAATTGGGAAAGGAGGTTATGCTGAAGTTTACAAAGGGATGTTACCAAATGGACAAATGGTAGCGATAAAACGGTTAATGCGAGGAAACAGCGAAGAGATCATTGTGGATTTTCTATCGGAGATGGGAATAATGGCACATGTTAACCATCCAAACATAGCTAAGCTTTTAGGCTATGGGGTTGAAGGAGGAATGCATCTTGTTCTTGAGTTATCACCTCATGGCAGCTTGGCTTCTATGCTTTATAGTATGTCTCTTTTCACCTTCTTTCTCTCTTACATCTTATTGGTTATTGTGTTTATTAATTTGTTGTGATATTATAGGCTCCAAGGAGAAGATGAAATGGAGCATTAGATACAAGATAGCATTAGGAGTTGCAGAAGGTTTGGTGTATCTTCATAGAGGATGTCACAGGAGAATCATACATAGAGATATTAAGGCTGCAAACATTCTTCTTACACATGATTTTTCGCCTCAGGTACGACACGATAAATGATGCTTAGAAAGTAAAAAACATACACTTTCAATTCTTTGACATGTAATGAATATGTCTTGCGGTTATAGATATGTGACTTTGGCCTTGCGAAGTGGCTACCTGAACATTGGACACACCATATTGTTTCAAAGTTTGAGGGTACATTCGGGTAAGTCGTCCTACTCTTTAAGCATATTCTATCTTAAATATTGGTTTTTAATTTTTGATCAAGAAGGTCTCAAAGATATATTTTGCATTCATTTGTTCAGATATCTTGCTCCAGAGTACTTAACGCACGGGATAGTAGATGAAAAGACCGATGTTTTTGCCTTGGGCGTACTTTTACTAGAACTAGTTACTGGACGAAGAGCTCTAGATTACTCCAAGCAAAGTCTTGTTTTATGGGTAAGTTCTTTCCTTTGTTTTTTTAGATTTATGGAGCTATCGCGTGTTTTTAGCACTAGGCTTCGGGGTTTCGACAAAGCACCTGACTAGTTTTGGAATAAGCAAACCCTTGAAATTCTACATTTATTCTTAGTTCCTTCCCTTTTTGTTTCTTAGGCTAAACCATTGATGAAGAAGAACAAAATAAGAGAGCTAATCGATCCATCGCTGGCTGGAGATTACGACTGGAGGCAGATAAAACTTGTGCTTTTGGCAGCTGCGTTATCAATCCAACAATCATCAATAGAGAGGCCAGGGATGAGTCAGGTACCTAACAAAGTTCCTTGTCTAACAAGTAAAGAAACCGCATTGGTCTTGATATCCTTTGTCTTGAAAATTAGGTGGTTGAAATCCTCAAAGGCAACTTGAAAGACCTCAAGTGCATCATGAAATGCAAAGTCCCCTTTTATAGGAAAGCTTTCAGAGATGAGTCTGGCAAGTGAGATTAGGAGCATTTTAGCATATCTATGAAGCTGAAGCACTTATTTCCCACGTGCAAAGTATATTTTTTGTGACAAAAACAAAGAATAAGGTAGATAAGGGGAGAGATCACTAGAGGGCTCTTGTCATTTTTGGGGATAAATAAGTATCATGGATCCCTCTCGTCAACAATAAGATGTTAACATCTTTGTGATTTTTGTGTATTTATTAGATATACATATGTATTCAAAAGAAAAGACATATCCCAGTTATACATAGTACAAGTCTCTCTAGGAAAAAAAAGAGCATTCAATAAAATGATGTCTTTAGTTATAAAGTTTTTTTTTGGAGTACATGACTGTTAAAAATTCTTCTTAGAAAACAAGACTTGAAAATTATGACCTTTGAAGAGTGGTTCATGCTTTCATTACAAATTCGTTTTTGAAGGTTTTTTAAAAAAACAACTAGCACAAAGATAGATTCAACACAAATTCACTTACTATATAGAGATATTTACTAACCGTAGTATAAGTAAAACCTCTATAAATTAATAATGTTGGGATTATGATATTTTATTAATTTATAAATATTTATATTATATAGTGTAATTTATTAATTTATAGTGGTATTTTAAATTTTTAAATTTTTCTAAAAATATGCATTGACACAATTTTACAAAAATAAGACTACTCTTATAGATATTATAAATCATAGTTTGAAAATGAATATTATATTTAGAAAACAGAAATTTGACTATAAAGTACAAATATCATAGATAAATTCACTTATACAAATGATATTCATAAATTCAAATGTATGATCAACCTCAATTGTTATAGTTTAACATTATAGATATAAAAAATGAATATGATGCATATTTTAAAATTGAAAACATAAAGAGAATTTGGTTATTTTTATGACTTGTGATGGAGTATTTTACAAGATTATTGTTTAAAAATATACTAACATAAAGTTATTTATCAAGTGAACTCTAGGAGAAAATTCATTTTAAAAACGTACATTGATATATAGTGATTGTTAATTTATGATATTATTAGGACTATATGTACATGTCGATTTGAAAAAAAAATTATTATCTTATCGAATGTGGTCAATTTTTACACTGGTCTGACTTAGGACCAGTAAAATTTATTAATTTATAGTGTTTACTAATTTATAGAGTATTAATTTATAGAGGTTTTACTGTAGTCTTTAATTCTTTATTGTCAATGCCATTTTTGTAAATTTACTTCCGTTAGTGTCATATCCGGATAATAAAAAATATATTTGAACTCTGCACAATTTAAACACAATAAACAAGAGTTGACATACAAACATTATATTCAGTGGAATAGATTTAATGAAATTTTATCGATCGACCAAATTTAATCTGTAGTCATTTATGTACGTTGTATTTTTGCAACCTATGTTAGCCATTCTCCATTTATTGTGGTTCGATCGATTGGCTCACTATGCTTACTTTTCCTTTGTCCATTATTCTACATCTCCTAACCAGCCAGTGTCTAACAAAGATTGACCAGAAAATGACATAAGTGTTCATGGTCAAATCATGTAGTATTCGATAGACCAAAGCTTGTAAACATTTTATCAATCGACCAATTTTAGTTCACTTTCATTTGTAGGTAAAATCTTTTTTTTTTCCAAACCACTCATTACTTAAAATAATACTCCATGATTGGTAGCCACGAGAGAAATCGTTTACAAAATAACTTCCAAATCAAGTGATCTGAAAGATCGAGCAACCGAGCAAGACAGTCTGCTTTTGAATTACAAGAACGTGAAATCTTAGTTAACGAAAATGAGGGAAATGATAGGTAAAATCTTCTTGCTAACTATTTTTCCATCTTCTAAATTTACTAACCAGTTGATGAACACAAGTGTTAGATTCACGGATAATAATATTAAAAGTCTAACTAGATACCTCATTTTATTATTAGTCGTTAAAAATTCTTGTTTATTGTCCATCATTTTATTGTTCATTGTTGAAAATTCTTGTTTCCCATCAATTTATTGTCTATTATTTTGTCTTGTCACTTTTTATAATTAATGTTAGTCTAAACCACCATACTAAATATTCCTTTTCTCTTTTGTTTTGATGAATAACTAGGATCAGATCCGTGCTACAGCGCATGAGAATATTTACATATAGATACGATTTATAAGAAATTAGAATATATTATATTTTTATTTCATTGTGGTGTAGTCAATTATGGTTAATCGTATATTTATGTAATGAGCATGGATAAAATAGTAGAAAGAAAAATTGAATAATTTATAATATAATGAGGTTTGATATAAGAAAAAGAAACAATAAAAATTTCACAGTGGGAAGGAATATTTATCGATATATAACTAAATGGGGCCATTTTTGTAATAGAAGAAGGAATATATGTGTAAATTGTAAACAATTTGCATACATAAAAATTATATACTCATAACATTTTTTTTTACGGACTAAAATGAAACGGATTGTATTCGTAAATATGTTATTTGAAACTCGTTTTACTATATATCATGAGTTTAACAAATAACCAGTGAATTATCCGTAATTGATACATAATATAATTTAGCGGTAAAACTTATTCATATTAAATTTGATTTAATCAATATTTAAATATTATATTTTGTTTATAAGATTTCGTATAAACCATCAAACAATATTTGATTTAAATCTAATATAGGACATATAATACACTAAAAATGAATAATTTTCCATATAATTTAAAAACATATTTACGTAAGATTTAGTTTATAAAGTATTTTGTTGTAAAACTTAAGTGGTATGTATCATGTTCTGAGCCGTTGCATAATTATCAATGATTTTGATATATGCTCTGACCCGTTCCAAAATTATCAATTTTTAATATACTTCTAATATCTAAACCTTTTAAAAGTTTTAATATTTATAGTATTTTAAACTTTTAAAAATATTAAAATTTATAATATTTTGAAACTTTAAAAAACCTTATAATATTTTATTTAGAAGTTTTAATATTTATAATATCATATATATTAAAATTTAACTACTATAATATTTTAAAGCTTTTTAAAATTTTTAATTTGCTCAAACTTAGAACCAGATCATATCTAAAATTTTAAATTGGGATTCTTGATAAATTAAGATTTCTGCTCATACGTAATTCGGAACATGTTAGACTCTTTTTACTATGATATGAACTATTGTCAAAAAATGGTTTAGCCGATATAGGACGTTGTACATAAACGTTTTTTGTCAATTGTGTAATATATATCCGCTTTGAAAAATTCAAATTGCAACATATGTAAACAAAATGTTGAAATTTTATTATACATTTGTATTATATATTGTAATATAATAAATTAAAAATAAGATCAAGTAAAGATGAAAGAAAAATAATCCGCCAGACAAATATCTGATTTATATACAAATCCAATTAAATTTCCAATTTTGAAGTATCTGATTAAAATTTCTGGGTTAAAATTTTTAAATTAACCTGACCCAAATCACAAATCAAAAATTTAATTAAAAGTTCTACTTTAAAAAAACCATTTTTGTTTTTCTCTTACTAAAAATATCAGTATACTTTGGAAAACCGGGATAAAATGTTTCACATCGCTCACAACTCTGAACATAATGTACTTTTTAAAAGAGGATTCATAGTATGACACTCTCATTTTCTCATTTCGCATGCTTGAGTAAACTCGTCAAATAACAATAATTTCCTACCAAATTCCGAATATTAATTAGCTCATTGTTCCATAAGAAAATGGTAAAAAAATTCCCTAATTCCTAATGTTTTAACGGTTCTTTTTTCTCTAAAAACTATATACTTCCAATATTCTACTACTTTTGTATGGAAAAACTTTTAAATTTCTTTTTTACTATCTCTATTATATAAGTAAAGACAAAATTGTCTATCAATATTTGTGTAGAAAATGTAATCGGATTTCATATTGTTTTCTTGAATCATAATAATACTAGTTAATATTAAAATTTCAACAACAACATGAAGACATGATTGTCTTTTTATTATTATCTTAAAAGTTAAAATATGTTAACGATGCATAATGAAACCGCAAACAACAAGCACAAGAGAATAATATAGAGGATGCATGTTCATTCGATAATGAAGGTAGCAATGGATGGTCACTCAGTGATGGGAACAACATGAACACCAATCTGATGAAGCATAGTACTAGACTTCCCATGGAATCCAGTGATCTTGTGACCTTCCTTTTGGAGTACGAACTTGTCACCAGCTTCAAGTCCAAAAGGTGGAGAAGTACGCTTGTTTGTCTTGAACCTAACCATTGTTATAACTCCAGTTTCAGCTCCCATAACCTTGTCATGCCAAGCCTCCACTGATGTAACGTATTCACTTGGATAATGCACCTCAAACTATTAAGTACAAGAGATGTTGTCAGTAAAAAAAAGAATAACTCAAGAACCTTAGAGCAACATTAAAGGTAAGATCTTAAGTGTAAGAATAAGATAGCTTCTAGTGTAATTCTCTTAAGTATAAGAATAAGATAGCTTCTAGTGTAATTCTTACGCTTAAGATCTTACCAATAATCTTGGTCTTATGACATCATTATCAAAGGTATCTTAGCAAGATCTTAAGCTAAGATCTGTTAAGATTAGATCATTTTTAACAGATCTTACCTTAAAATCTTGCTAAGATACCCTTGATAATAATGTTGGTCTTATAAGAAGTAAAATATATATTACCTCTTCGTATCCAAGCAAACTTGTCTTTCCATGTTCATCTCCAATTACCACTTCACTAGCATCATTCTCATACTCAAACTTAACGGCGACGATACCAGATTCGCCTTGTCCTATGTATACCTTCTTTACATTTTGGAATGCACCATCGTCCCAAGACTCTCCTCTATCACTTCCTTGTCCTTCTAGTTTCTCTGATGGAGGAGGAGAAGGAGAGAACGGTGCGTAGTACGCCCCGATACTATCAACACAAGAACCTACCCGTCCATGGAACCCAACAATAGCATTGCCTTGGCTTTGCAGCGAGAACTTGAAACCAGTCACTGTTCCAACTACTAAGGTTCTCCCATTTGATGTTTTGAAAGTTAAAGACCTAAGGACGATACATCCGTAAGGTTGAGTATTTGCGTAGCTTCCTTCTACGGATATGATACATTCATAGGGATAATTAACTGTAATGGTGGATAACTTCATTCGGAGATGTTGTAGTAACAACAACGATTAAAAAGGTTTAGTAAATATGGATGCACATGTTTAACCAAATTAACATATTAATAGTAGATAAATTCCCTAATACCACATTTTAAGTTTCTTTTCTAAACATACCGCAATTTTTTTATTTTTTAAAATACCACAGTAGTTATATTTTCCCAAAAGTATCATAAACATAAGAAAATTGATTTTTAAAGGTGTATATATATATATATTCTTTTTTATGTTTCGGTTGATTATTTATATTTAAAGTATAATTTTTAAGAGTAGGGTTTAGAAATTAATTTTGTGATTTTTCGTGTAGAAACTGTATTTTTGTGGTATGTTCGAAAATTAAAACATATAACGGAATTTTTGAAAAAAAATATTTTAGACTTTTCGTAGTATTTAAGATAATTAGTAAATTATAGCTTTGGAAATTAGAGTAACCTCATCTCCTGTTCCGGTCTTGTCTCCATACTCATAGCATTCAACTTGACCGGCTTTGTCATAGTCAACTCTCATATGCCGTATTGAAGTACCATCATATGTAACATACACTTTCTTTATGCCATCATAGTCACCACCATGGTCATAACTTTTGCCTGTGGTTTGACCACCTTGCATTGGTGATTTGGTTGCTGGAATCTTGATGAAATATGCTCCAAGAGAGTAGAGATTCTTGTCAGCAAATCCATGGAACCCAATGATTTTTCTCCTCATGGATCCTAGTGAAAACTTAGTACCCTTGTTGAACCCCATCATATCAGAAGTCTGCTCGTTAGTTTTGAATTGGATTGATTGGATCACGCCTGTAGTTTTGTCGTAGTAACCCTCGACAGATACTAGATATTCCTTTTGTGAATGGTTTATCTCAAACTGTCAAAGAAAAATACATAACAATGTTATGATAATAAAGGTTTTTTTTTCTGGCCTAGCTAGCTTTAATCGAGTCAAGCCGCGATTAAGTCAAACATTGAACAGTAAGCACGATTTAGCGGTTTAATCAGGTTTACTAATCGTAAATCCTTGTCTCGATTGGAGCCGAGGTGTAGGATTATTAAAGTTGTTCAAATTAAAAGTACATGTCGTTTCATCAGTGTTCTAAAGTACGGTATGCGCTAATCAGGCAATGGACCACCATTTAGCATATAATTATATATGCGGCTGTATATGCAGAGTATATACGGTGAACATATTTTATTATATATTTATATGATAAAATATTACACATATTGACTTAATTATATATAATAAAAATATAATAAAGTTAAACCCTTAGGGAAAATACTCTAAAAATAAGTTATCAAACTTTAAAAAAAAACCTAAAATATTCAAACAAATGATAATAATGGAAAACAAGAAAATGAGTTGAGTCCAAAACAATAGCATAGTAGCTCATGCATAAGTCTACATGACATTCCAATATATTTTGAGTTTGTCTTTTGACTACTTTTAAGATTGATCCTTACACAGCTAGATTTCTACAAGCAAAAGTCAAAATTCAAAAGTGATCTTTAACAACCAAAAGTCTAAAACCCATATAAGTAAATAAGCTAATCAACAACAATAGATGATAAAACAAAAGAACATAGATAATATACTAAGATCAGATCGAGAAAGATAAGCAAAACAAGATCAGATCAAACGTAGTTTAGTGAAGAAATTATATAAATTTAAGAAACATGTACATACCGTTTGTGTCATACCAAGACCAGAGACACCATGTATTGGTCCAAAAATAATTGTTCCAGCCTTGACATACTCAAACTTGATGAACTGAATGCCTTCAATACCGGCTCGTACATGTATCTTTGTTACACCCTCATAATCAAATCCATCATCCCATTCATTACCTCCATTTCCACCTTTAGCTTTCACCATTAGGGCCATCGCATAGCGATTCGAATCTAGAGATTCATTTGAGGAACAAAGTTCAGATTCATATGTAAAAACAAAGTAAAACAGTTTTAACTAAGTTATAACCATTACCTTATATGCTGCAATAGAGTGATAAAGAGAGCTGTTGAACCAATGTGGAGTAATGATGTATAAGCATATTAGTGAAGGTGCCCTTTTATACACAGTTTTATATTTTATTTTAATCACCTAGGAATGAATTTATTAATACGACTTGAGTAATTGACAAAAATATAAAATAACACGACTTGAGTAGATAAACAATTTTAATTTATTATTTTTATTTCCTCGTGGCAGATGATGACATAATTTAGTAATAACGTTTTATTTGACGATGAAATATTAATTTCGACAACGTAAACTTTTTATATATAGACTCACTATAACGTGCATGCGGTGAAAGTGCATTTTTTATTCGCAATTTTGTTTTCTTTCAACGATCTTATAATCATTTCACTACAAGGTTAGCAAAGCAGGATAATTTTTTGTTATATCAGAAAATTTCAAATAATTTTATAATAGATTTCTTCAAATACTATTTATATGTGTTATGCACAAATTATATTAAAATACATAGTTGATTAGTTTACTATGAATGTTTTTTATATGTTTGAAAATTACAGAGTTCTTGTGTTAAACCAACATGCTAATATAATATCCGATATTAAACAATAAAAGAATAAAAATAGCTATGGATACTAATTTTTAATTTGTAAATTGTAAGTCAAACAAAAAAATGTAGATCTGTAAACTAAAATAATACTGCAAGACCAAAACAAAAACGTGATTGATATGCATTGATTAAGAAAATAATTAATCAATAAGGATCTAAAGTCGTTTTAAAAATAATTTACAATGGTAGTAGGTACGTTGTCTTTGACAACTAATCTTATCGTAAACACATAGACCATCTTGTAATAAAATACAAAAAGCTTTAGGCTATTACACCTCAATCATTCTTTTAAGTGAAAAGTGAGATCATTTCCGACTAGGGATGTTATCATAGACAGATATCCGTTAAACATAAACGAACTTTCACAAAATTTTAAGTCCATTTGATGTTCGTGTCTGTCATAAAATTTATCGATCATAAATGAACGAACCCGTTTACGTAAGTCTAATAAACAGACTTTCACAGAATTTGATAGAAAGTTCGTTTACTGGAACTCATGATAGAAAAAAAAATATTCCTTCAAAAAAAGAGAATATTCTTTGAAGACAATAAAAAAAAAATTTCTTCAAAAACATTTCTCCGCAAAAAAAATTTCCGACAAAATTTTTCCGCCGTAATTATCCGACAAAAAATATTCACGTTAAATGTTTCCGCTTAAAATTTTCCGTCAAAAGTTTTTTTGGGTGAAAGATTCAATTTTTACTGGAATTTGAAAATTTTATTGGAATATTTAAATTATTACTGGAATGTTTAACTTTTTATTTTGGAATTTTAAATTTTTATTGGAAAAATCAAAAAAATATCAACATACATGAAAAAGATAAAAATGGTTAAAAATCAATATACATGGACACAAATAGGTTTTATCGACCGACAGATTTTAAATAGACGAACATAAAGGAACGGACATAAACTGACACAGATTTAAACGGGTCGGACCAAAACCAAACATAGGTCGAAAACCTCTTAGTTTTTTCAAGAGAATTTTTGAGAAATACCCCTTTTGGTGTACCATTTTTAAAAATTACCCCTATTTTCTATCCATTTTCAAAAATACCCCTTTTCAAATATGAAAAATTATAAACTTTTATATAATTGATAATGTACATCAAGATCATCATTACTAATGGGAGACTAAATCCAAATATTTAAAAGGTTTTAAAAGGTTCTAAACGGAATTTATAAGGTTTTTAAAAGGTTTACAAAGTTTTTGATAAAATTCAAAATTTATAGTCATTTTTTGATAAATTTAGAAAGAGTAGTATTTTAAAAAAGTGGTATTGGTAAAGGGGTTTTTTTTGAAATTCCCCCTTTTTCAATAACTAAGAGGTTTTGGACCAAAACCTATTATACTTATATGGTCTCGTCCGAAACCAGAAGATATTATACTTATATGGTCTCGTCCCAAGTAATATTAGTTACAAAAAGACTTCGTAAGAGTGTGTGCTTTTGTTAAAATCAAAGAGTGTTCAACGTCCAAAGCATGCGCAGTCGTTACGATTAGAAGCCAATTGATATGTTCCATCATGAAAGAACCCATCCCAATTTTTTTCTTTTAAAACATACAATCCGGATTAACCCATTTAAAGCAAACCAGACAATCTCACTAACACAACCAATTCAACGTAACCAGCGGAAGACTTAAATAAAAATCCAATCAAACAATTTCATCAATCCAACAAGTTCAACTATCATTATTCCAGAAACAAAATCATCCTAACATGCTTCTAAATTCCATTCTAAGATCCTAACAAATCCTACAATAATCTAAACACCAATGAGCGCCTAGATCATCCTCCTCTCCTCGCCATGATTCCACGGATCACACTTTGCTTTTACCTGCATCAAAGAAAAAGATGCATAAGTATTTCATAAATACTTAGTGAGGCAATCATACCACCACTAGCTATACACACAAGTACATTCAACCATTATCCAAGGAAAAGAACCAAACAACCAATAAAAGATAGACCATAATCGCTTCTGACTATCGGTGTCGATCGACACCCACCACTGGTGTCGATCGACACTCGCTGTCAACCCTCGCGGACGACACCGGTCTCGACACTCCAATCGTAAGACGCAGTTATCCTCGCGCGATAAAACGTTGGTGTCGAACGACACCCACCCTTGGTGTCGATCGACACCGACTCTCTGCAGACGCTCCAACTACGTTTCTCACTGGATCTCTTCTCCAAATCACCACCATGATATGAGCGAGTCTCCAAGGGATTCCACAGGCATCAATCATCAAATAAAGAGCCAAACAAGCAAAGGAAATCAATCAAACAATCATCAAAACTCTAAAACAATGATCAAACATGCTTAGATAAGCCTGGTCATGCACTTACCTCTTTAACAAGAAGGAACAGCAACGCACAGGGACTTGCAAGGGTGAAAACGATCTCCACAGTTACCAAACACCACAGATCAACCTTCCTCTAGCCTTGAACCACTAAGAACAAGCTTTGATCCCTCCAAAAACCCACTCAAAAGCACCAAAAAGGGGCCAAACTCACTCTCTATTCTCTCTCAAACTCACAAAGCGACAAAGTGAAGTTTTAAAAGAGAAACGGCGCTCCAAAGCTTAGAAAGTCGACCTAGGTTTTCCCCCAAACCAAGCCTCAATTGAACCGACGATTTAAAATTTAAACCGTCAAACCAAAATTACTAGTGTCGATCGACACCCGACCACAATGTCGATCGACACTACCCGGATTTCCAGACACGGGCGTTACACATCAGATCTTGATGACTCAACGTGCTAAGTTGACATGATTTGATGCTTTCTAAATATGATGATTATAAGAAAATTACCTTTGGAAATCATATCTCGTATGTTACATCAGATTCGAAAGTTGTGTTAAAGTATTAGTAATTTAAGATACACCAGATTAAACCCGCAATACATTGCGGGACGACATTATAAAATGTATTCATTTTATTAATTTTGTTTGATATATAAGAGTGTACTACTATAGATAGATTTGGGAAAAAACCTAATTTTCTCTCTATGGTGGCGACGATGGAACTCTAGGGCTAGCCCTAACAATGAGATGGTTTACTCTTCTGGCTTTTTGGCGGAATTTTTTGGTGGGAAAATTTTCGGAAGGAATATTCTTTTTGTTGGAAGGAATATTCTTTTTGTTGGAAAAAATATTCCTTACTTCATCATGGGTTATAATAAAGGAGGGTAATTTAGTCATTTTGTACATTGAAAAGGGTATTTTTGAAAATGGACACCTAGAGAGGGTACTTGTAGAAAATGGTATCATAAAAAGGTTAGTTGTGCAAATCCCCCTTAAATATATTTATTTTATTCATAAATAACAAAAGTTTAAGATTAAAAGGACTATTATGCAAATAAAATAGTTCAACTCTACTTATAGAGGAAAAAATAGAGTTCCTCTGTATATAGAGATAAAAATAGCAATCTCTATAATAGAGGTAGATATAGAGATGGGTTAGAGCAAAATCTATATATATAAAGTTAACTTTTTCTCTCTTCTCCTTATGCCACATCATCTTCCACATCAGCTGCCACATCATCATTCATCTTAATTTTTTACATTGATTTAGAATTACAACACTTTAGTTTTTAATTTCTTTTCTACCTCATAACTTAGCCTTTATTTTATTTTTATATCCAATAGTGGTTTTAAGAAAATAAATAATATAGTAAAAACATTTATGTCCAAAATAAATAAAACAAGTATCTGTTTATAAAGTAATGATCAATTTTTTGATTAATGGGGATAAATACAAAACAAGGATAATTATACTATACAGATAGATGTACCACTAAATTGATGTCATCCGAAGCCACATCAAACGAGAATACAACCTATTTAAGGCATACGAAGTAGAAAAAAAAAACTAAAAAGTAAAATAAAAACACTTGGATAAATAAATAAGTGGATTCACAGAACAATTTGGACTATAAGAATTGAAGGCTTTTGAAATGTAAAGTTCTAACAGGTACTATTTGACCTAAATCAAAGTTAAACAGATAACAATAAACATTTCATATACTAAATTAATACAAAAACAAGAGTAAAAACAAAAAAAAAATAAACAAAAAACAAAGAAAAATCAAAATATAAATTTTAAAATATAAAAAAATAATTATAAACCTCCCGCGCGTAGCGCGGGTCAACAACTAGTTTGCTATAAAATAGAGTTTAGAGACAAAAATAGAGGTGGGTTGGAGATGCTCTAAAGATTTGTTCCGACCTTGCTTACTTAGCCAAGTGATGAGGTTGCTTACTGAAGTTGGCTTCTTGCCATGCACGAATAGAGACTTAACTAAAAATAGGGAAATCATTTTGTACAATTATGCAATTTTTTATAAATCTTTAAAATATCGTGCATAAATTCTTTTGAGTATTGGTGTCGACCGACACTCAAACCGACACTCAAGAGTCTTCTCACCCACCTTGTAATATGGGTTTTTGTTGATACTTTCTTTAGATTCATCTTCCATGTCTTTTTCTTTAGAATCAGAATTCTCATCTTCAGATTTATTCTTGGGATTCATCAGCATCTCCATCAGCAACATCATCTCCATTCTCCTCTTCTTCTTGAAGAACCTTTGCTGGTAATAAATTAGTCTTGTAATGGACTAAAGCTAGTCATTTGACTCTTGGAGCTTAATGATAAGTTCTCTGAAAGAAGATTCCACCACCATCCAGGAGATTCAATGATGCCTTGGAATAGCCAATTTTTCCTCCTACAGTCTGAGAAAATACCAATTTCTAAACGATGCTATCTATAATAAACATACTTTAGAACTGCAAACACAAAATATATATATAAAAAATCATAACATTTTATGCGAGCAGCAGTTCCTTCTCCTTAATTCTTCAACATATATTTGCTGGTACAAAAATTTGTACTTTGGCGCATTAATGAAGAGGTGGAGTTCGTTTAGATAGGAAGATCAGGGATATAATCTTAGTAGGTGGTAGTCGCTAAAATCAAAATGGTTGATACAAATTATGAGTAAATAGAATGCATAAATAGAATGAAATACAAATTATGAGTAAATAGAATGCATAAAATCAAAATGGTTGATACAAATTAATTCAATTAAAAAAAATCTTCACAAACCTTTGAAACCCCTAAACCTAACAAGTGATCAATGAAATACAAATTATGAGTAAATAGAATGCATAAAAAATCAATTGAAGAAATAAATGAGTTTTGAATATTCTCTCCCAAAACCTCTCTACAAATCTCTCCAAATTTAAAATAAAACTAGATTTTAACCCGCGGAACACCGCGAGACTATATTTTTATTAAGAAGTTAAATGTAAGTTGTATTAGTTTGTCAATTTTTTTTGTTTTTTTTAGTATTTAAGATCGTAAATTTTTTTTTATATTATTAATTTAAGGATTTAATCCGCATTATACCGTTAGAAATGTATTTTTAAAATTTTAATTTAATTAGATATGTCTAATATCCTGAAATTGATGGTGTTTAGAAAATAATGAAATGATGATTTATCCATGTTGTAACACCGAGTTAACGATATTTTAATTTTATATTAATGTTTAGTCAAACTTTTCCCGACTTAGAACCACATTCCGGGATATTTTAAATTTTCATAAGCGGATTGTAGTGTTTTAAACCTTTTATAGATTTAAAATTTATTATTTTTGATATGATTAAATGGTTCGTCTTAAAACCAAATTAAAGCGTGTACAAATTTTTTAGTTTAGATGTTTGTTAAGTTAAGATTCATGCTCATTCAGATTTAGATTTATTTTAAACTTATTTAAGATATGACTCTTAATATTTTTTTAAAAATTGTAGGATATTTGGGATATCTATATTAACATTTTTGAAGTAACTTTTGGAAAATAACCTTTTATTTTGTATTATTTGCATAATAAATTATTTCCATTTAAATAAATAAAAAACTTTTAAGATAAAATTTGTAATTAAATTACACCAGAATCACAAAATTAGAAACTAATATTTATTACATTTAACAAAATTTCCGAAAATGTCTCCCTAATAAATTGAATATCTCTCCAATATCTTTATATGATCTTATTTGTTTTAAAATTTACATCCCTACTATAGTAAAAGAGAAGTACACAAGGGATTCGGGTCGGGTTTTTCAAAAAATTCCGAGTTAAATTTCCAATCGGATACTTACCAAATTTTTTCTTAAATATTTTCCAAATATTTCAATAATATACACCAGATTCCTCTCATTTAGGAAACTATATTAATGTTAAAATATTTAATGCTAAATAAAAAATATGTCTTATAAGGAAAATTTGTTTATGAATATAAAGATCTCAATCGTTTAAAAATATTCTAATTAGTATATATTAATTTCTTATATGAAAAAACAAAAAAAATTACATTTTTTATAAGTTTAAATCTTTGATATATAAAAAAAAAAATTTTAAAATATTTGGTATAAAAAATATAAAAATGCATCTAAAATACATAAATAATGGTAAATATAATCAATAAAAATGTTAATTAGTTTGAATTAGTTAAATGTTTCAAAAAATAAAATTTGAATATATATATGGCTATAAAAATGAAAGATTTTATTAAATTAGTGTGACGTTTATAATATATTAAATCTTTATTATATTTTTTATATTTCTAATATATTAAATAAAAGATTTTAATCAGAATAAAAAATAATATATGAAAAGAGGTTTCAAAATTATTTCAATCTTTATCAATTTGAATTACCAATAAAAAAGAATAATATTTTATCAGTAGCATAATTAATGCAAAATTATAGAGATCCATATATATCTAGAAATGGTTATATTTGAATTTTGAAAAAAAAAATATTTTGACAATCATTAATATATTTCAATGAGTAATAAGAAAATATTTTGGATACAAAAAAATATTTTGGATACAAAAAAAATAATTAAAAATTTAGGATAATTATTATAATTAACTAAAAAATACTTTAATAACAATATTTTATCTTTGTAATTATTAACCATCTAATCACTACTAATACAAAATCAGTCATAAAGAATATATAATATATTCCATAAGTTAGTTTAAATAAATTATCTTCAATTCTGAATTATCCTTAAAATGTTCTAAACATATATATTAAATTAAAGGAAATCACTTAAATTTTTTTACAAGCTGAAAAGGTGTTTTCTATAAGAATTCAGAATCACTTAAACTCAAAATAGCTATAATCGCCCAAAAAATCAACACCCTCTCCTCACAATATATAGTCATACATTTGTTGAATAAAGACATCAATTTTTTCTTTCCAACTTTTACATTTTATTTTGAGTTTTTTCTTATGATTTATCGTTTACTATTTTTTCTTTTTTATCGTTTACTATTTTAGTTTATGGTCTCTTATTCAATATGATGTATATTAATATTTTTATTTTATTTTTATAGGATACAAGTATATACAAATTTTTCAAACTCATATGTCTTATGTGATACATGTATATACAAAATTTCGTTTAATATTATACATTTTCATGATTCTTTTTAAAATACACGGGTTTTTGCTGATTGGTTCGTCACCACATACATTGTGAGTATATAATTTATTTAATAAACGTTCTTTTATTTAGTTTATTAAAATATTATATTTAATTTCCCGAAAACACATTTTTCTCAAATAATTGAAACCAAATATACATTTCGAAATAATAATTGTTGATACTAAAATAAACGAAATAATAACACATACGACAAAACACGTTAAAATAAAATAAACATGAAAAAATTCTCCCGCGCTGTAGCGCGGATCTGAACCTAGCACGGGTCTGAACCTAGCATGCGTGACAAAGTACACATCCACGATAGTACATATTCTCATACTTGCCAAATTCAATACCAACAATCCATTTTAACAATTAAAAATTTACGTAATTCGGAAAAAAACAAAAACCGACACTTTTCCCCCGCGCTGTAGCGCGGGTCTGGGCCTAGTTATTACATAAAACATAAGTATAATAAAAATACAAAAAAAAATTCGCATATGTAGCAATTTGAATTTTTGAAAACGAACGTATATTACTCAATCGTAAAAAGAAAACACATACAATATATGTATAATGTCCCACATCGGGTAGAACATTTTAGACAATGGTTCAGAACCATTATAAATATGACTAATATAAATCTTAAAAATCCAAAATCTTGAATGGAAGATTACAACAAAAAATGTTTTACTAAATTTAAGGGAATCCAAAATTTTAAAATCTTGATTGGTTAAAAATGAGTTTTTGGAAAACAAAAACCAAAATCTCTCTCGAAATCTATAAAATATTCAAGGTTTATATTTTACATAAATATGATTTAACGGGTTTGAGATTTATGTTTTTCTTACGGGTTATCTTACGGGTTAACAAAACAAAAAAAAAGAACAAATATAACTTAAACATAATTTTTTTAGTCCCGCGAGTTAAGTAATAAAAATAACAATCAAAAATACAGTTACACAATATTATACACTAAAAAGGTAATTTATATACAGAATTAAAAATTATGCTGTAAACCTCATTTCAGCTATTTATTATTAGATTTCAATAATTGACCCAGAACAAAAGAAAAATTAAAAGTATGTTTATTATGAGAGCGCATGTCTATTATGAATGTTTTCTTATGATTGGTTTAATTTTTTTTATAACATTATGAATCTTATACATGTATTCATAACAGCTTATGCGAGCGACAGTCCATTCTCCTTAATTCTTCAACATATATACGTTGGTACAAAACTTTGTACTTTGGCGCATTAATCTTAGTAGGTGGTAGTTGCTAAAATCAAAATGGTTGACAAAGCGATGATCGTAGTGTCTCATAACTGATACCCAAAATAACCATATGTGTTGAGATTCTTGTATATTGGCGTTAACTATGATGTCGTCCTCATTGATATAAGCTTAACAAATCAATTCAATTTTAAAAAATCCTCATAAACCTTTGAAAACCCCTAAACCTAACAAGTGATCAATGAAATACAAATTATGAGTAAAATAGATTGCATAAAAGAAATCAATTGAAGAAATAAAAGGAGTTTTGAACCTTCTCTCCCAAAAGCTCTCTACCAATCTCTCTCTCCAAATTTTAAAATAAAATATGTGTAAATAATGACCTTACAAATCCTATTTATTTCCTAAGATCTAAAGGTATAAGCTATTTTTCCAACTGTGTACAAAATCTGACATATGGTTTATATCGTAGAAGGTATTTAAGTATAGTTAAAGATTAAAGATCAAATGAGTTAAAGATTCTAAAAGATGTGTTTTAATTTACCAGATTCTAAAAGATGAGTAGATTATTTTAATTAGCTAAATATGAAACTAAAATAATTTGTTGAACTACATAAGCAGTACTAGAGGATCTTTTGTGACTTATGACAGGATCTTTTGTGACTTATGACAAATAAAAACATAAAACTCTTGACATTTTTTTTAGTGAACGTGAATATCTTGAATTATTAACAAAAAATAATGAACTGAATTACGTTTTAGTATCCATTTGTATAAATGTTGTGTTGATTATTTTTTCTTTCTCTTTCGTAAATAATATGTGTCCTAGTTAGATGTTTTAGGGATTATTTTGTGATTTTATTAGTGTGTTTTTATTGGCATACAATCAATTAAGTTCATTAGAATAATACATATACAAAACAAACAGAGAAAGTCAGATAATATGTTAACTTTAATGAATGACCATAATAAAATTGCAACGATGATTCTTAATTTATGATGTGATACATGTCCAAGATTTATATGAAAAATAAATACAACGAACCATAGCAAGTGCACAACTAGTAATTAATTGTAGTACTTAAGATCAATGCCTTAGAAAGTGAAAAATTGTGCAAAGAATCCAATGCAAAGAAATAAATAACACATGCGCATGAATGATTATTGAGGAATTTGTTAGAGGTTTATAACGAATTAACGATAAGAAATCAAATGTAATACCCTTCTCTAATTAAACAACTCAATTGCTAAAACTTCCTCATCAAGCAAATCATGTTGCTAATCAAGCAAATCATGTTGCTAATCAAGCAATATGGAAAAATTTAATATCTTCAAATTAAAGAACTCTATAACTCAACTTTCGTAGGTTTTGTGATCAATAATATTATTCTAATTCAAGTTAATTTATAGTCATCCTCTAGCATTTTTGCACTGCTTTATGAACAAAGGGTAAAAGGATTACTAGACAAGAGACTTGACTTCACAATTCTAAAAATAGATTCATCTAAGTCATTTAAAAAATTCATGATCTATCCTCCTCTCACAATCTTTGAAGCTCATCCTCAGTTAGACAACCATAATTCTATGACCAACGATACTAGCCAAAGAGGCCAGTCCACGACGACACCAATTTCCCATAATAAGCTTTAATTGTAAGACCATGGTGAAGACAAGTACCATCAACAAAGTCGAATTTCTTACGAGCTTTTGTTGTAATTAGGACCACAAAGTGAAGGTTGAGATATCACATAACCTGGATTGTCATTTCAAGAAAGATCAAAAAGGTGAAATTGTACAATGTTGAGTGTTTAAGAAGCCCTTACTTCTTTCCATGGAGTGATAGAAGAGACATCTTCTTGTGTACCCAAAAAATAAGGAGCATATTAACTTGAGATTCTTAGCCAAAAAAATAAAATTAAAATGAAATTTAATTAAAATTTAAAATTATTGATTTTTTTTATTGCAAATTAAAAAATTTAAAACATAAGATACAATTTATAACATAAATAACATAAATCACGATTTGAGCTAAAATCGAAGATCTTCGGCTGATGTAATCTCCTCCTTCTCGCTTCTTATCGCCGATTTCACCTCTTCCTCGTCGCCGTGGACATCCGCGTCAATGGAGATGGTGAGATTAGCCCGGCTCGCCGGTTGAAGACGGATAAGGTGACAGATCGGAGGATGCTTTTTGTTCGTCTTCTTCATCCCCATAGAGAGCCATCAGGTGAATAGAGAGAGATACACGAGCAATGAGTGAACCATCGTTTGGTTTTTTGGCCCTTTTTTCTTTTCTTCGATCTCTCACAGCTTGACACGTGACCGCTCTTAAGCCAAAATTTTGCTCTTAACTAAGGTACGTTTCTTATCAAATTACTTGATTTATCATTTAATTTTTATTTTAATATTACCTACGATTCAACTAAGCAACTCCTGTTAATCATGGTCTAAAAGTCTTTAAAGATTTTTTTGTATTTCACTAAAAGGTGCTAAAACCTATATTTTATACAAGTATCATTTAACCTAAGCTAGTCTCAATATGGTAAAGTAAAAGATTGAAATATACAAAGAGAATATTAACATATTTAACATAAGATATATTTATAATATTTAAAAATCAAAACAATATATTTAAAATCTTCATCAAACTTTCACATTTTGGAAAAGTTATCTTGCTACATGTCTATATACACTTTTATCATGTTCAAAACATAACTAAGAAAAAAGTAAAACCTGATTAATTAGTATGTTCCTAGTTATTTTATGAAAGCTTTTATCCAATTCAATTGACCCCTTAACAAATTCAGCTACAATATTTAGTTATTCTGCTATTTTTCTGACATTACTAGTTTACTTACATCCTTTGCATCTTTTTATTTTTATTTTTATTTTTATTTTAGTAATCATGTAATTACCAAAATTTAAAATTGTATAAATCTATAATGGTGAAAGTATTATATGAACTTGGTACTGTAATTTCCGGTGGTATCAAAAATAAAAATAACAGCTTTCCGGTGAAAGCGGTGGCAGATGAGTGACAGTAACCGAGGCAAGCCTGAGAATTGCTGTATTTCTCATTGCTTCGCCGATGCAGCCACCAAAAGCCCTCATAAAATCGCCGTGATTCAAGCTTCAAGCTTGACGGCGAGTAGGATTAGGTCGGAATCAGCTGAACCTTCCAATTCTCCGCCATTGTACGACGGAGACAAATGTTTCACGTTCGCCGAGCTTTCCTCATCCATCGATTCACTCACCTCTCGTCTCCGTCGTATCCTCGGTGACGATGATTCTCAAGGTTACCCATTTAGGCTCTTTTGAAATTTCTAAGGTTCTCTGAGTATAAAAGCTTATAAAGTTTTAACCTTTTTGACATTGCAGAGGCTGGTTCAGCTGTGTATATGCCAAAGGTAGTAGCTTTATATATGCCACCTTCAGTTGAATACATAGTTAGTGTCTTCTCTGTTCTGAGGTGTGGAGAAGCTTTTTTACCTTTAGATCCTTCATGGCCTAGAGAAAGGGTTTTGTCTCTTGTTTCTTCTTCAAATGTTTCTCTTGTTATTGCTTGTGGCTCTTCTTCTGAGGGATCAGATTGGCTTCTGGAAAGCAAGCTTTGCCCTGTGTTATTGTTTTCAATGGATGAGAAATTGGACTTGGAAACTGGTTCCTCAAGCTTTGTTTGGCCTTGCAAGAAAGAGAGGCAAAGGCAGTTTTGTTATCTCATGTATACTTCAGGATCTACTGGGAAGCCAAAAGGAGTTTGTGGCACTGAAGAAGGTTAGGACTTGTTTCTTTTTCATCATACAACTGTTTGAACCTGTTTCTGCTACTTCTGCAAATGAAAAATACATTGTTATGTATAATTATCTTGGAATTCGAAGGTCTTATAAGTCTGAGAAAGAGATTTGCTTATAGCATTCAGCATTTATCAATAACAGATCACATGTTTGACCTTAAATCGGTGGCAAAAATGGGTAACTATTGTCTCTGTGAAGATGTTAGCTATAATTCTCTGCACTTGCATAAAAACTTAGACCCTTTTTGAGATGCTTTCCCGTAGCTGTTTTCATATATTTCAATCTTTGTACTGATTGATTATTATATAATTTATTTTCTATGTATTGTAAGTGACAGGGTAAATCTAATGGTAGGTAACAATATTTTTACATTTTTTTGTAGCTGATGGAAATGAATCCATCTTATAGCTTTTTTGTGTTTGCACTTCTTTTTCATACAAAGTGATAACATCTGAAATTCCTGTCCCTTCTCTGTAGGACTTTTAAATCGCTTCTTGTGGATGCAAGAGTTCTATCCTGTTGTTGGAGAGCAGCGATTGGCGTTTAAGACTTCAGTTGGTTTTGTTGATCATCTGCAGGAGTTTCTTGGTGCTATTCTTAATTCCACCCCATTAGTCGTCCCTCCATTTACTCTACTAAAAGAGGATATGATATCCATCATTGATTTTTTGGAGGTAAGAGTTATATTTTTGTTTTCTATAGTTTGGAAAGAAAAAAAACAACTATTTTCTGTGTCAAGTTGTTGAGAACTCTGTAATATTTCCTAACCGAAGTCTTTTTGTTGCCAATATATTCTAGATGTTCATCAGCCGTTTCTCGTTTTTCTGTTCTTAACTATCCATATTAAAATCTGGAAATTGGTTTAAGCATCTTCAGGTTGCATATTGGGATCAAATACGTAACGTAGCAATATACAATGCATAAAGTAAAACTGTATCATATCTTATATTTGTTATGATAAATTCATTGGATGCCATGTTGCATAATGAAAGTGTTCTAGTTTCTTTTATTTAACTCCAATCTACTTATGATATATCGTCACGAACAGCATATGTTGTGACTAAAGTTCTTAGTTGGAGCATTAATGATGTAACAAATTAAGTCGACATGAAGAACATATATAGCTTTTTTTTGTTGGTAGCTTGAGTTAAGGTTCCTATCATTAGAGGAAAGGAAAACTGCTTTATCTTTCATTGTATTACTTTTACTTTCCATTCGAGTAATGGTCGTGAAAGTTTATCCATCTTGATAGGTGTATTCTATCAATAGGCTCTTAGCTGTCCCATCGATGATGAGAGCTATTCTTCCTACTTTACAACATCGTGGACATAATAAGCTTCAAAGGTGCCTGAAGCTGGTAGTTTTAAGTGGCGAACCCTTTCCTGTGAGCTTGTGGGATTCACTCCACAACCTACTTCCTGAAACATGTTTTCTGAATCTATATGGGAGTACAGAGGTGAGGAAATTAAGCTTAGCATAATTTAATATTAGAAAATCTTCTTAAAGTAGTGAAGTCAAAAAGTTTTTAGCAGTGTCAGCTAGTGTTTATGTTTTAAAAGATGCTGATTAAGTGATTATTACTATCTGATTTGAAAGATGTAAATACCTTAAAGACTTATTAATTTCACTTATTTGATACTTAGGCATAGTCTAACTTGTTGTAGCTGGTCAGAGTTATAATATATCTTCTCTGCATTTTCTTTACCTATGCAGTATTTTGTTGAGATTGAATGTATGAATTACCTTTTTGTTTTGTTTAGTAGGTATCAGGGGACTGCACTTATTTTGACTGCAGTGGGTTGCCAAGACTCTTGAAGACTAACGAGATTAGTACTGTTCCTATTGGCAAGCCAATTTCCAATTGCAAAGTTGTACTTCTTGGGGACGAAGATAAACCTTATGAGGGAGAAATATGTGTTGGTGGTCTCTGTCTTTCACAAGGGTACATGCATTCCTCGATAGAGTCCCAAGGCTACGTTAAGCTACATAATAACTCGCTCTGTAATCATTTAAAGAATGATTGTGGAAGCCAGCTTTATTATAGAACTGGTGATTATGGACGACAGCTTCCTAGTGGTGATTTGGTTTTTATTGGGAGAAGGGATCGAACTGTTAAACTCAATGGAAAACGAATGGCTCTTGAAGAGATTGAAACAACTCTACAACTAAATCCAGATGTTGCTGAAGCTTTTGTTCTACTTAGCAGAGATGAGACGGAGCTTGCTTCACTTAAGGCCTTTTTAGTACTGAACAAGGAAGTCAATTCCAGTGACGGTATCATATTTTCAATCAGAAGATGGATGAGCGAAAAACTTCCTTCAGTGATGGTTCCAAACCATTTTGTTTTGGTGGAGTCACTACCACTTACTTCAAGTGGAAAAGTTGATTATGAAGCACTAGCAAGGTTGAAATGTCCTACAACCCTTGCGCAAAATATGATGCATAGCAGTGTAACTAATAGTTTACTGCAAACTATTAAAAAGGTCAGATAAATTCCTGTGCTTGCATACGCGTTTTATTTTCTCCTTATGAGTAAGCCTTTTTGGTATCTGATTGCTTCTTTCTCTCTCTAAACCATTTAAAAAAAAAATCTTTGATCATTTTCTTTGGGTAACCCTTGGACGGTTGTCATTTTGGGTTAAAGATATAGTTTGAATGGGAAACTAGAGTTGTTCAAAGGTAACTGTTTATGTTGAAAAGTATTTTTCTGTTAGATTTGTGATCATATTGTCGAGCCTGGAGTAAAGGGATATGGAGTAGAGAACATGAGGTGCAAGAAATTTAAAAGCAATGCAATACTTGTTAGGATAATAATCAAAATTTCTTTGGGAAGAGAGAAGTTTGGAATCTCAGTTTTTGGTTGAGTAATTATGCTTATGAAAAATGTAGAGAACGTTGTTTTGTTTTAATCTTTAGAATTTATTGACGATAGAAGAGGAGTTATATCATTTCCTAAACTTTTGATGTAGGCCGTCTGTGATGCATTACTGGTCAAAGAAGTTTCAGACGATGATGATTTCTTTGCAATTGGTGGAGACTCCTTAGCGGCAGCGCATCTTTCACATAGTCTTGGTATTGATATGAGATTGATTTACCAATTTCGAAGTCCGTCTAGGCTTTTGATCTGTCTGTCAAAGATGGAAGGTAAGTTAAGAGAAGGTATGCAACACAACACCACTCAGAAACTAGACCTCAAGACAGAAAGTTATAATGGTAATGGGTTGGTTAGTAGAACTGTTCCACTTCATTCTAGTGTTACGTCAGGCCCAACACCTTCAGGAATCCAGTGTGAGAAGAATAATTCCCCAAAGCGATTGAAAATTGATTCAGAACATTTTTCTCCCAAAAGAATGAAAGAAAATAAATCATGGGATTCAGGATTTTCTCAAATACAATGTGCATTCAGTCGGTGCAATAAGGTATATTCTCCAAACTCATGTAGTAATGAAGAGGCAAACCAAGAAAACTGGTCTGTGGAGATTCCAAGGAACCAAATGGTCTCTATCCAAGAAATATGGAAAGTTCATATGGAGTCTTGTGTAGATGCCTCGCCCCTAGTTGTATTGAAGCATTCAAAAACTTATCTATTCATTGGTTCTCATTCACGCAAATTTTCGTGCATTGACGCCAAAAGGTATGTATCACTGTTAATCTGATGTATCAGATGTAAGTTATCTTAATCAAACAGGTGTCATCATTGTTCTGGTTAAATTGAAATCACTCTCTAGCATATGAAATTTTAAGTTTTTATTGAACTGCTGATCATAGGATTTGGATCTAATATGAAATGAGAGGTCTATGTTAATGTTTTTGACGAATAGGCTGGAATTCTAACAAATGATACACTTTACTGTGCTAATTAGTGGCTCTATATATTGGGAGACTATTCTAGAGGGAAGGATAGAAGGTTCAGCCATGGTAGTTGGTGATTTTAGTCAGGTTAGTCTTCTCATCGATTTGTATAGGTCACTGTATCCTTTCTATTATACTTGAACAGTTTTAGGGATATCTCCAATGCTAGGTCGTTGTTGGATGCTACAATGGAAAATTATATTTTTTAGATTTCTCTACTGGAAGCTTATGTTGGACATTCCAAGCTTGTGGCGAGGTTAGATTTGAAGGAAAATTGATTGTTCATAGTTTTGTACTCTCTTTGTCTACCTTATTGCCGCTTATTATCTGTGTCATATATTTTGCTCATTCCTAGAAATTGTTCTCAGATGGCTAGCTGACTTAAGACAATTTGTTTTCTTTTTCGGATGAAGATAAAGTGCCAACCTGTTGTGGATACATCTTCACAACTACTATGGTATTACATTGTGACTTTTTTCTTTTATCATATCCACCAAGTCACTTTACTGAGTTGAAGAGGAGTGGTTATGTGATCATAATCATAATATTTGTGCCTCATGTGGAATTCCTTTCCAGTCTCGCTTTTGTTGGAGTGGACCTTACATTCATACTTTTCATAGTTAGGAATGGTTAATTTTATGGTTTTCTTTACATAGCATTGATGATAGTATGTTTGTTTTTCATATATAATATGTTAGGTTCGTGAAAAATTGTTATGACAACCAATTCCAAGTGGAGTCTGTGAAAGGATCTCACCTTAGTAAAAATAAATAGCAACTGATAAAGAAGTTTGAAGAGAAATTTAGGAGCAGTGACTGAAGTTATATACTGTTACTGTTTTAGCTCTTGCGTTTACTTAAAGTTTTTCTATGATTATGTAGATTAGATTTTGCCTTGAGTTCTTGTAAAGTCACCAACCATCAAGCTTAATTTTGCATCATTCATGCAGGTGTGGATCACATGACCACAATCTTTATGCCCTTGACTATAGGAGTCAACGCTGTGTTTACAAGCTGCAAGGTGGTGGGAGCATATTTGCTTCACCTATAATTGATGAGGTTCAGACTTAACCTACTTTATCCGAGGCATAGCTGCTTGTCCACAGCTAAAACATGTCGTCTGTGGTCAAATATTTTTATGATTACTGAAGTCTCTTAATACCACCTGATTCATCTTTGATGCTTCACCCAGGGTCATAGATCACTGTACGTGGCTTCTACAAGTGGTCGCGTGATAGCTATATCAATAGAGGTATGGGCCTTATGATGTATGTGATGTTTCTTCTATATCTTTTGTATTCCGTATTTGCCTCAATTTTTGCATTCCAGTTGCCCGTCCTGATATGGCTAGGCGATCAGAATTACATTTCTTTTGGCTCCAGAGGGAGAGTTGTTCTTATAGACTAATATTGGAGATAAGAGCCTTGTTTATTCGGGTTAATTTTGCAAATGCAGGATTCTCCATTCCACACCTTGTGGTTACTTGAACTAGAGCACCGATTTTTGGTTCCCTATGCATTAGCCCAAGAAGCCAAAGCGGTTTTTTCTTCCTCCTTAACTATATTCTTTCTGTTTCCTTGATTTCAGTATCATTGTTAATCTCTATTTTCTGTCACAGTTATTTGCTGCTTAGTTGATGGCCAAGTTATCGCAATGAGTCCGTCTGGAACTATTATTTGGAGGGTATGTGTATGAGTTGACCCCAGTTCACTTGAATGATATCATAAAGTCCATATGGCTTTCCCTGATTCTTATGCTATTTAGGAGTTACTATCTAGTCAAAAGGGCTTTCCACTTCTTTTGTTCCTGTCATATTGTTTTGGCCATCTCACAGTTCTCCAACTCAGTCAGTTGTTATATTGATGCAGTATAGGACTGGTGGACCAATATTTGCTGGGCCTTGTATGTCACATATGCTTCCTTCTCAGGTACTCTTGATTCCTGAGTACATCTGCAGTTCACCCTTTTGTGTAGAGATTTCTTGCTAAGGTTGATTACATATCTACTTTGCTGCAGGTGCTTGTGTGCTGTAGAAATGGAAGTGTTTATTCACTAGAACCGGTACATTCTTATAACCCTTATAGTTCACTTACGCTGTCTACCAATATTTATTTATTGAGAAGGGCTTTCTTTTAAAAAGTGTTTTAAAACCTTATGTGATAAGACTTAATTTCCATGGAAGTACAACGTTATCATGTCTGCATACTCCAAATTTATATGTCTTCCTATGCATCTTCAAGGAGTCCTTTCTGAGAGACATCATTTTTTTACGAGTCTTCTGCCTTCATTGGCTTATTGATATCTGCGTTTATATTAGAAGGAATATACTTTCTTGAAATTAACAGCTTGTGGATGCACTAAAGACATACAGTACTTGAATCTATAGCAAAATTAGTGGAATCAAATCTATTCCAAGGGAAGTATGTTAGATTTGAGTTTTAAGGAAATAGGGACGTTTAGGAGGATCAGTTTTTGTGGCACTAGTCTCAAAACTTCCGCATATTGAGTTATGAAAGTTTTGTGGAATTCACTTCAGGAATACGGCAATCTTGTGTGGGAATACAGTATTGGGGACCCGATTACAGCATCTGCATACATCGATGAGAATCTGCATTTTGAATCGCATCAACTGCTTGCATCCGACAGGTATTAATTACAGCAATAAGCACATATGAATGTATGTAATTATCGTGGATGTAAGATGATACCTCCTCCGTGTTTCCATGTATTTTCCAGGTTGGTGACTGTATGCTCGAGCTCCGGAAGAGTTCATGTCCTTCGTGTGAGTCCCATACTCAGCAGAGATTCACATGACTCAAAAGTAGGAGAAATTGCAAGGCTGGAGTTGCAGGCAGACATTTTCTCCTCACCAGTGATGATCGGTGGCCGGATATTTGTTGGCTGTCGTGACGACTATGTGCATTGCCTCTCTCTTGATAGTTGCAGGTAGGGGAGGTTATAGATAGCTCAACATACCAATGAATGAACGAAGGAAATTTTGGAGTTGTTGTATATATACAAAGTAAAACCCCTGCTGTTCCATGATGTTGTGAATGAGAAAATATCATAAAGCAGATGAATTTTGGCTGCAGCAACAATGGAAAAGAAAACAAATAGGAACTAATGGAGGACATCATACTTGTAGACATCTCAGTAAGCTAATCAAAGATGAGCTTTATCTCAATCAGAGACACTGACAGTATGTATACTCGCCAAAATCGATGTGGGTGACTTTACAAGAGCTCAAAACATCCAAATCTTGAAAAGATTTACTCTCTAGGCTCAGCTCATCCAAATGTGTCTTTGTGTCTAACAGAAAGTGGAGCTAGTTGCAAAACATGATCTATCCTTTCTTTTTTTCTCAATCCAAGCCAATCTTCTCTCAAAACTCAACACAGCTCTATGCACATTCCTTCACGCGAGGCGGTATGAACAGAACAAATATGGCTAACACAATTCATATTGACCACAAGGCTTCACTTTTTCTTGAATCAAGGATTGATTCCATCCCTCAACATGTCATCATTCAAGTACAGTCCGTATCAATAAAACTCTACAAAACCCCAAGGTTGCCAACCATATAACTCCACGTATATCAAGTTATACAAGTGATAAATTTGCAGACATTATTTTCTAATTGTGTAGAGGTGTGTGATGATGATTAAAGCTAAGGGATCTCAAGTCATAACCAAAGTACAATCTTTATTCCACAACTAGAAGAAGGATGATATAGATAAAGAATTGAAGATTTTTTAGAGGACGAACTTAAATTTCTTGAAGAAGTAATAATTAATGGAAGGAACAAGCATGACACAAAAGGAAGATGTGTTTAAACGTGAGAAACCAAAACCCAATTATCATCAAATTTTTATAAATTATTTAATCATAAAAAATTAATTAACAATGTTTGAACTTAAATAATTCAATAATTAAAAATTTATTAGCTAAAATCATGGGAATAAACATTCTATACTACATAAAATCTTTCATTTTCACATAAAAATCTTCATATTTTCAATGCAATTTCGCAAATATAACTCCAAAACTAAAAGTTTGAAATATATTTATTGATAAGATATGAGATAATTCTGTTTTTCCTTTAAAACAAAATTTCAATTATTTTTATAAAATTATTATTCATGAAATCAGAATTAATTCAATTACCCTAACAATTAGCACTTGCCAAAACTAATAAAGAATTAAAAAAAAATGAATTCGATTATTTTTTTCCTAACTATAATGCGATTGCAAATACAAATTATCCAACAAAAAAAAATAATTACATTGTAATAGTTATCGTTATAAATTAAAAATTCCATATATTTTAGTATCTCATTAACTACAATATCAAAATATTAAACAATATATTACATATATATTATTAAAGTTAATTCTCATAACAAACTAATGGAATGTTTCCTAGAATATCTATATCAAAATAAGATATATTTCCTAAAAAATGTTTATCTAGGAAATCGATCGTTAATTCAATTAGTTGATGATTTTTTTTGATCAAACAATTAGTTAATGATTATTTCAAACTTCTTTTTCTTATTATTTTCACCCGATCGTAACAAAATAAATCTATATCCATAGGCAATTTGCATATCTATATTAACATTTTTGAAGTACCTTTTGGAAAGTAACCTTTTATTTCGTATTATTTTCAATAATAAACTCTTGCCATTTCTATAATTTTACTAACTATAAGGTTTAAATTTGTATAAGATCTACAACCACTTCGATTTTCCTAAAATATCTCCCTAATAAATTGAATATCTCTCAAATATATTTATATGATCTTATTTGTTTTAAAATTTATATTATTACATTTAACATATGTATAATAATAAAAAGAAAATTTCCGCATATGTTGTAATTTGAATTTTTGAGAACGGACATATATTACTAAATCATAAAGAAAAAACTGTACAACGTCACACATCAGGTAGAAAATTTTAGACAATGGTTCAAAAACATTATAAATAAGACTAATATGCTTATAACTATGATTATATTTGATTGAATTGGTTTGAGTTTACATAAATTTGATTGAACGGGTTTGAGTTTATATAAATATGATTATATTTTTTCTTACGGGCTGTTTACACATAAAATATTTTAGTTTAAAATAAAATGAGTTAAATGAACGATGTTACACCATCATCATATCATTATTTGAAATATTATACGTAATTAATTAAGTTGATTAAATTACGGTTATATATAAAAAACAGTTTGTGATGTTGTATTCCACAGGTTAAATCATATAATTAACAATCACAATATCATTGTACAATCTTAAATACTTAAAAATTAATAAACAAATACAACTTAAAAAAAAATATTAGTTACAAAAAATTATCCAACGAGCTTATAAGTAATAAAATTCACAATCAAAATACAGTTACACAATTTTAAACACTAAGCAAAATTAAAAATATATAATTTAAATATAAAAAATTTAGTCAAAAAATCGTCTCGCGGTGTACCGCGGGTTAAAACCTAGTCAGTACTATAATCTAATCTTAACTAATTGATTTATCAAATCATAAACTGCATTTTGAGATTATAAACATATAAAAATATAATTAACATTAAAACATAATAATAAAGGGATATATCACATTTAAAGAATGTGTACGACTTATTAACAATTTTTAAATAATAAATGGATTGTATTTTTATGATTTTATTTCTACGTCTTTTTAGTAAGTTTCAAAAAATAAAATAAAATAAAAGTCAAGTGTTCAAGAACAAAATCATTAGCTATATCTTACTGAAACCAAACTAAATGTCAAACCGGTACGACGATAAATGATATTTAAGTAAATATTTACAACCATTATTCCACATATACACTATGTATAATTTTGAACTATCCTTGACAAATATGAGATATAAATTTTGAATAATGGGTTGGAATCAAAAAAATTGGTAGTTATTTCTAATTCTCAAAATCTCAAAAAACCGAATATAAGGCAGCTTCGGCAAGTATAAGTCTCTACTTTTGGACGATTATATGGAAATTTTACATATATTAAAACTATTTATAACATGTAAATGGTGTTATATAGAAAAAAAAATCATAGTAATGGGTACGAGATGGGAACATGTAATTCTAAAAACAAACATTATCTAAACTATTTCTCATAAAAAAAAACAAGATGATATATAATGGTTTGGAGACAAGATCATAAAGTTTAACTCAATTTGAACTTTCAAATATAAAATAGCGAGTAGGATACAAGAACATGAAATTTAAATTTCTAAATTCACTTTCTACTTTTTCTATATATTTCAAATATTGAGACACGAAGTAACGGGTACAAAAAGACAATGTATACTTAAAATTTTATATAAACTGTTTTAAAAAATAAAAAATACAGGATAAAAAATAAAGACTACTACTTAGTAGACGAGGTCATAAAATTTGTATAGTGAAATTCAATTTTAAGTTTTAAAATATCAAAACGGCTACAATATGGGAACGTAAAATTCAAATAGCTAAATTCAATTTCAACTTTCCTATTTATTTAAGATACTTGTATATGAAATAACGGGTACGGAAAGATTATGACTAATTCGAAAAATAAAAACCATTATCTAAACTATTCCAGATAAAATACGAGACGAGAATTTAAGATAACGGGACTTTTGGATAACATGAATTCAAGCATGAAAAATGTAGACATACTATTTACTAATGTACATTATGGAATATTTTTCTTATATAGATAAAATATTTTAATCAATTACGGCACATAGCAGGCATAGCGAACGAGTTTGATATATGTGACAATTATATTTGGAAATCCGGTTCACAAAGTTATAATGTTCTTTCTTTTTTATATTTGGTTTGATAGTTCACAAATTTAATTGAAATTTAGCTGATCACTAATCCGATTCACACTCGAGTTGGGTCTCGTGTCATGTCTATATGAAGTTTATGGTAACTCGAATATTATTTCAAACATTTTACAAACTCGATAAAAATAATTAACTCTTATAATTTTATTTTATAAATTCTATAATAAATAAATATACCTACCAATAAAATCCCACACGTACGTGCGAGTCTAAATTTTTTTACCTATTTCTCTATCTATTGTACTATGGGTCAGGACGTGATGGATTTTCTGTCCCGAAATAGACGAACCACATTTCTCTTACTAAAATTTTTTTATATGTAGTTGTGTTTACTAATAGCAAAAACAAATCCAATAGTTCTTTTTATTTAGACCTAATTTTCAAATGCAATGTACTGTATATATTTACCATAAGAAATGAGAGTTACCTAAGGCTTTCAAGTAATTCTCAGGTATATTTTCATATTTCCATAGCTGCATTACATGTTGTGTATTTCCTAAGTTTTGTTTTTCTGCATTACAAGTTTTGTTGATTGTTAACGATTGACACTTCCCCATATTATGGATGCTAATCAAATTTTGGATGACATGTAAAACGTTGTTGCTTGAACTAGGCAACTTCTTTAGATAACACTAGTGAAAGCAACTAACATAGGTGACAAGAATGGTCTGAGATACTGTTTTATGCCTTTTGATGATTATACAATATGCAATAATCTCTTTTTGGCAGGTCCAACATTTTCCATCTTAAGCCGTAAATTTATAGAGCATTGTGTCTTGGGCACTGACAACTTCCCTCGGACTCTACTTATGTTATGTACTTGTCCAACACACCTGATTTCCTATCCAACTACTTCCCAACTATCCTCTGCAACTCAAATCCCTTCAAAAAGAGTCTTTTTAAAATACCATCATCAACAACAACTTGCTTTACGTAGCTTCTTACGAGACTTCTAAAGAAAGATACTGAAAACGTATAGAGAGACACACAAACAATTACGCTTGGAACGCGCCAAGCAAACGCTTTTCCTTTCGATCTTTATTAACAAAATTTATCTTTTCCTAGGATACAATTTTGTCTCGGCTCTTACTCAATCTATTCCTCCCAATAGAATTGAATCCGACTAAAGAACGATAACTAAGCCTATCTCTCCTACACCCGTGTAGTCCCAAGAGAAAACAAACACTCACCTTCTCAGCTTTTCTTTTGCTAGCTTCGAAGTTTACAATCACGTACAAAGAGTCTAAAGTGTTCAAAGTGGCTCGTGGCCAACCCTAGACTATTTATACTAACTACTCGAAACCCTAACCCTAGGATCTTCGAGGATCTCACCGAAACGGAATATGCTTGCTTGTCAAGCTCATCCTTTCCTTATTTGATGTGAAGAATATTCACCATATCTTCACACGCAATTCGTCTCTATCTTTGCTGCCAAGCAAGTAACCTTCCTTAGCACGTCACTCCATCCACTTAAGCTTTGCCACGTCATCTCACGACTCCATGTCAGCAACTTCAAGTGTCTGATGTGATCCCAGGCGTCTGATGTGGTCTCAGGCGTCTGAACAGATGCAGCTTCCTGATCTTCACAGCAAGCTGTTCTGGAACTGCATCTTCAATCTCCCCCTTTTTGACTTAGTTTGATAATCAAGCATCCTTTGTACTAAACCTGAAAGTCAACAGAGAGACAAAAACAAAACACAGCAACAAGGCAAACATCTAGTAATATAACTAGCATAAATCCCAAAATAAGAAATCCTAAAATGCCATGTTTAAATAAATTACAGACCCAAAAGCTAAAGAGCTAACGAAACAAGGTTCTATAATCAAAATACATTGTTGCTAACAACCAAAAACAATAAGCAACAACAACAGCAACTGCTCCCCCAGGACCACTGCTCCCCCACAAATCAACCAGCCCTATGATCATCAGAATCAGAATCATCTCCCCCTGCTTGTTTGCACAACTAAGTCAAAAACAGGTATTTATGGATCATATAAATGACAGATTGAATGAAGAAACACTTACCTGCATCGATGATACGCTGCATGATCTGAATAGCACGACGCAACGCCTTGCGATCATCTGAAGAGCACACTGAAACATCAGCAGTCTGTCCTTTCTTCGCTTTGCCCTTCTTGGTAGACTTTGGCACTGGCTGAGATACATCATGATGCACAGGGTGCTGTGACTGGATCAGCTGATAGATCAAACTAGGAAACGGCAGGCACAACTTTGAGACAGGGGTCAGACCCATGTTGATGATCACCTTAAAGACCATCCTCCCAAAATCAAACGGCTTCTGATGCATCACCTTGTAGACCAATTTGGCTCTGTCAGGGTGACATACCCATCATTGGTGGTAGGCAGCCAGTTGGTACAACAGATCTTGAGAAGATCTTTCGTGTTGTTGTCCTCAACCTTAGACAATTGGAACTGCTTGAAGACCTTGGCTTTACCTCCAGACACAAAGAGAGCTATGTCTGAGGTAATCACTTCAGCCATATGCCGTTGTTCTGTACGTTCATCCACAGATGCAAGACCAAACAGAGCATTGATCCTGTCAGGAGTGAACTCATAAACCCAATTGCGGACTAAAATATCCACTGATTCTGTTTCAGGCTCGACAGACGGCAGATTAGCCCAAAACTCATACACTACTTGAGAATCAAAAGGCTTGCTTTCGGAAACAGTCCTAAGTAGTCTAGCCGCATCTATCAATCCTTGACCTCATCAATTTCACCAAAAGTAGTGTTCACCTCAGCATGCAATTTCCGGGAAAGAAACGAACCATACTTCTGAAAAGCAACAGGTTTTGATCAAATTCCAAAGACTGTTCGCCTTTCACAGCCACTCCTTTTCCTCGAGTCGCTTGACGCCTCTTCTTTTGCTCAGAGGGCAACGCAATCGACTGCTTGCGTTTCATCATCCGGGACGAAATAGACGGCCCCGTGGTACCGGTTACTTGAATCGAGTCAGAATCATCCGAGAGCTCTTCAATCTGCGGGGTGCGAATTGGTTCATTCGCATCAATCGGCTGAGAAACTCGAGGGTGAGCCGAAGAGTCGCAATCCCCATCAACATCCATTGGAGAATTGGGAATGGCAAGCGGCTCTACTTCTTGGGTCTCCGATTCAGGGAAGACCACTGTATACGGAACTAGCTGGGTATTCGGCGCATGCGACTCAGATTTCTCCGGATCAGCGACTTGATCTTCTTTCGGCGGCGACGGTTGTTCCGGCAGAGGTGTATCGGGCTCTGGCGACTGGCTCGACACGAGCTTCTGGATACCACTGAAGATGGACCTCATGATTCCGATCAAGCTTGACTTAGGGTTTCAAACTCGTGAAGTTGAGAGAGAAAGAAGAGCTACAAATTCGAAAACTTTTCAACTTCCACGATTTGTGCTTAACCCTAATTCTTTTCCCTCCTAAATGCACTTAGTAACATCATGGGCTTTAAAACAAATGGGCTTCACCTGAAATACACTTAAAAACCCACGGACCTGAAACACTTAACAAAACCATTAGTGCACACTTATCAACAAAGCCTCAAATCCGATTTTCAAGCCATTTTGTTTTTTCTTTCACATTCTTGAGTTCAAACCAGAACCTCAAATAATTTTCCTTTTAACAAGACTCACTCTACTCATGAACATGCTTTAGGGACCCAGAATGATAATTAACATGTGAGTACTTGGAAGTATTATCATAAAATCATTCAAAAACATGTACCTTGAGTCTCTCTCTCTTCTGTGTTCTGTGCCAACCATTTGTTCAGGACAGAGCTACAAGCTACCACAACCTTCTGAATCTTCGACACATCAGCTCTGAGTTCAGTGGTTAGTCTTTCACTCTGGCATACCTTCAACTCAAACTTCCAAACCCAACTTGAACAGGCAGCTGGAATACCCTTTGGAGAGTGCACCAGGAGTGTGTTAAACCCTTTTTCTCCTTTTTTTTTTTTTTTTTTTTTTTTTGTTTAACACACTACCTATGGAGCTATGATTTAACAGTCAAGCAGAGCCTTCTCTTAGAACGTTGTTTTTTTACCAAGCCTCTGTTAAACCTTCTGATTTGTTGATCAATGATATCACTTGACTTCTCAACCACTGATCCTTGTGCATGTCTTCAATAGCGTATTCAGAACTCCATTAATAGATTACTGGAATTGAATTGTTGATGTATTACAATTCCAAGTATATCTCGTGACATGCCCACTTCCACCTCTCCTCTGCTCTTTGACCTCTGTTATCACGACAACGTTTTACAGGAATGTCCACAAGAGTTGGCATGACAGGCAGCTATTTTCCACTCTCTTTAAACCGAAGTACAGGGTGCTGATCTTCTATTCATTCTTAAGATTTTCATGGTCTGTTCTTGCTCCAGCCCCTGTCTTAGATCAGCACAACTCATAGAGAAAGTTAGATCTCACAAATCCCAATGGATTTTCTCAGATTCACGAATCTGTTAAAATCCAAAGGTTTAGTAAACAAATCAGCCAGTTGAAATTCTGTACTCACATGATCAACCACAATCAGTTTCGCCTCAACAAGTTCACGAATAAAATGATGCCTAATATCAATATGCTTAGTATGTGAATGTTGAAAAGGATTCTTAGCTATGTTGATTGCACTTTGGTTATCACAATGAATTAAAAGAGTATCAGAATCCATACCATAGTCAGCAACCATTTGTTTCATCCACATGAGTTGAGTGCAGCAGCTTCCCAGTGCAATGTACTCGGCTTCTGCTGTTGACAGAGAAACACTGTTCTGTTTCTTGCTGTGCCATGAAATCAGGTTGTTGCCCATGAAGAAACATCCACCACTTGTGCTTCTACAATCGTCCAATGAACCAGCCCAATCAGCATCACAGTAGCCTGTCAAGCTCCTGGTTGTATCCTTGGTGTAGTATATACCAAGATTTACTGTCCCCTTGATATACTTGATGATCTTCTTAACAGCCAACAAATGAGACTTCTTTGGTTTGGCTTGATACCGAGCACAAATTCCAACAGATAAAAAGATGTCTGGTCTACTGGCAGTCAAATACAGCAGGCTCCCAATCATCCCTCTGTAAACTCGATCATCAGCATCCTCTCCTGCTTCATCCTTTGAGAGCTTGTCAGTCACACTCATTGGAACCTTCGCCTCTTTACTCTTAGCGAGACCAAAACGTTCAACTAGATTCTTGGCATAGGTGCTTTGTGAAACAAATATTCCATCAGCCGATTGTTTCACCTACAGTCCCAAGAAATATTTTAACTCGCCACACATGCTCATTTCAAATTCCTGAGTCATGTTCTTCACAAACTGATCAACTAGCGGCTGACATGTGGATCCAAAAACAATGCATCAACATATATCTGAACAAACATCACACCATTGTTGTCTTGAATCACAAACATCGTTTTTTATACACTCCCACGCATGTATCCTTGTTTGATCAGAAATGTTGTCAGACGCTCATACCAAGCTCTTGGAGCCTATTTCAGTCCATAGAAAGCCTTCTTTAGCTTGTACACATGATCAGGACGCTGAGGATTCTCAAATCCTTTAGGTTCCTCTACATACACTTCTTCTTGGAGAATTCCATTTAGGAAAGCACTCTTAACATCCATCTGATGCAATTTGAAATTCAGAGCACATGCCATTCCAAACAGAAACCTGATAGACTCCAATCTTGCTACAGGAGCAAAGGTCTCGTCAAAATCAATGCCTTCTATTTGAGAGTATCCTTGAGCAACCAAACGCGACTTATTGCGAACAATACATCCATGCGCATCACTCTTGTTTTTGAAGATCCACTTAGTACCCACAACATTGACATCAGCTGGTCGTTGTTTGAGCTCCCAGACATCACTTCGTTCAAACTGCTCTAGTTCATCTTGCATAGCAGCAATCCAGTATTCATCAACAAGTGCATCTCTGTGATTCTTGGGCTCCAGGGTTGACACAAAGCAAGCAAACTGCACAACCGCCGCCATCTGTGGAATTTCAGCAGCAGCATTCTTCTGCTTCTGGCCAGCGAGTTGCTTGAAGTCGATCTTCTTTCCTCTAGTAACTCTGCCCACCTGAATCGTACCTATAATATCATTAGAGGTGTGATTCTTATGCACCTGAGGAGTAGGTAGAAGCTCAGCCGTGTCTTCATCGGCGTCGGAGCCATCATCAACTTCCTGCTCTGGACTTGGTTCATACCCCACAACTCCTTCATTGTAATCCTTAGGAGCATTAGTTACTGAGGACACATCTTCATATACACGAAAAGACGCATCATCAAACACCACATTAACAGTCTCTTGAACCATCCTGGAACGTTTGTTGTAGACTCGGTAGAAACAGGCCTTCGTCGCTCCTGGAATCAAACTTGCCCAGTTGATCCTTGTCATTAAGGATATAGCACATACATCCGAAAACATGGAAGTAGCTGACTGATGGTGTTTTTCCTTTCCACAGCTCATAAGAGGTCTTGTTGGTTCCTTTCCTCACATAGACCCGATTGATGATGTAGCATGCTGTGTTTATCGCTTCATCCCAGAAATGTTGAGCTACTTGATTACCATGCAGCATAGCTCTAGCCATTTCTTGCAGCGTTCTGTTCTTCCGCTCTACAACTCCATTCTGCTGAGGTGTGCGAGGAGCAGAATATTGATGAGTGATCCCTTGAGCAGCACAAAACTGATCAAACAACTCATTCTGGAATTCACCACCATGATCACTTCGTACTGTCTTGATTCCCCATTTTTCACTCTTGAGTTGCAGTGCAAGAATTCTGAAACTATCAAGAGTATCCGATTTCTCTCGTAGAAAACGGACCCATGTGTAGTGCGTCAAATCATCAACCATAACAAGAATGAAACGCTTACTTGTCACACTTTGGACCATTGGTCCCATTAGGTCCATGTGAACCAATTCCAAAGTATGAACAGCACGAACATCAAGAACCGATTTGTGAGCAACCTTCACTTGTTTGCCCTTGTTACACGGTCCACATACAAAGTAAGGATCAGCCTTTAGCTTTGCCATTCCTCGAACTACCTCCTGATGTGCAAGCCTCAACATCGTACGAACATTCAGATGTCCTAATTTTTTATGCCACAACTCAGTTTGAAAATCTACAGCTGCTTGAAAACAACGATTACATGAACTCCACATGTAACAATTGTTACCAGACCGCTGTCCCTCGAGTTGAACACGTCCTAGACGATCCACAGCCTTGCAGTTGGCCTTGGTAAAAGTTACATACAGACCCTCATCACACAGTTGGCTGATGCTAATCAGATTGGCCTTCAGTTCATCAACCAGAAACACATTATGTTAAGCTTGGTTGAGATTCACCACCTGTGGTACCTTTTCCTCTGATTTTTCCTTTTGCACCATCTCCAAAAGTAACTCTGCCTGCTGAAACCTATTCAAACTCTGACAGATTGTCTTGAGCTCCAGTCATGTGTCTTGAACATCCACTGTCAAAATACCACTTCTCCTGAGTTGACTCCTGTTCATCAGCAGTGTAAGCAACATTGCAGTACAGATCTTCCTTTCTGATGTAAACTCTGCTCGTATTCTTTGAATCCCTGTGATACCGCTGATGCTGCATAATTGCAGACACACGATTCAAAAATCCATAGCATTGTGCCTTGTAGTGATTCAGATTACCACAGTACCAACAACCTGTTCTTCTGCTACGGTGAAGACGAAACACAGAACCGTAAGCTGACTGAACCTGTTCACGAGGAGCCATTCTTGATTTTCGACCGTGAGCTGATTGTTCCTGATTAAATGAGGACACAACATGTATCTGATTCTTCTGAGAAACATACGTCCTTTGAGTAGCTTCTGCTGACTGCTGAGCTGCCTTAACAAACTTAGTTGTACCATTGAAGTTTCCACCTTGATACCCTAAACCCCAGTTGACATTAGCCGTTCGTCCCACAGTTAGGAGTTTGTCCAGATCTTTAGTCCCTTTGCTCAGCATCTTGATGTTTCTGAGCTTAACTTTCTCAGCTTCAAGATCCTTGGATATCATAGAAACTTTCAATTGAAGTTCATTTCTTTCAGTGGTTAGATCAGAGATCTCCTTTGTCTTGTTCATCAGACTCCTGATCAAAAGAGCAACTTGTTCTTCAGTTGGAAGATTTGCTTCATCATCCTCTGATTCATCACCAACGACCTGATTAACATCCTCTTGAGCTGTCACACCAACACTCTCATCGCCTTCCTCAATGATACCCAAAAATGCCACAAAGTTGTTTAGCACTTCTCCTTTTCCTTCATCTTCATCAGTATCACTCTCACTCCAAGTCACATACGATTTCTCTTTGGAGTCTCTTCCTAGGCATTCAGCCTTGGTGTGACCATAGCCCTTACACTCATAACATTTCAGTGCATTTTTCTTCTTCATATTCGGACATTCAGCCTTGAAGTGTCCATAGCCTTCACACTCAATACACTGTTTCTCAGACTTATCACTCCTCTTGAATTCTTTCTGTTGCCCTGATATGTTGTTGACTGCAGACCCACGTTGCTGACCTCGCTCCATCTTCCGGAAGTACTTTCTCACAAGCATACCAACTTTATCATCATCTGTAGATTCCTGAGTGTGAACAGCGTTTAGTGCGAAAGATTTCCCACTCGCCTGCTCCTTTTTCTTAACTTGCAGCTCATATGCCAGCATCATTCCAACAACTTGATCAAATTTCAACTCATCAGAATTCAACGAAACATCAATTGCAGACTTATGCGGCTGAAACTTTTCTGGCAGACTTCTGAGAAATTTTTTAACCAACTTCTTGTCTTTATAGCGTTTTCCCAACACTATAGCCTCTTGAGAGATGTTACTCAGCTTGCTGCTAAATTCCTCAATGGTCTCATTATCTCCCATAGTCAAGTTCTCGAAGTCAGATGCTAAGATATCAAGTCTGGTTCTCTTCACATTGCTGGTTCCTTCGAAGGTGACCTGAAGGATATCCCATGCCTCTTTTGCAGATTCACATCCCTGAACTCTGGTGAACTCATTTACAGGCAGCGATTTGAAGATTAAGGACAGAGCTGTTGCGTTGTGTTTTGCTGCAAGTTTCTCCTCTGCAGTCCAATCCTTCTTGGGTTTCGAAACAGCACCTCCAGCCTCATTTGTTTTCACAGGGGCTGTCCATCCATCTTCAACAGCTATCCAGGCATCAAGATCAGCACTCTGAATATCCTGTCTCAGCTGCACCTTCCAGAACCCGTAATGTTCTGGATCCAACTTAAATGGCTTAGTTATAGCAACGTATTGCTGTGATTTCTCCATACCCTCTGTTGCAGGATCTCACCTGTTGAAAAGATAACAGATCTTTTATCAGGCGTCTGCTCTGATACCAAATGAAAACGTATAGAGAGACACACAAACAATTACGCTTGGAACGCGTCAAGCAAACGCTTTTCCTTTCGATCTTTATTAACAAAATTTATCTTTTCCTAGGATACAATTTTGTCTCGGCTCTTACTCAATCTATTCCTCCCAATAGAATTGAACCCGATTAAAGAACGAGAACTAAGCCTATCTCTCCTACACCCGTGTAGTCCCAAGAGAAAACAAACACTCACCTTCTCAGCTTTTCTTTTGCTAGCTTCGAAGTTTACAATCACGTACAAAGAGTCTAAAGTGTTCAAACTGGCTCGTAGCCAACCCTAGACTAGTTATACTAACTACTCGAAACCCTAACCCTAGGATCTTCGAGGATCTCACCGAAACGGAATATGCTTACTTGTCAAGCTCATCCTTTCCTTATTTGATGTGAAGAATATTCACCATATCTTCACACGCAATTCGTCTCTATCTTTGCTTCCAAGCAAGAAATCTTCCTTAGCACGTCACTCCATCCACTTAAGCTTTGCCACGTCATCTCACGACTCCATGTCAGCAACTTCAAGTGTTTGATGTGATCTCAGGCGTCTGATGTGGTCTCAGGCGTCTGAACAGATGCAGCTTCCTGATCTCCACAGCAAGCTATTCTGGAACTGCATCTTCAGATACCACCGGCTTGATCCTAAAGAGTTCACAGAAATAGTTGGAACCAGAGCAGATTCAGATTCAGCATCGATCGTGAACTCTTCCCGTCTTGGATGGAGTCTGAAACTGTTCAAAATCCTACAAAATGCGCGAAAATAGGTAATTTATAAGATCTAACATTCACATATCCCACAGTAGAATTTGTGACATAGATAAATATATAAGCTCGTTATACCTCGTCTTTCGGGTAACTATTCCACAGATTATCAATAGTTCTGTATGTGGCATCAGCTGATGCTTCTTCTAAACCAGCAAAGAACTCGTCTTTCCCGTGCAATAAGTATGAAAAAAGACCCTATTTATTATCAACTGTTTCAGCTGCAACCTCGTAATATTTCATTTCAAGAGTCTTCAGAAGCTCCTCAGTGTCAAATTTAGTTTCTTTAGTGACATCTGAAAACTCTGTATCCACTTCACTAGCACCAACTAAACCCAAAACCAAAACCATTAATATTATAAAGCATCCTTATATCTACAAGAATAATAGACATGACATAGACACAAGCCGGTAGCCTAAACTCGTTCTTCGATTACTATAAACCCGAAGGCATTGAACTGCAGTTCTTAACGATACACACATCAGTTCAAGAACGTTATCCTCGAGAAACTTGTTACTCAAGAAACAGAAAACCCCTCTTGTATCAGATCAAGCATCGTAAAAGAACAGGGCTTTTAGAAAGCTTCAGAAATCATCCATCTTTGGTTCTAAGAACCTTCGATTTGTTTTCAGAGATGTTCAATTGCAAAAGCTGACCTTGGTGTTGGTGGTGGTGGCTAGGGTTCTCTCATCATTAACAATTAATCCAACTTTTCAATTCAATTAGTTTCCAAACCGTTCTGATTACTCGGTTCTAATTCGGGTTACATTTAATTTTATCTGGTTTAATCGGTTCTTTAAACCACTAATAGTTGCTTGTGCCTCAGGTAATTAAAATAGAAAAACCTTAAACAAAACCTAAAACATAATAAAGTAACCATAATAAAGGAAAAAGTAACTCTTTAAGTCTTCTTGTTCCTTAAGACTTCTCTAACCATAGTCACTTCAATTTTGTACGTGCAGAGAAAGAAGATGGATCTCATAAGCAATCTACCAGAAGAGCTTCTTTGTCATATACTATCCTTCCTTACCACCAAAGAGGCTGCTTTGACATCTGTTCTGTCCAAGAGATGGCGCGATTTGATTGCGTTTGTCCCTAATCTTAACATTGATAACTGCGATTTTCGACCGAGCTTCATGGATTTTGTGGATAGAGTATTGGCATTGCAGGGTACTTCTCCCTTAAAGAAGTTCTACCTCGATGGTATTGGCTCTATTGATATAGATCGTGTGAATGGTTTGATACAGAAAGTGATGGTGCGTGGTGTTTTGGAGTTTGTTCTTTCGATCTGTGATGATACGGAATCAGCATATAACATCAATCATATATGTCCGGAAGTTTTCCAGAACAAGAAACTAGTTAAGTTGGAATTAGTTTGTATGTTTGATATTTGCTTATTTGATGAGAGCATTTTCTTACCGATGCTCAAAACTCTTGTTCTTAAATATGTTTTGGTATCTGCTGATAAGTTTGAGATTCTTCTTCATGCTTTGCCTGCGCTTGAGGAATTAGTCCTATATGATATAGACTGGAAAGAAGATTGGGATGTTACTGTGACTGTATCAAGTGCAAGCCTCAAGGCCCTAACAATAGAGTTCAGCAGTGGTTTAGTTACTTATTCATTTGATACACCTAGTCTTGTTTACTTCTGTTACTCTGATTATGTCAAGGAAGATTATTCCGTAGCTAATATGGATAACTTGTTTGAGGCTCGGATAAGCCTTTTGGTTTTTGAAGAAGAGATCGAGCGAGCAAGATTGCCACAGGGTATTTGGTTAGAGAATGATGAAGATAATGTTATCAACCGGTTTTCAAATGTTGGGAACCTTATGAATGGCATTCGAAATGTTCGGTGTCTAGTTCTGTCTCCTAATACTCTTGAGGTCAGTTCTCTTCTTCTTTTGCTATATTTTTGATATTTATACTTTGTAGTAGTCCTGTTTGTTCTAATTGTGAGTTTTCTTGTTATAATTAGGTTCTTTCTGTATGCTGTGAATCATTACCAATGCTCAAAAACCTCAACTCGTTAACTATTTAAAGCGACAATAAACGAGGATGGCAAGCAATGCCCGTTCTTCTAAGGAAATGTCCGCATTTAGAAACTCTAGTCTTTGAGGTATAAAACAAATCACTTGCCAAACATATGTATATATAAAGATACTTTGAATAATCATTTATTTTCTTTATGATTTCAGGGTCTCTTGCACTATGTGACAGATAAATGCGGGGATGCTTGTTATAACAACCCGTCCTGTGGGATCATCCTTACAGCGCTGCAGCGCATCGACCCTAACCTCTCTCCTGGGGGCCCAAACTCTGCATGTAGACACTCTCTTGGCCCACATGCCCTCCTGGCCCACCAGGTAGGTTATTGGTGCCCCTGGCGTTCCTCGAACCCAGGTCCTCACCCTTTAACAATCTTCCCACTGGACAAGCTGTTACCAATTAAACTGCAAATGTCTAAAGTTATTGCGGAAATGACGATGGAACACTATAACAAGTCATCAAGTTGCATTGTCCAACTCCTAGTAAGTGGTAACTTGTATAAGAAGTGGACGGCCGTACTTAATTGCTCATAGATTTGCCAGTTAAAGTCCCTTTTGGTTTTGTTTCATTTCACTATACTGTCCCCGATGAAAAATTCATCAATAAGCTATTTTACCTTATACAGTGTGTGTGTTCGTTTATTTGTTCACGTGGCATCAAGTGATGAACTATCTAAAACACTTGAGGCTTGCACTTGAGTACTTGACACACACGTTATATCAACCAAGTCTAATTCTTTAAGTGCATACAAAAGCATGGAGAACAAATTTATCAAACGTATGAACATAAAACTCTGAGTCAAATAAGTGAACTTTTTTATTTTTAAAAACATACTATAAGACATTAAACTAAAGACAAGGTAGTAATCATTATGGCGAGAATGGTTTCATTGAACTATGTGTGAGGCCTCTTAGGAAGATAAGTCAAACTAGCACAAATAAGTGTAGTACATGAGTTCATTATAAACATAATTATTTATAAACATTAACTAACACGAATCGATTGACACATTGTAGAGTATGCGCAAACCTCCGTACTTGTTCCCACAATGAGGTCTTACTAGTATGAAGCTTGGCTTTAGGGAAGTCTATAGGGACGTTCATGAGGATCAGTTTTTGTGGCACTAGTCTCAAAACTTCAGTATATTGTGTTATGACTGATTTGTGGAATTCACTTCAGGAATCCGGCAATCTTGTGTGGGAATACAGCAATGAGAATCTGCATTTTGAATCGCATCAGCTGCTTGCATCCGACAGGTATTAATTACAACAATAAGCACATATGAATGTATGTAATTATCGTGGAGGTAATAAACTAGGAACTAATGTTAACATCATACTTGTAGACATCCTCAGTAAGCTAATCAAAGATAAGCTATGACAGTATGTGGATATCTTTACAATAGCTCAAAACATCCAAATTTGGAAAAGATTTACAATAGCTCATCCAAATGTGCCTCTGTGTCTCTACTAAGAACAGAAGGTGGAGCAAGTTGCAAAACATGTATCTTATTTCCAGTCGAATAACATTGGGTGTTAAACTTCCAAATTAAAATTAGATGAAATTTTTTTAGTGAAATTTTCCCTTAGAAAATCTAAAGATTTTATAAATTGTTTTATCGTCCTCTACAAAACTCGAGTTCATGTTAGACTCAAATCTATTTATACTTTCTACTTTTCCAATTAATTATTTTTTCTTAGATCCGTTCTTTGAAGGCTGCTAACCATATAACTCCGGGTAAATCAAGTTATACAAGTGATAAATTTGCAGACATTTAATCTCTTTTTTTTTAATAGTGTAGAAGTGTGATATGATGAATTGAAGTTTTTTTAGAGGTAGAACTGAAATTTCTCAGAAGAAGTAACAATTAATGGAAGGAAGAAGCATGGAACAAAGAGAAGATGTGTTTAAACGTGAGAAACCAAAACCCAATTGTAATATTTTTTAATAATAAAGATTGATTGATTATTCATGTGATTTTTTTTTTTTTTGTTATTCATGTGATGTATTTGATTAGCTTTTTAGTAGATATATTGCAACAAGAATTTCGGAGAAAATATCCACCATCATTTAATATATCCACAATAAAAAAAAATATTTTTAATTTAATAATTATTATTTCTTAATTAATTATATTATTTCATAAATTAATAATCATTATTAATTAATTTACATAAGAATGATATATAATTGACCTCGATTATTATAACTGACACAAATAATAACATCACTTTTACAAATTGATAGGAAATATAGTATTATTTGTAAAAAAATTGACACATTTTAGTATCAATTATAATAACTGATACAATTTTATTTTATTTGCATCAGTTGATAATAAACATATGTTAATTATTTGCATCAATAATGCAAGTATCATTCTATAAGTGATGTAAAAATCCTTTGTATCACTTATAAATAATGCAAAAATACAAAATAGATGATACAATCCACTTAGTATTTTGTAGTGCGAAAACTGTATAACCAAAAAATTCTAATCATTTCATTTTCTCGATGAAAATGATTTTTTAAATCATTGATTTTAGCTTTTTGATTTTTTGTTTTGGTTTTTTGATGAATGAACACAATTACAATATATTTAATATCATGTATAGGATTGACAATATTTAAATAATATGAGCTTATCATTTATATATCATCTTAGATGCTCATATTTTTAGTTATATATGTTGAAATATATTTTTAGAATTTTTGAATTTGACTATTGCCAACAAATGAAATTTCCAACAATTGAAATTTATAGTGCTTCTATTTATGAGAAAATGATGCCTCTTCTCAAATTTGAAACTTTTTATCAAAAAGGGCGAAGAAGCCGTTTAGAAGATTGGAAGATAAATATAGAATTTCATTTACAAATGTTTGTTCGGTGCGAAATGTATAATTAATCATCTTATTCAGTATACATTATCTGATGTAATAGGTTCAAATCATATCCTAATTTAGTATGCTCTTTGTATCGAAAAGATTGATTTGGTAAAATTTTCGCACAAATTAAGAAAATTATTTAATATTAACTATAAATGCATTAATTTTTCGTACTAACAAATTTTTGTAATTATTAACTAATAGTAATTTACAAAAATTTAATTTCTTAATGAATTATTGTTTTTAATTTACAATTTCTTAGTATTCATTGATAAAAGTTTACAAAAGAACAAAGTTTTTGATATAGCCATAACACCGCCGAAAATATATATTTTGTAATATAGATAAAGTAATTATTTGTAACTCCATAATATGAATAAATTAATATATCAGTGAGCAATACCAATACTTGTGTACGTCAATGATCTGTTATAATCATATTATACTATTAGCGACACCACTAACACTGCCAATACTTGTGTACGACCAGTATCGCCATATCACTATCATCAATATCATATAGAGTAGTGTCAGTTATGGCGATACTGATAGTACCATAATAAATGTAACACCTTGCCCCGTGGGATCATCCTCCATGTGGCACACCCCGCCACATGGCATTCTTACAGCGCTGCAGCGCATCGACCCTAACCTCTCTCCTGGGGGTCTAAACTGCGCAGCCCACTTGCTCGCAGCCTCCTGGCCCACCAGGTAGGTTATTGGTGCGCCTGGCGTTCCTCGAACCCAGGTCCTCACCCTTTAACAATCTTCCCATCGGACAAGCTGTTACCAATTGATCTGCAGTTCAATATACATTTTGAAAACATGGGATTAAAATTTTTATCCGATTTAACGATTCCGTCATACATGTTAACGTTTTAAGTCGTATGTTTGATTACACCAATTTTTTTAAGACAAAGTTTTATTTGGCACTAATTTAATACATTTAGTATATTTATTCTAACAAAAAATGGGTATTAAACGTCCAAATAAAAGTAACATGGGCTATTTTTAAGAAATTTCCCTTAAGTTTTATAGAATATTTTAAATATTTTAAATGTTTTAACTCTATATAAAAAAAATTATCAATATTTTAATTCTAAAAAATATTATATTATAAAGCTTAAAATATTATAAATATGTAAATCTATCAAAACTTTGAAGTGTTAATAATATTTTATCTCTATAGAAAGTTTAAAATAAAGCATTATTGACCTTTCCATAACTTTAAACATGAGTTAAATTTCACAATCATAATGCAAATGCATATGGAAGCAATTATTACATATTTTGTTTGCTTTAAAAATAATATTTATACACGGATTGTATGACGGAACGGGTTTGAGTTGATATAATTATAATTTTGAACTCTGCAGAAGGTCGAAAATAAAGTATTATTGACATCGTCGTAAGTTTAAACATGTGTTTAATTTTTGGTCATAAGTTGTTATGCAAAATACATGTGTAAGCAATCATTACAGATTTTGTTTCTTTTGAAAATAATATTTATATACAGATTGTACGACGGGATGGTTTGAATCGATGTTAATAAAATATGAAAGTATCATTAAATCTTATACTACAAAATAGATAAAAATTTTTTTTTTTTTTTTACCAAAGATTAAAATATTATTATTCTGTTATTAACAACACCAATATAAAACACTCCAAATCAAACTGATTTAATTAAGTTATATATTACATTAAGGTTCAATGTAGTTTGAACTAGGGAACTTCTTTAGAAAACACTAGTGAAAGGAACTAACATAGGTGAAAGGAATGGTCTGAGATACTGTTTTATGCCTTTTGATGATTATACTAAATGCAATAATCTCTTTTTGGCAGGTCCATCATTTTCCAATCTTAAGCCGTAATTTTATAGAGCAATATTGTGTCTTGGGCACTGACAACTTCCCTCGGACTCCACTCATGTACTTGTCCAAACACACCTGATTCCCTCTCCAACTACTTCCCAACTATCATCAACAACAACAACTTGCTTTACGTGGCTTCTAAAGAAAGATACCACCGGCTTGTTCCTAAAGAGTTCACAGAAATGGTTGGAACCGGAGCAGCATTTGCAAGAAGCGAGAAGAGGTCTGAAAACTCTGTATCAACTAAACCCAAACTACGTTCCCATACACCAAAAGTCGTGTACGTATACTTATTTTTGCTAGTTTACCATTCTCGCCATAATGATTACTACCTTGTCTTTATTAGGTGCATAACAACTAATCTCTTATAGTATGTTTTTTTTTATAAAAAGTTCACTTAATTATTTGACTCAGAGTTTAATGTTCGTACGTATAATTAATTTGTTCTCCATGCTTTTGTATGCACGTAAGGAACTAGACTTGGTTGATATAACGTGTGTGTCAAGTACTCAAGTGTAAGCCTCAAGTGGTTTAGATAGTTCATCACTTGATACCACGTGAAACAACTAAACGAACACACACACACACTGTATAAGTAAGAATTAATGTAAGATAGCTTATTGATGACTTTTTTCGTTGGGGACAGTATAGTGAAATGAAACAAAACCAAAAGGGACTTTAACTGGCAAATCTATGAGCAATTACGTCCACTTCTTATACAAGTTACCACTTACTAGGAGCTGGACAATGCAACTTGATGACTTGTTATAGTGTTCCATCATCATCTCCTCAACAACTTCAGACACTTGAGGGACTATAAGCTGTGTTGGACCATTCTCTTCCATATAGATCTTCATCTCCTTCAAACATGGAAAATAGTTCAAGAAATGTTTTATCAGGTTCATATCTTTGGTTGCTCCTTGAAACCCTTTAATCTCTAACACTTTTACTGGACAAGATGTGAGTGAACGACCCTTTTCCTCCCGAGAAACGCAGTCACAAGCATCCCCGCATTTATCTGTCACATAGTGCAAGAGACCCTGAAAGCATAAAGAAAATAAAACATTATTCAAAGTATGAACTCTATCTTTATATATACATATGTTTTGGCAAATGATTTGTTTCATACCTCAAATACTAGAGTTTCTAAATGCGGACATTTCCTTAGCAGAACCGGCATTGCTTGCCATCCTCGATTATTGTCGCTTTTAATAGTTAACGAGTTGAGGTTTTTGAGCATTGGTAATGATTCACAGCATACAGAAAGAACCTAATTATAACAAGAAAACTCACAATTAGAACAAACAGGACTACTACAAAGTATAAATATCAAAAATATAGCAAAAGAAGAAGAGAACTGACCTCAAGAGTATTAGGAGACAGAACTAGACACCGAACATTTCGAATGCCATTCATAAGGTTCCCAACATTTGAAAACCGGTTGATAACATTCTCTTCATCATTCTCTAACCAAATACCCTGTGGCAATCTTGCTCGCTCGATCTCTTCTTCAAAAACCCTAAGGCTAATTCGAGCCTCAAACAAGTTATCCATATTAGCTACGGAATAATCAGAGTAACAGAAGTAAACAAGACTCGGTGTATCAAATGAATAAGTAACTAAACCACTGCTGAACTCTATTGTTAGGGCCTTGAGGCTTGCACTTGATACAGTCACAGTAACATCCCAATCTTCTTTCCAGTCTATATCATATAGGGCTAATTCCTCAAGCGTAGGCAAAGCATGAAGAAGAATCTCAAACTTATCAGCAGATACCAAAACATATTTAAGAACAAGAGTTTTGAGCATCGGTAAGAAAATGCTCTCATCAAATAAACAAATATCAAACATACAAACTAATTCCAACTTAACTAGTTTCTTGTTCTGGAAAACTTCCGGACATATATGATTGACGTTATATGCTGATTCCGTATCATCACAGATCGAAAGAACAAACTCCAAAACACCACGCATGTACAAAACGAATTGTGACTATGGTTAGAGAAGTCTTAAGGAACAAGAAGACTTGAGAGTTACTTTTCCTTTATTATGGTTTTTGGTATTTTTACTTTATTATGTTTTAGGTATTGTTTAAGGTTTTTCTATTTTAATTACCTGAGGCCCAAGCAACTATTTGTGGTTTAAGGAACCGATTAAACCAGATAAAATTAAATGTAACCCGAATTAGAACCGAGTAATCGAAACGGTTTGGAAACAAATTGAATTGAAAAGTTGGATTAATCGTTAAAGATGAGAGAACCCTAGCCACCAACACCAACACCAACACCAAGGTCAGCTTTTGCAATTGAACATCTCTGAAATCAAATCGAAGGTTCTTAGAACCAATGATGGATGATTTCTGAAGCTTTCTAAAAGCCCTGTTCTTTTACGATGCTTGATCTGATACAAGAGGGGTTTTCTGTTTCTTGAGTAACAAGTTTCTCGAGGATAACGTTCTTGAACTTATGTGTGTATCGTTAAGAACTGGTCAATGCCTTTGTTTATGTTTATCGAAGAACGAGTTTAGGCTAACCACTTGTGTCTATTATTCTTGTAGCTATAAGGATGCTTTATAATATAAATGGTTTTGGTAACACGAGTTCATTATACATTGAGATATTGTACATAAGACATAAGTAAAAGTTAGTATAATATGGGAGATATTTGTATGTTTAGAGTGTGTTTACAAATATAAAAATAAGTATTGCAAATGACTAACCAATTAACATTATTACCATGTATCCAAGTATCGACTACAAATGGTAGTGTAAGAGAATACAAAGATTACGTTTATCATAAGGTCGGGAAAGATAGACTGGTCAAATCTGCGAATATTATCAAATTTTAGTCAAACATGCACATCTCATGTGCATACTGATAGAAAACATAATTATTTATAATCATTAACGAACGCGCATAGATTGACACATTGTAGATTATTCGCAAGCCTCTGAACTTGTTCCCACAATGAGGTCTAACTAGCCTCCAAACTTGTTCACACAATTAGGACTACTAAACAGAAGCTAGCTAGTATGAAGCTTGGCTTTATAGTAAAGTCAAAGGAGGCAGAACTGCTCAAATGGTAAAAACTCTTAGGGAAACAAGCCTAGAGGTATTCGGTTCAAGTGACTTAATGGACAAAAAGAAAGGATCTTTGTCGGAAAATAATATACTATATCTTCTTTTGCAACTTAAATTTTCTTACAATACATTTCATAGCCATTGTTCTATACGTTTGTTACTCATAGGTCAAAACCTTACATTTCATACTACAAATACTTGAGTGTGGGATCCGACACTGTCACCCATAATAATTATTGATATTGTGGTGTTTGGAACCGCCGACCATTTTGGTGATGAAAAACAACAGCACAACTAACTGCTTAGGGCACGTACATTGGCGTACATAGCAGAAGTTCTACATTTTTTTTTGCGAAAAAGAAAAAGAAAATTGAGGGACGTTAGCTAAAATGGGACCGTCATGCACCTTCTTCTTTCACTAATAGCGAGCCCCACTGACACGTGGCGGCCTGTGATTGGTTACCTTCTTTTTTATTTTTTATTTTAAAAAATCTAAAAACTAAAAAAAAAATTGAAAACTTTTTTTGGGGGACGAAAACCGCTGCACATGATCTAAGTGGTCTCCCTCTAGCCCAACTTTCTCCAAGCCCATCTATGGTTAAGTGACTCAACAAATTGTTCACTTTGGCCCAGGTCTGTTTTTCCTTTTATTTTGGCTATCCGACTTTAATCTTTTTTATGTCATGATGGTTCTTCGATCAAAATGGAGTAAGTTTCCAAATTAGATACTTATTTGATCCTTTGACATATATTCTTATATGTCTTTGATTTCTTTTCATAAGTTCATCACGAGTTAACTCCAAACAACATTTATTTTGTGAAGCCAATTTTTCTCGTGAATATGCTTCCTCCTTCTCAGAATCAGCTTTATTTATCCTGGTTTTTCTTGCTTGCAATGTGTATATCAGTTATCAGTATCATCATTTACTCTTAGAAATTAGTCAGATCAAGCCTTTTCTAACAACCACAAACCTAGTACTAGTTCTATCTAAATGAAATTTATAAACCATATAAAACTAGATTTTTTTTTTAATTTAAAAAGAAATATTTTTTTTAAATAGATAAATAAAATGAAAATGATATCGAAAAGAGTATTTCTAAAGATTTTACCAATTTTTTGTATTTATTGTTAAATAATTAATATTATTCAATATACTTAATATTATTTTGTAAACTATAATAATATTGTTAGTTTCTTATTTTACATTGGTGTAAATACATAGGCACTTAAACATTAAAACAAAAAATATCATTTTAACATCTATAGAGTTTTTGCGAGCGTAGATGGCTTTCTCTGGTTTGCGAGTGTCCGCGTGTAAGAATTGTTGGGCTTTGACGTTTTCCCTGACGGAGGTCTCGGTTTCTTTACCTTGAACCTAGATCTTCTCTTCTGCTTAGTTTTCTTGGTTAGATTGAGTTGTTGTAGTCTCTTTGCTCATGTCTGTCGTGGTTTTGTGGTTCTTTCTGCTGGTGTTGTGGCTGGTTGTGTTCGGATCAGTCCTTTCTTCAGACCTCTTAATCTTTTGGAGGTGCTGTTGTTTACGGTTATGCTCGGTGTTCATGGTTTTTGGCTCGACATTTGCATCTTCTGGTTCTTTGGGAAGGCCATGGGAATACTTGGTTTCAGTGGCAAAGTTGTAGTGTTCAGAGTTCCTTGGTCTCTTTCTTGTCGGATAAAGGCTTTGTTTATCTGTTTTTCCTTCTCTTTTGGGCTTTTGTTCCATCTTTTGGGCTTGTGACTACGGTACTATCCCCTATTTGTTAGCGGGTTTAAGTATCTATCTTTATATGAAAGTTGGAAATTGGATGCAATAAAACGAGACTATCGTTGACCCAGAAAAAAAATTCTATAGAGTTTTGTTATTCGATTTAATCCATAAAGATCAAATTCCGGTTTAGTCTAAAATCTAAATAAAAAACCGGAAATAAGTACGTTCTTGCCCCCAAGTGTATATACCAAAATAGCTCAGCACTGTCTCATTCAATGGTGTTCCTAAAACCCTAGCCAAGCCAAAGCCAAAGAGATACCCTAAAATCACAATTTTCATATTGATCTCTCTCTGTTTCTCGAGCCGAGCATGAGCGACGGTAACATGGACGTCGACGATTCACCGCTTTCTTGGAAGGTAAAGTCCCTGGAAGCAATAGTCGATGGTCCTTTCTCGAAGACCCTCACGAAACTCTCATCGTCTTCTCGTTTGATTCCGGCGAGTAGAGATTTCCATTTTTACTACAATTTCGATGAGTTCAAACGCCCAATCGACGAGATAGCTGGAACCTCGCAGTCGGCTCTTGAGACGATCGGTGATTCCGAGCAGGTTTGGGAGAAATCGATGAAGTTTTCTGGCGATGTTGATGAAGTTGATGCCGAGGATTGGCTTTGTAACGTGAATGATGAATTTATTGAGAGATTTGATGTTTCGGTTGATGAGTTTAAGAGGATTCGGAAGGAAGAAGAGGAGATTGGTCGGCCTTTGGCTTACGATGGGAATGATGATGGGTTTCAGATGGTTTATGGGAAGAAGAAAAAGCCTGTTGGTAATGTGATTACTGGCTCGGCGGCGGGTAAGAATACTAACGGTGGTTCTGCGATTGATGTTAAGTTGGCTGAGAGGGAGAGGAATTCATCTGGTAAGGCCAAAGTTCCTTTCCATGTACCAACCATTAAGAAGCCTCAAGAGGAGTATAATATATTGGTGAACAACGCGAATCAACCCTTTGAGCATGTTTGGTTGGAGAGGAGCGAGGACGATCAGCGGGTTATGCATCCACTGGTTAGTGTTTTGCGTTTTCAGAACCATCTGTTTAGGTGTTTTTTGGAAAATGGTTAGACTTTATACGATAATTGACTCAAACAACACCAATTAGGGAGGATGCTGCTATTATAATGTACAATGAGAGGATTTGTATTTGATTAAAAAACCTGCCCTGTGCTGCCAAATGGTGTAGTATTTCGATTAGCATTATGTATCTTTTTAAGTTCTTCATTAAGACTCTAGACTCCTTAAGCTTACTGTATTGTATTGTGAAATTGTGGCTTGGGAACAGATATGCTCTTAACGTTCTTTTAGTTTATTTTTGGATGTCGGCATTTGGCCTTTTCTTGGTAGTTGTCTTCTCTTTTTATATATGTTTATAATACTATGCAGGAGAAACTTTCAGTGGTTGACTTCGTTGACAAAGATGTAAACGAGATGGAACCTGTTAAGCCCCTTCCATTGGAAGAGACTCCGTTCAAGTTTATTCAAGAAGTGAAAGATCTGAAAGAATTAGTTGCCAAATTGCGTAGTGTTGAAGAGTTTGCGGTAATTTTCTGTTCTGATTGTCTTTAGTAGTCCTATATGCAATATATTTTTTGACCATAATGTCTTTTGGTGGAAGTAGGAAATAATTTCAGAATTCTATCATTATTATGTCATTGCATCACCTAAAATTTTATCCATCTTTAGATAAGCCGATAAACAACTCAATTTGTGATTGACCAAGGCTGATGCCTCTCTCTTCTCTTATTATTGTTAATGTTTTCTGTTTTTCTTTGTTTAGGTTGATCTGGAGCATAATCAGTATCGATCTTTTCAAGGATTGACATGCTTGATGCAAATTTCCACCAGAACAGAGGATTATATAGTTGATACATTTAAGCTCCGTATTCATGTTGGTCCTTACCTAAGGGAGATATTCAAAGACCCTAAAAAGAAAAAGGTTTTTCCTGGATACATTAATTTCTTATATAAAAGACCTAAATATATGTTCTATACTCTGAAATCTGTTTATGTAATTAGGTAATGCACGGAGCAGATCGAGATATTATCTGGCTTCAACGGGATTTCGGCATATATGTCTGCAATCTCTTTGACACAGGACAGGTTTGATGTTCTTTCAGCTTTATTTTTTGCGATATTTCGTATAAAACATAGTAGAATAGATCCATTTTCCATAACATACACCTTTTGCTACATGGGAGAAGAATGATGGCAACTTACTGGCACTTGAACTGGGTAGCCAGCTTTCTTCCTTTTTATCCTCTATGGTTTGGACATGGAAAACTATACTTTTCTTCCCTGTACTAAGCTATTTTGAGAATGGATTTAGTTAGCTATACCATCAAAAGAGATAACTGGCAACAATTACGCCATCGATGGTTTTACGGGTCCTTTTAGTAGATACTTTCAGCACCCTCCTGACCTTAAGTAAATAGTAACTTCTAGTATGTGTTGACTGTTTTAACTTTTAAGAACCCAGTCAATATGTCAGTTAAAAAGCTTGGGATCTTATATTGTGGTGACTGAAGCACATACTGGAAATAAATTTTAGTTATTTAGCCTTTTCTCCAAAGTAGAAACATTTTGATTTAGATTTTAATTCTTTCAGGCCTCAAGGGTGCTAAATTTGGAGAGAAATAGCCTGGAGTTTCTTTTGCAGCATTTTTGTGGAGTTACTGCAAACAAAGAGTGAGTATTACTCGGGTCCTATCTGGATTTTTTTTTTTCACTTTCGTCTCGCACTTGTCATTCAACTTTTTGATTTATTTATTGCTGTAGATACCAAAATGCAGACTGGAGAATACGACCTCTTCCAGATGAAATGACAAGGTCAATCTTCTCCGTCTTGTGTCTTACTGTTCTGTCATCATCAGTTGACTGGAGCTCACAAATTTTGGATTTCACTGCAGATATGCAAGAGAAGATACCCACTACCTTTTGTACATATATGATGTAATCAGACTAGAACTGCAAAGAATGGCGAAGCTTGACGAGCATACTGACTCTCCTTTGCTTGAGGTAGTCATCATTAACTTATACTGAGAAGTATAATATTCTTCAGCATGATAGATGCATAATTTTTTTTTATTGTGTCTGCTTCTTCTTACTATCCTTCTGTTAGTTTTGTGTGGCTTAGCATTGTTTGTGGAAAATGATTTGTGGTCAAGTGTGTCGGGTGTATTTTGGTGAGTTATACTGTCTTGTAGGATAGTTAGATTTTCAGTATTCTTCTTATATTAGCTAGCTGCCTAACCTAGGTGACTCTTCACATTTGCAACATTTTATGTTTTCTTAGAGGGACTTTGGAAGGAACTGGTCAGTTCTAGATACTTGGTCCTTTTTGTTACACCATACAGTAATTGGAATTTCAGTGTTCCTATGGTATACTATGTATCTATGTGCCTCATCTAGGTTATTTTCTTGTTTTGCAACATTCTTAAACTTTATAAGAGAACTTCAATGGCATCTGTCATACATAAAATAGTTCTCTGGCAAATGTTTTTTTTTTTTTTTTTTTCTGTAAGCCAGTAAAAAAAACTCCCGACCACATATTATGGGAACTCAGTGTGGTATTAACATTTGTCTAGAATTGGTGATTCAGCTCCACTGACTCATTAACATCGTTGCTTTTCTAGATTTAGTTAAATCCAGTGGATGTATATAGCCCAGGAAGAAATAGTTCTTCTTCAATATTTTGACTTTTGTCTTACTATTTCTTACAGGTCTACAAGCGGAGTTATGATGTGTGCACACAACTATATGAGAAAGAGCTATTAACCGAGGATTCATATCTTCATGTCTATGGGTTTGTTACTTTTTCTTGAGAGAAATAACATACTTAAGTTTTGTTTTTTTTTTTTTCTTTTTGAGCAGACATCCTAAGCTAAGTTACCTAAACCAGTATTATATTTACCGTCCTGGCATTTTGTTAGGCTTCAAGCAGCGGGCTTCAATGCAGCTCAACTTGCCATTGTTGCGGTACGATGTTCTCAAGTGATGTAATGAATGATGCATACTTACTCTGCTTTTTCTTATACTATATAAAGCTAACAGAAAATTTACTTTCTTTTAGGGGCTCTGTGAATGGAGAGATTTCATTGCACGTGCAGAGGATGAGAGTACTGGTTATGTGTTGCCAAACAAAGTTCTCCTTGATATAGGTAAATAGCCGAGAATTCAATTTCACCATCTGCCCGAGAGTGGATTTATTTTGGCAGTGATTAACTTGGTCGAATGTTGCTATCCTAATAGCCAAGGAGATGCCTCTCAGTGTTAACAAATTGCGTCGGATGTTGAAGTCAAAGCATCCTTATATCGAGCGGAATGTTGATTCGGTGGTCAGTGTCATCAGGCAGTCAGTGCAAAATTATGCAGGATTCGAGTCTGCTGCTCTGTCTTTAAAAGATGCGTCTTCTGGAACTGTAAGATATCTCTATTGATTTACTAGCCTTTTCTCTCTGATTTGCTACAACTGTTAGTGTATAAGCTTAAGATTAGGGTCTTAAAATCCTTCTGCTGTTTTCCTGTATTCTTCTTGTCTGTTTAACAATGGCCTTCTTTGATTGTAGATAATGGATAAGAATATTGAACCTATTACTGAGAAGAAAGACGTTTACTCAGGAGATTTAGCTTCTCCAAGTTTGAAGGATAATTCTTTGCAAGTTGAGAGTACCAGGGGCCTCAATACGGTTGCAGCAAGTACTACTGAAGGGAGAGGTTTAGGCACCGGCTTGTTTGGTTCTGCTAAGGTGTCAACTAGTTATTTCTTTTGGTTTGTGCTTTTAATCATCCATGCCAGGCTTTCAAAGATATGTCTGTCATTTATTAGGTTTCTGCGGCAGTTCGGATATCTAAGAAACCAAGCAGTGGTCTAGGAGCATTGCTGGGAAGTGCAGCCTCGAAGAAGAAATTTCGAACTGATGAGAAGGTGAGTTTATTTATCTTGAAAACTCTATAGTTGGTTTTGGTGGCAGAATGATTGATAAAAATGTTTTCAGGTGAAGGAAGATGTGAAGCTTGAACAGATAAGATCATCTGTAAACCTGGCATTCCCTTCGTTTAAAGAAAAAGTCCCTGACACAAGCTCAGCTATGCCAGCCTCTGTTTCCAGGGAAGATGGTGTGACAGAGTTGAAAGATGATTCAGAAGAAGCCTCAGAAATTGTTGGTACTTCTGGTAGAGTTTCAGTGCCCGAGACTGGTGATATTATACTATTGGAAAATGGTGATGGTGATGGTGATGATGCGAAAGAAGTTGAGGCTGAAGATGAACCAATGTCTCTCTCGGAGTTGTCCACAAACTTTCAGAAGTGCTTTAACTCCATGAAAAAGAGCAACAAGGCCCCAAAGCAGACTGAGTTTTTAAACATAGAGCCGTTTGATTATGAAGCAGCAAGGAAAGAGTTGAAGTTTGGGGAAGGGCACAAGGGAAGACAAGCAAAGAAAGAAGCTGGAGCAGGTCAGAAGAAGAAGGGGTCTGGTCCAGAGCAGTCAGAGTTTGGTCAAGGAAAACGTCGTCAAGCCTTTCCGGCATCCGGGAACCGAAGTGCGACGTTCAAAAGTTAGCTTGAAAACATTCTTACCCGCTTTCCAACTGAATTTAAAGTTACAAACTGATTGATGGTTAAGTTTTAATCATTATTCATTTTGGTCTTTGGCCAATGGTGATTTTTGTTTAATCGAATTTCAGTTTATCTACTACATAACATCCCACTTTGATGGGACTTAGGGATACAAACTCTTTTGTTCGAAACATCAAATCTGATTCATAGTTTAAATTATGAACCTGTGTCACAAAAGCTTTTTTTATATATCTCATTTGGTGTTTGACTTGGAATGGTATCACTTCTATAACTTGTAAGCAGAAAAACCCCGTAAACGGAGAGATCTAGAACAACAAATAAAACACAAGAGCACTCGAGACGTGCAAAAATAGCCGCAAATATTACTTTACATATTGATAATGATACTAAAGATATGAAAATGTATCAAGCTTTGATCTGAAACCTCGAACACTTGATGGATCCAATGGAAATGTCGATTTCGATCAGATTATCATCTTCATACTCGGCTGATAGTTGGATAAGCCTGTAATCTTGGACGTTGTTGTACACGATCTTTTGATTTTCTTGTCCAATGATAGTACTGTGGTGATCATGGCCAACGTAATGGCCACTTGGTAAGGAGAGCTCTATGAGGCTCTCCTCATCAGGGATTGTCCCGTCGTCTTCGCCATTATCTTTGGCAATATCATCATGATCGGTGGTCGTAGTAGATACTTCACTCTCTCCTAGAGAGTACTCTGGTTGACTACTAAGATCTTGAACCTTGGAGTTTTGTGTTTGGATTGAGAGAGGGAAGAAGTAAGATGAGAAGAACAAAGCAGCAGCTGAGGTAACTAGGATTTGCGAGAACCCAAGTCCTATGATGTGAAGAAGTGGTGGTGCAAGAAAAGACAACCATGAAACTGGTTTTTTAGAAAGCAATGAAATAAAACTCACAACGCCTTGTTTCATTTTTATGCTCTCAAGATAATTCATATGGAAGCAATTACTTTGTAGCTCCACCAAAAAAGAAAGAAGAAACAAGAGTTCAACCATTTTATATATATCACTAAATTGAGAAAAAAAAAGATGAGCTTGATTAAAACACTTTTCAAAATACAGAAACCCTAGAGTTGATGTAAAAATTTGGAAGAAAAAAAAAAAAACCAAAAGAGTTATATATAGCTTAAGATTTTTGGATAGCTTAAATGTTCATTTAGACTTAGACTCAACTCATGTATATATATACTAGGAAGAAGAAAAAAAAAACTATTCTATTAATCTTGTTTTCATTTGCATCGAGATTTGATCAGTAGCAACAGCTCAATCCTTAACTAGTCCTTCTCATTTTGGAATCCCGAGATAAATCACCCTACATTAAACTATATAATTTTGTATGAATATCTCAAAAAATAGAAAATGTAATGGTAATAACTAAAGTTTTTAGTTGATTAAACTACCAAAATGATTATGCAATGGTGATAATTGAAATGTAATGTTTTGCTAATCCACTATACTTCAAAAGATTTAAAATTTAAAATTTGATAATTGATTATGTGAATCAAAATATTTATCTATGTTATTATGTTTAAAATAATTTATTTGGTTATCTATGTCGTCATAGTTTAATACTCTTTTCGATCAACCACCCTGAAGAAATTTTATAGTTAAATGTGTTTATGATAGAGTAGTGGTAGGATAGATGATTTTCGAAATACTTATCAAAACCGTGTAAATAAAAAAAAAGTATCACATAGTGATATATAGGATTGGTAAATAGATTTTTAAAACCTCTCAAATATAACAAAACATCTATCGGATAAAGATGAACTTATAAGTCGAAAACGATGCAAAGTGTATTTAAAAAAATATTACGTATGTAATACGTTTTCTTAGCAAAATAATTATAATTTTAAATTTTATTCGAGTTTATAGTGTTTATACAATTTACTATATGAAACAAATTTCATTTTATTTCTATAGTATTCAAAATTAATATAAATTAAAAACTTTTAATTCAGAATTGGGTATAGATCTACTAACGTGATAGTTTTTCTGATTTAATCTACTAACTTTTATTTAATTATGCTATTAATTATGAGTACTGATCAATCATAATATTCATTTTTCTTAAACTGAAACCGTCGGTTCTGTGTTTATCTTTCTTACTAGAAAGACATTAAAAAAGATAGATAAAACCAAAAACAAAAAACGACAAAAATAACAAATAGAATAATTAAGTTAAACAATCGTCGTATAGTTAGTTTCTATGCTTTTAGAAGAAGCCAAAAGGGCAAGAAGACCATAAACAAAACCTTTCATCTTGTACTTTGCTCATGCATTGTCCAAGGCTTTAAGAGTGTCGGTGATGCCATGTGCAACCTTCCCTGCTTGCCATCTGTCGACACTTTATTTCCTTCCCATCTCTCCAAAACTTCACTACTTAGAAACAATCCACAGATTACTTAAGTTGACTTGCTACACTACGACAAAGAAACAAAAAGAAAGAAACAAAAAGAAAAGAGACTTGCTAGATCTTCGGTGGACTTGTTTGGTCACTCATGGGTGTGTTTCGTTTTTTTTTTTTTTTTTTTGAAATAAACTCTATCGGCTAATTCGGTCGGCTCCGATAGAAACACACCGAAATGTTTTAGAATGGACTTTTTCCTGAATGGCCACCACACTGTCTATCCCGAGTTTGAAATGTTTTTCGACTAATGACAAGGGATAGTCAGACCGCTTACATTTATGACTACCAGATAAACCAACTGGATCTTGGTCCTATTGACAGATTTTCCACACTACCATAATTTTTGTTTCTATGGTGGGTCAAATCTGGATTAGTTCCTTCCAACCGCCTGTGTTTCAGTTTTGATAATAAGCTCCTCACTTTTTTTTCGTTTAACAATATTTTATGCATTTATTATATTATTGATGGTTTTTTAACAAATCTAAAAGCTAACAAATCTTATATAAGAACATTTTTTTAACAAAACTTAGCTCTAAGGTTTTGTTAAGAAACTATTAATGATGGTCTTACACCATTCAATCCGTTATAGAATTTTGGACTCTAATACGATAACCAATATAAAGATAAAGGAAAAAGAATGTTAAACTTGATGTTTGCAGGGCAGGCTCAAATAGGGTGGACAGAGGAGCCATATATAGTCCACGGGACCAAGTATTTTTTTATTTATAAAAATTACATAAGAAAAATATCAAAATGTTTATAAAAATATGTAGATGGATTCAAAGTTCTTAGTAGAAAAAGCCTAAAATTTTCTAAATGCTATTTATTTTTATTTTTAAAAAGTCCATATAATTTTACTAAAACCTAAAATTTAACATAACATTCAAAAAAATCTCAAAAACAAAATTTTTACTTAACAAATGTCCAAAAAACATTTCTTCCCCAAGGGACATGTATATAAGTTAATATCTGCAAATATGTTTCTATTCTTTTATGAAATTTTTAAAATTTTTATACTTGTCGACATCATATCATCGATAGATTTAACATGTATCACATCTAAACAAAACTTCATCTAATAAAATATATATGTAGAGTATTCTTCATTAATCAATAGATATGTTGTATTCCTAGAGCATGTTTTGATGTCGATTAAGAAAGTTTGTATATATAGCTCTTGCAAACAACAAAAGATTGCATATTTAATAGAGAGGCTAATTAAGAGGATTGCATATTTACTGTTTGTACGATAAACAGTAAAATTGATAAATTTCACGCACCGGAAGACCTTTGAGTGAAACTGAAACAAATAATTATATTCACACATCTCTCGATATATAATTATAATCTCTTTAAAGTTCCAATCCTATATATTATAAGTTTATAATAAAATGAAATGGAACAACATACTCTATTTTCTGCATGTACACCTACAATTACGAGTTTATGACCACAAAAAAGTAAACAAAATCTAAAAACCATAAAAGCTTTTAGTAATATATATATCAAGGAATGTGCATGTTTGTAAAACTGAATGTATTATAAGGATATTTGGTTTCCTTGTCAATAATAATATTATCAAGAACAGGTTATTATTGATGTATATATAATATTTTTCCCATGTTAAAAACTTTTTCTATTTTACAGAAAAATCTGTAGATAATATTTAAAATGTTTATCAAAACTTAGATAAAAATTTATCAAAAATAAAAAAATAAATTTTAGAAAGACTATACATGTGAGCTTGTTTGGTTATATTGATAAAGACTATACATGTGAGCTTGTTTGGTTATATTGATAAAGACTATACATGTGAGCTTGTTTGGTTATATTGATAAACTGAAATCTTAGATTTAAGTTTTGTTTCCATGTTTTAAATATATATTTTTTTTGTCATATGAACTAATTTTCTAGGAAGTGCATTCTTTATAAAAACTATTTTCTTTTTCACTTTACATTCTTAACATTGAAAAAGTTATCACAAAAAATTAGAAGCTAAAGTATACATGTTAAATGAAACAGAAATAGTTTATTTTTTGTAAATAAATTATATCTAGCTAAATTCAGTTTGTAAGTTGTAACCATGCCACATGTCGAACAGTATAAAGTGTCATTGATCAAGCAAACATAAAAAGAATCAACAAAAATAACTTAAATGGTCCAAATACAAAACTACAATTATAAATGACTTAAACAAGATTACAAAAATAACTTTGTAAGTGAAAGAAGAAGAAAAAACAAGAAATGTATAAGGATAATACAAAAACACTTGTCGGCCAGTTGCAAAGGTTAGTAGCTAAGCATACTCTTGTTTGAAGTTTTGGGTACAAAGCACCTTGAAACCATGAATTAATAGCTTTAATTAACAAACAAATCTCTTGATTAACAAATTTTTATTAAACTAATTAAAGTTGTTGATGAGCTTAGCATAGGAAGTGACATTAACTCGATAGCTAGGAATGTCGTTTACTAGGAGAGATTGGGGACCATATCTTCTCAATTTGACGAGGGGACCCCGTACGTACGTGTGGACTATCTTCACAAGAAGATTTCACGTTTTGATAAAATATAATTAAAAAAAAGATTATGTGTATTATGTATAAGTTTCTTGCTAATTAAACATGTAGGTGAAGATGAATTTATTTCCCAAAAATTAGTTGAATTTTTTTAGAATCATTTTTTTTTGTTTATAGAAAAGATTAAATTATTAATAACGAATTTACGATAAAAATATTTATTGAAATGATCAAAACTATTATAACGAATTTACGACAATGTTATGTTTGCAACATTTATAGTGTGAAGTAAAATTCATTAATAACCACCAATTACAATTAAACTTATGATCTTTATTGATTAGTTTGGTCATATTTCTTGTCTTCACAACTTCTAATCCCTATGTATGAGGTATTAGACACTCCGAAGAGATTATCTATGTTTGTAAATTATTATTTTTCCTAGTAATTTTCTCCTCTCAATCCTCACATTCGAATTAGAATTCAAATAAAGAATTTACGATAAAAGAAAATACTTATCTCAATCTGATCTTAGAACATTGTTGTAACTCACGAAACTCGAATTTAATTAAGAACACAAATTTTTTTTAATGAATAGTCAGGAGAAAAAGTCTAGTGATAGTTCGAAAAAAAATTATATACAATTTTCAATTCTAGGGCAAATATAATTTACAAACATGTACTATTATTAAAAGGAAGAGGTAGAAGTGGAGAAATATGACCAAACTAATCAATAAACAAAATATGATCATAAGTTTAATTGTATTTTGGTTATTTTATGAATGTTATTTTGGCACTATAATGTTAGTGGACAATAGTAAATGTTGCAAACATAACATTAAACTAATCAACCTCTGCTTTGATTTCTCCTTTGAGTTCATGTTTGTACTCTTCAAACTTTCCTTAGAATAAAGTCACTGCTCCGTCATTTACATGCCAAAGTTCACTCCTCTCCTAGTCCTAGCTCGTCCTTACACACGCGAGATATGAGACTCGAGTCGTGAGTCGTGACTCACCAACACAACTAAGTGTATCTACCAAACACATCTATTGTCTGCATCCATGTCCAGATGATATGAAGGCTAACACAACCATAGGCTTCAATCATCACTATGAAGTTAACAGTTTGAGTTATTCTCAATCTTTGTAAGTTACTTTGAGATTCGAGACAACAACATATGATTATTGGTAGAGTACAGTACCATTCTATTCCTAAACATATGGTTATGTTACACAGTTACAGTGACTAGAATATATATGCTGGCACCAGTTTTATTCGACAATGGAAATATATTTGGAAGATAGGTCTTGTGTTTTCAAATCAAGGGAAATTGTGTGAGGATCACAAAGGCTGACATTTCTGACTCTCTCAGGTACCTCAACGTTCCTCTTTCCATGAGTTTCACCAGTTTCTGGGTCATGTGTAGTCCTAAACCTTCCCTAGATGTTCCTTTTCTCAACGGCTGAAACATCTCTCTTACCAGATCCTCAGGCAGTCCTGGTGCCGGGTGTATTATCCTGAACTCTAGCTCGACTCTTTTCATTCTTTTCCCTATAACTTCTATCCGTGCCATTACCTTGAATGAGACGCATAATCCTTTCAGTGCAGGCGTGAAGCGTATGCTGCTTAAGAGTGTCTCTGAGAGGATTTGTTGAAGCCTTATGTTGTCTCCATACAGTCTCATTGATGAAACTTCTTCAGGATAATCGCAGATGATCTGCACTTTACGTTCTATGCTGAGCTCTGTCACTTGACTTACAACTGCTTCTAGGGATTCTTGCAGGCTGAATTCGCTACAATCCAGTTCCACATAGCTGATTTAAGGAAATAAATAAAAAGAACAGGATTAGAACAGACGATTTTAGAGTTAGCAACTAAGATAATGAGAACTATAGAAGAATCAGGTTTTTGGTACCCTTCTTCGATCCCCTCTATGTCTGAGTCGCTTATGGCTTTGGCTAACTGCTCCCTGCATAAAACACTTGTCTTCAAGAGCTGCTTTTGCTCTTCACTTAATCCAGATGAATGTAGCAAATCTTGAAGGAAGGATATTGCTTTTCCGGGGTCCTTCACTTCATGGCGGAGATATGCCAATTTATTGAGCGTGCAGGCAGTCACCTGCTCTGATATTTGTTGAACCTGTAGAGCATATTGGAGTTCTGGACTAGGTACTTGCAAAAAACACAAAATCCCAGTAACATTTCCTTCAATATCAGTCCTTTTGTTTGCTGAAAGCAATGCCTCTATGAAATAACCATCACGATGGTAGAAACCAAAGAAAAGCTTCTCTATGTTTTCCTGGCCAGAAGCCACAGCATTCAATGCTATTCTCAGTTTAGTTAATGTGTCATGGTCTTTAAGGCGGCAACCATAATCATTTGAGGTAAAAACCTCCCCGAGAAGCATTTTGTTGACAACTTCTTCTCTCTTTATCCCAGAGAGCTTCTGCATTGCATCGTTCCACTCTAAGCATAATCCGTTCTCGTTGGTCATAAAAATTGGCGGAATGAGTGTTGAAGGGCTCCACATGATTCTGGCGTAATCTCCTTGCACACGGCTATAGTTTTCAATAAGTGTTTTCTGGCCTGTTACATCTTGTCCAATGAAGCATACACCAAGAACGTTATTCGCGGTATCTCTGCTACAGCAAGTGTTGACAACTAAATCAATTGGACTGCTTTTCCTTTTACGACCAAATGCTCTGATCCTGATCTCAGCACCACGTTCTTCACTACCTATTACGTATTATGAACACAGATGAAAATCTGCGAAAACAGTCAAAAAAGATGAAAACAAAGTATAAAAGGAAGCCAGAAACCAGATAAAGGAAATTTTCTTCCATACTGGAGAGGAACATGTTAGCATTACCTTCAAGAGCCAATGCTAAAATGTTCTTAACGGTTTCTGCAGTGTCTTCCTCAATAATTTCTGATACAGGTGTGCCTATTGCTTGTTCAACTGCTAATCCTGTCACCTCTGCCGCTTTTGAATTCCAACCATTTATAACACCAGAGGCATCAACCGCAAATATAGGAACAGCGGCTGTATTAATCAAACGCACCATTTCATTCACGATAACACACAATTCATCTACCTTCTGAACCCTTTTATCCACAGGTGGGTCATCCACAGCAGTCTTTGAATGCTCCTCTTGCAACGAGCCTTTTATTATTAGCTGCAGAGAGTTAATTGCATCCAATTCCATATCATCCCATGGCATACTTTTCCACCTTACTATTTCCATAAAAGCCTTGAATGAGGATCTAGGATGCATCCTCTTACCATCTCTGTCATTGGGATCATGTCTTGCACCACCCCACTTGATCTGTTTTGCAGTGCTAGACCGGAACCAAAAGAGGAAATCTTTTTCGGTAATACATAAGGCAGCCATTCCACAGATTGACTCCCCAAGAATAGAAGCATCCGGATAGCCAGACTCCATTAGACTTTCAGTGGTAAAGCCAGTGTTTCCTCCATGACATTTGAGAACCCAATCGATAAGATCTTTAATTTGTGTCTCTGTCGGAGTAACCCCCAGAGACCAGAGTTTATCTCTGTAATAAAGGGCTGCTCCATCACATTTAACAAGATCCATTATATTTGGTGATTGAGTGACTATACCTATCGGTGAGTTACGAAAAAGCATATCACATAGCATACTCTGAGTTTTCAAAATACTCTTCTCTTTCAACAGAAGAGCTGATTCTGCTTCTTTGTTGATCTGCACGCCAAATACTTGAGTCAAGAATTCACAAGCATACCTCAACGGAAAAGGCACGAATCTAGGACTTGCGTGATGACAAACCACCAAGCCCCATAAATGTCTGCCAGTCTGAAGATCTATGTTCATCTCATCACTATCGCTACCATTGATCGTTACAGACATGGCAAGAGATGCCACTGAGCCCATATTACTCATATATTGTGCGTGACAACCATGAGGAGCTCTCAAAGTAGATCCAGACAGACTTATTGGCTGTGAGAGACTCTTGTCCTGAACCACTTTAACAGGAACAGCTGAGCAATCACAAATCATCCTAACCTTGTTTCTCATAAAGAGAAATCTCGAAGCTTGAGGTATATCAGTAGCAGAGTAATGCAACCCAAGATAAGGTTCCATGTCTTCCCTGCAACATTCAGCAACCACTTCCCCATGCCCATCTTCATGAAACTTATACACCATCATCCTATCATAACCTGTTAATTCACTAACTTCCTTAACAAGAGCATCACACAACACCAACATATTCCCACTAGGCAATGCCTGCAATCTCGAAATCGATTTAGCCGCAAGCTTATACGATCTCAAAGCCCCAGCAGTAGTAACAGGCACCTCATCAGGACTCACAGGCTCCAAATCTATGACAAGACCCTCTTCAATCCGATGCAAAATCCCATAAAAAGGCTTACTTGAAGACACACAATGAAGCGTGATGGGATTAAGAATACTAATCTCACCAAAGTCAACAGCTTTCTGCAAAGCAGAACAACCTGAAGACTGAAACAACGATCTCACATCAGTTCCTATACTCAAAGCTTCACACTGCTCCATACTTGGCACTGTATGTGGAGTCAAACCCAACATCTCTTGAGTGTTTTCACTAAAGGCTTTTCTCATCAACAACGATTAAACAACCAAAGGGCTGAATCAACATCCCTCTCTGAATCTTCTGTAAGTAAGTTGAGACATCTGAAGAAGGTATCTCACACGAAGAACTCGGCAGGTTCAAGTTAACTGAAGCAGAGTAATCAAACGAACGCTCAGATTCTTCGTAATTCCTGTGTAGCTTCGCATCAACAAGGACCTGTGAAGAAACTCGAGAGTTTGGTCTAGATCGAGTTGAACAGCTTCTTGAAGTGTTCGATGACATCTCTAAAAATCTTTACTTTCTTCTCTTCAAAACGAATCTGCAGAAGAATTCACAAAGCTTTTCTTCTGATCAAATGAAAGTTTCAGAATTTGAGAAGTAAAACCTTCATTAGTGTTCTGTCTTCTTGGAGATTTTGCAGCGAATCTCTGAGAGAGGATCTTTGGAATGTTCGTAAGTGGTTGAGAAGCTGAGAGAGTGGAATGGGGAAGAAGATAGATGCATCGAAACGTCATGTTGTTTTTTAATGAATAAAGCAAACTGCGTGGCGGGTTGAAATAAGAATTGTTGTTTCAAGTTTTAAGAACTGCGTGCAGTTTCGTTCTTTTTTCTAAGTAAATAAATTAAAAATTCCGAAATTATTCATAGCATAAGTCATAAAACACTACCTATATACTATTTAATCACAAGATATAAATAAATAAGTAAATTCTTAAAATTAAAATTTTTGGTAGAAAATATCAGTCAACGAAAATTTTGTGAACATAAAATATATATGTTTTTACAAAACAAATAAGCTTAACTTTCCAACAATCCATGATTAGAATTTCTTCAAAAACATTCAAAGTCTTACTGTGGTCAAAACAATAAAATAAAATAGCCATGAATATCCAAATTATGTCCACATGGACTAAATTTTTGTTGGCTTTCTTCATTCACCAATTTCATATTTTTGTCTTTTTGGAGGGTTGTTCATGCTGTGAAGCTCTATATCCAATTTCACCTAGATATACAACTGTCACTGAATTAGCTGGAAACAACTCCGGATAATAGGGAAAATAGTCAAATGTGACATTGTTGACTAAGTGAGAAAAAAATACAACAACTTACATCCAGTAGTTGCATTAGGTTCTTGACGATTACGCTTCTTCATATAGTCTTCAAGGCGTTTTGGCGATTTGAATGAGAATTGAGACATATTCACCCCTTCTCTTGTGTACTCATGGTGGTTTTCCAAGAACCTGTCAAGTAACCAACGTACAATGAGGCTTATAAGAGTGTAAGAAATTAAGCTGTCTATATAACTGATAAGACATCACCAAGTTTCTCTTCTAACCATTTCTTGGCACTATACATATTGTCTTTAGTAGCAAAACATTAGCAATGGTTTCTGTAATTTGCATAAATAATACATATCTTTATATAAATATCACCAAAATGGTCGCATGACAGGTTCCAACTACGTGTTCCTAAACAATCCTACTAATTGCTCCATAGATAAGTTGGAAAAAATGGTAAGACATTAATACCCATGAGACCTAATACTCAAATCAAGAGATAGAAAATATGCAAATAACTCAATCAACATATCAATTTCTTATAACTTACATGACACTTTCAAAACAGCAAGATGTTATGTAACTTATAAGAATTTGAAATGCTAAAAAAGAGTGAAAGGAATACTAAAAACTTACTTTTTGACCTCGGATGGTGATCGAAGCCTTATGTTTGATAATGGGGCAGGAGGATAATAATAACTGATCAAAGATAACAAAAAAAGAACAATAAGGAAAGCTTGGTACTATATAGACAATGAGAATCAAAACAAGAGGCCAATGGAACTACTTACACATCGGCAAATTTTTTTTCACGCTCTCCACGTCGAACCTGCACAAGACGTCTCCATCCGCTCGGTGGGGAAGGGATGCTAGGTGCATCAATAGCCCACATATCACATGATGTTTTAAATCCCGGAACTTGGCACGACATATTTGGCGCCCACTCGGAAGCTGCCTCGCAGAAAAAGGGGACTTCGACATGTTTTTCCCTTAAGATTTCATACTTCTCCATAGAGGGTATGAGTCTCTATTAGATCCTTAATGAAGGGTATTTCCGGAGTGTTGTTGGATTCAGTTGCTTTGCCAGATGAAGACATAACTTCATAGGAACAACACGTTATAAATGATACTCTCAAGTAAAATAATCAATAGAAATGACAAATGCGTAATCAAGATCGTTCATTGAAACAAAAATGAAAAATATGTATCCACATCACATGAAAGAACATGATTATATTATTTCTTGTGAATTTCGGGGAACCAACAATGAATTATAAATATTTTGGCATAGATAAAATCTAAGTAAACAACTATAAACGTGTGATGGTGGAGACTGGAGACATACAAGATCTAATTAAATCCATAAATATTAAAATTAAAAAATGAAAAGATCAATTATCATATACACGAAGAAGATTTTTGAGAGAGCAAAGAGAGATTCTCTTACCTGAACGTTGCATAGAGAGATTTGTTGGATTTGTTTGTGTCCAAGAAACAAATAATCATAAACTGTTTATTTAGTGGACGTAGAAAGGAAACATATAGCAGGAAAAATCATAATAGTGTGTTGACTACCATTTTTACTATAATATTTTACCTTATGTATGAAATTCAATTTCTCATTTTGTTGACTACATTAATTTTCAAGTAAGGTTAAAATGGTCATTAACATTAAGAAATAGCAAGATTGAAAATGACCAAAAAATGGTAGTTTTGTAAAAAGGTATCTAGGAAAAGACATTAGTCACAATTGCAATTTTTTGTATATCATTTACATAAATAAATTCAACTATAGTCTTTGCAATTTATATTCAAATGGATTTTTCTGTGATTTTAAAAATTAAAGTCCAAAATATTAAAATTTTTATTATACTCAAAACAACACTGGTTTCATTTACAATTTTTTTTTGCCTCAACTCAGATTTTTCTAAAATGTTAGCAACCAAAAGAAATCTCACTATTGTCATTATCTCACTAATTAGCAAACAGATAGAAAAAGAAATATTAAAATTTTGAATTTTTTTCACCACCTATTCTCTATATAATGTAATCACAAGATACAACTAAATAACAAAAAAAATCTTAGTAAACTTAAATGAGCTTAACTGTCAACAATTTTGCTGCAAAATATCAATCAACGAAAAGTTTTGTGAACACCAATTCATGATATGTTAACCAAAAAAAATGAGCTTAACTGTCAACAATTCATGATTAATTTTAGGGGATTTGCACAACTAACCTTTTTATGATACCCTTTTCTACAAATACCCTCTCTAGGTGTTCATTTCAAAAATAGTCTTTTCAATGTACAAAATGACTAAATTACCCTCCTTTATTATAACTTAGGATGAATAAAGGAAAATTCTTTTTGTTGCAAAGAATGTTCCTTCCGAAAAATTTCGCGCCAAAAATTTCTTAACAAAAATTTTCCCGCCTAAATTTTTCCGCAGTTCCTTAAAAAATCCTTTAAAACCCCTTGTAAATCTTTTAAAAGTCATCCAAAACCTTTCAAAACTTGAGAAAACCTTTTAAAACCATTGTAAATCATTTTATAACATTTATAAAGGGCAATTTATAAAGATACCATGATTTTAGGTTTTTGGGACTAAAATACCATGAGGTCCAACATTTTCCTTTTATAACATTTTTTATTAAACAAAATGACAAAATGACAAAATACCCCTGTTGAAACCATCATATCTTCTTCCTAGCCTCCAAAAGATCTGATTTTTCTCATCTCAACGCATCACGCCGTCTCACAGGATCTTCTCGTCTCGCCGGATTCTCGTGCTCACCGGTCTCTGTTTCACCGGATTCTCGTTCATCATGTCATCTCGCCGGAGCTTGTTGTTTCACCACATCACGTCGTCGCACCAATCATTCGTAGATCCGTTGGTCTCTCGTCGCCTTTCCATACCTCATGTTTTGCTGTTGGTGTTCATGTTGAATTGGACGGTGCGGTAGCCACCATCCATTCCATTAATTCTCTGCTCATTGATCTTCTTGGGTTTAGGTATTGATTGATTCATTGTTTCAATTTCAGTTTGAGTATAGTTGATTAACTCATTGTAATTTTGAGCATATGTTTGATAAATTAAAACTAGATAAACGATTAGTTTGATACAGCTCATTTGATTCAACTCCATTAGATGAACGATTATGTGGATCATGTTGATTCATTCCAATTTGATTCAACACCATTTTGTAAACCAATTTGGTTCTGCTCCATTTGATTAAGCTCCATAAGAGCTCATTGTTTTGATTCAATTCATTGTTTTGATACAACTCCATTAATTAATTTGAGTTTTCCTTGAGTTTTAATTTTTTCTCGATAAAGCCAGCTCATTATTTTGCCTTTTGATTCAGTTCCATAGTTTTTCATTGTTTTGAGAATTGATTCAGCCCATAGTTTCTCATTGTTTTGAGTTTTATTAGTCAAAACAATGAGCTGAATATTACGTAATCTCTTTCACTTTTACTTGCTTTGTCATTATTTTTCTTATACTATCTTTTTATTGTTGTGCATATGTGTACCAGCACAGTACATTAGACCCAAAATTACGTATGCTATATTCTGTCTTATTTACTCACATGTTCACATATTTGTTTTCATTCATTTCAAGATTTTCATACTTGAACATTTGTAAATGTATTAGAAACTTACATTGATCGAAAGATGGCTCATTGTGAATACTTGTTTTGCTTTCTCATTACTCATGGAGACATTCATTCATAGACATTTATGATGTTTGTGAAACATTTTTAGAATATTTTGGTACTTGTATGATGTTTTTGCAATATAAAAGTGTCACAAGTTTCTTTTAGACAAGATAATGAGTTTGCTACATGTTCTTTTTAATTTCAAGGACTTCTTGAAAATTCAGAAAAGCTTTCAATGCAACATACGAATGTTCCTTATTGTGCATGTAGACTTTCATAAAAGGTTGGAATTTATGATACAATAGTAAAACAACAGGATGTTGTGCACAAAAATAAAATCATTACCCCTTAGTAATGAGTAATATATGACACATTGATGCAAAATTATTATAAAAAATAATTAAAAACACATTTATAAAATTTAGGAAGGATTTCACAAACTCCAGAAAAGATTCCACGAAATTCAGGAGGGTCTTCACAAAACGTCTGAACTTGACAATCATTCTTCATATACACTAGTAAAGAACCTTATGACATCCTCTTCATCCTTAGAGGAAGTCCACAACTAATATCATTGACTAAACAATCCAGTTTGAGAACTTCAATCACCATCTTTGCTAAAACCTTATACATGATATTATCATCAACTTCACAAAGAGATCCTCCATTGTTCCAAATGATTGTAAAACTCAGGTTCCATTATAATTAGGAATGATTCACGAACTTCAGGAAGATTCCACGAAATTCATGAGGGTCTTCACAAAACATCTGAACTTGACAATCATTCTTCATATACACTGGTAAAGAACCTCATGCCATCCTCTTCATCCTTAGAGGAAGTCCACAACTAAGTTTGATAGCATTGACTAAGCAATCCAGTTTGAGAACTTCAGTCACCATCTTTGCTAAAACCTTATACATGATATTATCATCAGCTTCACAAAGAGATCCTCCATTGTTCCAATTGATTGTAAAATCTCAAGTTCCATTACCATTTTGTTTTCACTCCCCACAAGCTGAATATAACTCAATTATACTGATGAGATTCAAACAACCAAACCTTGAGATACACAAATGCAACTATACCATATCTCTCAGTTCGTTAAACACTAAATCAAATGTGAAATCACCTTACAAATTTGGCTCTGCAACGTTTATTCCACCAAGCTGGTTCATTCTCCATCAAAGCAAAATCTATTTTCGATTGAACAGTTGTTTCACTACACCCAACACTAATCAAATAAAAAATGATTAAGCATAATCGATTCAAAACTCTAAACTATAATGAAAGCAAAACCGATTACGGAGAACCAATTCACTACTACGAGCACTAACCAAAGAACAACTGATTCACTTCTCATAAAACTTATCAAAGCAAAACGATTAAGAAGAATCGATTCACTACTCCAAACACTAATCAAAGCAGAATCGATTCACTACTCAAAAGAAGAGGGAGAGGAACGACACGAATAACCCGAGACGAACGATGGAGTAGACAATCAGAGACAAACGACGGCGGAGATAATCGACGACGTTAGAGAGAGAGACGTTAGGATTTGCCGTAGATGATGGAGTCTCTGACTTCGACAATGATGGAGAATTTCTCCGGTGATGATAAACGTCGGTGAAGATGAAAAGTGAATCGTTGAAAATATTTTAGGTTTGTATTTAAGGGTATATTAGTCTTTTGTTTTAATACAATTCAAACTAAATAATGCAAAGCAAGATGAAAGAAAGCCATTCAAAAGACTAACAAGATTCAAATTGAAACAAAGCGGGAAAAGACAATTACTAAACAATAATTAAAAGACGATTTCTCGGGTTAAGGCAATTAACTACAATGAAAAAGAGATGGGTTATGGAGACTCAAACAACTTCTAATAAAGAATGATCCTTAGGCCATAGAACACTAAGCAAGACTAACACATTTCCATGACATTAATCTCTTTACTAATCAATCAATTATCAACTTCTTTCAAAGGCAATCAAATGATCAATAAGCATTAAAAACAAGTCTATCTAACCACTAATCACCCTAATCAACAATTTCCAAAGGCTAGGAATGAAAAACACTTAAAAGTTTTGGTTCGGGAATTTCATCGAATACCTTTCGGGCGTGAAATTCCTAAGCTCTAAATCAACATAATCAAGGTTGATTTAGCCTTATTAGCAACAAATAAGCAAGAATCCTAAACAATCTAGTCCTAAACTCCATAACCCAACTACTTAATCATCCTAATTTACCAAAACCCAAGAACTCTAAATGACTACTCACTCATGATCATGTAACCACAAAGCAATGAAATTGATCTTTGAAGAAGCATAATTAGAGAAAAGTAGAAGATAAAACTAAAAGAGAACAAGATTAAATTTCATAAATGTAATTAAGATTCATACAAGAATTCCAAAGATAGAAAAGAAATTGAAAACAAGCACAAAAGATAGCATAAGATCCATATTTTTAGGCCTTGAAACACTTATATAGTAAAAGAAAACGATCCGGGTCAACCCGAGATGAACCGGGTCAAACCCAAAGTCTTTATATCCAACTCGATTGTGAGCTCGATTGAAAACTTGTTTTGGCGTTTGTTCCACTCCAACCGACAAGTCAATCGACCTGTTGGTCGATTGGAATCCTCGGTGGCTTCTATCTTCGTTCTGGATCGATATACCCTCACTAAACCAGTCATAACTTATGAACCGTAACTCTGATTGGCCTGAAACCACAACCGTTGGAAAGCTAATTCAATTTCCTATCACTTTTGTTCAGAGCTTCAAAGCTAAATCACAAGTTAAAGCCTTCATCTGAGTCGATCTTTGAGGCACTTCGGACTGGATCTGCATCATCGATTCTCCTCTTTGCATTCAAACATGTGTCTTCTATTATCTTAACCTGAAATGACTTAAAAGACACCCAAATCACACTAAAACACACTCAAATACACTATATGACTTCTAAAAGATAAGAAGACTCACTTAGACACTAAATGCAACATAACACAATGAAAATACAATTGAAACATGATAAAAAGGATAATAAAAACCTTAATAAAGCTGTAAATATGATGTGTATCAGCTGCATTAGGTTCCACTTGACGAGTGCGCCTCTTCATTTAGTCGTCAAGGCGTTTTGGCAATTGGAAGGAGAATTAATAAATATTCACCCCTTGTCTTGTGTATTAGGGGGTGATCAGCCAAGAACTTATATGATGAGTCGTCACTAAGCTTTTCTTCTAACCATTTCTTAGCATTACACATTAATGTCGTAAGTAGCAAAACATAGGCAATGGTTTATGTAATTTGCATCAATATGCCTAGCTTTACCTCTCTTTAGCATGCATTTAGTCCTTAGTTTTCATAGTTTAAAACCTGTTTTATAGGTTTTAGAGTCTTTATTTTGTGCTTTGCTTACTTAAGTCTTTTTTCATTAGCATACGCATACATTTATGCATTTGGAGTATTATCAGGATTATAGGACTTCTAAGGGCTATGGAAAGAGCTGATGTTATTCCTGAGGATATGGAGAATAAAGAATGAAAATGGAAGCACTCGACTATACCACTCGACCTACTATTCAGTCGTGTGCACAACAAGCCCTTCAAAGATCGAACCGAGTGGAGATCTTACCTTTATATTTAGCTTCCAAGCCCTTCATAAAAGTTTTAGAAAAGTAAATAAGCTTGCCAATGGTTATAATTTCAAGCCAATCAGGGCTGTGGTTCAAGAGTTATCAATGTTTTACTGTACGTATATACACCTAGTCAAGCACCCGATAGAGTGGAACTAGGTCACAGACATTTCATGCCCGAAAGGTGTTTGAAGAAATGTCTGAACCAGCTAGTGCGAGAGATTTACATGCTTAACCCAAGAGATTGGTTGTCTAAGGTGTTTATTGACAGTAGTGAATTGATGCTTAATGCATGTTTATTGCATGTTTCATCAAAGAGATTTGAGATTAGAAAGTGTTTTAGACTTGATAGTTTCTGCCAAGAGATTGGATTGACTAGGTTTAGAAGTCCACTGTCTAGGGAATAACTTGATTGAGTTTTTTAGGTATTCTAAATAAGATTAAGATACTCCACTGAAATTGATTACCGCATCCTTGAGAGCTGAACTCTTTTGATTATTTGCTAACTTCATCTCTGTTCTGCTTAGTTCTTGCATGCTTAGTCTATTTTCTGCTTTAGTTTCATATTGTCAGTTGCCTTAGTTTAAGCTTGTTTCATTTCTGTTTACTCTTGTTCTTCATTCTTAGTTTATTTCTGTCATTGACTTTTTTGCACTAAGATTGATAGTTTAAATTGCTATTTGCTTGGCATAACTTGTTAGCTTATGTTGCAATCATAATTGTTTGCATCACACCCAATTGGATCGATAAACTCTTTGAACTACATTGCACTAGGGAGATTGAACTCCAAAAGCATAAAAACCTAAGTATCAGAATACCCCGAGACGTAAGACATATATGTTTAAATAAGGAGATAAGAAGATCTGCAAATCAGCCAATCAACATATTGGTTTCTTATAAATTACATGACACTTTTGAAAAAGGAAGATGTTATGTAAGTTATGAGAAGTTGGAATGCTAAAAGAGAGTAGAATGAGTACTAAAAACTTACTTTTCGACCTCGGCTTGTGATCGAAACCTATATTTTGATAATGGAGCAGAAGGATAGTAACAACTGATCAAAGACAACAACAAAAAAAAGAATAATAAGGAAAGCTTGGTACCATATATACTATGAGAGGAGACAAGAGGCCGATCTATCTACTTACACATCGGCGAGTTTTCCGAAGTCTCTACTTCGAAACTGCACTAGATGTGTCCATCCGGTCGGTGTGGAAGGGATATAGGCACATCAATAGCCCATATATCACATGATTTTTTTAATTTCGAGACATGGCACGACATATATGGCGTCCACTAGGAAATTGTCTCGCATATAAAGGGGGTTTTGAAGTGTTTTTCCCTTAATATTTATATACCAAAATTTGCAATTGTTACTACTGCCTTTCCCTAGATACTATTTTGCAAAACTACCATTTTTTGTCATTTTCAATCTTGCTCTTTCTTAATATTTAATTACCATTTTACCCTTACTTGAAAATTAATTTAGTCAACAAAATGAGAAATTGAATTAGCATACATAAGGTAAAATATTATAGTAAAAATGGTAGTCAACACACTATTATGGGAAAATGAATTAGGATTTTTTCTGCTATATGTTTCCTTTCTACGTCCACTAGATAAACAAATTATGATAATTTGTTTCTTGGACAACAACAAATCCAACAAATCTCTCTATACAACGTTCAGGTTAGAGAATCTCTCTTGGCTCTCTCAAAGATCTTCTTCGTGTATATGATAATTGATCATTTTTATGTTTTAATTTTAATATTTATGGATTTAATTAGATTTAATGTTACTCAACACAATATGTATTATGGAAAAAATGAATTAGGATTTTTCCTGCTATATGTTTCCTTTCTATGTCCACTAAATAAACATTTTATGATCATTTGTTTCTTGGACAACAATAAATCCAACTAATCTCTCTATACAACGTTCATGTTAGAGAATCTCTCTTCGCTCTCTCAAAGATCTTCTTCGTGTATATGATAATTTATCTTTTTCATTTTTTAATTTCACATGATTATTATATTTCTGTGAATTTAGGGAAACCAACAATGAGTTATAAATATTTTTGCATATAAAAGCACATTCAAAAATCACAATAAAATCTAATTAAATCAATAAAAATTAAAAATAAAAATAAAAGATATCAACTATCATATACCCAAAAAAGATCTTTGAGAGAGAGAAGAGAGATTCTATTACTTGAACGTTGCAAAGAGAGTGTTGTTGGTGTCCAAGAGAGAGAGAGATGATCATAAACTGTTTATTTAGTGAACATAAAAAGGAAACATATAGTAGGAAAAATCCTAATTCATTTTTTTCCATAATACATATTGTGTTGACTACCATTAAATCAAATAAAATAAAATCTAATTAGGATATTATATATACTAGTAAAAAAAATCCTATAGCCACTTTAATGTTCGCGCATGCGCCTTAATATTCGTGGCTACAAGCTAGTTTAGTCAAAAAAAACCACAAATTATTTAATCTAGAGACGCTATAGCAACGAATATTAAGACGCAGCCGCGGAAATTCAAGTGGCTATAGAGATTATTTTTACTAGTATATATATCCACGTATATTAGATAATTACATGCACTTTTAAAAATATATTTTAAAAATATATAGATATTTATGCGCTTAATAGGTTGATAACCTTTGAATTGAAAAGAATTGAGAAACTAACGCTGGTGCAGAAAACTTTGGTAAATAACGTTTTTAAATGAGAAGAAAAATCGAAACTAGCCTTATGTAATGGGTGGAAAGTAGAAGTCTATGGGCATAGGCGAGTGAAAAACAAAAGAGTAGGTTATCATTACTAATGTTTTTATAAAAACGCATGTTATAAATCGAATACTTGGTTCTGTAAAATGAATACTTGGTTCTGTAAAACTAACACTTGGTTCTATAGAAATATTATTAAATCACATGCAACTATAGAAAATACATTGGTTCTGTAAAAATTAAAAGCCACCTAGTTCTGAAAATAGCAACACATAAATTAAGGGATGGTTGAACATGTAGGTGGAGGTGTAGGTGTCTCTCGTTTGGACACTTCTTCTTTTAGCCAGCTGGGCTCAGGCCCATCTAGTCGTCAAGGCGTTTTGGCAATTGGAAGGAGAATTAATAAATATTCACCCCTTGTCTTGTGTATTAGGGGGTGGTCGGCGAAGAACCTATATGATAAGTCGTCACTAAGCTTTTCTTCTAACCATTTCTTAGCATTACACATTAACGTCGTAAGTAGCAAAACATAGGCAATGGTTTATGTAATTTGCATCAATATGCCTAGCTTTAAATAAAAAAACACCAAAAAGTAACGTACCTGAGGTTCCAACTACATGTTCCTACACAATCCTACTAATTCCTAATTATATAAGTTGGAAACATGGTAAGACATGGATATGATATGTATTTTACCTCTTTTTAGCATGCATTTAGTCCTTAGTTTTCATAGTTTAAAACGTGTTTCATAGGTTTTAGAGTCTTCATTTTGTGCTTTGCATACTTAAATCTTTTTGCATTAGCATACGCATACATCTATGCATGTGGAGTATTATCAGGATTTTAGGACTTGTAAGGGCTATGGAAAGAGCTGATGTTATTCCTGAGGCTAACACAAGTGGATATGGAGAAAAGAAGTAAAATGGAAGCACTCGACTATACCACTCGACCTACTATTCAGTCGTGTGCACAACAAGCCCTTCATAGATCGAATCGAATGGAGATCTTAATTTTAGATTTAGCTTGCAAACCCTTCATAAAAGTTGTAGAAAATTAAATATGCTTTCTGATGTAAAAATTTTTACCCGATCAATTAAATTATCGAACCTCAAGGAGCAATTAATTAACACACCAAGAATACACAAATTTGCTTAATCTAAGCTTAATAAGAGATGAGTTTTGATTTCTAAATGTAACTAACAATGCAATTTAAATCAAGCAATGCAAAACAAGATGAAAGAAAGCAATAATCAAAAGACTAACAAGATTCGAATTGAAACAAAGCGGGAAAAGACACTAAGCAATAATTAAAGACGAATCATCGGGTTAAGGTAATTGACTAGGAGCGATAAAGAAGCTGATTATGGAGCTAACAACTTCAAACAAGCATTAATCCTTAGGCCATAGACACTAAACTAGACTAATCCATTTCCATGACAATAATCACTTTACTAATCAAATAATCATCAACTTCTTCCAAAGGCAATTAAATGATCAACAAGCATTAATAACAAGTCTATCTAGCCACTAAACATCCTAATCAACATTTTCCAATGGCAAGGAGTGTAAAGCACTTAAAAGTTTTGGTTCGGGAATTTCATCGAACACCTTCCGGGCGTGAAACTCCTAAGCTCTAAATCAACATTAACAAAGTTGATTTAGTCTTATTAACAACCAATAAGCAAGGATCTTAAACTATCTAGTCCTAAACTCCATAACCCAACTCCAAAATCCTCCTAATCTACCTAACCCAAAGATTCAAAATGACTACTCACTCATGGTCATGAAAGCACAAAGTAATGTGTTTGATTTTTGTGAAATCATGATTAGAGATTGTAGATTAAGAAAATGAAGAAATACTTATATTAAAACTTGAAGATTCAAATACAAAATCCAAGAAAAAATCTTAAAACATAGCATAAGATCCATAATTTTAGGCTTTGAAACATTTATATAGTATAAGAAATCGATCCGGGTCAATCCGAGATGAACCGGGTCAAACCCAAAGTCTTTATATCCAACCGGTCGATTGTATGGTCGAATGAAAACTTGTTTTGGCGTCTGTTTCACTCCAACCGACCTACCAACCGACCTGTTGGTCGATTGGAATTCTCGATGGCTTCTATCTTCGTTCTGTATGGATATACTCTCACTAAATCAGTCATAACTCATGAACCATAACTCTGATTGGCCTGAAACAACCACCGTTGGAAAGCTAATTCGATTTCCTATCTCTTTTGTTCAGAGCTTCAAAGCTAAATCACAATTTCAAGCCTTCATCTGAGTCGATCTTTGAGAGACTTCGGACTGGATCTGCATCATCAATCCTCCACTTTGCATTCAAACATGTGTCTTTATTATCTTAACCTGAAATAGCTTAAAAGACACCCAAAACACACTAAAACACTCTCAAAGACACTATATGACTTCTAAAAAACAACAAGACTCATTTAGACACTAAATGCAACAAAACACAATGAAAATACAATTGAAACATGATAAAAAGGATAATAAAACCCTTAATAAAGCTGTAAATATGATGTGTATCACTTTCCAATGGTGGTAATTTCAAGCCAATCAGGGCTGTGGTTCAAGAGTTATCAATGTTTTACTGTACGTATATACACCTAGTCCAGCACCCGGTCGAGTGGAAGGAACGAAGACTGATGCTCGACCAATGCACACGACTAACTACTCGACCTAGCTGTGGATCGAGCTCCCGATCGAGCACTTATGACCGACTTTCTACTTTTTCTGCTAGTGAATTAGGGTGTTCCTCTCTTCTTATAAATTTCCCTTTTCTTCTAAAGTTTTTCTCTCTTAGACCATGTGCAATGGCGTATCCATGCCCAGTCCCCCACCCAAAAAGAAAAAAAAAATCAAAAAGAACAAATTGAAGAGGGATATACGCAGAAACGGGACGGTCCTTTTCCTTGTTTTCCACTATTCGCGGGCTCAACTGACACGTGGCGGCCCGCGATTGGTTGTCTTTTTGTTCTTGTTTTTTTTCTTTAAATCGTAATTTTTTTTTTGGGACAAAAACAAGTCCTACCAATGCATATGCCCTTAGCCACCAAATTTCCAGAAACTTTTAGACTTAATATCATTTGATCTATTTAGAATTTCCACTTGCTTCTTTATTCAATATTGCTCTTTAGATTCTGATCTCTCTGATTATGCTTGTTTTAATGTTTTCTAGGTTTAAATAGTTATAGGGTTCTTGAGGATGGGATAGATTAGGTGGAGAATCTTATTCTATTAGGATTCCTAAGTGTATAATTGCTTGATTTCTCTTCTGGATTAGAGTACCATTAGCTAGTTCTTCTCTGGTCAATTGGAACTAGGTCACAGACATTTCATGCCCGAAAGGTGTTTGAAGAAATGTCTGAACCAGCTAGTGCAAGAGATTTACATGCTTAACCCAAGATATTGGTTGTCTAAGGTGTTTAGTGACAGTAGTGAATTGATACTTAATGCATGTTTATTGCATGTTTCATCAAAGAGATTTGAGATTAGGAAATGCTTTAGACTTGATAGTATCTGCCAAGAGATTGGATTGACTAGTCTTAGAAGTTCACTGTCTAAGGAATAGCTTGATTGAGTTTTTGAGGCATTCTAAATAAGATTAAGATACTCCACTGAAATCGATTACCGCATCCTTGAGGGCTGAACTCTTTTGATTATTTGCTAGCTTCATTTCTGTTCTACTTAGTTCTTGCATTACTAAGTCGATCTTCTGCTTTAGTTTATTTATGTCATTGACTTTTTTGCACTTAGATTGATAGTTTAAATTGTTATTTACTTGGCATAACTTGTTAGCTTTTGTTGCAATCATAATTGTTTGCATCACACTCAATTGGATCGATAAACTCTTTGAACTACATTGCACTAGGGAGATTGAACTCCAAAAGCATAAAAACCTAAGTATCAGAATACCCCGAGACGTAATACTTATATATGTTTAAATAAGGAGATAAGAAAATCTGCAAATCAGTCAATCAACATATTGGTTTCTTATAAATTACATGACACTTTTGAAAAAGGAAGATGTTATGCAAGTTATGGGAAGTTGGAATGCTAAAAAAAGAGCAAAATGAGTACTAAAAACTTACTTTTCGACCTCGGCTTGTGATCGAAGCCTATATTTTGATAATGCAGCAGAAGGATAGTAGTAACTGATCAAAGACAAAAAAAAAAAATAATAATAATAATAAGGAAAGCTTGGTACCATATATACTATGAGAGGAGACAAGAGGCCAATGTAACTACTTACACATCGCGAGTTTTCCGGAGTCTCTACTTATATAATTGATCGACTAAATGATGAAACAAGTGATAAATCTACGGAAGATGTCATCCACGATCTAGTCATGTTAACATACATTATGGACCATACATTTGTCTACAGATGGACTAGATTTAGCAAACCAATTTTGATTGATGAGATCTGACAGACTAAATTTAGTGGACCAAATCTCTCGTATGTTCGAGTTTTGTCCATCATTTTGTTTTAGTTTTTCTGCGAGGATTCGTCTTTTTACCCCCTGCCATTAACCACAAAAATGGCACTCCAGAAAATACATAGGGAAAAATGGCATTTTCAAATTTTGAATTTCCAAAATGGCATAACTCAAAAAATGCCCTATTTTTATTTTCCACAAGATAAATTATTATTTTTTAGAAATAAGGTAAATTAAATAGTGATATCATAAAGAAAATTAACATTTAAAATAAATAACATAAAGATTTGATTTTTTTTTTCAAATAAGGAACTTACCAAAACCAAGAAGAAATGTATAAAGATTCTCTAGATAGACATTTAGCATAATTATGTTCCCAAATATTAAATTTCAAATTATGCTGACTTTGAAAAACATATTTTAGTCAATAGTTTTATCAAAGAAATTTATATTACAATTAAGTTAGTCAATAATTTTATCAAAGAAATTTATGTATAGATTAAGTAAATACATGATAAATATATAAACATGTGAAATAATAATATTCTCTAGTCTCAAGCCAGGCTAGTATAAATGAATAAAATTTGATATAATAATAAGATAATGTTTTTAAAAATTAATATCATAAATTAATAATCATGTAAATAAAAATAGACTAATTTATCCCAGTTTTAGTGTTCTTATAATTTTGTTAAATCTCATCACTAACTTTTACATATCATAGAATTTTTTATGTTGTGTTTAAAACTATCATATTTCAGTATCGTCTATAATTTAGTTAGAAAACTAGTAAAAATTTCTGGTACGATTACTTAATCTGAATATGCATCATTTTATTTTGATGGTTTAATAAGCTGTAAATTAAAACAGGATACTATTTATAAAGTATTATTTTCTGTATATCATTTAGATAATATGTAAATTCATTTATAGCCTTTACTATTAATTTTCTACAATATTTTTCCAAAATGTGAAATTTGAAATCCACATATAGAATATTTATAACACTCAAAACATTAGCTTTATTAAATCAAATTATCGTCTTCACTTAGTTTTTTTCTAAAATGTTAGCAAATAAATAAATCTCATTATAAATAAGATTTATTAATTATACATTTTTAATTGTATATGTTTTGAACTAATAAAGACTATTAATTAAAAAAAACTTGGGGAAATTTCAAAAATATCCCTTTTCAAAATACTCCATTTTCAAATTACATAAAAAAACCACTAAAATTTGAACTTTATCCAAAAATATGTGTAACCTATATAAATATACACATATTACATTTATATGTGTGTAAAATTATATATATTTTTATAAATATCGTATATTTATAAGGTTTTATAAATACCATATAAATAACTTTTTACAACCTTTTAAAAACATTATAAACCTCTTTTAAAATAGCTGACTCTCATAAGCTGATTTTAGTTTGATGTAACAAAAAAAAAATATTCATTTAATTATCTCATACAAGCAAACGAAAACTGAAAGATGTGGATAAAACATACTGTTGTGGATAACATAAAGAGAGAGATATACAAATGGCCTCACACAAATACAATAGCATCACATTTGTTTTGACGATCCAAGAAAATTTTGCATGGCGTCACATTCTATGATCATTCCTTCTTCTTCTTCTTCTTCTTCCTCATCTCTCGCTGCTGCTACGTCTCCGTTTAAAGAGACTTTACCACTCTTCTTCAGTCGATCTCTCACATTCCCGAGAAAATCTTGGTTTTCTCAGTTTCGTTTGAGATTCTTTGCTGAGAAACATTCTCATCAGCTCGAGTCCACTAATGGCTCTGCTACTAATTTTGCTTCTTTACAAGACTGTGAGTTTCTTCTTCTCCAAGTTCTTTACTAGATCACTATGTGTTTGAATGTAATGCTTGTTGCAAATTTTCTTGCCCTTGTTGTTGATTTTGTTGATTAGGAGTGGAACAAAGTTCAAAGATTGTATCTTTTATAGTCTTTTTACTCAAAGATACCATTTTCATGTGAAAGTTTCTGTCTTTGATTGATTGTAGAAGTTTAGAGTGATTAGATAGCAATTAGATTGTATCTTTTACAGCCATTTCTCTCAAAGATACCATTTTTCATGTTAAAGTTTCTGTCTTTGATTGATTGAATAAGATTAGAGTGATAAGATACCAATTAGTAAGGGATTGGTTTGGGAATTTGGTTGATAAAGTCTCTGTCTTTATATGAGTTGAAGTAGTTTGTAAAGCTTCTGTTTGTATCTTTTATAGTCTTTAAGATACCATTTTTCATGTAAAAGTTTCTGTCTTTGATAATGCTAGGATTGATTGAAGAAGATTAGATAGCAATTAGTAAGGGATTGGTTTGAGAATTTGGTTGATAAAGTCTCTGTCTTTTAATGAGTTGAAGTAGTTTGTAAAGCTTCTGTTTGTATTTTGTGCAAATGTTTCAGTGGGAGATCATCTAACAGAGGAGGAACATGTCACAAAAGAAGAGTCTACTCTTAGTATTACAGTCGTTGGAGCTTCTGGGGACTTGGCCAAGAAGAAGATATTCCCTGCATTGTTTGCTCTTTTTTATGAGGGTTGTCTTCCTCAGGACTTTACTGTTTTTGGTTATGCTCGGACCAAACTCACTCATGACGAGCTTCGTGATATGATTAGTAGTACATTGACTTGCCGGATTGATCAAAAGTATGTTCTGCTATGTATTTTAGTTTGTTGTATGTTGAAGGTAAACTCTATGGTTTGGTTATATAAGAAAAGGTTTGAATTAACAGGGAAAATTGTGGGGACAAAATGGATCAGTTCTTGAAAAGATGCTTTTACCATTCTGGTCAGTATAACTCGGAAGAGGATTTTGCAGAACTAAACACCAAGCTCAAAGAGAAAGAGGTAAACTTTTTCTTCCCTGCTCTGTTCAAGACACACTCTGATTCCTCTCTTCTTACTTTCATCTTGTTTGGTTTCTTCTTTATTAGGCAGGAAAGCTAGCAAACAGGCTGTACTATTTGTCTATACCCCCAAACATATTCGTCGATGTGGTGAGGTGTGCAAGCCTTAGAGCCTCCTCAGCAAACGGATGGACAAGGGTCATTGTCGAAAAGCCATTCGGCCGTGACTCTGAATCATCGGGAGAGTTAACTAGATGTCTGAAACAGTATCTCACAGAGGAGCAAATCTTCAGGTTAGCCATTTCTCTTGCCCACAACAACAATCACTGCCTTATTTTTCATTTCTAAGTTGGAACTTGATTGCAATGTTATGTTGGTATACTTAGGATTGACCACTATTTAGGAAAGGAGCTTGTTGAGAACCTTTCCGTGCTTCGGTTCTCAAATCTTGTTTTCGAGCCTCTATGGTCAAGAAATTACATACGCAACGTTCAACTGATTTTTTCTGAGGATTTTGGAACAGAAGGACGTGGAGGGTAAGCTTTTATAGACAAATTACATTGTTAACAGCATTGAACACATTATCTAATGTTAAGTCACTACAGGTACTTTGATGAGTATGGAATCATACGAGACATCATGCAAAACCATCTCTTGCAGATACTTGCACTCTTCGCGATGGAGACGCCTGTGAGCTTAGATGCTGAGGATATAAGAAGTGAAAAGGTAAGAGTTTTTTCACTAACAAAGCTGTAGGTTAGTAATGAAATACTATGCTGATGATTATGCGTTCCTGTCAGGTGAAAGTTTTGCGATCAATGAAACCGTTACGCCTTGAAAATGTAGTTGTTGGCCAATACAAAGGGCACAGCAAGGGAGGAAAGACTTATCAAGGTTATACAGACGATCCAACAGTACCAAATCATAGTCTCACTCCTACATTTGCAGCTGCAGCCATGTTCATCAACAATGCGAGATGGGATGGTGTTCCTTTTCTAATGAAAGCCGGGAAGGCTCTCCATACCAGAGGAGCTGAGATCAGAGTTCAGTTCAGACATGTCCCAGGAAACTTGTACAAGAAAAGTTTTGCAACTAATTTAGACAACGCAACTAATGAACTAGTGATCAGAGTTCAGCCTGATGAAGGCATATACCTAAGGATCAACAACAAAGTTCCTGGTCTTGGAATGAGACTAGATCGCAGCGACCTTAACCTTCTATATCGGTCCAGGTATAACAGTACACATACTATCTGTTTCTAGTTTTCATATCTGAGGTTATTTACTTATACTCTTTATGGGTTGATAGGTATCCAAGAGAGATACCAGATGCATATGAAAGACTACTTCTTGATGCGATCGAAGGAGAGAGGAGGTTGTTTATAAGAAGTGACGAGCTAGATGCAGCATGGGATCTATTCACACCGGCTTTGAAGGAACTCGAGGAGAAGAAAATTGTTCCTGAACTCTATCCATATGGAAGTAGAGGTCCTGTTGGTGCACATTACCTTGCATCTAAGTACAATGTGAGATGGGGAGATCTTGGAGATGCTTAAGCTTTTGACAGAAACAATATGAATTGGTGATTGGTGATATCAAAGATTTGGTGCCAGAAACTTGTGTGAATTGTTTCTTTCCAACTTATACATGACTCAGATTGTAGAGAGAATCCATGGCCAATTCTTAGGATCTCATGTCATGGTTGATGTAAAGTATAAGCTTGTTTGACTGATTCCAAATGAACAAATTCAAAGTTGGATAAGTTTCTGATTTTTATGTGCATGGAAGAGAGTTGAGATTAAGGTGAGCTTTTTGACTTTGTGTGACAGTGTGATACTTCAAATTATTTTAGATGTAGAAAAATTATGTTATTTACAGAAACGATATTTTATTTTGTTCTCTATTTTTTTGTATATGTTAACGCACTATATCTTTTCTTTTTTCATAAGTCTTGCTAGGGCATCCTTAATGGTAATATATTAGCCAAATCCTTAGCCTAAGATTTGGCTAAAATACATCCATTAAATCCTCTAAATGATTTACAATTGTGGAATAATATGCACTAGGTTTTAACCCGCGGTGTACCGCGGGACGATTGTTTTGACTAAAAAATATATATATATAAGTTATATTTGTTAATTTTATCATCTTTTTAGTGTTTAAGATTGTGTAACTGTATTTTTGATTGTTATTTTTATACTTAACTCGCGGGATATTTTTTTGTAACTCGTGGGACTAAAAAATTATGTTTAAGTTATATTTGATATTTTTTTTTGTTTTGTTAACCCGTAAGATAACCCGTAAGAAAATATAAAACTCAAACCCGTTAAATCATATTTATGTAAAATATAAACCTTGAATGTTTTATAGATTTCGAGAGAGATTTTGGTTTTTGTTTTCCAAAAACTCATTTTTAACCAATCAATATTTTAAAATTTTGGATTCCCTAAGTTTTAGTAAAATTTTTTGTTGTTGTAATCTTCCATTCAAGATTTTGGATTTTTAAGTTTTAGTCATATTTATAATGGTTCCGAACCATTGTCTAAAATTTTCTACCCGATGTGGGACGTTATACATATATTTTTTTTCTTTTATCGATTGAGTAATATACGTTCGTTTTCAAAAATTTAAATTGCTACATATCCGGGATTTTTTTGTATTTTATTATACTTGTTTTATGTAATAATGTAAATTTTAAAACAAATAAGATCATATAAAGATATTGGAGAGATAGTCAATTTATTAGGGAGACATTTTAGGAAATTTTGTTAAATGTAATAAATATTAGTTTCTAATTTTTCGATTCTGGTGTAATTTAACTACAAAATTAATCTTAAAAGTTTTTTATTTGTTTAAATAGCAAGGATTTATTATGCAAATAATACAAAATAAAAGGTTATTTTCCAAAAGGTACTTCAAAAATGTTAATATAGATTTTATTTATCATACCTTTGCATTATTGAAATTGTGGAATAATATGAATTTTTTTTATGATAAGGATGTAGTTTTAATAATTGTTGGAAAATTGTAAAATGTATACTTAACGTAGGAGGAAACAACCATTTTTATGGTAAATATATTGAGATTTTTTCCATCTTTCTAACTAAAAAATTTGTTCCAAATATTATAAATATACTACTTAAACGTTTTTTTTTCTTTCAAACATTATTTTATTGCTAACGGAAACATATAGTAAAAACATAAAATTTAGCATACACAAATACAAATCTTGACCAAACTAAAAGTAGAAAATCATTAAATTATAGTATTAATTTGTTACCAATATATCAAATAAAATACATTGATTTCTTACCAAATTCTATATAATGATAGACCAAATCATCCGGAGACTGAACGTAACAAATTGATACACTTTGACTAAAATCGGTGATAGACATAATAAGGTTGAAACCCTCCAAAATAGACATTAATTTTGCATAACACTCTTTGGTTTATGTGCCTTTTGTGTTAGCAAATATTCCCCATTCTTAAAAGATGATTTGTTTAGGAATAATTTTTTTGTTTCGAAAAGATTATTGCTTTAAGTGGACATGGAAGAATTCTCTTATTTCTCTTTGTCTCTAGTTTCAAGAAGTGCTAATGTTAAAGCTGACTATTTGGCACGAAAAGCTCGTGCTAGTTCGCATGTTATTAAATTTATAAACGATTTTCCGGTAGATTGGCTCATTTGAATTGGTCTTTTAATATGAAGTTGACCAAAAAAAGATTATTGTTTTAAGTTATCAATGCATTATTAATTAAGATTTACAAATTTCAAGATAAATAACTAAATACTATTGGTTTAGAATTTAAAAAAACTGTAAATCACCAAAAAATAATACAATTATTAGATGAAAAATCTAAAAAGATAATCTTTTAGGAACACAAGGAGTATATAAATAAAAATAATTTTTTTTGTTGACCGCATGATAGTCAACGTTAACATCGGTTAACTACACTATAATTGTGTTCATCTATGATTAATAAGAGTTGTAGTATCCTTTTATCATCTTTATTAATTTGTGAAAACTGCTTATTTGATTATACAAGATGATAGTACAAAGACGTTTAGCATAAACAATAGCATTGAAAAATAAATTGATTGTGAACACATTTCACGGTACAACCCTCTCTGCATCGAAAACTTTGTGGTGTAACTTGAGTTGAAACTTCACCATGATGCAACATCGTTTCAGCAATTTCTTCAGGTAATAAACGTTTTGCCTCAACGTTTTGAATTGTTACAATACTCATCATCACTACAAAACCATAACATACAATATGTTATAAATCAACACTTGCATATGTAAAAATATTTAAAAGAAAATTAGAAAATTGTGAAATTTACCAGATATAACAACTAAAAAGATAAGGAAATCAAACTTGATTGATACTTTCTCCATTGTTTCAGACAGAATTTGAAGATAATGGTGTTTGATCAGTTTTGAAACCTAAAACTTATGAAAAGAGTTTACTATAATGGATATATATATACTTTTAAATGGCATGGTCTTTAGTCAATAATTAATATTGAAATGGAATGGCCTTAAATTATAAAAAGAAACATTAACTATAGAAGACCAAATCTTGAAACTGACTTGAATTATTAAAAACAAAAATCATGAGAGTAAAATGAGTTTTGACTAAATTTCACTAGAAATACATAAGTCTAAATCAATAGATTCATGTACACTTTGACTGACTAAAATTTGGTAATCAAGTAAACCCGGATGAAAAAAATAAAGAAAAAACTAATTTGAAAGATTCATGTTATAATTTAAAGATTCTTTACAAATTTTTTATTACTAGATCATTACCCATGCTACAACATGAGTTGGATTTTCTTTTATATAAAATTTTTGTATATTTGGTATATTTTAAAATTTCCATATGTTCATCATCACATCATTTTAATATTTTTTATTTAATCCCTCATCTAAATATCTCTACATTTAATATGTCGGCTGCTATAATTATTTTACATATATTTACTTAAAAAATCAAATTAAAATATTTTTGTAATTTTGATTGTTTAATATATCAATTATTTTTCATACTCTATAATACTCCCTTTGATTCTAAAAGATAAATTTTCTAAGTTTTTCACACATATTAAGAAAATATCTAAACTTTGACTAAAACTGAATTATTTATTGTGATTCACGGGTTTTAGAACTCTAAACTAATAGTATTTAGTTATTTACCTTGAAATTTGAAAATTCTTATTAATGAAGCATTGATAACTTAAAACAATAATCTTCTTGAAACAAATTTCTTTTCCTAGAAAAATTATCTTTTAGGAACAGAGGGAGTATAAAGCTAAACTATTTTAAATATTTTAATAGCTTATTATATTATTTAATGCAATAATGTCAATTCTTTAACCATTGAAATATAAATTAAAAGAGTTGTAAATCTGATAGAATTTTATAATGGTATTGTATGTAATTAAGTACCATTTTTGAAGTTGTGTACTTCTGTTTTATTAATAAGGGGATTACCATTGAGAAATTTTCATTTCAGGTCAATTCAAAGTTGTATTCTAACAACAGCACTCGAAGTTTTGTGAATAAAAATTTGAGTTCAATATTTGTATATCCCATCATATTTAAGAATTGCTTATTTATAAGTTAAACAAGCATTATATAAAACTACAACACGGATTAAACCTTTTTGGGACAGAATTTTGTATGTTGAATTAGTTTGAGATTAGTTTATGTATTATGATCAGTTATCTCTAATTGTAGTTAATTATATATCCTATGTCATTTCAATAATGATAAAAAAATATATATATATTCAAGTGTATGTCATTTTTATTTAAAATATATTCTAACTATGTGGTACGATGTTATTATTAAAAACTTTATATAGTTATAATATATTATGCTTTAAACACTAAATAACTTTATATTTAGACTATATTTTGGATTAAGCTGATATTAAAATTGCAAATAATGGTTACAATTGAATTTATGTTGAAAATTTCCAAATATGTGGAACAAATGATAATCAAATTTGCAAACATGTAGAGCTGACAAATCTTATTTACACCATCTTATCATATAATCTTAACATTTACATTTAACCCACCGATCAAATATAAAATGATCATTCCATCTTTTTGTGTCTTTTTCTAAATAATCAAACCCCATACTTTCAACTAGATTTTAACCTGCGGTACACCGCGGGACAAACAATTTATTTTAATTCATATTTTTAAAATTTACAGATTTTGTTGGAGTTCATTTTATAATTATTAAGATTATATACTAGCAATTATTACTAAATCATTTTGATTATACATGTCCTATATCGTTGTTGTTAAAAATTGTAAAATAAATATGTTTACCCGTATTAAAGTATGAAATTAATGATATTTTTATTATTAATATCAATTCAAACTCGTCCCGTCTTACAACCCGTCCCATCATATAATCCATTGGAAACATATTACAACCCGTCATGTCATATAATCATCAAAAAATTAAACCTATGTTTAGCAAGGTCAGTAATACTTCAATTTAGAAATCAAATAATAATAACACTTAAACTTTTAAAAAGTTTAAAAATGTTTTAAATATTTTAAATTTTATATTTATGTAATTAATAACTCTACTCGTTTTACAACCCGTCATGTCTTACAATCATGTTTCGTAATATAATCGCGGTTAAATCAAACCATGTTTAAAATATGGCAGTTCAATAATACGTTAGTTTAAATTTGGTGTAGAGTTAAAATGTTAATAACACTTAAACTTTTTTAAAGTTCCAAAAGTTTTATAATATCTAAAACTTTATAATATTAATAATACTTCCTACTTTTTAGAGAGTTTAAATATTTAGAATATTTGGACGCATAAAAATTTCAGCTTCCTGCTCATTCGTATTTGGAAACATATGGTCTTATTTATAAACTTTATGAACCATTGTCAAAAAAATTGTCAACACCATATGAGACGTTACACATATGTAAAAAATAAGTTGTAATATACATCCATTTTCAAAAATTCAAATTGCAACAAAGGCGAAAAAAATTGTATTTTTATTATACATATGTATTATGTAATAAAATAAATTAAAAAACATATAAGATCATATAAAGATATTGGACAAATATTTGAGAGAAATAAATTGAAAAATAAGAAAATTATAGTTTGTATTTATTATGGAGAGATTTTAGGAAGTTTGTTAAATGTGATTATTTTTATATATTTAAATAGAATAATTAATGTCAATGGCATAGCCTTGTAAATAACTTCCAACTCCAAGATTTTTTTCAGAAAATGCAGCAAAAATGTTAATATAGATTATAGAGAGAGAGAGCCAAGATGGAACCAATAAGTTTACATGGGAGAAACAAAAACCTCGCACCCTTGCACATTTCACAAGTTTATCGACACAACCATTATCTTGTAAGGACATGTCTTAAACTAAAGTCAACAAAAAAATATCTTCTTATCTTATATGACCGTCAACCTTCTTCTTCACATCTTCTTTCTCCTTCTTCATCTTTACCACACACTTCTTGGCCGTCAAAACCATCTTCGTCACATTAACCACCGTTTCCACATGATTGACAACTATATAGGAAAGAAGCTTAGGATTGACCACTATTTTGGAAAGGAGCTTGTTGAGAACTTTTCCGTGCTTCGGTTCTCAAATTTTGTTTTCGAGCCTCTATGGTCAAGAAATTATATACGCAACGTTCAACTAATTTTTTATGAGGATGTTGGAACAGAAGGACGTGGAGAGTAAGCTTTTCTAGACAAATTAAATTGTTACAAACATCGAACACCTTATCTAATGTTAAATCATTGCAGGTACTTTGATCAGTATGGAATCATACGAGACATCATGCAAAACCATCTTTTGCAGATACTTGCACTTTTCGCGATGGAGACGATTGTGAGCTTAGATGCTGAGGATATAAGAAGTGAAAAGGTAAGAGTTTCTTCACTACCAAATCTGTAGGTTGGTAATAAAATACTATGCTGATGATTATGCGTTCCTGTTCAGGTGAAAGTTTTGCGATCAATGAAACCGTTACGTCTTGAAGATGTCATTGTTGGGCAATATAAAGGGTACAACAAGGGGGGGAAAGACTTATCGAGGTTATACAGATGATCCAACAATATCAAATCACAGTTTCACTCCTACATTTGCAGCAGCAGCCATGTTCATTAGCAATGCGAGATGGGATGGTGTTCCATTTCTAATAAAAGCCGGGAAGGCTGTCCATACCAGAGGAGCAGAGATCAGAGTTCAGTTGAGACATGTCCCAGGAAACTTGTACAAGAAAAGTTTTGCAACTAATTTAGACAACGCAACAAATGAACTAGTGATCAGAGTTCAGCCTGATGAAGGCATATACCTAAGGATCAAAAACAAAGTTCCTGGACTTGGAATGAGACTAGATTGCATCGACCTTAACCTTCTATATCGGTCCAGGTATAACAGTACACATACTATATGTTTCTAGTTTTCATATCTGAGGTTATATATTTTTATTCTTTTTGGGTTGATATGTATAGAAGAGAGATACCAGATGCATATGAAAGACTACTTCTTGACGCAATCGAAGGAGAGAGGAGGTTGTTTATAAGAAGTGACGAGCTAGATACATCATGGGATCTATTCACACCGGCTTTGAAGGAACTCGAGGAGAAGAAAATTTTTCCAGAACTTTGAGCTAAATCTAGATAATAAATCCACGGCAAAACATATACATGACCTAGTGTGGCTCGCTAGATACATTAAAGCTCATATGGCACTTAGATATGGCAGTTCGGGACCAAGGACTTCTTCATCCTCTTTCTTAGGACCAAACAGATCTTTGTCCAAATCAAGAGATCTCACGACCATGGCGCTAGTCAATGCGTGAGATTGATCCATGTTAAATCTTTTGAGTACCTTTTCTGTATATGCCATTTGAATCACAAGGATTCCATTATTAATGTATTCAAGCTGTAATCCCAAACAAAACTTTGTTTCCCAAGATCTTTCATCTCAAATTCTTTCTTAAGATATTCAACTGTTTGGGAAACTTTTCCAGAGGTTCCTAGGATATTCAAGTCGTCAATAATCACCGCGATGATTACTAACCAGTTATCAAATTTCTTTATGAATATACACGGACTTATGGGGTCGTTCTTATATCCCTTTTTCACTAAGTACTCGCTTAGTCTATTATACCACATTCGACCTGATGGTTTCAATCCATAAAAGGATTTATTCAACTTTATACAATATTGTTCTCGAGAACTTGTTTTATCTTTGAGCTCATTACCCTCTGGTACTTTCATGTATATCTCATTTCAGTGGACCATATAAATATGCAGTTACTACATCTAATAACTGCAAGTCTAATTTCTCTCTTATGGCCAGACTTATCAGGAATCTAAAAATAGTAGTATCCATAACAGGGGAATATGTCTCCTCATATTCTATTCCTGGTCTTTGTGAGAATCCTTGTGCAACAAGCCGTGCTTTATATTTCACCATTTTCATTTCTTTTCCTCACAAAGACTCATTTATGTCCAACTTTTAATATCAAGAGGTGTTCGAATTATCGGACCAAAGACATTCCTCTTCCTTAAAGAATTTAACTCCACGTTTATAGCTTCTTTCCATTTAATCCAATATGATCGTTGAGTGTACTCTAAGATAGAGGTGGATTCTAGATCCTCGCTTATATCATTAAGTTCAAGTGCTACCTTGTATGCAAATATATTATCAATGTCGACATTCTTTCGGTTCCATTGTATTCCCGACATAACATAATTGATTGAGATCTCATTATTATCAAGAACTTCAGTACCTTGAAGCTTGGCGTCCCAAGCCTCATTATTAGGTATCTGAGGTTTGGTTATGTCTGGGGTTTCCTTAACCACAGTTTCTTCAACCTCATATTCATTCTTAGCACCTTTCTTTGATTTTAGAGGGTTCTTATCTTTGGAACCTATTGGTCTACTACATTTCAAACGTGACATAGACTATGTACCAACTTGATTGTGCCCTTCTTGGACATCAATACGAAGTGGTGCATTCACAGCTGGTATATATGATTTTGTTACTCTCTTCGGGTCAACAAAGGAATCTGGCAATTGATTAGCTAGCTTTTGTAAATGTATTATCTTTTGGACTTCTAATACACATTCCATAGTCCGAGGATCTTGCCAAGATAAGGATGATTGATTCCATGTAATTTCTTTTACTAGCTTATTATTATCTCCCCCTAATGTTGGGTAATTGGTTTCATCAAAATGACAATCTGCGTACCTAGCCTTAAATAAATCACCCGTGGTTGGCTCAAGGTACTTAATTAACGTGGGAGAATCATATCCAACATATATCCCCATCCTCCTTCGAGGACCCATTTTAGTTCTATGTGGTGGTGCAATTGGTACATAGACGACATATCAAAATGTTTTAAGATGGGATATGTCTGGCTCATGACCCGTAAGTAATGGTGATGAGGAATATTTATGATCACTAGATGACCTGATGCGAATTTACTCGGTTGCATGTAAGACAGCATGTCCCCAAGTAACGGTCTATCAATTAGATGTATGCGTTTGATAAATGATTCAACCAAACCATTTTGAGTATGTACATGAAACAAGGTTTTTGTGTGCTCTTGGAGTTCAATTCCCCAATGCGATGTTGCATAAGAGGTTATCGATCCAAATGGATGTATTGTAAACAATCAAGATATGGCAGAACTAATCAAGTCAAGCCAAGCAGTTGAAAGTTTTGTTTAAAGAACTCTAATGCATAAAAGTAAACTACAGAATGATAAGCTAAATTGATCTAAGAACAGTACTGAAATGAAACTAAAGATGCAAGAACTACAGAAGCAATATTGAAAGCAGAAATGAAAGCAGGTAAATAATCAGATAAACAAGGGTCTTAAGGATGGGCTAATAGGGTGATGAATCCTCTTAATCTCTTTGGGATGCTTAACATGCTCAGATATATCTAATCCTAGACAATGAACCACTTAACCTAATCAGTCCAATCTCTTGGCAAAGATTATCAGATCTATAGCACTTCCTAATCTCAACTTTCATTGATGAAACATACTATAGATAGGCATAAAGAACAAGCTCATTAATGTCAATCTACTCCTTAACAGCCAATCTCTTGGGTAAGTAAATAGATCTCTGGCATTAGTTGATCAGACATTCCATTTGAACACTTTTTGAGTGCTGGAATGTCTAAGATCTAATCCCACATGGTTAATGCTAAAATTAGCATTAAAATCTCCTAATCCATAAGGTATCTACCTAAATCTACACTTAATCAACGCTAGAAACTAAGATTCCTCATCACCTAACCCATCCTCTAAACCCAGAAAACTACTCAGATCTGGAGTTCATCATGAAGAACATAAACCCAAAAATCTTTGAACCTTGCATAACTAGATAGATAATGATCTAAGGAGCAAAATATTATAAAGAAGCAACTCCAAATACTCAATAGATCAAAAGTTATAAAGATTACAAGTTTCTGAAAATGTTTGGTGGCTACAGAGAAAAACCCTAATGAAACTCCATTTTGGCTTAATGACCCAAGGGGTCTATTTATACTAAGTAGAGGAAGCCGTAAAACAGAAAAAAGACAAATTACAAAGTCGGTTTGAGGTGAGCTCGGTCGGGTGCATGTTGGGCTCGTTCGGGTCCATCCAAGACTCGGTCGGGTCCAATGCCTTAGTTGAAAATCTGGTACTTCACTCCATCCGATCGGGTCAGATAGCGGCTCGGTAGGGTCAGCTACATTTGGTCGGGTGAGATGTTCTGGACGTCCCGTCTTCGATCTGGATTTATATACCTTTACTAAAACGGTGATAACTCTTGAACTACATCTCTGATTGGCTTCAAATCACCGGAAATGGAAAGCTAACTCAATTTACAACAACTTTGATGAAGACCTCGGAAGCTAAAACCCAACCAAAGATCTTCATTCGAGTCGATCTTTAAGGGACCTATACTGCATCCGATCGGATGAGTTGGTTGGTCGAGTGCCTTCTTTTTTTCATTCTTTATGCTTCCAATTCTCTTGTTTAGTCCCAGAAATGAAAATAGCAACTCCCTTCTCTTTTAGAGCTCCAAAACACCTAATAATACTCGAAATTCACAAAATATGCAATGCTAATGCAAAAACAACCTAAGAGTGCAAAATGAAGGAAAAGAGACTATAATGCATATGAAACAAGACTCAAACTATGAAAAACATGCAGTAAAAGTATACCTAAATTGGGTAAATTATGGAGTTGTCAGTATATGTGCCACATAATGTTCTACTCTTACCCCCATGTACATAAAATAAACATTAAACGCTTGGGACGTGAATTCACCAGTATTATCAAGACGTATAGTCTTTAAAGGAAAATCTGGAAAATGAGTTCTTAGACATATTATCTGAGCAAGTAACCTCGTAAACGCCAAATTGCGGGTTGATAATAGACATACATGTGACTATTAGAATATCCCACATCGGTTGGGATTGTGAATCCTTGGGTAGTATATATGTGATGGTCACTATTCTAATAGTGACCATCTTGTGGATGCATTAATAAGTACCATAAAATATCTAAACGTCCCACAAGGTGGGTGTATTGGTCCACAAATGTCACCATGTATTCTTTTCAGAATGTCTATTGTTTCCTTAGTCACTTTGACTGGTGATGCCCTGATAATGAGTTTCTCTTGTGAACATGCTACCCACGTGAGATTCTTTGCGATAACTCTTCTTTCTTTCAATGTGTTCCCATTTGTATTTAATATCAATTTTTCGCATCATATTCGAACCGGGATGGCCAAGGCGGTCATGCAAAAGAGTGAATGTCTCGGTAAATTCTTTGTTTACCATGGCATTAGCCTCTATCATACTAGCCTTAGCACAGTAAATGCATGTGAGGTATAGTCTCTAAGACTTTCTTATGGCCGTGGGTTTTTTAAATATTATTAGGAACTCTTTGTTTCCTTCGCCCTTAGTTTCAACATGGAAACCAATCATTCGGATATCTTGAAAACTTAGTAGGCTCTTCTTTGGGCTGGGTGAATATAGCGCATTAGATATCTCTAGATGTGTACCCTTGGGCAATAATATATGGGTCTGGCCGTATTCTTTATATTAGATTTGCCATAGCCGCTATGGAACTTATATTAAGTTCAAAGCTATATCAAATAAATTCAAAACAATAAAGCTTTAAAAGAAAACATGAAAGCAAACATAAAATCTTGATGTCGAAATTAGCTTGGTTATTCTAGGCAATCGGAAGTCTTATATGCAATAAGATCATCTTTATCATGATCAAAATCATATTCATTTTCATAATGGACCAAGTGGGCTTCCGATTTTTCCCTTTAATACTCTCTTGATAGAGTTCAACAAATTGCTTGAAAGTCCAACATGTTTTAGCCCAATGATTCCCCATTCCACATCGATGGCATACCGATTTGGCAGTCGAGTTTTGCGGTTTAAAGGAAGTACCACGGCCTCGGCCTCTACCACCATGGTACCCACGGACTCGGCCTTGTCCTCGACCGTAGGAGTTAGAGTGGCCACGGCCACGTCCTTGCCATTTCCCACGTCACGGTCGGTTTGATTATACTCTTTATTTGCCTCTGCGACCGCATTGGCTTCAGGAAGTGGGGTTGATCCAGGAGGTCTCAATTCACTGTTTCTCATCAATTATTCATTGTTTTGCTCAACAAGCAATAAACATGAGACCAGACTTGCATATGTTTCAAAACTCTTTTCACGATACTGTTTTTGCAACAATACGTTACTTGTGTGGAAGGTAGAAAAGGTCTTTTCAAGCATATCCTTTATGTTATATCCTCACCACACAGTTTCAATATAGAAACGATCTTAAAACATGGCTGAGTTATACTCATTTACGGACTTGAAGTCCTGGATTCTGAGATTCCTCCAATAATACATGGCCTTTGGTAATAGTACCGTCCTTTGGTGTTCATATCTCGTTTTCAATTCATTCCAAAAGTCCAAGGATTATCAATTGTCAAGTACTGATCTTTGAAACTCTCGGCAAGATGATGGCGAATAATTAATATTGCCTTATATCTATTCTTTTCGGACTTGTCATTCTCATCCACAATACATTCACCGAGTCCTTTTGATTTCAGGATGATCTTAGCATCCAGCGCCCATTGTAAGTAACTATCTCCCGAGAGATTAAGGGCCGCAAAATCCAAGTTGTTGAGTTTCGACATGTAAAAACATATGCTTATTCTTTAGGTTTCATAAAATTCTAATATTCATGCAAAGCAACTTATGTATGCGGATGATATTTCAAATTTTAATGTGCATGCAAATCAAGCAATCAAGATCTAACAACAACTTAGCATACGATTATATATGTTCGAGATTAAAAATCCTATCATGTGATTCTAGGTGTTCATATGGATATATGCTAATCAGTTTTCATGCATTCATATTTGATTTTAGGATAATTAACTATCATGCATTCATATTCATATTCGATTAGGTTTTCATAAAATACAATAGATATGAATTCCCTCATATTAATCAAGCAAGCAATAATCCATATGAAAATAATCAAGCAATAATCGATTTCAAGGTTTTAGGGTTTCATATGAAAACAATCAAGCAATAAATGATTTCAGGTTTTAGGGTTTCATATGAAAGCAATAAAACAATTTCAAGTTTTAGGGTTTTAGGATCAGGATTTTCATGATTAGCATTTTAGTTTACTTACCTTGATCTCCTGAAAGGGTTGAATGGACTATGAGTAAGAGAACGTCCCCGAGTTGTGATCGCACCTTAAAAAAAGCTTGTGAACCTCCATGAGTTGAGCAAGAACCGTCGGCAATGGTGATTTACGATCGATGGAGATTTTAAGGTTTAGGTTTAGGTTGGAGGCGGTTTAGCTTTTAGGGTTGTAAAACAAGCATGCTGATAACATGTTGTAAACAAAGAGAAGATAGAGAGGGAATTCAAGTGTATTGTTGTGTGTCTTTATTCATAAGTTATGAGTCCTTATATAAGGATGAATACGTAAGAGACATAAGCTAAAACCTAACCGCCTAATACTAAGATAGGTCGGGGTTGGTTATGGGCCGGACCAGGCTTGACTAATGGGCCGGACCGGGCTTGGTTTGATAATCCACCATTTGTTTTTGTTTTTGTTTTGTTTTTGTCAACAACAGAAAGAATTAGCTCAGTAAAGCCATTTGGTTTATAACATATTTCTTCCAAATAAAAAATAGATGGAGTATTTATAAGTTTTTTACCTTTATTTAATGCAATAATAATAACACTTTAACCCGTTGTAATAAAAATCAAAAGTTGTAAATTTTGATAGAATATATAATAGCATTGTATTGTAATTAAAATACCATTTTTGAAGTTTTGTAGTATAAGGGGATTACCATTGAGATATTTTGATTTTAGGTTAATTCAAAGTTGCATTTTGACAACAACACACAAAGTTTTGTGTATACAAAAGCCAGTTTAATATTTGTATATCGATCTAATCGATTCATCATCCCATCATATTTATACAAAAGTCAGTTTAAAATTTGTATATAAATAATTTAAAGTATGACAGTTAAGCCTCATACTTTAAACTATAGGAAGAGACTCTCTTTAAGAGAGCGCCAAGAGGGAACCAACAAGTTACATGGGAGAAACAAAAACCTTGCCCCTTGCAAATTTTGCAAGTGTTTTGGCACAACCATTATCCACTCTAGGGATATGTCTTAAACTAAAATCAACACAATGATCTCTAAAACACCTAAAATTCTCCAACTTTGAAAAGAAAGCAGGTCAATCGTCGACTCATTACACGTAACATGCCGTCTTATATAAATATTAAAAATATTGTTTTAAAATATCAAATTAGATTATTTATAATTTTCAAAAAAAATTTCAGTGAAATATTTATCATATTATATAAAAGTTTCAAGTAAAAATATTTTTAAATGTTTCATATTAAAATATTTTATAAGATTTTACTATTAAAAATAACTTATTTTCACGAAAAATGTATCAAACTGAAAATATTCAAATTTGACCATATGCCGAGATAAAATATTTTGTGGAATATATTTTTCTCTAAAATAAATATATAACTCATTTATAAAAAATCAGTGTTTGAACTAGTTATATTCATTTTTAGAAATCAAGTCATGGCATAAAAAAAGAATCATATAAAGATGAGAGGTGAAATATAATGATTAATAACAATAGAAGAAGTTAGATATCAAATCTTGTGTATTTATTTTAGATTGGTTATTCATTTTTTTGAAAATTAATAATATATTATTGTTTTTATAAATTAATTGAATTGCATAAATTAATATTTGACATTTCTATTATTAATAACTATTATTAAATTATGAGTTTGATCTAAGAAACCAAAAACTAGTTGTTAGTCCACTAGTCCTTTAGATGGCCAAACTCTGCACTTGGTTTTGATATAGATCTATTGACAAACCGAACGTTCTTTCTCAGTGATTCGCAGTTCATTCATTGTAGCCAGTGTAAACTAAAGATGATTGAGAGATGAGAATTCATGGAAGGCTGTTCAAGGTCAAGACATATGGCAAGATTTTTTGTCGTTGAATATCTACACAAACTATTTTCGTCGCTCCATTAGATCTTTGATCGATAAAAAAGAAAAGAAAATTAAGTTAAAATTCAAAAAAGAAAGAAAACATTTGTACATAATCTATACTATTAATTGGGGAGCATTATTTGTCTTTGTTGCCAAACAAACTTGAAAAAAAATATTACAAAATATACAATCCCAACCATGTAGCCAAACACACTAGAAGACTTTAATTAAATTAATAAAAAATAAAAAAAACTAAAACTATCTATATTTATGGAAATCATAATAATTTTGTTACCATAAAAATGGACAACTAAATTCGAAATTAAACATATGGAAACAGATTTAATATTAATTATATTTTTGAAAACAATAAATTATAGTTTAGGTAAAAAATATATGTTAGATTAGAAAATAAGCGACTAATCAAATTCTATATAGCATAAAATGTGAAGAAATATACAACATATTTTATTATATCATCAAAGTTTAAAAACTATATAATTTTTTAAGCAGATAACAAAAAATGTTTAAATTAAAAATCTGAAAATAAATCAATAATTTTAGAAACAAAATTCTAAAATCTTGCAAAGAAACATTCCATATCACATAAAATCTCTTAAACTTATATAATTTCGTACTTGCGATTTTATAAGTTTAAGAGATTTTATGTCATATTAATTATAAAATATTGATCGATTCTTTAATTTAAGAAACTAATAGAATCTAAACTAATTAGTGTAGATTCATCGGTTAAAATTTCCATTTATTAAAATCTTAACAATAAAATCTAAACCAATCTATTTTAAATCTACATATTGAAATATATTTTGTATGATTCAAAATCGAGTGTATAACATCTACATATTAAACTATATTTTTAAACAAATTATTTAAAAGGGAACCACATTCTTTCGTTCTCACAAACCATGATAATGACATTGATCTTTTTGATTATGTAGTGGGTGTAGAAATATAATTATATATATTGCAATTAAAAAAACTAACGTAAAACAGTAGGAAGATGTAATTTAAATACTTAAAATTATTTTTAATAATATGGAACTGGACATAAAAATAACAAACTGTTTTGGATAGCTAAAATTCTAAAATTACAAATTTTACACTAAATATGAAAAAAATTAAGTTACATCTACATATATTATATCTATAGTATGATAGTTATAAAGCCACCTCTGTACATTCAATGTATTCTACGGATAGAGGAATACCAAAAGTTGAACATAGCATTATATACTTCCAAATATTTCTTTTTTGCATATAAGTGAATTACGATTAAGATCCAAAAGCATTAAAAATATTATAATCCACGGGTTAAGTGGACGGGTTAAGCATATAAATTTTTTTTATATAAAATTTTTAAATATTTTTTTTATTATATGTTAAGAAATATAACTATTTCTAAAATATGTTTAAAGACTTAGGAGATTTAATTATTGAACGAGTTCAACATGTCTATTTTGGTTATCCAATTCACGAGTTTGACAGAAATCTAGCTGATCAGTCTAAGCTAAGTTTCAAAATATGAGTGAAATAATAAATATATTAAACAGTCATAAAGTGAACCTAAACCAAACCAGTATAAATTTTGATTTTGTAAGTTATACCAAATAAATATCTGCATCATTATCCACCATATGGGTGTGGTTCCAAACTATTTTTGATAAACTATGGGACATGAATTTTAGATAACGGACTTGAATTAAAAAATTTGGTAGTGATATTTAATTTGTAAAAATAAAAATATCTAAAATTTTTTAATAAAAAAGGACTAGGGAAAAAAAGTAACGAGATAAATTCACTAATCTGGATATTTAAATTCAATTTTGACTTTCAAATATCAATTTACGGGTACAATACAGAAACATAAAATTTAAATAGCTAAAATCTCCTATTTATTTTAAATATTGAAACATGAAATAATATGTACATGAAGAGAGCGGATAATTCAGAAAATAATAAAAAAATATTATCTAAAGTAATGCTGGTAAAATACAAGGCATAAATTTGGGATAACGCAAATTCAACTAAGGGAGATACGTAGATACTATTTACTCATGTGAATTTCGAAAATGGGTTTTTTTGCGGGTTAAAATATTTTAGTTCGTTGCAGGCCAGACATAGCGGACGAGTTTGACTCGCTTGACAACTGTATTTAGGTCATTTGTTTCAAGAAATTTTAATATTTTTTTGTTGTTTTTACCTGGTTTGATAGCTCACGATTTATATAGAAATCTAGATTATCACTAATCCGGTTTACACTTGATCCGAATCCGCTATCATGTTGATCTAAAGCGATTATTATTTCAAACATTCAAAAATTTGAAGAAAGCAACGCAAACGTATTTGTGGCTCCGAAACTCTTACCTATTTTTTTATATGTTTGACTATAATATATAATCTCAAATGAGTTTTAAAACCACGATTATAAGATGAAAAACATGATATAGATGGGATGGGATGGGACATTACGGTTATGAAATAGTCACCTTTTTGTGGCTTTTGTTTTTACTATTTTTCTTTTATGTAATGTTCTTAACTTAACGAAAACAAATTATCATATCTAAATCGAATTAAAAACGACATGAAACTGATACAAATTCTTCTGATTATGAATTAAATAACATTACTTAAAAATAAGTTTACAAACTTAATCTTGCACATATGTAATATATTGAAATCAACCCTGCACACACGTATGTAATACAACCTTTTAAAATTAACTCCGCACATATGTGCAAGTCCATCCCTAGTTAGCTAAACAAGAGATATTCACAAATATGTATAGTCAATCTCGAATATGTTTGAACTATATAGTCAAAAGTTATTATGACAAAAATATGTTGAACTATGGTTCAAACGTTGTGATTATTGGTTTGGAAGTTGAGATTTGGTACTACGAGTTTGATCACTGTACCAAATATTTTCCGACTTGTCATTTTTTGTTTTTCATATTCTAAACTGATAGATCTAATTGTTTGTGTTAGGCCAATAATTTATCATATACAAAAAATTAATTATGTTGAGAAATACTTTGACATAAAAAAAAATTTAACAAACATTTCTTGGAATTCTTAATAGTAATATATAACAACCATTTCACTGAAAACATCGTAAAAGTTTCGTTTGGTAATATATTTACAGTATAATGATTTATAAATTAAAAAATTCCAATTGGTAACACACATAACATAATAATTTATTAATTCTGCAAAATGTATCAATCAATATATAATTCAAAATAATTTTATCATCCAAGTTTTTCTTTTCCTACTTATTTTACGAGTTTTTATTATATAATTTATTTTATTATATGATTATGCATAGTTAGCCGAGCTAATATAAAAATACATCACCATATTGAACCAATACTTTTCTTAGCAGTTTAATATTGTAAAACATAATTACAAATCTTGACAAACAAAGAAAAAACAAAATAGAAAAAAAAAACATAACTCCACAAGACCACAACCTGGGTCCCCCACCTCGTAGAAGTATGTCTTTATCTACACTTTTTGTCCCTTATTTCCTCTCTCTCTCTCTCTCTCCCCTTCTTCTTCTTCTTGCCCTGTTCCTTCCTTCTCATGTCTTCCTCCTCCTCCTCTTCCAACAACGGTGACTCCGGCTCCGGTGAATCCCGCGGCGTTTTCGACGCCCCTTCTCCTTCTCGCCCTCGCCGTGGCGCCAACGACGTATGGCCGGAACCTTTTCTTGAATCCCTAGCCGTTCAAGTCGCCGTCGACGCTTCCTCTTCCTCTGGTCTCCTCTCCGCAGCTCCAGCTCTCGCCAACGTGTTTCGGGTCAGTTCTCACGTTTCTTTCAATACCCTTCTTGTAACGGTCGAGTCAATTTTTCATAATTATTATATGCTTTATAAGTAGATCTCTCACTATACTAACTACATACGTTACACCTATCTGAATTCGTTTAGTAAAGACATATATATTTTGAGTTTGAATGTTTATATAGTGAGACATATATATAGAGATCTTCTTATTATGCAAAGACAAAAACAACCAAAGTCAAAAGTGGTCGTGGGTCTATATAACTTAAGTGGAGGGACACAATCTTGGTCTAGTAGTATACTTCCTTACTTGTTTGTTTCAAAGTCTCTTGTACTTTAGTTGTTCCTAAACCTTAGATTTGATTCTTTTTTGGGATATATTATATAATTACAATTCTTATAGATATTAGATCATAATTAATTGATAAAACTGAATGTGAAAGTAGTGTTCATGGGTGGGGATTGTGAAGAGACAGATTAATCAAAATGAAATTAGTGTTTTAAAGTCTCTTGTACTTTTAGTTTTTCCTAAGCTTAGATTTTGATTATTTTTGGTCAATTCTTATAGATTAAAACCATAATTAAGTAACTTAAATTGAATGTGAAATTAGTGTTTTAAGAGTGGGATTGTGAAGAGACAAAATCAAAAGAAATTAGAATAAAAATAAACTGACCTTTGGAAAGGTAACCGCCCTTTCTGTGGTTTACTTGTATGATGGGTCCAAGTCCAACTTTTATGTCTAACAAGACGACATTAATTTGATGTCTCTTTCACAATATCATATAGTTTGGGGACTTTGTTTTTTTTTTTTCTTCTTTCTATTCATTTTAGAAACTTTTTGTCTTTGCGTTTTTTCATTTTTTTTTACCCAATAAGTTTATTTCTTTTTCCTTTGTTCTTTCTTCCACTTTTGTTACCTTTTAATGTCTATTTTTGGATCCTACAAGGAGACCATACAACCCCATTTTGTTTCTGTAATCTATTTGTGAAAATAATTGGGATATGTAAAAATTACTATAACATGGAATTGGATCCCCTTAGGGCACAAAATCAAGGTTTAATATAATTTTTGTTTTGGCTTTTAAATCTTTCTTTCTTGGCATGTAGGAATCCACTTTTTTGACTCAAAAGTTCTTACAAACAATAATCAAATTTAAAAAAACACTTTCTTGATAGACATTAGGCACAGTCTTTTATACATTTAATATATATATATTTATATAACGGTATTTATTTTTTCTGAAAGTTAAAATAAAAAATATCTATTAGAAAGTGACCTCTCACGACGACAGGGCTCATAAAATTAGAAAATGTCGTTGAACATTTAAAGAACATCTAAAAAGAGAATGAAAAAGAAACCTAAGTAAGGGTTCTGTCTTTTTGCCTTGCCAATGTTAGTCTTATATTACCACATTAGGTTATTTTTTCTACTACATATATGTGTAATAAAACTCTATTCATCAACATATAACATGATCCATGTTTTATATACGTCACCCCATTCTCATTTTATTCTTTTTAACAATCATATATCAATATTGCTGTTTTCTCTTTTCTTCTTCCAAAATCAAAAATATATAACTTTTTATTTTTTCTCATATATATATAGTAACGAGGAATAGTATATAAGTACATATGTACATTTTTTGCGTCCTGCTTTTATTATTTGCTTCTCTGCCAATATATATTATGATCCAGTGAGTAATGCATGCAGAGCTTCTGACAACTTCTCATTCTCTCTTTTATTTTTCTCTCTCTGTATTCATGTTAAATTCTAAAATCTTTTATTAATTCCCATATTGTTTTTCTAAATAGAAATTGAACTTTCAAAAATTTGCCCTAAAATATATATATATATATATATATATTAGCAATTTTATTGAAGAAAACTGCAGTGTGGTTTTACTTACAGCATAACACTTTTGTCAGAGAATTAAGACTATAAACATTGAGTTTTTTTTTCACTTTGAAATTGATCATGGATTCATCTTTTTATTTTTAACAAAAAAAAAAAAACTTTTCTCCTTTCCTTATTTTTTTTTTCCAGTCAAAAGACATGACAGTATGGGGGCACTATACCATATAGCTTAAAAGCACATGGAACCCAATGTTAAGTAAGGGTCTCCTTAAGACTCTTTAGTGCACGTGGACGTGGTGTCACTAGATTATACCATGTTCTTGCATTTTTCGAACATTTATATACATACAAAAGTGATATTCTGAATCTTGTCATCTTACACGACTCAGGAATATTTGAACTACTTTCTTTTCGTGCTTTTATATAATCCTAGCTCCATATGATTCTTTATTTTGATTGGTAATTTGCAGTATATAATAGATTTGAATTGCCATCTCAACATATTTTACTTAATGCATATGATCTCCATATGTGAGACCTTTGCTCCAATTGTAGTATTACAAATCCAATTGTAGTAATACAAATCCAATTGAGATAAACTTATAGAAAAGTTGAGTTCTAATATGATACATTTCGTGCCCTAAATTATTGTTGTCTTACTCATAGACACAATACACGTTTTCTATTTAAATAGAGTTAGAAATATTTGTTTCTTTTTAGAGTTATTGGAATGACTAGAGATAAACACAATAGAACTATAAACATAAATATAGAGAACGTAGGTCCACGGATTGTGGGAGAGAGATGTATAGAGAAAAATCAAAATGTACTTACTTCTCTTTAGCTAGCTATATATCTGTATATTTGTATAAGTGTAATATATATTTTGTGGTATATATATGGGAAGCTCTACTTTTAACAAGACAAAGGCTTAAAGCTATCCTTTCTTGGAAATGAAAGAGAGAAGAGAGCACGCTTGTTGGCAAAGTCGTATTCTCCATGTTCAGCTCATGAGCTGAGCTCTCAACAACTCATTTAAAGTCTTCTCTCATCTCTCATCTGTTCTCTATAATAAATTAACAAAACCAATCTCTCTTTTGTATTATTATTGTCACCTAGCTAGAAGAAGCTAGGGCTTCCCTCTCTCGTTTATTCCTTTTACACACTAGGGCTTCTGTTTTTAAATCTCTCTGTAGCTTTTTTCAGAGATTGATTAGTCCCGTCAATTCAACATATGTCATAAAATAGATTTTTTTATGCTTTTCTTTTTAAGTGAGTTGTGTTTTCGATGAGTAAGACAAATATACGACAGAGCTTGTGTCTGAGTCTGTCGTTGTCTTTCCATCTTCCTAGTCCCTATATAGAGTCTTTCATGTTTCGTTGCAGGCCTACTTATCTTCTTTCTATGTCCTCTTATTTTATTACTTCTCTTACACTTTTTTAATTTATCTTCTAATATTACTATTTTGTTACACTTATTACAATCTTGATAATCTTTCTTAATAATCTTGATAATCTTTGTTAATAATCTTGATTATGTATGTTTTGTCTTGATCGCAGGTTTGTACTACGTGGCAAGCTGTTTCTCGTTCCGACCATCTATGGCAACTACTCTGTCGTCAAGTTTGGGCTAGAACACATCTGATGCACGACACGTGGCGTGATGAGTTCATTTACCGTCATCGGACGGCTAGAAACTTCCGGACGCGTACTCATACGTACTTCACGCTTCAGTTTGATCCGTCTGATGTGGACGAGCCAGATAGTCTCTTATGCCGTTGTCTCACTCTCTCCGACCTTTACTTAGCCGCAGGATTCGCCGATGGTACCGTCCGGCTCTTTCTCTTGAACAACCGTCTCCACGTTAGGACACTACGGCCGCCTCTACGTGACCGGTTCGGGAGATTCTCACGAGCCGTCTCAGGCATTGTTATATCCAACTCGAGACTCACGTTCGCTACAATGGACGGAGACATCCACGTGGCGGAGATAGACGGCGTTGGTCACACACGCACGGCTTACGCTGGAGATATAGTAAACGACGGTGCATTAGTTGATTTCACCGGCTGTGGACGTTGGTGGGTCGGTCTTTTCGCCGGTGTACCTGGTCGTGCCTTTCACATATGGGACTGTAACAGCGAAGAGACAACGTTCGTCGGAGGCTCCCTCACCGACCCTGAAGCCGTGATGGGATGGCACACGTTAACAGAGCTAACAACATCACTTGGCCGTATAAGAATCTCCGGTAACGAAACCGCGGTAGCATGCACGAGGTGGAGAACGATGGTGATAGATCTAAGAAACCAAGGAGTGATCATAGGAGAAGACGAAGAGCAACGTAGAGGACTAACAGTGACAGGGTTCGATGCAAACGAACAAGTCTACGTTAGAATGGACAGTAGAGGAAACGCTAACGTGCGCAGGGTGAACACACAAGAAACGGTGTGTGAGTTTCGTGTAAGTGGAGCGGCGCAGAGAAGAGTAATGGGGTGTGTGAATAGACTAAACGCACTAATGTGCGCAGGAGGTGTAATGCGCGTGTGGGAGGTAGACAGAGGAGAGTATCTGTATAGTGTTAGGGAGAGAGTAGGAGAAGTTGAAGCCATTGTTGCAGATGAAAGACATGTGGCGGTTGCTTCATCTTCATCAACGGCTCAGAGTGTTATACATCTTTGGGATTTCGGTGCACTGTAGCGTACCAGATGATTTTTATAAATAACTTGGAGAAAAAGATTTTAATTAGAAAAAGCGAAACCCTAAACCTAGGTGTATATGTAGGGTTTCTGAATTTATATTAAATTGGGAAAGTGACGGAGGGAGAGAGGTGAAGATTGTGACAGGAGGGAGAGAGGTGAAGATTGTGACAGGAGGGAGAGAGATTGATTCCTTCTTCTTACAGAGTTTGACCATAAAAAAAAGTATGTTACTGTTTTTGTCTAAAACCAAACAAAGTGGACTTTTTGTTTATTATTATTGATTGCTTCTTTGTTTTTTTTTTTCATTTTGTTTTTAGGTTTTCTTATATATCTCTCAATTCTGACTTTGTACGAGATGTAGCTTTCTTCTTTTTGTTTAATTCTTCATTTTTATCTTTTTTTTTATTGAGTTTATTCTATTTTGCGTAATAATTTTTAAAATACTAAGAAACATTGATCAAAAATCGAAAGAAGGGTGTACCAAAACAAGAATGATGAGATCTAGAGTTTAGGATTGTTTGTTGTAATCTAAGGATGTGATTTGTAGCTCATGCATCCCAAATTTTCAGGATACATGATCTGAATTGCTATGTGATCAATTTGATATGATACCTCATTTATTTGTCTTTTTACATAAATTCATGACTACATAAAAAATTATTTTACCAATACCAAATAGTTTGTTTTAATAGGAAATTTTGTGTAACAATAAAAATATATCTAGTAACTATTTTTTTTACAATTAGTGATGAGAAACAAGAGTATCATATTTTGTGATTATTTTATAACATTAAATTTTTATCACGGTAACACCATGCAACGATATTTTTAGTTATTTGTTTATTAATTCTATTTGGTATTTTTGATTGTACTATTGTATTTTGATTGTTAATTGTATGATCTAATATGTGGAATATTACATAACAATTTTTTTTATATATAATCGGAATTTAATAAACTTAATTAAATAAGTATAATATTCAAAATAATGAAATGATGTTGACATAACATTTTTCGTTTAAATAGTCTAAATTTAGATTAAAATATTTTGTGAACTTTACTACAATAGACGATCCGTAAAAAATATATAATCATATTTATGTAAATTATAATCCACTTTTTTACATGATCCATTGTACACTATTATCAATAATACTTTACTATAAACATTCTATAAAGTTAAAATATTAATAACACTTAAACTTTTAGTATAGTTTGAATACATGTATTACTTTAAACTTTCTTAGAGTGAAAATATTAATAATACGTAAACATTTTATAGAGTTTAAATATTTGGAATATAATATTTGAACCTTTTAAACTTTTTCATATTTATAATATTTTAAATTTTTAAAGTTTATTTTTAAAAAAAATTCAAATAGATAACCGGATTAAACCGAGTAAAAACTTTTTAGATTTAAACTCGTGAGAAATTAAGTTTTATGTTCATTCGTAGTTAGAAGCATATTAGTTATAGTTATAATAGTTATGAACCATTGTCAAAACTTTGTTTCCGATATAAAACGTTGAAACATACATAATTTTTATCGATTGAGTAATATATATCCGTTTAAATGATAAAATGTACATGTCTAAATAGACAAAACATTGCTTGCCTCTATTGTTGTAGCCGAATAATCATAAGGTACAAATTTTTCTTCACACTTACCACAAAAGTTTTCATACATATATATTTTGTAATCTCCTTTTTCAAGCTGATAAAACTAAATAGAGATTTTTCCATAGGGAAGTTGAAAATGCACAAACATAAGCTAGCAGAAAGCATAATATCCCTGGAGAAATCGGTGGAAGATACGATATCCCCAAAGTCTAAAACTCTATGAAAGAGTCTAAAACCCTACAAAAGGGAAGCTAACCACTGTATCTACAAGGCTAAAGAGATAGAAGAATGATCCCATTACAAAACATACCAAAAAGAACAATTCGCCAAAGGAGGATTAAGCAACTCCCAACAAGGAATGCTTAACTTCAAGAGATCCTTTGCTAGTACATATTGAAGATGCCTCGGCCAAACCTCTATAATCAAATTCCTCCTCTAAGAAACTGTCTAAAAGTAACAGAACTCCTGTGGTAACCTTCATAATCCGCAAAGATAGGACCACTCATAGTTCTTCACACTTTCTTCCGGATACGACGACGTCGAATGCAAGAAGACTTTTTTCATCTAGGTAGAAGCAAAACCATATGATCAGATCTCGATCAGATATGAAAAGCAAAGACATGGAGCAAAAAATCCAAATTCAGTACCATCTTTCTCGAATAAACAAGGACAGCGGAAGATCGAACAAGAATAAACCCAAAGAAATTTCTTAAGGACACAAAAGAACTTAAACGGATGACATGTGGTGGGCAAAAGGGCAACGGTCCAGGGGACCATGAATTTTTTTAAAATTTTCCATAAGAAAATGGCCCATATATTTTAGAATATGTAAAATAGGCCCAAAATTTATAGTAAAATGACCCAAAATTATCTAAAGACTATTAATTTTATTTAAAAAGGGCCCATATAATTTTAAAAAGTTTTCTAACAGATTATAATGTTACTAAAGAAGACCCAAAATTTAACTTCAAATTAAAAAAAATCTCAAAAAAAATTAATTAAAAAATTTCCAAATTTTTTTTTTGCCAAGGGACCATAATTATTTTGAGTCGGGGCTGGCTGAGAATTATTTCGTAAAGAACAAGCATAAAAGGGAACCTCAACTTCTATCCAAAACAGTCACAAACAACACGATACCTAATCAACTATTACCGGGAAGATATTGCCTTTTCCACATCCCATATTGCTAGTACATATCGAAGATGCCCTCTGCCAAACCTCGGTAATCAAATTCTTCCTCTAAGAAACTGCTCAAAAGTAACATAACTCCAATGGTACCCTTCATAATCCGCAAAGATAAAACCGCTAATAACTCTTCACACTTTCTCCCGGATACGGCGACGTCGAATGCAAGACGACTTTTTGCACCTAGGTAGAAGCAAAACCATCAGTTTCAGGTTTCTAGGAAGGAGAAACCGTATAGCGTTTTCCCAGTGTGGGGAGCCCCAACGAGGTAGGTGTTAGTGATTTATCATTGGGCAGTTTTGAACTACCGCATACTTGTTTCATAGCTTTCAACTGAGTGGCATACCCAATCGCTACATAGACGCAATATATTGTCTCACTCTCAGAGGTGGCCTTTGAATTTATTTGCTTTTGGTTAAATATGGTATCGATAGCAATAGTCGTTTTTCCAGTTTGTCGGTCCCCGATTAGAGAACATTGGCCAGCTCCATCTACCAATGGGTAATTGAATCTAGCAGTGTAAACCTGAGATTTGCATGGGCCACATGTCGCACATAAGCCGTAAGACCAAATCTCGATCAGATCTGAAAAGCAGAGACATGGAGCGAAAAATCCAAACTGGATACCTCCTTTCTCAAATAAACAAAGGACATCAGAAGATCGTACCAGAATGAATCCAAAGAAATCTTTAAAGGACAGAAAAGAACTTGAAGGAATGACAATGACCACGCTGATAATTCTTTTGTCAACAACAAACATTAAAGGGAACCCAAACTTCTATCCAAAACAGTAAGCGACAATACGATACCTAATCAACTAATACAGAAAATATTGCCTTAAGAGAAAAAGAAAAAGTAAACGACACAAACTCTGAAATTGTCATAGCCTACGATTGAAACAACCTAAAGCGATTCCATCTAACCTTAGCAAAACAGCAAAGAAGAAGACCTGGAGAATCGGTAAACCGCCTAGCAAAACACGAACTCTGAAACTGTCACATCCTACAAATAAACAACGTAAAGCGATTCCATCCAACTAACAAGAGATTCATAAGGCATTTCTTGTGGACGAACATAAAAAAAAATATAACATAGAAAAAAACAAATAACGTAGAATCTTATAAGAGCCTTAAGACAATTTACATAATAACAATAGTAGAGTAAAATCATGAAAATAAGATAGAGATGATTTCCATTAATATGTATATATAGGTGGTCTTGGAATATTTCATTAACAAAAGTATATCTTGACTAGAAGCCTAACATACTTTTACTTTTATGAAAAATTGACCATTAAGTAGACTCGGTCTCGATTCTCGAATGACTATGCTGAAAAGGAGATTCATGATCTGATTCAATGGCAATCTCAGTGATAACCTATTAAGCTCCGACGAGGTGAGTTTCAGAGTTGGACTCATTGAGTTTCATTAGAGAAGTTTCGACGAATCTACCAAGAACATAGATCGGTTGAACTCGGGGGTGGTGGCTCAATTAGTTATGAGTCCTAGACATATTAAGCAGCATTTGTTTTAAACATCTTTCAGGAGATCAAATCTTCCAACGGTCTTCAGTTTACTAGTAAATAGAGACCACCAATATTGTAACAAACTTAGTCACTTTGACTACAAGCTTCCGAATGCGAGTTTTCACATCGATCAAAGATTAAGGTAACACATAGATTCAACAGCTCAAAAGCCTAATAAAATGATTCAATGTAGACAAATCCAACTATTACAAAGGTCAAAAGAAGTTTAAAAAAAAACCCAAAAGACACAATGCTCATGAGTAGACATCATCATCGATCATCAACGGTACTGCAAAGAAACAAAACAAAGATGAAATTCATAAATCTTTCCTAAGAGAATGATCAACACATAGTAACTTGTATCATCATCATCATCAACATATTATTATTTACCTTAATGAATCCGATCTCCTTAGCGTTGCTTCTGAAGCACTGTCTACAACAGTTGAGACCATACTTACGGATTAGCCCGTGAGAGTTTCCACACACACGGCTACACACAAATCCAAAGCTTTATCATTAGATTCTATTTTGTTTCAGACAAAACATTATACATCACTTATGCAGTGATTCAGACAAATGTTTGGTCCTTTTAGAATATTAATGGGAATTTTTAAACTATGTTTTTCTAAGCTAATCAAGAAAACGATTTAACAACATCTTTATAAATTAGCTTAGAACAAGATTCTAAATGCTCTGCTTTACCAACCTAAAACTCCAAAGTATCTTAATGAAAAAATTTCAAGAATCAAAAATGTTTCAGACAAAACATTATACATCATTATGCAGTGATTCAGACAAATGTTTGGTCCTATTAGAATAATGGGAATTTTAAACTATGCTCTTCTAAGCTAATCTAGAATACGATCTTTATAAATTAGCTTAGAACAAGGTTAAACATGCTCTGCGTTACCAACCTAAATTCCACAGTATCTTAAAGAAAAAATTTCAAGAATCAAAAAAAGTTTCAGATAATTAATAAGAATCAGATACAGAGGAAACATTTCTTTATTACCAGGTGCGAGAGCCAGGACCATATTTCTTGGGATGCGAGTTCCACACGTTGGAGTGACCCATGACTGCTCTCTGCTCACAGGTGAAAGCTAATTTGTGTTGAAGAAGACGAACGTTGTGCGGCGAGAGCGAGGAGATTAATATTATGATTTATGACCAAAGATTTTGTAAACCCTAGTTTCGTTAAAAGTATGTATGGGCCTTATATGTATGGGCCTTAAATGTATGGGTCTTATATGTATGGGCCAAATCAAATGGCCTATCTAGACGTCTAGCCCATTCTCAAATCACTGATTTTATTCTCTCTTTTTCTTTTTTTCTTTGTAGATAAATTAATACTAGACATTTATTACTGTAATGGTTACACAATGAGTAAAGAACTCAACTTTATTTAAATGCTATTCCGAAAATCAAAACTCACAATATAAACATAAAATGATCAAAATCATTATCATAAACAAATAATAATATGAGATAATAATGTTATGGGGAATTCTCTTAAATACAATTAAAATAGGATTTTTCCAAAAATACCATTATGAAGTTTATTTTCCAGAAATAACACAAAATTAAAACTTAAAGTTTTAATATTAAAAAATAATTTCTAAATCGTAAACATTAAATCCTACTCTTAAAAACTATACCCTAAATGTAAATAGTCAATCCAAACATAAAAAATATATTCTACATCTTCAAAATTCAAATTTTTATGTTTATGGTATTTTTGGAAAAATAAAACTTTTGTGATATTTTTGGAAGAAAAACTTAAATCATACTTATTTTTGGAAGAAAAAACTTAAATCATGCTATTTTAAGGAATTTCTCTATTGTTATTACCTCGATGATATCAGAAAGATGAACGGCATACGGCTTTAGAAGTTGAAGGATTCGACTCGGTCATTTGGCAAAAGAACGTTCCAAGGAGGATTAGATATCTCCACTGATACAAAGTCGTGTTTTGTTCTAGGACAAAAAAGAAAAGAAAAGTAGCTACACATGACAAACGGCTGCAAGATCCAATAAGCTCTATCATCGGTTATAAAGAATTGAGTTCATTTTATATTTGATATGTTATTAGATTTTTGTTCTATCATTGATTTAATATGTGAGTTTGTTTAGGTGGGTTTTAAAAACTAAAGAGTTTTGATAGATATTTTGTTTGTAATTTTAAGTCTACTTTCCAGTCAACTATGTTACCAAAGTGTACTTATCTCTTTAGTAAAAGGTCATGGAACTCCACAATTAAGTGTGTTTATACTGGAGTAGTCAAGGGATGAGTGACTTTCTGGGAAGTGGTTGTCGGAACTGCGTGAGTGGGGTCAAACACAGAAAAAGATCATGTGGTGATTTCTAGGATCCGTAAACAATTCTTTTGAGTTTCCGAATGTAGCAAACCGGCCGTCAGATATGGATGGGTTCACGGGCCTAGTGAAACAACATGAGACCCATTAAGAAAGGTAGGCAGGCCCATAGACTAAAAGTGAACATGGGGCCCACTAGAGAGGTGACAATAATGGTGCGCAATGAAGATGTTGCTGTCAGTTAGTGGGGGAGAATTGTGAGATCCTAGTTTGCGAAGAGGCTTAAATGAATTGATTTGGCCATCACTAAAGTGCACTTACATTTTCGGTCAAATGTGCTTATGTTGAAGTAGAAATGGGCAACATACCGAAAAATAGTTGTCGGAACTGTGTAAATGAGGTCAAAACATATGCAAAACCGACTGTCTGATATGGGTGGCTCACGGACCTAGTGAAAAGATGTGAAGCCTATTAAGAAAGGTGAACTCATGGACTGAGAGTGAACATGGACTCACTGTAAAGGTGATGATCGAGGCGTTACACGTCTTCCCTATACATATTGTCTATTTTGTGCGGCGATATGACGAAGAACCAAAGTAACAAACCGGTGAATGAGTAAAAAAGCGGTGAAGAAGAAACGATGAAGAAAAAACGAATAACCGATCAATTTCTGCTAGCCGAACCAAAGCGAATTCCAAAATAATTCTGTAAATCGGTTCGAACTTCCTCTCATCATTGGAGCTAATAACCGAAATGTCAGTTTTTTTCGGTTATCACCGAGTGCCCAAGGTTACAAAAACAGTTATCTAGCTTGGGGATATCATATAGCACAATAAAACTCAACTATAACTAACCACCATAAACTGATCCTACATTGCCTTAAAATCTTGTTGGCGCAAGTTTGTACGGACGGACACTGGCGGGAGACTATATTTCATGTTTTCAAGTTTTGCCTCCATTACTTATGTTTCATTAACAATTACATGGTATTATTATCACATTAATTTATGAAAAAGGAAGAATATTAGATTTATAAAATTAAAAATAATATATATATAAAAAGCGTACTGCTCATTACAGTGCACGATAGCATGAAGTAGTACTATTAGCAAATTAGCATCGTTTACTTTCACTGGTGAATAAATTTACTTAATACCAAAAATATATATCATAAATAATAAAACCAACAAAAAAAAACCAAAATCCAATTTTTATTAATCGTTAATTTTCCCCTAAATTTTCGATTTCCGATCTCCGGCCAAATCTCGATTTTTCCGCCGGCAAATTCCAATTCGCGATGTGGGTTTGTATGTTTGAATCGATGAGTGTTGAAGAAACCAAGCTTTTCACTTTCATCTTGAAAAAACCCTAATTTTAGTTTGCTAGATCCACAAATCTTGTTTTTGAGTTTGATCTGTTCTTAGCTCTGGAAGAAGAGTTTGCAGCATTGTTACCATTTCTACGCAAAGACCCAGTAAGATCGCTTCTTGTATATCTCTCTCTCTCTCTTTTTTGGAAAAGATGAATTTGGTTTTTGTGGGTTTTGAGGAATTAGCGAATCTACAAGTAAAGGGCTTTTAATGTTTAATCTTTACGGGAAGGTTTTGGTGTTGAAGTTTATAGCTTACATTTGAGGATGCTACTTTGAAAAGGAGAGGTTTTTAAGCTACTTTGACTTCAAGATGATGCTTTTAGAGATACCCAAATCTACTTTGAGGGTTAGCCGTAGAGTTAGATGTTTCTAAAATGGAGGTTTGAAAAGTGGGTTTGAGCGCAAAGATGTAAACTTTTCAAGTGATTGGGATAGGTTCTTTGTTTTTAAGTTGTATTTGGAGCTCTTTGGTTAAGTAAGTATTGGGTTATGTTGTAGTGAGTTGATGAGATATTAATTTTAATCTGGTGTATGTTTGCAGATAATGATATATATGGTGCGTGTAAATGGGCAATTTTGTGCGATTTAGCTGCCAAGAACGGTCTTAGTTTCCTTTTTGGAGAATTGTTGGTGGTGAAATTGAGTTGATTTGACATGGAAGCATACAGAGAAGAGGCTGTTAAAGCGAAGCAGATCGCTGAGAGAAGATTTGCAGAAAAGGATTTTGCAGGGGCGAGGAGTTATGCGTTGAGGGCAAAGTCACTGTTTCCGGATTTGGAGGGTTTGTCTCAAATGCTCACGACGTACGAAGTTTATATAGCTTCTCAGAGTAGGCGCAGTGGGGAGATTGATTACTATGGAGTTCTCGGGCTTAAACCATCGGCTGGAAAAAGAGAAGTCAAGAAACAGTACAAGAAGATGGCTGTATTGCTCCATCCCGACAAGAACAAATGCCTTGGAGCTAACGGGGCATTTCAGATCATATCTGAAGCTTGGGGTTTCCTGTCAAATGAGTTTAAGAAAAGCACCTTTTATTACAAAAGAAAGAAAGTTCTCGATTCCATGGTGGTTCAGAAGAACAGTACAGAGTATGCCCCCGCACCTGCAGGATTTGATTGTTTTCCACCAGCTTCTGAAAGACTTGATACTTTCTGGACTGTATGCACATCTTGCAAAGTGCAGTATGAGTATCTGCGGAAGTATGTGAATAAGAGGCTGTCATGTAAGAACTGCCGAGGAGCATTTATTGCTGTGGAGACTGGGCCGGCTCCTGTTAGTGCATCGATTCAATATGCACCTCCATCTCATACAACAAGTAATGGCTATGGAGGTCATGGCTATGATGCTGTTTCACGCATGCCTACCAATTCTACTTATTTCTTAGGACAGTATCCTGCACATGGATATGAATACGTTACAAATGAGTCATATGACTGGAGCTCATATGTGGGAACATCTCCTGCGAATCTGGAGTCAAACTGCATGTCATCAGTATCCAATGGATACCCTTATAAGCCCACCAATGGAGTAGCCTGTAGGGGAAGAAAAAAAGTTAAAGAAGGCCCTAACAGGACGAACTCGATGAAAGGCATGGCCTCTGAGCTGATTTATCCTAGCCCAGCCAATTGGTCTGCTGATCCTTCAGTTGTCAAGGCCAGTAGACCTGAGAAGAAGAGGAATATTGGTTTGGTGTCATTTGGTAATGGATCTGTTGAGAACATTACAAAATCGAATCCAGAATCAAAAGCAACAAATTTGGATGCAAACATGGACCATGAGTTTAAACATCCTGGACAAAGTTATGGTTCAATGCGACGGTGGTCTTCTGCAACAGGATTGGATACACGGAAGCTATTGATTAACAAAGCTAAAACAGATATTAAGCAAAGACTAGAGATTATGAGACTGGCTTCAGAGGCAGCGGCGGCTACTGAGGATGTGGCTCCCCTTGATCAAATAAGTGCATCCTCCAAGGTAGGGGATGATGTATCCAGAATAGGGAAAACTGTTTCCTCTGGTCATCAATCTGTTAGGAAAATAAACGGGCCAATAACAGTTCCAGATTCCGACTTCCATGACTTTGATAAAAACAGATCAGAGGAGTGCTTCGAGGCTAGGCAAATATGGGCAATTTATGATGAAGACGATGGTATGCCACGCTTGTATTGCATGGTCCGGGAAGTACTCTCTGTGCAGCCTTTTAAGATTGACATAGCCTACTTGAGCTCCAAAACTGACATTGAGTTTGGTACAATGAAATGGGTGCAGTACGGGTTTACAAAGTCATGTGGACATTTCAGGATACGAAACACTGACATAGTTGACCATGTTAACATATTTTCCCATCTCTTGAAAGGCAAGAAAACAGGAAGAGGCGGTTGTGTTAGGATATTCCCCAAAACCGGAGATATTTGGGCTGTGTACAAGAACTGGTCACCAAACTGGAACAACTCAACACCAGACGAAGTGAGGCACCAGTACGAAATGGTTGAGATCCTTGATGAATATTCTGAACAGTTTGGGGTTTGCATTGCCCCGCTTGTGAAAGTAGAGGGTTACAAAACCGTGTATTGCAGGAGAGATAAAGAGGAGAGCAAAACTTGGATACCGAGGAGAGAGATGCTGCGGTTTTCGCATCAAGTGCCATCATGGTTTCTTAAAGAAGAAACTAGTGGTGTGCCCGGAAACTGTTGGGACTTGGACCCAGCTGCGATACCAGAGGAGTTGCTTCACACCAGAGCAGGAACTGATTGATTATACCATTCACTGTGGCTGCAAGAGACAAAGAGTAAGAGCTTTATAAATATCAAATGTAACGGTTTTTGACTCAGTGTAGAAAACCCAACTCTCTATATCGAAAAGATTTGTGGATTATTATGTCAGGAACTATATACAGGCAAGCCTCTGTTTGTTCATTAGAGCTGTTGTATTAGCAAATGTTGAAGAATCAAAACATAGTCATCTGACTTCTTGTTTGTTTTTTACTAAACTATATTTCCTGCTTTAAGTATTAACCTTTGTATAAATTGTAGCCAATGTCATTCTGTTTTCTTACTTGTCACTCTTTGGTTTCATCAGTTCGATTTCAATTTGTTTGAGACCAAGCAGTATAAACTTTGTCTTATGTTGAACCTGGTAAGAGATTAAGCTCTTGAGGGAGAAAAAGACAAAGATTGAAACGTTGTCGGGAAAATGTCTATATCATGAACTTTCAAATTGTGGTCATTTTAACCATTAACTTCTTGGGTGGCCATTAAAAACATAGACTTTGTGTTGATTTTGTTATAAATGATAAAACTTTTGTTGACCGAGCCAAAATGAACACGTAGTCAAATCCTCTAAGAGACCAGGTAACCGACGTTAATTGATCTATAGTAGTCAAAACGACGTCGTTTTTGCTTTAAACGAAAGCAATCAATTGAAAAAGGAAAAAAAATCAGAAATCGATTTTCCCCAAATTGATCACTCAAATCCCTAATTTTCTAACTTCTTCTTCTCTCTTCCCCATCGATGCTTTGAATCTCTTCACTAATTTCGTAATCAACTTCATACAACCCAATCATCGTGAATCAGAGATTGTTGCGATTGGAAATGGAGCTGAGACAATAATAGTGGTCTAGTAATAACTATATACTAGGTACAGAACCGCGTTACAACGCGGAGAAAAAGTCTCGGGTTTAGTGGTGTTGCTAAATAGATGTTTAAGTAGTTTTTGAAAGAGGGTACGTGTTAAAAATAGACAGGGTTCGAGGAAAATTAACAAATATATTGTATTATATAGAGTGTATACGTGTGTCTACAAAAAAGCAGTTTATACGTGTATAAAGTAACAAATGCATTGTTATATCTTGTTATATTTACATCACTATTTGTTGCTAAGGTAACAGTGCTACAGATACACTACATCGCAGGGAATTATTTATGTATACAGACGATTTATAACACATTCATTTTTATTTCATTGCAGTATAGTTGATTACGTTGAATCAAATATATATATAATTTAAGTAATGAGTTTGGATGAAATAGTAGAAGGAATAAATTAATATAATGCATTTTGATACAATTTAGTTTTCGAAGTATAATTTAATTTGCCTATTTTTTGTAGTAGAAGTAGGAATATACGTAAAAATTATAAAAAATTTGCATACATAAAAATTATATACTTAGAATACTTTTTTTGACGGACCAACCAGAAACAGTTGCACTCGTAAAAATATTATTCATAACACACTTCACTATATAATCGTGAGTTTAACAAAATACCCATAACTTAGATAGTTTGATACATAATATAGTTTATTGGTAAAATTTATTTATTGATAAATGGATTTAATCAATATTTGAATAGTATATTTTGTGAATAAGACATTGTATAAACCATCGAAAAATTGATTTAGTCATCTGATTTAGGACCCGTAATTCACTAAAAGTGAATAATTTTTCTATATAAATTTAAAATTATATTTATGTAAGATCTGGTGTTACAAAATATTTGCTTGTAAAACTTAAGTGGTCTGTATCATGTCCTCACCCGTTGCAAGATTATCAGTTGATTTAATATATGTTCTGACCAATGCAAAATTATCAAATATTTTATATATTTATAATATTGAAACCATTTAAAAGATTTAATATTGATAATAGATTAAACTTTTAAAAGTCTTAATATTTATAGTATTTGAAACTTTTTAAAAATATAAAAAAAATTAAAAACTTTTGAAACTTTAATAAATCTTAATTTTTTTAAATATTTTAAACATTTAATATTTTAACTATTATAATATTTTGAAGATTTTTAAAAGTTTTCATTTGCTCAAACTTAAAACCGGATTATATTAAATAAGACTTTTAAATTTAAATGCATGTTAAATCAAGCTTACATTCATATTTTCACGCTCATTATATCAAATATTTTCTTAAAACACTTATTATTCTTCTTTCATCTTTATGTGATCTTATTTTTAATCTATAGTATTACAATATATAATATATTTGTTTTTGTCAATTGAGTAACATATGTCCGTTTTGAAATATTTAAATTGCAACATATGTAAATTTTTTTTTGAAATTTTATCATAAATTTGTATTATATATTGTAATATCCCTATATTAGTAAAAGATAAGTACGAAACAGTATTTCGGGTCGGGTTGATTAAGAAAATAATCCAGAAATTCAAATTGGATCTTAGATAAAACGGATAGTTAAATGGATTCGGGTTAGATCCATAGACAGCTAAATTTTATGCTTAATCGTTTATAATATTGTATCATTAATGCTATAATTGTCTCTTTAATCGTTTCTTTATTTGGCTTTCTTAAAAAAGGTACTGCTAAATAAATAATTTACTCTACTGAAATATTCCTAATTGTTATTAGATGATTATATTACAGGATTGTATGTTGTTGATACAGTTAAACTAATTAGATATCAATCTTCAAACACTTTTTAAGAATGTAACTAAATATATTTTTAAAGCGTGAAATCAGCAAAATAGCCATATGTTTATGTAACAAATCATGTGATCACAGATACGCATAATCTAACGCAGACCTATTGAAAGAATTATTCAAGTATACAATATATTGCCCTCTTAATCAATTTTACATATAAACTATTAAATTTTAATAACAAAATTTAGTTAGTAAAGACATGGTACATTTATTATAAATTTTTATTATAATTGTATTTATTTGTTATATTCAAGTTTAACACCGTAGATTGAAATTTGTATAAATACCAATATTTCTCTTTGCGAAAACAGACGACTTACATTCTACTGATTATAATATATCATCTTTCATTTCACAGTTTGTTTTCGTAATTAATTAAAAATAATATCACATAGAGATGAAAGGAAAATAATAATTCTTAGGAAAATATTAGGAAATCCGAAATTAGATATGGAAACAATATAATTATAGTTACCTAAATATGTGCAATGAAATTTAATATAAAAATAAACATTTATGTGAATTAAAATGGACCTATCAAAGATCCAATTTAAGAATCCGGGTTAAAATTTTAAATGGACCCGACCCGAATCACAAATGTATTTCTCTTTTAATATATAGGGGTATTCTATCATTCACAGAAGAAATCTTCAACCCCCACGTGGCACTATAAGATCATCCACATTGGTCATCTAAAGACTAAAGTGAGTGTCTTTAAATATATATATATTTTTTGGTCAAAGACTTGTTTTCATTCTCAAAGCTTAAAAGGTAGCTAAAGGAGACATTCTCAAAAGTTAGAATAAGATAAATACGGTAAAACGACAAAGAGTCCATGAGAGCTTTGAAACAAAGGCGGTGAAGCATTATGTCACATGTGAGGTCACGGTTTGTCGAATGGTCGTCAGTGAGCGAAGCAAAGGACGACAAAGAGGGCACTGTCATCAGACAAAGTGACGTTGAAGAGGAAGGCCAGGTTGGGTTTCTCGCCGGCATGAGAAGGTAAAGGAGCAGATCTGATAGCATGTGTACTGACGATGGAAGACTAAACCCCTGCAGCCCGTTCTTCATCTTTATCATCTATGGTTCGTCTAGATTGTGTACCTGAAAATCTCATCCCCGATCTGCCGCAGCTTTTGGTGGTGAAGAGAGGTACCAAAAGTCAAACCCTAGTGCTGACTTCCACTACTGTTGGGCTTAGTCCAGAAGTTCTCTTCCCTCTTTTCAGCCCATTAACCAAACTACCACAGGCCATGAAGACTTTAGCTGACTTCAGCCCATCTCTTCTAAGGCCCAGGTCTGCTCTTATTTATAATTTGGCAAGTTCTTTAATAAAGTTAGTCTCATCTACGGAGAATAGAGCTTATTCCTCTAGGATAAGTATGATGGAGTTAGCTTGGACTTATCTTTCTCTCTCACGATACCTGGCGGATAGTTTAAACCTTTTTGGTTCCGATACAAGTCTGATCTTGAAGCATTGTAGAGCTCTTCAAGTTCTATCGACCCTTCCCGTATTAGTTCCTTATGTCTCTATTTTGACTGGCCGAAGACACCACGATAGCAGAGCAAAAGACTTTTTAGGCTGGTTAGATAGTTATTCTTGTCAAGGTCAGATAGAAAACTGTTATCGAAACCCTCCCAGTCCCTTTTACCACCAATCGTCTAAAGGTTTGAAGCTTGGTTCTTGTTTAATCTTTCTTTGCCTAACTGGCTACAAGCTTTGTGTGGAATTCCTTAATCTCCATGGTCAAGTACTTCATGTGAGAGAGGACCCAGCTACTCTGTTACAGTTTTGCAAATATCACTCCCGAACCCTTGTTGTAGCTTCATCCAGTGTCTTGAGAATGGATCCTAAACGACTAAAGGTCTCGGACCTTCTGCTCCTTTGCCGTCTTTAAATATCTATATTAGTATTTTTGCAAGTTTTTTGTGCAACATTTAACGGCCACATTTATTACATTTTTTTGTAAAATTCTTTTTTTCTTAAAAAATACTATGTTGGAGGTAAGTTACAAACACGTAAAATGTTGATACAAAAGCAACTCCTTTACCACTAGACTATGTTAGTCTATTAGTATTATCATGTAAACCAATCAAATATATATATTTGATAACGTGTGACTGAAATTTTACCCTACTTAGCAATTTCATTACACATGTTAATGCATGTTAAGTCATGTGTTTAACTAGACCAAATTCTAAAATAAAAATAATTATTTACACTAATTCACTACTTCAAGTAATAATTTCCAACAAAACAAATTGGGTATTAAACGTCCAAATAAAAGTAACATGGGATATTTTTAAGGATTGTTTTCTTAAGCTGTATAGACTACTTAAAATATTAAATATAAAGTTTTAGATATTATAAATATTTAAATTCTATTCAAAGTTTAAGTGTTAATTTTAACTCTATAAAAAGTTTAAAATAAAGTATTATTGACCTTGCCACAATTTTAAACATGAGTTTAATTTCTCGGTGATAGGTTGTTATGCCAAATAGATATGGAAGCAATTATTACAAATTTTGTTAGTTTAAAAGTAACATTTATACATGGGTTGTATAACAAGACGAGTTTGAATCGATATTACTTTAATTTTAATCTCTATAGAAAATTTAAAAATAAATTATTGACAGTGCAATAAGTTTGAACATAAGTTTAATTTCCCGGTCATAAGTTGTTATGTGAAATCCATATTGAAACAATTATTACAAATTTTGAATATTTTAAAAATTACATTTATACACGGGTTGTATGATAGGACGGATTTGAATCGATATTATTAAAATATTAAAATATCATTAATTTTATACTTCATAATGGGTTAAAACTTGGGGAAATTTCAAAAATACCCCTTTTCCAATACCATTTTTTAAAAATACCTCTCTTTCTAATTTTATCAAAAAGTCACTATAAAATTTGAAATTTATCAAAAAAATATGTATAAACTTATATTTATAGACACAAATTATCTTTACATGTGTGTAAATTTATGTATATATATATATATATATATATATATTTCATAAGTACCATATAAATACCTTTTAAAAATTATATAAAAATCTTATAATAACTTTGTAAACTTTTTAAAAACCTTATAAAAATCATATAAATACCGTTTAGAACCTTTTAAAACCATCAAAATATTTGGATTTAGTCTCCCAGTAGTAATAATGATCTTGATGTACCTTATCAACCATATAAAAGTTTATAATTTTTCATATTTGAAAAGGGGTATTTTTGAAAATGGATAGAAAAGAGGGGTATTTTTAAAAAAGGATACACTAAAAGGGGTATTTCTCAAAAATTCTCTTAAAACTTCATTATACTATTTTTTAACAACACCAATAGAAGACACGTCATATCAAGCTGATTTAATTAAGTTTGATATAATGTAATCATAAAAAATTCTATCATAATAGAAAATTTAAAATTTAAAATTTTAGAATGAAAAACTTGTCCTGAGGTGTACCACATATTGAAATCTAGTTAAAATAATAGAAAAATTAGTGTGCCTTCCCAAAGATATTTAACACCCTTAAACATATGAATATCTTTAAGTTTAATAATAATTTAAATTTTAGACACTTATAAAAGGATGACTGATAAACGTCATGTCATGTCTGCTTCCTCCCAAAGCATGGAAGCTTAATTCAATAGTCGCCAAACCCAAAACAAGTGAATGTTTTAGCTTACGGTTGATTCTAGGTTTACTGAATTCATTAACAATATATCTACCTTTGTACGTTGTACCCATTAAAAATAAAATAATATTAATAAATATTTATTCAGAAAAATAACCAATAGAAAAAAGACTAGAGAATACAAATAGTCAAAACTAGGGGTGTCAAGTTGGTTAAACCAAACCAAACCAACCGATATTCCTATGCGGTTAAGAATTTAAATATGCGGTTAACCGAGCGTTTAACTGGCGGTTTGTTACGGTTACGGTTAATAAAGGTTACGGTTAGTATTTTTTTTTATAACTGTAACTAATTTACTTGTACGGTTCACGGTTACAATTTTTAACTGTTGTATACGATGGTGCTTTTAAGTAAACATTTAATACTCTTCCACATAATTGAATCCGGTCTAATAAATATCATCTCACCATTGTTATCTACAATTCATAAGAGAAAAATATTAGTAATATAAACTAATCTAAGTAAACAAAATTGGTAAACGTTAGTATTTCTTACCTTCACCATCAATCTTGTAACCATGTATCTAGGGGTTCAAAATGGGTCCAAATGTATTGATCAACTCAATCCAATGCAACCCAAAAACTTATTGAGTTTAAAATTTGAGTCTTAATGAGTTATTGGTTTATTGGATTGGGTTTTAATGAGTTTGGTTAAAATAGATTGATGAGTTGACAAAAACCAAACCAAGACAGTTTAATTGATTTCAATATCAAATTAAACGGGTTTTTTCAATTTTTCTTCTTCTTCGATTCGATCGAATCAAGCATTCTCATACTTCTTCTTCTTCGATAGATATAGTCAATCACCCAAGGTTTCTCATACTTCTTATTCTTCTACTTCGATCGTATCGTTGTGTATCGATAAAGGATCATTGATCATGGATAAGTTTCACAATTAAGGAAGTTTCGAACAAGCTTTTTAGGGATTTGTGTATGAATCTATCGAGAAGACAAAATTAAGACATAGGTATGTATATGGTTCCTAGATTGGTTCATGTTGTGGGTTTGCCATAATTTTTTTTCTTCATGTTTGGTTTGTTTGATTCTGTGTCGTTTTAGGTTCTCAAATCTTGACCGAAACAGTGTTAGGTTAGGAATTGTAATTTTCAACATTAGCTTAGCTTAGAAATTTTATTTAGTTCTTCCAGTACCTAGAACAAGATATAACATGTATTTATAGAAGTTTCACGCCTCAAGCATTAAAAGTTGCCATGATCTTTAGAATTTTCATACTTAGTTTTGCTTATTCATCTGTAGGAACGCTTAGCTTTTATATATTCTACTTACACAATCACAAAACAAGTATTATAAAAATCATAATCCAACAATCTAAGTATCTAATTATTATTCTATTATTCCTTCGATGTTTGATCCTATAAAGAAAATTGTATGCCTTTTATGACTTACACAAACAATGGTTAATGACTAATAATATACAAAGATTAGTGAAAGCAAAAGTTTCAAAATTTTAATTAAATAAAGTTCAGAATTACTATGTACCCTTCGTTTATTTATTTAACCCTTCAATCTTAATCTTCAATTGTCGATTTTGAATTTTTCTTAATGCAAGCAGTTTAGGGTTTTATTTATTTTAAACCAAAATTTTCATTAGAAATTCTTTAATTATTGAAAAATTTGAAGTCCACAACATATGGTAAAAGAAATTAAGAAAAGCCCAATAAAAATGAATATGTAAAAGGCTTAGATGTTTTTTTTATATAAAAAATGTAAAATATGCCCCATATACTTTGTTGACTGAATCCACCGCTTCACCTGATTGTGTAGTGGACCAGGCCTGTGTCCACCCAAGTTAAGCAAAAAAACCTAATAGAAGAAAATATTTGACCTAAACACTTAAACGACACACACAAACACATAGTCTCATGTCCTTTCTTCAACACATAGTCTTATCTTATATGAGAAACACCACAACACAAAGCCTCTTAAATCTTGTGCTGTAGTCGATCTCTCTCTCTATCTTCCCACCAATCCTGGCACAATAATCGATGATGATGCAAGCACTCCTCTAAATCTTAGACTGGGTGTTGTTTACTCAAATTCACACACTCCATCATCTGAATCTCTTCTTTCTCCGCCGTCTCTAATTCCTCAGATCCGAAACATTTTGGATTCTTCCTCCTCTTCAAAGAATTTCTTCCTTCTCTCGATTAATTTGATTTTGTGACTGGGTTTTTAAGTATTGAGTTGAATTTTGTTTCTGGGTTAGCTGATTTTGTAGGTTTATTATAAGATCTGTGCAAGAATGGTTTCTCAGCTGGGTTGTGAGATTAACCAAACGAGAGGAAGAACAAAACCCATAAAGTGTGTTTGCTTTTATTCCTCACTAATAATTCATTATTCTTTATCAAGCTCAAAATTCTTAACTTGCCTTTTGATTGTCTTATTTTATGGCTTTTTTTGTTCTTTGGTGTAGAAGAATCTCAAAGTTTGCTAGGTGGAGGCAGATGAAGATTATGCTCGGAGATTTGAATCTTAATGAGGTGATTTTCTTACCAGATATTATAAAATAGTCAAGATCTTCAGTTTTTTCATACTAGTCAAAATTCACCCACCAAGTGTTTACTTTGATTCTTCAGTGACAATTTCGTTGTTAATAACGAGGCTGAGAACTATGATTGCTTAAAAGGTAAAATCTTTATATCTATTGAATTTGAGGTATGATTTTGTTTTCATTTCAGTGTTATATTAGATTTTTGAACAGTGAAATTTTAAGTATCGATACAAGTAGTTTGATAAAAAAAACCTAGCTTATATATATGAAAAGGTTTATTTTTTGTCCTTTACGTTTTTGTTTACTTTAGAATGTGTTTAAGTTTAGTTTTGGATTTTGTTGGTATTATGATGTTGTCGTTTCTTATATCCCATTTCTTACAAAGTTGAGATTAGATTAAGCACGCTCATACCAAGAATTTGATTTTTCTTAGCTTGCTTTGTATTTTTTTTTCGACTTTAAGATAGTTTGTTCTTGTTTTATTGAATTTTTATGTTAAAACTTTATATCAATAAAGATTTGGTGTTATGTTTATTATGAATAGATCATTGAAATTAAAAATTGGAAAATTGGAAAATTGAAAATTTTAAAAATTGAAAAATTGAAAAAATTGAAAAATTGAAAAAATTTAAAATTAGAAATTGAAATTTAATTATTGATTCAATAATTTAACGCTATCATAATAAATATAATAGCATATTTCTAACCACTATAATATATCCTACTAAAATTGCATCACAAAAAACTGTTATCTAAGTGGCAGACCTATGGTAGCGTGCGATGAGCCAAAATTCTTGTAGTGTAGCTTTAATGGTTCATTGTTCTTGTTTTCATGACTTTATTATTAATCTTTGTTGCATATTGCTACTGCCATTTTTAGATGATCTGTTTTTATGAAGTAGAAAACACTTTTATGAAGATCTTTGTTCTCTTGTTTCCTTTATTGGAGATTTAGTAGTTTAATGATGATTCAGTAATAGTTGATAACATTTTGAAGAAGATTTGAGATCAGTAGAATTAATAACTTGATATAGATCTCCTTCTTTACATCTACTTCCTTGTTCTCCACATCTCCCTCATCATCTACATCATAATTATCCACCACGTTGCTTGATTTCGATACCAAGACACATCTACCAACACATGTTGAGCTATGATCCCGTCGATGGTGTTTACAAATTCTTGTGTATGAACTCAAAGTTTCCTTTCGTAATGCCGCGAAAAGAACCTAAGAATTTTTTTAAGGTTTTGACATTGGGAGATGAACATTCCAGCTGGAAGATGATTCAAGATAGTCCTACTCATATGCCTTACATCGATACTCACATATGTGTCAATGGTGTTCTATATTATGATGCTTATTAATGAAATTCTTGAAGGGATAAAGAGACTGCATCTCTAATTGGAGATCTTCCTCTAAAATTCGACGAAGTGAAGCCATTGTAGTTGTCCTGAAAAATAAAGCAAGCTTTATTGAACAGAAAAGTTCATCTTCATAAGTCATGAAAGAGGAAACTTTTAACTGAAATTCCTTAAATGCAATCATTAACCCACTCTACATTAGCCTTAATATACGAAGATCTTTCTATAAGGGCTCTTCATATATCACTCTGCCGGACTTCTTAATTTCCCTTGCCTTTCATAACTTTAGCTACTTTCTTGGATTTATTCTCTTATGTCAGAAGAACCTCGCATGGGAACATTCCATTTCCTCATAACAACCATTATCGTCCTTAACCTCGTTCTTTTCCCCCTGCTCTGCAGATAGTTTCCTCTTGGTTTTCTGAGGATTTTCAGAAGCATCATCATGACCAGTTTCATCTAAGCACTGCCATCAACAAAGACACATTAGTATTCAAAGGTGACACTGATAGGAGAGGTCAAATGATTATTATAAAGAGAAAGATGTATGAACCAAATTCACTTTAACAAAGGTCTTATAATCTTCCAAAGCATATTTCTCCAATTCCATACATTCCTCTAGCATTCTTCGAACACTCAAGACTGTGAAGGAGCTACCTTTTCAGAAGTTATTCCTCTAACATTTCTTCTATTCATCAAAAGTTATTCTCATCTAGATGTTTTGCATTATTGGAGAGATAACTCACACCTTTTCGGCGCGTTAACTACATGGAAATGGATATCCATTGCCATGTAGTTAACGCGTCGAAACAATTTTGGTTCTCTCTCCGATAATGCAAAACATTCAGATGAGGATGACTTTTCAGGAATGGAGAAATATGCTTTGGAATATCATAAGATCTTTGTTAAAATGAATTTGGTTCAAGCATTTTTCTTTTACAATAACCATTTGACCTCTCATGTCAGTGTCACCTTTGAATACTAATGTGTCATTGTTGATGGAAGCGCTTAGAAAAAGCTGATGATGATGATGTTTCAGAAAATCCTCAAGAAACTGAGAGAAAACTGTATGAAGAGCAGGGAGAAAAGAAAGAGGTTAGGGACAATAGTGGTTGTTATTAGGGAATAGAATGTTCCGGTGCGATGGTTCTTCGGACAAAAGAGAACAATTCCAAGAGAGTAGCTAAAGATAGGAAGGGCAATGGAGATAAAGAAATCACGCAGAGTGATATTAGGAGAGCCCTTAGAGAAAGATCTTCTTATATTAAGGCTAATGCAAAGTGAGTTACTGATTGCAATTAAGGAATTTCGGTTATAAGTTTCCTCTTTCATAGCTTATGAAGATGAACTTTTTTGTTTAGTAATGGCTTGCTTTATTTTTCAGGACAACAACGATGGCTTCACTTCGTCGAATTTTAGAGGAAGATCTCCAATTAGAGATGCAGTCTCTTAATCCCTTCAAAAATTTCATTAACAAAGTATTTGATGAAGTGAGTACTTTAATTTGATAGTGTAACCTTTGGTTATATTGGGAGACATGTCTTTATATTGTTTGATTGGTTCATTAGGTATTAGAAATTTTTGATGACCCTAAACGTTGGGCTGAGTCTGCTGGGACGAATACATAACTATATGAAGAGAACACAATCTAAGGAGGAAGCAAAGAAGATAATTATGAATTAGATGCTGAGGGGGATGCTGAGGGCAAGGAAGTAGCTTTAAAGAAGAGAAGAAGCCGAGAAAGAAAATTATAAAAACAAGAGATTATTGGTGAAAAAACGTGAAAATGGCAAACATGTATCTGGTAGAAAGAGGGCAAAAGACACCTCACGTAAGTTGTTTGCATCACTGCATTCTTTGAATATGTTTATGTAAGTCTAACCATCAACAACCTGCGACGACGATCAAGATCCCAAAGGATCTACCATTAACTACCATGATGATTTGACCGATCCTAACTTTTCTCCTGACAACTTCCGACATTGATACATAGTCGAACAATTGGACGAGCCACGAAAGCCTTTGCTTCAAACCGGCAACTATTACTGCAAAATTCTTCTACCGAGTCTCCGGATCTGTAACCGCATCAAAAGGAGAAGAACCTGCCTCTGTGCTTCAAAGTGTACTAAAGGAATGGCGTTCAAAAGCCACTAAGAAAGAGATCTAGATCTGAGCTTGGACTCGAAGAGAGAGAAAAGGGAGAGAGAATGGAACGATTATCCTCTGGGAAGAGAAAATGTAGCTAAGCGTTCCCACAAATAAATAAGAAAAACTAAGCGTGAAACTTCAAAAGAGCATGGAAACATTTAATGCTTGAGGCATGAAAGTTTTACAAATCTATGTTATATATTGTTCTAGGTATTGGAAGAACTAAATTTAAATTCAAAGCTAAGCTAATTGTTGACGATTACAATTTCTAATCTAATACTGTTTTGGTTGAGATTTGAGAACCGAAAAGGACACAAAATCAGACAAACCAAACATGAACAAATGTTTTGAGAAACCTACAACATAAATCGATTTAGGAACCAAATACATATCTCTCTATCAAGTTTATTGTAACGCCCATGATCAACTTTGGGGAGTGTTGACACCAAGATGGGAGTCGATCGACACCAACAATTTATGGTTAGACGACTTAGTTTTAAATCATCGATTACGCTCAATTTTGTGTTAGGGAGCAACCCCACGTTGACTTAAAAGGCAGCCGTTTTTCTTGATTTTAGAGTTTTTCGCTTCCTGAAAGTTGAGTGAGAGTTGAGAGAAAAGAACGTTATTTTTCAAAGTTTTATGTGGCATGTGGGTGTTAGGATGGTTCTGATCTTCCTCTTTTCTTCTTGTTTTTTTTTATTATTCATTCTAATCAAGAGGTGAGTGTATGATTAAGGCTTATCTAAGCGGTTTGATTATTGTTTTGGGTGATTTCATGATTGTTTGGTTGATTCCTTTGCTTGTGTTAGTGTTTCTATGTCTTGGTGCCTTTGTACAACCTACTGGTGCAATATTAGGGAATCATTGTCGATTGACACCCATGAGCTGTGTTGCGAGGCTGGTCGCGAGTGACGATTGAAACCAGTGATGGGTGTTGATCGACACCACTCGTCATTTCAGATTTCAGGTGCGAGTATCGACTAACACGAGAGAGGGTGTCGATCGACACCAGTCCTCAGCAGACGACTAAGTTTGTTGTTGTTTGTTGTTTGTTGTTTGTTTACTTGTTTTACATGATTGTGATTGATATTACTTGTGTGTATAGCCCAGTTGTTAGGTTGATTGTCTCACCAAATATTTCTGGCATACTTATGCATCTCTTGTTTATGATGTAGCTAAAATCAAAGTGTGACCGTGGATTGAAGGCGAGAAGAGAAGAATGATCTTGGCACGCGCTAGTTGCTATGGTTTATTTATGATAGTGTGAGGATGCTAGACTTTGGAACTTAGAAGCATGTTAGGATTGTTAGGATAATTGTTGGTTTTATGTTATTGAATTTATTAAAATAATTGTGGTTGTTTTTCTACAGGATTTTTTTTTTTGTCAACAAACCCCATACACTAGTCTATCGAGATTGAATCTTTTCAAGAGAGAGCCTAAACAGGGGCCGATTGACCTACATGAGAAAAACAGAAACCTCGAACCCTTGCACATTTTGCAAGTTTATCGTCTCGGACGTTGAAGGCTCTAGAAATATGCCTAATACTAAACACAATAAAATATTTCCGAAGAAGAGTAAAAACTTGAATCTCTGTAGGCAAATGACGGCCAATCATATCCGTGGGCTAGCATATTGGCCAAATCCTGGCAATCGGTCGCAATAGTAATCCTGCTGATCGCGTGCTTTACTAAGCCCTTCAAAGTCTAAATCAAAGTGTTTAGTTCTGTATGGAGAGGAGAGAGGCTCCTTGGTGAGCACTTCAACCCAAGTAGAAGGGTTCGTCCCTCTATCGAGAGCACCCACCCAAGCCCACTTCTACTGTCCATCTCCACCCATCAGCCATCAATAAAGAAAACAAGCTCATCCCTCGGTAGGGATACTATTTTTTCACATGCCTCACCCTCATTTGGTGGATCGTCCTTGGTATTGGCTTTCTTCGATAGCGCTTCTTCAAGAATTGCCTTATCCACTATATCTTGTGGGGATTCAACCATCAAAGAGTTTCTTATTTCGTGCTTTCTAGATGAACCACAAAAGCCATGGAAAGATTTACAGGCTTTCATCTGAAACACCTATCGCCTTCCCGCTCCAAAACAGATAATTCATACTACTATACAGGGAAGTTAGTGGAAATATTTGGGGTGCCGAGGGGATAAACGAGAAAGCCCATACTTGACGAGCATGAGGGCATTCAAAAAATAGGTGATTAATAGTCTCTTCCTCCGCCTCACAACAAGGGCATTCTTTATCTCTACCAATATGGCGATAATGTAATCTCTGGCATGTTGCTAAGCAACCGGCCACGCATTGCCACACCAGATGTTTTAACTTCCGAGTGGTTTTTAAGTTCCAAGCTTGTGCCTTGAATGCCGTAAAAATGGGTCCCTGAGAAGGGAGGTCGCTAGCTGGCCGAGAGATAGCTCTCGCGGCTTGGTAACCCAATTTGACTGAATAGTTCCCATACTTGGTTAAGGTCCAACTATACCGTCGCGATAACATGTTGACACTAATCAAAGGATCCCGACTAGCGGAGAGGCCAATGGGAGGCCGCGCTGGAGTGTCCGGGATCCAAGGGTCCGTCCACACATAAGTGTCAAAGCCTGATCCAATGGTTTTCATAATTCCAAACTTTAGAACCTCGTTTCCAGCAAGCAGGCTTCTCCAACCATAGGATGGCCTATTTGACGTCGAGATTTCCAAGGGGCTACTATAGCGGAAGTAGCTCCCCTTGAAGACCCTACTAAGGAGAGAATCTGGAAAACAAAGTAGTCTCCATAATTGCTTTGCTAAGAGAGCAAGATTGAAATATTATAGAACTCAGAAGCCAAGGCCTCCATCTGAGAAGTGAGAGCAGATTTGGTCCCATGAAATCCAATGGATACCTCTACTATCGGCTCTATTACTCCACCAAAAATGCGCCATTACACTATTTAACTTAGTACATATAGCTTTTGGTAATAGGAAACACGACATTACATACGTCGGAAGTGCTTGGGCTTGGGATTTTGTCCTCACCACGCTTCGATAGAAATTTAGAAGACCAAGAGTTAACTCTACTATTCATTTTATCTCTAACGAAAGCAAAGACCTGTGCCTTGGATCCATGGATCTTTTCAGCGAGGCCCAAGTAAATTCCCATTCCTCCTTCCTGTGCAATACCCAATATTGTCTTAATTTCATGTTGAGTTGAGGCGGCTACCTTTGTTCCAAACATGATAGATGACATATCAAGGTTTATTTCTTGTCCTGAGGCACGACCATAAAGCCGGATCATATCAATCACTGCACAGCTTTGGAGAGCATCGACCTTATAGAAAAATAAACTATCATCTGCAAAAAGGAGGTGGGATACTCGTGGACTGGCACACGCCACCCGAAGATCTTGTATCGTACATTGTCTTTCCGCCTGCTTGAATTGCGCAATTAGAGATTTTGTACATAAAATAAATAAGTATGGAGAGATACCCCGCTTTGGTCTAATTCTTCCTCCAATTTAATTTCTCGGTCATAGGTTGTTATGCCAAATAGATATGGAAGCAATTATTACAAATTTTGGTAGTTTTAAAAGTAACATTTATAAATGGGTTGTATAACGAGACGAGTTTGAATCGATATTACTTTAATTTTAAACTCTATAGAAAATTTAAAATAAAATTATTGAAAGTGCTATAAGTTTGAACATAAGTTTAATTTCCCAGTCATAAGTTGTTATGTGAAATCCATATTGAAGCAATTATTACAAATTTTGAATATTGTAAAAATTACATTTATAAACGGTTTGTATGCAGGACGGGTTCGAATCGATATTATTAAAATATTAAAATATCATTAATTTTATACTTCATAATGGGTTAAAACTTCATTATACTATTTTTAACATCACCAATAAAAGTCATGTCGTATCAAGCTGATTTAATTAAGTTTGATATAATGTAATTTTAATAATTTTTAAACAAATTCTATCATAATAGAAAATTTAAAATTTTAAAATTAAATACTTGTCCTGCGGTGTACAACGGATTGAAATCTAGTTAAAATAATATAAAAATTAGTTTGTGCCTTTCCAATGATATTTAACACCTTTAAAATACAAATATCTTTCAGTTTAATAATAATTTATATTTTAGACACTTATAAAAGGATGACTGATAAACATCATGTCATGTCTACTTCCACCCAAAGTATTGAAGCTTAATTCAATAGTCACCAAACCCAAAACAAGTGAATGTTTTAGCTTACGGTTGATTCTAGGTTTACTGAATTCATTAACAAAATATCTTTTATTTTATTATTTTCAGGATTTCTACCTTTGTATGTATTGAGTATGACAAGATAGAATAGACCATTATGTTCTACTTTATATTGGTCTATTCTATATTAACTAAGTTAGGATAGTATAGACCATTAAGCTCGTCTCTACATTGGTCTATACTATACATACGGGTTATGTTAAGGCAAAATAGATTAACATTATTTATATTATTAGCTTGCCTTGTAAGCTTATCTCTTATCTCACATACATATATGTGTGGCTGTAAACCTAATGAAGTATGGAGAACAATACTCTCTCTCTCTTCTGTTCTTGGTTACTATTCATTTTCTCTCCCAATTTCTTTCTCATTCTTGTTCCTCAAATCTAACACAAACTAGATGCTTTCTCCTTCATATACTTGATTTACTCTCTATTATATTCATATATATTGTTGGATATATGTGTGGATTTCATCACAAGTTGATGGTCTCTTTATTTTAAGAACGAGTTCCCTTGTATGGTTAAAGAGAGATTCATTCACCAAGTGATTGTCTACTCTCTATTATGAGTTTAGTCTCATAGAAACTAACAGTATGTTGTACCCATTAAAAATAAAATATTATTATTAAATATTTATTCCGAAAAATAACCAGTACAAAAAGACTAGAAAATACAAATACTCAACAAAATTGGTAAACGTTAGTATTTCTTACCTTCACCATCAATCTTGTAACCATGTATCTAGGGGTTCAAAATGGGTCCAAATGTATTGATCAACTCAATCCAATTCAATCCGAAAACTTATTGAGTTTAAAATTTGAGTCTTAATGAGTTAATGGGTTTATTGGATTGGGTTTTATTGAGTTTGGTTAAAATAGATTGATGAGTTGACAAAAACCAAACCAAGACAGTTTAATTGATTACAATACCAAATTAAACTGATTTTTTCAAATTTTCTTCTTCATCGATTCGATCGAATCAAGCATTCTCATACTTCTTCTTCTTCGATTGATCGACTCAATCACCCAAGGTTTCTCATACTTCTTATTCTTCTACTTCGATCGTATCGTTGTGTATCGATTAAGGATCATTGATCATGGATAAGTTTCACAATTAAGGGAGTTTCGAATCAAGCTTTTCAGGGATTTGTGTATGAATCTATCGAGAAGAAAAAATTAATACATAGGTATGTATATGGTTCCTAGATTGGTTCATTTTGTGTGTTTGTCATAATTGTTTTTTTCATGTTTGGTTTGTTTGATTTTGTGTCGTTTTAGGTTCTCAAATCTTGACCGAAACAGTGTTAGCTTAGAAATTGTAATCTTCAACAATTAGCTTAGCTTATAAATTTTATTTAGTTATTCCAATACCTAGAACAAGATATAACATGTATTTATAGAAGTTTCACGCCTCAAGCATTAAACGTTTGCATGATCTTTTGAATTTTCATACTTAGTTTTGCTTTTTCATCTGTAGGAACGCTTAGCTTTTATATATTTTACTTACACAATCACAAAACATGTATAATAATAATCATAATTCAACAATCTAAGTATCTAATTATTATTCTATTATTCCTTCGATGTTTGATCCTATAAAGAAAATTGTATGCCTTTTATGACTTTACACCAACAATGGTTAATGACTAATAATATACTAGGATTAGTCAAAGCAAAAGTTTCAAAATTTTAATTAAATACAGTTCAGAATTACTATGTACCCTTTGTTTATTTACATAACCCTTCAATCTTAATCTTCAATTATCGATTTTGAATTTTTCTTAATGCAAGCAGTTTAGGGTTTTATTTATTTTAAACCAAAATTTTCATTAGAAATTCTTTAATTATTTTAAAAATTTAAAGCCCACAACATATGGTAAAAGAAATTAAGAAAAGCCCAATAAAAATGAATATATAAAAAGGCTTAGATATTTTTTTTATATAAAAAACTGTAAAATATGCTCCATATACTTTGTTTGCCTGAATCCACCGCTTCACCTGATTGTGTAGTGGGCCGGACATGTGTCCGCCCAAGTTAAACAAAAAATACTAATAGAAGAAAATATTTGACCTAAACACTTAAACGACACACACAAACACATAGTCTTATCTTCTATGAGAAACACCACAACACAAACCCTCTCAAATCCTGTGCCGTAGTCGATCTCTCTCTCTATCTTCCCACCAATCATGGCACAACAATCCATGATGATGCAAGCAATCCTCCAAATCATAGATTGGGCGTCGTTTACTCAAATTCACACACTCCATTGTATGAATCTCCTCTTTCTTCGCCGTCTCTAATTCCTCAGATCCGAAACATTTTGGATTCTTCCTCATCTTTAAAGAATTTCTTCCTTCTCTCGATTAATTTGATGTTGTGACTGGGTTTTAAAGTATTGAGGTTATTTTGTTTTTGGGTTAGCTAATTTTGTAGGTTTATTATAAGATCTGTGCAAGAATGGTTTCTCAGAATGGTTTCTCAGCTGGATTATGAGATTAACCAAACGAGAGGAAGAACAAAACCCATAAAGTGTTTGCTTTTATTCCTCACTAACAATTCATTATTCTTTATCAAGCTCAAAATTCCTAGTTTTGCCTTTTGATTGTCTTATTTTATGGCTTTTTTGTTCTTCGGTGTAGAAGAATCTCAAAGTTTGCAAGGTGGAGGCAGCTGAAGATTATGCTTGGAGATTTGAATCTTAATGAGGTGATTTTCTTACCAGATATTATAAAACAGTCAAGATCTTCAGATTTTTCATACTAGTCAAAATTCACCCACCAAGTGTTTACTTTGATTCTTCAGTGACAATTTCGTTGTTAATATGGAGGCTGAGAACTATGATTGCTTAAAACGTAAAATATTTATATCTATTGAATATGAGGTATGATTTTTTTTTCATGTGAGTGTTATATATGATTTTTGAACAGTGAAATTTTAAGTATCGATACAAGTAGTTTGATAAAAAAACCTAGCTTATATATATGAAAAGGTTTTTTTTTGTCCTTTACGTTTTTGTTTACTTTAGAATGTGTTTAAGTTTAGTTTTGGATTTTGTTGGTGTTATGATGTTGTCGTTTTTATGTCCCATTTCTTACAAAGTTGAGATTAGATTAAGCATGCTCATACTAAGAATTCGATTTTTCTTAGCTTGCTCTGTATTTTGTTTTCGTCTTTAAGATAGTTTGTTCTTATTTCATTGAATTTTTAAGTTAAAACTTTATATCAATAAAGATTTGATGTTATGTTTATTATGAATAAATCATTGAAATTATAAATTGAAAAATTGGAAAATTGAAAATTTTAAAAATCGAAAAATATAAAAATTGTAAAATTGAAAAAATTTAAAATTAGAAATTGAAATTTAATTATTGATTCAAAGCCATTAATAACAATAATTTAACGCTACCATAATAAATACAATAGCATATTTCTAACTACTATACTATATCCTACTAAAATGCATCATAAAAAAACTGTTTTCTAAGTGGCAGACCTATGGTAGCGTGCGATGATATATATATATCACTTTTCATTAAATGCTATGGAATTGTTAAATAGCGTTATTTGGCCACTATTAAAAGCCAAAATTCTTGTAGTGTAGCTTTAATGGTTCATTGTTCTTGTTTTCATGACTTTATTACTAATCTTTGTTGCATATTGCTACTGCCTATTTTAGATGATCTGTTTTTATGAAGTAGAAAACACTTTTATGAAGATATTTGTTCTCTTGTTTCCTTTATTGGAGATTTAGTAGTTTAATGATGATTTAGTAATAGTTGATAACATTTTGAAGAAGATTTGAGATCAGTAGAATTAAACACTTGATATAGCTCTCCTTCTTTACATCTACTTCCCTGCTCTCCACATCTCCCTCATCATCATCATAATTATCCATCCCGTTGCCTGATTTCGATGAACCAAGACACATCTACCAACACATGCTGGGCTATGATCCCGTCGATGGTGTTTACAAAGTCTTCTGTATGAACTCAAAGTTTCCTTTCATATTGCCACGAAAAGAACCTAAGATTTTTTTTGAGGTCTTGACATTGGGAGATGATCATTCCAGCTGGAAGATGATTCAAGATAGTCCTACTCATATGCCTTACATCAATACTCACATATGCATCAATGGTGTTTTATATTATGATGCTTATGTATTTAATTGTAAGGGATCTGGAGTTATGAGTTTTGATTTTAGGTCTGAACAATATAAGCATCATAATATAAAACACCATTGATGCATATGTGAGTATTGATGTAAGGCATATGAGTAGGACTATCTTGAATCATCTTCCAGCTGGAATGATCATCTCCCAATGTCAGAACCTCAAAAAAATTCTTAGGTTCTTTTCGCGGCATTACGAAAGGAAACCTTGAGTTCATACACAAGACTTTGTAAACACCATCGACAAGATCATAGCCTAACATGTGTTGGTAGATGTGTCTTGGTTCATCATATAGTTATGTAGTTCTTTCCTAGCAGACTTATTCCAACGTTTAGGAGCATTATAAATTTCTAATACCTAACAAGCCAATAAAACAATATAAGGACTTTCTCCCAATATACCCAATAGGTTACATAATCAAATTAAAGTACTCACTTCATCCAATACCTTAATAATGAAATTCTTGAAGGGATAAAGAGACTGCATCTCTAATTGGAGATCTTTCTCTAAAATTCGACGAAGTGAAGTCATTGTAGTTGTCCTGAAAAATAAAGGAAGCTACTATTGAACATAAAAGTTCATCTTCACAAGCAATGAAAGAGGAAAATTTTAACTGAAATTCATTAAATGCAATCATTAACCAACACTACATTAGCCTTAATATACGAATATCTTTCTATAAGGGATCTTTATATATCACTTTGTAGGACTTCTTAATTTCCCTTGCACTTCATAACTTTAGCTACTTTCTTGGATTTATTCTCTTATGTCAGAATAACCTCGCATGGGAACATTCCATTTCCTCATAACAACAATTATCGTCCTTAACCTCGTTCTTTTCCCCCTGCTCTGCATATAGTTTCCTCTTGGTTTTCTGAGGATTTTCAGAAGCATCATCATGACCAATTTCATCTAAGCACTGCCATCAACAAAGACACATTAGTATTCAAAGGTGACACTGAATACAAATGTGTCATTGTTGATGGAAGCGCTTAGAAAAAGCTGATGATGATGATGTTTCAGAAAATCCTAAAGAAACCGAGAGAAAACTGTATGAAGAGCAGGGAGAAAAGAAAGAGGTTAGGGACAATAGTGGTTGTTATTAGAGAATAGAATGTTCCAGTGTGATGGTTCTTCGGACAAAAGAGAACAATTCCAAGAGAGTAGCTAAAGATTGTAAGGGCAAGGGAAATAAAGAAATCACGCAAAGTGATATTAGGAGAGCCCTTAGAGAAAGATCTTCTTATATTAAGGCTAATGCAGAGTGAGTTAATGATTGCAATTAAGGAATTTCAGTTATAAGTTTCCTCTTTCATAGCTTATGAAGATGAAATTTTTTGTTTAGTAATGGCTTGCTTTATTTTTCAGGACAACAACGATGGCTTCACTTCGTCGACTTTTAGAGGAAGATCTCCAATTAGAGATGCAGTCTCTTAATCCCTTCAAAAATTTCATTAACAAAGTATTGGATGAAGTGAGTACTTTAATTTGATATTGTAACCTTTGGGTATATTGGGAGACATGTCTTTATATTGTTTGATTGGCTCATTAGGTATTAAATTTTTTTGATGATCCTAAACGTTGGACTGAGTCTGTTGGTTCAGTCTGCTAATTCAGTCTGCTGGGAAGAATACATAACTATATGAAGAGCACACAATCTAAGGAGGAAGCAAAGAAGATAATTATGATTAGATGCTGAGGGGGATGCTGAGAGCGAGGAAGTAGCTGTAAAGTAGAGAAGAAGCCAAAAAAGAAAATCATCAAAACAAGAGATTATTGGTGAAAAAACGTGAAAATGGCAAACATGTATCTGGTAGAAAGAGGGCAAAATATACATAAACATTTTCAGAGAATGACAGTGATGCAAACAACTTACATGAGGTGTCTTAAAAGCAGACACACTAACCCACGATCAAGCAACTACTATAATATTCGTTTATAGATTTTGCTGAATAGACATCTGGATGGACTATTTATAACAAAGATCTTAACACAAGTCTCACATTTTTTCTCTGAGGCACATCTTTTAATGAAACCTCAAAGAAGCTTGTTTCGTTCAAATTTTCAGACCTCACCTAACTTTTATTTCTAAAAGTAGTAAAGTGTTATCGGAAAGTTGACTTATGGCCGACATCTTTTTTCCTCTCCGACGCTCTTCAACTTATTTGACTCCCCTCAGCTCTCGCCTGCACTTTGCTCCCCTTTGAGTAGTGTTTTTGTTCAGGTTGTGAGGTTCTCGGAGTCTCTTTGGTGCACATGTACTCCCCTTTGGAGGTTTTTAGCTCTCGCTGTTTTTCCTAAGTCTAGTACTCCCCTTTGGAGTTTGTTTTACTCACGGCTCTATCAAGTTGTTCTGTTAAGGTGGCAACAGATTTCTTTGATTCTAAGTAGCGATTTACTTACTAGCAAGACCTGCTTCCCCTCGTACAACTTTCAAAACTCAATGACTCGCTTCTTCTCAACAGCTCTTAGGATTATGGCACACCGTTACTCGCGACAGGAGAAAGAAAAATGGACTTCAAACTCAAGTAAACCAAGACAGAGATCCCTAGTTCGCATCTCGGAATGTGACAATGAGGATCTCATCCTGAAAAATCGCCTCACTCTAGTAGGCCGAGTGTGTAACCCAAGGACCCAACAAGCAAAAGCTGTTGTCCATTCCACTTCAAGCACTGGATGTTTCTACTCCAAAGGTGGGAACCAGTAATCTCTGTGAATTTTCCTTCTGATATCCTGTTTTGGATAAAGTTAAAAGGAGTGCCTCAACACTTCTGGACTGATAAGGCTTTAAGAGCTATTGGAGAGAACCTGGGAAAGGTGGAACTCGTGGACACAGGGAGGTTCGGCTTAGAGTTCACATCAATGGACTAGAACCGCTGGAAAAAGATATCCCTATCATGATGTCGTCTGGTGAAGTAGCTATTGTGGACTTAGAGTATGAGAAATTGGAAAAACATTGTTTCCTCTGTTTCTCCCTTTCCCATGAAAACAAAGAGTGTAACTTTAAGGAAGAAGGAGGGAATAAAGCTAACTCTCGCTTGAACCCGAACCAGAGAAAATCCCCCACATGCCACCCTGGTCATGAAACAAACAGACAAAGGTACGAGCGTGATTCGATACGCCCGCGGGAGTTACGTCAGGAGGTACGCTCGACTTGGAAACAGGCTTCACGTTCACCGCCTCCACTGATATATCATGGTTTTTACGGGTTTTTGGCCATGATATAAGTCTTATTTATATAACTTTTATAGTGTTTTCGAGTTTTTTTGAGTAATTTCAGGATTATGAGCTATTTGGCATGTATTGGAGCTTGTTGGAGCTTTTTGGAGCATTTGGAAAAGATGGGCCAAAGGAACGTATCGGGAGAGTATATTTGGTGTGAGTGTCGAGTGACACTACCCCTGGTGTCGGTCAACACCAATATCTGACGGCAATCGAATTTCGCATCTTTCGGCAGTTATGAAGATTTGCAGATTTGGTCCAGAAGTTTCTCTTATTTACAATTAAGCCTAGTTCGTGGTTTAGACATATATATTGAGTTTTTAGGGTTTTGTTAAGAGTTACGCTTTATTCTATTGCAAACCCTTGAGAGCTTTTGGAGAGAGAAATCAGAACTCCATGTAGAGAGAAGATTTCAATACTCCCTTGTTTCTCTATTCAGTTTCTTAATCTATATTATTCAGTTCATGATGTTTACTTCTTACATGATGTCTGAGTAGTCTTCTTTGATAGGGTTGGGGATTCTCATTAGGGATTTCATGACTTGTTAGGTAGATTTGTTAGATTAGGGTTCACCATCTTAATTGTTCTTCACCATAGGTTGTTCTTAATGCTAGTTTTAGATTAATCACCTAAAGTCTAGATCTTAGGATAATTGATTTGACATGAGAGTGTGATTAATTACCTGAAAGAACCTAGGGTGAGCAAAATACTTATTCGTAAAGAGATTTAGTTTAGAGATTTTGTGATCAAATCAAATTTGAATGTTAATGCTGGTTTAAAACTTTAGAATTTAGCAAAGAAATTTGGAGTTCTAGTTTTAAATTTAGATAATTATCGCAGCAAAAGCTGGTAGATTTTACATTAGTGATTTCAGTTCAAGAACAACGCTTAATCTGAATCCTAATTAATTTATTTATTTAATTTGATTGATTTCCTGAGAATCCCCGAGCCTAGCATATTCTCATATTGTTTTTAAAAACCAAACTTTATTTTAATTTGCCGTTTTTAATTTTAAAACCGTGCTTGCTTACCTTAATTTAATACCAAATATTTATTGTGTAATCTTTGAGTCTCTGTGGATTCGATCCCTAAGTAATAGAATAATCTCTTAAATTGAGAGAGTAGCTCAGGGCAAATTTGAGCCGATCAAATTTTGGCGCCGCTGCCGGGGACTGAATTTTGATTACCATTAGATTAAGGTTAGAATTTAGTCTAAGCTTTTCTTTTTAATTTTTTACTTACAGTTTTTTCTTTTTCTTTTTCTTTTGTGTTCATGGTGCCTTCTTATATACTGTCGTGGATGATGAGACACTCTTCTCGAAATGCATTTACCAATGCTTCCCGATCCACCGAACACTTGAGCCCCGACAAAGTCAAGCTAATGACTGAAAACAAGCGCTTAGTGGGAGGCAACCCACTTGTGAGTCTTTCTATTTCTTTTGCATTTATTTAACTTTATTTTCTTTTATTCACCAATCTTAGGCTTGGCAACACTGGGGACAGTGTTGTTTAAGTCTGGGGGAGGTAGTTACTAACCTTGTTTATGTTTTTGGAGTTTTATTGAGTCAGTCCAAAATTTGTTTTATTGAGTCAAATTTTTTGTTGGGAACTATGAACTCAGTCTAACAGTTTCTCTGATTTGGATTAACACTCTTAAGACTTTTGATTATGCTTGATCTCAGAACCGAAGTTTGGAATGACTATGAGCCGTATCAATAATCCTGAAAGTCCTTATTCATTGGATATCCAGTTGATCTAACGTTGTCTCTAATTTTATCAGGACTTAACTGGACTTAATCTCTTACCTTGGGAGGTTGTATACATTGGACTAGACTTCTTCTTCGAGCCGCACAAGACACTACACTTCTTCAGAGTATGATTCCTTCCTTCTCTCTCCCCTTCAGCCTTTATAAGAAACTATGGAAAAGGCTATAGGTAGAAGTAATATGAGGGATGTCGCGTAAACCCGTGCATACTTCGGATCACATGGATACCCGAATAAAAAAAAAGTTATTAAAAAAAAACAGAAATGAAAAAAAAAAAAAGGAATCGTTGAAAAAATAAAATGATACCCTAGTAGGGAGGTGTCGATTACCTTAGAATTGAGAAAAGGGAGAAGAAGTGAAATCATACAAAGAATGTCTTGGTTGAGAAGAGTCCATATGCCATTGATCGATATTCCCTCGGTAAGAATTCAACTTTACTTGTGTTAAATTATGTAAAGAGATGACAATGGAGAGATTGTAGATTCCTGAGTATTGTTGGATTAGAGTAAGGAATGTTGATGCTTCTCATTGGCAAAGTACATAAAGTAAGTTCTAGAGTCAAGGCGATGAAGAGTGCAAAGAAGAGTTTCCTCAGTTGAGTGAGTTTCCGCGTTTTCAAACTTCTTTCACAAGTTAAGTTTCTGTTTTGCTTGAGGGCAAGCAAAGGCTAAGTTTGGGGAAGTTGATATATCATGGTTTTTACGGGTTTTTGGCCATGATATAAGTCTTCTTTATAGAACTTTTATAGTGTTTTTGAGTCTTTTTGAGTCATTTCAGGATTGGAACTATTTGGCATGGATTGGAGCTTGTTGGAGCTTTTCGGAGCATTTCGGAGCATTTGGAAAAGATGGGCCAAAGGAACATATCAGAGAGCATATTTGGTGTGAGTGTCGCGCGACACTACCCCTGGTGTCGGTCGACACCAATATCTGACGACAATTGAATTTCGCATCTTTTGGCAGTTATGAAGATTTGCAGATTTGGCCCAGAAGTTTCCCTTATTTACAATTAAGCGCAGTTCGTGGTTTAGACATATATATTGACTTTTTAGGGTTTTGTTAAGATTTACGCTTTATTCTATTGCAAAACTTTGAGAGCTTTTGGAGAGAGATCAGAACTCCCTGTAGAGAGAAGATTTCAATACTCCCTTTTTTCTCTATTCAGTTTCTTATACTACAAGAAAACATGTGATTAGCGACTACAAAAACAGTCCCTATTCAGTCGCTAAGTACCCCAGAACGACTGTTTAGCGATTAACTAACATAGTCGCAAAACCATGCGTCGCTAAATTATTTGGTCGCACTACAGTCGCTATTTAGCGACTGTATTGCGACATATTTTAATGGTCATTATTACGTCGCAAAAGCAACTGAGTTGCGTCTATTATGCGACTGTAATACGACTGTTCTGCGACTATTATGCTACACTAAATTTTTACTGTTTTGTGACGGAATTGGTTTGGAATCTCGATTTAGGATGCTTTTACATTTGATTTTGTAATTAAGAATTGTTTTTAAAACAAAAAAAAATTGTATCAAAAACATTTTCATTCAACAAAAACACAAAACATCTCTTGTTCAACAAAATAACAACCAAGTTCAAACACATACAACAAAGTTTAAAACACAATACAACCAACACATGTGTTAAAGTTCTTTGAAGTTCTAGTAGAGGAATTTGGGGAAAGTAAGGGAACCTATTCATCTGCAGAGGACTCAGAGTTGAGGAAAGCAAGGAATTTGGGGTCAGTTGCGCTCAAGTACTTCTTCACCAGCTTCAAGTGCTTGATCACAGCTTGTTGCTCAGCTAAAACCCGTGAAGCCTCTGCTTCGCACTCTGCTTGAATAGCTGTTTGTTCCTCCATCTTCCGAGTAGCTTCCTCAAGCTGTTGGTGCAGGCTTGTTGTGAAAGAAGAAGTGCTTCCCGGGTACTTTCGCTTCCCATTGATGTAATCCCCTAGACTTCCAACTCCAAAGTATGCTCCCTATTATTTGTGAAAGTAGACTGCATAAACAAAAGTTAAAATATCAGAAAGCTACTCGGAACAAACAATATCAGAAATCTATCCTTTAACATTTTCAGGAAAAAGCAAACATACAATCTTAGAAAAATCAGGACATTACTTGAAGAAAGATCTCGTCATCCTCCTCTTGAGATAGCTCTGATCTACGTGAAGTACCATCAGAAGTCTCATCATTCTCGAGTGCAGCCAACTTAGCTTCTTTGTTCTTCTTATATGCCTCATGAACTTCTTGAGCTTTCTCATCAACAAAGGTTCCATCATTTTTGGTATGAGTCCTGATAAAAACTTCACCAATAGTTGGAAGTCTTCCCAATTCCACTTCCTGAAATGTTAAAACAATGTTAAGGTGAGAAAAAGACCATCAAATGTAACATATCAATTCAAATTTAATGCTTGTGAGTAATCTACCATCTCTTGTTCAACTTGTAAGTAAGACTTTTGCCCATATACATGCTTGTGGGGACCACGACCATTACGGTCTGACATTCTGTAACAACCCGCCCTGTGGGATCATCCGCCATGTGGCACACCCCGCCATATGGCATTCTTACAGCGCTGTAGCGCATCGACCCTAACCTCTCTCCTGTGGGTCCAAACTGCGCAACTCACTTGCTCGCAGCCCCCTGGCCCACCAGGTAGGTTATTGGTGCGCTTGACGTTCCTTGAACCCAGGTCCTCACCCTTTAACAACCTTCACACCGTGGAAGTTGTCACCAATTGATCTGCAGATCTTAATCAACTCTACAGAGACTAATCATATAGACTACACTATGCATTTCTGATATCAAGGCATACTTAGAAATACAATCATAATCATAGAGACTACCTAATCGCACTCAACCACTAAAGCACTCAAGTTGTTCCAGGCTCCAACTTGGGAGAGAGGACGGTCGTATACAATTCACAGCCTAGCACGCGAAGCAACTCATATAAAGCAGCGAGCTGATCTTCTGGGAGATTTGGTTATGCTGCAGCATCTTCCTCAGAACCAGATTTATCATCTTCTTCCTCATGTGAGTTTTGAGCTTGAGAACTGTGGCGTAACACCGAGCCTCGAGCTTGAGAAGAGGGTCAAGGTTGATTCGAGTAAGCAGGCTGATTGAACACTGAAGGCTGGTTCGATAGAGGATGTGTATTCGATGTAGAGGCGAGATGTTGAGGACCACCTCTTCGAGCTTCATCAGCAGGAGATGCACCAGGATAGCTCCTCGCAGGCTGGAAAAGATTCCTCGGAGGAGGATAGTCTCTGACGGTAGGATTTGTTGCAGGCTGAAAAAACGGGGACAGGACTCTCCTGAGAAACGTTTGTTGTGCCATGAGGGTTCGCCGGTGTGAAGGTGTACTGGCTGGGAAGCCCCTTCGGTCTCCGATACGATTTTTGGGAAGCCCCAACGGTCGCCGGTTGCGTTGAGTTATTTCGCGAAGCTCTTCTGCCGCCTTTCTTCTTTCTTAGAGGCATCGGGGGAGAAAGCGGCGTTTAGGGAGAAAGAGGCGATTATGGTTCTAATCACAGAGAGATTGAAGAACAGAGAGATCAAGTCAGAACAGAGAAATCGAAGAATAGAGAGATCGAGAGAGAAAGAGGCGATTAGGGTTCTTAGAACGGAGAAATCGAAGAACAGAGAGATCGAGAGAGAAAGAGAGATTAGGGATGAGAATGAGGCGATTAGGGTTCATTGTTTAGAGTGGGTGTCAATCGTCGAGAGAAAAACATATATTCGACCGAAACAGGCCTAGAACAAAGCCAATTAATTTGGGTCGGAGGCCCAATTAAAAAAAGAGTCATTAATCTTTAGTTGAGTAGTCACTACACTAAGCGACTACAAACACTGTCGCCAAATGTAGTCACCCATTAGCGACTATTTTCCGACAATGAAATCAGCCTGAAACTACCAATGATTTGGCGACTAAATCGTTTTCGTTGCTATTAAGTGACAAGACAGTGGCCATTCAGTCATAATATTTAGCGACTACACCTTCAGTCGCAACATGCTGTCGCTAAATAGCTGTTTTCTTGTAGTTATATATATAATCAATCTTAATTGTTCTTCACCATAGGTTGTTCTTAATGCTAGTTTTAGATTGATCACCTAAAGTCTAGATCTTAGGATAATTGATTTGACATGAGATTGTGATTAATTACCTGAAAAAACCTTGGGTGAGCAAAATACTTATTGGCAAAGAGATTTGGTTTATAGATTTTGTGAACGCATCAAACTTTAGAATTTAGCAAAGAAATTTGGAGTTCTAGTTTTAAATTTAGATAATCATCGCAGCGAAAGCTGGTAGATTTTACATTAGTGATTTGAGTTCAAGAACGGCGCTTAATCTGAATCCTAATTTATTTATTTATTTAATTTGATTAATTTTCTGAGAATCCCCGATCCAAGCGTTTTCTCATATTGTTTTAAAAAACCAAACTTTATTTTGATTTGCTGTTTTTAATTTTAAAACCTTGCTTGCTTACCTTAATTTAATACCAAATATTTATTGTGTGATATTTGAGTCTCGGTGGATTCGATACCTAAGTACTACAATGATCTCTTAATTGAGAGAGTAGCTCAGAGAAAATTTGAGCCGATCATCCACAAAAGCATTATGCTCGGGATCCCCCCCCCAGAGATGAGAGACGGTATAACAACTCTAGATCAAAGAATAGGCACTTCAGAGACAGCGAAGTATCTAAAAGGAGGGAGCATTGCGAAGTACCAGAGATTCCACCTCGTAAACATGTGTCCCAACATATTGGACAACTCTCCGCTCCTAGAATAGACATAAGGGAATGGAGGAGTCGAGTTTTCCCGGCAACCTCCAGGAGTGTCCAAGCGACAAACCGTTCAAAAACGGGGTTGGATAGGATACCCCAGGAAGTGGACCAGCGACCCATTCTAGAGAAAGTGGTTACCCCTGATACTCATACAAAGCTTCCTCCTCCACCCCCTCTGCCAAATTCTTGTGGAGATGAAGTAAGCACGCCTAAGTCTAGGCGCCCAGCACTGGAAAGGCTTTCCCTAGGTGATAATCCAATCCCCCCAAACCTGCAAGGAGTTTCTTCCTCTATGTCAGGTAGACTTCAAGAAGTGAATATTCACTACATGGGAGAAGACGACGAAGAGTTTGGTCTGTTTAATACTGATCTTCATCAAGGTCCTGCAGTAGCATCTCTTCATCCTACCTTAAGACACCGCCTCGCTGTAGAGATTGGAGAATGCTCTAATGTCAGGCTCAATGATCGCCTGTTGATGCTCCAATCCAACAGGAGGTTACAGTGACCATCTCGACTCTCCCTCCTAAGCCCAGGACTGCTCCAAAAAGAAAAGTAGCAAGGATCAGTAAACAAAGACCTCCCAGAACAGCGAGAAGTCCCCTTTATGAGCTAATTCTAGGAAACGTAATGCCACAAGAGCAAAAGACGCTTCTGCCAAGAAGAGACTCTACCCGGATAAAGTACCTTCTGATAAGGGTTGTGGATCTGATTCTCAGCATAGTATGACGTCTGTGGCAATTAATCCGAAAAGTGAAAGGCCCAAATCTAAGGTGGATTTTCAAAATCCACCAAATCCGCTTCCTTAGTGGTTGTGAGTTGGAACTATCAAGGTTTTGGGAGCCCCCTTACAGTTCCACTCTTGTTGAAAATTCGTAAAGAATTCTCCCCAAATTTATTGTTCCTAATGGAAACAAAAAATCAAGATGAGGTTGTACTTCGTAATTTTCAATCTATGGGTTTTATCAACCATTTTACTGTACCACATGTTGGTCTTAGTGGAGGACTTACATTATTTTGGATTGATAATGTAGCTGTTGAGATTCTTTCTTCCTCTTAAAGCTTCATAGATACCAAAATCAAATTTCATCAACACTCTCCTTTCTCACTTGTGTTTATGGTGCTCCCCAAGTGGATAATAGATCTGGGGTCTGGAATGACCTTTCTTTGTTTGGAGCTCAAAGGGAGGAAGCTTGGCTACTAACCGGGGACTTCAACAAGATTCTTGACAATTCAAAGAAAGTAGGAGGCCTAGTTAAAGCAGAAGGTTCTTTTATTCCGTTTAGGAGCTTTCTGTCACAAAATGGACTGTGGAATTTGCAACATACTGGAAATTGCCTCTCCTGGAGAGGACAACCTCACTCGCAGTTCATCCTGTCTAGACTAGATCGCTCTCTCGCCAATGTCGGGTGGATGGATAAGTATCCCCCAGGTTGATGCCGTTATCTTAGATTTGAGGGCTCAGATCATTGTCATCTTGTCACGCACTTTGATCCCACAAAGGTTCCTAAGAAAGGAATGTTCAGGTTTGATAGAAGCTTGAGGAGCAAACCTGAAATTCATGATCTCATTGCTTCTGCCTAGGTTGCAGGTGAATCGGATACGTTATTCTCCAAATTTAGTCGCTGTAGAAGAAAGCCTATCAAATGGGCAAAAAAACCACCTCGAAGATAAGGCCCATTCCATAAGTCTGGCCCATAATGCTCTTGAAAAAGCCCTGTCATCTCCCAGCCCCGATAATGAGCTAATTACTTCTCTTACGTCCGAGTCAATAAATCGGCTTAATCCGCGGCACCCAAACCCAAAGGCTCTAACTCTTCCGATATCGCTTCCAAGCGCAAGGTTCCAACCATGTTAACCAAACTTTCCATGTCTTTCTCAGTACTTGAAGCAACTCTTTTGCCGGATAAGGAACTTCGTGAAGAAATTCTCAAGGAAGCACATCAGTCTAAGTTTTCGATACATCCGGGACCAACAAAAATGTATCGTGACTTGAAAATATATTATAATTGGCGAGGTATGAAAGAAGATGTTGCTAGATGGGTTGCTTCTTGTTCGACTTGTCAAAGAATTATACCTGAACATCAAGTTCCGGGAGGACTAGTGGAAATAAGATATGATAGCCATGGATTTTGTCACCGGATTGCCTCTGTGCGAGGAGTAGGATTCAGTTTGGGTTATTATCGATCGATTAACGAAGTCCGCGCATTTTATGCCGATGAATAAGAAAGATGGTACCAAGAAGCTTGCAAAGCTTTGCGTGGAGAATATTGTTTGTTATCATGGAGTGCCGACGAGTATAGTATCGGATCGTGACTCTAAGTTAACTGCTGGGTTTTTGAAAGCTCTTCAAAAGCAATTTGGTATAAGACTGAACATGAGCACAGCTCATCATCTACAAACGGACGGGCAGTCCGAGAGAACAATCCAAACACTTGAGGATTTGTTGAGAGCGAGTGTTTTGGATTGTGGTTGAGACTGGACGAATTACCAGCATTTGGCAGAGTTTACTTATAACAATAGTATCAAGTAAGTATTGGAATATCACCATATGAAGCGTTGTATGGTAGGCCTTGTCGAACACCGCTGTGTTAGACACAAGTTGGGGAGCGAAGTGTCTATGGTCGGGACTTTGTGCAGGAAAGGACTGAGAAGATCAAAGTGTTAAAGGTTAAAATGATAGAAGCTCAAGATAGACAAAAGAGTTATGCCAATAAGCGTCGGCGAGAGTAGGAATTTCAGGTTGGAGACATGGTTTACCTTAAGACGGATACTTATAAGGGTAAAGACCGTACAGCCTTGAACACAAAGTTAACTCCGAGGTACATGGGACCGTACCGAATTCTGGAAAGAATCAGAGCACTTGCTTATCGACTTGAATTGCCTCCGGCAATGAAAGCATTTCACAAAGTCTTTCATGTGTCTATGCTAAGGAAATGCATAACACCGCGAGAGAAAGTCTAATCGGAACTCCCAGCAGATTTGCAAACGAATATGACTATTGTTGGAAGACCAGTTCGAATTATCGGGAGAAAATCGAGAGCAGGAAGGAAGAAGAAGGTTAAGTTGATTCAAGTTGTGTGGTATTATGATGGAGAAGAAGAGACTACTTGGGAACCAGAGGAAGTAATGAAGGCAAATTTCAAGAAATGATTTGAGAAGCGAGAAGTCTCGAAAGAAAAAGTTTAGCTTCGAGGACGAATCTATTCTAAGTGGGGGAGAGCTGTAACACCCATCTCCGACAAATCCTAGCCGGTACTGGACGAGCCAATGGTCGAGGAAACATATGTTGGTCGAAGAATTCATCAGATTGTCGAGGATTTATTGGTACTATCGAAGTTTATCGAGAAAGATCGGTGTAAGCTGTTGGAAATCCGAATGATCGAACTAAAAGTAGAGTGTTTGGACAATCATTTGATTTGTTCGGACAATAAAGGATTTTCGAACAAGTTTGTCGGATGAGTATCGACCATTGCGTGTTTATCGAACCGTCTGTCGAGAATCTATCGAGTGGCTGTCGGTGATAATTGTCGACCTGATTCGGTAACCCACATGTGTTGGTAAGCCGAGATACGTGGGATTGGATTTTCTCAATGGTTGTTCGGAGAATCGGATAAAATCTCGAAGAAGATCGGATTAATGGATATTCCATCGAATATTCTCAACGGATCGGGAATTTTCTCGAGTCTATATAAAGACCTACTGACCATTTGTTAGCGTTTTCACGCGTAAGAACCCAGAAGGCGATTGGCAAGCTTTTCATCGATAAAGTTAGGAATTTGTCGAGAATCCGTGAGAAAGGTTGAGAGAAGATCGAGTAATTCTCAAGAATCTTGGTAAGTATCGAGTAACTTTGTATTTTTTGATTGTTTACGAGTGTTCTTCGAGTATTGTCGGTAAAAGAGTTGGATCTATGTTCTTTGTGTAGATCCGGGTATTTTTCGAGTGTTTATTGGATCCGATCGAGTAATTTAAGCGACAAGAGGTGTCAGAAAGTGAATCCGTGTAAAAAAGGTGAGAGCGTGACCGTGGCCGAGTCTTGAGTCGTTTTTATTGATTGATTCATTGATGTTTTCTTGCTTGTCATGGTTTATATGTGTTATCGCGATAATGTCTTGATAGTTAATAGATGGTGGATCCGATTATTATCTCGATGGTATGTTATGTTTATGACTTGCTTGTTTAACTTCTTGAATCGATAAAAATGAATGTGATTTCTTGACTGTGCCAAGTGTGACGGGACGACCGCTCCACTAAGCAAATTCGTTTGCCTACGCCTCCTTTTGGATGCAGGAAATGGAAGCAATCTACGTGGCTGAACCAGCTCGTGGGACGAAGGCAAGGAAAGGGAAGGATGGTGGATTGGGTAGTTTAATAAATAGGTCTAGTATGTGAAAACGATGTAATATCTTATTAGCGAACTTGCCGTTTGTACTAGAACCTCATTTGAAAATTCAAGTTATCTGTTTTAGATTATTGACTTGTCTATCGATCTTATGCGTATTTATGTTAAGTTTATCGAAAGAACTTTGAACTTGAATGAATTTTGAAAGTTCGGGTTAGGGTCTATCAAGTTGCTTCAAGTACTGAGAAAGAATATGAGATTGCGGCATCCGTGGCTCGCTTTTCTCTGTTAACAAGGTCTTCGTTGCACCAAATTCAAGTAGTGGAAGAAGCTTTACAACCAAAAATCTCTCCGACTATGAATGATGTGCTGATTAAAATCCCAGATGCAAAGGAAATTCATAATGCGCTTTTGGATATTCATGTTGATAAGGCCCCCGGGCCGGACGGTTTTTCCAGCCGGATTCTACCACTCCTTCTGGGATATCATTGGCCCCGAAGTCATCAAAGAGGTTCGTTCTTTCTTCGATGAAGACTCTCTCCATCCTCGACACAACGAGACTCATGTTCGCCTCATCCCGAAGATTGCTGTTTCAAAGAAAGTATCCGACAATCGTCCTATAGCGTTGTGTAGTGTTCACTACAAAATTATTGCTAAAATCCTGTCAAAAAGGCTTCAACCGCTGCTGAAAAATCTCATCTCCACCCACCAATCAGCTTTTGTCCCGGGACGAGCAATTTTGGATAATGTTCTAATCTTGGATAAAGTCCTCCACTTTCTCCGGGTCTCGAAAGCCACAGTCCATTGTGCTATTGTGGTCAAGACTGATATGAGTAAAGCGTATGACCGTATTGAATGGCCTTTCCTTCAAGCGGTCCTCTCTAGACTTGGCTTCCATGATAAATTGATAAGATGGGTTATGGTTTGTGTCTCTTCGGCAAACTACTCATTCCTCATTAATGACTCCCCCCAAGGAAAAGTTTTACCCTCGAGAGGCCCTTGCCAAGGTGATCTCCTCTCCCCGTACCTCTTCATTCTTTGTACGAAAGTTCTTTCCGGCTTATGTTTGAATGCTCAAAGGAATGGTACTCTCCCGGGGGTTAGAGTGGCAAGAAGGAGCCCTCTTATTAACCACCTACTCTTTGCCGACGACACTATGTTTTTTAGTAAAACAAGTGCTAAAAGCTGTAAATCCCTTATGACCATCCTTAGGCGTTACGAAGCAACGTCGGGGCAATGTATTTATGCGGCCAAATCGGGAATAACCTTCTCATCAAAATCTCCATTAGAGGTTAGAGATCGAGTTAAAAAATCTCTTGGAATTTCTAATGAAGGAGGTATTGGAAAGTATCTTTGCCTCCCCGAACACTTTGGAAGAAGAAAGAAAGACATTTTCACTAGCATTGTGGATAAAATTCGCCAAAGCGGTCTTAGCGGCTATGCCTTCCCATGCTATGACATGTTTTAAGCTCCCTCTCTCATTTTATAAAAGAATCCAGTCGGCTTTGAAAAGGTTCTGGTGGGAGGACAATCAAGATAAGCGGAAGATGAGTTGGGTCAGCTGGGATAAGCTCTCTCGCCAAAGTAGAGGGAAGCCTTGGCTTTAGAGAAATCGAAAAATTTAATGACTCCCTCCTTGCAAAGCTAGGTTGGAAACTCTTAAAGGAACTAGAGTCTTTACTAGCTCAATTTTTATTGGGCAATTATTGCCATTTCTCCTCTCGAGTCCACTTGTCCTTCCAACGCTTCTCATGGATGGCGAGGTATCCTTGCTGTAGAGATATATTACGTCAAGGCCTGGGCTGGATTGTTGGAAACGGCAAGGACATCGACCTATGGCGATCTCCATGGATCTCTACTTCGTCTCCCCAGTGTCCAAGTGGTCCCCCGAGTAGTGACCAAGTTCTTTTAAAGGTGAAGGATCTCCTGCTCCCGGTGTGGAATTTGGAAGCTATTCGTTTACTTGTACCTCAGCATGAGGATGAAATACTCAACCTTAAATTGAGTTTGTTTTTAAGACCAGATAGCTTGAGATGGCTACCAGTAAAATCGGGATCCTACTCTACTAAATCCGGCTATAATTTAAAGACCATTGCACCCTTTTCTGTTCTTGATCTCAGGTTTAACTGGGGTTTACATATTTGGAAGGTTCACACCTCTCCTAAGCTAAAGACTTTCTTCTGGAAGGCGGCTAGTACTGCCCTTCCCGTGGGTTCGGCCCTCTCAGTTCAAGGAGTTTCCATCGACCTGTCGTGTAAGAGATGTGGACAACAAGAAGATGCTCTACATCTCTTCTTAAAATGCTCCTTTGTGCAGCAAGTTGGAGACCTAGTTCCCACGCTCTTCAAGCCACAGGACAACCACATATCTTCGGTGAATGAGTTTCTTATCCAGGCCAAGAGAAGCCTCGATCGTCCCCCTACAGGTCTCGGCTCATCTCCTCTGTTTCCTTGGATAGTTTGGTTCAAAACAATTACGGAAGCGCGTAGCGGCGCAAAGCAATTACGGAAGCGCGTAGCTGGGTGTTGGCTGCAGGAGCGAAAGGAGTCTCATCTTCTCAGCCCTTGTGTAAACCAGAACCGGAACCGCATAAGGATGCACACCTCTATTTCTCTGACTGATCGTGGTTGGCGTCAGAATTTAGAGGAGGCATGGGATGGATTCTCTCGGATCCCCACTCTTCTCTCAAGCTCCATGGAGCTTTCTCTAAACCCTTTGTGACTTCTACTTTGGTTGCAGAGTCATTGGCTCTTCTTGCGGGCATTAATGCTGCAAAAGCCTCGGGTTTTCTTCAACTGGCCTGCTTCTCGAATTGCTTGGAACTGATGGTTCTTCTCAATTCCGGTGGCCACGTCAACGAGATTGATGGCGTTGTAGAAGATATTCGTTATGCTTCTTCTATTTTCTTGTCTATCTCCTTTCATCATATTTCTAGGAACAAAAACCTTCAGGCGGATGGTTTAGTTAAGGAAGCCTTGTCATGTAACCTCCTTGTTGAGGACCTTTAATCTTTTATGAGATCTATCTAGTTTTCAAAAAAAAAAAAAAAGACATTTGGATGGATAAGAATTTAATACATATTACTATAATATTTAAGAGCATTGATGTGTAAGCTAAGACTAAAAATCATTCATAGCATAAACAAGGAGAGTTATATCAAGTAAATAATTCTATTGAACTCAAATCTTCTTTAAAATGTTATCAACTATTTTTTACTTTTTAATAAAGCTTTTCTCTATTGATTTTGTCCCTTTATGGGTTGGGCTTTGGAAAAAAATGAAAAATAGAAGAAAGCAAAACATAAGCCACATTCGTTGCCGGAAAGGAAGATTGGGTCATATTGACACGTTGACGCAGAGGGTCCGGCCATTAAACCCGGCGGATGCGAGATCCACGGCGGTGCGGTAGAGCGAGGTATCTAGGCAACAAAGAGGAAGCATCCGACTCGTGGATCCGTTTCTTTTCTTTTAGCCAACCAAATCTGCTACGAATCTACCAGCAAGACCCACCCTTCAACCACTCGACACGTTGTAGACAGCTCCCATACTAAGCAAGCCAACTTCCGACCTAACCCCTCCTTCTTAGCTCTGACAACCTTTGAATCGCCAAACCAGACTCCTTTATACAGGCCATGAGGAAGCAAGTCGAGGTGATGATTGGGGCCGACGAATCAATGGAAAGTCTAACCATTAACAACCGGCGACGGCCATCAAGATCCCAAAGGATCTACCATTAACCACCATGATGATTTGACCGATCCTAACTTTTCTCCCGACGTGGATACATAGTCGAACAATTGGACGAGCCACGAAAACCTCTGCTTCAAACCGGCAGAGATTACTACAAAATTCTCCTACTGAGTCTCTGGATTTTTAACTGCATCGAAAGGAGAAGAACCCACTGTTGTCGACCGAGAAGAAGCCTAATCCTCCTATGTGCTTCCAAGCGTACCAAAAAAATGGGGATCAAAAGCCAATAAGAAAGAGATTTAGATCTGAGCTTGGACTAGAAGAGAGAGAAAAGGGAGAGAGGATGGAACGATTATCCTCTAGGAAGAGAAAATGTAGCTAAGCGTTCCCACAGATAAATAAGCAAAACTAAATGTGAAACTTCAAAAGAGCATGGAAATGTTTAATGCTTGAGGAATGAAAGTTCTAAAAATCTATGGTATATATTTTTCTAGGTATTGGAAGAACTAAATACAAATTCGAAGCTAAGCTAATTGTCGACGATTACAATTTCTAATCTAATACTATTTTGTCAAGATTTGAGAACCGAAAACAACACAAAATCAGACAAACCAAACATGAACAAATATTATGAGAAACCCACAACATAAATCAATTTCGGAACCACATACATACCCTCAATCAAGTTTATTGTAACGCCCATGATCAACTTTGGGGAGTGTTGACACCAAGATGGGAGTCGATCGACACCAACAATTTTTGATTAGACGACTTAGTTTTAAATCATCGGTTACGCTCAATTTTGTATTAGGGAGCAACCCCACTTTGAATTAAAAGGCAGCCGTTTTTCTTGATTCTTTAGAGTTTTTCGCTTCATGAAATTTGAGAGAAAAGAACAGAGAGTGAGAGTTGATCAAAAAGGTTGATTTTCAAAGGTTTCTAAAGTTTTCTGTTGCATGTTCTTGGAAGTTTTAGCAAAGAAAAGGAGAGCTTCATGGCAGTGGGTGTTGGGATGGTTCTGATCTTCCTCTTTTCTTCTTGGTTTTTTTTATTGTTCATTCCAATCAAGAGGTGAGTGCATGACTAAGGCTTATCTAAGCGGTATGATTATTTTTTTGGGTGATTTCATGATTGTTTGGTTGATTCCTTTGCTTGTGTTATTGTTTCTATGTCTTCGTGCGTTTGTATAACCTACTAGAGAGTCAACATCATCCTTGGAGTGCAAGAAAATGCAGATTCTTCGAGCAGAAGCGACTGGTGCGATGTTAGGGAATCAACGTTGATTGACACCCATGAGCTGTGTTGCGAGGCTGGTCGCGAGTGACGATTGGCATCAGTGATGGGTGTCGATCGACACTACTCATCATTTCAGATCTCAGGTGCGAGTATCGACTAACACAAGGAGGGTGTCGATCGACAGCAGTCCTCAGCAGACGACTAAGTTTGTTGTTGTTTGTTGTTTGTTTACTTGTTTTACTTGATTGTGATTGATATTACTTGTGTGTATAGCCCAGTTTTTAGGATGATTGTCTCACCAAATATTTCTGGCAATACTTATCCATCTCTCGTTTGTGATGTAGGTAAAATCAAAGTGTGACTGTGGATTGAAGGCGATAAGAGCAGAATGATCTTGGCACGCGCTAGTTGCTATGGTTTATTTATGATAGTGTGAGGATAATAGACTTTGGAACTTAGAAGCATGTTAAGATTGTTAGGATAATTGCTGGTTTTATGTTATTGAATTTATTGAAATAATTATAGTTGTCTTTCCGCTGGAATTTATTTTTTTTGGTCAACAAACCCCATATACTAGTCTATCGAGATTGAATCTTTTTAAGAGAGAGCCACAACAGGGGCCGATTGACCTACATGGGTAAAACAGAAACCTCGAGCCCTTGCACATTTTGCAAGTTTGTCATTGCGGACGTTGAACGCTCTAGAAATATGCCTAATAGGCTAATACTAAACATTGTAAAATATTCCTGAAGAAGAGTAAAATCTCGAATCTCCGAGTCAAACATCGGCCAATCATCTCCGTGGGCTAGCATATTGGCCAAATCCTTGTAATCGGTCGCAATAGTAATCATGGTGTTCGCGTGCGCTACTAAGCACTTCAAAGTCCAAATCAAAGTGTCTAGTTCCGCATGGAGAGGAGAGAGTCTCCTTGGCGAGCACTTCAACCCAAGTAGAAGGGTTCGTCCCTCTATCGAGAGCACCCACCCAAGCCCACTTCTACTGTCCATCTCCAACCACGGGCCATCAATAAAGCAAACAAGCTCATCCCTACCGCCTTCACATGCCTCACCCTCATTCGGTGGATCGTCCTTGGTATTAGCTTTCCTCCATAGCGCTTCTTCAAGAATTGCCTTATCCACTATATCTTGTGGGGATTCAACCACATTTTCAAAGAGTTTCATAATTTCGTGCTTTCTAGATGAACCACAAAAGCCATGAAAAAATTCGCAAGCTTTCATCTGAAACACCTCTCTCGTTCTCGCTCCAAAAGAGATCATCCATACTACTATACAAGGAAGATAGTGGAAATATTTGGGGGTGCCGAGGGGATAGACGAGAAAGCCCATATTTGACGAGCAGGAGGGCTTTCAAAAAATAGGTGATTAATAGTCTCTTCCTCCGCCCCACAATGTAATCTCTGGCATGTTGCTAAGCAACCGACCACGCATTGCCACACCAGATGTTTTAACTTCCGAGTGGTTTTTAAGTTCCAAGTTTGCGCCTTGAGTGTCGTAACATTGGATCCCTGAGAAGGGAGGTCGCTAGCTGGGCGAGAGATAGCTCTCGCGGCTTGGTAACCCGATTTGACTGAATAGTTCCCGAACTTGGTTAAGGTCCAACTATACCCGTCGTGATATCTTGTCAAGCTTGGTTTGATCCCCATAATTAGAGTAATTTCATTTGGGGGAAGAGTTCTCGGAGCAATCCTGGTCTCCAAGGTCTAGTCCCGGTGTCAATTAACGTGTTGACACTAATAAAGGATGGTGACTAGAGGAGAGGCCAATGGGAAGCCGCGCTGGAGAGTCCGGGATCCAATGGTCCGTCTACACATAAGTGTCAAAGCCTGATCCAATGGTTTTCCTAATTCCGAACTTTAGAACCTCTTTTGCAGCAAACAGGCTTCTCCAACCATAGGATGGCCTGTTTGACGTCGAGATTTCCAAGGGGCTACTATAGCGGAAGTAGCGCCCCTTGAAGACCCTACTAAGGAAAGAATCTAGAAAATAAAGTAGTCTCCATAATTGCTTTGCTAAGAGAGCAAGATTAAAATCTTCTAGAACTCGGAAGCCAAGGCCTCCATCTGAGAAGTGAGAGCAGATTTGGTCCCATGAAATCCAATGGATACCCCTACTATCTGCTTTATTACTCCACCAAAAACGCGCCATTGCACTATTAAACTTAGTACATATAGCTTTTGGTAATAGGAAAAACGACAATACATACGTCGGAAGTGCTTGGGCTTGGGATTTGAGAAGGACTTCCTTACCACCCTTCAATTGAAATTTAGAAGACCAAGAGTTAACTCTACTATTCAGTCTATCTCTAACGAAGGCGAAGACTTGTGCCTTGAAGCCATGGATTTTTTCAGAGAGGCCCAAGTAAATTTCCATTCCTCCTTCCTGCGCGATACCCATCGTCTTAATTTCATGTCGAGTTGAGGCGGCTACCTTTGTTCCTAACATGATAGATGACTTAGCTAGGTTAATTTCTTGTCCTGAGCACGGCCATAAAGCCGGATCATATCGATCACTGCGCGGCTTTGGAGAGCATCGGCCTTACAGAAAAGTAAACTATCATCCGCAAAAAAGAGGTGGGATACCTGTGGACTGGCACACGCCACCCGAAGACCTTGTATCGTACCTAGTCTTTCTGGGTGCTTGAATTGCGCAATTAGGGCTTCCGTACATAAAATAAATTAAGTACGGAGAGATAGGGTCTCCTTGACAGTTACCCTGCTTTGGTCTAATTCTTCCTCGAGGTTCGCCATTAAGTATAATACGGTATGACACCGAGGTGACGCACTGCATGATCCAACCAATCCAACATTGATTGAAGCCCAATTTCTCCATCAGATCACTAAGGAATTTCCATTCAATTTTGTCATAAGCTTTGCTCAAATATGTTTTGATAGCCATAAATTTCTCATGATTAGCGGGGTTGGACCGGAGTGCGTGGAAGTGGGTGGGTTTACGTTCCACGTGTTATTCGATTATGGGGCAACACATTGCTTCATTACTTCTTTTCTCAAGGAGTTTGGTGATTTCAGCTATGGAGGTGGCGAAGATGATCAAGAAGGGGAGACTGTTTGAGAGGTAGCAGTGAGCAAGATCAGGTTTATTGAGGAGTTCTAGGATGTGTTTCATTAGCTAAAAGGGTTACCACTATCTATGTCTGATCTTTTCACGATTGACTTGGAATCGAGGACAACGCCTTTATCTAAGGCTTCTTACTAGATGGCTCCAACAGAGATGGCTGAGCTAAAGAAGCAGTTGGAAAATTTGATTAGTAAGGTTACATTCGTCTAAGGGTTTCACCGTGCAGAGCACTAGTGTTTTAATGAAGATGGAGGATGGGACTTTCCAGTTGTGCATTGATTACCTAGCGGCTTAACCAAGTTATGGTGAAGAATAAATATCCTCTACCGCGGATTGATGAGCCATTGAATGAGTTGAGGGGAGCTACGTGGTTCTCCAAGATTAGATTGACGTCGGGGTATCGGCAGATTCCCATCGACGAAACATATATCTGTAAGACGGTTTTTAGGACGAGATATGGACATTATGAGTTCATAGTGATGCCTTTTGGTTAGACAAATGCACTACCGGCGTTTATGAGACTAATGAATAGCATGTACCTGGATTTTTTTTTTATCAGTTTGTTATTTTCTTCATATATGATATTCTTGTGTACTTAAAGAGTCCTAAAGACCATGAGTTGCATTTGAGTGCGATTCTTTGCAGGAGCAAGTGCAGTTTTTGGTAGAGAGAGGTGGGATTTCTAGAAGAGAGACATTGAAGAGATCTTCTACTCCCACGTGGCACCCTAAGGGTCATGTATGCTTCCACCCCGAAGCATTGAATGCTTTAGCTTAAGGTTAATTCTAGGTTTACTGAATTCATTAACAATGTATTTTTTATTTTATTATTTTAAGGATTTCTACCTTTGTACGTTGTACCCATTAAAAATAAAATAATATTATTAAATATTTATTCAGAAAAATAACCAAAGATTATAAATAAAAATCTCCTATATATGAAAAGAGCAATACATTTGTGCTTTGGGTCGGGTCAATTTACTTTTTTAACCCGGATTCTTAAACTAGATATTTGATAGGTCCAATTTAATTCACATAAATGTTTATTTTCATATTAAATTTTATTGCATATATTTAGGTAACTATAATTATTATTTCTATATCTAATTTCAGATTTCCTAATATTTCTTTAACTAATTAAAAATAATATATTAAAAAGATTATTATTCTTTTTTCATCTTTATGTGATATAATTTTTAATTTATTATATTACAATATATAATACAAATGTATGATAAAAAAATCAACATTTTGTTTTTGCATATGTTGCAATTTGAATTTTTCAAAACGAACATATATTACTCGATTGAAAAAAAAAATGTATATGTACATCGTCTCACATCGGCCAAAATATTTTTTAACAATAGTTCATATCATTATAAATAAGACAACCATGTTTAAAACTACGAATGAGCAGTAAGCTTGATTTATTAGGCATCCAAATTCAAAATATTTATTTGATATCATCCGCTTTTAAGTTTGAGAAAATTAAAACTCTTAAAAAGCTTCAAAATATTATAATAGTTAAAATTTTAAATATTATAAATATTCAATTTTAAATTTTGTAAGATTTATTAAAATTTCAAAATATTTGAACTTTTAAAGTTTTTAAAAATTTAAAATAGTATAAATATTAAAAATTTGAAAGGTTCACGTATTATAAATATTAAAACTTTGAAATTGTTCAAATATGATAAATATATAAAGTAATTGATAATTTTGGAACGGGTCAGAACATATATTAAATCATTGATAATTTTGCAACGGGTTAGAAAATGATACACGCCACTTAAGTTTTACAACCAAATATTTTGTATTACCAAATCTTACATAAATATAATTTGAAATTAGAGAAATTTTGAGAAATACCTCTTTTAGTGTACCTCTTTTCAAAAACACCCCTTTTATCTATCCGTTTTCAAAATTACCCCTGTTTAAATATGAAAATTAGAAAATTTAATATGGTTTATAAGGTACTTCTATATAATAACTACTTCTGGGAGATTCGATACAAATAATTATAATCTTTTAAAAAATTTTAAATTGTTTTTACAAGTTTTACAAGGTTCTTAAAAAGTTTTTAAAAGGGTTTATAAGGGTTTTAAAAGGTTTTTATAAGTTATTTTTAAGCTATTTATGAAAGATATATTAAATTATATGCACATAAAAGGGTAATTTGTGTGTATATTTATAAGCTTACACATATATTTGGATAAACTTCAACATTTTAAGTTGTTTTTTTTATAATGTTTGAAAAGGGGATATTTTAAAAAAGTGTATTTTTGAAATTCTCCCTTTAAATTATATGTAAAAGTTATTCACTTTTAGTGAATTATGGGTCCTAAATTAGATGACTAAATTATTATTTTTTTGATGGTTTATAAAAAGTCTTATTAATCAAATATACTATTCAAATACTAATAAGTTATACCGATAAAGTATATTATATATCAAACTATGTAAGTACAAGTCTTTTACAGGTCAGTTTGTTAAGCTCACTACTATATAGTAAAGCTTGTTATGAAGAATATTGTTACGAATGCAATTCGTTTTGGATAGGTCTGTCTAAACAAATATTATAAGTATATAATTTTTATGTATGCAAATTTTTTGAAATTTTTACGTATATTCCTATTTCTATTACAAAATAGTGAAATTGAATTAAATATCAAAAAAGATTCCTTCGCGCTCTTAAATTTTATTGTATCAAAACACATTATCTTATCATTAATCGATTTTTTCATTCTACTATTTCATCCAAACTCATTACATAAATATATGATTCACTACAATGAAATAAAAATATAACATATTCTAATATGTTATAAATTGTATGTATACGTAAATATTTCTTGTTCTGTAGTAGCGTAATTACCTTAATTTTAGAAATTTAGTTTTAGAAATTACAATTTCTGATATAAGAAAAATAGTAGTGTAAATATAACAATGTATTTGTTACTTTACACGTATAAACTCTTTTTTTTTTTTGTAGACAAACGTATAAATTCTATATAATACAATATATTTGTTAATTTTCCTCAACCCCTTACCATTTTAAACTTGCACCCTCTTTCAAACACTACTTAAACATCTACCTGCATTACCATTAATCAATCTTTACATAATGTGTTTTAGATTAAAAAAACCATGAATTTTCTGATGCAGCGCAACTTCTTATTTGATGGACTCTATTTTACGGCTTTCTTGTGTCCATCAACTCACATGCTTTTGTTTGGGCTTTTAATTAGTGTTCATTATTATCTAGCTAAACCGACTTATTTTAGAATAGGATTAGGGTTTTATTTTATTATTCTTCTTATTTAAGGAGCCGTGATATTTTTGTAAGAGTAGTTTTTGGATTATTGAATAAAAGAGTTTTAAGAGAGCTTTGTCTAAAACCTAGAGAGGAAGACTCTCAACCCTAAACGAGCTTCTTGTTTGAAGCCCTGAGAAGAGGATTCTCGCCCTATCCCTATTGCTTCTTCGTCAAGTTTGACGTTCTAAGCAAGGTCCGTTCGTGAATCCAAGTTCTCTTTGAGATCTAGCGTTCTCGTTTGTTATATAGCTTCCGCTCTCCATCAGTTGGTATCAGATTCATCACGTTCCTGGTGGTTTGATTTTCCTCCGACGATGTCTCCGACGGACAGAAGATGGGAGACCAATTTTAAAGTGAATATTCCCGAGTTCCACGGTGGATTGTCTAGTAATTCATTATTAGATTGGTTCGGGGATGTTGAAGAAATTTTAGAACTTCAAAGTGTTTCGGATGATCAATTTGTTTCGCTTGTGGTTAAAAAATTTCGAGGACAAGCTGCATCATGGTGGCAACAAGTGAAGAGAACACGCAAGCAAGCTGGAAAGAGTCCTATTAAATCATGGGATAAACTTAAGCAGAAGCTAAGCACAACCTTTTTACCTAGTCATTACCGTAGTTTGGTGTATAATTCGTTGCACGTGAAACGACAAACACATTTTTCGGTGGATTACAAAGACAAGTGCCGCATTCAAAAGGACTATATGGTATCTAAACCCATATATGGTATATACGCTGATCCTGACAATAATTTATCACAGCCAATGGGGTGTATGATGTCAAAGACAAAGAAGATGATGCTGTTATCAACGAGGACAATAGTGTTGTAGAGAACGGCGATGATTTTGTCAGCGGCGTGATCGATGATGACAACCCTTCAAATAAAATTAGTGTTCGCAATGATTTTGTAGCTGATGTTGAAGATTGTGAGTCATGTGATCGGAGTCAAGACAAAAGCGATAGCTTTGATGTTAGAAAAGCTTTCGTTGAAGTCATTTGGAAGGATTGTGATGTACACGATGATCAAATCCTAGATGAAGACATGAGTTTTGTTGTGACAAAATTTGGTATTCCGGTGGAAGACGTCACAACCACAAATTTTGTCTTTTGTGAAAAATCATTGCAAAAGTGCAACATACCAACGTCCTTGGATATCAAGTTTTCTCCTCCACGAGAACAAATTTTTTGTGGAGCAGGTGTATTAGTCAAAGCTCTAGTAACACTTACTGCAATATCTCCATCCCTGCAACAACGTCAACAAGTCAATTCTTCTAGTTATGAAGCAAATCAAAATTATGACGTTTACCATAGAGACGTTTGTGCTTTCATTGGGAGTCAACTAGAGGCATGCATAAGATTTTCACCAAGGGAACATTTTACAAGTGCGCCACCATATCGTAGTCGAAGAGAAATTTTGTTTCGGAGTGGTGGTAAAGATTGTTACAATGCAAGTTCCGGTAGTCGGAGCTTTGTGGCATTAACGGGAACTAATTATGTCTCAACCGCTGGAATAGACATAACATCTTCCTTCTCAAGCAAAGATTTCAACTGTGATCAAAAGTTAGCTCTCGAAGCTAAATTTAAGAGTCTTCATGGGAGCTGGCTGAAGCTCACCCAAGAAAATATAGAACTGGTCAAAGAGAAGCTGTTGCTGCAAAGCAAGATGGAGCAAGTTGAGAAAAGGCTAGTTTTTGAGAAAGAAAAATCAGAAAAAGTGCTAGTAAGCTTGTTGCAACACGGAAATGCTCTTGTGCTTTGAAAACTGAGGAGCATGATGTTCATATTGTTACATTGATGGCTGCACTTAGGGAAGAAAAAGAAGCATCCACACGGCTAGAAAAGGAACTCATGGCATACAAAAAACACTTGAGGATGTTGAACAGTGGTACAAATAATCTAGATAAAATATTGATCATGGGAAGAACAGATAAAACAAGATTCGGTCTTGGTTATCAAGGTGGTGCATATGGTTCCAAGACAGTTTTTGTTAAAGCAAATTTTGTTAAGTCTGTTGGAACGAGGGAGCAGCTGTTGGAGGTAACTCCAAATAATATCATTACAAACTCGAGGGGCAATAATGTTCAAGTCGAAAGATATATATCAGGTGCTGTTGGAATGGATCACACAAGTTTTAATCTTGGATTGAACAAAGGTTCATCACAATTAAAAACATGCTCTCTCAGTGACGTGTATGGTGACAAAGATAGTGATGTTTATGGTGATAGTTTTTCCACCATGGAACACGTCTGTGAAGGACTTTCAAGATTTGTTGCTGAAGACAATGTAGATCTTGATGACCGTGATAAACGACTTCAAAACGTAGACGAGAGATTGTTTGTTCCAGAAGTCGAGGTTCCTAAGTTTGATGATTTGAATTTTGATGTTCAAGATAACCTTGAAAATATGAACAGTGCACAAGGTGATGATGAGTTAGTCAACAACAAGGAACCTCCAGATCGTGGACAGAGCAAGATTTTATTTTGTCAAGGTGAGTTCGACCTCTACAACGAGATCTATGTGGATTCCAATTTATACTTCAATTTTGGGGAAGATATAAGTTGTGTTATGGCAAACACAATTTTGTTTGGAGTTATCTGTCAGTGGGAAATAAAAAGAGGGGGTAATTATTTGAGCTTCCAGCCATATCAAGAGAATAAGGTCTCTCACCCTATGCTGAGTTTCTATGTGACTCAACATCGACCACTTAACTTGTTACCTAGCTCTCTTCTTCAAGATTCTTTGACGAGATTAAGTGATGTGCGTTCTTCCGTCTCTATATCGACCTCTGACGACAACGAGCTCTGTTTGTTCCTCATCAACGAAAACAAATTCTGTTTGTTCCTTCCGTGCTTGAATTTTCTCTTCCAACCGATCTCCACCAAGAGCATGTTCTGTTTTGTTCTTCACGTTTGCAGTTCAAGTATGGAGTTTATTAATTTGTTATTTAGAGGAAAACGTCAAAGTAAACGTTGTTTGTGTCAACAAAGTGACGTTGAGTATGCAGAGGTGTATCTCATTGGAGCATGGAGTACAAACCAGCGGCAAATGTCGTTTACATCTGTTTTAAATAACATAGTTATGATGCTCCTATTACGTGCGATGATGAGAGTCTACTATATGGGCACTAATTCCATGTGTCTCTTTTTCCTTACGTATGATGCACTAATGACAGAAACTTGTGAAGGAAGAAACTTGTTGCAGTTGCACTGGAGGGTAAATGATAATCTTGACGATTGGGATACCCATTGTAGCTATACAGCTAACTGCAACCTCATAGATCTCATCACAAGATTTCAAGATTTTCCGCAGCAGGCTAAGATGCATTTGAAGTTTTCGATCATTGTGTCCAAAGCAACACTCACTCTAAGGCGAGACTTGGTGATTCTTCCAAGTAACTTTATTGTGGCATATGTTGTCAAAACGAAGAAACTATCGTCTTCCTTGTCCTCATGGTCTTGGTTCTTAACACCTGCACTGTTTCGAGATGTCTTCAATGTCGAATGTGACGGTTCAGATTCGTGGGCGAATCTTTTCCCACCCGGAGGGACCTGATGCAGCGCAACTTCTTATTTGATGGACTCTATTTTACGGCTTTCTTGTGTCCATCAACTCACATGCTTTTGTTTGGGCTTTTAATTAGTGTTCATTATTATCTAGCTAAACCGACTTATTTTAGAATAGGATTAGGGTTTTATTTTATTATTCTTCTTATTTAAGGAGCCGTGATATTTTTGTAAGAGTAGTTTTTGGATTATTGAATAAAAGAGTTTTAAGAGAGCTTTGTCTAAAGCCTAGAGAGGAGGACTCTCAACCCTAAAAGAGCTTCTTGTTTGAAGCCCTGAGAAAAGGATTCTCGCCCTATCCCTATTGCTTCTTCGTCAAGTTTGACGTTCTAAGCAAAATCCGTTCATGAATCCAAGTTCTCTTTGAGATCTAGCGTTCTCGTTCGTTATATAGCTTCCGCTCTCCATCATTTTCTCTCGCGCTGTAGCGCGGGTCTGTACCTAGTAGTCATAACTAGAGGTGTCAAGTTGGTTAAACCAAACCAAACCAGCACATATTTGTATAGATTTAGTGTTAAATGGATAATGAGTCAACCAAACTCATGGATTAATGGGTTAAATAAGTTAAACCATTTAGATTAATGGCTTAAATAAGTTAAACCATTTAACATCATCATAACACTAATGATTAATGGACTCGTGTCTAGAGCACATTATAGTCTTAGGCCATGTTCGTTTCTCCATCCAGATGATGTTTGTTTAACTCTAAAAACAAACATCATTCAGAATCATCCAGATGATCCATCTGGATGAACTTTAAAATCTTAGGCAAAATTTTGAAAATCATTTGGATGACTTTGATTGAATCATCTAGATGGAGATGGTTCATCCACAAATGACAAATGACAAATATTCCCTTATTATCCAACTAACCTATTTGTCCACAAAAATTATAAATGGTATTTTTGCAAATATCTCATATTTTATTTGTTAAAAAAAATTATAATAAATATTTCCGCCAAAAACGCAAAGAAAGAATCGATACTAAAAACACAGTATCAGTGAACAATGAATACAAGAGACTAATATCAAGACTGTTATATATACAAGTAGTGTCTTAATACAAATATATAAGTTTTAGCTATAGTTAAATGTCAAACAAAGTATTAAACAAACAGTCAAATTCGTTGAACAAATGGACACAACTATAGAACACATAAATAAACAACTATGACAGAACACACATGATCCAAATTCTAAGCTGATAAGTGATAAATACAAAGACAACAATCAACAAAATAGAATCTGGAGAAAATAAATCAAGGTTCAAACCTGTGTTAATGGTGCTTTTAAGTAACCATATAATGTTCTTCCACAGAATTTGAAATCCGGTCTAATAATTATCATCTCACCATTGTTATCTACAATTCATAAGAGAAAAATATTAGTAATATAAACTAATTTAAGTAAACCAAATTGATAAACATTAGTATTTCTTACCTTCACCATCAATCTTGTAACCATGTATCTAGGGGTGTCAAAATGGGTCCAAATTTATGGATCAACACAATCCAACCCAACCCAAAAACTTATTGAGTTTAAAATTGGATTCTTAATGAGTTAATGGGTTTATTGGATTGGGTTTTAAGGATTTTGGTTAAAATGGATTGATGAGTTGACAAAAACCAAACAAGACAGTTTGATTGATTGAATGCCAAATTAAACCGTTTTTTCAATTCTTCTTCTTCGATGACTCAAGCATTCTCATACTTCTTCTTCTTCGATAGATCGACTCAATCACCCAAGGTTTCTCATACTTCTTATTCTTCTACTTTGATCGTATAGTTGTGTATCGATTAAGTATCATTGATCATGGATTAGTTTCACAATTAAGAGAGTATCAAATCAAGTTTTGTAGGGATATATATGGTTCCTAGATCGGTTCATGTTGTGGGTTTTACAAAACTTTTGTTCACATTTGGTTTGTTTGATCTTGTGTCGTTTTGGGTTCTAAAATCTCGACCGAAATTTTATTTAGAAATTTTATTTAATTCTTCCAATATCTAGAACAAGATATAAAATATATTTACTAGAACACGATATAATATATATTTATAGAAGGTCATGTCTCAAGCATTAAACGTTTCCATGATTTTTTTAAGATTCATGCTTAGTTTTGCTTATTCATATGTAGCAATGCTTAGCCTAGTTATGAAAGCTTAGCTTAGTTCATGCTTAGTTCTTCTTCTATAGCACAAGATTAAGATTGTGACAAGCACATGGTGTGAAGAATGCCTCTTTTGAACTCCTTTACATGTTCCCTCATCACTATATCAGAATCTGCATTTATCTCAATAACTAGATTTAAACCCGCGCCGCGGTACACCGCATGATAAAATTTTTTAACTAAATCCTTTACTTTTTAAGTTATATCTGTTAATTTTGTTTATTTTCTTTACTGTATCAGATTGTATAACTCTATTTTTTAGTTAATTATACATTTTTGTAATCAAATTAAAAATTTTAAGTTGTATTTTGTTTGTTAATTCTGTATGTTTTTTTAAAAAATATTTAAGATTGCACAATTGTATTTTGATTATTAATTCTATAATTTCACCCGTGGAGTACCGATACAATTTTTTTTTACATAATAATAATTTAGTCAACTTAATTAAATATGTATAATATAAAATAATGAAATGATGATGAAATAACATCTTTCATTTAACTTGTTTGGTTTCCCATTAAAAAATCAATTTGGTGCAAATTAGAATGGGCACTCGGTAATAAGGATTGGCATGATTTGTTTTCGGATACTATTACTGAATATCTTCTGATGGTCAGATCAGATCACAACCCGATTATAGCCCTTGTGGCCGAGAAACAAGTTCGGCGAAAACGGTGTTTTATGTTTGATAAGAGATGGATAGGTAAAGAAGGTTTACTGGATGCAATATCTGGGGGATGGAGCGGTAGTTCTCATTATGGATCAATAGTGTTTGTGGATAAACTTATTAACTGTCGACATGCGAATTCCCATTGGAGGAAGAACCATGTACCATTTGGGAGGGATATGATCGAGGATTTAAAAAATAAACTTGCTGCGGCTCAGGAAGATGATTCCAGTCTCCCTATGGATATTTATGATCTAACAATCAGGTTGAGGAATGCCTATAAAGATGAGGACATCTATTGGCATCAGAAAATTAGAAATCGTTGGATGCGGGTAAGGGATAAGAATTCAAATTACTTTCATGCTCAAACAAAATGTACAAGGGCGCGAAATCGCATTGTTGATTTGTTTGAGAATAATGATGTTTGGGCTACGGAAGATAAGAATATTTGCGGGATTGCGACGAATTATTTTGAGGATTTGTTTACTACAACCAATCCTCAGGATTCTGAGCATGCCTTGAGGGAGGTTAATACAGTAATAACGAAGGATATTAACGGGTATTTAACGGCTCTGGCTACGGAGAAAGAGATTCACGCAGTGCTATTTATGATGCATCCGGATAAAGCTCGAGGGACGGATGGTATGACAGCACTTTGTTTCCAAAAAGCATGGGGAGTGATCAAGGATGATTTGTTGGTTTTGGTAAACTCCTTTTTCCAAGATGGGTTTTTGGACAAACGTTTAAATCAGACGAACATTTGTGTAATTCCTAAGGTGGAGCGCCCGACGAGGATGTCGGAACTAAGGCCTATTAGTTTATGTCAAGTGGGTTATAAGATAATCTTCATGGTGCTCTGTCAACGGCTTAAAATGGTACTTCCAAGGTTAATTTCATAAACTTAATCTGCTTTTGTGGCTGGACGTCTTATTCCATATAATATTCTGATCGCCCAGGAAATGTTTCATGGTCTCCGGACTAACCCTTCTTGCAAGAGTAAATTTATGGCTATCAAAATGGATATGAGTAAGGCCTATGATCGGGTTGTGTAACGTCCGTGTTCTGGAAAATAATAGGAGACTAGATTGTGTATAAGAATTAGGGTGGAGTCGGTTTAATTACGGTTGATTTCCTAAACAGGTCGATTTGTCAATTGAATCAAAGAAGGTTTAATTAATGTCGGTTTAGGTAAATCATGATTTAATAATATTAAACCAAAAACCCTAAATTTTATAAGGAGAGCTTCTTCTCATTTGTCGCTGTTGTTTCTGAGAGTTGAGTTGAGAAAAGGAGAAGGAGAAGTTTACTTGTGAGAAGGAGAGTGTTAGCTTTGCTTTGGTGTTTAAGGCAAGAGAAGCAGATTCGTCACGTTTTGGTAGAATAGAGTTACGACGTATCAAATCTTATCGAAAGGTAATGAATTTTGGTAGGTTTGTTCTTAAGGCGTGTACATTGATTCTTCTTTTTACAGAAGTGAATTCGTATTAATACTCAGTGAGTTATATGCAGTTTGGTGAGACGCGTTTTCTCTGTTGCGAACTGGGATCAGCGGAGTTTGTAAGTGCGATCGTGGTTTCATCATTTCTCCGATCGGCACCAAATTTTGTGGAGAGCTTCGTGACGTCTAGATCGTGCTTTTCACCGTAGGGATTAAGAAGTTAACGGTTGGTTTATGTTTTAGGGCTTCGTTTCTGCGGCTATAGTTTTTCTGTTGTTTCTTTCCTTTTGGTTCTTAGAGATTTGTGTTTGTGTGGTTTGTTGTAGGGCATTGTTTGGCTGTTGCAGTCACGAGGAGAGTCATTCCTGATTGTTTTTGTAATTCAAATCACCTTGTTAAGGTGAGTGCGTGACCATGAGCTTAACTATCGACGAGGCGGATATCCGTAAAACGGCGTTCAAGACGAGATATGGGCATTATGAGTTCGTGGTGATGCCTTTCGGGTTGACTAATGCATCAGCGGCATTCATGAGGCTGATGAACAGCGTGTTCCAGACGTTTCTGGATGAGTTTGTTATCATCTTCATTAATGATATCCTGGTGTATTCTAAGAGTCCTGAGGAGCACGAGGTACACTTGCGGGCAGTGTTGGAGAAGCTGCGGGAGCAGAAGCTGTATGCTAAGCTGAGCAAGTGCAGTTTCTGGCAGAGAAAGATGGGTTTTCTGGGTCATATCGTGTCTACAGAGGGAGTTTCAGTGGATCTAGAGAAGATTGAGGCTATCAGAGATTGGCCTAGACCACAGAATGCCACAGAGATACGGAGTTTTCTAGGATTGGCGGGTTATTCCAGACGGTTTGTGAAGGGCTTTGCCAGTACAACTCAGCCAATGACCAAAATGACGGGGGAGGATGTTCCATTTGTGTGGACTCCTGAGTGTGCAAGGTTTCGCTCAACTCAAGAAGATGTTGACGAGTACGCCGGTTTTGGCTTTACCGGAGCAGGGAGAGCCGTATGTGGTGTACACGGACGCTTCGGGAGTTGGTTTGGGTTGTGTGTTGATGCAGCAGGGTAAGGTGATCGCCTATGATTCGCGGCAGTTGCGGAGGTATGAGGGCAACTACCCTACTCATGATTTAGAGATGGCAGCGGTGGTCTTTGCTCTAAAGATTTGGAGATCTTATTTGTATGGAGTGAAGGTTCAGGTGTTTACAGATCATAAGAGTCTGAAGTATATATTCACGCAGCCTGAGTTGAACTTGAGGCAGAGGCGCTGGATGGAGTTGGTTGCAGACTATGATCTGGAGATAGCTTACCATCTCGGTAAGGCTAATCTGGTTGCAGTTGCTCTGAGCAGGAAGCGAGCGGCTTCAGCTCGAGGGCAGGATATGGAGACCTTGGTGGGAGAACTTAGTACCTTGCGGTTGTGTGTTATTTCTCAGGAGCCACTAGGGTTAGAAGCAGCTAACTGAGCAGACCTTTTGACCAGAGTTCGAGCGGCTCAGGAGAAGGATGCAGGGCTGGTTAATGCTTCTAAGGATACTGAGTCAGAGTATCGGGTTGCAGCCAATGAGACTATCCTTGTGCATGGGCGAGTTTGTGTGCCCAAGGATGAGGAGTTGAGACGAGAGATCTTGAGTGAGGCTCATGTGAGTAGGTTCTCTATTCATCCAAGAGCGACCAAAATGTACCGAGATCTAAAGCGGTATTATCATTGGGTCGGGATGAAGAGGGACGTAGCTAAATGGGTCTCTGGGTGCGATGTATGTCGGCTAGTGAAGGCTGAGCATCAGGTGTCGAGTGGATTATTGCGGAGTCTCCTTATTACCGAGTGGAAATGGGACATGATCACGATGGATTTCGTGGTAGGGTTGCCAGTGTCTCGGTTCAAGGATGCCAATTGGGTCATTGTGGACCGTTTGACTAAGTCTGCACATTTCTTGGCTATCAAGAAAACCGATGGAGCGACAGTGCTAGCTAAGAAGTATGTGCAGGAGATTGTGAGACTTCATGAAGTACCGGCCAGTATTGTGTCAGACCGGGATTTAAAGTTCATTTCGGCGTTCTGCAAGGCTTTCCAGAAGAAGATGGGTACTAAGGTGCATTTGAGCACGGCTTACCACCCTCAGACAGACGGGCAGTCTGAGCGGACCATTCAAACACTTGAGGATCTATTGAGGATGTATGTGTTGGACTGGGGTGGTCAGTGGGCAGATCACTTGAGCTTGGTGGATTTTGCTTATAATAATAGCTACCAGGCGAGTATTGGGATGACTCCTTATGAGGCGTTGTAGGGGAGGCCATGTCGGACACCTCTATGCTGGACTCAAGTGGGGGAGAGGAGCATTTATGGTGCGGATTTTGTTCAGGAGACTTCAGAGAAGATTCGGGTTCTGAAGCTGAACATGAGAGAGGCGCAGGATCGGTAGAAGTGTTATGCTGATAAGAGGCGTAAGGAGTTGGAGTTTGAGGTTGGAGATATGGTGTATCTCAAGATGGCGATGTTGCGTGGTCCTAACAGGTCCCTTACCGAGAATAAGCTGAGTCCGAGGTTTATGGGTCCTTTCAAGATTGTGGAGCGGATTGGACCGGTGGCTTATCGGTTGGAGGTACCTGAGGTAATGCATGCATTTCATAAGGTATTCCACGTGTCGATGTTGAGGAAGTATCTTCACAAGGATGATGAGGTGTTGGCTACGATCACGGCAGATCTTCAGCCTAGCATGACCTTGGAGGCGAGGCCAGTGAGGGTTCTCGAGAGGCGGGTAAAGGAACTTCGACGTAAGAAGATTCCTTTGATGAGAGTCCAGTGGGACTGTGATGGAGTCTTGGAGGAGACTTGGGAGCCAGTGGCCAGGATGTAGGCAAGGTTCTGGAAGTGGTTTGACAAGCAGGTCGAGGAGTAGACCGTTGACTTGTTTTGTTTTGAGTTTTGTTTTGGTTGTATCTCTTTTGTATTTTCATTTTTGGTGTAATGATTATGACATTGGAGATTAATAAGATGAGTATTTCTTGGATTTGACTTGTTGTGTCATGTGTAAGAGAAATATGTGCGAGTTTCTAAAAATAGAAAGTGTCGGGTTTGACGGTTCTATTTATGGAAAGTCTCGGGGTGGTGGTTAGTATAGCATTGTGATGCTATAACTGGACCACGAGAGCTATATCTGATCGAGAGATATGCTCGGGGGCGTTTAGACTTATTTGCTCGGATATGATGTGACGGCCTCGGATGACGATTCGAGTGCACGCTTGAGGGTGACGACCCGAGAGCGAGCGTGAGACTTCCCGGATACCGTAGCTAGAAGGCGGGTGGCCTAATAGTGAGCCGCTATGACTTGAGGGTTGCGACCTGAGAGCGGGGGGAGTGGTGAGACTTCCTGGATACCGTAGTATAAGGCTGAGGCCTGAGGACGAGCCGGGATGATCCATGGGTTGCGACCTATGGACGGGGGAGGTGGGTGTGTATGAGAAAATAGGGTCTGGAACGTGAGTATATGGATTAGATAGGAGCCTCAGAGGAGTCAGTTGTGGGAGTGCAGATCGTTTGGGATGGTTGCACGAAGTCCGACTGATGGAGAATGTTGAAGGATTCGAGGACGAATCCATGTTAGTGGGGGACAATTGTAACGCCCGTGTTCTTGAAAATAATAGGAGACTAGATTGTGTATAAGAATTAGGGTGGAGTCGGTTTAATTCCGGTTGATTTCCTAAACTGGTCGATTTGTCAATTGAATCAAAGAAGGTTTAATTAATGTCGGTTTAGGTAAATCATGGTTTAATCAGATTAAACAAAAAACCCTAACTTTTATAAGGAGCGCTTCTTCTCATTTGTCGCTGTTGTTTCTGAGAGTTGAGTTGAGAAAAGGAGAAGGAGAAGTTTACTTGTGAGAAGGAGAGTGTTAGCTTTGCTTTGGTGTTTAAGGCAAGAGAAGCAGATTCGTCACGTCCTGGTAGAATAGAGTTACGACGTATCAAATCTTATCGAAAGGTAATTAATTTTGGTAGGTTTGTTCTTAAGGCGTGTACGTTGATTCTCCTTTTTACAGAAGTGAATTCGGATTAATACTCAGTGAGTTATATGCAGTTTGGTGAGACGCGTTTTCTCTGTTGCGAACTGGGATCAGCGGAGTTTGTAAGCAACCCTTGGGATAACAAATTTGGGCGGTATGGGGTCCTATCTATGGTTGCCGGAATGTTTAGGCGGAGCTAAAACAAAAGTTTTTGCCTTTGTAAGGGATAGGCTACATAGTCATATCAATGGGTGGTCGGGCATGTTGCTTTTGAAGGGTGGTAAGGAAGTCATGAATAAATCTGTCGCGTCAGCTTTGCCAATTTACGTGATGTCAAAGTTTTCGTCTACCGAGGACTATAACTTCAAAACTAACAAGTGCAATTGCGAATTATTGGTGGAGTACAAACGGTCAGGCAAGAGGTATGCCCTAGCGGGCATGGGAAAAATTAAGCTCCAGTAAGCAGGCGGGTGGATTAGGCTTAAGAGCCGTCTATGATTTTAATTTGGCTCTTCTAGCTAAGCAATTATGGAGACTGATTGATGTCCATGATTGCCTCTTTGCTAAGGTTTTCAATGGTAGATATTATAGGAATTTCAATCCTAAGGAACTAGTTAAATCTTACTCCCCATCCTATAGGTGGAGGAGTATTATTTCTGCTAGGTCTCTGGTTAATAGAGGGCTTATTAAAAGAGTTGGACTAGGGGACACCATTTCTATATGGTCTGACCCCTGGATTCCAGCTCAACTCCCGAAATCAGCATTAAGTAATGGGTCGCTTATGGCATTTTACAAAGAATGGAAAATATTCAGTTAAATCTGGTTATCACACAGCCAGGTTGCCGGATGAGGATCATGTGGTTTCGGTGAATCCAATGTGTGGCCCAGATATTGTTCCCTTGCTTGCTAGCATCTGGAAGGTCCGGTGTCCACCTAAAATCCACCACTTTATGTGGCAAGTGCTCAGAGGCTGTGTCTCAGTTTTGGCAAATCTAAGAAAGCGAGGAATTAATTGTGTTTCTGGGTGTGTCAGGTGTGGAACTTAGACGGAGAAGATTAAGCATGCTATTTTTGAGTGTCCTCCAGCACGTCAAGCTTGGGCTCTGGCGCATATACTTGCGGGTACAATTGCCTTTTCAACGATATTGATTTATGCAAATCTGGACTATATACGTCGTCTAGAGGTGAGAGTAGGTCTCTACAAATTTTATCCATGGTTATTATGGTATATTTTGAAGGCTAGGAACGCCAAAGTGTTTGAAAATGTGGATGAATCTCCTCTAGAGGTAAAGCGAGTTGCGAGGGAAGAAGCCAAGGCCTAGTACGAGGAATAAACGGAGGAGGAGGAAGCAGTTATGCCACCTGTAAACACCTCTCTGGTGAGGGTTTGGTCGCTTCAATTTCCTTTAACGTTCACAGGGTACAGGTGCTATATAGTTGGGTCATGGAAAGACACTGATAAGTATGCAGGACTAGGCTGTGTTTGCCAGCATGCTCAAGACTCCTCTATGATCATGGGACCATCAGATCTCCGACGAAGTCTATCTCCACTTCATTCAGAAGTTGAGGCACTGCTATGGCGATGTATAATTGTGCACGATTACAGAGATGTAACTTTTCTTACGGACGGTTCCGACTTGGTGAAGATGGTGTCTTCTCCTTTCGAGTGGCCGGCGTTCTCTGTGTACCTGAATGATATATGTATTGATAGAGAAGTATTCTCATCTTTTTCTTTATCCCTTATTCCTAGAAATGCAAATGTAAAAGCGGATTGTTTGGCTCAACGTGTTCGTTCCATTATGCATCATGTTACGTATGTTAACAACTCTCCACCCAATTGGCTATTTTGAGCTAATCTTTCAGTTTATGTTGACAAAAAAAAAACCCAAAAAAAATCATATCTATGTAAACTCAAACCCTCTCTATCACATGACCCAATATAGATGTTAAAGTCGACATTTTAAATTTAAATTTTAAAACGATTTTGTAAAATATTAAATTTTTCTTTTAAAAAAATGAGATAGTTTAATGATGTAAAGAAAAACATAAATTTATTGTATAGATAATCTAAATAATTTTATGTTAAATGTAAAGATTGTGTAACTGTAAATTGAAATTGATTTAGCAAAATGTAGTAAATTTACTAGAGATAATTTAGGAACGAACTTTGTTTAAGGATTGTAGAGCCATATATTTTAGGAATAAAAATATTATAGAAAGATTTTAAGAGATTTGAGTATTGGTTTTTTTATATTATTACAAAAAAATTTAGTGTCAATGATATTTGATTGTAAATAACTTGAAAGCCCAAGGTTTTTTTTTAAAACATTGCTGCAAAAATGTTATAGTAGATACCAAGAAAATTCGCATTACTCGGCTCGCCAATCTTGTCACTATCCCCACATATTGCCAAATTTCTTTGAGCCAGAGTTTTCACTGCAGCAAATATTCTCAATAATACTTCTCTCAAATGGCTTGTTTCTCTCTTTAGTTCTTTTTGAACATGATCATGAGGACTTTCATGTTCTTTTAGCTTTCTTGAAAAGTTTCTCTTATCCACAGAACATGTGGTTGCCAAGTGACCCACAATTTTTTTCTCATGCCTAAAGAATTTGCAGTAAAAACCAAATTTTTTATCCAAAGCTTTTGAGTATATTAACCATGGTTTATCTTGTTTCTCTCCATCTACCATATCCCTTGTGTAGAATGATTGCAAGAGATGTCTACCAGTAGCATCTTAAGGAAATCGATAATCGCTTCACAATGTTGATGTATGACCATTTTTTACCAATATTTTCTCAATTTCCTGATTTTCCAAACACAGATTTATTAGATATATGTTCTATTTACTTGTTGCTCTTCTCCCTCTATTTTCCAATCTCATCTTAATGAGTCTCCGCATGTTTACTTAATTTCTCATGCTCAACACAATTGTCACGTATATCACTGATATCTTCATCTTCATCTTCGTTTCTTTGAGTGCTAATTATTTCACCGACATTATCATTTTTAGGTTTATTACTTTTTTTGTCAAACATGAAACATGTATGTATACATTCAAATTTCTTTCACGGGTTACGAATCAAAATTAACAAGTAAACCAATCTGAATGAAATTTCAAGTCTATTTGTAGCTTTTATATATTTTACTTACACAATCACAAAACAAGTATAATAACAAATTTAATCCAACAATCTAAGTATCTAATTATTATTCTATTATTCATACGATGTTCGATCCTATAAGCTACAACAAATTATGAACAAAATTCTTATGCCTTTTATGACTTGACACCAACAATGGTTAATGACTAATAGTATACTACGATTAGTCAAAGCAAAAGTTTCAAATTTTTAATCAAAGTTAAGAGTTACTATGTACGTACCTTTGTTTATGAAACCCTACGATAGTCATTCCTCAATCATTGATTTTGAATTTTGTTTAATGCAAGAAGCTTTGGGTTTTATTTATTTTAAAACAAAATTTTTCATTACAAAACCTTTAATTATTTTAAAATTTTAAAGCCCACAACATATAGTAAAAGAAATTAAGAAAAGCCCAATAAAAATAAAATATAAAAAAGCTTAATTTTTTTAGAAAAATAAAAGGCCTTTTTAAAAAATGTAAATATGCCCCATATATTTTGATGCCCGAATCCACCGCTTCACTTGGGCCTGTGTCCGCCCAATTTAAACAAAAAAATACTAATAGAAAAAAATATTTGACCTAAACACTTAAACGACACACACAAACACATAGTCTCATGTCCTTAATTCCTTTAACACATAGTCTCATCTTCTATGAGAAATACCACAACACAAACCCATTCAAATTCAGTGATCTAGTCGAGCTCTCTATCTATCTTCCCACAAATCCTGGCACAACAATTCTGCTTCAAATCTTTGAGTTTTGTTACCATAATCATGATGCAAGCACTCCTCAAAATCATAGATGGGACGTCGTTTACTCGAATTCACACACTTTGGCCATCTTCTGAATCTCCCCTTTCTCTGCCGTCTCTATTTTCTCAGATCCGAAACATCTTGGATTCTTCATCCTCTTCAAAGAATCTCCTCCCCCATGGCCTAGAGATCTAACAAAACCCTAGATTTTTCTCTCGGTTAAATTGATTTTGTGACTGGGTTTTTAAGTATTGAGGGAAATTTTGTTTATGGGTTAGTTGATTTTGTAGGTTTATTATAAGATCTGTGCAAGAAGGACTTCTTAGCTGGGTTATGAGATTGACCAAACGAGAGGAAGAAAAAAATCCACAAAGTGTTTGCTTTTATTCATCACTAACAATTCATTAATTCTTTATCAAGCTTAAAATTCATAGTTTTGCCTTCTTATTGTCTCATTTTAAGGCTTTTTTGTTCTTAGGTGTAGAAGAATATCAAATTTTGCTAGGTGGAGGCTGCTGAGCATTATGCTTGGAGATTTAATCTTAATGAGGTGATTTGTTTACCAGATATTATAAAACAGTCAAGATTTTCAGTTTTTTTTTTTTATATTAGTCAAAATTCACAAGCAAAGTGTTTGCTTTGATTCTTCATTGACAATTTCATTGGTTATAAGGAGGCTGAGAACTATGATTGCTTAAAAGGTAAAATCTTTATATCTATTTGATTTTAGGTATGATTTTCATTTGATTGTTATTAAAGTTTTGAACTGTGAAATTTTGAAGTATCATTACAAGCAGTTTGATTTCAAAAAATGGGCTTAGATATATGAAAATTGTTGTTTTTTTGTCTTTTTTTGTTTTTGTTTTTCTTTAGAATGTGTTGTTCCATGATTAATTTTTAAAATCTTAAGTTTAGTTTTGGACTCTGTTTGTGTTGTGATGTTTTCATATTTTGATTTCCCATTTCTTACAAAGTTGAGATTAGATTAAGCACGCTCATATCAAGAATTCGATTTTTCTTAGCTTGCTTCGTATTTTGTTTCGTCTTAAGATAGATTGTTCTTGTTTCATTGAATTTTTAGGTTACAAATTTATATTAATAAAAATTTGATTTTATATTTATCATGAATAGATTATTGAAATCGAAAATAGAAATTTTTTTTAAAAAAAAATCAAAATTACAAAGTAAAATTTAAATATTGATTTAAAGCCATAAATAACAATAATTTAACGTATCATAACAAAGACGATAGCATATTTTCAACAGCTATAATATATCCTACTAATATTGCATCAGAAAAAATGGTTATCAAAGTGGCAGACCAAGGGTAATGTGCGATGATATAGCACCTTTCCTAATGCTATGGAATTGTTAAATAGCATTATTTGGCCGGTATTAAAAACCAAGATTCTTGTAGTGTACTTTAATGGTTCATTGTTTTTGTTTTCATGACTTTATTACAAATCTTTGTTGCATATTACTACTGCCATCGTTAGCTTCTCGCTACTTTGTGAAAATTTTAGATGATCTGCATTTATGAAGTAGAAAACAATTTTATGAAGATCTTTATTCTCTTGTTTCCTTTTTTAGTGGAAATAACTTTTAGAGAATTGTAGTTTAGTGGAGATTCAGTAATAGTTAATAACATTTTGAAGAAGATTTGAGATCAATAGAATTAATTTCTTGATATAGCTCTCCTTGTTTATGCTATGAATGATTTTATTCTTAGCTTACACATCAGTGCTCTTAGATATTATAGTATATGTATTAAATCCTTGTCCATCCAAATGTTTGTTCAGCTAAATTCATAAACTAAACTATAGTAGTTGCTTGATTGTGGGTTAATGTGTTTGCTTTTAAGACACCTCATGTAAGTTGTTTGCATCACTTTCATTATTTGGATATGTTTCTATATGTTTTTCCCTCTTTCTGTAATACGACTCTCCTAGAATCGACACTCTTCAAGTTGAGGGAATGATAGGCTTTGCACCTAAGGGATCGTGAGATCACTTAGACCAAAGGATGTGGAGCGAATGGTCGCACAAAGGTTGCGGGAGAGCCTTTGATTTACCGAACTTGGACTTGCCTATGGATATTACACACAAAAGTAAAGAACAAGAGAGAGTGATCTAACTTAGAAAGAGTTTTTGATAAACAGATTAGATGAGTTACAAATGAGAGGTAGAGGGGGATTATATAGTAGAAGGGAAAGAGAGAGAAGAACAACATGCACAAGTGTCTTGGAAATACACTCATGCAAGTCAATGCACCAAGTCTTGGAAATAACAAAAACATTAAATGCAAGAATGAATAGAAAAGATAGAAAATGGGCCAATGCAAAGAGGTTGGCCTTGGACCCACGAATTTGGCTTGGTAAATGGCCTTGAAAGTGTTACTTAGGCCTCATTAAAAACCTTGTCAAGAAAACCCATTGGGACAAAACTTTACAAGGGAAAAAGAGTGCATAAGCAACACTTAACCCTTTACCGAACCTTTTGAGTCGTGATAATTATTGAGGAGACTTGAGCCACGTCTTCTTGCTTCTTGTCTAGCTCCCTAAGTCTTCCATTGGTTGATGGGTTGAGCTCCTTTAGCCTGGAGCGTGTTAGAGGACATTCCAGGATGATTAGTGCTTCCTCCGCTTCGAGCTGCTCCTCGGCAACATGCTGCTCCTTGGTGACGTGCTGCTCCTTGTCTTCGTGTTTATCCTCATCGTCTTCGTGCTGCTCCTTGTCAACGGCTTCCTCCATTACATGCTCCGAGATTTGTTCAACCATAGTCATATAATTCTGCAAGATACCTATTTGCCATTTTCACTTTTTTCTTATACCAATAATCTTTGATTATGAAAATCTTCTTTTTTGGCCCCATCTCTTCGTTACAGCTACTTCCTAGCTCTCCACATATCTTTCAACATCTAAGTGATTATTATCTTCCATGCTTACTGTAACAACTCGTCCTGTGGGATCATCCGCCATGTGGCACACCCCACCACACGGCATCCTTACAGCGCTGCAGCGCATCGATCAATTGGTGACAACTTGTCAAGTGGGAAGGTTGTTAAAGGGTGAGGACCTGGGTTCGAGGAATGCCAGGCGCACCAATAACCTACCTGGTGGGCCAGGAGGCTGCGAGCAGTGGGCTGCGCAGTTTGGGCCCACTGGAGAGAGGTTAGGGTCGATGCGCCGCAGCGCTGTAAAGATGCCGTGTGGCGGGGTGTGCCACATGGCGGATGATCCCACAGGACGGGTTGTTACACTTACCTCGTTAGATTGTGTGCCCTTCATATAGTTATGTAGTTCTTTCCTAGCAAACTCAGTTCAACTTTTAGGAGCAACAAAATTTTTTAATACGCTATAAGCCAATAAAACAATATAAGGACTTTTCTCCCAATATACCAAGAGGTTACATAATCAAATTTAAGTACTCACTTCATCCAATACTTTCTTAATGAAATTCTTGAAGGGATCAAGAGACTGCATCTCTAGTTGGCATCTCTAATGCAGTCTCTTAATTCCCTTCAAGTATTTCATTAACCAAATATTGGATGAAGTGAATGTTTTAATTTGATAATGTAACCTCTTGGGTATACTGGGAGACATGTCTTTATATTGTTTTATTGGCTTATTAGGTATTATAAATTTTTGATGACCCAAAACGTTGGACTGAGTATGCTGGGAAAGAACTACAGAACTATGTGAATAGCACATAATTTAAGGAGGAAAGTAGGGAAGATAATTATGATTTAGATGATGAGGGGGGTGTAGAGAGCAAGGAAGTAGATATAAAGAAGAGACGAAGCCGAAAAAGAAAATTATCAAAACCAGAGATGATTGGTGAAAGAAAACATGAAAATGGTAAACATGTATCTAGTAGAAAGAGAGCACAATATATTGAAGCTTTTTGTGCGTTGATGGATTGGTTGATTCCATTCTGAAAATCGTATTGAAGCTTCTCAATATGATCTATGTGGTTTGGGATTTTCTCTTTTTTCAATTGCTCGAGATCGGGTAACATTCGTGAGGTGGAAATTTTTTGAAAATTTTGTATTTTTCGATTGAATAGCGATTGAAAATTTTGTATTTTGTCATAACGATCAAAATTGCTGAAATTTTTGTTCTCTTTAAGATCGATTTCGTTAATCTTATCGAGAATTCTAAATTTCAAATCAAGAGTATGATGGATTTGTGAAAATTGCATGATTAGGGTTTTCGATTATGAAGAGTTCTCAAAATGAAGTGAAGATTTCGGTATGGTAGCTATTGTTTCTCCCCCAATGGCTCTAGCCTCTAAGGACTAAGATCTGCAACTCAGTATGGTGGCAATTTTGGTTGTGTTTATAGTTAATTAACAATGTAGTAAATATCCTGCCTGGTCAAATAAACCACTTGAATCTCACGATATATGATTTAGTTGAAGATCAAATGCTATGGAAACTAGCCAGGGATGTGCATATCCAGAGTATTGTATGGATTTGTTGGTCTGTGTATATTTGTCTTATAATGTATCTACCAACTCTCATTTTTCAGGTCTTGAATATGAATGAGTTGTGACAACCACATGGAGTAAAGAATGCCACTTTTGAACTCCTTTACCGTTGTCATAGCCCTGCCCCTTTACATCATAAACGTTTAACACTAGATCAACCAATGCATCTTGGAGCGAAGAGAAAGTCCTTATCCTGATTTATCCTTCACAATCAAAAATGTCAAGAAGAATTCCTCAATCTTGGTTCACGTTGTAGAGACATCGACACATCGAATAACCAAAGTCATTTGTTCTTTGTGACTAATATCCGGTGTACAATCAAGAATTATGGATAAATATTTGGAATCATGAATCTTCTTTATGATCATAACTTTTTGTAAGCATCTCGATCAACTCATTTTGTATCTGGTGTCTAAGGTAATGAGAATAAAATTTCTTTTTTTTCAATTTGCCTGACATGTTCCCTCATAACTGTATCAAAATTTGCAATCATCTCAATAACTATATTTTAACCCGCGGTGTACCGCGGGATTACATTTTTTAACTAAATTTTTACCTTTTAAGTTATTTTTTTTGTTAATTTTGTTTATTTTCTTTACAGTATCAGATTGTATAACTCTATTTTGTTAGATAATTACACATTTTTTGTAACCAGATTAAAAAATTAAGTTGTATTTGGTTTGTTAATTTTGTATTTTTTAATATTTAAGATTGTACAATTTTATTTTGATTGTTAATTCTATAATTTCACCCATGGAGTACCGAGACAATTTTTTTTTACATAATAATAATTTGTCAAATTAATAAATATGTATAATATTCAAAATAATGAAATGATGATGAAATAACATCTTTCATTCAACTTCTTTGATTTCCCCCAAAAAAAAATTTGTATGTAGACAACCCATAAAAATCATCTATACTATTAAAGCTGAAGTATCCATTAGATTTACACCAAAGTTTTAAATTGAAGTAAAATGAAATACATCCATTTTCGATCACTAACTGGGTATGTATAATAAATCGGATATATCTGCAACATATTATATCATTTACATATTTAATTATGATTTTCCTAAAATATCTCTACCTAATTTAATATAATATATTATTATTACTATTATTCTCCTTTCACCTTTATATGATCTTATTTATATTTTATTTTATCTTTTTACATTAAACATATTTATAAAAAATAAAAAACTTTCCCACATATATTGCAATTTGAATTTTTCTAAACGGTTGTATATTACTCAATCGATAAAACAAAAAGATGTATGTACAACGTCCCACATCGCCTAGAAAAATTTAGACAATGTTTCAGAACCATTATGAATATGACTAATATGCTTCCAACTATGAATGAGCAGGAAACTTGATTTCTCAATCATCCAAAATTTAAGAGTTTTATTCGGTTTCATCTGGTTCTTTATTTGAGCAAATAAAAACTTTTAAATTTTTTTTAAAATTTATAATATTAAAATTTTTAAAAATTTGAAAATATTATAAATATTAAACTTTTTTAAAAAGCTTTTTAAAAGTTTCAAAATATTACTGCTTTTAAACTTAAAATTTTTTTGTATATTTTTGTGTAATTGAATATATATATTTTTAAAACAAATATGTTTAGAGAGAACTTTAATAGTGGAAAATATAATTGCAAAAAGGAAAGTTTTTGAGCTGTTGTTAAGACTTTTGATTTACAATAAAACATAATTTATTGATAAGATACATTTATATTTGAGTTTTATGTATACGTCAAGTACGTTATAATGTTTTTTTTTTTTTGAATTTTCAATGTTTTGAATTTTTACGTTATACATGTCAAATTCGAAAACATTTGTTTATTTTTTTTTTAACTCAAACCAGATTGTGAACCAAATTACCTACCGGGTCATCATATCACTATTTAACTGGATCCACGGTTTTATATGTATTTATATAGATTATGCAGTTATATAAAATAAAAAATAAAACGTCATTTGTGCAGTAGCACGAGATATCCTCTAGTATATATGTAAACTCATGTAACAACCCGTCCAGTGGGATTCCGCCACATGGCACATCCCGCCACATGGTATCCTTACAGCGCTGCAGCGCATCGATCCTAACCTCTCTCCTGTGGGCCCAAACTGCGTAGCCCACTGCTCGCAGCCTCCTGGCCCATCAGGTAGGTTATTGGTGCGCCTTGCGTTCCTCGAACTCAGGTCCTCACCCTTTAACAACCTTCCCACCAGACAAGTTTTCACCAATTGATCTGCAGTTCAATTGGTGACAACTTCCACGGTGGGAAGGTTGTTAAAGAGTGAGGACCTGGGTTCGAGGAACGCCAGGCGCACCAATAACCTACTTGGTGGGCCAGGGGCTGCGAGCAAGTGGGCTGCGCAGTTTGGAACCACATAAGAGATGTTAGGGTCGATGCGCTGCAGCGCTTGTAGCTGCCATGTGGCGGGGTGTGCCATGTGGCAAGGGGTTCCCACCGGGATGAGTTGTTACAACTCAAACCCTCTCTATCACATGACACAATTTAAAGTCGATATAGTGAATGTCTTTAAATATCTATATTAGTATTTTTGCAAGCTTTTTGTGCAACATTTAATGGCCACATTTATTATAATTATTTTTAAAAATATATATATTTTCCTTAAAAAATACTACGTTAGAGGTTAGATTCGAACCCAAAATATGTTGATACAAAATCAACTACTTTACCACTAGACTACATTAATATATTAGCATTATCATGTAAACCAATAAAATATTATAATGTAAACCATCAAATATATATATTTGATAACGGGTGACTGAAATTTTACCCTACTTAGCAAATTTATTACACATGTTAGCGCATGTTAAGTCGTGTGTTCAGACAGACCAAATTCTAAAAGAAAAAAAAATTATTTACACTAATTTAATAATTCGAGTAATTTTTTCCAACAAAACAAACTGGTTATTAAATGTCCAAATAAAAGTAATATGGAATAGAATATTTTCTTACGACTGTATAGAATATTTAAACTATTACTTATAAATATTTAAATTCTATTAAAAGTTTAAGTGTTAATTTTAACTCTTTAAAAAGTTTAAAATAAAGTTATTAATTTTTGGTCATAGGTTGTTATGCCAAATAGATATGGAAGCATTTATTACAAATTTTGGTTGTTTTAAAAGTAATATTTATACACGGGTTGTATAACGAGACGAGTTTGAAGTAATATTACTTAAATTTTAAACACTACAGAAAATTTAAAATAAAATCATTGACATTCACATAAGTTCAAACATAAATTTAATTTCCCAGTCATAAGTTATATGAGAAATCCATATTGAAGCAAGTATTACAAATTTTGAATATTTTAAAAATTACATTTATACACGGGTTGTATGACAGGACGAGATCAAATCGATAATATTATAATATTAAAATATAATTAATCTTATACTTCATAATGGGTTAAAACTTCATTATACTGTTTTTTAACAAAACCAATAGAAGACATGTCGTATCAAGCTGATTTAATTAAGTTTGATATAATGTAATCTTAATATTTTTTAAACAAATTCTATCATAATAGAAAATTTTAAATTTTAAATTTTAAAATTAAAAAGTTGTCTCGCGGTATACCACGAAATGAAATCTAGTTAAAATAATATAAAAATTAGTTTGTGTCTTTCCACAAACGTTTGTGCCTTCCCAAATACATTTAACACCCTCAAACATATGAATATCTTTAAGTTTAATCATAACTAGGTAATAACTATAATAAGTTAAGTTAATTTTAATTTTAATTTATTTAATAATTAGATTTAAAAAACAAAAAAAATAGATAAACTTCAATATCAATAACATTTTTTACAGTTTTATTTATTCAAATCATACAATATAATCTAGGTACTGGCTAGCACAAAATTTGATAGGAGAGGCTGAAGAGAATCCAAGCTATACTGTTCTAAAAGTGTATGCATGGCATATTCGCACTCCCCCAAAAATCAAACATTTTATTTAGCAAATTGCCACTGGTACACTTCCGGTCATGGACTCCTTAGCTTCTCGCAAGATTCATTGTGACACGGTATGTAAAAAATGTGGCTTTGAAATCGAGACAATTAATCATGCGCTTTTTTAATGTGCGCATTCGAGGCAAATTTGGGAATTGTCTACTCGAAATTCCTAGGTGGTTTTCCTTATAGCTCGAAATTGTCTACTCCTAGGAGGTTTTCCTTATAGCTCGAAATTCACAAATCTAGATTTCAATTTTTTGGAGTGTGATTCCTTGGTTAGGGGAGAAGGAGAAAAAGCATTTATTTCCATGGATTTTATGGTTTATATGGAAGGATAGAAATAAAAAGATGTTCCAAGGAGCTCAGTCTGAACCAGTAGACATCATAAATCAAGCTTTAAGTGAACAATTATTATGGGAAGAGACCCACATTAGTTCTACTAAAGTAACTGAACCAATAGAACCTTGAAATGTCTCCTTTGTTTATAAATTAAATAGATTGATTGATATGGAAGCAAGTTATAAGGGTATGAAAATTTTTTTATCTTTTGTGTATGGCGATCCGGTTCCTAAGTGTAGAGATATGGTTTGGGAGAGGTTAATGAGGATTGGTTTGAATAGAATGGCACCATGGTTTATTATCGGTGATTTTAATGAGATTACGGGGAATCATGAGAAACGAAGAGGTAAACTACGACATGCATCTTCTTTTCTGGCTTTTAATGGAATGATTAGAACTTATGGTTTTATTGATTTCCCATATATTGGTGACTGGTTATCTTGGCGGGGGTGGAGAGATGAGAAACCCATTCGATATCGGTTAGATAGAGGTTTTGGCAATGAAGATTGGCACGATATATTTTCGCATACGGTTACGGAATATCTAGCGATTATTGGGTCTGATCATAAACCATTACTCTGTACTATAGTTAAGAAGACGGGACCCAGGAAAAGGGTTTTATTTTGGGTGAATTGGTGGTATAGGCAGTTTTCTGAGAAAAATATGTTTTTTGGCCCCTTTACTATTCAAAATTGGGAGTATAGGCTGCTATTACACGTTGTGTCACTGAGAGAGGGAGTGATTTGTGTGAGTGAGAGATGAAGTGTGTAATAGAGAGGATGAAAATACCAAGAAGGGTTTTGTGTGGTGGGAGGAGAAAAAACGGGTGTGTATTTTTTTAAGAGTGTTAAGGAATATTCAAATATAAATGTTAAATCTAAACCCTAACTTAATATAATTTGAACATATCATCCCCTCAATGTTCAAATCTAAACCCTAAGTAACATTAGTCAACCCAAACATAACTTTAAATCTAAACCCTAAACAAACTATGTATGAAGATAAGATATGAACATAAATACCAGTGTAATTATTTGAACTCCAAAATGGGTATTCATATATATCAACGAACTCTGTATTTAGTGTACATTCCATCGCCAACCTAGTAATTAGATTAGAACTCCGAAATGGAGAAAAAAACAGGTGTATGTTTTTAAGGGTGATTTGAACTTAGAAATAGGTATTCAAAAATGTCAACGTACTCTGTATTTAGTGTACATTTCACCACCATACTAGTAATTAGATTTGAACTCCAAAATAGATGTAATATGACCTTAAGGAACACTCAAATATATATGTTAAGTCTAAATCCTAACTTAATATAATTTGAACTTATCATCCCCTCAATGTTCAAATCTAAACCTTAACTAACATTAGTCAACCCAAACATAACTTTAAATCTAAACCCTAAACAAACTCTGTATGAAGATAACATATGAACATAAATACATTGTAGTTATTTGAACTCAAAAATGTGTATTCATATATATCAACGAACTCTGTATTTAGTGTACATTTCATCGCCAAACTAGTAATTAGATTTGAACTCCGAAATGAGTATTCATATATATCAACGAACTCTGTATTTAGTGTACATTACACTGTCAAACTAGTAATTAGATTTGAACACAAGAATGGGTATTCATACATTTTAAACCCTATTACTGTAAGTAAATTGTACTACATATCATCAAAAGACATAGAATACGTATCGACTAAGTAGAGTACGAACACGAGAATGTGGTATGAATACAAAAAAGGGAGTACAAATATGGAGAAGATAGTACGAATACTAGAAAGAGAGTACAAATACAAGACATAAAACACTAAATCTCATGTATGAAAGACATATTAAAATTGAAAAATAACAAAATTGGTCTCTTTAGATTTGTATAAAAATATATAATATTAAATTCATATTGTTTTAGAAAATTGGATAAAAATTTGTAGAAATTCAAGTTCTTAAAATTTAGGGGAAAGAAGAAAGAGAAGAAAAGAAGAAAAATAAATCAAAATAAAGAAAATGACATTAATATAAATGATAAGAGATGTTGAGAGTAGAGAAGGAGAGACATAATTACGGGAACAGTGGGACATGGTCTGATTCACTAATTGTAAATAGGAAAGGGTCCAATTTACTCATTAGTTTTGAAATCACTGTCCAAACCACTAATTTCCTCTATTATTTTTGACAAGCGAGGGATTGGTAAGGACGGGTTGCGAAAAGCAATTGCGAGTGGATGGACAAGATCCGGAGGTCGGGAAACAGACACATTCATTGGTAGAGTGGCTAATTGCAGACATGCAACCTCACAATGGCGAAGCTTACAGGTACCTTTTGGTCGGGATACAATAGAGAATTTAAAAGACAAATTGGCGGTTGCCCAAGCAGATGATATGAGCACATCTGAGGTAATACAAGATTTATCCTTGAGATTACGGAATGCTTATCAAGAGGAGGGGGTTTATTGGCAACAAAAAAAGTAGGAATTGCTGGATGCGGGTCGGGGATAAAAATACTAAATTTTTTCATGCGCAGACAAAGACTAGAAGAGCTCGGAATCGCATTGTTGGTTTGTATCATAAAAACGATGTATGGAATGCGGAGGAGAAAGATGTCTGTCAAATAGCGACGGAATATTTTGAGGATTTATTCACATCGTCTAATCCCACAGAGATGGAGGAGGCTCTTAGGAACTTACCAACGGTAATCTCGGAAGACGTTAATAATTTTTTAACAGCAATAGTTACAGAAAAGGAAGTAAAGGCTGCATTGTTTATGATGCACCCAGATAAAGCCCCGGGTCCGGATGGTATAATTCCCCTGTTCTTCCAACAGGCATGGGGTGTAATTAAGGATAACATTTTGGCTTTGGTGAATTCTTTCATGTGGATGGGGTTTTTGACAAGCGCTTGAATAAGACGAATATCTGTCTAATCCCTAAAGTGGAGCGGCCGGCTCATATGTCTGAGTTACGCCCGATTAGTTTGTGTAATAGTGGATACAAGATTATTTCTAAGGTTTTATGTCAGCGGCTTAAATCGGTCCTTCCGAATATAATCTTCTAGACACAATCAGCCTTTAGGGCAGGCAGATTGATCTCTGATAATATTCTGATCGCGCAAGAGATGTTCCATGGTCTCCGAACAAATGCGTCTTGTAAGAGTAATTTCATGGCTATTAAAACGGATATGATTACGGCATACGATAGAGTGGAGTTGGTTTTTATCGATCGGTTATTAAGGAAATTTGGATTTGTAGAGAAATGGATTACGTGGATTATGTATTGTGTGACGTCGGTGGAGTATAATGTTCTAATTAATGGAGAAGCGCATCGGGTTATCAATCATAAGCGAGGACTGAGACAAGGGGATCCCTTATCCCCATATTTATTTATACTTTGTACAGAGATGTTAATTAGTAATATTCGGCAGGCGGAGAAGGACAAATTAATAACAGGAATTAAGGTGGCAAATAGATGTCCGCCCATTTCGCACTTATTATTTGTGGATGATAGTTTATTCTTTTGTATAGCTATACCGGACCAATGTGAGGCTGTTATGTGTTTGCTGAAGCAATAAGAGATGGCATCGGGACAACAAATTAGTTTCACCAAATCACCGATCTAATTCGGTCATAAAGTGGAGACTTCGATAAGGTTACAATTGCAGGGGATTATTGGAATTACAAACTTAGGAGGAATGGGGTCATATCTGGGGCTTCCTGAGAGTCTAGGAGGTGCTAAGATAAAAGTGTTCTCTTTTTTCCGGGATAAACTAGATAATCATATTAATGGGTGGTCGGCTAAATTATTATCTAAAGGGGGCAAGAAAATAATGATTAAATCGGTTGCATCGGCCTTACTAACATATGTAATGTCCTATTTTCGACTTCCAAAAACGGTAACATCTAAGCTTACAAGCGCGGTGGCGAAATATTGGTGGAGTTCGAATGGTCAATCAGGGGGGATGCACTGGCGAGCCTAGGAAAAAATGTGTTCCAGTAAGAAATTAGGCGGCTTAGGATTCCGGGATATTAATGATTTTAATACGGCATTGCTGGCTAAACAGTTATGGAGGCTTATGGAGTATCCAGATGCACTGTTTGCAAAGGTTTTTAAAAGTCGGTACTACAGGAAATCGGGTCCGTTGGATTGGATCCCATAAGATCGTACTCTCCGCCTTATGGTTGGAGAAGTATGATCTCCGCTAGGTCTTTGGTAAATCGTGGGCTTATTAAACGGGTTGGAACATGTGACACCATCGCTGTGTGGAATGATCCCTGGATTCCAGCTCAATTCCCAAGACCAGCGCTGAGTAATGGATCTTTTATGGATCCATCTTTACAAGTTCGTCAATTGATTGGCCATCAGTCAAATACATGGAGAATTGATGCCCTTAATGCCAATTTTGTCCAAAGCTATATTGATTTAATTAGTGTCCTTCATGTAAGTAACTCTGCAATGGTGGATACAATAAGCTGGCATTTCACCAAAAATGGGAGGTATTCTGTAAAATCTGGGTATTATACAGCCAGGATGCATGATCCAAAGGTATTGAGTGCACCTGTATATGGCCCTGAGATTTTACAATTGATAGAAAGGATTTGGAAAGTACGGTGTCCCCCAAAGATTCAACACTTTATGTGGCAACTGCTTACCAGTTGTATTTCAGTATCGGCAATCTTATGGGAGAGGGGAACAAAATTGCAATCAGTGTTGTAGTAGATGTGCTGCTCAAGAGGAAACTGTTAATCATGCTATTTTTGAATGCCCACCAGCCTGACAATCCTAGGCGTTAGCACTGGTTCTGGTGGGTCCTAATCAGTTTCCCACATCTTCTACATATGCAAATATGGATTTCAATTTTCTTTAGCTCATAGCGATGCTCAGTTTGATTTCTACCATTGGTTATTATGGTATATATGGAAGGCTAGAAATGCTAAAATGTTTGAGAATGTGGATACAAGTCCGCTAGAGGTGACTAAACTAGTTAAGGATGAAACGAGTGCTTGGCAGGCGGCACAAATTGAAGACCAAACTGAGGAAGTGGATTCCATGGGAGCTGCCTCATAGGCTTTCCCTCAAAGTCCAAATATATTAGCCTTTTTTCTGGGGTACAGGTGTTTTATTGATGGCTCTTGGAAAGATACAGATGAGTATGCATGTATAGGTTGGTGTTGTCAGAACGCTCAGGACGGATCCACAATTTTTGGGGCCACAAACCTCCGACGAAGCCTTTCCCCTCTTCATTCCGAAGTAGAAGCTTTGATGTGGGCAATGAGGTGCATGATTGGCCATGATTTCAGGGATGTTGTTTTTCTAACGGACTGTTCCGATTTGGTGAAGATGGTGTCTTCTCCTTCAGAGTGGCCGGCATTCTCTGTATACATGGAAGACATCAAGACCGACAGAGAAGAATTTTCGACCTTCTCTATCTCTCTCATCCCAAGGAGTGCAAATGTTGTTGCGGATAAATTGGCTCGTAAAGTACGAGTATTACTGCATCCCGCGAAGTTTGTGAACAATTGTCCTCACAATTGGCTTTCCTAAAGTCAAATCTATTCGATTTGTTGTCAAAAAAAAAAAAAAAAAATATATATATATATAGGGTAAGGGAAATAAAGAAATCAAGCAGAGTGATATAAGGAGAACCTGTAGAGAAAGATCTTCTTATATTAAGGCTAATGCAGAGTGAGTTAATGATTGCCATTAAGGAATTTCGGTTATAAGTTTCATCTTTCATAGCTTATGAAGATGAACTTTTTTGTTTAGTAATGTCTCTTAATCCCTTCAAAAATTTCATTAACAAAGTATTAGATGAAGTGAGTACTTTAATTTGATAATGTAACCTTTGGGTATATTGAGAGACATGTCTTTATATTGTTTGATTGGCTTATTAGGTATTAGAAATTTTTTATGACCCTAAACTTTGGACTAAGTCAATTGGGAAGAATACATAACTATATGAAGAGCACACAATCAAAGGAGATAAGCAAGGAAGATATTATGAATTAGATGCTGAGGGGAATGCGGAGAGCGGGGAAGTAGATGTAAAGAAGAGAAGAAGCCGAAAAAGAAAACTATCAAAACAAGAGATTATTGGTGAAAGAAAACGTGAACATGGCAAACGCGTATCTGGTAGAATGAGCGCAAAACATACATAAACATATTCAGAGAATGACAGTGATGTAAACAACTTACATGAGGTGTTTATGAGACTAATGAACAGCGTGTACGAGGATTATTTTTTCTGATGAATTTGTTATTATCTTCATATATGATATTCTGGTGTACTTAAAGAGTCCTGAAGAGCATGGGTTGCATTTGAGGGCGATTCTTAAAAAGCTGCAGGAGCAAGTGCAGTTTTTGGCAGAGAGAGATGGGATTTATGGGTCACATTGTTTCTACAGAGGGAGTTTCAGTGTATCTAGAGAAGATCGAGGCTATCGGGGATTGGTCTAGACAAAAAAAAATGCTACTAAGAACAAGAGTTTTCTTGGGTTTGCGGGGTATTATCGACGGTTCATTAAGGGATTTGTGAGCATAGCTCAACCGATGACCAAGCTGAAGGGAAAGGATATTCTTTTGGTGTGGACTCTAGAGTGTGAGTAGGGGTTCACGAATCTTAAGGAGATGTTGGCGAGTACACCGGTCTTGGCATTACCAAAGTACACTAGACTTGGCATCACTAGACTTGACATTACTAAACTTATGTAGTGTACACGGATGCTTTAGGAGTTGGTTTGGGCTGAGTGTTTGTAACGCCCGTGTTCTGGAAATTAATAGGAAACTTGAATGTGTATAAGAATTAGGGTGGAGTCGGTTTGATTCCGGTGGATTTCCTAAACTGGTCGTTTTGTTTAATTGAATCAAAGAAGGTTTAATTAATGTCGGTTTAGGTAAACCCTGGTTTAATCAAAATTAAACCAAAAACCCTAGTTTTATAAAGAAAACTTCATTCTCTCTTTTGTTTTGTCGCTGTTGTTTCTGAGAGTTGAGTTAAGAAAAAGAGAAGGAGAAGTTCACTTGTAAGAATGAGAGGGTTAGCTTTGCTTTGGTGTTTAAGGCAAGAGAAGCAGATTCGTCACGTCCTGGTAGAGTAGAGTTACGACGTATCAAATCTTATCGAAAGGTAATGAATTTTGGTAGGTTTGTTCTTAAGGCGTGTACGTTGATTCTCCTTTTTACAGAAGTGAATTCGGATTAATACTCAGTGAGTTATATGCAGTTTGGTGAGACGCGTTTTCTCTGTTGCGAACTGGGATCAGCGGAGTTTGTAAGTGCGATCGTGGTTTCATCGTTTCTCCGATCGGCACCAAATTTTTGGGGGAGCTTTGTGACGTCTGGATCTTGCTTTTCACCGTAGGGATTAAGAAGTTAACGGTTGGTTTATGTTTTAAGGCTTCGTTTCTGCGGCTGTAGTTTTTCTGCTGTTTCTGTCCTTTTGTTTCTTAGAGATTTGTGTTTGTATGGTTTGTTGTAGGGCATTGTTTGGCGGTTGCAGTCACGAGGAGAGTCTTTCCTGTTTGTTTTTGTAATTCAAATCACCTTGTTAAGGTGAGTGCGTGACCATGAGCTTAACTAAGCGATTGGGATTGAGTGACTTGTTGTGTGATGATTTGCAGGTGAACTGGATGTGTTATTTGATGTTCAGCTTACTGGATGGTTTGTTTTTGTTATATATGTGGGTGTTATCTCATTGCTTGTGTGTATAGCTCGTAGATGGGAGGATTGCCCTCACTAAGTATTTATGAAATACTTATACATCTCTTTCTTTGATGCAGGTAAAGGCAAAGTGTGATCCGTGGAATCATGGCGAAGAGAGGAGGATGATCTAGGCGCTCATTGGTGTTTTAGATTATTGTTGGATTTGCTAGGGTGTTAGAATGGAATTTAGAAACATGTTAGGATGATCATGTTTTGGAATAATGTTTGGTTGAACTTGATGGTTTAATGAAATTGTTTTATTGGATGTAAATTGTTTTACTGAAACCATGAAAGAAGAAGATAAAGCTTTGTCCTTTTCTCTTTCCCATTTCTTTACTGAACAATGTCTTTCTTCTATTGCAACCACTGTGTTTGGTTCATCTTGTCGTCTTGTGTCTTAAGTAAGAGAAAAGTAGAAAACTTTCCACAATCGAACTATGTCACAGCTTCTTCTTCTTCTTCTTGGGGTGGTTTCAAGAACTCAACTTTACATCATGAGATTGTTGTTGTGAATTGATAAAGAGTGTTTCTTTTTTTAGTTTTGGGTTTGGAGAGATCTGAATTTCCCATCTGAGATTGGTGTTCTTCTTGAAGTTAGACCATGTCTATAACTTGTGAACTCTCGAATCTTACTTCAAAGAAGGCAAAAGAGTCGAGCTTTGACAAGAAATGGCTAAAAAAGCCTCTCTTGTTCTTGGTTTTGTGTTGCTCTATGGTAGTAATTGTTCTGGTTATGTTCTCACGGTTAGGTAGAATTCAGAAGGAGGAGACTGGTTCTTGTAATGGAGAAGCTAAAGTTTTGTATAGACATCAAAACGTCACCAGGAGTGAGATTCATCATTTGGTCTCTTTGTTCTCTGATTCAGATCAGGTAACTAACTTATCTTGAATTTGACTTTGGTTATTGTCAAAATTGAGCTTTTGAACATACCAGATTTGCCTTAAAGTGTAACACTTTACCATTATAAGTATATAGTATAAGATAGACTCGTATATTGTAAATCTCTTTATACGATAGACTCGTATATTGATATTTGATCCTTTCTATGTCTGTATAAATAGGATCAACTTTGTTAATAATAAATCATCAGTTCATAAATCCTACACTCTGCATCTGTTGCAGGTATTGTCCTTTGAATGTCGTAAGGAATTAAGGGCAAATTATGGTATTACATGTTCCCTAAGTATGCTTTCAGAGAAACAAGAGACTGGAGAGGTTCCCTGGAATCTTAATCCATCAGGCTCAGCACATTCTGTCTCATCAACATCTCGTATGTGTAATAATCTTGAGCAGGTAATAAAACATTGGATTCTAGCATATGTGAATAATTGCCTTCAAAGATTTGGTATGTAGTTCTCACAGAACTTTATTTTTCTTGAATGTTTCGGTTATGGATAGAGTTTGCAGCAACCCGAAAAACCCGAAAAACTTGAAGAAGAATACTATGAAGAAGGGCTGGATCAGGGTTTATCATCTTGTTTAAGAAATGCATGGTGGTGTCTAATCCTTGGTGTATTAGTGTGCCATAAGATTTATGTATCTCATTCGAAAGCACCAACTGAGAGTAAAGAAAGAGTACATATGCAAGAGCCTTTAGCGCAAAAGAAGCAGCAACAACGTGCTCAGACATCTTCTAGAGGGGCTGGAAAATGGAGGAAGAACATCCTTCTCCTCGGTATCTTAGGAGGAGTTTCCTTCTCAGTGTGGTGGTTTTGGGACACGAATGAGGAAATTATTATGAAAAGGAGGGAGACTTTAGCAAACATGTGTGATGAACGAGCCCGCGTGTTACAAGATCAGTTTAATGTTAGCCTGAACCATGTTCATGCCTTGTCTATTCTTGTATCTACATTTCACCATGGGAAATCCCCTTCTGCCATTGATCAGGTGATGTGTTTTTCTTACTGATAAGTGATAAATACATTTTGTATCTCATTGTTATGCTTAAATAATCAGTTTCTGTTACATTTATAGAAAACATTTGAAGAATATACTGAGAGAACAAACTTTGAAAGACCTCTTACAAGTGGTGTAGCGTATGCTTTGAAAGTCCCGCACTCCGAAAGAGAGAAATTTGAAAAGGAGCATGGATGGTCAATAAAGAAAATGGAAACTGAGGACCAGACAGTTGTCCAAGATTGTGTTCCTGAAAATTTTGACCCAGCACCTATTCAAGACGAATATGCGCCAGTTATATTTGCTCAAGAAACTGTTTCCCATATTGTATCGGTCGACATGATGTCTGGAGAGGTCAGTAACGTTTAAAAGTTTTCTTTCCTATTGCCAAACAAATGTGCTAAAAAAGAATTCAAAAGTTTAACTATTTTGCAGGAAGACCGTGAAAACATCTTGCGGGCAAGGGCATCAGGAAAAGGAGTATTAACATCTCCCTTTAAGCTTCTTAAGTCAAATCATCTTGGCGTCGTGTTGACCTTTGCTGTGTATGACACGAGCCTAGCGCCTGATGCTACAGAAGAACAGCGTATTGAAGCAACTATTGGGTACTGCATTTACTTTTAAAATAAATAGTGCAAAGACTAATCTCTGTACTAGTAACTAATAACAATATACACCTAAATAGGTACCTTGGTGCATCATACGATATGCCATCGTTGGTGGAGAAACTTTTACACCAACTTGCCAGCAAACAGACAATTGCTGTGGATGTTTATGACACAACTAATGCCTCAGGTCTAATTAAAATGTATGGCTCAGAAATTGGGGATGTAAGTGAACAGCACGTAAGTAGCCTTGATTTTGGTGATCCATCAAGGAATCATGAGATGCACTGCAGGTTAGCTCTAACTCTAGTGTTATTTTTGTAAGATATGTTACACTTCTGTCTTTTCTGAAGTATGAAAATGGCATTGCTCATTTATAGGTTTAAGCATAAACTTCCCATTCCTTGGACAGCCATTACACCGTCAATCTTAGTTCTGGTTATTACTTTTCTTGTTGGTTATATATTCAATGAAGCCCTCAATCGAATTGCAACAGTTGAAGAGGACTGTCAGAAAATGAGGGAACTCAAAGCTCGTGCTGAGGCTGCTGATGTTGCAAAGTCACAGGTGAGTTTTGTGAATCAAATAGTCTCAAAATCTTGAAACCTCTTGTTTTTTTTTGTTAACAAGAGTTGAATTGTCACTGAAATGCTTTAATTGTTTAAACACTGACTTGCTTTTTATTTCCAGTTCCTAGCAACTGTTTCTCATGAGATACGGACTCCAATGAATGGAGTTTTAGGTACTTTTTCTACTGATCCTTTGTCATTGCATGTTCTCAGAAAAACCAGCTGAAAAGATTAAGCATTGTTATTGCAGGAATGCTCAAACTGCTGATGGACACCGATCTTGATGCGAAGCAGCTAGACTATGCGCAAACTGCTCACGGAAGTGGGAAGGATCTTACATCACTCATAAATGAGGTTCTTGATCAGGCAAAGATTGAATCAGGAAGGCTCGAGCTTGAAAATGTGCCTTTCGATATGCGTTTTATTCTGGATAACGTTTCATCTCTTCTCTCTGGCAAGGCAAATGAAAAAGGAATTGAGGTATACTATAAGCATGACCTTCCGCTTCTTAATGTTTTCTAGTAGCAAAAATATTCCATTATCTAATGAAATCTTGGTTTCTTGTTACAGTTGGCCGTTTATGTTTCTAGTCAAGTTCCTGATGTTGTAGTTGGTGATCCGAGTCGGTTTCGGCAGATAATTACAAATCTAGTGGGAAACTCAATCAAGGTGATTAGTGATTCTATCTTACAAAACAACATTAGTGATTCTATCTTACAAAACAACATACTTCTCTACCACTATAGTACACTCACTTGTTCTTTCTGTAATAACAGTTTACACAGGAAAGGGGACACATATTTATCTCAGTGCACCTTGCAGATGAGGTGAGGGAGCCTCTTAATATCGAAGATGCAGTGCTCAAACAGAGACTAGCGTTAGGATGCAGTGAGTCCGGTGAGACAGTTAGCGGGTTTCCTGCCGTAAATGCATGTGGAAGCTGGAAGAACTTCAAGACATTTTACAGTACTGAGAATCATAATTCGGATAAAATCAAGTTGCTAGTTACAGTGGAGGACACAGGAGTGGGCATACCTGTAGATGCACAAGGCCGAATATTCACGCCTTTTATGCAAGCCGACAGTTCCACATCGCGGACTTATGGTGGGACTGGCATAGGTTTAAGCATAAGCAAGCGTTTAGTTGAACTCATGCAAGGAGAGATGGGGTTTGTGAGTGAGCCTGGGATAGGCAGTACTTTTTCATTTACTGGAGTTTTCGGGAAAGCAGAAAATAGTTCATCTGTTACTAAGTTGGAACGATTCAATCTAGCTATTCAGGATTTTAAAGGATTGAGAGCATTAGTTATTGATAACAGAAACATTCGAGCTGAGGTGACCAGTTACCATCTTCAGAGACTGGGAATATCTGCAGATATTGTTTCGAGTCTTAGATTGGCATGCACCAGTGTCAGGTACTTTACATGCACTAGTGTCTTCTTTGCTCTTCCAACTGCTTTGCTTTTGTTCATATGGAATCAAATGTATTGTGCATTGCAAGATAGCTGTAGAACTGTTACTGTCATTGCATTCCAAGATTGAAAAGACTAGCATTTGTGGAGATTATAGTTGGTTCACTAAAAGCGTTCAACTTTTTCTGGACTCTTTGCAGCAAATTAGACAATTTGGCTATGGTTCTAATTGACAAAGACGCCTGGAACAAGAAAGACTTTGCAGCACTAGACAAGTTGTTAACCTTTAGCAAAATAACCTTTACAAGAGTCCCAAAGATTATACTTTTGGCAACTTCTGCAACTCTAACTGAGCGCAGTGAGATGAAGTCTTCTGGTCTCATCGATGAGGTGGTAATAAAGCCCCTCCGGATGAGTGTCTTAATATGTTGCTTTCAAGAAACACTTGTCAATGGCAAGAAGAGGCAACCAAACAGAAAGCAAAGAAATCTTGGACACTTGCTCAGAGAAAAGCAGATTCTGGTTGTGGACGATAATCTAGTGAACAGACGAGTAGCCGAAGGTGCACTTAAGAAATATGGAGCTATAGTTACATGTGTTGAGAGTGGCAAGGCTGCATTGGAAATGCTTAAGCCGCCTCACAACTTTGAGGCTTGCTTCATGGATCTCCAGATGCCTGAAATGGATGGGTAGCTAACTATTTTTCAATCTTTTCCCTTCAGCTTTGTTGATTTCTTGAATGTGGTCCCTGGAAATGTTATGATTTTTTTGCAGATTTGAAGCAACGAGGAGAATCCGTGATCTGGAATGGGAAATCAACAAGAAGATAGCTTCGGGAGAAGCATCTGCTGAATTGTTATGTAAATCTAGTAGTTGGCACGTCCCAATATTAGCAATGACAGCTGATGTTATACAGGCTACTCACGAAGAATGCATGAAATGTGGCATGGATGGTTATGTATCGAAACCGTTTGAAGAGGAAGTGCTCTACGCAGCAGTAGCAAGATTCTTTGAACCATGTTAAAAGGAAGACTGAAAACCCATTCCCTTGTAGGATTATATATATCAACCCGAGAGCTTTTTGACGTCGGGTAGTATATCTTGAACATCCATGACCCTGCAATTCAACTTGAGGTCAAGGCAAGAACCAGTCAATTATTCATTGTCCTTCACAGGTCTCTTTCCCTTATAGGCCTCCTCGTCTGGTTGAGTATGAGAAGAAACTGCGAAAGCCGCAGTCTCTCTCTTTGTATAGACAGTTTGTCATCTTTGATATCTGCCTGTGTATAGTAGATTTCTGATGTATAGCTCCATTATATTCATTCATATAAAACCAAACTCTCTCCTCTTAACTGTAAAACAGCTTGTATGTTGTGTAGTAGGAAGTGTATAAATGACTGTGTTCTGAAAAGCTTCCAGAAGCAGAACAAAATCTTCCTCAAAACCAGTTAAATGCAGATCTGGCACATGATTGCATCTGAAGCAAACCAAGATTCCCTTATCCTAGATCTTGAACTTTTGGAGTACTGATTCTTTCTAACTAGTATAAAGGGGTCAAGTTGCACTCATTTTTTAGCTCTCATACTTCTCAATTAGATCAGATCTAGATCTCTCTGTACCACTCAATATGTCAACTTTCTTGATAAGGATACTTCTTCCTTTGCTAGTCATAGCAATGACATTTCCACAACGTTCAGGTAAAACTATCACTGCAATGTTCACACTATGTCCTTTTTTTGGCTTTAACAAGAGATGTGTATGTGAATGTATGTATAAACAGAGGCAGAGTCAGAACAATGGTGTGTAGCGGATGAACAAACACCAGACGACGAGTTGCAGGCAGCTCTAGAGTGGGCTTGCGGTAGCGGTGGAGCTGACTGCAGCAAAATGCAGCAGGAAAACCAGCCTTGCTTCTTGCCAAACACAATCAGGGATCATGCCTCCTTTGCCTTTAACAGTTATTACCAAAGTTATAAGCACAAAGGTGGTTCTTGTTACTTCAAAGGTGCTGCCATGATAACTGAGCTTGACCCTAGTAAGCTCTCTCTCCTTATCTGTATCACTTTGATCTTAGTAGATAGTGAATAATCCCTGATTGAGATATGATTGTTACAGGTCATGGTTCTTGCCACTATGAGTATAACCCTTGATTCAAATGAGACAGCAAAGACAAGATACAACAAGATGAAAAGCTATGATTCTGCATTTATACATTTTTCCTATGTAATGTTATCTATATACTCTGCTTCACACAGAAACTGCTCTCTCAATACTCTTGAGTCTTTGATAAACTTTCTTCAATACAACCTGCTTCCATCAATCTTGTCTTACAAGCTCTCCTCTAGTTGTGGTAAATACACTATTACATTGTATGGAAACTAATCTGTGCCGCCTGAACAACAAAACTATACAATAGAGTCTATTAATAATCTTCCCTGCCTTGTACTAATTGAATTTAATCAGCCCTTAAACAAGTAATGACTTGTTTAGCTTTCTATGGGCTCTGTTCTCACCACATTATGTTTGACTAGTACTGGTCTTGTGCTCTGGTTTTGTAACACGCCATTAAGAGAATCAGATTGAAGTACTAGAATAAAAATAGATTACAAGAGTGAGACTAAAAACATAACTTTGGATAAGAGAATCAGATTTACGCCATCAGTATCCCTAATTCACAACATCAACCAATGACTGAGGGTGAAACCATACTACGACATATATTGGTAGACCAGACCAAAAATGTGTGAATTCATTTATCAATTTTTAAGAGTACAAATATACGATTAAAAATATGCGTTTTATTCGTTATTTTTTGGTCGTTTGGATTTAGTCGATTTCGTTTATTTTTTTGGAATTTAATATTTTGTTAAAAATATGTATATTAGCAAAACAAAAAAAGGTGTTTAAAAGTAGATTATTCGTAAAATTTTAATAAAAATATTTGTAAGATTTGACGACATTCTGACTTAAAAAACCGGTAAAAAATAAGGCCTATAAAAAGAACCGGTAAAAAATTAAGTCCTATAAAAATTAATGGCATATTTGATTTGTTACATAAAGTTACAGATATTCGGATTTTTTTAATCGAATCGAATCAAATAACGGATCGGAGTGAATCTAACGGGTATTTGCCTCACCCTTATTTTGGAGAATACTTTGGTCCTGAATGGGACCACGGTACAAAAGCAGTTAATTTGCTAAAGCAGTACATCTGTATTTATGTTCTCATTCAAACAAAACAATTATTTAGCAGATGAACTGCTTTTCTGTACTGCTTTAAGAAAACGGAAATATATTTTTCATGTTTTTCTCAAAAAAGCATAGCAGTCCACCAATACTCATTTAGGAGTGTTTGTGGTGAGTTCAGTTTTTTATTTTATTTAATTTGATATTAATTTATCTAAAAGTTATATAAATATTTGATCTGCATTTGTAACGTTAGATCTACTTGATCCACTTCTGTTCTGTTCGATCTGCATGATCTGCTTGATCTGCTCTGTCAGATACGCTTTCCGCATTTCAAGTCTTTGTTACACTCAAAAACTATATAAGTAACCATAGTAATAAACTAATAATAATTTCTTAACCTCACAGGTGATCTGTTTGTATTCAGGTTGACTTGGACTAAGCTTCTCTAGAGTTCATTTATGGGTCACCAAACCCTATCAAGAGAACAAAGTCTTATTATATGCATAGAGAGACCTATGAACGTTTGAATGCACATATTAAGACGGCAAGATTGACGACGCGTCTCCTAATTAGTTGAATCACCCACAAATTTTTTTTGTCTTTTGGTTATTTTGTCAAAACCCTTTATTTTACTAATTTTATTGGTCTTAAGAGAATCGTTATATTTAGGTGAAGAACTTAACTCTTTGTTCCTTTTTGTTTGAAAAATTTCTTTACAAATAATATTCAGAAAATGTTATATTACAATTTCGTATAAAATAAGTTGAAAGACCTTTTAAGAGTCAACTCTTCACCAAACCCTTTATTTCTAAATTCAACCAACAGGAAAAAAAAAACGTATTGTGAATAAAAATATTTTTGTTTTGCTGATTAGTAAATGGTAATTTGGCTAATTTCACCACTTGGTTTTGTGAAGATTATCCGGTTACAAATCACTTAACTTGGCTGTTTGGCTTAAACTTTACATTCTCAGTTGTTTTTAAATGATTTTTTATACTAATTAAAAGATTATTTAATTTTGTTTATTTAGATAAATAGATAATTTAACATTTATCCAAACAAAATTCAACCAGTGAAAAAAAATGTATATAATATAAAACTATGAAATCTAATAAAAATCTAATTAGTTTTGTATAGATTTGTAAGAAAACTAATTATTTTAGAGAAGAAAAAAAGTTGTGGACAAAAAAAAAAACAAAGCTAAAATATTATTTATCCAGAAAGGAGGGATTATTACCAAAAAAAAAAAAAACTTAGAAATGATTTAAGGAACTTTATTCAATTAAATAACGTCTAAAAGTTATAATAAGTTCATCTTCTAGAAGAAATGTTTATTCTTTGGGTTTGGTCCTAAACGACGTTGATGATTGTGAAACCTTTCATGGCCTCGGTGTTTAAGCGTCACTTTAATTGTACACTCCTGACTTTGGTTCATACGAAAGTGCTTTCCATCTTCCTTGGGGAGATCTTTCATCATTTGTGTAAATGTCTTTTTTATTCTTTTCGATTTAGTCACTTGTCCTAAAAGTCTTTTTAAAATAAATACTACTTACAGTTTTAATAACAATAAATTTCTGCAAAATATGATTTTATTTATGAATTTATAAACTGATGATGCAACTTATTTAAAAGTCAACTTGGCGAAGCAAAGAAATCAAAATATATTAAAAAAACTCGATGTTACATAACCATATTTAGCTAGAAAATGTGCTACTCTATTACAATGCTTTATAACAAAAACAAACTCAACATGCTGAAACCATGAAGCTCAATGAATAATATCATGATAAATACCATCGATCGAAATGTCAAAGAAAAAAATAACGTTTGAAAATATCGGGAAGTTAACTTCGAGATTACAACCACCGTTGAACTAAAAAATATCGACTGTATCCAATTATATTTAACTAAAAAAGAAAACTTCTAGTCATATATATAAGTTTATTAGACCAAAATACAAGTGATTCACAAATCACAACTCAAGGACAAACATGGAAGAGAACAAGACCAATGTGTAAACACATAAGATGTTTTTGGAACATATTGGTAGAAACAAGTTCACGGGACAAAAGGATTTGCTATGAATGAGACCAACTACATTAACACTTAAGGCCATGATAATCTTTGAATAACATGGTACTATCTTTCCAATTAAAGTTTGAAGTCAAACTATATAACCACATGATTTAATTAGTTGGAGAATTTCTAATTGAAGAGATAAAGATATAGTTTAGTTATAAGTTATAAAGTTGAGGAAGAAGTAGTCCACAATTTTTGTGATTTTAGAAAACATATGAATAAATAGAAAAATCTCTTAGAATCGAGGAGATCTTCCACAAAGAATTATGAGTTAACATGAAAAAAGAGACTATACTTTTAATTTTATAAAATCGCGCGTTAAAAGCACCATGCGATATAGCCCGGTTTTCATCTTAAATTAAATTCTGAATAATTTATAGTATCATATATTCCATACTACTACATTGTGCATATCAATCACACATATAATATATTTTGGGAATACTAATATATTATATGTGTTGCTTTTATTTTAATTAATTATATAAATAAAATTTTTTAAAAAACCGAAAAAATAATGTTCTCTTTATTTGTTATGTTGTATACGTATTATTAAAAAAAAAAAAGATTGTTTACGTTAAAAACTATACACTGTATTATTCGTTGTCACCAATAGAATCCTCAAGCCTCCTTAAGTTTGAAGACTAATCTCTATATATATGATTAACAAGTGTTTCGCATATCACTAATTCCATTTTAACAATTTATAAAAAGGAAACAAAGGCCACATGTGAACGCAAAGAGTACTACGAGACATTTGACTATCATTTTCTCCATACGAACGAGTAATCTTTAGTTTATATAAATTAATAACAAAATCCCAATATGAGATTTTATTTAATTTACTATCCACAAAATCACACTATTCATAGACTCGTGAATGTGAATTTGACGATGACTTTCAACTAATCTACTACCTAATCCACCGTAATTATATTAATTTAAAAAATTTTCATAATCATGTTTTAACCTTTTCTCTCTTGTATTCCTTTTTCTTTGAGAATTTGACCTCGTCAACTTTTGTCATACTGACGATTACAAAATGTGTTGTACGTATCAGAAAGATTTCTTAATGCATATACAACATTCCACTAATATTACAATATAACAAAAAAAATTAATGAGTCAATTTCGTGTGGTACGTTATATAAAATTACATTATATTTATATATAGTAAGATCAATAAACGTTTTTCATTAAATAACAATATTTAATCGGATTCAACCATTTACAACATTTTAGAAACTCTTGCAATACTCATAAGTGAGCCGACGTCCCATGTGGTTTGAAATATTCACCTCAAAGTAGTGATTAAAGGGTTGATTGGTTTTTTCTTGCATACTTGCAGATGATGCGTTTGGGGGTGATTGTGGTTGTTAGAGACTTGGAGATCAATACCAAGAATAGAAATCTCTTTATATCGTTTTGATTTCTCGAAACACTAGATATTATCCTAAAGTTTTTTCTATAAATGTTTGCGGTTGCGATTGACTCGAAAAAAAAAAGAGAAAATAACATTAAAACATCTATTATCATGTCCTACAAAATCGACAAACTAAAACATATATTATCAAGTTATCTAATATAAAAATTTAAAATATATGTAATTTATTTGTTTACTATTTGAATAACTATTTATAGTTTTTTTAACAATAGTCATGTTTAATTTATTTATAGTTTTCATAATATAATTTGGATGTTTATACTTTTTATATATTTATATCTTCTTGCAATTATAATGTAAATTTATTTTAGTATATTTTGTTTAACTGCTATTGTATCCGCTGATCAACTAATTAATCGTACAAATACACTATCTCCTAAATGTTAAATAATCGTTCAAAACGTTTAATAACGCTAAGGTATGCTTCTGCAACCGCATCAACCATGCACCACCCTTAAAAAACCTGAAAGTGTATGCAAGTTGTGTAACATATAAGCTAGAACCGGTCTCTTCTTTTTTACTTAATTCTGTAACGTAGTCACTTTTGTTTTACAGTATGGGGATTTGTTTCTAATAACTACTCATATTCATATGTTTATTCAATAAACGAAACCCTCAAATTTGACAAATATGAGTGTTATCCTTACGTCATACATATGTGTGAAAAAAAAGAGAAAGGTACGAAATGGGCAAAAAAATAGTCAACAAAGAACAGCTCCTGACTTGCGTAGCCTTTAAAAAGCATCCGCGTTTTGCTTTTTCCCTATATATATCTTCAAAACATACCATACCTCTCAAATCTCACCCCAACAACCTTTCAAGACCGAACACACAAAGACATGGAACCAAAGATAACTCTGTTCGCCGTGTTGGCAACACTTCTTGTCTTAACCGTGAATGGTCAAGCCGGTTGTAACACCCACAGGTTCGAAAACAACTTAGCCTTCACAACTTGCTCTCCTCTCCAAGCCTTGGGATCTTTCCTCCACTGGACTTACAATGAAGCAAACGGCACCGTTTCGATCGCCTTTCGTCACCCTGGAACGACCACTTCTTCTTGGATTGCTTGGGGACTTAACCCAAGTGGAACACAAATGGTTGGGACTCAAGCTCTTGTTGCTTTCACCAATTCAAGTGGCCAGTTCCAAGCCTATACCTCTTCTGTAAATTCTTACACCACGCAGCTCGAACGCGGAAGCCTTAGCTTCCGTGTGAGCCGCGTCTCGGCTACTCTAGTTAATGGCGAGGCGACCATATTCGCAACTCTTGAGTTGCCGGCGAATCTGATCACGGCCAATCAGCTTTGGCAGGTTGGTCCTGTTACTAATGGTGTTCCTATGATTCATTCAAGGTCAGGGGACAATATGAGATCTATGGGTAGGATTGATTTCAGGACTGGTCAGTCAACGGCTGGTGGTGGTTCTGGTGATAGGCTAACCAAGAGAAATGTAAGTCCAACTCTATCTCTTAAAAACTATACTACTTTGGTAAATTTCTATATATTTCCACAAATTTAAGGTTTTAAGAGTTACTAAATTCATATGAAACCATTTTTAAAAAAAAACTTTTAGTATTTATTATGGAATGTTAAAAATTTGTATTTTTTTTGAAAATAATTTCTAGAAAAAATAAAAAAAATTGGAGAAGTTTCCAATAAAATATTGAAAAAATATCTAAGATTCTAAAGTGTTGCTTTTCATAATTTTAATAATATTGACGTGTGGATGACAAACTTAGTGAGATGATATTTTTGCTTCAATGACAAATAGATATTGACGTGTTTTGTCAACATGAAAATGAAATGATGACATTCATTTTTTATTAATTAATAATTTTGAATAGAAGCATCTAGTATGTATTTTGTTAAATGGTATATTTTTCATATCTAGTAATAGTAAAGTGATAAAAGAAATTAGTTTTTTCTGTAAATTTAGTCAAATTTGTTAGGTTTTTTTAACTTTGAAAAATAAGATATAGTGGACTTCTCTGTCAAGGTTTCACTTTCCACCAAACTCAAAAATAATGTCTCCACTTCCATAATCAAAGTTTATATTTAAATATTCTTTTTTTTTGTAGAAATTCATGAAAAATACTGAGCTAATTTATTTGACCAACTTTTAGAAATTTTTATAATGATTCTTCTACATAAAAATAGAAAACATGAAAAATCCGTCAAAATTAAAATAAGATACATTTTTCTTGCTTAAAATTTGTAGATTTAGTCTAATTAATGTGTGGTTGCTAAAAAAAAAATACTTCGTTACAATTATTTATGTTATTTGTTGGAATATAAATTTATTACTCTATGGAAAAGTAAACTAAACATTGTACACTTTCATAAAACAGACTCATGGAATACTAAACGCTGTGAGCTGGGGAGTACTAATGCCATTAGGAGCAATGATGGCTCGGTACATGAAAGTCTTCGCCGATCCAACATGGTTCTATCTCCATATAGCCTTCCAAGTCTCCGGTTACGCCATCGGTGTAGCCGGTTGGGCTACCGGAATAAAGCTAGGCAATGACTCGCCAGGGACATCTTACTCAACCCATCGTAACCTTGGCATAGCACTTTTCACATTTGCAACACTTCAAGTATTTGCTCTCCTTCTAAGGCCAAAGCCGGACCACAAATATCGAAGGTACTGGAACGTGTACCATCACAGCGTTGGATACACTACGATCATACTCTCCATTATCAATATTTTTAAAGGACTAGACATTTTGGACCCGGCTGATAAGTGGCGTTGGGCTTATATTGGAATCTTGATCTTTCTTGGTGCTTGTGTTCTTATTCTTGAGCCACTTACTTGGTTTATTGTGCTTCGTCGTAAGAACCGTGGAGGTAACGCAGTTGCTGCACCGACTTCGAACAAGTATTCCAATGGTGTTAATGGTACTACTACTAGTACCGGACCACATCACCAAGACGCCTAGTTTCACTTATAGTTTCTATACTTGTTTTGGTTTGTTCTACTTCTACGCAGTTTTGGATTCTTTTTTTGCATTTGATATCTTGTAGGCTCTTGTATGTATGTATTTATGCGATTTTATTCATTGTGTTATAGATATATTAATCTATGGAGTTATTAATCTTTTATATGGTTGTTTACATACATTTTCGGACATTTTCTCATCTGATTTAGTAAAAACTTTAGACTATGTTCTAGTGTTATAGTGTCATGAACGGTGAACCACTTATACTAATTACTTCACATCTTGAATCTTCAATTTTAATCTTCAGTAATCGATAGCTACTCATTAGACGTTTTAAGAGTTGGATTAAAATGTTTAATCCCTAGCTAGACTCATCGATATCTTCTTATGCGATTGCTAACACTCCCTCCATTGAAACGAGAAATTCACTATTTTCTTTTTACCTTTATCTACTTGCTCCAAAGGTGCTTGGTTGGTCTCTCACACTCTAACCAAGTTAAAGTCGCGATCACCTCTCCATTTACTATTTAAGAGAAACCTTTTCTTTGAGAAAGATAGGTAACAATCCTTAACAGTCCAAGCATTCACACAAAATATTTCTACCAATCCTACTTCTTTTTAGATCATTAAAGTTATTTATCTTCACAATCATCCAGTGAGTGTCATCATTTTTCTTCATTCTATCTTTCGACTCTATGTTCGAAACCTATTCAGCTTAACGTGTATTAGGTTCCATCCAACAGACGAAGAACTAATCACTTATTATCTCAAGAGAAAGATCAACGGTCGAGAGATCGAGCTAGAGATCATTTCTGAAGTAGACCTCTACAAGTGCGAACCATGGGACTTGCCAGGTAATAATTATCAATACATTGGTAAGCCTATGCAAGTGTATACAAGGAGAAGAAATAGAACAAACATAACACGTGTAGAAGAAGAAGATGGCACGTGAGAGAAAGATACTTGTATAAAACTATAGCATTTGACATTTTATCATTCTTATGTTGTTGTATGTGTAAACAGAGACGTATGAGTCTTCTGAGGAGAGAGAGTAATGTCTAGCTGCGTCTAGAGACTCTTCTTCACATATCTGTGGCTGTAAATCGATTCTGTTTTGGGTTAATAAAGGGAAGGAGAGTTCTTTTCTTAACATACACTTGCCGTTAACTACAATATAATCAATCTCAATATATAAGAAAATTGGCACGAGACCCTTTTTGGTCTAAAAGCTGAATAGGTTTCGAACATAGAGTCGAAAGATAGAATGAAGAAAAGTATAAGAATATCATAAGGGCAAGAAAACTATAATATTAGAAAACTTTGATTCGTTATTGATGAATCCAAAAAGATAAAATCGTGCATGATCTATCAAAGTAATAGTTAGAATATATGTACAGCATCCAATTCACTAAGAAGGAAAGATTAAAACTCATAAAGATTAGCTTATGAAGAACATATTCCATTGATGTTACAAAGAGATAGCAACAAAAGGTGAAAGGGGACCAAATATATATCTAAAGTGTGACTACCATCCATCCACTAAGGTTAGATCATAAAGTAAATTATTCGTTAACTTAGTAAACTATTCTGTCATTGGTCTAACGGAATCTGAATTTGCCTTTTCAAGATCTTAGTTTATCAAATCTAAAATTCAGTCTAACCATTTTATAAAAATTATTTCAACTTACTAGAACATATAAAAGTGATTTGGATAGTATGAAACTACCTACGTTAATGGTGTTGTTTTACTCCGATCAACTAAGGATGTGAATAGTTACTATGGTCGAGATAGACAAATCCGTCAGCGATTTAGTTTACTCTATTTATGTGTAAAAGCGGTCATCCGTTACTCTACAATGGTTTTCTTTTACTTTTGTTGGATCCGCATTAATATAAAAATAATATGTGCTTAATCTGCAGACGGAATTTTTTGCCTTAACCACTGCACCCATTCGGATCCTAAATGCTACTTTCTATATGTATGTACCATTGTAAACCTATGAGAAAGGAACAATCATTTCAATGTAAAGATTGAAAAAGTTAAGTTTGAGTTAAGAATTATTTTATGAGGTAGCAAGTATAAACTAAAGAGAAAATAGGGTAGGAATTATAATTGATTAAAGAGAGGAAAATGAAAAAAACAAAAAAAAAACAAGAAGCATGCTACAAGTTACAAAATCTTCATCTATATATCTATACAAGAACAAAACTTGTTCTACATCTCATATATTTAACACACACTAGTAAGACTGATCATAAGATTAATTAACTATATTTGTAGAGAGACGTACGAAAAAAAAAAGAGTAAAACTAATAAACATATTTGGTTAAAAATTACATTAAAATGGCATATCTCATGCCATCACTAACCATAAGATGGTTAACCTCCGAGACACTACCATAATCTCCGGACATCCACAGTCCATCAGTCCCGTTAACACTCGGTACCGCGAAACAAGAGATGATCGAGAAAGGAAACCGCATGATCACCGCATTAAAACCTTCTCGTCTTCCATGAGCTACAACTCCTCCTCCACCTCCACCTCCCTGCCCGGACCCTGCAGTGGAAAGCTGCAAGTCAGTCTCGTCCGCTACGCGAGGGCTCTTACGAAGGTTTTGAAGGTTACGACGGAGTACAGAAAGCATCTGTGTCATCTCTACTACCTCTGATCTTGATTTTCTTGTTTTGTTGTTTTTGCTTTACTCTCTCTTTTGGTTTGTTGTTTTCTTGAGTTGGATGATATAATAAGGCAACTTTGAAGAGAGGAAGGAACCGTATGGGCTTTTCTTTTATATTTGTGTGTATGTGAAAGATTGATTTTGCAAGTGGGCAACTTGGAATTTGCTTTTCATTATTAGTGCTACTCTCTTTATCATCTATCTATCTAATATTTAATTTTTTCTTTACCCTATAGTTTTATTTTTCTTGTTTTAATAACAAAAGAGACATTGTGGTAGGGATAAATTCCATTGTTCTCCCTCTATTATTTACTCTAACATCCAATTATATCAAAAAGTTTGATTAAGCACTTCAACCATACCATCAACTTGTATATAACAACCAAACAATAATGCAAAACTCTAATTATAGAGTTAAGATGTGTTAACATAATTGTTCTTACCTAACCTTTTACCTGAAATGAGCATTGCCCACTCCTAATACACTAGAACAAGTTTAGTTACATGATTTGATGTCATCACTCAAAACTAGTTACCCATTAATCTATAATTCATTGAATTTGGTTTAATTCATGAAAAGTTGTGTATAATGTTTTCTAAAAGTGTCTATAAGAGTTGAGTAGACCAATAGGAAAACAAGAAATTTGCATAGGATTAGAGGAAATAAACAAAAAAGGTGGGTGATGCTAAACATCATGGGGTGTAGTAGAACCAAGTAGTTTGTCTTCTTCAAGTGAAATCTCACCCATTGGATGTGATTTGGTGATCTTGTTCCATTCATTCTCTACTCTGAAAAATACCCACTGGAAGCGTCTAAACATCTCCATGGCTGTAATTGTGAATACTGTTATGTAGTTGTGCCTCAAATGTGCTGATAATTTGTATGTCCATGCGCATCTCAGTACCAGATTGCTCCCTATCACCCAGAAATACACCTGCAACCTCGTAATATGTTGATAGTTTCAGATATCGCAATACAGAGAAAACACAAGGCGGTTTCATTGGAAGCTGAGTCTCACCCATTGCCGGCCATATAAGAGATTTGATATGGCACTTGGACGGCTAAACTTGAATATCTTTGTGAAACCGCTGCACAACAGATATAAGTTATGTTATAATTGCAAATACTGTTTATTGGATCAGAAGGTGAAGTTTCATCCTATTACCTCAAGTCCCAATCTCGAGTTACATCCCAGTAAAATGAGTAAAGTGAGTTGATGACACTTGAGAAAAGCCAGAGTGGTCGGTAAAATGATGTCCAGCTATCGGCCATCACATGATATTTAAGCGCAGAAAGGAAGATCACAGGCACTGCTGTTGAGTACTTCAGAGCTGGAAAAAGTTTCATGGATCATATATAAGATTGATGACAGGATAAGAAAATATATAGGACAATATAACATCAATGCTCATAGGTTAGGCTTTTACCATTTAAAAGAGATGATTTCTCCTTTGTATCTTTGTATTGTCGAAGACATTGCAAAAGACGGCAAATGTAGGGGAAAACAAGAACCAAAGGAATTGCAATTTGATGACTCCCACAGACAGCATCAGCTTCAAACCAAGCAATTGTTGCGACCTGAACGTCCAGGAAACCTCTTAAACGTCACATGTCCCAACATTTCACAACAAATAACACAGTATGAAACCCATGCAGGTTAGAAAGACACAACCAAGATTCTATTGGTTCATCAGCAAAACTAGGATAGAGAATATTTGGCTGATAAATCATATCCAAGTGTTTGGCAGTCTTTAGGGTAAATATTCCATATCTACAGATTGAATCTATTTGTTCCAGATTATACAAAAGAATGGAACTAGTTCCTCCAGCCTAAGAAATTTCTAATCTATATTATATGTCACAAATAATTAATAGACTGAGTAAACCAATTACCTGTCTGTGCACCATTCGGCAGACGGAGCGCTCTAAGTCGGAAAATACCTGGCATATAGTTACCAATGTCAATCATGAATGAGAATCAAGTATCAGCAGCACAATAGGTACAAATTAAAATGCAAAAGAGATGTGGAACCAATTCCACTTGCAGGCCAGAAAAAGAGGGCACCAGTTACACCAAAATCATAACTAATAGAAGGTAGGAAGTTCTTTCGCAGAATTTTATTTGAAATTTCATACCTTTACCATGGAGGTCAGAATATCTGCCAAGAAGAAGTCTGGAAATGTAATTGGCTGTGAATCAAAATAAATATAGCATCAGATCTCCAGGTTTTAAAGATTATACACAAAATGTCCAATATAATGTAAGATTTCAGAAACCCACACGATACTGATCAAGCATGACTCTTATAATTAAAACCTAGAGATTTGTCAATCGCAAGTTTAATTTCAATCAACAGCTTTTATCACTTTACCTGCAGTGGAAAAGCTATCCTCCATAATGTTCTCAGCAGGAAATATCGAGATGACAAGTAGAAAATATCGAACGGAAATATCAGAACCAACGCAAAAGCAATGTACAGGAGCACCTGCATCAGTGACAACACACGTCTTAGACATACCTTAGCAGATTTACCTGGCATGCAAAGAGGTAACAGAGTAAAACAATAAACATCACATTTTCAATAAAGATCAGAAGAAGGACATAAAGCTAACCGGCTGTGAAGCTGCCAGAGATACTTCCCCATGAGAATACAAATATAGATACGCTGTCATGCTAGTTGGCACAATGATTGTCATCCACATGCTACACTGCAGCCAAATATTACACAAAAGAAAAACAACAAGATCCAGATAAACTAAGAACAATACGGAAACAGAGAAGTGTGTCTAACTATTATAGACGCAATCTTCATATCGAAGAAACCAAAAAAAAACAATAAAACACTTGAATGGAACTCAAATACCTTCCACATCTCTCTATGAGTAAGGTGGTTATGGTCAAGATCAAAGACTTTGGCATAATTGACACTTCCTTGAGAGAACACCCATAAATTCACTCCCCACAGCCAAACCATCATAGTCTGTAATATTCAAATGCCACAATTACTCAGATGAGAAAAGAAAAAAACTAACAAAAGGCCAAAAGAGAGTATATAGACTCTCTGAACTCACCACAAGAAGAAGAGGGTTGTAATAAAGAAAAGCTTCATACAAAAACAAATCCCGGAGATCAATACTCATTCTCATAACTGAATCCCATCCAATCTGTTCAAACAAGATACAATCATCATCCTCCCCTCAAACAAGATACAATCTTCAGAGATATAAACATACACCAAAAGAACTCACCTTGCAGCAACACAGAGCCCAAAAAAGAAACAAAATAACCTGAAAAATGATCAAATCAAGCACATGACTTTCACAGACCACACTTATAAAAAAAACATCATTTTGAAAACAAAAACAAACCTTAAATCTCCATAGGAAAATTGGAGAAGGAACCATTGTTGTAATATGAAGTGGTGAACTTGAACCTTTAAGGTCACCCATTTCAGATACACCACCACCAACACCTAAATGACCGTCTACACCTAAACACAACAAAAAAGAACCCAAATTTAAGAAATCACAAGTCCCATGTTCATAGATCTCTTTACAAGATCAGATTTTTTTCTCCACACATCATGCATTGTTTGAGAATACAAGAAACTGGGCTTACCAGGATCAATGAAAACAGATTTGCTACCAGATTTACGAAGATGAGGACTGGTCGAAGAGATTGTTGCTGGATTTTCAAACATGACCAGAGTTTCATGGTTATGTGGGTGTTAATAAAAATTGAATCTTTTATACTTATAAGGAAGCTCTCATCATCGTCAAAGCCAGATCGATGAAGATACAGAGAAACCCAGAAGAGAGAAATTGGGAAATTTTTGTAGTATAGTCTTGTGTGAGGGTTTCGCCTGTGTAATTGTAGATCTTCAATTCCAACGCATTTGAGTAGAGATTAAGCGAAACTCTTCTTTTCTTTTTTTCTTTCCGTTAAGATTTAGAAGACTCTTTTTTATTATTAATCTTTTTGTTAATTGTCATCATCATTTAGGAATTTTTTGATTTGGGCTTCATATGTTTAGGCCCACCATTGTTAGAGGAGTTATTTTCAGCTATTCCCGAAGGTATCTTTTTCTTGATCGAATCGAATCGAAATTGAAATTGAAAATCTTAAATCCCCAAATAGAAGTTAATCCTCTATCAATTTCTCTCGATTTCTGTCAAGTCTTTCGATTCAGATGAGTTCTAGCTCAGAGACATCAATGGTAGCTTCGTTCGACCGTGGAGTGCCATCGAAGTGTGTATGTGGAGCTGGTGTAATAATCTTCACATCGAGAACTCAAGAGAATCCTGGTCGAACTCAAGAGAATCCTGGTCGACCCTTCTTTCGTTGTTTAACCAAAAGAGATGCAAAGTCGTGGACAAACAAGAGAGATGTAAGCAGTCACTGGTTTGTCTGGTTTGTTCAATGTAGCTTCTTGTAGCTTATAGAATGCATCAGGTCAATGGTTTGTTTGTTTTATGCAACAGAGTCACATGTTTAAGTGGGTCGTGGATGCTGTGTATGAGGAAGTTCAAGATGCATTACCAAAACTAGGAGTTATGGCAAATGAGATTGTGAAAACCAAATCTGAGGTTATTGAGTTGAATAGTGCTTTACAAGAATTGAAGGAAGAAGCACTATGGAACCTTCTGGAAATACGCAAGTCTAAAAAGTGGATGAAAGTGTATGTTGTTTTGTGTTGTCTCGATTGGCATTGTTTACCTAATGGTTGACAAAGCAAAGCAATCGAACTTTGTTCTCGGGTATTAGTGTGTGTGTGTTTGGTGAATGTTATGTACAAAAGAGTATGTTGGTTTGTATTTTTGGTAATGGTTTGTATGCATGTATGCTGAATATTATGAACAAACGAGTATGTTAGTTTGTATTTTTTGTAATGGTTTGGATGTCGTATCTAGTCTTCAGAGAGTACCTCAACACAGCAATCTTGAACTCATCTGGCGAACTAAATGTTTTCCCCAACTCGAGCAACACTTCATGATCTTCAGCTTCTAAATGCTCATTGCCATCTCCACCACCATCTTCGTCTTCACTCTCTGAGAAATGTTTTGGAATCTTCTCGTCATCGAAGATATCATCTCCACTGTCGTTATTAGTCTCGTCTTTTTCATCTCTCGCATCCTCACCAAACTCTGCTTCGAAGTCTTCACAAAACTGTTCATCGCCACCAAAACGATTTCCATCTTCCTCTTCAAAAACTTCTTGGTTTCCATCTTCACGATTTCCATCTTCACGGTTACCATCTTCTTCATGGTTACCATCTTCATGAGTTATATGCAGTTTGGTGAGACGCTTCTTCTCTGTTGCGAATTGGGATCAGCGGAGTTTGTAAGTGCGATCGTGATTTCATCGTTTCTCTGATCGGCACCAAATTTTGTGGGCAGCTTTGTGACGTCTGGAGCTTGCTTTTCACCGTAGGGATTAAGAAGTTAACGGTTGGTTTATGTTTTAGGGCTTTGTTTCTGCGGCTGTAGTTTTTCTGCTGTTTCTGTCCTTTTGGTTCTTAGAGATTTTTGTTTGTGTGGTTTGTTGTAGGGTGTTGTTTGGCTGTTGCAGTCGCGAGGAGAGTCTTTCCTGGTTGTTTTTGTTATTCAAATCACCTTGTTAAGGTGAGTGCGTGACCATGAGCTTATCTAAGCGATTGGGATTGAGTGACTTGTTTGTGATGATTTATAGGTAAATTGGAAGTGTTATTGGATGTTTAGCTTGCTGGATGGTTTGTTTATGTTATATTTGTGGTTTTTTATCTTATTGCTTGTGTGTATAGCTCGTAGATGGGAGGATCGCCCTCACTAAGTAATTATGAAATACTTATGCATCTCTTTCTGTGATGTAGGTAAAGGAAAAGTGTGAGCCGTGGAATCATGGCGAGGAGAGGAAGATGATCTAGGGTCTCGGTTGTTATGTTTATGAATATGTTAATTGTTGTTGGAACCTAGTTTAGAGGCATGCTAGGTTGCTGGTGTAAATTGTGGTTATTGAATGATTGATTAATTAATAATATGATTAATTGATGTTGGTTTAATATGTTTCCGCTGTGCATGATGATTTATTGTTGGGTTAATTCGGTTAGGTTAATTAGTAGGTATGGGACTATTAATTAATGAATTTAAAAAAAACGGGTTGGGTCTTTTCAGTTCGTGAATAGGGGATTTTGGGGAAAAGTTTAATCAACTAAGTGTTTGGGTTATGTTAAAACGGTGTCATTTTGTCTTTGACGAATTTCATTAACGATATTTAACCCCGTTTAATTCCACCGTTAGGCGATTTCACGACGTGCTTAATTTTGCAAAGTCAACAAAAATTTCCTATTAAACAAAAAGTCAATTGAAAGTGTGTAACTTAAAGCAACAGTTGAAGAGTTCGGGATTTAAATCAATGAAATCCGACTGTCCAGGATCTTTATTGTAAAAATCAACTCACGAGATTTTCAATTTCTCTACCAAACAAACACATCTTCTTCTTCCTCATTTCTCTCTCTCTCTCTCTCTCTCTCTCTCTCTCTCTCTCTCTCTCTCTCTCTCTCTCTCTCTCCCATTCAGTTTCTAAGGTTTTTGCAAGAAGGGCGATAAAAATGTCGGATAAGGTCTTTGGAAGAAGAGAGACATCACTAAGATCTAAGAGATCTCACATGTTCCTAAGAGCGAATCACATGAATAAATCAAGGAAGATTACAAAATCCTCTATAAAAACCATTACAACAAAGAACAGATCCAAGGAAGGTGAAATTTGCATATCTCTTTTCTTATTCTTTAGATTATGTGAAATTTGATTTGGGGTTTCTTAGTTTAATTATTGATTTTACTATTATTAAAAAGCTTTTTAATATTGAATTATTTTTTCTCCAATCTGGAATTTCTTTTGCTTTTTTGGGTTCACTTGATTAATTGATTTTGATTATGGGGTTTCCTGAATCATATGCTTATTTGAGATTAGATGTACTTAATTGGGATTTCTTTTGGTATTCCATTAATAGTTCAAAAAATTAGCTCAAGCTTCTAAAGTTAATTATCCACAACCACATATCCGCTTGGATGGAACTGAATTGTTTTACCAGCTTCTTAATGCTACTGATCGCCTATCCATAACGACAAATCTGCATGGATATATGTATATATATTTTTTTGACTTAACTCACAACTATTATTATTATTTTTTTGCACATGGAGACAATGTTGATGGCTTGGTAACTCCTACCAATCCGCCCCTTGTTGATATCAAAAAATCTTTGGATGATGATGCAATCTTTGAAACAACTAAGGTTTAACACACTTTTTCTATGTCGGTGATTGCCTATTGTCTATCCACAGATGGACATGTCACGTGTATGGTGATGGCTTATGTACTTATAACTCTTTAATTTTCTTCACAAGGAGACAATGGTGCTGACTCTAGAACTTCTACAAATTTTGGCCTTGACGATGAGGTCGATAAATCTTTGGATGAGCATGGAGCTTCCGAACCGTATCGAGGTATTTCTCTGTTTTTTTAAAATAACATTTTCTGATGTTAAACAACTTGGATGGTACTTAGTTCACATAACCATGTTTTTTTCAGGAAAAGTTTTGTGATGAAGTAAACTCTCTGCATGGGGTAGCAGACTTGGATGGTACTCAGGTACTCCTATTTCCTGAATATGTCATTTTCCAATATTAATACTTGTATCCACATGTTCATATCCTTATTCCTCTAGTCTAGTGGACTTTTTTTTTTGCAAATATTCTTTAATTGTATCTACATGGACATGTATTCTCTGCCATTTAATTGTTTCTTTGGTACACATGGATACAGGAGAACAACACGACACAACTCCCCCTTCACAACTTTGATGTTGATAGCGAGATACAAAGGTATGGTTTTTTATATTTACATTCCCTAGCCCAATACATTCCTCGACAACATCATCTTCAAGTTCGTGAAGCTAGCCGTCGCCGATAGTGGAGCAACGTTTGAAAGCAAAAGCTGGTCCACAATGAAATCACAAACGTTGTCCCCATAAAATTTCCATTTTTCGGAGACCACCACGCAACCCGATTCATGTTGATGATGACGATGAAGGTGAAACTAATCAAATTTTGATTATGATAATCATGAGATAACTGAGATCTTACAAATTTTATTTTGTAGAAAGGGAGAAAGTAAACAATAGATTAAGGACAGAGAACAATATGAGAAGAAGAAAGAGATGACATATATTTTTGTTTGTTTGCTTTTAGTTTGTCTAAGGGTAAAATAGTCATAAAATAATGAAAAACTGTAAAAAAGTGTAGAAAAGTATACCAGTAGCAGAAAGTGTGTTAAAGTGAAAGAATTATTTGAGAAAGTAGGTCTATGCGTAAATCACCCTTATATAAGGGTGTCCAAGTTTTTTAACTGTTTGCACACAAAATTGACAAAAATAACCTTATAAAACTGGAATAAAAAGCAACTAGCGTTTGTTTTGTAGTTAGTTTTGGACAAGTATAGTTAGTGGGTTATGATTGTAGGTATTATTTGTGGATACACTTCTCTATTATTTTCATGTGGAATTTCTCATACTTGTCCATGTATGCATAATAAACATAAACCAATATACATATTTATATATTTTTTTTACTTTAAATTTCCAACATATGTATCTGTATTAATACGTATATGTATTAATGAACTCTAACTTAATGGACATTGTCCATTTTTTCTTTACTAATTGTTCACTTGTAGATGGACATTTTTCCAAACTTATAATATGTTTACTAGTTGATGTATACATCCTTGCATCCTTTTTTCTTCAAGAAGTTGTTCACTAGTAGATGGAAAAATCACTTGTAGATGGGCAAATCTTATCATGTGTGATAAATTAGGTTTGATCAATTATTATTATATGTCCACCAAAAATAGTTATTCATGAACAAATTACCAACCCCAATTCTTTGATCATTTAGGTTTTCATTTTTTTTTAATGATCAAACTCAAGTATGTATATCCATAAACATACTATAATTGATCCATTTATCAACGGATAAATGGTCAATTAGAATTGGACAATGTAAAATATAATAATTTACTCTTAAGTATAACAAAATGCATCTTAAAATGTAGATAAAATCTAACCATTATGTATTGTATAAAAATTACTATAAAATATGTTAATATCATCTACATAAAGTGATTAATAGGAAAAGAGAAATAGTGAGAAAGAGAAAAAGGGAGAAGTAAAGAATGGAGAGTGATGTTGGGAAGAAGAAAGTGTTTAGTTAAGATAGTTAGCATGACAATTTAGATAATATTTTAACTTTGTTAGGGTGTAAAAGAACAATATTTTCCATATATCACTCAAACTTTTGAAAGTTACTGATGTTGTTATATGTCTGAGATAAGTGACCTTCTGTGCAAATAACTCTTTTTATAATTAAGTATTTAAGTTAATTGGTTAGAAGCTATATATACCATCTACATAATTATATGTAACCGTTAAATTTTTTTATATAAGCCAAAGTGCCAGACGATCGACAACCAAAATACATCCAACCATGAGATATTAAAAAAGGTTGTTTCAAATAGTTAGTGTTAAATATATATGTGAGAGGAAACATGCTAGGGTATTCTAAGTTATTAAGAGGCTAGACATCCATATATACATGAGAGGAAACATGCTAGGGTATTCTAAGTTATTATAGGCAAAATATACGACTTTACATAAATGAATAGTCTAATACTCACGTTCCTTCTCCTCGACGAATCCTCCTACCCAACCGCACCAAAACACGACCATAACTCCCAAAGAAGGCACAAAACGCCACAACCATCAAGAAAACACACAACCAAGTAAATGAATCAATCATACATTCACTGAACACACAAAACAGAGATCTAATCGCTTAGATAAGCCATGGTCGTTCACCCACATTTAATTAAACAAGAAGATTTGAAGCAATCACAAAGAAATCAACACCACAACAAGCCAACCATGGAACTACATGTTGGAACTACAATTTTGACACAATGGCTCCGGCCAGTTTTTCAGTGACTTTTCCGGTGACGTCCGTCGTCGGAATGACCGGATGTTGGAATCTTTGAATTCCTTGTAATAAGCACTATAAGTTAGTGTATTTACTTGTCAAAATCAAAGTTATAATGAATGAGAAATGGATCTTCAAAGTGGTTAGCTTGAAAGCTTATTATAACAAATATGTGCATTTGTCCCACATTGGAAGATTGGAAATATTCCCACTTGTATATATAGTGCTACACTTATACCAAGGTTCACTAACTATGGGAAATGGAGACTATGGTGCATGAGATGATGGACTCTTATACAAAACACACACACGCGCGCCGCCGCCGTGCCGGGCCGGGCCGGGCTTGGGTCTTGGGCCCCAGGGCCCAGTCAAGATTAATCAAGAATGTTTCTTTTTGGAGAAATTTTTTATGATTCATACATTACATTTATGTGGTTATGTTTCATAATAATTTCCTAAAAAATGATGTGCACAATAAAATGAATTTGAAATTTCGAAATCAGTTTGCTACCCCGAGTATCTCTCAACCGACGAGAATCTCGCAACAGCTCAACGTCTTCATCTCCACTCGCTCACCTCCGCAAAATCTGAAACAGATCTTTGTGGTTGCGATGTGTGCTCCTTCACAAGCGCAAGAGGTTGTTCACGTCTTCGCTATATAAGCCAGCATCCCTCATTCACTTTTCTTCATCGCTTTTATGCTCCAACTCTCTCTCTATCTCTCTCGTCTTTCTCTCTCTAGAAACGTAAGTTTATTTCAAGAGTGTACGTTTAGCAAACGTTCGTTGGAATATGATATCAAGTGTGTTGATTCATATTCGAGTTGATTGTATCCTGGGATCCATCTAGCTCACCAAACGCCACATTGCGGGAGCTTGTTTGGGTTAAGGACAAAGATAAAATCTTTCCTTCAACTATTTATTTTTGTTTACAAAACTTTTCAAATAAGGTTTTAATCGTTCTTCTTGTTTTTGGATTTTTGCGGATCTAACACAACAACCCTTGGATCTCTTTCCCATTGACAGATCTCTCAAGAACATGCACAAAAACTCTCTTGAACCTTCATGAAAGCTCTCAGGAACTTCTCCTTTTCTAGTAAAAAAAAGTCTCTATAGCCACTTGAGGCTTAGCCACAAAAATTCAAGTTTATGAGATCTCTTTTACCAAGGACGAAAGAGGCTCTTTAAAACCATAAACGTCGAGTTTCCTTCCTTTTTAACAAGCCCTTGGTTGACAAACAAAAAAAAACCCTTGGATTTTCCAAACCCAAACCGCATAAACAAACAAATCTTAAATCAAACTGAACAACCCGACGACTTATGGTTTTGAGTGACATCCATCACTGGTGTCAGTCGACACCCATACCAAATTCCTAGATTTGGTTCACGAGCGTTAAAATATTAATGTAAAAAATATTGATAATTTTTTTTTAATTTTATTTTGTCAATTAAAAACTGGATTAAACCAAATTAATTTTTTAAATTTTAGACGTTTGAAAATCAAGCTTCCTGCTCATTAGTAGTTGGAAACATACTGGTCCTATTTATACTGATTTTGAACCATTATCTAAAACTTTCTAGCCGATGTAGGATATTGTACATACACCTTTATTTTATTGAATGAGTATTGTATGTCCGCTTATAAAATTCAAATTGCAACATATACAAAAAAAAAATAAAAAATTATTATATGTTTTATGTAATAAAAATATATATAAATAAGATCATATAAAAGTGAAAGAAGAATAATATTTTTAAAAATATATTAGATTGAATTAGGTAGAGATTGTTGTAGGAAAATCGAATTAAATATGAAAATAGTATAATGTGCTGCAGAAATAACTAATTTATTATCCATACCCAATTAAGGATCCGAAAGTGAAGTATCCAATTTATTAATTTCGGGTTTTATGAGGAAATTGACATGACCCGTCTTGTTGTAATTACTTAATACCTTAATGATATTCTAAAATGAACTAAATCTCAATGGTTTTTTTTAGGTAAAAGCAAAGTTGTACTTCTTTTTTACTATATAGGGAATGTTAAAAAAAAAACATTTAGGGGGGTGTATTCAATCTTGCATTTTGTGTGATTTGAGTTTAATTAAGTTTTTATATGATTTTGATGGTTTTGGGTGGCTTTAAGTAAGTTGATATGATTTATTGTAAAATCCTTTCATATATTACCTAAAACCATGAGATTTGGATTTCTGAATTTCTAACTAAAAGAATGCTCCAAAATCCTGCATAATCCTTTAAAATTTAAAAAACCAAATCCTCAAAACATTTCCAATAACAGTGAATTTTAAACTAGATTTTCAAATCACTAGTTCAATAACATTGGATTTCAAAAGATTTTAAATTAGATTTTCAAATCATTACTTCAATAACATTAGATTTCTGAAGATTTTTTTAAAATTCATGATTCAATAACATAGGATTTGTTAGTTTCCCACAAATCACTTATCCTTACACAAAATAAGAATATATGTGCTCTCTATGATGATCATAAATGAGTAGGATTGGCTGAAGAAAAAATGAGTTGGTTAAGTTTTGTTTACGTACAATATTCAGTTTGGTTTGGTTTGGTATTTGCATGCTTTCATATACTTCAGTCAAATATTTTAGGATTCATTCAATTATAATTAAATAAAGATTATAATATCATGATTAAATTAGATTTTAGAATTTTATTAGAACTATGAATCAAATTCAGATTCAGGAGCACTAACATGATCTATTTCTCTTGCTTTTGTTGGAGCATCCCATTTAAACATATAATATTCTCCTTGAAATTGTTTATTACGGATATAAACTCCTTCTTCTTTTGCTGTCCATCTACACACATTAGGATGCATTCCAGTGCATGTACCATCGATAAAATCTTTGTCTGGACGAAATGCATCAAAAACCATGTAGTGTTTGTAATTTGGTCCCTAAACACACAAAAATAAAATTAAAGTAATTGATTAAACTTATAGTAAAGTAAAATATATTATGGTGAGAAACTAAATTTAATTGAGTGACATTAAATTAACAAAGTTTTATAAAAACCAAGCCTATTTCATAACATAAAATGCAAGAAATTAAACCAAAATTCCTCAATAATAATACTTAAAATGAATTTCTTACCTGCCATAAATTACACCAGTACAAAGTTTTTAGATGGATAGTAAATTTAAATTGGAAATTGTCACCGATATTAAGGTAAATGATTGGAAAATTATGAGTTTTGCTCTTGCAATGAACCCTTAGTTTCTTGTGAAATTTAAGTTGATTTACTATTTCGACATTGAATTTTCTGTAAAGAGGAGGCATCAAATAAGAGTTTATACAATCAAAGGAAAGGAGGATAAGCAAAAAAATTAGCAAAGTTTTTCTCATTTTTATAATAAACTTTTTCATGGGCATAGATTTGTTACAATCTCTAACTTATAATATACACAAACAAAATACAAAAGCTCATAATGATTTCTCACACTTTAGATTGTTGTCTCTTCTCTATATTTAATGCTTTGATTTTCTTTATATGACATTTAATAATCCACTATATTATTTTTGCAAGAATTTTTGGAAAAACTTTAATGCACATTTATTGCCAACAAATTTAACTTTTTCCTTAAAAAAAGTATTATGTCAGAGGTTAGTTTTGAACCCGGGTGGCGGGTTATATTGATACCAATGCAACTCTTTTACCACTACATCAATATATTTTTATTATCATGTAAACATATCGAATATATATATTTGAAAACGGGTTAATGTTATTATGTTAAATACAGATGAAATAAATTATTACAAATTATGTTTTTTAAAAATTATCATTTATATGCAGGTTGTATGAGGGGATAGGTTTGAATCGATATTACTAAGGGGAATTCTCTTAAATACCACTAAAATGGGTATTTTCCAAAAATATCATTATGAAGTTTATTTTCCAAAAATACCACTTAAGTTTTTAACATTCAAAACTAATTTTTAAATTCTAAACACTAAACCCTACACCTAAAAACTATACCCTAAATGTAAATAGTCAACCCACACATAAAAAAAATTACATATTTTCAAAATTCAAAATTTTATGTTAATGGTATTTTTGGAAAAATAAAACTTTGTGGTATTTTTGGAAAAATAAAACTTTGTGGTATTTTTGGAAAAAAGCAAATGATGGTGTTTTTATAAGAAAAACTGAAAACATTCTATCTAAGGTAGTTTCTCTATTATTAAAATATTAAAACTATCATTAATCTTATACTTCAAAGCGAGTTAAAACTTCATTACACTATTTTTTTAAAAACATCAATATAAGACATGTCGAATCAAACTGATTTAATTAAGTTTGATATTAAAAGTTAAAAACAAAATAAAAATTAAAAGTTTTGTCCCACGAGTTAAAATCTAGTTTATATAAGTACTAGGGAATGTCCCGCGCATATGCGCGGGTTGTTGTATATTAAGTTAATTAATTTTAATTTATTTACTACTTATAAAAAATAGATTAAATAAATTCCAATGCTTATGATATTTTTACACTTTATTTATTTAAATCATACAATATAAGCATACATCCATATCTCTTAAATTCATTCGTTGATTAATTGTTCAATTTTGATAGTAATTTTCTTCAGTACTTTTGAGTATATTTTTGATAAAAACAAATAATATTGTTAATGATAAAAATAGAAATATTTTTGAGAGAATTTATCCCTTTGTCAAACTTTATCAAAAAAATCACTAAAAATGTTGAAATTTATCCAAATATGTGTGTAAGCTTATAAATATACATACACATTACCTTTGTTTGTGTATAAAATTTTATTTATTTCAATGTCTTACAAATTGGTATGATAATTATATTAAAAATATTTTGTTACAATAATTACATACTTTTGAAAATAAAATAAATATACATGAATATGTGAGAAAGAAACAAACATCTAAAGTAAAAGAATGAAGATGATTTTTTTACTTGATTTTCTTATGGTGTGATGGTCGGAAATCAATATTTTTGAATCTCATCGATAAAGTAATTTTCTTATAGCCATAAAAAATTATTATACATATGTATTATATATTTAACAGTATAAGAAAACAATGAAGAAATGAAGAAGTACATAAAACAAAGAAAAAATAGAATTGAAAACAAAATTTAAACCAAATATATAATCAAGCTCTTACAATGATATCTTAATTGAGCTTTCAACCCATGCAAGACCATTAAAAATAAAACAAAGAAAATATTGAGGGTATCAAATATGGTGGAAGAGGATGTAAGAATGGGTATGTATAGGATAAAATATGATGTAATTTATATTTCTAAAATAATTAAATTAGAGGAGTTATAATTATAATTTATAGTGTGTTAATTGAAATTGAATGGAGGAAACAAATAGTCAATTCACAAGTTATATAATTTCAGTTACAATTTAGTAGTAAAGTGTGGATTTCAAGTATGAATTAAAGTATATGATTAAATGTGTTAGATATTTGGTTTAATTAAAAATAAATATTATAATTAAAAAATAAATGCTAAATGGACCAATAAGGAGAGAGTGAAACCTTAAAAATTCCCAAAGAATAATTTTATTTTTAAACTCTTTTTATATTTCTCTTAATTTAAGTTATATCTCTAGGTTTAGTTATATTTTTCATCCATTTAGTATATATAATAGATAAAAAATTGAATATTAAATTGTTCTTTAGATAGGAAATCAAGTATAAAATTCAAAGTTAACAAAAATTATAATGTTCTTTAAATTATTACATGTTGAATCACAAACTAAATATAAGGATCATTATTCTTAAAATAATGTCTTACAAATTGGTTTGGTAATTATATAACAAAAAATTATTTTGTTAAAAAATTACATACTTTTGAAATTAAAATAAATATACATGGATATGTGAGAAATAAAACAAACATCCAAAGTAAAAGATCTAAGATGGTCTCTTTAGCTTGATTTTCTTATTGTGCAATGGTCAGAATTTAATATTTTTGAATCCCATCAATAAAATAATTTTCTTATAACCATAAATTATTATTATACATATGTATTACATTTAAAAATATTTAAAAAACAATGAAGAAATGAAAAATACATATAAACAAAAAATAAATAAAATTGAAAACAAAATTTTAAACCAAATATTTAATCAAACTCTTACAATGACATCTTAATTGAGTTTTCACCCCATGCAAGAACTTTTTAAAACAAAACAAAGAAAATAATGAAGATATGAGATATGGTAGAGGAGGATGTGAGAATGACTATTTATTGGATAATAAATTATGTAAGTTACATTTTTAAATTAATTAAATTAGAGGAGTCATAATTATAATTTATAGTGTGTTTAATTGAAATTCAATAAAAAAAACCAATTTACTTATAAAATTTTATATAATTTTCAGTTACATTATAGTAGTAAGTGTGGATTTAAAGTATGAATTAATGTATATGATTAAATGTGTTTTTTGGTAAATAAATATTAAATTTTTAATAAAATATATAAAAATTGGACCATAAAGAGAGAGTGACACTATATATATATATATATATATAATTAACTCCTTTCATTTTCTTTGCCATTTTTTTATAACTTATGGTGTAATTTAATTTTGTATTGAATGATTATCATAAACATTTACTTATATATATGTTTTTTTTTAAATGAAGGGCTTAAATGTTTTTCCCCCAATAAAGAGAGAGTAGAATCTATATATATAAAGTTAACTTTGCTCTCTTCTCCTTAAGCCACCTCATCATCCTAATCATCATCCACATCATTTTACTATTTAATTTTAATAATTTATTTATACCATTTTATTCTTTCATTTAAATATTTATACACATGTAAACAAGTTTTCAAAAAGGAATATGAAAAGTCCTTTCAAACATCATCCACATCATTTTACTATTTAATTTTAATAATTTATTTATACCATTTTGTCATTTAATTTAAAGATTTATACACATGAAAACAAGTTTTTTTCAAAAACAAATATGAAAAGTCCTTTCAAATAATAATTATAATAAAATAAATATGTTAAATTAGTATAAAGTAGATTATACTAATATGTATGTTACATAACAAAAACAAATAACAAATATAACAAACAAATATAACAAATAAAAATAACAAACAAAAACATAACAAACAAAAATAAATAGATAATAAACAACAAATCGCCAAATCAATAAATAAAAAAATACAACAATTCGCGCGAATCCACAAATCATTCTCAACTTTTGGACCAACATATTAAAAAGACCCACAATATTAACATCATCTAGATCTATATTTGGTGGGAGCCTTAATAACACATTTTTTCTGCAACTCTCGATAACACTTCCGTTTACGCTACACATCGATTTATACTATACACGCTTAATTTCTCAACTATTATCGAAACTAAAATACAATAGATTTTCTATACAAACACAACATGAGATTGGAAAATAAAAATATGATGTAGTAGAGAAAATAAGTACGAAATAAAATATGAATCAATTACTCATAAACTACGTAATAAAACTTCCGCGCGTAGCGCGAGCAACTAACTAGTCTTATATATAATTAACTCCTTTCATTTTCTTTGCCATTTGTTTATAACTTATGGTGTAATTTAATTTTGTATTGAATGATTATCATAAAAATTTACTTATATATATGTTTTTTTTTTAAATGAAGGGCTTAAATGTTTTTCCACCAATAAGGAGAGAGTGGAACCTTATATATATAATTAACTCCTTTCATTTTCTTTGCCATTTGTTTATAACTTATGGTGTAATTTAATTTTGTATTGAATGATTATCATAAACATTTACTTATATATATGTTTTTTTTTTAAATGAAGGGCTTAAATGTTTTTCCACCAATAAGGAGAAAGTGGAACCTTACTTTTATATGTATGATTCTGCAAGGTTTTAGTGCAAAATGTAATGGCCTCATTTATTGAAAAAATATTTATTTTTTTCCCTTAAAAACAATATGTTGGAGTAAGGATTCGAACCCGGAATATGTTGATATAAAAGAAGCTTCATTTTTTTGAAAACAGATTTATAAATTTCTTACTACTAATTATCTGACACGTGTCAACATCTTATCAATTCAATTAACACGTGACACAATCTTATTAATGACTAGCTTTGAAAATACAACTTTATATAATAAGATAGTCTAGTACTAGTAAAAACAATTCCTATAGCCACTTGGCTATTTTTCTCAAATGAAATCCGATCAGGTATTTCATAGTATCCATACCCGAACCGAACTGCTTATTACAGGTCGGATCCGGGTTTGGGTTTCGGATGCGGTTAATATGCTCTGGCCTAGGTTAAATCTTAAAACACTTAACATTCAAATTATATAACTTTAATACTAAACTAAAATCCGTAAAACCAACATCATATGACGTAAAACTAAAACATTGTCCCGAGATGTATTGCATACCGAGAGGAAGCATTGTACATATTAATCATCTACAAAATTAATCCACCAAAGTTCTTCTTCTCTTCATTGACTGTTATTATTTTAGATCATCGAATAATAACAAATTCTCTCAGGAATATGAATTTGAAGTTGTAAATTGGAAATCATTCAACTCTGGTTCTCAACTAAAACCAGTTGAATCTCTATTATGAATCAAAACTACAAATCCTTGCTTCTTAGAATCGAAGGTTCAACTAAATGTTCATCTTCTCTTACGTCAACAACATGTTGGATTGATAAAAGGTTAATTGCCCTAAGTATTACTAATTCATATGTTCATCTAAGTGGTTGTTATAATCTGTAGTTCTATACTAGTATTTTTGAAAAATATTTTCGAAATACATCCTCATTTTCAAAAACAAATATAATGTATGTCTTGCTATATCCATATTTAAACAACTTAGCAAAATAATTCTCCCTTCTATCCATACTACAAAACATATTTAAAATATTTAACATTAATTATAAAATTTAAAATATCCACATATTGTTCCAAAATTAATAATATAGATAAATATAATATTTTTCAAGATTTAAAATTAGAATTATCATCTTTGTTTGAGTTTATTTTTTTAATCGTTTTGAACCATCATAAAATACAAAATGTTAGTAAAACACTATTTCTTTTGCATGCACTGTTATTCGAAGTTTTAAAAAGGGAAATTTTTTATCAATATATTAGAAGTGTGTGTTCATCGTTCCACATTAGTTAACATATTTAGAGAATGATTCAAAGTCATATTATAAATAAGATCATAATAAATCCATAATGGGCAGGAAGTTTCACTTCATAACATACAAAATTCAGAAATATATATATATATATATATATATATATATGGTTTAGTTCGGTTTACAAAATTAAACTTTTAAATTTTTACTACATATAGTTAATTTTAGAAATTTAAGAATTTAAAACTGTTATAATTTGTATATCTAAACTTCATAAAAAGTTTAAAATTATGAGTATTTAAACATACCAAATATAAAAAATGACACAAACGGATTATAATATTGTTGGATATTTTGTATAATGGAAAGAGTGAACCGATATTACGGGTTAAATCCTCATTTTAATATACTTTCACATGACCTATATAGTACATGTTAAAATAACACATATAGGTTATATTGCAGGGCATGTTGCATAAATGGAAGAGTTTGAATCGATATTATGGGTTAAATCCACATTTTTACTATCTTTTCACAAGTTAATCAAACCGTATTATGTAATCTTAATAATTATTAAATAGACTCCAATAAAATCATAAAGTTAAACAAATAGAAAATTTAAATACTAAAAATTAAAAGTTATTTTAGATGTACCGCCATTAAAAGCTAGATTAATTTGAGTTTTGTAAGTAGTATTTTTTTAATTAATTTTTTTTGGTCAAATTCAAATTCCATTTCCACATGGATAGGCATGACTAAAATCTAACCTTAACCGTATTTCTAACCGTAACTGGACCGTTTTTCAACCGTAATCGAACCGTATAAAACGGTTAAAAACTATAAATGTTAACCGAAAAAATAAATCAGTCACGGTTATAAAAAAAATTAACCGTAACCGTTATCAACCGTAACCGTATAAAACCATTGGTTAACCCATATAATTAACCGTACGGTTAACCATCTAATTAACCGTATGGTTAACCATCTAATTAACCGTACAGTTAACCATATAATTAACTGTACGGTTAAACCTTTAATAAAAATTATTTCATTAAAACAATATTTAAATGGTTAAATGTCTAAATTAGTAACTCTAATCCACTCCACTACTCATTTCCATTAATCAAATTAGTTTAAATATTTGTAGGTTCATAACCATTAATTAATATATTTATAGTTGTGTTTGATTAAACAAAAATCATTTTTTAATTAATATACTATATATATTTGAATCATATAATTACATATATTTCGTATTGTAAATAAACATTATTTGATATGGTAAGAAATATAAATTTTTCTTATTTAACTGTAACTGTATTTAACCGTAACAGGATTTAACTGTAACCATAACCATTGTAACCGTATATATAACCATTGTAACCGTATATATAAATATTACGGTTGTGGTTAAAAAAATTTTATAACCATAACCCGTGGTTAATAAATCGGGAGAAAACAAATAAAAATACACGTAATGCTGGGAAAAAAATGGAACCAATTTTAATTATATTAACAATAAATGAAGAAAAATAAAAACGAAATAGAAACCCTGACCTTTCTTCTCTCTGTGTGTCTCGTTGTCATATCATTTTCGCAGGTCGTGCGCTCGAAAACTTACGAATTCATTATTCCTCCGATCTCATTAAGCTCCAAAGATCAAAACTTTATCCTCTTTGAGATAATATGAACACAAATCACATTCAATCTCTCAATCGTCTCTAAGGTCTATTATCATCATCCTCTTTCTCTAATGATTTGATTTTTATTGGTTTTAATCATCGTCTTCTCTTCCCATTACATCGGATCGATGCATCAGCGCCATGATTATCTCAAAAATCGTTGCTTTACGTGTTTATCGAATTGCCCATTTCAATTCTGGTTTAAAAGTTTTGGTCTTTCTTGTAGAATTTTGCTGGTTCCTGTTTGATTGAAGACATCTATGTTGCAGGGATTTGTTTTTTTTGTCTCGTCTTGATTCAGCTGAGAAAATGTCTAGTTACGTTGGTGTTCTTGTCTCTGATCCATGGTTACAGAGTCAGTTTACACAAGTGGAATTGCGTACCCTTAAATCCAAGGTAATCTAGATCGTATCCTTGAGGTTATCTTTTGAATCAGGAATGACATAATCTGTGTATTGAAACTCTTTGTTTTTGGTGCATTTCTTAGTTTGTATCGAACAAAACTCAATTACAACGTTTCACTGTCGGAGATTTACCACCTGTGTTGTCAAAGTTGAAAGCTTTTAATGGTACCATTGATGAGGATGAGATCAAATCTGTACTGGACAAGTCTTATTCCAATGCTGAAGAAGAAGTCGATTTTGAGACCTTTCTTCGGGTATGTTTTGTATACTATGAGTCTGAAGATTTAGATTAGGAAGTTGCTTTGAAATGTTTTATAAGTTGAACATGTATCGATGATTTTGATAGGCCTATTTAAGTGTGCAAGCCCGAGGAGTCGAGAAAACAGGGGGAACTAAAGGTTCTTCTTCGTTCCTCAAAACCAGTACTACAACGGTTCATCATGCTATCAATGAATCTGAGAAGGCTTCCTATGTTTCCCATATCAATAATTATTTGAGAGATGATCCTTTCTTGAAGAGCTATCTTCCTATCGATCCTGCAACCAATGCTTTCTTTGATCTTGTGAAAGATGGTGTTCTTTTGTGGTATGTATTCCTTTCTTCCTTGATTTTTGCTGTTCATTTTGAAATTTCTTAGTAGTCATCTTTGTCACTTTTTGCAGTAAGCTTATAAATGTTGCCGTTCCTGGGACCATAGATGAACGAGCGATCAACACAAAGAAAACCCTTAACCCATGGGAGAGGAATGAGAACCTTACTCTAGGTCTCAATTCTGCCAAAGCAATTGGCTGCACTGTGGTCAACATTGGAACACAGGACATAGCTGAAGGAAGGGTGAGTATTTACATGAAAAACAATGATGATATTGAATCTTTTTGTTCCTTTGCTTGCTTGATCTTCCAATTTTGATTGATCTTTTTTCTTCTTTTTTGTTGTGAAGCCATATCTCGTACTTGGGTTGATATCTCAGATTATAAAGGTACTCACCATTTCTAGGTGTCATATTACTGTTATAGGAAATCATATGATGGTTACATTGTTCAGTGGTTGACTTGTTATAAAACTTACTAACTCCTGACACTTTTGTTGTTCGTGGGGAAAAAATATCAGATCCAATTGTTGGCTGATCTCAATTTTAAGAAAACGCCTTCCCTTTTCCAATTGGTGGACGACACTCAGGTAAATAATATATTTGACGTATTTTTCACGCTCTCCACTAGGATTATTGTCATGAGACTGAAACTACATAAAATCTCTATGACGTTGCAGGATGCAGAGGAGCTCATGGGATTGGCTCCTGAAAAAGTTCTGCTAAAATGGATGAATTTTCATCTGAAGAAAGCTGGTTATGAAAAGCAGGTTACAAATTTTTCTACTGATGTGAAGGTAACTTGGCCCTGCTACCCTTTGTACTAAATAACATATATTCTCTTCATTATACCCAGCATTGTTCCTGACCGTGATGCATTTTTACCTCGTTTAAGGTACCTGTCCATGATTTATTTAGAAACTAAGAATGTTATGAAGTACATGAAATCATGATCTCAGCTTTCTTTTCTGTTCTCAGGACGGTGAGGCATATGCGTACCTGCTTAATGCCCTTGCTCCAGAACACAGTACACATGTGGCATTAGATACTAAAGACCCCACAGAAAGAGCGAAAAAGGTTCTTGAGCAGGCCGAGAAGCTGGATTGTAAGCGATACCTATCTCCTAAGGATATAGTGGACGGCTCAGCAAATCTTAATCTTGCATTTGTGGCACAAATATTTCAGAACAGGTCTGTACAAACTTGACAGGTTGCTTTAACAATTTGAGTGCATCTTTCCAGTGTTTTTTATTACATTATTTATCTCAAAATCCCATTGGCGTTGCGTGATATAATTTTGCTATTATTTGCATTTGATTATGCCTCTGATAGTGATTTGAGGGGGTTCCCAAACGTGTCAGAAAAAGCTGATAGTGATTTTTTGTTTTGCTTCATTACTAATTCTATTTTCTTTGTTGCAGGAATGGATTGACTGTTGACAGTACAAAAACGTCATTTGCTGAGATGATGACAGATGATGTGGAAACTTCACGAGAAGAAAGATGTTTCCGCCTCTGGATTAACAGTCTTGGCACTGCCACTTATGTCAATAATGTTTTTGAGGATCTTAGGAATGGGTGAGCTATGGATTTCTGTTTGAGGACCTTTTATTTTCTATATGCTTGTATATGAACATTATCTCCTTCAGGTGGGTTCTTCTTGAAGTTCTCGACAAAGTTTCGCCTGGATCGGTCAACTGGAAACACGCAAATAAACCTCCCATAAAAATGCCATTCAAAAAGGTTGAGAACTGCAATGAAGTTGTAAAGATCGGGAAGGAACTGCGCTTCTCTCTTGTCAATGTAGCTGGTAATGACATTGTGCAAGGAAATAAGAAACTACTTCTCGGTGAGTTCTCCTGAAAAGCTTACCAATAAGATAATGACTGTCCATCTATCAGACTCGTCAGCTTAAAATAATTCTCTTGCATTGAAAACTGTTAGCATTTTCAGTACCGTTACTTCTCATCGATAATCTCTTATTTTGGTTGATTCTAATTGGTAGTATGACATGTAATTTATCGTTCCATCAATTATTCTGCAGCACTTTTGTGGCAACTAATGAGATATACGATGCTCCAACTTCTGAAGAACTTGAGATCTCACTCGCAAGGTAAAGAAATTACGGATGCAGATATTCTAAACTGGGCAAATAGGAAAGTGAAGAGAGGAGGCCGAGATAGTCAGGCCGAGAGCTTCAGGGTAAGTGTCAACCAAGTACGGATGTGATTCGTAGAGAGCCATCTTCCAAAACCTAAAATTTTAATGGTTGCTTTTCTCTGATATTAGGACAAAAGCCTGTCAAGTGGAATGTTCTTTCTGGAACTTCTTAGTGCGGTAGAGCCAAGAGTTGTTAACTGGAGCCTCGTTACCAGTGGAGAAACAGGTAAAACTATGATGTTTCAACTTCATTGCCTATTGTTTCTGGGTTCTTCTTTGCTCAGGTCTAAAGTCCTCTATTAATTATCAGTACTGTTTTAAAGAGTGAGTTTCTTTTTGTTGTAATGGACACTTAAACAGAGGAAGATAAGAAGTTGAATGCCACATACATCATCAGTGTTGCACGAAAGCTTGGATGCTCCATATTCTTGTTGCCTGAGGATATCATAGAGGTACAGAGATATATACATATTGAAACAGGCTTGAATGCTTTAGCGGGGTTTTTTTTGTCTGAATCAATTCACTTGTGTATGAATACAGGTGAACCAGAAGATGATGCTTATTTTGGCGGCCAGCATCATGTACTGGAGCCTCCAACAACAATCAGACACAGAGTCTAATGTCTCAGAAGATGCCAATGATGAAGGTGATGCAAGCTCTGTTGCTGGTGAAATCACCAATCTGTCCATTGATGGTGGTTCTGAGTCCAGTCCCACCGCGCAAGATCAAGAATTGCTGACAAAGGCAGACAAGGATGAGGATGAGGCTGATGGTGAGAACAATAAAGATGCATAATGCGTTTGAATGTTATATTTGATCGCTCTTTTTTGGTTTTTATTGCGTGAAGTTTTGAGCATTGGATTTTTGATTGGCACAAAGGAAACCCAAAGAAAGAAAGAAAGAAAGAAGAACAAGGTTTTTGATGTATACAAACAAACAAAAGAGGGTTTTGGTAACCTCATTTTTTGGATTGTGAAAGTTTTATTTTATTTTTTGGACATCGTTTCTGTTGTTAAACAATGGTGGGAAATAGTAATTAAAGTCATCATCTACTTTGTTGACCACCAAATTAGTTTTAGTTTACTCATACACATTTACACATTTCTTAGAGCTACATGTAATATTTGAGATAATAAAACAAAAATATAAACAATATCACATGTATTTTTTGGGATTATGCCACAATTTCGTTGGTCCAACTATTAGTTAATTTAGTTTATTTAAAAAGAAGGGTTATATGCAAATTAACCCTTCAAGTCTTCAATTTTTGCAACTCTACTTTCTATATCCAAAAAACCAAAAAAATAGTACTAAGTCAAGGATAATACACAATACAACCATTATACCAGATAAATTGATTTTATAACGATTTTACTGTCACATATATTTATTTTTGAAAATTCTAAAAATAAATTTGAACTTCTAGTCATGAAGGCTTTGGTTTGATAATTATTTCTAAAATTTTTACAAACATGATAAAAATTTTACAAACATAATAGTAACGGAAATGGGTTATATTGCATATTTATTTTGACTTTGTAGAATTGATGTGCATTTTTTAGATTTGGAGGATAAAGCTGCAAAAAATGGCGACTTGGAGGTTTATTTGCACAAAAGCATAAAAGAAAACAAAGATTTAGTTTACACATTTCTTTGAATATTGAGTTAATTTAAAAGAAAAGAAAGGAAAAGCCTATATATATATATATATGTAATTCAAAAACTGAGGTCTAGGTGTAATTTCTGGCTAAAATTGAATCAAGTAAAAATACTTGTTTTAATTAGAAATATTAATTATAACAAATCCAATGATTGATTTATACAGTCTTTACTAAAATGTTAATGTAAAATAAAATAAATTAATATGCTAGAATATTTTGCATAATATGCAGAATATTCTACAGAATATGCCGAGGATATTTTCCTGTAACCTTATCTCTTTCTACTGCTACTCCTATATAAAGGGGAGGAGACTCTCATTGTTTTTCACACTCAAAACCAAAAAAGCAACTTCTCAGTTATGGGATTCATAAATCGTGATAGACCGAAGCACTTACGGCCGATTTATTGAATTAAGGACAAAAATATCATATATTGCCTCCGTGATTTAATTTATGCTTTTAAATTATGTTGTTTTAATGTGTTTATGATATTGTTCTCATTAATAAAATTCGTATTTTTCTCGATTCGATTTTTGCGCTCCTACATTTATAACTAATTTTAGTTGTCATTTTGTTAAGATATACATATGTGACATGTTTGGGTAAACTATCTAATTAACTTCATTTACTTAAAATCTTTTAAAAACATTCTGAATTAGGTCTCCATAATCTCTTTAGTTTGTATTTATTTTTTTGGATTTACTCTTTGTAATTTTATATATTTTGAGTGTGAATATGAATGTTAGTGCTATTGCTAACACATGCATTTGTTAGATATATGGTTACTTTATATAGAGATTGTGTATTAGTTAGGAATTTCATATTTAGAAACAAATCAGCTTTAAACGTAGTGAATAAAGTTATATAACGTATGTAACTTATTTATTCAAACACATCATATCTTCAGTTGATTTTTATAAGTTATTCCAAAATAACAGTATACTTCTATATCATGTGATGCCAATTTGACTATCTATATAAGTTCTAACAAACAAAATTTGTGCAATTTGTTAGTTCTTTCTAAAACTCTGTTTTTCCATGATACACTTGCAAGTTGTTTTGTTAATTGATTGATATATGTTGCTTAGAATTTAATCTTGACCACATTTTTTTAGGAAGCCAGTTTAGTTTTAGGACTAATTGAGACAATATAGAGAAAATAAAAAGTTATATCCAATAATTATTCAGAAACGTATCAAAAAAATCCTCAATTGTAAAAAAATGCCAAAAAATCTCCAACTGTGCCTTGAGTCGATAATTACCTAAGATTTCTTGATTTTTCAGTTTGTTGAGTTTGCTAAGTAAGTTATGTTTTTGAGTTAACTAACATAGTTAATTAACATATTTAAATATTTGTTGAAATTATTTGTTAAGTTACAAAAAAAACAACGTCGTTGTCATTAAAAATAAAAATAATATTCTAACAGTTTATTTATCAGACAATCCATTGATACATTACAGTCGGGGAGTTTTAAAGAACAAACACCCATAAACATACATCTTTGAATCATTTAATTTAAATTTCTAAAATTAATATATTATGGCAAAATCATCATATTGTAATTTTGTTGCTTTCTCTTTTTTTTTTTTTTTTTTTTTGTCAACAGCAATAATATATAGGCTCAGAGGAACCAAGAGTTGGGGACGTTGTTTACATACAAACAAATTAGCGGCTCAACACGTACTCTACGTGCTAACATATCCGCTTTAAGATTAGAGCTACGAGGAACTTTAACTAGAGAAAAAGATAGAAAATGTACTTCCCTATCTGCTTTAATCTCCTCTAAGTAGTTGACAAACGCTGGCCATTCTGCTGGGGAAGACACCATCTCCACCAAATCTGAACAGTCTGTAAAGAACGTCACTTCGCGTCTCCCTGCGTTGATCATACACTTCATGGCCCACACTAGGGCTTCGACTTCTGAGTGTAGTGGCCAGAGACTCCTTCTAAGGTTTGCAGCGCCCATAGTGGGGACATCGTTCGTCATCGTACAATACCACCCTAAACCTGCAAAAGTATCTCCCTCTTTCCACGAACCATCCACAAAACAAGCATAATTAGGATAGTTAACCGAAGGTCCCTCCATAATCCGATTCATAGGACGTGACATCCTATCTTCCGCATCATCATTCTCCTCCTTCTGCGCTGCTAGCCATAATTGTGCCTCACTTCCCCCTAATCTCAGGACCTCTCTAGGGTCCTTATCTACATTATCAAAAACTTTTTCATTTCTTGCTTTCCAAATATACCACATAATCCATGGATACATAGAGACATCAGAGTCCTTTGGTGTCCGCCAAAACAAATAATCCATATTTTCATAAAGAGATTTCGTTGGGAATACCCCAGTTGCAGAAGGAACTTGTGATAAGGCCCATGTTTGGAAAGCTGGTGGGCATTGAAAAATAGCATGCGTAGTGGATTCCACCTCCCCACATCGAGCACAAAGCGGATCACAATTAAGTCCTCTTCTCTTCAAGTTATGATTAACCGATATACATCCCCGAAGTACTTGCCATAGAAAATGCCGTATCTTGGGAGGACACTTTACTTTCCATACAAAAGCTTGCAGAGGATGGATTTCCGGACCATATACTTGCTCCGTCCTTCGTAATTCACGTGCTACCGTGTACCCTGATTTAACCGTATATTTACCAGATTTCGTAAAATTCCAAAACTGATAATCATTCCTCTGTGGGAACCGAATAGGGATTGCACTAATGAGAGCAACATCCGATGGGTCGATGATATCTTGGAGCATCGACATCTTCCACGAGCACGTCTGAGTATCAATTAATTGATCCACAGATAAAGTTGTAAGTGGTTCAGCAAGTGAATTGTTTTTAATAGCTGGCCTCGGGCATTGAGCTGGTATCCATGGGTCATTCCATACTGAAATGGATTCCCCAGTCCCAACTCCTCTAATAAGTCCTTGATTAACCAGAGGGCGAGCAGAGAGAATACTGCGCCATCCAAAGGATGGGCTGTATGATTTGTTCAGACCCATTGGATCTGTCTTCCTGTAATACCTTCCTTTAAAAACTCGAGCAAACAAACATTCTGGAACATTAATCAATCGCCAAAGTTGCTTTGCTAGTAGTGCCGAATTAAAATCCTCCACATTCCGAAAACCCAAACCTCCATAGGCTTTACTCTGACAGAGCTTTTCCCACGCCAGCCAATGCATCCCTCCAGTTTGTCCACTTGAACTCCACCAAAAATTAGCAATGGCACTTGTAAGTTTGGCAGTCACCGTCTTCGGTAACCGAAAACAGGACATGACATACGTAGGTAGTGCCGTCGCCACCGATTTAATCATCACCTCTTTCCCTCCTTTGGATAAGAATTTTGTCGACCATCCATTTATCCTAGTTTGAAGCCTATCTCGTACAAAGGCAAAAACTCTGGTTTTTGCACCCCCTAAGTTCTCTGGTAAACCTAGGTACGAACCCATACCTCCCAGAGTAGTAATACCGATAGTTGTCATTAACTCTGTGCGTAAACTATTTTCGACGAGATGTCCAAATTGTATGGACGATTTTGCAAAATTTATTTGCTGACCCGAAACAGTTTCGTACTGTTTAAGAATACCCAGTATAACCTCACATTCCTCTTTCTTTGCTTGGCAAAAAAATAAGCTATCATCCGCAAACAGCAAATGAGATATCGCAGGGCTAGCCCGTGCTACCTTGATTCCCTTTATAAGTTTTGCAGCCTCCGCCCGCCTAATATTTGCGATCAAAACCTCTGTACATAGAATAAATAAATACGGTGACAGAGGGTCCCCTTGACGTAACCCCCGTTCCGGAATTATTAAACCTCGTGGTTGACCGTTTAGTAGGACCCTATACTGAACTGATGTAATACAACCCATTATCCAAGTAATCCATTTCTCACAAAATCCCATTTTTTCCATTACCTTAGATATAAATGGCCATTCTAATCTATCATACGCTTTGCTCATATCCGTTTTAATTGCCATATACTTCCCTTTACATGCTGGATTTGTCTGAAGCCCATGAAACATCTCTTGAGCAATAAGAATATTATCCGAGATTAGACGCCCTTCCACAAATGCCGATTGTGTCTCGGAAATTAGAGTCGGCAGAACCCGTTTTAACCTCTGGCAGAGGACCTTTGAAATTATTTTATAACCAACGTTACATAGACTTATTGGGCGTAGTTCCGACATCCTTGTCGGTCTGTCCGTCTTAGGAATAAGGCAAATATTGGTTGTATTTAGCCTATTAACCAACAAACCATCTCTAAAAAGGAATTCACCAAGTTTACCAAGTCTTCCTTGATAATTTCCCATGATTTCTGATAGAACAAAGCAGTCATGCCATCCGGTCCCGGAGCCTTTTCCGGATGCATAAGAAACAAAGCATTACGTACCTCTTTTTCCGTAGCCTCCTTCGTTAATTGCGCATTAATATTATCATTAATAGACAAATGAATCCCTGCCAACGCCTCCTCGAACTCCACTGGATTAGTTGACTTAAACAAATCCGAGAAATATGAGACCGCTACCTCTTGAACGCCTTTATCTTCCGTAATCCAAATTCCGGCCTCATTATGTAAACCCACAATTCTGTTTCTAGATTGCCTTTGTTTCGTTTGTGCATGGAAAAATTTTGTATTTTGATCTCCCACTCGCATCCAAAGGTTCCGGCTCTTTTGATGCCAATATTCTTCTTCATCCTTATATGCCGCGCGTAACCGTATTGTTAACTCAAAAATTTCCTCCGATGTTTTAGTATCATCCTGGTGGGCATTCACCAAATCCTTTTTAAGCTCCTCAATTGATTTCCTCTCATCTTCCACCATTTCCTTTCGCCATCGAGAAATAGATCGCCTACAATTCGTAATTTTACCCACAAAATCACAATTCAATAACGTACCATAATTCCAACCTTGGTGGATTGCTTCCATAAGACCCTCCTTCCCTATCCATCGCTTATCAAATTTAAAGCTTCTCCTCCCCCGGGGAATTTTCTCTAATAGAGAAACCAGAACCGGTTTATGATCCGATGCTATCATAGGTAAATATTCCATAAAGGATTGACAAAATACTTCATGCCAATCTTCATTCCCGAAAGCCCTATCTAACCGACAACGGATTGGTTTCTTGTCTCGCCATCCTCGCCAGGATAGGAAATCACCGACAAATGGAAAATCAAGAAGAACACAATCCTCTATCATTTGGTTAAAAGATACGAACGATGATGCACTTCTTAGAACTCCTCCTTTTTTTTCATGATTGCCCCTTAATTCATTAAAATCCCCTACTAGAAACCATGGCGTATCTCTCATAATTCCCATACGTGTTAATCGTTCCCACACTTGGTCTCTATTTTTGGGAACCGGATCTCCATAAATAAAAGTTAAATGTATTGTTTTGCCTTTGTAATTAACTTCCAAATCAATTAACCGATTGCTCATAAATAAAACCGAAACATTATAAATATTATTATAAAATAAAGCTAAACCGCCACTACAACCGATAGGATCAACCGTATTGAGATTACAATAACCGAAATGACATTTAAATTTTTCTAAAAAAGAAGTTGATTGTTTTGTTTCTGCCAAAAACAAAAAATCAGGCCGATGTTTTTTCCATAAATCCCTAAGATACCCAATTGTCGCCTTTTTACCCAATCCTTGGACATTCCAACTTAGAACCTTCATTTAGTAGGTGGCTGTTTTGGTGGCTTTGAACCACCTAAAGCCCCTTTGTCCCCTTCCTGAGCCTTGGAGCTGCCCTCACCATCCCCCATGTCGTCAGTTTTTGGAGTTGGTCGTTTGCGAGGGGATACCAACATTTGAGCTATTCGCTTCTTTGAACTAGCAACCTTAAAAGAAATTCCTTTAGCCTTCTTTTGCTTATCTCCTCCCAGCACCGCTTTTCCTGAATTTTTAGGAGCCACTTGGACCTGAGTCTCCACACTAGAACCAGTAGCATACTCAGCGACAGAAGTCTCCATAGCAACCGGCTCCACAACCGTTTCAGCTTCCCCTGCAATCTCAAGCAAAACCTCCTGTGATGTTGAGTCGCTCGGCTCCACAATTACACCTACAGCCTCAGCTGGGACTCCCACAAAAACCTCCATCTTACCACTCTCCTCAGCAGCAGCTAAGCACACCGCTTCCAAATCCGCAAGCACCTCATTTTCCGTTATCTCCTCACTTGATTGCACCCGTGGCATGTCAGATAAATCAGCCTCAATACCAGTACTTGGAGCAACCACCGGTTCAACCTCCATGGTAGTTACAACCCCATTGTCATCCTCAGCTTCCTGAAACAAAGCCTTCTTAACCACTTTGGGATTCCGGGGAAGGAACGTCAACTGGACGCCCTCTTGCACACCATTATTCGCTCTGAGTTTAGCCAATTCCTCAGCCTCTGCTTCAGCCTTCTCTCTATGCTCCAGATATTGAGTATAGCTATGAAATCTCCTTGGACGCCGGACTGGCTCGCCATGAGGGTGATCAGCTCTAGACCGCTGACTCACCGCCTTCTCCTTTTGTGACCCTCTAGACGATCCCTCAGCTTCCCTACTCCATTTCTTCTCATTCACCACCGCACCTTTGAAACTTTGATAGTTTCGGCCCCAACATCGTTTCCTCTTCCACCTTCTCTCTCCACAAGACCACAGTGAGCCGCATCGTGACAGAGGCTGAAACACTCGCGGCTGTCACGTTTTAAACCAAGTTTCCAAGATTGTTCTATTCTTTATCTTTGTTTGTTTGTGTTTGCAGAAGTAAGAACAAGAAGAAGAGAGAAGAGAGAAGACACAGAGATTTACAAGTTCCCAAGGCCAATGTGGCCAAGGTACGTCTTGGTGAGCTTAAACCAGCTCACAAGGTTTCCTTTAAGCGTTTAAAACCAGAGTTACAAGAAACCAGAAAGAACAACAAACCCAGAGATTCAACACCAAGCTATAAAAGAAGATAAGCTCTCCCTCTATCTCTTGAAACCTCTCTAGATCTTTCTGCTTGTAACTCACGCTCTTCTTACCCTATCATTATGCCTTCTGCTTTTCCTTTTATACACCTAATGGACGCTCCCTTTTCAGGTCACTCCAAAAAACCTAGGCGTAACAAGCCTTCACCGCCAACGTCTCCTTTCGAGACCGTGTCCTTCAAGTGAAGACAAAAGCAGAGTGTTGACTGTTCACGTGGGCATACAGCTTTTCCAACTTGGGCCTTACCAAAGACTTAACTTAAGCCCAATAGCTGTCTCGAGCCCACCTTGTTGAAACTGGATCGTTTCTTCACAGCGGCAATACCCAAAAAGTCTCTCATATCGCAAGGACACCATCGCCACCTCGCCACTGTCAAACTCCACCTCCGTTTCAAAGCAAAGAGGCTTCAAACCATCGATCGTAACCTGAATCCGACCCAAATCAATATCCACATGATGGACGAAACCAATGCCATCACCCACACTACGAAATGTTGGATCCGCCCAAAACTGAAGCGGGACACCCATTACCCGAATCCAAAAAGTCAGAGAAGAAGGATAAGACGGATCGACCGAGGGCTTCCACCGAACCAAAGAGACCATCCAATGATCGAAATGAAAGGGTTCATTCTTGAGCACCGCTTCAATATCGACCTCACTATCAAAGTCGAATTGGAATTTACCAAGCCCCAAATCAGCACCCACAACTCTCCCTTCCACCTGCCAGATATGTGGTAGCATGAACAACAGCGTTTTCATGTCTTGAAGTCGCGGGTTGAAACATCGACCTATCACCGTATTTGCATAGCCCGCAATCAAAGCCGAGTTATCAAAGTGAGGGATCATGGTTTTTTCTTTTAATAATCATTTATGAAATCATTAATTTCTCTAGAAATCTCTGTTACGTCATCTTTTGCCTCTGTCCCAATGACTTTAATGCTATGTTCTATCATTGGCAATACATAGATTGGATTTATCCAAAGGGTAAGAATTTCAAGTATCTTTTTGATTATTTGTTTTTACTATAACAATATTAATTACAAATTTCATATTTGGAAACAAATCAAGTGCAAACATGGTGAATAAAGTTATAAAATTGATTTAATTTATTCATTCAAACATATCATTTTTTAGTTGATCTATAAGTTATTATAAAATAGTAATAATTTTAGATTTTATGTAATGTCAATTTTACTATCTAGTTCCATTATTTTTTTTTTGCAATTTTTATTTGTTTCTAAAACTCAATTTTTAATTGATTAATATATGAGGAATATCCTCAAATAGCACTAAAACAAGTTTTATGAAAAATTATTGCACACACTCCATATATTTTCAAAAATAAAACTAACTGACATGATATAATATTTTAAATTATTTTTTAGATTTTTTTTTGAGGTTTGAGTTAACTATTTTACATTTAGGATATAGTTTTTAGGGGGTATGGTTTAGTGTTTAGTGATTATGAGTTAATTTTACAATATGGTGCTTTTGGAACCTTGGAGATTGTAGGCTAAATTTGGAGACAAATTTTATTTTTGTGGTATTTGTGAGAATTGACCATGATATATAGTTGACAAACAAAAAAAAGGACTTAATATATATTTTACCTAATTTTTAGCTATAAGATAATATTGACCGCTTTTGTTTTTGGATGACATTTTAGTTTTAGGACAACCAAGGCAATATAGTGAAAATTAGAAGTTACATCCAAAATTTATCGAGAAAAATATCAAAACATCCTCAAATGTAAAAAATCTCAAAACATCCAAAATATTGCTTTGAGTAAATAACGTACTAAATTTACTGATTTTTCATTATAATCGTACATTTTAATTCTAACTTTTGTTGACTTTTCCAAGTAAATGTTTGTTGACTTAACTAACAAAACTAATTAACATAGTTACATTTTGTTAAACTACACTAGACAACATTTATTTGATAAAAAGATAAAAATCAAAAATAATATTCAAACCTTTTTTTTTCTATCAGACAATCCATGGATATATTACACAATCACGATAAAAAACAATAAAGCCAAAATATACATGTTTATATCATTTAATTAAAATCCTCAAATTAAAAATTATTTTTATGTAATTATGTTACTCTCTCATGATGTTTATTTCAGATTTTCCTTAAAAATCAGTTTTACTAGATTCGGATCCGCGCTACAGCGCGGGGGAAATAATTACATATACATATATAACTTTTAACGGATTAAAATATGTTACACTTTAATTTTATTGCAGTGCAATCGATTACGGTGAATCATATATTTGTATAATAATTTAAATAAAATCATAAAGGAAAAGCGAGTAAATAATCATATATTGAGTTTTGATAAACTTAAAACACGGTAAAAATTTAACAGCACGAAATAATATTTGTCGATAAATTATTCATTTTGACCATTTTTGTAACAGAAGTAGGAATATACGTAAAACGTACATATTTACAATATATTTTTTGAAGGATCACCCCGTAACAGAATTCATTAGTAAAAAAGATTATTCATAACTCGCTTTAGCATTATAATTGTGATTTTAACAAACTACCCGTGAACTATCTAAATTTACATAGTTTGATATATAATATATTTTATCAATAAAAATATGTCTCCAAAAAATATTTTCAATATTTTAAATTCTAATTTTTTTTATATATTTGAACCTTTTAATTATAATATTTTGAAACTTTCTGAAATTTTAAATATGCTTATGTAACAATGGTTTTAATATTGGTTATACTTATATACTTATAATGATTTTAAACCATTTCCAAAGGACTGTGGTTGAGTATTATATGTTCGTTTTGAAAAATTCAAATTGCAACATATGCAAAGAAAAAGTTAAATTTTTATTAAATATTTATATTATATAGTATAATATCATAAATTAAAAATAAGATCAAACAAAAGTGAAAGAAGATAAATAATTTGTTTAATAGATTATATTAAATAAGTTAGAGAAATATTAGGAAATCATAAAATTAGTTATGGAAATAATACAATCCTTAAATTAGATATGGAAAGTATCCGATGTATGTGTCCAAACCTAATTTAATATCCAATTTTGAAGTATCCAATTGTTAAAATCGGGTTAATTTTTTAATTTTGATCCGATCCGTATTCTATTTTGTATTTCTCTTTTACTAATATAGAGATGATATCGTTTCTCCTGAAATCTCTGGTACATTGATCATCTTTCGCCTTCGTAACAAAGACATTATCCTTTATGCTATCATCATTAATTGACGTAATCATGAATTTATCCAAAAGATAAAAAAAATTGAAACTCATATTTAAATTTTGCCTTTTCTAGTTAAAACGAGGTTGTTTAATAGTTTGACTTAGAATCTCAATAAACAAATAATCTGATAATTTCTTCCATTAACCAAATTAAAATCCGTAATTTAATTGAAAAAATCAATAGTATTTTATTTTTATATTTTTACAGTGAAAATTTATTAATTTATAAGGTTTAATTTATCAATAAATTAATAATTATTAATTTATAGAAAGATTTTCCTAATTTGAATTTGTTTCGAAAAAAATATTTAAAAATAAAATTTAATCATGATAATTAGTATTTTATATAATCAATTACGAAGAAAATAATAATTATTATGTTTTAAAAGAGAATGCTAACGATTTTTGATATAGTAAAAGAAATAAGAGAAATTGATACCAATAACCTTTTTATGATACCCTCTTTTAAAAATACCCTTTTTTTTACCATTTTCATTTTTGCCATCTCTTAATTTTTAATGGCTATTTTACCCTTATTTGAAAGAATATTCTTTCCCAAAGGAAGGAATATTCCAAAAATTTCCCGCCAAAAAATTTCCCGCCAAAAAAGTTTCCGAGAAAAATTTTCCCGCAAAAAAAAAATATTTTTTCAAAATTTTCCCGCCTAATATTTTTAAAGGGTTTACAAGATTTTTTAAAGGGTCTTTTAAAGGGTCTTTTAAAGGGTTTACAAGGGTTTTTAAAGGGATTTACAAGAGTTTTTAAATGGTTTTTAAAAGATTTGTAATGGTTTTTAAAGAGTTTTAGAAGCCTACAAAGGTTTTTAAATGGTTTTTACATGATTTACAATGGTTTTTAAAAGTTTTTATAAGTTTATAACAGTTTTAAAAGGATTTACAAGAATTTTTAAAGGATTTTAAAAATTTACAAGGAATTTTAAAGGTTTTTTTAAAAGGATTTACAAGTGTTTTTAAAAGGACTTAAAAGTATATTTAAAGGCATAAAAAGATTTAAAAATAGTTTTAAAGGATTTACAAGAAGTTTTAAAGGATTTTAGAAGTTTACAAAGGTTTTTGAAGGGTTTACAAAAGTTTTTAAAGGTATTACAAGTTCTTTAAAATGGGTTTTAAGGATTTACAAGGGTTTTTAACTGGTTTTAGAAGTTTACAAAAGTTTTTATTAAATGATTTATCAAGGTTATAAGGGGTTTAAAGGGATTTACAAGTGTTTATAAATGTTATAAAATGATTTACAATGGTTTTAAAAGGTTTACTCAAGTTTTGAAAGGTTTTGGATGACTTTTAAAAGATTTACAAGGGTTTTTAAAGGATTTTTTAAGGGATTTATAAATATTTACAAGGTTTTTTAAAGAAATTGCGGAAAATTTTTTGTGGGAAAATATTTGTCGGAAAATTTTTGACGGGAATTTTTTTTGGCGGGAAAATTTTTTGTCGGAATTTTTTGGCGGGAAAATTTGGCGGGAAATTTTTCGGAAAGAATATTCCTTTTTTTTTTTGCCGTCAAAAAAAAAAAGAATATTCCTTTTTTCATCATGGGTTATAATAAAGGAGGGTAATTTAGTCATTTATTACATTAAAGAGGGTATTTTTGAAAATGAACACCTAGAGAAGGTACTTGTTGAAAAGGGTATCATAATAAAGGGTAGTTGTGCAAATCCCCCAAGAAATAAACTCTAACAAAAACTAATTTTTCTATATATACATATATTTTGAAAATTTTACCTAACTATTAATTTAAAATATTGATGGGACCCATATATTTACAAAGGATTTTTTAAAAAAAAATATTATCTTATTATTTTATCAAAATGTGTCTAAAATTACACTGGTCCTAACTTGTTATCAGAGAAATTTATTAATTTATAGAAATTATTAATTTATCGAGTATTAATTTATAGAGATTTTACCGTATATAGTAATATTTATTAATAACATTTATATTTGTAATAATCTAAATGTCCAAATGTTCAGATTTTTTGTATATTTTAGAATTTTTTTTAAGTATTAAACTCCTTTTAAAAATTAATGTAAAAAAATACTAGAGGTTTTGACACTTTTAGTAGTTTGGGCATATTTGGATATTCATATTTTGAGTTACGGAGATTTCAGGTAATCCTCGAACCCAAAAAACCCAAAAACCCGACGAACCCGAGATATAAAAATATCGAAACGTATTCTATATTTCTGACCCAAAAACCCGAAACCCGAACAAATACCGATTAAGCTATCTATCGTATGTGCATACGTATCATTAAGCTCTCTCTCACAGTGTCTCTCTCCTCCAATTTTTTCTTCATCAACAAGACAAAAAAAAGTTCTTACAAAGTTCTAATCTTTTGCCGTTCTGTCTCAATACGCGTTCAACACAAACCATCGTACTCGCTCAATCATCGTAATTCGTAATCGTAAGTCAATTATAATTTTCTCGGGTGATAATATATCTCAATTCGTAGGTGAAATTTTGCAAAATTCTCAAAATTGTATTATTTGATTTGATCCAACTTTTTTTTAATGATATTCAGATTCCTTTAAATCCATGGCGGTTGGTGATAGTAGCTTAGACTTGTCTCATCGTATGGAAGATTCTGGAAAACCAATAAAAGTTTCTCTTTTTTGGAAAGGAAACAATTACTCTGTTGAAATCGATTCTGAAGCTTCTCTCAAAGATTTAGGTTATGAATTGAGAAAGCTAACAGGTGTTACTGCTGAGTCGCTTCGTTTGATTGTTCCAAAGTTACATGAAAAAGGTTCGATTTTGATGTTACCCTTTTCTGATGAACACTCGAGCTTGAGTTTACAGGAATCAAACATTGTTGAGGTTAGTCTTTTGCTTTTTGGTTAATACATGATTTGAGTAGTTAGAGATGTCTGATTAGTTTAGTGTTGTTGTTATAGTCGAGACAGCTTGTGTTTGGTTTCTTAACTTTCTTGAATCTCTCTGTATGAAGTATCCAAAAAAAGATGTTTGTTTTTTGAAATACTTCTTGGTGCTTTATTTTTGTTTTGTTTTAGGATAAAACTATAAGAATGATGGGTTTAACTGAAGAAGAGATCGAAGGAGTTCGGAAAGAGGCAATACCTGACATGAGGATACTTGGCTTTGAAGAAGAAGAGAGAAGGCTTAGGCAAAAGAAGTATGTTTCAAGCGCTTCAATCACTCTTCCGCAAGGGACTTACATCTTTTGTGATTTCCGCACTCTTCAGCTCCCGGGTATAGAGGTAAGATGTATGCTCACATTTTGGTATTCAAACATCAACGTTGCCTTCGTTTTTCTCTGTTTTGGAATTAGAATTTTGCTTATATATTGAGTGACATCTGATGTTTGTATCTGCAGTTAAACCCTCCAGCTTCTGCTGCTTTAAAGAGAATGCACATGCTTGCAGCAGACCCTGGTATTATCGCTATTATGGACAAGGTTATATCTAAATTATGAGAAACTTGTCATTGCAACCGTTAGCATGTCGATAATGTACCAATTGAGTCTTGTTTTGTATATTTGTAGCATCGTTGGCGAGTAGGGATTATGACTGAACTTGCCCCAGTTGGTTATGTTGGTGTTAGTCCGCGATGCCTTCTAGGATTTAACAAGGTACGCATGTTTTGTTTATCAGGGCAAAATTCACTTCTTGTCTGTTCTGGTTTTGATTTTTACAAATCTTGTGGCTGATGTAGAATCAAGGAGAGGAGATTTCTCTACGCCTTCGGACTGATGATCTCAAGGGATTCAGAAAGTATCAGAGCATAAAAAAGACTTTATTGCATGAGCTTGTAAGTTCATTGCTCTGCAACTTGAATTCTCATCACCTAACGCTACAAATATTTCTGCACGAGTTTGAACTTGAGAGCTAATAATCTTTGAATCAAATTGTCAGGCTCACATGGTATACACGGAGCATGATGAAAACTTTTATGCTCTTGATAGACAGGTAATATATATACAACAGTGATGGTATATGTTTATGTTATTTCAAAATTAATTTTTCGTGGAGATTTTACAGATGAGTGTTTGTGTGACAGTTGAACAAAGAAGCTGAAAGCTTAGATTGGACCAAATCAACGGGTCACACTTTGAACGGATCAAAATTTATCAATGACGATGATGAGGAAGACTTCTTCTTCGATGAAAATGAAACTTTTTCGCAGAGGCTGGGTGGAAACCAGTCTGATAATCTTGGAAATGCTCGGGAAACTTCTGTTTCTGCTGCTTATCGCCGTCTCTCCCACACAAATGTTTCAAAAATCAGCGAAGAACCTGATCTTGATGACTTGGTTGATGTTCGTGATAAGAATAAACAGCCATCTCTCCCTAAAGCTCAATGTGATTCTATGAGTAAGTTGGAGCCTGATCCTGATGATACCACTGAAGATGATGCAACCAAAACTGAACCAGGTCACTCATGGATCCCATCAAATCCTAGAGATGCATCTGCACCTGAACATCACTGGGGATCAAATGAATTGGAAAGTGACCTTGTCCATACTACTGAAGATTATGAACCTGATCCGGATGACTTAGAAATACGAACAAGTATAGAGGAAGCTGAAAATATGAAATCAAATGACAATGTAATGTTGGGTGGGAATGGAGATGAAGATATCCAGGCTAAACCTGATCTAGATATTGCAGAGCCGTATCCAGACTATAACCCGGTAGTCACAGAGAGGGAAATAATTATGGAGGTAGATGAGCCTGATCCAGATGATCAAGAGATTCAGAGGATCCAAGACTCTGTTACCATCATCTCTAACCGTCTCAAGAAAGCTATTAATTCCTTGAAAACTGAAGTTAATCCCGGTCAAGCAACCAATGTGCTACAAATGATTCTCAAAATAGTGAGGTACTTTTTTCAGCTTTAGAAAACTTACAAGTGTATCTGCAGATGTAAGTCTATTGTTATGTGACTGAAGATTCAACTTTTGGTTTTGTGGTCAAGGAACATTATTGAACAACCAAATGAAATGAAATTCAAAAGGCTGCGTAAGGTGAGGACTCCTTAAGCCGCTGATATAATATTAAGTTCCATTGAGCTTTTTTTTATCATCTCTCTGATCTATTCAACTACTTGAACGGCGTTTCAGGGTAATCCTGCAATTAAGCGCAACATTCTCAACTTTGCAGGTAGTACTTTTTCCTTCTTCTCATAAAAAGTTTGTGTATGATATATATATCTGTGTTAAACAGTACATGGTTGGGATGTTTTGCAGCTGCGGTTGAGATCCTTTCCGTCGTTGGCTTTGTCGAAGAGATGGTATCGGAAGGCACAGGAGCACAAGAACCATATTTGGTACTGAAACGAAATGACCCAGGGCTCTTGTGGATTGCCAAGTCCATGATTGAAAAATCACACTCCACATGTTCCAGCTAATAATACCACATTTTCTCTATAAGCTGTACCATAAAAAGGTATGATTTGACACTGAGTATATAAAGATTGTTGTACTGTTACACTCTATGTAGAAACATTTCTTCCAAATAGAAGTGTGTGAAACTGTTGATTGTAAAGCAAAACATGATATGAATAGGAAGATTATTAGAGAGATGGCACAAGAAGATATATGAAACAGATGCATTTCCGACTTGGGACTCTGAAAAGTTCATTATTTAGATTTTACTAAAGCCTAATTGTGTTTCATAATTTTACTATATGATCTATGTTTAACAATTATAATAACTAGATTTTACCTCGTGGTACACCACGGGGCTAGTATCTTATGTATACCTGCTATGTTAAAGTTTAACCGTTATAGTTTATATATATGTAATATGTTGTATGATAGTACATGTAAATGTGTGTTTATCTTTATATATTTTTTTTGAAAATAGTATATGAAATAAATAGAGGATGGTTTAATGATAGTTTGTAGTTATAATGGCTAATAGTATTTGTAGATTAATGAAATAGTGTGTAAAAAATGATTTGAATTTACACTTTCATAATGGGCTTAGTAGAAGTGTGTAACTGTAGCTCGTGATTTTTGCTTAGCAAACTTAATGGACCCCAATGCATAATGTATCTTTGGTTTACTGTAACTAACAGCAAAACGTACATACACAAAACTAACATTTCAACGTTTACACGATCTTAATTGTCGCCGATCTAAAACGGCTGTTCATCAAATTTTTCTTTCTTGTTGAACAAAAGATTTTGTCCGAGATAAAAAAGATTTATCCCGTAGTACACAACATATCTATTTTTTATAATTAATTATTAAAAGAAGTTAATTAGTTTAATGATTTTATTGTTTAGTTAATATAAATGTTACGATGTGTATATACGTTGTTGTATAACCAAATTTACCTCATGGTAAATTTTTTGGTTTTAATATTGATGTTACTGTGTATATATTTTGATGTGTTTTTAATAATTAATAGATTTTGTTATTGAATATATGTGGTGGAAAAACTATAAGTATGCGGTTTTTTAAAATGCACTATAATTAAACTCATATTTGCTAAAATAGATATATGGATAGTATACAAAATGTATCAATACAGTCCTACTGTAAGATTTTTTCTAGAGCTGCAAAAAAGTATTTTTGATTTATCATTTATAGTGCTTAATAAGATTTGGTTTTTATGTTATACACCATTTACCCCGTAGTACACCACGAGCCAATTTTTTTATATTTAATTTTGTATATAAATTTTGTGATTTTGTATTATAAAATGAATGAGTATTATATTCAAATTAATAATGAACAAAATACATTTATTTAGTAACTACCAAGCTTTAAAAGTTGTCATCTTGTATCAAATTCTAACATTTTTATAATACATTTTCAAATAGAAAATATAACTAATTTGAGATATATATATATATATATATATATAAGATTATTGTGAATGAATCAAAATTTATACTAAATTATAATACTTTAATTATTTTTACTGTAAATATTGGTGGTGTTAATAAAATAATAAAAATGACGATTTAACAATAACTCTATGTTATTTTATATATATACTAATAATCCGTCCTACCATATAACCCCGTTATATGATAGGTTAAATTTTATATATGTTTAAATATTTATAATATCCTAAATTTTTAGTTAATTTTAAATTTATCAGTTAAAATATTTAAAAACCAGCAAAAATATTTCATGGTATGAAAGAGAATCACATTATGTTTTTTCCATATAGAATGTTATTTTTTCTAATATCATGTTTTTTTAGGAAAAAAGATACCTAACTACACGAAGTATGCTACAATACATGGTCACACATCCGAAGTTTAAAAATGTATCTCTAACTACACAAACTATATGTATCGCATGCCCACATATACGAACTATATGTAGTCATGTCGCCAACATCACAAACATTTTTTCCGGTACACTTTTCGCCAGAATCCGACGTTGACCAGTTTAACCGGCGTTGACCAACATAAATATTCAAAAAAAGATTTTTTAGGTTTTTAATATTAAAAAAATTATGTTATTGAATCATTTATAATATTGTATAGTTAAAAAAACATATACAATTTTTAATATAAAATATTTTGTATATACATATTCAGTGCATTGATTTTTATAATTAGTTAGTTTCCATAATTTCAAAACTAAACTAAAAAAACCAATTAGGAAAAATAATTAAAAACAGAAATTTTCCTATTTTTAAAATTATTCAGACACGAGTATCATTTGGTTTAATATTCGAATATTTAATATATAATATGTGAATTTTAAGTATCAAACCAATTTTTTTTACTGTAACATCATGTTTTCATCACATAAATCTTCTCTCTCATCATCTTCATATATCAGCTTTTTCCGTCTCTATATTTACCTACAGTCACCTTTCTCAAGACAACAACCACCACCAAATTCATAATCTCCATTATGCTTTTTGGCATCCCATCAATGCCATCTTTGTAATACATTTTCAAATAGAAGTATGAATAATTTGGTAACTACGCTAAAAAATATCTTTACATTTTGACTATTGGAAAACCTAATTATACTAATTAGGAAATTAAAATATCTTTACATTTTGACTATTGTTTCTTTACATTTTTAGTCATATATGTATATATTGTGTCAACAATAAGTCAAGGAAATTAAAATTACTGAAAACGCCTTCTAGCTAGAACTACAAATTATTTTCATTATTCAGATTAACACAACCAAATAATGAAAGCAGAAATACAATTACCAAAAAAAAAAACAAAAAACAAACAAATTTTATGCTTCCAAATATCTCTGAAAACAATAAATACATATATATATATATATATTTTCAAATACAATAAAATGACGTAGATGGAATTGAAGTTACATTTAAATTTCTTCTCTGTTGTTATATTTCATTCATGTCACAAGTAATATTAAAATGAATATATATAACTCAAAAAATAAATAAATACAAAGAATAAAATGAAGGATAAAAATACAAAGGATAAAATAAAGAAGAATAGGTAATGCCTATGGTGCCGAAGCCGATGATCCCTTCATCCATATTAATCCTCACCGATGTCAGGCAATGAATGACTTTTCTTAGAATCATTATATACAAATAGAATATAAAAGTTAACAAACGTCCAAGATATGTAAAAAAAAAAAGGTTTTGGCACTGAGTTAAGAAGCACAAACGTCGATTGTGTGTAAGGTTGGTAGGCATATGAGATATATACATATATAGTGAAGGGTTCGTAGGGTAGGGCTTCATGATGCTGAGTTAGGTCGACTTCAGTGTATATAGAAAGTTTTACAAACGAAAATGATCTGATTATTATCAACCCCTACAATTACGCTATGTAGTTAATAATTTTCCTAAAGATAACAAATATCAAGCATATACTGATATTGTGAAATAAATATAGATTTGCGTAATTTTTTTACTTGGGGGAGGTATTACCTATTTAAATTTAGGAAGGTATTTTAATAGTTGGATTGTAGCAATAGAAGGAAAGAAATTAATTTAGTAGCACATATTGTGCTCTTTCGAATGTTGCACATATTCGGTTTTCGTTGATAGCATTTTGAAGCCCAATAGCATCTCTCTTTATTTCTTACGTGTTTGCAAAAATAATAACTTGGATCAAAAGCCCAATAGCATCTCTCATCTAAGTCTGACGTTTGTGACAAATCTAGTATCCATAGCAATCGGGTTCTAATAACTAATGTGTAAACCGACCCGTTTGAATTAATGTCCCATATAACCTTAATGACAAAGGCTTCCATAGTGGTTTTTGAAGGGCATTATGTGTAAAAAATTCCAAAAGGAAGGTGATCAAAAAAGTGTCTGCAAAAATAATAAGATAGATTACTAGGTTTAAACCTGTACTGCTAATTTTTATTTTTGTAAATTTTTCTTCCAATTTTACTATTTTATTTGATATTTTAGATTTTATAGTATATACTCTCTCTGTTCCTAAAAGATAAATTTTCTAGTTTTTGCACACATATATAAAAAAACATCCAATACTTAATAATAATTATATTATTTTGTGTGATTTACCATTTTTTTTTCAATTCTAAACCAATAATATTTAGTTATTTACTTTGAAATTTGTAAACGGTAATTAATATTGCATTGATAACTTAAAACACAATTATGTTTTTGAGACAAATTTTATTTTCCAAGAAAAATCATCTTTTAAGAATTATAAAAATTATAATATTTTTAAATCTTGTTTATTTAGAAAATTATAATATTTGTTAATTACATAGAGGTTTTTTTTTAATTATGAGTTAAGAAAAGGTGAATGGCATGACTTGGTAATAAAACCTAAAACAGAGGGTATTTACAAAATAGCTAATACAATTTAATAAAAAAACGTCTCTGCGTCCACGACATAAGCTTCAGCAACATCACGCAGAGCTACGAGAGAGCGATTTGTAAAAAAAAAAAAAAAAAAGTTCAGAGATCGTCTTTGTTGCTTTGATCAATCCATTACTGAGGTAAGCTCTCGTTTCTCCCTTTTGATTCTCCGATTCATCGTCTCTTTCGCTGCCGGCATGATTTTGCTATATAACTCCAAAATTAGGGTTTCTAGTGTTTCAATTACGATTTTTCGTTTCTTGTGTGGTCTTTGTATCGTTGATCGTTACCGGAATTGTTTGATCGGAGATTTATCCGGTTAAATTTTGTCAATTGCAATCGAAAACGAATCTAATCTTTTTCAACATTCACGCGACGAATCAATTCGGTTTCAGATTCTGATTCTGTAATTGCTATTGAGATTTATCGAATCGGAGCTGTAACGTTTGTGAATTTTGATGATGATGCAGAGACGATGCCGAAGAACAAGGGAAAGGGAGGAAAGAACAGGAAGAGAGGAAAGAACGAAGCTGATGACGAAAAGCGTGAGCTTATCTTTAAAGAAGATGGGCAAGAATACGCACAAGTTCTTCGTATGCTTGGTAATGGTCGATGCGACGTTATGTGCATCGACGGTGTTAAGCGTCTTTGCCATATCCGTGGTAAGATGCACAAGAAGGTTTGGATTGCAGCTGGTGATATCATACTTGTTGGTTTGAGGGATTACCAAGATGACAAAGCTGATGTTATTCTTAAGTATATGTCTGATGAGGCAAGGCTTCTCAAGGCGTATGGTGAGCTTCCGGAGAATACTCGTCTTAATGAGGGTATTGTTGGTGATCTCGATGAGGATGAAGATAATGGGGGTGATGATTACATTGAGTTTGAAGACGAGGATATTGATAGAATCTAAGTTTGTTTGTGGTTGGCTCTGTTCCAGCTTGTATTATCAAATTTGAGACACATATCTTCTTAGAAACTGAAGATTTGGTGATTACATTACTCTTTAAAATACTATCTGTTATGTATTTCTTGGGTTTCCAGTTTCTTATCCCTTACTACTACTGGTTGATTCCCCAAATAATTTACAGAAACTTGTTATCAGATTTCATTCGCTCGAAAGAACACACTATTTTAAAACACTGTTGTTTCAATGCAAAGATTTACAGGTAATGTGATTATCTCAGCTGCTGCTGCTAATTAGCTTTCATGAGGTTTCTTCTCTTTCATTTCCCATTTTTCAGGTTGAGATTGTGGTCTTGGCCTTCTTAGCCTTCTTTGTCTGTTGTTGCAGATCGCTTTTGGTTGATTGAAGCTGCAAAAGAAAAACAAAACTCTTAATATGGCTGGTGAGATGAAACTTCTATGCATTGTGTGGGTTTTTTCTTTACCCTGTTATGCCTTCTCGGGCTTTTGTAGCTTGGAATAGATTTGCGCTTAGATATGCTCGCTGTAGGACTGCTCTTTTTGGTTTGGAGATCTTTAGTTTCCTCTTCTTGTGTCTCTGATATGCTTTCAAATTGGAGAGGTATATCGTTGGAAGCACAGCTCTCCAACTCGCCAGATAAACCAAAGGATCTATTCTTTATTACCAATCTTTGGTTTTTTGTTGCAACTTCTGTCTGAATGTTTGGTCTGGGTTCAACTGGAATGCTGTCTGGTACACGGGTTGCCATCCAGCGTTCTAGCCAACTCCAACCAATGTTGGAATCATCTTCATCGCTTCGATCCATTTGCTTCTTCTTTGAGCAAATTCTTAGCTTTAAACAAACGTTTAACAGTTTAGAGAATATGAGGTTATTTAGATCTTTTAAGATTCAATTCAGAGAACAAGTGTTAACCTGCTGTGAAAATGCATATGCAAGTGCTCTCTCCCGTTTTGTCATTGCTTCTATCCTGCTTTGAATCCTCGATTTTGATATTGTGCTGCTCACTGTACTATCATCCCAGTCTTCCTGTTATGTGAAGCATGTTATGTTACTCTACACTAATTCTTTGAATTCCCCTTAATTGGACCTGGTTCTTTTACGTACCTTTATCCTCAGAACCTGAGCTTTGTTATTGTGTAGTATTGATCGATTTGCAGATACTCGTTTACTCGTGAATAATGGTGCTTTCACAGAATTACATGTCTGAGCTTCTAGTGATGTCCCCATGGATACCTTGTCTTGAGATTCCTCTCCTGAGTAGCTCTCCTCCTTAGCAAATGTTTCTTCTTCTTTGCTCCGACGTATTGCCTGAACACAAGATATCCTAAGCATCATTGAAGTGGGCATAACAGAAGAAGACAAAAAACAAGAATGAAGGGAAAAACTAACCATGAAGCTCCTGAATGCTGACTGAATTATGACTGCAGCGTCTTCTTCGAGGAACATCTTGGAGATTGGAGTAGTCTGATGCTTCTTAGGTATGTGCGTCTCTGTTGTTTCGCTTTGGTTATCAACATCTTCTTCTTTAACATAATGGCTCAGTACTTTTGATTTCTCCTCCTCTAAAGCTTGAGTCACTGTTGCCTCAGAGCTCTTAACAGAGACGAAATCATCATCCTCCAAATGTTTCACAGAAGCTGAATCTTCAATGGCGATAACCGAACCAAAAGGCATACCGAAATCTGAACTCAGCTGCTGAGACATTGTTGTAATAAGAGCATCAGAATCTTTCATCGATCCCGAATCATCAACAGCGAGAACAGAGTTGAACTCATCTCCACAAAGGTACGATCTAACCGAGCTCCATCTTTTCTTCTCTCCTAGATGATTGCTTCTTCCCTGAAAACATCACACAAACCATAGAATAAAAACAGTCATAAACACAAAAACCAGAGTGATGGGTCTTTGATGATCACTTACACTTACATTGTTGTTGTACTCATGAGCACCAAATGATTTGTTTCTGAAGAAAATGCTTCTCACAAGCCCTCCCATTGTTTCTCTCTTATGTTTTAGGAATTGAGAAATGTAGATGACAAGAACAAACAACACCACATGTGAGATTTTGATTATATAAAAAGCCTGAGGGAAAGCAAAGGTTGCATTATTTTAGAATCACAAGCACATGAGAGAGTCTATGAACAAAAGAAGAGTACATGTAAAAAGGTGATTCAAAGCATAGCGTATAGTGCAATTAGTGATGATTGTGATCCAGAAGGAAAGCATCTGTAAAATATGAGATAAATTGTTTTTTTTTTTTTTTTTAAATGTGAAATCGTGAGTTTTTGTGGTCTCGACTTTGATTACTTTAAAAGAGTAGTAGGGATATGCTTTGGTATGCACATGGAAAGCATCGGATTGGTTCTTTACTTATGCAAACGGCAATTTCACTCCATTCACTTTTCTTTTCCCGACATTGCTGCTGAAATTTTTTTTAATGGTTTTGCTTATTTTCACTTGAAATGGAAAAAAAGTATATGTATATGTTTTGGTATAGTTTAATTGGTTTTGTGACTATATGATGATGTTGTAGGAACCATGAAAATATGTGTAGATCAGTACAATTGAAGAAAGAACTAAGAAAAAAAAGAAGAGAAATGCCAAATTTAAGATCAATTCATTTTTTTCCGAGTTGACAATATAAGATCGATCTGAAGATGTGAAATTAATAGGTCGCAATTAAGAGCTATCCGCAATTGGCATAGATTTTAAGATTAGATAATCATCCTGCTAATATTTTAGCAAAGAGCATATACCAAATAATGGCTAATATTTCATTTTATAATTTCAATAGCTTTACATTGTAACTATGTATAACAGTTTCATTTATATAAGTTTTTAGCAAAACGATCAATGCAAATTCGTTTTTTGTTTGCTGCTATATCAATTTTTTTAATTACTTTATTAGTGACTAGCTAATAGTTTTCACTAGCTACTAATTTTAGGCTGGGGCCAGTAGTAGCAAAAGATAAGACACTGACTTTTTCCATATGTTTCACCGACAGATTAATGATTAACTCACTACTACATTTTATTAGTAGCCGATACCGATCCATGGTAATGAATTTTGGCACCAGGCCAAACCTGAAAACCCTCATAGTGATCAGGATACAATGAGAATATGGCTCGTGGCCGGCATTGGTGGGAGACATCACTCACATCAGGCCTGACCGCAGTCACGAGACATATGACTATGGCAGTGCCGGCCTAGTCAATTACGAGGTCCAATACATTTTTTTCTATTAGTTTTATAAAATAAAACTTAAAAGTTAAAACCAAATTTGAAAGTTTTAGAAAATAGGATCTATTTTTACATTAGAAAAAGATAAAATTTAAACATGAATCAAATCTTAAACTTTGTTAAAAATGGAGTTTAATTTTGCAATACAAATAAAAATTTTGGGTCTAATTTTCATACCAAAATGTCAATTATTTTGGAGGCTGAATATATTAGTTTAGTTTTTTGAAAATGTGTCAAGTACCGGACCTGGATCATGGTGAATCAATTCATGCGATTTTGAAATCATAAAGGCATCGCTATTAGGGATATCTTACATCAATATTTTCTTTAAAAAAGTATTTTAAAGAAAATACTGGTGTAAGATATCTCCCATAAGAATGGTTTAATTAGTTTTGTCGATCTAATCCACTAACATACTTATTTTTTGCGATGGATTTTTTTAGTTTTATATATGGTGGTTCTTTTTCTTTTTTTTGTTCAACACTTATGGTTGTTCTTGAAATCAAATGGCTCGGGCATGGTTCGTTGAAGAGTGGCTCAATTGTGGATTTATCGCAAGTCCGGAAGCTCGCTATGTACTAGTTCGTGGTCTTGGAAAAAACAAATCTAATCTAAGGAAGGCACTTAATAACCTTAAGTTAACTAGAGAGAAGCCAGCCAGTTGTCAGACTACAACACTTTCATGTTCAAGAACCTCGTACGTGGCTGTCTGAATTGGTACGTGTTACTTTCATAGACATTGAAGAGAGACCGAAGACAAAATCTTCACGTGCCAACCATATACGAGGTGTTGATATGATGATGTGATCCTCAACAGCTCCACCGCTTGGCATTCTTTTTGTCTGAATTGAGCATGACTTGTACCTAAAAATTTAATAACTTGTTGCTTACGTAAACACTGGTGCATCTATAAATAGCAATAAGTGCATGCAGTTTCATATGAGCAGACTTGTAAACTCAATACTGCATGGTAGTAAACATGAATATGAAGACGTTTATAGTATGGTTTCTGTTGTTAGCGGCTGTTATCGTAGCTGTAGGAGCAGAGACTTCCGTGGATGACAAGAAAGAAGGTGTTTGATTAGTATTCTTTATTTTCTATATGTTTTATAAGTTTTATAGAATTCTTACGTTGGAGGAGGTTTGAAACAGGTGCAAAGCAAGTAGAGATACCAACCGTAGAAGGCAAAAGCGACGCTAAAGATAGTGTCAACAAAGGAGACGTTGGGGTCGAGGCCACACTTGAGAAAGAAGAAGATAAAAGTTATGAAGTTGATCAAAGCTGGAAGGGAGGCGGTGGCCGAGGATGGAAAGGAGGCGGCGGCCGAGGATGGAAAGGAGGCGGCGGCCGAGGATGGAAAGGAGGCGGCGGCCGAGGATGGAAGGGAGGCGGTGGCCGAGGAGGAGGTGGTGGAGGCGGTGCTGAGGTAGACACCGAAGAAGTAGATGATAGTCACAAGGCCACTCTTGAGAAAGAAGAAGAAAACAATTATGAAGTTGATCAAAGCTGGAAAGGAGGAGGTGGTGGAGGATGGAAGGGAGGCGGTGGTAGAGGATGGAAGGGAGGCGGTGGCCGAGGATGGAAAGGAGGCGGCGGCCGAGGGGGAGGTGGTGGAGGTGGTGCTGAGTTAGAAGACACTGTTGAGAAAGAAGAAGAAAACAATTATGAAACTGATCAAAGCTGGAAAGGAGGAGGTGGTAGAGGCTGGAAGGGAGGTGGTGGCAGAGGCTGGAAGGGAGGCGGTGGCCGGGGATGGAAAGGAGGCGGTGGCCGAGGAGGTGGTGGAGGCGGTGCTGAGGTGGAAGCCACTCTTGAGAAAGAAGAAGAAAACAATTATGAAACTGATCAAAGCTGGAAAGGAGGAGGTGGTGGAGGCTGGAAGGGAGGTGGTGGAGGCTGGAAGGGAGGCGGTGGCAGAGGATGGAAGGGAGGCGGTGGCCGGGGATGGAAGGGAGGCGGTGGCCGAGGAGGTGGTGGAGGCGGTGCTGAGGTGGAAGCCACTCTTGAGAAAGAAGAAGAAAACAATTATGAAGTTGATCAAAGCTGGAAAGGAGGAGGTGGCCGAGGATGGAAGGGAGGCGGTGGTCGAGGATGGAAGGGAGGCGGTGGCCGGGGATGGAAGGGAGGCGGTGGCCGAGGAGGTGGTGGAGGCGGTGCTGATGTGGAAGCCACTCTTGAGAAAGAAGAAGATAACAATTATGAAGTTGATCAAAGCTGGAAAGGAGGAGGTGGTGGAGGCTGGAAGGGAGGCGGTGGCAGAGGATGGAAAGGAGGCGGTGGCCGGGGATGGAAGGGAGGCGGTGGCCGAGGAGGTGGTGGTGGAGGCGGAGTGTAGAATGGACCGTCTCTACTCACAACTGCAAACCATAATATTATGAGTAGAAATGTAAAGTGTATACATATAGTGAACTAGAATAAATAAGTTTGATGCACGGTTTACCGATGCATTACCGCACATAACCTACCATGCAAGACTCATGTCATGTAACGTTGTATCTTGTACTCTTCCTATACTCAATATATCTTTACTAGTTGAGTTATCAGGATTTTCACATTCGTTTCACACACATACGTATGCATGATTGAAATAATATTTGAACATACATAACTTTTATGTGTTCAAAATGTTTGATTTTGCAAGAGCACAAAGACTTCTTTTAAACCTTCTCTTGTTGGCTTAGATCATCCAACCTCACTTTGGCATCGTGTAACATATTTGTATCAAGTTCTTACATTACATTTTCGGATCATATGGATGCTATAGGCATGATTTACTTTGACCAGCTTCATCATCATTAGCTATGATGATGACTAGTACAATATCTTAACAGTAATTAGACCATAACAGTCAAAAGAACCAATATAAAAAAAGATGAACATTGCCCACATAGTACAGTTCTGAGTTTTAACAATACAAATGAAAAAAGATAACAAATGAGATGTCTTAATCCGAACCAATGTTTTAGACAACCTTATATGATCCAGGATGGACCACATTGACATGATGTGTTCATAGGATTCATGAAAGCGTCGACTAATTTTAAACATTCAAGGAAAGCTTTTGAGCTGCAAGTGCTTCAGCCTCAAGTGTTGGCTCCCAAAGGAGTGTGGTCTCTGCCAAAAGTGAGGTCACAATGTATGGGTCCATGTTAGATGCTGGACGCCTATCTTCCAAGTAACCTATGTTCCAATCCACAAAACAACACACGTTACCAAATATATAGTATACAACTAATATGTGTGTAACCATTCTGGAAACAGTACCTTTTCCTTTCGCCTCGGTGTCACGTCCCACACGAATAGAGCATCCACGGTTAGCCACACCCTAGCAAGTTAATGTTTAAACCAAATGAGAAAGAAACACAAAATAATGACTTAGTGTATTGCAAAAGCATACCCATGAGAACTGGTCGATACTAGCTGTCTCGTGCTTTCCGGTCAACCTTCTCTCGTTTCCTTCACCGTAGGCGCTGATGTGCTCCTTGTGGCGAAGTGAGAGGTTCAATATAGCCTTCTTGATAACCTCAAATCCTCCTTCCTCTCTCATACTCTTTGTACTGTAGTTGGTGTGGCAACCAGCACCGTTCCAGTCACCTTCTATTGGTTTGGGGTCAAGTGTAAGGACAACACCAGCTTGTTCTGTGATTCTCTACAAAAAAAGGTAACAAGAGTTTCAAGAACTGAACTCTCACTCACTCTATACAAAAGATAAAACATTTGATTACCTCAAGAAGGTATCTTGCACACCAAACATGATCACCTGCGTCGATTCCAACACTCGGGCCAACTTGGAATTCCCACTGCACAAATGTTTATAATAACATCAGAAGACAAGAAACTTAAGTAAAACTTAAAAGAGCTCAGTTTCAAAAAGAGACCTGTCCAGGCATAACTTCACCATTAGTACCACTAATGTTAATTCCAGCATATAAACAAGCTTTGTAATGAGCATCTGAAATGTCACGTCCCCAAATCTTGTCAGCTCCGACTCCACAGTAGTAAGGACCCTGGAAACAAAAACAGAACAGAGAATTGGTTACTTGTTTTATAAACCAACACAAAACAAAGTTCTTGACTTTTCTTGATTATTATTACCTGAGGACCAGGGAATGCTCCAACTGGCCAACCCAAAGGCCACTTCACGTTTTGCTGAAGTAAAGTGTACTCTTGTTCGATACCGAACCATGGCAACTCATCAGTGACCTTCTGGTTACTGAAGATCTCAGCAGCTCTGGCTCTTTTGTTTGTTGGAATTGGCTCACCAGCTGGTGTCCAAGTATCACAAATAACCTTCACATAACAAAATCTTAATTATTAGTGTGTGAGTTATGAAACTTTTGCTTATACTATGAAACTAAATCACACATACCAAAATGTTATTTCCTCCTCGGAAAGGATCTCTGAAGATAGCTTGTGGACTGAGTAACACAGAGGTCATACATAATATGAGATTTTGAGATAAATGAGATTATAAATGTGACAATAACTCTTACTATAGAATCACTTCACTATCTTCACCAGGTGCTTGTCCAGTACTTGAACCATCATAGTTCCACTTGGGAAGCTCAGAAGGATCTTCGACCGGCTTTTCGATAGTCTGAAAACCATCCATAAACTTTATTAAGCATTCATAGTGACTAAGATAAATTTTAGTAACAGTCTAGAGAATGTATACATACCCTTGACTTGCTTCTAAGGTCAATTCCAGATCCTCCAATCCTATAGCCAAATAAAAACAAGTTAAGAAAAAATATCGAAGAAATCCGAAAAAGCGGATAGAGTAGATACAACATATAGTACCAAATGTACTCAGCAATGATCCTGTCAGAGTAAGGCTTTGTGTCAAGATTGAGAAGAGTCTCAACTCTATTGACAGTAGAGTTATCAGATTGGAGAGCAAGAACTCTAAAGCCTCTGAGTTTGTTGCTGCTCTGCTTCTTCTGTTTCAATACAACAGAGCTCCACAACTTGTTAGTGATGACTGATGAGTGTTTAGGCACTCTCATCTGACATGTTGTTGGTGAAGCTGCTAAGATCTGTGCCATTGGATTGATTTGATCCCTGACAAACTCAAAAAAAAGTCCACCAAAAACAAAAATCCAAATCAGGAATCTATATATAAGATTTAAAAGACTTATCCACTTTGGTCTGAATCATTCAGATTCTTGACCAGAACACTGATTAAACTAAACCCAAATCCACTAATGCTCAAAAAAGGTGATTAAGAAAGTAAAACCAAATACATTATTAAACTATAAGCTAAAGAACAAAGAGATCCATTAAAAATAGCATAAAGGTATGATGATCCATGTTCATAAAGTTAGCTGTTGATAAAATTAGTAAAAATGGTGGACCCGAGATCTCTACTATAGAGAAGCAAATGAAAGACAGAGTTTAACTTTTCATAACAAAAAACAAGATTCTCTATTACAAGAAACAAGAAATGGGTTTATTACAAAACACAAGATCAGATCAAAATGCTAAGTAACAGAGAGAGAGAGAGAGGAGAATGAGAAGGTACCTGAGACTAGAAGAAGAAGACTTGAAACTGATGAATCAAGAAGAGGTGTGGTGTAGTGTTTTGTAACAGATGGCAATGAAAGAGTTGACAAAAATATGAAAGAGTTAAAGAATCTTTTTCTTTTGAGAAAGAAAGAATTATAAAGAAATGGGATTTAGAGAAGAGTGTGAAGTGGCTTTTGCCAAAGAGATAGGGGTGGACTACGAGTGGCGCATATTTGTGTTTCAATCTTTTTGTTATGTTTTTACTTAGAAAAAAAAAATGGCTTTTTGTCTTCTGCAGATAAGGTCTCCTTTGTAACCTCTATCTCTCAATACCTCAAAACTTCTATATGTCTTCTTCTTTTTTTTATGTGGTTGTTCTTCAATAAGCATGCTCCAATTACATTCCTTTTGGTCAATAGAGTTTGTATACATTATGATTTAACTTAAGTCTTATTTACAGTATATAAAACACTAAAAGTGGTAACAAATCAAACCAAGAGGAGAATTTTGACTTTTAAAATTTACTACTTTTTATGATATTATTTTTCAAAATTACAAGTGTTTGTTTGTTGTCCATATGTTACAAAATTACATATTTATACATTTTTTACAAATTTTTCTTAAGGCTTGAGTAACGAAATATTATTTTTCGAACATTTTTGCTACTTATCTATGTTTTTGAAAAGTACTAGGTAATGTCCCGCGCACATGCGCAGGTTGTTGTATATTTATTTAATTATTTTAATTTATTTATTACTTATAAAAAATAGATTAAATAAATTTTAATGTTTATGACATTTTTACATTTTATTTATTTAAATCATACAATATAAGCATACATCCATATCTTTTGAATTTATTCGTTGATTAATTGTTCAATTTTGATAGTAATTTTCTTTAGTGCTTTTAAGTATTTTTTGATAAAACAATAATATTGTTAATGATAAAAATAGGAATGATATTGGGAGAATTTAAAAAATACCCTTTTAAAAATACTATTTTTTAAATTTACCCCCTTTTCAAACTTTATCAAAACAACCACTAAAAGTGTTAAAATTTATCCATATATGTGTGTAAACTTATAAATATACACACAAATTACCTTTATTTGTGTATAAGATTTTATTTATTTCAATGTCTTACAAATTGGTTTGAATATAACCAAAAATTATTTTGTTAAAATAATTATATACTTTGAAAATAAAATAAATATACATGAATTTGTGAGAAAGAAAAAAACATATAAAGTAAAACAATGAAGATGGTTTATTTAGCTTGATTCTCTTATGGTGCGATGGTCAGAAATCAATATTTTTGAATCCCATCGATAAAGTAATTTCCTTATAGCCATAAAATATTATTATACATATGTATTATATATTTAATAGTATAAAAAACAATGAAAAAATGAAGAAGTACATAAAATAAAGAAGAAATATAATTGAAAACAAAAGTTTTAACCAAATATATAATCAAGCTCTTACAATGATATCTTAATTTGAGCTTTCAACCCATGCAAGAACATTAAAAATTAAACAAAGAAAATATTGAGAATATCAGATATGGTGGAGGAGGATGTAAAAATGAGTATTTATAGGATAAAATATGATGTAAGTTATAATTCTAAAATAATTAAATTAGAGGAGTTATAATTATATTTTATAGTGTGTTAATTGAAATTGAATGGAGGAAACAAATAGTCAATTGAAAGGTTATATAATTTAAGTTACAATTTAATAGTAAAGCGTGGATTTCAAGTATGAATTAAAGTATATGACTAAATGTGTTAGATATTTGGTTTAATTAAAAATAAATATTATAATTGAAAACTAAATGCTAAATGGACCAATAAGGAGAAACCTTAAAAAATTCCCAAAGAATAATTTTATTATTTTAATTTGTTTTTATATTCCTCTTAATTTAAGCTATATCTCTAGGTTTAATTATATTTTCATCGTTGTAGTATATATAATAGATAGAAAATTGAATATCAAATTGTATTTAATACAGGAAATCAAGTATAAAATTCAAAGTTAACAAAAATTATAATGTTGTTTATATTATTACATGTTGAATCACAAATTAAATATAAGGATCAATATTCTTAAAAGAATGTCTTACAAATTGGTTTGATAATTATATAACAAAAAGTTTATTTTGTTAAAAAATTACATACTTTTGAAATTAAAATAAATATATATGAATATGTGAGAAAGAAACAAACATCTAATGTAAAATAATGAAGATGGTTTCTTTAGCTTGATTTTCTTATAACCATAAAATATTATTATACATATGTATTACATTTAAAAATATAAAAAACAATGAAGACATAAAGAAATACATAAAAACAAAAATAAATAAAATTGAAAACAAAAGTTTAAACTAAATAATTAATCAAACTCTTACAATGATATTTTAAATGAGTTTTCACCCCATGCAAGAACTTTAAAAAAAAACAAAAAGAATAATGAAGATATGAGATATGGTAGAGAAAGATGTGAGAATGGCTATTTATATGATAAGAAGTGATGTAAGTTACATTTTTAAAATAATTAAATTAGAGGAGTTATAATTATAATTTATAGTGTGTTTAATTGGAATTCAATAAAGAAAACCAATAGTCTTTGGAAATTTATATAATTTTCAGTTTCATTTTAGTAGTAAAGTGTGAATTTAAAGTATGAATTAATGTATATGATTAAATATGTTTTTTTGGTTTAATTAAAAATAAATATTATATTTTAAAAAATAAATACAAAATGGAACAATAAAGAGAGTGAAACCTTACTTTTATATATATGATTTTAAATAATTTTCCACCAATAAGCCTTATAAAATTTGTTGTATGATATATGATTAAGTCCTTTCATTTTCTTTGCCATTTGATTATAACTTATAGTGTAATTAAATTTTGTATTGAATGATTGTCATAAACATTTATTTATTTATTTATTTATTTATTTTGTTGAATGATATATGATTAAGTCCTTTCATTTTCTTTGCCATTTGATTATAACTTATAGTGTAATTAAATTTTGTATTGAATGATTGTCATAAACATTTATTTATTTATTTATTTTGTTGAATGATATATGATTAAGTCCTTTCATTTTCTTTGCCATTTGATTATAACTTATAGTGTAATTAAATTTTGTATTGAATGATTGTCATAAACATTTATTTTTTTATTTTTTTAAAAAAAAATTAAAACCTTAAATATTTTTTCACCAATAAGGAGAGAGTGAAACCTTACTTTTATATATATGATTTGCCACGATAATTTTATATGATTTCAGTACAAAACTATTCGAATATGAGTTAGAAAACCTGAAACATACATTAATTTAGTTATTGGTTCTCAATATCTAAAAAAATTTCCAAACAAAAATTACGCGAATTAAATTAATCATACAACTAATATAAATTATGATACATTTTGATGAAACTATGTAGTTCAAAAATATATATTTTATACTCTATATATTAAAAATGATAAGTTTCCACTGATAGAGATCAGTCTCAAATATTATTGATTGAAGAATCAATCTTACAAACTAGTCCATTTAATAGAGAAGAGAAAGAGGGGGTTAATTTTTTTTGATGGACAGGCCCAAAACAGGCCCAATAGAGTCCTGAGAGAACCCATTTACTTAACCAAACCATTCCATAAAATATGTCACAAAACAATCAATCTCTCAGTTTGACCCATCGAGAGATTTACCTCAGAAAAACAAAAACACAAAACTGCGAAGAATATGGCGACCGAGGATGTGAACGAGCCCCTCCCGACGGCGGCGGCGGAGTTACCGGCGACTGAGGCGGAGAAACAACCGCACAAGCTCGAAAGAAAGTGGAGTTTCTGGTTCGATAACCAATCAAAGAAAGGCGCCGCCTGGGGAGCTTCTCTTCGTAAAGCCTACACATTCGACACCGTCGAAGAGTTTTGGGGGTTTGTGTTTATCTCTTCTTCCTCCTCCTTTAGATTTCAATATTATGAATCTATAGCTTTCGTATTCGTTTGCAGATGTGATTTTGTTTCCTCGATTTGTGTGTGATTCCAATAGAGTTTAGATCTCAGGATTAAGATTTTGAATTTGATATTGGGTTTATTGGACTTTTGTTTTGTGTAGTTTGCAGGAGACTATATTCCAGACTAGCAAATTGACAGCGAATGCTGAGATTCACTTGTTCAAAGCTGGTGTTGAGCCAAAGTGGGAAGATCCTGAGTGTGCTAATGGAGGGAAGTGGACTTGGGTTGTTACTAATAACAGGAAGGAAGCTTTAAACAATGGCTGGCTTGAAACTGTATTTACTTTTTAAACTTTTTGCTCTCTTGTGTGTGTTTTGGACTTTTTGTTGTTGGCTGATTTGTTAATTTAGGGAGTTTCTCTTTCGTGATAATGTAGTTGATGGCTTTAATTGGGGAGCAGTTTGATGAGGCAGATGAGATATGTGGTGTGGTTGCTAGTGTCCGTCCAGGTGCTAAGCAAGATAAGCTTTCGTTATGGACTAGGACGAAATCTAATGAAGCTGTTCTGGTATGATGTTTCTCTTCTCTCACTATGTTCATATTGATGTTGGTGTGCTTGCTGTTGTTGTTGTCTTCTAGCTGTAATCAGTTGCGATCTCTGAATTTAGTTTGGTTATCTTGTTCCATTTTTTTTTGCTTTTGATGGTTGTATACAAAGAGGTGCACTACCTTGGTTTGAACGCGTTGATTGCTTACTATTGTTAATAGCAATAGTCGAATGATACATAGGACAGAGATTGTCAATGATACATAGTGAACTGACTATTTGTGTGGCATGCTTAACTACATTTGGTAGGAACTTGTATCTTCTTGCTTTGTTGTCAATCCTACTACTTAGTAGTTTTGCCAGGTTCTGATGATTGAGATAATTGTACTACTTTGGATTACCACTTAAACGTATTATCCTCTTCATTTATACTTCAGTTATATGTTAAGTTGTTTAAAGATAGATCTAGTAAACATAGCTATGAGACATTCTCTTTTCTCTTTAGAACTTGGCTGTATGTTAAGATTGGTTAATGAACATGCCTGATGAACTTACCACTTGATGTTTGTTTTTGTAATCCAGATGGGTATTGGGAAGAAGTGGAAGGAGATACTTGATGTCACCGACAAGATATCTTTCACTAACCATGTAATTACACTTTTTCTTTGGAAGCTATCATCTTTTTGTTCATGATTTAGCCCTCATGTTGCTTAATAAATCGTTGTCTATGTGCAGGATGATTCGAGAAGAAGCCGGTTCAGTGTCTGAAGAAACCAGTGTGAAAACCAGAGGAAGTTGCAATATGGCTTTTTCTTTCATTGTTTTGGTCGGTTTACTCAAATAGCTGAGACCTTTAGGGACACGCACTTTTGAGGTGTAACTCTACAAAGTTTTCTGTTTCATGAAAAAAGAATTTGATTTTAATTAAGTTGAGTTATATAAATCTCTTTTGGAAGCATCAATTTTTGGACAAATAGAGAGGTGCTGCTGCTCTCTTCCTAGCAACCTAATGCTAATTTTTTGTATTATTTATGAGGGATTCCAAAAAGTGCCTATGTTTTTATATTTTTGTTCTGTCTCATGTTGGTATTGATGGTGATAATCCATTTTCTGAGATCCTCTGGCTAGAAAGGATTAGAGTTGTATCAGTGTCTTTGTAGGTGTACCTTCTATTCCCATAAATGAAGTTTTTTTCCTTAGTCAATCCGAAAATTCTAGACTCATAGATGGAAACTAGGACTCAATTGGCTTTGAGTAAGTGGAAAGATACTATGGTTTGTACTTTTTGCCAACCTTATATGTACTTTGGCCATGTTCTTTCGATAATAGTCATGGCGGCCAGCGCCAACGACACAAAAAGATAGTTTTGTAACGATAACTGATCGCATAATGTTCCAATGATAGTTGCAACTCATTTTCGCGACTCCTTTTAAGTTTTAACTCTTGCGACTCATTTTGGCGACTTTGGCGACACTTAAAAGTAATCTCATTCATCTTCTCATCTTATTTATTGCCACTTAAAAATCTTTGCAGTGTGGATCATGTGCCGAACAAGGCCAATGTCAATGAAGAAGAATTTGGTTTCATGGAGTCTATTTGAACCCTCCAATATGAGTATGAGTATTACATTACTAGATGATACATGGTCATTGGTTTGGCATGTCTTGTGTTGAAGTCATACCATCCAATCAGTACATATGTACATTCTACCTTGAAGGACGGCTTCCTGAGCTTTGTCCTTCCCGGGAAGGATGAGATGAGTGATAGGCAGAGTGCTCAGCACGGCTTATTTCAAAAGCACGCTAAACCGCCCTCTCCTCCTCATCTTTGTACCTCCTTATGTTCACTTTGGCAGCATACTTTGGCACAACAATCTTGACCATCTTCTTTCCACTCGGAAGCTCCCTTAGTCCAGTGGTTGACAAAGGGTTGTTTAAAGCTTTTACACCAAGAGGTCTGGGGTTCGACGCCCAGGTAATGCGATTTATTAATTTGCAGATTAAGGAGACAAGCTTATATGAGATCTACAACAATGTACAATTAGAGCCGTTCGCCGTGATTCTACGCATGGAGAAGGAGGTGTCGTCAGGAAAGGGTGTAATCTGTGGTGAATCTAATAGGGTCGGACAGAATTGTTGGTAGTAGAATCGTCATTGTAACAATTCTCATAATTTCCAATAAATAATAAATCAAGAGTTAAAAAAAAAATTATTTATTTTTATTTAATTGATGAAAAATATATATAAAATCAAAATAGACATATTTCATCTCGAGTGCCAACTCATCACAACTTTTTTCAATTTTATTTATAATTATTGTAAATTTGTTGTTTAGTAAGTATTAAATTTGGTCAACTGAAATCAATGTTTAAGTCTTACTATTTAATTTTTAAGATAAACACAATATAAATAATGGATAACCAAACTATATCTCACTTCTAAATCAAATTATTTTCTTCATCTTTTAGATATATGTTAGTCAAACTTTCTTAATTTTTTACCAAAATCGTTCCTAAATTAAATGTTATCCCATCAAATCAACATTATATATATAAATATATATATAGGAAAGAAAAATTAATAGAAAAATGGATTTAGCTAAAAATAGTTTTTAATACATTACTATAATAAAATTCTATACTTCAGTATTTGACTACATATGGATTGCTTTTAGAAGCTAATAGTCAACAAATCTTGTATAAATCTCAATAAAGATTTTGTTTCTTCAACTTTTTTCACATTGACTACTGTAGAAAATTAATTACAAATTTAATTTTAAAACTATTACATAACTAAAAAATAGTAAAGACTAAACGTGCATCATACGAAAATTTAAATTTATTTAAACCAAATCTCGCGCGCAACACATGTCAACCACTAGTCAAATAAAAAGATGAAGAACAATAAAAAAGTAGAGAAAATTAATAATTTACCTTAAAATGAAGATTGCTTCTTTTGTGTATGTGCTTATATATAAGTCTCATATCAATGGCAAAGCTTACCACCTCTCTTAGTTTTCTTGTGAGGTGAAGAAACTCTCCCTTCTTGATAACTTTATAGTGTGCTTATGTTCTTGTATCATATTATTTCTTCTAAATTTTGCTTCAAATGTTTCTTGCTTGTTTCAAAGTATAATCTCCAACAATACTAGGATTATGATATTTCATATGATAGTTCTCCCATTACTAGATCTTTAATTCTTATTATTAATGAATGCAACTTTGATTGTATTGCATTATTGTAAATGTTTTAACGTTGGAACATGTACAATGATCTTATGTTTTTTCCTCTCTTTTCTTCTGTGTATAATGAAGCTTTAGCAAATTCTTGAACCATGGTTTCACCAAGGAGAGTTAAAAGTAAGGCACATGAGTACCTCAAGGTTGTGAAGGATAAACTTCAAAACAGACGTGATGATTATATCAAGTTTCTTGAGGCCATGACAGATTTCACAGCTCAAAGGTATATACATTTCCACAGTTAATACATAAGTTCAAGTTTTATATTTTGGGGGGAGTTAAAGAAAGAATCTCCAAATTTTCATTGTAGAATGGATCCATACATTGTAAGATTAGTGGTGAAAGATCTCTTTAAGGGGGACAATGAGCTTCTTTCGGGTTTCAATGCGTTTTTGCCAAAAGAACTCATGATAGAACTCGGCGATGAACAAACAATTCCACCAATGGCTGATGAGTTCTGGAAAGCCATTGATTATATCATGAAAGTTAAGGTAAATATATATACACACTTTGGATATAAATGTATTGGTTAATAATTAGTTTTATATCTTGAATTTTAGTGTTTTTGCTATCAATAGTTTATACTAACATAAACCAAATATAACTTGTATTTCATAATCTAGTTTTTATCGGAAAATTTTGTTTATCTTTTTGTATGTTTTATGTTCCATTTTCGCTTACATATTGTCTATCTTTAGGAAACATTTCAGGATGATGATCGTATATACAAATCATTTATGAATATCTTGGACATGTTTAAGAAGAAAGAAAAGAGCATTGATGAGATCTGCAATGAGGTATATTTACATACATTACAAGATAACATGTCAATTTCCGACGATGATATTACTGACAAAAAAATATCGTTAAAAATTTATCGGAATGATTTGTCGTTATTATACACAAACCTATGTTTTATATAGTGTTCTTGTTTTGGATTTGATGTGGATGTTTATTTTGTAGGTGACTATCCTATTTCGAAACCATCACGACTTGCGTGTGGAGTTTTATCAATTTCTCCCTCGTAATTTATGATACTATTGAGATGAGGGAATGAGATGATGAGTTATCTATGCAATCAATGAAGCTATGTTGTATCACCAGTCTGTTGTTGAACTAGTACTTAAAGTAGTAACTTATTTCGGGTTAAATTTGTTATCATTTAAACTACATTTTATGAATAATACATAACTCATTTCTCAAAATTGTTATACAATTGTGTGAAACACTTAACTTTCACTATCATTTTGTTATTCTATAATCTTCTTAATATTGGTTGAATATTTTTGGGTATATAAGGTAAAATATATAAAGATGAGATTCAAACGTCTAATAGATTATCCTGGTTTGAGTTTCCAATGGAAATTTATTTTCAAATTCATTAGGTACATATGTAGATATAATTCTTTCTTGAATTATATTTTCCTAATTTTTGTTTCTTTGTTTGAAGTGGTTGTTTATTTTTCAAATTGTTTTCATTTTTGTTTCCCTTCTGATTTTTTGTTGTTAAATTTAACACGTATCATGATCATCTTAATATTAACAAATTAGTTCTACAAAAAATATGGAATTTATTTTCAGTTAACCAAAAATTATGATGCATTATTGTATTTTTTCCTTCTTAATAAATTAGATCATAATTTTTTTTTCTTTTTAACACATTAGCCAAAAAGCTATAGATTATTTAAGAAATTATCCCTATCGCATATAGTGATGGTCTGATCTATTGGATTAATCATAATAATAATGTAAAAAAGAATTGCAATAATAATATTACATTTGAAGGCTATTTAACCCTTATCACTTCGACTCGGTTCTAAGATTAGAGTCGTTTCTCCTGTTTTATACCGTCTCTAGGCGAACCTTCTCTTCAATGGGTAATTTCAATTTTGTCTCTCTTTTAAGGGTTTTGCAAATGAAGAATGAAAATGAAGTCTCTTTAATGTTTTTTTCTGTATGTGTGTTGATGTTTTTTTTGGTTAACTGCAATATTTTTTTTTGGTTTATTGGAATATATGTTTATAATTAATATATAAATCCAACTTAGTTCATTTTATGGGTAAGATAAAAAAAGCCCATTTCCTTTCACAAATAAAAAAAAAACTAAAACAGAAAAGCCCATTTTTAAGGTACAAAAGAGTAAATAAAAGGATCAATGAGGGGTAAAATGGGAAAACACCACTCAACATTTCTTCTTTCTTCTGTCTTGGACAAAAAGCTTAATACAATTCCCTTCTTTTGGTTTATATTATAAACACAAATCTCCGATTTGATTCACTGCGAAAAAACCAAATCCCAAATTGAACGAAGAAGAAGAAGAAGAAGATGAGTAGAGGAAGCGGAGCTGGCTACGATCGTCACATCACCATCTTCTCACCGGAAGGTCGTCTCTTTCAAGTAGGTCAGTAACTCGAAATCGAATCCCTCACTCTCAAATCCCTAGCTTTCCAAAAACGCTGATTACACTATTTTGCTTTGAACAGAGTATGCTTTCAAGGCCGTGAAAACTTCTGGTATCACTTCTATCGGAGTTCGAGGGAAAGATTCCGTTTGCGTCGTTACCCAGAAGAAAGTTCCGGTGAGTGAGTTTAGGGTTTGCAAAAAGTTTGTATCTTGTTGAGGTTTAGGATTTGTTTGGCGGATCTTACCTAATTAGGGTTCTTATGTTTTGGGTTTTGGTTGGTACAGGACAAGCTTTTAGATCAGTCTAGTGTTACACATCTGTTTCCGATTACCAAGTATATTGGATTGGTTGCTACTGGAATTACAGGTTTGTTTCATGACCTTTTTGATCTCCTCTTAAGCTGTGGGGTTTAGGATATATTTCGATATTTATTCAAAGTTTGTGTGTATTACTCAGCTGATGCAAGGTCTTTGGTACAACAAGCAAGGAATGAAGCAGCTGAGTTTCGGTTCACTTATGGATATGAGATGCCTGTTGACATTCTCGCTAGATGGTATAGTTGTTAATTGTCTTGTTCATCTCTTAGTTTCTTAGTGGAGGCTGCCTTTATAGTAATCTAGCTCTCCTGTGATAATGTATTTAGTTGAGGTTGCTGATAAATAACTATCTTCCTTACAGGATTGCGGACAAATCTCAGGTCTACACTCAACATGCTTACATGAGACCCCTTGGAGTTGGTAAGTTTGCTATCTCTTTCTCTTCTTAAGACAAATCTTATACATTTGTTTGAAGCTTATTATATCGCCTTCACATTTTGATGAATCTTATTAGTTGACAAAATGATTGTTTCTCTTTATGAAAATGAAGTTGCTATGGTAATGGGCGTTGATGAAGAGAATGGTCCCTTACTTTACAAATGTGACCCAGCTGGACATTTTTACGGTCACAAGGTATTATCTCTTAGTTTATGCTTTTAACTAAACTTGTCATCTCATGCTTGCTGTTTTGATTGCTTTTACTTACTGCTTCAGGATTGTTTTTATAAACTATCCGATTAACTTGTTCTTACAAGCATATTGACATACACTACATACTACTTACTCCTTGCTACTAGTGATTAACATAGAAGAAAATGCCTTATTAATCTGGGTGATAAGCATAAACATAAATGGGATTATAGGAGTGAGGTTTTCATAACTGCAGAAGATTTTGGTCATTCGGGATGTTTGTGGTAACCCTTTTGGGATAGTTTGGGAACTCTATAACGTAGCCTAACTATCACTTTGGTTTGTTGTATCTGGTTGCTTGTTTTCTTTGAAGATTTATTGAATTACTTGTTTTCTTTGAAGATTTACAAAGAACAATAGAGGAAACTTTTCAATTCTGTCTTATGCTATTAGGTTTTTAAGTAATGTGCTCATTTATACTTTTAGATACTGGTTGATCCTAGGTTGAAACAAAATTGTGTCATGATTTGTGTACCTATTCAGTGACATAACTACATGAGTCTTCTGGACAATATCACTAAGATCTCTAGAGGATATACACAATTTTGGCCACTTGTGGATATTTCATGTTTAAGTCTGTAATCGGAGAAGCAAGCTAATATTTATGAAACTATATTCATGCAGGCAACTAGTGCTGGTATGAAGGAACAAGAAGCAGTCAATTTCTTGGAGAAGAAAATGAAGGAAAACCCAGCTTTCACATTTGATGAAACCGTGCAGGTAATTATTTGCATTAACTTTCACATTTTTGCCTGTTTTTGTTCTAATTTGGTAGCATATGCTCATTTTCCGGGTGAATACTTGTGATGCTCCTTGTAGATACACAAGGGTGCAGTTTTTAAACTGTAATATACAAATCAATTATTATTGTAGATGCATGTACCAAATGCTCATTGTTCCTCACTTAGTGTTTTGTGTACTTATTTAGACTGCCATATCCGCTTTGCAATCTGTTCTTCAAGAAGACTTCAAGGCTACTGAGATTGAGGTATACAAATCTCTTCCTGTATACCCATTATTTTAATTGGTATAACATGTATCTTCAGATTACAGTACTTGTCATTGATTCATTTGTGGTTGATATATCTTATCAAACTGGTTGGTTGAATGATAGGTTGGAGTGGTGAGAGCAGAGAACCCGCTCTTCCGTGCATTGACAACAGAGGAGATTGACGAGCATTTGACAGCCATTAGTGAACGAGACTGATCATCGACTTAGTGAAACAAGTATGAGTTACGTTATTGCTTTGCTTTCGCAGAGAAGTGATCACTCTCCATCAAATCGTTTGTTTCGTCTTCCTTCCCTATTTTAATTAGTCAACCCAGCAAACTTGAAAACAAAAGCACTGCAAAACTGTAAGAGCATCTGAGTCTCTTGACTCCTTCCAGCCTTTTTTCAGTCTTTATTGTAATGACCTTCCTTTTTACACAAGTGAGCATGATCCTTTACTCTTGGTTTGGTTTAGATGTGAATCATTCCTGCTCGGATATTTGTCATATGCATGATGCTTGCTTGCACTCATAGATGATGCTTGGCCTCACCTCTTAACCATTTATGTCAATTTCGTTGTTGCTTGCTATGTTACACCCACTCCAACAGTACAACAACAATATAAAAATGAAGTCATATAGGTTCGTGTCATGCATTACAGAACATAATGATTGTAATTTTGGACGGACTTAATATTAAATTACATCTACTAGAGAGACGTGGTTGAATAGACTAATTTCTAAAACGCGTCTTACCTTATGAGTTATGATCAAAGGTTTTGTTTTTATAACTTCTTTAGACCAAAGTTCTTACAACTTGTATAGAAAGAAACAGAACAACATATTTTTTTTTATAACTATTTTGATTGAATCAAACAAGAAAAAAATCAATTTAAAACCTAATTCTAGAAAATATTTTCTCTTTTTTTTTTACTTTGATGGTAAGAATGTAATTCATATATACATTTTATGTTTAAAAACAAACTTAGTACCGTTCCCCTCCGGCCTCGTTACGCATTGGTGAATTCAATCCGTTTCTCAAAGCTATACGGTGGTTTCGTGCGGCATGTGCCGGCGACCGGAACTTTTGATGTTGTTGATCACTCTTTTGAACGCTAATGCGAGGCTTGTCACAGTTTTGGAGATGAGTATTTGTCTCTTTAACTTCATGGCTTGGCTTAGTAGTAGGAACCGTGTAAGTGAACGTTCCAATGGGAATATCTTCCTTGTAATCTTTGATGTCTTGGAGAACTGAGACAACCGTGCTGATGTCTGGCCTAGTCTTTGGTCGGTATCTAAGGCATTGGTAAGCTAATGTTGCTGCCTTTCTTGCTCCTGTCTCGGAGTACTGATCTTCAAGCCTCGGGTCCATTATCCTCCTGAGTTTACGCGCGTCGTTGAGCATTGGACGAGCCCAGTCGACGAGGCTTTGTTCCCTTGATGATCTCTTTTTGTCAACTGATCTCCTACCTGTTAACAGCTCAAGCAACACAACTCCAAAGCTGTAGACATCACTCCTAGCCGTTAAGTGACCTGTCATTATGTACTCTGGTGCCGCGTAACCTTGTGTGCCCATTACTCGTGTTGACACATGTGTATCATCCCCTTGTGGTCCGTCTTTTGCTAGCCCGAAGTCCGAGAGCTTGGCTGTATAATCCTGAAACAAAAATCAAATGCATCAAACCTTTGTCCATGTAATATGTAAATGGTAAGATCATATAATTTTCTTTATATCGGTTTTGCGAATTAGTACTCTACTTGATTGAAAAATAAATTGTTGTCCGCTCCAAAAATAGAACGGTCTAGTTTAGTGTAAGCATATTCTAAAACCTTATAGATCAATAAAGAAGAATGTTTGACAACTGTTTGCTTACAGAATCTAACAAGATATTGGAGGCTTTGAAATCGCGATATATGACAGGCTTCTCGGCTTCATGGAGAAACTGTAGACCCTTTGCAGCTTCGTAAGCGATCTTCAACCTCGTTGACCATGGCAGCGGTAAGGAACACCCTGCATCAAACCAGTTTCATCAGTTCCGGGTTCTTGATCATTTTGATTTTGATGTTTTTGCAATAGAAAAAAGTCAACTCACTTCTGAAGAGTTGAGATTCTAAACTTCCACGAGGCATGAACTCATAAACAAGAAGTCTATGTTCTTCCTCGCAGCAATATCCGATTAGCTTCACCAGATTCGGGTGCTTTAGTTTCCCAAGACACATAACCTCCGTCTGAAAAAGTTTACCCCAAAAGATTAGAGACATTTATACTCATCATCTCTTGTGCCACAAACAGGGGATTAAAGAGATGAATGTACGAACCATCCACTCACGATGACCTTGAAGCCCATCAAGATCAAGAAGTTTAACAGCTACAGGCTGAGCCTTAAGACCAGGACGGAGCTTGTCATCAATGAACCCTTTGTGAACAGGACCAAAGCCTCCTTCACCAAGAAAGTTGCTAGAAGAGAAACTTTGTGTTATGACTCTGAGCTCTGCTTGTGTGAACACATGGAGATCAGAACCGGCAAGAGAGATTGAGAGATCTTCAGACAAAGTAGTTGAACTTGGATTGCTTATGTCTAGAATAGACAATCCAAGAAACGAATTATGTTTGGTTAGGCCACCTCCTTCACCATCATTCTTCTTTGACTTTTTAGAAGATTTCATGTTTTCTTGATCTTGGAAACAAGAAACCATTAATGATCTCCAAGAATATTTCTTCTTCACCGCCATTGTTTTGTTTTTGGAATTTTCTTGATGGTTTTGGTTTGTAATGGGAGAAAGAGCTTATAAAGTAGTGGAGGAGAAGAGGACCAAAGACTTTGTCTTATATTATTTCCTAATTCATATTTTTAGTAACAACTATGTTTTGTTTTCTCAAAGAACTTTTCTATACCTAAAAGGCAAAATAAAACAAGTGTTTTCTATCTTTTTGAGAAATAATTGTTTTATTAAAGAAAGAAGACGACGACTTCTTGAGGTCAGTTTATACTTCTTTCTGAAGTTTTTAACAGTGCTTTGACATTGTCATTGTATTTAATGTTAGTTAGTTCATCAAAGTCATGAGTGGACGGCTAAAAGGGGAAATAAAATGACAGTTCACCCTTTTTTCTAATAGAATTGTGAATACAATTAGATAATACCATTTTCATACAATGATAGTTAGAATAGTAAAAATTCATAAATCTATTGTTCTAGAAAGAAAAAAAAAAGCCAGAACAATCAAAATATCATGTGCGTTCGGATTTTGGATCAGATTCGGTTCGATTTTCTAGATTCGAATAGTTCGAATAAAAATAATTCATTATCCGTTCCGATTTTATGACTATTTAGTCTGGGTTCAGTTCGAATAGGTGTCGAATTCAGATCAGTTTCATATATGTATTAAGAGAAGTAAAAATAAGAATGTTCAATGTTAATTAAAAATGGTTGTATTTTTGAAAGATTTGGCGAAACTTTACAAAAATATGGTATAATTTTAACAAATACAGCTTAAAAATTTGGATATTTAGGTTATTTCGAATATTTTTCTTAATTTTAATTTTTAGATATAAAATTAAAACTAATAAATGTAGTTAAATTTTTTGGATATAGGATTTTATGTCTATCCCTAATTTTTAGATTGAGTTCCATTTGTTTGTCTTACTAAAAGCTTTGGCGCTTAAGATTATGTTGATGCTATGACTCGAAAATGGTTTATGTTTTTTTTCTTTTGGCATAAAACCATGTTTTTAGAATTTGTTTCATGAAAAATCTATTCTTTCATTTTATATATATTTACATTCTAATATAATATAATATTGAATAGGAATTCTATCGAAGATTTTGAATCTTATATCAGTAATAATAACGAGCTAAAATGTTCTAGTAATTAAGAAGACTCTTAAATCCGAATATGAAGAGTCAAAGAAACGTGTTTTTTCTCTTTAACAGTGTAAGTTAGAAATGGACTTACTCCCTGAAAGGTCAAAATCAAGAGAACTAGTTTGTGAAAAAGATGGCAGAAATTTTCATTCAATTAAAGAAATGATTTGGTAGAAATGCAATAAAACGAGTGAGTCAAGCTTCTAGAACACTAATTGATACAAATATATTATACAAATCATCTTTTTGTTTTGTTCATAGGAAAAAACCAAAGTATGTATAATATATGAAAGCAATTGATGTGGAAAGTATTTGTGAGCGCGTTGGGGGGAACTCTTTACTCTGAGTTGTTGACATTTGCTTTGGTCCCATGAGAACGAGGCTACATCATTTGCGACTTTTTGAATGAGAGATTTGATTGAGTTTGCTAATCAAGTTGAATTTTATAATCCTATCAAAAAAAAAAAAATTGAATTTTACAATAAATAAATGTGTTAATACTTTTTGATATATACTTATATTTCAAACATTCAGAATAATTCGATTCAGGATTGGTTCAGTTTAGTTTTGTATCGGTTCATAAGTCTATGATACATTCGGTTATTTTAATTTTTAGATTTAGTTATTTTCTGTTTCGTACTTTTGCTTCTCTTAATTTGCAAATTTGTAAATTTGCCTAGGACTAATTAAAAGGTTAATAAGTCTTCGTAGCTTCATATATTTTAGGGTTAAAGTTTTGAACTATCATAAATAATGAACAATGATTCAAGGTTTCTAAAAAAAACAAACAAAGCAAACAATTTAGTATATCATAGTTAGATGTTGTTGTTAATTAGAAAACCTATCAAGTAAACTAGTTGATAGGGAAGAACCTTCTATGCCATTTGACAAAGAGGCCGCACGGGAGATGGTTTGCAAACAGAAGATTATTGTGCAGTGAGATTAATCTTTGAGGAGAATAGACTACACTATGATATGTATTCATGTGCACTATATGTTCGTCAGCATAGGCATGACCACTGGTTTACAATTATAATTTTTTTTTCACCATAACCTTACCCTAAGGCAACGATTATATACGGTTACAGTTAAATACAAATATTTGATATTTGATGACTATGATACAATTATTATCATAGGCAAAATCTTACATTTTCATTTTTATAATAAAAAGTAAATGGTGATATATCCAATAATATTAATTTTATAATATAAAATATATGTAATTATGTGGTTCAAATAATTATAGTTTTAGCCAAATAATCACGAGTCTTGTTTTATCAAAACTACAAACAATTGAGTTAATGATGATGAGCCTACAAATAATTAAATTAAATCAAATTTATGATCATGAACCTACAAATAATTAAATTGAATTGATTCCCGGAAATGAGTAGTGTATGGGCACATTAAACCATCAAGACAATATTTTATTGAAATAATTTTATTTTAAAGGTTTAAATCGTATGGTTAACCAACGGTTTTGATATAGTTACGGCAATTTACGGTTATTATTAGTAATTTTTTTAAACGTAACTAATAGTATTTTTACAGTTAACAGTTACGAGTTTCAACTTTAAAACAGTCCAGTTATATTTATATTTTGGTCATGCCTAGGGAAGAATACTCATTTCATGTGCATTCTGACAGGAGACTTCAATGTAGTCTGCGCATCAGAAGACTTTGATGCAATATGTTTGGGAGTAGACTCCTTAAAGGCATCCCCAAGGAGGAGACTCCTTAAAAGTCAACACAAGGAGATGAACCATATTTTCTCAGCTCACTGGAAATTATACGCCTAGCCAAAATTATCTAATTGTATACTTTTGTATCATGAAAGTCCAAGAAACATGTCAACACTTAACAGTCTCGAATCAATACATCCCTGATGTTGAACAATCTTCTAAAAGAGAAGAGAAGTGAAAATGACATCTGCAACAATATATATAATTTATGTTATTAGTGCGTATAAATAATGAACAAAAAAGTTGAATTTTGAGTTAAGGAGAAGAAAAAAAATTGACAAATGTAGTGTTACAAACAATGAATCCCTATTTGTTTTACCCACTTCTACAAAATCTCCATGGCATAAGCTAGAGGCAAGCTTTGTCCCCATAGAATTTTGACAGAGGTTGATGATGAACATTTCTGCTGGGGGTTTCTCTTTTAAATGATTCCAGTAAAGTTACTGTCTTCGTAGTTTCTAATTCGTCTCGAAACCAATTTCTCAAATCTTTGAGCTTTGGTAATCAAGATCATCCTCTCTAGCTTCAGGAGGCAAAAAATCACAATCCCCTTCTTTTGTTTTTCTTTTCTTTTTTTGCTAACTGTAAAACTCAGGCTACTAAAAGAATATTACCAGATGTATCTTTCGATGTTTATGTCCGTCGCATCAGATCATGTTCTTCTGTATTCTCGCATATACATCCGGGAAGAGGATTTGCATAAAAACTCTCTTCCAACTTCGGGAATTCCCCTGACTCTCTGTTATATGGAGCTCCATTTCGGTCTTTGTGTAGCTTTTTCACTTTGGAACTGAACTTTTTCCAAGATATTCTCCCCTCATCCAATGCATCAACAAGTTTCACAAAGTTCATCCTGCATCGAAGAATAAGATGTGAACAAAAAAGTTACTATAAACTAGAGCAGGTACAGTATTTGGGAGAATTTACTTGTCTGGGTTTATGGTCTTTTTGAAGTCCTCGAATCGCCTGTGACCTTGAACCGCTTTCGCCATGTTCCCATCATATGTGTAGAGAAATACCTCACTCTGAAGCGCAACAATATAATCCAAACCAGCCAACATGTTCTGGTGATTATTAAAAGGACTCAGCTCTTCTTTAGTGGCAAGAGTTGAATGTGAGAAAATGTTGGGGAAGTCTGTGTTGAGAGGATCCATGCTTCCATTTCCATAAGCTTCACCAGCTACGAGGTAAATCCGGGAGCTGGATGGGAATTCCAAAGCCCTCAGTAAAAGCGAGGTTTCCCTAGGAGTCAAGGGACAACCACCTTGCAATCTTCTCTCTGTTCCGTTTATTTCTTTTTCCTTCCAGTGAGTAACCTCATATCGCATTTGTCGTAATTCTTCGTCTTCTTCAGCTGTCAAACTATGACTGCAGCCAGTGAAAGCCAGCATATCCTTCTCATACCTGTAGAGGACAATAAGCTTATAATAAACCAAACTTTTTTGGGATTACTTAGTGTTTTTGCATGAGCTATAAACCAAGCAAATTTAAACTGGAGTTGCATCTAGATCTATCTAAATAAACTGGCATATGGCTCAATGTCAATAAATACAAAGTGACAAATAGAGAAATGGAGAAAGCTACTTGCCTTAAATGAAGAGCAAGGTATGGACCTCTGTCCTCCCTCATTCTAGAAACTAGAATGTTTCCCAGTTCCTCTATTGGAGCTGAATACTTTAGTGCTTTATAATTTACTCGACAACGAAGCTTTTGTACAGAATCAGGTAGGTCGTTGTTAGCGAGCCGGGAATCTGTGTGGGTTAAGTACATTACAATATGCTGTTTCAACAATGGAAGGACCTCTTTCTTGTAGTAACCAACCTGTTACAGGGAATTTTTTTATTACCAAGGGTCTTCTTGAAAACAAATGTATGCAAATACTAGTGAACCAGACAACCCCAATAATAACCAAATAGCAAGAAAGCAATCTTGACCTTAGACCATGATATGGGTGTTTTAACGAAAGGCTCGGTTAAGGCTAATTCTGATGGCAATGACTCAACTATGTGAATATCATCCTTCAATTCCTCTATGAAGTGTTGCCAATCAAATAGATCCTTAAAGCCACTGCATACATGGTGATATAAGGAAGTGAGCTAAAGAGCAGATAATAAACCAATAAAAAGTCACCTGTCATGACTATGGTAGAGCTTTTATTATTTATCTTTAGTATGCTACGAATAAGAAGACTTCTTCAATTGTTAAATTAGGTGAAATCTACAAGGTACTTAAGAAGTTACGTGATTCTGTAAGGGCATGAGAATAATCAATTCCTTAATAAAGTTAGGAACTAACCTGTCATCAGCCCAATATGAGCTGTGGTCAAGTGAGGGAAGCACCAAAGTTGCCTTCATAATTTTAGCTACTGCAACCATATCACATATCTGCATTCTAAAAAAGTTAAACGCATCAGCCTAGAACCTATAAACAGAAGACAACTAGAGAAATGTTGAGAAAACACAAAAGCCTGACCCCAAATCTCATTTGGTTTAATCCTCCATTAGCATTTATAAGAAGGTAGCCATTTGTATTAGCATTTAACTCTGCAGACAATACATACTCATATGGTCAGAACGTAAAGAAGAGAACAAGAAGTTTAGATTTTGCTAGGCTACTAACAGGGCATACTTTTGCGACTCCTTGAACTGTCAATGCACTGCGAGAAATTTGCACTCTCTGGTTTGGCCCAAACACCTGTATACTAAATGAAAAATAAAGCAAGATTTCAGTAGAAAGCTAAATTCAAGAGATTAGGGAATGAAGCTGCAGATTAATCCACATGAAAACTTGTTCCCCAAGAAGCCAGGGGAAGAAAAAATGACACTAAGAGGTAAAACTTACTTCAACTACACTGTTTTGGTCACCCACCACGTCTGAAGCAACCATAACCAAAGTAGGATCAACATCATTTCCTCCATCTTTATAGATATAATCATGTGAGCTATGATCAAGTAAATTTACTCGGGGGATCGAGTTTGATAAATCCTAGAAAAAAATTACCAAAGTCATGTAAGATGTTTAATCTCCTTCTCCCATCAAACAGAGAAACACTTTCAACACTAAATGTAAAGATTCTAATCAAGCAGCCAAAACCCACATCAAGATGTAAAATTAGATACACACATCAACATCTGAGCAACATCAAAACGCGATTTACCAATTTGTAGTAACAGAAACAAAGTTATAAACAAGACCTTCCTGAGCTAAAAGCAACAAATGTTGAACCAGAGAAGCAATCTAAACACTAATAAGCATCAGCAAATGTGAAGATGTGCTCTTAACTAACTAAGCAGGTTTTTAGTAGAAAAATGAAGAACCTGATCAGAAGCAGCAGAATCAATAGCAGATCCAAGCCAACCAGTAGCACAAATCTTGAAAACACCCATAAACAAACAAACACCACAGAAAGCAAAAAACATCCAATGACCAAGTTTCTTCCTCTCCTTCAAACTAAAATCAGAAACAACCGATCCCATCGGCTTCCTCAACAAGCCTTTAACAACTCTCTCCCTCAACTGACCATACGTCTGATGCTTCCTATTAACAGCAGAATCAAATCCACCACTCGGATCTGAACCAGAACCACCGGAAACAATCTCTGATCTAGGCGAATTAAGCGGCAGATCTATCTCGTGATGAACTCTCAAGGTCGAAGACGACGAGGAAGTGTTGTTGTTGTTGTTGATTCCGATGTTATCACTGACACCGACGTGACTATTGCTACTAGTACCACCACCACCAGAACCGCCGCGTTTGAAGGATTGAGCACGGCGGGTCATAGGACCGGAGAATCGAGGGCTATTGACATGTTGAGGGACGCCATCGCCACCGTCGTGGTGGTGGAGGTGGTGGCCCATTTCGAGCTCTTCTTCGATTGTTGCAATCTTTCTTATGAAGAAGACGAAGACGAAGACGAAGAAGGTGTTTGCGCGTAGTTGAGAGAGAGAGAGAGAGAGCTTTATCTTTTTTTTTTTCTTTTTTTTTTACAAATTCTTCAATTTTGTGTCGTCGACTTGTTTGTTAGATTTCATTCAAGTGGGAAACTGAGATTTGAGAATTGAGAGAGACTCTAATTTTTGTGTTTATCTTTTGTGTTTCAATTACTAATTAGTATTAATTATATTGTTTACTGCTATTTTGTTTAATAATTCATATAGAAATGGACTTGATTACCAAAAAAAAGAAAAAAAAATGGACTTTGATCATTAAATAGGAGAAAATGGGGCCAAACACATATAAAACTCAATTTACACAAAAGTTATCAACTCACCAACAAAATTAAATTAATTAAAAAAAATAAAGTATTATCAGTTCCCAGTCGGTTTTTTTTTTAACTTTCGATTTATTATTTATTACAAATTATGAGAACAGTTACAAAAATGTTTCTATCACGAACAATTCTCTCCGATCATGTTAGATATACCACAGAGTACACTTCTTTCTTTGACAGATGAGACTTCATTCTCTATGCGTTGAATTATGGTGAATGGTTCTAACTGTGCATAATTGTAGATTTTCTGTAAGTGTATCTATTTAATATATAAATTTATTAATAAGAGATTATTATCCAAAATGCCAGTTTTTGGCCCAAAATAATCGAAAGTGCCAGTTTCTTTTTGGGTTTTTAAGGAGTGCCACATACAGTGTAAAGGCTATAGGCAAATGGACAAAATTACCCTCAGCCAAAAAGAGAGCAATTTGCGTGGGACATGTTTCTAGCAGCGACAGAGAGCATTTAATGGAAGCTAATATCCAAAAAATAATTGGTTAAATGGATGATTAAAGAGGAAAACGAAAAGCAAAAAAGAAGATTTAAGTGTGTTTTAATGGAAGATAAGTGATAGAGAGATTTTCTGGAATAGGTGGGTGCTAGAAAAGGAGAAGAATCAGATTTCAAAGTTTGGAGCTGAATTTACAGAGAATTTCGGACTAGTTATTGTCCATAAATCACGTATCGATGCCTTCAGTTGTGTCTTTCGAGGGGTTCACTTGAGTTTTCATTAGCTTCAGTTTTGTCCATCGAAGATCTAGGTTATGATGGACAACATAAAAATAATTAATAGGGGTGGTTAACGGACAACACTTGTTTATGTGTTGAGTACATGTCTATTGACCTCCATCGTAGGTATAATGAACATCAGAGATCTAGGTGGACAACATGAATGATGGACGAGTCATAAAACAAATGAAATATTTAACTAGTAGACGAGTTGATATACCAAAATTTAGTCTATCAAAAACTTACATGACAGGTTCTTATTTCTTTATGGACAACAAGTGTTTCTGTCTCGAGTACATGTTTATTTCTCTCTGTTTCGAGTACAGTGGACACTGGATGTTTATGTTGTGATGGAAACTAAGAATGACAGAGGAGTTAGTAAAATAAATGACAAAATTGACGATAGACCAGTTGTTACGTTACAGATATGGTCCATCGGAAATTCAAATGAGGTGTTCTCGACGGACAACACTTGTTTTCGAATTGAGTACATGATTTTCGTCTACCATTGTGGGTACAGTGGACATTATTAAGCTTTTAAGGACAACGTTGAATAGGTTAGATGGACCAAAACCTAACTTGATGAACAGTCTACCGTTCCTGGTACAGTAAAACCACCACCATTGTAATTGAATCAATGGGTGAATCATCAATTTCTTCCTCCACTGTAATGTCTTGAAGAAATCGGTGAATCGTTAGAAAAAAGAGGTTGGAGAGGTAAAGATGTTTTTTTAACAAAAAAAACAAAAAAACTTAAAAGTCTTCACAGCTTTTTGTATTATGTTTAGTCAAAAAATAAAATAAAAAATAAAACTATGTTTTACTTGCACAAGGGTAGAAGTGTATTTTAAAATTGGCCCTATGGCACCCAGGAAAAGAGTAAAACGAAAATGGCAATGAGTAAAAACTTTAGTACTGTTCATGTCAATCTAGACAATTTTCTCTATTAATAAATTGTATTATATCGGTATCACTTTTGATGTAGAAGCATTAATCAACCATTTGTTAATTATTTGTCAACCGTTGGACTAATGTTTTGAAACTAGATTTTAACCCGCGGTATACTGCGAGACGGTTTTGTATAGCTAAAATGTTTATATTTGAAGTTATAGTACATGTTAATTTTGTTTGTTTTATTTAGTGTTTATTGTGTAACTGTATTTTGATTGTTGATATACCGTAAGACAATTTTTTTGTAACTAATATTTTTAATTTTTGTAATTGTATTTTGTCTTTAATTCAATGATTTATTCCGTTGAATATTACATAACGATTCTTTTTTTTCTTTTTTGTCAACATTGGGCCACAACTGACCAGCCCCTTAGCCTAATCCCTACAAATATGTAGGGGAAGGGACTCGAACCATAGTGTGATGGTGTATGTCCATCAGTGGACTTATCATTTGTCACTAGACTAAGGTCACTTCACCATAACGATTCTTTTTTATTTTATATAATCGTAATTCAATCAACTTAATTAATTATTTTTAATTTTAAATAATGAAATGATGATTGCATAAGATCTTTCATTTGACTCATTTTATTCAGTCTAAAATATTTGATATGCAAATAACATGTAAGAAAATTATAATCATATTTATGTAAACTCAAACCCACTCAATCATATTTATGTAAAATATAATAGGGGGAATTTCAAAAATACCTTTTTCCAATACCACTTTTTAAAAATACCCGTCTTTTTAATTTTATCAAAAAATCACTATAAATTTTGAAATTTATCAAAAAAATATGTGTAAACTTATATTTATAGACACAAATGATCTTCATATGTGTGTAAATTTATATATATATTTCATAAACACCGTATAAATAACTTTTAAAAAAATTTTAAAATTATTTTAAAACCTTATAAAAACTTTGTAAACTTTTTAAAAACCTTATAAAAACCTTATAAATTCCGTTTAAAACCTTTTAAAACCTTATAAATATTTGGATTTAGTCTCCTAGTAGTAATGATGATCTTGATGCACCTTATCAACCATATAAAAGTGAGTTACAATATTAACATTTTAACATTTAATAGAGTTTACATATTTATAATATTTATAATATTTTATAGAGCTTCAATATTTGTAATATTTGAAACTTTTAAAAGTTCTAATAATTATAATATTTTAAACTCTAAAAGTTAAAATTTATAATATTTTCAAACTTTTTTTTTAAATTTCCTCAAATAAAAATTTGGATTAAACCGAATAAATCTTTAATTTGGACGCCGGAGATATCAAGCTTCATGCTTTGTATTAGGAAGCATATTAGTCCTACTTATAATGGTTTTAAACAATTTTATAAATTTTCTACCCGATGTGGGACGTTAAACATATTATTTTTTTCCTTTATCAAATGAGTAATATATGTCCGTTTTCAAAATTTTAAATTGCCACATATGCAAAAAAAATTGTACTTTTTATCAAACATATGTTTTATGGAATAATATAGATTTAAAAATAAATAGATCATAGAAATATATTGGAGAGATATTTGATTTAGTAAGGAGATATTTTGAAAGAACCCATCCCGTTTTTTTTTTTCAAAAAATGCAAACCGGATTAACCCAACTAATTGTAAACCAACTAAACCAGTCTAAACCAATTCAAATCAATTAACCATACATAACATAACCAGCAGAAGACTTAAAGACAATCCATGAAAATAATTCCATTAAACCAACAAGTTCAACCAACATTATCCCAGAAACATAATCACCCTAACATGCTTCTAAATTCCGTTCTAACACCCTAACAAATCCAACAATAATCTAAAAACACCAACGAGTGCCTAGATCATCCTCCTCTCCTCGCCATGATTCCACGGATCACACTTTGATTTTACCTGCATCAAATAAAGAGATGCATAAGTATTTCATAAATACTTAGTGAGGCAATCATCCCACCACTGGCTATACACACAAGCAGAAATGAACACATTCAAGTATTAAATAAACCAACAAACCAATATAACACAAAACAACACAACATGGCCCGTTCTGACGAGTAGTGTCGACCGACACCATCCGCTGGTGTCGCTCGACACTCGCGACCATCCTCGCGAGAAAGAAAGTTGGTGTCAATCGACACCCTCCATTGGTGTCGAGCGACATCGAAACCGTAACATCTCTCCAGCCGCTTCTCATCAACGGATCCACCAACTCCAGTACTCCATGCCCGATTTATCACCTTCTCAGACTCGTACCAAAACACCATACCACATAAACAAGCATATGTTTATGCATAGGCCACGGTTGTGCTAGTTTTCCAAGCTTTTCTCAATGCTTTGAACGCCTATGCATTCTAGAGCTCTTGATTTCTAAAGTATGCCAGATAATTTTCCTAGGCAATACAAGATTATATACATATTTTTGTCCAGGTTGCTATGACAGAAAAAATGAAAATTACATAAACTGAATGTTCATATTACTTTTCCAATGGAAATCTTGATGATAATGGAATAAAATCATCTCTTGATTTTCACATATCATCTTCTAATAAGGTTGTAAGGTCACCTCCAACGGGAGTTTTTCCCAAAATTTTCTCAAAAAATATAATAAAAAAATCAAAAAGTATGAAAGAGAAGTAAAATTTAGAAAAAACGATTCTCTAAAGAGAGATTCAAGAGTTTCACTAAGAGAACTTAAAGACACATGGCATATTCTGAATGGACAGCTTGATTTAAAAAATAAACATTTAAAAACATAACACAATAATATTAAAAATATTGGTATTTTGTTGATGAGATCCTGAAGAGTTTTTGTACCGTTGGACATGCTCTAAGTTCTAAATATTTCTAACATTTTGAAATAGTCACTATAGTGTTAGTGTTCTAAGGGAAAAAAATCCAAAAAAGGTGACTTATTTAATATTTATCAAATACACAAAATAATTTTTGTTGCTAGAAAACCACGCAGACTAATTTATAATTGATTACTATTCCGATTTTCTGAATTTCTAATTTCCCACCTATCATGGTCACAATTTTCAACGGCCTTAACGCAACCGTAAACATTGTTAGCCTCTTCTTTTCTTTTTCTAAATCTCATGTCATAGCAAAAGCTTAACGATGAAAAGAAAAATAATAAAGATAAAATTAAGTTATCGAAAGAAAGAAATTGTTATGGTTATGGCTATGATAAGAATGAAAATTCTCCATGAGATTGTAGTTGTAGCAATGTTGATGATTGCATTAAAAACGTTAAAATTGTAACCACATTAATATCTATTTTCGAAAATTAAAACCTTGTTGAAATTAGAAGCTTATGCAATAATTATATTATAAACTATTAAAATTATGATAATTTATTAATTTGTAAAGATATTTTAAGATTTTATCTAAAATTCTACAATTATATGAGGTTTGATAGTTTGATCTAACTAATATTATTATTTTTGATGTTATAATTTTCTTAGTTCCATATTAATTTTAAAAAAATTATTTGATGGAAAATAATAAAAATATGGATTTATGAATTTATGCAAATGATACTGAATATTTAAATTTATGATGATAAATTCCGACCGTAATCTGGCATCAGTCCAAGATTTTTTGTGTCGGCTTCTTTCCGCCATGGAGCGGTGTTTGTTGTTTCACCATAGAAACATCCAAGAGGCGTAGTCTCTTATTTGGATCTATCCAATTTGAGAAAAGGAGATCCACTTTGGATTAGGGTCAACGAAGAGATTTCAGACAGGTTAATGGTTTTCTGGGATCGTATCAAGAGAAAATCAAGGTCACTGTTTCCTAAAATGACACTGAGACGGACTAATTGGTATTAGATTGTTTCTTGTTCAGAGCTATCAACGAAAGCATTGAGTTTTGTAATACGATGTGAAATTTGGTGTTTCTACAAAGAAAAGTTAGACACGCACAACTTTCGTATGAAGATCGATTACAAAGGAGGAAAATAACGGTTTAAATAGTCAAATCCAATCCTTAGTTTCTATCGTCTTTAGTATATGGCGCATATTTCTGCTTATGTAATAATGTGCTTTCGAAGCTTTTGTAACGAATATATAATCTTTTTACGATATTAATGCATTTGTTAGATGTTAAAATAAATAAATTTATGATTAACTACTTTATAAATGTCACATTTGAACAACTTATAAAAGTATCAAAATGAAAAAAAAAAAGCAAATTCGGAAGGTAAAAGCAACTCAACAATTGTTTGATGATATACTAAAAATAAGAGAAGAGCAAACAAAATTTTCATTTTTAAAAGAAAATTTTAACTATACGATGGTAACGTTTTGTTAAAAATTGCTTTAAAAATGCATATCTTATTTGAGAATTTTTGAGATTAATCCTTTTGGTGTACCCTTTTTCAAAAATATATCTTTCATCTATCTATTTTCAAACAATCGGTTAAGGATTCAAAGTCAAGGAAAATGAAGGACTTCGCTAATCTAATCGATTATGGACCAATCACCATCACAAAATGGATCAATGAGAATTCCTATCAATTTGATCTCCGAGGTAAGTATAATCTAAGTTCAAGCTTCATATAAAACCCCTTTTTCTCTCTCTACCGGCGCCTGAAGAAAAAAAAAAAAACCTTCACGAAGCTTGCTCTTCCCACATAGGCGTCGCTCCGGCGCGTCTTCACTCACGAACACCATCTTTGGCTTCGTCTCTTCTCTAGCTAACTATTAAACCAAGTTGGAGTCTTAATCGACATGGATTTAGGATCCAAAATCGAAAAAAATTCTGACAGTTTACTTCCTTCTTCAAGTCTTGGACAACGATCCTCATCGCCTCTCCTTGCCTGCTTAGAATCCACAGCTCCGGATCTACGATGGCCTAGCAAACATCGTTGGTCGACGTTGGATTTAAAGGTTGTAAACCAAATCGTCACATCCTCTTCTCCCGATTCTTCATTACCGGCGAAATCTCTCCCTATCATGGCTGTTTGGGAACTCGATGGACTCTGCTCATTCTACTCCACCGGTGGATTCGCTCACTCAAAGGGATCAACCCAAACCGATGAACACTTCTCCTCCGGCAAAAACGGCGAAGGTAGTCACATTGGCCGATGGTGTGAGGATGAACCAGTGTCTTCAAACAAGTCCCCATTTGCTCCCGTGGAAGTTGTTGATGTAATCGTCAATCACAATCCCGCTAATTTGGGTTCTCCACCTCTAAAAGGAGCTTGGACGAAGAAGCTAAAATTCATCTCTTCACCGGCCTCCCAACAAGCTGCAAGTGGAATCACGGTTCCTGGTCTGAGGGCATCCGTTCCTAAATCATCAGAGGAAGATAATCTGAGATTTCCTTGGGCTGCTAAAATGGATCCGGCAGCAAGAAATCTTTACAGAGCTACCTCACCGGAGTATATGGAAGACGGTACCCCAAAGGTAACAATTCCAAGTCATGTCTTGTTGCAAGGTCTTGAGAATCAGAAGGAATATGTTCTAGGTCAGTTCTATAGATGTAGTCCTCCTCCTAGTGGCTTAATTCATGCTGTGATAAATAGAATTTGGGGTAAGAAGTGTAGAATTTCTATGCGCAAGCTAGATAATTCTAAATTTCTCTTCCATATTCCGGATGCTTCAACCAGAGCTTGGGTTCTTCAAAGAGGATTATGGCATGTTGATGATTGTCTTATGTTTGTTGCTCCTTGGTCTGCTGCAGATACATTTGATATCCCAGAGATATCGACCATTCCTGTTTGGGTAACACTTAAAAATATACCAAACAGGTTGTACTCAATTTCAGGAATTAGCCATATTGCATCAGGATTAGGTGCTCCTATGGCTACATATAAACCAAGACTTGATCCTTCACTAATGGGTGAGGCTAAGATATTGGTGGAAGTGGAGCTGAGTAAAGCATTCCCTCCTAGGATTACCGCAGCTGACAAAAAAGGAAACATTTCTATGGTAAATGTCGAATATGCTTGGGTTCCATCTATATGTGGAGATTGTGGACAGCTAGGACACAAGGCATCCCGTTGTATGCGACCCAATGAAAAAGTTAACAAGCTGGCTTCAAAAGAGGTTACCACTCCCGCTATTGAAAGTATTTCTAATGCCACTGTTTTGGTATCACCAATCTCTTTTTAAACTGAGTCCCAAGTAGTTTCTCTTACCAGAGTCACAAAAATCCAAAATGATACAGCCCTAGTAGTTGAGGCTGGCCCAATCCAAGTCATAGATCAATGCACCAGAGTGGCCGAATGCCACACAAATGTTGAAGCTGAAGTTGTACCTGAGGTTATTAGCACAGATGCAACAGAAACTGAACTTGCAGGCTCACGAGATCATGTGGTTCTTAGTGAACGTGAGGTAAGAAATGTCCGGACTGAAAACAGGTTTAGCCATTTGGGGTCTTCATTTTCAGATGGAGCTTCGGTTGAGTCAGATAGTGATTCGGTTGAATCTGATAGTTCTGACAGTGAGTCGAGAATAATGGATCAACTAACTCCATCTGGGAAACGAATTTTACGTGAACGACCGGTTCAATTGTTCATCAAAGCTAAGGAGATACTAGAATCTTCTGTTGCCCGAAGAAGAGGTAATCGGGGACGTGGGAATCGTGGACGCGGAAATCGTGGACGCGGGAACCACGAACAAAGCTAGTTTTTCTCTGATGTTGTTCTAGGAAGCCAACCAAAGCGGAAGATTTGGTTACCATCTCTATTTTACTTGTAATATTGGCATATGTCTGTATTATTTTCCTGCTGTAAAAACTGTATGACTCTAGGGTCAAGGCTTTTATATAATTACGTTTTATTTTTTTTAAAAAAAAAAAAAAAAAAAAATTAGTTCAAGCTTCAAAGTTTCTAATCTATCTCCTTTTCTTGCAGATGAAACGGATTTGAAGACAAATCCTTTTCAAGACGGAGGGCATGATATGACTATCGCCGAACAAAACCTGGAGCTCGTAGCCAAGGAACAATCCGCAAAAGAGGAGCAGCTCGTAGCCAGGGAGGAGCTCGTACCCAAGGAGAATCTCATACCTGAGGATGAGCTTGTAGCTGAGGAAGTGATTATAAAGAAGCTAATCAAACCGCCATGGTTTTAGTTCAAATCTCCTCAATGATCATCACGGCTCAAGGGGTTCGGTAAAGGGATAAGTGTTGCTTCTGCACTCTTTTTCCCTTGTCAAGTTTTGTCCCCTTGGCTTTTCTTGGAAAAGTTTTTAATGAGGCCTAAGTAACACTTCCAAGGTCATTTACCAAGCCCAATTCGTGGGTCCAAGGCCCATCACTTTGCCTTGCCCATTTTCTATCTTTTCTCTTCATTGTTGCATTTATTGCTTTTGTAATTTCAAAGACTTGGTGCATGGACTTGCATGAGTGTATTTCCAAGACACTTGTGCATGCTCTTGCATGTTCTTCTTCTCTTCCCTCTTCTCCTTCATCTTCCTCTACTATATAATCCCCATCTACCTCTCATTTGTAACGGCTCTAATCTTTTTTATCAAAAACTCTTTCAATTTAGATCACTCTCTTGTTCTTTTCTCTGGTGTGTAATATCCATAGGCAAGTCCAAGTTCGGTAAATCAAAGGCTCTTCCGCAACTTTTGTACGACCATTCGCTCCACATCCTTTGGTCTAAGTGATCTCACGATCCCTTAGGCGCAAAGCCTATCCTTCCCTCAACTTCAAGAGTGTCGATTCTAGGAGGATCATATTATTCTTTGTATTATCACTGTCTCTCAGTACTTGGGGAAAAATTTTTTTTTTCCCCATTTGAGTTATCTTCTATTATGTATTTTGTTTGCTCTAATCTTAAGCATGATCTTTTACTAGTTTTGATCTCTCTTTTGTGAGAAATATTGTTTCCTAGGCAAGATTCGTAAGTGGCATCACTATTTATTGGTTTTTATACTCAATTTTTGTTGTTACTAGCAATGGTTATTGTCTTGTACTCAAGTAAGAGATGGCCAAGAATGAGGAAGGAAATGGTAGTCCGAGCTGGGGTGCTTCGTCTTTCATCCCGACCTTAGATAATGTCGCTATGACTTTTGCTATTGCGGCCTTTGCAATAAACCTGCCAAGACCTTCTGTTGTCTTTAAGTCAAAAGATGAAGGTAGTGATAGCCCTCTGGAAATGATACAAAGGCAGGGGCCGAAAGCTGTTAAAATTTTTTTCTGAAACTCCTAAAACCAAGAGTGTTGTGTACAATCCTGAGGTTTTGACCAACCAAAAGCATCAATGAGCAAAATTTCATGTGCAGTAAACTACTTATTTATTTAATCAATAAGCAACTATGGTAAACGTTTTTGTCACTAACTTATCTCGATAATAAACCACTAAAAGATCCATCAATGCTTTTTGAAAGCGTTGTTGTGGTTGGACTTCATCCTAATTGTGATATTCAAGCACTTGAGAGGCAGTACATTGCACAAAAATCTAAAGGTTCTTTTGGACGATTACAAAGTGTACCAGTATCTCAAAATCATTCTTGTGTAGAACCCAGTCTCAAACCACAGGTGAAGTAACATCTTTTCTACAATTTTTTCATCTGCAAAATGTCGAGTCTAAGCATTTACTTTACTTTCAGGTCTTACTTGTGTACCCTCCCGATAAGCCGCCTCGAATTAAATACAAGGATCTTCATTCATTTTGCTTTCCTGGTGGTATTGAGGTGCTTAATTCATTTTCCTCATTTCCTATCTAATTTGCTTCTCCTAATGCATTGTCTAGTAACAGCGAATAGTGGTCACTGGTCATAGTTTAAATTTTATGTACAACTACGTACAAGTTAAAAATCATAAGAACCCTTTGCATACTTATTAGATGCTTCCTATTCAAATAATTTCCAGAAGGACTAAACATTGCTTATGTATGGCTTTTCTGATATGATGCGAACGGTTATTCGTGGATACTCAACTCTTCTCCATCCATACATATCTAGTTCTTTCCTTTATCCAAAAGTTGTAGGAAGACTACATGTATACGCATTACTGATGAGAACATAATACCGCGCAATAGAAGTGCTATCGACTATATATTTGTGATATATCATGGTTTTTACGGGTTTTTGGCCATGATATGAGTTTAAAACGAAGGAGTCATTCAATTTACAACTTACCCGATTTGGACCTACACTCATTCATTGGAGTATTACAACCAGACCAAAATGAATTAGGCTACAAAATGAATTCTCCTACAATAAGAAGGGAAATACCACTTTATGTATACCACTTTATGTACCACTCCTATATTTGACATTAGTTTTCTTTTAATTAATTCTCTCTCATAGCTACTTAAATTTGACAAAAATACCCCTATATATGGTAACACATAGTTTAGCGAGATAACGAAATAAATATCTATAAATTATACTCAATATTTTATCCAACATATATACGTCATATGTTTTCAATTTCTACAATATGATACAATCTATATTAACATTTTTGGAGCAACTTATGAAAAAAATCTTGGAGTTCAATAGTATTTACAGAGAATGTCACTGCCATTAATTGTTTTTATTTTTCCTTTTTTTAAAACAAATTGATTCCACTATTAAAAAAATATATTCAAAACTCATTCCCTTAAATTTCTCCCAACTTATCCGAATTAGTTATTGATTTAAATCAAAATAATCAAAATAGTTAATGATTTTGCATTAATAATTTAATGCTCAAAAAAAAAATGGCAACGTCATTAATTTCATTTAACAGTTTTGTAAACATTAATACATATATATACAATATTATTTAATAATTATATCTGAAAATATCCATAATCAATTTCAAATTTTCAAAAAGGTAGAAAACATTTTTTGGATGAAATAGTATAAAACGATAAAAGGTTTATAATATATTTTTACAAAACGGATTGTATGACGGTGTTTGTGATATACTCTTGATATTAAAACAAATTGTGTTTGTTTTAGAAATAACATTTATACACGGGTTGTATGACGGGTTGTGTGACGGGTTATATGACGGGACGAGTTTAAATTTTATACTTCAAAACAGGTTTTAATTTCATTATAATATTTTTAATAATATTAATATAAAACATATCGAATCATACTAATTTAATTAAGTTTGATATTATGTAATTTTAATAATTTTAAAATAAAAATCGCAGCATATCAGAAATATTAAATTTAAAAATAAATAAAAACATTTTACCTCGCGGTGTACCGCGGGTTCAAATCTAGTGATTCAACAAGATAATAAATTATTTAACACAATAATTCCAAACTTACCATATACATAACTTATAATTTTATTTTCGATCCAAAATGATTTATATTGTATATAAATTATTTAGCATATTAAGTTTAACACTAAAATCACAAAAATGTTCTACTATACGTAAGGTGAATTGTGTCATCGATTTCGGATGAACAATTTCCAAAATTTGATCATTATTTATATTCATAAGGTGTAGTGTATAATTTATCATGTTAAATATATTGTCAACTCAGTAATTATATAGTTATCTATATAAAATATAAAATATAAATTAATGCATTAACAAAATAGTTATATACGAAAAATTACAAAAAAAAAATTTTATATCGTTGGTGAATAGTGTTGTATATATATTTGTTACTCGTTAACATATAACAATGTAGTTAAATGTTATATAATATATCATTTTTCTATTTTTTGTGGAAGTGTGGTAAGGTTACTTTTGTCATTAAAATAAAGAGAAGAGAGAGAACTAATTAAACAAAAGCTAGTGTTAGAAATCTAAACAATTGGTCTTCTATGTTTATAGATTAATTTGTCCCTAATAATAATAATAATAATAATAATAATAATAATAATAATAATAATAATAATAATAATCATAATAATCATAATAAGGGTTAGTTAAAAATATGACCATAGAAAAACTGAAAACAAAAAGAAAGAGAGTCATAAGTTAATAATTAGTTCTCTCTCCTAAACAAAGAGGAAGTTACATGAGTATCCCTAACTCATTAGCAAAATAAAACAATGTTCATTATTACTTATATCCGTTAACAAAAAGTTTAACAAGGTAAAAAATTAACAAGAAAAAACATTATTCATCACACAAAAAAATACCGTATTTTTGGATATTTATTTAATTAACAATATAAATTATATTTTATCGCGATAAATGATTGTTTACGAGATAAACGTATACTTATCATGCTAAATAATTTGTTATTCTATTGAGATTAGTGAACAATTTAGTTATTACCGTTCACTTAAACATTAGCATATTTATTTATCATGATAATATAATTTTATATTTAAAATATGTTAACAAAAATATATATGTTGCTAATTAAATTATTAAAAAATTACATCTAGAAGAATATGAGATCAACTGTTGTCGTCGATTATACTCATTCATCTCTTTATCGGTTAACCTCATCAAGAATATGTGGTAATACAAATACGTCATTGAACAATTATGCTGGTATTTGAACCTTGTGGCTCAGTCCGTTCGATAACAATACAAAAGAAACTAATGTTATAACTATGAAACACTTTAGACGTCGTGCTTTTTTGGATGTCATCTCAATTATGACCATCACATATAAAATCTTTACCGTCGGTATTATCATCACGAGTATAACCATCGTTAACAGTGTCACCTCTTTTCTTTCCAATCATCACCACGTTGGAAATATCATCATCTATATCGCCGTTTCGTTTACAATTTTCTCATCATTACTTCGTTTTTTTTTACTTTTGCTATTTAACACATAATATATTATGTGTTAAATGTATAGTTATCTGATAAATTTATTTATTATTATTATTTATTTATTGAATTGAATTACCACGATAACATATTATATATATATATATCTATAAGTTTATATTTATTGTGCTAACTCGATTATCAACTAATTAAAAACTTCAAGGCTAAAATTGTCCAAAACAATCAGGCCAAATTATTAAAAGAAGAGTGTTATATACTTAATTAAATGGTCAATTGGGGCTATGACTTAAATAAATGTCTCTACAGCCTTCTACAGCCCAAAACTTACGGCTGTATCTTTTAGCTTTTCTACAGCCCAAGAAAAGGAAAATATATTAAAGTGGCTGTAGATTAGAAAAATAAATGTAAAGTATCATTGCTGTAAAAAAAGTGCCATGGACCCAAAAACTGCTGTGAAAAGAACCTACAACTGCTACCAATCAAAGCCTAAAATCAATTATATTTAGAATGAAATTACAATGAAAACAATTTGAAAACATAAAGCTTATGAGCTGGGTGGACTTTGTGGCGGAGTTTAACGCGAGATACTTTCTCCCGGAGGCATTAGACCGGTTGGAGAGCCTTTTTTTTGGAGCTGACTTAGGGGAGACGGTAGATTCGGGAGTATGAGGCGAAATTTAACCGTTTTATTGTGTATTTATACGATGATTCCATAAATGAAAAGAACAAGTTCTTTTACATTTATGACTTTGCCTGCCTATAAATAGACTATTTACTTTGTATACATTAAAGTGAAAATTTCGTTTATACAAAATTGTAAAATTAGATTCGTATTACCATATCTTATAACATTAACGCAAGTAGATATTTATGGGTAGGGTGGTGGTTACGCGGTTGTTAGACTCTAATAAAAGCTCTATCATTGGCTCATTCATAAAACTAATTACGAGTAATAAAATAAAAAAAAATCTTTCATAACTAAATAAGTCGTATGTATTTTGCAGTAATATATAAATTATTCATTTAAAGACAAAACCCATCTAGTAAGTTAGAAAATTAGAAGCGTTCAGACAATACACAGATACTTTTGTCTGTATAGAGAGAATAAATATGTATAATAATTAATACTCGTAGATTTTTTTTTCTTTTGCGGTAGGGTTGATCAACAGTTGAAGTCTCCGAGCCAATCTTCATCGTCGCCATGTTGATGATGATAAGATGTGAAAGGTCTATTGAGATCGAGATTACCTTGACCATGAGGAACCAAATCTCCCAAAATCTCATCAGATGAAACAAGAGATGTTACGTTTCCACAGTCCAAACCATCAAAATCCATCAAGTCCGGGAAGAGAAACTCCGACTGGATCTTATCGAAATCGAATTCGAGGTCTCCCATCAACGAAGACGAACCGCCTTGTTCCATATCTTGTTCTTTCAAAGGAACTGGACTGATGATACTAGTCTGTTTCTGAAGAGATAGATCCGAGAAGAGAAGAGACTTTGAGCACCTAATCGCCTTTGTACGTATAACGCAGACATTGTTCTCGTTCTTGATCGAATTTTTAGTACGTTTAGGTTGGTTTGTTTGAGTTTTTGGAAGTCTTTTGCGGAGGTTTGAGTTCCAATGGTTCTTTATTTCATTGTCTGTTCGGCCTGGAAGCCTCCCAGCTATCAAAGACCATCTACATTCATTATACCATACATGTCACGTTACCAAATAAACTTTACTACAAAAAAAGGAAAGTTTAATTTGATGAAAAAAACCTGTTTCCAAGAAGATTATGAAGACGGATTATGAGTTCTTCTTCATCAGATGAGATGTTTCCGCGCTTTATCCCCGGTCTTAAGTAGTTCTTCCACCTGAGTCTACAGCTTTTGCCACACCTCTTCAGCCCTATTATGTTATGCAAAACACACAATTACACGTAGAAGGATGTAACGAAATATACACATAGAGAAAGATCATAGATTTGTACCAGCTTGGTTAGGGAGAGTACTCCACTTGCCTTCACCATGAGTAGTGATGTAATCTCTAAGGATCTTGTCTTCATGATCAGTCCAAGCTCCTCTGTTTAACTCTTCTCTCTTGACAGTAGTATTAGTTCCTCTCTTTCCCATTCTCTCTCTTGTGGTTGGTACAATGTTGTCTTTAGTGTTGTGTTGAGAATTAGATTCTGTTTTTGTGTTTAGCCCTGAGTGATCTCTTTATAGGGGAGTTGTTGCAATGCCCGTACACTAGTCGCTTTCTAAAACCTCTGTCACACACACACATACTTTGGAAATTTTAATGCTTTTTAATTTCTCACCATGTAATAATAAACTAATTAGATTTTGGTGAAAGCAATTCTACGGATGATTTTAACTATGAATTTTAACATCTAGAAACAAATTTTTTTTTTTATAAGCCAAGTGTGAAAAGTGTTTTATTTTTTCAAATAAATATAATTGCATTACATTATTCCATTTTGATAGGCTAAAGTCGGTTATAATGTCATTTTACTCATGTTGATAATTTATATGAATCTTAAATATACAATAAAAACACAAGCAAGATGGCCTAATAGCAATTGAACTTAGGATCTAAGTTAGGAATTAGTTCAATTTATATAAAGGACATAAACTAGAATTACTAATCTGAATAAATAAATATATTAAATTTTTATTGATAAAATGTTTTTTTGATAAAATGTTCGATTTTATAAATAATTTTTTTTATAAATAAATGTTTGATTTTACGATGGCTATAAATATAAAAAATAGAGACATATTAATATCTTCCGACGAATCGAGACAGTAAATAATAAAAAAGAAACGAGAAATAAATATTATACTTCTTATTTTTTTGTCATCAAAATATTTTATATCTTTGAGTTATGAATTTTTGAATTACATCGATCGAACTGTATCGTTTATATAGAGATAACCAAGTAAACTATTATGCAATAGTGATGATAGAATCCACACAAAATAATATTGTAATTTTGATTTACCCATATTTTTCTTACATTAGCTCTTGACATTTACAACATAAATAATACTTTTATTGCTTTTTCTTCCATTTACAACATAAATAATACTTTTATTGCTTTTTCTTTTTGTCTGCAAACTTATTTGTTACCTATCATTTACATATTTGAGTTTTATTCCTTTCTCATGGGTTTTCATATAAATGGGCCTATAAAGGTCGAGACAAATGGGCCTAAAAAGGCCGGGCTTTGCTTCTTGACTTTATATATCCACAAAATTTTATCATTTCACTCCTTTCACTCATCTCCGAAATTAGGGTTTTAGTCTCTAGCCACCCGAAGCTCTGCGACAAACATGGCGACCCAGATCAGCAAGAAGAGAAAGGTGAAATCTTTATCCAACCCTTCTCTTCCTCTATATCAATGTATAGTGTTTTGAGCTTCACATTGAAAAGTGTTTTTGATTTTTTTGTAGTTCGTAGCCGATGGTGTGTTCTACGCTGAGCTCAATGAGGTTTTGACCAGAGAGCTTGCTGAGGATGGTTACTCTGGTGTTGAGGTCCGTGTCACTCCTATGCGTACTGAGATCATCATTAGAGCCACTCGTACTCAAAACGTTCTCGGTATGTTGCTTCATTTTCGTTTAATCTTTGCTTAGATTTGGATTTTTCTATCAGTTTGATATTGATATGATGATTCTCTGTTTCATTTTAGGTGAGAAGGGCAAGAGGATTAGGGAGCTGACATCTCTTGTACAAAAGAGATTCAAATTTCCTCAGGACAGTGTTGAGCTTTATGCTGAGAAGGTTACCAACAGAGGTCTCTGTGCCATTGCCCAGGCTGAGTCTCTACGTTACAAGCTTCTTGGTGGTCTAGCTGTCCGCAGGTATGGCACGTTACTGCATCCTTTTATAGCTAACATTGAGGTGTTGATTTGTTAGCTAACTGATTCAGATTGCTGCGTAAGAATCTGTTTATGTTTTGAAGTATCTTGAATCCGTTTAATGTCTTTTTCTAAATGTGGCTTATAGTATGAGGCAAATTGGTGTTTACTATTTGGTATGGTGTGTAGGTTATATGTTAGTGTAGTTAAGCTAATATTGTTTCACAAACTGTGTTTTGAATATTGTGTATTGGTAAACATGGTTTACTGCTGATCGTTTATTAGTATTGGACTAGGTGTTGACTGCGTCCTGTAGAGGTTGTATAGTGATTTTTTCTTATTTACTACCTGTGACTATAACCATAAGTATTGGGTTTGAATTAGTTGCTTAGGTGTTCAAGTCCTTCAACTTGTCAGGCGCCTTTTATTAAATTTGATAGTATTATTCTACATATGATTTTGATGTGTTCATCTCTTCAGCTCATAATGATAATAATGCTGTGATATTTTATTCTATAGGGCCTGCTATGGTGTTTTGAGGTTTGTTATGGAGAGTGGAGCCAAAGGATGCGAAGTTAGTAAAACTTATTCTGTTGTTTTTCCGCCTACTATACCTCTACAGTCTTCTTATCGTTTTACCTAATGCTTGCAGGTCATTGTGAGTGGAAAACTCCGTGCTGCACGAGCTAAGTCGATGAAGTTCATGGATGGTTACATGGTTTCCTCAGGTCAGCCAACCAAGGAGTACATTGATTCTGCAGTGAGGCATGTTCTTCTTAGACAGGTCAGTTCTTCTGAGTGTCTGAACTTTCTTAGTAATGAGAAACATATAACATTTAAACCTGTTGCTTGAACAACATTATATCTAGAAAGCTCTTGTGTAACCCGAGTCTGGTTAATCGCATGTGCAGGGTGTGTTAGGACTCAAGGTGAAGATAATGCTTGACTGGGACCCCAAGGGCATTCAAGGACCTAAGACACCATTGCCTGATGTTGTGATCATCCATGCACCAAAGGATGAAGAAGTTCACATTGCCCCTGCTCAGGTTGTTCCTCAGGCTGCTCTTCAGCCGGAAGCCCCATTAACAACCACAGATTATCCAGCAATGCCAGTTGCTTAGAAAGCCTTTTTGCGTTCTGGTTTGTACCCAATGCGGTGGATGGTTCTTTTTTTTGGGACAGTACTAGTTTTTTCTCATGTTCTAATATAAGTTTCTGGAGTTTGAATTACATCAAGGATATAAGTGTTATGTTTTTCGTATTCGTTTGTTTAAAATCTGTTTTATCTATAGACATCTTTTCTTTATTAAAATTGATCGTTGTTACCAATAACATCTTGTTGTTGCATCGAAACGAGTTGAACATTTAGCAAACACTGCCCAAGAGTCAAAACCATTTGTCTAGAGTACGTTTTAAATTGGTTGAATCTTATGAGTCGAGCTATCTAGGAAAAGCTTCGGTTCTTTCTGTCCTAATTCTTTGGTTTTGGTGTAATTTCGTAAGTTAGAATACAACCAAACAAATAGGGAACATTTGAAGCCAGGAGAAGTTACTGTCTGGTACTTTGGTAAGCCTAAAAGCAACGTAGTCTTTAAAGAGCAGATGCCAAGTTAGTCATTTACAAAAAGATTCAAGTTAAGAGCCATTATCTTTGCCAAACCACAATTTGTTTTCCTGCAAAGGTTTTTACATCTTCCTTAACTCGGCCTGAAACTTTTCAAGGTCTTCAAGCTTTCCATCTGAGAACCACATAACATTAAGGAAGATCATAAGCAAGTAACATTTAGTATTCTAACTATGTAATGTCATCACAATGTTATAATTTGTTACCAAAAGTCATTGCCGAAAACTCTTTGCCATGGTTCTTTAGTCTCTCCACTTTAGCGCTTTCACTGGCTTTCATTCTTTTTGTTTTCAGTCTATCAACCCCTGCACGAAGTTCAGATGCAACTTTCGCCATCTCTGGAGAAAACGAATATTTGAGATGAGAGTCTCTCTAATCATGCTAGAAACAATCAAACAACGGTTTCCATGAGAAAATAAATATATGGACTAACTCTAATTGGTTATACATGCCAAATTATAATATCATAAACGAGATCATCACATCAAAAAACGTTCAGAAATAATATCCAGAAGATGGTAAGGACTAAGGAGATTTCATATCTACATTCTAAAGTGACCAGGACATTTCTCAAAATACTACCTAGAAGCGAATTATAATGTCGATTTGGTCGTGTTCATGACTAACAGGCTAAGTGTAGAACAGTTGTCAGGGTCATCAAAATCTATTATATATAACATAACCAACTCATTCCATTAAAATGAATCAAGAGACCTCAATATACCAATGGCTAAACAAGTGAGACGAGGACATTACTCAAACTACTAGCCAGCAGCAAAATATATGTCATGTTCATGACTAACAAGCTAAGTAAAGAACAGTGCAGGATCATCAAGAACTAATATATATATAACATAACCAACTCATTCCATTAAAGTGAATCCAGAAATCTCAATATATCAACGACTTAATAAAGTTTGCATTTGGATTACCTTTGAGCATTTCATCTACAGAAGTTTCATCATAAAGCTCCAAAGCCTCATTAACAAGTCTCACAGACCGTTCCCTCGACACCGAAATCCTTTCCAAAGCCTGGAGTTCAGAGTTGAGTTCATCAGACCTCTTTCCTTCCTAAAATAAACGCATCTCACTTTAAAAAACAAAAAGACCCAATTATGTAAAAGACCAAACATCAAAGTATAACACATAAAACTGTTTTGTCTCACCAAACTAAGCTTAAGCCTTAAAGAATCCAATTGTGAATCCAACTCTTGCTCATATAATAACCCATCTTGTCTACCCTGGTCAGAGTAAACAGGGACCTCCTCGTCCTGATTGAACAGTAAACGTTTCAGCAAATCAAATAGTACAAATACTGAGAGAACGAGACAGAGACAATAAAAAAGGAGATAAAAGACTCACACTTTTGGGCAAAACAAACCCATCAGGAACAGCAAAACAGAACTTAACACAATAACCTTCCCACAACTCCATACGTTTGTCCATAACAGATTGAATCAACTCACGAACACGTTCAATACCCTAAAATGCGACAAAGAGTAAGAAAAAAAAAACTTAGCCAGAACAAAGAAATCATATGAAATCAACTCACGTTTGATAAATCTTGGGACTTTGTTGTATCAGATCCATTGATTTTGATAAATTTGGATGCTTCACTGCACAATGTAAGAACCCTTAATTAGAAAAAAGCTTTGAGCTTTTATTGAGAAAAAGAGAGTAAGAGAGTGATGAACGAACTGGGCATAGAAATCGAAGGCTGAGTCGAGGTAATAGTCGATGGAGTTGATGGTTTCGTTGATGAAAAGCTGAGGGTTTAGATCCATTGAATCGAACACTGCTTCGCTTTTGCTGCCTTCCATTTTTTACAATCTCGGATTCGTAAACCCTAGTTTGGGGGAGAATTAGTAGAAGCCAAGTTTTTGAGGAGAATTTTCGAATTTCAGTAACTGTGTTTTTGAAAATGAATTATTGATTTTTTTTTTTTCTTTTAGGGTATATTCAGATGATTGATCGTTTTTCAAAATAAATTGCTAAAGTAGACAGTTTTTTAAAAAATTATTTTTGTTTGACATTACAGTTTAAACTTTAAACTTTTGTTACATACAAACTTTAACGAGTTAATTGCAATTATAAATTACTTTTTTTTGTTTCCGGGTAAGTCTGGTTTGTCTTTCTCGCTTGAGAGCAATTCCAATGTTTAGCAAATTTTGAAGGGTTAGAAGGAATAAAAATAAATAAAAAATGTGTAATAAGCTAAGAAAAAGTTTTTAGCTAATGAATTTAGAACATGATTCTTAGAAACATGTGTCAATTTCTCATTGAGCGGAGCAAAGAAAGAAAGAAAAAACAAGGTTTCTTGATGCAGCGCACACATGGAGTTGGGCTTCAGAAACGAATCCTTGTTGGGCCTGCGTATTCGTTAGGAGTTAAAGTTGTTTTTATTTGTTTTCTTCGTTATCTTCTTTCTCAAGTAAAGAATAAACATCAATCCTTTATGATCTGCATTGTTCTCGTTTTATGATTTGAGTCTATCTTCTAGGGGCTTTAACTAGGAGCATCATCGAGTCTTGTATGCATTATTGATTTTGCATTTATAAAAGAAAAAAACCAAAAAAAGGTAGCTTCAGCTACCACCAAAAGCTTGTGTTCAAGTCGCGAGAGGAGGACTCTCATCTTCTTTGTTGAATTTGAAACCATCTTCTTCAACAAAGAACCCTTTCACACTATCTTTTCTCTTCCTTGCTTCCGCCCCCCTATCAGTTGGTATCAGATTCTCTTTCGTTCCTGGTATCATTTGTTCTCATGAAGCCTAAAGCACAAAGAGACGACGGTGGAGACGACGCTCGTTGTGGAGCCCTTCCACACGACTGGTTAGATTTTAAGGAAGCTCTCCTTGAATCACAGCTCAATTTCCAATCAGCAATCACTGAATCTCTTCGAGAGATGACAGACAGCATTACACATCATCTCGGTGAACGCCAACCACAACACGGAGACAACCCCTTCGCATACAACGGTGGCCATCAAAGAGATTTGGTCAACTATCGTCGCCAAGATGATCGGTTCCAGGATTCACGGTGGGAAGCCGCTTTTCGCGTTGAGATCCCGGAATTCCATGGTGGCGTGCGTGGAGATCAATTGTTGGATTGGATCGTGGCTGTTGAGGAAGTCTTGGACTTCAAGTCTGTCCCGGAAGACTGTCGTGTTGCCTTAGTAGCTACTAAATTTCGCGGCTAGACTGCCTCATGGTGGAGCCAAACCAAATTAACGCGAGTTCGTACGGGTAAGGTACCAATTCACTCGTGGGATAAATTGAAAAAGAAGATGCGACATACGTTCCTACCTCACAATTATGATCGCACGATGTTTACTTGTCTCCAAAACCTCAAGCAAGGCTCGCGATCGGTAGACAATTATGCAGAGGAATTCTACACTCTTCTCCCCCGTAATGACATTCACGATAGCGAGGTCCAGCTTGTCTCACGCTTTATTGGAGGTTTGCGTACCCAGATCCAATCATCCTTGGCGCAGTTCGACCCGACCACGATAGGAGAAGCACATCGGCGAGCAGCCTCTTTTGAACAACAATTTCGATCCTCCTCATGGTCTGCACCAACTCGCATCCGTTCAGGAGACCAAGTCTCGTCAAACCTAGAACATAACAAGACCAAATCGGACATGTCTTCGTCTTCAGAGGTCACGACGCGTCCTCCTCAAGATGAGCAACAGCTCCGGTGCTCGTCTCGCAATTAGTTGCGTTGTTACGCATGTGGGGAGACTGGCCATCGGCAAACGGCGTGCCCAAATCAGACCCATCGGGGGCTCCTTGCCGATGAAACACATCGTGACCAAGAGTGATATGTTTATAGGAAGCTTCAAGACATGTCGTCATTGTTCCAAGCGTATCTTCTCAACCACGAGGAATCTATGCACTAAACGATTTGGAAAATATGCTCAACTCAACTACAAGACTCCTCAAAGAAGAATCAAGTCAAACGGAGTTCAAACGAAGGAGTTATTGATTTTACAAATCAGGTGTTCTCCAGTTTACCGGATTCAGATATGCGTCCATTCAACGAAGGATTCCAAACGGTCAAGAATGATTAAGCTAAAAACCAAGTTTTCCTACAATCTTGATCCATGAGAGGAGCCCAACTAAGTGGATTAAGCCTAAAAAGAATGAAGGAAGATCAATTTTCGTCTATAGCAAAACAACATTTAATTATGTCAATTTCTCTCTCTTACATGCACTTTATAGTTTGAATTTCATCTCCCTAGATGCTTTGCATGTTGAGCTATTATTATGGAAGTTTTTGATGTAATTTCCCTCTATATAATGAGGTTATCTCATGAATAAAAAGAATAAGCCTTTTTGATATTTTTGGAACCTTTTGAGAGTGTTTATCATTTTTCGTCAATGGTGTGTAATATCCATTGGTTTGGTTAATAGTGTGTAATATCCATTGATCAATGCATGATCCATCTTGTTGTGTCATATCCAGGGGGTCTTGTCGAGAGTGATTCTCATTGTCACCCTTGAATTCATCTTAGTGTGTCATATTTAAGGGATTCAAGTTCGGTAAATCAAGAGTCTTCCGCAGCTCTCGTGCGACTATTCGCTCCACCATCCTTGTTCTTCGTGGCTTCACCGTCCGTTGAACCTAGGGAATATCTTTTACCATCTTAGAGTGTCGAGTTCTCGGAAGGATTTTTATCAAAGAGGCTCTGTTTGATTCGTCCGACGAAGAAGCTGAACCCGTGAACGACGACAAAACCGTTCAGACTCGTGGCGATACCGGTCCGATGTTAGTTTTCCGGCGTACTTGTCTCGCGTCTTCTAGTATACGTGTACCATTAAGGATCGCGTCTGCACTTTTATCGATTCGGGAAGTTGTAGCAATGTCGTCTTTGACTACGCGGTCCAGAAGCTGGGACTTGAAGTGGAGGTTCATCCCACAACATACTCATTGGGTTGGGTACAAGATGGTGTCGTTGTACGCATCTCTCACCGTGCGTTAGTACCTTTCTCGATCGGCCCCCATTACAGAGAACGCCTTTGGTGTGGTATCACAACGATGGATGTGAGCCATCTGATCCTTGGGTGACCATGGGAGTATGACCGCTGGATCATCCACGATGGAGCTAAGAACACCTTCAGCTTCATTTGGGAGACTCATCATATTTTATTGGTTCCTACTCCACCACAACCCGCGCCGGTTCCAGTCGATGCTGCTCCACCCACCATTTCTGTCCCGCAACCACCACTTCAACGCTCATCATCATTCCTTTGTTCTTACATCACTTTCACGGAAGAGCTCCAACAGGAAGGTGTTGCCTACGCGTTGCTAACATGTCCGGATCATGCCACCCCGACTCGTTCATCGTCTCAATTTGATTCCATCATCGATGAGTTCAGTGACGTGTTACCCGCTGAGCTTCCCCAAGGTCTTCCACCACTACGCGATATTCAACATCAAATTGATTTGATTCCGGGTGCTGCGTTACCTAATCGACCTCATTACCGGATGAGTCCAAGTGAACACAAAGAACTCCGGCGACAAGTTGAGGAATTGCTCACCAAAGGTCACATTCGTGAAAGTTTAAGCCCGTGTGCTGTTCCAGCACTATTAATTCCAAAAAAGGAGGTTCTTGGAGAATGTGCGTCGATAATCGCGCCATCAATAAAATTACTATTCGTTATCGGTTCCCAATTCCACGATTGGATGATTTGCTAGAACAAATTAGCGCAGCCACGATCTTTTCTAAAATCGATCTTAAGAGTGGTTATCATTAGATTCGCATCAGACCCGGTGACGAATGGAAGATGGCGTTTAAAACCAGACAGGGATTATTTGAATGGCTTGTCATGCCGTTTGGGCTCTTTAATACACCCAACACTTTTATGCGGATCATGAATCAAGCTCTTCTCCCTTTCATTGGCAAATTTGTAATCGTCTATTTCATCGAAATCTTGATTTTCAATTCATCGACCTCCTCCCATGCTGAACACATACGCGCGGTGCTTCATGTCTTGCGCAAGGAACACCTTTTTGGAGCACGACAAAAGTGTGAGTTTGGCGTCGATCAAGTACTTTTTCTCGGATATGTTGTTTCTAATCAAGGCTTATCCATGGATCTTTTCAAAGTTGAGGCTATTCGGTCATGGCATGTTCCTCGCACCATCACGGACGTCCGGAGTTTCCACGGTCTTGCATCGTTTTATCGGTGGTTTGTGGTACACTTTAGTGGCATCATGGCTTCAATAACAAGCTGTATGAAGTTGGTAAAGTTTGAGTGGACCAAAGTAGCGGATGAAGCATTTCAACGAATTAAAGTCGCTCTCACTCCAGCTCCCGTGCTGGTTCTGCCCAATTTTAACATTCCCTTTTAGCTTCATTGTGATGCTTCCAAAGTCAGACATAGGAGCTGTCTTGAGCCAGCAAGGAAAACCGGTGGCTTATTATAGTGAGAAGTTAGCGGGTGCTCGCGCTCGGTACATCACTTATGATGTGGAGTTTTACGCCGTTGTGCAAGCCATACGACATTGGCGTCATTACTTGGTGCAACGCCAATTTGTTCTGTTTACCGATCACGACGCCTTACGTCACTTGGACAGCCAAGCTAAGGTCTCGTCCCGCCATGCGTCGTGGATTGCATACCTTCAACAATTCACATTTTCCATTAAACATCTATTAGGGAAGACTAATCGTGTAGCGGAAGCCCTCAGCCGTCGTCATTCTTTGCTTCAACCATGCACACATCGGTCTCGGGGTTCGCTTCTTTTGCTGACTTGTACTCGTCGGATCCTTACTTTGGGAAAATTTTGACCGACGTCACTCAAGGCCTTTCAGATAAGTTCTCTCTTCATGAGGGGTTTCTATTTTATGGTGTGCGTTTGTGTGTGCCTCAAAGCAGCTTACGACTTAAAATAATAGCGGAGTTACACGATGAGGGTCATGTAGGTCGAGACCGAACCTTGCAACTCGTGACTGCATCCTATTTTTGGCCTTCGATGCGACGTGACGTTGAACGTTTTGTGGAACGGTGTCGAGTGTGTCAGTTGGGGAAGGGTAAAGCGTCAAATGCCGGGTTATATTTACCCCTACCTGTTCCAACTCAACCTTAGACTGACATTAGCATGGATTTTGTCTTGGGTTACTACGGACTCAGCGAGGACATGACTCTATCTTTGTCGTGGTTGATCGATTTTCCAAGATGGCCCATTTTATTCCATGTAAGAAGACGACGGATGCGGTTAATGTTTCTACTCTTTTCTTTCGGGAGATTTATCGCCTCCATGGGTTACCGACGTCAATTGTTTCTGATCGAGATACACGTTTTCTTAGCCATTTTTGGCGTTCGTTGTGGAAAATTTTGCGAACAAGTTTGGACATGAGTACAGCCTACCATCCACAGACGGACGGCCAAACGGAAGTCACTGATCGGGCGTTGGGAGATCTTCTTCGTTGTCTCGTTGGTGATAATATCAAGAGCTGGGATTCTAAGCTTGGTCAGGCGGAGTTTGCTCACAATCATGCTGTTAACCGCAGTGTGGGAATGAGTCCTTTTTGTGTCGTGTATGGGTTGGCTCCGCGTTGCCCTCTTGATTTGTCACCATTACCAGACTTGACACGACTTCATGGTCAAGCTTCTGACTTTGTAGAGGAGTTGCAACGGGTTCATCGCCAGGCTCAAACGACCTTGGAAGCTTCTGTTACTAAGTATAAGCTCGCAGCAGATGCGAAACGACGTGTTGTGCGGTTCGAACCAGGTGATCTTGTTTGGGTGGTTTTGACAAAGGATCAAATGCCGTTACGAGAGTATAACAAGCTGAAGTTTTGTAAGATCGGTCCGGTTGAAGTCATTGCACGGATCAATGACAATGCGTATAAACTCAAGCTTCCTGATCATATTCGCACTGCCGACGTGTTCAATGTGAAGTTTCTGTCTCCATTTCGTGGTGACAATCCCCCTGTGGATTCGTGGGCGAATCCTTCCTCACCGGGAGGGACCTGATGATGCGCACACATGGAGTTGGGCTTCGGAAACGAATCCTTGTTGGGCCTGCGTATTCGTTAGGAGTTAAAGTTGTTTTTATTTGTTTTCTTCGTTATCTTCTTTCTCAAGTAAAGGATAACATCAATCCTTTACGGTCTGCATTGTTCTCGTTTTATGATTTGAGTCTATCTTCTAGGGGCTTTAAGTAGGAGCATCATCGAATCTTGTATGCATTATTGATTTTGCATTTATAAAAGAAAAAAACCAAAAAAAGGTAGCTTCAGCTACCACCAAAAGCTTGTGTTCAATTCGCGAGAGGAGGACTCTCATCTCCTTTGTTGAATTCGAAACCATCTTCTTCAACAAAGAACCCTTTCACACTATCTCTTCTCTTCCTTGCTTCCACCCCCTATCATTTCTGCTTTTGAAAAATATAATGCTTAAAAACTTTACCATTGAAGGATAAATTTTACTTACTATTTAAAAGGTTTTTAGCTTCGGATTTTATGTTTTTTTTTTGTAAATAAATATACTAAATTTTTTTTAAAAAAATTTACCATTGGATATGGTCTAAGTGCGAGCTTTTTCCGAGTCTTTGTGGTTTTTTTTTTAGTTTTTTAGTTTTCTTTCTCTTCTCCTTTTGCGGTTGTTGAACCTTTTTATGGTAGAAACTAGAAAGAGGCAAAAACTAAGGGTTTGATTCAGAGACTATGAATCTTTAATTGCTCTATTCCATTCATGAGGAGAGTTAATCTTCATACCTTCTATTGATAGCCGTATGATTGGCTTTGGATTATGGTTTCTCCTTGGGCTTATGAATCGTGATGAGAGGAATTCGTGACTAGTGAAGAACAAATTAGGAGAGCAAAATTTTCTGACTAGTTTGATGTCTCATCTTCTTGCGTTTCCTGGGTTTTATAGATTTGAAGATTCAAGTATCTCTGTTTTTCTCATTCTCAGAGAAAACTGCAGAAGGTCTTAGGTGAATTTCATAGTAAGAAGTTGAAATCCATCAAAATCATGAAATGAGAAAGATAATTTTATTTGCCAGAAAGTTTTTGCATGCTGGACGAAAGACAGCTCTCGCGACTTCATTACCTAACTTAACTGTATAGTTATCTGACTAAGCTAAAGTCCAGCTATAGCCATCACTCAAGGCTTTTATACTCAATTTAATCTTAAGGCTTTTATATATCGTTCCTTTAAGACCCTACTTAAGATGGCTTTTGAGAATCGAAGTAATCTCCACAATTGCTTAGGAATACAACCAACTTGTTAGTTCTCTGTATATATAGTGTAATTTCCGATTTTAGGTATAGTTAAAGTGGTACATAAAAAGTATATAATAGAACTAATTTGACAAGCTACTTTGCTGAAATTCAATTTTTTTTTTCCTTTTTTCGCGAATACATTACAAACAAATATAAGTTAAATTTCTCACAATGCAATTAAAGGCAGAATGATCAGAGAGGTTGTCTTCTAACAGCAAAACAAGAATAAAACTTTGGCTAAAGAGTAACTTACAAGTTTCTATAGAAAAGGAAACTACAAAGTTCATTCACATTAAGCTTTTAGAATGATGTATAATACCAAACAAGAGAAACAAACTGTTATAAAACAAAAACATGGAGGAACAAAAAGGACCAAATCATGATTCTGAAAAACTTTATGTTTACATGTACCTTTCTGTTATAACACCATCATCATGTTTCGGTAGATTTTGGCTCATTCTGAGTCACAGGTTCATGTTGTGGTACTTGCTCCTCTATCGGCTGCATCTCTGCTTTCTTCTTCTTCTCTTTCTGAATCACTTGCCGCGGCATTACCTCTAGTAAAAAGCTCCCTCCGTTCCACACTGCCGCTGAAATCTTTAGGATTTGAAAGATCACGTGCAGTCTATAAGACATGAAGATTGGTACGGTCAATGCCATGGTTGCAACCGTGAAGATGGCCTGGAATAGGATGTACATCCACATACGGTTCTGATCCCCTAGCAGACCGCTCAGCTGCCACAACTTATTGTTTGCCTTTTCAGCTTTCTTCGACAGCTCTCTGCACAGACCAGAGGAGTTCATCAGGACAGGTTCAGTCTATGGTAAGAATACATTACATTGTGTTGTGGTCTTAGCCATGAAATATTCAATTGCAATTTAACAAATGGCTTGATACATACATACTACCAATTTAAAACACATAAACAATCACCAATTCAACATAGTCTCAGAACATAGATCTAATATTCATGAAAAACAAACATTCAGGTAACCTTTTCATTTCCATAGTTCTGCCATTCTGGATATTACAAACTAGAACGTAGAAGAGATATTTCTAAGGACACTAATATTAACTAGCCAAAGGAGCTACAGGACGTTTGGACCTATAGCATTCAACTGTGAGCAGAAACATTAACAAACGGCCAATCTAAGGGGTCCAAATACAAGAGATAGATGCAGCAGCAATGGTACCTGTAAGAAGTCATAACTTCAGGATCTCTCAGGAGCCTCTGCCTACGCAGGACATTGACGATTAGAAAATAGAGCACTTGCCAAAGAGTATAAACGACCAAGGGGATGAGAAACAGCCATGTAAAAAGGTAAGCTTTGTCTTCCACATAAGGCCATGAAACCCTACGATCAGTGCCTACAGGGTGCATCGCTGCAAAGGTCGCTGGATTCCACCACCTAATCGTGAAGAACACGAGCCCTGAAACCAAAGTCATTGCAAGACTAAATAATCAAAGGAGAGAGAGCATATAAGCTTCAATAAATCGTCTTGCATTATTCATGGCTTTTACTGCATAATCAAATCTTATCCAAGGTATGCAACATAGAACCATGTGATTACGTCTATCTTACATGATACAAAATACTAAACAAGATCCAATATTTTGAATCAAAGCCATCAACTTTAGCAATATGAATATCCAACATTTCTTTGTCAACACTGAAGAGTAATAAGAAGATTATAAAACTCACCAGGTAAGAGATGTATAAGAACACTAACAATCTTATCCGGCGAACTGAACACAAGACTGCAACGCCAGACAATAATTGCCCACGCCAACGGTCCCTGCAGCAAAATACACAACCAATTAACACAAATCAGCACACACAATGACACAAAACTATCTTAATACATGTGTTCATGTAATTAAAAAAAAAAGAAGCATACCTCTGCAAAGGAAAAGCAAACCATGAAAAGCTTTTCATTCTTAGGATACAAAAGAAGATCAACCAAGAAGATTGTGTTGGCATAGTAGCAAAAGTCCTATCAAATCCACAATTAGTTTTTTTAAGTATACAGTTTCTCAATTCAAGAAACCTCAAAAGGGTGTGTAAGTATGTAAAAAGAGAGAGACATTACCAGAAGATAATAATGCCATTTCTTAAACCTGTAATAAATCCATCTCAGAGGAACAAAGATCACATAGAACAAGCAATACACTAAAGGTATATCCTGAGGCCCTGAGAATCACCAAAACATTCATCAATCTTTAATTCTCACAACAACAAAACCAAAAACATCAAAAATCAAACTTTTCTTAATTATAAACTCACTTGCACCAAGTAGGAAACAAAAACCTCCAAATCCAAGCACACCAACGAGATGTGTCACCTTTAAAAAACATTACAGAACAAACATTGTTTTCAAAACCAAAACATGATTGATTTGGTTTTAAATCAAACAAAATGAATACAAGAAAAGTAAAAGATATATAAAACCTTATTGATGAATCTCTCATGTTCTTCGGCTTGTTTAGCGATCTTGACGGCTTGTTTCGATAAGATCTCACGCGTTTGCACCGCTTGTTTAGACAACAACTCTCTTGTCTGAACAACTTTCTATTCATCCACAAAAAAAAAAAAAAAAAGTTGGCACAGAAGTCAAAAATCGAAAAAATCAAATTGTTGAAAATCAAATTTTCTCAAGAAACCTTTGATCGATCCTTGAATCGCTGTTTTACAGCATCGAAAGAGTCTATTCCATTAGAGTTTGAATCTTCATAGAGTTCTTCGTTGTTCGCCATTATTGTGGTCTAAGATTGCTTGAAGAAGCTTTTTTTTTTGTCGTTCTATAGAGAGAATCTGAAAACATAGATTTTTACTTTAATAGGAATAAAAAACAAAATAATATAAAAAAACTCGAAATCATTTTATTAAACACTTGTGAAAGCTCCCTCGGTCCAGTTGCCAAAGATGGTTTAAAGCTTCTAAACCAAGAAATCTTGGATTCGACGATCAGATAAGATTTATTAATTTGCAGATTAAAGAGATAAGCTTATAGGAAATTTACAACAATGCACAATTGGAACCGTTCGCCGTGATTCTACACATGAAAAAAGAAATGTCGTAAAAAAAAGATGTAATATGTGATGAATTTAATAGAGTTGATGAGTATTGTCCGTAGTAGAATAATCATCGTAACTATTCTCATACTTTACAATAATAATAATTTAGACTTAAAAGAAAAACACTTAAATTATTGATTTTTTCTAATTTTTTATTCATAATGATAACTCAAAAAATCCATTATTAATTAATATAATACCTTTGGAGTCATAATTTGTCTTTGGGAACATTAATTCTTTACTTTAATGGAATAAAATCTGACTTTGTGTGATTATTAAAATTAACAACTTTTTCTAAGACACTGAGAAGAAGACACGTGTCGAAGTTTGAAACTTCTAGGTTCTTCTTCAAGCTTACACTGACACGTGTATTGTTGTGCTCCAAGCTTCTTTCTTCTTCTTGTTATTAAAATGAAAGAGAACATTTTGTTCTGCACAAGGTTTCACATGTTCACAAAAGCTAATTTTGCTTTACCAACAAGTTACAAAGATTCAAAAGCTAAACCCAAAGTAAATTGAATTAAAGGGTTTTGTTCTGAAACAAAAATTAAACAAGGTACAAAGAAAAGAAAAAACTTGTGTTTTGTTCTTCTACCAAATCTTATGTTGTTCGTTCCTGAACAAGAAAGACTAACCCCTCTGACGATCCAAAATCTAAGTCAAGAATACAAGAAGGACAAAAAAATAAAATAAAAACTTGTACAAAAGCTTATTCTCTGATATATTTATAGAACGATCTAATTTTCTAAAGCTTGGATTTGAAAATAAGAAAAAACCATACCGTTTTTAAGAGTACATATCTTCTTCTACGAGGCTCTCACTTCCAATCTGCCTGGAACAAAGCTCACACGGGTACACTGTTTTAACCGAGTAATGGCGTCTTGTGACCTACCCAACATGACGTCGACGTAGATTGCTGTAACTGTCGCTTGTACGTTGTTCGGTAAGAGAGTTAATGCGTTTGTTATCATGTGTTTGGCCTGTTCATGATGTCCTTGTGTGGCAAGCAGGGCTGCAAGGTCTGCAAAAAGTGCTCCACGAGCTTCTTCTGGCTTTAGGAAAACAGAATCCCGGGTGTTTCCAGTTGGCGAGTCTGATGTCTCTTCACATTCAGAACTTGTGTGCATACGCCACTGGTCAAAGTCTTCTTGAGCATATGGCAATTTAAAATCATCCTGTCCAACTAGATAGGCAGATAAATGTGCGCCAGCTTCAACAGGACGGTTGAGCAAGCAGAGAGCCTCCGCTGCATAAATGTGGCCTAGGAAAACATAAATCTTTGAACAATCAGGAAGTTGCAAGAGTGAATTAGCAGCCGACAAGGCTTTGAGAGGATCCTCCAACTCCAGTTCAACATATGCCGTATTGGCAAGCAGAGCCTGTTTAAGCAAATGCTTTTCTCTACTTTGAACATCCTTGAAAGCAGAGAGGGAGTTTTGGATTATGTCCTGGTTCATTCCTCCTTTTGCCTCTTTCAAGTCTGAGTTCGTGTTAGCATCCCCATGATCAGCGGATGATGCTTCTTTGGTCTCATTCATCCCCACGGATAATGTCGTTTGAAGATCTGATTTAGAATCACTCAAGAGAGACTCATTGAGCAGATATATACCATTTGAGAGACAGGCCCGTGCCAGTGGTAACGAAAGCTTTCGGCACTGAGTACTACCAGCATGTTCCACATGTCCATTTTCTTCAATCAAAAGTTTTCTCCACTTCCCTTTCCCAACTACATTGGCTCTGATTTCTGATCTATCCAAAGAAGTGTTTCTCTCTTCCAAAAGACCCTTTTGTAAAGCCATTATACAGCATTCAGCTAAACGGAGCCAAATGAGGGGTTGTCTGCAGAAAACTACACTTGCCTTCTGGAAACATTGAGCAGCAAGTAGAGGCTCCCCACGCGCCAAATAAAGCAAACCCATGTTGTAGGTGATTAACAAAGACTTATCCTGTGAGAGAGAAAACATCTTCACTGGTTTCTTGTTTCGAAGTGATGAACAGCTCCTTAGAGCTTTTGCAAATAACCGAGAGGAAGCTTCATACTTTCCAAGCTGATAGTATATGCAACCAAGGTTGTTGTCGAAGATTCCTGAAGTCCCTGCTTCTTTTTGAATACCAGAGACCACCAGAAGCTTCATAGCCTTTTGATGATTCCCATGAGCATACTCAAGCTGGGATTTCAAGAGGAGAGCCATAGAAGAGTCCCTTTTCTGAGCAATGTTCATTGCATGTTTAACTTCACGCTTCGCCAGTTTCAAGTTTCTGGTAAGAAGCAAAAATCGGACCTTGTAAAGTTGCAACTCGAGTTTCAGATCAGCAGTCGAGAATGACCTTTCGCTTAATGTCTTGAGAATATTGTTTGCCGGAATATGGCCAACAGGCTTCATTCGTTTCTCTGCCTCCATTTCTGCTAGCATATTGTCATAATCAAGAGTTTCCTCGCACAAACTACTTTCGGCGGCTGTTAAGTCGGACTTCAAAGTATCTGAAACCACTGAGCTGCTCAGGAGAGAAGATGTCTTTGATACCTGATTGGAAGAAAGTTGCAGTGTACCATTTTCTTCATGACTTCCAAAACCAACACAAAAAGCTTTGTCCATATAGTCAAACACAGCCTGTACATAGTACTTGTAAGATACAGAGATAAAGAAATATCTATAGAGAGACTCCATGCAAATGAGAATATTAACTGATGAATGCAAAATTCATTCAACAATGCCACAGCATAGCATACAAAGAGAAGACGCAATTCCTAACACCGAACTAATAGTCCAACCTTCCCTATCGGACTATAGCTACATAGAATCATCTGTCGATGATTGCCTGTTTTCTAGTAAAAAATTGGACACCAGCTAGTTTACAGTTTCTCATGGCAGTTAGAGATATATCACATTTGTTGATCATAACAGTATTGAACCTTGCAGACATGTATAAAATTCTGACAGAAAAGGCACATCTAACAAAAGAATACTATAGCACTCCGAACAAAAGAATACTGTAGAGACAGAAAACAATTACATTTCATTTCAGAAACTTTACACTACAGCTTTAGATATTGGTTGAATTTTCCACTAGCAAAAGAGATCAGTTGGAGTATATTTCTAGACCTTGAAACCAGTACAAAAAATTCTTACCAGAAATTTTACAGCATCACGGCAAGCCAGTGCAATATCCAGCAACAAAAAACAGATTTGAAGTGCGATTGTCTGCATATAAATAGCATGTTGTCTAATTAGAGCCAGTATGTCAGTTTTAACAAAGTACAAAAAAGAAGAGATGGATATGTACCTCATCTAGCGGCTCAATATTTTGAAACAAAGGTTCTAGAATGGATGAAGATTTTGCATACTGATGCATATGAAACCAGGTAACTGCCTGCAGGAGACCAGTGAAAGTCAATACTAAAACTTAAAAAAAGCAAATGGTATAGCTGAGACTCAAAAAGACATGGATATACATAAGAACATACAATGTTGAGTGTTGTTAATGTAGTATCATATTGATACTTTGACACAGATGCGTTAGTTCCAGGGTTTACAGCTTCCACTTGTTCTCTTGCTGCAGAAGCAAGTTCTTCACTCTGTTTCTGAAGATTTAGAGAAGAAGAAGAAATCATGACATAAAAATCAACATAAAGACTGCTAATAACATTTCTTTCTCCAGTATGTTTTTTCCTAATATGTACTGGTCCAATCCAGAGACAACAACAAGAAGAGACAAGAAAAATAAACAAGAACTCCAATTAGAAAACATATTCTTGTTCTCATGGAAAACAAAAAATGCGGAATAGAATCTGTGATAGATAACTTTTGCAGCTGAACTACGAAAAAACCTAAAAAACTCGGGTGAGTAGACGGATCCTAAGCAGAAGTGCAAACACAATACCTTGACACAGTTAAGCTCTTCCAGCAATTTCTTGGATTTCGAGCAACCACCCTTGAAGTACTCTGCAATTGCCATATTGTGTAGAACCTGCTCAATCAAATAAACAAAAAAATTCATAAGCCATGGCCTTCTCGGAACAACTGCATGAACTTAATTATCTCACAATTCTCTATAAAGCAGTTTCTAAATCTACAATGTTCATTCACAAATGACATTTATTACCAAAATGAAGGCTTTCCTCTGTAATATCAGATGGATACAAAGCTAAAAGCCTACCTCTACGTCACAATTGAGTAAATCAAATAACTTGGGACAAGTCAGATCTAAACTTAGTAAACTGTTCATCAAGTCAAACCAAACTCTTTTTTTTCCTAATACCGATCTAAGCATATATGAACCAAAACTAGCATAATTACAAGGCAAATCCAAACTTCATCAGAGCTATTGAATCCATGAAAATAAGGCTGAACCTTAGGATCGTTATGTTTCTTCTGATCGAGCTGAATCAAAATGTCGATACATTCTTCGAAATCCCCAGATTGGAAGCAAGATAAAGCGGACTTAGCAAGTGTAGAGGTAACAGAGAGAACGGCGTCTTCGGAGAGTGACGACGCATCTCTAGCGGCGTCGGATGATACAGCTGACAACGAATCTCGAGAATCCATTGAAAGATCAAAACGAGAGACTGTTTACACCAGATTTTTGGGTTTCTGAATCGATTAGAATTGAAGAGATATACGAAATCGAAAACCCTAGCGAAGTGAATTTTTTTGGAGTAGAGAGGAAGGAGGAGATACACTTTTCGCTGAGAATATCCACGCGCAGACATGAGAGAGATGGTGAAACGTAGTTGGGCCGCGTTGGGCCGAGTTAAACCGAGTTGGGCCGAGTTAAGCCGAGTTAAGCCGAGTTAAGTGCTGAAACCTATCCACGGTTTTACTTGGTTCGGTTTAGTTTAAAACATTACAGTTTCAGATTAATCTAGTTTTAGAAAAAGATTTTATTCTGGTTTTCAAAAAAAAAAAATTTCATTTAGAAATCAAACTTTTATGGGATATTTGATGTAAAAGGATTTTTCTAATCAATATGTCCAGCTATATCTTTTTTTTTTTTTTTTAAGTTTGTATGTATACGAGGTTCTAGAATATAAAATATTCAATTATACCTTAATTTGTTTTTTATGGAAATAAAATTCAAAACTTTAATTTATAAAGAAAATGAAAAATGGATTATTGATTTAAAAGGATTTTTTTTTCAACTTTGTCTGTTTATGCTTTTTTTTAAAAACTTGGTATAGTACGTTTTAGAATAGGAAAATACCCAATTGTACCCTCAACTTTATTGTTATGGAAATAAAATTATAGACTATACAAACAGCCTAAATCTCAAAAAGTAAAAAAAAAAAAATATACTTTTTTTCTTTTGAAAAACACATCTCACTATGCCAACATTTTCTGAGATTTTTTATTTTTTGTTTTTTTACTATTGACATTTTTTTTTTGTTAAAAAGTATGTGTAAACGTCATGAAACTACCGCACAGTCTAACTAAGCTGCTGGATGAGAACACTGTTCTGAATGGTGACATCGGATTTGGTAGTGTGGGACAAGCGGTTTGATAGTGCGGTACGGTTCAACTGCGGTACGTGTGGACAAATGTAATTGTGGGACAAGTGTGGGAAAAATAAAATAAATGGTGTAAAATAATGTTTGATTGGTAAAAAATTATTTACGATGCGGATTTCTTATTATTTTATTAATAATTAGGATAATTATATAAATTAATTAACTAATAAAATTTTTATACATTTATGAACGAGAAATACCAAAAATGACTAAAGAAAAAATTACTTACATACAAATGGTTCAATCAATTAAAAATAAGGGAATGGACTTCACAAGCTGACAGGCTGGAACAGAGGCTGGCGGCTTATGTGTGACCTGTGGCCCACGCCTCCTTTTTGTTCAGGGCGGGCGACTCATAGGCAGTGGCTTGGTTAAGGGAACCCACCGGAGCCGTAGCGACTTGGCAGGGCCGGAAACAGGTGCGCGCAGTTGGGAGGATGTCTTTATTCCTATCCGAGTCCCTTTTTCAGGGATAACCTACTAACGAGGGAATTGAGCTGGTGAATCACAGCTTATTTCTCGAGTGATCCCTTTGTAAGTGTAGCTAAAGCAAAAAGAGGTTGCAGAGGGCACCTAACCTTCCAAAGACACATCAGCTCTAGGACGACATATTAAAAACATTATCGATTACTTTAATTTTCCCATAACATATTCGCAATATTGTCTCTTATTTGCGTCATATGTTCTCGATCTGCTATCTCTGCTGCATCCATGTCACATATATCATGCTCAAAAATTATGTTGTTTATATTTTTCTCAGTCATTACTTCTGCGAAATCAGCATCTGAAAAATTTGAAATTTTGATGAAATTATGTAATCTCATTGTAGCCATTACCACTCTTTTTTGAATGTGGACATTATATCTTGGAAAATCAGAAAGAATTCTCCATTTTTAACTAAATCAATTATATATACTATACTAATATAAACATATATTATATATTCAAAATTACCTATTATTATTACACTAAAAATAAACTTTTGTATATAAAATTGTTTTTGAATATTTAATATTTGATTAAGAGGAAAACATTTGATTTGCTTAACACGTTAGAATACAAATCTTATATATGAAATATATAACACTTTAATCTAAAGAATCATACACTTATCTTACAAAACAACTATTAAACATTTGATTTGATTAGCATATAAAATCAATTGTATTATCTATAAAATTATGAAGAAGAAAAAACTTACCTTATAAAAACATCATTAATTAAAATGAATTCAACCAATAAAAAAATATGATGTAAAATATGATTGATCAAAAAAGTATATTTCTAAGACATCACTTTAACTGAAAGAGAGTGAATATAACATAATTCTAAGACTTATTAGAAATCATTTTCTAAACTATAAAGAACATAGAGTAAACTATAGACTTAATCTTCTAACTTTTGCAGATGTAAAATGTATATTCTAACTTCCGTAGATCATAGTGTTAAGCGTAGAAAACAAACTCTGACATTTGTAGAATATAAAGTAATGTGTAGAATACATATTCCAAATTTTGTAGAACACATACAAAATTCGAGTTCAAAATTTTAGAAGATATATATTCTAGAATTCGCAGAGCAAGTACAATGCGAAGAATACATAATTTACAATTTTCAACATGTACAATATGCAGAATTCATACTCTACAATTCTTAGAACATGCATAATACGTAGAATTCATAATCATCTTCAAAATATATACAAAAGTAAAAGATGTATTCTAAATGTTGCAGATCGATTTTTTCAACGTCAAAATCAACATGTTTTCATTGAAAAATCTTTAATCTAAAGAACCATACACTTATCTTACAAAACAAATATTAAACATTTGATTTGATTAGCATATAAAATCAATTGTATTATCTATAAAATTATGAAGAAGAAAAAACTTACCTTATATAAATGGATTGTTGTGTTTGCCAAAAAAAAAAAGTTTGCCAAAAAAAAAAGTTTGCCGAAAAAAGAAGAGCGGAGAAGAGTAAAATGATGTATAATGGGTGAGTCTAACAATATTTTTGATATCTCGTGTATAATGGGTGTTGATGTTAGCTTTTGTACTATTTTTTTAATTAAAAAATCAGAAAAAATAACTTAGCTTTTATCGAGTGCGGATTTCAATAAAACCACTAGATAAGGAGATGAGTTAGTTTTCAAAGCGGTTCATGACCATTTTCTGTTTTGAGAAACCCAAAGGTTTTTTTTTCTCAATAAACCGCAAATCCGCAAATGGTATGTTATATCATTTATTGCTTGGTGACATTTTTACTATTGACATTGACATATTTATTTTGTTTTAGAGACTACACAAAATTTAGTTGCTGAGAATAATTTAGCTTCACTCTTATGTTAGTGTAACGATTAAATGTTTAAAATTCAGTCGTAAGTGTACTCTTTGGCGTACTCTATTGCAGTGGCGGAACTAGCGTGTAAGCTGGGTGGTCATATGACACCCATGACTTCTTCTTTTTTTGGTTTATTTTTATTAAAAAAATTATTTAACATATATTTTATTGACTGTTTGACACCCTTTCAAATAATATTGACCCTTCTTAAATTCTATAATCGTTAGATTAGCTTTTACAAATATGTATACCATGTTATTTCCCAAAAAAAAGGAAATATATGCCATTAATTTTTTTATAAGTTAAGATATATATATTATTGCTGACCCCTTTTTTATAAGTTAAGATATCATGTATTGGTGGAGACGAAGAAACATATTTCTCATCCTTTGGTTTATCGACATTTGAAACTAGTTTTGATTTTTCCCGTTGCGACCGCTAGTGTTGAGAGATGTTTTTCTGCAATGAATATTGTGAAGACAGCACGCGTAATCGTATTGTGATACTTTTTAGTGATTGATTAGTTTGTTTTATCGAAAAACAAGTACTCGATATTGTGACCAACGAAACAGTAATAAATTGTTTTCAAAGTATGAATGAACGTAGGATTTATCTTTAAGTAAAAGGTTTATAATGACATTTTTCTGCTTAAATTTATATTTTTAGAAGATTTTTTTTCATGACACTCTTAATCAATTTTTTATAATGACTTTATTGTATTATAGATTTTTTTAGTAGATTTGCATCTTAGCTATGAATTGCATCCTAGCTACGTCCTTGTAAAATCTTATTAGAATATATTAGATTATTTTATTAATTCCTAGCTACATCATGTTTGTATGCATATATGCACATGACCTTCTCGTGAAATAATAATTTAATCAGAACTAAAAATAATTTTTCAAGCATGAATGGACTATATGAATATTTTTCCAAGGATGTAGAATAGTCTTGTTCAATCACATTTGTACGCTTTTTTTCATTCTTTTTTACAATTTAATAGACATATGAATATGTCAATCAGTAGGCAATTTAACAATTGAAGTAGGAAAAAAAATTCAATCGATTAGCCTCAGGATATGTCTATCGATTAGCCTCATAACTGAATAATAATTTTCAATCGATTAATAGCATGCAAATAGATATAGTTGACTGAGTCTATATCTTAGAATACTTTACTAAATTATGAAGAGCATAGAGTAAAGTGTAGAACTAATATTCTAACACAAGATAAATTGTAGAAATCATACTCGTAAATTTTGTAGAATATAGTGAAAAGTACTGTAGAAAACATATTCTAAAACTGGTAGAATATAGAGTAATGTGTAGAATATATATTCTCAATTTCATAGAATACCAACCAAATCTGAGTTCTAAAAATTTAGAAGATATATTTATTCTAAAATTTAGAGAACACATGCCAAAATGTAAATTCATATTCTAACTTTTATAGAATCTAGTGTAAAGTGTAGAAAACATATGCTAAAATTTGTAGAATATAGAATAATGTATAGAATACATATTCCAAATTTTGTAGAATACCTACCGAATCCGAGTTCTAAAATTTTTAGAAGATATATCTATTCTAAAATTTGGAGAAGATGTGTAATGCAAGAATATATAATCTACAATTTTTCAGAACATGTACTACAATACACAGAATTCATAATCTACAAATTTCAGAACATGTACAATACACATAATTTGTAATCTATAATTTTCAGAACATGTACAATACGCAGAATTCATAATCTAATATCTTCATAATACATCTTCAAAACACATAGGATGTATTCTAAATGTTGTAGAGCAATTTTTTTCAATGTCAAAATCAACATGTTTCATCAGAAACTCTTTCTTTTACATTAAATCTTATTCTTCTTTACTTGTTGATATGTCTTCATTTTTAACATTGCTTAAAGTTTAATATTTTTTTATTTAAAAGGGTAGTTCAGGTACAACTGTAATTTAGAACATAATGCGTAGATGGAAAAGTTGACAAAAAATATCAAAACTCCCATTAAAAATGTATATATTCCACAAGTCTCTGATAATCTTAGGAAAGTAACTTTTTTTCCTTTTTACAAAACTCTTCCTCTTCGTCGATGAACAAACAGTTCCGAGAAATATGTTTTGTTTTGCTCATGCAACATTTCTTTTTGATCTTATTAAAGTTTCCAAAAAATTCTAGTAAGAGTAAACCTAGTTATTTGATATACGTTATTCAATAAATTCTAATCAATACCTATTAACAATGTAACAAAAAATTAAGTTGAAAAGTAGAGAAGTGCAGAAAGAAGATGAAAAAATGAAAGACTTTAAATACTAAATCTACACAAATCAATTTTCAATGTTTTCTAAATTCTAAAATAAGTAAAACACGTTTTCTACACATTTTAGAACGTAATTTAAGAATATATATGATCTACATATATAAGGAATTACAAAATATCATGTTTATTTAATTTATGATTCAGTTTCCTTATACTCGCTCAATTCTATTTTAAATGATGTTTAAGTTTGTTACACACAAATTGTGAAAACATATAATTTACTTATTTTTTATAAAAACATCATTAATTAAAATGAATTCAACCAATAAAAAAATATGATGTAAAATATGATTGATCAAAAAAGTATATTTCTAAGACATCACTTTAACTGAAAGAGAGTGAATATAACATAATTCTAAGACTTATTAGAAATCATTTTCTAAACTATAAAGAACATAGAGTAAACTATAGACTTAATCTTCTAACTTTTGCAGATGTAAAATGTATATTCTAACTTCCGTAGATCATAGTGTTAAGCGTAGAAAACAAACTCTGACATTTGTAGAATATAAAGTAATGTGTAGAATACATATTCCAAATTTTGTAGAACACATACAAAATTCGAGTTCAAAATTTTAGAAGATATATATTCTAGAATTCGCAGAGCAAGTACAATGCGAAGAATACATAATTTACAATTTTCAACATGTACAATATGCAGAATTCATACTCTACAATTCTTAGAACATGCATAATACGTAGAATTCATAATCATCTTCAAAATATATACAAAAGTAAAAGATGTATTCTAAATGTCGCAGATCGATTTTTTCAACGTCAAAATCAACATGTTTTCATTGAAAAATCTTTAATCTAAAGAACCATACACTTATCTTACAAAACAAATATTAAACATTTGATTTGATTAGCATATAAAATCAATTGTATTATCTATAAAATTATGAAGAAGAAAAAACTTACCTTATATAAATGGATTGTTGTGTTTGCCAAAAAAAAAAAGTTTGCCAAAAAAAAAAGTTTGCCGAAAAAAGAAGAGCGGAGAAGAGTAAAATGATGTATAATGGGTGAGTCTAACAATATTTTTGATATCTCGTGTATAATGGGTGTTGATGTTAGCTTTTGTACTATTTTTTTAATTAAAAAATCAGAAAAAATAACTTAGCTTTTATCGAGTGCGGATTTCAATAAAACCACTAGATAAGGAGATGAGTTAGTTTTCAAAGCGGTTCATGACCATTTTCTGTTTTGAGAAACCCAAAGGTTTTTTTTTCTCAATAAACCGCAAATCCGCAAATGGTATGTTATATCATTTATTGCTTGGTGACATTTTTACTATTGACATTGACATATTTATTTTGTTTTAGAGACTACACAAAATTTAGTTGCTGAGAATAATTTAGCTTCACTCTTATGTTAGTGTAACGATTAAATGTTTAAAATTCAGTCGTAAGTGTACTCTTTGGCGTACTCTATTGCAGTGGCGGAACTAGCGTGTAAGCTGGGTGGTCATATGACACCCATGACTTCTTCTTTTTTTGGTTTATTTTTATTAAAAAAATTATTTAACATATATTTTATTGACTGTTTGACACCCTTTCAAATAATATTGACCCTTCTTAAATTCTATAATCGTTAGATTAGCTTTTACAAATATGTATACCATGTTATTTCCCAAAAAAAGGAAATATATGCCATTAATTTTTTTATAAGTTAAGATATATATATTATTGCTGACCCCTTTTTTATAAGTTAAGATATCATGTATTGGTGGAGACGAAGAAACATATTTCTCATCCTTTGGTTTATCGACATTTGAAACTAGTTTTGATTTTTCCCGTTGCGACCGCTAGTGTTGAGATGTTTTTCTGCAATGAATATTGTGAAGACAGCACGCGTAATCGTATTGTGATACTTTTTAGTGATTGATTAGTTTGTTTTATCGAAAAACAAGTACTCGATATTGTGACCAACGAAACAGTAATAAATTGTTTTCAAAGTATGAATGAACGTAGGATTTATCTTTAAGTAAAAGGTTTATAATGACATTTTTCTGCTTAAATTTATATTTTTAGAAGATTTTTTTTCATGACACTCTTAATCAATTTTTTATAATGACTTTATTGTATTATAGAATTTTTTAGTAGATTTGCATCTTAGCTATGAATTGCATCCTAGCTACGTCCTTGTAAAATCTTATTAGAATATATTAGATTATTTTATTAATTCCTAGCTACATCATGTTTGTATGCATATATGCACATGACCTTCTCGTGAAATAATAATTTAATCAGAACTAAAAATAATTTTTCAAGCATGAATGGACTATATGAATATTTTTCCAAGGATGTAGAATAGTCTTGTTCAATCACATTTGTACGCTTTTTTTTCATTCTTTTTTACAATTTAATAGACATATGAATATGTCAATCAGTAGGCAATTTAACAATTGAAGTAGGAAAAAAAATTCAATCGATTAGCCTCAGGATATGTCTATCGATTAGCCTCATAACTGAATAATAATTTTCAATCGATTAATAGCATGCAAATAGATATAGTTGACTGAGTCTATATCTTAGAATACTTTACTAAATTATGAAGAGCATAGAGTAAAGTGTAGAACTAATATTCTAACACAAGATAAATTGTAGAAATCATACTCGTAAATTTTGTAGAATATAGTGAAAAGTACTGTAGAAAACATATTCTAAAACTGGTAGAATATAGAGTAATGTGTAGAATATATATTCTCAATTTCATAGAATACCAACCAAATCTGAGTTCTAAAAATTTAGAAGATATATTTATTCTAAAATTTAGAGAACACATGCCAAAATGTAAATTCATATTCTAACTTTTATAGAATCTAGTGTAAAGTGTAGAAAACATATGCTAAAATTTGTAGAATATAGAATAATGTATAGAATACATATTCCAAATTTTGTAGAATACCTACCGAATCCGAGTTCTAAAATTTTTAGAAGATATATCTATTCTAAAATTTGGAGAAGATGTGTAATGCAAGAATATATAATCTACAATTTTTCAGAACATGTACTACAATACACAGAATTCATAATCTACAAATTTCAGAACATGTATAATACACATAATTTGTAATCTATAATTTTCAGAACATGTACAATACGCAGAATTCATAATCTAATATCTTCATAATACATCTTCAAAACACATAGGATGTATTCTAAATGTTGTAGAGCAATTTTTTTCAATGTCAAAATCAACATGTTTCATCAGAAACTCTTTTTTTTACATTAAATCTTATTCTTCTTTACTTGTTGATATGTCTTCATTTTTAACATTGCTTAAAGTTTAATATTTTTTTATTTAAAAGGGTAGTTCAGGTACAACTGTAATTTAGAACATAATGCGTAGATGGAAAAGTTGACAAAAAATATCAAAACTCCCATTAAAAATGTATATATTCCACAAGTCTCTGATAATCTTAGGAAAGTAACTTTTTTTCCTTTTTACAAAACTCTTCCTCTTCGTCGATGAACAAACAGTTCCGAGAAATATGTTTTGTTTTGCTCATGCAACATTTCTTTTTGATCTTATTAAAGTTTCCAAAAAATTCTAGTAAGAGTAAACCTAGTTATTTGATATACGTTATTCAATAAATTCTAATCAATACCTATTAACAATGTAACAAAAAATTAAGTTGAAAAGTAGAGAAGTGCAGAAAGAAGATGAAAAAATGAAAGACTTTAAATACTAAATCTACACAAATCAATTTTCAATGTTTTCTAAATTCTAAAATAAGTAAAACACGTTTTCTACACATTTTAGAACGTAATTTAAGAATATATATGATCTACATATATAAGGAATTACAAAATATCATGTTTATTTAATTTATGATTCAGTTTCCTTATACTCGCTCAATTCTATTTTAAATGATGTTTAAGTTTGTTACACACAAATTGTGAAAACATATAATTTACTTATTTTTTATAAAAACATCATTAATTAAAATGAATTCAACCAATAAAAAAATATGATGTAAAATATGATTGATCAAAAAAGTATATTTCTAAGACATCACTTTAACTGAAAGAGAGTGAATATAACATAATTCTAAGACTTATTAGAAATCATTTTCTAAACTATAAAGAACATAGAGTAAACTATAGACTTAATCTTCTAACTTTTGCAGATGTAAAATGTATATTCTAACTTCCGTAGATCATAGTGTTAAGCGTAGAAAACAAACTCTGACATTTGTAGAATATAAAGTAATGTGTAGAATACATATTCCAAATTTTGTAGAACACATACAAAATTCGAGTTCAAAATTTTAGAAGATATATATTCTAGAATTCGCAGAGCAAGTACAATGCGAAGAATACATAATTTACAATTTTCAACATGTACAATATGCAGAATTCATACTCTACAATTCTTAGAACATGCATAATACGTAGAATTCATAATCATCTTCAAAATATATACAAAAGTAAAAGATGTATTCTAAATGTCGCAGATCGATTTTTTCAACGTCAAAATCAACATGTTTTCATTGAAAAATCTTTAATCTAAAGAACCATACACTTATCTTACAAAACAAATATTAAACATTTGATTTGATTAGCATATAAAATCAATTGTATTATCTATAAAATTATGAAGAAGAAAAAACTTACCTTATATAAATGGATTGTTGTGTTTGCCAAAAAAAAAAAGTTTGCCAAAAAAAAAAGTTTGCCGAAAAAAGAAGAGCGGAGAAGAGTAAAATGATGTATAATGGGTGAGTCTAACAATATTTTTGATATCTCGTGTATAATGGGTGTTGATGTTAGCTTTTGTACTATTTTTTTAATTAAAAAATCAGAAAAAATAACTTAGCTTTTATCGAGTGCGGATTTCAATAAAACCACTAGATAAGGAGATGAGTTAGTTTTCAAAGCGGTTCATGACCATTTTCTGTTTTGAGAAACCCAAAGGTTTTTTTTTCTCAATAAACCGCAAATCCGCAAATGGTATGTTATATCATTTATTGCTTGGTGACATTTTTACTATTGACATTGACATATTTATTTTGTTTTAGAGACTACACAAAATTTAGTTGCTGAGAATAATTTAGCTTCACTCTTATGTTAGTGTAACGATTAAATGTTTAAAATTCAGTCGTAAGTGTACTCTTTGGCGTACTCTATTGCAGTGGCGGAACTAGCGTGTAAGCTGGGTGGTCATATGACACCCATGACTTCTTCTTTTTTTGGTTTATTTTTATTAAAAAAATTATTTAACATATATTTTATTGACTGTTTGACACCCTTTCAAATAATATTGACCCTTCTTAAATTCTATAATCGTTAGATTAGGTTTTACAAATATGTATACCATGTTATTTCCCAAAAAAAGGAAATATATGCCATTAATTTTTTTATAAGTTAAGATATATATATTATTGCTGACCCCTTTTTTATAAGTTAAGATATCATGTATTGGTGGAGACGAAGAAACATATTTCTCATCCTTTGGTTTATCGACATTTGAAACTAGTTTTGATTTTTCCCGTTGCGACCGCTAGTGTTGAGATGTTTTTCTGCAATGAATATTGTGAAGACAGCACGCGTAATCGTATTGTGATACTTTTTAGTGATTGATTAGTTTGTTTTATCGAAAAACAAGTACTCGATATTGTGACCAACGAAACAGTAATAAATTGTTTTCAAAGTATGAATGAACGTAGGATTTATCTTTAAGTAAAAGGTTTATAATGACATTTTTCTGCTTAAATTTATATTTTTAGAAGATTTTTTTTCATGACACTCTTAATCAATTTTTTATAATGACTTTATTGTATTATAGAATTTTTTAGTAGATTTGCATCTTAGCTATGAATTGCATCCTAGCTACGTCCTTGTAAAATCTTATTAGAATATATTAGATTATTTTATTAATTCCTAGCTACATCATGTTTGTATGCATATATGCACATGACCTTCTCGTGAAATAATAATTTAATCAGAACTAAAAATAATTTTTCAAGCATGAATGGACTATATGAATATTTTTCCAAGGATGTAGAATAGTCTTGTTCAATCACATTTGTACGCTTTTTTTTCATTCTTTTTTACAATTTAATAGACATATGAATATGTCAATCAGTAGGCAATTTAACAATTGAAGTAGGAAAAAAAATTCAATCGATTAGCCTCAGGATATGTCTATCGATTAGCCTCATAACTGAATAATAATTTTCAATCGATTAATAGCATGCAAATAGATATAGTTGACTGAGTCTATATCTTAGAATACTTTACTAAATTATGAAGAGCATAGAGTAAAGTGTAGAACTAATATTCTAACACAAGATAAATTGTAGAAATCATACTCGTAAATTTTGTAGAATATAGTGAAAAGTACTGTAGAAAACATATTCTAAAACTGGTAGAATATAGAGTAATGTGTAGAATATATATTCTCAATTTCATAGAATACCAACCAAATCTGAGTTCTAAAAATTTAGAAGATATATTTATTCTAAAATTTAGAGAACACATGCCAAAATGTAAATTCATATTCTAACTTTTATAGAATCTAGTGTAAAGTGTAGAAAACATATGCTAAAATTTGTAGAATATAGAATAATGTATAGAATACATATTCCAAATTTTGTAGAATACCTACCGAATCCGAGTTCTAAAATTTTTAGAAGATATATCTATTCTAAAATTTGGAGAAGATGTGTAATGCAAGAATATATAATCTACAATTTTTCAGAACATGTACTACAATACACAGAATTCATAATCTACAAATTTCAGAACATGTATAATACACATAATTTGTAATCTATAATTTTCAGAACATGTACAATACGCAGAATTCATAATCTAATATCTTCATAATACATCTTCAAAACACATAGGATGTATTCTAAATGTTGTAGAGCAATTTTTTTCAATGTCAAAATCAACATGTTTCATCAGAAACTCTTTTTTTTACATTAAATCTTATTCTTCTTTACTTGTTGATATGTCTTCATTTTTAACATTGCTTAAAGTTTAATATTTTTTTATTTAAAAGGGTAGTTCAGGTACAACTGTAATTTAGAACATAATGCGTAGATGGAAAAGTTGACAAAAAATATCAAAACTCCCATTAAAAATGTATATATTCCACAAGTCTCTGATAATCTTAGGAAAGTAACTTTTTTTCCTTTTTACAAAACTCTTCCTCTTCGTCGATGAACAAACAGTTCCGAGAAATATGTTTTGTTTTGCTCATGCAACATTTCTTTTTGATCTTATTAAAGTTTCCAAAAAATTCTAGTAAGAGTAAACCTAGTTATTTGATATACGTTATTCAATAAATTCTAATCAATACCTATTAACAATGTAACAAAAAATTAAGTTGAAAAGTAGAGAAGTGCAGAAAGAAGATGAAAAAATGAAAGACTTTAAATACTAAATCTACACAAATCAATTTTCAATGTTTTCTAAATTCTAAAATAAGTAAAACACGTTTTCTACACATTTTAGAACGTAATTTAAGAATATATATGATCTACATATATAAGGAATTACAAAATATCATGTTTATTTAATTTATGATTCAGTTTCCTTATACTCGCTCAATTCTATTTTAAATGATGTTTAAGTTTGTTACACACAAATTGTGAAAACATATAATTTACTTATTTTTTATAAAAACATCATTAATTAAAATGAATTCAACCAATAAAAAAATATGATGTAAAATATGATTGATCAAAAAAGTATATTTCTAAGACATCACTTTAACTGAAAGAGAGTGAATATAACATAATTCTAAGACTTATTAGAAATCATTTTCTAAACTATAAAGAACATAGAGTAAACTATAGACTTAATCTTCTAACTTTTGCAGATGTAAAATGTATATTCTAACTTCCGTAGATCATAGTGTTAAGCGTAGAAAACAAACTCTGACATTTGTAGAATATAAAGTAATGTGTAGAATACATATTCCAAATTTTGTAAAACACATACAAAATTCGAGTTCAAAATTTTAGAAGATATATATTCTAGAATTCGCAGAGCAAGTACAATGCGAAGAATACATAATTTACAATTTTCAACATGTACAATATGCAGAATTCATACTCTACAATTCTTAGAACATGCATAATACGTAGAATTCATAATCATCTTCAAAATATATACAAAAGTAAAAGATGTATTCTAAATGTCGCAGATCGATTTTTTCAACGTCAAAATCAACATGTTTTCATTGAAAAATCTTTAATCTAAAGAACCATACACTTATCTTACAAAACAAATATTAAACATTTGATTTGATTAGCATATAAAATCAATTGTATTATCTATAAAATTATGAAGAAGAAAAAACTTACCTTATATAAATGGATTGTTGTGTTTGCCAAAAAAAAAAAGTTTGCCAAAAAAAAAAGTTTGCCGAAAAAAGAAGAGCGGAGAAGAGTAAAATGATGTATAATGGGTGAGTCTAACAATATTTTTGATATCTCGTGTATAATGGGTGTTGATGTTAGCTTTTGTACTATTTTTTTAATTAAAAAATCAGAAAAAATAACTTAGCTTTTATCGAGTGCGGATTTCAATAAAACCACTAGATAAGGAGATGAGTTAGTTTTCAAAGCGGTTCATGACCATTTTCTGTTTTGAGAAACCCAAAGGTTTTTTTTTCTCAATAAACCGCAAATCCGCAAATGGTATGTTATATCATTTATTGCTTGGTGACATTTTTACTATTGACATTGACATATTTATTTTGTTTTAGAGACTACACAAAATTTAGTTGCTGAGAATAATTTAGCTTCACTCTTATGTTAGTGTAACGATTAAATGTTTAAAATTCAGTCGTAAGTGTACTCTTTGGCGTACTCTATTGCAGTGGCGGAACTAGCGTGTAAGCTGGGTGGTCATATGACACCCATGACTTCTTCTTTTTTTGGTTTATTTTTATTAAAAAAATTATTTAACATATATTTTATTGACTGTTTGACACCCTTTCAAATAATATTGACCCTTCTTAAATTCTATAATCGTTAGATTAGCTTTTACAAATATGTATACCATGTTATTTCCCAAAAAAAAGGAAATATATGCCATTAATTTTTTTATAAGTTAAGATATATATATTATTGCTGACCCCTTTTTTATAAGTTAAGATATCATGTATTGGTGGAGACGAAGAAACATATTTCTCATCCTTTGGTTTATCGACATTTGAAACTAGTTTTGATTTTTCCCGTTGCGACCGCTAGTGTTGAGAGATGTTTTTCTGCAATGAATATTGTGAAGACAGCACGCGTAATCGTATTGTGATACTTTTTAGTGATTGATTAGTTTGTTTTATCGAAAAACAAGTACTCGATATTGTGACCAACGAAACAGTAATAAATTGTTTTCAAAGTATGAATGAACGTAGGATTTATCTTTAAGTAAAAGGTTTATAATGACATTTTTCTGCTTAAATTTATATTTTTAGAAGATTTTTTTTCATGACACTCTTAATCAATTTTTTATAATGACTTTATTGTATTATAGAATTTTTTAGTAGATTTGCATCTTAGCTATGAATTGCATCCTAGCTACGTCCTTGTAAAATCTTATTAGAATATATTAGATTATTTTATTAATTCCTAGCTACATCATGTTTGTATGCATATATGCACATGACCTTCTCGTGAAATAATAATTTAATCAGAACTAAAAATAATTTTTCAAGCATGAATGGACTATATGAATATTTTTCCAAGGATGTAGAATAGTCTTGTTCAATCACATTTGTACGCTTTTTTTTCATTCTTTTTTACAATTTAATAGACATATGAATATGTCAATCAGTAGGCAATTTAACAATTGAAGTAGGAAAAAAAATTCAATCGATTAGCCTCAGGATATGTCTATCGATTAGCCTCATAACTGAATAATAATTTTCAATCGATTAATAGCATGCAAATAGATATAGTTGACTGAGTCTATATCTTAGAATACTTTACTAAATTATGAAGAGCATAGAGTAAAGTGTAGAACTAATATTCTAACACAAGATAAATTGTAGAAATCATACTCGTAAATTTTGTAGAATATAGTGAAAAGTACTGTAGAAAACATATTCTAAAACTGGTAGAATATAGAGTAATGTGTAGAATATATATTCTCAATTTCATAGAATACCAACCAAATCTGAGTTCTAAAAATTTAGAAGATATATTTATTCTAAAATTTAGAGAACACATGCCAAAATGTAAATTCATATTCTAACTTTTATAGAATCTAGTGTAAAGTGTAGAAAACATATGCTAAAATTTGTAGAATATAGAATAATGTATAGAATACATATTCCAAATTTTGTAGAATACCTACCGAATCCGAGTTCTAAATTTTTTAGAAGATATATCTATTCTAAAATTTGGAGAAGATGTGTAATGCAAGAATATATAATCTACAATTTTTCAGAACATGTACTACAATACACAGAATTCATAATCTACAAATTTCAGAACATGTACAATACACATAATTTGTAATCTATAATTTTCAGAACATGTACAATACGCAGAATTCATAATCTAATATCTTCATAATACATCTTCAAAACACATAGGATGTATTCTAAATGTTGTAGAGCAATTTTTTTCAATGTCAAAATCAACATGTTTCATCAGAAACTCTTTTTTTACATTAAATCTTATTCTTCTTTACTTGTTGATATGTCTTCATTTTTAACATTGCTTAAAGTTTAATATTTTTTTATTTAAAAGGGTAGTTCAGGTACAACTGTAATTTAGAATATAATGCGTAGATGGAAAAGTTGACAAAAAATATCAAAACTCCCATTAAAAATGTATATATTCCACAAGTCTCTGATAATCTTAGGAAAGTAACTTTTTTTCCTTTTTACAAAACTCTTCCTCTTCGTCGATGAACAAACAGTTCCGAGAAATATGTTTTGTTTTGCTCATGCAACATTTCTTTTTGATCTTATTAAAGTTTCCAAAAAATTCTAGTAAGAGTAAACCTAGTTATTTGATATACGTTATTCAATAAATTCTAATCAATACCTATTAACAATGTAACAAAAAATTAAGTTGAAAAGTAGAGAAGTGCAGAAAGAAGATGAAAAAATGAAAGACTTTAAATACTAAATCTACACAAATCAATTTTCAATGTTTTCTAAATTCTAAAATAAGTAAAACACGTTTTCTACACATTTTAGAACGTAATTTAAGAATATATATGATCTACATATATAAGGAATTACAAAATATCATGTTTATTTAATTTATGATTCAGTTTCCTTATACTCGCTCAATTCTATTTTAAATGATGTTTAAGTTTGTTACACACAAATTGTGAAAACATATAATTTACTTATTTTTTATAAAAACATCATTAATTAAAATGAATTCAACCAATAAAAAAATATGATGTAAAATATGATTGATCAAAAAAGTATATTTCTAAGACATCACTTTAACTGAAAGAGAGTGAATATAACATAATTCTAAGACTTATTAGAAATCATTTTCTAAACTATAAAGAACATAGAGTAAACTATAGACTTAATCTTCTAACTTTTGCAGATGTAAAATGTATATTCTAACTTCCGTAGATCATAGTGTTAAGCGTAGAAAACAAACTCTGACATTTGTAGAATATAAAGTAATGTGTAGAATACATATTCCAAATTTTGTAAAACACATACAAAATTCGAGTTCAAAATTTTAGAAGATATATATTCTAGAATTCGCAGAGCAAGTACAATGCGAAGAATACATAATTTACAATTTTCAACATGTACAATATGCAGAATTCATACTCTACAATTCTTAGAACATGCATAATACGTAGAATTCATAATCATCTTCAAAATATATACAAAAGTAAAAGATGTATTCTAAATGTCGCAGATCGATTTTTTCAACGTCAAAATCAACATGTTTTCATTGAAAAATCTTTAATCTAAAGAACCATACACTTATCTTACAAAACAAATATTAAACATTTGATTTGATTAGCATATAAAATCAATTGTATTATCTATAAAATTATGAAGAAGAAAAAACTTACCTTATATAAATGGATTGTTGTGTTTGCCAAAAAAAAAAAGTTTGCCAAAAAAAAAAGTTTGCCGAAAAAAGAAGAGCGGAGAAGAGTAAAATGATGTATAATGGGTGAGTCTAACAATATTTTTGATATCTCGTGTATAATGGGTGTTGATGTTAGCTTTTGTACTATTTTTTTAATTAAAAAATCAGAAAAAATAACTTAGCTTTTATCGAGTGCGGATTTCAATAAAACCACTAGATAAGGAGATGAGTTAGTTTTCAAAGCGGTTCATGACCATTTTCTGTTTTGAGAAACCCAAAGGTTTTTTTTTCTCAATAAACCGCAAATCCGCAAATGGTATGTTATATCATTTATTGCTTGGTGACATTTTTACTATTGACATTGACATATTTATTTTGTTTTAGAGACTACACAAAATTTAGTTGCTGAGAATAGTTTAGCTTCACTCTTATGTTAGTGTAACGATTAAATGTTTAAAATTCAGTCGTAAGTGTACTCTTTGGCGTACTCTATTGCAGTGGCGGAACTAGCGTGTAAGCTGGGTGGTCATATGACACCCATGACTTCTTCTTTTTTTGGTTTATTTTTATTAAAAAAATTATTTAACATATATTTTATTGACTGTTTGACACCCTTTCAAATAATATTGACCCTTCTTAAATTCTATAATCGTTAGATTAGCTTTTACAAATATGTATACCATGTTATTTCCCAAAAAAAAGGAAATATATGCCATTAATTTTTTTATAAGTTAAGATATATATATTATTGCTGACCCCTTTTTTATAAGTTAAGATATCATGTATTGGTGGAGACGAAGAAACATATTTCTCATCCTTTGGTTTATCGACATTTGAAACTAGTTTTGATTTTTCCCGTTGCGACCGCTAGTGTTGAGAGATGTTTTTCTGCAATGAATATTGTGAAGACAGCACGCGTAATCGTATTGTGATACTTTTTAGTGATTGATTAGTTTGTTTTATCGAAAAACAAGTACTCGATATTGTGACCAACGAAACAGTAATAAATTGTTTTCAAAGTATGAATGAACGTAGGATTTATCTTTAAGTAAAAGGTTTATAATGACATTTTTCTGCTTAAATTTATATTTTTAGAAGATTTTTTTTCATGACACTCTTAATCAATTTTTTTATAATGACTTTATTGTATTATAGAATTTTTTAGTAGATTTGCATCTTAGCTATGAATTGCATCCTAGCTACGTCCTTGTAAAATCTTATTAGAATATATTAGATTATTTTATTAATTCCTAGCTACATCATGTTTGTATGCATATATGCACATGACCTTCTCGTGAAATAATAATTTAATCAGAACTAAAAATAATTTTTCAAGCATGAATGGACTATATGAATATTTTTCCAAGGATGTAGAATAGTCTTGTTCAATCACATTTGTACGCTTTTTTTTCATTCTTTTTTACAATTTAATAGACATATGAATATGTCAATCAGTAGGCAATTTAACAATTGAAGTAGGAAAAAAAATTCAATCGATTAGCCTCAGGATATGTCTATCGATTAGCCTCATAACTGAATAATAATTTTCAATCGATTAATAGCATGCAAATAGATATAGTTGACTGAGTCTATATCTTAGAATACTTTACTAAATTATGAAGAGCATAGAGTAAAGTGTAGAACTAATATTCTAACACAAGATAAATTGTAGAAATCATACTCGTAAATTTTGTAGAATATAGTGAAAAGTACTGTAGAAAACATATTCTAAAACTGGTAGAATATAGAGTAATGTGTAGAATATATATTCTCAATTTCATAGAATACCAACCAAATCTGAGTTCTAAAAATTTAGAAGATATATTTATTCTAAAATTTAGAGAACACATGCCAAAATGTAAATTCATATTCTAACTTTTATAGAATCTAGTGTAAAGTGTAGAAAACATATGCTAAAATTTGTAGAATATAGAATAATGTATAGAATACATATTCCAAATTTTGTAGAATACCTACCGAATCCGAGTTCTAAATTTTTTAGAAGATATATCTATTCTAAAATTTGGAGAAGATGTGTAATGCAAGAATATATAATCTACAATTTTTCAGAACATGTACTACAATACACAGAATTCATAATCTACAAATTTCAGAACATGTACAATACACATAATTTGTAATCTATAATTTTCAGAACATGTACAATACGCAGAATTCATAATCTAATATCTTCATAATACATCTTCAAAACACATAGGATGTATTCTAAATGTTGTAGAGCAATTTTTTTCAATGTCAAAATCAACATGTTTCATCAGAAACTCTTTTTTTTACATTAAATCTTATTCTTCTTTACTTGTTGATATGTCTTCATTTTTAACATTGCTTAAAGTTTAATATTTTTTTATTTAAAAGGGTAGTTCAGGTACAACTGTAATTTAGAACATAATGCGTAGATGGAAAAGTTGACAAAAAATATCAAAACTCCCATTAAAAATGTATATATTCCACAAGTCTCTGATAATCTTAGGAAAGTAACTTTTTTTCCTTTTTACAAAACTCTTCCTCTTCGTCGATGAACAAACAGTTCCGAGAAATATGTTTTGTTTTGCTCATGCAACATTTCTTTTTGATCTTATTAAAGTTTCCAAAAAATTCTAGTAAGAGTAAACCTAGTTATTTGATATACGTTATTCAATAAATTCTAATCAATACCTATTAACAATGTAACAAAAAATTAAGTTGAAAAGTAGAGAAGTGCAGAAAGAAGATGAAAAAATGAAAGACTTTAAATACTAAATCTACACAAATCAATTTTCAATGTTTTCTAAATTCTAAAATAAGTAAAACACGTTTTCTACACATTTTAGAACGTAATTTAAGAATATATATGATCTACATATATAAGGAATTACAAAATATCATGTTTATTTAATTTATGATTCAGTTTCCTTATACTCGCTCAATTCTATTTTAAATGATGTTTAAGTTTGTTACACACAAATTGTGAAAACATATAATTTACTTATTTTTTATAAAAACATCATTAATTAAAATGAATTCAACCAATAAAAAAATATGATGTAAAATATGATTGATCAAAAAAGTATATTTCTAAGACATCACTTTAACTGAAAGAGAGTGAATATAACATAATTCTAAGACTTATTAGAAATCATTTTCTAAACTATAAAGAACATAGAGTAAACTATAGACTTAATCTTCTAACTTTTGCAGATGTAAAATGTATATTCTAACTTCCGTAGATCATAGTGTTAAGCGTAGAAAACAAACTCTGACATTTGTAGAATATAAAGTAATGTGTAGAATACATATTCCAAATTTTGTAGAACACATACAAAATTCGAGTTCAAAATTTTAGAAGATATATATTCTAGAATTCGCAGAGCAAGTACAATGCGAAGAATACATAATTTACAATTTTCAACATGTACAATATGCAGAATTCATACTCTACAATTCTTAGAACATGCATAATACGTAGAATTCATAATCATCTTCAAAATATATACAAAAGTAAAAGATGTATTCTAAATGTCGCAGATCGATTTTTTCAACGTCAAAATCAACATGTTTTCATTGAAAAATCTTTAATCTAAAGAACCATACACTTATCTTACAAAACAAATATTAAACATTTGATTTGATTAGCATATAAAATCAATTGTATTATCTATAAAATTATGAAGAAGAAAAAACTTACCTTATATAAATGGATTGTTGTGTTTGCCAAAAAAAAAAAGTTTGCCAAAAAAAAAAGTTTGCCGAAAAAAGAAGAGCGGAGAAGAGTAAAATGATGTATAATGGGTGAGTCTAACAATATTTTTGATATCTCGTGTATAATGGGTGTTGATGTTAGCTTTTGTACTATTTTTTTAATTAAAAAATCAGAAAAAATAACTTAGCTTTTATCGAGTGCGGATTTCAATAAAACCACTAGATAAGGAGATGAGTTAGTTTTCAAAGCGGTTCATGACCATTTTCTGTTTTGAGAAACCCAAAGGTTTTTTTTTCTCAATAAACCGCAAATCCGCAAATGGTATGTTATATCATTTATTGCTTGGTGACATTTTTACTATTGACATTGACATATTTATTTTGTTTTAGAGACTACACAAAATTTAGTTGCTGAGAATAATTTAGCTTCACTCTTATGTTAGTGTAACGATTAAATGTTTAAAATTCAGTCGTAAGTGTACTCTTTGGCGTACTCTATTGCAGTGGCGGAACTAGCGTGTAAGCTGGGTGGTCATATGACACCCATGACTTCTTCTTTTTTTGGTTTATTTTTATTAAAAAAATTATTTAACATATATTTTATTGACTGTTTGACACCCTTTCAAATAATATTGACCCTTCTTAAATTCTATAATCGTTAGATTAGCTTTTACAAATATGTATACCATGTTATTTCCCAAAAAAAGGAAATATATGCCATTAATTTTTTTATAAGTTAAGATATATATATTATTGCTGACCCCTTTTTTATAAGTTAAGATATCATGTATTGGTGGAGACGAAGAAACATATTTCTCATCCTTTGGTTTATCGACATTTGAAACTAGTTTTGATTTTTCCCGTTGCGACCGCTAGTGTTGAGATGTTTTTCTGCAATGAATATTGTGAAGACAGCACGCGTAATCGTATTGTGATACTTTTTAGTGATTGATTAGTTTGTTTTATCGAAAAACAAGTACTCGATATTGTGACCAACAAAACAGTAATAAATTGTTTTCAAAGTATGAATGAACGTAGGATTTATCTTTAAGTAAAAGGTTTATAATGACATTTTTCTGCTTAAATTTATATTTTTAGAAGATTTTTTTTCATGACACTCTTAATCAATTTTTTATAATGACTTTATTGTATTATAGAATTTTTTAGTAGATTTGCATCTTAGCTATGAATTGCATCCTAGCTACGTCCTTGTAAAATCTTATTAGAATATATTAGATTATTTTATTAATTCCTAGCTACATCATGTTTGTATGCATATATGCACATGACCTTCTCGTGAAATAATAATTTAATCAGAACTAAAAATAATTTTTCAAGCATGAATGGACTATATGAATATTTTTCCAAGGATGTAGAATAGTCTTGTTCAATCACATTTGTACGCTTTTTTTCATTCTTTTTTACAATTTAATAGACATATGAATATGTCAATCAGTAGGCAATTTAACAATTGAAGTAGGAAAAAAAATTCAATCGATTAGCCTCAGGATATGTCTATCGATTAGCCTCATAACTGAATAATAATTTTCAATCGATTAATAGCATGCAAATAGATATAGTTGACTGAGTCTATATCTTAGAATACTTTACTAAATTATGAAGAGCATAGAGTAAAGTGTAGAACTAATATTCTAACACAAGATAAATTGTAGAAATCATACTCGTAAATTTTGTAGAATATAGTGAAAAGTACTGTAGAAAACATATTCTAAAACTGGTAGAATATAGAGTAATGTGTAGAATATATATTCTCAATTTCATAGAATACCAACCAAATCTGAGTTCTAAAAATTTAGAAGATATATTTATTCTAAAATTTAGAGAACACATGCCAAAATGTAAATTCATATTCTAACTTTTATAGAATCTAGTGTAAAGTGTAGAAAACATATGCTAAAATTTGTAGAATATAGAATAATGTATAGAATACATATTCCAAATTTTGTAGAATACCTACCGAATCCGAGTTCTAAAATTTTTAGAAGATATATCTATTCTAAAATTTGGAGAAGATGTGTAATGCAAGAATATATAATCTACAATTTTTCAGAACATGTACTACAATACACAGAATTCATAATCTACAAATTTCAGAACATGTATAATACACATAATTTGTAATCTATAATTTTCAGAACATGTACAATACGCAGAATTCATAATCTAATATCTTCATAATACATCTTCAAAACACATAGGATGTATTCTAAATGTTGTAGAGCAATTTTTTTCAATGTCAAAATCAACATGTTTCATCAGAAACTCTTTTTTTTACATTAAATCTTATTCTTCTTTACTTGTTGATATGTCTTCATTTTTAACATTGCTTAAAGTTTAATATTTTTTTATTTAAAAGGGTAGTTCAGGTACAACTGTAATTTAGAACATAATGCGTAGATGGAAAAGTTGACAAAAAATATCAAAACTCCCATTAAAAATGTATATATTCCACAAGTCTCTGATAATCTTAGGAAAGTAACTTTTTTTCCTTTTTACAAAACTCTTCCTCTTCGTCGATGAACAAACAGTTCCGAGAAATATGTTTTGTTTTGCTCATGCAACATTTCTTTTTGATCTTATTAAAGTTTCCAAAAAATTCTAGTAAGAGTAAACCTAGTTATTTTATATACGTTATTCAATAAATTCTAATCAATACCTATTAACAATGTAACAAAAAATTAAGTTGAAAAGTAGAGAAGTGCAGAAAGAAGATGAAAAAATGAAAGACTTTAAATACTAAATCTACACAAATCAATTTTCAATGTTTTCTAAATTCTAAAATAAGTAGAACACGTTTTCTACACATTTTAGAACGTAATTTAAGAGTATATATGATCTACATATATAAGGAATTACAAAATATCATGTTTATTTAATTTATGATTCAGTTTCCTTATACTCGCTCAATTCTATTTTAAATGATGTTTAAGTTTGTTACACACAAATTGTGAAAACATATAATTTACTTATTTTTTATAAAAACATCATTAATTAAAATGAATTCAACCAATAAAAAAATATGACGTAAAATATGATTGATCAAAAAAGTATATTTCTAAGACATCACTTTAACTGAAAGAGAGTGAATATAACATAATTCTAAGACTTATTAGAAATCATTTTCTAAACTATAAAGAACATAGAGTAAACTATAGACTTAATCTTCTAACTTTTGCAGATGTAAAATGTATATTCTAACTTCCGTAGATCATAGTGTTAAGCGTAGAAAACAAACTCTGACATTTGTAGAATATAAAGTAATGTGTAGAATACATATTCCAAATTTTGTAGAACACATACAAAATTCGAGTTCAAAATTTTAGAAGATATATATTCTAGAATTCGCAGAGCAAGTACAATGCGAAGAATACATAATCTACAATTTTCAACATGTACAATATGCAGAATTCATACTCTACAATTCTTAGAACATGCATAATACGTAGAATTCATAATCATCTTCAAAATATATACAAAAGTAAAAGATGTATTCTAAATGTCGCAGATCGATTTTTTCAACGTCAAAATCAACATGTTTTCATTGAAAAATCTTTTTTTTACCTTAATCTATATATATATAATTATGATGTTCTCTCTCCATTAAAGACATGTTACAATGGTATGTTGCAAATTAGTTTACAACAGTTGATGTTGTTTTTTTTAGTACAATGGATGTTTTAAACAAAATGTAATGTGATGTGGTAATTATGCTATGAAGGAGAGAGGAGAATTTTGACAAGTGTACATTTTTCATTGGTTGCTTTGATATTTGTGTTTTTTTCCATCTCAATTATATAACTTCAATAATTTCGTAAAATATATGTATATCAAAATTTATATTTTTGCATTCTCTATAAATTCTTCTTTAGGAGAGTGTCATAAATGAAGCTAGAATTCATATGTCAATAACTAATTTGAGCAATAAGTTAAATGTAGCTTATTATAAATTATTTTCTTACGTACCCATGAGGGGCGGATTCACGTTGTAGGTAGTGGTGGCACTTGCCCCCAGTAAGATATAAAAAATGAAAAAAGTACTAATCAATGTTGTTTAAGTGGGAGAATGGTTAATGTGAAATGAATTACAGCTTGAGGTGGCATGCTTAATTCCTTCTTGCTATATTTTTTGCCCCCATTAAAATATTTTGTTGGATCCGCCCATGGACTACTTATGAACATAATATGTAATATTCAAGAAAATGGTGTTCATGCAGCATAACTGCAGTTGCATGTGAGGAAGTCTTATCTATAATATTAAAGATGAAGTACCCAATAGATTTACACCAAAGTTTTTAACTGAAATAAAATACATTCTTAATTGAGTTTACACGCGGATCTAATTATTCAATGGATATTTTTATCAGGTTTAGAGATTTAATCTCCATCGTTCTTTTTTTTGTTGATAAAAAAATTTTAAATTTGGTTTTCAATATTAAAGGAAAGATAATTATTACGTTTAATATTTAGCTTTATTTGTGAGATACAATGCCTAAAATTTAGCTTGATTGACAAGATTTTATTAATTTCAAATCTTTTATTCGGATCTTGATCAAATTTTTAAACATGAAATATTTTAATATTTGTTTTAATAGAAACATGGAATATTAGTTTATTTTTATTTAATAGAAACTGCCAAATTTTTTTCAATTGCCATTCAATATAGTTAACTTTTTAAACTATTTTAAAATTTAACCCTACCTACCTAATCAATCTATATTAACACTTTTTTAAATAATTTGTTGTTATAACTTCTTGTTCGTAAGATTTTTATAAATAAAACATTTGCCATTTCATTATGTACTAAAAATTTGAAGGATTATTTATTCGGAAATCATTATCCTATTCAATTTTCTTTAGCACAAAATCTTATTTTGAAATATCTATTATGGTAAGATCAATTTGGCAAAGTAAAATCATTGCAAAATCACCCAAAAAAGGCTAAAATATCTCGACTAACACATACTTTCCTTTTTAATAAACTCTTTTAAATGTGTAACACAAACAAAAAAAGAGGAAATATTTTCCTTTGACAACGATGATGGATTTTAAATGTAAGATATTCTATATTTTTTCTTCTAACCTAACAAACCTAAGTAGCCGACTTCAAGCACTATAAATAATCCATCGTATACACAATATGATACCATCGTCGTTGTTTACTCTTTTTTCTTTAGTCCTATATCATTTTTTCCAGCTTAATATTGTTTTTTTCAATGTGTTTAAATTGGGGAGAATTAGATATCGAACTTTGATTTCGGGAGGAATTAGGTTTAGAACTTTTATTTCGGGGAGAAATAGGATTTGAACTTTTCTTTTGGAAATATCTAGCTAAAACATTGTTTGCTAGAAGAGAGTCTGGAAACGTGACTGATGGGAAAAATCAGATGATAGATATTGCTAGGGATGGAACAGTCTTCGTAGGAGATAGAGCTTATTCTGATCTCAACTATTTCTTGCCAGATCAATTAATCTATTAAAAAAATAGCCTATTAGGATGCATACAAGGTGTACTTGATATCTACTGTTTTAAATGGTTTTTAAGCATTGTTAATAGGTTAGTTTCATGCATTTTTCATCATGTTTAGTTGCATTTTGCATTGGTTGAGTCTTTGTAGGTACTTGGAGGTTCAACAAGGAGTTTGGAGCTGTTAAGGTCAAAAGGGAGCTTAGTTGGAACATTTCTAGCAATGTGGATGATGGAGGAACCATGGAATGAAGCAAGTGAATCAAAGAAGCAATAAGGGACCAAAGAAAAGGAGAAACAAAGAGGTGAAGTATCGCGCCCGACCTGGTCAGTCGAGCATTCGGGCGTGTCCTTCAAAGATTGACCCAAATGAAGATCTTCTCTTAGGATTTAGCTTCCGAGTCCTTCTTCAAAGTTGTAGGAAATTGAATAATATTTCCAATGGTGGTGGTTTCAAGAGTTATCGCTGTTTTTATGAACGTATATACACCACACAACTGACAACAAAAGCCGGGACCAAACCAGAGCTTAGGCCCGACTACCAGCTCGATCGGTCACCTTAGCTACAGTGTTTTCCTGGGTCAGATTTGGGTTGACCCGGTTTAATATGGGTTGACCAGGTTTTTTTTGTATTTTTCTATAAAAACTTTGTAAACCTAATTATTCATGAGCTAAGCCATGTTTTAAGGTTCTCTCTTGGATTTTGTAGTGGTTCTTCAAGTTTTAATCTAAGTACTTCTTATTTTCTCTTAATCTACTCCCTTTCTTAATGATTTCACAAAGAATAACTTATTTCTATAGTGTAATCATCATGATTAGTGAGTAGTCTTTTATAGTTCTTGGGTTTTCGTAGATTAGGATGATTTAGGAGTTGAGTTATGGTCTTTAGTGATAGATTGCTTAGGATCCTTACTTATTGGTTGTCAATAAGGCTAAATCAACCTTGATCATGTTGATTTAGAAATTAGAAATTTCATGTCCGGAATGTGTTCGATGAAATTTCTGAATCAAAACTTTTAAGTGCTTTTCATTCCTTACCTTTGCAAATTGTTGACTAGGGTGATTAGTGGTTAGATAAACTTGTTTATAATGATTATTGATCTTTTGATTGCCTTTGGAAGAAGTTGATAATTGATTGATTAGTAAAGGGATTAATGTCATGGAAATGAGTTAGTCTTGCTTAGTGTTCTTGCTTTGTTAGAAGTTGTTTAAACCTCCATAACCCATCTCTTTGTCATTCTAGCCAATTGCCTAAACCCGAGAATTCGTCTTTTAATTATTGCTTAGTAATTTACTATTTCTCGCTTTGTTTGATTTCAAAACTTATTAGTCTTTTGGTATTTACTTTCTTTTTGTCTTGATTTACATTATTTAGTTTCAATTGTTTTGTTAGTCAAGTTTAGATACCAAATCAAATATCTTATTAAGCTTAGATTAAGTAAATTTGTTTATTCTTGGTGTGCTAATTAATTGCTCTTTGAAGTTCGATAACTAAATTGGGTAAAATGACTACGGCCATGTTCTTTTGATAATCGTGCGATTTTACCCACGACTAAATTCAAAAAAGCGAACTTGTGTTTTTTTTTTTTTGTAATTATGAGTAATAATAAGGGTAAAATCGTCAATTTAATTATAAAAAGAATTTTAAGTTGGAGAAGAAGATGGAGTTGCAGAGATCTGAACTTTTGGCAATTGAAACCTTGCGACCATCGTCTTTGAAATTAAGAGCTGAGTTTTGTCGCCAGTTTTGTGCAGCGATTATAAAATCTAAATTTTTAATCGCAGCGACCAGAAATAGAGAAGATGAAAAAGAAATGGAAGAGATTCGAAAGGTGATTCATTTATAAAAAGTCAATCGCAGGTGATAATCGTACGATTATGAAAAGAACAGGGCGTACATTAGTACTCAATGATATTTTTGCATTGGTGGGATCGTTACTCCAATTTTAGTAGCATGTGCTGTTGATTTGTTGGGAAAGGCATATAAGCCTAGTTTGATTGATAACGACTACTTGAAGAGGAATCGCTACCTAGCTCATGAAATGGATGGTGATTTTTTTTTGTACAAGTGTACACATCCAGCAGCTGATACTTCAAGGATAGCTCTCCCAAACACAACAGCCACATCAACTAGAGCGGGTTCGAACATCGACTTCTGACCAAAGATGAAGAAATGAATCAATCTTATTTCTCATAATAGAATGAATTACATACATATATGAACAGAGAACGTATCTATCGCAGTAAATGATAATATTCTCAGAAATATACAATGGAGAATAAGGAAACATATTAATCGAATCCCTAAACATACGTGATTGAAAAATATGCCAATACCCTCCCTCAAACTAGAGCATGGAGATTCAAAATGCCCAGTTTGGACCGAAATGCGTCAAACGGTTGTCGTCCAAGTGGTTTTGTAAAAATGTCTGCAAGCTGAGCTTCACTAACGACATGAACAAGAGTGATAATACCTCGTTGAATCTTTTCCCGGATAAAATGACAATCATTTTCGATATGCTTGGTGCGTTCATGGAATACTGGATTTGTGGCAATGTAAATGGTGGATTTACTGTCACAACAAAGTCGCATTGGCTGATCATGAGAAACACCAAGGTCCTGTAGAACACGCTTTAACCACAGAAGCTCCTTAGTAATATATGCCATAGAACGATATTCGGCCTCGGTAGAGGACATACTGACCGTGTCTTGCTTTTTAGCTTTCCATGAAACAGGAGAATCCCCAAGTTGAACGAAATACCCAGAGAGCGAACGTCGTGAATTGCGACACCCGGACCAATCAGAATCACACCAGCCTATAATTTGAAAATTGGTTTGTGCTTTGAGAAGGATACCTTGACCAGCGGTTCCTTTCAAGTAGCACTGCCCTTGGGTTCTTCATAAATTGTGCCAGAACATGAACACAATAAGTCAAATCGGGTCTTGTGGAGAGTAGGTATATCAGTTTTCCAATAAGGCGACGATACGGTTCTGGATCAAGAAGCGGAGGAGATGTAGAACGAGACAAATTGTTGGTTTGTTCTAACGGGAAATCAACAGGTTTGCACCCCAACAGACCCGCTTCATGAACGATATCTAAAGTATACTTCCGTTGATTCAAGTAAAATCCTTGTGAGCTCCGTGCAACCTCAACACCCAAAAAATACTTCAGCATACCAAGGCTTTCATTTTGAAACAAGAAGACAAGTACTCTTTGAAAACATGCATAGCTTTGTCGGAATTGCTGGTCACAATCATATCATCTACATAGATGAGAATATGAATACGAATCCCATTCTTATCAAACGCAAATAAGGAGTAATCAGAGAGAGATTGCTCAAACCCGTAATCACGCAATGCCGTTGTCAACTTCTCAAACCAGCAACGAGGTGCCTGTTTCAAGCCATACAGAGATTTACGCAGACGACACACTTTCTTCTCATCACTAGCAAAGTAACCAGGAGGTGGCCGCATGTAAACTTCTTCGGATAAATCCCCATGAAGAAAGGCATTATGCACATCCATTTGATGCACAAGCCAATTATTTCCCACAACAACTTCTAAGAACATACGAACTGTTTGCATTCGCGCAACAGGAGCAAAGGTCTTGCCGTAATCTTTGCCCTCAACTTGACTGTTCCCTAAAGCAACCAGCCTCGCCTTGTGTCGTTCAATTGACCCATCAGAATTGTGTTTAATCTTGTAAACCCACTTTGATCCAATCGCTTTCTTACCCGGTGGTAAATCTTCGATAGTCCAGGTAGCATTCTCCTCAAGAGAACCAATTTCAGAACCCATAGCTTTTTGCCATATTGTACTCTTAGCAGCGTGTTTAAACGTCTTTGGCTCAACCCCATCTGCTATTGCAACCAAATACGCTCGATGTGTAGCTGAGAACCGTGTATTAGTGACATACCTTTGTATAGTATACAAAGATGTAGAATGACCAAGCCGTTGTATTTGAGCGGAATTGGTTTGATAATCTTGTAATCAAACCGGTGGATTACGTGGTCGTTGTCCTCGGCGTGGTTCAACAATCACCGGTGGAAGGTCCGGTTGGATTATGGGCGACGCCGGCGGTGTAATCTTAGGATTGGAAGAATCGGAGATCGCGGAGCAAGATGACGACGGGTCTGAAACAACGAAGGAGGAAGATGACGTTGATTCAGTCGTTGGAGAAGCAACATATGGGCTGGTGGGGTTGCTATCATTCTCACTTGTTGTAATTGGGCCTGGTGAGATCGATTGAGGGCTCAAAGGAGGAGTAAGTGGTGATCCATTAAGAACTTCCTCTAAAGGGCAGGATAAAATAGGAGCCCATAAAACAGCTTCTTCTTCTTCCTTTGAGTCGTGATTGTCGACAGAGGCAGTAGCAGAGGCAAAAGGAAATTCATTTTCAGAGAAGATGACATCCCGTGAAACAAAAAACTCTTCTTTATCGAGATCAAAGAGGCGCCAAGCCTTTTTGCCATATGGGTAGCCGACGAATACACACTTGCGACTTCTAGGAGCGAACTTGTCCCCTTTATGAGTTTGATTGTGAGCATAACACAAACTCCCAAATACTTTGATATGATCATAACGAGGAGCTACACCATGCAGTTTCTCATACGGAGTAACACCATTTAACACAGAACTCGGCGTACGATTGATAAGATATCCGACTGTCAATATGCATTCACCCCAGAAACTGATCAGTAGGTTGGATTGAAAACGTAGAGCCCGAGCAACATTCAAAATATGACGGTGCTTTCTTTCAACTCTCCCATTTTGCTGCGGTGTTCCAACACATGAGGTTTCATGTATAATGCCTTGCGATTGAAAATAGCTTCCCAAACTTGTAAACTCCGTTCCATTATCACAACGGATCCGTTTTACTTGTTGTCGTTCAGCCATGACAATCAAATTTTTCAAGTTCGAAGCGGTTTCTGTCTTGTCATTTTGAAGAAAAATCCAAACACTTCGTGAAAAATCATCAACAACAGTGAGAAAATATCGAGCTCCCGAAGAAGAAGGAGTGCGATATGGTCCCCAGAGATCACAATGGATGAGTTCAAAAACAAACGAAGTTTTATTATCACCAACTGGAAAACAAGTACATGTTTGTTTTGCGCGGGAACATACATCACACGCCTTATTGGAAGATGGAAAATCAACAGAAACAGAAACATTCGGAAGAGAGGCAAGAACTTTTGCAGAAGGATGTCCCAGCCTATTATGCCACAACGTAAAACCTTGGGGATCTTTAGTGCGTACCGTCGCAGCGACCTCCGTTCTACAAAAGCGAAAGGTTCCACAGTCACGTTTCCCCGCACCAATCATCATCCTCGAAACGTGGTCCTGGATAACAAGGAACTGATCAGTGAACTGAACCACACAACAATTTTCATCCATCAACTGACCAATGGAGATGAAATCAGATTGCAGCTCTTCAACAAAGAAAACAGACTTCAAAACCAGATTAGACCCAAGTACAACAGTTCCCTCTTGATGAGAGATCCTTTCTCGACCATCCGCTAGAATGACGAGAACCGGTTCCATGTTTCTCACATTAGTGAGTATATCAAAATTTCCTGTTAAATGGAGAGAAGCACCTAAGTCCAAAAGCCAAGAAGGAGAGAAAAACGTACCCGAAAGCTTCTCATTGTTGGTAATAGTTCTATTGCTAGAACTAGCAGCAGATCCATTCAACAGCTTCTTGAGATTCGCCCACTCAACATCATTCAACGCAACTACCCCGTCTCGATCCTTATCAGTGACAACGTAGTTCACACGTTCTTGATTGGTTGATTGTGGAACGTGAACAGCATTGACAAAGCTCACAGTACGGCCACGACCAACAACGTAACCACCAGACGCACCACCACGTCCTCGACTTTGCGTTGTTCTGCTTCTGGGTCGCTCCCCCCACCACTCCGGGTAACCGATAACAGCAAAACAACTGTCTGAGGAGTGACCACTTCGGTTGCAATGTTTGCACGAAGCCACTTGCTCATCACCACGAACAGAAACACCACCGCGGCTTCTCTGCTGAACGGCGTACGCAGTGACTGCAACATCTTCAGTTTTGTGAGAGTTGTTCCTCAAGTCTTCTTCTTGGCGAACAATATTGTACACCTCTTCCAGAGATTGAATTGGTACACGTGAGACCAAACTCGAGCGCACAGTTGCAAATGACTCATCAAGTCCTGACAAAAAATCATGAACTTTATCCTCTTTACGATCGTGTTCTTGCAACTCATTCAAATTGCAAACACATTTCCCACAATTGCAGATACGCAAAGGATGATGATTAGCCATACTATCCCAAATACGATTCAACTTCCCATAGTATGTCTCAATCGTAAGACCTTTCTGCTTGCAACAAGTAAGTTCAGCCTTGAGTTGTTGAATCCGAGGCCCATTGGTGACAGCAAAGCGTTTCTTCAAGAGATCCCACAAATCCTTGGCAACATCACGATGTGAGATGTTGGAACGTAACACCGGATCGATAGTCATTCGAATCCATGAGATCAACAAGGCCTGGATCGTCCACCAATCCTCCAAGTGGGGAGAACCTTCAGCAGGATGAGAGATGGAGCCATCAAGAAAACCAAATTTTTTTCGTGAAGACAAGGCTGTTTTCATTCCACATGCCCATTCTTCACAGTTCATCCCCTTTAGCACGGGATGAGAGATCACGGCGCCTGGATTGTCAGCCGCGGTCAAGTCATAAGGTGAGATTGTGCGTCTCACCTCTGTCGTCGTCGTGGTCGGGTTTGGTGGAATCGGGTTCGGAGGAATCGGGTTGCTTGGGTTCAGCGAGTTCAAGGGAAGCGGGTTCATCGGGTTCTATGGATTCGGGTTCGTCGGGTTCGGGATTTCAGCCATGGTGAGAAGAAAGTTTGAGTTTTTAGAGAATTTGTTTTTCTAGCTTTGATACCATGAAGAAATGAATCAATCTTATTTCTCATAGAAGAATGAATTACATACATATATGAACAGAGAACGTATCTATCGCAGTAAATGATAATATTCTCAAAAATATACAATGGAGAATAAGGAAACATATTAATCGAATCCCTAAACAAACGTGATTGAGTAATATGCCAATAAAAGACTCAGCTTCTACATGGTTCAGTCAGAACTCGTGCTGCATTTGAAGAGAACAAAGAGGCTGAGGATGGAGTAGATTTAATGCATGAGGATAGCACAAAAATATCAGTCTCCTCCATGAACGGAACAAATTCCAGGCTAAAATGACAAAAGCCTTGAAGAAGTCTGTAAAGGACATGGGAGCTTAGGTTAAAGATCTTCATAAGAAGGTTAGCTGCTCTGCTTCACAAGTAGGTCCAACTCGTATTGCAGAATCAAAGCAGTCCAAGTTACAATCCGAGCCACAGTCCGACCAACCATCTAATTAGGCGCTCGATCACCAGTCCGACCATTAGTCCGATCGAGCGACCGAGTGCCAGACCGAGTACACCGTCGACAGACCAGTTGAACCAATGTACTACATGATGTACGCCAAGAACTTTCGGGAAACTACATACATGTCGGCATAAACCAAACCGTGAGTTCATATCTCTTCCAAACCTAAGGTAACACCACCATCTTTCACCTTGTTTATACGATGAGTCATCATCATAGGACTAGAAAACCAAACCGTTAAAAAGAATTAGACAACTTCTTAAAACCAGCACCGAGGAGCATGTTTCAAACTGTAACTGTGAGAGCCCAGTTTGCGGAGAGATTCAAATGAATTGATTTGGCCACCTATGTCACCAAAGTGCACTTGTCTTTGTGGTCAAAGGTCGAGAGAGAACTCCACAGTTAAGCGTGCTTATGCTGGAGTACTCAAAGGATGGGTGATCTTCCGAAAAAGTGGTTGTCGAAACTGTGTGAGTGAGGTCAAAACACATGGAAAGATCATGTAGTGATTTGTAGGGTCGATAAATAAGTATTTAAGCCTCCTGGACATAGCAAACCGACTGTCGGATATTGATGGGCTCATGGACCTAGTGAGAGGATGTGAGACCCATTAAAAGAGGTGGACCCATGGGCTGGTGGCGAACATGGGACCCACTGGAGATATGGCAGTTGAGGCGTTATAGTAACAAAACTTGCAAAGACGACAAACTTTACCAAGATAAAAATGACAAAAAAAATAGAGGAAGCTTCATGTAAATTTCCTCATCAAGATCGCCATGGAGAAAGGCCTTACAGATATCCATCTGGAAAAATTCCCATTGATTTGCAGCCACAAGGTGAGGAAGAGTGTGAACCGTAATCATACAAAAAACATGAGCAAACGTCTCTCGATATTCTTCCCCTTCGACTTGATTATTACCAAGAGCGAGGAAACGATCTTTGTAACGTTCCACTATACCATACGTGTGACAAGTACCACGGTTGTGAATGGTTCAAAAGTAGTAGGAAGAGTTGGCGAAGTAGAGTCAGAGACGGACAACATGACAGCTGGAAATGGAGTTTTAGGGGATTTTCATCACCAGCACAAACAAAAGTAGTTGCATCCTCAAACATAACAGAAAAACTATTATCCACGACAGGAACATGATAACTTAAGTTATCTTGAACTGGCGAATCCAAAACAAATGGGGCAGGAGCGACATTGGTGAGAGTGATCCCCCTCACGTACGTGAACTGTAGGAGTTAACCAGTCATCATCCCCAAAAAATATCGGTGGTGTCACAAACACGGGAGAAGAAGACTGTGTTGTGGCAAAGGGAAAAATATTCTCTCTAAAAACAACATCCCTAGATACAAGATACTCATTCCGCCCTATATCAAAAACTTTGCAACCCTTTTCCCCAAAGAAGACTTCGCTACCCAAACTTGTCCTTATCATGTGTTGTGCGATGAGCATAGCAAGAAAACCAAGGACTTGAAGATGATCATAAGTAGGCTTGGTATTATGGAGAACCTAATAAGGAGTATGAGCAGAATTTATAGACAACATTGTGAGATTTAACAAGTATGCAACCGTTAGAATGACTTCTCCCTAAATTTGATCAGTTAAATTTGCCTAAAACAACAAATCCCGAGCAACATTAAGAATATGATGATGCTTACGTTCGACACATCTATTTTGATGTGGTGTTCCAACGCAAGACGTTTGATGAATGATACCATTTTCACAAGAATTGAAGACATGCACATGAATTTTGTTTCATTGTCGCTACAAACAGGTTTTTACCGCTTTGCCAAACTATTTTCCGTGTATTTTAGGAAATTGGTAAGAACACCGCACACTTATGTTTTTTTTTTGAGTAATAGATAAGTCCATACTACTTTAGAAAAACCGTCAACAATTGTCAAGGAACACGATACATACCCAAACAGCACAATGAATCATGGAAAAACAATCTTGGATGTTATTAAAATTATCTGGAAACACTTATCTTGTTTGTTTAGCACAAAAGCACACGTCACAAGACTGAGAACTATGGGAGACAAGGGACAAAAGAAGAAAGGTAAAGCCAAAAGCAAAGAAAAATTTGGATGTCCTAAGCGTCGATGCCATAGAGCTAGATCATAATCGACAATTTCCATATGTGTCTTTGTTGTAACCACATCCGTAAGAAAACACACACCATCATGCTCTTCACCGCTTCTAACCAAGGCCTCCAAAAGACGGTCCTATAAAAATAAATTATGTCACTAAACGTAACAAAATACTATTTGTTTCATAATTTTAGAAACATATATCAAAGTACAGTTCAGTGAAGGTACAAAAAGAACATTGGTCAATTAGACATTGTTCGAACGAGGAAAAATCCCCACTCTTATAGCAAAGGCTTTACTGCCAGCAATCTGCTAACACTCGCATTTCCCATGACTGGAACGTCCACAATATGAACAAGAGAGACAACTCTTCCCATGATAGAATCTGATTTCTGGACATCTAGAACCTCAAAATCAGTAAGAAAAGCCATTGCTTCTTCTTTTTGTTTACGAACACGAACAAAACAAAACTTATGTTCTTCTCTTGTCACCTGATTGTATATTTCTCCAAGATAGGAAGAGAATCCAAGGCGATAAGCGTAGTATAAAGACCTCCATATCTTGATTCATCGAGACCCAAAACGAACTGATGAATTTTCTCTTTCTCCCTTTCTTTAGTTGGTGTAAAAGTTGCTCCACACGTACACAAGCCACATAACATAGTGATCGGCTTGTAAATTTGATATTCCTCCCACATAGAGCACAATCGCCCATAATAATCAATGATAGTTTGACGACATGACTCTCGTTGGGCTTTTATTTGATGGATTTCCACCTTATTTCACGCTAAGAAACATTTCTTTAAATTTGTCAAAGCATATGGGAGTTGATAAAAAGGTTACAGTAGATCTCACCTTTGATTTTATGAAGTCCTTAACCAACTAACAATCATCTAAGCTGGTTGAGCAATCGCACCATTGATGAAACCTGTTTTGCGTTTAGCTCGAAGAGCGATCAACATCTCGGTTGCCCATTCGTTGTAATTATAGTCGATTAACAAAACAGGCGAGATCATAGCCCCTGGATTATCGGAGCTAGACAAGTATATGGAGACACCACTAGTGCCAAATATTGGAGTAAATAAGCCACGTTCGTCTAAGTCGACATTGTAGCTTGTCACGCAAGGTACAATCTGTCAACGAGAATTTTAAAGAAGAAAATTTTGAGGTGTGTTTCTATATCTTAACTCTGATACCATTTAGATATTGAACCAAATTGTTCTTATTAATTCAATGACTTGAGTATTTATACAAGAGACTCCTTGTGTAGGATAAGCTAAAATATGCTAAATTATATTACTTCAAGTAGCCCTGACACGGATCCGGATAACCGGGGTATTTAGGTATATCCAAATCCGTATCCTTATCCGGGCGGATACTAACTTCCAACATCCGAATCCGGCTCCGTCACTGACAGATATCTGATGATCGGATATTCGGTAAAATTGCCGAATTCTCACGGATATCCGTATCCGGTTGCGAGTCGCAACATAATCGACTTTGCTAAAGTTGAGAAGTGTGTTAACGTTATATATACAAGAAGAATCGACTCTATTTTTGTTTTCCGTCCGATGTGGAACAAATTTATTAGAAGAAGATGGGTTCCTTATAATTATGATTTGAGGCCCACGGCCCATGTCAGACTTCCTCACATGTCACAACACATATCCCACATCGACAGTTTTAAAAACTGGTCCTCCCCACAAGCCTATTATATATGCCACACCCATTTCATTAAATCAAAAAATTATCAAAACAAATTTCTTCAGCCGGATATCGGATATCTGGATTGCCAAATTTTTGGTATCCGAATCCAGATCCGTTTTAGGCGAATAAGAGATTTTCAAATCCGGATCCGCCCGAGCCGGAAATCCTATATTTCATAGCGGATTAAGACGAATAACGGATCGGATCTCGGATACCGGATAATTGGTCTCAGGGCTAACTTCAAGTCCTTATCATATTAGAAATATAAAGCAATAATAAGATAATATGATATTATCCCCAATATGTTGCTCAGAATTGCGTTGAGAGTTATACTCTTGATAGTCCCATCAAGGCTCATCAGATTATGTTTTTAATTCAATTGTTAGTTGCAGCCTTTCTTCCATTGGTTTGAAGGGTGGGTTGTTTGTTTGCATCATGGAGAGGAAAGACGTCTTCACAAGATATCACACCAAAACAAACTTCATTGGTGTCATCATTTTGTTCAAGAGGGAAATAAGATTCATGTATATTTTCTTCTTTTGCTTGGTTCTCCACCACTTCTTCTTCTTCTTCATAGGCCTTGGTTGCTTTCTCGTCAAGCAACTGGTGTACTTAGTTGGATCAGAAAATTTTGCAGCTGATCGATACTATTGATCATGTGTCCCATGTTCTTGATCTTTCTTTCATGACTTCGAGTGTATTCCTTGTAGTTTCTTAGATCGGAATTAAAGTACTGAACTTGCTCATTAGCTTTTCGCCTTGAGCTTAGAGAGTATCCATCTTGTTTTTGAGATGCGATGTATGAAAGAACTAGAACCTTGAAGATACTACATAGATACAGAAAATAACTCCAAACTGAGTTTTATTAGCAAATCTTCAAACAACTCTCTTACAAGATTATTTGATCAGCTTTACACAACATCACACAACTGTGATTTGCCCCTGAACGATTCCTAATCTACCCAACTTACACACACAACAACAGCTATGCACTCTCTTTTGTTCACTCACCAAAAGAACCCACACAAGTCTTCTTTGATAACTCAGACTTGAACACTAAGAACTCACACACTTTTTTCTCTCAAAAGTGCTAACCCTAATAAGTAGAAAACTCCCTTCTTATATAGGCAACCAAAACAGCTCGCAGCTCCCTAGTAGCTAACAACAACTACCTTTTAGACTGGCAACTTTACATGCTTTCCTGCAGTGGCTGTCACTCCAACACTTTGACACTGGGCGCCGAACCTGCTCCTACTCATCATGATCGAAGTGTTGTGCTGTCATCCAATGCCATGTTGGCATCTTGCTTCTCCAGATTCTTCTGAACGTCATTCAGGATCTACTATGTTGGTCCTTCAGACACTATGTTTCTTCAATCTCCCCCTTTTTATCTGAATGTATGCCTCAAGCTTCCAGCAAGCACTAAGAACCAGCACACACCAAGAAAAAAACATGTATATACATGTCACACAAATTTAACTAACATAAAATCACATAATTTTGAAACAAGTTCAACAGACGATCACCAACCAGATTGTTCCGAAAAAGAAACAACAACAATATCCGATGAGACTCCGATAACACCCTATCACACGGGTACAAAGAACCTACAGAGTACAGACTAAAAACCAGCTCCTAAGTCCTAATCAAACTCCTTCTGAACTAATACACTTAATCTTAGCCACTTTGAACTTCATCCTCTTCTCCTTCTTCATCCGACTCACCAGGTTTTGTCTCCCCCTGAAACTGTTGAGGCCTTGGTTGCGGAACAACATCCAAATATTCTCCTCCTGCTTGAGTGCAAATATTCATATAAAAATCATATAGAATTAGAGAGACACAGAAGCAACTAGAGAAAACCTACCTTCAAGCTGTTGAAGCATGAGGTTAGTGAACTCATGGAGATGTTGAAGATCAGCAGTTAACGTTTTTGTAGCAGCAGAGTGATCATTTGTAGGAGGAATCATCTCTTTAAGTTCAATTTTGAACTTAGCTGGCACAGCAGAGGAAACATCATCATAGACAAAGGGCACAACATGCTGAAAACGCAGAACAACATCAACCATATTGGGAAGAACCAAGCGGAGATTGGAGGTTTCATTCATCACAACCGATGAGCAAGCTCGAATTTAATCGAAGGATAATTTTCCAAAGTTAAGAGGACGACCCTTTACAACCATGAACAGTAAAGAAGAACACTCAGCTTTCAGAGCATTGAGATTCACCGTAGGCATCCAGTTCTGATTGCAGATCTTATGCAGCATAGACATTGTATCTCCCATCTCTCGTTTGGAACAACGCTTCCAGTCACAAATTCTACCACCTGTGAGGAGAGATACAACCTCATCCAAGGTTTCAGAAATCAGGATTTGAGAACCTTCTGGAGGATAAGCCGGAGAAGGTAGTTGATACATCTAATTGATGATGTTAGGAGAGAACTCAAACAGATACCCTTGGACAAAAACTTTGAAGACCTCAGGTTCATCACTCTCAGCCTCTGGTAAGTTTGCATAGAACTCCTTGACGACATTCTCGGTGAACGAGTCAACTTCAACTGCTGTAGGAAGGAGGTTGGCTGCTGTCGGAATCTTCGACACTTCAGTCCACTGAGGACTGCCATCAGATAAGATTCCCATTTCGTTGAAGATCCGACATGTTGATTCTTGATGGTTGATGCGCTGCAGCGCTGTAAGGATGCCATGTGGCGGGGTGTGCCATATGGCAAAGGATCCCACAGGGCGGGTTGTTACAATGATACTTCTGAAGAGTATCACAGGCCTGCTTAGCTGACTTGCATCCTTGAATAAGTTTAAACTCATCTTCATCGACACCACTGAATATAGCATTCATGGCTTTTGCATTGAATTTAGACATATTTTCGAATCAGTTGTCCATCTGGACTTTGGTTTAGGTATTTTAGCCCCTGCTTCAGTTAGCTCAAATGGAGATTCCCATCCTTCTTCAACCGGTGTCCATGCGTCTTCACCTTGTCCTCTGATAAGTTAAGTCATTCGAACTTTCTAGTAGCCATACCTCTTTGTATCAAGCATGATGTTCTTGCTTGTACCCGCACCATCAGTAGTAGGTTCCATAGTTCAGGATCTAACCTGTTAGGAGACGAGAAAATCTCACAGATTGGTTTCCCGCTCTGATACGAATTGAAAGAATTAGAACCTTGAAGATACTACAAAGATACAGAAAATAACTTCAAACTAAGCTTTATTAAAAAATCTTCAAACAACTCTCTTACAAGATTACTAGGTAGTAACCCGTGCCACGGCACGGGCGATTCGGTGAAGTTAATATATGTGTATATGGAATGTATTTTGAATATTATGTATGTTTGGAGTTTCCTACAAATACCTCGGAACCCTCAGTCCGTTGGAATCAAATTCTCCAGCAATTCTGTAGAACGGATTATATGGAAGCGGTAAAAAATTCATCAAAGCTTTCCAAATATATAAAAAACCTTATAACATTTAAAATTTAAAATTTACAGTTGGGTTTTAGAAAAGCTAAACAAAAACTTAGTTACATATATTAGACATAAATAGATTATATACAATACATACAAAAATTAATTTGCTAAAAAGTGTAGACATTGAATATAGCATTGGGACTACAATATATGAAGAACTTGTTGACCTTGCTTATTCGTCCTGGTTGTTTCTGAAATAATACCTTGCAGCAAACTCGGATCAGAGATATAATTTTTATATAAAGTCCAACCTTTTAAAAAAATATAAAATTACTTATCTATTAAAAAGTAAACACTCACATTGACTTATGGTTTCTGAGTGAACCATTGTTTGTGATAGAATATATCATAGTAGCTCCAATTCCATTAGGAGTATCATTTACAATGCAAGGAATACCTACATTGTTCCATTTCCGATCGATTAAGATTTATAATGTATAATAATACATACATGTATCCAATTCTACCCTATTTATATATTCACTACCTATTTATTGGAGCTGCAAAATTCAAGTTTAAGGAAAAGTTACTTACCTCGGTATTTAGAAACTCTCCAGAACCGCAAAACACAGAACAAAGAATCTGCTTTATATGTGAGATGGTATCCTTGTAACTCCCAATACTTCATAAAATACTCAGCAAAGTCTCCAATTAAATGACAAAGAAGTAACTCATTCCTGCATTGAGATGTATCTGTGTAAGAGATTTTCACATTCTTCAAGTAAAACATTATGAAATTCTTAGGTATAAATTTAAAAATTGCTTACTAACCTCCCATTTATCATTTTGAAAACTAAACCAGTGACATTAGAAGTCTGTCCATAGACACAAAATCTCGATGATTAAGTTCACTACTGTGAACTATACAGCCATAGAAATCTATAAAAGAGGATAAATTAACTAATCATTTTGCTCTGTTAGATATGACATTATGTTATATGCAGAATCTGAAACAAAACATATTGGTCACAAAAACATACCGTATGAGTCGTTTGACGGTAGCAACTCTTTAACGACATGGGTGAAATCTTCAAACCTTAAGTATGGTTTATCTTCATGTGATAGTTCCCACCAAATTTGAGTTTTGGTTGTGGTCTTGATTTGATAACGATGGTTGATGTTTCTCTGTCTCAACACAGGAGTGATTAATTTGAAATCCCATATGTCTAACCAGTCTCCATCACATATGTCTCCTCCCTATATAAACATATGTAACTATTATTGTAATCTTCACGAGAGTCAATATAATATTTCCTAATCACTAGTGTGTTCTTCTCTCATAACCCTTTATCATGGTATCAGAGCAGGTTTGCTCCCGAGTTTTGATCTAACAGTCAAACTCATTATCTTTTATTTTTATTAAGCCAAGTGCGTCTCTCATTCAAGTTCATCATGAACCTCTGGATCTAAGCCATTGTGCTTCTCTTCATTCACGTCTATGACATAGACCTCTGAATATAAGCTAAAATGCTTCTTTATTTTATTTTCTTTTTAGAAAAAAAAACCTTTTTTATTGTTTACTGTTTTTATTTTACTTTATAAAGTTCTTTTTTTTAAGCCATGAGCTTCGTAATATTGTTTCTTAATGCTTTTTTATTTTTATTTTTTTTTAAAAGAAAAAAAAATAGATCTCGTTTCTAAAAAAAAAAAAAAAAAGAAAAAAAAAAGTTTTTTGAATAACCACATCTTCTTCTCATGGAAAAACACGGATCTTTAAAGAATGATCTCTTGCTTTGTCGTATCATTGGCTATGATAACGACCACATCAGATTTTCATCTAGTGCAACTGTGCAAGCCAACAACTCCGTGAGAAAGGATGACCTATCACCTATGGTTATCTATGTTTCATACTCAGCAGTAATTCATCTTCTCAACTGGATCTCTTCCATCAACACTTTGATTTTACAGTCAATCTCAAGCCGTTGCTTCCGCTTTCACTCCATCCCCACCTTGAGATTGAGGGGGCGTATAGAAGGATCCAGAATATGTAGAATATTCTTTAGTATATTTGTTAATAATTACTATGGTTTATATTTATGAAAACTAGGTTAATATGGTTATCATTCTATTCTCTATATAAACAGTTGTAATCACTATTATATCTTTTATGAGAGTCAATATAATATTTCCTAATCACTAGTGTGTTCTTCTCTCATCAACCTTCAACATGGTATCAGAGCAGGTTTGCTCCCGAGTTTTGATCTAACAATCAAACTCGTTTCTTTTATTTTTATTTTTGTTAAGCCAAGTGCTTTTTCTATTCAAGTTCATCATGAACCTCTGTATCTAAGCCATCGTGCTTCTCTTCATTCAAATCTATGATATAGACCTCTGAATCTAAGCTACAAATGCTTCTTTTTTTTATTTTTATTCAAGTTCATCATGAACCTCTGAATCTAAAAAAAAAAAAAAAAGTTCTCTTTATTCATGTTTATCATCATAAACCTCTCAATATAAGCCAAAATTGTTACTTTTTTTTCTTATTATCATTATTTTTTTTTCTTAAAAAAAAAACAAAAAACAAAAAAAAAGAAAAAAGAAAAAAGAAAACATCCGACTTCTTCGTATGATCGTATCAAATCAAGAGAACGGCTTCCAACGAAAGCAAGTTTAGCTGCGTTTGTTCAAGCACATATGAGCTCCGTCACCTTACCCGTTCTACCATTACACTAAGATCAGTCTCAAGCCATTAACTCCACTTTTGTTTCATCACTTTCTTGAGATTGAGGGGGCGTATAGAAGTGTGTAGAATAAGTTAGAATATCTTTGAATATATTTCTCATAATTATCTCATTTATGTATTTATGTATATTAGGGAACTATATCATTTAGGTTTAGCATCTCCTCCCTATATAAACATATGTAACTATTATTGTAATCTTCATCAGAGTCAATATAATATTTCCTAATCACTAGTGTGTTCTTCTCTCATCAACCATTATCATATAGTTTTTAAATTAATATTTATTGGATTTTTAAATAGGTAGCAGAATTAAGATTTCTAAAATAAGTAGACGGCGTAAAGTTAAAAGAGGGCCATGTATATTTTAGAAATTATAAATTTCATATTTTGGTCCTTTACAACACCAAAGTTTTTTAAAATATTCAATGAGTAATGATGGTTAACAAATGCTTACATTTAATAATTTCTCAATGAAGAATGAGGTTTAACACAAAATATCGTTTTTTGAATTGTCATCTTTTAACAATGTATTTTGTTAGTTTTGAAAATGATTACATTTTTAGAAGTCCAAATAGTATTAATTGTCATATTGTATGCCCAATTAGAATCTACAAATGAATAATATATAAGTAGCCTATTTTGGTTTTTAAAAAAATGTTGATAGTCCTTATGTGTTAAGACTTGAATCGAAGGGGGTAATATATAGTGCCATCAAAATCTTAAAGGCCTAAAACTTCATATTTAGGTTTTTTACAGGCCCATTATTTTATTAAGATTCACATCATTAATGCAATGGAAAATCTTCAAATTTGCTCATGCAACATTAATTCCAGTCTTTGTATAAGAAATATGAAGTTCCAAATTACTAAAACGGAATGACTTAAGAATTCTTATAAATATTTGTTCATTTCTTTTAAGAATGTTACAACAATTTTGTTAAATCATATACAATGTGTTTATACAATAATTTGGAAGTACATTACTGAAAATTAAAAGCTTATATAATTAGTCATTTAATTAAACTTGTTTTCCAAAATATTTGACAACTATTTATCAGTTAGCAAACCAAAAAAAAAATTACAAAACCTAGAAGGACGACTTTGGATCTTCATTCTTCGTTCCTTGGCTTCATCTTCATGCTTGATTTCTAAAATAATGCCGAGCAGCGAACTCGGAACTGTGAATTGAAAGTTAGATTATTAGCAAAATATTATCATAAACGTAAAGCCATGAAAAGACACATAAAAGAACTTACATGGTACAATGACTTTGGAGACCTTCTTCTTGAGGATTTAGGTAAATTCTAGTTGCTCCACTACCAATATGTGTATCATTGGTAATGCAAAAGACTCCTACAATGTTCATGTGGGTTTATTAAAAACTGTAGTCAGTTAGAAACCTTAAGAACTGCAGAAACTAAGTTCCAAAAATATACAATACTTACCTTCATACTTAGACACCCGCCAGAAACGAAAGATACAAAACACAGGATCCGTTTTGTATGTCAGATGGAACCCACCTTCCTGTCGCAGGTTATTGAAGTATTGAACATCACCGCCAATAATATGGCATAGAAGTTGTTCATTCCTGCAAAGATGTAACATGATAACTAAGAATTCTCATCGTCAATGAATTAGTAATCCAGATGGTAAATAAGTTATTACAAAGCTAACCTCCCATTGATCAATATGATAACTAATCCATTAATCCCTAAAGTTGTCCCATCTTTACTGTTAGTAAAATCCTCTTCTTTCACTTGACCAACATCAACAATGCAGCTATAGAAATCTAACATCCATACAAAATCAAATCTTATGACTAAGTGCAATCTATTCAATGGATAATATAGTTGTAAGATTAGTTTTTTGTTCTGTAGAACTAAATAAAAGCAAAAAGCACTAACCGTAAGAGTTGTTAGATGGAAGCAACTCTCTAGCAACATGGTAGAAATCTTCAAACCGGTAAAACTTCTTCAATGAATATGGACTAATCTCCATCATATCAGTCTTCTCGGTTAGCTTAATCTGGTACGGATGATTTGTATTCCTCTCTTTAAGAATAGCCGGGATGACTTTGAAGTCCCTTATAAAATACCACTCACCATCATAGACGTGTCGTGGTACTTCCGGATTCTTCAAGCCGGGAGGAATCGTTAACTCTATTCTATCACCCTACAAAAATTGTTACTTTTCTTAATCTAAACTAATTGACTAAGTAATCTAGAAATATAAATTTTAACGTCAATTTTAGAAAATGAATTACCTTTATATCAGCGAGTACCATAACCCTCTTCATAAAGAAATCACGAGAAAGCCAAGTACTTAAAACCTTGACCCTTATGATGGCACCACTACTTTGTGGGGTTAAATCAGCTACTGCATCGATCTTCATGGTCGAGATGATTAAGCTTTTGAAAGATTAAATTTAAGGATGGAGTTAGGGTTGAATAGTTTCGTTTTCTTTGAGGTTATGTTAATGAAAGTAAAAAAAAAAGGTTTTTAATATAGTGAATATATGCAACTTTTGATATGTATCGTTCCAATGGTTAATAGGAAAAGAATAATGCTTTTTCGCAATATTATAATATTATAGAGTCAATTGAGATCAATACAAAAGATATTCATTATTTCTGGTTTCCATATCAATCACATCATAGACTTTAGCTTCTGTATAAATGTTGACTATTTGGTAAACATATGTAAGAGAGGTAAAGAATAGTTTGATTCTTTCAATGATCTATGAGCTGTGTGATAAATATATATATATATATATATATATATATATATATATATATGGGTCTACATGAAAGTGAATCTCAAAACCTAAGAATATTTGGTAAGTATAATAGTAATATATAATAAAATGATGTATTCATTAATGAGGATTTATAAAGAAATACAAATTACACTCAACCTACAATTATCAAGTATTTTCCTATTGATTTTTGTTAATTGTGATGGGTTAAAAGATGTATTCAATCCACAAATTGATCTATGCATAGGATAGAGTGATGATAATCATGAGTAATTTTATTTTTCCTATGCAAAGTTTATTGCAACTTGGTTTTTTCCTTTGTATGTTATTTGAATTGATTGTAAGTAATCATTGTATAAGCTAATCGTTTATAAATTTGGGCTAATGTTAGGCCTTCGTTTTTGGTTTAATTTTCGTTAAACCCATTAATTTCTTAATTTTAAAATTATAAAACCGATAAAAATATATAAAAGCAAAAGATAATAGAAAATAAATAAATTAAAACAACCAAGCAAATAGTTCTGAAAGGAAAATTAAAAACAAAAAACAATGTTTGTAAAACCGAAAAAGAAAATTAGTGAACTTTACGTTTTTCCTTCTCATCCTTTGTAGCAACCTTAACATCATCTAGTACACCCATCTTCGAACATTGCTTTTTGGATGTTGATGACTGGAGATCTCCTTCTTTCATGTTACTCGAATCTCTTTTTGATGATGTAGTTGAGGAAGTTGAGATACCTACTTCAGACGTCTCTACACCATCGCTTATCATGAGAGAACCCTAAAAATAAAATATATGTAAGAGATGATATATGAAACTTAAACCACATATATATAGCATAATTTATTGACATTACTATAGTTTTAATTGACTTTTTTAAACTACTACTAACCTGGTCAGCCGAGTAAATTGATGATTGATCAACATATGTATCTGATAAGGATATTTCAGGGACAGATGTTGTTTTCCCATCAGCAACTTGTGCAACCCTATATATGTCATATTTTCCATGAATATGTTTGGCTCAATGCAAAGAAGGAAAACAAATGATTTCCCAACTAAAACTTTGATCAGATCTGGCAAATCTGTGGGATCTTCAAACTATATAAGCATTGAGTTAGTAATGATTGAAGATAGTGAAATTTTTATTTAATCGTATAGATGTTATTATATAATATACCAGATCAAATGATCCTTTATGTATAATTTCAGTAGCAGCCGTCCCAACGATGTCCTCAGCAAAACTGTCAAACATCATAATTCTTGTCTCACCAGTATGGTCAATAACATTAAGGTGAATCCAAAACCTAGAAATATGATAATGGTCAAAAAGATGAATACAAAATAAATTTAATCAACTTTATCAGAAACTATATTAGGCAACAAAAAAAACTCACTTTGGAGAGACGCCTTTAGCGTAATCTTTACAGACCTCACACCAAAATCTTGGTATAGGTTTTGTCTTAACATCTTCCAGCTTAATGATGTCCTCCTTGAAAGTTTTTTTGTTGCATTTTTAGATGCATAATAGAACCAAGAATAGTCGGTATCATTTTCTTTAACCGTACAAAGAGTGCGAACCGATCCTACCTACAATCGTGTAAATGGAAATGTGAGATGCATATATATGTTAGATAAAACATATTAAAAATTGTTAAACAAAAATTTAAATAAACCTCAGTTGCTTGAAGCAGCTCCTCAATAGTCATGATGGGAAACTCATCCATATCTTCTTTTTTAGTATGACCAAAAAAGACAGTAGTCTGTAAGTTACCCACGACAGTCAGTTCTGAACCATCAATGGTAAGGCTATTTACATTAAATTAAACATAAAATGGTATTAGTTATATACATTTATAATGTAGATAATTACTAATTTCAATCTTTTTCGAGTACATACCTTTTCTTAATGTCTTCAATCATTGGTATGGCCATATTAGTAAGCAACTGTGATGTGTCATAAGAATTAGAAACACTCCATACATCTGAATTAGTGAATAAATATATATGATTGTAATTAGGAATGCTCTTTTAGTCTGTATGCAGGATGTATTTTTATGTATAAGATTATGTCACGTAAATTTTTATGTTACCGTTGAAAACATTGACTTTGGCAAATCGTATCAAACAAATTACAACAACATTCGTCGCTTCTTGACATGCTTGACTTAGTGATTCAGCAAATTTTTCCCACAGTGTAGATAACACCCGAGTACCCCTACAATTGCGAATGATTAATAATAGTAATCAATTACAAATATATCCTACCAAGTATTTTCATGAATTGGAAATTGTTACTTTAAAATTAGTAAGCTTACTCCTTGTTTCTCAAGTGAAAGTCGATCTTCTTGGTAGGCTTAGTAGAAGTAGGGATATCTTGAATCTCACCACAATCATCGACTTGGCTCATAAAGTCTGCAACCAAGAAAATTAGTTATAGAAGAAATTAAACATTTCGGTCAGTTTTAAAATACTAAGAAGATACTAACCAAATAACAAACTCTTTTTTTGTTTTCCAGCAAGAACATCATCGTAACTGGCCAATTGAAAAAACATGTCGTCGGAAATGTTTCCAGAAGTGGTGACAATTGTTTTTGACATGAAACCAATCTTAAACTTGATGTCCGATATTTTAAATGCACCATAAAAAAAAAAGTTAAACCAAAAATAGAAATAATGATCCAAGAATTTGGGATCAAAAAAATTTCAAACTTTTTGCTATGCTTTTTTTTTATGTTAGCAGCAATCTTATGACCTTGTGAAAGTTAAACGGAAAGAAACTTCAATATCATACTTAGCTAATTAAAATCAAAACAATCCCAATTTTGCCTATTGTAACTTACAGAAATGTCGAACAAAAACATCTCGATTGTTTCACCAACTTTGGTGGAATACTGCTTCCAAATATGCAAAACCTTCACTTGAATACGCCAATTCACTTTGTAAGGTTTTAGCGAAGTAAGAGAAGTGATAGGGAGTGTAGAGGCTAACATCTTTGGATTCTCGTGTTTTATTTAATCGTTTAGTTATGATAGGTATTAATAAGAATTGGTTTATTTATAGTGTAATAGTATAGTCATTTTAATTTAGGTTAGGGAAGATTTCGAATTCATTAAAGATTACCTAATTTGATTTTCAATTATGTCGAATATATTTAAAGTAATAAACTTGCTCACAAAGTTTGTTATTTTTTGGCTTTAAATAGATAATCATATATTCTGCTAATCAATTATAGGGTAGTTATGGTATGCTCTTTATAAATTTAAGATCTTCGTTCACGATTTCAATTACTATTTAATTTTTATTAATGGAATCAAATACATCAGTGAATCTTTAAGTAAATATTGAAAAGTGGATATTATGGTGGAGATAATGATTCCACCCATATTAAGAATATACGAATTTATGCCATAAAAAATATCCAAACCAATGATGCACTCTCGGCCCATATTCGTAAAAAATCCGGAAAAGATTAGGCCGAAATGAAAGAGATAGATAAAAAAAGGCTCTAATTATTCTATGGTTTTGCATTAAATTAAACGGTTAGGATTAAAAGCTTGTCCTTACAACGAACGATCGATATTAGAAGTTAATATTTTCGGTGGAATTATTAGACGGTTATGATTAAAAGCTACAGCTTATAAACGAACGGCTAAGATTAGAACATAAAATTTTCGGGTTTGGTTAGCGGGTATAAAAGATCCGCGCGTTTATCCGTATTTTGATTTGTTTGGCAACAGTTTTATGATTTCTTATACTATAGTATTTATACAAAATTTTAATGATTTTGTTTGGCTACAGGGTTAAATCGCTTTTACTTTAATAGTATAGATTTGATCAGCTTTACACAACATCACACACTTGTGATTTGCCCCTGAACGATTCCTAATCTACCCAACTTACACGCATAGCAACAGCTATGCTCTCTCTTTTGTTCACTCACCAAAAGAACCCACACAAGCCTTCGTTGGAATCTCATACTTGAACACTAAGAACTCACGCACTTTTTTCTCTCAAAAGTGCTAACCCTAATAAGAAGAAAACTCCCTCCTTATATAGGCAACCAAAACAGCTCGCAGCTCCTCTCTTTACCCAGCGGTCACTGCACAGCTTCTTGTCATCATGTTGACTTCGCTAGCGCCCTAGTAGCCAACAACAACTACCTTTTAGACTGACAACTTTACATGCTTTCCTACAGTAGCTGTCACTCCAACACTGACTTTAATACCACCACTGGGCGCCGAACCTGCTGATGCTCATCATGATCGAAGTGTTGTGCTGTCATCCAATGTCACGCTGGCATCTTGCTTCTCCAGATTCTTCTGAACGTCATTCAAGATCTGCTATGTTGGTCCTTCAGACACTCTGTTTCTTCAATGTAATGTCATCAAGCTTGACCATGTATGCTTCCTTGGTATTCTTTTAAGAGGTCAGGTGTGTAGTTTCTACACCTTGAACTCTTTCAAGACTATAAAAACTCACAAAATATTTGTGCTAATCAAACTTAGAGGTTCTTTGATACGAGGTAATTGTGATATAGTGAGCTTTGCATACTAAATCCTTTACTATAAAGGTAACAGTCTTTTAAGCAAACGCATGTTCATTAATTGGATGTTTGTATTTGGTTAGTACATTGTTGTCATCTCAGGACAAATTTTGACAAGTACGGCCATACACAAACAGATGGATCTAATGGCCACAGCAAACTACAAAGACACAATACAATTGGGGTACTGAAAACGCAAATCTTCCGATCTTCGTGAAAAATAATTACGTCATTTATTACACTAGTTAACTACATTTAGTCAAGACTTAAGTATGGATCAAAACGTGATTGTTCTGAGAAGCTCTGACTTTGGCATTCCTTCTCTGGCTCTCCATATAATGTTTTCCAGTTTAGCACATAACTTCTTGTAGAACTATATATAATACCAAAAAACAAGATATATAACTCTAATTTGCACACTTTTAAATAATACAGCTACTGTTATTGGATGTATATTTACAAACCTTGTGATATTCAAGAGTTTCACCAGCAGCCTTTCTAACGTCCACCATGAAAAGCGATGGTGCAACCTCGTAAATCTGCGTGTAGGGTTAATTTCAGTTTGCTAGATACCCTTAATGTGAAGCAAATTCCTTTCATAAGAATAAGAAACTTATTTTACAATAAAAACATGCCATAACCATCACCTCTATCACAACAGCTAACTGCCCGGCCTTGATCGAAGATAATCCCTCAAGCCTTGTCTGTGGAGCAAAGAAAGAGCATAATTAAGAAAACATACGTACCAAATCATAGCAATTCTACCCTTTGCTAAACATTAGATGAACGATGTATTTCACACTAGGAATTTTGTTTTTGACGCCAGAGATAACTAAGTTGCCTTGGCAATCATATCAACTTACACATAAGATTTGCTTTTTAGAGAAGAAATGCATAATTTTTGTGATAGGTGTATATGCTAGGAAGTAGTTACCTTAAAGTTTCGGGTATGAGACTTAGAACCTATTGAGTCCGCAACAGCCTCAATATTAGCAATTATCTCATTAGGTGCCCTTCGAGAAACAAAACGGGTTTGTCTTTTAACAAAATCCTGCAAGACCAAAGGACCAGCCATCGTTATGCAGGAATATTTTGGATTGCCAATTCTATCTACTAATGTCATGCAACCATTATCTCATGAACTATAGTTACTCGAAACTTTCACATCATCAAAATTAACACCATTAAGGCTGTCAAGATGGGAAGTTTAATGAATAGTGCTACTGACATTCTTTTATTTAAAGTGGAGATCTCTCTGACTAGCTACTACCTGTCGCCTATCAAATAGTGCTGATAAATTTAAGCCTTGGGATAAGGTAATCATCTCAAAGGCATTCATCATCAGGGGGCCCTCATCCTTGCTCTCTAAATTCTCCGCTACATAACTGCCCTGTGAACAAGTACAACTGAGGTCAACTTTATGAAAAGCAAGCAAAGGTAACGAGAGCTAAGGTAGACATACTGAGGTTTCTGTTAAACATTTTTAATTATCAGTTTCAGATGAGCAAAAGCCAAGTTTTGGTTAAATATTCTAAATATGCACTAACAATTACGGTATTTCTAGGCCATACCACAGCTAACACAATCTTAGTAGGAGATATATATTATAAGTGATTGCACTAGGTCCCAGATCATTGTAATTATCCCTAAGTGGTTTTTAGTGGCTTGTAGCTATGTTGACAGCCAATACCAATCATTAGCTAACAGGTGAAAAGGACTCGGGGGAGATTGTGTTTGAGAATTCTGAAATTTTCTAGGGAATTGGTTTGGGTATTGGCTCGAGAATGGAGAACTCATATCAATATAAAGAGGGCTGAGCATGTGATTCTAAGATTGTTAACAAGCTCAGAGAGTTCTTCAAAGCAGAATAAAGCAGCTTACAGCTTCGGAACTTATCACGTGACTACTATTTTGTTCTATCATGTAGCAAACACTTCTTCTTGGTCATCTAAAAGTTCCTAAACGATCTTAAATAGGTAAATGGTATTGACCACAAAGAGAATGATACAATGAAATGAATGACCAACCTCAATTCCATCAAAAACTGCACGGACATCATCCAAATTGACTTCTTCCTCTTCCCTTACTCGGTTAGGCACATAATTTAATTTGAACCAATGATCTTTCCTAATTCCTTGTATTTGAATACGCTGCTCTAATTGAGAAACAATCATAGATAAACAGATAAAATTACAAGAACCATAATTAATAGCAAACCTAAAAGCTTGGAGATGGTGAAGCAAAATACTCACTGTTTTTGGATTGGGGTCAAGTATCTTATGTATTAAAGACTTCACTTCGGCAGAAAACCACGGTGGACACGCAAATTCTGCTGCATTTATCTGTAGAAAATAATGATAATAAGGCTCAAAACTAAGGATGCAAGAACAATACCTAAATCATTAAACAGTTTGAAAAACCTACAGCAAGGAATTTATTATCTTCTCTTGATCAATATTGCAATAACATGCTAGCTTTCTAAAGAAAACCCCTTATTTTTCAACAACCAGTAGTTCACAGAGTAAATCATGTGAACAAAAATGCAGATGAACATATCCAGACAAATATGTTACTTACTTTTCTATACAACCCTGGAAGATCTGTCTCAGAAAAGGGTAAAAATCCAGCCATTATAACAAAAAGAATAACCCCACAAGACCAAATATCTGCTGCTGCACCATCGTAACCCTGGCCACTAAGTACTTCAGGAGCTACATAGTTCGGAGTTCCACATGTGGTGCGCAGAAGCTCTACTCCCTGATTGAGTATGTAACAAATGAATGAAAGAGATAGAAGAGAGAAACTTTACACAGCTAAAAAGAACTTAAATGAACAAGAGTGCTGGCTGCGGAAGAACAGATAGGAGCACTTACTGGCTGAGGCAATGCACTGAGTCCGAAATCCGAAACCTTCAGATTTCCATTTGCATCAAGTAAAAGATTTTCTGGCTGAATATCATAATGACACATGGTTATCAAGTCAGGATTACAACACACTGAAAAGTAATAATATTCTGAGGAAAACTGTTCAACAAAAACCGGCTTACTTTTAGGTCACGGTGGAAGACACCCTTGCAGTGACAATGAGCAACAGCATCTACAAGCTGTTGAAAGTATTTGCGAGATTCATTTTCTTCAAGTCTCCCATTATGAACCTGCATGAACAGAAGAAATCCAAAAAAGAATAGATTTAAAAAAACCAAAAATTAAAGTGGAGGAGCTAGTACAGAGGCTTTAACTAGTCACTTAATGGTATAAAAGAATTGAATTCCTTACTATTCTATCAAAGAGCTCTCCTCCTGTCACAAACTCCAAAACGATATATATTTTTGACGGACTTGCCAAGACCTACACCCGGAAAAAAGAACCCGCGTCAGACTGGCAAAATGATGCAACAAAAACACTTTAGCAGATAAATTTCGCAGACGCATGGAATCAGACATACCTCATACAACCTCACTATATTAGGGTGTCGGACAATCTTCATTATTGATATCTCTCTTTTAATCTGGAAAAGACGAAAAAAGCAAGAGCATAAACGACTTTAGCTTAGAGCAGCAAGCAACTATAGTTTCCATAACAGTACACTCCAGAACATACCTGATCAACCATTCTATGCTTAAGTATTGTACTCTTAGCCATAATTTTGATAGCTACATTTTCACCAGTGACCGTGTTCCTCGCAAACTTAACCTTAGCAAAGGTGCCTTCACCTAGAGTGCGACCAACCTCGTACTTCCCCACTCTCCTCATCTTCGTTGTCATCATTCTTTACCAAATTTTTACCTGATCACTAACACCTATCAATCAGACCTACTGAACAATCCAAATCATATTCACAATTAACAAAACAATCAATGAAATCAGGGAAACCACCAAAATCAGCAGCAGCATCTCAAATTCATACCGCTACAAATTGCGATGTTCTCAATTCGATACAAACTAAACTCGACCTAAGCTTGGAAATGGAATTGGAACAGAAACAGAGAGTACGAATCGTAGTATACCTGAATTGGATTGACAACGGAGGCAGAGAAGGGTTTGATGAAGGAGGAAGGCTCATGATACGATTGATTCGCCAAAGCCGTGAAGCGTCAACGCGACGCCTGTGAAGATTGGCTGATCAATTCGGATCGGGTCATCTGATTCTACCCGTATCCGACCTTGAACTATTTAATCCGGTTAAAATTATCCGTTTGGGTAGATATTTCTTTTTTTTTTTTTTGTGTAGTTTAATTTTAAACATTAATCTAAAATCATTTATACATTTTCTTTTTAGATATATTTATTTTTATATATTATTTTTTTGGATTAAATTTGATGACGATAATACAAATATTTAGATGAATATATATTTAATCTCTACCATACAACTAATAAATATTTTTTTGAGAAAAAATCATACAACTAATGCTTAAATAGAATATTTAATCCATTCGAGGCAGTGATGTAACATCGGAGTTGAGTAATAAAACGTTATTTCTTGAGTTTAGGGTTCTCGAATCAAAGAATTGCTAAAACAAACACTCATCGAATCTTCAATTCGAGAACCCTAAACTCACGAAACAACGTCATTTTACTCAGTTCGATGTTCCGTCATTGAGACGGTGTAGGTTGACTCATCGTTGTTAAGTGGTTAACTAATATTGTTTCGGTATATGTTGATTTTGGCTGATTTCATATAATTTTAGGTTGAGAATTTGAATTTTTTGTGAATTTAGGTTGTTATTTTCCGGGTATCATAGTTTAGGTATAAAAATACCGCCAGCAAATAGTCTTGGTTGATTTCCGCTTTTTTTCCCATATGGCATATATAAACATCACATTCACACTTTTAATGGGTTAAATATTCTGTTATTTTCTTCATCATCTTTATCGTCGTTCTATTTTAATCTTTTTGTTGTGCTATCTTTTCTTTTATATCGCGACAAAACTATTTTTGAAACTTAAGTGGTTGCAGTTCATCAATTACATAGCTAATCACACACAAAAAATTCATCGATCTAGGCAAAGCCTTATATTATTTTTACATAACACTCATAATGGCCAAAATTAATTTAAAAAATAGTTTTTCAGATGATTTGGATAAAAATATCATTATGTTGATGTTGAAATCCATGATTTCTTTACCCCTTTTGTGTAAAATTAACTGATTCCAAAACCACAAGAACATATTTTCAAGTTTGCTCAACAAGATGTCCTGATAAATCATTGATAGACTTGACTGGAAGATGGTATAAGTTTTCTCGAATTTGAGCAATCTGATGAATCCATTTTGGCGAGATGGATAAAATTTTTATATTATTTTTCAAAAATATATTATTAATAAAAAATGCATAATTATGCAAACTCAAACCAAACCATTGGAGTAGTAATTTAAAATACCTTAAAAATCCATTAATTGTATTATCAAACCCATTTTTTATAGTAAACTAGCAATTGACCCGCGTTGCGCGCATGAGGTTTACAATTTTTTTTGTTGATTTTCAAAACATATTATAATATTATATTATTATCACTAATAAAAAATTAAAGTATTTTTTTATTTTAACATTTCATTTATTTTACATAATTTATTTTTTATTTATATAAACTTTCTATTAATCAAATAAGTAACATAAATATGCATTAAATGAATGTTTAAAATTTATTTTTATGTAAAAACAAAAATGTGGCTTAGGTGGATGCTTAGGTGGCATCATGAGAAAAGAGAAAAGCTAATTTTATATATATATACTAGTCGGTTGCCCGCGCATAGCGCGGAAGTTTATTATGTTGTTTATGAGTAATTAGTTCGTATTTTATTTTCTACTTATTTTTTTCACTATACCATACTTTACTTTTTTAAAACTTAAATTGTGTTTGTATAGAAAAACTATTGAGTTTTAGCTTCATTAGTTGTTGAGAAATTAAGTGTGTATAGTATAAGTCGAAGTGGGCGTAAATGGAAGTGCGGTTGAGAATCATTGAGAAACGTGTGCTATTAAGGTTTTTACCAAATATAGATCTAGATGTTAATATTTTGGGCCCTTTTATATGTTGGCATGAAATTTGAACATGATTTGTGGGTTTCGGGCGGATTGTTATATTTTTAATTGTTTACATTATCTCTTTATATATTGTCATAATTTATTATTTTTTGTTTTACGTTTTCCTTTTTTGGATTTGTCGTACTTTATATCTCGTAATGATCATTTATATACTATTATATATTTTTCTGATTTTATGTTTTATATATTTTTTTGTTTTTTCATATGGAACAATTTTTAAATTTAACATATTAGTATAATTTACTTTATATTTAGTTTATTTCATTTAATAATGTTTTTTATTTTAATTTTCAATTTTATGAAATATAGTTAATTTTTTATTTTGTTTATTAGTTTAACATATGTGTTGTATTGGAAAAAAATAGTTAAATTCATATTGGAAACTTTTAAAGAAATATTATTTTTATTTTTACCTTTTTATATGTTTATAAAAAATGAGAATTCATGTTTCGGTCCGACCTATCTCATTTATGTTAGAAATTTTTTTGAGACATAAATTAGATAGATTTATATTCTCAAAATTTCTTACTTTTTGCTCTATTCCCGTTAAATCCCATTATATTTAGGTTTACATTGTGTAAATATAATCATATATATATTTTAAACATTCACTAAAAACTATAATCTATTATTTATATATTTGTTAGTATAATCGATAATTAGTAAGTTTTTTTAACTTTTAATCAATTATCTTTTTTAGTTTTATAATGTATAATATAAAAAAAGACCTTTCATATTCATTTTTGAAAAACTTATTTACATAAGTTTAAATATTAAAATTAAATGATAAAATGGTATAATTAATTTTAAAAATTAAATAATAAAATGAGGTGGATGATGATGTGGCTTAAGGAGAAGAGAGAAAAAGTTAACTTTATATATATAGATATATTAGATGAAGAACCGTGTAAATACGTTGACCTAGGCTTAGAAACCCATTCCTATAAACGGGTGTAAAAAATAAATATAATTTTTGTTCAAAATGAGTTAAGATTTATAAGACTAAACATTAAAAAATAATCAAAAATAATATGTGTATTATATCAAATATTGTATGTATCTTACTTAATCTTTAAAGTACAGTAAAACCTCTATAAATGAATACTCTATAAATTAATAAACACTATGAATTAGTTAACCAAATTCAATATGATAATAACATAATAATTTTTTTGAAATCCTCATATAAAATATAATCCCAATAATATCATAAATTTATATCCCTATATGTATATATAAGTGATGACAAAAAAAATGTATATATAAGTAGATATATTAATGTATGTTTTGAGTTTTTTTTTGTAAAAATGAATTTTCTCCTAGAGCTTATCTCAACAAAATAATCTTTTTTTCAGTTGTTTGTAAAATGAATTTTCTCCTTGAACTCATCTCAACACAATAAATTTATGTTATATGTTTTAAGGGTTTTGTGCAATAAACCCTTACGTCGTCAATTTTTGCAACTTTACCCTCAATATCCAAAAAATGCAAAACAATCATATTAAGTCAAAATAATACGCAATACATTTTATAAGTCAAGATAAATTTACTTTTCTAAATGATATTATGATCACATACATTTTATTCTACAGATATATTTCAACTTCTATTCACGAGGGATTTGATTTGATATATTATTTCTAAAAAATTTACAAACATGATATTGGCAAAAAGGGCTATATTACATATTTATTTTGACTTTGTAGGATTGACTTGCATTTTATGAATTTGGAGGGTAAAGTTTCAAAAAATGCCGGCCTAGAGGATTTATTTGCACAAAAGCATATTTTTAAACTATAATATTGTAATCTACTCCATCACAAGTGATGCGATCATGAACAGTCCAACCAAACCACATGAACCACACAAAGCCGAGAAGCAGCTTGTAGCCGAGTAGCAGCTTATCCCGGAGGAAGCATTGATCGTTTCAGCGTCTTTAACACGATTAAGACACAAGAAGTTCAACCAATCAATCAACAGACTACTTAGGGAGCTAGACAATAAGCAAGAAGACGTGGCTCAAATCTCTTAAGTGATGATCACGACTCATAAGGTGTTCAGTAAAGGGTTAAGTGTTGCTTATGTTCTCTTTTTCGCTTGTCAAGTGTTGTTCCAATAAGTTTTTTTGACAAGGTTTTAAATAAGGCCTAAGTAACACTTTCAAACCCCTCCCCCTTTTATTAGCACAATTCATTGTCCAAGGCACATTCACAATGGCTTGGCCCATTTTCTATTTTATGTTCAAACTTTGCATTTATTTCTTTTGTTATTTCCAAGACTCTTTGCATGAGCTATCATGAGTGTGGACTTGTGCATGCTCTAGCATGTTTTTCTTCTCTCCCCTCTTCTCCTTCGTCCTCCCTCTTCTATATAAACTCCGTGTTGCTCTCATTTGCAACTCATCAAACATTTTTGTTAAAAACTCTCTCTTTCACTTTTTGATCCAAAAAGTGTATAATATCTTTTCAACTTGATTTCTTCTTAGTGTATAATATATAAGTCGTCATCAAGCTTGTAGTCTAAGAGTCTATCATCACTCTTGGAAGTACAAATCGTTATCCCCTTTATTTTGCTGCATCCACTCGTTCTTGTCTTCATCTCCGTTCGTCGTCATTCCGCTGCATCGTTCAAGTCTACTCCATTGTTCACAATCAACCACGTCATTTACAAACTCAAAACCAAAAGAAGTGTTTCCTTGCGCATAGATCCACGTCCTGGAGTTACTCCTAGAGAGAGCACTGCCAAGAGATCCTTTGGGAGGCCTAGAAATTACTCAAGGACATGGATCTATGCCCAAGGAATTACTTTGTTGGTTTAAACTTGTAAATGACGTGGTTGATTGTGAACAATGGAGTGGACTCGAATGGTGCAGTGGAATGAGTGCGAACGGAGATGAAGACGAGAACAAGTGGATGCAGCAGAATGATGGGAGAACGATTTGTACTTCCAAAATTGATGAAAAAATATTAGATTACGAGTTTGAAGACAACTTAGATATTACACACTAAGAAGAATTCAAGTTGAAAAGATATTACAAACTTTTCGGATCAAACAAGTGAAAGAGAAAGGTTTTGATTAAAATGTTTGATGAATTGCAATTGAGAGCTATAATGAAATTATATGGAAGAGGGAGGACGAAGAAGAAGAGAGGAGAGAAGAAAAACATGCAAGAGCATGCACAAGTCAACACTCATGCAAGAGCATGCACAAGTCAACACTCATGCAAGCTCATGCAAAGAGTCTTGGAAATAACAAAAGCAATAAATGCAAAGTTTGAACATAAAATAGAAAATGGGCCAAGGCATTGTGAATAGGCCTTGGACCACGAATTTGGCTGATAAATGGGGGTTTGAAAGTGTTACCTAGGTCTCACTAAAAATCTTGTCAAGAAAACCCATTGGGACAAAACTTGACAAGGGAAAAAGAGTGCATAAGCAATACTTAACTATTTACTCGTGATCATCATTAAGGAGATTTGAGCCACGTCGTCTTACTTCTTGTCTAGCTCCCTAAGTAGCCTATTGATTTTTTGGTTGAAATTCTTGAGTCTTGATCGTGTTAAAGGATTCGCCGAAACGATCAATGCTTCCTCCAATACAAGTTCATCCTCGGCTACAAGTTGCTCCTCGGCTTTGTGTGGCTCATTTGGTTTGGTTGAATTGGTCATGAACTCATCAACAAGTAGTAAAAATAACCAAAATTTTCTTTATGTTATAAATTTTAAATATGCATCAAATTCATTTTTTATTTTATTTTATAAGATGTTAAAATATAAGAATTGAGGCGTAGACAAAAAAATATATATATATATATAAGAATTGAGGTTATTAATCGTACATCTGAATTTATGTATATCATTTCTATAAGTGAATCTATCTATAATATTTGTAGTTTATAGTCAAAATTCTTTCTTTCAAAATATAAAATTCAGTTTCAAACTATGAAACTTATAATATCTAAAAGATTATTTTTTATAATTGCAGCAATATATATTTTAAAAAACTTTTAACAATTTAAAATACTACTATAATACACTATAAAATCATAAATATTAATTTATAGATAAATTAATTTATAGTGATATTAATTTATAGAATTATTTAATTTAATTATATGTAAGTTCATGACCATTAATTTAATTATTTGAAGGTTTGTTTGATTCAACAAAACTCATTTATTTAACTAATTTACTATAAATATTTGAAAAATATAATTACCAATATTTCATTTTTCAAATAAATATTTGATATATCATTATTTAGTTTTAACTTTATCATAATTATTAAATAATGGTAACCATATTTAACCATAATTGTATATAACCGTAACCGTATATATTATGGTTAAGGTTATATTAAAAAAATATTAACCGTAATCGGTGGTTAATAAACCATAACTGCAATAACCGTAAATGTGGTCATGGTAACTGATCTGCACTCCCTTTTTCAGCCGTCTATTTTCAGAAATCTTCCTCATCAACTCTTAAAGCAAATAAAGTTTTATAGGGTTTAGAAGATACTCATGGATGGTAACTATTATTTGGCGACTCAATCCAAATTTTTAAAAAATTTTAATGTTTTTACAAAGTATTTCATAAATTTGTACAAAAAATTGATAAGATTTTTATAAAGTATTTATATGATATTTATAAGGTACTTATAAGATTTATAAACATATAGTTCTTGTGTGTTTTTATAAATTTACACATTTTTTTTTTGTCATCCAATAATCAAACCAACTGACTCAAATGAGCCAATTCGACGGGAAATTGTTTACATACTTAGTGATATGCGGACTAGAGCGAGCTTGGCGTGCCAAGTAATCCGCTTTTACATTCAATCTTCGAGGTATTAAAGAAACAAAAAGGAGGAAAATTCTCCCCTATCAATGTTGATATCTTGCAGGTAGGCAGAGAAAGCCGGCCACTCGTTAGGAGAAGACACCATCTTCACCAGGTCTGAACAATCGGTAAGAAAAAGAACATCTCTGAAGTTATGGCCAATCATGTATCGCATCGCCCACACCAAGGCTTCAACTTCGGAGTGAAGAGGAGAAAGACTTCGGCGGAGAGTAGAAGCTCCCATTGATGTAGAGGAGTCCTGCGAGTGCTGACAAAACCAACCCAAACATGTATGCTTATCTGTGGCCTTCCTATAAATTTACACATTTATTTAATTATATCTCAATTTTGTAGAGGTACTTTTATAAGAATTTAGAAATTGAGTATTTTTGAAAAAGAGGTATGGGAAAAAGGGCATTTTCCTGAAATCTCGTTCTTTTTTCTATGCTTTCTTGGGGTTTTTACTCAAATAAGAAAATATTTATAACCAAAAAAATTAAGTAAAATATGACTCTATTGTTTTTAATGGGATTTTTAAACTTGCATTTATATTGGAGCTCATGGATGAAAACTTATTGTGTTGTAATTCCAAATTGTACTATTTTAAAACCTCTTAAGTATCATTTTAGTATTATGTGATTTTCTAAATGAAATATTAAGCGAATTTATTTGAAAATTAATATGTGATACTCCCTCCGTTCTAGAATAAGATGATTTTTTGAGCAAATATACAGATTAAGAAATCATTTAAGTTTTGTGTATGTCTAAAGAAAAATATCATTTAATATCTATTTTAACACAATTCAATCAATGAAAAAACAATATGCAGAATATAAATTGATAAAACCCATAAAACAGTATTTAATTTTACATAGATTTGTGAGAAAATCATCTATTTTTGAAAAAAATAAAAACCTAAAAGATCATCTATATAAGAACAAAAGGAGTACTATTTTACAGAGGGCTCTTTTCTCTATTTACTATATTTGTACCATTAACATGCATGTTAAGCACCTAATCTTGTACTATTGACAAGATACATGCTTCCTCCACTACTAGGACTAGACATTTGAGACAATAAACCAAAACCGAGCCGGGCCGGCTTATTTGATTATAGAATTGATAAAATAACTAAAACAAATCGTGGTAATCACTAATCAGAAACATAGATTCTTAAAAGTGTTGATGTTATATTCTTTCATATCATGGGAAAATAATTATCTATATATAACTTTTAACGGATTAGGATATGTTACATTTTAATTTTATTGCAATGTAGTCGATTACAATGAATTATATATTTGTATAATAAGTTTAAATAAAATAATAAACAAAAAAAGCGAATAAATAATAATACATTGAGTTTTGATACAATTAAAAAACAGTGAAAAGTTAACAGCACGAAAAAAAAACAAATTATTCAATTGACCATTTTTGTAGTAGAAGTAGAAATATACGTAAAAATTACATACTTACAATATTTTTTATGAAGTATCAACCCGTAACATAATTCATTTTGTAAAAACCGTTATTCATAACTCGCTTTACCATTATAATTGTGATTTTAAAAAATTACCCTGAACTATATAAAATTTACATAGTTTGATATATAATATATTTTATCAATAATAATTATGTCTCAAAAAATATTTTTAATATTTTTAATTCTAATTTATTTTTATATTTGAACCTTTTAATTATAATATTTTGAAACTTTTGAAACTTTTGAAACTTTTAAAAATGCTCATGTAACAATTGTTTTAATATTGGTCATACTGATTTTAAATCATTGTCCATAATATTTAACTAAATGTAGTTGAGTATTATATGTCCGTTTAGAAAAATTCAAATTGCAACATATGCAAAAAAAAATTTTTTAAATTTTTGTTATTATATAGTATAATATCATAAATTTAAAATAATATTAAATAAATGTCAAAGAAGAATGATAATTGTTTTTAATATATTATATTAAATTAGTAAGAGAAATATTAGGAAATCATACAGTTAGTTATGGAAATAATATAATTTTTTTTTTGTCATCAAATAAAAAAAAGCTAACTCAAATGAGCCAACTTGACGGACAATTGTTTACAAACTTAATCATATGCGGACTGGAAAAATAAAGGGATAATATAATCTTAAAATTAGATATGGAAAGTATCAAATGTATGTATCCAAACCCATTTTAGTATCCAATTTTGAAGTATCCAATTTTTAAAATCGGGTTAATTTTTTAATTTTGATCCGACCCGTATTCTATATTGTACTTCTCTTTTACTAATTACTAATATAGAGATACTATTACTTAATCCTAATACAATAATTACTTTGATAGTCGGTTTAGGCTATTAAAAAAAATTAAAATCTACCAAATTAATAATCCGTTTGGTTCAGTTTATTGTGGTTAGTAAAATTCTACCGAATTGAAACGACTTTTTGGGTAAAACCGGCCTTGATTCTATCCATCTTGTAAACAAGTCTAGATTCATAGATCAACAAAATTTTACATATCATCAATAAACATAAAATAAAAAATAGAAAAATATACTAAATAGGTACATATTCACTATGTGCACTTGCTATTTTTCTAAAAATAAAAAAATTGGGGTATTAAAACAAAGAGCTCTCAATTCCCGAAAACAAGGGTTTGCTACAATCCTAGAAGAAGGAGATCGGAATCAATAGGTTCCTTTTTCTGATCATAAATTGACAAAACCTTCACTTTCAAAGCGTTGGCCATCTTCTCTCTCTCTCTATCTCTCTCTCATATATCCCAATTTTATTTAGCCAATCAAATAATGTTCACGTCAAAAAGGTTTTGGAATCAATGGAAAACAAACAAGACCCACAACAATGCAATCATCCTCAGATCTGTTTTTATCATAAATTAAATAAAATCAAAAGGACAAAAACCCTTTTTTACTACTACTACTATTCTGCTAAATAATTGTTTTTCACTATACAATATATTTATATCTCATCAGTTATATTACCACTATTCCTTTAACACTTGACTAAGAAAGAAACAATCTCTAGTACGATGTAAAAAAAACATATACAATAACCTTTTTTTTTGGGGGCAAAAACATTGTTTTTTTTTTTTCGAATGATCAAAGACGTTCTGTGCCGAAACCCATATATTCCCTAAGACCCGAGACCAAAATATGTTATATAGTCTCGTCCCATATGCTACTCGAACCAGCGACCTCTAAACATAAAAAACATTGTTTTACATGTATATAAGGTGTGTTACAAAGCTTTGAATAAAATGTGTAACAAAAAAGCTTAATATTAGAGTGTAGAAACTCAAATATAAAGACATCTAGAGATGCAACAACATTATAGGTAAGATAAGCCGACAAAAGATTCATGAAATCGTGAAGATAAAAGTTGAAACACAAATTACCACAAACAAGAAAATGGTAAGTCGGAATCACAACCACAAAATCTTCGAGGAGTCATGTTCGAAAGAAGCAATGATGTTGAAAACACTTATGTCTCATGTCTATAAGCTAGCAAATTGTTTACAAAACTCATTTACCATTTTCTTCTATTTCAGAACTTTTAAAAAAATTGGGAGAAGTATATATACATATAACAAATTTGGGCATAGAGATATGGATCTTACATTGAAAGTTATAAGAAGGGACATATACATATATGAAACTGATTAGGAAAACAAAGCACTTACGAGAAACGGAAACAGGGATGTTGTCATGTTTGATTTGATGTGAAAAAAAGCAAATGGACAGAGGAAGACACGTCCAACTCCAAGTTAAATTACTGACAATTCCTTCTCTTCAGGACATGCACATGTGCATGCCCATACAACCAATATATATGTGTAAATTTTTGTATTTGCATGCATATGTATCGTATCGTATCGTATTGTATTGTATTGTATTGTATGTATATTACCATATCACATACATATACATGTGGGTATATAAACACAAATTTTGGGATGATGTGTAAGTGTCACATGTGAGTAAAATAACATAGAGAGATCCAAACTCTTATATACTAATATATATATGTAAAGTTGTAACGAACGTACATACACATACACATACACTTATCAAATTAAACTATGTGACTATGTCCATCGAGATCCATATAACGTATGAGGTGGAGTGGTTAGAGAGTGACGTCAGATAAAACCTTTTCCAATGAAATGTAAAATTATCGTGTACACCATTAATTTACAGAACTGAAAACTCAAAGAAGCTTCTTCGTTCCTCTTATTTCACTTTTATAGATTCTTTTGTGACAATTTTCATTTATAAACATATCAAAGTTGTTGAACACATTAGACATTTCCAAGTTTATCAATACTTTTTTTTGTTAAAGCAAAGTTTATCAATATTACAGACTTAATTATTAGTAACATATATAATAAGAATCCGAAAGCAAAAAAGAAAATAACGTATCTTCCAATAATAATAAGTAGCCACCATATCCTAATAATTACATCCATATATATAACATATGATGTTCATATAGTTTCTTATGTAAGTCAATGATTATAAGAGTTTTTGAATGTCTTGAGAATATATATAGGATTGATAAAAAGAGTAATTTGTAAACATACCTTAATCAAATTTTATGATAAAATTAACAACTATGGAAGAATCTGATGATGGCACAATTGAATCAAATATTGGAGAAAAAACCCTGAATTTGTCATGTTTTCCCACAGCTTTCTTGAGCTTTTTTGTTTCTTTGTTTCCAAAAGCTCGAATTATAGATTCTTTTTAGCTATTACTTGTTTAGTAAACTATAGGAAAATGCAAAAAAAGAAAAGTTCAAGAAAGCTGTGGAAAAGTATGACCAGGATCTTCATCTTTTTCTTCTTCTCCTCTACTCTGAACTTAGAATTGTGGAGAGAGAGCTATGAAGAGTGAGAGAGAGAGAGTGAGAAAGAAAAAGAGAGAGAGAGAGAGAGATATTAGTTGATGAGCAAGTGGTGTATACAAACTTCAGAGGACCACTCTCTCTATTAATATATCATACAAAGTGAGTGATATGTGAACATGCTTAGTTAGCAAGGGACTGAAAGATAAGAGTAGTAGACTTGTTTGTTTCTTTTTCTTCTTTTTGTTACACAATTTTTTTTATCATCAAAAGTTTCATCTACTTCAAATACTATACCAATTTCTTTTTTAACCTTTTTAGTGTAAACAACTCCTATGCCTCCAAAAGGAGAAGCTAGTTTCGTTTAAATAACTAAATTGTTATGAACAAAATTAGTTAGGAGATTGTTTTCTTTTTGTTGATGTATTATGTAAGGTATTAAATATTAGGAGTTTAGTTTAAAGATCAAGTCATCTAAAACCTTCTAAAATCTATTAATGGACTATATTTTTGCGTCTTGAAGTTGTGTTCTTCTATAAATCTAAAAATGTTCATTGTTCAAAGATTCCATGATATTTATAAGAGGACAAGTAATAATTTTATAATTTTAAGTTAACCGAACTTTCTGAATTTAAAAAACCTATTACAATGTAAATTTTCATACCAAATTACTTGATTATTAACCGAACAGAATCCAAACTATAAAAAACCAACTCTAAAACGTACCAAAATTCACTAATAATAATATTTTGATTTAAAATTGTCCCTATATAATTTTGTATAACTATGCTAATGTAGTTTTTAAAAAATTAATTTTTAAAAACTAAACGTTTGAAATGATTTGAAGTGTTTTGAGTTTTTATATGATTTTGATGATTTAGAAGAGTTCCTAAAATCTTTTCAAATTGCACTTAAAATCATGAGAATTGGATTTATGTATTTTTAACTAAGTAAATCCACTAAAATCCTCTCAAATCCTTCAAAATCATAAAAATTCAAATCCACAAATTATTTTCAATAACAATGAATTTTATGGTTGAACTTTTTGATATCCATGATTGAATAAAATAACATAAGATTTATAAATTTTACACAAATCACTTAAAATAATGAATACACTCCTCTTATAAGCAGAAAACCTGAAATCCGAATTAAAATAAAAACTCTTTCTGTACCAAATGGGTTAAAAAGTGATTAGTTGAAAAAAACAAAAATCAAATTCAAAACAAGTCCACTTTATTCATTTGTATAAATAATAAAGCCCAACAACAAGGCCCGGTACATTGATATCCAAACCAAACCATAACCAAACCACTTCTGACCATGAAGGTTTCAACTAGCAACGGCTTAGGTCACAATCTCAGACGATGGCGACGAGCAGAGTCTACGTTCATTACCACCACGCCGACGCCTGCAGCAAAGCTCGCTGGAACGCCAGGTTTGTAAACTATCAAATTTATCATTGAAAGACTTGAACTTGGCGCGTTTTTCGATTTGAGGGCATTTTTGTTAATGAAGATACTGATCCTGAACCTTATCAATTGGTAGTTAAAGAGAACACAAGCTCATGAAACACTAAAGTCTTTTCCTTTTTCATTGAGGTTCATGTGTGGATGCTCATTTTAGCTTTTATTTTGTTTGGCAGAGAGACATTTAGGTTTATGTATGATAGGCCTTGGCAACATGTTCTTGATTTCTATTCAAATGCTGTGGAAGGGAATGCTTCATTCTTGAATCTGTTTCAGCCTAAAGTTAGTATCTTTTTAGCACCACCAACTCGTTTGTGTCAATATGGCTTGAATTGTCGTCGTCCTGATTGAAATGAATTGTTTCGAAAATTCAGAAACATTTGGTCCATGATGATGGGATAACTGAAGGGATGTCTCTTGAATCTGAATTGGAGACTTCTACTAGGAAAGATGGGAGGTCTGGGAGGTGGGAGAGAGTAAATTTCAAGATCGTTCTTTCGTATAATGGGGCTTCTTTTGATGGGTGGCAGAAACAGCCTGACTTGCACACTGTTCAGGGGTAAGGTTTCATCTTTCTCGCTTTGAAATCCGTCGAAGTTTCTTTGAAGAGAACCATAGGATTCTTACAAGACCCTTTTCTTCCAGCCTGAAAATTTGAATGATTCAATAAAGTTTAGAAGCAAAAGGATCAAACATGTACTTGCTTGTTTTGTGGGTTTTAAAGTGTAGTAGAGAAGTCACTGGGAGAGTTTGTTGATGAAAAGAAAGCTCAACTGCTCAAGAAAAAATGTAAACCATTAGAAGGACGTGTACTTGTTGCTGGAAGAACTGACAAAGGAGTGTCTGCACTTAATCAAGTTTGTTCTTTCTGTACGTGAAATTCTGATTCCTAAGAAATTAGTTAATGTCTTTTCTTTCTCTTAAGTTAAGCAATAAGTAAGACTGTAAGAGAAAATCTTTGTTCTGCATGATTACTCAAATTAGTAGTAAATTATTATGAAATTGTACTACTTGTTTCTAGGACATAGCCAATCTGGCTTGTCAACGTGATTAATTGAAAGGTTTCCTAATTTTAAGTTTTTGTTTTTAGATACCTGGAGAAAAAACATTGAACCTATTGCTATTGAAGATGCTATTAATAAAGATGCTTCTGGGAAACTTAAGGTTGTCTCAATCTCCAAGGTATACTCTATTCAGGATGGGTTTCAGTCTCCTGTTTGAACCTTCTGAAAAATTTGATAAAAGTATGTACTATGTGTAGGGATACGAAAATGTTCTAATCGTGGTTTTGGAACTATGAACTGAAACTGTAGGTTTCCAGATCATTTCATCCAAATTTCTCTGCAAAATGGAGGCGCTACTTGTATATCTTTCCCTTGGATGATACTGAGCCATTGTGCGAAGGTGGCAAGAATCATGAGAACTATATCTTTGATGAGAACCATGAAAAGCAAAGAAATGGACTCTTAAGTGAAGAGAATACTGAAGAAGTAGTATTGAGTAAGGATGATGAGCTTGAAATTGAGGAAACCAGCAAAGAGCTTCAAGTAGTAGAGAAACCAAGTGACTTCAGTGTAAGCAAAGTTGATCAACTTTTACAGCAGCTTCAAGGAAAAGTATTATCCTACAAGATGTTTGCGCGTGACACAAAGGCTGCAAGAAACGAGTAAGAGCTCTCACAAGGTCATTGGTATTGCAATAATTATAGACCAGTTTCTTACCAGCATGATAATTTACCTTTCTTGTCAGCATGATATACATTGCCACAAATTTGTATTGTTATATGGTTTCTAATATGGGTTATCTTTGACATTTCAGAGGTCCACCTACAGAATGTTTCATGTACCATGCACGGGCAGCCGAGATTATATTGTCTTGTTCTGTAAGTGTTTGATTGAGTTCTCACATTAGATGTTATTTCTTTACTTCACACTCAGTCATTCTAATGCCACTTGTTGAGTAAAGGTGTTACACGCCATAGTTTCTACTTAAGATTCTAAGGCTTGGTTAGAAGCTCGTATTTTCTTGATGTAGATGCGATCTTAGCTCTTCATTTTTATGGCATTGTTTTTTGGTGCATCAATAGCACTTGTTCTGGCTACTGAAGGATAGAAATTTTGAGACTTAATAAACGCTCTCGCGGGTTTTTGTTTGTTGCAAGTGTGTCCGAAAGAGGAGATTAACTCCCCGTGTGAAACTAATATTGACTTCTTTTGATAAATTGTACCAGAATCATGTAGAAGGACGAAGGGTTATGTGTGTTGAGCTTGTCGCTAACCGATTTCTCCGCAAGGTGTTTACTTTAAGCCAAATATTAGCCTCAAATACACTTTAGTTGCAAGTTTTAGTTCTTTGCAATTTACTTTAAGCTTTGTAAAAGTAAAGAATCACAGCCCTGATGAGGATCTCATCCCTAAAAGAGTCCTAAACTTAAAGTCCCTTGCAAGGGGAACGGTACAACAGCAGCTCTGATGAGGTTCTCATCCCTAAAAGAGTCCTAAACTTACAGTCCCTTGCAAGGGGAACGGTACAACAGCAGCCCTGATGAGGATCTCATCCCTAAAAGAGTCCTAGTTTTTACAAATTCTCTCCTTCATTTCATTCTTAAATGTTTTTTCTTTGTAACTTTCAGATGGTAAGAGTTCTTGTAGCAACATCAATCCGAGAAGCAGCTGCTGGTGCGGATAATGACGCATTGTTAAAACTGCTAGAAGCTTCATGCAGACGAGCCACAGCTCCTCCAGCTCCATCTGAAGGTCTCTGTCTATTTGACGTTGGTTATACTGATTTTGACCCTCAAATTTCTCTTATTTCGTGACGTTGACCCTCAAATTTATACTGCTAGGCCGCCGAAATATTTTTGTAATTTTTGTTCATTTTTAGTCTTAAACATTTACATGTTTATATAAATATTCTTATTACAAATAATAATTATTTTTTATCTAAATTTATTATCGGAGAATTTCATTTTAAAGACTGATCGTTAGCTTTCAAACTTTCTTATAAATGTTTATGTTGTTCTAAGGAAAAAATCATGTTGTTCTAAATTTTATCTTTCTTAAAAACTAATATCAAATATTGGTGCATAATCTTGAATCTTCGACACTAGGAGGGATGTTTTCAAAGTAGCATTTTTAATAGATTTGAGTTTTTGTATGGTTTTTATATGATTTTGGCGATTTATTGTAAAATCCTTTCGAATCCCACCTAAAACTATCATTAAGAGATTTTGAATTTCTGTATTTTTAACTAAGGGAGTTTTCAATAACCGTGGATTTTAGAATTACTAGTTCAATAACAATGAATTTTATTAGACCTTTTAAAATTCATAATTGAATTTTATTAATATTTTGTCTAATATAGTTTGAATAAAACAATAATATTGAATAAAACACACTAGAAAATAGCACAACACGGTAAGTGTGTTCAGTTCATATAATCTACATACATTGAACATATTGATTGGTTTTTTTGTCCCGTGTAATAATATGACATAATTGTAAAACATAATATTGAGTTTTGTAGAAGGAAATGCAAAAGAGATGGTGAAGGAGGGAGCAATATGGGAGCTGGTGAGGATCTCGAGAGACTGTTCAAGAGAAGACATAAGAAGTCTTCCTCATAGGACTCTCACTTCAAGTCCCACTTTCCTAACATGAACTAAGACGTCTCCGTGTTGACATCCGGTGAGCCGGTTTCATGTCTAACTTAACCGAACCGAAGCACGGTATGAAAGAATAAATACCATTCGACCGGAACTTTGAATTGAAGATTTGTCTTATTTTGTTTTTATCTTCGGTTTAGTAAGAGGATACTTACCAAATTTCATTCCTTTTTTTTTTTATTCTTTTTCTCTTTCACCTTTTCCTTGTTCTTTTTTTTTTTCTTGTCAATTTTATGTGATATCAAGAAAATATTTTCTATTTATTTTTGTACAATACATTGTAATTGTATTTTTTTCTATATAATGAGATTCATTGCCGATGATGATTAGAAAGATTGGAGGCGGAACGGATATGAATGGACCGTGAAATGAAAGGGTGTCCATTTTAGGTTCGTGAAATGAAAGAGTTCGTATAATGAAAGGGTGTCCATTTCTTGGAAAACAAATGTATATTCAGCGATGCTCGTTGGTCTTTGTCCGAGGGGTTTTCTTCTAATGGGATGGTGCGGTCAATTCCTTGTCCGGTAAATGATTTCAATCTCATCAAGTCAAGAGTGTTTGGTATATCCCATGTTTCTTGATGGTGGCCTCAGTTGGTGTTTTGGTTTAGGTGTAGAGTTTTAGTTTTTCCGGTTAGGTTGATGAATCTCTGATCTCATCATTAGTTGTGATCTTGTTGGATTGGAATTAATGTTGGTATGTTGCGTGCTCCGGCTGCATTTGTGGCAACGGCCTCCGTAATATATCTCTAGATTGGTTTTTCTCTACCTCTGGTGTCTTAGTTAGGTTGAGGAGTTCTAGACATTGCGGCGACTCGGTCTCCATTCCTTCTTTTGCTTTGGCGTAACCAGTTCTTAGTCTGTAGGTGACTTTGGCTGGGTCTACGAATGTCCGCGTGCAAGTAATGGTGGTCCTTTTTGAAGTTTTCCTCTCCGGATCTCAGGGTTTCTCCTTGTAGCGATGCCTTCTCGTATCCCTTGGTTTTTGGAGTGGTAGTGATGGTAAGGATTTGTGCTTTGATCCTCTTGTTTATCTGTGTTCGTTTCTGCTGGGGTCGTGGTTTTGGTGAGTTCGTTTTAGTTCCCTCCTCGGGCTTTCTCTGTTGAAGGCAATCTAATGTTGGGTCCTCTTTGATGCTCATGTTTGTTTCATCTAATGAAACCTCTATCCAGCTCCAAATTGTTCTATGGAAACGTACGTCAGATCCTTTTGGTGAAGAATTATCAGTTGTGTTGCTTGGGATCTTTTGTTATTTGCCTTTGATCCTTCTCTTTAAGGTTTTTCCTTATTTGATTCACCCATTTTGGGTCTTTTTATCTGGGGTTTTACATGTAACCGCCGGCTTTTGTTTGGAAGGAATTTTTCCTTGCCATATTGTATCAGTCAACCGAATGTTTTTAATGAATTATTCAAACGAAAAAATAGAAGAGAGAGAGTGTCGATGAAAAGGAAGGAAAGAGATAAAGGAACAAAAAATGAATCTAGTTGAATGGAAAAGAGTAAAGGTTGGAGTGTATTTGAACGAGACCAAAGTGCCTCTTCCCTGGAGAGTGTGCGTGAGTGCAATTAAAGATGGCAAAGTTTGTCTCAGCGTAAATATCCCTAATAGTTATCTAAAGTGAAGACAACAAATAGTTTACAAAAGAGAGAAAGAGAGAGAAAGAGAGAAACAAACTAAAATAACTTTGTGACAAAGATCTCTAGTTACGTGACCAACCAAATAAAAAAACAATGACAATGGTATTTTAGTCCAAAAAATTGCGTATCTTTGTAAAAGAGAATAAAAAGTACACAATGTTTAGAAAGTTTGTGTATCTGCAATATTTTACTTATAAAGTGGGTGTAAGTGTAAATCACTCTAGATATAATTAGTGGGTTTATGAGCGATAAAGACAAAAAAGACTTAAGGGATTGCAGTAACCTCTATAATTTGAACAATTTTGCAACCAAAATTATATAGGATCTAAAATTATTTTGGTGGGGTTTTGTATGTGTATATAGGAAGTGGGGTGTAGTAGATAAAATTAGTGGGTTTATGAGCGGTAAATTCAAAAAAGACAAAAAAAGACTTAACGGGTTGCAATAACCTCTTTTGAACAATTTTACAACCAAAATATATAGGATCTGAAATTATTTTGATGGGTTTTGTATGTGTATATAAGATGTGGGGTGTAGTGGATAGAATTATTGGGTTTATGAGTGACAAATTAGAAAAAGACAAAAAAGACTTAAGGCGTTTTAGTAACCTCTTTCGGTAGGTTTTGTATGTGTATATAGGATATAGTAGAGATGATTAGTGGATTTATGAGCCATAAATTAGAAAAAAACAAAAAAGGCTAAGGGGTTACAGTAACTCATTTTGAAACAATTACACCCCAAACTAATCTCAATATATGGTTAGGTGGGAGTGGGATGAAATAAAAAAGAGAGAGTATTTAGTTTTTCAAAAGATTGGGAAAAAACTAGCTTTCTAAATATGTCAAAGTACTTCTTATATAGACGTTTTTCGCTGAAATATAAAGCGTGCATTAATTATTAATATATATGGATTTAAGACGAACCATCCATATTAATTAATGATTTTTAAAAATGCATATATATACACGTTTTCTAACAATCATAGAGATTATGTTCTCCTGTCAAGAGTACTGCCGCAAATTGATATCCTTCTCTGATCTATTGACCAACGTCAACTCTCCCCGGTCTATTATCGCCAACTCGTTATACTATTATCCGAGAATGTACGAATATATCAATGTACCGTTAAGATCTTATTAGATACAAAACAAAAATGGAATGAACTCAAATTATTAACTACTCAAACTGAAACTAAAGTGTGGTGAGCATTGATGCATTGACACATCATCCACTTGAATTCAATATAGGATATCATTAATTTTACATACCGTAAACTACTAAACCTTCAAATTAGCTAATAAATTTACTATAAGAATTTAAATCAAGCTAACGAAATTCGTAATTTTTACGAATAAAAAGAAAGCACAAATATCTCTTTTCCTCACCACTAGTTAGAGAGATAAGAGAGACAATCATGGTTGTTCTTAATAAGAACTCTCATGTTTCTCATCATAATTTTCTTAATAACCCTCTTCCAAGCCTATATTTCCCTTCCTAACTCCGATCTTATCCCAACAGACGATGATACCTCAGTGATAAAAATCTGCAAAGGAGAAGACAAACAAACATATCAAACCCACTTGCTGGAGCTCAAGTCATTGTCCTCATCTCTTTCGGAGATGAGACGTCATGCTTTATTACTCATATTCTTAAACGAATCCGTGTTGAAGATCAACACGGCTATGATTGTTGTTAGGAAAGAAGAAATATCGGCGGCAAATGAAGGCTTGGCTTTACGTACTATCACAATATATAACCCTAATATTTTCGACATATCATTTTTAGTATTATATTTATAAATTTGGTAACCTTTGAAATACACTCATCTTTCAGATAAAAAAGCGTAATATATATATATATATATATATATGCATATCCTCTGTAAACTAATTTTGATATCGATAAAATTAAATTATGTTTAGTTTATTTTAGAGATGTTTTATTTGCAGTAAAAAAACAAAATTAATACCACTTTTCCTTGTTTTAAAAATAACAGTTATGGAACAACAGTTGGAATAATTTTTCTGATAAAAAACGTTTATAGTAAAAATCCACTATAATTATGGGCCATAATGGAATAAAAACCCTGAATTTTTCTTCTCTTTTTCTTGAATAATAATAATTCCCAATATCTCTTTTTATATCAATCTATTAAAAGATCCTAATTACACTATTTTTTTTTTCTTTTGTAAATTTAGCGAGAACTAACTGGTTTGTGTATGAAAAAAGAATATTTTCCATCATTTATTGATTTTTTTTTGTTTCGGTTTAACAATCGGCATAAACCGAGAAAACCGAACCGAATAAACCGAGTTTTTCGGTTTTCGGTGCCGAACGTGTGAGATGAAGAGAACCGATCGGCAAAATTATTTTGGGATTTCGGTTTTTAGATCGGTTCGGTTCGGCGACCAGTAACCGAACGGTTTTTCGGTTCTCTTCTAATCATCACTGTAAAACATATAACTTGAAGATGTTGTCTGCAACTGAGATAAAACATAAAAGAAACGACGGCCATGGTAAAACTTCAACGAGAACGACGGTTAAAACGCTAGGTTTATTGTGTTTTATGTTTTGATCAAATATGGGCTTTTAATAAAAATTTGTGTTTCAAAGTTAAATGAATGCTGGTTAACTTAATTGTCGATTTGGGCCTATACTAATGTTTTGGTTCAGCCCAATATTAAGGTCCAATATTTTTCTTTATCACTTAATTTTTATTTAGAAAACCCTAGATCTAAGTTGTTTTCCATTCATTTGCATTTTCCTCTACGAGACCTAGGGGAAAAAGCTAACAAAACTTCTCATTTTCTTAAAGTCTCTCGCTTTCTTCTGCAAATTATTACTAAATGAGCAAAGACAACTTCAACGCCACCGATCGATCTTAGTGCAGGTAAATTGCCTCCGTTTATTGTTTATCTTTTTTTCTCTTCTTAACTGAGAGGTACCTAAACCTATTATCGTTTGTTATATTACGACTTACTGAATACTCTTCTTTCATTGTATTTTGTTTTCAGTTCTGAAAGATGAGGTTTGAGCTGGCCTTTTGAACGCAACCACATGACTACATGAGCAAATTTTTATGGGTTGGCTGGTAAAAAGTCTTGCCGGAAAGTGGGATTGAGCAGCCACAACCACTATCTCGTCGAAAACCCTAATTTTTAATGGATTTGGACTTGTAAAATTTAATGACGGGCCTGTTTTATTTTTGTGGACTTATTGTTTTAGTTGTAAATTTGTTAAATTGATTTGTAAATTGTTTATTGGGCTTGTAACTTATTTCGGTTAACCGAATAAACCGAGGAAAAAATCAATTCGGGTTCAGTTCGGAAGATAATTTTTAGTCTATAACCGAACCGAACAAACCGAATACCGAACAAACCGAACCGAACTTTCAATCGGTTCAATTCGGTAGAATTTCTAATAACCGAAAAAACTAAAAAACCGAAAAACCCAAACCGAAATATCCGATTAACCGAATGCCCAGGGCTATGATTGTTGATGTGGTGGTGGCAAAAGACAGTTGCGGCGGCACCTTAACTAAGCCAAAAGATATACGTTATGTACGTGAAGAAAGGCATATGAGATGAAGTTGTCAACAGTTCCAAACATAATTTAACTTTCATTGGGGATGGTTAAACTTCAACCATCATCACAGGTAGTTTAAACATAAAAGATGGTACACAAACATTCAAGTCTGCAACTCTTGGTAAGCATTTGTATTATTTTTTTCTTGAATAATAATAGTTCCCAGTGAGAGTATAAAACAAATAAAATATAACACAACAAGTGTTTTGGGCTCAAAGAGTTCATATAAAACATAACAAAAGTGTTCAGATGAAAAACTTGTTCAGCTCAAAGAGTTCATTTCTTGTTTTTGTTATTGGACTTGAAGTAGTTTTGTTTGTGCCCAAAAACCAAAACACTTTTGTTGTGTTTTATCTATTGCATACACTTACGTACGACACTACAAGAAAAGTGAATCATTGTGACTTTTGTTAGAGACTAAAATATATAGTCACAAATTTGTGACTTACGTAGATACAATTTTGTAACGTATTTTTTTGTCATAAATTCGTAATTGTTTCGTCACAATATTATAACGAACAAAGTCGTCTCTAATTATTGTCTCAAGTCGTGACGAAATAGTGTCAATAATAACTATTGTAAGAGCATCTCCAAAGGGAGATGCCTATTTAGGGGTTTTAGTCATATTTAAAAAAACTTAATGATTAAATTAGTGCTTTGAAACTCTTAAAAAATGTTTGATTTTCTTTGTCTAATGGTGAACCCCATAGGAGGTTCTGAAAGTGTCGTTATGGCATTCTAACAAACACTTTGTGTGCAGCTTTTTCCTCAACATGAGAGATACAAAAGATTCAAAATTTTGCAACAAGGAATTAAGATAAATCGAGAGATCATTCTTCAAACAGATCAATAAACCCCATTTAGAACAATTTGTTTGATGAGTAAATCTCTAAGTGAAGAGAGGTTAAATGATAAGGAGATTGCAGATGTAAACGTACCAGATCAAGAAGGATTGGGTAGAAACAGTTTTGTTCAGAATATGTTCTGTCGCCGTTTCTTCCACCCAAACGAAGAACAAAAAGTTTTGTGAAAGAGAAACAAAGGCCAAACCATTTTTTTCCTTTCTCTGCAGTTCAAAACCAATTAAATTGTGCCACGTAGGTTTAAGGGGCGCTCTTTAAACTATTTAGTTTAGCATCGCCCCTAAACATTTAACCCTATATTGATTAATTTTTAATCATCCAAAACCTTTAGCACCTCTATAATTTTTGATAAGCATCTCCCTTTGGAGATAGTCTAACAACTGTGACGATTTTATTACCAATATGTATTTGTAAATCGTGACTTTAATTTGATACTCAAAATTTGTCACACATTTGTGACTTTTTAGATACTAAATTAAGACCAAAATATTTTGTAACCAATTCGTAATTATTTTGTCATAAGATTGTTACAGATTAATTAAGTCATGAAAAAATTGTCTCAATCATTGACAAATTGTGAGGATAATTTCAGTCATAACAATTGTAATAGTTATGTGACATTTTTTTTGCAAAAATACATTCTGTAACAAATTTAATATATAATTTTATATAGAGAATGTTCAATGAATTGTGGAGGAAAATAGAAATTAATAATAAAAAATCTTTAAAATAATATAGGAAAAATAATTGAACTTAAAGCTAAACATCCATCTTAAGCTTGCTTGGTGTGTATCCAACTCATAACTACCACTTAGTCCCTGCTTAAACAACATGAATATAAACACTTAAAAAAAAATTTAGTAAAAGCAAAATACATAATTGAAATATATATATATATATATATATATATTTTACCTTCGATTGTTGGTATTAGAACTAACAAAAGAGTTAATAAGATCATGCAATTTCTTTAATTCGTCTTCTAGGTAATTGACTCTGCTTTTCAAAGAAATTATCTCTTCTTCAGTGGTTGTTGTTGTAGTGCGATTCTGGTTAAATCTTCTTTTTGTGTAACTTTGGTTGTTTGCCGGTTTTTGAAAAACGCTAGACGTATTTTTGTAATCTTCCTCTATGTCACTTTCATCAATGATTAGATTATCAATTTCTGTAACCTACAAGGAAAATAATTCATCATCTTGATAGAATTTAAAAATAATTCATCATCTAGATAGAGATTATACCCAATATCTCTTTCATTATATCAAGCTATTAAAATATCCTTATTAATTTTTTTTTTTGTTTGCAATTTCAGCTTTTAATGGTGATGGTTTTAGGGCGATTAATATCGCAACACAGCCGGGCCAGCAAAGGGACCACGGACCAGCAGTGGCCCTCCGTGTCAGTGGAAACATATCCATCATATACCAAAGCAGGATAGAAAGATATCACGATGCTCTATACCCTCACAAAAAGCACCAATTTTATAGAGACTGCTATATCACCGGAATGTTCATCAATGGATATGCCTCTGTCATTTTCTAATATTGCTCCATCGTTGCAAGAAAATCAATGAGCGAGCAGGCCAACATGATCATGGCTTAAGCACGTGAAAGTTTGGTTACAAAATCGGAATTCACACTTATAAAATGTAACATCACATGGAGCGCTTATTTAGCCACCGTCAAAGCCACGGTGAAGACCTTTCTTGGTTGTCTATGGAATGAGTATGCAACGGTTGGTGTTATGCAATCATATATTGGTGATGTAGTGGATCCTGCGGGTTGAGCAGACTGGAATGGCACGATTGGTATCAAAAATTTCTATTGTGAATACGCAACACATGGACCGGGAGCAGAGACGAGTAGAAGGGTGAATTGGACAGGTTTCAAAGCTACTACTACAAGAAAACAGCTTCAAACCGACAAAAAAAATCCGTTGGAAACAGGTGTAACAATAATCCATCGGTAATTAACAACATATTTCTGATAGAATGAGACATCAGTAAATCCTTCAATAATCTATCAATACAATGGTATTTTTCTAATGGTTTACCGACGAAAATTTGAAAACAAAAATGTTTGAAATTCTTCTTCATAACCGACGTATTACCAACGCAAACTCGAAAACGAAATTCTCCGTCATAACCAACAGATTACCGACGGAAACTCGAAAACAAATGTTAGAAATTCTTCGTCATTACCGACGGAAACTCGAAAACAAACGTTTGAAATGCTCCGCCGAAATATTTAAATTTCTAAAATCAGAATTTTTAGTGAATATTTTTAAAACCAAAAACACGAAATTGTTTAATAAACTAGAAATTGTTCCCAAAAAAAAACTGAAATTCAGAAAACTAAGAATACGAAGACGTACGCTTTGCCCGCATCTCGCCCATGAACTCTGCGAGGTCCTCATTCCCCTACTGTTGTTCTTTGCTTTTTGTTCTTCCACATCCTTCTCCAAAGCCGCAATCCGCTCATCTTTGTCTTTCATAGCTTGTTGGAACTCTTGAATGGGACCATATGAGTAACCCGATGAACGAGAAGAAGAACTCATTTGGGAGAGATTTCCTAACCCAAAAATCCGTCCTTTGGCTTTATAAGTTTCCTACAAAGGCATTAGAAAAAAGTAATTTAAACATTTTAAAATAAAGTCAAGTAAACTTGAAAAATCTAGACTTCTACCTCGAAAAAGACCATGTTTACTTTCTCTCTTCCCAATTCAACAGTAGACTCTGATCCGTTAGGAGATTGTACAACATGTTGAGAAAGTTGAATCTCCTCCTTCCGCCTCCTTGAAGCCTCAATGACCATCTTAGCTCAAACATCTTGTAACTGCTTTGTCTTGTTGTTGGTGTGCATAGCCTCCATCAAAGTAAGATGGTTGGTACAACACCATCCCTAATAGTCTGAACAAAGAATTTAAGTTGTATATAGATTTCAAACACCAAATAAGATTTGAACAAAAAATTATAACTTACAAGTTGGCGTTCTCGAGTAGAGGCGCTTATCGGACCAGAATTGTGAGTAGCCATCCGCCATGTTCGCTTCTTCTGATCAAAGAGTTTTGTTTGGCACGTGACATTGTATCTGGTTCACCCCAATAAAGAATCAAACCATCTAACACTTCTTGAATCACCCATTTTGGCATTTTTCCTTTCTTCCACCTTTTCTTCCATTCACTCAAAGTTCTAGTATATTGCAAGGTAGCCGCTTTTTTGAATTATTTTCAAACTTCAGTGGTGAAATCCCGATGCCAATTTAAATATTGCTACAATACCAAAAGAATATACATTAGCCCTAAAATTAAGGAACGACGACCTATTTTCCCCCCGGAACTTTCGTATACGATCAGTTCCACCCACACTTTCAGCCTCTCTCTGTATCCCCTTCAAAATAAAGTTCCACAATTATTTCCCCCCACATCGAAAGTTCGAAACCTATTTCCCCATAGAATTAAAGTTCGATACTTATTTACATATCGAACTGGGTTAGCATCGGTTTACTGTAGACCAATCTTGTCTTAACCATCCTAATTAATTTTAAACCAATAATAAACCAATTTTCCTTAAACCTAACCCGATTAAAACCAAAAAAAACAAAAAATCCCCAAATCAAAAAACCCCTAAGAGAAGAAAACCAAATTAGCGTAACAACATGAACAAAACAAATCACAGCACTTATATATAAATCAACCTCTCTCTAATATAGCACCGAAAAATTCAGCTAGCGTTACTTAAGAGTTTTCAATCCAATTACAGCACTTATAGTCTTCTCATGTATCAAAAGTTCAGGAAACGAGGCAATAGAATCAGAAACGATACCATCACAAGAAAATCCAGGAAACTAAAGAGTAATAATCGAAACATCAATAACCAAATCAAGCCATCCAAGGGATCCCAATTTCAACACAAATCAGAACACATCCCTGCAAAACTGAGGTATCGTTTAAAACTAAATCGGATTTAGGGTTTTTTCTTTGATTTGGGCATTTTTTGTTTTTTTTTTTGTTTTTTTTTTTGTTTTAACCGGTTAGGTTTAAGGAAAAGTGGTTTATTATTGGTTTAAAATTGATTAGGATGGTTAAAACGAGATTGGTCTACAGTAACCCGACACTAACCCAGTTCAGTGTGTAAATAAGTATCGAACTTTAATTTTATGTGGAAATAGGTTTCGAACTTTCGATGTGGGAGAAAATAATTGTGGAACTTTATTTTGAAGGGGATACAGAGAGAGGCTGAAAGTGTGGGTGGAACTGATCGTATACGAAAGTTCCGGGGGGGGAGGGAATAGGTCGTCGTTCCTAAAAATAATGTTTTAAACAAGTAATTAAAGTTGAAATTATTACCGCAAATTGCTTAAACCACATTTCTTGTTCACGCGAAGGCATCACTGAGAATGTTGCATATGGTTTTTATTAGGATTCCTTGCATCATACACAAAAGAGATTTTTTAATGCCGTTATGAGATTCGTTGAACCATGCCGTACATGGAATGAAATGTGGATGTAATTCCGGGATTCGTTCTCGTCCTGGTTGAGAGACAAAATCTTCAAAGCTCATCTCTATGGGAACAGAGGCTTGTAAATCCGCAATGGTGCTATCACGTGATCGAGAAGCACTTGCTTCTCCGATATTGTGGCTAGACGAGTTTTGAACATAACTAGTATAGTTTCTACAAACAAACCAAAACATTTGTTAGAAATTATTAATTTCTTTTAACGAATCATTAATTTTCATAAATTACAAATAACCTTTGTATTTGAATTATTATATACCAATTATTACTTAATCTTCAAAAGAAAAAAATATATGATAATATGATATTTATAAATAATTCATAAAATCTACAACACAAATGTTAATAATATTTAAAATATTGTAAAGAAAAATAAACAAATAATGAGAAATATAATATTTATATAGTAATAAAAAATAAATCCTATTCCATAAATCCGATAATAAAAAATAAAATTTAAATTTATTCATGAAATAAAATTTATAATATACAATTTTACAAAACTAGTAATATTTGTTTACAAAAACAAACAATTCTTTATATAAAAAAACTCCAATCCTTACAAACAAAAACCCAATCTTTACCAAAAAAAATTAAACATACCCAAGAAGACAAATCCTCACAAATTGAATACACAATTCTAACCCTTAATTGTAACAAATCTAGATTCCATATCTACTGTTAGAACCAACTCTAACAAATCTAAACTATACACTTAATACATCTAACAAAAAAGTGAGAAAAAATAGAAATTTAGGACTTGCACTATAATAAGTTGGAGAGAATGGAGGTGGTTCTAAACTATACACTTAATACATCTAACAAAAAAGTGAGAAAAATTAGAAATTTAGGACTTGCACTATAATAAGTTGGAGAGAATGGAGGTGGTTGAGATGGGGGAATGGATTCACCGGTTGCACTCGCCTGAACTTGATTCCGTCACTGGGGAAGGAGTAGATTGCCGTTCATGCGACTGTAAGAGAAGGAAGATGTAGAGAATAGAAATTAAGAAGAAGTGGAGAAGACGTTGTTAAATAACCGACGGATTACTCACGGTTACATTTTCTGTCTATAATCCATCGGTATTCCGTCAGTAATTACCGACATAAATATTTTCGTCGGAAAGTCCGTTGGTTACAACCTCGAATTCTTGTAGTGTACAGACGCCAAAATAAGTGTCGTATTTCCTTGGTACCGAACTTCTACATGGAGAACTACGGCTCAATGCGACTTGCGAACCTTACGAAGGAGGATTTTGATCATCTCATGTTTTAATGATGTCTAAACTTCTTTTTATTATCCAATCAAATAATTTATTTTGATATTAATATGTGGTTGAAAGAAAAGAAAGTTAGACTTTCATTTTATAACTATGACCAAAATGTTAGCATATCGAAATCACCAGAAAATAAAATTAATTCCACATTTATTATTCTTTTAAATTCAATAATATAGAAGAAGACAACACAAAAGTATAATTAAGGAACTAGAGAACAAACAAAAAGAGTTCAACAACCTCTGTATATGCTTGAAATATCTGCGTTTTGCACAATCCATGGGTGCTCAAGGAGCTTGTGCAAGGCAAAAAAGTTGAGTAGACTCCTTAACCAACATCTATATGAACGAGAAAGTTCGAAAAATCAGAAACTTCACTCTTCAAATGCAGAAAAGCTTAAGAGAGGTTACAAGGTATGAGAGTAGGAACTTGGCTAATAAGGTATTTTCCATATGAAGACACAATAGGTTTGGAAAGGAACTTGAGATGCACTTGGACAATTCTGCAGAATTTTTAAAAAATAAAATCTCCACATGTAAATAAGAAAAGCTTGATTTTGAGTGGTCGAGCTAATCGCTTATCGGAGAAAGAGACTCGTGAAATATAGAACATCGACACCAAAAAAAAGTTAGTACAATTTTTCAAACCAACAAAAAACGGATATGTCATCTCTAAGACCACCTACAACGCACAAATTTTAGAGGTTCTTTAACTTAAAAATAATTTAATAGGATACAACGGTAAAAATACAAAGACACTGAAGAACCTGGGAAATAGTTGACGTGGCAACGTCTAATTGGTCTTCAATTTTTCTTTTTTCTTCATTTGCGATCATCTCTCTCCGAACAAACACAAATTTTTCTCTGTCATTTAAAACATACAAACAATTTAATATATTATTTTATAGTTAAAGATACTACTATAAAGTTTCCTGATACAGATGCTCTCAGGTTCTTAAGAAACCTCCAAAAGGTGGTCTTAAATGGTAATAACATATCTTTCGGTAAATAAAAATGATTTTTTTTGCAAATTTGAATGAAAAATATTATAGATTTCTCACAACCAAAGAAAGAGAGCATCATATATGTGTTGTCATAATCTATTAAATCAAATCATTTTAATATGGTATATAATTAATCTGTTAGCAATTATATATGAAGATACGATACAACATATTATTAGTGCTATACAGTAAATATATGGGTAAATTAGTCTTTCTATCTTCTATATGATTAGGCATAACATCTTGTATAAATACTAAGCCTCTTGGCTAATGATAAGATAACAGAAACCTTTTCCATCCGCCTCTAAGTTCCAAAATATATATATAGCAAAACAATGGTTGTATCTTTCGACAAAAGAAAATCATTGATTCTTTTGGTGGTTTTACTTTTTCTTTTTGTATCATCATCATATGCAAAGTTTAGTATATGGTTAACAAAATCGAGATCGAGGCCATATGCACCAAAAAAGATATGAATTCTTCTTTTTGTTTTGCGATTCTTAAAGCAACTCCTGAAATTGCTAGCTTAGATTTTTTAGATTTCATAAAATATTTGATCAATTATCAAGCATGCTATATTTCAGATACGGTGAAGCTTTTTAAGTCATCATGAGGCTACTCAGAAGATATTAATTCTACATATTACGTGTGCGCAGAAGTATATGAAGATGCTATCAATGAACATGATAATTTCCTCTGATATTTGGCTGCCAAAGAATATCCCACCTTAAGCACCGTGGTCGGTGCAACAATAGATGTGTCCTAGTGGTATTGTTTAAAAGTTGGACAGAATTTTCAGTTCTGCTTATAAGAAGCAAGATAAACATCCCTTCAAATATTCAACCGCGTAATAAATATACACTTACATTAAATGCACTTGTCACCTGCTTGATTTTAAATTTTTATAGGCTGGTGAGTTCCAATTTATTATAGTTTTTGATATTTTTTTCAGATAATAAAAAAAAAAAAATTAGTAACAAATGTTTTTTTTTAAGTGAGCTCATTCCGAAGCAGTTAGCGTAAGAGAGAGTAGTGGTGTGTAAGTAATTTAACGTACCGCATGAGTATTTTCTTGATAAAATGTCTCCAAAAGGAAGGTAATTTTTGTTTAAATAACATTTTTTTATGAACAAAATAAAGTAGAAAATTGTTTTCTTGTTATCCATTTATTACATTAGATATAGTATATATATATATATATATATATATATATAAGAATAAAATATTAGAGTTTATTTAAAGATCAAGTCATATAGAACTTTATAAAATCTATTGATATACTACATTTTTCGTCTTGAAGTTGTGTTCTTCCATAAATCTAAAAATATTCATTGTTCAAAGATTCAATAATATTTGTAAGAAGACAATATTTAACTATAAAACCCCCGATTATAATGTAAATTTTCCTACCAAACTACTTGATTATGAACCAAACCGAATCCAAACTATATAAAACCAAACTTTAAAACCAACCAAAATTCATTAAAAATTATATTTTTGATTAAGGGGTATGTATTCAAAATATCATTTTAAGAGATTTGAGTTTTTGTGTTCTTAGTTTTTATATGATTTTGATGATTTTAGGGAAGTGCATATAATTTATTGTAAAATCCTTTCATATCCCACCTAAGACTATGAGATTTGGATTTTGTATTTTTAACTAAAGCAAGTCCTCTAAAATCCTCTCAAATCATTTGAATTTAAATCCACGAACTGTTTTAAATAACAGTGGATTTTAAGGTGGATTGTGATTACAGTGGATTTTAAGGTTGATTTTATAAATGTCCATTTTCAATAACATAAGATTTAGGAAGAGATTTGTAAATTACAAGTTGAATAAAACAGGATTTATAAAATTTTCACCAATCACTTAAAATTCTACTTTGAGTACACCCTCTAATGTCTTTAAACAATATCACAAAATTATACAACATGATATTAGAAAAAAATTCTTATGTTTTTTTCATGCTATTCATTACCTTGAAAAAATATATTAAAGTAAAAAAATATATGTGTTTAAGATGTTAGTATTGAATAAACACACTAAAAATATTTTGTCTAATATAGGTTTGATGCTAGCCTTATAGCATCTGAAACAAAAAAAATATTTATTGCAATGCCCTCATATTTCTAAAATGATGTATTGGATTTAGAGCTTGATTGTTTATACCGTTCTGAACCTCTCGAAATAATTATAATTCAAATGCTTTTTTCTGCAAACGTTTTCAGTAGAAGACGGTAGCGGGTGGGTAAGAAAAACAAACTCACATAAATAATAAAAAAATAAAAAAGTATCAATCCCTATATATATATGAAATTTGATTATTAAACACTAAAAATTAATTAACTTTGGTAATAATTATTTTTATTTTTATTTTCAAATAACTATTCAGTTATTATTTATTACTTAATTAACCATATACAAACCATACCCATTTTTGTTTTTATAAATATAATATATTTTGTTTTTATACTATATATTATATTTATTTTGGTTATTTGTTTTGTACCTGCTCCTCAATTATTTTAATTATTCGTTGCTAGGATACTAATTTTAGCTAGAAAAATATTGTTTTATTAATGGTTAATCAATATGATTTGTACTAAATAAAATATTTTGATAGGATACTAATTTTACTGATGTGTTATGTTGAGAAGAGCACAAAAAACTGATATGTTGAAGTTGGAGAGAATCTCATTTTGTTCTTACTATGTATTGCAAGATCTATTTACAAGCCATATATGATAAATATGGGAAGAAATCATGGTATAATTTTTTTTGAATAACCAAAGAGGTTATGGGCCAAAGCCCATACATCCCCTCAGGCCCAAAACCAAACCATGTTATATGGTTTCGTCCCAAGCGCTACTCGAACCGGCGACCTCTAAGCTTTTGCTAGAGATCTTTACAAATTGAGCTATTAGCACTTGGTAGAAATCATGATATTATCTATGAAAAGATAGAAGAGACGTATAAGCAATGAGATTCATGCATTTGTGTGTCATGTTTGTTGTAGATACGTTATACAATATAACATAGATCACCCTTTAATCTACTTCAGTTTCACTCATGTGTTATTGTTTATACAACACAAGAGTAAACTCAAGTATCTTCTCACGTCAAGTTGATGCTCTCGCTTGACACTCCTTTAGATGACCTCCCATCAGTTTCACTCACATATGTTGAATAGAAGTCGTCATCATCCCCTTCCCGCTCCTTTAACTCCTCAATCTTCTCCACAGCTTCTTCTATGTCCAACCTTTTCTCCACGTCTGGTTCACAACAGCTCAATCCGATTTTCAAAAGTTTCAGAATCTGTCCTTCATAATGACATACCTTGCCCATCTCCTTATCAAGTAAATTTGGTGTCCATTCCCCATGGAAACCCATGTTCACCCAACTCGCTAAATCCTCTTCACTACCTTGTGAGAAATTGGCTGGGAATTTTCCCGTTAGGATCTCCAAGGTTAGTATGCCAAGCTGCCATACATCGGTTTTTGTGGTGATGCGTCGGTGTTGTAAATACTCAGGAGATCTATAGGCTGCCATATACACTTGTGCCTTCTCTTGGTTGATCAATGGAATTAAGCCGTAGTCTGTGAGAAGTGGTTCAAAGTTTTTGGTGAGGAGAACATTGGAGGATTTGAGATGACCATTTGGAGCCATTAGACTTGGTAGATCATTGTTGAGATATAACAACCCCCTTGCAACTCCTTTCACGATCTTTAATCGTGTTGGCCAGTCCAAACTTGGTGTTCCTAATGATTGATTACCTATAAAGATTTGACTATTAAGTTCCAGTACATCATAGAGACTTGAAGTGTAGAAATAACAAAAACTTACTATGGAGATTAACAGCCAAGCTTCCTCTCTCAGCAAAATCACATACCCATAGTTTTTCCTCCTTTCTATAGTAATAAGCCACAATGGGAAGCAAATTACGGTGCCTTAGCCTCCCTAATCTTTTCATGTGCTCCTGAAACTCATCCCTCCCTGCATTGTTCATATGCTTGAACCTCTTCACGACCATCATTTGTCCACTTGATAGCACTGCTTTATAGGATGCTCCAAAACATCCACTTCCAAGTATCTCAGCCGAAGCCTTAAGTAGATCCTGTAGATCAAATTTTTCCCTGTCTTCCCTCAGGAACGCAAGGTTTGTATTTTCCACTCCAGCTGATGTAGTCATCCGCGTAGCAGTGCTTGAGCCAGTGCGATGATCGGATTTATGTCTATCTCTACGGCTTTGGTCTGCTTCTCGGATTCCAGTTTTCTTCTGTAGACTTGATGGTCCGGTTTCTACCGGAAAAGGAGGTTGTTTGTTCCTATAGCCGCAGTTAAAAAAGATGATCACTCCAAAGATTACGAGTATTGTTAGCACCGTGACTATTATCTTTGTAATGAGAGGCCCGCTTGAAGATGATTTGGGTTGTACCTCAGTTTGTGGAGGGAGTTCTTTAAAAGGAGAATCACATTGTGTTTCCAGCGGCTTTCCACATAAGCCTTTGTTACCTTCAAACACCTTTGAATTCATCATGCTGAGACTCTCAGGGATTGGACCTGCTAATGCATTGTTTGAAAGGTTTAACAAGTGCAGCTCATGTCCAAATTTTGGTATTTGTCCAGTGAATTGGTTTCCATCAAGTCTTAGTTCTAAAAGCTTGGGCAATTTGGTCAAAGATGTCGGGATTTGACCGGTAAACTGGTTTTGTGATAAATGGACCTTCACAAAACCGGTAAACTGGTTTTGTGATAAATGGACCTCTTGAGGGAACCTTTGAGAAGGGGGCAATGTGGTTGTACAGCTTGAGTTGGATTGACACAGCAGAGAGAAAAAGAGAAAAATATGAATGGTAAAGAGAAGGCTTTGCATCAAAAGCATTCCAAAAATAGGTTTGTGGTGAAACTTAAATTTCTAATTGCTGACTTGTGATGTCTTTTAAGATTATATTATATAACATCCATACATGATTCTCTGTTTTAATTTTTGTCTCATCCCCTAAACAACCACATTGTCTATATTCCTAAACCCAAAACCCAAACTTGGTATATTTGAAACAAATTTTTAACTAAAAAACAAGTTTCAAATATATTCATTGTCATCTTATCTGGATCAATATACACTCACTTATTCTTGTTTAATTTCTAAAACGTACTTTTATAATTCTTATATGAATTACAAAAATAAAAGAGAACTTTCCAATTAAACTTCCACTCTCAACAAAAGAAAATAGAAAAGTCACGATGGACTTATGAAGTTGGTTACATCTATAAGGAGACAATTAGAAAGAGAGTCTGTTGGGATGCATTTGCTAATATTAGCATAGTCAAACACGTTTCTCTTAAAATTTCATTCATATATAAACTCATTGAGTACATGTTTGTTGTAAAAACGAAACCGAAAGAAGAAGTAGTTGAAATGGTGAAAAGCAGCGAGAAAAGAGAAGAAAATGTTACTTTGGCAGTCGATAAAGACAAAGAGAGCCAAAACGTGATGAAATGGGCGGTCAACAATCTTCTTAGTCGAGGCCAAACTATTACTCTTCTTCATGTTAAACTCAAACAATCCTCTTCCCTTCCCTATTCTGGTATGTAAACAAAACTCTCCATTTGAACTTCTTTATTTGAGTTCTTATGTCATTTGATCTTTGTATTAAGATCAAGTTGATTCAATGCAGGATCTAACCTGAATAAGCCAAATGATGATGTGTCAGAATTGTTTCTTCCCTTCCGCTGCTACTGTGCTAGAAAAGATGTATGTTTTAGATTCACATTCTATCTTGTCAATCATTTCTTTTCATTTCACTGAGTCTTGCTCGTTCCTATGACAGATCAACTGCCAAGATGTGGTTGTGGAGGACGTTAGTGCAGCTAAAGGAATAGTTGACTATGTAGAACAAAATGGAATTGAGACTCTAGTACTCGGTTCATCGAAGATGAATCTTTTAAGGTAATTAGAAAAATGCTTTTCTCCTTATTTAAGACTCAATCTGAGCACATTTATATATTTATATTAGGGATATATATCCCACATTGGAAGTTGAGTAGGATCATGACTAGTATATAAGATATATGGGTCTCTGCACTCATTGCCAATTGGTTTTAGGTTGGAAGCCCACAATCTAATATGGTATCAGAGCCCGGTTGGCACATACTCAACCCAATCCACAATCGGTCTGGCCCATAGTTGGCCCACCGATTCATGCCCGAACATATCGATTTATGGCGAAAAAAGCCATCATTTCGAGGGGGCGTATTAGGGATATATATCCCACATTGGAAGTTGAGTAGGATCATGACTAGTATATAAGATATATGGATCTCCGCACTCATTGCCAATTGGTTTTAGGTTGGAAGCCCACAATCTAATAATTTACTCTATTTGATAGAAGGTTCAAAGCAGCGGATGTTTCAAGCACCGTCATGAAAAAGGCACCAAGTTTCTGTACAATATATGTAATCTCTAAAGGGAAAATCTCGTCTCTGAAATCAGCTACAACTTCACCACCGAGTTCCACTATGCGGTACCATGTAAACGCTCAGATGGGCAATCTGAATGGTATATACGACAAAATTCTTTCGAGGACATGTCATGAAAATTAATTTAATTTTGCTTTAACCAGTAAAATCGATTTCATGTTGCAGTTGAAAGGAGACAAGAAACTATGCAAAGAGAACAAGACGAGATCAAGATTGAGATGAAGTATATTTTGTTATCTACATGACTTGTTTTCATTCTTGTTCATAAGATAATTTTTACTTATAGCAACCACACATGTTGTACAGGTCTCCCTTTTCGAGAAGAGAATACCAAGGTATTTATCAGCCATCGATCACAGAGTCTGACATATCATTTGTGAGTAGTGGAAGACCGAGCATGGATCAGATGTTTCCTTCCTTGTATGAAAATGTGGATATTACATGGCTCTCAGTTGGTTCTGAGTACGGAAAAAAACGATCTAGTTTTGCTACATCATACTCATCAGGGAAGGAGTCTATAGATCTTACCTCACCATATGAAGAACATTCTTCAAGCTCACTTGAAAGTGGGAGACAATCATTTTCACTACAGTGCCAGGTATTTGCACTTATTTCATACCACATCACCTACATATTATATATTTTTTTTACCATTGATGTAATCTAATATCTGATAGGATGAGATGGAAGCCGAGATGAGAAGGCTCAAAATGGAGCTCAAGTATACAATGGAAATGTATAATAGTGCCTGCAAGGAAGCAATATTTGCAAAGAAGGCGGTATGTTGAAGTTTTTTAACAAGAAAACGCTAATATCCAGTCAGATTTTCACCAAACTTATAATCTTTTTGATATTTTCTCAGGCTAATGAGTTATACAAGTGGAGAGCAGATAAAGAACATAAATTAGAAGAGGTGAGACTTGCTAAGGAAGCAGCAATGGCAATGGCAGAAAGCGAGAAAGAAAAAAGCAGAGCAGCCATGGAAGCGGCAATGGCAGCTACAAAAATATCAGAACTTGAAGCTGAAAAGAGAAAGCATATTGAATCTATAGAGGGAAAGAAGAGGGCGATGTCTTCTTCAAAGCAAACTGATATAAGGTACAGAAAATATAGCATTGAAGAGATTGAAGTAGCCACAAAAGATTTCTCACCTAGTCACAAGATCGGAGAGGGAGGCTATGGACCTGTTTTCAAGGGTACACTAGATTATACCAAAGTGGCAATAAAAGTTCTACGACCAGACGCTGCACAAGGAAGGTCTCAGTTCCAACAAGAGGTTGAAGTATTAACATGTATGAGACATCCAAACATGGTTCTCTTGCTTGGTGCTTGTCCAGAATACGGATGTTTAGTCTACGAGTACATGGCTAATGGTAGCTTGGAAGACTGTCTCTTCAGACGAGGAAACTCTCCAACCCTTTCTTGGCAGCTAAGATTTCGCATAACTGCTGAAATCGCAACTGGACTTCATTTCCTCCACCAGATGAAACCGGAGCCTTTGGTGCACCGTGACCTTAAACCAGGAAACATATTACTTAACCAACATTTTGTCAGCAAGATCTCAGATGTGGGCTTGGCCAGGCTAGTCCCTCCATCTGTTGCTGACACTACAACCCAATATAGAATGACTACAACCGCTGGGACATTCTTTTACATAGATCCCGAATATCAACAGACCGGTATGTTGGGGACTAAATCAGACATTTACTCGTTTGGCATTATGCTTTTGCAAATACTTACAGCTAAGCCACCAATGGGTTTAACTCATCACGTCGAAAGGGCAATAGAAAAGGGAACTTTTGCTGAGATGTTAGACCCTACTGTTCCTGACTGGCCACTCGAAGAGGCCTTGGTTGCAGCAAAACTTGCTTTACAATGTGCAGAATTAAGACGTAAAGACAGACCTGATTTAGGGAATACTATTTTGCCTGTGCTTAACAAACTCCGGGATCTAGCTGAAGAAAACATTAGCTATGGTTAAAGCCAACGGTCTTTGCCAGGAAGGAGTCCAGTGTCATCGACTTCACTACATGTATAAATCCACTAAACACCCCTGTTATGATTTTTAAATACGATTTGGTTAGTAAACTATATTTTCCCTTTGCAGGAGATTATGAGTGGTCCACAGCTACAATATGGATATGATAATTGAAGTTTCCACGATAGTTCTACATCTTGAAAAGGAAAATCCAAGTTATAAACAAGGAAACAAATGTACACATTAAATGGAGCCATGCAAACTTTTTTGGTCATTGTTGCTACCCATAGTGGTGTATACCAAATAATTTAACCGACTTTTATATCTGGGTACATGTATATTGGGGTTTAGAGTTACTAAACCCTTGAATCATAATCTATACAATACAAGTTTTGATTTGCTTATACAAGAATTATATTCTGATTTTCTATATGTAAAAAAAAAACTTCTTGAGGAAGTAGTAAGAAAATGGGTAGAAATGAATACACAAGAAATGTTTGAGAACTTATAACTAAGTATATACTTCGTTGTATCCTTGATAAAAAAAATGCGCAAAGTCTCGAAGCATAAAACTTCCACAAAATTGGTCCTGGTTCTTTTACCCATGCCTAGATAATATCTTACCAAGCGAAAAAATAAAAATAGGTTGCATGTACAAATTGGTAAAAAAAAACGTTTTCTTTGGTACTTATATAGATTCAATAAATTATAATTACATTTAACAAAAATACTCTCATATTTGATTGTTCGATTAAATTCAACGATTTCTATTTAACTGTTATACAATTAAATCTGGACTAGATCAAGACTCGCTACAACTCAGTTTAAACTTTATTATATACAAAACTAGTTGTTGACCCGCGCTGCGCGCGGGAGATTTATAAAATTTTTGTTTTGTTTTAGTTATATTATAATTTTTCGTTGTTTTTTTTTTGCATTTTTTGTTTTGTTGGCTTTTTACTGTTGTTATTTATTGTTATTCTATTTTTCTTATCGATTATTTTTTCAATTTTATAGTAATTTAGTATTTGAAATGTTTATCATCGTTTATTATTCGTCAGAGGTCGATGGAAAGTTTATGCGGTATTCTCTCTTTTTACTAAGTATGTGATTAGAGAGATAAAGTTTCCGGTGTCTGGGTTTGATATATTCTAGGATCCGGCTTGTTTTCCGTTTTTTCCTACGTTCGAACCCGTGTATTCCGGTCAATGATTTTGAAATCGGTATCGTTGTTGCAGATGTGTCGCTCTTCTAAACGATGGTTCTAGAAAATGTTCTCCCTGTTCCGTTTAATCATCCAGTTCCAAACTCGTGTATCCCATATTTTCTAATTTTTTTATCGGTTTGATTGTTATGTGTTGGACCTCAGGTCCATGCTTTTTTAGATTTTGTATTTTGATTGTTGTGAAAGTGTTGGACCTCAAACCCATATTTTTTTGGATTTAGTAAAAATAAAAATGATGATGTGGTGGATGATGTGGCGCTGCCGTGGCGGAAGGAAAAGAGAGGAAAGGTAACTTTATATATATAGATTATGTATATTTTATATATTTCTGTTTTGATACATTGTATGTATTATGATGTTCTAGTCGTAGTTATTTATATTTCCTATGTAATTTCTATAATGATACAGTTTTGTTTTATATTCATATTTTTACAAATTTTATTGAAAACATAATTTTAATTATGTGTTTACAATTATTACTATTTTTTGTTATATAAATGATTTGACGATTCATTTGTTACACAAAAATAAATCATATAAAAGAATGGGGGAATTTCAAAAATACCCCTTTTCAGATACCATTTTTCAAAATACCCATTTTCAAACTCTATCAAAAAAGTCAATTAAATGTTGAAATTTATCCAGTGTGTGTGTAAACTTATAAATATAAACACAAATTACCTTTATATGTGTATAAAGTTTTATATATCTTTCATAAATACCATATAAATAAATTATAAAAACTATTTACTTTATGGTTTTATATATCTTTCGTAAATACCATATAAATAAATAAATTATATACTAGAGTCAATCATGTAGCCATGAATGAATGAAAAGTCTTAACTATCTTCAAAAGATTTGTACTGGGCAAACAAAAAGCAATGATTGGATCTCCAAATCTGTCTTTAACAATTAAGAATAACATCAATGAGTTCGAGAAATTTATAAAGAATCTAACACATGAAGTCAGACAGTTTGGCTTAATTTTACTTTGAAGAATCAAGTAAGTGGAGATAATTCTTGAAATCAACATTGAGTATGAACACAATCCAACCATCCATGGTACAAACAACGAAGATGGAGGTACCAACGAGAGATTTGAGAGAGAATAAATTGATTGTAATGAAATAAATCTCAGCTACACACTTTTCTTTTTGCACTCTTACTAACTAATAGTGAAAACTGAAAATAGTGGAGATCTTTCTCAAAAAAAAACTTGACTTTTATTTCATTAACCAATGTTGTTCTTAGTTAAGGGTATAATTTTTTTTTTATAAAAATGAACAATATTAAAAAGTAACAAATGGGGAAAATTGTATCAACGCGCTGGTCCGCATTCATTTGGGCATGCCTGCGACACGTATTATATTCCTTCGGACAGCGATGGGATGGTCTAGGACCGCATGATAAAAATATTGTGTCCAAACTCGCTTCGCTAAACCTAAGGAGTTTAGTTAGGCGGTCGACGAATTATATTTATTATTTTTTAAAAATAAATAAAAAGAAGGGTAATTCTCTTAAATACCATGAAAATAGGTATTTTTCCAAAAATACCATTACAAGTTTTATTTTCCAAAAATACCACTAAAATACATTTTTTCCAAAAATACCACAAAACTAAAACTAATATTTTTAACATTCAAAACTAATTTCTAAATCCTAAACACTAAACCCTACCCCTAAAAACTATACCCTAAATATAAATAGTCAACCCAAACATTTTAAAAAATAATTCTACACTTTCAAAAATCAACTTTTTATGTTTATGGTATTTTTGGAAAAAATAAAACTTTTGTGGTATTTTTGGAAATAAAAACAAATTGTGGTATTTTTGGAAGAAAACCTTAAATGATGGCATCTAAGAGATTTTCTCTAAAACTAATAATTTCTCCCTAAAGTTAATTATAAATTTTAAAATTAAAATTAACTTTTAAATATCTCTTTTGTAAGTGTTTTAATTTCAAAATATTAAGTTACTTTACATTAGTACATATTTCACATATTATATGTTCAAAATTATATAAAATAATTTATTTATAGATATAATTTACTTTTTAATCAAATTTTCATAGTCCGCAAATCGTTCCACCAACCCACAAACATAACCCGCTAAAATCCCCAACCCGCATAAATTTGTCCGCAAAACGGGTTTAAGCTAAATACATCCATACCTATTTTATTGTAGTACTATTTGAGCCAAACCCATATGCTAAAAAACATCCGATATATAGCAGTTGAAATCTTTAGTATAAGAAAAAAAATAAAAAAAAAACTGGCCTACTTCAGTAAATGAACGCCGCAATTGATTACTGAATCTTAGTATTTTTCAAAGCATTCAAACGTTACGTTCCCAAATATTAAAAAAATATTAACTAAGGTGATAATGGCCACCACACCAATAATACATTTGCATCGAAAGAGAGAGACAGTTTCTTCTGGTCAAACTCAAAGAACACAACAACAACAACAACAAGAAGAACTCGTTCAGATTCTTCTCCGATGATCCAGTTCTTGTAAGGACAGAAGCAAAAGAAACAAAGTGGTTCCTCTAATGACCTCGACGTTTCTTTTGTCGTTGTTCCTTTGTCTCATCAATCTTCTCTTTGTCTCTGTTTCGTGTGCTCCTTGCACAGAGTTCGTTTACTCTAATTTCACAGCTTCTAACCTCAGATTCATAGATAGCTCCAAAGGAGCTTTCCTCTTCTCTCGTAACTCAATCTTCAAAGCCGGTTTATTCAGACCCGGCGATGATGAGTCATCTTCTAATTACTACTTCTCCGTCGTCCATGTTGATTCCGGTTCAACTATCTGGTCATCGAATCGAGATTCCCCTGTTTCAAGCTCTGGTAAAATGAATCTTACACCTCAAGGAATCTCTGTTGTTGAAGATGGTAAAAGTCAAATACCCGTTTGGTCAACGCCGGTTTTAGCCTCTCCGGTTTACTCTCTCCGGTTAACCGACTCTGGAAACCTCCTTTTGCTTGATCGGTTAAACGTTTCTCTATGGGAAAGCTTTGATCTTCCCACTGACTCGATCGTTCTAGGACAAAGACTTAGGGTTGGGAAGTTCTTGTCCGGATCTGTCTCACGGTCTGATTTCTCTACCGGAGATTATAAGTTCTTGGTTGATGTGTCTGATGGTTTGATGCAGTGGAAAGGACAGAACTATTGGAAGCTAAAGATGCATACACGAGCTAATGTTGATTCTAATTTCCCTGTTGAGTATTTAACTCTTACTACTTCTGGATTAGCTCTTATGGGACGGAACGGGACGGTGGTAGTCCGTGTCGCGCTACCACCGTCCTCTGATTTCCGCGTAGCGAAGATGGATTCATCTGGAAAATTCACTGTCAGTAGATTCTCCGGTAAGAGTCTTGTGACTGAGTTCTCTGGTCCTATGGATACTTGTCAGATTCCGTATGTTTGCGGTAAGCTAGGGCTTTGTAATCTTGATAATGCTTCGGAGAATCAGAGTTGTTCTTGTCCAGAAGAGATGCGTTCGGATGCGGATAAGAAGGTATGTGTTCCGGTTAGCCAATCACTGAGTTTACCTGTTTCTTGTGAAGCAAGCAATATTTCGTATCTCCAACTCGGTCTTGGTGTGTCTTACTTCTCTACTCACTTCACTGATCCTGTGGATCACGGTCTCGCATTATCGGCTTGTCATGATATATGTAGTAAGAATTGCTCCTGTTTCGGTGTTTTCTATGAGAACACGTCTCAGTCTTGTTATTTGGTGAAGGACTCGTTTGGTTCTTTGTCTCTAGTAAAGAGCTCACCAGACAATCAAGATCTTATTGGATACGTTAAGTTGTCTATTAAAAAGCCAAATGGTCAACCTCCCGGAGACAAAAACAGAGGATCTAAGTTTCCTGTGATTGCACTTGTGCTCTTACCTTGTTCTGGTTTCTTCCTTCTGATTGCATTAGGGTTTCTCTGGTGGCGAAGATGTGCAGTGATGAGATACAGTAGTATCCGTGAGAAGCAAGTAACTAGACCGGGGTCGTTCGGATCGGGAGATTTAGGATCATTCCATATCCCGGGGTTACCTCAGAAATTCGAATTCGAAGAGCTGGAACAAGCAACAGAGAATTTCAAGGAGCAGATAGGATCAGGCGGATTCGGGTCAGTCTACAAAGGAACTCTTCCAGACGAAACACTCGTTGCCGTCAAGAAAATCACAAACCATGGGCTTCATGGTAGACAAGAGTTCTGCACGGAAATTGCAATCATTGGAAATATCCGACACACGAATCTAGTGAAACTTCGAGGCTTTTGCGCTCGTGGGAGGCAGTTACTCTTAGTCTATGAGTACATGAACCATGGTTCATTAGAAAAGACTCTGTTTAGCGGGAATGGTCCGGTACTTGAATGGCAAGAAAGGTTTGATATAGCGCTCGGGACGGCTCGTGGGCTCGCGTATCTCCACAGTGGATGTGACCAGAAGATCATACACTGCGACGTGAAGCCCGAAAACATCTTACTGCACGATCATTTCCAGCCAAAGTTATCTGATTTCGGGTTATCGAAACTTCTGAGCCAAGAAGAGTCGAGTCTGTTCACGACGATGAGAGGTACTCGAGGCTATTTAGCTCCCGAATGGATAACAAACACAGCCATCTCTGAGAAAGCTGATGTATACAGCTACGGGATGGTGTTGTTAGAGCTAGTGAGTGGTCGGAAAAACTGCTCGTTCCGATCTCGGAACAACAGTGTGACAGAGGAGAATAATGTGAACAGCTCATCGACTACAACCACTAGTACTGGTATGGTGTATTTCCCATTGTACGCTTTGGATATGCATGAACAAGGGAGGTATACAGAGCTGGCTGATCCGAGGCTAGAGGGTCGGGTAACAAGCCAAGAGGTTGAGAAGTTGGTTCGGATAGCTTTGTGTTGCGTCCACGAGGAGCCAGCGTTGAGGCCAACGATGGCAGCGGTAGTTGGGATGTTCGAAGGAAGCATACCATTGGGGATTCCGCGGATGGAGTCGTTGAATTTCTTAAGGTTTTATGGGCTGAGGTTTGCAGAGTCTTCAATGGTTGAAGGGCAAAATGGCGAGAGTGAAACTATGGTCTTCCATCGGCGAGAGAGCTCTATCAGCGCCGGCTCTAGGCACTCTGCGTCTTACATAGCATCTCAGGAAGTGTCTGGTCCACGATGAGCTACCTAAACGTGATTTTTTGTTGTCTCCTGTGTTTATTTGTTTTTGGTTACTTTGTTAATAGTGATAGGCCTTGTTCATATAATCTACTATATATGAAAAATTATTGGATAATCTTGACATAGAGACTACAAACAAAAAGACTACAAACAAAAAGTGTTTCTTCTTTGTTATGACACAAGAAGAACATCACATAAAGTGATAAAACCACAAAGCTCTAGTAAATCAATTTTATCATTACCGAGGTTTGTACCAATGACAACACAAAAGGAGTTGAAGATTGCAGTGATTGGGTGGTCTTTCAGAGCTGATGTATCATTCTAAGCCGCTGCGTTTGTCAGATCTTTCACGGCCACGATTTCTTGAGGCTGCATATACAATACAACCATGTTAGAACCCATCATTTGGTTAATCAATCTAACTATTCTCATGCAATACTTCCATCTCTACGTTCATCTTTAACAAGGTTTCATATCTAAATAACTTAAAAGCGTCCTAAATGAATATATATCTCTAGAGACAGTCATATCTTCAGCCGACCACAAAGACATTCATAGTTACCTCAGCTAGCTCCTCTTCATGCTTGACGATGAATGCAGTATCAACATTTCCATTTTTGAAATCCTGTAAACAACAATTGGATTACCAGAAAGCCAACATTTTCATGATAAAAGATTCACTAACATAGCGCCACTTATTTCACACACCTCAACATCAAGGATAAGTTTGTGGTAATTGATAGTCGTTGGAACCCCTAATGAAACCAAGACAGGGAAAATTGATTAGCATTCCCCCACATGTCCGATGTACCGAAATGTGACTTTTTAAGCAGTTTATAAAGAATAACAAAACAAACAATGCTTAGTAAGATGGAAGTAACAGAAACTAGTTCTTGTCATACCTGTAATTATAGTGTCATCAAGAGCACGTTTCATTCGTTCGATTGCTTTTTCCCTTGTTGGAGCCCAAACAATAAGCTATAAAAGATTCAGGGTACAAAAATAAATGTCAGCACATCAGCTATAAGTTCAAGTAAGCTGCTGAGAGATGGCAGATGAACAAAGAAACCGCATTAGAATTTATAAGTCCTACAGAAACCAGAAAGACTCTTCCAATATTTGTTTTAAGATTCCAGAACACCATTGTAGTTATTTTACCATAAATACACAAAATTTGTTCCCATATAACAAATCAGATACAAAATGACTATCCAGAAATATAAAAGAGAAATATACCTTTCCTAGAAGAGAATCATAGCTTGGAGGCACAACATAGTCGGAATAAACATGGCTATCCATTCTAACAAAAGGACCTCCAGATGGCAGGTATGATGTTATTCTGCCTGTTATCGTAAGAGAGACGGTTTTGTAAAAGAGAGCCAATCTGCTAACAATTCAAAGATGTGACATATAAAGGTCTACTGGAACATACCAGGGCCAGGTCTGAATCCTTTGAATGGATCTTCTGCATTGATACGACATTCAATTGAGTGTCCTCTGAGCACAATCTCTTCCTGCAAACAAACAAAATTCAATTTTGAAATAACTTTTTTCGGTATCCACTCAGAACATAATATAATACAACAATCAAACCTGTTTGTAACGAAGTTTCTCTCCCATTGCAACACGAATCTGCTCCTCTATCAAATCAACAGAGTAAATCATCTCTGTTACAGGATGCTCCACCTGAGTTTAGATTCAAGATATGGTTGACATTCAGTATACTTCAGATGCTTAAATATGTAAAAAAGTAAATTTATAAAATATACTATGCTGTCATAATTAAATTTAACCTGGATCCTAGTGTTCATTTCCATAAAGTAGAAGGAACCTCTTTCATCTAAAAGAAATTCCACAGTACCAACACCAATGTACCCAATAGATGCTGCTGCAGCGACTGCTGCATCACCCATGGCTTTTCGCAATTCAGCGGTCAATGCTGGAGAAGGTGCTTCTTCCAGAAGCTTTTGGTTACGCCTCTGTTATCAGGGAGAGAAATAATTAAATGAGCCACATGATTTCAGCATGCTATACAAGAAATGAAAGAAAGCAGCATGAAATATTCTCAAATTCTCAAAACCGGTATTGAATTTTCGAGTTATCTTAGTAGTTCAGTAAATTAAGCTGTAAGTAAATTTATTCCTGTTTTCAAACATTCAGATACATTTATTCTTAGACACTATGCACACTTCATTATCAGGGAAATATGAAAACCTAGGAGGAAGATACCTGGATGCTGCAGTCACGCTCACCAAAGTGAACAACATTTCCAAATTTATCTGCCAGCACCTGAAATATAAGAGGTACAAAAAGAAAAGGTTTGAAATCCAATAATGGTATCATTGCACCATCAACTCAGTATAAATCATCTTTTGCTAAAACCTCAACTGTTTTGAACAACTTTTCCTGATAAACGCCATACCTGGAACTCAATATGTCTAGGGTTTTGTACGTACTTCTCCAGATAACATCCATCATTTCCGAACGCAGCAGCAGCCTCACTCTTAGCTTGCTGTAAATCAACAAATTAAGAGAAGTTTGACTAAGGGAAGTCCAATTTTAGTGAAATTTTCATTTAAGAAAACTCCGATGTGAAGGCAAGCGGAGAGCATACAATCTGATTGTTTAATTTTATAGACACCAATGGTCAGCATTACTAATTTTAAGTTACTACATATCCAGCTTTCACAACGATACATTCCTAGGAATTTTAAAATGCTATACACATAATGAGACTATGTGGCTTCTTATGTATTCTGAGATAGAAAGAAATAAAAACATCTGTGATATTGTTTATGCAATACTTGATCCCTGAACTCATACTTATAATTGAAAATTTAATACTACAGGCATTGCTAAGTTTTACATGATCGTCATACCTGTAACAGTTTTACAAACTCTTCCGGTTCTTTAGCAAGACGCATTCCACGTCCACCACCACCAGCTGTTGCCTTAAAACCAGAAAAGCCAGAACAGTCACTTTTTGTAAATATAAACCTATGAATACGTACAAAGGGACAAGCTGACCAATTTGATGAATCCAGTTTATGACTTAACATAAAAAAAAATAGGTATGAAATAAATATTGTAACATCTAGTCAATTTTACCTTGATCATTACAGGAAAACCAATCTCATTGGCGACCTTAATTGCTTCTTCTGTGCTCTGTAATAAAAGCAAAATAAGATACTGAACTTCCAAGAATTCTCTTGAAATGCGAAAACTAGAAATTGTCAACTGATACTCCAGCAAAAATACCTTCAATAGCCCATCACTTCCCGGTACAGTGGGAACCCCTGCATTTTTCATTGTCTCTCTTGCAGTTGCTTTGTCTCCCATAACACGGATGCTATCAGGCTGGAGACAGAAAACACGAAAAACAGATAATCATATTACTGCACTCATAGATGTATCAGATCAATAGTAACTTCCTCTTAATATTACTAAACAGGTTCTGTGAAGAGAAGTTAAAAAAACTTACATTAGGTCCAATAAAGTTGATCCCATGGTCTCTACACATTTCAACAAAGAGAGCGTTCTCCGAAAGAAAACCATATCCAGGATGAAGCATTGTACAACCGCGACTGATAGCAGCTGACAGAACATTTGGAATTACCAAGTACCTACACAAACGAATTGATTATATTCTCTATCCAACCAGATCTGAAACTGGTCTAGAAATGTCCTAAACAATGACATAACATGAATTGGTCTAGAAATGTCCTAAACTATGACATAACATGATCAAACTTACGACTGGTTGCTGGGAGCTTCACCAATACAAACAGCTTCATCAGCCAATTTGACATGGAGGGCATCTTTATCGATGGTTGAATAAACAGCAACACAAGGAATCCCCATTTCGTGCGCAGTTCGGATAACACGAACTGCGATTTCACCTCTATTAGCCACAAGAATCTTATCACCACTGCATGTAGCACCAAGAGCACCACCACTAGTAGCTCTCTTGGCTTTCCTCTGGCTAACTTTTAAAGTTTGTGTTCTTTGCCTAGGGAAGCTAATCTTTTGTGGCATCGTTATGTTACATAAAGAGCTTCTGATAACTCCTGTCTTCCTCAGGACTAAGGACTGTATATAAAAACAAAATCAAAGATACAAAACAGATCACAGAACAAAGTTATTATGTAGATATTGAAATCGTGGATATGAATTCGAATTCATGTTGGGTGCTTACGGGTGGAGAAGCAATGGATTTGAAATTGGTGGTAATCATAGAGGCGTCCATTTTGGAATGAAGGAAAGCAGAATCCTGGTTTAAGAAAGAAGAAGCATTGAGTATCATTAGCATTGTAATGAATAAGGAAGTGAGAAGGAACCTCGTGAGTATCGAAACAGATCTAATCGAAGAAGAAGACGTACCTGTTCGTCTCAGAGAGAGAGAAAGAGAGAGAGAGAGATTGAAATGGTGTGTGTTAAACTGTGAGATATTGAATCCTCCGCCTGAATGGTTTGGTTTGGTTTGGTTTAATTTGGTGGATTCTGTGCCAACTCCAAACGTGGAACGGAAACGTGGAACGGAAACGTGGAACGCAAACGTGGAACGCAAACGTGGAACGCAAACGTGGAACGCAAACGTGGAACGCAAACGTGGAACGCTAACGTGGAACGCAAACGTGAAACGCAAACGTGGAACATAGTAATACAAATACATTACTCAAACCTTTATTTCGCCCTAAGATTAGAAAACCGTATACGCGGATATCCTGAGTCCGTATCCGGTTTTTATTCGAAAAATGGATATAGATAGTAAAATGACAGATATTACGGATACGAATAATACAATTTTTAAAAACGGATAACGGATATCTGTTTTTTTTTTACATATTTACTTATATCCGGATTTTCGGATACAGATACGGTTTATAAAATCACAGATAATTCAGATACTGATTTAAAAAAGTTAGATATTCGCCTCGTTAACGGGCTACTTTTAATCACTACTATTAATCACAAAGTTATTTAAAAATGTTGCCAAAATATTAGTCTACTAATATTTTTAAATTATTTAAATATGTTACTAAACACCAGGAAGGTGTCAATCGACGTCTAGTCCGAATGGGAGTTGTTGGCTTTCTGTTTCGTATTGTTGATTGTTGATTGGTTTGTTTGCGTGCCTTAGTATTTCATTATTTCATTTTGCTTGTGTCTATAGCCTTTTTCAATGCATCTTTTTTCTTGTGCGTGCATGTTAAAGCAAACTGTAACCGTAGGGTCATGGCAATGAAGAGGATAATGATCTACAAGAACTTGTTGTCCAAAGTTTTCAATTTTTTTTGTCGATGTTTGAATATAACACTACAAATTTTGAACACATATGCTAAATATGATGTAAATTAAATTCTTAAGTTAATATAAATATGATTTTATAAACTGTAAACATAAGATAATACAATTATTTTATTCTATTGGTGTCTATACCAACAATAATAAAAAGAAGCAAGATCATTTGTTCATAAGATGATAATATGAAATAAGATCTTTATTGAATAATGCTAATCTTTAACCCAACTATACATGAGCTGCTCAATTACACCCTTTTTTGAAAGATAAATAGCATCATCTCGTGCTTCCCATGTGTATAAACCTCCACATCTACCACGAGGAGAGGCTTCATCTCCTTCATATGCTGTAAAATTCTTATGATATTCAAGTTTAGCCCCTTTCCATAAAGTACATTTGAATCTTGTTGTGAGAAGAAAATGATCATGAAAACTAAAATTGTATGTAGGATCTTTAAATTTTAGAAAATGATAGCCTAGATCATCACTTCTAGATTTGCAGTGGATTTTGAGAATACTATGACTGATGGTAAGATTATTTTGGAAAACTACAATGTTTTTATGACATTTAGGTTCAGTTGGCCTAAAATAAAAAGATATCACAAAAGAGAGTGAAATAAATAGAAGATTCATTGTTTTCAACAAATTTGTTTTTATGAAAATTAGTGAGATCTCAAAATACTTTTAATTACATATGTGTATGTCTTCACAAATTTATAGGAGTTATAAGATTTCTCACTTCAAATGCCAATATTGTTTGCTTTGATCTCTCTCTCTTAAAGCTCTGCATTCCATTTGGCAAGTTTATATAGATTTTATTAATGTTTTTGGAACTTTTATCAAGTTCTCTAACTTTTTTAGTCAGTTAATTAGAATTTTTAACACATAGGTTTTTAATGCATAATAATTTCCTACCTTTACTTTTTATTTAATTTTTAGAAATTATGGCATTAACTAAAGTTTGGTTTGTCTTTGGTCGAAAACACCCATTTCAGAGATAAATCACCTTTTTGGCTATGATTTATGAATCCAAAAGCTTGAAGATCGCCACCTTGTATTTTTACTAGTTTTAGGCTGTTTTTGGATTTTGCTTCTTTGAAAATCTATTTTCTTACCATTCCAGATATTTTTTTATCAAAATGAAATTCCCTTAAATTTAGGGAAACTAGTTTTTGAGTAGTTTCTACCCATTTCAAGAAAAACCTAAAAACTATAATTTTGAGGTGTTTGTGAAAAAACATTCAACGAGAATATGTTTATTTTTGAGTTTTATATATTTTTAATTATTAATTTTAAATCAATAGTATAAACTTAAAAGCAAAACAAATAAAAACCAATAACAACCTCTAAGACTTTTCAACCCTTGTCATTCTTGAGTGTTGTGTTGGCCTAGATAAGACCAATATAAGTTCACTTGCATTATTTCCCTAAAAATTCTCTATATTACTTATATATTTTTTTTACATTGAAACAGGGAACCAAAAATAATATTTGTTGGATCCTTGTAAAAGAATACATAATAAAAGCTTTGCAAAATCACATAAATACCCTATTCTGGTTCCAAGTGTTTTCCTTCGGCCTAGACTTCCTTAACCTAAACCTGCAAAAACAAAATGAGCTTTGAGTAATCCTAGATTACTCAACGAGCCGGGTATCCTTCTATCATTCATTCTAATTCCCTTCGCGAAACCCATAATTCATCAAGTACACATAACATTAGTCAAAGTAAGACAATAACAAGAACTAGTCAAACAATGAAGTCAAATCAATCAAGAAAAGACTAAAAATACTTAGACATCTCAGTCCCTAGACTCACGATAATCAGATCCGTTCCAAGAACACCTCCGTGCTGAATCCACCGTGGAAACCAAAATAAGACTTACGGTCTCGAGCTAGTTGCGAATCTAAAACACTGAGCTAGGTCAAAATGGAAGTAATTACCACAAAAGATTAACACACAAGACATACACCACCATCGCCGAGGAACATATTATCGACAATAGAATTGGATCTAAAGATTTGAAATTAATTTCATAGTTAATCACAACAAAAAGAATTCAATACTTTATCGAAAACTCAAGCAGTACTCACATGCGATCGCAAACAATCATCAAGTAAACTTAGGTTATGTTTCTCATCAACAAAATATGCATGCATGTCGATTTAAGTGATAGAAATCATGTTTTAAGCAAGAAATTATCAAGAACTTATCCCAGTTTTAACATGCAATCCGTGTTATATCATGAATAACTATAATGTATTTCTACTAAAAAAATCATACAAAGCATGCAACATCACGCAAAGGAGAAATAAGTGGTATGTGTCAGACATGTGGCCTCCAATCATTGTTTTGAACATTTTCCTCCTATTCTTGGGAATTGGCTAGATAAAAAGTTATTTGTCAAGTACCAAGGAATTCTCAATCAAAGATCGGAATTCATCGGTTCACTCGATCTTCTATTGATCGCGGATCAGAGCTCTACAACATTCTTCTAAAATTCTACAGCATTTTCAAAAATTCTTTGACCATGGACTTAAAATCATTGAGTCTTTGGTTATCATCATGAATATTGTAAGTTTTCGAAAGAAATTAGAGAAGATTAAGAACAAGTGAGTTTGAGAAGGATTTGAAGAAGAATGCGAGTTTGAAAAGAGAGAGAAGTGTGGTGAAAAAAGAGAGTTCTTCTCATTTCATACACATAAAAATGACCTAGATACAAACTATATATGGACACTACAAAGAGTATAAAATAATAACAAATATACAAGATATTTTGGCTTCAAGGTTCGAGTGAAAGCGACGGGTCCATGTTGTGTCTCTCCTTAAACAATCACGTGAGTGTCTCTTGTTTTGAAGCTCCAACGGTCACAACACATAGGGGAAGGATCTAGATGCTCATTTCTTCTTCTTCGCAACCTTAAACGGGCCTCTTTATTGGACTGGACAATGAGGCTTGAGGTAATGTCGAGGCTGTACGGATGGACTTGTACGGATGGGCTTGTACGGACGAGGTTGTACGGACGGTCGTGGCTCGAGGCACTCGATCCCGGATGTGATCATTTCTCGATCCCGGACATGATCATCTCGAACATGATCATTTCTATATCCAATTTACACTCCCCCTCAAGTTTAACATTTAAGAAGGTCTTTAAGGTTAAACTTGAACCTATAATCACTCACCTCATTAAAAACCTTAGTATAGAAAACCACTTGGGAAAAACTATACATAAGGGAAAAAGAGTGTGAGTGTTATGGTTTGGTGAGATCAACAAGGTCGAGCTTGGAGTGTATATAATCACACACTTGTGGACTAGCCGCTTTGGTGAAGATGTCCGCGAGTTGTTCCGAGCTCTCGGTATAGCATGGTAAGATGACTCCAAGACCAACTTGTTCTCTAACTTTGTGACAATCTACTTCGATGTGCTTTGTTCTTTCGTGGAACACCGAGTTGGACGCAATGTGTATTGCGGCTTGGTTGTCACAATGCATTGTGATTGGCTTTGATGACTCAACTCCCAAGTCTTTAAGAAGTGCCTTAAGCCAAATTAACTCGGTTGTGAGCTTCCTCATGGCACGATACTCGGACTCGGCACTAGACATAGAGACCACCTTTTGCTTCTTACTCTTCCAAGTCACCAAGTTCCCTCCAATGAATGTGCAATAGCCGGTTGTCGAGCGCCTATCTCCATGATCTCCAGCATAATCCGCATCACAATACCCCACTAGCTCCGTGTCCTTGTTGCACCCCATCCATATGCCTTGACCCGGTGCACCCTTGAGATACTTAAGTATGCGGTTCACCATGTTCCAATGATGCACCGTTGGGGCTTGCATATGTTGACTCACCTGGTTCACGGAATAGCAAATGTCAGGTCTAGTAATTGTTAAGTAAATAAGCTTACCCACTAGACGTCGATATTGTGATGCATCTTCATATGGCTCATTTCCTTTCTCCCCCTCTCGGTTAACTTGGAAATCCACTTCTAGTGGTGATGCCACCGGTCTTGAACCTAATTTACCAACTTCATTCAAAAGGTCAAGTGTATATTTTCGTTGAGATATAAATAAACCTTCCTTAGATCTACAAACTTCAATACCAAGAAAATACTTAAGTTCACCAAGATCTTTAATATCAAAAACAGATTTTAGAAAGAATTTGGTGTCTTGTATCCCTACCTTGTCATTCCCGGATATGATGATATCATCCACATATACAAGAATGACTACAATACCTTCTTGGCTAGTGATTGTGAATAGGGTATGATCGGCTTCGGACCTCTTGAAACCTCGTTCCATCAAAGTGTTGCTCAACTTGTGATACCATGCTCGAGGAGATTGTTTTAATCCATATATGGCCTTGTTGAGTTTGAATACCTTCCCGGATTCAATAGTGTCCTCTAGACCCGGTGGTGGTCTCATATACACCTCATCTTCTAACTCGCCTTGTAGAAAAGCATTCTTAACGTCCATTTGCCATAATTCCCATTCTAAGTTAACGGCCAAAGATAGCACAACTCGAATGGTATGGAGTTTGGCTACCGGAGCAAAAGTATCAAGATAGTCTTCTCCATATGTTTGTGTGAATCCCCTTGCTACAAGTCGAGCCTTGTAACGTTCAATCTCTCCATTACTTTTGTACTTGATCGTAAAGATCCACCGTGAAGTGACCGCTTTCTTTCCCTTTGGTAACTCGGCTTCATCCCATGTATGATTGTCTTCCATGGCTTTAACTTCATTGTTTACCGCATCTCTCCATTCTTTATGATCTTTAGCTTCATCATAGCTTTGGGGAATCCAATGTGAATCTACTTGGGTAAGATAGACTTGATATTCCATCGGCAAGTGAGCTAGAGTACACACGGCTTGTATTGGATGAGCCATGGCTACGTTGTTGTAATACACCCGAGTGTTTTTCCAGTTTGAGGGATGAGATTTGATGCGTTCACTTCTTCTTAATTCAATAATTTCTTCTTGAGGTTGTTCTCCTTGATCCACATCATTAGACTCCTCTTGTGTAGGATCTTCTTCTTCACTTAGTGAATTTAAACCCTCTTCGCCCTCACTATACTCATGATCAAGTCCATCATCACCATGATCTAATGGTTCTTCTTCATGATGTGTGTCACTTGCACTTGCTTCTTGATCATTTGTTACTTGATCTGAGGTGGATGTCTTGGTAGACCCATTCTTGTCTTGGAAGCTATCTAGACCGAGCTTCTCCAAGATTACTCGAAGGTTTGTTGCACGATCGGAAGGTGATTGAGATAAGTCCTTGAGTTCATCCCAATTCCTCTTGTCATAGTACCCACTTGATTCTACAAACTTCACATCTCTAGAAACCAATACTCTTCTAGCTTCCGGATCATAACACTTGTACCCTTTTTGTGTTGAGGAGTAGCCGATAAGCATGCACTTAGTGCTCTTGGCCTCCAACTTGTTGCGTAACTCTCCTGGTTTTAACACATAACAAACACATCCAAACACACGTAAGTGACTAATAGATGGTTTAGTTTTATTAAGAATTTCAAAGGGAGAGAGATCGCTTAGTATTTTTGTTGGTGTGCGATTGATCAAGTAGCATGCGGCTACTACGGCATCTCCCCAAAATCTCTTTGGCACATTTGTATGAAACATCATAGATCGGGACACCTCCATGAGATGACGGTTCTTCCTCTCGGCCACTCCATTTTGTTGTGGTGTATACGGGCAACTTGTTTGTTGAATGATCCCATGTTTAGCTAAATGTTGTTTGAATGCATGACTTGTGTACTCCCCACCATTATCTGATCTCAAAATCTTAATCTTGGCATTATAGTGGTTAGTCACATAATTTTGAAAACTTATAAAGGCCTCAAGAACTCTATCCTTTGAAGGTAACAAAGTTAACCAAGTATACTTGGATTTTTCATCAATAAAAGTCACATAATATTTTTGATTTTCTCTAGATAAGCAAGGTGATGTCCACACATCCGAGTGAATCAAATCAAAACAATTCTCATAAATAGTACTTGATTTAGGATAAACACTTTTGCAATGTTTGCCAAGAATACAAGCTTCACACTCATCATTTTTAAAAGACATATTAGGCAACATAAGATTTAAAGCACGAGAGTGAGGGTGACCAAGTCTAGCATGCCAAATTGCACTATTAGCACTAACAAGCATAGAACTAAAGCAAGAAGGTAAAGTAGGGGATAGTTTCAAGTCCTCAAGCACATATAAGCCATCTTTAGTGGCTCCATGGCCAAGCACCTTACTCGTTTCAATATCCTGAAAATGAATAGTGTGAGGACCAAATATTGCATAACAATTCAAATCGGTAGTAGCTTTCTTAACGGATAACAAGTTTGAAGTAAAGCTAGGCATATAAAAGGCTTTAGATTTCTTATCAAACAATTCTAAATCTCCTACTCCTTTAACCGGTACTTTAGTTCCATTAGCAATAACCACATTTCCAATAGCCGGTTTAATGTCACTAATTAACTTAGAGTCACTAATCATATGGTGAGATGCTCCGGAATCAACAATAAGTGGTTTTAAAGTGTTGAGAGCAAGAGTAGCCTTACCGGACGACTCCTTGAGAGCTTTGATGAGTGCATCGAGGTCAGACCTCCTCACCAAGTCAGAAGACGCGGCCATGGCTGCTCCACTCTCCGCAAGAATTTGTACCTTTGTCTCCGGAGCTTGGATCTCACCGGAAACGCTTGCTTGATTAGCCCTTGGTTCTCGGTTGTCTTCTCTTGGGCGAAGGTGAGGGTAAAGTACCCAGCACTTATCCTTGATATGACCCGGTTTCTTGCAATGGTGACAAGTAGGAATGTTCCTCTTGTTGTTGTTGTTGTTGTGTCCTCGGTAGTAGCTCTTGTTAGCCGACACTAGCTCCACATTGTTAGCCGACACAAGCTCCCCCTTACCACCAAACAAACCCATGGACCCGTGTTCTCGTTGAACTTGAGAACACACCTCATCAAGACTTGGAAGCTTGTCGGACCGAAGAATATGTTTGATGAGGTCATTGTAAGAAGGATTTAAAGTCAAGAGAAGACCGAACACCTTATCTTGCTCACGACGTTCGTTGATGACCACCGGATCCACCGAGCTTGGTCTCAACATTTCAAGCTCTGCCCAAAGAGATCTAAACTTTCCAAAATGCTTGGTAAACTCCATGTCCTCTTGGCTGAGGTTGTTGATAGCACGTTTGACTTCAAAAACCCGGTTCAAGTTAGTAACATTTCCAAAAACATTCTTGAGTGTATCCCACAACTCCTTTGCCGTCTCACAATATGAGTATGCTTCAAGAATAGGCGCCTCTAGAGAGTTTTGAATGAGCCCCAAAACGGTTTGGTCTTCTTGAAACCACTTCACCTCGTCGCAAGGGACAATCTCCTTGCCATCTTCACTTTCCTTTGGAGCTTCACCTTTCTCAATGTGACTCCAAAGTCCACGGCCACACAAGGCCGTCTTTGTGGTCCTCGCCCACAACAAATAGTTACCTCCCTTGAGAGTAACCGGAATAACCAAATTCTTCATGACATCCATGACCAAAAATTTCAAGAACAAGCTTCAAGCTTTCAAAATCTTAGAAACCGAAAGAAGAGATTGTACTTAGAGAACGAGAATAGCTAGGATCTTAGGAACCTGGCTCTGATACCATGTAAGTTTTCGAAAGAAATTAGAGAAGATTAAGAACAAGTGAGTTTGAGAAGGATTTGAAGAAGAATGCGAGTTTGAAAAGAGAGAGAAGTGTGGTGAAGAAAGAGAGTTCTTCTCATTTCATACACATAAAAATGACCTAGATACAAACTATATATGGACACTACAAAGAGTATAAAATAATAACAAATATACAAGATATTTTGGCTTCAAGGTTCGAGTGAAAGCGACGGGTCCATGTTGTGTCTCTCCTTAAACAATCACGTGAGTGTCTCTTGTTTTGAAGCTCCAACGGTCACAACACATAGGGGAAGGATCTAGATGCTCATTTCTTCTTCTTCGCAACCTTAAACGGACCTCTTTATTGGACTGGACAATGAGGCTTGAGGTAATGTCGAGGCTGTACGGATGGACTTGTACGGATGGGCTTGTACGGACGAGGTTGTACGGACGGTCGTGGCTCGAGGCACTCGATCCCGGATGTGATCATTTCTCGATCCCGGACATGATCATCTCGAACATGATCATTTCTATATCCAATTTACAAATATTACATTGAGATAGCCTCCAAGATAGAACATGGTCGGTCGCACACGTACTCGACCATTCACGTTCCTTTTTGGTTCGATATTTCTTCTTCCTTGTACTTTTTAGGAATTTTGATCGTATAAAAATTACTTAGTCGTTGGTTTAATTCTTCTGTGGTCCATCAACGTTCACATCTTGCATTGGCCAACCGTACCAGTTTTTGAGAAATAAAGATTTCTTTGTAGTCTCCTGATGCATCTCCTTTATTTGCTCTTCTTGTTCTTCTGAGTTATTTTCCAATATTTTCTCGATAATTTTTATTTTGACTCCTATTCTTTGGTGCGGGTCACTACTCCATAACTACCTCAAATTAGGGTAAGGAGGATTATCCACATCGACCAGAAGGAGAAGAGGAGGTCATATCACATCAGCTGTTAAAGGGTGGACCTATTTTCAAGGAAGGACAAGTTAATTGGAGTAAATAGTCAAAAATATTACGTGATTCTATCTTTATGGCTACGTATGTCATTACTCAGCTAGTCAACTTAAAAGTCTATATTCATCGTGTAGAAGCTGATCGGCAATCTCAAAGTCCAATTTGTAGCTCGCTGACCCTCAGTCATTATTCAATAAGAAGTCGTTTGCTTCCCTCCTTTTTTCCCTTTATTTACATACTCATTTCTACCTATCAACCCTTGGAAAGACATAAGGCTCTTTTTTGGTGAGGATTCCCCCACAATGTTGATCTTTGAGCTGATAACTAGAGAGGTAACAAGATCGTGAAATTCCCTGATCACCTCGAATTGTTGCTATGCATTCGATATTTGGAAAATTTACACACTAATTTACATCAATGGAACACTTCATTTGATGTATCCACGGGGTTCCTAAAAGAGCATTGTCGGAAGGAGGTTTGTCAAGGGCCGCAAAGCTTACCATTATTGAGACTTTGGCTGCAAAAATCGGGAGTTATATCTAATTTCTTCACCACCATTCGTTGGAGGGAACTCTAGAATATAATGTCTACTGAACTCCCCGTGTCGATTAAGATTTTAAATACTTCACAATTGGCTATTATGAGGTTACTACCAATGTATCGTCATACGGTTTGACAAGGTTCTGAGTCTTAGACTCCATGAATACTATCCTCGAAATGACTATGCTGAGGGATCTTTCTTCTCCTGCATTCACCACAATAAACTTTTTTGCAAGTAGAACATGTTGGATCTGGATACGACTTTGCCTCTCCAGTGATGACATTTATTCATCTCTTCCGGGTTCTTGAAGGGATGACTTATAAATCCTTAACATCTTCGATAAAAGTACTTGAAGAGTGCACTTACTCCTCGTTCCTCCGTTGTATTAGAGTGGTGGATTTCGGTTGGATCAAGCTGTGACATATCTTGGAGCTACACTTACTACCAGAGAATCCAAATGAGTTTAAAACAAGGCATGATTTTCAACAATTTTTACTTGAGTGGTTCTAATACATGTAAGATCCTCTTCCATAACAGCAAATTTTGCTACTAAATCACATATGGTAGAGGTGAGAGCAGGAGAGCCTGAGTTGCCTAAGAGCCTGAGAGCCTGAAGGGTTTCAGACATGGTTGCTTTCTCAAACATAATTGTACGGACGTCGATCTTCGAGTAATGATTTTGCGGGATGAAGCTGATATTTTTGTCCCCACACAAGACGCTAAATTTGGGAGCCAAATCCCACACTCTCAAATCTAAGTGGAATAAAAAATGGGATGGATCTCTTGGAAAATATAAATAAGAATTTTAGCTATATAATGAACTATATGAAACCATAAATTGTTAAAGAGTTTGTGTTTGATTTCGTCTTTAATACAAATTTCCCTATTAATTCACCCTTTTTGATTCCGTATTTAATGTGTAATGCTTATCTTATGATCCAAAATTAATCTTCTTTCTAACGCATTCCCCAAGGTCAACATTCAGCTTTCGAGCTCCTCAGCATTTTTCTTCCCATTTTGTTCTCCTGCGAGATGGTTGTTAGGGGACCTTCCGGGATGACTAGTGCTTCTTTCACTTCGAGCTTCTCCTTGGCTACGTGCTCCTCGTTGTCTTCGTGTTATTCCTCGTCGTCTTCGTGCTTCTCCTCGCCGTCTTCGTGCTTCTTTTCGTCGATGGCTTTCTCCACTACGTGTTCCGGGTCTTATTCGACCACAGTCATATTAACCAATTAGGCAGAACATTTGTTTACATAAAAATAATCTTTTTTTACTTTTACTTTTATAATTGCAATTAATTTGTATGTGTAAAATAAGTATAAATATTATTTTTGGTGAAAATGTAAATTCTGTGTTTTTGCGTTTTCCAATACGCAGACGCGTGTGATTTTTTTTTTACAAACTTTAATTAATTGACTCAAACGAACCAGTTACGCGGAACATTTGTTTATATAAAGAATTCTTCTTTTAATTATACAGTACTTGTACAATTGCAATTAATTTGTATATATAAAAAAGTATTATAAAAACATAAATTCTGCGTTTTTGCGTTTTCCAATACGCGACGAGTGTTATCCATGGGAGCATTTGTAACAACAAATACTTTATGCAAAATAAATACTTTCTCTTCTCATTCCCAGTTTTCCCCATTCCAACAAAATCTAAAAGCTCTCTCTTGTCCGAAATGGCTCTGTCTCAAAAAATGAGATTGTCAAATTAACCGGACATCTCTTTCGCAACCATCTTTAGAGCCTCCCCTCACCGATCTCTCAAGCCCCTGGTCTGTTCGTGTAATGATTCTTCCTTTTTGATATTTTCAATCTCTGTTTTGGTTCGTTCGATGAAAATTGAAATGAGGTTCTTTGTTTTTTCTTGGATCTCCCCTCTCCTATAGCTCACTTTGGCTTGTTCGTTGATATGTATAGTTATTGTTGCTTTCGTTGTTTCTATGGTTATTGTTGATTCTGAGATTGAAACGTTCGAGGGTTTCTACTGTTTACTGTTCTTTAGAAAGGCTAGTGTTATTGTGATGCATGATCTTTGTTAACTCCGTTTGGTATTTGGGTTTTAACTTGACATTGGGTTATTACAGGTAGTTTTGTAATGAGTATGTCACAGTCCTATGAAACCAAAGACAACATCATAAAGGAAGAAGGAAATGTTACCCCTTTCTCAGCTGACATGGATTATCGAGCTAGAGGATCGGGATCGTCTTCACCTATCGAGGATAAAGGCGTGAATCAGCTAGTGGTTTATGACATTAAGGGTAATGATACTGAAGAAGAAGTTCCACCAGTTCAATCTCAGCCTCCATCATCCAAAAATCAGTTGATTTCGCCTTCTATCGGGGCGTTTACTGTCCAATGTGCAAGTTGTTTCAAGTGGAGGCTCATGCCTTCGATGCAGAAGTATGAAGAGATTAGGGAACATCTTCTTGAGAACCCGTTTATCTGCGAAACAGCGTGTGAGTGGAAGCCAAATGTGTCTTGTGATGTTCCTGCTGATATCTATCAAGATGGTACCCGTCTTTGGGCTATTGATAAGCCGAACATCTGTCGCCCGCCTGCTGGCTGGCAACGTTTACTGAGAATTAGAGGTGAAGGTGGTACCAGATTTGCCGATGTGTATGTCTTTACCATTCTCGTGTTTATGTCGACTTACTGTTTTCTCGTGTATCGGCTTTCTTTATAACTCTTTTTTCCTGGTCGTTTCAGCTATTATGTTTCTCCTTCAGGAAAGAAGCTTCGATCAACTGTGGAGGTCCAAAAGTTAGTTCTTCTATCACTCCATTTCGACATTTTAGTTCTCGTAACACTTTTATCTAATTATTCCCTTTTACTATAGAGTGCTTTGCTATTAGCTCTGCTTATATATAACTATAAGTGCATCAATGTATCACTGGTCTTACCATTTTCACCAACTTATATATAGAATCAGTAGTAAGACATTGTTGAAACCTCAAGTGTCGTCCTGTGGTGAAATGTAGAGTTAGGCAGCTATGTAAAATACATAAAGTGTTGGCTATGTTTGGTTTACGAGAGATATCATCTTTATATTCATAATACTTCCCTGAAGCATTATAGATCAACAACGATGGTAAAAGAAAAACTTTGTGATTTACAAATTGTTTAGTGATTACCAAATTGTTTACAGTAACATATAGACATCTTCTTTACATCATTATATGGCTTGCAGGTACTTGAATGACAACCCTGAATACACAAGACAAGGGGTGAAAATTTCACAGTTTTCTTTTCAAATCCCAAAACCGCTGCAGGACGACTATGTGAGGAAGCGACCAGCTCGACTAATGGAATCCAGCGATAATACCAACACCAATGTAGCTAAAGAAGGTATGTTGCTTTATTTCCCACCTTACTATTGTGGTAGTTTCGATAGTTCTTTCCTAAGAGTGTTCTTTTTAGTTAGCCATGCAAATCAAACTACTTATGTGAGTCGGGAACCTGTATGAATGTGATTATTAATGTGATCGTCGCAGCCAGTGTGCTTAATGTGTTCCCCAAGTGATTACATTGGTGTCTTAGGGAACTTACCAACAAAATAATGTCTTTTTGTTATTGCGGTTAATATCGAATCCAACTTTTTACAGTTTTCGAACATATCTGTTGTCTTGTTTTCTTCAGCTAATCCACTGGCATGGATATCTTCAGATGATCCTACAGCGTTGCAGCTAGGTACGCCAACTGAGTCCGGACTTCGCATTTCACATGATCAACCATCAAAAAAGAAAAAGACATCAAAGGCATCGATCTTTGGCTCCAATGATGAACTTGCTAATAGATAATCTAGCTAGACAAGGGTCAGAACTTTTATCTTCGCTGGTATATAACCCGTCTTTTTTCTTCGTCGGAAAATAGATAACATTTTCGCTTTTTGGGTTGGGTTTATCGAAGAAACTGAGGACATGTGGTTAGCTTGTTTTGTGAATACCATCTATATTTTATTATGCAGTGTAAGCTATTTACAGTTCTATGACGAAGATGGTTGGTTTTTGTTTCTGGAACCTGAAGTGTAATGTTTTAAAATCTAACATTTTGCTGGATTGTGATATTACTGAAGGTGACGCCAATTTTTAACACAGGATATGTTCCTCACTTCCTCTGCTGATTAGGAAACAGGTTTAAACAACATAGGTTGTGTATCTAAATAGCTTACACTAAGATATGTGCTTAAATACTTGTCCAAGAGCGTGTGAGCTAGAACGTATTAATCATTAATCTGTAAGGTTATTTTGAAGACGTCCAAAACATAGATTTCAAGGACAACTACAGCTGAAGCCAGTGGTTTTTGGTTTACAGCAACAAAACTACTAATACCCGCAAAAAGGCAGAACAAAACTAACAACAAATCTGCCACTACTTTTCTACTACGTGCGTGAACTGATGATGGGCTCCTGACTCTATACTACTCCGTGCACTCGCTGATGATGGGCTACTGTCTCCTAGGCATAAGCCATATCATCGGAACCAAGTGATGGGAGTGGGAGTAGTGCTAACTTGAGGAAGCTGAGGAATCATACAGTTCTGTTGTTGCTGCCACTGATGCAAACCAAAACCATAGGTGGGCTCCTGATGCAGCTGCTGTTGCGCTGGTTGAGGAAAAGATAGAGAAGTGTTTCCACTATCCTCATCTATCTCATTGGCTGCGTCATCCATTACCGCATCCTCACCTGTCTCATCCAACTCAGTAATCTCTAGTGTACGCGGTTGTTGGAAGGTACCTACAGACTGTGAGTAAGGAGTCTGAGAAGGATTCCAACAAACAACAGCTTGGCACTTGTTGGTTCTCTGATCTTCATACAGATCATCATCAGCTCTCGATGCATCGCGAAGAAACCTATCTGCACAAGAACAAAAGAGAGGTTGTCAGTATTTAGTGTCCAGATTCAATATCACAATCCCAAAGGCAAATTAGTGACTTTGCAAACATCAAAAACACAAAGCATAAATAAAACTTAACAAAATCTGACACTTTCCTATAGCAGAGTAGCTACATGACACAGCAAAAGTCCTCATAAGCTCCCCCAAATTACAAAGATCTACTCAACATATAAACTATAAGAACCTATATGGCTATATCCTCACTACAACTGCACCTTGTACACAACCTTAATCTATAGCCTTTTTGGGGAAAAAGCAAACAACTCAATCGCGCAAAAAACAAAAACAGCTTTACTAAATGAGCTATGAAATTACAGTCATAGAGTAGTCTCTAAGGTTCTCCTTCAAGCCTATTCACAATCTTATAAGATAAGCAACACTGTTTTCCTGAAACTTTATCTCACAATCTAACAAAGTTCATAAGAATCATCATCACTTGTTCACTTAACCTAATCCCCCAATTTTGATAAACAGTTGGGAAAAACTTACTCTTAAACCCAGAAATCAAATCTCTATCAACAAATAAGTTCCCAGAACAAGTCTGATGATAATGTCTAGGCTTAAACAGAACAATCGCTCTCTCATCATTCACCGGAGAAACCTCGATTTCTTCAACAGCCGTCTCTTGCATCGGCAAATCAGTTTCCTCTTCCTCCATAATCGGTGGCAAATCCACATCCTGAATCAATATATACACACCAATTCATCATCATGAAACCACGAAAACTCAAGAGAGAGAGAGATTTTGATGGATTTTTACCAGACGACGAATCTTTCTGGCTGGAGAAGAAAGGGAGAAATCTGAGAAGTCATCGTTTACTCTGTCGATATCTTTCCTCTTCATTGACAAGCGCTCGTTCTCCTCCATAGTTCGTGTTTGCAGAGATGATTGATACTAAGAATCTGGAGAAGTAAGAAGAAGAAGGAACATGTATAAGAGAAGAAGAAGAAGGAAGAAGGAAGAAGACTTTTCTAAGTTTCTCTAGATGAATCGAGAAGGAAAGCAGAAATGTCTCTGTTATAACTTTCCGGTTTAGCTTCAAATTTATTTAATGTAATATATATATATAATAATGGGGAAAATGTTAAAACAAAATCTTAAACTTTCAAATTTGAGATAATTTAATCCTAAATTTATAAGAAATATTTTAATCATAAAACTTATATTGATTTTTTTCATAAAATAGCTAAGTTTTGTTGATTTTCTGATTTAAGAATGATTTTTATTCTTTGCTAAAATCACGAATACGGGGTTAATTATCAATGAACTGCTTATGTTAAGCCTAAAAGATCACATTTATAAAACCAGAAACCTATGTTGTTTAAGAAATTGAAATATCTAAATCCCAAAATTGATTCACAATTTACAAATCTAAATCCCTAACCTTAGAAAATCTTCATATTTTTGAATTGTTGCTATGGCACAGACTTCCAATGTTGTTTCATTGTTTATAAAACATGATCGTTTTTGCTAAACAGAAGCAGCTCACGAATAGTTAACCCCTTCTTCGAAATTTTTAAGAGAGATTAAATGTCGTGCTTAAATCGGCGAGGTCAATAAAACTTAACTATTTTATAGAAAAGTCAATAAAAACTTTGTGATTAAAATAACGTTTTGGATGTTCAAGATTAAATCGTCCCAAAATTTGAAAGTTCAGGATATTATGACATTTTCCCAATAATAATAAGCTCATTTCTTGTTTAAAATATTTGTATCTGTTCACTTATAATTTGCAAATAATTATATGGGGTGTGCTTATCGGACCATGATGGTTTGAGTTATTTAAAAAATAAGCATCAAAACATAAATGACTTTCGTATTTTGGTACTTACCAAATGGTCTTCTATTTTAGGCACTCAAACCAAACATAATGAATCTTCAATCCTCATCATGCTAATAAGATTGTCGATCTCTCTCTTCCATTGATATATTGAAGTTTCAAAATTGTGGAAAAGGGTTTCCTGTTCATGTCAGATTTTTTTGGCTCTCTGTCGACATCAATCAGTGCAATTCCCTATTGATTTGGTTTTGTATTCTTAGAGGTTCGTTCCTACTATTATAGTTGAGAATTATGCATATACGCCGATCTAGTGCGGTTGTGCGTGTCGTAGTGGTGACAGAGAAATCAAGGAAACTATGAGCACCTTCAAAGGGAGGTTTAATATGAAGTTCTTAGGTATAGTATCATTAAAATTAAATACAAAAATCATTAATTTGCTAAAGAGGAAGTCTTAAATAAGTGATTTAAGGGTCGATTGTTAAAAATATGTGGCAGAAAAGCATTGGTTGTGCACTATTAAACCAAAGTCTTCTCTCTTTCTCTCTCCTCTTCGCCGACACTCTCTCTTTATGTTCCTCTTTCTTTCTCTTCGTCTCTCTTTTTTATTTAATTATAATTTACTGATAAAATATTGTTATGCACTTTTGTAAAGGTTTAGGCTTTGAGATGCTCTAAGGCCACTCAATTCATGACTACAATCGCCGTGGTCTTTACGCCACCGTCGTCTCTGCCCAAATTTTATGCTCTCTCTTATTTATGATGTAGTACTCGGGGTCGTTCCTCTTAAAACCCAACGAATCATATATGTAAACGGAAAATTTGTAAGGCAAACCATGGTAACTTATGTTCACTTTTCTATTTATGGCTTTATTTTCTAGGGTAGATGGTTGTACAAATGATCCTTTTGTTGACACAATATTAGAGAATTCCTAATATCTCGCCAAGTTGGCGAGATTGAGAGAGAAATAGTAAGTTTCTACGAGTGGAGATTCGAATTAAAGGTAAATATGTTGTGCTCTAATTCAAATTAAAGGTGTTTAAAGGTATATATATATACTAGATAAGAGCCCGCGTAAAAACGTGGGTTAAAAGTTAATCCAAATTTTATCTAATGTTATAATAATTTTAAATGTGTGAAAATTTATAAAATAAAACAGAACAAAAGATATACAAATCTTTTCATCAAATAATTGAAAATTCACACCTAAAAATTATTATTTATTTCATTTTTTATGTTTTCATGTGTTAAATTTTTTTAAATCATTACATAAACAAAATTTTATAATATCTTCAGAAAGAAAAATCCTCCCTAATGATATACAAATATCTTAATCGATAATTGAAGATTCATACCTATAAAATTATTATCTTTTCTAATTTATTTATGTTTTCACGTACGAATTAAAAATATTGCATGTGTTAAAATTTGGATAATCATAACATTAACAAAAGAACATCAATATTAAGTGAATATTATATTTTCTAATATAGATTAGGAGCTAGGCCCCATCTATTAGACGAGATAATTATTTTCAAAATAAAATGAAAATTAATATTTTAATGTAAGAATATTATATCCAAAGTATTTTTTAAAACATAGATACTTTTTTAAGTTAGTAATTATTATTTTTGTTGAACAAACTAATTATGTATCATACATATTTAAAAATTCTAATTAAACATTCATTATAAAAATCTAGTAATGTAATATTATGGATCACCAAAAATATTGTGAGCTATTCACCATTTTTCTTAATATTACTATTACCAAATTTTTCAAAAGAACTTAAATTAGTAATTATACCTTAAACATGATTATACCATTATTCTATAAACACATTATTGCCTAACTTCGAGTTTAAAAAACAAAATTCTCGCATATTTTTTTAACTGCGCAATTTATTGTAGTTTTAAAAATTAATTAATTATTACAAAATTTGATGGTAAATTTTTTACAAATTAACATCAATCCAAAAAATGAGTTATAGTGTCATCGAGAAAAGAATTAAGATTTTCTTAAAAATATGAAAGTATACAAAATTACATATTTGAAAAAATAATTATTTTAGAAATAATTATACTACAAATTATATTGAACGTTTGTTATCCTTATTTTAAGTTACTAATGCCTCTTTTTCAGTTCCCTTTTACTCAACCCTCTTGTTTTAGCCAATGAAATTGTACTATGACATATTACATTTAAATTTAAACAATTATAACATATTAGAAAAAAGTAAAAAAAATATTTAGTTAAACCCATAATCTCGTTTACTTATACCATATGAATCTTAATTCTCTTTTATAAATTGAAACCGATAATTAACCTTATATAAATTGTGTAATCTAAACTCTACTCTTTATTTTTATAAACCTAAATCGACATAAAAGACTTGAATTGTTTTCTCTTGCTTTATTTACTCTGATTTGTTCCTAGTTGTATTCGGAAACTCGAGTGACTCATGTACATAATTTTGTTAAATAAATTATCTACATGTAAAAAAATAGAGAATTTTTGAGAAATACCCCTTTTGGTGTACCCCTTTTTAAAAAATACCCCTTTTATCTATCCATTTTCAAAAATACCCCTTTTTAAATATAAAAAATTATAAAGTTTTATATATTTTATAAGGTACTTCTATATAATAACTACTACTGGGAGATTCGATACAAATATTTTAAATAGTTTTAAATCATTTTTATAAGTTTTATAAGGTTTTTAAAAGATTTTTAAAAGGGTTTATACGGTTTTTATAAGGTTTTTATAATTTATTTTTACGCTATTTATGAAAGGTATATAAAGTTTTATAAACATATAAAGGTAATTTTTGTATATATTTATAAGCTTACACACATATTTGGATAAATTTCAATATTTTTAGTGGGTTTTTTGATAAAGTTTGAAAAGGGGGTATTTTTAAAAATAGGTATATGAAAAGGGGTATTTTTGAAATTTCCCCATAAAAATATCAACATACAACCTTGAATTTACATATGTCAATATCTTACCGATACAATTGAAACATGTCACGATCATATTAAATTACTGAATGAAAATATTTAAATATTACATAATATTCACGATAATGCAAATATTTTCTAAGATTAACTTATAGTTTACTAACTTTTATTTTATTTTGAATTTTTTTCTTTAGACCTCATTTTTATAATTTTATATTAATAATTTATTTTATAAATACTATCCTTTTCTTTTTTCTTTTTTTTTTTGGTCGAGACTATCCTTTTTCTTTTAGGATTACTACTAAGTAATTGTTAAATTACCTGAAATTTTAATTTCTTTTTCTAGTTTGAAAGTATCTCTTTAGAAAACTAATTTATATAATTTCTTACCACTAATTTTTTGATATGTGTCGACATCTTATTAATTCAATTAACACGTGTCACGATCTTGTTAATGGCTAACTTTGAAAACCCAGTTTTATATAATAAGATGTGTGTGTTTATCTGCTTCCCATTTGCTTTAAACTACCAAATGTTGTGAAGTTCTTTTATGTGTTTCACCCGCTTAATTGTCTTTGCCAGTCGTTCTAGTTTCAACAATCGTTAAGAAATTGAACTCTTTATATGAGGGCAAGGAAATAATTTTTGTCAATGCGAATTTTATCAGTGTGACTGTGAGTTTAAATGGTTTATCTTAGGGTCCTTTCATTTGGTCTTGTATTTAGGGCATAGTTTTGATTGCCACAGCAAAATTTAATTGGTTTCCCTTGGGTTTAGTCATCTGCCTTGGCTTTAGGGTATAGTTTTGAACACCATTGCGTCGTTAAATGTGTTTTCCTTGGGTTTAATCATCTGCTTTGGCTTTAGGGTATAGTTTGTGTAAGAGAGAGGATATATATAATTATGTATTACCTAATCACTTGTGTATCTCACTATATATATTGTAATCACCTCATTGTAATAAGATTGAGCATTCTATTATATATGGTATCAGAGGATATCGATACCTAAACCTAAAAGAAAAAAAAAAAAATTTTTGAGCCGCCTCTCTCTCTCGTCTTCTTTTTCTTCTTCCTCTAAGCTCCACTCTTGCTTCTGTTCTTCTCTCTTTCTCTAATAATGTCAACCCCAGACTCACAGACCACTGCCGAGACCATTGTTGTCTCCTCGTCCACTACGTTAATGAACGTCAACATGTCGAACGTGACAAAGCTCACCACCACTAACTTTCTTATGTGGAGTCGACAAGTCCATGCTCTTCTCACTGGTTATGCTCTCGCCGGCTATGCTCTCGCCGGCTATACCCAACTATCACAAGCTCCAGGTGTTTGGATGTCAATGCTTCCCGTGGCTGCGTCCTTACACAACGCATAAGCTTGATAGTCGATCTTGTGCGTGTGTCTTCCTCGGATACTCCCTTACTCAAAGTGCTTATCTGTGTTTGGATCGTGAAACGGGTCGGATTTACACGTCGCGCCATGATTTCACTGAAACGTTCAGTCCGGTGATCAAATCCACAACTGTCCGTTCGGTTCTCCATGTCGCCGTGAGCAAAGGATGGCGCCTCCGCCAGATAGATGTCAATAATGCATTCTTGCAGGGCACTCTAACGGATGAAGTCTATGTCTCACAACCTCCCGGCTTTGTAGACAAAGACCGACCCCATTATGTGTGTCGACTCCGTAAAGCGCTCTATGGTCTCAAGCAAGCTCCCCGTGCTTGGTACCAAGAGCTGCGGACCTACCTCCAACAACTTGGCTTCATCAACTCCGTGGCGGATGCCTCTCTTTTCATTCAACAACGTGGCTCGGATATCATCTATGTCCTTGTCTACGTCGATGATATGCTTATCACGGGTAATAATGATACTCTCCTTACCGCGTTTATAGCTCATCTAGCCTCTCGTTTTTCTCTCAAGGACCTAGGAGAAATGAGTTATTTCTTGGGCGCCGAAGCTACACGGACTTCACAAGGGCTCCACTTGATGCAACGTCTTTATATCATTAATCTGTTGACAAAGACGAATATACTGAATGCTAATCCGGTAACCACACCAATCCAACCAACACCGCTCACACTCACTTCCGGCTCGCCGCATGACAATCCAAGTGAGTATTGAACGGTTCTCGGTAGCTTGCAGTATCTTGCCTTCACACGTCCGGACATTGCCTTTGCCGTCAACCGTTTGTCTCAGTTCATGCACAAGCCCACTGATCTCCATTGGCAAGCGGCTAAGCAAATTCTACGTTACTTGGCTAGAACGTCGACACACGAAATCTTTCTCTGGGCTAACACACCGATCAGCCTTCATGCCTACTCGGACGCGGACTGGTCTCGGAATCTAGATAATTGCATCCCCACAAATGCATATCTTGTCTACCTTGGCGGAAATTTAATCTCGTGGTCGTCCAAGAAATAGAGTGGCATTGCTCGCTCCTCTACGGAGGCTGAATACCGTGCCTTGCAAACGCGGCGGCGGAGCTGGCGTGGGTGATGACACTTCTCACTGAACTTGGTGTCCACGTTCCTCAGCCACCGGTAATTTACTGTGACAATGTTGGCGCCACATATCTCTCCGCTAATCCCGTCTTTCACTCGAGAATGAAACATATTGTCATGAGTTTGGTATTACGGACAGCTTCAATACATACAATCAATTCAACAGCCAATACATAATCAATACAACACAACCATATTTTTCTTAAAAGAAGCCATATCAGTCTACACAATCCAATCACAGCACTATTATACACAATCCAAAACAGACAACAATACTTACACTTCTACACAATCGATTAACCATATACTACAACAGAATCCAATCCCAACAATATACTTATATCAACCACACACTTAGACAGAATCCAAGACTAACCAAATACATTAATACAAGACTAACCAAATCAATACTTATACACAATCCAAAACAGACAACAATACAACACTACTTATACACAATCCAAAACAGTCAACAATACTTACACTTGTACACAATCCAAAACAGCCAACAAAACTTACACTTCTACACAATCGATTACCATATACTACAACAGAATCCAATCACAACAATATACTTATATCAACCACATACTTAGACAGAATCCAAGACTAACCAAATACATCAACACAAGACCAACCAAATCAATACTTATACACAATCCAAAACAGACAACAATACTTACACTTCTACACAATCCAAAACAGTCAACAAAACTTACACTTCTACACAATCGATTACCATATACTACAACAGAATCCAATCACAACAATATACTAATACACAATTGATTACTTATACATAATCCACGACTAACCAAATCAATCAACAACATTTACACCTAGAAGCCAAAGCAATACATATACACAATCAAAAAACAGAGAACAACATATACACAAAGATGCCAAAACAGACAATAACCAATCCTAGCAATCTCCAAAACAAGCAAACACATTAATCAATTGATACAACACATACCAGAGTTATGTTAAGCCAAATCCGTGTGTTGGAACTGAGTGTATTTCCTTGTTTTGCATCGCCCATGTACTTGCTATCATCTCCTACTGGTGTAAGAACTCCAGACATCTTCAGTTTATCCTAAAAAACAGAGAGAAATTAGGTATACACAAAGAGTATGTCAATCCAAAAATCCACAAAACCTAATCATTTTCAAACAAGCAATACCCACAATCGTTACAATCATGCATAAGGACACCAAAAAGTAGCAAATTCAAACACGAAATTAAAGATCCCCAAATTTTCCGAAACCCTAATTCCCAAATCGAAATGAACCCTAACCGATTTTCATCAAATTTATTCAATACAAACGATTAATTCATCAATTCATGACACTATTAAACCAATCTAATTAAAAACTTACCAGTTTTGTTGATTCGATTCACTCTCCCAAACGATTCTTCCTTTCGATTCACCCTCCCAAACACTTCGCTTGTATCAACCCGATGAACCGTTGAACCACGCCTCCAAGGTCTCGTCGATTCGCCGGAAATAACACTCTCCGCCGTCAAAGCATCGGTTACGACAGATCGAAAAGAGTTTCGATTTTTTCTGTTTGCTATCGCCGAGAGAGAGAGAGAGAAAGAAGAGAGAAGAGTCGGGAAAGAAAAGGAATTTTTTTGGCTTTTGAGTTTTTTTTTTCTTTATATATTTTACACTGCAACCAATTATAAACACCTACGTCAGCGCCTCTTCAGGCAACAAAAGACTGTCATTAGAGAATCGGTTCTCAGTTATTTACCCATTAATTGATTTATTTTTGATCATTTTAACATAGAGAACCCATTCCAAAAAACCCCACTGAGGTTGGTCTAATAGTTTCCAAATTTCTATGTTCAGTCTATGCTGATCTGAATTCGTGTAGGTGAAACAACTGTATCTTCATCATCCTCTAAAGATACGACAATCCATTAATTTCACTTTCATGGGAAGGTTTTTACTTCCTTCCTCTGCTTCTTTCTCTTATAATCTCTCTTGTTTCAGCTAGATTCTAAAGATACGTTCAAAAAGTTAGCATGGAGAGATCGACATGGACTGATTAAGAAGAATAGAGAGTGTCTGATCACTTTATCTCCCGATCAATCATCTAGACCAGAGAAAATTTTGTGATTATGTAGCTCAGTAGATGTCAATTTAGCCTTGTACAATGTTACTAGTAAAATAATAGAAAGTTGATAAAACAAATATCAATGTTTATGTGGACAAATTTTATGAATTTGTTTGATGGACAATTTTTTTTTTGTAAACGTGTTATGTTACTTTTCTTCTTAGAAGTCATGACACCGCCTCGGTACAAGAAACTCAAATTGCCGTTCATTGAGCATAAGGGCAAAATATTCAGACACAGTGACGTTTGTGTGTATTATGATACCTTTCACTATTCTAATGCCTAAATCCGAACCTCACAGCTCAAAGGTGCATATTTTTAGAATTGCCCCTAATGGTTCCGATTAAAGCTATTTAAGGAGTCAATGGATGTGTGTGTCGACTTGTACTCTTTTCCCCTTCTCTTGATTTTGTTCTATTGAATTTTCCATGAGGGTTTTTAACGAGACAAGGCACACACTTATACAAGAGCTCATTATTCTCAGTCCAGCCCACAGCCCAAAGAAGCCGAGGAGTCATTTCTTTTGTTACCATAGTCCCTAAAACTCTATATATATTGTCATTTGCTTTGTAGAACCTTTTATCAAACTTTTTCTTATTAATAATATCTTCTAAACTTGCTTGATCACCTTGAGTTTGATCACTGCCATCCAACGCCCATTCCAGCCAAGTACTGTCTGTCATAAACAGAACACAGATTGATCACACGACCACACACACGATAACCCGCTCGACCGAGTACATCTTTCACACGAGTGAGCACTCATCTGACCTTCTCCGTTTGAGCTAAAGAAGTAGTGCTGCAAAGAGAAGGAAAAGTCTGACGAAGGCTCACTTGTCTTCTCGGGAATGTCGTTTGGGAGAGTCTTTTCTAAAAGTCGAACAAGAATCCTTTCTCCTATAACAAATAGAAAATATATTGATATTTCCTTCGTTTTCCTATAACCAATCGGGTAAATCAGATTAAACCAACTAATCCAGATTAAACCGATAAACCAGATTACACCAATCTAAATCAGTTTAAACCAACTAAACCAGCAATAAAACAAACAGGAAATCAATCCAACAAACCAATATCATTAAAGTAGCAATTATATAAACATTACAGCAATGCTAACATGCTATTAGGTCCAAAAACTAACAACCTAACAACATCATAAACAGAATCATAAACAACAAGTGAGTCCCTAGATCAACCTCCTCTCACTGCCTTGATTCCACGGTCACACTTTGCTTTGACCGGCATCACAAACAATAGATGCATAAGTATTGCCAAAAATACTTAGTGAGGCACTCATCCCATCAACTGGGCTATACATACAAGCTGTAATAATCATAATTCAGGTAATTCACACAAAACAAACATCAAACAGTAGCAAACTCAGCCGCTGCTGAAGACTAGTGTCAATCGACACTCGCACATTCACTCCAGAATAGCGAGTAGTGTCGATTAACACCGATGCTCTAGGATCACTCCAATTACTTTTTCTCGCTGGATCTCAACTTCTAAGCATTCCAAGGACGATGACGACTCTCCAAGGGGTTGAAAGAGACACCAAGATATAGAAACAATCACACAAGCAAAGTAATCAACCAAACAATAATGAAATTAACCAAACAAAAATGAAATCACCCAAAAAAATGATCAAACCGCTTAGATAAGCCATGGTTATGCACTCACCTTTGAATGGAATGAACATGGACAAAAAAAACACAAAAAAGGAAGAACAAGACTCTCCTAACACCCAAAGCCATAGAAACTCCAGAAATTTTTTAAAAACACCTAAGGAAACAACTCTCACTCTCTGTCTTTTCTCTCAACTTTCAGTAAGAGACCAAACTCTAAAAATGAAGAGAAAAACGCCTGCCTCAACTTTTTAAGTCGGCCTATATTTTTCCCAAACCAAGAATTGAATTAAACCAACGATTTGAAATTAAACCAACTATTTGAAATTAAACCGCTTAACCTAAAATTTTATTGCTATCAATTGATACCCGTCCTTGGAGTCGATCGACACTCGCTAAATCCGAACACGGGTGTTACATTTAATAACTATGAAATTTTTAAAATATACGGAAATAATATTTCTTTTTGGATTCATGGTTTTTGTGCTTATATTTAAAATGTTGAAATCTTGTTTTCTTTCGTTTTTTTAAAATGTTGATTATTGATTGCACTACCAATAAAAAGTCTAGTTATTGATATATTTAGTCTTTTTTTAAGGAAGTCAGTTTTCTAGTATAAAACGTAAAAAATTAAAAAAATATTTAACAAAAATTATATTTCACAGTCAGTTTTCTAAACAGTTTCTAAATTTTTTTTATAATAATCAAAATTTGCTAAACAATCAGTTTAATAAAAATTCAGTTTGCTAAACAATGATTCTTATTAAAAAAATTTTTTAATATAAGACGAACTTTATATATTTAATATTTTACTGTAAAATAAATTTTACTTAATTATTTATTATCCTTAATTATTGTTTAGAATATGTTATATGTGCATTTTTATTTGTTATATCAAGAATTTTTTCTTATATAAAACAATAAATTCGTTTTTAATAATATTATATATCAATCTCTTATTTTCTTTTTTGAAATATAATTAATGATTACTAAAATTTTCACAGTTATTGAAAGCGTTAATATAGAAAAAAATTGCCACTATAATCGGCTATTTATTTAGATGTTTAATATGAAATAAATTTTTATCCATAATTGTTTAAAATTTTTTGCATAGTATTTAATCAGATTCCGAAATGATTAAGATTTGAAAATATTAAGGATAAATTTTATTGCCTTTGTACTACGATTAATGCTTATTGCCTTTATACTACGATTATTGCCTTTATAATACGATACAGTTTATTGCTTTTATTGCGTTGCCTTTATTGCGTTTATACTATGATACATCATAAAATTTGGTTTTATAGTAAGCAAAAAATTAGGTAATGGATCTAACCTGAACCCATTAATATATATGATTACAAAGATTCAATTTGAGATTTCGGATAATTTTTTTAATTTAACCCGACCCGGAAAAAAGTTTTGTACTTCTCTTTTACTAATATAGGGATGTCTAATACAATATTTTGAATATTTTTTGTTTATGTTTATCGAATTGGTGTGATTAGGTGCTGTGAATGAGAAGTATTTATAGTGTTTTAAGGATATTGTACGGTTTGATGTGTTGAGGAGAGATAATTTTGGTGAGCAAGTTTCAAAAATATTAAGATTGTGATATTTTTTCTAGTAAAATTTAGAAAGTAGTTACGAATATGCTAATAATATGTTGAATAATTTTTATAATTTGTATAGAATTAAATGTTATATTTTGTTATAGAATTATTAGGATCTTGATTTTTAAGCTATAATTTGTATATAAGTTGATGTGGTATTTGGTTATAGAATGATTAGGATCCCAATTTTCATTAACATATTTATTTATGATTACCATATTATTAATAATAATATAATTAAAGCTAAAAATTAGAGATTTTATATTCACTAAACTGTAGCCATCATGAATAAATTTAGGTAAGTTTTCAATTGATTAACAATTTAATAAGATACAATATTGAATGTTTTTCATCAACAATATTGAAAAATCTCGATATCCTCTCCGTGGAGATTTCTAACCTCTCTTTCTTCTACTTGAGACGAACCATGTGGTCTCTTTCTCTCGATATCCTCTCGATATCCTAAGAAGAACCATGTGGTCTCTTTCTTCTACTTAAGAGTAAGTTAACGTTTGTTTTGCAAGTCGTTGTTTTGTTTCTAATCGTTATGATTTGTTTTGTTATGTTTTGATACGAATTATTCTATTTTGTTTCTCTCGTTGTATAGAATAATGAATATATGTCCCTCCTTACTAAGGATGTTAGCAAGTTACTTAGGTTTGAACAAAATATGCACACCTAATGGAAGGTACCAACGTACCCGATCCACTAAAAAAACAATAAATATTCAGTTTTTAAATGGACTTCATATTGTATTCATTCTTTGTACGACTTAATCTATACTATTAAAAGGGTAGCACTAATCTTTGTTGCCAAACACACCTAAAAAAAATATTAAGTTTATAATTAAAAAAAAAAGCAAACATTGTCTATATTTATGGAAATCAAATCAATTTTGTTACCATAAAAAGTGGTCAATTAAATTCAAAAATTAATATATGTAAACATAGTTAATTTGAATTTTAAAAATTTATGATATTTTTAAAAACTATAATTTATATTTAATAAATCCAATATAACAAATTATCATATATTTAGGAAAAGAAAAATGATATTATAGGAAAATGAAAAGAAAAAAGTATGATAGATTATGAAATAAGCGACTAATCAAATTCTACATAGCATAAAATATGGAATATACACTCTGTCAATCAGTTGAAAATATTTTACATATATTAATATATATAGATATATATATGATTAAAGTGAATTCTCATAACAAACTAATGGAATATTTCCCAAAAATAGCTATATCATTAACTATAAAATAAGAAATATTTTTTAAACAAGGTTATCTACAAAATTTGCATATCACTAATATTAATTTTCATATTAATACTATTAACAAATCATAAATTTTGAATAACGGGTTGGAATATAAAAAAAGCTGGGACGTATAAATCTCTACTTTTGGGCGATTATATGAAATTTTACATATATTAAAAAAAATTATAACATGTAAATGGTGTTATTTATTAAAAAAATATATACTTATAGGAATGAGTACGAGTCGGGAAGATATATTTCAAAAAATAAACATTATTTTAACTATTTCTCATTGAAAAAAATAAGGATGAGATATATATAATGGTTAGGAGACAAGATAATAAAGTTATATTCAATTTCAACTTTCAAATGTAAAGGCATAAAAATTTTGGCCTTCTTTGTGTCGTTTTAGATTCTTAAATATGATTAATATCTAATTAATTAATTGAAAATTGGACCTGTTTTTGTTATGTTTGAAAAGGTTTGGCCCACTGAGCTTGGCCAAAACAAAATCCAAACCGGGTCAGATCTTTTTGTTCGGGTATAAGTGAACCGGTCGGGTCTTAGTTCGGTTTTGATGAGTCAACGCTGGTCGTTATCGGAGTCAATTACCCAGTAAATCGATTTTTATTTGATGATGTAGTCAATTACACCGACTTTTTATATATATGACGTTACATACTTCGTATATGTGGCCATGCCAATCATATATTTAGTGTAGCTGGGTATCAATTATTAAACTTGTGGTCATGTGTTTCGTCGTACCTCATGTAACTGAGTATCTTTTTCCTTCTCTTTTCCTAGTTTCAAATAGTAACCGGTTCAAATTTCCAATTTTTTCCAAAAATCGTCTAAACCAAGAATTCACCGTTTGACAAAGATACTAAACCGAGACTAACAGGTACGAAACCGGTAGAGAAGATAATCCAATCTTAAAGCGCTCCCACATAAACGTTTCCCTTATCTCTCTCTCTCTCCGTTCCAATGGGGACTCTCACCAGCGTCGCTTTTGCAGCTGCCGTGAACATCAGATTCCGATCATTTCACCACCGTGACAACATTAAGACGATAACAACACTACCCAAATGGCAAAAGAGACTCTGTTTCACTTTCACAGAGGACTCTCATAGATTTAGGGTTGTAAAGTGTTTAGGCAATGATGAAAACAGTAACAGAGACAACAACACTGTCGGAGAAAACACAGATACCAACAAGTCTTCGTCTGTTGTAAAAACAGCATCTCGTGTTGAAGAAGAAGATGACGAGACAAGTAACACTGCTTCTACTTCCACCAGTAGCAGCAGCAGCAGCAACGAGTTCGGTTCCGACAAGACTTCAATGGTACACACAGTTCCCCTTTTGTCTTTTGCCAGTGTTTTAAAATTGTCAGAATTGAGTCTTAGTATTGCTTGATTTCAGTTTGGTCTTGTCATCTGCAATTTCGTTATAGCTTCTTTCTTAAGAGATTGATACAACTAACATAATAAATCAAGTAGTCTTGTATGTTCACATCACTCTTGTGTTACTTAGAGTGAAGTATATGTCTTTTTTCTCAGCCATCAACTGTATCACCCGTTGATTCAACATACAGCAGTTTCCAAATAGACTCTTTTAAGCTGATGGAGCTTCTTGGACCTGAGAAAGTAGATCCTGCTGATGTGAAGTTAATAAAGGACAACCTTTTCGGCTATTCGACGTTTTGGGTCACGAAAGAAGAGCCATTTGGGGACCTTGGGGAAGGAATCCTCTTTCTTGGGAACTTGAGAGGGAAGAAAGAGGAAGTTTTTGCTAAACTTCAGAGGAAACTAGCTGAAGTTGCTGGAGATAAATATAATTTGTTTATGATTGAAGAGCCTAACTCAGAAGGACCAGATCCTCGCGGTGGTGCCCGTGTTAGCTTTGGTTTGCTTCGTAAAGAAGTCTCGGAGCCAGGACCAACCACATTATGGCAGTATGTAATTGCTTTGATTTTGTTTCTTTTGACAATTGGTTCCTCTGTGGAGCTAGGAATTGCTTCTCAGGTACCCTTTTTCTCTTAGAACCAATACATCAGTATGTTAATGATCTATACTTGAATGCAATGATTGAAGCTACTTGATTTAACAGATTAACCGCTTACCTCCCGAGGTGGTAAGGTATTTCACCGATCCAAATGCTGTTGAACCACCTGATATGGAACTGCTGTATCCATTTGTAGACGCGGCATTGCCTTTGGCATATGGTGTGTTGGGGATTCTTTTGTTCCATGTAAGTATGTGTTTATCTTTATTATGAATGTTTTGTTATGTTGCTTTCAAATTTATATCAAGCAGCATGCTTCCTTAGTTGAATGATAAGCTTTCTTATTTCGCTCTCAGTACTTTGTTTAGAGGGTTATATTTATGTATTGTTTATTTGCAGGAATTAGGACATTTTCTTGCTGCAGTTCCAAAGAAAGTAAAGCTTAGCATTCCTTATTTCATTCCAAACATTACACTCGGAAGCTTTGGTGCAATCACACAGGTGGTTTTTACTGATCATGTCTATTGCAACTCTGTCAAGTTTGAGTGAAATATCTCCTTTTGAATTCTATGTAACTCACGTCTAGAAGAAGGATATTTCAAAGTTCTTTGACAAAACAAGGAAATAGCTACTATGGATTTGAAGTTTTTTGAAGACAAGACTATTGTCTAACTTTAGTAATACTTTTACTTGAATTTTACAGTTCAAGTCGATTCTTCCTGACCGGAGTACAAAAGTTGACATTTCGCTAGCTGGACCATTTGCTGGAGCTGCACTCTCAGTTTCCATGTTTGCTGTTGGTCTGTTCCTATCTACTAACCCGGATGCAGCTAGCGATCTGGTGCAGGTTCCCAGCATGTTATTTCAAGGTTCATTACTTCTTGGGCTCATCAGCAGAGCAACTCTGGGATATGCGTAAGCTCTCTGCAGCTAGTGACTGTTCAACCTAGACGAGAAAATTTAACTCCAACATCCGTTTCTGTTTTCCTATTGATTGCAGAGCGTTGCATGCTGCTACAGTTTCAATCCACCCGCTTGTAATTGCTGGATGGTAGCGTCTAATGCCTTGGCTCATTCTCTATTATTCTTTAAAATTGTGATAGTTTTTGCTTACTTTAGATTTTATTCTTAGGTGTGGTTTAACAACAACAGCTTTTAATATGCTTCCTGTGGGATGTTTGGATGGAGGCAGAGCTGTACAGGTACTTCTCTTATATGTAAAACTTTGTATACTCTATTCGAAAAATTGAAGCCTAAGGTTGCCTAGTAGAAATTTTGGTTACAAAATCTGAAACAATCCGAAGTAGTATCAAATTCTTCCGAGTGTGCCTTATCTTTAGACCATGCTAAAGTTGATTCAAGTGTGTACTATTATATATCCGTAGAAATATTGTAGTACCCCTAACTATGAAAATTATGAACTGACAAGGGTCTTAGATATTCATACGAGAGATATAATTATCGACATTTATATCACATCTTAAACATATGCGCATGGAACTTGTGCAGGGCGCGTTTGGGAAAAATGCATTGGTGACATTTGGTTTGACAACCTATGTAATGCTTGGACTCAGACTGGTATGTTCAACTGTTCCAACCGATGTTTAGTTATTATACCTTCCCGTTGTATTCGTGCCCTCGGACAGTTTGGTTTATTGCTCTGGCATTTTCCTACTTTTCAGCTCGGCGGCCCATTGGCACTTCCTTGGGGACTCTATGTACTAATTTGCCAGGTACTCTAGAACTTAACTCTGCAACTTCAACAATACAAGTCAGTTTTAAATGCTGTTTTCTAAGCAGTAGAATGTTTTGAACAGAGAACACCTGAAAAACCATGTCTAAACGATGTGACCGAGGTTGGAACATGGAGAAAGGCCCTTGTCGGGACTGCAGTAATCTTGGTGATTTTAACGCTCCTGCCTGTATGGGATGAACTGGCAGAAGAGGTAGGCATAGGGCTTGTTACTACATTTTGATGTCGTCTTCTGTCTTTGAGCAGATGTTGTAGTTAGGGCCAATCCGAAGCAAATTTTTGTTATATAGTGAGTCATGTCTGTACGCTGTTAAGCTAGTGAAAAGTATTTATATGTAACTACTTAAATTTTTAAAATATTACACCTCCTGCCGAGTACAATATAGCAATACAAAATCTCTTTTTAAATGGCACATTAGAGTTTTAAAGTAAATAAGAAAAGATTTATCGTGTATAAAATAATGTTTAACAAATCATAATTTATATTGAAATGAAACCACAACATAAGTATATGTCACAAGTTATGTAGTGATTAGGACCGGATTGGCTGGTGGACTATAAACCCGTGACAAGGTCAATAATCTTGTACTATAGAACTTCCCATATCCTACACATCATCCAAAGATTTTGATTTTGGAAGAAACTATTGCATATAGAACGTTTGATTTTGGTATTTTACTTTTCAAATTTTTCTCGTAGAATCTTAACGAATAAGGTCTAATCCATTCCATGGGTTAGATAGTTCCAACCCACTTAGTTTTGTGAAATAGACTAGACCTTATTCGGTTAAGATTCAAAACTGATCTCCAACATTTTTCACAAATTGACTCATTCACGTAAATATTTCTAACAAAAATTAGCAAAAGACTCAAAGAACCTAAAGAAAAAGTTCTTTTCTTTTCCTAGAGACTCAAAGAGATCGAGTGTGTTATTAACTCTGTTAAGAGTATTTGAAGGTTCTATGACCCATGCATTTCATAATCCAGGGAACTCTTTAACCTTTACGTTCTCTAGCTATTCACAATATACAAGAATTTTCGACGATAAATAAATTCAGCTATAGGCAAGATCTGAAATCTCACACACGCTATGATTGTTATTAGTTTTACATAAAGAAATTTTTTAAAGATATATTTATAGCTTTCAAATACAAGTTCAATATTATAATGCTTTGAATAAAATTGTTAATTTTTACTAAACAGTTGAATTTAATAACATTTTGAAAATTGATCAAATATAATCAAAATCTGTTAAATACACCCACCAAAATGGTATTGTAGGCATACTTAATAACTAAGTTTGTACAAGTTACGAACTAATAGTCTTAAATATATATTCAGTACATATGATACAAATTAGTGACAATTGTAAGTGTACATATAATTTTCTAATTGCTGCTAAAATATTTTAAATTAGGTCCATTAGAAAAAATAAATAATTGTATGTAACTATGTATATAGTGTTCATATAACGTTATTTTCAGTTAGTGACAGTTGAAATTTTCCATATAAGTGTTTATATAAAGTACTGTTATATAAAGGGCTATATTAATATATATACAAAGAAAACTGGAAAATTAAATATCTAACATTAGTTTTTCTTTAATTTTTTTTTGGTCAACTAGTTTTTCTTTAATTAGTTCTCTATATTCTGAATCAATTAATACCTAAAATATCATTAGTCAACACTAGTAAAATAATTAACGAAATAAAAAGTTAGTTATCAGCAACACAAAAAAAAACTATAAATTCTTACAATAATTTCGGTCATATTTTTAGTAAAAATAGTTATATTCCAGTTTTATATTGTTAACTATTTTATTAGCATGCTATATAGTATTGTATTTCGAAATAACTTTTTATAACATTTTTTGATCAAATATTAGTAAAGGTAAACATTGTTTGTCCGATGTCGTGAACAGTTACTTTTGGGGTTAAATCTATTTTATTAACAGTATAAATCATATTGTATCACAATAAAATTGTAAAGTATGTAATAAACTCATAATTATCGTGTTAAATCATTTATTATATGATTCATAAATTTTTGTTAAATCATTTATCATGTTAAATCATTTATTATTATGTTAAATTATAATATTATATTGTCAAAGTTGTAAAAACGACATAAATAATGAATAATAAATAATGGATAATAACAATCTATAATTTAATGATATCTATTTTGTTATATTGCTAACAATTTTGTTATACATACTAGAATTTAACCCGCGGTACACCGCGAAACGATATTTTAAAATGAATTATTTTTTAATTTTGTTTGGTATATAAGATTGTACTACTGTATTTTGATTGTTAATTTTATAATTTAACCCGTGAAATATGGCATGATAATTTGTCTGTATATAATCGTAATTTGATCAACTTAACTAAATAAGTCTAATATTCAAAATAATGAAATGATGTTGGTTTAAATATCGTTTAAATAGTCTAATTTCAAATTAAAATATTTTGTGAGCTTGACTATAATAGACAACCCGTAAAAACATATATGTAATTTATAACTCGTTACATCACATGACCCGTGCTACAAAATTATCAATAATACTTTAGTACATACATTTGTTTGTATCAATTGAGTTATATACGTTTGTTTTCAAAAATTCAAATTGCAACATATTCAAAAAAATAAAATATTTTACTATACATATGTTTTATGTAATAATATAATTCTCAAAACAAATAAGATCATATAAAGTATAAAGATATTGGAGAAATATTTGATTTATTAGGGAGAGATTTTAGGAAATTTTGTTAAATGTAATAAATATTAATTTCCAATTTTGCAATTTTATTATGATTTAATTACAAAATTTAACTTAAAGTTTTGTTATTTATTCAAATGGCAAGGGGTTAATTATGAAAATAATAAAAAATAAAAGGGTAGAACACAAAAGGTACTTCAAAAATGTTAATATAGATATAGGGATATTTTCGTCCAATTTAAGTAGGTATAAGAGAGAATTAATTTTTTTTTAAAGTTAGATACTTATTAATTTTTCAATCTTCTATGTATACTCTTTCATATTTCCCTTATATAAAAAAGTAAAAAACACCTAAATGATCCTATATTTATGGCCTAGTTAAATAACTAAGATTGTTGTAATTACTAAATAATACTAGTCTAAAATAAACATTATAGCCATCTTGACAGCTTGAAGTCATTAATTAAAAATTAATATATAGATTTCTGAGTGGTAATTGGCTAATAGCACAACGTGGGAGAATTGCCAAGATTTGACCATTTTCAAACATTAAATAAAAAGCTAATGATAGATAAAACTTTAATAAAAAAAAGAATTATATAATTTTCGTCGGCGGCCAAACCAAACCAAATCACGTTAGCTCTTAGCTCATTTTCGCTAAGACTTTGTTTCTTTTTTCGTCCAACGTACAACCAAGAGACTCTGACTTTGTACCTCTCTCTCTCTTTCATCTTCATCTTCTTCTTCTTCGATCCATCTTTTTTTATATTCTCGTGTCTTTCTCCAACCCCTTTTAATTTTAGAGACCGTTGAAACATTCCTTCTTCTCTGAGATTTTTCATTTCTTGTTTTCAAGAAACCTTGGATCAGGTGATTCTTGTCTCCTTCTTACGGATCTCGATTCGTTTGTTGTTTCTAGGACTGTTTTTGTTGTAAAGATCCTGTCTTTTACTAGTATTCAAGGTTTTGGTCTGAATTAGTGTTGAATTCTAGGGCTTAGACAGCAAAAGATGGTTCCTTTTTGGTAGATTCGATGTCTCTGTCCTAGGATGACATAAGGGTTTTGTGATTTAAGAGAAAAAGTTTTCATCTTTATTGTGAAATTCTAACGTTTACGAGGTTTTCAAAGATTTCAGGGTTTCAGAGAAAGAAACGAAATGTCACAGAGCAGTTTAAGAAGGTATCTTGGAGCTATTAAAGATACCACCACAGTTTCATTAGCTAAGGTCAATAGCGACTACAAGGTAAACAAAATCCACTAACTCTATTTTATTCTGATTCTGCTGGCTTAAGCTAACAATGGTGGTTTGTATTTGCAGGAATTGGATATTGCTATTGTCAAGGCTACAAATCATGTTGAGAGTCCTTCTAAAGAAAGATACATCAGAGGTGGGTAAAATCATAGATGGTTAGTGCCTTGGTTGCAAATATGTGTTTGTGTCATTGATACCTTTACAGAAAAAGGTGTATAACAAGTTGTGTGTGTGTGTGTGTGTCTCTATGCAGCTATTTTCATGGCTATTTCAGCAACAAGGCCTCGTGCTGATGTTGCATATTGCATCCATGCTCTTGCAAGGCGATTATCAAGAACACATAACTGGGCGGTACGGTTTTTAATTCGTCTGTTGTTTACTGGTTTTTGCTTGTCTATGCCCTTCACTTATGTAAACTTATTAGAAATGTGTTAAGAACTGGAATTTCTAGAGATGTAACATTAGTTTGGTATTCTTAGTTTGTTAGGTTTGTAAGATCTGCTAACAGCTTCACTGTCTGTTTTTGTGAAGTCACAATGAATTTTGTTGTTTAATGTTTAGTACTTGCCGCTGATTCTTCTTAGTTTTACAGGTTGCTCTGAAAACTCTTATTGTTATTCACCGTGCCTTGAGGGAAGTGGACCAGACTTTTCATGAAGAGGTTATTAATTATAGCAGAAGCAGGAGTCATATGCTTAATATGTCTCATTTTAAAGATGATTCATGTCCAAATGGTAGTAGACTACTTTTATATTCCTTGTCTCCTTTTATACAGGTAGCTCTTTGGAATACTTATCTTTCTTTCATTCCTTTTTCCAGCTTGGGCTTACTCTGCTTGGGTCCGTTTCTATGCTCTATTCTTAGAGGAACGGTTAGAGTGTTTCCGTGTTTTGAAGTACGATGTTGAGATTGACCCACCAGTAAGTTTCTGTTTTCAACTTTTTCCTCTTATGAGCTCTTAGAGTTTTCTTTCACTCCTGAATTCTCAAGAACGTGCTTTAAAAACAGAAAACCAAAGATTTGGATACTCCTGATTTGCTCGAGCAACTTCCAGCTCTGCAAGAACTTCTTTTCCGTGTTCTTGATTGTCAGGTGATAAATCCAATTCTGAGTTCACTGAACTATACATTGTGTATCTCTTTCACACTCCTTTAACTATATATGAACATTGGTGCATCTTTGCAGCCTGAAGGGGCAGCAATTCAAAATCATATTATCCAATTGGCACTCACAATGGTATGCTATATAGTTAACTGATGTTAATAGCTTCGCTCCGTGATTAAATTTATTTAACAGGATTTATGATTGTCAATCTACTTCTCACCACTTAGGTTATATCTGAGAGCACTAAAATATACCAAGCACTGACAGATGGCATAGACAATTTGGTTGATAAGGTAACGCAAAAGCTCTTCATTTCTGCATATATTTTCTGTCTTCCTGACTTACTCAAGCACAAATTTTCCTTAATGACAGTTCTTTGAGATGCAACGGACCGATGCTCTTAAGGCTTTGGATATGTATAGAAGAGCAGTAAAACAGGTACATACAATACAACCTCTAATTGTTTTGTTGGTTTCTTCTTTAACGTTTGTTTGTCCACAAGAACCATCGTAAGTTTGGTTTCGTTGGTCGTTCAGGCAGGGAGGCTTTCTGAATTTTTCGAAGTTTGCAAAAGTGTTTCTGTTGGACGTGGAGATAGATTTATAAAGATTGAACAGGTTGGATTTTCTCACCAATGTGAATATTTATTTGAGTAATTGTGCGAGTGTTTTCCTCACCATATCTTGTTTTGTATGAAGCCTCCCACTTCTTTCCTACAAGCAATGGAAGAGTATGTGAAAGAAGCACCATTAGTAGCAGGGGTCAAGAAGGAGCAGGTATGAGAATATCTCATAAGGCTGTCTTTGTTTCTTTATCTTTTCGTTGCTATTAACACTTACTTTTATGTTAATGGCAGGTAGTGGAGAAACTTACTGCACCCAAAGAGATTTTGGCTATAGAGTACGAAAAGCCCCCAAAGGTTGTTGAAGAGAAACCAGCATCACCTGAACCAGTTAAAGTAGAAGCAGAGAAGCCTGTTGAGAAACAACCTGATCTTCTGGTATATGTCTAGTTTCTAACTATTCCCAACCTAGTGTTTCTTTTTTTTTTTGGAACTCCTGTGCTGACTCATTTGACTTTCTCGTCTTAGTCTATGGATGATCCAGCTCCAGTGGTCTCTGAACTTGAAGAGAAAAATGCTTTGGCTTTGGCTATTGTTCCTGTTAGCGGTATACAGTTTAATTTCGCTAGGCATTACTAATACATCATTCCTTAGATACTGTTTTCTGAGTAATTGAAATCAACCTGATGTTTTATTCTCCAGTTGAGCCGCCACCTCCAACAACTACTTTTACAAATGGGACTGGTTGGGAACTGGCGCTCGTGACTGCCCCAAGCTCCAATGAAGGTGCAGCTGCAAATAGCAAATTGGTAAGTTTCTCCCTCCCTATAATCTCTATCTCTCTTATATTTAGTTGCAGAAAGTTTTGGTTTATGACATTAGATTCTTCTTCATGTGTCATTTTAACTGAAAAGGCGGGTGGACTGGACAAGCTTACACTTGACAGCCTATACGAGGATGCAATCAGAGTGACTCAACAGCAAAACAGAAGCTACAATCCATGGGAACAAAATGCATTTCATAACAGTCAAATGATGCACCAACCTTTCTTTGCATCTAATGGAGTCCCGGCTCCTCAAATGGCGAACCAAAACCATCAAACATTCGGGTTTCAGCATCATCAGAACGCAGGAATGATGACGCAACCTTACCAGCAACAGCAGCAGAATATGAACCCATTTGGCAACCCATTTGTGTCCAATGGTAATCCACACCAACCGCATGCCCCGGTTCAAGGTTACAATCCATATCCTAGCTATATGTAAGGTAAGGTCCATATTCAATCCAGTCAGGTGGCAAATGTTATATATATATAAATGTATACAAGTATATGTTGTGAGGTGATTGTAGCTAGTGAGATTCTTTTTGTTCAGTAAATAGTATAGTACGTCTGCTTTTGTGTGTATGTGTATCAGTGAGAGGAAGTTGAGTTTTTGAGGAAACCATTTGCTTTTGAATTTTTTTTATTAAGAACGTCTTGTGACAATAAATTTGTTGCCAATTCAATGTATACTATAACAAATTAAAAGAAGCGATGGATGGTATCAAGACTGGGATTATTAATTGAACCGAAATAACCGAACAGAATTGGTTGACCAAAATTAGTTAATTGTTTTTTTTATCTGCGATAATTAAAAAATCACCCCAACCGAAATAACGAAATATTTGAAATAAAACATAATCTAAAAAAAAACGAAATTATCCCTATAAAGCCAAAAAATCTGGAATTAAAAAACAAAAAATCGGTTCATTTCGAATTTCAAACTTTGAAACCAAATGAACTGAAAAACCAAAATAATTAAAATCTATCTTCTATATATATAAAGTAGATTTTTTTCTCTTCTCCTTAAGCCACGTCATCATCTTAATTATCATCTACTTCATTTTATTTTTTAGTTTTAAGAATTAATTATATTATTTTATCATTTAATTTAGAGATTTAGACATATGTAAATAAGTTTTTCAAAAAGAAATATGAAAAGTATTTTCTTATATTTTATATTATTAAAAAAAGATAATTGATGAAAAGATAAAAAAAAAACTTACTAATTATCAATTATACTAACTAATACATAAATAATAGACTATAGTTTTTAAGTGCATGTTTTATAATGAATATATATATATATCAATTAAAAATAATATGACAAAAAATTTGATTATATTTACACAATGTAAACCTAAATTATAATGGAAAAAATTTGATTATATTTACACAATGTAAACCTAAATTATAATGGGATTTAACGGGAATAGAACAAAAACTAAGAAATTTTGAGAATATAAATCTATGTAATTTATGTTTGACAAAATTCTCCAACATAAATTAGATAGGTCGGGAAGAAACATGAATTCTCATATTAAAAACACGTATAAAAAATGTAACAAGAAAAATAATATTTCTTTGAAGGTTTTCAATATGAATTTAACTAATTTTTTCCAATACATCACATAACTAATAAAAAAAATAAAAAAATAAAGAATATTTCACAAAAATTGAAAATTAAAATAAAAACATAATTAAGTGAAATGAACTAAATATAAAGTAAATTATGAAAATACGAAAATATTATAAAACAGAAAATCATAAACAAATATATAATAGTATAAAATTATCACAGCGAGATATAAATTACGTCAAATCCAAAAAAGAAAAACGTAAGAAAAAAAATATTATGACAATATATAAAGAGATAATTTAACCAACAAAAAATACAACAATCCGCCCAAAACCCACAAATCATTTTCAACTTTCGGACCAACATATTAAAAGGACCCACAATATTAACATTTAGATTTATATTTGGTGGGAACCCTCATAACACATGTTTCTCTATGATTGTCCACCGCAATTCCGTTTACATCCACACATCAACCTATACTATACAAACTTAATTTCTCAACTACTAATGAAGGTAAACAGGTTTTCTATACAAACACAATATAAGATTAGAAAAATAAAGTATGATATAGTGAAAAATATAAGCAGAAACTAAAATATGAACTAATTACTGATATAAAGTACTAGATTTTAACTCGCGGTACACCGCGGGATTGTTGTATTAAATAGGGTGTGATTTTAGGGATTTTTTTTAAACTGATTATTATTATTTTTTAAAGTTTTAACTAAATTATTAATGTCAATGGCATAGGCTTGTAAATAACTTCCAGCTCCAAGGTTTTTTTTTCTAAAAATGCTGCAAAAATGTTAATATAGATAGTTTACAAAGTTGGTTATTAACAAGATTGTGACACGTAACCCTGGGCAATCGGGTACCCAATCGGGTATCGGGTAGACCCAAGATATCGGGTAATTCGGTATTAGACATATAGATACCATTCTGTATATTACAATAAATTCGGTTTGGTTTGGTTAGTAACTGGTCGGGTTCGGGTCGGTTAGAATATACCGAAATATTTTCGGGTTATGATCGGTTTGGTTTTTTCCTATAATCAAAGTATTTAAAAAACCGATTCAAACCAAAAAGAACCGACTAATAACCAAAAACAAAAACAAAATAACCAATAAGTAGCATAACATTAACCATAAACAACAACTTAATAACCAATAAGTAGCATAACATTAACCAAAACAACAACTTAATAACCAAAGTTGAACCATAAGTTTAACATAGTTTGAAACAGAACAAAAGATTGATCAAGTAGCCGATCAAAAAACTGGGAAGTGGAAACAATGACGAAGCATCCATGATGAAAAAATAACACTGCTACTCCATGTCCCTGTCAAATAACAAGATGGATCATTCAGCAAAGTAAACACCAAGAGATTTATAAATTTATACACATAAAGACATATGAAGTTCCAATTTACCTTAACTATTGCCGCAATCCATGACTTAAAAAAACACCACACAAGAAGACCAATACAAAGACACCTTCAAAACATCAAAAACAGAGATCTACCATTAACATTGTAACAAATATCAAATCAGAGAATAACAAATCAGAGGAGATTATTTACCTTTTCTTTGATGAGAATAACTAAGGTGAAGGATTAGTTGCATCTCCAATACCAAACTCTGCAAAACAGTTTTAAAATTAAGTTACAAACATAATTATAAAACAAACTATTGTGGTTTCTCAATAACAAAAGTTGTTAAAGATTACCTTTCTCAAGCTGATCAAACATTTCAAAGTCTGAGAGCAGTTGAGCACTTGTGATCAATGTCGGGTCAGTCCCATTCTGAATATCTTGCCTCATCCATTGCTCAGTACACATGAGGACCTCTATCATGTAATGAGTCATGCAAGACCTACTAGAATCCAGAATCCGACCACTGGTGCTAAAAGCACTCTCTGATGCAAAATATGAAACTTGCATAGCAAATACATCTTTAGCCATCTCAGCCAAGATAGGATACTTGACAGAATTCACCCTCCATCTTCTCAGCAGCATACTGCTTATACATTGAGTCAAGAACATAGAAAACTGAATCACCCATAGCCTTGAAGTCAACAGAATCTTCACCATACAACTTCTCAAAACACATCTTGGCAAACTTCATCTTCTTTGTTGGATCAAACACAGTTGCAATGATCAGCATCTTGTTGATATTCTTCATTCCATCCCAATACTTCACAAACTTCTTCAACATTTCATCAGCCCTGTTCTTCAGTTCATCATCTGGACTATTACTCAGAAATGAGAGGTTCCTCTCTATAGTAACAATCTCACCATAACACTTATGCGCATTCAAGTTGGTGGAAGCAAAGATGACCAAAGTGGAGTTGTAGAAAATCACAAGAAACTTCACCAACCTATGACAGAAACAAGTGAGTGTTGGCAAGTATAAACATGTCAATATAAATCTTTTTTTGTGTAAGTATAAACAGGTCCGTAGGTTACTTTTCAATTGCATTCCAATCAGTTGATTCAGGAGGTCCAACACGTCTGTTCCCATTGTCTAATTCTTGAAAGTAGTCGTGGAACAACCTATCTTCTAGAAGCATCTTGTCAAAAGCAACTCTGTACTTCAGGGCATTTGTCAACATTGTATATGTTGAATTCCATCTGGTTTTCACATCCAATGTGAGACTTCCTCTTTTCAGCTTCCCTGAATCAACCCTCACCTCAAATGACTTCTGCCTCAGCATCTTATTTGTTGCCTCTCTGTATATAGGTTCACTTATCCTTGCAGCTTGCGTTGTTCCATTTCCTTTGATCACTTGCTGAGACTTGTTTGCCATATACGCTTGGTATTCTTTGCTGGCTGCCAAATGCTTGGTCAAATTAGAAGTCCCCGACTTAGACTTGCAGCCGTATGACTTCTTGCAGTAGTGGCAGAAACACTTGTTTTTGTCTTCTTTACTCCTTGTGAAGTGATCCCACACAGGGGATCTTGGAATGATGACTTTGAGCTCTTTAGATGCCTTTCCTTTAGCTGTACTTGATTCAGGAGCATCCTTCCTCTTTCCTGATTCAGGAGTTCCAAGAACTTCTGTACTTTCAGCAGCTTGTTGTCCATTGTCATTGTCATGCTGTTCATCATGAATCATATGTTCTTCAAAGTCGTCTTCATTTGGAAAGCATGAAGAACCCATCTGAAGACACACATACAAGAAGCAAATGCAAATTAGTAGCTAAGAATAGAACAAAAGACCATCATGATTTTAATTCATAACAGATACCACAAATAATATGATATCAAATAAAATTAACTAGGTTTGAACCCGCGGTATACCGCGGGTCTTTGTTTGTAAAATTAATTTTGGATAATAATACTTTTTTCTTTTATATGTTTTGTTTTGTTGTATATAGTGATTCATTTAGTAGTTGATTGTGTACAGAAATTTTGTTTGATGTTTTATGTATAACTTTAACTATTATTTGTAGTATTGCATATTGTATACCTTATTATCGGTATACTTAGAAAATACTATTTTTGCTTCAAGTTCTTGTTTCTGTTTGGCCATAAAAATCATATGTTAAAAAATTAGTATTTGATTATAATTAAAGTTTTCAATACCAATAAAAAGTTTTCAAATTTCTGGTTTAGTTTCACTGGGGTTACTTAATTTATATCCAAAGTCATTTTTTACAAATGCAACAACCAAGTAACTATATATATAATTTACAACTACGTTAATTAGCAAGATAATTAAAATAAATTGGAAATGTATTTTTAAAATTTTTAAAACTACCTTATAAATCAAAATTTATTAGAAACGTTCTCCCCGGTTGTACTGCACTGTCCATTTAGATGTCTCAAAGCAACACATCTTATACAACATATCTTACATTAGACTAAGGTATTTTATATGTTTTAGTGGATCAAACTGAAAAAAATTAGCATAAGGTAATTTACATGTTTTAGTGGATCAAACTGAAAAAATCATTGTCGTGGTAATGTCTGCTCTAACCCATCCCACAATCTGACCCGCCAATATTTATTTCTTTTAATTTTAATTTATTTATTTAGAATTTGATTATCTTTTCCGTAAAAAAAATTATCATTTTAGAAACTATGAAAGATATTAAAAAAATTAATTTTGGAAATCCAAATTGGTTGATTATTTTCAGTTTATAAATTTCAGAAAACAGTATCATTGTTAAATATTAATGTACATAAAATAATTTATTATGAGTCATAAGGGATTATCAGTTTGTTCCTTTGTTTTATATAATTTTTTTATAATGTGTAATACCTATGGATTTTTTTTTTCAAACTATTTATATGCAATATGTTTTAATAATTTCATTGTGTGTTAATATATATATATATATATATATAATTAATTAAATGATTGTTATCTAGAATAAGAAATATTGAGAAGAAGAATATGTTAAAAAAACTATGAATATATATAAACATAAAAAACTAAGAATTTTTGTAAAACAAATGAGAGAAAAAAGTCAAACAAAACTAAAATTGATTTTTATAGTAAAGAACTAATAACCAAAAATCAAAACACTAATGAAAGTTGTTGAACGAATTACTCCAAGGGTAATTTTTAGCATATGTAAAATTGTTGTTGAACGATTTTTACTTCATGGGATGACTAAAGAAAGTTGTTAAACGATTTTTTGAAGTAATTCTCGATTAGGGTCATTGGGCCTTACAGACCAAATAATCAAACGCCAGATTTATATAAGAAATACTTAAATTAGTTAGCCCATACAAAGTGACAGATCTTTTAAATGGCAGCCCAATCGAAAACAATATTAAATGAATGAAAGATCGTTTTGTACCTGGATCGAACGCCGCTTGCGTGTGAAACAAATAATCTGGTGCTGACGCGCGGGTTACGTTAAACCGTGTCGGAGCATTTGAAAATTTTCCCAGAAATGACTAAAAATTCCTTCCTCAATTCTTAAAACTATTTTTCCTTGCCACTAATTAAGGGTAAATGAAGGAATTGTAAACATTTCTAAACCATGATTATAACTGTACTTCTCTTTTAATAGTAATAAGATAACACAAATCTAATTCATAACACAACTAAGATCATATCAACTAAAACTAACAAATAATCGAATTCACCTATCATCAATTATCAACTAAAAGCTTTTACATCTACTATCCGGATACTATCAATTATACTATGACTAGTTAAGAACAATCTTGCACATAATCGAATTACAGAAAGTATAAGAGACTGTACTACGAACCTGCGATTAAATTGCAGACTGCAGAGATTAGAGACGGAGGAGACGATGGAGAATACAAATCGAGAAATTTGGATATGGTTCTCTAAGAGAACTTCTCTCCATGGGGAATAATGGGTTTATGTAGAGCTTCCATGGAGAAACACGAATCGAAAAGGTGGTAGATGCCTAGATGGTACTTGATTGCACTAGACAAAGCATGCAATCGAGTGAAGAAGACGAAGCGAAAAGCAAAATTGGCGAGCTTCGTATTTGGTTCAGTCATGAGAACATGAGGAGTCGCCAACTCATGGGAAGAAGAGAACTCGTGGGTAGCAAAACCTAAAAGGCCAAAGCCTAAAAGGCCTAATGCTTAGAGGATCGGTGCAAAGGGAGGCCCAAAGTAACGTATGGTAAAAACCGGCCCGAACCGATACCCATTTTACTTTGAGCTTGAGGCCCAATCGGTGATTTTCATAGATCCAAAGCAGAACCGATACCACCCTAACTGGGTGCCAACCGGAGCGGTTCTTCGGTACCCATAACTTTTGCCGAAGGCTAGTGACACGTGTCAATTATATTAATGAGATGCTAACATGTGTGAAAATTTTAATTAACCAGATCGTGGCACATGTTAATTATATGAATGAAATGCTCACATGTGTAAAAAATTGATTAACTAAACCATGACACGTGTCAATTATATTACTCAGCTGCTGTAACTCCTTGACCTTCATCCATCAAGCGGGCTTCATGTTCACCACCAGCCCATGAGCCCACTTCTCTTAATGGGCCTCATGTCCTCTCACTAGGCTCGTGAGCATATTCATATCCGACGATCGATTTGCTACGCCGAGGAGGCTTAAATACTTGTTTACCGATCCTACAAATCACCACATGATCTTTTCCTGCATTTTGGTCTCACTCACACAGTTCCGACAGCCACTTCCTAGAAGGTCACCCATCAATTGACTGCTCCGGCATAAGCACGCTTAACTATAGAGTTCTACTAGGACCTTTGACTGAAACAATAAATGCACTTTGGTGAAATATGTGACCAGATCAATTCATTTAAGCATCTAAGCAAACTAGGGTTCCAAAACTGCAGACATGCGTAAAAAATATATTTATTTTTTTCTAATGTAGTAGAAAACTAATTAAAAAAATATATATCTACATATAATTTGACGTTTATATCTATTCCTACCCTAAATCGAAAAGAATTATTTACAATATATATATATATATATATTACATTAGAAAAAATTAGATATATTTTTTTCTTAATTAGTTTTCTACTATATATATATATATTTTTTTGTAAATAATTCTTTTCGATTTAGGGTCGGAATAGATATAAACGTCAAATTATATGTAGATATATTTTTTCTTAATTATTTTTCTACTACATTACTATATATATATTTAGTAAATTTTCCATTGTATGATTGTATGTAAAAACATAAAAACTTGAAAAAAATTAATGACCTTATAAAATAATTTTTTTGAATACGAGATGAGAATATGTATTAGTATAGGTTTATATATTTTAATTGAAAGATTTTAATGCATGTAATTTATGTGAAAACAAAAAAAATTTGGAAAATTTAAGCACAACTGAATGAATTTTATTATTCCTTGATCAAAATTGATGAGAATGTTAGTTAAATAAATTCTTGGGGTGGACTCCTCTTATTCCTGATTGGCTAATTAAGAGAAGGTGAATAAAATCGGTAATTAGCCAATTAAAGGAGTGATTATTAGCCAATATTAAATATATTATTATATTGAAGAAATATAAATTAAAATATGAAAAACAAAGCAAATTAAGAAAACGAAATCAATAGATTTTTAATTAAGGATTATATGTCGATTTGAGTTTATAAAAAAGGATTAGGGTTTACATTTTGCAATTAAACAAAATTATTTGTCGATTTTGGTTTACAAATAAGGATTATAGTTCATATTTTATAATTATACTAGAGTCGGACCCGCGCTACAGCGCGGGGGAAAGTTTTCAGATATTATTAAAGTGATTGGATTTTACTAAGTGGTGAAATTATGTGTTTGGAAGTTTTTTTTCAAGTAAATACTATTTTAAGCTGTTCTATACATATTTAAATATTTATAGGATCGTTTTTCTATATTAATATTGAATTATAAAAAAACCTATATATGTAGGAGTTATAAAATTATGTGTTTAGAAGGTTTTTTGAAGTAAATAATATTAAACTGTTCTATATTTAAATATTTATAGGATCGTTTTACTATATTAATTTTTTTATAGTATCCCACATATTTGAATAAGGTGTGTAGAGAATATTTGCTTATTAATCAAATGTATTATGGATACTATAATATTCACATTATTATGGTCATATACTTGTTATTGCTTGTTTCCTTTTTTCATTAGGCCAACTGTAAGTCAGCGTTTTTTTGACAATTTTTATTATAATCGAGTATATCCATTGAGAAAGAGCAAGTGGGCTAGTGGTTCTCACCTCTGTTTGCTTTCTCACCAGATCCGGGTTCGAGCCCGGTCCCTCTCAAAAAAGAGACTTATTATTTGTAATGAAGTAAAAAAAAAAAAAAAAAAAATCAGAGTATATCCATTTGTAATCGGGCATACCATTTCATAAAGATCCAGTTCCGGGTTAATTAAATCTTATATAAATGATGTATATGTAGTAGATATAATAAATCGAAGTGGAATACGTATTGACATACAAATTAAATAATTAATCGTTCATACAAAGCATATGAGTTACACAAAAAGGAGAAACAAATAGCAACATTTATACAAAGCTTAGTGACTAATGAGTTATGACATGTAACACTGAGGACCGAGGAGTCACCACAGAAATGTTTTATTATTTATGCAATTTTTGACCCGTCTTTATTTCCTGCAATGTAAATCATAATGAAACAATACTAAACATTTGTTGGGAAGATATACCAAGACCCCCAAAAAAGTTTATATTTTCAGAGAATGGAAGTGTAAACTATTCTTACGGGAAAACGGGGAAAATCAACCCAAACTATTTTCCGAAAGTATTTTCATACCCAAACTCACGTACTCTGAATTTTCCAACCCAAACCAGTTTTCAATTCAAATAACCAACCTGAACCACATCAAATTTTGTCGATTTCAACCTCGACGTTAACAGTATCCATGTCCATCTTGAAGATTTGGACAATCAAGTTTAAGCTTCTGTAAAAACCAAGAGAACTTAAGCTTAAGCTTGATTGTCCAAATCTTCAAGATGGGCAGAGATACTGTTAACGTCGTTGTTGAAATCAACAAAATTTGATATAGCTCAAGTTGGTTATTTGAATTGAAAACTGGTTTGGGTTGTAAAATTCAGAGTACGCGAGTTTGGGTATGAAAATACATTCGGTGAATAGTTTGGGTTGATTTTCCCCGTTTTCCCCTATTCATGCTGTCATTGGAGGAGGCACAATAATGTACATATGCACACAGCTGGTTGATTCAAAATCCACCGCTTCATGTTTTTTTTCTTTCTTTAGAAAGCCATCGATAGAAATCTCGATCAAATCAGGTTTGAATACATAAAGCTTGGAATATTATTATTTTTGTAGGAAACAATGCTTATTAATGTAACATACGATAGTCCATTCAGTTTAAAACAAAAGTAACTCCTCCATAAAAAAAAAAGCCGTAATTGAAAATGGAGGATTCATGTTGATTACTCGAGTATTTAACCCGATAACTTAACCGAAGTAAAGTATATGCGGGATCGATCACAAGGAGCAATGGTACACTAAAGACTTTCGAGACTCGTTATCAGCTAAAGCGGAAAAGACTTGTTGTTTGGTTTTAAGTTTTTGTAAATAAAAATGCAAATAAAGAGATTAAACTTATGAATTAAAGACATTGGACTGCAGGGTATTTTCAGAAAATCAATGAATAACAAATAAAAGGCATTAAGGAATTTAAACATGAAGAACCGTTCTTGAACATGAACAGAAATTTAGATTAATTCTCTCTCAAGACATTAATCACTAAATTCAACAATTCAATTACTAAACTCTCATTTGTAATTTCCTAGCCAAATTTGCATTATCAAACAGGTTCATTTGGTTCACAAAGCGTTCTAACATCAACTCTCGCAGGTTAGAAATACAATGCTCAATTTACATTCATTCAGGCATTTTATCGAACATCTCTGAAACACATAAAAGCCTAAGTTCTAAAACAGGGTGATCAATCCTATTCTAGCATTGAGAACATGTAAATTGAAGAACCTAAAGATTAAGAATTCCCTAAGACATCTAATCTATCAAATCATTGAATTCTCCTACTTGAAACCCTAAAACCCAATTAAGAGACTACTCAGACATAGCAATTGAAACAAAGCAAATAGATTTTAAAGGAAACATGATTCAATAGATTAGAATAAGAAAAAGGTTTAGAAATCTTCTCCAAATTGTCAAAGAGGATCAATCTCTATCCCAGATGTTGCTTACAAGTCTAAAACTCAGAAAAACTACTGTAAAAAACGTAGCATGAAAAACAGGTCTTTTTGGGTTTTAATACCCATAACAGAAGAAAATAGAAGTTAACTCCGGTTAAGGAAACCGAAATTGGAATTGACCGATTGGTCTAACAGATGGACCGATCGGTCTTTAGGCGCCGGATCTTGTCCGGGTGATAGGATCGATCGATCCAAGTGAGGACCGATCGATCTATGTTCTCTGTTCAGAGCCGGGTAAACGGATCGATCGATCCATTGTGGGGACCGATCGATCGTTTTGTTTCTGGAATGTGCCGTCCGGTCGGATCGATCGGTCTGGTGATGGACCGATCGGTCCATGTTCTGCATCAGCTAAAGTTCCACTTCCTTGCCCGAAACTGGTCCAAAACGCGTCAATTCTGCTCCAACCGCTTATCCCCTGCTCAAGACTCAAAACACGACTCGAAAGACACGAAAGACGGACTAAAATACGATAAACGACTCAAAATGGACATAAAAGAAAGGGTGAAAGACTCTAAAAACACTGTATATCAACTCCCCCCGACTTAGATTCTTGCTTGCCCTCAAGCAAAAAAAAAAATCTTAACCAAGAGAAGAGGTTTGAAAACGCGAGAACTCACATATTCTTTTGGGATCATGCTCTTAATCAATTGCCTGCAAACCACTATCAAAATGTTCATATCAAACCGTACAATAATGTACTTCACCATGACATCATGAGATCCCTAAATCACAAAGAACTTCAGAATCAGATAACTTAACCTTTTAACATTCATTAGCAGTTTCGTGCACTCTCACAAAGGGGATATCGAACACGTTATGGTCTAGGTGTAAAGGCTGTCTTAGGTGGCTCAAGTGTTTAAGGTTCAACAGTAATATGAACAGATGCAAATCATTATGCAAAATCACAGTGAGACACAGACCAATTGGGAGGTACATAACTTCCCTCTAACTCGGATCACCTTAACCAAATCAAACCCCAAACAAATCATAAGTATTATAGATGCTTTTCAAATACAACCAAAGACTTATCGACTTTTCCGGTTCCATTCTTTCTCCTTTCCCGTTCTTTTCTCATTTTTTTTTTTTTTTTTTAATGGGGGAGTGGAACCGGTTCTCGTCTCACAAACTGCATCAACAAAACTCAATCATGATCGCTCACAGCACATGCTCATAAATATGACAATATAACCACAAGAACTCAATGTCAATCATCCCAAACAACTACAATTACAATCCTAACTAAAGGAAAGCTATGTCGGTCTGTATACTCCGTAGTTTTTGCACATGAATGCACATGATGACAATGACACAAGAATGCATGTAGTATGAAGCATGGATAGGGCTAAAGGTGTGGTACTAGACTAAAGATGAGTCTAGCCATTCAGAGTTTACAAAGAGTGGTAAAACAATGCGGATTAAACTCTGAATGTATTATCCATTACATGATTACCAACCCCCTAAGTGAGATATAACAAGTCAAGATTAAGTTCAAATAAGCAAGGTTAAGCTCAAATCATCCAAATTTCGAAGTGAGGGATTATACGAGTGATCTAGTCATGAATTTTCCTGAAGTTCCAACTTATCCTTAAACAATGCTAAATGGTCCCAAGGCAACGAAATCAAGCAAGGTGCAATTCCTTAAGAAAAGCTCATAGTTCTCATACAGCATTTTGACTCAATAAAGCAGACACGATTTGACTCGATAAAACAAACTGACAGACTCAAGAAAATATCAAAATGAAAAATAAGAAAAAGCAAATTGCATCAGTAGACTAGTGACATCCTCCCCTAGACTTGCTTCACACCGTCTCGGTGTGAGAACAATTCCAAAAGAAAACGTCACAACCAAAAAGCAAAAATAAATGAAGATGCAAAAAAGAAGAATAAAAATAAGAAAACTGACCTGGGACTGGTGGGTTGCCTCCCACAAAGCGCTGATTTTTGGTCTTTAGCTTGACCGCTCAACACAAAACATTAATCACAAGAATCAAAAGGTTGAGCCAATGCACCTTTAGTCCTTCTCCTGTTACCGCACACAACAATATGTACAAAGTAACACACAATTATCCATGATAAGGAAGCAAAAATAACCATCAAATAAATTTACTACAAATGTAGCATATATTTTGAAATCTTCTTTGATGGTTTGATGCTCATGAGGATCAAATGCATTTGGTGGAAATATAAAATCAATTTCAGGTCTTAACGAGGTTTTAACAAAATAGTCAACTTTATCCCCATTAATCTCATATAGCACAATATCTCCATCCATATAATCAACCTCAGGATCCTCAGTCTCATGCAAGATGTTATCAATATCAAGCACAACTCCTAAATAAGATTCTTCAAGAAGAGATCTAGATATTTCAGGCATTGAAAACTTAAACTCGAGATCATGAACATTCAAAGCACAATGATATTCAATATCAAAACATATCTCATGGTAATCTCTAGCATGTTTTTCTGCTCTTAAAGTATCTAGTTGTTGAGACTCACCTATCAAATCATAACATTCACTGATAATCTTGGGAGTATGCAAACTAGAAGCAACATCTTCAACGCAAGGCATAGAAAAATCCTCAAAATCATCAAGTTCAAGGGTTGAAACGCATGTACCTTCTATGTCGCTCGGTGGAACCCAATATATTACCTTTTCAAGATCATGGGCTTCTTTGATCTCATAGCCTGTGAGTTGCCTTCCTTCATATGATGCTCGCATCGATACGAGGTTCAACCGGATCATAGTAGCTAACTCACTCCTTGTCAATGTTGGATTCTCCACGAAAAGTTCATCCAACATCACTTTCTGTTCCAGTGTAAGAACACTCTCATCAAATGGTGGCTCTATATATGGCTCATCCTCTTCTTCTTGTGGCCAATCATTGAATTCCATGGCCAACAACTCCTAAATCACCAAAAAGAAATAAAAATTGTTAGTTAAAAAAAACTGTAAAGAAAATGCTCTAGACTAAAAACTAATCCTAAATCTTTAGGTAACGCAATTGCTCCCCGGCAGCGGCGCCAACTTGATTACTCGAGTATTTAACCCGATAACTTAACCGAAGTAAAGTGTATGCGGGATCGATCACAAGGAGCAATGGTACACTAAAGACTTTCGAGACTCATTATCAGCTAAAGCGGAAAAGACTTGTTGTTTGGTTTTAAGTTTTTGTAAATAAAAATGCAAATAAAGAGATTAAACTTATGAATTAAAGACATTGGGCTGCAGGGTATTTTCAGAGAATCAATGAATAACAAATAAAAGACATTAAGGAATTCAAACATGAAGAACCGTTCTTGAACATGAACAGAAATTTAGATTAATTCTCTCTCAAGACATTAATCACTAAATTCAACTATTCAATTACTAAACTCTCATTTGTAATTTCCTAGCCAAATTTGCATTATCAAACAGGTTCATTTGGTTCACAAAGCGTTCTAACATCAACTCTCGCAGGTTAGAAATACAATGCTCAATTTACATTCATTCAGGCATTTTATCGAACATCTCTGAAACACATAAAATCCTAAGTTCTAAAACAGGGTGATCAATCCTATTCTAGCATTGAGAACATGTAAATTGAAGAACCTAATAATTAAGAATTCCCTAAGACATCTAATCTATCAAATCATTGAATTCTCCTACTTGAAACCCTAAAACCCAATTAAGAGACTACTCAGACATAGCAATTGAAACAAAGCAAATAGATTTTAAAGGAAACATGATTCAATAGATTAGAATAAGAAAAAGGTTTAGAAATCTTCTCCAAATTGTCAAAGAGGATCAATCTCTATCCCAGATGTTGCTTACAAGTCTAAAACTCAGAAAAACTGCTGTAAAAAACGTAGCATGAAAAACAGGTCTTTTTGGGTTTTAATACCCATAACAGAAGAAAATAGAAGTTAACTCCGGTTAAGGAAACCGAAATTGGAATTGACCGATCGGTCTAACAGATGGACCGATCGGTCTTTAGGCGCCGGATCTTGTCCGGGTGATAGGATCGATCGATCCAAGTGAGGACCGATCGATCTATGTTCTCTGTTCAGAGCCGGGTAAACGGATCGATCGATCCATTGTGGGGACCGATCGATCGTTTTGTTTCTGGAATGTGCCGTCCGGTCGGATCGATCGGTCTGGTGATGGACCGATCGGTCCATGTTCTGCATCAGCTAAAGTTCCACTTCCTTGCCCGAAACTGGTCCAAAACGCGTCAATTCTGCTCCAACCGCTTATCCCCTGCTCAAGACTCAAAACACGACTCGAAAGACACGAAAGACGGACTAAAATACGATAAACGACTCAAAATGGACATAAAAGAAAGGGTGAAAGACTCTAAAAACACTGTATATCACGTGTGTAAGGTATGATAATGAATGCAGCCTTCGTGAATAACATGTATTTATAGTATTTATAGTATTTTGAAATGACACTATGATTAGGGTAATTTTTAAGGTTTATTCGTAAGTATTATTTAACATATTGCATAATTAAGCAAGTAAATAAATCTTTACGGCCAGTTAGATTTTTTTTGGTTAGGATTAGGTGTGGATAGTATTTAATTAGATTTCCGAATCGTAATCAATAATATCATCAATAATTCTGATAATTAGAATATTCCAAAAGATTGAGATCTTTTCTTACAAATGCTACGTGAACAGATTATATTTTCATAACTCTTGTTTCCTAAAATATTGTTATCGCGAATTCAAGTTTTTGGAAACTCTTTGAAATGAGAAGTTTTAGTAAATTAATACTTAAATGACTAATGGGTATTATTCAGATCCGTTTTTTTCCGTTTTGTAAATATCCAAATTCAGAATTTCGGGTAATTTTTTAAAATAACCCGACCCATATCCCATTTGTACTTCTCTTTTACTAATATAGGGATATTTTTATATGTTGATTTTGGTTTCTAAAAGAGTGGTTAGGGTTTGGGTTAAAATTCACAAATTTTTTTTTTTTTTTACTGTTTGAGTTTATAAAGGAAGATATATAAGGGTTTGGATTTTATAAATTAAACGCAATTATTTTTTGGTTTGAGTTTATAAAACAATGGTTAAGGTTTGCCCTCAAATCCGGATCATAATCTTTTTTTTTCCTTAATCTCTTTCTTTTTTTTTTCTTTTTTTTTTGTGAATAAAAATAAATAGATAAAATAGAAAAGAAGGTGAAAGACAAAAGATGAATTCAAGAAAATGAAGAGGTGGGAAGATGATGGAATGATAGAATGATAGACCGAGCATAGAGTGTTGCTCTGATACCAAATGATAAAAATCCGCCCGAGTACTCGACACTCTAAGATGGTGAAAGATATTCCTTAGGTTAAACGGACGGTGAAGCCACGAAGAACAAGGATGGTGGAGCGAATGGTCGCACAAGAACTGCGGAAGACTCTTGATTTACCGAACTTGAATCCCTTAGATATGACACACTAAGACGAATTCAAGGGTGAAAATGAGAATCATTATCGACAAGACCCCCTGGATATGACACACCAAGACGGATCATGCATTGATCAATGGATATTACACACCATTAACAAAACCAATGGATATAACACACCATTGACGAAAAATGATAAACACTCTCAAAAGGTTCCAAAAATATCAAAAAGGTTTATTCTTATTATTCATGAGATAACCTCATTATATAGAGGAAAAATACATCAAAAACGTCCATAATAATAGCTCAACATGCAAAGCATCTAGGGGGATCAAATTCAAACTTTAAAGTGCATGTAAGAGAGAGAAATTGACATAATTAAATGTTGTTTTGCTATGGACGAAAATTGATCTTTCTTCATTCTCTTTAGGCTGAATCCACTTAGTTGGGCTTCTCTCATGGATCAAGATTGTAGTACAACTTGGTTTGTAGGTTAAATCATTCTGACCCGTTTGGAATCCTTCATTGAATGGACGCATATCTAAATCCGATAAACTGTAGAACACCTGATTTGTAAAATCAATACCTCCTTCGTTGGAACTCCGTTTGACTTGATTCTTATTTGATAAGTCTTGTAATTGAGTTGAGCATCTTTTCCAAGTAGTTTAGTGCATAGATTCCTCGTGGTTGAGAAGATACGCTTAGAACAATGACGACATGTCTTGAAGCTTCCTATAATCATATCATAACTACTATTCAGAGTCTCGATCCAGTCCGAAATTTTACCTTTTAAAACCATAAATGTTTTGACGACGTTAAGGGGCACAGTAGTGGTGGTAATCATCCTCGGAAGACTTCGACGGGCAAGGATTTCACAATTATTTAACTATTGAACAGTTTCGGAAGTTTGGAAGTTGATATTGAAGGTGCGGAGTTAAGGCAAGAGCACGAGAACCTAGGGGAATGAGAATTATCTCATTCAATGGAGAAATGGAATCAGTGGCCTACAAGATACATTCATGGTGTTTGATGCAATGAATTTGGTTAAGAGTGATAGATCGTGAGATGGGCTTACGGAGATGAGGCCTGGGAAAAGAAGAAGGGTGTAATTAATGGGCCAAAGCCTAACTCCCTAAAAATAACAAGAACGATAAGAGGCTTAGTTTTTGGCCCAGTACGAAGGGAGACTGAGATGTCTCAAACTGGGAAGAGGATGAGAATTGAGAAAGGAAATATTGGGAGTCCTGGTGGATTCCGTACGGTGGAGGATAGAGAGAGGAGCTAGAATATGTTGGTAAGTAGTCGAGTGTGAAAGGATGCGAATGTGGTGGATTGATCGATCAATGTGCACTGCTGGGTACATGGGCACTGCTGGGTACATGGGCACTGCTGATGACAGACCAAAGGATTCGAAGTGGAAACTCGGTCTGATTAGCAATGTTTCCCGGTAGTTCTCTTTACTTTTTGTGGATTTAGAATGAATAGCATGTTGTGGAATTGTCAAAGGGTAAGGGTGGGGCAAATAAACCCAATTTCAGACTTTAAATTCCATATCTTTTAAGAAAATCTGTTGAGAGGAGCGATACTATCTTGGTAAGTAGTGGAGTGTGAAAGGATGCGAATATGTACATAGTCAAGACTGTGTACGGCGGAGGACGGAGATAGGAGCGAGACTCTGTTGGTAAGTAGTTGAGTGTGAAAGGATGCAAATGTGGTGGACTGGGTATCGAGTTAGTCGGGTATAAGGGCACTGCTGATGACATACCAAAGGAATCGAAGTGGAAAGTCGATCTGATTAGTAACGTTTCCTAGTACTTCATGTGAAGCCCATATAAAGGGAGAAGGCTTATTATAAAGTGAGATGAAAATTTTTTGGAGGATACTCTCAAGGAAGTAGGCTTGTCTCACGTGTGGGTAAAATGGATTATGCAGTGTGTGGTGGGACCATCTATGAGTTTTCTATGGAATGGTGAGAGGTAAATTCTTTGTCACCTTTAAGAGGTTTCAGACAGGGTGAGCCTTTTTCCTTATACTTATTTGTGCTGTGCTTTGAGCGTTTGTGCCATTTGATCGAAGTCTCTGTAGTGACGAACAAGTGGAAGCGGATTAAGTTATCTCAAACGAGATCACAGTTACTTCGGCTTATAAGCTTGTGACATGAGATACAACACTAAAACATAACATGAATCGTTTTTTGGACGACTTTGGAGAGTTATTGCGCTAGAAATATTGAAGCTTTACATTTGGTAAGTTGTGCAACAAGTGATTACGAAGAACGTAGTGAGGAAGAAGAGATATCTTTGTGATTCGGATGTTCGTCAAGTTGTAAGGGAGAAATTGGAACCACCGTACTTGTTCTTTGCGACTGTCAAGCCGTAGCCGGTTTAAGGGTTCAAATATGTCCCTCAACTTTAGGGCTAGTTTTCTTTAACACATCCTTACTTGAATGGGTTTATGCAAATTTGGCGAGTAAGATAGTAACAAAGGAAGGGGAATGGTCCACGACGATGTTCCATAAGGCCTTATGGTGGGGCCGGAAATGGCGATATTGTAATGTGTTTGGGAAGAAGGGTACTTGCTCTGATAGTGTTCGGTTCATAAGAGATCTTGCGGTTGAGATGACACGGGCAAACGCAGAGAGACGAGAACAAATGACTAAGTATGCGAGAGTGGAATTAGAGATTGGTGGGAGGTCCCATTCCAGGGATGGTTTAAACTTTATACTGATGGAGCGATTAAATGGAATTTGGCTTTAGCTACTATAAAAGGTGTGTTGCGAGATAATGGAGGAAATTGGTGTAGAGGTTTTACAATGAATATTAGTTGGTGTAGAGGTTTTACAATGAATATTAGTGGTGTAGAGGTTTATGGTGAATATTTAGCTGGTGTTCGGCTGAGTTAGCCGAGCTATGGGGTATTTACTATGGCCTCTATATGACTTGGAAGAAGCGAGTCACAAGGTTGGAATTGGTAGTGGACTCGGAAGTGGTGGTTGGTTTCTTAAACTAGGTATAAGTATGAATGATGAAATGATCTTTCATGAGATAAATACTTGAAGGGTTTAAGATACTAATGAATAGATTATTAAAATATTAATAACGGAGCATGATGGTGTCTTGGTGAGACGACTTGTGGATTTAGGGAATGATTTTTTGTAGTCTCTTAAATATTTGAAGTTTTTGGAACGCCGCCGTTTTGATTGTTAATGATTTTTTGTACTCTCTCTCTCTCTCTCTCTCTCTCTCTCTCTCTCTAAAATCGTGTAAATCTTTAAATCCTGTTGTAAATCTTTTATTGCCCTTTTTAAAATCTTTCATAAGCCCTTCTAAATCATTTTAAAAATCTTATAAAATATTATTTATTAATCTTGTAAATCCTTGTTAAAACTTTGTAAGTTTTGTAAGAACATCTGTAAATTTTTAAATTCCAAGATCATTGGTTGAAAAATAAAATTTAGTGGGAAAATGTTTTTGCGGATATTTTCTTGACTTAAATAATTTTCAAACAAGAGTAAAATTGAAAGAACCCATCCCATTTTTTTTTAAAACATGCAAACAATCCGGATTAACCCATTTAAAGCAAACCAGACAATCTCACTAACACAACCAATTCAACGTAACCAGCGGAAGACTTAAACAAAAATCCAATCAAAACAATTCCATTAATCCAACAAGTTCAACTATCATTATTCCAGAAACGAATTCATCCTAACATGCTTCTAAATTCCATTCTAGCATCCTAACAAATCCTACCATAATCTAAACACCAATGAGCGCCTCGATCATCCTCCTCTCCTCGCCATGATTCCACGGATCACACTTTGCTTTTACCTGCATCAAAGAAAGAGATGCATAAGTATTTCATAAATACTTAGTGAGGCAATCATACCACCACTGGCTATACACACAAGCACATTCAATCATTATCCAAAGAAAAGAACCAAACAACCAATAAAAGATAGACCAGAATCGCTTCTGACTATCGGTGTCGATCGACACCCACCACTGGTGTCGATCGACACTCGCCGTCGACCTTCGCGGACGACACCGGTCTCGACACTCCAATCGTAAGACGCAGTTATCCTCGCGCGACGAAACGTTGGTGTCGAGCGACACCCACCCTTGGTGTCGATCGACACCGACTCTCTGCAGACGCTCCAACTGCGTTTCTCACTGGATCTCTTCTCCAAAAGACCACCACGATAAGAACGAGTCTCCAAGGGATTCCACAGGCATCAATCATCAAATAAACAGCCAAACAAGCAAGGGAAATCAATCAAACAATCATCAAAACCCTAAAACAATGATCAAACATGCTTAGATAAGCCTGGTCATGCACTCACCTTTTTAAACAAGAAGAACAGCAACGAAAACAAAGAAGAACAAGGAAGGATCTGCCTCCTCTAACACCGCACAACACGGATCTAGCCTCTACTAGCCTTAAACCACCAAGAACACCACCAAGCACCACCAAAGACTCACAAAAACCCTCAGAAGCTCTAGAACCTTTTTTTCTATCTCTCGAAGTGTTAAAAAAAGCGGCTGGGAAAAGACAACACACGACCTTCCCTCTTTTAAACACGACCTAGGGTTAACCAACCCAAACCAAGCCTCAATTGAACCGATAATTTAAAACTTAAACCGTCAAACCAAAATTACTAGTGTCGATCGACACCCGACCATAGTGTCGATCGACACCACCCGGATTTCCAGACACGGGCGTTACAATTCTCCCCCACTAACTAGGATTCGTCCCCGAATCCTCCAACACAACCGTCAGTACACAACTGACCTCACCGAGGCCCCTATCTAATCAATATACTTACGTTCCAGACCCTATATGCTCATACACACCCACCTCCCCCGTCCATAGGTCGCAACCCATGGATCATACCGGCTCGTCCTCAGGCCTCAGCCTTAGACTACGGTATCCAGGAAGCCTCACCACTTCCCCCGCTCTCAGGTCGCAACTTTCAAGTCATACCGGCTCACTATTAGGCCACCCGCCTTCTAGCTACGGTATCCGGAAAGTCACACGCTCGCTCTCGGGCCGTCACCCTCAAGCGTGCACTCGAATCGTCATCCGAGGCCATCACATCATATCCGAGCAAATAAGTCTAAACGCCCCCGAGAATATCTCTCGATCAGATATACCTCCCGTGGTCCACTTATAACATCGCAATGCTATACTAACCACCACCCCGAGACTTTCCAAAAATAGAACCGTCAAACCCGACACTTTCTATTTTTAGAAACTCGCACATATTTCTCTTACACATGACACAATAAGTCAAATCCAAGAAATACTCATCTTATTAATCTCCAATGTCATAATCATTACACCAAAATGAGAATACAAAAGAGATACAACCAAAACCAAACTCAAAAACCAAACAAGCCAACGGTCTACTCCTCGACCTGCTTGTCAAACCACTTCCGGAACCTTGCCTTCATCCTGGCCACTGGCTCCCAAGTCTCCTCCAAGACTCCATCACAGTCCCACTGGACTCTCATCAAAGGAATCTTCTTACGTCGAAGTTCCTTTACCCGCCTCTCGAGAACCCTCACTGGCCTCGCCTCCAAGGTCATGCTAGGCTGAAGATCTGCCGGGATCGTAGCCAACACCTCATCATCCTTGTGAAGACACTTCCTCAGCATCGACACATGGAATACCTTATGAAATGCATGCATTACCTCAGGTAACTCCAACCGATAAGCCACCGGTCCAACCCGCTCCACAATCCTGAAAGGACCCATAAACCTCGGACTCAGCTTAGTCTCGGTAAGGGACCTGTTAGGACCACGCAACATCGCCATCTTGAGATACACCATATCTCCAACCTCAAACTCCAACTCCTTACGCCTCTTATCAGCATAACACTTCTGCCGATCCTGCGCCTCTCTCATGTTCAGCTTCAGAACCCGAATCTTCTCTGAAGTCTCCTGAACAAAATCTGCACCATAAATGCTCCTCTCCCCCACTTGAGTCCAGCATAGAGGTGTCCGACATGGCCTCCCATACAACGCCTCATAAGGAGCCATCCCAATACTCGCCTGAATCGCCGAAATTACTAAACTCCCCGAAATCGGTCTCACACCCTGGAAATACATCTTCGGTCCGGGACGCTCGAAGTATACTCTCCCCCGGTGACAATCCAGATGAACTCTGTGCCGATCCAACCAATCCATGCCCAGAATTACATCATACAACTCCACCGGACTAATGTACAGATCTGCCGGCATCGACTCTCCCGCAATCTGTGCATCCACACCACTAGCCCGCCCCTGAACCGCTAGCAAAGCGCCTCCTGCGACTCTAACGGCTCCATAACAACCATCGGGATCTCCTCGGATGTTACCACCCGTCGCGCACTCTGGGGTAATGAAGCTATTCGTAGCTCCAGAATCAAACATCACGTGGGACAAGAACCCGCCCACCAACAGGGTCCCTACACAATCCCTTTCCACTAAGACCGCCCACCCCAAAATCACAGGAAAACAACACAAATTCTAAAACAACGGAAGAAAACAGAATGAGTCTTAGAGTTAAACCTGTGATCGGCCGTCCAGTGCTTGGCTCTCCTGTCTCCACGGTCGTATACCCCCTCGATCCCTCGATCTGTGCCACCGGCGGTGCTCCCAGCTGAGCCAACGACTGCCCTGCCAGCTGCAATCCTGGCTGCACCCAAATTGAAAGAACCCATCCAGTTTTTTTTTAAAACATGCAAACAATCCGGATTAACCCATTTAAAGCAAACCAGACAATCTCACTAACACACCAATTCAACGTAACCAGCGGAAGACTTAAACAAAAATCCAATCAAAACAATTCCATTAATCCAACAAGTTCAACTATCATTATTCCAGAAACGAATTCATCCTAACATGCTTCTAAATTCCATTCTAGCATCCTGACAAATCCTACAATAATCTAAACACCAATGAGCGCCTCGATCATCCTCCTCTCCTCGCCATGATTCCACGGATCACACTTTGCTTTTACCTGCATCAAAGAAAGAGATGCATAAGTATTTCATAAATACTTAGTGAGGCAATCATACCACCACTGGCTATACACACAAGCACATTCAATCATTATCCAAGGAAAAGAACCAAACAACCAATAAAAGATAGACCAGAATCGCTTCTGACTATCGGTGTCGATCGACACCCACCACTGGTGTCGATCGACACTCGCCGTCGACCCTCGCGGACGACACCGGTCTCGACACTCCAATCGTAATACGCAGTTATCCTCGCGCGACGAAACGTTGGTGTCGAGCGACACCCACCCTTGGTGTCGATCGACACCGACTGTCTGCAAACGCTCCAACTGCGTTTCTCACTGGATCTCTTCTCCAAAAGACCACCACGATAAGAACGAGTCTCCAAGGGATTCCACAGGCATCAATCATCAAATAAACAGCCAAACAAGCAAGGAAAATCAATCGAACAATCATCAAAACCCTAAAACAATGATCAAACATGCTTAGATAAGCCTGGTCATGCACTCACCTCTTTAAACAAGAAGAACAGCAACGAAAACAAAGAAGAACAAGGAAGGATCTGCCTCCTCTAACACCACACAACACGGATCTAGCCTCTACTAGCCTTAAACCACCAAGAACACCACCAAGCACCACCAAAGACTCACAAAAACCCTCAGAAGCTCTAGAACCTTTTTTTTCTATCTCTGGAAGTGTTAAAAAAAGCGGCTGGGAAGAGACAACACACGACCTTCCCTCTTTTAAACACGACCTAGGGTTAACCAACCCAAACCAAGCCTCAATTGAACCGACGATTTAAAACTTAAACCGTCAAACCAAAATTACTAGTGTCGATCGACACCCGACCACAGTGTCGATCGACACCACCCGGATTTCCAGACACGAGCGTTACAAAAATGATCATTAAAAATAAAAGAGGGATAAAGTGAAAGTGGACAAGAAAGTATTTTTACAAAAAGGTGCCTACGACAAAATATTTGTAAACATTTCTCTATGTAATATATATATATATATAAAATAAGCCACAACTCAAGGGTAAGGGTGAATGTAGTGACCCGCACCATGAAGTAGCTGCCAAAACAAAAATCATCGATGAAAGGTGCCGGAAAGAGCTCAGAAAGAAGGAGGAGATAAATTAACGAAGTTGTATCGAGAGACTTGTGAAGAATTTCGCAGTTTATCGAGAGAAGTACGATGGCCACCGGAGCAATGAAGGGTCATCGAACCAAGGATGCATTAGATCGATAAATTAAGGATCTTCTTCGATGGAAAGTCCTAAGTTCTATTATAAAGATGATCTATCGAAGCATAATCGATCGATAGAAAACCCATTCTATCGAGAGATGTACGTGAGGATGCTGCCGGAAGACGTACGTTATCGTACGCAAGGAGATTGGAGCCGATAGCCAGGGAAGGGTCTCGACCCAAAGTGTTTAAAATGCCAAAGAAGATGTTCTATCGAGCCGTATTATCAAAGGAGTGTTGAAGTCTCGAAGATTGTCGAAGAAGACCTTACCGTGACCGAGAGACCATCAAGAGTATCGACTTTGATAAGTGTTGTAGTCTATCCGAAGGTTTTGCTGGTATTGTTGATCGAAGACTCGACGATTTCAAGAAATTTTATCGAAGAATACTCGAAGAGGCCGAGTGTGATCAAGAAAGTATCAAAAGGATCGAGAAAATCTAACTCTTGTCTGTTCAGTGTACCTAGCACCCGACAAGATTGCCAAGTGGCAAAAATCCGACAAGAATAAAGGAAAAATCGCAAAAGAAAGATTTGGGCAAGATTCGGAGGATTCGATCGGACAAAATCCCCCTTTTCGCTGCATGTCTGCCACGTATCCGGCAGGTAGAGGAAGCCTTGTTCGGCCAAATCCGAAGCAACACTTGACGAATTCCGAAGCTGATGAAAGTGACCGAAGCTGGAGGCTATAAATACGACCCCTTGAGCCTTCATTTGGGTTTGTAAGTCAAAAATCACAAAACTTTCTTTTTCTCGAGAAACTCTCTTGTTTTCTCGAGAAAGTTTAGTTTCGATCGATCTTTTCCGAGAGATCCGTTCACCCATCGAGAGAAGAAGCTTTCCGGAGATCGATAGATGAAGAAACCACCGAGAGTGTTGCCATGAGTTGCCGAGAGTCCAGATCTGCCGAGATTTCCTATCAAGAAGCAGATCCGATCGATCTTTGCTGAGAGATCTGATTGACTATCAAGCAGATCTGATCCGTGAAGTAGTTTTCATCCAAGTAACTGTTTCTAAGGTTCAGATATGAGATTTCTATGAAGATCCGAGGCCGTATGATCGAAAGAAGTGAAGACCGAGAAGCAAGACCGAGTGGAGTTGAAGATAGAGTGAAGATCAAGACCGAGAAGCTGTTGAATGTCCAAGATCGTGAAGCCTAGCTCAGCCTTCTGCCGATTCTCAGTGAGTCTTGATGCATGTGTTGTGGCACATGAGGGGAAATGGGTTTAGTTGTTTATTTTGCTAGCATGCATGTTTGATTGCTTTAGCTTGCATAGTTGCGTTGCGCACATAGTAGATTCTCGATATATCTTGCTAGATTATCTTGGCATCTTTATGCATGAGTAGGGGAAGTACCGAATCATGAAATCGAGCATTTATATATGTTATGTATATGATTTCGTACTTAGATGCGTAGCTTAGTACTTGATCATATGTGTTTGGTGACCATATGTCTCGTTGTACTAAGTTAGGGATATGTCTGTCCTTCGTTGGCTGTTCCGTTCTAGCGTGATTCCCGGTTCACTTCAATTTTCTGGAGTCTCACGCTAGCACGATGAGCTTCGGAGAGACCTGGCTAGCTACCTTGGCCGAAGCTGTCTACACGACGGTGTGGCAAGAGTGATGTTCCGGTCATGTGCCTTTGTGGCTATGACTCGGGTGTTCAAGATGGTAGTGATGTTGGAAGGCAGCATATCCGGGCCCTAGGAAATCGAGTCTAGATGGTAGTTTGCATATTCATGCTTCATCATATTTTACTCGGTCGAAGTACCATGTTGGCTTGTTGTTGTTTAAAGCTTCCGCTTGCTTGTATATTAATTGGGGTTGGGTTGAACTAATGATTGTTGCAGGTGCCGAACTCACTAAGTAATCTTAGATTACTTATGACTCCATATTTGTTTCCAGGGAACCTTAGTTAGAATCATTAGGGGAGCTCAGGACATAGGGAACCCGGTGTAGAGTTGTTGCTTTTGCAAAATATTCTTAAGTTTTGATGTTGTTTTGTGTTAAAGCTTTTTAAACTCATGGGCCCATTATCGTTTTCGTTGTCGTTGATGATTTCAAACAAGTTTTTCTTATATGATAATAAAGAAGTATTTTTCATATAAAGGGGTGTGGTTTATGCAGATATTAGCCTTGTCCGGGCTAACACAACTCTCGGACTTCGGCGACGGTTGCAAAGCCCGAGCCGGATGTTGGAGAGGGACGGTTCGCCTTCGGACGGACTGGCTGAGGATTCCTGATCCCTTTGTGGAAACTTCGGCCGGATCGTCTGGGCGGGCTGTCATCAGTGGCGGTCACGGGTCGTCCGCGGCTTGTCCGACCGAAGTTTCCACAAAGGGATCAGGAATCCTCAGCCAGTCCGTCCGAAGGCAAACTGTCCCTCTCGGACATCCATCATCGAGCGTGGTTTGTGAATAGTCCATGTCTAAATAAAACTTTATGATCCTTTGGGAAATACTCTGTACACATTATTAAACAGTGTTTGTAAGGTCATGAACGTTCGAATCTCATCACGATACAAGGTAATATATATCGTTTTGAGTTCACTAATATGTGAAATAGAAATCGAAATCTTGAGAGTAAGGTTCATGGATTATAAATGTTTCTCGATTATTTCCGGGTTTCTGGGTTTTGTGGGTTTAACTTTTGTTTCTTGTTCGTTTATGTCTGGTTTTGTTGGATTGAAAATATTGGATTGGTCGTTGGTTTTTTAAGACAGTGAAAGAGCATTGTGAATTTAGGTAGGATGGATTTAAGCACGGGTTCATCTAGTACTACTAGATATTTGGGAGGTTTGAGGAAGTGTAATTGTGGATTGCCAGCCAAGATATTCACATCAAAGACCAAAAAGAATCCAGGGAAAAGGTTATTTGGGTGTCAATTGTATAAGGTATGTTTAATGTGTGTGTTTCTTATGTTGAGGTGAATGGAAATAGCAAATTCTGAGTTTAATTATGAATGTAGGATGGTGGAACGGAGCATCGCAAGTATTTTATTTGATGATGAAGAGTCTAAACGATTGTCGCGAAATGCATTGAGTCAAGCTATGGCAGAGATTGAAGAGAAGGAAAACATTATCCATGAACTAAGAATGACCGTTATGGAACTTCGTACTGATTTGGAGAAGCATGTGGAAGACGCAGAAAAAGTTATATATAGGCAACGATTGATCATAACAGGATTATCCGAATTGCTTGTATGTGCCATTGGAGCCATTATTTTTGGTTGATGGTTGTTGATATTTAAGTGTCTGTGTCTTTGTCTTAACGTCATAAACACATATGTGGTCATCTAAGAATTGTGTGAACTGTTTTGTTAACTACTAATGAGCAAACAAGTTTGTCATTCTCTTCATTCATTTGTGCTCATGTGATGTCCATAGTCTATATAGCTAGCCAAACATTAAAATTGTCTGCATGTGTGCGTATGTATTCGTGAATTGTCTGTGTAGCTGGCAAACAATTTTCCAAAGAACATCTCTAAAGTAGGAGCTATGAACGTTTTTGTTGTATGAACTTACACATTGTTTTTATGTAATGGACCTTATGGACAGTCGACTTGGTCATGGTTCTATTTGGTTTGGTCTTCATTTGGACATAGTCCTATTTGGTCTGGTCTTCATTTGGATATGGTCCTTTTTGGGCTATAACCAGAATTTTCAATAAAAGATATATGTACATTTGGGCAGACCCATTTGGACATGGGCGGCCCAATTGATATCTCTACACCTATGGTTATATGCTATAACATCTTTACAATTAGATAATGTTTTTAACACAAGATGTTAACACAAGCAGTTAAGTGTATCTAATCACATAATTTTCATCCTATATTATTTGTTTCAAGACTCTTGCTTTACTTTGCATAGGTTTTTTATAATCTCTTGATCTGAAATCAATTTTCAGTTCTCGATGGGATTTCAATATCATATACATAATTGGTGACTATTTGTAGGGTTTTTTATTTATGGTTTAAGGTAATTAGTACAATGTCCATTTCAATAACCAGTTGGTATGTACGGTTAAACACCTTTATATATTATTAAATGGTAAACAACATAATATTTTTAATTCATAATATTGAGTTAAAACAATTCATATTATAATATAGTTTTATCGTTATAAATCATATTATAAATCGATTTGGAGTTAATGGACCTTATGAATGAATTTAAATAATCAAAATATTAGATATAATTTTTTTTTATGATTTAACGATTTAAAATAATAATATATTAAAAATGCATGTTAATTAATAATAACCTAAAAATATTTTTCATAATTATTGTTAATATATTAAAATATGTATTTCTTGTTTTATTTCACTAATGAAACATTATCTTGTTCCACTTTTTATGTATTAATTGTAATTTTCTCATAAATATATTTTTCCTCTTCGCACCGCAATTGAACCAGACCACACTTTTAAGCCGTTTTTTTGCATTGTTGTTAATTAGGCAGCGATTAAACAAGATTTTTTTTTCATCAAAACCGCACTGCTAACAAGCGGTAATTGTTTTTCTTAAATTTGCCTTTTTTTATTAAAAAAATAAATCCAAATGTGGAATTACACAGAGAGATTTGAACCACATGTTCGAATGGATACATCTATTACCCAGTTGTTTTCAAACATTTATAACAACTGTATATTTTTTTATTTTAATATATATATATATATATATATATAAAGAAAAATTAAAAAATTATTTCTCTACTTTTCTCTTCCATTTAAGTTATTTTCATTCTTCCACTTAAGTTATTTTCATTCTTCCACCTAAGTTATTTTTGATAAGTCTTTTTCCATTAAGAATAACTATTGATGGACCCGCACGTACGTGCAGAGTTATTTTTACAAAATTACGATTTTTTATGTAGATGCTATTTTGGTAAAATTTTGTTATATGAGTTTATTTGATAAACTATATATAGAAATACAGTTGTAAAATATAGATATTGTATTACATAATACAATTTTAAAATAATATAAATGAAAATGATAAGTGATAATACATGTTTATTTTTTAAACTAATCAAAACATATCTAACTGTTTGCTTAGAGATGTTAAATTGGATTTGGCTTTAGTTTGAATTGTCTTACGTGTAGTTTAGAATAGAAACCCCGTCCTGTCCCTTTCTGTCTCGTCCCGACCCATCCCGTCCCGCCCCACCCCGTTCTGCCCTGTCCCATCCCGCCCTGCCATGTCCCACCCTGCCCCGTCCTCTATATGTCATAAATTTATGTCCCATAATCCTTTTCTTTTAAAACATAATCATTTGCCAATGTTTATTATAAGAAACTTGGTAAAAGATTAAGACGGGATACCCATATTCCTCGTTTAAATATTTATTTTTATCAAACTAATAAAAATCTAATTATCAATCTAAGTCACATGCTTCCACCATTTTTATTCACAAGGCACTGTCTGTAATCCTAGCATACACCATCCTTGTTCGATATTAAATGTTATTGATCGTTCAGTTTCATCTTTATTTCTCATTACTTTCTTCAATTCAAAGATTCATGTTTTGGTCTTTTTGTTTTCTAAAGATTTAGGTATTTCTATTTTTTTAATACATGGATTTACTGTAGTTTTGTTATCTGGAGTATACGTTATCTTCTTGTACCCGTCATTTCATGTCTCAATATTTGAAATAAATCGGAAAGTGGAAATTAAATTTAGCAATTTAAATTACACGTCCTCGTAACATACTCGTAGTTTTATATTTGAAAGTTGAAAGTGAATTTAAATTTATGATCGTGTCTCGTAACAAATATATCTAATCATTGTTTTTTATGAGAAATAATTCATATAATGTTTGTTTCGAATTATATGTTCCCGTCTCGTATCCATTCCTATAAGTTTATATATATATTTTTAATAAATAACACCATTTACATGTAACTAAATATAATTTTAATATGTGTAAAATTTCATATAATCGTCCACAAGTAGAGATTTATATGTCCCAAAGTTGAATTTGGTTCAATATTTTGAGATTTTTAGAATTAAATATAACTACCAACTTTTTTTATTTCAACCGGTTATCAAGAAATTATATATCATATTTGTCAAGGATAGTTCAAAATTGTACATATATGTGAGATATTATTGTTTGTAGATATTTATTTACTATATCATTTACATCATACCAATTTGACATTTTATTTGTTTTCAATTAGATTAAATCATAAAAATATAATCTATTTATTATTTAAAAATTGGTAATAAGTCGGAAAATCATTTAAATGTGATATATCCACTTGTTATTTAGTTTTAATCTTAAAAGAAATTATATATGTTTATAATCTCAGAATGTAGTTTATGATTTGATAAAACAATTATTTAATATTTGATAATAGTAATGATATGCAAATTGCCAATGGATGAAGATTTATTTTGTTAAGATTGTGTGAAATTAATAAGAAAAAAGAAGTTTAGAATAATCATTAACTAACTGTTTGACCAAATAAAAAATCATTAACTAATTGAATTAATGATAAATTTTGTAGATATCTTTTGTGCTATAATTGCTAGATTGCATTTTGAATATGAGTATTTTTTATGTGAAAATAAGAAATTTCTGTGATCTAGAATGTTTATTCGCATGATTTTAGCAAAAAAAAAAAACTAATTATTGATTATTTCATAAGCTAACATATTGTTTTATCTTTTTATTTTTTCTAAAAAATATTAGCTTTTTTTTTTAGATATATGATGATTTTGTATTATTAGATTTATTTTATATAAATTATTAATTTCATAATTATATTAAAATATTAAAATAATATTAGATATGTTTACCTATATTTAAAATAGATATGTCTACATATATTTAAATAGATATGTTTACATATATTTAATTTTGAATTTAATTGTCTACTTTTTTGGTAAAAGATTATTATGATTTCCATAAATATATATAGTTTTTGTTTTTGTTTTTGTTTTTTTTTTGCTGTCATTAATTCTGTTTGGCAACTTGTATACCTTTCATGAATTTTTTAAAAAAATTGGGGGGGCTGTTTGCCTACTCTTTGTTCTCCCCAATTAATATTATAGATTGATGAACTCTCTCTTTTATTTTTTTCAAAGAGGGTGCCACGCAACTTTAGAAGTATCATTCATGTGCGTAACATTGGTTTCGTAATTTGCTCCATGATATACATGATACAAAAATAATCAAAATATAAACTATTTTCTGTTTTTAAAATTTAATTTTAATTTATAAATGAAAATATTGTAAAATATATATATATTTCTAATAGAATTTTTAAAATATGTATATAATTCTAATCGGAATTTTAAAGTTCTACATTTAAAAATATTAATTAAATTTACATATGAAAATAGTTAAAAATAGGTTAATAATTCTAAAAAGAAAAATTATTCTTAAAAGGATATAAATAATCAATTTTTATAAAAATAATAAATAAAAAATGAAATTTATTTATTTATAGGAAGGGAAAAATAAGTTATATGAAATTAAAAGAAATATTTGAAAATAAGGAAAATAAAATATAATTTTTTTAGTTAGAATACATGATATATATTTTTTTCGAAGTATTTTTTTGTTTTTGTTTTATAAAGGTTATTATATATATATACAATTTAAAGCTTAGTTGATACTATAAGCATTTTAAAGCCCAATCGAAATCATCTATCTTAATATCTCAAACTTTTAAGTCATTTTAACTAGCCCTGAGACTTATTATCCGATATCCAAGATCCGCTCGGACATCCGCTCACATTCGATCCAAAAAATAGGATATCCGAGGTGGCCAGATCCGGATCCGAATACTGGTTTAAAGTAATTTTGTCATCTAATCGCACTCATTAAAAAAAAAGAGGATTGTACATGGATCGCATTCTTTTCAATTGCAAGACATGGTTCTACTAGGCCTGGCAAAAAACTCTGAATCAAATATGCGAACCAAAAATGATCCAAAACAAATCATCCAAATCCGAAACTGAAAATTTAGATTTATTCTATTGGGTCTTAAACTCTCCGACAAGAAAACTCCAACCCGAACCCCAAAATACACAAAATATAAAAACATACAAATAATTTAATACCTGAGTTTTTTTCGAATACCCAAATTATACTCGAAAGCCAAAGTTTTATCCGAAAATTTGGATATTTTGTTATAAACTAGAGAGAATAGAGAGGGAATTGGGATGCTTTATTAATTAGCTTATGTTCCTTTATATAGAGATTGATACCCTAATACAATAAGGAAAAGGTTAAACCGTCTTAACATAGACGGACCGGGCTTGTGATGGGCCGGGCCGGACTGGGCTTGTTATGACAATCCGTCATATGATTTATAACACTCCCCCTTGGATGTCATAACCATCGTGAGCTAGTAATACGCTTGGGGATGTTGCCTCATTAAAACCTTACCAGGAAAACCCATTGGGATAAAATCGTGGTGAAGGAAAAAGAGTACAACACGTATTACTCCCCCTCATTTGAAGCTCACTGAAGATCTTTCAACCGGCGCATTCCAACTTGCTTTATAAGTTTCTTTAACGTTGAGGTTGGAAGCGACTTGGTGAATAGATCCGCCGAGTTGTCACATGATTGAACTTGTTCGACTTGAATCTCTCCGGCTTTCTGTAATTCATGAGTGAAGAAGAACTTCGGCAAGATGTGCTTTCTCCTATCTCCTTTTATATATCCATCTTTGAGCTGAGCTATGCAGGCAGCATTGTCCTCATACATTATTGTTGTTGCTGCCTTCCCTTCGGTCATCCCACAATCGATCATAATATGTTGAATCATGGATCTCAACCAAACACATTCACGGCTGGCCTCATGCATCGTCAAAATTTCAGAATGGTTGGACGGTGTTGCTGCGATCGTTTGCTTCTGAGATCGCCAAGATATTGCCGTACCACCATGTGTGAAAACATAACAAGTGTTAGATCGACCATTGTGCGGTTGGTTAGATAACCTGCATCAGCAAAACCAACTAATCCCTCATTGGGTTGGTTAGTATAAAATAAACCCAAATCTTTTGTAACTTGTAGATAACGAACAATATGTTTAATCCCGTTCCAGTGCCTTTGGGTTGGACATGAGCTAAATCTAGATAATAGATCCACGGCAAAACATATATTTGGCCTAGTGTGGCTTGCCATATACATCAAAGCTTCGATGGCACTTAGATATGGTACTTCGGGACCGAGGACTTCTTCATCCTCTTTTTCGGACCGAATGGATCTGTATCCAAGTCAAGCGACCTCACAACCATGGGGCTAGTCAATGGGTGAGATCGGTCCATATTAAACCGCTTGAGTACCTTTTCTATATATGCCATTTGATGCACTAGGATTCCATTATTGATGTACTCAAGCTGTAATCCCAAACAGAATTTTGTTTTTCCGAGATCTTTCATCTCAAATTCCTTTTTCAAATATTCCACTGTTTGGGTTATTTCACCAGAGGTTCCCAGGATATTCAGGTCGTCTACATAGTTCGCGATAATTACGAACCCCTTATCAAATTTCCTTATAAAAATACAAGGACTTATGGGGTCGTTCTTATAGCCCTTTTTCACTAATTACTCGCTTAGTCTATTATACCACATACGACCTGATTGCTTTAATCCATAAAGGGATTTATCCGGCCCGCCTGACACCTCTAAGCTCAATGCCCTATGGGCATTTCATGTATATTTCATTATCCAATGGACCATATAAGTATGCGGTTACAACATCCATTAACCGCAAGTCTAAATTATTTCTTATGGCCAGACTTATTAGGAATCGAATGTTAGTAGCATCTACCACAGGGGAGTACGTCTCCTCATAATCTATTCCCGGTCTTTGTGAGAATCCTTGTGCAACAAGCTGTGTTTTATATCTCACGATTTCACCGTGTTCATTCCTTTTCCTCACAAAGATCCATTTATGTCCAACTGGCTTTATATCGAGAGGTGTCCTTATTATTGGACCAAACACATTCCTCTTCTTTAATCATAGTTCGATCTTGCGAGTGGGCACCACCTTTTCCTTATTGTATTAGGGTTTACTCATAACCCCTTGTATCAATCTCTATATAAAGGAACATAACCTAATGAATAAAGCATCTCAATTCCCTCTCTATTCTCTCTAGTTTATAACACGTTATCAGCACGATTCTCTAAACCCTAAAAGCTAACATCACCCCTAAACCTTAAACCTAAAAGAGCTCGACGGACTGTTCATCTCGGCACTGTTCATCGCGAGACTGTTCATCATCAACACTGTTCATCGTCGGTACGGTTCATCGCGGTTCATTGAAGAAGCTTGTGTTACCGAGGTCTTTAGCTCCCGGTCCAAATCCATTCAGCATTCAATAGGTGTTCAAGAGGTAAACAACATGAACCCTAAAACCATTGTTTCATGTTTATAATCTTAAAACCATGAAAACTTGAATATGCGATTGTTGTTTGGATTACTTTTCACATGAAATTATGAAACCCTAGAACATATGATTGTTGTTTGAAGTACTTTCATATGAATTTATAAAACCCTATGAATATGAGATTGCTGTTTGAAGTACTTTTCACATGAAATTATGAAACCCTAAAACATGTGATTGTTGTTTGGACTGCTTTTCATGCGATATTTTGAATCCGTAAAATATGAGATTGTTCTTTGAACTGCTTTTCATGTAACCCTAAAATCGATTATAAACTTGTTTCTCATATGGATTGTTGCTTGTTTATATTAATATGAATTTATGAAATCCTAATATATGATTAACATGAAAATCGAATATGAAAGCACGAGCACCTAGAACTGCATGATAAATTTTAAAGTCTTAAAATCATGAATTTATATGCTTGAATTCGCATGATGAGTATTTGATCTTATAGAAATCACACGCTAGGATGCTTGTTTAAAATCGCATGAATACTTGATAAATATGAATGTCGTTTGGCATGTATGAGATTATAAGACCATGAGATATGGGATCATGAGATATGAGATATGGAATCATGAGATATGAGATATGATAATCATGATAATCATAAGACAATGCATAGACCTTGTACGGGATAATTGTTCGGAGAAAAGGGGACGCGGCTCGGCGAGTTTATACTCGTCCGAACTGATGCGCGGGCTACCTCTCTACCGAACGGTTGGAACGGGCAATGGTAATAAGTAGTTTATAATGAAATCTAAAGATAAGCATATGTCCTTCTTTTCAGATGTTGAAACTGAATAACTTGGATTTTACCGCCCTTAATCTCTCGGGAGATAATTACTTGCAATGGGTGTTGGATGCTAAGATCATCCTAAAATCAAAGCGGCTCGGTGAATGTATTGTTGATGGCAATGACAAGCCCGATAAGAACAAGTATAAGGCAATATTAATTATTCGCCATCACCTTGCGGAGAGTCTCAAGGATCAGTACTTGACTATTGAGAATCCCTTGGGTTCTTATCCATTGTGCGGATCAATGCGTGTGGGCACCACCTTTTCCTTATTGTATTAGAACCCAAGGGATTCTAAATAGTCAAGTACTGCTCCTTGAGACTCTCTGCAAGGTGATGGCGAATAATTAATATTGCCTTATAGTTGTTTTTATCGGGCTCGTCATTGCCATCAACAATACATTCACCGAGCCCCTTTGATTTTAGGATGATCTTAGCATCCAACGCCCATTGCAAGTAATTATCTCCCGAGAGATTAAGGGTGGTAAAATCCAAGTTATTCAGCTTCGACATCTGAAAAGAAGGACATATGCTTATCTTTAGGTTTCATTATAAACCACTTATTACCATTGCCCGTTCTAACCATTCGGTAGAGAGGTAGCCCGCGCATCAGTTCGGACAAGTATAAATTCGCGAGCCGCGTCCCCTTTTCTCCGAACAATCATCCCGGACAAGGTTTATGCATTGTCTTATGATTCTCATATCTTGTATCTCATGATCCCATATCTCATGGTTTTATAATCTCATACATGCCAAACGACATTCATATTCATCAATATTCATGCGACTTAAACAAGCATCCTAGCATGCGATTTCTATAAGATCAAACACCCATCATGCAAGTTCAAGCATATAATTTCATGATCTTAAGACTTTAAAATTTATCATGCAGTTCTAGGTGCTCATGCTTGATCGATTTTATTTTAGAGAAATATTAAGGTGATCATGTATTCATATTCGATTTCCATGTTAATCATATATTAGGATTTTATAAATTCATATTAATATAAACAATCAACAATTCATATGAGAAACAAGTTTATAATCGATTTTACAGTTTCAAAATATCGCATGAAAAGCAGTCCAAACAACAATCACATATTTTAGGGTTTCATATTTGCATGTGAAAAGTACTTCAAACAACAATCTCATATTTTTAGGGTTTTATAAAATCATATGAAAGTACTTCAAACAACAATCACATGTTCAAGTTTTCATGGTTTTAAGTTTATAAACATGGACCAGGAGCTAAAGACCTCGGTAACTCAAGCTTCTGCAACGAACCGCGATGAACAGTACCGACGATGAACAGTATCAACGATGAACAGTACCGATGATGAACAGTACCGAGATGAACAGTACCACCTATATCTTTTAGGTTTAAGGTTTAGGGGCGATTTTAGCTTTAGTTTTAAAAGTTTAGAGAATCGTGCTGATAACGTGTTATAAACTAGAAAGAATAGAGAGGGAATTGGGATGCTTTATTCATTAGCTTATGTTCGTTTATATAGAGATTGATACAAGAGGTTATGAGTAAACCCTAATACAATAAGGAAAAGGTTAAACCGCCTTAACATAGACGGATCGGGCTTGTGATGGGCCGGGCCGGACTGGGCTTGTTATGACAATCCATCATATGATTTATAAAATATTTCAAGAAAACCAGTTAGTTATTAAAATTTTGGGTATCCCTTTATGAGTAAAAGAAATGTACAAAAAGTGCTTCCGGGTCGGGTCAATTTCAAAAAACTACCCAAAATTTATAATTGGATCTGTTAAAGTTGGATAAATTAATGGGTTTGGATACATACACCGGATACTTTTCAAATCTAATTTTAGAATTGTATTATTTTCATAACTAATTATAGGATTTACTAATATTTCTCTAACTAATTTAATACAATCTGTTTTAAAAAATATTCTTCTTTCACGTTTATTTGATATTATTTTTAATTTATGATATTATTTAATAATAATTTAAATAATACTCTACTTTCACTATATAATATAAATATTTAATAAAAATTTAACTTTTTTTGCATATGTTGCAATTTGAATTTTTTGAAACGGACATATAATACTCAACTACACTCGGTTAAATATTTTGGACAATGATTTAAAATCATTGTAAGTATGACCAATATTAAAACCATTTTTACATGAGCATATTTAAAATTTCAAATAGTTTCAAAATATTATAAATAAAAGGTTCAAATATATAAAACTTTTAGAATTGAAAATATTGAAATATTTTTTTGAAGACATAAATGTAATTAAGGAGACATAATTTTTATTGATAAAATATATTATATATCAAACTACGTAAATTTTAGATAATTCACAGGTAGTTTATTATAATCACAATTATAATGATAAAGCGAGTTACGAATAATGTGTTTTACGAAATGAATTCTGTTACAGGTCGGACTTTCAAAAAATATATTGTAAATATGTAATTTTTATGCATATTCCTACTTTTACTACAAAAATGGTCAAAATGAATAATTTATCGACAAATATTATTTCGTGCTGTTAAATTTTCACCGTGTTTTTAGTTGTATCAAAACTCAGTATATGATTATTTACTCGCTTTTTCCTTTATTATTTTATTTAAACTTATTATACAAATATATGATTTACCGTAATCGACTGCACTCTAACAAAATTAAAATGTAACATATTATAATCCGTTAAAAGTTATATATATGTAATTATTTCTCCCACGCTGTAGCGCGGATCCGAACCTAGTTAGGATAAGATTTCGGTATTTATCATTTCTAAAATTTTAGCTTTAGTCTATTGGGTCTAAAATGTTCTAAAATTTTAGCTTTAGTCTATTGGGTCTAAAATGTTTTACCCAAGAAATCAAAACTCGACCCGAGTAGCTACTACAGTTATGACCCTGGTGAATTATTGTTCTGCTTTGGCCATTATAAATCACAAACATAGTATTAGGGATACAATATCCCACATTGGAAGTTGAGTAGGATCCTGACTAGTATATAAGATATATGGGCCTCTCCACTCATTGCCAATTGGTTTTAGGTTGGAAGCCCACAATCTAATATGGTATCAGAGCCCGGTCCGCACATACTCAACCCAATCCACAATCGGTCTGGCCCATAGTTGGCCCACCGATTCATGCCCGAACATACCGAGATCTATGGCCAGAAGAGCCATCATCTCGAGGGGGCGTATTAGGGATACAATATCCCACATTGGAAGTTGAGTAGGATCCTGACTAGTATATAAGATATATGGGCCTCTCCACTCATTGCCAATTGGTTTTAGGTTGGAAGCCCACAATCTAATACATAGAATGATCTGAACTTAAAGCTATATAGATATATCTTGATTCATTTCACGAAAAGAGATTATTGATATCATATAATAGTACAAAAGAGAACCACGATCAACTTGACATGTGATAACAATGGGAATGCATGCAAAAAAAAGCAAGAAAGAAAGAGAATGCATGCAAACTACTAAAGGGGCGTACGTGCATTACAAAACTCACTAATGTTTTCAGCCGATGCCCAACATTTCCAAACATTTCCGCTTCCAAATATTCGTGGCACCGCCTCAACACCACCACCTCCGCCAACATTGTTTCAAACAACATTACCAACAATCTTATCACCACCTCCACCAGAATCGGCACTTCCACCAGCGCCACCAGAACCACTTGCTCCACCAGTACCACCAGCACCACTAGGACCACCCGCACCACTAGGACCACCAGCACCACTTGCACCACCGGCACCAATAGCACCACCAGCACCACTTGCACCACCACTACCCCCGGCATCAGTACCATTAACACCACCACTAGCACCAGCATCAACACTACCAACACCACTAGCACCACCACGGCCCCTGGCATCAGCACTACCAACACTACTAGCACCACCAGCACCACCATCACCACTTGTACCACCAGCACCAGTTGCATCGCCATCACTACTAGTATCATCACTATCACCAACAGTACCACCAGCATCAGCACCACTAGCACCACCAGCACCACTTGCACCACCAGCACCCGTAGCACCACCGGCTCCACTAGCACCACCAGCACCACTAGCTCCACCGGCACCGCTGGCAGCACCAGCACCACCAGCACCGCTAGCACCAGCAGCACCACCAGCACCACTTATACTACCACTAGAAACATCGGTACTAGTACCACCATTTCCACCAACACCACCGACATCATCTCCAAGAACACTGTTTCCATTTGCACCACCACCAGCACCACTAGCACCAACACCACTAGCACCACCAGCACCAACACCACTAGCACCACCAACACCAGCACCACGAGCACCATTTTTACCACCAGGACTACCTGCACCACTGGCACCTCCGGCACCACCAGGACCACTAGCACCACCGGGACCACCTGCACCGCTAGGACCACCTGCACCACTGGGACCACCCGCACCACTAGGACCACCAGCACCACTTGCACCACTAGCACCACTTGCACCACCACTAGCACCACCAGTAGCACCACCGCTAGCAGTACCACCACCACCAGCATTTGCGCCACTGGCACCACCCGCACCACTTGCTCCACCAGCACCAGTGGCACCACCAGCACCACTAGCACCACCGGCACCACTAGCTCCCCCTGCGCCACTTGCACCACCGGCACCACCAGCACCACTAGCACCACCAGCGCCACCAGCACCACTAATGTCACCGCTAGAAGTATCGGAACTAGTACCACCTCCACCAACACCACTATCACCGACTCCTACGACAATACTATCAGCAACTCCTTTGTGATCAACTCTTCTAGCTCCACTTCCTACAACTCGCCTTGGAGCAGCTCTTCTAACTCTACTTTCAACAAAACCATTGATACCATATGTAATACCTATTTCACCTTTAAAAGGACTAACACTTTTTCCACCTCCGCCACCACCAACTTCGCCTTCGGTTTTGATATTAGAACTTTCACCTCCATCTCCGGCTGTAATACCACCACGAGCACCACCTAGAGCTTTTATCCCACCGTTGGCACCACCATGAGCTCCTCCATTTATACAATGTCGGATTTTGTCGCTGCCACGGCCACCTATACCAGATAATTTTCCCAACACTTGGGTTGATATCAGTAACACCAACACACATGCCATTACCCAATCTCTTCTCACGACCATCCCCATGGATACTCTTACTCTCTCTCTTTCTATATATTAATATATATTAACTCACAAGCAGATTCTGATCAAGACAGATTACCAAACAATATAAGCTCAATCAGAACCTGCGATTTGATTGAAGACATTGGCGGGAAGCTGTGTATTTATAGCAAAAGATCCATCACTAGCAAGCACACACACACGTGTCCTCTAATCACTGGTTCATTACTAATATGAAAACCCACCTCACACTTGAAAACGCGTCCCAGATTCGTCAGTCGACATAGATAGTGTTCTGTAGTACGATATTAAAATAAAGCAGATAATGATGGTCACTTGTAAGAACACTCATGCCTTCTTGCTCTATTCATGTAACATCAAGATATTAAATAAAACTGATAATGATGATCACTTGTAAGAAATTTTCAAGTAATACTGATCTTGCTCCATTCATTTTAACAGTACTTCCTATAGTGGAATATTATAAGGATGCCATTGAAGACGAACATTTAGAATTCTACTTGCATAACAGCACTACTGCCTAATGTACTAAAGTTGCATTCACGAAAGAGGTGTGGCTACGATTTTTCGATATACCCTGGTACATTATGAGCATTTAGACCTCAACGGTTTATTATTGGTATAATATATGTTCTAATATGTTGTTACAAATATTTCTATTTAGGAATTTATGAAATTATATAAGATTTACTATTTTCTTATTTAGTTTTCTCATAGGGTTTTACTTTTACGTTTTATTATATAGAGAGATGAATTCTAGGTTTTAAGTCTCATCCAAGCTAGAGAGTGCTTTGGAGGTTTCAATCGGGTTAGGCCGAGGGAAGAACTTAGTTCTCTTTACGATTTGGTTTCCTTGTTCTTGACTTCTAAATCTTTATAAAGAGGACATTGAGTTTTAATTCTTGTTTGTGGCTCTTGTTCTCTAACAATTGGTCCAACCTGCCCAGAATAATTGGTCCGTAAGGGCAAGTCACATTTTGAATCCAGTCTTGAGGAAAAGACTGCTTTGGAGCGGTCCGCAATGTTACAAATATTTCTACTTAGCTATTTCGGAAATTATATAGGATTACTATTTTCTTATTTACTTTTCTCATAGAGTTTTAGTTCTACAATTTCTTATATATAGAGATGAAGTCTAGTATAAATGTTTTTGGTTTCTAAAAAGTTCAAAGTTTTTTAATATCCCGCTGCACTAGTTGTACAAACGCTATTTTTTCTTGAATATAATTTAACATTATTTTCAAAAAAAAAAAAAAAAAGAGATGAAGTCTAGTATAAGTTGTAAGACTTATCTAAGCTAGAGAGTACTTTGGAGGTTTTATCGGGTTAGGCTGAGGGAAGAACTTAGTTCTCTTTAGGATTTGGTCTTCTTGTTATTGTCTTTCAAATCTTAATAAAGAGGATATTTTAATTCTAGTTTGTGACTCTTATTCTCTAACAATATAATTGGTCCAACCTGCCGGAATAATTGCTCTGTAAGGGCAAGTCACATTTTGAATCCAGCCTTGAGGACAAGACTTGTTTGGAACGGGCCGCAATGATACAAAAATTTCTATTTAGCTAATTCGGAAATTATATAGGGTTGCCATTTTCTTATTTAATTTTCTCATATGGTTTTACTTCTACATTTTATTATATATAGAGATGAAGTCTAGTATAAGTTGTAAGACTCATTCAACCTAGAGAATGCTTTGAAAGGTTTTCTTGTTCTTGCCTTTTAAATCTTAATAAAGAAGGATATTGAGTTTTGATTCTGGTTTGTGACTCTTGTTCTCTATGACCCTAATGTATGAACGCTTAAGTATATAACCTAATCGAAACTGCTTCATAGCGATGAATAAAAAGGAAACCCAAGTTTACGATGACCAAAAAAAAGGTACTCTAGTGGGAAAAAACATGATAAAGTGAAATAAACAATATACTTGATAGTTGTCAAATAAACAAAATAATAATATGCTTTGAGCATGCCGACTTAAAAAAAAAAGCTTTCAATAAACTTTGGGCATATATGTAATCAGCGAAGTTGTGACACTGTGACTGACTAATCCCTGCTCTCCACTCTCTTCCTCAACTTGAGATTCTTCCAAAAAGCTTGTTGACTTTATTTTGTACAGTTGCATAGCACAAAATAAATTACAGAATTGAAAGATGACCAAACAAAAGAAAGAAACAATACACATTCTTTAACCAACACAAAACATATTTGAGCTTAATTACGGCATCTAAGAGTTGTTTGGTTAAGGTTTATACTTTGCAAATTTGTTAAAGTTTTTACATAGGAATATTAGGTTAAGGTCGTCTCCAACAGCAATATTATGAGTGGAGTTATTAAAAATATTTATATTATTAACTAATGATTAAAGTTGGGTTATTATTATTATTTTTTCCTCCAGTGTCCACAGCCTATCATATCTTGCCACATCATCAATGAACCTGCCCCTTAAAGTGCTTAATTAACAAACGTCTCTTCACTTTTTATGTGTTTTTGATTTAAATTAAATCAGATTTAATTGATGAACTTCAGTAATAAGTGTCCTTTGGAGATGCCCTTAGAATCTTGAGCATGTGGAAGTTCTCTTGGTCTACCTACTACTTCCATTAATATTTCTATGCATCAGTGTCGAGTTCCAGTGAACATATTCTTTTGCAGATTAATGGTATAAAACTTGTCGGAATTGTTCTTCGTGATCTCATATGTTATAGCGAAAACATGTCTATCTAGATCACAAGTATAGTAACTAAAGAAACACTTGAAAGATTTATAAGAATAACTCTCTTTATTGCTTAAGAAACTCTCTTAAAACTTAAGCTCTCAATCTCTCACACATAATGTCATTACTCAACATCTATATTTATATGAAAACCTATTCCTAATTCTATTAGAAATACATACACTTAGATAACTCCTAAAATATATGATCATTATCTCTAATTAAACCATTGCTCGGTTTAGGACTAGGATAGCTTCATCTCCAAGTTATCTCTTCAAGCTTAACTCAACAGTCTATATATCATTGAGATATCGTACATGCAAAACCGTCCGTTGTAGAACCGAGTGTTGCAGAGAGAATGTCGTCATGGAATTATTGTTCGTAAGAGTTGTTATCACAATCACATATATATATTGAAATGCCATATGCGAACCTTACCTCACTCTAGTCATCCGCCTTTTTTCTTATGTTACCAATTTATCGTTCTCCTCGGCCTATCAGATTTTTAGGACTATGGATGCCGAAATACAAAATCAGTCTAGAACTTCTTAAAAGCATAGGAAAAAAATGTTATGTCAATGTAAACTTCTTAAATCACTCTCGTTGTCCGCCGTTTTTTACTTTTTGAGAATACAAGAATATATAACATTAAAATATACTCCATATGTTCTATTTTATAAGCTTTGTTTTAGTTAAAAACACAAATATTTAGTAATATAAAATGTTTTCTTATTTACGAAAATTAAACCAATAGAAATGATTTACTGCACAATCTAAATAGATTTAAACAATTGTTAGCAACAAAAAATAGTCATTTACAATTAAATCAATATAATTTTGCATAAAAACTTGAGAAAATCTAATAAAATGAAACAAAATAAAAAGTCTAAAACATCTTATATATTGGAACAAAGGGAGTTGGAAATTTTTTTGGTTTTTAATAGAAATTTCTCGAACTAATTAGATTCCTTCAACTATTGGAATTTTAAATATATTTTGCATTCTTTTTTTTGTGGAAATTTGTGGGTAAATTATAGCAAACTTCAACCCTAAGATTATCAATAAAATTATTTCTAAATTTATATCTGTATATTTTTTTTTCAATTGTTAATATTTTAATAAATATTTTATAAAATTAATCTGGCTAATAAACATATATATTATTAATTAATTATTTCATAGAAATTAACATTATTATATTACTTATTGACTTTTAGGCTATATTAATTTTTATACACAGAAGATCAAAAATTCAAGAATATTGTACATACATTATTTTTGTATAATTAGTTCTCATACCTCAATTTATATAATTTGGATGATATTACCCTTTCACATGTAAACAGTTTACCTACATAAAAAGATAGTTATTTTTTTTCTTTATCGTGTAAATTTAATATATTATTCGTTTGCTAACATGGTTACCTTGATAAAAAAATGGATATATATAGAGCTACCAACAATTATAATAATAATAAAATATATTATATCGTGATAAGTCACAATTTCAACATTAAATTTATTGTTATTGTGTTAAATTATGAAATATATATCATAACTAATATAAATGATTTATATAAAGCAGAATAACAATTAAATTTTGTTTGATAATGTTATTTATATCAACTATATTATACAGTACCATGTTTGTTTACCTTTGTTAAATTTCCAGATAAGATCATCACCATCAATATTATAAAATTTCCCCACAATTCCATTACTCATACTTCTTGTCAATTACTTACATGATAATTTAATTGTTGAATTTAACTTATGTGTTGGACTCTTATAAACATAACCAATAATATGAGAGATATGTTATAAAGAGAGAAACTAAAAGAAATGTGTCTATATATACATATTTGAAGTAAATTTTGTACGAAAATCTATTTTGGATGATAACCTTTTATTTTGTAATATTTGCATAATTAAACCTTACCATTTGAAAAAATAACAAAATTTAAAAGTAAAATTTGTAATTAAATTACAAGCAAATCGCAAAATTAAAACAAATATTTATTACATCAAAAATTTTCCTAAAATCTCTCTCCAATATATTTATACAAACTTATGTGTTTTTAATTTATAATATCACACGAAACATATGTATAGTAAAAATACATTTTTTGCGTATTTTGCAGTTTAAATTTTTGAAAACGGACGTATATATAGATTTTTAATATTTTAATTCTAAAAATTCTAAAGTATTATAATATTGTACATAAATATGACTGAACGGGTTTGAGTTTACATAAATATGACTATATTTTTCTTACGAATTGTCTATATTTAAAATCTCGTACGCATTGACTTAAAATATATTTTGTATCTAAAAAAATAATTCCCGCCGTGTACCGCGGGTTAAAACCTAATATGGGATATACTGTATTTATATATATATATCCTAAATAGTATATAAGAGAGAGATTTAATTATGAAGTTATCTATGAATACAAAGTGATAATACTCTTGATAACTTTTTTTCTAAATAAAGCTTTTATAACAAACAAGTATTACTTCCGTTACAATATATTTAGGGGGGGGGGTTCTTGGCAGAATGATTTTTAAAATTTTTCAGAGTTTAAGATTCTATTGTTATTGGTCTTAATAAAATCTCTTGTTATTGGTGTATGTGTTTTGTAATTTTATTTTAAATCCTTTGTTATTCAAAAAGTTGAGTATTTATTTATTTTCCAATTCTATCAAATTCTAGTGTTATTGGTATCATAAGTATTTGTTAAATTGTTAACTCCAGTTGAAACAAATGAAGAAACATAGACATAGAAGATATCCAAGAAGCTCAATTCAACATATGAGGTTAAGAAATATTCATATTTTTAACCAGTTTTAAACACATAGAAACTGATATGACACATAAAATGACTATACAATGTTTAAAAATGAAAACAATTACCAAGTGCTAATAGCTCAATTGGTAAAGATCTCTGGCAAATGCTTAGAGGTCGCCGGTTCGAATAGCGCTTGGGACAAGACCATATAACATGCTCTGGTCTTGGGCCTGAGGGGATGTATGGGCTTCGGCCCAGAACCTCTTTGAATATTAAAAAAAAATGAAAAAAATTGAAACAAATGATGACATAAACAGAAGAGATAACTCAGAAGTTCAATCCAATTGATGATCTATGATTTTCTTTAGTTTTATTACATGCTTTTTAGTTTGAATGTTTAGGAAAATCATCATGAGTTTATACTAAAGGTTGCAAAAACCGGATAATACTTGTAGAGTGATAAAGAGAATGTTCCTCTGATAGGATGTGATGATGGTGATGAGAATCAAGATCATTTTGTGGATGGTGGGAATCAAAAGGTTGGTGAAGAAGAAGGCAGTTTTAATGAACCAATATTTGATCGTAGGTGTTTTAGTTCACCCGTGGTTAGTTATTGTAAATCATACATTTTTTTGCTTTAGTTTCATTCTTAATCGAATTTATCCATAAACGTGTTTCTCTTTTGACATATTTTTCAGAAAAAGAGGAAACATGTTAAGGGCGTTGAGGATAATAAGCTAAACAAGAAACAAAGATCGGAATGGGAGAAACCAATTATAAGGCAAAGCTAATGGCTAAAACATCAACAATGCCTATAATAACTCCATATAGAGTACCTAGAAACTTTACAATATCTTCAATTCCACAAGACTTATTTACCATAATGGATACAAATCTAGGTGAATTGAAGATGTGGAAGTTACCTTGGTATACTAGAGTTGTGTATGGGTACGAGAAATATGAGTGAATTAAAGATCTGGAAGTTCTCTTTGTCTACTAGAGCTGTGTGTGAGTACGAGAAATCTAGGTGAATGGAAGATGTGACAGTTTTATATGTAGAAGGTTATCTCGTAACTAAATATAGAGATATTTGGGAAAGTAGTACGTTTTGAAACATAATTATAAAACTACTACAACAACTATTTACAATTAGAAATTAGTACATTTTCGCTATTTGCTTAAATTTCAATGACATTTTTAGGACTCAGAAAAAGAGAGTATTTACGAGTATGCCACTGAAATAATTATATAAGAGCTGCTCCATCAATGGGTCTCTCACCTAGAGACTGCTAATTATAATATACACAAAATGATATGTTCCTCGGGAGAGAGATTCAGAGAAACTAACTAGAGACCATCTTTACAAGTGTCACTTTTCTATTGGATTAAAAAATAATATATAATGAAATACTTAAATCACATAAAAGCAATATTACATTATATTATAGATACTCACATGGGTACGAACCGATGGACATGCTCTAATATAATTTGTACATCATATTTATTTTACAGATATACACAAATAAATTATTGTACAATAATAAAACATTATATAATATCATCAATACAAGTTATTGGTATACAAATGTACATAAATATACATATTTTAGTTTAATAGCTATACAGATACAAATGTGTAGGTTTTTATACATTCGTACATTTAGTAAACTGTAGAGATACGTCTGTACATCTACTAAAGTACAAATACGTGTATAAAAGATTTAGTAAAAAATATTATAAAACCTAGTACTTTAGTAATTAGAAATTTAAAGTGGTGATAGTAAATGGACTAGAAAAAAAAATAGGGAGAAAAAAAGAATTGCCCTCCATAGGCTTTTTTCCTCTTTTTATATTTCACATCCTCTCTATCTCACATACTGAGTCCACCGTCTACTTTTATAATATTGAATAATGACTGGACTAAATATCTTAATAATTTCAAAAAATGTACATGTTTACATACACACCCTTACATATATTATAAATGGAAAATTATTTTAATGTTTGAGTGTTTTTAAATTTAATACACTATATCTTAGAGCATCTCCAAAGGTAGGTTGTTAGACCATATGCATTGGTGTGGGACAAAAATTGTCACATAATTGTTTTTTTTAATTTTTTATTATTATTTTTAGATTTAAAAACAAAAAAGGCAACTAATCGCGAGCCGCCACGTGTCAGTGGGGCCTGCGAATAGTGAAGAAACAAAGAAAGGACGTTGCAAATTTAGAATCATCCCCCATTGTTTCTTCCTTTATTTACAACTACTGATTTAAATTTGAATGTTCTAATATCTGAGACTTATCATATATACGCCAATGCACTTGCTCTTAGTATAGTTCTTAGCTTCACACAGTTTAAAAATAAATTTAAATGATAAGGGGCGGTTGTTAAAGAAGAGGTTTAAGGATTGGTTATTAGCGTGTCGTGGCATGGTGTGATTGGTTGGGAACTGTTGGGCAAAAAAAAATTTGGCTACACTTCGCTATTTTATTTTTTTCTCTTCACCTCCGGTGATGGCAAAGTTGATTTTTGGATCCGAGAATTGCTGAGTTGAGGAGTTAGAGGAAGAAGACGAACAAAACAGTGGCATGGTTTGATCCAAAACTGAATCAATCTATTTCCAATTCAAAAACAAATAGATAAGAGGATGAGTTTTATCATTAAAAATGAAGATGCTTCGTCGTCCAGCTATTTTTCGGTCGGCAGAGACAGAATAGAGAGAGACTCGCTAGAGAAGAGAGAGAGAAAATAAAATTTTAAAATATTTTTCCTACACCCACTAAAAAAGCGACACATATGTGGTTATTAAGACCATCTTCATTCGATTACTACATGTAAGATGCTTAAAATTAAATTCTGGAGAGAAGAAAGAGATTTAAAATGTTAATAATTTGTAAAAAAAAAATTGGTTTTTTTTCCTCATGAACCAACTACATAAAGACACATGGTGTTGCTTAATGGTTTCATATGTTGCTTGCTGAAGAAACGTTTCTTTATATACTGGGCCCTTCACAATATTTTGCAATTAATTTTGGTCCACAAAAATACAGAGCAACCCTATTAGTACCACCAGTGGAGCGGGTTTAACAGATGCTTAAGAGCACGTCCAGTGGTGGTGCTTAATGAAATTTAAGGTGGTTACTTATGAACAAAATTAAATGTAAGAAACCTAAAATCAGCTAAGTGTAGTTGCTTAAATAAGGTGTTTAAGATTTTCTAAGCACCACCTGCGTGTCGTTGCGTGGTTGGCTGATAAATATATATAAAAGAAAAACAAATTATCTTAATTATTATGTTTTTTTCTATAACTCTTTCTCTTCTCTCTTTCCTCTTCTCTCCACAATAAAAGAAGAAAATCATATCAACGAAGCAATTTCCGGTGATTTGCTTCAATCGAGTTTCTCATGGTAAGTAAATTTTATAATTCTTTTGTAATTGGTTATCTTTGTTACAAAGTTTGGGTTAAGGGAATTGGGAATTTCAAATAGCAAAATTAGGTTTCTTTGTTTTGGAGTTGGGAATTAGAAATTGATCCATATTTTGGTATAATTGGTCCCAATGTATCTGGTCTGAAACAGAGAGAGGCAGATCACTTTAAACAAAGATGGGCTAAGATAAATGAGTGTGTATGTAAGTTTGTTGGATCTCATCAAGCTGTAACAAGTCAGATGGCTAGTGGCATGAATGATGATGATCTGATTAAGCTAGCTCACCAAATCTATGAGAGTGATTACAAGAAGAAGTTCACCTTAGAGCATGCATGGAGAGAGTTAAGATATGATCAGAAGTGGTGTGCTTAGCTATCTACTAAAGGAGAAGACAAAAGCAAAAGAAGGAAGGTTGAATCATCTTCCATGCATTCTTATGAAGCTCAAGGAGAGTCTCAAGCTTCACAAGCTCAAGGACGGTCTCAAGCTTTTCAAACAAGACACCTAGTGTGAAGGCTGCCAAGAGTCAAGGCAAAATGACGGTCACAAGTTCACTCAATGCTGAAGCTTCAGTGGAGCGAATGGAAAGAATTCAAACTTTGTAGGAGCTAAAGGAAAGAGATTTTTCTTTGAAGCAACAAGAACATGCTTTGAATGATAAATTGACAAAAAAGAAATTGCTTGAATCGCTTCTAGCTAAATTTGATCCTCTATCTCAAATTGAGGAAGAACTAAAAACCAAGCTAATTAGAGAGATTTTCTTTTGAATTTCTTATGCTTTGAATATCTGGTGTATGTTTCAGTTTATGTTTGCAACAATGTAAGTTTCAGTTTCTGTTTGAAACAATGTAAGTTTCAGTTTGTGTTTGTGTTCTATATTGTTTTTTTTTTTTGTGTTTACGTAATGTTCTTTGAATCGATCTTGTATTGTTTGTGTTATGTGTCTGTTCTTTAATCAATGTTCAGTTTATGTTTGTGTTATGTGTTCTGTTATTTGAATGCTTGGGTGTATGAATGAGTTTATTCATTCTCTTTAAACAACAAACAATATATTTTCAGTTTGAATTTACTTTCTTATGCATATGTATGTAGGTTCACGTGAAAGATGTAGAAGAAGAAAACAAAATGTGTACTTGTAGCAGTCACTGGTGGTTCACGGACAAGTATAAAGCTGGCAGTCAGACACAACACGGACATGATCACTGGTGGTTTACGGACAAGTATGATGGTATCAATCACTGGTGGTTCAGAGGTCATTTGGTTCACAGACACAACACTACGGGAAAGCTTGAAATTACTTTACTTGCTATAAATATGTGTTCTGTGATTTGAACAACCCTACGATTCACTTGTTTTTCAACTCTTTCTTATTTTCACAAAAACATTTCTTGTTGACAACCAAAACAAATTCGTAATATTAATATTTTCTTATTATTACATCAATCGGTATTGTCTTCACTTTTTCTTCCCACCAATTTCTTATTATCATATGTTCTTATCCCACAAATTTCTTATTTTTCTACCAAGAATAAGACTTTTTTATTTTTCTACCAAACCTCAATCCAAAATATTCTACCAAACCACAAAATATTTCTTTTATTTGCTATATAGAAAATGGCATCATCTTCCTATGATGATTTTTCACAACAACTGGATGAAGAATTTGATCATCTTTTCCAAGAAAAATTGGATAATTCTTTGTACTCTTACGAGGATCATCAACAACCCAGAAAACCGAGAAAAAGAGTCCATATAGAAAGACATCGTGAGGAATGACACATCAAGTTATGCAACGATTATTTTGCAGAAAATGCAACCTTTTCTCCTAATCTATTCTGACGTTGTTTTAGAATGAATAAGCCTTTATTCATGTGTATTGTTGATCGACTAAGCAATGAAATTCCTTTATTTTAACAAAGAAGAGATTCGACCAGAAGGTACGGGTTCTCTACACTACAGAACTGTACAGCAGCAATTCGCATACTTGCATATGGTTGTGCGGCTGATGCGGTTGACGAATACCTCCGGATTGGTGAAAGCACTTCCATGAAATGCATGCATCATTTTGTTGACGGTATAATTTTTTGCTTTGGAGATGAGTACCAAAGAAAACAATCGCAGAAGATCTTCAAAGGCTACTCATTATTAGAGAGATTAGAGGATTTCACGCGATGATGGGAAGCATCGATTGTATGCATTGGGAGTGGAAGAATTGTCCCACCGCTTGGAAATGTCAATATACACGTGGCTCTGGAAAACCAACGATTGTTTTAGAGGCTGTAGCTTTGCAAGATCTTTGGATATGACACGCACTTTTTGGATCTCCAAGTACTTTAAATAATATCAATATTCTTGATCGCTCTCATGTTTTTGATGACATCTTACAAGGACGAGCACCAAAAGTCCAATATTTAGTTAACAGAAACGAGTATAGTCGGGTTACTATCTCACATATGGAAATTATCCAAAATGGGCTTCATTTATCCAATAGATTTCACTTCCTTAAGGTGAGAAAGCATCTTTATTTGTAACCCATCAAGAAGCTTTCCGTAAAGATGTAGAGCGTGCTTTTGGAGTTTTGCAAGCTCAATTTGCCATTGTAAAAAATCTGGCTCTTATTTGGGATAAGGAAAAAAATAGAAAATATTATGCGGCCATGTATAATAATACTTCATAGTATGATAGTAGAAGATGAACGAGATATGTATACTCAGTTTGATGTCACCGAATTCCAACAAGCGAAACTGCCGGAAGTACACGAGTGCATTTCACGTATTGTACATAAATGTCTTCGAATCTCGTCGATATGATGGCCATTAGATCTCGACTTCGTGATCGAGCTATGCATCAACAATTGAATAATTATATAATTTTCTAAAATTACAAATTTTGAATTTTATTTAATTTTTTTTAAAAAAAAATTCCTAAGATCCCCAACTTAAGATCCTACCAATAAAAACATCTCAAAACTAAAAACAAAAATACAACTCTTAACAAAAATACAAATTTAATAATAAATTAATACTTAGATCAAAAATTAAGATCTCCTTGATAAATTAGTTACATTTTTTATTTCTTTTTTTCTTTTCTTTTTTGGTTCACTTCGTGTTTAAGTATGTTAATGAGTGTCTGTCCATATAATATTTTCCATAGCATAATGAGCTCTTCATAATGGACGCTTGATAATGGTCAATGATTCATTTACATCATTCTTTTAACTCACCCTTTCACTTTCACCCACTAAATCCAAATGAACACGACATTTTAACTTATCATTTAACTCACCCTTTCACTTTCACCCACTAAAACTCTAACCTTATTTTGTTATATATTTGTGGTTTTTGATTTTAAATTAGTTGGTATCACATTTTTCTTCTTTTCACTTTTTATCTGATTTTAGTCTATACATGTAGGTATCTCTAATTTAGGGTTTAGAGTTTAGGTTTCAAGGTTTAGATTTTAGCGCTTAGAGTTTTATCTAATGGACATGCTTAATGGTCTCCATCTAATATATTCTGCTTTATGGAATCTACATGTCTCCTCAATAGACTCTATATGACTAATTTTATGAAAAAGAATAGTAGGAGATGTCAAGCTCCGATTATCGATGGTATTTTTCTAGAACCAAAATCTCTTCCAATCATTGTTTAAGAATGACCAAACACAAGGAAGTGTCCATAAACGATATTGCTATTAAAGTGGCGTACCTTTTAATTTTTGATAGTGTCCTTATAGTGTTAATGTTTGTTGGTTTGATAGTTCTACATGACTAATTTATCAAGCCACTACTCTTTAACGAGACTTTATTATGTACATGTGGATTTACACATCTAGATCTGTCCATGCTTGTGCATATGGACATCTGCTCAATAAACTCTACTTAATGAATGTTATGTACCAGGTTTGATGAGATTAATATATAATATTTGTAGATTTGTAGATTTTTCCATGTAGATATGTACATCATAGCATATTATATGTAAAGAAATCGATAACTTTTTGGTATTAACGTAACTTGTTAAAGTGACAACAAATAACATGTTAACATATTTTTTCCTTTTTTTGTTTACTGCGTTATGTCCATATAATGCTTCCCATAACGTAATGGGCTCTTCATAATCATGGATGTTTGGTAATTCCCGATGTTTCATGGACATCTATACTCACAAACTTGATAAGGTCGACATATAATGGATATTGTAATGTACGGTTGATAATGGTCGACGCTACATGGATATCTACATTAACCAAACAAACACAACGTTTAAACATATGTTCAACTACAAATGGACTATTGTAAAATCACCCATTGTATCCTGAACAAAAATTTATCTTTTAGAATCAGAGTATAATTCGTTCATATTAAGAAACAGATGAACTAAACATGGGTTTCTCTATCAAAGATCGATTAAGAAACACATACATGTTTAAAATTTCTATACATGAATTACCTCTGTCTCCATCGATATAGGTTGCCAGAATTGAAAACATGTTCTCTTTGTTTAAGCAATCCAGTTTTTTTTTTTTTACAACTCAAATAAAACTTACTAATTGTAACAGTCTCTTGTAACAGTCGAATTTCTAGCCTAAAAATGAAAGATCTTTCCAAACCCCAAAGTCCTTTCTCTCTCTTTCTTTTCCAATGAAGGTCTGGTTACCTTTATTAGGGCAAAAAGGTTTTTTTTTTGGACAAAGAGTAGAAAAACGTTTGAACTGCTTATTGAGTCAATACAAGAATAAGACACTTTCTCAAAAATAATAATAGAAAATACACTTTTCATCTTGCCCAAAACTTGGACAACTATAAAGAAAATATAGTTCATCCATAGCCTTGTTTTTTCTCCATATTCACGATTTTGCCACTCCTTCCTTTCCAACTAAATAGTTAAATAATTTATTTATATTCTTCTTTTATTTTTAAAACTTTTCCTCCACATATTCTTCTACACTGGTACACACTCTCTCGCTGGTTTATTTTTGAGAATTTTTGAGAAATACCCCTTTTGGTGTACCCCTTTTTAAAAATACCCCCTTTATCTATCCATTTTCAAAAATACCCCTTTTTAAATATAAAAAATTATAAAGTTTTATATAGTTTATAAGGTACTTCTATATAATAACTACTACTGGGAGATTCGATACAAATATTTTAAAATGTTTTAAATAGTTTTAAATCGTTTTTATAAGTTTTATAAGGTTTTTAAAAGGGTTTATACGGTTTTTATAAGGTTTTTATAATTTATTTTTACGCTATTTATGAAAGGTATATAAAGTTTTATACACATATAAAGGTAATTTGTGTATATATTTATAAGCTTACACACATATTTGGATAAATTTCAACATTTTTAGTGGGTTTTTTGATAAAGTTTGAAAAAAGGGTATTTTTAAAAAGAGGTATATGAAAAGGGGTATTTTTGAAATTCCCCCTTTATTTTTCCCACATCATTTTTGATTTTTTTTCTTATCTATTTCTTTATTATGTGTCTTGTAATATATCGATAAACTAATTTTCAAAATACAAACCATATCCGAAAATTAATGTTGTAATTTATTTAGATATACTAATTTACCAAATACCAACCATATGAGAATATGAATTTTTCAAACTAAACAAAAAAATAGCGTACCTTTAATTCTCGATAGTATTGCGGTTTTTGTTTGTTTGATAGTTCTACATGACTAATTTACCAAATCACTCTTTGAAGAGATTTTATTATGTCCATGTGGATCTCTACATATAAATATGTGCATATTTCATATGCTCAATGGACTCCAATTAATAGATTATACGTAGTTTGATAATGGTCAACCCATCATGGACTTTGTAATGGACGTTTGATGATGATCAATGCTTCATGGACATCTATATTCACCAAACGAACACGACGTTTTAACATATGTTCAACGACAAATGGACAATATTAAGTATAGGAAAATGCATCTTAAAATGTAAAAAAAAAACAATCATAACATGTTGTTAAAAAAAGAGAGAGATAATTTTGATATTTTAATTAGTTAAAATGACAACAAAAGATAAAGTGAAAAGGAGAAAGAGAGAGAGATGGAGAGAGAGAGGGGGAGAGAGAGAGAAACTAAGGCTCTGAATGAGACCACAGTACAGAAGCAGTTAATTTGGTAAAGTAGTACTTATGTATTTATGTTCCCAATCAAACAAAATAATTATTTAACAGATAAACTGCTTTTGAACTGCTTTTTTGTACTACTTTTAAAAAAAACGAGAATACTTTTTTTTTCTTCATGTTTTCTCTCAAAAAAGCAGAGCAGTCCACCTATACCCATTTGAAAATGTTTGTGGTAAGTTCTGTCTTTTATTTTATTTAATATTAATTTATTTAAAAATTAAATAAATATTTGATCTGCATTTGTAACACTAGATGTGCTTGATTCACCTTTGTTCTGCTCGATCTGCATGATCCGCTTGATCTGCTCTGTTTGATACGCTTTCCCCATTCGAAACCTAAAGTAAATCAAATATTTTCATTTTGAGGAGAAACCGATATCATGGAGAGACACATTCATCATTATTTATTTCAAATCAAACTAAACCATAAAATTTATCTGTTGTAAACAAAATAAACGTAACTAACAACCTCTTTTCTCTTTCTCTTGTCAACATAGTTTTTTCACTTTATTGGGGCAAAGCTGTCATTTTTGGCGCAAACAGTAGAGAAACTTCTCTCTGCTTATATTGTTATATCTTAAACATAAAGTGTCTTTTCCTGTAAATGGCCCAAAATAAAAACAGGGAACAGAAGAAAAAAGAGAAAGAGAAAGAATCAACAAAAAGGGTGAGGTTTGGTACCAATCCCTATGGAATTCCAATAACGATTGTGGACATCACCCAAAACACTTTGTCTACATATAGACATCCATATGGTAAGGCTTAGATTGATATGTTTAGATTGTCACCAGTTTCCTCTTAGAACAAAGAAAAACACGAACAAACTTAGATAAACATCAATTAGAAATGTCTTGGATATAATCTCTTTTTGGAAATAATTCAAAAGCTACTTTTATATTGTTTTGAGCTATATGCAATGGAATAATAAGTGAAATAAGTTCCTAATTAAATTACTTGTGAGTCCATATGTTTCTAACTGTATTAGTCACAAACATGTTTCTAGCGAGTGAAAGCATAGAGCATGAAACTTAAATAACCATGTGCACCACAACCAAAACTCAAAATCTTAAGAAATCAACATCTATAAACCGATTCCCAATCAACACCATCACACCATAAACAGTACTACAATTGATCATCTATTAATCAATGAACAAATGTTTAAATACAAATGGACAATGTATAATATAATAATTCACCTAAACTATAGCAAAATGCAGCTTAAAATGTAAAAAAATAATTACAATATATTATATAAAATATATAGAAAATATGTTGTTAGTAACTACATAAATTGACAACGCTCTTCATCTCCAGCATCAAATTCAAGAAGAGCAATCAAAATTGTCATCGCTTCTTCTAACTCCTTAAGCTTTAATGGTTTAGTTTAGTGGTTGGACCGAAATCAAATTAGAAACTATGCTTCCATGTTTTTATCTTTTTTTCCATGGTACCATGTTTGAAGGTTATAATCATTGATTGTAAGCCTAAACTATTTTCATTTTCAACGAAATATTTACTTTTTCGCAAAAAAAAAAAAAAAAAAATCAAAAGAAATACATCATAATAGAGCTAACTAAATATAGTTAGTTGCTGACTAACTTTGTTACTTACTAACCAATCCACAAGAGATCTCACCAGTTAAAGGATTTAACTTTATAAGACCAAAGAAATCTTATTTTTACCCAAACAATGGCCAAAGTGCGTACTCTTTGGTAAGTGTGTTATATGTAATAAGTACTACCCAAAGTGTCAATGCTTAAATCACCCTAAAACATAGCAGTACTCCTTGGTAAGTGTGTTATATGTAATAAGTACTACCCAAAGTGTCAATGCTTAAATCACCCTAAAACATAGCATTGCTTATATTGTGAACACTTACTTATCTTGCATATCACAAACATAAAATAACTTTATTATGTAAATAACTCCTATATTTATGTATATACTTTTTCTTTTTTGCAAAGAGTTCCTAAACTTTTATCTTTTTCTTATATCTATGATCCAAATGAATAGAATAATGTTTTTAATTATGAATAATACCAAATATTTTTTTGTAAAAGTTTAAGTAAATGAGTTAGTTTGCAACTTTTATAAATAAAATGTCTCAATACTAAAATAAATAAATAAAAGATTCATGAGTTTGGAATATTTCTGGTAAGAGAAAAAATAGAAAATTACATTAGAGTTAAATTCACTTATATTATGGAGTTACTTTATTTTAGAGATAAAAAATAACAAAACTGTTGTAAATTTTGTTTTATCGAATTTCTGAAATATATTGGAGATGGTCTTAGTGAGGTGTTTCTAGTTTGAAAACCATTCACATTTAATTATTAATTTTTTGTAACTTCAATTTTAAAAATATTGTTAAAGACACTCATCTCATATGTGGAATAAAAATATTATTAGTGTATACATTACTTCATACTAGTCATATGATAAATAATTCTACACGATAAGTTGATATAAGTACCAATTTATCACATAACTCGTAAGCTTATTATAAAATACACTAAGCTTTATATATTGAAATATATACGACTTAAATTTTGTAAGAGGAGTTTTATGCGTTTTATTCATTATTCATATTATAGACTATGATACTAGAGAACAAAGATAACAATGATAGCATGCATGCAACGTGAGTGCTTGCTATATTGTCAACGGTCACTGAAGTTACAATTTAGTGTCGTCGGTTACTAACGCTACCGCCACCACCAACTCCTGCACCAACAGCACCACCTCCAATAGCGCCACCGGCCCCTCCTCCAGTGCCACCACCACGTCTTCCTCCACCAATGTTGCCACCTCGACTTCTACCGGTTCTTCCTCTGGCTCCTACGCTACCATTAGCTCCGCCACGACCATCTCCGCCACGGCATCCTCCCCCACCGCCACCACCACCTACACCTCCCTCTCCACCACCACCGCCACCTCGTCCACCTCCACGGCCACCTTCACCGCCATTACCTCCTCCACCACCATTGCCCCCATTACCACCAGCACTGCCACCTTCACCTCCTTCACCACCAGCTCCTCCTTCCCCACCACCTCCACCTCCACTTCCACCACCAGCACCTCCGTCACCACCGTTACCGCCGGTACCACCACCATTACCGCCTGTCCCACCTTCTCCGTTAATTCCACGTCCAACTCCAGTGTCCTCCCCAACATCTCCACCTCTACTAGCACCAGCACTATCTCCGTCATGTGCTTCATGTAGATGACCTCTGTTTTTACCACTGCCATCTCTACTACATATTTTCGCCAAACCTTGAGTCAACATCAGTAACACCATCACACACGCCACTACCCAACCCCTTCTCACGAACTTCCCCATATTATACATACTCACACACAGCTCAATCAGTACTAGCTAGCTTTTTGATTATATATATACTTTGGCTCAGTGTCCTCTAATCACAAATTTCTAAAAATGTCAAAACCCACTATACACTATGAAATCTAGAAGACTCTAGAGTAAACTCCTTGGTCGACATGAAAAGACATATAGTCTTCGATAAGCACTAACGTACATATCAAAGCTAATCATTCACTATTTGGCTCTATTCATAGTTATTTCACTTAGTGGAATATTATACGTGATTACGTGCCTCCTTTCATCTCTCGCCAACACGCATTTCCACATATCATTACGCATAGCCGTGATTGAGAGAAAAGGTATATGACTTCAGCCACACAAAAATAAACATACAAAATGCCATTTTTTTCTAAATTGGACTACCTATTTATTTTTCTCTGGAAACAAAACTTATACCATTAACATTTATAGAAACTTATGTTGGTTTTTTCCTTTACACTAACTAATACTTTGTATGGTGCGAGCGGATCAAGCCGATCAAGCTGTTCAGACATATCAATTATCGATCAAACGTATTAGATTGATCAAGTAGAAAAAGTGCAGATCAAGCAGTGCAAAATATATGTTGAATGGTGAAATAATATAAAAAACAGTTTAAGTAGTAAAAAAATTAAAAATATTGAAAGTAAATGTTTTAAAAAAGGAAAAATGCGACGTATATATTTTCAATATTCTGTAATGAAAAAAACATTTAATTTAGTAAAAGATAAATATAATTATATTTTGTTAACAACAACACAGATGAGGACGATGAAGATGAAATTGATTGAAGCAACGCCGCGTAGGAAGACAAAGGAGAAGAAGAGAAAGTTAATCGGTAGGAGACAAAGAGAAAAGGGAGAAAAGAGGGAAGATATTTTGTCCGTTGGATTAATTAAATCAATGGTTCAGATTGCAATCCTTGTGTTTACATATCATCCAATGAAAAAACTTCATTCTTTAAAGAATTTTCTATTTGGTAAATAATGTTAAAAGAATATTTAGTTCCATTAAAATATTATAATTTAATATATTCTGCAATTTAAAACTCATAATTCAATAAATGAAATTTAAATTTTAGGATTTGGGAACTGGGGTTTTAAGATTCAAAAGAATATTATATTTGATTTAGATTTTAAAAATGATTAGTTTTAGGTTTCAAACTGACTAAATTAAAATATTTTTTTAAACATTAAATTAAATTTATAAGTAAATTTTTTTTGGAAATTATCTGTAGATACTAAATAGTTTTACGTACTGGTTTGATACATATATAATGGTTATATTTTGGTTGAATGGTTTATGATTTTATTTCTATATATGCAATATATATGAATGGTTGCATTATATATAAATGGTTTAAGATGTGGAAAAATATTTTTTTCATATAAGTATTAAAGCTTGGTTATATGTATATATAATAATGATGGTTCTGACTTTTGGTTTTATGGTTTATTAATTAACTTCTTAGATTAAAAATGGAAAGTTATTCAGATCTTGTGATTTAGGTATTGAAGTTTGGTTAAAACTTTTGGGGTTAAATTTTAGAAGTTTTGATTTTCTGAAATAGCGACTGAAATGCGACTTCTTGGTGACCTTTCCAAAGAGTCGCATATTAGTCGCTAAATTAGCGACAATTTAGCGACTACAGTCACTAAATAGTCGTCAAAGTACGACTAAAATATCGACTACTATATGTAGTCATAAAAAGGCGACTAATTTACGACTAAACATATGTAGTCGCCAAATGTAGTCGTAAAATCCATATTTTTTTGTAGTGCGCTAGTGAGAGTATGTGAGGCCCATTAAGAGAGGTGAGCACATGGGCTGGTGGTGAACTTGGGACCACTGGAGAGATGGCGGTCAAGGTGGTATCAGAGCCGAACCTTGAAAAGTGTGGAGTGGTGGGCTCACACTCTCACGGGGTGATGATCTTGGTGCGAAACGAGGATGTTGCGGCCTGTTAATGGGGGGGGGGGAATTGTGAGATCCCTGTTTGCGGAGCAGTTTAAATTAATTGATTTAGCTACCTATGTCACCAAAGTGCACTTATCTTTTCGGTCAAAGTTCATGAGAGAACACCACAGTTAAGCGTGCTTATGCTTGAGTAGTCAAAGGATGATTGACCTTTCGGGAAGTGGTTGTCGGAATTGTGTGAGTGAAGCCAAAACATAGAGGACATATTATGTGGTGATTTTTAGGATCGGTAAACAAGATTTCAAGCCTCCTGGACGTTGCAAACCGACCGTCGGATATTGATGGGCTCATGGGCGTAGTGAGAGGACGTGAGGCCCATTACGAGATGTGGGCTCATGGGCTGGTGGTGAACATGGGTCCTACTAGAGAGACGGCGGTCGGGCAGTTACAGATTCTCTCAACTCGATCAATAAAATATTTACGTCAAAATCTTTCTTCTTTAAATGCATGACTGCATGCCCAATAAAAATTCGTGTCACTCGGAAGCTCCAACGATTCAAAAATATTGACAGCATTATCTAATTCTTCTTAATCATCTTGGTCGAAAAAAATTGGTGCAGAAACTCTCTGAACCCATTCCTTGTATCTGTTAGAGTTGACTCAAATTACTATTTTCTTCGATTTCCTCTTAAACCACATCTAATAGAGATTTGTGAGCTTCGTGTCACTCTTTGTGAACTACTTCCAAGTCTTAATCCATCTTGTTGCTGAATTCTTTAAGCAATCGTATGAAATGGAAGAGCATGTGGAGAATCATGATGTAAATGATCCTCGGTGAACTCATTTGAGAGACGTGTTTTATCGCTGATATTAACGCGATACACCTCTTCATTTTCTTGTGTGTTAGGATTTAGGAACTTGAGTTTCATCATCATTTATGCCCTCATTTCATTATCTCTTCTCGTCTTTGGTGCACATAGTAGTGAGACTGTGATTGTACATCATGTAAGATGAAACAACGTTGCATCACATCCCAACAGTAAGGCGGATTTTGTTTAAATGATCTTATAATTCTACATCCCTGTTAATAAGTTTATTAAATTTTAGTATAAAAGTTTACTGTATACCAAAATTACTAAACATATTTTGGCTATGAATGATATTTTAAATATTTGAAATTCACGGTCTTTCCACCAAGAATTAGGCTCAGATATGACAGATGTAGCAGGATCAACTGTAATTCCCGTAGAATTTTACATAGGTTGCTTGTACTTCTTGTACATTCTTTTCAGTTGATCAAGTTTTTCTTTGAAAAACCGATAGTTTATATTTAGATTGAACTCCTTGTTGATTTTTAACCAAAAACTCCCTTCCAAAGGAGTGCTGGATCTTTGAAGCGGTAATTATTCATGGCAATTGTTTGATCGTAAAACTCAATAAATATTCTTTCTCGACTAAGAGTCCATTTAAAATTGAAGCTAGTATCACAGACTATCGTCCACCTCCCCCTCTTGACGGTGGAAGGATAAAAATTCTCAATATTTATTTTACTTCAATTAAAAGATAAAATTTGGTAAAATAAGGTGTAACTACATACCCATGCCGATGTTTTTGTAGGCAAAGCTTGCACAAGAATTTTCATTTTGCTGGCGGTTAGACATTCCTACAAATACAATTTAAAAATAATTTGAAGTTAAAAATTAGAAATTTAGAAAACTACTATTTTAAAATCTTCAATTACTAAATATTGATCATAGTTGTATATCTTATATGGGGAATTTCAAAAATACCCCTTTTCATATACCTCTTTTTAAAAATACCCCCTTTTCAAACTTTATCAAAAAACCCACTAAAAATGTTGAAATTTATCCAAATATGTGTCTAAGCTTATAAATATATACACAAATTACTTTTATATCTGCATAAAACTTTATACACCTTTCATAAATAGCGTAAAAATAATTTATAAAAATCTTATAAAAACCGTATAAACCCTTTTAAAAACCTTTTAAAAACCTTATAAAACTTATAAAAACGATTTAAAACTATTTAAAACATTTTAAAATATTTGTATCGAATCTCCCAGTAGTAGTTATTATATAGAAGTACCTTATAAACTATATAAAACTTTATAATTTTTTTATATTTAAAAAGGGGTATTTTTGAAAGTGGATAGAAAAAGGGGGTATTTTTAGAAAGGGGTACACCAAAAAGGGTATTTCTCAAAAATTCTCTATCTTATATGCATCTTTTATACTATAATATAATCCAATACGTTACATTCATCTAATAGAGTAATGTCTCTATGAGTGATACAAAACTAAAATAAATACATATTTATTTTATTAGGAGAGATAAATATATATGAGAAATGACAAAACCAAATTTTAAACGTATTGACCATTGTGAAACTTAAGATAAAAAAAAATATTTATAGCTAGCAAGATTTTTTCATTTGTGACAAGAAAATAAATAATTTAATAATGACATCGATTGCTGGAGAATTGTCACCAAACTCCCAAGTACTTCTTTACAAACAACACTGATGCTCACCATGGTGAAGTATTCCGCTGGATAATCATTTATTCAGCAACTCCTCCAGCTGCGTCTTCAGCTCTACCATCTCCAGCAACCCAAATAGCCTCGCGCTGTGTGCTAGCAAACACGCAGAACCTCCTCTGCTCTGCTATATCCGATGTAACAAAGATAACACCTCCCACGACTAAGAGCAACATTATAGGTAGAATGTTAATTTGGATATCTTAGCATTAATTTAGTATTAAATTTGAAAAAATGGAGCTTAAGACATCATATGTGTTTATGTGTTTATTGGTAGGATCTTAACTTGGGCATCTTAGAAAAAATTAATTTTTTAAAATTAAATAAATTTTTAATTTTTAATTTTAGAAATTTTTTTATTTATTGCAAATTTAGAATTTGAAAACATACATAAGATAGAAATTATAACATAAACTACAATGTGGTTTATCGACGGCCGGAGCTCTTTCTCGTTGGTGATTCTCCGATTTGACACGAAATCGAAGTTCATTGTCGGTTCATCGTTTGTGTCACACAGCGAGAGAGAGAGAGAGAAAAAGAAAGAAAAAACTGAGTAGTAAACTTTTTCCATTATATATTTATCTTTTAGCCAATCATACTGTGCCACGTAGGCGTCTCTTAACCCACAAAATTTATCTTCTCGAACATACGTATCTTAGCAATAATTATGTTTTTTTGATTAAAATTAAATTTTAATACAGCTTAGATTGTCCTTAAATCCTTGCGATAATGTTGGTCTAACGTCCATACACAAGCTTACACACTAAGAAACCCCAACAACCTTCCACTATTCTCTTGGGACAACTTGTCAATCTATGATATATGCTACCACACCGGTAGCATCCATGACCACACTCGCTCCCTTTGGAAGTGTTGTCCCGCTTTGTCTTCTGGCTCGACGCAGGCTTACCGTCCTTGCTCGAAACCACATATTGGAGAGTCCTCTTCGGCTGGACAGCCAGACTAGCAAACACCATTTGCCCCCTTACATCATCCTCGATACCGGCTATTGTGGCATAGGTCCTCACCTTGCAGCGCACTCTCAAGTCTGGCTGCAGACCCTTCAGGAAACGACTCATCTAAATCAGCTCTACATCACCCACCCGACTTGAGTACAATCGAAGCTTGCTGAACCGAGCATCATACTCATACACTGACCGGTCAATTTTGGCTAGTGCCAAAAACTGCGACTCCATCATGTCTAGTGCCTCCTTCGGGAAACATGTGGCTTTAAACTCTCCCAAGAAGTTTTCCACACCATTTGACAATGCTCTCTCCTGACAGCTTCACTCATCCACCAGTGAGCTTCTCCAGCTAGATAGTGAATCGCTATATCCAGTCGGTATGCCTCTAGGCATCTCAAAGAAGAAAGAATCCCTCAAGCTTCAATCTCCACTTGTCAGTTATAGAGGGATCGATAACCCCAAGTAACGCACTCCACTGGTCCAACATCCTCATGTACTACGACTACTCAACCACCGCACTTATCCTAGGCTGCAAACCCGCAACATCTGGCTGCACAGCCCCAACAGCTGGCTACACAGCAACACCAAGTGGCTGCACTCCCGCAACCCCTGACTGCACACCCGCAAGCCTTGGTGGTCTCACTGGAGCTTGCACCGACACCACACCTGGTAACCACTCCACTAACTATGCTAGCAAAACCACGAGACGATCATCTCGACTATGGACTCCACCTGCTGAAACACCCCTTACCGGGTTTCCAGCCAAACTAGCATCACCTCCTGTCAAACATGACCCCACGACACTCACACTAGCCTCAGCCTATGGCTCCTCCTCATGATGCGCCTGCAGTCTGCTAACAATATGGGGTACTACCCCGCCCCTACCGCGATAACGCACACGACCAGGACCACGACCATTACCTAGACCACTAGCAACTCTAGCCATCTAAACTAACACAATAGAGACTAAACACACAAGGCAAAACAAATCACAACACATATAACTTATCGTGAAATCTCATTGAAGGCTCGAGAGAATGATCTAGGACTCCATGCCCACATAATTGATTAACTACTCACAATCAACAAGGCATACAACAGTTCAAATAAAAATTCTACAAAAACTGAAATTCACACACCAAACCACAACCACCCATTTAACCTAGCCCTAGAACCGTAAGAGCTCTGATACCAAATTGAAAAAACCCGACACTTTTTTTTAGCAACAACTAGACCAGATTTACCAACCCAAACCAACTAAACCGAATTAAATCAATATAAAGCAATTAAACCGGATTAAACCATCCTAACCAACTAAACCAAACTAAATTAATTTAAACCAATTAAATCGGATTAACCAAAATAGACCAGAGAATAGATTAAACCAACAAAAACCGGTGGATGAACAACTAAAGAAACAATCCAATAACCAATAACAATAATCCATCAATCATCCAGAAATAGCATAATCATTTTATCATACTTCTAAATTCCAAGTTTAGGGAGAAGCCAGATCATCAGCTTCCTCTAACAAAAACTAATTGATTTTTTAAACGCAGTTAAGACGGTTTTATATACAAGGAGAGATGATATTTAAGGTTTTCAATGCATGATTTGATCTACATCTTAACATAATCTTGTAATATATGAGTTTTATAAATATTGATATTAATTAAAGCTTGAGCAAAGCTTTTTTTGAGAAATGCATAAGTTGCATGGAAACTCTTTTTGAAGTCTGATTCCCGTTTTCGAAACGTTTCAGAAACAGAAACTCTTGGCAACATAGAAACTATCACGGAAACATGAATCCTATTTTTTGTATTTGAAAACACGATAGAAACTAACGTTTCCAAAACTCACGTTTCCAATTTGGAAACCTAATGGAAGCTTACAGTTTTAATTTAGAAACTCAATGAACATATATTTTGAAAAGATTTTGGTTTATCATATATAGATTGGTTACTTTTATACCTTTTTTTTTTAACGCTGAAAGATTCGATTCGATTAATAAGAGGAAAAGTTCAATACAACAATGAAACATGATAAAACATAAAACGAAATTAAACGCCACGTCTTCTATCTCGTTCAATGCGATCTTGTAACCAAGACGGTCCTCCTAGAGCCATATAAGATGTCAACCTCCCATCACGTGTAACACTACAAGCAATCTCCCAAGCCAATATATTAGCTTTCGGTGAAGAAAGGTGAAAGGAAACCTTTCGCATCACCCGTATTACTTGTCCAATCTTGGAGAGGGTGGCACGGTACTTGGGCCACAAAGGTGGGTTCTTAATCGCTTCCCAAGCTGCATTACAATCAAGCCATACTTCACAACTGTCGTAATGAATATCATGTAGACTTGATAGACTCCAAAGAATGCATTTCAGCTCAGCCACAATTCGGTTAGAACAAGGTGTAAATGCATCTCTCGCATGTAAAAGCACATCACCAAGGTGATTCCGCAGCACCCAAGCACCACCACAACGAGACGAGTCATTGATCCATGAAGAGTGGATATTGCATTGGTGGTTTCCAGAATCTCGATGTAGCCTCCACGTCTCTTACACCAGTCTGAAATTCCAAATCACGTTTGTCTTGATGCGTACACCACTCTTCCATGTCTTTCCTTGCCGTGACAAAAACGATATGAGGGTTGAAAGCTTGTCGGGAAAACACTATACTGTTCCGAGCTTTCCAAATCTCCCATAACAACCACGGTACCACTGTTCCTAGTTGCTCCGTAACCTCAGTCCTTGCCATCCACAAGAAAGCATATTTGATATTCTCCACAAGTTCTGATGAAAAACCATGAGAAGGAAGTGGTAATCCACTCATAGTCCAAACTTGTAAAGCCATATCACATTCAAACAGCACATGCGAGATAGTCTCCTCTTCTGTCTTGCAAACTTGACACAGAGGGTTAGTGTTGATTCCATGTCTTCTAAGGCACTCACTAACTGCAATTGCACCTGAAAGAATACGCCAAAAGAAGAGCTTGATTTTTGGCTTAGTTTTTAGGGCCCAGGCTTTCTCTTTAAGGTCATTACTTTGTTGATGAGTCGCCGAAATCGGTTCTAGTAAATCCCGATCATGAGACAGAAGCCAATAGCCGCTTTTAACAGAATAGTTACCGTCTCGCGTGAAAGCCCAAATTACACGATCATGAAACGCAGTTGCAGGTGGAAAGGAACATATCTTGTTAACATCACAAGGTAGAAAAAACTCATTCAAGAGTCGACAATCCCACTCACCTTGCGAAGTTATAAGAGCTGCAACCTTTAGATTAAGATCCATCATCGTCTCCTTGTTATAAGGTCTTCTCGGAGAGCCATCGAAGATCCACTTGTCCAACCAGACGGAAGTAGTAGCGCCATTACCAATGGACGTCATTAAACCTTTCTCAAGTAACTCTCGTCCAAAGATGATGCTCCGCCAAGCGTAGGATGGCCTGTACCCAATCTTAGCTTCAAGAAACGATTTATCCGCGAAGTATTTAGCCTTATATACCTGCGCCAGCAACGAACTAGGCAAGTTTATTGTAACGCCCGTGTCTGGAAATCCGGGTAGTGTCGATCGACACTGTGGTCGGGTATCGATCGACACTAGTAATTTTGGTTTGACGGTTTAAGTTTTAAATCGTCGGTTCAATTGAGGTTTTGGTTAGGGTTTAACCCTAGGTCACGTTTAAAAGAGTAAAGGTCGTGTTTTGTTGGGAGGTGGCCGCTTTTATTCTTTTAAAAGGTTTCTAATTTCTCTAGAGAGGTTTTGTGAGGTTTGAGAAGGGTTTTGAGGTTTGTTCCTGGTGTTTCTGTCCTTGGGAAGAGAGATCTCGTAGCTGTGGTGTTAGGAGAGTCCTTGGTTGCTGTTGTTGTGGTCTGTTCGTTCTTGTTTCTGTCCTTTTGAAAGGTGAGTGCATGACTAGGCTGATCTAAGCAGTTTTGATGCATATTTTGAGTGTTTCTTCTGATTGATATTTGATTTCTGTGTTTGTATGCTTGTCTATGTGATATGGTGTCTTGGTACGAGTCTGGGAAGGTGATAGATCAGGCCTGGAGTCCTAGAGTTGGTGGATTCGTCGATGAGAAGCCGCTGGAGCGATGTTAGGGTTTCGGTGTCGCTCGACACCAAGGGAGAGTGTCGATCGACACCAACTTTCTTTCTCGCGAGGATGGTCGCGAGTGTCGAGCGACACCAGCGGATGGTGTCGATCGACACTGCTCGTCAGAACGGGTCATGTTGTGTTGTTTTGTGTTGCATTGGTGGTTGTTTGAGTTATACTTGAATGTGTTCATTTCTGCTTGTGTGTATAGCCAGTGGTGGGATGATTGCCTCACTAAGTATTTATGAAATACTTATGCATCTCTTTCTTTGATGCAGGTAATTGATGCAGGTAAAAGCAAAGTATGATCCGTAGAATCATGGCGAGGAGAGGAGGATGATCTAGGCGCTCATTGGTGTTTAGATGATTGTAGGATTTGTTAGGATGCTAGGATGGAATTTAGAAGCATGTTAGGATGAATTCGTTTCTGGAATAATGATAGTTGAACTTGTTGGATTAATGGAATTGTTTGATTGGATTTTTGTTTAAGTCTTCCGCTGGTTACGTTGAATTGGTTGCGTTAGTGAGATTGTCTGGTTTGCTTTAAATGGGTTAATCCGGATTGTTCGCATGTTAAAAAGAAAAAAATGGGATGGGTTCTTTCATTTATCAACCTCCATGCTTGTTTGGCTAAAAGTGCTTGGTTGAACTGGCCTATATCTCTGAAACCAAGGCCTCCCCGTTGTTTAGATTGACAAAGTTTCTCCCAAGAGACCCAATGCATCTTTTGTTTATCCTCACTCGCATTCCACCAAAAACTAGACATAGCACTATTTAGTTTTTTGCATTGGTGCTTAGATAAACGAAAGCAGGACATAGCATAAACCGGAAGAGACATGGCCACTGATTTTAACAACACCTCCTTGCCCCCTAGTGACAATGTCTTCTCATACCAACCACTTAATCTTGCCTTTAAACGATCAGTGATGTAGCTTAAAAGCTCTGTCTTCGAACCACTAAACATTCGGGTAAACCCAAATATTTTCCAGCTCCTCCCTCTTGAGTGATTCCCGACAGTGAACTAATCAACCTTCGCATAATCGGATCCATCTTCTTTCCAAATGATAATGCTGATTTTTGAAAATTTATTTCTTGTCCCGAAGCTCTCCCATAACTTTTATACCTTTAAAACTTAATTAATTTAAATTAGTTATATACAAGAATATATGATATATAAAAATCTATTTTTTTTTATTTGAGTGTTTTAATATTTATCTTTTATTTAAAATGTTTAGTATTTATATATTTGATTAGGGTGTTATTTCAAATACTTTTTCTCGTATATGATTTTAATGTTTGATACTTAATTTTTCTCTAAAAATTTTCCATATATTAATTTCATAAAAAACACGTTTCTCGTTTCTGAAACGTTTTGTTTCCGCTTATCCGTTTCCGTTTCCATGCGTCTAAATATTATGAAAACTAATTTTAGTTTCTAATTTACCACCTCATACAACTATTTATCGAACACAAGGACCAATATACCCATGTGTTATCAACTCTCATTTTGCAAAGCTCATTGTTCTATGTCTCCGTCATCATCGGTCTTACCTTAATGGTCTCTATCGTCTTCGGCCAGTTCTAACGGCTCTTTGAGGACTTAGATTCTCTACTACGTCGTTCGTCTTTGTCTTCCTCTCAGTAGTCATTTGATTCTACTTAATCTATTTTGTTGTAATAAGTGTTCACAGTAGTGATCGATTAGCCAAATATTTGTTGTCAATTCAATGCACTTAAACAAATCAAAGGAAACGATGAATGGTATGATTACTATATGGCTCGAATCTGGATTCCCAACATTTTGGTGCACGTCATGATGTTATTAAGCCATTGCTGGGTTAGTAATAGAATAGCGTCACGGCGTGAAGCTTCCAACACCAAGAGAATAGCTAAGCTCACCATTTATCCTTGATAAACAAATAGGCCCCTAAGAAGACTAACACTATTGGTAATACAAAGATGATATCATCAATAAACACTACGTCTACTATATAAAGCCACACACAACCAGCATTAGGTGTAAAGAGCAACTCAAGGAATAAAGCTAGTTGAGCTCCAAATACCACGCACAATGTATATATTGTAGTTTATATTAAAATAACAAGTACGGTATAGAGATTTTATATTGCAAGGTTGCAGCCAATTCGCACAAATATTGAATAACAATTGTATTTTAAAAAAATAACCAAATTAGATTTATTAGTTACATAAAATCTTCAACATATAGTGTAACAAGAAACTGTAAGTGCAACAAAGATGCGTGGACTTGCTGGAACAAGCTGGTAGCTGTTTCAGAATGAAAGCGTAATAAGCAAGGAGTCAAAGCTGACGTGGACAATATGCTAACAGACCTGATGACGTGGAGGCCTAAGGAAAGAAGAGTCTGTCTTAAGAAAGAAGATATTCGTTTGAAGATTTGGTGGTATCCAAGATCGAAACACTAACCTAGGAGATCGAGCAACCTTATGAATATAAAAGGGGTTGTTGTGATGCTTGCTAGGGTTAGCCGTTTAAGTGAAGAAAAAGTGTTGTGAAGCTTTTTCTTTTGAGAGAGTAGTGTTTACTCTATATCGGAAAACAAGAAGGATAAGAAAGAGTGTTGTTCTTTAGATCCGTTCTTGTTTAAGATTAGAAATCTCAGGTGACAAGCTGAATCATTTCAGGCTTTGTGTAAAACCAATTGAGAAAGTTGTAAACGTTCTTAATCAGATTTCTAATAACAAAGTATAACTCAGTGGTTCTGAGTTTTGGGTATCGGTTGTGAGTTCATCTGGTTTTTCATTTGGTATCAGAGCATGCATCTGTACCAAGTTGTATCTTTACAACAGGTGAGGTTCCTGCGGAAGGGATGGACTCAACCAAAGAGTATGTTGCTGTGGGGAGATCAGTCATGCTTGATAAGTCCAACTATGGTCACTGGAAGGTGAAGATTCGAGCTCTCATTCGAGGATTTGGGAAAGAAGCTTGGATTGCTACAAACATGGGATGGTCTCATCCAGTCATGAAAAATGAAAAAGGGGAGGACATTCTGAAACCTGAGGATAGATGGACTGATTTAGAAGAAGCTAAATCTACAGCAAATTCAAAAGCGTTATCTCTGATATTTAATTCTGTAAGCGAAAATCAGTTCAAGCGGATTCACATTATGAAACCTGAGGATAGATGGACTGATTTAGAAGAAGCTAAATCTACAGCAAATTCAAAAGCGTTATCTCTGATATTTAATTCTGTAAGCGAAAATCAGTTCAAGCGGATTCAAAACTGTGAGTCAGCTAAAGAAGCATGGGATAAGCTGGCAAAAGCATATGAAGGTACAAGCAGTGTCAAACGATCTAGGGTCGATATGCTGGCATCTAAGTTTGAAAATCTCACCATGGAGGAATCTGAAACGATCGAGGAGTTTAGTGGAAGAATTAGTGCAATCGCAAGTGAAGCACAAAATCTTAGCAAAAAATATAAAGACAAGAAACTTGTTAAGAAGCTTCTTCGATGTTTACCTTCAAGGTTTGAAAGCAAGAGGACTGCAATGGGTACATCGTTAGACACTGATAGTATCGAGTTTGAAGAAGTAGTAGGTATGCTGCAAGCCTATGAATTGGAAATCACTGCTGGAAAAAACAACACTTCTAAAGGAATGGCTTTCACGGCATCTAGTGAGAAACTGGAAATTCAAAATCTTAAAGAGGAGATGAGCTTGATGGCTAAGAATTTCACAAGAGCATTAAGAAGGGTTGAAAGAAGAGGATTTGTGAAGAATCAAGGCAATGAACGTGATAAAGACAAAGAAAGATATGCGAAGAAAAGTGATTTTCAGTGTCATGAATGTCAAGGTTATGGACACATTAAAGCTGAGTGTCCATCACTAAAAAGAAAGGAACTGAAATGCATAGAATGCAAAGGAGTTGGTCACACAAAGTATGACTGCATAGGTTCTCCTACTAGGAAGAATAAGTCATACATAGTGGAAAGCGAGAGTGAGTCTGAGGAAGATGATTCAGAGGATGAGTGTACTGGGTTTGTTGCATTCATGGGAAGTCTTGAAGATGAAGATTCATCCTCTGATAGTGAATCAGACACGATTAGTAAGAAAGATCAGTCTGAAAGTGAATCAGATGCAGAAAAGGAGTTCGATATTGATTCTGAGTTTAGGAGTTTGTATGATAGCTGGCTTGTTCTGGGAAAGGAAAAAGTGTCTTTGTTAGAGGAGAAAATCATTCTCAGCGTTCAGAATGATCAGCTAACTAAAGAACTTACTGCTGAAAAGGAAAAGAACTCAAGAATGGTTAATGAACTTGCTGCTGAGAATGAGAAGAACAGAAGTCTGACACAAGAGCTGAATGAAACGAAAAAGAAGATCTACATGATGAATAGTGGTACTAAGGATCTTGAGAGTATTCTTGCAACAGGAAGAGTTGGAAAATCAAATTTCGGGCTTGGTTATCAAGGAGGTGAGTCAAGCGGAAGAACCAACTTTGTGAAAAGCCAGGCTGCTGTCCAAAATTCTGCTCAGACAATATTAGAAAACAGAACAAAGGTTGTTCTTGCAAGACCTGCAACAACAAAACTGCAGAATCATCGCCAGCGAACAGTTAGTGGTTTTGAGTGTTTTTACTGTGGTCGTCATGGTCACATCAAGAGGTACTGCTATAGATACATGTCTAAGGTCAAAAAGCTGCTACAACAAGGAAAGTTCTATCCGCACAGGTTAAGAGAAGCGCAAGTGTATGTTGCAAGATCAGACCTGTATTGTCATGTTGCTTATACTTCATCAGAAATTATGTCTTCCAGGCCATGGTACTTTGACAGTGGTGCTTCGAGACACATGACTGGGAATCAGTCAAATCTTAGTAACTATACAGCAGTCAGAGAAAGCAAGGTTACGTTTGGTGGAGGAGCTAAAGGGAAAATCAAGGGAAAAGGTGATCTAACTGAAGCTGAGAAACCTCAAATCACAAATGTATACTTTGTTGAAGGCCTGACTGCAAATCTAATCAGTGTTAGTCAATTGTGTGACGAAGGCCTAACAGTGAGTTTTAACAAAGTGAGATGCTGGGCCAATGATGAGGGAAATCGCACTAATCTGTCAGGAATTCGTACTGGGAATAATTGCTACATGTGGGAAGAAGGAAAGAACTGTTTTCGAGCTGAGAAAGACGATCCAGTGTTGTGGCACCAACATTTGGGACACATGAATGGTAGAAGCCTATCAAAACTTGTGAGCAAAGACATGGTAAGAGGAGTACCTGACTTAAAACATGTGGATAAAATTGTGTGTGCTGCGTGTAATCAGGGAAAACAGATAAAAGTGCAACACAAGCGAGTAGAAGGAATACAGACATCCAATGTGCTGGATCTTATTCACATGGACTTTATGGGTCCAATGCAGGTTGAAAGTATTGCTGGAAAGAGATATGTCTTTGTCTTGGTATACATGGGTGAGATTCATCAGAGAAAAGTCTGAAACTATAGATAGTTTTAAGATTCTTGCCCTTCAGCTGAAAAATGAGAAAAAGAGTGGAATTAAGCAGATAAGGAGTGATCATGGAGGGGAATTTCAAAATGCTATTTTCAATCAGTTCTGTGAGTCACAAGGGATCTTTCATCAATATTCAGCTCCGCGAACACCGCAATCAAATGGAGTTGTTGAGCGAAAGAATAGAACTCTGCAAGAGATGGCGAGAGCTATGATTCATGGAAATGGAGTTCCGGAAAGATTTTGGGCTGAAGCGATCAACACTGCCTGTTATGTCATTAACAGAGTGTATGTGAGAATTGGAACAGATAAAACACCATATGAGATTTGGAAAAGGAAGAAACTGAACCTCAGTTACTTCAGAGTTTTTGGATGTGTCTGCTACATCTTGAACAACAAAGATCAACTAGGGAAATTTGATTCTCGAAGTGAAGAAGGTTTTTTTCTTGGTTATTCTCTGAATAGTACTGCTTACCGGGTCTGGAATAAAAAGAGGCTACGAATCGAAGAATCCATGAATGTGGTCTTTGATGATGGGAGTGTTCCAATAGTTCATGTTCTGACTGAGACAGTCACTCACGATCTGAAAGAGAACCCAAAGATTCAAGAAGTGATCCCTGAAGACACACGTGAGCAGCCAGATGACACTGATACAGAAGATGATGAGGTAGAAGGAGAGAAACAACCATTTCACGTTCACAAAAATCATTCCGCTGGTGATGTGATAGGTGATCTAGATGGAGAACGAAAAACAAGAGGCATTAAACAAGATTATAAGCAGATGGCCTCGTTTGCTTCCTTTGATGTAGTCATGTTCTCATGTTTTGTCTCGATGGTTGAACCAAAGAACGTGAATGAAGCTCTTGCTGACTATTTTTGGACTCTTGCTTGTCATGAGGAGCTAGAGGAGTTCGTTAGAAATGATGTGTGGAATCTTGTTCCAGGTCCTTCAGGAATAAATGTCATCGGAACAAAATGAATTTTCAAGAATAAGAGTGATGAAGAGGGAAATGTTACTAGAAACAAAGCACGTCTTGTCGCTCAAGGCTACACTCAAGTTGAAGGTGTCGACTTTGATGAGACATTTGCTCCGGTGGCAAGGTTAGAATGCATTCGCTTCTTACTTGGAACTGTATGTTACATGAAGTTTAAACTTCATCAGATGGACGTCAAAAGTGCCTTTCTAAATGGCATCATTCAAGAGAAAGTGTACGTTGAGCAACCGAAAGGTTTCGAGAGTGTGGAATTTCCTAATCACGTTTACAAGCTCAACAAGGCGTTATATGGTTTGAAACAAGCTCTTCGGGCTTGGTATGAGAGACTTACTACGTTTCTGATTGGTCAACACTATGTGCGTGGGAGTGTAGACAGAACCTTGTTTGTCAAGAGTGATGACAACGGCCTAATCATCATCCAAATCTATGTGGATGACATCGTGTTTGGAGGAACTTCGGATAAACTAGTCCAACAGTTTGTGAAGGCTATGACTTCTGAGTTTAAAATGAGCATGGTTGGGGAACTTAAATATTTTTTGGGACTTCAAGTAAATCAGTCTGATTCAGGAATCACCATCTCTCAGAGTACGTATGCCATGAATTTGGTAAAACGGTTTGGCATGTGTTCTAGCAAGCCTGCAAATATTCCTATGAGTACCACAAAGACTCTCTCCAGAGATGAATCAGGGACAAGCGTAGACTCAACACAATATCGTGCAATGATTGGGAGCTTATTCTATCTAACTGCTACTCGTCCTGATTTATGCTTTAGTGTTGGGTTGTGTGCTCGCTATCAAGCAAACCCAAAAGTCTCTCATCTTCAGGCAGTCAAACGGATCATCAAGTATGTTAAAGGGACAGTTATCTATGGTCTAAGCTATACAAAGGATACTCTTTCAAGCTTGGTTGGATATTGTGATGCAGATTGGGGAGGCTCTCTTGATGATAGGAAAAGTACAACAGGTGGTGGTTTCTTTCTTGGAAACAATCTGATCTCATGGCATAGTAAGAAGCAGAACTGTGTCTCACTATCATCCACTGAATCGGAATACATAGCCCTTGGGAGTTACTGTACTCAACTTTTATGGATGAGGCAAATGGCACTGGATTATGGTATGTCTTTCGCTGAACCTTTACTTGTTTTATGTGATAGCAAAAGTGCCTTTGATTTGTCTAAGAATCCTGTGCAACACTCTAGAACAAAACACATTGATATTAGACACCACTTTGTTAGAGATTTAGTTGAAGCTAAACAAGTTACCATAGAACATGTTAATACTGAGATTCAACTTGCTGATATATTCACTAAGCCTTTGGACCGCAGCACATTTGTGCATTTGCAAAAGTCCCTGGGTATTTGTGAACTCTAACCATCTCCTTGTTGAGTGTGTGTGCTGCCACAGGGGGAGTTTGTACATATTTAAAAAAAAAAAAAAGGAGAAGTGTTTTGGGTGTCATTGTTGTACCGGTTCTTCACGAGAAATAGCTACTCTTCATGGCTTAGAGCTGCAAAGTGGGTAACATGTGTGACAGACACAGTGTGAAGGATGTTCAGGAAGGAGTAATGTGCAGAAAGGAGCAGATAGAAGCGCTTTACTTCGTAGGATGAAGCATGAGTTTATCTAAGACACAGGGGACAAAGGAGAAATCTTGTCACTAACCCGAGATAACAAAGGAGAAATCTTGTTTATCTATGGGAGAAGAGCCTCTTGGAACCAACATAAAAAAAAAAAATATATCAAAATAAAATAAAATAATAATAACAGAGCTCTTCTCCACTTGCAGAAAGGAGCAGTAAGAAGCATCAATCAAGGTCTGGCTTCTCTTTACCAGCCTTGTGTTCTTATGTGCCTGAACATGGCTACACAGTCTGTCATACATCCTTGCGAGAGGACCTGTTTGCCCTCTAAGTTATGACGATGTGAAGACTACTCTTGACTGTTTCCACAACAGTGATGTGTCCCCATTCGCTGGTTTGTTTCAGTGCTTGTCTTATAATATCTGGATTTCTGTTGCGGTGTACATTCTCTCCTCGTGATGCATCTATCTCCAAAAAGGGAGACTTGGTTAGGATTCTCATATACTAATGGGGATAAAGAATGTGTGTGATGTGCTCCTGGTTAGTGTTTAAAATTTTGTTGAGATTTTTTCCTTTCTCTGCAATTTTTTTTCCGATGTGTTCCTGCAATTTATAAGGTGTTCTGGCAATTCAAGTGTTCAGTTTTTTTTCCAGAAATTCGAGTTTGTAGAGTGAACACATATATCCGGTTCCAATCCGGTTTGATGCACTAATTTTTGGTTTTGAGGGCACTCGTGTTTCAGGGAATTTTCTGGTTAAGATGAACTTCATTTTCGACATTTGTTCACGCGGGCTTTCATTGTGTTTGTTTGTCTCCATTACAACACAAATTGACGTTCCCTGGACAAGTTCTCAACATTCTGCCATTTCCCAACTTGATTTACCGTGCTCTGCACTTTCAGCGAGAGATTACGCTTGAGCATTATGAGAAGCTTCCACCTCGTCCAGAATAGTGGTGCGTGGTGGTGTTCCTGCTGTGAAGAAACGCTCGAGAGATTTTGTTTTTGGTCATTCTTGCTGTTGGATATGGCTACACGTCTTGAAGGTTTGAAGAATTCACACTCTTAGTGTCTAGTAATTTTAATTCCTCGTTGTGTTCCTGCGATTTTTGGTGTGTTCCTGCAATTCTGGTGTTCAATTTTTGGTTCTTAAGTCAATTGTGTCAATCAAGCAGGGGGAGATTATGGATTGAACGTAATGAGTTAGAATGATGAGTAATAGATGTGTTTACGTGAGGGGGAGTCTAGAATTAAGGGGGAGCATGATTGTCTTCTTTGTTCTTATTGTTGCGTGTTTAGTCATGTGTTTTCTTTGATATGATGTGCACTTGTTAGTGTGTTTTGAAAGGACTGTTGCAGGTGAGCTTGAATTGACAAATTGAATTAAGAAGGGGGAGAATGTAAATGCAACAAGGATGCGTGGACTTGCTGGAACAAGCTGGTAGCTGTTTCAGAATGAAAGCGTAATAAGCAAGGAGCGAAAGCTGACGTGGACAATATGCTAACAGACCTGATGACGTGGAGACTTAAGGAAAGAAGAGTCTGTCTTAAGAAAGAAGATATTCGTTTGAAGATTTGGTGGTATCCAAGATCGAAACACTAACCTAGGAGATCGAACAACCTTATGAATATAAAAGGGGTTGTTGTGATGCTTGCTAGGGTTAGCCGTTTAAGAGAAGAAAAAGTGTTGTGAAGCTTTTTCTTTTGAGAGAGTAGTGTTTACTCTATATCGGAAAACAAGAAGGATAAGAAAGAGTGTTGTTCTTTAGATCCGTTCTTGTTTAAGGTTAGAAATCTCAGGTGACAAGCTGAATCGGTTCAGGCTGTGTGTAAAACCAATTAAGAGAGTTGTAAACTTCTTAATCAGATTTCTAATAAAGAGTATAACTCAGTGGTTCTGAGTTTTGGTTATTGGTGTGAGTTCATCCGGTTTTTCAGAAACAAGATCAGAAGAATCAAATACGAATAAAAGAAAAAGGGTGTAACAAGGGACAAAAGCCATAAAAAAAAAAAATCGTTCCAACCATGCTTGGTTATGAAACAATTCAATAGTAAGGTGTCTTAGGGACATATGGTGGTGGTGGAGACTTGTAGTCAACCTTGGGAGAAGGAGAATAATAAGGTGCTGGTGGAGAGCTGTAGACGTATGGTGGAGGTGGAGACTTGTACTCGACTTTTGGGGAAGGAGAGTAATAAGGTGGTGGTGGGGAACTGTAGACGTATGGTGGTGGTGGAGACTTGTAGTCAACCTTAGGAGAAGGAGAGTAATAAGGTGGTGGTGGGGAGCTGTAGACGTATGGTGGAGGTGGAGACTTGTACTCGACCTTAGGAGTAGGAGAGTAATAAGGTGGTGGTGGGGAGCTGTAGATGTATGGTGGAGGTGGCGACTTGTAGTTGACCTTTGGGAATGGAGAGTAATAAGGTGGTGGTGGGGAGCTGTAGACGTATGGTGGAGTTGGAGACTTGTAGTCGACTTTTGGGGATGGAGAGTAATAAGGTGGTGGTGGGGAGCTGTAAACATATGGGGGAGGTGGAGATTTGTAGTCGACCTTTGGGGAAGGAGAGTAATAAGGTGATTCGTGTTTGCGAACCGGAGAACTGTATTGGGGTGTTTGAGGTAAGGAGTAAGGATATGCTGTCACTGTAGCCGCGATGGCACTCAAGACCACGACATAAACCATGCAATGCACTCGTCCCATTATTCTTGAGGAGATCATAATACTCGTTTCTGCTCTTTTCGTTTCTTTTTTTTTGGTTATGATTTACATGGAAATAAATGTCCTTTATATAGTATTTTTCTTCTGTGTGGGTAAATATTATAGTATCTTCCCAACTTGGGTTCGTGTTTGGCAATTTCAAATACATGTAGAGGACGTGCTAAGTTGTTTGTTTGGAAAATAGTGATGTGTGGGATGTATGATAAATTATTAGATTCTCTAGCAACGTTTCATATTATTCTGTTTCATGTATATTGACTTAACTTGTTTTCAGACCATGAAGAAACTGGTTTGCTGAAAGATTGTTTAGCCATTACGAATATATTAATTTATGTATCACATTCACATGCTATTTAATTGATATCATATACAATTTTGGGTGATGTTTCTTATTGCCGAAGGATGATTATGCAAGAATATGTACATACATAAAATACTTAAAGTTACACACGATAATTATTATTTTATCAAATTACTTGTAAGCGTATCATCTATATCATTAAAGGAATAGTCAAATCAAAAGAGCTCACGTTCGTTCCGAGAAACGGATTACCGTTTTGCTTTTAATGAAAATACTGCTGGCTTATATTTTTTTTTGTTTAGTCTTTAATTAGTTAAAATAAAACCCAAAAAACGAAAATATAAAAACCAAAATCATAATCTATATTATTAAAACTGTAATTTTTAAAACCTAAATCGGAATTGTTTTAGAGCGATTTTTAAGAATTTTAGAATTAGGGTTTTCAAGCGAATGGGCTTACGTAAAAATGCCCGTAAAAATTAAACCTCCTTATTTAAAACCCTAGAAAAAATTGTAGTTTACTTCTAAAATACCATAATAATTTGTGTGCTCTCTCCATAACTCAAAATTTTTTAAAATTTGTTCCTAAGGCTTCTATAATGTTCACAAATTTATATTTGCATGCTAATATTTGTGATTCGTGTTATTCATCATAATCTATTTTTTCTTTTCCTCTTCGTGTAGTTGTTGTTTGGAAAGCAACATCAAAGAATCTTACACCTTTGCCTTTGCTTACATCAACTTTTGAAACAAGTATATTATCTCGGTTTGTATGTTTTAACTTCTATTTGTTTAATTTTGATAAGCTTTGATTCGAATTATTATTTTTGTTAGCTATTAAAGATGAACTCCAAAGAAGATGTAAACTCGCTCTCTACGAAGAAAAAATCAAAATTCTTAGGTTGGATGGAATGCAATATCTTAGATCATCAAGCGAGAAAATTGACATATGAAAATTTTCCAAACGATTTGTTTGGTGTAAAATAAAAGATGTGGAAGCCAAGGTCCAAGAAAAGGAAACCAATATAGAAGATTTTGAAAAGTTCTTCACAAAATTATAATCACTGTTTTCTTGAATTTTTTTTTTGGATGGATATAACAATTTTTAGGATTTAGTTTTACTGTTTTAATAAGAGTTTTACCTATGGCTACTTTGATATATTAATTAATTATTAAATCTAAAGCATCTCGATCACGAGCAAATTAAAGCTATGAAATCTAGGGGGATTTGCACAATTAACCTTTTTATGATACCCTTTTCTACAAATACCCTATCTAGGTGTCCATTTTCAAAAATACCCTCTTCAATGTATAAAATGACTAAATTACCCTCATTTATTATAACCCATGATGAAGAAAGAAATTCCTTCCGAAAAATTTCCCGCCATATTTTCTCGCCAAAAATTTCCGACAAAAAATTTTCCCGACTAAAATTTTCCCGCCAAAAATTTCATTCAAAATTTTTCCGCAATTCCTTAAAAAACCTTTTAAGAAACTTTGTAAATATTTTTAAATCCCTTAAAAAATCCTTTAAAAACCCTTGTAAATCTTTATTAAGTCATCCAAAACCTTTCAAAACTTGAGTAAACTTTTTAAAACCATTGTAAATCATTTTATAACATTTACAAACACTTGTAAATCTCTTCAAACCCCTTATAACTGTGATAAATCATTTAAAAACCATTTTAAAGAATTTGTAATACCTTTAAAAACTTTTGTAAACCCTTTAAAATCCTTTTTCAACTTCTAAAACCTTTTAAAATCTCTTGTAAATCCTTAAAACTATTTTCAAATCTTTGTAAATATCTTTCAAAATCCTTATAAATCCTTTTAAAATCATTTTTAAATCCTTTTATGCCTTTAAAAACACTTGTAAATCCTTTTAAAAAACCTTTAAAAATCCTTGTAAATTTTTAAAAACTTTATAAAATCCTTGAAATCCTTTTAAAACTGTTATAAACTTATAAAAACTTTTAAAAACCATTGTAAATCATTTAAAAACCATTCAAAAACCTTTGTAAGCTTCTAAACCCCTTTAAAAAACAAGACAAATCTTTTAAAAACCATTTAAAAACTCTTGTAAATCCCTTTAAAAACCCTTGTAAACTCTTTAAAAAACTCTTGTAAACCCTTTAAAAAATCTTGTAAAAACTTTAAAACAATTTGGCGGGAAAATTTTGTAATTTTTTTTTGCGGGAAAATTTTTGCGGAAATGTTTTTGGCGGGAAAAATTTTCTCGGAATTTTTTTGACGGGAAAATTTTGGCGGGAAAATTTCGGCGGGAAAGTTTTTGGCGGGAAATTTTTGGAAAGAATATTCTTTCAATTAGGGGTAAAATTGCCATTAAAATTTAAGAGATGGCAAAAATAAAAATGGCAAAAAAGAGGGTATTTTTAAAAGAGGGTATCATAAGAAGGGTATTGGTAGCAATTTCTCTTGAATCTAGGGAGAATTTGAAAAATACCAATTTTTCAATACACACTTTTTAAAATACCCCTCTTTCTAATTTTTTCAAAAAGTCACTAGAAATTTTGAAATTTAATTATCAACAAAATATGTGTAAGCTTATATTTCTAGACACAAATTATCTTTATATGTGTGTAAATTTACATATATATTTCATAAATATCATATAAATACCTATTAAAAACCTTTAAAAACCATTTAAAAACCTTATGAAAACTTTATAAACCTTTTAAAAACCTTATATAAACATTATAAATACCGTTTAGAACCTTTTAAAACCTTATAAATATTTGGATTTAGTCTGCTAGTAGTAGTGATGATCTTGATGTACATTATCAACCATATAAAAGTTTATAATTTTTATATTTGAAAAAGGGTATTTTTGAAAATGGATAGAAAAGAGAGGTATTTTTGGAAAATGGTACACCAAAAGGGGCATTACTCAAAAATTCTCTTAATCTAAAGCATGTCGATCACGAGCAAATTAAAGCATAATTAAATTAAAAAAATCATGTCGAGTAAACCCATGACTTATCGCTTTTTATATAGATAAATATCAAACTTTAAATTATCTAAACCTTAAATATTATAAACCTTCAGAATTTCATAATAATTATTGAATATAAAACATTTAGAAGTTTGATATCTTTTTGTATATTTATGATATGTATTATCCAACTACCGATATGTATTTAATATTCTTTATTATTAACAAACATGCAAAACTGTTTCCATCTTTTTTATAAGAAAAACGTAGATATAATATTATAATGTTTACTTCTATATATACAAGAATTTGTATGAATTCTCCATAACTTTATATCATCGTCTGTCATATTCACAAATTTATATTTGTATATCAATCATTGTGTTTCATGTTATTCATCATCATCAAATTATTCTTTTCTTTTGCCGTTCATGTAGTGGTTGTTTGGAAAGTCACATATGATAAATTTCCAATCAGATTTTTTTGATATAATAAATAAAAGATTTGTTTGAAGCCAAGTTCCAAAAAAGGAAACAATTTTGAAGATTAGGAATAGTATTATAAAACCTTATCATTTTTGTTTTCTTGAATTTGTTTTGGATGAATATACAATATTTATTGTCTTCTATTAGATATTACCTGTGATTTTAAAAAAAAATTTAGTTAAATGAAAAAGTTTCTTGAGAATTTTTGAGAGATACTCCTTTTGGTGTATCATTTTTCAAAAATACCCATTTTATCTATCCATTGTCAAAAATATCTCTGTTTAAATATGAAAAATTATAAAGCTTTATATGGTTTCTAAGGTACTACTATATAATAACTACTACTGGGAGATTTGATACAAATATTTTATAATGTTTTAAAAGGTTCTAAATCGTTTTTACAAGTTTTATAAGGTTCTTAAAACGTTATTATTTTGGCTATAATATAAATGAAATATATCTACACATGAATAAAAATATTTACTTATAAAACTATCAGTATTCCACTAAAATAAAAGTCTTGATTATTTTCAAATATGTCGAGTAATATGGTCTTGAATTATGAATTTAATATATCCAAAACAGAAAATTTTTGAACAATCAAATTTTCATGATAGTTTTTAATAAAAAATATCTGACTTTTTTTTTTATATTTTGAATCAACTGATTTGTTTTTGATATTTTGTATATATGATAGGTATTCTCGATATGATAGATATTCTCGAAATACCGACATGTGTTTAATAAATCTAACATAGTTTTTTTTTTAAATATCCCAAAATAATTTACATATTTAAAAATTAGAATATGAAGAGATAAATATTATAATGTTGAAATCTAGCTAAAAAGTATTATCAAGATAAAATTATATAATTATTTTAGTAATACAAAGATATTTATTGAAGAAAATATCATCATGATTACATATCATTGATCTAAATAAAATTTATAACTTTATTTATATAAATATTTAAAACTGAAAAAAATAAAGATGGAAATAAGGGTTGTTGTGTTATATATAATATGGTTGGAGATAAGTGTAACAACCCATCCCGGTGGGAATCCCTGCCACATGGCACACCCCGCCACATGGCAGCTACAAGTGCTGCATCGCATCGACCCTAACCTCTCTCCTGTGGGCCCAAACTGCGCAGTCCACTTGCTCGCAGCCTCCTGTCCCACTAGGTAGGTTATTGGTGCGCCTGGCGTTCCTCGAACCCAGGTCCTCACCCTTTAACAACCTTCCCACCGGACAAGTTGTTACCAATTGATCTGCAGGTCAGTTTGGACCCATAGGAGAGAGGTTAGGGTCGATGCGCTGCAGCGTTTGTAGCTGCCATGTGGCGGGGTGTGCCATATGGCAGGGATTCCCACCAGGATAGGTTGTTACAATAAGTATACGTTACATTATAATATCCAAAAATTATATAATTTTTTTTGGTCGTCATGCAAAAATTATATAAATGTTACAATTTTATAAATATAAAGATTGAAATAATAAGATATTTACATGTTTGAAGGAAATTGGATGATGGTAAACCGAAATTATCTAGTGATACTTACCAATTAACATTTTGAATCCCTAAAAAAAACCTGTAAGCTATATATGTTACAATTTTAAAACAACAAAGATGGAAATGACTAATTTTTGTTTTAAAAAGAAAAATAACATAAATTATATGTAAATATATATTACTAATTTATGTACATTATTAGACATATACCATCGTTAGCCAACAGCTCACCATATAATATGGCATTGGCATAAGGCATACGACTAAATTTAAAAACACTAGAGAAAATTAATCATGATGTACGAAAGTAATGTAAATTTGATGATGATTGATTACGAATGAATCAACAATGATAAAGAATGTGATAACATGAGTGAGATTAAAAATGTGATAACATGAGTGAGATTAAAATGGGAACATGATAAAATTTTACCAAAAATATAAATGACTTTCGATGGACCATATACACTCGATATGGAAATAGTGAAAGACAAGAGAAGGAAAAAAAGATGAGAAAAGGAAAAGTTATATAATATAAACATGTGATTGGATGGTCCAGGATTCATTGAATGTTATTTCGTAATAAAAAAAAAATGAACGTTAAAATGTTTCATATATTGTAATGTTGATACGTGACAACGGCTAAAATAGTCTAATATGTGTGAAGATTCTAATTCTTTGATTATAATGGGGAGAATTACTTAGATAGACCACAATTGTATGTTTATTCTTTAAACAGCCAAATTTTTTTTTTATTCCTTAGATGTTTAGTGGGATGGGTGTAATTACAATAAACACCCTTTGTCTGTTTTCACTTAAAATTGCCACATCAGATCCGAAAATGCCACGTCATACCCGAAATTGCCACATCATCATCGACAGTTATTCTTTCATTAATTATCAAAAGAGAAACTGAACAGTTTCTTTCTCGTCACTGTTTACAATTGAAAAAAAAAAAAAAAAAATTTCTCTCTCGCGAAAGAGAACTTCCTCGCCGCCGATGAAGACAATACTCGCCTTTTACACAGTACTCGCCGCCGACGCTCTCTCTGTTTCGCTCTTCAAACTCGCCTTCTGTCGCTGTGAAGAGAAGAAGTCGCCGTGAGTTCGTTGTCGTTTCGTTGCTACATTCGAGACCTTTCGTATTCCGGTAAGTGTCGAACTGTATTTAGAGTTTTTCCGACTATACTCGTGTTTGTTTTTGCTTATTATGGCTGATTATCGCCGTCGTTTGCTCTATTCATTCGACGGCTGAGTTACAGTATTCTTGACGGCTGATTTGTCAGATCTATAGATTCGACGACTGAGTTACATATCATGTTATGGCTGAGTTACTTATCATGTTATGGCTGAGTTGTCTTAGTTTGTTATTGATGCGGCTGAGTTATAATATTTGTTATGGCTCACTTAGTAACTTGTTTTAAGTTGTGGCTGAGTTATAGTTTATGTTGTGGCTGAGTTATAGTTTATGTTGTGGCTGAGTTATAGTTTATGTTGTGGCTGAGTTATAGTTTCTGTTGTGGCTGAGTTATGGTTTATGTTGTGGCTGAGTTATAGTTTATGTTGTGGCAGAGTTATAATTTATGTTGTGGCTGAGTTATAGTTTATGTTGTGGCTGAGTTATAGTTTATGTTGTGGCTGAGTTATAGTTTCTGTTGTGGCTGAGTTATGGTTTATGTTGTGGCTGAGTTATAGTTTATGTTGTGGCTGAGTTATAGTTTATGTTGTGGCTGAGTTATGATGTGTTTATACTTATTTCAGATGGCTGCAGAACAAGCAATGCGTTACCCACCGAGACTTTACGAAGAAGGGATGTCTAGCCTCAAGAATAAAAGCATGTGTACCTATTTTAGGATGGCAGATTTCCCTGGGGTTAGGGAATCAATTGGACAAGACGCGTGGGATGAGATCAAGCAATTACCTCTTGGAATAGTTGCTAAATTAGTTGAAAGCAAATTCGTTTGGTCTGCTAAGACTGTACACTATCTATTGTGTAATCAGTTGAGAATTAAACACAAAGAGCTTTGGTGTTTAGTTGGTGGCCAGCCTATAAGGTTTGGTTTGAATGAATTCGCTCACCTCACGGGGTTAAACATAGATCCAACTCCATCAGAGAAGTTTGAACCTTCAGTTGACTTCAAACAGTTCTTAACAGAAGAATTGAAAGTTCCCGGTGGGGAAGGTCCAACATATGATGAGCTACTTAAAGGATTATTAGTGTGCCGGTCATGGTCTGTTCAGAAGCGCAAGTTGTTGGGGCTATTGATTTTTCTAGCCATTGGACTCTACTGCGTGCATCATAACTCACGGATACCATTTGAAGCTGCAAAAATAGTTTCTGATGATAAAGCCGTGAAGGCTTATCCATGGGGTCTTGTCGCATTTGAGACTATGGTTGATAATGTCAAGTGCTTGAATCCTAGAGGTAGTTCGCACACCCTTGGTGGGCCGGTTTACGTGTTACAAGCTTGGGCATATGACTCTATCAAACGCTTAGGAGAGCGATTCGGGAATTTAGTCGAGAATGAAGAGATCCCATTGTTTCGATGGCCTGGGACCCGTACACGTTCAGCATTAGATGTGGCCATTGCTGAAGATATCAAAAAGTATAGTGAGGTAACTTATATTTTACTGATCTCTGTTTTATGTTATGACTGAGTTACGATTTAGTCATGGCTGAGGTATATATTAGTAATGGCTGAGTTATAGTTTAGTTACGGCTGAGTTATAGATTAGTAATGGCTGAGTTATAGTTTAGTTACGGCTGAGTTATAATTAAGTTATGGCTGAGTTATAGTTTAGTAATGGCTGAGTTATAGTTTAGTAATGGCTGAGTTATGTATTTGTTTTGTCTTTATGAATTATACTTATTGATGTTTGTCTTCTAATGTAGCTGCGTGTGAGTACAATGGTGATGAAGGGTGATGTAAGTGAGCTTTTTCATACGTGGCCAAATCAGACAGAAGAAGACCCAGAACTTGTCAACTTGGTCAATGACATACATGAAGAAAAGCTTGTTAAAAGTTTTTGGGATGTGAAAGTGAATGAGGACAAGAAGAAGAGTGGAAAAGTTAGAGCAGCGGTTGAGTCTGAATCTCCCGCTAAGAAGCAGAAACTTGAAAAGGGTGGTGATTCTGGTGCAGAAGATGCACAGAAGAAGAAGAAGAAGAAGAAGATAAACGAGGAGGTAAAGCCTCATGAACAGAAGAATAAGAAGAAGAAGAGTGAGGAGGTAAAGGTAAGTTATATGTTATATAGTCATATAACTTTGTGTATGTTTTGATTATCAATTTTTGTGTATGTTTTGCAGGCTGATAGTGAAGAGGACGATGCTGGTGGAAAGGCGTCACTTAAATTACTCGTGGGTATGGTTTCAGAAATGAAATCAAGTATTGAGACCATGAAATCAAAGGTTGAGACCTTTGATGATAAGTTCACACGTGTTGATGAAGAATTCGTCAAGATGAAAGGCCTAATTTCCTTCGTTGCCAGAGGTGGAGGCCTAGCTGGTCTCATGAGTGGAGGCAAAAACATTCAGAATGACAACACATTACCACTCAAGAGCATCTCCAATATCAGAATCAGGGATGCTTTTGGGAAAAAAAAAGAACAGACACCTGAAATTCAGAAGAAACCGTCAAGCCAAGACTACTCTGTTACTAGTCCCCTGGTAAGTTGAGTTCTCTTAATTTTACGTAATGGCTGAGTTATTCGATTTTTTCACTTAGTTGTTTATGTTAAGGCTGAGTTATCAAATACATTACGGTTGAGTTGTTTATGTTATGGCTGGGTTATCAGATACATTACGACTGAGTTGTTGTATGTTATGGCTGAGTTATATCTCTGTTTTAGCTGAGTTGTTTTATGTTATGGCTGAGTTGTTTTATGTTATGGCTGAGTTATATCTCTGTTTTGGCTGAGTTGTTTTATGTTATGGCTGAGTTATACCTCTGTTATGGCAGAGTTGTTTTGTGTTATGGCTGAGTTATACCTCTGTTATGGCAGAGTTGTTTTGTGTTATGGCTGAGTTGTTTTATGTTATGGCTGAGTTATTTTGTGTTATGGCTGAGTTGTTTTGTGTTATGAAGTTACAGGTGAAGAAAATTCAGGAAGAAGAAGAAGAAGAAGCAGTTCTGGACAGTGACATTAATCGGTGCATCAAGAATCTAAATAAGGATTTCGATGAGGCGACTAATAAGAAAGATGGTCTTCTTGATTTCATTGAGAAATCTCCCTCTCATGCTAATAAGAAAACGCGGCCTATGACGCGGAATTTAGAAGCACAGCAGAGGAAAGAGGCCGAGGCTCAAAAGAAGAAAGAGGAGGCACTGAAAAAGAAAGAAGATGCACTGAAGAGAAGAGAAGCAGATGCCCAAAAGAAAAAAGAAGTAGAGGAAAAGAAGAGGGCAGAAGCTGAAGCAAGAAGGAAAGGGAATGAGGAAAAAGGCCAGCCAAAGAAGAGAGGTAGAAAGCCTAGAGCTGTTCAGCAGCTGAAACCAAGTGTCCCTTCTGATCTGGTGGAAGAACTTGCTGAAGATGTTGTTAAGATTCCTCTTGTCAAATTCAAACTCTCAAAGGTTGAGGTTGAGGACAACAAAGGGGACAGAAAAGGGGACAACAAGGGGGTTAACAAAGGGGACAACAAAGGGGATAACAAAGCTTCTGACAGTGAAATAGAGGATGTCACTGACAATAATCCTTTCGAGAACTTCAACATATTACCTGAATCTGATGTTGATGAAGAAGAAAAGATTAGGAATGAAAGGATTAAAGGCTTAAGGAGAGCAAATGTGAAGTTTGCTAAAGATGGGAGTGCATTAGAGCCACAGCCAAATCCTCATGTTTTCCCTATTATTGGAGAGAACGGGCTGACATGTATGAGGAAGAACTGTGTACCTTCTATTGCAATATATGATCCTTTCGCCCCTGTTGATCCGGCCAGATTGGAGAGATTATTGGAACACTTAAGTCCACACAAGTAAGTCTGCGTACCTATTGACCTGTTGATTACTGCTTCTTTACCCCCTTTTTATGTATATTAAAGTGTGTTGTTTGTTAGGGCTACCCCATATGGCAAGGCGGTCCCTGAAATTGAATTCTACAAGAGAATCATCACTGAAAGAAAGGATTGGCCAGATTCGGACACTAAGTATGGCTGGCTGTGGGACGATGTAAGTTTTACACTTTTTTGTTGTGACTGAGTTATCATTCAGCTTGACGGCTGAGTTATTAGCTAGTTATGGCTGAGTTATGGTCCTTGTATGGCTGGGTTATGGATTAGTTATGGCTGAGTTATGACTGAGTTATGGCTGAGTTATGGTTGAGTTATATATTAGTTATGGCTGAGTTATGACTGAGTTATGGCTGAGTTATGGTTGAGTTATATATTAGTTATGGCTGAGTTATGACTGAGTTATGGCTGAGTTATGGTTGAATTATATTTGAGTTATATTTAACTTACCTGACGGTGTTTTTACAGCATGTGGCTGCGTTTATAAGACTCCTCAGGAAACGGTTCCTTGAAGACCCCTGCCCATTCCACACCAAACGTATTGCGTTTATAGACCCGTGGTTTACTGCTTTACTCTTACATGAGTATACTACAACATTCAAGGAAAGACCACAAAGGTTTAAATTCGATGGTGGACCCTATGAGCTGGTTATGAACGGGAAAATGCCGCAAGATCAGCCCACTGGTTTGAAGTGGATAGAAGATGTGGACAAACTGTATCTTGTTTTACAATCCGGAGGTGATCACTGGATTACGCTAGAAGCTGACCAGAGAAGGAGCCATATCGATGTATATGACAGTATTGTGGGACAGGTAACACCTGAAAGTGAAGCAAAAATCATGAACTCTGTTAAGCCGTTTGCGCAGATGCTTCCGGCAATGCTCAACGCTTTAGTCCCTGCTGAAATCCGTCCACATAGTTAGGCGATGTTTTCCTTCAGAAGGAAGAGTATATCCAAGGTCCCTCAAAATCGTAATCCCGGGGAATGTGGTGTGTACTCTCTCAAATTTGTGGAATGCTTAGCACTTGGTGTTAGTTTTGATGGCCTCTGTGATGAAAATATCCAAGGTATACGGCTGAAGATGGCAGCAGACATTTTCGATGAGGCAGCGGATTATTACAGTCAGTTTCAGTAATAATTTGTTGTACTAGACTTATTATGATAATATGTAAATTATTGGAATCATGGCTCATTTGTGGTTTTGTACATAAGTCTGTTATGGCTAAGTTATGGTCTCGTTATGGCTAAGTTATGGTTATGTTATGGCTGAGTTTCGAAAGACAAATTAAACTCAACAATAAACAAGCATTTTAATCTCTGCAAAAACATGTCCTGGCATATGAGGAATGTCTTCCATTTTGATGAAAGTTGAAATGAATGAGAAAAAGATTTTTGGTAAAAGAAAACTGATATATAAAGGGAGGATCAGATGAGAGAGATAAAGGAAGAAGACGGAAAGTTGTGTTGATTAATGTGATGGCTGAGTTATCGTACGGGAAACGAAGACGAAAGGTCGCGTTACGACTGAGTTATCTGTAACATAACATGAGTATATTCCGTATGCTGAGTTATGTTACGGCTGAGTTATCATATTAAAGAAGACGAAAGGTCGCGATACGGCTGAGTTATCGTACGGGAGAAAGACGAAAGGTCGCGTTACAGCTGAGTTTAATATATGTTATGGCTGAGTTATCATAATAATCTAGAAATATGGATTACATAAAACAAACATTGTCTACACATAACCAAAAAACGAGAAAATCCATGCCAACAACATACCAACGATACTACTTCCGACAAGTTTTTGCATTATGCCCAACTTCTTTACATCGAGAACATGCGTGTGGTTTCCTCGGGCGTTTATTCTCAAGTGCAATTTCCACAGTTGATTTAATCCTGCTTTTCTTCGGCCTTCCTGGCTGGGTTGCAACGATCGGAGGCACGGACGGTTGGTTAGTTACAATTTCAGGAACCGAGAGTGCAGTATCCGGAGGTGAGATTGAATAAGCGTACGCGTTAACCAAATAATTGCTCTGGTAGTTCGGATCGGCCAGTGAAATACGAGACACGCCCATATGCTCTGCAGCTGCGATTGCATGGACGCATGGTATTTTCTCGTGCTCGAAACGGCGGCATGTACATCTTTTTGCATCCAAATTTACAACATGCAAAGATGTCCCATATTGTACTTGTACACGTAAAGCATCAATCGGTTGTACTTCAAAAAGTCTTGATGCAGTTACACGACCCTATTAGAGGGAAGAACAAAACATAAAAGTTACGGCTGAGTTATAAAATAATGTAAACATGTTATGGCTTAGCTATATAAATAACGACTAAGTTATAATCATGTTATGGCTTAGTTATATAAACAAAGACTGAGTTATAATCATGTTATGGCTTAGTTATATAAATAACTTATGTAACGTGATCAGTTACCTCTAACAGTTTTTCAACACCTCGTGAGAGCGTTGTTAGCTGTGATTTCGCATCCTCTCTCCTTTTAGCAAACCATCTAGTCATCATATTCCGTATGGATTCTAACAGTCGAACTATGGGAAGACTTCTACTATTTGATAGTGCTTTGTTCATAGATTCCGCAATGTTCGAAGTCATTAGGTTGTACCTTTCACCCGGGAAATGAACACGCGCCCACATTTGCACCCCAGCTCTTTCGAGATATCCATGTAGTTCAGGATGAAGCGCTTCAATCTCATTGAATGCTTCTGTAAAATCAGCTATCCGAAAACACCTAGCCGCTTTTTTCACAAGTGGGAAAAAATGTTTCTCTTTGAACTTCACCAATATGTTCTTGTACAAATGATAAGTGCAAATTCCACGAGAAGCCAACGGATACACTTCACCAATTGCTTTCCCTATTGACTTATGTCTGTCCGAGATGATCGCAAGATTCCTCTCGTCTGGAATAGCAACTTTGAGTTGCGTAAAAAACCAACGCCAAGAATCATCATTTTCAGTGTCAACAACTGCGAAAGCTATTGGGAAAATTTGGAAATTTCCATCCTGAGCTAGGGCTGTTAGAAGCGTCCCTTTGTAACTACCGTGGAGAAACGTACCATCCACAACAACAACTTTCCGCATGTAAGCAAACCCAGCAACACTCGCACCAAAAGCAATGAAGACATACTTGAATCTGTCACACTCGTCAATTTGAAGACGCGTTATTGTACCCGGATTTGCCCGTCTTATCGTGTATAGGTAGGAAGGCAATTCTCCAAAACTTCCCTCAGGAGTTCCCATATCGATATGTCTTGCAAACCTTAGCGTCTTGTATGACTTCCAATAATCCATCTGTTGACACCAATATAAAAATAAGTCAGCCGTAACTATATATAAGTCAAATGAAAACTCAGCCGTATCGTAATGATAACTCAGCCGTAAATATATATATAAGTCAGCCGACACATAAATGAAAACTCAGCCGTATCGTAATGATAACTCAGCCGTAAAGGAAAGAAACCTAAATGAAACTCAGCCGTATCGTAATGAGAACTCAGCCGTAAATAAATAAACTCAGCCGTATCGTAACGAAAACTCAGCCGTGACTCAAATATAAATCAGCCGTGACATTGTAATTACCTTTATGCCAAAATGCTTACTGATGATTATTCCAACACTTTTAGGTTTAACTAACGGACCAATGTCACCAAGAAAGTCCCTGTAAAGAGGTCCCAAAACATCAGGTGTAGCTTGTTTGGATCGATTAGATCTCTCCGTCACAGAACATGTGTGTACCGAATCGTATATACGAACAACAAAACCAGGCTGATCTCCTTCTTGAGATGCACAAACTCTCCAAAGACATCCTTCAACCCAGCACTTAATATTCACTATAGTCGTATTTGATTTTGGTACTGAAGAATCAAATCCATCTCTCACTGCAAGAAGTTTCACTCGTTTCTCCAACTCGTCTTTGTTCGCGTATCGTTGTCCTACGACGAAGTTTAGCTTAGCCATCTCCACCGTTAAAGACTCCGAGTTCCCAATCGATCCTACTTTGCCAAAGTAATGACCTCTGTTTTGAGTAGCAGCCGGTAAATCTTCATCTTTCTCCTCACGCTCGCCGTATATAGTAAAGTTATCATCGTCAGATGATGCACCATCGGAGTCGTCGAAAACGTCAAATCGGGTTGAAAACTCGTCATCTTCTTCTTCATCCTCTGATTCGTACTCTGCTTCATCTTCTTTGGCTTCATCGTCTACGTTTTCACTATAATCATAACAGAAACCATCAAATCCTCTTGCGTCTTCATATGTATATTCTACTTCTGAAGCCGAACTGCGTGGCCGTTTCGTCCTTGAATTCGATCCGTCCTTCAACTTCGCGAACTCAACACAAAGTCGTGGCTGATCAATTGTCAACAAGCTTAGATAATTCTGCAATTGTCGATCGTTAGAGACATATACTGGGGGAGTATCATGCGACATATTGATCGGCTCAAATTTGCCCTGAGCTACTCTCTCAATTAAGAGATCACTGTAGTGCTTAGGGATCGAATCCACAGAGACTCAACGATTACACAATAAATATTCGGTATTAAATTAAGCTAAGCAAGCAAGGTTTTGTATTAAAAACAGCAAATTAAAATAAAGATTGAGTTTTAAAACAATATGAGAAAACGCTAGGCTCGGGGATTCTCAGTAATCAATCAAATTAAATAAATTAATAAATTAGGATTCAGATTAAGCGCCGTTCTTGAACTCAAATCACTCATGTAAAATCTACCAGCTTTCGCTGCGATGATTATCTAAGTTTAAAACTAGAACTTCAAATTTCTTTGCTAAATCCTAAAGTTTTAAACCAGCACTAACATCCAAGTTTGATATGCTCACAAATTCCCTAAACCAAATCTCTTTGCGAATAAGTATTTTGCTCACCCTAGGTCCTTTCAAGTAATTAATCACACTCTCATGTAAAATTAATTAACCCTAGATCTAGACTTTAGGTGATCAATCTAAAACTAGCATTAAGAACAACCTATGGTGAAGAACAATTCAGATGGTGAATCCTAATCTAACAAATCTACCTAACAAGTCATGAAAACCCTAATGAGAATCCCCAACCCTAACAAAGAAGACTACTTAGACATCATGTAGGAAACAAACATCATGAACTGAATAATATCAATTAGAAAACTGAATAGAGAAACAAAGGAGTATTGAAATCTTCTCTCTACAGGGAGTTCTGATCTCTCTCTCCAAAAGCTCTCAAGGTTTTTCAATAATCATCCCCCTCTCTTTCTAAAACCTAAAAAGTACTTAAATATGTCCAAAACACGTCAGGGACCAATGTCGCAATTTGGGAAAACTCTGAGCAACTTTTGTAAATCTTCAAAACTTGGAAAAACTCGAAATCTCTCGTCAGGCACATGGTGTCGATCGACACTAGTAGGTGGTGTCGATCGACACTCCTTCACAGAACGTCTCCAAGACAGGTTACTCGGCTCCTTTGCTCCAATAAGCTCCAAATCTCTCCATTTTGATCCAATCATCGTGAAATAACTCCTACACCTGAAAAGACTCCAAAAGACCCTAAAAAGTATAGAAAGATTCGATAAAAAGCACTTATATCACGGTTAAAAGCCGTAAAAACCATGATATATCACATATGTTTCATATGTTTGTACGAGAGCATGTAGCTCATCGTCACCTTGTGGCTGAGTTGATGCAGTCCGTAGTCATCAAGAACCAATTTCACTAGCTTCTCGTGCGTTGTTTCCGCATCTATTTGCACAATTCTACAACCTCTATCGTCAGTGTTAAATACATATTTTTGTTTCTTTGCCCAGTTACCAGACACAACAATCACTGGAACCGGATGATCCATCAACGAAAATGAAGAACAGAAGTGAAAATGCAGAAAAGAAGTGAAGAACAGAAGTGAAAATGAAGAACAGAAGTGAAAATGAAAAACAGAAGTGAAGTGAATCCCAGAAAATGAAGAACAAAGTATAAGAAAAAACACGAGCTAATGCGGGACCTTTCGTATTTCCCTCGTTTATGCTGACGTGGAATTGTGAATTTGAAGTCGTAAGTCAGCCACCAAACAACTTTGTAACTCAGCCAACGATAAATCAGCCATCAACACAAATTAAGTCAGCCACAACATGAAAAATATTTAAGTAATTACTAAAATGTTTTTTAAGATGCCAAATTCAGCCGTAACGTCAATAAGTCAGCTGTAACGTAAAATAAGTCAGCCGTAACTGGAGGCTATATTAGCAATAAATCTTTTGTCTATAAGTCAGCCGTAACATGGTTGAGTTTTCCGTTAAGTCAGCCAATTACGACTGAGTTATGTCTCTGAAACATAAGTCAGCCGTAACGACATTTGATAACTCAGCCGTTGTCGATAACTCAGCCACCCGGAGAAAGTTAAGTCAGCCGTGTCGATAACATAACTCAGCCAAACTTCTGATAACTCAACCATCGGACTATAACTCAGCCGTAACGGCGGCTGAGTTATTAGCCGTTTTCTCATAACTCAACCAGATTTTTATAAGTCAGTCGTAACTGTTGGCTGAGTTATGATCCTAAGTCAACCGTTGACCCGAAACTCAGCCGTTGTCCCAGAACTCAGCCATAACGTGATATAACTCAGCCGTAACGTATGTTATGGCTGAGTTATTGGTGGCACGCGCCTTTTTGTCTGACGTGGCAGTGGCATTTTCCGTAATTAGTTTTTTCCGGTAACGTGTAAAAAGGGCACGCTGGTAATTAAAAAATATTTAAGGATAAAAAAAAGTTTTGGATGGTTTGCGTCAATACACCTAAAATGTAGTCCATCTAAGTAATTCTTTTCATTATAATGTTTCCTTTAGAATTTGTTTTATAAGTTAGGTCGGCTGTAAATGAGACTAAGGTTAAGCGGGAGTTAAACTTTAGTCTTTCTTAATTTTCAATTAAAAGTTGACAAATGTTATATAGTGATAAAAAGCATTGTGTACATCTGGTTACTATGTTTATATTATGAAGTATTTTCTAAAACTATAATGTTCTCGTATCTACATGAGATGTTAATAAAATTATAAGATGTTGATAAGCCATTTAATTTCCGAATTGATAATTAATTAGGTGTAGCATCTCAAAAATTATTGGGTTCACCTTTCTTAGCCATCTCTCTTTATTAGCCAATAAAAATATAACAATATGCCACTAATTAGAGGTGTCAAATGAGCTGGTCGATCATGGTCCTGAATAAATAAAACCCGTGCGAGCATGCCCAACTTGACGCGGGAAAAACTTTATGTCCAAGCATGCTCCATAAGCCCAACACGCTAGCGGGCTAGCAACCGCTTGACACCTTTAATGGTAATAGTATATTTTAAAAGTAAATTAAAATTAAAATCTGAAAAAATAATTAAGGAAATAAAATATGTATATTCATTAATTAAACAAGATAACAGTTTGGGTTTATAAATTAAGCATTTGAGTTTAGCTTTTACAGTTAAACAAGGTTATATCTCGGTTTGAATTTATGATTAAGAAGATTATGATTTCGATTTACAATTAAAAATTATATGCTGGTGTCGGTTTATAAATAATGACTAGGGTTTAGATTTTACAATTAAACAAAATTTAATGTCGCTTTGAGTTTATAAAAGAGTGGTTAGGGTATAGATTTTACAATTAAAAAAAATTATATGTTGGTTTGGGTTTATAAAATAGTGGTTAAGATTTTATATTTTATAATTAAAAGAAATTATATGTCAGTTTGGGTTTATAAAAGAGTGATTAGGGTTTATATTTTATAATCAAACAAATTTATGTGCGGTTTGGGTTTATAAACGAGGACTTAGGTTTAGATTTTATAATTAAACAAAATTATTTGTCAGTTTGGATTTATAAAAGAGTGGTTAAGGTGTAGATTTTACAATTAAATAAAATTATATGTCAATTTGAGTTTTAAAAAGAAGTAGGGGTTTATATTTTGCAAAAAAATTTTAGTATAATATCACAGTGTATGAAAAATAATGCCTGTTAGGATATGCCCAGCTGGAGGTGGGAAATAACGTTGTGTTCAAGCGCGTTTCCTAAGTCCAATGCGCGAGCTAGCTAACGGGCCTATATATATAAATAAAATTAAATATTAGTTTTATTTTACTAAAATAAATTATCAATTTTAAAGTTTAAATTAGTTTTTAAATCATTCTTTTGTAGATATACTAATTTCAATCATTAATTTTCTTTACATTATCACATAGGGAAAATTCCATAAAAATTCTCCATTTAATTTTAATTTGGAAGTTTAATACCCAATGTTATTTGATTGGAAACAAAATGCATGGTTTATTAATTTGTTGTTTATTAATACATCAAGTATATAAAAAATTTCGAATTGAAGAAACTGCTTAACAAACGATAATCGGATTGACGGAATCACTAAACCGGGGTTAATGGAATTACGCTAAACTTAGGGTTTATCGATCCCAATTAGATTTGGGGGTTATATATAATATATTTAATTTTATCAAATTTTTGTAGTCTCTAATATATTAATGGCATAGTCCGAAGAGCTCACGTTCGCTCTAAATTCTGGATTACTTTTTCACCCTTCTAAAATGTAAAGTATGTTGTCGCGATAGTAACTTTTATGTATATATATATGAATGTTTAATTAAGGTGAATATATATATATATGTATATGAATGTTTAATTAAGGTGAATATATATTCTACATAGATATCCATCTAAATATAAAAGAAAATTGTTTTATGTTATATTAACAATGGGAAAAATGTCAAAAAAATCCCCAACTTTCAAATTGTGGACGAAAAAATCATGAACTTTCGGATAAAATGGATAAGTTTCATTGACTTGGCCGTTTTGGGCATGACGTTAAATTTCCATTAACAGAGTTAACTTTCTGTTAGAGTTTCCGTTCAACCAAAACGACGTCGTTTTGTTATTTTTCAAAACTACTTTGTTTCATTAAATAAAATGCTCCTATTAACTTTTACCAATCACAAAAGCATTAAACATAAATTTTATAAAATTTCGACTCTCTGCTTTTTTGTATAGCTGTGATGTACCGCTCTTCTTTACAGCTTCACACTATTTTTTTTTTGTTTTTAAATTACTGCTTTAGCTTACAGCTTTCTTTTTATATTTTTGACTACGTTACCAATCGAACCCAATTATACTAGTGAACAAACCATGCATGCATGCAACACGTGAGTGCTTGCTATATTTTCAACGGTCACTGTAGTTTCCGATTTAGTGTCGTTGTTTCTTAACGCTACCACGACCACCATCTCCTCCAGTTGCACCACCTCGTACTAGAAACACATAGAAGAAGAAGAATTCTTTTAGTTTTTTTAAATGGACTCGCCATTTTCTCAACTAATATTATCCGAAAATTGCCTTTATTTTGCGTGAACAAATATGTAACAAATATTACTAATCGATAATTAACATTTATATCCAATACAATACATGTATTTTTAAGAATTTTTCCTTTTATTTTCAAATCTGATTAACCGTAATTGATTAATTTAGATGAGGGTGTTAAAAATTGAATATATACATTTTATCATAGTTTATATATTTTATAACTTTAAAAAGTGTAAATCAATTAAATGGCTAACCGTGATTGGTCGTTAAAATCTCATGTGGACAGCTTTAGAACCTTATAGCTTCAATTTTTAAATAGTACTAGGCTATAAACCCGCGCTACGCGCCGGTATGTGTGAGACCCCAGTTTGCGGAGAGATTTAAATGATTTGATTTTCCCTTCTATGTCAGTAAAGTGCACTTATCTTTTCGGTCAGGGGTCCTGAGAGAACTCCACAGTTAAGCGTGCTTATGCTGGAGTAGTCAAAGGATGGATGACCTTCTGGAAGTGGTTGTTTGAAATGTGTGAGTGAGGCCAAAACACAAGAAAAGATTATGTGGTGATTTATAGGGTCGGTAAACAAGACTTTAAGCCTCCCGGACGTAGCAAACCGACCGTCAGATATGGATGGGCTCATGGGCCTAGTGAGAGGACATGAGGCCCATTAAGAGAGGTGGACCCATGAGTTGGTGGTGAACATGGGGTTCACTGGAGAGGTTACGGTCGGGGCGCTACAAGCGGTATCAGAGCCGAACCCAAAAAAGTGTGGAGTGGTGGGCTCACACTGTTAGGGGGTGACGATCGTTGTGCGTAACGAGGACGTTGCGGTCTGTTAAGTGAGAGAAAATTGTGTGATCCCAATTTTCGAAAAGGTTTAAATGAATTGATTTGGCCACCTATGTCACAAAAGTGCACTTATCTTTTCAGTCAAGGGTCCTCAGATAACTCCACAATTAAGCGTGCTTATGCTGGAAAAGTCAAAGGATGGGTGACCTTCCGGAAAGTGGTTGTCGAAACTGTGTGAGTGAGGCCAAAACACAGGGAAGGCTCATGTGGTGATTTGTAGGATCGGTAATTAAGACTTTAAACTTCCCGGACGTGCAAACTGACCGTCAGATAGTGATGGGCTCATGGGCCTAGTGAGAGGGCGTGAGGCCCATTAAGAGATGTGGACCCTGGAGATGGTGGTGAACGTGGGGTTCACTGGAGAGGTGCCGGTTGGGGCCTTACAATATGTTAGTATTAATTTTTTTAAAAGTTGTTTTAGACTTGGTAATCATTTAAGTTGACTATATCTCGATATATTTCATTTTTCATTGTAATCCTATCCTCTGACACGAATTACTAGTGTCGATCGACACTCACCACTGATGTCGATTGACACCGGAACCCTAATATCGCTCTAGTCACCTCTCCTCGACGGATCTCCTTCTCCTTGAACTCCATGGGCGATAAGGACTCTCCACAGGGACATACAGAGGTACCAAGACACCGGAAACAAGCACACAAGCAAGAAAATTTATCAATCATCATAGAATCACCCAAAGCATGATTCAAATTTGCTTAGATAAGCTTTGGTCATGCACTCACCTTTTGAAATGGATAAGCAGTGATGAAAACACATAGTCAAAGGCAGCACATAACACTCCTAACACCACAACCACTGTAACGCCCCGACCGCCATCTCTCAAGTGGGCCCCATGTTCACCACCAGTCCATGGGCCCACCTCTCTTAATGGGTATCACGTCCCCTCACTTGGCCCGTGAGGCCCTTAATATCCGACGGCCGGTTTGCTACGTCCGGGAGGCTTAAATACTTGTTTACCGACCCTAGAAATCACCACATGATCTTTCCCCCTGTTTTGGACTCACTCACACAATTCCGATAACCACTTCCTGGAAGGTCACCCATCCTTTGACTACGCCAGCATAAGCACGCTTAACTGTGGAGTTCTCTCAGGAACCTTGACCGAAAAGATAAGTACACTTTGGTGACATAGGTGGTGAAATCAATTCATTTATAACTCTCCACAAACTGGGGTCTCACAATTCTCCCCCAATAACAGACGTAGGAACATATATTTTGTATATCCATTTCAACATATAAGATCTTTAAAACCCTTGTAAACACCTTTTTAAAAATCATTATAAACTTTTACAACCCTTTAAAACCCTTGTAAATTCTTGTAAACAATTCAAAAACATTTGTAAACTTCTAAAACCCTTCAGAAACCAATATGAATCTTTTAAAAACCCTTGTAAATCCCTTTCAAAACCCCTTTAAATCCTTTAAAAATCCTTGTAAATTGTTTAATTTCGATATTACTGCTCCTGAAATAAAAAATTGCGGGATAAGTTTGGATAACTTTTTTGGTGGAAAATATTTTGGCGGGAAAAGTTCTATTTTTTCTTGATTTAAATAATTCTAGGGTAAAATGGTCACTAAAAATTAAGAGATGACAAAAATGAAAATGGCAAAAACAAGGGTATTTTTGCAAAAAAAATATCATAAAGAGGGAATTAGTAAGAATTTCTCATTAGTTTTGAACAAACCATAAGTAATGATTTAAAATATTGAATTTTGGTATTAACCCACCAATTATCACTTTTAGTTTCGTAAATAAATGTAAATTAGTTCTCCTAGTGTCCTATTCCTAGATCTAATGTCTCTCTATTATGTTTAGGGTTGCGAGCGAGAGTGCGAGCGAGAGCGAGGGCGAGGGCGAGAGCAAGGGCGAGAGCAAGGGCGAGAGCAAGGGCGAGACCGAGGGGGGGGGGGAAAGGGTAAATTTCAACCCGTACTATTTCAAAAGGTTAAAATCCTACCCAGACAATCGAATCGTGTGTTTTTCAACCTGAACCCTCAAATAATTCAAATTAACTACCTAAACTTTGAATCGTTAGTATATTCCTACATTGACTCAAACAGTGTTAGTCAACCGTTAAATATAGGTTAATTATCCGCCTAATCACTAGCCACATAAGATCCGATGTGGTCATTCCTTCGGTTTTGAAGGCTCAAAACGCCGTCGTTTGTTTATTTTATCAAAACGACATCGTTTCAATTTGGGGAAAAATTACAATTTAGGTTTTTGATTTCATCTTCTTCAACTTCATCTTGTACGTCAATTACAGAGCTCGAGGAAAGGGAATGGAAAATCAAAGAAGAGGCTTTCCTACGAGATGCCGATGTGGAGAATCTATTGTATTGAAGACGTCGGGTACTTCTAAAAATCCGGGAATATTGTTTAATGTATGTCCATTTCGAAAAGAAGGGGTAAGTGTGAATCTCAATTGTCTGGTATAATTTGGTTGTGTCCACAAATAAAGGTCTGAAAATGTCACAGGATTGGACTTATGCATTTAAATGGACTGATATGTCTATGGTGGAAGAGATAGAAGACTTGACTGACAAAGTGGACATAATTGATGGAGCTTCAATGACATTGCAGAAAGGGCTGAATGCTTGTGAATCTGAGATTGATGTTCTTACCATGGAGCTGCGTGTTTGTGAGGCTAAGATTGAGAACGAGATTCAAGAGATGAAACTACAACTAAGAAGCTTGAAGAACTTCTTCTGCTCTTCCTCTATCATTTTTTTTTATTCTAGGAGGTATTCTACCCTGATGGTTGTCAGCTTTTGTCTTCCTCATGTCAATACGCACCATAGTTGTTCTCCTTATCGTCTCTAACATTTCTACCATTGGCATATACCTTGCAAGATCTATGGCATTGTTGAACGATTCTGAGATGTTATTATGAACATCTACACATGAGAATGTAGGCTCGCAAAAGGCAAGACTGCAATTCCTTGGATTCTTCTCCATAATCGCTTCATATAGACGCATATCATAGCTCTTTACCAATTCCAAATTTGCTTCATACTGTTGTGTAGTATAACTTTCAGCTACCTGCCAAAAGAGCTTCTTCATGTCACCTTGATGGGGAAACATCTTCTTCAGGTTCCCATAGATGTGTCTAGCACACATTCTATGTTCAACATAAGGTAACTCTCTTTCCGCTGCATTCAATAAGCCTTGTAAAAGCAAAACAAGAAACTTATATACCTGTTTGCAAAAAAAATAAACCAAAGGCTGGTTCCAGTTATATAGATATACCTTAAACCCAAAGTTTGGGTAGTTAATTTGAACTATTTGAGGGTTCAGGTTGAAAAACACACGATTCATTTGTCTGGGTAGGATTTTAAACTTTTGAAATAGTACGGCTTGAAATTTACCCTTAGAGCGAGAGAAAGCGCAAGCTGGGAATAATGATTGAAACACCATCGTCTACCATCTCGAATAATCAAACCAAGGTTCCCTCGCAATATATAGGATTTAAAGGATTAGATTTCCTAGTTATAATCAATTTGGGTCTAAAGATTATATCATCGGTTGCAAACCTGCTCTCTTCCATTAGCAGGCCTTACTTTGCACTACTCTCCTTAATCATATCAGTTGTCGCTGTCGGTTTCTCCATCGTTAACCTATTTTAATTAAACTAGTTAGTACTTATATATTTGATTAGGGTGTTATTTCAAATACTTTTTCTCTAATATGATTTTGACATTTGATACTTATTAAATATATATATATATATATATATATATATATGTTTCCAAAACGTTTCCATATATTAATTTCATAAAACCTCGTTTCTTGTTTTGCAAAGATCTTTCTCATTGATCTATGTCTTCATCATCATCGGTCTTACCTTAATGGTCTCTATCGTCTTCGGCCAGTTCGAACGGCTCTTTGAGGACTTAGATTCTCTACTACGTCGTTCGTCTCTGTCTTCCTCTCAGTAGTCATTTGATTCTACTTAATCTATTTTGTTGTAATAAGTGTTCACAGTAGTGATCGATTAGCCAAATATTTGTTGTCAATTCAATGCACTTAAACAAATCAAAGGAAACGATGAATGGTATGATTACTATATCTTCTTTGACTTGTGGTCAAAACAGAAGATCATTAATATTGGACTCCAACATTAATACACTAATTTAACAACCATGAAAAAGATAGTGACGTAGAACAAGGAATGAACTAAGAGAGTTTGTTCATAGCAAAGGCGATATACCTGTCTCGAATCTGGATTCCCAACATTTTGGTGCACACCATGATGCTGCCTTCAATGCAATCATTGTGGTGCACACCATGATGTTGTTAAGCCATTGCTATGTTAGTAAAAGAATAGCGTCACGGCGTGAAGCTTCCAACACCAAGAGAATAGCTAAGCTCACCATTAATCCTTGATAAACAAATAGGTCCCTAAGAAAACTAACAAGCTACTGAATTATCTTAGAAACACTATTGGTAATACAAAGATGATATCATCGATATACACTACGTCTACTATATAAAGCCACACACAACCAGCATTAGGTGTAAAGAGCAACTCAAGGAATAAAGCTAGTTGAGCTCCAAATACCACGCACAATGTATATATTGTAGTTTATATTAAAATAACAAGTACGGTATAGAGATTTTATATTGCAAGGTTGCAGCCAATTCGCACAAATATTGAATAACAATTGTATTTTAAAAAAATAACCAAATTAGATTTATTAGTTACATAAAATCTTCAACATATAGTGTAACAAGAAACAAGATCAGAAGAATCAAATACGAATAAAAGAAAAAGGGTGTAACAAGGGACAAAAGCCATAAAAAAAAAATCGTGGGGAGCTGTAGACGTATGGTGGAGGTGGAGACTTGTAATCAACCTTTGGAGAAGGAGAGTAATAAGGTGGTCGTGGGGAGCTGTAGACGTATGGTGGAGGTGGAGACTTGTAGTCCACCTTTGGGGAAGGAGAGTAATAAGGTGGTGGTGGGGAGCTGTAGACGTATGGTGGAGGTGGAGACTTGTAATCAACCTTTGGAGAAGGAGAGTAATAAGGTGGTGGTGGGGAGCTGTAGACGTATGGTGGAGGTGGAGACTTGCATTCCACCTTTGGGGAAGGAGAGTAATAAGGTGGTGGTGGGGAGCTGTAGACGTATGGTGGAGGTGGAGAATTGTAATCAACTTTGGAGAAGGAGAATAATAAGGTGGTGGTGGGGAGCTGTAGACGTATGGTGGAGGTGGAGACTTGTAATCAACCTTTGGAGAAGGAGAGTAATAAGGTGGTGGTGGGGAGCTGTAGACGTATGGTGGAGGTGGAGACTTGTAGTCCACCTTTGGGGAAGGAGAGTAATAAGGTGGTGGTGGGGAGCTGTAGATGTATGGTGGAGGTGGAGACTTGTAATCAACCTTTGGAGAAGGAGAGTAATTAGGTGGTGGTGGGGAGCTGTAGACGTATGGTAGAGGTGGAGACTTGTAGTCCACCTTTGGGGAAGGAGAGTAATAAGGTGTTGGTGGGGAGCTGTAGACGTATGGTGGAGGTGGAAACTTGTAATCGACCTTTGGGGAAGGAGAATAATAAGGTGGTGGTGGGGAGCTGTAGATGTATGCTGGAGGTGGAGACTTGTAGTCAACCTTTGGAGAACGAGAGTACTAAGGTAGTGGTGGGGAGCTGTAGACGTATGGTGGTGGTGGAGACTTGTAGTCGACCTTTGGAGAAGGAGAGTAATAAAGTGTTGGTGAGGAGCTGTAGACGTATGGTGGAGGTGGAGACTTGTAGTCCACCTTTGGGGAATGAGAGTAATAAGGTGGTGGTGGGGAGCTGTAGACGTATGGTGGAGGTGGAGACTTGTAATCAACCTTTGGAGAAGGAGAGTAATAAGGTGGTGGTGGGGAGTTGTAGACGTATGGTGGAGGTGGAGACTTGTAGTCCACCTTTGGGGAAGAAGAGTAATAAGGTTGTGGTGGGGAGCTGTAGACGTATGGTGGAGGAGGAGACTTGTAGTCCACCTTTAGGGAAGGAGAGTAATAAGGTGGTGGTGGGGAGCTGTAGACGTATGGTGGAGGTGGAGACTTGTAATCAACCTTTGGGGAAGGAGAGTAATAAGGTGTTGGTGGGGAGCTGTAGACGTATGGTGGAGGTGGAGACTTGTAATCGACCTTTGGGGAAGGAGAATAATAAGGTGGTGGTGGGGAGCTGTAGATGTATGCTGGAGGTGGAGACTTGTAGTCAACCTTTGGAGAACGAGAGTACTAAGGTAGTGGTGGGGAGCTGTAGACGTATGGTGGTGGTGGAGACTTGTAGTCGACCTTTGGAGAAGGAGAGTAATAAAGTGTTGGTGAGGAGCTGTAGACGTATGGTGGAGGTGGAGACTTGTAGTCCACCTTTGGGGAATGAGAGTAATAAGGTGGTGGTGGGGAGCTGTAGACGTATGGTGGAGGTGGAGACTTGTAATCAACCTTTGGAGAAGGAGAGTAATAAGGTGGTGGTGGGGAGTTGTAGACGTATGGTGGAGGTGGAGATTTGTAGTCGACCTTTGGGGAAGGAGAGTAATAAGGTGGTGGTGGGGAGTTGTAGACGTATGGTGGAGGTGGAGACTTGTAGTTGACCTTTGGAGATGGAGAGTAATATGGTGGTGGTGGGGAACTGTAGACATATGGTGGAGGTGGAGACTTGTAATCAACCTTTGGGGAAGGAGAGTAATAAGGTGGTGGTGGGGAGCTGTAGACGTATGGTGGTGGTGGAGACTTGTAATCAACCTTTGGGGAAGGAGAGTAATAAGGTGGTGGTGGGGAGCTGTAGACGTATGGTGGAGGTGGAGACTTGTAGTCCACCTTTGGGGAAGGAGAGTAATAAGGTGGTGGTGGGGAGCTGTAGACGTATGGTGGAGGTGGAGACTTGTAATCAACCTTTGGGGAAGGAGAGTAATAAGGTGGTGGTGGGGAGCTGTAGACGTATGGTGGAGGTGGAGACTTGTATTCCACCTTTGGGGAAGGAGAGTAATAAGGTGGTGGTGGGGAGCTGTAGACGTATGGTGGAGGTGGAGACTTGTAACCAACCTTTGGAGAAGGAGAATAATAAGGTGGTGGTGGGGAGCTGTAGACGTATGGTGGAGGTGGAGACTTGTAATCAACCTTTGGAAAAGGAGAGTAATAAGGTGGTGGTGGGGAGCTGTAGACGTATGGTGGAGGTGGAGACTTGTAGTCCACCTTTGGGGAAGGAGAGTAATAAGGTGGTGGTGGGGAGCTGTAGATGTATGGTGGAGGTGGAGACTTGTAATCAACCTTTGGAGAAGGAGAGTAATAAGGTGGTGGTGGGGAGCTGTAGACGTATGGTAGAGGTGGAGACTTGTAGTCCACCTTTGGGGAAGGAGAGTAATAAGGTGTTGGTGGGGAGCTGTAGACGTATGGTGGAGGTGGAGACTTGTAATCGACCTTTGGGGAAGGAGAATAATAAGGTGGTGGTGGGGAGCTGTAGATGTATGCTGGAGGTGGAGACTTGTAGTCAACCTTTGGAGAAGGAGAGTAATAAGGTAGTGGTGGGGAGCTGTAGACGTATGGTGGTGGTGGAGACTTGTAGTCGACCTTTGGAGAAGGAGAGTAATAAAGTGGTGGTGGGGAGCTGTAGACGTATGGTGGAGGTGGAGACTTGTAGTCCACCTTTGGGGAATGAGAGTAATAAGGTGGTGGTGGGGAGCTGTAGACGTATGGTGGAGGTGGAGACTTGTAATCAACCTTTGGAGAAGGAGAGTAATAAGGTGGTGGTGGGGAGGTGTAGACGTATGGTGGAGGTGGAGACTTGTAGTCCACCTTTGGGGAAGAAGAGTAATAAGGTGGTGGTGGGGAGCTGTAGACGTATGGTGGAGGAGGAGACTTGTAGTCCACCTTTGGGGAAGGAGAGTAATAAGGTGGTGGTGGGGAGCTGTAGACGTATGGTGGAGGTGGAGACTTGTAATCAACCTTTGGGGAAGGAGAGTAATAAGGTGGTGGTGGGGAGCTGTAGACGTATGGTGGAGGTGGAGACTTGTAATCAACCTTTGGAGAAGGAGAGTAATAAGGTGGTGGTGGGGAGCTGTAGACGTATGGTGGAGGTGGAGACTTGTAGTCGACTTTTGGGGATGAAGAGTAATAAGGTGGTGGTGGGGAGCTGTAAACATATGGGGGAGGTGGAGATTTGTAGTCGACCTTTGGGGAAGGAGAGTAATAAGGTGATTCGTGTTTGTGAACCGGAGAACTGTATTGGGGTGTTTGAGGTAAGGAGTAAGGATATGCTGTCACTGTAGCCGCGATGGCACTCAAGACCACAACATAAACCATGCAATGCACTCGTCCCATCATTCTTGAGGAGATCATAATACTCGTTTCTGCTCTTTTTGTTTCTTTGTTTTGGTTATGATTTACATGGAAATGAATGTCCTTTATATAGTATTTTTCTTCTGTGTGGGTAAATATTATAGTATCTTCCCAAATTGGGTTCGTGTTTGGCAGTTTCAAATACATGTAGAGGACGTGCTAAGTTGTTTGTTTGGAAAATAGTGATGTGTGGGATGTATGATAAATTATTAGATTCTCTAGCAACGTTTCATATTATTCTGTTTCATGTATATTGACTTAACTTGTTTTCAGACCATGAGGAAACTGGTTTGCTGAAAGATTGTTTAGCCATTACGAATATATTAATTTATGTATCACATTCACATGCTATTTAATTGATATCATATACAATTTTGGGTGATGTTTCTTATTGCCGAAGGATGATTATGCAAGAATATGTTACACACGATAATTATTATTTTATCAAATAACTTGTAAGCGTATCATCTATATCATTAAAGGAGTAGTAAAAAGAGCTCACGTTCGTTCCGAGAAACGGATTACCGTTTTGCTTTTAATGAAAATACTGCTGGCTTATATTTTTTTTGTTTAGTCTTTAATTAGTTAAAATAAAACCCAAAAAAACAAAAATATATAAACCAAAACCAAAAAATTTCCCGCCAAAAATTTCATTCAAAATTTTTCCGCAATTCCTTAAAAAACCTTTTAAGAAACTTTGTAAATATTTTTAAATCCCTTAAAAAATGCTTTAAAAACCCTTGTAAATCTTTTAAAAGTCATCAAAAACCTTTCAAAACTTGAGTAAACTTTGTAAAACCATTGTAAATCATTTTATAACATTTACAAACACTTGGAAATCTCTTTAAACCCCTTATAACTGTGATAAATCATTTAAAAACCATTTTAAAGAACTTGTAATACCTTTAAAAACTTTTGTAAACCCTTAAAAATCCTTTTTATACTTCTAAAACCCTTTAAAATATCTTGTAAATCCTTAAAACTATTTTTAAACCTTTGTAAATATCTTTCAAAATCCTTGTAAATCCTTTTAAAATCATCTTTAAATCCTTTTATGCCTTTAAAAACACTTGTAAATCCTTTTAACAAACCTTTAAAAATCCTTGTAAATTTTTAAAATCTTTTAAAAATCCTTTAAAAACTGTTATAAACTTATAAAAACTTTTAAAAACCATTGTAAATCATTTAAAAACCATTCAAAAACCTTTGTAAGCTTCTAAACCTTTTTAAAAAACATTACAAATCTTTTTAAAACCATTAAAAAACTCTTGTAAATCCCTTTAAAAACCTTTGTAAACTCTTTAAAAAACTCTTGTAAACCCTTTAAAAAATCTTGTAAAAACTTTAAAAAAATTTGGCGTGAAGATTTTGTAAATTTGTTTTTTTGCGGGAAAATTTTTGCGGAAATTTTTTTGGCAGGAAATTTTTTCTCGGAATTTTTTTTGACGGGAAAATTTTGGCGAGAAAGTTTTTGGCGGGAAATTTTTTGGGGGAAATTTTTGGAAAGAATATTCTTTCAACTAGTGGTAAAATGGCCGTTAAAATTTAAGAGATGACAAAAATGAAAATGGCAAAAAAGAGGGTATTTTTAAAAGAGGATCATAAGAAGGGTATTGGTAGCAATTTCTCTTGAATCTAGGGAGAATTTGAAAAATACCAATTTTCCAATACCACTTTTTAAAAATACCCCTCTTTCTAATTTTTTCAAAAAGTCACTAGAAATTTTGAAATTTATCAACAAAATATGTGTAAGCTTATATTTCTAGACACAAATTATCTTTATAAGTGTGTAAATTTACATATATATTTCATAAATATCATATAAATACCTATTAAAAACCTTTAAAAACCATTTAAAAACCTTATGAAAACTTTATAAACCTTTTAAAAACCTTATATAAACATTATAAATACCGTTTAGAACCTTTTAAAACCTTATAAATATTTGGATTTAGTCTGCTATTAGTAATGATGATCTTGATGTACATTACCAGCCATATAAAAGTTTATAATTTTTATACTTGAAAACGGGTATTTTTGAAAATGGATAGAAAAGAGAGGTATTTTTGGAAAAGGGTACACCAAAAGGGGCATTTCTCAAAAATTCTCTTAATCTAAAGCATGTCGATCACGAGCAAATTAAAGCATAATTAAATTAAAAAATCATGTCGAGTAAACCCATGACTTATCGCTTTTTATATAGATAAATATCAAACTTTAAATTATCTAAACCTTAAATATTATAAACCTTCAGAATTTCATAATAATTATTGAATATAAAACATTTAGAAGTTTGATATCTTTTTGTATGTTTATGATATGTATTATCGAACTACCGATATGTATTTAATATTCTTTATTATTAAGAAAAAATGCAAAACTGTTTCAATCTTTTTTATAAGAAAAACGGAGATATAATATTATAATGTTTACTTCTATAAATACAAGAATTTGTATGAATTCTCCATAACTTTATATCATCTTCTGTCATATTCACAAATTTATATTTGTATATCAATCATTGTGTTTCATGTTATTCATCATCATCAAATTATTCTTTTCTTTTGCCGTTTATGTAGTGGTTGTTTGGAAAGTCACATATGATAAATTTCCAATCAGATTTGTTTGATATAATAAATAAAAGATTTGTGTGAAGCCAAGTTCCAAAAAAGGAAACAATTTTGAAGATTAGGAATAGTATTATAAAACCTTATCATTGTTGTTTTCTTGAAATTGTTTTGGATGAATATACAATATTTATTGTCTTCTATCAGATATTAAATGTGATTAAAAAAAAATTTTAGTTAAATGAAAAAGTTTCTTGAGAATTTTTGAGAGATACCCCTTTTGGTGTATCCTTTTTCAAAAATACCCATTTTATATATCCATTGTCAAAAATATCTCTGTTTAAATATGAAAAGTTATAAAGCTTTATATGGTTTATAAGGTACTTCTATATAATAACTACTACTGGGAGATTTAATACAAATATTTTATAATGTTTTAAAAGGTTCTAAATCGTTTTTACAAGTTTTATAAGGTTCTTAAAACTTTATTATTTTGGCTATAATACAAATGAAATATATCTACACTTGAATAAAAATATTTACTTATAAAACTATCAGTATTCCACTAAAATAAAAGTCTTGATTATTTTCAAATATGTCGAGTAATATGGTCTTGAATTATGAATTTAATATATCCAAAACAGAAATTTTTTTGAACAATCAAATTTTCATGATAGTTTTTAATAAAAAATCATCTGATTTTATTTTTATATTTTGAATCATCTGATTTGTTTTTGATATTTTGTATATATGATAGGTATTCTCGATATGATAGATATTCTCGAAATACGGACATGTGTTTAATAAATCTAACATAGTTTTTTTTAAATATCCCAAAATAATTTACATATTTAAAAATTAGAATATGAAGAGATAAATATTATAATGTTGAAATCTAGCTAAAAAAATATTATCAAGATAAAATTATATAATTATTTTAGTAATACAAAGATATTTATTGAAGAAAATATCATCATGATTACATATCATTGATCTAAATAAAATTTATAACTTTATTTATATAAATATTTAAAATTGAAAAAAATTAAGATGGAAATAAGGGTTGTTGTGTTATATATAATATGGTTGGAGATAAGTATACGTTACATTATAATATCCAAGAATTATATAATTTTTTTTGGTCGTCATGCAAAAATTATATAAATGTTACAATTTTATAAATATAAAGATTGAAATAATAAGATATTTACATGTTTGAAGAAAATTGGATGATGGTAAACCGAAATTATCTGTGACACTTACCAATTAACATTTTGAATCCCTAAAAAAAACCTGTAAGCTATATAAATTTTAAAACAGTCAAGATGGAAATGACTAATTTTTGTTTTAAAAAGAAAAATAACATAAATTATATGTAAATATATATTACTAATTTATGTACATTATTAGACATATACCATCGTTAGCCAACAGCTCACCATAGAATATGGCATTGGCATAAGGCATACGACTAAATTTAAAAACACTAGAGAAAATTAATCATGATGTACGAAAGTAATGTAAATTTGATGATGACTGATTACGAATGAGTCAACAATGATTATGAACGTGATAACATGAATGAGATTAAAAATGTGATAACATGAGTGAGATTAAAATGGGAACATGATAAAATTTTACCAAAAATATAAATGACTTTCGATGGACCATATACACTAGATATGGAAATAGTGAAAGACAAGAGAAGGAAAAAAGATGAGAAAAGGAAAAGTTATATAATATAAACATGTAGTCGGATGGTCCAGGATTCATTGAATGTTATTTCGTAATAAAAAAATAAACGTTAAAATGTTTCATATATTGTAATGTTGATACGTGACAACGGCTAAAATAATCTAATATGTGTGAAGATTCTAATTCTTTGATTATAATGTTTCCTTTAGAATTTGTTTTATAAGTTAGGTCGGCTGTAAATGAGACTAAGGTTAAGAGGGAGTTAAACTTTAGTCTTTCTTAATTGTCAATTAAAAGTTGACAAATGTTATATAGTGATAAAAAGCATTGTGTACATCTGGTTACTATGTTTATATTATGAAGTATTTTAGAAAATTATAATGTTCTCGTATCTACATGAGATGTTAATAAAATTATAAGATGTTGATAAGCCATTTAATTTCCGAATTGATAATTAATTAGGTGTAGCATCTCAAAAATTATTGGGTTCACCTTTCTTAGCCATCTCTCTTTATTAGCCAATAAAAATATAAAAGTATGCCACTAATTAGAGGTGTCAAATGAGCTGGTCGATCATGGTCCTGAGTAAATAAAACCCGTGCGAGCCTGCCCAACTTGACGCGGGAAAAACTTTATGTCCAAGCATGCTCCATAAGCCCAACGGGCTAGCGGGCTAGCAACCGCTTGACACCTTTAATGGTAATAGTATATTTTAAAAGTAAATTAAAATTAAAATCTGAAAAAAAATTAAGGAAATAAAATATGTATATTCATTAATTAAACAAGATAACAGTTTGGGTTTATAAATTAAGCATTTGAGTTTAGCTTTTACAGTTAAACAAGGTTATATCTCGGTTTGAATTTATGATTAAGAAGATTATGATTTCGATTTACAATTAAAAATTATATGCCAGTGTCGGTTTATAAATAATGACTAGGGTTTAGATTTTACAATTAAACAAAATTTAATGTCGCTTTGAGTTTATAAAAGAGTGGTTAGGGTATAGATTTTACAACTAAAAAAAATTATATGTTGGTTTGGGTTTATAAAATAGTGGTTAGATTTTATATTTTATAATTAAAAGAAATTATATGTCAGTTTGGGTTTATAAAAGAGTGATTAGGGTTTATATTTTATAATCAAACAAATTTATGTGCGGTTTGGGTTTATAAACGAGGACTTAGGTTTAGATTTTATAATTAAACAAAATTATTTGTCAGTCTAGATTTATAAAAGAGTGGTTAAGGTGTAGATTTTACAATTAAATAAAATTATATGTCAATTTGAGTTTTAAAAAGTAGTAGGGGTTTATATTTTGCAAAACAATTTTAGTATAATATCACAGTGTATGAAAAATAATGCCCGTTAGGATTTGCCCAGCTGGAGGTGGGTAATAACGTTGTGTTCAAGCGCGTTTTCTAAGTCCAATGCGCGAGCTAGCTAACGAGCCTATATATATAAATAAAATTAAATATTAGTTTTATTTTACTAAAATAAATTATCAATTTTAAAGTTTAAAGTAGTTTTTAAATCACTCTTTTGTAGATATACTAATTTCAATCATTAATTTTCTTTACATTATCACATAGGGAAAATTCCCTAAAAATTCTCCATTTAATTTTAATTTGGAAGTTTAATACCCAATGTTATTTGATTGGAAACAAAATGCATGGTTTATTAATTTGTTGTTTATTAATACATCAAGTATATAAAAAAATTCGAATTGAAGAAACCGCTTAACAAACGATAATCGGATTGACGGAATCACTAAACCGGGGTTAATGGAATTACGCTAAACTTAGGGTTTATCGATCCCAATTCGATTTGGGGGTTATATATAATGTATTTAATTTTATCAAATTTTTGTAGTCTCTAATATATTAATGGCATAGTCCGAAGAGCTCACGTTCGCTCTAAATTCTGGATTACTTTTTCACCCTTCTAAAATGTAAAGTATGTTGTCGCGATAGTAACTTTTATGTATATATATGTATATGAATGTTTAATTAAGGTGAATATATATTCTACATAGATATCCATCTAAATATAAAAGAAAATTTTTTTATGTTATATTAACAATGGGAAAAATGTCAAAAAAATCCCCAACTTTCAAATTGTGGACGAAAAAATCATGAACTTTCGGATAAAATGGATAAGTTTCATTGACTTGGCCATTTTGGGCATGACGTTAAATTTCCGTTAACAGAGTTAACTTTCTGTTAGAGTTTCCGTTCAACCAAAACGACGTCGTTTTGTTATTTTTCAAAACTACTTTGTTTCATTAAATAAAATGCTCCTATTAACTTTGACCAATCACAAAAGCATTAAACATAAATTTTATAAAATTTTGACTCTCTGCTTTTTTGTATAGCTGTGATGTACCGCTCTTCTTTACAGCTTCACACTATTTTATTAAAAATTTACCGGTTTAGCTTACAACTTTCTTTTTATAGGTTTGACTATATTACCAATCGAACCCATTTATACTAGTGAACAAACCATGCATGCAGGCAACATGTGAGTGCTTGCAATATTTTCAACGGTCACTGTAGTTTCCGATTTAGTGTCGTCGGTTCCTAACGCTACCACGACCACCATCTCCTCCACTTGCACCAACTCGTACTAGAAACACATAGAAGAAGAAGATTGATATTAGTTTTTTAAAATCGACTCGCCATTTTCACAACTAATATCCAAAAATTGACTTTATTTTGCGTGAACAAATATGTAACATATATTACTTATCGATAATTAAAATTTATATCCAATACAATACACCAAAGAAAAAAAATCTTATTTTTAAGAATTTTTCCTTTTATTTTAAAATCTGATTAACCGTAATTGATTAAATTAGATGAGGGTGTTAAAAATTGAATATAAATATATTATCTATGTTTCTCATAGTTTATATATTTTACAATTTTAAAAAAATTTAATCAATTAAATGGCTAACCGTGATTGGTCGTTTAAAATTTCACGTGGACAGCTTTAGAACCTTATAGCTTCAACTTTTAAATAGTACTAGGCTATAAACCCGCGCTACGCGCCGGTATGTGTGAGACCCCAGTTTGCGGAGAGATTTAAATGATTTGATTTTCCCTTCTATGTCAGTAAAGTGCACTTATCTTTTCGGTCAAGGGTCCTGAGGGAACTCCACAGTTAAGCGTGCTTATGCTGGAGTAGTCAAAGGATGGATGACCTTCTAGGAAGTGGTTGTCGGAACGGTGTGAGTGAGGCCAAAACACAAGAAAAGATCATGAGGTAATTTATAGGGTCGGTAAACAAGACTTTAAGCCTCCCGGACGTAGCAAACCGACCGTCAGATATGGATGGGCTCATGGGCCTAGTGAGAGGACATGAGGCCCATTAAGAGAGGTGGACCCATGAGCTGGTGGTGAACATGGGGTTCACTGGAGAGGTTACGGTCGGGGCGTTACAAGCGGTATCAGATCCGAACCCAAAAAAGTGTGGAGTGGTGGGCTCACACTGTTAGGGGGTGATGATCGTTGTGCGTAACGAGGACGTTGCGGTCTGTTAAGTGGGAGAAAATTGTGTGATCCCAATTTTCGAAGAGGTTTAAATGAATTGATTTGGCCACCTATGTCACAAAAGTGCACTTATCTTTTCAGTCAAGGGTCCTCAGAGAACTCCACAATTAAGCGTGCTTATGCTGGAAAAGTCAAAGGATGGTTGACCTACCGGAAAGTGGTTGTTGAAACTGTGTGAGTGAGGCCAAAACACAGGGAAGGCTCATGTGGTGATTTGTAGGATCGGTAATTAAGACTTTAAACTTCCCGGACGTGCAAACTGACCGTCAGATAGTGATGGGCTCATGGGCCTAGTGAGAGGGCGTGAGGTTCATTAAGAGATGTGGACCCTGGAGATGGTGGTGAACGTGGGGTTCACTGGAGAGGTGACGGTCGGGGCCTTACAGTATGTTAGTATTAATTTTTTTTAAAGTTGTTTTAGACTTGGTAATCATTTAAGTTGACTATATCTCGATATATTTCATTTTTTATTGTAATCCTATCCTCTGACACGAATTACTAGTGTCGATCGACACTCACCACTGATGTCGATTGACACCGGAACCCTAATATCACTCTAGTCACCTCCCCTCGACGAATCTCCTTCTCCTTGAACTCCATGGGCGATAAGGACTCTCCACAGGGACATACAAAGGCACCAAGACACCGGAAACAAGCACACAAGCAAGAAAATTTATCAATCATCATAGAATCACCCAAAGCATGATTCAAATTTACTTAGATAAGCTTTGGTCATGCACTCACCTTTTGAAATGGATAAGCAGTGATGAAAACACATAGTCAAAGGCAGCACATAACACTCCTAACACCACAACCAGTGTAACGCCCCGACCACCATCTCTCAAGTGGGCCCCATGTTCACCACCAGTCCATGAGCCCACCTCTCTTAATGGGCATCACGTTCTCTCACTTGGCCCGTGAGGCCCTTAATATCCGACGGCCGGTTTGCTACGTCCGGGAGGCTTAAATACTTGTTTACCGACCCTAGAAATCACCACATGATCTTTCCCCCTGTTTTGGCCTCACTCACACAATTCCGATAACCACTTCCCGGAAGGTCACCCATCCTTTGACTACGCCAGCATAAGCACGCTTAACTGTGGAGCTCTCTCAGGAACCTTGACCGAAAATATAAGTACACTTTGGTGACATAGGTGGTGAAATCAATTCATTTATAACTCTCCACAAGCTGGGGTCTCACAATTCTCCCCCAATAACAGACGTAGGAACATATATTTTGTATATCCATTTCAACATATAAGATCTTTAAAACCCTTGTAAACACCTTTTTAAAAATCATTATAAACTTTTACAACCCTTTAAAACCCTTGTAAATTCTTGTAAACAATTCAAAAACATTTGTAAACTTCTAAAACCCTTCAAAAACCAATATGAATCTTTTAAAAACCCTTGTAAATCCCTTTCAAAACCCCTTTAAATCCTTTAAAAATCCTTGTAAATTGTTTAATTTCGATATTACTGCTCCTGAAATAAAAAATTGCGGGATAAGTTTGGATAACTTTTTTGGTGGAAAATATTTTGGCGGGAAAAGTTCTATTTTTTCTTGATTTAAATAATTCTAGGGTAAAATGGTCACTAAAAATTAAGAGATGACAAAAATGAAAATGGCAAAAACAAGGGTATTTTTGCAAAAAAATATCATAAAGAGGGAATTAGTAAGAATTTCTCATTAGTTTTGAACAAACCATAAGTAATGATTTAAAATATTGAATTTTGGTATTAACCCACCAATTATAACTTTTAGTTTCGTAAATAAATGTAAATTAGTTCTCCTAGTCTCCTAGTCCTAGATCTAATGTCTCTCTATTATGTTTAGGGTTGCGAGCGTGAGTGCGAGCGAGAGTGAGGGAGAAGGCGAGGGCGAGGGCGAGAGCAAGGGCGAGACCGAGGGGGGGGGAAAGGGTAAATTTCAACCCGTACTATTTCAAAAGTTTAAAATCCTACCCAGACAATCGAATCGTGTGTTTTTCAACCTGAACCCTCAAATAATTCAAATTAACTACCTAAACTTTGAATCGTTAGTATAATCCAATATTGACTCAAACAGTGTTAATCAACCGTTAAATATAGGTTAATCATCCGCCTAATCACTAGCCACATAAGATCCGATGTGGCCATTCCTTCAGTTTCGAAGGCTCAAAACGCCGTCGTTGCTTTATTTTATCAAAACGACATCGTTTCAATTTGGGGGAAAAATCACAATTTAGGTTTTCGATTTCATCTTCTTCAATTTCATCTTGTGTGGCAATTACAGAGCTCGAAGAAAGGGAATGGAAAATCAAAGAAGAGGCTTTCCTACGAGATGCTGATGTGGAGAATCTGTTGTATTGAAGACGTCGGGTACTTCTAAAAATCTGGGAAGATTGTTTCATGTATGTCCATTTCGAAAAGAAGGGGTAAGTGTGAATCTCAATTGTCTGGTATAATTTGGTTGTGTCCACAAATAAAGGTCTAAAAATGTCACAGGATTGGACTTTTGCATTTAAATGGACTGATATGTCTATGGTGGAAGAGATAGAAGACTTGACTGACAAAGTGGACATAATTGATGGAGCTTCAATGACATTGCAGAAAGGGCTGAATGCTTGTGAATCTGAGATTGATGTTCTTACCATGGAGCTGCGTGTTTGTGAGGCTAAGATTGAGAACGAGATTCAAGAGATGAAACTACAACTAAGAAGCTTGAAGAACTTCTTCTGCTCTTCCTCTATCATTTCTTTTATTCTAGGAGGTATTCTAGGAGGTATTCTACCCTGATGGTTGTCAGCTTTTGTCTTCCTCATGTCAATACGCACCATAGTTGTTCTCCTTATCGTCTCTAACATTTCTACCATTGGCATATACCTTGCTGGATCTATGGCATTGTTGAACGATTCTGAGATGTTATTATGAACATCTACACATGAGGATGTAGGCTCGCAAAAGGCAAGACTGCAATTCCTTGGATTCTTCTCCATAATCGCTTCATATAGACGCATATCATAGCTCTTTACCAATTCCAAATTTGCTTCATACTGTTGTTAGTATAACTTTCAGCTACCTGCCAAAAGAGCTTCTTCATGTCACCTTGATGGGGAAACATCTTCTTCAGGTTCCCATAGATGTGTCTAGCACACATTCTATGTTCAACATAAGGTAACTCTCTTTCTGCTGCATTCAATAAGCCCTGTAAAAGCAAAACAAGAAACTTATATACCTGTTTGCAAAAAAAATAAACTAAAGGCTGGTTCCAGTTATATAGATATACCTTAAACCCAATGTTTGGGTAGTTAATTTGAACTATTTGAGGGTTCAGGTTGAAAAACACACGATTCGTTTGTCTGGGTAGGATTTTAAACTTTTGAAATAGTACGGGTTGAAATTTACCCTTAGAGCGAGAGAAAGCGCAAGCTGGGAATAATGATTGAAACACCATCGTCTACCATCTCGAATAATCAAACCAAGGTTCCCTCGCAATATATAGGATTTAAAGGATTAGATTTCCTAGTCATAATCAATTTGGGTCTAAAGATTATATCATCGGTTGCAGACCTGCTCTCTTCCATTAGCAGGCCTTACTTTGCACTACTCTCCTTAATCATATCAGTTGTCGCTGTCGGTTTCTCCATCGTTAACCTATTTTAATTAAACTAGTTAGTACTTATATATTTGATTAGGGTGTTATTTCAAATACTTTTTCTCTAATATGATTTTGACATTTGATACTTATTAAATATATATATATATATATATATATATATATAACTCCAAAACGTTTCAATATCTTAAAATAACAAGTACGGTATAGAGATTTTATATTGCAAGGTTGCAGCCAATTCGCACAAATATTGAATAACAACTGTATTTTAAAAAAATAACCAAATTAGATTTATTAGTTACATAAAATCTTCAACATATAGTGTAACAAGAAACAAGATCAGAAGAATCAAATACGAATAAAAGAAAAAGGGTGTAACAAGGGACAAAAGCCATAAAAAAAAATCGTTGCAACCATGCTTGGTTATGAAACAATTCAATAGTAGGGTGTCTTAGGGACATATGGTGGTGGTGGAGACTTGTAGTCACCCTTGGGAGAAGGAGAATAATAAGGTGCTGGTGGGGAGCTGTAGACGTATGGTGGAGGTGGAGACTTGTACTCGACCTTTGGGGAAGGAGAGTAATAAGGTGGTGGTGGGGAGCTGTAGACGTATGGTGGTGGTGGAGACTTGTAGTCAACCTTTGGGGAAGGAGAGTAATAGGGTGGTGGTGGGGAGCTGTAGACGTATGGTGGAGGTGGAGACTTGTAATCAACCTTTGGAGAAGGAGAGTAATAAGGTGGTGGTGGGGAGCTGTAGACGTATGGTGGAGGTGGAGACTTGTAGTCCACCTTTGGGGAAGGAGAGTAATAAGGTGGTGGTGGGGAGCTGTAGATGTATGGTGGAGGTGGAGACTTGTAATCAACCTTTGGAGAAGGAGAGTAATAAGGTGGTGGTGGGGAGCTGTAGACGTATGGTGGAGGTGGAGACTTGTAGTCCACCTTTGGGGAAGGAGAGTAATAAGGTGTTGGTGGGGAGCTGTAGACGTATGGTGGAGGTGGAGACTTGTAATCAACCTTTGGAGAGGGAGAGTAATAAGGTGGTGGTGGGGAGCTGTAGACGTATGGTGGAGGTGGAGACTTGTAGTCCACCTTTGGGGAAGGAGAGTAATAAGGTGGTGGTGGGGAGCTGTAGACGTATGGTGGTGGTGGAGACTTGTAGTCAACCTTTGGGGATGGAGAGTAATAAGGTGGTGGTGGGGAGATGTAGACGTATGGTGGAGGTGGAGAGTTGTAGTCAACCTTTGGAGAAGGAGAGTAATAAGGTGGTGGTGGGGAGCTGTAGACGTATGGTGGAGGTGGAGACTTGTAGTCTACCTTTGGGGAAGGAGAGTAATAAGGTGGTGGTGGGGAGCTGTAGATGTATGGTGGAGGTGGAGACTTGTAATCAACCTTTGGAGAAGGAGAGTAATAAGGTGGTGGTGGGGAGCTATAGACGTATGGTGGAGGTGGAGACTTGTTGTCCACCTTTGGGGAAGGAGAGTAATAAGGTGGTGGTGGGGGAGCTGTAGATGTATGGTGGAGGTGGAGACTTGTAATCAACCTTTGGAGAAGGAGAGTAATAAGGTGGTGGTGGGGAGCTGTAGACGTATGGTGGAGGTGGAGACTTGTAGTCCACCTTTGGGGAAGGAGAGTAATAAGGTGTTGTTGGGGAGCTGTAGACGTATGGTGGAGGTGGAGACTTGTAATCAACCTTTGGAGAAGGAGAGTAATAAGGTGGTGGTGGGGAGCTGTAGACGTATGGTGGAGGTGGAGACTTGTAGTCCACCTTTGGGGAAGGAGAGTAATAAGGTGTTGGTGGGGAGCTGTAGACGTATGGTGGAGGTGGAGACTTGTAATCAACCTTTGGAGAAGGAGAGTAATAAGGTGGTGGTGGGGAGCTGTAGACGTATGGTGGAGGTGGAGACTTGTAGTCCACCTTTGGGGAAGGAGAGTAATAAGGTGTTGGTGGGGAGCTGTAGACGTATGGTGGAGGTGGAGACTTGTAATCAACCTTTGGAGAGGGAGAGTAATAAGGTGGTGGTGGGGAGCTGTAGACGTATGGTGGAGGTGGAGACTTGTAGTCCACCTTTGGGGAAGGAGAGTAATAAGGTGGTGGTGGGGAGCTGTAGACGTATGGTGGTGATGGAGACTTGTAGTCAACCTTTGGGGATGGAGAGTAATAAGGTGGTGGTGGGGAGATGTAGACGTATGGTGGAGGTGGAGACTTGTAGTCAACCTTTGGAGAAGGAGAGTAATAAGGTGGTGGTGGGGAGCTGTAGACGTATGGTGGAGGTGGAGACTTGTAGTCTACCTTTGGGGAAGGAGAGTAATAAGGTGGTGGTGGGGAGCTGTAGATGTATGGTGGAGGTGGAGACTTGTAATCAACCTTTGGAGAAGGAGAGTAATAAGGTGGTGGTGGGGAGCTATAGACGTATGGTGGAGGTGGAGACTTGTAGTCCACCATTGGGGAAGGAGAGTAATAAGGTGGTGGTGGGGAGCTGTAGATGTATGGTGGAGGTGGAGACTTGTAATCAACCTTTGGAGAAGGAGAGTAATAAGGTGGTGGTGGGGAGCTGTAGACGTATGGTGGAGGTGGAGACTTGTAGTCCACCTTTGGGGAAGGAGAGTAATAAGGTGTTGGTGGGGAGCTGTAGACGTATGGTGGAGGTGGAGACTTGTAATCGACCTTTGGGGAAGGAGAATAATAAGGTGGTGGTGGGGAGCTGTAGATGTATGCTGGAGGTGGAGACTTGTAGTCAACCTTTGGAGAAGGAGAGTAATAAGGTAGTGGTGGGGAGCTGTAGACGTATGGTGGTGGTGGAGACTTGTAGTCGACCTTTGGAGAAGGAGAGTAATAAAGTGGTGATGGGGAGCTGTAGACGTATGGTGGAGGTGGAGACTTGTAGTCTACCTTTGGGGAAGGAGAGTAATAAAGTGGTGGTGGCGAGCTGTAGACATATGGTGGAGGTGGAGACTTGTACTCGACCTTTAGAGAAGGAGAGTAATAAGGTTGTGGTGTGGAGCTGTAGACGTATGGTGGAGGTGGTGACCTGTAGTCGACCTTTAGGGAAGGAGAGAAATAAGGTGGTGGTGGGGAGCTGTAGACGTATGGTGGAGGTGGAGACTTGTAGTCAGCCTTAGGAGAAGGAGAGTAATAAGGTGGTGGTGGGGAGCTGTAGACGTATGGTGGACGTGGAGAGTTGTACTCGACCTTTGGAGAAGGAGAGTAATAAGGTGGTGGTGGGGAGTTGTAGACGTATGGTGGAGGTGGAGACTTGTAGTCCACCTTTGGGGAAGGAGAGTAATAAGGTGGTGGTGGGGAGCTGTAGACGTATGGTGGAGGTGGAGACTTGTAGTCGACTTTTGGGGATGGAGAGTAATAAGGTGGTGGTGGGGAGCTGTAAACATATGGGGGAGGTGGAGATTTGTAGTCGACCTTTGGGGAAGGAGAGTAATAAGGTGATTCGTGTTTGTGAACCGGAGAACTGTATTGGGGTGTTTGAGGGGAGGAGTAAGGATATGCTGTCACTGTAGCCGCGATGGCACTCAAGACCACGACATAAACCATGCAATGCACTCGTCCCATCATTCTTGAGGAGATCATAATACTCGTTTCTGCTCTTTTCGTTTCTTTTTTTTTGGTTATGATTTACATGGAAATGAATGTCCTTTATATAGTATTTTTCTTCTGTGTGGGTAAATATTATAGTATCTTCCCAAATTGGGTTCGTGTTTGGCAGTTTCAAATACATGTAGAGGACGTGCTAAGTTGTTTGTTTGGAAAATAGTGATGTGTGGGATGTATGATAAATTATTAGATTCTCTAGCAACGTTTCATATTATTCTGTTTCATGTATATTGACTTAACTTGTTTTCAGACCATGAGGAAACTGGTTTGCTGAAAGATTGTTTAGCCATTACGAATATATTAATTTATGTATCACATTCACATGCTATTTAATTGATATCATATACAATTTTGGGTGATGTTTCTTATTGCCGAAGGATGATTATGCAAGAATATGTTACACACGATAATTATTATTTTATCAAATAACTTGTAAGCGTATCATCTATATCATTAAAGGAGTAGTCAAAAGAGCTCACGTTCGTTCCGAGAAACGGATTACCGTTTTGCTTTTAATGAAAATACTGCTGGCTTATATTTTTTTTGTTTAGTCTTTAATTAGTTAAAATAAAACCCAAAAAAACAAAAATATATAAACCAAAACCAAAAAATTTCCCGCCAAAAATTTCATTCAAAATTTTTCCGCAATTCCTTAAAAAACCTTTTAAGAAACTTTGTAAATATTTTTAAATCCTTTAAAAAATCCTTTAAAAACCCTTGTAAATCTTTTAAAAGTCATCAAAAACCTTTCAAAACTTGAGTAAACTTTTTAAAACCATTGTAAATCATTTTATAACATTTACAAACACTTGTAAATCTCTTTAAACCCCTTATAACTGTGATAAATCATTTAAAAACCATTTTAAAGAACTTGTAATACCTTTAAAAACTTTTGTAAACCCTTAAAAATCCTTTTTATACTTCTAAAACCCTTTAAAATATCTTGTAAATCCTTAAAACGATTTTTAAATCTTTGTAAATATCTTTCAAAATCCTTGTAAATCCTTTTAAAATCATTTTTAAATCCTTTTATGCCTTTAAAAACACTTGTAAATCCTCTTAAAAAACCTTTAAAAATCCTTGTAAATTTTTAAAATCTCTTAAAAATCCTTGTTATAAACTTATAAAAACTTTTAAAAACCATTGTAAATCATTTAAAAACCATTCAAAAACCTTTGTAAGCTTCTAAACCTTTTTAAAAAACATTACAAAACTTTTTAAAACCATTTAAAAACTCTTGTAAATCCCTTTAAAATCCTTTGTAAACTCTTTAAAAACTCTTGTAAACCCTTTAAAAAATCTTGTAAAAACTTTTAAAAAATTTGTCGGGAAAACTTTGTAAATTTTTTTTTTTGCGGGAAAATTTTTGCGGAAATTTTTTGGTAGGAAATTTTTTCTCGGAATTTTTTTTAACGGGAAAATTTTGGCGAGAAAGTTTTTGGCGGGAAATTTTTTGGGGGAAAATTTTTGGAAAGAATATTCTTTCAACTAGGGGTAAAATGGCCATTAAAATTTAAGAGATGACAAAAATGAAAATGGCAAAAAGAGGGTATTTTTAAAAGAGAGTATCATAAGAAGGGTATTGGTAGCAATTTCTCTTCAATCTAGAGAGAATTTGAAAAATACCAATTTTCCAATACCACTTTTTAAAAATACCCCTCTTTCTAATTTTTTCAAAAAGTCACTAGAAATTTTGAAATTTATCAACAAAATATGTGTAAGCTTATATTTCTAGACACAAATTATCTTTATAAGTGTGTAAATTTACATATATATTTCATAAATATCATATAAATACCTATTAAAAACCTTTTAAAACTATTTAAAAACCTTATGAAAACTTTATAAACCTTTTAAAAACCTTATATAAACATTATAAATACCGTTTAGAACCTTTTAAAACCTTATAAATATTTGGATTTAGTCTGCTAGTAGTAATGATGATCTTGATGTACATTATCAACCATATAAAAGTTTATAATTTTTATATTTGAAAAAGGGTATTTTTGAAAATGGATAGAAAAGAGAGGTATTTTTGGAAAAGGGTACACCAAATGGATAGAAAAGAGAGGTATTTTTGGTATCGATCACGAGCAAATTAAAGCATAATTAAATTAAAAAAATCATGTCGAGTAAACCCATGACTTATCGCTTTTTATATAGATAAATATCAAACTTTAAATTATCTAAACCTTAAATATTATAAACCTTCAGAATTTCATAATAATTATTGAATATAAAACATTTAGAAGTTTGATATCTTTTTGTATGTTTATGATATGTATTATCGAACTACTGATATGTATTTAATATTCTTTATTATTAGCAAACATGCAAAACTGTTTCATTCTTTTTTATAAGAAAAACGGAGATATAATATTATAATGTTTACTTCTATAAATACAAGAATTTGTATGAATTCTCCATAACTTTATATCATCTTCTGTCATATTCACAAATTTATATTTGTATATCAATCATTGTGTTTCATGTTATTCATCATCATCAAATTATCCTTTTCTTTTGCCGTTTTATGTAGTGGTTGTTTGGAAAGTCACATATGATAAATTTCCAATCAGATTTGTTTGATATAATAAATAAAAGATTTGTGTGAAGCCAAGTTCCAAAAAAGGAAACAATTTTGAAGATTAGGAATAGTATTATAAAACCTTATCATTGTTGTTTTCTTGAAATTGTTTTGGATGAATATACAATATTTATTGTCTTCTATTAGATATTACCTGTGATTAAAAAAAAAAATTAGTTAAATGAAAAATTTTCTTGAGAATTTTTGAGAGATACCCCTTTTGGTGTATCCTTTTTCAAAAATACCCATTTTATCTATCCATTCTCAAAAATATCTCTGTTTAAATATGAAAAGTTATAAAGCTTTATATGGTTTATAAGGTACTTCTATATAATAACTACTACTGGGAGATTTGATACAAATATTTTATAATGTTTTAAAAGGTTCTAAATCGTTTTTACAAGTTTTCTAAGGTTCTTAAAACTTTATTATTTTGGCTATAATACAAATGAAATATATCTACACTTGAATAAAAATATTTACTTATAAAACTATCAGTATTCCACTAAAATAAAAGTCTTGATTATTTTCAAATATGTCGAGTAATATGGTCTTGAATTATGAATTTAATATATCCAAAACAGAAATTTTTTTTGAACAATCAAATTTTCATGATAGTTTTTAATAAAAAATCATCTGATTTTTTTTTTATATATTTTGAATCATCTGATTTGTTTTTGCTATTTTGTATATATGATAGGTATTCTCGATATGATAGATATTCTCGAAATACCGACATGTGTTTAATAAATCTAACATAGTTTTTTTTAAATATCCCAAAATAATTTACATATTTAAAAATTAGAATATGAAGAGATAAATATTATAATGTTGAAATCTAGCTAAAAAATATTTTCAAGATAAAATTATATAATTATTTTAGTAATACAAAGATATTTATTGAAGAAAATATCATCATGATTACATATCATTGATCTAAATAAAATTTATAACTTTATTTATATAAATATTTAAAATTGAAAAAAAATAAAGATGGAAATAAGGGTTGTTGTGTTATATATAATATGGTTGGAGATAAGTATACGTTACATTATAATATCAAAGAATTATATAATTTTTTTGGTCGTCATGCAAAAATTATATAAATGTTACAATTTTATAAATATAAAGATTGAAATAATAAGATATTTACATGTTTGAAGAAAATTGGATGATGGTAAACCGAAATTATCTGTGACACTTACCAATTAACATTTTGAATCCCTAAAAAAAAACCTGTAAGCTATATAAATTTTAAAACAGTCAAGATGGAAATGACTAATTTTTGTTTTAAAAAGAAAAATAACATAAATTATATGTAAATATATATTATTAATTTATGTACATTATTAGACATATACCATTGTTAGCCAACAGCTCACCATAGAATATGGCATTGGCATAAGGCATACGACTAAATTTAAAAACACTAGAGAAAATTAATCATGATGTACGAAAGTAATGTAAATTTGATGATGATTGATTATGAATGAATCAACAATGATTATGAATGTGATAACATGAGTGAGATTAAAATGGGAACATGATAAAATTTTACCAAAAATATAAATGACTTTCGATGGACCATATACACTCGATATGGAAATAGTGAAAGACAAGAGAAGGAAAAAAGATGAGAAAAGGAAAAGTTATATAATACTAGTTGTTGACCCGCGCTGCGCGCGGGAGGTTTATAAAAATTTTATTTTATTTTTAGTTATATTATAATTTTTCGTTGTTTTTTTTTGTTTTGCATCGTTTATTTTGTTGGCTTATTACTGTTGTTATTTTTTGTTATTCTATTTTTCTTATCGATTATTTTTTCAATTTTATAGTAATTTAGTATTTGAAATGTTTATCATCATTTGGTATTCGTCAGAGGTCGATGGAAAGTTTATGCGGTATTCTCTATTTTTACTAAGTATGTGATTAGAGAGATAAAGTTTCCGGTGTGTAGGTTTGTTATATTCTAGGATCTGGCTTGTTTCCCATTTTTTCCTACGTTCGAACCCGTGTATTCCGGCCAATGATTTTGAAATCGGTATCGTTGTTGCAGATGGTTCTAGAAAAAATTTTCCCTGTTCCGTTTAATCATCCAGTTCCAAACTCGTGTATCCCATATTTTTCTGATTTTTATAACCGGTTTGATTGTTAAGTGTTGGACCTCAGGCCCATGCTTTTTTAGATTTTGTACTTTGATTGTTGTGGAAGTGTTGGACCTCAAGCCCATATTTTTTTGGATTTAGTAAAAAGAAAAATGATGATGTGGTGGATGATGTGGCGCTGACGTGGCAGAAGGAGAAGAGAGAAAAAGTTAACTTTAGATATATATAGATAAACATGTAGTCGGATGGTCCAAGAATCATTGAATGTTATTTCGTAATAAAAAATGAACGTTAAAATGTTTCATATATTGTAATGTTGATACGTGACAACGGCTAAAATAGTCTAATATGCGTGAAGATTCTAATTATTTGATTATAATGTTTCCTTTAGAATTTGTTTTATAAGTTAGGTCGGCTGTAAATGAGACTAAGGTTAAGAGGGAGTTAAACTTTAGTCTTTTTTAATTCTCAGTTAAAAGTTGACAAATATTATATAGTGATAAAAAGCATTGTGTACATCTGGTTACTATGTTTATACTATGAAGTATTTTAGAAAAATTATAATGTCCTCGTATCTACATGAGATGTTAATAAAATTATAAGATGTTGATAAGCCATATAATATCCGAATTGATAATTAATTAGGTGTAGCATCTCAAAAAATTTTGGGTTCACCTTTCTTAGTCATCTCTCTTTATTAGCCAATAAAAATATAACAATATGTCACTAACTAGAGGTGTCAAATGTGCTGGTCTATCAAGGTCCTGAATAAATAAAGCCCGTGCGAGCATGCCCAACTTGACGCGGGGAAAAACGTTATGTCCAACCATGCCCCATAAGTCAAACGGGCTAGCAGCCGCTTGACACCTTTAACTAGGTTCGGATCCGCGCTACAGCGCGGGGGAAATAATTAACTATATATAAATTTTAGCGGATTAGGATATGTTACATTTTAATCTTATTGCAATGTAGTCGATTACAGTGAATTATATATTTCTATAATAATTTTAAATAAAATAATAAACGAAAAATTGAATAAATAATAATACATTGAATTTTGATACAATTAAAAAAACAGTGAAAAGTTAACAGCACAAAAAAAAAATTATTCAATTGACCCTTTTTGTAGTAAAAGTAGAAATATACGTAAAAATTACATACTTACAATTTTTGTTATGAAGTATCAACCCGTAACATAATTCATTTTGCAAAAACCGTTATTCATAACTCGCTTTACCATTATAATTGTGATTTTGACAAACTACCCGTGAACTATCTAAAATTTACATAGTTTGATATATAATATATTTTACCAATAATAATTATGTCTCGAAAAAATATTTTTAATATTTTAAATTCTAATTTATTTTTAAAGTTTAACCTTTTAAGTATAATATTTTGAAACTTTTGAAACTTTTAAATATGCTCATGTAACAATTGTTTTAATATCGGTCATACTGATTTTAAATCATTGTCCATAATATTTAACCAAATGTAGTTGAGTATTATATGTCCGTTTTGAAAAATTCAAATTGCAACATATGCAGAAAAATTAAATTTTTATTAAATATTTTTATTATATAGTAGAATATCATAAATTTAAAATAATATCAAATAAATGTCAAAGAAGAATGATAATTGCTTTTAATATATTATATTCAATAGTTAGAGAAATATTAGGAAATCATAAAATTAGTTATGGAAATAATATAATCTTAAAATTAGGTATGGAAAGTATCCGATGTATGTATCCAAACCCATTTTAGTATGTAATTTTGAAGTATCCAATTGTTAAAATCGGGTTAATTTTTTAGTTTTGACCCGACCCGTATTCTATTTTGTACTTCTCTTTTACTAATATAGAGATGGTAATAGTATATTTTAAAAGTAAATTAAAATCAGAAAACAGAACATTTTTAAGGAAATAAAATATGTATAGTTATTAATTAAACAAGATAACAGTTGGTAAAGATCTCTGGTAATAAGCTTAGAGGTCGCCGGTTCGAGTAGCGCTTGGGACGAAACCATATAACATGCTTTGGTTTCGGGCCTGAAGGGATGTATGGGCTTCGGCCCAGAACCTCTTTGATTATTAAAAAAAATAAACAAGATAACAGTTTGGGTTTATAATTTAAGCATTTGAGTTTAGCTTTTACAATTAAACCAGGTTATATGTCGGTTTGAATTTATGAGTAAGAAGATTAGGATTTCGATTTACAATTAAAAATTATATGCCGGTGTCGGTTTATAAATGAAGACTAGGGTTTAGATTTTACAATTACTCAAAATTTAATGTCGTTTTGAGTTTATAAAAGAATGGTTAGGGTATAGATTTTACAGTTAAACAACATTATATGTCGGTTTAGGTTTATAAAATAGTGATTAAGATTTTATATTTTATAATTTAAAGAAATTATATGTCAGTTTGGGTTTATAAAAGAGTGATTGGGGTTTATAGTTTATAATCAAATGAATTTATGTGCGGTTTGGGTTTATAAACGAGGACAAAGGTTTAGATTTTTATAATTAAACAAAATTATTTGTCAGTTTTGATTTATAAAAGAGTGGTTAAGGTGTAGATTTTACAATTAAAAAAAATTATATGTCAATTTGAGTTTTAAAAAGAATTAGGGGTTTTGATTTCATAACTAAAAGGAATTATACGATTTTATTAGGGTTTATATTTTGCAAAATATTTTTGGTATAATATGGTAAGTCAAAACGGGCTGACCCATCACATTGTCTGAAAAATAATGCCTATTACGACATGCCCAGCTGGAGGTGTGAAATAAAGTTGTGTTCGAGCGCGTTTCTGATGCGGTCATCAGAACCAAACAAGACCCGGGGTTGACCAGACCAGCCGGTTCAAGCATCAACCAAACCGTACCGGACCAAAATGGAGAATTTTGGCGAATATGGAGTTCTGATCAAGCGCAAGGCCTAGGGTTGATTATTCATCATAAAATCACCCCTAAGAAGACTAATGGTTCAGGAGAAATCAGAAACCAACGGACCAGATTGAAGACTCTCCACGACAACCCATCCGGACATTACCATGTTCAATCCCATCGACCATATGAAGACTTTCCTCGACCAATATTGAATATTCATCAATATATTGATGATTTTAAGGAGATCCATCGAGCCGGAATCAGATACAAACGATCCATTTCATCCAACGTGCATGACGTACCACACGGATCATGCCGAATCCAAGTTGATCGACCAAATGAAGACTTTGCTCGACCAATATTGAGTATTCACTCGAAAAGTACATATTTTATGAATATCTATCGAGCCAGAATTGAAGAAGAACGATCGGAAAGCAGAATCGATCATGAAGGCCTGTTTCCACCATACCACGAGGAAGCGTATGGGACCACCAGCCCAACTACACGTCCATTCAAGTTGGGGTTTGAAATACATCCACAATATGGGTATTTTAAAAGGAATGAACGAGCAATATTAGTCCCCCTTCGAGGTATTTTGAGAGATGGCCATGAGAGCGTCCTCGGACATGTTCATTGGCGAGCTAAGCCGCAGTTTGGAGAATTCACTCGTCCATTTGATCTCGGCTTCATTATTCACCACCAAATCAACTATTTGGAGCATATTTATCGAGCCAAAACACCCATGGTTCGAGTTGGTTTAGTACTTGCTCATTCGGCCTTACCCGAGGGCCATATGTTACCAAAAATGGAACTTTCCTTCTTTGGTTCCTTCGAGGATTATGTTTGGCGACCTGGAGAAATCCTTTATCATCTAGAGACAATCCAATATGCCATACCATGCACCAGCATCCACAGGATTACGCGAATCCTCTTGCACCTCTACTTTCCTATTCTAGAAGCATTCACACTTGAAGCTTTAAATCTACAACGGCTTTTTATCTATCAAGGCTGCTGCATTTTAAAGACACTAAAAACATTCCAGAGAGTGCCAATATGTCGCACCTATCTTCCCAAGCTCTCAAGATACAAGCTACGAGACCTTCCTTATTTGGCCAATTTTCTCATAGAGTCACAAACGGCTCTATTAGGACCGTTGTTTATGGTCGTTTAAAATATCATGTGGACAGATTTAGTTTATAGATTCAACTTTTAAATACTATTAGGCTATAAATCCGTGCTACGCGCCGGTATATGTGAGACCCTAGTTTGCGGAGAGGTTTAAATGAATTGATTTGGCCGCATATGTCACCAAAGTGAATTTTTCTTTTCGGTCAAGGGTCCTGAGAGAACTCCACAGTTAAGCGCGCTTATTCTGGAGTAGTCAAAGGATGGGTGACCTTCCGGGAAGTGGTTGTCGGAACTGTGTGAGTGAGGCCAAAACACAGAGAAAGATCATGTGGTGATTTGTAGGATTGGTAAACAAGTATTTAAGCCTCCCAGACGTAGCAAACCGACCGTCAGTTATTAATCGGATCACAAGCCTAGTGAGAGGACGTGAGGTCCATTAAGAGAGGTGGGCCCATGGGATGGTGGTGAACGTAGGGTCCACTAGAAAGATGGCGGTCGAGGCGTTACAAGTGGTATCAAAGCCGAAGCCAGACAAGCATGGAGTGGTGGGCTCACACTATCAGGGGGTAACGATCGTTGTGCGCAACGAGGATGTTGCGATCTGTTAATGGGAGAGAATTATGAGAACCCGTTGTGGAGAGGTTTAAATGAATTGATTTGGCCACCTATGTCACCCAAGTGCACTTATCTTTTCGGTCAAGGGTCTTGAGAGAACTCCACAGTTAAGCATTTTTATGCTCGAGTAGTCAAAGGATGGGTGACCTTCCGGGAACTGGTTATCGGAACTTTGTGAGTGAGGCCAAATCACAGGGAAAATCATGTGGTGATTTCTAGGATTGGTAAACAAGTATTTAAGCCTCCCGGCCGTATCAAACCGACCGTCGGATATTGATGGGCTCATGGGCCTAGTAAGAGGACGTGAGGCCCATTAAGAGAGGTGGACCCATGAACTGGTGGTGAACGTGGGGTTCACTAGAGAGGTGGCGGTCGGGGCGTTACAAGTGGTATCAGAGCTGAAGCCAGACAAGTGTGGAGTGGTGGGCTCACACTGTCAGGGGGTGACAATCGTTGTGCGCAACGAGGACGTTGCAGTCAGTTAATGGTGGAGAATTGTGAGACCCCGGTTGCGGAGAGGTTTAAATGAATTGATTTGGCTACCTATGTCACTAAAGTGCACTTATCTTTTTGGTCAAGGGTCCTGAGAGAATTCCACAGTTAAGTGTGCTTATGCAGGAGTAGTCATAGGATGGGTGACCTTCTAGGAAGTGGTTGTCGGAACTGTGTGAGTGAGGCCAAAACAGAGGGAAATATCATGTGGTGATTTGTAAGGTCGGTAAACAAGTATTTAAGCCTCTCGGACGTAGCAAACCGACCGTCGGATAATAATGGGCTTATGGGCCAAGTGAGAGGACGTGATGCCCATTAAGAGAGGTGGGCTCATGGACTGGTGGTGAACATGGGGCCCACAATATATCCCTTCCCTTTAACCAAAACTCTCAAGAAAAGCCCTAAATCTCTCATGAAATCACAAAATTTTTACTAGGAATGTTTAGAAACTATTCTCTCAAAGGAAGAAGAAAAAAGCGGCTAAACACTCCAAAGTCAACTTCTTCTTCTTTTAAAAGTCGAGCCCTAGGGTTAAACCAATCCTCTCAAATCATTTTGCGATTTAAAAAAAAAACTGATCAAACCAAAATTTGTTGGTGTCAATCGAAACCACCCATTTCTGAACTCCGGTGTTACACTGATGAGAGACAATTGGAAGCAAGATAGGTCACTAGTACTTTAAATTCGCTTAGATTCTCCTTTCAATAGTTCCATATTTTATAAATGTTATATTTCCAACATTTTTTGCAAAAATAAAAACCCAAAAGAAACTATTCATTATATTAATAAATGATTGCGTAAAACAAAACAACTTGTAAAAAATTAGGCTGCCAATTTATTTTTTTGGAAACAAAAATTCATACCATTAATATTTTTTTATTGTTTATAAATTGAAAAAATAAAATTCTGAAATTTGCAAACATAAAGGTTCACTTTGGTTTTAAAAAAAAAATCAATCCCACGGTAGTTCTAAAGAAAATTAGAGCCCTCCGTGTTAGAACCGTTATAACGTGATTTTCCAGCAAGCTTCAGAGATGAAGGTGATGTTCACGTAACATGTTATATTGTTTATAAGTTGAGGACAAAAATCTGAATTTTCAAACTTATAAGTTCACTCGTTTATATAGTTTAAGGCAGTTACCACGCGCTCGAATAAGAAAAAATAGTAGATGTAGAAGATAAAAAAAACATTTCTATTGAAAAATATCGAAAAAGGACTCTCCGTGGATTTCGAGCATGACGTGTTCATTTGTCTCCAGGATTCCAACAATCCTATTTCCTCACTTTCTTCTTAACAATCGGCTCTACCCCCTATAAACATCTCATATAGTTTTGTTTCAATTTGAGGGGATTTGCAAATACAACCTTTTTACCATATTCTTTTGCAAAAATATATGTCTTGATGTTCATTTTCAAAAATACCCCTTTCTAAGTACAAAATGACTAAATTATCCTCATTTAGTGGAATTCATGATGAAGAAAATAATATTTCTTCCAAAAAAAGAAATATTTTTTCCAAATTTTTTCCGTCAAAAACTTTTTGGACAAATTCTTTCCGCGAAAATTTTTGTTCCAGCCAAAAATTCCCAAAACAAAATTTTCTGGCTAAAACAAATATCCACCAAAAGTTTTCTGTCATAACTTTTCTGCTATGCTTTAAAAAAATCTTTCATAACACCTTGTAAGTATTTTTAAAACCCTTAAAAATCTTTTAAAATACGTGTTAAATCCTTTAAAAATCATTCGAAACCTTTTAAAACTCTAGTAAACTTTTTAAAACCCTTGTAAAAAAGCGTTGAAAATTCTTTTATAACCATTTAAAACTTTATAAGCCCTTGTACATCCTTTTGAAAATCCTTGTAAACCCAAACTCCTTGTAAATCTTTAAAAAACCCTTAAAAATCCTTTAAACCTCCTTTAAACCCTTTAAAACCCATATAAACTTATAAAACCCATTAGAAATCGATGTAAATCCTTTAATAAAAACTTTTGAAAACTTCTATAATGCTTTAAAACTCGTGTAAATCCTTTAAAAACCATTTTAATCCCTTTTAAATGCCTTTAAAACACGCGTAAATCTTTTTTAAAACCCTTGCTTATGCGGGATAATTTTGCGGGATAATTATGTAATATCTTTCTCATCGATCTATGTCTTACTCATCATCGATCTACGTCTCTGTCATCATTAATCTCACCTTAATGGTCTCCATATATCGTCTTCTGCAAGTTCTAACGGCTTCGATTATCTACTATTTCGTTTGTCTCCGTCTTCCTCTCATTAGTCATTTGATTCTACTTAATCTATTTTGTTGTAATTAGTGTTCAGAGTAGTGTACTGATTAGCCAAATATTCGTTGTCAATTCAATGCACTTAGACAAATCAAAGGAAGTGATAAATGGTACGATCAATCTCTCTTCATATGACTTGTGGTCAGAACATAAGATCATTAATATTAGACACCAACATTATTACAATAATTAAACAACCGTGAACAAGATAGCGACGTAGGAAATGGCATGAACTAAGAGAGTTTGTTCATAGCAAAGGCGACTGACCTGTCTCGAATCTGGATTCCCAACAAACATCTGGTGTTCATTTAATCTCATTAAAAAGAAAAATAGTCATGGTATGAGGATGGCTTTGATACAATCATTTTGGTGCGCACCATGATGTTATTATGCCATTGATATGTTAGTAAGAGAATAGCATTAGGACGTTATGCTTCAACACCAAGAGAATAGCTAAGCTCACTATTTATCCTTGAACAAGAAATACTATTGGTAAGACAATGATAATATCATCAATATATATTATGATATAAAGCTAGACACTTGTAACAAGCAACTCAAGGGATAAAGCTAGTTAGAATTCAGAATACTGCATACTTTTAAGTGTAAGGAAATTGTAAGGAATAATTTTGTTTCCCTATCATGTGATTAAGCATGTTTCTTCAAAGATTTTAAGATTCATATAAATTGCACATACATTAAGCTCCAAATACCAGGCACAAGCTATATATTGTAGTGTATAGTAAAATACCAAGTACGATACATAGGTTTTATATTGCAAAGTTCTAGCTAATTCGCACAAATATTAAATAACAAATATATTTTTAAAAAATAGCCAAATAAAAATCTATAGGTTACATAAAATCTTCAAGAGATAGTGTAACAAAAAAATAAATTCAGAAGACTCAAATAACAATATAAGAAAAAGGGTGTAACAAGGGACAAAATCAATAAGAAAATAATTATTGCAACCATGCAAGGTTATAAACCAATTTAATAGTAAGGTGTCTTTGGGACATATGGTGGAGATGGAGACTTGTAGTCGACCTTAGGAGAAGGAGAGTAATAAGGTGGTGGTGGGGAGCTGTAGACGTATGGGGGAGGTGGAGACTTGTAGTCGGCCTTAGGAGAAGGAGAGTAATAAGGTGGTGGTGGGGAGCTATAGACGTATGGTGGAGGTGGGGACTTGTAGTCGACCTTTGGGGATGGAGAGTAATAAGGTGGTGGTGGGGAGCTGTACACGTATGGTGGAGGTGGAGACTTGTAGTCGACCTTTGGGGAAGGAGAGTAATATGGTGGCGGTGGGGAGCTGTAGACATATGGTGGAGGTGGAGACTTGTAATCAACCTTTGGGGAAGGAGAGTAATAAGGTGGTGGTGGGGAGCTGTAGACGTATGGGGGAGGTGGAAACTTGTAGTCGACCTTTGGGGAAGGAGAGTAATAAGGTGGTGGTGGGGAGTTGTAGACGTATGGTGGAGGTGGAGACTTGTAGTTGACCTTTGGGGAAGGAGAGTGATAAGGTGATGGTGGGGAGCTGTAGACGTATGGGGGAGGTGGAGATTTGTAGTCGACCTTTGGGGAAGGAGAGTAATAAGGTGGTGGTGGGGAGTTGTAGACGTATGGTGGAGGTGGAGACTTGTAGTTGACCTTTGGAGATGGAGAGTAATATGGTGGCGGTGGGGAACTATAGACATATGGTGGAGGTGGAGACTTGTAATCAACCTTTGGGGAAGGAGAGTAATAAGGTGGTGGTGGGGAGCTGTAGACGTATGGTGGAGGTGGAGACTTGTAGTCGACCTTTGGGGATGGAGAGTAATAAGGTGGTGGTGGGGAGCTGTAGACGTATGGGGGAGGTGGAGATATGTAGTCGACCTTTGGGGAAGGAGAGTAATAAGGTGGTGGTGGGGAGTTGTAGACGTATGGTGGAGGTGGAGACTTGTAGTTGACCTTTGGGGAAGGAGAGTAATATGGTGGCGGTGGGGAGCTGTAGACATATGGTGGAGGTGGAGACTTGTAATCAACCTTTGGGGAAGGAGAGTAATAAGGTGGTGGTGGGGAGCTGTAGACGTATGGTGGAGGTGGCGACTTGTAGTCGACCTTTGGGGATGGAGAGTAATAAGGTGGTGGTAGGGAGCTGTAGACGTATGGGGGAGGTGGAGATTTGTAGTCGACCTTTGGGGAAGGAGAGTAATAAGGTGGTGGTGGGGAGTTGTAGACGTATGGTGGAGGTGGAGACTTGTAGTTGACCTTTGGGGAAGGAGAGTAATATGGTGGCGGTGGGGAGCTGTAGACATATGGTGGAGGTGGGGACTTGTAATCAACCTTTGGGGAAGGAGAGTAATAAGGTGGTGGTGGGGAGTAGTAGACGTATGGTGGAGGTGGCGACTTGTAGTCGACCTTTGGGGAAGGAGAGTAGTAAGGTGGTGGTGGGGAGCTGTAGACGTATGGTGGAGGTGGAGACTTGTAGTCGACCTTAGGAGAAGGAGAGTAATAAGGTGGTGGTAGGGAGCTGTAGACGTATGGTGGAGGTGGCGACTTGTAGTCTACTTTAGGAGAAGGGGAGTAGTAAGTCGGTGGTGGTGGAGATGTGTAAACATATGGTTTCGAATGTGGGGTGTGCTTAGGACCTTGTCTTCTATATTGTAGTGGAGTTGGAGGTGATGCCGAATAGTATGGAGAATACTTTTTAGGTGATGAATAAGGTGATTCGTGTTTGTAAACCGGAGAACTGTATTGGGGTGTTTGAGGGGAGGAGTAAGGATATGCTGTCACTGTAGCCGCGATGGCACTCAAGACCACGACATAAACCATGCAATGCACTCGTCCCACCATTCTTGAGGAGATCATAATACTCGTCGCTACTCTTTTGGTTTCTTTGTTTTGGTTATGATTTACTTGGAAATGAAAGTCCTTTATATAGTCTTTTTCTTTTGTGTCCGTAAATATTATAGTATCTTCCCAACTTGGGTTCGTGTATGGCACTTTGAAATACATGTAGAGGACGTGCTAAGTTGTTTTTTTTTTTGGAAAATAGTGATGTGTGGGATGTATGAAAAATTATTAGATTCTCTAGGAACTTTCAAAAGGTTTAAGAAGCTTTCATATTATTCTGTTTCATGTATATTGACTTAACTTATTTTAAGAACATAAAGAACAAGTTTACTGTAAAATTGTTTAGCCATTACGAAGATATTAAATTATGTATCACATTCACATGCTATTTAGATTGATACCATAGAGCTTTGGGTCATGTTTCTGATCGCTGAAGGATGATTATGCAAACATTATATAAACACATAAAATTCAATGTTCTATGAATAAAGAAAATCTATAATTCTCATTTCTGGTTGTTTACATATGCATATGCTTCTTTAAATGTTTTGTGGCAACAAAAGCACATATCGTTTGTTGATGCTTTAAATTATATAGGTAAAGAACATCTTTGAAACAAAAAAAGAAATTTTTTGAAGTTCAATCTTTTATTGTTCATTTGTCTTTTCTTTTTTGGTCTCGATTTGGCGAAAGGGTTGGCATTGTTTGTTCTCTAATATCAATGAGTTTACGAAAGGTAATGTGATTGTCGCAATCCAACAAATCTTTATTCCTCGATCTGATTTCAACCCTCCAATGACACGGCTGAGTCCAGCTCTATTCGGTTAAGTCGAACTGTCCCAAGGATATACTCTGGCAGATCGGTTTCCTCCTTTCCCTGCATTTGCATTTGGAAGTTGAACATTTAACTATTTGACCGATGATTTCATTCAAACAGATGTTTAACAAAAAGTTTAAGCACTCTTGTATAAAGATATGATAACTCCAGCAGTGAGACTCTAAACGAACCTCGATCAAGATGGCAAGATCAACAATGAGGCTTGTGACATAACCAAGGACCAGACCAATAACGCTCCTCGCAACAGCCGATGATCCTGAACAATACTTGGAATTAGCGGCTAATTCCAAAGTCAACTTCTTCTTCTTTTAAAAGTCGAGCCCTAGGGTTAAACCAATCCTCTCAAATCAATTTTGCGATTTTAAAAAAACTGATCAAACCAAAATTTGTTGGTGTCAATCGAAACCACCCATTTTTGAACTCCGGTGTTACACTTATGAGAGACAATTGAAAGCAAGATAGGTCACTAGTACTTTAAATTCGCTTAGATTCTCCTTTCAATAGTTCCATATTTTATAAATGTTATATTTCCAACATTTTTTGCAAAAATAAAAACACAAAAAAACTATTCATTATTCTAAGAAGTGATTGCGTAAAACAACACAACTTGTAAAAAATTAGGCTGCCAATTTATTTTTTTGGAAACAAAAATTCATACCATTAATATTTTTTTATTGTTTATAAATTGAAAAAATAAAATTCTGAAATTTGCAAACATAAAGGTTCACTTTGGTTTTAAAAAAAAAATCAATCCCACGGTAGTTCTAAAGAAAATTAGAGCCCTCCGTGTTAGAACCGTTATAACGTGATTTTCCAGCAAGCTTCAGAGATGAAGGTGATGTTCACGTAACATGTTATATTGTTTATAAGTTGAGGACAAAAATCTGAATTTTCAAACTTATAAGTTCACTCGTTTATATAGTTTAAGGCAGTTACCACGCGCTCGAATAAGAAAAAATAGTAGATGTAGAAGATAAAAAAAACATTTCTATTGAAAAATATCGAAAAAGGACTCTCCGTGGATTTCGAGCATGACGTGTTCATTTGTCTCCAGGATTCCAACAATCCTATTTCCTCACTTTCTTCTTAACAATCGGCTCTACCCCCTATAAACATCTCATATAGTTTTGTTTCAATTTGAGGGGATTTGCAAATACAACCTTTTTACCATATTCTTTTGCAAAAATATATGTCTTGATGTTCATTTTCAAAAATACCCCTTTCTAAGTACAAAATGACTAAATTATCCTCATTTAGTGGAATTCATGATGAAGAAAATAATATTTCTTCCAAAAAAAGAAATATTTTTTCCAAATTTTTTCCGTCAAAAACTTTTTGGACAAATTCTTTCCGCGAAAATTTTTGTTCCAGCCAAAAATTCCCAAAACAAAATTTTCTGGCTAAAACAAATATCCACCAAAAGTTTTCTGTCATAACTTTTCTGCTATGCTTTAAAAAAATCTTTCATAACACCTTGTAAGTATTTTTAAAACCCTTAAAAATCTTTTAAAATACGTGTTAAATCCTTTAAAAATCATTCGAAACCTTTTAAAACTCTAGTAAACTTTTTAAAACCCTTGTAAAAAAGCGTTGAAAATTCTTTTATAACCATTTAAAACTTTATAAGCCCTTGTACATCCTTTTGAAAATCCTTGTAAACCCAAACTCCTTGTAAATCTTTAAAAAACCCTTAAAAATCCTTTAAACCTCCTTTAAACCCTTTAAAACCCATATAAACTTCTAAAACCCATTAGAAATCGATGTAAATCCTTTAATAAAAACTTTTGAAAACTTCTATAATGCTTTAAAACTCGTGTAAATCCTTTAAAAACCATTTTAATCCCTTTTAAATGCCTTTAAAACACGCGTAAATCTTTTTTAAAACCCTTGCTTATGCGGGATAATTTTGCGGGATAATTATGTAATATCTTTCTCATCGATCTATGTCTTACTCATCATCGATCTACGTCTCTGTCATCATTAATCTCACCTTAATGGTCTCCATATATCGTCTTCTGCAAGTTCTAACGGCTTCGATTATCTACTATTTCGTTTGTCTCCGTCTTCCTCTCATTAGTCATTTGATTCTACTTAATCTATTTTGTTGTAATTAGTGTTCAGAGTAGTGTACTGATTAGCCAAATATTCGTTGTCAATTCAATGCACTTAGACAAATCAAAGGAAGTGATAAATGGTACGATCAATCTCTCTTCATATGACTTGTGGTCAGAACATAAGATCATTAATATTAGACACCAACATTATTACAATAATTAAACAACCGTGAACAAGATAGCGACGTAGGAAATGGCATGAACTAAGAGAGTTTGTTCATAGCAAAGGCGACTGACCTGTCTCGAATCTGGATTCCCAACAAACATCTGGTGTTCATTTAATCTCATTAAAAAGAAAAATAGTCATGGTATGAGGATGGCTTTGATACAATCATTTTGGTGCGCACCATGATGTTATTATGCCATTGATATGTTAGTAAGAGAATAGCATTAGGACGTTATGCTTCAACACCAAGAGAATAGCTAAGCTCACTATTTATCCTTGAACAAGAAATACTATTGGTAAGACAATGATAATATCATCAATATATATTATGATATAAAGCTAGACACTTGTAACAAGCAACTCAAGGGATAAAGCTAGTTAGAATTCAGAATACTGCATACTTTTAAGTGTAAGGAAATTGTAAGGAATAATTTTGTTTCCCTATCATGTGATTAAGCATGTTTCTTCAAAGATTTTAAGATTCATATAAATTGCACATACATTAAGCTCCAAATACCAGGCACAAGCTATATATTGTAGTGTATAGTAAAATACCAAGTACGATACATAGGTTTTATATTGCAAAGTTCTAGCTAATTCGCACAAATATTAAATAACAAATATATTTTTAAAAAATAGCCAAATAAAAATCTATAGGTTACATAAAATCTTCAAGAGATAGTGTAACAAAAAAATAAATTCAGAAGACTCAAATAACAATATAAGAAAAAGGGTGTAACAAGGGACAAAATCAATAAGAAAATAATTATTGCAACCATGCAAGGTTATAAACCAATTTAATAGTAAGGTGTCTTTGGGACATATGGTGGAGATGGAGACTTGTAGTCGACCTTAGGAGAAGGAGAGTAATAAGGTGGTGGTGGGGAGCTGTAGACGTATGGGGGAGGTGGAGACTTGTAGTCAGCCTTAGGAGAAGGAGAGTAATAAGGTGGTGGTGGGGAGCTATAGACGTATGGTGGAGGTGGGGACTTGTAGTCGACCTTTGGGGATGGAGAGTAATAAGGTGGTGGTGGGGAGCTGTACACGTATGGTGGAGGTGGAGACTTGTAGTCGACCTTTGGGGAAGGAGAGTAATATGGTGGCGGTGGGGAGCTGTAGACATATGGTGGAGGTGGAGACTTGTAATCAACCTTTGGGGAAGGAGAGTAATAAGGTGGTGGTGGGGAGCTGTAGACGTATGGGGGAGGTGGAAACTTGTAGTCGACCTTTGGGGAAGGAAAGTAATAAGGTGGTGGTGGGGAGTTGTAGACGTATGGTGGAGGTGGAGACTTGTAGTTGACCTTTGGGGAAGGAGAGTGATAAGGTGATGGTGGGGAGCTGTAGACGTATGGGGGAGGTGGAGATTTGTAGTCGACCTTTGGGGAAGGAGAGTAATAAGGTGGTGGTGGGGAGTTGTAGACGTATGGTGGAGGTGGAGACTTGTAGTTGACCTTTGGAGATGGAGAGTAATATGGTGGCGGTGGGGAACTGTAGACATATGGTGGAGGTGGAGACTTGTAATCAACCTTTGGGGAAGGAGAGTAATAAGGTGGTGGTGGGGAGCTGTAGACGTATGGTGGAGGTGGAGACTTGTAGTCGACCTTTGGGGATGGAGAGTAATAAGGTGGTGGTGGGGAGCTGTAGACGTATGGGGGAGGTGGAGATATGTAGTCGACCTTTGGGGAAGGAGAGTAATAAGGTGGTGGTGGGGAGTTGTAGACGTATGGTGGAGGTGGAGACTTGTAGTTGACCTTTGGGGAAGGAGAGTAATATGGTGGCGGTGGGGAGCTGTAGACATATGGTGGAGGTGGAGACTTGTAATCAACCTTTGGGGAAGGAGAGTAATAAGGTGGTGGTGGGGAGCTGTAGACGTATGGTGGAGGTGGCGACTTGTAGTCGACCTTTGGGGATGGAGAGTAATAAGGTGGTGGTGGGGAGCTGTAGACGTATGGGGGAGGTGGAGATTTGTAGTCGACCTTTGGGGAAGGAGAGTAATAAGGTGGTGGTGGGGAGTTGTAGACGTATGGTGGAGGTGGAGACTTGTAGTTGACCTTTGGGGAAGGAGAGTAATATGGTGGCGGTGGGGAGCTGTAGACATATGGTGGAGGTGGGGACTTGTAATCAACCTTTGGGGAAGGAGAGTAATAAGGTGGTGGTGGGGAGTAGTAGACGTATGGTGGAGGTGGCGACTTGTAGTCGACCTTTGGGGAAGGAGAGTAGTAAGGTGGTGGTGGGGAGCTGTAGACGTATGGTGGAGGTGGAGACTTGTAGTCGACCTTAGGAGAAGGAGAGTAATAAGGTGGTGGTAGGGAGCTGTAGACGTATGGTGGAGGTGGCGACTTGTAGTCTACTTTAGGAGAAGGGGAGTAGTAAGTCGGTGGTGGTGGAGATGTGTAAACATATGGTTTCGAATGTGGGGTGTGCTTAGGACCTTGTCTTCTATATTGTAGTGGAGTTGGAGGTGATGCCGAATAGTATGGAGAATACTTTTTAGGTGATGAATAAGGTGATTCGTGTTTGTAAACCGGAGAACTGTATTGGGGTGTTTGAGGGGAGGAGTAAGGATATGCTGTCACTGTAGCCGCGATGGCACTCAAGACCACGACATAAACCATGCAATGCACTCGTCCCACCATTCTTGAGGAGATCATAATACTCGTCGCTACTCTTTTGGTTTCTTTGTTTTGGTTATGATTTACTTGGAAATGAAAGTCCTTTATATAGTCTTTTTCTTTTGTGTCCGTAAATATTATAGTATCTTCCCAACTTGGGTTCGTGTATGGCACTTTGAAATACATGTAGAGGACGTGCTAAGTTGTTTTTTTTTTTGGAAAATAGTGATGTGTGGGATGTATGAAAAATTATTAGATTCTCTAGGAACTTTCAAAAGGTTTAAGAAGCTTTCATATTAATCTGTTTCATGTATATTGACTTAACTTATTTTAAGAACATAAAGAACAAGTTTACTGTAAAATTGTTTAGCCATTACGAAGATATTAAATTATGTATCACATTCACATGCTATTTAGATTGATACCATAGAGCTTTGGGTCATGTTTCTGATCGCTGAAGGATGATTATGCAAACATTATATAAACACATAAAATTCAATGTTCTATGAATAAAGAAAATCTATAATTCTCATTTCTGGTTGTTTACATATGCATATGCTTCTTTAAATGTTTTGTGGCAACAAAAGCACATATCGTTTGTTGATGCTTTAAATTATATAGGTAAAGAACATCTTTGAAACAAAAAAAGAAATTTTTTGAAGTTCAATCTTTTATTGTTCATTTGTCTTTTCTTTTTTGGTCTCGATTTGGCGAAAGGGTTGGCATTGTTTGTTCTCTAATATCAATGAGTTTACGAAAGGTAATGTGATTGTCGCAATCCAACAAATCTTTATTCCTCGATCTGATTTCAACCCTCCAATGACACGGCTGAGTCCAGCTCTATTCGGTTAAGTCGAACTGTCCCAAGGATATACTCTGGCAGATCGGTTTCCTCCTTTCCCTGCATTTGCATTTGGAAGTTGAACATTTAACTATTTGACCGATGATTGCATTCAAACAGATGTTTAACAAAAAGTTTAAGCACTCTTGTATAAAGATATGATAACTCCAGCAGTGAGACTCTAAACGAACCTCGATCAAGATGGCAAGATCAACAATGAGGCTTGTGACATAACCAAGGACCAGACCAATAACGCTCCTCGCAACAGCCGATGATCCTGAACAATACTTGGAATTAGCGGCTAATTCCAAAGTCAACTTCTTCTTCTTTTAAAAGTCGAGCCCTAGGGTTAAACCAATCCTCTCAAATCAATTTTGCGATTTTAAAAAAACTGATCAAACCAAAATTTGTTGGTGTCAATCGAAACCACCCATTTTTGAACTCCGGTGTTACACTTATGAGAGACAATTGAAAGCAAGATAGGTCACTAGTACTTTAAATTCGCTTAGATTCTCCTTTCAATAGTTCCATATTTTATAAATGTTATATTTCCAACATTTTTTGCAAAAATAAAAACACAAAAAAACTATTCATTATTCTAAGAAGTGATTGCGTAAAACAACACAACTTGTAAAAAATTAGGCTGCCAATTTATTTTTTTGGAAACAAAAATTCATACCATTAATATTTTTTTATTGTTTATAAATTGAAAAAATAAAATTCTGAAATTTGCAAACATAAAGGTTCACTTTGGTTTTAAAAAAAAAATCAATCCCACGGTAGTTCTAAAGAAAATTAGAGCCCTCCGTGTTAGAACCGTTATAACGTGATTTTCCAGCAAGCTTCAGAGATGAAGGTGATGTTCACGTAACATGTTATATTGTTTATAAGTTGAGGACAAAAATCTGAATTTTCAAACTTATAAGTTCACTCGTTTATATAGTTTAAGGCAGTTACCACGCGCTCGAATAAGAAAAAATAGTAGATGTAGAAGATAAAAAAAAACATTTCTATTGAAAAATATCGAAAAAGGACTCTCCGTGGATTTCGAGCATGACGTGTTCATTTGTCTCCAGGATTCCAACAATCCTATTTCCTCACTTTCTTCTTAACAATCGGCTCTACCCCCTATAAACATCTCATATAGTTTTGTTTCAATTTGAGGGGATTTGCAAATACAACCTTTTTACCATATTCTTTTGCAAAAATATATGTCTTGATGTTCATTTTCAAAAATACCCCTTTCTAAGTACAAAATGACTAAATTATCCTCATTTAGTGGAATTCATGATGAAGAAAATAATATTTCTTCCAAAAAAAGAAATATTTTTTCCAAATTTTTTCCGTCAAAAACTTTTTGGACAAATTCTTTCCGCGAAAATTTTTGTTCCAGCCAAAAATTCCCAAAACAAAATTTTCTGGCTAAAACAAATATCCACCAAAAGTTTTCTGTCATAACTTTTCTGCTATGCTTTAAAAAAATCTTTCATAACACCTTGTAAGTATTTTTAAAACCCTTAAAAATCTTTTAAAATACGTGTTAAATCCTTTAAAAATCATTCGAAACCTTTTAAAACTCTAGTAAACTTTTTAAAACCCTTGTAAAAAAGCGTTGAAAATTCTTTTATAACCATTTAAAACTTTATAAGCCCTTGTACATCCTTTTGAAAATCCTTGTAAACCCAAACTCCTTGTAAATCTTTAAAAAACCCTTAAAAATCCTTTAAACCTCCTTTAAACCCTTTAAAACCCATATAAACTTCTAAAACCCATTAGAAATCGATGTAAATCCTTTAATAAAAACTTTTGAAAACTTCTATAATACTTTAAAACTCGTGTAAATCCTTTAAAAACCATTTTAATCCCTTTTAAATGCCTTTAAAACACGCGTAAATCTTTTTTAAAACCCTTGCTTATGCGGGATAATTTTGCGGGATAATTATGTAATATCTTTCTCATCGATCTATGTCTTACTCATCATCGATCTACGTCTCTGTCATCATTAATCTCACCTTAATGGTCTCCATATATCGTCTTCTGCAAGTTCTAACGGCTTCGATTATCTACTATTTCGTTTGTCTCCGTCTTCCTCTCATTAGTCATTTGATTCTACTTAATCTATTTTGTTGTAATTAGTGTTCAGAGTAGTGTACTGATTAGCCAAATATTCGTTGTCAATTCAATGCACTTAGACAAATCAAAGGAAGTGATAAATGGTACGATCAATCTCTCTTCATATGACTTGTGGTCAGAACATAAGATCATTAATATTAGACACCAACATTATTACAATAATTAAACAACCGTGAACAAGATAGCGACGTAGGAAATGGCATGAACTAAGAGAGTTTGTTCACAGCAAAGGCGACTGACCTGTCTCGAATCTGGATTCCCAACAAACATCTGGTGTTCATTTAATCTCATTAAAAAGAAAAATAGTCATGGTATGAGGATGGCTTTGATACAATCATTTTGGTGCGCACCATGATGTTATTATGCCATTGATATGTTAGTAAGAGAATAGCATTAGGACGTTATGCTTCAACACCAAGAGAATAGCTAAGCTCACTATTTATCCTTGAACAAGAAATACTATTGGTAAGACAATGATAATATCATCAATATATATTATGATATAAAGCTAGACACTTGTAACAAGCAACTCAAGGGATAAAGCTAGTTAGAATTCAGAATACTGCATACTTTTAAGTGTAAGGAAATTGTAAGGAATAATTTTGTTTCCCTATCATGTGATTAAGCATGTTTCTTCAAAGATTTTAAGATTCATATAAATTGCACATACATTAAGCTCCAAATACCAGGCACAAGCTATATATTGTAGTGTATAGTAAAATACCAAGTACGATACATAGGTTTTATATTGCAAAGTTCTAGCTAATTCGCACAAATATTAAATAACAAATATATTTTTAAAAAATAGCCAAATAAAAATCTATAGGTTACATAAAATCTTCAAGAGATAGTGTAACAAAAAAATAAATTCAGAAGACTCAAATAACAATATAAGAAAAAGGGTGTAACAAGGGACAAAATCAATAAGAAAATAATTATTGCAACCATGCAAGGTTATAAACCAATTTAATAGTAAGGTGTCTTTGGGACATATGGTGGAGATGGAGACTTGTAGTCGACCTTAGGAGAAGGAGAGTAATAAGGTGGTGGTGGGGAGCTGTAGACGTATGGGGGACAAAAACAAATACCAGGCACAAGCTCTATATTGTAGTGTATAGTAAAATACCAAGTACGATACATAGGTTTTATATTGCAAAGTTCTAGCTAATTCGCACAAATATTAAATAACAAATGTATTTTTTAAAAATAGCCAAATAAAAATTTATAGGTTACATAAAATCTTCAAGAGATAGTGTAACAAAAAAATAAATTCAGAAGACTCAAATAACAATATAAGAAAAAGGGTGTAACAAGGGACAAAAACAATAAGAAAATAATTATTGCAACCAAGCAAGGTTATAAACCAATTCAATAGTAAGGTGTCTTTGGAACATATGGTGGAGGTGGAGACTTGTAGTCGGCCTTAGGAGAAGGAGAGTAATAAGGTGGTGGTGGGGAGCTATAGACGTATGGTGGAGGTGGGGACTTGTAGTCGACCTTTGGGGATGGAGAGTAATAAGGTGGTGGTGGGGAGCTGTAGACGTATGGTTGTGGTGGAGACTTGTAGCTGACCTTTGGGGAAGGAGAGTAATATGGTGGCGGTGGGGAGCTGTAGACATATGGTGGAGGTGGAGACTTTTAATCAACCTTTGGGGAAGGAGAGTAATAAGGTGGTGGTGGGGAGTAGTAGACGTATGGTGGAGGTGGCGACTTGTAGTCGACCTTTGGGGAAGGAGAGTAGTAAGGTGGTGGTGGGGAGCTGTAGACGTATGGTGGAGGTGGAGACTTGTAATCAACCTTTGGGGAAGGAGAGTAATAAGGTGGTGGTGGGGAGCTGTAGACATATGGTGGAGGTGGAGACTTGTAATCAACCTTTGGGGAAGGAGAGTAATAAGGTGGTGGTGGGGAGCTGTAGACGTATGGTGGAGGTGGGGACTTGTAGTCGACCTTTGGGGATGGAGAGTAATAAGGTGGTGGTGGGGAGCTGTACACGTATGGTGGAGGTGGAGACTTGTAGTCGACCTTTGGGGAAGGAGAGTAATAAGGTGGTGGTGGGGAGTTGTAGACGTATGGTGGAGGTGGAGACTTGTAATCAACCTTTGGGGAAGGAGAGTAATAAGGTGGTGGAGGAGAGCTGTAGACGTATGGTGGAGGTAGAGACTTGTAGTCGACCTTTGGGGAAGGAGAGTAATATGGTGGCGGTGGGGAGCTGTAGACATATGGTGGAGGTGGAGACTTGTAATCAACCTTTGGGGAAGGAGAGTAATAAGGTGGTGGTGGGGAGCTGTAAACGTATGGTGGAGGTGGAGACTTGTAGTCGACCTTTGGGGATGGAGAGTAATAAGGTGGTGGTGGGGAGCTGTAGACGTATGGTGGAGGTGGAGACTTGTAGTCAACCTTAGGAGAAGGAGAGTAATAAGATGGTGGTGGGGAGATGTAGATGTATGGTGGTGGTGGAGACTTGTAGTCGACCTTTGGGGAAGGAGAATACTAAGGTGGTGGTGGGGGAGCTGTAGACATATGGTGGAGGTGGAGACTTATAATCCACCTTTGGGGAAGGAGAGTAATAAGGTGGTGGTGGGGAGCTGTAGACGTATGGTGGAGGTGGAGACTTGTAGTCGACCTTTGGGGAAGGAGAGTAATAAGGTGGTGGTGGGGAGCTGTAGACGTATGGGGGAGGTGGAGATTTGTAGTCGACCTTTGGGGAAGGAGAGTAATAAGGTGGCGGTGGGGAGTTGTAGACGTATGGTGGAGGTGGAGACTTGTAGTTGACCTTTGGGGAAGGAGAGTAATATGGTGGCGGTGGGGAGCTGTAGACATATGGTGGAGGTGGAGACTTTTAATCAACCTTTGGGGAAGGAGAGTAATAAGGTGGTGGTGGGGAGTAGTAGACGTATGGTGGAGGTGGCGACTTGTAGTCGACCTTTGGGGAAGGAGAGTAGTAAGGTGGTGGTGGGGAGCTGTAGACGTATGGTGGAGGTGGAGACTTGTAGTCGACCTTAGGAGAAGGAGAGTAATAAGGTGGTGGTAGGGAGCTGTAGACGTATGGTGGAGGTGGCGACTTGTAGTCTACTTTAGGAGAAGGGGAGTAGTAAGTCGGTGGTGGTGGAGATGTGTAAACATATGGTTTCGAATGTGGGGTGTGCTTAGGACCTTGTCTTCTATATTGTAGTGGAGTTGGAGGTGATGCCGAATAGTATGGAGAATACTTTTTAGGTGATGAATAAGGTGATTCGTGTTTGTAAACCGGAGAACTGTATTGGGGTGTTTGAGGGGAGGAGTAAGGATATGCTGTCACTGTAGCCGCGATGGCACTCAAGACCACGACATAAACCATGCAATGCACTCGTCCCACCATTCTTGAGGAGATCATAATACTCGTCGCTACTCTTTTGGTTTCTTTGTTTTGGTTATGATTTACTTGGAAATGAAAGTCCTTTATATAGTCTTTTTCTTTTGTGTCCGTAAATATTATAGTATCTTCCCAACTTGGGTTCGTGTATGGCACTTTGAAATACATGTAGAGGACGTGCTAAGTTGTTTTTTTTTGGAAAATAGTGATGTGTGGGATGTATGAAAAATTTATTAGATTCTGTAGCAACTTTCAATAGGCTTAAGATGTTTTCATATTATTCTGTTTCATGTATATTGACTTAACTTGTTTTAAGAACATAAAGAACAAGTTTACTGAAAAATTGTTTAGCTATTACGTAGATATTAATTTATGTATCACATTCACATGCTATTTAGACTGATACCATAAGAGTTTTGGGTCATGTTTCTTATTGCTGAAGGATGATTATGCAAACATTATATAAACACATAAAATTCAATGTTCTATGAATAAAGAAAATCTATAATTCTCATTTCTGGTTGTTTACATATGCATATGCTTCTTTAAATGTTTTGTGGCAACAAAAGCGCATATCCTTTGTTGATGCTTTAAATTATATAGGTAAAGAACATCTTTGAAACAAAAAAAGAAATTTTTTGAAGTTCAATCTTTTATTGTTCATTTGTCTTTTCTTTTTTGGTCTCGATTTGGCGAAAGGGTTGGCATTGTTTGTTCTCTAATATCAATGAGTTTACGAAAGGTAATGTGATTGTCGCAATCCCACAAATCTTTATTCCTCGATCATATTTCAACCCTCCAATGATACGGCTGAGTCCAGCTCTATTCGGTTAAGTCGAACTGTCCCAAGGATATACTCTGGCAGATCGGTTTCCTCCTTTCCCTGCATTTGCATTTGGAAGTTGAACATTTAACTATTTGACCGATGATTGCATTCAAACAGATGTTTAACAAAAAGTTTAAGCACTCTTGTATAAAGATATGATAACTCCAGCAGTGAGACTCTAAACGAACCTCGATCAAGATGGCAAGATCAACAATGAGGCTTGTGACATAACCAAGGACCAGACCAATAACGCTCCTCGCAACAGCCGATGATCCAATATCTACATCAATCTGCAACACCATGATTTCATAAGAACTCAGCAACCATGCGTGTAATTGTCTACATGATCATGTGTCTTTATGTTGGACATGTACTGTTTCTTATTTTTAATGGTAAATGACAAATATTGATTCTTCAAGATCATAAGCAAAGTACACTTTCATATGTATCATGGAACCTTAGTTCATTGCAATAAAAGAAACGAGAAAATTAGAAACTATTATACCTCCAAAAAATTATCCTGCCTCAGGTACTTGCAGGTTACAGCTTTACCGAGCAAGCAGGCTTTTGTTCCAACAGCACGCTTGACCATCCAATATCCCTGTGATTCACCATGGCTGTTACAATGTAATTAAGATTACTATATTTCAGAGGGGACGTGAAGAGAAGAGTTTACTTACCTGAACAATACTTGGAATTAGCTTAAATCTTGCGTCACGGTAACTGTCACTCCCGTCCACAAATTTTCCCAGGGATGAAGTCTTGTTTACAGGTCGATCCGCAGCATAGTAGAGTACCAGACAATAGTTAGGCTTTGCTGGTACCTGAAAAACACGTTTTGACTTCTTTCTGACACTAACTTGACATATAAGTACTTATAATTTATAGAGTTAGATAGACTTTAAGTAGGGAAAAATGATTGGTGATCGTAGTATGTACCATCACAATCACAATTCCAAAATACTAGAAACTATTAGTGATATACATGTGGTACATTGTTATTTACGGGTAAACAAAGACGAACAAGAGATTTAGCAACACAATCTTCATTAAAAGCTTAGGTATTAGTATTGATATCTATAATCATATGGGTTGACGTATTTTCTACTTAGACATTAGTACTTCCCTATTCAAACAGTCTCTTGGAGAAAAGACTGACATGTATATAGAGTTTATATTTCAGATAGTATTCAAACCTGAAGATTGATGACTAGAATGAATGGCAGCTTTTTCCCAGGGTCTGACTACAAAAGAGAAAACTTCCAAATCAGGCACTTTCAACCACGTGAGACTATATACATACAAGCTTCAACTCATTGATAACTTAGAGAGTATCACCAGATTTAGCCACAAGGCGGAGATGGTATACAATGTCGGATGCTAAATTGAGGTACAATGACAAGTCACACTTATTACTGGTAATGCTAGTTAAAGACGGTTCAAGGGAGTACCTGGACAAGACATTTCGGATGCAGGGCGATGTTGTCTACAGCTTTATCAACTTTGAACCAGTCCATGGATACAAGTGTCAGAAGGGGCTCCCCACCCATCACCTTAAATTACACCATTGGTTATATTAAATTTGCACAGTTTAACATGAGGAAACAATTGTTGAAGACACTTTGTTCGATAATCCAACTCGAATTAAATTGTTCAGGATCAGAAACCAATCTAGAAAATTAAAACACGCAGTAGTACCCTAAGTTGAGAGATACTGTATAAAGAAACTAATATCAGTATATCAGAAGTTAAGAAACATCGTCCAGAGTCAAGAAGGACCTCAATGCAGTGGCATCTAAGAAAGAGGTCCCTCATAGCTCTCGATGCCATTTCAGGTGATGGATGACTAAAACTCTAGAATAACGTAGATGCAGGAGTTTCAAAGTTACCTTTGCATTATCTTTTAGATAGGTCTTTCCCCTGATCATAAACCCCATGCCACTAGGAGAGTTCCAGCAATTTGAGTCCTTATCACCATTTCCTTTGCGCAGGGATCCTTGGAACTGACTTGGATCGATAGTCACAGGATCAACACTAGCGTCTAATACATTGCTTGCGCCTGGAGCTAATGTCAAAATAGAGCTGCTATATTAATGCACACTGAGATTGTAAAACAATATAGAAAAGTGCTTTTCAATTCTAATTTGTTTTAAATGTTTGTATATTTACAAGTTGTTCCCTTTTTCCGGACATAGAACTCAAGAATGGACTAGTTACAAAATGGTAACTACAACACCTATATAGATTTTTTCGTTCTCATCTAAATAAAGTAGTTCTTTGTAAACAAAATGCTTGCATATACATATCAAGCCGTACACTCTGAAACATTTGATTAACTTTGGGAACAAATACTGATAAGAGGTCCTCAAGTTACTTATTATAGATATAAACATATATATATATATATTGATTCCATTATACTACCTATGTGAGTCATTGGTAAACTTAGTCGTTGGTAAACTTAATGGACTAGCAAAAAAAGTAAAGAGAAAACCTTTAGGCCGCTTCAAAGATAAACTAGCAATTGCCCATGAAACATTCTTCAGTTTTACTTTTATCTCCTGTTTTTAACATTGAAACAACAGAATTCAATATTATTTTTAATAATTTCAATACAAGTTTCTCACCTCATGGGCACAAATATTTCATAGGAACTTTGAACATCTTAGAACATCTTTTTGCCTTTTCATTTTAGTATATCTAGGGCTGAAGTATAGGCAGTGATTAGGAGGTTTTTATCAGTTTTCCCAAGGAGTTACCTGTTTATACCAAGAGAAACGCTTTCTGTGTTTTGGGTGTTTTATTTTAATCCTTCTGGTTAAGGATTAAATTAAGAAGATCTTCTGAGTGTTTTATTTCTCTCCATGATTCTTTATTTTATAAATATGAAAAAAAATTCCATATTGACAAGAAGATACAAAAACCAAGTAGTTACCTTATTGTCCTGCTCGTCATCATCTTCATCGCTTTCCTCTTCATCAGATGATGAGTCTGTGGCATCATAAAACTGCTCCTCCATTTCCTCATCTACATATTCACCATTGGAGACATCTGGTAACTTGGACTCTATAACCGTTGCAGAAGTTTCATACTTGAAGGCTGGGTTTGCTCCAATGTACTCCTTCAGACCTGATATACCATTAACAAGAACTTGAAACACAAACCATGTAGAACTTGAAACAAAACCCGTGTGGAACTTGTGACATCTAATGTAGTCAGAGTTCAGGCATATACTTTTAGTAGCATGCCAGCTAAAGCTTATTAGTTTCTATGCCCAAAAAAGAAACTTCCAATTGTTGCAAACACAAAGCATAACACATGTATACTTATCCCAAACAAGTGTGGATAGTGAACGCTAATCTATATCACAAGACAAATAAATCCTCAGATGTGCTCACAAGAGTCTCCATTTCTCAATAGATGTTATATATACCACAAAGATAACATCTCGACTTCTTACTCATTTTTTGTGTTCAGGCATCTAACCTGCTACTTGGAGAAGTAATGCATATGGAATAGTCTTTTCAAACTTTGAGTAGCTAGTTCTCTTCCATTTGCACCAACGTTTAGAGTGGATTTCTAGCATATGTGTGACAAGACAACTTGCAGTCTCTGCATCGCTGCGCTTTTTTAAGCTTCTGATTTCCCAAGTGGATGCTAAAATCAACAAGAACAAAAAAGAAATGGAAGTTTTAGAAGAATGGGGTAAATACCTTGCTAGGCATTGTGTAAGTCCACAGTAAGCAAGAGCACTACAGATTCAGTGAGTAAGAAGAAAGGCAACATATACAATAAAGTAAGTAAAAATGGAAAGACAGTAGAATAAAACACTAGACCAGCATCCCATATCATATGGTTTACAAGCCAATAAAATTTCCCCAAGAGCCTAAAATTCAGTTCCAGATTTTGTAAGCTAGCTGCAGAACACAACACAATTGCAGAGATAGATGGGCCAGTAAGCACAAGCAACTAAGTATACACAGAACCTCTGGCTATAGAAGTACCAATTCAGAACAGATTAGTGTTGGAAACAGTTGCATAGTAACAAGGAGACTGTATTGCCACCAGACATGCAGCATAGTGAAAAAGGCAAACACTACGAAAAGAAAGGTTATAAAAAAATATCTTACGTGTAATATCTGTTCGTCGATATCCAGACTTTGGAGGCCGTTTCTTATGTACTGCTGGAAACTGTAAGATTGCTGCATACAAAAATACAGCATGAGAAAATGAATAGCTTGAAATATTCAATTAAATACAACTACAGCCCAAACACTTCACTAACCACCTAGTGACATGGCTTATATTAATCTTTACCATTATGCATAGCCAAACCAGACATCAGATTGGTAAAGAAAAAAATATTTAGAATAGATTGTTCTCTACTTACTATATGTTCCGTCTTGCCCACGAACCCACTGTCTAGAGAAGATAAAGTCTCTCTTCGATTGCCATCTGCAGAAGATACTATTTAACCAATCAGTTTAATGAAAAAACTGTAAGTGTAAAGCTATTCACTGAATTAAGTGAGAGATGCAAAAAAATATACAACATGCCTAAACAACATACCGTGAAAGATATTTAGGATCGTATACACAGTAAATAACATCATAGTGGCCCTCGTATGAGTCTATCTTTTCTGAATCACCTGTTACTGCATCCCACCTGTGTGGATAGTTAGAAAGGTCCAAGTACCAAAAGACATCTATATGTTCAAAGAAATGAGCTTACTCGTATCTTTGTTGTTTGTCAATATTCAAAAGCACTTCGAACACAGAATCTGCACTAGCTTCAACTACAGCAACTGCTTTCACAAGAACTCCTCGACCAGCCTAAAGAAGAATTGATCAAAACCTGACTACCTGAGGGGCCTTCTAAGCATTCAACAAATAATTGAATACAGCCAATTACAGGTCTTCCCAGTGAGCTACCAGTTGCAAAACAACCAAGTAAAAATAATAATTTTCACCTTGGCTTGGCATAAATTATCGCTATTATTATAAATGCATAAGTTCTGGAGATGAGAAAACTTAGTTATAGGATCTAATTTAAAATTGTTACCTTGCCAATAAGAATTAGTAAGATGCGAATCACAAGATAGCAAATATTATAATGGAAGAATAAAATAAGATGGTTCAGTTTCCATTCCTCTGGGAATAATTTAACGCAATTCAGAAGGACAAAAGACCCAATCGTCTCCCACACCAATGTACTAATGGCTTTTTCAACCCGTAGACCAATCTCTTCTCATTGGTCCGAATTTATAATCCAAGCAGTTCTGCTATAGTTGGAAATGTATTCTCTGAATAAAAGTAAATATACCTTGAAGTTAGCCACATCTTCAAAAATCCTAACACCTGCAAACAATATACAGAAAAATATATAATTGAATGTTATGTATAAAGAGCAAGCAAAGAAGAAGATCTAACATGTTTAGGCATTATAGTCTCGAAATTCTGAACAATAAGGACTACTATATTACCACACAACCTTCAGATTAGTGATTAAAAACAGCCACCTAACTGACAAGTATGTCTGCATTCTTTCAGTTTTTATGAGTCTACTAGAATTATAAATGATAGAGAAGTATACATAATAAAAAGGAGACACCCCATAAAATGCATTGTAATGCATATTTATCGCGTAAATAAATGGGACATTCTAATTGACCCCATTATTGGTTCAGTAGATGAAAAAACTGTAATGAGTAGGTTGTTTGATATCAACACTCTACTGTGTACTGCCAAACATACCATTGATTGTACGTACACATTTCCACATATGTGCCTCGATTGCATCTCCATTGTCACCACCCTCGTAGAAACCATCACCTCTAACATCATTAACCAAGGTAGAGGATTGCCTCAAAAGAGTCTCTGGACCTGTCAGTTTATGAACATAATCACTCGTCTTTGTTTTAGACAAAAAGTAACTTTCAGGTGAACCTAGTCTTGTTCATGAAAAACCACTAGATAAAATCTTAAGAAATCAAATTAACTAAGGAACAGGACTTATCAATGCATAATAACCTCAAGAGTTGAAGGATTGTTACTATTGTTTCACTAATACATAGAGGAGATGAGGAGAGCATATATTTGAATATGGTATCGATCTAGTTTTGTGAAGAAATAATCAGAATCTTCAGGACACCCAGTAAATCATTTTGCATAATAGGCAATGAGTTCCAGAGTTTCTTTTTTAAACTGTAAGGTTTGGAGATTCCCTCATAAGCTACGACACAAATTATACGCGATATACCAACAAATGAACTTACAACAATCTGCACACACAATTTTGTATAGTTGGGAATTATTAGACAACAAAATATATATTAGAAACTTGACAAAATAACATGACAGCATTTTCACTTCCTCTTTTAATATTAATTTCTGAACGTTTATGCATACTTGTAGAAGATCCTGGAGCTAAAAACCCCATAAACTTGAGATAAAGCATATTACCTTGTCCAATTCGGATAAGCTTTTTTAACCCATACGCATAACGCCTTACTCTAGGTCGATGTCCTTCTAGATCGATGCTTCAAAAAAAGATACAAGAGTGTGATTTGGACTAAGCGTAGACTATAACACCAGAATGTTAAGCATTTTTTGTTGGAAGAGCCTCATCTTCTGAATAATTGTACTGCTAGGCCCCCAAAAAAGGAATAAAGTTGCTACTAATAAATATCATCTAAGGCACTAATAATAAGATAATTAGATCATACTTGGCCTCCATGCTTAGCTTAGTTCTTGTGCTTCCGCCTCTCGATAGTGCATATTCAGCCTTCCAAGACAGAAAAAAGCCGTAATTGAAATTTACTTTGAATGTAACTGCTGATACCTCATCCCAGCAAGCATTATATAAATGCTCCAACAAAAAGCAAAATGAACTATAAAAGTAGCCAATCACAAGCAAGGAAAACTTCAATACATTACATGATGCTATATAACTTGGACACAGTCTCAGTAGTACCTGCTGTTTTGCTTCCTCAAAAGCCTCCACCCATTTCAAGGCTTCTCCAGCAGTAGCACAAGCAATCTAAATACAGTTACCAGAAAAATATAAGTTTAGATTCTGATATGCACTTTCAGTGTAAACAAAATTGTTTACAAACGAACTTCAAGACATTTACTCAATAAGTTAACTGATCGGTTCATTTAAGTGTGCAAATACACCAAACAAATTGTAGGCCTTCCACAGAAAAAAACTCATGTTCACAGTGGCAGGCTTTAAGTCTAGTGAGCATTTGTCACAAGGATAATGCAAAGATGGAATTTGAACTTACTTCTCCTTTTTTTGACTCGTCCAACCGGTTATAGAACCTTATGACGTAGACATCCTACAAAAGAAATAAACTAGTAAGTGTACCTGTTTCATTTAGACTCATACTCTCATTCATTAGAGCATACAACTAATATGCAAAATAGGGAAAAACAGATCTATAATTTACGCAGATTGCAGTTATAGAAGTCGAGACTGAAAAGAATTACCCCCTGATTAACTTTTCGACGTCCTAGCTCTTCAACCATCATTGTCGGCCCTGTAACACCACGCCTTATAGGTTTCTATAGAAACAAAAAAAAAAACCCCAAACGGATATAATAGAATTTCAAAACACATCAAAAACAAAACAACCAACCAACATCTAAGTACAGCACTATATCCTTCAGTAATACAACAATGAATTCAAAATCATGACAACCTTCATTTCAGTAATAATAACTAAAACAAAGCTCAAGATAACAAAATCATCTAACTCTTGGAAGTAATATACACCTACACAGTTCTTAATGATAGATACCATATACTTACCATTAACATAAACTAAGCAGAGAAACAGTTTCCTTTTGCAAACTTCCAAGCAACCAAGCAAAAATTTCAACAGCCATAATTCTCAAACACTAATTTACTAAAGATTCAAGCAATTTTGAGACATTTTGAAAAAAAAGCAAATTCCAAAACAGAAATCCAGAAAACACCAAAACCAAGGAAAAGGTAATTACAATGTCAGGGTTCTCGTGAGGATCTCTTTTATACATCTCAACGTATTTGCCTCTAATGAAAAGGAAACGAAGATTACAGTACTCATGACCGATCTTATTCACACCCAAATGATACACCCATCCAAAACACTCAAAGGTTCCTCCTCCTCCTTCTCCGCCGCCGCTGCTACGACTACTACTTCCACTATCATTAACATCTCCGGTGAAACTAACTCTTCCGAGGTTCCCGGAAACATTCTTCTCCGATCCTTCGCCGGTAACAACTTTCTTCGATCCAGGCGACGTCATCGCCTCCTTCCACCGGATCAATCAAACGCGAAACACACAGATTCGAATCGTTCGTTGCTTCATTCAATTTTCAATTTTAGAATCCACTTTTTTTTCTCCTCAATTATGGAGGTTGGGTTTGGGTTCATTGATTCTGAGCCTACTACTCTGCGACAAATTTATGTTGTCCAATATAAACATTCCACGTCACGTAAATGCTAATGTATGATTGTGTTTTTGCTATTTTCCTACTTTGTTGCATTAAAACAAAAAATTAGGTGAGATTGTGGACATGTTGATAAAGTTAAAGTTAAATTCATTATTACGCTTCAGTTAATAAGGTCGAAAAAAACTTACCCAAAACAAAATAGTTGACAGATATAGCTTGGGTGAAAAAAAAACAAAACTAAATGTGCCGAATGGAAACCGAACCGAAATTAGTGTAACCAAAATTAACTAAAAATCGAATAGATTTTACACTCTGAAATCATGATCCAAAAATATCTGAAACTGAATCGTACCAAAGCAAAACCAAATCGAGAACCGAAGAGATATATGAAATATCTGAAATACAATTCTATACCTGAAAGTATTAGTTATTTTAGACTGAAAAACTAAAAAGTTTCCAAAAATATAAAGATAACTAAGTAATCAAACGAAAAAACCAAATTATCTAAATACTTGAATCAAAACCAAACCAAAAGTATTTAAAAAAATTTGAAAACACTAAAAATATCCGAAATATACCTGAATTAAATTCAAAATATTATAAGTTTTTGGTTAGAACTAAAACAACAAAAGTAAACAAAAATAATTTCGGTTTTAGATCGGTTTCTCATTCAAATTCCCAAAACCAAACCAAAATTGAAAGGAACTGAACCGAGACCAAAAAAAAAAAAAAAAAAAACAAATGGATAATAATTTCAATATCCAATCCAAAAACCAAAAATACCGAACCGAGATCGAACCGAAAATCCAAATGCCGAGGACTAGTTTAAGATTTTCCCATAATATCCAGTTACTTTATAATATGGTTATCATCCAACGCCACAAGTGGTACCAATGTTCCTTGCATGTGGGAAATACTGATAGAGACCATTCGTCTACCAATCGGAAGAAAAAGTTTCCTAAGCTCAAAATAGAGAAAAGCTCATAGCATTACCAACTAGAAATCAAAGTTAGCTGCCATTAGGAGACTGATGACCAACTAGAAATCAAAGCCGTCGTAGTAGACGAGAATGTTCTTTGCCATTCGTTATTTGGCTTTAATATGTATCAAAGTGAGGTTACTCTTTTGGTTATGTGACACTATTTAATACAATAATCACAATTTCGTTTGCCCCAAATTCAGATTATCAACACTTTGAGACATAATAAAAGTTGAGAATTATGGACAAAAAGTAGCAGCATCACTCTATGTTTGGTAGATGATCAACAACATTAGCTTCCTTGCTTTACGAAAACACGCTGCTCAAGAACCCCCTGCAAGTATCACTAACATTTAGCTTTACTTACACACACGCACGTATCCACCTGCATTTTAATAACTAAGTCGTGTTCATTACCAGATTCCTGACGGCTTCTTGCTTTGATCCCTGAATTGTGGACAAACATTCTCAGTTATTGTTCAAAATGATCATAAACCCAGTGTGTTAAGATTTAAGAAGCACCATTGGAAACAATTTTACCGCGATTTTCCAGAGAAGGCATCGTCGATTTGCTCAGGGGTTGGCCTTTCAGAGAAGGTTGCTAGCAAGACATATTTCTCCTTTCCATTTTCCTCGTTCACCCTCTTGTAAAGCTCATACCGGTAAGGATAAGACATCCTGACCAAATTCAGGTCAAAGATTCAGAATAAATTGACATTGATAACAATACCTCACAACCTAACAACTGTACCTTAGAGCACCCATAATCGGGTATTGTGTTCCCAAATAATAGAGGAGCCGGAATACATAGCAGTTGTCAAACGTTAAGGCATATTCAAGCCTTTGCTCCCTGCCCATTGTCTGAGACACCAAGGAAATTATAAGCAATGTAACCTTTCTATCAGATGGTTAGGAAATCATTGTGTGTGCTTACTTGCATTATTCCACTTGAAGCGGGTAAGTCCTGAATGTAATAAAGTTTTATCAAACATGTAACACACAAAAGATAACAATTTTACCACATAATCTTTGTATAGAAAATACACACAAAAATGTACCTTGAGGCGAGGATTAATAAGTACAACTGGCCTTTTCCCAGCAGCAGTAGTCATCGCTTGTAGATCCTAACAAAAGAATTCAGTATATTTTATTATAAGATGAGATGACTCTGTTCAAGTGAATGACTACTTCTAGCATTTCAAAGCACCTTACATCTATAATACAGTTCCCAACCGCATTTTGTGGAGCCACTAAAATAAATATATCGTCGTCTTCATCAACTTCTTTACCTCCTGTCATCGTGGACACAGCTTTGTTCATATATGCCTCAAAAGAATCAAAGAGCAGGATAATGTGTTTTTAATTGTATCCAGACAAATATATCTAACTTCTTATGCATCACAAGTTTGATTGTGTACACACAACAATATTCTGAGATGGTGCAGTTCTTGTAAGATTCTCTTGTTACTAAACTCAGAAAAACGGGACTATGATAGCGTCGAGAGTTATTTTTTAGTGTTTTGCTGATATATTTTGTAAAGTACTGAGTTTCGTATGTTACCAATTGCACCAAGCTTGACAAAAGTTCCCAAAGTTTCATCATCACCCCAGTCCATATATTCTAAAATCTTTCTAGTGCCTGCCAACTGCAGTGGCATCCCAGCGAGTGCACCTTCCCCCATTGAACCCTGAACACAAACCTGGAAGGGGAAAGAAGCTGAATGAAAGAGAATATCCAGGTGAGACATAACTGAGTCTACCAAACCATGTATACCTTCACTCTTTTTCCATCGTCCGCAAATGATAAAGCTAGAGTTCGGACAAGTTCCATCAAGGTTCCTATCCGGTAAACATCCTATGTATCACAACAGCTTGTGAGTTTTGATAAAACTTATGAAGCATTAGAAATAATATAATATAACTAGTGAAGTGAATAACTGACCATTTCTGGATTTAGCTCTGGGATATTTATGTCCACCTAATCATTTTTAACAGTATCAGTCAAGTCAACCAGCTTAGGAGTTGTTAAATAAAGAAGACAAACCTAAATGCTACACTGCAAATAGATTTGTGGGGATCAGCCTCACCCGAAGACGTGAGTTCCCGTCCTTGATAGATCTAATTGTGGCTTGCAGGACATCTTCATAAAAATAAGCCCTGATATCCCTTGAATGCGGAATGTTATTCAGTCTCGTCGGTATTCCTCTCCATTTATCCTGGAAGCAATGTTACACAGCATATATAAGAAAATCTTTAAATTTACTTCCTGCTACTTGTTAGCTTCAAAGAGAAGTACTATTTAAGAACCTGAACAGGTGATGCTTTATCTGCAAGGACCTGTTTCAGAATTAGCGTCGCATGCATACGGTGGTATCAAATCAAAGTTAAACAAGAAGTAAAAGGAATAATTTAGTCCTACAAAATAATGATTGACACTCTAAGGGAAGTTAAGAAGGCTTGAATCAAAACTATAAGAACACCAAAAAGATGGGTTTTTTTCTAAGGGAAACAAAGAGACAGATTACTCGCGAAAGTATTTTCTAAATAACCTAAAGTAGACTAGTAGAGACATGACAAAAGTTAAGATTGGGAAAACTCATCTTGAACTGGAAAACACTGACCCTGCTATCAAGAATGGCACCACGAAAAATAAACATATACAAATGTGTGACTACTTGCCAGTCTTTATCATTCTGTTTAACTGTATCTGAGACAATAGAGTCTGTGTCTCCTCAAAAACCACTTCTTTTGGCCTGTTTGCATCAATCTGTGTTCGAATTCGAGGATACCAAAACCAAAAATATCAATGATGGTATCCCAATACTTTCAAGGAAAACAAAGGTGAGAAAGGAAAAAAATTGCCTATTACCTTGACCATAACATCCGAGTATGCAGAAATAATCGCTTCAGAATTTTGTTTGTATATCTGCAGACGTGCTTTTACCTTCACCAAACTAAACTAATGAGATTACAGTTAAAGATAGTTAAAGATTGAGGAAGCGAGTAATAAGTCCTAAATCTTACCTTCTCCTCTGTATCATCAGGGCGTGTAACCAGTCTTGCTTTAATTTCATCTGATTCTGGAGGGTAATTTTTAATGTGATAAATTTTTCCAGTCACTTGATCCAGCCTCCTACCAACACATCTGTCGATTAGAATTTCATCAGGAACCTGTTATTAAGAACGGAAAATAAGCAAAGAACCATAGACACATATAATATTGCCTTTAACACCTATTGAGAAAATGGATACCATACGCAATAAGAGCAATTTGCACGTACATCTAATAAAAGAAAAATGTCAGGTTTGACGTTCAGTTTGTCCAGACTTTGTGCCTGAGCAAAACTTCGTGGAAATCCATCAAGAAGCCATCCTTGCTCTTTAGCATCTTCACGTGATAACCTTGCTGCCACCATCTAGAAAAGTAGTAGATATCAGAGGAAGAATGGTAGAATAATAAATGAAGAAGGTAAGTAAAATCAGTACCGCGATAACAATCTCATCCGGAACCAAACTACCAGAATTCATGAACTCTTTTGCTCTCTTTCCAATATCTGTCCCGGCTGAAACTTCTGCCCTCAAGAGATCCCCCGTTGATATGTGCACCAAACCAAACTGCATGAGCAAGAAAGAAAGACCTGACATGATCTACATCTAAACATGCAAACATCGACAGCATATTCTTAAACATAGTGAAAATGCTGAAGGTAAAAAAAAACGATTAGGGAAATGTACAAAACTAAAACAAGAGCAGCTATTTTCTATGTTGTTTACAAGCTCTGCTCGTTCTCCTCTTCATACCACACAACATCCATATCATATTACTTGGCAGTTTCACAGATTCTAATTCGACATCTTGTTTAAACACAGAGAGAAGAAGAAGATCATATACTTCGCTTTGTTACCATAAAATTCATATTCTACATTCTTGGTTTCATGGAAGTCAGGGAAATAGACAACTATTCGTATATACTCTACTTAGTCAGAACACCATGCAATGGCACTGGCTACTCGTTAACTCATCTAATTAACTACACTGCATCAAAACATCCAAATTACACCATTGTTATCACAAAAGATTCAAGACAGGCTGATAAAAAGTAGTCACATGTTAAACCTCTAGATCAACTCGCAGATGTACAAATAAAAGCTCTCAGTCCATGAGAGTTTGATTGATAGAGATATCCAAAACATATATACATGTTAACATATCAAAGTTGTGTATACCAAACTTCGACAAGATTCATAATAAACCATATGATTTGTGTTTATTAGTTATCATGTTTATACAAACTAATGCAATGTATCATTTGTGTTGTCATACAGAGAATCACTAAACATGAAACAGAGAAGTGAAATAAATTACCTTGTTCACAATGAGCTCACATTGAGTACCTTTACCCGAAGCTGGCGCTCCCGAAATCATCACCTTCAATGGCTCATTTGTCGAACACCTAATCTACACTCCAAATCACATTACTAATTCCCCAAATTGACCGTTTTTAATTACATTTGAGGAAATTGGATTAGAAGAAAAACCTGAGAATTGGAAGTAAAGGAGGACTGAGAATTCCGGTGAGGGACGACGGAGAAGGAGAGACGACGGCGGAGGCTATGGTGACGACGGCGGATCGGTGATTGTAAGAGAGGGAAGGAAGGAGACGACGGAGGAAGCGATGAAGTGGAAACAGAGGAGCGAGATGAAGAGAAATGAGCAGAGGTGAGAGAAAGAGACGCCATGGTTATAATCCTTCACGTTGCTTGCTGTTTCGTGAGTTGGATTGGATGATGATCATGAATACAACATTTTTCTCTGGACTGGATTTAATTCAAACGGAGAAGAAAAAATAAATAAAAATATATCCAAATGTTTTGTCGTTACTCGTGCTAGACTGCTAGTAATAGTATCCATAATGATAAAAGAAAAAGGTTGACAAGTGTATGTATGTGTGGCCTAGAGTTTAGTGTTTATTTCTCTTTTATTTTAGTTTCAGGTTTCTTTTTAGATTTAACATATTTTTATTTTCAGTTTACCACCTACAAAAAATGATATACAAATTATAATTTTTTTTTTTTATATCTTCTTAATTTCCATTTATTAGGGTGGTAAATACATTTATTTGTAATTAAACCCTACTTTTCTCTCTAAAATAGCGACGGCGGCGACTAGCATCGAGGTCTAGTGAATGTGCCTTCTATGGTCGGTAAACGGTTTTATCTCGGTTTGTAGTGGGTTTCTATGGTCCTGGAAGGGTTTGGTTTTGGAATGGAGGATCTGTGGAGTGGGATCTCGGGATCGAGATTGGAGATTCGTTGGCGATTTTGGCAATCTGACAGTTCCATTTCAATTTGGGCGCTCAAAGGATGCAAGCGGGAGTCGATTAAGGGGAGTACAGTGGTTGACTGGAGGTCTCGATTCTTTGAATCAATTATGGGATTGGAAATATATGGAGATCGATTCGAATATGGCATGGAGTATCACAGTTTTATGAAAGCGATGGGGTGAAGATAAACCATGATTTGGTAGCAGAATATATTAATTTGCTGGGATTTTTTAGGGTGCCAATTTGGGAGGTTTGGGTGATTAGAGATATGATTTATGAAGATTTTTGGAATTTGCATATCTGGTGGGATATGATTGATCCGGCTTATGAAAGGGGAGATTCTGTTTATTTAGATCCTCCTCAGAGTTTAAGGGAGACCATAAGCCTTTCTTCATCCTTTTGGTTTACAAATTCTCTTGTCTGCTCTCGCTTTTCTTTTGACGTGTATTCAGTTCTGGTATTTGGTGAGATGTCGCAGGCGTCACTGACCTACCAAGGTGGTTCGGGAAAGAAGATGGTGGAGCCGGTCCCTAAGAAGCGAGTGAAGGTTCCTACCTTTGATAACACGGCGCTGATCGAGGGGTACTCCAAGACGGTCATTGGGAGGTGTTTTAACCCGAGGAAGCAGGACATAAAGTCTTTGCTTTACATGTTCCCTCGGATTTGGCAAATGGAGAACCGTGTGGTAGGAGCGGATTTAGGATTGGGCAAGTTTCAGTTTGATTTGGAAAATGAGGAGGATATCGAGAAGGTTCTTAACATGGAACCTTTTCACTTTGACCATTGGATGGTGGCAATGGTGAGGTGGAGACCGTCGGTGGATCCGGAGTACCCATCGGTCATAACGTTTTGGGTCCGTGTTCTGGGAATTCCGTTGCAATTCTGGGCGGAGCCAACGTTTAATAGTATCGGGGAGGCGTTGAGTGAAGTGAGGGAGATTGACATTCATGGAGGTCGGGTGAAGGTAACTCTTGACGGGTTACGACCGCTGTGTTTTGAGACGGAGTTGGAGTTCGGTCCTGGAGTGGAGATCCCTGTGCAGCTCCATTATGAACGGCTTTTTGGTTTCTGCAGTGTGTGCTTTAGCCTCTGTCACGAAGACACTCAATGCACTAGGGTGATCTGCGGCAAGGCGAACCCCTCAATTCAAGGGGGTGCTCGCCCAGGAGATGACCGAGATCGGCGGAATCTGAGTTACAAAGGAGCGATAGGAGCGGACGGGAAGAAAGGTTCGGATGTGGATGGTAGGCAGAGGAATTTGGACAAAGGGAAAGGGATAGAGCAGCTGCACAGGGGGGAGGGCAGTAGAGGTCGTTCCGGTCGTTTACATGGGGAGTCGTCGTATAGAGAACGACTTTCTTCTAGTCATTCTAATTTTAACGGCCATCGCCGTGGCGCACATGCGGATGACACCAAGGAGGGAACAAATGTTGAGTAATTGGCGACAGAAGTGGGTAGGGGTCCCGTCAAGTCGGCTCGTAAGCCACTGTTCCAGGACCCTGTTGAGGTCGAGATGGTGACGGAACCATCTATCGCAAGGGTGGAGGAGAGCGTGGAGACGGTGTCCCTAACGGTGGAACCGGCGGTTTCAATGGCGGTAGGGGACTTGGTCGCTTCGCAAACGCTTCGTCATCTTGATACGGGTGGTGAGGATGAGGCTGGAGAGGCTCTGATTGAGGAGGATACTTCACTAATGGAGACAGATGGTGTGGTTGAAGTCGAAGGGGAGGATAATGGGCCAGGCGAAGCTGTTGGGCTGCAATTGGGAGACGATGCTGCTTCCCAGGAGATTACTGTTGATGGGCCGGGAGTTAGTGGGCTGGTGATGGCTGAAGGTCCGTTTTCAGAGGGTGATGCGACTGGGCTCTTAGCTGATGGGCCTACGTTGGCAGGGCCACAGATTCCAGAAGTTGTCTGGACTGGACCGGAATTGGAGGGAGCTGGCGCTATGGGGCCTTTAGTTAATGGGCTGGACTCGACAGAAGTTAGGAATTCTGGGCCTATAATCGGAAGCGAAGGATCTGCCCAAGGAGAATTTGAAGCGGAGCGCTCTCGTCGGAACAGGCCACCACCGCTTGTGGGGGCGAGTTCTAAGAAGCGACTTGCTCAGCTTATTACTTCACCAAGGAAGCGGGTAGCTCCGAAGAGCTCGGTACCTCCCGGAGGAGGAGATAATCCCGACCACGCGATGCGGATAAGGGGGGCAAGGTGGACCGAAACCACCAAAGTCTAATGGTATTAAATGAAGGTTTTGAGTTGGAATTGTCAGGGACTAGGGAATAAGGCAACGATTGGGTATTTACGGGATCTATGGAAGTGTCATAGACCGGATTTTCTTTTTCTTTCGGAGACAAAACAAGTGTCTTCTTTTCTTGAGAATTTTCAAAGCCATTTGGGCTACAATAATTTAGTTACGGTTGTAGTGGAGGCTTAGCCCTTTTTTTTAATAATAATATTAATAAAGTTGCCATTTTATTCCAATCAAATCGCATAATTGATGTTGAAATGATCTATAAAGGCAAGACGGTTTTTCTATCATTTGTCTATGGTGATCCCGTCCCGAATAAAAGGGATATGGTTTGGGAAAGGTTAACCCGATTGGGTGTACATAGGTCTTCCCCTTGGTTTGTGATTGGTGATTTCAATGAACTCACCGGCAATCATGAGAAACGAGGAGGTAAATTACGGTCTGCATCATCATTTCTAGACTTTAACTCCATGATAAGAAATTGCAGTTTTATTGAATTTCCATACATTGGAGACTGGTTATCCTGGCGAGGTTGGAGAGATAAAAAGCCTATTCGGTGCCGTTTGGATAGGGCAATGGGTAACGAAGATTGGCACGAGTTGTTCCCAAATACTCTGGTGGAGTACTTGGCCATGATCGGATCCGATCATAAACCAATTCTAGCATCCATTGAGGTAAAACAAGTTCGACGAAGGCGGGCTTTTGTGTTTGATAAAAGATGGATTGGTAAAGAGGGCCTCATGGAGGCAATCGATGATGGTTGGAATGATGTCGCAGGGAGGGGTCCCAGAGTTTTTATGGACAAAGTGATTAATTGTCGTCGTTCCATCTCCCAATGGCAGCGAGATCTTCAGCCTTTTGGGAGAGATACCATTGAAGATTTAAAGGAAAAATTAGCGGTAATTCAAGCGGATGATATGAGTAGCCCATCGGATATAACGGACTTATCGGATAGATTACGGATGGCTTATGCGGATGAAGAGTTGTACTGGCAACAGAAAAGTCGGAACAGGTGGATGAGGGTGGGTGATAATAATTCTAAGTTTTTTCATGCCCAGACAAAAAACCGTCGGGCCAGGAATCGAATTACAGGCTTGTATGATAAACATAATTTATGGATTTCCGAGGACAAGGATATTTGTAGAGTGGCTACGTCATATTTTGAAGAACTCTTCACGACGACTAATCCACAGGATTTTGAGGGAGCACTCAGCGAGATTAATACTGGTATTACACAGGAAACGAATGCCTTACTAACGGTACCAGCAACAGAAAAGGAAATCTGTGATGCTTTATTTATGATGTATCCGGATAAGGCACCAGGGCCAGACGGGATGACGGCCATGTTCTTCCAAAAAGCATGGCGGGTAGTCAAAGGGGATTTGGTTGATATGGTTAATTCCTTTTTGTCGTCTGGCATTTTCGATACGAGATTAAATCAGACAAATATATGTCTAATTCCAAAGGTTGATAGACCTACTCGGATGACCGAATTACGTCCTATTAGCCTGTGTAATGTGGGTTATAAGATTATTTCGAAAGTTCTATGTCAGCGTCTCAAATCGGTATTACCTAGGTTAATCTCGGAGACTCAATCTGCCTTTGTTGCGGGACGGCTTATCTCGGATAATATACTTATAGCTCAAGAGATGTTTCACAGGTTACGAACTAATCCTTCTTGCAAGAGTAAGTTTGTGACAATTAAAACAGATATGAGTAAGGCGTATGACAGGGTAGAGTGGTCTTTCATAGAACGGGTATTACGAAAGTTCGGTTTCTCCGTAACATGGATCTCGTGGATTATGTTTTGTGTATCATCAGTGGAATATAGGGTTTTAATAAACGGCCAACCGCAAGGATCGATCTCTCCAGAGAGGGGACTTAGACAAGGTGATCCGTTATCTCCGTACTTATTTATACTTTGTACAGAGGTGTTAATTGCAAATATCCGGAAGGCGGAGCGGGAAAAACTATTAACATGAATTAAAGTTGCGAACAAATGCCCCCTAATTTCGCACTTATTATTTGCGGATGATAGTCTATTTTTTTTTTTTGCAAAGTTAATAAGGAGCAATGCAGGGTTATCTTGGAAATCCTACGGGAGTATGAGAGGATGTCAGGACAACAGATTAATTTTGATAAATCGTCTATCCAGTTTGGACATAAAGTTGATGAATCGGTTAAACTTGAGATTAAGGAAACATTGGGAATACTAAACACAGGCGGGATGGGCTCATACCTAGGTTTACCGGAAAGTTTAGGTGGAGCAAAGACACAGGTCTTTTCTTTTGTACGGGATAGGTTAACCACCCATATTAATGGTTGGTCGGCCAAATTCTTCTCAAAAGGAGGAAAGGAAGTTATGATTAAGTCAGTTGCGGCCGCGTTACCAACATATGTTATGTCTTGTTTTCGTCTACCAAAATCGGTTACATCTAAAAATTGACTAGTGCAGTGGCAAAATTTTGGTGGAGTTCAAATGGACAAGCTGGAGGTATGCACTGGCGGGCTTGGGAGAAACTATGCTCTAGCAAGAATTCGGGTGGACTAGGGTTCCGTGACGTAAATGATTTCAATACGGCACTTTTGGCAAAGCAACTGTGGAGATTACTTGATTGTCCAGACTCCCTGTTTGCGAGGGTTTTCAAGGGTAGGTATTATCGTAATGCAACCCCGTTGGAACAGATTAAATCGTACTCTCCCTCTTACGGATGGAGAAGTATGGTATCAGCTAGATCTCTGGTGTTGAAAGGGCTTATTAAAAGAGTTGGAACAAGGGATTCTGTGGCCGTTTGGACGGATCCCTGGATTCCAGCTCAATTCCCGAGACCAGCTATAAGCAATGGCTCCATTATGGACCCTTCACTTCAGATTCGTCATTTACTTGATCGACAAACAAATTCGTGGCGTATTGATGTGTTGCAAGAACACTTTGCCTTGGAAGATATTCCCTTGATTAATGCTATCCCAATTGGTAATCATTCGGTACTAGACTCTTATGGGTGGCATTTCACAATGAATGGAAAATATACGGTCAAGTCAGGTTATTATGTTGCTAGGATGGGGAATCCACAATTATCAAGTCCGGAAGTGTATGGGCCTGATATTGTACCGTTACTTGCAGGTGTTTGGAAAGTAAGATGTCCCCCTAAGTTACAACATTTTATGTGGCAGATACTGACAGGCTGTATTTCGGTACTGGCTAATTTGAGTCAACGAGGAATCAGTTGTGACACACGATGTCACCGGTGCGGTGATTCATTGGAGACGGTCAATCATGTTATTTTTTATTGCCCACCAGCAAAGCAATCTTGGGATTTAGCAAATGTTCCAATGGGGACTATTGGTTTTCCGACGGCGTCTGTCTTTGCAAATATGGAATACATATTGCGCTTACTTGTTCAGCCTGATTACAGGTTTACGCCTTGGATGTTGTGGTATATATGGAAAGCTAGGAATGAGAAGGTTTATGATAATGTAGACAAAAGTCCTCTAGATATTGTTCGGATAGCCACAGAAGAGGCCCGCAATTGGCAGGAAGCACAAGTCGAAGAGCTTCAGTCCCCGCTGGGGGATACCGTGGCGCATGGCTTTGAATCACCTACCTACTGGGTACTCAGGCTATCGGTGCTTCTTGGATGGTTCATGGAAGGCCACAGATAAGCATACAGGTTTAGGTTGGTTTTGTCAGCACCCGCAGGACTCCACTACGACAATGGGAGCTTCTACTCTACGCCGAAGTCTTTCTCCTCTTCACTCTGAAGTTGAAGCCTTAGTGTGGGCGATGAGATGCATGATTGGCCATAACTTCAGAGATGTTTCTTTTCTTACCGACTGTTCAGACCTGATGAAGATAGTGTCTTCTCCTAACGAGTGGCCGGCTTTCTCTGCCTACCTGGACGATATCAACATTGATAGGGAAGAATTTTTGTCCTTTTCTTTGTCTTTAATTCCTCAAAGATTGAATGTAAAAGCGGATTACTTGGCACGCCAAGCTCGCTTGAGTCCGCATATCATCAAGTATGTAAACAATTGCCCATCGAATTGGCTCATCTGAGTCAGTTGGTTGATTATTGGATGTCAAAAAAAAAAAATTATAACATTTTTTTTTCAATCTTGAAATTTTAGTTTTAAACCTTTAAAACCTTCTTCTCTCATTCAATCTACTATTAAAATGGATTCTTTGGTTCGCAAAGTGCGTGTTGAATCACTGTTATGTCTTTATGTAAACAAAATCCCACCATTTTGATTCGTTTGATCCTTTAATAGAAATTGTTGGGGAAAAAATACATGTGAAATCTTCTTAAATTACTCGATAATTTTCTTCTTTTTTTTGGTCAAACTCGATAATCTTCTATTTAGCTCTGAAATCATGTCAAACTCTTCTTAATAACATAAAAACAAAAAACAAAGGCTAAAATAAGTAAAAATAAGATGTTATCACTATACAATAATGTGGCTTAGTTAAAATTAACATACATTGATCTATGGGTTCTCATGCATCCTCCAAACCCTTTATATTTCCTCTTTTTCACCTTTTTAATATTTTTTATTTATTTTTCTGTTAGAGTTCTTGTTAAGCACTCATGGCTGGAGCTGCTCTAATATTGCATTATGATGGACGAACAATACTCTAGCTAGAGCCTAGAGGTTGCCCTTATGGCTTTACTTAATGAACTATACAACATTATTGAAGCAATTTATTAAATAACAATCATCAAATTAAGCACAAATACATGTCTAAAACATATTTATATGCACTTTGTTTATCCGCCATGTCCCCTGCGCGATTTCGAAGGAGGTATATACATGGGAGGGGGAGGAGGAATAAATCGAGAAGGTGACCTTCTACCTGCTCACAATAAAAGAGATTTTTTTTATTCATCAATAAATTTTTAACAATTAAATATAAAAATATACCGTAATTAGTTTATACATCCCATCGTCTCAAGATTCAAAATAAATAACAACAATTGCAAATGATTTAAAAACCATTATGTATAATGTGATGGAGCATAAGAAAAAAAATTTCAATAAGATCTTTTAATTATTATTTTATTTAATAATTAAGTATATGGGTTGGCTAATGTTTTTTTTATTACTTTTCCTTTTTTTCTCCTTCAAATTTTGTAAATGTATACCAAAAGAAAAAGAAGAGAACTAAAGTTTGTGTACATTTAGGGTTCTAAGTTCTATCATTATGTTTCTTTACGAAATTTATTTTAAAATGGGATTTTTAATAGTGAGTAAAATCATAAATTACAAGAATTTATCTCTTTTTCTTCTATATATGATGGATTTTCTTAGAAGCATGTTGTTAACAAAACACTTGAACATAGAAAAGTAAAGTAAAGTATATTACCTCTAAATGTATTGAAGCATTACATAAATCAGTTGCAAGTACCAAATATAATATATGATATTGATTTTTAAAAACTCATTAAAATTTTTAATAGAAATACAAGAAAGAAAGAAAAAAAATGAAAGTGAGTGTAAGTACTTACTTGGGATGCGTATAGCTTCTGTGAACCCAATTTGAGAGGATACAAATAAAAGCAGAAGAAGCAGAAACGAAAGAAGAGAAACTAAATGTGTTTTCATTGTAGCCATATTATGTTTGTAAGTGTGTTTTTTTTTTCCTTTGTCACATTACTATCGCAAGAAACCATCTCATGATATATATATAGAAGTAATATAGAAACTCATCAAATACTTTTCCACTCAATTGTGCTTTTACATTATTGCTATGAAATTTCTCTGAAACTTGCCTCCATACGAAGACTCATAAGTCATGATAGAGATATTTTTGTATACAAATTCCACTATGCATTCTTATTTTCTAATAATAAATTCATATAAAATTGCAATTACAAAGGGTATAACTATAAATGAGTAATAACATATGAGTATAACTATTAAATTGTGTAATCACAAAGGAACGGAAATTTGTTTTGACAATCGTAAATGGATGCTAAACAAGTTGTGAGAAGTTGATTTTTTAACTTTTAAAATCTTATTTTTGCATTTTTAAATATATATTTTTATTAAATTTCTTTCAAATATATATTTTCGCCTTTTTCAACTTAATTATTAGTAAACCAAAACAGAGTATTAGAAAAACATAAGTGCAAAACAGAGTTACAAATAATGATAAAAGATAAAGCTAACATCGTAGGTAACTATTATCGTCGTTCTTCCTCTAGTTACACTCTTTGTTATATGAATCATGTTTATGACTAAAATAGGTGTCTCTTATTCGTCTTATATTGCTACTGGTTTGTGACATGATATATTAACTCGCGTTGGAGTCGGAAAGTAGTCGCAAAAATGAAATTCGGTACCAACCAACATTCTCAGTCGTAAATTCACGACGGTTATGCGTCATTTTCACGTAAGTCGTTAATAAGTCACGGAATAGTCACAAAAGCGTCGCTTATTTTTGCAACCAAAAAAACGATCACAACAGGTAGTCCCAAATTGCAGGTTTTCTTGTAGAGACATTAAACTCGATGAGAAATCTACATTTACGTTTTATTTTATTTCTTATAAGACAATCCAAATACCAACCATTTATTTAATTAAAAATACAATCATAAAACTGAGAACAAGGACATGTATAAAAACATGTATATTAATTATTAAGCAATTTCTTCATAATGTACATGCATTTTGTTCATTTGCCGCCCCCTCCTCTACACGATGTCGAAGGAGGAACATAATAACAACGGCTAGGAGGAGAAGAGTTTTTCTATAGAGCAGTACTTGGGTTCACCCCTAGTGGTGAACTTACATATTCATCCCCTTTTAGTTTAACCAATAAAATTAGAGTAGTATGCCATGTCATATTTTATTTAAAAATAATTTGAAAATGAAATGAAAATATTATAGAAACAAAATATGTATAAATATAATCACATTTTTTTTATAAACCAAAACCAATATTTAATTTTGTTTTAGTTGTAAATCTAAACCTTAACCACTCTTTTAAAAACTCAAACCGATATTAATTTTGTTTTAATTGTAAAATCTAAACCCTAATCCTCATGTATAAACCCAAACCGACATATAATTTCATTTAATTATAAAATATAAACCCTAATTCTCTTTTATAAACCCACACCGTTAAATAATTTCATTTAATTTTAAAATCTAAACCCTAATGTTTATTTATAAACCCAAACCAAAATATAATTAAGTTTATTTATAAAACTTAAACCCTAATATTCCTTTATAAACTCAAACCGATATATAATTTTGTTTAATTGTAAAATATAAACTTTAATCCGTCTTTTATAAACCAAAACCGACATATATTTTTTTAAAGAAAAATTCTATAGATTTTGTTTCCTTAATTTGTTGTATTTTACTGATTTTAGTTTTGATTTAATTTTTAAAATAATATGATGTGGCATATTACTCTAATCTTATTGGTTGAGCCAAGAGGGGGTGAATACGTAGGTTCACCGCTAGGGGTGAACCCAAGTATTTTTCTTTTCTATAACCTGCTCACAATATTAAATATAATGTACATATAATTATTTTATATAGTCAATAATTGTTAACAATTAAATATAAAAATATTACTTCTATATAAGCATAGCAAAAACCCATCTCATGATATATATATATATATATATAGGCCGTGAATGGTAACACATCAAATGCGTTTTTCAAAGCGTTTTTCAGAAAAGTGTTATATGTCACCAATCATGTATTCTTTTTTTATAAAGTGCGTTTTTCAAAAAAGAGAAAAAAGCTGGTTGTGTTTTTTACGAAGAGAGTAACAACGTTATGAACCGCACTTTTACCTTCAGCTACCAATTTACATGCAGTCCAAAACAAAACGCACTATAACAAAAATAAATTTATTCACTTCTCTCAATTTTTTTTTGTTGTTAAAATCACTTTCTCATCAAGAAATATTTTTTTTTAATAAAGTTTGTATAGGACAATAATATTTATAATTCTAGTCTATATAAAAAATAGCCAGCATTAATAAAAAAAATCATAACGTAATTTATATTATTACAATTTAGTTAAATCGATTTGAAGTAAATGTTAAACTTATTAGTTAATTTTTAAAATAAAATATTCTAAAATATTTTTTGATTTTGTTGTATTTTTTTATGATTAAAATTTTTAATTGATTTAATAATATATAAATTTTGGTATACTAGCTCTTGATATAAATGTTTTTTTTTATCCCGCAAGTTCTTTATTTTACCAATTAAACATTATTTTATACCGCTTATTTTGCAGAAACCGCACTTGTCCCGCAGTTGTACTTGTACCGTACCGCTCTTTAAAAACGCTTTTTCCGCATTACCAATTACGCTGTTACCATTCGGATCCATAATAGTAAATAAAGCATCAATAATATAGAAACTCGTCAAATACTTTTCCACTCAATTGTGCTTTTACATTATTGCTCAGAAATTTCTTTGGAACTTGTCTCCATACGAAGACGCATAAGTCATGATAGAGATATTTTGGTATACAAAGTCAACTATGTATTCTTCTTGTTCAATCAAAATTCAAATAAATTGCAATTACAAAGAGTATTACTAACCGAGTCATAACCTATGAGTATAACTATTAAACTGTGTAATCAACGACCAAATTTTTGGCACTCAAAATGGATTATAAACCACTTGGATTATATATATTATCAGATAATGTATATTGGTTTAATTACTTGGTTTAATTCTCTCTCTTGGTTTAGTATTAAGACTCGGTTTAGTGGTTTGTATTTAAGGAACAACCTTATTTTATTATTGAATTAATGAAACATATTACAAAGATAAGAAAAGATTGTTAGATCTGAAATGGTATCAGAGCATTTCTTCATCTCACTTCATTCATCTTCTTCTGCAAGCTCAATTTCTCTTCATTCTTCCGATTGATTTTCTTGGATATTTCGATTTCTTCATATATGTTTCACTCTCAACGATTTGATAGCTCAAACTCTTAATCAGTTTTGTTTTTCAATTTTTCTCCGATCGTGTTTCATTCCGATCGAGTCTTCACTTCGTTTTTCAGCTCCGTTATTTCTTCGCGATGACTACTCGAGATGCTGCTCTTAAAAAAAAACTAAGACCCCCAAAAATATGTTTGAATCTCCATTCATAACTATTACTTTTGTTTTTCAACTAGCTGTTAAGTTAGTGTTAGCTGAGACCCATTTCAAGCATAATTCAATACATAAATTTTAGGGAGATTTACAAGAAAATGCACTTTATGTTTGTGATATACGGAATAAGACACAATTTTAGCGGCGACAATTTTTTCCATTGTTTGTCCAAATAAAGGACATTTTTGCCCCGATAAAGGTAAATGGACATTCGTTGGTAATTAAAGAGAGAAAATGATATGTTACTTTAGTTTGGTTCGTTCAAAACATGTTTTGTTTGGTGGACATAGCAGCATGGAAAAACTAGTGGAAACAGGAAAAAAACTCATGACGAGATAACCTCTTCCATCGAATACTATTTTTTGGTCACCATGGGTTGTTTGGAAACAATATTCATTAAAACAGTGTTCATTAAAACAAAAAGTATATACCCTAAACTCCGAACATTTAGGGAGATATTAAGGAAGTTGTGTGTTCATCGTTGTTTGTCCATGGGTTGTTTGGTACAATAAAATACTCAAACACGAATATGAACAAAAATGTTAAATACATTAGCCATCAACCCCATAAAGTCTATACTCTAAAAAGGGTAACTTTAGGGGAATAATATATGGGGGATAGAATTTTAAAAGTTACTCACTACAATAATCGTTGGATATGAAGCGCAATTAAAAGTTACTCACTATGTGTGACAAATAATTGTAGGAAACGCAATTAATAGGGTAACCTATTATTGTGGTTTCACATGAGAGGAGGGGGTTATGTGATTTGGAATTGAGTCTATCACTGATTGACTAGATGATAAAAATCAAAACATTGGGGATGAAAAGGGACATCCGTTTGGAAGTGTCAATATAATAATGATTGGAAAAATTAACATCTTTAAAACTGAAAGCATTACCGTTGTAGTATATCCATATTTTTAATGGAATGGAATTCGTAAACCTTATTATAAGAAGCACAAAGAGGGATTTTATAGCTCAAACTTATGTCCAAAAAAGAAGAAGCAATGACCAACTATTTCTGACTATAAAAATATGTCTATATATATAAGTACAATAACCAATCTTTCGTATCCATCCATTTAAAAGGCCCATTAAGAATGACAAAAGCTTATAGGTCCAAAATTGCGTATATGTACATATGGACATGTACACGTGGACATGATACACAATCGAAAAAGAACTAAAAAGAAAACTACGAATTGTCAGTAGTATAATTAATTTGATAATCGAAAAATATTATAATACCATAATTTCAAAAACTCTGATAATCGAATACTAATTGCAAATCGTCTAACCAACATATAATCAATGATAGTGAAAGTAACCATAAATTCGTTGATGTAAATAAGGAATCGAATAATTGTTTATATTGTATATTGAAAAAATAAAGCCAGAGAAAAGTATATAAAAACTATAAAATAATGAGTACCGGAAAGATAAACAAAAAAAAAAGAAAAGAGAATATATATAAAATAAAAGAAAAAACGATTCGTTAGAAAGAAAGTGTGTAACTTAGATCCTTACACGGCATATCTGTAAATATAGAGAAAAAGTAAGGCTACACTTGCCCATTATTTTCCCTATAGTTGTTTAAGTTTGAGCAAACTTGAAAAATGTCTTTTTGTGTAATAACTTTTAAAAAGTGTCTTATTGTAGAATCTATCCCTAAATTTTATCTCAGTCACTACTCATTCCAAAATACCTCCATTGTATGAAAGGGAGATTCCATCATATATATTTAGAGATAAATATATTATTTCTTTTGAATCTGTGTTTAAAGATTCAAACAAATATTTAAAAATATATCCATTCACATTTCTTATTAATTTTTCTTTTTCTTTTTTAACTCTTGAAATCATTATAGAAAAAGATGTTCGTGAAATACAAAACAGAGTACAACAATTGAAACATGGAGATAACTAGCCAAACATCAATACCTTTAACCCCAAACACTTTTCTCCTCATTGATCTGATCATGAATCCACGCCGGACCACCAAGCGCAAGGTACGATGTCAATCTTCCATCAGAAGTCACACTCTTCGCCATATCCCTTGCTATCGAGTTAGCTTTTGGCAAAGATAACTTGAAGTTTATCTCCCCCATATCTTGAAGAACACCATCTATCTTCTCCAACAAGGCACGTTATTTGGGCCACGACGGTGGAGCTGCCAACGCCGTAAGGGCTGCCTTACAGTCCGACCATATCTCACAATTAGAAAATGAAGATCTTTGAGGGAAGAAAGACACCACAAGATACAACAAAGCTCCGCCGAGATCCGATTCCACTTCGGGAGAAATGCATCACGAGCATGGAATAGAACATCTCCGTTGTGATTCCTCAGTAACCAAGAGCCACCACAAAAAGCAAATATCCTTAATCCACGAGCAATGAACATTACATTCTATTTCACTAAAGACTTGACAATTCCGTTCAGCCGTTTTGCCGGAATTTGGCCTGAAAAGTTGCCGGAAAGTCACTGTCAAAAAATCTGCAATCTTTCAAAAACTCATTTAAAAAAAAATTCAGTTCCAACAATTTATTATCCTTGAAGCTTTGGAATTTCCATGTTTGAGGCTCTTGCATAGTCACTTAACGAAGGTTAAGTGAGAAATTCAGTTTTGTCCTCTCTTAATTTTTCATTTTTTTTTGTTAACTCAGGGTAAATCCCCAGACCTATGGAAGGATCCGATACTAATCTTTGGGGAGAGGGTATCCCACGGGTAGGGTCCCCCCAGACTTTCAAATGGGCCTAGCAATTCTGCGTCGAATCGATCCCACCAACAGGGCGACTCTTCCACCAGACTAGAACCACTAGCCCACCACCTCTGGTTCAAAGTTACACACTTAATTTTTCATTTTACGTTTGAATTTTCTGCTATATTTCTTTCTATCAGTTCCTTTCAGTTTGATCTTTTCTTTGAAGCTTGCTAAGATCGTTTAAAAGCTTAGTTTTTTTGTCATAATGTTTGTCTTAATAGTTTAGCTTAGCTGCTGTAGCATTTCGTTGGCTATTGTAATATTTTTTTTACTTTAATAATAATTATTCAATTGACAAAAGAAAAAGAGATATAAACTTTTTTGGACGATTGCTGTAATATTTTTTGGACGATTGCTGTAATATTTTTTGACGTCATGCCACCACCACCGCAAGTGTTGGGCCGTCCTCAAGTTGCTTGCCCGCAAAGATAAGTTTCTCTGCTGGTCCGGAGGGATCCCTTCCTTGACATTGTCGATAGTGTCAGAGCTCTCAACTTCTATAGTAATCGTTTTGCCAAAATATTTGCATGCAACCACAAAGACGATCTAGGGGGGGAATAGATCCTTTCAATCTCTTCAAACATTTTCTTCTACTTTTAATGTGCTAAAACAAACTGAAGCATTCATAATTGTAAACAAGTATTTTTGGTTGAATACAATTTTACATTCAATTTAAAGACTAAAGTGAAGGTAGTCTCTCTTCACCATTATCAATACAAGTATCGGAGGTTGTTTGAGTTTGTTTCAGTATTATTAGGAGCTGTAAGATAGTAAATGAACTATTCAGGATTACAGATACGACATCTTCTACCAAATAAAGTATTAACAAGAAAAAGGTTAGACTCGTTCTGGATGTTGTAATCTGCAAGCGTTCGACCATCGTCCTCAAGTACCTTCCTCTCAAAGAGGAAGACAAGTTTCTGGTATTCCGGAGGGATACCATATATTTCCTGAATCTTTGCCTTGACATTGCTAATAGTGTAGTAGCTTTCAACCTCAAGAGTTATGGTATTAGGCCAAGAAAGAGTCTTAACAACGATCTTCATACTTCCTTTCAACATAAGAGGCAAGTAGAGAACAGACTCTTTCTGAATATTGTATTCAGCCAAAGTAAGGCCATCGTCTAGTAGCCTACCAGAAAAGATAAGTATTTGCTGGTCTAGAGGAACCCCTTCTCTGTCCTGAATCAGTTCCTTGACATGATTGATGGTGTCAGAGCTTTTAACGTCAAGGGTTAGGGTTTTCACCGTAAGAGTCTTTACATGGATTTGCATCATTGTATTCATCTGGAAACAAAACATAATTAAAAAGAAATAAGTATCCTCAAAGCTTCTTATACACGCAAAAAACAAGGAACCCTAATTTGTAATAATCGCAGTTATAGTAAAGAGGGGAACAGAACGAAAAGTTCAGTTCAGACACAAAAAAAGCTGAAGAGAAGAGTCAGAGAGACATAAACCTTAAGGTTGAGAGAGGAATTGAATTGAGAAAACTTTTATGTAGAGTGATTTAGGGTTTGCGAGAGAAGAAGAATGATTATACAAGGAGAGGGTAATTAGGTTTGTTTTTATAGGCACGTTAAAAGGAAAACATAAAGCTAATGAAAATATCAGCTTAAAAAGAAAAAAAGGAAAACTTTGCGTTCTGTAATTATCTTAAAGACGTATGTAATGTAAATTTGTTAAGATTTGTATTTATAAAGTTTTGACAAGTATTGGACACAAAGCCCAAAAGTTAGTCTTTAGCTAGTTTTGTTAATCTTGTGTTATGGACCGATTCAATACCCAGACCTCTTGCTAAATTTGTATAACCAAAGAAAACCTTGCATGAAAACCGAAACAGATATGCGAAAACAAAACATTTTGGAAATAGAAAATGTTTTTTCTTACTAAATTAGGATACAAATATGTTTTGGAAACATATGATATATATATTGTATCTTATTATTTAAAGTATGACTTTCAAATTTAGTCATTAAACTAATCGTGAACGTGTTAATTGGATTGATAAGATGATGACATGTATCAATTTTAAATTTTATTAAAATGTTTTAAAATATAAAATATAAAAGTTCTAAACCTGTTAAAAAAGAAAATATATACAAAAAAATATTTAACTTATACTAAAAACATTAAACATAATCGTCATCATAAATAAAAATAAACATTTGTAAAGATTAAATTTTTTTCTATGTTTCCATGTCATACACAAGAACGGATAAAACCTACATATCCAACTGAATATGAGCTTTGGGTCATGCCGACCAGTGCTCCTAAGATCACAGAAGCAATTCTACAGCAAAATGAAAATTTGGTGTATTATACTTTCATGGAACCATAAATAGAAACACGTAAAATATTAGAAGAAAAAGAGATTTAGGCTCAATAGAAAGAAATATTGTAACCGAGATGTGTAAACCGTTATAAATATTATTTTTCTCTGTGCATGGTCCGCATGCGCTTCGCACGCCATCGACACATTGCTTTCCTCTTATTCTTCATTGGACGGTTTGGTTCAGATGGATTCCGTCTTTATGTCCCAACTAAAAGAAAAAAAGATAAGGTTGTATCATATCAAAATTTCGATTTTTTCCCCACTCAATGAGATGGAAAAATTATAATCCTTTATTTCTACTTTGGTTCCCTTCATCTTTCTGAATCTAGAGCCTTCATCGAGATATCGACATATTTAATTAATTTATTAGCTTTCAACTTTCAATATTTTCAGTATTATAACTTAAAATATGTATATCATTTTCCTTTTTGGAAAAGAAAAAAAAAAGCAATTTTTAATGGTTTTTCATTGTTTTATTCAGTTTGATAGTTCATGTGTTAGATAGAAATTTAACTGATCACTAATTTGGTTCACACTCGATACGGATCTGTTATCATGTCGATCTGAAATTAATGCTGAAACAATTATTATTGCAAACATTCACAAACTTGATTAAAATAAACCAATATATGTTTATGCTATAAATGTTATACATGTGTAAATATTTTATTTATTTTCCTATCTATTGTACTAAAATATACAATCTCAAATAAGTAAATTATTATTTAAACCACGGTTATGACGTGGAAAACCATCTTCTTATAATTAAAAGAGAAGTAAAAACTGAAAATTTGAAAATATTATCCTCTAAATTATTGAAATTAATTTCCATTTGGCATAAATCTTCTTATATTTAAAAGAGAGTAAAAATTGAAAATTTTGTCAAAATTATCCTCTATGTTTATGTTTATGTTTATGTTTATGTTTATGTTTATGTTTATGTTTATGTTTATGTTTATGTTTATGTTTATGTTTATGTTTATGTTTATGTTTATGTTTATGTTTATGTTTATGTTTATGTTTATGTTTATGTTTATGTTTATGTTTATGTTTATGTTTATGTTTATGTTTATGTTTATGTTTATGTTTATGTTTATGTTTATTTCTCTCTACATGTGTTTAATAATAATAATAATGAAAAGGTAGATTCATATTTTCTTGTTTTCCTTTTTAAATTATAAAATAAATATGTAATTTTAATATTTGCTTTCAAATTAAAATTATACTAAATATTATGTCACATAAATTCAATGCTACTCCAAAATAATTTTTCTATTGTTAAATAACAAGTATTATGATTTATAATTATGAATAACTTAGAAATATTTATTAGTGTTGAAATAATATTCAAAATTTACATCTATATATTCTAAAACATTTAGTGAGGTTTTCCTGTTTTTTTAATCAAGTTGTATATTTAACTTTTGGATATTTTGTTTAGTCGGATCTCGATGAAAAGATGAAGATCATTTTAAATAGTATAATTTTGTTAAAAAAATTGAGTCAATATCGACCACAATTGGAATTGGTTTTATATAGTCTGATGTTCGATGAGTTAACTATTGTAGAAGTTTTATTGTTTTCACACCTCTAAGTTAATATGTAATCGTAATACTAAATTACACATGTACCACGAGTTAAAGTTTGAACTTGAACTAGAAATAACAAATACTATATAGATTTTAATTACAAAATTTTATACTTTACCTTGATAAACTATTAGAAGTTTTAATTTGATGTTTAAATAAGCTAATGTGACAAAACATTATTTTGACGAAAAAAATTTAGTACTTACGGATCAATAGGTTAAACGGGAACATTAGTGTGTTATATGATGAATTATCTCAAATTCTAACATAGTTGTATATAAAGACAAAAATTTCACTGGCAGTATGTCGTGGTTTAAAACCAATGTTCAGATCTACCAAAACAAGGATACAATAAAAAATAATCATCAAATTCTATATACTGACACTAATTCTCAACAAAAAAAAAATTAATAATTCAAAACATTAGATAACGCATGGAACCAAACCTCCTGTTTTCGCAAAGGTTTGCACGTACACTGCAAGTCCGCAACTATTCCTTTTAAATTAATCAACCTGCATATTACTACCATAAAAGAACATTTTTATAATAAATTAGTATTTTGGATAAACCAGCATATCATAACCTTTACTAATATAAAAATTGTAAGAAACAAACATTATTTTGCGGTATACCACGAGTTCAAACCTAGATCACATATAATGAAACATGTTAAATAATCATTATTTTTTAATAAAAATAATAGAATGTCGAAATAAGAATAATGTGATCTAAACCATTTATACGTTTTTAATCTACGGTGTATCGCGGGCTAAATAACTTATATTTTCCCCCTACATTTTAACCACCACAATACTACATAATAAATGTGTTATGAATTATAAAAACTATATTTACTTTTAGAAGAAAAAAAGTTTAAAACTTTAATTTGCCAACAATTTCATTTGTAAGTATAACTAAAATTTCACATACAACCCCTCTGGATCAAACGATATCACCGATAGACCTACATACTAATTAATTTCAATTTTAAAATAGTTACTTGAGATAGAAAACTTTTATTGATTATGATAATAAAATTCTATGCTAAAAAGAAAGAAATACTATATAACATACAACTTATGAAATAAAAAAAAAAAAAAAAAATTTCCCGCGGCATACCGTGGGTTTAAACCTAGTGACATATATAGGATGAGACAAATTTTATGTCCCATAATAGACAAACCATTTTTCTGTTACTATTTTTCTTTTAATTGTGGTTGTATTTATTGATAACAAAACATATCCAATTATTCTTTTGTCTAAATTGAAATAAAACAAATCAGATATTAAACTACTACGAGTTTGAATCATAAATGTTAATGACATTCCTAAAAATTATATTACAAACATAATTACACGCGTGTGTACAAAGTTAAAAATCAATATCAAACGTACGTACGGATCCGAATCTAGTTAATTAATTAATTATAGAGATTTTTAAATAGAACAACTAGTAACTTTTACTCATTAATCTCTATCAAATTATTTTTCATTAATAATTTAGTTTTTTTTTTTTTGTTTTGTTTTGGCATCCATAAATAATTTAGGTGTAACTTTAAAAATGGATTTGTGCCTATGTTGTTATATTTGAATGTGAATTCTCCTTAAAATCCCTATTTTCTAACGTAAAATAAATAAAAATACAAAACCGACGGTGCAGTACTCTTGTAATTACTATGAGTCGTGGAGGGTAGTTTCGTCCATACTTCGTACTTAGTTTTCTTAACATGCGTCGGTGTTGTATTATATTAAAAAGCTTCATGCGTTCCTTCACCGTGAAATTCTCATTTCGTCGCTGCCAAATATCTTCTTCGCTGGAATAGGTTAGTTCCGATCTTCTTCTCCGCTTCCACAAATCTCATCATCTCCCAAACTTATCCTTCTCTCTCCTTCCTCAATTTCTCTAGATCTGAGCTTCTTCTTAAACCATTAACGGATCCGGATCTGACTAACAAAGGTGTGTTCTTTGATTTGTGAATCCAGATATGAGTTCAATGGATCGATTTGGGATCTGGGTAGTCGCGATTTTGTCGGTGGTTCAATCAAGTTTAGGTTTTTACCTTCCGGGAAGCTACCCACATAAGTATGAAGTTGGTGATTACTTGAACGTGAAGGTGAATTCACTTACTTCAATCGAAACTGAAATGCCCTTTAGCTATTATAGTTTACCTTTTTGTAAACCCTCTGAAGGGATTAAGGATAGTGCTGAGAATTTAGGTGAGCTTCTTATGGGAGATCGGATTGAGAATTCGCCTTATAGGTTCAAAATGTTTAAGAATGAGAGTGAGATCTTTCTTTGTCAGACTGATAAGTTGTCTGCTGATAGTTTTAAGCTTTTGAAAAAGAGGATTGATGAGATGTATCAAGTTAATCCTATGCTTGATAACTTGCCGGCGATTCGGTATACTAAGAAAGATGGGTATGTTTTGAGGTGGACTGGGTACCCTGTTGGGATTAAGCTTCAGGATGTTTATTATGTTTTTAACCACTTGAAGTTTAAGGTTCTTGTTCATAAGTATGAAGAGGCTGCTAATGTGGCGCGTGTGATGGGTACTGGGGATGCTGCTGAGGTGATTCCTACGATTGGGAAGAAAGATTCTGATGTTCCTGGGTATATGGTTGTTGGGTTTGAGGTGGTTCCTTGTAGTTTTGCTCATAATGGTGAGTCGACGAAGAAGTTGAAAATGTATGAAAGATATACGACTCCGATTAAATGTGATTCCAATAGTGTTGCTATGTCTGTTAAGGAAGGTCAGTCTATTGTGTTCTCGTATGAAGTTAGTTTTGAGGAGAGTGATATCAAATGGCCATCTAGGTGGGATGCGTATCTGAAGATGGAGGGTTCGAAGGTTCATTGGTTTTCGATCTTGAATTCTCTTATGGTGATTACTTTCTTGGCTGGTATTGTTCTTGTGATATTCTTGAGAACTGTTAGGCGGGATTTGACCCGTTATGAGGAGCTTGACAAGGAGGCTCAAGCACAGATGAATGAAGAGTTATCTGGATGGAAGCTTGTTGTGGGTGATGTTTTCCGTGCTCCATCAAACGCCTCGCTTTTGTGTGTCATGGTTGGGGACGGAGTTCAGATTCTTGGCATGGCAGTTGTTACCATTTTGTTTGCGGCTCTTGGGTTCATGTCACCGGCTTCACGTGGAACACTTATTACGGGTATGCTCTTCTTCTACATGATTCTTGGCATTGCAGCTGGTTATGTTTCTGTTCGTCTCTGGAGAACAATTGGCTGTGGTGATCACCGTGGATGGATGTCTGTTGCATGGAAAGCTGCTTGCTTTTTCCCGGGTATTGCGTTTCTGATCCTTACAACGCTCAACTTCCTTCTATGGGGTAGCCATAGTACTGGGGCCATTCCTTTCTCTCTATTTGTTATCCTCATCCTCCTGTGGTTTTGCATCTCGGTTCCTCTCACTCTTATCGGCGGTTACTTTGGAGCCAAGGCTCCACACATTGAATTCCCAGTTCGAACCAACCAAATTCCTAGAGAAATCCCAGCTCAGAAGTACCCATCATGGCTTCTGGTTCTTGGCGCTGGAACACTTCCATTTGGAACCCTCTTCATCGAGCTTTTCTTCATCATGTCCAGCATCTGGATGGGGCGTGTCTACTATGTCTTTGGATTCCTTTTTGTTGTCATGATCCTTCTTGTGGTAGTGTGTGCCGAGGTTTCCCTAGTGCTAACATACATGCACCTGTGTGTTGAAGACTATAAATGGTGGTGGAAATCCTTCTTTGCATCAGGATCCGTTGCAATCTACATCTTCATATACTCGATAAATTATCTCGTCTTTGACCTCAAAAGCTTGAGTGGACCTGTTTCAGCAACTCTTTACCTCGGCTACTCTCTCTTTATGGTCTTGGCTATCATGCTCGCAACAGGTACCATTGGTTTCCTCTCGTCCTTCTGGTTCGTGCACTACTTGTTTTCGTCGGTGAAACTTGACTAAAAGATCAGACCAGAGGCTTACGGCTCAGAGAGATTGATTAACCTTTTGGAGAGAACTGATACTGTTTAAGCAAAGGCTTCAATCAAGTCATATAGTTTGCTCCAACAAGAATGTGTAATGGTTTAATATCGAAGCTTCAAATTTTCTTTATTCGTCGTTTCGTGTAGGAATATTTGTTTCCTCTTTCCTTTCTTTTTAATTTAAATTTTGTTGCATCTTTTTATGGTAAGGCTCTGAACTTAAAAATGTTTATTTGTTCCTTAATATTGAAGATTAATTTTGATTTCGTTTCGTTTTCATTACTTACGGGTGACTTGATGAGACTTTGGCTATATAGCCTTTTTAATTTTGGAGTGAACTTTTGAAAATATTGGATTTGAAAATAATGACTGATTTTAAAAGTAGAGAAAAATCATGCATTAGAGTCTTAAAGAGACTCGAAACAAAACTCGTTGGAAGAACGAATTAGAACAAAAAAATGCTGTGTTAAATTTTAGGAAAACTTTTAAGGGCTATTAGGATGATAAAGCTGGATGATAGGATGATAAAGCTGGATGAAAATGTGGCTTGTAAAAGTTGAAAATAAAAAAGTGTCTACAATTTTTATAAATGGATAACGGATATCCGTTTTTTTTTAAAAACCCGGATATCCGGTATTTTGGTCTAAAATACATATTTTTGGATATCCGCAGATATTTGTTTTTAACTGATATCTGGATAACGGATATCCTGATTTTTAGATACGGATACAAATTCTAAAATCACGGATAATACAGGTACATATTTTTTTAAAAAGGCGGATATCCGCTTCTATTAAAATATATACTATATACTTGATTGGTTTTAGTGGCTTTTGATCGGAGGTTGTAGTGTTTTGGTTGTGACGGTAGATTTTGGTAGCATAACATCTCGGAAAAAAATTACATTAAATTTTAACTCTTGTTTTTCACGCGGGCCTTATCTAGTATATATAATCATAGAAGGAAACATAAACGTAAAATTAAGATATTAGATCATTTAAATTACTAAAATTTTAGAAATTTTTTACTTACTTAAATGAAAAAGGTTGATTTAAATGGATTATTATGATGGTTATATCTATGTTTCAAAAACATATCCATATCCTAATTTTATAAGAAAACCCTCCGAAATGTTTTGTTCTCGCTTAACCGTTTTTGTTTTTATGCAACATTTTACATTACATAAGTTACGTTTAAGATAACTACAGAAGATTGACAAAACAAGGTAAAGACTAACTTTGGGCTTTGTGCCCAAAACTTATCAAAATTTGCATTCATACGTCTTAAGTTAATTACACAAGGCAAAGTTATTTCCTTTATTTCGATACCGTACCAGATTTTTCCTTTTTCTTTTTTTAAGCTGATATTTTCAATTAGATTCATGTAGAAGTTTAACCAAAGGCGGTTCTCGTACATGCCTATATAAACATATTCTTGTATAATCATTCTTATTCTTCTCTCGCAAACCCTAAATCACTCTACAAAAAAGTTTTCTCAATTCAATTCCTCTCTCAACCTTAAGGTTTATGTTTCTGTGACTCTTCTCTTCAGCTTTTTTTTGTGTCTGAACTTTTCGTTACGTACGTTCACCTGTTTACTATAACGACGATTATTATAAATTAGGGTTCTTTGTTTTTGCGTGTATAAGAAGCTTTGGGGATACTTATTTCTTTTTAATTATGTTTTGTTTCCAGATGAATACAACGATACAAATCCACGCAATGACTGTTACGGGAAAACCCTAACCCTTGACGTTAAAAGCTCTGACACTATCAATCATGTCAAGACACAGATTCATGATAGAGAAAGGATTCCTCTAGACCAGCAAATTATACTTATCTTTTCTGGTAAACTGCTAGAAGATGGCTTTACTTTGGCTGAATACAATATTCAGAAAGAGTCTGTTCTCCACTTCTCTCTTGTTAGGTTGAGAGGAGTTATGCAGATCTTTGTTAAGACTATTACGGGGAAGACCTTAACTCTTGAGGTTGAAAGTGATGAATTTATTGACAATGTCAAGGCGAAGATTCATCAAGACGAAGAAGGATTCCCTCCGCACGATCAGATGCTTCTTTTTGCGAACAAAGAACTTGAGGATGGTCATACGCTTGCAGATTACAACATCTGTAAGGAGTCAACACTTTATCTTGTTCTTCGTAGTCTTCTGAACAAGAGATAAAACTTTGTTTTTACCAAAAGAAGTCTAAAAAATTTGTTCCTCTTCTCCATTCTTCTTCTCAACTCTCTGTGGAGATTTGATTAGTGATTTTGTTCTTCTTTCGGAGATAGGGTGAGATTTTGATTTACAGCTAAAAGAATAGATCACTCTTAACTCTTAAGTGGTTTTGTTTTACTGCTTTACTTCTTTTGCGGATCTATTCAAGTGGAGAAAATAATTTTGCAACGAATTTGCAAGTTTGTACGAGAGTAGTCGCAAATCTATTGCAAATGGAAAAGTGACTTTTTTTTTTTTACAAAATTACTTGTAAATTTTAATCAAATCCATTTTTAAATTGCTAGAATGTGTTGTTGGTTTATCTATCACACTAGAATTTACCCAGTAGTATACCACGAGTCCGTAATTTAATATATTTCTTTGGTTGGTCATTTTCGTAATTGGTTTATATAGTCTAATATTATATGTGTTTATTTCATTCAATATTATATAATATTACGAATTTGTATTATAATTAGATTCCTAGATATATGTGGTCAATCCGCGATACACCGCTGGACGATTTTGTTGTAAATAAAAAATTATATTTTAACTTAACCTGTAAAAATATTTTATTATAGACAACCCGTAAGAAAAAATAATCATATTTACGTAAACCAAAACCAGTTCAATCATATTTATGTACAGTATTATCTATCGTAACATTTTTAGAGTTAAAATATTAATAATACTTTAAATTTTTGTAGAGTTTAAATATTTTTAATATTTTAAATATTCTCTTAAGCTTAAATTAAATATTATAATATTTGGGCATTAGTAAGAATTTCTATAATATTTTAAACTTTTCTAAGAAATTAAAATTTATAGTATTTTGAAACTTTTAAAATTTTAAATTTTAAATTTTTCTTAAATATAGAACCGAATTAAACTGAATTAAAATTTAATTTGGATGCCTGAGAAATCAAACTTCATGCTCATTTGTAGTTGAGATCATATTGGTCCAATTTATAATGGTTTTGAACTCTTATATAAAAAATTTTACCTTATGTAGACGTTGTACATATATTTTTTTCTTTATCAGTTGAGTTATATACATTCGTTTTCAAAATTATAAATTGCAAAATGTGCGGAAAAAATTTGTATTTTTATTATACATATGTTCTATGTAATAATATCAATTGAACAAGATTATATAAATATATTGGAGAGAGATTCGAGTTATTAGAGAGAGATTTTAGGAAATTATTTTTGATGTAATAAATATTTGTTTCCAATTTTGCAATTTGCTTGTGATTTACTTACAAATTTTACTTTTAAATTTTGTTATTTATTCAAATGGCAAGGATTTGATTCTCGAAATATTACAAAATAAAATGTTATAACCCAAAATAGATTTTTGTACAAAATGGACTTCAAAAATGTTAAGATAGATAGTCTTCTCCATCGTTAAACTCTTTAAATTACTAGTTTGTTTATTTTTTGTTTTATATTAGTTTGTAAATTTAAAAAAATTTGGAAACAAATGTGCCCAAATCCTTAAACATAAGGAAAAGCCCAAATAAAAAAATCACTCCTCATTTGATATCCACCGTTGATAACAGTAAAACGAAGACGAATTTACTTCTCACACTTCTCTAAAATTATAAACACCAGAAATTATTAGAATTATAATTTTAAAATTTAAAATTTAAATTAAAAATTAACAATTACAGCAACGATTTTAACTGTATTACATTTAATTGTAGTTACGATTTAAAATTTAAAATTCAAAATCTTAAATTCAAAACTGTAACTGTTGAGTTTACTATATTTATAAATAAAATTGTAATGATTACAATCACAATAAAAAAATAAAAATGTAAAATGTAAAAACCCTAGTATCATGAATATTGTGCTGTATACAAAGAGGTTTAGAAGAACTAGTTTGGTCATCTATGTCACGAGAGTCCACTTATCTTTTCATATCAACAATCTCGAGATGGTTATTTGAAAGATAAGTGCACCTTGGTGATACATATGAAAAAGATATTTTAAAACCTTTTCGCTTCCATCACCAAATTCCTGATATTGTGGTGTTATATTTTTAATTTTATTTTGAAAACTTGAATTGTAATTGTTATCATTACAATTGTATTAATAAATGTAGTAAAATAAAAAAATATAGTTTAAAATTAAAATCATGGTATTGAAACAACGTCGTTTGCCGTTCACAATGCTACCTCACTTTCACGTTATGAGTCATCTAACACGTGTCATCTGAGTCAACATCTCAATGTGACACGTGGAATATGAGTCACCATCTCTTATTGTGGAGTTTGAAATTGGCACTATTTGTATTAATTGGGTATAGAATTTGAATTTTATTTGAGTTTAGGTATAAATTTGCATTGCATCTTTGTATAGGTAAAAGTCAGCACTTTTGAAATTGTTCGGGTATAAAATGGCCTTTTCCCTTAACATTCTCTCCTCTTCCTACGAGAGATCTATGGCTTCCTTCCCTCTCTCTTAGCCATGGCTTCTTGAGTGCTTTCACTTGTTCCTCGTTTATACAACATATCGTTTAAGAGCGAGCAAGGATGATGATGGTGCTTGTGATGGAGAGAATCCTGTCTCGTTTATACAACAGATCCGATAATGTTATTTTTCGCAGTTTTTCAATTTTTCCCAGAAGCAAAGATGAATAAAAGCAAAAACTACCAGCTGAACAAGGATTTTGGTTAGTCTTTTCTTTCACTGATTCCATTTTTTGATGATAGCTTGGAATTGAACAATGATTTAGGAAAAAAACATTAGGTATTGAACGTCCAAATAAAAAGAACAAAAGGTATTTTTTTGATAAGTTCCTATGTATTTTGAGATTTTTTTAGAAATACCCCTTTTGGTGTACCCTTTTTAAAAAATACTCCCTTTATCTATCCATTTTCAAAAATACCCCTTTTTAAATATAAAAAATTATAAAGTTTTATATAGTTTATAAGGTACTTCTATATAATAACTACTACTGGGAGATTCGATACAAATATTTTAAAATGTTTTAAATAGTTTTAAATCGTTTTTATAAGTTTTATAAGGTTTTTAAAAGGTTTTTAAACGGGTTTATACGGTTTTTATAAGGTTTTTATAATTTATTTTTACGCTAGTTATGAAAGGTATATAAAGTTTTATACACATATAAAGTTTTATACACATATAAAGGTAATTTGTGTATATATTTATAAGTTTACACACATATTTGGATAAATTTCAACATTTTTAGTGGTTTTTTTATATAAAGTTTAAAAATGGGGTATTTTTAAAAAGAGGTATATGAAAAGGGGTATATTTGAAATTCCCCCATGTATTTTTGTGTATTTGATTTTTGGAGATTTTTTATTTTCAGAAAAGAGGAAGAACAGAACAAAGAGTTGGTTGTCACGGACTGATTTCCTAAGAAGTTAGGACGTGCGGCCTTAGCACCTTTCCCGTCCCCGGGTTGCTAAGTCAGCCTAACTTAGAGAGAGAAAACAAACTTAAAGAGATAAACTTTAGAAAAGTATTGCTTGTATTGCTTAGGAAATGCTTGGTGATTACAAATGAGGGATTCTACCCCTTTATATACAAGTTCCCCTCCATAGTGGACGGTGTGGATTGAATCGATCTAACGGTGGAGATCTATTCTCTAGATCTTTTTAGATTCTCTACTTATTCTCCAAGTATTCAGCTTCTTCTCCAAGTCTTCTAGAACATTCTGGAAAAATGTGAAAGAAGATGGGCTTGAATCGACTAAGTGTTGATGGGTAAGCCTTGTCGTCTCGACCCATTATGGGTGGACAAAATTGGGCCGTGACATCCTCCCCCACCTAATTCGGTGACGTTCTCGTCGCCGTGTACTCTTCGAGTTGGTCTTGAAACTGCCACAAATCTCCTTCGGGTTCCCATGTAGCTTCTGACTCGGGTAGTCCTCTCCACTTGATAAGAAAGTGATTTTGGCGTGGAATGCCTTGCTTCCGTACTTCCTTGGATGCGAGTATATCTTCAATCTCTAAATCATATGATTTCGTCGTTACTGGTGGTGCTCGGTTAGATACCCTCGACTGTGGTCCTCCTCGTCTTGATGATACGCCTTGAGCATGCTCACATGAAAGATTGGATGGATCTTGAGTGTCTCCGGCATCTTCACTCGGTAGGACATCTTTCCTACCTTGGCAAGAACTTCGTTCATACCTTCGAAGTAACCCTATGTGTACGCTCTGAAACACCTTGAATTGTTGTGGAAGAAGCTTCACAAGTACCATATCTCCTACACGGTAATCGGTCGGCCGCCTTTTTTCATCTGCCCACTTCTTCATCCTTCTCCGGGACTTCTCCAAACATGCTCGGGCAAAATAAGCATGTTCTCCCCACGTGTTGATCATCTTAAAAGCGCTTGGGCTACTGCCTTCGGTAGGTGGCATAGCAAGTGTATGGGGAGTAAGCGGTTGTTGCTGGTATCGATCGACACTACCAAAATTTCAGACACGGGTGTTACATATATCTACGTTTCAAAAACATATCCATATCCTAATTTTATAAGAAAACCCTCGGACATATTTTGATTTCGCGTATCCGTTTTCATTTTTATGCAACATATTAAATTACATACTGTACGTTACGTTTAATATAATTACAGAAGATTAACAAAACTAGCTAAAGACTAACTTTTGCCTTTGTGCCCAAAACTTATCAAAACTTTGTAAAACTATACAATCTGAACAAATTTACATTCATACGTCTTAAGTTAATTACACAAGGCAAAGTTATTTCCTTTATTTCGATACCGTACCAGATTTTTACTTTTTCTATTTTAAGCTGATATTTTCAATTAGATTCATGTATAAGTTTAACCAACGGCGGTTCGTACATGCCTATATAAACATATTCTTGTATAATCATTCTTATTCTTCTCTCGCAAACCCTAAATCACTCTACAAAAACAGTTTTCTCAATTCAATTCCTCTCTCAACCTTAACGTTTATGTTTCTCTGACTCTTCTCTTCAGCTTTTTTTGTGTCTGAACTTTTCCTTATGTTCGTTCAGTACCTGTTTACTATAACTACGATTATTATAAACTAGGGTTCCTTTTTTTTTGCGTGTATAAGAAGCTTTGTGGGATACTTACTTCTTTTTATGTTCTGTTTCCAGATGAATACAACGATACAAATCCACGCAATGACTGTTACGGGGAAAAGCCTAACCCTTGACGTCAAAAGCTCTGACACTATCAATCATGTCAAGACACAGATTCATGATAGAGAAAGGATTCCTCTAGACCAGCAAACTATACTTATCTTTTCTGGTAAACTGCTAGAAGATGGCTTTACTTTGGCTGATTACAATATTCAGAAAGAGTCTGTCCTCCACTTCTCTCTTGTTAGGTTGAGAGGAGTTATGCAGATCTTTGTTAAGACTATTACGGGGAAGACCTTAACTCTTGAGGTTGAAAGTGATGAATTTATTGACAATGTCAAGGCGAAGATTCATCAAGACGAAGAAGCACTCCCTCCGCACGATCAGATGCTTCTTTTCGCGAACAAAGAAGTTAAGGATGGTCATACGCTTGCAGATTACAACATCTGTAAGGAGTCAACACTTTATCTTGTTCTTCGTAGTCTTATGAACAAGAGGTAAAACTTTGTTTTTACCAAAACTTTATTCCTCGTCTCCATTCTTCTTCTCAACTCTCTGTGGAGATTTGATTAGTGATTTTGTTCTTCTTTCAGAGATAGAGTGAGGTTTTGATTTACAGCCAAAAAAAAAGCGAATGTTTGGAGCTAGATCACTCTCAAGTGGTTGCTTCTTTTGCGGATCTGTTCAAGTGGAGAAAATAATTTTGCAACGAATTTGCAAGTGTGTACGAGAGTAGTCGCAAATCTATTGCAAATGGAAAAGTGATTTTTTTTTTACTAAATTACTTGTAAATTTTAATCAAATCCATTTTTAAATTGCTAGAATGTGTTGTTGGTTTATCTATCACACTAAGATTTACCTCACCAAGATTTACCTCGTGGTATACAACGAATCTATAATTTAATATATTTGTTTGGTTGGTCATTCTTGTACTTGGTTTATATAGTCTAATATTATGTGTTTATTTCATTGAATTTATATGATATTACGAATTTGTATTATAATTAGATTCATAGATATATGTGGTCAATCCGCTGTACACCGCTAGATGTTTTTGTTGTAAATAAAAAATCATATTTTAAATTATATCTTAAAATTTTAGAGTTAAAATAGTAATAATACTTTAAATTTTTGTAGAGTTTAAATATTTTTAATATTTTAAATATTCTCTTAAACTTAAATTAAATATTATAATATTTGGGCATTACTAAGAATTTCTCTAATATTTTAAACTTTTCTAATCAATTAAAATTTATAGTATTTTGAAACCTTTTAAATTTTAATTTTTTCTTAAATATAGAACTGAATTAAACTGAATAAAATATAAATTTGGATGCCTGAGAAATCAAACTTCATGGTCATTTGTAGTTGAAAGCATATTGGTCCAATGTATAATGGTTTTGAACTCTTATATAAAATTTTATACCTTATGTAGATGTTGTACATATATTATTTCCTTTATCAATGGAGTTATATACATTCGTTTTCAAAAATTTAAATTGCAAAATGTGCGGAAAATGTTTTTGTATTTTTATCATACATATGTTCTATGTAAAAATATCAATTGAAAACAAATAAGATTATATAAATATATTGGAGAGAGATTCGAGTTATTAGAGAGAGAATTGAGGAAATTATTTTGATGTAATAAATATTTTTTCCAATTTTGCGATTTGCTTGTGATTTAATTACAAATTTTACTTTTAATTTTTGTTATTTATTCAAATGGCAAGGATTTGATTACGCAAATATTAAAAGATAAAAGGTTATAACCAAAAATAGATATTTGTACAAAATGTACTTCAAAAATGTTAAGATAGATAGTCTTCTCCATGTTAAACTCTTTAAATTACTAGTTTGTTTATTTGTTGTTTTATATTAGTTTGTTCATTTAAACAAATTTGGAAACAAATGGACCCAAATAGTTAAACATAAGGAAAAACCCAACTAAACAAATTTGTTTCCGATTGGCTAATTCTTAAAGTTAAAGGTGAGGATAACTCCTCATTTGATATCCACCGTTGCTAACAGTAAAACGAACATAAAAATTTACTTCACACACTTCTCTAAAATTTTAAACACCGGAAATTATTAGAATTATAATTTTAAAATTTAAATTAAAAATTAACAATTACAACTACGATTTTAAATGTATTACATTTGTAGTTATGATTTTAAATTTTAAATTTTAAATTTTAAATTTTAAATTTTAAATTCAAAACTATAACTTTTGATTTTACTATATTTATAAATAAAACTGTAATGATTACAATTACAATAAAAAGGTAAAAATGTAAAATGTAAAAACCCTAGTATCATGAATATTGTGGTGTATACATAGAGGTTTAGAAGAACTAGTTTGGTCATCTATGTCACGAGACTGCATTTATCTATTCATATCAACAATCCCGAGATGGTTCTTTGAAAGATAAGTGCACTTTGGTGATACATATGAAAAAATATATTTTAAAACATATTTGCTTCGAGCACCAAATTCCTGATATTGTGGTGTTATATTTTTAATTTTATTTTAAAACTTTTATTCTAATTGTTATCATTACAATTATATTTATAAATATAGTAAAATAAAAAAATATAGTTTAAAATTAAAATCATGGTATTGAAACAACGTCGTTTGCCGTTCACAATGCTACCTCACTTTCACGTTATGAGTCATCTAACACGTGTCATCTGAGTCAACATCTCAATGTGACACGTGGAATATGAGTCACCATCTCTTATTGTGGAGTTTGAAATTGGCACTATTTGTATTAATTGGGTATAGAATTTGAATTTTATTTGAGTTTAGGTATAAATTTGCATTGCATCTTTGTATAGGTAAAAGTCAGCACTTTTGAAATTGTTCGGGTATAAAATGGCCTTTTCCCTTAACATTCTCTCCTCTTCCTACGAGAGATCTATGGCTTCCTTCCCTCTCTCTTAGCCATGGCTTCTTGAGTGCTTTCACTTGTTCCTCGTTTATACAACATATCGTTTAAGAGCGAGCAAGGATGATGATGGTGCTTGTGATGGAGAGAATCCTGTCTCGTTTATACAACAGATCCGATAATGTTATTTTTCGCAGTTTTTCAATTTTTCCCAGAAGCAAAGATGAATAAAAGCAAAAACTACCAGCTGAACAAGGATTTTGGTTAGTCTTTTCTTTCACTGATTCCATTTTTTGATGATAGCTTGGAATTGAACAATGATTTAGGAAAAAAACATTAGGTATTGAACGTCCAAATAAAAAGAACAAAAGGTATTTTTTTGATAAGTTCCTATGTATTTTGAGATTTTTTTAGAAATACCCCTTTTGGTGTACCCTTTTTAAAAAATACTCCCTTTATCTATCCATTTTCAAAAATACCCCTTTTTAAATATAAAAAATTATAAAGTTTTATATAGTTTATAAGGTACTTCTATATAATAACTACTACTGGGAGATTCGATACAAATATTTTAAAATGTTTTAAATAGTTTTAAATCGTTTTTATAAGTTTTATAAGGTTTTTAAAAGGTTTTTTAAACGGGTTTATACGGTTTTTATAAGGTTTTTATAATTTATTTTTACGCTAGTTATGAAAGGTATATAAAGTTTTATACACATATAAAGTTTTATACACATATAAAGGTAATTTGTGTATATATTTATAAGTTTACACACATATTTGGATAAATTTCAACATTTTTAGTGGTTTTTTTATATAAAGTTTAAAAATGGGGTATTTTTAAAAAGAGGTATATGAAAAGGGGTATATTTGAAATTCCCCCATGTATTTTTGTGTATTTGATTTTTGGAGATTTTTTATTTTCAGAAAAGAGGAAGAACAGAACAAAGAGTTGGTTGTCACGGACTGATTTCCTAAGAAGTTAGGACGTGCGGCCTTAGCACCTTTCCCGTCCCCGGGTTGCTAAGTCAGCCTAACTTAGAGAGAGAAAACAAACTTAAAGAGATAAACTTTAGAAAAGTATTGCTTGTATTGCTTAGGAAATGCTTGGTGATTACAAATGAGGGATTCTACCCCTTTATATACAAGTTCCCCTCCATAGTGGACGGTGTGGATTGAATCGATCTAACGGTGGAGATCTATTCTCTAGATCTTTTTAGATTCTCTACTTATTCTCCAAGTATTCAGCTTCTTCTCCAAGTCTTCTAGAACATTCTGGAAAAATGTGAAAGAAGATGGGCTTGAATCGACTAAGTGTTGATGGGTAAGCCTTGTCGTCTCGACCCATTATGGGTGGACAAAATTGGGCCGTGACATCCTCCCCCACCTAATTCGGTGACGTTCTCGTCGCCGTGTACTCTTCGAGTTGGTCTTGAAACTGCCACAAATCTCCTTCGGGTTCCCATGTAGCTTCTGACTCGGGTAGTCCTCTCCACTTGATAAGAAAGTGATTTTGGCGTGGAATGCCTTGCTTCCGTACTTCCTTGGATGCGAGTATATCTTCAATCTCTAAATCATATGATTTCGTCGTTACTGGTGGTGCTCGGTTAGATACCCTCGACTGTGGTCCTCCTCGTCTTGATGATACGCCTTGAGCATGCTCACATGAAAGATTGGATGGATCTTGAGTGTCTCCGGCATCTTCACTCGGTAGGACATCTTTCCTACCTTGGCAAGAACTTCGTTCATACCTTCGAAGTAACCCTATGTGTACGCTCTGAAACACCTTGAATTGTTGTGGAAGAAGCTTCACAAGTACCATATCTCCTACACGGTAATCGGTCGGCCGCCTTTTTTCATCTGCCCACTTCTTCATCCTTCTCCGGGACTTCTCCAAACATGCTCGGGCAAAATAAGCATGTTCTCCCCACGTGTTGATCATCTTAAAAGCGCTTGGGCTACTGCCTTCGGTAGGTGGCATAGCAAGTGTATGGGGAGTAAGCGGTTGTTGCTGGTATCGATCGACACTACCAAAATTTCAGACACGGGTGTTACATATATCTACGTTTCAAAAACATATCCATATCCTAATTTTATAAGAAAACCCTCGGACATATTTTGATTTCGCGTATCCGTTTTCATTTTTATGCAACATATTAAATTACATACTGTACGTTACGTTTAATATAATTACAGAAGATTAACAAAACTAGCTAAAGACTAACTTTTGCCTTTGTGCCCAAAACTTATCAAAACTTTGTAAAACTATACAATCTGAACAAATTTACATTCATACGTCTTAAGTTAATTACACAAGGCAAAGTTATTTCCTTTATTTCGATACCGTACCAGATTTTTACTTTTTCTATTTTAAGCTGATATTTTCAATTAGATTCATGTATAAGTTTAACCAACGGCGGTTCGTACATGCCTATATAAACATATTCTTGTATAATCATTCTTATTCTTCTCTCGCAAACCCTAAATCACTCTACAAAAACAGTTTTCTCAATTCAATTCCTCTCTCAACCTTAACGTTTATGTTTCTCTGACTCTTCTCTTCAGCTTTTTTTGTGTCTGAACTTTTCCTTATGTTCGTTCAGTACCTGTTTACTATAACTACGATTATTATAAACTAGGGTTCCTTTTTTTTTGCGTGTATAAGAAGCTTTGTGGGATACTTACTTCTTTTTATGTTCTGTTTCCAGATGAATACAACGATACAAATCCACGCAATGACTGTTACGGGGAAAAGCCTAACCCTTGACGTCAAAAGCTCTGACACTATCAATCATGTCAAGACACAGATTCATGATAGAGAAAGGATTCCTCTAGACCAGCAAACTATACTTATCTTTTCTGGTAAACTGCTAGAAGATGGCTTTACTTTGGCTGATTACAATATTCAGAAAGAGTCTGTCCTCCACTTCTCTCTTGTTAGGTTGAGAGGAGTTATGCAGATCTTTGTTAAGACTATTACGGGGAAGACCTTAACTCTTGAGGTTGAAAGTGATGAATTTATTGACAATGTCAAGGCGAAGATTCATCAAGACGAAGAAGCACTCCCTCCGCACGATCAGATGCTTCTTTTCGCGAACAAAGAAGTTAAGGATGGTCATACGCTTGCAGATTACAACATCTGTAAGGAGTCAACACTTTATCTTGTTCTTCGTAGTCTTATGAACAAGAGGTAAAACTTTGTTTTTACCAAAACTTTATTCCTCGTCTCCATTCTTCTTCTCAACTCTCTGTGGAGATTTGATTAGTGATTTTGTTCTTCTTTCAGAGATAGAGTGAGGTTTTGATTTACAGCCAAAAAAAAAGCGAATGTTTGGAGCTAGATCACTCTCAAGTGGTTGCTTCTTTTGCGGATCTGTTCAAGTGGAGAAAATAATTTTGCAACGAATTTGCAAGTGTGTACGAGAGTAGTCGCAAATCTATTGCAAATGGAAAAGTGATTTTTTTTTTTACTAAATTACTTGTAAATTTTAATCAAATCCATTTTTAAATTGCTAGAATGTGTTGTTGGTTTATCTATCACACTAAGATTTACCTCACCAAGATTTACCTCGTGGTATACAACGAATCTATAATTTAATATATTTGTTTGGTTGGTCATTCTTGTACTTGGTTTATATAGTCTAATATTATGTGTTTATTTCATTGAATTTATATGATATTACGAATTTGTATTATAATTAGATTCATAGATATATGTGGTCAATCCGCTGTACACCGCTAGATGTTTTTGTTGTAAATAAAAAATCATATTTTAAATTATATCTTAAAATTTTAGAGTTAAAATAGTAATAATACTTTAAATTTTTGTAGAGTTTAAATATTTTTAATATTTTAAATATTCTCTTAAACTTAAATTAAATATTATAATATTTGGGCATTACTAAGAATTTCTCTAATATTTTAAACTTTTCTAATCAATTAAAATTTATAGTATTTTGAAACCTTTTAAATTTTAATTTTTTCTTAAATATAGAACTGAATTAAACTGAATAAAATATAAATTTGGATGCCTGAGAAATCAAACTTCATGGTCATTTGTAGTTGAAAGCATATTGGTCCAATGTATAATGGTTTTGAACTCTTATATAAAATTTTATACCTTATGTAGATGTTGTACATATATTATTTCCTTTATCAATGGAGTTATATACATTCGTTTTCAAAAATTTAAATTGCAAAATGTGCGGAAAATGTTTTTGTATTTTTATCATACATATGTTCTATGTAAAAATATCAATTGAAAACAAATAAGATTATATAAATATATTGGAGAGAGATTCGAGTTATTAGAGAGAGAATTGAGGAAATTATTTTGATGTAATAAATATTTTTTCCAATTTTGCGATTTGCTTGTGATTTAATTACAAATTTTACTTTTAATTTTTGTTATTTATTCAAATGGCAAGGATTTGATTACGCAAATATTAAAAGATAAAAGGTTATAACCAAAAATAGATATTTGTACAAAATGTACTTCAAAAATGTTAAGATAGATAGTCTTCTCCATGTTAAACTCTTTAAATTACTAGTTTGTTTATTTGTTGTTTTATATTAGTTTGTTCATTTAAACAAATTTGGAAACAAATGGACCCAAATAGTTAAACATAAGGAAAAACCCAACTAAACAAATTTGTTTCCGATTGGCTAATTCTTAAAGTTAAAGGTGAGGATAACTCCTCATTTGATATCCACCGTTGCTAACAGTAAAACGAACATAAAAATTTACTTCACACACTTCTCTAAAATTTTAAACACCGGAAATTATTAGAATTATAATTTTAAAATTTAAATTAAAAATTAACAATTACAACTACGATTTTAAATGTATTACATTTGTAGTTATGATTTTAAATTTTAAATTTTAAATTTTAAATTTTAAATTTTAAATTCAAAACTATAACTTTTGATTTTACTATATTTATAAATAAAACTGTAATGATTACAATTACAATAAAAAGGTAAAAATGTAAAATGTAAAAACCCTAGTATCATGAATATTGTGGTGTATACATAGAGGTTTAGAAGAACTAGTTTGGTCATCTATGTCACGAGACTGCATTTATCTATTCATATCAACAATCCCGAGATGGTTCTTTGAAAGATAAGTGCACTTTGGTGATACATATGAAAAAATATATTTTAAAACATATTTGCTTCGAGCACCAAATTCCTGATATTGTGGTGTTATATTTTTAATTTTATTTTAAAACTTTTATTCTAATTGTTATCATTACAATTATATTTATAAATATAGTAAAATAAAAAAATATAGTTTAAAATTAAAATCATGGTATTGAAACAACGTCGTTTGCCGTTCACAATGCTACCTCACTTTCACGTTATGAGTCATCTAACACGTGTCATCTGAGTCAACATCTCAATGTGACACGTGGAATATGAGTCACCATCTCTTATTGTGGAGTTTGAAATTGGCACTATTTGTATTAATTGGGTATAGAATTTGAATTTTATTTGAGTTTAGGTATAAATTTGCATTGCATCTTTGTATAGGTAAAAGTCAGCACTTTTGAAATTGTTCGGGTATAAAATGGCCTTTTCCCTTAACATTCTCTCCTCTTCCTACGAGAGATCTATGGCTTCCTTCCCTCTCTCTTAGCCATGGCTTCTTGAGTGCTTTCACTTGTTCCTCGTTTATACAACATATCGTTTAAGAGCGAGCAAGGATGATGATGGTGCTTGTGATGGAGAGAATCCTGTCTCGTTTATACAACAGATCCGATAATGTTATTTTTCGCAGTTTTTCAATTTTTCCCAGAAGCAAAGATGAATAAAAGCAAAAACTACCAGCTGAACAAGGATTTTGGTTAGTCTTTTCTTTCACTGATTCCATTTTTTGATGATAGCTTGGAATTGAACAATGATTTAGGAAAAAAACATTAGGTATTGAACGTCCAAATAAAAAGAACAAAAGGTATTTTTTTGATAAGTTCCTATGTATTTTGAGATTTTTTTAGAAATACCCCTTTTGGTGTACCCTTTTTAAAAAATACTCCCTTTATCTATCCATTTTCAAAAATACCCCTTTTTAAATATAAAAAATTATAAAGTTTTATATAGTTTATAAGGTACTTCTATATAATAACTACTACTGGGAGATTCGATACAAATATTTTAAAATGTTTTAAATAGTTTTAAATCGTTTTTATAAGTTTTATAAGGTTTTTAAAAGGTTTTTAAACGGGTTTATACGGTTTTTATAAGGTTTTTATAATTTATTTTTACGCTAGTTATGAAAGGTATATAAAGTTTTATACACATATAAAGTTTTATACACATATAAAGGTAATTTGTGTATATATTTATAAGTTTACACACATATTTGGATAAATTTCAACATTTTTAGTGGTTTTTTTATATAAAGTTTAAAAATGGGGTATTTTTAAAAAGAGGTATATGAAAAGGGGTATATTTGAAATTCCCCCATGTATTTTTGTGTATTTGATTTTTGGAGATTTTTTATTTTCAGAAAAGAGGAAGAACAGAACAAAGAGTTGGTTGTCACGGACTGATTTCCTAAGAAGTTAGGACGTGCGGCCTTAGCACCTTTCCCGTCCCCGGGTTGCTAAGTCAGCCTAACTTAGAGAGAGAAAACAAACTTAAAGAGATAAACTTTAGAAAAGTATTGCTTGTATTGCTTAGGAAATGCTTGGTGATTACAAATGAGGGATTCTACCCCTTTATATACAAGTTCCCCTCCATAGTGGACGGTGTGGATTGAATCGATCTAACGGTGGAGATCTATTCTCTAGATCTTTTTAGATTCTCTACTTATTCTCCAAGTATTCAGCTTCTTCTCCAAGTCTTCTAGAACATTCTGGAAAAATGTGAAAGAAGATGGGCTTGAATCGACTAAGTGTTGATGGGTAAGCCTTGTCGTCTCGACCCATTATGGGTGGACAAAATTGGGCCGTGACATCCTCCCCCACCTAATTCGGTGACGTTCTCGTCGCCGTGTACTCTTCGAGTTGGTCTTGAAACTGCCACAAATCTCCTTCGGGTTCCCATGTAGCTTCTGACTCGGGTAGTCCTCTCCACTTGATAAGAAAGTGATTTTGGCGTGGAATGCCTTGCTTCCGTACTTCCTTGGATGCGAGTATATCTTCAATCTCTAAATCATATGATTTCGTCGTTACTGGTGGTGCTCGGTTAGATACCCTCGACTGTGGTCCTCCTCGTCTTGATGATACGCCTTGAGCATGCTCACATGAAAGATTGGATGGATCTTGAGTGTCTCCGGCATCTTCACTCGGTAGGACATCTTTCCTACCTTGGCAAGAACTTCGTTCATACCTTCGAAGTAACCCTATGTGTACGCTCTGAAACACCTTGAATTGTTGTGGAAGAAGCTTCACAAGTACCATATCTCCTACACGGTAATCGGTCGGCCGCCTTTTTTCATCTGCCCACTTCTTCATCCTTCTCCGGGACTTCTCCAAACATGCTCGGGCAAAATAAGCATGTTCTCCCCACGTGTTGATCATCTTAAAAGCGCTTGGGCTACTGCCTTCGGTAGGTGGCATAGCAAGTGTATGGGGAGTAAGCGGTTGTTGCTGGTATCGATCGACACTACCAAAATTTCAGACACGGGTGTTACATATATCTACGTTTCAAAAACATATCCATATCCTAATTTTATAAGAAAACCCTCGGACATATTTTGATTTCGCGTATCCGTTTTCATTTTTATGCAACATATTAAATTACATACTGTACGTTACGTTTAATATAATTACAGAAGATTAACAAAACTAGCTAAAGACTAACTTTTGCCTTTGTGCCCAAAACTTATCAAAACTTTGTAAAACTATACAATCTGAACAAATTTACATTCATACGTCTTAAGTTAATTACACAAGGCAAAGTTATTTCCTTTATTTCGATACCGTACCAGATTTTTACTTTTTCTATTTTAAGCTGATATTTTCAATTAGATTCATGTATAAGTTTAACCAACGGCGGTTCGTACATGCCTATATAAACATATTCTTGTATAATCATTCTTATTCTTCTCTCGCAAACCCTAAATCACTCTACAAAAACAGTTTTCTCAATTCAATTCCTCTCTCAACCTTAACGTTTATGTTTCTCTGACTCTTCTCTTCAGCTTTTTTTGTGTCTGAACTTTTCCTTATGTTCGTTCAGTACCTGTTTACTATAACTACGATTATTATAAACTAGGGTTCCTTTTTTTTTGCGTGTATAAGAAGCTTTGTGGGATACTTACTTCTTTTTATGTTCTGTTTCCAGATGAATACAACGATACAAATCCACGCAATGACTGTTACGGGGAAAAGCCTAACCCTTGACGTCAAAAGCTCTGACACTATCAATCATGTCAAGACACAGATTCATGATAGAGAAAGGATTCCTCTAGACCAGCAAACTATACTTATCTTTTCTGGTAAACTGCTAGAAGATGGCTTTACTTTGGCTGATTACAATATTCAGAAAGAGTCTGTCCTCCACTTCTCTCTTGTTAGGTTGAGAGGAGTTATGCAGATCTTTGTTAAGACTATTACGGGGAAGACCTTAACTCTTGAGGTTGAAAGTGATGAATTTATTGACAATGTCAAGGCGAAGATTCATCAAGACGAAGAAGCACTCCCTCCGCACGATCAGATGCTTCTTTTCGCGAACAAAGAAGTTAAGGATGGTCATACGCTTGCAGATTACAACATCTGTAAGGAGTCAACACTTTATCTTGTTCTTCGTAGTCTTATGAACAAGAGGTAAAACTTTGTTTTTACCAAAACTTTATTCCTCGTCTCCATTCTTCTTCTCAACTCTCTGTGGAGATTTGATTAGTGATTTTGTTCTTCTTTCAGAGATAGAGTGAGGTTTTGATTTACAGCCAAAAAAAAAGCGAATGTTTGGAGCTAGATCACTCTCAAGTGGTTGCTTCTTTTGCGGATCTGTTCAAGTGGAGAAAATAATTTTGCAACGAATTTGCAAGTGTGTACGAGAGTAGTCGCAAATCTATTGCAAATGGAAAAGTGATTTTTTTTTTTACTAAATTACTTGTAAATTTTAATCAAATCCATTTTTAAATTGCTAGAATGTGTTGTTGGTTTATCTATCACACTAAGATTTACCTCACCAAGATTTACCTCGTGGTATACAACGAATCTATAATTTAATATATTTGTTTGGTTGGTCATTCTTGTACTTGGTTTATATAGTCTAATATTATGTGTTTATTTCATTGAATTTATATGATATTACGAATTTGTATTATAATTAGATTCATAGATATATGTGGTCAATCCGCTGTACACCGCTAGATGTTTTTGTTGTAAATAAAAAATCATATTTTAAATTATATCTTAAAATTTTAGAGTTAAAATAGTAATAATACTTTAAATTTTTGTAGAGTTTAAATATTTTTAATATTTTAAATATTCTCTTAAACTTAAATTAAATATTATAATATTTGGGCATTACTAAGAATTTCTCTAATATTTTAAACTTTTCTAATCAATTAAAATTTATAGTATTTTGAAACCTTTTAAATTTTAATTTTTTCTTAAATATAGAACTGAATTAAACTGAATAAAATATAAATTTGGATGCCTGAGAAATCAAACTTCATGGTCATTTGTAGTTGAAAGCATATTGGTCCAATGTATAATGGTTTTGAACTCTTATATAAAATTTTATACCTTATGTAGATGTTGTACATATATTATTTCCTTTATCAATGGAGTTATATACATTCGTTTTCAAAAATTTAAATTGCAAAATGTGCGGAAAATGTTTTTGTATTTTTATCATACATATGTTCTATGTAAAAATATCAATTGAAAACAAATAAGATTATATGAATATCTTGGAGAGAGATTCGAGTTATTAGAGAGAGAATTTATGAAATTATTTTGATGTAATAAATATTTTTTTTCCAATTTTGCGATTTGCTTGTGATTTAATTACAAATTTTACTTTTAAGTTTTGTTATTTATTCAAATGGCAAGGATTTGATTACGCAAATATTAAAAAATAAAAGGTTATAACCAAAAATAAATATTTGTACAAAATGTACTTCAAAAATGTTAAGATAGATAGTCTTCTCCATGTTAAACTCTTTAAATTACTAGTTTGTTTATTTGTTGTTTTATATTAGTTTGTTCATTTAAACAAATTTGGAAACAAATGGACCCAAATCGTTAAACATAAGGAAAAACCCAAATAAACAAATTTGTTTCCGATTGGCTAATTCTTAAAGTTAAAGGTGAGGATAACTCCTCATTTGATATCCACCGTTGATAACAGTAAAACGAACATAAAAATTTACTTCACACACTTCTCTAAAATTTTAAACACCGGAAATTATTAGAATTATAATTTTAAAATTTAAATTAAAAATTAACAGTTACAACTACGATTTTAAATGTATTACATTTGTAGTTATGATTTTAAATTTTAAATTTTAAATTTTAAATTCAAAACTATAACTTTTGATTTTACTATATTTATAAATAAAACTGTAATGATTACAATTACAATAAAAAAAGTAAAAATGTAAAATGTAAAAACCCTAGTATCATGAATATTGTGGTGTATACATAGAGGTTTAGAAGAACTAGTTTGGTCATCTATGTCACGAGACTGCACTTATCTATTCATATCAACAATCCCGAGATGGTTCTTTGAAAGATAAGTGCACTTTGGTGATATATATGAAAAAATATATTTTAAAACATCTTTGCTTCGAGCACCAAATTCCTGATATTGTGGTGTTATATTTTTAATTTTATTTTAAAACTTTTATTGTAATTGTTATCATTACAATTGTATTTATAAATATAGTAAAATAAAAAAATATAGTTTCAAATTAAAATCATGGTATTGAAACAACGTCGTTTGCCGTTCACAATGCTACCTCACTTTCACGTTATGAGTCATCTGACACGTGTCATCTGAGTCAACATCTCAATGTGACACGTGGAATATGAGTCACCATCTCTTATTGTGGAGTTTGAAATTGACACTATTTGTATTAATTGGGTATAGAATTTGAATTTTATTTGAGTTTAGGTATAAATTTGCATTGCATCTTTGTACAGGTAAAAGTCAGCACTTTTGAAATTGTTCGGGTATAAAATGGCCTTTTTCCCTTAACATTCTCTCCTCTTCCTACGAGAGATCTATGGCTTACTTCCCTCTCTCTTAGCCATGGCTTCTTGAGTGCTTTCACTTGTTCCTCGTTTATACAACATATTGTTTAAGAGCGAGCAAGGATGATGATGGTGCTTGTGATGGAGAGAATCCTGTCTCGTTTATACAACAGATCCGATAATGTTATTTTTCTCAGTTTTTCAATTTTTCCCATAAGCAAAGATGAATAAAAGCAAAAACTATCAGCTGAATAATGATTTTGGTTAGTCTTTTCTTTCACTGATTCTATTTTTTGATGATAGCTTGGAATTGAACAATGATTTAGGAAAAAAACATTAGGTATTGAACGTCCAAATAAAAAGAACAAAAGGTATTTTTTGATAAGTCCCTATGTATTTTGAGAATTTTTGAGAAATACCCCTTTTGGTGTACCCCTTTTTAAAAATACCCCCTTTATGTGTATCCATTTTCAAAAATACCCCTTTTTAAATATAAAAGATTATAAAGTTTTATATAGTTTATAAGGTACTTCTATATAATAACTACTACTGGGAGATTCGATACAAATATTTTAAAATGTTTTAAATAGTTTTAAATCGTTTTTATAAGTTTTATAAGGTTTTTAAAAGGTTTTTAAACGGGTTTTACGGTTTTTATAAGGTTTTTATAATTTATTTTTACGCTAGTTATGAAAGGTATATAAAGTTTTATACACATATAAAGGTAATTTGTGTATATATTTATAAGTTTACACACATATTTGGAAGTGGTTTTTTTTATAAAGTTTAAAAATGTGGTATTTTTAAAAAGAGGTATATGAAAAGGGGTATTTTTGAAATTCCCCCATGTATTTTTGTGTATTTGATTTTTGGAGATTTTTTATTTTCAGAAAAGAGGAAGAACAGAACAAAGAGTTGGTTGTCACGGACTGATTTCCTAAGAAGTTAGGACGTGCGGCCTTAGCACCTTTCCCGTCCCCGGGTTGCTAAGTCAGCCTAACTTAGAGAGAGAAAACAAACTTAAAGAGATAAACTTAGAACGACGATCTATTTCCCCCTCGGAACTTTCGTATACGAACAGTTCCACCCAAACTTTCTGCCTCTATCTGTATCCCCGTCAAAAAAAAGTTCCACAATTATTTCTCCCCAGATCTAAAGTTCGAAACTTATTTTCCCATAGAACTAAAGTTCGAAACTGATTTACACATCGAACTGGGTTATTGTTGGTTTACTGTAGACCAATCTCATTTTAAACAAAAGAAACAAAATTAAACCAATTTTAACCAAAACAAAGAAGTGGAGGACGTTGAATAGGACCAACCTTGAGCTTGGTTCGTTGTTCGCTGAACTCAAACATAGATTCAGCTATTCTAGAGTAATCAGAATGCTCCATTTGACCAGATTCATCACATAGGTTTGATATCGAAGGACTTACAAGATGAATGTGTGGTAAAGCGTTAATGCCAAAGAGCTAAAATTAATACTGAGATCGTGAGAACTTGATATAGCAGAAGTAAAGCTTGGTTCCATCTGATCCATTGTTGTTAGCGAGGAACGAAGCGGAGACGACACCGAACTCGCGACGGAGCTCTAGTAAACAAAGCTCGCTTTTGTTGTGGAGTTGAGTAGCATCGAAGAAGACGAGTAACGTGACAGCAGCTGTGAGGAATTTAGAGATTCCATGGTCATTGAGATGGATTACGCCATTGTTGATAGATTCGAGAAGATGAGGAGATATTGGGTTAAAATTGGTTTAATTTTGTTTCTTTTGATTAAAATGAGATTGGTATTTAGTAAACCAATAATAATCCAGCTCGATGTGTAAATCAGTTTCAAACTTTAGTTCTATGGGGAAATAAGTTTCGAACTTTATATCTGGGGAGAAATAATTGTGGAACTTTTTTTTGACGGAGATACAGATAGAAGCAAAAAGTTTGGGTGGCACTGGTCGTATACGAAAGTTCCGATAAACTTTAGAAAAGTATTGCTTGTATTGCTTAGGAAATGCTTGGTGATTACAAATGAGGGATTCTACCCCTTTATATACAAGTTCCCCTCAATAGTGGACGGTGTGGATTGAATCGATCTAACGATGGAGATCTATTCTCTAGATCTTTTTAGATTCTCTACTTATTCTCCAAGTACTCAGCTTCTTCTCCAATTCTTCTAGAACATTCTGGAAAAATGTGAAAGAAGATGGGCTTGAATCGACTAAGTGTTGATGGGTAAGCCTTGTCGTCTCGACCCATTATGGGTGGACAAAATTGGGCCGTGACATCCTCCCCCACCTAATACGGTGACGTTCTCGTCGCCGTGTACTCTTCGAGTTGGTCTTGAAACTGCCACAAATCTCCTTCGAATTCCCATGTGGCTTCTGACTCGGGTAGTCCTCTCCACTTGATAAGAAAGTGATTTTGGCGTGGAACGCCTTGCTTCCGTACTTCCTTGGATGCGAGTATATCTTCAATCTCTAAATCATATGATTTCGTCGTTACTGGTGGTGCTCGGTTAGATACCCTCGAATGTGGTCCTCCTCGTCTTGATGATACGCCTTGAGCATGCTCACATGAAAGATTGGATGGATCTTGAGTGTCTCCGGCATCTTCACTCGATAGGACATCTTTCCTACCTTGGCAAGAACTTCGTTCATACTTTCGAAGTAACCCTATGTGTACGCTCTAAAACACCTTGAATTGTTGTGGAAGAAGCTTCACAAGTACCATATCTCCTACACGGTAATCGGTCGGCCGCCTTTTTTCATCTGCCCACTTCTTCATCCTTCTCCGGGACTTCTCCAAACATGCTCGGGCAAAATCAGTATGTTCTCCCCACGTGTTGATCATCTTAAAAGCGCTTGGGCTACTGCCTTCGGTAGGTGGCATAGCAAGTGTATGGGGAGTAAGCGGTTGTTGCTGGTATCGATCGACACCGCCAAAATTTCAGACACGGGTGTTACATATATCTACGTTTCAAAAACATATTCATATCCTAATTTTATAAGAAAACCCTCAAACATATTTGTTTTCGCGTATCCGTTTTTGTTTTTATGCAACATATTAAATTACATACGTTACGTTTAAGATAATTACAGAAGATTAACAAAACTAGCTAAAGACTAATTTTGGGCTTTGTGCCCAAAATTATCAAAATTTTATAAAACTATACAATCTGAACAAATTTGCATTCATACGTCTTAAGTTAATTATACAAGGCAAAGTTATTTCCTTTATTTCGATACCGTACCAGATTTTTACTTTTTCTTTTTTAAGCTGATATTTTCAATTAGATTCATGTATAAGTTTAACCAAAGGCGGTTCGTACATGCCTATATAAACATATTCTTGTATAATCATTCTTATTCTTCTCTCGCAAACCCTAAATCACTCTACAAAAAAGTTTTCTCAATTCATCAATTCCTCTCTCAACCTTAAGGTTTATGTTTCTCTGACTCTTCTCTTCAGCTTTTTTTGTGTCTGAACTTTTCGTTACGTTCACCTGTTCACTATAACTACGATTATTATAAACTAGGGTTCCTTGTTTTTGCGTGTATAAGAAGCTTTGTGGGATACTTACTTCTTTTTGTCTTTTATTTCCAGATGAATACAACGATACAAATCCACGCAATGACTGTTACGGGGAAAACCCTAACCCTTGACGTCAAAAGCTCTGACACTATCAATCATGTCAAGACACAGATTCATGATAGAGAAAGGATTCCTCTAGATCAGCAAATTATACTTATCTTTTCTGGTAAACTGCTAGAAGATGGCTTTACTTTGACTGATTACAATATTCAGAAAGAGTCTGTCCTCCACTTCTCTCTTGTTAGGTTGAGAGGAGTTATGAAGATCATTGTTAAGGCTTTTTCAGGGAAGACCATAACTCTTGAGGTTGAAAGTGATGAATTTATTGACAATGTCAAGGCGAAGATTCATCAAGTGGAAGAAGGATTCCTTCCGCACGATCAGATACTTAACTTTGGGTGTAAAGAAGTTAAGGATGGTCATACGTAGTCTTGTTCTTCGTAGTCTTCGTCGTCTTCGTCCTCTTGCAGATTAGGGTTTTTTTTTTTTTTTTTTTTTTTTTTTTTTTTTTTTAGATTAGGGTTTGGTTTTACTAGTTTGTTTATTTGTTGTTTTATACTATAGTTTTTAAATTTAAACAAATTTGGAATAAAACAGATGGGCCCAAATCCTTAAACATAAGGAAAAACCCAAATAAACAAATTTGTTTTCGATTGGCTAATTCTTAAAGGTGAGGATCACTCCTCATTTGATATCCACCGTTGATAACAGTAAAACGAACGGACGAGAAATGATCACTCCCCCCTCTTAGCCATGGTATTTTTTTGGGAATTCCCTATGTATTTATGTGTATCTGATTTTTGGAGATTGTTTATTTTCAGAGAAGAGGAAGAACACAAAGTCACGAAGGAGCTGGTGGTGACTAAAGGGTCAACGACAAAGGGAGTCAAGTCAACAAAAATTTTGTGTAACTTGTAACCTTGTGTTAATTGTAACTTTTACTTTCTCATGTGTAAATTTTATTTTTTAATGTAGATATTTGTATCATGTTTAAATTTTAATATATATATATATATATATATATAATTACTTTTTGTAAACTACATATTTATTTTTATTTAAATTTCAGTTTATTTTAATATTACTCAAAATAAAATAACTGTAACTACAAAATGAAAAAGTAGATAACTATAATGCGTAGTTTGAATTAATAATATTTTTCAAATGTTGTGATAGCAAATACCTTTGCTAGAGATTTACTAGGATCAAAGATTGCAAGGAATATACTATCGTTCCTATCTCTCGCAATTTGTGCTTATTTTGCGAGACATTTAGTTCCTCGCAATAAGCAAATTGCTAGAAATTGACTTTCCTCGCAATTTCCTTGCTTTAGTCGATTTGCAAGAGAAAGGAACAAGGATGGAATAAGATGGGATTTGTCACTCTTATATAACAGGAGATAAATATCTTTGGGCATATCGAATGTTTATACTGAAAATGTATTGTCATGCTCACACAAGGTGGAAGTCAGTCGTTTGTTATATCAGTATAAATTGGAGTTCGATAAATATGATTTAGCTTAATAAGGATTGGTTCTTTCCAGATGATTATTATATTTTGCTAGAAACCTTTTATAATCGATGACTTTATAAGTTCATTACTAATATTATACGATCCTATAGTATCACACATCTAAACAGACTAGATCAAGGTTGGGTTATATAATATAACATATGTTATATGAGAATATACATAATAATTTATATTTGTGCAATTTAACAATGATTAATATAATATATATATATATATATATATATATATATATATATATATATATATATCTATTAATTATATTAATATATATGTATACTAGCAAAGTACCCCGCGCTCCGCCGCGGTTCACCGTAACCGTAAATATTGTTTGTGTTACTACTAATAATAAATCCGAAGTATTAATACCAAATTTTTAATCTTATAGTTACATGGCTATTTAGGTTAGGTGTTTAGGGCTTGTATTTTGAAGATGTATCAATTTTGACTATTAATATTTATTAAATTTTCAATTTAGTTTTTCTTTGGAAACCGTTTAGATTGCAAATACTCAATATATATATTATGAATCTCTAGAATGCCTTTACTTCATTTTCTGTTTTGGTAAAAAAAATTAAATTTGCATTTTACCTATCTATCTAGGGTTACCCATATACTCAAAATTGTATAATTTACTTATCTTCCATAATCAATCTTAGCTATTTGGACTTGTACTTAAGACATTTTTATTTTGTTTAGAGTAATTGTAGTAACTATTATTTGATTTCAAGAATGATTTTTTTCAACCATGTTATTTTAAAGCCATGCAACGGTCAAATCCTATTCGTTTAAGTGATCAGAAGATAAGTATTTGCCAATGCACGGGTCAAATCTTATATTAAAACAAATATTATTTAGAAATTAAACTATCTTTTTTTTTTACCAAAAGTATTGTTAATATAATATATAACAATTTTCTTTTATATTTAGATAGATATTTATGTAGAATATAGATTAACCTTAATTAAACATTCATATACAAATATATATGTTTAAGTGGTCAAAAGATAAGTATTCGCAAATGCACGGGTCAAATCTTATATTAAAACAAATATTATTTAGAAATTAAACTATTTTATTTTTTTGTTACCAAAAGTATTGTTAATATAACATATAACGATTTTCTTTTATATTTAGATAAATATTTATGTAGAATATAGATTAACCTTAACTAAACATTCATATATATATATATATCGAGACAACATACTTTACATTTTAGAAGGGTGAACAGGTAATCCGGTTTTTAAAGCGAACGTTAGCTCTTCTGAGTACGCCATTAATATATTAGAGACTACAACAATTTGATAAAAATAAATATATTATATATAAAAATGTGAAAATAAAATGTGTGATAATGTAAAGAAAATTAATGTTATATCTACAAAAGAGTGATTTAAAAACTAATTTAAACTACAAAATTGATACTTTATTTCGATAAAATAAAACTAATTTAAAAAAAAAAAATATTACATATAGGTCCTGGCCCGCGCATTAGACTTAGGAAGCGCGCTTGTACACAACGTTGTTTCCTACCTCCTGCTGGGCATGTCCTGACAGACACTATTTTTTTCATACAATGTCATGGGCCAGCCCGTTTGACTTATCAAATTATACCAAAAATAATTAGCAAAACATAAATCCTAATAAATTCCCGTTTTCATATTAATAAGACGACCAAAAAAAAAATCCTAATAAATTCGTATAATCTCATTTAGTTATAAACACAAATTCACATATAATTTTATTTTAATTGTAAAATCTACACTTTAACCATTCTTTTATAAACCCAAACCGACATATAATTTTATTTAATTATAAAATCTAAACCCTAATCCTCGTTTATAAACTCAAACCGCACATAAATTCGTTTGATTATAAAATAAAAATCATAACCACTCTTTTATAAACCCAGACCGACATATAATTTTGTTTATTTATAAATTATAAAACCATAACCACAATTTTATAAACCCAAACCAACATATAATTTTGTTAATTGTTAAATCTATACCCTAATAACTCTTTTATAAACTCAAATCGAAATAAATTTCGTTTAATTGTAAAATCTAAACCCTAGTCTTCTTTTGTAAACTGACACCGACATATAATTTTTAATTGTAAATCGAAATCCTAATCTTCTGACTCGTAAATTCAAACCGACATATAACCTCTTTTAATTGTAAAATCTACACTCAAATGCTTATTTATAAACCCAAACATTATATTGTTTAATTAATGACTTCTTTTAATTGTTATATTGTTTAATTAATAACTATACATTACAGTAAAACCTCTATAAATTAATACTCTATAAATTAATAAACACTATAAATTAATAAATTTTGCTAGTCCCAAGTCGGGCCAATGTAAAAATTAACCAAATTCGATAAGATAATAAGTTTTTTTGAAATCCCTATGTAAATATAGTCCCAATAATATCATAAATTAATAATCACTATGTATGTATATATATATATATATGTGATATAAGTAGTTATGTTGAAATAGTTATGTTGAAATATGCTTTTAAAAATGAATTTCTCCTAGACCTCATCTCTGTTAAAAAAAATTATATTATATTTTTAAACTATAATCTTATAATATATTCCATAACATCATAAAATAAACAAAAAAATTTCTAATGTTTTCTATTTATAAATATGCATCATATTCATTTTTTGTTTGTTTTATAGGATGGTAAAAGATAACAATTGAGGTACTAATCATAAATTTCAATTTATGTATGTACTTTGTATTTTTTTTTGTCATCATGTATGTACTTTGTATAGATAGGAATTTATTTATAATATTTTGAATTCATTTTTATTTTTTTATAAATATAGAATTCAATTCTAAACTATTAAAATTTATATAATCTTAAAAACTATTCTTGTTTTGTAAAATTGTCCCAATTTATAATTTAAAAAAACGTTAAAAGTAAAAATACCACTATAAATTAATAATTATTAATTTACACTATAAAATAATAAATATTAATTTATAGATAAATTAATATCACTATAAATTAATAAAATTCTAAGGTCCCAACATTATTAATTTATAGAGGTTTTACTGTATTTGTTTCCTTAATTTTTTTGTTTTCTGATTTTAATTTTAATTTACTTTTAAAATATATACGAATCAGAATTATAAAGACGATGCACGTTCGAAGTGCATCCCTTGTTGGACAATTCATCTCGGCAAATAAACTTAAATAGATGACGAATATAAACGGAACTTGATTCAGACACAGCTTGAACGCGATTCTTCTGCTCATTGTCGTTGTCTACATGGTCCCAAGTATCAAACTTTTCTACGTGTATAACCTCTCCAATGACATCTAAAATAAATAAAAATAATCAGTATGAATACAAATCCTAATGTAAAATAATATAGGAAGTACACACAAATTATAGTTTTAGTAAACTTAAAACACAATGTTTAAATCACTTACCGACCAAGTAATCATCACAATGAGAACCATTCAATATATGTTTATAGTCGATAAAATCAAAATACTCTCCACCTCCAACAATCATGGCCTTCTGAATCATGGTTTGACACAAAATAATAACTTTGTATCGATGAGTAGTAGTTTTGCAAGACCCATATTGATCAATGACTTTGAAATTCTCAATTTCGAGCCAATCACCAACATCATACTTGGAAAGAAATCTATCATCAAGAATACCACGGAAAGAGCACTGCACTTTTCACCCTACAAAATTTAAAATAGTGGTTAAGAAAAATTATAGTACGTTATCGTAATAATTTGTAATATGTAATTTAATCTAAATTATTTTACAAACGCATGTTATATAAAAAACAAACAAACCTAAATATCAGCTAACACCATCTATAAACTTGGTCCAAGCTTTAAAAATTTCTCCTCCCATAAACATAACACTTTCACCTGAATTTTCCAGTCATATTTCGAGGGATTCAAGCGTGTCACACTATCAACCGGATGAATCTTCACCATAATGAAACCTGAATAACCACAGAGACAATTTTATTTTACTATTAAAACTATGAACAGAAGAAATTTTTTACTAAACAGTTGAGTAATGAAATTAAACCTAACCCTAGAAACTCGTCCGAGGTATGGAAGTTTGGACAATGAATGGTTAAATATATATACACAAAAATTCTTTTAGTTTATAAATAATTATCGTTATGAATAATAGCCTTTATTAATATGGACATTTATTTTTAACTTATATCAATCTTTTATTTACTTTTAATCTGCTCGGCCTATATTTATCGCTATAAATATGTAAAATTTATATATTTATAATATATATTTATCTTAGTTTAGTCTTTTAAATGGATCCAGAAGATTTGAAACAATGTATAATTAAAGAAGTAAATATATAGTCTATGTAATATGTAACATTGTGAAATTTTCTATATTGTATCACTAATTATTAACATATTTATCGTTTTAAATTGTTATATATACATATAAATTTATAATATATATCACTTAGATAGTTTGTATATATTTACTAACTTGGATGTATACAATCAATATATAAATATTTTTTATTTCTGGGGATAAAATTATATAGGTTAACATTTTCAACTAAATCACGTTTGTATTATATATTTCCCTATTTTTTGTTCCAAATTATAAATTTTGTAAATGTTAAAATAGTTTCCAAATCTAATACAATAAGATTAAAAAAATAACATCAATATATTTATCTCTATCCTTATCATATTTAGTAGCCATTAATATTTACATTCCATCGTCAATATTTCTTAGTTTTAAACCAATCCTTATTTATTAAGCTACACACTTATCGTCTATCCAGAAGATGTAATCAAGATAATAAAATATTTTGTTTAACTAAATTAGGCTATGATTTAATATAAACAATACAGTTATTATCGTCTGTTTATCAAAATTCAAAAATAATATGTATGTATCGGTTTTTATCTTGGATTATTTTCTTTTATGTATTAATTAGTTCATTACATACGTTATTATATAGGGTTTGCTAATGATATTAATGCTTCAGATTTAATTTAATTAGTAATGTAAAAAGAAAATATTATTGAACTTGAAATTTTAGACGCTAATAGGTAAAAAACAGCTTAACATTATTTTTTCCTAAACATTGAAAATGCATCATAAAACATCTTTACAAAAATACAATTATAAGGATCAACCAAACTTTCTGAATTCTTGGTTTTTTTTTTTTTTTTTGTGACCTTTGCTTCCACTTATTTTCTTGACTACACCAAACAAATCCCCTTGGGAATTCTTCATATTTTTGTACTTTCTTGCTTCAACATCTATTGAATTGCTTTCCATCCAAATTAGCAATTTAGATCTTGAATTTAGCAATGAAACATCTTCTCTAATATCATCTACAAAAAATAACCAATATAAAAACCAAATAAAAAATTACACTGAAACCATAGACGAAGGTGATGTAACCATAGACAAAGGTGTAGTGTTATTTGACATTGCCTTCCAAACAACCACTACACGAACAGGAAAACAGATATTAGAGGACGATGAACAAACAGAAGAACAAATATCAGTATAAAAATATAATTCTAAGAACATGATAGAAAAGTTAAGGTTTATATTTTTTTAACTTATGGAGAGAGCATGGAAACTCTAATATCTATAGTAGTAAACAACATTTTTTTTTAGGGTTTCAACTTAAGACGTGTTTTTTTAAACGGGCTTTTTGGAATAAGCCTATTCCATCTAAACACTAAGTTTAAAACATTCTGTATCGTTTTTTTTATAAAATTTAGGCTAGGGTTTTAGAAGTTCCGATTCTAGGTTAAAATTTCTAATTTTTATTGTTAGGTCTTGATTAAATAAGAGCTAACCTAAATTTTCAGTCAGGGATATTTTTCATTAAGGGTAAAACGGTAATCCGGTCTGAACTTAAATTTCGATTTTGTCTTGCAAAGAGCCGATTTTAATTTTTGTTATTTTAGTTAATTAATGATTAATGAAAAAATTATAACCTAGGGGTATTTTTCATTAAGGGTAACTTAGTAAAAAATTTCTAAGATTGAATGTGAGCACTTTCGACTACTCCTTTTTAAAAAGTTCTCCTCCCATAAACATAACACTTTCACTTGAATTCTCCAGCCATATTTCGAAGGATTCATACGTGATACACCATCAACATCATGAATGTTCACCATAATGAAACCTGAATAAGCATAGAAACAAATTTTTTAGGTATTGAAAATACTAACAGAATAAAATTTGTTATTACAAAGTTGAGTAATGAAAACAAAATCTAAAACTAGAAAATCGTTGGAGGTATGAAAGTTTGTACAATGAATGGTCATATATATATACACAAAAATACTCGTTTAATATATGTATAATTATCGTTATAAATAATGTCTTTTATTAATATGGACATTTATCTTTAACTTATATAAATTTTTTACTTTTTATAATCTGCTCGTCTTATAGTTATCATTATAAATATGTAAAGTTTATATTTATCTTAATTTTAATTTTTTTTAAACGATTAAGAAAATCTCACACAGTGTATAAATAAAGAAGCAAATATATAGTATATGTAATACGTAGTATTGTGAACTTTCCTGTATTGAACCACTAATTACTAACATATTTATCGTTTTATATTTTTATATAAGCATATAAATTTCTGATATTTATCGGTTATATATTTTAATCATATATATTTAATAAATTGGATATATACAATATATTTTGTATATATTTACTTACTTGGATATATAAAATAAATATATAAATATTTTTTATTTCTGGGGATTAACTTATATAAGCTAATCAAGATATTTATCTCTATCCTTTTCAGATTTAATAAATTAGACCTTAAATATTTACATTCCATCGTCAAAATTAATTAGTTTTAAACCTATTTTTATTTATTAAGCTACACACTTATTTTGTTCAACTATATTATGAAACAATTTGATATAAACAATTCAGTAATTATCGTTTGTTTATCAAAAATCAATAATAATATGCACGTATCGAAATCACAATACATAAATTACTCGAGACAAATTTCTTTAGCAATATCAGAATATTAAATACTTGAGTATATGGTTTGCTAATGATCTCTAAGCTTCAGATTTAATTTAATTAGTAATAGAAGAAGCTCAAAAAAAAAACAATTCAACATAATTTTTTCATAAAAATCGAAGATGCATCATAAAACATAAAAATACAATTATAAGGATGAACAAAACATTTTGAATTCGTGGCTTTTTTTTTTTTCAGACCCTTGCTTCCACCGATTTTCTTAAGTACACGAAAAAATCCCCTTGTAAATTCTTCATATTTGTACTTCATTGCTTCAGCATCTATTGAATTGGCTTCCATCCAGCTTTGGAATTTAGATCCACGATTTGTAAGTAGCAATGTAGAATCTTCTCTAACATCCTCTACAAAAAATAATAATTACAAAAACTAAATAAGAAATTTTGCTGAAGAATCAATATATAAATTAAACCCAAAATAATATACCTAATCCAAAAGGTGATGTAACCATAGACAAAAGTATAGTTTTACTTGACATTGCCTTCCAAAAATCCACTACACGATAAAGAAAACAGAAATTATATGACGATGAACAAAAAGAAGAACAAAAATCAGTATCAAAATATCCGCGACCATGATAGAAAACTTTAGGTTTAGTTTTTTGTTTTAGTTATGGAGAGAGCATTGAAACTCTAATATTTATAGTAGTAGACGACAATTTTTTTCTAGGGTTTCAATTTAAGACGTATTTTTTAAACGGGCTTTTTGGAATAAGCCCATTTCATCTAAACCCTAAATTTTAAACACTCTATATTTTTTTTTTAATTCGGCTAGGGTTTTAGAAGTTCCGATTCTAGGTTAAAATTTCTAATTTTTATTGTTAGGTTTTGATTAAATAAGAGCTAACTTAAACTTTTAAGTCAGGGGTATTTTTCATTAAAGGTAAAACGGTAATCCGGTATGAGCTAAATTTTCGATTTTGTCTTGCAAAGAGCCTATTTTATTTTTTTTGATTTAATTAACTAAGGATTAAGTAAAAAATTACAATTAAGGGTATTTTTTATTAAGGGTAACTTAGTAATATTTTTGTGAGATTGAATGTGAGCACTTCCGACTACTCCTTTAATAATATAGATATACCACATGCACGTAGAAGAAGAGATTTGGACTGGGCCCATTAACAAACCTAAACGAATTAGGTTAGTGTTGTTAATATATATGCTTTGCGATCATATATGAAAACATACGTCTCTGTCTCGCCGCCTAACCATAAGCCAAGAGACAAAACAATTTGTTTTGAGATTTGATCTCGACGGCACTAGCATCCCGTGTCATGCAGTTTGTGTGTGTGTGAATACCAATAGAGGCACAACGTTTGGAGTGCTTTATAACTTTGATTTATTTTACTTCAACATTCTGCTGTGAATTACCTATATATATTCATAATCTAATAACATAGATTTTAATTCAATATTAACATGAATCCTGACAACTGTATTTGTAATTAATTTTCTAAATCGTTATAATAATTTGTACTCTTTCCCAAAATAGGAAATTAATTGTCAGATTTTTATTTGTCAATCTAGCTACTTAAATTCCACCTAAATTTTTGGCTACCTACTACAATTTTTCTTATATAAATAAAGTATTTTTCTTTTTTGTGAATATATAAATAAAATATATTGAAGTAAAAGGAAGAAACTTAGAAAATAAAAAATAAAAACAAAATGAGGTAGTTTAGTCAAAAAGATCCCGAAAAGAGAGCAATAACACATAACTCACACGCTTCTCACGTACAATGGCCACCTCCTTTACCAACTATTTCTGCATGGCTATAAAAAAATAATCTCTAATAACCCCAAAACTCAGAATTCATCATTTTAGCAAACAACAACAACAACAACAACAACACAAACTCTCTTCGTCAACGATCCAAACACGTTCACGTCGGAGAATTTTATACAAATCTCTCCTTCGTAACAAAAACATATTGTCGTGATGGCTGCCGGATCTATGGATGGAATATTCCGAAACATCTTCGAAGGTTGCATCTCTAGCTGTGACTCTTCGATCCAGAGACGTCCATACCATAAGAACTGCGGCTGCGCGCTTCACGGTGGAGGTTCCACGACTCCTTGTCGTCATGGAAGGTCTGAGATTGTTGTGTTCCCAATCCAAAGGTCTTGGAGTGAAGGTAACAGTTTGGCTTTGCATCTTGTCTCATCTTCTTCTTCATCTAACCTCCAGTCTCTTTCGTCGTCTTCGTCTATCTCTACCCTCGCATCGTTGTCTTCGACCGTGTCTGATATTGATTCTCCCATTTAAATTTGATTCATATTCAATTGTGTCGTTTTTAAACCTTAGAACGCTTGAGACAAGACCATATAACATGTTCTGGTCTCGGACCTGAAGGGTGTATGGGCTTAGGCCCAGAACCTGATTATTAAAAAAGAAAACAATTGTGTCGTTTTTGTTTTCGAAGAGAGTCATGATGACAAGTGATATATTTGATGTGTGATTAGAGAAGTTTCGTTGGTTATCAAAGGAAATCTGATTCAAATATTGTTTGATTAATTAATTATAACACGTTATCAATTGTTTAAATCTCTTGACATTCTTATTTTGGAGTTGTTGAACGACTTAGATTGTTTCTTGCAAGAAAAGACAAAAATAAATAAATTATTAATCTAAATGTAGAAATTAAATAAAGCATGACCGATTTTTCGTAATTGCGGTATAGTGAGATGGGAATATGGGATGGTCTCAATTATGTTTTTTTGGATGCACAAAAAAGTTGTACATGCAAATTGAAAATCGAGTCCTAAAGTGTTTAGTAAATAAATAATTGAGCTACTGATTAAATAGTATAGAGATCTTCTTCATTTATTCTTAACTGAATCTGTGGTCAATGAAACAGAAATATGTAGAAGTAGCTAAAGAAAATGGAAACATTTTTGTAAATTCGCTCAAAATCAGAGACAAATCACAAACTGTGTTGTAAGATTTTCATACCAAATCCACAAAAATTAAGATATTACGTTTTCTCTTGAAATTCACAAAAGAGAATTAACTATTTACGTAGAAACTTTAGTATTGCGTAAAATCTGATTTTTGCCAATATTTAAGATAAAGAAAGTGTTAATCAACTATTTTTTTTTATTAAACTGTGTAATTAATCATATAGAAATAAATAAATTCTCTAGGGGTGGACATTCGGGTGGGTTCAATTCGACTTATTAGGATTTATAAATATTTAGGTTTAGGAATATAAAACCCATCTTCGATTTTTATATTATTAATTCGTTTCGAGTTTGGGTTTAGAAAAATCTTAAGAAAGTTGGCTAAATGTTGATAAAATAACTAAAAATATTCATATATTGAAATATTTTTGGATATTTTAGTTATTTTTCTTAATATAATTGACAGTTTTAGATTTATAATTATAATAATAGATAGTTGGATTACATAATCTAAAAATAATTATTATTTTATATATGTAATTATATTTTTGATACTTCGAGAATACATTCGTTTTCACTTCTGGTTTGGTTTCTCGAATTTAAAATTTTTAAATCCACTAGAATATTTATTTAAAATTTTAAAATTAGTGTTTGGATCGTATTTGGTTCAAATTTTCTCATTCGGATATTTTACCCAACCTTATTTTTTTGTCATCTAAATTTTGAATTAAACCAAAGTGGAATACAAGTTGAGATGTCTTAAGCTTAGGGGGTGTTATTGGTTAGTGATTTATAGAGAGTTTTAAAGACTTCAAATGTTATGTAAAATCAGTTGTTATTCAATCAAGATTTTATTAAACTCTTTTAGAGTTTGGTGTTATTGGTTAATGATTTTTAAAAACTCATTTAAAATCTTTACAAATATGGGGTTATTGGATTCAGAATTATATAAAGTCATTAAAAGTTTTGAGTTATTCAATTAAAACAAAAAAAATCTTTGATTGTTAATAAATTAAATTATTATGTTATTGGTTTATGATTTTAAACACTTTTTTTTTATAAATTAAAGTCATGAAAAATATTATTAAAATAGAAAGATTGTTGGAAAGACTTTACAAGATTATAGAAATCAAATCAACAAGATTACTAAAAAAAACTCTCTAACAATATTTTAGATGATTTCATTTACATACAATGATTTTATTAAAATCACCTAAATTCTTTATAAATCACAAACCAATACCACCCCTTAAGCTCGCACATGAATAAGATGTCTCCAGAACTTAAACCCCACATAAAGGGAACTTAGGGGGTGTTATTGGATTCTAACTTATAAAGAGTTTAGATGACTCTGCTAAAATCATAGATTGTATGATTTTAAAGGATTGTTTGAGAGTTTTATATAATTTTGTTGATTAGTTTTTTTAAAGTCTTGTAAAGTCTCTCAAACAATCTCTGTATTTATAAGATACTTTTCATGACTTTATTTTGTAAAGAAGAGTGTTTAAAATCATAAACCAATAACATAAAATTTTAATTCATTAACAATCAGAGATTCTTTAGTTTTAATTGAATAACACATAACTTTTAATGACTTTGTAAAACTCTGTATCCAATAACTTCATATTTATGAAGATTTTGAATGACTCTTTACAAATCAATAACTAATAACATCAAATTTTAAAAGAGTTTTGTAAAATCTTGATTGAATAACAACAGATTCTACCTAACATCTAAAGTCATTAAAACTCTATATAACTCACAAACCAATAACACCCCCTTAAATAACCAACCCAACCTTATTTTTATAACTCATTTATTTTTCTTGTCTTTTTTATAAGAAAAAAAGCGTTGTCGGTAAAACTCAGGCCCGACCAATAAACCCGTTAAAGGCCCATCAAAGTTTAGTAAAACGGCACCGTAGAACAGAGACTAACAAAATTGTATAGAGAGAGAGAGAGATTTTGTAATCACCCATCATCCAACATGGCATCATCATCCATTTTCATCCCTCCGATTCTCTCCCGCCGTAACCTCCTCCTCTCGACCACCATCACCACCGTATCTCCTCCCCCACCACCACAACAACCACAACCTAAACCACCATCCCCTGACATCACAATCACCGATCGCGTCTTCCTCGACTTCTCCCTCTGTCCCACCTACTTCCGCTCAGATCCCTCCGCCACACTCTCCTCCACCACACCTTGCTCCGATTCAACTCCTCTCGGCCGCGTCGTTCTCGGATTATACGGCCGTCACGTCCCTAACACCGTCTCCACTTTCAAACGTATGTGTACCTCTTCTTCTACATCTTACAAAAACACTCCTGTTCACAAAATCTTCCCTGGTCAGTACTTTCTCGCCGGAAGACAAGGCGGAGGACGGAGAGATACGGCTGAGGTTGGGTTTTTACTTAGAGATCTCCCTCGGAACACTGACGTTGTTAATTCTAAGTCTTTTTTGCTCCCACATAGTCGTGCTGGTGTTGTCTCTCTTTGTTTATCTGAGAATGATGATGATGATGAAACTAGACTCGATCCTGATTATAGAAATGTTGAATTCTTAATCACTACTGGTCCTGGACCGTCTCCGCAGCTCGACGGCGGTAACATTGTATTCGGAACTGTGCTTGAAGGTAGCTAATTATTCTAAGTACATTTTGATTGAAATCTTAAGAAATTGGGTTGTGAAATTTGTGGAGGTTTCTCTCTTGCAGGGTTAGATGTGGTGACGAGTATATCTTCGATTCCAACGTATAAGCCGTCGGAAAATATTAAACAGTTTAACGATTTTGCGGAGTTTCTTGGAGACGAGAGAGCTCAAAACGCGAGATCGTTGTGGAATAGACCTCTTAAGACGGTTTACATTAGTGGCTGTGGAGAGCTTAAGGTCACTAATCCTTCACTCTCTCCAACTCTGCCTTAAATTTGTGTATATTACATAATGTGTGTGTCAAGTTGTGTTTATAGTACTCACTCTCTATACAATCTATGATTCTTGTTAGCTTCTTCTATTCCCTTAATTAAGCTCTGCCTTAAGTATATAATATATGTGGTTAATAACCATACAGTTCTAGTCAAGTCTTTTTGCTGCTTGCTAAAGATTAATAAAACAATGAGGTTATGGTTGTTTGAGAACTCGATCAAGTAAATGAGGTTGGACAAAGAATGTGGTTGTTGTTTGTTTGGGGTTTAGATTTTCAAACCGACATATTCAATGGTTCAGTACATCAGTTCAATGAGGGTAGAGAAACCGATTCAGATGTTTGTTTAGTGAGTGAAGGATTAGTGTGTGAAAGAGGAGACATGAGAGAGTATGGAAACAGAAGTGTTAGAGCTCCAAAATCAAACCATTATAAACTATTAAAGTCGATGAAGTAGAATCCATAGTATTTGTGAGACAAACAGAATCAAAATTGTTTGCTATGAGGGCAACAATGTTCCGTGGGGGTTGCAGAGCTTACATAGTCTACTAGCAGATTGTGAATGTATTACTAAGCCGTCGTGTGTAGGTTAGCCATAAGATTGCAGGCTACTAGCAGATTGTAAATGTATTGCTAAGCCGTGGTAAGTGTAGGTTAGCCACAAGATTGCAGGGAAGACACAGAAGATAGTTCGGTTACACTTTCGTCAATCGATCACTTTTGGATTAAATTGTCTCGGCTCTCAAATCTTTCGTTTAAGTATTATCGCATTTCACTCGCAATCTAGGTTTTAAACTCGAGAGTTAAAGACTATTGGATAAATGATATGCTTCTTTTCAAGTTATTTTGGCATGCACAGAGTCTTAGCAAACTTTATCGTACCATTCTCTTTCCAATTCATTGATAAGGGTTCATTATGAAATGTTGAACCTACACATTCGAGGATAATGTACATTATCTATTCAAGAACAAGGGTTCATTGTGACATGTTGAACAAGAAAATTGAAACAACATTGGCATGCGCATGTCAAGTAGTAAAATGCTATCCAACTATTATTATATCAACAACATTTTATGTTTTTCAAAATGAACCTTTTAAGTATTTACAATTGCTAAAATATTATTAGCTAGACTGAAACATGAGATTCAAATTCAATCATCACCGCAAAAGATTGTGAACCGTAAAAGAAGACTCCGTCCCGGCCTTAGCCGAAGAAGGCGGCGAACGAGGCAGCCTAGCCGAGAAGTTGCGGAGAGGAAAGCGGTCGATATTGTCATCCTCATCTCCTTTATCAAAGTTAAGCGCATAGCTCGACGGATCATAATGAAAGTCTGTAGTATGGCGTCGGATGTGCTTCCCATGGCCACCAACGCCGCTTACTCCACCACCTATCCGATGGATAAAACTCTTGCACTTTTCTTGTGACTTGGAAAACGTCCGGTTGAGTCGTGGAGATTTGGTCTTGATTCCACCACCACGAGGGCTTTGAGTAGATTTATCCGTGGCGGCTGAGGGAGACGTTGGAGAGGAAGGCCGGTCGTCGGGGATGTCGTGGTGGTGGTGATTCGTCGTACGAAAACAGCCGGCCATGCAAAACCTTGATTTGAGTTTCTTTTTAAGAGACAAGTGGCTCATTGATTCACTTCCCATTTCTACAGAACCAATGTTTTGAGAAGTTTGTTGTTTTGTTCTAATCAAGGAGAATGAATAAACAAGAATGCAAATCGGAAGAAAAGAAACAAAACAAAAACAAAACAAAACAGTGATCGCAAAATATTTGGCTAGTTTTTTTTGTTTTTGGTTTTTGAAATGAACAGTTAAAACCCAAACTTCGGAGGAGAAGTTGAAAATGTACTATTTTAGGAATATTATAAATTTCCAAATAAAAAATGGGGTTTATTTTTGACTTGGTGGTGATAACTTATTATTTAGGGTAAGAAATTATTATTTATAGTGATTTATCAAATTGGTTAAGGTTATAAAAGGTAAATGAATGATATGATAGAAAGGCTCCGATTGGTAATAAACATAATGACATATTGGCGTTTTCTAATGCGATTATGCAAAAAAGTTGCCAATCAAAAAAATCTGCATAATTGCGTTAGAAAACACAAAAACGCAGGATTTTTTCGCCTAAAAAGTACATGTAAAAAGTCATTATGCAAATACTATTAGATATAATTATAAATTAGTAACTAGGATTTACTTCGTGCTACACCATAAATCCATAATTTAATATATTTGTTTGGTTGATCATTTTCGTAGTTGGTTTATATAGTCTAGTTTTATACGTCTTTCAATCATTTTAATTTTATATAATTTTATGAATTTGTATTATAAGTAGATTCATAGATATATGTGGTCAACCCGCGATACACCACGGGACGATTTTGTTGTAAATAAAAAATTATATTTTAACTTAACCCGTAAAAGATTTTAAATATAGACAACCCGTAAGAAAAATATAATCATATTTATGTAAACTCAAACCCGTTCAATCATATTTATGTACAATATTATTATATTTTAAATATTTTTAGAGTTAAAATATTAATAATACTTTAAATTTGTAGAGTTTAATTTTTGAAATTGTTTGAAAAATGCCCCTTTTGGTGTACCCATTTTTTAAAATACTCCTCTTTTCTATCCATTTTCAAAAATACCCCTTTTCAAATATGAAAAATTATAAACTTTTATATGGTTGATAAGGTATATCAAGATCATTATTACTACATGGAGACTAAATCCAAATATTTACAAGGTTTTAAAAGGTTCTAAACGGCATTTATAAGGTTTTTATAAGGTTTTTAAAAGGTTTACAAAGTTTTTATAAGGTTTTTATATGGTTTTTAAAAGGTTTTTAAAATGTATTTATACGGTATTTATGAAATATATATGTAAATTTACACACTTATTAAGATAATTTGTGTCTATAAATATAAGCTTACACATATGTTTTTGATAAATTTTAAAATTTATAGTGACTTTTTGATAAAATTAGAAAGAGGGGTATTTTTAAAAAGTGGTATTGGAAAAGGGGTATTTTTTTGAAATTCCCCCTTAATTTTTTGATATTTTAAATATGCAAAAAATTAAAATTAAATATTATAATTTACAGCTTTTAAAAGTTTTAATATTTATACTATTTTTTTTTTAAAATAAAATTTATAATATTTTGAAACTTTAGAACAAATTTATTTTTCTCAAATAAGGAACCGGATTAAACTGAATAAAGTTTTTTAATTTGGATACCTGAGAAATCAAAGTTCATGCTCATTTGTAGTTGTGAACATATTAATCCTATTTATAATGATTTTGAACTATTATCTAAAATATTCTACCTTATGTAGACGTTGTATATATATTTTATCCTTTATTGATTGAGTTATATACGTCTCTTTTCAAAAAATAAATTGCAAAATGTGTGGAAAAAGTTTATATTTTTGTTATAAATATTTTTATGTAATAATACAAATTAAAACAAATAAGATTATATAAATATATTGGAGAGAGATTCGATTTATTAGAGAGTGATTTTAGGAGTTTCTTTTGATATAATAAATATTTGTTCCATTTATGCGATTAGCTTGTGAGTTAATTACAAAATTTACCTTTATGTTTCGTTATTTATTTAAATGGCAAGTGTTTGATTATGCAAATAATAAAAAATAAAAAGGTTATAATCCAAAATAGATTTTAGTACAAAATGTACTTCAAAAATGTTAAGATAGATATGATATTATATTTCGTTCATTTTGCAGAATATATTCAATCAATATATTTTTTTTAAAATAATTTCATGCTGTGATTTTTTATCTGTAAGTTTTCATTCTGTGAATTTTCATTCTGCAGTTTACACCATTATGCGATTATGCATCATTACCAATCAGAGCCAATAATTGAAAAAAATGTGAAGAGTGAAAACACTTGAAGGACAAAATAAAAATTATACGGGCTTGAGAAAAAATAGTAGTGGATTAGTAAACAAAGTTCTTGCTATTAGGCCATTGGCATTCATTTTTAGTGTGTAATGACCCACATACCTCTTTTTTTTAGGTAACAGAGTTAAAAAGAAAACTCAATTACAATCCACGAGATGATTAGCTTTTCTATACACGTGAGAAACCCGAACATTCCAATCCCTAGATATAAAGTTATGGCATAACCGTACCAGGAAAGATAAAAGATGAGTCTCACTAATCCCTTTCTAAAAAAAAACCAACCACCATCTTCAAATTAACCTGCACCTCTAGCCATGCAACCCTCTTCTCCCAAGCAATATAAAGCCTGTAATACATTCCCCACATACTTTCTAACTACATATTCTGAACACATTCTCATTTGTTTTGTCTTTGCTTTTACATTAAATATTAGATTTTAACCCACAACACAGTGCATGGTAAACTTTTATTTATTTTCAATTTACTGATTTTATTAGAGTTATTTGATAAATAACTATTAAGATTGTGTATACCAATCTTAAATAAATCTGTTTATTATACACAATCTTAAATCAATCAGTTTATTCGACATATCTTATATTGGTATTGTTAAAGATGTTAAACATAAAGATTTAACTCGTGATACTTTATTTTTAGTAATATCGATTCAAACACGTCCCATCATACAACCCGTCATGCAATATAACTCGTCTGTGTTAGTTTCAAATTTTAATATGTTTAAATATTCATAATTTTATACTTTGTATTTAGTTTAGATATATCAATTATAATATTCTAAACTTTTTAGAAGTTTAAAGTTTACTAGATACGGCAAAATTAAAAAGTTCAACTTAAAAACCGAACTAATCATTTACAAATTTTAAAATTGGATGCTTATTAATTGAAGATTCCGGGTCATTCGAATTTATATTCATTTTGATCTTATATATAATATGACTTTGAATCATCATCTAAACAATTAGCTTATGAGGAAAATTGAACACACATTTTTATATATCAATAAGAGCAATATATGTCTGTCTTTTAAAATTCAGATCACAATATATGCGAATTAAAAATAACATTTTTTATAATTCAAAAATATTAAAACTAAAACAAACAAAGATGAAAAAGAATCAAAAGTTTAATTTTTAAACAAAGAATGACATTTTTTTAAAAAAAATTATTAAATATTTTAGGTAACAGATTAATGATTTGAACAATTTGCTAAAACAAAAAATCCTATAGTAGATTTTACTATGACTCTATGACTCTAGCATGGCTTTGTTTCCCAAAACATGCTTGACATGAGACTTGGTGCAATCTTCAAAAGATTTAAAAATTCCCATTTTTTTGTCTTTTATAATAAGAAAAATAAAGCCATCTTAAAACGACATATTTCCCCATGAGACTATGGAATCGTACCAGATAGAGCCAGAACTTTGCCCTCGTCCCAAATGCCTTGCCAATTATGCATCGCGGCCTCTACCTCCCGGAATTTATAGTTTTATTCCTAAATCTCCACTGAAGAAACGTTCTCATCTATTTGTCCATTGATTCAGATTAAATTGGTTTACTATTTTGCTTAACCAATGACTGAAGTTATTGACCAGCTTAAACCCGATTCCAACCCAATTACAATCCGATTAACAATTACAACCCAACCAAAAAACAAAAAAAACCCTAAAATCGATTTAACCCACTTTCATCTTCCTCTCTTTCCCAACGAACCCTAAATTGCGATTTCCCCTAATCAGAAGTAGCGGAAGATCGAGACAAGTTCCACATCGACAAGCTTGCTCAAGATTTTATAGATGCGGAAGAGTCCATTCGTTACGATTCTTACCCAGAAAGTGACGACAAGGAAGAAGGTCGCCGTGGTGGTCCAGATAGAGTGTTTACTGGCATCAGACGTGGTGATGGAACGATGTGGGAAGGCCAATTGTTCTACAATGGAATCACATTCAAGGCGTGTGTGTTGGACTATGCACTGCACACAGGTTACAATTTGAAGCAGTACATGTATGACAAAGATAAGCTTGGGTTTAGATGTGTTGGGGAAAAGGGAAAATGTGAATAGCAAGTTTATGTTGCATCTCTTCCAAATGCATCAATGTGGAAGATTAAAAAAATACATTGATAAGCTTTGATGTACTACTAATGGAGAGTGTGAGATGTTTAAGGTCCCGGTCATAGCTAGAATTTTTCTTGATAAGATTATGGAGGAGCCAGAGTATTACATGCCTTTGAAGATTGAACAAATTATCATGGAAAAGTGGAAGATCTCAGCAACTAGGCCACAATGTCAAGCTGCTAGGAGAAAGGCTTTGGCATGGATAGAGTATGAGTATAATCTCCAGTTTACAGGACTCAAGGATATTGCAGCTGAGATCTTGGAAACAAATCCAGGATCTATAGTGCAGGTTGATACAACCAAGGATGATGTTGGTTAGACTTGTTTAATCGATTCTATGTTTGTTTTGATGCCCTTAGAAAAATTGGAAACAGACTTGTCGTCCATTAACAGGAGTTGATGGCTGCTTCTTAAAGTCAAAGATCAAGGGACAGTTGCTAGTTGCATTGGGAAGAGATGCAGACAACTCCATCTATCCCATAGCATGGAGTGTTGTTCAGGTTGAGAACACAAAGAATTGGTTGTGGTTTGTGAAGAGATTGAAGGCTGACCTTGATCTAAATGAAATCAGTGGAGTTAGAGTTACCTAAGGTTGATGATAGAATGTGTGTTAGACACATCTCTGGGAACTTAAAAAAGAATTATCTTTCTAAGAAGCAAATGAAGCCACTGCTCTGGCATATGGCATGGAGCTATAATGCAAGAGAGTTTGAGGAGATATTGGAGCGCATTAATGCATATGACACTCGTGTGTATGATGATGTTATGAAGTCAAAACCAAAGAGATGGTGTCGGGCTTTATATAAGATAGGGTCTTGTTGGAGAAACTGAGAAGACTGGCCATGGTCTGGATTGCCAAACGTTCAGCTATTTCTCATTTTCACAAAGGTAATGTAACGCCCGTGTTCCGTTTTGGGGTGGTATCGATCGACACCACTGAGGGGTGTCGCTCGACACCAGTAATTGTTCGGTTTGGTTGGTTCAATTTTTAATTGCGTTTTGATTGAGGTTGGTTAGGGTTTAACCCTAGGTCACTTTAAAAGAGAAGAAGGTCGTGTATAGCTCTTTGGTAGCCGCTTTTAGAAGTTAACAAAGAGCAGAGAGTGTGAGTTGATCTTTTGGTGCCTTTGAGTGAGTGTTTTGTGAGTTTGAGGCTTGTTCTTGGTGGTTTAAGGCTAGTAGAGGTTAGATCCGTGATGTGTGGTGTTAGAGGAGGCAGATCCTTCCTTGTTCTTCCCTTTTTCGTTGCTGTTCTTTCTTGTAAAAGGTGAGTGCATGACCAACGCTTATCTAAGCATGTTTGATCATTGTTTTAGGTGTTTTGATGATTGTTTGATTAATTTATTTGCTTGTTTGGATGTTTATATGATGATTGATGCCTGTGGAACCCCTTGGAGACTCGCTCATATCATGATGGTGATTTGGAGAGGAGATCCAGCGAGAAACGTTAGTTGGAGCGACTGCAGAGCGTCGGTGTCGATCGACACCAGTGGTGGGTGTCGCTCGACACCAATGTTTTGTTCCGCGAGGATAGCTACGACTCGCAAACGGAGTGTCGAGGCCGGTGTCGACCGCGAGGGTCGACAGCGAGTGTCGATCGAAACTAGTGGAGGGTGTCGATCGACACCGATAGTCAGAAGCGATTCTGGTTTATCTTTTATTGGTTGTTTGGTTCTTTTCTTTGGATAATGGTTGAATGTGATTGTGTGTATAGCCAGTGGTGGGATGATTGCCTCACTAAGTATTTATGAAATACTTATGCATCTCTTTCTGTGATGCAGGTTAAGCTAAAGTGTGATCCATGGAATCATGGCGAGGAGAGGAGGATGATCTAGGCGCTCATTGGTGTTTTAGATTATTGTGGGATTTGTTAGGGTGTTAGAATGAAATTTAGAAGCATGTTAGGACGATTATGTTTCTGGAATAATGTTGGTTGAACTTGTTGTTTTAATGAAATTGTTTTAATTGGATCTTTATTAAGTCTTCCGCTGGTTACCTTGATTGGTTTGTTTTAGTGAGATTGCCTGGTTTAGCTGGTTAACTAGTTTGAATTAAATGGGTTAATCCGGTTTGTATGTTTAAAAAAAAAGAAAAACATGATGGGTTCTTTCAGGTAATAACAGTTTATGTGTATTTTCATTACATGTTATAGGGTTTCATAACATGTTTGGTTCACTACAGGAAAATTGCGTATTAATTGTGTGTAAAAAACGCTATTTATGAATACGATAGCGTTTTGTTAAATGCTATATCATCGACCGCAATAGAAAGTCTTAGACTTTCAATAGCGGTTTTGGCCGATGCTATGGTATATGCTTTTAATATAGCGTTTGTGTTATGCAATGTATTCTTTTAACATAGCGTTTTGGAAATGTCATGTATATGTCAAACGTAGCAATCATAAATGTCATCATTGCAATATGCAAATGTTATTTAATTCGGTTTGTCGATTACATATTTTGATTTTATTTGACCATAATTAAATTAAATTTAGACCATATTTTAAAAACAAAATTTCAGTGCATGTAATTTAAAAAGAACAATTATAAATTAAATATTATTCACTGTTCATATTATTATAAAAGACCCTCACTTGAAGTTTACAAACCATTTTTCAAATCCAAAATACAAAGTTGAAACTAAACCATACAAATAGATAATTTAACCAAAGTTCATATGTAGATTAACTAACACCTTCAGTTTCTGCCTCTTAGTTTCAACGATGCGACTTGCCTCTCGAGGAGTCTCCTTGTTCCTGTTTTGGTCGTTTCATTGCAGCGGAGAGTTTTTGGTGTCTAAGCCTTTGTTCTTCGTTTTTGAGGTTTTGGACAAGTCTTCGGAACTCAGGTTCGATATCTTCTTCATCTTCCTCAACCCGTATGAAGTATCCAATATTTCTTTGGTATTCTACTGGTGTGAGCTTCACCAAAACAGGAACAAGGAGACTCCTCAAGAGGGGGCAGGGATTGGCGGTATGGAGAGATTTCTTGGCAGAGTTTAATGCCAAGTATTTCCCGATGGAGGCACTGGACCGGATGGAATCGCAGTTCTTGGCGTTGACTCAGGGCGAGCGGTCGGTGTGGGAGCACGACTCGGAGTTCAGCCGACTCTTGGTGTACTCGGGGCGTGCGGGAGATCCTGAGCAGATGCATGTGCGTCGGTTCATGAAGGGTCTCAGTCCTGACATAAGGGTGCTGTGCAAGGTGCGGGCTTATGCATCGCGTGTGGAGCTGGTTGAGGTGGCGGCGGGGATCGAGGACGAGTTGAGGAGTCACGGGGTGATTCCTAGTCCGTCGGTGCAGCCGAAGAAGACCCAGCCGTAGGCGGTTCCGAGCAGAGGTGGCAAACCTGCTCAGGGGCAGAAGAGGAAGTGGGATGACACTTCCAGGGCGAGTCAGAGTGATCGGAGGTGATTCAGGTGCGAGAGCACGGATCACAGGGTGGCGAGCTGTCCGAAGAAGGGCGAGCCGTGGGTGGATACCCGAGTCTGTTACCACTGCCGGGAGAAGGGGCACATCAAGACGAGTTGTCCTAAGTTGCAGCAGATGGCGGTAGCAGCGGTGCAGCCAGTGATACAGCCAGTGGTGTCGCAGTGGGTGCAGCCAGGATTGCAGCTGGGAGGGCAGTCTTTGGCTCAGTTGGGAGCACCGCCGGTGGCACAGATTAAGGGAGACGGGAGAGCCAAGCACTGGACGGCCGATCACAAGTTTAATTCTAAGAGTCAGTCTTTTTCCTTATGTGGTTTTAGAATTCGTGTTGTTTTCCTGTGATTTTAGGATGGGCGGTCTTAGTGAAAAGGGTTTGTGTAGGGACCCTGTTGGTGGGCGGGTTCTTGTCCCACGTTATGTTCGATTCTGGAGCTACGAATAGCTTCGTTACCCTGGAGTGCACGGCGGGTGGTATCATCCGAGGAGATCCCAATGGTTGTTTTGGAGCCGTTAGAGTCGTAGGAGGCGCGTTGCTAGCGGTTCAGGGATGGGCTAGTGGTGTGGATGTACAGATTACGGGAGAGTCGATGCCGACAAATCTGTACAATAGTCTGGTGGAGCTGTATGATGTAATTCTGGGCATAGATTGGTTGGATCGACACAGAGTTCATCTAGATTGTCACCAGAGGAGAGTGTACTTCGAGCGGCCCGGACAGAAGTTGTATTACCAGGGTGTAAGACCTATTTCGGGGAGTTTAGTGATTTCGGCAATGCAGGCGGATAAGATGATCCGGAAGGGGCGGGAAGCCTACTTGGCGACGATTGTGATGCCAGAGACGGTCAGGGAGGTAGCGGTGGATAAGATCCGAGTGGTCCAGGAGTTCGAGGATGTGTTTCAGTCGTTGAAGGGGTTACCACCATCTCGGTCTGATCCCTTCACGATTGAGTTAGAGCCTGGGACAACGCCGTTGTCTAAGGCTCCGTATTGGATGGCTCCAACAGAGATGGCGGAGTTGAAGAAGCAGTTAGAGGATCTATTGGGTAAGGGTTTCATCCGTCCTAGTGTTTTGCCGTGGGGAGCACCGGTGTTGTTCGTTAAGAAGAATGATGGGAGTTTCCGGCTGTGTATTGACTACCGGGGACTTAACCGAGTCACGGTGAAGAACAAGTATCTTTTGCCGCGGATTGACGAGTTGTTAGATCAGTTGAGGGGAGCTACGTGGTTCTCTAAGATTGATTTGGCGTCGGGGTACCATCAGATTCCTATTGACGAGACGGATATCCGTAAGACGGCGTTAGGACGAGGTATGGGCATTATGAGTTTGTGGTGATGCCTTTTGGATTGACTAATGCACCAGCGGCGTTCATGAAGCTGATGAACAGTGTGTTCCAGGCGTTTCTGGATGAGTTCGTTATCATCTTCATCGATGATATTATGGTGTATTCTAAGAGTCCTGAGGAGCACGAGGGTCACTTAAGGGCAGTGTTGGAGAAGTTGCGGGAGCAGAAACTGTATGCTAAGCTTAGCAAGTGCAGTTTCTGCCAGAGAGAGATGGGTTTTCTGGATCATATCGTGTCTGCAGAGGAGTTTCTTTGGATCCAGAGAAGATCGAGGCTATCAAAGATTGGCCTAGACCGCAGAATGCCATAGAGATTCGGAGTTTTCTGGGATTGGCGGGTTACTACAGACGGTTTGTGAAGGGTTTTGCCAGCACAGCTCAGCTGATGACCAAGCTGACGGGGAAGGATGTTACTTTTGTGTGGAGTCCCGAGTGTGAGCAGGGTTTTGCTCAGCTCAAGGAGATGTTGACGAGTACGCCGATTTTGGCTTTACCGGAGCAGGGAGAGCCGTATGTTGTGTACACGGATGCTTCGGGAGTTGGGTTGGGTTGTGTGTTGATGCAGCAAGGTAAAGTGATTGCCTATGCTTCGCGGCAGTTGCGGAAGCATGAGGGCAACTACCCTACTCATGATTTGGAGATGGCAGCGGTGGTCTTTGCTCCGAAGATTTGGAGATCTTATCTGTATAAAGCGAAAGTTCAGGTGTTTACAGATCATAAGAGTCTGAAGTATATATTCACGCAGCCTGAATTGAACTTGAGGCAGATGCGCTGGATGGAGTTGGTCGGAGATTATGATCTGGAGATAGCTTACCATCCCGGTAAGACTAATCTAGTTGCAGATGCTCTAAGCAGGAAGTGGGCGGCTTCAGCTCGACGACAGGATATGGAGACCTTGGTAGGAGAACTTAGCACCTTGCAGTTGTGTACTATTCCTTAGGAGCCACTAGGGTTAGAAGCAGCTAACCGATCAGACCTTCTGAGCAAAGTGTGAGCGGCTCAGGAGTTGGATGCAGGGTTGGTTAATGCCACTAAGGATATTGGGTTGGAGTATCAGGTTGCAGCCAATGGTACTATCCTTGTGCATGAGTGGGTTTGTGTGCCCAAGGATGAGGCGTTGAGACGAGAGATCTTGTGTGAGGCTCATGCGAGCAGGTTCTCTATTCATCCGGGAGCGACCAAGATGTACAGAGATCTGAAGAGGTACTATCATTGGGTCGGGATGAAGAAGGACGTGGCTAAGTGGGTCTCTGAGTGCGATGTATGTCAGCTACTGATGGCTGAGCATTAGGTACCGAGTGGTTTATTGAGGAGTCTCCCTATTCCAGAGTGGAAATAGAACATGATCACGATGGATTTCGTGGTTGGGTTGCCAGTGTCTCGTTCAACGATGCCATTTGGGTCATTGTGGACCGTTTGACTAAGTCTGCACATTTTTTGGCTATCATGAAAACTGATGGAGCTGCAATTTTAGCTAAGAAGAATGTGCAGGAGATTGTGAGACTTCATGGAGTACCAGCCAGTATTGTGTCAGACCGGGATTCGAAGTTCACTTCGGCGTTCTGGAAGGCTTTCCAGAAGGAGATGGGTACTAAGGTGCATTTGAGCACGGCTTACCATCCTCAGACAAACGGGCAGTCTGATCGGACCATTCAGACACTTGAGGAGACCTTCACAAACCATTTTTCAAATCCAAAATACAAAGTTGAAACTAAACCATATAAATAGATAATTTAACCAAAGTTCATATGCAGATTAACTAACACCGTCAGTTTCTGCCTCTTAGTTTCGACGATGCGACTTGCCTCTTGAGGAGTCTCCTTGTTCCTGTTTTGGTCGTTTCATTGCAGGGGAGAGTTTTTGGTGTCTAAGCCTTTGTTCTTCGTTTTTGAGGTTTTGGACAAGTCTTCAGAACTCAGGTTCGATATCTTCTTCATCTTCCTCAACCCGTATGAAGTATCCAATATTTCTTAGGTATTCTACTGGTGTGAGCTTCACCACATCTCTTCCTTGATCATCATGTGCTTCTTCTGGTTGCTGTTGGTGGATCTTTAGTATGATTTCTTTTGCCGGGAGTCCACATACTATGCCTTTCCTTGCTTCCATTCTGAATCAAAACGTAAACCAACACTGAATTTGGTTTTAGCGGATGTTTCGAGAGAGAGCATAGTAGAGCATAAAGTTGAACTAAAAATCAAGAATTCATGTCAATCACCTTTGGGAGATTAGCGAGAAAGATTCAACTTTCAGAGGCTAAGAGAATTTGTAAATATGTTGAATCCTGAATTAAAGAAAAAGTAAATATATTAGACAGTAAATTTAAGCAAAAATCTGGAATCCTAAAAATAGAGAGTAAGAGTCGGGAAACTAAACCAAATAAATAGATAATTTAATTAAAGTTCATATGCAGATTAACTAACACCTTAAGTTTCTGCCTCTTAGTTTCGACGATGCGACTTGCCTCTTGAGGAGTCTCCTTGTTCCTGTTTTGGTCGTCTCATTGCAGCGGAGAGTTTTTGGTGTCTAAACCTTTGTTCTTCGTTTTTGAGGTTTTGGACAAGTCTTCGGAACTCAGGTTTGATATCTTCTTCATCTTCCTCAACCCGTATGAAGTATCCAATATTTCTTTGGTATTCTACTGGTGTGAGCTTCACCACATCACTTCCTTGATCATCATGTGCTTCTTCTGGTTGCTGTTGGTGGATCTTTAGTATGATTTCTTTTGCAGGGAGTCCACATACTATGCCTTTCCTTGCTTCCATTCTGAATCAAAACGTAAACCAACACTGAATTTGGTTTTAGCGGATGTTTCGAGAGAGAGCATAGTAGAGCATAAAGTTGAACTAAAAATCAAGAATTCATGTCAATTACCTTTGGGAGATTAGCGAGAAAGATTCAACTTTCAGAGGCTAAGGGAATTTGTAAATATGTTGAATCCTGAATTAAAGAAAAGTAAATATATTAGACAGTAAATTTAAGCAAAAATCTGGAATCCTAAAAATAGAGAGTAAGAGTCGGGAAAGATAGAAATATGTACCTTAAGCAATCATCAACAAAACGGTTCTCGGTTCTCTAACAAGTCGGTTTTGGGTTCTAACCGTGAACAAATAACATATCAGAAACAAGGCAAAAACGGTTCGAAATTGTACAGTTAATCGATTGTACCTCTTTTGGGTCGATTCTTCTGGTTGCTCCTGATGTTAACGCTGCTTCTGTTACAAATCAAGCATGTAAGAAATGATATCGAAGATTTATCTTCTATTAACAATGTAAGAGTTAGAGAGAAAAGCCCACCGAAGGATAAACGAAACGTTAACTGACTAGAGACATGAAGGAGAGAAACCCTAAGAAGAGGATAAACGAATCGTCAAATGCGAAAGTGTGTAAATATGTTTGTTTTATACAAGTGTAAAACCGTCTTCCTCTTTCACTTCAAGTGTAAGGCCCAATAAATATGTTTGTTTCCTGAATATTATTAAAGGCCAAATAGTGAATTGGTTAAGGGAAAGAACTTGTAGAAATATTTAACTTCAAAGCAAAAAAATTATGTCTAACACACAAGTTATATGACAAAGAAACTAGCAGATAGATGTTCATTACTCCATAGATTGTCACAATACTGAAAGTACTAAAACAAAACAACAAAGTTAAGATTGATACTTGTTCTCACATAAATATGATTTTATCTGATATGAACACAACTTCTGAATTGGGTCTACAAACTGTTGCATTATCAACCTTAGAAACTTCTACTCAGACTTTGCTAGCATTGGGACCTAACGGAACGAAATGGACTTTCTCTGTTGGATCAGTTGAAGATACTCGGCCATGTGAAACTCTTTCTCCAGAGTCATTGCAGTCTAACAAGATGCACTTATGTTTTGTACTTTTGCTACTACTTGTACTGTTACTAGCACTCTATCATGAAGAATTTAAAAACACAGTAATCTGTTAACCATCATCACGACATCACTAGTACCCATTTAAACAAACATATTACTCAATAAACCAAGCATAAATATTAATCAAGCAACCATCATCATGAGGGATAGAAAATTACTGCCGGTGATTTCCTTGTTGTATATTTGTAGGTGTATCAAGATTGATTAATTTTAGCCTCTCAATAGGCCATGCGATGTTCTCATTAAACGCATCACCTAAATTTGAAATTTCAGGAGTTGGTCTCCACAAGAAAGCATCACTTTCATCAACCTGGTTAACCTTCACAATGCAGGCATTCGTACCCAGAAGTATATTGTTGATCATATATTTTGGATCAGTTGAACACAATAATTGAAATAATTGCCCTCACCAATTATCTCATCATCTAAATTCCAATAATTGAAAATGTAAACCCTTCCAGCTGATGATTTTGCAGCCTAAGTAGTTATGAAAAAAGATAAAATATTAATCAATCTATAACAAATTAATGTATAGAGGTATATAATAGGAAAGAATATTACCGATGATCCATCAATTTTTGTTCCAGGGGTGTCGGTATAATTGTTAATTATCACTTTCTCAGCTGGCCATGGAATCTTCACTCCCACACAGTCCCCAAGTTTTTCAATGGTTGTGGTGGGCCTCCATAGATGTGCTTCTGGTTTTGTTATAGACTTCACTATAACAGTTAAACCGTTTGGTCCAATTGGAATACGACTAATCTTGTACATTCAGAGGAAAAAAGAAAAAGACATCATTATTTTCTCTCTGACAAGTTTTTGAAGAAAAAAAGAAAAAGAAAGATCTAGTTGGAATCATGATAAACCAGAAATTGATAGCAACTAAATATAAGAGTGATAACTTACTTTTTTACCAGCCAAGTCTTGAACTACATTGCGCAAGTCTTTAATCTGGTTGATTAATTCTGTTTGTGTTGCTTCCAGCTTTTGCACATGTGAGTCCCTAACTTGTAAAAATGATAGCTTGGTGAAAGTAAACCCTCTGCCCAACGCTCTCAGTCTCCTAGGTTTTTCTTTACCTAAAACTTGGCTGACAACATCTTCTCTGATATTAGCAGTGGCTGTGGACTCCATTTCACTATCAATTGATTTCATTTTTTCCTGACATATATATTTAAACACAAAAGAAATTAATTATATCACACAGAAAATAAAAATCAGTCAGTTAAAGTATTTGCATTAGATCTTACAATCGTATCTGCAAATTCTTCCCTCACAAGTGTTCCATCAGCATGGGTGTGTCCTACTACCCACACCTTACTTCTAGTCACTTTATTAGGATCTGAACTTTTTTTCCTTCTATAAGTACAACATATATTCTTGTCTTAATATATGTGATCTATATATGTTTACAATTTTACAAATTACAGAAAGATTCGTTAACTAGGACACATACAAAACTCATGAGCTAAGCGACCCATTCCTTTGCGGCTGGTGGTGTGAGGAATCTGAGCCCTCCTCAATTTTCTGTAGTGGTCACTTTGTTCCTAGATAATTAAAATAGAAGTTTGAAGATATATTGTGTTGATAGAATTGTAAGACTGACATCTATGCGTGATCACAATGAAGAGTCCTCTCAAAGGCAATGAAGCTGCAAAAGATTCAGTTACATCTTGAAAGTTTGAATATCATCTAGTGAAGAATCAAGAAAGCTTGAGTTCTATAACTCAGTAACAAAGGGAGAGATTGAAGATGTATTGTTGTTGTTATTGGTTATTAGACTCAAGAGAAATGATGAGAAGTAGCGAGCATGTCCAATACAACCATAAGTGCATACAAAAATGCAATTGACAAGTTTGGTGTATATGCAACCAAATACAGATGAAGTGAAGCAGTGATGCAGTGAACAAGTATGTTGGTTGTGCAACTAGATACAGACACAGTGGAGTGAACAAGTCTGGTACAACTTCATGTACAGAGAATGATGTTGTGACTCATGAGCCAGAGATTCAGAGAATCATAGACAGCCAAGACATCTCAATGTAAGGTCACATGGAATGAAGTGACGTGTTGAACATTGGAGTCTTACTGAGAAGATCCAAGAAGTAAGAGCTCAACCAATCATGTTTTAAGCTCATAAGAACAAGTAATGCATAAGCTGCCGAGCAAACCTGAAAGTGCTTCAGAGCAGAATGAAGGAAGCAGCTGCATGTTATACCAGAGCAGAAATATGTTTTCTAGTTGAGTAAACTTGAAGTGAAGCGGAGAAGAATACATAGCAGTCAACGTGTAGTGGCTGTGGAGTGCAACAGAACGGAAGAGCTTCAAGTTGCAGCAAACAAGGGAGTGAACGAGTATCATGGGAACAATTGTGACAGAACAAACAAGGTTCAAAGTGTCAGTGGCTGTGTTCCATAACAGAGACGGTGAAGTCTCAAACAGAGACGGGTCAAGTTGACAGCAGCTTGTTCAAAGGCACAAGTTGTCATGGGTCAAGTTGACAAAAGATAACAAGCTAATTATCCAGAGGAGAAAAAGGTGAGCTTGGGAACTTAGGGTTTTGAAGAACTCTAAAGAGTATAAAAAGGAATAGGTGGGCAGAAGAAAAGGTTGCACACCTAAGGTTTTTTTTTATATGCACACTTTGTGTGTGGTGTTTCCCCATCAACAAAAGAGAAATTTGATGATGGTTTTGTAAAGGAATCACACTCGAAAAAAACAATGAGTGGTGATTGCCTTGATTTATCTACTTAAGAGTGGTAGGCACAAGTGTGTGCTAGATACCATTGGCAAATGTGACTTTTGCGTTCTTAAGCTAGTAAATCGTTCTGGACTTGGTCCCGGGGATGTAGGTTATCCGAAACCCGTTAACAAATCTCTTGTGCCGTCTCTGTTATATGCTCTCTCTCTCTGTTATATGCTCTCTATCTCTATTGAGTATCGCTCATACTTATCTGTCATACAAGTATGTATATCTAGCAACAAAAGAGAACAAGCTAATTATCTAGAGGAGAAAAGGGTGAGCTTGGGAACTTAGTGTTTTGGAGAACTCTAAAGAGTATAAAAAGGAATAGGTGGGCACAAGAAAAGGTCGCACACCTAGGGTTTCTTTTTAAATGCGCACTTTGTGTGTGGTGTTGCCCCATCAACAAAAGAGAAATTTGTTGATGGTTTTGTAAAGGATTACACTCGAAAATACTATGAGTGGTGATTGCCTTGATTTATCTAGTTAAGATTGGTTGGCACAAGTGTGTGCTAGATACCATTGGCAAATGTCACTTTTGCGTTCTTAACCTAGTAAATCATTCGGGACATGGTCCCGGGGATGTAGGTTATCCGAAACCCGTTAACAAATCTCTTGTGTCGTCTCTGTTATATGCTCTCTATCTCTGTTGAGTATCGCTCATACTTATCTGTCATACAAGTAAGTAGATTTAGCAACAAAAGAGCACAAGCTATTATCCAGAGGAGAAAATGGTGAGTTTGGGAACTTAGGGTTTTGGAGAAATCTAAAGAGTATAAAAAGAAATAGGTGGGCACAAGAAAAGGTTGCACACCTAAGGTTTCTTTTTATATGCACACTTTGTGTGTGGTGTTGCCCCATCAACAAAAAAGAAATTTGTTGATGGTTTTGTAAAGGAATCACTCTCGAAAAAACAATGAGTGGTGATTGCCTTGATTTATCTAGTTAAGAGTGGTAGGCACAAGTGTGTGCTAGATACCATGGGCAAATGTGACTTTTGCGTTCTTAAGCTAGTAAATCGTTCTGGACTTGGTCCCTGATAACCTTATATTTTTATACTCTTAAGCATATGTTTTGTGCATTATTTGCATGTCTAGGTCTCTACTTCTTAGAGTTTCTAGTCTCTTTGCATTATATTTCGCATCTAGGATCTTTGGCATAGGGATTTGCATATCATCTGCATTTTAGAGCAAAAATAGATACACCCGGACACTGCAAAGCATGGACCCGATCGAGTGTGGCCAGCCCGACCAAGCGAGCACGATCGAGCACCCGGACTCACAAGAGGAAGCTGAACACGGACGAGCCGAGGGAGGACCCGAACGAGCCCAAGAAGCACCCAACCGAGCTCACCTTATACCGACTTTGTAATTTGTCTTTTTGTGTTTTAGGGCTTCCTGCCCTTAGTATAAATATCTAAGCACTTTTGCTAGAATCCCTTTCTTCTAATCACCTTTGTGTTTGTCATTTTCCCATCTTGACTCATTACATCTTGGACAACTAACCATATCCTCATATTGATTTCGATAAAGGATACAATCATTCTTGCAGGCATGGATGATTTCATAACCAAAACCGAACATCTTCAAAAGTTTCTTCATCTCATATGTCGACTTAGGTAGCACATTGTTCTCAAGTAACATGTCATGCATTTTTCAGCCTTTTTCGTTAAAGAGCTTCGAAGCCACTTAAGGAAATACTTGTAGAGGATTCACAGAAGACTTTGTCACCAAGACAAATCCTTGTATTTATGGTGATATCTTCAATATCGGCCATTAGATCGCTTTAATCTCTACCGTCCATTAAGGAGGTGTTTTGTATAAATAGGGGTGAGATCCCTCATTTGTAATCATCCAACATTTTTATCAATACTAGAGCAATTCAGTAATCACTTGTCTTTTCTCGTTCTTTTCGTTCTTTCCGGGTTCTTTTCTCACAAAGGGTCGGAAATCTTGGGAGAGTTAGGCTACCTAGTCCATTTTTTCGAGATAAAGAGGGTCTAGGGCCGCACGGTTTGATCACCAAATATCAAGTCCGTGACACGTGGTATCAAAGCCAAGTTCGTTCGAAGACAAGGAAGTTACTGAAAGATGATGGGTCATGATGAAATATCGTTGCTGACGGAGACGATATCAACCTGGTGACGAAGACTGGTGATGTCCATGCTCCGAGGAAGGCGAGTAAGTGCGACAAGAGCAGGGTTTACGATGAGGTCGGGTCTCTGGTTGTCGTGGTGAACGAGTTAGGGGAGAGGGTCGAGCGTGTCGAGTACTTGGCCTCCGAACTCGAAAAAACTATGTTCTCCGAGCTCTGTGGAGTCAAGGAGAACGTGGGGGGGGGGGGGATTAAGAGTCAATTCGTCCGACTGGAAGAGAAGATGATGGGGGCGGTTCAAGCATTGCAGGTGAGCATCGAGGCGATGCAAGAAAACCTTACCTTGTGCAAGAAGGTTGTTGCCGGTGGGGGGACTAGCAATGCAAGTTCGGGTAGAGTGGATTACCCGAGACCATCCCGATTAGATGGGGTACGGGATGCCAAAGAAGTTGAGAATTTCTTGTGGCAAATGGAGCAGTACTTTGACAATCTCAGGCTCAAAGATAAAAGCTGCCATGTCGTACCTTACCGATACGACAATGTTATGGTGGCGGAGGCGTCATGCAGACATTGAGCGGGGAACATGTCGGGTAGACACTTGGGAGGAGTTCAAGAAGGAGCTCAAGCGCCAATTCTACCCTGAAAATATGGTGTATGAGGCACGGAGAAAGCTAAGAGAGCTTCGCCAAAGGGGTGCGATACGGGACTATGTGAAGGAATTCACTACCCTCATGTTGCAAATCCCAAATTTGTCCGATCAAGACTTGGTGTTCCATTTCATTGATGGACTCCAAGGATGGGCGAAGCAAGAGTTGCAACGGCAGAATGTAAGCACCGTGGATGAGGGAATTGCTGCAGCCGAGTCGCTTTCCGATTTTGTCACCCAAAATCAACCCGATTCCTACAAGAAGAGGGAGAAAGTAGCGCCTAGGGGTAATGGAGATAGGCGAGACCAGCCGGCATCGTCTTATACTCGGAACCCGGGGAAGATTTCGGGACAAGAAGAGTATGAGGCAAAGAAGCGTTCTTTTGTCCCAAGGAGCGGTTGTTACGTGTGCAAAGGGCCACACCCTGCGAGGGATTGCCCAAAACTGGGGTCATTGTCAGCTCTTCTTGAACAAACGGAGGCCGATAGTCAAGAAAAGACTGGAATGATCGGGTCCTTGCAGTTACTCAACGCCCTCAAGACCACACAAGCAATGGTGGACACGGGTGCAACCCACAACTTTGTGTCCGAGGAAGAGGCGAAGAGGCTCGGTCTGACATGGACAAAGGGTGATGGATAGTTGAAATCAGTGAACGCCAAAGCTCAACCACTTCACGAGGTCGCACATGGGGTAGAGCTTAGTATCGGGGCATGGAAGGGGAGCGTGAATTTCATGGTGGTATCCATGGACGACTTCAAGGCTGTGCTTGGCCTCGAATTCCAAAGGAAACTCTCGGCGATACCTATGCCCGCCCTTAGTACGATGTGCATCCTTGAGGAGAATTCACCATGTATGATGCCTACCGTAGAGGCTCAAAAGGATGGTGAAGTTCGGCAACTTTCGGCGATGCAATTCTCGAAGGAGTGAAAAAAAGAGATCCGACGTATCTCGCTTTCTTGAAGTTGGATGACGAGTTTGGAGAAGCGCTTGTTATCCCACCGGTGATCGAGAAAGTCTTGGAGCTGAACAAAGACATCATGCCGCCTAAGTTACCCGGGAAATTACCACCTAGGAGAGAAGTGGACCATCGGATCTAGCTAGAAGTTGGAGCGAAATCGCCGGCCATGGCACCGTATCACATGGCTCCATCCGAATTGGCTGAACTATGAAAGCAACTCAACGAGTTGCTCTCAACCGGAATGCTTTGACCATCAAAGGCTCCGTACGGCGCACCGGTGTTGTTTCATAAGAAGCACGATGGCTCACTCCGGATGTGCGTGGATTATCGGGCACTTAACAAGGTAACCATAAAAAATCGTTACCCGATTCCGTTAATTGCCGACTTGTTGGATAGGCTGGGAGGTGCGAAGGTTTACACCAAGATGGATTTACAAAAGGGTTACAACCAAGTTTGGATAGCCGAGGGGGATGAACCCAAGACTGCGTGTGTTACTCGGTACGGTTCATTCGAATGGTTAGTGATGCCTTTTGGCCTCACAAATGCGCCGGCCACGTTCTGCACACTCATAAACCAGATCCTTCAGCCCTACTTGGATCGGTTTGTGGTAGCATATCTTGATGATATCATCATTTACTCCAACTCCATGGAGGAGCACGTTGAGCATTTGAAGATAGTATTCCAAGTTCTACGAGAGAACGAGTTATACGTGAAGCGGGAGAAATGCACGTTTGCCACCGAAGAAGTGCAGTTCTTGGGGCATATCATTGGGAGAGGGAAACTGAGAATGGAGAATGCCAAAGTTTCAGCGATTACGAGTTGGGAAGCTCCAACGAAGGTACCTGAACTTTGGTCTTTTCTCGGTCTTGTTAATTATTACCGGCGTTTCATCGAGGGGTACTCCATGAGGGCGGCCTCGTTGACCGATCTCCTCAAAAAGGGAAAGTTGTGGGAGTGGTCCGATAAGTGTAAGAAGGCATTCGAGGAGCTTAAGTTGGCGGTCAGCCAGGAAACAGTACTTGCCCTTCCGGATTTCAGTCAACCATTTGAGGTACAAACCGATACTTATGCAGGAAGGACACCCAACAGCCTTTGAGAGCCGCAAGCTGAATGACACCGAGAGGCGGTATACGGTTCAGGAGAAAGAGATGACGGCCGTTGTGCATTGCTTGCGTGTTTGGCGACATTATCTATTGGGGCCCCATTTCTCCATTAAGACGGACAACGTGGCAACGACTTACTTTCAGACTCAGAAGAAGTTGTCACCAAAGCAAGCTCGTTGGCAAGATTTTCTAGCTGAGTTTGACTTCACGTTGGAGTATAAGCCGGGGAAGGCTAATGTCGTGGCTGATGCGTTGAGTCGGAAGGCCGAACTCGCAAACATTAGTCAAGCCGAGGGGACAATCTTGAGTCGTGTTCGGGAGAGTCTCGAGCATGATCCGAGAGCCAGGGAGTTGATGAGATTGGCGTCGGAGGGGAAGACAGTCCGCTTTTGGGTAGAGGATGGGTTACTCTACACCAAGGGTCGACGCTTATATGTCCCAAATGTGGGGAGGCTACAACGAGAGATCATTCGAGAGAATCATGATACTCAGTGGGCGGGGCATCCGGGACAAAAACGTACGAAGGTCTTGGTCGAAGCAATATACTATTGGCCACGGATGGGGGACACCATGGAGCTTTATGTGAAGACTTGTTTGGTGTGCCAACAAGACAAGTCCGAAAACTGACAACCAGCGGGATTGTTGGAGCCATTACCAATACCAGAGAGACCGTGGGAGTCTGTCTCTTTGGATTTCATAAGTGCCTTACCAGATTCAGAGAAGTCCGGATCAATCATTGTGGTGATCGATCATTTCTCTAGGTATGGGACATTTATCGCTTGTCCAAGAGACTGCACGGCAGAGGAGGCAGCTCGATCGTTCTTTAAGAACGTAGTAAAGCAATGGGGATTACCGAGGAATATCGTGAGCGATCGGGATCCTCGATTCACCAGGAAGCTTTGGACGGAGTTGTTCAAGAATCTTGGAACTAAGCTAATTTTTTCAACAAGCTTTCATCCCCAAACCGACGATCAAACAGAACGAGCGAATTTGTTACTGGAGTGCTACCTACGACACTTCGTAAGTGCAAACCAAGAAGATTGGGCAAAGTTGCTCGATATTGCCCAATTCTCCTATAATTTGCAACAGAGCGAAGCGACAGGCAAGAGTCCCTTCGAACTGGCGACCGGGCAGCAACCGATGACTCCGCATTCCATGGCCATACCGAACAACGAGACACGAAGTCCGGGAGCGCAGAAGATGGCAAAAACATGGGAAGATCATGCGGACTTTGCCCGGGTATGCTTGGAAAAATCCCGCAAGCGTATGAAGAAATGGGCCGACGAGAAACAACGGCCATTGGATTTCAAAGTAGGTGATCGAGTCTTGGTGAAACTTCTTCCTCAACAATTCTAGGTTTTTCGGAGCATGCACAAGGGGCTTCTCCGGAGATATGAGGGGCTGTTTGAAGTAATAGCCAAGATAGGGAAGGTTTCATAAAAACTTGATCTACCGGAAATTTTGAAGATCCATCCGGTTTTCCATGTGAGTATGCTCAAGCCCTATCACGGAGACGTCGAGGACGAACGTCGAGGAGAGTCGTCTCGAGCACCACCCATTATGACGAAGTCTTATGAAAAGGAGATTAAGGAAGTACTCTCGTCAAAGGTAGTTCGGAAACATTGTGTTCCTCGACAAACACATTTCCTCATCAAATGGAAGGGTTTACTGGAAGCAGAGGCTTCATGGGAACCAAAAGACGAGCTATGGCAATTCAGAGAGGAACTCAAGGCATTCACGACGACGAGGACGTCGCCGAATTAGGTGGGGGAGGATGTCACGGCCCATTTACTTGAACACACATACAGGCCGTATTATGGAGAAAGCCCACCGAACACTTAGCATTTTTCAGCCTTTTTCGTTGAAGAGATTCGAAGCCACTTAAGGAAAGACTTGGAGAGGATTCTCGGAAGACTTTTTCACCAAGCCAAATCCTTGTATTTATGGCGATATCTTCAATATCGGCCATTTGATCGCTTTATCTCTACTGTCCATTAAGGAGGTATTTTGTATAAATAGGGGTGAGATCCCTCATTTGTAATCATCCAACATTTTTATCAATACTAGAGCAATTCAGTCTTTTCTCTTTTCTCTTTCTTTTCGTTCTTTCCGGATTCTTTTCTCACAAAGGGTCGAAAATCTTGGGAGAGTTAGGCTACCTAGTCCATTTGTTCAAGACAAAGAGGGTCTAGGGCTGCACGGTTAGATCACCAAAGATCAAGTCCGTGACATCGAGCTGGGAAATTTCAGAAAAGAGAGAGAGAGTTAGAGAAAAAATATCAAAGTCGATGGCAGCGTAATATGATCATGTTACCATAGCATAATGACCCAAAGCGTTATATTAATCTGCTATTAAAACTCGTTTTTCCTGTAGTGGGTTTTGATGTTTCAGGTTCATGCACTTCATATGTGGCAAAGTTTCTAGCAAAAGAGGATAAGAAAGCCTCATAATGCATGGTCAGTAGAAGCACTATTGGGATATGGGAAGTTAGGCTTGATGGAGACACTCACAGAGTCTCCTTTGAGAATATGACTTGTACCTGCAAAAAATATAAGATCTGTGGAATTCCTTGTGAGCATGCATATGGGGTGATTCTCAAGAAGAAGTTAACTCCTGAGGATTATATGTAAGAATGGTTCAGAACGGCTATGTGGAAACTATTGTACACAGAAGGCATAATTCCATAGAGAGGTGCTCGGTTTTGGCCTTCAACCATAAGTAGCAATTTTTATGCCCCACATGAACCTCCACAGCCTGGTGCAAAGAAGATCACTAAGGTAGATAAAAAAAAAAGGAAGCCTGGAGTAGAAAGACTGTCTCAAGGTGAACCTTCTAAAGGAGGATTGACTCAAGCATGAAGATGAGAGATGTAAGACTGATGTTTGACTTAAGAATAGTCTAGGAATGGGGTTTTTTTTTTGTGTACTTTGTCTGTTGTTAATGATGTTTTTAGAACAAATGTCAAACTTCTTGTTTTCGGAACATGTTATGCCTTTGTCAAATGTAGAAATTGACCTTTTCTTATGAATTGCAGACATGATCACAAGTCTTTTTCCTTAACATAATAACAACACAGACAATTCCAAAACATGATCACAAGGTTGGAATAACATTCAATAACAACACACACAATTACCAAGCAGCAAACATGATCACAAGGTTTGAATAGCATAATTAAACACTCATCAAACATGATCACCAAACTAAAAACAAACACAATTACAGTCGTTCTCATCCTAGCTTTGAATTCAGTTTTTGCTTCCACCATCACTTCTTCCACCCTCTCATAGCTCCTTCTCAAACTCAATTTGCATCTTCCCAAATAACATATTTTGTTCCTTAATTGTGTCAGCAATCTCTTCTTTTAAATTCCTAAATTTATCACCCAATGTTGCAACCTCATCCAACAGTGCCTCATCGACCCACTTAAATGTGTGCTTGTCGTTATTAAGCTACATGTAATCAAACAAAAAAAAAAGCTTAGTGCATAAAAAATTCGACATCACAAAATAAACATCACAACATCCTTAAATAAACACATACTCGAATTACGTGTGCATAACCACATCGAAAGTAGTGACGACCCGAATTTGTTTCAGAGAGGGAAGTTTTGGCTACAATTTATTCTCCACCCCAACAACTATTGGGTATGCCAAAGACGAAAGGACTTCTTACTCGGGAATTTGATGAATACGCTCCTGAAACATTGCTCATGGTCGCTAAAACAAAGTTTCAATTCGAGTTAGGGTTCTTCTGGATTTCAAAAATATATTCAATGAAAGATTTATTTTCAATTATATATGTCAGAACAAAATTATATCTTTCATTTTTATCCAAATATCTTATTATATAAACCTTGGTTTTCAAAGTTAGCCATTAACAAGATTGTGACACATGGCAAGTAATTTATTGAGATTTTGACATGTGGCAAGTTATTAAAAGAAAATTATTTATAAAAAGGAAAATTAAAATTCCGAATCAAAAATATAAATATTTTAAAAGATTATTGATAAAGGCCTTTTGGTCTACAAGAATCAAAAATCTAAATATTTAAAAAGATTACTGATATGGGTCTTTTGGTCTTCAAGCCATTTTAAACCTTAAAGAGAGTTGTGTTTGAGATTCATTTTAAATAGTTGTACGTGAGATTACAAAAATAAGTGAGTTGTGTTTTGTTTTACTTTTAACTTTTGGCAATAAAGAAATATCTTATTATAATCCAGTAACATAAAGGAATTTTACCTAAGGGGATAAGAAAATTGAAAGTTACACTATGTATATAAATATGACTATTAAGAGGTACTTTTAAAAATCCAAAACTTAACTAGGCTACTAAAAGAATGACTACCGAAGTCGCAAATCCAATCTATAAAAAACCCGAAAACCTTCGAAGGAAAAGAAAACAAGGTATTATCAATGATGATCAGATTGCTATGGGGGAGAATACACTAGCAGATGAACCTCATATACGGCTGAACTTAATTACACTTCACACATGAGTAAACAACCTGAATCAATATGTAAGTAAAGTACTCATGTTTTGCTTCATATTATGATTTGTACATATGAATATTTATTTTTCTACCTTCATTTATTAACCTAATTTTCCAAAATATAGGGTGCTTAAATTACACCTACGCAACTTAGAAGTTGGTAAGAACTTCTATCTTTTATATTAGAAAATTAAAAAAACTTCTATCTAACCAAAAATAAATTGTAGGATTTACCATAGAAGAACGAGATCAAAGGTAGCTAGAACTAGCAATCAATCAAAACCATCAATTTTAAGTGTTGATGAAAATCTGGAGAATCATGTTCTAGACCAAAAACGAAGATCTCTAAAATTAAAAAAGACAAAGAATTATGGTAAAAATTCCATCGTTGAGTTATGTATCGTCACGTTAGTATTTGAGTTATCATCCAATTTCACATTAATATGTTATAGATGATTTATTTGTACAAATATATTAGTTGGCGTGATTCTATGACATATATCAACTGAGGTAATTTCACATTAATATGTTATAGATTATTTATTTAAATGAAATAACATCAATTGATATATCTCATAGAATCACGTCAACTAATATATGTGTACAAAAGTGTATTGATAAGTTAATTACTACAACCTTTTTTATTTAGGAAAAAATAAATGAAAAAAAAGAATATTGTGACATGTAATTATTGCGACGCTTTGGTGTGGGAATCAGAAAGTTTGAAACAGAGTGGAAAGGAATTGAAAATTTTAATTTGCTGTCAACAAAGACGAGTTGGCCTACAAGGATCTCGAAAAACTCCAACTTACTTCGATGACTTATTATCACGGTCAACACTGTTTTGGACTAATATACGGGTGGGAAAATCGATTATGATATCGATTCAGGAAATAGTCCTTTTACTTTTCGTATGCATGGTCAGAATTACCATAAGATTGGATATTTTCTACCGGTCGAAGGAGATATACCACGTTTAGCACAGTTATGCGTATATGATACTGGTCATAAAGTTCAAAACCAACTCAACGCTCTTGCCAAAGGAAAAAATTATGAGTTAGATGAAACAATTCTGAGCGGATTAATAGAAATGCTCGACAAATACAATGAGCTAGCTAAAGTTTTTAGAATGGCTAGAGATAGATATGAGTCTGGAGCAAATGAAGAATGCTCAATTAGATTAATCAAAAATAAAGAACGAGACAGACAATTTGACCTTCCACAAGGAGAAGAGATTGCTGGATTGATTATGGGTGACATGTCTATCCTAAATTCTGATAGAGATATAATAGTGCATCCTAAAATGGAAAATGAGATAAAAAAAACTATTTGGATTGTCGTTGCCTCTCTGCATGTGAAGCTATTTGGCGAATTTTTGCATTCGATATAAATGAGCGCAAACCTACAGTATCCAGAGCCAGCCCAAAGGCTAGTCCCATGAAGCATAAGCTTGTGGCCCTTCATTATATAAAAACTTTTCGGCCTTTATTCCCAATAGTTGTTCCCTAGCCTATTGTTAATAAGATTGGCATGAGCATCCCGTTTCTGTAGTTCAATTCCCCAATATGTCAAAAAATTTCTTTTTCCGTTTTTAAGAAAATTTGTTTTTTTTTTTCCAAATTTCGTAGCCAAAATTAATAAAACGAATATATATATATATATATACATGTATATAACTTCGAGATTTTTTTTAAAAAAATTTACTTAAATGTAATTATAAAAAATAGGAATAAAGAAAAATAAGAAACAAAATTATAAACCTAAAACATCTTCCGCTTCTTCTTCTTCCTCATCGTCAAACCCCCAGCCCTAATTCTGATTTCAATATTTTTCAATCTCAACAAGTTTAGAATCATCTCTCTTTTCTTTTTATTTTTCTTTTGGTTGAAGCTTGGTGGAGGCTTTAAATCTTTTATCAATTCAGGTTTATCAAAACAATTATGAAGTAAAATATTTTTAGTTAATTCCAATGATTATATGATCAATTTTCATGCCAATTAAATAATTGAGATATTGGTTTGGTCCTTAGTTTCTAAACTTTAGAGACAAGAACTGTTTTCTATCTCTTTCTTGTGTTAGAAGTCATATAGTTTGTTCAATTTTTTGGTGTATTATTTTATGCATAATGATTTTATTTATTAGTTAGTAGTTTGGTTGCAGGAAGATGACTTCAAATCGAATAAAGATAGTGCCAGGAGGAGCATCAAAAATAAGTAAAAGAAAAAGAGACAAGAAGCATTAACAAAATCAATGGAAAATTTGATGTTGAGGTACCGAAATAAATATGAACCTTCTAAAACAAATGAGCCCTTAGAAAAAGAGATCAATTTGAGTAGTGAATAAGTTGGTATTTCAGGAAATACCCAAGGTAGAAAAATATGTGAACCCAACAATGAACATGAGTTTATGGAGAAAGGAATGAGAATGCGAATAGGAATGATAGGTGGATTGAAACTGAGATTGAGAATGAAGAGGAGAAAACATTTGATTTTAAGGAATATCATATAGATGGAGATTTCAATGATCCGGGAAATTGGAGAGAAATTGATAATAGACTGAGATATTTTTTTGTTGATAAGGGTCCAATCGCAAGACTTCCCGTCGACTTTCATTTTCCAAGAGATTCTATTGGCAGATGTTTTTCTCATTCGTCTTACACGAGAGAGATAATAAATGGAGAAATGCAAGATAGACAATGGCTAGTTTACTAAAAAGTAAAAGATAAGCTCTTTTGTTTTTGCTGTAAATTATTTACACAAGATAAAAATATCAATCAGTTGGCAACTACCGGGTATAGTGACTGGAGAGACGTTTCAAGAATGCTAAGAGAGCATGAAAAAGGTCCTAATCATATGAGATGCATGATTCGTTGGATGGAGTTAGAGGTCAGGCTAAAAAAGAAGCAAACAATCGATAAGCATATGCAGGCAAAGATTAACAAAGAGAAAAAACACTGGAGAGATGTATTGTTGAGGATAATTGCTTTGGTAAAGGGTCTTGCAAAAAACAATATAGCATTTCGTCGAAGCAATGATAAGATTCAAGAAGATAATAATGGAAATTGTTTGGGCATGATTGAGGTGTTTAGAGATTTTGATCATGTGATGCAAGAACACATAAGACAAATTGAAAATTAGGAAACATATTATCTTTATCTAAGTTATGGTATTCAAAATGAGTTGATAATGACAATTGGTACAGTGATCCAGTAGCTGATCTTGAAGAACATTCGATGTGCAAAATATTTTTCAGTTATTCTTGATACTACACCTGATATATGTCAGCGCGAACATATGTCGTTAATTATTTGTTGTTTGGATATTTCTTAGATATGACATAAAGATTGAAGAATTTTTTTTTGACATTCTTGGAAGTGAGAAAAAATTGGAAAATGGCTTTTTGACACTTTGCAAGATGTGTTGCAAACCCTTGGGTTGAATATTGATGACATTAGAGGGCAAGGTTATGACAATGGATCAAACATGAAAGGATCAAAGTTCACACACCATGTGGTTGTTATAGTTTGAATCTGGCACTTTCAGATATAGCCTCCTCTTCGACGATAGTAGTGTCATTTTTTGGTATTGTTCAGCGTATCTATTGTTTGTTTGCATCTTCTACAAATAAGAGCAAAGTTTTTAGAGATATTGTGAATGGTATTACAGTTAAGCCATTGTCACAAACTTGCTGGGAGAGCCGTGTTAAAAGTGTCAAAACAATACGATTTCAAGCTCCTCAGATACGAGATGCGCTATTTTACTTGGCAGAAAACAGTTATAATCCGAAAACAAAAAGCGAAGCCGAGTCTATTGCAATGAGTGAAATATATGGAATTGAGAGTTTTGAATTTTTGTTTGGAATGGTAATTTGGTATGAGATTTTCTTTGTTGTCAACAAAGTAAGTAAGATCTTGTAGTCAGAAGATATGGATATTGATATTGCTATTGCTCAGTTAAAAGGACTTGTTTCTTTTTTCCGAAACTATAGAGAACCAGGCTTTCAAGCAGCAAAAGTAGAAGATGAGCGGATTGCTATTAGTATGGATATTGATCATGTATTCTTTGTGAAAGCAAAACGCATATGTAAAAGAAAACGCTATCACGACGAAGAAGCTGAAAGGTTGGGGAAGATGTGATATTATCAGCAGAAGAAAACATTAGGATCAACTACTTCATCAAAATCGTGGATCAACTAGAATACATTTTATCAAAAGATGGAATCAAGAAAACAATGCTTACGGAATGTTTGAGATGAACAAACGGTGTCCAGAAGCGAGAAAATATACTTATATCCAATTCCCTTCATATTACATATGAGATTCAGATGGGAAAATGTGGTCAGAAAGGAAGTAAGGATTCACTATAGGAAGAATAGTGAACAGTCATCCAACATCAGGAGACTTATATTACTTAGAATGCTTCTGAATACAGAAATAGGGCCTACAAGCTTTGATGATTTACAAACATTTGATCATGTAAAATACAAGACATTCAAGGAAGCATGTTATGCTAGAGGGATGTTGAATGGTGATTCTGAATGGAAGGAGAGTATGGATGAAGCAGCACAATATGCATATCTTTTTCAGCTACACCATCTCTTCGTGACATTGTTACTTTACTGCGAAGTGAGTAGTCCTCTTACACTAATGGGAGCATTGTTGGCGTCATCTAGCTGACGACATACCTAATAATCAAATAAAGACATTCAACTTCATTGATAAAAAAATCTCGGACAAGGAGCTACAGAGTTATACACTTATTGAAATCGAGAGGATTCTAGCACAAATTTGAGGATATGCCAAAATCAGACAAAGAATTGTTGAAGAAAATGAAAAACTCCATGCTTCAAGATGAGACGAGTTACAATATTGATAAAGAAGAAAAAGAATACAGCATGTTAATAAAAACATTAAATAACCTGCAAAAGAAAGTGTATGATGTTTTGATCGACTCGATTGACCATCAGAAACGTACGTGTATAACACTATCATATCAAAGTTAAGATTACAGAAAAAATAACCTTTAGATTTCATAATTATTTATAGAAAATATTTGAATAGCAAAAATTCAAAAAATAACTATGGAATTAACTGATAATATAGTATTCTTATTAATAGCCGGAAATTTTAAATGTCAATTAAAAAAAATTATACATAAAACAATGCACAAATCACTATAAACATAAAAAGGAGGAATCACAAAAAAAAAAGTGAAATAAACACGAATACATAAATTAGAAAATAACCAAAATCCATGGAACGCACGGGTCCATATCTAGTTTTTTAAGAAGTCCAATGAAAAATATATTTTGAATTATATATTTCATATCCAAAATTGAAATGTATATTTGATATTTCATTTTTATCTAAAATATTTTTAAGAGATCCAATGAAAGATATATTTTGAATTACATATTTCATATCCAAAAATTGTATTTCATTTTTATCCAAAAATTATATTTTGAAATAAATATATAAAGTAATGATACAATGAAATAGTAAAATAAAAATATAATATATATTTTGAATTAAAGATGATACAATGTATTATTACTAACAATACTATTTTTTATTCAAATAAAATCAAAATTAATTTCATGTTATTTATGTATTACTAATAAATAGAAATGAATAAGGGTAAAATTGGAATATTTTTTTGGTTAATAGAACATATGTATGAAATTAACAATATTAAATATTTTGGGTATTAAATTACACGTTTTTATTGATTTAGAGATTATTCTTCCAACAAAAAAGACCAAGTATTAAACGTCTAATTAAAAAACTAAAGAAATAATAGCACTTAGACCCACTTTGGCAACTTCTTATTACACGTACACCCACTTACAACTATTGCTATACTTGTATCTTATGAAATGTCGGTATAGTCCTCTAACTATCTAACTAGTTTCTCAACTCTTCCTTTTTAGTCTTTTTGTTTTCAGTTTCCTTTTTTTCTTAATTGTGTTATTTTCTTACGATCATTATTTTTAAATAAATACAGTAAAAAAATAAAAACAATTCAAAAATCAAACCAATCCCCAAATTTCTAACGCAGACACCATCGGAATCACCGACTCCAACCCCCACCGGAACAATCGAATCCAACTACCGCCGCCTGCTCACACTCAGTCTCCCACCGTTGAATCTTTTCCGACAACGGTGAGAATCTGGTTTTGGGATCTGAATTCACACGACAACCCTTCGTCATCGATTCAGTCGTCGCGTCTTGATTCATCTAAAGAAAGATCTGCTAAGTGAGATAACCTTCTTCCTCCTTGTATATTCGCGACCAAACGGAAAGAGAGAATGGGAGAAAAATCGATGAACAATAATTTTATTTGTGCTTTCATATGTATGGCCTATCCATCCATAGTACATACGTCCATCTGAATACATTGACGTTTTAGGGTATATATTTCTATTTTCTTCCTGATTTAGGGTTTAAATCACTGTTGTGTATTTTCAGTATCATGATGTTCATAACCACTATGTGTGGGTGTGGCATAGGTTTACGTATTAAAATCAACCATCAAAAATAGTTCATAACATTGCACAAACATCATACATATATTCAATGATTGGATCTCTAGATTGTCATGGATACCCTTAAATCAACACAGAAAAGACATTGTCTATTGAATCGCAATATCCAACTTTACAAACTAGCATACATTGCGAATTTCAAAACATTAATTCTAAGTATACTACATCAGTCATGTTGATACCACCTTGACCTTGACATTCAACTATTTTTATTTTCTTGGAAACATACAATATATTTTTCAAATGTTATATTTTTCAATTTTATAATGTGTCATTAGTCTCATGGATTTAGCTCAGTGGATACCCCTTCCTTCACCCAATTCTTCGTGTCCAATGTCTTCAAACAAATCATCATCCTCTCTTTGGCTAATCTCCTTATGTTGGTTATCATCCAAACCAACAAAAAATTCAGTTGCTATATCTTTTAATCCTCCTTTGTTACTCCTACTCGCCTCTACTGCAATTTCATCGAAAAAAGCTTCATCCTCATGTGTAACCTCAATGAACTAAATAATACCATAGCAGAACCTCCTACGAACAAGAAGAAGGGGACAAGGGTCTGATTCATGGTCAGCTCCATATCTCAAAAATAAATGCAATTGAACCTAACAAACAAATAACTAAGATTTTGCAATGCAATTGCTTTGTTTACTCTTAACCAGATGACTCGGGTATCCATGTGAACGTGATTTTGTGGATGATGACTAATTAACAATGAAAGAAAAAGAAAAATCCATTAAACTCAAAGTTTAGCTATGCAATTGGTCTGTTTACTTTTAACCAGATGGCTCGGGTATCCATAGGAAACTGTTGAGTTAGTAAGAGTAATGAACTTCATATTGTAAGAAACTAGAGTATGTAGTGGAAGGAGACAAATTAATTTCATTATTGATGTTGATGAACAAATTATTGTATTCACAAAATTTTGTCGTTTTAGTTTAAATTTTTGTGGATACCGTATAATGGATAAGATTGTTTTGAACATGTATAAAACTTATTGACCATGAATAATTTTTTGTTTCAGATTAGTTTATATATTATTTACAAACCATAATTTATTTGATGAAATAGATTTTCAATATGACTAAGCACAAGTAAATATCTATTAACAATATTGTAATTGAGCATCCACTTATCAATGAATAAATGTTCAACTACATATGGATAGTATATAAGATAATAATTCATCTAAAATATATCAATGTGCATCTTAAAATGTAAAGAAAATATAATCATAACTTATTATATATAAATTAATATATAATTTTTGATAATAACCACCCAAAATGACAATAACAAAAAAGGAAAAAGAAAAAAGAGGAATAAGGCTAGGGGAGGGAAAGAAAGAGAGAATGGGAGAAAAATCGATTACAAAAAAGAAAAATTCTCTAGCTTTTAGTCTTGCTTCAACCATAATTTAATTCCTGCCACAGGATCTCCTCTTCCAGTTATCATCCTACAGCTCTTGTTTTATACGTAAGTCTGCTGTTTTTTTCTCCAAGCAAACACAAGTCGAGGGTATAGTGGTCAACATTATTTTGCAAACTCAACTTAAGAAAATATAGTTTTTTTTTGTCTATCTGAATTAAGTGAAACAAGTCTCTTTTTATTGAGTATGAAAAATGATGAATTTTAGTATAAAAAATAAAATATAAAAAAGTAAATATTATATGTTATAATTGATCTCAAATAATAGGGTTGGATAATAAATATCTAAAATCACAACATCAAATAGAAACAAAACACATGTCCTTATCTAAATATTATTATATAATTAAATAAACATATCCATTCATTATCTGCCATGTAGCGTGTGAGACCCACTTTATTTGCTTTCAACGGTGTTGAAAGTATTCAACTATGATGTGGCCAGGTCATCTTTTTTTTTTGTTTTCAACATACCATTGTAGTGATTCAACAGTTGAATTATTTATTCAACATACCATTGTATGTTTAATATATTAATAATGTAATAGTTAATTTTAAGAACCAAACAAAGTTATATAGTTATTGGTTGAACCTGTAGGTTCATAAATTTATAATAATAAAATAATATAAAACTTATTAATAATTTTAATTAATTTAATAACTATTAAAAAGAAAAATATATAACAAAAAAAAGATACAAATTAGAAACATAAAAGATACAAACTTAAAAATTAAAAACATAAACTTGAAAAGATACAAAAATAGAAATGAAAGCACTTAATATTTTATTTAAATGATAAAAAGTTTATAAACGTTTTTAATCATTTGGAAGATGTCCAAATTTCGTCCAGATATTCTCAATCAAATCCTCTTTTAATTGGTGATGTGCTTGTTTATCACGTATTCTTCTGCGCCGCTCACCTATACCATCGAGATTTGTAGCCATATTGTTCAAAAACGTTATATCCGGGGCACCTTCTTCGAATTCTTGTTCGTCAAAGAGAGTGTATGAATGTCGTTCATCTTCAACAATCATATTATGAAGTATGAGACATGCTCTGATAATATAAGCGATTTTTCTTTTTTCCCATAAAAGACATGGATTCTTAACCATGGCGAATCTTGCTTGAAGGACTCCAAATGCACGCTCAACATCTTTTCGTGCAGATTCTTGACGTTTTGCAAACAAAGAATGTTTCGGGGTTTGTGGTAGTCGGATGGATTGAATAAATGTCTCCCAGTCGGGATAAATACCATCCGTAAGATAGTAAGTCATGTTATACACCCTTCCGTTGACATAGTAGTTTGCTTGAGGGGCTTGACCTTGTATAATGTCATTAAATACCGGTGATTGATCAAGAACATTTAAATCATTACAAGTACCTGGTGCTCCAAAAATCGCGTGCCATATCCAGAGATCTTGTAAAGCAACCGCCTCCAAAACAATAGTTGGCTTTCCGGTTCCTCGAGAATACATACCTTTCCATGCGGTTGGACAATTTTTCCACCCCCAATGCATACAATCAATGCTCCCAACCATCCCTGGAAAACCCCGTTGTTCTCTAATATAAAGTAGCCTTCCGAGATCTTCTTCTGTAGGGCGCCTTAGGTATTCATCGCCAAACAAGACAACAATTCCGACGACAAAATTTTCCAAACACTTACGAGCCGTGGTTTGACCAAAACGTATATATTCGTCAACAATGTCTGCCCCACCCCCGTATGCTAAAAGTCGAATTGCTGCAGTACATTTTTGGAGGGGTGATATACCATTTCGGAATGTTGCATCTTTTTTTTGTTGAAAACATTCAACTTCTGCTGAGAGACGATCGACAATACGGAGGAACAATGGTTTGTTCATTCGAAACCGTCTTCGAAATAGCCTATCCGGGTAAGTAGGATTATCAGAAAAATAATCGTTCCACAAACGTTCGTGGCCTTCTTCCCGATTTCTTTCGATATACGTCCGTTTTTTTCTTTCCGGTGGTATATCTTCCAATATTGCATCTACTTGATTATCCAATAGGTCTTGATAATATTTGTCAAAATCATCATCATTATTAGAGTTATAATGATAATGAAAATTGTTTGACGAGGAAGCCATAATAAAAGTAAAGAAGAAGTTTATAAAAAGTATATAATGTCGATGAGGACGAACGAGAAGAGAACGATATAAAAAGTATAGATTGTGTTTGTGGCTTGAATTGATTTTTAAAAAAAGTAGAGAGAGTAGAAAGGAAATGAGAGAGAGTATACCATAAGCAAATGATAATAGATTTGTGCTGTTTTAAGTGTTGAAAAAATTCCCGTATTATATAGGAATGTCATGACAGAAACATACAAACACATGTGATTCGTTACTCGGCCTTGTAGTGGACTAGTAAAATACAGTCACATAAAGTTGCAATAATCGATTCCTTCACTTTCAGTTATCAGAAGAATACAAATTCATGTGACTCATAAAGTGACAACTATCGATTCATTGCAACAAGACTGTTCTTACCATCTATAGTACAAGGGAGCATCAAACAAGTCTCAAAAGTCTTTGCCAGAATACAATTCACATCCTACTTAAACCAACTATTGAAATCAAAAGGGCCAAAACACAAAAGCTGACACCAAGAACCATTTTTAATGTTACTCTACTCCTCTGCAACTCATCTCCCAAATTTTCTACTAGCTTATGAAGCTTAACAACATTCTCCTCACTTTTACTCTCTTGTTCTCTCATCTCTTTAAGGTCCACTGCTACAACTCTGGCCCTTTCAGTCATCTCTTCCATCACAGCCACATCCCACCACTTGTGGAGATGCATATCTCCATCACCAACATTCTCGCAAGTGAAGTACCTGGGAAACACAAAACCATTCATTTATTGGAAACTCTCATAAGTAAGATGTAATTAGAAACAAAAATCAGAAACAGACACATACTTTCTCCCCGGATCATTTCGGGTGTAAGATGTCTTCAATAGAGGTTGCCCACCACAATAACAGAGGTTGGGGAAGCCAACCTCAATCTCTGGTTTAGTTCTATCCACCATGTTATATGCACTATGACCTTCATCCATCAAGATGTATGCTTCAGTCTCCATTTCTACAGTGTCCTCTGTGTTGTGGTGACTTTGCTCGTCTGATGAATCCCAAGAGTAAGAATAATCTTGCCCCATTGATTGCTTCACCTGAAAACAATCATACAGAAGTAGGAAATAAGATATGAACATTAAACATAAATGTCTATACAAGGTATGAAGAAGACATCTTATCACCTTCTCGGATCTCAATTTCATTCATACAATTCATACACATATCATCATACATCAGATAAGAGTTATGAACTGAGACAAGAAACATTAGATCAGATCCGTGTATCACAAACATCATCACATGAAACACTGGTATCACATTTGTAAAACCGATTTCAAGAATTTGTAAACAAGAAGATTACCAGAAAACCAACAAGATCAAACCAAGCAGACATGATTCCAGAAACCAAAAAGTTCAAATCAAGTAGACAGGAAGATGATCAGAAACCAACAAGATTAAACCTAGCAGACATGATTCCAGAAACCAACCAGATTAAACCAGCAATTCACATTCCCTAGGCTATACACAATGAGTAAGCTATAATGACTTAACAATACATAGTGACTTACCAAAACAGAATGACTTAGCAATACAGTTCAATACACAAGATAATTATCACCTTCTCGGATCTCATTTTGATTCATACAACTAATACAATACTATACAATACTATCCAAACACATATCAGATAGCACAACAGACTCATTACACAACTTGTTTAATATACATAAAACTTGTCTGATTCATTAAACAGAAGATACATTTGATTCATTACACAAAAAACACAACTGATTCATTACACATATTTCACAACAGATTCATTAAAAGAAAACACAACTGATTCATTACACAGAGGATACTTAGAATAGATATTAAACAAGAACATAACTCAAACAACTGATTCATTACACAGAAGATACTTAGACTTAGACATGTTAATAGACATGGTACATTAAACCTAATTTAGCTACTTAGAAAAGCTCTGCCATGAGCTTTTTCTTCAGAGCAAGTTCATTTTCCTTTCGTTGTTTTAATCCTCTCCTTTGGCAGAGCAGAGATCAGAAATCGGTGAGTTATCTCTGAAACTAGGGTTCGAAAGAGGAAAAAATCGATTTGGGATTTTTCATTCTTTTGACAAAAGAAAAAATAATAAACCCAAAGAAAATCAATATTTTTACCCTCTCCCAGCGCGCCACGTCGGCTAAGTATCAAAGTCGAACGGGTGTTCGATAAGAAGCGGATGGACCTTAATAATACACTGTTTTCATTATTTGGGCTATTAATATTGCCTGAAGGCCTGAACCCTTACGCAGATAATGATGGCCTTAGAAAGGGGGGACAAACTAGACATGTGTCATTTACTAACTGGTTGAAATAATTATTATAATTTAAGATATAAATAAATATATGTGTTATTTTTCTATTGGTTGTAGAGATTTTTGTTAGGTTTTTTCTACCAAATTATTGTAAATCATTTATACTTTAGTAAATTTATTTTATTAAATGAAAATAATCATTTTTTGTACTCTATAAAAAGAGACTTGTTTCATTTGATTTGGACACCGAAAAAAACCTCATTATTTTGTTAAATGGATCCCAACAATAATCCATTTAACACCCAAAATTCTTCTAATTACCCTTTTAACTACCCAAATTCCAACAATTATCAACTTCAAAATCCGTGTTCCAACCAACCACAAAATATACCAAATTATGGATTTTCACCAAATTTTTTCATGCCTTCAGGTATTCCTAATTATCCTCCATTTTATAGTCCAATGATGCAAATCCTTCTCAAACAACTCCTTTTTCTTCTACTCCAACGATTAATGACAACGTTGGATTAACTGAATTTCCCGAATTCTCTACTCAAATGGCTCTTGGTGATATGAGCGGTGTTCAGGAAGTCACTCCAAATGCAGAGGATTCAGCTCCTTCTCGCCGAAAAAACTCTAAATGGACCATTGAGCAAAATCTGGTGCTAGTAAGTGGATGGATTAAATGGCACTAACAGCGTTATTGGCAAAAACCAAAAAGGAGAAGTATATTGGGGTAAAATTACTGACTGCTGTAATGAGCATTGCTCATGTCATCCACCGCTTGATGGAGTTTCATGCAGAAATCATTTCAACTACATGAACCAAAAACTGGGCAAATGGACTGGTGCTATGATAACGCCAAGCGAATGCAACAAAGTGGATGGTCGGAGAATGATGTATTGGCAAAAGTGCATGAGTTATATTCAAGTAGTTCTAAAGGTCAATTCAATTTAATGTCTGAATGGCACGCTATTCGTGATCAACCACATTATGGTAGTTTGTAGGAGGCAATACTGGCTATGGAAGCAGTTGATCTAAGAGATCTCGTGAGAGTGATGCAAGTTACTCAAGCTCTGTAGGATCTATTGTTCGTCCAATGGGGAGAGATGCAACTAAAAAAATGATAAAAAAGGCAAAAGCGCAGCTTTGGAAGTAGTCACTGAAGAGTGGAGGCAAGAGGAGGCGAACAAATTAATGAAAGAAAGAACTGAATCTAAGAAGATGAAGATGTTTTTAAAGTTAGGTCAGAAAGAATATCTCGATGACAAGAGCCAAAAACTGTTGGCGAAGTTGAGCGACGATCTATTTGGAAATTAACTGTTTTCACTTGTCTGTTTGTAATTTGTTTCTGTATGCTTTAATAATGTGTGTATGTTTCTTTTGCTTTAATAATGTGTTTGTCTGTTTCTTTATCAATAATGTGTGTATGTTTCTTGCGCTTTTAATAATGTTTGGCTCTTTCTGTTTTAATAATGTGTATTTGGGCTCTTTCTCCGACAATAAAATCTGTGACTAATTGTGGCTTTCTTGTGAGAGAATCACATCGAATCCAATCCAACCCAATCCTTATCCGTGTGTTTTGGATTTTCAGCTTCGTTATCTATTGATTTCAACCACTCAATTACTTATATATGAGGACTCTATCTTTCATTAATGTACCACAATACCACAAATCTCAGCCTACTAAAAAAAAAATCAATGGATCCATCTGATTTTCCTTTTGATATTGAAGCTTGCAAAAGGCAGTCTGAAATCAAAGAGAGATCATGTAGCCGCAAACCAACGATTGATTGAAGACTATTTTGCCGATCAACTAACATATGGCGATGCAATGTTTTGTCGGAGATTCCGGATGCAAAAAAATGTTTTTCTTTGGATCGTTGGGGACCTATCAAGCAGTGACAAATAATTCACTCAACGAGTTGATGCAGCCAACAAAGAAGGTATATCTCCATTTGCTAAATGTACCATAGCCATGCAAATGTTAGCATATGGTGTTGCGGCTGACGCTGTCGATGAATACATCAAAATAGAAGGTACTACATCATTGGAGTGCTTGCGAAGATTCTGTAAAGGAATCATACAATTGTATGAGAAAGTATATCTTAGAATTCCAACTCAAGATGACCTACAAAGAATTCTACATGTTAGCGAGATGAGGGGATTTCCAGGGATGATTGGGAGTATTGATTGCATGCCTTGGGAATGGAAAAATTGTCTAACGTCGTGGGAAAGTCAATATACCTGAGGTGATAAGGGAACCACTACTGTTATTCTTGAAGCAGTTGCATCTCATGATCTCTGGATCTGTCATGCATTTTTCGGGTTTCCAGACACATTGAACAATATAAATGTTTTAGATCGTTCACTAGTGTTTGATGATGTTGAACAAGGAAATACTCCAAGAGTGAACTTCTTCGTGAACCAACGTTCGTACAATATGGCATATTATCTAGCTGATGGAATCTATCATTCTTATCCCACTTTCGTCAAGTCAATTAGACTTCCTCAGAGTGAACCATACAAGCTATTTGCACAACGTCAAGAGGGATGTCAGAAGGATATTGAACGTGCATTTAAAGTGTTGCGGGCTCGATTTAAAATAATTCATGAACCAGCTCGCATGTGGGACATAGATGATTTGGCTATCATCATGAGGTTATGTATCATATTGCATAATATGATTGTTGAGGATGAATGAGATACATATGCTCAACATTGGACCGATTATGATCAATCTGAAGAAAGTGGGTCTAGTACACCACAACCATTCTCGACCGAGGTACTACCTGCATTTGCAAATCATGTGCGTGCTAGATCTGAGTTACGTGGTTCAAACGTAAATCATGAGTTGCAAGCAGATTTAGTAAAACACATATAGACAAAATTTGGTAGTTAATTTATGTGTGATTTTAAAGCTTTATTGTTTTTGAATTGAATTTATTGTACTAATTAAGTTATTTGTCTTTTACTGTGTGATTTAAAAGCTTTATTGTTTTTGAATTAAGTTGATTGTACTAATTAATTTTGTGTGTTTTAATATGTCGTGTGTTTATTAATATATTATAGAAAAATAGCACTATAACCTACTATTCCAAAACTTTATCACACAAAAACTCACTTCTTGCTATAGGTATACTTTCAGCTTACTAAATGACTATTCAGTCCTCAAACACATTTCATCATATTTCTACACTTCTTCACCTTTCTCTCGTCTCTCATCTCTCTTCCTCTCTCTCACTTTTTTTTATTCTTTCTTTTGTTATTATCATTTTAGGTAGGTTATTATAATTAAAAATTGTATATTTACTTATATATAATAAATTATGATTATTTTTCTGTACATTTTAAGATGCATATTAATATATATTAGATGAAATATTATATTATATACTATCCATTTATAGTTTACCAATTGTTCATTAATATGTGTATAATCAATTACAGTATTATTAGTAAATACTTACTTATGTTTAATTGGATAAAAAACATATCAAAAACTGTTTCATCAAATAATCTGTGGGCGGTAAATAGTTCATAGTAAACTATCAAAGAAATAATTATTCCGAGGTCAATAATATTTATACATGTTAAAACAATCTTATCTCTTACACAATATCCACAAAAATTTAAACTAAAAAGACAAAATTTTATGGATACCATATTTTGTTCACCATTATCAATACTGAAATAATATTATCTTCCTCCACTACATACTCTAGATTCTTACAACACGAAATTCATTACTCTTATTGACTTATTAGTTTCCTATGGACTTGAAACTAAAATAAAATGAAATAAAAACCTAAACCCTAAACCATATAGTTTTTAGGGTATAAGATTTAGGTTTTAAGGTATAAGATTTAGGGTTTATGTTCTCTTGGTGTAGTTTCGAGTTCCTTACTATTATCTTAGTAAATCCCTAATTCAAGAACATGAAGTTCTTTACTATTATAAACTCAATAGTTTCCTATGAACTCGAAACTACAACACGAGAACATAAACCCAAATCCTATACCTTAAAACCTAAATCTTATACCCTAACTTATATAGTTTCGGGTTTAGGTTTTTATTTTATTTTATTTAAGTTTCAAGTCCATAGGAAGCTATTTAATCAATATGAGTAATGGACTTCATGTTGTAAGAAACTAGAGTACATAATGGAGGAATAAAATATTATTTCAGTATTGTATCCACAAAATTTTGTCCTTTTAGTTCAATTTTTCATGGATATTGTGTAATAGATAAGATTGCTTTGAACTAAATAAAACTTATTGATTTTTAATAAATCTTAATTTGATAGTTAATTATGAATTATTTACCAACTACAAATTCTTGATGAAATAGTTTTTTATATGCTTTTTATACGATTAAACAGAAGTAAGTATCTATTAACAAATGTAACACCCGTGTCTGAAATTTTGGTGGTATCGACCGACACCAGTGTTGGGTGTCGATCGCCACCAACAAAATTGGGTTAGACGGTTTAGCTTTCAAACCGTCGGTTTAATTGGAATTGATTGGAGAAACCCCAGGCACGACTTTAAACTCGTTGAAGCAGCCTTTATTTCTCACTTTTGGCTTTTGTCGCTTCTTAAAAACAAAAGAGAGAGAGAGAGAGGGTTGTGAGTTGGTTGTTCCTAAAGCTTAAGAAGTGGATTGTGAGGGTTTCTGGAGGTGTATGTGGCTAGTTCTGGTGAGTTCTAGCAAGGAGAGGGTTGGATTCGTGGCTGGTGGTGCAAAGAAGGTCTTGTTCTTTCTGTTCCTCTTTGTTTTGTCCTTCTTTCAATCCATATCAAGGTGAGTGCGTGACTATGGCTGATCTAAGCATGTTTAACCCTTCTTATGTGTGTTTGATTGATTTGGATGGCTGGATTAGTTTAGTGTGATCTGTAGAATCATGGCGAGGAGAGGAGGATGATCTAGGGTCTCGGTAGTTATGTTTATGAATATGTTTAGTTATTGTTGGAACATGGTTTAGAGGCATGTTAGGTTGCTGGAGAAAATTGTGGTTATTGAATAATTGGTTAATTAATATTATGATTAAATGGTGTTGGTTTAATATGTTTTCGGTGTGCATGATCGTTTATTGTTGAGTTAATTCTGTTATATTAATTAGTGGGTATGGGACTATTAATTAATGAATTTAAAACAAAAAAAACTGGTCGGGTCTTTTCAATTTGGTATCAGAGCCCTTACGGTTCTAGGGCGGGTGTAAATTGGTGATTTTTAATGTGATATGTGAATTTTGTTGATGAGAAATGATGATGTGGATTGCATGCTGATTGATTTGTGTGTTTAATCAATTGTGTGAGCATGGACACCTAGATCATCCTCTCGAGCCTTCAATGAGACTCCACGGTAAGTTGTGTGTTTTGGTGATTTTTTACTTGTTGGTGTCTTGTGAAAGAGAATTATGTGTGAGTTTCTAAAAATAGAAAGTGTCAGGTTTGACGATTCTATTTTTAGAAAGTTTCGGGATTGTGGTTAGTATAGCATTGCAATGCTATAGGGGAACCACGAGAGGTATATCTAATCTTGAGATATGCTCGGGGACGTTATACTTATTTGCTCGGGTGTTATGTGATAGTCTCGGATGACGATTCGAGAGCACGCTTAAGGGTGACGACCCGAGAGCGAGTGTGATACTTCCTGGATACCGTAGCTTGAAGGCTGGAGGCCTAATAGTGAGCCGATATAACTTGAAGGTTGCGACCTGGGAGCAGGGAGAATGGTGAGACTTCCCGGATACCGTAGCTTGAAGGCTGGTGGCCTAAGAGTGAGCCGGTATGACTTGAAGGTTGCGACCTGAGAGCGGAGGGAGTGGTGAGACTTCCTGGATACCGTAGTCTAAGGCAGATGCCTGAGGACGAGCCGGTATGATTCATGGGTTGCGACCTGTGGACGGGGGAAGTGGGTGAATATGAGCAAATAGGGTCAGAAACGTGAGTATATTGATTAGATAGGAGGTGGATTGTGAGGGTTTCTGGAGGTGTATGTGGCTAGTTCTGGTGAGTTCTAGCAAGGAGAGGGTTGGATTCGTGGCTGGTGGTGCAAGGAGGGTCTTGTTCTTTCTGTTCCTGTTTGTTTTGTCCTTCTTTCAATCCATATCAAGGTGAGTGTGTGACTATGGCTAATCTAAGCATGTTTAACCCTTCTTATGTGTGTTTGATTGATTTGGATGACTGGATTTGTTTAGTGTGATCCGTGGAATCATGGCGAGGAGAGGAAGATGATCTAGGGTCTCGGTGGTTATGTTTATGGATATGTTTAATTGTTGTTGGAACATGGTTTAGAGACATGATAGGTTGCTGATGTAAATTATGGTTATTAAATAATTGGTTTATTAATATTATGATTAAATGTGTTGGTTTAATATGTTTCTGGTGTGCATGATGGTTTATTGTTAAGTTAATTTGGTTAGATTAATTAGTGGGTATGGGACTTTTAATTAATGAATTTAAAAAAAAAAAAACTGGTCGGGTCTTTTCAATTGGTAACAGCTTGTCTTGTGGGAAGGTTGTTAAAAGGTGAGGACCTGGGTTCGAGGAACGCCAGACGCACCAATAACCTACCTGGTGGGCCAGAGAGCTGCGGGCCAGAGGGCTGCGCAGATTGGGCCCACAGGAGAGGTTAGGGTCGATGCGCTGCAGCGCTGTAAGTGGTTCTGAATGCCAATAACTCAAAAATAAATACGGTATTTTTATTTGGGAAAATATCTTTAAATACATCAACCGAGTCATTTTGACCAATTAAACCATCAACTTCTATGATGATACAAATGAGCAATTAACAGGTGTTAGTCCTTAAATCCGATAACTGAGCAATTAACATGTGTTAGTTAGGTGTTCATCTTTGTATCATTTCGGAGATGATATTAGGCCAATCCGAGATGATACAAAGATTAACGCCTAACTAATATCTGTTAATTACTCCGTTATCGGACTTACGACATATTGGTTTTGGCTTGGTTAACTTTGTTTCATATTTTAAACGGTAAGTTAATGTCTTTATATGATTTAAATGGTCTGCCTGAAAGTTGATGGTTTAATTGGCCAAAATGATACGGTTCACGTATTTAATGATATTTTTCTCAGTTTTATTTTCCGATAATTAAACTGGTTTTCAGCGAGAACACAGTTAGGCATATCAATTAGGGCTAAAGCCCGCGGGCTAGTTTGGCTCGGCTCCAAAAAATCGGGCCTTTTGGGCTAAAGGGTTTTTTGGGCTTAACCCGGTCGGGCTCGGGCTAGCCCGAAAAGCCCTTAAACATATATATTTTGTATTTTTAAAAAATATTTTAGTTTGATTAGAAGATTTGATCAATGAATTAGTTTTCATATTTACTTACTAACCTTACTTATTACTTTTAAAATCTTTATCTATAATATTTTTTATTATTTATAAATGTCAAAACTGAACCAAGCTAAAACTAAATATATATAAGTATCTTGATTTTGAAGTATTTTAAAGTATTTTAATATTTTTAATATTTTTTTGACTCTATCATCTACTTTATAGTATTTTAGTTCCATATTTTATTGGGTTAAAGTGTAAATAATTTATTTGGTTTTCATTTTTTTCTCTTAAATTAAGTTAGTTTTATTGAATATTGATAAGTTATTTAAAAGTTGATGCATTATGTTTATAGTAGACCTTGAAATATTGTTTTTGAAAAACTATTATGAACTTAGAAAGTGATTTTTTTATCGGTAAGTAAAGCCCAAAAAGCCCGAAAAGCTCTGTAGCCCTGTTAGGGCCAGGCCGGACTTTGAAATATAAGCTCGGAAATTTTTCGGGCCGAGCCGGGCCGGGTTCACATATATGAGCGCTTTACGGGTTTATGAAATTTTGGTGTTTAATAATGAGTCCTGGTTTAATAAAATTTCCTTCCAACAATGATAACCAACAAAATTACATTTTATTTCGGTTATATAACCTACGTGTCGAATTCTAATTGGATGAACTACGTGGACGTTCTAATTACACATCATCGCCGCAGCGAAATAACAAGCGACGAGCGATCTCATCGTCTACGTCTATTTCGCCGTCGCCTGTAACCGTCCGGTGGTAATTAGCTTCACAAGGAAGATGAGAATAACTCGAATCGTGATATGTCTTGTAATAGTTGCATTATCTTCAATCTCCCATGTCCGGTCCGATCAGATCTTTCCAGCTCATCTAGGTCTATATCACTTCCTCAATCAAATTCGAGTTTTGCCTCTTCAAGCTTTTTGGTATCTGATTCAATGTTTTTCTTATGTATAGTTGGAACATTCAGCAGAAACAATCGTGAACCAAAGTACAAGATTGAGTTCCTTCCTGAAGATTCACCTTTTCACCCGGTAATAACTCAAATCTTGAGATTTGAATTGTGATCTTAGTTACAGTGAGTAGAGGTAGTTGTTACATAGAGTTCCTATATGATTTTTGTATTATGATTCTCATTATATGAAGCTGAGAATCTGGAATCTGGAATCTATGGTTATGGTGGATAAGCTTGGTGGTTTTTAACACAATTTAGAGTTACAATGAGTATAAATAGCTGTAACATCTGAAAATTTTGGCGTTTTGGTTCTCTAGTAGTGTTGTTTAAAGGGTCATAATCTGGAATCTATGGTCATGGTTGATAAGCTAGGGCATTCTTACCACAAATTAGATAATTTTGAAGCTTAGTTTGGTTCTTTGAACTGAGTTACAATGAGTAGAGATAGTTATAAGATTGAGATCCTCATTTTGAATCTCTAGTATTGTTGTTTATAGGGTCATAACCTGGAATCTATGATTATGGTTGATAAGATTTGGCGTTTTTAGTCACAATTTAGATTCATTTGAAGCTTATTTTTGCAGTTTTGACATTAGTCACAATGAGTAGATATAGATTTAACATAGAGATCCTCTTTGACTTTGTCGTTCTTGAATCTCTAATATTGTTGTTTATAGGGTCATAATCTGGAATCTATGGTTATGGTTAATAAGCTTGAGCGATTCTTACCACAAATTAGATCATTTTGAAGCTTTTGTGTGCATTTTGAAGTGAGTTACAATGAGTAGAGTTAGTTGTAAGATAGAGATCCTCTTTGATTTTTTCGTTTTGAATCAAGAGTCCATGGTTATGATGGATAAGCATTGGCGTTTTAATCACATTTTTTTGATTCATTTGAAGCTTATTTTTGCAGTTTGACATTAGTTACAATGAGTATATAGTTGTAACATAGAGATCCTCTGTGGTCTTTTTTGGGGTTTTGAACTCTATTATTGTTTTTAATAGGGTGAGAATCTGGAATCTATGGTTATGATGGATAAGCATGGGGGTAGATTTTTATGTTACTTACCAAAGGAGGAAAAGGCAACAAGTGGATGGACTTCTAGTCAGCAAAATATTAGTACTGTGATGATGGATACACACAAACAGGTGAAGCTTAGGACTCCTGATGAATTGCTTCAGTCACTTGAAAAATGCATTGTTAGGGTAAGCATTTTTAAAAAATGGTTCACTAATTAACAAAAATTTCTCAACACTAAATCTTTCCCTGGATATGAGCAGCAAGAGGGTTGGTGGTCTTATGAGTTTTGTCATGAGAAGTATGTACGGCAAGTACACACTGATGACGAAAACAAGGTTTGCTTTTTCTGATTTCTCTCTATCTTTATCACTTGTTTCTCTTCTTTTTATCCTATAATCACTCACTCACTCACTCACTGTCTAATGCCCATGGCCCTTGTATCCTACCACTTCAGATTGTTCAAGAGTTTTTATTGGGTACGTTTGACCCAGAGGCAACTGCGGGTTTTAACCAAACTGTGTCTGATGCTTCTGATGCATCTCAGAGGTATAAGCTGAGGTTTTACAGAAACCTTTATTATAGCAGCAGAAAGATATATCTCAGCTAATCTCTTATGGTTTTGTTGTTGCAGGTATCACTCTCATGTATACACCAATGGGACCACCTGTGATCTTACTGGATCACCTCGAGAAGTCGAGGTATCTTATCTAGTTTTCTGCATTGCATTTGACTCATTGCATTACGATTTATTTAGACTTGAAATTTCTCTACGCAGGTGAGGTTTGTATGCGCAGAAACCAGGGCAATGATCACTTCGATCACTGAGCTATCCACTTGCAAGTACGCACTAACTGTTCAGTGCCCAACCTTGTGCAAGCATCCGTAAGCAATCTTATTTCCCTTTAGGCCAATTTCATAGTGAATTCTTTCTTGCTCTATTAAAACACCACATCAGAATGGATACACTAGTGGAAACTATATGTTTCATCTTGCATGCTGATTACCAAAGCAAAAAAATAGCTTGAAAAGATATCATAAAATGGGGACATACTGTTTAGTTGAAACACAAGTCACCACTTTACGAGTACGCTTATGATCCCTTAGTTTGTTAACCTTGTTGTTCTTGGGGGTTGTAGGCTGTTCCAGCTAGAGAAACCAGTGTCACACACGATTCACTGTAATCCAATCCCAGTGGAAAAAGACGTACAAAGAAACAAGGAAGAACAAGTCGTAGGCGAATCACCTAAGATGATAGCTGATTCTTGAAACCCGCTTAAGAGTAAGAGTTAAACAGCGAATGTATGTATATAAGAACTACATTGTTAATGTTACCTGCTGTCATGTTCATGGTTTTAACTGGGAATTCTTATCGGTAGGATGATGATACTCTCTCTATGTAACCTTCTGCATACTACAAACAGCATTACAATTGAAAGCACTGATAAATTAGTTTTGATTCAAAGACGACAGTGCTTGATTTACACATATGTTTCCGATTGACGCATAGATATGTTCTCATTTCACTAGTGAACTAGGTTTGGATCCGCGCTACAGCGCAGGAGAATGTTTTTGAATTTATTTTATTTTTAACGTGTTTTATCATATGTGATATTATTTTGTTTATCCTCAACAATCATTATTTCGAAATGTAAATTTGGTTTCAATTCTTTGGGAAAATGATGTATTTGGAAATGAAATAACATATTAAAATAAAACAAATAAAAGAACGTGTATTACATATATTACATATTCACAATGTGTGTTATGACGAACCAACCCGCAAAAAACCATGTATTTTAAAAAGAAACCTTAAAATGAATAATGATTGAAAAATAGAAGCATAATTAAATAAATATAATTAAATCATGACATAAAAATGAGTATAATTGAAAAATGAGAATTTTTAAATCCTTATATAATAGGAGTGTAATTAGCTTTTAAAATTGAAATATAAGTTATGGCATAACATTCAAATTTTCCTATGATAACAATCGTAATATTGATTTTTTTCCTCAAATAGTTAAATTATATTATTGTAATAGAGTCAATACACAACTGGTTTTGAAGTATACTCAGTAGTATAGATTTGCTTAACTAATTTTCCTAATTAAATACTTATGGAGTAGTATACTCATTACTCAGTAGTAAATATAATAATTTAGTAAATATAATATTAAAAATATTTTATGCTTTATATTCACCTTAAGTATTTTTAATTTTATTTTTGCTTTTCAAAAGTATTTATAATTAATTATAGTATATTGACGTTTACATATGACATCTGACATTTGTTTTAGTTAATCTTTACATATTAGAATATACGTTGTTATTTTTACATATTAGAATTTCCTAAAAAATCGTTTTTGTTAATCACCCTAAAGAGTTTTGTATTTAATTTTACTTTATTTTTAAAAAATTACTTTTGTATAATTAATATAGTTACCTAAATTAGTGGAATATTTAGTGTCGTAATTAAACTGCAGAGTAACTGATTTTCCTAAACAAATGATTCTCAATACTAATATCTCGCAGGTTAATGACTGATTAATGGATAAAATCCAAACCCGATTTTTCACCCGATTTCTAAGTATCCAAAATCATAATTTCGGGTAATTTTCTTTAATAACCCGACCCATGTAGTTTTTGTACTCCTCTTTTACTAATATAGAGATTCACACAAATTTATACGCATATATACTACATTGTTTCATGTTACAATAATGTATGCGAGCTGATGTTTCATTTCATAAATTTCGTTAAAATTACCAAACTAAGATCGTTCGTTTCCCACCTAATTGTAAGAACTCACTCCACGACACTGCATTGAGCTCAATCTTGACTCGTATATATAGAGTCCACCTTAGTGTGTGTGTATATATCGTATTACAGCATTTACCTATGTTGCATGGAAACGGAAACGTATACGCGGAAACGAAAAACATGTTTTTTCTGAAATTAAGATATAGAAACGTTTTGCAAACGTTAATACTCTATATATATATATAATATTAACATCAGATTCCAAACTATATTAAGAAAAAATATTTAAAATAACACGTTAATCTTAAATATATATACTAAATAGTTTAACTAAAAGATAAATATTAAAACACTGAAATCCATAAATTTAGATATTTATATATCATATATTATTGTGTATATGTGTATTTAATTAAATTAATAAGGTATAAAATAATCACTCTATATATCTTTTTTTTTTTTGGGTCAAAATCACTCTATATATCATAAATCAAAATATTTGTTTATTGAGTTTCTAACTAAAAGTGTAATATTTCGTCGGGTTTCCAAACTAGAAACACGAGTTTCTATTGTTTTTCTAAAAAAAAAAAATTAGGACAGTGTTTCTATTATAGTTTCCGAGTTTCCAAAAGTTTATGTCTCCAAAACGTTTCGGAAATAGGAAACGCACTTCGAAAAAAGTTTCCATGCAACTTAAGCATTCACTTAAAAAAAGATGATAAAAAAGACTAAGTAATGGGAGGATCAGCAGGGTGAAATCCACTGAGAGCCACTGAACTCCCCATATGGAACAAGGTGACAGATCTTGGCAGAATCTATAGAGTACCTACCAACTCCAGAGTAATGAACGTAATAGATGGAGTTATGCGTAAGGCCAGGGTACATGCTTGCTGAGACACAGAAGGATTCACTATCGCCAAGGAAGATGCAAAGATCTCCAATATCTTCCGTGTAGTAAAAGTTTCTGCTCGGTTTGTCTTCCCTATACACCATAAATTGCTTAGGTTCAATTGGGTAAGTTCTCGTTTCATCGTCATCAGAATCTCTACTCGCCACAATGCAATTTGTGTACCTAGACAGAAAAAAAGAGAGAGTAGCTCAGTACCTACTTACAACTCAAAACGAAATTGATTTAAGGGAAATTTCAAAAAGTACCAGTATAATCCAAACATACCATTTTTTGTTTTATTAAATTTTTCAGCGACAACTCAAAATGAAATTGATGATTAAAGGACAATTTTTAAAAGTACCACTAAAATGCAAAAAATACCATTCTTAGTTTTATTTTTCAGTAATACCATTCATCCACATTAGACAACTTTAAGTTTGTATCTTTATTATTATATTTAATATTATTTTAATTTAGCCGGCATGAAGATCTTAAGTTAAGAAATGTCTCATATATATGATGGTCTTAGAGATTCTGAAATGTCTCTGCCACGACACGGATCAACACTATTTAACACTATTTGCACTCAATTTATTATTATTTTTATTCTAAGACACCCATAAAAAATGTGGGATGTGGATGATCTAAGTTTTATTTTTCAAATATAAAACAAAACTAAAACTAAATATTATAGCATTCAAAACTAAATTTAAATCCTACATCCTAAACCAACACCCTCGAAAACTATACTCTAAATATAAAATAGTCTATTCAAACCTAAAAACAAAGATTTAGGTTTATCGATAAAAATGTGATATTTTATGAAATTTCTTACAATTAAAATTAGCTAAAGTAAGCTTTAAGAGATATAAAAGAACATGAATGCTTACCACTTGATGAAGATAAATTCACCAGAGGGTGACTCCACCAAATGGTTGGTCGATTCACATTTACGCAACACTCTCCAACTTGCATCTGAGAGCCTAGGTGTGTTTAGAAGTTGTAAGGAGCGACACTTGATCTTGTTGTTCCTTAGATCTAATAACCCCACGTAAGAATTATTATTAACAGAGGTAACGAAAAAAGATTTGTCTCTCTTGGAATATATGAGAGCTTTGGCTGCTAAACCATTAGGAATCCTAATGTGAGTCCACTTAGAGTCGCCAAGCATGCATACACTTATATAATCGCCATTGAACTTTGTAGCCACACTCAAGTCATCATCACCTTGGTCTGGATCAGACGAAAGAGAAACTGTCTTGTTACGCAACGAGACTTGAAGATCGCGTGTAGGCAATTCTATGACTCGTGGTGATGTAACCCATGGCTTGAACATATCTGTGAGATATACCTTTACGTCATCATTTTTCTTGTAATCACTATGATATAGTACTTGATCGTTGAATTGGTTTCTCAAGACCCAACCATGGGATGCTCCCATAAGTTCACTCGGTGTAAATTCATGAAAGATTGGATCACTTATGAACTCCGACGGTATATAGCCGTAGGAGTTCTTGTATTCCCCACTAAGAAGTATCTTTTTGTTTGCCGGGTCGTAGTACTTGTGTCTCACGATTTTGGTAGGACAAGACGGACCCTTCGGAACTACTTTAATGCCACCCCACAAATACGCAGACTGAGGCAATGAGGACTCTTTGCTGTTGAGATCAGAAGCTTGAGTACTTTCAAATCTATGCAGGGACAGAGTTGATGATGACGAATGGCTCTTTCGTGCCTGACATATATATAATGGGACATAACATTAAAAATTATTTCTAACTAGACCAAAAGTGTCGGAGAAGGTGAGGTTATATTCTTACCGAGAGCTTTGAGATCCGTAATACATCAAACTCACAATCAACAACACAAATAACCAAAGAATAATCCAATGTTCATAAAAACACAGAATTACCCAAGCTAGCTCTCAAGATGAGAGAAACCTAGCCAATCGTTCACAAAGTTCAAAGTTTACAATTCCAGAAATTATTCGATGAAAAGAAATTGCAGAGCTAACAATGCTCATATACTCTCTAACGGCCAATTCTGATTGCCCAATCATCATACAGCACGCGTGACTTCTTCCATCCACTTGATTCTCGCACGTGTGAAGCCCACATGCTCAATCTATATCAAATATCCCTCCTTCAAAGAACCTTGACTCAAGGTTAATTATCAAAACCTGGAAACTTCTTCTGCAGATCATACAAGAACTCCCAAGTGGCCTCTTCGACTGGTTCATTAACCCATTTGATCAACACTTTTGTTGCAGCACAACCTTTTCTCTTAACTAACTTCATGTCGAGAATGAGTTCTGGTTCCTTCACAAAAACATCCTGCAGCACTGATGGAAAATGAAATGTGGTGCGAACATTTCCCACCAGAATCTTGAGCTGAGAGACATGGAAAACATGATGCACTTGTGATTCCTTCGGCAAATCCAAACGATAAGCAACTTTTCCACACTTTCCCAAAATCTTGTAAAGGCCAAAGTATTTTGGAGCGAACTTCTGATTTGATCTCATCACCACTGACTGCTGCCTATAATCCTGCAACTTGACATACACATAATCCCCGATGGCAAGTTCTCTCTTAGTACGGTGCTGGTTAGCGAACACTTGCATTCGATGCTGAGCCCTGACAAGATGAAACTTCAACAAGAGAATCATGTTCTCTCTTTCCTGCAATGAGCGAGCAACAACAGCCACTTTTGATTCACCAGGCAAGTATGGAAGATGAATTGGAGGGGATTGGCCATAAACTGCTTCATAGGGTGTCATTTGAGTGGATGTATGGTAGTTAGTATTGTACCAAAACTCAGCTAAAGGAAGCCATTGACTCAACAGATGAGGCTGAACGCTACACAACATCGCAAATAGGTTTCCAAACACCTATTGATCACCTCTGTTTGGCCATCACTCTACAGATGATATGCAGTGGGAAGGTTCAAAGCCACTCCCTGCAACTTGAAAAACTCTTGCCAAAAGTCACTAGTAAAGACTTTGTCTCTGTCACCGACAATAGAATGAGGGCAGCCATGTAGTATATACACATTATCCAGATAAGCTTGAGCCACAGTCATCGCACTATACGGATGTGATAAAGCAACGAAGTGAGCAGCTTTAGTTAAACGATCAACAACCACAAAAATAACTGATTTCCATTAGATAGAGGCAAACCATCAATGAAATCCATAGAAACATCACTCCATACATCTTCAGGAATAGGTAATGGTTGCAACAATCCTGGAGATGCTGCATTGTCATATTTGCACTACTGACATACACTACAACACCGTTAATAAGCTTGTATATCTTTAACCATTCCCTTCCAGTAAAAAATGCCCTTCACCTTCTGATGTGTTGCATCACGACCCGAATGCTCACCAACACCTGAGTAATGAAGCCATTGAAGAATAACATCCTTGATTTTGACATCCGTTGGTACCACAATCTTACTTTTCCTCCTTAGAACCTCATTCACCCAAGAAAAGTGTTTCTTAGCAGTTGGATTAGCCTTCAGTTCCCTTACAAGCTGCTTAAGAGACAAATCTGTTTCATATCCTTGTTGAATTTCTTTTAACAGATCACATTCACCACAGACATAGACATGTGTAAAACTTCAGAGCCCTCAACACGAGACAAGGCATCAACCACCAAATTCTCCTTGCCTTGCTTGTACTGAATCTCATAATCAAATTCTAACAGTTTGGGTAACCACTGCTGCTGGATGGGAGTGTTCAATCGTTGTTCCAGCAAATACTTCAAACTCCGTTGGTCTGTCTTAATAACAAAATGAGCAGGAAGAAGGTAATTGTGCCATTTCCTTACTGCAAATATCACAGCCAATAACTCCTTTTCATAAATGGACAAATGGAGTTGATTTCCCTTTAATTGATGACTAATATACGCTAGAGGATGGCCTTCTTGCATCAACACCGCACTAATGCCATTCCCACACGCATCAGTCTCAACAACAAAAGGTTTGTCAAACATCGGTAAAGCCAAAACATGGGGTTTGACATAGAGCAGTTTTCAAGGTGACAAAAGCCTCCTGAGCCAACTGATTCCATGAAAACCTTCCCTTCTTTGTTAAAGTATGTAAAGGATGAGCAATAGTGCCAAAATTCTTCACAAAGCGACGGTAATAACCTGCTAAACTAAGAATCCCCTCAACTGTTTGACATTAGTTGGTTGAGGCCAGTTAGCTACAGCTTGGGTTTTAGCAGGATCAGTAGAGATGCCCAATGCACTAATGAAATGTCCCAAATACTCCACTTTAGCTACAACAAAAGCACATTTGCTCATTTGAGCAAATAACTTGTTTTCTCGCATCACTTCAAACACCACCTTTAAATGCAACAAGTGTTCCTCCAATGACTTACTCTAGATAAGTATATCATCAAAAAAATTCAACACATGTTTTCGCAGAAACGGTCTGAAAACAGCATTCATTAAGCTTTGAAAAGTTGTTGGTGCATTGTTGAGGCCACATGGCATAACCAAATACTCATAGTGTCCACTGTGTGTTTTGAAAGCCGTCTTGGCAATATCCTCCTCATCCATTCTCACTTGATGGTAACCAGCTCTCAAATCAATCTTGGAATAATCTATAGATCCTCCCAACTCATCCAGCAAATCTTCAACTAAGGGAATAGGGAACATATCCTTGACAGTCATTCCATTTAACTCCCTGTAATCCGCACATAATCTCCATGCTCCATCCTTTATCTAGACCAAAAACACAGGTGAAGCATAAGGACTTGACCTCCCACAGTCATATCTTCCACAATCTTGCCAATTTCACTATTCTGATGTACGGCATATCGATATTGTCTCTGATTGACCGGATTTGAACCAGCCAACAACTTCATTTTGTGATTGTCGTATTCCCTAAATGGCGGTAATTTAGTAGGCTCTACAGACACTTCTGGAAAGGCATGTACCAGCTGATCAATTGCCGAGTTGTCTTCATGAACAACCTCCACTGAGTTGAGCGTGCAAAGTTCCATGTCCTGCACTTCTGAAATATCTTGCACACAAATCATAGACAACTTTAACTGATCTTGATGTAGTGTGAGTGCCGTGGGTGCCAATTTTTCCGGAGACGGTACTAGTGTTGATGGAAACCCGGTTGGGGGTGTTCCAGTGGGTGAGGCCCATGATTATAATGATCGGCTTGCGGATCTACTGACGCAGCTTTTGGAGTGGTTACCGGGAGCGATACCAGCTCAGGTTCCAGTTGGACAGCCAGGAGTGGCGGGAGTGTAGCCTGTTGGCCCGGAGTGCAGCTCAGTGTCGGGGTTGTGCAGCCCAAGGGGGTTGGTGCGGTGGTTGAGCAACCGTACTACCTGCGGATTTTGGAGCAGCTGCATCGTTTCGAGATGTCCTTGTTCTTCGGGGGTTTCGATCCGGCTGTAGCGGATGAGTGGCGGGTGCGATTGGAGCGGTACTTCCAGTCAATGAGGTGGCCGAAGGCGTACCGGGTGGAGCTAGCGGCTCACTACTTGGCAGGTGATGCACACTTGTGGTGGAGTGTGTTGTTCAAGAGGGAGCACGGATTGATGGTGTGGATGAACTTCTTGGCAGAGTTTAATGCCAAGTATTTCTTGGCAGAGGCACTAGACAAGATGGAGTCGCAGTTTCTAGCGTTGACTTAGGATGAGCGGTTGGTGCGGGAGTACGACTTGGAGTTTAGACGACTCTTGGTGTACTCGGATCGTGCGGGAGATCCTGAGCAGATGCTGGTGCGTCGTTTCATAAAGGATCTCAGACACGACATGAGGGTACGTTGCAAAGTGTGAGCCTATGCGTCGCGTGTGGAGTTGGTTGAGGTGGCGGCGGGTATTGAGGATGACTTTAGGAGTCACAGGATGATTCCTAGTCAGTGGCAAGGATGAAGGCAAGGTTCCGGAAGTGGTTTGACAAGCAGGTCGAGGAGTAGAATGTTGGTCTTGCTTCTTTTGTTTTGAGTCGGGTTTGGTTGTAACTCTTTTGTATTTTCATTTTGGTGTAATGATTATGACATTTGAGTTTAATAAGATGAGTATTTCTTGGAATTGACTTGTTGGTGTAATGTGAAAGAGAAATATGTGTGAGTTTCTAAAAATAGAAAGCGTTGGATTTGACGGTTCTATTTTTAGAAAGTTTTGGGATTGTGGTTAGTATAGCATTGCGATGCTATAGGGAAACCACGAGAGGTATATCTGATCTAAAGATATGTTCGGGGGCGTTAGACTTATTTGCTCGGATGTTATGTGATAGCCTCAGATGACGATTCGAGAGCACGCTTAAGAGTGACGACCCGAGAGACGAGCCGAGAGGGAGTGTGATACTTCCCGAATACCGTAGCTTGAAGCCTGGAGGTCTAATAGTGAGCCCGTATGACTTGAAGATTGCAACCTGAGAGCGGGGGGAATGGTCAGACTTCCCGAATACCGTAGCTTGAAGGCTGGAGGCCTAATAGTGAGCCGGTATGACTTGAAGGTTTCGACCTGAGAGCAGGGGGAGTGGTGAGACTTCCTGGATACCGTAGTCTAAGGCAGAAGCCTGAGGACGAGCCGGTATATTCATGGGTTGTGTATGAGAAAATAGGGTGTGGCACATGAGTATATGGATTAGATAGGAACCTTAGAGGAGTGAGTTGTAGGAGTGCGGACTGTGTAGACGATTGCATGGAGTCCTAGACTGATGGACGGTGTTGAAGGATTCGAGGACGAATCCATGTTAGTGGGGGAGAATTGTGACGCCCGTGTTCTGGAAAATAATAGGAGACTTGAATGTGTATAAGAATTACGGTGGATTCGGTTTAATTCTGGTTGATTTCCTAAAATGGTCGATTTGTCAATTGAATCAAAGTAGGTTTAATTAATGTCGGTTTAGGTAAATCCTGGTTTAATCAGACTAAACCAAGAACCCTACTTTTATACGGAACGCCTCTTCTCCCTTTTGTTTTATTGCTGTTTTTTTCTGAGAATTTAGTTTGAGAAAAGGAGAAGTTCACTTGTGAGAAGCAGAGGGTTAGCTTTGCTTTGGTGTATAAGGCAAGAGAAGCAAATTCGTCACGTCTTGGTAGAATAGAGTTACAACGTATCAAATCTTATCTAAAGGTAACAAAATTTGGTAGGCTTGTTCTTAAGGCGTGTACGTTGATTCTCTTTTTTACAGATTTGAATTCTGAATAAAACTCAGTGAGTTATATGTAGTTTCGTGAGACGCTTGTTCTCTGTTGCGAACTGGGATCAGCGGAGTTTGTAAGTGCGATCGTGGTCTCATCCTTTCTCTGATCGGTACCAAATTTTGTGGGAAGCTTAGTGACGTCTAGATATTGCTTTACACCAAAGGGATTCAGAAGTTAATGGTTGCTTTCTGTTTTAGGGCTTCATTACTGTGGCTGTAGTTTTTCTGATGTTTCTGTCTATTTTGCTCATAGAGATTTTGTTTATGTGGATTGTTATAGGGCGATGTTTGGCTGTTGCAGTCGAGAGGAGAGTCTTTCCTTGTTGTATTAGTTATTCAAATCATCTTGTTAAGATGAGTGCGTGCCATGAGCTTATCTAAGCGATTTGGATTGAGTGACTTGTTTGTGATGATTTGTAGGTGAACTGGAAGTGTGGATGTTTAGCTTGCTGGATGGTTTGTTTATGTTATATATGTGGGTGTTATCTCATTGATTGTGTGTATAGCTCGTAGATGGGAGGATCGCCCTCACTAAAAAATTATGAAATACTAATGCATCTCTTTTCTGTGATGTAGGTAAAGAAAAAGTGTGATCCGTGGAATCATGGCGAGGAGAGGAGGATGATCTAGGGGCTCGTTAGTATTCTTGAATTGTTGTTGGAATTTTAAGGTTGTTAGACTGGAATTTAGAAGCATGATAGGGTGATTAGGTTTCTGAAATAATTGTTAATTGGTTTGGTTTAATGAAATTATTTGGTTTAATTGATTTAAATTAATTAAGGCCGGGTTAGCTGGTTTAGCTAGTTAATTTAAATCAATTAACCAAACAATTCCATTAAACCAAACCAATCAACAATTATTTCAGAAACATAATCACCCTATCATGCTTCTAAATTCCTGTCTAACAACCTAACAATTCCAACAATAATTCAAGAACACCAACGAGCACCTAGATCATCTTCCTCTCCTCGCCATGATTCCACGGATCACACTTTTTCTTTACATGCATCATAGAAAAGAGATGCATAAGTATTTCATAAATACTTAGTGAGGGTGATCATCCCATCTACGAGCTATACACACAAGCAAAGAGATACCACCCACATATATAACATAAACAAACCATCCAGCAAGCTAAACATCCAATAACACCTCCACTTCACCTACAAATCATAAACAAGTCACTCAATCCCAATCGCTTAGATAAGCTCATGGTCACGCACTCACCTTAACAAGGTGAGTTGAATACAAATACCACCAGGAAAGACTCTCCTCGCGACTGCAACAGCCAAACAACGCCCTAAAACAATCCACACAAACAAAATCTCTATGAATCAAAATGGACAGAAACATCAGAAAAACTACAGCCATAGAAACAAAACTCTAAAACGGAAACCAACCGTTAACTTCTGAATCACTTTGGTGCAAAGCAAGAACTAGACGTCAAAAAGCTTCCCACAATATTTGGTGCCGATTGGAGAAACGATGAAACAATGGTCGCACTTACAAACTCCGCTGGTCCTAGTTCGCAACAGAAAAGAAACGTCTCACCAAACTGCATATAACTCACTGAGTTTTAATCCGAATTTACTTATGCAAAACGGAGAACCAACATACACGCCTTAATAACAAACCTACCAAATTTCGTTCCTTTTCGATAAGATTTTATACGTCGTAACTCTATTCTACCAACACGTGGCGAATTTGCTTCTCTTGCCTTAAACACCAAAGCAAAGCTAACCCTCTCCTTCTCACAAGTGAACTTCTCCTTCTCCTTTTCTCAAACTAAATTCTCAAAAACAAACAGCGACAAAACAAAAGAAAGAAGAGGCGTTCCTTATAAAAGTAGAGTTTTTGGTTTAATCTAATTAAACCAGAATTTACCTAAACCGACATTAATTAAACCTCCTTTGATTCAATGGATAAATCGACCAGTGTAGGAAATCAACCGAAATTAAATCGACTTCACCCTAACATGCATTTAAGTTTCCAAATGCAGACCAGCCAAATACAAACTCACCAAATAATCTTCATTCAAATTCACTCGAGTCTAAATGTTCTCAAATCGCTTATGATAATCAACAATTCCATCAGTTTCATGTAACCTCTTAAGCTCTGCCATAGGCTCATCACAATCATCCTCGAAAGGTTCCCTCAACAATTGAACATAGCCAACCCAGTCATAAAGCACATGAAGACCCACTCCATCCTGGACAAATGAGTGATGCCAAGTCGCAGCGTGACTGCCAAATTTTATAGCCGCCGTTTTTACCTCCATATCCTCCGGCGTGAAATCCACCTCAAACCAATCTTCCTTTTTAAACAACCAGTCCTTGATTCGACTCCCATCAAACCTAGGAAAATCAATTTTACCCAAGCGAGTGATACCACCATAGTAAGCGTGTAAATATGGCTTTACCGGTGGAGATCTCGCATCTTGTTGAAGATCAGAACAACCAGATCGTGCTTCACCCGCACCTGACGACATCGACTCATTCCGATCCTGGTGAATCTGCTTCTCCGTCGAATTCTTCGTTGAACGACTCATCGACTCCATAAGATCAGCCATGTTCTTCATCGTCTCAACATTTCTCTACAACGAGCTCCTCCAACTTCGAAACACGTGCTTCCACCGGCGCATCCATCACCCAAACATCACCCACCTGCGAACGAGTCTCAACCACCATTGTTTCCAAGGAACGTCGCAGCTCTGATACCTTTAATATAACAAACTCATAATCAACAAAACAAATAACCAAAGAATAATCCGATGTTCAAAAACACAGAATTACCCAAGCTAGCTCTCAAGATGAGAAAAACCTAGCCAATCGCTCACAAAGCTCAAAGTTTACAATTCCAGAAATTATTCGATAAAAAGAAATTGCAGAGCTAGCTAACAATGCTCATATACTCTCTAACGGCCAATTCTGATCGTCCAATCATTATACAGCACGTGTGACTTCTTCCATCCACTTGATTCTCGCACGTGTGAAGCCCACCTGCAGATCAATTGGTAACAGCTTGTCTAGTGGGAAGGTTGTTAAAGGGTGAGGTCTTGGGTTTGAGGAACGCCAAGTGCACCAATAACCTACCTGGTGGACCAGAGAGCTGCGGGCCAGAGTGCTGTGCAGATTGGGCCCACATGAGAGAAATCAGGGTCGATGCGCTGCAGCGCTAAGGTTGCCATGTGGCGTATGTCATCTAAGTTTGAGATGTCGGACCTCGGAAAGCTCACTTATTATTTTGGCATTTAACTTCATCAAGGAGAAGATGGAATCGAGATTAAACAAGAATCTTATGCGAGAAAGATCTTGAAAGAAGCCGGTCTAGAACATTGCAACTTGACAATAATTCTTATGGAGTTTGGAACTACAGTTTCAAAAGCACAAAAGGAAGCTGAGATCGATCCTACATGGTATATACGACAAGTTGGATATTTGAGATATTTACTTCATACACGACCGGAATTAGCGTTCACAGTTGGAGTTGCTAGCCTTTATATGAAAAGGTCACAGAAGTCACATGGAGAGATAATGAAGGAAATAATACAGTATCTCAAAGGAACTATGTCGTTTGGCTTGAAGTTTGGTCGTGGAAGGTTAAAGAATATTATTGGATTCAGTAATAGTAGTCACAACATTGATCCAGATGATGGAAAAAGCACTACGGGTCACATATTCTATCTTGGATCAACAGCAATTAGTTGGTGCTCACAAAAACAAGGGACAGTTGCACTTTCATCATGTGAGGCCGAGTTCATGGCAGCAACAGAAGCAGCACGTCAAGCGATTTGGCTTCAAGTCATTTTTAGTGAGATCATGGGGAAGAAGATGGAGCAAATTCGCATATACATGGACAACAAGTCAGCTATAGCACTCACCAAAAATCCTGTTTTTCATGGTAAAAGCAAACACATTCATAAGCGTTACCAATTTTTATACGAGAGTGCAATGAGAGAGAACTTGTCGACGTTGAACATATACCGAGAGAAGAGCAAAAGGCGGATATCTTTCTTGACTAAGGCATTGGCAATGATCAAGTTTAGAGAAATGAGAAGCTTGATAGGTGTGCAAGACATGTCCGAGTCCAAGTTGAAGCTTAAAGGGGTGAATATTGGATAAGCTTCAACATACCTTCAAGCCTAAGATACCTTAACCAAGTTGGGTTAAGTTTAAGATAAGGCTTAAGAAGAATTAGGAGTTATCTTATTCAAATCGAAATAGGATTAGCAAAGTTGTGCTAGCACTAAAAATATAATTTTTGAGTTGTGACAATTAGATGTGAGAACATTGAGAGCTTTGTGTTTAGTTTTGAGTTATTTTCTAAACATAATTAATTACGAGAGTTATCTATATTATTAAAGGAGTGGTCAAAAGTGCTCACATTCAATCTCACAAAAATATTACTAAGTTACCATTAATGAAAAATACCCCTAATTGTAATCTTTTCCTTAATCCTTAATTAATTAAAACAAAAAAAAATAAAATCGGCTTTTTGCAAGACAAAATCGAAATTTAAGTTCTGACCGGGTTACCATTTTACCCTTAATGAAAAAATACCCCTGACTTAAAATTTAGGTTAGCTCTTATTTAATCAAGACCTAACAATAAAAATTAGAATGTTTAACCTAGAATCGGAGCTTCTAAAACCCTAGCCGAAATTTTATTAAAAACGATATAGAGTGTGTTAAATTTAGGGTTTAGATGGAATGGGTTTATTCCTAAAAGCTCGTTTAATAAAACACGTTTTAAGTTGAAACCCTAAAAAAAGTGTCGTTTACTACTATAAATATTAGAATTTCGATGCTCTCTCCATAACTAAAAAAAATGATATAAACCTTAACTTTTCTATCATGTTCTTAGAATTATATTTTGATACTGATCTTTGTTCTTCTTTTTGTTCATCGTCCTCTAATTTCTGTTTTCCTAATCGTGTAGTGGTTGTTTGGAATGCAATGTCAAATAATACTACACCTTTGTCTATTGTTACATCACCTTTTGGATTAGGTATATTATTTTTTGGTTTAATTTATATATTGATTCTTCGGTAAAATTTCTTATTTAGTTTGTGTATTCATTATTTTTTGTAGAGGATGTTAGAGAAGATTCTACATTGCTACCTACAAGTTCTGGATCTAAATTCCAAAGTTGGATGGAAGCCAATTCAATAGATGCTGAAGCAAGGAAATACAAATATGGAGAATTTTCAAGGGGATTTTTTTGGTGTACTCAAGAAAATCGGTGGAAGCAAAGGTCCCAAAAAAAGAATAAGAAAGCCACGAAATCAAGAAGTTTTGTTGATCTTTATAATTGTATTTTCATGTTTTATGAGGCATCTTCGATTTTTAGGAAAAAATAATGTCGAACTGTTATTTACCTATTGGCCTCTAAATCTTCAAGATTAATAAAATTATCTTTTTATATTACTAATTAAATTAAATCTGAAGCATAAACATCATTAGCAAACCCTATACCCAAGTATTAAATATTCTAATATTGCTAAAGAAATTTGTGTCGAGTAATTTATGTATTGTAATTTTGCTAAATTATAATTTCATATTGTAATTTAATCAAATTAAATAAAGTTTATTTTATAATTTCAATATATTACAACCTATTAAATTAAATTAAATAAGAAAAATTTCTTAGGGTTTACATTTAATACATAAAAGAAAATAATCAGAAAAAACAGAACGATATGTACGTATTATTATTGATTTTTAATGAACAAATGATAATTACTGAATTGTTTATATAAAACCGTTTTCTAATATAGTTGAACAAAATATTTTAGAAATCTTTATTACATCTTCTGGATATACAATAATTGTGTAGCTTAATAAACAAACATATGTTTAAAACTATTTAATATTGACGATAGAATGTAAATATTAAGGTCTAATTTGTTAAATTTGAAAAGGATAGAGATAAATATATTGATTAGCTTATGTAAGTTAATCCCCAGAAATAAATAAATATTCGTATATTTATTGTATATATCCAAGTTAGTAAATAAATACAAAATATATATCCGATATATATTAGAAATTTATATGTTTATATAACAATATGACGATAAATATGTTAGTAATTAGAGGTTCAATAAAGGAAATTTCACAATACTATGTATTACATATACTATATATTTGCTTTTTTATTAATACACTGTCTGAGATTTTCTTAATCGTTTTCAAAAAGTTTAAATTAAGATAAATATAAATATTACATATTTATAACGATAAATATAAGACGAGCAGATTATAAAAATTAGAAGATTTATATATGTAAGTTAAAGATAAATGTCCACATTAATAAAAGACATTATTCATAATGATAATTATACATATATTAAACGAGTATTTGTGTATATATATATGACCATTCATTGTAAAAAAATTCATAGCTCCGACGACTTTCTAGGGTTAGATTTTTTTTCATTATTCAATTTTGTAATAAAAAATTATTCTGTTAATAGTTTAAATACCTAAACAAATTTGTTTCTATGCTTATTCAGGTTTCATAATGGTGAAGATTCATCATGTTGATGGTGTGTCACGTTTGAATCCTTCGAAATATGACTGGAGAATTCAGGTGAAAGTGTTATGTTTATGGGAGGAGAATTTTTTAAAACTTGGACCAAGTTTGAAGATGGTTTTAGTTGATATTCAGGTTTGATTGTTGTCTAAATAACATGCGTTTTATAATTTATTTTAATAAACTACAGATTCATACATATTACGATTTAATACCATAATCTTTCTTAACCAGTATATATCAACTTTTGTAGGGTGAAAAGGTGCAGTGTTCTTTCGGTGGCATTCTTTATGATAGATTTATTTCCAAATATGCTGTTGGCGATTGGCTTGAAATCGAGAATTTCAAAGTGGTTGATCAATATGGGTCTTGCAATACTACTACTCATCAATACAAAGTTATTTTTGTTTTGTGTCAAACCATGATTAAGAAGGCTATTATTATTGGAGGTGGGGAGTATTTTGATTTTATCAATTATAAACATATATTGGATGGTACTCATTGTGATGATTACTTGGTCGGTAAGTTATTTCAATATTGAGTTTTAAGATTAACTAAAACTATGATTTATGTCTGTTTCCTATGTTATTTTACATTAGGGTTTGTGTTCATACTGATTACTTTTTATTTTTTAGATATCATTGGAGAGCTTATTCACGTAGAAAAGTTTGATACTTGGGACCATGTAAACAACGATAATGAGCAGAAAAATATCGTCCAAGCTGTGTCTAAATCAAGCTCCGTTCATATTCAGCATCTCTTCAAGTTTATTTGCCAAGATGGACTGTCCAACAATGGATGTACTTCCAATGTTCATCGTCATTATGATTCTGAACTCGAGGATTCTGACGACGATAGTATTTACACTGATGATATTGACGACGAAGGAGATGCAATGGATGAGGACTATGAGCAAACTGAAGAAGAAGAGGATGAAGAAGATGAAGGTTCTGAAGAAGAAGAGGATGAAGAAGATGAAGGTTTTTATGAGATAATGGATACGGAAGATAATGAATGTGGGAGTGATGGATACGGCGATAGTAGTGGTACTGAAGAAGAAGATCATGAAAAAGATGAAACTGAAACTGAAACTGAAGGATATGATGATAGTGATAGCGATAGCAACGAAGAAGATATTAGTTATAATGTGATACACAAGAAGAAACAGATGATGAGGAGGGATATAATGCAAGTCAATCTAATGAAGATGACGAACAAGAAGAAGAGGATATTGATAATCAAAATGTCGACGAAGAGGCCGATAACAAAAAAGATTATTCTATACATCATAAGATTGTAACGCCCGTGTCTGGAAATCCGGGTAGTGTCGATCGACACTGTGGTCGGGTGTCGATCGACACTAGTAATTTTGGTTTGACGGTTTAAGTTTTAAATCGTCGGTTCAATTGAGGCTTGGTTAGGGGGAAAAACCTAGGTCGACTTTATAAGCTTTGGAGCGCCGTTTCTCTCTAAAAACTTCACTTTGTCGCTTTGCGAGTTTGAGAGAGAATAGAGAGTGAGTTTGACCCCTTTTTGGTGCTTTTGAGTGGGTTTTTGGAGGGATCAAAGCTTGTCCTTGTGGTTCAAGGCTAGAGGAAGGTTGATCTGTGGTATTTGGTGTCTGTGGAGATCGTTTTCACCCTTGTAAGTCCCTGTTTTGTTGCTGTTCCTTCTTGTTTAAGAGGTGAGTGCATGACCAGGCTTATCTAAGCATGTTTGATCATTGTTTTAGGGTTTTGATGATTGTTTGATTGATTTACTTTGCTTGTTTGGTTTTTTATTTGATGATTGATGCCTGTGGAATCCCTTGGAGATTCGCTCATATCATGGTGATGATTTGGAGAAGAGATCCAGTGAGAATCGTAGTTGGAGCGTCTGCTGAGAGTCGGTGTCGATCGACACCAAGTGGTGGGTGTCGTTCGACACCAACGTTTCGTCGCGCGAGGATAACTGCGTCTTACGATTGGAGTGTCGAGACCGATGTCGTCCGCGAGGGTCGACAGCGAGTGTCGATCGACACCAGTGGTGGGTGTCGATCGACACCGATAGTCAGAAGCGATTATGGTCTATCTTTTATTGGTTGTTTGGTTCTTTTCCTTGGATCATGGTTGAATGTGCTTGTGTGTATAGCCAGTGGTGGTATAATTGCCTCACTAAGTATTTATGAAATACTTATGCATCTCTTTCTTTGATGCATGTAAAAGCAAAGTGTGATCCGTGGAATCATGGCGAGGAGAGGAGGATGATCTAGGCGCTCATTAGTGTTTAGATTATTGTAGGAATTGTTAGGATGCTAGAATGGAATTTAGAAGCATGTTAGGATGAATTCGTTTCTGGAATAATGATAGTTGAACTTGTTGGATTAATGGAATTGTTCGATTGGATTTTTGTTTAAGTCTTCTGCTGGTTACGTTGAATTGGTTGTGTTAGTGAGATTGTCTGGTTTGCTTTAAATGGGTTAATCCGGATTGTTTGCATGTTTTAAAAAAAAATGGGATGGGTTATTTCATTTTGGTATCAGAGCATTTACGGTTCTAGGACGAGATTTAATTGGTAAAAATTGTGATGTGATGTGTGAATTTCATTGATGAGGAATGATGATGTGGATTGCATGCTGATTGATTGTGTGTTTAATCAATTGTGTGCGCATGGAGACCTAGATCATCCTCTCGAGCCTTCAATGAGATTCCACGGTAAGTGTGTTGTTTGGTGATTTGTTTGGTGTTCTTAGCCTTCTGTTGTGTTGCAGATGGTTAGAGGTGGAGCTGTCGGTCGTGGTCGTGGGCGTGGTCGCGGTGGGGGGCGTGGTGTTGCCTCGGATAGCGACACGAGTTTGGGCCGAAGTGCTACGGCCGATTTTGTTAGTGAGTCCCAGTCGCATCAGGACGGGCCCGTGGGTGGTGAGAGTGTGAGTGCCGTGGGAGCCGGTTCGTCCGGGAACGGTACTAGTGTTGTTGGAAACCCGGTTGGGGGTGTTCCAACAGGTGCAGCCCAGGGTCAGAATGATCGGCTTGCGGATTTACTGACGCAGCTCTTGGAGCGGTTACCGGGTGCGGTACCGCCGGTGCAGGCTCTTGTTGGGCCTGAGTTGCAGGCTCCTGTTGGGCCTGAGGTGCAGGCTCCTCTTGGGCCTGGTGTGCAGCCTGTTATGCCGGGTGTGCAGCCTGTTGTTGGGGTTGTACCGCCTGAGGGGTAGGTGCGGTGGTCGAGCAGCCGTACTACCTGCGGATGTTGGAGCAGCTGCAGTGGTTCGGGATGTCCTTGTTCTTCGGAGGTTCCGACCCGGCTGTAGCGGATGAGTGGCGGGTGCGATTGGAGAGGTATTTCCAGTCGATGAGGTGCCCGGAGGCGTATCGGGTGGACCTAGCGGCCCACTACTTGGCGGGTGATGCACATTTGTGGTGGCGGAGTGTGCTAGCCAAGAGGGGGCAGGGATTGGCGGTGTGCGGAGATTTCTTGGCAGAGTTTAATCCCAAGTATTTTCCGGCGGAGGCACTGGACCGGATGGAGTCGCAGTTCCTGGCGTTGACTCAGGGCGAGCGGTCGGTGCGGGAGTACGACTCGGAGTTCAGCCGACTCTTGGTGTACTCGGGGCGTGCGGGAGATCCTGAGCAGATGCAGGTGCGTCGGTTCATGAAGGGTCTCAGCCCTGACATGAGGGTGCGGTGCAAGGTGCGGGCCTATGCATCGCGTGTGGAGCTGGTTGAGGTGGCGGCAGGGATCGAGGACGAGTTGAGGAGTCACGGGGTGATTCCTAGTCCGTCGGCGCAGCCGAAGAAGACCCAGCCGCAGTCGGTTCCGAGCAGAGGTGGCAAACCTGCTCAGGGACAGAAGAGGAAGTGGGATGACACTTCCAGGGTGAATCAGGGTGATCGGAGGTGCTTCAGGTGTGGGAGCACGGATCACAGGGTGGCGAGCTGCCCGAAGAAGGGCGAGCCGTGGGTGGATACCCGTGTCTGTTATCACTGCAGAGAGACGGGGCACATCAAGACGAGGTGTCCTAAGTTGCAGCAGATGGCGGTAGCAGCGGTGCAGCCGGTGATGCAGCCAGTGGTGCAGCAGTGGGTGCAGCCAGGATTGCAGCTGGCAGGGCAGTCGTTGGCTCAGCTGGGAGCACCGCCGGTGGCACAGATCGAGGGATCGAGGGGGTATACGACCGTGGAGACAGGAGAGCCAAGCACTGGATTTAATTCTAAGACTCAATCTGTTTCCTTCCGTTGTTTTAGATTTTGTGTTGTTTTCCTGTGATTTTGGGGTGGGCAGTCTTAGTGAAAAGGGTTTGTGTAGGGACCCTGTTGGTGGGCGGGCTCTTGTCCCACGTGATGTTTGATTCTGGAGCTACGAATAGCTTCATTACCCCAGAGTGCGCGACGGGTGGTAACATCCGAGGAGATCCCGATGGTGGTTATGGAGCCGTTAGAGTCGCAGGAGGCGCTTTGCTAGCGGTTCAGGGGCGGGCTAGTGGTGTGGATGTACAGATTGCGGGAGAGTCGATGCCGGCAGATCTGTACATTAGTCCGGTGGAGTTGTATGATGTAATTTTGGGCATGGATTGGTTGGAGCGGCACAGAGTTCATCTGGATTGTCACCGGGGGAGAGTATACTTCGAGCGTCCCGGACCGAAGATGTATTTCCAGGGTGTGAGACCGATTTCGGGGAGTTTAGTGATTTCAGCGATTCAGGCGGATAAGATGATCCGGAAGGGGCGGGAAGCTTATTTGGCTACGATCGTCATGCTAGAGACGGTCGATGAGGTAGCAGTGGATAAGATCCGGGTGGTTCAGGAGTTCGAGGATGTGTTTCAGTCGTTGAAGGGGTTACCACCATCTCGGTCTGATCCCTTCACGATTGAGTTGGAGCCCGGGACAACGCCGTTGTCTAAGACTCCGTACCGGATGGCTCCAGCGGAGATGGCGGAGCTGAAGAAACAGTTGGAGGATCTGCTGGGTAAGGGTTTCATCCGTCCTAGTTTTTCACCGTGGGGAGCACCGGTGTTGTTTGTTAAGAAGAAGGGTGGGAGTTTCCGGCTGTGTATCGATTACCGGGGATTTAACCGAGTCACGGTGAAGAACAAGTATCCTTTGCCGCGGATTGATGAGTTGTTGGACCAGTTGAGGGGAGCTACGTGGTTCTCTAAGATCGATTTGGCGTCGGGTTACCATCAGATTCCTATCGACGAGGCGGATATCCGTAAAACGGCGTTCAGGACGAGGTATGGGCATTATGAGTTCGTGGTGATGCCTTTCGGGTTGACTAATGCATTAGCGGCATTCATGAGGCTGATGAACAGCGTGTTCTAGACGTTTCTGGATGAGTTTGTTATCATCTTCATTGATGATATCCTGGTGTATTCTAAGAGTCCTTAGGAGCACGAGGTACACTTGCGGGCTGTGTTGGAGAAGCTGCGGGAACAGAAGCTGTATGCTAGGTTGAGCAAGTGCAGTTTTTGGCAGAGAAAGATGGGTTTTCTGGGTCATATCGTGTCTGCAGAGGGAGTTTCTGTGGATCCAGAGAAGATTGAGGCTATCAGAGATTGGCCTAGACTGCAGAATGCCACATAGATACGGAGTTTTCTGGGATTGGCAGGTTACTACAGGCGGTTTGTGAAGGGCTTTGCCAGTACAGCTCAGCCAATGACCAAGCTGACGGGGAAGGATGTTCCTTTTGTGTGGACTCCTGAGTGTGAGCAGGGTTTCGCTCAACTCAAGGAGATGTTGACGAGTACGTCGGTTTTGGCTTTACCGGAGCAGGGAGAGCCGTATGCGGTGTACACGGACGCTTCGGGAGTTGGTTTGGGTTGTGTGTTGATGCAGCAGGGTAAGGTGATCGCCTATGCTTCGCGGTAGTTGCGGAAGCATGAGGGCAACTACCCTACTCATGATTTGGAGATGGCAGCGGTGGTCTTTGCTCTGAAGATTTGGAGATCTTATCTGTATGGAGCGAAGGTTCAGGTGTTTACAGATCATAAGAGTTTGAAGTATATATTCACGCAGCCTGAGTTGAACTTGAGGCAGAGGCGCTGGATGGAGTTGGTTGCAGACTATGATCTGGAGATAGCTTACCATCCCGGTAAGGCTAATCTGGTTGCAGATGCTCTGAGCAGGAAGCGAGCGGCTTCAGCTCGAGGGCAGGACATGGGGACCTTGGTGGGAGAACTTAGCACCTTGCGGTTGTGTGCTATTTCTCAGGAGCCACTAGGGTTAGAAGCAGCTAACCGAGCAGACCTTCTGACCAGAGTTCGAGCGGCTCAGGAGAAGGATGCAGGGCTGGTTAATGCTTCTAAGGATACTGAGTCAGAGTATCAGGTTGCAGCCAATGGGACTATCCTTGTGCATGGGCGAGTTTGTGTGCCCAAGGATGAGGAGTTGAGACGAGAGATCTTGAGTGAGGCTCATGCGAGTAGGTTCTCTATTCATCTAGGAGCGACCAAGATATACCGAGATCTGAAGCGGTATTATCATTGGGTCGGGTTGAAGAGGGACGTAGCTAAATGGGTCTCTAAGTGCGATGTATGTCAGCTAGTGAAGGCTGAGCATCAGGTGCCGAGTGGATTATTGCGGAGTCTCCCTATATCAGAGTGGAAATGGGACATGATCACGATGGATTTCGTGGTGGGGTTGCCAGTGTCTCGGTTCAAGGATGCCATTTGGGTCATTGTGGACCGTTTGACTAAGTCTGCACATTTCTTGGCTATCAAGAAAACCGATGGAGCGGCAGTGCTAGCTAAGAAGTATGTGCAGGAGATTGTGAGGCTTCATGGAGTACCGGCCAGTATTGTGTCAGACCGGGATTCGAAGTTCACTTCGGCGTTCTGGAAGGCTTTCCAGAAGGGGATGGGTACTAAGGTGCATTTGAGCACGGCTTACCACCCTCAGACAGACGGGCAGTCTGAGCGGACCATTCAGACACTTGAGGATCTGTTGAGGATGTGTGTGTTGGACTGGGGTGGTCAGTGGGCAGATCACTTGAGCTTGGTGGAGTTTGCTTATAATAATAGCTACCAGGCGAGTATTGGGATGGCTCCTTATGAGGCGTTGTATGGGAGGCCATGTCGGACACCTCTATGCTGGACTCAAGTGGGGGAGAGGTGCATTTATGGTGCGAATTTTTTTCAGGAGACTTCAGAGAAGATTCGGGTTCTGAAGCTGAACATGAGAGAGGAGCAGGATCGGCAGAAATGTTATGCTGATAAGAGGCGTAAGGAGTTGGAGTTTGAGGTTGGAGATATGGTGTATCTCAAGATGGCGATGTTGCGTGGTCCTAACAGGTCCCTTACCGAGACTAAGCTGAGTCCGAGGTTTATGGGTCCTTTCAGGATTGTGGAGCGGGTTGGACCGGTGGCTTATCGGTTGGAGTTACCTGAGGTAATGCATGCATTTCATAAGGTATTCCACGTGTCGATGCTGAGGAAATGTCTTCACAAGGATGATGAGGTGTTGGCTACGATCCCGGCAGATCTTCAGCCTAGCATGACCTTGGAGGCGAGGCCAGTGAAGGTTCTCGAGAGGCGGGTAAAGGAACTTCGACGTAAGAAGATTCCTTTGATGAGAGTCCAGTGGGACTGTGATGGAGTCTTGGAGGAGACGTGGGAGCCAGTGGCCAGGATGAAGGCAATGTTCCGGAAGTGGTTTGACAAGCAGATCGAGGAGTAGACCATTGGCTTGTTTGGTTTTTGACTTTTGTTTTGGTTGTATCTCTTTTGTATTCTCATTTTGGTGTAATGATTATGACATTGGAGATTAATAAGATGAGTATTTCGTGGATTTGACTTGTTGTGTCATGTGTAAGAGAAATATGTGCGAGTTTCTAAAAATAGAAAGTGTCGGGTTTGACGGTTCTATTTTTGGAAAGTCTCGGGGTGGTGGTTAGTATAGCATTGCGATGTTATGAGTGGACCACGGGAGGTATGTCTGATCGAGAGATATGCTCGGGGGCGTTTAGACTTATTTGCTCGGGTATGATGTGATGGCCTCGGATGACGATTCGAGTGCACGCTTGAGGGTGACGACCCGAGAGCGAGCGTGTGACTTCCCGGATACCGTAGCTAGAAGGCGGGTGGCCTAATAGTGAGCCGGTATGACTTGAGGGTTGCGACCTGAGAGCGGGGGAAGTTGTGAGGCTTCCTGGATACCGTAGTCTAGGGCTGAGGCCTGAGGACGAGCCGGTATGATCCACGGGTTGCGACCTATGGCGGGGGAGGTGGGTATGTATGAGCAAATAGGGTCTGGAACGTGAGTATATTGATTAGATAGGGGCCTCGGTGAGGTCAGTTGTGTACTGACGGTTGTGTTGGAGGATTCGGGGACGAATCCTAGTTAGTGGGGGAGAATTGTAACGCCCGTGTCTGGAAATCCGGGTAGTGTCGATCGACACTGTGGTCGGGTGTCGATCGACACTAGTAATTTTGGTTTGACGGTTTAAGTTTTAAATCGTAGGTTCAATTGAGGCTTGGTTAGGGGGAAAAACCTAGGTCGACTTTATAAGCTTTGGAGCGCCGTTTCTCTCTAAAAACTTCACTTTGTCGCTTTGTGAGTTTGAGAGAGAATAGAGAGTGAGTTTGACCCCTTTTTGGAGGGATCAAAGCTTGTCCTTGTGGTTCAAGGCTAGAGGAAGGTTGATCTGTGGTATTTGGTGTCTGTGGAGATCGTTTTCACCCTTGCAAGTCCCTGTTTCGTTGCTGTTCCTTCTTGTTTAAGAGGTGAGTGCATGACCAGGCTTATCTAAGCATGTTTGATCATTGTTTTAGGGTTTTGATGATTGTTTGATTGATTTACTTTGCTTGTTTGGCTTTTTATTGGATGATTGATGCCTGTGGAATCCCTTGGAGACTCGCTCATATCATGGTGATGATTTGGAGAAGAGATCCAGTGAGAATCGTAGTTGGAGCGTCTGCTGAGAGTCGGTGTCGATCGACACCAAGTGGTGGGTGTCGTTCGACACCAACGTTTTGTCGCGCGAGGATAACTGCATCTTAGGATTGGAGTGTCGAGACCGATGTCGTCCGCGAGGGTCGACAGCGAGTGTCGATCGACACCAGTGGTGGGTGTCGATCGACACCGATAGTCAGAAGCGATTATGGTCTATCTTTTATTGGTTGTTTGGTTCTTTTCCTTGGATCATGGTTGAATGTGCTTGTGTGTATAGCCAGTGGTGGTATAATTGCCTCACTAAGTATTTATGAAATACTTATGCATCTCTTTCTTTGATGCAGGTAAAAGCAAAGTGTGATCCGTGTAAGCATGGCGAGGAGAGGAGGATGATCTAGGCGCTCATTGGTGTTTAGATTATTGTAGGATTTGTTAGGATGCTAGAATGGAATTTAGAAGCATGTTAGGAAGAATTCGTTTCTGGAATAATGATAGTTGAACTTGTTGGATTAATGGAATTGTTCGATTGGATTTTTTACTAAGTCTTCCGCTGGTTACGTTGAATTGGTTGTGTTAGTGAGATTGTCTGGTTTGCTTTAAATGGGTTAATCCGGATTGTTTGCATGTTTAAAAAAAAAATGGGATGGGTTCTTTCAAAGATTTCTTTTGATCTTCGAAACACCAGGTATTTGTTTCGAACTATGCAAATATTAAATATATATTTGGTATGATTATATATTGCTAATGTTTATTTCTGATCTTGCCAATATAGTGGAGTCATTTTAGGATGTGAGTTGACTGGATCATCGGCCGTTAACTTCTATAAGGCCTACAAAGCTTTACAAAACCAAAGTCTGATTTGTGTGATTCGATGGGGAGTAGTAGACGTTTTTCAAGGTACATATTCATGAGATTATTATTCAGTAACGTGATAGCTTTGGTATATTTGTTATTTAATATATTTAAAATTGTTATTCTTATTATAGGAAAAATAACTGTGTCTAACACTATTTGTACCAAAGTAAAACTCAATCCAAAGATTCCCGAGGTGGACAACTTCGTAGCAATGTAAGTTTATTTACATCTACAAAAATTATAGTTAACCTTTGTTATGTGACTGATATAGTTTTTTCATATCTTATTTTCTTAGGAATCCAAGGAGGTCAACCCGCATAAGTAGACAACGTCTATGATTAAGAGAATCGCTAAATTTATTTTTCATGTTTTTCATAATTCAGTTTGGTTTTAATCTTTAGACTTCATGACTTCTCTTTTTAATAATCTATTATACGTCTTTCTCATATCATGCTTTCCGTTTTATATGCTCTTTAAAATTTCGAAATTTTTTCCCAAACCGCAGATTCAAATATATTAAATGTTTTCAATATAAAGTGGTCAATTTTTCAAACAAATCAATATAATTCCTACCTGATAATGTAAGTGTTTCACGAGAAACAATAAATCTGGCAGTTTGGACTGTTGTTGTTTGTGAGGATAGGGTCTTAATGAATCACATGCAGCATAGTAAATCGAGTTGGTGACCTTGGAGATTTCAACATAGATAGCTTCATTTGTCATGGCGTTTGGAAAAATATATACTATTTCTTAATTTGAATCCCATAACAGTTAGATGAATTAAATCTATAATTGGAATAGATGATTGAGTAAATCGGAATGGCATACACGGATTGAAGTCTAATGAAGTTACTATGAAAGTTAGGCTTTCATCGGACCGATCGAGTTTAAAAAAGGGAGACCAAATCTTACATTTTAATCTTATAACATCTCTTACAATTACAATTTAAAACAAGCGAGCTTTATAAACGAGAAACCAAATCTTACACGTTAATCTTATATTATTTCTTAAAACTTTGTAAAAGTCATGACAATGTCCACACTTTTTGGTTACATACATTAAAAATCGGATTTAGGCTAACACATGTGAATTAAAAAAGGCCAATTGACATGTTAATATCACAGTCAAAGCTCATTTATAACAATTTCAGTAATAAGTCGATTTTTTGTGAAATTCAATTATGCAATTCCTTTATCATTGATTGGCCTCTTTTTGACTATAGCCAAATCTTCCTCTATGTACTGTTGTTTTATAAAAGGAAAGAGTTTTACAAGTTCACATGCAACATAGTAAATCGAAGGATGACCTAGGAGTTTTCAAAATAGATATAGACAATTATAAAGACCTCTTATTTGTCCCGTGAAGTGCCAACGATAGCTATAAACTGATGTATTCACACATTGAAATCTACATAAGATCTCAAAGCCTTACCTTTAACTTTTCCTCCTTTTGCAACCATAAATTGGTTTATCACGAGCATATTTAAAAATATGAAATTGGTTTATAGGAATGACAAATGAGGCGAATTCACATGTTAAAGGTATATGCATAGGTCATTCAAAGCAATGTCAATATAGACGAAGATTTCAGAGTAATTCAATAGTGTTCTAAATTTTGTTGACCGTTCATTTATTTATAAGTTAATGAAAAAGTTGAAAGAAAACAGCTAATAACTCTATTGGTTTCGTTATATATAAATACCTTCGAGGAAGACGACTGATATAAGACTCGGTGGTGAGATTGTATCAGGATAGATATGATGGCTACACAAGATGGCGGTCGCTTCTCTCTTGTGTAGGAAAGATGATCGTTGATGTAGATCTGACACGATGGCGGTCGCTTCTCTCGTGTGGGATAGAATGAAGGGGAAGTGCTAGCGGATGGAAGTACACCACAAAGATGTGATTGGTCTCTGATACAGTACAAGATCTTAGCCTTGTGGAATCACACACACAAGACAAAGAACAAGCTTATTCTCTTAAGAACACTTAAAGAGAAGAAGTGAAGAAAGTTCGGTTCTTTATTGATAATCAAGGGTAAAAAACTCGTACAACTGCTGCAGGGGGACTTTATAAGAGTCCTTCAGCTAGCCCTAAGGCCGAAATAAATGTAAAAATGCAACAAAGGAAACAAATAAAACTACAAATACAAAGCCATTGTTTTTGGAAAGAAAATAAGTAAAATACTAAAGCAAACTTGAAACCTCGTGATGAGCACGTCTCCTAGCCGTTGTTGGGGCTTAATGGACCTGCAATTATCGAAAATATTGAATAGAACTTACCTGGATGCGATCTAGGCCCAGTCGATGTTCTCTGAACTACGTCTTGATCTACTTCAGGGGTCTTGTCAGGTGCTTGTTTGTTTGTTGGTTTCTTGAAGTAGATGGTTTCTTGGAGTTTCTCTTGGGTAGCTTGATCAGTCTCTTGAAACTCTTACAAGTCCTTGATGTCTTGTTCTTGATCTTCACTCTCTCGATCACTCTCGAAGGTGAAGCTTGTTTTGCTCGTCTCTTGTGACTCCATTGTCTTCTCTTGGATTCTAGAGGTTTCTTGACCTGTCAAAGGAGAATTCATACCTGGGGAAATGGTATGTTCAAGACTCATTTGGGTGAATGCTTCAGCAAGCTCTTCCTCGGCGATGGGATCATATCCGTCGTGATGGAGTAAAGGTGCTAAATCTATGGGAGATAAAGGGTTAGTTCCATAGACTATCTCGAAGGGAGATAGTTTTGTAGCCGAGTGAACGGCACGATTATAAGCAAACTCAATAAAAGGAATGCAATCAAGCCATGTAGCCATATTCCTACCAAGAGTGGCTCTAAGTAAAGTTGAGAGAGTTCGGTTTACCACTTGGTTTGTCCATCCGTTTGAGGATGACAAGTTGTAGAGAATAAAAGCTTGGTACCTAAATTTCTCCAAAGTGTCTTTCAAAAGTGACTCAAGAACTTGGTGTCACGATCAGAGACGATGGTCCTCGGGATACCATGGAGGCGCACCACTTCCTTGAAGAACAAATCCGCGGTTTGAGTAGCGTCATTGGTCTTGTCACATGGGATGAAGTGTGCCATCTTGGAGAACCGGTCCACGACGACAAAGATTGAATCCTTGTGTCTAATCTTAGGCAATCCTAAGACAAAGTCCATAGAAATATCTACCCAAGGGGCGTTAGGAATAGGTAATGGTAAATATAGACCATGAGGATGTAACCTGGATTTTGCCTTGTGGCAAACAATGCATCGAGAACAAAATCTCTCCACGTCCTTCTTGAGATGGGGCCAAAAGAAATGATCCATGACCATTGCCAAGGTTTTGTCAACACCAAAGTGACCCATCAACCCTCCACCATGTGCTTCGGTGAGTATCAAATCTCGCATTGAACCTTGAGGGATGCACAACCGCTTGTCTTTGAACAAGAACCCATCTTGCAAGTAGAATGCTTGATAAGCTCCTTTGCCATGCTCTTTGTAGCACTCTCCTAATTCTGGATCATCCTTGTACAACTCATTGATGTGCTCAAAACCCATTACTTTAGCCTCCATTGTAGCTATAAGGGCATGTCTCCTCGACAAAGCATCAGCTACCACGTTCTCCTTTCCCTTCTTGTACTTGATCACATATGGGAACGTCTCGATGAACTCCAACCACTTTTCATGTCTCCTCTTGAGTGAAGTCTGACCCTTGAGATGCTTCGGAGTTTCATGGTCGGTGTGAATGATGAATTCCTTGGACAACAAGTAGTGTTGCCATGTCTCAAGTGCTCGTACTAAGGCATAAAGCTATTTGTCATAGGTCGGGTAGTTCAATGCTGCTCCACTTAACTTTTCACTGAAAAACGCGACTGGTCTTTTCCTCTGATGTAGTACAGCTCCAATTCCCAAACCTGATGCATCACACTCCACTTCAAACATAACTTCAAAATCTGGAAGTGCTAAAACTGGTGCTTGTGTGAGCCTCTCTTTCAGCGTATTGAATGACTGTTCTTGGGCTTCTCCCCATGAGAATGGTACATTTTTCTTGATTACAGCAGTCATTGGTGCAGCCACTGTGCTGAAGTCTCTGACAAACCTCCTGTAGAAGCTTGCTAGTCCATGAAAACTACGAACATGTCCAATAGATGTTGGAGTAGGCCATTCGCAGATCGCCTTGATCTTTTCTTCATCTACCTGTAGGCCATTTTTACTCACTACAAAACCTAGGAACACACACTTGTCAGTACAAAATGAGCACTTCTTTAGATTAGCATAAAGGCCTTCCTTCCGAAGCATTTTCAGAATTAACTCTAAGTGCTTAGTATGATCAGAATAGCATTTACTGTAAATAAGTATGTCATCAAAGTAGACAACAACAAATTTACCAATAAATGACCTTAGAACCTGGTTCATCAATCGCATGAAGGTGCTTGGTGCATTGGTTAGCCTGAATGGCATAACGAGCCATTCATAGAGACCTTGCTTGGTCTTGAATGCGGTCTTCCACTCGCGCCTTTTCTCTCATTCGGACTTGGTGATAGCCGCTTCGCAAGTCAATTTTGGAGAAGATGATTGCACCACTTAGCTCGTCTAACATGTCGTCTAGCCTCGGAATAGGATGTCGGTATTTGATGGTGATGTTGTTGATTGCTCGGCAGTCTACACACATCCTCCATGTGCCATCCTTCTTTGGTACCAAGAGAACTGGTACAGCACACGGGCTAAGGCTCTCTCTGATGTACCCTTTGTCCATCAAGTCGCGCACTTGCTTTTCTAACTCCTTAGACTCCTCCGGATTCATTCGGTAAGCTGGTTTGTTAGGTAGAGCAGAACCTGGTACAAGATCGATTTGATGTTCGATGCCACGAATAGGGGGTAGTCCTGGTGGAATCTCCTCCGGAAAAACATCGTTGTATTGATATAGTACAGCTCGTACTTCAGCAGGTAGTTCAACTTCACCTAAACCTGTACTTAGACATTCTTTGAAAACCATTAGTAGCACGGTGCCATGGGCACTCATGGTTTTACAAATTTGACTAGAACTTAAGTAGAGGCTAGAAGTTCTTACCTCGACCTCTTTGTTCATGTGTTTTTGCAACTCATGAACTTCTGATGGACTTAGACGGGCAAGGTTAAACTTACGGTCATTGTGGGGGAAAGAGTAGTGGTTTGTGCGACCATCATGATTAGTAGCTCGGTCGAACTGCCATGGTCTTCCAAGGAGAAGATGTCCGTCTCTCATTGGAACTACATCACAAATAACTTGGTCTTGATACTTTCCAACGCTGAATGATACAGTCACTTGTTCAGCGATCTTTAGCTCAGCATCATCGTTCAGCCACCTAAGTTTGTATGGTCTCGGATGCTTTCTCTTTTGAAGACCTAACCTGTCTACCATATACTTGCTAGCAACATTAGTGCAAGAACCTCCATCAATAACCAAATTACATATCTTGTTATTGATTGTGCACCGAGTGTGAAAGATATTTTCTCTTTGAACTTTCTCCTCGGGGTTGATATACACGCTCAGCATACGTCGGATGACAAGGAGTTCTCCTACATCAGGATACTCCACATCTTCCTCTGGATCATTCAGGTTCTCATCTTGCTCATCTTGAGACTCGTAGTCTCCACTAGGAGTGAGAATCATCACTCGTTGGTTCGGGCACTCTCTCGCCATGTGTCCTCTACCTTGACATTTAAAACAAGTAATGTCACGGGTACGAGATTGACTAGTGCTAGGAAACTTACCTGGTTCAGGCTTGGTGATCTTAGGCGCTTCACTAGACTTGTTCTTGAATCGAGAATCGTTGTCTATAGCTTTGCCTTTGTCCATGCCTCGGTTGTTACTTGCGTTCCAAGGTGTACTACTCCTGGTACGATTGCTCAGAGACATCTTACGCTTGATTTGTTGCTCCACTTGGACAGCCTTGTGAAGTAGTTCATGTAGGCTGCTATAGTTGGACGTCTCCACTTTTCGGGCTATACGCTTTTGCAACCCGTCAATGAATTGAGCCATCAATGACTCGCTGGATTCTTCTAACTCCAAAGAGTTCATGAGTTTCTCAAACTCCTCAAAATACTCGTCTACAGTCCTTGTTCCCTGAGACAATTTTCTAAAACGTTTTTGTAAGTCTCTATGATAGTGATCAGGAACATACCTCAACCTCAAGAGGTACTTCATGTCTTCCCAATTGTTGATGGGAGCAAATCTTTGCCTCCTCCTCTCGGCTACTGTCCTATCCCACCAAGATAAGACGTTGTCGGTGAGTTGTGCCTGCAAAAGTAGGAGGTTTTAGTTTAACATCTCGGTTCTGGTCACGTGTGTCCACCTCTCGAGCGCGGTTCCTCATCAAGGGATCTTCTCTCCGCTGATGTTGACGCCTTAATGGATCAGGTGGTGAATCATCGTCGTCATCCGGGTCAAGGGAGTCTTCTTCCTCTTCACGGGCGTTCCTTCGAACCTGAACTGGTTCAGCTTCAGCTATGGGCTGAGGCTGCTCCAAATGACATATTCTTTCGCCAAACCGTTCTAGTTGTTTCGATAGGGTTTGCATCATTTGCATCATGGCATCTTGGGGTATGGCTGCGTGTTCTCCCATTATGATTGTTTAAAAGTATCCTGCTCTTAAACAAAAACAACAAAACCACAGAAATCAAAAATGAAAACTTTAGAAACAAGAAACTGATGCACGTGCTAAATTAGACAAGAAAATGAAAACTTTTTTTTTTAAAATAAGTTTTAAGATACTTAAACAATACTAGCTAACAAAGATAATGACACAAAAATTTAAAAAACGAAATAATTTTTTTTTTTTTTTTTTTGACGAAAACCTTGAACTAGTACAGAAACTGAATCAAAGACTGAAGCAGACGATTTAAGGAAAAAATAGTGACAAATTTTTTTTTTTTTTGTTAAGAAAATATAAAACTAAAAAACCTATAGAAACAAGGCTGCAGCAAACTAGGGTTCTTATTTATTTATTTATTTTTATTTTTTTTGAAAATTAAATAAAACAAAACTAGAAATCAAAACTATCAAAGGAAGATGGAAAAGGTAAACCTGGCAAGGGAAGAGCGTGAGGCTCTGATACCAGATGATATAAGACTCGGTGGTGAGCTTGTATCAGGATAGATATGATGGCTACACAAGATGGCGGTCGCTTCTCTCTTGTGTAGGAAAGATGATCGTTGATGTAGATCTGACACGATGGCGGTCGCTTCTCTCGTGTGGGATCGAATGAAGGGGAAGTGCTGGCGGATGGAAGTACACCACAGAGATGTGATTGGTCTCTGATACATTACACGATCTTAGCCTTGTGGAATCACACACACAAGACAAAGAACAAGCTTATTCTCTTAAGAACACTTAAAGAGAAGAAGTGAAGAAAGTTTGGTTCTTTATTGATAATCAAGGGTAAAAAACTCGTACAACTGCTGCAGGGAGACTTTATAAGAGTCCTTCAGCTAGCCCTAAGGCCGAAATAAATGCAAAAATGCAACAAAGGAAACAAATAAAACTACAAATACAAAGCCATTGTTTTTGGAAAGAAAATAAGTAAAATACTAAAGCAAACTTGAAACCTCGTGATGAGCACGTCTCCTAGCCGTTGTTGGGGCTTAATGGACCTGCAATTATCGAAAATATTGAATAGAACTTACTTGGATGCGATCTAGGCCCAGTCGATGTTCTCTGAACTACGTCTTGATCTACTTCAGGGGTATTGTCTTTAATGTTTCACAGCTTCGTGAAGTAACATTTATAGATAAACAGAATGGCTACTCTAATACCAAAAGCGTAGTAATCTTCACCCTTACAGATGAAACGTAAGCATATTTTGAGTTGCCTATATGTTTGGAATTACTAAAAAGTTCTATTATATTAACATACATTTTAATTTGAATGATCAAGAAAAAAGAAATAACCTGTGTTGCGGTTGGAAAATCCGCAAAAGAATTTGAAAACACGTGGGAGCAAGTTCTTTATGAGTATGATGATTATGCTGAGAGTCCTATTATGTGTGTTTTGCGTTTTTGGAGGATCTCTGTGTATGAAGGTTAGTACTGATATTCTTACATTATTAAATCTTTGTCTATAATGTTATTTGACATGTGTGTGTATAATTGTGTACCAATTTTAAAACTTAGCTACTCATTATTCTATAATTACATAGGTATTCCATCTCCCTTTTCTCAATATGGCTTTTCAAGAATTTTCCTTAATCACGAGTTCATGGAGATGAACATGGAGACACTGCTGTAAGTTTAACGTTTTGCGATGCTTTTTTCGTAAATTATTTTAAAACATGTAATAAATAATTGCTATGTTTATAATTATTTTCCAATTTAATTGTACACAGAGGTGAAGAACCAGAGTTCAATCCTCAAGATGACAGCTCGGATGAGGATTAATGATCTATTTTCTATAATTTAATTTCGTTAAGTATTTTCCGTTTCATGATTATGTAAGATGTGTGTTATTTATCTCATCCAATCAATAATAAATATTTTCAATAGAATATATGTGATAATTATTATCACTCTAAAACTAATTTTATAACAAAACTATAATAGATGAGAATATTTGACACGTAAATAAATGTAAAATATACATATATTTTACCATACCGAACTCTATTTATATCGAAATATTCAGTATAAGAACTTGCATTGGAGACTTCAAAATATTAAGATGGCTAACCTACTTGCTAATGCTATCAAGAAAAAGATAGGGAAAAAGATTATTTTTTTGATTTGGCTACTTTGAATCCATTGACACACGAATGGAAAATAAGAGTCAAGATTCTGATAAAAACGTAAGCATATTACATCTTCTGAATACCCCTAATTTCTGTTTTCCAACCGATTACCATGTCGTTTAGCGACATCATACGTGAACGATTTCTTTAATGCTTGAAGACATTCGGTTGACAATATCATTATATATGTAATGAGGTTTGCTAAACTGGAGATTAACCAAGGTTGTTTCTACTTCTAGATCTTTATTTATGATCCCTGTAACATACTGTATAAAAAAATTGGGGATCTAATCTTTGTACATATCTTAATAACAAATGTAGAAACGTGGAGAGCTTCAATGGTGCATAATTGTACGTGCGTAATGATAAATCCATTGTGTCCGCACGTGACGCAGATGAGAGATGCGTTTGCTGATATGGAAGATGAAGATTTTTTAGTTTGATAGAGTTTATTTGAGACTTTGGCGTTTTTATTTTTGATCTAATGAACAGTGGCTGAATTATTAATGTTTACTAGATTTTTTATGATGATTTATATTTATTTATCTTTAACGTATTAATAACAAAACTATTAAGCATATGGTTGATTAAAATAACATCGTTATTATTATTAAGCTTTGCACATTTAAAATCTCTAATATTTATATATATATATATATATATATATATATATATATATTTCTATACTCATCAAATATATATGACTATATCATAGGTGAAGAAAGACGTTATCTTAGTTCAGATTTCATTGAAACATCGGATACAAGTGTTTTCGACGATATGGTCTACTCGCAGGAATTTTTAAACATTATCAACGTTTCAGGATTACCTAAGCATGAATTATAGATCCTAAAGGTGGTTTGTGCAATGGTACAAGGTTGATTGTTACTCAATTGGCTAATCATGTTATAGAGGCAAGGATCGTAACAGGTAATGGTGTAAACGAAAAAGTACTTATCCCTAGAATGTTTGTGTCTCCGCCAGATGCAAAGTTTCCTTTCCGTATGAGGCGTCGTCAGTTTCCTGTAGCTCTTGCGTATGCGATTACTATTAACAAAAGCCAAGGTCAGACGTTGGAATATGTTGGATTGTTTTTACCAAAGCCAGTCTTTACACATGGACAACTATATGTTGCATTATCTAGAGTGACGACGAGAAATGGATTGAAGATTTTGATTACGAATGAAGACGGTGCATGTCAAAACAAGACCCTTAACATAGTCTTTAAAGAAATCTTTGATAACATTTAATTATATACTAAGTTGTTACATCTCCAGTTTTACGTGTTTACTTTTCATGCAAGAATAGTTATTATCATGCAACCGCTTTTTGGTTACACTCTTGAGTAATTTCCCTTATATAGTTAATATTTTAAACTTTCAATCAAATAAACTTAGTGAATTTTCTGAATAATTTTTATGATACTTATAGGAGCTACGAGTATAACATGATGTCCAAAACTGGTACTGCTGGTGCGTACGTTATTTATGAGATCAACAAAATTGTTATCTTTGAAGTTCCTACAAATCACGAACCAAATAAGTTATTTAGTGAAATTTTACTCAAATTAAAGCTTGATCTTGAAGTATCAATTCCAAGTGTTTTTCTTACCATGCACGGAACCAATTTATTATGCATCCACTTAATATGTTTGATGCTACCAGACTTTAATATTGGTCTATTGTAAATTTTTATTCTTATTATCAAGCCAACTAAGCCAATTTGTTTCTATTTACAGATGTGAGCATCTCAAAATAGCTTATTTAATTTACATTGTTAGCATAAATATTCAAATAGAATATTAAGTTCATTCAGAATTATTTTAAAACATGTACTAGGTCTTTTTATATATTATGTCTAATAATATCATGAGTATAAATCATAAACCAAATTCTGATTCAAACCCTACTATTTGTTAGTAATTTTACACTTATCACTAAATAATGTGTTTAGTTCAGTTTGTGATTTTATCCTAATCTTTAAGGATGAAAATTATATATTATGTAATCAATGTATTCTAATTATATGTACCACTTAAAATATAAATAAGAATAACGTAATTATAATAAATAAAAATTAAAACATTTGATTCTATTAAAAATATCTTACAAGTCCAGACAAAATATTAATGTTTAAAAAAAAAAAAAATTGTTAATAGGAAAATCCAAACGACGCAACTTACCACTTTTTACAATTTATAAGCTGCTAATGGACTTTTCTTTTTTTTTCCTAAACCAAATCTATTTGCATTTGGAATCCGAAATATCAAATACACCGCCTATCATCTTCTTCACAATTCTTCCAACAAAAACAGAAATTTAGAATTTAGACATCATGCGAACAGATTCCGTTGCCGATTTGAATCCTTCAAGGACTAATTGGAACATAGAAGCGAAGATATTGTCTATTGCCTATCGAAGGGATTTCTTCATGAAAATGGTTTTAATCCTTGCTGATGAAAAGGTAATTTATGTTTCTGATTTTTCAATAAATATATGTTAAACTTGTCTTATGTTCAATTATGTAGTAATCGGTCAATTTTGAGTTCTAAAGCTTTAATTTTAGTCGATTAGTTTACTCATAAATTTTAATATAGGGTGACAGGATTGAGGCTACTGTTGTGTTAAAACATTTTGAGAAGAATATCCCTAAGCATGTTTACGAAGGGGTATGGTATTCCATCAAAGATTTTAAAGTCATAAAGCCTGTGTTGCCAGAAAGAAACACCAACCATATGTACCAGATCAAGTTTTATGAGAAGACAAGCATGATGCGCATAGCTCCTCTGTCTTCCAGAGAATACTATCTCTTTGAAGATTTCTCGCATGTTTTAAAAAAAATCATTCCCCTGGATAATTCCTATGGTAAGTTTGTTGAATCAAGTTTAAATTATTATATTTTGAAGCATAAGAAATATCTATCTGTTCTAAGCATTTTGGCTATATTTACTCCATATTAGATTTCTACGGATCTATAATTGATGTTGGTGAATTGAAAGAAGAGGATAGTGAAATGGATGAGTATGGTAATCCTTATAGAGTCAACGGCTTGGTTTTCCAAATGATTAATGGAAGGTAATTTAATAAGCGTTACTTATGCTTACTTACATTTGACATTGGAAAGTTTGCTTATAAATTAGCCTAATTATATACAATTGCCTTTATCAGGAATGAAAGAATCATTTGTCATATTAGAGGACTTGGTGCTCAAAACTTCTTAAGGGAATGGAGATCAAAGGGTTACAATAACAGTTACAAAATACATCCGGTGTTTTGTGTCCTTCGATTTTGGAGAGTATCTACGTATCACGGTAAAGAGAGTTTAGTTATATTTGAATGTTTTACATTTTACAATAGACGGATTAGAAAATATGAGAATTTCATTCGTTGTTCACTTTGTTCAGGTAAGTCCTGTATTACGAATGATGTTGAATGTGATAGTGGAGTTTCAAGGACATTTCTGAACCCAACCAATAATGGTCTAGAAAACCACAGGATAAGGTAAGTTTAGACGTTTTGTTTTAAGCATATTGTTGTCCCATTGTTGTCTATTTTATATAGATTCTAACTAACTTGGATATTTGAATTGTAGCCCTGAGTTTGCTGCAACCAACCATTTCAGAATATCTACAGAGGAATGATTACAAGACAGTTTCAATGCAGTTCTCGCATAGGAACAACATGGCCTGCTTATTAATGTAGTGATGTTTTGTGTATTGAAACCTTCATAGGATCAATATTTTGTTTCAGTTTGTATTTTTGTTATATAATATTATGAATCATCGGATATACTATGTAAGTACAACTTTGTGTTTGTTTTTTGATTCAGGTTTTAGTTTAATAATTTAGAACTTTTCGTCTATTGCTTGATATATAAACATTTACAATTACATCGTTGCTCTTTAAACAATCGGCCGAATTTTTTTATTATCATTTTCAGTTTGGTAATTACATATTAATATTGATCATGATAGAGTATTCATGTTATATTGAAAATCATAATACAGTTGGTTCATGTTTGCATATTGTAAAATTCAGAATAAAACGTAACCAAATCATATCCATAAGCAGCAATAGGTTCGCAACTTTGTTGCAATTTCTAATACAAAAAGCAAATGAAATATCTAAAAATTTAAAAACCAAGTTACTAATTAAAAATTCTACAATGTTGTTAATATCAGTTCGTCTCAAAAGTGTATATATTTTTCCGCGTAACCGCGGCGAAGCGCGGATAACTTCCCTAGTTTTTAATAAAGAGATTGTGTTCCAAGAAACTATATTTTGCTCCTAAAACTGTGAGCAAGCCCAATTGGCCCATCGCTTAAGCAACGGGTCGCATCTCTCAAATAGCCTCATAGAAGCTCTATTCTCCCTTAAAGATTAATCCTAATAACTAGTTTGAGGTGGAAAACCAATGGAGGGTGCCAAATTGAAAGCAAACTGAAAATAAAGAAACCAAAACCAAATCGAAATTGACTAGAAATCCTATGTATCTTATATTGTACTCAAGATTCGAAACTGAACTCTGTTAGTAATATCTATGATGTGGTTATTTAATTTTTTTTGTTCTTAAATACGTTTTAAAGCTTTAATAATACAAACACATCTTATCTTAAGTTTCATGTACTATTTATGTAATGACATTTAATATGACATTTATTGGTAAATGATAATACAACTCATTTAGTTGTTTAGTGTAGTCGTATTCCAAAAAACTAGAACAGTTGAAATCTATAACCAGTCTAATGTCAATATCAACAACTTTGTTTTCGTTTACCTAATATGCTCATGTTAAGCAGTTGAAGATTCCAAAATGAAAAGAGATAACCACTAAAAAAAAGAAACAAATCCATTTTTAATAAATATTTGTATTTCTAATATATAATATATAGGTGATATTTGTCACTATGTATTGCTACTAATGTTTACTAAAGCTCTTAGACTAAATAGTTCATAATTTATACAATAACTTTGTTCTGTTCAAGTTAAGATTTATACATATATAGAGGGATTTGAGTCAAGAATAGATAAAGAAATAACAAACCAAAGCAGTCACTACCTAAGTCCCCTCATGGTTGTGCACCTGCCACCCCCACACGTTACTACCTAAGTTTATCAATGATTGCTTTAGTAGATATATAACCTATTCAAATAAAAATAAAGTATTGTAATCAAAATTATATAATATATACGAGAACATTTTTCTATTTTATTTGATAAGTTATATATTTTTGGTTAATTTTGGTTATATCTAGAGTTTAGGCACACAATGATTTTGGTTATATTATTATATAAGAGTTTTCCTGTTCTTTAACTAAAGAAAAAAGAGTTTAGTCCATAAAATATTACAACCTAATACTATTTACAAGGGAAAATTGCATTTTAAACCTCGAGAGAATTTCATTAACACTATAAATTTAAACCTTTAATTTTTTTTTTTGGGCTTTCATATTTTATGAGAAAACAGTGTTGTTCGTCAACATGAAATAGTTAAAACAGTGTCGTTTGTCAACATGAAATAGTTAAATTTTGTTTGTTTAATTTAAATTTTCTCGAAGTTTAAAGTGTTATCCAGTGATATTTTAAAGGTTAAAAATTGTATTTTCCCCCATTTACAATAAAGGTGTTGAATATTTTAATTCAAGTGACAAGAGTGTTAAATGTGAGGTGAATTATTTGGTATATTGAATGGATCCAACATGTTGAATAATGATGAGTCATATATGGAAGGAAAGAGACAATGCCACGTGTGTATTTGGATTTATAAATATTTTTTTACTTCTTAACTATTAAATGTTAATTATTTTATGGGTTAGTTAAAAGTATGTGCTCAAATAAATGGAAACTTTTAATTTTTAATTTTTTATACTAAAATTTATTATTTTCATACTTTATAATAAAGAATTGTTTCATTTAATTTGGACTGAAAACGTTTTCTAACACCAAATTTTTACTAATTATCCATTTAGGTACACATTTCCTACCAAATTATCAATTTTAAGTTTTTCTTGTCTTTTTATTTATTTTAGTAATAAGTATCCCTATTTTTGTATGAATTTATATAAGAAGACGTTATTTAAATAAAAATTTATAATATTTTATAAGATATTTATAAAAATTTATAAGATTATTATAAGGCAATTCAAATAACAAAAAAAACCTAAAAAAAAATAAAAATAGTAGGAATGGGTGTTGAATAATGTAACTAATGTACATATTCTAAGTTCGTCGATATTGCTCAGGTAGAGATGTGTAAGTTATTCAATTAAAAATGTACTACATAGAAAAGGTAATCAAAATTATATAAAATAAACAAGACATTTTTTCATCTTTTTAATATGTTAATAGGTAATAAGCCACAATAAACTGTGGGTTGAACTCTTTGTTTGATATAAATTTGTAATAATTATTTTGTTATTATTTAATTGAATATTTATGTATCATGTATTTGTGTTTGTATATCCACACAAAAAAAATATTTTTTTGATTATTTAGTGATTTTATTCATAGTTTATAGATTATCTTGCGATTTTATATATTTAATTTGTTTGATTTTTTTTTTAGTTATTGTTATTACCCTCAGTTTTTTTTTCTTTTAAATATTTTTCTAGTGATATTTCAGTGTAAATTGATTCTAACAATTTATAAGGTTATTTTTATTTGTAATTCTCAGTTAATATAGTAGTATTCATTTTTTAGATAATTTTGGTTATATTAAGAGTTTAGTAGCAACAAGCATGGACTAGGGGGAATCACATCCGTTTGTTTTGAAGAGATTGTGAAGTACTTACAAATATCTTAAATGGCTAGCTGTGCGATATTTCGATTGATGGTATTTATCATGATATACTTGTGTGGGTCTCATGGTTTCAAAATGTTGATTTCGTTTTTGTTAAAAGAAACTGTAATCGTGTAGCTCATCTTCTCACTAAGCATGGGTATCTTACTTTTAGTTTTTTATTCTGATTGTTTTACAGACTCTACCTTGCACGGAAGCGTCATCGGAGCCCTGATTCTCGCTTCAGAGGCGAGAACGGAATCAAAATCGTTAGGAATCACTTGGAATCACAGTGGAAACGTGGTTATGGGAAAAGACGCTTCCACCTGCTTCTACCTGTTTCTAAACGTTTCTGTTTCCGCGTACCTGCTTCCGATTCCATGCAGCTTAACTTTTACTATGCCGATTTGGCTTTCAAAACAGTTGTATGACTTTTATAATTCATAAACACAAAGTTTAGTTTTGATGGATGAATTAAGATCAGTTTAGTAGCCACACATTAATTTTGGTAAGATTAAAACAAATAAATGAATAAGAGTTTAGTAGCCACACCTAAATAAATGAGATAAATCTATATTTATTAAGTATTGAATGATAAATTTTGATATAAACGAATTTAAAGTTAAATAATTTACTATAAAATAAGTAATAGGTCAGAAATAATTATTTTTTAATATAAATTTAAATATTATGAAATAATTTATAGGTAAGAAGTGATAAAATTAAGAGTTTAGTAGCCACATATTAATTTTGGTTATATAATTTACCAAAAAAAAAAAAAAAAAGAGTTTAGTCCGTGAAAGCCTTTGCATGTAAGTAAGAGATTCATGTAACTTAAAAGCAACAATTTTATAAAACTTTAAAGTTGTGCAGGTAGAGATATACTTCATTTAATTAGTTCCCCTTTTATTTATTTATTTTTAATATATTACTTTACATTAAAGGATTTAACAAAAAAAATACTTTACATTAAAGGATTTAACCAAAAAAAAAAAAAATACTTTACATTAAATGTCAAGTAAACAAAAACAAAATAAATACAATTCATTTCAGTATATATGTGTCTGTCTTCCATAATATAAACACCCAAAATAAGATCTCATTTTTCTCAAGAAAATAAAATGAGAGAAATGGTTTGTCGTCAAATCTGGTTCTTCAAAGTTTTGTTCTTCCTTTGTTGTGTGTTTCAGTTCTTAGACTACACTGTTAGCTCCGCCGTGGAAGAAGATAATAACGGGAAGGTGTTTGTCTACGGAAGAGCCGCCGTTGGAACTATAGACGAAGACTTCATTTGCGCCACCTTAGACTGGTGGCCACCGGAGAAATGTGACTACGGCACTTGTAGTTGGGACCATGCTTCCATTCTCAATCTGGTTTGTTTTTTTTTTTTCTTTCTTTTCTTTATTATTTATTTTTATTTGATGTTTTTTTCTCGATGATAACAACATTGCAACTTGTGTTTTGTTTCTCATGAAACCAAAAAAAAAAAAAATTGTTTAGGTACTCTGCATTTAGAAAATAGAATTAACCAATTGTAGAAAATAAAAAACTCGTTTTAGTATTAGTTTTTACCATTTATGGAATTTAGAAGTCAAAATTAATTTATGTGCCAAGTAAGAAAATTTCCTTGTCTTTTTTCATTATATTCAATTTTATTTATGTAGCTATTGATTTTTTTTTTTTTGCAGGATTTGAACAACATTATTTTTCAGAATGCAATTAAAGGTAAGAAAATCTAAAATTACATTCCTAATATAGTATATGTATTATGTCAGAATTTGACTATTGTTTTCCCAATTTTCCCAAAAAAAAACAGCATTTGCTCCATTGAAAATAAGAATAGGAGGAACATTACAAGACTTGGTGATATATGAGACACCAGATCAGAAGCAACCTTGTGTTCCTTTTACACAAAACTCTTCAATTATCTTTGGTTACACACAAGGATGTCTCCCTATGCATAGATGGGGAGAGCTTAATGCCTTCTTTAGTAAAACTGGGTACATTCACATTCTCTTCTTTCCAACTTTGTTTTGTCCTCTCTCTATCTTTCTTTCCTTACCTACTTATGGTTTGAATCAGAGCTAAAATCATCTTTGGACTGAATGCACTCTCGGGGCGTTCGATAAATCCTAAGGGTGAAGCCGTAGGAGCCTGGGATTACACTAATGCTGAATCGTTTATCCGGTATACAGCACAGAATAACCATACCGTCGACGGTTGGGAACTTGGTAAGTGATATGACAACGCTATAGAGAGAATGCATAAGCCTGATTGAATTCTCTCCATATCTTCAAGCTGGTTTTGCTTTCTTGTTAATAGGCAATGAGCTGTGTGGAGGTGGTGTTGGTACACGAGTTGCGGCGAATCAGTATGCTATAGATACCATAAATCTAAGAAATGTTGTGAACCGGGTTTACAAGAATATGAGTCCCATGCCGTTGGTGATAGGTCCGGGTGGCTTCTTTGAAGCTGCTTGGTTCTCTGAATACCTGAAAAAAGCAGGAAACTCTCTCAATGCAACCACTCACCACATCTACGACCTCGGTCCAGGTACCTAAATGTTCAACTATTTTCGTTTCATATCCCGCAGGTTCATCATTACCCTTTCAATCACCTGAATGGAAAGTAAACTAAAATTTTGATTGATTTAGGGGTCGATGAACATCTGATAGAAAAGATTCTAAACCCTTCATACCTGGACCAAGAGGCAAACACGTTCCGCAGCCTCAAGAACGTAATCAAAAAGTCCTCAACTAAGGCCGTGTCATGGGTTGGTGAGTCTGGTGGTGCCTATAACAGCGGGCGGAATCTTGTCTCAAACGCTTTCGTGTATAGTTTCTGGTAAGAAATAGATAAAATCAGCTAACACACAAGCTTATGATAAGCAATATACTCAAAAACATTTCTAATGATAATGTTGTGTGATGGTAGGTACTTGGACCAGCTTGGAATGGCATCAGTGTATGATACCAAAACATATTGTAGACAGTCTCTGATCGGAGGAAACTACGGGCTGCTAAATACTACTAATTTCACACCCAATCCAGACTACTACAGGTAACAAAATAACAATCAGACGAATTTGCTATGTCATCATAAAACTGGTGTTTAACACTAACTACAAATTATGCTACTTGTTAACATGCAGTGCTCTGATCTGGCGAAAACTTATGGGAAGAAAGGCATTGTTCACAAGCTTTTCCGGAACCAAAAAGATACGTTCATACGCCCATTGCGCAAGACAATCTGTAAGTCGAGTTTCCATACAAGTAAAAAAAACGGCATTACTCTTGATGAGTTCCGATCTAACTTCTAAAGTTTCATCATGCAGAAAGGGATCACAGTTTTACTGATGAACCTTGACAACACTACTACGGTTTTAGCGAAAGTAGAGCTAAATAACACTTTCAGTCTGAGACATACAAAGCACGTAAAGTCTTATAAAAGAGCAACTTCCCAACTTTCTTGGGATAGCGATGGCGAAGTGCAAAGAGAAGAGTATCATTTGACAGCAAAGGATGGAAACTTACATAGTCAGACTATGCTACTCAACGGAAATGCTCTTCAGGTTAATTCAATGGGTGACATACCTCCAATAGAGCCGATACATATCAATTTAACAGAGCCAATAACAATAGCTCCATATTCCGTTGTGTTTGTGCATATGCCGAGTGTTGTTGTACCTGCATGTGCTTAGGTAGCTGCATATGGAACTTAAGAAAGTTCCTTCATTCAGTTATTTGATTAGAGAAAAAGAAAGAAGTGTACCTTTCTTTCATAAACCTTTGGGCATTGAAATCTGTGAGTTCAAAGTATTTGAACTAAATAAAATAAGTAAAACAATTTCCAATCCCAAAATTTTGTTTACATTTTATTTGTGTTTAACATTTATGCCCCTATGGAGGACAAAAGACACAACAGACACTAAAGGGTCAAATAAAGCTACAAAAACGAGAGAAACTTACACCAAAGCCTTTCAAAGACCAGACAATTTCTCCCAAGCACCATATTTTGTGTAGAACAGTAATGCGCGAAGATGGAATAAAAAAATTAGTAGTTAAGGAGCAAGACTGAGAGAACATTAACTTCGGTGTAAGTTTTATAGCTACACCGAAGTTATCGAGAGAACACCACATTTTGACTATAGCGTAGTCAGCTTTAGCGAAGGCAATTTCGTGAGCTCATGAGAATGTTGAGAATGTAGTCGTCCAAAGAGTTGTTTCTTCAATGATTCGAAAGCCAGATGAAACCTCTCAAGCTGTTCCATTGCATTAGGATTGTATAAAAATAGTCCATAGTAAAGATCAAAGCTGTCACCAGCCGTGTTGTCCACCAATTTTAGCAATGTCTCATAACCCTTGGTATCAATGGGAGTAGATTCCAAGCTCAGCTTCTCCAGAAGCCTTCCCGCTGTGTGTGTGATAAACTGTGATCCAGCAGCATGCCAATCATGTTCAGCACACGACATCTCCACCATACAACACCCTTCACGGGCAAAAATATCCAGAAAACTGTCACACCTCGATTTTCGTCTATCATCCATTCCGATCCTAACCTTATCAAACACAAAGGAAAGATTCTTCCATCCATTTTTACCACTCTCTGGTCCAAACATGGGATGTGTGCACAAAATATCAAAATCTTGTGGGAGAACTTGAAAAAATAAATTCCTCGGGAACTCTTTCACGGATAGCACATCAACAAAAAGAGTGCTTCTCCTTAGTCTCTGAAATGGGAGTGACTTGAGAACTTTTTCAGTCGAAAGGATAGACGTACATAGAAGAATAACTTCAGGATGCTCTTCAAATAAATCATCAAGGTCTGAAAAATACGACACACCCAGCTTTGCAGCTTCATCAGTGTAGTTAGTTCTGGAATATGCTAACACCGTGTGACCCTGCTTGACCATTGTTTTCGCTAGAAACTGTCCAAAATTGCCAAACCCGACAATACCAATTTTGAGCCTCGAACCGTCATCAACACTACCAGAGAGCTGGGGGTTATATTCATACTTCAGAGAAACATCTTCTGACCTGCAGGATCATTGATAAAGATTTACAATAAGAAATCATCGAGTCAACTAAATAAACCATCTCAAGACATAATTCGCATTAAAAACAGTGTACCTCATCGAATCCAAAGAAGCATCATGATCATAACCATTTGGAAAAACATGAACTTTGCTTGATTCACCTTCAAAAGACTGCAACCTCACAACACCATGAAGCTGACTAAAAAGCTTATTACGCAATGCCTCGAAAGCTAAATCAATCCTCTCAATCATCTCCAAGGAGTTCTTATTATACACAAACAACCCATAGTACAAATCAAAACTATCACCACAAATATTCTCAGCCAAATCAAGCAATGCCTCATACCCTTTAGTATTAATAGGCGTAGATTGCAAGTTCAACGACCCCAAAACCCGACCTAGCGTATGCGTTATAAACTGCGACTCAGCCGCAAACTTATCATGATCAGCACAACTCATTTCCACCATTTTACATCCTTCTCTCTCAAAAACCTCAAGAAAACTCTCAAACCTCGAGATTCTCAATCTATCTTCCCTAATCCTGACTTTATCATACACAAACTTTAAACCTCTCCAGCCATGATTAGAATTCACACTCTGAGGACCAAACATAGGATGAGTACAGAGAATATCGAAATCTTCAGGTAAGTATTGAAGGAGAAGAGTTTTAGCAAACTCTTTAACAGAGAGAACATCAACGAAGAGTGTATTGCGACGGAGTCTTTGAAACGGCAACGTTTTGAGAACATTCTCAATAGAGAGGATTGAAGTACAGAGTAAGACAACGTCAGGGTGACGTTCGCAAAGATCGTGAAGATCGGTGAAGTATGAAACGCCGAGACGAAGAGCGGCGGAGGAGTGATCGGATCGGGAGTGAGCGAAGAGAATGTGACCTTGAGAAATTAGGGTTTCGGCGAGGAATTGGCCGTAGTTTCCGAATCCGATAATGGCGATACGGAGAGGAGGGATTGGATCGGAATTGAGGAGAGGTGTGTTGTTGTCGGTGACGGCGGCGATGGGGTTAGGTTGACGGAGAGAGAGAGAAGGGAACATTGAGGAGGGAGAGATGAAGGAGAAGGAGTGAGGAGTAGGTTTGGTGATGAGGTTTGGGAGGAAAGGTGAATGAGTGTGAAGAAGATGATGAGAATGAGATTGAGAGATCATTTGGAGAAGATGATGGAGAGGAGGAGGATTTTGACTTTTACTGCTTCTGCTGCCATTGGAGTTGACTTTTTGGAGCTTTGTGGTTTGTAGAGATTCTCTGAAGTACGCATACGCACGTTGTAAGAAACTTGTCTTTTTTTTTTTCTTTTTTTTTTTTTTAACATTATTATTGCACATGAAATAGTTCATGGACAACAGTACTGGTCTACTACTGTATACCCAATCTTTTTTACAAGTGTTTCAGTTTTGGAAAATTACCTACAATAACCTACCGTTTTCAAAAAATAGCTATGATAACCCACTTCATTTTTTATTTCTTACATAATTCACTTTTGATGTCAAGATTTTTTTAATTCCAAATTTACCCTTGTTAAAGATTTGGTATTAATTTGTTTAAACATTTTGTTCTTATGTTCTTCTATTTAATAGATTTTGATTTCCTTGTCTAAAATAAAATCGTTGGAAACAATGAACACATGTGAATCTTGTGTTTTGTTTTTTAATTAGCCAATGGACTTTTTAATATTAAATTTTGCTTAGTTGGGCTAATGGACCTTTTATATATTTTTTTAAAAGTAAATAATAGAATAACCTAAACATAATGAAGACAAAAAGACAAAAAAACGTTTGTGTTGTGCCACCACCGGCTTCTCAGCTCGCCGACAATTTCCAGGTCAATCTCTTCCACTCACAGATTGTTGTCATTTGGAACAAATGATCGAGAGTTACTAAATCCCTATTGAATTTGCTTTTAATTAGAACATTCTTTGCTGTTTTGATTTTCACATGAAGCATTTTTTTCATGTTTCAGAATTTTTCAATTTTTAAAGAAACTCAATTTTACTTCTTTTTACCATTTTTAATGATTTGGACTTTACAGAAAAAATTGCTAAGATAAATGGAAGATAAATTACTGCTTTGTCCTAATTAGGCAAGATAAATATACATGCTCCACATTATCAAGTTCCAAGCAATGACACGGAGCATTATGAAATGAGGCCTTACACACTCCAATACGTAATGTGTGTTGTGGTCGAAATTGTTTGTAGTTCTTTGTTTCTTGTTTTCCTAACCACTCGATATGGTTGGTTGCATGGCTGGTTAATTAATTCATTTTTAATTACTTGTTGTTTGGTGTGCTACTTTAGTATATATTTTGTAATGTTCTTGTAATTTAGATTATCATAATTAAACTCCATTATATGTTATGAAATAAAATTAATAAAGATTTAAATATAAATAAAGCTCTAAAATGAAGTATACATGTTTTGGAAGTAAAAAAACCAAACCAAGTCAGCAACATAAAGCTTAAAGTGACAAAGCAGGTGCATATAAGTTATTAGATATTGTTGCAGGTGGTACGGTTATGTCCTGCGATCTTACATTGTGAACACGTGTAATGCTTGCGCACCTTCATGGTTGCTTGCCCTTGAGATAACTTTTTCTTTCGTATCTTTTTCTGTGGTGCTTTTTTTCCCATCGCCTTCTCAAGTGCAGAAAGATACCTTGACTTCTTTGGTCTACCAGCACCACGTCTTTCCTCTGGTGGACGACATCTTTTATTTGCTAATTGCTATATCTATAGGAGACTCCAGTTCAACATCTTCCGGACTAATAGATTCTGCATATGCGTTACACCAATAGTTTTTCGTGTAATAAGGATGTACTAGAGTCACCTCAGATATATTTCGTCGCTTCTTAGCAGCAGCAAGAGCATGTTCACATGGAATCTTATCGATATCGTAAACACGGCAGGTACAACGCATCTGTTACAAGTGCAAAAAATAAGTTTAAGAAATTAACTCTACCATCATATGAGTATGGGAACTAGAAGTGTACCTGTTGTAGATCAACGACACAAGCAAGTTCACCGCCAGTGACATGGCTACGATGGGCATCAATGTGTTGCACATAAAGAGTGTTGGCAATCTCAGTTCGTTTTTCCAATGTTTTTTCCACTTTAGGGGTGAATAAAGTTGGTAGTAACATTGCACGTTCCCGACGTCTCACAAACCACTTTGATATCAACTTCCGCAACTCTTCCAAGAAACAAGCTATAGGATACTCACGAGCATTTAAAAGAACTTTATTCATAGACTCAGCAATGTTACTTGTCATTATGCCATACCTACTTCCTGGAAAATTTGCTCGCGACCACAAACGAGTATCAGCATTCTCCAAATACATCGCAAGATCAGGCTTTTGATTTCGAATGTCGTCAAATATTCTTGTGAATTCGGAAACCCTATAGACTTTCATGGCTTTTTTAACCAAGTTCAATATACTACTCTCTTTGTACTTCTTGATAATGTTTTGGTAGAGATGATATGTGCATATTCCTCGATGAGCTAACGGGAAAACCTTCATAATAGTTTTTCCAATGGATTTTCATTATAAAAATACCCTTTTTTTTTGTTAAGAAAAACAAAAGTCAACATTAGCCTTTACAAAATATCCAGCGATTTTTGTAAAAGTCTGTCGTTTATGTTGTTAATGTTGTGACAGATTTGTTTTTATTCGACAGGTTAATTATAGAATGACAGATTTTCTATGACAGAATTATTTTGAATGACAAATTTGTTTGAAAATAGTTACGACAGATTTAATATTGAGAAATTGATACCAATAACCTTTTTATAATATCCTCTTTTAAAAATACCCTCTTTTTTTACCATTTTCATTTTTGCCCTCTCTTATATTTTAATGGTCATTTTACCCCTATTTGAAAGAATATTATTTCCCAAAGGAAGGAATATTTCATCCAAAAATTTTCCCCCCACAAATTTCCCGCCAAAAACTTTCCCGCCAAAATTTTCCCGCCAAAAAAGTTTCCGCAAAAATTTTCCCGCCAAAAAAATTTCCGCAAAAAAAAATATTTTTTCAAAATTTTCCCGCCAAATTTTTTTAAAGGGTTTACAAGATTTTTTAAAGGGTTTACAAGGGTTTTTAAAGGGATTTACAAGAGTTTTTAAATGGTTTTTAAAAGATTTGTAATGGTTTTTAAAGGGTTTTAGAAGCTTACAAAGGTTTTTAAATGGTTTTTAAATGATTTACAATGGTTTTTAAAAGTTTTTATAAGTTTATAACAGTTTTAAAAGGATTTACAAGGATTTGTAAAGGTTTTTTAAAAGGATTTACAAGTGTTTTTAAAAGGATTTAAAAGTGTATTTAAAGGCATACAAAGATTTAAAAATAGTTTTAAGGGATTTACAAGAAGTTTTAAAGGGTTTTAGAAGTTTACAAAGGTTTTTGAAGGGTTTACAAAAGTTTTTAAAAGTATTACAAGTTCTTTAAAATGATTTTTACGGATTTACATGGGTTTTTAAAGGGTTTTAGAAGTTTACAAAAGTTTTTATTAAATGATTTATTACGGTTATAAGGGGTTTAAAGGTATTTACAAGTGTTTATAAATGTTATAAAATGATTTACAATGGTTTTAAAAGGTTTACTCAAGTTTAGAAAGGTTTTGGATGACTTTTAAAAGATTTACAAGGGTTTTTAAAGGATTTTTTAAAGGATTTATAAAATATTTACAAGGTTTTTTTAAGGAATTGCGGAAAAATTTTTGTCGGAAAATTTTTGGCGGGAAATTTTTTTTGGCGGGAAAATTTTTTGTCGGAATTTTTTGGAGAGAAAATTTTTGGCGGGAAAATTTGGATGGAAATTTTTCGGAAGGAATATTCTTCTTGTTGGAAAGAATATTCCTTTCTTCATCATGGGTTATAATAAATGAGGGTAATTTAGTCATTTTGTACATTGAAGAGGGTATTTTTGAAAATGGACACCTAGAGAGGGTACTTGTAGAAAAGGATATCATAAAAAGGTTAGTTGTGCAACGATCACAGATTATTTTTTTTACGACAGACTTTTAAATGAAACGATGACAGACTTATGTTATATTCGACATATTTTTGTAATGTATGACAGATTTGTGAAAATATCTGACAGATTTATTTTGTTAGTTGTTTCAGATTTTTTTTTCCACAAAAAAACTGTCGTATATTGACAGATTTGTTTACGGAAAATTAATTACTAGTTTGACCTATAGTGATGACAGATTTGTGAAATGTTATGACATATTTTAAAAATTTACTAAAAAACTGTCACTTGATAACATAATTGTTAAACTTTGTTAAAAATTGCTAGAATGACCTATGTATGTTATGACATATTAATTTTTCTTGTGACAGTTATTTTTTTTATAAAAAATTTGTAATATTTGTTTATTTGGCGACAGAATTGTAACATGTAATGACAGAGTTTTTGTTGGGTTATAACAGATTTATATAAAGCTTTAGCGACAAATTTGTTTTCCTTGTAGCAAGAGAGTTGTTGTTTTATTTTTCCTTAAAATTAGGTTGTGAGGAACTTTTACTTAGTATGACAGATTTTTTTATAAACTTACACACTTAACTATTAGTTTTAAGTTGGAGATCCGTGAATTTAAGCACAACTCATCACTACACTTAACTAGTACAAAACTCATTGGACCATATATTGTAAATCTTTTCGTTACTACACAAAACCTAGTAAACAGTAGAGACTTACCTACACAAAGATAGTATACGAGTTCCTACCAGATGCACCAGCCAAACAGTATCCTAAACAGTCCATTGAGGGCATCCTGGATGGGGGTATCTTAGCCTCCTAAGATACCCCCATTTATGGAGAAAGTGAAACTCAACCAAGGGTAGAGTTCTTAGCCAAGGGAACGCCTACTAAACATATGAAAGAACAATGAGATAATAGTTTGGTATAATATTTATCTTCTTTCTTCTCTGAAATTGACAAACTTTGAGTATAGTTTGGTATAATTTGAGTTTGAGTATAGTTTGGTATAATTTTTATTTTATTTATTATTATAACAAACTTTTTATTCAGATTTTTAGATATTTTTAAATATTTTCGTTTATAAATTCAATTTAATAAACGTTTTAAAAATAAAAAGAAAACTTATATTTTTTTTTCTATATTGTGCATTTTTAAAGTTTTTAAATATAATTTTTATTTCTATATTCTTTTTAATATATAATAGATTTGTTGATCTTATTACAACAGATTTAGTATTTGTGTGACAGACTTTTTCTATTACTTGCCATTTTTAAGGTTTAGGTTTTTTGGACTTTTTACATAAATATTGTGTCATTCTAGTAATGACCAATGATAGAGGGTTAATTCAGTTTTTTTTGCCAAATTTGTGTCAATCTAGTTAATTATCACTTAAAATTAAGTAAAAAATTTTCCTTTTTTGGCGAAAAAAGAAATAACGAGTTAGGGTTAGTTAAAGTTTTGTACCCAAAAGAATCGAAAACAAAAAGTTATGACTCAATAAAATTAAAATTAGTTCTTTTTCTTATGTGTAGATGAAGTTACACACGGATATCTATTTTGAGTTGGGGACAAAATAAAATAATAATGATTTTGTGCATCAGCTCTGACAATATTCAGGGGAATCCTCGACTATTCGTCCGTGATTAATAGCATTCAATAACTTATTTTTAAACATGTTAAATAATCTGTTATCGCGATAATTTACATATTATTAAATATGTTAATAATCTTTTATCGCGATAATTTACATATTACTTGTTAAATTAATACTAACAATATTCATCCGTAATTGATAAAATTCGATAATACTGTACATCAGTGATTAATAGCATTTGATAACTCATTTTTAAACATGTTAACGCGGTAATCCGCTAAATTAATATTTATTGCTATAAAAATGAAAATTAATATTTTCTAATATTATATATCAAAGAAATGTTTCTTTCGCCTCTGACTACACTGTTTGGAAACACAATTTATCACCAAAAGCAGTAAAAACAGGGATGTATGTGAATATATAATAAATACCTATATAATTATCAGTTTATCAAATAACTTATAATTTATAGCGGTAACATATGATTAACTATAAATAATTTAACTAGATAACTATGAATTTATCAAATAAATTATAATGTATAGCAGTAACGTAATCGGTGAGAGGGAGGTGATCAGGGATGAAGGGAGCTTAGATCGGAAAATGAAACCATGAGAAGGTTCTTCATCTTCTTCTTCTTCTATTTCTTGATCTGTCTTGTTTGTAAAAAAATGCGTTTGTTGTTGGAGCACCATTTGTGTGGAGATTCTAATTCTTCTTTCTTTTTACTTTATTTGTGAGAAAGTTTCTTTACAACAAAAAAATGTAATGGGGATTGATGGAGAGAGAGAGAAGCGAATTGATGGGGAGAGAGAGAAGGGAAGCGAGTGGTGTGTAAAACTTTGGTGGATAACCTATTCTTTTAGGTGGGAGATAGGGTTACAATGGTAGGAAAAAATGAGAGCTAAATAATAAAAGAGATGTGACAAATACTCAATAAAACAGTCAACTAAGGCTATGAGTTACAATTATCCTAAAATTTACTTCTCGTTTCTTCTTTTTATTTCACTATTATGATCATTTTTTACATATAATATTCTTTTTCTATTATTTATAGGGACATTTACTAATTTTAGGTAAAAAGACAACATATATACAAATATTTTTTTATTACTAGCATATTTCGGGTATATTTTCTATTCCCAGCGTACCTTTGTTAAACATTATAGGAAAAACGTAATTACGAAGAATGCATTGCCACGCCAGAGAAAACAGAACACCACGTCATAAATCTTGCGCGTGTATTAATAAACTCAGTCGTAACGCGCTAAAGTGTTAGTTACGACTGAATTACGTTATGTGCGACTGATTTATTAAAAATGGCTGAGTTATGAGCGAATTACTGACTTATAAACATAACTCAGTCTATTGTTACGGCTGACTTAATATAATATGGCTGAGTTATGAGCGCATGAATGACTTACGGGCTTAGGAGCATAACCCAGCCGTAGTTACAGCTGAGTTTTGACGCGATGGTTGATTTATCACAAATTGGGCTGAGTTATTGTCACATCTCTAGTGTCCCCCATGTTCACTCTCAGCCCACGGACCCACCTTTCTTAATAGGCCTCACTTCCTCTCACTAGGCCCGTGAGCCCATCCATATCTGACGGTCGGTTTTCTATATCCTGGAGGCTTAGAAACTTTTTTATTGACCCTACAAATCACCACATGATCTTTCTCTGTGTTTTGGCTTCACTCGCACAGTTCCAACAACCACTTCCCGGAAGGTAATCCATCCTTGGACTACTCTAGCATAAGCACGCTTAACTGTGGAGTTCTCTCAGGAACCTCGACCAAAAAGATAAGTGTAGTTTGGTGACATAGGTGGTCAAATCAATTCATTTAAGCCTCTCCGCAAACCGGGTTCTCACAATTCTCCCTCACTAACAGGCCGCAATGTCCTCGTTGCGCACCAAGACCATGACTCCCTGACAGTGTGAGCCCACTTGACTCCACACTCCTCTGGGTTCGGCTCTGATACCACTTGTATTGCTTCGACCGTCACCTCTCCTGGTGGGCACCATATTCACTCTTAGCCCATTGGCTCATCTCTCTAAATGGATCTCACGTCCTCTCACTAGGCATGTGCGCTCATCCATATATGACTGTCAGTTTGGTACGTCCGAGAGGCTTTAATGACTTGTTTAACGATGCTATAGATCACCACATGATCTGTCCATGTGTTTTGGCCTCACTCACACAGTTGCGACAATCACTACCTGGAAAGTCACATATTCCTCGACTACTCCAGCATAAGCACGCTTAACTGTGGAGTTCTCTCAGGACCTTTAACCGAAAAGATAAGTGCACTTTGGTAGCATAGGTAGCCAAATTAATTCATTTAAGCCTCTCCGCAAACTAGGGTCTCACAATGATAGAACAGGTTTGAGTTTACATAAATATGATTATATTTTTTCTTACGTGTTATCTACATACATAAATGAGTTCAAAGAAAGATGTTATGCCATCATCATTACATTAATTTTAATATTAGACATATTTAATTAAGTTGATGAAATTACGATTATAGAAAAAAACAAATTGTCATGTAGTATTCCACTGATTAAATCATACAATTAACAATTTAAATACAATTGTACAATCTTAAAGACTAAACGAAATTAAGAAACAAATACAACTTAAACCTAAAAAAATTTGTTACGAAAAATGTCATTTGGTGAACCGCGAGTTAAGTCCTATAATTAATGTAACACCCGTGATTTATTTTGGGGTGTCGATTGACACGACACTTTTTCTGTCGGACCGGGTTGAATTTAATTGCGGAACTGATTGGTTTGGGTTGATTTAACCCTATGTTGCGATTTTTAAAGGAGAAAAGTCAACCCTTGGTTCTTTCAGCCGCTTTTTATTGTTCTCAAAGGTTCCAAAGTTTGTAAGTTTCTCTAGAGAGTTTTGGGGTGATTCTAGTAGTTGTGGTGTTAGGAGTGCCTTGTGTTGTTGTTATTTGTGTGTTTTCGTCCCTGTTATCCCCTGTTCATTGCTGTTCATTCTTGTTCAAGAGGTGAGTGCAGGACCAGGCTTATCTAAGCAGTTTGATTCCTGCTTTGGTGATTTATACTGTTGTTGATTGATTTTCTTTGCTTTTATGCCTATTTTCTGTGTTATGGTCCATCTAGACGAGTCTTATGGATGTTCTAATCAGCCAAGGAGTGCAAGGAAGAGGAGATTTATCGATGAGAAACGACTAGAGTGATGTTAGGGTTTTAGTGTCGATCGACACTGTGGAGGGTGTCGCCTATCGACACTAGTGGTGGCTGTCGATCAACACTACTTGTCTGTTCGGATTTTCTGTGGTTATTTTTAGTTGAATGTTTGATATTGTGGTTATTGCTTGAATGTGCATTATGCTGCTTGTGTGTATGGCCCAGTAGTTGGGATGATTATGTATCTCTTTCTGTGATGTAGGTAAAGAAAATATGTGACCGTGTGGAATCAAGGCGTTGTGGAGAGCGGGATGAACTAGGGGCTCATTGATTGTTTTTCTGGTTTTGTTGGCATTGTTAGAATTGCTAGCATTGGAATCTAGAATGGATAGGGATGCTATCAATGTTGGTTTGGAATAATTGCTGGTTTAATTGCTATTGGATTATTTGGACTGATTTATTGAGTCTTCCGCTGGTTATTGTTGATTTGGAATGGTTTGTTCTGGTTATCTAGTTTAATCTGATTTGTTTGGTATATTTGTTTAAAATTGATTTAGACCGGTTTAGCTGGTTCAGTTGGTTAAAATTGATTTAGTCCAGTTTAGCCGGTTTAGATGGTTCGAACTGATTGGGTTAATTTGGTTTGATGATTAAAATAAAACGGGCTGGGTCTTTTCAATTATCAATCAAAATACATTTACACAATCTTAAACACTAAATAGAACAAACAAAATTAACAAAATATAACTTAAAATATAATTTTTTTAGTTAAAAAATGTCATGCGTTGTACCATGGGTTAAAACCTAGTGGTATTTAAAAATCAAATGAAGTTAATTCTCTTCACATTCATCGTTTCCTACTCTTCATATTCTTTCTCATATCTTCATTGTCGTTATTTCCTGAAAGTTGTCATCAGTACTTTCATTGTCTGATTCTTCCTATTTCTAATCATCTTCCTCACTTTTCTCTTCATACTCTCCATTATTATGTGTGATTAAATTTTGTAATTAAATTTAAAACATACAGTAAATCTTTTATAAATTAATACTTGATAAACTAATACTTGCTATAAATTAATAAATTTCTTCGGTCCCAAAATTAATAAATTTCTCCGGTCCCAAGTTCAGACCACTGTAATTTTAAACCATGTAAATAATTTAGTTAAATATGACTATTGTGTTGTAATTCATTCTTAAATTAGATTGATTTTTTTAGAATTCAATTCTAATCTAATAGGGGGAATGGATCTCTCGGAAATAATAATTGTAAATTATCAAATAAGAAATATATGTAAAAACATCAGAGTTGAGTAATATGACATCGTTTCGTGAGTTCAGGGTTCTCGAATCAAAGAATTGCTAAAGCAAACACTCCGGAATCTTCAATTTGAGAACCCTAAACTCACGGAACAACGTCGTTTTATTCAATACAACTTATTGGTTCTTATTTTGTTGCAGATAACTTTAATCTAACTTATTAAATAATGATTTATTATCCTATATATATCTTAATAACAAATATTTATATTTTCTCTCACTTCCATGTATTTATCTTTATATCTTAGTATAAAAGTTAATAAAAGTTCAAAATATTAATAACATGCGATTGAATATTTATAATTTTATGTGAGGAAATACAAATATGATTAAATTTATAAAATAGTATTATTTCTCCACAAATTTCACGAGACAAATAACTATTTTTGCTTTTTGTATTTCAATAAAAACAGTTATACATATTTTTCTTACTATTATTAAAAGAGAAGTACACATTTGAACATTGCTAATTTATTCTAACCTCAATTACAATCAAATCAAAACATTTTCTAAAATTGAAAAGGGTATTTTACGTAAACTTGATGAAATTCAATCAATTACCCGACCAACAATGTGGAGATCCGCGCGTTTGCCTAGTGGGTTATTGATGTGTATCGACCAATGTTCGATCTGTCTACGAAACAAATAATTGATTTTATTTCATCTATGGGTTTATCTTTTGTGGAGTTATTAATGTCGAACATGGCCCCATGTGATTTTACATGTCAATTTCGGTAATATTGAGTTCGACTAGAAATTATGAAATCGTCTGCCCATGTGGAGAATTTTGCAGAGAACAAGGTGGTATCGTTGTTGTCTTCTTTCCTTTAGAGAAGAGAACTTTGCCTTTTCTGATTTTTCTAGATTGTTCTCTAGAGAGAAGTTGCAAAAGAAATTATTGGGCTTTATGGGCATTATTATTAATGCCAATTAAATATAGATAATTTGACTAATGAAGATCCATAGGAAAAAAGCCTCAAACCCATTAGTCACTTATTAAGTTATCTATGCTAATCTTTTATGGCTCATAATAGTTTACTTTATTTAAACTAATTTTTTCAAACTGAGGCTCTCTATCTGCGGTACCTTAGGCCTGTGGGCCTGACATTATACCCTTATTAGCACATGTATAGAAAGTACGAAGTCCACCAAAAATACAACATTTTATGTGGCAATTGTTAACTGGTTATATATCGGTGTCGGTTAATTTAAGTAAGAGGGGTATCAATTGCAATACAAGATGTGCTCACTGTGGGGTAACGAACGAATCAGTCAATCATGTTATTTTTGAGTGCCCCCCTGCGCGTCAAGCTTGGGCTCTGGCTAATGTTCCGGGGGGTGTAATACTATTCCCAACAGGTTCGGTTTATGCAAATCTAAACTATATTTATACTTACCCGTGACAACGACCGGTATGGGTTTTGTCCATGGCTACTTTGGTATATTTGGAAGGCGCGAAATGGTAAAGTTTTTGAAAATCGGGACGAAAGCCCTTTAGAAGTTCTCATAGTGGCGAAAGAAGAAGCAAGCGTCTAGCAGGAAGCTCAGATTGATGAATCGGAAAATATATTTGTAGTGGCTGAGCCAAGTGTCCGGCATTCTAATAGGTTGGGGTCCTTACCCTTGTTGGAGGTAGGATTTCGGTGTTTTATTGATGGGTCGTGGAAGGATATGGATAAGTTTTCAGGTCTAGGATGGTATTGTCAGAACGTCCGCGACTCAACAACGACGATGGGTGCTTCAAATCTACGACGCAGTTTATCCCTTCTACATGCTGAAGTTGAAGCTTTGGTGTGGGCGATGAGATGTATGATTGGACATAATCACAGAAATGTCATGTTCCTTACTGACTGTTCCGACTTGGTGAAGATGGTGTCTTCTCCGTCTGAGTGGCCGATCTTCTCTGTTTATCTTGATGATATAGATGCTGATATGGAAGAATTTTCTACCTTCTCTATTTCTCTTATTTCTCGTACTCTTAATGTAAAAGCGGACTCTCTGGCGCGATATGCTCGCACCACTCCATTTCCATTTAAGTATGTAAACAATTGTCCCTCGAATTGGCTCATTTGAGCTAATTGCTAGTATTGTTGACAGAAAAAAAAAACTGATGGTTTTATTAAAAATTGAAGTGAATAGTTAAATCACTTGGATTTCCAAAATTAATTTTTAAAAAATGTTTCAAAGTTTCTATACAAATTTTTTTTCTTGAAAAGATATTTAAACTTTAAAAAGATGTTTATATTATAAAAAGATTTTTTAAAAGGAGAAAATATTGGCCGGTCAAATAGTGAGACGGGTTAGAGCTGAACCTTAGGACGATAATGAATTTTTCAGTTTGATCCACCAAAACATGTAAAATACCTTAGTATAATGTAATATATGTTGTATAAGGTGTATCACTTTGACACATCTAAATAGACAATTGTACTCATATAAAAATATGGATTATGAAACATTTTCTATTCTTAAGTCCTTTTGATGAAAAAACAAACTTTTTCCATTATAATTGTGCTTTTGAATGGAATCGATAACTAAAACCACACTATATATGTTTGAATATTACCATATATGATTTATATAATTATATAATCGTTTTGACAGTCTTACATCTAATATGACAATTTGCAAGTTAAAAAATTACCCTAAATAACCGCTAATCCGATTCACGTTCGATCCTACACAATATGATGCTTTTATGTTAGGTAACTACAATCCAACATTCACGCCATGTCGCTAATACACCTACAAATATTCAGATACACATCATTTCAATTCTATATATATAATGGGAGAGTTCTCTCTCCCTCTAAAGCTGTCCACATCAGCATTTTTTCTAATTTTTGTGTCAAGCCCAACAAATAATCTAAACCCATATATTTTGTTTATCATTCTATTGTCTTTTAGCCTGTTAGTTTGTAATTTAAGCCCCAATACTTTTAAATCCAAATTGGGTTTATTTTATATAACATTAAAAGGAACACATTGTTTAGCCCAATATAATATAAGCCTAAATAAGTTAATAGGTTCTTTCTTCTACGGATTTCTGTCGTTTCTACTTCAGCTTATCAGAATTCAGAAACTCAGTCCCTTTTTTATTTAATAATCGCTCATGAGATTCTTGCTTTTCAAATCTCCACGCCTAAGGTACTTAAATGCGTAAGTTAATTCTAACATATATTAATAAATTCTATACTCCATTCCATTGCTTCTTATTCCAACTAAGTTTCAGTGATTTTACATTTATTTTGATAATATAGGCGTTACAGTTCAGTCCGAAAAGGTTTAGCATATCCTCTTAGCAATTTCCTCACTTCCTAACATTCATTTAGTGCATAATAAAAATAATGTGTTCTATAAATATTACTAAATTATTTTATTATGAAATTTGTTATTTATAATTAATAAAAATTAAAGATAAAGAAAAAAGAAATTACATAATGTTAACATATAATTTCTTTTCATGGTAATAAATAAATAATTAAAATAAAAATATAAAACCAATACTATGAGAATTTTATTAGTAATAATAAATTCAAACTCTAAACAACAACAAACTTTAAAATAATCATACTTTGGAATTTTAAATGTGGTAATGTGTTTTAAAATTTAAGTAAATTTTAAATGCATGGTAGAATAATAAAAATTGTTCGTAATATTACTTTCAGAATTTTAAAGAGGAAAAATAAATAAATTTAAAGTGAAACATAAGTTCTAATAAAATATTACATATTTTTATTTATTATTAAATTTTAACTAAAAAAGGATTACTAAACTCAATTTAAAATACTCTATGACGAAATATTTGAAAGGTCACACTTTATGCCGTGAAATTCTATTAAAAATATAAAAATTATTAAAACATTATTATCCATATTCTAAAATAATATATCATTAATTATCACATTATACATGAGTTTTACAATAAAACATATAGAAAGTGATATGTAATTTGTGTAGCATATCTCAAAAAGAAAGTTTACTTATTCTCAAGTAGTACTATAACTTTCTAACATAATCAAAAAGAAAAACAAGTTTGATATCTCATTATTTGAATCAAATGCTTTTAACCCAAAATGGACTATTATTAAGGAAGAAATTGTTATGATATGTCTTAAAAATCAACTCACACTTCAATATATATTATATGAGAGTTAATAGAAGGTGGAAATAAACTAGATGTCGAGAGGTAACGAGTCCATCGTAGAAGATCACAAAAGAATTAGTAGTTAAAAGCGATTGAGTATAAATGAATATAACTTAAAAGATAATGATATGACTAAATTTTGAAATATTTGAGATATCATTTATTGTGTGAAATGAAGTGAGTTTTTTTAAAACTCATGACATACTACTAGATTCAGAGTCGGGCTTAACTGTTAAGATAAGATAGACACATTCATAACTTGGTCGAGAGTTCTCTTTTACTACATTGCACTTTTTCCGATGGATAAAGCAAGTTCGATGATATTATATATGTATCTTTACACTTAATGATGTATATGAGGCTCGGTAAATTGGTGTTATATATAGAACGGTGTTATATTTGTATCAACATATAATCATAAAGGATATTGACAATTAGGATCATGAGCTGGTCGTCGATGCCATTTACTCTTCTCAGAAATCTTTTCAAGTAATCTTTGTTACCATATAATAATATTAAATCATTTATTTGTCAAGAAAACACTATCGCCAACAATATATATGTAGTATACCGCTTAAAAATTTTAGTTTAGTGTTTAATTATATAGCTTTTATCTTTTAAAATTTAAATGACTATAGTTACGTTTAAAGATTAATATTGATAGAAGAAATTTTAAATTAAAATCCCGCGCAACGCGCGGGTTCACAATCTAGTTTAATACAATTACTTTGAAAATATAACAACTGAAAAAAACTAATAATTTTCTACTATATTACGACAAAAAATATAATACCCACAAATAAAATACTTTTGAACTTAAAAATTAATTAATTAAATTAAATACTTAAAATGGAAAAAAGTCCCCCGGTGTACAAGTTACAAAAAAATACAAATTTAGTAATATTAATATGGATTATGTTATTTTAATAACATAAGTTACCTTGCTCTTTTCTTCCATATATATTTTCACAGAAAAACTATTTTGTTTAACTGAGACAGAAATAAGCAAAATATTAATCAATAAGATGACGAAACCAATAACTGTTTTTATTTCATTTATGGGTTTATTTCATATATTACACCGAAATTGACATGTAAAATCAGATGGGGCCATGTTCGAAATCAGATCCAATGTCGAACATGGCCCCATCCGATTTTACATGTCAATTTCGGCCACTTAAGGAAATGAAAAGAAACAGAAGTCGCTTACCTCTGCAAAAAAAAATCCATTTGATAGACAAAAACTGCTTTTGGGAATATTGAGTTCGATTAGAAATTATGAAATCGTTTGCGCATGTGGAGAATTTTGCAAAGAACAAGGTGGTGTCGTTGTTGTCTTCTTTCCTTAAGAGAAGAGAACTTTGCCTTTTCTGATTTTTCTAGGTTGTTCTCTAGAGAGAAGTTGCAAAAGAAATTATTGGGCTTTATAGGCCTTATTATTAAAACCAACTAAATATAGATAATTTGACTACTGAAGATCCATAGGAAATAAGCCTCAAATCCATAGGAAATAAGCCTCAAATCCATTAGTCACATATTAAGTTATGTATGCTAATATTTTATGGCTCATAATAGTTTATTTTATTTAAACTAATTTTTCAAATTGATGGTTTTATTAAAAATTGAAGTGAATAATTAAATCATTTGGATTTCCAAAATTAATTTTTAATAAATGTTTCAAAGTTTCTATACAATTTTTTTCTTGAAAAGATATTTAAACATTAAAAAGATGTTTATATTCTAAAAAGATTTTTAAAAAGGAGAAAATATTGGCCGGTTAAATAGTGAGACGGGTTAGAGCTGAACCTTAGACCATCTCCAATGGTTTTTGCTAATTTTGCCTCTATAATAAAGGAACTCTATAATAGAAGTGACTTTTGCTCCAATGGTTTCCTCTCTTTTTTCCTCTATAATGGAATACTCCAAATAATTTTTTTTTTAAAATTTTAATATTAACACCATCTTTTTATAAAAATTGCAAATTAACCCATTTACTTTAACTTTTATAAAATGTTAATAAAAAATTACTTTTATTTAAATTAAAAATTTATTATAAAATATCATATCGTATATATTTTTATTTTAAAATACATTGCATTATATAAAAAATAATAAGATACTAGATTCTATTCGATTATTATATATAATATGATAAAATAAAATCTATTTTTCCTTCAATAAAAATAAAATCTATTATTATATATATTTAAAAGATTTTATATAATTTACTTTTGTAATTGGTAGTCTCAAATTTTAGAATATATATTTATATTAAAACCTCTAAAATATTTTATATTATTAGTTATTAAATATATTTATTTTATTTATTTTGTTCATAAATAAAAGAAGTTTAAGATTAAAAGGACTACTTTGCAAATAAAATAGTTCAACTCTATTTATAGAGGAAAAAATAGAGTTCCTCTATATATAGAGATAAAAATAGCAATCTCTATAATAGAGGTGGGTTAGAGCAAAAATTGCTAAAAAATAGAGTTTAGAGGCAAAAATAGAGGTGGGTTGGAGATGCTCTTAGGACGATAATGAATTTTTCAGTTTGATCCACCAAAACATGTAAAATACATTAGTCTAATGTAATATATGTTGTATAAGGTGTATCGCCTTGACACATCTAAATAGACAATTGTACTCCTATAAAAATTTGGATTATGAAACATTTTCTATTCTTAAGTCCTTTTGATAAAAAAAAAAATTTCTATTATAATTGTGCTTTTGAATGGAGTCGATAACTAAAACCACACTATATATGTTTGAATATTACCATATATGATTTATATAATTATATAATCGATTTGACAGTCTTACATATAATATGACAATTTGCAAGTAAAAAATAACCCTAATTAAATAACCGCTAATCCGATTCACGTTCGATCCCGTGCTACACAATATGATGCTTTTATGTTAGGTAACTACAATCCAACATTCACACCATGTCGCTTATACACCTACAAATATTCAGATACACATCATTTCAAATTTAATATAATTACTTTGAAAATATAACAACTGAAAAAAAACTAATAATTTTTCTACTATATTAATTTATTACGACAAAAAATATAATACCCACAAATAAAATAATTTTGAATTTAAAAATTAATTGATTAAATTAAATAATTAAAATAGAAAAAGTCCCCCGGTGTACAAGTTACAAAACAATACAAATTTAGTAATATTAATATGGATTATGTTATTTTAACAGCATAAGTTACCATTGTTCTTTTCTTCCATATATATTTTCACAGAAAAACTATTTTGTTTAACTGAGAAAGAAAAAAAAAATATTAATCAATGAGATGACTATTATGATTGAAGATTAAATAAATATTAAAAACTTTATTGACAAATATTAATCAAACATTTTTATGTAGTGGTTCTTATTTTGTTGCAGATAACTTTAATACAACTTATTACATAATGATTTATTATCCTCTATATCTTAATAACAAATATTTATATTTCTCTCACTTCCATGTATTTATCTTTATATAAGTATCTTAGTATAAAAGTTAATAAAACTTCAAAATATTAATAACATGTGATTGAATATTTATAATTTATGTGAGGAAATACAGATATGATTAAATTTATAAAATAGTATTTTTTTCTCCACAAATTTCACGAGAAAAATAACTATTTTCCCTTTATGTATTTCAATAAAAATTGTTATATATATTTTCTGATATATATAGTTATATATGTATAGGCATAAAAAAGAGGCATATATAAATATATATATTTGGATAGTGGGAAAGTTATTAATGTTTAGAGAGTGATACTAAAAATATTTGAAGAGTTGAGGAAAATATATTAAAACTATGTCCATCAGCACAAACTTTGCCCATTTAGTTTTTGGGAGTAGAATAAGGGATAGGGTAACTCAAGATTCCATTTCTTACTCTCACTAGGTTGATAATAAAAAAAAATGCACATTAGTAACGCTTAATCAAGGTTAATATTATAATTAACCTACTCTTGATAAAGATGTGGAGGTAACACAATAACATTATGTCTACGAGATCGCATATAGGAGAGGAATTAACGAGTGGCTGCACATAATCCAGTTGTTGCAATGGCTAATGCATAATTTAAAGGCATCTTATTCATAGATGCTATAAACTAGTTCAACGAGTGCGTATGCATTCCTCATCCTTATGTATGAGTTCTCGTTAGAAGATCCCATTGATTGTGGTAGTGAGCAGTCACACGAGTCTAGCACAAGCCCAAAACTCTCCACATCAGCAATAAGGAAGTTTTCAGAGAAATTAACAAAATGTTAATAGAATAAGAACAATACATTAATTAAATATAAAAATTTATTTATAAGTAAGCCATGAAAAGTAAATAACTCACGCGTGACGTATTATTCTACATTCAAAACAAACATTTGAATTATTTTGAATATTTTGTTTGGAAAAATTGAATTATTTTGAATAACCTTTTTTAAAAAACATAATAATTTATGAATATACTATGCATGTGCGTGTGAATGTGTGCATAATTCTTGCTGGTATTTCCCCAAAAACACTTTTTGTAATCTCGAGAAGATATATAATAAATTTAGTCATAACTCAAGTTACGGCTGATTTTGTACAATCTAGTAATATTCCAACAATTATATATTATCTGAGTATTTCTTTCTTATTTATACTAGATTATGAGTCCTTGTGATATCGCGAGAAAACCCATTTTCAAAAAAATATTTTACTTTAGTTTTTTAATTACCCTAGGTTTTCAACCAACTTTAAGTGTGTGTTTATTTGATATATTTGGTGAAAATTATATACAATTAATGATAATGATTAATTATTATTTTATATATATAAATTATTATTAATTAAATTTCATTTCATTTACATAATCTTTTAGAAATAATATAAATCAATAGTATATAAGAATCAAATGAAATCAAGGGAATCATGAATCAATTTTGTTTTGAGTGAATTACACTCACACCCACTTTGGGTGAGAAACTTGACACTTAGACCCACTTTAAGTCCAAAATGTACTAATGAAGCTTATTTGCTTGTTTTGTTAAAAAAAAAGGTGAATTGTTGATAGGCTTTAAACTGTTAGATTGTAACTATAGATATAAATCGTGTGGTTGTAGTTAAATCGCCCAAAAAATAGAATCTAGATTGAATTATATTATTTTTATATTTGAAAGTAGGTTTCATGTGGAGTTTATGTTATTTCTCTCTCTTTTTTATTTCTTTTATTGTTATTGTTGTTACTTTAGATAATTATCATTAAAATATAATCTAATTCTTTTTGTATAATAGATTATGATTATATTTTTTCTATATCTTAAGATCCATTTTGATATATTTGAAATGAATTTTTATATTTTATAATATTTATTTGTAGTTGAACATTTGTTCGCTAATATATGGATAGTCTGTTTATGGATACTTACTTGTGTTGGGTAATTTAAAAAACATGTGAAAAACTAATTAATCAAAGATATTTTGCTTAGGTGGATTATCATGGATATTTTGCTTAGGTTGAACTTTATTGACAAGTATTTTACATGTACATAAACAATAGATCTTTTTACATGTGAAACCAAAAATCCTAAAAACCTGATTCATAAACGATAGATTTTTTTTTATCAAAATATTTTTATTTTAACATTTTAATGAACATCCACACATATTTTTTAAACAACGACCACATTGATATATATATATATGATCAAAATGTTCAGAAGAAAAAAAAACATTGGAATATGTAATTAGACAATTTTTTTTGTGAATAAATTTAAAACGATATCCACAAAATTATGAAATTGGTTATTGGATCTGAGAATCATTTTTTCTTGTTTTTGTAATTTTCATCCAAATCTATCCACTAAACTCTGACCATGTGTTCATTAACCCAACTTAGATTAAACCATTTTAGACACACCTACCTGCTTTTTAAAATGGCAACTTGTATCCATAATAATATGTCCACTTAGAGTTGATTACGAACATATCAGTTATAAAAATCTTTGATTAATTACAAAAAAAAAATCACGAGTACTTGAAAAACAACAACACACACAAAGTATTTATCAAATTACCCAAATGGATAACTCTTTATGGATAACAAAAAAAAATCCACGACGTGACCGGTGAAAACAAAGAAAACCGTCGATGGTCGTAAATCCTCTGGGACTTCTGAACCTCCATCCATTTCTCTATATGTTTCGTGTAACCGCTGTTTCTCCATTTCTTGAGATAATCACCATCACACCTTTGTTAAAGTAACAAGGCTTCCTTCCTCTAAACGCACCAGAGAATCTCTCCTCCGAAAAAAATCATACGGTTCTGGTGAAGTATTTCGTGAAATTCGTGTGACAATACTCTGGATCTCTGAATCTCATAGTGTACACCTTTCTAGATCTAAAGACAGTGACAAAAAAAATTAAACCGGGATCGATGTTGGGTCAAGGACGAGACGGAAAAGTCTACAGAAGATGGAGTGAAGAGACTCGCTTTGTTCAAAAAGAAAAAAAAAAAGAAGAAGAGGCTCGATTACTTTTTATTCGAGGTTTTGTGGGATGTGAAGCTGAGTTAGAATGCTTTATTATTATTTATTTTTCCTCACATAGGGACTATACTGACATTTCATCACATAGAAGTATAGCTGAAACTAGGTGTATGTGTTATGAGTTATTGACATTCAGACCCACTTTGTGAATAAATGTTTGTAAACACACCTAGTTTGAAGTGAATGTGTAATTTGAGTGAAGTTTTGTTTGGTGGGTGATTATTTGTTGACCATTTTGCCCTCATTTGTGTTTGGATAAAGAAAAAGCTTTGGATAGAGAAAAAGTTGGATTTTTTTGTAATCGATTTTTTATCTCTCTCTTTCTCTTCCCTTTTTCTTTTTTCTTAGTTTTTGTTATTGTCATTTTGGATGGTTATTATCAAAAATTATATATTTATTTATAGATAATAAGTTATGATTATAGTTTATTTACATTTTAATATGCATACTGATATATTTAAATGAATTATTATCTTATATACTATCCATTTGTAGTTGAACATTTGTTCATTGATAAGTGGACTGCTCTATTTTTATTTCTAATTACTTTGTGCTTAGTAATATAAAAACAGACTAAAACCTATTTCATGAAAGAATTTGTGGTTCGGTAAAAAAAGTCATAAATAAGTATCAAACAAACATCTTAACCCCTAAACCTTAAAACATATACCTTAACCCCTGAAACCTAAACCTTAAATCTCAATTCCAAAACATGAAGTTCTTTACTCTTAACGACTCAATAGCTTCCTATGGGCTTGAAGCTGCAACAAGAGAACCTAAACCCTAAACCCTAAATCATATACCTTTAACCCTTAACCTTAGGTCCTAAACCCTAAACCCTAAACACTAAACTCTGATCATAAACTATGAATCTCAAACCTTACCTCTTATCCAATTTAATTTAACTATAAAACCAAAACCATAAATCATACACTACATTCTAACCTACAAACATTTAAATGAACGTCCAAGCATATCCACACTACTGTAACCACATGGATATATATGCTCAATGTATCTAGGTGAAAAGAGAAAACAATGGAATATGCAAATTAAGCTAACAAAAAAAACATTGGAAGATGAAACGAAGCTAGAGTGAAAGTAAATAGATTATTTGAAAAAAGTTATAAGGAGAGGCATCGTCGAAGTATGAAGTTTCTATGCAATTGCTAAAACATATACACAACATGTCCTTAAACCTGAACCCTTAAACCGTAAACCCAACCACTAAATTCTAAACCCTAAACACTAAAATCTAAACTTAAACCATAAAAGCTAAAACAAAAACAATAACACTAAACCTTAAACTCTATGCCCTAAGCTGAAAACCTTAAATACAAAACCCTGACCCAAAATCCTAAAAAGGAGGTTTTTTATTGATCTTGAATTTTCATTCCACAAAGGTATCCATTGTTATTTCTTTATTGATCTTGAGTTGTCAGTTAGTTATCATCCATACAATCATGTCCATATGGATACCTAAGTCATCTGGTTGATACTCCTGGAATCGCGGAATCCCAAAGTAAACACCTTTCTGGATATAAAGACGGCGACGAAGAATTTTAAACCGCAATCGAGGTTTGGGTCAAGGAGGATTCAGCAACGTTTACAGAAAAAGGATCGAAGAGACTCTTTTTGTTGGAAAGGAATTTTTTTACAAAAGGATGAAGAGGTACAATTGCTTATTGTTCCAGGTTTTATGGGTGTGGAAGATTTGTGGGATGTGGAGCTGCCAAAAAGAAAAACAGGTTTTGTGGGATGTGGAGCCGTCAAATGGAGTTTGAGTAAAAAGACAAAAGCTAGCTAATAAGTAAAAAAGGACTATAGAGTCATTTCATAAGATAAAAGTATAGCAATAGTTGTAAGTGGGTGTAGGTGTAATAAGAAGTTGGCAAAGTGGGTCTACGTGCTAACAATTCATGTGTTATAAGAAGTTGTGAAAGTGGGTGTAGGGGAAAATAACTATATCTTCGTATTTCTCTTCACATCAAAGTTTTCCTTACTTTTCATATTCTTTCTCGTAATCTTCATTGTCGATATTTCATGTCCATTATTGATGAGATCATGACCAATCCACTTGAACCACACGAAGACGAGGAGCTGCTTGAAGCCGAGAACACACGTCAACCAAACTCGCCAGTTTCAGAACAGTCGTTCATTCTTAACCCGGCCACTAATCAGTTCAATTCAGGCACCAATCCGCACAAACCCACCGGTTTTGGAACCACCGGCCATTCGCAAACCGGCACCCATTCGCACAAACCTACCTGTTTTGGAACCACCGGCCACGAAGAACAGCTTATACCGGAGGAAGCATTGATTGTCCCGGCGGGTCCTCTAACAAGATCAAGATCTAAGAAGTTCAACCATGCCATCAATGGACTTCTAAAGGAGCTAAACAAGACTCAAGAAGACGTTGTTCAATCCTCACTCATAGTGATCACGGCTGAAGAGGTTTGGTAAAGGGTTAAGTGTTGCTTATGCACTTTTTTCCCTTGTCAAGTTTTGTCCCAATGGCTTGTCAAGTTTTGTCCCAATGGGTTTTCTTGATAAGGTTTTCAATGAGGCCTAAGTAACATTTTCAAGCCCCTTTATCAACCCAAATTGTGGTCCAAGACCCCCTTACAAAGCCTTGGCCCATTTTTCCTTTTCTCTTCAAACTTTGCATTTATTACTTTTGTTATTTCCAAGACTCCTTGCATGAGCTTGCAAGAGTGTAATTTCCAAGACACTTGTGCATGCTCTTGCATGTTTTTCTTCTCTTTCCTCCTCTCTTTCATGTATCTCTCATTTGCAAGGCATCAAACATTTTAATCAAAAACTCTCTCTTTTACTTGTTTGATCCGAAAAGTGTGTAATATATTTTCAACTTGTTTCTTCTTAGTGTGTAATATCTAAGTTGGATCCAAGCTTGTAGTCTAAGAGTTTCATATCACTCTTGTAAGTACATCTTGTTCCCCCTTTAATTCCGCTGCATCCATCCCCACTCATCGTCATCCCCATTCATCGTCATTCCGCTGTTTTTGTTCGAGATCAATCCATCGTTCACCATCAACCAAGTCATTTCAAGATCAAAACAAACAAAGTGGTCCTTGGAGCATAAATTCACGGCTAGGAGTCTATCAATTATCATCATTACTTTCACTGTGTGCTTCTTCGTTATATTCTGATTGTTTCTCTACCTAATTAATCATCTTCCTCATTTTTCTTCTCATACTCTCGTTTATGTAAAACATTCGTTATTCTGTGGTTAAAATAGAGTAACAAATTAAAACTTACTAACCTTCATTAAACATATATCTCTATAATAAGCCTACGAATTAGCTACCCAAAACAATGTCATTGATTTGACCTTCTAAACTTGAAATTTGATTGCCATCTCCAATAATTGTGTTGTACTTCTTAAGTATACTCCTACCAAATTTTAGATTATTCCGATTTTGTTGTCTCCATCAATGGTAAGATCTTAAACTTTAGACAAAATATTCTCAAAGAGGTTTAAGAAGCTTAGATAAAATACACACCACATAAATGTTTAAATCTAATTATTTATGGCGGGAACTTACAAATTAAAATATTATGATAGAATGCAATGTATCTAATTATCATTTAGGTGCAAAAACCTAGGGTTAGTCGAATATATGTTATATAAATACTGTATATATTTTGTTAATTTTTTTTTGAAAATAAGAAGATTAACAAAATAAGAATATCAATTTTATATATTTCATTTTTTGTTTTCAAAATTTTATATTTGTCTTTTTCTATATATATATATATTCCTTTTAATCAATATTTATATATATATAAAGTTAGAATTTAAAAATGTCAATTAATAAGATTGAAAAAGTTAACTAATGAGATGTCTAATTACTATTGGTCGTTTCAAATCCCACGTGGACGGCTTTAGAAGTTTAACCCCCCGACCGCCACCTCTACTAGTGGGCCCCATGTTCACTCTCAGCACATAGGCCAACCTCGCTTAATGGGCCTCACATCCTCTCACTAGGCCCGTGAGCCCATTAATACCCGTTTCTCTGTGTTTTGGCCTCACTCACACAGTTCCGACAATCACTTCCCGGAAGGTAATCCATCCATGAACTACTCCAGCATAAGCACGCTTAACTGTGAATTTCTACCATGACTCTTGACCGAAAAGATAAGTGCACTTTGGTGACATAGGTGGCCAAATAAATTTATTTAAACCTTTCCGCAAACCAGGGTCTCATAGATTTTCATAAGAATAACATGTCGACATAAATAATAGCGTTGCATAGTACAAAAGTACATATTCAACGAAAATAGCATGCCAAAAACAAAAATTTTGCTGTTTCGGAAAAAACTTACATGACATTTGAGAAAAAATCTCACAAACAAAGGATAGGTAGAATTCTTAAAGAGAAAGTGAGATCCTATGTGAGAAGCATCAAGATCAACATAATTCCAATGTGAAGAGATTGACGATAGAGATTCAGTGAATTCTGGTGGACGGTGGGATATGAGGTAGCGATCCGGTGAGAAAGAGCAGTATAAGATGAAGATGATGGTGGTGTTGGACAATGATGCTGGTGTTGGTGGAGTAAAATCTCTAGTGCCCTTTGACAAAAAAAATATTCAACACTACCATCTTATGTTGTTAGTACCCTTGGACTTTTTGTTGACCAAAATATCACATTTTTACCCTTTGATTATTTTATTCACTAAAATAAAAATTAGTGGAACCCACGTATACCATCTATCTTCTTCATTTTTCCCCTCTCTCCCTTCCTCTCTCTCTCTCGAATTTGAAATTCCTCCTAATCAACGCAAACACCATTGAAAACTATGAAATTGAGTTGTATATTTCTTAGAATTGATCTGTCCATTTTTATTAATAAATGCATGGATTTTAACATTTCAATCGAACTAAATCGCAAGAAAAAAATCTAAAATTAATAATTTTATGAATGTAGTACAACTTAGTAGAATTTGGTATAACTAAGATGGGTACAACCAATATTACTAGGTATAACTGGTACGGTACAACATGTACTACATATTATTACGAATTTGGTACATGTCTTACTATACACAACATCGACTATAGTTTGGGTGTTTATTATATTTCATAATACAATGAATAATATTTATTAGAAATTCATTTTTTTTTAGAAATTCATATTTATGATCATGAAGCATATTATGTAAAAAGAATAAATTCATGAAAACTTATTATGTATTAGTTATACAAAAGTAATTAATGAAATAATAAATAATTTTTCTAATATTTACAATAAGAATTTAAGCTCAATTAAGAAATATAAAAATGTTTTTAGTAGTGTTTGGTTTGTTTATAATACTTAATAAAAGATATTTAAAATTATTTTTCTTAAAAATATTATTATTGTATAGCTAATATTTGTTTATAATCTTTTTATTATCATTAAAATATATATTAGTTATACATAACTAGTTAATTTTTTTTTTGTAATAATAGATCTATCATCTTCTTTGTTTCTCATCAAACACCTTATACTTAAGGCTCGCCTTGTTAATGTAAACCACACAAAACTACAAAAGCTAGGAAAATAAATATTTTTCACATATTATTGCATGTAAGTGTTGTTAATGTACCTCAATTAACTACAACTATGGGTACACCTAAAAATATTTAGATTTATGCAGTGTATAACTAATTACATGTCAAAAATGGAAACAATACAACTTGCAGAAACGGTACAGCTTGTAAACTAGGAACAACTTGTGATATTTGCCCAGCTACATATGTGCAATTTGGCGGCTACACGAGTGCCATTTGGACGGTTCTATGTGGAACACATGTTTATTTCCCAGAGAAATTAAAAAGTAATTCAAATTTTCTCCTTTTGTGTGGTTGGGTCGAGCTTAATTGTAACTTAATGTGTGTCTACATAGTTGTACCAAGTTGAACTTTTCAACGTAGTTGTACTTAGCTTAACATCATAATCTTATGTAAAAACCAGTTGTACTTAAGTAAAAACCATATACCTAGTCAAACAATACAAAATAACTCATAAACACGACATAAAAACCAACTAACATAAAGAGTTCACATAAATTGACTAACAAGCAACTTTAATCCTTCTTTTTCTTTGTCGTAATATGACTCATAATGATTTTATTTTTCACTTACCATTCTTTCTTATACTATGCTTATCTTTATCATGTTGAGCCTATGCTGCAACTTCTTCTTTTCTTTGTACTTTTTTTTTTCTTTTGTTAAGTCGAAAAAAGAGAATCACAAAGACAAGCGACGTCGATTTGGGGATTTAGGCATTTCATTTAAGGCAGAACGACGTCGCCTGTCCTTGTGATTCTCATTTTTTCGACTTAACAGAGCCCAAAAAGAAACTGTTCTTGTCTTGTGATTTTCGGATTTTTCAAACTTCGAGTTAGGGTTAGGTAACAATAAAGACAAAAGGATGTGGATCCGATGGGTATCCAAAATTGATCAGTTTTTTTTGGTTTGGGTGTGGTTGGATCTATAATTTTTATGTTTTGGTAAGGATTGGTAGATATTTACAGAGAGTTTGGGTTAATGGGTACAAGAAATTTTAGTCAGGTTGGTGGGGGCGGAAGTCTCTTTATGGTCATTATTATTTAAATGTTAGAATGTATAGTGGAGATATTTAGAGAGAGAAAAATGTCGTATAAAAGAAGAGAACAAAAGGCTAAATGTTAATTTTATTTACCCCTCTTGACAATTCAGTCATAGTTAATTTCTTAATTATTTTCAAATTCAGAGTTAGTTAGTATAAATACTCTTATTATTTTTCTTTACACCAAACTATTTCTTTTCTTTTTTTTGTCATCAAATTGAAACTTTAGTTAAAAGGTTACGTTATACACTTTTATGCTTAAGACCCAATCCATTAAACTCATAGCCAATCATAAACCTCCACGTGTATAGTCACTTTCTTCGTTTAGTTTCCATTCATATATCTTCTGATTCAGATTAATCCACCAATACCTTCTTCCATAATCTCCCAAATGTCTTCTTCAACCTCCAGGTACTTCTCATTCACAACTCCTCAGATCTCTCAATCATTCATCGATTCAATCAAAGATTCGTTTCATCTTCCATTAGATTCGCGATTTCGAAACTCACAAACCCAAATCCTTTCTGTCTCCAGGTTGTTAAACTGAGTCGAGATTTGGGAGATTTGATTCAGATTTAAAGCCATGATGATGAATCATTTAGTGATAACACTATCTCTGTTCTTGATCTCAGTGTTGTTATTAAACAGAGGAGAAGCAGGAATCACGAGTAGTTTTATTCGATCTGAATGGCCAGCTGTTGATATACCACTAGACCATCATGTTTTCAAAGTACCAAAAGGTTATAATGCTCCACAACAAGTTCATATAACTCAAGGTGATTATGATGGTAAAGCTGTTATCATCTCTTGGGTTACACCTGATGAGCCTGGTTTTGGTAAAGTTCATTACGGTACAGTTCAAGGGAAGTATCAGTTTACTGCTCATGGGACTTACTCTAACTACACGTTTTATAAATATAAGTCTGGGGTTGTTCATCACTGCCTTGTTTCTGGCCTTGAGGTAAACACTCTATACCAAGATTAGTTTTGCTTATTACAAGAAGGTTTTGCTTATTTGGGAACATGAAACTATGTAATGTTTTTGTCTTTGGACGTTATGTGATCTTAGTATATATTTGATGGTTAGTTTCTGGCCTTGAGGTTAAAACTATACCAAGATTAGTTTGCTAATTAGTAGTTGGTGGAATCATTATCAATGTTTTTGTCCTTCGGGAATTATATGATCTTAGTATACATTTGGTGGTTAGATTATTACATCACTGCCTTGTCCCTGACCTTGAGATAACAATGCAAGAAGGTTTTGCTTATTTGGGAACATGAATATATTTAATGTTTTTTTTTTTTTTTTTTCTCTATTGCAATGTTTTTGTCTTTGGACATTATGTGATTTTAGTATATATTCGATGGTTAGATTATATTGAAATGCAATTTTCTTTGTTTGTTATTAGTTGGGATGATGCTAATTAATGTATGTTGGTTGTTTTAGTATGATACAAAATACTATTACAAGATTGAAAGCGGTGAAGCTTCTAGGGAGTTTTGGTTTGTTACACCACCACATATACATCCAGATGCATCTTACAAGTTTGGTATTATCGGTATGTCACGTCTTTTTGTTTTTTTTTTTTTGTAAAGGATTTACTTTATCTTCTCTCTGGTTGTATATTGATCTTAAACGCATCTGTGATTGTTCCAAGACTTCGTTCTTTAAGATTCATTGCAGAGATAGCTTGATTTATTGTTTTGAAGAAAGTTACTTGATTTGTTTCTCCGGATTTGTACTAACCAAGCTCAGTTTAACTTACGAGTGTAGGCGATATGGGCCAAACATTCAACTCGTTATCTACATTGGAGCACTATATGCAGAGTGGAGCTCAAGCTGTGTTATTTCTTGGAGATCTCTCTTATGCTGACAGATATCAGTATAACGATGTTGGTGTGAGATGGGACAGCTGGGCTCGTTTTGTGGAGCCTAGTACCGCTTATCAGCCGTGGCTCTGGTCTGCAGGAAATCATGAAGTTGATTACATGCCTTACATGGTAAATATCTGAGTCATTACTGACTTACTACCACCAAAGTAACATATAGGTTATCCTTAAAATTAGAAAGCCATGGAACCAACAAAGTTGAATTGTTCCGAAATGTTATGTTTCTTCCATTTAACAGTTTCTCAAACATAGATCAATTGTTACAGGTTCTTAAGAAAGTATACTAAAGCTTAAAAGAGATAAATGAATTGGTTACATGAATTTTGATAAGATTAAACATTTAGGAACATGAAGTTTTTGTTATAGCTATTAGTCGTAACTTCTCACTATTCAGATTTGTTCCTCCTGAGAGTTCTCAAACATGTAAATCACTGACAGGGGGAAGTGACACCTTTCAAGAACTACCTTCAACGTTACACTACACCCTACTTAGCCTCAAGAAGTACCAATCCTCTCTGGTATGCTGTTAGGCGTGCGTCCGCTCACATCATTGTCCTCTCCAGCTATTCACCATTTGGTAATATCTCAACTGCTCAATAATATCCATTCTTGTACTGTTACTTAGAAATGAAAAGTTTACACGAATGAGTAACTAAGCATGACTCTTTCTAAATGCTGTGCAGTGAAGTATACCCCGCAATGGCACTGGCTTAGTGAAGAGCTTAAAAGAGTTGACAGGGAGAAAACTCCTTGGCTAATTGTTTTGATGCACGTCCCAATTTACAACACTAATGAAGCGCACTTCATGGAGGGTGAAAGCATGCGAGCAGCTTTTGAAAAGTGGTTCGTCGAATACAAAGTTGATGTCATCTTTGCTGGGCATGTTCATGCCTACGAGAGATCGGTACTTGTTTATTACCTTAAAAACTCCCAATAGATTTCATGCTTATAGTGTTTAGTAAAATCTTTGTTTTGTTTTCATCTCAGTACCGAATATCGAATGTGCACTATAATGTGTCAAGCGGGGATTGTAACCCAGTTCCAGATAAGTCGGCTCCAGTTTATATCACAGTTGGAGATGGAGGAAATCAAGAAGGTCTGGCGGCAATGTGAGTGACATTAGCATATTTAATAAAAGTGAGGCTTGAAAATCTGATAAGAACGAAGCTAGGAAACTGCTATTCTTATTCCAATGATAATAATGGCATATGCATGGTTATGTGTAGTATTTATATTATTGGGTGATGAGAACAATATACCCTTTTTGTTACAGGTTTAGGGAACCACAACCAGATTATTCTGCATTTAGAGAAGCTAGCTACGGCCACTCTACTTTGGATATAAAGAACCGAACACACGCGATATACCACTGGAACCGCAATGATGATGGAAAGAAAGTAGCAACTGATGAATTTGTGTTACACAACCAGTACTGGTAAATTTTCTTATTCTCTCTTTAGTAATCTTAGTAAACTGCATAGATGCAGAACTAAGTGAAAAACAATACGCAGGGGAAAAAACATTCGACGAAGAAAGCTTAAGAAGCATTATATTAAGAGTGTTGTGGGTGACAGGATTACCAATTGATTCACTAAGATGCCCCATGCTCTCTATACAAGTGTGTGTTAAGATTCACCAAATCTTGATTACTTATTATTAAACATGCGTATGGTGTTATGTTACTTTTCGTTCCCGCTAAGTTTTATGCCATTCGGAATATGAAGGCCATTGGAATTATGTATTCTTTCAGTCTTTTGAGCTATGACGTCTACGTCTCGGATTTTAGATTTGTGAATAATGTGTTGAATCGAGCTTCAAACCCGTGCAAGATGGTGACAACTGAAGTTAGTATGGAATCTATGGTTAAGACTACTTTAATTTCTTAGGATAAATGTGATGATTTGTCTTTGTTATATGTTAGTGTGTATGTAGTAGATATGTTATGAATTTAGCTTCAGTAAGAACAAGTTTCTGTTAAGAAAAACTATTTTCTAATATGGTAACAACGCAAAACACTGGAAGTACAAGCTCTTAAAGCATATAAGATGTGGGTGTTGAAAGTTTTGCATCCTGATAAAACAGGAACTGGGAGAATAACGTTGGCAGATGCCTTAAACATTATAAAGCTAGATTAGTTTCTTGGAAATCATTAAATTGAAAAAGAGTGTTCAAGGAAACTTTGTTCCAATGGAAGAAGTATCTATACATGTTTAATCGAATGTAACAACGTCAAAGAATTGAGGATTCCACTAAATGGACGACCACAATGTGTTTTTACATGGAGATTTGTCTAAAGAAACATACATGAAACACTCTCCAGGGTTTCAAACATCTGATCCAACTAAATGGGTCAACTTAGGAAGTCTTTATATGGTCTAAGACGAGCACGAAGTTGTTAAATCTCTACGCATATCCGACTCTTGTATGGTGTGGGTTTGTTCAATCTTATGTCTTTAGTATGGGACGTGGACCAAACTATGGGGTGTACACGACTTGGTAATTTATGTAATAATTTGGTGAGTTCTAGGAATCGAATGATCATTTAAGAAGTTGCGTTCATATGAAGATAAACTACTTCCTAGCTAGAGATCGAGCTTTCTAAGAAGGATATAAGTCTTGTTTAGTTAAAGGTAACACGTCAGAGTCACGGTACACGATCATGTATATGATTTGATACAATAGAGGCTGCCTATGTTGAAGTATCATGTTGAAAGCTGACTGTGATATATTGGCCAGAGCTTATGGTGACACATATTGTTCTGCATGTCTATACATTGTGATCTTTATGTGTCTTGTACAAATAACAGATGCAAGCAAGGGACTGTTATTGAGATTTGGCACAAGATATGATTCAGTAAGTACAGAAAATTTGGCCACAGTCAAACAGCTAACTGTTAGAAGACAATAAAATGGTATTGTATCCAAAGCAATACTTAACCACAACACTTTCTCAGTTTATTGATTATACTCTAAAGAGCGAGAGAGAGAGAAAGAAAGAAAGAGATACTGACAAGATGTTCTTGCGGTTTAAACAAAATCTATGAAGTACAATGCAAACCTCTGTACAAATGTAGTGAGCAGAAGCAGGCTGTCGAAGATCAATCATCCTTGCAAGTAGCCTTGTTATGTCCTACCCCTCCACACTTTGTACAACACACAGATCGTCCTCTTTTCCGGTCTTTGATTCTCTTCTCCCCTCCCTGGACTCGGGAAAACAGAGGGGGGAGTACTTCTTCCTCTTCTTTGCTGCTGCCTTCAGCCTCCACCAAAGCTAAGTCAATCGCAACTGCTCCTAGAGCTTGTGAGTACGTTAAACGGTAACTCTCAACTGTAAAGAAACTTGAACAATAGTCATATAGATTTCTTCCTTTTGTGTTTAGGACAGCAATCGCATGCTGGCAAGGGAGGCCTGTGGGCTTCCACCCGTAACAGCTGCAGGTTTGGTTACTGATGTCTACAAGCTGAACAGACCCATCATGAACCTCAAAAAGCGTGTCTGAACAAAAGAAAACTTTTAGGGTGCTTGCTTTCTTGCATTCTTCCACTAGACTTTCCTCCTTAGTTGGCACAAGTTGGCTGAACCACTGTCTTGACTTCTCCTGGCTACCGTTTACCAACTCCACAATTTTATTGACAAACACCACGAGCTTCTGGACGATGGAAGTTTCCTGAATTTCATCAATCCATTTCGAGTATATCTCTCCCACATCTGACGTAATATGACTGTATGGTTCACCTTCAAATAATGCACCGGCCCAGTGCTTTGATTCGATTTGCATCACCCAATCATAAGCTCTAGGAGACACTCGTTTTATTTGCTCGGTGTAAACCTTAAACCCATCAACTCGATCCGCACGTGCTGCAGCTAGTAAATAGTACGACAAGGATGGCTTCCCATCTCCAAGAAATGGACCTCTCAGACTTCTCATAAAATCCTCCATCAAGTAATGTATGGAATAACCATGTTGGGCATTCTCAAAAATTTCCAACACAGAACTCTCTAGCCCTTTCTCTCGGTCAGAGACAAAAGTAAGAGCTCGTAGACTGGGCACAGCTATCTTTAACTGTTCCAGAAACCAGCGCCAAGTTTCATCAGTTTCCACATCAACGAGGGCTAATGCCACTGGAAGCACGCCGTCATCTCCATCCAAGGCAGAAGCTATCAACAAAATCTCATGATACCTTGACTTAAATGGAATGGCATCTAGGAAAAGAAGCGGACGGCAACCAGTTTGAAAGCCATGTGTACAAGATTGGAAAGACAGAAAAAGCCGCTGAAATCTTCTATCCTCACCAACCACCAGATCAACCATACTTCCAGGGTTTGCCTCAACTAGCTTATTAACAAAAAGAGGCAAATGCTTATATGCCTCTTTGAATGATGTATGAAGTCCTCCTTTGGCTTCATCGATGCCTCGTCTTATAGTGCAATAACTGAGTTCAATACCAAAATCTTGAAAAATCGAGTCAGCAATGTTCTTAGTCTTCTGATTTGGGTTCTCCTGCAACCTCTCCTTGATGATACTCACTACCCAGTTCTTCTTTGGATGAGCAGATTTCCAAGATTCTCCCGCACATGTATGCCTTCTATTAAATTTTTTTATCCTAAACACACTTTCAGATGGTACCCATGATGCATAAATCTTCCAAGGACAACCTCCAACTAAACAAACACCACATGCACGATTTGATTCATTCTTCCTTAACCTGTACCCAAATCGACAAGCAACTGCATATTTCTGCAGAGCATCACGAAATTCAACGACACTCTCAAATCCCTGACCCACACCGGTAATACAACGTTTCCATGAGGCTACCAAGCTTTCTACAGAACCATCGTTAGCATTAGCAATGGAATAATTTGTCTCGGGTTCAGGGTCAAGATCCTCAGTTTCAGGGTAATAGGTCTCAATATCCTGCACATAGTCTTTTTCATCATCAACATCGTCATCATCAGCATCGTTATCATCAACATCGTCAGCATCATCACCTTCGTCACTATAGACAAATTCATCATCATCAGTTTCTATTACAGGCTTTCGAATTTCTCCCCTATTTCTTAAGGACCGTCTCCTTGTATCCATGACATTTTCATCCTGAACCAAAATGCTGGGTTCTTCCATCACACGTCTTCGTTTACTAACGCTTATAGGGGAACCAGTAGTCACACCACACACAACATTTAGAGACATTGGAGGGGAGCTTTTGGTACCAGGATTACTACCTATGAATGATTGTTTCAAACTTTTGGGAGTTAGTTTTGAGATATTGGAAACAAGACTCTTCTTCCCTTTCTTCTTGAAATTTTTTGAGGTTGATTTAGCTGGTACCACTGGATCGGTGGATAATGTTACAGGAATGTCCACAAGGCCACTGGATTCAGAGGTAATTCTGGGGGAGACCTTTCTAGATCTAAAATTAACATCAGTGAGGTTGTTTTCTTCAGGAGTTCCTGTGACAACTTGGATGGGTACATTTGCTACATTCCCATATGCCACTGGTGTCATCTCTGTTTCAACTGCTACATCATACGACCTGCAATTAAAACATAAATAGATTATGAAACCATGATCACGAGTCCAGCAGAACGATATATTGGTACACACATTTAAGATCTTATGTAGACCACAGTGTCTAATTCTCCTCCATTTTGGATCAGAAGTGATAAGACAAAAACCTAGACTAGCCCAAATATTGATGAATGACTGCCTTTATAACAGAGCACCAAAATTATCTATAGGAGAATGTTTTAATGAGACATTTTGGTGTTTAGTAGATATCAAAACACAATAACACTGAAAATATTTTCTTGTTACTGGTATACATCAGTTTTGTAGTTTACTAATGGTTCCAAAAAAAGGAAAAAAAAAAACAGTTGAATAAGGTTTGATATGTGTCAAAAACCTCTCAAGCATTTCAGAGATGTGAGAAAACTAGCAATCGTTAAAATACTCGGCTCTCAAACAAGAGGGATGATAAATTATCACCTAACAAAGGTTATCCCTAAAATGTTGCAAAACTGATGCATCATTAGGTGCCTACTACATTATCTGGTAGATTAAATTAAACTAAAAGAGAAAGATGCAAAATAGATATAGAGAGAGAACAGTTTTACTCACGAAACATGATTACATACAAGGGCATACCTGTTACCGGGTGAGGCAACTGCATCAGACTGGAAACCTTCTTGTCCTGTAATAAAAACTTCTGCTGTGACTGAGCTCAGATGGAAATCATACATCCTTTTCATGTCCTTCTCTTGTTTCATGGTGATAAGAGTTCTTCTGTTATCCGGGAGAAAATACTTGAGAGACAAAGTATTATAATCTAAGTTCAACAGCTTTGCCAGTTTTAGCTTAAAATCATCAAACGTAGTTTCATGATTAATATCTATCGCTTCTGCCTCTCCCCCAGTATATGTCATTGTCCCATCATCATCAGTCACAAATTTGCCGCCAGATTGACAAATCAAAATAAGCTTACCTTTGCCCATACCCACAGAAGAAGCCTGAGGAACTCAAAACGCAAAGGAAAAAAAAAACAGTTACATCAGATACACAAGCAAACTGTATCAACATAAGTCCTATTGGTTAAATAGAAATGTGTAAGCTGTAGAAAAGTCAGTCTAGCAAGCCAGGACAAGACAAAATGTTGTCAAGCGTGCAAATCTTAACATATAAACAAAAACATGCATCTATCCTTAAAGAACTCAAAACCAATTTGAACTCACTCAACTGAGACTTGATACGTGTACAGAGAGCTAAAAAATAGGATAGCAAATCACAGCAAAAGCCAAATATGACACCAGATTAGCACACTGGCCTGCATCACATACTGAATTAACCCAAATTAATATATTGCTTGACCTATAAACTCATAAAAATCTCCCCTTTCTAGTAGAGCAAAGAAGGATGAAATGTTTTAAACACTAAGAGACATTTACTAAAGGGTTCAAAGTTCCAGTCTTTGAATAATGAACCAAATTGGTCAGCATCACAAAGTATAAACCTACAGTGTTAAAGTTTCAGTCTTTGAATAGGAATCAGAAACCACCAAATTGGGTCTGCATCATAAACCTAAAGGATTAAAGTTTCAGTCTTTGAATAGGAATCAGAAACCACCAAATTGGGTCTGCATCATAAACCTAAAGGGTTAAAGTTTCAGTCTTTGAATAGGAATCAGACACCACCAAATCAGGTCTGAACCACAAAGGATAAAACTTTGATGAAACTAAAGAAGAACAGAACACAAGGAAACCAGTTGAATCGCACAAATTTCAATAATCATAGCATCGATTCATAAACACACAAAAGAAACCCCTAGATTCATGTTATAACTGGCTAGATAACAAACGAGGAAGATTTTGGAATCAGCAAATCTAAAGAAGCTCTGTAACGAAATTAAAGGTGAGTGAGAGAATAGTTTACCAAAATATCAAAAGGGTATCTCGAAGCTCAGGAATTGGGAAGCCTAGGGTTAAGAGAGCGAGAAGTTGAGAATTGTGGGGAAGAAACGAGAGAATGAAACGAATTAGGGTTGGGTCTGTAGTGAAATAAAACAAAGAAAATGTCCACTTTATTGAATAAAATAGTTTCTAGGGGTTGCTTTGAAAATCCTCCAGGTCGTGTATTTGCAATTCTTAAATACCATGATATACCGTGAGAATAATAAAACAGGTTTTATTATCTCAATTAGAGGATAAGAAAGTTTAATGCATTGAATTTAAGGATTCTTTACCAACTAAATAAATGTTGAAACATGGTAAACTAATCTACGTAAACCATGGACCGAACTTTTTATTTAACATAAATTTATAATAATTTATTTGTATTATTTAATTAAATATTTATGTACTATGTATGTGTGTTTGTATATCCAAACAAACAATGTATTTGTTTGATTATTTTGTGATTTTATTTATATTTTATAAATTATCTTGCGATTTTATATATTTAATTTATTTTATTATTTGTTAAATTATCTTAATTATCCAGTGTTTTTTTCCATTTTTTAACTTTTTCTAATGACATTTCAATGTAATAAAAATAATTTTCTTACATATATATTACAATTTGAAATGTTTAAGTTTTATATACAACTTGCCACATCGTGTAGAAAATTTTACATAATGACTGAAAACAATTTATTTTTACGGCATGGCCTTTTATTAATATTTTTACGACATGGCCTTTTATAAATTATCTTGCGATTTTATATATTTAATTTATTTTATTATTTGTTAAATTATCTTAATTATCCAGTGTTTTTTTCCATTTTTTAACTTTTTCTAATGATATTTCAATGTAATAAAAATAATTTTCTTACATATATTGCAATTTGAAATGTTTAAGTTTTATATACAACTTGCCACATCGTGTAAAAAATTTTACATAATGACTGAAAACAATTTATTTTTACGGCATGGCCTTTTATTAATAATGTCTCTTAACGGGCTGGACTTTAGCATACAAAGCTTAAACAAGATAAAGGAAAACAGAGAAAATTCCGTCACCGGAAAGGAGTCTCTGACCGTATTGACACCACGGGCAGAGAGTATGTTCCTTAGAACCGGCGGATGTGAAATCCACAGCTTTGTGGCAGATCGAGGTATGTAGAAAATGGCATGAAGCATCTGATCCCCAGACCCGTTCCTTTTCCCTCAGCCAACCAAACCCGCCACAAATTTCCCGGTAAGACCAACTCTCTGACACCGCGGCACGTCGTTGTATGCACCCGACCTAGCAAGCGAACAACTTCAGGCCTAACCCCTCCTTCCCCGATCTAGAGAAACTCCACTTACCAAACCATCATCCTTCAACCGGCTAGAAAAAAACAGATGTCGGCAGCATCTGAAACCAAAGGCTCAATCGGGACCCCAAACACCGTAGAAACCAAGATGGCCAGACAGATCCAGAAGGCCACCCCTACAGCCCTACTAGCGTCTTCAAACTAGAGGAAAACCGTAGCTAAACTCTCCTACCAACAGGCCAAAATTGCCTCTACCTCCACGAATAAAATACCCAAACCTCAACTGACGGAGAAGAGAGTTGGAACATCTCATAATCTCTACTAATAAAAGGGACGATTTGAGGCTTCCCAAAGTGTCCACGTAAGCAAAAGTAAACGAGCATGCGACATCAGTAGAGATGCCACATCAGCAACTATTTCAACAACAAAGAAAAAAGCAAAAAAACGATTATACAATTTCTAAGAAAAACAATATATATTTATGGCCTTAACTTAATTTCTATCAATCCAAAACCCAAAAAGAAAAGCCCAAGACAAATCTATGTTATTCATAAAAAAAACTAAAAGCTCAATCAAAAAACTATCTAACTCACACATGACACAACAACCTCATTTTCTACGTAACCCTACCTACATCGCCAACAACGAACGTACACAAAATCAATCCCCATGGTCTTCTCTCTGTGCACTTAAAGCATCTTTGTTATCGTTTACTCTTCTTCATCCCACTCTCTCAAAAAATAAATGGTCACTTTAATGTCATTGTTATCCTCTCCTCCCAAACCCTATAAAATCATAGTTCCAGTAATGAAACCTTCACCATCGAAAATTTGTTAAACCACTTGAAAAGAAAAATGGCAGCTATACCTACCTCCGCCATACTTGCGCAACCACTAAGGAGGAATAATTTTGATCACCTTCAAGGCGCTTTTTGCAAAGAGAAAGTGTTGTTTAGATTGATCCATTTTTGGGAGGCTCACAATCATACAAGAGGCAATACACTCATTGGTCTTGAGCTCTTACTCATCGACGAGAAGGTATGCGTACAAACCAAATTTCTATCAGCTTACTGGAACTTTCTATTCAAGAACTTACTGATTAATCCAAATCCACCAGGGCGCAACAATCCAAGCCTTCATACTGGCTAACAGAATTTCTGCCTTTGAGAAGTTGTTGAAACCTCATTCAGTTTACACACTCAAGAAGTTCATCATCAGCCCTTGCAAAAAAGTATTTAAAGTTTCAGACCACAACTATGGCATCTGTTTCAATAACCAAACAGAACTGGAAGAAGTTACCAATGAAGGGACGGATATTGATTTTGAAAAGTTCAGGATTCGGCCTTTCAATGATTTTGCAGAGATAGTCAACAAAAACGGTGATCTGCTCGGTAAGAAACAATTTATTATTAAATATAACTTATGTTCCCATTATAGAGATGTAAGAAAGTAGTATGGTTGTTTTTGTGTATTGAAATAAAACATACGAACACCTCCAAACATGAAAAAAGAGAACCAGAGACCACCAGAAAAGCTTAGATCTAGATCTGTTTTTCTACAGGGAAGACAGAGAAGAGACAATAATTAGAACGATTGTCCTCATCTGATTGAAAATAATTATAAATAGGACTAATATGCTTCCAACTACATATGAAGATGAAGCTTGATTTCTCTAATGTCCAAATTTCAAAGTTTTATTCCGTATTTTATTTGAGCAAATCAAAACCTTAAAAAGGTTTCAAAATATTTTAATATATAATACTTGGTTTTTTTATTTGTGTCTCTCCTCACACATCGGTATTATTGATAATATATACTCTTGATTTGTAAATGATTATCAGTTGTTATACAAAATATTTATAAAAGCAATTACTACAAATTTTGTTGTTTAGAAATAATATTTATACACGATGACGGGCTGTGTGACGGGTGTATGTTGGGAAGAGTTTGAATCTTATACTTCAAAACGGGTTAAAACTTCATGATACTATTTTTAATAACACCAATATAAGACATGTCGAATCAAACTGATTTAGTTGTGTTTGATATTATGTAGTTTTAATAATTAAAAAATAAATTATAGCATAATAGAAAAAATTTGAAATTTAAAAAATAAAAATACAAAGTTTGTCCCGCGGTGTACCGTGGGTTAAAATCTAGTTTGATAAATATAAATACAAACTTAAATAAAAAAATTTATAAAGACATAAACTTAGATTTTATATAGGGTTTATTACACAATGACACGCTTTGGAGACTACTTATTTCATATAACACACTTACCAAGGAGTATTGTACTTTGGCCACTGTTTAGGCAAAAAGAAGACTTATTAGTCCCATAAAATGAGCACTTTTGATCGGCGAGATTTCTTATTGTTTGGTCAGTACGTAACAAAGTTAGTCGAAAACTAACTAAATTTAGTTAGCTCTAGTACGTTGCAAAAAAATTTTAAAATATTTAAATATAAAGTATTCTGGATAAATGAGGATTAGTTGTAATAATTTGGTTGCAGTGATCGTGTGGTTCACAATAATTCATGTCAAAGTGAAGAATTAGGTTATTCTTTCAAATCTATCCATTTGAATATAGTTCAATGGGTTGTTGTAAACCTATTGGGAGAGAGGAGGTGACGAATGAAGGCAGAGGTATTGTTCAGCATTAGTTGTTCTATGTTTGCTATGTTATGTTTTACTTTGTTTTACTAAACATAAACTGTCATATCCTTTTGTTCAGGAGGTTGTGGACGACTTTACCATTGTCATTTGTGGGAGATAGAGGGATAATATCTTGGACAAGTCATATGGGGGTTCAAATACTGTAGAGATTATGTTTTCAGACAAAAACATAACATAAGTGAAAAGATCTGGACCCTTTTTTTATTCATTAATCTATAGTCTCATACCTACTAATTAACCTATCCGATTTAACTCAAGATAAATCATCATCAACAGCACATGCACAACATAAGCATATCAAACACAACTCCAATTAATAATAATAATGATTAATCACTAACTCCATCACCACAGTTTACACCAGCAACCTAGCATGCTTTTACTCCAGGTACCAACAACAATAATTTAACAATAAACACAACAACTAAGACCCTAGATAATCCTCCTCTTCATTGACATGATTACACGTCACACTTTACCTGCACCACAAACACAATGAGATACGTGAGTATTATCACAAATACTTAGTGAAGCGATCCTCCCATTCACTGAGCTAAACACACAAGCATATTAAATCAACCCAACATGCATCAGTTAACCAAATCAAACAAACCATGCATAGAAAAACACTAACTACTCGCTGTCCATAAAAATTGTAAAGAAATTGGTGTCGACCGACACAAACACCAGGTTGGTGTCGATCAACACTACATATGTAGAAGCAATGAAATCGCCTCTCAACTCTCTAAAGAGCGAAATCACCACCTCCAAAGCTCCAGCCAAGAATCCTAACACTCTATTACACAAACACAATAACCAAGACACACAAACAAGCCACACACAACAATTTCCAGCCATCCAAATTAATCATAATACACATTAGAAGGGTTTAACATGATCATATCATCCATGGTCACGCACTCACCTCTTAAACAAGATGATATGTGGACTCAACATCACATAGAGAGCCACATCAACCTCCTAAACACCATCGCCACAAACTCTCTTTCATCTCTTCTCGAAGCCACCACAAACCAGCCTTCCTGATCCTCCAGACTCTCCCAAAGTCTCTCCCCAAGACTCTTGATCCATACTTAGAACTCTTTCCCTCTTTCTCTTTAGTTTCAAGAAGCGACAAAATAAAACTAAAAAGAAAATAGGCTGCCCACGAGTTTTAAGAGTAGACTTAGGATTTTCCTTAATTTCACCAAACCGAATGATTTTAAAAATCGAACAAGTTATCCGACAAAATTAGTGGTGTAGACCGACACCCTTCCATGTTGTCGATCAACACTACCCAAAAAATTGAGACGCGGGCGTTACAATTCTTCCCTGCTAATATAGATTCGTCCTCGAATATGCAACCACCGTCTATCCATAAGACGCACTTCGCCACCATTGTAACGGTTTGCCTAACAACCTGACCATCTGCTCGACACAAACCTGGCCAACCAGCCAACACCAACCTAGCCCACCGACCAACACGACCCTGCCCCACCGATCCGCACAATCTTGGCCCACCAGCCAACACAACTCTGGCCCACCAGCCAACAGAACCCTGACCCCATCGGTTAGCACAACCCAGGACCTGAGATTATACCAATGCTCTATTAACTATTTGCTCCCAACTCGTCGAATCTCAGGTCACGAATTTTGAGCCATACCAATACCAGGGGAACCACCACCCCTCAGGAGAACCACCATCCCCTCCTGGAGGTTCACCATCTCCTCTGCCACTCTCAGGACCTCAGCCCTTCAAGCCATCGGTATCTAGGAGAACCACCATCTCCTCATGAGTTGTTGAGGACCGACTATCCTTAGAGCAAACAAGCTATAACGTATCTAAGCTTTTTCTGACCAGAACTACCTCACGTAGTCCGAGTACGAAATAACAATGTCATACCTGCCCATCCATATTCCTCCTCAGAATATACTCTCCACTGTGACCATTCTTTAGGTCAATTCCCAAACACCCCTGCCACTCAGGGTATTTATACAATAGTCTCTCACTTAATTTTTTTTGAAAATCCATTCCAAAAAAATCCACCACCGAAGACCTGCGCTCGGACAACGACCACCACGTCCACCACAACTACTGCATACACCACTCTCACAACCTCTAGCCTTCTACACTGCGACTAGGAACCTAAACGACTAGAGAAAACACAACAAAAAACTTACCCTGGAATCTCATTGAAGGCTCAAAGAGGATGATAATAGGTCTCCGTTCTCAATTAATTAACTAACTAATCATAATTAATTCTACCATGCTATCACCAAGCATCACAAAACACTTCACAAGATGCACCACACAATAGGAAAATAATTCACCAATTATATTTCTAAACCGTTCTAAGCATCAATCTTTATACAATAACATTCACAAACTATCCATAACCACCAATTTAAACCAGCCCTAGAACCGTAAGGGCTCTGATACCAAATTGGAAAGACCCGACTTGTTTTTTACTTTTAGTTCATTAATCAATAGTCTCATACCTGGTAATTAACCTAACCGGATTAACCCAACAATAAACCATCATCAACAAACATGCACAACAGAAACATATCAAACACAACTCCAAATAATAATAATAACTAATCACTACCTCAATCACCACAATTTACACCAGCAACCTAGCATGCTTCTAATCTAGGTTCCAACAAAAATAATTTAACCATAAACACAACAACAGAGACCCTGATCAACCTCCTCCTCATTACCATGATTCGACGTGACACTTTACCTGCACCACAAACACAATGAGATGTGTAAGCATTATTACAAATACTAAGCGAAGCGATCCTCCCATCCACTAGGCTATACACACAAGCATATTAAACCAATCCAACATGCATCATAGTAACCAAATCAAACAAACCAAGCATAAAAAACACGAACTACTCGCTGTCCAGAAATTGATTACCAGATAAATTATCGAGAAACTGGTGTCGACCGACACCAGTTTCTGGTGTGTTGATGGACACTACCTTCGCAGAAACCCTAAACCCTATTAGAAGCCATCCAAATAATTGATAATACATTAGAAGGGTTTAACATGCTCAGATCAACCATGGTCACACACTCACCTCTAAAACAGGAAGATATGTGGACTCAACACCACACATAGAGCCACATGAAGCTCCTAAACACCATAGCCACAAAATCTCTTTGATCTCTTCTTTAAGCCACCATAAACCAGCGTAATATGTAATATGTATCTGAGATGTTTAGCGTAATATGTAATTTCTTATCGTCTACCTTAGATAAGATCGACTAACATTTTACTTATTGATACCATTATTTGTATCATAATTTGACAACCAAGCTTCTTTTTTCATAGATTTAATTAAAACACATTGTTTAGCTAAACAATTTGCTCAAACAGAACATTGTATAGATAAACATCGCTTTAGAGTTTTCCCTCGTGGGATCTATTACATCGATAATTATTATCGACTAACCTTATATTGGGAAACCGATTATGACATGCCTTATACTCGGAAAACCTGAATATTGTGACATGTCGTATATTGGGACCCGGCATGAGTTAGTAGGATAACAATCTCATTGTTAACAAGTTTAATGTGACATGTCTTTTATTGGGAAACCAAATAAAAACAGGTTTATTTGATAACCATCTTATTATCGACTAACAATCGTTTTTGCAGTACATTTACCGGCATGAGCACCTACCAATCCTATAGAACAACTCTCGTTGCCAACCTAGAAAAATCATTCAGACGTAGATACTAATAATCATATTGAATAACAATAATTTTATACTCTAACCATTTGCTTTCCTACTAACTCTCTCTTATCGTCACCTACATCATCATCACCTCACTGCACAAACAACTTAATATGACATAATAGCAGAAGACATATTTAGAAAATAAAGGAAATGGTATCTCAAATTCATTCAGACGTAGATAATAAGAATCATATTGAATAACAAAGAAACTATACGCTAACCATTTGTTTCCCGAGTAAATCTTTCTCCTCGTCACCTTCATCAGCATCAGCTACCTGCACATACCACTTTTTATAACATAATTGCAGAAGACATCTATAGAAAATAAAATATCACATATCTGCAAAAGGGGGTATGCGGTGAAATATATGATAATCACATTTTATCGACTTGCATAAGAATATAAGATCATCCCCCACTTCGCCATCATCCCCCACTTTGCGATAAGTAAAGATGTATGGGGTAAACCAAGCAGAAATTAATAACGATATAAATATGGGTGATTTACATTAAAAGTCACTTTAAGTTTAAGTTATACGCAAAAAGTCACTTTATAAGAATGGACAAGAATGTGCACTGTTTGCTCATATATAAGACCAAACTACCCTAATAAAACAAAATCGAAGAAACATTGAGCAGTCGTAACTATACACAAAACACAGTTATTTGATAACTAAATGTTATGTTTTCTTGGACAAAGTGAAAACAAAGAACTTACACAGAGAAGGGAGATAACTAAATGTTATGTTGTTTTTTATATTGGGTTGTTTTGGTTTCTCCCCTCTATCTCTTTTTTTTTGTTGGCACTTTAATTTATTAATATCAAATAATAATCTACTTTTTCTTGTACAATTTGTTAAGATTGTTTTTTTTCCACATTTTTAAGATGTATTTTGCTATATTTTAGATAAATTTATTATATTTATTATTATCCATTTGTAATTGAACATATATTCACAAATAAATGGATATCAATTACAATATCTTTTATATATATTTACTTGTGTTTGGTCATTTTCTAACATTGATCAGAAGAGTCTTATATATGTCTATTAAGCGTAGAATATCAAAAAACATCCATATCAATAAGGTTATATTGTGAAGTACCCATTATGTTAGACATAATCCATATATTAGAGTCCAATAAAAAAATTATATGTAAATATGGGTGGATGATTTTATGTGGAAAAAACGCTTGGACATTCAGTAAATTTCATTATGGGTGGATAGTTTTATGTGGACAAAAACGTTGGACAGTCATAAATCTTACGAACAAACAGTTTATAAATCAGAAAAAGTTGATTAACATCCAGAAAAAGAAGTAAATTATTACTTATACTCTCTAAAAAATATATTGTCTAAAAAAAGTGATCATGTGGATAAAGACAATGGCCAAACACAAGTAAATATACCCATAAATACAAGTAATTTGAATTCAAAATCAACAAGTTTATCAATTAAAAACGAGTTGCAAGGAGGAAATCCACATGTGTCAATTTAAAAACGGATTGCAAAATATTTAATTTTAGTTAAAACCGATGAGGGTCTTGATCGAGTCGTTGAATTTATTATATGAAAAAAACTAATACATAAGAAAAAGGTTGATAAGAAAACAATAATATGAATTTATTAATTTGAGAGTTTATACTGAGGAGATGCATAATAAAAAAGAAATATCATATATTTTGGGAATAGAGCGTGGAGAGAGAGTTTCAGATTTTGGAAAGAGAGGGTGTGCAACTAGTTAGTTAGATGGCATTATAGAAATTATTAGAAAATGTGGAGGCTAATTGGGCCCTTTATTTTTTCTATACTTCCTCAAGTTTCTAAAGTTACTTATTGTGTGAATTGTTTCTCAAAAGTGACTGGTAGTGCAAATAATCCTATAAATATCAACTAATAAAATCTTTATCAGATTTCTTGTCATATTCTTGACCGTCAATTAAAGGGTTTTTTTCTTCAATTACTCCATGAAAATCCAACTCAGACATCTGGTGTAAAAAGTGAAAATTTCATAAACAAAATCAACTTTTTGAGTAGGAAAGCTGAAAAAGAAACGAAAAATATCATGACAGAACAAAAAAACTTTTATAACAAAACATATTGTAGCTTACAAATAAGTGCTATTACATATTACGCTAAACATCTCAAATTAATATTAAGTTATATAAATAAATTTTAATTTATTAAGTTGTACATTTATGTTAGATCTGGATAGGTAATTAGGAATATATTTTATAGAGTTCAATATTTCAGGATTTATCTTTGCATTCACTAAAAAAATTATTTAACTATGTAATTCTACATATATTGTTCTAGAATTCGACAACGAATGTTTATCTCTCCATAATATTAATATGTCATTTTGTTTTGGAGGTGCTGATTTTATTAAAGATCTGTAGGTAATTCAAGATTACCAAACATATATATATATATATATATATATATATATATATATTATCAATTTTTAATTGATTTTAAAATTTAAATATAATAATAATTATTTAAAATAATCGCTCCAATATATATTCTTAGGTTTTGGATATTTAAAACTAAGCATCAAATAGTTTTTGTATTATAGCCCTATTCTACTATATCAATCAATATGATACAAATATTCCAAATTTTATATGTTTATTGGATCCCAAATTATAATAATATGAACGCAATATGTGTAATGTTTATTGCAAACATAGGTGTAAGATTTTTGTATCTAGCTTTCGAGACAACCTCCACTACATGAACAAGAAATGAAAAATTAGATAGTCATAAATACATCATATACGTGAAACACACTGATTGGTATACAAATATAAATTTGTGAACATGCTAGAAGATAAAATATTATTGCGTTGTTTTGTATTTTTAAGTTATGGAGCATGCATACAAATTCTAGTATTTATAGTAATAAACGACACATTTTTTTAGGATTTCAAGTAAGAACGTGTATTATCAACGGGCTTTTTTACATAACCATTCGCTTGAAACCCTAAAAAGTTTAGATAGATTAAATTGAAATCTGGTTTTGGCTTTTCTATTTTTGATTTTATACATAAAATTTCCGTTTTTTCTAATAATCCTGTTTTACATTTTTGAATTTAATAGATAAGTGCTAAGGAAGTTTTTAGAAACCAGGGGTATTTTTTTATGTCTATTGTTTTAAATGGTTTATGTCACCAATGCTTATTATTGGTGAGTAGCAACAAGTTCCATGGCTTACCGATGGAAGACCCATTGGACCATCTTGATAACTCTGACAAGTTTTGTAGAACGGTTAAGACTAATGGGATCTCCGAGGATGCCTTCAAGCTCCGCCTCTTCTCATTCTCTTTAGGAGACCAAGCTCTCATATGGGAGAAAGGCCTTGCTTCGAATTTAAGAAAACTTTCCTCAAAAAGGTATTCTCTAACACAAGAACCGCTAAGTTGAGGAATGAGATTTCAGAATTCACTCAACGGAACAACGAAAGCTTTAGTGAAGCCTATGAACGGTTTAAAGGGTACCAAATGCAATGCCCTCACCTTGATTTTAATAAGTAGTGCATCCTTAAATCTGCATGTATTTGAATACCGCAAGCAATGAAAACTTCTTGAGTAAGGATGTGGACGAAGGCATGACCTTAGTGGAAAATCTTGCTCAAAGAAATGGAAGCTAGGGTGAAGAATATGACTGTACATCAAGAGATATAAAAGACTTGAGTGAGCAACATCACAAAGATATCAAAGCTTTCAATGATAAAATGGACAAGATGATTCTTGCGAATCAAAAGCCGGTTGATACTAGGATTTTCCTATCAATTACCCTAGAGTACTATCATGTCATTGCAATACAATAGGTATCAATCCAATCAGGTGTGATGCTAGCAATCAAGATATATCAAAAATGATTAAGTCAAGCCAAGCAATAAAGATTATGGTTTTCTAAAATCCTAGGCGAACATGTTAAACATGCGATAAACGTAAGGCTGCAAAACATAGACTACCATGCATAAACAGAAACGAAGTAGCTATCAATACTAATTATAAAACAAACTTGCAAATGACAAATGAAATAAAGCAGAGAACATAAAGGGATAGAAGATCTGAGGATGAGGTTATTGATGTAGGTAGAGCATGTTAATCTACTTAGGGTGTTTATCAAACTACAATCATACTAATCCCTAGACAATGAACTCCTAACACTAGTCAATACAATCTCTTGGTAGAAACTATCAAGTTTACAACACTTCCTAATCTCAATTCTCATTGATGAAACATGTAGTAAACAAGCATGAAGGAAAAACTCATTAATGTCAATAAACATCTTAGACAACCAATCTCTTGGGCTAAGCATGTAAATCTGTGGTACTAGTTGGTCCAGACATTTCATCATACACCTTTCGGGCATGAAATGTCTATGACCTAGTTCCAGTTGATCAGAGAAGAACTAGCTAATAAAAACCTAATTCAGAAGGGAAACAAAACGAATCTAACATAAACACCCTAGCAAACTAACATTCTCCACCTAATATATCCCATCCTCAAGAACCCTAACACTACTCAGACACAAAAATCATGTTAAACATCATAAACCCATAATCTTTCAAAACATGCATAATAATAAAGATGACAGGAAGATAAACAGTATTGATTCAAAAACTAAATGCAAAATCTTAATAACTTAAAAGAAATCTGAATTACAATTCTCTTGATTGTTTGGTGGCTAACAATAAAAACCTAAGAATAAAAACTCAATCCCTTGGGCAATCCAAATGAGACCTATTTATAACAAAGTTTGGGAAAACTTTAAAACATAAAACGACAAAGTAAAAAGCGGTTTAAAAGTTGTAGTGACCCTGTTGGTCGAGAGAGGCGCGTCGAGTAACACATAATTTTTTCTCTACATCATTACATACTCGACCATGTATCTCGAGTGAGCGTGTTGAGTGACATGTGAAATCATCTGCTACTCCTCTGCTTTGCTCGATCGTGTCACTCGAGTATGCCCATCGAGTGACAGTTGATTCTGTTTCGCATTCCCTCGGTTCACGCGCTCATCCTACTCGGTCATGTGCATCGAGTGAAGTTTGTTTCTCCAATGTATCTCTGCTTCTCACTCGATTGTCCCACTCGATCATATGCATGTCGAGTAACGCTTGTTCCTCTGCTTCGTTCTACATGTCTCCTAAGTACCTGAAACACTCCAAATATGCAGAATGTATGCAAGACATGCATGATATGCATAAAACCAACCTAAGTATGTAAAACATGCAGAAAGTGATCAATATGATGCGAATCAACAAGTGACTGATGCTGAAAAGATGATGAATACATGCTCAAAAAGTGATGAAATCAGACTTATCACCGTTTGAGAAAATAACCTGTAATAATTATTTAATTATAAATGAATGAAGAAGATGTCAGATATACTAAAACTAGATAGAAACGGAGGTGAAACACATACTCAAATGGATAACATTTGACATTGTCCATAATTCTTTTGAAAGAAGCATCAATAGAGTGTTGCTCACTTTTTGTCTTACGCTTTTTTGAATCTTCTAGAAAGAACAAAAACAAAATCAAAAATCTACTTGCGCCCACTTAAGATTCATAAAAGTAAATGATACATGTTTCAACATTTATATTTATGTTTATCCTTGCTTATTGGTCATTTATCATGCTAGAAAAATCATGATCAAGTTGATTCTAGATCATAGGGAAGTTCATGCCCAAAAGGTGTTTGATGAAATTTCTCAACCCAAAATCTTTAACATTTTAACATTCCTAGCCTTTGAAAATTGTTGGTTAAGGTATTTAGAAGCTAAATAGACTTGATTGAATGCTTATTGATTGCCATTTGCCAAATGTTTATTATTGGCTGATTAGTAAATGGATTAACTTCATGGAAATGAGGTAGTCTAATTAAGTGATCTTTGCCATAGGATAATGGGTCAAAGGAAGGATAAAAAGCTTCTTGTGATTTGCTATGAAAGTAGAACCCTTGATGATGCACAAGTGAAATATGCCACGATAGAGAAGGGACTACTTGCCATAGTCTTTGCTTTCGAGAAGTTTAGATCTTACTTGGTTGGGTCTAATGTGATAGTCCACACGGATCATGCGTCATTAAGGTACTTGCTAGCGAAAAAGATGCAAAGCCAAGGCTTTTGAGATGAATTTTGCTTCTACAAGAGTTTGACCTTCAGATCAAAGATAAGAAGGGTATTGAAAATGGTGTAGCGGATCATCTATCTCAGTTTAGGATTGACAATGATATTCCTATCAACAACACTCTTCCCTAGGAGCAAGTTTTGGTGGTCCAACTTCTTGATGAGAGCCACAAGACCTTGATAAAACTAGGGAAACGAGTAACTTGAAGGAGAACGACGCGTGTATGCCGATATAGTTAACTATCTAGCTTGTAGATAACAACCGCCTAACTTTGATTCATATGGAAAGAAGAAGTTTTACATGGATGTAAACCGTTTTTACTATCATCCTAGATGCCTGAACCTTGGCTTGACGCATCTGCACTTCGCGGATGACCTCATGGTTTTCTCTGGTGGTAAACTCTGTTCTATTGAGGGGATTGTTGATGTTTAAGAATTTTTTAAACTCTCGCTGCACTAGTTATACAAACGCTATTTTTTATTGAATATAATTTAACATTATTTTCAAAAATAAATAAATTGTAATACATAAATATAGACAACATGAAATGCCACAATATATACTTCATTTTTCAGCAGTTGGTGCGGTTCTGCAAGTTGAGAAAAAAATTCGTTTAATACATCAAATCCCACATGTTAGAGAAAATAACCTGTAATAATTATTTAATTGTAAATGAATGAGGAAAATGTCAGATACACTACAACTAGATAGAAACGAAGGTAAAACACATACTCTAATGGATAACACTTGACATTGTCCATAATTCTTTTGAAGGAAGCATCAGCAGAGTGTTGCTCACTTTTTGTCTGACGCTTTTTTGAATCTTCCTGAAAGAACAAAAGCAAAATCGAAAACCTACTTGCGCCCAATTAAGATTCATAAAACTGAATGATACATGTTTCAATATTTGTATACCATCATATTTTTTGCTCATTTCTTGGTAGTGTGCGGTTTTCCATATTTGTCTTCTATTTTCCTACAACCTAACAGAATAGCATCTACACGGTGAGAAACGAAATCTGTAATACAAACCTACTTTTAAATCAGTAATGCATACCTCTATTTTTCATTAACATCTTTGTCTAATTTTTTTTCTCCTTCTTCATCTTTGCTTCTCAAATCTTAATCCACTCTAATTTTGGGTCGGAATTTAGGTAGATGACAAGACCAACCCAATGATTACTCTCCCAACACATGGGGTAGTAGATGGTGTCCACATCTTTACCCCAAGCTTTATTTTCAGTTACTGTATATCCATGCAAAACACAGGCAGAAATCTATGCCATATGAATGACGATTGTGAATACTGGGATGTGAACTCCTAATATTTATCAACGAGTAGGGAGGGGAACCAATAATCAATCAAGGAGATGCGCTTCTTGGTATCTGAGGAAGACATCATTTTCTATACCATGGATGCTAGAACTTCCTTGTCCTATTAAAAATACAAGTGCATGTTAGTAATCAATTGTAATACATAAATACAGACAACATAAAGTGTCACTATACATACTTCGCCTTTTCGCAGTTGGTGCGGTTCTAGATGTTGAGAAAAATTTTTGTTTGATACATCATATCCCACATGTTAGAGAAAATAACCTGGAATAATTATTTAATTATAAATGAATGAAGAAGATGTCAGATACACTACAAGTAGATAGAAACGGAGGTGAAACACATACTCAAATGGATAACATTTGACATTGTCCATAATTCTTTTGAAGGAAGCATCAGCAGGGTGGTTCTCACTTCTTGTCTTACCTTTTTATAATCTTCCTAAGAGAAAAAAACAAAATTGAAAATCTACTTGCGCCCACTTAAGATTCATAAAAGTGAATGATACATGTTTCAACATTTATATACCATATTGTCAGTTGTTGTCTTTTTTGCTTGTTTCTTGGTTGTGTTCGGTTTTCCATTTTTGTCTTCTGTTTTCCTACAACCTAACAGAAAAGCATCTACACAGTTAGAAACAAAATATATAATACAAATCTATTTTTAAACAACAATAGAAGAAAGAGGTCATAAGATGCATAAATGACAAACAAATGAGGCACAACAAACTTACTTTCTCCCCGGATTATTCCTGGTGTAAGATGTCTGAAGAAGAGGCTGCCCTCCACAGTAACACTTGGTGGGGAATCCAACCTCTGCAGAAGTAAATGCTCCACAGAAGTGGCTTACTTCTTTACTTATTCTTCCCCACCTTTGCTTGCAGTGGTCAGGCAGTCGTGGTTCTCCTCCATTCAGCACATGTTCACTCGCACCATAGTACTCTGAAATCCGTTTCCAAAAGGTCCCTGACCTTTGGTCGTTTCCAACTATCACATCTTTTGATGTGTTTAACCACCCGCTTATCAACACAACATCATCAAGGCTGTTCCATTGCCTTCTCTCCCTAGTACATGTTGGTGTACCTTGACCTTGAGGTGGAGGTTGAGTCTCAGGCTGGCTAAAAGAAGAGAAATGGTTGGCTGGAGATGGTGCTCCATGACTCTCTTGCTGGTTAATACCAGGGATTTGACTCCCTTGAGAAGAGGCTGTTTGAGGCTGTTGCTGGTTATGACCCGGGTTTTGACTGCCTAAAGGAGACCCAAAGTTTAGATTTGCAGAGAAGCTGTCATAAGGAAAGTTTCTAAGGCTAAAGTAACTGGGAGATTGACCATATGGATTATTATTTGAATCCATATGGTGATAGAAGAGAGATGGAAGAGATGCTAGAAAAGCCAGAACAGAAGGGAAAGAAGTTGGTACAAGAGAGATGAAAGAAGAAGGGAAAGAAGAGAGAGATGAAAGAAGAGAAAGGATCAAATCGCAAAAGGAATAAGAAATGAAAGCTGGAAATTCAAAACAGATCATAAAGAGACTTTGGGTGGATATAGTTAATACAAAGCTAACACTTAGCTATATCTATCAAATCATAATCAACTCTCAATGACACAGAATAGTAATCTTGTTAAGTATAAATTGGTTTCTAGTTATAAGTATAAATTGGTTTCAAGTAAATGTAAATACTAATCTTGTTGTAACAAGATGAGAGATTCAAACTTATCAGAATTGTGAGAGATTTACAACACTACCATTTAAAGACTTTTAATGTACATTTCAGATTCTACAATAACATTATAAACAAGTATAATTCATTAATTCACAGTTATTAAGTATTACGACATATAAGATACTCCACAGTAATTAACAGCAACTATATGTTATTAGACAGTAAGTAACTTCATGTAATTAACATAATATCAGATACATGACTCATTCAGACACAATAATAAACAAAGAGTACAATAACATTATAAGCGACTATACACTTCATTTTCGGGTCATTAATTCACAGTTATTAAGTATTAGACCATCTAAGATACTACAGAGTAATTAACAACAACTATATGCTTCTACACAGTAACTAACTTCATGTAGTTAACATACTATCACATACATGACTCATTAACACACAGTAATAAACAGAGAGTACAAGAACATTACACAAGCAATAAACAGAGAGTACAAGAACATTACACAATCAATAAACAGAGAGTATACACCAACTAAGTCGCATTCTCATTCACATCTATTGCATACAATATTAAAACAGGGATTCTGTGACATACCTTTAACTTTGGAGTTAAAATGCTGATCACAGAACGGAATGAGATTTGCAACCTTGAGACTCAGCTTCAATCCTCAGGATAAAAGAAAATGAACAAGAGTTAATTTCATCTTTACACTTTAATGAAATGCATAAAGGTTCAACTGATCACTAGTACAACTGAGAAGTTACTGTAATTCGATCCCTACAACTAAATATCAGATCACAAAAAGACACGAACTTTTGACTCCGGTTAAAACCAAAATCAAAGGATATAACCCATCAACTAACGAACTCGAGATATCAAATTATCCATGCCCATAAAACCCATCAAATAACGAACTTAACAAAATAATAAGAAAGAAGAGACTTCCATGTACCTCGCTTGAATCGATTTGGGGAAGGAGAGAGATCAGGAACGACACGCTCGTTGATGATTCAGAGGAGATCTAGAACATGGTGACGAGGAGACGGACCGGAAGGAGAATACAGGCACACGACACGGAGAAGAAGACGAGGACCGATCTCTGAATCGTCCAAATCGCAAGACTAGGGTTCCACAGAGAGAAATAGAAAAGGGGATTTGAGATCGACAGACCGTGAGGACGAGACGGAGGGGAAGGAGATGACGATGAGAAGACACGGCCAACTCGGACAGACCAGACAGAGAAGAAGAAGATGAGATCGACGGCTGAATCGTCGAAATCGCCTTCTAGGGTTCGAGAGAGTCGATTTGGGGTTTTTGATTTTTTTCGACAAAAGAAAAAACGTTTTCTTTACCCAATAATGTATCCAATCACAGTCGGGCAAGTGGCATAAGACTTAGGTACAAAAGTGTCTTGCTCAGCATACGGATGGGTCTTGGAAATGGACTGTTTGGATTAGAATCCATTAAAAAATTGCCCGAAGGCCCGATTGGTTAGCCCGTTAAAGTTGCTCTAATTCATACCTCTATTTTTCTCATTAACTTTTTTGTCTATTTTTTTTCTCTTTCTTCATCTTTGCTTATCAAATCTTAATTCACTCTAATTTTGGGTTGGAATTCAGGTAGATGACAAGATCAACCTAATGATTACTCTCCCATCACATGGGGTAGTAGATTGTGTCCACATCTTTACCCCAAGCTTTGTTTTCAGTTACTGTATCTCCAAGCAAAAACACAGGCAGGAATCTATGCCCTATGAATGACGATTGTTGATAAAAGGAGTGGAACTCAAAATATTGATCAGCGAGTTGGGAGGAGAACCAATAATCAATCACGGAAATGCGTTTCTTGTTGTCTAAGGAAAACAACATTTTCCATTGCATTGCTGCTAGAACTTCCATGTCATGTTGAAATTACAAGTGCATGTAAATAATCAATTGTAATACATAAATACAGACAACGTTAAGTGCCACTATACATACTTTGCCTTTTAGCAGTTGGTGCGGTTTTGAAAGTTGAGAGAAAATTTCGTTTGATACATCATATCCCACATGTTAGAGAAAGTAACCCGTAATAATTATTTAATTATAAATGAATGATGAAGATTCCAGATACACTACAACTAGATAGAAACGGAGGTGAAACACGTACTAAAAAGGATAACATTTGACATTGTCCATAATTCTTTTGAAGGAAGCATCAACAGAGTGTTGCTCACTTTTTGTCTTACATTTTTTTTCATCTTCCTAAAAGAAAAAAAAAACAAAATTGAAAATATACTTGGCCCACTTAAGATTCATAAAACTGAATGATACATGTTTCAACATTTATATACCATATTGTCATTTGTTGTATTTTTTGCTCGTTTCTTGGTTGTGTGCAGTTTTCCATCTTTGTCTTCTGTTTTCTCACAACCTAACAGAATAGCATCTACACGGTGAGAAACAAAATCTGTAATACAAACCTATTTTTAAATCAATAATGCATACCACTATTTTTTCATTAACCCCTGATCTAAGTTTTTTCTCCTTCTTCATATTTGCTAGTCAAATCCTAATTCACTCTAATTTTGGGTTGGAATTCAGGTAGAAGACAAAACCAACCCAATGATTACTCTCTCAACAAAATCTGTAATACAAACCTATTTTTAAATCACTAATGCATACCTCTATTTTTTCATTAACCTCTTTGTCTTAGTTTTTTCTCCTTTTTCATATTTTGTTATTGTCTTAAATATGCCTCACATTCGCACTTAAGAACGAATAAAAGGAGGATAGTGCTGGACATATCTGGAACAAGAGTCTTTTCTTAAATTATGTTCACAACATTATCCTGCATCGTAGAACAAAAGTGGGTTCTACTATGTAGTTAATTAATTGATTATAATTGATTAATAATGTGTAGAAAAAAACAGGATTCAAATTTGAAATAGATTAACATATTTTAATTCGATTAAAGTTTGGACCAAGATGGATACCCAAGACCATCATTTATGCATTGGAGATTTATTTCACACCTTGCTACGCATTGGAGATAGAAATCTTTCCCAAAATCTTTTTCATCTATCCAACTTTATGGTCGAATTCCACAAAATTGTTCTCATCCTCACTACCTTCAGATGAGATTTCCACTTCATGCTTCTTCAATTTCAAACAAAGTTCCATTAATTGGGTAGTTAGTTGATTTATGACTTTATCTTTCTCATGAATTTATTTATAAAAAAAACAAAACATTTTAGCAATTTAAAGAGTGCTGATAAATCTACTAAAACTCTAAAATATTGCAATGGATTTGCGAGAGATGTATGATTCCTTACAAATACCTCGTGAATGCCTCGCAAATTACAGAGATTTGCTAGAGATTTGGTTATTGTAAATGCGTCGCAAATTTTTGAGAGATTTGTTTCCTCGCAAATTTTCCAACAAATTGTTTGTTTTCTTGTAGTGTTTCATTTGCTTCATGTTTAGTAGTTCTGTAGTTTGGCTACTTAAACTCTCTATTTAATTGTCTTGACTTGTTTACTTTGTTGCAATCATGTTTTTTTACATATCTTCCCACATCATCGCTTTATCGTTTTTTTCTCTCATTCCCATATTGTTGTTCTTCTTCAAATCGATTTAACTATTCTTTGTCGAGTTTTTCTTGATTATTCCAGCATGATGGTTTGAATAAAACTTGAAGCTTTTTTTTTTGCAAATTAAAGTTGCTCTATGCAATCATTAGAGTATATATATATGGACTATGGAGTAATTAAAGTATATATGGAACATCAAAGTTAAAAACTATGTGGAAATTTTTACTATATAGACTATGATGTGTGACGTCTCTATCATATCAGATATAGAGCCTGAACCATACTTAACTAAGTAGGTGCGTGTTCTAGGGCTAATTACAAAAAATTAAAGCCTAAACAATGCTAGCAAACCTTAACGAATGATTATTGACAACCGTTGTAGCAAGGCCAAGGAAAACCCACCTAGTTTAATAAATGGTTATTTATTTTGTTTTTTTTCAAACTGGTAGATCCTGAGAAAAGAATATTACAAGTAAGACATCTAAAGTTTAACATAAGTTAATAATTCTTATAAGACACTCATAACATGAGGACATACTTCTCAATAAGGCAAATTGAACAAAATTGATCTCTTCCTCCATCTCGATAACTCCTCCTCATCAATTTCAACGTCTTCCTCTTCTTCTAGTTCACTAGATATGTCATCACTCTCAGATCCTAACCCAACACTATCATGCTTTTTTTTTTCATACCATTTTTCTTAGCATTTTCGAAATCATTTTTGAAGTTTTTCAGCAGTTTGGATATATGAAAACAAGATAATATCCTATGTTTCCTCCCATGTTCATGTTTTCCATCAAACCATGACTTCTTCTCTCTATAGCTATGAGTTGGTGACAGACCCTCTCGATGAGACATATATATACATGCTTCCTGCAGAACTTCAACCACATGCTATCAATGTGTTTTCCACAAAGAGGACATCCTATTTACCCTTCACTTTGCACCCAACAAGATTTCCATAAGCTATAAAATCACTTATTATCCAGAGAAGCATTGCCTTTAATAAAACATTTGATTTACTAAACGCATCATATGCTAACTCTCCATTGTCCCAGAGATGACATAAATCCTAAATAAGAGGTTTTAAAAGTATATATAAATACTATTGCCAGGTTGTTGTGGACCAGGAATAAGCAAAGTTAGTATGATTCTGACCACGGATATAGTACAAGAAAACATAGCTAATTCCGACCACGGATATAGTCAAAAAGTCGTCGGAAAACCGATATTCCAACAAAAATCCGACAAAAACAAAATCCTTGGAAATCCCTGGTCGGAAACATAATTTCGTCGGAAACGAAATTTTGTCGGAAAATAGGTCGAAAATTATCGACAAAAGGATTTGCGAGAAATTCGTCAGAAAACGGTCGTCGTATATTAGTCGGAAAATAGTCGAACAAAGTAGTCGAGAAGTTGTCGGAAAAGTTCGTCGGAATTGCGTCGAAAATAATTGCCGGTGTTTCATCGGAAAATATCGTCGAAAATTATCGTCGGAAAGTTGTCGGAAATCACCTTCGTCGGGAAATTTCCAATTGCATCTTAAAATTCGTCGGAAACTGTTCGGAAAAGTGTAATATATATATATTTTTTATAAAATAAAATATATATTTATTAAACAAAAACAAAACTATTTAATAATTTATCTGATAATTAACTGAATTAAAATATATAGTTTAACAAACTTATTAAAAACATCGAACAAAAATCATGATCTACCAAAATAAAATCAAAGTTATCTAATTCACTCTGCCCAGTTGGATTTTGCGAACTTGGACTTGGAGTAGGAACTGTGTCTGGAAATTGTCGGGCCATCAACTGAGACCAAAAACGCATTTGCTTCATTTCAGCTTTTAATGCAGCTATTTTGGCATTTGCTGCGGTCATTTCCTCGAGTGTTGCTTGCGAAGCTGAGCTTGATCCTGCTCCAACAACATCAAAAGTTATTGATCCAACTCCAAATTTACGTCCCTTTTTAATCTCCACTTGCTACAAAAAAAATGAATCATTACTAATTAATCAATATAAATTTTAAAATATGTTAATAGAAGGTAGATAATTTACCGAGCGAAATATTTCATCTTTCTTGGCCACGGTTAATTGGTAGTCTGGAGGAGTATGTTCAAGTTGAGACAGTTGGGTGAGCTTCTTCTCATGTGCATCTCTACATCTTTGAGCAATTGCTTCTGCCTTTTTATCTACAAATGTTCCATCCGGTTTGCGACGGTGTGATTCTTCCATGAAAGTCACCATATCGGGGAGAAGTCCCGTCTCCGGATCAAGCTTAAGAAAGAACAATATTAATTTATAAAACATAAGAAAATTTTATATTTAATTTAAAAGTTAAAGAATATACGATATTTTCTCTTTTTCGAACATATGTTACAGCTCCACACAAGTGTGTTTTGCCATACCATAAACTCAGCGGTCGCTCTTTCGGTTATTAGAGTTGGTTACGCCCCGCTCTTTAGTTTTATTTTTTTCCCAATACTCGATCAAGTTATTCCAAACTGCTCTTCGCATAAATTGTTGTTTGTCTTTCCTTTTTCGCCACTTTTTTCCACTCATAAGCGTCGTCTTTGAGACGTGTAGCACAAATCTCATCAATTTTTTCGCGCACTTCGGTATTAATCTCGTACGCCCAATAATATTTTTGCTACAACATTTATATAATTTTTAAATTTAAATAAAATTTATATAATTTGTAAGTTAAATTATTAATCTAAAATTAATAATTCTTAACTAAAATTGAAAGAAAATATCAGTAACATACCGAAAACGCTTTGTACACCGATCCTTTGTTTCTCCCGAGATAGAAGAAAAATTAGGAGCAGGTTCTGGAAAATCACTCTCCATAATATGTTTGACGGACTTTGTCAAGCCAAGAGAGTAAGAGTACCTTATAGAAAAATATTAAAAATTTTATGTTAATACCACTACCTCACCATAAATTTGCTATCAAATTCTAATAATCGATTAAACTATATGGAAACATAATTCATAACTTATAAATAAATAATAAATAAACATAATTCATAATTCGATGAAATAAATAAATTGTAATGACTAAATTGAAATAAATAAATAGTTATAATTAAATAGTTATAATAAAATGTTTATAACTACATATTTTTAAATAAATTGTAATCAATTAATATTTCTAAATAAATTGTAATAAATTAATATTTATAAATAAATTGTAATAAATTAATATTTATAAATAAATTGTAATAAATTAATATTTAAAAATAAATTGTTATAAATAAATATTTATAAATAAATTGTAATAAATAAATTGTAATGATGAAATTACTAGTACGATCCATCTATTCGAGAAGGATCTAATCTCTTCAAATGAATCCATCCGAGAGCTCGCAAGAGTTGTTCCAATGTCATGGTGTCTAGAGGATGTTGTAGTTCAGCTTCCATGGGTTCGTCATTCTCGTCTGGGCCAGTCTCAGGTACGACAGTATGCATGTTTTTATCGATAATAGGTTGACTTGGCGGTTGGGTTTCTGAACTGCTTCCACCAGGATACATGTTGGTCCTTTCCAAGTTTTGGCAGTAATCCATGTATCCGTTCCATGTTCCATCAGCAATTACCTAAAAATTGACATATAAATCATTAGTATCTTTGTATATGTAAAAAGATTGAAAGAAAAGCAAAACTAATATGAATACAACCTCTTAAAAGGATCAAATTTGTGGGACTTCCGAGGAATTTTCGAGAGAGAGGAGTGAAAGTTTGAGAAGGAAGAGAGAAAATGAGATTGTTGTGTGAGGATGGTGAAAATCGAGTGACAATTATAAAGTCTAAGTTCCGAGGACTTTTTCGTCGGATTTTTGTCGGAAATAAGCGGTAATTAATGCTCAATTTCTGACGAATTCTCGACAACAAGCGAGCGATCGTCGCAATTTCGTCGGAAATGGTGGTTGGTAATAAATATCTACCGCGTTCCAATGAACCTATATTTCCGACACCAATTCGTTGGTAATTCGTCGGACACAATTTTCCGACGGTTTTAAGACTATATTTCGTCGGAAAATCGTCGGAAAACTGGGCCGACAAATTTCCGACAGCATTTAGTCGGAATACCGTCGGAAAGTAATCGTCGGTCGGAAATTCTTCGGAGCTGTTTCGTCGGAAATGCATCAGAATTGACTTATTTTTTTTGGAAATACAAATCCGTTTAGTAACATTTCCCTAATCCATTTAGTAACATGTCCCTAAAACATAATACAATCAATAAACATCTATCTCAAACCAAACATTCCATATTGTACAAACACTTAGAGTTTTTGACATTTATTCTGAATCAGATGAGTACTCCAAACTAGCTGAGTCACAAGACTCTTAAAATTCGTCGCTTTCTTCTTCGTCATCATCATATACCTCTTTAAAATCAACATTATTGATATCAATTAGCGGAACCGGATCAGCAGATTGTTCGATTTGAGTAATGACATTTATTTCATTATGTTGCTTTGCTTCTGCCTTTTTAAAGCCATCAACTCAACTTCTTGGATTAATGTGATGCACTGTGATCCATGGGTCTCGTCTTTGACTTACTCGAAGATATGGTAAGTAACAAACCTGTAATACCTGCGACGCTAGTATATACGGATCATACTTGCGTAATCTCTTTGAGGAGTTTATTTCAGTTACACCAAATTTAGTCATACGTATACTGCTACCAAATGCCGGATCGTACATTTCGCACTTGAAGAGAATATATTTCAAACTGATAATACCCGGATACTCAACCTCCATAATGTCTGTGATTTCTCCATTGTATTCATCCGTCTCTATACGAACAATTCTTCAATTGTTCAAACCAAGTAGGATATTGTTCATTCCTACTAGCAACTGTCATGACCTACATACAAGGAATTAATGTATAAAAGTCAAATACATAGTTGCTTGAAATATCACATACGTCCACTTCGCAATTATCGGGTTACTTACATTATATTTTAACCATTTCGCATATTGAGCTTCTTTCATGTCCTCAATTGCGGACTCAGTGATGTCTGCTTAAGCACCTTTTTACTTGTTCGACAAAAATACTACACACATGACATAGATGATTCATTACCATCAGTGAGTGCCAAAAATAAAAAATAGTAAAAGTTAAAATACGAAATCTTACTTTTTGAACGGTATGACATGCTCACAGTTGCGGAGAATATAAGTATGAATGTAACCAAACTCTTTAACAGTTAGAGCATGAGCAAAGGCATAAGCAAGAGGATGCATCTTAGGGTAATTATAGTATATTAATAATGTAATAGTGTATTTTAAGAACCAAGCAAAATTAAGTAGTTATTGGTTGAACCCGTAGGTTCTTACATTTATAATAATATAATAATGATATATTTATTAATTAATTTGAAAATTTTAAAAATGGAAAATTATTTAAACTTATAAATTAGAACAATAAAGATAGAAACATATAATTATAAACAAAACATAACAAACTTTATAAATCTTTTTAAACAAAACACAAACAAACTTTATAAAACAAATAGTAACAAATAAAAGACAATAAAGATAAAAATTATAAACATAAAAACATAAAAATTTAAAATATAACTTAAAAAAATAGAAACATAAAAATGAAACACAATACATATTATTAAATGAAAAAAGTTTAAACACCATTTTAATCATTTGGAAGATGTCCAAATTTAGTCCAAATATTCTCAATCAAATCGTCTTTCAATTGGTGATGTGCTTGTTTATCACGTATTCTTCTTCGACGATCACCTATACCGTCGAGATTTGTAGCCATATTGTTCGAAAATGTAAGATCCTGGGCACCTTCTTGAAATTCTTGTTCGTCAAAGAGAGTGTATGAATGTCGTTCATCTTCAACAATCATATTATGAAGGTGAAGTTTATAAAGAGGATAGAAAAAGATGTGTGTGTGGGAGCTTTTTTCTAAGAAATAAAGAAGAGTAGAAAAAATTAGAGTAATTTTTTTAGAAAGAAATGAAATAGAGTAGCAAGAATGAGTGTATAGGTGCTGTTTGTGAGATAATTGATATCACTTTGGTGTTGAGAGAGTAGAAAGGAAATGAGAGAGTTGAGTTTAATGAAAGAGATTGTGATGTATGAATCAAAATATGGATTCGTATTATATAGAGAAAGAGTTGAGGCAAACAAACAAAGACATGTGATATATATTATATAGAGAAAGAGTGGAGACAAAGAAACAAAGACATGTGATATATATTATATAGAGAAAGAGTGGAGACAAAGAAACAAAGACATGTGAATTCATCATTCCGTGAAAGTTTTGCACTAGTAAAAATGTGAAACAATAATATAGGCAGTCATATTAGATTGTCATTCTGAAATTTTTCAACACACTACAAACCAAACTCATGTGACTTAAAAGTCATACTACATTAATCGTGTAAAATATACACATTGTTCTTACAACTACGAACAAAGCATCAAATAACTCAAAAGTCATTCCGATTCATAGAATTTAAAACATACATAACATAAATATTGACATCAAGAGGGCCAATACACTAAAGCTAAGACCAACAACCAAGCTGAAGTTTACTCTACTCCTCTGCAACTCATCACCAATTTCTTCAATTACCTTCTGAAGGTTTACAACCTTCTCTTCAGTTATACTCTTTTGTTGTCTAATCTCTTCAAACTCTACTGCTACAACTCTGGCCCTTTCTCCCATCTCTTCTGTCACTGCCACATCCCACCATTTATGCAGATGACAATCTCCATCATCCACATTCTCGCAAGTGAAGTACCTGGAAAACATTAAACCAAACATTTATCACTCTGCCTCAGAATTAGTAAGTAAATGGATTGATTTTACAAGAACCTCTACTTACTTTCTACCCGGATCATTTCGAATGTAAGATGTCTTAAGTAGAGGCTGCCCCCCACAATAACATATGTCGGGGAAGCCTACCTCAATCTCCTCTTCATGCATACGGGCTGAGTTAAATGCACTATGAGCTTCATCCATCAAAATGTCTCCCTTTCTACAGTGTCTTCTGTGTAGTGATCACTCTCTGAATCCTGTGAGTAGCTGTAGTCGTGCCCCATTGATAACCTGAAAACAAACCAAAACACAGATAGTTCCAGACAATACAGACATACAAGCGTAAACAAGATTAAGAAACTGATTATATCACTTTGATTATACTACTACAGACATGATACAAGTATCACAGATATGAGACAAGTCACTAGTTCTCATTCAACAGAAATGCAACAAGATTAATCCGAAACTAACACGAGTATCATCGAGATAAGATTAAGAAACTGAGACAAGTATCACAGAGAAACAGCAATGATGCATGTGCATAAACAAGATTAAGAAACAGACAAGCTTAAACAAGATTAAGAAACTGACAAGCTTAAACAAGATTAAGAAACTGACAAGCTTAAACTTTGGTTAAGAAACAGACAAGGTAATACAAGATTAAGAAACTTACTATATCACTTTGATTATACTAAAACAAGATTCAGAAACAGACATGATACAAGTATCACAGATATGAGACATTCACATGTTACTCGTTTACACATCAAGGATGCATGTGAACTAGCTTCTGAATGATACATGTATACAATGAAACAGAAATGAGACAATTATAACAAACTAGCACCATTCATCATTAAACCGGATTCATACATTGTCACAAAGTATCTCAGTCATAAACAGAATTGAGACATGTAATACACAACAATGACAACTTCATAGTTAGAGAGAGCACATACATAGTAATAGAACTTGTGAATTCATAGGTAAACAGACAAATGACACTACTTAGACTTGTGAATTCATAGGTAAACAGACAAATGACACTACTTAGACTTGTGAATTCATAGGTAAACAGACATGATTCATTGCAACTTAGAAGAGTTGAGCCATGAGCTTCTTCTTGAGGGCAAGTTCATCTTCATCAAGAGGAACTGTCTTCGCAATGAGGGTGTCGAGAAGGCTCATCATTTGTAGTTCTTTCTTGGCCTCCATATCCTTCTGTTTGTTTTCTCAAAGCTCCGGATACTCACCAGTGGCTGGCCCCTTCTCTTTGCCTTTGAACCTTCTTGCTTTCATAGCCTTCACACCCGGTGGCCTAGTCTCTTGTTCATTACCAACTGAGGGTGAAGAAGGTGCAGCTACCTCAACCTTTCTTTTTTTGCTGGATGTTTTGCTTGTAGGATTCATTAACCCTAAAGAGCACCATTTTTGTTCATGCTTGAGCTCAACCCAAGCATGCTCAAGTGTAAACTTCTTCCCATAAAGAGTCACATAAATTTGATGTGCATTCTTCAAAACATCAACATCATTCTGTCCGGATGCTTTCTCACCCTCTGCAGAAGCATATGCTCCACAGAAATGAGACACCTCTTTACTGATTCTTCCCCATCTTTGTTTGCAATGGTCAGGCAGTCTAGCTTCTCCTCCATTCACAACATGAGCACTGGCACCATAGTAATCTGATATTCTCTTCCAAAAGGTCTCTGACCTTTGATAGTTCCCAACAATCACATCCTTGGATGTGTTTAACCATCCGCTAATCAAAACAAGATCATCAATGCTGGTCCATTGCCTTCTCTCTCTAGTACAAGTTGGTGTGCCTTGAGATTGACTAGGAGGTTGAATTTGATGGTGGCTAGGAGGTTGACTCTGATGGTGGCTCATACCAGGTATCTGGCTGCCTTGAGATGGTGGAGCTTGAGTCTGTTGGTGGTTAAAAGAAGGGGTTTGGCTGCTTTGTAGAGATCCAAAGCTGAGATTTTGGGAAAAGCTATCATAAGGAAAGTTATTAAGGCTAAAGTAACCGGGACCACCACCATATGGATTATTATTTGAATCCATATGATGCTAGAACAGATATGCTAAGACAGAGATAGTAGAAGAGATATGCTACAAGATCCAGAACCAGAACAGAAGGGAAAAAGATGATATCAGAGATATGAAAGAAGGTTCAGACCAGAGAGATGATAGAAGGGAAAGAAGAGAGACAGTAAAGAAGGTTCAGACCAGAGAGATGATATAAGGGAAAGAATAGAGACATTATAGAACGTGCAGACCAGAGAGATGATAGAAGGGAAAGAAGAGAGAGGATCATCAAGCAAAGGGAAAAGGGAGATGAAATACGATAATTGATAACAGCACATAAAGAGTTATTACAAAGCAAATGACTCACCTACTTCAATCAAATCACAATGAACTTTCAAAAACAGAATAGTTTTCTTATTAAGTATACAAGGTTGTAATTCTCAAAAGTTGAAGTAAATACTAATCTTGTTGTAACAAGATCAAAGATTAAAAGCAAGAGAATGTAACCAGATTAAGTTACATTCCATTAAGAAAGGACTAAAACAATAAAGCTAAAAGGATTCTTTTAAACCGGATTAAATGAACTTAGACAAGTTAAGTAACAGACAGTAGAAGACTTTATACAGAAGGACATGTTCAATACACTAAGAAACTAGCATTCAATAACATTATAAAAGGTAGTAGACAGAGTTACAACACTTAATGTTTTTTACATACAACAAGTGTTTTTCAAACATAGGGTAGTGAGCACAGTTTTGCCTTTATCAACATTGACATTTTCAATAGAGAATGACGGGTTCAATACACAATGACAGGTTGAATAGAGAATGACAGGTTCATTTTGTTATTTTTGGTTTAATAGAGAATGACAGTTTCAATACACCTTCATTGGTTCAATACACTATGACTAAACAATAAACAATAACTAACCAGTACACCATGACTAACCAATACACCTTCACTATCCAATACACCAACAAACTAGCATTCAAACACAGGGTTCTTAACACAGTTTTGCCTTGATCAACAATGACATTTTCAATACACAATGACAGCTTCAATAGAGAATGACAGTTTCAAAACACAATGACAAGTTCAATATAGAATGAATTTTTCATTTTGTAATTTTTGGTTCAATAGAGAATCACAGGTGGAAAACACAATCACTGGTCACTGGTTCAATACATAATTACTAAACAATAAACAATTACTAACCAATACACCATGAGTAGCACATACACGAACAAACTCTCATTCAGTAACATATATTGCATAAAGTATAAAGAGATGGACTAACCTCTAAATTTGGAGATCCTCTTGCTGATGAATATACGAATGAGATTAGCAAGCTTAGACTCAGCTTCAATCCTCAGCAAAAAGTTGAAAAGAAGAGTTAAGTTCATTCATCATATTTACAGTATAATGAAAGCACTAACCACACATAGAAATCCTCTTTCGAAACAAAAATACACATGCAGCAGATACAACTCCCAAACAAAAATTCTAACCAACCACACATAAAAATCCTCTTTCGAAACATCAGACCTTAATCCTAGAACAGATCAGTTGTACTTCCATCCCTATACATTAAACTGTCCTACTAAATATCGCCTCAGAAGAACACATATGAACTAATGACTCTAGTTTAGACAAATAACGAAAGGATCAAACCCAATTCATTACACGAACTCGATAAACCTAATTATCCTTCGCCATATAACCAACCAGAGAACCAACTTCACAAAAGAATAAGAAGGAACAGAAGAGACATCCATTTACCTTATCTTTCCCTCGATTTGGGGAAGGAGACACACCACGGACCACACGCTGTAGGACGAATGATTCCGATCCAGAATATACTGAGCAGGCGACAGAGGAGGAGGAGAAGACGCCTTCGACAACACCATCACCACGAGACAGCAGCGAAGAAGAAAACAGTCAGAGTTCACGGTCCTCCTTCGGTGAGACTTTGATCGGGGAAGAAGAGGAGATCAAAGGGTGAAAATTTTCGATTTCGGTTTCTAGGGTTCGAGAACACGAGAGAGAGAGAGATGAATGTCGATTTGGGGATTTTCTTTTTTGGACAAAAAATAAAAAACATTTGCTTTACAAAATAATCAACCTATCAAGACGAAACACGTGGTCTAAGACACGGCTAAGAAAGAGTCTTGTGGAGCATTCGGTTGCCCCTTATAATTTCACTGTTCTCATTTTAAGGGCTTATTAAATTGCCCGAAGGCCCGTTGGGTTATTGCGATAATGTTGGCCTTAACCATACTTCTCTTTGCTTTCCACTTAGTATGGTAAGTTGGTTTGACCCCGCCATCATCGTATCTTCCAGCTTTTCTTGATTTTTTTTTGGACAGTTGGTGCAAAATAATATTACGAGAAGTGTGATGTCTCCTCGTTGATACTCTGTGCAACAGTTGAACCCTCAACCTTGCTTAAATTTTTAACTTTTTTCTTCAAATGAAACATGAATCGTTCAAAGGGATACATCCATCTATATTGGACCAGTCCCCCTAGTTCAGCTTCACGAGGTAGATGTATGGGAAAGTGTTCTATAACATCAAAAAAGATAGGCAAAAAATATTTTCACAAGATTGATGATCGGCACATTTTCTTTAAGTGTTTGTAACCCAGAAGAATTTAGGGATCTCGAACACAAATCCATTAAAAATGAGCTAATACCTGGATTCCAAACTTCTGTTAATCAACCAATGCAAATTCATATTGTTAAAGGATACAATTAATATCATGTGCGCAACTAAGCAAATGGTAGTAATCGTTGCATGAAGACATGACACTCATGAGTTTTCATGCCAGCTAAACTTCCACTATGATCATCAACACATTTGCGGAGTATCCATCTGGGAATTTTACCGAATCAATGATCCACTGAAAAAAACGGATTTCTTTGCAGCATCTAATCTCCATATTCGAACTAGCCCTACTCCTTCTGCTAGCAAATGTAGATCCTCACGTGCACAAATTTCAAGCAAATCCAATCTCGCCTTAACATTCTCTTTAGTCTTCCCTTGCACATTCAAAATGGTGTTGATGATGTTCTCAAAAACATTCTTCTCAATGTGCATAACATCTAAGCAGTGAAGGAGTAAAAGATGTTTCCAATGTGGCAATCCTAGAAGATGGACTTCTTATACAATTATGAAGCTCACCATATCCGTCAATCCTTTCATGACCATTACCCCCACAATCACTAGTGCGATCTATATCAAAATCACGAAACTGATTGAGTATGTAATTTTCATCATACTCTGGTGGAGGAGGATATACAACTCTTATTTTTACAGGGAATTTAATGAAAAAAACCCTCAACATTGGCCGGATCCATTTTTAAACCCTCAACAATACCAGATGAAATAGACATATGTTCTCTCAATACCTCACTCCATAATGGAGACTTGATGAGTTAATGTCATCCATCATTCAATTTAATTATGCGTCTCACCCTCGATTAACTTTGTGTCAATCGCCTATTAAACCTACTTTAGTTTCTTTTTCACTAACCGTTCAACATTTGAAATTTTAAGGTTTTAGGATTTCACGATTTGAGAGTTTTTTTGGTGATCTATTATTCGACGTGTGAACGTTCATGGAAAATGAAGGTTCTTAAGAGAAGGTTTGTTGTTAATTTTTGTATTTAAAAACTAATGTTTAGTATTTTTTTGTTTCAGTTAAACAAACGTTGATTGCGTAGAAGAGATTATTACGGGTGTTTAGGTTTTTTATAGGTGGAAGGTTAAATTTGTTAATGTTTTTAGTTCAGGGTATTATTTACTAAAAAAATAGTTGAGGGTTTAAAAATTGATCTCACCAATGTTGAGGGGTTTTTTCATTATAACTGGTGACGTTTATCTTTCTATTTCCACAACATGTTCTTCTTCCCTCTGAACATCGGCACCATCATCCCTTGTTCCGACATCATCGTCTCTGGTCCTTCTACCCATCTACTCCGACGAGAACTTGACCCAGAGGTAAAATCATTCCCGTGAGAAAACCAAACGTAATAACCTGCTGTAAATCCTCCCCAAAATAAATGATTCCAAACAATATCTTGATGAAGAAAATCTTCGTTACCTCATTTGAAACATGTACATGCCATAATGCCCTCTGTCCTCGTCATTTCTTGATTTGATGCAAATCGCATAAACTCTGTTAAGCATTCCTTAAATTCTTTCCGCATATCTCCAGTTTCTTCATCCAAACGTTTATAGATTCACTCTCGAACCTTATAAAAATTAGAAGACATTTTTTTTATATATATACAAAATCCGTATTTAAATAAAGATGCAAAATATTGAAAAATTTGGAAACCCCGTTTTAGGCAGCAGTTGGGATTATATAGCAAATATTTCCGACAACAATCCAGTCACAAATTCGTTGGAAATTTTTCACAGCTGTTTTCCGTCGAATTTCCGACAAAATGTCGTTGGAATTTAGTCGGAAATTATCGCCAATGTTGTCGGGAAATTTTTCAATTATTTTCAAGTTTTTCCGAAAATTTTCCGACGAAGTTTTGACGAAAATTAGTCGGAAACATTTCAACCATTTTCCGACTAATTTCCGACGAATCTTGACGGAAAATTGTCAGACACTTCGTCGGAAATTTGTCGAAAGAAGACACGTGTATTTCTCATCTTTTTTCGACGTGTTTGTTTTTGGCTTTAATAGTTTTTGTATTATTGGAAAGTGTATATTGTTAAGAATGCGAAGCTTATTTCGAAATAGACTAATTAGAAATAACTGCCGAGAGTTATGGCAAATATAAGCGATTACGATATGTTTTGGCAATAATAAGATAATAAATAATTAGATTAACAGATTATGGAAATTAAATTTAAACACATTTATGTTTTCTAGTTGTAGGATCCGATTACTTAATTAGGGTTTTATAAACTAATTTTGACATGATCCAAACTAGTTTTATAAAAATACCATGTTTCCTTTAACATAATACAGAAATTTTATTCACAAATAACCAGAAAATTATAACAAACAGTTTCGAATATCGAATATTAACTAAATAAATAAAAATAATAAATACCAGGAATATTCTAGGTTCCATTAGTATTAATATAAATAAGAGATGAGGACTTCTTATTATACGGTTCTCCCAAAAGATTATTAGCAACAAACACATTTTATCACTCAAAAAACGGCAGAAGCTAATGGTATCACAAGTCTTGCTATAATTAACCCATTTAAAACAACCTGGAAGGTGCAAGCTAAGATTGTACACTCTTGGAAGCAGTACACTTCTTATTGTGGGGAAACCATTGAGATGATTCTTGAAGATCTAGAGGTCTGAATATATTTTCATATATTATTTGTAAATTCTATATATGTTTGCGTTTTTATACTAATTAAATACTATCATTGTGCAGAGAACACTGATCCATGCAACTGTTAAGAAGCAGCAAGTAAATAAGTTTCACAGAATGATTGTGTCAGGAGAGTGGAGGACTTTTGAGAATTTTCAGCTCACTAAATCAATGGGGGAAAATAGAGCAACTAAACATGGGTTCGAGATGACCTTAACTAACAAGACGGTCATAGGCCGCTCACCTACCCTATCTGATGACATTTTTCTCGCTTTGGCTGACTTTGGAAGCATCCTCGATGACTACGTTTTCGAATTCGGCTATTCATTTATGTATGTGAAGATATTAATGGTTCTTTGCATATGAAAATATGAAAGATGTGTTAGGACAGGTCGTGAGCGTTGGAGTTATGAAAACTCATGATCAAATTGGCAAAGTATCGAAACGGTTGAAAATAGAACTCAGAGGTGCAAGGTAATGCGAACAATAATGGATATTTTGGTTTTGTACGTGCGGTTTATTGGTCTCTAATAATTTTGTGACTTCAAAAATATGCAGTGATAACCGTTTGTCCTGTTGAAACAGGTATTTTTGTACCCTTGGAGTTCAATTCCCCTTAGCGATGTAGCATAAGAGGTATCGATCCATATGGATGAATTGCAAAAATTTAAGATATAACACATCTAATCAAGTCAAGCCAAGTAGTTCAGGGGTTGGTTTAATAAACATTAAAGCAATAAAGTTAACCTAACGAAGCGATAATGAAAACAGTAAATAAAGGCAGGTAATCAATCAGATAAACAAAGGGTCTTAAGGATGGGCTAATGGGGGTGATGAATCCTCTTAGTATCTTTGGGATGCTTAACATGCTCAGATAGATCTAATCCTAGACAATGAACCACTTAACCTAATCAGTCCAATCTCTTGGCAAAGATTATCAGATCTATATCACTTCCTAATCTCAACTTTCATTGATGAAACATACTATAAATAGGCATAAAGAACAAGCTCATTAATGTCAATCTACTCTTTAACAACCAATCTCTTGGGTAAGTAAATAGATCTCTGGCATTAGTTGATCAGACATTCCATTTGAACACTTTTTGAGTGCTGGAATGTCTAAGATCTAATCCTGCATGGTTAATGCTAATATAGCATTAAGATCTCCTAATCCAGAAGGTATCTACCTAAACCTATACTTAAGCAACCCTAGAAACTAAGATTCCTCATCACCTAACCCATCCTATAAACCCTAGAAAGACTACTCAGATATGGAGTTCATCATGAAGAACACAAACCCAAAAATCTTTGAATCTTTCATAACTAGATAGATAATGATCTAAGGAGCAAGATATTGTAAAGAAACAACTCCAAATTCTCATTAGATCAAAATATATAAAGATTACAAGTTTCTGGAAATGTTTGGTGGCTACAGAGAAAAACCCTAATGAAAACCCGTTTTTGGCTTAATGACCTAAGAGGTCTATTTATACTAAAGGCAGGAAGCCCTAAAACACGAAAAGACAAATTACAAAGTCCGTTTAAGGTGAGCTCGTCGGGTGCTTGTTGGGCTCGTTCGGGTCCTCCCTCGGCTCGTCCGTGTTCAGCTTCCTCTTGTGAGTCCGGGTGCTCGATCGTGCTCGCTTGGTCGGGTTGGACACACTCGATCAGGTCCATGCTTTGCAGTGTCCGGGTGTACCTGTTTTTGCTCTAAAATGCAGATGATATGCAAATCCCTATGCTAAAGATCCTAGATGCGAAATATAATGCAAAGAGACTAGAAACTCTAAGAAGTAGAGACCTAGATATGCAAATAATGCATAAAACATATGCTCAAGGGTATAAAAATATAGGGTTATCAACTCCCCCAAACTTATTCTTTGCTTGGCCTCAAGCAAATTCAAAGTAGGGAGAGAGGTTTGAAGGTGGGGACTCAGAACCAAAACTTGTTGCATAAGAGTTTAATACCAATGTCCTAGTTCGTAATTCTAGAATGCGATTCAAAGGCTGTACTCTGAAAACATTAGCCATTCCTATTTCAACACAAAATGTCATCAGCCTCATAACCTAGACAAGCAATCAAGTCAGCCATCCTTTTTCACATTCATTAAGTAGCAACAGTGAATCTGGATGTGAATTTGAATTTAAACTCATTTGGCTAGGCGGGTAAAAGGTTTAAGAGATAAAGAGAGTCTCTTTTTGGTGAAGGTTTAATCGTTTAAGTGTTGGGATCTCTATGAACAAGATTGAGCTTTTGGGAGAATGCTAAAGGTAAGGACCAACAAATGCATACAGGAATAACATCTTGACTACCCAAAGTACCCAAGTGACATCCTAATTGTCTAAACCCATATGATCCTATTCTACCCTTTAACTCTTTTCATCCCAATTTCTCATTTTGTTCTAAGTCTAAGGAGAGTTTCTTATGATAAACTAGTGGATAGGGGGTTTTCTTTATAAACACTATGGTTCCCTTTCTTCTTAACACTTAAGACATCAAAGCATTTTGCTATCTTCACCCTTTTCTCTCTTTCTTTTAAAATCCAGAACCATTTCTTTTCTATACTTTGCATTTCCCACTTATCTTTCACTAGAACCTTGAACTTTTCTGAAACTTTTACTCTCCTAAAGACTCAACTCATTCCCTTATTCTTTTCTTTTCTTTTCACCATCCCAAATAAACCCAAAACCCAAGTAGAATCCATCCTAGTCCTATCTGATCCGAAAAATGCAAATCAGAACTACTCAAGACCCTATTCATGTCGGCTCAAAAACCTAACACGTTCTCTTAAAGCTCAATCCCGAAAAATAGGCCTTCCACTCAGAATTAAAACAAAGGCTTGAAGGAAAGGTTAAGGTTTTTAGGGTGAGGTTAACTGGTCAAGGTTATGACCAGCGACTTGGATCAACAAGAGAGTGGTAAAAAGAGGGAAAGAAGATCCCAAGGTATCCATGAGTTTAAAACAAATCACAACCAGATAATTATCAATTCAAGTTAAGGTTCTTATAAGTAAAGGATGGCATCATATCAAAGCAAGCTTCAGTTAAGACTAGAATTCAAATCATGCGATCAAAGAATGGTGCGGTCTCATTTCAAGCTCAAATGAAAGCATTAAACAACTATGAACGAGGGCATTGGTGTTAAATCTAATGAAACAACAAGTTCTTTGGTTATAATCATCATAATCCCCTATGCTAATGCAATGATCCTAAATGCAACAACCTTAAAGCAAGACTAATATGCAAATGCAACTATATGAACACTCTGTTTTTTTTTTAAAAGGATTTTCTGAAAATTTTTCAAATTTTTAGGGGTTTTTGATGCACATAGATGAATGCAAAACTAGATGCTAAAAATTCGAAATAAGAAAATAGAAAACATGTCAAATGCTATCCTAAGCTCTCCCCCAAACTTAAATTACACAGTCCCTTGTGTAATAAAAATCTGAAGGAAGGCGTAGGATCAAAAAGAAATTTTAAAAATGCAAGGCTGTATTTACAAAGTTGAGGGTAATAGAATTACCTCTTGGGTGCTGGTCCAAACCACGAGCTCATGACGTCGAGGCCTGCTGCTACATGCTCGGTTTGGACATTTTCAGAGTCGACTGCGAGGTGATAGGCTGACCCGACCGGGTGTGAAGAGCCGGCCCGATCGGGTGTGCGTTCGGGTGAGGTGCTCGTGTCAGCTCCCGGTTCTCTTCTGGTTCTGAACAGACTCCTCCTTGGATCAAATGAGGCTCTAGGCGGTCTAACTGGTAGGTTGGACTTGGTAGGTGTCCTGACTAATGCACTCCTCCCCAAACCACTAGGCATGGCTGTAGTGGAGGTTGAGCATCCGACCTTGTTATGAAGCTCCTTGATCTGCTCTCCCATATCTTTAACTGTTCCAGCAAGATCCTTCACAGTGTTCTTCAATGCCTTGATAGTCTTGCTTTGGAACTTGTTCCACTTCTGAAGGATGCTAATCTTTTTATGAGCTTCCTTTACCCCCCTTGACTGCCTAGAGGACTCTTCCCACTCGTCAAAATAGAAGTCCTCTTCCTGCTCTTCCCTAGCAGGCTCTTCTTCTCTGATCTCGAAGCTAGGAACTGGATCTTGGACTGAGCTCGGGTCATATAACGCTGAGACGGGTGGCCAAAAGTCGATATTAGCACCCAATCTGATCTTTGTAAGCTCGGTGTTTGGCAACACCATTATTGCTGCTCCAAGTGAAGGGTGGGTGAACTTATATAGACAAAACCCGTTGGGACGCTCACTATCAAGGAAGTGAGTCCTTGTTAAAGTCTCAATGTCAATCCAGCGAGCGTTGTAAACCTTCCCCCGTAATTCAACATCACAAGCTACCAATAGCGGGGTGACTAGTCTACCAATACTGAGCTCTCCTTGCACACCTCTCCTAACAGCCTTTAATACCCAATCCTTGCAGTTCATCAGCTGGTCTAACAGAACCGAGACCATGCTACCATCCATTCTATCTCCTACTAGTTCTCTACCATCCCTAGTACTTGGCAATACACCACTCAATGTTATATCGATGAGCTGGATCTCACTCTCGTTCACATTCCCGGTCTCCTTTCTAGCAAAAATCGTACTAGCCAAGGACTTATGGAAATACCTCAAAGCTGGATTTCGGATTTGGGCGCTCTTGGATTTCAAAGAGGTGTACTCATTCCCATCTCCAATTGTTTTCCAAACAGACTTGATCTCCTCCTTAAGCACATCTTGGCTCATCCCGCTTGCTTGCAAGAACCCATAGAGGTTCTCACCTTCCTTGAACGTGAGAGAATAGGTAGTGCCCCTCACGCTGAAGGTGATGTATCCAAGGCAGTCATCTGAGTGCAACTCGGTTTCATCCTCGTAGAAATGGAGCTGAAGTGAAGCCAACACGTAGCACGTCTCCTCGTCGTAGGCTTCCAAGGTTTTGATCATGAATGAACCAAGGCCGGTTCTCTGGAACAGAAACTCGACATCTCTTGCTATGCCCAGCTCCTTCATCGTTTCCCGGTGAGGATAGCGAGTTCCAACGAACTTTTGCCTCTTAAACATTGCATAAAGCTCTTCTGGAGGGGGCATGTTCTTGGTCTTCCTTGGAGCCACTACCCTTCTAGGCTCCATATCCACCATCGGTTCATCAACATCCTCTTCTGTAGGTCTCTTCCCCATCGAAACTTCTTCTCTGGAAATCGGGTGGGTCTGACCCGATCGACTGGCCCGATCGGGTGATCGGGTTCGTGCTCGGGCTTCTCTTCTTCCGCTTCTGACCCGATCGAGTCCGGTTCCAGTGGCTTGGATTGTCAAGAAATTTCTTGCAATTTCTTCAGCAGATTGGCTGTGATGAGGTTCTCGTTGTGATCTTGAGAGGCTCTTCCTTCTGGGTTGGGGAATCCTTGAAGACATTCTTATTTTCTGGGAATGAGAAACTCAAAACTCAAATTTAATAGGTTAGTAACCCAGAAAATAAGAACACCAAGAACAATCTTGAAAATAAACCCAGAAATTAAGAACACAAGGTTCAATTACACAAACAAACCTAGAAAATGTGAAGAATCGAAAACAAGTTTATCAACAAACCAGAGAATGAGAGGAACAAGGGGCAAATGAAATCAAACCCAGAAATTCTATTAACCAAGAATCTAGAGATAATGAAGAGAGAATTCTAGAGAGATAGATTAATTTTTAGCAAAATGAGAGAGTGAGAGAGGTTTTGGTCGAGTTAAGATGCTATAAAGAGTGTGAGAGGGGACAAAAATCTGAAAGAGGAGCGTTTTGTTCGGGCTTGGTTCAAAATTTGAATTTCAAATCGAGCTGACCATTGACCCGACTGTTACCTTTGACCCGATCGGACGGCTGAGATGAACCCGATCGGGTGGCTCAGATTGACTCGATCGGACGGTCGAGATTGACTCGATCGAATCGCGTTGACCCGTCTGTGTGAGTGTTGACTCGACCGAACGGGCTTGTGAAATTGGGCTTTTAAGGCTCAAATTGACTCTTTCTTCCTCCTTCCCTTATCTTGGCCCAATAACACTTTTCTTCACTCACATTCAAACGTGTAAACACATCAAACTAAAAAGAACATCAAATTTTAAAAACTTAAAGAAATATGTACAAGGATACCTTTGGGACTTCCTCCCAAGTGAGCTTGTTTATAGTCGCTAAGCTTGACTTGGTATAATCCTCACGAAGTGTTTGAACAATGGAGAGGTTCAACCATTCTCTCCAATGCCAATGACCAATGTATCTTATACTTCTTCCTTGCAGCATGTCTCTTCTTGAAAGTAAATACCCTCTTTGCTTTCTTGGAAGTCAAGATGTCGTTCTTCTTCTTTAACATCACAATTTCCTCGGTTAAGCCCTGAATAGTGGTTACTAGCCGCCTTAAGTCTTTCTTGAGAGTCTTGATCTCCTGGAGCTCAACACAAGTTGGAGAAGAGGTCGAGGTTTCTTCTATTCTGAACGTTGTACTTTGGTGCGGATACACCATATTGATCTTCATCCTCGTCCCTCTAATAAGATCAAGAGTCATGACCCCCCCATTCTCATATCAATAACTACTCCTGCTGAGGCTAGAAATGGTCTTCCTAGAATTAGTTGATACTGAGGTTCCCTTTCCATCTCGAGAATCAGAAAATCAGTGGGGATCTTTACTCCTCCAACTTCAACAAGGAGATCCTCCAATACCCCTACGGGTTGCCTAGAGCTTCGGTCCGCCATCACAATCGTCAGGCTGCATGGTGTAAAGGTTGTATAGCCCATCCGCTGAGCTATTGAGAGGGGCATCAAGCTAATCGAAGCGCCCGTGTCGCATAAACACTCGTTGAAGACCTTTGATCGGATTGAGCAGGGGAGTGTGAAAGCTCCAGGATCCCCCATATTCTTGGAGAAATCAGCATCTTGAGAGGGTGGAATCCAACTCTTCCTTTGCTGCATCCTTTCCAATAGAACTTCTTTGAGAATCTCCCTGTAGGAGGGAATGTTGGCGAAAGCATCCACCAAAGCCTTCAGCTGATCGTTCCCTGATAGTGAATCGAGAATATGGTTATATTCTTCCTTGATTTCTGCCTTAGATTCTTCAGGGTAGAGTAGTGGTCTTCGATTTGAAGGCATGGGGCTGGTAGCTCTGATCGGGCGAAGAGGCTCGTCGGAACTTAATTCACACAACCTGTTAGACAAGAAGCGTACACGATATCGGGCTCGATCGGGTTCATGGTACCTTTGATCGGATCGGTCGAGTCTTTGGTAGACTCGATCGGGTTCACCATTGGCACGGTCGTGCCTGTTGTAGACTCGATCGGGTTCATCGTGTAGGGTACAAATTTGGGCTGAATCCTCCCCCTCTTGAACCTCACTGTCCTCAGTGACAATTGGGAATGGTTTTCCCAGAGTAATCGCATGAGCAGTAGCAAATTCTTTAGGGTTCATGATAGACTTTCCTGGGAGTTGGCCAGAAGATGTGGAGGGTTGGTTGCCTTCCAAGATAACTACCCGTTTGTTTAATGAATCGAACTTTTGGTGGAGCTCCTGTATAGACTCACGCATCTCGTTGCGAAGCTCAGCTAACTGCTTGGCGTGTTCCAGGTGGCTATTGTTCTGTGCTTGGAGAAGGTGATGAACTGCTTGGCGTGTTCCTTTTAAAAATACTATGTTTCCTTTAACATAATACATAAATTTTATTCAAAAATAACCAGAAAATTATAACAAACGGTTTCGAATATCGAATACTAACTAAATAAATAAAAATAATAAATACCAGGAATATTCTAGGTTCCATTAGTATTAATATAAATAAGAGATGAGGACTTCTTATTATACGGTTCTCCCAAAAGATTATTAGCAACAAACACATTTTATCACTCAAAAAACGGCAGAAGCTAATGGTATCACAAGTCTTGCTATAATTAACCCATTTAAAACAACCTGGAAGGTGCAAGCTAAGATTGTACACTCTTGGAGGCAGTACACTTCTTATTGTGGGGAAACCATTGAGATGATTCTTGCGATCTGGAGGTCTGAATATATTTTCATATATTATTTGTAAATTCTATATATGTTTGCGTTTTGATACTAACTAAATACTATCATTGTGCAGGGAACACTGATCCATGCAACTGTTAAGAAGCAACAAGTGAATAAGTTTCACAGAATGATTGTGTCAGGAGAGTGGAGGACTTTTGAGAATTTTCAGCTTACTAAATCAATGGGGGAAAATAGAGCAACTAAACATGGGTTCGAGATGACCTTCACTAACACGACGGTCATAGGCCGCTCACCTACCCTATCTGGTGACATTTTTCTCGCTTTGGCTGACTTTGGAAGCATCCTCGATGACTACGTTTTCGAATTCGGCTATTCATTTATGTATGTGCAGATATTAATGGTTCTTTGCATATGAAAATATGACAGATGTGTTAGGACAGGTCGTGAGCGTTGGAGCTATAAAAACTCATGATCAAATTGGCAAAGTATCGAAACGGTTGAAAATATAACTCAGAGGTGCAAGGTAATGCGAACAATAATGGATATTTTGGTTTTGTACGTGCGGTTTATTGGTCTCTAATAATTTTGTGACTTCAAAAATATGCAGTGATAACCGTTTGTCCTGTTGAAACATGTATTTTAGTACACTTGGAGTTCAATTCCCCTTAGCGATGTAGCATAAGAGGTATCGATCCAGATGGATGAATTGCAAACAATTAAGATATAACAGATCTAATCAAGTCAAGCCAAGTAGTTTAGGGGTTGGTTTGATAAACTTTAAAGCAATAAAGTAAACCTTAAGAAGCGATAATGAAAACAGTAAATAAAGGCAGGTAATCAATCAGATATACAAAGGGTCTTAAGGATGGGCTAATGGGGTGATGAATCCTCTTAGTATCTTTGGGATGCTTAACATGCTCAGATAGATCTAATCCTAGATAATGAACCACTTAACCTAATCAGTCCAATCTCTTGGCAAAGATTATCAGATCTATATCACTTCCTAATCTCAACTTTCATTGATGAAACATACTATAAATAGGCATAAAGAACAAGCTCATTAATGTCAATCTACTCCTTAACAACCAATCTCTTGGGTAAGTAAATAGATCTCTGGCATTAGTTGATCAGACATTCCATTTGAACACTTTTTGAGTGCTGGAATGTCTAAGATCTAATCATGCATGGTTAATGCTAAGATAGCATTAAGATCTCCTAATCCAGAAGGTATCTACCTAAATCTATACTTAAGAAACCCTAGAAACTAAGATTTCTCATCACCTAACCCATCCTATAAACCCTAGAAAGACTACTCAGATCTGGAGTTCATCATGAAGAACACAAACCCAGAAATCTTTGAATCTTTCATAACTAGATAGATAATTATCTAAGGAGCAAGATATTGTAAAGAAACAACTCCAATTCTCAATAGAACAAAAGATATAAAGATTACAAGTTTCAGGAAATGTTTGGTGGCTACAGAGAAAAACCCTAATGAAAACTCGTTTTTGGCTTAATGACCTAAGAGGTCTATTTATACTAAAGGCAGGAAGCCCTAAAACTCAAAAAGACAAATTACAAAGTCGGTTTAAGATGAGCTGGGTCGGGTGCTTGTTCGGCTCGTTCGGGTCCTCCCTCGGCTCGTCCGTGTTCAGCTTCCTCTTGTGAGTTCGGGTGCTCTATCGTGCTCGCTTGGTCGGGTTGGACACACTCGATTGGGTCCATGCTTTGCAGTGTCCGGGTGTACCTGTTTTTGCTCTATAATGCAGATGATATGCAAATCCCTATGCTAAAGATCCTAGATGCGAAATATAATGCAAAGAGACTAGAAACTCTAAGAAGTAGAGACCTAGATATGCAAATAATGCACAAAACATATGCTCAAGGGTATAAAAATATAGGGTTATCAACTCCCCCAAACTTATTCTTTGCTTGGCCTCAAGCAAATTCAAAGTAGGGAGAGAGGTTTGAAGGTGGGGACTCAGAACCAAAACTTGCTGCATAAGAGTTTAATACCAATGTCCTAGTTCGTAATTCTAGAATGCGATTCAAAGGCTGTACTCTGAAAACATTAGCCATTCCTATTTCAACACAAAATGTCATCAGCCTCATAACCTAGACAAGCAATCAAGTCAGTCATCCTCTTTAGCATTCATTAAGTAGCAACAATGAATCTGATGTGAATTTGAATTTAAACTCATTTGGCTAGGCGAGTAAAAGGTTTAAGAGATAAAGAGAGTCTCTTTTTGGTGAAGGTTTAATCGTTTAAGTGCTGGGATCTCTCTATGAACAAGATTGAGCTTTTGGGAGAATGCTAAAGGTAAGGACCAACAAATGCATACAGGAATAACATCTTGACTACCCAAAGTACCCAAGTGACATCCTAATTGTCTAAACTCATATGATCCTATTTTACCCTTTAACTCTTTTCATCCCAATTTCTCATTTTGTTTTAAGTCTAAGGAGAGTTTCTTATGATAAACTAGTGGATAGGGGGTTTTCTTTATAAACACTATGGTTCTCTTTCTTCTTAACACTCAAGACATCAAAGCATTTTGCTATCTTCACACTTTTCTCTCTTTCTTTTAAAATCCAGAACCATTTATTTTCTATACTTTGCATTCCCCACTTATCTTTCACTAGAACCTTGAACTTTTCTGAAACTTTTACTCTCCTAAAGACTCAACTCATTCCCTTATTCTTTTCTTTTCTTGTCACCATCCCAAATAATCCTAAAACCCAAGTAGAATCCATCCTAGTCCTATCTGATCCGAAAAATGCAAATCAGATTAATCCTGACATTCCTGAGATTGTCGACTTTGTTTCTAAGTAAGCTCTTACTTACAATAGTACAATAATTGAGAAAGCGTTGAGCTATTGGTTTATGCTAAGATTTGAAATGTTTGGTTAGAATGTACTCTTTACAATTATTATTTTTTAGATAAGCAATAAGTAAAACTGTTTGCAGGGTCTGCTGTTGCAGACGTATATGTGTAGACAGACTATAGAGTATATAGTATATAAAATACTACGATCCAAATAACAAAGTAATGCTATTTAAAATCAACGCACACATATCGTAGTAAGATAGTATTTTCATGCTTTAGAAATCTTTTGTTGGTAAACATCTATGTTACGGTAAAATCGTAATTAGCAGAATAATGATACGTGTTTTGACTTAGCTGTTTCTCGATTCGGAACCGCACACTTATATTCCGAATAGTTTCCACTTTTACAGCAATCTACTCATAGTACGTATTACGAACTTTACTACTGTCTTTTTTGATTTTTGAACTATCTTCTTGTGATCATAGCTTGCCAAAGGATACACTATCTCTTAGCTTTATCAAGCAAAAGCCTGTTCAGCCTAAAGGAGATAAGAAGGTGGATTTTTACAATCGTGTGAGAAGAAAGACTGTTTCTGAATTACTAGAAGCTACAGAGGTGAACAATCAATACAACTTGATTCCTTTTTAATTTCGTGCTACAATTTTCGGTGGTATTTAAAAAAACTAACATATACTGTTTACATTTGTAGGAGGGGAAGTTTAAAATTATGGGAAATATCTTCAAGATAGACATGGACTTTGGATGGTATTATTTTACCTGTCTGAAATGTGATAAACCGGTAGTGTTGATACCCAAGAAAGAAACTGATCCATCAAACAAGATTAAGAAGCCATTGTTCTCGTGAAAAAATGTAATGATTATGTAGCAAAGGTCTCAGGAACTGAATAAGAATATTGGTAAGCTTAACCAACTTATACTTCAATGAAATTGTAGGTACAGGTTGATTCTCTCCGTGATGGATCATACCGGACAAACCAAAGTGATGCTCTTTGATAATAATGCACAAAAGATTGTCAATGTAACCGTAAGTGACATCTTGGATGGGAATTTCAACTAGGTATGTATATATTTTCATTAATAATTTAAGTTTACTAAGTATCAATTAATATACCAGAAAAATTGTAGTTATTAAATTGTTAAATTATCATCTTCATTGTAATTATTAAATTATCATCTCTATCTATACTATTAAAAGGGAAGCATTTTGTATAAGTTGAGCATAGTGTATACAATTAAAAAGAGAAAAACAAAACAAATACTATACAACATAAAATGAATATAAGGGTAAGCTGGTAATAAAAAAATGTTAAAAACACGCGGACCTATTATAAGAACCGACCCGAATGACAAAAAAAAACCGAAACCAATAAAATTTATATTTTGCCTTGAACATACATAATAAGGCCCGAATAGGTTTTTGCTTGGCCCATATCCATCATACAATTTCGATATGATTAGGACCATGATCTGATGCAAAATTAAACAAAGTTTGTAAAAACTAACCGGGAATTATGGCATTTAATATCGAATCATGTGTTTCTTAAAACCAATAATCCCACAATTATAGGAACAAAAATAACTTTCTAAAAAAAACAATCGGATTCATCTACTGAAATTTCGTAAAGTAATAAATTAATTTAAGAACTAATTACAAGCAATATAGCAAGCAATATAATTCAATCTCATTAATGTGAATATCATGAATATTTAAGGATATTAACTAATATGCATTCAAAATTTAAAATGAATTCAATTATACCTATATTGGATTTCCATTTTTACAAAATGTATTAACACCGAATGATAATTGTAGTAATGTTAAATTTTAGATTCTATAAACATAATATTTATATCATCGAAAATATAAAAAATCACACAATCTGTTTGCTAAGTATAGATTCGGAAAATACAGTACATGGTAAACTTTGGCATTATAAACAATTAAGCATATTTTAGAGTTCCGAAGAATATTCCTTACCGACTCACGTATCTTATAAATATATAGTCATGGATTTCTTTATACAACATTTAAATAGTGAATCCGTGTTCATCCTTCTAAAACCACATAAACTTTAAAAGTTGTTCTCTGAACATCTATCAATTTAAATATCGATGCACATGCTGACGGCGGGTTTCACATACCTTAAGACCATGAAAACAAGCCTGGGAATCCAAGTCAACATTGGCTCATGAATCTGTAAGTTCCATCCTAAATAAACAAAATACTTATCAAAATAAACTGATGAACAATGAAACGTGATCCATTTGTGTTATGAACCAGTTATATATTTATAGTTGTTAGTGATCTAATGGTAATCTCCTAGATGAAATGCTAGATATAGATTGTCTAATACCAATACTCTTATTTGTAGGGTAATTAGTTGGGCAGACTATTATAACCAAGATATTCTAGATCACAAGTATAGTGATTAAGAGAACACTTGAAAGATTTATACAGAATCAACTCTCTTTATTGCTTAAGAAACTCTCTCAAAACTTAAGCTCTCAATCTCTCAAAGTCTCATGCATAATGTCATGACTCAACACCTATATTTATATGAGAACCTATTCCTAATCCTATTAAAAATACATATACTTAGATAACTCCTAAAGTACATGGCCGGAATCGAAGCAGCTAGGCAAGCAATTTGGCTTGCCGATTTGCTTAGTGAAGTCACGGGTCAACCTAGTGAGAGAGTTACACTACTTATGGACAACAAGTCGGCAATTGCTCTCACTAAAAATTTGGTCTTCCATGGTCGAAGCAAACATATACATAGGAGGTACCACTTTATAAGAGAGTGTGTGGAGAATGGTTAAATAGAAGTGGAGCATGTTCCCGATAACGAGCAAAAGGCGGATATACTTAAGAAAGCTTTAGGGAAGATCAAGTTCAAAGAGATGAGGGAGTTCATTGGAGTTCATGACTTGGCAAAAGAAGATTTCAAGCTTAAGGGGGAGAATGTTGAGTTAAGCTTGAAGAAATAACTTGGAGAGGAAGCTATCCTAGTCCTAAACCGAGCAATGGTTTAATTAGAGATAATGCAGCTTCACATGATGACATCGCCACAGTTTCTTGTTTGTGTGTATTCCAAGAGAATGGACTTCCTCCAAGGTAGAATATGTGCCCAGCCGTGCTTCTCCCATCGTTCGGATCCACGTTATGACTACTATCGCTATAACCCACAAGTCTTGGTACCTTTGCTTTTGAACGTGTAAACATAATACCAAGTGAAGTCGTACCCTTTAGATACCTTAAGCATTGCTTCATTGCAGCTCCATGTGATTGCTTTGGGTTATGCATGTATCGACTCAATATCCCGACACAATAAGTCAAGTCCGGTCGCGTGTGTAGCAAGTAACGAAGGCAACCCACATTTTTCCTAAACATTGTAGCATCTATACTCTTCTCATGTTCTGATTTTTCAAGTTTCAAACCGGATTCCATAGGTGAGTGAACTGAATTGCAATCCTCCATTCCACCTTCTTCCAATATCTTCAACGCATACTTCTTTTGGTTTAAGGCTATTCCGTCCTCATGTTGACACACTTCAATGCCGAGATAATACGTCAAACGTCCGAGATCACTCATCTCAAATTTCGTAGCCATTTCCCTTTTAAACTCCAAAACAAGCTTCATACAAGTCCCTGTGACAAAGAGATGATAATTTAAGGAGAAGAGTGAAGCTTTTGACAAATTCAAGAAGTTTAAGCACCTTGTGGAACAAGAAACAGGACTTCATATACAAACTCTCAGAACAGATAGAGGAGGAGAGTTTGTGTCACAAGAATTCACTACCTTTTGTGAAGAAGCGGGCATCAATCGTCATCTCACGGCCCCATACACCCCTCAGCAAAATGGAGTGGTTGAGAGGCGTAATAGGACCCTAATGGAAATGTCTAGAAGCATCTTAAAACATATGCATATGCCTAATTACTTGTGGGGAGAGGCTGTTAGACATTCCACATACTTGTTGAATAGAATCGCCACAAGATCACTCGAAGACAAGACACCGTATGAAGCTTTTCGATCCAAAAAGCCTAACATTGATCACTTGCGGATTTTTGGATGTCTTGGGTATGCAAAAGTGGACAAACCTCACCTCAAGAAGCTAGACAACAGATCACGTATGCTTGTCCATTTGGGAACCGAACCAGGATCTAAGGCGTACCGGTTGCTTGATCCACAAACAAGAAAGATAGTTGTAAGCAGAGATGTGATATTTGATGAGACAAAGGGATGGAACTGGAAGCTAAGTAACCCAGAGGAAGAACATGGAGGAAAGTTTAGCTTTACCTTTGAAGAATTTGGAAATCGTGGCATACAACAAAGGGAAAATGATGAGACGGAACAAGTTGATACGGAACAAGTTGACATTGATCATCACAAATTCTTTGATGAAGAGGGAGATGATGATGGTGTTTCTAATGGTGAGCATGAGAGTGAAGAAGAACTCGATGTTGAGAACATGGGAGATAATAATCAACCTATAGCTTTAAGAAAGGAAACAAGACAAGTGCAGAAACCACAATATCTTCAAGATTACGCTTTACTTGCTGAGGAAGAAGGAGAGATGTTATTGATGTCCTTAAACAATGAGCCAATAAGTTATCATGAAGCCAAGAATAAGAAAGAATGGATGCTTGCGTGTGAAGCTGAGATTCATTCGATTGAAAAAATAAAACTTGGGATCTTGTAGACTTGCCCGATGGAGTTAAACCAATTGGTTTAAAATGGGTGTTTAAGCTCAAAACAAATGCGGATGGAAGTATCAACAAGTACAAGGCACGGCTAGTTGCAAAAGGATATGTGCAACAATATGGGGTTGATTTTTAGGAAGTCTTTGCTCCGGTGGCTCGTCTTGAGACCATAAGGCTACTTGTCAACCTTGCGGCTGCGAATGTGTGGGAGATACATCATCTTGACGTTAAGACTGCCTTTCTTCACGGCGAGTTAAAAGAAACAGTCTATGTCTTGCAACCGGAAGGATTTGAGAAGAAACAACTAGAAGACAAGGTGTATAAGCTCAAAAAGGCGTTGTACGGTCTGCGACAAGCACCAACGGATTGGAATCATAAGCTGAATCAAATCCTCATGGAGCTCAAGTTTATCAAATCCTCATGGAGCTCAAGTTTATCAAATACTCAAATGAAGATGGTTTCTTTAGCTTGATTTTCTTATTGTGCAATGGTCAGAAATCAATATTTTTGAATCCCATCAATAAAATAATTTTCTTATAACCATTAAATATTATTATACATATGTATTACATTTAAAAATATGAAAACAATGAATAAATGAAGAAATACATATAAAAAAATTGAAAAGAAAAGTTTAAACCAAATATTTAATCAAACTCTTACAATCACATCTTAATTGAGTTTTCACCCCATGCAAGAACTTAAAAAAAAACAAAGAAAATAATGAAGATATGAGATATGGTAGAGGAGGATGTGAGAATGGCTATTTATAGGATAATAAGTGATGTAAGTTACAATTTCAAAATAATTAAATTAGATGAGTCATAATTATAATTTATAGTGTTTTAATTGAAATTCAATAAAGAAAACCAATAGTCTTTGAAACTTTATATAATTTTCAGTTACATTTTAGTAGTAAAGTGTGGATTTAAAGTATGAATTAATGTATATGATTAAATGTGCTTTTTGGTTTAGTTAAAAATAAATATTATGTTTTTAAAAATTAAATATCAAATGGACCAATAAGGAGAGAGTGAAACCTTACTTGTATTTTTTGTTAACTCGTGCATTGATAATAAGAAGAAAAGTTTGAAAAATATAGAGAAGTTGAAACAGAGGACAATGAAAAAAACAGAGGAAAGACTAGCAAATAGAACATATCTCTAGCTCCACCCACGCTTCTCTTGATTAATCCGATCATGTAGCCACGGCGGACCACCACGCGCCAGGTACGAAGTTTAACGTCCCTAAGAGGTCACACTCTTGGCTATGTCTCGAGCTAAGGAATTAGGTTTTGGCGAGGATAACATGAATTTAATCTCCCCCGTCTCTCGAAGAACACCACCTATTTTCTCCAACAAGGCACGATATTTGGGCCACGACAATGGAGCTGCTAATGCATTAAGAGCTGTCGTACAATCCAACCAAATCTCAGTTAAGAATATGAAGGTCCTTGAGAGATTTAATACACCACAAGATACAACAAAGCTCAGCCAATATCTGATCCACTTCGGGAGAAAAGCATCACGAGCATGGAACAAAGCATCGCCATTGTGATTCCGCAGCAACCAAGAGCCACCCCAAAAAACAGAATCCTTAATCCATAAGCAATGAATATTACATTTAAGCACACCTAAAGCTGGCTTACACCATCGATTGGAACCAATACGACCTCGCGAACCAGCAATACAAACTTCTTGGACTTTTGCTTGTTGGTGAGACAACCATTCTTCTGAAGAACTCAATGCGGATGCAAGCAAACAGTGATGATCTTGTGGAGACCCTGCAAAAATGATCCCATTTCTTGCTTTCCAAATCCTCCAAATGATCCAAGGAATTGCAAACCTAAGTTGAACCTGAATATCAACTCTTTCAATAAATTGAAGAACCAAAGCAATATCCTTAACCACATTCATCGACAAACCACCCGCTGGAATAGGTAAAGAGGACTGTATCCAAACATGTTTTGTCATAGAACAACCAAACAGCACATGAGCAATTGTTTCTTCTTCCACCTTGCGAATAGAACAAAGTGGATTAACCAATAAACCATGAGAACGCATGCATTCCGCTACTGCTAATGCTCCGGACAATGCTCTCCACAAGAACATTTTAATGTTTGGTTCCGTATGTAAGGACCAAACCTTCTCTTTAACCTTGTTGATGGCAATGACATGATCTGGTAATGGATCTAACAATTCTATCTCACGGTTTAAGAGCCAGTGCCCACTCGTCACATGATAATTACCATCAGTGGTAAACGCCCAAATATAGCCATCATCCAAGTTTGTAGCAAGTGGGAAGGAGCAAATGCGATTAACATCACAAGGGTAGAACAGCTCCTGCAACCGCGGTACATTCCAGTCACCAACTATGGTTATTAAAGACGACACCTTCAAACTTAGATCCATAAAAAGCTCTTTGTTATATGGTCTCCTTGGAAAGTCATCTAAAACCCATTTATCAATCCATACTCTTGTGTTGACACCATCACCAATAGTCTTCATGCCGCCTTTCTCCAATAATTCACGACCAAACAATATACTACGCCAAGCATAAGAAGGTCGACCACCTAAACAAGCTGAGAAAAGGTCTTTGTCCGCATAATAAGCCGCTTTATAAACTCTAGTAAACGCCAAGCTTGTTTTGCAAGGAGAGCCTGATTAAACCTCCCGATGTCTCTAAAACCCAATCCTCCTCTAGCTTTGGACGGACAAACTTTCTCCCAAGCTACCCAATGCATCTTATTCCTATCTTCGGTAACATTCCACCAGAACTTCAACATAGCACTTGTTATCACCCGGCATTGATGTTTGGACAAACGAAAACATGACATGGTATACACAGGTAAAGCAATTGAAACTGACTTCAACAACACCTCTTTACCTCCCAAAGAAAGAGTTTTTTCAAACCATCCACTCAGCCGTAAGTTAAGCCGGTCAGTAATATAACTTAGAAGTTCTCTTTTATAGCCACTAAAACATTCTGGGAGGCCTAGATATTTACTGTTCAATGTCAGAAAATAACCCCATCAAGCGACGCATATACGGATCAATTTTCTTGCCAAAGGTAATAGACGACTTTTGAAAGTTAATTTCTGTCCAGAGGCCTTGCCATAGAGATCCAGACACGCCAAAAACGCCTTACACTCATGTAAATTAGCTCGTCAAAGGAAGAGGTTGTTGTCTGCAAAGAGTAGGTGCTGCACTGAAGGGCAAGAAAAAGAGAGCTTCATTCCCGTTACACGTCCAGCCTGCTCCGCTTTGTTCATCACATGTACCAAAGCTTCAGCACATAAGATAAACAAAAAAGGAGATAATGGATCTCCTTGGCGCAGCCCTCTTTCGGGTTTAATGAATCCATACGAAACACCATTCATAAGAACGGAATAAGAAACTGATGATACGCAGCTCATGATCCACATAACCCACTTGATATCAAAGCCTAGCCGAATAAGCAACTCCTCTAAGAATTTCCATTCAACTCGATCATACGCCTTAGACATATCCGTCTTAATAGCCATGAAATCTTCATCACAATGACGATAAGTACGGAGAGCATGAACCATTTCATGAGCTAACAAGATGTTATCCGTAATTAATCTTCCCGATACAAACGCACCTTGAGTATCGGAGAAAATACTAGAGAGAATACCCTTTAATCCATTACAAAGTACTTAAACAGTCTTGTAAAGTACTGAGCAAAGACTAATTGGTCTCAGGTCTGTCATCTTAGTTGGATTTGGCTTTTTTGGGAGCAAACAAATCTGTGTGAAGTTCCAATCCGGAGATAAAGAACCAGATTCAAAAAACTGTTGTACCTCATTAATCACTTGAGGACCAACAATGTCCCAATAAACTTGATAAAAATGTCCTGACATACCGTCCGCTCCCGGTGTTCTATATGCCCGAATACTAAATGTTGCTTCTTTAATCTCCAAACCCGACACTGGTCTAATAAGAGTAGCATTCATTTGGCTTGTAACTCGAGGTAACATACCTTCCAAGGCCTCCGAGATCATATCATGAGACGAACTGGAAAATATATGACTAAAATAATCAACTGATATATCTCCTTTAGACCCCTCTAAAAGCTGTTATATCCCCATTTGGTCAATTAAAGATAAGATTCTATTCTGAACTCGCCTCCGCTTAATACTCCCATGGAAGAAACGTGTGTTTTGATCACCATCTTGTTACCATTTCTCCTTGCTTTGTTGTTTCCAAAAGAGTTCTTCTTCTCTAAAAGCATCAACCAACTCCCACCGTAGAGTTTTCATAAGATGAAAATCCGACTGTACTTTAGCTCCCTCTAACTCCAACCTATGTTGTAGCTGTGAAATACGGTCCTTGGAGTTCTGATTAGAGAGCCGCTTCCAATGAGACATAGATCGACGACACTCTCTAATCCGATCCATCAACGATAAAGTACCCAACTCTAGACCATCCTTGTTTTACAATGTTTGCAAATTCTGGTTTTGAAGTCCACCGTTTTTGAAATAAGAACCGGCCTCGCTGCGACATGTTCTCACTCACAAAACGAATAAGCAGAGAACGGTGATCAGAGCCTATTCGATCTAAATATTCAGCTTCACTCCTTGGAAATAAAGAAAACCAAGCCGCATTGCACAAGGCTCTATCCAGACAACATTGAACCCAAACTTGATTCCGTTCTCCAGCCCACGACAACTTGTTGCCAAAACTAGGGACCTCCCGTAGACGACAATCATTAATCATATTCCGAAAGGGAAAGAATGATGATTCCGCCCGTGCTGTTCCTCCTAGCTTCTTCGTGTTGTTGACAATTTCATTAAGATCCCCCATAACTAACCAAGGATCATCTCTCGTAACGCTTAAACTAATTAACCTATCCCACACAATTTGACGTCTACTAACCACTGGATCACCATAGACACAGGATATGAAGAAGCTCATAAAACCAAGAGTAACTTTGACGTCAATAATGCGTTGATCAGAACTAAGCACCTCCACCTCATACGCAGACTTCCAAAATAAAGCTAAACCTCCACTCAGTCCAATTGGATCAATGATACAAGAATGTTCATAGCCCAACGACTTCTGCAAATTCACCACGTGCAAACTGGAGTTCTTCGTCTCCAGGAGGAACAAAAAATCCGGAAAATGTTCACGACGCATTTTCCTCAACATAGGAATTGTCAAGTTGCCCCCCAAACCTTGACAATTCCAACTCATAAAACTCATACTTGAGTCGGCGGTTCCTCACACGGAACCACCGTTTCTTCAATACGCCTAGCGATTTTTGATGAAAGTTTGGCCTCATCCGCAGCCTTTCTTTTTGTCCATACTCCCTCTTCTAACTCAGAATTCAAACCAGCCGGTCTTGTAGGCTTGCTTGTAGCCACACCTTCTTGTAATTTTTGAGCCTTTCTTCTCCATTGGTTTGGTCTTCTTCTCTTTTTTATAGAAGGAGTTTTCGTCTCAGAAGAGCCAGCAGAAAAACAAGGTCGCACCTTAGATGAATCAAAACCATGAGGAGACGCAGTGGAATACGTAGCAGACATCGATTGAATAGGCTGAGAAAGTCTAGACATAGCGTTACCCGAACGTACAGCCGAAAAAACTTGATCTTCCTTTGGATTTGCCGAACTTTCTCCTTCAAAGTCAAAGACCAAACCTCTACCCTTATCAACATCAGTCGTGTAGTTTGTCGGAGCTTCAAGACGAAGGAGAGTTTTCTGCCCTTCCGTGTCTCCCTCCAAATTCCAAACAGATTTACGAACCCTCTCAACATGGATCTTCTTCAATTGCGGATCAGCGACCAATAGATATTGTCTCATTTCATCAAGCACAGCTTTTGCAATTTTCGGTTTGCCCGAGACAGGATCAATACCCACATCATCATCAGTCAGAACACCAAAAAGCGGATCATCTTTGCTTATCTTTGGGACTAACCGACTAGGTATATTCAAGACATTTTTAATCCCTCTCTTAGCTTGAGAAAGCCGGTTTGAAGGATTAAAAGGACACCGTTCCATGTCATGAGTTAAACGCTTACACTGATAACACCTCCGACGAATCCTCTCATACTCCACTCCAATAGTAATGATATCACCAGACGGGATTTGTAAAGATCGAGAGTTCTTCAAAGGCTTACTCACATCAAAAAGAACACGAACCCTAACGTACCCCTTACTCAATGGTTTAAGCGGATCAAAAGCCACATCTGTGACTTGGCCAATGTGCGATGCAATCTCCTTGATCGTATCCACTGTGATGTAGTTCACTGGTATGTTACGTAAACGCAACCAAATCGGTAAAGTTTTCAAATAATCCTCAGGTGGCTTCTCCACCCATCTCTCCAATGTGATACTTCAGTCACTGAAAGTCCAAGCACCGGCTGTAAGCACCGTAGTTAACTCGGATTCAGAATAAAAAAAAAACTGGAATTGATCATTAGCCAAAGCGATGCCTCTAACTCTATTGTAAACCCTCCACAATCGTGGCATCTCATGGATCAACTTCGACATCTTTTGGTTCTCCGGACATAAAAGTTTCCCAATGATGGTACATTCATTGCGATGACACGAGCTAAACTTCGGACGGTTCTGTAGTACGATCGGCTCCTCTTCTTCAAGTGACATCTCCTGCAACGCCTTGTCAAGAGCATATTCCATTCTCACAATCACTCCACTTATGTTTGAAGTAAAACACGTAGAAGAATGAAGAAAAAAGTGAATACGCTCAAAAACACTTATTAGAACTAGGTTTAAAACTCAAAAAGATCTTCACAAGATTTCGTGAATATCTTGACTAGAAACAGAAAAATCTTCCCAAATCCGGCGAAAACATATATATTCGCGGTTATCTTCAGTTTTTTCACAAGAGGTGAAACCCTCTAAATAAAAAAGAGATTCCTAAGCAAAAACCTTACTCAGACTAAAACCTTACTTTTATATATATATGATTTCTTTCTTTCTCATTTCTTGTTTTCTTTTAATTTCATAAACTTTTTTGTATTTTATTTTTATTTTCCACGTGATTCTTCTTCTTCTTCTGCTCATCCCTTGATATAATTTTGAATGGGTGTCTTCCTAAAAATATTTGTTTTAAACTTAAAAAAAAAAAAAAAAAAAAAAAAATCTGAAGAAGTAAAGAAAAATACTCATTTCCTCTTTGGGACCATACACTTAATTTACTCTTATAAATTTTTGACCAAACATTTTTTTATCATCGGTCTAAATTAAAATGTTATTATCAGAATACAAAAAAAAAAAAAAAAAAAAAACTGTAACTGTCATCGTACCCAGTGAAAGAGTTCATCTTCATCATCATCTTCCCCAATCATTCTCTCTATGCTGTGAAAATTCACTTTCCCGTTGAATCATTCAACCATTGAAGTTTATAGATGTCGTCGAACTCCACGACGGAGGATACCGTCGCCGTTCCACTAATCTCCTCCCTCCGCCGTGCTACTAACTCTACTTCTCAAGTCGCAATCGTCGGTTCCAACGTCTGTCCAATCGAAAGCCTCGATTACGAGTACGAGAACCTCTCTCACCGTTACTTCATCTTCCTCAATTTTGCTTTCTTCTCTCAGTTAATTTCATTGTTACGCTTTTCGATTTTAGGATCGCGGAGAATGATTTCTTCAAACAGGACTGGAGAGGTCGTAGTAAAGTTGAGATATTCCAATACGTGTTTATGAAGTGGCTGCTTTGTTTTTGTATTGGAATTATTGTTAGTCTCATCGGATTTGCTAATAATCTCGCCGTTGAGAATCTCGCCGGTGTTAAGTTCGTCTTTACTTCTAATATGATGATTGCTCGAAGGTGAACTAGGACTCTCTGTTTTTGTAATTTTCGATTTGTGTTTGCTTTCGCAATGTTGATGAGAGAGTTGAAATTGTTTTTGACAGGTTTGGTATGGGATTTGTTGTTTTCACTGTTATAAACTTGGTTCTTACTCTCTTTGCGTCGGTCATTACGGCTTTTATCGCGCCTGCTGCGGCAGGTTCTGGTATACCGGAAGTTAAGGCTTATTTGAATGGTGTTGATGCTCCGGAGATATTCTCGCTTCGTACTTTGTTTGTTAAGGTAATGATTTTTAAGGTTTTTGTGTGGTAGAGTTGGGAGATTTGTTTTTGATATGTTTTTACTTGGGGTATAGATCATTGGGAACATATCTGCAGTGTCAGCGTCTCTTCTCATAGGTAAGGCAGGGCCTATGGTGCATACTGGTGCTTGTGTTGCATCTATACTTGGTCAGGGCGGCTCCAAAAGATATGGATTGAACTGGAGATGGCTTAGATTTTTTAAAAACGATAGAGACCGAAGAGATCTTGTTACTTGTGGGTCAGCTGCTGGTATTGCTGCCTCGTTTCGTGCTCCAGTTGGTGGTGTCCTGTTCGCGCTTGAGGAGATGTCTTCTTGGTATGTTAAGTTGTGTTAAGTTATTCTCTTCTGCTCAATGGGTTTCTTATCATAAGTTCATTAGTAGCCATAGTGTTGTTGAACTTATTGGCTTGTTGGTACGTTACTGTCATTTTGTGAATAGTTCATTAAGCTAGGATTTGGGTTTTTCCGTTGTAGGTGGAGGAGTGCACTTTTATGGAGAATCTTCTTTTCAACGGCTGTTGTGGCAATTGTCCTCAGGGCTCTTATCGATGTGTGTTTAAGTGGGAAGTGCGGGTTATTTGGTAAAGGAGGCCTAATAATGTTTGATGTCTATTCAGAAAATGCATCTTATCACTTGGGGGATGTACTTCCTGTTCTTCTCCTTGGAGTTTTCGGTGGTATTTTAGGAAGCTTTTACAACTTTCTACTGAATAAGGTTCTGCGAGCTTACAACTTCATATATGAGTAAGCTATCCTTTTAGATATTTTTTGACACAGACAACAAAGTAGATAAAAATTGATCGCCAACTTCATATTCTGTGTAGGAAAGGGGTTGCTAGTAAAATCTTCCTCGCTTGTGCGATATCAATTTGCACGTCCTGTCTTCTTTTTGGATTACCATTTCTTGCATCATGCCAACCTTGCCCTGCTGATGCCATAGAAGAGTGCCCTACAATTGGACGGTCTGGCAACTTTAAGAAGTACCAATGCCCCCCCGGTCACTACAATGATCTAGCTAGCCTCATTTTCAACACAAATGATGATGCTATCAAAAACCTTTTCAGCAGAAACACTGACTTCGAGTTTCATTATTTCTCGGTTCTCGTATTTTTCGTCACCTGCTTCTTCCTCAGTATTTTTAGCTACGGCATTGTTGCTCCAGCAGGGCTCTTTGTACCGGTTATCGTAACAGGAGCATCGTATGGACGGTTTGTAGGGATGCTGCTTGGTTCAAACTCGAATCTTAATCACGGTCTGTTTGCTGTGCTTGGTGCTGCATCCTTTCTTGGTGGAACAATGAGGATGACAGTTTCCACGTGTGTTATTCTCCTTGAGCTAACCAACAATCTGCTACTACTACCTATGATGATGGTGGTCCTTTTGATTTCAAAAACAGTTGCAGATGGTTTCAATGCTAACATCTATAATCTCATCATGAAGTTAAAAGGGTTTCCTTACCTCTACAGCCATGCAGAGCCTTACATGAGGCAGCTTCGAGTTGGTGATGTAGTCACAGGCCCACTTCAAGTCCTCAATGGCATCGAGAAAGTCGAGACAATTGTACACGTTCTCAAAACCACTAAGCACAATGGCTTCCCCGTGATTGATGGACCGCCACTTGCTGCAGCTCCTGTTCTACACGGTCTAATTCTCCGGGCTCATATTCTGACTCTGCTAAAGAAACGAGTATTCTTGACTAGTCCAGTGGCTTGTGACTCCAATATCCTTTCCCAATTCAAGGCAGATGAATTTGCTAAGAAGGGTTCTGGAAGAGGTGATAAAATTGAAGATGTGGAACTAACTGAGGAAGAATTGAATATGTATTTGGATTTACATCCATTCTCTAATGCCTCACCTTACACTGTGGTGGAGACCATGTCACTTGCAAAGGCCCTAATCCTCTTCCGCGAAGTTGGGATAAGGCACTTATTGGTCATACCAAAAACCTCCAATGTAAGTGATTTTGGTTCTCATCAACACTTTTATTTTCTGATAGACACTAGTAGGCTTGATACATATAAGTGAATATTAAGAAAGAGTATAAATAGGTTGGAGGGAGAACAGTTTAGAGTCTTCTGAATTTTAATCATTGTTTTGTTTAGTTCTCTGTATATCCGATACTTCTTGGTTTTCTGGTTTATCAGTTGTGGAATACTCAATTCATATCGAATTCGTGAATTTGTGACTAAAGAAAGTTGTTAATCTCAATTGCAGAGACCTCCAGTGGTAGGTATATTGACACGGCATGACTTCATGCCGGAACATATACTAGGCCTGCATCCGTCTCAGTCACGGAGCAGGTGGAAAAGGCTTCGGATTCGGCTGCCTTTCCTCTCTTGAAGTTATTCAGCTGCCTGTCTACTTTCTTTCAGGTATGACAGCTCTGATCAACTCTCAACGATTATATATTTGCAAATGTGCTTTGTGGTAATTATCCGACTTTGTATATGAATCAACATTTCTTTTAGTGTTAGATACAAAGATCTGATGCAGAGAGAGTTAATAAATGTTTTATTGCTTGAAAAAAAGCTGGCTCTTATTTGCCTAACCATTAGAACATGTCAAAGCTAAGGTTTTAAAAGCAATTATTTCATGACCACCACCACCACGCCACTACCAGTGACTTCTTCTCTCGAGCTTATGTTTTAATCTTTTGTCCGTGACATTACTCAATTCACGAACACACATGCAAAAGCAAATGTATCAAGAACAGACTAAACAAAGCAATAAACTCTAACTCTCTGTAATCTCATATCATCTCTACACATTTTGCCAACACAATCAATGGGAAAAACTAAACTTCTAAGTGTAAAGACTTAAGACTGTAAAAAAAATATACCGATTCTTATATCACTCTTGACCTGTAACAACTTTTTACTGGCTGTTGAACAAGTGCCAGACTCACTTGACTTCACAAGACACAGTTTTTGAGTAACAACTCTTTAGTCTTTTTACATGTGTTGTGTTCGTTGTGTTTCTTCTACTAGTTTCCTCACATCTGTTTAAGTTACACCAATTAACAATAGTAGTGGTTTAGATAATATATTTAACATAATTTACATTAATGACACTCTCAATATAATCAGGGTAAAGAAGTGAAATAGTAAGTTGGCTGCTTTTAAATAGCAAACACCAAAGTTAGATTTACTTTATCAAACACCAAAGTTATATTTACTTCCAAAGTACTTACTGTATATATAAATAGTAAGTTGGCTGCTTTTGAACAGCAAAGTTAGATTTTACTCTAGAATATAATATAACATGATGTGAAATTAGATTTACTTTATCATTCTAGACTAGACAAAAAAAGTCTGAGCTGCTTTATATATTCCTCCAGTAAACTTGGATGTTTTCAAGAAACAACCAAATTTTACAAAATAGAACAAGTTTAATTCCCAACCATAATATTTCCATAAAAAGGGTCGACATTAGAATGCAACGATGATGGATGAAACATTTATGGAACTTTTCTTACCTAACACTAGAGAATGAATTTTCTTGAGTATTACTCGTGTGTGTGTGGGTTTTGGAATTTTCCCAAATAAAGAAATACTTCACGTGAATCCTTTTTGGTCATAGGTCCCCTCCACCACCTTCACATTTCATTTCCTTTTTCTCATGTCAGCTTATATGATGTACTATTATAATGTTTGTGGTTGTATACGAGTCAAGAAATTAAAGATGTTACACATATAAATATGAATATGATATTACTAGTAGGTGAATATATACAAAACACATTTTTAGACTGGGAATGGTGGCCATAAGACCAAAATTATCGAAAACCGCATTTTTATCGCAAATTTTTTTTTTAAATACTGTAGTTGAATTGTACCGCACATTCACCTTCTTGATATGTTTCTGTCAACTTAGGGACATTCAAATGTTTAGTGTTCCCTCGGTTTTTTTAATTTTATAATTTAGGGAAAATAAACAATTTACATAATATAATTTTATACTAGTTTTAACAATTTATATTATGTAAATTGTTTTCTACTTGGTTGAATCGTGTTTAGCTAGATATTACACAATATTATTGGTTTTTATAAACAAAAATAATAATAATTTCTTTATTTGTGTGCATAATCTTTAAAAATCAAATATGAAGAAATGAAGGGAATATCAATCAGTGATATCTAGGCATTTTTAATGTGATGTTAAATTGACCAAGATTGAGCTTAAGAGTAACACAATTGTTTAACGCATAAAACTGACATAGGATCTTAAAAGAGAAGAGGAAAGTGAATGCATCAGGAAAAGATCTAGAAATTTTTACTCCTCAGAGATCTTAAACATGTTTTTTTCCATATTCTTCTATATCGTTACTTGGATTCCTCTCATGCACACTTTCTATTATTAAATGGCACCAACACAAATGTACTTTGAAGTATTTAATTAACATAATTATATTTAGAACCCAAAAGTATCAAATTGCTTTTTCAAAAAAAAAAGAAAAGGTCTCAAATTTAGTGTTTTATGTTTACATATATAATTACCAAAAAATGTAGTGTGTTAAATTAACTCTGTTAGTGTGAAAGATAATAGATATTGGAGGTAGTATTATTTCCATTTGTAAAATTTTCAAGATATATTTTTTAAATAATTTACATTAACGTAGGAAATTGTTTTAAAATTGTAAGTTAGTTTAATTTCATCTGTTTTTGTGAATGTTTTGAAAAATATCATCTAATGACACATTCTAATAAATCAACTTGAAAAAATTTACTTATTTACAACTATGGATCTGATTGGTAGCCACGTTTAAGCAAAACGGTTACAAAACTTATAGCAATTGCAGAGAAGACAGTAAAAAAAAAAATCAAAGATAACAAATGGAATAGTATAATTTATTTAAAAATAAAAAATATAAAGTAATAAATCATTATCTAATTCATAAAATGATATATTAAAATAGTTAAAGAAGAATTGTTATAATTGTAAAGAATCATTTTTGTTAATACAATAAAAATTATTAAAAGTGTAACAAATGATAATAGAAAATTGAAATTAATTATAAATTACAATCTAGTACCAAAAACAATAGCAAAATGACAGAATAAAAACTATGCAACTTTTATATAAAACTAAACGTTGGTCTTTCTAAGTGATTGAGCTTATATTTGCGATCATTACCACTTTCTCCAAATGCTGTTGTTAACCAAGATCTCAACCGTTTCTCCAAACGTACTCTTGAACGTCGATAGTTAAAGCGGTTTGTTTGTGAACGAGTTAAGTGAAACCAATCTAACTTATTATATTGTACAAATTTTTCACTCTCTATTATATTATTATTTTTCATAGTATAATTATACTCCCTCTATTATTTAATAGTTGAATTTTTTGACTTTATTTATCAAAAAATAGATGATTTTTTCACATATCTATCCAAAATTAAATAGATCATTATTGGTTTAACAATTTATATTATATATATTATTTTTTACTGGTTGAACTGTATTTATGTAGATATAAAACAATGTTTTTATTTTGAAATAAATGAAAATTAAATAATTTTTAAATTGATGTGTATTTGTTAATAAATCATCTACTTCAGATGGAATATTAAATTAGTTAAATCAATACATAGGTGTTGCTTAAACTATACAGTTTGATTGATTTATAAAATATCATTATAGAAAGTTTATTATAATGTATTATTTATCAGAAAAAGACGTGAAATTAATTGGTAAGCGACGTCACATTGATAACAGACGACTAGCAGTAAACGTATAGTATGAGTCAGACTCTATACTGTATTGTTGTATAATTTTAAAATAAAATACATCAGTTATTTTAAAATACATTTCAAATGCATTGATTGTAGGATTATTATTTTTTGTGTCTTATTGACGTCAAAGAGATAAACAAAAGTTTGTCTAACTTCTCTGTCATGTCCCCTAGAATGAAGTATACTGCTAATTTAAAAACCCATTAGTTGTAACTTGTATAATATATAATTGACCAAATTTTCAAGAGAAAAATTGTATGGGACGTTAAAATAAAATTTGAGTCAATAAAATAAAATAATACTTATTATAAATATGTTTATTAAGAACCACTCAATAATATGACATTGCATTCAAATGAAGCTCTATAATACTTATTAAAAATAAATATGATTATTAAGAACCACTCAACATTGCATTTGGTCAAACAAAAAAAATGTTTGATCATTATGTTTCATTTCCATATAAAGACATGGACATTTCAAATAGCCATCTTTGCCATTTTGCAAAAAACATTATCTAATTTGTTTTTCTTATTTAATAGTTAATACTTCAAAATATCTATCTTTTAAAATAAACGTGACAAAAAGAAAAATACAATTTTAATTTATATATATATATATATATAAAACAAGTTGCTTGGTGAAGCAAAACTCATTTCTCCCACTAATGATATATGATAAAGACATAACTAAGAGAATCTTTCATGACTTTTCTTCTTTCTCATCACTACAAAAATTCTCTTATGACTTCCTCTTTGTGAGTTAAGAAAAAGGATCAAAAGAAGAAACAAGAGCCATGGCTGCTCCAAGATCAAGAAGATGCTCTCTTTCTTTGTTAACCTTTATCTCAATATCTCTTATTCTTATAATTTCAGTTTCACTATTTGTCTTCACAACAAAGCCAACTAATAAGCCTTTGATTGATTACAGAAACCAATTCTCTCTTGTCTCTGTCTCTTTTCCTCCTTCTCTTTCTCCTCTTGGACACAACACTAGTCTTGCTCCTGTCTCTTCTCCTTCTCCACTACTTCTTAGAGAAACCAACACAACAACAAACACAAGTACTCTTGCTTCAATCTCCCCTTCTTCTTCTCCACTAGTACTACCTCTTCTTAAAGAGAGCAACACAACAACAAACACTACTCTTTCTTCTGTTTCTGATGATGATCAACAACAAAACCAAAATAAGTCTACAAGTCCTACAAGTAAAAAAGTTGTTATCAAGGTATGTATAATTATTCTTTTTTTTCTTTCAACTCTCACAAATAAACCTCTTTTGCTTATAAATATTTACACTTATTTTGAATCATAATTTTTTTTTGGTTTGATCAGAAGAGAAGTGGGTTGGATAAAATAGAATCAGAATTAGCAAAAGCAAGAGCAGCAATTAAGAAGGCAGCTTCAACACAAAACTATGTTAGCTCCCTCTACAAAAACCCAGCCGCCTTTCATCAGTTGAGTTTTTCACAATTCTTTTTACTCTTCTATATAAACCAAAAAAGTTGAATTTATCAAAAATAAAATAAAATTTCTCAAGGTTAAGTAATTTACAAGTACAGTGTTTAATTAGATTTATTAGGTCAAAGATGATATAGGGCTGACAATTTTCACATGGATATTTTCGATTTCCAACTATTAGAACATTGGTTTCATCAAAGAGCTCAGCATTTAATTGAAGTTACAAATAAAGACAAAACAAAAACACACAATTACGCAACGTACTTTGTATAACGTAACGGCTCTGGTGAGATTCCTCTTTTTAAGCAAAAAGCTTCTATTCTTTTTTGTCTTTTTTTCTTTCTTTTAATTCGAAGAGATTTTAGTATTGTAATTAAAAATTTTAAAGTTTTTTGGGATAAAAATATAATTTGGTACATATAGGATATAGATTCGTGAATTTTTCACACCGTAACTTAGATCGCTTACATAGAAAAAGAAACTTTTTTGTGTTCGAACCGTTTTTACAAGTCGGTCTGTTCCATTTTATAAGATGTTTTGGTTACATGCGAATATTGTTCGAAATAGATATATTATCTATACTTCCGTCGTTCCACTTTATAAAATGTTTTGGTTAAAAGCACAATAATTAAGAAATATCAAAGATGATATCATTTATTAAAATTCAAGCAATAACAAAAATACTGCATAATTTAAATAGTCATAAACAATTAAAATAATAAAAAATTATGCATAGAAAAATGAAAAAAAAAAATCTAATAAAATGAAACGGGCGGAGTAAATGAAAAAAACGAAAAAAAATATCACGAAAGGAGTAAAATAAAATTTAATATATTCAACTACTTTCATACGAAAATATTCAAATAACCCTTTTTAACATATAAACTTATTAGTTAAAAAGCTACCATGAAAAGGTATTAATCATTAAAATATTTGCTATTAAAAATTATTTTTTAAAAAGCACTTTGGGACTTGATTTTTCTTCTGTAAATCAAATTCTATATTTAATACAAAATTGAAATATATAGATGTTGGTTCATTCGATAGAGATTATACGATTCTTTTATAAACAAGTAGGAGATAAAATATGAGAAAATTTAATGAATACGAACGTGGCACATGCGTAGCTAACCTCAGTGACCTTTCTTGATGCTTTTTAAGATGTAACCTTAACTATGCTTAAACTTTTTGTAATGTAACAATCTTAAACATTTTTTACAGTACTAAAACATTTTTTTCTGTTTATTTTCTTAAGAAAAGCAGTAAATTAAGAAAGTTAAATTAAAGATTAAAAAATTAAATCACATGTTGTAGCACTTGTATAAATAAACATTGATGTAACACAACACTCGTGTATGAACAGGAGTCACACGGAAATGATGAATAGGTTTAAGGTGTGGACATACACGGAAGGAGAGGTCCCATTGTTCCATGATGGCCCTGTGAATGACATTTACGGCATAGAAGGACAATTTATGGACGAAATGTGCGTGGACGGCCCTAAGCGTAGAAGCCCTTTTCGGGCCGACCGTCCGGAGGATGCTCATGTGTTCTTCGTGCCATTTAGCGTTGCCAAGGTCATACATTACGTTTATCAGCCCATTCGCTCTGTCGAAGGGTTTTCGCGGGATCGCCTTCACCGTCTTATAGAGGATTATGTTGATGTAGTTGCTACTAAGTATCCCTATTGGAACAGAAGCCTTGGAGGCGACCATTTCATGGTATCATGCCATGACTGGGTACGTATATACTATTCTGTCTCATTTATTTTTCAATGTTGCGACTTGATAGTAATAATATTAGACATCTTAGATAGTTTTTGTAATTAGCAAACAAATTTGGTTTGACTATATATATATAGTAATAAATAAACGTTGCATTTAACTCGTGATAAACCATGACACTTTTAATTTTCTCGTAGTTGCTTGATTCTAATTTGATAAAAATGTTATCAAGAAACTATTGTCTATTTTCATTTTTTGTATAAGAAAATATAAAAGTATGATTAAATTTCTTGTTGCGGTATATAGGCACCAGACGTGATCGATGGGAATCCAAAGTTGTTTGAAAAATTCATAAGAGGACTTTGCAATGCTAACACTTCGGAAGGATTCCGGCCTAATGTGGACGTATCCATTCCCGAGATCTACCTTCCTAAAGGTAAATTAGGTCCATCTTTACTTGGAATATCGCCGAGAATCCGATCAATACTCGCGTTTTTCGCTGGAAGAAGTCACGGTGATATCCGAAAAATCTTATTTAAACATTGGAAAGAGAGGGACAATGAAGTCCAAGTCTATGACCGTCTTCCCCAGGGAAAGGACTATACAAGACTAATGGGAATGAGCAAATTTTGTCTATGTCCGAGTGGTTGGGAAGTCGCTAGCCCGAGAGAGGTTGAGGCGATATACGCTGGTTGTGTACCGGTGATCATATCGGATAATTATTCATTACCATTCAGTGATGTGCTTAATTGGGATTCATTCTCTATACAAATCCCTGTGTCCAGGATAACAGAGATCAAAACCATTCTACAAAGTGTATCTCTCGTAAGATACTTGAAGATGTATAAGAGAGTGTTAGAAGTGAAGCAGCATTTTGTGTTGAATCGTCCAGCTAAACCCTACGATGTGATGCATATGATGCTTCACTCTATCTGGTTAAGGCGACTTAATCTTAGGATTGGTACATAGTATACGTTTTTGTTTTGATACAAATAATATTTAAGGTGTCTAAAATTCATATGAGTTACTAGCTTTGTATTCTTTTTATAAATTTGCATAGTTCTTCCTTGTAAATGTACACAGACAACAAACACAAATCAAAGAGTTTCATACTAATAAGAGAAACAAGGACTTTTTTGTTATTCTTGTAATCTTGTTCTTGAAAAATGTTAATAATACATCGATCGATTTATACAAATTATTGTGAAAATGTTTGTTGATGATTGATTGAACCCGATTTTCATTCTATAAGTGCATTCTCTTAAGATTTTACTCATTTTCATCATCTTTAAGGTCTCCAAGAAGTACATTGAAGATCATTTAACCAGGAAAGAAGCATTTGGATCCAAACAAGTAAAAGGGAAGTAAATTAAGATGTGTATAAAAAGGACCAGCCAAATCGGAGAAGAGATCGGATGACCCTTTCTTGCCGAATGACCAACCGGTTCACGATAGATGTGACCTGTTTTGATCTTATACATTTATAACCATGTATGGTTAGTGAGATCTTTGGGTCTGAGTTAGATCAAAGACTATCCCTAAAATCTATGGTGGAAATGTTGTTACATATTTCATAGATTCCTTGATTGATGCTTTCATTTACTTGGTCACTATGGGATGGATTTAAATACCATGGTGTATGAACTTTGAGCTCGGGAGATACTTGGTCATTAACGTGTATTGCTTAGGATTGAACATGTTAAATCTTAGAACGTAACTGTTCGGGAGTTGGATTAGATTTTGCATTCTGAACTTGACCAGAATTGGTGTTTGAATCCTTACTCCTTAGTTTGCCTTATTCTTAACTTATTACATATTCAATAATTTTTTGCTTGCTTTACTTATCATTTCTCTAGTTGATTGTGTCATTCATACATCTTATAGGCCTACGAATACGGTCCGGTCGGAATTTGAAAAGTGTTACCGGAAATAACCGAATTACATTACAGTTCGGTTCGGGTCGGGTTTGCGGTTATTTATTTTGGTTACCGAAATTAACAGAATATTTTAGATTTTTGGTTAGCTTGCTTAAATCGCGTCGGTTAACTTAACTAATTCAGGTAAATTTGGTTTAATTTCGGTTAATTTTGGGTAATACGGGTAATTTTGGGTATATCAAGTCAGGTAATGCAGGTAATTTTGGGTAATACGGTAATTCGGTTAATTTCAGATAACTCGAATTAACCGGTAACCGATTGGAAATTATAATCTATTCTGATTGGTTATCTTCTCTTAACCAAAACCAAACCGAAAACTGGGTACTATTGCCAGGGCTATTTATAACAAAGTTTTATTTCTTTCTTAAAGCTTACCAAAAAAACAACCAAATATCTTATAATCTATTCTTAATTATCCAAATGTTTGACACCTTATCTTTTACAACTTAGAAAAATATGTTGCAACGGTTTTGGTAAAACAAAAGTAAAACGTTTAAGCTTCTTGAAGAGTTCTCTGTTTATATTTTACATTCACATCCTTTTCATTATTTCTTAGAAACCCGTTTCTGCACTTTCCTCAACTTACCAACTTTTACAGCTTCCTGTAGAACCCAAAGTTAAAAGTTATAATCAAATATGTAAAATGGTTTGACATAAAATTTTAAAGAGGAAGCAAAAGAAGAAGAAGAAGCTTACTTGTATATTCCCTATGTCGCGTAATGGTTGTTTGTTTGCGTCTTTGTCGTCATGGCTAATTCCAGCAGGTTTCTTACCATCTACTGGTTGTATTGGTTTTACAATTTCTTCTTCTCTGTTGCTACATTTGGATGCTAAGCAGCCACACGAGTCTCCACATCCGCTTCCATTTGCCCTGCATTTGCAACTTTTGGTCTTGCACAAAGATTTTTTAGAGCAAGAGCAACACACTTCTGCTTTGCTCTGCTCTTTTTTGCAAAGTGTTTCTTCAGGAGGTTCCAGTTGGGATGGCTCCGGGGTTGTTTGGTCGTCGGTATTCTTGCTGGTAATAGAGCGTTCAACTGGTTCACTCTGATGAACAATTAGAATCGAAAAAATCAGACCACAAACCAGAACAGTTGGCCTTGGCTAGTAAGGTGTAAAATTAAACATTAGTAACCTGAACTTTATCTGTTTCACTGAATTGGGATTTGGTCATTTCCATCTGACTGACTAAAGTACTCAGTTTGTGAAATTCTTCCTTAAGTTCCTTCAGTTCTGAGTCCATTGGAGTATTGTTGATTTGGTTGTCACATGATGCAGAGCTACATAAGAGAAGCAAATATAATCAAACACCTAAGAGAACATAATTTAAGGCTACAACATAAGTTTAGCTATGATCAAACTAACCATGAGCTTTGATCTCCCTCAAATTCTGCCTTCAACACACTTGCCTCTAAGCTGAACCTTTTGACCTCTTCAGCCATTCTGATAAAAATAGTAAAGAAGACATAATTTCAGACTGTGGACGCAATAAAAAGTTTTATTAGATTCACGTAGTGTTTTACATAGGGTTGCAATAGCAAAAAGAAAGGGATATAATATCCAACAATTTTTCTATTGAGAGCTTACTCTTTCATTTGGCGTTCGTAATCAGAATGGATCTTATTCAACTTCATTAGTAGCCCTGATTCATTGCTAGATTCCTGCACAACCAGAATCAGAAACCATTTGTAGTTCCAACTTATAGAAATCAATACACCACCGCATATATTATGTAATATCAAGACTCTATATCTTCCTGTGGAAGTGTAACGTACCAATTGTAAAGATACTAAATAAAGAATTCAAGAAATAGTTGAACGCCTATGCAAAACTTAACCAATTGCTTAAATTCTTGTTTAAACTAAAGATGTTACATTCATGCTTAGTTAGGCTCAGGTATCCATACCTGAATCCCAGAGTTTGTTCCTTTTGATGGACCTGGAAAAATACAAAGAAGACACCTGCAAATTTAGCAAAAGAATCAAGCAAAAAGAAAGGAACTGAACACTAGCTATCTATTACGTGACCTTTGTTTTTGTTGGAAGAAATCTTTTTAGAGTGAAGGCGCATTTTTAGGCGCTTCAGGGCTGTCAAAGTTTGTGTACTCTTCAGCTGCAGAATCTGAGTAAAAGAATATAGAAATTAAAAAGCCACATGGACTCAGTAAACCACGGTTGCTAAAATATACATACAGAACAGATCAATCAGCAGAAGTTATACCAGCTTCTGGCGATTGTTCAAAGCTGACAGGACATGTTTCTCAAACTCGCTTTTCCTTAGCTCTTTTTTAAGCTGTTAGAAGAGAAGCACTATTAAGTTAAAAGCCTGAGGTGTTACAAAGCACTAGACAAGGCAATGACAATTGTCAACCAGACCCAGCAAGAGCTGATCTTGACATACAATTCTCAAAATCAAACTACCATAAATTGGATCAGGAACTGGGTATATATATACAAGTATACAACAAATATCTCAACTTCAAATCTAAACTAAAATCATGGAGTTTTCAAGAACGATTAATCATAGATAAGTATAGTAAGGCAGGTAACATAGAAAATGGATAACGATTAAAAAAGGCTACTCTTTTTACCTGAAGAACTTCCTTTTCTAGTGAAGCTTTCACTAGTCTAAACTGCATAGAGTCTAGCTTGATCTTACAGTGCAGCTTAACCTGAAAATTAACCACAACTCACAAAAGTAAAAACCCAAAAAAAGCTGCTGCATCTTTCATTGAAACTTTACATTACATGCAACAAGATGCTTACTTACCTTTTGCGCTTTTAATTTCTGAACTTCACCATCACACTGCTTAACAGAACTCTCAGTTTTATACTTCTTTGTTGAACACATAGAGTTCAAATTTGACTTACTCCTTGTACTCATACCCTATACAAATATTAAGGGTTACTAATTATATAGCATAAACATCCTTCCTTAACATCAAAACCTGAAAAATAGATTCACCTCCTCTTTTGTAGCAATAGACTTCTGAGAAAACTCTCTGCTCGACTGTAACGTACCAACCGAAGAGCTAATCGAAACATCAGCCAATTTTGACCTTAACTCCTCCACATCACACTGCCAAAATCGAAAACAATCAGTTCCAAGCTGATTCCAGAACCAATACAGGACTAATCAAATCATAGCACTACTGATTCCAAATATATCAACAGAATCTAATCCCATTATCATCAAACACTAAACGATTTCACACTTCTCTAAGAACATTTTCCGCAAAATCAGAAACTGAAGCGACGAAACATCATCCATGAAATTGAACTGTAAAGGAAAATTTCCGAGAAAATATCTTCCAAAAGTACGAAATCACTGTTCCAAAAAGAAGCAATCGGAGAAAAAATTCAAAAACAAAAATGGGGGGAAACCTTGAGAGCTTCGTTCACAGATTCCAGATCTCGAATCTTCTTCTCGTAGAGCTTCTCAGCATCGTCTCCAAGAGCTGACTCCTTTGATCGGAGATTTTGCTTCTTCGTCATTCTCCGGCGATGAGTTCTTCAATTTTTCCCGATGCGAGTGAGTGAGAGAGACAACAAACAACGCTCCTTCTTCTCTCTCTTTCCTAATTGGTGAAAAGGTGCGGACAGATGAAGTATTTGAAATTCACTATTTTTCAATTAATTTGCATTATGGGCCTAAAGTAGAAAAGCCCATATAATTTTATAGCCCATTATTTACTTAGCTTATATCTATGTCACTGTCACGTTTTGTATATAATTCGTTTTGGGAAAAGGTTTGAACTTTGTTTGCACATGTTGTTGCATAGTGCATACTTTTTTAGGATTCGTATTAGGCGCTGAAAAATAAGATTCTTCTTCTGTGGACTCCATGGTATTAAACGTTGAAATTTTTTCATTTCCACATTGTATAAAATATAAATAAAAACCTTTCTAATATATTACTCAATTTTATTCTATCTAAACTTTTAAAACAAGTGTTTTATTTTTCGATTTAATCGCTTGATAAAATTATTTTTATAACCGATTAGATTGAGAGTCACAACATCATTAAGAATTATAAGAAATGTTCTTAATTACTGATGAAAGATATTCACGAAGCTGTGCAATATTAAACAAATTTTTGTTTTTTAAGAAGATTTGTTGCTAAATTTTTCTTTGTTTCGTTACTAAACAATTGTTTTTGAAAAACAAAATTATTTTCTTGCTTCTTAATAAATTCTATATAAACTTTTTACAAACTTTCAGGATTAGTTAGTCAACTAGGTAAAAGTAAATTGTTCTTCTACCACTCAGAGAGAAAGTTTCAAAATATAATACTATGCTTGCAGTAAATAAGTTGAAAGCTTTAGACTACACAATTTTACCGTTTGAGGTAAATAAGTTGATTTTTTTTTCAATTCAACCAAAAAAGTTAGAATAATAAACAAATTATATAAAGAATTTTTGTTCAACTCATTATTTTCCTATTTTGAAGAGGAATGGGTTGAATCCTGTTCAACTTCTTTCGTTCAACTCATTTTTTCCAACTTGTTCATCCTTTATGCAACTACTTTCACCTATAGTTGGGAGAATATCATATTACAGTTTTCTGCCTAACTATATGTGTTCCTTCGAAATCTAGTAAAATATTTTTACATTGGTTTTAATAAGTAGCTTGACATGGTTAGAATGAAAAAGGAAAAAGTAGGAGTTAACTGATTTTATTTTGTTGATAGGAGATGTGATTTAAATTAAAAAGATAAAATATATGTAACGTAGAGTTTAAAAATAACAAACAAACATGGAATTAAGGAAAATTCTTCACCTTAAGAGTTTTTTTTAAACTCTTTTTTTTTGTTATCTTTATTAGGTTTTCTTAAATATTTTTTATGCAAATTTTCAATTTTTTTCAATCCAACATAAATAAATATTCATTATTTAATTTGTATTATAAAGAATATTAAAATTATTTTCATAAATGAAAGTTTAAGGTTAAGGCTAATGGTTAGAATGTATTTTAACCGTAATTCATTATTATTATTATATATATATATATATATATATATATACTTTTTGATAAAAGATGTGACTTAAAAATAAAAATATAAAATTTATGTACCGAATGCTTTAAAATAAAAGGGAATTTCAAAAATACCATTTTCCAATACCACTTTTAAAAAATACCCCTCTTTCTAATTTTATCAAAAAGTCACTATAAATTTTGAAATTTATCAAAAAAATATGTGTAAACTTATATTTATAGACACAAATGATCTTCATATGTGTGTAAATTTATATATATATTTCATAAATACCTTTTAAAAACCTTTTAAAAATCATTTAAAAACCTTTTAAAAATCATTTAAAACCCTTATAAAAACTGTGTAAACCTTATAAAAATCTTATAAATGCCGTTTATAAACTTTTAAAACCTTATAGATATTTGGATTTAGTCTTCCAGTAGTAATGATGATCTTGATGTACCTTATCAACCATATAAAAGTTTATAATATTTCATATTTGAAAAGTGTATTTTTGAAAATGGATAGAAAAAGGGGTACACCAAAAAGGGCATTTCTCAAAAATTCTCTTAAATTAATTATCATAAATTTTTTAAAAAATATTATTTACCATAAGAGATTGTAGTAGTGTGAACAATTTTTAGACAGGCATTAGAATGGTTCACTTATAATTTTTGATCTCTATTCTTAAAGCATTTAGAGTTGTAAAAGCCACAATACCAAGTACTCATTTAACTATGTTATCAAAGAGTCTTGCCAAGAGTAAACCAATTCTAAGAATATGATTGATAATATACCAAATAAGGCCTTGATTCTGAAAATAGGTAGGATCGTGGTCCCTCCTGACCAACACATGTGTTTTGTACATGCTTCTCCACCTACCCACTCCTCTAAATTGATGTGTATATAAAGAAAAATTTGGTGGAGGCTTTTTGTTTTTGTGTGACTCTGCCTTTCCAAAAATAACAGTTTTTAAATGTTCGAATTTGGGAAAATGTTTATAATATTATGAACAAAACATAAGTTATGTTTTGGCTCCATATTACTAATATAACTTATTTGATAGCTTACTCAAAATGTACGCAGGGTGTAAATAACTACAAATGAATTTGACTGCATTGTAAGTACGTAAGTGGTGATCCAGTAGAATTGTGGTTTTGGGAATGAGTACTCAAAGTCACTAATTCGACTTTATATACTAGGAAAGTTTTAATTTACGCCTTACATGTAGTTTTATCAAAGGCTGGCTTCAACTTCAAGCACTAAAAATATTAGTATAACTCAAAGATTTTTGTAGTTTATTAAGTGAAAAGACAACTAAAATCAAAATACATATACATGAGAATTGATAGCTTAACCCCCAAAAAAACATATCACAAAAAATTGGATTCTGGTTAACCTAAAAATTGTTCAATGCCTAACATTAATAATAATACCAATAATTTGAATTGGAGCTAGTTTACAAATAATTTAGTTATCAATTTTTTTAAAAAAAAAAATTCAAGAAAGTGTGTAAATACTGATTAACTCAGGAAAAGGTCAAATGAGTTTTGAGTTCTGGAAAAAATAAAGTAAAGCCGTGAATATTGCGGAATCTGGATCAATCTATATATGTGTGGGCAATCAAGGGGTTAAGCCAAAAATAAATCAAAGAGATTGTAGATACAAGATTTTTGTCTGGTGTAGTAGATGTCTAATACATGATGTGATTTAAGAAATTGATGTTTAATGTATGTGTGTGTGTTTGGTTTTTAAAAGATTAAAGAAGACAATATTAGAGCAAGTTTTGAGGATAAGTCAAAGAGGAAAAAGAACTATTTCATTTCTTGATGAAATTGGAGTTAGACAAGGAAAAGGAAAATAGCAAAAAGGAAAACGGTTTTTCTTCATGAAATTTGGAAATGTTCTCTACTATGATTTGGGAATCATGGTGGCTACATATAGAGGTGTTGCGCATGTCTTAGAGAAGCAAGAGAGCTGAGGCATAAAGAATAGTTTTTGAGAACTTTCTGAATTTGTGTACGGCTTAGTTTCGCGGTTTAGTCCTTGTGTGATCAAGCTTATTTTTGTCCATCGGTGTGATGTGTGTGTGAAGGTTGTTCCAGAGACTTGGAGAACTGAAGTCTATGCGTAGGAGGAGTTTAGTTAAGGGTAAAGATTTATCATTAAGATTTCATGTCATAGTTTAGGGCGGTAGTTTAAGTTAATATTTTTTTTGTTAAGGAAGTAAGTCAGAGTTGAGATTTTTTTGTGATGAAGTCATATAAAAAAGACATGTCTATAACAAGACCAATGTTGCTTGATTCAGCTAATTATGGATATTGAAAGGTTCGTGTGCAAGCGTTTATTAGTAATCTTGATGAGATGGTTTTTGATGATTTTGTTGGGGTTCTTAAAGCTTTTGAGTTAAGCAAATCATATGAAGCTAAAAGAATTTGAAGAATATAATGATGAAGATGTGAGAAGTTCATTAAAGAATATACAATACTTTGAATGCAAAAGATATGGGCATGTTCACTCATGTGGTTGGCCGAACATAGCTAAAATAAAAATATTTTTGACAGTAGATACATAAGTCTTGGTTATGTAAGCAAGAAATAGTGTGAGGTTTTGTTTTACACTTAATCTTTGGTATGGCACTAGGATATTTAAAGTTATTTATAAGATTACCCAAATTTTAAGTTGTGCTATTAGGTTAGTTTATTTCTTCACCCATAACATTAACAAATCTTATATGAGTGTACGCAACAATGCTGAAATCTTCGTGTGTCTTTTTCTGAACATGAAATCCCAAACTGAGATTGATCTGTACATACCAATAACAAATGAATATTTTTATATTCCATCATATTTGTTTTTAACTATATGCAAATTTGATTCTAATAAATTGATAACTGATATGAACATCAGCATGAACATCGGCAAATCCAAACATAGTCAATATCGCTAAGAGCATGGGCATTGGCTAGTCCCAGTCCAGTCTCCCACAAAAAAAGAAAAAAACAAATAAAAAGAGAAAAAAAACGGGACGTACCTAAAAATGGGATGTCATTTTTCTTCTTTCTTCACTATTCGCGGGTCTACTAACACGTGCCGTCACGCGAATGGTTGCTTTTTTAAAATCTAAAAATAAAAGAAAAATAAAAATTCTGGGACGATCCCTCGATGCCCGTGCTCTAAAACAAAGAAAATTTCAGCCACAAGTGTGGTAATCTAGGTTATGGTACGGTTATGTCAATTTTGTGAAAGCATCCTAATATGTATTTAAGAAAAAATATATGTATCTAGACTAATTTGGTATAATCGGATCAAGTCAAATTTTTAAAAGTGTTGTATGGTGCGACGTGATTAAATCATAATCACTTGAATGTTGTTTTGTTTAACGTTTTTTAGTTAGGATATTGCACTTTTCCAAATTAAGATGGATGTGCGTTTTGTATGGAAGCATTTAATGGTTTGTCGCTTTTACAATAGTTTGTTTTTAAAAAAACAACAAAGATAAATTCTTTAGATAGAATGTTTTAAGTATTTTTTTCCAAAAATACCATCATTTGTTTTTTTCTTTCAAAAATACCATAAAAGTTTTATTTTTCCAAAAATACCATAAACATAAAAAGTTAAATTTTGAAGATGTAGAATTTTTTTGTTTTTATGTTTGGATTAACTATTTACATTTTTACATTTAGGGTATAGTTTTTACGGCTAGATTGTAGTGTTTAGATTTAGAAAATAATATTGAATGTTAAATATTTATTTTTTAATTTTGTGGTATTTTTGGGAAAAACTGTTATTTAATGGTATTTTTGGAAAATAAACTTCATAATGGTATTTTTGGAAAAATACTCATTTTTGTGGTATTTAAGAGATTTCCCCAAAAACAAATGTCTTACTAGATATTAGCCTATATTACACCAAATGTTAGATTTATTTTTGAAGTAACTTAATTAATGTAGAAAAGACTTGCAACTGTAACATTTTTAAAGATATTTAAATCTATTTAATTTTCTTCAATTTTCAGGTATCTATGATATCTGGTAGGCTGATAATTTGATGTATTAACTCAGAAATTTTATTGGTACAATATGGTTATTAGTATAAATTTGACATAATCTTTACTCCATAATTAGTGGAGTTTAATACGAAATAATAGAACTCGACAAGACTCGAATATTCTTAAATTTTAGGATATATTTTTACTCAACCTGATTTTTACGGGTTAAGGATTAAATTATTCTCACTTGACTGCAAATCAAAAAGTATCCTATGATTTGTTTTTTCTATTTTTTTAACCCTATGATTAAAATGTAAATCTATACATAACAGTATTAAACTGTTTACAGAATTGGGGTTTTAATGGTAACTGGGGAATTGTTGCTGAATCTCGCTGAATTTCTGAATTTTGCTGAAATTTTGGTATTTTGTTTGTTGAATCGAGCAGAATATTCTATTTATGAATGGTAACTACATAATCTAGCTGAATTTTTGTGTTTTCTTACAAAATTGGTTAGCAAAATTGTTATTCTTCATTTTTTAGCTATTATTTTTTAGCAAAATTGTTATTCTTCATTTTTTTTAATCCTATGATTAAAATGTAAACCTATACATAACAATATTAAACTGTTTACAGAATTGGAGTTTTAATGGTAACTGGGGAATTGTTGCTGAATCTCGCTGAATTTCTGAATTTTGCTGAAATTTTGGTATTTTGTTTGTTGAATCGAGCAGAATATTCTATTTATGAATGGTAACTACATAATCTAGCTGAATTTTAGTGTTTTCTTACAAAATTGGTTAGCAAAATTGTTATTCTTCATTTTTTTAGCTATTAAAATTATGTAAATAATTAATAAATATATTTTTTACATCTTTATTAAGTAATAAATTGTAAAAATTAACATGATAATATAAAATAAAATTATTAAGTTCCTTTTTTTTTTCTTTTTTTCCTCTAGTAATTTAATCAATAATACTAAAAATATGAGTAAGAACATTACTAGAGTTTTTGATATTTTATATAATAGTTCAACTTAACTATGAGTTGGTTTTGCTAAATTTTCAACATTTATATTAAATTCCATCTATATTATTCATATACCGTTTTTTTTTGCGAACCTATTTATGTACCATTTTTATTATTTTATTTTATATCTAAAAATGAATGTAAGGTGTATTTTTGATATATAAAATTAAAACTCAAGTTATATACTCATTATTATCCTAATTTTTATCTGAAATGAACGTATATATAAATTGTCGTGTGTTGAAAAAGCTGCTGAATCTAGCTGAACGTAATTGTACATAAATTGGTAACTAAATAATTGCTGGAGAGATTCATGTATACCTGATTTTAATCCGCGTCCAGCTTCTGGACGTGGAAGTTTACTTCATCCAAATCTGATGGTTAACCATTTAATTAATCCAATGAGTAAGGAATGTCATTCACCCATCCTACATGAATTTATGAATCCGGAGGACATTCAGATCATTAAAGGCGTGACTATAAGTAAAACTTATAAGCATGATAGATTGATATGGCATTATACAAAATCCAGAAAATATACGGTCAAATCGAGATACTGGCTGGCAAAAAATTTGGAAGAGGCAGAAGTGAGTCCAAATTATACTGCTTGAAAGGCGTATGCATGGCATATTCGCGCTCCACCAAAGATCAAACATTTTATTTGGCAAATTTCCAATTGTACACTTCCAGTTATGGAATGCTTAGCTTCTCGTAGGATTCAATGTGATATGGTATGCAAAACATGTGGTTCAGACGTTTGAGACCATTAATCATGCGCTTTTCGAGTGTGCTCATTAGAGACGAATTTGGGATTTGTCTACGATTCCGATAGTGCTTGGTGGTTTTCCTTATAATTCTAGATTAGCAAATCTGGATTTTATCTTTTGGAGTGTGGTCCCACTTTTAAGGGAGAAGGAGAAGAAACATTTGTTTCTATGGATTTTGTGGTGCATATGGAAGGATAGAAACAAAAAAGTGTTCCAAGGAATTCAGTCATAACCGGTAGATATTATTAATCAGGCTCTAAGTGAACAATTACTATGGGAAAATGCCCAAATAATACCGGCTGAAGTAAGTGATCCAGTAGAAGATATATCTACTTCTTCGTCAATTCTCCAATGTTGAATCGATGGTTCGTGGAAGTTGGGGGATGCTTTTACTGGCTTGGGATGGTGGTGTTTTAGGGGTGAAGAGCAGACAGTTCTACTAGGTGCTAAGTGTCTTAGAAGATGCCTCTCACCACTTCACTCAGAAATGGCAGCACTTTTATGGGCTATGGAGAGTATTCTTATAAGAAGGATTGACTGTCATACTTTTGAATCAGATTGTGCCAAGCTTATCTCAATGGTGCAACACCATCAGAAGTTGCCAGCTTTCTCCAATATGTTAGATGAATTCCTTGTGTTACGTGCGTCATTTTCCTCATTTTCTCTAATTAAGATTTCGCGTTCTTGTAATTCAAAAGCATATTGTCTTTCTTGTTCTTCCACATCACTTGATATGGAAGATTTTTAAACAATTTCCTTTCTGGTTGGGTTACCAATCATTACCAATCATGGAACAATATTTTAATTAATGTGTGGTTAAAAAAAATATATTCAATTTGGCTCAACTTAATTTTTTTTTTCACAATTTACACTCTTGATCTCTTTATAAAACATATTTTTATTTCTATTTTGACTGTTTAGAAGCTAATATTTTTGTTTTTGTTTTCTAACGTCTTGAGTTTTCGGGTAACACGATGAAGTATTTCTGAATCTTCTAAAGAATCTAAATAATAAACTTTCAAATTATATTCGTATAATGTTTTTTACTTTTATACCCTAAAGTGTTTAAAGGCGGACTTTTCAACGTTGTAGACTTGTAGGTGGAACAATGCCCACAAAGCCCCCATTTGGCAAAGTAAAAATCTGACGCACCCCTTTATAATCTGCTTGCCCTCTTTAAGGAGAGTATTAGTGAATTGCCCAAAATAACCTTAACGAATAAATTAAAAAAAATTAAAAAAAAAAATCTAAAACAAAAACAATTTTGTAAAAGAATTAATTTTGTTTTTCCTTTTCCCTCTCTCTTCTCTTTTATCGGGTTCACCTCCCTCCCTCACCTCCTCATTCTCTTTTCCTCCTTCTCCTCCTCCTCCTCTGTCGACTTAAATTTTTCGGCGATTCCGTTTGATACGGCGTCTTTCCAAAGAAGAGTAACATTGCAACGACGAGAAGCGTGCCTTGTCAAGGCCTATTCGTTGCAGTTCTCTTTGACTCACGATATCTTCGTTGCAATTTGTAATTGAGGTAAGTGATTGAGCTTCAAATTGAATACGAATATTGGGTGTTTGGGTATGTCCATCTTGGTTAGTATTCATGTTTAATTACTCGATTATGTAATTGCATTGGTAATTAATAGAATGTATGAATGATAAGGATTAGACTAGGGTTTTGGTAAAGATTGGGTGTTTGGGTATGTCCGTCTTGGCTAGTATTCATGTTTAATTAGTCGATTATGTATTTGCATTGGTAATTAATAGAGTGTATGATCGATAAGGATTAGATTAGGGTTTTGGAAAAGTTGTAGACGGTGAGATAATGGAACAATTGGTACAACAAAAATAGTTAGGACAAATGGTACAACAGATATAGTTAGGACAATTGGAACAGCAGATATAGTTAGGTCCAATGGTACAGATGGTATAACTGTGTGCGGATGTTTAATATTGATGTCTGATTTTGTTATTTTTTTAGGACAAGATGAAGAGCATCCACACGAACGTTCAGTTTGAATATGGAGGGTACTATTCAGAAGAGCATGAGTGGATTTACAGTAGTTGCATGTATGCTATTGGATTTAAGTCCTCATCTTTAGAGAATATTACTTATTCGATGTTAGTAGATGAGATTTTCAACAAGGTTGAGTTAGATGGAGCCAGGTTGAAGCTCAAAATAAGTTACAGTCTATCTAAAACTCGGAGAGAGGCATATATAGTAAATGATGCTGATGTTTTAGTATTCCTAACATCATTGGATACAGAGGGACTTAAACCAGTTTTACATGTTGAGTTATGCAATGTTTCTGAAAACAATGAGAAACTCGTTGAGGAAGTATCAAGAGCAGTGGAACGACGAAGTTCAGTTGGTGTGAATTATGATATATGTAATGCAGGAATGCTTACTATTTGTAGAGAGGGGGAAACATCAAAACAGCCGATCATTTAAGAGGTTATAGAGAATGAAACAATTATATCTGAAAAAGATGTTGCTATTGAACGTGTATCACCTGCAGATGTGGATAGCCCGATGGATGATGTGCGTGATGATGTTGAGCTTCCACTTCCTTTAAGTAGAGAAAGTCAGTTTATTACAGAATGGGAAGATGGAATGGGAATTGAAGTTGATCAAGAATTTAGCTCTAAGGAGGCAGTGTGGGATTTGATTAACAAAGCTTCGAATAAGTACTGTTTTAATGTGAAAACAGTTAAGTCGGATCCGATGCGTCTTATGGTTAAATGTAGTCAAGCTTCAACTGGTTGTGACTGGTATTTGCGAGTTGCAAAAATTCAGAAATCTGATTTTTGGTGTGTCAGAGTATACAGGAATATGCATAAATGCTCGCGGTTTGTTCAGAGTACAAGTTATACTAGACAGAGAGGAACACCACGGCTAGTAGCATCAGTTTTGCATGAAGACTATCCATGTCAATTTGATACGCCGGCTCCAAAAAACATCATGAGTATTGTTCAAGGAAGACTTGGTTTAAGTTGTTCCTACTCCACTGCCTTAAGAGGGAAAAAACAACATGTTAAGGATGTGAGGGGGAGTCCTGAAACAAGCTACAAGCTTTTGTTTTCTTATCTACACATGTTAAAATTTGTCAATCTTGGGACAATAACAAGTGTGGAATTAGATGAAGATAAAAGGTTCAAGTTCTTATTCATTGCTTTAGGAGCGAGTGTTGAAGGGTTTAGGAATGAGGAAAGTAATTGTTATTGATGCAACTTTCCTTAAGACTGTGTATGGAGGTATGCTAGTTTTTGCAACAGCTCAAGATCCAAATCATCACCACTATCCAATTGCCTTTGGTGTGATTGATAGTGAGAATCATGCTAGTTGGAGGTGGTTTTTTGAAAGGCTGAAAACTGCAATACCGGATGTACTTGGTTTAGTTTTTATAAGCGACAGTCATAGAAGCATCATCAAGGCAGTCTTGGAAGTGTATCCTAAAGCAGTTCATGCGCATTGTATATGGCATTTATCTCAAAACATCAGAGTGAAAGTGAAGAAAGACAAGGATTTAGCTGCAGAAAAATTCAGGGAATGCGCTCATATTTATACTAAAAGTCAGTTCAACATAGCGTATGCTGATTTTAAAACAAGGTTTCCTACATCTGGTGTCTATTTGGATGACAAGATAGGGTTGGAGAAGTGGGCAAGGTGCCATTGTGAAGGAGATAAGTACAATATAGACACTAGCAACTCCGCAGAATCTATGAATAGTGTGTTTAGGAAAGTGAGGAAGTACCATCTATTACCTATGATTGATGCCATCATTGAAAATTTTTCAGAATGGTATAACAAATATAGGAAAGAATCTGTTGGTGCACCAGCAGGAAAGAAAGTGGTGCCCTTTGTAGAGAATCTGTTCCATGCACGATGTGCAAGTGCTAAGCTTTTAACGGTCGTTGAACTGAACAGCTATATGCTAGAGTACAACGTTACTGGATGTGGTGATGGGAAAACTTATTTGGTGGATTTGAAAAGTAAAACTTGTTCTTGTTTATGTTTTGATATAGACAAGTATTCATGTGTTCATGCTATAGCTGCAGCTATGAAAATGAAACAGAATGAAGGAAGAACATCTAATATCCAACTCGCTGATCTTTGCTCAGTTTATTACTTGATTGAGACATGGGCAATTGCGTATTGCAGGACAATCTATGTAGTGCCGCACGAGGAAAAATGGACTATTCATGCTGATGTTCTCGAATTATTTGCCTTACCGCCAGAGTACACAAAAAATGTGGGAAGAAATCAAGAAACACGGTTTGCATCCACAGGAGAACGACTTGGAAAGAGAAAGAAAAACAACAAGTCTCAGCCTGGAATTAACTTGGAGAAGTGGTTGCAGCCTGAAGTTCCTGAGCCTATGACTTGACTTGGAGATTTGTTTGTTTATTGCCCTTTGCTTATTTCAGTTGTATTTGAAATCAGACAACCAGTTCCACTGGGTTCAACTATTACTATATCTGTATGCGTATTTCAGTTGGATTTGAAATCAGACAACCAGTTCCACTGGGTTCAACTATTACTATATCTGTACTTGTGTTTCAGTAGTATTTTAAATCAGACAACCAGGTTCCAGTATGTTCAACTATTAATATATATGTATGCGTATTTCGGTTGTATTTAAAATCAGACAACCAGTTCCACTGGGTTCAACTGTTTGTGATATGTATACCGATTTGTATTTGTATATAAAATAGAGTGTAGATACATAAATCAAATGAGGAAAACAATTTAACTATGTACACTAAACAATTTACATTCACTATAAGAATATGTATGGTGGAATCATTGTTTCACATAAAACAACTTGTTATAGTTTAAGGAACATTTACTATGTGATCACCTATTATGATGGAAAAAATACGAAATGTATGGTTTGGTTATATTTTCTCTATGAAAAATATTTAAATGATAATTAATTGTGTAATCTCTTTAGACCAACTACAAAAGTAAAATTTTGTTGTTTGTCCAACTGATTATATAAGAATATCTGTAAAATACAACTTTGTTGATTCAAGTACAACTGAACAATTAAGACCAACTATGTGCGTTTTTGATTCATTTACCCTGCCCCACTAGAACGTGTTCACACTATAATAAAATATATTTCTTTCTGCACTATTTGAATTTTATTTATTTATTATAATACATATATAACTCCTCCTTTTTGCTTCTCTATCGTAGATCTAGGGTTTTTAAAAAAAAAGAGGAGAGAGACGGAAAGAGGAGCAGCGGCGCAGAGAAAAAAGAAGAGAAGACGAGACGACATACTCCAAATCAACGAAAGTAAGTGTAGATCTTCCAAGTTTATGTGGAAATTTACAATGATTTTGTTGGTGTTTTTGATTATGGTTTTTTATTTGAGCAGTCATAATGCCAATCAGTTATTCACAAAGTTCATCATCTGAAGAGGCACCGATAGAAGATAATAGCTGGGCTGAAGCAGATGGTGACTATGGTAAACCGACAAATTCTTGGTGTGGTGCATTTTTGATAGTTGAAGCGTGTACAGATGAGAGGAATAAAGGAAGAAAATTTTTGAAATGTCCAATGAATCAGGTAAATTTGATAACCCTAAAGTTGATCGAAGTTATTAAGTTGTACCAGTTTTTATAAGTTGTACCAGATAGAAAGTTGTCCTTAAGTTGTACCCTCTATTCAGTTGTACCAGATATTTATGGTTATCCCTATTGTACCAATTTTAAAAGTATAACATAGTTGTACTTGTTAACTTAGTCGTACCTTTTAAACAAATACCTAGTTGTATCACCTGATTTAATTGTACAAAAAACTGCAACACTAGTTTTGAATCCTCATAAGTTCAACCATAACACATACCGAAAGAGGTAAATAAACACAAAACAACTCCTACTTCTTTAGACGCTTCACGTCCCCTACAAACGGTGTCTTTAACTTGATAGATGGTTGCCTTGTTCTCTTCTTCCCCGTCTCGATTACACTTCCACTCAACTCCCTCTTCTTCTTCTTCTTATTTTTCTCATTCTTCTCTTTCTCATTCTCATCCTCATCTGTCTCCTTCTTCTCTTTCTCATTCTTCTCATTCTCATCCTCATCTGTACACCAAACAAACAACAAAATAAAACAATAAATCCAAAAATCATACTCACCAAAATAATCACTTATAACCTCACCATTAACAGCAACTGGCTGACTAACTCCAGTATAAACAACCATTGGTCCTCCACTATCCAAAGGTGTCTGAGCATCCATTGGTCCTCCACTATCCAAAGGTGTCTCAGTTTCCATTCCTCCTTGATTTTTTGCTTCTTGCTCCATGCTCGTTGAAGCAATGATCTCAAGAGCTTGTACTCGAACATTCAGATCACTGATCTTCTCTAAAATTTCCTCAAACCTCTTTTCCATCGCTTCCTTTAGGGACATAATAGCTGAAACTTCGTCTGAGACTACATTTTCAGTGGAAGGTGCTTTGGTTCCAGTTGTTCCTGATGTTCCAGCTTCAGTTAGTTGTTCAACATTCTCACTTGTACTCCGAGACTGCACGTCCATATCGTACAAATGTCTCCACCAAATCTTCTTCTTCTCGACAATTAATCTTTGTCTCCAACTAGAAACAATGGGATCAATGGCACCAATCCCTTCATCAACATCATCATCTTTTACACAACGTGCCATAAGAGACTTCTCTGATCTGTCCGGAAGCAAGATGCTGGTAATATCCTGTGCATCCAAATATCTTTACCTTAGATACAAACACAAAATATATAAACATTTCTGAAAAATTTCAAAAGTTCAGAAAATCTAACCGTAATGTTCCCAAGCGCCAAATTAATTTCTTCCAATGGATAACCTTTCATGGAAGCATCAATGAACTTGTGTTTGCACATCCTTGGACAATCTTTCGCAGCGGGTGCAACTTCTCTAAATTTCTTTCCAAGGTGTGGAATACACTCAAATGCAAGAATCTATATCATATGTAACAAAATCATAGTGTTAATATTGTATACATAAGAAACTTAAATGCACAGAATTGAAAGAAATAGAATTACCTCCAAAGGAACAATGAATCCACAAAATGCTGGTTGCGCTTTTGGTTTAACAGAGCCTTTCATGTTCCTAGCCACCCTTCTTAGTCCTTTCATGCACTCCTCAAAAGAGTAACGCCCCCAAGGAAATCTCTCACAAGCATTCAAATCGTCTACAACACTAAGCAGAAATTCCTCAATGTAGCCATCACCCTTAGAATCTGCTTTCACTACCTTGCATAAGAAATATAGCACAATCAACTTCTTTGTGTCTATATTCCCCTTCCTCATTCCCTTCAGCTTCTCTTCCACATCTTTTATTCTAATTTTTCCATCCCTTTTAAAGATCCTCTTTACAAACTTCAGATCACCCAACTTCTTCCAGTTTTTGGGATACTCATGGCAATGCAACCCGGTTAAAAGTGCGTGTTCTCTCAACGAATACCTAATGGGCACTCCATTTACCACAAACCAAGCCTCTCTAACCATCTCTGTACATGCTGTCCTCAGCAAAAGCATCCACATGCCTTGAGTCATGTGGTTTGGCTCCTTAGGCATGTGAAATATGTGCTTGAACTGAGCATGTTTCCTAAACCAACTGACTTCTGTCTCAAACGTCTCTATGTACTCCACTGTCTGCGTCACACTACACCTAGTTCCTATCTTACAGCTTTTCGTGTACTCACTTGGACCAAAGTACATCTTCTCCGGAGGCAATGCATGGGAATCATCATCCTCATCACTAGCTTCATCCTCATCCTTATCACTGCCCTCACCAGATTCTTCATCCTCTTCCTCACCAGATTCCTCAACCTCTTCCTCCCCAGATTCCTCAATATCCTCCTCACCATCCTCACCATCCTCCTCACCATCCTCACCATCCTCCTCACCATCATCACCATCCTCCTCACCATCACCATCCTCACAATCCTCTTCTCCATCATCATGTTCTTCACGATCACCATTATCATCTAAATCCTGCATTTTCAAACACAGAAAGTTACAAAGATGTTCTAGTTGTCTGCTGTTGTACTAAAACTAAAAACCTTACTAGTTATTCTAGTTGAACTAGTTATTTTAAGAGTAACTTTCTAATTTTATTACCAATTCTTCCCATTCTCCAAACGTACCTGACCAACTTCTTCACATGAACTCAAACTCTTTTCTTTCTCAGCTTCTGTTTCTTCTCCAACATCAGTCTCCGAAGTTGCATCTGTCTTAGCTTCAGTACTTGTTGACTCATAAACCCTTCGTCCGTCTTTTACACGAGCCATCACTGACGAGAGAACAACAACAAAATCAATAACAATTTCAATCCCAATCAGATTTACTCACAGAGAAACAACAAGCCAATTCCAATTTCAATTCCAAATACAATTTGAATACCAATCCCTAGAGCGAACTTAAATTCCAGTTTCAATGAATAATTCCAATTCCAAATTCAATTTCAATTCCAATCCTAGGAAACTCTACATATGAGGACGAGTTTCAGAAGAGTATCGACGAGTTTGTTTCAACGGGAGGAGGAGGAACCAGAAAATGTCAAAGAGGAAGAGAACTTACTAATAAGAAGACTGTCGATGAGTTGGAGATGAGGACGAGCTCCGGCGGCCAGCGACGAGCTAGGACGAGCGACGACCTCCGACGGAGAGACGAACGGCGAGGTGACAAAGACGAAGAGAGAAGAAGGAGAAGAGACGACTAAGATCTCCGACGACGAAGCGACGAAGACGAAGAGAGAAGAAGGAGAAGAGACGGAAGAGACGGTCGTCGGAGTTTGTTTTTTTTTTTTTTACAGATCTATTTTTACTTTTCAAATTAGGGTAACTAAAGAAAAGTGGGTATCCAATATTTGTTCGTATTTGGATCGAATTCTTTGGTTGGATCTGTCATTTTCTTTATTTTGTAGGGTTTAAAGAATTTTCCTCCTATTACGAATTTAAATAAATTGTTTTTGTTAAATGAAATATTGTTAGGGGTTTTGTAGCTTCTTTTTTGCCAAATGGGGGCTTTGTAGATCGTTCCTCCTCGTAGGTTGTTACATAACAATATAACATATAGTTTTTTTTCTCACATTTCATTTCAATAAATAAGTGACGCCTCCCCAAATATCAGAATTCGCTTCTTCTGAGTGTATTTGGTTTTAGCCCCACCAACCCACTCGACGGAGTCTCCAACGCCTTCTCCACTCTCTCACCAACTTCTGATTCAGATCTCCAACGATGCAAAGCTCCGCCGTGTTTTCTCTCTCTCCGTCTCTCCCTCTTCTTAAACCACGGCGGCTCTCTCTTCGCCATCCCTTAACAACCGCCGCCTCTTCTTCGTCATTATCAAACCTCAACGATCTCAACGTTTCTCCTATTGTCGTCTCTATTCCTTCTCTATCTCGTCGCTCTTGGCGTCTCGCTTCATCTGATTCGCCTCTCAGAGCTTGGTCCGGTGTCCCTTCGTCGATCTCTCGGTCGTTTGATACGAATCGTTTCAAAACCGCCGCTACTGCAGTTCCTGAGAGTGCTGATGATGGAGAGAAGAGTGGCAAGTTGACGAAGATGTTAGAACTTGGTTTGTTGTTTGCTATGTGGTACCTTTTCAATATCTACTTCAACATTTACAATAAGCAGGTACTCTTTTAGTTTTCGATTTTTCTACATCTGAATGATTCACTGTTTCATCGGCTTTGATTCGGAGCTGAGATGAGTAATTGAGAGATATTAGCCGATTCCGAAAATTTTAGTGTTCATTGTGTTTTCAGAATGTATAAGTTTAGATGCATAATCGTATTTTGATTAGGTTTGATTAGTCATATTGAACCAGAGAGAGATTTGTTGATTTGATTGTGAGAGAACCAATTATAGTTTCTGGTTTTTTCTGATTGCTGCAGGTTTTGAAAGCACTACACGCCCCAATGACTGTAACTTTGGTTCAGTTTGCTGTTGGTAGTGTGCTTATTACTGTTATGTGGGCTCTTAACTTGTACAAGAGACCAAAAATCAGTGGTGCTCAGGTGTGTTTTTTGTTTTTTTGTTAATTCGCAAGCTTCTTGTTCTGGAGATATGTCACTAACTTTGATGTGTTTTACCTTGATAGCTAGCGGCGATCTTGCCGCTTGCCGTTGTGCATACACTTGGTAATCTGTTTACGAACATGAGTCTCGGGAAAGTTTCTGTTTCCTTTACTCACACCATTAAAGCTATGGAGCCTTTCTTCTCTGTTTTGTTGTCTGCTATGTTTCTTGGGGAGGTGAGCTCTTTTCTGATTTGTGTTTTTCTTTTACATCTTGGAGTTGATTGATGCACTCATGTATACTGTCCTACCTTCTGGACTAGGTTCATATGAGTATCTTGTTGCTAACAGCCTGTTTATGATAGTCAATATTAGTTATCGCCTTTGGTTGATTTGTGTAAACTATGTGGTACATCAACAGTTTTAAGTTTTAAAGCAGAACTTATTTACCAACTTCTTCTTAGGCGCCTACTCCGTGGGTTATTGGTGCCATTATACCAATTGTTGGTGGAGTTGCACTTGCTTCAATTTCAGAGGTCTCATTCAACTGGTCAGTTGATCGATGAGTATTGTGACATTTACGTTGTGATTTTCTTCTTATTACTTTCAGATATTTACCATTTTTTTTTTGTGACAGGGCTGGATTTACAAGTGCAATGGCGTCGAACTTGACTAACCAATCCCGTAATGTGCTGAGTAAGAAAGTCATGGTTAAGAAAGATGTAAGTTTCCTGTGCGTGGATCAAATTAGTACTCAGATGTGTTGTGGAATAAAGTAACTAAATTTGATGTTGCGTCTTGGTAGGATTCTCTGGACAACATCACCCTCTTCTCAATTATAACATTGATGTCTCTCGTTCTGATGGCTCCTGTGACTTTCTTCTCGGAAGGCATCAAGTTCACTCCTTCATACATTCAATCAGTTGTGAGTTTCTTTGCTACCAATTGTAAATTTTGTTTTTGTATCCTTATCAAATATATGTAGTTCTTAACAGCCCATATTGGTTTTTCAGGGTGTGAATGCTCAACAAATATACACAAAGTCTCTTATTGCGGCGCTATGCTTCCACGCCTACCAGCAGGTGAGCTTTTTACTTACTGATTATGTTGTTTCACTTGAGCATATAAAGTATTTGAATTGACTTTTATAAAATGCCATAAAAATATAGGTGTCGTACATGATATTGGCGAGAGTATCGCCTGTTACACATTCAGTTGGAAACTGCGTGAAACGTGTTGTGGTTATTGTGAGCTCTGTCATCTTCTTCAAGACACCTGTGTCGCCTGTTAATGCTTTTGGTAATACACAGTCTTATACTCGGCTTTTGTTAATAACAATAGGCCAATCTTTCGGAGCTCATTGTTGTTTATCTTGTTCTGCCTGCAGGAACTGGAATCGCCCTTGCGGGAGTCTTCTTATACTCCAGAGTGAAGGGTATTAAGCCAAAGCCGAAGACTGCTTAATCAAAATATGTGCTAATGCCTAATGTCATATCACTCCCGCCCTTTGGATTTTTATACAATTTCTCCTCGAGCTGAAGTTTTTCAGATAGATGGTTTTATTCTTTTGCGGGTTTGTCACGAAGTTTCATCCCTTTCTTAAGTTTTTTTTTTGTTCTGCAGCCATCTCTTCTCTTAGAGTTTCTTATAAGTTGTTTGTTCTCTTATGTGTCTAGACGAATGCTAAGCTCTTAAAATGTTTTACAATTTTCCAAGAATATTTTTCCAACAAACTCACTCAATGGCGCTTTTAGTTTACTTGTCAAGGTTTTATTGGAGCGTGTGAATTGGTCATTGAGAGGCTATCAAAAATAACCCTTAAACTAAAATAACGGAATTTGGATGTTATTACACTCCAAATTCAGTGACGAAGTGCCAATTTTGGGGCTTACATCAAACCCAAGTTAAGAATTGATAGATGTAGGTGATGATTTTGTTGATCTCTCAACAAAATACCAATGTTACTTTCATCGTTGATTGCTCTCCATTGGTGAAGACGATGTCTAAACCAACGAAGTGGCCAACATTTGTAGCTTATCTAGACAAAGTGGAGAAGAGTAAAGACATGTCCATCATTAAACCTAAAAACTAGTGTAAAGATGATGAAATAGTAACGTCTGTATTAAAACGCTATTTTGTAATTATAAATTTTAACTAATTTTATTATTTATAAAATGAAAAATTCATCTGCTTTGACCACTCGTTTTGGAACTATAATTTCCACCTTTTTTTAATTCAATTTATTGTTTCAGTTCGTCCTTCTCATAGACGCAATTTTTCGACGTTTCTCTTCACATTAATTCAAATGCATTCCCACTAATTTATGATTAAAACGGATTGATTTCTCATTGGTAATCAACGAATATTCTAGATAAGTTGCTGTCTCAATTCTCATGACTTCTCCAATGTTTTATCACGAACACTTTTTTTTATTAGATTGCCATTATCTTGTACTTATGATTCTTCATTTTTAGTATCAATTATTTTTATAAGCTTTTTATACGCTCCAGTCTCTAGTTTCAGAGATTTAAAAAATTACCATAAGTAGGAAGTAACCGTGATACAACAGAGACTAGGGTTAGGTGAGAGTTTCATAGTCGGACGGTGAATAGACGAAAAAGAATGACGTTTTTTTTTTAAAATTAACCATAGTAAATAACAAAATTAAATAATTTAAACTAAAAAAAAACCAACAAAATTTTACTATTTATTAACTATTTTTTTGTTGAAGGACATTACTGATACGTCGTCTTTTAGCACGGCATAAACATGATAACTAGTTTTAAAATTTAAGTTGTTAATAAATTATTTTAGTAATTTATAAATGTTCGTGAAATTCTTTAGAGGTTTCAAGTGCTACCATATGACATTTTAAGATTAAAAGTATGATTTTTCCTACATTTATATTGTATTTTGTATGCAGTCCATTAATTTTAAAATTTATGATTTCTTATCAAGATACATAATGAATAAGTAAAGTGATCTCTACATTTTAATGAGTACTAATATTTAATTATTTTCAAATAATTTTTATCTTTCTTTTCTTGATATTTTAAAAACTTATATCCATTTTTAGAAAAATAAACTAATTAAAATCAACATTTATTCTGTTAATTCATTATCTTTGAAGATCATAACATAAAAGATAACATAACATAAGATAATACATATACCATAATCAACCAAAAACACGTCACAATATGAATGATGGGATCCTGATTCCTGAATAAGAGAAAAAATATATGTATTAGAATGAAAAAAATCTTCATTTTTGTTGTTTATTATGTGTCAGATCCTCTAGACACAAATGACAAAATCAATTTGTAGATAACTTTCTCAAAACGTAAGAATCTTAATATTTATTACTATTCAATTTTACATCTCATCAACCTTATAAAATCAATTCATTGTCAAAAGTAAAAACTCATCATTCAGCTAAACTACTAATCAAAGAAAATGGCGTCTCTATTCTCTTCACTTCTCTTGTCTCTTTGTTTACTCTCTTCTCCTTTTCTCTCAAACGCAAACCCCAAATCATCAAAACTAGGCTTCACCGCGGATCTAATCTACTGCGATTCGCCTAAATCGCCTTTCTTTAACCCGACCGAAACCCCTTCCCAGCGGTTGAGAAACTCTATCAACCGATCTGTTAACCGTGCTTTCCATTTCACTGAGGATACATCAGCTAACTCACCACAAGTTGAGATTACCTCAAATGGCGGTGAATATCTCATGAACGTATCCCTCGGGACACCTCCTTTCCCGATCATGGCCATCGCAGACACGGGAAGCGATCTCCTCTGGACGCAGTGCAAACCATGTGATGATTGTTACACTCAAGATGATCCTCTCTTTGACCCTAAAGCCTCATCCACATACAAAGACTTTTCTTGCTCCTCAAGTCAATGTAATGCTCTTGAGGATCATGCCTCTTCTTCCGTAGATGATACCACTTGCTCTTACTCCATGTCTTACGGGGATCATTCATACACAAGGGGTAACATTGCCGCAGACACGTTAACGCTAGGCTCTACTAATAACCGTCCCGTGCAGATTAAGAATGTTTTAATCGGTTGTGGTCACAACAACTCTGGAACGTTTAACGAGAAAGGTTCTGGAATCATCGGTCTTGGTGGTGGTGCGGCTTCGCTCATTACTCAACTCGGTGACTCCATCGATGGTAAATTCTCATACTGCTTAGTCCCTTTAACTTCTGAAACCGATCGAACGAGCAAGCTCAACTTTGGAGCCAATGCTGAAGTCTCAGGAACAGGAGTTGTCTCTACTCCTTTGATCTCTAAGTCTCCAGAAACCTTTTATTACCTAACCCTAGAATCCATTAGCGTGGGAAGCAAGAAAATCCCATACCCTGTCTCAGAATCTGGAACAACCGAGGGAAACATCATCATCGATTCGGGCACAACTCTGACGTTGTTACCAGCCGAATTTTACAGCGAGCTCGAGGATGCGGTTGCGTCCGCAATCACTGCTGAGAGGAAGGAGGACCCAAAGAAAGTTCTAAGTCTCTGTTACAGTGCAACAGAGGATCTGAAAGTTCCAGTCATTACTATGCATTTCGATGGAGCAGATGTGAAACTAGACTCATCCAATTCGTTTGTGCAAATCTCACAGGAACTGGTTTGCTTTGCCTTTAGTGGGAGCCCTAGCTTTGCCATATACGGGAACTTGTCGCAAATGAACTTTCTTGTTGGATACGATACTGTTTCCAAAAAGGTCTCATTCAAGCCAACGGATTGTGCAAAAATGTAGATGGCTCAGCTTAGTTATAATAATGGCTGATTTCATTTTAGCCTTAAGTAGTTTCTTTGAAAATTTTTAGATCGTATGTAATAAGGTCTCTGTTCATGGGGCAACTTTGGATTATTCATAAATTAAACAATCAAAGATTTTTTCAATCAAAATTATAATCCGTAATCCCTTATTTTAGGGAATTGTTTCTTTATTTATCTCAAACTCTCTTTAAAATATAATCTTTTTTATTTATGATGGAAACCAATCTAAGAAGACAAATCAATAGTTATTAAATTTAAATCATGATATATATTATTTTCTTATATTTTGGTTTTAAAAAATTGAAGTTATCACATTCTCTCCACTAGGTTCGGACTTATAGTTTCTATGAGAGATTAATAAGAACTCAAAGATTAAAGAATAACTCTCTTTATTAAGCTTTAGAAAATAACTCAAAACTAAAGCACTTCTCAATATCTTAATCTCTCACAAAACTCATAAGTTTACCACACCTTGGCAACTATATATATATATAAAATCCTTAAGCTAATTTCCTTTTCACTTTAGGAAGTATAACATTGTTTTAGACAACTTTCTAAAACACTTAGCTAATCCTAATCATAACTCGATTAGGAAAAGGGTTAACTCGTTTCTCAAGCCATCTTATTCTTCAAGCTTATCCCAACATTCTCCCCTTTAAGCTTGAACTCCTTCTTAGACAAAAATGAACTCCAATATGATTTCTCATTTCTTTGAACTTGATCTTGTCAAGTGCTTTGGTTAAGATGTCAGCCCTTTTCAATTCCGGGCACATGTATCACCTCGACTTGACCATTCTCAACACATTCACGAATGAAATGGTACCTTTGATGAATGTGTTTACTACGCCCATGAAAAACCGGATTTTTTGTAAGTGCAATTGCGGATTTATTGTCGACTTGTATAGTCACCTTCTCACATGTTGCTCCAACGATTTCAGCAAAGAGTTCTTGTAACCATATAGCTTGCTTGGCTGCTTCTGTTGCTGCCATAAATTCAGCTTCAGAAGACGATAAGGCTACAACTTGTTGTTTTTGAGAGCACCATGTGATCGGACATTCATTGAAGTAAAACACATGACCTGCGGTACTTCTTCCATCATCCACATCAACACTGTGGCTGCTATCACTATAGCCAACTAAACCCGATTGATCACCTCGCTTAAAATAGAGACCATGAGTAAGTGTTCCTTGAAGATACTTTAAGACTTGTTTCAACGCAGTTCTATGTGACTACCTTGGTTCTTGTAAATAACTTGACAAAATACCAACGGGATAAGAGAGATCTGGTCGAGTATGAAGTAGGTACTTAAGACACCCAATTTTCCTTCAATAGCTTTGTTCATCAACACGCTTAGGGTCTCGATCCTTAGAAAGTTCCAAACCCGGCTCCATAGGTATAAGAACAGAATTACACTCACTTAATCCAGCATCTTCTAGTATTTTCTTCGCATATCTTTCTTGTCTTAACACAATCTCATCTTCTCCTTGTAGAACTTCAATTCCAAGATAGTAGGTAAGCTTACCTAAATCACTCATTTCAAACATTCTGGACATTCCTCTTTTGAAATCAATGATCAAGTCAATACTAGAACCTATACCAAGCAAATCATCAACATAAACCGCCACAATAAGAAGATGTTCTTGCTCTTGTTTTCTGTATAAAGAAGGTTCCTTTGAGCATATTTCAAACTTCAATTCACCAAGAATCTGATTCAACTTGATTTTCCATGCACGAGGTGCTTGTTTCAATCCGTAGAGAGCTTTGTGTAGTTTATACACTTTCTCTTCACTGTTTTTAATCACGAATCCCTCCGGTTGCTTAACATAAAGATCTTCTTTTAATTCTCCATGGAGAAAACCAGTCTTCACATCTAGATGATGAACTTCCCAACCATTCGATGCTGCTAAAGCGATGATAAAACGTATTGTCTCGATACGAGCCACAGGTGCGAAGACCTCATCGAAGTCTATTCCATGTCTCTGTACATAGCCCTTTGCCACAAGTCTTGCTTTGTATTTATTGATGCTATTATCTGAATTACATTTTATCTTCAACACCCACTTTAGTCCTATCGATTTTGCTCCAGCAGGAAGATCAACCAAGCTCCATGTTTGATTCTTGTTTATTGACTTAATCTCTTCTTCACAGGCATCCCTCCAAACTTTCACTTTACTCGCTTCATCGGAGAACTGTGGTTCATCGTTAATCATCAGTAAGAGATGTTCTCCCTCAATCTCTGCAAATAACATATAATCGCTGAAATAACCAGGGGCTTTAACTTGTCTTTGCGATCTCCTTAGCTCTTGTACTACTTGATGTTGTTCTTGTTCATCCTCAGAATCGTGTTCTTCATTTAATGACTCAATCTCATCGTCATCTTCTACTTCACGATTCTCATCACTTTCTCGAGTATAATCTCTGTTTTCTGTAATTTCTCTACTTTCCTCTGTTTCGACAGTAACATCACTTGCTCTAATGCCGTTATTTCCAATATCCCCAAAAACAATTGTAAACATACCAGAAAGTGTAGATGCCTCCTCTGACCTTTTCCACTTCCATCTTTTGTCCTCATCAAAAACAACATCTCTGCTTACTCTGACTCTTCGATTTTTTGGGTCTAAAAGCCGATAAACTTTTGAACCGGGTTCTGTACCGAGATTCACAAGCATCCTTTATCTATCATCTAACTTCTTTAGATGTGGAGATTCCACCTTAGCATAGGCAATGCAACCAAACACTCGTAGATATTCTACATTGGGTTTCTTGTTCTTGAAGACTTCATACGGTGTTTGGTCTGGCAAAACTCTTGTTCCAACTCTGTTGATGATATAAGTTGAATGGCGAACTGCTTCTCCCCACAAATAATTTGGCATGTTCGTGTGCTTTAGGATGCTTCTTTTCATCGACCACATGTATCGAGAATGATCATCAATCAACACAAAAATGTACCTCTTTTGCGTAGCTGTAGATGGTGAAATAGGTCCACAAAGATCTCCATGAATAAGTTCCAATATTTGTGATGCTCGATACGATGTTGCTTTTGGAAAAACCTTTCTTGCTTGTTTTCCAAGTAAGCATGATGCACATGTTTCCTTCTCTATTGGCGAACTAGATATACAAACAACTAGCTCCTTTGTTACCATAGTTTTTATGGTTTCGAAGCTTATATGTCCTAGTCTTGCATGCCACTTTGATGAATCTTTTGTTGCAACAGAGCTTTAGACATTTTGTATTTGCAACCTCCAAGTCAACTTTGTACAATCTGTTTCTCGATCTATTAGCTTTCACCAATAAGTTCCCATCTCGATCATACACGGTTAAGTAGTCCTCTTTCATTCTAACATCAGATCCAGATTCAGTTGCATGTCCTAAGCTTATAATGTTGCTTTTGAGATCTAGTATGTAGTAGACATTTGCCAAAAGCTTTCGTTCTCCTCCTTTGGTTATAAAAAAAATCGATGCCTTTGATATCAATACATGAATCATCACCAAAACGAAATTTTCCGGTGATTGTTGTGTCGATCTTGTAAAACCAAATGTGCTTCCCTGTCATGTGATTAGAAGCACCATTGTCGAGATACCAAACCTTTTCAGAGCACCCATCAAACACTTGTGGCTTCACATTCTTCTCGTTAAGATACACGACCTCATGCATCATAGGAGATTCAGCTTCATGCGTATCATCTTCTTCCTTTTCTTTTGACTCTTGAAGTTTGATTAATTTTAGTAACCGATCCGGACAGTTCGACGCATAGTGTCCCAACTTGTCACACCGATAGCATGTCACCTTGGATGTGTCTCTTTGTTGATAACCAAAACCATATCTCCCTCGTCCTCTTCCTCGACCACAACTTGAGTCTCTGCCTCGACCACCTTCATGAGACGAACTAGGATGCTGAGAGTCGGAGTTAGTATACATAAGTTTGCTTTGATCATCGTGTGTGTCCTCCTCATCAGGAATTCTTTCCTCATAAGTCTTTAATCTTCCGATTATGTCTTCAAACGTGGTTGTTTTGAGATCAAGGAACTACTCAGGTGCTGCGATGATGTGTATATATTTCTTTCTTGGAAGACTCTTAAGAAATTTCTTGACAATTTTCTCTTCTTCTATGGTTTCACCCAACGATGCTGACTTTGTAGATATCTCCTGAAGTTTTCCAACAAAAGCATCAATCGTGTCTGCCTCCTTCATCCTCAATCTATCAAACTCGGCCATTAGTGTTTCGAGTTTAGCTTCTTTAACACGTTCAGCCCCAAGGTTTCGTGTTTTAACAGAGCTCTTGCCAAGTTATTTATGTCGAGATCAGGAGATCCAGGATCAATGGTATCCCACACTTTATGGACCTAAAGCACAACCTTCATGCGCATCGCCCACAAGGTGTAGTTGGTTTGGGTGAGCAGCGGACATTGGATCGACGAAGGTACACTCTCCTTTGGTTTTACGGTTGTTGTCAATTCACTCATGTTTTGATTTTCAGAACCTTGAAGCTCTAATACCAAATATAGTTTCTATAAGACATTAATAAGAACTCAAAGATTAAAGAATATCTCTCTTTATTAAGCTTTAGAAAATAACTCAAAACTAAAGCACTTCTCAATCTCTTAATCTCTCACAAAACTCATAGGTTTACCACACCTTGGCAACTCTATATATATATAAAACCGTTAAGCTAATTTCCTTTTCACTTTAGAAAGTATAACATTGTTTTAGACAACTTTGTAAAACACTTAGCTAATCCTAATCATAACTCGATTAGGAAAAGGGTTAACTTGTTTCCCAAGCCATCTTCTTCTTCAAGCTTATCCCAACAGGACTCGCACATACTTACGAGATTAATTTCAAAAACTAAGTTGTTATCAAATTTCTAATTCTATATTATAGAAATTTCTAATTTCCGTGTTCGTTTCAGAAACCTTCTCTTATCATGCGCGATTAAGCACATAAGCAGTTAGCCAATCACTCTTGTTCACCCCTCTTAATTAGCCAATCAAAATACAAAAATTTGCCATGTTATTTCTATTTAAAGATAAATCATAATGAAAATCATAAAGTAAAACAGATTAAGCAAGCAAATTCCGTATGATTTTTGTTAAGGAATTATATTTCAGTTCGGGTTTATATAATAGTGGTTAGGGTTTATATTGTTTAAAGAGCAATACTTGGGTTCACCCACTAAGGGTTAATATGTAGGTTCACCACTAGGGGTGAACCCAAGTATTGCTCTTTAAACAATATAAACCCTAACCACCATAAGAGGGGGTTAATATGTAGGTTAGGGTTTATATTAGTATGCTATATCATATTTTATTTAAAAATAAAAATGTGACTTGACATAAAGACAGTGCAAGAGGCAGATGGATAAGAGAGGTTTTTGTATATGTTTTTAGCATTTGGGGCATCGATTGATGGGTTTAAACATTTAAGAAGGGTATTGGTTGTTGATAGAACATACTTGAAGGGCAAATACAAAGGTGTACTACTAACAGCTAGTGCTCAAGACGGTAACTTCCAAGTATTTCCTTTGGCATTTGCAGTAGTAGATAGTGAGAACGATGATTTGTGAACATGGTTATTTAGTAAGGTGGAGAGGATCATCGCCGATAGAAAAAGTATCACAATAATATCAGATAGGCATTCATCTATTTATGTGGCTAAGAAGGTTGTATATCCATTGGCCCATCATGGAGCATGTATCATCCATCTCTGTAGGAATGTTCAAGCAAAGTTCAAGGACAAAGAGTTGACACAGCTTGTCAAAAATGCTAGCTATGAGTTTAAAGTGTCAAAATTCAAGGAGCTCTTTGTTCAGATACAGAGTAAGTCGCAACCATGTGGAAAATTCCAAGAGAAAATAGGAATGGCGCATTGGACAAGGGCATATTCCCAAGGTGACAGATACAATCTCATGACAAACAACATATCAGAGCAATTGAACAAGGCCTTGAATTAGGGTAAGGATTCACACATTATAGAGTTGTTAAGATTTGTGCGTGGAATGTTAACTCGTTGGTTTAGTGCCCGAAGAAAGAAGTCGCAGAGAAGAGTTGGACTAGTAACTACGGAGGTTGACAAACAGATGACTCAAACTATGCTAATTATGAGTGCTTCAAGTGTTGGTAGAGTAACAAACTACATTTATGAAGTTTTAGGGGAGTTCGGGGGACGTAAGGGAACACAATATGTTCTAATGAATATGAAACAATGTAGTTGCAAACAGTTCGACAAGGTCAAAATTCCATGTGGGCATGCTTTGGTAGCTGCGAACAACATCAACATGCCATACAATACACTGGTTGGTGAATGGTATAAGACAACTACTTGGGTTTCAACATATGCTGGAGCTATATAACCAGAGTATATACAAGTTGAGGATTCCTTCTACCGGAGAATTCAAGGTATGTTAATATGGAACATATGAGCGTTTATTAGCTGGTAATGAACTGTTTTGAGATTGAATGTTGAAATTGGTTATGCAGAAATTAAATAACAGTACCAAATAACAGTTGGAAATTAAAACAAATGAACTTTGACAAAACAGAAACTATCACCTTTTTCTTCACAAGTCTCTCTGTGGTAAAGAATTCCGCAACATCAATTCTTGGGCGTCGCCCAGTCCACATAAGTAGTGGGGGCACATCATCAGCCGCAGCCAAATCTTCATCCAACTTCCTTTTATTCCCATAAGTTTCCCCAAGATGTTTCAAAAAATGAAACGCCCATATCATGAGAATATGACCACATCCATAGATTGCACAACTCTCTGTCTTAAAGGACAACACTTTAATGGACTGGATTAGCTCCTTAAATCCAACCCGGTCCCATGGAAATCTGCCAAATGCTAGAATATCAAAAACTCTTTTTGCATATTCCAGTTGAATCCTAATGCCCCTCGGGAGTCCCAAAATGCCAACATGAACAACAAACAATAATCCCAGCATCTTTCTCTTCTCATGACTCCACGTTCTACAACTCTTCAGGGCTTCATCCAACTCATACCAGTTAGGGCCTACACCACCATCCACCTTTAACTCTGCCCAAAATTCTCTGTGATCAACTTCCACAATATCATCCTCAACTATGGGCTCACAGATCAGACCAGATATGTCATCATATTCATTAAGAGAGAACCTAATAGGACAACCTTCAATTAATGACCACATATTATACCTCCTATCTATAGCCAACTGCCATGTGAGGATGTAATGAACAAGCTTAGCCTACTATACCTAGTCAGAATCAACAAGACTCAATATGACTCCTACTTGTGTATGATCCCAGATGTCTTTGTAAACTTCTTCACCAATGCAGTCTTTCATCAATCAAAAACTCGCCAAAGTGCAGTTATGGTGGATGCTCCTCTTCCGAAGAGGAGATTTTCCTGACGGATACAATAAAGGAGGTTACCTTCCCTTCTTTTCACCACTTGTTGATCCCATTTCCTGCAAATTACAACAATCACCATTTCAGCTACTTCATTATAATCCAGCCGTCTATCATTTCTACATACATTCTATCTTTAACTTCTATCATTATAACCAGCCGTTTATGAATTATTTCACATTCAAAATCTAGTTAACACTTAACCAAAAATGCATAAGGATTAACTCTATCAGTATTTCCTACCATAACATATGTATCTCTATTTTCAAAGTCCGTGAAATGTTAATTTTAGCAATGGCGAAGTGTATCATCAAACCTCCACCATGTGCTTCCTTTAAAAATAATTCTCTCAAAGAAGAAATAAGTGTACACAAGCGATTATCATAAAATAGGAAACCGTCGTTGTAATGCCCCTCACCAGGCCTAATATTCAGACGAAATGGTCAAAGACTTGCTATCGAATAAAAATTTATCAAGGCAAAGGAGAATTAATTTTTGGAGTCGAACCAAAGTATTCTTAGGTGAATATAAAGCTTTTGAGCAAAGAAAAATTGAAGACAGACGGTGAAAATCATATTTCATACGACAATGAAGTTTATGGTCGAAGGAGCATCGAGTACGAACACGATCACATGCATATAATTTCTTTTGCATCCGCAAGCTAGTAGGTTGGTAGGCAAGCTGCTACACTATTATGGATAAGAACAAGAAATGGATAAGTATGCAGTTTAGGATAAGCATCAACATTTGGATAAGGATAGATGTAAAGATAAGCTCAATCAAGCCTATCCATACCACCTCGTGCTTCCATAGCTTCCTCCCCAAGTAACCACCTCCTTCTCATTTGTTCTTCACATAAAAAATCAAACGAAAACCTTTCCGAGAGATTGAGTGTCCAAGAGTGTCTCAGGTGGTCCGTGGTAGTAGCCGAGTAGGATCGCCGAGAGTCTAGATTCTCTAGTAGCCAAGCCAAGGTAAGTTTCGAAGCGTGTGAAGTAGCACACGACTAGGATTATTTTAAGTGTTTATTTAAAAATAATTATTTATTTATTTATTTATTTATTAATATTTAGCATGAGGTTAGGGATTTATACTTAGAATAATGCTAACATTAGGTAAGCAATATTTGTGTGGTGATTGTGAACTGTTGAATGTTGTTGATGCTTGTGTGATAGTATAACTTTGCGGTAGGTAACCGTTGTGCTAGCATTCGTGGCATAACTATTATGCTGTCAGATTTTTATATTATTTGGTTGTTGGTTACGCTTTGGATAGATATCTAGCATTAGGCGAATCATGATATCCCGGTCGTGTACGGAACGTAGTGTCACGTGATCGTATACGAAGGCTCAGGGATGGGTCGCGACAGACCGGGCACTACATGACGAAGTAAAGGGGAGGAATGACAGATCTCTTGTATACTTTGTATCTAGTAGTGTAGGGCATTGCCTCGAAGGATATCATGGATTCGTAGGGGACCAAGTAGGATCGAGACAAGGTGTGATGCTTGCATTTTGGTTTTTTGCTTATGGCTTCTAAGCTGTAATGCTTATTGATTGTCATTTCTTGTGATTTGGGGTTGGGTTGGGTTATGTTATTAGATATCCCGGACTCACTGTGTAATATGAGACTACTCAAAATTCTAAACCTTAGGAGAAACAAAAGACGTTAGGCCAACCGGTGTAGATTTCCTTGCCTTTGTAAGATATAGTTTTGTGTATAATACATATGACTCTCTTTTCCCGATATTAATAAAGCGACGTTTTTATAAACCTCGTGTCTTCCAATTGATATTAAGTCTTGTCCAGACTTAACACAATTTTCGTCGCGGTACGTGTTACAAAGCCTTAGGCCGTGTCCGAGAGGTCGGGCGCTCGTGGTTGGACGACAGTGGTGAACGAATTTGTTTCAGGAACCTTGGGCGGCCGACTACGAGGGTTAAGTACTGCCCCCTATTTGTTCCTAGTGCTGGAACGGGTCGGGGTGTTACAGTCGTGCCTATAATATTTTCTAAAACCAAATTTCTCACAAGATGCAAAGATTTCGGCAAAATCAGAATCAGTAGCATATTGAGATTTAATTTGCTCAAAATCCAAGTAACTTGGCATCAAGAGTAGTGAGAAGAACATACCTCCTTCACAATGCATCGACAACAACATTGTCCTTGCCTTTTTTGTATTTGATGACATATGGAAACGTTTCAATGAATTCAACCCACTTGGCATGCCTTTTTGTTGAGTTTTTTTTGTCCTTTGAGGTGCTTTAACGACTCATGATCGGTATGAATAACGAACTCCTTGGGCCAGAGATAATGCTGCCATGTTTGTAATGCTCTCACCAAAGCATAAAGTTCTTTGTCATATGTAGGATAGTTGAGAGTAGCTCCTCCAACCTTCTCACTGAAATAAGCAATAGGCTTCTTATCCTGCATAAGAACAGCTCCAATTCTTACACCAGAAGCATCACATTCTATCTCGAAAGTTTTAACAAAATCAGGAAGAGATAAGACAGGGGCATGAGTAAGCTTCTCTTTTAAGGTCTCAAATGCATCCTCTTGAGCTTGTTTCCACTTGAATCCAACATTTTTCTTGATAACTTCTATGAGTGGGGCTGCTAAGGTGCTGAAATCTTTCACATACCTCCTATAGAAAGCAGCGAGTCCATGAAAATTCCTCACTTCTCCTACTGATTTTGGACATGGCCATTCTCGAATTGCCTTAATTTCTCTTCATCAACTTTAACTCCATTTGTACTCACAACAAAACCTAAAAAGACAAGGTTATCAGTTCCAAAGGTACACTTTTTAACATTGGCAAAAAGCTTTCCCTTTCGAAGTATGTCAAAGACCTTTTTCAAATGACTAACATGCTCTTCTTGGTTCTTGCTGTAAACTAAGATGTCATTAAAGTAAACAACAAGAAAATGTCCTATATTAACTCTAAGAACATAATTCATTAACCTCATGAATATACTAGGCGCATTTGTCTGCCCAAATGGCATAACTAACCATTCATATAACCCTTGTTTAGTTTTAAATGCAGTTTTCTATTCATCTCCTTCTTTCATCCTAATTTGATAATATCGAATTTTTAGATTAACCTTAGAGAATATGCTAGAGCCATGCAATTCATCAAGCATATCATCTAATCTAGGAATAGGATGTCGATACTTCACCGTGATATTGTTGATAGCTCGGCAATCAACACACATCCGCCAACTACCATTTTCTTTGGTACAAGCAGCACGGGTACAACACATGGATTAGTGCGATAGGCTGGTTTGTTTAGCAAAGAAGCTCCCAGGATGAAATCTACTTGATGCTCAATGCCTCTAACGGGTGGTCAACCTTCTGGATTTTCCTCGGGAAAAACATCTTGATAATCCTGTAAAAGAAACTTAATACAACTCGGCAACTCCGGTTCCAAAACTGTTAAGTTCAATAAGCTTTCTTTATAGATAAACAAGAGATTATGTTTAGAACTTCCCTTTAATTTTTGTTTAGGAATCTTGGGTTGAACAGCTTAAGTGTATAGTTTAGATTTGTTAGATTTGGTTCTAAGAATAGATATGGAATCTAGATTTGTTAGAATTAGTTGTTCGATTTGACTATTCAATTTGTGAGGAATTGTGATTTTGTGTTAGTTTTTTTAAGTTTTTTGGTAAAGATTGGGATTTTTTTTAAGGATTGGATTCTAGTAAGGATTGGGTTTTTGAACGAATTGTTTGTTTTTGTAAACAATTATTAGTAGTTTAGTAAAATTGTATATTTAGGAATTTTATTTTGTGAATAAATGTTGATATCATTTTGTATTATTTATTATATGGAATATAATTTAGATTTGTGTTGTAGATTTTATGAATTTTTTGAATTTTTAAAATATAAATTAATTTGAATACTAAATTAATATGAATGTTTGTAGGAACTATGCTAGTTACGCTCAACACTCGTCTAGCCACAATACCGGAGAAGGAAGTGGTTCTCGATCACTTTATAGCCCCGTTGCGGATTCACAAGCTTCTACTCCCTTAGAGATGAGCATTGAAGATTTTGTCTCTCAACCGGGACGAGAACGAATCCCGGAATTACATCCAAATTCTATTCCAGGTATGACATGGTTCCAGGTATCTCACAACGGCATCTCCAAATCTATTTTGCGTATGATGCAAGGAATCCTTAAAAAACCATATGCAACGTTCTCGAAGATGCCTTCGTGTGAGCAAGAGATGTGGCTGAAGCAGTTTGCGGTAATAATTTTAAATTTAATTACTTGTTTAAAACATTATTTTTGGGCTAATGTATATTGTTTTGGTATTTTAGCAAAATTTTAATTGGCATCGGGATTTCACTAATGATGTTCGAAAAGAGTTCTTTAAGGCGGCTGCTTTGCAATCTTATTATATAAACCTTGGTTTTCAAAATCAGTCAATAACAAAACCGTGACATGTGTTAATTATAAACGATAGGATATTAACACCTGTCGATTCTATTTTGTTAATGTTTAGATAAAAATACATAGAAATATTCCTAATCATATCAAAAAAGAAAAATTATAAAAATAAGTATTATAAATAGTTATATATTAAAAATCTTTGGGGAAAATTAAGCAAATAACCTAATTAAAGTTATGTAAATTTGATTCATTAAGAAGATATGAATTTAAAATTTACAATTAAACGAGATTATAAGTCGGTTTAATAAACTGAGAAGGATTAAGGTTTAGATTTTAATCTTACACTTAAAAGTTAAAACAGGTTATATGTTGGTTTGGTTAATAAATAAAAATTATAGTTTAGCTTTATAAAAAAGAATTATGGTTTAGGTTTAACAATTAAATGATATTATATATATATTGAAGCTTGGTTTTTGAAAGTTACTAACTCACGTGATCATGGTAAGTGTTAAGTAAAACATAAGATGTCGCCACATGCTATATTTAGTTTTGTTAATATTAAGATAAAAATAGTTTTTAAACACCATATTTGGAAAAAGAAAATATATTAAAAATAATTGTATTCAAACTTTTTAATTAAAAAATTAAACTATTAACCTAATTTTAGGTTATGTCGGTTGGGATTTATCAATGTTATTAGGATTTACGATTTAACAAGATTATATGTTAGTTTTTGTTTATAAAGGAAGATTGAGACATAGGTTTTACAATTATATGGGTTATATGTTGGTTTGAGTTTATAAATGAGCATTATAGTTTAGATTTTATAACTAAATGAAATTATATGTCGATTTGGGTTTATAAGTAGGATTTATATTTTACAACGTAAAAAAGATTATTATCAGTTTGGGTTTACATTTTACAACTAAATGAGATTATGAGTTTAACTAAATTAACAGTTTTTGCTTATCTTTCTAAAGAAAGCTTTGGATAGTTATAATAAAGTTTTAGTTTGAATTTTGTTTTGAAAAAATATAACCTGTCCATCGGACGGGTACTAAACTAGTATAGTAGAAATTTGAATGAGTGGAAGAAAAGGTGGAATAAAGGAAAAATGCCAAAAGGGGTGAACCAAGAAGTGTTAGATGGTTTCGTAAATTATAGAGGCGAACCAGATACAATTTCAAGCAGGCTGAAGGAGGAGATTCAACCGGTTGGAAAATTGTTAGAGTCAGTGGTCAACCCAAACAAGATGGTGGCCGCGGAGAAGTACCCCTCCGTCTCTACGTAGGAATTCTCTGGAGTGTCCTTAAGAGCTTGATTTCTCCATGCATACATCTAGCTCTCCACGCAGGAGAAGGGATCCACGACGGAGAGGAGAACCCCACAAAATTCACCGGGTAAAATTTTCCACTTCTTAGTGCATCACAGAGTGAAAACCAATGGCTCAAGTCTCTGGTGGTAGTTGACTCACAACATATAGTTTTGTTTGATGTTGAGTTATAGTTAGAAACCATAATATGTAGTTTTAATGACTATGTTTATGATTTCATAAAGTTTAGAAAAAATGAGTATTAAAAACTGTACTTTTCTCCAAGGTTTTATAGACCTAGCACAAAGATAGATATATTTATAAGAGTATCAAACTTTTCTTCTGAGAAAACTGTTGAAGTTAGTGAAGAAAGTTTTAAAACCTATTGAATTCAAGATATTGAAGCAATCATTTTTGGAGCCTATTGTAGAGTTTGTGGAACGTGAAGGAATCAATTTTTCATGCCATATAGTTCATCATCTACTCCAAAGAAGGATACATTTCTGCAATGAAGAATTATGGTTTATTTTTGTTGAACAACCTATGCGTTTCTCTCTTAGAGAGTTTATCATAAAAATTGTAATTTCATTTGATGATGCGTTAGAAAGCTGTCTAAAGGTAAAGCGAAAGAACAACGAAGATAGGTGGATGAAAGATAAGATGTCTTTGATAGCCCTAAGTGCTGTTTTGGAAAAACAATAAAAAAAGATGAAACCTGAGGAGAGGATTAGATTAGGGGTATTGTTACTAGCGGAGGGTATATTGCTTGCTCAAAATCTAGTTAACAAGATACTTATATAGAATCTACAGAGGGCTACTAACTTTCAAAATTTCTGGAAATATCCTTAGGACCGGATTGTTTACACTTATTTGGTAAACAGTATGAAGTTTTTGGGAATGGATCAGTTGTCAAGGGCTCAATATGGTTTAAATGGATTTATGTTGAAAGAATGATTTTTTAAATGATGTTGTGATTCCTTTTTTTGTGATTCACATTAGTAAAAAATATTTATTTCCATTTACTCCCAGGCCAAAGAACCTGATGTCAATCTGATTTCAAAAAAGATTAGAACGATAATGAAAATTTCCAAAATTATTAGAACTGAAACATATAACATCAAAACTTACATCTTCTAGTGTCGCAAGCATTACTTGCCCATGTTTTGATTTTTGTGTCGATTCGTTCCATTTCTTATGTACTCAGTGTGTTCACTTGAGTTAAAGGAGTTTCAACGGATACAAAAAAAAAATAGTATTAGATGTTCTTTCTCTAAGCAAATCATCTATAAATGAAACATCTTTCTTGGTCTCTTTTGGAACATGTAAACAAATAAATCATGAGAAACTTTCTTTTACAATTCATCATGCAATGGGAATATGGATATACACCTGCTTTGGTTATGCTTCTTGTTTCTAGGAGATGCATTCTGGAAGCAGATTTTAGCATATTATGCTGCAAGTCCAAACGTTTCTGGTTTGTGCAAGAGAGAGCCTAGCCACTGCAAACAGAGATGGGCCAAGATTAATGACGTTGTGTGTAAGTTTGCTGGTGCTCATCAGGCTGCAAGCAATCAGATGGCATCAGGTATGAATGATGATGATCTCATCAAAATTGCACACCAAATTTATGAGCAAGATCATAAGAAGAAGTTCAACATGGAGGTTGCTTGGAGAGATTTAAGGCATGACCAGAAGTGGTGCTCACTTAAGACTTCAAAAGAGATTGACAAGAGTAAGAGAAGAAAGGGTGAATCATTCGATGTGTATTCATCAGAAGCTAGCCAAGTCCCAAACGTTTCTGAACCTTCTCAACCAAGACCTCCTGGTGTGAAGGCAGCCAAGGGAAAAGGAAAAAGGGCTGCAACAACATCACCAAGTGTAGAAGGTTCTGGTCAGTCAGTGGATAGAGTTCAAACTTTGTGGGAAATCAAACAAGCAGATTTTGCTTTGAAACAACAAGAGTTTGCTCTGAATGACAAACTAAGTAACAAGAAACTGCTGGATACTCTTCTAGCAAAATCTATTCCGTTGACTGACAATGAGGAAGCATTAAAGGACAAGCTAATTAGGGAGATTTTTCTTTGAATCTCTTATGTTTATGCTTGTGTTTGCTTATGTTTATGTTTTTGGTTGTAGTTTGCTTATGTTTATGGTTGTAGTTGTAGTTTGCTTATGTCTATGGTTGTAGTTTGTGTTTGCTTATGTTTATGGTTGTATAAATCTAGGTATATTGCTTCAGCTTATAAATTATGTATTTTGCTAATGATTATAATTATGCTTATGGTGATTATGCTTATGGTTGATTTTGCTTATGGTGATTATGCTTATGGTTGTTTTTGCTAATGGTTGTTTCTTCTAATGTTTATGCTTATGCTTCAACAAAACATGATACTGAATAATGTTGATTTACTAATGTGTAAACAACTAACTGTTTGTAATATTGTTTGCTAGTGCTTGTAGATTAACCGACAACACAAGACATCTCTTCATAGCCACAATCTTACCACACCACGAACACCACATGACATCTCTTCAAAGCCACAATAAGCCTTCTCTTCACAGCCAAATGATACTACAAGACATCACGGACACAACAAGACATCACGAACAGCACAATACATCACAACACTTATTGGAAATAGTTTTCTATATATATGGCCGTGCTTGTGTTGTTTTAGACATTTTCTTTTCTTATCTTCATGTCATTCATATCATTCTCTTTTCTTGTTAAAATTCAGCCAAATAATCCAAACCAATATTTAAATTCAATCTCTTTCCTTTTACTTCTGCCAATCAAAACCAAAAAATAAAAAAAAAATCTTAAAAATCCAAACCAAAAATCCTAAAAATCCAAACCAAACTTTCATTAAAAATCCAAACCCAACTTTCATACAAAAAATCATATATTTTCTACTACTTTCAATGGCATCATCTTCCCGTGATGAATTAGGACAAGCTTTAGACGACGAATTTGATAATATTTTCCAAACCGAATTGGATAATGCTTTGTACTCTTACGATGATCCTCAACCAGCCAGAAAACTGAATTAAAAAAAGAGTCTATATTGAAAGACACCGTGAAGAAGGACACATCAAGTTATAGAACAATTATTTTGGAGAAAATGCCTCTTTTCCTTCTCTTATATTCCGATGTCGATTTTGGATAAATAAGCCCTTATTCATCTGTATTGTTGATCGTCTATCGAATGAAATTCATTTCTTTCAACAAAGAAAAGATACTCTAGGAAGGTTCTGTTTTTCTGCTCTACATAAGTGTACAACAGCAATTCATATCCTTGCATATGATTGTACGGCTGATGCGGTTGACGAATACCTCTGGATTGGTGAAACCACTTCCATGAAATACATGGTACATTTTGTCAACGAAATAATTTATTGCTTTGGAAATGAGTATCTAAGAAACCCCACGCAGAAGATTTTCATAGGCTACTGATTATTGGAGAGATAAGAGGATTTCCCGGGATGATAGGAAGCATCGATTGTATACACCGGGAGTGTAAAAATTGCCCAACAGCTTGGAAAGGGCAATATACACATGGTTTTGAAATCCAACGATCGTATTAGAGGCTGTAGCTTCCCAAGATCTTTGGATATGGCATGCGTTTTTTGGACCTCCAGGTACTTTGAACGATATTAATATTCTTGATCGCTCTCCCATTTTTGATGACCTCATAAAAGGACGAGCACCAAAAGTGAAGTATGTTGTTAACGGGAATGAATATCGTATGGGTTACTATTTGACGGATGGAATTTATCCTAAATGGGCTTCATTTATCCAATCAATTCCACTTCCACAAGGTGATAAACCATCTTTATTTGCCACATGTCAAGAAGCTTGCCGTAAAGATGTCGAGCGTGCTTTTGGAGTTTTGCAAGCTCGATTCGCCATTGTCAAAAATCCGGCACTTATTTGGGATAAGGAAAAAATTGGAAATATTATGCGAGCTTGTATAATACTTCACAATATGATTGTGGAAGACGAACGAGATACGTATACACAGTTTGCTGTCACCGAATTCCAACAGGCGGAATCTTCCGGAAGTACTGAGGTGGTTTCCGGCTATTATGACGATACGCCTTCAAGTATCGTCGATATGATGGCCACTAGAACTCGAATTCGTGATCAAGTTATGCATGAACAATTGAAAAACGATTTGGTCGAGCACATTTGGACAAAACATTCTACAAATCATGTTTAAATTAATTATGCTTTGTGTTTATGTTATTATGAAATAAATTGTATCTCATATATGTTTAAAAAACTTTATTTTGCAATAATTATTAAGTTTTCAAAAATTAAAACTGTTAACTTTTTAATTATTTTTTTATGTTTTAATCCTAAGATCCACTAGTTAAGAACTCACCAATAATCCTACATAAAAATATAAAAACTTAATCATACTTCTTAACACCACTTTTTTCAATTAAATTACTAAACAAATCATAAGATTCATTTTTAATAGCCTCAATGCTCTTATGTGGATATTTTGATGACTTCTCAGTATATCCATCTACTTTTTCTTATTTTACATCGACCTATAAACCTTATAATATGAGAATCATTATTGAGCAAAATACTTATTCAAAATTAATACTTTTCAACTTACAGATCAAGTCGTAGAAGCCGGGTTTTCCTCTTCCACCATTGGACTAGCTTATGCTTGTCTTTCATATTCCTCCATAGGACTGGCAGATGCTAGTCTTTCCTCTTCTTCCATAAGACTAGCTGATGCCAGTCTTTTCTTATCTTTAAAAAGGCTGGTAGTTCGTGGTCATCCTCTACATCAATAGAATGCTGGTGTTTCGTGTTCTTTTGTACCACTAGTAAACGTTTGTCTAACAGGACAGCCATGTGATGAGTTTTCCTCGTTTTCAGTAGGACTAGCAGAAGCCCTTTCAATCCCTAAATAACCTTCCATCCCCACCACTTTCTTGTGAAGATCTTCATAAGACTTGTATGCCATGTCAATTCTCTGACTGAATGACATTTTTTTTCTTCTTTTATTCTTATCCCCATCATGCTAAATTGTTGAATTCATAGCACACTCAATTCTACCTTGTTTTTTCTATGAATCTTCAATCCATCCTTGAATCCATTCCTGCTCACTCATCCTATAACCCTTGATTACAAGATCAAACACTTCAAACAAATTCTTGTCTTCTGGATTCTTTGGTAGAACCAAATGGTCATATTCATGATATTCACCAATTAGAGAGTACACTTCAACCTGTACACATAAATACAATACAATTGTTAAAAAATAAACATTTTCCTTTCATGCTTTAACGATTTAACATGGTTTTTAAAGGTTTACAAGATTTTTTAAAGCATGTACAAAATTCCCATGCTCTTATATTTAACAAAACAAGAAGTCGTAATTACAAAAATTTAACTTGTCACCTTCCTCAATCCATGTTTTATCTTTTTGAGTTGGACACTTCGTGGATATCCATTGTAAAATTAAAGGCATATTTCCAATTGAAGTCACATCCCTTTGGCCAAACTTTTTCTCCATCTTTCCAACTAAGGATAATGCCCATATAAACCAATTAGGCCCTTGACAACTAATTCGCAACTGATAATGCCCATATAAACCAATTATAGCGTGAAAAATTGATTCATTCACGTTTCACAAACTCTATAATAGGCTCCAACAATGATTGATTCAATATCTTGATTTCATTAGGCTCTAGAGCTTTCTCCACAAACTTCAGGACAGTTTTTGAAGAAGCAATTTAAGGCATATTTCCATTTGAAGTCAAATCCGTTTGGCCAAACTTTTTCCCCAACTGCCCAACTGAGGATAATGCTCATATATGGATGACAAACATAAATCCATTTAAACCAATTAGGCCCTTGACAACTGATTAATTCCCAAAAGGTTCACATTATTTACCAAATAAATGTAAACAGTTCGCCCCCGAAGATACTTGCAAATTTTTTGAAAATTAGTACCCCTTTTTAGATTATTTATAGGTATCTTGTTAAATAGATTTCGAGCAAGCAATATACCCTACACTAGTAATAGTGCCCTAATTATTCCTCTCTTCATGTTCGATCTTTTTTATTGTTTTTTCAAAACATCACTTAGGGCTTTGAAAGACATCTTATCTTTCAACCACTTATCTTCTTTGTTTATTTCGCTTCACTTTTAGAAAATTTTGTGATGCATAATCAAACGGAAGTCCGATTGTTATGATAAACTCTCTAAGAGAGAAACGTATATGTTGTTCAGCAAAAACAACCCATAATTTTTCATTGTAGGACTGTATTCTTCTTTGGAGTAGATGATGATTATATAGCGTGAAAATTTTGATTCCTTCACGTTCCACAAACTCAATAATAAGCCCCAACAATGATTGTTTCAATATCTTGAATTTATTAGGCTCTAAAGCTTTCTCCACAAACTTCAGGATAGTTTTCTCAGAAGAAATTCAAGGCATATTTCCATTTGAAGTCATATCCTTTTGGCCAAACGTTTTCCCCAACTGAGGATAATGGCCATATATGGATGGCAAATATAAATCCATTCAAACCAAATAAGCCCTTGATAACTGATCTATTCCCAACTGTAGATTCTGTGTAGGTATCTTGTTAACTGGATTTCGAGCAAGCAATATACCCTTCACTACTAACATTTCTCATAATCTAATTCTTTCCTCTGGTTCCATCTTTTTTATTATTTTTCCAAAATATCACTTCGGATTTTGAAAGACATCTTATCTTTCATCCACTTTTCTTCTTTGTTTTTACTCTTCACTTTTAGATTTTAGACATTTTTCTGATGCATAATCAAATGGAAGTCCAGTTGTTATGATATAATCTCTAAGAGAAAAACAATAAGTTGTTCAGCAAAAATAAACCATGATTTTTCATTGCAGGATTGTATCCTTCTTTGGAGTAGATGAGGAACTATATGTTATTAAAAATTGATTCCTTCACGTCCCACAAACTCTATAATAGGTCCGAAGATTGATTGCTTCAATATCTTGAATTTATTAGGGCATCCACAAGGGCATTACCCCAGACATGGTTCTTAGTGTATTTATAATATATTAATAATGTAATAGTGTTTTATAAGAACCAAATAAAATGTTGTAGTTATTGGTTAAACCTGTAGGTTTTTAAATTTATATTAATTTAATAATGAAATTTAATATAATAATTATAAAAATGAAAAAAATCTAAAAAATAATACCAAATAAAAAACAATAAAGATAAAAATTAAAAACATAAAAGATACAAACATCAAAATTAAAAACATAAACTTCAAAAGATAAAAACATAAAAATGAAAGCACTAAACAATTTAAACCATGAGAAAAAAGTTTATAAACGTTTTTAATCATTTGGAAGATGTCCAAATTTAGTCCATATATTCTCAATCAAATCTTCTTTTAATTGGTGATGTGCTTGTTTATCACGTATTCTTCTTCGACGATCACCTATACCGTCGAGATTTGTAGCCATATTGTTCGAAAACGTAAGATCCGGAGCACCTTCTTGGAGTTCTTGTTCGTGAAAGAGAGTGTATGAATGTCGTTCATCTTCAACAATCATATTATGAAGGATGAGACATGCTCTCATAATATAAGCGATTTTGCCTTTTTCCCATAGAAGACATGGATTCTTAACCATGGCGAATCTTGCTTGAAGGACTCCAAATGCACGCTCAATATCTTTCTGTGCAGATTCTTGACGTTTTGCAAACAAAGAATGTTTTGGGCTTTGTGGTAGTCGGATGGATTGAATAAATGTCGCCCAGTCGGAGTAAATACCATCCGTAAGATAGTAAGTCATGTTATACTCCCTTCCGTTGATATAGTAGTTCGTGTGGGGGGCTTGACCTTGTATAATGTCATTAAATAACGGTGATTGATCAAGAACATTTAAATCAATACAAGTACCTGGTGCTCCAAAACACGCGTGCCATATCCAGAGATCTTGTGAAGCAACCGCCTCCAAAACAATAGTTGGTTTTCCGGTACCTCGAGAATACATACCTTTCCATGCGGTTGGACAATTTTTCCACCCCCAATGCATACAATCGATGCTCCCAACCATCCCTGGAAAACCCCGTTGTTCTCCAATATAAAGTAGCCTTTGAAGATCCTCTTCTGTAGGCCGCCTTAGGTATTCATCGCCAAACAAGTCAACAATTCCAACGACAAAATGTTCCAAACAGTTTCGAGCCGTGGTTTCACCAAGACGTATATATTCGTCAACCGTGTCTGCTCCACCCCCGTATGCTAAAAGTCGAATTGCTGCCGTACACTTTTGGAGGGGTGAAATACCATTTCGGAATGTTGCATCTTTTTTAGGTTGAAAATATCCAACTTCTGCTGAGAGACGATTGACAATACGTAGGAACAATGGCTTGTTCATTCGAAACCGTCTTCGAAACATCCTTTCCGGGTAAGTAGGATTGTCACTAAAATAATCGTTCCACAAACGTTCGTGACCTTCTTCTCGATTTCTTTCGATATATGCACGTTTTTTTCTTTCCCGCGGTATATCTTCTACTGTCGCTTCAACTTGATTATCAAATAAGTCTTGATAATATTTGTCAAAATCATCATCATTATTAGAGTTATAATGATAATGAAAATTGTTTGACGAGGAAGCCATAATAACTATGAAAGAAGAAATTTATAAAGAAGAAAAAATTAAAGTTTTGTTTGCGAGTGATTTTTTTTTAAAGAAATGAGAGAGAGTATTAAGAAATTGAGAGATATTTATTTTGTTTCAAACAAATGAAAGCAAGTAGAAAGAAATTGAGCGAGAGTGATTTTAATGGTAATAGAAAGAAATTTTAAGAGAGTAATTTTGTTTCAAACCAATATGAGAGAAAGCATAGAAAACGAGAGAGAATAGAGATTGTCTTGTTCGAATGAAAACTATCATTCCGTATTATATAGAAACGATTGGCATAAACTATCTAAAATTCATGTGACCTCATAATTCAGAATAGTGAGACATGTGAATAACAAAACAAAAATAGTAAGTCATGTGAATACAATAATCGAATGGATACCAAATTCTTCTTACCATTTATATTACATAAATCCAACAACCTATGTCGGTGGTACTCACAGCTCATTCCCCTCACATCCTACTGCTAACAACCATTGATACCAATACAGACAATACACTTGAACTAACTGCAACAACCATACTTATTGTAACTCTACTCTTCTGCACTTGAGCAAGAAGCTTCTCAAGCTGAACAACTTTTTCTTCAGTTTTCCTCTCTTGTTCTCTGTGCTTTTCAAGGTCCAATGCATAGACTCTTGTCCTCTCTCTCATTTCTTCCATCACAGCCACAATTGAATGATACATGTATACACATCAATGATACAGCAATGATACATGTATACACAACAATGATACAACAATGATACATGTGAATGATACATGTATACACAGCAATGATACATGTCAACTAGACAGAGAAATTATACAAGTATGAAAAATATTTGTGACAAACTATCTCAGGCAGAAACAGAAATGAGACAATTATAACAAACTAGCACCATTCATCATTAAACCGGATTCATACATTGTCACAAACTATCTCAGGCATAAACAGAAATGAGACAAGTAATACACAGCAATGACAACTTCATAGTTAGAGAGAGCACACACAGTAATAGAACACACACAGTAATAGAACACACACAAATGACACTACTTAGACCTGAATTCATAGTTAAACAGACATGATTCCTTACAACTTAAAAAACAACTTAGAAGAGTTGAGCCATGAGCTTCTTCTTGAGGGCAAGTTCATCTTCATCAAGAGGAACTGTCTTCGCAATGAGGGTGTCGAGAAGGCTCATCATTTGTAGTACTTTCTTGGCCTCCATATCCTTCTGTTTGTTTTCCCAAAGCTCCGGATACTCTCCAGTGGCTGGCTCCTTCTCTTTGCCGTTGAACCTTCTTGCTTTCATAGCCTTCACACCCGGTGGCCTAGTCTCTTGTTCATTACCAACTGAGGGTGAAGAAGGTGCAGCTACCTCAGCCTTTCTTTTTTTGCTGGATGTTTTGCTTGTAGGATTCATTAACCCTAAAGAGCACCATTTTTGTTCATGCTTGAGCTCAACCCAAGCATGCTCAAGTGTAAATTTCTTCCCATAAGGAGTCATGTAAATTTGATGTGCATTCTTCAAAACATCAACATCATTCTGTCCGGATGCTTTCTCACCCTCTGCAGAAGCATATGCTCCACATAAATGAGACACCTCTTTACTGATTCTTCCCCATCTTTGTTTGCAATGGTCAGGCAGCCTGGCTTCTCCTCCATTCACAACATGATCACTGGCACCATAGTAATCTGAAATTCTTTTCCAGAATGTCCTTGACCTTTGATCGTTCCCAACAATCACATCCTTGGATGTGTTTAACCATCCGCTTATCAAGACAAGATCATCTATGCTGTTCCATTGCCTTCTCTCCCTAGTACAAGTTGGTGTGCCTTGAGATTGACTTGGAGGTTGAAGAGGATGCTGGTTAAAAGAAGGGTTATGGTCTCCTTGAGATGCTCCTCCATGACTCTGTTGCTGGCTGATACCAGGGCACTGGCTACCTTGAGAGGGTGGAGCTTGAGTCTGTTGGTGGTTAAAAGAAGGGTTTTGGGTGCCTTGTGGAGATCCAAAGTTGAGATTTTGGGAAAAGCTATCACAAGGAAAGTTATTAAGGCTAAAGTAACCGGGAGCACCACCATATGGATTATTATTTAATGATGGTAGAACACAGATGCTAAGACAGAGATGGTAGAAGAGATATGGTACAAGAGAAAGAACCAGAATAGAAGTGAATGATAGATGCTACCAGAGATATGAAACATGGGAACGACAAGAGATATGATAGAAGGGAAAGAAGAGAGATATTATAGAAGGGAAAGACCAGAGAGATGATAGAAGGGAAAGAAGAGAGACATTATAGAAGGGAAATACCATGAAGATGATAGAGGGGAAAGAAGAAAGAGGATCATCACGCAAAGGGAAAAAGGGAGATGGAAGATGATAATTGATAACAGCACATTAAGAGTTATTACAAAGCAAATAGCTCACCTACTTCAATCAAATCACAATGAACTCTCAAAAACATAATCGTACTCTTATTAAGTATACATGGTTTCTAGTTCTGAAAAGAACCTAAACATGTTATTACATTTACATGTAAATGTAAATACTAATCTTGTAGTTACAAGACCAGAGAATCAAAGCAAGAGAATGTAACCGTATTCATTCTTTTAAAGCCATGAACTTATAATAACATTGTAAGATACTAGACATAGCAATAAAGGTAGTAGACAGAGCTAACACTTAATGTTTTTTACATGCTAGTTCTCAAATGGATTCATTTAAAGCAAGAGAATGTATAATTATAAGCTAGTAGACAGAGCATGAACTTAATGTTTTTAACATTCAGCACTTCAATTTCAAACACAAGGAAATTAACACAAGCACATGATCAATACATAATGAATGGTTCAATATACTAGTTCTTATAATAAGCTAAACATGCTAGTTCTCAAACGGATTCATTTAAAGCAAGAGAATGTACAATTATAAGCTAGTAGACAGAGCATGAACATAGGTCTTTATAATATTAACCACTTCAATTTCAAACACAAGGAAATTAACACAAACACAGGATCAATACAGAATAAATGGTTCAATATACTAGTTCTCATAATAAGCTAAACATGCTAGTTTTCAAACGGATTCATTTAAAGCAAGAGAATGTACAATTATAAGCTAGTAGACAGAGAATGAACTTAATGTTTATAACATTCACCACTTCAATTTCAAACACAAGGAAATTAACAGATAGTACATGACCTTTATACACAATGACAGGTTTAATGACATTTGGTACACCATACCACACAAGAACCCTACGAGTCACTACTTACCATACATGGAGGCAAATTGCAAAGACTCCTTCCTTATTCACTTATGCACGTCTTGAAGCTTCCTAAAATGGACATAGGAACTCTAAGGAGCCATGGATTCGCACCCAAGCTTTCAAGACTCAAGGCACATCTCTAATTGCCTTATTTTGCCGATTTGGTTCATAAAGTCCCCACGGCTAGTGTATTTAATTTTGTGCTATTTGTTTCTTGTTTTACATTATTAGGACGTGCAGCTGAGCCTATATAAGCTCATTAGATTGTTCATTTGTATTTACCCTTGATCATTTAAAAGTAATAGCAAAGTTTCTTCTTGTCAAAGTTCAAGTCTTTGTCATTGTTATTTATTAGTCTTAAGTGAGTGAGTCTCTTAATTCTATTAGAATATACGGATTAAGTTTGTTGATCGAGTGAATCGATTATCCCACCGATTGAGCGAGTCAATCACCTAAACTATCCCCTATACCACCCGTTGATTCACGAGAGAGTGCTTTAGAGCCAGCTCGTGAATTCCACCTTCCGCAAGCTAAGCTTGGAATCTCTTGATCATCAAGTGATCTAAATTTGGAATCTCTTGATCATCAAGTGATCTAAAGTTGGAGTGATTCCAATCTTGTATCATGAGCCCATCAAATAGCATAGTGAAAATATTAGGGAAGCCGAGATCTTTTAAGATGCTAGAGAGCATCGGGTCTTCATTCTTAGTTTCCATGAGGAACAAGATGTGTTGAGAAATTGAGCGATGAAATTCCTTTAGACGACAAACTGTAAAAGTGCTCCTCAACCCTTGACAGTTCCAGCTGACCACGGCTAAGGAAAAGGAACTCGCGGGGATCAAAAATCCGCATCATCACCCGAGTGAACTAGGATGTCTTCTAGTGCTTGAAGAGATGAAGATGCATCCATCCTGAGCCTTTTCTTTGGGTGATTTTTTGTTCTTGCTATGGTAGCTTTTCTAGTATTAACGCGTTGTGATGGACTGTGAGCCACTATGTTCCTTATGACAGCTTTAACAGTCCGTCTTCTTGTAGAAGCTTTTGAGGAGTCTCCCGTCTTACCTGGCCTTTGTTGGATTCTTCTTACTGGGCTTGGACGGTCCACTTACTGCTGGAGACTGAAAAGCAACTGCAAGGGGTCTGGGAGATAAGATGTTTCTTGAAGAAGTTTCAAGTCTTTGAAAGACTGTCCCAGGAGATGGGGATAGAGAAGGACTAGCTAAATGCAGTTGAGAGCGTCCCTCAATGTACTGGACTTCTACTTCTTGTAGCCTTGCAGTGTCAACATTCAGCCTGCTTGGCCAAGATGCCTCAGGTACAACAGAAGTGGACCACCGTTCATGAGCATATCGGCGTTCTGGAGAAGCAAAGGTAAGTCTCTCATGAACTGGCCTTGTTTCTGGGCTTGTTGTAGATATTCTTTCCATGGCTGTCGCCTTTCAGACCAAGAGTTAGAAAGCTTTTCATGAGCTGGTCGTCTCTCCTGTTAAGAAGTGCTAGATTTTTCCGGTCAGATTAGAGAGAGGGATATCCATTGGTTCCCGCAAAGGTCTTTGGGCGGGTGTAGGCGTAGTAGATACTCAGAGAGAACTGGTGGTATTAGCGTTGTATGGGGATTCCATTTGTTGAGCGGGAGCCATCCTTCTCGAGTTTGAATGGGACTCCACCGCCCTTGGACTAGTGGCTTGGATATCACTAGAGTGCTCATTTCTGATACCCCAGGAGCCATGTGGGCTAGTATCTTGCTTGGAGAGAGTGCATCCTCGGATTTGAGAAACCCATGCTTCTGTTTGCAGGAGACGCATTTCGGCTAGCAAAAGGCTGAGGTGATGGAGCTTTATTAGTTCTAATCAAGTCCCTAAAATCTTTCGCACTGACTCTTCCACCTTTACCATTAGTGTTCCTTATATCTCTCTGGGAGGTCTCAGCTTCAAAGGAGGTGCATGAACGATTATTATCCCCTTGCTTTCGTTTATCCTCCTCTATACGAGTAAGTGTCTTCATCTGGTTAACACCTAAGTTTTTGGGGTTGGAAGCTTGAGAGGAACCGCAAAAATGACAATGTTTTTTCTCATAGGAGAGTGAGAAGCAGGTGAAGCAATGTTTTTCCAACTTCTCATAGAGAAAAGTGAATAACACATTTTCCGTATGTGTCGGTTAGTTTATCTCTTTAGTTGGGGCCTTGGGGGCCCGTTGTTAGATCTGAGGAACAAGAATGAGAGAGATTGGGAGAGAAGGTGAATAGTAACCAAGAATAGAAAAGAGAGAGAATTACTCTTCTTACTTTATTAGGGTTTACAGCCACATATATATGTAGGTGGGATAAGCTTACAAGGGAAGCTAATGATATAAATAATGCTAATCTATTTTTTCCCTTAACATCACCCGTATGTATAGTATAGACCAATGTAGAGACGAGTCTAATGGTCTATACTATCCTAACTTAGTCAATATAGAATAGACCAATATAAAGTAGAACATAATGGTCTATTCTATTTTGACATACTCAGTACTCCCCCTCAAGCTTAGCTATAAAGACAACGAGAGCTAAGTTTGGACACCCGTAGATCACCACCTCATTAAAAACATTAACATAAAAAAATCACTTGGGAGAAAACTATGTTAAGGGAAAAAGAGTATGATGTCTACGAATAGAGGTCTTGAGCGTAAGGGCGTGTAAGATCTACAAGTCTAAGTTTGTGAGAAACGACCAGCTCATGTCTAAGTTTGTAAGATCTACAAGTCTAAGTTCTAGATCTACAAATCTAGAATGTGAGAAACGTACTCTCGTAAGTGATCAAGTAGTTGACGGTTAAACAATACATGTCGATGTGCTTGTTGCCACTCTACATGATTTAGAGTAGATACTTGACCTCCTCCATCAAATCTTCCAAGGTTTGGAAAAATAGACGGAAGTTTTGAGTTCGGTCTTATATTAGTATGAGGTAGAGGTTGTTCATCAACGCGGCCATACCAAGTAAATCGTGTCTCTATATCATTGAGATACATGGAGCAAAATGTTACACATTCATCGGCTAAGTATTGCTCACATATATAACCTTCAGGCTTAGCTCGATTCCGAACATATGATTTGAAGTACCCTAGAGTCCTGTAGATAAGTGAATTAAGAAATATTATATAAACATGGGAAAAACACATCTCTCAATCGGATACATTCAACAAAATGGAACAGGCCCACCGAATTTTGCTTCTTCTGTGAGATGTACGACTAAATGTACCATCACCGTGAAAATGATGGAGGAAAAAAACATCTCCATATGACATAAAGTCAGTACAACACGGTCTTGTAATTTATTAAGCTCATCGATATCTAGGACCTTTGCAGATATATATCTGATAAAATGACAAAGCTCGACAACGGCGATGTCATTTGTTGGGAGTAGATTCTGAATTGCGACTGAAAATAAGTCTCTCATTATCACATGACAGTCGTAGCTTTTTAAGCCTGATAGCTTTTGACCATTAACATCAACACAACTTGATTAATTAGAAGCATAACCGTTAGGGAATTTAACATTCTTTAAGACACTTAAAAAATGTCTTTCCCATGATTGTTCAAAGTATAACATGCTGCTTCATACTTTTCTTTATCATCAGGCCACAAGTCAGAATGTATTCGTAGCTCACAAAGATCTTCTCTAACACTCAAAATATCTATGGATCTTTTTTCGTCATCCAGTAATGGGTAGACTAGATTGTCAAACACATTCTTCTCAATGTGTATGACTTCTAAATCTTTTTTCCATTGCTAAGTACTACTACCTGTAGTATTACTTCCTGCAGCATTTCTTCTAACTAAACCATGGTTCTTACCTAAAACAACATTAACTTTTTCTAATTGATGAATAATTGTAGAACCTAGCAATATGGCCAATGGAAATCTTGTTTCTATCTTTCCATCGAAATTAGTTTTATTTTGACGAAAGCCATGATTTCGAGGAAGAAATCGACGATGACCCATAAAACAATTTTTTCCAATGCAGTAAACGTTGCTCGATGCCATCAAAATTGCAGTTTTGACAAGCTGATGTATTCTAGCCCGACAAATTTACGAGACCAGAAAAATCACTAACTGTCCACATAATGGCTACTCGCATGTTAAATTTTTATTTTGTAGAACTATCTAGCGTCTCAATCCAATCATACCAAAACTCTTTGAACTCTTTTATAAGTGGTTGCAAGTAGACATGTTTTTTCCAGGGATAACCATAGAGAGGATCATTGAGGTTTGCTTCATTGACATCCATGGTGGAAAATTATAAGGAAATAAGATCACTGGCCATATGCTATAACTACTACTCATGGTACCAAATGGGTTAAAACCGTCAGTCGCCAAACCTAGTCTAATATTTCTTGGATCATATGCAAATTCAGGATATCTTTGATCAAATGCCTTCCAAGCACCTCCGTCTCTTGGATGTCGAAGCTTACCATCATTATTACTAGTTGTTGCATGCCATCTCATGTGTGTAGCAGTTTTTGATGACATGAATAAACGTTGTAGTCGTGGCTTTAGAGGAAAATAACGCAAACCCTTTGCAGGAGATTTACTTTTTATATTCTTTGATTCTGCAGCTCCTGTACTTTTTGCTGTAATCTTTTCTTCTCAACGAGATGCTTCCCTTTCTTTATCCCCCCCCCAAATAACATGCAATCATTTGGACATGCATGAATTGACTCATAAGTCAATCATAACTTGCGAATAACCTTTTTCATGTCACCAAATGAATCTGGCAGTTTTGCATGTGTAAATGCTTCATTCAGCAAATCAAGGACCATAGATATTTCCTTGTCGCTAATTCCACACATACATTTGATATGGTACAACTTCAATATAAATGACAACTTTGTGAACTTCGTGCATCCTGCATATAGCTCTTGATTAAAATCAGCAAACAAATCGTCTAAACCTTCCCTTCTTTCATAATTTCCACTTGAAGTTGATTGTCTATCAATGTTCATAGGTTGCTCAGATGATCCAGGTTCATATCCATCATCAATATTTGTACTACTATTTGGAAATACATCAATTAAGAGATTTGAAGTTGAATCTAACTCAACCGAAGCAATATCAGAAGGTATTCTTGCATTTTGCGTGACACATATATCCTCTCCATGTAGTACTCAATTCGTATAAGAACTTAAAAAACCATAGCACATCAAATCACCTTCGATATCTTCTCTCGGCTTTGTTTTACTAGAGAACAACAGTTATAAGGGCATTTCATCATAGTTGTGGTTGATGTTCCAAATGCAAAATCCAAAAAACCTTTCATGCCCAATATGTAATCTTGAGTTAAACGTGGTTTGTTTATCCATGATTATCCATCAAAACCTGGAAAAATTGACTAGTCTAATTTGTAAGCTTTCGAAATTCATAAAACAATAGCTAAACCTCAATTTTAAGAATGTAAAAATAGATATATGTACGTACATATACCATATCACAAAATAAACTGAAACCAAATTGATGCATTTAACAAAGATGTAGGAATAGAGTTTATTACTAAAACTATATGTCAAGTATCGTAGTCATCAAGGAACAACAGATGATGATGTTCATATAACATAACACCAAGGAACGATTTATCACATAGACAACCCTTTAAAATTAGGAACACCAAGTAACGTTGGTTTTTTTTGCAGGGAAAATTTACAGACAGCTATTTAAAAATATTAAGAAACATAAAAGATGGTAAGAACTAGTCATATAGAATCATTGTTAGAAAAAAAAAACTTACTTGATGATGAAGGATCTTATTTATGTTGAAAACTCCAAGAAGAAAAGAGATAGAAGTAGCTAGAATTAGGTTTGTTTTGTTTCAATGGTGATGTTAATTGTTTTAGATTGATCTGTTTTTATTCTACGTTTTCATATCCAATTTTTGTTTAAATATATATATATATATATATATATATTAATTATATTAATATAATTTATTTTAGCATCAGTATTTTATGATGTAATATAATAAATCGTTTAAAAAGTGATTTTACAAAACATAATTAAATACATCAATTATCTAAATGATGTATATTTATATTTTACATCAATTTTTTAAAACTGATACAATATTATAAAAATTAAATCATTTTTTGTAAAATGATGTTAAAATAGATCATTATAACATCAATTAAATTAATTGATGCTAAATCAATATATTTGCTTCACTTATATATAAATGATTTATAATTATATCATTTACTTAATTGATACAGTTTAAGTGATACAAAATGATTATATTTTTATGTGATAGAAGACACAGTAAGGGTGTTCCGTTGTCTATGATATATATATATATATATATATATATATATATGTGATGATCTATTTACCATATAACCATTTGCAATTTGTCGGAACATCTAGAGTGTAAACTCCATGTGCTGAATGATACGAACTCGATGAGTAGTTGCTCATGATCAGAAATTGAGAATACGAACCCAAAAATTGAAAAAGAACCCAAAAATCAAAGAGAAACCCAAAAATCGAGTTTGAGAAGATAAAACCCTAAACTTCCAAACTGATTTCTCGATTGTGTTTAAGGAATCTGTCCGCCTCCTAACTCTATAGGCCTATCGCAAGAAAGGTTGGATCTACTGGGTGAAGCAGCGTGTTATAGTATTTATGCTCGATACTCTTATGACCTTTGCCTCATATGTTGTGGTGCTTTAGAAGAAGGAGAAGAATTTCTAGCACATTTTCTACACAAGCTTTCTAATTATGACAGCGTCGTCATGATAGCAGAGCAAGTCAAGATGTTTGTGAGGGAAATGCATATTACTGGTTATCAACTTTTCAAGGGGTTTTACCATTTCAAATCAGTTCCGTATTGTGGTCTATGACATGAGACTGCAGCATATTGTTGTGAGCATTGCTTCGAATATATGTATGCGAGTCGCATGCGTGCAATGTGTTGAGGTTAGTATCTAGTAAACCTCCTACTTTTCTACTATATTAAGGATGTCTTGTATTGACAGTGTTTGTGAGTTTCATTTTCCTTGTACCAAATTAAAACTCAATATCTACTTAAATGAATGTTTCATATTATGCTTAGTTAATGTATTAAATCTCAATATGTAATATTTTGTAAGTCACCTCTAAGTATGTGGATGTACCAAATTAAGAGTGTAATTCTAATATATGTTTTGCTTATGTGTCAATTTATGTTTTGCATTTCATTTACCATAGTGTATTATAATTTGGGAAAAAAGTTATACCATACATATCCAATTTCATATATTACACCAATCATCCATATACAAAAATAATTACACACCTCATGGTAATTAGTTAATACATATCCGAAAGTATTCATAACAACGATGCATGTCCAAAAGTTTAATTAATAAGAACATGCAACGATGTAACGTGCACAAAAAAAAAAGTTTAGTTAAAACATGGTAGTGTATATCATGGTTGGGATAGAAACTCTACTCCACCTGTATATGAACCACGTGGATTTGGATCAGAAAGTTCAATGAAGCAATCTATATTAGCGACCTCATCAAATACCTTCTCTGAAAGTTTCAACCGAGTTGCTGATAGAGTTTCTTCAGTAACCCATCAAAAGTAAGACCTATAGCCAAACATTCAATATACTTGACAGCATACACCCCACAATCTCCTTGTTGAAAGTTATGTGGCATTTTTCTAACCTTGTAAATGGTGAAAGCTTTGCGAGGTAAATCTTTTTCTCTTCAGTTGGCACTACTATCTTCATCAATGCTGGGATCATTTGGTTTAAGGTTTGCACGACTCAAATACTTCTTCATCTGTGTAGAGGCTGCATATGCTGTCGTAGACTTTAACACGGCGCTTAATTAGATTCACCGCAATAGCTATCCAATGATCATTTTTAATGTTGTGCGCAAAATAGAGAATATCAACTTCCTCAACCCACCTATTTAGAGTCTGTCCAAATGTGGGGTGTAGACCATTGTAGACCTTGAAATACTTCTCAGGAAATAAGTAGTTTTTGTCTGAATAATACTTCTTGAAGTCATGTGCCCATTGGTTAATAAACATTGGATCTAGGAATGCAATCTGATCACTTCTATACGGTGATACTTCTCTCATTGACCTTTTCCTAAGCATCTGCGTAATTGCACCACATATGCTGCTAAAAGAAGAACAATGTTGTGATAGCGTTTGTTATTATATCTTTGTCTTATAAGTGAAATAAAAAGAGAGCATATAATTGTTAACCGCATCCTTCAACCACCAAAAAATATAAGATGAACTAGGCTAGCAAGCTTTTGGAGTGAGGATCCTTAAGTAGAAATGGGCCCCAAAGCAACTTTCATCAAACACGCACTCCTTATACAATCTTGATCGAGTACTTGGATTCCTTACAACACAAGAGATAGGGAACTCATCCAGCGATGTTTGCTTCTTCTCTAATCTCCATGACTAAAAGGTTAATAAACATTTTGACAGCAGAAAAGCAGACTTACCAAATTTAGAGCTTACATTAGGAAAAAAGTTAATACATAAAATAGCCAAGTCTTCAATAAAACACGAACTTATAATTTGACAAATTCAAACCATTCTTAAGTTTTAAAGAAAATGAACAACAAGAAAATACAGGGAGATAAATATTAGCTTGAAAAGATATCCCTAGTAACCAACCAACAAAGCAGATTTCTACATGAAAAACTCAATATCCTTTTACCATGCATACCTTATAGAAAAGTCTGTCAATGCAAATAACGAGATATGTTAAGAGTTCATACCTCAGCGTTGGCTCCAGAACTACCATCATCTCCAGTTTTGGACTCCTCATCATTCGCACCAGCCTCTATCTTCACTTCAGTTTCTATATTCACACCCTTCCCTTTCTTATCACCTACTTCTCCTTTATCTTTATTCAACTCAGACACATCAGTCTCAAGGACTATCACTTTCTTCTCAATCTCCTTAACTTAGTTCCCAATCTTTTCCATCCGACCTCCCAAGTTAGCATTCATTGAATCAACCTTCCCTGCCAAACTTCCCACCGACTTCATCAATCCTTCCAGTGATCCTTTCTCTTGCCTCTCAACAGCCAAGCTCTCCTCTCCACTGTCGTCACTAGGTTCTTTCAACTTCACTGGGCATGTAGACTGTCTTAAAGTCTGTTTCTTCTATGGAGGAGGATCAACAACATCATCACTTTCCATTATCTGTTTCCTCTTCTCCATCTTTTTCGGTCCTGCAACATCATCACATTCCATTATATGTTTCTTCTTCTCCATCTTCTTTTGTCCTGCAACCTCAGTAGATGGAACATCACATTGTGTCTCATCAACACATCCCAGGAAGATGTCATGTAGCAGATTGTCTAGCAGTTTGTTTGCCCTTGAGGATTCCCCGTAGACAGCTATCTTATCAGGCCAGAAAGGGAATATATCATCTTCAGTTCGCCAAGAGACATGACCAACTACAATCTACATGAAAGACAAGTCTAGAGCTGTCAAACAGGAATGAAATCCGCGGGCCTAGCCCAAGTAGTATCATGGCGGGGCAGGCTTGGACATCATATTTTCTGTCCATAAAATAGTGGGCCTCGCGGGCAAGCCCATCACGGGTTGCGGACTGAAGCGGATGAACCCGTAACGGGAGCGGGTAAGCGGGTCGACCCGCCAAAGTATGATCACTTAGAATTTTTAAAACCGTTGGTTACTATTAGAGAGTTTGAGTGTTAAAATTTTAACCCTAGTTTAAGAGTTTGTTTAACTAGGACACTTGTCGACTTCAGAGATTTTATTTTGAGAACAGCGACTATTGTTGAAAATTTGGAACCCTAGAGACTTGGAGGTGAACACGTAAATCAAATGGTATATTTCATACTTGATCTTTTACCTTTGCTTCTGTTTCGATTTTCAAGTTTGGTTTTCTAATTAAGTTGCAGGTTTTAGTTTTTTAAAAATACAATTTTTGCTAAACATTGTGTTTTAGCTTAATTTTTGGTCCACGTTTGTTTGATGTGTGAGTTAAGACTTGTCACTTATGTGTTTGTTCAGTTCTACAAATGTTATTAATATAGTTTTGTACTTTTGTTATTGACAGGATTCAGAAGATTCTTATGAACTGAGATTAATAGACATTGAATCTCAATAATTGTTCTATGCTGCAAATGCTGAACATGAGAGAAGAGTGTTTGTGAATCAGAAGCATGTAAAAAGCAGAAAAGAAAAGTGAGCGATGAATCAGAAACAGCTAAAAAGCAGAAAAGAAAAGTGACCGATGAACCAGAAACAACTGAAAAGCAGAAAAGAAAAATGCGTGATGAACCAGAAAAATCTAAGAAACAGAAAAAGTATATGAGGTAGATGATAATGATTACGTTGATAACAATGAGGATGGTGATGATAAACAGGATGACAAGGGGAAGTCACAGGAACCAAAGAAGAGAAGACTATATTCAGACGTTTGGGCAGATTTCATAGTGATTAACAAGATTAATAGCAAGGGGGTGAGTGAAGAAAGAGCTCAGTGCAAGTATTGCAAGGGAGATTTTGCGTTCAACGCACACAAAAACGTTACAAACACATATAGACGCCATTTGCTAACTTGTAATCTTAATCTTCGGAATGGTGATATTGGTACTATGATGCTCAATTCAGAAGCAAGACTGCAAGCTAGGAAGATAGATCACCATATTTTCAGGGAAATGGTAGCTAAATCTATTATTCAACATGATCTCCCATTTTCCTCTGTGGAGTATGAGAGAGTTAGAGCAGTTTGGAAGTATTTAAATGCAAATGTGAAATTTTTCTGTTGGAACACAGCTACAGCAGATGTTTATAGGTTTTACGAGAGTGAGATGGATAACTTAAAGAGAAAATTGGCTAATTTTCCTGGATGGATTAGCTTCACTACTGACTTGTGGTCAGCAATCACTCGTGAGGGATATATGTGCTTAACCGCACATTACATCGATAACAATTGGAAGCTGAGAAATAAAATCCTTGTATTTTGTGCTTTGCCTCCTCCACGTTCAGGTACAAACTTAGCAATGGAGACCTTCGGATATGGAGGGATTGGGAAATTGAAAAGAAAGTTTTTTCAATCACAGTAGACAATGCAACTAACAATGATACAATGCAAGACATGGTCAAATCTCAGCTTATGATCAGAGATGATTTGCTGTGTGGAGGAGAGTTCTTCCATGTGAGATGTGCAGCACATGTTCTTAATCTCATTGTTCAAGACGGGCTGAAAGTTGTTGATGATTCATTTCATAAGATTAGGAAAAGTATCAAATTTGTTCAAGGATCTTGACATCATGAGGTTTTATTTGCAAAGTGTGTTGAAAATGTTGGTTTACAAGTGAAGGCTGGTTTGTTGTTGGATGTGACGACGAGATGGATCTTAACATACAAAATGCTTGATAGAGCTCTCAAGTATCGAGTTGCATTTGGTAATCTCAAAGTCATGGATCCTATAAACTACAAGTTTCATCCTTCCAAAGAGGAATGGTACCGCTTACAGCAACTAAATGATTTCTTACTGCCTTTTGATGAGATCAGTACTCTTATCTCAGGCTACATATCCAACTTCAAACTTATATTTTATGCAAGTTTGGAAGATCCAAAGTTGGCTGACATTGAATGAGGGTAACCATGATGAAATAATCAAAAAATAATTATCCCAATGAAAGAGAAGTTTGATAAGTATTGGGAAGAAGTTAGTGATACTTTTGCAATGGCTACGGTGTTTGATCTAAGGATGAAGCTAACACTTGCAAAATTTTGTTTTGGAAAACTTGATTTGAGCTGTTGTCAACAAAGTATGGAACATTTGCGTTCTCAACTACATAAGCTTTATAAAGTATATGAGAAGAACCAACCTGCAACAAAGTCAACTGGAAATGTTCCGCAGAAAGATGAAGAACCAAGAGGAGATTTAAGAAATTACAATGTAAGTTTCTTATGTTCTGTTTTTATCCATGTTTCTTATGTTTTGTTTTTCTCTGTTTTCTAAATTTTTGATTACGTGTTTTTTATAATGTTATAGGATTTATTTGCCTTTCGCAAAGCAAATGTTGTTGTCAATAGAAAGTCATCTTTAGATATGTACCTAGGTGAACCTGCTTTGGAATTGAATGGTATTGAGAGTTTAGATATTCTTAAATATTGGAAAGATAACTCTTCACGGTTTGGAGAATTGGCTTCCATGGCACGTGATCTTCTAAGCATTTCTATCTCGACTGTAACATATGAATCTTCTTTCAGTATTGGTACTAGAGTTCTTAACAAATACAGAAGCTGCCTTCTGCCCAAAAATGTTCAAGCACTAATATGTTGTCGCAATTAGTTAAAGAGCTTTGAATCTTATGAACGAGGTAAGCACATTATTTTTTATACGTTTTAAAAGCATATGTTGTGTATTAAGCAGGTTTTAAGATTGGGTTTGAGTTCTGTTTCAGTTCAGTTTAAGACTTCAAGTTGTAGGTTTTTTATTATGAGTTCAGTTGCAGATTGAGTTTGACTTCAGTTTAAGTACTTGCAGGTTTTTTTTCATTTGAGTTCAGTTTACGATTGCATCTGTTTTGGATTTGAGTTCATTTATCAATATTTCAGTTTTATATTTGAATTCACAATCGGATTAGCTATTCATAAAGTTTAAGTTTCAGATTTGAGTTTTAGTTTCAATGTTTATTGTCTAAATCACATTTCACAAATTTTAAGTTTCAATTTCAATAAAGTTTGTCTAAATCACAAAGTATTAGTAGTTTTCGTGTAATAAAGGATACATAAATAACTAAGCTACTCTTTTCTTCATCTTATTTTGATGATCTAGTTATTGTTTTTTTTGAACATTTATAAGATTCATTCACTCACTACTTCAAGAAATCAGAGAATAATTAGACTTTACTAATGCCTAATACAACCTTTTGTGGACTAAAATAACACACTTACACATTCAACTTCAATACAAAGCAAAAATGAGAAAAGCAAAACTCAATACGTAATACCCGCGGGTATACCCGTTTACTCGCTGGACTTTACGGGCGGACCTGGACATATATATTTTAACCGCGGTCTTAAACGGGCTGTCCACAGCGGTCCTGAAAAAAAAAGCCAGTAGCGGGGAGAGCTACATGGACGCGGGTCCATTATATGTTTCTTTTTCTCCATCTACTTCTTTCCTGCAACCTTAGTAGATGGAACATCCCATTGTGTCTCATCAACACGTCCCAGGAAGATGTCATGTAGATGATTGTCCAGCAGTTTGTTTGACTTTGAGGATTCCCCATAGACAGCTATCTCATCAGGCCAGAAAGGGAATATATCATCTTCTGCTCGCCAAGAGACATGACCAGCTACAATCTACATGAAAGACAATTCTATCAGTACCAAATAACAGTTGGAAATTAAAACAAATGAACTTTGACAAAACAGAAACTATCACCTTTTTCTTCACAAGTCTCTCTGTGGTAAAGAATTCCGCAACATCAATTCTTGGGCGTCGCCCAGTCCACATAAGTAGTGGGGGCACATCATCAGCCGCAGCCAAATCTTCATCCAACTTCCTTTTATTCCCATAAGTTTCCCCAAGATGTTTCAAAAAATGAAACGCCCATATCATGAGAATATGACCACATCCATGGATTGCACAACTCTCTGTCTTAAAGGACAACACTTTAATGGACTGGATTAGCTCCTTAAATCCAACCCGGTCCCATGGAAATCTGCCAAATGCTAGAATATCAAAAACTCTTTTTGCATATTCCAGTTGAATCCTAATGCCCCTCGGGAGTCCCAAAATGCCAACATGAACAACAAACAATAATCCCAGCATCTTTCTCTTCTCATGACTCCACGTTCTACAACTCTTCAGGGCTTCATCCAACTCATACCAGTTAGGGCCTACACCACCATCCACCTTTAACTCTGCCCAAAATTCTCTGTGATCAACTTCCACAATATCATCCTCAACTATGGGCTCACAGATCAGACCAGATATGTCATCATATTCATTAAGAGAGAACCTAATAGGACAACCTTCAATTAATGACCACATATTATACCTCCTATCTATAGCCAACTGCCATGTGAGGATGTAATGAACAAGCTTAGCCTACTATACCTAGTCAGAATCAACAAGACTCAATATGACTCCTACTTGTGTATGATCCCAGATGTCTTTGTAAACTTCTTCACCAATGCAGTCTTTCATCAATCAAAAACTCGCCAAAGTGCAGTTATGGTGGATGCTCCTCTTCCGAAGAGGAGATTTTCCTGACGGATACAATAAAGGAGGTTACCTTCCCTTCTTTTCACCACTTGTTGATCCCATTTCCTGCAAATTACAACAATCACCATTTCAGCTACTTCATTATAATCCAGCCGTCTATCATTTCTACATACATTCTATCTTTAACTTCTATCATTATAACCAGCCGTTTATGAATTATTTCACATTCAAAATCTAGTTAACACTTAACCAAAAATGCATAAGGATTAACTCTATCAGTATTTCCTACCATAACATATGTATCTCTATTTTCAAAGTCCGTGAAATGTTAATTTTAGCAATGGCGAAGTGTATCATCAAACCTCCACCATGTGCTTCCTTTAAAAATAATTCTCTCAAAGAAGAAATAAGTGTACACAAGCGATTATCATAAAATAGGAAACCGTCGTTGTAATGCCCCTCACCAGGCCTAATATTCAGACGAAATGGTCAAAGACTTGCTATCGAATAAAAATTTATCAAGGCAAAGGAGAATTAATTTTTGGAGTCGAACCAAAGTATTCTTAGGTGAATATAAAGCTTTTGAGCAAAGAAAAATTGAAGACAGACGGTGAAAATCATATTTCATACGACAATGAAGTTTATGGTCGAAGGAGCATCGAGTACGAACACGATCACATGCATATAATTTCTTTTGCATCCGCAAGCTAGTAGGTTGGTAGGCAAGCTGCTACACTATTATGGATAAGAACAAGAAATGGATAAGTATGCAGTTTAGGATAAGCATCAACATTTGGATAAGGATAGATGTAAAGATAAGCTCAATCAAGCCTATCCATACCACCTCGTGCTTCCATAGCTTCCTCCCCAAGTAACCACCTCCTTCTCATTTGTTCTTCACATAAAAAATCAAACGAAAACCTTTCCGAGAGATTGAGTGTCCAAGAGTGTCTCAGGTGGTCCGTGGTAGTAGCCGAGTAGGATCGCCGAGAGTCTAGATTCTCTAGTAGCCAAGCCAAGGTAAGTTTCGAAGCGTGTGAAGTAGCACACGACTAGGATTATTTTAAGTGTTTATTTAAAAATAATTATTTATTTATTTATTTATTTATTAATATTTAGCATGAGGTTAGGGATTTATACTTAGAATAATGCTAACATTAGGTAAGCAATATTTGTGTGGTGATTGTGAACTGTTGAATGTTGTTGATGCTTGTGTGATAGTATAACTTTGCGGTAGGTAACCGTTGTGCTAGCATTCGTGGCATAACTATTATGCTGTCAGATTTTTATATTATTTGGTTGTTGGTTACGCTTTGGATAGATATCTAGCATTAGGCGAATCATGATATCCCGGTCGTGTACGGAACGTATTGTCACGTGATCGTATACGAAGGCTCAGGGATGGGTCGCGACAGACCGGGCACTACATGACGAAGTAAAGGGGAGGAATGACAGATCTCTTGTATACTTTGTATCTAGTAGTGTAGGGCATTGCCTCGAAGGATATCATGGATTCGTAGGGGACCAAGTAGGATCGAGACAAGGTGTGATGCTTGCATTTTGGTTTTTTGCTTATGGCTTCTAAGCTGTAATGCTTATTGATTGTCATTTCTTGTGATTTGGGGTTGGGTTGGGTTATGTTATTAGATATCCCGGACTCACTGTGTAATATGAGACTACTCAAAATTCTAAACCTTAGGAGAAACAAAAGACGTTAGGCCAACCGGTGTAGATTTCCTTGCCTTTGTAAGATATAGTTTTGTGTATAATACATATGACTCTCTTTTCCCGATATTAATAAAGCGACGTTTTTATAAACCTCGTGTCTTCCAATTGATATTAAGTCTTGTCCAGACTTAACACAATTTTCGTCGCGGTACGTGTTACAAAGCCTTAGGCCGTGTCCGAGAGGTCGGGCGCTCGTGGTTGGACGACAGTGGTGAACGAATTTGTTTCAGGAACCTTGGGCGGCCGACTACGAGGGTTAAGTACTGCCCCCTATTTGTTCCTAGTGCTGGAACGGGTCGGGGTGTTACAGTCGTGCCTATAATATTTTCTAAAACCAAATTTCTCACAAGATGCAAAGATTTCGGCAAAATCAGAATCAGTAGCATATTGAGATTTAATTTGCTCAAAATCCAAGTAACTTGGCATCAAGAGTAGTGAGAAGAACATACCTCCTTCACAATGCATCGACAACAACATTGTCCTTGCCTTTTTTGTATTTGATGACATATGGAAACGTTTCAATGAATTCAACCCACTTGGCATGCCTTTTTGTTGAGTTTTTTTTGTCCTTTGAGGTGCTTTAACGACTCATGATCGGTATGAATAACGAACTCCTTGGGCCAGAGATAATGCTGCCATGTTTGTAATGCTCTCACCAAAGCATAAAGTTCTTTGTCATATGTAGGATAGTTGAGAGTAGCTCCTCCAACCTTCTCACTGAAATAAGCAATAGGCTTCTTATCCTGCATAAGAACAGCTCCAATTCTTACACCAGAAGCATCACATTCTATCTCGAAAGTTTTAACAAAATCAGGAAGAGATAAGACAGGGGCATGAGTAAGCTTCTCTTTTAAGGTCTCAAATGCATCCTCTTGAGCTTGTTTCCACTTGAATCCAACATTTTTCTTGATAACTTCTATGAGTGGGGCTGCTAAGGTGCTGAAATCTTTCACATACCTCCTATAGAAAGCAGCGAGTCCATGAAAATTCCTCACTTCTCCTACTGATTTTGGACATGGCCATTCTCGAATTGCCTTAATTTCTCTTCATCAACTTTAACTCCATTTGTACTCACAACAAAACCTAAAAAGACAAGGTTATCAGTTCCAAAGGTACACTTTTTAACATTGGCAAAAAGCTTTCCCTTTCGAAGTATGTCAAAGACCTTTTTCAAATGACTAACATGCTCTTCTTGGTTCTTGCTGTAAACTAAGATGTCATTAAAGTAAACAACAAGAAAATGTCCTATATTAACTCTAAGAACATAATTCATTAACCTCATGAATATACTAGGCGCATTTGTCTGCCCAAATGGCATAACTAACCATTCATATAACCCTTGTTTAGTTTTAAATGCAGTTTTCTATTCATCTCCTTCTTTCATCCTAATTTGATAATATCGAATTTTTAGATTAACCTTAGAGAATATGCTAGAGCCATGCAATTCATCAAGCATATCATCTAATCTAGGAATAGGATGTCGATACTTCACCGTGATATTGTTGATAGCTCGGCAATCAACACACATCCGCCAACTACCATTTTCTTTGGTACAAGCAGCACGGGTACAACACATGGATTAGTGCGATAGGCTGGTTTGTTTAGCAAAGAAGCTCCCGGGATGAAATCTACTTGATGCTCAATGCCTCTAACGGGTGGTCAACCTTCTGGATTTTCCTCGGGAAAAACATCTTGATAATCCTGTAAAAGAAACTTAATACAACTCGGCAACTCCGGTTCCAAAACTGTTAAGTTCAATAAGCTTTGTTTATAGATAAACAAGAGATTATGTTTAGAACTTCCCTTTAATTTTTGTTTAGGAATCTTGGGTTGAACAGCTTAAGTGTATAGTTTAGATTTGTTAGATTTGGTTCTAAGAATAGATATGGAATCTAGATTTGTTAGAATTAGTTGTTCGATTTGACTATTCAATTTGTGAGGAATTGTGATTTTGTGTTAGTTTTTTTAAGTTTTTTGGTAAAGATTGGGATTTTTTTTAAGGATTGGATTCTAGTAAGGATTGGGTTTTTGAATGAATTGTTTGTTTTTGTAAACAATTATTAGTAGTTTAGTAAAATTGTATATTTAGAAATTTTATTCTGTGAATAAATTTAGATTTCATTTTGTATTATTGATTATATGGAATATTATTTAGATTTGTTTTCTAGATTTTAAGAATTTTATGAATTTTTAAAATATATATTAATTTGAATACTAAATTAATATGAATGTTTGTAGGAACTATATTAGTTACGCTCAACACTCGTCTAGCCACAATACCGGAGAAGGAAGTGGTTCTCGATCACATTCTAGTCCCGTTGCGGATTCACTAGCTTCTACTCCCTTAGAGAAGAGCATTGAAGATTTTGTCTCTCAACCGGGACGAGAACGAATCCCGGAATTACATCCAAATTCCATTCCAGGTAGGACATGGTTCCAGGTATCTCACAACGGAATCTCCAAATCTATTTTTCGTATGATGCAAAGAATTCTTAATAAACCATATGCAACGTTCTCGGTGATGCCTTCGCGTGAACAAGATATGTGGCTCAAGCAGTTTGCGATAATAATTTCAAATTTAATTACTTGTTTAAAACATTATTTTTGGGCTAATGTATATTGTTTTGGTATTTTAGCAAGATTATAATTACCATCGGGATTTCACTAATGATGGTCGAAAAGAGTTCTTTAAGGCGGCTGATTTGCAATCTTACTATAAAAAGCTTGGTTTTTAAAGTCAGCCAGTAACAAAATCGTGACATGTGTTAATTATAAACGATAGGATGTTGACACGTGTTGATTCTGATTTTGTTAATGTTTAGATAAAAAATATATAGAAATATTCTAAATCATATCAAAAAAGAAAAATTATAAAAATAAGTATTATAAATAGTTATATATTAAAAATCTTTTGGAAAAATTAAACAAATAACCTAATTAAAGTTATGTAAATTTGATTCATTAAGAAGATATGGATTTAAAATTTACAATTAAACGAGATTATAAGTCGGTTTAATAAACTGAGAGGATTAAGGTTTAGATTTTAATTTTACAATTAAAATTTAAAACAGGTTATATGTTGGTTTTGGTTTATAAATAAAAATTATAGTTTAGCTTTATAAAAAAAATATGGTTTAGGTTTAACAATTAAACGAGATTATATATATACATATTGAAACTTGGTTTTTGAAAGTAACTAACTCACGTGATCATGGTAAGTGGCAACTAAAACATAAGATGTCGCCACATGCTATATTAATTTTTGTTAATATTAAGATAAAAATAGTTTTAAAACACCATTATGAAAAAGAAAATATATTAAAAATAATTATATTTGAACATTTTAATTAAAAAATTAAAATATTAACCTAATTTTAGGTTATGTTGGTTGAAATTTATCAATGTTATTAGGATTTACGATTTAACAATATTATATGTTAGTTTTTGTTTATAAAGGAAGATTGAAACATAGGTTTTACAATTATATGATTATATGTTGGTTTGAGTTTATAAATGAGCATTATAGTTTAGATTTTATAACTAAATGATATTATATGTCTATTTGGGTTTATAAGTAGGATTTATATTTTACAAACTAAACAAGATTATTATCAGTTTGGGTTTACATTTTACAACTAAATGAGATTATGAGTTTAACTAAATTAACAGTTTTTGCTTATCTTTCTAAAGAAAGCTTTGGATAGTTATAATAAAGTTTTAGTTTGAATTTTGTTTTGAAAAAATATAACCTGTCCATCGGACGGGTACTAAACTAGTATAGTAGAAATTTGAATGAGTGGAAGAAAAGGTGGAATAAAGGAAAAATGCCAAAAGGGGTGAACCAAGAAGTGTTAGATGGTTTCGTAAATTATAGAGGCGAACCAGATACAATTTCAAGCAGGCTGAAGGAGGAGATTCAACCGGTTGGAAAATTGTTAGAGTCAGTGGTCAACCCAAACAAGATGGTGGCCGCGGAGAAGTACCCCTCCGTCTCTACGTAGGAATTCTCTGGAGTGTCCTTAAGAGCTTGATTTCTCCATGCATACATCTAGCTCTCCACGCAGGAGAAGGGATCCACGACGGAGAGGAGAACCCCACAAAATTCACCGGGTAAAATTTTCCACTTCTTAGTGCATCACAGAGTGAAAACCAATGGCTCAAGTCTCTGGTGGTAGTTGACTCACAACATATAGTTTTGTTTGATGTTGAGTTATAGTTAGAAACCATAATATGTAGTTTTAATGACTATGTTTATGATTTCATAAAGTTTAGAAAAAATGAGTATTAAAAACTGTACTTTTCTCCAAGGTTTTATAGACCTAGCACAGAGATAGATATATTTATAAGAGTATCAAACTTTTCTTCTGAGAAAACTGTTGAAGTTAGTGAAGAAAGTTTTAAAACCTATTGAATTCAAGATATTGAAGCAATCATTTTTGGAGCCTATTGTAGAGTTTGTGGAACGTGAAGGAATCAATTTTTCATGCCATATAGTTCATCATCTACTCCAAAGAAGGATACATTTCTGCAATGAAGAATTATGGTTTATTTTTGTTGAACAACCTATGCGTTTCTCTCTTAGAGAGTTTATCATAAAAATTGTAATTTCATTTGATGATGCGTTAGAAAGCTGTCTAAAGGTAAAGCGAAAGAACAACGAAGATAGGTGGATGAAAGATAAGATGTCTTTGATAGCCCTAAGTGCTGTTTTGGAAAAACAATAAAAAAAGATGAAACCTGAGGAGAGGATTAGATTAGGGGTATTGTTACTAGCGGAGGGTATATTGCTTGCTCAAAATCTAGTTAACAAGATACTTATATAGAATCTACAGAGGGCTACTAACTTTCAAAATTTCTGGAAATATCCTTAGGACCGGATTGTTTACACTTATTTGGTAAACAGTATGAAGTTTTTGGGAATGGATCAGTTGTCAAGGGCTACCAAAACAGAGATAAGTATAACACACACAATGTAATATTTCAAGTAAAATTGTAGAATGCCATTCACATGTTTAAAACAATCACCAAAGGTTTAGAGCAGAACACAAAACAAATTTTTTCAAGATTCAAGGAAACTACAATAACAATCAATAGAAGTCACACCAAATGATTCAGAATCATAATCTATAGAAATAACACTTATGTCAAAATAAATATCTACAAGAGACTCTAAGATGCCTCTGTTATATAGAGTAAGAGACCTGATGATACAAAAGTACTAAGACAGAGAGAAAGAGAAAAAAACAAAGGACCTTATGATCCATAAGACAATAAACTTTATGGTAAATAATCAAGAAAATCCATTGATATTCTAACTAAATACACCAAATAAGTCAATAGAGTTCCTGGTTTCATCGCCTATGTTAGACTAAAAGACTAATTGATAGACACTCATTGCAATAATGTACTCATATCATTATATATTGTATAAAAAATCAAGCCAAAGAGTACAAGATTAAAAAATACTATTACCATAATGTGCATTAGTACATCACATACATTCAGAATACGTATCTGCAAAAGATCCCAAAGACATAAAATGAAAGTACACTACCAAAACAGAGCTAATAAGTATTTTAAACAACGTAATGTTCCAGTAAGTATTTTAAACAACGTTATGCATGATGCAAATTTCTAGAATGTCATTCACATGTTTAAAACAATCACCAAAAGGTTTAGAGCACAAAACAAATTCTTTCAAGAAACTACAATCATAATCTATAGAAGTTGCACCTGCAGGCCAACAAAATACAAGTAGTAGAATCTAACACAGTGTATGATGCATAAATCTGAGAATAAGTCTGAATTGATCACCTATGTTTAAGTAAATCCATTCATGATCAGTTCAGACTTGTGAAGTTGTACCTATTTCACAATAAATTTCTGCAAGAGACATTAAGACACAAAAGCACCAAAACAAAGAGGGTAAAAGAATTACAACAACACATTGTACTGTTCCAATACACAAAGTAAAATCAACACAATTTTCAATTAAATTATCACAGAGGAGTCGAGAAAAGCATATATATACATGATCATCAATTCTGCTACAATTATAATATCAACATCTCTTGAAGTACTTACCTGTAATTTTGTAAAAGTCAAAATAGTCTATACTTCACATATATGTCTCTCACTTGTGTTTTTCATAATAGTATCAACTATTTACTAACAAGTTTGAAAGCTCATTAAAACAATAACAAAAAGGTTTGGAAAAACATATACCTGTCGAAGAAGTTTGCTACTTGAACTCTACTCAAAGTCTTAACAAACGCATAAACCTGCAAAAAAAAAAAACAGAATTTGTTAGTCTTAATTTTACATGAATGTCATGTACTTACCTCGTTCGTTTATATTATTTGGTCTCAAGTATAATCATGCTGCATATTCTTTGTCAAGTATCTTTGCCTTACAACTTTTAAAGTCATTGGTGAATTCACAGTTTGGTTTTAAGACTTCTTTACTATGCTGGTCGTTTTTAGCATCCAACAAATCGCAACTGATCTTCTTTACTTTACTTTGCATGCACTACCCATCTAAAGTCTTTTCCCTTTTGTCTTATGATTCTTCTAAGCCCCTCTTTGAGAACCTTTGGTTCTTTTATGTCTTTTGTCTTTAGGCTCAATCCCATTCAAAGTCATTTGACTCTTAATCTTATATCTTTCCCCAACATGCATGCACTACCAAGCCAACAGTTCTCTTCCAATGTCATATGTCTTTGTCTTAAGGCTTATTCCCGTTATGATTTTCCAAGCCGAGGGGACCAAGCTGTTAGAACACTTTGGTTCTTGTATTTCTTGTGTCTTAGCTCATTCCCATTCAATGTCATTTGACCCTTTATCTTATAATTTCCCCCAACTACCAATCCAAGAGTTCCCTTCCAATGTCTTTTGTCTTTTGTCTTAAGGTTTTTATTCCCAACATTATTTTGCAAGCCAAGGGTACCAAACTACCGAGAACTCTTTCGTTCTTGTATCTCTTTTTGTCTTAGAGCTCATTCCCATTCAAATCATTTGACTCTTTTGTCGTGTAACTTTTCCCAACAAGCATGCACTACCACTCCAAGAGTTCCCTTCCAATGTCTTTTGTCTTTTGTCTTAAGGTTTTTATTCCCAATAACTCTTTTGCAAGCCGAGGGTACCAAACTATGAGAACTCTTTGGTTCTTGTATCTCTTTTGTCTTAGAGCTCATTCCCATTCAAAGTCTTTTGACTCTTTTGTCTTATAATTACCCCCAACATGCATGCACTACCAATCCAAGAGTTCCTTTCCAATGTCTTTTGTCTTAAGGTTTTTATTCCCAATATCTCTTTTGCAAGCCGAGGGTACCAAGCTATGAGAACTCTTTGGTTCTTGTATCTCTTTTGTCTTAGAGCTCTTTCCCATTCAAAGTCATTTGACTCTTTTGTCTTATAATTTTTCCCAACAAGCATGCACTACCATGCCAACAGTTCCCTTTCCATGTCTTTTGGTTCTTTTCTGTCTTTTCTCTTTAGACTTATAAAGCCGTAGGATCATCCAACAAATCGCAACCTCATTTCCAATTCCCAATATGCATGCACTACCAATCCCACAGTTCACATCTTTTCTCGGGACAATGTCCCCAAAATAGAATCTGACATAACACTATTAGATTAGTGTCTGCCCTTGATCTTTTTTGGGTTTTGAAAGAAAACAAAAACAAAAACAAAAACAAAAACATCAAAACATCAAAACTTAAAAGCTCCAAAACTAAGAATCCGCAGATCAAGTAGCCAAAACCAAAAACGGATCTGGGTTCTTATCAAAGTGAATAATATCTTTGATGTTGGATCAAGAAATCAAAATCAAAAACAAAAACGATCTTGATTCCAACATCACAATGACACTGAAGTCAATTGCTTAAATCAAACAAAAACATTAAATCTGATCAGAAGTGAACTGATCAATTGTATACCTAATCGATTTCAATCCTCAAAAACTTCAAAAAAACAAAACACAAAGAAAAACGAGTTCAGACAGAGACATACCTCGACGAAGCGGAGACAAGCTTCAAGGGTTAGACAGAAACAGAACCCAGCCGTGAACTGATCAAGAACACATTCGATTTCAATCCTCAAAAACCTGAAAACAAAAACGCAAAAAAACGGGTTAAGACAGAGAGATACATTAACGAATCGTACTAGTTTAACAAACCAAAGCAAACAAAACCCATAGATCTGTACAACACAAGAACGATATAGAGGAATTGAAAACCCTAAAAAAAAAACACAAAGACAAAGCGAGGAACAGAGGAAGAAACCAAACTGGTTAACGAATCGTAATAGTTTCACAAAAACACACAAACACAAGAAACGGGTTAGGACAGAGAGATACATTAACGAATCGTAATAGTTTCACAAACCAAACAAAACCCATAGATCTGTACAACACAAGAACGATTAGTAGATTCGAAAAAACCCTAAAAAAAATACACAAAGACAAAGCGAGGATCAGAGGAAGAAACCAAAGACAAATCAAACCAATTCGATTGTACCAGTTTCATGCCTAATCAAACCAAACAGAACGAAACCCATAGATCTTTACAACACAAGAACGATTAGTAATTCCAAAAACCCTAAAAATATACGAAGAGAGGATTAGAGTAAGAAACCAAACCAAATCACCGTGACAGAGAAGAAACCCATGCGATTGAACTAGATCTGTGCCCAAATCAGAAACCCTAGATCAAAACAAACATATAGAGGAATTAACAAATAAATCCTAAATTAACAGATTCGCGATATAGAAGAATTGAAATACAAACTAACCTTTAAGATTACTTAACATGAATCTCCTTCACTAGTTCGTCGAAGCATTCTTCTTCACTCCAAAAACCCAGAAAAGAGAAAAAAAATTGGAAGAAGAAGAAGAAGAAGAAGAAAAAACCAAAGCGAGATTTTTGTTTGTTACAGAAGTGTGAAATCACATATATAAACATATGGGAGTGTCTTGACATATAACCTAAACGCGTTTCCTTAACGGCTATAATTAAACATGGATTGACCGTTGATTCGTTGTAATATTCTTTAATCGGACGGTTCTGAATTTTCCTCATTAAAAAGTGAGTTTGTTTTTAGTTGCCAATATACACCAACGCAAAAAGCAAAAAGCAAAATAGCGCTTAACGGTTTTGTGGTTATGGGTTTCACAAAGAAGGCCCAGTTTAACGATTAACCCAAAGTCCACTAATTTTAAATTCAAAATTTTTGTGTTATTTTTTTTTCCGTTGGCTTCAGTTTTTAAAACGAAAATCAACTGGTTTATAAAATTAGAAAATAAAACTTGGTATTGGGTTTTTAATAATTTTTATTTAAATACTTTTTGTATTAGAGAGTTACGACAAAAATTGTTATAAATCAGCTGTTTTTTATATGTTCCATATCATACTTTTTGTATTAGGCTTATCCTAATCCTGCAAAATATATCGGAACAGTTCCAAATCAAAAATTTTGATTTCGGTTTGGAGAAGAAAACCGATCGATAATTCTATAAATTGTGTTAGATAAGTTTTTTTAGTTCAGTTCAGGTAAACAGAGATTTTTTTTTTTTTTTTGGATGTAATCTCCATAACCGCCGGTAAGACTTAAAAAACGCAACATTCTAATTAAAAGAGATGTTATTCCCATTTTCGTTTTTCTAGGTTATGTTAAAAAAATCCAACGGCCCAAGCCCATTAAACTTGAAAACTAATTTAGCCAGATAAACCGAACAAACCAATTTTAGCTGGCTTAACTAGTTTTACCCGATTTTACACAAAATCGGTTTAGTTGGGTCAAATCTTACTAATCAAGATAAACGGAGAATTGAATCGATTACTTATTCGGTTAATTTTGGTGGTATTATCTGGTTAATTTTGGTAGTATTATCTGGTTAATTTTGGGGGTATTATCTGATAACCGAACAAACCGAGAAGTAAGAATACAGTCAAAACAACTTTGACACAGTCTTGACCTCCTCAAAAAAGTATATGGGACGTAACCCTTTGCTACTTGTGTTTACAATGACCTCAAAGAGGGTTAATTCATACTAGTAGAGTAGTATTCATACTTTTCTTTTTGTGACTATTTCTCAATGATAAAATTTCGTTTTATGCATCGATTATTCTCTACTTTACTCATTTTGTTATTTTCATTCTCTCGAATCATGAAGTCATGCATTTTGGATCTCGTGAATATATATATAAAAATAGATCGTATATACATGCTTAAATTATTAAGTTTTAAGTATTTAATGTTTATGGAACTGAATACTTCTGCGATCCTATGTGAATATGTGATTGATGTTACTATTCTAACATGAATTTTAGTCATTTAGATTTCTATTAGAACTCAATAGAATTAACAAAAGTGAAAATTACCTAGATTAATTCAATTCTTATGAAAAAAGAACTCACTAAACATCCTCTGGAAAGAGATTACTAGAATGACTTAATTTTTTTTTTGCAATAAGACCATTAACACAATTAGGAGATGTTGGAGAAAAGAAAAGATTAAAGATTTCAACTGAAACAACAATAATGAGGAAAGCGATGTATGTAGATTTCTTATAAAAAAACTAATTATCATTGCTGGTGAAAGATCTCTGTTCTAATCTATTCATAATGAAGCGAATGTTCGGAAAATTTGTGATAATTGTGATTTGATTCGGCTCGACCGAACATATGATTTTAGTATTTGCTTCGCTTCGAAATTTTTTGAATATTCGGAACTACGAATATTCGATTTTTTTTTTTGAGATATTTGCGAATTACTTGCTTCGATTCGTCTAAAACATATTTTTTAGAAAACATAAAAATACATAAAGTAACAAAATATGAGACATTAAAGGTTTTTATTCCTCATGCTTTCTAATTAAGTTAATAAAAAAACGTAACCACTGTTTGTTTAAGCAAATATACTAACCAATTTTATTTTAAAGTGAAGAATTAATTATATTTTTTTTCTACAAAACTGGGAACTCAGGTGTATAATTACGAAAAGGTAAAAGTTAATTAAAAATAATAATTGCAGGATCCTAATTTCTTATTTTTAGTGTTGATTTTATTAATAAACATTTAGTCGCTAAAAACGGATTTTACCATTTATCAACATGTCCAACACATGTCCAAAATATAATAATTTTAATACAAGCCGAAATATACAAATATACAAATTACATATTGATTTTCATATACATAGTTAATATTCTTTAATGTCTAAAAATACACGAATTGAAATGAATATCCGACATTTAGAAAAATAATATTTGTGATTTGTTTCGGATTTTACGAGTACTATATTTTTCTATTTGTTTTACTTCAAAATTTTACGGATATTCGAATTTTTCGAGTCAAATTAAAGCAAATTGTGAATTTGTATGACATATACATGTGTCATATATTTCACTATACGTTGGCAAATCTATGTTGTTATTTGGCTTTCCGAACTCCGAAGTTTTGTTTTTTCTTGGATATTTGATAGTGGATGTTTTACTTGGAGTTGAATGAAATAGATTTTGTATAATTGTATTGCCAGCTCTCATGACTAAGTTTTGAAATATATTTATATTGTAAGTAATATTACGAAAGGATCATACACATATTTCTAGAGAGGTTAGGCTTAAATAGACCCCTTCATCGAATGAATACAGACATCTCCAAGTTTCTTTGAATATCTAACTTAGTAGTAGTGTTCAATCATATAAAATACCAGAGCACTAAACAAAAGATTAAATGTAAAAGTTCTATCTACATGCATCTCATAACCAATCATAGACATTGGTATACCCTTAATTGGGTATAATTTACCTATAAAGTTTAATCGGTTTAGGATGGTATCATCCAAAGAATAAATATCAAAAAATTATTAGACTACCAACCAAAATGCAAGAAATATTGTAAGACACTACTAGTGCGATAACATACCAGTATTACAATCATTCTATATTGTAATTTGTAATAAGCATCAAGCCAACAAAATACAAGTAGTAAAATATAACACTGTAATCATCAGTGTGTGATGCAGAAATCTGAGAATGTTATTTCAGATGTATCATCAAGAATTGAGAGCATAACACAAGACAAATCCATTTAAGAAGATTCAAGTAATTCCATTCATGATTAAAGTAAAATACTACCATCATCTGCAAGAGCCTCATATAAGTTACATGAGACTCGTCTATGCATCTATTTCATAAAGCAAGCGACCTTATGATATTATCAGTAAAACTCAAGGCAATGGGGTACAATCTATAGAATCTAAGACAGAAATCGTTAGCTTACAATGCAATCTAATACATATCTATAATGCAAAACAAATACATTCAAGATTCAATAATTCATCAGATACATTCAAAACTTTGTATATGCAGAAGATCCCAAGATGAATCTATTTCACAAAATGCTACCAAAACAGAGATAAGTAAGTCTAACGGACACACAATGTAATATTTCAAGAGACAAAGTAAAATTGTAGAATGCCATTCACATGTTTAAAACAATCACCAAAGGTTTAGAGCATAACACAAAACAAACTCTTTCAAGATTCAAGGAAACTACAATAACAATCAATAGAAGTCACACCAAATGATTCATAATCATAATCTATAGAAATTGCACTTATGTCAAAATAAATATCTACAAGAGACTCTGAAATGCCTCTGTTATATAGAGTAAGAGATTTAATGATACAAAAGTACTAAGAGAGAGAGAAAGAGAAGAAAAATAAAGGACCTTATGATCCATAAGACAAGAAACGTTATGGTATATAATCAAGAAAATCCATTGATATTCTAACTAAATACACCAAATAATTCAATAGAGTTCCTGGTTTCATCGCCTATGTTAGACTAAAAAACTAATTGATAGACACTCATTGCAATAATGTACTCATATCATTATAGATTATATAAAAAATCAAGCCAAAGAGTACAAGATTCAATAATACTATTACCATAATGTGCATTAGTACATCTCATACATTCAGAATACGTATCTGCAAAAGATCCCAAAGACATAAAATGAAAGTACACTACCAGAACAGAGCTAATAAGTATTTTAAACAACGTAATGTTCCAGTAAGTATTTTAAACAACGTTATGCATGATGCAAATTTCTAGAATGTCATTCACATGTTTAAAACAATCACCAAAAGGTTTAGAGCACAAAACAAATTCTTTCAAGAAACTACAATCATAATCTATAGAAGTTGCACCTGCAGGCCAACAAAATACAAGTAGTAGAATCTAACACAGTGTATGATGCATAAATCTGAGAATAAGTGTGAATTGATCACCAAGAACTCAGAGCATAACACAAAACAAATTCTTCCAAGATTCATAATTTATAGAAGTTGCACCAGGCCAACAAAAAAACAAGTAGTAGAATCTAACACAGTGCATGATGCATAAATCTGAGAATAAGTGTGAATTGATCACCAAGAACTCAGAGCATAACACAAAACAAATCAATTCAAGATTCATAATCTATAGAAGTTTCACCAGGCCAACAAAATACAAGTAGTAGAATCTAACACAGTGCATGATGCATAAATCTGAGAATAAGTCTGAATTGATCACCAAGAACTCAGAGCATAACACAAAACAAATCAATTCAATATTCAAGTAAATCCATTCATGATCAGTTCAGACTTGTGAAGTTGTACCTATGTCACAATAAATTTCTGCAAGAGACATTAAGACACAAAAGCACTAAAACAAAGAGGGTAAAAGAATTACAACAACACATTGTACTGTTCCAATACTCAAAGTAAAATCAACACAATTTTCAATTAAATTATCACAGAGGAGTCGAGAAAAGCATATATATACATGATCATCAATTCTGCTACAATTATAATATCAACATCTCTTGAAGTACTTACCTGTAATTTTGTAAAAGTCAAAATAGTCTATACTTCACATATGTCTCTCACTTGTGTTTTTCATAATAGTATAACCTATTTACTAACAAGTTTGAAAAGCTCATTAAAACAAAAAAGTTTGGAAAAACATATACCTGACTTGAACTCTACTCAAAGTCTTAAACAAAAGCATATACCTGCAAAAAAAAACAGAATTTGTTAGTCTTAATTTTACATGAATGTCATGTACTTACCTCGTTCGTTTATATTATTTGGTCTCAAGTATAATCATGCTGCATATTCTTTGCCAAGTATCTTTGCCTTACAACTTTTAAAGTCATATGCTGAATTCACAGTTTGGTTTTAAGACTTCTTTACTCTGCTGGTCGTTTTTACCATCCAACATATCGCAACTGATCTTCTTTACTTTACTTTGCATGCACTACCCATCCAAAGTCTTTTCCCTTTTGTCTTATGATTCTTCTAAGCCCCTCTTTGAGAACCTTTGGTTCTTTTGTCTTTATGTCTTTTGTCTTTAGGCTCAATCCCATTCAAAGTCATTTGACTCTTAATCTTATATCTTTCCCCAACATGCATGCACTACCAAGCCAACAGTTCTCTTTCAATGTCATATGTCTTTGTCTTAAGGCTTATTCCCATTATGATTTTCCAAGCCGAGGGTACCAAGCTGTTAGAACACTTTGGTTCTTGTATGTCTTGTGTCTTAGCTCATTCCCATTCAATGTCATTTGACCCTATATCTTATAATTTCCCCCAACATGCATGCACTACCAATCCAAGAGTTCCCTTCCAATGTCTTTTGTCTTTTGTCTTAAGGTTTTTATTCCTAATATTATTTTGCAAGCCGAGGGTACCAAACTACCGAGAACTCTTTGGTTCTTGTATCTCTTTTTGTCTTAGAGCTCATTCCCATTCAAAGTCTTTTGACTCTTTTGTCTTATAATTTCCCCCAACATGCATGCATTACCAATCTAAGAGTTCCCTTCTAATGTCTTTTGTGTTTTGTCTTAAGGTTTTTATTCCCAATATCTCTTTTGCAAGCCGAGGGTACCAAACTATGAGAACTCTTTGGTTCTTATATCTCTTTTTGTCTTAGAGCTCATTCCCCTTCAAAGTCATTCGACTCTTTTTTCTTGTATTTTTTCCCAACATGCATGCACTACCTATCCCAAAAGTTCCTTTCCAATGTCTTTTGTCTTTTGTCTTAAGATTTTTATTCCCAATATCTTTTTTGCAAGCCAAAGGTACCAAACTATGAGAACTCTTTTGTTCTTGTATCTCTTTTTGTCTTAGAGCTCATTCCCCTTCAAAGTCATTCGACTCTTTTGTCTTGTATTTTTTCCCAACATGCATGCACTACCAATCCCAAGAGTTCCCTTCCAATGTCTTTTGTCTTTTGTCTTAAGGTTTTTATTCCCAATATCTCTTTTGCAAGCCGAGGGTACCAAACTATGAGAACTCTTTGGTTTTTGTATCTTTTTTTGTCTTAGAGTTCATTCTCATTCAAAGTCATTCGACTCTTTTGTCTTGTATTTTTTCCCAACATGCATGCACTACCAATGCCAAGAGTTCCCTTCCAATGTCTTTTGTCTTTTGTCTTAAGGTTTTTATTCCCAATATCTCTTTTGCAAGCCGAGGGTACCAAACTATGAGAACTCTTTGGTTTTTGTATCTCTTTTGTCTTAGAGCTCATTCCCCTTCAAAGTCATTCGACTCTTTTGTCTTGTATTTTTTCCCAACATGCATGCACTACCGATCCCAAGAGTTCCCTTCCAATGTCTTTTGTCTTTTGTCTTAAGGTTTTTATTCCCAATATCTCTTTTGCAAGCCGAGGGTACCAAACTATGAGAACTCTTTGGTTCTTGTATCTCTTTTTGTCTTAGAGTTCATTCCCCTTTAAAGTCATTCGACTCTTTTGTCTTGTATTTTTTCCCAACATGCATGCACTACCAATCCCAAGAGTTCCCTTCCAATGTCTTTTGTCTTTTGTCTTAAGGTTTTTATTCCCAATATCTCTTTTGCAAGCCGAGGATACCAAACTATGAGAACTCTTTGGTTCTTGTATCTCTTTTGTCTTAGAGTTCATTCCCATTCAAAGTCATTCGACTCTTTTGTCTTGTATTTTTTCCCAACATGCATGCACTACCAATCCCAAAAGTTCCCTTCCAATGTCTTTTGTCTTTTGTCTTAAGGTTTTTATTCCCAATATCTCTTTTGCAAGCCGAGGGTACCATACTATGAGAACTCTTTGGTTCTTGTATCTTTTTTGTCTTAGGGCTCATTCCCCTTCAAAGTCAGTCGACTCTTTTGTCTTGTATTTTTTCCCAACATGTATGCACTACCAATCCCAAGAGTTCCCTTTCAATGTGTTTTGTCTTTTGTCTTAAAGTTTTTATTCCCAATATCCCTTTTGAAAGCCGAGGGTACCAAACTATGAGAACTCTTTGGTTCTTGTATCTCTTTTTGTCTTAGAGCTCATTCCCATTCAAAGTCTTTTGACTCTTTTGTCTTATAATTTCCCCCAACATGCATGCACTACCAATCTAAGAGTTCCCTTCTAATGTCTTTTGTCTTTTGTCTTAAGGTTTTTATTCCCAATATCTCTTTTGCAAGCCGAGGGTACCAAACTATGAGAACTCTTTGGTTCTTATATCTCTTTTTGTCTTAGAGCTCATTCCCCTTCAAAGTCATTCGACTCTTTTGTCTTGTATTTTTTCCCAACATGTATGCACTACCAATCCCAAGAGTTCCCTTCTAATGTCTTTTGTCTTTTGTCTTAAGGTTTTTATTCCCAATATCCCTTTTGAAAGCCGAGGGTACCAAACTATGAGAACTCTTTGGTTCTTGTATCTTTTTTGTCTTAGGGCTCATTCCCCTTCAAAGTCAGTCGACTCTTTTGTCTTGTATTTTTTCCCAACATGCATGCACTACCAATCCCAAGAGTTCCCTTCCAATGTCTTTTGTCTTTTGTCTTAAGGTTTTTATTCCCAATATCCCTTTTGAAAGCCGAGGGTACCAAACTATGAGAACTCTTTGGTTCTTGTATCTCTTTTTGTCTTAGAGCTCATTCCCATTCAAAGTCTTTTGACTCTTTTGTCTTATAATTTCCCCCAACATGCATGCACTACCAATCTAAGAGTTCCCTTCTAATGTCTTTTGTCTTTTGTCTTAAGGTTTTTATTCCCAATATCTCTTTTGCAAGCCGAGGGTACCAAACTATGAGAACTCTTTGGTTCTTATATCTCTTTTTGTCTTAGAGCTCATTCCCCTTCAAAGTCATTCGACTCTTTTTTCTTGTATTTTTTCCCAACATGCATGCACTACCTATCCCAAGAGTTCCCTTCCAATGTCTTTTGTCTTTTGTCTTAAGATTTTTATTCCCAATATCTCTTTTGCAAGCCAAGGGTACCAAACTATGAGAACTCTTTTGTTCTTGTATCTCTTTTTGTCTTAGAGCTCATTCCCCTTCAAAGTCATTCGACTCTTTTGTCTTGTATTTTTTCCCAACATGCATGCACTACCAATCCCAAGAGTTCCCTTCCAATGTCTTTTGTCTTTTGTCTTAAGGTTTTTATTCCCAATATCTCTTTTGCAAGCCGAGGGTACCAAACTATGAGAACTCTTTGGTTTTTGTATCTCTTTTTGTCTTAGAGTTCATTCTCATTCAAAGTCATTCGACTCTTTTGTCTTGTATTTTTTCCCAACATGCATGCACTACCAATGCCAAGAGTTCCCTTCCAATGTCTTTTGTCTTTTGTCTTAAGGTTTTTATTCCCAATATCTCTTTTGCAAGCCGAGGGTACCAAACTATGAGAACTCTTTGGTTTTTGTATCTCTTTTGTCTTAGAGCTCATTCCCCTTCAAAGTCATTCGACTCTTTTGTCTTGTATTTTTTTCCCAACATGCATGCACTACCAATCCCAAGAGTTCCCTTCCAATGTCTTTTGTCTTTTGTCTTAAGGTTTTTATTCCCAATATCTCTTTTGCAAGCCGAGGGTACCAAACTATGAGAACTCTTTGGTTCTTGTATCTCTTTTTGTCTTAGAGTTCATTCCCCTTCAAAGTCATTCGACTCTTTTGTCTTGTATTTTTTCCCAACATGCATGCACTACCAATCCCAAGAGTTCCCTTCCAATGTCTTTTGTCTTTTGTCTTAAGGTTTTTATTCCCAATATCTCTTTTGCAAGCCGAGGGTACCAAACTATGAGAACTCTTTGGTTCTTGTATCTCTTTTGTCTTAGAGTTCATTCCCATTCAAAGTCATTCGACTCTTTTGTCTTGTATTTTTTCCCAACATGCATGCACTACCAATCCCAAAAGTTCCCTTCCAATGTCTTTTGTCTTTTGTCTTAAGGTTTTTATTCCCAATATCTCTTTTGCAAGCCCAGGGTACCATACTATGAGAACTCTTTGGTTCTTGTATCTTTTTTGTCTTAGGGCTCATTCCCCTTCAAAGTCAGTCGACTCTTTTGTCTTGTATTTTTTCCCAACATGTATGCACTACCAATCCCAAGAGTTCCCTTCCAATGTCTTTTGTCTTTTGTCTTAAGGTTTTTATTCCCAATATCCCTTTTGAAAGCCGAGGGTACCAAACTATGAGAACTCTTTGGTTCTTGTATCTCTTTTTGTCTTAGAGCTCATTCCCATTCAAAGTCTTTTGACTCTTTTGTCTTATAATTTCCCCCAACATGCATGCACTACCAATCTAAGAGTTCCCTTCTAATGTCTTTTGTGTTTTGTCTTAAGGTTTTTATTCCCAATATCTCTTTTGCAAGCCGAGGGTACCAAACTATGAGAACTCTTTGGTTCTTATATCTCTTTTTGTCTTAGAGCTCATTCCCCTTCAAAGTCATTCGACTCTTTTTTCTTGTATTTTTTCCCAACATGCATGCACTACCTATCCCAAAAGTTCCTTTCCAATGTCTTTTGTCTTTTGTCTTAAGATTTTTATTCCCAATATCTTTTTTGCAAGCCAAGGGTACCAAACTATGAGAACTCTTTTGTTCTTGTATCTCTTTTTGTCTTAGAGCTCATTCCCCTTCAAAGTCATTCGACTCTTTTGTCTTGTATTTTATCCCAACATGCATGCACTACCAATCCCAAGAGTTCCCTTCCAATGTCTTTTGTCTTTTGTCTTAAGGTTTTTATTCCCAATATCTCTTTTGCAAGCCGAGGGTACCAAACTATGAGAACTCTTTGGTTTTTGTATCTTTTTTTGTCTTAGAGTTCATTCTCATTCAAAGTCATTCGACTCTTTTGTCTTCTATTTTTTCCCAACATGCATGCACTACCAATGCCAAGAGTTCCCTTCCAATGTCTTTTGTCTTTTGTCTTAAGGTTTCTATTCCCAATATCTGTTTTGCAAGCCGAGGGTACCAAACTATGAGAACTCTTTGGTTTTTGTATCTCTTTTGTCTTAGAGCTCATTCCCCTTCAAAGTCATTCGACTCTTTTGTCTTGTATTTTTTCCCAACATGCATGCACTACCGATCCCAAGAGTTCCCTTCCAATGTCTTTTGTCTTTTGTCTTAAGGTTTTTATTCCCAATATCTCTTTTGCAAGCCGAGGGTACCAAACTATGAGAACTCTTTGGTTCTTGTATCTCTTTTTGTTTTAGAGTTCATTCCCCTTCAAAGTCATTCGACTCTTTTGTCTTGTATTTTTTCCCAACATGCATGCACTACCAATCCCAAGAGTTCCCTTCCAATGTCTTTTGTCTTTTGTCTTAAGGTTTTTATTCCCAATATCTCTTTTGCAAGCCGAGGATACCAAACTATGAGAACTCTTTGGTTCTTGTATCTCCTTTGTCTTAGAGTTCATTCCCATTCAAAGTCATTCGACTCTTTTGTCTTGTATTTTTTCCCAACATGCATGCACTACCATTCCCAAAAGTTCCCTTCCAATGTCTTTTGTCTTTTGTCTTAAGGTTTTTATTCTCAATATCTCTTTTGCAAGCCGAGGGTACCATACTATGAGAACTCTTTGGTTCTTGTATCTTTATTGTCTTAGGGCTCATTCCCCTTCAAAGTCAGTCGACTCTTTTGTCTTGTATTTTTTCCCAACATGTATGCACTACCAATCCCAAGAGTTCCCTTCCAATGTCTTTTGTCTTTTGTCTTAAAGTTTTTATTCCCAATATCCCTTTTGAAAGCAGAGGGTACCAAACTATGAGAACTCTTTGGTTCTTGTATCTCTTTTTGTCTTAGAGCTCATTCCCATTCAAAGTCTTTTGACCCTTTTGTCTTATAATTTCCCCCAACATGCATGCACTACCAATCTAAGAGTTCCCTTCTAATGTCTTTTGTCTTTTGTCTTAAGGTTTTTATTCCCAATATCTCTTTTGCAAGCCGAGGGTACCAAACTATGAGAACCCTTTGGTTCTTATATCTCTTTTTGTCTTAGAGCTCATTCCCCTTCAAAGTCATTCGACTCTTTTGTCTTGTATTTTTTCCCAACATGCATGCACTACCTATCCCAAGAGTTCCCTTCCAATGTCTTTTGTCTTTTGTCTTAAGATTTTTATTCCCAATATCTTTTTTGCAAGCCAAGGGTACCAAACTATGAGAACTCTTTTGTTCTTGTATCTCTTTTTGTCTTAGAGCTCATTCCCCTTCAAAGTCATTCGACTCTTTTTTCTTGTATTTTTTCCCAACATGCATGCACTACCAATCCCAAGAGTTCCCTTCCAATGTCTTTTGTCTTTTGTCTTAAGGTTTTTATTCCCAATATCTCTTTTGCAAGCCGAGGGTACCAAACTATGAGAACTCTTTGGTTTTTGTATCTCTTTTTGTCTTAGAGTTCATTCTCATTCAAAGTCATTCGACTCTTTTGTCTTGTATTTTTTCCCAACATGCATGCACTACCAATGCCAAGAGTTCCCTTCCAATGTCTTTTGTCTTTTGTCTTAAGGTTTTTATTCCCAATATCTCTTTTGCAAGCCGAGGGTACCAAACTATGAGAACTCTTTGGTTTTTGTATCTCTTTTGTCTTAGAGCTCATTCCCCTTCAAAGTCATTCGACTCTTTTGTCTTGTATTTTTTCCCAACATGCATGCACTACCAATCCCAAGAGTTCCCTTCCAATGTCTTTTGTCTTTTGTCTTAAGGTTTTTATTCCCAATATCTCTTTTGCAAGCCGAGGATACCAAACTATGAGAACTCTTTGGTTCTTGTATCTCTTTTGTCTTAGAGTTCATTCCCCTTCAAAGTCATTCGACTCTTTTGTCTTGTGTTTTTTCCCAACATGCATGCACTACCAATCCCAAGAGTTCCCTTCCAATGTCTTTTGTCTTTTGTCTTAAGGTTTTTATTCCCAATATCTCTTTTGCAAGCCGAGGATACCAAACTATGAGAACTCTTTGGTTTTTGTATCTCTTTTGTCTTAGAGTTCATTCCCATTCAAAGTCATTCGACTCTTTTGTCTTGTATTTTTTCCCAACATGCATGCACTACCAATCCCAAAAGTTCCCTTCCAATGTCTTTTGTCTTTTGTCTTAAGATTTTTATTCCCAATATCTTTTTTGCAAGCCAAGGGTACCAAACTATGAAAACTCTTTTGTTCTTGTATCTCTTTTTGTCTTAGAGCTCATTCCCCTTCAAAGTCATTCGACTCTTTTGTCTTGTATTTTTTCCCAACATGCATGCACTACCTATCCCAAGAGTTCCCTTCCAATGTCTTTTGTCTTTTGTCTTAAGCTTTTTATTCCCAATATCTTTTTTGCAAGCCAAGGGTACCAAACTATGAGAACTCTTTTGTTCTTGTATCTCTTTTTGTCTTAGAGCTCATTCCCCTTCAAAGTCATTCGACTCTTTTGTCTTGTATTTTTTCCCAACATGCATGCACTACCAATCCCAAGAGTTCCCTTCCAATGTCTTTTGTCTTTTGTCTTAAGGTTTTTATTCCCAATATCGCTTTTGCAAGCCGAGGGTACCAAACTATGAGAACTCTTTGGTTCTTGTATCTCTTTTTGTCTTAGAGTTCATTCCCCTTCAAAGTCATTCGACTCTTTTGTCTTGTATTTTTTCCCAACATGCATGCACTACCTATCCCTATAGTTCCCTTCCAATGTCTTTTGTCTTTTGTCTTAAGATTTTTATTCCCAATATCTTTTTTGCAAGCCAAGGGTACCAAACTATGAAAACTCTTTTGTTCTTGTATCTCTTTTTGTCTTAGAGCTCATTCCCCTTCAAAGTCATTCGACTCTTTTGTCTTGTATTTTTTCCCAACATGCATGCACTACAAATCCCAAGAGTTCCCTTCCACTGTCTTTTGTCTTTTGTCTTAAGGTTTTTATTCCCAATATCTCTTTTGCAAGCCGAGGGTACCAAACTATGAGAACTCTTTGGTTTTTGTATCTCTTTTTGTCTTAGAGTTCATTCTCATTCAAAGTCATTCGACTCTTTTGTCTTGTATTTTTTCCCAACATGCATGCACTACCAATGCCAAGAGTTCCCTTCCAATGTCTTTTGTCTTTTGTCTTAAGGTTTTTATTCCCAATATCTCTTTTGCAAGCCGAGGGTACCAAACTATGAGAACTCTTTGGTTTTTGTATCTCTTTTGTCTTAGAGCTCATTCCCCTTCAAAGTCATTCGACTCTTTTGTCTTGTATTTTTTCCCAACATGCATGCACTACCAATCCCAAGAGTTCCCTTCCAATGTCTTTTGTCTTTTGTCTTAAGGTTTTTATTCCCAATATCGCTTTTGCAAGCCGAGGGTACCAAACTATGAGAACTCTTTGGTTCTTGTATCTCTTTTTGTCTTAGAGTTCATTCCCCTTCAAAGTCATTCGACTCTTTTGTCTTGTATTTTTTCCCAACATGCATGCACTACCAATCCCAAGAGTTCCCTTCCAATGTCTTTTGTCTTTTGTCTTAAGGTTTTTATTCCCAAAATCTCTTTTGCAAGCCGAGGGTACCAAATTATGAGAACTCTTTGGTTCTTGTATCTCTTTTGTCTTAGAGTTCATTCCCATTCAAAGTCATTCGACTCTTTTGTCTTGTATTTTTTCCCAACATGCATGCACTACCAATCCCAAAAGTTCCCTTCCAATGTCTTTTGTCTTTTGTCTTAAGGTTTTTATTCCCAATATCTCTTTTGCAAGCCGAGGGTACCATACTATGAGAACTCTTTGGTTCTTGTATCTTTTTTGTCTTAGGGCTCATTCCCCTTCATAGTCAGTCGACTCTTTTGTCTTGTATTTTTTCCCAACATGCATGCACTACCAATCCCAAGAGTTCCCTTCCAATGTCTTTTGTCTTTTGTCTTAAGGTTTTTATTCCCAATATCTCTTTTGCAAGCCGAGGGTACCAAACTATGAGAACTCTTTGGTTTTTGTATCTCTTTTTGTCTTAGAGTTCATTCTCATTCAAAGTCATTCGACTCTTTTGTCTTGTATTTTTTCCCAACATGCATGCACTACCAATGCCAAGAGTTCCCTTCCAATGTCTTTTGTCTTTTGTCTTAAGGTTTTTATTCCCAATATCTCTTTTGCAAGCCGAGGGTACCAAACTATGAGAACTCTTTGGTTTTTGTATCTCTTTTGTCTTAGAGCTCATTCCCCTTCAAAGTCATTCGACTCTTTTGTCTTGTATTTTTTCCCAACATGCATGCACTACCAATCCCAAGAGTTCCCTTCCAATGTCTTTTGTCTTTTGTCTTAAGGTTTTTATTCCCAATATCGCTTTTGCAAGCCGAGGGTACCAAACTATGAGAACTCTTTGGTTCTTGTATCTCTTTTTGTCTTAGAGTTCATTCCCCTTCAAAGTCATTCGACTCTTTTGTCTTGTATTTTTTCCCAACATGCATGCACTACCAATCCCAAGAGTTCCCTTCCAATGTCTTTTGTCTTTTGTCTTAAGGTTTTTATTCCCAATATCTCTTTTGCAAGCCGAGGGTACCAAATTATGAGAACTCTTTGGTTCTTGTATCTCTTTTGTCTTAGAGTTCATTCCCATTCAAAGTCATTCGACTCTTTTGTCTTGTATTTTTTCCCAACATGCATGCACTACCAATCCCAAAAGTTCCCTTCCAATGTCTTTTGTCTTTTGTCTTAAGGTTTTTATTCCCAATATCTCTTTTGCAAGCCGAGGGTACCATACTATGAGAACTCTTTGGTTCTTGTATCTTTTTTGTCTTAGGGCTCATTCCCCTTCATAGTCAGTCGACTCTTTTGTCTTGTATTTTTTCCCAACATGCATGCACTACCAATCCCAAGAGTTCCCTTCCAATGTCTTTTGTCTTTTGTCTTAAGGTTTTTATTCCCAATATCCCTTTTGAAAGCCGAGGGTACCAAACTATGAGAACTCTTTGGTTCTTGTATCTCTTTTTGTCTTAGAGCTCATTCCCATTCAAAGTCTTTTGACTCTTTTGTCTTATAATTTCCCCCAACATGCATGCACTACCAATCTAAGAGTTCCCTTCTAATGTCTTTTGTCTTTTGTCTTAAGGTTTTTATTCCCAATATCTCTTTTGCAAGCCGAGGGTACCAAACTATGAGAACTCTTTGGTTCTTATATCTCTTTTTGTCTTAGAGCTCATTCCCCTTCAAAGTCATTCGACTCTTTTGTCTTGTATTTTTTCCCAACATGCATGCACTACCTATCCCAAGAGTTCCCTTCCAATGTCTTTTGTCTTTTGTCTTAAGATTTTTATTCCCAATATCTTTTTTGCAAGCCAAGGGTACCAAACTATGAGAACTCTTTTGTTCTTGTATCTCTTTTTGTCTTAGAGCTCATTCCCCTTCAAAGTCATTCGACTATTTTGTCTTGTATTTTTTCCCAACATGCATGCACTACTAATCCCAAGAGTTCCCTTCCAATGTCTTTTGTCTTTTATCTTAAGGTTTTTATTCCCAATATCTCTTTTGCAAGCCGAGGGTACCAAACTATGAGAACTCTTTGGTTTTTGTATCTCTTTTTGTCTTAGAGTTCATTCTCATTCAAAGTCATTCGACTCTTTTGTCTTGTATTTTTTCCCAACATGCATGCACTACCAATGCCAAGAGTTCCCTTCCAATGTCTTTTGTCTTTTGTCTTAAGGTTTTTATTCCCAATATCTCTTTTGCAAGCCGAGGGTACCAAACTATGAGAACTCTTTGGTTTTTTATCTCTTTTGTCTTAGAGCTCATTCCCCTTCAAAGTCATTCGACTCTTTTGTCTTGTATTTTTTCCCAACATGCATGCACTACCAATGCCAAGAGTTCCCTTCCAATGTCTTTTGTCTTTTGTCTTAAGGTTTTTATTCCCAATATCTCTTTTGCAAGCCGAGGGTACCAAACTATGAGAACTCTTTGGTTCTTGTATCTCTTTTTGTCTTAGAGTTCATTCCCCTTCAAAGTCATTCGACTCTTTTGTCTTGTATTTTTTCCCAACATGCATGCACTACCAATCCCAAGAGTTCCCTTCCAATGTCTTTTGTCTTTTGTCTTAAGGTTTTTATTCCCAATATCTCTTTTGCAAGCCGAGGGTACCAAACTATGAGCACTCTTTGGTTCTTGTATCTCTTTTGTCTTAGAGTTCATTCCCATTCAAAGTCATTCGACTCTTTTGTCTTGTATTTTTTCCCAACATGCATGCACTACCAATCCCAAAAGTTCCCTTCCAATGTATTTTGTCTTTTGTCTTAAGGTTTTTATTCCCAATATCTCTTTTGCAAGCCGAGGGTACCAAACTATGAGAACTCTTTGGTTCTTGTATTTTTTTTGTCTTAGGGCTCATTCCCCTTCAAAGTCAGTCGACTCTTCTGTCTTGTATTTTTTCCCAACATGCATGCACTGCCAATCCCAAGAGTTCCCTTCCAATGTCTTTTGTCTTTTGTCTTAAGGTTTTTATTCCCAATATCCCTTTTGAAAGCCGAGGGTACCAAACTATGAGAACTCTTTGGTTCTTGTATCTCTTTTTGTCTTAGAGCTCATTCCCATTCAAAGTCTTTTGACTCTTTTGTCTTATGATTTCCCCCAACATGCATGCACTACCAATCTAAGAGTTCCCTTCTAATGTCTTTTGTCTTTTGTCTTAAGGTTTTTATTCCCAATATCTCTTTTGCAAGCCGAGGGTACCAAACTATGAGAACTCTTTGGTTCTTATATCTCTTTTTGTCTTAGAGCTCATTCCCCTTCAAAGTCATTCGACTCTTTTGTCTTGTATTTTTTCACAACATGCATGCACTACCAATCCCAAGAGTTCCCTTCCAATGTCTTTTGTCTTTTGTCTTAAGATTTTTATTCCCAATATCTCTTTTGCAAGCCGAGGGTACCAAACTATGAGAACTCTTTTGTTCTTGTATCTCTTTTTGTCTTAGAGCTCATTCCCCTTCAAAGTCATTCGACTCTTTTGTCTTGTATTTTTTCCCAACATGCATGCACTACCAATCCCAAGAGTTCCCCTCCAATGTCTTTTGTCTTTTGTCTTAAGGTTTTTATTCCCAATATCTCTTTTGCAAGCCGAGGGTACCAAACTATGAGAACTCTTTGGTTCTTGTATCTCTTTTGTCTTAGAGTTCATTCCCATTCAAAGTCATTCGACTCTTTTGTCTTGTATTTTTTCCCAACATGCATGCACTACCAATCCCAAAAGTTCCCTTCCAATGTCTTTTTTCTTTTGTCTTAAGGTTTTTATTCCCAATATCTCTTTTGCAAGCCGAGGGTACCAAACTATGAGAACTCTTTGGTTCTTGTATTTTTTTTGTCTTAGGGCTCATTCCCCTTCAAAGTCAGTCGACTCTTCTGTCTTGTATTTTTTCCCAACATGCATGCACTGCCAATCCCAAGAGTTCCCTTCCAATGTTTTTTGTCTTTTATCTTAAGGTTTTTATTCCCAATATCCCTTTTGAAAGCCGAGGGTACCAAACTATGAGAACTCTTTGGTTCTTGTATCTCTTTTTGTCTTAGAGCTCATTCCCATTCAAAGCCTTTTGACTCTTTTGTCTTATGATTTCCCCCAACATGCATGCACTACCAATCTAAGAGTTCCCTTCTAATGTCTTTTGTCTTTTGTCTTAAGGTTTTTATTCACAATATCTCTTTTGCAAGCCGAGGGTACCAAACTATGAGAACTCTTTGGTTCTTATATCTCTTTTTGTCTTAAAGCTCATTCCCCTTCAAAGTCATTCGACTCTTTTGTCTTGTATTTTTTCCCAACATGCATGCACTACCAATCCCAAGAGTTCCCTTCCAATGTCTTTTGTCTTTTGTCTTAAGGTTTTTATTCCCAATATCTCTTTTGCAAGCCGAGGGTACCAAACTATGAGAACTCTTTGGTTCTTGTATCTCTTTTTGTCTTAGAGTTCATTCCCCTTCAAAGTCATTCGACTCTTTTGTCTTGTATTTTTTTCCAACATGCATGCACTACCAATCCCAAGAGTTCCCTTCCAATGTCTTTTGTCTTTTGTCTTAAGGTTTTTATTCCCAATATCTCTTTTGCAAGCCGAGGGTACAAAACTATGAGAACTCTTTGGTTCTTGTATCTCTTTTGTCTTAGAGTTCATTCCCATTCAAAGTCATTCGACTCTTTTGTCTTGTATTTTTTCCCAACATGCATGCATTACCAATCCCAAAAGTTCCCTTCCAATGTCTTTTGTCTTTTGTCTTAAGGTTTTTATTCCCAATATCTCTTTTGCAAGCCGAGGGTACCAAACTATGAGAACTCTTTGGTTCTTGTATTTTTTTTGTCTTAGGGCTCATTCCCCTTCAAAGTCAGTCGACTCTTCTGTCTTGTATTTTTTCCCAACATGCATGCACTGCCAATCCCAAGAGTTCCCTTCCAATGTCTTTTGTCTTTTGTCTTAAGGTTTTTATTCCCAATATCCCTTTTGAAAGCCGAGGGTACCAAACTATGAGAACTCTTTGGTTCTTGTATCTCTTTTTGTCTTAGAGCTCATTCCCATTCAAAGCCTTTTGACTCTTTTGTCTTATGATTTCCCCCAACATGCATGCACTACCAATCTAAGAGTTCCCTTCTAATGTCTTTTGTCTTTTGTCTTAAGGTTTTTATTCCCAATATCTCTTTTGCAAGCCGAGGGTACCAAACTATGAGAACTCTTTGGTTCTTATATCTCTTTTTGTCTTAAAGCTCATTCCCCTTCAAAGTCATTCGACTCTTTTGTCTTGTATTTTTTCCCAACATGCATGCACTACCAATCCCAAGAGTTCCCTTCCAATGTCTTTTGTCTTTTGTCTTAAGGTTTTTATTCCCAATATCTCTTTTGCAAGCCGAGGGTACCAAACTATGAGAACTCTTTGGTTCTTGTATCTCTTTTTGTCTTAGAGTTCATTCCCCTTCAAAGTCATTCGACTCTTTTGTCTTGTATTTTTTTCCAACATGCATGCACTACCAATCCCAAGAGTTCCCTTCCAATGTCTTTTGTCTTTTGTCTTAAGGTTTTTATTCCCAATATCTCTTTTGCAAGCCGAGGGTACAAAACTATGAGAACTCTTTGGTTCTTGTATCTCTTTTGTCTTAGAGTTCATTCCCATTCAAAGTCATTCGACTCTTTTGTCTTGTATTTTTTCCCAACATGCATGCATTACCAATCCCAAAAGTTCCCTTCCAATGTCTTTTGTCTTTTGTCTTAAGGTTTTTATTCCCAATATCTCTTTTGCAAGCCGAGGGTACCAAACTATGAGAACTCTTTGGTTCTTGTATTTTTTTTGTCTTAGGGCTCATTCCCCTTCAAAGTCAGTCGACTCTTCTGTCTTGTATTTTTTCCCAACATGCATGCACTGCCAATCCCAAGAGTTCCCTTCCAATGTCTTTTGTCTTTTGTCTTAAGGTTTTTATTCCCAATATCCCTTTTGAAAGCCGAGGGTACCAAACTATGAGAACTCTTTGGTTCTTGTATCTCTTTTTGTCTTAGAGCTCATTCCCATTCAAAGTCTTTTGACTCTTTTGTCTTATGATTTCCCCCAACATGCATGCACTACCAATCTAAGAGTTCCCTTCTAATGTCTTTTGTCTTTTGTCTTAAGGTTTTTATTCCCAATATCTCTTTTGCAAGCCGAGGGTACCAAACTATGAGAACTCTTTGGTTCTTATATCTCTTTTTGTCTTAGAGCTCATTCCCCTACAAAGTCATTCGACTCTTTTGTCTTGTATTTTTTCCCATCATGCATGCACTACCAATCCCAAGAGTTCCCTTCCAATGTCTTTTGTCTTTTGTCTTAAGATTTTTATTCCTAATATCTCTTTTGCAAGCCGAGGGTACCAAACTATGAGAACTCTTTTGTTCTTGTATCTCTTTTTGTCTTAGAGCTCATTCCCCTTCAAAGTCATTCGACTCTTTTGTCTTGTATTTTTTCCCAACATGCATGCACTACCAATCCCAAGAGTTCCCCTCCAATGTCTTTTGTCTTTTGTCTTAAGGTTTTTATTCCCAATATCTCTTTTGCAAGCCGAGGGTACCAAACTATGAGAACTCTTTGGTTCTTGTATCTCTTTTGTCTTAGAGTTCATTCCCATTCAAAGTCATTCGACTCTTTTGTCTTGTATTTTTTCCCAACATGCATGCACTACCAATCCCAAAAGTTCCCTTCCAATGTCTTTTGTCTTTTGTCTTAAGGTTTTTATTCCCAATATCTCTTTTGCAAGCCGAGGGTACCAAACTATGAGAACTCTTTGGTTCTTGTATCTTTTTTGTCTTCGGGCTCATTCCCCTTCAAAGTCATTCGACTCTTTTGTCTTGTATTTTTTCCCAACATGCATGCACTACCAATCCCAAGAGTTCCCTTCCAATGTCTTTTGTCTTTTGTCTTAAAATTTTTATTCCCAATATCTCTTTTGCAAGCCGAGGGTACCAAACTATGAGAACTCTTTGGTTCTTGTATCTCTTTTGTCTTAGGACTCATTCCCCTTCAAAGTCATTCGACTCTTTTGTCTTGTATTTTTTCCCAACATGCATGCACTACCAATCCCAAGAGTTCCCTTCCAATGTCTTTTGTCTTTTGTCTTAAGGTTTTTATTCCCAATATCCCTTTTGAAAGCCGAGGGTACCAAACTATGAGAACTCTTTGGTTCTTGTATCTCTTTTGTCTTAGAGCTCATTCCCATTCAAGTCTTTTGACTCCTTTGTCTTATAATTTTCCCCAACATGCATGCACTACCAATCCAAGAGTTCCCTTCCAATGTCTTTTGTCTTAAGGTTTTTATTCCCAATATTATTTTACAAGCCGAGGGTACCAAACTTTGAGAACTCTTTGGTTCTTGTATCTCTTTTGTCTTAGAGTTCATTCCCAATCAAAGTCATTTGACTCTTTTGTCTTATAATTTCCCCCATCATGCATGCACTACCAAGCCAATATTTCCCTTTCAATGTCTTTTGTCATTTGTCTTAAGGCTCATTACCATTATGATTTTGCAAGCCGAGGGTACCAAGCTATGAGAACTCTTTGGTTCTTGTATCTCTTTTGTGTTAGAGCTCATTCCCATTCAAAGTCATTTGACTCTTTTGTCTTATAATTTTTCCCAACAAGCATGCACTACCATGCCAACAGTTCCCTTTCCATGTCTTTTGGTTCTTTTCTGTCTTTTCTCTTTAGACTTATAAAGCCATAGGACCATCCAACAAATCCCAACCTCATTTCCAATTCCCAATATGCATGCACTACCAATCCCACAGTTCACATCTTTTCTCGGGACAATGTCCCCAAAATAGAATTTGACAGAACACTATTAGATTAGTGTCTGCCCTTGATCTTTTTTGGGTTTTGAAAGAAAAACAAAAACAAAAACAAAAACATCAAAACATCAAAACTTAAAACCTCCAAAACTAAGAATCCGCAGATCAAGTAACCAAAACCAAAAACGGATCTGGATTCTTATCAAAGTGAATAATAGTTTTGATGTTGGATCAAGAAAACAAAACCAAAACAAAAACAAAAACAATCTTGATTCCAACATCACAATGACATTGAAGTCAATTTCTTAAATCAAACAAAAACATTAAATCTGATCAAAAGAGAACTGATCAGTTGTACCAATTCTATTTCAATCCTCAAAAACTTGGAATTGCACAGAAACAAAACACACAAAAAAAAGAACTTAAGACAGAGAAATACCTTGACGAGGTGGAGAAGCTTCAAGGATTAGACAGAAACATAACCCAGTCGTAAACTGATCAATTGAACTCATTCGATTTCAATCCTCAAAAACCTGAAAACGCACAAAAACAAACACATAGCAAAACGGGTTAAGACAGAGAGACACCTTAACGGATTGTAATAGTTTCAGGCCGAATCAAACCAAACAAAACAAAAACCCTAGATCTGTACAACACAAGAACGATTAAAAGATTCCAAAACCCTAAAAAAAATACACATCGACAAAGCGAGGATCAGAGAAAAACCCATACGATTGCACCAATTTCATACAGAATCAAACCAAACAAAACGAAACCCCTAGATCTGTAAAACACAAGAACAATTAGAAAATCCAAAAACCCTAAATTAAAACAAAGTAAACACAAAGAGAGGATTTGAGTAAGAAACCAAACCAAATCACCATGACAGAGAAGAAACTCATGCGTTTGTACTAGTTCCATGCCCAAAATCAGAAACCCTAGATCAATACAAACATATATAAGAACAATTTACACAAAACTTCTATAAATCCTAAATCAACAAGTTCACGATACAGATGAGTTGAAATACATACCAATCTTTAAGATTACTTAACATGAATCTCCTTCACGAGTCTACGAAGCATTCTTCTTTACTCGAGAAACCCAGAAGAGAGAAACAAAATTTGGAAGAAGAAAGAAAAAAAAAAAAAAAGCGAAGTTTTTGTTTTGTAAACAAATTGTGAAATTAGATCTCATTCTCTGATATATGTATATAACGCGTATCCGTAACGGCTATTATTGTACACGTATTCACCGTTGATTCTTCTTGTACTTACTTTAATCTAACGGTTTAGCATTTTTCATCATTAGAATTTCCTTTTTTTTAATTGGCAATATAAACAAACGCAAAAGCAAAACAAAATAGCGTTTAACGGTTTTGTGATCTATGGACGGGTTTCATAAAAAAGGCCCAATAAAGCCCGTTAGTTTAAAATTCAAAATTTGAATTACATTGTACAATGTTTTTGTCCGTTGGCTTCGGTTTTAACATGAAAATCCAACAGTTTAAGTGCCCATATTCGTTTTTCTTAATTTAGGCTAAATGTGTAGCGGCCCAAACAATATAGCCCATTAAACTGAAAAACTAATACCCAGATAAATCGAACAAACCAATTTTCGTCGGTTTTACCAAATTTCTTACACAAAAATCGGTTTAATTGACCGTAGTATCATACCGGTCGGTTCGGTTTTCCGAATAACCCAACAACAACAAACGACCGATGGTGTACCGTAGAAAAGGTCTCTGTAGTTGTAGGAGATAATTACTCAACCGTCGACCATCTTCTAAAAATATTTCATATCATTTATCAAATCAAATCATCATCTGATCGTCTTCTTCCATAATTTTTCTTCACCGGAGCTTATTTTTTCGATCGATTTACCGATTACGACGTAACCACTCCTTCCCCGGTACGTTTCTCATCTCTCTCATTCTGCCTTATGACTATTTTCTTTCTCCTCATGTCTCAAGTCTGATTGTGATTTTGGTTTCTAATTTTGTGCTTCGAATCGCTTCTTCTCCGGCTAATCTCTTTAATTTCTTCTTCCGATCACCGGAAGTATCCATGAATTTTACTTTTCTGCCTTCTTTTTCCTGTATTACGATCTAGTTTGGAATACCCAATGATATGTTAGGGCTTTTGGATTTCTTAAGATTTCAAATCGATCGATTTCAATCTTGTTGATGGTTTTGAATTTTGATGCTTCACTCATTTTTCTAAGTTATTGCTTTGGTTTTTAAGGAAGAATCGGGTTTTGTTTGTTCATCTTTGGTATTGTTGCTGATGATTTTGCAGAGTTCGTAGTTTCTATTCGTTGGGAACAATGAGTGAAGCGTTTGATGGATACGAGCGGCAATATTGTGAGCTCTCCGCGAGTCTTTCAAAGAAGTGTTCTTCAGCTATTGCACTTGATGGAGGTAAATTTTACAATCTTGAATCTTTTTCTAATATATTGGTCACTGATCATCGCCATTGTATCCACTTTTGATACTTTAGTTTGTGTTTCATGCGGAGTTCAAATTATATATACGTTTTCTTTTGTGTTCTATGCATAGTTCTGTGCATTTTTTATCCTTGTTGGGACATAGGGAGCTTGTTTTTTAGTAGTGATTACTGATCATTGTCATATTTTTAAAACTCCCTTGATTGGTATGCAATGTTGTTGTTTGCATAGACAGCTTCAGATGCATTGACAATACTACTTTAATGGTTTGCAGAACAGAAGAAGCAGAAGCTGTCTGAAATCAAATCTGGGATGGAAAATGCAGAAGTATTGGTATGTGATAGACGTGTAGTTATCATATATGCTTTGCTATATTATGTGTTCAATTTTTATTTTTATGATGCTCTGTCATTTTTCTTTACCAGATTAGGAAAATGGATCTTGAGGCAAGGAGCCTTCCACCAAATCTTAAGTCTAGTCTGCTTATCAAGTTAAGAGAATTCAAGTCTGATTTGAACAATTTCAAAACTGAAGTGAAGAGAATCACAACGGGAACCTTGAATGCTGCTGCTCGAGATGAGTTACTCGAAGCTGGTATGGCTGACACAAAAACGGTAAGTAAAGGAATTACTCGTATTGTCTCAGTTTTATGCATCTCAATCTTTTTGCTAGTAAGATTTCTTTCTATTGATATGTTGTTGTGGTCAGGCTTCAGCTGATCAAAGATCAAGATTGATGATGTCAACTGAGCGTTTGGGTCGAACCACGGACAGAGTCAAAGACAGTCGTAGAACAATGATGGAGACTGAAGATATCGGTGTTTCAATCCTCCAAGACTTGCACAGTCAGAGACAATCTCTCTTACGCGCCCACGACACGGTATTTTCTTTATGTAACACTTCCTTGCTCCAGATATGAGAATTTTACGAATCTTTCACAAGACAAGACTACGTTTTCCTTATCTGCTACTAGCTACGGGATTTTTATTGTGTTAATCATAATTTAAAACTCTATTGACAGCTTCATGGAGTAGACGATAACATTGGAAAGAGCAAGAAAATCTTGACAGGCATGACGAGGAGGATGAACAAGAACAAATGGACCATTGGAGCCATTATCATGGCATTGGTTGCCGCCATTATCCTCATTTTGTACTTCAAACTCACCAAGTAAGCCTATGTAACTAAACCGGACCACATTCAAGAAAACAACTGTTGTGTTTGTTTGTGAATCTTTTATTTGTCTTTCTTCTTTCTGTGTGAAAAGTTGTGTTTGCCACCTCTGTAATCTGAATTTGACTATACATATGCTGAAGTAAGTAAAGCTTCAAGGCCTAAGTGTCGAGTTGATTGTGTATATTGTTCATATTGAATCCAGAACAATAACATGGTTAAACATTGAGATCAAAAGCGTCAATTATTTCAAACAATCGAGGTCTACATCTTGAATCATTTGTTCATACATTGAATCTAGAACTATACAAGCATTCATATTAATACTAGTTGTGTATTTTTGATTTTCTTTCATATTTGAATTTGCTATAATCAGCGACCAAGCTCTCAATAACCCTATGCTTCATGTTCTCCACCAAACCAGTCAAAATCTGTAAAAGGATGAATCAAAAACACAGATCATGAATAAATAGTAAACCCTGTACATCGCATTTTGAGTTTGCAAACGCATAAATGAAACAGCTTCTTACCGCATTGGCCATGTTTCTCCTAACATCTTCTGGTACAAGTGCCAGAACAGAAGGAAGCACGAAGCTAATGCTTGTTTCTAGTCGACCTTTGAGCCTTGTGTGCCTTCCACGTCGGTCTGGATACAATGCTCCTTTGACTCCAAGAGTGAAATTAGATGGCTCCATTACTCGGTCTAGCCCTTGGAGCTCCCAATTCGTCTGAAAAAATCAGAACTCGAAAGGTTAACTAAAACAATCATAATCTGACTAGTGACTATGTGATTCATGTGGTTATGGTATTAACCATGTTGAGCTCAAGAACTTTGGTTATGTGTAGAGGTACGTCCGACGGGTAATCCTGACCGTTGGATTTGCATCTAATTCGCATGACCACCACTGGCCAAGCAGTGAGGAAGAAAAATTTTATTGGTAACATTTGTATTCTCCATTCTTCCTGCACAATGAAGTAAGTAGTTATACAGAATAAAAACTTTAAACACATGCCTTGGAGTAAAAGTAACTAATTAACCTAGTTTTGAGTATCTCCCTTGTACAAAAAGAATCGCACCTCGTTAAGCCTATGGTTTTTGGGTTTATCCGGAAACATTGCTTCGAAAACCCTCGATTTGTCCTCCAAATACTCATCGAACAACGCCTGCGAAATCCCGCAAAATATGAGATATTTATACACTTTTGACCACTCACGTATATACTGAATGAGAAAGAGACCTGAGGAGACTCGTTAAGAGCAGTATCGGTAGATATTTTAGATGAATACTTAGCAGGTTTTACATGTGACAACTGACACTTCACGCCCCACCGTCTTGATCTCACTTGCCGGCAACTTCCTAACATCGTCGCCGGCCTCGAATACGCCATAGAGCTAATCACCGTCATTTCACCAAGATTGGATGGATCTTTGATATTTCCCACATCTCTCAATCTATTTATCTATACAAAAAAGATTGCGTCTTGGTTTCTCTCTATACGTTGAGACTTTTTGTTAAAGATTTGAGAATGAGACAAAGAGAACAAAACCGTCACGGTAGAGTTTTGGAATATTGGTTCATTTCGGTCGTGTACGTCCACGTGGCGTCATTACAAGACGTTTACATGCCATCGTTGCCTTTGGGATCTGTATGGCTTACTCATTCTTTCACGCATTCGTGGTCGTAGATGAGACTTACACGACAACATTCAAAGATCGCTCTCAGACAGAGGTTTTGATAAAACTAAACCTGAAATTGGATAGAGAATCCAATCTGGTTTAACCAATTGCCCCATCAATAAAAATAAAATAAAAACCCTCTTTTAATATATAGAGGATTGAATATATACAAAAATGTATTAACAACATACCAATAACCCAAAAAACGTAAATGCCAAATGCCAAGAAGCAATGAGTAAGCAAATGCCAACTCTTGTGCTTCTCACTCATATAGCCGATCGTTCATGTCAGATTGAAAACTATACATGGTCGACTCAAACAATAACATTTAACTCAAGCTCACTCGATTACTTTCGTAATCTTCTTTCATTCTTGAACCTGCTATAATCAGCAAGCAAGCTCCCATTAACCTTATGCTTCATATTCTCCACTAAACCGGTCAAAACCTGTAAAAAATCATAAAACAAAGATCATATACTTAAAATTAGTTCAAAAGATAACTCGAGATATATTTCTATGTAACAATTTCTAACCGCATTGGCCAAGTTTCTTCGAACATCTTCAGGTACCAATTCAAGAACCGGAGGTAAGACAAAGCTTATGTTCATCTCTAGTTGACCTTTAAGCCTTGTTTGCTTCCCTCTTCGGTCTGGATACAATGCTCCTTTGACTTCCAAACTGAAATCAGACGGTTCCATTACTCGGTCAAGCCCTTGCAGCTTCCATCTCATCTACACACAAAAAAAAAACATAATTCAAGAAATGTAAAACTATATGTTACAAACAAAGTTAGGCATATCAATCCCTAAATTTACAAATCTGTACTATCTATTTGAAGCTAAAGGACACAAAGAGAGAGAGATTATTACCATGTTGAGCTCAACAACTTTGGTTATATCTAAAGGTACATCTGGCGGATAATCTTGACCGTTGGATTTGCATCTTAACCTCATATCCACCACAGGCCATACAGTAAGGAAGAGAAAATTTATTGGTAACATCTGAATTCTCCATTCTTCCTACACACAAATTCAATTCATTCAGTTTAAAAGAACCAAAAAAAACACACAAAAACAGGGGCATTCCGAGAATTGAACTCGGGACCTCTCGCACCCTAAGCGAGAATCATACCACTAGACCAAATGCCCATTTTTGTAAACATCTATTAACTCTATGGATTTATATAATAAGTACCTCGTTAAGTCTATGGCTTCTTGGTTTATCTGGAAACATTGCTTCGAACACTCGAGATTTATTATCCAAATACTCATCGAACAAAGCCTTGCAAAATAAATTCCAAACAAAATCTCAATTTAAACCCACAAAATCGAAAGATGTGTTGTTGTTAAAGTCTTATAGAGAGGAGACCTGAGGAGACTCGTTGAGAGGTATATCTGTAGAGAGTCTGGATGAATACGTGGCGGGTTTTACAGAAGACACTTGGCACTTCACTCTCGACCTTAAAACTGGTTTCACCTCCGTCGTGACTGTCACCGGCCGGTGGTAACTTCTAAACATCCCAGACGATATAACCGCAGAGCTCGCCGTCATTTCTTCAAGATCTCTTCCACCACATGTCTTCTCTTTTCTCTAACACTATCTGTAATCTCCGAGTAACGAATCTTGCGTTCTCAAGATTTTGTGAAAACTAAGACAAGAAACAGAGAGAGTAAAGTTTTGTAATAAAGATGATGATAAGAGAAATCAGCTTTTCGGGGTTTTATGTCCACGTGGCATATCACTAGCTTAACCACGTAATCAAGATTTGGAACCTGTAGGGTCTTCTTTGCTTAACTCGGCATTGGTGGATGAGAACACAAGTGTTTACAACTCATATGATGTCTTAAAAGGAACGGTCGTTGTTCCCTTAAACTTATTGGACTATTTATCAAACATAAGCATATTTCATTATATGATTTCACCAATGCATAACATGTTATACTCATATAATTTCATCAATACAATAATATTATACACATATATTTCACCAATTTCGTTAATTATCAATAATCCCTAACCTGAGTTACCGTGTAATATACCGTGCTGGCGATAAACACGTGCAAAAAGTGCATTTGCATTGAGACCATGTTAAATTAACATTAAGAAATAGTGTATCTTAAGGTCTCAAAAAAAAAATTTGTATGTAACTAAAGTTTTTAAAAAATTGAACAAAGACTATATTTTTTTTTTTGGCTAGTTAAGTTTAAGCCGGTCGTGACTATATATGTAGTTTAAATGAAAGATGATAAATTTTGATTTCATGTGTCCGATAATTAGTGTTTAATTATTCTAATATTAATGTATAATATTCAAGATCCTTAAACGCTCCCTATAGAAGCTTTGCTTCAAAAACAGCAAATGGATGATATCACAAAGTTGTATTATATACCATCTTCTATGAGTAATCAAATCGAAACCGCTAGCAGAAATGAAACCTAGGGGTCCATGTACGTAAACACAAGATTAACTCTGTCTTACCCTCAAATCTCATTTATGTGGCGCTCTAATGCAATCTTAGCGCACCAAATTTTCATTTCTTTTCTGCTAATCCCCTAGTACCACATAACTACAAGTTTCCCACTATAGTTAACTACTGCAATCCCCTAGTACGGTGATTACACAATTTTTACAAACTCTTGATATCTCTCCACTCTACTCTCAGAGTCAAACCACTTCAAATATCCCCCGTAACTCCAACAGTACATTACATTCTCTATCACAATTCACAAAACCAACCAACTATATATGGTTTACTCGTTAATTCTCTTACGACTTTCCATGTACCCTTCTTGGGATCGTAAGCATAGTCTTGTTTCACTGCCGTTACATAAAAATGTTTATTTTAGATGTTAAATTTTTTTATAGTTTTAAACTTGAAATTCTAATTTGTAAAGGTTATAAATGAATTCACTTATATAAACAATATAAATAAATTAAAATATATTATTAGTTACTTAGCTTTAATTAATTATAAAAATTATCAGTTCATAATATATACAGTACTATCAAAATGAAAATGGTGCATATTTAAGTTTTGATACATTATAGAAAAGTGATATTTTTTGTAATATTGTTATCAAATATAGTACATTTTTCCAAAACTATAAACCAATAAAATCAAGACAATAGAAAAAAACCTTTACTCCTCCGAAATTGTTCCACATATATACGTTTAACATGAAGAAAAGTCGGATATCATCTGTAGTAAGTATAAATTAAAATATATTGTAAAGAGTCCAAACTACGTAACCGCTAACAGTTTCTATGCATAAGATAATTTTCTCCAGACTACGTACGTACGGGCATAGTTAGCCCAAACTGTGGAAGATCTTCACATTGATGGAGTAGTACGTACCTGGCAGTTTCCATGTACCACCTTTGGGCTCATATATAAGCAACTGAATAATTTCACAACGTCGTTGTAGGCGAATCATCAAGCACAGTACTATGACTAGGGGATCTCAAGCGTAGTATGATAAAAATCATCAATTCGAAACGGTTACACAAGGAAAAGGAAAAGAGTAATATGACTAAGCGATTTCAAGCACAGTATTATCAAATCGAAACCGCTACACAAGGAAATAAGTATGACTAGGGGGTCTCAAACATATAGTATTATATATATATATGAATCAACAAATCGAAACAGCTACACAAAGAAATGAGTAAAATGACATGGGAATCTCCAGAACAGTATTACGCCACTCCGTCTTACCCCAAATCTCATCTTTATGGCACTTTTCTAACGCAATCTTAGCGCACCAAATTTTAAGATTCGGGTTTTCGCTATGTTCCTCTGGCCGCTGCGTCCACATAACTACAAGTTTCCCACCATAGTTACAGACCACTCTCGTACATGAAAGAAATCCTTCCAAACCCTTGATCTCTCTCCACACCCTACCCTCATAGTCATACCACTTAATAATCCCCGGGTAATCATAACTGTACATTACATTATCTATCACACACGAATCCATCAACTCTCGCCAACTCGATTCCTCTCTTACCACTTAATAATCCATGTACCATCTTTGGGCTCATAAGTGTAGTCATTTTCATGTGACGCTACGTAAAGCTTTCCTTCAAAAGCATCAGGGTTAACCTTAATATTGCTACGGCATAGCTCATGACCCGCACCAGGACTCGGCAAGGCTCTCCAAGTCTGAGTCTTTATGTCCAATACCTCAAACCAATTGTCAACATCGCAACCTCCCATCACGTATATTTTCTGGTCGATGAGAACCGCATGTGGATATTTTCGAGCTGCTATCATGTTAGGCCCGTCACGCCATGTGTTACTTCGACAATCAAGGATCCAAACAGAGGAACTTAGCTCATGGCATCCACCAATTAGGTAGATATCGAAACCAACTGCTACTATTGATCTATATGGTAAACCTAAAGGATGGGGATAGGAAGGTATCGGGATCAAGAAATAGTCGTTTAAAATCTCACCGTCACGTGGTTCTTGAGGTTTCCACGAAAGAGTGAACCACTGGAAGAAATTCTCACTAATATTCGATTTTACGCCAAAATAAATGTATGGTTCGGTGGTTCCGAGGTTAAAACGTGTCGTGTAGAGTTGGGGAGAAGAGATTAGAGAGAGGAACCTTTTGCATACGAGAGAAAGGTTAGGGTAAGCACATCTCGGAACACGAGCAAGTATCTGCTCCACGAGTTCGTCTGGAAGATATGACATTAATGGCTGAGAACTCAAACTCTTCTTCTCACGCTGCGGTGGTTGTTTAACTTCGCAGATCATGTTCGAGTCGGCGGACATTGTTGAAGCAAGCGATGGAGATGAAAGATAATAAATTAGGGTTAAGATCTAATTAATTTATTTGACACGTGTCACGATCCTGTTAATGACTAATTTTGATAACCCAATTTTATATAATAAGATTAAAAATATCACAATTTATAAAATGAAAAGTTGAGCAAATAAATATAAAATTTCATTAATTGATAAAATTAAAAGGTTAGAAACTATGTTATGCAAATAAATTTTCAAAAATAACTAAGAAATTTAAATCAATTGTAACGCCATGACTGTCACATTTCCCATGACGTCGTTATAAATTTTGGTTATCATAAAAAAAAAATGAAAATGAATTGTAGCAAGCTGGATTCATTATATTCCAACTTCTGGTGGTGCTAAACTTTAACTTCTTCTTGCAGTTGTAGCAATTTTTTCAAAGGATTGCCTCGGCTCCCCACAACATGTAGTCGCAATGAAGCAGCTCATGAACTAGTTCAAATTTGTTGTATTGTTTTCTAACTCTTTTCGAACAATAATCAGTTGTTACCTGACATTAAATACGATAAAAGTTGAAAAATGTTCTATCATACAGAGCCGGCCCATGGGCCAGGCTCATGAAACATTAGATTGTGGCCCTCAATATTATAAACAAAATTCGGCCCTGTTTTCCAAAATATGTCTTCAGTCTAGTGGTTTAAGTAGTGTAGGCAATAGTTACCCATCCTAGTTTTATCCACTGAACAAACTTTTTTCAGCCTTTTAATTTTATAAGATTGTGGCCTTAAACATTTAGAGACGGCTCTTCATACATGAAACTTCCTTTCCAAAGGATCGAGGTTGACCACGTACGATATACATGTGTAACACTTAGTGTTTATGTCGAAAACATCCAACCAATTATTGCCAGACTCATTGATCTTGCATGCTTTTGGGTCGAGCAATATATATATATACCCTCTGGCAATCTTGGTGAACACAGGAAGGGGAGTGCACCTATTGATAGTATTGAATATATCTCTGAACCAATAGCTAATTAAGATAGACTTAGTTAACTGCTTAACAAGCGTTTGTGAAAACTACTTTCTAGATTTTCGTTATCTAAGATTTAGCATGTGATTAATAAATCTGGAATTATTAGCTCGCTTTAAATTTCTTCTTGACCATTTTTTTGTATTAAAAAATGTTTTGAGTTTTGATACATGTTGGAGTTAACACTATGTTTTCTAAAGAAATAGCGTTGATAAACAAACAAAAATAAACAAAATATAACTCCAATGATATTGTTAAACTGTACATATAAAATAGCATTATAGATCATCAAATTCTATAAGCTGTAAAGAACGACTAAATGATTTCACAAAGTTGTTTTATACCATCTTGTACCAATCATCAAACCGAAACTGTTACACATTTAGAGAATAAATATGACTTGGGGATCTCAAGCACATTATTAAGCCACTCCGTTTTACCCCAAATTTCATCTTTATGGCGCTTCTCTAACGCAATCTTAGCGCACCAAATATTATATTTCCAGTTTTCACTGTCATCCTCAGGATCCTGCGTCCATATTATAGCTACAAGTTTCCCACCACTGTTGTGGATTTGTACTATACGTGGAAAAAGTATTTCCAAACCCTTGATCTCTCTCTACACTCTACCCTCGGAGTCATACCACTTAAACTTCCCCGATGACAATAATTGTACATTACATTATCTATCACACACGAATCCAGCAACTCTCCACAACTCGATTCCTCTCTTACAATTTTCCATGTACCATCTTTGGGATCATAAGTGTAGTCATTTTCATGTGGCGCTACGTAAAGCTTTCCTTCAAAAGCATCAGGGTTAACCTTAATATCGTTAAGGCAAAGCTCATGATCAGCACCAGGACTTGGCAAGGCTCTCCAAGTCTGAGTCTTTATGTCCAATACCTCAAACCAATTGTCAACATCGCAACCTCCCATGACGTATATTTTCTAGTCGATGAGAACCGCTTGTGGATTTTTTCGAGCTACCGTCATGTTAGGCCCGTCACGCCATTTGTTACTTCGACAATCAAGGATCCGAACTGAGGAAGTTAGCTCACGAAATCCACCAATTAGGTAGATATCAGAACCAACCGCTACGGTTGATCTATATGGTAAACGTAAAGGATGGGGATAGCAAGGTATAGGAATCAAGGAATAGTCATTCAAAATCTCACCGTCACATGTTTCTTGAGGTTTCAACGAAAGAGTGAACCATTGGAGAGATGTATCGTTACAATACGGTCGTACGTAAAAATAAAGGCATGGTTCGGTGGTTCCAAGGTTAAAACGTGTCGTGTAGATTTGGGGAGAAGAGATGAGAGTGTGGAACCTCTTGCATACGAGAGAGAGAGATTAGGGTAATCCCATCTTGGGACACGAGCAAGTATCTGCTCCACGATTTCGTCAGGGAGTGATGACATTAATGGCTGAGAACTCAAACTCTTCTTGTCACTCTGCGGTGGTTGTTCAACTTTGGAGGTCATGCTCGAGTCGGCAGACATCGTAGAAACAAGCGGTGGTGGAGATGAAAGATGATAAACTAGAGCTATATAAGAATTGACTTAGATATATACCTTTGGTTTATGAAAAGTACATATCATCTGAAACGGGAAATATATAAGTTTTAAATTTTAACCCCAAAAAAGTGTTATATATGATGGAGATTGATTATTCTTATTATACAAGATTTCTTTCTTATTTTAAATGATATAGCTCTAAAGAGTTCTTTTTCTAAGGAAATAAGGGTTATTTATAACTTATAACTATTGGATTAAAATATCTACAAATCTTTAAACACAAAGGATATTTTACAAAATAAGCCAAAATCTAAAAGCACAAGTAAAACCTTTATAAATACATAATGTTGGGAACATCATATTCTATTAATTTATAATGTTATTAGTTTATCTATATATTAATATATATTATTTTATAGGAAAAAAAAATAATTCTTAAATTATAGAGATGTTTGTCTTAATTGTTATAAATTTTAGAAATATGAATTGAGACAAGTTCATATAAACACACTTATTGTTTAGATTTTTTTTTTTTTGTCAACACACTTATTGTTTAGATGTTAAAACGAATAAGAGGTTTATTCTGAAATAATGTAAAATTTTATTCAAGAAAATAACGTTTTTACAACTAGTGCAATGGAAATTTAAAACATGATCCCTTAAAAACACAATTTAATTCTTAAAATCTACATCAAACCAAATTGGCAGACCTTTGTCATAACGTCTATCTCACGTAAGCCCGTATTGATGAGAACCGAATAAGGATTTAGCCTATATATGTGTGGTGTAGAGTCTAGCCAACATTGGGTAAAACCTTTATCTCGCACTATTCAAACTCATGTTAATTACTTGACCAAGAAGTATCAATATGCAGTTGTTGTCTCGATTGTGATCCCCTCGTTCCTGGTAATTACTGAGGTTAAACGCAAATCTTTAACTTCTTTTTTTGTTTCAAAGAATTTCCTGAGATCTCCATAGCTGTTTGTCAAATGTTAGAAATTTAAAGAAATTATCATTGTCTATACAACGTGTTGCGGTAATGAAGTGGCTCATAACTCATAAGCTAGCTAAGATATATTGTTTGTATGGTTTCTACAAGTTATTGATCTACAAGTCATCCGCCTCATTTGCTCGAACAACAGTTGCCTATATAAGTAAGTTTAAATTTTGACGGAAAAAAAAATCTCAAATATAATGTTACATGTCATGAAAGACCATAAAAATCAAAACATCTACATTAAAGAACAACATAACCGACGAATCATCAAAGCAAAACGACTAAACAAGTTATGACTTTAAGGACCGTAAGAAAAGTATATATTAAACCACTATGTCTTACCTCAATCTCATCTCTATGGTGTTTCCCTACCGCAATCTTTGCACACAAAATTTAACCAACGGGTTTTGGCTATGTTCCTCAGACCATTGCCTCCACATAAGAAGAAGTTTCCCACCATATTTAACTATTCGGATCAAGTCTTGAATTCTTTCCAAACCCTTGATCTCTCTTCATTCTCTACCCTCAAAGTCCCAACAAGTTTATTACATCTTCCATTCATAGACGAATCGAATATATGTTGGAAACGTGATTCCTCTCACACGACTTTTCATGTACCATCTTTGGTTCATAGGTGATAGTCATTTGTATTTGCCGTTACATATTACTTTCTTTCCAAAGCATAATACTTGTGTGACTCATGATCAGCACCAAGACTCAGCAAGGCTTTTCAAGTCGTGAGTCTTTATTTCGAATACCTCTAAGTCTCTAACCTAACCAATTGCTTGACTCATTGATCTTGGGAAAATTCTTACATGATTTTTGTTATTTAATATGTATTTTTGGAATTATTCGTTTGGTTTCATTTCTTCTAAGACCATGAATTGTACTAAACAAAATTATTATTAATGTGTATGTATCTTTTCATAGATGTTTCTCTTCGTATTTAATTTGGTTCCTATAATCTTTAAAATAAATATAACTCCAATGTTAATCATTGTTAAACTTTTACATATGAAATAGCATTATAACTCCTCAAACATTTAACTTTCATGAAAAACCACAAAAACGACTACATCTTTAGTTCTTTATGAGAATAAATAAATAAAAACAAGTGAAGCTAGCTTCAAAGAATGACGTTGTTTTAGGCGAATCATCAAGCCCAGTATTATAAGAATCATCGCATCGAAACGGCTACATGAAGAGAGAAGTGGTGGGACTTGGGGATCTCAAAGATAGTATTAAGCCACTCTATCTTACCCCAAATTTCATCTTTATGGCGCTTCTCTAACGCAATCTTAGTGCACCAAATTTTAGCTTTCTGGTTCTCGCTATGTTCCTCAGGCCACTGCCTCCACATAACTATCAATTTCCCACCGTACTTACGAATCTGTCTCATACATGAATAAATTCCTTCCAAACCCTTGACATCTCTCCACACTTTACGCTTAGAGTCATACCACTTAATATTCCTTGAGTCACTAAAACTGTACATTACATTTTTTATCACACACGAATTCAACAACTGATGGCAACTCGATTCCTCTCTTACAACTTTCCATGTACCATCTTTGGGCTCATAAGTGTAGTCATTTTCATATGACGCTATGTAAAGCTTTCCTTCAAAAGCATCAGGGTTGACCACAAATATAGCTTCTGCATAGGTCATAATCAGCACCAGGACCTGGCAAGGCTCTCCAAGTCTGAGTCTTTATGTCCAAAACCTCAAACCAACTGCCAATAGTGCAACCTCCCATGACATATATTTCCTGGTTGATGAGAACCGCATGTGGAAGTACTCGAACTGCAGTCATGTTAGGCCCGTCACGCCATGTGTTACTCCGACAATCAAGGATCCGAACTGAGGAAGTTAGCTTATTACATCCACCAATTAAGTAGATATCCAAACCAACCGCTACGGCGGATCCACTTGGTAAACGCGAAGGATAAGAAGGTACACGAATCAAAGAATAGTCATTCAAAATCTCACAGTTACGTGTTTCTTGAGGTTTCAATGAAAGAGTGAACCACTGGAAGGATTTATCACTATCCGATCCTACGCCAAAATAAATGTATGGTTCGGTGGTTCCGAGGTTAAAACGTGTCGTGTAGAGTTGGGGAGAAGAGATTAAAGAGAAGAACCTTTTACATACGAGAGAGAGGTTAGGGTAATCCCATCTCGGGGTACGAGCAAGTATCTGCTCTACGAGTTCTTCTGGGAGTGATGACAACGACAGTGGCTGAGAACTCAAACCCTTCTTCTTACTCTGCGGTGGTTGTTCAACTTTTGAGGTCATGGTCGAAGAAGAAGGCTGATACAACTAGGGCTGTAAAATAATTGAGGTATATTTAATATATAATATAAAAACAAATTTCTTTAAGCCTTTTTTAAATTACTTGTTATCGGCAATATATATATATATATACATATATATATATGGACATTAATTAATTATTTATTTATTGAAAGAGATTTTTTTTTTTAAGAGTTATAAAATAGCTCTAAAGAGTTTAAAAAAAAAAAGTAAAGGTTAAAGAAAATAGTTAGCCTTTGAAGTTAAAAACCTGTAATGGAAATTAAAATCTACAAAACAAGCCCTAAATTTAAAATCAACATTGAAAAAAAAAAAAAAAACCTAGGACAATTTTTTTTTCTTTGCCAAACCATAAACCAACAAAATCAAGACACACTAAATTCAATTAAAATTTTGATTCATAAATTAAATTAAATCCGTATTTGTAATATAGTCCGTTAATTTCTTTATAAACCATACTCCTAACTGGTTTAGTTCGAAGTTCCCGGTTCAATTAGTCGGCAACCGGTACAATCAAATTGCTTTTCTACCAATTAAGACAGAGACACGTGGCATAGCTTACCCGAATCGTAGTGGTCTCCATGTAAACAGCATGAAACTGTGACCCACGTTAATAACTAAAAAGAGAATCCACAATTATTAATTTTAAAACGCAGCGTTTTGCGAACCTTTCATCTTCCTCTTCTTCCTCCACGTATATATATAAATTCTCATTTCATCATTTTTATCAGATCCAAGGAAAAAAAGAGAAAACACAGAGAGGAGCTTCTAAAACGATGCCGTACTACACCAGAGATGAGAACGACGTCGACGATTTCGACGAGTTTGATCCAACGCCGTACAGTGGCGGTTACGACATCACAGTGATTTACGGCCGTCCGATTCCACCTTCCGATGAGACTTGTTACCCTCTTTCGTCTGGTGTCGATGACGATTTCGAATACGAGAGACCTGAGTTCACTCAGATCCATGAGCCTTCTGCTTACGGTGACGAAGCTCTCAACACAGAGTACAGTAGCTATTCTCGACCCAAGCCACGATCCGCATTTCGACCCGATTCAGGTGGTGGCGGTCATGTTCAAGGTGAGAGACCTAATCCTGGTTATGGATCTGGATCTGGTTATGGTGGTCAGACGGAGAGTGAGTATGGTAGGAGGCCTGAATCTGGATATGGTGGTGAAACTGAGACGGAGTATGGTCGGAGACCTGAGAAGAGTTATGGATCTGGTTATGGTGGTAGGACGGAGACTGAATCGGAGTATGGATCTGGTGGTGGAAGGACTGAGGTTGAGTATGGTCAATCGGGGCTTGGATCTGGATATGGTGGCAGATCGGAGAATGAGTATGAGCGTAAGCCTAGCTATGGTAGGTCTGAGGAGCAAGAAGAAGGTTACAGGAAACCTAGCTATGGAAGATCCGAGGAACAAGAGGAAGGTTACAGGAAGCCTAGCTATGGAAGATCTGAGGATCAGGAAGAAGGAAGTTACAGGAAGCCTAGCTATGGAAGATCTGAGGAACAGGTTGAAAGTTACATAAAGCCTAGTTATGGAAGATCTGAGGATCAAGAGGAAGGTTACAGGAAGCCTAGCTATGGAAGATCTGAGGATCAAGAGGAAGGGAGTTACAGGAAGCCTAGCTATGGAAGATCTGAGGATCAGGAGGAAGGTAGTTACAGGAAACCAAGTTATGGAGGGTCTGAGGAACAGGTGGAGAGTTACATTAAGCCTAGCTATGGAAGATCAGAGGATCAGGAGGAAGGGAGTTACAGGAAGCCTAGCTATGGAAGGTCTGAGGAGCAGGAAGAGGGGAGTTACAGGAAGCCTAGCTATGGTCGTCGCAATGACGATGATGATGATGATAATGAGCAGCGCAGGAACCGTTCTGGTTCTGGTGATGATGAGGAAGGGAGCTATGGTCGCAAGAAATATGTAAGTTGAAGAAAATTATCATTTTGTTTAGTGGAATTGTGCATAGTGTGACTCTAGATTGTGCGGAAGATAAGCTTTGATTTGTTCGGTCCTTTGCTGATAATAGTGTAGTAAAGTGATCTTCATATTGAAGTAAAGCTTAGATCTTTAGTGATGGTTCATGTTCCATTCATGATCTAGCCATCTAGAACACTCATTATAAAGAACACTATCTATATTCTCTGTTTGTATACATGCCAACAATAATCTCTGAAATTGATTTGGTTAGTTTTGCTTGAACCAAAAGCTAGTTCTAGGATTACATTTGACTTTGCTGGTTCAGTATTTGATGGATTTGGACAATTTGTAGGATATGTGAAGGTCTTAAATACTTAAGATCTCTTCTCCTTCTTATGGTTGTTCACAGTAGTAGCATCATTGACTCGATTTCATTGTGTATAGAACATTAGAAAGGATGCAGTATTTGCTTAACTCTAATCATCTTTGCACACAATTTTCAGGGTGGCAATGACTCTGATGATGATGAGGAGAAGAAGTAGCATCGTCACAAGCATCACCACCAGAGACGTCGTGATGAAGACGATGACTAAAACCTCTCTGTGATAGAGAGTGTAATGAGAAAGTGTGTTTGCTTAGCTTCAAATATCTCTACTAAATAAAGAGCTAAGTCACATATCTTTCCTACATAATTTCTTTCGACGTTGGTGTTGTGTTTGTTTGAATCTCAATATTATTACTACAGAGTCTTGAGTTCATAATGACACCTTGAAGTGCTATTGTGTCACCATGTAACTGTTTGCTTCTCTGTTTTGTTTTCTATCTATTTGTTTGTTGTTATGATTTACAATTTCGTGTAATATCGTAATGTTTCTTGCATGAATTGAAATCATAATGAAACTTTGTTGAACAAAATGATCCTGAGTCTTGTTGCTACATGGTCTTTGTCTCTTAAGTAACTTTTAGGAATCAATTGGATTAATGTAATATTTGGTAATTTGGTACTCCTAGGGAACCCCAATTATATTTGATTTTCTCATGTAACAAAATTAAACTTTATTCATTTCACCAAATCAAATAGAAAGAAAGGGAATACAAATAATGAGTAACCCACTTTTGGGTTTTCCATCAAACATTTGAATAAGTTAAGACATAATAACTTAATCACCGATTAATTAACAGCAGAGCAAACCCTACGGATCTCTCCATTTCTCCCTGTCTTGACACCAATGTTACTCATCTTAACCATTGACCTCGCGAACTGAACATTGAAGTTGCTGCTCGAAGCCATGAACTCTTGCACTATGGATCTTGTGGTCGGATTAGTCCAAAGAACGTTATCGGATTGAAGAATCCCTCTACCACGGCTGAGATTGTTATAGAAGGATATGTCAAATGTGTTTCCACTTCCATTGTCAAGATCCACACGTGCTGATCCGTCTCCGCTTTGGGGACAAAGTCTTTGAAGTGTCGGTACGAATGTTTGGTCCATGGTTGGATCTGCTGTGTTCCCGGTCGTGTTGAATATTCTGTTCGTGAAGAACCCACATGCAGCTGTTCCTATCGTGTGTCCTCCTATCAAATCACAAATATCCATATTCAGTTTAATTACAATTATAAAATTGAAAAATATATATATCCAAACGTAACCTATGTGAAAGGAAACATTGTATAATTTGTAGCTTATAGTAACTATTTTCTTAAAACCGAAAACAAAATATAAAAAAAAATCGAATAAGAGATACACATGGATTGAACTCTCCTAGAACGGCAAAAAAATGATTTTGAGCGTGGTAGATTTTGGTCTTTAAGTCCAAACTTTTTTGGTTAAATATCGTACAATAGGAAACTCCATCCAATATTCTGATTTCTAAACGGTAATATTTTATAACTTTAGAGTTTCTATAACAAAAGTTTGAACTGTCAAAATTTTTACAATCAAAGTTTCTACAGCCATTAGTAATAATCGGTACCAATTGGTTTCCTAGAATCTAAAATTTTGAAAAGTTACTTACCAACAAGAGCGACTAGATCGCGAGTAGTGAGGCGAAAAGCGGAAAATTTCCTTTGTTGATTGGCTACGGAGTCACTTGGAGAAGGAAGATTGTTAGCGTTCGATGCCAAGGAAACTCGTCCATCTCTACGTCCTGTTGGGACTTGCCAGCTTTGTCCTTGCGTCTACATGCACCTATGCAAAGCCACACACACGTTTTACATTTTTACCAATACAAATTACAATATAGAGGTAACCATAAAAAGTACTTAATGTTGCATAGAAAATTTTATTTTAAAAAACTTTCTTTTTTTTGGAATATATCGAAAAGTTATGTTATGATATTTGTATTAGTTTATTTACTTACGAGGGTAACGGAGTCTCGAGCCGCTAACGTTAAGATATCAGCACAAGAGACAACACCAGGACATGCCGCCTCAAGCATCGTCAATGACCTCAAAACCACGGAGGTTAGTGTTTGCACCAGCGGTTCTTTCAGAGTTAGGTCCGGACAAAAGCACCGAACCATCACAACCTTGGACGAAACAATCATGGAAATGCATTCTCAATAACCCTGGTGCAATTCTTGGATCTGAACCAAAGTGAGATGTCACGGTGTTCCGAACAATCGTCTCGACATTGGGGCACGTGGTCGAGTAGAACCCGATCCTCGTACCTTGGCCATGAACCCCGACAAGACAACTAAGGAAGATCACTAAGAACGAACAAAATGATCGTACCGAACCCATTTCTTATTCCTTTTTAAGACAAGATTTGAAGTATGTTTTGAGATAGTAGTAGATAAGAGTTTGTGTTTAGAAGGTGCATGGGAAGTGATACGAGAACGTGAGCAACTTATAGAGATGTTGAGATGTCAAAGTGTGACATTAAAGTCATCGAAATCGGCTACAGTGTTGAGGTGATTAGATAAATCAAAACTGATAAAACGCGTTTTGTAATTGGTCATGACTCATTAGCTGGCTCATCGCGCGTTGACGATTGCATAGGGTTTGTTTTTATTCCTTTTGTATGTTTCTGTCAAATTTGATTCTTATTGATTTGTGTAATCATTTTAAATGAATGTAACTATAGAATATTCCTTTTTCTAGGAGACTAGGAGTTATACTTTGATTTCAACTCTAAATAAATTCTTTATTAAGAATACTCGTACTAGTGCATCAGATTTGGACTGGTTAAACGAATAAAGTGTTAATATATCCAAAAACATGAACATCCAGTATTCAACAATAGTCCACTGATCCCTATCTATATACATCATGTGAGATTAATGTATTGACCGGAACATATAGTAAAGTTTTTAACAAACAAACAAACAGTATAACAGTGTAGTGGGTTTTGTTAATCAATTTTTGTTTTTTTAATATACATAAGATATATATAAAACATTTGATTTGCTCGGTTTTGTTAGATTGAATTTCTAAAAAATCGAGAAATGGAAATATGATATCGAAATTTTCAGTTCGGTTTTGTAAATTTGGGTCGGTTTCATTATATGTCACAATATATTATATAGTTTTTTCAATGAAAAGACGATATAAAAATGAGAATTAATTTTTTTACAAAAAGTTTGATCAGGGTCGGTATAAAATTCCAAACTCAAGGGCTCCCAATAATATAATGCTGGTGACGAACCATCGTTGTGGTACTAATTTGAAACAGAACCATCTTTGTTGGTCCGTAAGAAATTTCTTTTCTGCAATCAAATTTTGAAGAAACTTTGTAACAGAATTGTGACATAACAAATTAGAGAGTTTTCTATAAATCCAGAAACCTCTTATGACAGCTTTCATGTTTCTTTAAATATTTGTTTTTGTTGTCAAACGAGATGTTTTCTTATAACAAATCCATTATGCATATGACGTCTAACAAAGACTTGGAACAATTCAAATATTGATTCTATCATATTTTAAACTAATTTGAAGCTTACTAATGCTAAGATTATGAATATTTACTAGTGTTCTATCTCGCATAGTAGAAATTACCATCGTTGTGATTTACTATTCGATTTTTTGAAGCCAGTGTACAGAAGAGTGTACCACTCATAGACATTGAAAGACGCAACACTTGTGAAGTCATGCATCCCTGCTTTCACCAGTTGCAAACTCCAAGTAGAGAATTTTGTTCTCATCATCTTCATAACACAAAAACGTCTCACGATTGGCAAGATCTTGCTTGAGATGTTGAATTGATGCTTTATATAAAGGAGACCACATCCTTATAGCAGGCAGTGAGTGCAAAGCCTGCATAGCTCGAAGCTGACAACAACTCAACTCAGGGTGACTCTCTATTAGTTTGTTTTTATAGGCAAGAATCTTATCCCGTGACTGAGCACTATCCCTTATCGCTTCTGCTACTACAACTTCTCCTGATTGTACAGACCTTGATCTTTTTCTACCAGCCCTTGAAGATGAAGATCCATTACCAATATTGCTCTCAGTAGGAGAGATTTGCCTTGATTCAACATCATCATCATCATCATCATCATCAGGATCAGCATCAACATCATCATCTTGATACAAATGCATTGAGTCTAAATGCTCTTCACCTTGTTGAGCTATCAAACCCTCAGCTCCACTGATATCAACTGTACCAAAGACTTTCTCCATCAAATCCACATTAGGCACTGGCTTATCTTTTATTTTCCTAGCTCCAGACCATTCCTAAAAGCAAAGGAAAACTCAGAAACCATAGAAGAAGCTTAAATAAAAGGTGAGGTATGAAAAAACCACAAAAGAATCCTACCTTACACCGCTCGTTCCACCAATCCTCAGACATGTTTATACTCCCATTTGAATGATAACCAATCCCCGTTCTGTTGTCAATAAGTTTTCTGACAGATTCGTACTGCTTCTTGCAAGTAGTAACCTTGATCCCAAACTTTTTCCAAGGATGTCTTTCACCATACACCTCATAAAACTTATCTATGATTGATTGTCTTCCAGCTTCATTCACATTCTGTTTCTTTATATTTCCTTTAAGCTTCTCATCAACTCTTAGTTGGAGATAGAAACGGGTTTGCTCATCGCTCCACACAAGATTCTTTAGTTGATACATAAGAGAACCAAAATCAAAACCACAGAAATGCATTTCAAGTAAACATATGAGTTTAGAGAGGAGGAAGATACTCACATCAGTGCCATGAATAGTTGTCATTGTTTCACTAAAGAAGTTGTATATCCTAATCCTACACATAAACAAAATCAACCATTACAGGAATCATAGTAGCTTCACTACAAGTTTCTTAAAGCTATCAATCATCAAATCAATAATATCTACAAATTTGTACTTCAAATTAACCATTTTTGGAGTAAACCCAAGAACAAATCCAGCTCCTTATTGCAAAGTTCATAGAATCGAAACAATACTCAGAGACGGATGAATCAAAACTCTGTTCTGCTATGGCTATTTCCTTCATCATTTGTATCATACAAAGACTCAGAGAGACGGAGAGAGAGAGAGATACAGAGAGGGAGCGAGAGATAGAGAGAGAGATACAGAGAGGGAGCGAGAGATAGAGAGAGGGATTTGAACAAACCTATTCCGGGAAGAGATCCGGCGAGAGATCCGGTGAAAAAGCCGATGTTGAGAGAGGAGTGGCTTCAGAAGACCTAGTCCGGTTCAGCGAGGCTAGATGAAGAAGGGTGGTTTAAACAAACCGGAACCGGATTAAATAAGATTTTTGGGGGTTTTTAGATCGGTTTGGATCATAGGATTTGGGTTTAGGTAATCTGGATAAGAATATTTAGAAATTGTTTGAATATTTAACGGATCCAGATATTTCTAGTCGGCCCATTGGGCTTTTTATCCATACTCATATTATCCAAAGATCCGTTTGAGTAATTGAAGTTTCGAAAATTACCCAAAAATATTATCCAAAATTTTCCTAAAACCGAAATAAACCATTATAACCATTACATGTTAAAGGACTCGATTAAGATAAATAGAAGAGGACCAAGACTGAAGCCAAAAAGGCCACCTATGGACGCCTAGTAGTGCCTGAGCCCTTTTGCAGAACCGTGTTTGCATACTGACAATCAAACTGGAGAGTGAGGTGTCCTGTATTCTTATCAAAGATTCTTCTTACTATCGCAATGCGGTCAGCTGAACGAACCTTAGGAGGCCAAGCCTTACTTGAATGGTATTTGTACTTAATGTAGAAATTTGCATTATTGGCCTTAAGTCTCTCACTCGAAGCCTCCACATTATCATCCTTAGTCTCTACTGCTAACATCACAATCACCAGTTTCGACATCTTGGGATATTTAGGCCGCCTCAAACGCGATAGGAGGAATGCAAGTTCCATGTATAGACGAATCCAGTCATGTTCCCGCAGCTCTGCTTTCTTTACCAAGTAAAATCGTTTCTTCTCATTGAAAACTTTCTCCGACACCGGCCACTCGGGCAATCTACCTTTGTAAAACTCATCTACCGCTTCAGGTTCCAAATTTTGCCCTTGCAGGGGATTACCTAGTCACAATACACATTAAGAATCAAATCAATAAAGATAAGCAAGTACATAACTAATCAAGATGAACTAGTTACATACCTTGTGTTGCGGGTTTAGGAGCAGCAATACCACAATACAGTTTCTTGATGTCAAAGCCTTCGTCAACAACCCTAGTCTGAAAAGTCACAAGAGAGTCCCATGATGCATCTGGATCCTTTACAACCAAGGTTATATAGTATGATGTATATACTCTACTAGGTCGATAATTGTATTTCTCTATGCTACTGAGCTGCAAGTTTGTCCCTTGTATCATGTTGTACCTATGGATCCCCATCTTAGCAAAAAGGACAATATGGGGGTTGCAATCATATTTTTTATCAAACTCTCGAAAGCCGACCAAACAAGACTCTGGTTTCGTGTCTATCAAGTGTTCGATGTCGAACCCTCCAGCTTCCCTCACTCGAGCCCAGAACTCGTACACATCGTTCATGCTAGTCCCTCTTTCTTCTCGACCACTATTATTACTTGTCATCACTAAAATTTCTCAACTTTTGCTCTACGGAACCAAGCGGCGGATGGCTTGTATCAAGGTTTAATCGATTTGGTCTTAACCTAAGGTAAATATATATTATAGATATCTTGGGGGCCAATTATCTAAACGACCTATTGGGTATATCTTATGAACAAGGCTGCAATCCACAATAAGTTTGCAACCCAATATGACATCACTCCGTTAACAGGCCGAACAAGTACAAAGCCCAAACCAAGCCCATCACCTCAAATAAAGCTTGAAGACGCGTCAAAGGTATCCGTGCAACGGTTCTCTGCAAATCAGTCCAAAAACAGAGAAGTTGCACGGATACCTGATGTTGATGGTAAGGTTGCTGAGCCAATATGAGTAATAGGAAGAAAGTTTCCATCACTTGCCATTACTGTGTCAGTGCCATAGTAAGGTTGACTCTTTTGCAGACGCTGGCCATTGCTAGTGATGTGGGCTGTTGCAGCTGAATCTGGATACCAACTATTGTCTTCTGTAACATCTGTAATGTGTAATGCAGAGAACGCAGCAGCTGCAACTTCAGGTTGTTGATAGTCTTCATCAAACCTGTACCAACATTCAAGAGCATTGTGACCTCTTTTGCTGCAGATTTGACAAACTGGCCTCTCACTGCTTTTAACAGAGGAACTTGATGAGTTTGTAGAGGAGAACTGCTGGTGGAAACCTCGTCCTCTAGTAGAGTAGTTCCCGCGACCTCGGCCTCTATTTCCTCTTCCTCTGTGTTGATAGCTTGATGTTTTGATGGTATTAAAGGCCAAGTGTGGAGAAACATCAGTGGAGACTGAATAACTTTGAAGACGGTCGTCATAGCCAGTTAAACGAGATATGACATTTTCATAGGTAGGTTCAGGGCGTCTATCCATAGAATCTTCAATGACAGTGATGATTGGTTCATACTCACGACCTAAACCTCTTAAAGCAGCAAATATTTTCATTTTCTCACTAACTGGATCTCCAATAGAGGCAAGTTGATCTCCAATAGTTTTGGTTGCAGGTTTGAAAGCGCCATTGACAAAACCGAACAACGCTTGAGTACGGAGGAAAGACTCAAACTGTGACTTCCAGATAATGTAATTTTGCTCATTGAGCTTTATCGTGACACAGTAAGAGATGTGTAACGAGGGTGATGAGTAGAGCTCTATGGTGCCATCCATGGCTCTGATACCATAAAGAGAGGAACAGAAAATAGAAAGTTTGGTTCTTTTCTTTTTTTCTTAATCCTTTTCATGTGAATACAGAGAGCATAAGTTTTATATAGAGATACAGACACGCTTAACCTAGAGTCTAGATTGTTCATCTTGATTGTTACGTGTCATCATCTTCATTGCTTGATTCTAATGGCTGGAATCGGTTCTTTGTTTTGATCTCCGTACAGCCTGCAACTTCTCTGTTTTTGGACTGATTTGCAGAGAACCGTTGCACGGATACCTTTGACGCGTCTTCAAGTTTTATTTGAGGTGATGGGTTTGGTTTGGGCTTTGTGCTTGTTCGACCTGTTAACGGAGTGATGTCATATTGGGTTGCAAACTTATTGTGGATTGCAGCCTTGTTCATATATCTCAATTCTCAATTAATATTTTTATTTTTAAACTGACTCGGATCAATCCTACAGTTGACTCCAACATACGTGGCGAATTGTGAAATATCTAAGATGGAACTGTTCAAAAACGTCCCTTTTTTCCCTTATAGATCAATCATGGACTCCAATTTCTAAAAATCTCATCTTTTGTGGTCTTTCCAATTTCGGATTTTTGCATCTTCTCCGATCATCTTCTTCGTCACTATGGGTGCTTCATCTTCGACGGACAACAAAGAATCATCTGAGAAACGAGAAATCGAAAGCCTTGCCGCTTCCACCGGAGCTCTTCCTCTGCTTCAACGATCTTTCTCCAAGCTCGTTGATTCTCAAACCAATACAGTTCCTTTTCAATATTTCAAGGTATTATAATTCGATATCTGTAAATCTGGGTTTGCTATTGAATCATGAATGGTCTTAACTTAGGGTTCTAAAGATTGGATCTTTGAGCAATTTTGATTTCTCTTATTGTAGGAAAGTTTTGGGTTGAGCTATGATAGAATTACTTCTGAAGGAGGGCAAACAGTTGCAGACTCATTTCCCAGATTGTTGGAGCATTTAGGATCATCTTTAGTAGATTTGTTCTTCGTCCCTGACAAAGAAGGATTAAGTTGGGTTGCGTTTGCTACTGGTTATGTCAAATGTTGTGGAAGGATGTCTGCTTCGATGTCTTTCAACACTTTGTTGAGAGTTTACTATGTGATAGCTAAAAATGCAGGCTTTTCTCCAAAGCTTGAGTTTGAATCTGAGGAATCTGATTGTAAGATTAATGGGTCGATTTCGACTACAGAGTTGCTTATGTTTCTTTGGTTGTGTTGGACAATGTCGTGGGATGGTCGAACTAATAAAGCCGCTGAAATGAAAGGGTCATTGTTTCTTCCGGATATAAGTCATCTGATTCTATCAGCAGTAGTGTCTTGCGTCGAATCCGAATCTGGAAACAGTGTAGATGTTTGGGAAACTGATGTTTCTGGATTAGAACTCGAACTTCCTATCGGTAAACTCCTTACGTGGGCCTTGACAACAGTTCCGAGCCTCACTGAGTGCCTTACTCACTTTTGTAATTCAAGACTTCAAAATGTAGAGGTATTCTTCTTTTACTTTGCTGCTCTGCATTTACCAAGAAGTTGTTTCTGTAAAGAGTCTTTCTTAATACCATTGGTTGTGTGGTTAAGTAGAAAATGGTATTGAAGTTTTAAAAGACAGCCGTGATGACATATGGAGTTTTAAATTATGGATTGCAGGATGGATCTGGACCTTCAAAGTCCATTGCTGTAGATGATTCTGCGTCTAAGACAAGCGAAAACACCCTTCTTACATGTGGAAGGGCATGGGCAATTTCTTTGACGAGCAAAAGTACAATAAGCGAGGAGATATTGAGCTCATGCTTTCCCTGTAGCAATGAAACAAATGAAAATCTTTTGTACCGGTATCTCACTGCCTCACATCTGAGCAACTTGTTTATCTTTCATGTGTTTTGAATTTGATTTATATTGCCATTCATGTGTACATCTGTTTGTCTCTCTTTCAGCTCATACCATCACGGGAAAGGCATGAATAGACTGTGGTCCAATGTTGAAGGGTATCATGCTCCAATACTAGTGATAATTTCCGCAAGCTGTAAAGTTGAACATGAGGGTACTTCAAGCGAGAGGAAATGGGTCATTGGTGTGATTTTGCAGCAAGGTTTTGAAAACAGAGATGCATTTTATGGAAGCTCAGGGAATTTGTTCTCCATAAGTCCAGTTTTCCACGCATTCTCATCTTCTGGTACTTCACAAATCGATATATTTTTCTGCACACTTGCTTTTCCATTAGTCCAGTCATTCATACCATTGTGTTAATCACTTAATCTTCAGGCAAGGAGAAAAACTTTGCGTATAGCCATCTGCATCCCGCTGGTGGAGTCTACGACGCACACCCCAAGCCTGTTGGAATAGGATTCGGTGGAACACTTGGAAACGAGAGAATTTTCATTGATGAAGACTTTGCTAAGATCACAGTCCGTCATCATGCAGTTGATAAAACTTACCAGTCAGGCTCTCTTTTCCCAAACCAGGTAACTCTGAAGCATCTAGATTCCAGAGAAAACAAATAACAACACCATAAAGGAACAAAAAGAGTACACATGTGTTTATGCTTGTCAAATTTTGTGCTCTTGGATCTCAATAACACATCTCTTGCTAAATATGATTTCTGCAGGGCTATTTACCAGTAGAGGCTTTGGTTTTAGATATCGAAGCTTGGGGGTTAGGTGGAAATAAGGCTAGGGAAATTCAACAAACATACCAGAAAAGAGAAGAACTTTTCACCAACCAACGTCGAAAGGTAAAGAAAGAAAACACAAAAAGTGCATAACATCTACTATATTATGCAATGCACAAAGGTTTCCAGAATTTGACATGGTTGTTTTTATCTGCAGATCGACTTGAAGACGTTTACGAATTGGGAAGATTCACCTGAGAAAATGATGATGGACATGATGGGCAATCCTAATGCTCCAAGAAAGGAAGAGAGGTAAAATGCGAAGCACAAGGACTGGTTTGATACATACGCATATGTTTCTGAGATTTTGTCTGTACAATATACAATATATATATGCAAGAAACTCCTTTGCTGTTATGTGCTTGTGGATTCAATGTGTAAGTTATGTATACTATTGTTGCCAAAACTCAAAACTGGCTTTTATCAATAAAAACACAAACACAAACTGGTGTGTTGATTTGATATTTGCCCATAAAAGTTGTTTTTATTCTCAGAGCTTCCACAGTAATCTCTTAGCCATGGTTCCTGATCTAAAGTTTATCCATTTCTGGTTTCACATAAACAAGGAAGCAATACAAATCTATTTGTCCAAACCCGAAACCAGAAACGCGAAGATATATCAATGATGCAGCATTACTTCTTGTCTTCTGCTTTTCTTGGCTGCAACACAACACAAAACAACATACAAAAGTCAGTTATAAACCTGCAAATACTACACTGAGAAAATGCTTGAAATGTATCTGATTTTGATCATTCATATCAATTCGAATGAGAAACTGAGTCAGACCTTAACACCAGGAGCCTGTTGGAGAATCTCTTCATCAGGGATAATCACAGGCCATTGTTCTCCAGCTTCACGAAACATCTGCTCTGTCTCAAGGTACTGACCTTTATCAAGAATCATCTTTCGAATAGACTGAGCCGAGGTTGCTGCTGCATCAAAAGCTTCCTCAACACCATTGACAAACGTGACAGTGATCTGTGGCGGCTGCTCATCTGTTCTACGTTTCACCAAAACCTGACAATTCGGATTCGACTCTTTGGCTTTCCTTGCATTGCACTGAGCCAAGAACTCAACACAAGACGCAAGTCTTGGATCCAATGTGTTGAACTCAATTTTTACTTTTGATAGAAACTTCAACATCTTCTTTACCTCTCTCAAACCCTTTACCCAAATCAACCAAATTCATTAGAAAAAAAAAACCAATATTTACAAATTCCCAGTTAAGATTCCATGAAAAATCAGAGAATGATTGTGAAATCTATAAGAAAGATTTGATATTCAGATAACAAAAGATCAAATCGTAACTTGCAGATTCATAAGAACTACATATATTTGAAGATGAATCTACGAAAATCTGTGCATTTCATATAATTCTTCAAAAGCTAATTAGATAAGATACAAAACGCACTTCTATGGAGAGTAAAGGTTCTAACTTTTACCGGTCGACGGAAGCTTCTTCTCCGGTGAGATTTGGGAAGTGAAGATGAAGAAGAGTTACAGGAGAAGAAGACTGAAGAAAAGGGTTTGCACTGTGTTAAATGACGAAAACACCCTTACTCTTTATTTTCCTTTGGTTCCTTTAGATTTTAACCGGTCCGGTTCGGTTTATAATACTCTCTTATTAGAATTTCGATTTCCTGCCTAATAATACCGAACTAATTGAATTGAAATATTTAAACACTTTGTAGTGGATTTTACAATTTTTTACTTCTTTATATCAAACATGTTCATGTTTCATTTTGCGAAGATTATAATATTTGCTAAACGAAGTAGAGAAACAAAAATTTAGGTAGTATATGAAAACAACAAGATGATTACCTAAACATATTAAGTTTGACATAAAAAAAATATAATAATGAGAAAACATCTATTGAAACTTTGTTAATATACTCATAAAGTCTTAGTATCAACTCTTTGGTTGGTGGCCTAACACATGTCATTTTTATATTTTCGTCATTCATAAGAAACAGTAAACAAATTTGGCTTCTAACTACTCTATTTTCAAAATTAACAAAAAAAAAAAAAAAAATTATGTCATAATAACAGTAAAAATCATTTGCTTGTATGAAAATTCGATATTACTAAATTAAAAATTCTATTGAATAAATTACGAGCTACATAGGAAATAAAATAAATTTGACTTTCTAACATTTTTTTCTCCATTTTTTACAAAAAATGTAACTAAGAATATTTCAATTCAGACACACGAACGCATGACTGACTACAACTAATCAGAGATTCCAAACGCAATCCAATTCCTCCGGTCCGACCAAACCGGACGGGTTATGACCACCGGGAAACTGAGTTTCTTGACCGTCAAGCAACATCTTCATTAGTGAATAGTTGTCTTGTAGAAACAGAGGATCAGAGTAAAACAGAGAACCAAAACCGTCTTTTGTAGTAGACTCGTCGACAAGTCTCTTGTCTTCGGTTTCTTGGTCGGAGGAGAAGCAGGTCACGTGAGTTGACGACGAACCGGGGAAAGAGTCTTGTTGTGAACAATCCATCAACAAAGGTAAACCGGCTGGTTCGATTCGGTTAACGCAAGAATCAAGCATCGACATTGGAACCTTTGTACCATCGGCTCGTTTTTGGAATACACGACATATCACCCATTCGTTCTACATTCACAAACAAAGATTTTAGTTTCTTTTAAGTCCACAAAACAAAACAAAGACACACACAAAAGTTGTTATTACCTTAGCTGTTTCGGGAAGGTTTTGTATAGAGTATTTGCCTTCTAAACGATACTCATGCATAACCCAATTGGTTTTAACTCCTTTAGGAGCTCTTCCTTTATAGAAAACCAAAGTTTTCTTCATACCAACAAGTGATTTAGCTTTAAAGATCTCTTTGTCTTTACCTGTGGCTTTCCAATAACCGGCTTCTGTTGCCCGGTTTGTCCTTAAACCGGTTGGGTATTTCCGGTCTCTTACACAGAAGAAATACCATTCTTTCTCTCCCATCTTAGCCTTCCCTGTTCCACCAAAACCGTTCATATGAATCAGAAACTATGTAGTTCAAAGGTTCTTGAAGAAATCAAGAAAGTGAAAAAAAACTTACATGGTAAGTCCCAAGGCTCGATCTTGTTGAGATCAACTTCACCAATGGCAGTAGAAGAGAAGAAAGTGTTGAAGACCTTTGGTTTAAGGTAGTGAGTTATGAGTTCTTCATCAGTAGGGTGAAATCTGAATCCTGGTGGTAGATCAATCTGTTCTTCATCTTCTACCACCATTTCGCAGATTCTTGATGCTTCGTAGTCCATTTTTTCCTAGCTAGGGTTTCCAAGAAACAAGATTAGTTTTAATCTTTCTTTGGTTTGGAGATGGAAGAGAGAGGACAAAGTTGAGGTTTTGTAAGAAAAGAGGAAAGGGTTTGAGCAAAGAAGCTCTTCTCTATATACTAGTTTTCATTTGAGAAATTATTATAAGAACACCAAAAAAATTATTATTTTTTTAATATTGACCAATAATTGGTCAATTTTTTCTATTGGAACAATTATTTATCTATCTAAAAATTCAAGAATTTCACCTACTATAAAGAAAAATATATATATTACTTATAATTTTTTTTTTTATATAATATAATTAAAAAATCAGAAAATACTATATTTAGTTTTCTTAATAGGATAGAGAAAAGAAGAAGATGCGTAGATTGTTAGGCAACTTAAGAAGAAGAGATGTGTAATTATCAAAAACAAATATCGTTTTCAATATAAAATAAACCTTTCTATTTCAAGAACTTTAAAATTTCCAAGTTTCAATTTGACCAGGAACACTTCACCTGTAACTCCCTGTCCCTATTTTTTCTTAAGCTAATGTGATAAGAACAATCTTATCATCACCATTAAAATCGTGATGTTTTTGTCCATTCTTTTAAACCCTTCATTATCAAACTAGCTTAGAGATTTTTCTTTTTTTAGTAAACTATGGTTATTGAATATTTTGGTACTAGCAAGTATGTAAAGTTACGAGAAGAAAGACTTTTTTTAACATTTACTATTCTTACGTTACGGGTCACTACTATTGGTGTTGTATCTTTAGGATAACTATAAGAGAAAGAAAGAAAGAAAAAAAGAGTTCACACATGGTTAGATATAACAAATGTTATCCATCTCGTGAGAAAGAAAATAAAAAATGCATGCATGAACCTTGGAAAGTATATATTTTTAAAAATAAAACTAAAGCAAGTGTTCCATTTGTCTTATTCCAATGTCTACCGTTATAAGAAATTATAATATTCCAAAAGTATATATTATAAAGTTCTATTGAAAAAAAATGGATACATAAAAACGATTTTCATGTGAAGGTATGGGGTAATGATGATGATGAATGATGAGGATGGTGATGATGAAATTCTGTTAAAGACTTTGAAGACATTTGTGAACAACCTTTGCCTTATTATATGTGAAGCTATATGTGTTCTTTTTTTGATGATCGAATCACGTGTTTTGTTCATACGAGGTTACAACAAACATGTGCACTATATTCTTTTTCCTATAGCTTAGTTTTCTCATCATTTTGTTTGGTTTATGGATCGTTTATTGCGATGTTAATTTAGACTCAAATTGAGAAAAGATATATATATGTTTGACAAGTTGGCAAGAAAAAAGAGAAGAATAGATTTTTATAGTACAGAATATAAGAAGAGGCTAGATGCATATAGACTTTTAAAAGTAGCTAATTACTTATCATTATATATTTTCTTGATCGTGACATATTCTTGGAGAATTTTGAAGATAAATCTTAGTAAGACCATAGCTGACGCAAATCCTAAACGAATCTATGAAGCCTTCGTAGGCAAATCACGTTACTCGGACAGATTCACGATAGAAACATTTGCTTCATCTTAGTCACATTTGAAAATCTTGGTTAGCTTAGCTACAACAAAATATATGACTCGTTCTATAGAGCAGGCGACTAGAGAAATATGTTTGTAATTGTACATCAAAATAGGGTAAGATCTATTGGACATGTACTTAGTTATGAACTAGAACATAACTATTTCATTATAGTCAATCTCGTTTGCCCAAAACAATTTTATTTTTGGGTAAAACTTGTATCAATCATTCAGGCTGAAATTTTCTTTTCAATACTTATATAATCAAATTTTAATGTTCTTTTCGATCAACAAGTACAACTAGTGTTAACTTCACTACAAGGAAAATTGATATTCGTAACACACAATAAATGCTATCTTATGATATAGATAGCATTTCTATGAAAATGCTATCTTATGATATAGATAACATTTCAATCATGACCAATTTAACAGATATACTGTTAGTTGCACTTTCCGTGTTTTGATGCATGTCATCATGCCTTATTTGAATGGTATAGTCATTTGTACAGTTCTTTAGTTGGAATGCATAATCATAAAACGCATCATACTTAATGTAATTGACATATATGTTTTTAAACTTTTATAGAAGATGCTGCATACTAATCTAGGCATGAGTTATGTGTATCATCCATATTCATAAGTGGCAAATCAAGCTTAAGGAAATAACATTTGTAGTTTGGCGGTGAGAACACCAAAGCTTGGAATTCTCATTATTCTCGTGTTAAATTTGTCGGCAATCACAATTTGTGGTAAAGAACAAATGATCTTTTCTTTAAATTCTTTCCCCGTAGAACACACAATTTGTGCTTGCAAACCGTTGCATTTCATCGTGTGTAGCTAGTCTGTTATGTGCTGCCAACCAGCAAAGTCTCTTTGGGATTCTCATTATTCTCGTGTTGAAGCTAGTTGTCTGCAATCACACCAAAATGTCTTCATCAATATCATCAAACACTTATTCGTTTATAAATGGGACAAAGAGATTATTCTATATCTATCGAATAAAAGATGTATCTTCGAAATGCTAAGGTGGAATGGCTAATGAGTTTTGTTATATTTATCAACACAAGTAGAATCCTACTTCGGTTTTGTTCCTGATTTTTGGTCATTTCTCTTAGGAAAAAGACTTGGTCAATTTTAACTAAAAAAGGACTTCGTCTTGATTCTTATAAATACGCTTCGTTGGTTTTGTGTTTTTGGCACTTTCTTTTCCTTAAAGAATTTCTATCTATCAACACTGATAGCTATATAATCTTCTATTCTAACATAATGTTTGAAAATTATTGGTTAGCTTTGCTACTCTTCCAATACCAAATAGTTTTGTTTTAAAACTAACGTCGACACTTAATAGAGATCATAACAAAAATAGATATGAACTATGAAAAAGAGAATTAATCCTTTGTTAAAAGGAAAAGAATCTAGCTTTTGGTGAAAAATATCAAACAAACAATCATGAATTCATTGAAATGTGTATTAGTGTATTAATCATGTGACTTGTAAGACTGAGTTTATGAGGATATATACCACTAAAAGTCTACAAGTACCCATCTTAAATCATGTGACCAAGATTAATAAAAAGCTTTGAGATATTTTGTAATCTTTGGCTACTAATGAAAATCAAATCAATCATTCTATAAAAGCTAATCTTTTCTTTTTTGATTAAACAGTCCTTTCCTTTTCAGGAATATTTTTTTTATACCTTCTATAAATATCTTAGTTTTATGGTGAGCCCAAAGAACACACGTGTCGGTCTGTTCTTTGAAACGGCAAGAGTTTGAATCGTATTGGCAATGCCAACCTTGCTCATGGACACGTCCCACGTACTTCGATTCCTCAATCGACACGTTCTTGAAGATCAATGGTGAAGTGAAGAAGGTTTAAAGCATCTTCTAAAACTCTATTCTTAATGATCATCTTAATTGTTGAAAAAGTAACTAATTTAGTTTGATTACTTAAAGTGGGATTTGGAGTTTGGAGTTTGACCAATGCTTCCTTGGACGAAACATGGGTTTGTGAAAGGGAACAAGACACGCGTTGAGAGTTCATTGGTATGTGTTGTTTTGTAACTAAGAAGATAATGTAAATTATGTATTGTTAGGTTAGGCGATCCAACGTCAAAGAAAAAAAGTTAGGCGATCCAAGTTTTAGGATATACTAAATTACATTCGATCGAGAGAGGATATAAAAGGTCAAGACTTAGCCGTAAAGCTTGATTTGTCGTACATATATACTAAATTACTAATAATTCCGACGTGATTAATTTTATCATTTTAGTAAACAACTTATATATATATATATATATATATAAGATTTTAAAAATTTGCGCAGTTAGCTTAGGTTGAATTGTGTTATACTTAATTGAGAACTCGAAATCGAATCTTATACTCAAATTTTAAGCCACGTGATCGAGGAAATCTCAAAAAAACATTAGTGCCTAGTTTTGAAAATAAATTTGAAACTAAAATGAGGCATACATTTTTTTTTTTAGGTTTTCAAGATCATACTAAAATACAGTTCTAACCAATTCATTGGGTATAATTGATGACACAAAATGTATATGTATCTTAACAAAAACAATAAAAGATAAAGAAATACTTTGAAACGACATAAAATATCGATAAAAATTTTGTAAAAATTGAATATAACGCTTTTGATAAACGTTATTGGTAATTATTGAAACGATAAATTTTATACCGCATTAATATGAATTTATCATTAAAGAGTTAAAGAAAATTTAAAACTAAAAATTGGCTTGATATCATATATGAAAAGGAAAAAAAACACATTGTAAAACATTGGTCCCTTTAAATTAGAACATCTCCTTGAAAACAAAACTGAATTTTTCTAGTTCCCCACTCGTCTTGTTGCCCTCTTCTTTCCTTACTTACCACCCTTAAAAAGCCCATTCTAAGCACAGACACAAACCCAATGATAAGCTGAAACTTAAATACTAATTACGTAGTACTAAGCCCAAACTCGAATAGTTAGAATGTTATCTTATCCTAAAACACGTGGCAAATCTTAATACGACTTTTAGAATAACAACAACGACCATCGAACATCGATAGTAACATGTCTTTATAGAAAATTAGAAATAGAACGTTACCAAATTGAATAACAAATCAACTTGGAGTCGCATTAGTTGACTTTATGTCGACTAAAAGACCACAAACTCAACTTCAACAAACCAAATTGTCTCCAACCTAAAGAGATACTATAAATTACCAAATCAGATACAATAAAACCACAAAATCATTTCACACAATCGAAAACAATGGTGAGACAGAGAAGAAAGACAGAAGAAGAAGAAGTAGAGAAGAGAGATGAAGTGGAGAAGATAATAAGCAAGAAGAGTCAAGTGATTAGCAGAAAGAACATGCAATCACTTGTGATAGGACTCGTCGGAGCAACGTTGACTCTTGGAGCTTACTCACAGACGTTTGTTTCATCGTCTCAATCACTTGGTGCTGGTCTCTTCGTTCTCTTCTTAGGTTTGCTCGTTAGCGCAGGTTTCATATCATTATAAGTTCTAACTGATCAATACTTGTTAGATGATTGAAACGAATTAAGGAGTTAGATCTCATTTTTTGTTTCTTTTGTCTGGTTATGGACTCTTCTTGATTGTGAATTTGTGATCCACACAAATCCGGCTATACATATCTATTGTCTTCCGAACGTGAAAATATTCGAAAAATTGCTCTTTTTTAATATACATGTAACAAATCTATGATATTGCATCACTTGGTCATATATATATTTTTAAATCTATTACTCTCAAGTTTCAACAAATTTATGAAATATCGGTTAAATTTTTTAACCGTAGTTGGAACACATAGACACATTGTATTTGTGGCATTTGGTAGAACCATCGCATTTGCTTCTTGATTGAATAAAAGATTCGACCTTGTACGATGATTATAGTAAATGGTTAAACTAATGTTGTATCGAAAGAGCAGATGAGATGTTGCACCGGCCAGATCAATGTGAATACAAGAACAAACATATGATAATATATTAACCGACATAATATATCCTTTAATTAACAAAAGATATTAACCGACATAACAGTACTTTCCTACATGTTGTTGAGCCGATGAAGATTATTGACTTTTTGCTCTTAAGCTGTCGGTAAAGGAAAAAAAAAAGTTAGAACAAAACATTTACCTGTAAAACCAAACTTAAAAAAAACATGCAAGTATAACATTTACCTTTAGAAGAAATAAAGTTAGTTTTGCGATGATAACTATTGAAAAAAAAAAATGAAAGGTTCACGAATTACTGTTTCATATTAAACTTAATATATAAATTAATATAAGTTTCATATGATTTCAAAATTTACATATAGTTTTAATAGACTGAAAAATCGTATTTGTTGTAACCAAAAATAAGCACCACCACATAAGAATCTCTCATGAGATCAATGGGATATATATAATGTTTTTTTTTTTTGAACAAAATAGGATATAATGTTGATGTGTCATCGTATAAGCCTAGAATGAGAGAAAGAAGCAGTTGCGTAGCCAGAGATAACTTGCCGGCCGGTCGTCACACACCTCACAACCAATAAATTAAGCTGCCGGCAAGTCATCCTTGGCTGAACAACAATGGCCTTTTTCTCACATTCAAGGCCTTAGATGAGACCAGCCGATCTAGATTTTTCTCGGACCTTAATAAAAATTTGGGACAACGAACGTATAGTAATTAACGTAAATAACCAAAAAGCAAATATGAGAGCAAATTAAAAGAAGGTGGTGTAAACTTCTCTCGTTTGTGAGTGTAGTTGTTATTCCAAGATTTTTGGAGAGAATTAGTCCAAGCAAAGGAATGAGAAATATATGAGTCGTTTGGACGATTAGAAGAGAAAAAAAAAAAGAAAAAAAAAAGACATTTGGAGAAAATGATGAAAAGATCTTTCAAGTTTGTAAGTGACATTGTCTTGCTTTGCTTGAAGTAAAACATATTTGAAGGTGTTTCGTACTTATTGAGATTTAAAACTACCAGTTTCCAATTGCTCATTAATGTTTTAGTTTCGCTGCAAGCATAGGCTCGTCTTCCAATAGCTTTGTACATTTATAACAACAGTTCATACATCATAGTCTTGAATTATATTTATAAGTTTATATTATATAATGTATGTCTTTATCTAATGGTTCTTCTCTATTTGTGTTTTCTTATATAAAACATCATTGTTGTAGAACAGATATCAAACAAAGACACAAAGAAACCACAAAGTTAATAATTCGAGTTACATTTTTCTTACAAATTATATTAATACACACATTTAACCAGTGGAGAAATGAAAAGGTTAAATAGTACATTTGTCTACTAGATATGAAATAGTACAAACTGTGAGAGTAAAGTAGAGTACTGACTATGGTACAAAAGAAGCAAGTACTTCGAAATGTGTACTTGAATAAGTATTTGAGTTATGTGAAGTCAATATCTACATATCCAATTTAATAACTTACATTTTGACCCAATACAAAGTAACTAACCAGTACAATTAGAAACTATACACATCTCTAATTCTCTATCGATCACCAAACATTGTAAAGCCTTATACAGTAAACCCTCTATAAATTAATACTCTATAAATTAATAAACACTATAAATTAATAAATTTTGATGGTCTCAAGTCGGGTTAGTGTAAAAATTGACTAAATTCGATAAGATAATAAGATAATAGTTATTTTGACATCCCCATGTAAAATATAGTCCCAATAATATCATAAATTAATAATCACTATATATATACATATAAGTAGATATATTTATATATGTTTTAGTTTTTTTTTGTAAAAATGAATTTTCTCCTAGAATTCACCTCAATAAATAATTTTATGTTAGTATTTTTCTTAAACAATAATCTTGTAATATATACCATCTCAAGTCATAAAAATAACCAAATTTTCTTTAGATTTTCAATTTTTAAAATATGCATCATATTCCTTTTTTATATATAGGATGTTAAAATATAATAATTGAGGTTATTAATATACATTTGAATTTATGTATATTATTTGTGTAAGTGAATTTATCTATAATATTTGTATTTATAGTCAAATTTCTTTTTTTTTCCTACATATAATATTCACTTTCAAACTACCGTATCATTTATAAAATTTAAAAGATTAGTCTTATTTTTGTAAAATTGTGTCAATTCATATTTTTTTAAAAATTTAATAACTAAATACAACTATAAATTAATAATTATTAATTTACACTATAAAATAATAAATATTAATTTATAGATAAATTAATATCACTATAAATTAATAAAATATCTTAGTCCCAACATTATTAATTTATAGAGGTTTTACTGTAATTAGCTTTCATAGATAGGCACAGACCATAGTGTTTATCCCAGAGTTAAAAGACCGTCCCTATTATGGGATTTGTAGTAAATATGGGAAATGACTGTCCGGTGAATTTGTGAATTGTGTGAGTGACAATATCTAACTTGTTAGGTAAGTTCAATTTATTGCTTCTTCAAAGTTCAAACCCTAACATTGGAGTTCATTCATAAAATTTAGGCTCCGACTTGTAACACAAGTTATCAAAATCGAGTTGTGGTATAAACGGTACTTTGATATAGTAAACAACGTTCTTCAACTACATGTTTCCAACATCATCAATCAAAGTAGTACATAGACGTTGTTTGAAAAAAAAATATAATACCATTCAAAGAACAAGGCTTGGCCCAATTCATGGATTTTAGCCCATTATTACTAATTTGTACGTGTTTTTTTTTTTTTTTTGAATCTGATAGAAAGCAAATAAAAAAATTCCAAAATCCACGTAACCGTCGTCCGATGAAACTCTATAACCGTCAATAACCGTCACGTGATTTTCAAAATAAATACAAAACTCTCATTCTTCATCAAACCATTTCATTCAAGAGACGAAACAAAACTTAGTTTAATCAGAGAGATCACAAAAAATGGAGAGAAAAGAAGAAAGCGTTGGGATCAGAGTTTACACGACGTCGACGACCCCGTCGGCAAAACCATCACCATCACCACCGTCACGTTCACCAAAACCCGTCTCAATCTCTTCACTTCCCACACTCCCTGCAGGAGCCGCAGCCGGAGGAGGAAGAGGTCGTAAACGCCGCATGGTGGCTCAAGGAGTTCAAAAGACGGTTTCGAAAACATCAATGCTCGTCAACTTCCTTCCGACAGGAACACTCTTGATGTTCGAGATGGTTCTCCCGTCTATCTACCGTGACGGAGACTGTAACGGAATCAACACGCTCATGATCCATCTCCTCTTGCTTCTTTGCGCCATGTCTTGCTTCTTCTTCCATTTCACCGACAGTTTCAAAGCCTCCGACGGGAAAATCTACTACGGGTTCGTTACTCCACGTGGGCTCGCCGTGTTCATGAAACCGCCGCCTCCGGAGTTTGGAGGAGGGGATGTGATCGCGGAGGCGGAGATTCCCGTGAGTGATGATAGGTATAAGTTGAAGGTTAATGACTTTGTTCATGCGGTGATGAGTGTTTTGGTGTTTATGGCGATAGCGTTTTCGGACAGAAGAGTTACGGGATGTTTGTTTCCAGGGAAAGAGAAAGAGATGGATCAAGTTATGGAGAGTTTCCCTATAATGGTCGGAATTGTTTGTAGTGCTTTGTTTCTTGTTTTCCCGACCACTCGTTATGGTGTTGGTTGCATGACTGGTTAATTCATTTTTCACTTTTTTGTTGTTGTTCAGTGTTCTTTAGTATCTATTTTGTAACGTTCTTGTAATTTAGATTATCCTATTTGAACTCCATTATTGTATTATTTTCATGTATTATATATGTTGTGAAATAAAATATTTGTGTTGAATAATTGATCTAGATTAAAAACCAAACCCGTGTAGAACCAGAGAGACAAAAGGAAAAGATCTTCTATACAACGATGATAGATATATCTCAATGGTTAGGGTTCTTTACTATACTACTTCAAGATTGAGTTGTTTCGAATAATCTATCCCTTTTAGGAGCTATATATGTAGAGCTGTTGTGATGGATCTTCAAGTTCAAGGCCCAAACCTTATCTATGTCAAGAGTCAAAACATATCTTATGAGCATAGAAAAAACTATGAAATACACAAAAATATACACAAATATGAGCATAGAAAAAACTATGAAATACACAAAAATGTCATTTTTCGTATAATAATAATATGGAAAATTTCTACTAATGGATTGATCAAGTAAATATTATTCAAGAACTTTTTTAACATGTTTTAAGTGAAGCTGAAAACGTTTTCTTCGGTCACCAAGTGTCTTCATGAACCTAGCCAGTTTCGACAATACAATCTCATTCAAATTCTAGTTCGAGAATGTTAAACAAGAATCCCTATAAATTATAATTATTATACAATTAAAATACAAAATTGTTTTGCAAAAAGAATAGGAAAAAAAAAACGTTTCTTTGGCTCGGGGGAACAACAGTAGGAAAATGATTTAATATGTTTTCTCAAGAATCTTTTCCTCAGTCGTGCCTCCAAGTGGGATAATATATTAAAATGTAAAATGCAAAGAATTTTTTTTTATTATATATATTTGGGATCTGAAATAAAAGTAGATAGATAGAGATACTTATCCACATAATTGCACTTTTATTTTGCAAAGACAAATCGAGTTGGCGTTTCATAAAACTTATCCACATATGTGATTTGCACTTTTTCCAAATGGACTTGGCGTTCATTAGTAACCACAACTTCTAACATCGGCTTATTACAGCCACATGTATCTCTGATTTATTACAAAAGTTTATTTTTTTATGACAAGACAGGCAAAAAGAAACTGAAGTTCCACTTAATACTTGTCGCTTTAAATATGTTAAAATAATAAGTGTAAAGGAAACTCTTGGTAAAAAAGACGGGTTAAAAAACGATAAAAATGTGTATTTACACAATTAATAATGATTTTGAGTTATAATAACCCTTTAGATGATTTTTTATTGAATGTATAAAATTTGTTATGATGTTTACAAATATTCTGTCAAAAAAAAGAAAGTAAAATAATTGTGAATTTTTTGAGCATTTTGAGAAATTTGATATAACAGCTACAAAATAAAGAAATAAAACCGAATAAATTTAAAATAGTAAAAAGCCAGATTAATTTTAATATTTAATTTACCATATATTTGATTTACTAATACGAGAGAAAGATTCGATCGTTTAAGCGGGAGATATGAGCACTGAACTGGGCAAATCTTGTTATTTCTTTGAATTTAGGTGACGATCTACATTATTTGACGGCAGCAAAACTTTTGTATATATGGAACCTGTTACATATGAATATCTCAACTTTTCCAAAACATCGACGAACTAATCCGTAATCAAATTACTTCATTGGATTATTCGAAAAAATCATGTTTACAACTTTTAATTCTAAATAGATAATGATCATACTTAAATCCACTTTGAAATTCTTAATTACCTTTGTTTTGTTTACTTTGCTCTGTTTTATTGATATCAAAAAAAAAAAACACAACTGAGTCTTGCACATATTCTTTTCCATCTCAATAAACAACAACACAATTTTTTTTTTTTGACAACAATAAATTTGAACCTACTTTTATAACATCATTACGGTGATAACTTTAGATGTCAAGAAATATTTACAAATGTTATATTATCTCCTACTACAACTTAATTTTTCAGAAAATATCATTTGAAATGGTCGTTTTAGTTAATCAAATTATAATTTAACAAGACTTTTGAAAATACAGAAAATAGTATTAAATAAAGAAAAAAGTAAAGGTGCTGACCAGCTTGAAAAGGTTATAAAGAAAGCCAAAACGAGACGAAAAAGAGAAAAAGAGTTTAAAAAAGTCCACAAAAAATTTAAAATAAAAAAACAAAAACTTGTGGCTGAGAAGCCTCACGTGTGATGACGTGGCACTCTGGGCGAACCAAAAGCTTGCACAATTCGAAAGATCACACAAAATAAAAAATAAAAAAGTGTAATCTTTTTCTTCTCTTTCTCTTTCGCAAAGCCAAATAAACAAAATCCCACAGACCAAACAAAAAAAACTTCAGACAACCACCGAAACACAAGACAGTCGTTTCTCTCTCTCTTCTCTCTTTTCACAAAATAAAAATTGTAACTTTTCTTTCTCTGTCTTCTCAAAAAGTTTCCGCTTTTTTCTCGCTGGAGAAGAAGAAGAAGAAGTGAAATAGGAATCATTCAATATGGCTGATCCGGCGATTAAGTTGTTTGGAAAGACGATTCCTTTACCTGAGCTTGGTGGTGTTGTTGTTGATTCTTCTAGCTTTACCGGTGTATTAACAACCGAGGATCAAGATCAGAATCCTCTCCGGTTATCAGATTCGTGTACCGGTGGTGATGAAGATGATGATGAAGATATGGGTGGAGGAGGAGGAGGAGAGAGCGAGAGTGATAAAAAGGTAAGATTTTTATTGATTTGTAAAATCGTTTCCTATGTTGGTTTTTGATGATTACACATGATTTGTTAATTGGTAATGATTGATGGGTTGATCTTAGATTGGTCTTGATCCCCTATTTTTTGGGAAAAGGTGTGGTTTTTGTATGTTTATGTTTGAACTAGGTCTTGTATTCACCACTTTTTGGGGGATTGGAGGAAGTTGTAAATCTTGGATTCTCAAACAAGTGTTTCGAGATCTAAATATGTTCCTGCCATTTTGTTTTTGATTAGATGGTGAAAGTTTTGTGTCTTTGATCCAATTAAGTTCTCCATACTGATTGAAATTGCTGAAGAACTTTGAGGGGTATTCCAATCTAAACCACTAGATTAACAAATAAGCCATTATCAGTTTAGTTCCATTGTTTATTTGCTTCTCTGTTGCGTCTAGCTTTAGCTTCTGTTTGTTGTTTGTTTGATTGGGATACAGAACAATGATCTTTGGTCTTGTTCTTATGAATATTATTGTGAATCAGTTTGTTTTTATGTTATTCTCAGGAAGAAAAAGATAATGAGTGTAAGGAAGGGTCATTGAAGCAGGAATCTAATGATGTTACTACGACATCGGGTATAACTGACAAAACGGAAACAACAAAGGCTGCTAAGAAGACGAATGAAGAGTCGTCGGGTGGTACTGCTTGCTCTCAAGAGGCCAAGTTAAAGAAACCTGATAAGATACTGCCGTGTCCGCGGTGTAACAGTATGGAAACCAAGTTCTGTTACTACAACAACTACAATGTTAACCAACCTCGCCATTTCTGCAAGAAATGCCAGAGATATTGGACAGCTGGTGGAACGATGAGGAATGTTCCCGTTGGTGCGGGGAGACGCAAGAACAAGAGTCCGGCTTCTCATTATAACCGTCATGTAAGCATAACATCTGGGGAAGGTATGCAGAAGGCAGCGAGAAGTGATCTTCAACATCCTAATGGTGCGAACCTCCTCACTTTTGGCTCTGATTCTGTACTCTGTGAATCTATGGCTTCTGGATTGAATCTTGCTGAGAAGTCAATGCTGAAAACACAAACTGTATTGCAAGAACCGAGTGAAGGTTTGAAGATTACGGTTCCTTTAAACCCGTCGAATGAAGAGTCTGGAACAGTCATCAGCCCATTGCCAAAAGTTCCATGCTTTCCTGGACCACCAACTTGGCCTTATGCGTGGAACGGGGTTTCATGGACGGTTCTACCGTTCTACCCTCCACCTGCGTACTGGAGCTGCCCGGGGGTTTCACCTGGTGCATGGAACAACTTCACCTGGATGCCGCAACCCAATTCACCATCTGGATCCGGTCCAAATTCTCCAACACTAGGTAAACATTCACGAGACGAGAGCGCTGCTGAACCAGGAACCGCGTTTGAAGAAACCGAGTCACTTGGTAGAGAGAAAAGCAAACCCGAGAGATGCTTGTGGGTTCCCAAGACACTGAGAGTCGATGATCCAGAGGAAGCTGCTAAAAGTTCAATATGGGAAACACTAGGGATCAAGAAAGACAAAAACGCAGACACTTTCGGAGCTTTCAGATCATCAACCAAAGAAAAAAGCAGTCTTCCGGGAAGAAGACCGGAGTTGCAAGCGAATCCTGCTGCTCTTTCTAGGTCAACAAACTTCCATGAGACCTCATAAGAAGAAGAAGAAGATAATTATGAAAGCTGATTTGATTGTTTTGGGGTTCAGTCTTGAGTTCCAAGAAAACAGGTGAGTCCATTTGTACATATAGCTCTATATATAAATATATATACAGTGTATGTGTGTATATATATAGTGGTTGACATAGCGAGGGAGAAGTAGTGTTCTTTTTTGGGTTGCAGAGTGAAAAAAGTTTGTTGTATCATATATGGAAAACCCCAAAATCTGTAGTTAAATAAATCTTGCAAGAAATTTACTTATTTTTACCATTCATCTTAATCTTTGTTTGGTAAGCTACAAATCACGATCTTGACTTTAGTTTGTATGTTCAAAGACAATTAGAAACAATGTTATATGATGAATGTTTCTTAGGATCATGCTTAAGAAATAGTGACACCAACAAATCTGTCATTAGCTTCTTAGATGATGACCACGATGTCAGGTTCAACCATGGCATATCAACAGGTTTGCTCTAGTAGATGTGTAGTCATCATCATCGGGAAAAGACATAAACCAAGTCTCGTATAAGCAAAAGCCGCGATCCGCGATCACGAATAACGAGAAAATGAATCAACATCCTCCTCACTGCAAGCTAATGGTTGCAATTTGGTTGATGCATAAATGGGGAAGAGCCTAATGACAAGATAAGTAATGAGTTTTTTAGATACTTGAAGACAAGAAGATATTGAAAGCTGCCAAATACTTAGTTCGATATTTGTATAATTTAGGATTTTTTAAAAGAAACCAACACTGAATGTGAATGGATTGACAGAGTCAGCTATATATTAGAAATATAATATTGACCAAAACAACCAATGAAAACAACGTTTTGATTTTATAAAAATAAGTGAAATAGTATATATTAAAAAAAAGTTTGTGAAAAACGCCAAAAGAAAAAGAAAGCCACTACCTACTTTGTTCACTTCCAGGAAATTTACTAAGAAAATTAGTTGCAATTGTCACATTAATATGTGTTTGTCTTATTCAAATCTGCAATCACTAGATGGATACGTTAGAATTTTGAGATATCCAAATTCGAATTCGGATTAATAAAACAATTATCTAGATCTGGATCCGCCAAAAATAATTGATACAGTAGTAAAAAAAATTTGAAGTTAAAAATGTAAAATACCATATAAAATTTTTAATTCGATATTTAAAAATATTTAGGAAATAGAAACATATTTAATAGAACCATATTAGAATATTCTGATTTTTAAATTTAAATATTCAATTTTTCTTTAAACGAAATTTTGGATTTTCATATACTGATCTCCTTTATAAGTAGGAGTGTAAATTAAGTCATCATTTAATTGATTACTCCAACGTTTTGGTCAAAAAAGTCACATATAATGGCAAGAAAACGATTACTTAACTGTGGAAATTAATTACCTATAGAATAATTTTCATAAGCTTTACTAGTCTTGACAAAACTTCCACAAAAATTTTCATATGTGAATATTCCGAATAAAAGTAACATATTCACCTTTGGAATAAATTTTTGTAGAAATTAGCCAAGACTTGTAATAGAATGAACTGAACCACACGACAATGACAATTTCAAACCATGAACCAAAAACATATGTCGATTTGGTTACATAAAACCTCTAAAAATATATAACATATCACAATTTGTGCAATTTCTTTTAGTTTTCTTAACATAAACTAAGGTGGAGTCACTAATCAAAAACCTTAATCCTAAATACAACTAATAAACAGGTGTATACTACAATTTAATAGTGACCTGACCAAGCTTCCCATCAAAATAGTGCACAAGAAATTTCCTCTTTGTTAATTTATTCATATCTTTACACGACTAAAGTCTTTTTGTAAGTTTCCCCTTTCCCTTTCTTTGTTTCTTGGTCTCTTCTTCCAACTGCAACTTCCTCTCTTTTGCCTCTTCACCAGAACTTATGTCCACATTGACTTATTCCTCATCTATATATACATAGACATGAATCAAACTCATATCTCACACATCTCCTCCTATAACATTCTTTGTGATTCATTCATTTGCCTAGTTTAGTTTTTTTCTTTCAAGATATAACATTAACATCAAGTTATGACTGAGAACAAGTTATATAGCTTTATAACCATGGAGAAGAAGAGTTCATTGTCCAAATGCGAACAGTCATCTTCTTTTTCTGTCCCTTTGTTTGGTCTGATCAACTTCTTCCTCATCGGGTTTTTCAGATGGGTTTCTTTTGCTCAGACTTTTTTCTCCAGGTTCTGGCCTCTTCTTCAACACCAGCAGCAATGTGTTTCCGAGAAGAAGAGCAAAGATCTCGAGTTCCAAACTTCGATCAAACGCGAAGATTATGATGACGGTCTTTTCAGAGAAGATGTAGTGATGGTGATGAAGAGCTTAGGACTTCTCACCGACTCAGCAAGCGAGGGGCTTCAAAAACGATACAGTTCCGAGGAGATTTCTAATATGTTTGAAGAGAAAGAGCCAAGCTTGGATGAAGTGAAGCAAGCTTTTGATGTCTTTGATGAAAACAGAGATGGGTTTCTCGATCCGATAGACTTGCAAAGAGTTTTGACAGTCCTTGGCTTAAAGCAAGGAACTAACCTTGAGAGTTGCAGGAGAATGATCAGATCATTTGATGGAAGTAAAGACGGAAGAATCGATTTCTATGGATTTGTGAAATTCATGGAGAACAACCTCTGCTGAAGTCGTATTTCCTGAAGTAACAATCTATCAATTTATGCACTCTTTTCTTCTCGGTTTGAGCTTGTGTCTGTCAATATTGTTCTGTAGTCTCAGCACTCTGTATAAATTTCTAAACTTTCGTATCAAAAGCTCGTTAGAGCGTAAAAACTAAAAATGAATCAGATAAAAAACAATGATCAGACATGAATAATCTGCCAAAACGTAGAGGCTAAGCCTAACGAAAAAATGAACTGTAGACACTATTTACACCTAGATACTGATGACTAGAGATCTTGAAAAATGAATTAGAACTTTTTTATTACTACTTATGATAATCGAGGTTGCAATAGAGGCGCAAGAGGTCTTCATCACACTAATCAGCTTCCGATTGATACCTTCACCAGTAATCACAGCAAGAACACTTACCATCTCGGAAATGATGGAACCGATTGGAATCTCTGATAACTATGTATCGTTTTGAGACTTTCGAGATAAGCTTGATTGCGAAGTGACAATCATCACATATCCTCACGTTTTTAGTCACGTACAGTGGCGAGTTCTCTGGCGTTTTCATCAGACCATATGCCACAGCTAGCTTCTCACTATGATAAGAGAGGTTATCTTCTCTCTCTTCTTCATCTACATCATGGAAATCTCCAGCAACATCAGGCGAATACCCTAATGGCCTAATCTTTGACAAAACTTCCTTCACCTTTGCATAAATCAGCATAATCTCTGGGTGTTGGCTTTCCTCTGCAAGAAACACATGGGTTTGATTGCGTATTCCTATCCAGCTTACTCCAGGCTCCTTCTTAACACCCCTTTTATTCATCAACGAACGCACTTCTTCCACGCCTTCCCACTCCCTTGACCTGGCATGGATATTGGATAACAATATGTAAATTCCTGAATCTTTTGGATACTTCTCCATGGCATATTCTGCTACCTGCTTTCCTAAAGTGTAATTCCGACGAACATAACAAGCATTTAACAAAGTTCTCCACGCAACAACGTCCCATTCAATTGGAGCTGTTCTCATGAAATTTTCAGCCTTCTCGAACAATCCAGCCTTGCTCAAAAGTCCAACAATGCATGTATAGTGCTGTAGATCAGGCTGAACATCAAATTGCTTCATTAACTTGTCAAAGTAATAAAGCCCTCGCTCCACAAAACCAATATGGCAACAAGCCTGCAAAATGCCGATAAAAGTGATGCGGTTGGGAAACTCTCCTGCATACATCATTCTATCAAAGGTTTCAAGCGCTTCCCTCCCCAATCCATGATGTGAGAATCCACATATCAATGTGTTCCAAGTAATTATATCCCTAAAAGCCATGCCTGAGAATGTTTTCTTTGCATCCTCAATGCTGCCACTTTTGGCGTACATGTTAACCAGTGCATTGCCAACCATTACATGATTCCTATAACCAGATTTCAGAACAAGCCCATGAATAAGATCACCTTGTTTTAGAAGCGATAGCTCTGCAATTGAATTCAACAAAATGGCAAAAGTGAACTCATTAGGGGGAACATCTTTAGTTCCCATCTTTGCAAACAGATTCAGAGCCTCCTCGAAAGACCTATCCTGGAAGTAAGCATCCATGATCGTCGTATTCAAGACAATGTTTTGAGCATGTGTATCGTCGTAAACTCTCTGAGCATAGATGACATTACCACATTTTCCATACATATTAATGAGTGCACCAGTTGCCTCAACTTCACAGTTGAAACCAAACCGTATCATTCGGCTATGAATCTGCAGACCCAAATCCAAATCTCTGAGATTGGAGCAAAGCCGTAAAGAAGACAAATACGTGATGTTGTCCCAAACCAAATCTTCGTAAGCCATCCTTCTCAAAACATCAACCCCTTCTTTAAAAGCACCGCACTCTAAATAACCACTAAGAGCCGAACTAAACACAGGGAGATCACAATAAGGAAGATCATCCAAAATTCGGATAGCCTCTCGTGAGTCCGAACCCAATGAATACATGTAGACAAGAGTATTCCGTACAAACTCATGAGACATCAAACCACATTTAAGAAAACATCCATGAAACTGCTTACCTTCTTCAATCCTCCCAGAGGTTGAACAAGACTTAAACACCACAGAAGCTACAAACTCATTAGGTCTCGATTCACCAGAAAAAACCATACTTTTAAACAGTTTCAAAACTTCAAAATCAGACCTAGAATTTTGATAACCTTTCATCATCGCACACCAAGAAATAACATTCCTCTCAGGCATTAAATCGAACAGTTTGCGTGCACGAACAGTTTCTCCGCATTTCACGTAGAGATTGATCAGAGAATTGATCTGAAACACGTCCTTAACTCTAGATAACTGGTTCGTAACAATCAGATGAGCGTGGATCGATTCGCCAGTTCTTAGACAGCTTGAATTAGCACAGGCTTTCAAAAGCTCGTTAAGACGATCAATGGGGATAAGAGGTTTGTTTGGTTTGGGTAATAAAGATGCGACTTTGTTCCACTTTAATAGTCGTTGTTCGATCACAGACAAAGCGGACATGGCTTCAAAATTGCTCCTTTTGCTTTCACGAAGTAACCAGAGACAGAGAGACTATGAACAAGGCTCACTCGTGTGTCTTTGACTTTGACCTATCTCGCAACAGTTTTTTTATTTATTTATTTTAAATATGTAGCCTTTCTTTTTGTATTTTTTTATTTTTATTTTCAATTATCTTGCATTTATTAATTATTATGATAAAATTTTGGAAATTTTTTACTTTAACGATTTTTTTTCATTATCTTGCATTTGTTAATTATTATGATTAATTTGTTTTGGACAAACATACCCTTATATATAGATAACAAATCTTTAGTGAGAATAAATCATAACTTAGCAATTCGGTTGACTTCACATGGCAAGGGTCGTTGTACATCATATCTCTTTGATACAACATCACCATTCTCTATTCAACGAACATCTCATAGATTAGCTATTAAAAAAAATCATCGTGAAGGAAAAAAAAACATAACGTGTTATTATGTATTGCTTCAAAGATTCATTGCTCCATAACAAAAATCATTGTCATTAGCTTTTGATGATGACAATGGTGAAACACATAACAATCGAGACTATTTGTAATAACATTTCCAAGAAGGATATGAAGACGAAAGTGACTTTGAATATGTAGAAAGACAAAAAAAAATGTATTGTTTAAAAGGTGATTTCATATTGAATATTGTTACGAATGAATGTGAATGATTAGAGAAGAAGGAGTGTTTGGTGGAAACTAATTTCCAATCAAACAGTCAAATTGCTCAAACGGACCAAGACATAATACTCTTTGTATCGACTTGTATGTCTCGTCAGTAGAGCAATCTGAAAATCTGACTGGAAATTAGTGTAGACCAACACTCTTTCCTATCATCACATTCATCCACAACAATTTTCAGTGTTGAATCATTTTTAACTTTACAATTTCTTGTCTTTCTCTTCCGTCTCTTCAGATCCTACTTAGAGAAGTTAAGACAAAAACAATAAATAGATCCTAAAAGATATTAAAAGAAAACTCTGAAACAATTAATTTTCTATGGTGAAAGCTCATGCTCTAGACAGAAAGAGAGATAGATGATAGTGTTTTTGATAATGTGGCTCAATGTATTTATACTGAATTTGTATGTGAAATGATAAAGTAGAAAATCTTATCCACAACTACCACCAATCATTATGTATTTTTAAGTTGTTGTGTTTAGATTTCTCTTCAAGTTTTTATTACTTTATATTTATTTGAATTACCGTTAATTTCGCGCGAAATACCGTTAGTGTAGGAAGTTTGAATCTTTAGAATATACGTCTCTATACATTTCCTAGTTAGTAATTTTAGAAAATTTTATTTTGATCTAGCTATAACATAATTATAGTTATATAATTGTTATTAATATATTAAAGATAGTTTATAAAAGGTGGCATATATATATATATAATATAATTATTACATATTTTCTATTTTCTGTATTTCTAAAAAAAATTATTAAATTTATTTCTACAAGAAGATTTTATATTCTTTCTTAAATTTGTAAAGATATAGAAAATATCATCCAAACCATTAATACAAATAAAATCAATACCTTTTATACATTGCATAGTCAACTATAGTTTAAAAATGTTTGACTAGATTGAGAATTCTCATAATATACTTGATTTTTCTTGACTGATTTTATACTTTATTTGACCAAAACATTAATCATAAAATTAGCTGTACTCTGAATACTAAATTATCTACTTTCAAACCAAGATTATTGTTCATATATATAAATTAAAGATAAAATATAAAAGCAGTCAAAATTAGATTTATTTCAATTGATTATTTTTATTACATTAAACATAAAATCTAAAAGCAGTCAACAATTGATTTATATTTCCATTACTAGTTTAGTTTGTAGATAAAGAAAAATATAACATTGGAACTTCTAATACAACCAGTATATATAAACTTAATAAATTAGTATATACCTTTTTATATATTTCATAGTCAACAACATTTAAAAAATTTACTAGATTGAGATTTCTCATGATATACTTGAAATTATTAATTAATTATAAAATCTACCTTAGGAAAATACATATGATTTGAGGCGATAAGATTATTACTATTTCAGTAAAACCCTTATAATTAAGTTAATACACGATATATGAATAGCCACTATAAATATATAATTTTATCTGGTCTCAAGTTAGGCCAATTAATGTAATTTTTGACACAGTTCGATAAATAATAAGATAGAATTTTCTGTTTGAAAATTGCATGCAAATATATAGTCTAATCAATACTATAAATTAATAATTGTATAAACTTGTCCAAATGTTTACCACATAACTTTAGTTTTATCAACCATCCAATGTAGAAGGCTGAACACATATTGTCTCATAAATTAAGTAATATATATCTTCTTTTTAGAAAAATCAAATGACAACAAATGCAGCAAAATATACATATTATTAATCATATGAATCATATGATAATTCAAAATAATTTGAAAAATTCAATATTGCAATATATGATAGCTAGTAGAACCATAATTTAAATCTTAACAAAATCTTCAAAATATAATAATTAAAACCAATTGGTATGGTCTAGTTATATATCATCAAATCTTAGTCTTATTAATTATAGTTTATATCAATTTTTTTTACCGACTTGAAAACTTTGGTGTTAACTTCAAGACATCATAATTGCTATATTACTTAAAAAAATGTAATTAATTCTCAAAATATTGATTTTAACGAAAAAAAAAATATTTCAACCTTTTACTAAAATACAAAATCAAACAATTTTATATATAAATAATAATTATCAATTCACCGGCACATGTGAAGTTGCTCGTTTCATCGCCATAAGTGTAGTTATAAGCATCAGGGCAAGCTCTCTTAAAACTCCTTGAGTAGTTCGTGGGAGCGTAGAGTAAGCTCCACGGGAAATATTGATTCGTGCTAAATGCTTCACATGATATCTCTATCCACCGGAGTTATAATTTTTTTTAAAAACAACAAAATATATAAATTTAACTAAAATTATAAATATTTCATTACAATTACATATCGTAAAGATGAACTCGACGCTCACTCATGTCTTGGAATCATTTTATCATCGATTCATTTATAATAACATATAGTATACCTGCTTTTCGATAAAACAAACTAAACAATCACCAAATTGATATACCATATATACACGCGGGTAGTGGGAGTATAATTTATAAAAAAAATAATAATCCACATCATCATCAGATCATTTGTACATCAGATAATTTGTACATGGCAAATGTCATTTGTACGTTAGATCTTTTCGATACAACATCACCCTTCTCTTTTCAACCAAACATCTCATAGATTAGCTAAAAAAAAAATCATCGTGAAGGAAAAAAAAAACAGAACGTTATTATGTATTGCTTCAAAGATTCATTTCTTAATTAATTAACTATGATTTATTGCTCCACCATTGTAGTTTTTAGATTATGAGGATGACAATGGTGAAACACATAACAATCGGGACAATTTGTAATAACATTTTCAAGAAGGATACAAAGACGAAAGTGACTGCGATTGTGTAGAAAGACAAAAAAAAATGTATTGTTTAAAAGGTGATTTCATATTGAATGTTGTTACAGATGAATGTGAATGATTAGAGAAGAAAGAGTGTTTGGTCGAAACTAATTTCCAATCAAGCTGTCAAATTGCTCAAATGGATCAAGACATAATACTCTTGTATGTCTCGTCGGTTGAGCAATCTGAAAACTTGACTGGAAATTAGTGTAGACCAACACTCTTTCCTATCATCACATTCATCAACAACAATTTTCAGTGTTGAATCATTTTTAACTTTACATTTCTTGTCTTTCTCCTCCGTCACTTTTTCATCTTCAAATCCTACTCAGAGAAGGTAAGACAAAAACAATAATTATATCCTAAAAGATATTTAAAAAAACTTTGAACCATAATCTATGGTGAAAAAGCTCACAGCTCTAGAGAGAAAGAGAGATAGATGATAGTTTTTTGATAATGTGGCTCAATGTATTTATACTGAATTTGTATTGTGAAATGATAAATTAGAAAATCTTATCCACAACTACCACCAATCATCATATATTTTTAAGTTTTTGTGTTTAGATTTTCTTAAAGTTTTTATTACTTTATAATAATTCTTTGAATTACCGTTAATTTCCCGCGAAATACCGTTAGTGTAGGAAGTTTGAGTCTTTAAAATATAAAACTCTATACATTGTCTAGTTAGTAATTTTAGGAAATTTTATTTTGATTTAGCTGAAAAATAATTATTTTTATATTATTTTTATTAATATATTAAAGATAATTTATAAAAGGTGGACATATATATATACACATTATAATTATTACATATTTTCTATTTTATGTATTTCTAAAAAAAATATTAAATTTATTTCTACAAGAAGATTTTATATTCTTTCTTAAATTTGTATAGATATAGAAAATATCATCCAAACCATTAATACAAATAAAATTAATACCTTTTTATACATTGCATAGTCAACTATAATTTAAAAATGTTTGACTAGATTGAGAATTCTCAGAATATACTTGAATTCCTTGACTAATTTTATACTTTATTTGACCAAAACATTAATCATAAAATTAGCTATACTTTGAATACTAAATTATCTACTTTCAGACCAAGATTATTTTTATTACATTAAAGATAAATTCTAAAAAGCAGTCAACAATTTGATTTATTTCCATTACTAGTTTGTAGCTACAGAAAATATAATATTGGAACTTCTTATACAACCAATATATATATATATATATGACAGTCAATCTTTCTTAGAATATTCTTCATAGTCCATATTATCGCTTTCAATTCTGAATGAAGTGGTGAGGGATCTTCCTATTTGGTCAAAGTATCAGTTTATCATGATACAATAAATTCATAATCAATAAAATTATTTAGTATTGAAAAGAAAAATTAGTAAGTTTCTTTAAAACAATAACATAATTCTTTTTCTTTAAAACCAGTAACAATGACATATATTTTTTTACAAAACATAATGTTATATAACAAACTAGACTTAAGGTTTTAATATTTGTCGATCTTATTGATGAAGACCTCTAGGCCAAAGTATTTATACATGTTTACAAAATATATATGTAACTAAAGAGATAAACATAAAATATATGTGATAACTATATATACATTTCCTATTACCCCCCCTCAAATTGGAGCGTATAAGTTTTGTATGCCCAATTTGAGAAGAAAAGCATCAAATTCCTTGCAGCCCAAAGCCTTGGTAAGTATATCAGCAAGTTGGTCTGCGGAAGAAACATGTCGTGTTGCAATCGTGCCTGCCATAATGTCGTCACGAACAAAATGACAGTCATTTTTGATATATTTAGTTTGTTCGTGGAAAACTGGGTTCGCAAAATTGCAGCTTTACTGTCGCAACACATTGTCATTGGTTAATCATGTTGAAAACCAGATGCAGCAAGCAAGCAATATCTTCAACCAACGCAATTCTTGTGCCAAGTCTGCCATCGCTTTTACAAAATATATATGTAACTAAAGAGATAGACATAAAATATATGTGATAACTATATACATCATAGTTATTATTATATTCTTTTTAATTTACTCCTTTAATAGTATAAATTTAAGTTAGAAAGAAACAACCACCGATCAGAAGTGAGGACCGTCGAAGGAGTGACTTGTATCAACCTTAACCAACACAACCAGACCTAACCAACTTACATGACCGACTCTTAATTTATAATTAACAGTTATTATTATTATTTTAAAAAATTAAAAATTTTGGTTTCTTGATAAAGATATTTACTTTGGTTGTCTTATGTTTCTTTCGCTGTCTAAATATTCTTTGCCTTAATGGTTTTTTCATCCATCAATTTACACGGCCAGACACAAGCTCTAGCGACAGATCGAGAAAGACCACTTCCGGGTGTTTTGAGGTTTTTCAGGAGATGGTGAAGCTTCTCTAGAGAGAGAGAGAGAGAGATGTCTAGAGAGAGATGTAGAGAGAAAGAGAGATGTCTAGAGAGAGATGATAGTTTTTTAATGGAGAGAGATGGAATTTTTTTTGTGAGATTGCTTAGGGTTGTTGTGAATTTATAATGGATTTATGTGTTTAGGGCAGAAAATCTTATCCTACAACAACCACCAATCATGTTCTTTGACATTTTTTTTTTGGGTCAACATATTTTGAGGAGTTTGTGTTTAGGTTAACCATAAATATTTATTACTAGATACAATTTTATATGACTTTATCCACTTTTTTGAATTACCGTTTACTTTCGGCGGAATACTAATACATAGAGCTAACATTTCCTTTCAGTGTTGAATAATTCTATATTTTATTTGGTTATGAATTTAAATATGTTTTCATTAAGCCAAAAAGCAGAAAATTTTGAACCTGTTGTGAAAGATGGGATTCCTGTTATTAAGAGATTTACTGGTGGAGGAACTGTGATTGTTGATGAAAGTACTGTTTTTGTGAGTTTGATTTGCAATAGAGATGATGTGCCTAATGTTCAGCCTTATCCACGCTCTGTTATGGCTTGGAGTGGTTCATTGTATAGCAATGTGTTTAACGGGATCAGCGGGTTTCAGCTGCGTGAGAACGGTTTGTTTGCTTTGTTGGATCACTGATGATGTTGTTGTGTGTTTTCATCTGTTTGCACATTGAAAGTTTACGTTTTCATTGTTTGTTTTTCGGGTTTCAGATTATGTTTTCGGTGATCGTAAGTTTGGTGGAAATGCTCAATCGATAACGAGGAATAGATGGATTCACCATACATCGTTTCTATGGGACTATAATGAGAATAACATGGCTTATCTTAAGCTGCCTTCAAGAGTGCCTCAGTACCGTCTGGTAAGAGGTTTATTTTCAGTATAGATGTCTTCATTGATTTGGTACAGTTTAGTTATCAGTCTCGCAGGTTTTTGATATCCAGCTGCATTTGAGTATTGCAGGAAAGAGATCACACAGATTTCGTTTGTAGAATGAAGTATTATATTGAAAGATCTGTGTTTATAGAGAAAACTATAAATGCAGTGGGAACACAGTTTTCGTTGAAGGAACTGAGCTTGGATGAGATTGATGATTCCCGTAGAGAGCATTTAGAAACCACTAGACTCCTCACAATGGATGAGCTCAAAGAATCATTGGCAAACACTAGTCGGATTAAGAGTATTGCTCAAGCTGTTTAAGTTTTTTGCCTTTTGTGGAACTGTTGGATTTCCAGAATCTTAGACTCTTAGATTCTTTAGCTTTGTATTTAGTATTTCAGTTTTACATAGGAGCTTAGAAATTCTTGTGATAGATGTGCTCTTTGTGTTTAACTGGAAGTTCGAAAAATAGAAAAACAAACACTTTATTTAGTCACTCTCAGACTTATCTTAACCTTCCGAAACCGGAATACAAACTCTTGCTTTTCACTGTTTGTAAAAATGCAATCTTGTTGATGTTTCACAGAGTTCTCATCATAGGGATTAAAGGTTACAATTACAAAGTTCTTAAGTAATCTCTTCAAGAATCTCCTACCCCGAGAAAATCGATAAATTTTGGGGTTTTTCTGGTCATTGCATCTGCTTCTCCTGGTGATGGTAGTGAGAATGGTGCTGATGGTGGTGGTGGTTGAGGGATGGAAACATGAGGCGTGAATAGTGCCAAGGAATCTGCAGGGAAGATGGTAGAGAAGTGATGATGATGACCTGAGTGTTGCTCTGGCATGCGTGAAGAATTGTTCTCTTCTTGGAGATACTGAGCATGGAGGTTAGTAGTTTCCTCATTTGGCATATTACAGCGGTAGTTGTTGATCTCGTCCATAGCTTTATAAAAAAAACATCAAAAACTCAGAAGTGAACCCTTTTTGCTGTGTGGTGCTCTAAATCTATTGGAGATTTGAAATATGAGGTTTAGTTTATAGGGAGACACAAACCAGCAAGAAGGCTGTGGGGATTTTCTCTCAGGAGGGCAGTGAGATAGCGTAACTTCGATTGTAATTGCCTCGTTAAGCTTTGGTTCGTGACAAGTACTCTCCAACGATTCTTCACATCATTGTTTGCATCTTTTACCTGTTACTTTTACCTGTTCTTGTTTGCATCTTCTCTGCAATGATTTTCCACTTGTGTAGACCGTAAACCGCTACGAGCTCTTTGAGTTTGAGTTCCTCTGAATCTGTCCACTGGTCTTTTCTACGAATCACCTTCTTTTGCACCTTCCTCTCTTGATGCATCTCTCTCAATGGTGATGCATTGTTTGCTCCAACCCCATTCAATGGTCTCTGCAATGAACGTCACAAGGGTCTTTTATCAAAACGAGTCTGCTCCAAAACTGTGTTACATAATGCATAGTTTGATTTCTACATGAAAACTTAAAGAGAGAGAAATAAATATATATAAAAAAGCCAGTAAACCACACACGCACACACACATATGTTAAAGAACAGTTTCAGCCTTCTGACTTGGTTAAGATTGATGATTGATGATGAGAAAGATTGATGATGAAAGTATTGAACTACATACTTAGTTACAAGATTAAGCAGAAAGATATGATTTGGTTTGTACCTTAAAAGCTAACAAAGCAGACTCTATTGGAATGACACTCGAATCCTGGTTTGATTTAGTTAATCAGAAAAATGTGGTGCTGCGAATGAGTTAGCAGATGAAGAACTACTACTAATATGTATACTAAAACATTTTTTTTACTTTTAGATAACACCAAAACAAATGCATTAATACATTTTTGGTTTTTTTCTAACACTCTACCCAAATAATAATTGATAAATTAAAAAAAGATTTGACTGGTGCTTTTCATTGGTGGGTTTCTAAAGGAAAATTTGGGAATAAGATTTTTTTCTAAATAATGGTTTTAATTACAGTTACAAAACTCAACTCTATTTGTTTTTATGCTTTGAAAAAAGCTATACAATTTATTAGAACACGGCAATGGTGTGTTTGTAATTGGATTTTTTCTATACATATACATATATGTATATATATATATATATTCCTATGTAAAGTAATATATTATATCATATATCCGAAAATATTATTTTGGATTTAGAATTTCATTTTCAAAATATTTTTCAACCAAATGTAAACATATATGTTATATTACAATATTTGGACTATATATTATATTATGTTATAACGTTTGTTTGTAAGATGCACATATTATGTTACATATACACATGTCACATTTCATTATATTATGTATATGTTATGTTACATAATCAAAATGGACAATGTTGGAACGTGGATAATCTATTTTGACAGCTATATATATAACGTAATAGATATACATCTTTGGATGAGATCGAATAGTCCCGTAGAGAGCATTTAGAAACCACTAGACTCCTCATAATGGATGAGCTCAAAGAAACATTGGCAAACACTAGTACAATCTGTTTAAGTCCTTACCATTACGGGAAATGTTGGATTGTGCCAGAAAAATTTAGACTCTTAGATTCTTTAGCTTTGTATAGGAGTTCAGAAAATTTTAGACTCTTAGATTCAGTTTCACATAGGAGTTCAGAGAATTCTTGTGATAAATGTGCTCTTTGTGTTTAACTGCAAGTTCGAAAAATAGAAAATCAAACACTTTATTTTAACCGGAATACAAAAAAAATGCAACCTTGTTATGTTGATGTTTAACAGAGAGTTCTCATCATAGGGATTAAAGGTTACATGATTACAAGCTGTTTCTTGAAGACTCTCCTACCCCGAGAAAATCAATAAATTTAGGGGTTTCTCGGATGATTACATCTCCTGCTTCTGGTGCTGGTGATGGTTGGGAGATTGAGAGCTGTGTGGATAGTGGTGCCAAGGAGCCACCTGCAGGGAAGATAGGGAACTGTTGGTGATGAGGTGAGAGGTTAGTCGTTTCCTCATATCGCATACCTTCATAACTCGGATTACCTGTAAACCACAACAATATCAAGAAAGTTCAAGAATTGAACCCTTTTTACTGTGTGCTGTTCTAAATCTAATGGAGATCTGAAATGAGATTGTTTTAGTTTAAAGAAGACACAAACCAGGAACATGGTAGCCATATGGATTGAAGGCTGCAGTGAAAAATCTTTTCTTGGTTTTAGTATGGCTTCTCCATGCAGGTCTGTTCACATAATGGTTCCAATGCTTCTTCACATCGTTTTCTGATCTTCCTTTGAGGTGCTTTGCAATCTTTGCCCATTGGTTGCCATAGTAACTGTGAGTTGATACAATTATCTGTTCTTCCTCCACAGTGAAAGGTGCCCTGTTTAGAGTTGGATCAACCTGGTTAAACCACCTTACTCTGCAACTCTTAGCTGTTCTTGTTTGCATCTTCTTTGCAATGAGATCCCAATTCTCAAGACCGTGAGCTTCCACGAGCTCTTTGAGTTTGAGATCCTGTGACGCTGTCCAGTGTCCTCTACTTCCAGGAGCTGACATCTTTATCTCCTCTTGCTGCGTCTCTCTCAATGGTACTGCATTGTTTGCTGCTCCAACCCCATTAACTGGTCTCTGCAATAAACGTCACAAGTGTATATCTTATTTAGAACGAGTCTCCACCAAAACTAAGAAGAGAGAATTAAAAATAACACACTACACACACATATGTTAAAGAACAGCTTTAGTCTATTTGACTACATATTTAGCTTTACTAGATTAAGCAAACATATATGATTTGGTTTCTACCTCGAAAACTGTTAAAGCAGATTCCATTGGAATGACACTCGAATCCCGGTTTGATTCTCAGTTAATTAGAAAAATGGAGAGCCGTCAATACTGTGAATAAGTAGATGAAGAACTACTACTATTATATATATAGTATATCATTTTACTTTTAGATAACCACAAAACAAATGCTTTGATACTTTTGACTACATTTTTGGTTTACATTAATTGTTGGATGATAATAAATTCATATTTTTTTTGACTAATTCCTTTATTGGTATGTTTACAAAGGAAAATTTGTTAAAAAATATTACATTCTATCTATAGTTTCAATTTGATTTATATCACTTAATTTTAAATTGTTTTTATGCTTAAAAGACAATTGAAAATTTTATTAGCTCATGAATGTGGTGTATATCTAAAACACAGGAATTCCTATCTAAAGTAGAATTTTATTTTTCATATTTTAGAAAATTTTTATTTTATTTAGAATTTATTTATCAAAATTTAATAATTTAATTCTCATTTGTATTAACCAAATGTAATAAGCTAAAACAATTACAAGATTCTAGAACTCAATGGACGGCTGAGATGACATCTTGATTAGAACTCATTGGACGGCTGAGATGAAATCTTGTAAAACACGATGGACGGCTACGATCAATTGTACATCGTCTTCTTCGAGCCTTTCTCTTCCTAAATGACTAAACCCCAAAATTCAAATCCGTCAATGTTTCTCTCTAAAACCCTAATTCGACGATCGCATCTCTAGCTTCTCTTCTTCTTCAGATTCACTTCTTGCCGATAAAGCTTTAACCTTTCTCAGACTTCACCCTCACCTCTGCAAATTTCACTGCAGAAGCAGCTTCAAATTTTCTCCTCAAATCTCAGAACGATCAAGAATTGGTAGAAAATCTTAGACTCTTAGATAATTTAGTTTCACAAAGAAGCTCTTGTGATAAATGTGCTCTTTGTGTTTTACTGGAAGTTCGAAAAATAGAAAATCAAAAACTTTATTTAGTCACTGAGACTTTATTTTAACATTCCGAAACCGGAATACAAACAAAAAAAATGCAACCTTTTTATGTTGATGTTTAACAGAGAGTTCTCATCATAGGGATTAAAGGTTACATGATTACAAAGTTCTTAAATTGTTTCTTCAAGAGTCTCCTACCCCGAAAAAATCGAAAAATTTTGGGGTTCTTCTGATCATTGCATTTGCTGCTTCTGGTGATGGTGATGGTGTGAAAAGCTGTGTGGATGGTGCCAAGGAACCACCTTCAGGGAAGATAGGGAAGTGATGGTGATGACCTGAGAGCTGCACTGGCATGCGAGGATGAGCGCAGAGGTTAGTCCTTTGACCTGAGAGCTGCACTGGCATGCGAGGATTAGGACAGAGGTTAGTCCTTTGACCTGAGAGCTGCACTGGCATGCGAGGATGAGCATAAAGGTTAGTCCTTTCCTCATTTCGCACATTACTGCTACTGTTCCTCCTGATCCTGATACCTTCATAACCTGTAAACCACAACAATATCAAGAAAGTTCAAGAATTGAAAACTTTTGTCATGTGTGGTGTTGTAAATCTAATGGAGAGTTTAAAGAGGACACAAACCAGGGTAGCCATGTGGATTCATGGGGGGAGTGAAATATCTTGTCTTAGGTTTAATATGGCTCCCCCGTGCGGGTCTGTTCAAATGATAGTTCCAATGATGCCTCACATCATTCTCTGTTCTTCCTTTGAGGTGCCTAGCAATCTTAACCCATTGGTTGCCATAGTAATTTTGAGATGATACAATTATCCTTTCTTCCTCCTCGGTGAAAGGTGCCCTGTTGATCGATGGATCGAGCTGGTTCATCCACCTTACTCTGCAACTCTTACCTGATCTTGTTTGCATCTTCTCTCCAATGAGATCCCAATTGTCAACACCGTGAGCCGCCACGAGCTCTTTGAGTTTGAGATCCTCTGACTCTGTCCAGTGTCCTAAACCACCACGAGATGACATCTTTCTCTTCTCTTGTTGCGTCTCTTTCGATGGTAATGCATTGTTTGCTCCAACCACATTAACTGGTCTCTGCAATCAACGTCACAAGTGCATATCTTATTAAAACGAGTCTCCTCCAAAACTATGTTACATATATACAGAAACAGATCCATAATATGCAAACCTAAGAAGAGAGAATTATAAAGAATGCAAAAAAACACACACACTCACACATATGTTCTTTGACTTGTTTATGTGTTAGACAAAGGTTGATGGTGAAGACAAAGATTGATGGTGAAGTATTGAACTACATATTTAGTTTTACTAGATTAAGCAAAAAGATATGATTTGGTTTCTACCTTGAAAACTGTTAAAGCAGACTCCATTGAAATGACACTTGAATCCCGGTTTGATTATCAGTTAATAAGAAAAATGGAGGACCGTTAATACTATGAATAAGTAGATGAAGAACTTATATATAATACATCATATTTACTTTTTAGATAACTACAAAACAAATGCTTTGATACTTTTGACTACATTTTTGGTTTATATTAATTTATGGATGATGATAAATTCACTTTCTTTTTGACTAATTCCTTTGTTGGTATGTTTACAAAGAAACATTGGTGAAGATTATTATATTCTAAATATGGTTTTAATTTGAGCTGTCTCACTTAATTCTAAATTGTTTTTATGCTTAAAAGACAATTGAGCAATTTATTAGTTAATGACTGTGGTGTATATGTAAGATATTTATCTAGATATATACAATTTGTATATCTAAAACACATGAATTCCTATTAAAAGTAGAATTTTATTTTTCATATTTTAGAAATATATTATTTTTATTTACAATTTTTTTCTCAAAATTTAATCCTCATTTGAATTAACCAAATGTAATAAACAAAAACAATTACAAGATTCTAGAACGCAATGGACGGCTGAGATGACATCTTTATACCAACTCAACTGACGGCTGCGATGACATCTTGATAAGAACGCAATTGACGGCTGAGATGACATCTTTATAACAACTTAATTGACGGCTGCGATGACATCTTGATAAGAACGCAATGGACGGCTGAGATGACATCTTTATTGCAACTCAATTGACGGCTGCGATGACATCTGGGTAAGAACACGATGGACGGCTGCGATCAAATTTTCGTCGTCTTCTTCGAGCCTTTCTCCTCCTAAACCCCTAAACCCCTAAATCCGTCAATGTTTCTCTCTAAAACCCTAATTCGACGATCGTTCTCGAGCTTCGGTTCTTCTTCAGATTCACTTCTTGCCGATAAAGCTTTAACCTTTCTCAGACATCACCCTCACCTTTGCAAATTTCACTGCAGAAGCAGCTTCAAATTTTCTCCTCAAATCTCAGAACGATCAAGAATTAGTCCTAAAGTTCCTAAATTGGGCGAACCCACATCGATTCTTCACTCTCCGTTGCAAATGCATCACTCTCCACATCATCACCAAATTCAAACTCTACAAAACAGCTCAAACCCTCGCGGAAGATGTCGCGGCCAAGACCCTAGACGACGAAGATGCTTCTCTCGTCTTCAGATCGCTAAAGGAGACTTACAGTTCGTGCAATTCGACTTCCTCTGTTTTCGATTTGGTAGTGAAATCTTACTCTCGATTGAGTTTGATTGATAAGGCTCTGAGTATTGTTCGTCTTGCTCAAGCTCATGGCTTTATGCCTGGAGTTCTGTCTTACAATGCGGTTTTAGATGCTACGATTAGATCTAAGAAAAACATTAGCTTTGCTGAGAATGTGTTCAAGGAAATGTTGGATAGCCAAGTCTCTCCTAATGTGTTTACTTACAATATCTTGATTAGAGGGTTTTGCTTTGTTGGGAATCTAGATGTTGCTCTGCGGTTTTTCGATCGAAATCTCCTAATGTTGTTACTTACAACACTTTGATTGATGGGTATTGTAAGTTGCGTAAGATTGATGATGGGTTTGAGCTGTTGAGAACAATGACGTTAAAGGGTTTAGAGCCGAATTTGATTTCTTACAATGTCGTTATTAACGGGTTATGTAGAGAAGGAAGGATGAAGGAGACAAGTTTTGTACTTACGGAGATGAATGAGAAAGGATATTCGCTTGATGAAGTCACTTGAAATACGCGTATTAAAGGTCATTGTAAAGAAGGTAACTTTCATCAAGCTCTTGTGATGCATGCAGAGATGTTGAGACATGGGTTGTCACCTAGTGTTATCACTTATACTTCACTAATACATAGTATGAGTAAGGCTGGGAATATGAACCTGGATACCGAAAGGCTGGGAAATAGTATGTGTAAGGCTGGGAAATTGAAAGTGAAACAAAGGTTAGGATGTGAGAATTACAACAGAAATACAAACTCTTGCTTTTCTCTGTTTGTAAAAAATGCAACCTTGTTATGTTACATGAATACAAAGTTCTTAAGTCGTTTCTCATCATAGGGATTAAAGGTTACATGAATACAAAGTTCTTAAGTCGTTTCTTCAAGAATCTCCTACCCCGAGAAAATCGATAAATTTCGGGGTTTTTCTGATCATTACATCTGCTGCTTCTGGTGATGATGATGGTTGGGAGATGGAGAGCTCTGTGGATAGTGCCAAGGAACCACTTGCCGGGAAGATAGGGAAGTGATGGTGATGACCTGAGAGTTGCACTGGCATGCGAGGATGAGCATAGAGGTTAGTCGTTTCCTCATTTCGCATATTACTGCTACAGTTCTTGATCCCGATACCTTCATAACTCACATTACCTGTAAACCACACAATATCAAGAAAACTCAAGAATTGAACCCTTTTGTCCTGTTTGGTGTTCTAAATCTATGAGATTGTTTTAGTTTAAAGAAGACACAAACCAGGAACAGAGTAGCCATATGGATTCAGGGAGGTAGTGAATAATCTTCTGTTAGGTTTTGTTTTTGGCCTCCATGCGGTTCTGTTCATATGAACGTTCCAATGATTCTTCACATCAATGTCTGTTCTTCCTTTTAGGTGTTTAGCAATCTTCGACCATTTGTTGCCATAGAAATTGTGAGCTGATACCATTATCTTTTCTTCCTCCACAGTGAAAGGTGTCTTGTCGATCGTTGGATCGAGCTGGTTAAACCACCTAAATCTGCAACTCTTACCTGTTCTTGCTTGCATCTTCTCTCCAATGAGATCCCAATTCTCAAGACCGTAAGCCTCCACGAGCTCTATGAGTTTGAGATCTTGTGACTGTGTCCAGTGTCCTTTACTACCACGATATGGACTCTTTCTCTCCTCTTGTTGCGTCTCTCTCAATGGTAATGCATTGTTTGCTCCAACCCCATTAACTGGTCTCTGCAATAAACGTCACAAGTGAATATCTTATTTAAAACGAGTCTCCTCCAAAACTAAGAAGAGAGAATTTAAAAAAAATACACACACATATGTTTTAAGAACTCTTTTGATGTTTGTTAGGCAAAGATTGATGATTGATGGTGAAGACAAAGATTGAACTACATACTTAGTTATAAGAGTAAGCAAAAAAGATAAGAGTTGGTGTGTACTTTGAAAGATGACAAAGCAGATTCCATTGGAACGACACTCGGATCCTGATTTAACTCTTAGAATAACTAGAAAAATATTGCGTTGCTAATACAGTGAATTAGTAGATGACGAACTACTGTTATATATAATATTACATTTTTACTTTTAGATAACCACGAAACAAATGCTTGGATAACTTTGACCACATATTTGGTTTTTATTTAATATTTTGGATGATGATAAATTCATATTTTTTTGACTAATTCCTTAATTGGTAGGTTTAGGAAGGAAAATTTGACAAAAGATATTTTTTTCTTAATATGATTTCCATTTCAGTCATCTCACTTAATTCGAAATTGTTTTTATGTCTAAAAGACAGTTGTACAATTTATTAGCTCATGACTTAGGTGTATTAGACTATTTGTAAATGGATTTTTTTATCTATATTTACACTACTTGTATATCTAAAATACAGGAATTCCTATTTAATGTAAAAATTTATTTTCATATTTTAAGAAAATTTATTTTCTTATTTTATAAAATTATTTTATTTTATATAGAATATTATTATCAAAATTTAATCCTCATTTGTAGTAACCAAATGTAATAAGCTAAAATAATTACAAGATTCTAGAACTTAATGGACGGCTGAGATGACATATTTATAAGAACTCAATGGACGGCTGAGATGACATCTTAAAAGAACTCAATTGACGGCTGAGATAACATCTTTATAAGAAGTCAATTGACGGCTGAGATGAAATCTTTATCAGAAGTCAATTGACGGCTGAGATGACATCTTGATAGAACACAATGGACGGCTGAGATGACATCTTATAAGAGAACACAAATGGATGGCTGCGATCAATTGTGCATCGTCTTCTTCGAGCGAGCTTTTCTCCTCCGAAAAGGCTAAACCCCTAAATTCAAATCCGTCAATGTTTCTCTCTAAAACCCTAATTCGAGGATCGCTCTCTAGCTTCGCTTCTTCTTCAGATTCACTTCTTGCCGATAAAGCTGTAACCTTTCTCAGACGTCATCCTTACCAGCTTCATCACCTCTCTGCAAATTTCACTCCAGAAGCAGCTTCGAATCTTCTCCTCAAATCTCAGAACGATCAAGAATTGGTCCTAAAGTTCCTAAATTGGGCAAACCCACATCGATTCTTCACTCTCCGTTGCAAATGCATCACTCTCCACATCCTCACCAAATTCAAACTCTACAAAACAGCTCAAACCCTCGCGGAAGATGTCGCGGCCAAGACCCTAGACGACGAAGATGCTTCCCTCGTCTTCAGATCGCTAAAGGAAACTTACGATTTGTGCAATTCGACTTCCTCTGTTTTCGATTTGGTAGTGAAGTCTTACTCTCGTTTGAGTTTGATTGATAAGGCTCTGAGTATTGTTCGTCTTGCTCAAGCTCATGGCTTTATGCCTGGAGTTTTGTCTTACAATGCAGTGTTAGATGCTACGATTAGATCTAAGAGAAACATTAGCTTTGCTGAGGATGTGTTCAAGGAAATGTTGGATAGCCAAGTCTCTCCTAATGTGTTTACTTACAATATCTTGATTAGAGGGTTTTGCTTTGCTGGGAATTTAGATGCTGCTCTGCGGTTTTTCGATCGAATGGAGAAGAAAGGTTGTTTACCTAATGTTGTTACTTACAACACTTTGATTGATGGGTACTGTAAGTTGCGTAAGATTGATGATGGGTTTGAGCTTTTGAGATTAATGGCGTTGAAGGGTTTAGAGCCGAATTTGATTTCTTACAATGTCGTTATTAACGGGTTATGTAGAGAAGGGAGGATGAAGGAGACAAGTTTTGTACTTAGGGAGATGAATGAGAAAGGATATTCGCTTGATGAAGTCACTTATAATACGCTTATTAAAGGTTATTGTAATGAAGGTAACTTTCATCAAGCTCTTGTGATGCATGCAGAGATGCTGAGACATGGGTTGTCACCTAGTGTTATCACTTATACTTCACTGATACATAGTATGTGTAAGGCTGGGAATATGAACCGGGCTACTGAGTTTCTTGATCAGATGCGTGTTAGAGGGCTTTGTCCGAATGAGCGCACATACACAACGCTGGTTGATGGGTTTTCCCAAAAGGGGTATATGAATGAAGCCTATCGGGTTTTGAAAGAGATGACTGATAATGGGTTTTCTCCTTCGGTTGTGACTTATAATGCTCTGATAAATGGGCATAGTGTCGCTGGGAAAATGGAAGATGCAATAGCAGTTCTCGAAGATATGAAGGAGAAAGGTTTGACTCCGGATGTAGTGAGTTATAGCACGGTATTATCTGGGTTTTGTAGAAGTTACGACGTTGATGAGGCGCTTAGAGTCAAGAGGGAAATGGTTGAAAAAGGTATTAAACCTGATAGAGTCACCTACTCATCTCTAATCCAAGGGTTCTGTGAACAGAGAAGGACGAAGGAAGCTTGTGATCTGTACGATGAAATGCTGAGAGTTGGCCTTCCACTAGATGAATTTACTTACACAGCCTTGATCAATGCTTACTGTATGGAAGGCGATCTGGACAAAGCGCTCTACTTGCACAATGAAATGGTCGAGAAAGGTGTATTGCCTGATGTCGTCACTTACAGCGTGATTATTAACGGGCTTAACAAGCAATCCCGAACAAGAGAAGCAAAAAGACTTTTGCTGAAGCTGTTCTACGAAGACTCAGTCCCTAGCGATGTCACATATCATACACTCATAGAAAACTGCAGTAACATCGAGTTCAAAAGCGTAGTATCTCTAATCAAAGGATTCTGTATGAAAGGAATGATGTCTGAAGCAGATCGAGTTTTCGAATCCATGCTTGAGAAAAACCATAAACCCGATGGAACAGCATACAACGTTATGATCCATGGCCATTGCAGAGGCGGAGATACCCGCAAAGCATATAGTCTATACAAAGAGATGGTAAAATCCGGATTTCATCTCCATACTGTGACAGTGATTGCTCTGGTTAAGGCACTGCACAAGGAAGGGAAGGTTGATGAATTGAATAGTGTGATTGAGAATGTATTAAGAAGCTGTGAATTGAGCGAAGCAGAGCAAGCTAAAGTGCTTGTGGAGATTAATCATAGAGAAGGGAATATGGATGTAGTTCTTGATGTGCTTGCTGAAATGGCCAAAGATGGATTTCTTCCCAACGGCAAAAGTTATTAATCATGGAAGGGACCTCAGGTGTTGAAGGAATGGTTGCTTGGATTTCAAGAACCGCACTATGTCCTGCAAACGCAAACGCTACCGTTCCCAACGCATTCATCGCGTCAAACGCTATATCTACTGAATCTTGTGATCGAATTCCATAGCTAGAAGGGTGGTGTTCTGTTCCTCTAACTGTGGAGGCAACAAATGCTGTCATCGAATAACAAAACGGACATGACCTTGGCAAGAAGAGAAACGCCTTTAAGAGAGTAGAAATTCGGGATTTGTGACAAGCCAAGTTGAATTGCGGTAAAGATCAAAATGTAATAAGTGTCTATTAGTTTTGAACGCATGCATGTGTACGTCATTCTGCCATGTAACCATGTTGTGTGTCCTATAGCTACATAATTTGCTACTTGCTAGACATTAGTTTTGAATTTTGAGGATTCCAAAAACGGTGATCAAGAGTAATGTTCAAATCGAATCTTTTTTTTTCTCTTCCTTTATGATTCATTCATATTTATAACACATGAAAATATAATTCTCGCCTCCATGGTTTTTTTAGAAAAAAAAATCAATGAGACGCATTTTTAATTCTATATTACGAAGAAGGTTGCAATTTGTTGTGCTTCTGCCGGGTCGGTAGGTGAATTCCTTTGGCAGTCAATAATTTCTACATTACACTGTTGTAGTCAGCCAGGAATGTACAAATTTCTTCAACTTTTCAATCTGTATAAACTATAGTTTTAAGATGTTAATATATGTGATTTTTAGGAAGAAACAAATATTCTTTAGATTAGATGAATTACGTAGTTGCGATAACTATAATACTTTGTTTTTTTTGGGTCAAAATTAACATCACTAATTATGTATAATGCTATGAGATTATTTTTGAACTATATGTATTCTTTAAGAAGTATATGTATTAGATAAGATAACTATATCGTTATTGTGAAAAATATAAAAACAACTTACAATTAGATATGTATCAAAATAATTGCCGACAAATTAGAAGAAAACAAAAAGGAACACGAAGTACTTTTAATACACTAACTGGTGTCACTACTCGTCGAAGTCTAACGCTGTCGTAAGTGAATCAGTGCCACGTCTTTCTAACGCTGGATCCGCCAACTGTTCGTTCCATAGGTATCATCATCGATCGTGTTTATATTTTCATTTTTTTTTTACGGTGTTAATTATATAAAGTCAAAATCCTGATTAGAGAAATGAACATGTATACTTAAATAAAACATAGATAACAAAAGATGAATAGCTCTGGTTCTCAGCTTCACAATGTCTTCGTCTATGGTAGCTTTCAAGAGCCAGATGTCATCAACGTCATGCTTCAACGTACTCCTGAGATCGTCTCCGCAACACTCCCTGGCTTGTACGTTACCTTTCTTCATTGAATAATCTCATCTCTTTATATATAGTTCTAAGATTTGATGGAAGTTTTTTTGTTTGTTCAGCGAGAGGTTTAGGCTTAAAGGACGTTTGTATCCATGTATTGTTCCATCTGAGAAAGGAGAAGTTCATGGAAAGGTTTGATTTGTGTATATGAAACGTATTTGGGAAAATTCAAGGTGTTTTGGTCAAAGTTTGTTTTTTGGTTGTGTGTAGGTACTAATGGGATTAACAAGTGATGAACTTGAGAATTTAGATGCTGTTGAGGGCAATGAGTACGAGAGAGTGACAGTTGGAGCTGTACGAAATGTAAGTTTTAATTAAAGACTATTACAAAATGTTATGTTTTCATTGTTTCAAGAAAATAAAACACAATAATCAAGATTTTTATAATTATGATGTTTTTGTTATGCATTTTGAAGGACAATTTAGAGAAGATGCCTGTGAAAACGTATATGTGGATCAACAAGGATGATCGTGATATGTGTGGAGAATGGGATTTCGAGGTTTGATGATTTTACACATTATTTTATTTTATCTTGTTACTTAAGATCCTCATTATGAAATGGTACATTAGTCCAATTCACGTGTTATGGATTATATTTTAGGAATGGAAACGATTGCATATGAATAAATTCATAGAGTCGTTTAAGAAAATAATGGAATGGAAGAAGAATCCTAATGGTAAAGCAAGAGATGATTTCAGCCATGTCTTACGTGAAGAGCTATCAGATGAGAGTACTCCATCGTCTTGATCGATTTGGATTTGTGTGTTTTTTTGAGTATGTTATATATATATAGCACCTTTGTTTCTAGATCTCTGTTTATGGTAATGTCATATGTCATATAATATTATAGTGTTGTCTTTTACAAAATAATTGCTGTTATTCAAATGTTCATATACCTTTTTGAAGACATATACATATATATATATATATATATTTGTTTATGATGAATCAAAGTAATATGAACTTGAAAATTTAACGTTATTCTATACTCACTAAACTAGTATTTATTAACATACATCATTTTAAGTTTGAAAAAATCCAAAATTCTTTATATAACTAAAGTCTTTGGTATGCCTATACTAATATCATACATTTAGTTAATTTTAAATATAAATATTTAACGAAGATGCCAACAATTTGTTTCTCGAATTTAGATGGATTATATAGTGATTTTTTTGAGTTAACAACTTTTTTTGTATGAAATTGAGTTAACAACTTTGTAATTAAATATTTGGTAATATTGTAGTAATGCTTTTGTACTTAAATCAGTATCTATGAGTTGTATACCAAATAATTTGGATGTTTTGCTATTATTACTACAAAGTTCAAATTATATGAAAGACATCTTCAAGCAATATGATTTGCATAGTGGATAAATATCTTAATGTTTGCATATTTTGGTTATACATCTTCACAATATTTTTAATTGAGATTACTAAAATAAATTTAAAAGATTTGTTGCAAACATTTAACTAAAACATTGAAATATTTGGTTCATTTGACTAATTATTGTAATTTTTAAGGTTTTTATTATTGTTAAGTTGCAGTTTTACTCTATTTGACGAATTATTACAAATTTCGGCATATTTGATAAACTATTACAAATTTTGATATATTTGATGAACCATTACAACTTTTACTCTATATAATAAAAACAATTAAGCAAAAATCTTCAACGATCACATCTATTGGTTATAAATCTTCACAATTTTCTTATCTAATTTGAGTTACTAAAATATAAGGGTGATTTGCAGATTTTTTTGGTAGTTAAATGATTCGTTGTAACCGTTTTTATCGAAACATTATTATTTGGTAAACCTTTAAAATGTCTGGTTTATTTAATGAACTATTGATGAAACATATATAGTTTACAAGAAAAACAATTTTGAGTTTTTGTTGACCGACCTTGTGTTGTTGTTTTTGTTGTACGTTTATGTCTCTTCCAACAACAACAGAAGTACGAAGAAGCCTATAAGAATAAATCCGCCGATGATTGCTCCCAAAATTCATGTATACACTAAGAAAGTGAATACTAACTTTGATATATTCGATAACTATAAAGCTATAGAACACAAATCTCTTATATGTATATACTAGAAAAAATCCCACGCAACATTAGTTAGTGAAATATAAAATATTAATTATATAAAAATACGAATCGTTAATTATTTTTATATTTAATGTTTACTTTTACAGTAAACATTTGTTGTCTATAATTTCGATATTCTCAAAGGTTAATTAAACACTTCCAATTGATTTTGAATGTAAGTTTATTTGTTAAAGTAAATACAAATTAATGAAAAAACTATATATTTGTCTTTGTAATATATATTTTTAAATTTCATCAATCGGAAATAATTATAAAATATCTTTTAAACACCTATCATGCAAGGTACTTAACTTGTGTTCTTAATTATCTCCTCAACAAACTTACAAATTTTAGTTTTAATAGCTTTCTCCAATATTTTAGAGTTGATCAATACAATTACTTTATCTACGTTGTCTTCTCTTAAAACCATTTCGCTTAAATAACTTCTTTTTTTTTGTGGTTAGTCTTTCTATAATTCTTTACAAATATGTATATCCATATTCAAAAGCTCAAACCTATACTGATCCCTACAAAGTTTATAAACCAAATCAATTTTGTCAATTGTATTACAATTTTAGTGATTAAAAGAGTTTATAAACCTTATTTCAGACTAAGAAATAGAATAAACCTTTTTTTTTTTTGGGCAAATAGAATAAACCTTTTTTAAATCCAATTTCTCACTAAAACCAATTAAACTGTAAAGGAAGGCAATTATGTGATCCTTAGTGTCGAATGAAACATTTGTACGTACCAACAACCAAAACATTGGTGCTACTCTCACCATAGAAGTTGATTGTTGGGGTTTGAACTAATTAACTCAATCTCTTAACAAGAGGAAACATATTCGTTTTGATACCAACACATTCTTCATGCAAGTATGACAACTCAATCTCTTAACAAGAGGAAACATGATTTAAAATTTTGAAGTTAACTCTCAACTGAGGAAGCCTTTAAAACTATACCAAAACATTCGATTATTATCTAGAAAGTGAGCTGAGAATTCAGTACACATATGCAACATGTGATCATACATAAAAACCATTAACATTTCTTTACAACAGACTAAAATAATCAAAACAATTCTAGGTTTGAACCCGTTGTATACCGCGGGTCGATGTTTTTGTAAGTGTTTTTTGGAAATAATATTATATATATATGTTTAGTTTTATTGGATATATAGTTTTTTCTAAATAGTTGATGTTAGGTACATATATAGTTTTTTCTAAATAGTTGATGTTAGGTACGATATTGATTTGTAGTAAAATCAGAATCATTTGAAATATACATCTTGAAATCAATAGCATTTCAACATGTAAAAACAATCCAAAACACATTATAGTAAACAACTAAACACGATTCATTATAACAATACAAAAATAAATGTATTATCAAAACTATCATGTGTATATGTTTAGCCTAACAAATCTGAGTTATAACTTCTAAAGTTGTGACCAAGATTCTATATTTATAGCTTTGAATCTAATAAGACAAAATTAACTTTCATAATTATCTCTAGAAATTTAATATTTTAAAAATTAAAAATTTCTCAAAAAATAATTATTCACAATCTATAATAGTGTTTATCTTCCATTTTAAAACAACTTTAATATCAAAATTTTAATATATTTAATTAAAAACAAGCGAATTATTTAACCTCACTCAAAACCCCACTAAAAAAATTGGAATCAAAACTAATGTCAATTGGCTGAGTGGGTTTGAAATGTATTCTTTGATAAAAAAAAAAAGTATTCTAGCCGTGTTGGTCTCTTTATTTATTGTACTTTTGTTTCCTATTTTTATTTTATGAAAATTTAAAATATGTTGATCAAAAATGATTTAAATGAGTAAGAATATTAATGAATGTACCACCAGTTTTAAAATATACATGTATATATATACAATAGTTGAATCACATAATAATTTGTCATATTATTTTTTAATCTGGTAGGTATTAATATAACATAACATATGTTAAAGCAGACATGTTAGAGTTGGGAATTATTTAAAAAAAAAATAGAAATACCATTAAAAACTTCGCAAAAATTATCACAAAACAAAACTATACCAGTATATAGTTTAAATCTAAAATAGTTAACTCAAATCCAAAAATCTAAATGCTTAACTCTTAAATAAAAGTTTTTGTAGTATTTTTGGAAACTCGAAATCATATTATTGAAACATTAAACTAATACTAGTGTTTTAACAATAAACTTTGAAAATATAGTATTTTGAGGAATTAAATATATATATATATATATATATATATATAGTATTATTTGTGTGAATGGAGGATACAATTATTGGACAACAATTATAATCATAAAGCGGTACGAGAATCATTCCACGTGTTTCATCGGTTACAACGTGTATTAGTAGCTCTGATAGAGAAGTAACAACACTATCCACAAACCAAAAATCAAGAAAAAAAAAAAACAGAGAAGAAAAATGAGTAGCTCAGATTCTCCTAAGCTTCACAATGTTTTCGTCTATGGTAGCTTTCAAGAACCTGATGTACTCCACGTCATGCTTGATCGTACTCCCGAGATCGTCTCTGCAACACTCCCTGGCTAGTTAGTTTACCTCTCTTCTCTCTCTAGATCTTGATCTCTCTGTATCGATCTAAGATCTAATGGCCAGCCTTTCTTGGGTTTTTGACAGTCAGAGGTTTAGGCTTAAAGGGAGATTGTATCCATGTATTGTACCTCGTGAGAATGGAGAAGTTCATGGAAAGGTTTGATTTCTTGGTTTTGTGAATAAATTCAGATTCTTTAATATTCTTGTGGGAGTTGTTGTGTTGTTATGTACTACTGATCTTGATCTTTCTTGGTGAGTTCTTTATAGGTACTAGTGGGATTAACGGATGGTGAACTTGAGAATCTTGATTGGGTTGAAGGAACTGAATATGAAAGAGTGACTGTTGAAGTTGTAAGGAAGGTAAAGATTTGATCATTGGAATCTCCAAAACATTCATAGTGTGTCTTGATGAGGTTTATGAATTGTAATTTTTTGCATATATATGTAGGACAATTCAGAGAAGATGACAGTGGATACATATCCATGGATCAACAAGAATGATCCTGATATTGGTGGAGATTGGGATTTCGAGGTTTGACTATTTGTGAACATTTTTATACAATGAATGAGAAATGGTAACATTTGGTTTTGACTCGTTTAGTGTGTTTTTGGGTTTGTATTAGGAATGGAAAAGATTGTATATGAAGACATTCATAGAGACGTTCAAAGAAATCATGGAGAAGAAGAAGAATCCACATAAGGGAGGAAGAGATGATTTCAAAGATGTTCTACGTACGTGAACATGATGATGACCTTTGTGTGTTTGAGTATATTCTCTATATCAAGTTTGTTTTAATGGTGATCAGATTTAATAAAAACCGATCGAGGGAGACTATGTATTAAGGTCATCTGTTTAATGTATGATTTGAGTGTTTATGAGTTCTTGTAAAGATCTTGGCATCTTTACTTGTGTATTGTATTGTTTGGTTAGTGCTAATGTTTATCGAATCCAGTGTGTATGTGTATAGTCCTTGGAAGTATGTAGCATGTTAAACTCAAGGAAATGAAAAATGGAGATAAAAATTTTACACAATAATATTTGCCACACTTTGCAGATTGGTCTAGATTCAGAGATAAATACTATATGGTTAGGTGAAAGGGTTGCTTCATTGGTTAGTTCATTACTGGAGATGAAGCACCAATGTGGCAATGTCATAGAATTAAGAATTTAATACCAGGCTAAACCAAGGCCTAATCGATGTTAATTACATGTTTATATATATATATATATATATATATATATATATATATTAAATGAACATCAACTGCTAATACTCCTAAATGTCTTGACGAATTCGTCTAAATTACCAGGGACACGTCTGATAGCTTCTGGTGTAATTTCAGAACGATAAATGTTGTCATTCTAAAGTTCTCAACACCAATGTATACATCATACATGTATAAAGTTTTTACTATATTGATATTTTTTGATGATATTTTACAAAAATTAATGATTCTTAATTATTAAATTTTTATCTTCTAAATCTATACTATTAAAGCTGAAGTACCCATCAGATTTACACTAAAGTTTTCAATTGAAATAAAATACACTTAATCGAATATATCATTTTTGGATTTTTGGGTATCGATAATGATTCGGATATTTCTCAGATTATATCATTTCCATATTTTGTTTGGATTTTCCTAAAATATCTCTACCTAATTTAATATAATATATTAAAAATAATAATTATTCTCCTTTCACATTTTTATGATCATGTTTATATTTTATTTATTTTATTACATTAAAAATATAAATAAATAAAAATAGAAATTTTTTTACGCATATGTTGTAATTTGAATTATTTAAAACGGACATATAAATCTCAATAGATAAAACAAAAGAGGTATGTAAAACGTCCCACATCGGCTAGAAAATTTTAGAAAATGGTTCATAATCATTATAAATAGGACTGTTATATTCAACCTACAAATAAACCGGAAGTTTGATTTCTCAACTGTCCAAAATTTAAAAATTTTATTTGGTTTAATTCGGTTCTTTATTTTGAGCAAACTAAAACTTTCAAAAGTTTCAAAATATTATAATATTAATTTTTTTAAAAATTTCAAAATATTATAAATATTAAAACTTTAGAGTATTTAGTTTTAAATATTTTCGGTGAAATATCAAATAATACTCTACTAATTTTTTAAAAAGATATTTGTTTTTAAAAAAAGGTTTATTCAGTTACACAATAACATACACACAAATTATACATGTCAAATTCAGAAACATATATGTAATATTTTTGAACTCAAATAGGATTTTAAACCGGATTACCTACCGGGTCATCGGGTCACTAGGCTAACCGGGTTCAACCAAAATCAATTGATTAAAAGTTTTATTTATTTTTATATAGATTATTCAGTTTTATAAATAGAAAAATAAAAAATAACTATATCATGTTAAACAAAATATGTAGTCTAACAATATAATAAATTGCTTAAATTTTTAAAATTAAAATAAAACCAAAAGAACACTAATAATACATCAAGAGTTTATGGTAACCAATTTTAATCGTATGTATTATCGTTTGAGAAAGAATAAAAATATTATGACTTCTAAAATCTGGCCAGTCCAATTGGTTCATATGGTCGTGGGTTAACGACAATTTTTATAGTTTTTTCAGTCATAAGATTACCGGTTATTTGCACTAAATTGTAAACAAAAAATATCCAGTTTCCGGATCGCAGATTAACCAGTCAAACCGGCCAGTACAGTTCGGAAGTGAAAACATCTGATTTATCAAACACTTACAATATAAAAAATAAACACAATCTAAAATAAATATATATTTTTAAAATAAATATAATTATAATTTATATATTAACTTTTCGAACACGGGATATCCTCTAGTATATAATTAATTTTTGAGAATTATATAATTTGGAGATCATGTATTTGGTTTATTCATTAGAAATGAAACAGAAGTTGGAAAGTGTAAAACTGTTTTTTTACTTTTTACCTCATTACATCGCTCGAAAGAATTAAAAAGTATATATAGTAGGTGTTAGGTGAGAAAGAATTAGAAAAAGTCCAAATATAAAGCCCATTGGGCCGTTCTTTTTAATATAACCAATCGAGGCCGTTAAATATTTTTTCACCCCAACTAAATCTTGGCCGTTGATTGGAAGAGCCCAAAGAGGAGTCTAGGGTTTTGATCTCGCTTCCGCCTCTTCCCTTCTCGTCACTCATCTCCACAGCAAACAATGGTAAGCCTTTAGCTAATATCTCTCTCTCCGCCATGTTATCTTCTTGATTTCTCCTCAAAAGATCAGATTTTGGGTTCATTTCGTATAGAAATCTCCTACATTTCTTTTGATAGTTATGGTAAACAAGAATTCATGAGCCTGTGGTTGTTGTATTCATGTATATTCTTCATGGGTTTTTGGTTTTGAGAATTGAAATAGTCAAATTTTGTGTTTTCGTCTTGTGTTAAGTATTAAAGTTTGAGACTTTAGCTTTTTGCTCTCTGTTATAGAGGTCACTGATGCGTTTTAAATGAATGATCTTTCGTACCCTTTGGTTAGCATATTGTTGGATCTTTAAGACTTAGATTTCTATTTGATGTAGTCTAATAAATTAGGGTTCCTTTTTCTGTTGTTAGGTGTTCGTGAAGTCTGACAAGTCGAATGCTTACTTCAAGAGGTATCAAGTGAAGTTCAGGAGAAGGAGAGGTATTGATTGATTCTTACTTTCGTTTTCGATTGTTATATTGTGTGCTTGTCATTGTTGAACATGTTCTAAAAGCTGCTGTTTCTTGATTTTGTAGCTGGGAAGACTGATTACAGGGCAAGGATCCGCCTTATCAACCAAGACAAGAACAAGTACAATACACCCAAGTACCGTTTTGTTGTCAGGTTTACCAACAAAGACATTGTGGCACAGATTGTGTCTGCAAGCATTGCTGGTGACATTGTTAAAGCTTCTGCTTACGCACATGAGTTGCCTCAGTATGGTCTCACTGTTGGTCTTACCAACTATGCTGCAGGTAATGAATTAGTTTTATACTTTTGCTATTTATAAGTTTGATTCTGTGTGTATGGTTTCCTAAAGACTTGGTCTTTTGTGATGCTAGCTTACTGTACTGGCCTCCTATTGGCTCGTCGTGTTCTGAAAATGTTGGAAATGGATGACGAGTATGAGGGCAATCTAGAGGTATGTTGTGCTTTTGATTTCATCTTGAAATTAGAGAAACATTTAGAGTTTTCATCTTTTGATTATTAACTGATTCACAATTTAATGAATCAGGCTACTGGAGAGGACTTTTCTGTGGAACCAACTGATTCCAGAAGACCTTTCCGTGCTCTTCTTGATGTTGGACTTATCAGGACCACAACCGGAAACCGTGTGTTTGGTGCACTCAAGGTATTAAAATGGTTATCTGTTTTAATGTGGTTATCTGTGTTCTTATCTGTTGTGCTGCATTAGCAAATGATGACTCTGTGTTAATTCTTTTGGTTTGCTTCATGAAACGACAGGGTGCTTTAGATGGAGGTCTTGATATCCCTCACAGTGACAAGAGATTTGCTGGTTTCAACAAAGAGAACAAGCAACTCAATGCCGAAATCCACAGGAACTACATCTTTGGTGGCCATGTCTCAAACTACATGAAGATGTTGGCGGAAGATGAGCCAGAGAAGTTACAAACTCACTTCAGTGCTTACATTAAGAAAGGAGTTGAACCTGAGAGCATTGAGGAGATGTACAAGAAGGTTCACTTAGCTATTCGAGCAGACCCGAACCCTAAGAAATGTGAGAAACCTGCTCCCAAGGAACACAAGAGGTAGATCCAAATTAGCAATTTTCTTACATGCTTTCAATATTATGTGCTTGTTGTCTTGGCGTAGTTTCTCACTGGCATCTTGATTTATTGTGATATAAACTCAGGCACAACTTGAAGAAATTGACTTACGAAGAGAGGAAGAACAAGTTGATCGAGAGAGTTAAGGCATTGAACAGAGCAAGGGATGAGAAAAACGATGAAGAGTAAATCAGTCCTTCCTTCATTGTCTCATGCCTTTAGTAGTTTTTTAATTTGTTGTTTTCAAACTACAACACCCAGTTTTTGTTTCATATTTAGTTGTGATCAAGGATGTCTTCTCGTAAGAATTCATTACCGTTTATCATACCATCTATCTTTTTCAAGAATTTGCATGTCTTTTGTATACTTTGATTTTCTCAAACTGATCTAATTTGCATGTCTTAGACAATTAGGTCAGGTTTCTGTTTTCCTTTGCTCCATCCATTTTCTCCCCTTTGTTCTCTTTGGAGTTTCAAATTCGATAATACATTATTTTTTTGTAAGAGGAGCATTTGAGATTTTTTTGTATAGATTGGAAAGCTCTCGAGAATTTGATCGTTTCAGATTCGATAGTAAACGAGGTCAGTGATTCTTCTGAGAAAGGTTCAGTTTATAAAAATAAAGATGCGATTTGTTAATTCCATTTTTGGGTATGATTTGATTTTGTTTATGTAGCAATGGATTCAACAAAGTCAGACCTGATGATGGTCGATCAGGCGAAGCAGGAGCCAAAATCGATGGTGTGGTGGGACATCAACACTTGTCCGGTTCCCGATGGGTATGATGCTTCTATGGTCGCGAAATCGATAGAATTGGCCTTGAGGAAGGAAGGCCACACTGGTCCTCTCACCATCACCGCCATTGGTGACCTCAACTGCTCCTTAAAAAAAATGCCAGGAATGCTTCACACGATTTTTTCCTCAGGAATCTTCCTGAAAAACGTCATTAAAGGTATATTTTTTATCAGTTTCTATATATTTTTAAAGTATAACTCAGATTCGATTGGCCGTATTTTTGTTTGCTATTTAGTTGTTTTTCTTTACTGAAACAGATTTCAGGTGTGTTTTGGAAGATATATCATCATGGGCGTATGCCAATCCAACTCCCGCTACTTTGATGTTTATTTCCGGAGCTGTTTCACACACTGCCTCTATATGTTCTAAATTTTCCTTATTGCAACGTTTGGGGCATACCACTCTTCTGGCATGTCCTCAAGAAGTGTGCTTTGCTGTCCTTCCTAGAGATTTGCTCTGGGAAAGCTTACTGAAAGGTGTTTTTCCTCTCTGTCTCCTCCCCCTTTCTCTCTCTTTATGTTGGAACAACCAGCAAGACGTGTTGTTTCTGAAACTAATTTAGTTTTGTCCTCAGATGGTATGTCTTCAGGGGAGACAAGAAGACAGAAGCAGTGCTGTGAAACTGCTTGGCTTTGCTCAATGTGCAAAAACTCTTGCCCACTTACTGAAGGTGTAACGCCCTTGTTCTGGAAAATAATAGGAGACTAGATTGTGTATAAGAATTAGGGTGGAGTCGGTTTAATTCCGGTTGATTTCCTAAACTGGTCGATTTGTCAATTGAATCAAAGGAGGTTTAATTAATGTCGGTTTAGGTAAATCATGGTTTAATCAGATTAAACCAAAAACCCTAAATTTTATAAGGAGCGCTTCTTCTCTCTTTTGTTTTGTCGCTGTTGTTTCTGAAAGTTGAGTTGAGAAAGGAGAAGAAGAAGTTTACTTGTGAGAAGGAGAGTGTTAGCTTTGCTTTGGTGTTTAAGGCGAGAGAAGCAGATTCGTCACGTCCTGGTAGAATAGAGTTACGACGTATCAAATCTTATCGAAAGTTTGGTGAGACGCGTTTTCTCTGTTGCGAACTGGGATCAGCGGAGTTTGTAAGTGCGATCGTGGTTTCATCGTTTCTCCGATCGGCACCAAATTTTGTGGGGAGCTTCGTGACGTCTGGATCTTGCTTTTCACCGTAGGGATTAAGAAGTTAACGGTTGGTTTATGTTTTAGGGTTTCGTTTCTGCGGCTGTAGTTTTTCTGGTGTTTCTGTCTTTTGGTTCTTAGAGATTTTTGTTTGTGTGGTTTGTTGTAGGGCGTTGTTTGGCTGTTGCAGTCGCGAGGAGAGTTTTTCCTGGTTGTTTTTGTAGTTCAAATCACCTTGTTAAGGTGAGTGCGTGACCATGAGCTTATCTAAGCGATTGGGATTGAGTGACTTGTTTGTGATAATTTGTAGGTGAATTGGAAGTGTTATTGGGTGTTTAGCTTGCTAAATGGTTTGTTTATATTATATATGTGGGTGTTATCTCATAGCTTGTGTGTATAGCTCGTAGATGGGAGGATCGCTCTCACTGAGTATTTGTGATAATACTCACGCATCTCATTGTGTTTGTGGTGCAGGTAAATTGTGATCCGTGGAATCATGGCGAGGAGAGGAGGATGATCTAGAGTCTCGGTTGTTATGTTTATGAATATGTTAATTGTTGTTGGAACCTGGTTTAGAGGCATGATAGGGTGCTGGTGTAAATTGTGGTTATTGAATGATTGATTAATTAATATTATGATTGATTGATGTTGGTTTAATATGTTTCCGCTGTGCATGATAATTTATTGTTGGGTTAATTCGGTTAGGTTAATTAGTAGGTATAAGACTATTAATTAATGAATTAAAAAAAAATGGGTCGGGTCTTTTCAGAAGGAGACGGGAGCTTCCAAGGCAAAAGCTTTGAAGATTTTACCTCACATCAATCAATCATGATTAACTAATTTGTTTTCATTTGGTCTGTCAAACAGGAACTGAGCATGGTCTCTAGGCCTATAAGCAAGAAGTTGGCTAATCTTACAGAATGCTCTAATAAGAAATCAAGTGTAAGTTTCAACACTTGAAAGAATTTTTGGTGAAACTGGAACCAACTTTCTTAACGAATGTGTGAATATCAAATCTTGGGGAAAGAGAATCTGATTTCTCAGAAACAATAGGTAGTAATGTTGATTTTGGTTGATTTACTGACATTGATTGATGCTATATAACATTGAAGAAGAGGAGCATTGAAGAAGAAGAAGAAGAAGAAGAAGACCAGTACTGGGAGGATGAGGAGTGGGAACGACTAACTGTTTAGAGGAGGTTGGGAAGACGAAGAAGATTGGCACCGGTACTAATTTGAATAAGAATACTACATATATGGATGGCACATGGCCTGTGTGAATCTTTTGTTTAAAGTCTCGTCTTTGAGGTTACATTTTATGAACATCTTCTTAAACGATACCAATCTTTTTATTCTAATAATATTGCCGGCTGATGCTTTTTTATTATAATTAACTAGATTCGGACCCGCACGTACGTGCGGGGTTATATTTGTAAGAAGTTTAAAATAATTTGTATAAAAATGATAAGTGATGTTATATGTATATTTTATAAACTAATCAAAACATTTATGACAGTTTGATTAGGGGTGTTACAATCGTATTTGGATTCGGTTTTAGTTTGAGTTATTTTACTTATATGCTGGAACGGGTATATATGTCCCGTCTCTTCCCGTCTTGTTTTGTCCCATCTATTGACATAATTTTTTGGTCCCACAACCGTTTCCATTTAAATAATCGTTTGCCATTATTTGTTATAAGAGACTTGGTAAGAGGTTTAGACAGAAACCCATCTTCTTCGTTTAAATGTTTATTTTATTAAATTAATACATATTATATATGCAAAACATCTAATTCCCAAAAAAATCTTGAAGTATATTTTAAAATATCCAAAAAAAATTAAAATACACGTTCTAAACCCATATTCAAATAGGATTTTCGGATATATATGTTATGCCAAGGCCTCCTAATAATCACACACCTTAACCCGATTATTAACGGGTTTGAAGTTTGAACAATAACGTGTACCCTGACTTTTTTTTTGTTCCGAAGTCTCTAAAATGAAAAGATGATGTTTATGTTGTGTCGGTAACGAAAAAATATATGACAATAAGGTTTTTTTTTCTAGATTTTAACACGTGGTGTACCGCGAGATTATTTTTTTTTTAATAAAAATTATTCATGTAATTTATTTGTTGTTTTATGTTTAGTTTCTTATCGTTTTCTAAGTAGATGTCGAATGTAGTTTTCCGGGCGCATTTCCCGTTAATTGAAAAGTTTGTTAATTTTACTTGATAAATATGAAATTTTGTTTTAGACAGGTATAGGAAAAATAGAGTAATTTTACATCGTCGAATATGTCAAAAGTTCTTTATGTAAGGATATAAAAAATTTGAAACTAATTTCTACAAATACTACTGAGAAATTAGTTTTTAATAATCAGTTATTTGTTATTAAAAGTACATAAAAGTTGATGATGCTACATTTTATTTCCTAATATTTGCAGTGACTTTGTTTTTCATTTGTTGGATCTTAGAATTACCTGTAAACCTACAATGTATTGGGTTTTTTTTTCTAATTTCTAAAACTCATTAAGAAGCATATAGGGCCAATAACGTGTAGTCGTGTATACTAAACTTAGTTTTTTGTTTTTCTTCCCCCCAAGGTCACCGTGTCTATCTCTCCCCCATTTTTTTTTTGACAGCAGTCTCTATTCCTCCCTTGTCAGATCAATTTCATATGGAGAAAAAAATAAAAACCTATAAATTTGAAATTCAGGCGAGTAACCTATTTAAAAAAATGGTCATTCAGACTACTTGTGGATCTTTGTAATTAGTAAGCTTATTCTTTTTCGTAATCATTTGATTCTATAATGACAAAAAAAAAAATCATTTGATTCTATTAGTTTGTTTTGAGCTATGGGTATTTTGAAGTTCATGGCATATTGGATTACTATTCTATACAACATGCACATAATACAATCCCGCACGTACGCTTTTTTTTGTGTAGTTTTGATAATTTCAGTTAAGCTTCCAAATGATATAACTTGAAAAGCGTCTGAATATGTATATTGATCAACTACAACGATTCTGTTGACCTGTATCAGATTTAAAGTAACCCTTTCTCATAATTCAGCCTGTTTGAATCTGAGCATAATTAGAAGCTTGTTATCAAGCTTTAAGATAGAAAATAAGATTCAACCACCAAATATATTTTTAACCTTATAATTTGCAATTTAAAGATTTTGCTATAGCCAATGTTTTTAAACCCGACCCGGGATGGTGAACCGGACTAGCTTCCGGGTCACCGGGTCATCGGGTTGACCGGGTTCGACCACGGGTTAATTAATTAAAATTTATTTATATATTTATACTTTTATGAATATAAAAGTATAAAAGATCATAACATATTTAACAAAATATAAAGTCTAATAACAATAATAATAAAGAGACTAAAATTTTAAATCTAGAAAAAGTATAAAAAACAAAACACACTAATAAAACATCACAAATCAAAACATGAACAACTAGCAATATATATTTAACATCAGATAACCATGAATTCTCAAAAAAAAAAAAAAGAAAAAAAAAAGTTATGATCAACTACGAATTTATTGTGTGTTAATTGAGAAAGTTAAAAAGAGTTTTAAAATAATTAAAATCTTATTTTACTTATAATTATTTTCAAAATCATAATTTAATTTTTTGACCCGAGACCCGGTGAACTGGTTGAACCAACCGGGTCGCGGGTTAATAGCGGGTTTTCTTGGGTTTTTGCGGTTTTGAGATTGCTGGATTTTAGCACTAAACCCAAACCGGAGAAATGTCCGGGTCGCGGGTTAACCGGTCGGACCGGTGGGTCCGGTCCGGGCGTGAAAACACTGGTTATAGCAGATTTAACAATGACTCTAATTACTGATTTATGTTGTACTTCTTCTGCATAACAAAAATGAATTTGGAGATTCACAACAAATTATTTGCAACACATCTTCTCGACGTATGGACAAATCATATTTTTTTAAGTTTTTTAACATTTCTAATCGACATATTTACATTTTATTTATTGTTACTATGAATCTATAAGTAGATTTTCATTATTCATAAGGTTTAAGCATAGATTAATACGTTGCAAATTTAAAGCAATATAAAAATATATTGAGGTTTTTCTTAGAAAACAAATATTTTGATAGTTTTAAAAACCTTTGAAACCAATGAGTTAGAAACCAAATGACATGTGGCTTAGAAGTGTTGTCCAATGGCTTCTTCTTGATTGCTTTCTTAGTCAATAGAATTTTTTGGAGAGAGAATACATATGCAAGTTAACAACAGAATTGATATCAATTCAAATTAAAGCAAATGTTTAATTTTATAACCATCTATTTGGGCAATCTGTGAAAGAAAATAAATTATATATGCTTTGTACTATGTTAGTCGATTTCTTTGATTGGAGCGGTGAGTTTCTTGTTGAGTTGAGTTGGTATTTATAGTAGTTGTTAGGATATAATATGTTGGTGAGCAAGTTGATACAAAATCAGAATATTCTCAAATTTAATGGGATATTTTTTAGGACTTTTTCATTAAATAGAGATTGTAACGGGGTTGTTAAAATTGGTTCGAATTATGAATATGTTGTTAATTAATATATAATCTTTTTCCGAGATTTTGTAGAGTTAATTTCTTTTTTATAAATGTAAATATAGATACTAATTATTTTAGTCTTTGTTTTCTATAAATGATAATTTTTTAATTAATATAATAATAAGAATAGGTAAATTTAGACTTTAGAAAGAGGAAACAAATATATACATATATATTCATTCAAAAAAAACAAATATATATAAAATTTATTAGAAATTAGTTATGGTGAGTAATATTGAATCGTTATTAATTAGGTGGAAATGAATGTATTCAGTAATATTTAGAAATATAGGATCAAATGTAATTATTGTGATATTATTTAAGGTAGTTAGCAAAATAAGGTAGTTAGCAAAAATAATTCGTTTTATATTTTAAAAATGGGACATTAAAGTTTATAGGTGTGTTTGGCTATAGATTTGACATTGCATAAAAATGATATATATATTTTTAATTGTGTTTGGCTACACTCACAAAAAATCTCCCCTTTTAATATAGTACTAGGGATGGACCCGCACATACGTGCGGGGTTGGTTGCAAAAATTAAGTTTATCATAAAGTTTTAAAATATTTGGATCGACATGATAAGAGACCTGGATCAAGTGTAAACCGAATGAGTGATAAGTTAGAAATTAATTAAAGTTATGAATTATCACATCACATAAACCAATGAAAAACATTAAAACTTTTAAAACATTAAAAATTAGGAGAGTCAAACGCGTTCACTATGCATGCCCTACAACAAATTGAAATATTTTGGTCCACCCACATGAATAAATATTATGTCTTCAGCTTGCCGTTACCCATAATTCCCTTTTGTATATTATTAGAATTAGTTAAGATAATAATTTTTATTTTCTAAATTACCCGTTCCCTTTTTGTATCCGTTATTTCTTGTCCCGATATTTGAAATTATTAAGTAATTTGAAAATTACTTTTGCTATTAAAAAATTTCATATTTCTGTATCATACCCGTCATTTGATATTTGAAAGTTAAAATTTAATTTAAGTAATACAAATTTTTATATCGGCTTGTTTTTGATGAGAAATAGTTTAGATAATTGTTTTTTGAATTACCTATTCCCTTTTTGTTCCCGTTCTTTCTCTCTAAGATAAGATCATACATTTTTTTTTATAAATGACATCATTTACATATGTTTAAAAAACATTATATAGCCCATAGTTAACTAATTAAATTACTCGTTCTCTTTTCGTATCTGTTAATTCTTGTCCCGATATTTTAAATATTTAAGTAATTTAAAACTTAATTTTTGCTATTTAAATTTCATATTTTTGTATCATACCCGTCACTTGATATTTGAAATTTGAATTTGAATTTAAGTTTCCAAATTTTTTATATCGTCCTTTTTTTATAAGAAATAGTTTAGATAATTTATTTTTAGAATTACCCGTTCCCTTTTTGTATCTGTATTTTACCTCTAAGATATGATTGTATATTTTTAATATAAATGAAATCATTTACATTTCTTTTTTAAAACAATATTATATAGCTTGTAATTAACTAATTAAATTACCCGTTCTCTTTCTGTATCCATTATTTCTTTTCCTGATATTTGAAATTATTAAGTAATTTGAAACTTACTTTTGCTATTTAATTTCATACTCATGTATCATACCCATCATCTGATATTTGAAAGTTGAAATTGAATTTAAGTTTCCAAATTTTTTATATCGTCTTGTTTTTGATGAGAAATAGTTATATAATTTTTTTTTGTATTACCCATTTCTTTTTTTGGAAATTGAAATAACTGTTTTATTCCATTTTAATCATAATTATTTGATTTTATTTATTTATTTGTAACATACATTAACTGTTTAATTCTTTTTGTGGATTGGCAATGTTATATTATATGGAAAATATAATAATCACGTGATATTATTTCCTAAACTTTCTTAAAACTATTAAATGCTAATTCCATATTAGTTAATATCCATCAAGATTGGGGAGTTAATATATTATTAAATTGATGTTAATAATAAGGAATGTTTATTTGACGATTTTAGTTTTGGTCACATGTTATTTTGGGTTTTTATTTTATTTCAAGGAAATATATAAATATCTTTTTTGCTATATTTTCGAAAAACATTTTCAGTATGAAGATTTTTAATGTGAAAATAAGAGATTGTATGTGATACAAAATATTTATTAGATTGATTTTTGAAAAAACAAAATTATTATTGATTTTTTAATGATTTTTTTACTAAAGCATTTTAATTATTTATTTAAGACTTTATCATTTTTAAATTTTTTTAAGATACTATCAATTTTGTTGAATATTGCTCCATATTTTATGCTATTGTAAAATATATAACGTATTTATTTTTATTTTTATTTTTCCTAAAATATCAATTTAAAACAAAAAAATATATATGATGATTTTGTAACGCAAAATAAATATATATCATATCACAAGAGTTATACAAAATACAAATAACATAAACACTTGAATAAAATCATTAAACCAAATAAAAAATACTATAAATTAGATTTTATTAAATACTAAATTATTGTTTAAAAAATATCTCAAAAATTTAATGTGTTATATACGGAGATTTTCGAATTTAATTGTCCACTTTTTTGGCAACAAAATTAGTATGATCCATAAATATAGATAGTTTCTATTTTTTATTATTTATTTTTTTAAAAAAAAATTGCTGTCTTTTATTCTGTTTGACAACATGTTTTAATTTCATGACATTTTTTTAAAACAATTGGGTCTGTTTGGACACAGTTTGTCCTTCTGTTTTAATAGTATAGATTATGGTATAATATGTTGGTGAGCAAGTTGATACAAAATCAGAATATTCTCAAATTTAATGAGATATTTTTTAGGAATTTTTAATTAAATAGAGATTGTAACGAGGTTTTTAAAATTGGTTCGAATTATGAATATGTTGTTAATTAATATATAATCTTTTTCCGAGATTTTGTAGAGTTAATTTTTTTTATAAATGTTAATATAGATACTAATTATTTTAGTCTTTGTTTTCTATAAATGATAATTTTTTAATTAATATAACAATAAGAATATGGAAATTTAGACTTTAGAAAGAGGAAACAAATATATACATATATATATATATATATTCATTCAAAAAAAAATATATATAAAATTTATTAGAAATTATTTATGGTGAGTAATATTGAATCGTTATTAATTAGGTGGAAATGAATGTATTCAGTAATATTTAGAAATATATGATCAAATGTAATTATGGTGATATTATTTAAGGTAGTTAGCAAAATAAGGTAGTTAGCAAAAATAATTCGTTTTATTTTTTAAAAATCGGACATTAAATGTTTATAGGTGTGTTTGGCTATAGATTTGGCATTGCATAAAAAATGATATATTTTTTTTAATTGTGTTTGGCTACACTCACAAAAAATGCTCCCCTTTTAATAGTATAGATTCCTTACAGTAAACATCAATATCGTTTATTATAGTGTTCTTTGCAGTTAAACATCATTATCGTTTTCAACATCTTTGAGAGAGAGAGAGAGAGAGAGAGAGAGAGAGAGAGAGAGAGATTACTATTACACCGGATTTTGTTATGTTTGTTAAGGTATTTTTGTTCTAAAAATATCAAGTGGTTATTTCATTAGAGTTGAATTTGACTTTGTCCACATCTGGTTGGAAAACATGAAAAATGGTTGTGGTTGGTAAATTACCCATAAGTATATTACAAGACAAATGGTTCTGGCCGGTAAATTATCCATAAGGATATTACAAGACACGTTATATTGTTTAGGAAATTGCGGAATATAAGATATCGCATATTCCGTCGGTTAATATAATAAAGTGCAATTATGATGAATCTTTTGATTATAACACTCAACAAGTTAAGGCTGGTTGGATTCTTAGAGATGAGAATGGAGGCTCGAATGGTTGTAGGTTCAGTTCTAAGACAAGCATTATCCCCCTTAGAAGCAGAGGCGAAAGCTCTTTTGGTGGCTTTGCAGAAAAGTTGGATTAAAGGCATTAAGGCGATATGCTTTGAAGGTGATTGCGAAATTTTGAATAAAATTCTAAAGCATCAACACCATGACATTGATATTGAACGGGTACAACAGGATATCTTTTATTGGGCTTCGTTATTTCAACACGTTCACTTTATATTTACTAGAAGATCTGTAATAATGCTGCACATTTACTAGCAAAAAAATGGATGTACTTCATTTGTTTTTTATTCTGATTATTTTAACCCACCTCTATGCTAACTCAACAATTGCATTCCGATTACGTTCATTCATTTATATAAATTATATTTTGACGAAAAAATAAAATAAGATATGGCATATATTTTAAAATAGTACCCGTGATTTAGAATATTTATTCAATGCTTCACTCAAATTTTCAATCATATAAAAAACAATAATCAATATACTTAAAATTAGCATAACAAAATATTCGTAATTATATATAATTCCAAAAAAAAAGAATTCCATTTAATTTTGTAAATTTTTAATCAAGCCTACTTGAAACCTAAATTGACTCATGCCCTACTCGGCCTAAAGCCTAAAATATAGAACAATAGTCAATTGTTCGTATTTTAGGCTTTATTATATTGTTTATGAGTACTTGGTTCGTATTTTATTTCTTAATTATTTTTTTCACTATAGCATATTTTCTTTTTCTTTTAATCTTAGATTTTGTTGAGTTTTAGCTTCATTAGTAGTTGACAAATTAAGTGTGTATAGTATAGGTCAATGTGTGAATGTAAACGGAAGTGCAGTAGATAATCATAGAGAAACATGTGTTATTAGGGTTCCTACCAAATATAGATCTAAATGTTAATATTGTGGGCCTTTTTAATATGTTGGCCCGAAAGTTGAAAATGAGTTGTGGATTTCGGACGGATTGTTGTATTTTTATTGGTTACATTATCTTTATATATTGTTATAATTTAATTTTTAATTTACATTTTTTTTTTGATTCGACGATTTTTATATCTCGTTATGATCATTTTTATACTATTATATATTCGTTTCTGATTTTCCGTTTTATATATTTTTTGTATTTTCATAGGGAACCGTTTTAAAATTTAACATATTAGTATAATTTACTTTATATTTATTTAATTTCATTTTTTTTAATTTTCAATTTTTATGAAATATTGTTAATCTTTATTTTGTTTATTAGTTTACCATATGTGATGTATTGAAAAAAATTTAGTTAAACTGATAATGGAAACCTTATATTATTTTTATTGTTATCATTTTTATAGGTGTTTTTAAAATGAGAATTCATGTTTCGTCCCAACATATCTCATTTATGTTGGAGAATTTTGTGAGACATAAATTAGATAGATTTCTGTTCTCAAAATTTCTTATATTTTGTTTATTGCCGTTAAATCTCATTATAATTTAGTTTTACATTGTGTAAATATAATCAAATTTGTTGATATATTATTTTTAATTGATATATATATATATCCATTAATTTTTGTTCTATTCCTGTTAAATCCCATTATAATTTATGTTTACATTGTGTAAATATAATCAAATTTAGTGTCATATTATTTTATATTGATATAGATATATATATTCATTATAAAACATTCACTTAAAAACTTTAATCTATTATTTATATATTAGTTAGTATAATCAATAATTAGTAAGTTTTTTAATTTTTAATCAATTATCTTTTTTAGTTTTATAATATAAAATATAAGAAAAGACCTTTCATATTTTTTTTAGAAAAACTTATTTACATATGTCTAAATCTTAAACTTAAATTGATCGATCAATAGTCGATCACTTAGTGAAATGTAAGTGATCGATTATTCATGTAAACAATTCTTTATTTTTTTCCTTTACTATGTAGATCGATCCGAACACAAATCAATAGTCAGAAGTTGAAAAAAAAAACGTCATATTTCTGGGTTCCAAGAGTGTTGGGGGAATTAGTTGGTCCACTCTGTAATTGTTGTAAAATCCAACCGAGATGAGTGTTAGTAAGTCATGTTTTATAAAATGAAAACTCTGTCTATGTATTATCGAGCTGTTATTTTGTTGAATTTCTTGGGTTAATCGAGCTGTTATTTTGTTGAATTCGTTTTAAATATTTTGCAGTGTTTTCTCTATCTTCCAAATGGTAGCTATATGATTCTACTACATTGAACCATCTGTGATTAATATTATATATATATTTTTGATTACAGGCAACGAAGTATATCGGGAAAGACATGATCAGATGAAGTAGATACTATATTTGACATACATAAGACACATCGATCTCCATGGTAATAGATTTCAAAAACAATGTTGTTTTAATGTTATTGTAACTTTTTATCTACTTTATGATTCCATGGTAGTATTGATTAGAAAATAGGATGGTGGATTACTGTATTGTTGTGAATCTATGGTTTAGGAAGAGTCTATGAAGTTTGTGTTTTGTTCATACATATTTTATGCCTACTAACATAATATAACATATTTCAATCTCATAAAATTAAATAGAATAGTAAAGTTGCCTTCGTAGCTGTATCTTATTGATGAATATTTTGGAAAACTTCCTTGAAAACAACATTCATAGTTTTCGTCTGTGGAATTCCCTCTTTGTTTGTTATGAGTATTCTCAAACCTTTCCTAGAAGTTACTCTGGAGACAGCCACATATAGTTGTCCATGCGAGAAAACAGGTCTTGGCAAATACAAACCCACGGTTTCTAGTGTTTGGCCTTGACTTTTGTTTATTGTCATCGCAAATGCAACAGTAAGGGGAAATTGTCGACGCCGCATCTTGAAAGGAAGTTTAGTATCTGAAGGAGTTATAAGCATCCTAGGTATGAAGACCTTATCACCAACCTTAGTTCCAGTAATGATCCTAGCTTCAATTATGTGATTGGCTAGCTGTGTGATCTGTAATCTTGTCCCATTGCACAATCCATTGCACAATCCTCCTGCTGGATCTATATTCCTTAATAACATAACCGGAGCACCCACCTTCAGCTTTAGGCTGTGTTTTGGTAATCCTGAAGCTTTTATACTGTTTAGAAATTCTGGAGAGAAAATAGAATCATCCCTTGAATTTATGTCGGATGGACATATACTATCTGAACTAAGATAGATTCTTTCTTCTCCTGACAACACAATTAAGCAAAAACAGTAAGATTTGTAATATTAGTTATAATACTGGACAAACAAATATATATAAGTAAAAATATATCAGTCATGTATAAACCTGTCAACAGCTGTAGTATATGCTCATTGACCTTGTCAACATCATCATTGGTAGGACAGAGAATAGCTCTTGTTTGGAAAAACTTAGCTTCTTTTGCTTCATGTAAGGAGTTACCATAGACTTCTGAAACAATAGCTTGAATAGTATCCTCACACTCCGTAATAAGTAGGTCTTCTGGTATGTCAATCAAGACTTCGCCATCATTAGGTTCATTAATCTTCCCATCACCAATATCTAAGATCCACTTAGAGAACTCAGCTAATTGAAAAGCGTTTTCTGGATTTTTCTCTTGTAACAACCTCATATTGTTTGGTAACTGCAATACTTTGCAACTCTCCCAAATATAAGAAGAATTTAGGGAAGCCATAACAATATATGCACGATTTCCTTTAGGAATTACTGGTAATATATGTCTGAAATCACCTCCAAATACGACAACTTTCCCTCCGAAAGGCAGATTTTTTGGATTCTTAATAATATTTGCTCATCATAGGTGCTTCATCCGAAATAATAAGTGATGCTTCTGCAACTAACTCTGCAAGATGACTGCCAGGGTCGATGTTGCAAGTAGAAAACTCATCCGAAATAATAAGTGATGCTTCTGCAACTAACTCTGCAAGATGACTGCCAGGGTCGATGTTGCAAGTAGAAAACCAGTGACAAAGATGCAATACCGCTTAATGCAACGTTTAAAACAATTTGACCTTTACATCTTACAGCTGATGATAGAATCTTCCACAAAAATGTTTTCCTTGTTCCTCCAAAACCGTAGACAAAGAAAACACCGCCTTTATTACCAAATACAGATCCAACAATCTCTTCATACACATTACATTGCTCATCTGTTAATTTCCCAATCATATCTGCATGGTCTTTCAACTGTTCCTCACGATCGTAATTTCTCTCATCTTGAATTAACAGATTAGCTTCAGCTTCAGCAACATTGTAATCTGGATTGGGAATCTTGTCAAACTTACGCAAGGTACTTCTGTTTCTGCGCAATAGTTTCTCCATCTCAATCAATGTATAGTTCCTTAACTGATTTTCAGTAAGTCTGAGATCTGCATGAATGTATACACAATAACCAAACATGTTATCCCCCTATACCATATTAGTAAATATTCACATATTACTTTCTTAAAATTAAATGGGAAATATTACATGGTCTCTTACGATCTCTCCTTAGCTTTGGAATAATGTCTTCAGAAAGAATATGCCAAGTCTCCTCCCATACTAACTTAGGCTTAGTTAAACTGAAAGACAATAGCATAATAGCGAATAGTTTTCGAACATAAGGTGCTCTTGCCCAAAACCATGCTTCCTTCAAACCTTCAATATATTCCTTATCATCATCCAGCAAACCTAACTTATAGCAGGTGTCGTGAAAAGTTTCAAAAACAACTTTATTTACTGTTTTCAGATCATCATAACACATAGCTCCCCGGTTTTGCATAAGCATACATCTCAAATAAAATAATTCCCCCAAAGATGGAGATGCATGCTGAAGCCTCCCCAGTGCAAAACCTCCTTTCCTACTTCTCTTTTTCCATTCTTTCTCCTTCCCATCGTAAATGAACTTTGTTGGTATTTCAACATAAGTTAGTGATCTTGCTTCTGGATGAAGTCTATTACACTCAAACCATGCTAAAAACTGTGTGAGACAAATTTTAGGGCGATTCAAAACATCCTCAACAGTATCTTTGTCTTTGTAGACACAATAATTCTCAACTTCAAGATGGAATGTTAGTTTAACCACTGGTGTAGTCCTAAAGTGTATTGGGAATTGCAATATTCTCCACGTTGCTTCGCAAGCAGAAACATACCTAAACGGCAAATGTTTTAAACAAAATAAATCAATTTCCAACTCATGCTTTAAAATCAGTTTGTTGTTCTAATCAGAAGAGTAGTAAGTAAATGATACATACCTTGCGTCGAAATACTTTTTTATCTCATCAACTGGTTTTTCTTCTCCATTTTCTCCATTTGGTTGGTTTTCTGTTCCCGCATTAGAATAATTCAGATTCTCAGCTGCAGTACTTGGGTCATCAACTGTAGCACTCTTGATTGTTGCAGTAATACAATCTTGACCTTTGTTAGTATACTTAAACAAATACTTAATAGAACGTGTCTGATTACACCACTCGACGCTAATATGTGCTCGATATCTCTTTAACAATGTTGGATTATGTGGTACAACAAATCTGTTGTCACATTGAATCCCAGATTTCTCCAAGAACACCCAATTATCACGCCTTTTGTAGACAGGATATCCATCTGAATCAACCGTAGTTCTGTCTCTGTGTTGCTTCGGGTAAAATTTAGTACAGTTTCCTTCAACAATACACGGGAGAGTAGTATTACGATTAACACATGGTCCATGTATCATCATATCCTTCAGAACCTCATATAAATAAGGATCTTTATCTTTGTCTGGGATCTCAGCATATATTATTCTATCTATGTCTTCATCGGTTGGGAATTTTGACTTTGAATCCATGAATAACAATATATGAGCATGGGGTAGACCTCTTTTTTGAAATTCAATGGTATACATTCCTGCAATTTAGAACGGAGACGAAACATATTAAATAAGGATACCTTCATAAAAATTAATATATGTAATAATTAATAACAATTTTAAATCTATTTTGTAATTTAAGAGTAACATACCAGCTACAGTCTTCCCAAATAGCTCCTTCTTTGTCATTTCATCCATCATCCTATCCAGCTTAATCTTAAACAGCCTTGCACAAATATCTGGTCTATCTTCTGATCGCAGATTAAGCAATGGTAAACACCTCTGGATCTCGGGCCACTTTGGATTACATGTGAAGGTTATAAAGAGGTCAGGGAATCCATAGTACTTACAGATGGTCATAGCATCTAGGTAATTTTCATGCATATATCTAGGACCACCAGTGAATGAAGCAGGAATAAAAATCCGTTTGCCATCGAGTTCAATTTCAGCATCCCCATTTTCAGCTGCTTGTTTTAATTTCTTATAAGATTGTTATCTCAAGTTTGACTGATTCATCCTGATATACCGAAGTCTATTTGACTCAATCTTTGTGTAGTCGTCAACCAAAACTGCTGAAATTGTCGTCTACCTAGGTGTAACACTTGAGATCCTGACTTTCTAATTTGTATACGGTAAGAAAACCATTCTCTTAGAGTTATATCCTTCTCCTTCCCCTTTTTTCCCAATGTAACCACAACCAATTCCCAAATGATATCCATCTTCTCCATATGGGAACAAAAGTGGATACTGAAGTGGTAAATAGCAAGGATTCAACTCATCTATCCTCTGTAATTATCCAGTGTTCCTTTCTTCCAGAATGATGTCACGCTTATCCATGCCGCAAGTGAAATCTCCAACAACTAATACAGCTACCTATGAGGATGTAGGTAGGTTAAATATCCTTCCATCTTTGACACGGTTGTTAATTAGAACCAAATTTACACCTTCAGAATCTTCTTATGTGAACCTTTCTTTAGCGTATCTGAATGCCTTCACGTATTCATTATTTGCATTTAGCATCTCCATGACCATTTCAACCAAATCCTCTCTGATTTTGTTTGCTCTAGTAACTCTAACTTCCCCATTGCTACCACTGTAAGATGTAGATAAAGAATATTAAAATTCATGTATCATTAAACCGTTAACCTTGTTTATTTAAATGTACATATAGTTACCTGAGGGCATTTATACGGTTAAGAACCTCATTTTGAGTATCACAAATATACAGCTGCAAGAACTTAGCATTGCTATTTTCAGGAGGCTTCAAACTTCCAATCAAATGGTAGTTTTCACCATGCAATTTAAAGATCTTTGGTCCTTTTCCATTATTGACTGAATTGTCAAATTTACCACCAAGAGACGTAAAAGCAAACATCATATTATAAGCTCTTAGCATATCTTGGAATCAGTAAAATCAAATAATCTTTTATTTATAGAAATTAACATTTCGTTTCAGTGGACATTGTATGGTTGACTGTATCATAGCATATGTAATAGGATAGTGGATTATACAGAATGGATATTACCTTTAGCTGAATGATGAGACGTGGAAGTAGAGGGTACGTTATTGAGATCAATTGTGGTAGTAGTTTTTCTTTTCCTTTCTTTAATTTTTTCCTTTCCTTTTGATCCATTTGTGCTTGTCTTCTTGCATGAATTTCTTGGTTTTTTATTTTGGGTGGCTTAAAATGAAATTAGTACTATCACATTAGTTGTGAATAGGCATGAAGATAAATAATTGATCAATTATATAACTACTCGCATGGTAAAATACCTTGTTTATTAGAATTAATGTCTGGCACCCTTTGTTGAATTATGTGGTTTGGTTGCATTTCTGTTCCTGTTTCATTAAATAGCAGGGTGCATCATCTTAGTTTCAGTAGTATGAGACTAAAACAATAACACCATTCGGTTTCAATATAATTACCAATTTCTGAAGATTTCCACTTAGCACACATGATACTTCTTCTTAAATGTCTTGCTTCCTTATATATTTCAACTTTAGTGTTGGTAATATCTTTTAATACAGGTCCACCATGTGTGATAAGTTCTTCTCTTAAGAACTGTTCTTTGATGTTAGTTTGATATCCTACAAGAGCTGTATTTTCATTCGCTGTATTGAATAAAACTAAGTCAATACTACTTATTCAACTCAAATATTATAAATTTGAATTATTGGGTTAACACACTTACATTTCTTTCTTTTGTTCATTGCTTTTTTTCTAGGCTTTGACACTTCTCTTTTCTCTTTGTTAGGCTGCATTTTTGACGATAAAGTCTTGAAAAATAGTGGGAGCTATGCTTATAATCAACAGGTTAGTAGTATTCTTGATTGATTATAAATGACAATATATTTAGTTAGTTGAATTTAGAAACTAAATCCCTAAATTTAATAGAGAGACCGTGATTTTAGGTTGGTTAACCTTTAGAAATTTGAATTAGTCAAACAAAAATAAACTAAATAATGTATTTTCATAATATTTTGTTTCTATGATACAAATCAGAATAATCCCATAAATAATTCCGTCTTTAACATGATACAATTCCAAATTTCATGCAGGGTGATATAACATCTCCAAACTTATGACCGTATCCGTGTTACTTTCATTATAATAAATCTCCAAGTATGCGATAAATGAATCGGAATAAATTTGATAATTTGATAATGATTTAGATTAAATAGTTTCCAAGTTCAAAATGCATATTAAAACAACAACTTATTTATACAAATACATATATTAAATTAATCTTCCTCCTCACTATCTTCATCACCTTGATCTTCCTCGACTTCACCCCTGTATTTTAATAAATTGTAAAAATGTATTTAATACATAAATTACTAATACATATCTTAAATTACTAATTTAATACAGTAGAATTTTAAAATGTAAAAATGTATTCTCCCATATTATAGATAACACTCACAGTAGTATTTCATACGTCATATCTGGGAACTCATGATCTAGGTAAATTCTTGAACACCCATATTGACTAGTGAGACAGGGATTACTTGTAAACAATAGAAGATGTACCATAAGTAAGCAACATATTATGTAAATAATGCACTTACGTTTCATCTGTCAATGTGAAAGTTACAACACTTGGTGCATTTGAGTAACCATTCTCACCATCAACAAAATTAACCTCACGCAGTTGAGAAACATCAGATACAATACCACATGCATCTTCAGTTATAGTTCCAAATCAATAAAAATTACCAAATTTATTAGAAAATCAATCCAAGTAAAATTAATAAATAAGTAAATATTTAGATCTAGGACAGAAATGTTGATTACACATACCATAACAATATTTTTTCTCCTCTTCGTGTGCGAATAGGATTTGGTTAGAATATATGAAATTGAAGTAATAACTCCATACTTTCTCATTAACTTCAATCATTTCCGTGTTCGGTTACATTGTAATTTTGAGGTGATGTCGTGAAATTTTTATTGGTAAATCATTCACAGACACTTGAAATTTAGATAAGAGATGCCAATAACCCTCAATAATGAGATTATGGAATGGAGTTCGATACCGAAGATATGGGATAGTAGCATCAATCCTACATCCCTTTATTTGAGAGAGAGAAAACAAAATACTTAGTAGTAATTGATATATATGTTCAAATAACAAAGAATGGTTTAAATTTTTTTACCTCTGCATCTACTATAATCATTTCCTTCCTTCTCCCCATACCATCATGCTTAGGCTTCTAAATTGCTAAGACTTTGACAAACAAACTCCAGTTAATAGAATGCATAGTTAGATCTGCAAAGGAGTTTGTGTTTGCCATTTTGAATAATTTTGCTATGGCTAGAGAGGTTTTTTTATTCTGTGTTTGAGAAAAATTTGATATATTGTATTGCTAGTCTTTACATAGGCAGAAGTTGCATATGTTTAAAGGAAATATATATATTTAGTATGTCATTTATGAATGGTCAAAGGGTTTTGAAAGGGTCTTTTTTAAACAGCTAAATTTATTAAAACATTGTTTTCAATGTTTTGACTTATCAAGATGACTTCGACCAACCATTTCTGCATCAATGACAAAAACAGTTTTTGCAGCATTTTTGAAAAAGCATAGGCACCACAATAAGATATTTATTTTTATTAAATAAATATTACGATTTTTAATTTAGTTTTTAGCTTAATTAGATGTTTTTAATAAAATAATCTACAATAATTTAAACATATAAATATATGAACGCATAATTAGATAAAATAAATATTGTCAAATAACTTAAAATAACTTATGTATGGATGATGTAAACATCCAGAAGTCTTAATTATTAAAATACAAAACGCGGGGAGTTCATAAAAAAAACGAAATACTGGAAATATTTAAAAAGCTGATAAAACATCTTCTTCATGGACCAACTCTTTGATTCTTTGCCAACCCCATTCTAAGCATCACCTTCATCATCACACCACTGTTGGTGGTAAAGATCCATACAAAGCAACTTTGAATAAACTGGATGATAAAATAATTAAAAATTCCATACATTGTTTAAAATAAAACAAATCTTACCGATTGTAGAAATCAACAACTTCAGTGTATAGAGGATCAAAAACAATGGTAGAAGCCCCTGGGACAGACAGTAGTTCGATTCTTTGACCTACAAAAGTAACATTTGTTGTATCTAAACATGTCATTGAATTGCATGAAACAAAATAAACATTTAATAGATAACTATACCTCCGGATGTGTACTTTTTTCTCCAGTAACGTAGTACTGCTACAATTGGTTTGCTACCAGTTGGCCACCAATTGTTGTCAAAGAAATCAGCATGTTCATTGTAAGCAACACATTGAATCTCATGACCCCTAAACGAAACATATAATGAATAAGTAAACTATATAATATTATAATCATTACAAAATTGTTCCTAAGTAAAACAATAGATTACTTACTCGAGGTTTGTAAGACAGAACCTCACAAGCCTACACCTTTCATGATAGTGAACAGCATTTGGATTATCGACATGTAGGATTGGTTCCACACGGACTACTTGGCCCATAATTTCTGTAAGTTCAAAAATTCCATTTAAAATTATAATGTCTAAAAATGAGAATATGCTAATGACTAAAATTCGGAATTCATACCTAAGCAGACGTTTCTCACTGCATGGAAACCATCGAATAGTCTATCAAAAGATTGATAGTCGATGAAATGATTGCTAGACACTGGCTCTGAGTCATCCAAAACAGTTTCCTCCATGAACCGGATGCGATAATTGTTATCCACAATCTTGATGGGGCTTGTTTCAGGGATAATGGAGAAATTAGAAACAATCTTCCAATCATTCTCATGCACATCGTTGTTGAATTGGAGAAAGAGATCATTGGATATGGTTCCCTGAATCTTGTCCCCCTAGCGTTCATGATAGAAATTAATAATATGTTAAAATAAATTGCAAAATAAGATTATATTTACAATATTTACAATAAAAAGAACTTACGAAAACATCACAGAAGATGATTTCAACAGTATCTTCTCCTTGATCTATCTTCCTCCATTTCCTTAGGACCTTCACACAGATTTTCCAGTCACTCCTCCATGAATGAAGTTCACTTATCCTGTCGTAATGAACCATGGTAGAGACACGTTTTGAGAGATAACTTGTGATTTTGATGTTACAATTGAGAGTATGGAGGCGTAAAGTAGTGGTAAGAATAATCTTATATAGATTAGAAAGGGTACAAAATAGGTTTAACTGCAGAGTCACGACGATAAATAAATAACTGTTTAGAAATCAGTTTGCAACTGTTTAGGTAGATGAATAATTATATATATATATCGTTTGTTAAATTTTGGTAATATTTCTTATGTAAAAAATGGATATATTCTTATTTTATGCGGATATAATCTTCTATAGTTCATTATTGAATAAAATGTAATTTACCATATCATAAGAAGAATAATTATAGATCATTCGAATGGGCAATTTAACATATATTATATAGTTCAGTATTTAGTGTTAATATGATATACTACCAAAATACATATAATACGCATATTTGGTATGGAAACTATGTCTGTATAAAGCTTGTATAGCCATAAAGTTGCTGGTAGTCTATAGTTTTTTGTCTCTTTGACTCCTTACATGCAGTTTTAACAATACATTAAATTTGAAGATATAAGTAATTTCAATGTCTTTTGAATTGAAAGTTTTTTAAAATAGTAAATGCAATGAATCGTATTAAATTTAAATGTTAATGCTTTCACTTCTGATTGATTATCTTATTCAATGACTATAGATTTACATATATCGTCGCCTAAGGAAGTATTTCCAAACAAATAACAAAGTCGAATATATTTTTTTATTATTATTATAGAATGGGAGATACTTTATGATACACATTTCTAAATACAAAAGTGATGGGGAATAATATTTAAGAATCATTTCTTTGTTATGTATGTCTCCTATCACTAAGTTTGGTTTCCAATTACCATATTGTTAGATATAGAAATGATCCATAACATTATTCTGCATAATCATTTAAATTTGGAAAAAATTGAGATTATAATGAAAGGTTTTTTATGAATTTTAATAAAGGAGTCTGAAAAATGAAAAGTAATTCCAAACATAGGTTCATTTCGTCATATTCTTTGTCCATGTAAATTCTAGAAGATCCATATTGAGATATAATACATGGATAACCTATTCAATAAAGATATCCAATCAAAAATGATAATGTATTCATTTGTTTTATGATATATGTGGACATAAAAAATACCAAATTTGTAGTTTAATTACCTTCAAATTCAGTCATTCTCCAAAAGCGAAGAACACACATAATAGGTCTATCAACCATGTCTCCCTCGAAAACCAAATCGTTCTACTCTTTCTGAAATTGTCTAGCAGATTTGCCTACAGCAACACATTGGATCTCTTTCTTCCTGTTATTTTTGGAGTAAAACATGGTCAAATAATATAGAAATCCATAGAACTATATATATGATGAAGTAACTTATAAAAAAATTGTGTATACGTTTCATCTGACAATGTAAATGTCACAACACTTTCAGCATTAGCATAACCATATTCCCCATCAACGAAATTAATTTCTTGCATCTCAGAAATGTTTGACACAATACCACTTGCATCTGTATTAAGAGAGTTTTACATTAGAACTTAAATAAATCTAACCTCAGTTGAAGTATAAAACAATATCAATATAAACACGGTAGTTAACATATAAACTATAAAAATACTTACCAACACAGTACTTGCGGTCCTCTTCATGTGAAGTGTCAATTTTTGATGCACACGTAAAATTGAAAAACTCACTATCGATTATTGTTTCAACATCATGCATGGTTGTCCCCAGCACCATAGTAATTGTGAGATGATTGTGTGAATTTTTAATAGGTAATCGATTTTCAATTACCAGGAAGTTAGTCAATGGGTACCATGATCCCTCTTGAAGGCGATTATGGAAAGGAGTTGCATATTGTATGTAGGGTACTGTAGCATCAATCCTACATCCCTAAAATAAAAATCATAGATCAAACTCAAAATAAGAACAAACAATAAATATCAGTAAATATCAAACTCTAAATAAGAACAAACAATAAATATCAGTAAATAACTAATTTAGATATAGGTATATTGCAAAAATCAAACATTTTCGTCAACCAATATCATCTCCTTCCTCTTTCCATTGGAATCATGTTTAGGCTTCCATATTGATAGAAGCTTAACAAAGATACTCCAATTAGTTTGATTGACAGTGAGATCAGAAAAGTAGGTTGTGGTGGCCATTTCTTGTTAAGTTTAGGTTGTTTTGTGAATATGATTATATGTGTGTTGATAGCTTTGTAGAAGCCCTTTATATCTTACTAAATATTAGGTCTAGTGTTGTGTGAATTATTTAGTAGTAAAAATATATAAAGAAATAAGAGCCTTATAATATGATAACATAAAATTATATATTCTATAGAAGTAATCCATCGACAGAAACTACAAGTGCCACACAGCTTTTGCAAAAATGTGATGTGTTTGATGCATAGTTATATTGTTTTGTTCGAAATTTCTGCCAAAGAAAAGCACTTGTTACATGTCTGGTCATTCTTGTTTGCATTTTCCAATAAGCGCTTTTCACTGTTATTGCATAAAAGTAGCTATTTGCCAGCAAAGTTATTCATCTAAAGACAGGACAACACCCCCAACATACATGAGCTACTTGTAGAACCTGAAAATTTGTATCTTATGCATGCCATATCCAATAATTAAAACAAATAATAATAAGAGTACGAAACAGTGGCCTTATTGAATTTAAACTTCAGAAATAAAAATACCATAGTTTAACGCAAATACCAAAGTAAAGAAAACCCGGAAACAGAATTAAGTGAAACAGAGATAATGTTTTCATGACAAAATATAAAGAGAATAGCTTATTTGGCCTTGGATGCTACTGGATTAGGATAACCGATCACTCCTTCACTTCTTTCGTTTTTTCAATCTTCTCAAGCTTCACTTTGACATGACAAATCTTCTTGGAAGTAGAGGTCTGTTCATCTGTGTCTATAGAAGCTTTTGGAGTTGAAACCTTCCGCTTGGCCTGAGTGGAATCCGGTGAAATGGATGATCCAGATGGTCCATCAACATCAGTTAACAGTAGTGTTCCCTGGATACAATTGTATTTAGTAACAACATAAACATATTTTTGATAAAATATATATGTGAGAGCTATAAGCTAATCTCCAATACCTCACTTGGAGAAGAAACAAAAGAACCACCACCACCAATACAACCAACAGTGTCAATAGTGCCCTGCGACACATATTAATAAAAAATTAAATATAGAATTCCCTATATGTTACAAATATGTACTCGTCATAGTAATATATAAGCTTATGATACGTGATACATGGGGTAAATCTAAAACACTAAACTCACTGATCATGTCTGCATCAGTGATAATCTTCATGACCTTGTAGGTGTTATGTTTGTAAACAATATGCTCCTTGTCAATGCAAATCTTAAAGAGAAAAGTTTTTCCAATCACATTTGTAACAGCACCAGGGATCAAATCTTCCTCTTGTATCTGTGTCATTTTACCAATGCAGTATTTAAAAAATATTTCTATGATTTAACATCAATAAAATAGAACGCATTTAAATGAAAAAGACTATACCTCATTATGCTCAGGTGGAGCTAGTTGAGTTGCTGTTTGACCGATAATTTGCTGTGCGAGATTATCCCACAGCATGAAGGTAGTATCACCAGTGTGATCAGTTACACGGAGATGTAACTTAAACCTAAGACATTACAATGTTTAGTTAGATCTATTGACACTATCATGTTTATTTAATATGTCGCCATAATGTAAAAATTTTATCTCTATATAACCTTGGGACCAGAACTGGGTTGTCGATGTTGCATTTGGTACATTGGAAGGTCAGTGGCAAAAATTCAGTGGCTTCGTCATCATCTCCACCTTCTAGTAGAATATGTGTAACCTTCTTTGCGCAAACACTACAACTCCAGTAATACCAACCCATATCACCATCAATGGAAAAAATAGTGGCCATGACAATACATTTGGCAACCTAATAGTATGTTGAGGAAAACAAATACTCTTAATATGACATTTATAATAACTTAAAGTATTGTAAAAATGAAGGTAAATAATTCTCATTACTGACCTCTCGTGACCATTTCACTTCACAGATTGTTCTTCTTGGCGTATGGACAAAGAAGTCTTCTCTGTCAGATACACCACCAACAATTGCAAAAGGGTTTGAATTGACAACAGCTAAGGAAAGGTCATCTTTGGAAGACTACAATTAACATGTGTAATGAGGTAAGTAAAATATATATATTAATATTGTCAAGACAAAGATAACAAAAGAGTTACCGTGATTTGAATTCTTCAACTCCAGTTAGTTCAGGATTAAGCACAACAGCCGAGCAATTGTAAGCATTAGAGAGAGATCGATTATCTATAGTATATCAAAAGAGGGCAAAAATGTTAAATTACTTTAAGAGAACAATCAACTTTGCATATATTGTCAGAGAACTAACTTTTCCAAACTTTGATTTTGCCAAATTGGACAGCACAAACGACAATGGTTCCAGGGGCAGCTTGTATGTTGTTGTTAATATGCTCAGCGAATGCTCCCCACAGCACAACAGAGAGACTTTGATCACTATGAAAAAGATAGATGTAATTTCATTATATTAGAAAAAGTAGCTAAGACTAAACACAAAATTCTTCAAATCATTTGTCTTTATAAGTATTATACTTACAGTTCATCACGCAATTCAAGAGTGATCTTTTTGGTGTCTTTCCCATTCACAGGTATATCTTCAAGTTGGGTAACATTCACCAATTGTCCAAGAACATCTACATAGGTAAGAGTAATATTCAAAAACACATGAATTTAAAGATTACTTATGAATATAGCTCAACAACTAAGTCATTTTATAAGGTGAAAGACTTACCAACCAAGAAGTTGTTATCTAGAATAGCATCAAGAATATCACCAAACTTCACAGGAGAGAACCCATCCAACTCATAAGGCAAAGGTATTTCACACTTTCTCACTTTGGTGTTAGGAATGAAAGCAATCCGGTATGGATGATTAGTTGTCCGGTACATGCCTGCAGAGTGGAACAATCCGAAGTTGATGAGAATTCTAGTCTCGCCTTCACCAAGCTGGTCACGGAACAACCCGGTAAGTGAATTCTTGATGGTTGCCTGGATTTTGTGCCCCTATACCATATACAAAGGTTTATTAATCCTCAAAATATATAGTTAACCTAAATAAATTTTAATGAAACGTATATTATTACTTTCGTCATAAATTTAAAAACCGTGAGTTTTTGTTTAATATATGTTATAATACTTACATAAATATGTACTCTAGATAGGTATAAAAAAAGATTTCAAACATAAAATTTAAACAGATCGAATAAGAATTATTCATAATAGTGAGAAATTTATACAAACAGGGGTAGCTTAAGATAAGACAAACATCTATATGCATCTATCTTATAAATATGACAATACTTAAATAAACCAGAGAGAATTAATCGTTAACCAAATTTTAAGAAACGCACACAATAAAACACATCAAATAAGGATTTAATATAACTTATAATCATAACATATATACTAACTTTCCCATCAATTACGATCATTTCAATGGTTTCACCATTAGCAGCAGAGTATTGTTTCCAACGTCTTATGATTTTGACCTTTATTTTCCACATGTTCTTAAATGGTTTCAAGTCAGAAACATAAGAGAAAGATGCCATGGGAAAATAAAAGCTAGAGTGCTAGGGTACTATAAAATTGCTCTGTTGGTGGAATGAGTAAATTAAGAATGATAAAAGTGACTATTTATAAGATGATTAGAGTAATAGTGATAGCCCTAATCCTAATTTCGCAAAATAATATTGCCGCTAAAAAGAACTTTTGAATTAATTGGAATGAGATTGAAATCTTTTAAAATCTAAATCAATGGCGTCGAAATATATTCTGAAGATCCTAATTATAGTTAGTAAATTTGTGTAATCACGGAATAATAGCTTGGAGTTTGAGCAATATTTATTGATATGTTTTAATATGCGATATTTTATTCTTAATTACTTTCCATACAAATAAATATAAATCAACGTCATAGTTACGCTTTTTAATAATAGATAAGGAATTGTTTTTTTTTTAAAAGAAATATAATATTTAAGTATTATATTGCCGGTAGTAATAAGATTTTAGTATCTAATATGGAAGGGTAGTAGTTATTGTTTATACGAATTATTTGTGGATTTCGCAAAATAATATTGCCCCTAAAAAAGAAATTTTCAATTAATTGGAATGAGATTGAAATCTTTAAAAATCTAAATCAATGGCGTCGAAATATATTCTGAAGATCATAATTATAGTTAGTAAATTTGTTTATTTTATGTAGGGTATTAGAATAATTATCCTAATCCGGGTGGTATTAAAAATTAGTATGTATAAAACTTATCGGATTGAAATCATGTAATTTTATATAACTATAATCATGAACTTTGTTATTTAAAAATTAATCAATTTAAAGAAATGAATAGTAGGACCAAATTTTTATTCTTAAAATGAATGGGATAATCCAAGATGGAAAACTAATATCAAATAACAACAATATGAATCTGAATTTGGTTGGATAACTAAAGCTTAGATTGAAGCCTTCTCCTGTAATTCTTCTCGACCTCTATAGTTGTAAGATATTTGAATAGAGAGTCTTGATTGCGTCTCTTTGATTCATCCTACCATTTCCACATTGCTTGAGAGTGAGTGGTCTATTCTAACTTCTCATTTCCTTACCCCATCCATCTAGAAATCTTGGTTTAAGACTGAACATAAAACGTTTAAAAACAATCAAAAGTTAACCGTAGAAAATGAATAAAGACATGGTAATGATGAGAAAACGTATAGCAAAGAAAAAGACACAAATATTATACTTTCGTACCATTTACTATCCTTTGGTAGATAGGGTTGCCATTTTTTTTTGTTATTATCCCACACAAACTTCTTAGCATGTTCGTCGGGAAGGTAGAGGTTTGCAAAATGAGGTCTGAGCTTATCAAACATTGTTAAAAAAAAAAATTTCTTATTTGGAAATAACAATAAGGTGGGCGATTAATAATTCAGACGATTTATATAGCAGATGCCAAAAAATTATATATGGTATGTGTAATTTACAGGCCACGTTTTTGGGATTTCGGCCTCTTATAATATTTGTTTGTTTTCAAAAAGCCCAAGGAGTCCATTGAAGAGTGATTAAAGATAATACTAACAAAACAGTTTTTGCTGCAGATCGAACGATGGGCTATTGCAAACGAATAAAAACGGGCGGACGCGCGGGTCGACCCATCTCCGGTCGGGTAATTTCGTTTGGTTTAATTGAAATTTCCAATAAATGACCTTACCAATTAGAAATAATGTATCCTAATCATCAAAATTAAGGGTAATTATCGGAAAATTAATAACAAATTGCAAACCGATTTACTCGATGATATTTTGTAAATACAAAGTTTATATATGCTAATTGTGCAATATTTTCTGAGGATTAATGTAGGAGCGACACGTCAGCTTTTGCTCTCAAAAATGCTTCTCTATTAATATATAGGGAATACATAAACTACTAATACTAAGATAAGCTCATACATCATTGTATTGAACACATTTATTAACATTCCTTAAATCAAATAAACAATATTTGAATCGTCTAATCATACGCAATCGAATTAGTTTATCCTCTCAAATTACTCATTATTCTACCATTTATATTGCTTAATAAGTATTTTCTAAATCAGTGTTAACTGTTAAGTATCAAAAATTTGACCTTCTTAACCAAGTCAACTAATAAATGTGTTAGACGTCGCCCTAATTGTATCCCTTCTCTATAAATAGTGTTGAAGCAGCGATTATATAACTCATCAAACTTACAAATCTCAGACACAATAAAAAAAAAAAAAATAATGGTTGAATCTTTCGTTTTCTCACGTGGAGTCATAATTTACAATAGTTAGCCGTTTTCCAAGTGCAGAGGTTCCAACCAAAACACTGAGTGGCAATTCAGTGATTATATATAGAAGAATAAATCATCCGATATGCCATAAAATCGCAAGTGTTGAAGGTATAGTAAAACCTCTATAAATCAATAATGTTGGGACCACGAAAATCTATTAATTTTTAAAGGTTTTAATTTATCGATAAATTAATAATTATTAATTTATAGAGAGATTTTCTTAATTTGGAAAGTTTTTTCACAAAAATATTTTAAAATAATATTTAATCATGATAGTTAGTATTTTATATAATAAATTACAAAGAAAATAATAATTATTATGTCTTGAAAGAGAATGTTAACAATTTTTGATATAGTAAAATATTAGAAATAAACTCTAACAAAAACTAATGTGTCTATATATACATATATTTTGAAAATTTTACCTAATTATTAATTTATAATATTGATGGGACCATATATTTACAAAAGATTTTCAAAAAAATTATTATCTTATTATTTTATCGAAATGTGTCTAAAATTACACTGGTCCCAACTTGGGACTGAGAATTTTATTAATTTATAGAGATTATTAATTTATTAAGTATTAATTTATAGAGGTTTTACCGTATAATGTTTTTTTATTTACCCAACGTAGAAGTACTGTCCAAGTAAATAATATTGTTAAGATCAAACACCTATGTTTGATATACCTGCAGAAGATGTAAATGTGTCAAAGCAAGTACAACAGCTTCACGCCTGTGGGTACAATTATTACGAAAAGGAATGTTCAATGTCCCTAAAACTCATTGACCGGTCTAGATCATTATTTAACAAGTATATACAGTATGCAAAAACTCACTGCACAGTTTCACCTCATTTATATGTAATACATATATCGCTTTATTAGTGACTTGTTTAAAATTGGATCGAAAACTGGGTTTATCCTTCTCCTATACAACAAAAAGCAAGCTTAGTAGAAAACACATCTGTAGTAACTTCGTTCAGCTCATACTTGGTCTGTATTTGATCAAAGCTTGTGTTTTTGTTGTTTTGCAGGTTTGTAAACAAGTAAAGAAACAAGACACGAGAGTTACGAGTTCCCAAGGCTTAGACCAGCCAAGGTACGTCTCGGTGAGCTTGACCGCTCACTAGAGGTTTCACTATGAACTAAGAACAGATTACAACTTGAGAATCACTCACCCACACAAAGAGATCACCTTAAGAGAAGAAAAGAAGATAATGAAGAACTCTCCCCAAAACCCAGAACTTTCTCTCTTACTCTCTCTACACTCAAAAGTGACTCTCCCCTTGTCTTACTCTCTGAATCGAACACAGCTTTTAAATAAACCTCTTTGTCCCTCTCTGTAAAATCCCAAGATTGCCCTGTACACCCTTGAGCAGCAAGACAAGCTTTGTCGCTACATGATCACGGCAAAAATGCAGAGAGAGAACATGTGTTATATTGCTGGACTTCTTCATCCAAAGTTGAATTTCAACTGGGCCTAAACACAGCAAATCAGCCCACTTCACAACTTCAAGTCCAAACGTCCAAAACCATAATCGTTTATGACATTCTCCACCTCGATTTTGGTTTAGGCACAGAACCTGAGAAACTCATCGCTTCTCCCTTTTTTTTTCTTCGACATTTACCTGTCGATACAGTCCCTCCGACATCCACCTGCCGGAATCTTAGCTCCCCATTCCGGAGCCAATTCAGTCTCTGAGCACTCTCAGATGACTCAAAGCTTCTTCAAACTTCATCACCGGTACCGATTTTGTGAGAATATCAGCCGGATTCACCAAAGTCCCGATTTTAGTCACAGTCAATGAACCATCCGCCACCACGTCTCGAATGAAGTTGAAACGCACAGCCATATGCTTTGTCCTCGAATGGAAGACGTTATTCTTAGCCAAACAAATCGCACTCTGCGAATCACAAAAGATTTCAACACTCTTTTGAGGAAATCCCAATTCACTTGTAATTCCCTTTAACCACAACGCTTCTTTTGCTGCTTCTACTAGGGCCATATATTCAGCTTCCGTTGTTGATACAGCTACTATATGTTGCAGCCCTGAGCGCCAGCTGATTGTGTTTTCTCCTGCTTGAAACACAAAACCTGTGATAGATCGACTCCTATCAAGGTCAGCTCCATAATCACTATCACAATACCCTCTAACTTTAAATTTCTCAGATTTCTTGAATGTCAAACTCAGATCCTTAGAATCCCTGATGTATCTGAGAATCCATTTAACTGCTTCCCAATGATTTTCATTAGGAGATCCCATAAAGCGACTGACCATACCAACTTCATAAGCAAGATCAGGGCGAGATCCCACCATTGCGTACATTAGACTCCCAACAGCACTGGAGTAAGGTACTTGTTTCATCTTGGTCTCTGTCTTAGCTTTATCTTCTTCCTTTGTACTGGATAGCTTGAAATGACAGCCTATAGGTGTTTGAACTGGCATGGATTTATCCATTCTAAAGTTCCTCAGAACTTTTTCCAGATAAGCTTGCTGTGACAACTTCAACACACCTTGACTTCTGTCCCTTGAAATGTCCATACCTAGAATTCTACTCGCTGCTCCTAGGTCTTTCATTTCGAATTCACTACTTAGGATAGCTTTTAGTTTAGCAATTTCTAGCATATCCTTTGCAGCAACCAGCATATCATCTACATATAGTAGTAGATACACAAAACGGTCCTCCTTGTAACACTTGAAGTACACACATGGATCATACTCACTCCTTGAATACCCTTGTGACTTCATAAACTGATCAAACCTCAAATTCCATTGTCTTGGAGACTGTTTTAGCCCATACAGAGATCTCTGTAATAAACACACCTCATCATCACTTTTTGAGTAACCTTCAGGCTGTTCCATTAGTATCCTTTCATCCAACTTTCCATGTAAAAACGCAGTTTTCACATCCAACTGTTCCAGCTCCATATCTTGATTAACCACCATAGACAACACCAGCCTTATAGTGACATGTTTAACAACTAGTGAAAAAACTTCATGGTAGTCAATCCCTTCTATTTGAGAGAATCCTTTGGCCACTAACCTTGCTTTAAACCTAGGTTTCTCAATCCCTGGAATCCCTGGCTTGAACTTGAATATCCACTTACAACCAATTATTCTTTGTTTCTCAGGTCTTGGAATCAAATTCCAAGTGTGATTCTTATGATGAGATTCCATCTCCTCTTCCATTGCTGCTATCCACTGCTCTTTGTTACTTCCGCTAATAGCCTCTGTATAAGTGTTAGGCTCATCATCATCCATTAGTTGCGCTGCATTAAGAGCATAAGCAGTAATATCAGCCTCAATAAATCTACTTGGCTTTTTGATATCTCTTCTGGCTCTATCTCTCGCCAATATGTAGTTATCTAGAGGCGAATTTGAGACTTCAAAGTCCGACTCATTTTCAGAGTCTTCCTCTTCTTCTTGATCAGAAACTGGCATAGCTCCACCTCCACCAGAAGTTTCTCCTGAAGTTCTTGATTCACCAGCATTGTCTTGATCATCCGGAAGTTCAAAAGTTACTTTCTTTTTCCCTTTAGGGTCAGAAACTTCTTTTTGTTCATTTGACAGCTTCCCAATATCTCTGTAAACAACATCCTCGCAGAAAATTGTATCACGACTAACAATGCATTTTTTATCTTCAAGACTCCATATCCTGTATCCTTTCACACCTTGAGGATAGCCCATGAAGACACCTTTCTTAGCTCTAGGTTTGAGCTTACCTTGATCAACATGGTAGTAAACTAAGCATCCAAACCTCCTCATGTGTGTATATTCTGGTTTTCTACCAGACCACACTTCTTCCGGTATTTCAAAATCTAGTGGTGTTGATGGTGTTCGGTTTATCATGTACACCACTGTAGATGTAGCTTCAGCCCAGAAGGACTCACCCAATCCAGTTTCACTTAAGAGACTCCTTACTTTCTCAAGTATGGTTCTATTCAATCTCTCAGCCACTCCGTTTTGTTGTGGAGTGTACGGACATGTTTTGTGTCTTAAGATACCATGAAGCTTGCAATGGTCGTCAAAGGTCTTGTTGCAATACTCAAGACCATTGTCTGTCCTTAAGACTTTCAACTTCTTTCCACACTGATTCTCAGTGATTGTCTTCCACTCAACAAACTTCTCATAAGCTTCATCCTTAGTCCTGAGAAAATAAACCCACACTTTCCTTGAGAAATCATCAACAAATGATATGTAGTATTGGCACTTTGATAAACTGGGAGTGACATTAGGAGAACCCCACAGGTCAGAATGAACATACTCCAAAGGCCCCTTGGAGATATGACTTCCTGTTTTGAATGATTTCCTTTGAGCCTTACCAAGAATGCAGAATTCACACTGTTTAAAATCCTTAAACGTACTTGAACTTATCAGTTCTTTCCTGACTAACAACTGTAGTCCTTTTGCATTCATATGGCCCAACCTACTGTGCCACAAGTCTGTTGTGTTTACTGACCTAACAGCTGCATTAGCCTGTTCCACCTCAGGCTTACCATCTAGAAAATATAAAGTGTCTTTGTAGTCACCAGCCAACACTTCTCTCTCTTTGTAGAACACTTGCATCCTGAAGTTCTTTGACTGAAACCAACAACCAAGTGATTCTAGTTGACCCAAAGAGATCAAATTTCTTCTAGCTGTCGATGAATATCTGACCTGTGTTAATACAACTGGTGTGTTGTTGTAATTAACAATCTTTATTTTTCCAATAGCTGTTATTTCACAGTAGGAATCATTTCCCATCAGAATTCTTCCCCCATCTATTTCTTCAATATCAAACATAAGGTCTTTTCTGAATGTCAAGTGGTATGAACAACCTGAATCCAAGACCCATTCTTCTCTAGCAACATTTTCTGAAACTGATAGCATCACAGGCTCTGTCCATTCTGCTTTTCCAATGCTGGCTTCACCAGTTTCACTTTTGCTATTGCTTGATGATTGTTTCTTCTTTGGGCATTCCCTTTTAAAATGCCCTTCTTCTCCACATATCCAACACTCCCTGCCTTTAGGTCTAGACTTAGACCTACTTTTGTTGTTCTGCTTTCCTTTAGGCTGGTTTCTTTTGTCTGTTCTTCCTCTTGCTTGAACAACCAACCCTTCACTCTCAGACTGTAGCTTATACACCCCTTTATCCTTCAGTTCTAACTCAGTAGAGTAGGCTGCTCTGATAATTTCTTTTACTGTGATGGTGCTTCTTCCGCTACTGTACTTAAGAGTGTGAACTAGGTTCTCAAACTGTTTAGGCAAGCTGTTCATGAGAATTGCAGCTTGATCCTCATCACTCATTTCAACATGAACACTAGACAGATCTGATATCAGCTTGTTAAAAGTATCCAGGTTCTTATCTAGGTTTTTCGAACCATCCATTTTAAAGCTATAGAACCTTTGCTTTAAATAGAACCTGTGAGGTAGAGTTTTAACCTGATACTCAGCTTCCAATGCATTCCACATGTCATAAGCTGTAGGTTCCTTCATAACCTTTCTCAAAACAATATCTTGCAGACTCATACTTAGAAGATTTCTAACCCTCCGATCTTTATCCAGCCATTTTGGATCAGATTTGACTCGTTCTTCTGCTTTTCCTGCATCTTCTCCTTCAACAGTTTTTTCTTTAGCATCTGCAGCTTTTACTAAGACAGAAACTGGTTGCAGAGCAGAGTCAAGTCCCAAAATCTCCAGCTGAGCCAAAATCTTGTGTTTCCATAAAGCAAAATCTCCCTCCCCATCAAACTTTTCTACTTCAAACCTACCTTGAGTGGGTTCCATATTCACCTAGTTCTAATACCAGATATCTAGATGAATAACAAACCAGGAAGAGCCACTACAAACCTCAGAAATCACAGATCTATTTGTCTCCTTAGATCTATGACTCACAAAACCCAAAAAGTTAGCACCTTTCTTAGATTTAATACCTTAGACACACTTGAACTGTAACCTGGCTCTGATACCACTTGTAGTAACTTCGTTCAGCTCATACTTGGTCTGTATTTGATCAAAGCTTGTGTTTTTGTTGTTTTGCAGGTTTGTAAACAAGTAAAGAAACAAGACACGAGAGTTACGAGTTCCCAAGGCTTAGACCAGCCAAGGTACGTCTCGGTGAGCTTGACCGCTCACTAGAGGTTTCACTATGAACTAAGAACAGATTACAACTTGAGAATCACTCACCCACACAAAGAGATCACCTTAAGAGAAGAAAAGAAGATAATGAAGAACTCTCCCCAAAACCCAGAACTTTCTCTCTTACTCTCTCTACACTCAAAAGTGACTCTCCCCTTGTCTTACTCTCTGAATCGAACACAGCTTTTAAATAAACCTCTTTGTCCCTCTCTGTAAAATCCCAAGATTGCCCTGTACACCCTTGAGCAGCAAGACAAGCTTTGTCGCTACATGATCACGGCAAAAATGCAGAGAGAGAACATGTGTTATATTGCTGGACTTCTTCATCCAAAGTTGAATTTCAACTGGGCCTAAACACAGCAAATCAGCCCACTTCACAACTTCAAGTCCAAACGTCCAAAACCATAATCGTTTATGACAACATCTTACCTATTATCAGTAAAAGATACGACAATCAGAATACCCACTCGGAGCAACCAATTATGTACTTTTAATATTCTTTGTTTAATGATGATCTATTTATAAAGAAAATTGGGAACATAGCCTACCAATTATCTGAAGGAATACACATGGATATTTATATAACATTGGTTGGATGTAGTAATTTTTTTTATTTGCTTTCCCTTCTTGCAGCTTCAGTATTTGGTTCAACATATGTAATTAACACCTGTTGAAATCTAAAATTCTAAATTTAAAAATTACTCAAGTACACGTTAATAAGGTCCCTCCTCAAAGCAAGAGAATTGTTCGTAAAACAACAAGTACAGATTTGTTTGGAATTAAGACTACCTATTTTGGCTTTTTTCATTAATATAAATAAGGAATGAGAAAGTGGAGTCGTAACTCTTTACAAAGTGGAAACAAATAAACAACCTAGAAAAAGTCCTCCTTACAAAGTGGAGATCAGTTCTTTTATTTGCACAATTAAACAAAAGTAAAGAAGAAGTCAGCTGCTCCTTGCCTCCTTCTAATCCAAATACTTCTTATTTGGCGCTCTTTTGCGGGTTGACTTTCTCCATCTTGAACTGTGATTGGTATCGTATCACATAGGCCTGCGACTTCGGTATATCGGATAATTCGGTTTCAGTTTTTCGGAAACTGAAAGTTATTTCGAACTAAACCGAATACGATTTCGGTTCGGTTCGGTTCGGACACGGTTATTTCGATTACTGCAACTCGGTTATTTCGGTTTTATAATTTTGGGCCGAACATATTTTTGAAAGAATGGCCATGTGCTTTTGGCCTTTTGGCCTTTTGGGCATGCAGAAAATGGCCTGTTAACACAAAAAAAAAAAACAAAAAAATGCTGATTTTTGTCTCGTGAGAATGTGACCAGTCGATGACAAAAAAAAAAAAAGAGAATGTGAGCAGTCTCAACGCGTGAAGGCAACGACGGTGAGATCTCAAATCCAAAGCTCACGGTTTAGAAGAAGGGTGGAACGAAGGAGAAGAAGAAGAAGAAGATGAGATGATTAAATTGAAAAAAAAAAGATGATGAATCGAGGAAGAAGATGAAGAAGAAGGATGAAGTAGAAGAAGAAGAGGATAGTAAAGAATGAAGATGGCGATGAGGAAGTAAAGATGAAAAATAGTGATTGAAGAAAAAGAGGATGATCATTGATGATGCATCAAAGAAGAAAAAAAATGAAGAAGAATCGAAGAATAATACAAGAAGGGTATCATGAGCGGCTACTTAAGAAATTTAGATTAGGGTTTTCTTTTATTCGGTTAACCGGTCGGTTCGAGTGAACCGAACCGAACCGAAATTCTCGGTTAACTGAACCAAACTTGAAAGCATTCCGATCGGTTATGATCAATTAGCATGAACCGAACCGATTTGTCCAAATCTCGGTTCGGTTCGGTTTGGACAAATCGGTTCGGTTCGAATTCCCAGGCCTAGTATCACACATGGATCTCCTAAGAGTGTTATCGATCTCTTTTTTTTTTGTATGAATGTAAAATTATATTTAAAAGAAAAACCATGTTTACATCAAATGCATCATTTTCCTAAACAAAAGCTGAGGAGAAAACAGAAAACATATTTTACAGTCTCCTCAAAGCGAACCATTCTCGTAGAGTGTTCACAGTGTACTTTTACCATCAATCACTTGACACTAATTAATAAAAATACTCAGTAGAGCTATTTACTGTTTAGCTATTTACTATATACCTAAAATATTAACTATTGTAATTTTCCTATATACGATCTCTCAACAAAAAATATATTCTAATTTTACCCTTATTCACTTATATTTATTATTAATGTATAAAAAACTGTATTTTAATTTACTATTTCATTGTAATATTTCTTTATATCTTTAATTAAAAATATATATATCATACTTCATTATTCATTTTTAGATATGAAATATATAATTCAAAATATATCTTTCATTGGATCTCTTAAAAAGTTTTGGATAAAATAGAATACAATTTTTGGATATAATTGTATGTTGAGCTATTATTTACTGCATATCCTCTTTTCTTTTTTAGGTCTCGTCTCTCTGTGGTTCATCTTCTTTACACAATCGATTCAATATCAGATTCTAATCTTTTCCACCTTCATCTCTTTTAGTTTTAAAAAATTCTGGTCTAAAAGATGCTTATAGATTTGGTTTTTTCCTATATGGACGGAAATTTCAGGAAATACAATTCAGATCTCTTAAGGGAACGGTTCAGAATCATAATCCAGAATTTTAAACATCACTGGAATGTCAAATGATGGTAACCCATGTATGCATTCAATTTTTGCCTTTTCAGGTTAGTTACTCTTGGATTTATATTGGTATCTCTTTATTAGAAACTCAAATTAAGTTCCGATTCAAATTATATTCTCAATAAAACCACAACCCTACCAACCTATATTTAATAGAATATGTTTTCGGTTGTCAAGAAATTTGAGTTTGTCCTTAAACAATATGCAGAATCCTTTGTAACAATTGAAAAATTCTTCTCTTAGTTAAGTAAGCTGAAGATTTCTGTGAATTGATGAATATAATACCAATAGTTTAGGAACAAATCAGTTTTTGAGCCGGCTATTGTGCTGTCGTTTTTGATAGTTCATCAATCTGGAAAAGTAAAACAAAATTCATGGTAAACTTAATAACTTTGATATGCTAGGTGAATTGATTTGCACACCAATTTAACCGTGTTTAAATGAACCCTATCTAAATGTTAATAATGAATTCTATAAGAAAACAGAACTTATCTGGGGAACAAATAGTTTTTTAAAATATTGACATAATACTTTGAATTGGAGCAGAAGACACCTCATCTGTCGAGCCATAGACTATTGTAATAATTCTTCTTCCTAATAGAACTGATGAAGACTGGAGATGATGAATAGTGAGCGAGATGTTGAAAACAAATAAAAATGAGATTGAGTTAATGGATATTTAAAATAGAAAATATGGTTTGTAAGACTGTTTTACTCTGAACGTGGGTTCATAAATAGTGGGAACAAATTTTAAAGAATTAAAGATGGATTTGCACAATTAACCTTTTTATGATATTATTTTCTACAAGTACTTTTTCTAGGTGTCCATTTTCAAAAATATTCTCTTCAATGTATAAAATGACTAAATTACCCTCCTTTATTATAACATATGATGAATAAATGAATATTCTTTCCATCAAAAAGAATATTTCTTCCGAAAAATTTCCCGCCAAATTTTCCCGACAAAATTTTCTGACAAAAAATTTCCTGACAAAACTTTTCCCGCCAAAAAATCTCCGACAAAAGTTTTCACGCCAAAAAACTTCCGCAATTCCTTAAAAAACCTTTTAAAAACCTTGTAAATATTTTTAAATCTCTTAAAAAATCCTTTAAAAACCTTTGTAAATCTTTTAAAAGTCATCCAAAACCTTTCAAAACTTGAGTAAACCTTTTAAAATCATTGTTAATCATTTTATAACATTTATAAACACTTGTAAATCTCTTTAAACCCCTTATAAGCGTGATCAATCCTTTAATAAAAACTTTTGTATCTTCTAAAACCCTTTAAAAACCTTTGTAAATCCTTAAAAACCATTTTAAAAAACTTGTAATACCTTTAAAAAATTTTGTAAACCCTTAAAAACCTTTGTAAACTTCTAAAACCTTTGCAAATCCTTTAAAACTATTTTTAAATCTTTGTAAATATATTTCAAAATCCTTGTAAATCCTTTTAAAACCATTCTTAAATCCTTGTATGCCTTTAAAACACTTATAAATCTTTTTAAAACACTTATAAATCCTTTTAAAAAACCTTTAAAAATCCTTATAAATTTTTAAAATCTTTTAAAAATCCTTGTAAATCCTTTTAAACTGTTATAAACTTATAAAAACTTTTAAAAACCATTGTAAATCATTTAAAAACCATTCAAAAACCTTTGTAAGATTCTAAAACCTTTTAAAAAAACATTACAAAACTTTTAAAAACCATTTAAAAACTCTTGTAAATCCCTTTAAAACCCCTTGTAAAACCTTTAAAAGACTCTTTAAAAATCCTTGTAAATCCTTTAAGAAAATTTGGCAGGAAAATTTTGTTAAACATTTTTTTGCGAGAAAAGTTTTGCGGAAATTTTTTTGGCGAGAAATTTTTGGGGAGAAATTTTTTTGAAGGAATATTCCTTCCTTTGGGAAAGAATATTCTTTCAACTATGGGTAAAATGACCATTAAAATTTAAGAGAGGGCAAAAATGAAAATGGCAAAAAAGAGGGTAGTTTTGCAAAAGGGTATCATAAAAAGGTTATTAATAATAATTTATCATAATTAAACTGCCTATTTTTAAGGAAGTTATTCTCACGTAAGACATTTTTTATTTATAATTTTTAATTAATCTTTTAAAATATGAAGTAAAATCTATGTGGCATAATATTATTGGCCATGTGACTTGTGGTTTATAAGATAAAAGATAATAACTATGTATTTACTAAAAAAATTCTAAAACTATTTGTTAAAAAAAAAAATCAAATACACAATAACTTACATACAAAATATACATGTCAAATTAAAACCAAATAATATACAATATATGCATATCTATACTATTAAAGCTGAAGTATCCATCAAATTTTCATTAAAATTTTCAATTGAAATAAAATACACTTAATCGGATATATCATTTTCAAATCTTTGGGTATGGATAATGAATCAGATATTTCTCCAGTAAATTATATCATTTCCATATTTTTGACTCTCCTAAAATATTTCTACCTAATTTAATATTATATACATATAATAATTATTATTCTCCTTTCATATTCTTATGATCCTGTTTATATTTTTATTTATTTTATGACACTAAAAATATGAATAAATAAAAATAGAAATTGTTTTCCGCATATGTTGTAATTTGAATTTTTTTAAACGGACATATATATCTCAATCGATAAAACAAAAAGGGTTGTTAAACGTCCTACATCGGCAATAAAATTTTAGAAAATGGTTCATAATCATTATAAATAGGACTGATATACTTCAACCTACGAATAAACAGAAAGCTTGATTTCTCAAGCGTCCAAAATTTAAAAATTTTATTTAGTTTAATTCGGTTCTTTAGTTGAGCAAATTAAAACTTTCAAAAACTTTCAAAATATTATAATATTTAAATTTTTAAAAGTATTATAAATATTGAAACTTTAGAGTATTTAGTTTTAAATATTTTAGGTGAAACATCAAATATTAGTCTACTAAATTTTTCTAAAGATATTTGTTTTAAAAAAAAATCAATTACACAATAACATACAAACAAATTATACATGTCAAATTCAAAAACATATATGTAATGTTTTTGAACTCAAATAGGATTTTAAACCGGATTACCTACCGGGTCATCGGGTCACTAGGCTAACCGGGTTCGTCAATAGATTAAAAGCTTTATTTATTTTTATATAGATTATGCAGTTTTATAAATAGAAAAATAAAAAATAACCATATCATGTTAAACAAAATATGTAGTCTAACAATAATAATAAATTGCTTAAATTTTTAGAATTCAAACAAAACCAAAACAACACTAATAATACATCAAGAGTTTATGGTAACCAATTTTAATCGTATGTATTATCGTTTGAGAAAGAATACAAATATTATGACTTCTAAGATCTGGTCGGTCCAATTGATTCATATGGTCGTGGGTTAACGACAATTTTTATGGTTTTTTCAGTCATAAGATTACCGGTTATTTGCATTAAACCAAAAACGGAAAAGTATCCAGTTTCCGAGTCGTAGATTAACCAGTCAAACCGACCAGTACAGTTCGGATATGAAAACATTTGATTTATCAAACAATTACAATATGAGAAATAAACACAATCTAAAATAAATATATATTTTTAAAATAAATACAATTATAATTTATATATTAACTTTTTGAACTGATGTCATCCGTGCAGTAGCACGGATTATCCTCTAGTTTATATTAAAATCAAACCTAATATAAACATGTTGTTTACTTTTTATAGTTAAAATATACAAATCAATACGCGATTTAGTCTCTATAGAATTAAAATTAAAATATATAAGTAAACACGCTATTCTGTGTATCTAATACTATTGAATACCAAATATTAATACAAAACCAATTAATATATTATATTTTAGTCATTATTTAAAAACCCGTCTTCTGTGCGAAAGCACGGGTCATCCCCTAGGGGATAACTTTATTTAAATAATTCATTTTTATTAACAAGGGTTGAGGTAACTACCGTGCTCGATATGTTTTACGGTTTTGTCGAAACATAAGATATATAAGTACGTATATTAATTTACAATTGTACAATAATACACACTATTCTATTTATCATATAGTTCAAATTTATACTATTAAACACCAAATATTTATAGCAATAAATATTTTAAGTTTTTTTTTAAATTGCTAGAATGATCTACGTTGAGACCATTTTTTATGCATGTTATGACAGATTTATTACGAGAATTTGTTAGAAATGCCCCTTGTGAGATATACATTTTTAAATATACCCCTTTCTGCCATTTTTAATTATACCCTTCTTTATTTTTTTAAAACAAATTTACCCTCAGTTATATTACCTCTTTCTTCTCTCAAATCCCTAAAGCAACATCTTCTTCTCTTGACGTTGTCGAGCTTCGCTGTTGTCCAACTTCCCTGTGAGATCTCGTTGTGAATTCGCTCATGCTCGTCTCTGTGAATTCAGCCGACGTTCGTCGTCTCTGGTTCACGTGAGCCTTCCTTGTGTTGCCAACAAACAAAGTTGTCGTCACACTTGTCCACTTCTCCACTCAGCTTATCAGACCTAAGCTTGGGGTTTGTGGATTACTTCCTCGCTGAGCTATGATCGTTTCTTCTTCTTTGCTTTGTGATGTTTGTCTTGAGTTTGATACGAATGCATTTGAGCCTTTGAGGTACAAGTTTCTGTTGATATCTAGGAAAATAGAAGGATTTAATGAGCGCAGATAAGGTGTTTCGTAAATTGCCAAAGAGAAAAGCTTATTGTTTTATGAAAATTGTTGTTGGCTAATGGATGAGGGAAGAGAATTTTCCATGACTCAAAACCTTCTTAATAGCTTAAGTGATTGTTTCTCCATTTGTTTAATTATCAAAACTCATAATCTTTTAACACCAGCAGCAGGAACAAAGAGGAGAAACTTCGTAACCCTTCTTAGCTTCAATCAAAAAGTCTCCTTTTATAAAAGATGTCAGAAAACACCAAAGTCGAAGCAAAGAGAGTGTTCATAGGAGCAGGATGCAACAGAGTCGTCAATAACGTCTCTTGGGGAGCTTCGGGTCTCGTCTCTTTCGGTGCCAAAATGCTGTTGCTGTTTTCTGCCCAAAGGTCTGCTTCTTTCACTCCTTTTTCTACGATCCACCCTTTCAAATCCTCCTTTTTTGTTCTTTCAAAAGCAAGATATGACTTTTACTTGTTTTGTGTTCCTTTTTGCAGACTGCCCAGATTGTTACTACACTTCCAGATTGTTTTATGTTCTTGATTTAGCGTTTTCAGTATCTTGAATCACGCCATAGGTAATTGCATTGCAAAGGAAGATAATTTTGATGTTTATCATATAGAGAACTTGACTGAAGAATTTTACACTATTAGATAATTCTTTACAATAGGCATTCCAATTCCTATTTATAGTCTTTATCAACTGTTTGGTGGTTTAGTTGCTGTGAAGGGTTAAACTTTTCTAGAACTTTTTGAATTTAGATTTTATGAGAAAACATCAGATGGTTAACGATGTATTGATGTGATAGGTCGTTGTTGTTCTTCTTGTCTTTGTTCATTGGTGTTATTAGCTGCGATCTTGCCGAAGCTTCGATTATGTTAGTGTTCGTTGTAGTTGTGATCTCGTTGGTCCATATGACTTCCAGTTTTCAGGTTTTGTCATGTAGGTTTGCATATAAGATTAAACTGATTTTGATTCCTCAATGCATATAGTAGTTAAATAGTTATGCATAATCAGTTATAATAGCTCTGTTTTCTTATCCTAACATGTTCACTGGCTTCTACTTTCAAAACACTTCAGAGTTGTAGTTACATGTGTTCTCATCTTCACTCCCAACTTCCATGTCTTCGTGAGTCTCCACACGTCTTAAGAGACTTGGAATTAAACTGATTTGAATTTTTTGTTTTGTGTTGATATTGATAGGGTGGAATTGACGAAGTTGAGGATCCAAGAGCTGCAGTCATGGGAGAGCTTGGAGAAGGACTGGAGCTTAGATTATAATACTCGCATCCATATTTGTTAAAGCGAGACCAAGTCTTTGTGTGTGTGTGTTGATCATGAAATATTAACTAGTGGAACATAACTACTTGTTGCATCATAGCTGTATTCTTGTTTGGTTTCTAAAACCTTTTAAAAGCATGTCAAAACTTTATAATATCTTATAAAAACCTTTTAAACCCTTTGTTAAAAGTTTTTAATCGATTTTACAATATGTTGTTTAGTGTTAACGAGAAGCATATATAACAATTTCATGTAAAGTTTTTGAAGTACTTGTTAAAGCTATATAAGTGTTTTGTAAAACCTTTTAAATACTTCATAAAACCTTATAAAATCCTTGTAAAAGCTTGTAAAACTTTTTAAATACTTTTTTTTTTACAGCAAAACCTTTTAAATACTTTGTAAAAGTTTTTAATTAATTTATAAAAACCTTATAAAAACCTTATAAAATTTTTGTAAACCCTATAAAAGCCTTATGAAACTTTTTAAATAGTTTCAAAAACATTAATATACATTTAAACACCTTATAAAACCTTTTAAATACTTTGTAACACATTTCTTAAAACCCTTTTTAAAAACATTATAAAATCTTTATAAAAGTCTTGTAAAACCTTATAAAAGCATTGTTAAACTCTTTAAATACTTTTGAAAACCTTAATATACATTTAAACACCTTATAAAACCTTGTAAAACTTTTTAGATACTTTGTAAAAAAAAAATTAAAACCTTATAAAAAGCCTTATAAAATCTTTATAAAAAACCTTGTAAAACCTTATAAAAGCATTCTACAACAAACCTTATAAAATTCTTGTAAATACTTTTAAAAAACCTTTTAAAAACCTTATAAAAGCCTTGTAAAACCTTTAAAAAATTAACAAAACCTTATAAAAATCTTGTAAAACCTATTAAATACTTTGTAAAACATTTTAAATACTTTTTAAAAGCCTTATAAAATCCTTATAAAAGCCTTGTAAACCCTTATAAAAGCTTTGTAAACATTTTTAAATAGTTTTGAAAACCTTAATATACATTTAAACACCTTACAAAACCTTGTAAAACATTTTAAATACTTTGTAATACATTTTAAATACTTTTTAAAAGCTTTTTAAAACCTTATAAAAGCCTATACAACCTTATAAAAGCCTTCATAAATCTTTTTTAAATAGAGAATTACTTTGTAATATCCTTAAAAGATTTTTATAAAGATTCTAAAGCATTTTAGGAACCCTATAAACATTGTTTTTAAAAATCATACCAGTTTATGCGTATTGTTGTTTTTAAGTACTTGTTAAAACCATGTAATGTTTTTGTAAAATCTTTTAAATACTTCACAAAACCTTATAAAATCCTTGTAAAAGCTTGTAAAACCTTTTAAATACTTTGTAAAAGTTTTAAATAATTTTTAAAACCTTTTAAAAACCTTATAACAACCTTATAAAACCTTATATTTTTTTTTGTAAAACCTTATAAGTGCCTTGTAAAACCTTTTAAATAGTTTTGAATACCTTAATATACATTTAAACGCCTTATAAAACCTTGTAAAATCTTGTAAATGCTTTGTAAAACATTTCTAAAAACCCCTTTTAAAAACCTTATAGAAGCCTTATAAACTCTTTATAAAAGCTTTGTAAAACCTAATAAAAGCCTTGTTAAACTCTTTAAGTAGTTTTGAAAACCTTAATATTCATTCAAACACCTTAAAAACCTTTTAAATACTTTGTAAACCTTTTTTTAAAAAACCTTATAAAATCTTTATAAAAGCCTTGTAAAACCTTATAAAAGCCTTGTACAACTTTTTTAATAGTTTTGGAAACCTTAATATACATTTAAACACCTTATAAAACCTTGTAAAACATTTCTTAAAAACCCTTTTAAAAACCATATAAAAGCCATATAAAATCTTTATAAAAGCCTTGTTGAACCTTTTAAATAGCTTTTATAACCTTAACATACATTTAAACACTTTATTAGACTTTAGATGATTTTAAAAGGTTTATAAAGAGTACACCTACTTTAGAGAACAAAGTTATTACATGTGCATGTGATAGATGATCTTTTGGCTACTAAAGCATTACTAAACGAATGTTGCTGTGAATTGTGCGTAAAACCACCATGATCTAATATCATTTATGAATATCTTAACGACATAGATATCCATATACATAGAGCAAGCTAAGGAAACAAGGAACATGGATGACAACAAACACCATTATAACTCCTTTAATGTCCATCTCCACATTCTTTTGCAAATGCAAGCAAACCTAATGCAGAAACAGCCTTGACAGCTGCAATTCTCACACCTGAAACACCACAACTCAAAACTAGAGCCAAACAAGGGATTAACTCTATAAACATTGAGCCCCTCCTTCTCTAACCGTGGTTATCATCATCAAAACAATCCCCCTTGTTGAATTAGCCAAATATCCTACAATTTTCTCTTGAGCTACAAACGTACCCTTTGTAAAACTAATTAATAAGAACGATTGTGTTTTCCACTATGATATTCTAGTTTGGTTTCTACGGATGAAGCATCGAAAGCCAAAGAAATATTAGTCCTATCTTGGTAAATTTCAAAGTAATACGAGTTCCACCTAAAAATCCAGCATAAACCATAAGTACAACAAACAACGACGAAGGAAGGAAAAACTGATATGAAGTTGTAGAGATTAAAAAGGGATATAAGAAGAAACATTAATCGACGAAGTCGGGGCAACAATCAGAGAAATCCTCACGAGCAAAGCAACAAGAATCGATTGTAGATTGAAATCGAGATCCGAAACAGATCTACCCAGCAAACAGAACACGACCAAGAGAGACGAAAACACGGCGAAGAGACACGAGAACATGGCGAAAGAAACGAGAACACGGCGATGAGAGACAAGAACACGGTGATGAGAGACAAGAACACGACGTAGAAGACGAAATCATCGTGAGAGAGATCGTCGGCGATGAAGACTGAGCTCGTCGCTCATTGTCAAGAGAGAGATTGTAGAAGATAGGTTAAATGATTTAAGGGCACTATTGTCTTTTTACACCAAAACAAGAGTATTTTTAAAAATGTTCTTTCTACTGGAGATTTTTAAAAAGGTAATCCTTAAAACAAATATTTTTAAAATTGTCTCATTTGTTAGAACTAGAATAGTTCAAAAACTTAAGTAAATGACAAAAGGGCATATGATTTTGTTTTTTGTATTACATAACTGCCATTATAATTTTTTCTTTACAAAAATTTAAATATAATATTAAAACCCAAGAAAAGAAAACTAAACCTAATTACAATACAAAAAAAAGTGATGATTCTTTGCTCTCAAAGTTCAGCCGCCGGGAAAAAAGAGAGAGGTTTGTGTGGTGCCTCCTTCTATGGTGGAGATGACTGAAGAAGAAGAGCAGCTTCGTTTTCACTTACAGAATCTTCCCAGGTATGTTCTTGCTTCTTTTTTTTTTGAAATTATCCAGATTTGGGTTCTTAATTCGATTCGATTACGTGAGGATACTGGTACCCAACCCTTCACCACTTTTCTCTTCTCTTTTGACATTAGAAAAAGCCATTTATGAATGGTAAGATAATTCTTTGACTAGATTCGTTTTAATCTTCAAAATCTGAGTTTTTGTTGGGTTTTTGATTGCTTTGTTTCCAAATGATTTGAGTGTAGGCAGTATTAAATTCAAGGTTCAACTTGAACATGAGTAGTGTTTCAAAGAGAAAAGACAAATCTGGTGAATATAGCCAAGCTATGGGGAAATGGGTACGTTTGGTTCATTAGATATCACAGTCTAGTTTTATATTCCTCTTTCTTCTTGATTAGTTATTTCCATCTGCCCACCAAGGAGTCCTAAACTTTTTTGGTTGTTTATTGGCTTACTCGACTTGCTTGTTGTTGTCCTTAAACTATGCACTTCAGTCACTGATTAATTGTTGTGTGTTTTCATTTCAGCTCTAACTTACTGTGACAGAGTTAGGAAAAAAAGAGGGTTAGGAAGGAACTACAACTTCATTCGTCCTTGTTGGATCATTCTTACAGGTTTTCTTCTTATCCTCATGTTAAAGATATTGTATTCCTTGCAGCTGTTTTACTTTTTAGATGTTGAGCTTATAAATTTTTTATTTATGTCCTTAGAACAATCCTACACTATGAGATGCTCACTAATGTTGTAAATTGGCTTGTGTTCAGAATGTATAATTTCAGTTTAGGACTGAGCTATAGTATGAACTTTTCTATATTTTTTTGTTCGCTCATGGCTAAACAGTTGTTTTGTGTTGTTGTTGTTGTTGTTGTAGTCAATTTACTTTTGACTACAACAATCCTAAATTGGTTGTTTGGCTTTACAACGGACGACCATTGTTTTTTGCTAGCCTATGTCTTAGCATGAACTGTATATACAAGTTTTAATTTTTTAAATTTACTTGCAGATGAAGACGATGAAGATGTTGCTCTTGGATCATCTCAAGAACAAAACTCTCACCCGGAATAGTTTTTTTATCATTCTATTATTTTTAATTAATTTTAATTTAAGTTTTAACTTTTAGTAGTTGGTTTTATTTACGGTTTGAGAACTAAAATTTATTTTATTTCGATTTAGTTTTAATGTTTAATTTTTGCATTATGTTATCGGTTTTATTATGATTTTTTTTAATAAAACTTGAATTATTGCCATTATAATATTTGTTTATATTAGCTCGCGAGTTTGCTCATCTAACTCGTGATCAACATGATCTGAGTTCGAGTTTACATATTGAAGCTCATATAATAAATGAGCTGAGCTGAGCTGGCTCATAAAATATCTGAGCTCGTCATGATCTGAGCCGAGCTGAGCGAGCTGGCTCATTTTGACACGTCTAATTACAATGCTAGTGGCATTTATCTACTCATTCAAATAAAACTAGCCATCTTATTTATGGGTTTTGTTATGAGATTATTGGCAATATAAAATGAAAGAGAATTTTATTCCGAAGATAGTCAAATGCATACCAAATATATATAAATATCTCAGGGTTGCAATTATAATAAGAAATCTCCGTTAACATGTACACAACCATATTATCTTTAAAAATAAATGTTACAATTTACACACCTGCTTGAGAAACACATCAATACACAACACATAATTTTTTTGGAGTTTCAATAAATTTGGTTGATTTTAGCCAAATTCTAAAGAGTTTTGCACATGGAGATTAACTTTGAATGTCAAGCCATCAATTTCAATGAATTCTTTGCAATTAGATCTTTACAGAGACTCATAGCTAAAATTCTATCTCCTTCTAGTTCGTCAGAAAATTGCCTCAAACACCCCCATGGCCACTTTATTTTTCAATTTATACTTAGCACATATTCATGATGGGTTGTGTAGTTACTTGATCATAAAGATACGCCATAACTCTATCACAACTATACTAGAGTTTTAATAATATTGTAAGTCTGTTGTCATTGTTAGGTTTTAGACAGTAATATAAAATATTTGTAAGGGCAAAATTGAGATTTTGCCTCATGGTTCGCCCTAACTAAACTCTAGTTCATATTTTCTTTCCTTAACTCCACCGTACAAGTATGTACTGTGATGATAGAGATTCGATATATAACTCTATCAGCAGGCACTAACTCTATCAAATTTATGCTATTCTAGTCAGCATAACTCTACCATCACTACAAGTAAATCTACCATAACGTGTACAAGTCTACCATCAAGTGTGAGAGCTCACAAATACTGTTTTGGCCACTATAATTCTACCACCACTGCAGTTAAGTCTGCTGTCTAACTCTATCATCCTGTTAACTCTCCCGCCACTATTATCAACTCTGTCAGGAAACTATATCGCTCCCATAACTCTAACTATCTTTTGGTCCTAAATCTACCGCCAATACCATTAGTCCATTACCCTATTTGATAACTCTATAGTTGAGCCAACTCTACCGCCATTACAAGTAACTATACTAGGTAACTCTGTCATTTCAATCAATCTACCACCACTACAAGTATCTCTAACTTACAACTCTGTGTAATATCATACTCTCTACTACAAAACTCTATAATCCTCCTTAAGTCTACCATAACTAAATTGGTAGACTTATCGGTTGGCGGGAGTTTTTTTCACCAAAATATGTTCTCTCTCTCCGACGTGGAATTTCTTTTTAATGGCATCAGCCGTAATTACGTTTATTCCTGCAACTGGTTCAGAAGGACAAAACAGCAATTTTTCTTATTATTTCTCTCCCATCCAAACCAGTAATAAACAACAATATATGTGTTCGTTTTGTAATCTACCCTTTATTAATCTAGTGACAGTTTTATTTCAAAAATTATGTTGTTTGTTAACAGATTTATAGATGTAGGAATAGTGACAACATATTTGTTTTATGTTATGACAGATTTGTATATTAAATATAATCATGACAGCTTTTATTTTCTTTTTTTCTATGACTTTAATATATTAAATTTATAAAAAACCTTAAAAATTAATTATTTTTAAATGGTGACTAAATGGAAGAATAACAAAGTTAGTGAGACTAATAATGATTGATTATTTCTAAGTTCTTCAATTTTAGATTTCTAGGTTTTAAAATTTATTACAATTTTGAAATTTATTTTTCTATTATTTTATTTTATTATTATTAGTAAAAATTATTTAATTTTTTAGATATTTTCTTTTATAAATTTAACAAAAAAAATTATAAATAAAATAAAATTTATATTTTGTTTAATTTTATATTATGTATTTTAGAACTGTTTACAACTTTTTTATTTCTATATTTTTTATTTTTATATCATGTTTTATTTTTTACTTTTTTGTATAAATTTGATTAGCTTATTACGACAAACTTAATATAAGTGTGACTGATATGATTATGGGAAGTTTCGAGACATGTCGTCATTGTTCTAAGCGTATCTTCTCAACCACGAGAAATCTATGCACGAAACAACTTGGAGAAGATGCTTAGCTCAACTACAGAACTCCTCAAAGAAGAATCAAATCAAGCGGAGTTCAGACGAAGGAGTTATTGATTTTACAAATCAGGTGTTCTCCAGTTTACCCGATTCAGATATGCGTCCATTCAACGAAGGATTTCAAACGGGCCAGAATGAATTAAGCTATAAACCAAGTTGTTTTACAATCTTAGTCCATGAGAGAAGCCCAAATAACTAGATTCAGCCCAAAAAGAATGAAAGGAGATCAATTTTCGTCCAAAGCAAAACAACATTTAATTATGTCGATTTCTCTCTCTTACATGCACTTTCGAGTTTGAATTTCATCTCCCTAGATGTTTTGCATGTTGAGCTATTATTATGGATGTTAATGGTGTATTTTACCTCTATATAATGAGGTTATCTCATGAATAATAAGAATAAGCCTTTTGATATTTTTGGAACCTTTTGAGAGTGTTTATCATTTTTCGTCAATGGTGTGTAATATCCATTGGTTTGGTTAATGGTGTGTAATATCCATTGATCAATGCATGATCCGTCTTGGTGTGTCATATCCAGGGGGTCTTGTCGAGAGTGATTCTCATTGTCACCCTTGAATTCGTCTTAGTGTGTCATATCTAAGGGATTCAAGTTCGGTAAATCAAGAGTCTTCCGCAGCTCTTGTGCGACCATTCGCTCCACCATCCTTGTTCTTCGTGGCTTCACCGTCCGTTGAACCTAAGGAATATCTTTTCACCATCTTAGAGTGTCGAGTCCTTGGGAGGATTTTTATCATTTGGTATCAGAGCAACACCCTAAGCTTGGTCTATCATTCTATCATTCCATCATCTTCTCACCTCTTCATTTTCTTTCATTCATCCTTTATCTTTCACCTTCTTTTCTGATATTATATTTTATCTATTTATTTTTGTCAAAGAAAAAAAAACATAAACAAAAAAAAAAAGAATGAGAAAAAAAAAAGCAAAATACAAAAAAAAAAAGATGAAGATCCGGATTTGAGGGCAAATCCTTTTTCAAGAGGGAGAGTATGATATGATTATGGGAAGCTTCAAGACATGTCGTCATTGTTCTAAGCGTATCTTCTCAACCACAAGGAATCTATGCACGAAACAACTTGGAGAAGATGCTCAACTCAACTACAGAACTCCTCAAAGAAGAATCAAGTCAAGCAGAGTTGAGATGAATGAGTTATTGATTTTACAAATCAGGTGTTCTCCAGTTTACCCAATTCAGATATGCGTCCATTCAACGAAGGATTCCAAACGGGCCAGAATGAATTAAGCTATAAACCAAGTTGTTCTACAATCTTAGTCCGTGAGAGAAGCCCAAATAACTAGATTCAGCCCAAAAAGAATGAAGGGAGATCAATTTTCTTCCATAGCAAAACAACATTTAATTATGTCGATTTCTCTTTCTTACATGCACTTTAGAGTTTGAATTTCATATCCCTAGATGCTTTGCATGTTGAGCTATTATTATGGATGTTAATGATGTATTTTACCTCTATATAATGAGGTTATCTCATGAATAATAAGAATAAGCCTTTTTGATATTTTTGGAACCTTTTGAGAGTGTTTATCATTTTTCGTCAATGGTGTGTAATATCCATTGGTTTGGTTAATGGTGTGTAATATCCATTGATCAATGCATGATCCGTCTTGGTATGTCATATCCAGGGGGTCTTGTCGAGAGTGATTCTCATTGTCACCCTTGAATTCGTCTTAGTGTGTCATATCTAAGGGATTCAAGTTCGGTAAATCAAGAGTCTGCCGCAGCTCTTGTGCGACCATTCGCTCCACCATCCTTGTTCTTCGTGGTTTCACCGTCCGTTGAACCTAAGGAATATCTTTTTCACCATCTTAGAGTGTCGAGTCTTCGGGAGGATTTTTATCAGTGACAGATTTCTTTATTAGTTTCCATTTTTGAATTTTAGGTTTTTTGGTCTTTTTACATTTATATTGTGTCATTCTAGTAATGATCAATATTAAAGAGTTAATTCAGTTATTTTTGACCAAATTTGTGTCAAACTGGTTTAATTTCACAATCTGTGGAAATCAAACAATGTTTGTCGTGTCACCTCAAAAAAAAACACATAAAAAAAATCAGAAAGGTAAAGTTGTCTGAAATAGTACAATAGAAGTTACCTTCTTCTTCTTCTTCCACGCTCCTTGTCTTTTGCTATAATCACCATGGTAAAATATATATTTTTTGATTTGCATATGAAATGTTTTTTTCTTTCTGAATCTTGAATTGGAAATATGATCTCGCCGGTGATGACGTTGCTTTTCTTGGCATCTTCTTCTTCTTCTTCTTCTTCTTCTTCTTCTTCTTCTTCTCCAGTTATATCCGACGGTTCCGATCACCGTTTAAGGTTGGTGATGATGTTACTATCCCATGCATGTTTGCTATTCTATTTCAGATCTAAGCATTTTTTTTTTTTTTTTACTTTCATTTCCCAATTGCAAAATTAACCTCTTCCCTTTTTGTTGTTTCAAATTCAAATTGACAACATTCTCGACCTAGGACTGTGAATTGGGATGAAAAATCCTTAGAATTGGAGTGTGTTTTTTTTTTTTAAGCTATTGACCAGACAACTTATATGAATCATGGATCATGTGTCTCAAGTGTTATGTTTAACGGTAGAATTCATAAATAAATTTGAAAAGTTTGCGATTATTCACAGTTTTTGGATATTCTTATAGTTTTCGAATATATATCCATATATAGAATCATATAATCAGAATTATAGAATGAGTTCTATAATGACGCAGATTATATGTTGATAAGAATTAAAAAGACATTCATTATACATGACATAAAGTCATTAGAAAGGTTATTACCGATGATATTTAAGTATTTAAATATTACAGCAAAAATATTAATTTTTTGTTTTGAATAGGGATTGAACACAGGTTGCCACAATGACAAAAAACTGGGCGAACGCGCGGGTATTTTTGTTTAAGGTCGGATAATTTATTAAATTGTACAAAATTTCCTTCAATTACCCTTTCCCTTTTAGAAAAATATTTTGCTTTGACCATAGTAAGGGCAGTTTTCGGAATTTTAAGTCAACTTATACCAATGATTAAATGTGTACTTCTCTTTTAATATATATAAGAGGATTGATGAATTAATAAATCGAAAGATTTTTTAGAGGTTTTTATAAACCACTGTGAAGAGTATTCACAAACCCAAGAGCTTGTGAAAGCCTTGAGAGGAGGACTCTCAAACCCTAGATTTCCGGGTAATTTAAGAAATAACGGATCTCTAGTCCTATCCCTATAAGCTTCCGCTCTATCATTTGGTATCAGAGCTGCGTCTCTTTGATTTCTTAATCAAGAAACGATACTGGTTATCACATGGTAAGTGATTGCATCTATCCTATCATGGACGAAAGTCCTTTTATCTAGAGAGAGAAGAACCACCAGATCTACAGAAAAATTGTTGGTGAAAAAGATCTTATTTGTGCAAAGTTCGGGAGAAATCAGATCCATGCAAAATTTCGGGGTTTTTGCTGAAATGGTGAAACAGCCAATTTCTGCATGTTTCGTGCAAGTTCCGACCTGTGTATCCGTGGAGGAAGTGATTAGTGTGAAGTTTTGATCAGATTCGGTTCGTTCAATTTTTGGGTCAAACTGAGTTTGTGCAAAAATCGGGCAAAATCAAAAGATAAAGATGACGACGGATCTACAAAGATCTCTTTTGCTGAAGATTCGTGAGTGAATCTCTCTAGGCCGGCAGGAGCTGATGCATCGCATATACAAGATTCAAGGACGAATCTTTTCTTGGCTGGTGAAACCTGATGCAACGAGATATTTGGAATATTTCCAAATATTCCATATATGAATTATTATTATGTTTTAGTTTATGTATTATAATTATTCTACAATATTCTAAGTTTAAAGGTTTTATGCTTTATTATGAATAGCCTTTTTAAGCCTCCTAAGCCTCATATTGTATTCAATTATTGATGAATTAATAAATCAAAAGATTTTAAATATGTTTTTATAAACCACTGTGAAGAGTATTCACAAACCTAAGAGCTTTTGCGAAAGCCCTGAAAGGAAGACTCTCAAACCCTAGATTTCCGAGTATTCTAAGAATCAACGGATCTCTAGTCCTATCCTAAAAGCTTCCGCTCCATCATTAGGTCTATATGATGATGCAAGAGTGACATAGATCATGTATCAGAGGAGAAGAACTTCAAGAAGTACATCAGAGCGAATGGATAAGGACTTGCCAGAGTTCGTAAAGCATAATCAATGTAAGACAAGAAGTAATAAGAATCGCCTAGAATCGACACTCTTGAAGTTGAGGGAAGGATATGCTTTGCACCTAAGGGATCGTGAGATCACTTAGACCAAAGGATGTGGAGCGAATGGTCGCACAAAGGTTCCAGAAGAGCCATTGATTTACCGAACTTGGACTTCACTAAGGATATTACACACAAGAGAAAGAACAAGAGAGAGATCTAACTTTAGAAAGAGTTTTTGATAAAAAGATTAGATGATTTACAAATGAGAGGTAGAGGGGGATTATATAGTAGAAGGGAATGAGAGAGAAGTGCCTTGGAAATACACAAGTGCCTTGGAAATACACTAATGCAAGTCCATAGACCAAGTCTTGGAAATAACAAAAACATTAAATGCAAGAATGAAGAGAAAAGATAGAAAATAGGCCAAGGAAAAGTGATGAGCCTTGGATCCACGAATTGGGCTTGGTAAATGGCCTTGAAAGTGTTACTTAGGCCTCATTAAAAACCTTGTCAAGAAAACCCAATGGGACAAAACTTGACAAGGGAAAAAGAGTGCATACCGAACCCCTTGAACCATGATGATCATTGATGAGATTTGAACTAAAACCATGGCGGTTTGATTAGCTTCTTCACAAGCACTTCCTCAGCTACAAGCTCATCCTCGGGTACGAGATGCTCCTTGGGTACGAGCTGCTCCTTGGTTACGAGCTGCTCCTTGGCTACGAGCTGCTCCTCATCTACGGATTGTTCCTCGGCAACGAGCTCCAGATTTTGTTCGGCGATAGTCATATCATGCCCTCCGTCTTGAAAAGGATTTGTCCTCAAATCCGTTTTGTCTACAATAAAAGGAGATAGATTAGAAACGTTAACGCTCGATTTTATATTGTACTTACCTCGAAGATCAATTTGATAGGAAATATCATTGATCCGTTTTGTGATCGTGAATGGTCCATCGATCCTTGGCTTCAACTTGCTACTTCGCTCGACTGGGAATCTTTCCTTCGTCAAGTGAAACCGCACTTGTTCTCCCACCTCAAAGATCATCCTAAAATAAGCAATGAGTTTCTTGGCCTGCATCGAAGACACTTTAATTCTCGTCCTCGTAAAGAATTTAGATGAGAAAGTTTCTAAATCCGGTGGCTCCTTTTTGAACATTGAATCAGCTTTGGCTACTTTTCCATGCTCCTTGGTTGATAATTTAAACCGTAAGAACACAAGATCTCCTTCGTTCATTCCTTTCCTTGGTCCATAGTCGATTTGATTAGTAAAATCTTTAATTATCCTTGACTTTGAATCCTTAACCTGTCTTATTTTGGTTTTTACAAGGACTAGAGAAACCACATCAAATGTGTGATAGGAATAGATAAACAATCTCTTAAGATAATCAAACTCTTTGTCACAAATAAGAATGTGATTAGAACACCAAAAATCCTTAACAACTTTTAGAACAAGAAAACATTTGCTAGTGAACAAATCAACCTTTGTAAACTTAGGAAAGCATTTATCAATCACATGATCATTCAAGTTCGATTTACAAGGTTTCGTTGGTGTAATTGAGCCACACAACACGTCTTTAAGCAAGTATTTCAAATCATGGCATGTTTGAAACGAAGCACATTCAGTTTTAGTACTAAGCAGCTCAAGCGTACTGCTACACAAAGACACTCTCAAAGATGAGCTAAATTCACGAAACTCATCAAACATCAAACTTTGTGGCTTAAAGGACTTTTCATGTGTTGTTATTTCAAAAGATGAGACCATTTCATCAAAAACAAGGTTTGAAACATGAAATTCTTTCACATTCTCTAAACCAAAACGCTTTTCATTTTGAGCAGAAATCAACACACACAAATTAAAACTAGTCCTAACCAATTCAATTTCCTTACAGTGCTTTCTTGGGTAGTCACAAGGAAATGGTAAAAGGACACGTTCTAGCTCCAAGTTAGGTGGCGGTTCCAATTCACAATTTGACGACAAACTCTTTTGTGTTTTTCCAAGCAATGCTTCTTCATAAACCTGTGAAAAGGAAACAATGCTACTCGGTTTCTCCGGTTCAAAATTGGTTAGTTTATCAAGCACAAAATCAGATTGGAGAGATGAAAGAATACACTTAGCTTGCGACGAGGCGAGATTTTCTGTAATGCTGGTTTCACTTTGTTCTTCCTTGTTGCTTAAGAGTTGCTGATTTTGGACGGCTATGGGTGGTTCAATTTCTTTTCTCGCACGTCTCGGTCTTCGGTTGCTCCGGTGAGATGAGTGACTACTCGGGTAATGTTTATCAACCAGCTCCTTCTTCGGGGATTGACTATTTTGCTCCTTTTGATTTTTCTTGCCCTCCGAGATGATGACTTGTTTGGCTGACATCTTTTCTTTTCCTTTAAGTTGTGCTTCGATCAGCTTAAGTCTTTCGTCAAATTTTTCTGTAAGCTTTTCGTTCATCAATTTATCCATTTGTTTGGTGATTTGCTTGGTGATAGCATCAATGAAGACTTGATTGTTAGCACTTATTCTCGAACTTGATGACTTGGATTTCTCTTCCCCTGCCACTGAAATAATACAAACCCAGTCACTAGTTCAAAACAAAAACATAAAAATTATGTCTAAAAACAGATGAATTTGATTTAACAAAATAAATTATAAAATCAAGTTCAAAAATTCTAGAAATAATTTTTAAAAATACTAGACTCGCTCTAGTTTCAGAATCAGTTGAACTTGTAATTTTACGATGAGCCAGTTATTTATGAAAATTCTGACAAGTTGACAGAAAATCCAGAAAAAAAACTGACGAAAATAAAAGACGAAAAATGCAATGGATTATGGATGAATATGGAATGGAAAAGATGAAAGATGGTAAAGAAGATAGAATACTCAACTTCTCAGAGTGTGCTCTGATGCCACATAATAAGAATCGCCTAGAATCGACACTCTTGAAGTTGAGGGAATGATAGGCTTTGCACCTAAGGGATCGTGAGATCACTTAGACCAAAGGATGTGGAGCGAATGGTCGCACAAAGGTTGCGGAAGAGCCTTTGATTTACCGAACTTGGACTTCACTAAGGATATTACACACCAAAGAAAGAACAAGAGAGAGATCTAACTTTAGAAAGAGTTTTTGATAAAAAGATTAGATGAGTTACAAATGAGAGGTAGAGGGGGATTATATAGTAGAAGGGAATGAGAGAGAAGTGCCTTGGAAATACACAAGTGCCTTGGAAATACACTCATGCAAGTCCATGCACCAAGTCTTGGAAATAACAAAAACATTAAATGCAAGAATGAAGAGAAAAGATAGAAAATGGGCCAATCAAAAGTGATGGGCCTTGGACCCACGAATTGGGCTTGGTAAATGTTCTTGAAAGTGTTACTTAGGCCTCATTAAAAACCTTGTCAAGAAAACCCAATGGGACAAAACTTGACAAGGGAAAAAGAGTGCATACCGAACCCCTTGAACCGTGATGATCATTGATGAGATTTGAACTAAAACCATGGCGGTTTGATTAGCTTCTTTACAAGCACTTCCTCAGCTACAAGCTCATCCTCGGGTACGAGATGCTCCTTGGGTACGAGCTGCTCCTTGGTTACGAGCTGCTCCTTGGCTACGAGCTGCTCCTCTTCTACGGATTGTTCCTCGGCAACGAGCTCCAGATTTTGTTCGGCGATAATCATATCAAGAAGTGAAGTAGCAGTCAAAGCGTGAAAGACAAGCAAAGGAGCACAAGAAGGAAATCACCAAGGGCAGTTATTAGAAGACACGAAGCAAAGAGAAGTGTCTAGAAGACTTCCTTTACGGCGATAAAGGAAACAAGAAGAATAATGTTAATTTCCTAAATAGTAAAAAAGAAATTAACATGTTCCTAAATATATGGTTTAGGGGTTTGACCTAGTGTGCGGCAATACCATAGACATATAAATTGGAGAGCTTATACTTGAAGAAAGTTGAGCTTAATCACGAGAAGAATTCCTATTAATTAAGTTTTAGCTTTTAAGAGAGTTAAGAATTTAAAGAGAGCTTAGGGTTTTCTGAGAGAAGTTCTAAATCGAATTGTGATTTAGGAACTTAAGATTGAGAGAATAAGAAATTTACAATGAAAAAAAATTGTAAGATTTTCTATCATTCAGTAAGAAGTGTTTTGAAAAAAAAAACTCGGTGTTAATTTCTGTATTAGTTCCAGTACCAAAAGCGTTTTCAATCGGTATGAAAGGACTAGAAAAAGTCCAAATACAAAGCCCATTGGGCCGTTAACCAATCGAAGCCGTTACATATTAATTTATCCCAAGTAAATCGTGGCCGTTGATTGGAAGAGCCGAAAGAGGAGTCTAGGGTTTTTGTGTTATAAGCTTGATCTCGCATTACGTCAATTCCGCCTCTTCCCTTCTCGTCACTCATCTCCACAGCAAACAATGGTAAGCCTTTAGCTAAGATCTCTCTCTCCGCCATGTTTTCTTCTTGATTTCTCTTCAAAATATCAGATTTTGGGTTTCATTTCGTATAGAAATCTCCTACATTTCTTTTGATAGTTATGGTAACGAGAATTCATGAGCCTGTGGTTGGTGTATTCATATATACTCTTCATGGGTTTTTTGTTTTGAGAATTGAAATAGTCAAATTTTGTGTTTTCTTCTTGGTTTAAGTAATAAAGTTTGAGACTTTAGCTTTTTGCTCTGTTATAGAGGTCACTGATGAGTTTAAATGAATGATCTTTTGTTACCTTTGGAAAGAAGATTTAACATATTGTCTGATCTTGAGATTTAGATTTCTGTTTGATGTTGATTAACTGATAAATTTGAGTCCTTTCTGTTGTTAGGTGTTTGTGAAGTCTGACAAGTCGAATGCTTACTTCAAGAGGTATCAAGTGAAGTTCAGGAGAAGAAGAGGTATTGAGTGATTCTTACTTTCGTTGTCGATCGTTATATTGTGTGCTTGTCTTTGTTGAACATGTTCTAAAAGCTGCTGTTTCATGATTTTGTAGCTGGGAAGACTGATTACAGGGCAAGGATCCGTCTTATCAACCAAGACAAGAACAAGTACAATACGCCCAAGTACCGTTTTGTTGTCAGGTTTACCAACAAAGACATTGTGGCACAGATTGTGTCTGCAAGCATAGCTGGTGACATTGTTAAAGCTTCTGCTTATGCACATGAGCTGCCTCAGTATGGACTCACTGTTGGTCTTACCAACTATGCTGCAGGTAATGAATTAGTTTTATGCTTTCCTTTACCATTATACGTTTGATTCTGTGTATGGTTTCCTAAACACTTGGTGTTTTTGTGATGTTAGCTTACTGTACTGGCCTTCTATTGGCTCGTCGTGTTCTGAAAATGTTGGAAATGGATGACGAGTATGAGGGCAACCTAGAGGTATGTTGTGCCATCTTGAAATTAGATAAACATTTAGAGTTTTCATCTTTTGATTATTAACTGATTCACAATTTACTGAATCAGGCTACTGGAGAGGACTTTTCTGTGGAACCAACTGATTCCAGAAGACCTTTCCGTGCTCTTCTTGATGTTGGACTTATCAGGACCACAACTGGAAACCGTGTGTTTGGTGCACTCAAGGTATTAAAATGGTTCTCTGTTTTAATGTGGTTGTCTGTGTTCTTTTCTGCTGTGCTGTGATTTCATGAGCAAATGATGACTCTGTTAATTATTTTGGTTTGCTTCATGAAACTGTAGGGTGCTTTGGATGGAGGTCTTGATATCCCTCACAGTGACAAGAGATTTGCTGGTTTCAACAAAGAGAACAAGCAACTTAATGCCGAAATCCACAGGAACTACATCTATGGTGGCCATGTTTCAAACTACATGAAGATGTTGGCGGAAGATGAGCCAGAGAAGTTGCAAACTCATTTCAGTGCTTACATTAAGAAAGGAGTTGAAGCTGAGAGCATTGAGGAGATGTACAAGATGGTTCATGCAGCTATCCGAGCAGACCCCAACCCTAAGAAAACCGAGAAACCTGCTCCCAAGCAACACAAGAGGTAAAAAGAATAAGCAATTTCACTACTGCCTTTATTATAATAGTTGCACTGGTGTATCTAACTGGGTTCTTGACTGATTGGTGATGTAAATAAAACAGGTACAACTTGAAGAAGTTGACTTACGAAGAGAGGAAGAACAAGTTGATCGAGAGAGTTAAGGCATTGAACGGAGCAGGTGGTGATGATGATGATGTGTCTGATGAAGAGTAAATCATCAGTCCAGCCTTCTTCTTTGTCTTCTCGCCCCTTTAGTAGCATTTTACCTAAGTTTTTTCAGACCAAAACAATCAGTTTTTGTTTTCACATTTTAGTTGCGTTTGAGGATTTTGATATCGAGGATATGCTTTCTTTGAAGAATTCATCACTATCTTTAATCACCTCCATATATTCATCATTTTCAAGAATTTGCATGTCCAATAGTTGTGTTGGTTGATTTACTAAACGCTAGACCTTAACAACAAATTTAAGTAGTTGAGGTCTGTGGCCAATTAATCTTTCTCTTGCCCCTAATGAATAAGAAAAGCATGGAGTTGCACACTCTCTCTTTATATATGCTGCAACTATGTATGTTTGTCAATCTCCTCCCATTAAATTCCACCGCCGTGGCTCATACAATTTCTTACAAGACGAACAGTATGGACTCAACCAACTATATATGTTGCAGGCAATACTCAGTCTTGTTTTCCAATTTTATATGTTTTGAAAATGTTGGAAATGGCCCATTTCAAATGGGTGATGAGTATGAGGGCAACGTTGTTGTGCTTTTGATTCATCTTGAAGTAGAGAAACTTATAAAGAGTTTTATCTCTTGATTAAAATCTGAATCGAAATTTACCGAATCGATCGGGCTACTGGATAGGACTTTTCTGTGGAACCAACTGATTCCAGAAGACCTTTCTGTGGAACCAATTTTGCTCACTTTTTCAACTTATCAGGACAACAACCGTAAACCGTGTGTTTGGTGCACTCAAGGTATTTAAATGGATATCTGTTTTAACGTGGTTCAAGGCATTGTCCCATGCTTTAACCGATCTAATTTAGTTAGCCAATAGGTCAACATCTATAGGTTTTTCCCTTTTATGAGTGTAGCCAATGGATTCGAGAAGTACGAACAAGATGATGTTGCACCATGCAAAACATGAGCCAAAAACGATGGTGTGGTGGGACATTGATGTTGTCCGGTTCCTGATGGTTATGATACTAGAATGGTGGCTCAGTCTATAGAATCGGTGTTGAATAAGGCATGATACACTGGTCTTTTCACCAGTGGCAGATGCAGAACAAAATTATGTCTGGGCACAAATAGAGATAAATTATTAATATTAAATTTATATTATTTCAATATTAAATAATTTGGACTTTAATAACATTATAGTATAATTTATATTTTAAATTGAAAAAAGAGTTTTGAAAGCACTGTTTTATTGGTTTAAAAATACATTTAATTACATATATTAGATAGATAATTAATTTATCAATTAGAAAATACACAATTACTAACTTAGAATTTACTTTTTAAACATAAGTACATACATTATACTTAAATTTACTTATCTATCTATATCACACAAAATTTAGTTTAAAAAAAAATAAAAAAAAATAAAGATAATATTGTTTAATGTTTTATAATTGACTATTTTATCCGCATTTTGTCAGTTGAGATATATGTACTATACCATAAAAATGAATTAAAATTGTTAAAGTTAAACTGTTTATAGAAAAATAAATAGAACTGAAAACAATTCTTATTTTATTTAAGATAATACAAAAAGAAAAATAAAAAATGAAGAAAAATGCTAAATAAAACGTAGAATCATGGATTCGAACTGAGGACTAAGGACAAAATAAAAATGCTCACTAGCCGACTGAACTAGTGAATTTATTATGTCACATTTAGTGGTTAAACTTTAAGTCCAACTACATTTTAAAGCGAACCTTCGTGTTCTTCCCGCCAACTCTTCCTTATGAGAAACATCCTCAACATTTAATATTTCTTATTTGTTTTGTTAGATTTGATGGTTTAGATTCAATTGGATGTATTGATTGAATTCCTTTTCGTTTACTGAATACATATTTCAAATACGTTTTGAAGGATTTTTCAACATGGGCATATTCCAATCGAAGTCCAGCTACTTTAATGTTTATTTCGCATGTGCTGAAAATGCATGCCATATGTCGGGCTTCCTAAGTTTGTATTATTTCTAATTAGTTCTATGTTGCATTAACATATTGAGTGCGATATAAAAATCCATTATTATTATTATGGTTTAAGACTTCAAATGAACAAATGTGTAAAACATATTTCTTGAATTGCATAGTCAACTGTACGTTCTATTTTAACTAAAACGAGACTTTTCATGATAAAATAAAAATATCATTAAAGTATTAAATTGAGTTATATGAATAGAAAACTAATGTGTCTTCCAATTGTTGAATAATTTTATATTTTATTTGCATGTGTCTTTATATAATGTTGTCACTAAATGTTGAAGCATGACATTTGAAAAGATAATACATATAATTAATATGTCTTCATATCGTTGCATAATTTATATATAATTTGGTTAAGTATCAATTAAGTAAGATTTTTATAGTAAAACTTAAAATTTGAATATTAATATATTTGGTTTTAATAAAAAAGGATTTGTACAAACTTTCCACCTTAAATCGTATACCACAACATACAATGTTATATGTATAATTATATATAATAAAAGTATATGTAGTTTTATGATTTAGATATGTATTGTCAGCCATGCAAATCCTTGGCCGGACAAATTTTAAGGAGTTCAAAAACTATAAGCTTTAAGTATCCATCAAGACTAATTACTAAGTCGTTTTGTTTAAACAATAGGTCAATGTTTCGACGTAATTGAAAAATCAAGAAAAATTATGGCTACGTACATAAGTTAATCAACGTATACAAACAAAATTCATGGTGCGAAAAAAATCTTTACACTAGAGCATTTTTTATCAATTAAGATAAACTAATTAATAAGATTAAACAAATGTTATAAGAGGTTCTTAATCTCAATTAGAGCTCACCGATTCTTAATAAATACATGTGTCTCGCCCTCTCTTTTCCTTTTTCTCATATTCCATTTTCTTATTTTTAGATACTCTATCTAAAATGCATCGATAGAGATGTTCTTAGTTTCATTTGGGTCATCATGTGCTAAAGCAATCTTAGAAAGCAATATTTTTAAGATATTAAAGAAGTCGGAGTGTTGGAACTAATATAATTGCATGTGTGGAAGTGGAATAAACCGGCCCATTACAATTAGTTGCTAAAATTTAAATTTAACAAGAGCCCATTTGGTCATGCTCCACTTGGATTCTAAAACACGAGACATAAGTTTGGTTTCTTTGTCTCAAATAAGTTGGATGCAAGTATATGCAACCATCTAGCAAAGACTACAAAGTATATTAAACATCAAAAGAGAAAGCTTCTTTGCCACTATATATGCACCAAGAATTAGCTTTTCTAACCTTGAAACCGATAAAAAGGTCATAGATGTCTTCGCATAATCGCATGTAATCTTATTTCCGGATGGCTAAAAGGATTTATCCTTGAGAGAACGAACATTAGAGGTCTAAAAACCATATTTGATGTAAAGAACTAACTTGCTGAGAGAGAGGTTCATAGCTATCCATGTATCTGAAAAGAAAGACACAAGGAATGATAAAAGATACAAGACCACCACCACAAGGCTGAACGTATATTTTGGTCTTAATTACTTGTGTTTTGTGTGAATGTGTTCAACAGTAAATGTTCGAACGCACGAGAGGGAAAAAAATATATAAAAGAACCATTACCACCAAATTACTACTATGAGACTGTATTCTCTCTTTTTAAAAAACAATATTTGACTTATGACTTTAGGTTTAAGACACAACACACTTTAACTCAGACTCAGTAGTCAGTCAGTAGCTAACATTTATTACGCTTTTCACCGCAAAATCTAACACGCACACTCCTCCTCTTCACCTAACCATGGTTAAATCACACCCAAACCTTAGTTAACTTGATTAAAATATCCCCAAACCAAACCCCAAAAATCCAATCTTTTATTTTATAATTAATTTTAATTTAATACCATTGTCCTTTATATAAAAAAAGATATATATTTCTTTATTTGCTTCAGCAACAGTCGTCACCGTCATCATATCATTTTCTTCTTTTCCTCTCCTCTAAACGAATATTATTATTTTTTTACAAACTTTTTTTTTTTAATAATCTCCAAAAAAAAAGCTTAAGAACCTTTTTACTTATCTTTTTATTTCTTCTTCTTCATTTTTCTATTCACAATCTCTGAAACTCATACTCAAAAGCTCTTAACCCAAAAACCCTAAGTTTATTAATGTTTTAAAGCTATGATGGATATGACTCCTACACCAATATCTCCTCCAACAACAACAACAACAACACCAACTCCTAAATCACCCGAACCCGAATCCGAAACTCCGACCCGGATCCAACCGGCCAAACCCATTTCCTTCAGCAACGGCATCATCAAACGCCACCACCACCACCCTATCCTCTTTACTTACAAAGAATGTCTCAAGAACCACGCGGCGGCTTTAGGCGGCCACGCTCTCGACGGCTGCGGCGAGTTCATGCCGTCTCCGTCTTCAATCTCCTCCGATCCTACTTCTCTCAAATGTGCTGCTTGTGGCTGCCACCGTAACTTCCACCGCCGTGATCCTGACAACAACAACAACGATATCTCCTCCTCCTTACTCCCACCTCCTCCTTCCTCCGCCGTAGAGTATCAACCTCACCACCGTCATCATCCACCTCCACCACCGCCACGTAGTCCTAACTCAGCTTCTCCTCCACCAATCTCTTCCTCTTACATGCTCTTATCTCTCTCCGGCACTAACAACAACAACAACAACTTAGCTTCTTTCTCCGATCTCAATTTCTCCGGCCACCACCACCAACATAACCTTCACGGATCTCGTAAAAGATTCCGAACAAAGTTTAGTCAGTTTCAGAAAGAGAAGATGCACGAGTTCGCCGAGAGACTCGGCTGGAAGATGCAGAAACGTGACGAAGACGACGTCCGTGAGTTTTGCCGGCAGATCGGAGTTGATAAAAGCGTTCTCAAAGTTTGGATGCACAACAACAAAAACACTTTCAACCGCCGTGATCTCGCCGGAGCTGAGATCCGAAAGATTGACAACGGCGGAGGTAACCACGCTCCGGTTCTCGTCGGCGAGATTAACAGCAACAATAATGGACACCACGGCGTAGGAGGAGGAGGAGTAGAGCTTCACCACAGTGTTAGTAGCGGCGGTGGTGGCGGAGGATTTGATAGTGATAGCGGCGGAGTTCACGACGGCGGTAACGTTAACGGATCGTCGTCGTCGTGAATGTTAAAAGATGAGAGAGTCGTGCTCTCAGATTAATAAGAAGCTTTAGAGTAAGCTACTTTGTATTATCATCGTTAATAACTTTTTAATTAATATTAATCTTTAGTTATGTTTTGTGTTTTTTTTTTGTTTGCATTACTATTAATAATTTTAATTTTAATGTTCTTTTATCACGTCGATGTCTCGCTTAATAATACCATAACATTTCGAATTATATATTTTTTCTCATTATAATTTTATAAAGATTTCAATTAATGAACTATGTAATTAAGTTCCATTCAATAATAGATGTATACTTTGATGTGGTGATCTTGTTTCGGATCAAGAAACAAAAAGATAGTACTTAAAACAGATTTATACTAATAAACTATTAAAAACGTGATTAGTTTACTATAAATATTCATTTAGTTTCTTATCTTTTTTACGACCAAACTAGATAAAGTAGTGTGTACTTTATTTTCTTTCTTAGATCCTGTTCTTTAAAAAAATACAAAACGTAGTTTGTTTATTCTATTACAAATGATTAGCCATGATTAGCATCATGTTAATCTATGTCCTTGTCAAGGATTCATTCCGATAACCCATTTTTGGTATATATGCTTAGTTTCTTTAATTATTCTCATTTGACAAATACATATATCACATCGATACGTATTCGTAGCACACATTATTCATATCATATAATTTTCTAAATAAGGGTTTAAGGAATAACACTAATGATTAGAGTTGATGAAATAATGTTAAACAGTAAGTTTCCATTTGGGGAAACGTACGTAGGGATGAGTAATTGATATGTCGGCTCAACACAATAAAGAAATAGATGAGATTATATGATATTGGGTATGGGTTTGTTGTAGGTTGTTACAATTATTTTTTTAAGTAAAGTCGTTATTAATATTTTATGTGGTATTTATAAGTTATTTATTGAGAAGTGTAACGCATTAGTCAAGTCACAAAATATCTTTTTTATTTTATTTTCCGTATTATCTTTTTTTGGGTGGGGACGAAAGCTTTTGCACAAGCTGAGGTTATGGCCCTAACTGCCATATACCATGTGCACCACTTATTTATTTGATTATCTTATTTATTTTTCTTTCGTAACGTACCAATTTAGCAATGAATACGTATTTATTATAATAAAAAACAAAAATTAGCCATCAATATATGAGTTATCAAAATATATCATATTTAAAACTGAAAATGAAATATATTAGACGAAACAAGAAATAAAATACAGAATTATATGTAGTAGGCTGGTTGATAAAAAATAAATATATTTTTTGATTTCAAATTAAACAAAAATAACCAATGAAGTCAACTCTGAAGCACTTAGATGTGTTTATACCGAGACTGAACAAATCAGTCGATAGGGTTTATCAAAAAAAGAAAAAAAGTGTTATTTTAATTTGATGCATAGTTGATATACTGTAGATATATCACATATAATTGATATAATTAACATATTCATATTATTTTTGATAAAAGAAGGTAGATCCAGACTATAACCAATATTTATAAGATATTATAAAAAAGAGAAACTAACATGATAATTAAAATTTTGGTAAAATAATTTATAACCATCAAAGCAAGTATGACACAATACATGGGATATTGGCTAATACTTATATGAAATCATTTTTTGATGTTTATTAAATAGTTGGGCGTACATTGTGAACTAGAAGATAACAAATAGACTAAATAGTTCATTCATAAGAATATAATTATAAACAGTTGAGGTTTCAGCTAAAATTTAATATATTGACATTATACATGAGAATAAAATTTATTAACACTATAAATGAAATAAAAGAATTTAATATTTTATTTAAATATGTGGACATACATTGTGGGATACGAGATAAAAATCAGTAGTTGATTCATAAGAATATTATTGTAAAGAATTATTTATTTTTCAGCTGAAATTTGACAAAAGAAAAAAGGTTTCACCATAAGTTTTTTATTTATTTATTTACATTTATCAAATAAAGTACAGTTCCACCATATGATGGACAAATGTAATAGACTTGAAAAGAAATGTCCCACCATGTTTTGTCATAAATGTCTACATTTTTCAAATTTAAATGTGCTCGTACATAACCATTGTGATTGTATATTAATGTTCCAATTTCATAGAAGTTATAGATTTAGTTATGGATAGTTTTTTTTAACAATTTGATAATAGTTAGTATACAATTAGGTGTGGTTAGGGTTTCTTTTAACAACTAACATATAAGACCATCTCCAATGGTTAGAACCATCTCCAATGGTTAGAACCATCTCCAATGGTTAGAACCATTGGAGGTTGCTTATTTATTTTTTTGTATTAATTTCTTTAAAATAAATTCATAAGTGGCCTTTAGCCTTTGCTTAAAGAGTTAATTTAGACAACAAAGCTTATGAAAAGTGCTTGATTTGCATTAAATATAATGCAATAAATATAGAAAATGTCTTAAGCTTCCCATTAAGCAATGCCAATGGAGTTGCTCTAATAAGGGTGGCATTTACCTTTCTTAACCACCTAACCATAGTTTATCTTCCATCAGTATTCAGTAATCTATTATATTTCTCAAAAACAACACTGATCAATATAGTGAAAACCCTTAAATATTTAATTAATAAAGTATGACATCAACTTAATAAGGTGACAATATTAATATTTCGTTTTAGGAGATTACTTGTGAAATTATCTAACACCTTTAAACCACACAAAAAAAGTAATTCATCTATAGAATTGTACCCAATTAAGAAATATAATTATCGCTAATTTCAATTTCACTGTTTAATTAAAGTGTTTCGTAAGAAATCTTAAATATATTAGGTAGGTTTATTGAAATAATTAAATTGGATAAATAAAATATTAGTCATTAGATTGGTCCGAACTATATATATATATGTGTAATTATGTTTCTATAAACATAGGGTTCCAGGCTATATAACTAGAGTTTGAAATGTATAATCCTAGGCATTTTAAAGAAAAATATTCATCGACTGAAAAGATCGAATAATCTATATTTCTAAAAAATATCAAATTTAGATATATGTTCGAACACTAATTTGTAGATAAATAGATTGGTTTCAAAGTTATTGTAATAGTAAAATTTCTTGGTTTTGAAAATGGTATGAGGGATAGAGACACGAGTAAGGTAAAGAAAAGTCCACAACTTCTAAATCAGGTCCAGCACAGAACATTGGTTAGGTCTTTGGATTTAAATACTGCCTAAGGTAAAAAAATGCTATAGCTTTTGATATTTTTTTCCCCACTATCTTTGTTAGGTCCATTTAGTGTTCGTACACATTTAATAGTAAGTGTGTTTCTCCCTACGTTTGATTTTGTGGAAGAATTACAAAATTGTCAATGTAGTTTTTCGTTCATTAGCTTATACAAAATTTACGAAATTTTGTTACATGATATTATACGTCTGTGTACATTTATTTCGGATAAAATAAACTAAATTAAAATGGTAAATATGAGGGTTTTTAATTGAAATTAAATTTAATCGTTATAGTTTGGTGTATACTATAAAACGGAATAAGGTATTATTACTCATTAACTTTTAACTAAAAAAATTAAGAGGAGGTAAAAATTAAAATTGTCTTACATTAAAAAGACAAAGGAGAATTTCAAAAATACCCCTTTTCATATACCTCTTTTTAAAAATACCATTTTTCAAACTTTATCAAAAAAGTAACAAAAAATGTTGAAATTTATCCAAATATGTGTGTAACCTAATAAATATATACACAAATTACCTTTATATGTGTATAAAACTTTATATACCTTTCATAAATAGCGTAAAAATAAATTATAAAAACCTTATAAAAACCGTATAAACCCTTTTAAAAACCTTTTAAAAACTTTTTAAAAACCTTATAAAACTTATAAAAACGATTTAAAACTATATAAAAAATTTTAAAATATTTGTATCAAATCTCCTAGTAGTAGTTATTATATAGAAGTACCTTGTAAACTATATAAAACTTTATAATTTTTTATATTTAAAAAGGGGTATTTTTGAAAATGGATAGATAAATAGAGTATTTTTAAAAAGGAGTACACCAAAAGGGGTATTTCTCAAAAATTCTCAAAAGACAAATATATAATGTGTTTAGAGCCCGTTGTCACCGATCTTAAGGGAAGAGATGGTTGTGTTTCATGGTGATGTTTATATATTAGTGTTGAATTTTTATGAATTTTTAACTTCAAATCAATTATTAGTAGAAAAACTTGTATCTTTTTATATATTAGTGTTGAATTATCTCCACTTTTGATTTGAAATATTCTAATTGGTATTCAATATTTCAATATGTAATCCACATGAATTGATACAATATTACTTCCTCACAAACATCTAAGTTTTGAAATATATCATAAACTAAATCTATAGTCACTTTTACAATATTTGTTTAGAAACTTTTATTTTAGTTTTCGAAATATGTTTTTCTTATACTTTGCTTAATTTTTTCGTATTTTTGTTTGTTTTGTTTCCTTTATAGTTCTTTTAGTAACCAACATTAATTATTCCACTGCTAGATTTTAAAACATCTTACCACCATATGTAGTTCATTAAATCCATATATATATGGATTTAGTTATACATGATGTTGGATGGTATAAGTTGGAAGATATGTATATGCTTATTTAGAGAAAGATGAGATTTGGAGAATCAAAACTCAAATTTCGTGAATCTTTTTCCCACTCCCTTTGCATAAAACACACATTTTTGTTTGAGAAAAAAAAAACAAAATGTTACAAAGTAGCATGTGAACGCTATCTTGATAACACATCCTTAGTTGAATACCAACTAGAGAGGACCACAGAATCATAAAAATGATCTAACCTACTTTATATAATATTTTCCATTTTAAAACCACAGTTTTAGCAAATTTGTATTTTTGGGACTTTGCTATTAAAACTCATTAAAGAAAAGCAAAAAAACAAGAAGAAAAAATAACTAAAAAAATCATTCTAAGAAATGAATCAGTTTTTTGGATTAAATTCTGGGGAGTTTCAAAATATCCCTTTTCAAAAATTACTTTTCAAAAATACTAATTTTCCAAACTTTATAAAAAACGATTAAAAATATTAAAATTTTGCGGCTGCGGCTGACGAGGCAGGATCTGCGGTTGAAGAGGCGAATGTCGAATTTATAATCGATATTACTGGAAATTGGATTTTGAGTCAAAAAATCACATGTATCTAGTAAACAATAATGCCATTTATTGTTTACTAGATACATGTGATTTTTTTTTTCTTTTATCAAAAATTAACTATTAACAAATTCATCTGATTTTCTTCTAATCTATGTGTTATGATACATTATTACACTTATGCCTTTTTCCTCCACCAAAAATTAACTATTTCATTAAAAAAAAAGATTTCAACTCAATATATAATTAATTATATCATTATAACAATTATTATTTTAGTCTATAAATATTTGATATTTATGGATTTATAAGGAAAACTACATTTGGTGTACTCAAAAATTTTTTTAAGAATCTACATGCTTTTTTTAATTAGTTCTCTCTCTTGACAACTTAAATTAGACAAAGCTACCCCTACGAAGGATAACAAATATTTTATTATATAACAAAATAGATATCCATAAAATTTTAGACTAACATTTATATATCATGTATATGTTTCTTTTTTTTTTATTAGTTGGATCATTTATATGTTTCTTATGCATAAGTTAACGATAACAGATGAAATATCATAATAAATTAACATGTTAATATATAAGTTAGTTGATATCAGTCATATAATAAATAATTTAACTCGATAATTATGAATTTATCAAATAATTTATAGCGGTAGCATATGAGTAACTATAAATAATTTAATTATATAACTATGATGTTATCAAATAACTTATATTGTATAGCGGTAACATATGATTTACATAGTTAATCAAATATATAACCACAAAAGTTACTGCATAACCAGAGAATTTTTAGGGGTAGAAGAGTAATTTCGTTAGGGAGAGGAGAGAGATCTAATTTTAAGTTATCAAACCTTTGCTTTTAGTTTTCTGATTATTTGAGTACCCATTTGTAACAAACCCGATTTATAATTGAAATTTTGGTTGTTAGGTTATATGAAGTCTTAATATGATTAATATATATATATATAAACTAGGTGTTGGATATTTCGGTTACCCATTCGATTCTCGGGTTGATATCGGTCCGGTTCAAGTTCTTACTGTTCTCAAGTTTACTATCTATTCCTTTATTGTATGTTGGTTTCGGTTCAGTTTGGTTCTTCTTTTTTCGGTTCGGTCCTTTTGGTTCGGTTATTTTGCCCAGGACTATCTAATAGAGCTAGTCGCTAATACATGCACTGGAGCAGTTTCAGATCACTCTCTCTACACAACAAAAAAAGGTCAAATGACAAACTCACAAACACTAGAGGTTAGAAGTCAAGTCATCCACCCCAAACTAACTTGTATATGTTCTTACTAGCGGACGCACATATTACATTGTTGCTTTGATTCCTAAGCATTTCTTCTTGCGCCGAGACATTCCCATCCTTCAAAACCATGGAGAGATTGTTGTAGTTGAAGACTATAAGTCATAAAGTGGTTTTAAAGCAGTGCAAGTGTATATAGCTTACTAGTTTAGTATAGGCAGAAACAAGAGACAAAAGTGTTGGGTACGTATCAAGAACAGCTATGGCAATTTCCTCTGTTACCTGCGGGATCTGTAACAAAAAGCATTCTTGTGAATTTTCATATAAGATCTGAATAAAGCTTTGCAAGACTCAGTCAATACCTGCATAAGCTGAACGCCAAATACATCGCTGATTGTCATTTTATCAAGGTCTTGACACCTTTTGACAAAATCATCGAAAGAAGGACACGAGGCCGGGACTTTGCTCTGGTCATCATCGTTCACCCGCGACTTGTAGTATTGGAATATCAATTTAGTGAGATAACCGTATTTTCTTAGCGTCTCTCCCAGCCCGTTTGTCCTCAACACATCAATTCCTTCCAGAATCTCCGTTGTGAGACAACTAAAGCATATAGATGGAAACAAATTTGGTTTCCAAACCTCAAAGAAAAATGCAAAACCAAACAGATTCTTCTAGTAAAAGATTAATCTTACGCTGTTTTAATGCTTTCTGCTGCTTTAGACTGGTTTGGATCCCCTTCAAGAATGTACATCAGCTTCTTGATTCCTGATCTCTATTTAAATTGCAATTCAAGAAGTCAATGAGAAACAACCTTCAACGAAAGATGGAGCAAGTTGGAAACTTAGGAACTAAGAGTACATTACACACACCTGAAGTCTAAGTTTTTGGTCCCTGTAGCGATTATCCATAATCGACGAGCGCATATCATCAATGCTCTTCCTCTCAACAATATAGTCGAGGACATATTCATCATGTCGATACTTATGCCGAGCAATCCAGATACAATCCCCAACTGGTAATCGTCTAACCTACAGATTCAACACCCATTTTCCAGTTAACTTTTGTAAATTGGAATCTGTTGACATCTATCCAAGAAAGAAAGCAAATGCAAACCTCAATCTTAATCTTGAATACAGAGCATATGTTATCAACTATGGAACGTGATCTGTGAATAAATGAATAACATAGATAGGCTATTATCACACTTTCACAACTAAGCCATAAGAATTATCAAATGAATATAAAATGAGTAGAGAGTTCCACAAACCCTCTGGTGGCAAACTGTTCTCGATCATCCAGTATCAAGATCACATCATATGCTTCCTCAAAAGCTTCTCCAAATTTAAGAGGTGGAAGACGTGGAATAGTTGTTACTCCTTTGGTTCCATTTGATGCCAACTTTGTAAACAACACACGATAAAGAACAACCAACGCTAATTAGCAATCCAGTTGCTGCTGCTATATAGCTAAATAGTCTACTGAAGTCAAATGGTTACATACAGAAGATGAGCTGGCTTTCATAGGATTTAAGGTGGATCCAACATTGCAAGATCGGAACTTCTTGGCAGGAGATCCCTCAAGGTCAACTTGACCTGTATTTGTAGCTAAGACTTCATAAGATGAAACATACAACATTGAACAGACACAACAGTAAAGATATTTGATCACATGCTTGCTAAAGACCTACATGCTTGTGCTCTAGAAGATCTTTCATCAACATATGGTTGTTCTTTTTGCAATGTAAAGGGTGAATTTTGATTAGGTGTTCTCCTTGCTTGCTGTGCAGGATCCACTTCCTCATCAGATAAGATGTCAACTGAATTAGATAACTGAGACCGCATGATACATTCATTTGCTACATCCCGACCTTCATCTGTCAATATGTACCTATGAGAAATAAAAAATCATCTTATGCCTCAAGGTAATATGTACTTCTTTAACGAATACAAGACAAAAGCACAATATACATAAGACAGGGTTATAGCAATGAGTTTTTTACTTCGCTGGGTTGCTAAATTTCACCACCAATCCCTTCTGTATAAGTGTCGTCATGGAGCTCCATCCGCTATACCACTCTCTCTTCGAGTCTCCGCGCCCTGCTTTTCCTTTTCCTTTCACTGGCCTATCAACAAGAATAGAAGAATAAAACAGACAGCAATAACTGAGTACAAAATCAACAATATTAGAGACTGAAACGTGATTAAATCATACGCAATGGGTTCGTGTGCAAGCCCACTAGCTTCAGCAGCATCTATAAGCTCTTGTTTACGCATGAATTTCTTCACATTTTCAGTCTCTCTGATAAAGAAAAAAGCATAATGGTCCTGAAGAAAGGTTTACTAAGGGGAAAGAAATAGTACATTGCGATGAAAACAAACATGTCACTAAACCTGTGCAATGTTATTAGTAATGCATAAGTCGTAGTATTTTTCCCGGGATGTACCGTTCTGTTCCCTTAGCCTTCTTCCCTGGACAGAAATGAAAGCACCTTATTTAAGAAAAACATTTCATTGATTTCATGTGAACAATGTGAGAAAATAGATACGACATGATTACCAGATAAATCTTCTTGCTGAGAACTTGCAGCACCAGTAACAAAATATCCTTGCATGAGCTTAAGCATCAACTTACCAAAGCCCCTACACAACAAATCCAGCCAAAATAAAGATAAAAACCAAACACTTGAGTGCATTATCCACCGTGGATGCAAGCAAAGCAACCCAAAAACTAACTATTTTGCATCTAGAAACAGATTGAAACAATGAAACATCTTGAGATCCTATGATATCACAACGATAAGAAACAACCTTCGACTTAAACAGTCTCAATCTTCTTAAAGAACACTAGTGTGTATCAAAGGCCACATCTTTTTCTTAATACATTGTACCAGAATCATCACCTAACTCAATCAATACTGTTATACTGAAAAAAAACAGAGAATTTCGAACCAGAAACACAAAATGTCACATCTTTTCCTTAAGAATTTAACAAAGGTCACATCTTTTTCTTAACAGATTGTATCAGAACATCTTTTTCTTAACAGATTGTATCAGAATCATCACCCAACTCAATCAATACTGAAAAACTAGGAAATTTCGAACTAGAAACACTAAAAGGTCACAACTTTTCCTTAAATATTGAACAAAGGTCGCATCTTTTTCTTAACAGATTGTAACAGAGATTCAGAATCAACACCCAACTCAATCAAATACTGAAAAAACCAGAGAACTTCGAAGAAACACAAAAAGGTCACATCTTTTCTCTAAAAATTGAACAAAGGTCACATCTTTAACCTATAACCGAGCAAGAACAGTAGTAATAAAAGAAACATAGGAAAACAAAAGAAAGGAAGAAACATACTTGATCTGCGACAATTCTTTGAGAGTATTAATTGAATCCTCGGCGTCACAGACATTTCTATATGCCTTAATAAATGTCCTCTCCATGTTTTCCGACAAACCATTAGGCCTAGCTGCGTGTTCTTCTCGCTTCTTCTTCAACACATAATCCGCTAAACCTTGGTTCGCTGCACGCAGTACCCTCCTCTCATCAACCATCACTACCCACTACAAAAGTGTAGTGTGTGATAAACGCTATAGGCGTTTTTGTTGAGAGTTTTTCAAAAAATTGAGGGATTTGACTTAAAACATCGATGTGACATGACAAGTCAAGAACCTTAGTCTGACATAGAGGCTTTATTATTAATCCAACTTTCAAGAACTTCGATATGAAACGAATCTTGGTTTTCAATTCAATTAAACCGGTTTTGACCAAAATAAGATAATTAAAATACCTAAAAAGTCAAATAGGTGAGTCATAATTTCATATAAAAAAACTTTGAGTTAGGACAAAACTTTATAGTAAAATTTCTAAATAATAAAAAGAAAAAAAAGAGAGAGAGTAACGTTGGTAGTGATAGATGGGTATGTGGCATCCAATAACAGAGTGGAGATATCCATGGTTCAATTCAAAGCAACCATAAGATTAGCTCAAAGAACACAACACTTTTTTTGATACATATTTTGACAATTACATGTCCGCTCACTTGTTCCTTTCCCTTCAATTTCTCAATCTCTGTTAGTTCTCACTTCTAAATCTTATTATTTGTATCATTCATGCATCATTCATGATGCATCGTCATCATCCTTTCGATTTCACAAACGTTTCTTTTGGTCTCTAGGTAAAAAGTCTCTTTTTCTGCAATTTTACACTTTCTTCTCTGCATGTATTTCAAACTAGTAGATAATTAGACTCCCATTGCAAAAAAAAAAAAAAACCCAAAACTTTCACCGACATAACAACGACTCTTCATCATAAACTTTTTATGTAAGAAATTTCCAATTTTTTACTTCTCAGAATATCATCTTCTTCTCCAGGTAACGATTTATTAGTATGCCTCTCTACGCGTAAATAAAATACGCATTAATTAAAAATAGAAACTTTTTTTTTCTCTTCTTGTAACTTTTTTCTGTGAATATATAAAAGGGAACACAGTGTTCGAGAAAGAGGTACAAATTGTTGAAACCGACACTTCAAAGACTCGATTTTTATTTTATTTTTCCGAACCAGAAGAAGTGAAGATGGTGAGCGAATTAGAGAATTCTGGAATCGATGAAGAAGAAGAAGAAGAGATTAGTGAATCTCCTCCGAAATTGGTTTTTAAATTCGCGTTTCAGACTGAAACTTTCGAGAGGTTGAGTAGAGAAGGTTACAGATCGTTGTTGAGTGATGGTTCCGGTGCAGAGAGCGAGAGTAGTGTTTTGTGTTCTTCTTCTCCGGCGATTTTTACGGCGGCGGCGAGTAAATACGAGACAGCGTCGGCGAAAAATCTTACCTTTGTTATGGAAAGTCCAAAGGCGGCGACTTTTAGGGTTGAGGATTGTTTGAAGGAGAAGGAAAAAACAGAGGGTTTAGGTTACTCTGTTTTCCACGGCGAGGAGAAAGCGAAAAAAACAGAGGATCACTCTGTTTTCCGCGGAGAGGATGGTGTGAAAACAGAGGATCACCACTCTGTTTCTTCAGTGGATGATAAAAATATCAGATTTTTAACAGAGGAAGATTTCTTAGAATCGGATTCTGATTTCGTTGATTCGAGTCAGACGTTTACAAGCAACGAAGAAGATGGGTTCTTATCAGATTCAGATTTCGCAGAAGCATCACCGGAAGAAAGGCAAACCCGTAAAAACGAAAGTTCTGGTTCTGATTCAGAGGAAGAAGAAGAAGAAGAAGATGGGTTTGAGAGTTTATGGGAGCATCAAGATTTGATAGAACAACTTAAGATGGAGATGAAGAAAGTCAAAGCAATAGGTGGGCTTCCGACAATTCGTGAAGAAGAAGAAGATGATGAAGAAGATGATTATGATTGTCCTAAGATCATGGAAGATTTGAAACCATGGAGGATAGAAGAAGAGAAGAAGTTCAAACATGTTGATACCATTGGTGAAGTTCATAAGTTCCATAGAAGTTACAGAGAAAGAATGAGAAAACTCGATATCTTGAGTTTTCAAAAGTCTTATGCTCTTGGTTAGTTCTCTCAAATTCTCAACTTTTTTTTTGGGTCAAATTAACTTAGTCTAGATTTTAAAAAAATTTTGTAGTGTTTTTATAAGTTAGAAGATGAGCAAAATTAGAGGTCCTACGAAATCTAGTCATAAATAGGGTTTATAGAATTAGTGTTTTTGAAATGAACATTACACCAAACCTAAAAGCTGACCATTAGTATTTAATTGTGTTTACTAGTTTTGTTTTGTTCTTTAATGAAATTAAATGTTTTATCTTGAATGATGTGTTTAGATTTTTTTATTAGTTCATGAAGAATATGGAATAAATTTGTTAGGGAATAGTGTGACGAATAAAAATCATCATGTGTCAGAAGAAGTTAGAACAAATTTATTCTTTGGTATTTGTTCATACTCAATTTTATTACCAATTTGTTTTCTCTGTTTTTATAAGCAAATGCACACACATGCATAGGCATATGTTTATTGGCCTATTCTCACCAAATGAGTTTTAGTTTCTTTGGGGTTAGCTTTCAATGTTAGCTTTTATGTTTCTTCTTTATTGCATTGCTCTCTTATGGCACTCCTTTACCTAATTTTTCCACTCTACCACTAACTTATTTTGCTAGTGCGAACCTACTTTTCTTGTATAAATTTACTCCTAAGATTATATTTTAATTTAAATCTAGAGTAACATATGAAATATATACAATATACAGATCAAGGTAATCATATATTTGATTAAGTTTGTGTGATTATCTTTTATTTTACATTGCTCTTGAGTTGTTAAGATTCAAACTAACATTTTTTGTGTGTATTATCTTTGGTCATTGGTCTTGAAGGGCTTCTTCAATCAAAGAACCCTCAACAAGCAGCAACCTCGGCCGTTGGATCCTCTCCTTCACAGGCATCTTTTTCATCGGTTTTCTCGGTTAATATTCGGTTATGGAAACCGAAGAAATCGGAAACTGAACCAATGGTTCAATTCATAAAAGAGATTCAAGGGGAATTAGAGAACGTATACGTTGGTCACATGTGTTTGTCATGGGAGATACTTCACTGGCAATATGAAAAGGCCATTGAGTTACTAGAGTCTGATGTGTATGGATCTCGTCGGTATAACGAAGTCGCTGGAGAATTCCAACAGTTGCAGGTTTTGCTACAGAGATTTCTTGAAAATGAGCCGTTCGAAGAGCCTAGAGTGCAACATTACATCAAGAGACGTTGTGTTCTTCGTAATCTCCTTCAGGTCCCGGTTATTCGAGGTAAGAACCCTTAAACCAAATCCTTAATCTGGTTCAGAAGTTACTAACCGGTTCTTGAAATTCTTGAAGTATTGTCTGTGTACTTACTTATCAAGCTTGTGAACTAATCTGGAGAGATCTTCCTGATTATATATATCCTTGTTTGGTCTAAGTCGTTTAAATTGGAGAAAACTGTCACTGAACTTGTTTAGAGATGAATGTGACTGATGAGAAGATGAACTTTTTGATGGTGTTAACAGAAGATGGAAACAAGGATAAAAAGAATGGAAGAAGAAGAGATCATGAGGAAAATGATGACGGTGCAATTAAAAGCGATCAACTAGTTGAAATCATGGAAGAAACAATTCGATTATTCTGGCGATATGTACGGTGTGATAAGCTTTCTAGCTCCGTACATGATCAGAAATCGCGAACCAAATCACAGATAGAACCAGATCATGAAGAAGACTCAGAAGATCTAGAGATGTTCGCCGAGGTTAAATCACAACTTCAAAATGTAAGTGTTTTCTTTCTCAAAAAAACAGAAGTTTTACCGATATTGTTATGGTTGTGTGATTGATTGCAGAAGGAGAAAAGGTTGAAAGATGTGTTGAAGAGTGAGAGATGTATTATAAGAAGATTCCGAAAGCACAAAGAAGAAGATTCAGCAGAAGATCAAGTGCTTTACTTCTTTTCACAAGTGGACATGAAACTTGTGACAAGGGTCTTGAATATGTCCAAATTGACTAGAGATCATTTGGTCTGGTGTCGCAATAAATTGACCAAGATTAACTTTGTGAATAGAAGGTTACATTTAGATCCTTCCTTTTGCCTCTTCCCTTGTTAACATATTGACAAATTTGTACATTGGAGTAATAATAAAAACACAAATTTTGGCCTCATGGTATTGTAAGTAAACTCATCACTTTATATTACTTAAAAGAGATGAGAACCACGAAGAACAATACTTCTTCACTAACCATAAACAAACTAGAAGAAAATGAAGAATAGTTTATGATCCAAAGACACTTAGTATGTTCTTCCTCTCACCTATTTTATACTATTCCTTGTATCCAAGAGCTCAGATTCTATTGGAGCATAAAAAAATTAGCAAGGCAAAACCCTCCAAGAAACTTATAGTTTATATGGGTTACGTTTAGAATCTCATCCTCACCGGTCTGAATATCAGAATATGTTTACGGGTGTATTTACCTAAATGTGTGATGCAGAATGATGTGTGGCTATTCCACCAATAAGACATTGTTCTCCATCATCCCTTCTCCCGAAGTAGGAAACTCAGGTGAGATTTGCCATTCTCCATCCACTAAGAACTTCATCTCATACCTTAATTTCAAGAATTCCACAATAGATTGAAAAAGAATGTATAGTTTCAACTTTCAAATGTCAAAAATTGATGTTGCATGCAAAAGAATAAGCGTAGAAGAAATGGTACCGCCCGGGACGAAGGAACAATGTGGTGGAGAATTTGGTGAATAAAGCTGAGTACTCAGGCGATAGATCCTCACGTTGGCTCCACCCGTCGAATGATCCCATTACTTGTACACTCTTATGTATAGATCATCAATAGATGAAGTTAATATTGAGGATAATATTAAATCTTAAACTGTTATGCGTTTGTAAAAACATCTCCTAATGTGGATATTACTACACTACCTCTGCCATGCCAATCCAGAACACATGAACCTCCTTTGTCCGTACAGCCTCGACATCTTTTATTTGTTCCTTCAACTTTTTTTGAACAGCTTTATTGGAAGATAAGACAAAAATTGGTATGTCATTACAGGGATTTGGCGAGAACGTAAATAATGATGAAACCAAGAGGGGAAGAGAAGAACCATCTAAACGAACAAGAAGGTGCGATTGAATGTATTTTCCACTGATTTTTCTAGAACCTTCTGGAATACCAAGGTTTGCTATTTCTTCTGCCAGTCTGACCAAAGCCTACTCCTCCAGAGAACGATATCATGAGACATTTTCTACTACAGAATCCTATACACATATGTTCTTGTGCATATTCAAATCTGAAGCTATAAGCTTTCCAATGCAGTAACCAACACAAGATGTATTTAGAAAATATGACAACCAAATCAATTTAAGGGAATAAGATGGTGAGTCTGTGACACTTTAAAATCAAAAGTAGATATGGACCTGAAGTTCAAGCTCCATAACCGCAAGCTCACTTTTAATGTTAGTTATCTCATTCTCCTGTGTCTTAAGCTGCAAAAAGGAATTAATTAGTCAAATCATGATTACTTTTCAAAAAGTAACATCACTTTTGATGCTAATCATCTAGTATTCCTGGGAAGACACAAGATTTCTTAAAACAGAATAGGATATACAATTGCAGGTTTCTCAAATTATACAAGAGAATGGACAGACAAAGGTACTAAAGTAAATGTGTAAATATAACACAAGCACCTGGCGCTTGAGGAACCGATTCTGTTGATTAGCTTCACTCAATTTTTTAACAAGTTTCGATCTCTCCTTATCAATGAGTAGTGACTTCAACTGCAAAACCAAAGGAAGATTTTGTTAATTGGTACAGAACATAGTTCCTTCATAATAAGAGTAAATGCTTAGGAAAACAAAAAGAAGAAGATTTAACCTCGTCGCTAGTGAGAGGTCGAGAAATAGATTCGTCGAGTGAATCTTCTGATAAAGATGATTCCTCTGTGCCAACACCAACTAAAAATCTTTTCAAGAGCAAACTGTTCTTGTAATGTGTTCGAGTAGAAGCTACCAAAGGGTAAGGAAGTTTTTGTAAATGTGAGATTGTGCTCAATCTACCCAAATTCCATGCTGTTAAGTTCCATGAAAGAGTAAGGCTTTGTTCAAGACAATGACTGTTCAAGAAGAACAAACACTTCAATTAGTAACTAAAATCCTACAATGATGAATTAAAACAAGTTTGGTTTTACACAGCAACAAAAATGTGAATTGGAATAAGAAAAAAGATTGAAAATTTGTACCTTGAACAACCAAATTCAATTCTGGGTACACAACCTGCTGCATCAGAACATTCACAAAAATCAAAACTTGAACTTTGTTTCAAATCATCCAATTCAGTAATTTTTCAAAACAAAGCAAGATGTTACTAATCTCCGATTCAATTACATACATATAGACAATTACACATATCGTTGTGAATCGAAAGTTGCAGAAACAGATAAAGCAATGGGTGTTGAGTAAATCAATGTGAACAAAAAAAAAAGGAATGATTTTTCGACTTACCCATGATTGGATTACACTCTTCTCGTTTTCCTCTACACAAAATTGATAAAACTGTCTGATTTGGTTTACAAAATCTTTCAAAATATCAAGAAGATTGTGAAGAAGAAGATGAATACACTCACAAAACAAAACCCCTGAACCAAAAAAATAAAAATCTTTTCTGTTTTTTTGTTTCCTCTCCTTTATCAATAAACAACGTGCGTAAATCTAAGAAAGCTAAATTTGCAAATGTGATCCCTATAGTTTCCCTTTCATTGGTATAGAGTCACACAGCTTCCTAAAACAAAACAATTTCCCAAATCTCACCTGAAAAAACGACGTCGTTTGCACTTAGTCGTCTTCATCAACCTCACCACACTTAAAATAAAAATCCCTAATTTTTTGTCGTGCTGATCTCAGTAACTCGCTCAGGTACTAACGTATCTCTCTCTTCTCTTACCAAGCTCCCTTTTTTTAATGGTGGGTTTGTTTTTTTCTAATTCCATCGTTGTTGCCAGATTGGGATTGAGAGATTTGGTGGAGGATGACGACGTTAGGAGGGTTGTTAATGGGGATAGGAAGATCATTCAGAAGGAAGAGAGCTTCTTCACTTGATATTCTCTCCCCTAAGCGAGCTCCTAGAAACTACTACAAGGGCAAAAACTGTAAACCTCTTGGTTTCCACACCCGCAAAGGTTCCACATTTCATCCTAATTTTGTAGTGTTTGTTTTTTGCATCTCTGGTTTTGAAGGAACTTTCACTGTAACTTGAACAGTTTGGTTTAGTTTTCACGTCTCATGGTGTAGTTTAGAATCAATTCATTTCTATCTAACACTTGTTTAGTTAGTTGATGATTGAATGTTGTGTATTTGGTGGTATTACCAACGACTTGTTCTGTAATAGATATGTGCAACCTAAGGAAGAGTTGAGTTATTCTCAGTTTAGTTTCACATAGCTTAAGGTACCAGATTCTTTAGGTGGGAAAGCTAACAACTTTTAACTCAATCGATGATCATTATAGAACTGTTGTTACTTGGAGTCACCAAGTTTTTTGAATTTTATATATATCATCTAAGCAACTTAAGGTGAAGCTGTTATCAGCTAAGTTGCAGTAATTTACATGACTGGCTTAGGTGGAATGCTAACAACTTCAAATCCATTTGAATTTGTTTCTAGACTTGAATTTACCATTCTCTGATTTTTGGAACATGGTGTAGCTTGACTGATCAGAGCTCAAGTTTCGAGATGTATAATTGCCAAATTTGAGTTAAAGTTGTTAACTAAAGAATATGGTATCTTAGGCCGAATTGTAGATAGTATACAGTTTTCTAGACTTCGTTTTATCTTTCTCTAAGTTTTGTGACATGGTTTGTTGCAGGAGGGTATGTTGTGCAGCCAGATAAATTGCCGAATTACGTAGTCCCTGATCTCACTGGCTTTAAGGTTTTTCATTTCACCCTCTACAGACTCTTTTGTTCCTTTTGTATTTGATTCCTCCATTATGTTAATTGCATCTTAATTGAATGTGAGAACCAAACATTAGTGAGAAATCTTCTTACAAATCTTTTTGGTTGAAACTCCTTAGGTTTTTTATCCTAAAAAATCGTGTTGTTTGTTGTAAGTTTTTGTGTTAGGAAACCTGTAATGTCTTACTTACTTAATGCATTAAGCTCTGCTAAAGTATGAATAGCGTATAGTGTGTTGACTGCATTGTAAAGAAATATTTTTACAAGTCGTATTTGTCGAAGCTCCTTAGGGCCGTATTGATTCTGATGAATATCTTGGTTCGTTGTAAGTTTTTGTGTTAGGAACCTGAAATGGGAATGCTTACTTTATTTACATTAAGCTTGTTATGTAATTTAGCTGCTCTGCTGATGAACATGTATATTGTTTTGGATTTTACAGCTGAAACCATACGTATCTCAGTGCCCTATACAAGTCAACACAAACGAGTCAACCGAAGCTTCCAAGTGAAAATAGTCAGCCAGAAAAAACACATCTTCTTAGGTCTTCTTCATTGAGCTTTAAGTTAAGGACTGTGTTCTACTAAAATTTTCTTCTATTGTCCTTGATCGTTTTATGCTATTCTCAAAATGGGAGATTGACTTTGGTTTTATGTTTTCATGAAATGTTACAAAATAATATATAACATTTTCATTTGACAATTCAGATGTTCACAACTTCATTTGATTAATTGAGTTATGAACCTTAAATTTGAAGGTCTAAAAGTTCAAACTTCGATTCATACCAACAACGTATGTGTATATTTCTTTGTCAGAAAAATATAAGATTGGTTGAATTAAGATTATACCAACAACGACACCATAAATTCTTACAACAAGATGTTCATAAGTTTTAACAAGTCTTAAACAAATACATATGCTTTTCACTACTCTCTTGACGGTTTGTTATCAGAGAAACCTCGAAAGCTGTTGAAAGCTGTTGCTGTTGAAGTTACCTATGTTGTTGGAAAGAAGGTAGCTGTCAGGACTGGTGGAGGCAGATGGCAGATTAGATTTCTGAAGTAGACTGCTCTCATCAAAGTTAAAATCATAGGTTGAAGACATATCCATAATATCTTTAGAGAAGCTAGTGTTGCCGACCATATTATTACCACAAGTGTCAGAACAGAACTCATATGAAACTTTGTTTGAGAGACTATGAACTGGAACGTTGCTGTTGGTCATATCACTCGTATACAAGTTTTTATCACCACCATGAAACTCCTTGTGCATCAACTGATTCATCGATCCAAAGTCATTCACAGATTCTTTGTTTGAGACGCAATGATGATGAAAACTGTTGTTGTTTGTGATGTCACTTATGCTCATGTTCTGATCATAACCACAAAGCTCCTGCTTTACTATTTGATTCTTCAACTGAGATTCTTGAAGTAACGCTGAGAAATCCTGTTTGAGATTTGATGCAGAGACTGGGATCTGAGAGAGAGTATTATCTCCATGGTTGTACATGAATAGCGAGAACTGGCTAGGGTTCAAAGATTTGGTCTGATGATTGAGATAGGATGAGGATGAAGCTAAACTCTGTCTGTGTTTCTTCTGCAACTCAACAGAGCGAAGCCTTTCTTGTAATTTAGAGACATTGAGTTCCAAAGACTGAATCAGTTTGGAGATTTGGTAGGGAGAGTAATGATCAGATATTGGATACTTTAATACATCCACCGGTTTCTTCTCAAGACTCGTTGTCTTCCTCTTCTTGTTCAGATTCTCCAAACCCTTTTGCTTTTTTCTCGTACAGTAACTCAGAAAGATTAACGCTTTTCTTGCGTCTCAAGGCTTCGTTTAATAGACTATACCTCAGAGCCATGTCTCTCACTTTCGATTTCTCCTTAGGCCATGTCTGAAGTTGTCCGTCTGGTCCGTAATGGATGACGCAGACCTCAATGTCACAGAGAATGGAAAGCTGTTCAGCTTTCTTGAAGATGGTCTCAAGTCTGTTCCTCAAACGTGTCGAAGCAAGTGAAGAAGAAGAAGAAGAAGGAGGTAAAGATGGCATGGTGATTCTATTGTTGATCTCGGAGACAAACTTTGGCTTTGTGAAGAAGGAAAGATGAAGAAGATGAATTTAGAAGTATGAAAGTGATCAGAGAGACACTTTGTGAAATAGCGATGTATTTATAGAAGCATTGGTCAGTCGCTAGGGTTTGAAAAAAAATGTGTTTTTAAGTTTCCATATTGTTGCAAAGATTTTGTGAAACTAGCCGTTAAGGGTTCGATAAAAAGGAAATCTTCATTAATTAATGAGATCTATAAAAAGGAAAGATGATTTTGATTTCCATATCTTGCATAGATTTCGCAATCAATTAATTAGCCGTTGAGGGGTTTGATGATTACATAAAAGGAAAATATATACTTAGTTTGGGAAAATTTCATGTAATTAATTCCTAATCTCAATTCGTTCAAACGCTTATGATATATTTTTTCATTATTATAATTTTCTGTCGAATAGTATATCAAAATTGGTAAGTATATTTTAAAAGGAACTACGTATATATGAATTGTGGCTTTGTAAAATCCAAAAAAAAAATATGGTTAGTGACACTACCAAACTATTCATTCAAGAATGGGATTTTGAGCCAACTTCGCCATCTTGATTCTTGAATCTTGACTCCTAAATAATATAAAAAGCCATTACTCATATCTCTAACAAATTATGATTTTACAGCTGAAACATGTAAATGATTCAAGTCCTCAATTAAAAACAAGTTTACGTACACATGTGGTTGAAGCTCGGGGAGAAAATAAAACGCCAACTCCTTTAACATGTAAAGTGTTGGAATCACCGATGCTTCAGACTGATTGTTACCATCTTGTAAGTGACATGCGTTTGCTAAGATGTAAAACGCAATATCTATACCTTGTGGTCTCGATCCCAAAGTATTGTGCCAGTTGAATATATCAAATAGTTGATCCCATGAAACCATACTACTACACTCATCAACCCAATGATCCTGAGACCAAGCAGAATACAAATTAGTTTAAAACCATATACGGCATCAGACTTGCAAAGAAAGAAACTTACTTCCACAGGAGAGATGTCTAATACTTGTTAAGTTTGGAGAATCCTTGAGCAACTGGGGAAAGAGTTTCGACAAAGCCCATATTGGACAAGCATAGTTTTAGTGTTTCAAGACCGTTGAAAACAAAGCCATCACCATACAAAAATAATGGGCCTGGGCCTTAACAAGATCTCAAATCGGGCTCCTAAAATGCACCGACGTCGTTTTCTATTAGTTGAAATTGCAATCTTATTAGGAGAGGATCCATGTTTAAGCGAAACGGCGTCGGAAGCGTGAAAAAATCGAATGTAACCATTTGGAAAATTTTCGGTTAAGAAAACAAACCGGAAAACACGGTTTAGTCTCCCCGGTGATTCGAAATAGTTTAACGGTCTGAAGTGAAAACTCAGCTTAGGGGGGAAAAAATATCGTTTTCAATTTGAAATCCAAATGGTTTAACGGAATAAACCAGGGCATTTTAGTAATTAAGTATTAATCATCCCTAAAACACTACAAATACGTTTTAACCATCTTTTTCTCATTCTTCATCACCGACTCAAACAAAACGGTACTGCGAAGCATGTAGAATCAATCGATCGATGAAGAACGATAGATCACAGATTGATGATGAACAATCCAGCCTGCGATTGATGAATCAGGTACCTACGATGAATTATGATCTTATCGATTTTGATTTTGTTTTTCTTATTCTTTGATCTCATTTCATTATCTTTCCGATTATTTCAGAACAGATTTGAAGAGTCACAGGCGGTGAACATGACGCCGATTGGTCACCGGAATCTATTCTCCGATAAGTGGAACCTCAAAGCCAATCAGTTTGCGGTTCTCTGCTTCTTCCTACAAGCCGTCTCTTCCATTGTTCAAAACAGCAAAACCCTATATATCGACTCTACACAGGTACCAAGGTTTCATGTGTTTGCTCTCATTTTTTCTCGTAAATCTCTAAAAGGTCGTGTGATAGAGGTAGTAGCACCCAAGCAAAGCAATCGATCATTCTCTGTTCTTGCGTCTTTCACTTATGATTCTAAGTTAAACCCAGAAGACGAATCAAATGATTCATGTCTATGTCTATGTCAAATTGCGGCTTTGTATCAATTAATTGAGTTTATTTTTTTCAATTTTGTTTGTGTCTGTGTATGTCTTTCTCGCTGAAATTTTGGTTCTTGTTTGGTGTTGTTATGCAGGGACAGGTTGCTTCTCTAGATAGTCAATTCATGTGTGATTGAATCGAGGTTTTCGCAAATTCCTTTCAGGTATATAAACCCCCTTCTGATTACAATTGTTGATCAACGCATTGTTAGGTTTTGGTTACATTTGTGTTTGATTTGTTGAATTGGTTCTTTGATTATGAAATCAAAGAGCCATTTTAACAACTGTATTGTGATGATTTGTCTCTGTTTTGTCTTAATTGTTATCATCATGTATGTGCCTAATCTCGATGCAAGTGTATAAGTTTGCTTGTGGCTCGGTTTCGTTATTCACAACTCTTTAAGCTGTTTTGTGGTAAGTTACGATATCTTCGTGTATACTTTGAGTAAGAGTTTATTGTAACTTGCAGAGTCGCAGGCAAACATCATAAACCCCCTTCTGATTACATTGATTGATCAACGCGTTGTTAGGTTTTGGTTACATTTGTGTTGGATTTGATGAATTGTTTCTTTGATTATGAAAAAATCTTAGCCATTTTAAGAACTATTTTGTGATGATTTGTCTCTGATTGTCTTAATTGTTATCATCATGTGTGCCTAATCTCGATGCAATTGTATAAGTTTGGTTGTTAAGTTTTGTGGCTCCGTTTCGTAGTTCAGTTACATAATCTCTTCGTGTATACTTTGCAGAGTTGCAGGAAAAATTCATAAAGTTGGCTGATCAGCCTCTCGTAGCAGAGAAGATAAAGAGAGTTGTTCAAAAAGAGCTTCAAAGGTAATATATTATTACAAACACGATAGTCTTAAGACTTGATATCACCAAAACTTGGCCTATGCTTATGAAATAACTACATTGTGATGTCCTTAAAATGTTAGCTGGTTCTCTAATTGATGTTTGTCTTATTAGTAGTTAGCAACTCTTGATTATGCCTTTAACCAAAAAAATAACTCTTGATTATGCCAACGGGTTAGATTAGAAAATTTTGAAATTTTATTCTTGGAATATCTTTGGGTGGACATAATTATAAATCTGTTATTTTTGTTACTTTCTACTGAGTATATATTTTACTCTGCTCAAAGTACATCACAAAATGTTTTGTTTTCAGAAGATGGAGATGCAAAAGATTTTGAGGTGACTTGGTATAGCTGAGAACAATTGAGTAACTGACGCTTGGATGACACAACTGGGTCACGGTATCGCCCTCTCTCTCTCTCTCATAAAAAACACAGCCAAAAACGCAATCGAAACAAGAAAAACACTAAACGCACGAGAAAAAGAACACAACCAAAACAAAAACTTCATAAAACACAAAAATGCACCATCACATAAACTACACAACTTCACGTTCACATAAACTCCACATTCACATAAACTCTACGTTCACTCAGCTTCACGTTCATATAAACTCCACGTTCACATAAACTTCACTGTCACATAAACTCCACGTTCACTTAGCTTCACGTACACATAAACTTCATGTTCACATAAACTTCACGTTCAAATAGAGTTTGCTACTTTGATTCCTCTGCAACACATAGGATATCTATGATTGAATTTGGCTTCGTACACTCCAGTCTCTTGGAAGTCAACCAAGCCAACTCAGTATTAAGACAGCTGATTCGGAATGTCCTGTACATCAGGCGATCCAAATATTCTCTTCTGTGCCTACATTAATTTTGCAGAATTCAAATATCTCAAGAGGGAACGAGAGCAGAAAAAAAAAAGAACAATGGCTGGTGGTGGACTTACACTGAGGTACATTTCTTGTTAAGACAATCTGTATGAACAAAACATTTGTATTTTATTCGCTCTATGTTATTCTGTTTGTGTGACTTACTAATAAAGGTCATTGATTTCAAGAGAAATAGATAAGGTGGACTAGTGAAGATGAAGCTTTGCAATTACTAGTAGCTTCCAACAATACCTTAAATGTCAGTATAATGCGAGTTGAGCAAGCAACTATATGTCGACAGGGAGGATTCTGTAACTTTGTTTTCCTGGGTTTCATGATCTTTCGGTATATATATATATATATTTTAAGTTTTTATTATGTAGCTTGTATTAACTTATTTCTACTTTAAACCAGCTTTCAATAAGAAAAGAGGATAAATTTCAGATGCGCATGAATGATAAGGTAATCATGCTAAACCTTTTTCCATCACTTTATACTCTTTTCTAATAGTACTAATGTGAGTTTATGTAAACTACTTCAATGTATTTTCTAAGTACTGAGGGGTTTCAGTTATAATCTTCCATTTATTTAGAGGGTAGCTCTCACCGGGTTTCAGAATTATGCCTCAAGATTAGAGAATGAGAATGTTAGTGTTTCATGTCTATTTTCTCAAATTAAGTAGTGTGGTTTCATCTATTTGATGTAGATAGTGTCCTCTTATTCATTATTGATGTGTAACTTTCAGGAATACAAATTTGTGTGAGCCTGCTGATGTATTTATTAAGGAGTTGGTAAAGCCTAAAGAGGCTTGAATAAGGTAAGCTTCTGAAACGAGTTGGTACTTGGTATATAAATTTCTTAGAATTTCGGCCAAAGATAATAAACCGTTTGTCCTCTTATTCATTATTGATATGTAACTTTCAGGAATATAACTTTGTGTGAGCATGATGATGTATCTAACAAGGAGTTGGTAAAGCCTTTGGTACTTGGCATATAAATTTCTTAGAATATCAGCTAAAGGTAATAAAGACTGTGTTTAGTGTCGTATAGTTGGCATTTTTTAGTTCTCGTTGAAGTAATTTGATTTCAGGTACCACTTTGATTTCCTTAGTATATTTTCCACTTTCCACTGCTCTATTAACATTAAGTATAGGAGTGTGTGCAGTGTATTCCCAGGGATTTTTCAGATAATAAACCTTAACAGGTGCCGGATTTTGTGGTTAATCTAGAAAATTTAAAGTTTTGGTAAGTTGAGCACATAGATGATGCTTTCCATTTGAGTCTATACTTCATAATGAATAATTCTGTCATTTATTTTTGTCGCAGGAAAGCAAGGAAATAACTTGACTGTGTGTGTCCTAAGATCTCTTAGGAAAAGAACAATAGCTAGTGAGGACTTGTATTGAGGTACATTTTCTTGTCTAACATATTTTTAAGTCAATCTGCGTTGCTACCATTTTCTGAAGCTTGTTAATATCTTATGTTACATGTGTGGATGAACATAGCATTCGTCACTCACGTTCATTTTGGGATGGGAACAGAATCGTTGTGCCAAAAGTAATGATATTTACTAAATGGGTTAGTAAAAGTATATACTTTCCTAGTGTATTCAGGAGCTAATTCAAGACCACTTTTGCCTCCGAGAAAACATTTAGTGAAGCAACAACGTCAACTAAGTGATCTGTAAAGGAGGGTTTGGTATAGCGTCGGTACCCTTGAAGATAAACCAAAATCAAATAAGTTTTGATATTGGTTTATGATTGCTAAAGTGTAAAATGTTTGCAGGCAGAGCTTCGTCTGACGGTGCAACACGGGAATGTAGATTCGTTTGTTAGGTATTGCGCTCTTGTGGCCATAACAACTTACAACACTTAAAGATGTCAATACGAATTACAAGGCTTGTGAATATGGGAAAACCAAGCATCTTCTCGTTACTCCCTCTTAAGGTAAATTGATTTCACGGTATTATGTCTCTTTACTCGTCATAAGGTTTATGAATTTATCTGTGGTTTGAAATTTTGTCCAGGTGTTTACTACTCTACATAATGCTTCAACTGAAAGATGTCACTAACAAATTAAAAGTCTCATTCTCATGGATATGGGAGTCGAGCTTTTTCTTGTTAAGGTAATATTTGATTTGAGGGTACGATGTTTCTTTTTACTCGTTATAATTTTCATGATTTTCAACGGATTTATCTATCATTTGAACCTTTTGCATTACTTTGACCAGGTTAAAAGTATGAATGAGAAGCAACCTCGTCTGGTCTGAGTATAGTATGTTTTATTTTTTGGCTAATAATGTGATTGTACAAACTTTATATTGTGATTATATTTCTTAAAAACAACTCATACTCAAAGTAATAACAATGTTCTATTTTCTTGTAGATTATTTGATGTAGTCGAGAAGAAGTGACTCTTGGATGACGTGACTGCGTTTACGGTAAACTTAATAAAAACAAAAAACACAACCAAAATACAAAAAAGGATTAAACTTAAACACACACCAAACAAAAAAACATAAACCCACAATGTCGCCATCACGTAAACTCCACGATATCACGATCACACAAACTCCACGATTGCACGATCACATAAACTCCACAACTTTTTACCCAAACAAAAAAAAACATAAACTCCACCACTTCACGATCACATAAACTCCACGATGTCACGATCACATAGAATCCACAATTCCACGATCACAGAAATTCCATGATTTCATTTACTTTCAAGGTAAGGACTGTGTTCTACTAAATTTCTGTCTTCTACTATCCTTAATTCTTTTGTGCTACTCCATAAAATGGGAGACTTAGTTTTATATTTTCATGTAATGATAATACAATTATTTAACGCACTAAATAACAATATAGAATTCCAGAATAACTAAGAACATTATTTATGGGGTGACAAGTTAGGCGATGTTCCTATCTATTCTTTAAGAGACCTTAAAACAAATATCTTCACCAGCAAGTGACTGGATACTATTACCGCCTCTGGCCCTCTGACAAACACAAACACTATATACGACTCAAAAGGTTTTTGTCTGAATCCAACCAAAACGATATTAGTAACAAATAAAAACACAGCCACACAGAGGAACATGGACAAAACCCTAGAAATCAACACAAAACTTTTGTGAACTGAAGTTCAATGGAAACCCAATTCTTAAACAAACTCAACGATGATATTATTACCTTATGACTCTAAAGCCAAACGATTCAGTAACAACCGAAACCACAGAGGAACGTTGTAACTCTGATGTTACTGGATCATGTTTGCTTGTGGTCATCAACGCTTACATAAGACCAGCTCATGTAGTGTTGCAAAAATTGAGGCCGCAAGGGTTTTCGACACTTAGTTGTAAGATAAAAAACTGTGAGTACCTCAGGTTTATCAACTCTTGGATCCCAATTGTCGAAAAGATCTTTAGTACTTAGACCAATGTAGTCCATACTTTGAAGCATTCGACCTCCATCACCTCATCGAAGAAAATCTTATATTTGTTGAACACAAATGGGGATAATATAGAAGGAAACTAGACCTTTTGTTATACAAAAAAAATACACACCTATTAATGTTTTTCATATCTCAATAGTATGATCAAGTGATCTTCTGTGAATACTTAGTTGGCATGTGCTAGAAGCTAGGGGAGAATTTCTCAACTCCTCGATGATCAGCTCAAGGTTTGGAACAAATTCTCTCCTTGTATCAGCCAAGATTGATGCCGTCTTTAAGTTGCGAGCGTTTTTCAAAATATAAACGGCGATATCTCTATCTTGTTGTCTCCCAAAGTATGGTGACCACTTAAATGTTTGTAGACTCGACAACAAGCATTCAGGAACATGACTCGGTTGATTCCAAAATTCCATACCATTATGCTCATGGATCTCATGATCCTAAAGGCCAAGCAGAAGAGTTAGATTAAAACCATAATTAATGGGCAGGCATCATTAGGTAAACTAAAAATATAGCTTATTGAAAGAAACTTACTTCCACTAAAAGAGATGTCTAATACTCGCAACTTAGGAGAATCCTTGAGAAACTGGCCAATGAGATTCGACGAATCCTTTTTACACACACATAGGTTCAGATGTTCAAGCTCTTGGAAGACATAACCATCACCATACAAATCCTGCCCAAACTATTAACCAAGGGATTCTATAAATGAGATTGAACTCTGGCAATAGCTAGATATATGAAAACACTAATATATCATTACCTCCAAACAACATAACGTGAGACGCTTGACATATGTGATTGATCCAATAAGACTCTTGGGGTTATAGGATACTACATATGCTTCCTTCAGCTTAGGCATATTCTTAGCCAAAGCGTAGTGTTCCCGACTATTCAAGTCCACAAGGTTCAAATACTTTAAAGAAGGAGTATCTATCTCGTACCTATTTAATAGCCAATTACAAAGTGATAATCTCTGCAAAGAGGGGACCATAATAGTGAACTCTTTTATATCTTCATCGTCAAGATATCGCAGCGATAGATCTTCAAGAACAGGACAACCAAATAGAAGCTGTTGCAAATATTTCGCGAATGAAAAAGTTTCAATTTCTAAAATTTTCAGAGAGGGGAGACAAACCATAGTGGGAATTATACCCGCCATGAGAGGCACAAATTTGAGTTTCAAGGTCACGAGCGATTTGCAGGTAAACAAGCTACTCGGTAATATGTTTTCATCACTTTTTGTATAGTAATACATATCCAGCTCACGCACATGGCTAGAAACTGCAACTTCAATCCACTGTCTGATATCTTCAGGTTTAACATCTGGGCTATGATCATATATAGCAAGACACAATCTTTCTATGACGGGATGATCCCTATGTAATGGCATATTCTTGTAGATAAACTCCCGAAGTCCAGGCTTACTAACCAACCAAGAAGAGAACTCGAGTCTAGGCAACCACATCCATAGAAACTCCCATTGTTTAGACAAAACACTAGTGGATACAGCAGCTTTTGTTGGAAGAAACGATAATATCTTCACCAGGACGTCATTAGGCAATCCACTGATTGTGTCCATATCTTAGCTAATAGTTACTTACAAAGAAAAGAAAAACAAAAACGGCACAAGAAAACAATAATAAGACTCATAAAGGAATCAAGTAAAAGAATTAATCATAATAAGAGAAAACTCACAGATACAGGAACGGAGACAAAACCCTAGAAACAAGCTGGAAATTTGATAGATGGAACCAGACAAAACCATAGAGAAGAAACGAAACCTGTAAGAGTCCGGTCTAAAATCGAAAATCAAAACCGCAAACGCCCAATTCTCTGCGACGTGCCCATGAATTAAAACCCTCATGATCAAAACCTAGAGTGGGCTGGGCTTCTTGTGAATTTTTTTCGTAAATTTGTAACAAAAGAACAAGTTTATAATTAGGTTCAATCAAGAAGAGATTTATGTTTTTTTTTGGTAATGTCAAGAAGAGATTTATGTTTTTTTTTGGTAATGTCAAGAAGAGATTTATGTTTTTTTTTGGTAATGTCAAGAAGAGATTTATTTTAAAATTTTAATAAAGATATATAAATTGTTCTAAAATCAACTGGAAAACATTTAGAGAAGTCAGAAATAGATTAAGATTGGGTTGTACAGTATTAAGATATAGCAACAACGACACATTAAAATCTTACAACGAGTTTATACTTTTTAAAACAAATACATATGTTTCTTCTGATCATAACCGTAATGTTCATGCTGCATTATGAGTAATGTTGTGTGTTTGAGACGCAAGGATGTTGAAAGCTGTTGCTGTTGAAGTTACACATACTAGGCATGTTTAGATCACCTCCATAAAACATCAACTGATTCATCGACCCAAAGTTATTCACAGATTCTTTGTTTGAGACGCAAGGATGTTGGAAACTGTTGCTGTTGAAGTTAGGGTTCATATATTGGGTCTGATGATTCAGAGAGGATGATGCTAAACTCTGAAGTTTCTGCGACTCAACAAAGCGAAGCCTTTCTTGTAGGTTGAAGACATTGAGTTCCAAGGACTGAATCAGTTTGGAGATTTGGTCGGGAGAGTAATGATCAGAGGCTTCTTCTCAAGACTCGTTGTCTTTCTCTTCTTGTTCAGATTCTCCAAACCCTTTTGCTTTTTCTCGTACAGAAATTCAGAAAGATCAACTCTTTTCTTGCGTTTCAAGGCTTCGTTTAATTGACTATACCTCAGAGCCATGTCTCTCACTTTCGCTTTCTCCTTAGGCCATATCTGAAGTTCTCCATCTGGTCCGTAGTGGATGACGAAGCCTTGAGATGCAAGAAAAGAGTTGATCAATCTCCGGCACAGAGTAGAGATGGCATGGTGATTCTCTTGTTGATCTCAGACACAAACTTCGGCTTTGTAAAGAAAGATGAACGAAGTATGAAAGTGATCAGAGAGAAACTTTGTGAAATAGTGATATATTTATAGAAAACATCGGTCACTAGAGTTAGAAACAAATCGCGTAAAGATTTGATTCCTTATTTTTGCAAAGATTTTGCGTAATTAGCCGTTAAGGGTTACATTAATGAGATCTATAAAAAAAAGGAAAGATTTGATTGTTTAGATAGATCTTTCGATTTCCATATCTTGCATAGATTTAGTAATTAGCCGTTGAGGGGTTTGATACAAGAAAATGAAATATTAATTCCTAATCATTTTTTTCTTCTTTTGGGTCTTCAAGAAACCAAAAGCGAAACAACATTTATATAAAACACAATTTAAAAATTAATACATACTATTAGCGATGTGCTACATTAATTCAAGTGTTAGTGGAATACGACGTCGCCGATATCTCACTGACCGTCGTCTCCTCCTCCTCCATCACCATTGATCTTACGTTCGGAAGCTCATGAGTCAACGCTCCGGTCAAGCTGTTTGAAGTAGTTATTCTCATTGTTGCTCAGAAACAGAGCGTCCCCTGTTCCGATGTTTCTTGCTGTGTTGTTGTATGGGACTCCAAGCATCTGAGACGCGAAGTAAGCAGCAGCTGATTCTGTGAAGCTTGTGTTTTCGTTGACTGGAGAAGGGATGATGAGGCTTTGTCTTGTTGCTATGTGACTGAGTACGTCTGATGAAGCTAAGAGAGTTGCAGTGTTGTGTGAGTTGTATTGGTTAGTGTCAGGGATCGTTGGATAAACCCAAGATTGTGGGATTGATCTTTGTGACGATACTGCATTCGTCTTCTTGAATATTCTACATATCGCCCACGCATCCTACAAAAAGAACTGATTTGTTAGAAGTGTTGGGTTCCAAAATAAGCTGATGCGGGTAACACAAGTTAGGGCAAATCCGATTACTTACGTTTGAAGGTATCTCTTTAGTGCTGTTGTTATTGTTGCTAAGGTGTTGCTTCTTGTTATTGTAATTGGGATATGTTGAGTGATGAGAGTCAGAGACAGAAGGGAGACGAAACTCGTGCATCATCCAATCGGTTTTGACTCCTTTAGCAGCTCGACCACGGTAGAACACTAGCGACTTCTTCAAACCTATGCATCGAGACGAGTCCAATGAGTATATAGGACGGTCTGTTCCGGTTGCTTTCCAGAATCCACCTCCCGTTACTCGGTTAGGCCTCGTGCTGTTCCGGTATTTCCTGTCTCTTGGACAGTAAAAGTACCACTCTTTCTCCCCCATTGCCGCAAGCTCTTTTAAAAACACACATCGATTCAAGAAAATGCAAAGTAAAAGATCCACAAAATCAGAAGTTAGAGTTTTGTAGCTTACTTGGAAGATCCCATGGATCGTATTTGTAAATATCCACTTTCTTGATGAGTTCAAAGGGAAGAGACTTGTGTAAAACCTTCCTTTTCAAGTAGAAACTCACGAGCTCTTCATCAGTTGGATGGAACCTAAACCCTGGCAAGACGACGTCGTCATATCTTTCTACGTTGTTGTTACTCTCTTCATCATCCATAACTAGAACCATTACATACACACAGAGAGAATCAGTACTTAACCAAAAGATAATGAAGAGAAACAAAGAGATTTATAGATGAAAATAGAGAGAGAGGGAGTGAGTTTGGGGAAGAAGGAAGAAGTTTCTTAGAGAAGAAGAAATGTGTTCATAGGGAAACGTTAATTGGACCAGAAAGTGATGCGTAGATATATAATAAGACCAATGTTTGTTGTCCCTTAGAATAAGTGGAGACTTATATGCAAGAAAGATAGTATTAAGTATGAATCTTGAAATTTGTGATCGCAAAAGGTTTGTAAAATATGAAATCGCAATTCCCCAAAATTACTTCATCCCATTCTTTGTCTCTCTTTAAGAGATCCATGGTAAGTCAAAAAATGGGCATTGGTAAAATCGAAGGCATTGCTTAAGCTTGCTATATATGTTTCCAAGTTTGAGACATGTAAAAACATAATGTAGAAATGGAGATCTCGTGGTAAAAACTTTTAAAAACAATTCAAGATGAGAGAAGTCCAAAACCAATGCAACACAAGTTTGGAAGTTTGGTCAATAGCTTTAAACCTAAGATTTGTATTTCTCTTTATATGTGAAGCATTAAAGTTATCAACCCTCGTCTTGAAATATTTGTTAATAGACTTTGAGAATCCAAGTATATGTGTGTAAATAGAACACGTTAAACAAAAAGTTCATACATACAGTAATCAAAAATAAAATGGTTAAAGGTTGGATTTTACAGCTAAATTCATGTTTAACTAACATCTAATACTATAAATAAAAAAATCTTGACTGATTGGCAAAAAGGATCAAGCTCTAACGAAGCAATATTGTCACAAGAATATTTTAAATTTCACAAAAATAAAATAGTATTCTTTGTTAGGAGGAGGTACTATTGTATGGATAAACAGCCCTTAAAGGTACAACACAAAAATGTGCAATGACAATGCGCATACAGATTTTATATTTGGTTTGTAATTCAACTTTTTTAGATTATAGTTTTTCAATTGTACAAAAATTGAAACTACATAAACTCACACAATCATCTTGTATCAGGGGATTCATCATCAGAGGAAGACAATGATGGAGGTATACTTGCCTCTAGGTTCATATCACGTTGTCATGTATCTCAGAGTTGCTCTTCCAAACTGGTCTCTTCAACTTACAAATTTATAAACGAGGGAGACATTTGTGTGAGATAAAAAAAAGTGACTATGAAATAAATAAATGGATATTATTTACATCGTAGTCACGAATATGAGAGAGTCACAACGCAATAGCAGCAAATGACGGACATATTAATCCCCAAGGATCATGGTCGTAGAAATCTCTAAATTGCATTAGGATAGCTTTTGTTCAACATCTTCCTCGGCAAATAGTAAAATAGGAAGTGTTCATCACTTTGTTCAAATGCAAACCTTTTAGGAAGCAATCAAGCAATAGAAAAGTTTTCAAATTTTCAGTGATGTCACAACTGTGGAAAATTTCAGCGCGAGCATAGAAACGACAGCCATAGATACAACTTGCCTTAGTTTGTTTGAACCAAAATTTCACAAGAATTAACTGATACTAGATTTAGATTTAGGCCATGTTCGTTTCTCCATTTTGCATTTCCATGTAAATGGATCATTTGTAAAAGATTCATTCAAATAATACATTTGAATGCCAATTGCCAAATAACTAAATGAACAAGACAATCAGATGATCAATTTGAATAAAATGTGTTTGTTTGATTAATTAAATTTCTCATCTAGATGGATTTGATTCATTCATCACCCAGAAAAAGCTCACCCAGAAAAAACCTCTACCTGATGTAGAAGCTTCACTTTACTAAGCTATTTTTACTAGTCTAAACCGGCCCTTAACTAGAACCAAATCTCTCAACATATATGATCACCCATTAAATTTTGGTGCGAACATAGAAACGGCGGCCATAGATACAACTTGTCTTAGATTTGTTTAAACCAAAATTTCACAAGAGTTAACTGATACTGGATTTAGATTTAGGCCATGTTCGTTTTTCCATTTTGTATTTCCATGTAAATGGATCATTTGTAAATGATTGATTCAAATCATCCATTTGAATGCCTATTGCCAACTAACTAAATGAACAAGACAATCAGATGATCTATTTGAATGAAAATGTGTTTGTTTGATTAATTACATTTCTCATCTAGATGGCTTTGATTATAAATGATTGATATGCCCATGTTCAAATCAATTAATTTCTTTCAATCTTAACATTAATTATAGTAATTTTGATTATTGATCTAACATATTTATACACTTAAATCATTTACAAATGATATTTTTGACATTTCTAAATTTCTATTATCATGAAATATAAGATTTACAATATTAAAAATATTTTGCGGTATTGGTGGGAAAATGTATTTTTGCATATTTGGCGGGAAAACGTGATTTTGCGTTTTTGGAGAGAAATTTTGCATTTTTGGTGGAAGAAATATGAATTTGTTTCTTTTGGCGGAAAAGTTTGTTTTAAGTTTTTTGACGGGAATATGTGATTTTGCATTTTTGGTGGAAAAGTTTATTTTACAATTTTTACTACTAAAATATGAGATATTTGTTAAAATATCATTTATAATTTTTGTAAACAAATAGATTATTTGGATAATAAGAGTATATTTTTCATTTGTCTTTTTTTGATGAATCATCTCTATCTAATGATCCAATTAGAGTCATCCAAATGACTTTTAAATTTTTGTCTAAAATTTATAAACTCATTAAGATAGATCATACGGATGATTTTTGGATAATGTTAGATGATGTTTTTTTCAGATTTAAACAAAATAGTTCATGTGAATAGACTATATGAACGAAGAAACGAACAGAACTTTACTATAGAGAATAATGTAAAGAGAAAAGCGATGGTTGAAGAATACCTTCGTTTCCAAGAAATGGCTTATTCATTCCCGTTTTCGCTTAAAAAGGGACAGAAACAATATTTTAATTTTCAAAATTCCTAAGTTGGTGGAAGAGAAGATCAAACCTCTACCTGATGTAGAAAGTTCATTTTACCAAACTATTTTTACTAGTCTAAACCGGCTCTTAACCGGGAACAAGATCCCTCAACATATATGATCATCCATTAAATTGATTTTATGTGCAATTTAGTTGGTTAACTCATAAACATACTGATTAAACAATTGGCTACGCCAAGTTTTTTCTTGTACCAATTATTGAGTACATAAGCCCACTGCTCTCTGATAAGGTAGCCTTCTCATAGACTCAAACGAATCTATACAAAGGTGGTCTAACGAAGCATTGACACTAGAAATAAATATATTTTTTTTTACAACAAATCAACTAGATTGACTTAAGAAAGCCAATTGTGAGGACACTTATTTACGAAATAAATATATTTTCACAAAAAAAAAATATATATATAAATTTTTTTTTTGTCATCTATATATATATTAAATTTCACAAATCAAATATTGTCTTTTTAAGTCTCTGATCACTTTACTAGTATAAACCGGCTCTTAACCAGAACCAATCGAGATCTCACCCAGACCGGATCAAACCAAAACCAAAAAAACCGGCTCGTTTTCTCGACGATTCGAAATTTACCAAATTTTGCGTTTCCTTTAGGGATTAGGGTTCACAAGAGATCTTCTCCTCTTCTATATTACTCGATTGACTCTAAAATTCATCTCCAAATTTCTCAGCTGTCCGTGGAGATGGCGCTTACCCCTCAGACGTGAGTTTTTGATTCCAGTATTGATCATATGTATATGCTTTTCTTATATAACGCAAAAAAAAAGTTCAATTCTTGTGTCGAAACTGTAATTAAAAACTGCAGACATTTTCATACTGAATCTAAGACCTTTTTGTCTATAAGATTTAACTTTACATTACTTCTTGTTCATATAAAGCAAGAAGCTTATTTGCATAACGACCCGTTATAGTCTCTGCTATTCAAACCATACTTCTAGTTTTGTATAAAGCAAGAACCTTTTTTGTTATTGACTATATTATATACACTTTCTTCAACTCTTAGACTCTTAGAGGAGCTGTTGCTGCTGCTGCTGTTGATAAACCCAACTTGACAAAAGAGGATGCCAAGAGATTTCTGAAACAAGTCAAAAGAGAGTTTGCTGAAAAAGTATGCGACGTTCCGTCAGCTCATGATAGATTTCAAGAATGGCAGGTTTGGGATTTTAGAGATATCTCTCTCTCTCAAAAGTTAAAGGGAAACAATTAAGATTTGAATGTCGAATTCTCTGTTTTCTTGCAGTATCGACATAGATGCTAATATGCTATGCTTTTGAAGGCTAACGAGTTGCTTCGAGGACATAAGAAGTTGATTATTGGTTTCAACATTTTCTTGCCGGAACAAGATAAAGTAAAAGTCGACGAGGATGACGATGATCTATCGCCCGACAAGGCACCTTATTACAAGGATCACCAGAAGATGGAGCAGATTGTGGAACAAGGACGATGAACATTGAATATTTAAACTTAGAGGATGATATTATAATTCTGGCTGTAATAATCTTATTCTATTATGTTGATGGCTTGCTAGAACTCTTATAATGGTTTTCGAGGCGAAAAATATCCGAGCATTTACTTACTTGCAATGTTTGTCTCCTTATATGCTCTGTTCTCTACTTTTTTGATCTAGCTCTAAAACTTTTGTGGTCTCCCCTTTATGGTGAAGAGAATTAGAGAGTCATTAGCTCACTAATCGAGCTCTTTTAGTAGCTACTTGAGGAGTCTTATCATCAGTTTCCAATGGACTGACTGATTCCTCGGATTCTCGCAAAGATATTCGGATAGCCATGGCTACATTATAATCGTATTCCCTCTCTTTGATGACAAAGCTCACCTCAGCACATATTTTGGATTTTTCAGGACTAAACCATTGGATCTTACAGATTTATTCTTTCCTGATGCTAATCATGGTTACTTTGTTGGTGCATGAGACGGCTCAAGCAGTGTCTCGTGGTGTGGTTTTTTCTTGATTTCCAACTTGCCACAAGACTGCAATCATATCTACTAAATCAAGAATGTTTAAAGGATTGAGATTACGTGTTTCCGTTTACAGTGACAAAAGAGAGCCTTTTTAAAATCTTACTAGTTACACTAATTACGTGAGTTACTATTAAAGCAGACATGTATGTATGTAGCTAGGAAACTTTTGAGGCTAATCCAAGTGCGAATATGATTCAAAAGTTGTGGAAGCATCAAGCATCAAGCATCAATCCAACCAAATACTGAAATGGATGGTGATAAGGGGAGTGAACAAGAGAAGGTAGCTGAAGAATGAAGATGAGAGTGGAGATGATGAGCCAAGTTAACAAAGAAGAGAAGTAAGAATAATAAAATGAAGAGGACGCATGAGAGCGACAAGAACAGAGGAAAAGAACAAGAAGCAGCTGGTTCTTTTTTAAACCGGCCCAGACAACTACTACTAGTTACTACGGTTTTAAAAATATCTGCTTCTTTCTTCCTCAGCTACACAATTTTATAAAAATATCGATTGGTCTCAGAGAGTCTTCCTGAAACTTAGTCGCTGGGTAGTAAGAAAGATGCAGGTAATAGCATCTTTCTCTCTGAAACCTAATCCGATCAATTCAGACGAGAATGAATTTGTGGGTCGACGGAAACTTCTCTCCTCCGCCTGTTCCAGAATTTCTCAAGGCGACGTCGTTTTGGACCCACCCGTTTCTTCTGTCAAGTAAGCATTCTAAGCTTCTTGCATTGCCAAAATTTTGCTGCAAAATTGTTCCTTTTGAATTGGGTTCTTCAAAGATTATGACTTTATTTTATGATTCTTAGGTTACTGAGTAGTGAGAAATCACCCTAAAGGTTTTAACTTTTGGGACAATCTTTTCAATTTGTGTTTAGTCAAAACTGGTAATTTGGTTGGTTTTGAACGAAAGATTGAAGCTTTGTCAGTTTTGAACTTTGGAATTGTTGATTTCTTTGGAATTTGTGCTATGGAGAAAACTCTCTGCTTCGAACTTTGGAATTGGATTAGTCATTTATTAGTGTAGGATTTGTTGATTTCTTGGGATTTTTGATGTTTATGTTAGCTTTTTGGCTGTTTGTTTCTTGCGATAGGAAAACTCGAGATTGGAAGTCGAATTTGCATGAATTGGCTGTGAAAAGTGTCCCTTCGACAACAAGACGAATCTTGTTGACAAGTTTATTCATGAATTTGTGCTATAATCCTTCAAGGTACTTATCAGGTCTGCACCTAGTTCATCTTTTTTTTCTTTCTTCTTCTAACTCTTTGTGTTCAACTATTCGATGAGGAAAATTTTGTATAAGAAGCTTAATTGTAACAACCATAACGTTGTAGCTCCTATCTAGTTCTTGGTTGAAAGGAATTCGCAATAGTAGTGTTAGATTTCAGAAGCTCCTTGAACTAGAAAATACCAAAAAGTTACATTATTTTCAGTATCGAAGCATATGGCTATTAGGATTTGTTGCTCTAGTAGATAGCATGAGTCATCATGATCTAATCTAGCCTTTTCATAACTCTTTTAGTTTTCATTGATTCATAGTGATATAATTTGATTATTGAGTATGCTCTGTGATGAATTACTACAGCCTTAGCACTTGGTGATCCATCCGTTGCGACAGTTGAAGATGTTAGTCCACCTGTTTTCCCAGCTGGACCTCTTTTCCCTACTGAGGTTTGTTTCTTTGATGAGGGTAATTGTAATGGAAGTTTCAGGTTTTGATTGGTTATACTAAGATTCTTATATCTTTTCTCTATTTCAGGGGAGAATTGTCCAATTGTTTGAGAAGAATACTTATTCCGTTGTCAACATATTTGATGTGACATTACGACCTCAGCTCAAAATGACGGGTGTGGTTGAGGTACTGTTTCTCAGCACTAAAAGAGTATCCCTTTTTTATGTTGTTATCGAGTGTTCTGACATATAATTGAACTCAAAATGTAATCGTAGATACCCGAAGGAAATGGCTCTGGAGTAGTCTGGGATGGACAGGGATACATTGTGACCAATTATCACGGTAACATGAATTGACTGAACTGTGATTGAATGTTCAAGTGCTTGAGATGGTCTGATTGTGAAAAATGATAAGTTTTACTTATCTTCTTCTGAACAGTGATTGGCAATGCCCTCTCAAGAAATCCTAGCCCTGGGGATGTCGTTGGTCGTGTGAATATTCTAGCATCTGATGGGTGAGCTTTTTTAATTTCAGCCGTTTATAGTCTTTAGTTTTTCTCATCTCTGCTCGGTTGTGAAAATCTTGAAGGGTACAGAAGAATTTTGAAGGAAAACTTGTCGGTGCTGATCGTGCTAAAGATCTTGCTGTCTTGAAGGTATATTATATATGTCAACATGTCGTAATATATGTCGACTAACATTAAGAAGATTCAACTGCTTATATTGATGTTACTACAAAAACTCAGGTAGAAGCCCCTGAAATTCTCCTGAAACCGATTAACGTTGGGCAGTCAAATTCTCTAAAAGTTGGGCAGCAGTGTTTAGCAATTGGAAACCCCTTTGGTTTTGACCACACCCTTACGGTTGGTGTCATCAGCGGTCTTAACCGTGACATTTTTAGCCAAACAGGAGTTACCATTGGTGGTGGAATTCAAACTGATGCAGCCATTAACCCGGGAAATAGGTATGTCTACAGAAATCATACAAAAAGAGGAAATCTTGTAAAAGCATTTCAATGTGGGGTTTAATGGATCTTTCTTTATTGAATTTTGCAGTGGAGGTCCTCTGCTCGATTCAAAAGGGAACTTAATTGGGATCAATACAGCCATATTCACACAGACAGGTGAGATTCATTGACCCACAGAATCATGTAAGAATCTATTATAATATTTACTCCTGACTTCAACAGGAACATCTGCTGGTGTCGGGTTTGCAATTCCGTCATCAACTGTAATGAAGATTGTTCCTCAACTAATCCAGTTCAGCAAAGTAAGCATGGAAAAAGTCCATTGTTCTGTTTTCTTAATCGCGCTTTCTTCCGCCTTGCATAGTTTGTTTTTTTATACTTTGTTACTATATTTAAAACTCCAGGTCCTTCGAGCTGGTATTAACATAGAGTTAGCCCCTGATCCAGTAGCTAATCAACTCAATGTTCGTAATGGAGCCCTTGTCCTTCAGGTATGTAAACACTTCGTACTAGACATCCTTGAAACCAGTTGGTTTATTTGATGATCATGATTACAACTGCCATTTTTTTCTTTCATACAAAAACAGGTACCGGCAAATAGTCTGGCAGAAAAAGCAGGATTACATCCGACATCTCGGGGTTTCGCTGGTAATATAGTGCTTGGAGATGTCATTGTTGCAGTTGATGACAAACCAGTAAGCTCGATGAACCTCTTAGTTAAAAAAAACATGAAAATGATTCTCAAGTTTTGGTTGTTTTGTCCCTTTGTGATTGTCATTTTTATCTTTTGTTCTTGGAATGAAGTTTTGAGTTTTGTTTTGGTTGTTCTGTGGGTTTAATCAGGTGAAAAACAAAGCTGAGTTGATGAAGATATTGGATGAGTACAGTGTAGGTGATAAGGTGAAACTTAAGATCAAGAGAGGAAATGAAGATTTGGAGTTACAGATCTCACTGGAAGAGAAGAGTTCATGAGAAATAGCAAAATTTACAATCATTGTCTCAATTCTCTCTGAACTGTGTATGTATGTCAATGGGAATGAAAAAAAAAAATATATAAATATTTAAAATGTTTCTAACCAAATTATTATATTTCAGATGAATTTTGTCAGTATTAATCTCTTTTCTTTTCGAACATATATAATTGATGTTTTCATATATACAAATACATTTGAATTATTTATAAAATTGCACTCATTAATGTGGTTTTCTCTCCTTTTCTCTCGTGCAAAAGATTATTTAATTTCTAAATTCAAATGTTAAAAAACTAATCAAAAAAACAAAACAAATGACGAAGATAAATATAGAAGAATTCAAAATATATATTTGATTTTCTCGTAAATGTATTTTAGTAATTTACAATTGTTGAGGTTGAAGGGGAATAAAAATGGTGTAGGGTTTTACTTCTCTCGCTTTAAACGCCCACCATCACTGTTTCTTCTCTTCTCAGGTAAGCTTCGAGCTCGTTTTACTATTTTTAGTCTCCTTTGAATCCAAACCCATTAGACGTAATACGATAAAGGCGGCGACTTTTTCTCGATTAGGTTCAAAACTACACTGCAAAATTGTTAAATTTCAGTTCTTTATTGATTCGAGTTCGTGACCATGGCGAGAGGCGTAGCTGGAGTTTTGCGTAGAGCATATACTTCTAGGGTTAGGGTTCTGTTGTCGACACGAAAGTTACATTCTTTTAGAGAAACTGAATCTAGATTTCTTTGTAATCCTGTTTCTGATGTGTCCACGAGCCGGTTTTGTTCGGATAATCCGGTTCGGATTCGGGTTCCGTGGAACGATTACAGATTTGGGAGCTATGTGATTGGTAAAGTTAGGGGCTTTTCCTCTACTCTGGGTAATAATGGCGAAAATGATGATAAGGAAGATTGTGAAGGTTCTGAGAGTGATGATTTTGATGAGGAAGGTGTGATTAATGAACTTGCTGATGTAGATGAACGCTTGATGAATGATTCAGCGGTTGCAGAGATAAGCGAGGCTGCCCGTGCTTTAAACGATCGATATCAGGATCCTGCGGGTTTGTACAGAGAGCTTAGGGAAAGTGAAGTGCGTTGTAAGCTTCAGAATAGTGAATTTGACACTTTACATGAGATTTTCGGGTACTTTGCGCAGTCGGGTTGGGGGGCGAATCAGGCTCTTGCAATCTATATTGGGAAATCGTTTTTCCCAACTGCTGTTAGCAAGTTCAGGGACTTCTTCATTGAGAAATGTAGAATTGAGGTTGTTGAGGATCTAGTTCGTGTTGGGCCAACAGATGAAGCTATTAAGTTTTTGTTCCCTATGTTTGTTGAATTCTGTATTGAAGAGTTTCCTGATGATATCAAACGTTTTAAGAGTATTGTTGATACTGCAGACCTCACGAAACCCGCGACTTGGTTTCCTTTTGCTCGAGCTATGAAGCGTAAGATCATTTACCATTGTGGACCGACTAACAGTGGGAAAACGTATAATGCTTTGCAACGGTTTATGGAGGCTAAGAACGGGTTATATTGCAGCCCACTTAGGTTATTAGCCATGGAAGTTTTTGATAAAGTAAATGCTTCAGGAGTATACTGTAGTCTCTTGACTGGACAAGAGAAGAAACATGTTCCGTTCGCCAAGCATGTTTCCTGTACAGTTGAAATGGTGTCTACGGATGAGTTATATGAAGTGGCTGTGATCGATGAAATACAAATGATGGCGGATTTTAGTAGAGGCCACGCTTGGACAAAAGCTCTGCTTGGATTAAAAGCTGATGAGATTCATTTGTGTGGAGACCCGAGTGTTTTGGATATTGTGCGTAAGATGTGTGCTGATACAGGGGATGAGTTAGTTGAAGAGCATTACGAGAGGTTCAAACCGTTAGTCATAGAAGCTAAGACCTTATTAGGAGAACTGAAAAATGTTAAGTCAGGGGATTGTGTTGTTGCGTTCTCTAGAAGAGAGATTTTTGAAGTTAAGATGGCTATTGAAAAACATACAAATCATCGATGCTGTGTTATTTACGGTGCATTGCCTCCTGAAACGAGGAGACAGCAAGCTAATCTGTTTAACGACCAAGAAAACGAGTATGATGTTTTGGTTGCAAGTGATGCTGTTGGAATGGGATTGAATCTTAACATAAGGCGGGTTGTGTTTTACAGTTTGAATAAGTATAACGGTGATAAGATGGTTCCGGTTGGTGCGTCACAGGTAAAACAGATTGCTGGGAGAGCTGGAAGGAGAGGAAGTAGTTATCCAGATGGACTTACAACGACACTACACTTAGAAGATCTAAGCTATCTAATTGAGTGTTTGCAACAACCATTTGATGAAGTTAAAAAGGTCGGGCTTTTCCCGTTCTTTGAACAGATTGAGCTTTTCGCTGCAAAAGTTCCTGATATGGCCTTCTCAAAGCTCTTAGAGCATTTTGGAACTCACTGTAAACTAGACGGTTCTTACTTCCTGTGCCGTCATGATCATGTGAAGAAAGTAGCAAACATGTTGGAGAAAGTAGAAGGATTGTCGCTAGAAGACAGGTTTAACTTCTGTTTTGCACCAGTTAATATCAGGAATCCGCAAGCAATGTACCATCTACTTCGCTTTGCGTCAACATATAGCCACGATCTGCCGGTTAATGTTGCTATGGGGATGCCAAAGGGTTCTGCTAAGAATGACTCCGAGCTATTAAATTTAGAGAGTAAACACCAAATATTGTCTACGTATCTTTGGTTATCGAATCAATTTGAAAAGAAGAACTTCCCATTTGTGGAGAAAGTTGAAGCAATGGCCGCAGATATCGAACAGTTGTTAGGTGAATCGTTGTGTAAAGCTTCTTGGAAGATGGAGTCAAAAGAAGAGAAAGGGAAAGGTAAGAAGAAGGAAGATAGAGGATATGAAAGACCAGCTTCACTAATCAAGTTAGTCAATAAGTAAGAACTTGCTAAGTATTTTTTTTGTGTGTGTTTTGATGATACAATTGATTGTTGATTAAACTGAAATCTTTGTGTACTGTTTCAGGCGTAAAGAAGAGTTTGGTTTGAAGGAAACTCCCAATAAAGTAGTTTCATAAGCAAAAGATTTAAAGATTCTTTATTCTTTCGAGTTTGATTGTTCTGAAGTTGTCTCTGTTTCTTTTTGTGCAATGTCAGAAGAGACAAGGCATCATCAAAGATGATTTCTAGATGCTGCTCATATGTAAATTAATAAGTGTAACAATTAGAGACCATTTAGAAAGTTACATTTTTCCAAATGAAACTTTTTTTTTTTGGTGATTTTTGTTTCTTATTTTACAAGTTGAAACAGCCAAGATTTGGTAAAATAAAATTAATAACCATAGAAAATTATTAAATTTTAGTTATTTTATTTTTATGTTCAGATGCATTATAATGGGATATTTTTTGTCATAGTATCTAGCAAATACCATGAAATACATCTAAGAATGACAATTTTAGGTATAAACTATCACTTCAAAATTTCAGTATCAAAATTAGCATTCTCAAAAAGACAGTTTTTCTTATATTCTTTTGTTTTAAAAAATAATAGTGGAAATATGAATTTTGCAAACTATTTTTTTCTTTAATTAATAAATCAAATTTATTTATATATCCATAAAGAAAGCCCAATGGGCTAAACCATATGTTCTACAGCCCCAAACAAATTAGACACTGTTTTGAGCCTTATAGCCGCTTTAGGTTTTTTTTCATAGTTGTGTAATATAAAGAGTGCTTCGTCTTCTTCGTTGCGATCAAGTCGTCTTTGTTTGAGCAGCAGTAGCAGCTATGGTGAACGTCAGATTCTACCGCAACTGTGAGCTCTCATCTCTCTATCTTCTATTTTCTTATGTTTTCTCATATTTTAATTTTCCATGCTGCTCTGTTTTTTGTTCTCGAATTTTACTAATTAAAGTTTGGTTTTCCTGTAATTGCTTCTACTATTCGTTTTAATTTCTCTGTAATCTTAGTTAAAAGCTTATCATTAATAATTTCGTTACATGCAAAAGATTTGTAAGATTTTAACTATGCTCTGTTTTTATGTGTGAAATATAGGGTTTTTATTTGTACTCTGTTTTGTAGTTATCTTGATGTTATAAAGATTTGATTTTTAATGGTGATTTTGTATAGATGGGAAAACATTCAAGAAGCCACGACGTCCTTATGAGAAAGAGCGTCTTGATGCAGAGTTAAAGCTCGTTGGAGAATACGGTCTTCGTTGCAAGAGAGAGCTTTGGAGGGTTCAATACGCACTTAGCCGTATCCGTAACGCTGCGAGGGAACTTTTAACACTTGATGAGAAGAACCCTCGTCGTATCTTTGAAGGTGAAGCTCTTCTTAGGAGAATGAACCGATATGGTCTTCTTGATGAAAGCCAGAACAAGCTTGATTACGTTCTTGCTTTGACTGTTGAGAATTTTCTTGAACGTCGTCTCCAAACTATTGTCTTCAAGTCTGGTATGGCCAAATCCATTCACCATGCCCGTGTTCTTATCCGACAGAGGCATATCAGGTATCACATTCATTGTACATCCCAAAGATCGTTCCTTTTGAATTGGTATAATCTTGAGAACATTGTTTGGTAAAATGTAAATCTTGGTAACAACATTTAGCAAGACACAAAACCTATAAAATCTTACTAACAACATTTAGTTTAACTGCTCTGATCATACTCAATTGTGTTGAGGCTTATAGGTTTTGTATCTTGCTTAACTCGGGTAGAATCTTGGTTAGATCATTGCGAATTTGTTGCACTAGCCAAAGATGAACCTAATTGTTACAAAAGCTGATTCTTGACCTATAATGTTTGTTGGATTCGGTATAGGGTTGGGAGGCAACTTGTGACCATTCCATCGTTCGTAGTGAGAGTAGAGACGCAAAAGCACATAGACTTTTCTCTGACTAGTCCATTCGGTGGTGGTCGACCTGGAAGAGTGAAGAGAAGGAATGAGAAAGCTGGAGCTAAGAAAGCTTCTGGTGGTGGTGATGAAGATGAGGATGATGAAGAGTGAAAAGTATCAAAACCCTCTAAAACCCTTAAGATAAATACACTACCTAAAACCTATACCAAAAATGGTTTTAGTTATCGTTACCTCTGTTTATGAGATCTTTGGTTCGTTAGTTTCTTAATTAGTAGAAGAAGCGATGACAAAAAAAAAAAAAAAAATTAGTAGAAGAAGTTAAGTGTGTTGGTTTGGTGATGCATGTTAGTTTTTATGTAGTGGACCTTGAACCATGTCACTTTCGGATCTTGCTTCTTATAAGATAGTAGTGAATGTTATGTCCGGTGTCTAATTTGCTTACAAGCAAAAAGCTTAATACAACATTAAAGTGTTATCTTTATCACAGACTACTAAAAAAATTCTTAAAAACCATATTCCGATTTGAAAAAAAAAAAGAAAGAAAGAACCAATACCAATAAATGAAATGTAACAATATATTAATTCCAAAAATAAAAATGAAACAATGCAATTAAACTTAAAAAGTAGCTAAATAAATAAAGGACCAGTATGCGAAAATGACATAGGTATAGGAAAATAAAGAAAATTATCCTTTAGGATAAAATCTAAAATAATTTCAAATAAGAGATAGTATAATGTTCTTACCTATGATTGAATATATAAACTTGTATATACATCATACATAGCATACGTAATTTTGTCCACCACATTTGTATATGTGGTCGAATAATTCTAGAGTGATGTAATTTCTGATCTTAGGTAAACAACAACTGAAACAAGATATTAATGAATAGGTGTAGTTATTTACATAATGAGATTGAAGCTTTTTGCTGTAGATGAGGTTCTCATTGTTTCGGAGAACTCAAGAAGAAGCATATATGCAAAAGCATGATTGTGTCATTATGAGAGATAATTGGGTTAAAGGGGACCATGTATGTATGTTGGTCTCGACCTGGACCATAGTGTGTTGTGTTACGTCTTCCTTATTATTAAAATTTGATACCCTACTCGAATATAAATAAACCAGTGAAATTTGGATATCATAATATAAATTTTTTGATATCATAAGAATTTATTTTATTTTTTTTAGATTATAATATAAAATTTGGATCAAAATACTTCATTCAACTTCAAAATTGTAAAAAAAAAAATATCAAAACTTCGATTTAAAATTTGAAAGATATGAAATAGATTGTAATATATGTTTCTTTTAGCGTTAGAACGATATATTTATAAATTATCGTGTAGTAACACCACAAAAGTCTACTATTTACACTACACAATATATGTCTATGCTTTGCTTGGGATGTGATGGCAAAACGATTCTTAGTTGTACATTTCATAAATTCTAATAGTCACTCATATGTTAAATCCATAAAGCAAGTATAACTTTGATAGTTATTTTAAAATCAATGATTGAATAGCATATGATTTTTGTTTGGATTTTCAAATCCATCAAAATCAATGATCCAATAATCCCCTCTAAAATAAGAAATATGGAAATCTTTGTTGCCATAACATTTATATATTGCCCAATTTTTTTTGGTTTTTCCAATATGGTATTATCATTCTCACGCTCAAGAGTCAAGAATTGACATCTCAAGCATGAAGTTTGTGAGATTGGATATTCATTGATGATAACTCACTTTCGAATTTTTTTAACATCGACTCTAATACCATATTAGTGTGGACTTAATTCAGATATGAAAAGCTAGTTTGAAAAGGAAGATTACAACAACACTATATGTAATATGTTATTCAATTTTTTTTTTTGTTTTTTGGACAAGGAACTCTAATACTCTAATAGAGATGATCAAATATTTATGCAAAAAAACTGAATACAATTTAAATCTTCGGAATCGAAGATGCCATTTTTAAATGTCATTTTTGTTTACCTTGATGATATTGGTATGATTGGTGCCATTAGTGCATATTATATCGTATTCTCAACTTTTTCTTGTCCAAAGTGATTTTTTATTTTATTTTAGATAAATTACTTATATAACGAGTCGTTCATTTCTACATGATTAGTCGTTTTTACAACATGTTTGTAAAGATGTGAATATTAATTGCGAAGAAAAAAAAGATAGACACAAAAACATCGTGGAGCCTATGAGACCAAACATTTAGTACCCGAACCCACATGGACTAACATGTTAAATCTCCCCTTTGCAATTATATTAGAATGGTCACTTTCTTTATTAATCTTGTATTTTGTTTTATCATATTAACCACAAACACTCACACACATACACTAGCACACTTATATTTTTATATATTCTTGTATTCACACATTATATAAGAAAACTGATTAATGCTTTCTTCGATTATGTGCATTATTGATATAAAAAAGTAGGGTTTTCGATTACGTGCATTAATGATATAAAAAGTAGGGTTTTGTGTAACTAATTTTTTTAGTGACAATTTTTTTTCTATTTCATTTTTCATATCCAAAAATGCAGATTACTCACACAAAATCAAATAATATGCAATAAACACTTATATATATATATATATATATTAAACGTTTATAAAGTCACATAAATTTGATTTTTAATATTTAAAATGTAGTTTTGGTCTCCCCATCAGCAATTCGATTTAACATACTATTTATCAATACTATACAATTTTGACGGTGACAAAGATGAGTTATATTACAAAATTGAAGAATACAGTTACAAAAATGGAGATTTGGATGGCTTTTTGCACAAAAACCTAAAAAAGTATATACGAGCATGCATTATTTATTAAGAAAATGCGTAAAAAATAATTAAGGTTTTCGTTTAATATTTTGTGGTGAATAGATCATAGAATGATATACTTATGGTTTTTGTCTGATCCACATATCAATCACAATGACTATGTAATTATCAGTGTGAATCTCTTGTCGGATGATGTCGATTAAAGTAAATGTTTAGCTATATAACAGACACGTTTTGTTTGCAAGTTTTTACCATACTTGTCACTTAATTACTATTAGCATTGTAGTGATAAATTACCTACACCACACAAATAAAACATTTTTGGGGAGGGATAATGAGAGATTTCGGATTATATACACATTTTTCATACTAATATATATCTATTTACAACAATACGTTCACATAGAGATACTTATTAATTTTTTCGACTGTTACATAATATATACTTGTCGGATCTTTATTGATAATGTTATTGGACAACAAGATATCTAAAATTTTGATCTTATGGACCCGAGGGCAGCATGTACGTAGCACGAGACATGGTGTTGACACGTGACGTAGTCCATGTTTTTGAGAATAATACTCAACCGATAAAGGAACCAATTGATTCTTAAAAATAAGTTATATGAATTATGAACTATGAGACATGCATTTTAATCACTTCAAAAGAAAGATATATTTTAAAATAAGTTATATAGTTTTAGAATTTTAGTCGAAGTGTAAGTGTACGAAGAAGTTTTGAATAAATGGTTTTACTATTACCAGAATATTTTTGTCGAAAGTTAAAGTGACCGACGAAGTTAAATTAAGCATTGATATTGGTTTTCACGTTTTATAAAAAGTTGTTATTTTTTCTTATATTTACTATTTCTTGGGTACATGAACTAATGGACAGTTTAAATAGAAAATAGTTTAAATACTCGAATTGGATAACTGAAATATTTAAATAAGTTTTGATAAATCACTGTAAATTATTGTGAAGAGTATTTACAAACTCAGAATTTTTGTAAAATTTTTGAGAATATGTTTCCGAACTCTAGTTTTCGGATAATTTTAAAATCAACGGATCTCTAATTCTATCACTAAAATGTTCTATATCACAAAATATACCAATGGAGACATATAAAAGATAATGTGGAGTACACATTTGGTATGATTTATTTGGCAAATATATAGAGGCTGAGATTAATTTAGGCCATAATACGAAATCCTAATGTTGCGAAAAAAAATTAATGAATGAAGGAAGAGTCATGTCATCACATGGTAGTTGCCTTTTTGTGACATAGCAGATGAAGGGCCACAATGTTAGATGAACATGAAACACTTATCTTGACCTTCATCAACCCCATCTTTGGGAACTCTTAGTTTCTTCTATTTAACTATTTCAAATCTCCTCCACTTATTCAAACCTTTTTAGTACCATTTGTTTATTCGTTATGTATATGAAATTAAGTATACTGTGAATTTCTCAATGATTAAGCATATGTATATATTTGTAGTGCCTTTGTATATGAATCATGTAAGTTATATGATATAAGTATATAACTGATGAATATATGATTTGACTCTCTCTTTTTTCATTCTAAGTGTAACATATAATTTTTGATTGCAAATTCGTCCTCAACTAGTTAAAAGAATAATATTGGTTGTTATTATGACGATATTCAGTAGCATAGATATCATTATGGGAGAAGTTGATCGTTTAAATGATAATTTATGCTACAATAGTCCAAACTATAAAAAAATTTGCTATGGTTAATGACATTATTAAAGTCTCTTGTTACTTTCTGATATTTATTTTTTGCTTCAACCATTACTCAAATGAGCGTATACCGTAAAATATGAAATTGAAAAATGATAAAAATGTAACTTTTCGTTATAAAACAAACAACTGTTGGATTATTATTTCTTTTTTATTATTGAAGTAGCTGTTATGATAAAAGTAAGTGGTATATATAGTAATCGAAGTGATGGTTAATTAGTTTTATTGATTAATAAGTCTAGTCTTATTTTTTTTTTCCTATTTTGGGATAGTTGAGAGATTACGGATCGAAGTTTAAACTAATCTTGAATTTCTTTTTTTTCTTTTGATTAAGGGTTTAACTATCCCTGAAACATGTGTAAGAACTATATATATTTGTCATTTTAAATATACACTATAAGTCTATAACTAACCAATGATTGAAAACGTTTGTGAAATAACTAGTAATAGCTAGTCTCGACTTAAAGAAATATATATGTAGTTAGAAGATAGAAAAATAAAAAATAATATTGATTTCGAAGTATTTTTGTGGTTAAAAGAGCATTCAAACCTATCGCTTTCTTCTCCCGTGACATCATTGTCGAGGTTTATTGCTCTTCGTCTCTCTCTCTCTTTTGTGGTCCTTTTGGTCTATTTATTAAATCTCTCTTATCACATTCTCAACTTCTTTATAATTCAAAGTGTATTCGAAACACCAATACACTTTTCTCATTATCTCTCTAAGTATTTCTTTCTTCTTGGTCGTTTCTTGTCAACTTAAAGAAACCTTATCAAATCATAATAAAAGCTTACTAACTCCTACTTGCCACATATATGGTAGTGTGGGAGAGGGAGAGCAATATATAAGAGAAGAAGAAGAAGCAGTACACAACAACTTAACTAGGGTCGTTCTCTTGCCACATTGCTGAAGATGTCAAACAGAAGATCATCAAGACAATCTTCAAGTACTGCTCCAAGGATCTCCGATGATCAAATGATCGACCTAGTTACTAAGCTCAGGCAGATATTGCCTGAGATTGGTCAACGACGTCGTTCGGATAAGGTATCATACATTATACCAAATCATCAGCTTGCATGCATCCAAATACGCATATTATTGGGTTTAAAAAAAAAAAGCTTATTTATTTGATTTGTAATATAATGTTGTTGAAGGTATCAGCCTCGAAAGTGTTGCAAGAGACATGCAACTACATAAGAAACTTGAACAGAGAAGTTGACAACCTCAGTGAACGTTTGTCTCAGCTTCTTGAATCTGTCGATGAAGATAGCCCTGAAGCCGCCGTTATTAGAAGCCTCTTCATGTAACTTTTTTTTGTTTTTTTGTTTTTGACAAGCTAAGCCCTACTCATGTAATCTTTAATGATCACTCTATATAATAATTATATTATCTCTTCTTTTTTTTAGCCTAATCTTTTTATATAAACATCAAAAAGATGGGCTTGATCTTTTATCATATATATGAATTTTGTCGGGCTAATTCCATAGTCAAAAGTCTCCGACATGTATATGTGCGTAGCAGAACTGCATGAGCATTGCCTTAGCAGGTGCATTATTATAATAAACCAGTGGGATGAACTGTGGTGGAGAAGAATCTATTGTTTTTTCTCTTTTTCTCCCTAACAAAGAAAAAAAAGAAAAATCAGAGATTGTGATGTCTGAACTCGATTGTGTCAGTCAAGGACAAGAAATTGTTAGTTGTGAACTTTTAATGTTTTGTAGGGAATAAATAAAAATGTTATTTGACACATTTCTTTTAATATCAATTAAGAAATGGCCATATTTTTCTTAGTGATATTTGTAGATTTTGCTATTTTGGCAAAAATTTTATGAATTTGTTATTTTTCAATATTTAAAAACATCAGTTCACACATATGTTTTTTTTCATTTTTTTTAGAGTATAGTGTTTGTCATTAAATATGTATTTTATGGGGAAAAAAAAACTAGTTTGAGCTTTTTCTGCTGTGTCTTTTAGTTGACCGGAAAAATATATACAGATTTTCTAATACGTTTAGTTTTTTCTAGTAACAAAAAATGGTAAACCTAAAATATTGTGAGCCAAAAATGATATAATAATCATTTTATTTAGAGGTATCAAATAGAAACCTCAAAATAGAGATTAAATCAAAATTAGATACTGAAAATGAAATAATTAAGTCAAATCTAAAAAAACAGCGTTTAAAAAAAAAGACCATCTCATCAACTGGCCCAAAATTATATAAAGAGAACTTTTAGATTTATACAAAAGTATACATTTGTTTATAAGAAAAAAAAAATTGTAAATCTTAAGCACATTGAGAAGCACATTGAGAAACTCTATATTATTTTTTTTCTGCATATTGTATTCTAGCTAATTGAATAGTAAACTGGTTATCAATCATGAAGTATTTAAATTTTTTTGATGTATAAGGTTGAGTTACAAACAACATCCCAACCTCAATTTTTATCAAAATTACATAAATTTTATTTTGACCTTACTTAGTAGCATTCCATATCAATCAGAACCCCCATTATACAAACTAACAATCTATTATAAACCTACTCAAAGCTACAAAATGAAAAATTAGTAACCCCAAAAAAAAGTGAAATTGAGTTTTGTATATTGGCTCACTCACAGTCACAAGTCACAACACACAGGACATCTTATCAATCCATTCTCATTACAATATGGACATCTTTGAAATCCATACTCTGTTACTTCTTCTTCTTCTTCTTCTTCTCCACCTTCATAGTAAACTTTGCAGCTGCCTGAACATGTCTCACATGGCACAAACCGAACATCTCCACAAGCCTCACATTCAACACCAAAACCTATTAAGCTATCTTTGACCTTTTCACAGCCTTTTATAAGCTTTTCAAGTGTCCCAATTTCATTCAACTTCTTAATCTCCTCTACTCCGCCAAGATACTTGTCCCCCAAGAAAACTCTAGGCAAGGTTATTCCAACTTCATTGTCTAATTTATCATCCAATCTCTTCTTCAGCTCATCTTTAAAACCTGAATGCATCGATACATCGCGCTCATCGATCCTAATTCCTAAGCTTTTCAGTATGATCTGTACATCGCAGCAGTCCTCATATGTCTTCCTTATAGCTCTAAGGCTTGTGAAGTAAAATATAACCTTTTCTTTACCTAAAGTCTTTCTTTTGCAGTTTTCTTCTTCTTCTTCTTCGTCTGATGACTCGAATTGCGGATTCGTCTTCATCTCGGGTATGCGGATATGAAAAGGTTGCTCGGTTGGTAGTTCTTGAAGCGATTTCCTGAAAGTTGAAACTATCTCCAAATCATCAACTCTGCTATTATGAAACCTTGATTTGGGACGATCAAACGCAACATCATCACCATCATCATCATGACTAGGTTGGATACGAACAACATCAAAGGAGAAGCTCCTCAAGTGATTAGGTGATCGTAAAGGACTAACATCTTCAAGACCTTCCATCAATTCCCATGTATTGATCGTCTCTGGCTCTCCGGGAGGCGTCGCAATCGGAGTTCTCGGCACAATTTTTGGGATTCTCTCGTTCATCATACTCGACCAAACCTTAGCTTCAATAACCTTAGCTTGCAAATCCGAACTCATCTTTTTCTCCTCACCAGTTTCTTCGGAAACACGTTTCTTGTAACTAGAGTCTTCCAAGTGTTTGTGAAATTGCCTGAAAGAAGAATCACAAAGACTAAGAGATCCAATGGTGGAAGAAGTGAGAGCCACCGTGTGATAGCTATCTCCGATGTGTTGTGCCGGATGATGAACGTGCATTGAATAGCTTCGAGGTACAATCACCGGAGATAATTCTCTTCTGCAATTACGGCAACGATGCTTCGAGCTCGCACAACCCATTATCAAATCAAATCAAATCGAAAATCAGAGAAAAGTTTCGAGATTTCAGACAAAAAGGGTTTGCTAAACTCGATGAGATTTGTCAGAATTATAATACCTGTCATTAACAAGAAAAGAAAAATCAAAGCTTTTTATCTTTGAATCTATGAAACAGAGCAATAGAGAAAACAGAGCTTTTTCTTTGAATCTACGAAACAGAGTAATAGAGAAAGCAGAGCTTTTTTTCTTTGAATCTATATGAAACAGATCGTAAAAGAAGAAACTTTTTAAGCTTTGAACCAATGATTTCTGAGGAATAGATCAAATCAGATCGGAGTAATGTGATTCTAAAGGTGGTAATCAACAATTCACCATGATGATCATCATCGTCTTCGTTGTCATGTCCCACTCTTCTTCTTTTCTTAAAAGTTGTACAGAGACTAGAGAAAAAATTTGTGCAATAAAGAGAATTTAGTAATTATTATTTTTAAATTGTAAATATTTTTGTATATTAAAAAAGGAAAAAAAACAAAAACAAATATGACTTCTGCTTGACGATGTGTCATTTTCTAAGTCGCGTGATCTACGCTCCTCACAAGATCAATTAAAGATATTTTGTTTTTCTTCTTAATTTTAGGAAATATTTTTGTTTGCAATTTTGCATAATGGAAAAAAGACTTCTTTGAATTTTGTGTTTTTTTTTACCGTTATGATTTTTGAATCTTAAAATAATTAACGTTTTCTCTTTAATGAAAATCTCATTTAAGAAAAGTCATTTTGATTAGTACATTAATAATTAACACTTGGCGTTGGCTAGAAAATTTATGTGTTTTGTCTGGCAATAACTTAGGAAAAAAAATATTAATCTAATATATATTTTAAATTATTTACATAAATCCTTGAGAAATTAGAATTTAAATAAAGATTTATTTTTCCTCTATGTATGTTTAGCTTTAGTTTTTTTAATTAAAATTGCAATTAATAAGTAAATCTTTTAATTTTCTCAATGAATACAATGCCTAATGAAAATGTAAAATTTAAACTATTCAGAAAGTGGATTTGTCACAACAATTATTGTTTTTCCTATATATGCTTAAAACCAAAATACATGCACACGCACACCATACAAGAAATTAACATTTAATGTTTGTTTTCTAATTAAATGCGATCGTTTGTATTAATAAACCAGTCATGTCAAGAAGTGATCTGATAAATTAATATATGCGCTACATAATAAAACAATGCTTAATGGTGAGAAATCAAAACTAATGGTGGTTGCTTCGTCTCCGTCCAATTAAGCTAATACGTTTTCACACTTTTGATTTGAAAGTTGGATCCGCACCAGTTTACATCTTATAGGAGCTTAATTTATGGTTTAGCAAATAGAATATACGAATAAAAATTGGTGTCGCGTTATGAAGATTTATCTTTCGGGCCAATCGAAATGTATATTTCAAAATAGAAATTAAATGGTAAGAACGTTATATTAAAGCAGTTAAATAGTAATTACCATAGCGTGACAATAGCTAACTCCCGAGATAAGTTGTTTGAAATAATATCTTGCCTAAAATAATAATGAGCAAAAAAGTACGTAATCAACACTGTATATAATTAAATACGAGATTAGTATTAAATCATCGCAAGCTAAAGATATATGAACTAAAAGTAATACTTCGTCTTCGCTGAATCGACCGGCATTGCAAGTATATATATATATATATATATAATACATTTTCAAAATTTGTAAATATATTTTTTTAATCTACCACATTAAATCTAAACTAAGATTGATATGTACTTGTTATAAATTCGATAAGTATGATATATGTCAATCACTAATCAAACACATCAAATTCAATTTATATGATACAACTAATGTTTTGACATTGAATTTTTTTTTTCTGAAAATAATTTCTAAAATATTATAAACATATATCATACGATGATCATGTCATAAAAATATCGTCTAATCAAATATGGTTAAATCATTTTTCAAAAAAAAATCAAATATGGATAAACTTTTGGAATAACATTATTATTTTAGTCATTATAAATGTTCAGCTAGCATATACTTAAATGATCTTATATATATATATATATATATATATAACATCATTATATATTATCGCATAAGTTGTCTTTTTCAAAGAAGAGAAAATGGCAAAAGTTGTCAACAATAAAGTCATAGGAACTTTGCCAAACATCTAATAATTAATTGGTCATGCACACATGAAGTTAATAAGCATCTTCTTCTTCATTATATTCGATGGGTAAACAAACAAATAATAATGGTAGACTTGATTATATGTCTTGAATCGCTCGTTTTGGATATTCATGGTGTTTTATGCCAGCCAAATAACATGATTACATACAAATAAAACCAAAATTATATTTGTAAGTTTACTTTTAATACTTTTGTACATGTTTATTATAAATGAAAAAAAAAAGAGAGACTTTTATATCAAAAAAAAAGAGAGACTTGATGCAAGTTTTGACTCACACCATTCCTATCAAAATTGTAACGTAAAAACTAAAAAAAAAAACTCATTCTAGTTACAACATGTAGTTAGCCTCCACATCTTTATACGGCTTAGGTATTGTTTTTGCTACTCTTGATATTTGTGTGCCTCTTTGATTTTCTTCTTTTTGAGGTTTCATCCTTGTTTCCTACCTTAGGCCGGCGGCTACCTCTCGGTAACGCTGTGATTTGAGCCCTTGCTCTTAGACTTCTTCTTATGGTTTGTGTTGAAGATTTCTCTCCATTGCTGCCATCTTGCCTTGTTTGAGAGTTTAATGAATCTTTCAAGTTGATTTCTTCGCCTATCTTTGCGATTCGAGTAACTACTTGTATCCATTTTAAGATCCCATCTTTGATTTCTTTCTGTTGTTCGACAGTTAGTTTGTTATTCCGTCCACTCGCAATCTTCTCACCGATGGATTGTAGTAGTTTAACAGTTTTCATGACTTCCACTTTTTCCCGCTTAAGACTCATATTAACCTAAATAGATACAAGGAAACACAAACATGTATTAAGCCAATTGATGATTTGTACATTAACTTAGAACCAAATTTTGTTTTTCCACAATCATATTGGTGTTAAGAAAAATTAACCAATAATATATCAAGTAGCCTGATTCTTATATATACATATAGTTTAATTTCTTGTATAGTAACATACATCAAAATTGTGTTACTTACTTGTCCTCCTCTAGATTTGTTTTCAACGGAATTGAGAGCTGACATTGCCTTAAAAAGACTACTAGCTTTGGCCTTCATATCAGATTCGTAGCCTCGCGCTTTAGAGACCGGACACACATATTTGGAATACGCCTTAAATGTTTCGAAAAAGACCTTAAACTTCTCTGTTTTAGGACATTCTTTCTCGAGGTCTACCAAAAAATTGGTCACAACTTTAATGGTATAAGACTCGACATCTTTCACCGTCGTCGGATCTTGAATCTGCGGTAAAACATGTTTAATTGTCACGTGAGCTGAAGCTACATTGAAGAAGGTTATGGTTACAGCGAGGATGGTGAAACATAACAAGAGTTGAAATTTTGGCATTGTATAAGAAAGACGTAGATTGAGAATTTTGTTTTAGAGACTCTAAAGTCTCATATATAGATATGTATGAATGAGTACTCTATCTTTAGAATCATGGAAATAAGGGATTTAATTCAGAGAACTTGGTGGATAAATTAAACTGGAGGTGAACAATAATAGTAAAGAATCTAATGGTTCTCCTCTTTTAAATGATTTTGGATTAGATGCACTAAATCCCACAACCTATATTGTTGTTATGATTCTATAATGTGTATACAAAATTCACTTGGGTTCAAATAAAAATGCTATATATATACATAGATAATTCATTATTTAAGCTTAGAGGAAAATACTTTTTTCGTGAGAATGGCAATCTGAAAATTAGAAGAGCTATACGTGAGAAAAAATAGTATGTCGTGTTCGACTCTTTTTGCAAAATATTGGCACACAAATTATGAGAACGTGAAAAAGAAATAAGGGTATAAAAACTTTGGTGTTAAAGGAAGTTTAAGTATATTCCCTCGTATTCGTATGTTTTAATTGGTGTTAAAGGATGCTTAAAACAATTTAATCAATATCATAATTATATTTATTATCTGATTAAAACAATTTAATCAATAGAGATCATATAATCTCCGTTTACACTCTGTAGTCTGTACACTAAGCCAATCTCGGTGTCGAACCATATGTAACGATTTATTATTGTTAAATGTTAACCTACCAATTACGTTTTCTTTGAAACTGAAAACTCTTAAATACGGAAACAATATTAACAGAGTTCCATAGATGTCTCGCTGTCCTAAGCTATAAATAGCTTATAAGAATATAAGAACAAAGTATATATACCATTCCTAAGATCTCACATCAAACTCACTTCCTTCGTATTATCTTTTTAGTGTTTGTTTTCTTAACATTAGCCTTGTCATAAGCAATACAACCATGGCAAGGATCTCTCTGTTGTTCTTTTTAGCCTTTGTTCTAGCCCTCGGCTCGTTGTCCCTTTCCGTTTCCGGTCATGCCCTCCCGTTGTCACCGAGAAAACAGCCATGTCCAAAAACTGTGTCTGAACTCCAGACCTTACCTTTTACCCAAATCACTGAGATCCTAAACCGAAAAGAGCGGTCTGCCCCGAAAACCCCTGAGTTCAAGGCCATGTTCACAATGTGCAAAGGCTACGTAGCGTACCTCGAGAGCCTCTACAAGTTTGAGAATCCCATTGTCGATGTTTTAGGAATTGCCAAGACCAGATACGCCCTAATGACAAAAGCGATTCTTGCTGCACAAGCTAGCGTTAGCGGTAACGTCAACAAGGAAACTTCTTTGAAGCTAAAGAAAAGCTACGCTGATTTCACAAAAGGGTTCTTGCAGATTAAAGAAACGATTGTAGATATATCAGCCAAACATGAATTCAAAGCCGAGGCTAAGATCACCGCTCAAGAATCGAAAAAGCTCAACAAAGCTATGATAAACTTCAAGAATTCGATCAACGCTTTCATGAACGTGGTCTGCGATCTTGAGAAGAGCAAGACCAAGAAACTAGGTCATTACGCAAGAGCGCTCAAAGAAGAAGAACACGATGGTAGAGTAAGCAGTGTTTTCAAAAGTTTTTTCAAACAGTTTGGTGATTATCTCGGAGGTAAAAGTATTCATGGAAGAGAGCTAACTGAAACTGAGTACAAGACCAATTCTTATACTGGTGCTGATGTTAAAGGATTTGAATCCATTTACGAGAAAGTTTCTAACTTCTTCAGTGGTTATCTCGGAGGTGATCAAACTCACAGAAGAGAACTCTTTGACATACCCGCCGATGCTCCTGCTATGTCCAAAGAGGAACTGGCTATTATTGACGACTATTTGGGCCGAATAAAAAATAGCAACGGGAAAGGACCATACAACCGTGTAGATCGGTTTGATGGTGTAGCCGAAGGGTCATCACTTGCAGACTTTATTAAACTTGGACTTACTGGTCAAGGTCAGTATGATGCCGCCGGGAAGGCGAAAGCCGGCGGAGGAGACGGATTCAGGTCACTGAGCCCGGCACATTATAGAGGTTTTATTCCGAGTACAGAGGCTTAATCTTTTATGCATATTTCACAACAACAGAAGAAGGAAACAACCATGAGTTCATCTTTATTTAAAATTATGTGTGTTTTCTAACAATATGAAGGAAGGGAAATGCCTTGCGATATTTATCTTATTATGTAACGATATAAAATGTTGCAAACATTTTTAACTGATAACTTTCTTATAATATCATCGCATGTTTTAACAAATGGTATGGCAAAGTGATACAATATATATAACGTGACTTTTTAATTCGAAATCATTGATCCAAAAAAACTAAATAATACAAAATATAGTGGGTTGGTTTTATTTAGATGAAACCACTGTTCAGAAAGGAAGACACAATTATTGACTTTTGAATAGAATTGGTAAAATAGTCAGCCAAATTTGGTCAGTGGTTTGAATAACGCAAAAGTTCATGAGATTAAAATAGTTGAAGAGGCTGCCACAATGATAAATTCTTTCAGCTACGTACGTATATCTAGGGGACTGTCCACAGTATGTCTGTATAAATCGAATTCTATGAGGATCAAACTCTATAACTAATGTAGAAATACTAAACATAATTGTTAATTATTGGCTCAAGGGATTTCATTTTTTGTTATCACATTTATCATCATTGTTTAAAACCATAATAGAAAACAAACATTATTGTTAACAAAATAAACCATTTGTCATTTATTGGACCAAAGATTTGTCAATTTCTTTTGCACGTCTAAGGTTTGCCATTAATATTTACTCTCGAATAATAATATCATCTATAACTAAGGAGGTGGCAAAGCACTCATAGATAAAGATGTATCTTCTGCGTAGAAAGCCAAATTCCAATCTCTTGTTTTGGCCATTTGTGTTGAAACCCGTTCTCAAATTTGTTATGCGGGAAGTCTTTATGATATTTTGAGAGATTTGATCGTCTCGAGACAAGATGTTTTTGGTTTAAGCAATGTATTCGAAAAATTAGTTCCTCTTTTTGTTGTAGGTTATGGAAAGATCATTGTGTTTCCGTAATTTCATTCTCGTCTTTTTCTTATACTTTGTAACTTTTCCGAAACTTCCGTTATCAATATTATCATTTCAGTGAAAAAAAAAAACTAAGGAGGTGAGTGTACATATGCAATGTGGGGAGCTGGTCTAATGGGGTCGATAGAGAAGAAAGGTTAATTGCGTGGATACCACCCAGTGGAGGGTGGACAAAATTAATTATTGATGGGAGTGTATCGTGGAATTTGTCTTCGTGGATGTGTTATTTAAACACTATGCTGAATTTGCAACGTTCAACTAAATTGTATCACTTTGCCATGCCATTTGTTAAAACATGGGATTCTAGAACGTTATTAGTTAAAAATGTTTGCATATTAGTACATTTTATATGGTTACAAATTAGATAAATATCGCAAGGCATTTCACTTTCCTGGTATTGTTAAAAAACATAACACATAAATTTTAATAAAGATGAACTCATGGTTTCCTTCTTCTGTTCTTGTGAAATATGCATACAAAAATTATTCCCCTATCACCGGATTAAAACCTCTATAATGTCCCGGGCTCAGTGACCTGAATCCGTCTCCTCCGCCGGTTTTCGCAGTCCCGGCCGCATCGTATTGACCTTGACCTGTAAGTCCAAGTTTAATAAAGTCTTCAAGTGATGACCCTTCAGCTACACCATCTAACGGATCTACACTGTTGTATGGTCCTTTCCCATTGCTATTTTTTATTCGGCCCAAATAATCGTCAATAATAGCCAGTTCCTCTTCGGACAAAGCAGGAGCATCAGCGGGAAAGTCAAAGAGTTCTCTTCCATGAGTTCTACCTCCGGAAACGGATAGGGACAACGAGCCGAGGGCTAGAACAAAGGACAAAAAGAACAACATAGAGATCCTTGCCATGGTTGTATTGCTTATAACAAAGGATAATGTTAAGAAAACAAACACTAAAAAAAGAATACAAAGGAAGTGCGTTTTGTTCTTAAACTCTTACAAGCTATTTATAGCTAAGGACAGCTTCATGGAACTTAGTTAAGAGTTTTCATTCATAACGTTTAGTAGGTTAACAATAATAAATCGTTACATAGGTTCTCAACTTAATGGTTCATATCGAGTTTGGCTCGTTGATTATATATTGATTAAATTGTTTTAAACAGATAATAAATGATACTTTAATTTATAAAAAGAACAATAATAATTTCGTAAAACCTTTAACATCATAAAACAATTATAATTAGGAATAGAAGTAAAACAGAAAATTTTTAATTTTTCTTAAATGTGTGAAAAACCTTAAACGACTACAAATTTAATACTTTCAGATATATATATTTTTTTTCTTGACATTATTACAATTTATAAGTCTCTCTTTGAGAAAGACCGGGTTCGAACCCGGATCTGATGAGAATGCAAACAGAGGTGAGAACCACTAACCCACTTGCTCCTTCTCTTTCAGCTACAAATATCTTAGAGGGGGTTTGACAGTTTCCAATATGTTTGAGCATTATGGATATATGAAGAACGAGACATGGATTAGTTACCGAACCGAAGATGTTCCAATTATTTGTTTCGAGCAAATTTTCAAAATCATTTTTTCATATATTTTTACACTATTTATGATTTTTCATATATTTTTAATTTATTAAGATGAGCGAAATTACCTCTTTCTAAACATTGAAAAATCAACAGTTCATATGGTGTATGTACAACCAAATAATCTAATCTAAGATACATTAACCATTAACAAATTATATACATTAACCATTAACAAATTATACCTTCTACATACAAAATTACAGTAAACTTTTCTACATTTGCTACGCTAGAAATGTTACTAACCTTCATTAGTCTGCATAAATCGAATGCTATGAGAATAAAACTCTACATCTAATGTAGAAATATTAAATAATTGTTAATTATTGGATAAAAAGGGATTTCATTTTGTGGTTGTCACACATCTAACATCACTAATTAAAACCATAAATAGAAAAAAACATTATGTTTACAAAAAAAAAAAAAAATCCATTTGTCATTTATTGGACCAAATATATTTCAATTTTTTTTTGCACGTCTACGGTCTACCATTAATCTTTTCTCTTAAATAATACCATCTATAACTATAATTTTTTTTTTGGTAGTAAAAAGGGAGTTAAACTCCCATTAAAAGGAAAAAAGAAAGAATTCAAATACAAACTCGACGCGGTATCGCAACTCCACGGACATCATCAGACACCAGGACATCTACACAACTAGGGCTGGACTCAAGCAACTGAAACCTCAGCTGGGTAGTAAACACATAGTTAGCCAACCAATCAGCTAGACGATTAGCCTCTCTATGCACGTGAACAATTCGGACTATCAAGTCCCTTGAAATCAAGCCATAGCACATCCGTACCAGGAAAGACAGGGGATGAGTAGGACTGATCCCTGTCTTCAGAAAACCAACCACTATTTCAGAATCCACCTTCACCTCTAAACGCTGAGCTCGCCTCTCCCATGCGATATATAAGCCATAGTAAATTCCCCACAACTCCGCCAAAGGCGCCGAGCAAATCCCAATATGTAATGCAAATCCCAATATCTATAACTATAATAATATCAACTTAAAAGGAAAAAGTATATGATACATTTACATTTACAAAATACTTGGTTTTTGTAGTTTTATTATCATTAAAAACAATGTTTATATATGTAATTGACATTGGGATGTATTTCATGTTGGAAAACATAGTAAATAAAAAATGTGAATACGATTGACAATGGGATATATTTAATGTTTATATGTTAGATCTAAAAGTTCCCATATAATATGGTTTATGTAGTTTTGTTATCATTAAAAACAAAATTGATGTTATGTATGTAGAACATATGTTTTTGTAAATGTAAAAATGTAAATATAATTAATTTTATTTTTGTTATCATCATTTCTGTTTGTAACATCGAATAATGTCAAAGTATTATTTTTTGAATATTATTAGTATGTTATAAAAATATATGTAAAGTAACTGTGAAATAAATAAATAAATAACAAACTAACCTTCGTTCGCAGAAGATATTTCTTTTTATTTGTTCTCTCATTCTTCTCGGATGTTTCTCTTTTTGTCGTCACTCATCTTGAAATTCTTATTTTAGATTTCCATTTCGTGTTATGTATATTTATTTTATATGTTTTCCCAGATTGTGCTTTATTATATTTTTTTGTCTTTTGTTTAAAAAATATTTTCAATTTCTCATTTCTAAAAAAACGTTAGTTACCCAACAATTCCCTATTTTGCTCAATCTCTCTTTTAATCTCTGCGGACATATATACGTTTTTAATATCCGTCATTACTTTTTCGAATCATACATAATAGCAGAAGCTTTTTATTTTATTTTTTCTCTCATTCTTACCTGATTTTTCTCATTTGTAAACACTCATTTCCAAAATAAAAGTTTTAATTTTCTTATTTTCTAAATTATTTTTATTATTTATTTTACATGTTTTCTATATTTTTAAAAAACCTTTTAAAATATTCTCATCCTTAATGAGAAACGTTAATTACATGTTTTCTATATTTTTAAAAACCTTTTAAAATATTCTCATCCTTAAGAAAAACGTTAATTACCTAATTATTTCGACACCATGATAACTTACATAATTTCTCTGAATAATTTAACAATTTGCTAATATAATTACCATTTATTTATCATGCTAGCTTGACCATTTACACACATTTGAACCCATTGTATTTTCATTGTCAACAAAATTCTACAAAGGATGAATAAAATAAGAAATCATATTGTTAAAAAAAAAAAAAAATGAAAAAAAAGAGTCCTAGTTATGAGAAACAAAACCCGCCGTTGGAAACAAACCCGCCCATAGGAACAAAAAAAAACAAAAAAAAAATCTCTTCACTGAAGAAAAAAAAAAAAAGCATGGCCCCTAGTTTCTCTTCTCTTTGGAATCAATCTATCTATAATCTTCTTCGTCTTCTTCTTCTACCTCATAATAATCCACTTTTATCCAATCCCTTTCTTATTCTTTACAACTCTCACCTTCTCCCAAAAACTGTTCTTTTCCTCTTTGTTCTGAACCTAAATCCAACAGTATTCCATAACCCAGATTGAAAGGTTCTGTTTTTATTTTCTGTTTGGTCGGAGAAAAGTAGGGTTTTTTTCTTAATGGGAGCTGGTACAGTTGTGTCTGGACGAGTAAGGAAAGATCTTTCAAGAACGAATCCAAATGTGAATATTCCTGTGGTAACGAAATCTACTAGTGCCGAGACTCGTTCTAACTCACGTAAGAAGAAGATACAAAGACGGAGCAAGACAACCCTAATCTCTCCTGTTCAGAAACTGGTCGATACTTGTAAGAAAGTTTTCGCTAATGCTAAATCTGGAACCGTCCCGTCTCTAGACAACATCGAGATGCTTCGAAGCGTTTTGGGTAATGTCTATGATTCTGTTTTTTTGAGTTTTGGGTTATAAAGTTTGAAACTTTATTGATGATTTCATTGTTTTTGTGTCTGATCAGATGAAATAAAGCCTGAGGATGTTGGTGTGAGTCCTAAAATGCCGTATTTTCGATCTAAAGTGACTGGTCGATCTCCGTTAGTGACGTATCTTCACATCTATGCATGTCATAGCTTCTCGGTACATATATATCTTTTGAGAAATCTTGAATCAGTTTTTGTTTCTCAAGTTTCTTGTTTTGCTTATATGTTTTGTATATGTGTGTTACAAGATTGGCATATTCTGTTTACCATCATCTGGTGTAATCCCACTTCACAATCACCCGGAGATGACTGTGTTTAGTAAGCTCTTGTTTGGTACAATGCACATAAAATCCTATGATTGGGTTGCTGATTGTCCCCGTAAGTGTATTACAAACATTAACCATAACTTGTATTTGGTAAGCATTCGTGTTTTGATTATTGTTTGTTGTTGTTTTGGTTCAATGTAGAGCCGAGTTTGGATACTCGTTTGGCAAAAGTGAAAGTTGATTCGGATTTTACGGCACCTTGTGACACTTCTATACTCTATCCAGCGGATGGAGGGAATATGCATTGCTTCACCGCGAAAACGGCTTGTGCGGTTCTTGATGTTCTTGGTCCTCCTTACTCTGATCCCGCAGGACGTCATTGTACTTACTACTTTGATCTTCCCTTCTCCAGTTTCTCAGGTAACGTTTTCGAAACCATTTCTTTTATGCTTTGAATTAGTTTCTTAACCCCAATAGGAAAGAGAGTTTGATAATAATGAACTAGACCAATCAGGTAACTTAACTTGGATATAGAAAACTATAATACATTGCTTGCTTATCTAGTAGTTTTGAGATCTTTGTGTGTGTTTTTTGGGAATGTTCAGTCGATGGAGTTGCGATTGCGGAAGAGGAGAAAGAAGGTTATGAGTGGTTGAAGGAAAGGGAAGAGGAGCCGGAGGATTTGACGGTTACAGCGATGATGTATAGTGGACCAACCATCAAAGAATGAAATGTAAATGAAAACATAGCAAACCAGAAAAAAATGCCTTTTTTTTTTTTTTTTTCTTGATTTGTGTTGGGTTTTGGTTGTATATAAAAAATAGGTTTTTGAAAGTACACACACAACAATGGACAAATCTAGTATTTAGGTAAGAACAAGTACAGCTTTGTCGGAATGTTGTAGTCTCTCTGTTTTGGTCAAACCATAAGTAGTTGTCGTCTTATGTCTTGTCTCATATGTTAGGTACAATAGTATAAATAACAATGATTCTGAATAGTTATCAAAAGGGGATGTAGCTCAGATGGTAGAGCGCTCGCTTAGCATGCGAGAGGTACGGGGATCGATACCCCACATCTCCATTTTTACCTGTGACTTTTAAGAATTTTAAATTTCAAAAAGACCACTAGGTTTTGCACGCTTCACAAAAGAATCCCACTACTTCCAAATTTAATTACAAAACCCCCCACCATTATTTTTGAACATTGTTGCAGCAATTCTTAGGTTATGTCTTTATTATGAGAAACTGAAAAATTACTCTCAACGTTTTAAATCGTGAGAACATCAAAACTTGCGGGTTGACAATTTTACAAACAGTAATTTCCAGCAAATAAACAAAAGAATTATAATTTTTCCAGAAAATTATCTTTAATTTCATAAACTAATTGAGCATTGTCTTCTTCTCTGGAAGACTTCTATGAGACTTTGAGTATTTGTTGAAAAGCTTCATGTGGAATATCAACAGAACCAACTCGTTTCATTCGTTTCTTTCCTTCTTTCTGTTTCTCAAGAAGCTTCTTCTTTCGAGTTATGTCTCCTCCATAGCATTTTGCAAGCACGTTCTTTCTCATCGCCGAGATTGTGTCTCTTGCAATGATCTTTGAACCAATAGCGGCTTGTATCATGACTTCGAACATTTGTCTATCTATGTAGTTCTTAAGCTTCTCAACCAGTTCTTTCCCCACACGGTATGCTTTCTGCTTGTGAACAATAGTGGCTAGCGCATCAACTGCTTGCCCATTCAGTAGAATATCGACCTTGACCAGATCAGATGCTTGGTACTCTGCGTCCTCGTAGTCGAAAGATGCATAACCTGACGTTATGCTTTTCAATTCATCGTAGAAATCCACAACTATTTCCCTCAAAGGTAACTGGTATTTCAAGAAAACCCGTTGTGCGTCTATAAATGTATATTCTAGTTGCTGACCTCTTCGATCAGAGCAGAGGTTTATAACCGCTCCTACGTACTCACTTGGAAGGATGATTGTGGCGATTACCGTTGGCTCCCAAGAAGCTGTGACTCGGTATTTGGGGGTTGAGGGTAAGGCAGCTGGATTCTGAACTTGTAACTTTGTTCCATCTGAGTATTCGAACGTGTAAGGAACAGTAGGGATTGTGGAGATTACTTGTGTACCATATTCTTGCTCAAGTCGTTGATGAAATACATCCATGTGAAGCAAACCGAGGAAACCACATCTAAATCCCATTCCAATAGCTGTACTCGTTTCCTTAGCAACTGATACACTTGCATCATTGCATGTCAGCTTCTCTATGGCATGACTAAGTGCTTCAAAATCAGATCCATCAGCAGGATACACGCCTGAGAACACCATATGCCTCACCGGCTTGAAACCTATATTCCAAAGAATTAAATCCCAGTCAGCGAGCTTGAAACCTGATTTTTAAGCAGCTTATTGGTGTTACGCATTACCAACGAGAATCTCAAAACGAGAAAAATGAAGTTATCTCTTCCTAAGCTCATCTACTCTTAATTACAAAAGATCTTAGGAGTTGCACAGGAGAGTAAAAGAAAATAACAATACCTGGAAGAGGCTCAACAGTAGTTTTCGTTCTGTAGATTGTGTCTCCAATACGTGCCTCTTTTGTGGTTCGCATGCCGGTAACTATATAACCAACTTGTCCAGTAAGAAGCATTCCTGTCGAAGTAAGTTCAGGATGCATAATCCCGACATCTAATACTTCATAGGACTGACCCGATGCAGCAAAAGAAACCTTATCCCCTTTAGTCAGCATTCCATCAACAACAGAAACATAGCAAATGACACCTTTGTACTCATTAAAAAAAGAATCGAACAAAAGCATCCGTAGAGGCGAATCACTAATCCCAGGCGGAGGAGGAATCCGTTCTATAACCGCAGGAAGGACATGCTCAAGACCTAAACCGGTTTTAGCAGACACTAAAAGCACATCATCTGTATCGAGATCAAACATCGATTTCAATTGAGCTTTGACACGCTCAGGATCAGCTGTTGGTTGATCAATCTTGTTAATGACAGGAACAATGGTAAGGTTAGATTCAAAAGCTAAGTAAAAATTAGCCACCGTCTGTGCTTGAACACCTTGAGCCGCATCAACAACCAAAAGAGCTCCTTGACAAGCTGATAAAGATCTAGAAACCTCATAGCTAAAATCAACATGACCTGGTGTATCAATTAAATTCAGAAGAAACCCACTAGCTTCTTGATCCTTCACTCTGTTTTCATAAAACATAGTCGCCGTCTGAGCTTTCACAGTGATTCCTCTCTCCCTCTCTACCTAAGACAAACCCAAAACATGATTCAAAAATCAAAACTTTACTGGAGAGAATCTACTCTCATTGTCCTTACTACTGAATTCAGATATATCAACTCAAAATTAGAATCATTATGGAACATTTTATCTCAATCTACAACTTAAAAACACAAACTTTGAGGAATTTACCTGCAATTTGTCGAGATACTGAGGCTGGCCATGGCCTTTCTTGATTGTGCCAGTAAGTTCCATAAGACGATCAGCCAAAGTAGATTTCCCATGATCAATATGAGCAATGATGGAGAAATTTCGAATCTTTTCGGAAGGGAACTGGGTCAAATCAATGGTGGGTTCTTTTGAGCTCTGTCTAGAATCTGAGCTGAAACCGTAAGCTTGGTACAATCCAATACATAGAGGATCTCTTCGATTGGATTTGAGTGAATTGGACAAGACTGAGAATACTCGTCTCGATGATTTTAGGGTTTTAGACGCTCTGTACATAGAACCCATTTGGGGGGTTTTGTGCGGAGCAGTGAGATTGGAGACTTTCAACAAACAACACGACGAAGTTAGAGGAAACTCATCTTTGACATAATACGACACCGTATCAGAGGATTTCCAATAATCAATGTTATTGAGTGGTTTAACCGAACCAGATTGAAGCTATTGGTTAGATACTTTAATCCGTAATCTTCGTTGGCTGTTTTAGCAAACAAAATTTTAGTGGTTAAGTTGTTGCTCACTACCATACTTTATTCTGGTTAAATCCATAATCTTATTAAATTGGATGTGGTTAGTGGAAATGTGAGTTCTGTGGTAATGTGGTCGAATCGGATTGTCTACTTTTTTTTAATTTCATGAGTTGTTTCGGTTAGTTCCGGTATAAATACACCGAAATCGTTCCTTTTTTCCTCTCTTCTCTCTCCTCTTGGTTTAGATCTAGATCTGCTTCGTTCTCTCTGTGGCTTTGATTTTCATCCCTTCGATTTTGCCTTGTAACGCATAAAGCGGATCATATCTCTTCTCAGTCAACCTAGAGGTTCCTCTCTTCTCGATGTGGATCCAGTTCCGGCGATTCGGTCGAAGGTCTCTGCTTGGGTATCCTCCGGTTTGAAGACGCCGGCTTGGAAAAGCAGGGATATTTGCGGCTCACCCGATGGATCGGATCTTGGTTCCACGGCGGAAGTCGAGGGGAGAGATGGTGGTTTTGGTTGAATCGCTATGGAGGTTAACAGAAGGTCCTTCGGATCGTGACGGCCGCCGCGGATTTCTGTTGTTTGGACTTCCGATGAGCCGTCGGCCCCAGACAGCTCCGCGTCTTGCTTCCTCCTGGCCGGATGAAGAATCAGGTTCGACGGGCTGATGGGGGTCAAGTTGGGAAGGAGGGGTTATGTCGAAAGTAGGTCGGCTCACTAGGCACGGGAGCGGCTTACAACGTGCCGGGTAGTCGGACGGCTGGCCTTTCCGGGAGATATGCGGCGGGTCAGGCTAGTCGGGGGAAAAGAAATAGATGCGGGAGTCGGTTGCTGCCCCACTGTTGCCTAGATACCTCGTCCGGCCGCAAAGTCGTCGATCTCGCAACCGCCGGATCTCAGGGCCGCCGTCTGCGTCCCGGTGTCAATACGGCAAGAGCCTCTTTTCCGGCGTTGACCTAACCAACGACCGTCTTTGCTTTTTTGCGTTTATTTGTATTATCGAAGCCCAGCCCATTAAGGGGTATTTTCAATAAAAAGCCCGTTAAAAAAAAAAAAAAAAAAAAAGACAAGTTGTAATAAAAAAAAAATCACTAAAAATGTCAAATTTTATGATTGTGTATTCCAAGATAAATAGATAGAAAGGAAAAACACAAGCACTATATTGTAGTAGTTCTAATAATTTTTTAAAAAACTAACAAAGTGTTCTAGGCAAATGATTTCAAGCAAGCTAGTTTTGGCTTCATCACACCATTAGACATTCCTTTAACATTGATGCATTCAGCATAAGGATGATAATGATGGGATTTATGATATTTCTTTTCTTCTTCTTCTTCTTCTTCGTTTTCGTCGCGAATGTTTATATCGTTCATGAAAATATCTCTGCATGGGAATGATTTGCTGCATAGGAGTTGCACAAATGGTTTCTTGATTGATGTTCCATAAATGTTATTGTACATTACATTCTTGATGTCCACTGCCTTTGTCTGTATATATATAATATGAAATAAACATATTACTTAGTGCAATAGATTGATACAAAGAAAAAATCACTAGAAGGAAAAGTAATTAAGAATTACGTACATGGTTTTTGCATTGTGAGTGAGGGCAATAGAATTGGTCGATAATAATAGGTCGAATTGCTCCATGTAGTTTAATACGTTGGAATAATACATTTCGCACATGACCTCTTCCTCCCTAAACAATACAAAGCAATAGGAAAAATGATATTGTAATTACTTGATTAGAGAGAACAAAACACAAATAAAACTATGTTCTTACCTGCCATGTCTTGATTCTAACCCCATTAGTTGTTTTTGTAAACGTACAATCTTGAACAACAACATCTTCCACCGTTTCTTTGGTTCCATGCCGACCTAAGCTTCCGATACTTGTTTAAAAATTATAAAACAACATGATCACACAATTTATACTAAGTTTGCCTTATAGGTAACCAAAACATTAGAAGAAAAAGTACCTAATTCCATGCCCCGGACCACATGAGATTCTTGATATGTTAATATATTTTGAACCATCACCAATAGATACACAATCATCACCTAATAAAGAAAATCAAAACTCAATAAAAACAGTTGTGATTATGGTTTGTGCTATAAACCTAATAACCTAATCATATATGAGAGACTTTGCATGATGTTAAAAGATCATTGATGAATCAAATCACCTGTACGAATATTACTATTGTACACGATGACATTTTTAGAACGTTGAATGTGAATGCCATCAGTGTTAGGGCTATCACCATCAGCGGTTATGGTGAGTTGCTTAACAATAACCCATTTCGAATCTTCCAACGACATTTGAAAATTTGGACTGTCTTTCACCATAATGTTGCTTATATGCACATTACTCGAATGCGATATAATTACACCCTACAAACCCAAAACAATCGATCAAAAAGTTTTAATTGCAGCGACTTAATTAGTAACCTTAGATATGAGAGATATTTACTAAATCATTGCTTAGAGATTTGTTAACATACCCTTGGTCTCTTGAGACATGCCTACAAAGAAGAACGAAAAATTAATATGGTGGTTTAGATGAATAGTAGAAAGTAAAGTAAGTGAGCCTACTCATCAACATTGGCATACTTTTTTATATTTTGTGCAATTAAGAGACCACCATTGTGTTCCTTGACCATCAAGAGTACCATGTCCATGACCATCGATATGAAGTCCATCTATATGAGCAAATTCGATCCATTGATGACAATGATCGTTCTTGCAATCCCATTCATCAGGAGATGCGGGAGCAATTAAGTTTCCATTGATCTACAAAAGAAAAAAAAAATTAAACTAATGTAGTATTGCATAAATTTAAGTTAGTGTGTTTCTATTTCATAAGATGATTTTCTATATGATGTCAAAAAATAAAAAAATGATTTTGTAATGTCAAAACGGGTTTCAGATTTTTGACTTGTATCAAATATTTACGTTTTAAAAATATTTCATTATTTTCTTTAACAAATTTTAACCAAAAAGATTATTAATCTATATTTGTTTTATAGTTTACACATTTTTTATAAAGCGGAAAAATGAAATTCATATCCTATATTTAACTGAGTTAGTTTAGATGCTTTAATCTATAATTAACCAATCCCTACTCATTTTAATTTGTATGATGAAGCTCGTTGAAATTAAAGGATAACAGTAATTTGAGAAAAAACTATATAATTATTTGTTTTTGTGATATACGAAAAACCACTCAAAAACTACTTCTCTATATTTTAGGAACCCTAAGTTTTCAAAAATCTTGTATGGTAAAAAATTAGAATTTCAAAAGAATAAAAACCAATAACCAGCTTAAAATTTCTATATATATTATACTACTCAAAAACTCCTTTACCTAGATTTTAGGTACAAAAAAAATGATTTTCATAAGAATAAAAAACAAATAACAACCTTAACATTTGTAAATACGTCAAGGCATTAATCTGATTAGTAAATAAGAAAAAAAATATCAAATGCTAAATAGTATGAATATGAGTTATGCATTATACCGAGAAAATGATTTTCTTGGATACGCAAGGGCCATGGAACTCAATAGGTTGGAGAAGAAACGTGTATCCTTGAGGTATTTCCATAGTTGCTTGGGCTCCAATGAAATTGCACGTTTTTTTCCATGCATCCTTAAATGCCTGAAACCATATTATCAAACCTTATATATATAAGTTGTGAAGTTTTCATATTTGTAAAGTATAGTTTAACCAAAGTAAAATGAAAACAAACCTTTGAATCGTCAAAAGATCCATCCCCAATTGCTCCATAATCAAGAACATTGAATGTTTTTCTCTCATAACGACGACTAATAATAGAAGAATAAGACTGAGCTAATTGAAAAGTGTTGAAGAGAGTTAAAGAAAGAAGAAAAGTTAAGAACATTACGGATTTTTCCATTTTCTTCTCTAACTTAATGAACAAAGTTGCACATTGATCAATCTATTTAAATTACATTTTGCTTACAAAATCTAAATTCTATGATTTTTTCGGTTAAATTTAAAGATTTTAGTTTATCTTGGAGATTTTATTATATCTACACAATGTTTTTAATTAAATATGTATATGTAAAAATATAGTAATATCATAAAAAAATAACAAAACAACCAAATTTTCGTTTAAATCTTCCATTAAACATAGGAGAATAAACTAGAGCATCTTTAAATAGAAGTTGATATCTATTCTCTTTAGTTGCTTGCTTCTCAAGTTACATGCCATGTCAAAGTCCCCAAGATCAGTATCTTGCTAGGCAACTCCGCAGCTGATGGAGAGATATATGTAATTCTCTCTTCACCAATATCAACGTTTTTGATACACACAAATCCAGCAACAACGCTGCACAAATCCAAAATACATTAGATGGAAAGTTAAAGATCGCTTCATCTAAAGTTTTAAGTATAATTATACAAAACTTGGGAGATATTATACCTTGAGATGATCTGATCATCTTGTTTGGAAAGAACTTTGTTCACAAGATGTTCGTCAATTGTCACATGTGTGATCTTCAAAGGATTGTTTCCTCTTCGTTGAGCTGATGTTGATGAACCACTCTCTGGTAAGTCACCTATTTAATATATATGCACATCACTGAACTTTAAGGTTTTGGTGTAGACGGTGAGATCGTTGGTGACTCCATAAAAGTAATTCTGAGCATAAGCAAATAGTAAGAGACCTTTACTTTAATCAAACATAGAAAGGAAAGAGATTGATGGAATCGTCAAACGTGAAAACTCTTTTACCTGAATGCTGTAGTTCCTCAATGTTTTGCGAAAGTGAGAGCTCCTAGTGAAGACTCCAGCTGACATTTCAAGATTCAAGAATTGTAGATTCTTCTTGAATTTTAGATCTTTCTTTAGATCATTGACTAGTTGTTCCTCCTGGAAATGACAAAGATCAATGTAGGTTTCTTGATTGAGGATAAAGACAAAGAAGAGAGATTCGATACATTACTCGACCAAGGACAATAACTACAGTTGCGTTAAACGTCCTTATTGCATGAAGAAGCAGCTGCAAAAATTTAAAACAAGAAACCACATCAGAAAGCTTGTGGTTCATAGAAATCATATAACAAAAAAAGAAAAAGGCAAAAAATGACCGCATAGCCTTCACGAGTGATAAATCCCATAGTGTCAATAACCATGCCAGAAGTTCTTGATTCAGTATTTATCGAAAACTCTTCTTTTACTCCTCGAGCAAGCTCTTCGACAAGGGATTTATACAGTCTAAGGTTGATGCTGAGAGTCCAAGAAAGGAAAGTTAGTAAGCTAGTAGGACACATTATATGAAAACCTAAGTACTCAGAATTTGAAGTCATCATGTTACCTTGGTGATGTGTGACCAAAGTAGTGCACAATAGCCTTATCAAGAGGAAACCCTTCAACAGGATCCACAGGCATTTCAATAGGAGTAGCAGAAACAGTTCCCGGTATGGTTATTGTTGAGCTTTGACCAATGTTAAGGTCAACATATGTTGGTTTCCAACCATCTTTTGCTGCCCAATTCAGAAGCATCTTGGCCAATGTGGTCTTCCCAGAGTCTGTATCCCCTACAATGATAACCCTTGGTCCCTACATCGAGCGAACCGTAAAGAACACCAAAGAGTTCATGTTGCTACAAGACTAGGAGTTAATTAGTAAGGAAAAAGTACCTGTGAAGGTACACAATCTCTTGTTGAGGAAGTAGAACGATGTCGTTCTGCTTGTAGAGAGTTGTGCACTCTAAGATACCTCATCATAGGTGTCTAAAACAGAGACATTTCTAGTAAACAACACAGTTACACTTGATAAAATATATAAACTAAGAGTAGATATGGCAGCAAAACCTTACCTCACATGATGTACATTCAGTTTCTGCGATGCCATTGATTTCTATTGTTGCACCATACCATGTGAAAACCTGAAAAAGTAAGTAAATTTTTCTGTGTGTAAAATCAACTCAAGAACCCAATTCAACAATAAAGCATCAAGAGTATAACTTTCTTCGTAACCAAACTCATAGCTACATGTATGTCCTAAAGCTCAGATCTTTAATCTAACCCACAAAAGACCAAACGATGAATTCGAAGTTGAATATGTAAGAACATACCGCAAATACCATGAGAGGAGGGAATGTGAGCCAAACTTCATGTGGAAGCTCATAGCCAAAGATCTCAGCTTTGCCATCGAGCAAACGGAGCCTGAGTGGCTGCGAAGTTCGTTGCACTTTAATCCTGAGTTCGCTCTGTTTCTTTAACTTCACTTGTCTTATTTGAGGACCAAACCCACCACCGAACGACATGTTGAAACTCTCTCTGAGGTTCTCACAAAGACAAGTAAGAAGTTTGATACACTGAGTTTGTACGTTTGGATTTTAAAGAGGCACGAGGAAGACGAATAGTTTCCAACTTTGTTTTCCGTAAACCGATGTGTTGAGAAATACGAAGCGTCAAACAAAGTTTCATATTTTGTCTCGAGATTTAAACGACATCATTTTGGCGAGGAAAAGAAACGCCGTCGTTTTAGCGACAAACGGCGACGTTTTGGCGAGAGAAGAAACGGCGACGTTTGGCGAGAGGAGAAACGGCGACGTTTTCGGCGAGGAGGAGAAACGACGTCGTTTTAGGTAAAGGAAGAAACGGCGACGTTTTGACGAGAGAAGAAACGTCGTCGTTTTGGCGAGAGAAGAAACGTCGTCGTTTTGACGAGAGAAGAAACGGCGTCGTTTTGGCGAGAGAAGAAACGACGTCGTTTTGGCGAGAAACGAAACACGTCGTTTTGGCGAGAAACGAAACGCCATCGTTTTGACGAGAGGGAGAAACGACGTCGTTTTGACGAGAGACGACGTCGTTTTGTCGCGAGAAAGAAACGACGTCGTTTTGTCGCGAGAAAGAAACGACGCGTTTTGTCGCTGAAAGAAACGACGTCGTTTGGCAGCTAAAGAAGAAACCCCGTCGTTTGGCAGCGAAAGAAGAAACGACGTCGTTTTGCAGGAAAGAAGAAACTACGTCGTTTGGCAGCGAAAGAAGAAACGACGTCGTTTGGGCGGGAATGAAGAAACGGCTTCGTTTGGTGAAAGAAGAAATGACGTCGTTTAAAGTCTCGAATCATCAATTATCATCTTTACTTCTTTATTCTTCACCTGGCTTTTCAAATTGAGAAGTTAAAAGGGTTTGGTTCACAAAAAAATAAAAAAGAGAACTTAAGGGTTTAACGAGTAGTTTAGATTTCTCTGGGGTTTATTTTGCTGATGAATCACATTCTTTGCAATAGTCGTTGTTGACGTTGGAATTGATAAGTAGAATCAAAGTTTAGAAATTTCGAGAGTGTAATGAGCTTGAATTTGGCAAATCCTTTATGGGTTCCTGTAAAAGCTTTGTTATGTAGAACAATCAATAAAAGGAAAATTTTCACAGCCGCTGCTATAACTAGTTCGGCCTACAAGGTAAAAATTTGCTTTGTTGTTATAGAAATTTTCGTTTCTTTCTTTGTTTTGTCTGAATTTGTTTGGTTTTTTTGAAAAGGGGGAAAAAGATGAGAGTGAGCTCTTGGTTGTTGTTGGTGGTGGAGCAGCTGGAGTTTATGGAGCAATCAGAGCTAAAACTCTCTCACCTGATTTGAGAGTTTTGGTTATTGAAAAAGGGAGGTTTCTTTCTAAGGTTAGTTTCTCTTCTTTCCATTTAACTTATAACTCAATTGGTAAAGGGAGATGGGTTTGTTCATTTCGTTTCTCGTTGGAGATTTTGTAGGTGAAGATTTCTGGTGGTGGTAGATGCAATGTGACAAATGGGCATTGTAATGATACTATTGTGAGTCTTGTTCATAGATAAAGTTTCAAACTTTATACCTGAATATTGCAGAATCATGAAGCTTTCTTGTAGTTTTGTTCTTGGGAAGCATATTGGTTTAGTTTGAGTTTGACCTTTTGGTAATGTAGAAATCGAATCTGTATGTAGAATTTGGCAGGGCATTATCCTCGTGGTCATAAAGAGTTTAAAGGTTCTTTCTTTTACACACATGGACCTGCTGATACTATGTCATGGTTTTCTGAGCATGGAGTTCCACTAAAGGTTGTGACTTTGCATCCTTATCTATAGAGATGTTTGTCTTACTCCGCATTTTTTCGCCTAATTCTTGTCACTTGACAGACTGAAGATGATGGAAGAGTATTCCCTGTCAGTGATAATTCATCTTCTGTAATTGATTGTCTCTTAAATGAAGCAAATATTAGAGGAGGTATTATATATAACACATCTTTTGAAACACCTATTCTTATCAATTATTGTGACTGCACATTCATATATCAACTCAATTTCTTAAACCAGTTAGGCTTGAGAGAGGCAAGTCTGTGTTGGCTGCTTCTACTAAACCCGATGGAAAGTTCCTTGTTAAAGTTGGGAAACAAAGTGCTGACACATCTGAATTTATCGAAGCTACTTATCTTCTGATTGCAACTGGAAGTAGCCAACAGGTTTATATAATATCCCATTTTAAGAACATGAATTCTTTATTTTCAAAGCTCTTTTGTAATAAAGGGATGTTCATGTTTTCCTAAGATGTTTTTGTTGTATTATGTTACAGGGTCACTCTTTAGCCACTAAATTTGGTCATTCCATTGTAGATCCAGTACCAAGCTTATTCACGTTTAAGATCAATGATCCATTGCTGATCGAGTTAGCAGGGGTAAATTTTCCTCCAAGACCAGAATCTTCCGTAGCACAATTTTTTTTAACCGAGCTACATATGTGACATTGTTTATTTCTCTTGCTCAGATTAGTTTCTCCAAAGTCCAAGCCAAACTCACATTTGATAATCCATGCCCGGATTTGTCTAACCTCGTGCAGGTGTGCATTTGTTTACCCTTTGCTATTGCTAGTTTGTTTAAACTCTTATATCATGAGGATAAGTTCAAATACTACTTCTTTTCTCTTAAGATTGGTCCAATGCTAGTGACACACTGGGGACTTAGTGGACCGGTTATTCTTCGACTCTCTGCATGGGGTGCACGGCATCTCTTCAGTTCTAAGTACAAAGGTCTAAATCTTTCATATCTAAGGAGATAATGTTTTATCCTGTTAACTCTATGAAATTAGAACATATTTAAATTTGGCTGCAGGGCATCTTATTGTCGATTTCATACCGGATATAAACATCGAAACTGCCAAATCTGTACTCAAACAACACAAGCAGCAGTTTTCAGTAACAACCTTTCATATTTTTATCCTTTCGTTCTCTTTGTTTCTTGTGTTTGGTTATAAAGTAAAAAACGTTTGAGCATTGTGTAATGCAGAAGCACAAGGTATCCAATTCCTTTCCTCCTCAATTTGGTCTTGTCAACAGATTCTGGAGATACATTCTAGACCGCGAGGTTGTGAAAAAACCTTCTGTCATAGCTTTTCCATATCGTAAAACCTCTTAATCTTACATGAATTTCCTTGATTGTCTACTTGACCCACCAGGGTTCTTCAAAAGACACCTTGTGGGCCTCAGTGTCAAATAACTCCTTGAGCTCCATTTCTGATATTCTTAAACATTGTACATTTCAAGTCACTGGAAAGGTATAACATGATTGAAAATTATTCAGCTTTTATAATATGCTAGTCAAGATGGTGATGATGACATTGTGTTTTGTTATTTTGCTGCAAAGGGTCAATACAAAGATGAGTTTGTGACAGCAGGAGGAGTTCCTTTATCCGAGGTTTGGTTTCTACAAACTTAAACTTACTCTTTCTTTTTCTTTACGAGATCTGATCTTAACTGCCTCTCTCTGTTTCAAGATTTCTTTGAAGACAATGGAGAGCAAATTGGTTCCGAATCTTTTCTTTGCAGGAGAGGTAAGCTACAATGTTTCAAGCATATTTATTTGTGCATTTAGTAACTGATCACATTCATACATACACTAATGCATATGGAGCAGCAGACATACATATATACACATCATATCATATCTTAATTTACATTTGTGTGTTTTTAGGTACTAAATGTAGATGGAGTTACAGGAGGCTTCAATTTCCAGGTGAATATTTTTTAATTATAACATCGAAACATGTTTTGGGAAAATGATATGTGAATTTTTCATGCAAGTATTGTTATGTGCAGAACGCTTGGTCAGGTGGATATATCGCAGGCACAAACATCGGCAAATTAGCAGCAAGTAACAAAAGAAGCTCTACAGAAAGAAAAGTAATGATAGGATCATAATTTTCTTGTAAGACTAGTATTGTTATATTTGTGTATGTAGAAACATTATTTCCCAATTAGACCTAAGAGAGAAAGACGAAATCGAACCTAATAATACAAAAGCTTCTATATTGAGTATGATCATATGACGAAATCAATAAGAAACCCACCTCTGAGATGATACGATCAAGAACCTAATAAGAAAGTGTTTAACTTTGATATTATGAAACAAGAACCAAATATTGCAATGAGTGCAGAAGGAAAACACAGGGTAGCAGAAGAGCAAAAGAGCCAGGAAGGATCGTAGTTTTCTTGTGAGACAAGTATTGTTAATTTTGGTTATTATTTTTTTCTTATGAAATAAATAAATAAATTCTAATTGGTGGATGAACTTTTTTTTTTGTCATTTACTATCAAACAATTGACTCAAATGAGCCAATTCGAGGGACAGTTGTTTACATAATTGGTGGATGAACTGTGAAGTGGGAAATCAATTGTATTTTGTATTTAAATAAATTATCAATTCGATCGACAATGTGTTAATATTTTGAAATACAATTTGAGTCAATGTTGGTCTTTGAAAGGTTTTAACTTTAAAGACTGGTCTGTTTAGTTTATCATTTTCTGATTTACCTATTTCTTTCTTAGAAAGTAGAGACGCGTGATACATTATTTAAATTTGGAACCACCGACGAAAAATGCAAAAGTTTGAACAAAGTAAGACTTTATAATATATCATAAAAGACTTTTAAGGCTCAGCCCTATAAATATGCACACTCCAAACCAAAGAACAGAAAAGCATAGCACACCAAACACAAAGAAGAAAACACAAAAGAAATAAGATGATGGGTGATTCATTCGGAAGTATGGGCTCAAGCATGGCGAGTTTGTTCTTTCTTTGGGCAACTATTCAACAAATCTTCCCTAACCACTTGAAGATCACAATCAAAGAGTTTCTCTTGTCTTTATTTTAACAACTCTGTTTTGCTCAGAGAGTTTCCGACCATTTCACCAACCTCTTCTCTCCTTATGTCGAGATCAACTTCCCGGAGAGCGATGAGTACAGTTTCAACCAAGCTTTCTCGGCCATCGAGACCTACCTTGAGTCGAAATCAACGGACAGGTCTAAACGTCTCAGAGGAAGCCAGGTTAAAGAAAGCAAAGGTTTGGTGTTGAAACGAAACGAGGCTAAAGTAAGAGACTTATACGAAGGAGTTAATGTCTGGTGGGAGATTGTGGTTGAGACTGATGGGAACAGATATTATAAGCTCACTTTTCACAACCGTGCAAGGAGCCTTATAACTAATTCATACGTCAAACATGTGGTTCAAGAAGGGAAATCCATTATAGTCAAGAACAAGCAAACAAGGCTTTTCACGAATAACCCGAGTTCTCAATGGGTTTTTGGCCAGAATATGTGGAGATCTATCGAGTTTGAACACCCCGCGAGTTTTCAGACATTAGCTATGGACCCAAAGAAGAAGGAAGAGATTGTGAATGACCTCATCGCCTTTAGCAATGGGAAAGAGTATTACAAGAAGATAGGGAAAGCTTGGAAGAGAGGCTATTTGTTGTATGGACCACCAGGAACCGGTAAGTCCACCATGATTTCAGCTATGGCTAATCTTCTAAACTATAACATCTATGATCTTGAACTTACCGCGGTAAAGAATAACTCGGAGTTGAAAAAACTGCTTACGGCAACATCCAGCAAGTCCATTATTGTGATTGAAGATATAGATTGTTCTGTGGAATTCACCGGTAACAGAATCAAGAAAGAGAATAACTCAAGGGAAAGAAATGGAAGAGAAGATAAAGACGAAAACTCGGTTACACTCTCAGGGCTACTCAACTTCATTGATGGTATCTGGTCTGCTTGTGGACAAGAAAGGATTGTTGTATTCACAACAAACCACTTGGAAAAGCTTGACCCAGCTTTGATCAGGAGAGGTAGAATGGATATGCACATTGAGTTATCGTACTGCACTTACGAAGCGTTCAAGATTCTTGCCAAGAACTACTTGGATCTTGATGGTGATGAAGCTCATCCCTTATTCAGAGAAATCAAGACTTTGTTGGAGGAGACAATGATTTCCCCAGCTGATGTTGCAGAGAATCTTATGGCTAGAAACCATCAAATCGATGTTGAAAAGTCCCTGAGACTTCTAATAAACGCTCTAGAGGAAAAGAAGGATAATCAGAAGAGCCAACAAGAAAAGAAGAAACAAAAAAAGTTCAGAATGTTTGGTTGAGGGTTACTATTTAGCTCTATTTGATTTAATGAACTTAAAACCATATTTTGTTTTTCTTTTACTAGTGATTTAACTATGTTATTTTGTCGACTATGTATGCAATGTTATTTCCCTTCTCAAATAATAAAGGAACATAAAAACTAAACTTGATTCGTCATGATGCGCATATATGTAGATGTCATATTGTAGTGTAGTGATTTAAACGTACTAAAATATTGATATATATCATGTGAAAATATATACTTTGAGGAAATTAAGATGAAGATATTTGATGAATTTCATATTTATTTTGATTTGATTATACAAAATTAATTTATAATCGATTGAAAAAATCGAAAAATTATTTTGATTTAGTTATACAATAGTTTATAATCGATCTAAAAAAAAAAGAAAAACTAAGTCATATAAAAATAAGTTTGTATTTGCGCTTTTTGTATATTCTTGCACGTAGATTAGAAAATAAATCAACTCGAGATATTCAATTGAATATTGGCTGTTAACCACAATTATCAGACGATCAACAACAACCATACGCAAAATCAGAATTCTACATAAGATTTGAACTTGAGCCCTAAAATTTGTTCTTAATCATATTTTAGTTTTAACATTTTTATCCAAGGATATGATGTCTAGAAACAAGTTAATACATAGTTTTTGTTCGTGGTATATGTTTGGAGGAAGTTGAACATGCACATTTAGATAAAGTATCATGAGTGAAAGTTATGATAAACAAGACTCAAGATCATAATTTAAGTGATCATTAGTCTAGCTTAAACATTAAAAGAACAACCATATATAGATGTAAAAACTAATAGATAACATCTGTAATCTAACAACCTAACATCAGCAAATCATGAAATCCCAACTCAATGAATAAGCTACTCAAACATATATGTAAAGCGGAAATCATAATTAAAAAAATGAATAAGAGGGTTCATAAATTTCCTCCAAATTGTTAATAAGGTCCAAAGATCCTCTCCCAAAAACTTTTAATAGGTAAAAGGAGGATACAAAACTGAAATGAACGTATCTCTCTTATCTAACAGTCGAGCAGTAAGGTTTTATAATAAAAGAAATAGGTTTTGTCGGTTTAAGATCGTTTTAGAAAGTGTAAACTTACTTGGAAATAAAAGCTAACATCATGATGATGATGGTTGTGACAAAATGTTAGAAAAATCTAATGATGGTAATTAGCCTTAAGTTCTTAACATATGTTTCCTGTAAATCGTAATGTTTAGATATATATTACAAATTTTACAATATATAGTTCTATCAATTTATGTTTCTTCTCTTCATTTCTTTTGGTCCTCAAGCTTTTACTGATTTCATATTGGCTTTATATTAACCATTGCCAATTGGTGTACGTGTTAAGGACCTTAAAGGTGGACCATGAATAATGAAAAGGCATGTTAAAAAAGGTTCAAACATCAAATCTTGGATATGGTTATATCGATGACACGTAAAAGCATGCAATGGATGGATTCATCTATATAAATCTCTTATGATATTTGAGATATTCTTTTTCTTTTTGTATTCTTCCGTTAAACAATGATGTTCATCCAAGTGTATCAGCTCAAACTTGGGTGCTGGTAAATATCGTTTGGAAATTGGAACTAAAGTTTCAACTTGAGTTTTCCCTATATATCTCGTCAGCAATTTTTGTGAAAATTCACACTAAAAATAAAATATATTAATTGTCATCGAGATTGTTTTTTTTTTTTTTTTTTTTTTTTTTTTTTTTTTTTTGGGACAAACGAGATTGTTATATTCATAGATTTCTTGACAAATCTGTTATTCTTTGCATGGATATTTTAGTTTTCCAACCAAATTTTGGGTTCGAGACTACTTAAGAAAAACTAATTCAGTACGTCAGTCCAACACTAAAGATTGCACCAAACCAAAGGACACAACCCATCATATTGTTTTGTTGATAAAAAAAGTGTTTTATTAAACCATTTCAATCAATCGTTGAATCACATAAAAGTTCTTATAGTATTGAAGACACAGCAGAAACAACAGAGTATAGCACAAACCCACTCCCCACAACATACCATTTATTATTGAGTTTACACATGGCTAGCGGTGAAAGGAGTTAATAATGCTCATTATGCCCTGAGTTTGCTAACTTTCTTCTCAAGTTCATCCCTTTTGGCTCCAATGATCCTATCAATTTCTTTACCCCTTTTCACCAGCACAAAGGTTGGCATTGCCGTCACGTTAAACTCTTTAGCCACATCCTGAAAACATTAAGTCATGCAGTAAGTCTAAATTGTTTCTCAATACAATTCAAATAACCAGAAGCAGGAGGCTGAACCTAATTTTAACCAACTCCCATCTTATATCAGAATCCAAGTGATTTCCACTTGTACCGTTCCAAAATCTATCTTTCTACTCATGAAATTCGATATCGCAATAACTCCATATCAGAAAAAATAAACTATGAATCAATCAGAGTAAAGAGGGATACAAGTCAGAGATGCAGCAAGTTTAAATCTTTATCTCATTTACAGAAACAACTAAAATGTGGAAATAGAAGCAGGAGGTCAAAACCCAATTTCACCAAACGTTTATCTTATATCAGAATTGGATTGATCTTATACCATAAAGCTATCAAATTTCTTCCCACAAAAATTGCTTCATTATCACAAAGCACTTAAGACAAACAAAAGCTGAAACCTTTTGGTAAAGATATACACTTACAGGGAGTTCATCGACATCTAATTTGACGAAATCAACATCAGTGAACTTATCAGCCATGGCATGAATCGCAGGCTCAATCATCTTACATGGTCCACACCACGACGCCGAGAAATCAACCACCAACTTATCACAGAAACCCAAAATCTCATCAATTCAAATAAAAACCCCCAATTGATTACACACCAAACTGAATCGAATCGAGTCTGAGACATACCAGTTTGTTCGATTCTTTGATCTCATTGTAATGAAGTTGCCACCGAGCTGATGAGCTAAACTTGAAGACGCGACTTGACTCAGATTCAGTCCCTGCATCTTCTGGTCCAGTTCCGATCACAGATGACAGAAAACTTCCCATTCTCGTTCTCGTCTCTCTTCTCTCCCTCTCTATCTCTATCTCTAATTCTCTATGATTGCGCTTAAGAACAACGCTCCTTTCTCTGGTCTGGTCAACAACGATCGTGTCGTTTTATATTCAAACATTGTGTCGTTTGCTTAAATTAGTTTGGTCAACTATGATTGCCTTGTGTGGAGCTTTCGTTGACTCCCGAAATTAATGTGGAGAATAAACAAACCGAACCAAACCGAAATTGGAGAACCAAATCAGGCCAAACCGAAATGGGTACTACAATATTCAAACGACGAAAATTATCATGTCCACTTGAAAGCCCAGTGGGTTTTTGAACAAACCCCAATATTAAAACGACGTCATATCATGTCCACATATTATCACTCACGTCGACAAATCGGTTTGAGTGAACAACGGCAGAGTAATCATCATCACCGGTGAACAAAGGTTTAGGGTTTTAGTTAGTATTGATTCACTATCTCTCTCTCTCTCACTTCATCATTCTGCTTCAAGCTTCATACTTTTCTCTCTAATCGAATCTCAAATGCAAAGCCTCGTATACCCTTAAAGTGGAATCTGTCATCTGCAATGTCTCAGTCACTGTTTCGAGCAATCTCAGCTCGGAAGAATCAATTCAGTCTTGGGTTTTACTATAGATGTATTAATACTCGGCCATTTCATCACCAAGATCAGATCACCGCTCCCAATTGCTTCAATCTTTTATCTTTAGGTATACAAAATCTCATTTCTTTCAATGTCTGCTTATATGACAAATCCAAATTTGATAGATTTTAGGTTGTTCCCTTATCTTTTACTTGTTTCTCCTTCAGGGTTCAGTCCAATTGCTAGACATGGAAGTCATCAGAATAGTTATAGGTTTTGTGGTAATTTGATCACAAATGGGTTTGCCTCGGTTTCAAATCTGGGTTCTGATGAATCAAATGTTGATAATGGTGATGCTCCCTGTGAGAAACTTTTGGATAAGAAGCCAAAGGTTGTTTACAAGAAACCAATTGATTTCACCAAAATCGATGCGAATTTACTACCTACTGTGATGATTATGGGACGGCCAAATGTTGGAAAGTCTGCTTTGTACAACCGGTTAGTCTCTTTGCTGCAATCTCAACATAAGTTTCATAAGATTTGAGGTTGTTACATTGTAATGGATTTAAGCTAATTGTGTTGTTGTTCAGATTGATTCGGAGGAGGGAAGCTCTTGTTTACAACACTCCAGATGATCATGTTACAAGGGATATAAGAGAAGGGATTGCCAAATTAGCTGATTTGAGGTTTAATGTTTTGGACTCTGCTGGTATCGAGACTGAGGTTTCTTCGGGTACTATTCTGGGTAGAACCACAGCAATGACGGCTAATGTGCTTGCAAGGACTCAGTTTGCAGTTCTTATTATTGACGTGAGGTGAGATTTTATTCCCAAGTTGTAACAAACAAATTTGATGCTAGTTTTTTTTTTCCTTAAAAATCATTGTTTTGCTCATGTTTTTGTAGGGCTGGGTTGCATCCATTAGATTTAGAGGTTGGGAAATGGTTAAGAAAGCATGCTCCACAGATTAAGCCCATAGTAGTTATGAATAAATCTGAATCAATTGGCTCTCTTGATGAAGTTGCTTCAGAGGCACTTGGTCTAGGTTTTGGTGAGCCTATCGCTATTTCAGCTGAAACTGGACTTGGTATGACCACACTTTATGAAGTACTCCGTCCTTTACTAGAGGATTACATGGTTGAAAGGCTAAACGGTAATAAAACCCATCTATATCCGTATCAAGATAATTTTACCAGAAGCTGCTTCCTTGATTTCTCTCTTTACTGAACCTCACAGTCTTATATTAGATATATGCAGTCAAGATGATGTTCCAAGCGATGAGAATCTCTCTGATGAAATCGACGAGTCCAAGTTGCCATTGCAGTTAGCTATTGTGGGTAAGCCTAATGTTGGGAAGTCCACACTGCTTAATGCATTATTGGAGGAAGAGCGTGTGTTGGTAGGTCCAGAAGCTGGTCTCACTAGAGATGCTGTGAGAGTTCAGTTTGAGTTTCAGGGTAGGACAGTTTATCTGGTAAGTTTAGAATTCTGTTCATTTATGTAATTCTCTTACACAGCTATTGTTCTCTTAATGTTAAACATAAAAAAGCTGAACCAGTGTTTCAGTTTTTTTCACTGTGATTGATGTTTATGCTGGTTATTTGTTGAGGTTGACACTGCTGGTTGGTTGGAGAGAACAGAGCGAGACAAAGGACCAGCATCTTTGAGTATTATGCAATCGAGAAAAAGCCTTATGCGGGCACATGTTATCGCTTTAGTTCTTGATGCAGAAGAGGTTTGTATACACACATACTCTCGTGATTCATGTGTTTTTTGCACAACTGTGAAAACAGAGAAAGAAAATCAAGAGTTGCTCACTATATGTTTTTTTATTTGCAATCTCCAGATCATAAAAGCTAGATGTAGTATGACACATTCAGAAGTAGTTATAGCTAGACGTGCTGTAGAAGAAGGACGTGGTCTAGTCGTTATCGTTAACAAAATGGATCGTCTAAGAGGGAAAGAGAACTCTGAGATGTACAAGAAGATCAGGGAAGCTGTTCCCATTGAAATTCAGACAGTTATTCCTCAGGTAATAGTAAAAATTGCAACTTTTGTTAATTCTTGTTTCTTCTTTTATCATTCCTCGGATTTCCAGTGATGGAAATATGATATTTGGTTGCAGATAACTGGAATACCAGTTGTGTTTATCTCTGCATTAGAGGGAAGAGGACGTATGGAAGTAATGAAAGAAGTCACTGACACGTACAAGAGGTGGTGTTCAAGACTTTCCACAGGCCGCCTCAATCGCTGGTTGCGTAAGGTTTGTACTGTAAAATGAATCGAACTATAGTCTATACAAAAAATTGTGACATCATTGTTTGCTTAATCTTGTGTTCTGTGTACTGAGTTAGGTTATGAGCCGACATTCTTGGAAAGATACGGCTGCACAGCCAAAGATCAAGTTTTTTACGCAAGTGAAAGCTCGACCACCGACTTTTGTAGCGTTTGTAAGCGGTAAAACGCAGTTATTGGAAAGCGACATAAGGTTTCTGACTAGATCATTGAAGGAAGATTTTGATTTAGGAGGGACTCCTATTCGAATCATACAGCGAGTTGTTCCTCGTGCCCCCTCTAGTAGTACAGGTGGTGGTGGAAACGGAAACCGCTCGAGTGGTCGAGTAGTGCAAAGAACCACCTCAGACAAACGGACTGTTTCAGCCTAAGAACCCATTAAGCAGTTTCTTTTAATCTTTTATGTTCTGTGCTCTTGTAACGATCATCAAGCCACAATAATAGAAACAGTACATGAAGTTGGCCGATCAAAGCCATGTTCATAGCTTCCCATTATTACAACATCAAACAAGAGTGAAAAAGTAAAAATTACACAACAGATGATCCATTACATATAAATTCACTTGTTATCACGCAGATCCTTGAAATAGTCTTCGTAAGCTTTACTTGGGATACGAGCATCCATCCAAGAAAGCTTCATCACCTTCACTTGTGATCCCAAACTCATCAACGAGACTAGACTCGCTAAGGTTCCAATAGCTCCAATCATGGCTATGACTTTAGTTGCGATATTGTAAAACAATCTCCACTTCTCATCTTTGTTACCTTTGTCCTCGTTGTTGTTCATACTCGCGCAAAGATCCAACTTCTTCTGAGAGATTTGGAGCTAGGGTTGCTAATGTGAGGCCGACAATTAAGGTATCAGGGAAATAATATATTTTTTTTTTGATATAATAAAGGATCTTTTTATTAGTTAATTTGGACCAACGAGGGGAGTTGTTAATATAGATATTTAAACAAAAATTATTAAGCTTTTTAAGGCTTTAAGTAACCTATTGGAATTGGAATTTATTTTTCTTGAGAGACTTATCTAAACCGGGTTTGGGTCAACTATAAAAATCCAAAAACAATTAGAACTGCTTGTCAGACCTGGAAATAATTTTCATGGATCTAATATAGTATTTTTGCAAGGATTTTGAGAGAAAATTTAATGTATATTTATTAAAAAAAATTATTTCAAAAAATTGTATGCCGGAGGAAAGTTCTGAAAACGGGTTAAAATGGGTTAATATAGTAATGTGAAATACATATGAAAGCAATTTTACAAATTATGTTTGTTTTAAAATTAACATATATACATAGGTTATATGCTGGGACGGGTTTCAGTCGAAATTACTAAAATATTAAGAAATATCATTAAATCTTATACATCACAACAAGTTAAAACTTCATTATACTATTTTTAACAACACCAATATAAGACATGTCGAGTCAAACTGATTTAATTAAGTTTGATCGTATGCAATCTTAATCATTTCTAGACAAATTCCAGCATAGTAGAAAAAATTAAAATTTTAAAACAATATAAAAACAAAAAATTTGTTCTGCGGTGTATCGTGGGTTAAAATCTAGTTTATTACTATAAATCAATCTAAAATAATTAAACCAGAATCAAATATTTTTAATGCGAGAAGAAAATTAGTTTTAAACTTTAAAGAAAACAAAAAAAAATATTATGTGCGATGTTATGAAATTATGAATTAGTATATTATGAAAACAAAAATATATTAGTGTTTTTAAAAAAATATTATGAAATTACGATACTCTAGAAAAAAAGAGCTTAACCTACGATAAGTTTTGTCCAAAAAAAAAATACAATAAATAGTCGGAAATTAATAAATACTAAGAAGAAAACAAACAACAATATATGACATATTATATATGAAAATATTAGAAAAATAAAGTCATGGAATTCATATCAAACCTATATATGTGTGAAGTTAAAATTAATTATAAATATTTGTACTTAGGAATTAGAAAAAAATATATACACTAAAACAAAAACAAAAATACAAAACTAAATGATAATTGAGTAACGATTTCTAGAATACTTTTAATTTTTTCATACCAAAAAAATGAATACTTGTAATTGTAACCCTAACAAATTTGTAGATGATTTGCTCATATATATTTCCTTAAGCAGTGTTCCACGAAGTTAGTTTAGTTTCTCAGTATTCATTTTACAAATTATTGAAGACTAAACTGATGTTGCCATTGACAACATGTTAATTATAAAGCTATAACTATAGCTAGGATTGTATTCTAAAGTATATGTTGTGTTAGAGCTATAATAAGAAGCTATAACTAGGATTTTATTAGTGAGCACATAGAAGCTCAAGTAATATTGTGCATCATGAGAAACCCATTACTAACCTTTGCAATTAGGATATTATAGCAAAACCAATTACTATATAAATATGTGTCTAGACAACAAGAAATAACATAGATATCATTATAAACAACATACATTTATGCCGTACGCGACGTTATTTATTAAGTTACATAATACAAAGTGCGGAGGGGTAAGTCTTTGAAGATACACACATTTTCATATATTATATAGTTTTCTCGACTATATTTTTCAATTCTTACTATTACGACGATCAATACGCTGCTGGGCGAAGAAGTCTTTAGGGTTATCTTCGAAAGGGTTCCTAGGAATGATAGAGCCATTCCCTCCAGGAGCCTTCATCATCTTCTCTTCCGGTCCCTTCTCTTCCGAGCTTGAGGCAAAGCTCAAAAAGGCTAGACCAAAAAAATTACTTAAATAATTTTATATCTAGTAAATTTGTGATAAAAAAAAGGAAAAGTATCATTAAAACAGTAAAATTAAGATTTAAATTACATACCAAATAATAAAACGATTATAAAAGTTTGTATTAGAGTTTTCAGTTTTTCATCCTATGTTGTAGTTATTTTATACTTATGTAAAATTAACAGATCCTACCAAAAAAAATGTAAAATTAACAGAGGAGATATGATGGAAAAAAAATGTGAAAGTAAACATTAGAAAGGATAAGAAAAAAAAAAATAGAAGGACTAATGAAAGATAGTTGCATCATATAGTTTGTAATTTAATTTTATTTCAATGATTTTATACTTATACATGATTCCAAACCTCCAAATTTATTGCATGTGTAAGTTACATCTCTTCCCAACTTCGATGTTTAGTAGTTAAGTTTGACTTAATTTTACACATGACTTAATTTCCAATATTTTTTTTTGTTGTGTTATGTTTTCAAATCCTAAAGAAATATGTGACTATTCACGTTTCTTAATACAAACAGTCAAGTCTATTTTTAGTCTATTATTACACTAAAGTATGTTCGACCATTCGAGTCTTATTGCTTAACATTAGAAATCAAAATGTGTATATAGGTATTTCAATAGCTATAGAAGTAATATATAGGAGTAAACTCATTATCTAGCATGCACGCGTAAGAAATATGTGCCCCTGCCCCAACTTAATATTCTAAGTAATCTATATATATAAAGTTAACTTTTTATCTCTTCTCCTTAAGCCACATCATCATGCACCTCATTTTATTATTTAATTTTTAAAATTAATTATACCATTTTATCATTTAATTTTAATATTTAAACCTATGTAAATAAGTTTTTCCAAAATGAATATGAAAGGTCTTTTTTATATTATACATTATAAAACTAAAAAAGATAATTGATTAAGAGTTAAAAAACTTACTAATTATCGATTATACTAACAAATATATAAATAATAGATTATAGTTTTTAGTGAATGTTTAAAATATTTATATGATTATATTTACACAATGTAAACCTAAATATAATGGGATTTAACGGGAATAAAACAAAAACTAAAAAATTTTGAGAATATAAATCTATCTAATTTATGTCTCAAAAATTTTTTTAACATAAATGAGATAGGTCGGACCGAGACATGAATTCTTATTTTTTATAAACATATAAAAAAGTAAAAATAAAAATAATATTTCTTTAAAAGTTTCCAATATGAATTTAACTATTGAAAATTAAAATAAAACATTATTAAATGAAATAAACTAAATATAAAGTAAATTATACTAATATGTTAAATTTAAAAATTGTTCCATATGAAAAAACAAAAAAATATATAAAACATAAAATCAGAAAAATATATAATAGTATATAAATGATTATTACGAGATATAAAGTACGACAAATCCAAAAAAGGAAACCGTAAAACAAAAAATAATAAATTATGACAATATATAAAGAGATAATGTAAACAATTAAAAATACAACACTCCGCCTGAAACTCATAAATCATGTTCAAATTTCATGCCAACATATAAAAGGGCCCAAAATATTAACATTTAGATCTATATTTGGTAAAAACCCTAATAGCACACGTTTCTCAATGGTTCTCAACCGCACTTTCATTTACGCCCACACTTCGACTTAATATATACACATTTAATTTCTCAACGATTAATGAAGCTAAAACTCAATAGTTTTTCTATACAAACACAATTTAAGTTTTAAAAAAGTAAAGTATGGTATAGTGAAAAAAATAAGTAGGAAATAAAATACGAACCAATTACTCATAAACAATATAATAAACTCCCGCGCGTAGCGCGGACAACCGACTAGTAAGTTATATTTTTGAAGTTTATTTTCAAAATTACTTCTCTTGGATATGTTCGAGACAAAATATATTTTACATTAATTTTATATATTGTAATTTATTATATATTGTTATTGTTGTTTTTTTGAACAAATTAGTATCAATGAAAATAGATATGGTGAAATTAGGTGTTAGAAGGTCGGATAAAAAAAACAAAAAAAAATTAAGAAGTAAGAGACATGATCCTTTTGCTAATACATGTCTCTTGAATCAATGATATTTTCTAAACAAGTGTATGTTGTATATATCATTTATTTTGTATTTTTGCATTACTTATTAAAGCAACGATTCTAAAAAAGTTCTAGAGTTACGCTCTCATCCGTTAGATCCATCATTGTGAACAATCTTCGCTATCAGAGATGTCTTCATAGTTTCGATTCTCAGCATATCAGAGCGATAATGGATTTGAAATGGGAGAGGAAAAAAACAAATGAACGTTGGAAGAGTGAACCGAGGGAGAGAGACTTTGATTGTTTTATTTTACTTTTTAACAAAGATATATTTTGATTTATATTGTTAGACTACCCTAGTTTAATTAAATTTCCACCGTACCAAAATCATACGTTCATAACTCTTAAAAATTCAAATTTATTTATCTTATCATGTTTTGTTTTCACATGTGAGCAGTTTACAAAAAACAAAAAGAATTATCTATAGCCACAAGATTAAGATCATTTCATAATTCTGAAAAACAAATCATAAATAAAATAAATTAGAGGATTAGAGATGGGAAAAATAAGAGTTTTGTAAAAAAAATCATATTATATAAAATTGGGTTTTCAAAGTTAGTCATTAACAAGATCGTGACACGTGGTAATTGAATTTGTACGATGTTGACACGTGTCAAATAATTAGTGGTAATATATTATATAAATTAGTTTTTTAAAAAGAATATTTTAAAATAGGAAGAAGAAAATAAAAATTCAGAAAATTTAACAATTACTTAGTAGTAGTCCTAAAGGAAAATGATAGTAATTATAAAATAAAATTAATAATAAAAATTAAAAAAAATTAGTCTAAGGAATAAAAAAAATTAACAGATAAAGAAAAAAATACAACAAGTTAGTCAACTATAAGATAATATTAGAAAATATTTGCATTATCGTGAATATTATGTAATATTTAAATATTTTTATTCAGTAAGTTAATCTAAATAAGTTAGTCATTAATGTGACATGTGTCAATTGTATCGATAAGATATTGACATGTGTAAATTTAAGATATATTAAAATATTTTAAAATTAAATTTATAAACCTATCATAAAAAAATTCTACATAAGTAATATATATAAAATTATACCTACTTATAATAGATTTTTAAGTTAATTCAGAAATTCTTATTATGTAATACTTAGTTTTCAGAGTTACTAACTCACGTGATTGTGATATATGTCAGTTAAGATATTAGATGCCGGAATGTGACACATATATTTTGTAAGAAAATTGATAAAAATAGAAAATTACAACAAAAAAAACACTCATAACTTTTTACTTATAATTAAATTATTAAACCTAATTTTTAGTTATGTTGGTTTGGGTTTATCAAAGAGATTAGGTTTTCATATTTATAATTAAACAAGATTATATGTCGATTTTAGTTTATAAAGAAGGATTAAAGTTTAGTTTTTACAACTAACATATTATATGATTGCCTGGATTTATAAATTAGGATTATGGTTTAGATTTTACAATTAAACAAGGGTTTATGTCGATTTAGGTTTATAAATAAGGAGTAGAGTTTCGATTACACAATTTATACAAGGTTATATATTTGTTTCAATTTATAAAAGAGAATTAAGATTTAGATGGTACAATTAAACGAGATTATGGGTTTTAAAAAATAAATGTGTTTATTAAATGTTTTTTTAATATTTTATAATTGTTTAATTTTTAATTTATATTTAAATATTGTTTAATTTTAATTTATATCTAAAGGTAATATGTTTTTTTTCGTCTCTAAAGGTAATATGTCATAGTGCAATCTCATTGGCCAAAACAAGAGGGTGAATAAAAGAGAACTAAAATAGTGACATTACTAACTTAAAATAAGGATAACAAAAGTCAATATAATTCGTAGTATAATGATTTCTAAAATATGTTTTTTTAAATTTCAAATTTTGTATACTTTCATATTTTAAAAAATTTCTAAATGTTTATCTCAACGACATTGTAACTCATTTTTTTGGATTGATATTAATGTGTAAGAACTTTACCATCAAATTTTGTAATAATTAATTAAGTTTAAGAAATACAATAAATTGCAAAGTAAAAAAATATACGAGAATAGGCTTTTAAAAAACTAGAAGTTAGAAAATAACATTTTTAAGATAATGGTATACTCATGTTTAGGGTATAATATATAAATTAAGTTTTTGAAAAACTTTGGTAATAGTAATATTATGAAAAATGGTGAATAGCTCACAATTTTTTTGGTGTTTGATAATTTAACATTAATAGATTTTTATAATGAATTTTTAATAACAATTTTTAATAACAATTTTTAAATATATACGATACATAAATAATTTTTCTTAACAAAAAACATTTTACTAACTTAAAATAATAACATTCATTCAATAAAATTTTAATTTATTTTGATAATAAATAACCCTAGACGGGACCTAATCTATATTAGAAAATATGATATTCAATTAATATTGATTGATATTTGAGAATTTTTGAGAAATACCCCTTTTGGTGTACCCCTTTCTAAAAATACCCCCTTTTTCTATCTATTTTCAAAAATACCCCTTTTTAAATATAAAAAATTATAAAGTTTTATATAGTTTATAAAGTACTTCTATATAATAACTACTACTGGGAGATTCAATACAAATATTTTAAAATGTTTTAAATAGTTTTAAATCATTTTTATAAGTTTTATAAAGTTTTTAAAAGGTTTTTAAAAAGGTTTATACGGTTTTTATAAGGTCTTTATAAGGTTTTTATAATTTATTTTACGCTATTTATGAAAGGTATATAAAGTTTTATACACATATAAAAGTAATTTGTGTATATATTTATAAGCTTACACACATATTTGGATAAATTTCAACATTTTTAGTGGATTTTTTGATAAAATTTGAAAAGGGGGTATTTTTAAAAAGAGATATATGAAAATGGGTATTTTTGAAATTCTCCCATATTTGAGAATTTTTGAGAAATTTTATAATTTTTGTGTATATATTTTTGTGTATATATTTTTGTTAATATTATGATTTTATAAATTTTAACACATGCAATATTTTTACTTAATACGTGAAAACATAAATTTTAACTTGTGTTGGCCCTAATCGCTAGTGTTTTGTCAAAATGAAGAAGTTGCACATCATCAAAATCAAACTCTAAATCGCTAATTTTATTATTTTACCCAATCTCTAAAGAATCCTAACCTTGAAATAGTTTTTGTGACGAATCAAACCAAACAGCCTTAAATCAGTACAACATAAGAACGATTGGTAAAATCTGAGAACCTTAAATAAGAAAACACGAAAAAGATCAACACGAGGAAGAAGAAAAAGAAGCCCAGCGATTATAGTGGTTTCAAGCCGAATCAAACCAAAATCACAAAACCCTAATTACATCAATACAATAAGAATGATTGAAACACAAATTAGGAATCCTAAAAGCAAATTAGCGATACAGAGAGATCGAAATACAAACCTAACTTGAAGATTAATTTGAACCAATTTTCTCAGGATTCATCAGAAGACTTCTTCAGCGAGAGAGAGAGAGGAAAACTGAAAAAGAAAATGAATTCAAATAATTATTTTCCACCTGTTACAAAATGATTTCAATTTTTTTTTTAATTATCATTTTTTTGACATGTGGGGAGTTAGTAAAAGAAAGACATATATATATATATTATCCACAAATATATTGGTAGTTAAAATGAAATAAAAATACTTTACAAGATTAAAGCATTATTGTTACACATTCCAAGATCATTTTATAATTCTGAAAAGCAAATTAAAAATAAGTGAGAGAGAGATTTTGATTTTAACGTGTATATAGGTATTTCACGTGTATATATGGATTGGTATAAACTAATTATCTTTGATGAGTTGATAATTTAGCATTTATCTCATTAATTATTTATGAGGTTTAATCTTGATATCTTTTTTTTTTTTTTTTTTAAATTTTTACTTTAAATTTCCATTAGAATAAAACACTTTACAAGGCACAAAGCCCTTAGAAGCACACAGGTCCACAAAAAATTACAAGGCAATAAAGCCCAGCACACAGACCCAGCATACAAGGCCACCAACAGCCTAAGATGGCACACAGGCCCAAAGGAGATAGAAAGGAAGAGGAGAAGAAGAGAAGAGACGAGTGATACACAAAAGGAGAAGAAAGGAGAAATACAATTTTTGATATCTTTGTTGTACGTCTTTCTTATCTCATTTGAGAACGATCAGTTGTAATACAATTTTCTCAACTTTAATTTTGATTCATCTATATTTTTCTTTACTTTAAGCGATTCAGAATCAGAAAAAGGAAAAAAAAAATTAGCGAATTAGATGATGTGTATCTTCTTCGTTTTCAGAAAACCCTAGCGGTTTAGGAATTTTTGAAGCCGATTTTTAAAGTTTTGTTGGGTTTTCGTGTTATTTATTTTGTTCGCCGTTGATTACAAGATCAAGATTAAGAACTGTCAGTGATTATTATATCCAGATCTTTTCTTTACTCTATGCGATTGGGGGAAATAATTAAAAATTGGTTTTGATTGGGGGAAGTGATCTTCTGTCTACTACTAACAATGCTTCAGGTTTTAATGATCTTCTGTCTTTTTAGGGTAAAGTCATTATGGGAAGGACACTATCATTGGATCACTTTATCAGTTTTGCACAGAGCTTGATCTGTTTCTAAGTTTCATGGTTACCTGAAATGGATGATGATGTTCTGTTCTTTTTTGGGGTTTAAAGGTATGGAGAAAGACACAAGTCTGAATCAAAGGTTTGTTTAGTTGAGTTTATCTTCTTTTATTTGTCAACACATCTTTCGACGCCAATAATTCATTCTACATTATTTTATTTGGTTAAAAAACCAATTTGCATATTAGATTTATTATAGATTCTGCTACTTGTCTGCTGATTCAACTGAAAACAAAAAAGAAAGTCTCTCATTTTATTTAAAAGATATTATCAGTTCTTGTCTTGAGCTTTGGTCTTCTCTTTGATTTCTTGGTAAGAGTTTTCGTTTCTGTGGAATCTGTAAGAGTTTTCATTACAATCTCATAGTTTATTACATACTTTGTGTAGATCCTGAAAATATTGCTCAAGACTCAAAAAAAGAATGGGTTCTCTCTGTTCAATTGCACTGTTTCTTTATTTCCTTGTGTTGTTTCTTGCCAACATATCCTTGTCACATCCTTTATGTAATGATTTGAGTAGGTGGCTCTTTCTCTTTACTCTTAAAAGGTTAGATTGATAAGCTTGTGTTTTCTGTGTCATCTCTTTTCTGACTTTTTGAGTTTTTTTTTTGGTCAGCTGCACCGTTTAATGTGAAGCAACCTCTTTCTTTTTGTCAATTCAATGGAAGTGTATGCTGTAACTCCAAGGAGGACTTGAAGTTGCAGAGACAGTTTAAAGCAGTCAATGTATCTGGGAGCTGTTCTCTACTTCTCAAATCATTACTTTGCTCGGTAAAACACAAATGTTTCATCTTTTTTAGCCTTTGATGCTGAAACATTATGTGATTAAATTGCTTGGATGCTATGGTTCTGTTCATGATTTGATGATCCTCTTATCTTGTTGCAGAAGTGTGATCCTTTCGCAGCAGAGCTTTTCCGTGTTGAATCAGAATCTAGACAAGTTCCTGTGCTCTGCAACTCGACAGTTTCTTCTAAAAACTCAGCACAATCGCTGGCTGATGTTGATTTCTGCGCCAGGTTTTGGAATGAATGCAAGAATCTTTCTGTGACCAACACTCCGTTTGCATCTCAAGCTGGAGATGGAGGCAACAACACTTCCACAATATCTGAAACATGGAAATCAAGCAATGACTTCTGCAAGATTTTTGGTGGAGCTTCAGATGAATCATCTGTGTGCTTCAATGGCCAGGCGGTTTCGTTTAACATTTCAAAAGCTACTGGTCCATCTCCTTTAGGGATATGTCTTGAGAAGCTTGGAAATGGGTCTTATCTTAACATGGTACCTCATCCCGATGGTTCTAATCGCGTCTTTCTGTCTGATCAACCTGGGAAGATATACTTGGCGACAGTTCCAGCTGAAGGATCTGGAGAACTTTTGAAAATAGACGAATCTAACCTGTTTCTTGATCTTACTAGAGAAGTGCACTTTGATGCTGAGCTTGGTCTCTTGGGAATAGCTTTCCATCCAAACTTCTTGAAAAACGGTAGATTCTTCGCTTCTTTCAACTGTGATAAAGCTAAGTGGCCAGAATGTTCTGGAAAATGCGCGTGCAACTCAGATATTGACTGTGACCCTGCAAAGCTAGATTCTGATGATGGAGCAAACCCATGTCAATACCATAGTGTCATATCAGAATTCTTTACGAATGGTATGAAACAATCTCACCTTCATTTATAGTTATTTTTCCCTTAGATTTGATGTTGCTGAGACGTTATTAATATACTTCAGGGACTTATGTTAGACTGGTGGAGGTAAGAAGAATCTTTACAATGGGTCTTCCTTTTACAACACATCACGGTGGACAGATCTTGTTCGGACCTAAAGATGGTTACTTGTATTTCATGATGGGAGATGGAGGAAGTAAAGGAGATCCACACAACTTTGCACAGAACAAGAGATCGTTGCTCGGGAAGATTATGAGACTTGATGTGAATAATGTTCTGGGTAATAATATATGCTATACAGCAGAAAGCATACATCACAAATGAACAAGAAATTTGATTTTTCGTTTTGATTTTCAGATACAAAAGCCATAAGTGATTTTCAGCTATGGGGAAACTATTCCATACCAAAGGACAATCCTTTTTCTCAAGATAAGAATCTGCTTCCTGAGATATGGGCCATGGGAGTTAGAAATCCATGGCGATGCAGTTTTGATTCAGAGAGACCATCTTATTTTCTTTGCGCAGATGTTGGCGAGGTATGACAACAATTTTTATGTTCTGTCTTCACATTCAAATGAAGCAATGAACATTTCCTTATATGTTGAGTTTGCAGGACAAATATGAAGAAGTTGATATGATCACTAAAGGAGGAAACTATGGTTGGCATAACTACGAGGGAACTTTGCCGTTTAATCCTTCGAGATCTTCTGAAATCAGCAACTCAACAACAAAGATTGCAAATCCAATCTTCCCTGTAATGATGTACAATCATTCAGAAGGATCAGCATCAATAACTGGCGGATACTTTTACCGTTCCTCCACAGATCCATGCTTGTATGGAACGTACGTTGACTCATTCCTCTTCTTCTTCTTCTTGTCAAATCAAGAACAAATCCTCTGTTTGTGATTACGTTTGTTTTGTGTGTTGTAGTTATCTCTTTGCAGACTTATACGCCGGAGTCATTTGGGGTGGGACTGAAACTCCAGTTGGTAGTGGAAACTTCACGAGATCTCATATTCCTTTACAATGCGCTTCGGATTCGCCACTCCCTTGCTCATCTGAAACAGAGCCCTCTGTTTCTTCCTCACCATCACTTGGCTTTGTGTTCTCCTTTGGACAAGACAACAATAAAGACGTCTACTTACTTGCAAGCACTGGTGTTTACAGAATCGTTCGCCCGAGCCGCTGTAACTTCCATTGCTCTCTTGAAAATACAACGTCCTTACCTCCTTCACAACAGCCTGATCGTTCTCCACCGTCTCCCTCGTCGTCTAAAAGACTACTACACAACATATGTACTCTTGTTATAAATCTCCTAGCTAATTGGTGTTTTCTTTTGGTTGTAATGTAGAGAAAGAAATGAACATTTTTTTAAAGATCCAAAATATGTTGCGACACCAATTACTTTTTAGCCGGCAATATCAACAAACTCTGGTTCGTAAGCTTCTTTAAAGTTGTTAACTTGTTTAGTTCCTCAGTGGACACGTGACATCGATGTTGGGAGCTTTATGAGATTATCTGATTATGTAATAATCGGTTCTATTGGTTCGGTTTGTTCCGGTTCAACCGAACGACTAGATTATATATTTAACTCTTTTTTTTTTGAAAAGATTTTGTAAAATCCAATGTTGTAAGATGTACATAGATATCATTGCTTCATCTTCTTCGCCATCACTTTCTCTTCCATTGTTACCCTTAACCAGACCTCGTATTTACACTTCCATACCCTTCTCCACCATTCCCGGAGCTAGACAACGCAATCTCATCTTCACAGTCTCTGCTTCTTCATCATCATCATCTTCACAAACCAAAAAGGTATGGACAAAACAACAACGGGAGAAGAAGAACTCCTCAACGACGTTGAGGAAACATCGGAGGTATCAAAGATCTGCTTTTCTCGATCACGACGTCGATATGGACGAGCTTTTAGCTTCAATTCACCAGACCCAGAACGAAAAAGAGCTTTTTTCTCTGCTTTCTTCTTACAAAGACAGACAGTTGTCTATACGGTTCATGGTTTCGCTTCTTTCTCGAGAAAATGATTGGCAGAGATCATTGGCGTTGCTCGATTGGGTTCATGAGGAAGCTAAATACACACCTTCGGTTTATGCCTACAATGTAGTTCTTCGTAATGTGTTAAGAGCTAAGCAGTTTGATATTGCACACGGACTGTTCGACGAAATGCGTCAGAGAGCTCTTGCGCCTGATAGGTATACTTATTCGACGCTAATTACTTCGTTTGGGAAAGAGGGTATGTTTGATTCGGCTTTGTCTTGGCTTCAAAAGATGGAACAAGACCGTGTTTCAGGTGACCTTGTTTTGTATAGCAACCTCATTGAGCTTTCTAGGAGGCTCTGTGATTATTCAAAGGCTATTTCGATTTTCTCGAGGTTGAAGAAGTCTGGTATTACTCCTGATCTTGTTGCGTATAATTCGATGATCAATGTCTATGGAAAGGCCAAATTGTTTAGAGAGGCACGGTTACTTATAAAGGAGATGACCGAAGCTGGTGTTTTACCAAATACAGTTAGTTACTCCACTCTTTTAAGTGTTTATGTAGAGAACCAGAAGTTTTTAGAAGCGTTATCGGTTTTCGCAGAGATGAAAGAGGTGAATTGTCCGTTGGATCTCACGACTTGTAATATAATGATCGATGTTTATGGTCAGCTTGACATGGTTAAAGAAGCTGATAGGTTGTTTTGGAGTTTGAGAAAAATGGATATCGAACCAAATGTTGTTAGCTACAATACTATCCTTCGTGTTTACGGCGAGGCTGAGCTTTTCGGTGAAGCAATTCATCTTTTCAGGTTGATGCAGAGGAAAGACATTGAACAGAACGTTGTTACGTACAACACGATGATTAAGATCTATGGGAAAACTATGGAGCACGAAAAGGCCACGAATCTTGTTCGAGAGATGCAGAGCCGAGGAATTGAACCTAACGCCATTACCTACTCAACTATTATATCAATATGGGGGAAAGCTGGGAAATTGGACCGAGCTGCGACACTGTTTCAGAAGCTGAGGAGCTCAGGTGTGGAAATCGATCAAGTTCTGTATCAAACCATGATTGTGGCTTATGAAAGAGTTGGTCTAATGGGCCATGCTAAACGTCTGCTTCACGAGCTAAAACTCCCGGATAATATCCCTCGGGAAACCGCCATCACCATTCTGGCTAAAGCCGGGAGAACCGAAGAGGCGACATGGGTTTTCCGTCAAGCTTTTGAATCCGGAGAGGTAAAAGACATATCAGTATTTGGCTGTATGATCAATCTCTACTCAAGAAACCAAAGGTACGTAAACGTCATCGAAGTGTTTGAAAAAATGAGAACCGCTGGCTACTTTCCCGATTCGAACGCGATAGCTATGGTGTTAAACGCGTACGGGAAACAAAGAGAGTTCGAAAAAGCAGATACTGTTTACAGAGAAATGCAAGAAGAAGGATGTGTTTTCCCTGACGAAGTTCATTTCCAAATGCTGAGTTTATACTCATCAAAGAAAGATTTTGAGATGGTTGAAACGTTGTTTCAGAGATTGGAATCTGATCCTAATGTCAATAGCAAGGAGTTGCATTTGGTTGTTGCTGCTTTGTATGAGAGAGCAGATAAACTAAACGATGCTTCCAGAGTCATGAATCGAATGAGAGAACGAGGCATCTTAAAACCGTTTTCTTAACGTTGACTTATTTGTTAATGGGCTTTTTAGTGGCCCATCACATAGATTCCAGATCTTTTTTTTTTTTAATTTCCTTGTAATAATTTCATACCTACTAAGATCTGATCTGATTTAAATGCGCTTGACCAGTAAATCTTACTCTCTATTTCGTTATTTCCTAATAATCCCTTTTGTCTCAGTTCTTCAATCTTCTCTTCTCTTTAGTAACGTTTATTTCTTCTTCTTCTTCTTCAATCTCTCATTGACCCAGAAACCAAAACAACCCTAATTTGCAGAAACATCTTCAAAGTTTCAGTTTTTATTACAAAACATGGGGTTTTTGTAACGTTTCTTACAAATCCGAGAAGCTATTACTCAAAAGTTTCAGTTCTCTGTCTTATTTTTTTGGGATTCGATGAAGAAATTGAGAAGCTATTACTCAAATGTGAGACATCATCAGAATCATCATCATCATCATAATCATCACAATGTTGTTTCTTCTTTCTCAGAAAGGAGATGGATTTTTTTCCCTCTTTTGATTGGTTCAATCTTCGCTTTGTTCTTACTCTTCCTCACAACCCTAACTTCACCAACCCGGTTCCTTCCTTTTACCCGACCCGTTTTGTTATCCGGATCTGGTTCATCAGCTTTCGTTGAATCCAAGATCAAACCTCAACAAGTCTCATCACTCCCTTCGTCTCCTCGTTTTGCTTACTTGGTTTCCGGATCCGCCGGTGATGGCAAATCTCTCCGGCGAACTCTTTTGGCTCTTTACCATCCGAATAATCGGTATGTTGTTCATTTAGATAGAGCGTCTTCAAATGAGGAGAGAGAGGAGCTCCATGGATACATCAAAAACTCGACTTTGTTTGCGAGGTTTATGAATGTTCATATGATTGAGAAAGCTAATCTTGTCACGTATCGTGGACCAACCATGGTTGCGAATACACTTCACGCTGCTGCGATTTTGCTTAGGGAAGGAGCTGATTGGGATTGGTTTATTAATCTTAGCTCATCAGATTATCCTCTAGTGACTCAAGATGGTGAGGTTTCTGATAAAAACTGGAACTTTGGGTTATGAATTGTGGTTTCTTCACTAAAGGTTTGACCTTTTCTTGTATCAGATTTGTTGCATATCTTTTCGCATTTGCCGCGAGATTTGAACTTCATTGATCATACGAGTAACATTGGATGGAAAGCGTAAGAGAATTAGAGTTTGGAGTTTTTTTGTGTTTCTCTCTCTCTGTTGTTTTCGTATAGTAACTTATTTTGGAGTTATTTTGATTTTGTTGTTTCAGATCACAAAGAGCTAAACCGGTGATTATAGATCCTGGACTGTATTTGAACAAGAAATCTGATGTTTTTTGGGTTACTCAAAGACGAAGTATTCCAACAGCATTCAAGCTCTTCACAGGTGTGCTTTGATCTCTGAGACTTAAAAGTTCAAGACTATGTAATACTAGGCAAAACTTTATAATCTCTGAGCAATTTGTACGCTTGATTGATTGTTTTGGTTGTTTAGTTTCGGTGTTTCTCAGATGTGCTACATTTCTCACTGGTTGAACATAGACTGCTTAGGAAAAACTTTCATCTTATTCAGAACCTTTGCTGAGATCTGTGTATGATACTATTAAGTTAGTGATGCGTGTTGCCTTTGATTGTTGGGAGGACTTTTTGTTTTTTCAGAGACAATGCGTGTTGCATTGTTTTGAATTCAGACTCTCTTTAACTAACATGTGATTCTTGGGAACAGGCTCTGCTTGGATGGCGTTATCACGGCCATTTATCGACTACTGTATTTGGGGTTGGGATAATCTACCTCGTACGGTCTTAATGTATTACTCGAATTTTCTCTCTTCTCCAGAAGGATATTTTCACACTGTTCTCTGCAACGCTGAGGAATTCAGAAACACAACAGTAAATAGCGACCTGCACTACATATCGTGGGACAATCCGCCTAAGCAACATCCACACCATCTCACGCTTGCAGACATGACTAAAATGGTAAATAGCAATGCCCCGTTTGCAAGAAAATTCAGAAGAGAAGATCCTGTCCTTGATAAGATTGATGATGAGCTGCTTAACAGAGGTACTGGGATGGCTACACCTGGTGGTTGGTGCATTGGAAGCCGTGAAAATGGGAGTGACCCTTGTGATGTTATTGGTGACACTGGTGTTATCAGGCCTGGTCCAGGCGCTAAACGGCTCGAGAATCTGGTCACTTGGTTACTATCCACTGAGAATTTCCGACCAAAACAGTGCAAGTGACATGAACATCTAGAGAATGCCATCATAGAGATTGAATGTAGCAGCCTTGATTATTGGGATTAGATGTGATTTAGGATCTGATAGAATCCCTCTGTTAGTCAAGAATATAAGTGAAGATACAGAACAATTTGGCTATGGCTGTGGCTGTGGCTGTGGCTGTGGGAAGTATTTGTCTTGTTGCTCCACACAACATGCCTTCAAGGTAGTGTTGTAGTTCTCACATTTTCACAAAATTATCAGATTGGAATTTTGAGATTTTTAAGTGTTCCCTATGTGAAAATTTTGTACTCTGCATAATTGTTTTAAAATGTAGAACAAATTTCCAACTTTGTAGTTAAAAGTGAAGGAAACAAGTCAAACAACAGTTAAACCCAAGATATGCAAGTATGCAACCACAGTAGAATCAGCACTAGTAAAAATAAAAATAATAAGCTTTAACAATGTAAAGCTAATAAGTATCTAAAGTCACTTAAAATTAATAATCAAATCTCACCAAATCACAAGTTATTTTCTTTTTAAAATCTTTAACAAATAACCCAAAATTCTACAATCTACACTCAAATCTCTCAAAATTCTAAAATATTAAAATCTCACTAAATCTCCTAAAATATGCAGTTCAATACACCCCCCTAAATTCTTCGTCCAAAATAAAGTTTTGTAATTTTTTATTGACCTGTATGACAAGATTTGAATAACAAAATTGTGTTTGTCTTTTTAAGAATAAAATTATGTTTCTTTATAGATGTCGTTTTAGATTTTTAATGTTGATATTTTGTAAAAGTTCCAGTATTATGTCTACCTTCTACCTTATTATTATCCGTATCAAATTAAATAGTTTATTCATTAGGGGTAAAACATAAAACTAAATTGTTATCCTAAGATATGTGAAATTATCTAGAAAGATAAGTAATTTGAAACGGAAGGAACAGTAATTTAAAACCAAAAAATATTAAATAGATCATTTTTTTTATATATTGTCGCCTTATTATACAGATCAATTTGATATAAGGATTTTAGTAACTTACTATGACCGGATCGGATTTACAGCTTAAGACAACATAAGCAAATTCATGCAAGTAGGTCTATTGGCTAATTAAGAGATCAGTACATCATTGCTAAGACAATCAAATTTGGATCCTTATTTAATTTAATAACTCTCTATTATGAATTGTTGGAATGGGGTTGCTCCCTCCAATTATCAGCCCCACTCCATCTAATCCAACTTAAACTGAGAATGAATAGAATAAACAGGACAGACAGCAAAATTGGCTAATAAATCGAAAAGTTTGATAAGTTTGACATCGTACCGATTTACATAATTTTACAAAAATGATCAAATTTAAGAAAAATAAACTTAAAAACCTGAGAAATGGAAAAAAGAGTTAACTAAAAATGAACTCACTCGAAAACAAGAAAACAAATCATATCCCGAACCGACTACCTTTTCATATAAATAGGGAATTCTTCGATCTAAGAACGGATATGCAATTTTACACAAATTAAAGACTTAGGTCCTAAAATTGACATTGTTCTGTAAAGAAATTGACTTAGGTAGAATATAGAATACTAAAGAAATCTTACATTGTTCTAGAAAAATTCTGTAATATTCAAATTTGTGCTTCTAATTCAATAAAGAAAAATTTGTTCTAGAAAAATTCTGTAATACCAAGTCTACTTAAATTAGTTGTCTACTCAAATTAGTTGTACGTGTTTTTACGTATACATGAATCACACTCAAGCTTCATACGTATATCTAAAGATTTATGGGGGATTATTCTTATGTTCAGCTAAAGATTTCAATTTCTTCTCTACGTTTTGAATTTTGATGATCCAACACAAAAAATGGACATTTAATTTTCAAAGTTTATAATAATAAAAGAAGAAAATTTTTGGTGGAAAAACATGTTAGAATTAAACTCATTCCGCATGTATATTTTAAAGTTTAACTCAGAGTGCTAGATTTTGTTTGTATGAAGCTATTTTTGTATATCATGTAGTTTGGGTTACAAGATCTTTTTATTTAACATATTTTGTTACGAATTTTGAGAAAAATGTTTTTTCTTATCACTGTCTAAAATAAATTCTGTTTTACAGGAAACATTTTTGTTATATGTACAAAATATACGTCCACTATATAATAAACTAAATTTTAAATATAACATTTTCGTGATCTAAATCATATCAGCTTTAATATATAATTTTAATAGTCAAATACTATAATGAATAGTATAATTTTATTCTAAATTTGAAAAATAATTTAGAATTAAGTATATTACTATATTAACTTAAATTGAAACCATAGTCAAACAAAGATTTTGTTTTCAACAACTCTTCTTAAAAAAATTACCAAAATTTTAGTCAAACTAATATTGAAACTTTATCACTAACATAATATGGTAGAAAATCAAAATAGGAACCTAACAATACAGTCAAAACTTTTAGAGCATTTAATATTATTGAATGGTGGATGGTAAAATGAAAGCTATATATTCATATATCTAGACATCAGTAGTTTTTCTTCTGTTATTCTTAAACATTTGTGTTACCACACTTTCTAACTAACTAAAGCAAACCGGAACTCGAGTGTCAATTCAATGGAGTCGTCTGTTTCATCAACCTACAAGGTATTAATTAACATATTATATATTTTCTATATATTCGGTCATTAATTATGTGATTAAACAGATTAGCATGCTTCTCTTTTTGTTATTTTTGATAAGCTGCATGTGTGCGCGTATATATGTGTTATTTTTTGGTATCTATGGATTTGAGAGTTTGATACTTCATGCATGTTTTCCAAAATACGTCCATTTTGCAGAGACCATTAAATGAAGATATCAGTGCATTATTGAAAAGGTTGGATAAGGAGGAGGATAAGAATAAGGATAGACAAAGCAAACTTTGGACATCTTTAGAGGATTCAAAACTCAGAGAGCTTGTGGCTGTTTCTGGTCCTCAAAAATGGACTCACATTGGAAAGCAAATGCAAGGAAGAACAGGTCCTAAATGTGCTTCTTGATTTTGCTTGAGATATCTTAGGTTCTATTGGAAAGCTTAAAATCCTTTTCTTCGATATTTTTGTGTGTTTGAAGGTAAGACTTGTAGATCAAGGTGGTTAAACTATCTGGATCCAAAGATCAACAAAGATGCTTTTAGTGATGAAGAAAATGAAAAGCTACTCAAAGCTCATAAAGAATTGGGTAGCAAATGGTCTAAGATCGCAAAGCGTTTTCATGGAAGGACAGATAGAGCAGTGCATAAACAGTTTGACAAACTTATGAGACGAGAACTAAAGAAGCCATCAAGTGCTTCTCCTCATGACGCAAATGACAAAGCAGACTCTGTAAAAACATCAACGTAACAACGTTTGTATTTCTACATGCAATAAAACTCAAGATTCTGTTTCTCTATGATGTAAAGCTAATAACTAAAGTTTGTCAAAGGAGTTCAAAATTAAAAAAATTGTTTTTATGGAATTAAGTTTCGTAATATTTTTTTGAACTTTACGAGAAGATTTGAATGACTATATATTTTTTTTGTTTGGTAATCTCTCTATTTTAGTTTCGTGTTCATTTTAAGAATATAATTTTGTTTCATAATAATTTTCGTTTTAGATTTTAAATGGAAATTTTTTGTAAAATTTCCAGTTTATCTATATTTTTAGTTTATTATTATTTATATCAAATTAAATAGAGTATTCGTTAGGGATAAAATATAAAATTTAACTGTGTTTTTAATATGTTTGAAATTATCTAGAAACAAAAGTAATTTGAAGCGGAGAGAGTAGTAATTTAAAACATAACCGAGTTTTAAATATCTCTGATTTTTTTTTAATCCTTTGTTTGTCTTGTTGTCATATTATAGATCAATTCGATACATATGTGGATTTTAGTAACTCACTCAAAAAGATAAGGATTTACATGAAAAAAAGAATTATAGTCAAGTTTAAGGAAATAGACTAAATATCTAAGAAATTAGGAAAAATGAGCTAACTAAAAATTAAATCACTCGAAACACAGGAAAAGAGATCTTCGATCGAAGAACTCTTACATTGTTCATCAAACTAGCGAGAAAACTTCTGTAATCTTCGACTTTTTGCTTCTAATTCAATAAAGAAACATGATTTTCGTCCTAGCTAGACTCGATAGGTATTTACGTTTACATGAATCACACTCAAGCTTTACCCTTATTAGTCCTTCATAAGTATATGTGTCTCCTTGTTCTTAAGATTTATGGGTAAATTGTTCAGCTAAAATTTTCAATTTCTTCTCAACGTTTTGATGGAAAAAAGTGTTCATGTTGGAAAAACTTACCTTTCAAAACTTCCCGTTTCTTACAAAGTTTTGATGGGAAAAAGTTATAAACTCATTTTTTAAGTATGTTTTAAAGCTTAACTCATGGAACTAGGTTTTGCTATCATGTGTATATCATGTGCTTTGGGTAACAAGATAATTAATATGTTTTGTTACGAATTATGAAAAAATGTTTTTCTTAAAACTGTCTAAAATAAATTACAAATATGAAAATAAATTCTATTTTACAATAAATTTTATTGTTCTATGTACAAAATATATATATATATATATATATATATATGTCCTCTATATAACTATAAGCTTAATTTGAATATAAAAATTTCGTGGTGAACTAAATCATATCAACTTTAATATTTTTAATTGTCAAAATCTATAATAAATTGTATAATTGTGTTCTAAGCTTTGAAATTAACTTAAATTGAACCTATAGATAGTCAAACAAAGATTTTAGTAAGAAAGATATTGAAACTTTATCACTAACATATTATAGTAGACAGTCAAAATAGAAATCTAACAATACAGTCAAGCATTTAATATTATTGATTGGTAGATAGTTAAATGAAAGTATATCAAATAGAAAAAAACATAAATAGAAAAAAAATCAACTGTTGACAGTTTAGACTTTAGATGTATAAAGAACTACGTATAAGAATTGATACACACCCAAATCAAGTTTTTCATTAGTCAACAATTTAGAGTTATATAAACAGAAATAAATCAAATTTTAACATTAGTCAACAAGTTAGAGATATATAAATAGAAAAAAAAATCAACTGTTGACAGTTTTAGATGTATAAAGAACTACGTATGAGAATTGATACACACCCAAATCAAGTTTTTCAGTAGTCAACTATTTAGAGTTATATAAACAGAAATAAATCAAATTTTAACAGAAATAAATAAACAGATATATATTCTACACACACATGTTAATATAAATTCATAGTGTCAGCCTGCAAAAATTTACACGAGAAAACTATCTCTCTCTCTCTCTCTAGTTAGTTACTTAGGATATTTCTGAAAGTTCTTCCTTGTTTTTTTTTTTTTTTTTTTGTGTTAAACGTAAAACTTGTACGTTGAGTTGTTTAACTATCTGAATCCAACAATCAACAAAGGAGTTTCTAGTTGTAAGGTACATAAACTTCTTTAAACTCGAAGAGAATTGGGTAACAAGTGGTGTTTGATTGCTTAGCGTTTCCAATTAAGAACATATAGAGTAGTGGACAATCACTAACACAAAATTATGGAAAGAAAGCTGAGGAAGTATATTCATGGTTAAATTATGCGAGTGGTTGTTCAGTGTTCTATAATGTTCTTATACGCAGACGTCTAACAATCATAAACCACTTTCTACCCAATTCTATCTAAGTTTAAAGTAGTTTATGTTATAATGTTCTTATACTAAAATCTCCCTTGTTGATCGTTGGATCGAGATGGTTAAACCACCTCTATCTAAAAGTTGTAGGTTTAACCCAAAAAATAAAAGATTATGTTATTTAGTTTAGCGAAATTATTAGAGCATCAGAGGTATATATCTTAAAAAAATCTTAAGCAGTTAGCTAAATTTTGTTTAAGATACCCTCAATAATGATGGTCTTACCGCTACATATACAGTAGAACCTTTGTGAAGTACAAAGTCTTTAGGTTTTCATATGTTAGAGGCTCAAACGGTTGTGGAGTCCATAATGAAGAATGATGTCTGAGGAACTTCGTTTCCATGGCAAGTTCCATTGTAATTTTTTTTTTGAATAATAGCAAGGACATTTTGACAACCACCAAAAAAAACTTAATATTTCTTTAGCAAGTTCGCATTGCTTATGCTTACCATTGCTTATGCTTACCATTTTCATGATCTAAAAACTATCAAATTCATGATTTTATTTGTCAAATTCTATAAGATTATACAATTTCCTATTAAAATTAAAAACTTATTCTATAAGATTATAAGAAACCATTAAAAAAAAACTTTTTATTAAAAACTCTTCTTTAGTCTTTCAAAATAAAATTAAAATATACTACTATTATGGTATATTCATACTATATATATAAAAGTTGAAGCCATAAGTTTATGAAGCCCTACACGTAGGATTTTAAATGACCAGTCTAGATTATCATCCATAGCAATATTTAACAGTTTCGAAATTAGAATTCTATATGAGTAAATTAGGAACAATATATGAGTAAATTAGGAACAATGCAAGTGAAATAATTTTTTGGAGTAAATTTGTAATTCTAAAAAATAAAAATGTTATTGGATAATTATGACGGTTAACCTTAACTGAAAATTAGTATATGCATCATAACGTAACTTAGGTATAATTGAATAATGCATATACTAACTTCTCATAACGTCGTATAAGATACTAAAAGAGAACTTCCCCCATGTAGTTCATAAACTGGGGTTAAATTAAAATCTGCATTATTTCTTTGTACGTAAGTGTCAAGCGAGTTAACGTCTCTTTTAGGTCTCCTCCAGTGTAATTCATAAAGAGAACTTGTCATAACGTAGTTGTCAAGCAAGTTAATGTCCCTTTTAGGTCTAATCCAGTGTAAATAGGTACTGGGAGGAATCCATAAGTTTTTAAGCGTAAAATTTACAATACGTGAAAACATGTTGATCTTTCACACTAAACTAACAGACCATAAAAGGACGGGATGCTAGGTTCGGTTTGTTTTCAACGTATTTAAATTTGACACTTGTTTTTTAAACAAAAGAAAAAAAAAACATTTTGGTTAAATTATAAATTAAAATTATTTACTTGTCAATTATTTGGTAACAACTTTGATATTTAGTTTTAAATCATAAAAATCAGAAGTGAAAAACATTAAAATGTTTTCTACTTTGTGTATAATCAAAATCATTATTCTTAAACTAAAAAGAAAAAGGTAAGAAAGTATAGTGTACCTGCAAGGCTGTGTCTTGAGCATCCGGAGACGACTTGGTGGTTATTCTGAAATTTGAAATCACAAACGAGAGGGAGCAGCTCTATTTGTTACACAAACAATCCCATGAGAATTAGACATGTCATCTTTATCTCATAAAAATTTATTAATTGTCCAAATAAAATTAAAAGATAAACGACTATTACCTCGATTCACTATATAATCCTCCTCTTATGGATTGCATCTCTTATCCAACGACATAAACTGAATTTGTCTTGACATACTTGGTTGTCAAGTAATGACCAGTGCGCTCTAAGTGAGCCACTTGTATGAAATAACCGACAAGCATGGCCTTACCTTATATTGATGTAGTAGTTTAAATGAGTACTGCTGCACATTTTCACATTATCCGGACTAGCTGATGTTTCAACAGTGTCTGCAGATTTCATCGCTCTATATTGTTGATGAAGTTTTTCATAGCACCAATTACATTGACCAAGTTAGTTACGTAAAATTTTAATTGTCTAAATTAAAGCAGCTACAAAACAAAGAGATAATTGCTTACTTTTTTTTTTTACGTTCAACGATCTCCATCAATGTGATTTGCTGCTTTGTGAGCCTCTCTAGGCCGAATAAAGCTATTCGGTACTAAAGAAAGAGAAATGCTATTTACTTATAACAGAAGAGATCAGCATATGCATAGAGGCAACGAGACTGATACCATTTGCTTCATGAGAAACTGCAACTACTATCTATCTGCATCATTACTTGCTTAGAATAGGTCAAGTTATGTCTACTATGTTTAAGTATTTAAATTTAACACTTACATTATTTAAAACATTTTATATAATGATGATTTTAATCAAAAAAAAAAAATTTACTTAAAATAATATTTATAAAAAGTCTTTAAACCTGCTAAGTGTTAAATTTACAATACATGAAAACATGTTGAACTTTCACACCAAACTGACGGACCCCAAAGGGACTGGATGCTAGGTCCGGTTTGTTTTCAACGTATTTAAATTTAACACTTAGTTTACAAAAAAGAAAAAAAACATTTTGGTTAAATTAAAAATTAAAGCTATTTACTTCAAAATTATTTGGTAAAAACTTTGATATTTAGTTTTTAAAATCATAAAAATCAGAAGTGAAAAAATAATTTTGGTTAATTTTTTTTTTTTAAAATGAAAATGATTATTCTTAACTAAAAAGAAAGGGGTAAGAAATTTAGAAAGTATAGTAATTAGTATATACCTGCAAGGCTGTGATCTCTTGAGAATCTGGAGAGGAGAGAAGCGACCTATATGTTCCAAAGTAACCCATGAGAATCAGAGATGTCATCTTTATTTCATAATACCACAAAAATTTATGAATTCTCCAAATCAAATTAAAAGATGACTGAGTATTACAAACCTGCGAATACCTTGATTTGGATTGCTTCTCTTGTCCAACGATATAGACTGAATTTGTCTTGACATATTTGACAACCAAGTAATGACTAGTGCGTTCTAAGTAAGCCACTTGCATGAAATAACCGACAAACATGGCCTTACCTTATGTTGATGTAGTAGCTATGCACATCTTCAGGTTGTGAACCTTGACATTATCTCTGAACTAGCTGCTCTCCTATCATTGTCTCTGCCTTCATCCCCCTGTTTTCATAGCACCAATCGTCATCTTCATCTGTGTGAAATTTGCATTGACCAAGTTAGTTACGGTAAATTTTACTTGTCTAAAGCAGCAATAAACAAAGGGATAATCTCACTTACTGTTTTGCTTGACGTTCAAACAATGTGAGGTGATTTTCAACCAATGTGTCCAAACCTAGCTTTAGCTTCCTCTAATATGAGACTGATACCATTTGCTTCATGAGAGAGAATAACTGAGAAACTGCAACTAATATATATCTGCATCAATTAAGTACTTAGGCTAATGTGCATTAGCCTAGTTGAAGAATGGAAGTTTAAGCCTACCTTAACTACATACCTAACCAAACAAAAGTAAGGGCGTACCTGAGAGAGCATAGCTGAAGCTTAGAGATTCTTGATTGAGCAGTTGAATCCAAGACTGACTATGAACATCTTCGCCATCTGTGGATCCAAAGGGAACTCACTCACTCAATCATTATCTCAGCTGTCATGTTACCAAGTAATTCAAAACTTCAAAGGCTCGTTTCAGGAGCAGGGGAATCCACAAAATCGAAGTGCACCAACAGGAACTGTGTTTGCAAGGTTTGATCTCAATATTTCAAGATAGATCTGCGGCTGCAATCATTACTGAAACTCTTCTCCCGTGTGCAGCATCTGTCCTTTAAAATCGAGGACACCAACAATGGATTCTTCGGTCGCAAGACTATGGACTCAAACTATCAACACTTTGAGGAGCGGATCCGTACATTGCTTTTCTCAGGAGCATACCATCAGTCAAGTACCTAGTCATATTAAGTAGCATATGATTAGACACCAAGTACATAAACTATAAAGAAGAGAATCTAAGTGAGAATATGCTTAACCAGTTTCTTCTTCCCTAATAGTTGTTCAGCACACACGACTACATGGCTCTGCAACTCTACGAGGCTGTCCTGTTCTGTGATGAATCCAATCCAACCACTACTTATCCCAAGTTTCATCATCTACAAGATCTCTATATTACAATTAGGTATTCATTCTCTAGACACTAAAACATCATCATCATCATCTCTATTTCCTAATAATAACTCTAAATAACAAATTCAAATCCAAAGAAGACAGAGGACTATTACGAATACCTCAGATTGATTCGATTCCTCTCTTCACTTTCGAATTCCCTCGTCTGATGAAAGCGTCAAAATATTTACTTTTTTTTTTCGAATTAACAAAAAAAAAAAGTAAATAATTTCGAATTAACAAAATATTTCGAATTAACAAAATATTTACTTTTTTTTTCCTGTTTAAAATAGTCAACTTTTAATAATTTTTTGTAAGAGTTATAATTGCAAGCCAAATATTTTGGAGGTTGACAAAAAATAAAAAGAAAAAATATTTTAGATGCTTTGGAAAATTTCAGAAATTTTTCTCAACGTCTAGATATAATTTCTAAGCAGTACAATTATTATGAATATTTCAAATTTAAAAATTCAAACATGTCAATTCTTGTATCATATTTTATACGTTATAAACTATACCGTTATAAATTTTTCTATGTGTCATTCTAAATCTTTCGGACTATGCTATGTATATATATGTGAACATGAATATGATTATTTAAAATATGCTATTAAACTGTATTAGGTTAGGCCCTTCTCAAAAGAGTAGAGCAATGCCACATACGATAATAACCGATAATATGATTATAACCTTTTTAAATAACTTTCTTTATTGTAAAGTGATCATGCATAAAATTTAAAGATTATGTGAAAGTAGTTTAATGGTTCAGCTGAACTGTTTCTTGAGAGATTTGCTTCTTTGGTGGTACGCAGCAACAACTCTTCGTGGTTCCCTTTCCAAAAGATTGACACAGCCATGTATCATAACCTTGAGACTTGCACAACTGCTCACATTTCACAGGGTCAGTGCAGGGTCCATTACAGAAAATATCTTGACCAGTTGCACTTGCTTGTTCTGCAACATAAGAAAGTTTAGTTATAAAGAAACGTAATGGTCTTAAGAAACAAAGCTACAACAAAGCTTAGAAAGTGTTTAGAAGAAAAATGATAGAGATCGAGAAAGTTTGATTAACCTGTAATGACCAACAACAAAATTATTGTGATGGCACTCACAACAACTAAAGATTTGATCTTGTCCATTTTTTTTTTCTGTTCTGAAGTATTTGTTTGTGTTTGTATAACGTGTTATATTTTAGTGTTTTGTGTTAATGAATTTCATTGAGATCTAATAGGTCTTTTTATAGGTAATTGGTTACATGAATTTCCTAAATAAAATATAACGGATACGTTGAACCAATTTATTCTTTCTGAGATTGAATTCTTGAATATTTGACCAGAGATATATTACCTAGTAAACTCGATAGGAAATTAATTTAGGGTACTATACATTTAAACCCTAATATGGTAGAAAATGATTCGAATGATACAAGACTTTGACCATTTGTATGAAAATATATATTGAAATACTATGCGAAAAACATAACAGTAAATAACGATATTAACTTACAATCAAGATTTGCAGTTTCGATCTTAAAAACAAATACGAAGAATAAAGGATTTCAAATTTGTTGTTTTATCGCTTAGTAATCACTAGTAAAATACACTAATTTTTTTACGTTTAAAACATATACTGTAGATATCAACTTTTATGCTTCATTTTTTGAACATGGTGATCATATATGGTCATAATCAACAAATTATATATCTCTACCAAAAATGAAAATCAAGAAATTATATATAGATGAGTAGAAATAATCAGTAGTTGAATTTTTAGACATACAAAGAACTTTTGTTAAAAACACATATAATAATTAAAAATATGTATACCCTTTAGAGTTTACCATATTATTGGGGATGTCTATATGATCAAGTCGGTACATAAAAGAATACTACACACAAGCGTAGGACGAATGTCTCGAGAGGCCAAACCTTTTTGGGGACTAGATGTGGAAAGTACTTATCTTCATTGTGGTCATAGAGATGAATCTCGAAACCATCTTTTCTTAGATTTGGAATGGAGACACTCTCAGGTTACATTGGTTAAGTGTTCCTTTTTCTTGGCAACAAATTCTCTCTTGGTTGCGTCTTAGAATATAACTTATATTGAAACTATAGTCAAATAAATCTTCCTCAATAACTCCATTTTCAACAATACTTCTTTTAAAAGTACCAAAAATGAATCAAAATAATGTTGAAATTTTATTACTTAACAATATAGTCAAAACTATTAAAGTGTTTTCACTATTAGTGTAAGGTAAATGATTAAAAGCCTGATATACTATATATGTTAGTAGTTTTCTTTCTCTTGATTCACAGGATTGGCGGCGCCGCATTTTTTTAATTAACTAAATAACACCGGGATTCGAGTGTCACTTCAATGGAGTCAAATTTGTCAACATCCAAGGTATAAATACATCATATCTTTCTAATTATTTTAATCGGTAATCATGTTATTAAATACTCAATCACCCATATTTGTTATCACAATTGACAATTGTAAAAATCAATATTAATTTATGATTATCTTACATTCTTGATGTGTGGTTTATTTTTTCAAAATATATAATTAATTATTTTGTAAATATTGTTCATTTTCTCTATATAACTTGGGATATTTTAGTTCAAATCCAAGAAACAATTCCTAGTGGGTATCTGGATTATATATGGCCGTGTAATTTTTTTTCTTTTTTAAATCAATATTTTGGAACATATTTATCACGTTCATTTATAAAATACTCGTAATTATCATTGTCAAATTCTTTTGGTTTTTGAGCTATTTACTTTAAATAAGCGGATATTTTATCCATAGACCCTATTTTCCTGGAGCAGATCCAACTAAATCTCATATTTCAGTATTAAACAACACCAAAATTAAATGATGTCGTTGAGTTTATTAAGATTAATGATATAAATATATTTTTGTAGAACATTGTAAGAAAAAGAATAATTAAATTAAAGTTTTGTGGTCAAAGGACGAATATTTCTATTTGCATTTATAGATTTTGTGTTAAAGGATATTTATATATATATATATATTTTTATACTGTATTGGTAGAGATAATCATCACACTTTTTTTAAGACTCATATTTCCTAAACTACTCTTTTGACGTCGCATTGCAGGGACCATCATCTTCATCTAATGGTGTTAGAGAGAACAATGATCATACGCTGTTGGAAGGTTGGAGTTGTAGAGTGAGATGGTTTCATACGCTTGATCCAATGATCAACAAAGAAGCTTTCAGTAGTGAAGAAGATGCAACGATATTTGCAGCTCAGAGAGAAGTAGGGAACAAGTGGGCTAAGATTGCTCAGCTTCTCCCTGGAAGAACTGACAAAGCAGTGAAGAATCGGTGGCACAGACTTATGAAAATGAAGTTGATGAAGCAAGAAGAAGAGGAAGCTGCTAACCTCGTTAAGCATACAGAAGCAATGGAGAACTCATCAGCTCCTCCTCATCAGCATCATCATTTCTTTCCATCTCTCAATCATCTTCATCATCATTACCATTTGATGTAAAAGATAAGACGGAAGCTAAGACTAGAGTGCCACCAAAGTTCATTGATTTTCTTGGGGTAGGAGATACTTAGAAGAAAGAAAAAAGAAAAGACATGAGAACTTTCTTAACTGTAACCTTATACATATGATGAGCACTCTATGAAACATTAACATAACAAGGTTGCATTTTCAACTATCAAGAAAATAAAAGTTTAAGCTTCAGAAGATTAAATGTTGTCACAAGAATTTTAAGCTCAGTGAAACTTATTGTTATGCTATCTTGTGAGATTACTCAGAGAACTAACATAGATTGAAGTCACTATAGATATAATAATAAGTTTTTAAAGCCTAAAAATTAATTTAAATCAAAATCTTATAGAAGAAAAAGGAATTGAGAAAGATAATTCTACTACATACATACTTGGGAGCTGAGTTGGTCTTTCTTCTCATGTTTGATTTCTTTTTTCGTAATCACAATTTATGACTAAGGTTGTATATATTATATCTATCTCTAATGTATGCTTATTTAAATTTTTGGCAGAAAAAAGGTTTGTAGGAAATTAAAAACTTACATAACATATGATTTCACACTGTTTCAACTAGGTTTAATTAAATCGTTTACACTAGATTGTACTAGGTTTTTAAATCGTTACACCAGAAGTGAATTTTCTTTATATTTTCCTAGTAAATGCTCCTTAATGATAAAATGTATAATTTCCTAATTTTCCTAGTTAAGATTCCTTAATAGTGTGAAAACTGTGAAATGTAAACAATACAATTTTATTCTGATTTATGAACAAAAATGTAAAATACATATATAAGAATCCTTAAGTATATATAATTTGCATCCGAAAACAATAAGGGAAAAAAAAACAAGAGAAAAAAAAAATACATATATAAGAAACTATTTCTAATCAGTTCACTTTACTACTGCTAATCGTGTATGATACTTATATAAAATTTATATATTAAAATAACAAAAGAGACAATTAAAACAAAATAGCATTAAACCCGCACGATGTAAATTAGCAATAACGAATTGAAAAACATTTTACATTTAAAAAAAAAAAAAAGATAGCCAAAACCTTCCTCCATTCCCAACTTTAAAACCATCATTTCATCATACTCATCGCTGATTGTAAGTTGATAAACCTATGTTTGTTAAGCCAGATAATAACCACTTTAGAAGAAGTGACAACTATTTTTCAAAGTTTAACACATTTATAGAGTGCTAGGTATATTTCTTTGTACGAGTCTGTTTTTGTGGATTATGTACGAATTTGGGTTATTAGAGCTCTTACATATATTTGGTTACAATGTATTTTGGAAAACACATTGATACAAATGAATAAATGATGATTGACTTTTTATTTTGACACTGAATTATTATATTGAATAAAGTTCACAAGTATGGAAAGATACTTCGTAAAAAGAAATGATGTGTTTATATGTACAAATAGACATCCAATGTATAAATAAATCAACATATTCACAACATTATTATTATTAGTCAAGTTTTAATAAAATGTATAAATTCTTTAAAAACTTGAAATAGATTAGAATTAAATAATATAACTTAAATTGAATCTATAGTCAAACCAAATTTTTTGGCTACTTAATTTTCAAAAACTCTTCTTTACAAAATTACCCAAAAATGAGTCAAAACTTTATCACTTAAAACACAGTCATTTCTATAAATTTATGGTAGAGTGTTAAATGAAAACATTTCTTTTATTAGGTAAAGAATTAAATGCGTAGCCTATATATGTTGGTCATTATTCATCTGTTAATTTCTAATATTGGTGGCGTCGCATATTTTCTAATTAACTTGATCTACCGAGATTCGAGTGTAACTTCGATGGAGTCTACTTTGTCAGAATTCAAGGTACAAATCAATTCTCCTTGTATATTTTTAATTAACTTAACAGTTAACATGTTATTAAATTTGTTTTCACCAATTTCCGTCTACATTTTCCGATTACATTTTTCTTTTCGACTACATTTCCCGGCCAATTCCCGATTAGGTTAGTGATCAAAAGTTTCTGACTAATTGTCAACTAATTAAGATTTACGGCCAACATTTTCTGAAAATTCTATTTTGGTCGAAAAATTGAAGGAATGATGATGTTCCTACGAAATTCGGACCAATTATTACGGTAGTCAAAATTCTGTATGTTTCCTTGCATTGACAAATACAGAAATCTAAATCCTATGGTTTTTGGTGAGATTTGAAAAGAGTTTACAAAAGTCATATGAATTTCCCTAAAATCATTAAAATCATTTAAAAACTCAATAAAACTCAAATATATTAAAATTCCATTTTGAATACACCCCTCTTAGTATTTACCAAGTGGGTTCGGAATTGATATGCATGTATGGATCTTTAAATCAAATTACCCATCTCCGGATACCTAATTCGTAAACATTGTCATACAATAAATAATAGAACATCAAGAGACTTTAAAGACTCAAGTGTCCCAAAATATCCTTTTTGATGTTGCATTGCAGGGACCAGCATCTAATGGATCTGGAGAAAACGATGCATTAATGGGAGTGACACATGAAAAGAAGAAAGAGAGGAAACGTTGGACACCTTCAGAGGACTTGCAACTCAAAGAGCTTGTGGCTGTTTCTGGTCCTCAAAACTGGAAGCAAATTGGAGACAAAATACTAGGGAAATCAGGTATTTTAATAAATAAATATGTGCTTTCTTCAGTTTTGCTACTGATCATGCGGAAACTTATATAATTTTTGTCTTATTTTTGAAGGTAAGAGTTGCAGAATGAGATGGATTGGTTATCTTGATCCAAATATTAATAAGAAAGCTTTCACTGATGAAGAAGACGCAATACTACTTGCATGTCAGAAAAAAATGGGGAACAAGTGGTCTAAGATTGCTAAGATTCTCTCTGGAAGAACTGACACTGCCGTGAAGAATCATTGGCACAAACTCATGAATCGAGGAAAGCACTAAACCTCAAAGAAGAAGCTCGTCATCATCACAAGTTCTCTACCATTCCTTCGAATTTCTTGGCATTATTCACCACCTTATGTTTTCATCTCTCAACCATCATAATTACCATCAAAAGCACTCTGTTGAGCACAAAGTTTCGTTTGTTTGTTCTTGATTATAATCCATTTCCCTTCGTCCTTTTAATACAGTAAAACCTCAATAAATTAACAAATACCAAGTAATCAAAAATATGATATTTTATCGATATAATAATTAGTATTGCTTTAAATCTTTAAAAGACAAAGAAATATATCTACAAAAATATATTTGAGTTTCAACTTTGGAGTCGGCCTTTTTCTCATATATAAAGTTTTTGTAGACAGATCGCACATTGAAATATGGGATGGGATTTAAATATGAGTTAGGATTCATATTTAGGATTCATCTACTCATTAGCAACAAGTTTTGAGCTGAAAGTCCATAATAATCTCTAATTTAACATGGTATCAAAGCTTAACACACGCTGACCCATTAATTAATTTGGTCCAGAAAAAAACCTAGATCCCCCTATTAATTGATGATCCAAAGGAAAGCTAAGTTCCATCAAGATAGGTAGAAAATAATATGATGTCAAATTAATGGTTATAATAACAGTTGTATCTCGAAGGAGCATGTAGAGAAAAATCTCACATAAAAAATGTGTTAGAACTTAAATAATGTATAAGGTGTTAGAGCCAATCACTCACTACCAATGAATTTTCAGTTGAAAATTCATAATAAACCCGAATTTGGCAGTTTCTCCCATTTCTCACTAGTTAAACAACTACGAATCTTCCTGCTTAGAATTTTAGGCAAAGCTTTGATCACGTATGCGCATGCATAAAAATTATTCTAATCATTTGATTTCATATTGCTTTAATTTATAGTACCGTAACTAGCTAGGTTTAAATCATTACAGTATAATACTACATGCATGAAGGAAAAATAATTTGAATTATGAACAAACGAAAATTTATAAGCAAAAGATTCGAGTGTGAAAAAAAAAAAAAAAAAACAACTAAGCAACAAAAGAGAACGAGATTGACCAAAACTGTAAAGACATATGGAAACAGAGAAGAGGCAGAGCAGAGAAGCCTTGCACCCCAAGAATTGCCTTACACTCGCCGTTTAGGGTTTCCAATCTGCATAACAAGCAGCAACTTAAAAGCGTCACTAAGCATCCCAAGGACGATCATTTTGATCACTTGGCTAGCTGACATATTCCTAGACGAAGCCAAACTCAAAACCCTTCATGGACTTCATAGGATGGGACAATCCTTTTCTATGTCCTCAAGTGTTTCTTTTGTACTCTACTTTTTAATTTAGTTTCTCTTTTTCAATTTCTCGATTCACAATGTTGTATATATCTTCTTACTTTGTTCTATTATTATTAGAGAAAGCAGTAAAACAGACGAGATTGAGCTAAATAGTAACGCTCAACCAAACATTCTGAACTTTTTTGGTTTCTTCTTTTCTTCTTGGTTGTTTTGGTTATCCTTCTTTTCCTCTAGAGCGTTGATTAGAAGTCTCAGGGACTTTTCAACATTGATTTGATGGTTTCTAGCCATAAGATTCTCTGCGACATCAGCTGAGGAAATCATTGTCTCCTCCAACAAAGCCTTGATTTCTCTGAATAAGGGATGAGCTTCATCACCATCAAGATTAAGGTAGTTCTTGGCAAGAATCTTGAACGCTTAGTAAGTGCAGTACGATAACTCAATGTACATATATATCCATTCTTCCTCTCTTGATCAAAGCTGAGTCAAGCTTTTCCAAGTGGTTTATTGTGAATACAACAATCCTTTCTTGTCCACAAGCCGACCAAATACCATCAATGAAGTTGAGTAGCCCTGAGAGTGTAACCGAGTTTTTCGTCTTTATCTTCTCTTCCATATATATCCTTCCCTTGAGTTGTTCTCTTTCTTGATTCTGTTCCCGGTGAATTCCACAAAGCAATCTATGTCTTCAATCACAATAATGGACTTGCTGTGTGTTTCCGTAAGCAGTTTCTTCAACTCAGAGTTGTTCTTTACATCGGTAAGTTCAAGATCATAGATTTTATAGTTTAGAAGATTAGCCATATGGCTGAAATCATGGTAGACTTGCCTGTTCCTGGTGGTCCATACAACAAATATCCTCTCTTCCAAGCTTTCCCTTGCTAAAGGCGATGAGGTAATTCACGATCTCTTCCTTCTTCTTTGGATCCATAGCTAATGTCTCGAAACTCGCGGGGTGCTCAAACTCATATTCTGGCCAAAACCCCATTGATCAAATCAAGGTGGCTTGAAAACATTACTTTGCCATATCAGTATATGGTTTTTGCTTGTATATTTAAGTATCAAGTTGACTCTATTTCGTTAAAAATTAATAATTACTGTAAAGTCTGTTTAGGGAAATTAAAAATAGAAAGCGAAAGAAAACTCACTTAATTAAGCATTATAGAAAAAGAGAAATTGTGTTGACGTCGTTTCATTTTTATTACTAAACCTAACAAACAAAATATGTTTTCTAATTCATACATGCATTCATTGATGTTTTACGAAATAGGCAGTATATAGGTATATTTATATATTTACTAGAAAATTGTCCACGCATGTATAAAGTCTTAATTTGAATTAGAAATTAAAATTCACATTAAGCTATATATAAAGCAAATGTTAATATGTGTTTTGAAAACAATTTTAAAAATATTCATTAAAATTTTTATTATAAAATAATAAAAATTAGTGCAAGAACAAAATCGTACCCAATTGCGATATCAATGCAAAAAAAAAAAATATGCAAAACATAAGCATCTGAAAACATTAAAAGTAAGCAAAATATATATTTAAAAAATATGAAAATAAATTATATTAAAAAAAGTAATACAAAATTAGCACAAACACAATATAATAAACAATTGTAAATTTGATGCAAAAAAATATTTATATATTTATATACTTTTAGAAAGACGTAAATTATATCTGATCACGCACATGCGGCTTAATTACTTACTAAACCGAAGCTTAACCTTGATTGAGTTCAACTGGTTTTGTCTATAAAACCTTATGTTGTCATTCACCTTCAATATTTACTCTCTACGTATCTTATCTCAAAGCAAAAAAAAAAAATGATAGAGAAAAAAAAATGATTTCAGTCATCAGCTTATTTAGTTTCAAGAAGCTTATACAACATTCACCTTCGTAAGCATCCAAGAATTGCATTTATACTTGATAGAGTCGGGGTAGGTCTCGTGTTAGTCACTTCTGTTCTCGTTGCGAATCCGGCTCTACCACTACTATACGCTGTAGCGTATGTACTGATTCTAATATTAGCTTATGTTATGCAATTTCGCCCTAATTATCGTAGTTAAAAAAATAATGTCTCCTGGATTGTTGCTAATTTCCTTCTTTAAAATGTAAATCGACTTAATTTTAGTTGGTCTCCTATTGTTGCCAATTCTCTTATTTAATTGTAAACCGAATTTAAGTTATATACTCCAGTTTTTATATTATTATTTAGTAATTTTTAATATATTAATAATTTAATATATATATATATATATATATATATTATATGTTTTTTAGTTACTTCAAATTTTCTATACATACTTGCTAAATGTTGGTATAAACTTAATTTTAAAGTTAAATATTGGTATAAATTTACCTAAAAAATATTATTAGCTTTGTATACAAATTTTTATTTTTGTACAGATATTATTAGTGAATAATTTTTGGAATGTTCAGAGTCTCAGTTTTGTGGATATCGGAATTAAATCAAAGATCCATCATTCATTGTCAAATTACGAGACATCCCTTCTTTATTATAATGAAGTAAATCTTATAATAAACATTATAAATTTCATTAACCATAAGTAAAAATTAAGCAAACTTTAAATAAAAGTGTAACAAAACAAATGAATAAATAAAGGAAATTAGAAAGTAAAAAGTTACAGAAAATTAATTCACTTTTTTAAAAATTTAAAAATTTTGTGGAGTTTATTTAACAATTAATAAGTTTGTATAATATCAATCTTTACTAAATCAGTTTGATTATACATGTCATTAGTGTTGTTAAACAAATAGTAAAATGTACCCATATTGAAGTATGAGATTACTGATATTTTTTTTTTAGATTAATCAATTCAAACTCGTCACATCATATAATCCATTGGAAGCATATTACAACTATTTTTGTTTTACAATCGTTTCCGTCTTACAACCAGTCTCTTTATAAATTGCAGAACAAAATATATGTTTAAAATTATGGCAAAGTCAATAATACTAATGTAGTTTAAACTTGGTGTAGAGTTAAAATATAAATAACACTTCAACTTTTAAAAAAGTTTCAAAAAAAATTAAAAAAATTGAAACTTTATATGTACTTAACAATCCTCTCGTCTTACAACCCATCCCGTCGTATAATTGCCAAAATATTAAATCCATATATACAATTTTGGCATATTTAATAAAACTTTAGTATAAAATTGGTGTATAGTTAAAATATTAATAACGCTTAAACTTTTTAAAACTTCAAAATATTTAGAATATTTTAAACTTTATTATATTAATAACTTTATTATATTAATAACAAACCTCTATAGAAAGTTAAAAAAAAAAATGAATGAGAACAAGCTTGCTTGAAGAAGTACTAATGAGGAAGGAGATCGAGGATACCTTGAACACCTTCAGAGGACTTGCAACTCAAGGAGCTTGTGGCTGTCTCTGGTTCTAAAAACTGGAAGCGAATTGGGCAGAAAATGCTGTTGAATAAGCTTGAAGAAGACTTGAAGCCCAAGCTAAGCCCAATCTTACCGAATCATGGTTTTAGGAAAAGGAAGTTTATGAGTTATCTAAACTAAGTATAATTTACTATTTATATTAGGGTTTTGTGTTTATGAAATCTCTATATAAAGAGATGCCAATGCGTGACATAACTTATGAAATTATAGAGATTGAGAAGCTTAAAGTTTTGAGTTATTTTCCTTGAGCAAATAAAGAGAGTTATTCATATAATTGTGTGTGTTTTCTTGTTCTTGCTAAACTATAAATGCAAGTGAAATCAGGTAATTAAATAAAAAATTGTGCTTCTATATTTTTGCTACTCATGCGGAAACTTATATCATTTTTTTCTTGTTTTTGAAGGTAAGAGTTGCAAAATGAGATGGCTTGGTTACCACCTTATGTTTCCATCTCTGATCTCTCAAACCAATTCATTACCATCAGAAGCAGAATACAATGGAAATTTCCTGATTGTAACCTTATGCATACGATGAGCACTATGTTGAACACAAAGTTTCTTTTGTTTGTTCTTGAATCTTGACTATAATCGAATTCTCTCATGTTTGAAGTTTCTCCCATTTCACAAAACTACGAATCTTTCTGCTTAGAATTCGAGGCAAAGCTTTGATCACGTATGCGCATACATAAAAAATCAGTCAACCATTTGATATCATATTTGCTTTAATTTATATTGTCTTAACTAGGTTTACATCATAACACTATAATACTACATCTACATATGCATGCATGAAGAAAAAACAATCTGTATTATGAACACACGAAATTTTTTAAGCACATGATTTTCAGTGTATACAAACATGCAAACATAGTGGAATCAGTAGTAAAAGAAAAACAAAACAAGCTTTTAAGTACATTAGACAATCTGAATTTTTTTTTGTTTCTTCTTTACTTGTTGGCTCTTCTGGTTATGCTTGAGCCCATACTGCCGAATGAATCTCCCATCATCATCGTAATTCTTACCCCCAATGAAACTTTTTGATTACTATTGTGTTTGGTGTAATTTGCTTTTCTGTTCTTTGGTTTGGAGTGTCCCATATATTATAGTTTTAAAAGTCTTTTTTGATATATAAAGTCTTTTGTGGTTCAAACTCTTGCATTTTCGACGTTGGTTCCAATATGCGTTTGAATTTTCCACGAATAGGGTTATTTATGTTACGGATCAGTCTTTTAAGACTAAGACCAAAATTGATGACTCAAATTGTCATTTAACATATTTGATTAAAATATTAAAACATTGTAGCTAATATGCAATTATATATACCTAAGAGCACCTCCAATGGTTAGGATTCTCTATCTCTATATAATTGTATTTTTTCGTTTATTTTTGTTGTTTAATTAAATTTTAAATGATAAATAAAAATAAATAACTTATAACAAGACATGTGATATTTGAGGTTCCAAATATGAATATAATGGGTGCTAGATATAGGTGTTGATTGGTTCTTCCGCTCTCACCCGCTTAGCGGTTGGTAGCGGGCGTTTGCGGTTGTTAGCGATTGATACCAATCATACAAAACGCTCCACACCGCTTGAGATCGCTCGAAATCGCTGGATTTCAAAAGCTCTTTCCCGCAAGCGTTTGCAGTTGCGGGCGATTGCGATTGATTTAAAAAAGGAAAGAAACCGAAAAAGGAAAATCTGCAAAATAAAATATATTATCAAATCTTATATATATTCACATTAATTCTCAAATTATAACTATTCTCTAAATTTAATTTTCCAATATTATCAAATCTTATAAAATTTATTTATTTAACATTTCAGTAATTATTTAGTACATATATTTTAGTAATAATTTATGATATGTAATTTTTAATCATATTTAAAATGTTTATACTTTTACATAAAAATATTTTACTTAAAAAATATTTGTTTTAAATAATTATTCATTAATTTATTTATGGTTTTTAGTTATTAATCATATTCAGTTTTCAATATATTTATCATAATAATATAATATTGGTATATTTATACATTTTAATAATTATATTTATATTTAATTTTGTAATTTTTGATGTAACCGCCATTGCAGCCGCTGGTTAACCAGTCATAAAACTCCCGCAAATGCACCCATTTATAAAGCTAAACCAGTCGTTTAAAACACTTAGTAACGCTTGAAACCGTAACCGCCCGCTTCCGCAAACTCCCGCAACCGCAACCGCAACCGCTGTGTTTAAACCAGTCAGGCCCATAGAGACTATAGAACATATCTCTATTTTTTTTTTCTTTTGTTTTAATTATTTTTCATTATTTTGCTGTCTAAAAGTTAACTTAGAGCCCTCTATTGGAGGTGCTTTAAGACCATCTCCAATGATAGTATGCTTACCAATTTAGTTTGAGGTAAGACATGGGAGCTTTGACCGTGGTGCTTTCAGGCTGTGTCACTGGAGGAGCTCTTGGCAAGCTGGACGTTGGTTTTGCTATTACATTGGCTTCGAAGACGAAGTGGCAAAAGAAATGCTAGTATCACTGTATGTATAAAAACAGGGAGTCATCAGCATTTAGAGTCATCAGAGTCGTAAACAAGGCTAGCATTACTAGTAACGTCATGGTTCAATGTGAAGATAAAAACAATTTGTACACAAACGGTATGAATAAGGCTACCAACGGTGGCTTCAGTCGCGCCTTTCAAACTAAGCTTCTTATGCAATGCTCTAATGGTGGTTTTCATAATATATATTTCCCTAAAAGTCTAAAGTTTTAAGGGTGAATTTCAAAAATACCCCTTTTCATATACCTCTTTTTAAAAAATTCCCATTTTCAAACTTTATCAAAAAACCCACTAAAAATGTTGAAATTTATCCAAATATGTGTGTAAGTTTATAAATATATACACAAATTAATTTTATATGTGTATAAAACTTTATATACCTTTCATAAATAGCGTAAAAATAAATTATAAAAACCTTATAAAAACCTTATAAAAACCGTATAAACCCTTTTAAAAACCTTATAAAACTTATAAAAACGATTTAAAACTATTTAAAACATTTTAAAATATTTGTATCGAATCTCCCAGTAGTAGTTATTATATAGAAATACCTTATAAACTATATAAAACTTTATAATTTTTTATATTTAAAAGGGTATTTTTGAAAATGGATAGAAAAAGAGGGTATTTTTAGAAAGGGGTACACCAAAACGGATATTTCTCAAAAATTCTCAAGTTTTAAATTTCAACTTTATGTTGCACTAGTTGTAAAAACGTTATATTTTTTCTTCAATATAATTTAACATTAAATTCAAAAAAAAAAAGATCATAAAATCGAATTATAGAAACAGTTCAAGGCAACAACAAAATTCAAAGCAAGCTGAAGATGATGGAGAAACCTAGAAGCATAGATGATATCAATTTGTAGAAGTCAGAGAGATACACATAGCATTCGAAAGAGATACATTAAGGATGTCTTACATAGAAAATGCATACATAAATAAGAGAAATGACTCATCTTTACCTTTCTATTAGCTCATACACAACCTCCATCTCCATTTTACTTGTACTGGATGCCAATTCTCCAATAGAACTTAACAACAACATATGGAATAAAAACGAGAACATGTTAGATTCAAATTCAACCAAAAAACCTTAATAAACTATTACAAACAAACCTATTTGACACACATACAAAGTACACATATTTATAGATGTCTAAAAAATCAAATTAATATAAAATATAATTAGTTGTTTCAGAGACACTTAATAGGTGTGTTACCATTAATAGGTGTTACCATTGAACAAGTTAAACTAAAAGGTACTCATAAAAAACGATAAACTAAAAGACCAGTCTTACAAGTTAAAACCTTGCAAGGATCGTACGACAACACTAGACCAAAATTGACTCAACTTCTAATTTAACATATTTAATTAAAAAAAATATGAATTATGGTGTGAACGTTTGACTGTTTGAGTTCCCACTTCTTTATATTAATCACAATAATTATGGTTAAGGTTTGATCCATCTCTCATTATTAGTTGAACAAGACTAAATTATTATGCTAGGAAAAAGCCTTTCATCACATATGCACACAAATCAGTCAACCATTTGATTGCCGATTGGTTTCATTTATATTGTCTTAACTACTATGTAATTTCAAGTTAGCTACATTCAAAATTAGAGCTAATATGCAAATTATATGTACCCTAAAAGGCGATAAAATACCATGCACTTTTATCCTGATAAATTATAATAAATGTAGGTATATAAATAAAGAAAACTCACCTAATTAAGCATTATAGAAAACGAGAAATTGTGTTGACGTCGTTACATTTTTATGCTAAACCTAACAAAAAAATATATGTTTTCTAATTCACACATGCATTCATTGATTACTGAAAATTTTATAAGACAAGGGATGTATATAGGTATATTTATATAGTTACTAGAGAGTTGTCCACGCGATGCTTAGATTATGTATAAAGTAGTAATTTGAATTAGAAATTATTTACATTTAAGTTATATGTAATCTATAAAAAGTTGTTAATATGTGTTTTGAAAACAATTTAAAATTATTCATTAAAAGTTTTATTACAAAATAATAAAATTAGTGCTCAAACAAAATAGTACAAAATGGCAAAATCAGTGCAAAAAATATGCAAAACATAAGCATTTGAAAACATTAAAAGTAAGAAAATGGGCTTGTTAAAAATTGGTACTCAAAAGATCAGAAAACAAAAATTAGATCTCTCTCCTCACCCTAACAAAATTACCTTTTTACCCCTTATCAGATTTAACAAAAAAATAAAAAACTGATATATGATAAAATAACATACCATGTAAATCGTATGTTACCGCTATACATTATAAGTTATTTGATAATTTCATAGTTATATAGTTAAATTATTTATAGTTATTCATATGTTAGCGCTATTAACTATGTAAATCATATGTTACCGCTATAAATTATAAATTCTTTGATAAATTCATAATTATCGAGTTAAATTATTTATTATATGATTGATATCAACTAACTTATATATTAACATGTTAATTTATTATGATATTTCATCTGTTATGTTAACTTATACATAAGAAACATATAAATGATATGTAAAAATTGTTCTAAAATTTTATGGATATGTGTTTTGTTATGTGCTAAAATATTTTTATTTATCTTAGGGCAGCTTTGTCCAATTTAAGTAGCTAAGAAAGAGAACTAATAAAAAAAAGAGTATGTATAGATTCTTAATATTTTTTTATTTGAGTACATGAGATGTAGTTTCCCTAAGAAAATTATATATTTGAAAAATATGAAAATGAATTATATCAACACAAAGTAATAAATAATTAGCACACACAATATAGTAAACAATTTTAAATTTGATGCAAAAAATATTTATATATTTATATATTTTTAGAAAGACGTAAATTATATCTGATCACGCACATGCGGCTTAATTACTTGCTAACCGAAGCTTAACCTTAATGGAGTTCAACCGGTTCCTCTATAAAACCTGATGTTGTCCTTCACTTCAATATTTACTCTTTTAATATCTTTTCTCAAACCAAAAAAAAAATGATTTCAGTTAACAGCTTGCTAACAGTTTAAAAAAATGTAACCCCACTAATTATATACATGAAAAATAAAGATTTCATAATATTATTATTAGGTTTTTTATTACTCTGTATATTATGTGTCATTTGCCGTATGGAAGAAATGAGTTGGATGGCATTGCGCTATTGCTTTCGGCAGGGATTCTGTCTAACAACATTTACGCACACGCAAATAACGATCTAACCAAACTCACCCGGAAATAGTAAACGCCTTGATACTGCCGGATCACCCCATAAGGCGAAGAACCTTAACGGAAAGGTATGGATCATCCTCCCTTCTACATCTTTTTTCCAATTAACTTTAGTTTTGCTTTTCTTTGGTCTGTCTAAATGGCTTCGATGGTAGCAAAAGGCGAAACTTATCTCGCACACGAGCTCATTGGTCGGACTACTCAAGCCTATCATGATGATGTGATTGTCGAGCTTAGGAGGAGGCTATCACCGCACCAGTGACTACCTAGGAGGCTTAAACCGACGTAATGGGTTTAATTTTTAAAAAAATAGGGAAAATGACTATCTTTTTAATTAATTATTAATTATAAAATATAAGTCCCTGTACCGTACGTACGTTCTATATTTGGTATCTTTATAATTAATTATTGATGTAAATAATTCTTTATTAATGAGAAGCCTTTATATTTTATTATTATTATAGACAGATGTTTTATCTTTATTTCATTTGTTAATTTCTTTTGTTTCTTTAACATTCTCGAACTTCTAAGTTGAATGAATTCTTTTTATACAAGCCAGGTTCATAAACAGATCGACTCTTTATGACAAAAAAAAATTGTAGAATAGTACTACCATAAATTCAAAACACTTGATCAATTTGTGTAAGCAAATTAAAATACTACCTTAAATATCTTACGTTATACTATAATTCAGAAATAAATACTTTGGAAAATAAACCCTCTCCTGGACATAAATTTTCATATATCTCAATCTTTTCTACAAAATTGTTTTTGAAAAAAACTTGGAGCATTAACTATTTACCAAACGAACCTGAAAGAACAGGTAAGAACTAGTGCATTTACTAATCTGTTTAACACATATATCAACTTTTAGCATTTTGTAAAGCATATCTACTTTATACTTTTGTACAAAAAAATTATTTCATCTAAATTATATATCTAGCTAGTAGTTCAGGCGTATATATACTCTTCTATCGTAGAAGTATGTTTTGAGCTTCAGTTTCAAACCTAAAACTGCATCACTGGTATTACTTTATGTTCTAAAGTACTTAATTGAATCTTTTATTTTATTTGATATTTTTTTATTACCAGAAAGACTAAATAACAAAATATCCGGAACCGGATAAATTTAATCTCTATAAATATATACTCGATAAATTAATAATCTCAATAAATATATAGAGATTATTAATTTATTTGGAACCGGATAAATTTATTAATTTATAGAGATTATTAATTTATCGAGTATTAATTTATAGAGGTTTTACTGTATCTCCAATATATTAAGATATATCTATGACTTTTCTTCATGGCTAATGTTTTGAGTACTAGCTTGTATTATAATAGAAACATATACTATAACAAAGTTTAAAGTGTTATCCTTCATATAAGAGAATATATTTTACGACTATGGTGTAATTGGCATCAATTAATTAATCTCTCTCCATAATTAGTTAATATATACACTTATATATATATATAATATGCTAGCCTCTGTTATATTATAAATTTTCTGTTGTTTCTCTAATAATAATGTCTTATTTTGCATGTATATGTAGCCAGTGTTAGCTGTGTTCTTATGTTTATGTTATCTTTCTCACATCCGTTATAATATGTACATTTTTTTTACTTTTTGGATCTGAACTTTGGAGAGAAAACAATATGTGGCTGAGATTTCAACCGCATCCAAACTCTCGAGGATTGGAGAATTCAAATCGACGAAGATTTCAGATAAATTTAGTAATTGAAGGGTTTTGGCATCTAGCAATCGGAGAGAGAGTGAAAGGGAGCCCTAAACACGAGACCATTTAGTTCGATAAAGGAAGAAAATATATGGAATCCCCTGGCTCAATCCCCTCAATGAAATTGAAATTGTGAATATACAGAAATTTAAATAATCTTCAATGGAGGAAGACTTGAGTCAGTAGAATTGGTCAATTATTTTTATCGTGACAATTGTTTTATTTAATCTTCCAACTAAAGACGTATAAAAAAATGAGATTTTGAGCCATATTTTTTAGTCATATTTTTCAAGTAAAAAAGTATAAGAAAACTCACAAACTCAGCTTCATAAGTCTTTTTACAAATATTTGTGAAATTTTGAATATTAGTGGATTTGATATGATTTTTATCATCTATTGAGTAACAATATATTGTGAAATATTTTAATCGATTTTATAGATATTCTGATCTTGAGTATTTGTTTGGAAATACCTTTCTTTTAGATATCCATGTTGTGACATCCCGATTTTAGAAAATATAATGGTACATGCCGCGAGATTTAAAAAGAATTTATTTGGTCACCTCTGCCATCAAAGTGCATTTATCTTGTCGATCAAACATCATGAGAGAAATTCACAGTTAAGCGTGTTTGAGCTGGAGTAATTTGAGATGGTTGACCTTTAGTCAAGTGATTGCCCAAAATATGCAGTTGAGGACAAAACACGGAAAATATAATGTGGTGATTTATAGGATCGGTAAACAAATCTTAAAGTATCTCGGACGTAGCGTACCGACCGCCGGATAAGGGTGGGTTCACAGGCCGAGAGAGAGCATAGGGCTCACTAGGAAAGGTGACGGTGTGGGCATTACAAGAAACCTTGTAAAAACCTTATAAATATCTAATAAAACTATATAAATCTTGTAAAATCTTATAAAAACATTATAAAAATCTTGTAAAAGTAGTTTCATAAGATATTTATAAAATTATATAGAAGGTTTTTACAAGGTATAAGTTTCTGCAAATTTGGGGGAGAAAATTTGTCAGTTTTAGAGGGAAGAAATTTTGATTTTGGCAGAATTTTTTTTTATTAGAGCGAGAATTTTTTTTAATCTTAGCGGGTAAACTATTCAATATTGATGACTAGACATTCTCTATTGTCACTAAAAGAAAGATAATTTGGTCATTTTATCTATAAAAACCCATCGGGTTCTTTATCCTATCATATTCGTCAAACACAGATTTTCTATAATTGTAATAATATATCCAACTTAAATTTGTATATACTGACTCCTATAAATGCTTCCCTTTAAATAGTATAGATGTGCATTGAAAAAATCAAATCATTAAATATATATTAGGTGTATTTGGTTAGTGAATTAGGAAGGATAACTATAAGAAAATATGTGTTTGACGAATATGATACGATAAAAGAAAGGTCTTGTCATCTACAATCCTTTAATAAAATAAATTATTTAAACATATAAAAAATAACAAAGCAAGATGTTTTAATAATTTTATCATTTTTAGTTTAAACTTAAACTATAAAAATTAATTGTCTTCATATAGTTTACAGATTTTCTACTATAAAATTAAGTAAAATGCTATTGGTAAGATATTACTCAACTATTTTTCTTAATTTCATTTTGTTAAATGATGTGACAAAAAATAAATTCCTTATAATCATGTCATCATTTAGACCATTTTTAATACTATCATACTAGGTTTTAACCCGCGGTACACCGCGGGACGATTGTTTTGACTAAAAAATATATATATTTAAGTTATATTTGTTAATTTTATTACCTTTTTAGTGTTTAAGATTGTGTAATTGTATTTTTGATTGTTATTTTTATTACTTAACTCGCGGGATATTTTTTTGTAACTCGTGGGACTAAAAAATTATGTTTAAGTTATATTTGTTAATTTTTTTGTTTTGTTAACCCGTAAGATAACCCGTAAGAAAATATAAAACTCAAACCCGTTAAATCATATTTATGTAAAATATAAACCTTGAATGTTTTATAGATTTCGAGAGAGATTTTGGTTTTTGTTTTCCAAAAACTCATTTTTAACCAATCAAGATTTTAAAATGTTGGATTCCCTAAAATTTAGTAATTTTTTTTTGTTGTAATCTTCCATTCAAGATTTTGGATTTTTAAGTTTTAGTCATATTTATAATGGTTCCGAACCATTGTCTAAAATTTTTTACCCGATGTGAGACGTTATACATATATGTTTTTTCTTTTATCGATTGAGTAATATACGTCCGTTTTCAAAAATTCAAATTGCTACATATGCGGAATTTTTTTGTATTTTTATTATACTTATGTTTTATGTAATAATGTAAATTTTAAAACAAATAAGATCATATAAAGATATTGGAGAGATATTCAATTTATTAGGGAGACATTTTAGGAAATTTTGTTAAATGTAATAAATATTAGTTTCTAATTTTGCGATTCTGGTGTAATTTAATTACAAAATTAATCTTAAAAGTTTGTTATTTATTTAAATGGCAAGGACTTATTATGCAAATAATACAAAATAAAATGTTATTTTCCAAAAGGTACTTCAAAAATGTTAATATAGATATATGTTATAATTGTAATAATATATCCAACTTAAATTTGTATATACTGACTCCTATAAATGCTTCCCTTTTAATAGTATAGATGTGCATTGAAAAAATCAAATCATTAAATATATATTAGGTGTATTTGGTTAGTGAATTAGGAAGGATGAGTATAAGAAAATATGTGTTTGACGAATATGATAGGATAAAAGAAAGGTCTTGTCATCTACAATCCTTTAATAAAATAAATTATTTAAATATATGAAAAATAACAAAGCAAGATGTTTTAATAATTTTATCATTTTTAGTTTAAACTTAAACTACAAAAATTAATTGTCTTCATAAAGTTTACAAATTTTCTACTATAAAATTAAGTAAAATACTATTGGTAAGATATTACTCAACTATTTTTCTTAATTTTCATTTTGTTAAATGATGTGAAAAAAAATTAAATTCCTTATAATCATGTCATCATTTAGACCATTTTTAATACTATCATATATATGTTATAATTGTAATAATATATCCAACTTAAATTTGTCAAGATATTATAAGCTTTATATCTAGATATTATGATAAATGAAAGAAACTGAGATGTTATAATAAAATGTCTTGTAAGCTTACCCTATAAATATAATACCTCATTTTCGTCTTGTACAGCTTAGGTTCAAAGAGAAATTTCCTGTTAGCGAAACCAGAAAAACCACAAATCTTCTCGTGATAATATTTTGTTAGTATCTATTTAGTTAACATCTTTTATATATTTACATTTCATGAAAACAAATACACTTACATTTTTGTGGAGAATCTTTGGTGCATTCTTCGACATCATTCTCAGTTAGTTCATGCGTTTATAAGTACTAAGGCAAGACGTTGTAGAAGAAGAAATGTTAATACAGAAAGAAAAAGAAAAACAGTCAAAATAATTGAGTTTTGAGAAGAATGATTTATTTTTTAATTCCTAGGATTATATCAAAGTGAATAATGTTAGAAAAATTTTGTTGAATGCTAAGGTTGCTTAATGCTAATAATTTTAAATCATGATGTATTTATATTTTCAGGAAAATGTTATCTGTGAATTCTGAACCACTCGAAGTAGTAAATTATCAAGGAAACGAAGAGAACAATATTTGTGAAGACAAAATAAGCGCACTGCCTGAAGATTTGCTTATATACATATTGTTTTTTCTTCCGACCAAAGATGTTGTGAACACCATGTTTTTGTCGAAAAGATGGATGTCTATCTGGAAAATGGTGCCAAGTCTCGAGTACAAAGAGAGTAAAGACAGTGAACGTCTAAGCGTTTGGTGGTTCCTTGACAAGTCTTTGCAACAACACAAGGCGCCTATACTAGGAAACTTGATTATTAAACTCGATGAACGATGCCCTATTGACGCGGATATTAATAAGTGGATTGCAAACGCAGTTTATCGCCGAGTGTGCATGTTAAAGCTCATACTCAAATGCTCTGCAGCGCCTATTGGCTTACCTCCAAGCCTTTACACTAGTGAAACTCTCGTAGAATTATATTTATATAGGGAAATTCTTCTAGATGTTCCTTCCTCGGTTTGCCTCACATCACTTAAAAAGCTTGAGCTTAGTGAAGTGGTGTATAAAGACGAAGTTTCCCATGTTAGGCTTCTATCAAGTTGCCCTGTTCTCAAAACATTTTGTGTGGTGCGAAGTAAGAGTGATAATGTGACTAATTTTATCGTGGAAGTGCCTTCTTTAAAGATATTAAGCTACCATAACAAACACTCAGATCATATTCTAGGAGATATTGGTGCATCCTTAGTCATAGATTGTCCAGCGTTAAAGTTGCTAGATTTATATAATACCGTGGGCTCTTGCTCTTCCCAAAATATGCCTTGTCTTGATAGGCTAGGACTTGTCTGTCCAATTTGGTATCCTAATGAAAATTTTCTGACACCTTTTTCCTCAATCACACGTCTCCTCTTGTGTGTGAGCCATCGAATGGTAGATGTTTTTTTCAGTACCCCGGTACTTTTGCTCTTTTTGTTTTTCTGATCACATTGGCTCATCTACTTATGTTGATGTACACGTTGTAGGTTAACTGTTGCAGTGATGTTTACTTCCATCGGCTTACGGTTCTTCGAATATTCCCGTTCGACACAGACTGGATGGAACCACTTCTACTTTTGCTTCAGAATTCTCCTATCCTAAAACATCTTTGTATCGACAGTGTATAAACCATCTCCTTCCTCTTCTCTTAAACAAATGGGGGCAGTTAACTATGTTGGGAGTATATATCACTAACGAGTTTTTTATTTTATTTTTGATGTTTCTTAGGTTGGTAACGTTCCACTAGAAAATATCCCCCTTTCATGGAACCAACCAAATTCGCTCCCAAAATGTGTTTCATCGAGTCTCGAGGTATTTAAATGGGTTGACTATGGAGGAGGAACAGAAGAGAAAGAATTTGCCACATACATCCTAGGAAACTCTGAGTGTCTAAAATATGCAAAATTCCACATGTCATGCAACATTGATCTTGAAAAGAGAAACGAGATGCGAATGGAATTGAGTTCTTTGCCTAGAGTTTTAACTTCAAACCTAAGAATAATTAATTGATATCGTTTTCTTTATATTATAATATATACAATTTATGTGATATTCATAAATTTACCGTTATGTACTTATATTATTTTTAATAGTAACCATGCATTTCTAAACAAGAACTAAATCAGGCTCGGGTAAATATGTTGGACGATGTCACATTTTATGTGTTGAACGATGATGAACGAAACTCCAAAGAAAGTTAAAAAGATGAATGAGAACAAGCTTGATCGAACAAGTACTCATAATCAATATTGTGATTGCTCTGATACCATAACAATATCATTCAAGCTACGGTGTCTCCTCTATAACACTATCACAGTCCCACCTGACTCTCATCAAAGAAATCTTCTTTTGTTGAAGTTTTTAACCTGTCTTTCGACAATTTTCACTGGTCTTACCTTCAAAGTCATGTTGGGCTGAAGATCTAATAGAATATTAGCCAACACATCATCATTTTTATCCTTATGCAAACACTTCTTCAGTAAATGGAATTTAGAATAAATTGTGATGGATGGTCATATTAAGTTGTTTGAGTATATATATCTAAAATGATTTTGGTAGAAAATTTGATAAGGTTAAATTTATGGAAACGGACTTTCTTGGAATGAAATCATTTTAATATAATTAAGAGGGGTGTATTTAAAGTTGAATTTTAGGAGATTTGTATAGAACTTATAAATCCACTGTTATTCAAACATGAATTTTAAAAAGTCTCATGAAATCCACTGTTATTCAACTAATGATTTCAAAATCCACCTTAAAATCCACTGTTATTGAAAACAATTTGTGGATTTGGCTTTTAATGATTTTGAAGGATTTCAGAGGATTTGGGAGGATTTCCTTAGTTAAAAATACAGAAATCCAAATCCCATGGTTTTTGGTGAGATTTGAAAGGATTTTACAAAAGTCATATGAACTTCCCTAAAATCATCAAAATCATTTAAAAACTCAATAAAACTCAAATCTCTTAAAATTCCATTTTGAATACACCCCTCTAAGTCTAAGATTTATAAAATCGGATTTACGGAAGGATTAGCCTTGCAATTGACAAACCATAAGCAAATCGGTGTTAATGTTATAATGTGGAAAAATTATTAGTTCCACATTAATATTTTTAAATCTTGAATTAATTGGACAAGAGCATGTGTATACTTCTGGTCGCTTAAGCACATTCGATTTTGGATCACTAACAAGACCACCAAAATACATAGATCCGATTTAATGTTGGTTTATAAGATCTTGTTTGGTTTAGTGGGTTATTAGCGTTGTTGGAATCTCTATAACCAAGCCAACTTTCCATTAGTATGATATTGTCCGCTTTGGGCTTATCACTCAAGCCCGCACGAATTTATTGGGCTCCTTCCCAAAAGGCCTCATACTAATTGGAGTTGGACTTGACTTATATATTAGAAACTTATTTTTCTAATCTTCCGATGTGGGATATTGGTTTTGTATTCCAATACTCCCCCTCAAACCAATATCCACTCCAGGTCCACAATCTTGACCTAGGCTCTGATACCAATTGTTGGAATCTCTATAAGCAAGCCAACTTTCCATTAGTATGATATTGTCCGCTTTGGGCTTATCACTCAAGCCCGCACGAATTTATTGGGCTCCTTCCCAAAAGGCCTCATACTAATTGGAGTTGGACTTGACTTATATATTAGAAACTTCTTTTTCTAATCTTCCGATGTGGGATATTGGTTTGTATTCCAATAAGCGTTTCCTCACTATCTTTATTTGTGTATTTAAGCTTTCTCTTGTACACATTTTATAGAATGGAGATATTTTTTACATTCTGTCTCTCTCTTTATCTCAAAGCATGAGAGAATAAACTAATATAGCTGAATGAGGTTAATGATCAATATCTTTACCAAAAAAAACAAGTTGATCATCAATATATAACATAGGAGCATAAACATACATAACCATATCTAGTATCATCACCATTGTTAGCTTTTACATAAGGAAACAAAGATACACTATTATTGCAATCTCGAATGATTAGGACATACTACATATTGTTCAAATCAGACTTCTTTTGTTGCTATTCCATTTTCTTGTTTCTCTTCTGATTTGGTCATCTTCTCCTCTGTCTTCTTCCTCTTAGTTTCTTCCTCTTCTTTCTTCTTCTTCTCCTCATCCTCAATCCTCCTCTTCGCTTCCTCTTTCTCCTCTTTCAACGCTTGGATCAATCGCTTAAGACAAAACTCCTTTGTCTCAACTTCTGATTTCCTCAACAGATTCTCTCCTACATCAGCTGGAGTCATCTTGATTTCTTCTACCTCAAGTAACCTCTTGACCTCATCAAACAACTCACTATCATCTTCTTCCTTTGCATCCAAATAGTTCTTTGCCAACAGTTTAAACGCTTCAAACCCGCAATACGACATCTCTATATGCTTATCCATTCTTCCTTTTCGAATCAAAGCCGGATCTAATTTATCTATGAAATTAGTAGTGAACACAATGATCCTCTCACCACCACAAGATGACCATAACCCATCAATGAAATTCAATAACCCTGATAATGTCACTTTACTTCCTTTATTCTCACCTTGATCTTTCTTCATCTGCTTCTCAATAGGGCTTGTCTCATCTCCATCTTCCTCCTCTTCCTTCTTCTGCTTCCTCTGGCCAGTTAGATCAAGAGAACAATCTATATCTTCAATAACAATTATCGATTTCACTGAGGTCTCAATCAACAACCTTCTCAGCTCTGTGTTATCCTTAACTGTTGTCAATTCAAGATCATAAACATCATAATCCAAGAAATTGGCCATGGCAGCAATCATCGTTGATTTTCCAGTCCCTGGTGGACCGAACAAGAGATACCCTCGTTTCCACGCTTTCCCGATCTTCTTGTAGTAATCTTTGCTGTTACTAAACATGATCAGATCTTTCTTGATCTCCTCTTTCTTCTTATCTTCCATAGCAAGAGTATCAAATGTAGCAGGATGCTCGAAAGTGACATGGCTCCACTTTGATTGCTTATAGCCAGACCAATTCTCGCTTGGATTGTTCGAATAAAGCTTCCTTTCTCTGTTCTTAACCTCCACTTTCTTGCCTTCACTCATAACATGATCAAGATACTTCTCTGTGATTACTTGCCTGTCACTTCAATGGAACTTAAGCATGTAAAATCTCGACTCTTCAGCTTTAGGATAAAAAGAGATAGACCTGCTTTCACTTTGATGCTTCTTTGACTGCCACCAAACTTTAACACCTTCAAACTCATCAGTGATCTCTTCATGGTCGTCCATACTAAGAACAATAGATTTATTTCCTTTGATTCTGTTGGCCTTTAGTTTCTTGGCTCGAGAAGAAGAGTCTTTGCTTAGATAGCTCTGGATCGCGTCATAGACATCGCTTCTCTTGAACCGCTCGCCGCTATATTCATGAAACTTTATCTGAATGTAAGGGTAGACAAGACCGACGAGTCTTTGAGCTAATGGTTCGAAGTGCTCTCGGAGACGGTAAGGAAAGAATCGCTCGAAGATTGTGTATATGAAAACTAAGCTTGCAAGAGCAGAGCCTGTGGTAGTCCATACTTCACCCATTGTCCCCATTTTTGTTTGGTACTCTGCTTTGTGGCTTTAAAAGATAAGTCTCGGATGAAATATTTGATAAAGAAGAAATGGTGATGGATGCTTAGTGAAGAAGATGTAGCTTGATATATATATATAAAGAAGTATATAGATATATATGTAAGTGCCCACAGATATGAAATATCTTTAGGAAACTACCAAGAAATTGTCCAATTCACGTGTGGGGTAATAAAGTTAAAAAACATTCATGGGAAAGCACCAAGAAATTGTCAAAGTTTGAGTTTCCACATATGTTACATGTGTGGTAACCAATTGGGAAACGGTAATGAATATAACAAACAAAATAATTGGTAAAGGAACCTTATCAACTAAGAAAAGAGAACAAACTATTATAAAAAAAAACCTTAGGAACTAAGAATAAGATGACACATGTTAATAAGACAAATATGTTGACATCTTGTGGTTAGGACTTAGGAGTAAGGACGTATGTTAACAATTGTTGTTAACATACATATATTTTTTACGAGTTAGTATTAGTGTAGTGTATAATGTGAAGTCAGTCCATATTAAATGATAATCTAATGCTGTGAAAGTGAGAAGACCAAAAATTTTAAAAGTTGTTGATATTACATCCTATGTCATTACTATATTTTTACAAATTTAATTTCGTAGCCTTACACTTATAGTGAAGAATTTAATTAAGACTTGAGGAAATTTGGACAATGATCTAAATCTGTAAAAGACAACAATTATAGTAGCGTGGACCACTTTGCTCGTGAAAGACTTGTTTTGCACACGGACCGGACCACGTACGCTGCTTCGTGTATCCAATTAAGTTTCCCATTTATTATATTAATTATCAAAATAAAACTTTTTGAAAAGTAAAAATAATATAGAAAAAGACTTGGCATCGAATATATGTGTAGACGACTCTAAACTTACGCTATTTGTGTAAACAAAACATAAATAGATCATAAACTAATAATTAATTAAGCTTTTTAGAGGAATAACTCGAATCAGCATTAAGTTGGAATTTATTCCAAACTTTGAAAATTTTAAATTGTGCCATCATACACTTTTGACCTTACAAAATAATAGTCTAAACTCAATTTTACTTCCTCTTAATTACATGAAACTTTTGATTATCAACCAATTTAAATAGCATTTTGAATATAACCTTATATGAATTACAATAATTACCTGATGGGTTGTAATCCATATGCTTGGTGATGAGGCATCACTTTTTTTTAGCATTCTACATAAAACGAATTTTAAATGCACTAATGTCTCAAATTGAAATATACTCTAATCAACTATATAGTTTTCCATCAGGCATTGTGGGTTTTAACGTAAAAGCAATATATATGTCACGGGCGCATGATCAAACAAATTATTTAACTTAACCAAAAAGAGAAAGATTTTGTCGTTTTATTTGTTTCGATATAAAACGTTAAAACCTATAATGACCTAACCTTATCATCAGTACTCTAGAAATTTTTTCCTTTCTAAAATGTATGTAATAAAAAAAGGTAATTAGCGAAAATTTAAGTGATACCGATAACCTTTTTATGTAAATACTGTATGTTTTCTTTATATTTCTAGTTTTGCTTAGTTTTACTTTTACTTAATATTAAATTATGACGCTTTAGTTTACAGTTTGGCATAGAACGTGTTGAAGTGAAACCCAAACTTATTTTATTTTGGTTATTAGCACTTCCATTTCCAAAATAATATGATCACCGGGCCATAACAAATCTCACTATCATTTTATCACACACTTGGGACTACGAGGCCCAATAAAGAGAGAAAAAAACAGAGAATCTATGAGAACTTTACGAACCATACGTTCATGAGTATACAATCATACTTTTGAACTTTTAAGTAACATTGATATTGTACATGAATCAACTTATATTAGAGGTTTTAATTTACGTGGAACTGTGACCCCAACTTGATGGACAAAATGTGATAAGATATTCTTTAGCGGAGCAAGTGACCAAAGGAGGAGGTGTGTCGTAGGCATAACTATAGTAATTGGGACAAGCCTCTTTAAACAACATGGAGTAGGTAGTTCTTTTGCACTTTCCGGGCGTTCCATACGCGTTCCGGCAACAAAACCTGTCGTTATCAAACGCTAAGCATGCACTCTTGCACGCCACGATTCGTCCTTCTTCGTTTAAAACCTTTACAAATAGGGGAAAGAAAACGAAACAAAACTTCAAAGACTATAAACTGTATTTCAGATATTTCTTCATCATTTTGAGGTAATGAGTCGAACTACCAATCTATCTACTTTCAGAATGTTATACTTTTTGAGATTTTAAGCTTTTTGATCTAATGATTGCACAAAAATAATGTCACCTGTAGTTCTTCAGGACATATGGTTTTGAGATCTTTATGGCAGCCTGAGATTGTGCATTTGGATGACATGGGTTTGGAGTTCACTGCGACGGGGAGATTATAACCGTCCACGAGGCTTACATCGTAGAAATTAGGTTTCGATTTGTCGGTTTGTACCGCAATTTGGACAAGTGTTGCCGGAGGTTTTCCGATCAATCCATTACACTCCAACTGTCCATCACAATCACCTAAAAATATAAGTTGTAATTAAAAAATAATTACAATTCTAATCTTGTAATATTCTTCATGAAACTCTCCTCATAGTATGTTGTATATAAAAACTATGTTATTGTAAGAACTACAGTTACGTACCTGTTTCACAAGCTTGTTTCCAGTTTGAAGTGAAGTCACAGCCAGTTCTAGCCCAAATGCGACCACTCCAACCCCAAGGAGCATCGATACGTTTAATACCTCCACATGGCAGGTAAAATCCACCAGAAGCTAGCACCGGAAGGCCGGAGTTTGGGGCGACCGCCGGCCAAACCGGGAATGCACATTTATTTTGCACATAAAATGTTACTTCATGACTTGTAACTTTACCTATTGATATATAGCATCGATCATATGTTATGATTAGGTTAAATATACACAACAATGTGATAAAAAAAATAAGGAAGAAAATTACCATACACTATACAACTTGATATAATGAAAAGTTGTAACAAGGAAGTAGAGTAGAATTTCATTGTAATTTTAGTTGTAATTAACTTAACCGTTTCATATTGATCGGTAGAAGTTGTATATAGAGTATTTATAAGTGACCAGAGATGTGATTTTAGAAAATCATCATGATGTCGTTTTCGATCTTAAAATTATGCTTTAAGATTGGATTATGGGTAAATTAAGATTTCCTTCTTTAAGACAAGGGAGTTGATGTCGCTTCCGATGGTATCAAAGAACTTTTGACTGGTAAATGTTTGCTTTTACGAAAATCAATGGAACAATGAAAAACAAAATGCAAGAATAAGTTTTTGGTAATTGGATTCTTATTGTTGGGGCATACCAACCCAAATTCTACTACATTGGAGAATTAAAATGTAATATAAAAATAAATCGAATTCAAATTAATATGAGATCTTTTTATTGGGTTGTGTTAGTGTTGGGCTTTGGTTAGTCGGTCTAAGTTATTGTATTAAGTTACATAAGTATGTTGTATATTGATGTATATAAGGCTACGGTCGTCGAACATAATAAACAAGAAGCCTTAGTAGTTGTAAAAGGGTTTTTTGTTTATTACGTTCGACGGCCGTAGTCTTATATACATCAATATACATCATAGTTATGTAACCTAATATAATAGCTTAGACCGACTAACCGAAGTCCAACACTAACACAGCCCAATACTTTTGAAAAAGAACTCAAAAACATACAACTATATACAAAGGCTAGTTTTATTTGTTGGTTTTAATGTTAAGACCAAAGATGTTTTAATGTACAAAGACTAGTTGACTAGCTCACAACTAGATTCAGAACATTGCATGGCTCCTAGTCCTAGGCCTTGGCCTTGAGCCACATTTTATATATATAATGTTGTTTATTTGGAGTTGGTTGAGTGACAATTGTATAATTTCACTTCAAATCTATTGTTATCACTTCTCAGAGTACTGTTTACGTTGCTCTTTTTTCTCAGCTTTAATAAAACAAAAATACTTTGCTTTCAATTTTACTGTTAATGTTGTATTATTATTACTTTTTATTTATTTTACTCTTGGTATATTTTTTTTTGTTTATTACGACTCTTTGATTGAGAATAAGTTTCTAAATTATTCCATTTCTTACATCATATATATGTTTTTACTGGTGCTTGTACTTTACTTACTCTTTATTGAATAATTTGGTTGAAGATATTTAAGCATTTTAAACATTCGTTCGCCCAACTACTATCCAACATTTTATGAAAATGATTAATAGAATTTCCCTACACTTTATATGTTCTGAATTTTTGTTTAAATATTAAGTTTCTAAAAAGCCTATGTCTATATATAGGAATTGAAAACTGATAGCTATTTTGTATATTTTTTTTTTTGGTGCACCAGCTATTTTTGTATTTTACTAAAACAAATTTGGACATAAGTTTAACCAAAGATATAATCTATATATATAAAATTAGCTTTTTCTCTTTTCTCCTTAAGCCACATCATCATCCACTTCATTTTATTATTGAATTTTTAAAATTAATTATACCATTTTATCATTTAATTTTAAGATTTAAACCTATGTAAATAACCTTTTCAAAAAGGGATATGAAAGGTTTTTTTTATATTATACATTATAAAACTAAAAAAAAAGTTAATTGATCAAAAGTTAAAAAAAATTACTAATTATCGATTATACTAACAAATATATTTATAATAGATTATAGTTTTAAGTGAATGTTTTAAAAATATATATATATGATTATATTTACACAATGTAAACCTAAATTATAATGGGATTTAACGAGAATAGAACAAAAAGTAAGAAATTTTGAGAATATAATTCTATCTAATTTCTGTCTCACAAAATTTTCCAACATAAATGAGATTGGTCGGACCGAAACATGAATTATCATTTTTTTAAAACGTATAAAAAGGCAAAAATATAAAAGTATAAAAATGATCATTACGAGATATAAATTACGACAACTCCAAAAAAGAAAAACATAAAAAAAAAATTATGGCAATATATAAAGAGATAATGTACACAATAAAAAATACAACAATTCGCCCAAAACTCACAAATCATTTTCAAATTTCAGGCCAACATATTAAAAGGCCCGCAATATTAACATCTAGATCTATATTTGGTAAAAACCCTAATAGCACACGTTTTTCAATGATTCTCCACCGCACTTCCGTTTACACCCACACTTCGACTTAAACTATACCCACTTAATTTCTCAACAACTAATGAAGCTAAAACTCAATAGTTTTTTTTAACCTAATACAATTTAAGTTTTAAAAAAGTAAAGTATGATATAGTGAAAAGAATAAGTAGAAAATAAATTACGAACCAATTACTCATAAACAACATAATAAACTCCCGCGCGTTGCGCGGGCAACCGACTAGTATATATATAAATTAGTTAAAAATGTTAAAATCCTACAAATAAAGGTCCAAAATAGTATTGGTAATTGTGTGTTTAAGCGGGTTAACGTTGCCTCCTCTACATTAATAAGTGATTTTCTCTTAATTAAAATCCAAAATGTTTAAAGTGATAATTTATATTTCCAATGTAAAATTAATTCATAATTTATATTTACTTTGCAATTTGGTTAAGTTATAATTAATAATAATAATTGATATTATTGGTGTTTCCACTTTCCAACATTAATAGCATAGCATTGAAGAAAAAAGAAATTAGTTGCTGAAGTGTTGTTATGTAGGTTTCATTCTATCTGTTTACTTTCTTCATATATTCCACTTAGCATTTGGTGAGTTTATTGGAGGCAACAATTTATTAATTTTTTAAACCTATGATTAATTTGGTATAGATAATCTAACTTAATTTAACATCGCATTTTTACTTTATATTATTTTATAAAAATCTTCACCGTGACACACGATACGAGTATTATCCACTAGTAGCTTCATTGGGTTTAACAGTAATATTAATTGCTTATTCAACAATAAAACCAAAATCTCCATTTTACCCTCCACACAGTTTATGAAACCACTGTTTCAAAATTTGAAAATCTCTCCCTTCATAAATAAATAAAAACAACACTCAAAAAATTAAACACAGTTTTTTGTTTTTTTTCAATGTCTTCAAAAAAATCCTCTCTTTCTCTCTCTTTGACCACCTCGAGTCACATCACAGAACCTTGACCATCAACAACACAACACAAAACCCATAGATTCTTTAAAGGAAACATCTTTCTTCTTCTTCTTCTTCTTCACTTTCTCACTTCTCTCACTAGTTATATCGATCTTTCTTCATCTTCTTGAGTTATGAGTAGACAAACTCCAAATCTTGAATCTTTACATTATTGTGCTTCCAATTGCAATACTAATACCAATGCCAGTCCAGTTTCTGGATCCGGGAGCTTCAAAACAAGCAGTAATGGTTCTGAAGACGTTAGGCTTAACACCAGTGTCAGCTTAAGTTTCTGTAGCAGTAACAGTGTAAGCAGTGAAGTTAATCTCGAAAAGACACAATCTTTCGATGCAAACGAGGCTGATTTCAAAAGGGTCTTTGCTCCTTCGAAGCCGCATAAAGGGAACGATCTTAGATGGGACGCGATTCAGAGTGTTAAGTGTAGTAAAAATGAGGATCTGGGTTTAGGGCATTTCAGGCTGCTGAAGAAATTGGGATGTGGAGATATTGGGAGTGTGTATTTAGCTGAGCTTAGAGAGATGGGATGTTTCTTCGCCATGAAAGTGATGGATAAAGGAATGTTGATTGGTAGGAAGAAACTCGTTAGAGCTCAGACTGAAAGAGAGATTTTGGGTTTGTTGGATCATCCTTTCTTGCCTACGCTTTACTCTCATTTCGAGACTGAGAAGTTTTCTTGTCTTCTTATGGAGTTTTGTAGCGGCGGAGATCTTCATATTCTCCGGCAGAAACAGCCTGGCAAACATTTCTCTGAACAAGCCGCCAGGTTAAATTTCTTTGTTTAGAGTTTTGTCTCATAGTGTATTTTGAACCCAAAAAAAATGTCTTTGATTTGATTGTTATGTGTAGCTTTCAAGAATCTGAAAACATTAACATTCTAGTGGATCCTCTGTTTTGTCCTTTCATGGTTATGTTTTGGGTTTTTGTCTGAGAGTGAAATCAGATAGCTTTGGTTCTTATGTAGCTTTAAGAATCTGAAAAACATTTTGATACTTTGATCCTCTGTTTTGTCTTTTTTCCTGTCAAGTTGATTTGATTGCTCTGTATAGCTTTTAAGAATATGAAGACATTGCAAATTTCCACATTGTAATGGATCCTCTGTTTTGTCTGTTTCCTATGTTCTTGAATTTGCAGGTTTTATGCTTCTGAAGTACTTCTTGCGCTAGAGTATCTTCATATGATGGGTGTAGTGTATAGAGATTTGAAGCCAGAGAATGTAATGGTTAGAGAGGATGGTCACATTATGCTTTCGGATTTCGATCTTTCGTTGCAGAGTTTCGTGAGTCCTACACTGATTCAATCCACCTCACAACCTTCTTGTCATATTGCTTCCTACTGTATCCAACCACCTTGCATAGATCCATCCTGCAAATTACCTGTAGCATGTATCCAACCATCATGCTTCAAGCCTCGCTTCCTCAACAACAAACCAAGAAAGGCGAAAACCGAAAAAGCTGGTTCAGATTCACTCCCAATGCTAATAGCCGAGCCAACAGATGCTCGGTCTATGTCATTCGTAGGCACTCATGAGTATTTAGCTCCTGAGATCATAAGAGGAGATGGTCATGGAAGTTCAGTTGATTGGTGGACTTTTGGTATATTCCTCTACGAATTGTTAACCGGGAAAACGCCATTTAAAGGAAACGGAAACCGCGAAACGCTCTTCAATGTCGTTGGACAACCTCTCAAGTTTCCCGAAGGATCTATAAGCTTTGCAGCTAAAGATTTGATCCGAGGCTTGCTAACTAAAGACCCCAAGAAGAGACTAGGCTTCAAGAAAGGTGCTACAGAGATAAAGCAACATCCTTTCTTTGCTAATGTCAATTGGGCACTAATAAGAAGCACAACTCCACCGGATATACCGAAACCTATCGATCTTTCGATACTAAACGAAACCCTCAAGTCATCATCAGTTCAACAACAACAACAAGGCAAGCATTCAGAAAAATCAGATTCATCATCAGGTCCTTATTTAGACTTTGAGTTCTTCTGATTTGGTAATAGTATATGTATTCATCTTCTTCATGAATTATTTTTTCCCCTTTTCGGGTTGTTTCAGTTTCTTTTTGCCTCTGTATTAAGCAACAATTTTGCATTTGCGGTTAGGTTATGGTTTGGTTGATATATCCATCTATGTGTTCATAAAGGTTTCAAGCAAATGCATAGAACACACAACAAACTTTTTTAGTCTTTTGTTGCAGGAACCAAAAAAATATGGTCATGTAATCGAGAAAAGTGAAGTTACAGAACATATGTGTTAGTCCCCACAACAAAGTTTAAGCTTTTTTTTTATTCTTTCATGTTAGGCTTTATAAAGCTTTCTTGTAAAGACAAAACAAGATCCTTTTTTGCATGAGTGATTCTTTTTTTTTATATCTTAAGAAACAGTTATTCTCTGAATATGCTTAAAGACTTTTTCCCAGAGAATGTAAAATTTTTCTGAAAAGAAAACTGAAATGAGACAACACATGAAGAAAGACAATGACTTGTTATCATCTTTTATGCTATGGTGGCTCATGATGAAAGAAAAAGTTTTTTACTTTTTACAATGGCTTATACGAGAGAGGAATCATATGGATGGATATTCAAAGGAATAAACTAGATTTGACCGATTGAGAAACATCAGAAACAAACAGTACCAAAAACTTTAAGGATGTACTATCTAAGATAAATCATGGAACATGTGATGATGATTCAATAGATACAAAATTTGGTCACGGGTTCGATTTCTAGTCAAATGAATGAACAAATTTAATTGGTTTGAAGAACATCAGAAACGAGAAACAATATATATAACGTTTTATTCATACTTAAGTCTGCAACACTAGCAAAGTCCTCAAGTACTACATGGATAATGTTACTAGTCAATACAAATTATCATCATAGAATTTTAAAATATGTTCACAAGTCTTCAACACTGTCAAAACCACTAAGTACTCCATGGAAAATGTCATTATTCTATACAAAATTCTTGATTTATAAATGTAACTCATTCGAGTAAAGACTTATAGTGAAAAGCATACATGTTCAAAGGTGGAAGATGGATTTTAGAACATCAGAAACAAATGGAAAATGTCATTATTTAGTTAGATCATTCGCATAATCCTTAGAATACGTTACTAACTCATGGAAAATGTCATTATTCAGTTCGATCATTCGCATAATCCTTAGAATACGTTACTAACTCATGGAAAATGTCATTTTTGATTTCGAATATGGCATCCACTGTAAAATGCATAAACGTTAACGAGAACAAAACAATCTTCATCAGAAACAAAAATCATTTATTCGAACCAAACTCAAGTGACCAAAGACGATAATAATCAATGGAAACCAGAAAAATCCAGAAACCCTAAATTATGAAAAAGACATAACCAAAAAAACGAAACGATAAGATAATACGCAGATCGAAACAAGATAAGATTAGTCGAAGAGACTCATCATTCCACCGTCGTCTTCTGATTCCTCTTTCTCCTCTTCCTTCTTCTTAGACTCAGCCGCCTTAGGCTCTGCGGCAGGAGCAGCACCACCTCCTCCTCCGGAAGCAACCGCAACAGCAGGACCACCGGAAGATAGAGCAGCCATCTTCTCTCGTCCAACAGCGATAAGCTCAGTCACATCACGATCTTTGATAAGAGAGAAGAAGAGATCTATCTTCTCTTGGTCGATCTCTGCACCAACAGATTCGAAGATCTTCTTGAGATCATCAACGGATGGGTTCTCATTGCCGCCGAGTTTGGCAAGGAGGAACGCTGCAACAACCTTCATCGTTTCTCTCTGTCTCTCTCTTTGTCTTTCCTGCGATAAAAATGAAAGAAGCAAATCGACTGCGGTTAGGGTTTTCGTGAAATGTTGGCTATTTAAGGGGACATTAGGGTTTTTGCACGTAGCAAAGAAAAAGTCACGTGGGCTACACGAAATCTTTCTAAATTTGTTAATGGGCTCATTATATAATAAAAAATTAGCCCATAAATTATTTATGGTTTGTTCGGTATTGATTGTGTCATTGTGTAGTTCTAATTCCGATATCTTTTGAATTTGACTTGGTTATTTTCGGTTTATATGTTCATTCTTTCTTAACAAGTTCTTGACTCTCTATCATGTGGTTTGCCGTGGGCTAAGCTCTGTGTCCTGCACAAGCACAATAGCTTTGTGACTTTTTTCTTGTATTATCCCAAGTATCTAACATCCTCTGTTTCAATGATTTATAGTGCTGAAAATTGATAGTCAACGTATGTTTATAAATTATAATCTACTAACAGTAACAATATCAAGAAACTAGTGTTTGCAAAAAGCTTCACTAGATGAACTTCTCGGGAGTACCATTTGGAGTAAACATGTCTTGACATCCACACAAGGGATAGACATTTTCATTAAAGCCTTTGGTCAAAAAGAGTTTTTGAGGTGTTTATGAATTATGATATCCACAGTTGCACTTGAATTAGGCTACTGATAGAGAGGTATACATATCTTTAGTTAAAGATATTTTTGTTTGTCATGTATATTGTGATTTTACCATTTTGTAGTTGGGACTACTCACTATATGAAGGGACTGGTCCTCTTGCTTTGTTATTTCAATATTGCCATATGTTTCTTCGTCGACAAACTACCTATATAAATTTTGTAATGAAGCTGTTCACGAAACAGAGGAAACACCATCATAAATATATAAAACAAAGAAAAGCTAGAAACCAACTAAATAGCTAGAAACAAAACAATTGTAATTGTATCAAATACATGCATGATCACATGACATGGATTTTGCATTTCGATGAGCGTTTAGGAAGAGCAAGAAGATCATTTGTGAGTTGCAACTTGTTGTCTGTCTCATCACTAATGTTCACTTTCATCTCTTCAAGATTCTCCATTTCTCTCAAGAAACACTTCACTTGGTTTAATTCCTCCAGTCTTCCTTTATACCCTTGTATCTCAACCACCTTCATCACATTTCCACCATTAATATTATCCCCGCAGTCGCTTATTCCGCACAAACCCGTAAGGACTAGAGTTTCTAGGTTTGGAGCTTTCTCAATCATATTGCAAAGCAATTTCCAAGACTCTTTCTTATTACCCTCAAAAATGTAGAGTGGCCAAGCTCTTAAACAAGGGAATCTCATCAAGATTAAGGCATGCATACATCACCTGAAGAAACACATCAAATCAACAACACAAACCACCAAACAAGACAAAGAAAGAAAGAAAAGCGATAGAGATTGAGGGAGAACACACACCTCAACGGTAGAAGAAGAGAGGTAAAGGATTTGAACATTGGGGATAGAGTTCAGGATTTTTAAACAGGTTTTGTGTTCATAACCCCATCTCCCATTCCGCGGGAAGACAAGGTTAAGGCGGGCTTCTAGAAGATCATCGAAGCTGTCCACCGATTCATAGTGACAACTTAGATAATCAGAGTAGTCGAGGTAGACAAGATTGCGTGTATATATTGACAAAATGCGAGGGGATTGAACATCGTTATTGTAGTGAACCGTGGGTTTCTTGATGTTTTCGTGGTCCATATAGTGAGGTGCTCGATGATTGTTGAATTCGCGACCTCTACCTCTAACGTAATTGTGATGTATGTATAATTCTTCGAGCTCAGGGCAGCCATCAAACATCACGTCTAACACAGAAATAACTGGAAACCAAACTGTGTGGAGGAAGAGACTCTTAAGCAAGGGAAGACAAACTTCCACCAAAGGAGAATTACCAAGACAAATCTCTGTTCCTAAAGTGAGCTTAACCAATGTTTTGCTGATGAAGAGATTGTCAGGAAGAAGACGTAGTCGCCGCTTGGGCATCAAAGGCATAGTTAGGCAAAGATCAAGATCCGAAAGGCCTTGTTCCAATGCCTTTGATATCCATCTCTTACTAAGACCTATGTAGTGAAGAACATCATCATCTTGATATTTTAGTGAGACTTTCTCTAAGGAATTGTTGTTGCAACCTGAAAGTGTCTTATCCACAAAATCTCTGAAGCTATCAGATGCGTCTTCACTATGTCTCTCGGGATAGAGTAAATCAGAGTCGGTCGAGAGATGAGCAGACAAGATTCGTGATTTGGAACAGAGTCCTCCATCTTTTGGAGAGGATTGAGATAGAAGCAGCTCGTTTAGTAGGAATAAGGGACAAGATATGAGCAAGTAACTCATCTGGAAGAGAGCTGATTGAATCTACAGAGCCAGATTGTAGTAATGATACCTTTTTGCTTTCGGTCTCCATAAGAACAAAATTGCGTGACGAAGACGGTATCAATTTAGGGTTCTTAATGTGATTTCTACGGCAGCTGCAAAGAGGGTAACAATTTATTAGGGTTCTCAAAAGTCAAAACCTTCGGCAACTGACTCGATTTTTCTGTATTTTTATCATCAAAAGAGACCGAACTTTATGTTAATCTTATTTTATGTTATGTAGCTTCACTTAGTTTCGTCTACTAGTAAATTAGGTAAATTTTGGAGGTTAATGGGCTTCGAGTGTTTTTGTTTACAATTTCTTATAATGGAGATTAATTAAATAAGAGTTGTTTACTAGAGTCATCCTCATAATTATGAAATCTGTATAGACGACCAACTAATATTTCCTTTTTATAGATCTCATTAATGAAGAGATAGTGAGGAAAACAAATGTAAACTTTTCCTTTTTATTAACGGCTAATTTCACAAAATCTTTGCAAAAATATGGAAATCGAATCTTTACGCGATTTTGTTTCGTTTTATACCGATCGATGAGCAAGAGTGAAAAATAAAAAATCTCATTTTTTATAAACCCTAGAGTATGATCGATGTTTTCTATAAATATATCACTATTTCACAAAGTTTCTCTCTCACTTTCTTCGTACTTCTAAATTCATCTTTCTTTCTTCACAAAGCCAAAGTTTGTCTTCGAGATCGATAAAGGAATCACCATGCGATCTTTACCTTCTTCCTCATCTTGTTCTAATTCTTCTTCTTCTTCGACACGTTTGAGCAATAGACTTGCGAACATCTTCAAGAAAGCTGAACAGCTTTCTATTCTCTGTGACATTGAGGTTTGCGTCATCCATTACGGACCAGGAGGAGAGCTTCAGACATGGCCTAAGGAGAAATCGAAAGTGAGAGACATGGCTCTGAGGTATAGTCAACTAAACGAAGCCTTGAGACGCAAGAAAAGAGTTGATCTTTCTGACTTCCTGAACGAAAAAAAGCATAAGGGTTGGAGAATCTGAACAAGAAGAGGAAGACAACGGGTCTTGAGAAGAAGCCGGTGGACGTATTGAAGTATCCAATCTCTGAGCAATACTCTCCCTACCGAATCTCCAAACTGATTCAGTCCTTGGAACTCAACGTCTCTAAACTCCAAGAAAGGCTTCGCTTTGTTGAGTCTCAGAAACATCAGAGTTTAGCATCATCCTCTCTGAATCATCAGACCCAATCTTTTAACCCTAGCCAGTTCTCGCTGTTCATGTACAACCATGGAGATAATACTCTCTCTCAGATCCCAGTCTCTGCATCAAATCTCAAACAGGATTTCTCAGCGTTACTTCAAGAATCTCAGTTGAAGAATCAGTTAACGAAGCAAGAGCTCTGTGATTATGATCAGAACATAAACAACAACAGTTTTCAACATCCTTGCGTCTCAAACAAAGAAACAGTACAAGAATCTGTGAATAACTTTGGGCCGATGAATCAGTTGATGCAGAAGGAGTGTTATGGTGGGGATCAAAACTTGTTTACGAGTGATATTACTTACAGCAACGTTCCAGATCCTAGTCTCTCAAACACAGTTTCATATGAGTTCTGTTCTAACACTTGTGGTAATAATATGGTCGGTAACACTAGCTTCTCTCAAGATATTACAGATATGTCTTCAACCTATGATTTTAACTTTGATGAGAGCAGTCTACTTCAGACGACATCTACTCTGCCATCTCTCTCCACCATTCCTGACAGCTACCTTCTTCCCAACAACTCGAGCTTTCTCTGAATACAAGCAAAATTGTTAATGGTGAAGTAGTACAACTATGAAGCTGTCTCTTTCTTAGTACATTTAACATAGACTTTTGTTTATTACCATTTTTTATGAATGTAAACATTTAGTTTAGTATGCGTTTGTTCTTGGTCTCTGTATTCTTGACATATCTGATATATTCTTGACATATCTCACTATGCATAATCAACATTCAACACAAAAGACACAATAATATGTATACAGGAATCAGTTTTGACGAACTAAAAATCTTCAAAATCTGATTCCAGTCAAAGACTTTAAAAGTTTCAAACTATTTCAAGGCATTTCAAGAACGAGACCTCTCAAACAAGTATTTATTCCTTGCAAGTGTTGTCTTCCCAACACCAACACTACCACAAATGCCAATGGTACGAACCTCTTTGTTAACTTGTAAATCCAACAAGTCATAAACCACTTTCATGTGACGCTCCATTGCAACAAGGCCATCTATACCGTTTGATATGGAGTAGAGAGAGACAAGAGATATGTCATGAGCAATTTTGTTGAACCACTCTAACAAGCCCATACCTGCAAGATTTTGAGAAAACTGATACTCCGCAGCAATGTTGGTCAATTTGGCAAGTGCAGTTCTCCAACTTGGTGCCTTCTCCGGATACTGTCCGCAGATTTCATCCGCATTAAAAGAGTTATCCGTAAGATAAATGGGTATGACCATGAGTGAACCTCTTTGTTGGAATTCGAGTATTACTATGAGCTCTTCTAGGAACCCGATGGAACAAGGTTTCGTCCCAGACGTCATAACGACCGCGACTTTCGCCTCTTCCAAAGCCTTGACTGTCCGTTGACTAATTGGTCCCAACTTCGTCTCCAAGCATCTGTAAGATAAAAAAGTTTTAAGGCCATGTGTAATCAAAATGTTTTGAAAATATCCATGTCCAGTATGACAGCAGAAACTCAGGAAGACATCCACGACCTTTCCAAGAAACAAAAAGGAAGATGAAGATGAAGAAGAAGACATTTGGTAGTGTTCCTAACAACAAAGAAGAAAAACTGATATACTAACAACTAAAAGCTACACATGTGGAACAGCTTTACAACTTAAAAAAAAAGACACTAGTAGTACTAGTGTGAAACAAACAAGTCAAAAAGAGACAAAAACTTTACTTAGCAATACTTAAAATAAACAAAACCGTGACTGATCATCAAGTTTTAAAATAAATTTATATCTAAATGACAGCATAAAAAGTGGTATTTGGTTTTTGTTTTTTCCCTAAATAAACAAAGATTCACCTGCTCCAAGACACGATCCACTTGCTTGATAAATAAAAATTTCTGAAATACATGAAGCAAGCGATAATGGAAAGAGACTTGATCGCAGCTTCTTCTGTATCGTTGTCTTCATGTGTCATCCCCATCAGGTGCTCTCCAATCCAATGTGAAGTGAGTTCAAAAGTCTCAATTCTACTGTAGCCATTTCCATAAACTTCTTACAGATTCAGTTTCAATGCGAATGAGTTTAAACAAGTCTTGCTTTTTTTTTTTGGACCTTTAGAAATCCCTTGATATGTTGAAACAGAGAATCGAAGCTTAAAGAAAAGATCTTTAGCCACTTCTAGACCAAGTTTTTCCGACATGGCTTCCTCATCTGCATCTCGTACATCTGACTATGACGTCTTCCTCAGTTTCCGTGGTGAAGACACTCGACATTCTATCGTGAGCCATTTGTACGCAGCACTTGCTAGTAGAGGAATTGTTACCTTCAAAGACGACAAAAGGCTTGAGTTAGGCGATCACATTTCTGAAGAACTCCACAGAGCCATTGAAGGTTCAAATTTTGTTGTCGTGGTTCTCTCAGAGAACTACCCTTCTTCCAGGTGGTGCTTAATGGAGCTCCAAATGATAATGAAGCTTCAGGTGGAGGGAAGAATTGGTGTCTTTCCAGTCTTCTATAGAGTAGATCCCTCTGCCGTGAGACATCAGCAAGGAAGTTTCGTTCTAGAAGGGTACGAACGTGATCCACAAATGGCAGATAAGGTTCCCAAGTGGAGAGAATCTCTAAAAATGATAGCTGACCTATCTGGTGAGGCATCTGGACAGTGGTATGTTTTTTTCCTCACAGGGACCTGAATTTTATTATGCATAACCAGCATTGGAAAAAGTTCATTATACTAGTGTTTTTTTCCGAGTTCAGCATTGATGAGGCAACTATGGTTCGGAAAATTGTCGAAGATATTTCAAGGCGCAAGGCGATGATGCATAAGATAGACTTCAGAAATATTGTTGGGGTGGATACTCACATGGAAGGTCTCAAGTCTCTCTTGGACATGGACTCCAATAATGATGAGGTTCGTATGATTGGAATCTGGGGAATGGGAGGGATTGGCAAAACAGCCATCGCCAAGTGTCTCTATGACCAGCTCTCATCTCATTTTACAACCAGGTATTTCACAGAAGACATTAAGGGTATTTATAAAGACCTTGATCTACTGCATTTGCAAAACAAACTTCTCTACAATACCCTTGGTGATGATATAACGCCGTGGAGCGTGGAAGCTGGACGTGAGGTCATAGCAACAAGACTTGGGAACCACAAGGTTCTTCTTGTGCTTGATGGTGTGGATAATTTGGTGCAGATCCATGCTCTGGCAAAAGAGACAAGATGGTTTGGTTGTGGTAGCCGAATAATCATAACCACCCGAGACAGGGGCATGCTCAATAGCTGTGGAGTAAAAGCCATCTATGGGGTTCAGTGTTTGGACGATATGGATTCCCTGCAGATGTTTAAACAGATAGCTTTCGAAGGAGGCAGTCCTTCTGCTGAATTTGATGATCTCTCAATCCGAGCAGCTCAGCTTGCCCATGGGCTTCCTTCTGCAATTCAAGCTTATGCCTTATTTCTCCGTGGAAGGGCCAACTCTCCTGAGGAATGGGAAGAAGCAGTATGTGGACTTGAAAGTACTCCTGACGAGAATATAATGGAAATCTTAAAAATTAGCTACGAGGGATTACCAAAACCACATCAGAATGCTTTTCTTCATGTTGCATGTCTCTTTAATGGAGACACTTACAGGCGTGTCACTTCACTACTTGTTCTTAGCAGACGTGAAAGTAACTTGTGGATGAGAGTTTTAGCAGAGAAATCACTCATAAATATAACAAGTAATGGATTTGTAATCCTGCATAAGCTGGTTGAACAAATGGGAAGGGAAATTATGCTTGACAGTGGAAAATTCATCGGGGATCCTGAGAAAATTCATGATGCACTAGATTACCGAGAAGTACGTATCTACTTAATCTTTGATATATCGTCTTGGCATCCTGCAACTTAATCTCTTAATGTATTTATGTTTCTGTTTACGCCAGCTCACTTAAATAGTTTCTATCACCAGGGAATAGGCCAGACTGAAAGTATCTCCCTACACACATGTGAAATGAAATGTCCATTTTCGATGGAGACCGGTGTATTTGGCAAAATGTATAAACTTAGATTTGTCAAGGTCTACAAGCATGTTGACGACAGAGAATCGAGACTGCAGGTGATTCCTGACGATGTTTACCCTTCCATGAATTGTACCCTACTCCACTGGGATGCATTTCCATTGCGCACATTGCCACTCATGTTTAATAAATATGGTCTTGTGGAACTCATTCTGCGTCACAGCAACCTCGAAACACTATGGAGTGGAGTACTGGTAACCTTGCCTATGATTTTGACCATGTATTACTGTTTTTGCTATGAATGTGCAAAATCCAACTATTCTTTGTTGTACGTTCTTCAGAAGTTCAGTAATTTGAAGAAACTAGATGTGACGGGATCTAAGAATCTCAAACAACTTCCAGACCTTTCATGTTCCGAGATGCTTGACGAGTTGATGATAGAACAATGCAAGAGACTAAAAGGAATTCCAGAGTCAATTGGAGAAAAGTCTAGCCTAAGCAGCCTTAATCTATCATACTATGGCGGGCCTAGGAGTCCCCTGGGTGTTGTAATAGGGAATGTGTCTCAGACGCAACATATTACACTGGAGTTCCCAACTGCAAGAGTGGAAATGCAACTAAAGAATATATTGATCACAGGAGACATAAAATTTTGTGTTTTTGCAGATTGTGAAGGATATGCTGAATACTTCTCCTTTAGATCTGAGCAAAAGATCCATGGTACAAAGACAGTAAGTGTCCACCAAGCTCCTCGGATCATCTCCGATTTCAACAATTCTACTTCACTCAATATCAGGAGGTTCAGCTACAAAGAGAACAGTCGACCTGTGACCTTTCAGAGTTTTCCACATATACCTGGCTTAGAAGAGCTACAACTAGTCAACTTAAATATCCAAAAGCTGTCAGATGCGATTGGCCACTTTGAATTCTTAGAGAAACTGGACTTCAGCGGAAATGATTTTGAGACCTTAACAGAAGACATGAACAGACTTTCCCGGTTGAAAACTCTCTGTCTTCGAAACTGTAGCAAACTCAAGGAATTGCCAGAGCTAACTCAGGTGCAGTCACTCACTCTTTCCAACTGTAGGAGCCTCAGATCATTGGTGAAACCCTATGATGCAAGTCAAGATCCGGGCATATACTGTTTGCTTGAGCTTTACCTTGACAACTGCAAGAATGTGAAGTCGTTATCAGATCAGCTTAGTCACTTCCCGAAGTTGACATTTTTAGATCTGAGCAGCCATGACTTTAAGACACTGCCATCAAGCATCAGAGATTTTCCATCATTGGTAACTATCTGCCTCAATAACTGCAAGAAACTCAAATCACTAGAAGAACTTCCACTGAGCCTTCAGTTTCTCGATACAGAGGGTTGTGATTCTCTTGACGCTGATGCTTTAGAACATTTTAAAGGGAGACTAAACAAAGAGGTGAATATTCTGGTCTCGACCCATCTCTCTACTATGGTTTATTTAGCCTATACATCACCTTCCTTCTCTTCCAGGTACCATCACGGCCGGATATTGCCTGTTTCCAAGAAACTGAGATGCCGAGTTACGAACAGGATCACGAAGGTAGTAAGAGTCGTCTGCCCAAGTTCCTATGCTGCTCACATTTCTAATTATTCCTACAGGCTACTCTTTATGATTGTTCTTTTCAAATTTCTCCCGTGGGAACAGCTACGTTTATGAGGTTGTAAAATATCTTTATGAAGACTAAAGAGATTTTTCACCATCTAGCTAGATATGTCTGAAGAACCACATAAAAGTGTTCATAACGAAAATGTAACATAAGAAGTTCTTAATAAACAAAGTTTTCAGGTATTAGTAACATTAGCTTCACTCAAGATTTATCAGACATGTCTTCAAACTATGTTATTCATAAGAGCAGTCTACTTCAGACATCTACTCTACCATCTCTTTCAACCATCCCTAACATCTATTTCTGACAAGTCGAGATTTGTCTGATAACAAGCAATCAAACTATCAAGAATGAAAAAGACATAAGAGAGTTGAAAGCAAATTACCTCCTTCAGAGTCAATGGTCAAGTAGCGGATCAGTGAGAGAGTGACAATGCTATCAACGTCTTGATTCCTGCATTAGTTTCTATATTTGTTTGAGTAATGAGTCAAACTTGCAAAAAAACACAGATGCCTAACTAAAAGCCAATTTTTTTCTATTTCTGATTTCTCACTACACAATTATCAACACAAATACATACACACACACATCCTTGTTCCTAATTTTGCTATGTACTTACGAATCAGTCTTAAAGCCATTGTAACCATATCTAACTGTTCACATGGTTGTATTAGAATGAACCTAAACCCTAAATCCAAATTTCCAATTACGACTCAAAAGAGTAAAAAACAAGGAAAAAATCGAAACCCGTCTCTCTGATCTTGACCCAATTCAAAGGAACCTTCTAATAGCAAACACAAATTTTTGACCGGAGAAAGAAGGAAACGGGAAACAAAAACGAACGAAGCCAACAAGACGCAAAACCTACGAACCTTAGACGATCATCCAATTCCACCATTACCGCCGGAGATCGGATTCATAGACTCCGATGAAACAGTGGAAGAGACTGTAGCAGTTACGCCGTATAAACGGAGAGATTGGAGACGAAGGCCAGAAGGAGAGATTTTATAGCCGTTAAATCTTTTGAGATCGGAGACGAGTAAACGGCTCGATTAGAAAGTTTAGATTTTTAAACCCAAAATAAAAAACGAATACGAACCAAATCCTAATTTTCTGGAACCGGATTAGAAAATACCAAATTCACTCGGTTATATCCGGTTAAATTTTTATCCGGAACCGGATTAGCTTCGTGTTCTTCTTTTTCTTATTTCGATTGCTGTAGGCGGAATCAGTGTAAATTCTCCGAGCAATGTGCTCATCCCTCAGGCACCTGCTTCAGTGTTTGTTGATTCAAGGAGTTACCTTTGTCGTGATAAAGGTACTTATTTAATGGGTTATCTTGATTTTTTGCGGTAATTGTTTGAAAATTTCAGGTTGAATTAGATTGGTGGGTGTCGTTTAAAGTTTCAATTTTTCTGGAGAAAAATCGAGTCTTTTATATGTAAATAATGAGTCTGCAGAAGAAATTAAGTTAATTTAGTGGTAATGAAAGTGGCTATTTAATCGAGTCTGCAGAAGAAATTAAGCTAAGTCTGGTGTTTGAGTCTTTTTTGGTGTACACGTTTTGGTGATAAAAGCTGCTGAGTTTTGGACAGCTAATGAGTCTGCAGAAGAAACTGAGTTAATTGGTTAATGCATTATGCAAGTGAGCTTCTTGAGATATAGTGCTTAACTTATGTAGTGTTTTTTTTTCTATATAATAGGGGTTGGCAGATCATAAAGATTCATACGCTTTTACCTTGCAGCAGGTGATTTTTGCTTCCGGGCTGTTGTTGTTTTGTTTATTAATCCAAAGTATGCTCCTTGTTTTGTTGGCATACACTCCACATTATGATGATAAAGCTGCTGAGGTTGAACACGGATTTTGGAATTGTCCATGAGAGAGAGGTAAGAAGTAGCTCTATGTGACTGCATAACCATTCTCTGCGTGTGTGTGTGTGTGTATTAGTTACGTAAGTAGCACTAAGCATATGTGGTCCGTTTGGGAAACACCATTTATATGTTAGAATAAGCTGAATTGTCTCCAACTTGTTTATGGTTATTCGTTAAATAGTATTTAGCAGCACATGAACTTACACTTTTCATAGAGGTTACCGATGTCATTATTGTATCAAGATTGATGCATGAGGTATATATACCAGATTTTTTCAACCTATAGTAACAAAAACTGCCAAACAAGAAACCTTTAGGCTCTCTTTTGTGTATCAGAACATAAACTTACTAGGCTGTACATATATTAATGTGACATGTTAGGACCCTGAGTTTGATTTCCATTTGACAGATAAGGACATCGTTGAAGAAGTCATGAACACAGTAACGATAACTAGTCTTGATCATGTGGGTTACCGTGGCTAAGCTCTGATTTTTCGACAGTGGCTTTGTCTTTTCTTTTCTCATCACAGGTATATAATTTTCTCTTGTTTCCAACCCTGTTTCAGTGATTTTCTGTGCTGAAAAATAATAATCATTGCATAATTATTAAATGGAACAACATAAGCATTACAGTTTCAGGAAACATGAGAACAAGTGGGGGTTTTCGGGAGACAGATGTTTGCAAGCTTCACACTCAAATTATCGTCACCAATACAAAGAAAGAGGAAAGGGAACTGGTGCAGGTGACTCTTCACACTGTCATTATTGTTTGTCTTGCGATAATTCCTTTCCTTCCATAATGTCTGCAGCAACTTCCTTCTCCTCTTGACCTTTATCTTCTGATGATTCTTTCCTTTCTATTATGTCTGCAGCAGCTTCCCACTCCTCGTGACCTTTATCTTTTAATGATTCCTTCCTTTCCATCAAGTCTGCAGCAGCTTCCCACTCCTCTTGAACTTTATTTCCTGGTGGTTCCATAAGTTTCCAGACTTCCACTATTTTTCCACCTTGCTTTGCCTTGAGTTTGAGCAGTGCAGCTACCCACTCCTCTCGACCTCTACCAGTTAAAAACGACCCTAACAGTCTAAGGCCCAAAGGAAGAAAGCCTGCAAGATGGACAGCACGAACTGCAAGCTGTTCAAAATCAGAAGGTGGATATGGCTGCTTGAAAGCAAAATGAGAGAAGAGTTGAAGAGCTTCATCATATCTTAAAGATCTGACTTCATACACATGCTTCACTCCGGCGTCAACAAGCAAATTCTTGTTTTGGCTAATAAGAATGACTCTGCTTCCTGGAGCAAACCAGCTAGCGTATTCAATGACCCACTTTCCCTGTTCTATGTTATTCACATCATCAGCGATAAGGAGGACTTTCCGGTGTTTACTCCTTGCTTCGGTAATTTCAAGCACATCTTGACCTGAACTTATTATTATTGTTGGATCTTCTTCCCCTTCAAACTTTAGAATCTTGTCTTTCATGTTTTCGACATTTTCAAGATAAATATATGTCTGAAAATTAACTGAGATCTCTGCACAAATGTGTTTTGCCAGTGTTGTTTTCCCAGCACCTGCACTACCCCAAACGCCAATGGTACGAACTTCTTTGCTAACCTGTGAATCCAACAAGTCGTAAACCACTTTCATGTGACGATCCATTGCAACAAGGTCATTCAAACCGTTTGATGTAGATTTGAGCAAGAGAAGAAAAATGTCATGAGCAATTTGCTTGAGCCAATCTGATTGTCCCATGCCGACAAGATTCCGAGAAAATGGATATTCGTCAACAATGTTGGTCAATTTGGTAAGTGCAGTTTTCCAACTTGGCGCCTTCTCAGGATACTGTTGGCAGATTTCTTCCACATTAAAAGAGTATGCGTTGAGAAAGATGGGTATGACCGTGATTGAACCATTCTCGTAAAATTTAAGTATTAATATTAGCTCTTCCAGGAACCCAAAGGAACAAGGTTTCGTCTCAGACGTCATCACAACCGCGACTTTCGACTCTTCCAAAGCCTCGAGTGTCTGTTGATCAATTGGTCCGTATCTTGTCTCCCAGCACCAGTTGGATTTAAAAGTTTTAATGCCATATTGAAACAAAATCTCTTGAAAATACCCCTGGCTAGTCTTGCAGCAGAAACTCAGGAAGACATCCACCTTTCTTCCAGATAACAATGAAGAAGAGGACATTGGTTTGGTTCAAAGTTCCAACAATGTCAAAATGCTTCACGTTTGTCTTGCGACAGGACAGATAAAACTCGCAGACATTTTTTCTTCATAAATGAGACCCAAGTAAGTCACCAACGACTTTTGTAAAGTTCATCGAGCATGCTTACTCCTTGGCCACATAAAAAAGTGAGATATATATCTGTATAAATTATTTTAAAATAAAATTTATGTAAATTTCAGCAATAGTCGTCTCATAAAAAAAAAAGTCTACAACAAGTCTTTGATAAGGCAGAAAAGAAAACCCTGAGAGCTAAGGTTTTTGAAAATGGCTTCCCCATCTGCTTCTGGTGTAACAAAATCAAGATATGATGTCTTCCTCAGTTTCCGTGGGGAAGACACTCGCCGTTCTATTGTCAGCCATTTGTACGCAGCACTTGTTAGCAGAGGAATCATTACCTTCAAAGATGACAACAGGCTTGAGATAGGCGATCGCATTTCTGATGAACTCTACAGAGCCATTGAAGGTTCAGATTTTGCTGTCGTTGTGCTTTCTGAGAACTACGCTACTTCCAGGTGGTGCTTGATGGAGCTCCAACTGATAATGGAGCTTCAGATGAAGGGAAGACTTGGTGTCTTTCCTGTCTTCAGTGGTGTAGAACCCTTTACCGTGAGGCATCAGCTAGGAAGTTTCGATTTGAAAAAGTACCAACGTACAGAAGACGCCGATAAGGTTCCCAAGTGGAGAGAAGTTCTTAAACTGACCGCTGAGCTTTCTGGTGTAGAATCAGGACTCTGGTAAGCTTCTTTTCTTTTTTTTTTTCTTTTCTTTCAGAGACCTAGAAACTTTTAGCAGAATCAGCTTTTGAGAAAGTTGATTGTATTTTTGTTCATTTTTAATTTTAGCATCGATGAGGCAACTATGGTTGGGAAAATTGCCGAAGATATTTCAAGGCGCAGGACATTGATGCATAGCATAGACTTTAGGAACATTGTTGGGTTGGATACTCACATGGAAGGTCTCATGCCTCTCTTGGACATGGAGGACTCCAATAATGATGAGGTACGTATGATTGGAATCTGGGGAATGGGAGGCATTGGCAAAACAGCCATCGCAAAGTGTCTCTATGCCAAGCTCAAATTTCAGTTTGAAGCTAGTTATTTCACAGGAGACATCAAGGGTATTAATAGAGACCTTGATCTACAACATTTACAAAAGGAACTTCTCTACAGTACCCTCGGTGAGAATATTAAGCCGTGGAGTGTGGAAGCTGGAAGGGTAGAAATTAAGGCGAGACTTGACGGCAAAAATGTTCTTCTTGTGCTTGATGGTGTGGATAAAGTGGCCCAAATCCATGCTCTGGCAAAAGAGACAAGGTGGTTTGGACGTGGGAGCCGTATTGTCATAACCACCCGAGACAAAGGATTGCTCAATAGTTGTGGAGTAAAAGCCATTTATGAGGTTAAGTGTTTAGACGATGAGGATTCCCTGTTGATGTTTAAACAGGTTGCTTTTGAAGGAGGCATTCCTCCTTCTGTTGATTTTGAGCAACTATCAATCCGAGCAGCTCAGCTTGCTCATGGCCTTCCTTCTGCCCTTCAAGCCTATGCTTTATTTCTCCGTGGAAGGGCCAATTCTCATGAGGAATGGGAGGAAGCAGTATGTGGACTTGAAAGTACTCCTGACGAGGAGATAATGGAAATCTTGAAAATTAGCTACAAGGGCTTAGCAGAAAGACATCAGAATGCTTTCCTTCATGTTGCATGTCTCTTTAATGGTGACACTTTCCAGCGTGTAGCTTCCCTTCTTGATGGTTCCAGACCTGAGAGAAACCTGGGGATAAGAGTTTTAGCAGAAAAATCTCTCATCAATATAACTAATGGATATATAATCTTGCATAAGTTGGTTGAACAAATGGGAAAGAAAGTAATGCTTGACAGTGGAAAATTCCTCGACGATCCTGAGAGAATTCATAATGCCCTGGATTACCAAGCAGTAAGTATCTACTAAATCTTTTGATATATTCGTCTTGTCATCGTTCACCTTGTCCTGCTGAGTCCTTAAATAGTTTCTATCACCAGGGAACGGGACAAACTGAATGCTTCTCCCTACACACATGTGAGATGACCTGTGCATTTTCGATGAAGACTAGTGTTTTCAACCATATGCGTTGTCTTAAGTTTTTCAAGGTCTACAAGCATGTTGGTGACAGAGAATCAAGGCTGCAGGTCATTCTAGACGATGGTCACCATAACATACCTTATGCCCTAAGGTTACTCCACTGGGATGCATTTCCATTAAGCACCTTGCCTCTCATACAAGAGGCTTATTTTCTTGTTGAACTCAATCTACGTCACAGCAATCTAGAAACATTGTGGAGTGGAACACAGGTAATATTGCCTAGGTTATGTTACTGTTTTTTTATATAGCAAGCAAATTGTGAATTCCAACTATTCTTTGTTGTACTTCCCCAGGTTTTTCAAAATTTGAAGAAACTAGATGTGACGGGATCTAAGAATCTCAAAGAACTTCCAGTTCTTTCATATATCCAGAATCTTGACGAGTTGATACTAGAACAATGCTTGAGACTGAAAGGAATTCCAAAGTCCATTGGAAAAAGATCAACCCTAGGCAGGTTTAATCTATCATACTACGGTGGGCCGAAGAGTCCAATAGGTGTCGTTATACGGAAAGTATCTGAGACGCAGTGCATTACACTGGAGTTCCCAACGGCAAAACTGGACATGGAACTTATGAATATATCGATCGCGGGAGACATAAAATTTCATTTTTCTGTAGGTTGTGAAGGATATGCTGAATACTTTTCCTTTAGTTCTGAGCAAAACATCCATGGTACAAGGAAAGTAAGTGTCCACCAAGATCCTCGGCTCATCACTGAGTTCAACAAATCTACATCGCTCAATATCAGGAGGTTCAGCTACAAAGAGAACAGCCGGCCAGTCACCTTCAACAGTTTTCCATATATACTTGGTTTGGAAGAACTACAACTAGTCAACTTAAATATCCAAAAATTGTCAGATGGGATTGGTCACTTTGAATTCTTAGAGAAACTGGACTTCAGTGGAAATGATTTTGAGAAGTTACCAGACGATATGAATAGACTTTCCCGGTTAAAAACTCTCTGTCTTCGAAACTGCAGAAATCTCAAGGAATTGCCAGAGCTAACTCAGGTGCAATCACTCATTCTTTCCAACTGTAGAAACCTCAGATCGTTGGTGAGACTCTGTGATGCAATACAGGATCCGGGGATGTATTGTTTGCTTGAGCTTTCCCTTGACAACTGCAAGAATGTGAAGTCATTGTCAGATCAGCTTAGTCATTTCACCAAGTTGACATTTTTAGATCTCAGCAGCCATGATTTTAAGACACTGCCATCAAGCATCAGCGATCTTACCTCATTGGTAACTCTCTGCCTCAATAACTGCAAGAAACTCAAATCACTGGAGGAACTTCCACAGAGCCTTCAGTTTCTCGATGCACAGGGTTGTGATTCTTTTGAAGCTGATGTTTTAGAACATTTGAAAAGGAGACTAAACAGAGAGGTGAATATTCTGCTCTTGACCCACCTCTTACTGTCGTGTTATTTACAGTCTTTATCATCTTCCTTCTTTTTTAGGTACTAGCACAGCCGCGTAGTGCTTGCTTTCAAGAAACTGATCAGATGCCAAGTTTCAAACGAGATCACCAAGCCACAAAGAGTCGCTTACCTAAGTTCCTACGCTTTTCCTATTTCTAATGATTCCTACATGTCATGAGGATTGTTCTTTTCATATCGACCCCGTGTGAACAGCTACGTTTATGATTGTGGTCAAGCTTTTTTGGTAGCTTCGGTTGATTGCGTTTTAAAGTTTCAATTTTTCTGGACAAAATCGAGTCTTTTATATGTAAATCGTTAATAATGAGTCTGCAGAAGAAATTGTTAGTTAAGTCTAGTGTTTGAGTCTTTTCTGATGTACAGGTTATGGTGGTGATAACGCTGAGAGAGAGAGGTAAAAAGTAACTTGACATTTGGAGCTTTGAGACGAATCAAAATAAATACATTATAATATTTTTTTCCAATGAAATAAAAATGCAACATTTGATCTCTACTTAACCGGGCTCTAAAGTCTAAACTATCATTCTGAAATGTAGATATAACCTCATATCTTTCAGTTTCGAGCGCATAATTGTATCTAAATGGTGAAGTGTGAACAGAATGGGTCACAAAGAATCTAACTTTGGGAAAAGGCAAAAAGAAAAGGTAACCAAACAATTGAAATAAACAGCCTATAACTACTCTTCAAACTTCAAAGTCTTAAAGATTGTGTCTTTCTCATCATTCATCACACAACACACATAAAAATACACAAAAAAATACATACACTACCTATCACATACATAGACCTATCTGTAGTCTTAGCAACTAAGAATACAATTATTAATGGTAGCTTGTTTTACTCACTCTTCTTATGTTATCATGATTTCATTACTTTACTTTATTCCCATGCAATAAAAAACAAAAAGATAAATTTCCAGTTATAAAAGTGTCAAGCTTTGAGCCTAATATAACCTGAACTAGAAACTAGATATTGGATTCATGATACAATGTCAGAAAGCTATATCTAACATCTGAGCTTGCTTGACCACATACTCATATGTTTTTGTCTAAACCAGAAGTCCAGACCAATGTTATATGGTTTTGTCTCTAGAACTATTCGAACCAGAGATCTCTGAACTTTTGTTGAGATCTTGATATAAAACATTTCTATCATTGGATAAACAAAGATGCTAAATTGGAGAAAATGTCTGTCAAAGTCATTTGAAGAAATAATACAACAAATTCAATTCCCATAAACAAAGGGAAATAAAAACATAAAAGCAAAAAGTAGAAACTTTATGAACATTCATAAAGCTGAAAACGACAGTATTGTTCTTGGTTAAAAAACTTTGTTTTTGCATAAATAAAGCTAACACACATAATAATTGCATCAAACATGAATGAAATATTTAATTAAGCCTTTCTTTTGAGCATGCTCATCTATTATACATATGACCTTTTAGATTTATAAAACTTTGACCAAGGTCACTAGCTTCATAGTTCATTTCACTAATATTGTGTCACCATATGAATGTGATTAACTTCTCTCTAGTTTTGCTTAGAGGTTTATTATTTCTCTAACGTTTAATTTTTGCCTTCGTAATTTGTATGAAACTCTTATAGATATATATATTTATGGAGAGGAAGAGTACAACTTACGTTTCATTAAAGAAATTTGTTTTTATATGGGTGATATCAAAATATTCTTAAACTTCAATTTTTCTTCTGGTAATAAAAAAATATAGAATTTAAAATTAGATTTATTAGTATATATATGAAAATCTTTAATAAAATATAGGTAAAAAATCAAAAGGGTCAGATTTAAATCCACCAAAAATCACTAATAAATATATTTTTGTCAAAACCTTAAACTTAAAGATGAGTTTTTTTTTTATTTGGTTAAAGAAAATCCCAAATAATAAAATGTTGAAAGAAAAGAAAAGAAATTAAAAAAACATCATGAATGGTCAATATACAAAACAGTTGAAAGCACACATGTGAATCCACAAAATCCCAACCCAAAAACCAAATTCTCCAATCAATCAATAACTCTCCCACAAAGGACGTATCTTCACTTTACCTACCAAAAACCCAAAAAAAACCAAAACAAAACCTTGAATTTTTTACATCATAACCAATCAACAATAATGATACTACATACATACACAACATGACCAAGTCCATCGTTAGTATTAGTTCTTCTAAACAATAAAATCTCCCTCCCAAAAATCTCTCTTTTACTGTTTCCTCAAATCTCTCTCTCTCTCTCAATCCCACAAAAATCTCATCTTTAAGGTTTCAAGAACACTCATGGGTCTTCGTCTTCTTCAAGAAAAATTCAACTTTTGTCACTTCCACTCTGAAAAATCCAATCTTTAAATGGAGATTCAACGACCAGTCATCAACCTCATGGTTCTTCACTCTCAACACGACAAAAGCGATAACCTTTCCCGACGAGAATCTCTCCCCGGCAAACCCAAATGGAGAATCTCTTTATCCCGCTCCTCTTCATCTTCTTCGTCAAACAACAACTCTCCGACCAAACCAGAGATCCCATCAGAGTTTCTCTGTCCGATCTCAGGTTCTTTAATGGCTGACCCAATCATTGTCTCTTCCGGTCACTCATACGAAAGAGCTTGTGTCATAGCTTCTAAAAACCTAGGCTTTACTCCAAACCCACCTCCAGATTTCTCCACCGTGATACCAAATCTCGCCTTGAAATCCGCAATTCTCAGCTGGTGTGAACGACGGTGTTTCCCACCGCCGAAGCCACTTGATTCCGCCGCCGCGGAGAAGCTTATACTCACGTTAATGGAGAAAACACAAAGAAGAAAAGTCTCTGTTTCAGAGAAAGAGCTTATCCAAGCAATTAGAGATAAACCATCAGCGAGACTTAACCACGCCGCGACGGAGCTTGACCGGAGACCTAATTACTTCAATTCAAGCTCCGACGAATCAATAGCTTCGTCGAGCCGTACACTACAGTTAGCAACTAAACCAAGTTGCTTCTCTTCACCTTCTTCCGGAGAAATCGAGTCGTTAGAACCAAACCTAACACCTGAAGAAGAAGCTTTACTCATAAAGCTAAAGAGTAATCGAATCTCAGAGATTGAAGAAGCTTTGGTTTCGATTCGACGCGTTACAAGAATCGACGAAGGTTCAAGAATCAGTTTATGTACGACGAGACTCATCTCTGCGCTTAAGTCACTGATCGTCTCGAGATACGCGACGGTTCAGGTGAACGTCACGGCGGTTCTTGTAAACTTGTCTTTAGAGAAATCTAATAAAGTTAAGATCGTACGGTCAGGAATCGTTCCGCCGTTGATCGACGTTTTGAAATGCGGCTCCGTCGAAGCTCAGGAACATTGCGCCGGAGTTGTTTTCAGTTTAGCTCTTGAAGATGAGAACAAGACGGCGATTGGCGTTCTCGGAGGTTTAGAACCGTTGCTTCATCTGATCCGAGTTGGTACTGAGTTGACTCGGCATGACTCGGCTCTGGCTCTGTATCATCTCTCTCTAGTGCAGAGCAATAGAGGGAAGCTTGTTAAGCTCGGGGCTGTTCAGATACTTTTGAACATGCTGAGTTTAGGACAGATGATTGGTCGTGTTTTGTTGATTCTTTGTAACATGGCTTCGTGTCCGGTGAGTAGACCAGCTTTGCTTGACTCGGGAGGTGTTGAATGTATGGTTGGGGTATTGAGAGGAGCTAGAGAGGTCAACGAGTCGACTCGGGAGAGCTGTGTGGCGGTTTTGTATGGACTGAGTCACGACGGTGGTTTGAGGTTTAAAGGGTTGGCTATGGCGGCGAATGCGGTGGAGGAGTTGGTGAAAGTGGAGAGGAGTGGGAGAGAGAGAGCTAAGCAGAAGGCGAGAAGAGTTTTGGAAGTGATGAGAGCTAAAATGGAAGATGATGAGTCGCCGGAGAATGAGGAGGTTGATTGGGAAGAGTTGCTTAATTCCGGTGATGTTAGTCTGAGCCGGTATCGACTCGGTGGTGAGAAATCGTGTGTTAACTCGGCCGAGTTTTGACGTGTCCTTTTTTTTAACTCGTAATCTCTTTTGCTTCTTTAAAAAAAAAGATTAATTGTGGATTTTTTTAAATAATTTAATTTATAAATAATAGGGTTTGGGGTTGTAATTAGTTGGAAATGATGTTTTTTTCTTTTTTCTTTTGTGAAAGTTATTTTCTTTGTATTTTCTGGCAATTTGGGTGGCTTTTCTTTTTGTTAATCCCATCCTCTCTTTTTCGCATTATCTTTTGCTTTTTTAATATTTGTTTATGAAAAAAAGTTATAAGAGAGAACTTTTTAAATTCCTTAAGAGATGGAATTGATTCTCTCATTTAAAAATATAAATAAAGGTTGAATCAATAATCTTTTTTTTTTGTACTCATAATAAGTTTTTTTTTTAATATATTATAAATTAAAATACAAATGGGCTTCCCAATTTAATATATTTAGAATCAATAATCTTCAACTGAATTTATCTCTCTAATTATATATTTGCAATACATGTAAACTGTAATTTAACTTTGGAGGGAAATAATCGAGAAAGACTATAATTTCGACTAAATTAATTTATAAACATTGTATTCATCTTCATCTAATAAAAACTACTAAATTATGAACTTTCCTATGATATTTTTGTTTTAATACCATTTATTTTGGGTAAGAACTGTAAATTACTTGGATGGCTCAAGTAAGTGAATTTGGGGCAGTTGATAAATACAAAAGACATAGGGTAGTTTTGTATATATGTAAAGATATGGGGTCAGATTTTTCAAAGACACTGGGGAGAGTTCTACTTGCTGTTTCACATATATCAAAAATATGGGGTAGATTTATCAATACTAGGAAACAACAGGCAGATTTGTAAACACCAAACGGTAATTATCCACAAAACAACTGTAATTACATTATTTGAATTTTAATCATAGTATTAACACATATGAGCTTAGATTAATCTCGCCCAAATCTTAAACTTTTCCTTTTAAACGCACCAACAATTAAATAAATAAACAAAAATAAAACAAAATCTCACAAATCGTAAAAACCAATGAAGAGGAATCTCCAAAACTTCTTAGTTGATCGCATCACATCTTCGCCGGATCTCTCCTTGCCGTCCGGTCAAAACACCGAAACGACTCAGCTTCTGCATAGCTCCAGCAAAGTCTTTAAAGAATCGATCTTGGTCTCTCGCGTATAGCTCAACGAAAGGTCGGGTTCTCGGGTCAGAGAATAACCCGTGATCCGACTCCAGTAACCCGAGACCTTTCGGAATATTCTGGAAATACATATTGTCGAATTTGTTCGGAGTCATAACGTCGTTGAAGACGGAGAGCGTAGGGTCATTTTTGTAATTCGAACAAGCTTTTCTTAAAGCAACCGCGAATCTCGGGTTATACCCGGTGCTGTTATTCGGGTTAACCCGGTTCGTGAACTCTTTACAATGTGAGAATCCGATGGTGTGAGCACCGCTCAAAGCGACCATCTCTTGAACGGAGAAGCCTTTAGAGCTGAACTGATCGATGAGCTTCGAGATCTGCATCGACGGAAGCGGGAGGAGATTGGAGACGAGAGACGATTTCGACGTTCGCGAATCGCGGCGGCCGAGGGGGATTTCGTAGTAAGGTCCACCGACGGTGACGAGGAGATCGCGAACCGCGACGGCGATGATATCGGAGCAGGAGACTGTGTTGGGACAAGAGAGCTCGAGAGCTGTTTTAGCGCGGATCACGACGTCGAATCCGTCGCCGGGGAGAGAGAGATTGATTGATGAATCGCGTTCGGCGGTGTTGAAAGCTGTGGATGAAACGAGGACGGAGGCGTCGCAGCCGTTTGGGAAACAGTCGTGGAAGAAGAGGCGGAGAGCTGCGGCGGCGGTTGTTGGAGTTGAGATCTGTTTGTTTGTGATGGTTTCCCGGACTATGTCGAGGAACTTTGGGCAAGAATTGGAGTAGAAATCGAAGGTGAGGTGAGATTCGGCGGCGGAGGTTAGTAGTGGGGAAGATAATACGCAGAGGAAGATGACGATGGTGAGATTCTTAAGCTGAGATTGTTTCACCATTGTTGAATGAGATTGAGTTGAGAGAGTGAGAGTGAGAGAGGCGGTGGGATTTAATGGACGGAGACGAGTTAGAGAGTGAAGAGCACGCGCTTTTGGTACAGTACCACCACCAATCACGGGAAAAGATTATCCGGTTATTTCTAATTTTACCCCGGTTTATTGTGTATGTTTTATTAAACCGGTTAATTGTATCCAATCCAGGCTTGTATTGGTTTTCAATTTACAAGAGAGACTTCTTCGAAAGTAGTACCATCGTCTTTGTAATTAACCTGCTGAAGAAGCGTTCACTGATTCCAAGCCATTGATGTAGATACCAACATGCTTCATTAATGTCACTAAATGCACTGCTCTTCAATGTATCAAGCTCAACTGCTACAATATGATTGGAGAAATCTCCATTGTTTGAGATATTAAAGAGCCCTAGTCCCTAGATACTGGTTTAGATTACAAGCAATGGCAAAATGCAGGCAGTTTAGCAAATCTCAACCTGATGATAATTCAAAATGTCACCAACTCTTTCTATATATCTCCTGTGGGCATAATCTTCAATAGCTTGACCAGATCATATGACTTGAAATCTCTTCCAAAGCACAGAGCTAAGTCCAAAGCTAATTTCCCATCCTGAAAAGACAGCAAGAAACCAAAACAAGATTAACTATCAATATGGTCTCAGTATTTTTGTTTTCTACACATATTTTCGCCATTAACACCTTTGTTCGTCTTGTTTTATCAGCACCATTGGTTAACAAGATCTTTGTAATGTCTCTATTACGGCTTTGTACAGCGATATGTAAAGGAGTCCATCCTTCCTGTATAACAAAGAATGTTTCATCAGATATTAAAAGAAAAGTATCAACATCAGAAAATTTTAATGGCTTTAGATATGGTTCTTTTGTGGCTACTGACATTATCTGCAACATTGACGTCTACATTGTACTTGATCAGTAGTTTTACAGTCTGCAAGGCTCCAACTTGAACTGCATAATGAATCGGAGCTGCACTGTCCTGAATGTTTGAAGATTCAGGTGAGGTTATAAAGTTTGAACCTTTTTCAAATGGGTATATAAGTAAATTGAACAAGATAAGTTCTCACCCGATCTTGAAGATGCGGATTTGCTCCTTTCCTCAAAAGATGACTAATCACTGCTTCTTTTTTACCAATGATTGATTTATGAAGAGCGGTTTGGTTGTCCTGTTTTTGTAGATTCAATCAGTGACATGATAAAGAGCAGCAACCAGATTTGGCGACAAAGCTACATGTTTCAAAGCAAACCTTGTCAACATCATCAATGTCTAGTCCATTTTCAATGAGGTTATCCATTAACTGAATCTGCATTGACAGAGCAAGTGTCTGAAGTGGCTTCCAACTCTTCTGCAAATTCCATATCAACAGACTAAGTATATAAACCATGTGAATCGACACTGATCAGAGATTGATATGAGAATGACTGTTAAAAAGCAATATTGAAGAGATACTTAAGATAAGATCAGTTGAGAACTTACTGTTGATATCATCTTGAGATTTGGTTTATCATTTTGCTGCAGAATTGCTCTCTCCTCAGGTTCAAGAAGTTGTTCAACCTCTGCAAAATACTCAAACCCATGTAAACAATGATACACATACACACACAAAAATACGAACTTTGCAACTATTCAAGTTGTTTATACTAAGATTATACAAACATAAAGATTCAATTTTTATAAGAGACTTATAATTGAAAGAAGAAGAAGAACCTCTTGCAAGCTCTTCCGCGTAGTTGTCTGTAGCAGTAACCTTCTGTGCTCTCGAGTCATCTTCCCAATCACTCTCGTAATCTAAATCGTTGCCAATACCATCTTCGTCTTCTTCTTCTTCTTCGTTTTCACTGTCGCTACCATCATCTGGGTCTTCCCAGAATTCATGTTTGGATTGCACAGAAGGTGTTCGACGATTTGTCTCAGTGAAACTACGACTTCTGGCCGTCGATTGTCTCTTGACGGAGCTTCCACGGATACTCGTTGAGCAACAATACACGAGTCTCGATTTGTAAAAAGACGAATCAGAGATGAGTAATCGCGGAAGTATCCAAGTTTGTGGAGAGATGATGGATAAAACCGAAGAGACCATTGTGATTTAAAAGCTGTAGTGCCTTTTCCTTCAATTTGGCATATCTTTCTTTGAAAGTGTTCGCTGGTTAGAAAGCTCTTACAGTAAAACTAAAACGGTTGCAAAAACAAAAACAAAACCCACTTTAACTAATACTAGATACCATTTGTTTTTTTTTTTTTTTTGATAATTTTGAGAAATACTTTTTTGTTCTATCTTTTTTAAAAATATTCTTCTTTTCTATTTATTTTTAAAAATACCTCTTTTCAAATATGAAAAATTATAAATTTTTATATGGTTGATAAGGTAAATCAAGATCATCATTACTACTGGGAGACTAAATTCAAGTATTTATAAGGTTTTAAAAGGTTCTAAACGACATTTATAAGGTTTTTATAAGATTTTTAAAAGGTTTACAAATTTTTTATAAGGTTTTTAAATGATTTTTAAAAGGTTTTTAAAAGATAATTATATGGTATTTATGAAGTGTATATGTAAATTTACACACATATAAAGATAATTTGTATCTATAAATATAAGATTACACATATATTTTTGATAAATTTCAAATTTTATAGTGACTTTTTAATAAAATTAAAAAGAGGGGTATTTTTAAAAAGTGGTATTGGAAAATGGGTATTTTTGAAATTCTATATAATCATAATGTAATCACTAAATATGTCTAAAATTTAAAATAATAAATTTTTGTTTATATAAATAATTTTCACTTATTTATATATTTATCCGACGGGATTAACAAATTTTCTATTTTTGTATTTAAATATATAAACAAATATGGATATTTCAAAAATATAACTATTTTAGATATTTATTTTTGATAATAGAATTAAAAGTTTATTATTATTATATTGAAATATACTAAAAAAAATTGACATGTGCAACATCTTATTTTTACTCCTTCTGTTCCATTATATAGAATTTCTTAGACTTTTTTCTTTGTACCATTTTATAAAACATTTTTATGCATTTTTTCTATTAATTAAATATTTTTTTACTAATTAAATTATGCAGTAATTTTTTTATTGGTTGAATTTTATTAAATGATACAATATATATAGTTTTTATAATCTGTTTGCTTTTAACCAAAATCTCTTATATAATAGGACGGAGGGAGTACTTGATACGTGTCAACGTGAGTTAGAAAAATATTAAAAACTAAATATATTTAAACATCTAGTAATAATTGTATATTTGCTAAAAACTTTAATCTTTGTGCTTTTGACCAAAAGCTCTTATATAATAAAACTAAGTTTTATTTTATTTTGGCGTTAAGCTTTATTCTTATTTAAAATCGTAATACAACTGTTTTATTAGATATCTTGTTAACTAATTTAATCTATCCAGTCAAATTCTTTATGCTTATAAACTGGGTTTTGAACAAATGAACCCTCTTCTTTCTCTAAATAAATCCCATCTTCTCTTGCACTCCAATCCCATAGACCTCCGGTGTCTAAATTACTGAAAACCTTGAATGCTGTAAATTTCTGATAGTGTTTATAGTTTGGCCCTTGTTTTAAAGTACACATATAACGAGTTGTATGAAAAAATCAACCCCAAAATAAAATGTATAATTTTGTCCCATTGATACTATTTTTGGACCAATTACGTCGTCTTTGGAATAACACCTCATCCAAAGAAGTTTCTTTGATTTGAGTTGGTTTGCGATTCTGATTCCAGCGCCAGATACAATATGATGAAGCATGCAAAGACTCAAAACATATAAAAAACTGAGAGATTTTTCATTTCTTTTTTCTTGAGTAGATGTTTTGGTGTGTTAAACTTTGTTTTTGTGTTGCTCGTATTTATATACACACATTTGTATAAATATAGTTAGCAAATGATTTCTTTCTAAGTTTCAACATATATGATTAATGTTGAATGACATAATATCTTCCCATAGTTACCTTTGAAGATATCTTATGATAATTATACCTTTATTAATATTTTAACAGCAATTTTTGAGAAAACCCCTTTGGGTTTAAACTTATTTACAATGACATGTCATTGGTATTAATTATTTATTTAAAAATATAGAAATAATTAAATCTAACAAAATTCTTAAAATATCTCCATACTAAATACAAAATATTATTTTCTTATTTTTCAATTTATTTCTCTCAAATATTTGTCCAATATCTTTATACAATCTTATTTATTTTTAGTTTATTTTATTACATGTAACATATGTCAATAAAAATACAAAACTTTTTTCGCATGTGTTCCAATTTGCATTTTTGAAAATGAATGTATATTACAAATTATGTTTCTGCATATGTTTAACGTCTCATATCGGGTAGACAATGTTTTTGACCTTGCTATATAGTTTAAACTTTACACCAGGTTTAACTGAAGTGTTATTGACCTTGCTATAATTTTAAACATGGATTTATTTTTTCAACGATTATATGACAAGAAATGTTGTAATATTTTTCTAATGGATTGTACGATTGGACGGGTTGCAAGACGTGACAAGTATGAATTGATATATATCATTAATCTCATACTTCAATATGAATAAAAATCTTTCTTTTACTATTTTTTTAACAAAAAAAATATAAGACATGTATAATCAAAATACTTTAGTAAAAATTGATATAATATAGTCTTAATAATTATTAAATAAACTCCAACAAAATCTGTAAAAATTTAGAAAATATGAACTGATTTGTGCCGTGGTGTACCGCGGGTTAAAAGCTAGTTAAGTATATAAATATGTTAAAATTGAATTTCAAAAAGGAATAATTGAAGTTTTTTTATTGTAATAAAAAAGGGATAATTTAAGTTAAGTAATTGTAGATAATAGGAAAATTAAATTGGAAGATCAAATGATAATCAATAACTAAACTCTCATACTAATTTTGTAAGACATATGATATCAACTGATCAATTTTAGGGGGTGTATTCAAAGTAGAATTTAAAGTGATTGAGTTTTCAAATAATTTTGATGATTTTAGGGAAGTTCAAATAATTTTTGTAAAATCTTTTCAAATCTCATCTAAAATTATGGGATTTTTGATTTCTGTATTTTTAACTAAGAAAAATATTAAAAACTAAATATATTAAAACCATATAGTAATTATTGTATATTTGCTAAAAGAAACTTGATCTTTGAGCTTTTAACCAAAAGCTCTTATATAAATAAAACTAAATTTTACTTTATTTTTGCGTTAAGCTTTATTCTTCTTTAAAATCGTAATACAACTGTTTTATTTAATTAGATATCTTGTTAACTAATTTAATTTATCCAGTCAAATTCTTTATGCATATTAACTGGGTTTTGAACAAATGAACCAGTTTCTTTCTCTAAATAAATCCCATCTTCTCTTGCTCTCCAATCCCATAGACCTCCGGTATCTAAATTACTGAAAACCTTGAATGCTGTAAATTTCTGATAGTGTTTATAGTTAGGCCCTTGTTTTAAAGTACACATATAACGAGTTGTATGAAAAAATCAACCCCAAAATAAAATGTATAATTTTGTCCCATTGATACTATTTTTGGACCAATTACGTCGTCTTTGGAATAACACCTCATCCAAAGAAGTTTCTTTGATTTGAGTTGGTTTGCGATTCTGATTCCAGCGCCAGATACAATATGATGAAGCATGCAAAGACTCAAAACAAATAAAAAAACTGAGAGATTTTTCATTTCTTTTTTCTTGAGTAGATGTTTTGGTGTGTTAAACTTTGTTTTTGTGTTGCTCGTATTTATATACACACATTTGTATAAATATAGTTAGCAAATGATTTCTTTCTAAGTTTCAACATATATGATTAATGTTGAATGACATAATATCTTCCCATAGTTACCTTTGAAGATATCTTATGATAATTATACCTTTATTAATATTTTAACAGCAATTTTTGAGAAAACCCCTTTGGGTTTAAACTTATTTACAATGACATGTCATTGGTATTAAATATTTATTTAAAAATATAGAAATAATTAAATCTAACAAAATTCTTAAAATATCTCCATACTAAATACAAAATATTATTTTCTTATTTTTCAATTTATTTCTCTCAAATATTTGTCCAATATCTTTATACAATCTTATTTATTTTTAGTTTATTTTATTACATGTAACATATGTCAATAAAAATACAAAACTTTTTTCGCATGTGTTCCAATTTGCATTTTTGAAAATGAATGTATATTACAAATTATGTTTCTGCATATGTTTAACGTCTCATATCGGGTAGACAATGTTTTTGACCTTGCTATATAGTTTAAACTTTACACCAGGTTTAACTGAAGTGTTATTGACCTTGCTATAATTTTAAACATGGATTTATTTTTTCAACGATTATATGACAAGAAATGTTGTAATATTTTTCTAATGGATTGTACGATTGGACGGGTTGCAAGACGTGACAAGTATGAATTGATATATATCATTAATCTCATACTTCAATATGAATAAAAATCTTTCTTTTACTATTTTTTTAACAAAAACAATATAAGACATGTATAATCAAAATAATTTAGTAAAAATTGATATAATATAGTCTTAATAATTATTAAATAAACTCCAAAAAAATCTGTAAAAATTTAGAAAATATGAATTTATTTGTGCCGTGGTGCACCGCGGGTTAAAAGCTAGTTAAGTATATAAATATGTTAAAATTGAATTTCAAAAAGGAATAATTGAAGTTTTTTTTGTTGTAATAAAAAGGGATAATTTAAGTAAAGTAATTGTAGATAACAGGAAAATTAAATTGGAAGATCAAATGATAATCAATAATTAAATTCTCATACTAAATTTTTAAGACATATGATATCAACTGATCAATTTTAGGGGGTGTATTCAATGTAGAATTTAAAGTGATTGAGTTTTGAAATAATTTTGTTGATTTTAGGGAAGTTGTATATAATTTTTGTAAAATCTTTTCAAATCTCATCTAAAACTAAGGGATTTTTTATTTCTGTATTTTTAACGAAGAAAAATATTAAAAACTAAATATATTAAAACCATATAGTAATAATTGTATATTTGCTATAAAAAACATGATCTTTGTGCTTTTAACCAAAAGCTCTTATATAAATAAACTAAATTTTACTTTATTTTAGCGTTAAGCTTTATTCTTCTTTAAAATCGTAATACAACTGTTTTATTTTATTAGATATCTTGTTAACTAATTTAATTTATCCAGTCAAATTCTTTATGCATATTAACTGGGTTTTGAACAAATGAACCAGTTTCTTTCTCTAAATAAATCCCATCTTCTCTTGCACTCCAATCCCATAGACCTCCGGTGTCTAAAACCTTGAATGCTGTAAAATTCTGATAGTGTCTATAGTTAGGCCCTTGTTTTAGAGTACACATAAAACGAGTTGTTTGAAAAAAATTAACCCCAAAATAAAATGTATAATTTTGTCCTATTGGTATTATTTTTGGACCAATTACGTCGTTTTTGGAATAACACCTCATCCAAAGAAGTTTATTCGATTTAAGTTGGTTTGCGATTCTGATTCCAGCGCCTGATACATGATGATGAAGCATGCAAAGACTCAAAACAAATAAAAAAACTGAGAGATTTTTCATTTTTTTTTCTTTTTCTTTTTGCTTGAGTAGATGTTTTGGTGTTGCTCGTATTTATATACTAACATTTGTATAAATATGGTTAGCAAAAAATAGGGGTATCAGAAAAAAGATGACAAAAAAAATGGTTAGCAAAAGATTTATTTCTAAGTTTCAACACATATGATTAATGTTCAATGACATTATATCTTCCTATAGTTACCTTTGAAGATATCTCATGATAATCATATTTATATTAACATTTTAGGAGCAGTGTTTGAGAAAAACCTTTGGGTTTAAACTTATTTACAGTTGCATGCCAATTGTATTAATTATTTATTTAAAAATATAGAAATAATTAAATTTAACAAAATTCCTAAAATATCTCCATAATAAATAAATAAAAATATTATTTTCTTATTTTTCATTTTATTTCACTCAAATATTTGTCCAATATCTTTATACAACTTTTAAAAAAAAAAAACATATTTTGTTACATATAACATCTGTCAATAAAAATACAAAACTTTTTTTGCATATGTTGCAATTTTTTGCATATGTTACATATAACATATGTCAAATATCTGGTAGACAAAGTTTTTGACCTTGCTATATAGTTTAAACTCTACACCAAGTTTAATAAGTATTATTGACCTTGCTATAATTTTAAAATTTAGTTAAGTATATAAATATTTTAAAATTGAATTTCAAAAAGGAATAATATAAAAAACTACCACTTTTAATAATTGTTTTATTCTATACCACATTCTTTAATAGAAAAGACATATTTACCCTCTTTTTCTTTTTTCCTCAAAATCATTATCTTCCCATCTCTTCTCTCGATTATTTTTGCAAAAGCAACAAACACAAATCCAGAAATTTAGAAAAAAATGAAGAACTTTGGTTTTGCTGTGTACGATTTCGTCGTACCATGAAATCGATTTGTCATTTTTTTTCATTCTAGTTTCATCCTTAGATCTAGGCCAACACCATCGCCGTCCGAATTGTTGTTTTCTAGAAGCTCTTCGACGTGGTTGCTACCATTTGTAAGCCACAAAGGTGATGTTTTATCATCACCTTTCGTTAGAAGTGATGATTAGATTCTCTAAACGCATATATGTCCACAAATATTGTCCACGAGATCTAAATGTTTGTATTTAAACATTTCAGTTATAGCTACGTTATTATTATTGTCCACGATAGAATAATTATTGTCTACGGTATATATATTATGGTATTTACTCTATGCCATGTAATAATTGTTGTCCACATTATTTATATATATATTTTAGTCTATATTATAAATATTTTTATTGTCTACAACAATTACTGTGTCTATAATACGATAATTGTTGTCCACGGTATAAGTAAACAATGGACAATATTTAAAAACGTTTCTCCTTTTGTAGGGCAAAATCGTCTCACTGAAAACACCACACAAAAGTGGTACTCGCCGAAACAATTCGAAAATGTGGTAGATAAGGTATGGGACCCACAACTTTGTGGTAGATAGTTTAAAATTCTCAAAAAAAAATTCTACATTTTCAAAATTTAAATTTTTGTGCTTATGGTATTTTTGGAAAAAAAATAAAACTTTTGTGGCTTTTTTTTAAAAAATAAAAACAAATTGTTGTATTTTTGAAAGAAAAAAAAACTTGAAATATGATATCCAATAGTATTTCTCTTTGTGTTTTTAATATATAATCGTAATTTAATCAATTTGATACGTGTCGCACTCATGTGCATTAACAACTTTTAAAACTAAACTTTATTCTTAATTTAAATCGTAATACAACTATTTTTATAAAATATCTTGTAAACTATTCTAATATATCCAATCGTATTCTTTATGCATAAAAACTGGATTTTGAATGAATGGACCTTCTTCTTTCTTTAAATATATCCCATCTTCTCTTGCTCTCCAATCCCATAGACCTCCGGTATCTAAATTGTTGAAAACCTTGAATGCTGTAAATTTCTGATAGTGTCTATAGTTAGGCCCTTGTTTTAAAGTACACATAAAACGAGTTGTATGTAAAAAATTAACCCCGAAATAAAATGTATAATGTTGTCCTATCCCTATTATTTTTGGACCAAACATCGTTTTTGGAATAACACCTCATCCGAAGAAGTTTCTGCCATTTGAGTTCGTTTGCGATTCTGATTCCAGCGCCTGATACATGGTGATGAAGCATGCAAAGATTCAAAACAAAGAAAAAAACTGAAAGATTTTTCATAGTTTTTTTTTTTGTGAGTAAGATGTTTGTATCTTTTGTGGTGTAATTAACGTTGTTTTTGTGTTGCTCGTATTTATATGTACATACTTGTATAAATATCGTTAGCAAACGATTTGTTTCGGTATTAGTTTCTAAGTTTAAACATATATGATTTATGTCGAATGACATAATATCTTTCCATAGTTACTTTTGAAGATATCTTATTATAATTCATATTAAGTATATATATCTATTATAATTGAATTTCAAAAAGGAATAATTTAGGTTTTTTTGCTGTAATAGAAAAAGGGAAAAAGGGATAATTTAAGTAAACTAATCGTAGATAATATCGGATATTTATATTGGAAGATTAAATGATAAATCAATAATTAATTGGGCATATCCAAACTCTAGTTAATTTTTTGAGACCATATGATATCAACTGATTATACTGGAATATATAATCAATTATTGGAATATAAGCCGTGGTTCACTACAAGATCATTTATATTTTAATTTATATTCTATAATTATGTTACATAAAACATAAATTAAAATTTTATTTACAAATTAAAATCGAACTTATTAAAACTGTGAAAAAACAAAGTTGTGTTGTTTAGTGTATCAAAATTCAAAAACAAGTGAAAGAGTAGGAAACTGATTAGTTTACATATATGATTCAACACCAAAAGAAAAACAAAAACAATGCATCTCAAAGGCGAAATAACTTGTGGAACAAGACAGGTTTGTATTGAGCAAGGGCTTGTCCGATCACCAGTCCAAACAACAGTCCAGGTCCAGAGCCTATTGCAGCTGCTTTCCAGTTCAACACGTGTTCTTGCTTTGGTATTTCTGGCTCTTGTGTCTGTGGTGGTGGTGTTGATGGTGCCTTGAAACAACTCTCTTGAAGAGGAAGACCACAAAGATTGATATTCCCTTCAAAGGATGATTTAGGTTGCCCACCAATCTGTGTACTCTGTGGTATTTGGCCGGTGAGTCTGTTATGTGACATGTTAACATATCCCAAGAACGTGAGGTCTCTTAGCTCTTGAGGTATATTTCCAGAGATTTTGTTTTGAGACAGATCCAATGACTCGAGTTGTTTGAGTTTGGCCAAAGATGATGGAACATGACCTGTGAAAGAGTTGTTAGATAAGTCCAGAACAATCAACGATTTCAAGAAACCTATCGATTCTGGAATCTGTCCTTCAAAACTGTTTCCTGAGAAATCGATTGATGTGTATGAGTCTGGGATCTTTCCCAACTCTATGCTTCGTCCTTTGATTCTCAAATGAACGGAAGGATAAGCCCAAAGTGGAGTCTCGTATTTAGAGTGTTCATCTCCTGTATACTCTGGCCAACGATAGCCTTGTGGGATATTAACCAAAGGTGCACTCCAATTCGCAAAGAAGTTTTGTGGCAGGCTCCCGTTGAAGCTGTTACGCGATATATCAATTATCCGCAGTGCGGTAAACGAAAGAGAAATCTCAGGAGAAGATATAGGACCATGGAATCTGTTTGATCTCAGAACAATGACTTCAAGACGCTTCAAATCCTTCAGCCAGAAAGGGAAAGTGTCGTCGATACGATTTCCTTCCACATTTAGAAACTTTAGGGCTGTGCAGTTTACTAGAGACCTTGGAAGCTTCCCACTTATTTGGTTGTGGCCAACATCAAGTAGTACTAAGCCATCTTCTATGTCCGGAAGTCTCCCAGTGAGGTTGTTGTTGCTGAGTTTCAACGCTTCTAGTCTTAGTGATGCATTTGTCAAGCATCTTGGAATTGACCCACTGAAGTTGTTGTTTGATAGATCGAGGAGATTCAGTTTATATCTATTGCAGAATGCAAGAGGTATGCCTCCAGTGAAATAATTCTTTGATGCAGCCATGATGTTGACGTAAGGTGGAATAATAGGAAAAGATCCTTTGAAGGCATTTGAACTCAAATCTAACTCTGTAATCGACGAATTAAGGATTAGTTTTGGCGTACCTTCCAAGGAATCGATCGAGTTGTGTGAGAGATTTACATGGAGCATAGAAGGCAGATTCCATAACAACTCAGGCACTTTCCCTTTAATTCTATTATTGGAAATGTCGAACCACCATAATCTTTGTAAGTCCTTGATAAACATCGGGAACTCGCTGATGTTGCAGCTCGACAAGTCTAGATGTGTCAAATTTTCTGAACCGGTACCAACCACTGACACACTATTCCCGGAAAGATCCAAACGTACTAGAGACTTGAAGAGCAACAAATCGAAGTTGAATGTGTAGGGTGTCCTCTGAAAAGATAAGTCAAGATTCTGGAGGTTGGCTAGTATTGAGATAGCTTTGAGGATTCGATGACTAATAAGGTTATAGCCCATGTCTAAAACTAAAAAATCAGAGGTTGTAGAAGAATTTATCTTTTCAAGAGGGTCACTAAGATGATTTTGGCGTAGTTTAAGAGAAACTAGGAAAGGCATGGTGAATAGGTAAGAAGGAATGGTTCCAGAAAAGTTATTATATGATAGGTCTATATTTTCAAGAAGGGTTAAGTTACGTAGATGGGGAATACGACCGGTGAGCTTGTTATATGAAAGGTCTAAGTTGGTCAGCCGGATTAGGTTACGTATTGAGGACGGAACTTCTCCTATAAAACCATTTTTGCTAAGATCCAAGGATTCCAAGGAGGCGAGTCTGTCAAATCCGGAGGGGATAAGGGACGAGTCAAAATGGTTTTCAGAGAGATCGAGGTACCTTAGGTGTTGGAATCTGAAGAGGCTACTATTAGTCTTGAGACTAGTGAGACATTGACGACCAAGAGACAGCTCCTTCACCACACCAGTCTTGCTATCAAAGGCAACCCCATCAAAAGAGTCAGAGTCTTTGGTCCATGAGCTTATGTTTGCTCTAGTGCCCATTCGACCAAAGTAATCGAGTTTCCAAGTGAGGTCACAATCGAAGGATGGGAACTCATCCTTCAAAGCCAAGAGAATCTCAACTTGGTCGGGAGGGAAAGGGAACGGTAGAGTGTAAACGGAGTCGCTAGTCACAATGTAGGCGCAAAAGAGGAAACAAGTGATGAAGAATACGGCCAAATGCGATTTCATCATACGAAAGAAAGGATTGCAAACCAAAAGTAAGGAGGATTTGGATATATGAAGAACAAATTGGTATGTATGAGTTTGGTTTATTTTGCAATATAATTCTACTAATATACATAATGAAGATAACGAGTTAAGTCACATCGCAAGACTTGGGAATTTTGAGTCTCTCAACATGTAATTGACCACCTCACCACCACATATTCATTTCGACCAAGACTTGGTAGATGTAGGGAAATTTCGTTTACAATTTCAGGGAAGCTACAAATGTAGAAAATCATCGATATTTCTAAAATTATTACGTGTATGTGTTTTTCTTTTTGTTTTGTGTCGGTGGATTACATACTTTTGGTGCATTGTCTTTTTTTGATCTTCCATATTCTTTTTAAAATAGAACTTGAAGTGACAGGTGAACAAAAAAAAAAAAAAAAAACTTGAAGTGACCATAATCGAGTAACAAATAGCCCTGGACACGAAGCGAATATTCGGAAAATTTGTGATATTTGTGATTTGCTTCGCCTCGACCGAATAGTTGATTTTGTTATTTGCTTCGTTTCGTAAATTTTCAAGTATTCGGAACTTCGAATATTCGAATATTTTTCGTAATATTTGCGAATTACTTGCTTCGCTTCGCTTCGATCCATCTAATTTTTTTTTAAACTAAAAACATATTGTATACAAATATAAAGTGCAAAATATGAGATATTAGAAGTTCTTGTTTGACATGTTTTCAAAATAAGAAGAAATTGTAACCATCGTCCATAGAATTCTCACATTTTATTTTTAATATTGATTTTTCTAATAAAGTTTTATTTGCTTAAGAACAACATTTAGCAAAAAAACCAACGGACCAAAATATATACCCAAATCTATAAATACACATATTATATATATATATATTATATAATGATTTATATTAATACATATATATATATATATACGAAGCGAAGCGGATATTCGGCACTAAGAAAATCAATATTTGTTATTTGCTTCGGATTTTACGAATACTACATTTTCATATTTGCTTCGGTTCAATATCTTATAGATATTTGAATTTTTCGAATCGAATCGAAACGAATATCGAAGCGAAGCGAATCTAACGAATATTTTGCCCAGGGCTAGTAACAAATAATAAATTTATTGAAAAAATGCACCATCATATTAAGGATTAATTAAGTTCAGCTCTGTATAAAGTGGTTATTAGAAGACTGATTTTAAAAGAGTTAATTAAGTTCAGCTCGAATATGGACATGCAACGATGGATTCTGCCATAAGACTGATTTTGATCAAGTTATCGACATGCAACGATGGATTCGTCACCAATCTTGCGGGGAAAATCAAAGAAAGTGACGACCATGAGGACATTGGCATTATATCTCTTCCTTTGTACAACTCTATTCTCCATCACTTTCTTCTTATACCCTCAGAATCCTCTCATTACCATCAACGATCACAATGTTCTCTACGTCGAATCTCAACTAAGTAAGTTTAAATGTTCTTATTGTTGTTGAAATGCAGATCCACTTTGGCACATATATAGTTGTGTTATTAATTGTTGTCGTTGGTTTAGATTTGAAGGACTGTGCCTTGTCTAAAGGATAATGGATTCCAGACGAAAGAGGGTCGCTGTACTCGAACTCTACCTGTCCTACGATACCCGACTCGAAAAACTGCTTTAAACATGGGAGACCAAACAGAGATTTCTTATTCTGGAGATGGAAACCCGAAGGCTGTGAACTACCAAGATTCAACCCGAAAGCTTTTCTCGATCTTGTTCGCGGCAAAAAGATGAACTTCATTGGTGATTCTGTGGCCAGAAACCACATGGAGTCTCTTCTCTGCCTCTTGTCAGTGGTAAGACTCTGTTTGTAGAAGATCTTGTGACATAACTCCTTAATAAATTGTGACTTAAGAAATCTTGTTGCGCAGGAAGAAATTCCGAAAGATATCTACAAGGATGCAGAAGACAGAAACAGGATATGGTACTTTCGAAACCATGACTTCACTCTATCTACATCATGGACTAAGTTTCTAGTGGCTGGATTTGAGAGGACTCGTGCTAACAAGACCGGAACAGGAATTTATGATCTAGATGTCGACAAGATCGATGAGCAATGGGCAAAGGATCTTCCCAATACAGACATTGCCATTGTTTCAGCGGGTCATTGGTTTTTCAGACCAATATACATACATAGAGGAGATGAGAAAATTGGTTGCATCTTCTGTAATTTACCAAACATGACTCAGATTAGCTTGAAAGAAGGGATTAAGCTGGTTTTCTCAGCTGCTTTTAAGCACATCAATGGCTGTCATAGCTGCAAAGACAACTTAGTGACGGTTCTCAGGACGTATTCACCTTCCCATTTTGAGAATGGGACATGGAATACTGGAGGAGCTTGCGGGAGAACGATCCCTTTAAGGATAAATGAATTCAAACAGAAGAATAGCGATATGGAAATCAGAACATCTCATATAGAGCAGCTTGAAGAGATTAAGCGTGTCAGCTTAAAAAAGAGGATGTTTGCGGTTTTGGATGTGACTAGGGTTATGCTAATGAGACCAGACGGGCACCCGAATCCTTACTAGGGAAATAAATGGATGAAGGGTTTCAATGACTGTACTCACTGGTGCTTGCCCGGACCAATCGATGCCTGGAGCGAGTTTCTCATGGCGCTACTTAGCCAACTCAGGTAAATCTTGAGGATAAGAAATTTTAAAAAGTATAAGGTGATGTCTTTAATTCAATTCTCATAGCAACCTTTAGTTATATGTGCAAAAAAGAGAAGACACATATTTACAGGACATATACAAAACTGCACATACCTGGCATTGTTTCATGTAGACATGATCATAGCCTGCAAAAAAATATTGAGCAGAGTAATAACAGTTTTCAGTACTCTTAGTGAAGACATGAAACATAAAATTTTCCTGGGATCTTCCAAAGAATCTCAAATTGCGCATAAACTCAAATGGATGACATAGTAACTAACCGACATTATGGAAAATTTCAGCATATCATTGTGGTCTAAAAGACCACATTGAACAGACCTTGTCCAAGACTCTAGAGACTAAAAGTTAAGAGAATGGAGACAGAAATGGAAACAGCTTACTTACTCACCAACCATGACTACAACACAAAGCTTCAATTGTATCCTAACAGTTAACTCTAGCAATCATAACATAGATCGAAACATATATCGACAATATAATAAGAGAACTAGCAAAGGTGAGACTGATAAATATAAATTCTCCAACTATTCCTTTGAAATTCCGAGTTCAACAGTAAAGACATGAAACACATACCGTGGGAACTTCTAACGATTCTCGAAGCTATATATTAAAGTGCATAAACTCAAAGTGGATGTAATAGCTAATTCTTCAGCTACCATGACAACAACACAAAGCTTCTATTGTGTTTTAACAGTTAACTTTAGCAGTCATAACATCATTAGATCAAAATACACATGAGAAAAGCTTGAAAGTGAAGAAATTTCACGTGGAATGAGACAGCTTAGATTGATAAATAGCAAATTCTCCAACTAATTCTTAGAAATTCAGTGTTCAACAGTAAAGATCGATGCTTTACAATTACATGAAACAGTAAAGCTAAAATCGACAACACAACACAGCAGATCAAAAAGATCAAGACTCCAAAGTGTTACCAAGAGGAAATGAGAAGACTTCACGAACAGGAGAAAACTCAACAAGACCAATCTCCATACCATAACCATTCACAGGAAGCTTCAAATCTCTCAAAACAGAGAAAGCCTCAGCCATACGTGACTTAGGAACATCAAGAGCCACAGGACAACACGGAACCCAAGAATCAACACGATAATCTTCACCAATCTCAACAGATTCTTTCTTCAACATATCACATAACTGAGACTGCAACTGAAGAAGCGACATAGACGGAGTCGGTGACAAGAAGAGCACGTTGTTGTCGCTGGAGAAGCTGCCTATAGTGGAGAACGAGATCGAGATTGGTTCTTGCTTCGAGACAAAGCTTTTGATGAAAGATTCGAGCCTCGTTGAGTCGAAGAAAGAGGTGGAGAAGAGTGTTATGTGTGGACGAGACTCAGTGTTGATCAATTTGGTGCTGATTTGACGGCGAGCGAAGACGTTCCAAGCTTTCAAAACTTGGTTTTCGAGAGCTGGGTCGAAGTAAAGCTCGATTGCGTAGCCTTCTGACATTTGAAATCGAAGATCGGAGATGAAAAACTCAAGACGGATCACGATCTAAAGGAATCAAAATCTGAGAAATTTTGCTGCGAAGAGCAACAAAGGAAGATGGTGGAGTAAGAGATTTACTTACTCCAAAAGGGAAAGTGAGAAAAATAAATGAAAATTTCAGATTTGGTTTTCTGCATTTTAACCGAACTAAACCAAACCGAACCGAATCTTGTAACATAGTGTTAACTCTAAAGATGAATAACCCAGTTGAGTATCGCCTTCAAAGAAGTGATGGCTGCTTCAAATGGTACACTTTAACCAAAACCCATCTCTCTGATCATCGTTTATATAGCTCATCTTAGATATTTGCTAAACTGCTCAGAACATGAGGATTTTAAAGAATGTTTTGATTTGTGATACCGTTTTCATGATCACTTGATTCTATGGGGATTCAAAACTTGAAAGTCTAGAGCTTTCTGGTTCAGTCTTTGCTGTATGGATCTACGGTAGATTATTCACCATCTGGTTTAATTCTTGTAAAGGCCATGTCGCTTGAAACTTATTCACCAGTCTATGTCATCATGCGAGCCACATTGACTTACATCAATAACAATAAGAATCAGGATTCAAAAGAGGTGAGATCATTATATATCCTCTCTTTTGAAAACATTTTGTCTCCTTCCATTTGTTGGTACTGCAAGTTCAACAACTTCTTCTCTGGCAGGTTCTCCAAGAAATTATGGTTTGTGAAAAAGTGCAGAGCACTGTCCTAGCCGCACGTTCTGCTATTGATCATTTTGCAAAAAGCCAATACTCAGATCTGCTTCCCCAAGGTTCTGAAAGTACTCTCATCAATTATGCATGCTTACAGGTTACAACTTCTATCGATATTATTAGTAACATAATAACTTGCTGTCGTATAGGTACTTATACATCTGCTATAAATCATTCAAACGTTAAATATTGAAAATAAATCCAATAAAACTAACCTCAATTTTCAAATACTAAAATAAAACTAAGGCCCTGTTCGTTACCCCATTTTGCATCTCCATTCAGATGATCCATTCAGATGAACTCATCTGGATGTTAAATGACTAAACGAACAAAAAATAAAAAGATTCATCTAAATGATCCATTTGAATGACTATGTGTTTGTTTCTCCATTTTGCATCTTCATCTAGGTGGATTTGATTTTAAAAATGACTAAAATACCCATGTTTTGATCTAATTTTTCACATTAATATTAATTACACTATAATAATTTTAATTAATGATTAAAAAATAAACACAAAAATTATAAATTAATATTTTTGACATTCAAAATTTTTATTTCATGAAATATAATTTATAAGATTTAGAAAATGTTATTTTATATTTTTGGCGGTAAAACGTTATTTTGCGTTTTTGGCGGAAAAACATAATTTTGCGTTTTTGGTGGGAAAATATGATATCTTTTTCCTTTTTGGCGGGAATACATGATTTTCATTTTAGCGGAAAACATGAATTATTTCTTTTTTGGCGGAAAACGTGATTTTTTTTTTGCGGGAAAACGTGATTTTTTTGGCGGGAAAACGTGATTTTCTTTTTTGGCGGGAAAGCGTGATTTTTTTTGTCGGGAAAACGTGATTTTTTTGGCGGGAAACGTGATTTTTTTAGCGGAAAAACGTGATTTTTCGTTTTTGACGGAAATATTTATTTTATTATTTTTTTAACAAATAAATATGAGATATTTGCAAAAATACTTTTTATAATTTTTGTGGAAAATAGGTTATTTGGATAATAAGGGTATATTTGTCATTTGTCATTTTTGGATGAACCATCTTCATCCGGATGATCCAATCAAAGTCATCCACATAATTTTCAAAATTTTGCCTAAGATTTTAAAATTCATCCAAATGGATCATCTAGATGATCCTGGATGATGTTTATTTTTAGTGTTAAACGAACATCATCTCGATGATTCATCTAGATAGTCCATCTGGATGATTCATCTAGATAGTCCATCTGGATGGAGAAACAAACATGGTCTAACTACTAAAACTTGAATTAAAATTAATTAAAGAGGATGGAATGATTGAGAATCCATTATATGTTGAGAGTTTTCTATGAGAATTTTTTTTTTATTATTTAATTTAATGGAAATGACATATATGCTACAAGTGTTGTGTATATTTACAATATATATAATTTTAGTTGTAAGAAAAAAATCGAGCTCATGAGTTAGCTCGTGTTCATTAAAACTCGCTCATATAATTTACGGTTTAAATTAAGCTCGATCATATAATTCATTTATTACATGATCCTAAAAAATAGAGCTCACGCTCATAAAAAATTGAGTTGAGCTAAACCAATCCGCGGCTCATTCTAACACCCTAACTTGCTGCTGATCTTTTTTCGCATCTGCATAGTGACATTTGAAGGTCATGGGTTCAAATTGCAAACGAAAGTCATAGTGCTGCTTGGAAACACCATCTGTCCTGCATATGCACTTCTTATCGGAGGGGTGTCTGAAACTGGGCCATAAAAGGTTATTAAGTTTCTTAACTTCTTTGTAATTATGGAAAAATGTCCATATACTTTATATGAATTTTACTTGGATCTGTTTTGCAGGTGAATATAAGCGTGAAGTCAGATCAGTCTTTACTCGAAGTACTCTTTATCAGTATATCAAGTCTCCTGCTAATCTTCTTTTTGATGAGTATCCTCATATTCAGTGCATTGAAGAGTGACATAGCTAAGTGGGAAAAAGAACAAAAGGAAAATGAAATGAATCTCAAGAAGTACTTTTAAATAAGTGGTTCTTCTGAGAATATGATACATGCTTTCAAACGTCGTTTCAAACTCGACAAAGTCTTTGAAGCTTTTTTGGGGGTTTTATGGCTTTCATCTGATTGAACATAAGTAGTACCTACTGTCAATCACTTTTACGGCTTTCATCTGATTTAATACTTAAGTAGAATTTCAAATCTTGAAAATTTGAAAATTTGACACACATATAAGAGAAGAGCATGTTTTGTTTTGTTCAACACATATAAGCACAAGCTCTTATTTTATTTCTTTTTCTTTTTTTTTTATATGGATCTACAGTAGATTATTCACCATCCCTTGAATAATTCTTATACATCTGCAGTGAGACCATGTCTCTTGAATCTCATTCACCAATCTATGTCATTATGGGAGCCACATTGACTTACATCAATAACAATAAGAATCTCTTATTGAAAACCTTTTTATCTTTTTCACGGCCGGCCCGCCAATCCGCGGACATAACCCGCTAAAATCCGCAACTCGTTTGAGCTTGTCCCAAAGCCTGCTTTTTAACGGGCCTAAAATATGTATGTCCATACCCATTACCCATCCCGCTATGGTACTTGGGCCAAAACCGCGGGCTAGTAGCCCGCTTGACACCTCTACTCCTTCTATTTGTTGGTACTGCAACTTATTCTCTGGCAATTTATACTTCAGCTCGCAACTTGCTTTAAAGGCTTTTCGATCTCTGATTACGTTTAAAGCCCAAACTCGCTATGTTTCTATAATGGGCCTATAATTTACATTTATCTAATGGGCCTGAATTAAGCCCATTATATTAAAATCAGAGATACGACGGGAACAATGATCGCCGTTTCTTAGAATCCAGTGCGATTACCTCACTCTCCGATTATAAACCCTAGCCGCGTCTTCTGGAAAATTCAATTTCAATTTCGCTGAGAAGATACAATCCAGAGGAAAAGATCATCTTTTTCCTCCTGGGTTGAGGGAATCAGATGAAGAATTCTCAAAAGAGAGGACGCAAACACAAAAGACAAGATGCTTCATCGGCGGAAACCGCCGCCGGCGAAGTTAAAGAAGCTTCGGCTAACGAGGAATCGATACCTCAATCCCCTGAGCCAGTTTCAGCTTCCGAAGCCAACCCATCTCCGTCGCGACGCAACCGTGGGAGAGGGAAAAAGCGTAGATTGAACAACCAAGCAGAAGACAATAACCAGAGGACGTCGTCTCCAGAGCGTAGAGCTCGACACCATCACTCCGATCAGAATGGTGATTGTAGCAATGGGATGATTGTTTCAGCAATTACTGAATCGATTCCTGCTGCTCCGAGTTGGGAAACTGTGGTTAAAGTTGTACCTTCCATGGATGCTGTGGTTAAAGTCTTTTGTGTTCACACTGAGCCTAATTTCTCACTTCCATGGCAAAGGAAACGACAGTATAGTTCTGGTAGCAGTGGTTTCATTATTGGAGGAAGAAGAGTTTTGACTAATGCACATTCCGTTGAGCATCATACTCAAGTTAAACTCAAGAAGCGTGGTTCTGATACTAAGTATTTGGCGACAGTCTTGGCCATTGGAACTGAATGCGACATTGGTATGCATCTATTTCTGTAGTTTGAGTCACAATGGTAGTTTCAAGTAGTCAGAATTAGATATTTGATGTAACACTATTATCATTGATTGTTCTTGTCTATTGATTTTCTTCTATGATTACAGCTTTGTTCACAGTTACTGATGATTTATAATCTATTTTAGACTACCTTTAGTGTAATTTATGTTGCTATGGAAGTTTTTAAGTAGTCCGGATTGATTGTTTACTATGGATTAGTTTCATTGACAAGTGTGAATTGTGAAATTTACTGTTATTGTCTATGGGCTGATGATGTAATACACTGGGATTACAGCTTTGTTGACAGTTACGGATGATGAGTTTTGGGAAGGAGTATCTCCAGTGGAGTTTGGAGACTTACCAGCTTTGCAAGATGCTGTAACTGTTGTTGGTTACCCAATTGGTGGTGACACCATCTCTGTCACAAGTGGTGTTGTTTCACGTATGGAGATATTGTCTTATGTACATGGATCGACTGAGCTTTTGGGCCTACAGGTTAGACACCACAAATCAAAGGTCCTTTCTAAGTTGCAGTGGAAGTTTTGGGCGCTTACGAATAGTGTTTCTATTTTTGATTTTTCAGATAGACGCAGCTATAAATTCTGGGAATTCTGGTGGTCCTGCATTTAACGACAAAGGAAAATGTGTTGGCATTGCCTTTCAGTCTTTGAAACATGAAGATGCCGAGAATATTGGTTATGTCATTCCCACACCAGTTATTGTACATTTCATTCAAGATTATGAGAAGCATGACAAATACACAGGTAGGTCTTACCAATGATTCTGTTGTTTGTTATCTCTTCTTGTGCTATATTCTCATACTCGTACTGTTTTAGGTTTTCCTGTTCTTGGAATTGAGTGGCAAAAGATGGAAAACCCTGACTTGCGTAAGTCAATGGGTATGGAATCTCATCAAAAGGGAGTGCGGATAAGAAGAATCGAGCCAACTGCCCCAGAATCACAGGTTTTGAAGCCATCTGATATTATCCTTAGCTTTGATGGAGTTAATATTGCTAATGATGGAACTGGTAATAATTCTTACAGTTAGTTTACAGATTTGAGCTTATTTCGGTTTAAGTCTAGACATTCCCTGGCCATAATATTTCGGTTTTTGTCTTGTTTTTTTTTCTTTCAGTTCCATTTAGGCATGGAGAACGAATTGGCTTTAGCTATCTTATATCTCAAAAGTACACTGGAGACTCTGCTCTTGTGAAGGTTCTACGTAACAAAGAAATACTTGAGTTCAACATAAAACTTGCAATCCACAAGAGACTAATCCCTGCACACATAAGTGGCAAACCTCCATCTTACTTCATTGTTGCTGGCTTTGTATTTACGACTGTCTCTGTTCCTTATCTTCGATCTGAGGTCCTTAACCCCCTCTTTCCTTACTTTCTCACTTTCTCTCATGCATACATTCACAGTATATAACTTCCGAATAATATCTTTTGCAGTACGGAAAAGAATATGAATTCGACGCACCTGTCAAGCTATTAGAGAAACATCTTCATGCAATGGCTCAATCCGTGGATGAGCAGCTTGTTGTAGTTTCGCAGGTTGGTTTCTCCTGTTTCATACAGTTATTATAATCATTTTTCTCGTTTGATGTCGAAGCCTCAACACCTATACTATTACTTGCAGGTTCTTGTTTCTGACATTAACATTGGTTACGAAGAGATTGTCAACACCCAGGTTAGTGGAATTGCATTATCATTTGTCACTTTCTTTGATACGTCCCTCGCTCTAAATGTTTAACCGCTGTGTAGGTTCTCGCCTTTAATGGAAAACCTGTGAAAAACTTGAAAGGTTTAGTTGAGATGGTGGAGAATTGTGAGGATGAATATATGAAGTTTAATCTAGATTATAATCAGGTATATTATTTTCTCATCCTCCCTAACTTTTAAACAAACTCATAACAACTTTTTAGTTAAAAAAAATCATTGGTGGTCTTTACAGATTGTTGTTCTGGACACTAAGACAGCAAAGGAAGCAACTTTAGATATTCTGACCACACATTGCATACCTTCTGCTATGTCTGATGATCTCAAGGCTGAAGAAAGAAACTGATGCAGAAGGAGGCACAACCATATAAAGGAGAGAGTGAGATTTTGGTCCATGGAAGGACACAGAAGCATAGGTTACTTCTTTATTCTGTTTGTTTTTGTATTTGGAAAAATATGCAGGAAGAAATACGTTGGCTATTTTTTTGTTGTTGTCTCTTTTCTGTTTGAACTTCGTAGAACAATCATTTATACCCGAAAAAGAAAGCAAACAAAAAAAAAGTGAAATGGATGAGATTATAAATGGTAAAGTGAACAATCGTAAATTTCACATGTTTATCGAGAAGCTAACCGTCTTGCGCATGGATTGGCGAATTATGTTTTTTCGTGTATTCTAGATTTACATTGGCTTAACTATTCCCCAAACTGTATTTCTTTAGTTTTGGCGGATGATGTTTAGAGAACTGCGCTTCCTCGAAGAATCCGATTTTAGTTCGTTTTGTTTTTAATAAATAAGGGAGACAATGTCTCCTATCTACACTTCTCTAAGCTCTTACCAAAGACACAACTACTACTCTGATGGCTTCTTCCTAAAATACAAACTTTTTTTTTTAACTCTCACTGCTACTAATTTTTAATAATCAAACTTCATGTAATAATGGTTAAATTGCAAATACGAAAAACTAATAACAATATGTATAATTATCAAACTAATTTTATACCTTAAAACTATATATATCAACCGTAATTGCTCAAAGTCGCACCACAACTTGTGGAAGTGGGCCCTCAGTTCTTTTTACATGAGATTTTTTTTTTTTTTTTGAGAGAAAGAAAGTGATAATAATATATTTCATTTTTATATCCATACTCCATAATTCAAAGATTTGGTAATCAATACGTATTTTTAGTTAGAATTATATTAAGCTTTTATGAAAAACGACTTTTAAATGAAGAAATATGTAGTTACAAAGAGGCTTGAGTATTTGACTTGTGAATTATATTTTGTTTTTGGACATATTATTTAGTGTGGATATCACTTGTTAATTGTTTCTTTTTGTACAAAATTTGTTGATTTATTAATTATTTTACCTTTATTATTTAAAGTGAGATTCTAGTCTATGTATGGAGTGACACATAAGCACATACATATGCATTGAAAGACAACTAACTTCGATATTTCAAAGCAAATATTTGTCAAAGCATAGAAAAAATCTTGTAAAAGCATTTATGGAAAAATGTCCATATGCTTTATATGAATTTTACTTGGATATGTTTTGTATGTGAATATAAGCGTGGAGTCAGAGCAGTCTTGAATATAAGCGTAGCAAAACCATATTCAAAGTTTCATGCCCAGGTTTCAAAGCGACCTAAATCAATAATCCACTCAAACAATTCAAACATATATCCAAAGTATTACCTTGAACATTTGAACCAGCCAGATAGGCAATTTGATACAAGAATCTGCTTGCATAATTGTTGCAGCCACAGAAACAGGTAGTCTGGGGTGTATGTCTGTGTACCTCGTTTGCATATATAAATAGCCGTTACACAAGTTATTCTAATGGAGAAAATAAAATATGAATAAAAGCCCTAAACGATAATGACAATTACACTCCCAGTAGAGGAGGATGTCCAAACTCCAACCTTAAGAACCAATTACAAAATTCAGGCACACTTGAGCTAGCCACTTACACTCCTAGTAAAAGGATAATGAAAGAATTGTGAAAAATGAGGGGATGCTCTTGTTTCAGAGTCCAAAATAATATTGATAAAAATAGATTCCTAAAACTCAGGATGCATTCTTGGTGCATCGTGGTTCATAATTATTTATATTCCAAGGTAACTAAGGACATATCTCTGGAATAATATTGCTCAATACTCCCAGAATCCATACTAGAAAACTCAAAATTCTAATTAAATGGATCATGTTGTATATTTAAGTAGGTCTTGTGTGTGTGGAGTTCTTTAGTTCTTTATATTAAGGAAAGAGTATCATCATACCACCTATGATTACTCACATCCATATACTCCTTTAATATATTAATTATATTGTTCTATGTAATCCTTTTAATTATGTCATTTGATTATGTTATGTGCTTATTGTATCATTCCATTCAATAATACAACAACAATACTTTTCTACATGGTATCAGAGCAGGTTTAACTCTCGAGTTTTGATCGTTTTTTTTTTTTTTGGAATAATAATAGTTCTTTTTTAATTTCTTTTAAGCCAAGTGCTTCCACTATCTTAGTTCACATAAACCTCTAGATCTAAGCTCTCGAGCTTCTTTTTATTCAAACCTATCAATTTAGACCTCTAAATCTAAGTCAAATGCTTCTTCTTTTTAATTTTTTTTAATGCCAAAGCCTTTGAATCTAAGCCAAAATTGCGGCTTTTAATTTTTCTTAAAAAAAAAAACTTATTCACAATTTTCTTTTTCTAAGCTAAATGCATCTTTCAGTTTATCTTTAGCTATATGCTTCCATACGATTAATATCGTTCCAACCTCCACACAACATGTGCTCCGTTTCACGGTAAATCCGTCCAAACACATGGATTTTTTTTCTATGCTTCTTCAATCCCATATATTCATCAACGATGTCAATTTCAAGACATTGCTTCTGTTGTCTACATACACTTCATCACCGTCTTGAGATTGAGGAGGCGTATCATCATACCACCTATGATTACTCATATCCATATATTCCTCTAATATTAATTATATTGTTCTATCTAATCCCTTTAATTATATCATTTGATTATGTTATGTGCTTATATATAAGTTGTATCATTCCATTCAATAATACAACAACAATACTTTTGTACACTTTATACTATGTATAATTTCCAAGTAGTAGGTGACTTTTCCTATTAAGTTTTTTGAAGTACCAACACAAAATCAAAACTCATAAAAAAAACAATTAGTCTATTTTATATTTAATTAAACTGATTAAAATAGTTGACTAGAAAGTTTTTGTTTTTTTGTTTGTTTTTGGTTGAATAAAAGGTCTACAATTGAAATGATGTTATATTAAAAATGACTAATAAGAATAAGTGTTTCGAAAAAAGTGTTTTTAAAACAAACTAGTGATGGACCCGCACGTACGTGCGAGGTAATTTTTATAAAATTACGATTTTTTAAGTAGATGCTATTTTTGTAAAAAACATTTATATGTGTTTATTTGATAAACTATATATAGACATGCAATTGTAAAATATAGATATTATATTACATAATACAATTTTAAAATTATTTAAATAAAAATGATAAATGATATTACGTGTTTATTTTTTAAACTAATCAAAACAATTCTAACTGTTTGCTTAGAAATGCTAAATCGGATTTGAGTTTGGCTTTAGTTTGAATTGTTTTTTGTGTAGTTTAGAATGGAAAACCCGTCCTGTCCTTTTCCGTCTCGTCCTGACCCGTCCCGTCTCACCCCGCCCCGTCCCGTCCCGTCTCGTCCTGTCTTCTATCTGTCATAAAATTTCTATCGCATAATCGTTTCTTTTTAAAACATAATCATTTTCCAATGTTTATTATAAGAAACTTGGTAAAAGATTTAGACGGGATACCCGTATTCCTCGTTTAAATATTTATTTTTATCAAACTAATAAAAATCTAATTACAAAGAGATATGAAGAAATTTGTAGTTACAAAGAGGCTTGAGTATTTGACTTGTGAATTATATTTTGTTTTTGGACATATTATTTAGTGTGGATATCACTTGTTAATTCTTTTCTTTTTGTACAAAATTTGTTGATTTATTATTTATTTTACCTTTATTATTTAAACCGTATAAACCCTTTTAAAAACATTTTAAAAACCTTATAAAACTTATAAAAACGATTTAAAACTATTTAAAACAGTTTAAAATATTTGTATCGAATCTCTCAGTAGTAGTTATTATATAGAAGTACCTTATAAACTATATAAAACTTCATAAATTTTTATATTTAAAAAGGGGTATTTTTGAAAATGGATAGAAAAGGGGTATTTTTAGAAAGTGGTACACCAAAAGGGGTATTTCTCAAAAATTCTCTAGTTTAAAATTGTACGTATATGTGAGATAATGTTTGTAGATATTTATTTATTATATCATTTATATCATACCAATTTGACATTTTATTTGTTTTCAATTAGATTAAATCATAAAAATATAATCCATTTATTATTTAAAAATTGGTAATAAGTCGTTAAAATCATTTAAATGTGATATATCCACTTGTTATTTAGTTTTAATCTTAATAGAAATTATACATGTTTATAATCTCAAAATGTAGTTTATGATTTGATAAAAAAATTATTTAATATTTGATAATAGTAATGATATGCAAATTGCCAATGGATGAAGATTTATTTTGTTAAGATTGTGTGAAATTAATAAGAAAAAGAAGTTTAGAATAATCATTAACTAACTGCTTGACCAAATAAAAAATCATTAACTAATTGAATTAATGATAAATTTTGTAGATATCTTTTATGCTATAATTGCTAGATTGTTTTTTGAATATGAATATTTTTATTGTAAAATAAGAAATTTATGTGATCTAGAATGTTTATTCGCATGATCTTAGCAAACAAATATTTAATTATTGATTTATTTACATTTTATTTATATTTTAAAATTATATAATTTTTTAAAATTTGATGATATAATCATTTATGTATATATACTATGTAGAATTTGATTAGTTGATTATTTCATAAGCTAACATATTTTTTATCTTTTTATTTTTTTCTAAAAAAATGTTATATTTGTTTTTGATATATGATGATTTTGTTTTATTAGATTTCATTCTATATAAATTATTAATTTCGAAATTATATTAAAATATTAAATTAATATTAGATATGTTTATGTATATTCAAAATAGATATGTTTACATATATTTAATTTTGAATTTAATTGTCCACTTTTTATGGTAAAAAATTATTACGATTTCCATAAATATAGATAGTTGTTTTTCGTTGTGAAAATAAGAAATTTATGTGATTTAGAATGTTTATTCGCAATTTTAGCAAACAAATATTTAATTATTGATTTATTTAAATTTTATTTATATTTTAAAATTATATAATTTTTAAAAATTTGATGATATAATCATTTATGTATATATACTATGTAGAATTTGATTAGTTGATTATTTCATAAGCTAACATATTTTTTATGTTTTTATTTTTTCTAAAAAAATGTTATCTTTGTTTTTGATATATGATGATTTTGTTTTATTAGATTTCATCATATATAAATTATTAATTTCGAAATTATATTAAAATATTAAATTAATATTAGATATGTTTATGTATATTCAAAATAGATATGTTTACATATATTTAATTTTGAATTTAATTGTCCACTTTTTATGGTAAAAAATTATTACAATTTACATAAATATAGATAGTTGTTTTTTGTTGTGAAAATAAAAAATTTATGTAATCTAGAATGTTTATTCGCATGATTTTAGCAAACAGATATTTAATTATTGATTTATTTATATTTTATCTATATTCTAAAATTATATAATTTTTTAAAATTTGATGATCTAATCATTTATGTATATATACTATGTAGAATTTGATTAGTTGATTATTTCATAAGCTAACATATTTTTTTATCTTTTTTTTTCTAAAAAAATGTTATCTTTGTTTTTGATATATGATGATTTTGTTTTATTATATTTCATTCTATATAAATTATTAATTTCGAAATTATATTAAAATATTAAATTAATATTAGATATGTTTATGTATATTCAAAATAGATATGTTTACATATATTTTATTTTGAATTTAACTGTCCACTTTTTATGATAAAAAATTATTACGATTTCCATAAATATATATAGTTGTTTTTGTTGTGAAAATAAGAAATTTATGTGATTTAGAATGTTTATTCGTAATTTTAGCAAACAAATATTTAATTATTGATTTATTTATATTTTATTTATATTTTAAAATTATATAATTTTTAAAATTTGATGATATGATCAGTTATGTATATATATTATGTAAAATTTGATTAGTTGATTATTTCATATGCTAACATATTTTTTTATCTTTTTATTTTTCTAAAAAATGTTATTTTTGTTTTTTAGATATATGATGATTTTGTTTTATTGGATTTCATTCTATATAAATTATTAATTTCGAAATTATATTAAAATATTAAATTAATATTAGATATGTTTATGTATATCCAAAATAGATATGTTTACATATATTTAATTTTGAATTTAATTGTCTATTTTTTATGGTAAAATATTATTATGATTTCCATAAATATAAATAGTTTTTGTTTTTTTGCTGTCATTAATTCTGTTTGGCAATTAAAATATATTTCATGAAATTGTTTTTTAAAATTGGGGGTGTTTGGCTCTAAGTTGTCCTTCCCAATTAATAGTATAGATGACTAATATTGACTAGAAATTAGCGAGTATTTGAAATATATATATATATATATATATATTAAAACTTAGTTATAACATGTGACATAGATATAGATTTAGATTAGAAAAGATAAACAATTTATATAACTAAGTTTTGTAATTTTATTTAATAAATCTAAGATATTAGAAGAGAAGATAAAATTAAATTTATCTTTACCCTCTGGTGTCTATAGATATATAGGGACCATCTTATAATGGATCCAATACATAAGAAAAACCTAATTCAGTTTACCCATTAAATTAGCCAAACACATTAAATTAAATTTTATTGCAAGACTCAATTATATAATGAGAAATGTAGAACTAGAATCACTCATAGACAAACAAAAAAAACATAATGGATAGATCGTGATGATAATAATAATAATCATTTATTTTTAATAACATAATGGATCCAAGCTTTTTTCCTTGTGAGCTGAAAAGATTTTAAGACAACAAACTTTTCGCTGAAGCGATAAAAGCATCAACAATGCGAAGCCATACTCGACGCCAAGAACAATCAAAACACATAAGCACCACAATGCCTATCAATGCAACCACATAAACTGAAGCACTGCTATAATAGAAGACCAACATGTCAATAGCAGCATTATTTTCTTCTTCTAGGCTCACAGCTTCCTTTGCGTTTCTTTTAGGCTCACAGCTTATATTGGTCGGTGATCCACAAAGAAGAGGATTGCCTAAGTAACTGTTCTCACCGAAGGTGTCAAATTGTCTTCCTCGGGGAATGATTCCTGATAAACTGTTGTGAGACACGTCAAACACACTAAGAGAAGTAAGGCTGGTTAGCTGGTAAGGAATGCTTCCATGTAACATGTTGTAAGATAGATCAAGGCTCTCAATACTCTTCAGTTTGGAGAAGGTGGATGGTATCGAACTCGACAATAAATTGTGAGATAGATTCAAGACTTTTATTTCTCGGAGATCTCCAAGCTCTGTTGGGATGACACCACTTAATTTGTTGTTCGACAGATCCATCCCATAAATATAATCAAGTATTCCCGTTCTGGCAAAACCTCCTCCAGAACTATAAGATTCATATCTTTGCTTCATCGTAAAAGTGATTCCAATTTTTTCAGATATCTCTGAAATAGGATTTACCTCAAGCTTCTCTATCACAAACGTTGATTTATAGAATTCCAACTGAAAGCGCTCAACAGAAAAATATCCCCCATAGATCTCATGGAGAATGGTGAACGGCTCATCTCCTGTCAGTCCAAACGTTAAATTAAAGAGGCATGAAGGTATGGAACCATTCAACTTGTTATTTGAAAGATCTAAAACACTGATTTCGCTTAAATCACATAGCTGCCTCGGAATATGTCCGGTTAGATTGTTCCCCCTCAACAAAAGAAAACTTATGTCATTGGTATTATTGACAATTACTTCAGGGATACTCCCAGAGAGTTTATTGTTCTGTAAAGAAAGTATCTTGACGACACCTTCAACCAATGTGTGTGGAATTGGTCCTGTGAAGTTATTGTTGTGTAGGAACAAATACCTCACGCCCATATGTGACGGTAAGCCCCCAGATAATAGGTTTCCAGATAGGTCAAGAGATCCAAGAACGGGGAAATCCACCAAAGAATGTGGTATTGTACCTTCTAAGAAATTGTTTGATAAAAATAAGAAACTCAAACCAGATAACTTAGATATCCAACTTGGAATACCACCTGTGAGAAAATTGTTAGACATGTCAAGGAATGACAATGTACTGTTGGAGCTCAGCAAACCAACTCCTATCTTCCCCGTAAATAAGTTGTTATCGATTCTCAACATGGCTAAGGAAGTGAAGCTTGTTTCTCTTGGAAGAAAAGGGCCGCTAAATTTGTTGTTAGAGAGCGTCAAGTATTTCAGTGAAAAACAACCCTTGAGAAAGCTTCTAGGTAGCTTCCCGGAGAAGTTATTATAAGACAAGTCCAACAATGAAATTTTCTTTATCTCACCCATAGACGACGGGAATTTCCCTTGGAATCCATTATACGAGCCATTCATTTCGACTAGATTAGGAAGTGCACGACCAATAATATCAGGGAACATCCCACTAACATGGTTTGCTGAAAGATCCAAAACCTGCAAATTATGATGTACAATGATTGTAGGCATCTGAAAGATTGTGAATGAATTATTCTGCAACTGTAAGACTCCAAGTTCTGAGTTATTCGCCAACAACCAGGTAGGAATGTCTCCAGATAATTTGTTGTTGGATAGATCAACTAGACGCAGGTTCTTCTGGTATACGAGAAAGGAAGGGATTTTCTCCAAATTGCAAAATCGTAGTACAATGACACTCAGTTGAACTTTTGGATGCCAAGTGCTTTCTGTCTCTAGTTTTACCATATCAGATGTTGATGAAAGTTTGAAGACCTTGAGCTTTGTGAGGTTGGCGAGTGGATTGAGAGAGAATAAGCCTGTGAAGTTGTTATCTAACAAGGATAGATATTCGAGGAACTCAAGGCTACTGAAACTAGACGGTAGATTTCCACTTAATTGGTTGGATGAGAGATCAAGAACCCGTAGCTTGTTCAAGCTACCTAAACAAAGAGGAACCTTGCCAATAAAATAGTTTCCACTGATATCAAGCTCACGTAGATTCTTCATTTCACAAACTACACTAAGAAAATATTTTGGAAAAAAAATGAGAATAATAAAGAGTAGTTAGTTATATTCGTCTCGTGAAGCAAACAAAGGTCACCTTCTATAGGTATAGGTCGAGGTCCGTCCAAAAAACCAAGAGTTTGAGAGAGACTCAAGACTTCTAAGCTTGTCAAATTCTTTAGTTCTGAAATAATGTAAAAAGCCAAAGGATTGTTAAAACTTTCGAAATATAAATAAGCTATATTCATATAAAATACCATACATATAAAAGAAAGTTAAAACCATGCTTGCCTTGTATTTGCATTGAGCTAAAATAATTGGAACTTAGATCCAGAGCTTTCAGCTTTTTTAGGTGAGTCAGCTCTGCTCCAAGACAAAGAGACACAACCAAAGACATCTCTAGTTATAATATGACCAATGACATCTAGTCATCTAACGTATTCAGCAATTATGTTAAAAGAAGTTATATTCAGAAAATAAAATGACCAATGACATGTAACGTATATGTTACCTGGAATTGAACCGTTCAAATAATTTCCACTTATATCCAACAGCTCCAAGTTTTTTAGTTCTGAAAGGGAGTCCATGAGTATATGAGAATACTAACTAAGAACTGCGATTAAGACATAAATAAATGCATAACACAACCAACGGAGCATACCTTTAATAGGAAAAAAGAGATCAATGAAGTTTCTGCTTAGAAACAGAGTTGTAAGCGATGTAGCAGCTTTAAGAAAAGGAAATATGCTGTTGTTGAATCCATTGGAAGAGAGATCCAGAATCTCAAGGTATTTTAATTTCTTAAAGCTTTTATAACCTGCAAACAAATATCTCATTTTAACAAATATTCTAATGTTTCAACACTGTGGAAAAGCCTGGAATTAATACCTTCAACATCATCAAAGAAGCCATTGAATGAGTTAATGTTATTGCCCCTAGATAAGTTAAGACTTCGAACCTCTTCAAAGGGATGCAGCATAGAAAGATTTAGGAGACCGTTTCCTAAGTATGTATGACTAATGGAAATCCCGATAACCCGCCCGCTTGTATGATTGCACTCAATGCCCTTCCACCGGCAACAATCAGTACTCTTCGTGTCATTAGACCAAGTAGGGAGATAATAGTCGGCGGGAACATCGTCACCTACATTATTTGAGACTATGTATTTCTTGAGTTCCAACAAAGCTTTTCTTTCTTTCTAAATGCAACTTTTGCATTCATGTAGCTGTTGTAACAGTAATATCACACATATCAAATAATTCCACAAGAAAAGCTTCGATTTCATTGCAAATAAGATATTAAGAAAAAATGTAATGAACTCCAAAACAATTCAAGACCGAGAGTTCATTCCAATTACTACCACCACAGTTATATATAAGCATTTAACAAGTAGTCTCTACCACCACAATTTGAGAGAGAGAGAGTTCACTTCAACTACGTATGACCACACTCGTTTACTTTGAATGTTATGAGAAGTCAAAGTCTTTATAGAAAACAACCATAATCGGATTAATTAGGCCACCTTACTAATAACGTACGACCACAATCATTTACTTTGGATTTTTGTGGTAAGACAAGTCAAAGTCTTTATAAAAAACAACCATACTCGGATGTTATATGTGTGGCTTAAGACCCATACACATATACCACAAACTAAGTCTACGGAAGAAGTCATGCAAACTCAGTTATCGCATTTAAACTATCATCAATAAAAGGCCCACACAATTTTCTTAAGTCTATTCTTATCGAGATTTTGCTATTTTTTTATATAACGTATGTTATTTGTATTGCAGTCTATATTCTTGTATACTATAACAAGAGATAATCATCTTTATTATAATGAGAATAATATTTTCAGAATACATAGATTATTTAATCAACATAACTACGTAAGTTTACTATCAAATTATATGTTACTTCATGGAAATAACTCAGTTCATGGAAGACAAGTAGCTTGATGATATATTATCTTCCTTGGTTACATGTATGTATTTGTAATACGAACATAATTAAGAAAAAGAAGAAGAAAATTCTATAACAAACAATACGTACATGGTTTTGTTTTTTTCGATGCTTTCTCCCGTTAAACTCTTCTTAAAACATTTGGAAAGAAACTTATGAGTTTTGGACTTTATTTTTGGTGGTACAGTAATACATTGTTCATATAACCTCACTTATTAAATTAAATCAAAGTGAATATTAAATATTTTTCTTTTTTAATTAACCAATAGAGGAGCTCTATGTGATGGAGACGATTCTATGGTTCCTAAAATATTGTCTTCTTTGGCTTTACCCCACAACACCATGTAAAATCCTATTGATACTAATATCCCTCCCATCACACTGTGTAATCAAACAAAAAAAAGAAGCAAATATATTGAAATATAAGATTAGACATAGTGAAAACTAGCTAATATCATGAACACAAACTAATGTAAGTTTGTGTTATATATACCTTCCAAGGTAGAGCGACTCGCCGAGGAAAATGAAAGTTAATGCGGCCGCGATCAATATGGATAACGGTTTGAACATTGACAGATACACAGGTCCCTTATGGCTCACAGCCCACAAATGTATAACATAGTATCCCGAATTCAAAATCCCCTACGAAAAATGTTCAATGTAGCATAAATCTTAAGAAAAAGGAATACATTTTACCAAACATCTAATGAAAGCCATAAGTTATTGCCAAAATATTGTAAATACCGTTGCTATAAGGCTAATCAAAGTTATGTCAGATCTTATGATCCATGCCTTAGGGTTGTCCTTCTCCACCAAAAGACTAACAAATGCACATACAACAGCAATGCAAACATTGTGTACGAGTGTCACAACGACCGCAGATGAATCGCCAAAAAAAAAGTGCAAGTTAGTAAAAATTGCGTCCTATGTCTCCAAAACGTTTTGAGTAATATTAAAAACTTGTACGCATTGTAGAAACTAATCTGATCCTGTGGATACAACGCAAGTCCTAATGAAATGATGATTGGAAAGATTATTTGGACATCATACCTAGGCGAGGACAACATTTGAACGAATCAACAAAGTAACTAGCTACATTGACAACTCCTGTCGGGTTCCTTAAAGGAATTAGCTACATTGACAGCTACATTGCCAACACCAACCTTATAATTTTCTCATTTTTAGAAAGCTAAATGTTTTCTACTAACTAACTATTTGGGATATAATTAGGGAAAATAGATTTTACCGGAATATAACGGCGAGGATAAAGGTAAAAGCAGGATTGACATTGCTCATGGCCGAAGATAACGTCGGCGAGCTGTATTTAATCCCGTTGTAGCCTGCCATTTGATACGCACTTCTGTTCTTTTTATGCAAACAAATTATCAAAGTGTAAGTAGAATACCTTCCATAATTTTGAAACCAAGAAAAGATGTTGCACAGGATTGAAAACGTTACTAATTAAAGTTACTTACGCAATTAGACCTAGGATTCCCATGTTGCATAGGATTGAAAACGTCAACGGAGGGAGAGATCTTGATGATCTGTAGAGACGAAGCTATACATGTAAGAGCAATTACTTATATCAAGAACTTGAAACAGAGTCGTGAGAATGGGCAAAAGAACCTGAAGGAGAAGAAGGCAAGAGGAACAAGAAGAAGAGATCCAAAAGTGTAGGAATAGACAAGAATCACAAATGGGCTTACTCCTCTGGAAGTTGCTGCTTTGACCAGAGTGTTTACTCCGACGTTAGAGAACTCTGTGGCAACCATTGCCGTCAAGATCCAGCCGTCTCTGTTACATAATCTTCCCGGAGCCATTTTTAGTTTTGTTCTTCGTTTCTAGCTTCTTTCCTTTAAGCATCTCTCTTTCTCAAATTGGTGTTTATTAGTTCTTGGGACATTGAATGGGAAAAGAAAGACATGTGAAACAGTCTCCATCAAACTAATGACTAAACTACTGTCTTCTTGTAATTTTTAGTTTGGTCGAAAAATATGTGTTACTTGGTCATTGTGTTTGTGCATGGTCTATTAGAAAACTCAAAATTCTAATTAAATGGATCATGTTGTGGCTAGATTTAAGTAACTAACACATGTTCAATATTTTAATTATTACATTTTCTAATAGTTTTTTAATAAAACAAATTAAATTATATTAAGTTTTACTTTCACTATTGGTAAGCAAATCTAATTACTATATTAATAGTTCAAAGGAATGTGTTAGGTTGATTTTGTTGAGAATGTTCCGAAAGCTTGCAGCCATAATATATTTTTCCAGTAACAAATATCATGGTCACTTCTCGGTCTTTTGGCGGATGGATCATTGTCCAAAACATGCAATGCCACTATGCAAGAGTTCTTCTATGTCACATAATATAAGGCAGTCCAGACACTTTATCATTTACCCAAGATGCGTAGTACTCAAAGACCATATCATGATCAAACCGAGCAAATTATAGTTGAAAAAATGAGAAGACTACTTACTTAGTAGCCAGTGACCTTTTTTATTAAGTTATTTGAACCAACACAAAATCAAATATTAAAAAAAAAAACTCATAGAAAAAACTAGTTTATACTATATTTAATTAAATTGATTAAAATGTTGACCCGAAAGATTTTTTTTTTTTTTTTGGTGGTTGTTGAAGAAATGGTCTACAATTGAAATTATATTTTCAAACTGAATAATAATAAGAACAAAATTTGATGAAATTGAGATACTCTTATATTAGACACACATTTAAAACATCTTATTATATAAAGCTTGGATTTTACTAATTCACGTGATTGCGACATGTTTCAAGTAAATGTAAGATGCCACCACATATTTAATTTTGTAAATATCTAGATAAAAAATAGAAAAACTGATAACCCTATCAGAAAAAGAATTTAAAGAAAATAAGTATTATAAACTTATTTTCAAACTTTTTTATTAATAAATAAAATGATTAACCTAATTTTGGTTATGTCGGTTTGAGTTTATCAAAGAGATTACGGTTGTGTGTTAAACGAGATATATGTTAGTTTGGGTTGATAAATTAGGGTTATGGTTTACGTTTTACAAGTAAAGGAGATTATACATCTATTTGGGTTTTAAAGGAGGAGTATACAATTAAATGGGTTATATGTTGGCTTGAGTTTATAAACGATGATTATGGTTTAGTATTTATAACTAAACGATATTATATGTTGATTTGGGCTTATAAAGGATAAGTAAGGTATAGATTTTACAATTAAATAAAGTTACTTTTCGGTTTGGATTTATAAATGAGAATTAGGATATAGATATTACGATTAAGAGATATTATGGATTCACGTTAAAAAAAATTTGTTTGATGATCTTAGAAAATATTTTTATTATGGCTTGATGTTAATCTATAAGAAATTTACCATCCAATTGAGTAATAATTAACTAATTTTAAGAAATAGAATAAATTACGTAATCACAAGTATATGTGAGAATTGTTTACAAATAATTGTCAGTTAGAAAATATCAATTTTTAGAAAATTGGTATGATCATGTTTTAGGGGATAATTGCTAAACTATTCTTTTAATTGTTTTTTCAATAATATTAATATGGGTGAATACCTCGCTAAATTTTTGGTGACCGACAATTTAACATTACTAGAGTTTTATAATGAATCTTTAATAACGACTTTTAAATAAGTATACGTAAATTAGTTTCTTTAGACAAAAAAAAAACTAATTACTAACAAAAAAAATCTCTATCTTTTTATTAAAACTTTAGATATCATTTTCTTACTATGAATTTTTAATTTTTAATTTATTTAAAATAGATAACTTGTACGATACGGGTCTTAGTCTAGTTATCAATAAATTTCAGAATTTAGTTATAAATTAGACAAGATGACCATCTCCAAATAATTGAGGTCCCTGAGCTGACAAAACCAATGAAAGAATTTAAGATATTAGAAGAGTAGATAAAACTAAGTTATTGTTTACCCTCTCGTGACTGGTGGTATATATATATAAACATGGACCATCTTTCTAATGGCTCCATAAATAAGTAATAACTCCAAAATTGACTACTGGAGGCAACTCCATCGTATTAATACCCATTTATTAGGTATCTCAAATCACAGTAAAAAAAATCCAACGCTCAATATCACACTGCCGACAACACAGAGATACAAACCAGTAAACATGAAGATCATGATACTAAATATTTTAACTCTAAATTTTCGTAACTTCCTAATTGTAACTCCAAAATCCATATTTTACTTTTGTTTCCACCCAAATTCCTTTTTTTAATTCTATTTAATATACTTTAGGTGGTCTCTTAAATGGTTGAGCTTTTCTTGGCACTTCTTATAAATCTTCTCAATAATCTTTAAAATTCCGATTTGATTAAACCGAAATTTTTTGTGATCCAAATCTTCTTTTTGCCTCTTTAGCTTCATTTTCCATTTTTTTATTATCTAAATCAGCACCAAACGCAATGTAAATACAATCATAGGACTCTAAATGCAAAATACCTTAAACTACATGATACATGCATATTTACAAGTAATGATAGTGAACTTAGACTAAAAACTATCAAGAAATAGGGCTTATGAACACCAAAATAGCATCACATCACTTGTGTCCTACATAGTTCACTTTCCATTCATTTTTATCTTATGCATCCCAAGTAAAGCGATGTCGATTCTTCGAGACGTAAAGTCATCGAATTCGAAAAACTTTTCAAATGTAAATTTGCTCCAAGATTTTTCATTGCTTGCAGTCCAAACAACAATCTTAGGCATGGTTTGGAATATGTGTATTTCCACAAACCCTAGACAACCTCGTACTGCAACTAAATCTCGAATCAAGCCCTTAAATACTCTTAGGAAAAGAATTGTACTCGAATGTCTCGGACGTACGATAGATCAAAATTAAGGATAGTTTCGGATTCGGCTCCGTTCTCCAGATCGTTTATTCACTTGCCAAAATATTTTATGGCCTGAAAAAATTCTTTTATATCGAAACAACGATGGATTTCAGGAAAATGATCGATACACCAGTGTTAAGATGACTTTATTGTAAAATCTTTGCCTTAAGACCAATATATTGGAGCCATAATGGTTTTAGACAATATTGCTGTGAAGATCACGATCATCAATTGAATGATCATAACCAAAACCCATCTTATAATGAGAAATAATTGGCTTAGTAGATTTTGATGATATCATTCTTACTTGTCTCAGCAACGGATTCCAAACCAGTAAATTACTGTTATTTTTTCAATAACTAAGTATAGAAGAACGACCAAGTGCTACTAGCTCAATTGGTAAAGATCTCTAGCAGAAGCTTAGAGGTCGCCGGTTTGAGTAGCGCTTGGGACGAAACCATATAACATGCTTTGGTTTCGGGCCTGAGGGGATGTATGGGCTTCGGCCTAGAACCTCTTTGATTATTCAAAAAAAAAGAACAAGAATACATAGAAAAGAGAGAAATGATAAAAATGTTTTGTTTTCTTGTCAATCTTGAAGTCTTTATGGATGTGTACTAAAAATACATAAGTTTACTATCAAATGATATGTTACATTTATGTATTGGTAATACGAACATAATTAGAAGAAGACAAAAATCTATAACAAACAATATACACGTCTTCGGTTTTGTCGATGCTTTCTCCCGTTAAACTTTTCTTAATACATTTGGAAGAAATAAAAAAAGGTGACACATATCATCGATCTTATGAATTTTGGACTTTCGGTGGTACTACATTGTTCATATATATATATGATTGAGAAGTTGTAAAATGAGTAACACCATATCATCGATCTTTATAAAACATCTCTTATAAAAAACTAATGTGAATTTTAAAATTAAATGCTTTTAATTAACCAATAGAGGAGCTTTGTGTGAAGGAGACGACTCTATGGTTCCTAAATTGTCCACGTTGTCTTCTTTGGCTTTACCCCACAACACCATGTAAAATCCTATTGATATCAATGTCCCTCCCATCACACTGTGTAATCAAACCATAAAAAGAGGAGAATATATATATTGAGAAATGAGTTTTGAGAAAATTAGCTAATATCATGAACACACACTAATGTAAGTTTTGTGCTATATATATACCTTCCAAGGTAGAGCGATTCGCCGAGGAAAATGAAAGTTGATGCGGCCGCGATCAATATGGATAACGGTTTGAACATCGACAGATACACAGGTCCTTTATGGCTCACAGCCCACGAATGTATAACATAGTATCCCGAATTCAAAGTACCCTATATATAAAAAAATGTTTTATTCCATAAATTATCCAGACTAAGAGAAACTGATAACTTAACAAACATCTAAAACCCAAAAGTATTGCCAAATTTTGTAAATACCGTTGCTACAACGCTTATCAAAGTTATGTCAAATCTTATGATCCATGCCTTGGGATCGTCCTTCTCCACCAAAAGACTAACGAATGCACACACAACAGCAATGCAAACATTGTGTACGAGCGTCACAACGACCGCAGATGGATACCGGCTCATTGTGTGAGCCTATAATATGATTACCCGAGTTTTGAGTTATCATATAAAGATATTTTGGCTATAAAGCTATCTTGTATGTATATACCATAACAAGGTAAGAGACGGAGACAAGGATGTATTGAAGAGCAAGAAGGCCACCGCCGATGACCCAATCGGAATGTGAAGACGACATTAACATTGGACCGTGGTAAAGAGTCACCACAAGTGCACCTATTATAGACACTATTGTTCCCAACACTTTAGCTACACTACTCTTTTTCTTTAGAGATATATTTTCCATTCTTCACCAAAAAAGGTGCGAGTTAGTAAATAGAAACAAGTACTTTTCTTTGGACACAACAGTTAAAAATATTTAAAAGGTAAAACTGAACTATGTTCGTGCCTCTTTAGGTCTTTCCTACACACCATTCAAAACATGAGAAGTCAGCTCTCTCATTCATATCTTATTGTTAAATGTAATTTGCGTTCCATGCTTCCACACGTTTTGAGTGATGCTTTGTCAACACGTTTTGAGTAATATTAAAAACTTGTACGCCATGTAGAAACTAATCTAATCCCGTGGACTCAACGCAAGTCTCGCAGTGAGAAAACGTGCCTCTATTGAAATGATGATTGAAGAGATTACTTGGACATCATACCTATATGTGAGACTAACTTTTTTTTTGTTTTGTTGGGGACAACATGTATGACTTTTTGGGACAACATTTAAGAGAATCAACAATACCTTAAAGCATACGCCACCAACCTTAGAAATTTTTTTTCTTTTTAGAAAGCTAAATGTTTTCTACTAACTTGTAACTATTTGGGATATAATTAGGGAAGATAGATTTTACCGGAATATAACGGCGAGGATGAAGGTAAAAGCAGGATTGACGTTGCTCATGGCCGAAGATAACGTCGGAGAGCTGTATTTAATTCCATTGTAGCCTGCGATTTGGAACGCACTTCTGTTCTTTTTATGAAAAGAAAATGTAAGTAAAATACTTTCCATGAACAATGTAAGCGCATCATTATCAATGGGCTTTTAGCCTAAGATTTTCTTTAGAAAAGGCTCTTATATTGATAATGATGGTCTTAAGTAGTATATAAAAAAGAAGTATGGATTCAAATGCTACTAAATAAAGTTACTTACGCAAGTAGACCAAGGATCCCCATGTTGCATAGGATCGAAAACGTCAAGGGAGGGAGAGATCTTGATGATCTGTAGAGATGAGTCAATATAAGAGCAATTACTTATATTAAGATTTAAGAACTTGAAAACAGAGTTGTGAGAATGAGAAGAAGAACCTGAATGAGAAGAAGGTAAGAGGAATAAGAAGAAGAGATCCAAAAGTGTAGGAATAAACAAGAACCACAAAGGGGCTAAGTCCTTTAGATGTTGCTGCTTTGACCAGAGTGTTTACTCCGACGTTAGAGAACTCTGTGGCAACCATTGCCGTCAAGATCCAGCCGTCTCTGTTACATAATCTTCCCGGAGCCATTTTTAGTATTGTACTTCGTTTCTTCTTTCTTTTGAGCCTCTCTCTCTCTCTCTCAAATTGGTATTTATTAGTTCTTGGGACCTTGATGGGAAAAGACAGACATGTGAAACAGTCTCCATTAAATTAATGACCAACTACAGTCTTGTTGTAAAACATTTGTTTTCTTGCTTGGTCATGTTTTTGTGGTCTATTAGAAAATTATAATTAATTGGATATGTTGTGGCTAGACTTAACACATGTTCAATATTTAATTATGTCAATTTAGAGTTATATGTAGTTTTACCTTTACTATTGATAAAGCAAATCTAATTACCATATTAATATATACCGTTGAAAGGAATGTGATTTTGTCTCATACTACCATATGAACAACAGCAAAAGGACAAATCTGGACGAAAATGCTCCGAAAGCTAGCAATATCCAATAATAGTGTTTCCGGGTTACAAAGCTCATGGTCACTTGCTCAAGGCCGACAAAACATGTAAATACAAAGAAACCGTTAAATCAGAAACAAACGAAATAATATATAAGGCATGTCCGGTAACTTTCTCGGACGTTTTGCAAGAGGTCGATCTATGTCACATAGTATAAGGCAGTTAGGCCAGTCACTTTATCATAACCAAAGATGCGTAATACTCAAAAAGACCATATCATGATCAAACCGAGCAAATTGTTGAGAAGACTACTTACTTAGGGTTTGAATGGAAAAGAAAATATAAAGCAGTTATGTAGAGGGATAGATTAACTGCATTTTGTTTACCATTCATAAAAATAATACTTATCATTTATAACTGCAGTTCTCCTGTTAAAATTCTGTAAGTGGACAAAAAAAAAAAAGTTTTATTTTATGGTCATATTATTTCTATATAAGGCAGAGCAAATATTTAATATATGATCTGCACTTGAACTGCCAAATCTGTTTGATCTGCTTTTATTTTGTTAGATCTGTCTAATACACTTGATATGTTCTGCTTAATATATTTTTCCCATTCGAAGCCTTAGTCGTTTAAGGAGGAAGACTTGTGGACTTCTTATATGTATAAAAGTTCAAGTACTGTAGTAAGTAAGTGACCATTCCTATTAAGTTATTTGAACTAACACAAAATCAAATAATCATAGAAAAAAAATTTAGTTTATTATATTTCATATGTAGCTGAATTGATTAAAATAGCCGTTTCTCAGAATAGCTGACTTAAGAATTTGCTAAAGAAAAGGTCTACAATTGAAATTATATTATTTTTTTAAAAATGAATAATAATAAGAACAAAATTTGATGAAAATAATATAATTTACATAATATACAGTATAAAGATATTGATTAGACAAGATGATCACGCATCCATCTTCAAATGGGTACAAAACCAACTAAAAGTGACTGCCCATATACACTTGCTGCATGCTTTGGCTGCATCCTCTCTTGCTTTGCCCCACATCACAGTATAGAATCCAAAGCTCATTTTTATGGATCCAATCACACTGCCCACAACACAGAGATTCAAAATAGTAAACCTGATGATACACTACAGTTGAAAGATATGGTACCTCCAAAGGTGAAGGGATGTTGCAATCGACAATGGTTTCAATAAGGATATGTAGACTGAGCCCAATGATTAAACAACTACTCCCCTGAGAGACAAAATGTTAGTTTCTGAGCATAAGATAAGAGTCAGTATTTGAAGCGACTTATATAAGTTTTGACTTCCAGCCGAGTATATGACTGCAGAGAGGGCCATATCTGGTTTAAGCTACCAAGAAGTCAAGTCTTTTTCTGCAAATAGACATACTGGTGCTGAGATTAGCATTGCACATAAGTTGTAGAAGAAGATTATGGTTATTTCTTTAAGGTATATCTCCATAACATGACTCTGAAATCATGTACAGCCGCCACATATTGCCCAAGCTTACGTGACATTAACAAAATCTCATACATGAATCTGTTCAAGTATATGTACCTGAAGAATATACTAGACTTGACTGAAACAAGCAAATACTGTATAGTGACCAAAACGGTCTCCAATGATCCAACTTGACTCGAATGAAGTAAAATATGTAGCAGATCCAAAGAAAACCTCATATCCATCCAACCTTTTTTAGATAATCTTGATGATGTGAGAAGATTTGGCTGTAAGCCTATTATATGTACAATGTAAGATATACGTAAACATCAATGCGGACCATCTCTTAATGGCTCCATATTTATAAATGAAAGTTATAATCAGATTTCACTTGCATCAGTCACATCTTAAAGATGAGGCTTCATCTTCTATGGTGTGTGTAAGCAACAAAGGGGACTGCTCAGAACCATCCACAGTTTTGATTGCATCCTCTCTTGCTTTTCCCCAAATCACAGTGTAGAATCCTAAGCTCAAAATCATTGATCCAATGACACTGCAACAACACAAATATGGCGAAATCTATATTGGTTATTATTGTCTAAAAAGACATGAAGAAACTACATATAGCGTCTAAGTGTGACTTGTGATGAATTGGAACCAGAAACCATATAACTATCAATTTGATTCCATGGATATATACATGAAACCAAAGCTGAGTGTTATGTTTGCTTGTCAATATAGATAGATAAAATCTTCTGAGCGTGCTATTTAGGTAGATGGTGAAATATATTGTACCTCCCAAGGTAAAGTGCATCACCGAGAAATATAACACCCATAGCTACTGCTATGACAATAGATAATGGCTTGAACAAGGATATGTAGACTGGACCTTTCAGATGCAGACCCCATGTGTGTATAACTGAGCCGAATGATGAAACTAAGCCTCCCTGTAACAGAGTGTTAATTTCTTAGCTTACAATATAGTCACTACTTACAGAAACATTTAAAAGGCTGGATTCTCACCGAGTACATGACTGCAGCAAGTGAGACACCCGGTTTAAGCATGAAAGAAGTCAAGTCTTTTTCCGCAAATAGACATACTGGTGCTGAGATTAGTGTTGCGCATAAGTTGTACAAGAATACTACAGTTATTTCTTCAGGGTATAACTCCATGACCCGAGTCTGAAATCATACAAAGCTGCCGCATTTAGCAAGAGTTATGAGTCACTAACAAAGTCAAAGTATTTTTCCATACCTGAAGAATATACCAGACTGAAATAAGTAAATACTGTGTAGCGAGCAAAAGACCTCCGATTATCCAACTTGAATCGAATGAAGTCAGATGCTGGTATAGCGAAATAGTAGGTGATGGAGGTGTAAGAGATGCAGCAGACAGGACTTTAGGGCCTTTATAAAGAACAACAACCAAAGCACCCGATATAGATACTATCGTGCCAATGATTTTAGCCTGAGTCGCGGAGCTCCTTAAGACTAGTTGTTCCATCCTTTACGAGTAAAACAAGGAAGCAGTAATATAAGAGTAAATTCAGATGATGATAACAGACGCACTTCAAATTTACCCATCTCTGTCTCAGAACAACATGTGGGTACAACATTATTATACTTGCACTAGTGGCTGGCTGTGACCTTTTCCATGTGTTTTGTTTTTTGGTTGGTACCAAACCTTTACAGTGTTTAAAATACTCAGTAATCACTCACAAAAAGAAAGTAAAGACTGTGATGGCAAAATATATCTTGGCCATTAACAATAGCAAAAGGCTCAAAAAGTTGTACAGTTAATAAATGTGGAACTACCCCATATGTTTTTAAATTATCTATATACTATTCCAAACCGGAAACAAAAGAGAACGAAGTGAAACCTGAAGATAACAGCGAGCGTGAACGTGAAAGCTGGTGTGAGGTTGCTGATAGCAGAGGCAAGAGTTGGAGAACTATATTCTATACCTTTACAACCAACTATCAGCGACATAAACCTGTTTCCCAGAAGTTAGCAAACTAGAAAAGGAAAAACATGTAATTGCACATAGATCTAGGAGTATTCCATTACCCGACAAGCGCAAGTAAGAAAATGTTGAAGAAGACAGGGGCCTTAGCTGAAGGTAATCTTTTTGACCTGCACATCAAAATTCTGTTCACATTCTTGAAAATTTTATACTAGTCGAGAGTAGTTGAGGACAGGAGATGAGTACCTTCCAAAGATAAGGGAAAGTGGAAGAAGAACAAGTGTAGCACCAACATAAGTGTAGAAGACAAAGACATAGAAGCTCAATCCTCTCAATGTAGCAGCCTTGAACAGTGTGTTAGATCCAACTGTGACACACTCCACCGCGACCATTGCAGTGAACGGCATGACATCTCTGCAAAAGTATCTCCATGCCTCTGTCTGTTCACTTGCTCCTCCTGTCATAGGATCTGATGTCCAGACTTTCAAAAATTCTCAGAAGTCAAAGTAAGTTCATAACCAATCATAGTGGTTAACCCCGTCACATTTACTTAATGGCACATTATTTAATTTAGAAAAATTAGTCCAACAACGTAACCAATACTTTACATCACTGTCACAAATAATATAGACATTGACCAATACTTTACACCAACTTAACCAATACATTACACCAACTAATATATACATTGTACTGGGATAATATCTAGATAATCAGGATCCCGGTACAAGAAACTCTTTCACCATGGAGTTACAAATCTACTAAGACAGCTCTATACCTTAAAAAAGAAACTCTTTGGCCATGAAGCTTAATTTCCCAACTTCCACTTGGATATTCTCCTCCAACGATGAACCTTACCAGAAACGTATGCAAAGATGTGACAAAATAATAGAGAAAGACCATATATTTCTTATAGATTCATAATACGACCATGTAATTTAAGTTTTTAAAATCATAGCATTAATCAAAGAAAACGGAAGCTGAAGAAATCATATGTACCCTCAAACATAGACACAAGGAAAAAGAACAGATATATCTTATACTTTAACTATATACATCTTTAAAGTTATAAACATACAGGACCAACAGTTTTACGGTTCCATATTTATTAATGAATAGCATAAGCATTTCACTTGCACCAATCCTATCTTAATGGAAAGGCTTCATCTTCTATGATGTGTGTAAGCAGCAAAGGTGACTGCTCAGAACCAGCTACAGTTTTGATTCTATCCTCTCTTGCTTTCCCCCAAATCACAGTGTAGAATCCAAAGCACAATATTATTGATCCAATGACACTGCCCAATACAATATGCAAAACCTATATTCATTATTACTGTCACAAAAAGCTTATTGCAGTTAACACAGTGATATACCATGGAAATTGGAAGACAAAGTGTTTCTCACACGCGAAAATAATACAGAAGAAATTATATATGAAAGCTCATATCGATTAGAATTCAGACACCATTTCTATGAATGTGATACCATTAGATAGATACATGATACTAAGCATTTCAACTACCCAGTGATGAGTTCTATGTTTCTAGTATGGATAAAATCTTCTAAATGCGCTGGAAAGTAAGAAGATGAAAGAGACGGTACCTCCCAAGGTGAAGCGCATCGCCGAGGAATATAGCACCCATGACGACTGCAATTGCAATAGACAATGGCCGGAACAAGGATATGTACACTGGACCCTTCAGATGCAGACCCCATGTGTGGGTAAGTGCGCTGAATAATGAAATGAAAACTCCCTGCAACAAAGTGTTAATTTCTGAGTTTAAAACATCATCAGTAGTCGAAGCAGATTAAAAATATTTTGATCCTCACCGAGTATATGATTGCAGTGAGGGTAATATCCGGTTTAAGTACCCAAGAAGTCAAGTTACTTTCCGCAAATAGACATACTGGTGTTGAGATTAGCAATGCAAATAAGTTGTAGAAGAAGACTACAGTTATTTCTTCATGGTAAACCTCCATGACCCGAGTCTGAAACGTAGGGCTACCGTATTTAGCAAAACTTTCAATGTCTGGACAAGAACTCTAAGTCTATTAGGTGAATTTTCAAGTATTTGTACCTGTATAATATACCAGACCGATATAAGAAAATACTGTGAAGCAAGCAAGAGCCCTCCGAGTATCCAGCTAGACTCTACTGAAGTCAAAGGATGGTGAAACGAAATGGTAAGTGATGAAGGTGTAAAAGATGTAGCAGCAAGAACTTTTGGGCCTTTATACAGCACAACGACCAGAGCACCAGATATTGATACTATTGCACCAATGATTTTAGCCTGAGTAGCAGAGCTACTTAACATTACTCGTTCCATCCTTTACGAGTCACCCAAGAAAACAAAAAGGAGTTAGATAATAAGATTGATAGTAACAAACAGACTTCATCTCTAGCCAACTTATCTCAGGAAAGAACAAGGGAAGAACATTTATAACCGACCAGTGACCACAAGTGCAGTACTTAGTAATATTACTTTGTGGGTTCAATAAACGTGGGAAGTTTTCTGTATTTTTTGGTATTGATTGGCAAAAACAAGTACAAGACCCATGAAGTCCAAAAACACAGTCTTAGTCATTCCACACAAAATTAAGGCTTGAGATTTTGTAAGATTAGTTAGAGTGAAATCATCCCGTTTTTCATAGTCCAAACTAAGTTCCCAAAACAGAAACGAAAGAGAAAGAGGTCGAACCTGAAGATAACGGCGAGTGTGAATGTGAAAGCTGGTGTCAGATTGCTGATAGCAGAGGCAAGAGTTGGGGAGCTATATTCAATACCTTTACAACCAGCAATCTGCGACATAAACCTGTTCCTCTCAAGTTTAAACAAAACATTCTTAGAATACAAAAGCCATAAATGCCTTTAATTCTAGAAGCATGTAGAAGCATGAGTAAAATATTACCCAACAAGCCCAAGTAAGAAAATCTTGAAAAAGAGAGGAGATTTGGCTGATGGTAATCTTCTTGACCTGCATGTGTAAAATAAGTTCATATTCTTGAAAATATTCTTCTGGACAAAGAGTAGATGAGGAGATTAGTACCTTCCAAAGACCAAGGAAAGTGGAAGAAGGAGCATTGTTGAAACAACATAAGAGTAGAAGACAAAGACATAGAAGCTCAGTCCTCTTAAAGTTGCAGCCTTGTACAGTGTGTTCGACCCAACCGATGTACACTCCACGGCAAACATCGCAGCAAACGGCACAACATCTCTGGTAAAATACCTCCAAGCCACTTTCTCTTCTCCTGTTTCTCTCATTTTTGATACTTGGATTCTCAGAAACTCTCCTTTGAAGTGAACTGAACTCAGAAGCAACCAATCATGTTGTTTTCTTGTGAAAATGGTCATTCTTTAATATAAAACCACAACTTCATCAGTGACGACACATGTGGAAAATATCAGCCTTTCTCCATTATTAAATATCCCAACTTGACTCCATATTCAACTATTACAGGGGACCCGTGACAATGAACTTTAGCCATAGAGCACTTAATACCTTCATCAGCTCTAAATCTAATACCCTTCCATTGGAATATTCTCCTCCATTGATATAGACTAATAGCTTTGTTTTCGTGTAGCTGCATCAGCTCTGCACCAAAACAGAATCCACCAAAGATCAAAAATCACTACACAGCTCATAGATGATTCACCAATCTCAGAGAACAATCTTCAGAATTGGGACTTAATTTCAGAAACTAACCCCAACTCTGCAAACGCCATCATTAGTAACTTAACCTAAATCAATCCTAATTTCACCAATTTCCTTAAAGCCAATTTCCAAGAGCAATTTCATCGCTGACCTACGCATCCTCCAGTAACAGAAGATAAGCAACTAACTTGTACAAAAGGATCCCCAGGATCGCACTAATTCCCCAGTCGTACGCGGCGGAGAAGCTCACGGGGAGACATGTCTCCGTCTCCAGTACTGCCGGCGAGACGATGACCGTCAAAAAGAATTGATCCAACGGTTAGATTTTGAGACGCTCGATGAGAAAGTGACACGCTTCTCTCATCAAATACGATCGTTAACACGCTTCCCAATTTTAACTCGAACTAAACCGAAGAAAACCGTAACCAAAACTTTAAATTGAACTAAACCAAATAATTTCAACCGATATCTACCAATATATCCAATGGGTCTAGTTTAAACATATAACAGAATCATATCATCTTCATTTTAGTATTATTAAAATCGATTAAACGAAATCAAACTAAAAATAAAAATGATATTATATATGATTACAAAAATTAATGAGACCTATAAAACCAAGACAACCCAAACCGAAACTAAACCTAATTATTATCCACTATTGCTGGTCACGCTCTAAACAGTGGATTTGGAAACTCAATGAGACAATTGGGCTACCTGGTCCGGCCCAGTACGGATCTAACATAAGTCCAAAAACTTAGGAAACCGTCATTTTTGTCTTCGGAGTTGACCATCTGACATATCAACTCGTTCATCTATGCACGTGGACCCAAATCTATTACATAACGCTTTTTTTTAATCTTAGGGTTCTTTATTAAATTTTCTCATTTTTCTCAAAGCTTTTTTTTACTTTTAATTTAATTTATCAATGTTGTTTTTGTTTGCCTCGCACTTCGAAAAATTACAAAATCACTTTCCATTTTCTTCGGGTCTTCTATTTCCACCATTAAAGTTCAAGAAAAGGAAAGGTTTTGGGAGATAGAGAGATAGTGATAGAAGAGATAGAGATTGAAGAGAGATAAAAGCAAGAGGAAAGAGAGTTCCTTTACTCTCTTCTTCCTCTCTGCAAATCTGATTATTTTTTTTTATAAGCAGATAAAATATCCCTCTTTCATTAGGGTTTTGTTTCACTTTTTTTCTTGAGGATCTTGAGGGAAGCTTTTAGGTGAGTTTTGTTTTGTTTTGTTTATCTCTGATGTTGATGTTATTGAAATTGGAACTCTTCCACTTAACTTGGAGTTGTTTGTTTTTTTTGTTCATTGAGCTTCTTGTGAGATCTTGAAAATTGAGATCTTTCTGAATCTTACAAGATGTCTTGGGTTCGATTCACAATTGAGCAAAAAGATGGTAGCTTTGCGTACCCACCACCGTTTTACAAAGACCCAATTCTTTCTCCGCCGTCTCCTCCACCACCGTCGTCCAGTAACAGAATCAGTCCGGCGGTTCTGTTTGTAATTGTGATTCTAGCTGTCTTGTTCTTTATCTCTGGGCTTCTTCATTTGCTCGTTAGGTTTCTCATCAAGCATCCTTCTGCTACTGCTTCTTCAAGGTCTAATAGATTCCCTGAGATCTCAACTAGTGATGCTCTTCAGAGACAGCTTCAGCAGCTTTTTCATTTGAATGATTCTGGTCTTGATCAAGCTTTTATTGACGCTTTACCTGTTTTTCACTACAAAGAGATTGTTGGTAGTGGTGGTGGTGGTGGCAATGGTGCTGCTCAGGAGCCATTTGATTGTGCGGTTTGTCTCTGTGAGTTCTCTGAGAAAGATAAGCTGAGATTGTTACCAATGTGTAGCCATGCTTTTCATTTGAACTGTATAGATACATGGCTTCAGTCAAATTCGACTTGTCCTCTTTGCCGTGGGACTCTATTTTCCCCTGGTTTCTCAATGGAGAACCCAATGTTTGATTTCGATGATATAAGGGAAGACGAAGAGTGTGTGGCCGAGAATGGAAGCCAGAAAACTATGGAGATCCAAGAAATCGTTGTGGAGAAAGGAGTTTTGCCTGTGAGATTGGGGAAGTTTAAGAGGCTTGACAATGTTGGTAATGGTCAGGATCAGGATGTTGTTGCTGGAGGAGAGACTAGTAGCAGTAATTTGGATGCAAGGAGATGTTTCTCAATGGGTTCTTATCAGTATATACTCGGTAATTCCGAGCTTAAAGTCCCTTTTGCCAACGATAGACTACCGCGATTGAAACCTCAAGACAAGGATTCTGAGCAGACAGGGAATACATCATCGGAAGAGAACAAAAAGATCAATAGTGTGGCTAAAGGAGAGAGCTTTTCGGTTTCTAAGATTTGGTTATGGCCAAAGAAAGACAAGTTCTCTTCAGATGCTCAAAGAAGATTGCCTTCTTCATCACTTAACGTCGATGATCTACCGAAACTTCCATGGATGGAAGAACACAAGAAGCTGGAGAATGACCAAAGGTAGTATCGTTTGCTCAATTTTTTCAATCAAAATCATCGATACTTTAGGGTTCTTACTGATCATATTTTGAGGAGGGGGATTCGTAATCATATGTTGTACCATATTGTTCAAAAAGGTTTGATTCTTGATAAGAAATTTCAGTTGCATTATTTATGCTTGTTAATCATATGAGATCAAATTAAATTAAGCATGCTCAACAATAATGGATTCCAAAAGACTGATGAGATGCTTTAGCTTTAATTTTATTATCTTTTGTCTCTTTTCTCTTCACTTTGGAATCACTGCTTCTCTTTATTTTCTTCTTTTCCATATACTTTCCTTTACTCTCTCAACAAATTCACTGTTAGCTTTAAACATATATTATTGTATTTGTATAGTTCTTGATTAGTCATCGATTATAATAAGCTTTCTTGATTAGTGTTGGAAATTTTAAGTGATATATACTCAAGGATGGATATAGAAAACAAATGGGAACTTTTGACTTGTGTTCAAACACAACACAATCTAAGTCTTTGGTTTTGGTTAAGAGTCATTATCATAATCAAAACAAAAATGATATCTTCCATAAACCAATTACATTTTTAAGACTTTTAATTTCAAAAGTCTTTGGCTCTAATGGTTTATGTTGGTTGTTGTAGGGTCGATATGTTTTCTTTGACTCTGACATAAAAAACCATTACCCACTAGAGATTTTGATTGATTGCACATAAAAAATTAATATACCCAAAAGAAGAAAAAATGAAGTCTCTGATGGGGATCCATATGCCTCTTTATATGCAATAATAATAGAATAGTTTTGATTACATTCTTACTTCAAATATATGTCAACATTATGTTATATAGACTGTTCAAGCTTTTGCCCATGTTTAGAACAGAAGCTTCGTATACTATGTCTTACTATATGTCTATGTCTCTTGTACTATAAACTGATCTCGGATTCTCAGATTTTTTTACATAAGATTCGATGGCTGAAACCTACCAGCTGAGTGATGATTCATTGTTCATAACATGTTAGTGAGGTAATGATTCATTGTTCATAAACATGTTAGTAACTAGTGAGTTAGTCTTCATTTGCTAATGGAATCTTTCAGCACCTTTGGAGTTAAGTAGCTTGTCTTCGAAATTTCTTTGGGTTTGGGTTTAGCTCCCCAGTCAAAGTGCTCTGTGCTCTTATGTAAATGGCTTTGTGTTCTGTGTAATTGATCATCGATTTCAATGGTAGCATACGTTCTTGATGATGTTTCTTTCATTTCGATGGCCAGTTTTGTTACTAAGTTTTTAAGTTGGATCATTTCACTCGTAAGTTTTCGAAATTTCAAAAGAAGAAACAGAGATGATCACCTACAAGAACAAGATTCTCAAGAACAAGTGAAGCTTTCTCAGTTGTGTAATTGGAGTTCTTTTGACTTAAAAGAAGAAATGAAACCTAAACTCAACTCAATAAGGACTTGAAATGAAACGATCTTGTTACAAAATCACGAGCTTGTGTCGGAATAAACTCGTAGTCCTTCACAGTTCACACAGCTTGGAAACATTTTGAACAAAACAAGAAAAACAGAGTTATCATCCGGTTTATATTGCATATACGATTAAACCGGAAACGCATCGCATAACCGAATAAATGAAATTGAAATAAACCATCCGGTTTATTTGCCGTGGCGAGCAAGTCCCATAGAGAGAGAGAAATCATTCGCTCGTAGATACTTTTGCATGTGTTTGTTGTGAACTGTACTGTTAGTGGCAAATATCGTAATTACCTTCTAAAATTAAAGACCTATCAGTAATTTCCGAAAAAGAATCCTGACGTGGCGTGTAACAACTAGTACGGACGTAACGGAAAAAATAAAAAAACTTTGAACGCACGACCACTCAAAAAATTTAATCAGAATCAAATCTTTTTTCCAATTAATTATCAGAGAAATAAATTATTCATTTTAAGTTTATCCATTTAATTCACGTTCTAATTTATCTTTAAAACTTTATTATTAACAAAAAAAAACGACATTTACATTCGTATTTATTCAGCCAATAAAATTATACATTTTTACATGGTCAAATATAATAATTTTTCAAGTCATGATTATTTTTGTGTTTTCCCAAAACATTTGTTTCAACAGAACTTTATATTTTTTTATATTTCTTGCATAATCAGATATTACCGTAAATGCGAGTTTATAGCTATTTAAGATAAAGTCTCTGGTCAACAAAAATTTAATATTTGTAACCAGTTTTGGATAATCAACTGGATAATAATACCTAAAAATGCGATGACAAATTCCCAAAAAGAAAAAAGAAACACAATTAATTAATCGTTGAACAAGCCCTTAAATCAGTGAATTTTTTTAAAAAAAAAAAACTTACGAAAGTGTAATAATTATCCGTAATTAAGTAAATGAAAAAAAAAAAAAGAAACAGATCGTAACAAACAAAAATGTATTTTCATTTTATTTTTGATAATTCCCAAAGTTAAGGGAAAATATTGACTCCTTGACTCAAACGTCTCTCTTATCTTAATCTCTCTATCTCTCTCTATATATATAAATACTGAAAGGCACACACAATTCCCAAACGCTCTCTCAATTAGGTTTACTTCTACACTTCTTCTTCTTCTTCCTTAAGCTCTTCTTCTTCTTCAATCTCTCTCTCTCTTTCTCTTTTACGGCGATTTCACAATGGTTGATGCTAAGCAAGTTCGTTTCATCATCGGAGTCATCGGTAACGCAATCTCTCTCTCTCTATGATCTGAATCCGAACCGTTACTCGATTTATTTTTTCATTTTCCCGATAGATTCTTAATCCGATCGCTCATGTTTCTAGTGTGTGTGTGTTTGTGATTTTGAGCTTTGATTCTGATGGCGATGCTATGTTGTAGCTTCATCGATCGTTGTTTATCACATGTATATGTTGTGAGTGTGATTTTATTGAGCTTTGAATCTAACGTGTGTGATGTTGAGCTTTAATTCTAATGGCGACTCTATGTTCTAGCTTCATCGATCGTTGATGATAACATTTATATGTTGTGAGTGTGATGTTGATGAGCTTTGAATCTAATGTGTCTTCGTGTGTGTGATGTTGAGCTTGATTTTGATGGCGACTCTATGATCTAGCTTCATCGTTGATTACATATGTTTTGTGTGTTATATATAAGCTCGATTTCTAGTGGTTGATCATGTTATTAGATTTGAGGTTTTTGCTATAGTTTCGTCGTGGTTGATCAATGTTTCAGTACTCTAATTCATCTTGATTCGTTTTATGTAGAGATTTAGAGATGTGATTAACTAAAATTTTGCTCTCTCGTTTGATACTGTTGCAGGAAATGTTATCTCCTTTGGTCTCTTTGCCGCACCAGCGTAAGATTCCTTAATCCTCTCCTTAATTACATATACCATCCTTTGTGAATATTGTGAGATCGAGATCATAATCTTATGTAGTTGGAGATCAGACCTAATCTTATGTGTAGTGCTGTAGTTGTTAATTTCTAGTATAATTGTAGGTAATGATTTGATAATGTGTAGTATGCTGTGTTGGTTTGTGTGATCTATGATTAGATGAACGTATGATTATGTGTTGTGCTGTATTTGGTTAAGATTAGTAATGTTTGTTGTTATCTATTTAATAGGAAGACGTTTTGGAGGATCTTCAAAAAGAAATCAGTGGAGGAGTTTTCATATGTGCCATACGTAGCGACGGTGATGAACTGTATGCTGTGGGTGTTCTACGGTCTCCCTGTGGTTCACAAGGACAGTATCCTTGTTTCAACCATTAACGGTGTTGGGTTAGTCATCGAGCTTTTCTACGTGGGTTTGTACTTGCTCTACTGTGGTCACAAGAAGAACGCTCGAGTGAGTTTTTTTATAACTTAAACTTAACCTTGCATTAATCGTATGGTTTGGTTTGGTGTCTGATTGTATTATGTGGTGTTTTTTTTTGTGTGTTTTGTGTAGAGGAACATTTTGGGATTCTTAGTTCTTGAAGTTGTTGCCGTTGCGATTATAGTTCTGATCACACTCTTTGCAATCAAGAATGATTTTGCTAAGCAAACATTCGTTGGTGTGATTTGCGATATCTTCAACATTGCTATGTACGCATCTCCTTCATTGGCCATTGTGAGTCTTTCTTTCCCTCTGAACCTAAATGATCCGATTTGTCCTTTTTGTTTCTAATTTGACGATGATACTTTGTTTGGTTTTGTGGTTTGATCTAACAGTTTAAAGTGGTGAGAACAAAGAGTACTGAATACATGCCATTCTTGTTGTCTTTGGTCTGTTTCGTTAATGCTGCAATTTGGACTTCTTACTCTCTCATCTTCAAAATCGATATCTACGTCCTTGTAAGTTCCTCTCTATATACTACAACTGTAACAAGATACTAATTTTATGGCTTTGATGATATTAATGGCGTGATTAATTTTTTTACAGGGGAGTAATGGGATTGGAACGTTGTTGGCACTTTCTCAGTTGATAGTGTATTTCATGTACTACAAATCAACACCAAAGGATAAGACGGTGAAGCCATCAGAAGTTGAGATTTCTGGGACGGACAGAGTTTGAAGAATTTGTTTTGCTTTCTTTTTGGATTTTTGTCTCTTTACGTACATTTTACATACACACACAAATTGTGTTTTGTGTATGTGTAGGCATTTTCTTGGGGTTTTGTCTTGGTAGAATTCTTTAATAATAGACTTTTCAATTGTTTTAGTTTCTTCTGGATTTTCGAGGGTTTATTTGTTTTAATACATTTTTTTAAGTGTGAAAGTTTTTGACGGAAGATATCATATTTTCGATTTTTTATAATATCTTCTGTTTTAAATGCTTTAATTTTGCATTACCTTCGGTCAATTCTTTTGCGCAAACTTGTTATAAATGTTTAAATAATTTAATATGTAAATTATTAATATATTAATATATAGATTATTGACCATAATTGACTAGGGCAAATTTTTAGTTATTTTGAATTCCATCATATGATATAAAGGGCAATGCCGCGAGAGCTTAGGACACCAAGACAAGTAGTCTCAGCCGAGTAGGCTAATAGCCTACGGCAACCCATTTTCAAGTTATATGTTTTTCAGGGTGAAAAATTAAAGTGATAAATATTTAAATAAACCAATAAAAAACATAATAATGACTATGCAACACAAATAATTATTCAACCAAACAGATTGAAGGGTTAAATAATCAAAAACTTGTATAATTTTCTGGTTAGAAGACGTTTCATATATCCTTAAGGGTGCATCTGCCAATCTATTATATATACATATATCCTTATCTAGCTAGTTCATTGTTATTATTGCTCGCACCGAGTTTCTTCTTCTTAGTCCATTATGCATGCAAGGGTGTTCAGACTACGAAGAAACTCGATGCGGGTGTTATTATGCATGCAAGGGTGCTTAAACCACACCATGTATAGAGAACAGTATAGCACAAAGCAATTGGCAATTCAATGCGAAAATAATTTTTTTGTATACATATAATGATGGGGCCTGGATTTGTTAAGAAAATAACCAAATTTTCCTCAGATATTTAATAGATTAATTCTCGTCACAAAACTAAAGATGGCAGTGGTGGTGACAAGTGGTTCACACATGACATATTAACCTTAAAAATTAAAGGTCACCCTATCATAGTAATCAAAATCTACATTAAATATGCCTTTATCTCTTGCGGATGCAATCATATCAAAATGTTGATATGTGATACGTCTCAATGCTCATAGTACTTAACTGACTAGAGAAAGTAGTGTTAATGTCATTTTAAACTAGAGTGTTGATGGAGGTTTATTAACAAATAAACCTTTCCAAAAATAGGCGTATGCCGTTTAAATGCAGAGAAAACACGGTATTCTTTAGTAAAAGGCGAAAGAATAGTTCGCTTTGTCTTCACTGCACGGATCCGTTAGAATTTGGAATCAGCTCTTGGGTCTTTATTTATAGTACAGCTGACTTACTGTTCCTGATTCTTGCTACCGATGTGGGATGTGGGACGTTCAAAACTTGGTATGGAAAAAAACATATATTCATGGGTCATAAATTTGTTTATTTGTAAGCCCATCACAACTAAACAAGACATAGAGAAACGATTTGTTTGAATCGGATCTAAGTCCTAAACCGGAGTTTCAACTTGAATATTTCTATTGACCATAATTTTAGTCATGTTCACAGTGGAGAACTGTAATACTTAAGTTTACCATAATAAATAACGAGATGGACAATTATAAAAATATGCAAAGCTGTTACTAAGAAGATTGTGCCTTTGCCTTTTTCCTTTACTCTTATGTATAAAGACGCTGTTACTAAAAATCCAAAGCTTTCGGGATCGTGAGTCTAACGCAAGCTAGCTAGTATATGTACAACGCATCCGTATTTTAAAGTTTTTTCAAGACGTGAACAATCAAAATGAAACTATTGAAATGAAATGAAGTGAACTGAGATTTGAGGCCATGCACATTAGCACATAACAACTACATCATACGCCTTTTCTTTTTCTCAGGTGTTGCGTGCACTTGAGCTTTGATTCCATACGTTCTCATTTGGAAGTTTTCAAATGCTTCAGAAACTGCTTCTACCTGTTATTGCAAAACCAAAGATTATAACGTAGAAACAATGATGTATAAAAATAACGTGGGGTTTATAATGATTATCACGTACCAATTCTGGCTTTTTGGCATATACTCTCACTATCATGTCTTGATATGTTGTTGGTAGCAAGTGACTGACTCTGTCTTCAGGTATCACAAACTTCTCCGTACTATCATAATCCTGTAAATATCATACAAATCAATTGGTTTATTGAGAGAGATTCTGTGTTATTTTCAAGTTTTCCTATTTACAAACTTAGAGAAGCAGATCTGCATAACAAGAACAGGAGGCTTTCATGTATGTATGTATGTACCTTGTAGAAGTTGATGCTGAAGGAGTCAGATCCAGTACAAAGATAAGTTGGTTAGAACATTAATGAGCGAAATTGATAAAACAAAGAAGCTAAATTGTGCTTTTTTTACCATTCAAGAGGATTTTGTCTCCCACGAGCCAAATCAATCTTGACGTTTGTAACAGCGATATCATCTTCTTTTAGTGTCAAGCTTTGGTGTTTCTGTTAAATCAAAAGCACTATAAGTACGGCAATGGACTGTGCAATATAGCTTCACTCTAATTAATTGCCAAAGATTACAAACCTGAGAACATATGATATCTTGGGGAGTGACAGCTTTGAAATGATCGATTTTGTCCTTTGGAACCGCATACTCGTTACAGAACTGCAAGTGAATATCCGTATAGCTCTTTCTTCAGAAGGGGAATTCTTAGCCTAATTAAGCATAATAAAAGAAGAAAGTGGGTGAAATGGTATATACTTGGTACAGCTGCCTTCTGCGAACACGGAGTATCAGCTCTTTAGCTTCTGCAAGCTCTGGATCTGGAGCTATTTCGATAGTTTTGAGGATTGTGTCGTCTAACTGCATTTGTGGAGAACAAAAACTATATAAACTGGCAAAATAGTTTTGATGCAGAGAGGGAAAAAATTTTCTTCTGAAGGAAGAACTGTACCTTCCAGTATTCAGATGGATCATTAATCATAGAAGAAATTTCCAAGAAACTGTTGGCTTTGACCATGGCATCTACTATCATAAGCTCGATCGCCTGCAAATGATTGGAAAGAGAAAAGTGGGAAAGAGAGAAAGAATAGAGAGCGAACAGAGAGAATGATAATGGTACAATACCTTTACTTTCGGATGTGTGTAGACAGTTCGATAAAGATCAGCACGAGTTGCAAATAACTTGTGGACATTACGATCTGCAAAATTCACCCCAGTTTACAAGTGGACAAAAGCAAACGCAAATACAAGAATATCAGGTGGAAAAAACTCACATTCCTTGGCGGGATAGCAGATTTCATTATCAATGACTTTCATCATCTCTGTTAGTCTAGAAACATCTGATAATTAGCACCATCCTTATTAGCAAAAACTGAAACGACTTTAGAGTAGTATGAATACCTTTGGAACTGAAAATTGCATCCCAGTCCACAAGCTCGAGAATCACGGACAATGTAGTCAAACCTATCAAATTTTGTATTCATTTATAATTGACTCTTTAAGACGAAGGTGAAAATCTAAGCATCATGATGAGTAAAAATTGAAATGGGCAAAAAAGAAACTGCAGGCAAGTATACAACTAAGGAACAGTTAGAATTACTTGTCCACATCAATCCCATTCCGGCCATTAGCAACAATGTCATACAAGAAACGTTTCTCTGCATTGCTCTGCATATTATGAAAAAAGGAAAATATATACAAAAGCATGAGTAGTTGTTTATGTTTGACTAGAATAGGAAACATGACTGTTGCAAAACTTACTTTCAGCTGTGAAAACTCAGTACTAGCTAGTATCATATCCTGTTAAGTAAACATTTAAGAAAACTATCAGCAAAGTGGGAAAGGAAGCAAAACATATTTGACTTAGATTTGTAAGCTGAAGACTGAAAATATTGTCACAGTTTCCAGTTTCAAGACCTATAGGTCATTTGAAAGAAGCTAAACAGTCTTGGAGAATGAAAATTACCTTTACTCTTTTCAGCATTTGTGCATCAACATCAATGTTATGTGTATCAACCATATGGTCAATCATGTTTACAGACATTAACTCATGAGACCTGCATCAAAGAACTGGCATATAAAGAGCTAGAGATAATCCATAAAAAACCAAAAGTACTAAAATTGAAGGCACAGTTCTTATCATATCAAGTAACACCATGTCAATGATCTTTTCAAAGAATGCGCAAACATACCACTGACTGCCACTTATGACCTTTGGAAGGAATTCACGCTCAAACATATGACTGAAAGGCCCGTGACCAATATCATGGAGAAGTCCTACATATACAAACAAATATCACAAAGAAATTGTATCAAGGAATAATGTAGTTATTGAGCTAACAATAGTTACCAGCAAGCCTCACAGTCTGAAGATCATAATTGTCAATACCAAGCTCCATCCCCTATAAAAAGTTAAGCACCAACATTAGAACCTTACCCTACTTAACCAAAATGTGACTGTGTCAGTTCAAAATGTCCAAATACCTGGAAAGTTTTTAGCCTCTGAACGTTTTCGCCTGCAAGCCAATACACACCTAGAGAGTGCTCAAATCTAGAATGCACAGCTCCTGGATATACCATGTTTGTCACCCCTAAACCATGCAAGAAAGTTTCTCTCAAAGAAAGAAGATAACCATACATAACTCCTTGCTGCTATAACGAGTAACCAAAGAAAATAATCTTACATACAGGATAAAAAGATTTCAATGAAAATTTTCTTTATTTGATCCTAGCATTTCATACAGTGATTCTCACAATAAATATTATTTTATGGAGGGGGAAAGAAATAGACATAACAAGACCATCTAGCTTGTTAAACAAGAGGAGGGGGAAAATGAATTGAAAACGCAAGGCAGACTCACCAAGCTGCTTAAGTTCACGAAGCCTGTCACAAGCAATTAGATTAAAGAATCAGAACACAGAACACTGTAGTCATCAAAAATATAACCAATGAAAGGAGAACAATCCAACAACTTACCTTTGAAACTGCTCAGTGTCAATGAATTTTAAACAAAGCTGCAAACCAAAAGGAAACTATTAGTACAGATGACATATTAAGTCAATAGAAATCTACAACTTGTAAAGAGCTTTCAAAAACGTATGAACAGTAGTTAGAGAATCTTGAAACTCCTATATATTTGGAAAAAAAAATTCACAACTGCAGAAATACAAACAAGAATCGAATCAAAGAAGATTCAACTCAATTCTAGCAAAATCCACCAGTTAAATCTTCCGCTTAACAAAAATCTCTAATCTATCCGATAGTTCCACAAAATTTCCGGCGAAATCACGGCGATAAATTAGAGATGACGAGAACATTATCCAGATTCCAACTCGAACAAACACTACCGGAAATTTAACAGTAATCTCTCCGGCGAACAAAACCATTGCAGAGATAGAATTCTGGAACTCCTTATCTCGCAAACGAACCATTACGAAATCACAAAAACAGGAAACGAAGAAGATTATAAGGAAATCAATTACTTACAGGGTCGAGATAGATGTTTCCATGAACGTTGTCGTAGACATGTTTGCTGAACCGGAGCTCGTTCGTCGGAGCGCCGGAGGAGTAAACCGGTAAACTACCTAGGTCTTCGTTGCAATACGCTCCCATCAGTTGAAATTTCACGTCGAACTCTTCAGTCGCTCGCTCTTTATGCAGTTACGTTGAGAGAAGACGACGACGAGAGAGAAAGCGATTTAAAGCTGCACAAGTCGTGAAAGAGAGAGAGAGGGAGAGGGTATCTTATTAAATTCCTTTTTGCCGTTTGTACGCTCTTAATATTCCCATTAAACCTTAAATGAAAGGAAATGTTCCAAATATAACCCTATACTTTTTCTTTTATCCCAAAACTATCCATATACTTTAAGAAAATATAAAACTACACCTCAATTTTTTATTTGGTGCATACATTTCACGTGATATATTCTCATATTTTAATTGATTACAATTAATAATAAGTTAATAACTTGTGTTTTTCATGATTGTAACAAAAAAAAAAAAGTTTTTTTATAAAGCATACTGTTTTAGTACAGGGTTTTCCATCTATTAAATGGAAAATATAGGGCTAAAATTGTAAATTTGGCTTTTTAGGTAGAGGTTGTTTAGGTGGTGGCGTGGTGGTGATGGAGAAGTGGGTTCATGGTGACGGTTCGGAAAATCCGGAAGATGATTAACGTATCTCAACTAAACAGCTATGGGGAAAATTAATTTCGGTACCCGTAAACCAAAACGAACCGGTGTAAAACCGGGACCAAATTCGCATTTTAGAATGTACCAAATTACATGGACGCTCCAGCGTTTTGAACTTTGAAGTGTGATAGGGCTCAGACTTGACCGGAGTGGACTCAATCGGCGAATCTGACTCGGACACGGCGAATCAACGCGGCGGAGGGCGATGGAAGAGCTTGCGAGGATAACCGTGAGTCAGCGCGAGCAGTTTCTGGTGGAGAATGATGTGTTCGGGATCTATGGTTACTTCGACGCCAGCGACATCTCTACTCAGAAATACATGTGAGCTCGCGGATTTGATTTGATTTTTGAATTTTCTTCATGATCTGATGAGTTTTTAGTAGCGTTTTGAAGTGTGGAATGAATCATATTGATGGAAGAAGTTGTTGTTGTTCCTAGGATGGAGATTCAGCGAGATAAGCAGTTGGATTATCTGATGAAAGGCTTAAGGCAGCTAGGTCCACAGTTTTCGTCCTTAGATTCTAAGTAAGTGAGATTTTTGTGTTCATGGCTAGAATTTGTAGTTCAAAAGAATTAATTATTCGAATTCTCTTCGTTTAGCCAGTCACTGTGTTCTCTTCGAGATAATTTGGGTGTTTTTAATGGATGTCTTGCACATATTTTTGGGTTTGAGAGATGTAAGAGGTTGAATTGGTTTACTATGCCAATAGATTAAGTTTGATTTTGGGTTTTGGAACAGTCGACCTTGGCTTTGTTACTGGATTCTTCAGTCAATAGCTTTGCTTGGGGAGTCTGTGGATGATGAATTAGAAAACAATGCCATTGACTTTCTTGGACGCTGCCAGGTTAGTCTAAATTTCTATTTCTTAGTTAGCTGGCTGATTTGTGGGAACTCTTCAGATTTATTCATCCATCTTCTTGTTTTTTTGCTCCTTCAGATCATGTTTTCTTCTTCCCATTCCTAATATTGTTACCTGTAATTGTTCATTTTCGTACTTAGTTTTATTTGACACTTCTCTTTTCAGGGCTCTGATGGTGGATACGGTGGTGGTCCTGGCCAAGTAAGTATATGCCTGTTTCTTGAACATGTGCCGATCACTATCATTTCATGAAATAGGAACTTTAAATGGAGACCAGATCGTTTTATTATGTTAAATATCTTTGGTGTAGTTTAAGCTTTTTGTTGTTATAAACTGTAAATATATCAAACATGGCAGAGAAAGTTGAGATATTTATTATAGCCTGCCTTTTATCAGTTTCCTTTTCTTTGTTTCTCTCTTTCACTAGTAATGGAGATATTTTCTTCCCAGCTTCCACACCTTGCAACCACTTATGCTGCAGTGAATGCACTGGTTACTTTAGGAGGTGACAAAGCCCTTTCTTCAATTAATAGGTGGTGTATTCTTTATTTTTTTGTACGAGTTTCTTTTCAATAGGAGACAACTGATGCTTCCTACAGAAGACTTACATGTGACTCATACTTTTCAGAGAAAAAATGTCTTGCTTCTTAAGACGAATGAAGGATACAAGTGGGAGTTTCAGGTTTGATTCTCTTTCTGCTAGAACTTCTTAAAGGCATTATTTTTACTGACTGATCAATCTTTAGGCCTTCTTATCTGTGTTAATGTCATAGCTACTCAGTCATGTTGTTTCTTCAATTTGTGCTCGTTTCTTTTCTATTTGATGCAATTTGTTTGCTCCTAATCATGGTGCTAAAATGACTCACTCACTGATTGTAGGATGCATGACATGGGAGAAATGGATGTTCGAGCGTGCTACACTGCTATTTCGGTGCGTTTACCAACTCTTAATTTCTTGTTTTTCTCTTCTTGCGGACACCAAAACTTTAGAGGCTGAATGAGATTAACATACTCAGGACCGATTATTTTATGGCTTAAATGTCACATTAGGCTGACACCAAAACTTTATATATTTTATTTGGGCTTAAATGTCACATTAGGCTGACATCATTTAATGGCTTTAATGTCACATTAGGCTGACACCAAAACTTATTTTTCTCTTCTTGCGGACACCAAAACTTTATAGGCGGAATGAGATTAACATACTCAGGATCCACCATTTTATGGCTTTAATGTAACAATAGACTTTTAGTGATCTTATTATTGCTGAGATATTTTTCGTATTGAGACTTACAAGTCGTGCATCGTATGGCTGGTTTTCTCCCTGATATGTTTGACTTCTCTTTTGACACAGGTTGCAAGCATCCTAAACATTATGGATGATGAACTCACTCGGAGCCTAGGAGATTACATCTTGAGGTAGCTTTTTGTATCACTTTTATCTTGTTAGTTCATGATTATTTATTTCGCTTAGAAAGCTCTTTTCACTCACATTGTTTGAGCAGTTGCCAAACTTATGAAGGCGGCATTGGAGGTGAACCTGGCTCTGAAGCTCATGGTGGGTACGGTCTCCTACTTGCTTCAGTGAAGTAAAGTTTATTTCCTGAAATGTTGATTTCTTATCTAAGGCTAATCTCATTACCATATAATTTGTTAATTAGGTATACTTACTGTGGGTTGGCAACTATGATTTTAATCAATGAAGTTGACCGTTTGAATTTGGATTCATTAATGGTAACTCAAAGCTGTTCAGTGATTATTAATGGAGTACCTTTTCATTTCCTTGATAGAGATACTTTTCTTACAAATTAATTTTCCTATGATCCTAGAATTGGGCTGTACATCGACAAGGAGTAGAAATGGGATTCCAAGGTAGGACCAACAAATTGGTCGATGGTTGCTACACTTTTTGGCAGGTCAACTTTTTAATTCTCTTTTGTGACATTGTATATTCCTTTTGGATGATCATACATCCTATTTCAAAATTCTCCTCCAGACATCACTCTCGGTGTCCCTTTTTGGTATGTGTTAAACAGGCAGCACCTTGTGTTCTGCTACAGCGATTTTATTCAGCGCATGATCTGGTACATCATGGATCATCACATATATCACAAGGGACAGATGAAGATCACGAAGACCATGCTCATGATGAAGATGATCCTGAAGATAGTGATGATGATGATTCTGATGAGGACAGCGATGAAGGTATGCACTTGATTTTCTCATTCTCTCAGTCCATCCGTTAATCCAAAGCACAAATGATTTTGGTTAGCATATATCTGCAGGTTCATTGAATGGTCACGGAGTCCATCATACATCCACATACATTAACAGGAGAATACAACCAGTTTTTGATAGCCTCGGCTTGCAGAGATATGTACTCTTATGCTCTAAGGTCAGTTCTTAGTTTCTTGAACACCAGATTTACACTTCCCATCAAGTTTTTTATATTTATAACACACGCACATACAACACACTTGTATGCTCAGATACCTGATGGTGGATTTAGAGACAAGCCGAGGAAACCCCGTGACTTCTACCACACATGTTACTGTCTGAGCGGATTGTCTGTGGCTCAGCACGCTTGGTCAAAAGACGAGGACACTCCTCCTTTGACTCGTGATATTTTGGGTAGCTACTCGAATCTCCTTGAACCTGTTCACCTCCTCCACAATGTTGTCATGGATCGGTACAATGAAGCTATCGAGTACTTCTTTAAAGCACCATGACCCGCTCTTACCAATGTATTGGAAACTCTTGGCAACAGAAGTTGACCTGTTCTCTCATAGTGTTGTACTTGTATGTAAGTTTTCAACAGAAGTTTCACTAATATACTATCAATTAACTGAAGTTAGAAAATTTACTAAACGAAACATTTTTAATGGAACACAAAACGTCTCTGTGTTTTGAATCTGAGTCTACGGTAACAATCTTTGGGATGTTGAGACAAAAGATGAGAAAAGTAAATTTGTGTCTCTGGGGAGATTATAGTTTCATCAACCACTGCACCAGGCATATTTTTTTTTTTTGCTAAGCAAGTAAATTTTCATATTAATGAAACAGAACAGGTATTACAAAAAGTTACCTAGTAATTGGTTATTCAAAAGAAGTTAGTGGTTTGTTGGCTAACCTAAACCGGTTAAGAAAGAATGAACATATAAACCGAAATAACCAGAACCAAATTAAACTATCGCATATTAGTTTAGGTTAAAACTCGAAGAAAAGAATAAAGCGAAGACCCTTTTTGCAAAAACTTATATTTTTAAGTCACTCTCACTCTCGTCGTCTTCCCCAATTGATTCCATTGACCAGAGGAGAGACAGTTGCAAGAGCTTACTTCATCACTTCCGCTGGCAAACAAATTTTAATTAATTTTAAATAAAACCCACAAAATATCAACGAAAATGGAAGTAGAAGAAGAAGACACAACGAAGAAATTTCACAAGAAGAAGAAGAAGTCTTCTCAATCCTGTTCACCACTCAACCTCGAGATGTCTTCAAAATCATCGCTTCACTCAATACCACCACAAGCAACAGTTGATTCACCTCCTGATTCACCTACAGTATCTTCAATCCCAGATAGCCATGGATCTTCACCTCACACGATTGTTCAGACTCCTTCCGTGGCGACTAAGACGGAGACCCCTTTCAGGGTAACGAACGGAGACTTCGTTGAGGAGGAGAAGAAGGTTGGTGAGAGTAGGAGACAACTAAGGCCGAGCTTTTCTTCTTCTTCTACTCCTCGTGAATCGAAATGGGCAAGTTTGATTAGGAAAGCTTTGCTTGGGTTTAGGGTTACTGCGTTTGTTTCGTGTCTCGTTTCGTTTTCGGTTATGGTTGCTGATAGAGATAAAGGATGGGCTCGTGATTCTTTCTATAATTACAAAGAGTTCAGGTTAAAGTTTCAAACTTTCTTTATATCTTAAGATGTTTTTGTAGCTTTAAAATAGTTCCTAGATTGATATGTTAGTACCCCTAAATCTAAGTTTAGGTTTGGTTCTCGTCTGAGCTCAATGTGTTTCTTGCTAGATCTCTTTGATTTGGTCTAATCACTGTATGGAATTTGAAGTTTTACTTGGAATATAGCTGTTGCTGTCGTTTTCTAAGGCTAATTTATGTTTTCCAAGGTTTGATTTTTGGCTTATACTCTGACTTGGTTTAGATCACTGTGTGAAATTGAAGCTTTTTTGATGAAATTAGCCACGGAAGTTGTGTAATGCTAATGTTGTTATCTAATGACATGTTCTACCTAAATTATAACAGTTTCTCTTTAGATTGCTTTATAAACTGATAAAGTTCTCTGTAAATGTTTTCTAGAGTTGATTTATTCTTGTGTTTTTTTTGGCATTTTGGGTTGCAGGTTCTGTATGGCTGCAAATGTGATTGGTTTTGTCTACTCTGGTTTTATGATATGTGATCTTGTATACCTATTATCTACTAGCATCCGGAGATCACGACATAACCTGCGCCATTTCTTGGAATTTGGTCTTGATCAAGTATGTTCCTTCTGCCTCTCTGTGATTCGAAAACTCTGTATTTTTTAAATCAATCAAATGATTAAAAAAAAGTTAAAGCTTGAAACTTGATGCATGCTATAGAACTAACAAGAAGTTGAGGCTGAATTTTTAGTGACTCTCATTGGTCTTTTCTGAATACTGATAGACTTAATTCCTTGTCAATTCGATTCTCTTATGGTAGTTCATCATCTGTTTTGTTTTAAATATGCTTTGTATCATGTTAAAGTACTGTTGGTGTAAAACATCTAAAGATGCTTGAAGTCTTAAAGTAGCTAACCAAAGATGTGATTGCTTCCATCTTTTGAGCTAATTCTATCTGATTCCTGTACATACTTTAGTACTCGTCTCTGTTTGATGATATATCATTGATGTTACAACTTTAGTGATCCATTAAAGTTTAGTGCTTCTAGGCTTATAATCCCGTGCATTTGAATTCAACTCTGTTCCCATTACATCCTTAAGAGTTAAAGTGATTTTCGATGTTGCCAGATGCTGGCATATCTTCTTGCATCAGCTTCAACTTCAGCTTCGATCCGTGTAGACGATTGGCAATCAAACTGGGGAGCAGACAAGTTCCCAGACTTAGCTAGAGCATCTGTCGCACTGTCTTACGTTTCCTTTATCGCGTTCGCCTTCTGCTCCTTGGCCTCCGGTTATGCTCTCTGTGCACTCCGGTCCATCTAAACCAAACAAGCGCAAGCTCGAGCCAAACAGTCTCATTCTGTTGACCCTTGAAGTTGTATCCTTGACTCTAAACTCTCTTAAAGCCTAAACGATAAGGGTCCAGTTTCTGATTTTTAAAAGAAACTTTCATATTATATTGTGGACTGGACGATATTCCATCTTGTAAAAGATGGTCGTTTACATGATCACTTACATATCATAGTTCTAAGAAAAGCCATATGATGACATCTTCTCCTTAGAACTTTTGATTTAGGTGCGATATTAGATGCTTAAATTTAAGAAGTCCGTATAGATTAGTCACATCAGATAAAATGTCAAGTTTTAAGTACAATAATAAGATAACCATGCAGAAGCTACATAATAATTTAGTTACACAGATGTGTGTATGAACAGCCATGCATGAGTGAATATGTAACAAAGATGATACAAGAATGCAAAATTTGATGATTTCTGTACTCTTGCGTCTAGTGCTATAATTGCAAACCTCTTCTGATGTATGTGGCTAAAACCAAAACTACTATCTAATAAAAACAAAGGTTAGGTTGAAAAAAAGAAAACTATGGCAAGTAATCTCAAATTAAAAAGGTTATTAAAGCCATAGAATTAGCTTTTTATGAAACTGAGGAATATTGGCAACTAATCTCAAAAGGGATATATCACTTTTAAGATTAGCCAGAGCAAGATATAAAGTGACCAAACACATAGGAAACAAAGAATTTTACCAATTAGCTAGTATTACTAAAACGGCGTACGCATGAGTCATGAGTTATGATCAACATAATCACTAATTAAGTTTAAGACAATTATTATTCGATTTTAAATTATACTATAGTATATAACTCCTCGCATCCATATTATTTTCGGAGATGATCAAGCACAACCATAACGTTCTTCTTCAAGCAACCGAGTCCAAGCACCAGCAGTAATAGTCTGAACGTGAGAGGTCGAGCAACTCTTGCGGAGACATCCTCTCTAGCTCGTTCTGCCTCCACGCCGCGTAGTTGTTGCGGTTCTGCGGGTCTGAGGCTATCGGATAAGCATCGATCCTATGTTTCTGATATCGCATTCTCGTGTATAGCCTCATGGTTGCGACGCAATCCTCATAAGGATCTTGTATTCCCACATGAATATCATACCTTTTCAAGGTCATCAAGAAAGATGGGAAATTAATATCAAAGGTAAATTGTTTTAGATTCTTAAAATTTTAAAATTGTTTAAAATCTAAACTAAAAACCCAAACTTATATGCCCATTTAAACCTTTAAATTAATTGAAACTAAAGCATCAACAATAAATCCTAGCCAAAATGGTGTAATTCATAGTTACGTTTACTTAATTGGCATAACCTTTTAGGTAGCAAATTAGACATACGAAACTTTTTGTTATGAATCAAATGATATAAAATATGAGGTAGAGATCAGTAGAGATACACAAATCAAACTTTGATATGGACGAGATATATATTCCTAAGATTATCATCAATTGATTTTATTCGAATTTTTAAGAAACTTTTTAACCTATACGCATGTCGTACACGATCAACAACACTTAATGGTGTCAAAAGTATCCATCAGATACCTCTTTTACTAGCTGAATTAGTAGCTAGTAATTGTTGCGTCCGAATATTACATACGACATGTTTTTAAAAACTAATTTACAAAGAAATATTTGTATACATGCATGGTTTAGTAGATAAACTATATTTTCTTCAAGTTGAGTAATTATTATTTTTAAGATAATAATGGAATATTGAAAAGTTTTTTTTATTCTATCAACTAGTTTATAATATCAAATGGTGAATGTTAATTTGCTAATTATAGAGATTTAAAAAAAAAAAACTTACCCGAGATAGACTTGGGTTAAGTACTTGAGAGAGTTGCTTAGCTTGCTTGATTTCATCAATGGAGGGTATTCCGCAGTATCTCTATTAAACAACAACCAACAAAATATTATTTTCTTACATACATATGATTCATATAAAATAGTGGTTAAAAATCTTTTATATCAAATTCACAAAAAGAAAAATATATAAGATATATGATCATTTTTTATATCAAATTCACAACAACAACAAAATATAGTTCATATAATTAAAAAAAAAAAAAAAAAAAATTCTTACCTATTACGAAAGAATGATATATTCAATTGTTGAAAACTGTCAATATTTTTCTTATCCTAATTTTCCTATGTATGCATACTTTTAATTCTCCTTTATTCATGATCATGGATTAAAAAAAAGTAGCTAGTGTGTTTAGTAAAAGTATTAATTTACCTTATCATGGAAGAGGAATATTCAAGTTGAAGAGAGTCAAGATGGTTATCAAGTCCATGTCCAACGAGAATCCTTGCTTTCCCATTTCTTGGACGAATCTTCCACATTGGTTCTCCATTACAAAGAAACTCTTGAATCTTTCTCTGTGCATGCTTCAATGGCATTGCGTCCCTTAGATTCTCAGGTCGTATCCCTGTTGTCTCGTACCTATAACTCGTTACGGGCATCGTTGGCTTCACATAAGTGTGGAACACAACGTTTTCACTCTCGTCCGTAATGCAAACCCTTGCGCATATGTCGAGGGATCCGTCACTGCCTCCTCCAACCATCTTGCATGAGAGTGCGACCACTCGAGGTGACCTCGAAGAGGTGTAGTCGATCGTAGGGTTGTCTCTTAGGCCTAAAGCCGCCATACGAGTTGTTAATCCCTAATATATTAGCAAGAGTGTTAGCTAGGTTTCCTGTCTTCATGTACGTTTAATAGTAATGCATGCGTTATAATATTCTTTCACATGGACGAATAAACATAAACACAAAAAAAAATTTAGTTTTGAAAGAATTTAAGACATCTATTACTATGTATGTTTTAAAAATATGGGGAGATTACCAAAGTGACGTTTGAGAGCTGGCATCTCTCTTGATGGATCCTACGAGCGTTGGGGCTTTGAAGGATTATAAGACAGAATCTACAGCCACGGCTGCTGAAAATGTTCTTACATTCTTGTTTCGGCAATGGCCCTACGTAAGATATAGTCCAAAGTGTATTGTGAAAAAAATGGAAACTAAATACAAAGTTATAAACTAGACGGCTAATACCGACGAGATGTTCACGGAGGGAGTCAAAAGATCGGCAATGTTTGTTGCAAATGCCACAAGTAGGTTCATGAACCGAATGATAAGAGATCCTCATGTGTTCCACCAAGTGTTCCTTCTTGTTGAATTGCCTATAGCACCCTCCACACTTGTTCCTTTTTAATCACAAACTATATTATAATCTAAGGTACACTCTATTCTCACTAGCTAAATTAGTAAATTACAGATTTCACTAGTTCATATTACGATTTGTTCATTTTCCTAAAAGAGTCTTTTGCGAACATGCACATACACTAAAACGTACGTTAAACTAGTATAAATACCTTAGGGTTTCTGAGGACTCCATTGACAATCTGTAGTCCATTATAAACAACAGCAAGCTCAAAGCTTTTAAGTTAAGAGAACTTGAATAGATAGGTTTTTGTTTTAATTTCCTTCTCTTAATGTCGATCTGTGTATGGAGATTTGAGAATATATGAGAAGTCATGTGTATAGGCAAAATCATGGGAATAAAAGAACAAAAAAAAAATAAAAAAAAATAAAGGCGAAGTTAGATGATTCCCTAAACTATTCTGATTTCGGACGTATCGTTTTGAGGTTATGAAATACCAAAAAAAAAAAAAAAAACCAAAGAAAGAGGAGATATGCTTTTCTGGTGTGGTTTTAATCTAATTAATGGTTGTATTTGAGATTAATCAGAGATGATGAAGACAGTTTCCAGTGGTATATTATCGATTACATTTTGGTAACTAAATAATGTTACAAATTCAATAAATTAAATAAATTTTGTTATACTACTTATATATACATATGTAAGAAATACAAACACCACATGTAGTATACAGAAAATAAAACACAAATCATACAAAGTCATGCATATATATGTCCATTAACTTAGTTATAACATGAATCACTCACGATTCGTCACAAGGTATTAACTATTCCAGTGGCCGGTGGCCCATATATATAATGTTGACCATATTTTTTCAATGGTGCAGGTTTGGTTTATTATTCTCCAGCTTGTCGATCTAGTGGCAAAGCTAGAAAAAATTTGTTACATAGAGGTTTTGAATATAATTTTTAATTTTTATATAAATTAAATTAAAAATTAAAAGTTAAAAATATCATTAAGTATCATAAATCAATACTATAAAGTTGTTTTGAATATAATTTTTAATTTTCCTTACAAAATATACATATTTAGCTAGTTATTTCTATAAAACTATATAAAGTTTTTGGGTGCCTCATATAAAACTTTCCTATATCATTTACGTAGTAAGTAACATAATTATTGGCATTAAGATTCATCTTCAGATTCATTATCATCTTTCAACATTCTTTTATGAGATACACTTTGCGGTTTAGCTTATCTAAGCAAAACTAATTTTTGACTGACCGATGTGTGGGCCGCCAAAGTCAAGATTCGATATATGAATTTTAATTTGTTTGTATATTTCTGCTCCAAAAAATATTCTAATTTTTTGTAACAAAATTCCATTCAAAAAAGGAGAAATATTCATGAACATACGAAAAAGCACACGTAAAATGGTCCACAGTGGTATAACACCAAGTATATGCACTGATTATAACTTTTCTTACTTCTATGGTCAAACATAAACTTTGAACACAATTCACAAAATAAATTTTTCTTTGATTGTGTCTCAACTTTCAAGTTAAATGAAATTATCGACTAATTGTTATGAAGATCCAAAAAATATATATACCCACTGCTAGTAGTAAGAATAAACATTTTTAAAAAATTAACCAATTGAATTGATAGTATATATTTTACCTTTAAAGAAGATCAAAAGATTGAAACTGTAATACTGAAACTCCAAAACTGAGACTTAACATGAAGACATCATGTATTCATATATGCATGGGACAGTCAAACATCCTACATATATACCACTATTAAAAGTAAATGTACTTGGGGAATAACATGAAGACATCATGGGATTGTCCTCTTTTGTTTTCTCCTGTGAAAGGGAATAAAACTTGCAAATAAATAACAAAAAAGAAGATCAAAAGATTGAAACTTTAAGAAAAAAACCTTAGAAAAAAACAAAGCTAAAAATGATGCCCCTTTGACCAGATAACACAATCAAGCTTTTTAGTTTGTAACCAATTAGAAGAAAAAAATATTCTTTAAAGAAACTTTGATTTTTTATAAACTTTTGGTTCGGATGGTTTGGCTAACCTAGCTAAGTGACAAATTATAGAGATAAAGTTCTTTTGTTTATAAGGCAAAGCTCAAAACAAAACTAGACTATTAATCTTCAGAGTTGTGAAGTGTAATATATGTTCTTATCAGTTAAAGCATTTTCAATTATCATAAACTTTAATTGAAATCGTAGTAATTTAGAACTTGAATTCTTGGGTTTTGATCCAAGATGAATCATTCAATCAGTACGTAGACTAGAGGCTAGAGCACACATGCATAAGCATAACACGAATATAATGATAATATTTTTAAAAAATAAAATTCCCGAGTTCTTAATTTTACGACAATGAAGCGTAAATTTTAAGACTGGGTATTTGGATTGTACGAAAACTTGAGGTCTTTCCAACATCATCAAACAATGGTAGCAAAAAATTATTAAAAAAAAATACTGTTTTTAAAAGTTAAAGTTGTTATCATACATGATAATAAATAAGATTCAGACATATATAAAGTACACCACATATAATTTTAAAAGTATTAAAAAATTTAGCTTTTTAAACCAGTTGCCTTTTAGAAAACCAAGGAACCTTTATGTTTCGAAATATGGATTTTCCTAGCTATCTTCCCAAAAATAATTGATTATAAATTTTACAAGCACAATTACCAAACTTTTGCAGGTCTAAAAGCACTGTAACCCAAAGATTCGAATCTTAAATGTATAAGATTAGGGGGACAAATAAACATCAATTACAAAAAAGTTCAAATAATAGAAAAAAAAAATCTGTAACGGCTATATTTTTTTCTTCTTCTTCAATTTGTTTTTCTAAATCATGCATTCAACTACAACAAAAACAACTCAAATAAGTTCGTCAAGCTCACAAAAATGGTCCTTGTTGAGGAACTCTCTGAAGAAAATGAAGAAAACGAAGCTCATTCCTATGATGATGATGATGGGTCATTAACCCCATCCATGGTGTTTAACCAGATCATGGGACAAACTCTGATGCTCCCATCTCACGAACATCCTCTACACACCCACTATAGTCGCACCGGTCAATGCGATGGATGCCCTGAACTTCGAGAAAAGGGTCTTGACGGCTACATATGTGATACTTGCGGCTTCGCTGCTCACAAAGAATGTTTAGAATCATCACCAGAGATCAACCATCCATCTCACAAGAGACATCCTCTCACGCTCCTAACACATGGCTTACCATTAGTAGCTCAAGATCACAATTGTCGTCTATGTGGAGAAAAGGTTGGGAAATTAGTATATCATTGCTCCATATGTGACTTTAGTTTAGATCTTTATTGTGCACGTAACCCGCTTCAGCTTATAGTCTACTTCAAGAAATGTCATGAGCATACACTCACTCTCATGCCAAGGCTTATACGCTTCACTTGTAATGCATGTGGTCTTGAATCGGATCGATCTCCTTACATTTGTCCTCAGTGTGATTTTATGATTCATGAAAGTTGTATCTACTTACCACGCGTCATTAGCATGATACGTCATGTACATCGTATCTCTCGCAGTTATTTTCTTGGTCCTGGAGATTGGAAATGCGGAGTTTGTCGAAGAAGAATAGATGGGAGATATGGGGCGTATGCTTGCTCGGTTTGTCTGGATTACGCGGTTCATTCTAGATGTGCGACGAGGAGGGATGTGTGGGATGGGAGAGAACTTGAGGACGAGCCAGAAGAAAGTGATGAATGTGAAGAACCTTTTGAAGTTGTGAGTGATGGAGTGATAAATCACTTTAGTCATCGAGAGCACAATCTAAGACTTGAGGATGGTCTTACTAATATTCATGATGAATGTTTGCGTTGTAGAGCATGCGTTCGTCCTATCTACTCTAACTTTTTCTACACTTGTATGCAATGTGATGATTTTATCCTCCACGAAACATGTGCTAACCTTCCTCGAAAGAAGCGACATGTACTTCACAATCATCAACTTACTCTATACTATGATGAGAACATAGTCAAGTATTTTCCTATGCTTCGTGGAGTATTCTTATGCTCTGCTTGTCGCCGGCTCTGCAGTGGTTTTAGGTACGAATGTTGCAATATCACATTAGATGTACGATGTGGTTCGATATCCGAACCATTTTCCTACGAGTGTCATCCGCATCCTTTGTTCCAGACTTCACTAGATAGCAAGGTATGTGTGACTTGTAAGCAAGAGTCGGATTATGTTTTGACTTGTATGGATTGCGATTTTGTTTTGGATTTCAAGTGTGCTACTTTACCAAGTAATGTAAGGTACAAGTACGATAGACATCCTCTCAAATTATGCTACGATGGAGACAAGGACTTGACCAGTAGTTACTGGTGCGAGATATGTGAGAGAGAAATGGATAAAGAGATAATATTCTATACTTGCGAAAGTTCTGGCTCAACTATTCATATTGAGTGTATACTTGGAGATTTTAGGTATGTGAAGCCTCGACTACATTTTGAGTTCAATAAAAGGAAATGGGAAGTGGCTTTGAATGGTGTAAATCGACCAGGATGCTATAAGTGTGGCTTTCGTTGCAAGGGACCTTTTGTTGCAGTAAGCTTAGACTATATTAATAGTTATGTTTGTTCTCTTTTATGTTTATGGAGAGGAGAAACTCTCATATTTAATAGTATAAGAGATTGAAATTATGTTATATATCTAAGATCCTTCTCTTTTTTTTAAACATCATTAGTTCAACTAATTCAGAGTTAAACAAAAATTGAAAATACTCCCTCTCTTCCTAAAAATATTTTTTCCAGAGAAAAAAATTTGTTTCGAAAAGATTATTGTTTTAAGTTATCAATATATTATTAATTAAAATTTACAAATTTCAAGATGAATAACTAAATACTATTGGTTTACAGTTTTAAGAAACCGTAAATCACAGAAAATAATACAGTTTTCATCAACTTTTCGATGTTTTCTTAATCTGTCTGAAAAACCTAGAAAAATATCTTTTAGTAACAAATGCAGTACATCTCACTATGCATGTGAGAACCATGCTAGAAAAAGTTAGAACCCTTTCGTTCTGGTGTATATTGTGGTGTTTCTCCAATTATTCAAAATATGACAATATACAAATTTATTAATCTTAATAAGATAATTTAAAATACATATGTAATTTATAAAGTTTTTAACTCATGTTATAAACTTATAACATGTTTAAGAAGTTTCATAAGTTTTTGTTTTGGTACGAAATAGTGTGAAAATAATTATCATAAAATGATTCTTATAATTCAATTTTTGTCAGGATAAATAGTGGTAAAAAGTAAAAAAAAACATGTGGTAAACTAATGGTATCTAGCAGCAAATATTGTTATACTAAGCTGGTGCAAGAATTAACAACGTCGGCAGGAGTAGTCAGAGTTCACAATTCCATAGAAATAAATTAGCGATGGCAAAAAGAAAATAAGCTCCCTATTCTATAAAAGCTGTATAGCGTTACAATTTACAAATTGCTACTACACAATTTTGTAACCAAAAGAATATCAAAAGCTCACCACAAATTATGTATACAATACATACTAATCAAACAGTCGTGAAAATAAAGTAAAAACAATTTTTGTATAGTGGATTTCTATTTATAGCCTAACCACTTTCGATAGACACATCAATGATTAGGAAACCTCTTCTTTATATTTGGAGTAGTACACAATATAATAAAGTTATATAAATAATTGCACGTGAACATTTACATAAAAATAAATTCCAAAATTTAATAAAAACGAATGTGTGAATGTAAATAAAACATGTCGATATATAAAAATTGCATGCCAACGGCTTGGTTAGACAATAGCGTGTTGTGAGTTTGACTATTCTAATGATATATGGTTGTATCTTTCTTTTCTTTACCTTAATTAGTCGTTATATAACAACTTCGACTACCATATCTATTCAATGCAGCTACGTACGTAAGTACGTATGTGTATGGAAAACATTGTGTACCACATAAATATTTGTGTATCAGCTAGCGTTGTTGTCATTGTAATTGTTAAATCTCTCGTATTAACACTTTAAGAAAGTAAAGTGAATTTTTCATTAAGGAAATGAAATGTACAAAGATACCTTTATATACAGCTCTGTTATCAGACTTAAGCAAAAGGAAACTTAAGTCCTTATTCCTAATACTAACTATAAAGCTTAATATAGTTAATACACCCCCTCAAGCCGAATCATCTTGTGGAAGGAAGAGGCTTGACACAGACAAACGACTGAGAATAGAATGGAATGGCCCTGGATGTAAAGCCTTAGTCAGAATGTCTGCAAGTTGATTGACTGTAGAGACATGTAGCACCTTCAGAAAACCAGTCTTCACTTGATCTCTTGTAATATGGCAATCTATCTCCACATGCTTTGTTCTTTCATGGAAGACTGGATTATTTGCAATATGCATTGCAGATTTGTTATCACAGAACAACTTTGCTTGAGAATCAACCTGAATATGTAGATCTTGTAATAGTTGATTCAACCAAATAAGTTCCTTTGTTGCAAGCGCCATAGCTCTGTACTCTGATTCAGTGCTACTTGAACTAGCTTTGTCTTGCTTCTTTGATTTCCAGCTAATCAAGGAAGATCCAAGAAAGACACTAACCCCAGAAACTGATCTCCTAGTATCTCTGCAAGTGCCCCAATCTACATCAGAAAAGCCGTTTAAACAAATATCTGATGAAGTCGAGTAGAATAATCCCTGTCCTGGATTATTTTTAAGATACTTCAGTATCTGATAAGCAGCCTGCAAGTATATGTCAGTAGGGCAAGAGAGAAACTGACTGAGGCTGTGCACGGCAAAAGTAATATCAGGTCGTGTTATGCAGAGATAGAGCAAACGACCAATGAGTTCCCGATAAGGTGTAGCATCGGGGAGTAATGTACCAGATTCCTTTGTTAAAGCAACCTTCGAATCCATTGGAACAGGTTTTGGTTTGCATCCCAGTAGGCCTGTATCAGTAAGAAGATCCAAACAGTATTTTCTTTGACAAACTGAAATCCCCTCTGCATTTCTAGCTATCTCAAGACCTAAGAAGAACCTAGCTGGTCCTAAATCTTTGATCTTAAAGTGAATGGCCAGATTGTTCTTCACTGATTGTGCCTCTTCTGCACTATTACTGACTATAAGTATATCATCTACATATACTAAAGCAGCAGTGAAAGTGTTACCTTTAAACTTTGCAAACAAAGTATTATCTGCATATGACTGTATAAATCCATCATCAAGGAAAGCTTTAGACAAGCATTTGTACCACTGTCTTGATGCCTGTTTCAAGCCATAGATGGATTTATGAAGTGCACAAACTGGATTTAAAGGTAGAGTACCAGAAGCTGGAGTGTAGCCCTGGGGAAGGCTCATGTAGATCTCTTCTTCTAACTCACTATGCAAGAATGCATTTGTAACATCCATTTGAGTGAGACTCCAGCCTTTCTTAGCTGCTAAGCTGAGAATCATTTTCACACTAGCCATTTTAGCAACAGGAGAAAAAGTATCAAAGTAGTCAACTCCTTCTTGTTGTGTGAATCCCTTAGCAACTAACCGAGCCTTATAACGCTCTATAGTACCATCAGCATTGTATTTAATTGTGTAAACCCACTTACACCCAACAATGTTCTTTCCTGGAGGTAATGAGACAATACTCCATGTTTTGTTCAGTTCCATTGCCTCCAACTCAGCATTCATAGCTTGCATCCATTGATCAGATACGATGGCTTGCTTAAAAGTTTTTGGCTCAGTTTCAACAGATATAGAACCAATGAAAGCTTGATAAGGAAGTTTGAGATTGGAATAAGAAAGAACTGAAGAAATGGGATAAGGGGTAGTAATCTTTTTAGAAGGAGAGATAGGCTTAGAAATGTTAGAATTTGAAAGTTGAATTAAAGAACAGTGATAGTCAGATAAGTAACCTGGAGTTTTTGATGGTCGTTTTGGTCTTGCATTCGGCAATGAAACCATTGTTGTTCCTGCAGGTACAGTCTCTTGTGTAGAGTTTGCATGGCTAGAGTTGTGAAGATGTGTGGCACTGGAATGCAATGATGATGTATGCGAGGGACCAATATTAACAGGAACAACAGTATGAGGAACATGCACTGACTCATTTAGATTATCAATTTCTATTGGTGTTGACAATGGTAAAATAGCATGATCAAAAATATTAGAATGAATGTTATCAGTTTTGAAAGGAAACTCATTTTCATGAAATATAACATTCCTAGAAACAGAGATGACATTAGTATCCAAGTTTAAGACTTTATATCCTTTATAACCTGAAGAGTAACCAAGAAAAACACATTTAGAAGCTCTAGGACTGAATTTATTGCGATCTTTAAGCAATGTAGAGACATAACATAAACAACCAAATGATCTCAGAAATGTGTACTCAGGTTTCTTCTTAGTTAAGACTTCATAAGGTGTGAGATTATCTAGTATGAGCATAGGTATACGATTTATCAAGAAAACTGCAGTGTAAACACAACTACTCCAGTAAGGTAAAGGTATATTAGACTGAAACAGTAATGCTCTAGCTATATTCAACAGATGTTGATGCTTTCGTTCTACAACAGAGTTCTGTTGAGGTGTATATGGACAAGAAAATTGATGAACTATTCCATGTTGTTTAAGCAAATCATTGAAAATCAGTTCAGGTGCATTGTCACTCCTAATAGCCTTTATCTTCTTATTATACTGTGTATGAACATACTGTAAAAAGGCTGGAAACTGAATTGTAACATCACTTTTATTTCTTAGCATGTATATCCAAGTAACACGACTACAATCATCAACAATGGTAAGAAAGTATTTAAAACCCTCAACAGATTCTACTGAAAATGGACCCCAAGTATCTAAGTGGACAAGATCAAATGGAAGAGAAGACTTATGATTACTAGATTCAAATGCTAAACGTTTTTGCTTTGCTAAAGGGCATATAGGACATACAGACTCTGTATTAAGTTGAGACTTAGACATGGACAGGTTACCAGATAAAAGCTTTAACTTGTCAGCAGATGGGTGGCCGAGGCGCTGATGCCATAGGTATCCATCAACTTGCAAGGATCCAGCAAAATGTGACAAAGAAGGAGAAGCATCAGGTTGGTATATGTAGAGATCATGCATGAGTATTCCTTTACCAATCATCAAGCCCTGAATATACTCCTGAATATAGCAAGCATCAGGAAAGAAATGAGCTGCCAAATTGTTTGATTTTAAAAGACTGCTTACAGATATGAGATTGAATTTAAAAGAGGGAACATGCAAAACATCTTTTAATATGATGGAAGATGATAAATGCACAGTGCCACAATGTGTAATATCAACTCTAGCTGCATTTGGTAAAGAGACTGTAACTCCAGAAACTGTTATGATGTCATTAAAGAATCCAAGGTCAGAACAAACATGTGTAGTGGCTCCACTATCAATTATCCAACTACCATGTGGAATTTTAGTAGATAAAGAAGATAAGCATTGATGTTGGAAAGTAAGATTGTTGTTTTCAAAGCGAAGTGAAGTAGAAGGAAAAGTGTCTGGAAAAGAAAGGTTACCAGCTGAGGATTGAGCAGCCATAATACCATGTTCTGTAACGGATGCAGTCTGTGAAGATGAAGCCTTTGACTCTGAAACTTGAACATGAGAAGTTAACTGTTGAATAAGGGATTGTGCTTGATCTGCCGTCATCTGATTAATATCCAAGTTAACAGCTGAGGTAGCCTGTGATGGAGCATATGCAGAAGATGAAGCATTGATTTGATCTGTAGTCATAGGTGATGATGTTGTGACCATGACATTAGCAACTCCATGAGATTGTGGCCGTGATACTCCCTGAAACTGACCACGAGGTTGTAAAGACTGTTGTGTCATAACAGGAGGTCGAGGAGCTGCTTGTTGACCAGAATAACCACTTTTATAACCCGGAATATAACCAGGAGGATACCCATGAAGCTTGAAACATTTTTGGACTATGTGTCCTGTTTGACCACAGTGAGTGCAAACTGGGCGATTAGACCTTGGTCGATACTGATTTTGGACTGCAGCATACACATTATTATCATAAGAACCAGTGTAGGAGACTGGCATTTGATAAGACTCTGAAGTTTGAATATGAGGAGCAGCAGAAAACTGATTATGTGAAGCTTGAAACACCACAATATCACCATTAGAAGGTTTGATTGATCTTTGTCTCTCATCTTGAGTCAACATGTGAAAAACTTCCTCAATAGAAGGTATAGGTTTCAACATCAATATATGACGACGAGCAGACTCATAAGATTGGTTTAAACCCATAAGAAACTTAGTAACTCGAGAACGTTGCTGCAATTTTTCCCACAATAGTGCAGCAGTACACTCACACTTCCCACAAGTGCAAACTGGTAGCTCAACATGAGTACTATATTCCTCCCAGAGAGTAACAAGATCAGTATAATATGTAGTAATATCCATAGATCCTTGTTGAATTTGACTGAGGCGTTGCTCAATTTCATATACACGAGGAGCATCATCCTGCTTGAATCTTGAGATTATATTGTTCCAAACACCTTCAGCAGTAGGAATAAACAACACACTCTGCCCAATCTTTTTCGATACCGAATTCATTAACCAAGTAGTGACAATGTCGTTGCATCGGGACCATGAACCAAAATCACGATGATCTGTAGCTGGTTTTGGAATCGTACCGTCAATGAAGCCAAGCTTGTTACGCACATTCAGTGCCATACGAATAGATCGACGCCATGAGTGGAAATCAGCTCCAGTAGTAAGACGATCCGAGACCAAGACCAACCCAGCATGGTCAGAACTATGCAAGAAGTAATGATTATCATATTGATCCGTTGACGTGTGCGAAGAAGAAGACATCGCAAGAAGAAGAAAATGAAATTGCAGAGCTGAATCAATCAAAGAATCGAGTAAAGAATCGAACAAGAAACCGACTCAATTGCGAAGCCAGTAAGCAAAAAGAAATAGAGATGAAGCTGCGGAAACAAGAAGACGAAGAAGAACGAAGATGAGTTCAATCAAGAAAAAGTGAACGATTTGATTCGCGGAAGCACTCATTTTGTTGATTGAGCTCAGTGATTACAGAAACAATCGATTCAATGGAGAAAACGAGATCAAAGATGAAGAAGATGACGATTCAGATGAAGAACTGAAGAGATTTTGATGAGTTTCGAGGTTGAAGATGATGATTGAAAAGTTTGTTAGAGATGACGAATGAGAAAAATCAGAGAGATTGCTCTGATACCATATTAACACTTTAAGAAAGTAAAGTGAATTTTTCATTAAGGAAATGAAATGTACAAAGATGCCTTTATATACAGCTCTGTTATCAGACTTAAGCAAAAGGAAACTTAAGTCCTTATTCCTAATACTAACTATAAAGCTTAATATAGTTAATATCTCGTAATCAAGTCGTGACGCAAAAAAGAAAAAAAAAATGATTATGTCGTCCTGAGATCAGTATGAAGTAAAGCCTAGTTAGAGACTTAGAGGAAATGTCAAAGGTAAAATGCACGATCGAGCATGACGACTGAGCTCAACATGATGAGTTGATCACCTCGTATCACCAGTGTCTACCTAACTTTGTAAGTTTGTTATCTCGCGAGAGACTCGATTCAATCGATCAAGTCAAAATGGCAACTTAGCACTCGAGGTTCAAGTGAGCTAATGCATAATCATGTTAAAGACGAGGTCCACTTAACACACGACTTATTAAGATCACTAACTAATTTCCTAACCAAGGTAAAATATAAGCAAGACCTTTGTTGATCATTTAACCATCCATTAGAAAAGCATTGCCTCGTGGTTATATGCTTGTATTTTGCTAAGTCCGCAAAACTGAGGGATTTTTTTTTTTCTCGTTCACGTTTGGATCTTTCTATAATTCTAGCTTCACAAAATTGGTATTGTGAGTTTCACATCTATTTGCCTCAGACTTTGAAATTGAAGAGAAAAGAAGGAAAACTTAAATTAAAAATCGTGTTACATGTAAAGTTTCAAACGATTTTGATCTAAAACTATATCAAGAAAAACTATAGTAAGATTGGATTTCATAAGGGATCTAAATTACAAAAATTAAAAATCGTAAATTTATTTTTTGTAATTATAGGATTATGAAACCAATTAAACATCATATAACTACACGAAGTATTATTTAATTTAAATATTATTTAAATATTATTTTTCATCTTAACTAATGTTTCTCTATATATTATTCGTTCCGTTTTTGTTTAAGTGATGATTTATCCTAAAATTTTTGTTTCATTTTAAGTGATGTAATATAATTTTTAATATCAAATTAAGTTTTAAAGTGTCAAAATACATAAAGTTAATTTTCATAATATTTTTGAAAACTATTAACTAAGATTGAGAAAAGAGAAAGTAATGTAATTTATTTGCCATAAATATTCATTTGAATGAATCTATAAATTTGCATATATATTATTTTTTTGGTGAAATATATTTATATATGTTATATATACATTATACATGTAGTACATAATTAAATAAAATTACTTATTATGCTAGTAATATATTGTTTTCGTACAATAATGTTACATGAGTAACGTGACAAATCCAATATTTTAACGTTTAAAATTTCCTTCCTTACTCTTTCTTGATTTCAATACAATTTCTAAAACTAGAACTATTTTAATTGAAATTTTTTACCCTACGCATATCTTTAATTATAGCCTACCAGATAATTAAAACAAAAATCGCTATTTACATATTTTCTACCGATAAATGTATGAATGTAAGTGTTGGTAATAGATTAATGATGAACATCAACTATTTGGGTTGATCTTTGATTTGAAAGTAAGGTTAGGAATTAAAAGGTCTATAGGGTCCTATATCATTAATATCCATTAAATCTAATAAAAGTAGGCTAAATCAAGTGGAAGCTATAATCTAATACACACATACATAATTCATATGTACGACATAATACATTTAGTGTAGTGATTATTATACTACAGTACTGTCTAAAGTTTAAATTTTGTTTAAATTTTTGTATTAAGGAAGTCTAATTTTATAGTCTAGTACTCTAGTTATAAAAATAAAAAAAAAAACTCGTTTGCAAAATTCCAGTTAAAGGGAATAGTAACTACTTAAAACATATAAAACAGTGAAAAATCTATATTGATGATTTTTTATATAACTAAAATACATATCTTAGAGCAAATACTAAATAAAATTAAAAAATAAACCAACTAAATCCAAACATAATGGAAACTATATATTTAATCATATATAATTTTAGTTTAAAAATGACAAATCCATAATATCTTACTAAAATAGCAACTTATATATGGTAACTTAAAGAATTTTAAATTCATAATTAATTCTATTATGTATACTTTAGTTTTGTATTCGAACAATCTTTAAATATATATATATATATTATATTTGATTCACATTGGAAAGTAAAATGTAATGTATGTAGAAGTAAAGAATATAGAATTCAAATGAGTTGTCTCTACATTGGGATCCGAGTAAAAAATAATACTCAAATCTTTAAACATATATAGCTTACATACATAGATATAAAACTTAGCTGGATGAGCAGAGGATCTACTATGTTTGGTATTAATATAAAAAGTTAAAAAAAATGCTATCTGTCTACTGTCTACCCAAAGGGAGCATTATTATGTTCTATAGTAATTACATTCTTCTTTTTTTCAATTTTCACTTTATCTACTTAACTTGTTAGTTGGGATATATATTATACACATGTCTACCTACACATACATAAAATTATTACAGTTTTACATTACTTTATTAGATATTGGTAAATTCGGTTATAACTACATTTCATATTTTTTTTTGTTTCAGAATCTTTTTAGTGTGAGTTTTATGTATAAACTAATACATTTATTCTTCGATTTTATTATTTGTGGGTAAAATATATCATTTCTCAAATTTGCTTAGCATCTCTTTTTTACGTATAACCTTATGGGAAATTCAGATCACCTTTGTTGTCTTTTGTATTTTGGTTAAATGTTAAGATCACCTTTGTTGTCTTTGTTCAACCAAAACAACAAAATCGAGGATATACAAATCCCTTCAAACTCTTTCTAGCTAGCATATATAGTTAAGCTATTACAATAATTATCTTATGCAAGTTCAGAAAACTTTTGAAATTCTCTATGTGCTCAGCGGCTAATTCATTTATATCCAAATTGTCGCAAAACTAGCTAACAACATCATTCTCGTAGCCCACTGACTTTTTATGGTATACATATTTTTACGTAGCAGCCAGTAGCCATAATAACTAAATATATATCTGCATCCGTTTAAATGGGTAAATCAATTTAATTCGTTAGGTTGACTTATTGGTAAAAGAATGTAAGACTTTACCATATACAGAACTTTTTTTGGAGAGACAACATCATACAAACATGCCTTACATATATACATAAGAATTTACTATACACGTCACATGGAATCTTATATATATATAGAGCCAGGCTCGAGTAAACATGCACCACCGACTCAGCCATCTTCAAAATCTCTCTCTCTCTCTCTACTCTCTCTCTCTCTCTCACTTCATCGGGATCAAGAAAAGTTATAAAAAAAAAGGATGAGAATGACAAGAGATGGAAAAGAGCATGAATACAAGAAAGGTTTATGGACAGTGGAAGAAGACAAGATTCTCATGGACTATGTCCGAACTCACGGCCAAGGCCACTGGAACCGCATCGCCAAGAAAACTGGTCTCTTGTTCTTTTTCTCTTTCTATCTCTTCTTCTCTGGTTTCTTGATGCAAGTAAAGAAAAAAATACTAAAGATTGAAACTATGGATTAATTATAACTATAGGGCTCAAGAGATGTGGGAAGAGCTGCAGGTTAAGATGGATGAACTACTTAAGCCCTAACGTAAACAGAGGCAATTTCACTGACCAAGAAGAAGATCTCATCATCAGACTCCACAAGCTCCTCGGCAACAGGTTCTTCTTCTTTTTATTAATCTTACTCTATATTCTTTTATACAAATTCAATTAATTATATGTGTGTGAGTGAGATCTGTGCTTAATTCACGCTAAATTTTTAAAGTGTGTACAGCTTGCAAACTATATATAACATATAGTATCTAAGTCATATGTATATTATATGCTTTGTGTTCGATCCTTAATTCACGGTAATTTCTAAATTGTTTAAACGTGTCCATCTACAGCTAGCTACGTACGTACGTATATCACTTATATAGTATGTAACCGTATATACGTACGATCCTTAATTCACGGTAATTTCTAAATTCGTTTCATATACATATATTAGGTTACAAAATATATAATTGTGCATATTAAACCCATTTATAAAGGTCCATATACTAATCTAATGGTTATTCAAATTAAATAGTAGTATAATCGAAAGAAACGGATCGTAAATTATAATATAAAAACCTATATCTCAATCTGTTCTTTGTTTGAATCAAAACCTAGCAATATACATCCATTTGGTTTTTTCGGCCATTAATTTATATTGCTAGGTTTTTTATTAGAAAGAAGAAAAAAATGATTTCTCGAATTTTACAATGACTCATAATTGTACTCATTTATGGATCATCAGCATATACATGACCTGTCTCATGTAATATCTACAACATATCAACATACATAATTTGGCTACATGTATTACACACATGCTTTATATAGGTCCCTAAGCATTAACTCCCACCTCGATATAGAAATTACTCCGATTTACAAATTGATTGTTTCAAAAGTTTTGCCACATATTTTGAAAACATTCATACAATGTTTAAATATTTATTTACTAGTACTATGTTACGTTATTATTGAAAAAAGTGTAACCACAAATGAACATAACAATTAATATGGTTTTTTCATATATATTTAGATGGTCGTTGATAGCTAAAAGAGTTCCGGGAAGAACAGACAACCAAGTAAAGAACTATTGGAACACTCATCTCAGCAAGAAACTTGGTCTCGGAGACCATTCGTCAGGGGCCAAACCGGCTCGCAACTCAGAGTCTCCACCATCTTTGGCCGCCCTCATAACCACAACGTCCTCCTCTCCTCAAGAGATGGCCGGCGAAAAAGTTTCAACTGTAAGATTCGACACGTTAGTTGACGAGTCAAAACTCAAACCCAAACCCAAACCGGTCCACTCATTACCAACTGACGTAGAAGTTGCAGCCACGGTTCCTAATCTGTTCGACACCTTTTGGGTTCTTGAAGATGACTTCGAGCTTAGTTCACTTACTATGATGGATTTTACTAATGGGTATTGCATCTGAATATCTTATATGATTAGCTTCTAAGAAGTAATTAATCATCGATTATTATTAGATTATAATGAAACAAGAATAAGAATATGAATACGACCGATTTTTTGTTTTTTCTATATTTTCTCGTAGCTTTTGTACTTTTTTTTGTTCTGTGTAAAAGTAAGGATGATCAGTTGATAAGAAAATTATAGAGAGTTGTTTGGTTTTCCCTATAATGACCAAATTGAATCCATATTAGTTTATATAGGATCGGAGTATAACTGAACTTTGTCAATATCCAAATTATATTATTTAGTTTGCATGGCATCTTTCTATTTATGCTATATGCATGCTCTATGCTTACTAGATGTGGTAGAATTAAAATTAATATATATACAGATTGTTGTACTTTAAAATATGTTAGAACCATCTAAAACGATAACATGAGAGAGTATAATATAATCTTTGCTTGCACAAGGAGTCGGAAATTTTTTAACATTTGAAGTAAAAAACTTACGGTCCACCAAGATAATCCAGCTGTTACAAGCCTTTGATTCTGCGTATCACGGTCTTAAAGATTTTTAAAAGTGAATGAGGTCTTGTCAGGTTAGGCTCTTAATTACATAGACTAATGTTAGAGGTGGAAATGTAATTTGAAATTAATGACGATTAACCAAGAATTTAATAAATCATACTGTAGATAAGACCAGACCTCGTACGTTGGAATTTGAAAGTTAGTTGAGCTAGGAAGCCAAGACTGGTAGAGATTTTTTTTCTTTTTTCTTTCGTTGACGTGAATAAATTGTTCCAACAAAAAAAGTAAACCAAATAATTAAAACGTATTTATTTCTTAAAACAAATCATAAAAGGTGACTTGGTAGATATCGTGACCGCAACGGATTGAATCCTCATCTTTTAAAGTTGAGGAGTCAAATAAATGAATAATCATGAATGTAAAAGCGGATTCGCTGGACGAGTTCGTGTTAATCCACATCTTGTCAAGTATGTAAACAACTGCCCCTTGAGTTGGCTCATTTGAGTTAATCCAAGTTTATTTGATGTTAAAAAAAAAAAAATTATGATTATTGAATTTGTTTGAGATTTTTTTTATTATATTTTATGCACATATTTGATAAGATTTTCAGTTTTATGTCTATGTTTTTTTTGTGGAAAGAAAAATTGTATAGTATATTTATAAATAATAAAATATAAATTTTAAATGTCGAAATATGTTGTGATAAACTATATAAAAATACATATTTCCCCATCGGAAAACCTTTTTTTTTGTGTGTGTCAAGACTCTATTAGATGATCAAATCATATAATCAATAATCTCATCTTTTGTTCAAGCTTGTTGTACTTGCATACATTACTCTCTCTTTTAGTTGACATGTGCATATATATGTTGAACAACGATGGGCTTGATAGATATTTTAGCCGATCGAATTATGTTATTCCATTCATAGGGCTATAAAACTATAAATTTGCAGTGTGTGCCTTCTGTTAGTACATGTAAATATGTAATGGACAAGCTCAAGTTAAAGAGAACAAAACTAACTCAGAGTTTTTTTTTTGTTTTTTTAATTTATTTATAAATCAGAGTTGAAAATACAAATTCTATGGGACTTATTAAAGATGATGAATCATAAGATTTTTTTTTGGAGTTAACAATTTGATGAATGTGCGATGAATCATAAGTTAGCAAGTTGCACCAAAGAACGTACGTATTGAAAATTCTTGATATGACGAGGACGTGGGAAACATTGAATACGTAGGATTCTATAACTTGCGCATGCAGTATATTTTTTCATAACATACGTTAAAAACTGAAGAATTCATAAAATAAATTTATAAAACATTATTTCATCAAACATCAATTAATTTGATAACGGGGAAATTTTGTTATTATGAACTTAATATAATTAATCAGCCAACTCGCCTAGCTCTGTCAACTCTGATACAATGATTAAGTTTCATTGTACCATAAAGGCCTTTTCGTCTCGCAGCTTCCATGATGGAAAGCTGAAAAACTTCTCTAACTTGTGTTTCATTGAGAGTCGATATCTCTCCGAAACAGACACCTTCTTTCACCGAGACGGCTCGGAGGTGACCAAGATCACACTTGTTGCCTACGAGGGCGATAACCATATTGGGATCATCATTCGTATGCTCACGTAGCTCTTTCAGCCATCCTTCAACGTTCTTGAACGATGTGTAATTCGTAATGTTGTATACTATTAAAGCCACCGTAGCTTCCTTGTAGTGATGTTTTGCCAATGGCCTATATATATAAAGCATTAAAAAAAACCTTTATAAACAAGTCCTAATTAACTCCTAAACTTAATTAGTAAATTAATCTAGTATATAATTATCGTCCATTATTTTGAACTGTGAAACATAAAAGTGTTTTTGCGAGAGCGAGACAGACCGTTCACGACCATTGGTGTCCCAAAATTGGACTTTCATGTTCTTGTCGTTTATGCTACCGTATCGAGTTAGCCAGTCAATGCCAATGGTCGACTTTGACTCAACTTCGAACTCATTCTTGGTGAACCTCGATATAAGATTTGTTTTTCCAACGTTGGAATCGCCTAGCATCACTACTTTGAGAAATATGTATTCTGCCATACTTTTAGGAGGAATTGAAATCAGAAGCAGAATATGAAAATACGCGAATTTATCTTTGATTGATATTTAGATATACTTCACGGTGATATATATATATATATTAATTCTTCTAGGTGTGATATATATATTAATTTTTCTAGGTTGATTTATATATATTAATTCTCCTAGGTGTGATATATATAAAGTGAGAGAGAAGGATTATTAAAAGAAATTAATTAACATTTACTTGATGGTATTTACATAGTATGCATGCTATTATAAATTAATCAATATTTTTGTTAGAATTAAGTAATAAAATTTTAAGATTAACTTTTTTAAAAAATTGTTTTTAAACTAATCTACCAAAAATCCAGCTCCTAAGCAAAATATAAGGGAGGGTGTTAAAAAAAATTATTTACCATATACACTATTAAGTTAAAATATTATTTGTTATTTTCATCAATTTTTAACATTTAATATTCAAATGTATTTTCAAACAAATTGAATATTTTCATTCAAAATGTTTTGATGTTGTTTAGAAATATATTTCCCTATGATAAAAATTTCCAAAGTCTCTTTTAAGATGACTAGGATGAAATCCGTCTTAAGCCGCGTGGTATTTAAAAAAAAAAGAAATTTAATAGAAACATTATCTTTATTTATTATACTAGGCTATTAACCCGCGCTACGCGCGGGTATATGTAGATCGAGTTTTTTATATAGGTTTGTAGTGTCATATTGTATGCAACAATATTGTAATTTTTTTTAATAATTCTTTCAAGATGAATATTATTTTTTTCTCAAAAACATTTTTGATAAAAATAAACAAAAATCGTATATGGATAATGAAAAAAATAGTTACTTGAATTGCTCGTTGTGCTAGTTTTTTTCCACTTGCGATAATTATTTTGGACAAAACTAACATCTTCAAGATACTCACAATGGTCTCTATGGTGTTTGATCAAGACAGACAACTGTGTTATCACTCCTATTTTCTCTTCTCCTAATCTAACAATGTCTCCTTCAGCTTCTCATTGTCTCTTTCCTCTTATCTTAACATGACCTTCAAGCTTTTTCTCCACATCTTCTTTCTCATTCTTCATTTTTACCACACACTTCTTTGCGGTCAAAATCATATTCGTCAAAACATTAACCACCGTTTCCGCATACCTTTTGTGCTTCTCCTAAAGTTTTTCAGACATGGATTAGAATCAATTTAGTATTGCTTCACTCACTCTAATCTCTTTGATCATATATACCTCGATATGTTTAATTTATCATTGCAATATTCTCCTCGAGCAATGCTTGTTCCTCTAAATGCTTAGCTTCTATATATTCTCTTCAACTTTATTTTCTCCATAACACTTTTCCAGTTATTTATCTAATAAGCTCTATATCTCCTCTCGTTTTATCTCTACTTCATTACATAAACTCTCTACCGTTTCTTCTAGATCTACAATCGTGGATATCCTTGTTGCAACATCTTAACCGGTCTCTTGTATTCTCTTCTCCTCCTCGGTCTTGCACTCTTCCAACATCTCTCGGGCTTGGTTGTAAATTGTAATAATCTATTAGCTTCCTGATTATTATTTTTCCGAACAAACCATTGATCTGTTTGTGCTCTCAGCTTAGCTTCTTGTCCTAACAACGCTTTCTCCACATTGTTTATCTAATAAAAAGTATTTATATGACCTTAAGAGGCATTCATGATTTAAGGTTTACCTTTTTTCTTAAGATTTTCATTTATACATAAAAGAATAAAATCCATATTTTTAAAAGACACGACTCTCCATTATTAAAACTAATATTCGTAAATTTACCTTTATTTGGCATAACATTTATATCAATATTAGATACAAAGATTATAATTTTTATATATTCCATATATTGTTTTCCAAACATTTATATTTCTTTTTTTCTGTAAATTTTTCCCTTTCTATTAATATTTTTTTATAGAAAATAATAAAATTTAAAATGAATTAATGAGATATAAAATATGTTAACTAATGAGTTGTTTAACCGCGATTGGTCGTTTAAAATCTTATGTGGACGTCCTAAGGAGCTTATAGCTTCAACTTTTATATATTTGATGTATTTTGGTTAAAACTATTTATCGTTGATGATTAATGAATTAACTACTCAAAACAACATCGTTCATCTAAACTCCTAAACTCGAAATTAGATGTCTTTCTTACTTTCTACCGTAACTTAGTTTTATATTTCCAGAATACCCATACTAAATTTTATAAACAAATAAATTAACTAACCAAGATATCAGTAAAGAATAAACAAACAAAAAGTAAACAAATAAAGATATCGGATTGCGCTTTTTACCTTAGCATCCTCTGCCTAACATCAACTCCAATTACTTCATTAAAAGACTTTTCAATCAAAAATTCCAATATAGTCAATACTCCTATTACATAAACAAAACGTAAAAAAACAAAAAGTTAGAATTGCACTAAACAATTAAAACACACCAAAATAATACAACATTATAAAAACACAATTATAACCTTGAATGGAACACAAAATCATAAATGGATGATAAGCAAATCAAATCATGGAAACAATTTCAAAAAACGCAAATACAAAAAACATTATATTATCAAAAAATCTAAACTACACCAAAAAAAAAAACATCAAAACTACAAAACTAATACAACAAGATACTAATGTAAAGGTCTAGACTATTTATTTATAGTTGAATTGTTAGGGCTAATTGTCTTAATTATTCAACTCGATTTTACTTTTTAGAAATAAAAATTTCCTTAAACACAATATTCACAGTAAATTTTGAAGTATTTTAATTTAAAATTTTAATAAAAATTAAGTATTTTCGTTTTTAATTTAACAAAAATTAAATTTTTATATTTTGATTAGTTTTATATCATTTATTTTTTATGAAAAATAAATATTAAATTTAGAAATATTTCCATGTTTTAAAATATATCTTTTATTTCCATATATATATATATTATTTGCCTTTTTACAAAATAAATCTTAACATAAAATTCGTCATAATTTAAAAAATGTTAATCAATGAGATGGCTAACCAGGATTGGTTGTTTAAAATCCTATGTGGACGGCTTTAGGAGCTTATAGCCTAACCTTTTATATAGTATAGACTAGGTTGTGAACCCACGCTACGCGTGGGTTTATTTGATATATTTTGGTAAAAGTTATATTTGATTGATGATAGTTATAAAACTTTTATACAAAAAGTTAAATTACTATTAAGGCATAAAAATTCATTTCAGATACACACTTTTAAAAATTATAAAAATTATTTTGGTTAAGGAATCAAAAATAAGATCAAAAGAATCATGAATCAATCTTGTTTTCTCATATTTAATTAGGCGCATACACCTATGTCTTCTTATTTTTCCTCACATTCATCGTTTTCATATTTTTCATATATATAATGGCGAAAATAGTATATGTCCACACAAATCACATGGGCTATGTATCTATCAAGTCGTTGGTGAGCAAGAGAGGATGTTGGGGTGGGAACTACAGTTGATCACCAATATTGAGGGCTGGGTGCATTTCCTTATATGTACTTTTGAGTTTTTTTTCTTAGGCATTTTTGGAGCTACTAATGGTTTACTTAATTAAACAGAAGTAAATCATGTTGTTTCTTTTATATAGGTTTAAAACTTGTCACCAATGTTTTCCCTCACCACCTCACATGCATATTGATGCTCTTGGTAGTCTTCGATCTTTGTAACATCTTTTATTGTCTCATTAGTTTGAGACCTAGAAGGAACGACAAACATGGCTTTGTAACATCTTCGATCTTTGTAACATCTTTCATTGTCTCATTAATGTTACTCATAGCTTCATGAATTTATCTGACTGTTCAACAGCACTTATTTCTTCACAGTAATACTTAATAAGTTGATATGAAATTTACATCTGGGGTGAAGAGGGCCTAAGTTCAACATCAATGGCACGAAGGAGGTCTTCTTTATGCTTTCTCTCACTAATATCTTTAATTTCTGCCACTAAACATGTATTTGGGGCATAACAACCATCTATACTTGATGTAATTTTGCACTTAAATGATACACGACATTCTCTTCGTTTTATCATTTTTTCTTCAAACAATCACAACGCCTTTTTATTACACACGTTCCATATAGAGAAGAAACAAATGGAAGTAGCTGGAATTAGCTTCAAGTGCAGCAAAACAAAAAAAATGGTGTTTAAGACAACATAAATTAGGTTCAAAATCTTACAAAAAAACATGAAGTTATAGTCTAGGAGAATAGCGAAAAATCAATCCAAACTTTTTGCTAGCGGTATTTTTATTTTTAAACTACGATACCCGGCAAATAGCAACTTAAACTCACAAAAATTTCAAATTCTCAACCTAAACTATATGAAATCAGCCAAAATCAACATATACCGAAACAGTGTTAATTAACCACTTATTGGCGATGAGTCAACCGACACCATGGCAATGTCGGAACATTTGTGTTGACTAATATGACGTCGTTTTGTGAGTTTAGAGTTTTTGAATCAAAGAATTGCTAAAGCAAATACTCACCGAATCTTCAATTTGAACCCTAAACTCACGAAACGACGTCATATTACTCAACTCTGATGTCCCGTCATTGCCACGGTGTCGGCTGACTTAGCGTCGTTAAGTGGTTAACTAACACCGTTTTGGTATATGTTCATTTTGGCTGATTTCATATAGTTTAGGTTGAGAATTTGAATTTTTGTGAGTTTATGTTTCTATTTGCGGGGTATCGTAGTTTGTGTATGAAAATACCGCCAGTAAATACTCTGGGTTGATTTTTGCTATTTTCCCGTTATAGTCCTCTAAGAAAACATACATTTTATGCTTAAATTTTTGGAATCATGCTGCTTGACACAGAAACTATGATGATCTAATGATTTGTGCTTATTCTTAGCATATACTCCAGCTCATACTTTCCCGAAATCATAGTGACACCTAGTCTATTTTTAGAATTGTAATCAACTATAATTGTGGCTGACAGCTCGGAAAATACAACTTAACAGATATGATCAAATGTGATGCCTCTTGTTATTATTTATACTGAAAAGATGTAGCGTTAATCAAATATATATTTTTGTTAATATTCTTTTTTTGGTTAAAAAATAAGAAGATTAAGAAAGTAAGAATAAGAAATGTAATTTTTATATATTTCATATATTGTTTCCAAAAGTTTACAATTCTCTTTTTTTTTATATTTTGGTTTTTATTTTTATTGATATTTTTTATAAAAAACAAGAAATAGAATTTAAAAATGTTAATTAATTAGATAGAAAAATGTTAATTAATTAGATGGAAAAAATGTTAATTAATTAGATGTCTAATCCTGATTGGTTGTTTAAAATCCTATGTGGACGCCCTCAAAAGCTTATAGCCTCAACTTTTATATAGTATAGATTAAATATTTGATGTTTTAAATTTACTTATATTTTAGTAGTTTTTATTTCTCTTATGTTGTTTTTATATGGTTAGATTTTGTGACTATAATTATAGTGTCTCTTTGCTAACGTTAATATCTAAAGAAAAATATGATGTTGTAAAGACATAGTGATTGGACATATATGTTCCATTATAAAGACATAATTATATAAATTTATGTTATGACTGGATATATATTACCACTATAAAAACATAAGTAAATATCTATAATTTTTATGTTTGTGTGAGTAGGAAAAAAAAAACAGATTTCTTTTAAACATGTTAGCAAAGCCTGATTTCTATAAATTATAACTTAAGAAGATAAATCCTAATCTAATCACAAGCCTGGTTTACAGTCCAATTTCTCTTTAACCATTTTGATAATTTGTTTTCGATGATTTCGGTTAATATTTGTCCCATGCAAATTCAATAATAAACTAACTCGTTAATGGAGATTGAGCATATATTACTATTTAACAGTAAAGAAAAAACCAAAGACATGTTTCTTGTAAGGTAGATATGATCTTCTCTTGTCTTCGCTCTTCATCGCTTTGTTTCTCAGATAAAACTTCTCATGTGCACAAACCTTCTCCTTCTCCTCCTTCTTAGTAAACTCTTCTCTGTTTCTTGAATTCGAATTCAACAACTTAAGAGATTGTTTCCCTTCACTATAACTTCTCATCAACAAATCACTTATTCTCCACGATGTTGTCGACGATGATGCTCCCGTAGATTTGCTCTTTCTCCAACGACCTCTCTTTAGTGATTCCTCACTCGGGACTACGTCAAGCTCTTCTTCATCTGATGAAGATGAAGATGATGAATAAGACTGATCTTCGTATAGAAACAAATCTTTTAGCTGAGTCTTAACCGTGGCTAGTGGCAGCAGTGACGATTCGTCTTTGTCAAGAACTGGAAACTCAAACTCATCGTTGGATTGGTCGGGAAACTCGAGTCGAACTCGCTCGGCGGTCTCAGCGGTTCGACCATTGGTGGTGTAACTGCTAAAGCTAAGGCAAATCGACGTTGTATAGTCATCTTCGTTCTCCATGCTTTTTTCTTTGTAATAAACTAATAATGGTGTTTTGTATCCATCAGTGTGTATATATATTGGTGAAATTGTTGGCTTATAAAAATGGCAATTTAGATAAAATATGGAAGTTCAACAAAAAATAAAGTAAAAAGATAAGATAAATTGAGGAAATGGTAATGTATCATTGTATATCAAGAAGAGAATTAGACTCTATTGGATGTAAAAGTTTAGGTGTTATGTTTTATTTATTGATTAATTGACAATGAGATGTTACCTGATATATTCTTTTTGTATTGAGTGTTATAATTTAATTAGCTAGCTGCTAAAACTAGTACCAATGCAAACGTGATCTGATTATTCATATACATATTTTTTATATGATGACTTAATTAGTTTATGAATAAGAACATAAAATCAAATGAAAAACTATATCTCCCATATTTATCAAAAACTTATGTCCTACATAACCTGCATTTCTAGACTTAAATGTGTTTTATTTATTTTTTGATTTTACGCAAGACATGGTCTAAATCATATTTTTCAATCAAATATTACAAATGATATTTGTGAAAATAACAATTTCTTGTTTTAATTATAGGTTTTTGAAAATATAATGGAATCTAATGTTATTGAATTAATTAATAATTTGAAAATCTATTTTGAAATCCCCTGTTATTGAAAACATTTTAAAGATTGGATTTTAAATGCCTTTAAGAGATTTTAGTTAATATTTTTAGTTATAAAAAAATCTCATGGTTTTAGAGAAAATTTTACAATATAAGTCATAATAATTTTCTTAAATTCACCAAAAATCATTAAAATGATCATACTTTGAGTCCTTGAGGGTTAAGATGCAAAAAAGAACTGTTGTAAGAAAAACGAAATGCATACAAATTTTGTTTTTTTAAAAAAAGATTTGGTAATGAAAAATAATTAATTGATACACAAAATTATCACCACTCATATATATTTGTTTTAATAAAATTAAATTTAATTCAAAAATATTAAAAACGTTGCAACTTGTTTAACTTTTTTGGTAGAATTTTTGGAGAAAATAAAACAAAAAAAAAAATTTGAGGATATCGTTCGTTGGGAAACATGAGATAAAATAATGCATATTTGTATACAAATTGGTAACGAATGAAAAAGAAACATGACTACATTTGCACTCCAACGATTGTTCTTCTCCCATATATCAATTCTTATCATTTTCGAAAACGAAAGGTTCGATTGCTTCAGTTTCTTAATGTTACAACAACAAAACGTCGTGAGCTTAATAAACTCAAATAGATATTTTTGTACATATCTTATATTATATATAACAATAGAGCGATTCATAATCGTTATTCTATATTATCTCTAACAAATCTTTTGTCTTTGCACCACCATACATATTATACATATGTCTTTATCAACATTGTTTAATTTTTACGTACAAAATTGTATTTTTGATCAGTACGTTTAAAGTATTATATGGGTGAGACAGTGGTATAATATGTGGCTAATGACGTTAACTCGCCCAGGTTTGGTAATTGGTATAATACAGATATATCATATATATATATATGCATGATCAGGTAACAATAACGTAAAGTTAACGTTAAAGTGGTAGTATATATGTTTACAAGAGAAAATATTAGTAGTACTAGTGTGTTTAAAAAAATTGTTTTTCCAAATAGTAAAAACAATTAGTATGTGCTTAACTAGCTACCAACCAATTAGAATAGGGCTCCGAATGATGATAATCTAATCCGGGTGTGATGCGACGACCCTAATTGCATATTACTACCGAATGACAAAACGATTAGTTTGTGATGTGATTCTGGGTTGTTACTTGTTACTTTGTTAGCAAGCGCCTAAGACCATCAATAATGATGGTCTAGTCCTTGTATTGTACAAACAGAGTTTAAACATATGAAGTGATGCAAGTGTCATTTATGGGAATATACTTTCAATATTTTTATTTATTTATATCTACTTATTAAAAATTTCATATTTGATCATTACAAATATAATCATATCAATTTTAAATTTCAACAAAAATCATGATTTTATTTTTGACGGAAAAGCATGATTTGACGAGAAAATGTGAAACCAAAGTTTTGGTAGAAAACGCGAAACATGTTTTTGACGAGAAACGAGAGAACAGAGGAGAAGAATCACTTTTTTGGCAGAATCATGATTTGGATTTGGTAAATTAAATTAGTCATGTTACTACTACTAGTAAGTAACTTGCTAGCATGGTAAAAAAAAAAACAGTATTTGAGAATCCCAAACTAATTACTCAAGAGTGTGATATACCAAAAAGCCCAATAGCAGGGTTTAGTACCAAATTTTGTAAACTTGTGAAAAGTCTACACAAAAAACATAGAAACATCGATCTAAACTCTCTAACCTATGACAAGATTCATAGTATCATCAACTTCCCAAAATATTTGTCTTTTGTTTTGCAGAAACCATAAATATCCTAAAACCTGCAAAAGTCTCCTGAAGATTCTCAACCGAACAAAATAAAAACATAAATTATAATCCTAAAGGTCATCTCATTTCTCTTACTTTCTCACTTTCTCCAACAAATTTACCATCTCATCTTCAAATTTCACTCTTACTTCTTCGGTCATTCCTCCTTCACATCCATCAAGTAACAATCTCATCTCGTCCATCTTTTTCTTCAGATAATCCACTTCCCTTGTCACCTCTGCAACTTCAGCTTTAGTTTTCTTCTTCTCTGTTCTCTCGTTAGGATACTTAAGCCTGAACTTAACGGTCGAACTAGAAGTAAACGGGCATTTCTCTTGTGAGGATTCAAAGGCTTTTTCTCCATCAGCTACATCCAAGAACGCAACACGGGCAGACCAGTTGTTGTCCAACATATCAGTTCTTTCTTTGTCCAATGATCCAAACCTCTCGTATATTTCAATCAGATCTTCCTTTTTAGGCAAACTCGAACCAGGACCAAATGTAACATATAGCTCAGCTCCTGCAAATTCCTTTTCGGTTTCTTTCTTTTTAGACTTTCCCTCTCTTTTCTTCTTCTTCTTCTTCTTCTTTTCGGGTTTCACAGTCTCACTCTGGGTTTTTTCTTCGACATGTTTAGGCTTCTTCCGTTTTTTCTCTTTCTTTGTTGGCTCGTTTGACTCTTTTTGGGTATCTTCTTCTTTATCCGCTTCCACTTGCTTCTCTAATTCAAGTTTCTTACGTTTTCCCCCTTTTTTAGTTGACTCATTTGCCTCTTTCTGAGTTTTTTCGTCTCCATCTGCTTGCTTCTTTGCTTCAGATTTCTTACGTTTTCTCTCTTTCTTTGTTGACTCACTTGACTCTTTCCGGGTTTCTTCTCCTTCATCGGCTTGTTTCTTTGATTTAGACTTCTTATGTTTTCGCTCTTTCTTCATATCCTCATTCTTGTCTGTCTCATTCTCTTCTTTTCCAGTTTCCTCAATCTCCTCTTGCTGCTTCACTTTACGCTTCTTATCTTTTTTCTCTTTCACCTTAGTCTCGGGATTGGGTGTCTCATACAGTTGTTCCTTTTCTCTATCTGAACTATCATAACCCCCTAAAATCTTGTGATTGGCTCCACGATGATATGTGAAGCTTCTATAGATGGTCATGAATTCTCTTACCATCTCTCTTGAGCTACTGTCTTTGGGATATTGTGTACCAAGAGCTGCTAGACGGATTAGATCTTGCATTTCCTTTGGCGTAGCTCCCAACCTCAGAAAATCGACAGCGTTACTTAGTTCCTCTGACAGTTCTTCGCGACCTAATCCATTATCAAATGATGGTTCACATGGTATATCCAACTTAACTTCTTCCACTGCCACGATGCTGCCATTAGCATCGGCCATTTGCTCTTCTACTTGGCTCTGACTTGAAATTTTAGAAGATTCAGATTCAAGTTTGCTCTTTTTACCACCTTTCCTAGAAAAATCTGACAAGAAATCAGGTGAAAGGTATTTGCTCTTCTTCCTCTCCCTCTTTGATGATTGTGTGGCGGTATCGCCATTTCCAGCATTCTTTTCAATACTGAAAGCATCAACGCTGACCTTTTTCCGCAGTGAAGCTAGGGGAGTTGAATCAATATCTATTTCCAGATCCGAAGTCTCGTTTTTTTGAGTCTCTTCTCTGTCTCCACTCCCATCATCATCCACATCCCTTTTCTTTTTCTTCCTCGAAGTTTCGCCTTTGTTACTTTCTTCCACTTGCTTGTGACTAGCATCACTCTTTCTTCTCCTCTGTGTAGAGCTGGTAATATTTTCAAGCTCACCATTAACTTGATCAGAGCGTTTTGTTTTTTTCCTACCCAACTTTGCATTTGACTTTACATCTCCATTCACTGGATCTGTCTCAAATCTTACCTTCGCAGAGGACTCATTCTCCAATATATCAGCAATGCTTTTCTCCTTCCTTCTGTGAAGCAGTCTATGATCAGGAAACCCAGAACACTTCTCTAACGATCTATGAAGAGACGACTCTTCAGGATCCAAATCTGCTACTTCTTCTATGCTAGAACGTTTAGCACGCCATTCTAACCCATCATCAACACTCTTGTCTTCTTCTTCATCATTATCATCATCATCACTATTGTTTTTGTCTTCAAGTCCTGGAACTGATTGAGGCTCATGATACTCAATCAAACCATATCCTCTTTTAGACCGATAAAAGGCAGATACCTTCCTTTTCAATATCTCCAGCTCAAGCAACCCACCAAAACTAACAGTCTCTGCAAAGCATTTAACATCTTTAAGAATCTCTCCATGTTTCCCAACCAGCAGAGACGCAATCATTTCCCGTCTCAAATCGTGCACCAAAACCCCTTCCTTAATCCCGGCATTGTTAACGGCACGACTATCAAACTTATCCTTCCCCTCAGCACAATCACATACCAATAAACGCTCAATGTGTCTCCCCATCTCTTCAACAGCCTCTTCCACCGCACCGAGGAAACTCCTCGAGTTACTCACCTTCGAACACCTTTTATAATTCTCAGCAAACGGTTTCAACTGCGACGCACCGCACCAAGCAAATGTCCCATCCCCGAAATAGGCCACAAGCAATTTCCCCTTCTGTTTTATCTTCAAAGCCAAATCCGAAGCATCAGATGGATCATAAATCTGACCAGGCCACCATGGATGATTCTTGATTTTACCCCACACAAAATCTCCAACACAGTACCCATGCTCTTCTTCCTCTTCCTCTTCATCATCATCAACATCATCCTCCTCCTCTTCTTCTTCGTCTTCCACATCTTCCTTCAATTTCAACAACGAAGAAACCCCATTCATCACAGTATCTTCAACAACAACACCAGATTCGTTCGAATTCTTCTCAGCCTCAACAACGCTTACCTTATCTTTCTCCTCGTCGCCATCGTCGTCAGACTTTTTATCTCCGTTCACAGAAACCCTAACACCGTTATCTCGAACAACACCATCATCTTGTACCGTTTTCTCACCTGAATCGTGTTCCTTACCCGATTCAATCTCCGTAGAACAACTAGCTGCTTTAAGTTTCTTCTCTTCTTCTCCGATTCCCAAAACAACTTCCATTTCCATTTTTTTTTCCAAAACTTCCTCGTCGACTGTAGAATTACAAAACAAAACAAAAAAAATCAGAAAACGACAAAATTATTCAGAACCAAAAAAAAAAAAAAAAATCCAACCTAACGAGAAGTCTATTACACTTTACACATAAACACACCAACGATTTCTCCAAAACAAAACTCAAAAATTATAAATTAGGTCAAAAATCTTACGAAAAAAACCTAAAAAATCAAAACAACAAGAATATCTGTAAAATTGATATAAATTTACCTGGTGTTTACAGATTTTGAGCTCTAAGCAACAACGTTCGAGCGAAATCTTCAAGAAATAAGTCTCGTAAGAACAAAGAACAACACACACAGATAGAGAGAGACTCAGAGAGCTCTCTGGATTTGATTTGGAGAAGACGAAACAAACGAACCCCAAAGCTATGAATGAAAAGCGTTGAAAGTGAAACGCGGCGCAAGTTTTTTTTAGTTTTCCCCCTTCCGGAGAAATTGAAGGGTGTTTTCGTAATTTACATCTTTTTTTACTAACTTATCTGCTTTTTTTATCCCCCAAGAATAAAGACAACGTTTTTTAAAAACATTTCCCAAAATCAGCCGTGTCGCTTTCACGACTAAATTGACACAATGCGAGAGTATAGAACTAAATCTTACTCGCTCTTGCTATCTGATACTGATGTCTATCGTGAGTCTTACGTGGCCGGAATCGGAGAAGAGAGTGAGAAACACGCGGTTAGTGGAGGCGAGTTGTGTTTAGATTTGGGAGACGCGTCACATGCTTTAGATGATCGACAGCTGTAATATGCTAATATTAGACGGCTTATATTTATTACTGGCAGTAGTAGTAAGTGAGTTTTTTTGGAAGTGGAATTCGAAACGACACATAGATATGCCGTTTTACAGTTGTACGGAATTACTCGGCCCAATAAGGAGGAGGTGTATATCTGTAAACAAAATTTGTTTTTTCTTTTGTAGTGAAATTGACTAGTAGTATCTAAATTTTAGTGCTTGTTGTTGATTAGTCTCTTTTATTTATTTATCATTAGTTAATTTACGTATGACCTATGGTATTTTATTTGACTATGTAATTTAGGCAATGATTAGTTTTTTTTCTTCTTTTTTCCTCGTTACATTTGAGTAATTATTTTCTTACGAAGAAAATATTTGATTGAGACTGTATAGATTCATCATTGCATTAGATATACAGTCTCATCTGCTTGTATAACTTTTTTGGGTAAACGACTTTAAATTTTAATCCATGTCTTCGTTCTATTTCTTTTAGATATTAGTGGGTAATTGTTTTTGGTTTTGGCCCATTCTCTTACTTTCAGTCAATATCAAAAAAAAACAAGGCCCAATATTACGTAACAAAGTGATCATTATAAGCCTTACAAGCAAGCGGAACAAAAAAAAATGTTTTAGCTTTGGCCTTCGGATTTCGGATTGGATTGGAGTCGATTTAGTTTTTTCAATTCGAGTAGGACTGTAGGAGAATACATCTGTTCGAATTTTACGACTATTCGGTTCGGTTTATTTGGATCGGTTTACGGATATCGGAATTTTTGTCCACTCGTAAATAAAACAATGAAACTCAAACTGATGCACGTTTTAAATAATACACCCAATTGTAAGTTTGTGCACGACCCACCATGTGATGTTTTCATATATGATTCACATGGGAAAATTCACATTTTACACATGAAAAACATGTGGGCAAAAACCAAAAAAGACATGCAACCTAACTCAAGAAATTAAATGTTTTATATATATTCTTTTGTACTTGAATCTAATTCACAAAATCTATATATTAAGATTGAAGATGGGTCAAAACGAATATGATTTGAGCATATGTTGTTCTAGTATGAATGCTATATACACACAATCAAAACACTATATATATAAGCAACTTGGTCATGCATGAGGTGATGATAGCTATACAATCTAAAGTTCTAAACACTATAAGCAACTTTGGTCATCATGAGGTGATCTGTTTCTCTTTGGAAGTGAAATCTTATATCAACGGTTTGTCTACTTTATTTTTTTTAATATATTTTTCAATATGGAAACATTGACTGAGATGAGATCCAAAGTCTCTTTGGTGTAAATCATGTGATGAAAACATATATATGATCATATCACTAAACCAATGCATCTACTCTTGATTCTACGTTCCAAATCCTTATCGTGTAACTTCAATTATATATCCTTTCATTTAGACCAAATCAGAAAGATATGATTTTAGTTAACTAGTTAAAAAAGAAGAGCGAAACTATATTTGCGACAGCAAACTTGATTTTATACTCAGTTAAGATGATAATATCTCCACTAGTGTATATGTGAAATAATTTGTGTCTATGCAAAAATATGATATGTATCAATTTAGTTTGATATATACATGTATTTGGTTATATCTATTCTTACAACTATTAATGCAAATTGGGCCAAAACCCTTCATTGGATAAAGCAAGAAGTTTGGTAAACCTTAAATACTTATGCCGTCTTACTATAGTGAACTCACTCCCTTACCGAACTTCTTGTCGTCCACGACTAATACTCTTGTCGGTCCGATTATTCTTCTTTTCATAATCAAGATTATTTTGGATCAAAAATTTTAAATCAATCATCAAAGTTGATCTCATTATGCTAAGACTCAAGTTAGTCTGAACATTAACTGGTATAGCATTCTAAAATACTAAGTTACTAACTAAAATGTTAACCACTTTTGTTTATTCTACATCAACAGTTTTGAGCACATTAACTACGTCCATGAATATATCCCACACCAATATGACACTTCTTATTTTCTGCTGCTAGCATAGGATCGTTTATTGTAACTTTTGTTTCATTCATTATAGAGATAAAGCCTTTCTTTTCTTCTCTAATGGAAATTTCGTAGACATATCAGAAAGTTTCGGTTCAAAGAGTTAGGCTAACGTCGGGTTCTACATGTTGCATGGTGATGCACAAAATTGGCTACAATGGGAATATGGGTAATAAGAAGTGGCACAATTGTATAGCTGTGATACATATTCTATGACTATGACTTATATGTTGAATTAGGTTATGCATGTTTATGAATGTCATCATGTGTTCCATGTGCTTTGATATCATCCACATGTACATGTATTTCCACCCAAAAATTCGGTATCAAAGTCGGGTACGGTCTAAGGTTTTTAGAAATTCAATAACAAATAAAATTATTGTAAGAAGTATTTGATGAACTCTTTAAATATCTTACCCTGGTTTTATTTCCATTTGACTCTTTAAATAGCTTGTAAGTTGTAAGCTTTAAGTCGTTGCATGCAATAGAATTAACTCTATTTTTTCTCCGTATATGAAACATAAGTGTGTATTAGTGTTGTCATTTGTATCATTAGTCGTATTAAAACATACGTAATGCATATAATTGACATAAATAATAACACTAATGCGTATTAAATTTAAAATTAGATACGTAATGCATATTATTTCCATAACTTCTCTCTTCTATTTTTTTTTTTGAATTTAATGTTAAATTATACTCAAAAGAAAAATGGTTCTCTCTTCTAACATAATTAAGTATAAATATTGTGTCAAAATTAAAGAAAAACACAAGTATAAAAAAAATTATTCGGTGACATATGTACACATAGAACTCCTGATTAGATCCCATTTCTTACAAAAATAACATATTAATTCAACACTTAATTAAACATAAAAAACCACAGAGAGAGTATGTTGACTCAAAATATAATATAACTTGAAGGGTGTTCTTGTACATCATCAATAAAGCAGTAACCAAAGGGTTTTCAAAATACGTATATGATCCCTTCCGTAGTTTTATTTAGGGATAACGTCGAATGGGTACGTAGTATAAAGTCTTCAACCTTATCCTGAGTACATACCTCTAAACAGTATTGAGGCAAAACCATACAGTACTCTCATATTAAGTATCAGGCCTAGAAATAACTGATCGAGGTTTAATATTACTCGTATATAAAATATATATCCCTCTTTAGACCGTAAATATAATGTTTCGAATAAGTTATTAATTAATTACCATTATATAAATGCATGGGCCAAAGATCATCGACGCTCCAATAGTTTTGTTCGGATTGATCAACTGATAATGGCATCATGATCGAATCCGATTCAGGCACATAAGTGCCATAACTAAGCTGATGATGATCTATATAGTTGGCATGTTGTTGGAGAATACAAATCCATGGGTTCTTCTAGAGTATCATGCAAGACTTGGCTCGTGCTTGTCACAAGATGGTTCATGATCTCAGAGTTTTGCAATCCAGCGGTCGTCGTAGTTTCTCCGTTCTTGATTATGTATTTCTGGATCTTGGTCCTCCAAAAATTCTTTATCTCGTTGTCGGTTCTTCCTGGTAAATGCTTTGCAATTTTCGACCACCTAATCATAATCAAGAATAATTTATCATCAAGATTTATTAATTATGCATAGGTATGTTAATTAAGATTTTACAAATGACCATATTGAAGTTAGATCAAAGCTGTGGCTTCAAGGAAACAGCTAGCTACATCTACTGTTATATGGTACGGTGTGAATGAGATTATATATATTCCAATCAAGATTTCAATTATAAGACCATATACGTAATGGAATATCTAACTTTTGGTATACATCCCTTTTATGCTTATATATACAATTCCCAATCTATAAGTATTTCGTGTTGACAATATGATGTACATAGTATATTTGGTACATGTCTTTGTACATGGTCGTATAGAGAATTACAACCACAAGTATGTGGGAGAATAGGCACGAGGTTTAATGTTAATGGTGAAGAAATTTCGACACGTGTGGAAAACTCAAACAAATGGCTGAAGAAAGAGTTGTAAGTTTTGTCATACCCACCAATATGTTTGGCTTCGTCACCTAATGTCTTGCTTTGATGTCTTTTTAAAGATCCTTTCAGTCTTTAGCCTCAAGAATATATATATGAAACCGATCCATAGTTCGAGAACTTAGCTTTCATGTCTATAAATAAAACAGCTTTGATGTCTATATATAAAACCAATTCAAAGTTCGAAAACCTATCTTCGCTTCGTTCGTTTTATATATACATATATATATATATATAACCTTATATATTGTACGTACTTTTATAATTTTATGTATATATAAACAAATTACTGAAGTTCCATGATGATGAGCTGTTCTTCTGCTGTGATATTTCCCCGTCGCACATCTGGTCGGAGGTAGTTCAGCCACCGGAGCCGGCAACTTTTTCCGGTGCGTTTTAGACCTATATTGCATAGAATTATAATTACATGAATCAACTATGAAGAATCAAGAAACAAAGTATCGATTGTGTGCGTGTCTTTTTATGTGTGCATGCATGTGTATATATATTACATATATCTTATTTGTACTATTCATTGGTAATATCATTTTTCTTTTTCTTTTCTGTTATTGTGTTTTAGTATTATTCGGTTTTTTTAACCCTAACATAAGTTTTATTTCGCTTACGGTAACAATTCTAACCGGACAGGTTAGGTCAGGTCTAAAACCGTTGCTAAGAAGTGTTTTTGCATTGAGTTATTGTGGGATAAATTCGTTTATGATACATCGAGAGTGTAAGAAGAAATATCAAGTTTTTAAAACCCTAGCTAGCCATTGCAATAAGTATATAGATTAATTAATTGCTTGTGCGCCTGTGCGGGTATATAAAGTTGAGGAACAAGTTCCAAACAAAGACCTTTTGTAATTAAGCGATACATTTGTTATAACTTATAAATAAAAGAGTTTCAATCAAATAACAAGGTCTGTCGATCTCTGGAAGACAATAGTTTCAATTAGATGTAATTATATAACAGATATTTTTAAGTGATGATTTAGTTCAATTGAAGCATCCAATTGAGATCCGGATTCAAAATTTTCTTTTCTTATTGAGTTTACTATATGTTTACAAATTTTGGGAGACTTAATTAACTTTACTTAAAATTTATATTATCCATGGATTTCAAATAGTTTGAGATAGTACTCTTTGCTTACATAGTTTAATTTTTGTATTTAAATATATGAAAGAAACATTCATAATTCATATATATTTAGATCGGTTGTGTCACAAATCTCAAAATAGAGTTTCTATTTAAAGATATATTTCGCATGCGAAGATCAAACCCTAGTTCATCAACACATACACACACAAATATTGGTGATAAAGTATAATATTGTGATATTTATATATAAGAATTTTGACCTGCAGATTTGGCGAGAGAGTTCCAAACACCTTCACCATGATTGGCAATATAATTGATGAGAATCAAATCTTCTTCCATGGTCCATGGCCCTTTTCTCACATCTGCATCTCCTGATCCCGACCCACCAGTACCACTGCCTTCTCTTTTCTCCATGTCTACGAAGTAACTCTTAATAACTCTACTCTATATCTAATCAATAGATGAAGATATTTTCTAGAGAGAGAAATAGAAAAGGAGAGTTCTGAAAGTGTGAGAGAGAGTTGATATTTTGAGGTGGTGGTGGGCAGAGAGATAGCTACTGCTTTTATAGAGAGAAAGGTTTCTAAATTTTAATCCAAAATCTTAAATGATTTTAGATTGTACTAATTGGCCACACTTATTGTTGTTTTTAATTTTATTTTATAGAAATTGTAATAACACATGGGGGAGATATATATATATAGCTTCACGACCTAATTATGATAGTGTATGATATCTCTATCAATATCTTCTTCCTATGTATATGTATATGTATTGCATAATCATTCTTCGATGTACATTACAATCCAAACGAAAAAAAGTATACCAAACTATATATGTTAAATTAAACTTTTATTTGGATATACTATTATTTATAAACTGAAAATCGGAACGAAAAACCTAAGACCAAATTGAATGTACACCTCATTTTTGGTGCATTTACTCGCATAAGTTACTGAGTCTTTATACAACTGTATATGACTTTCTTCTTTTGTTTTAGAATAAAAAATAACTGTATATATATAGTTGGGGTTCGAATATGAATATAAACTCATTCTGATGCATTTACCTTGCATAGGCATCTCTACCGGTGACTAAAATAATATATGAAAGTGAATGAGTTTTCAAACTTAGGAGTTCCAATTTTGATATATGCCACTTTTTGGTGATAAAAATGAAAAATAATAAGTTCATGCGAGGTAATCTTTGGAATAAGTGGATCATGAGGTAATCTTACTTGTTGCGAAAAAAGAATAAGTTCATGCGAGGAATATGTATGTGCTGATTGACAGAGATGCGAGTGTGGATAAAACTTTGTTGGGTTTTCAAGTCAAGTCAATTTCCTTGTTAGTATGATATTCTTAGCTTTGAACTCATTACTCAAGTCCGCACGGTTTTGAAATTGGGCTCTTTTCTAAAAGACTTCATAGTAATTGAAGTTGAACTTGACTTATATATTAGAAACTTCTTTTCCTAATTTTCCGATGTGGGACTTTGGTTTGTTTCCAACAATAAACATTATATAGTAAGTGAATTATTGGGTACGGCCGGTGACCATAGATATCAAATTTTAGTCAAGGTCAAATAGTGATCTTTTACTTAGTGAGGATATAGGACTAGTTTTATTGGAGAAAGACAGTTTCTTCAATGCAAGAGGGAGATATGAGCGGATGGACTAGAATTTCCATAGAGGTGAACATAATAGAGATAATTTTTTTATGTCAGGTTTAAATCTTTATAAGTATTGTGTGTGGGTGTGAGAAGAACGAGAACTCAGTCCACTATCATCTGGGTGTCAAATAGTTGAGGCCGTCGACTAAGTCATGTTTTTGACGGATGGAACATGACGTTAATATTATGCGAACACATCATCACATTCATCGAAATAAAGCATGTATATGATGACCAAACAAGGAACGAGCCCCTTGTGACAGGATGTGATATTTTCCTGATCTCTTTTGGTTTAATATATGACTTGAGTTTGTAAAATGTCTGGTTGCTATTTCCAGTTTGTACTTGGTTTGTCCTTGCAAACCCTTATGTAAATGTTCTTTACATCAATTGGCAAAAGAATCAATCAAAAATAATGTCTTCTTTTCTACTCTCATTTTCTCTCTTTCTTCAATCATCATCCTCCATAATCATGAATCCAAATCCTATAAGGTGACCCTTTCTTCTACCAATTTAGGCTTGTCGTTTTAATTTTGGCGTCCAAGTGATAAAATCTCCTGAGTCCTTCTTCTTGATATGTATTCACAAGTACCATAGTTTATGTATCTGATTTAGAAAATTAACACAACCCAAACATATGACAAATTTTAGGTAACTTAAAGATCATGAAAATTTTGAAATAAAAATCAAAGTTCCGAAGGAACTAATATTTTTTTGTATTTAATATATATCTCATGAAACCAAGCAGCTACTTTATTGAAAATAAATCATTTAAATAACATATAAAATAACAATATGAAAGCTTAAAATAAAAGAATCAAAATTTTATAAAACACAAACCATCTTGTAGATATTGGTGCTAACCTTAAACATCTATCTTTATGAAAAAAGTGTATCCTATGGTTGAAGTAAAAAAATGATAAACTTTCTTACATGCCTAGCACGTGTTTGAACATTTCGAAATAAATATTTACAACAAAAATCATTTTATAGACAGTATTGCTAAAATTAATAAAGCATATCTAACGGTTCAAATCCAAAAAGTTTTTTTTATAGAAAGAAAACTTTTACCATTAAAAACTTACTTACATGTCTAGCACGTGTCCGAAAATTACGAGAATTTCTTTCAAACACACAAAATTCCTAAAATACCATTATGATTTTAAGATTCTTATTTCTTCCAACTTAGAAATGAAATGACTATTTTATCCTTAAACTACGTGGACTATTACTTTTGAAATCCCAATTTATAAAATTACCCTAATTGGCGAATTTTATTTACTGCACATAAATTTTTGTTTTGTTTTGTTGCATTTTAGTGTTTAATATTACGACCTCAGAAAATCTATGGAAATTTACCAAATTATTCTTTCAATGAAGTAAATTATTGATCTTGCATATTAACATTTATCTTTTAGAAATGAAATATTACATTTTCTCATATTTAGTCAACTTTAAAGAGTGCATTCAATTTCAGTCAATTTTAGAGTGATTCATCTTTGTATTCTCTCAAGTTCCAGTTTTCCCTTTCTACATTTATATATAGTTGTCAATCAGTGAATTTTATTTTTTATCTCTATCATTCCTCTTGTATTTCTGATCTCAAACCAAAATATTTCTTGAGTTCCCTCTTGTATTTCTGATCTCAAACCAAAATATTTCTTGAGTTCATATCTTGAACTCATCGATTTTTCGATTACCTTCAAGTTCGAGTTGCTTTTAAGAATGGGGTTGATGACGAACATCTACGATGATCTCCTCATAAACTCTCACCAATTTCATACTGATGATGCATCTTATCTACAAAAAGAGCATCTCAAATCTCTTGGTGACAGTTTAACTCTTTCTTTTGATATTGGAAGGACTCAACCTTCTGTTTTAAATGTTACTCCTAACATGTATCACCAAAACCTGATTTCATCGGTCCCAAACCAAATCTCTAATCCTCACAATTGTGTTACTCAAAACCATTTATTTCCCATACTTCCTCCAAATGAAATACCCTCAACATATCCATTTATGGGTAACTCTTCCTACTCAAACACCGATGCTTTCGAGGGATTTCAAAATAACATAACCGGTGACCTAAAATTCCCAAAGACCTATTACACCCCGTTCCCTGTAACATCTCAAGGTATAGCATATGATATGCATGGTTTTCAGGTGAACCCTATGTTGAATGATATTTCTCACAATCAAGGGACTTTCATTGGTAGTCATGAGCCAACCCTTGTTCATTTCATGGTTGAGTCTCAACAAACTAATGTGTCAGAGCCAGAGGAGAAGGTGATCATCAAAGCTGATCAGAAGAAGAAAGGCATCAGTCTCAAAGGGCAATGGACTCCTGCTGAGGACAAGTAAGTTTTCATTTTTCATTTTATTTTCAGTCTGTTGATGTAAAAAAATAATTGAATTCCATTACTAAAATTCTTAAAAATATATATACATATATAAATTTATTTTATGACATGGTTATTTTTATTATAATTAATATGTGTGTTGGCCATGTAAATATATATAGGCTGTTACGGAAAATGGTGAAGCGTATTGGAACGAGAAGATGGACAGAAATCGCAAAATCGTTCCAAGGACGAGTAGGTAAACAGTGTAGAGAGAGGTGGCACAACCATCTCCGCCCCGACATCAAGGTAATTTTCTTCTATTGATCTTTTCAATTTTATGTATATATGAATTAGTAACGACTCAAGTGGTTATATAAGCTAGGTTAATATATATATGCACCCAATTATATATAAGTAATGTGTGTTTTTTTTAGAAAGATGCTTGGAGTGAAGAAGAAGATCAAATACTTGTTCAAGTTCACAAGCAAGTTGGGAACAAATGGACCCAAATCGCCAAGAGACTCCCTGGAAGAAGTGAAAATATTGTTAAGAACCATTGGAATGCCACAAAACGTCGGCTATTCTCGATGAAGAACAAGAGAAGTGGTGCCCTCCCTCCTCCCAACAACACCCTTGAAAATTACATATGGTATATTACAATCAACAACTTGAACAGAGGAGCTGTTGCAAACGCTGAAATGGAGAATAACAATCGTGAGAACGTTGCTGATGGGGTGATGATGAATCTGAATCTGGATGCTACAAGGCAGACTGCAGCAACGACCTCAGTTTATGTTCCGGAGAAAACAGTGTATACATGGGGTAATCTGGTTGGTGGAAGGCAGAATCCCACAACAATGATGATGGATGCGTATGTGCCGGAGAAAACAGCGGTTCCATCGGGTAATGATTTCACAAGAGTTTATGAACCCATGGATGATGATGCTCATGAATGGATGCTCATGAATGGCTGGAACTAATTCCCTATGAAGGAGATTGCTCTGCTCAAGATGTTTTCTCATTATCACCCTCATGCTTAAGTCTATCTATCTATCTATCTAGCTACCTATCCATATCTCTTTTTTCTTTTCTTTTTGACTTCTATCTATCTATAATCTATCTATCTATCAATCTATCTCTAAATGAAAGACTATTTGTGTTTTAAAATACTTCAAACTTATGATTATTTTTTGTGTTTTACTAGGATTTAGTTAATTTGCTCCCCTAATCTCATTTGATAGTCCACAAAATGTCCCAAATCATGATTGTGGCGATACTCAACCGTTTTTACTACGACCTCCCCACTTTTCAATTGATTTAATCTGAGAGCCTAAACTCGAATTTCTAGTTATACTAAAATGTTACCAAACGCATATCCAGAAGATGATTAACATAATATATAGCAGAAGTTCAAACTGGACTTCAACATAACCACAACCTTATAACATTCCAGAATATTTCTTAACTTGACTACAACGAAACAAGTTCTTATTGCTGACTCAAACCTTTTTTATTCGTGATGAAGCAATCACATAAGGATGTGCTTCTTAAGCAGAGGTTGTTGCGGTCTTTCCAGCGATGGCTCCAGCTTCAGTTAACAGCGGAACCAACTTCCCGTCTTTATGCAAGTTTGATGTTGCTACAATGCAATGAAAATCACAAAAATTTGGTTTAGAATCACAAAATTAGAGGTCTGGCAAACAAAAGTTTTGAAGGGAATAATAGTTCTAATTTTCTTACCATCACAGCCACCAATGTGGTTTCCTCCTATAAACACATTAGGCACGGTGCGCTGTCCTGTCCATTCTGCAAGAGCTGATTGAATTTGGCTACCATCACCTGTATTAAACAACAGCAATGAATTATTCAAAAATAGCACAACCACGCTTCAGTCTGGATTCTCTTCTCTAATGAGTATATACAAATCTGAATAATTGCAAATCACTCTTTGTTTTAAGATTGCTACAGGGTAAATGATCATGATTGCTGAAACTTCTTTGACTCGTGGAAGATAAAGAACCACATGTTCATGAGAAAACAGAGAAATACTCAGATGATCAGTTCATGAACAAAAAATCCTTTCCTTGAATAAAAAACCTAAACTTCAGTATCTAGAGAAAGCAAATAAATTTTCAAAGTTATATGATCATGCTTAATGAAACTTCTTTAACTCATGGAAGATAAGAACCACATGATCATCAGGTCCCAGAGAAAACAGAGCAAACTTTGTCTAGTGCTTTCATGAACAAAACCTATACTTGCATCGGATCATGAATAAAACCTATACATGGATCAATGCTATACACATAGTTCAGCCTCATCGATTATAAAAGTACTTAAGGTGATGATCAAATGCTTTCTGAAAATCTTGGTAGATAGAACATGATCGGTTCATAGACAAAACTTATACTTGGATAAAAAACATAAACATGAATCTACAGCAAAAGTTTCTACAGTTGGATTCATGAACTCAATCTATACTTGCATCAATAAACTAAACTCAAACCTCAATACACAAGCAATAGAACACTTAGAACTTCCCAAAAACAGAGCAAAAACCTATACTTGAATCAAACAAGACACAGTAAACCAAACAAATTCATAATGAAAAAAGTTGTGAAATTTTTACTTTCAGTGTCGAGCTCAACAGCCTTGAACTTAGCTCCCAATTGTTGCAAAAGCTCCTTCACTCTCACGCAATAAGGACAAAAAGTCTTGCTGCAAAATTCCAAAACGAAACCACAGCTACAAATCAGATTACTTCCTTTAGTACACAAAAGCGTCTAGATACATCCATGGATGCTTATTTCTATCAATCTCCATGAAAATCCAATTTAACAACACACAATCAAAGCCATAGAAAGATCATTCAAAAATTCACAAAACAATCAAAACAGAGAGGATTGCGTGAAAAGATTCGAGAACAGAGAAGAAGAGAAAGGGTGACCTGAAAACGACGACTGAGTCACTGTTAACGATATCCTTAGCCTTCTGCATCGCCATCTTCGTCGAAATTAAGAAATTGTTAAGATTTTGTTATCGATCTGAGCTTCGAGTGGAGAAGGAAACTAAAAAGTATCAGAGAAGAAGAGAAGCGAATCACTCGGCTTTATAAAAGGCAAACACAATATGTATGTATTGTATGGATGGATGATAGATATTTTTTTAGTTGAATCAGTCAAAACGACGTTCGAAATCAAATAGAATAAAACAAAACGGGGGTTTTAAATTATTCGATCTTAGCCGTCGAATTTGACACGGAGATTTAATTATTTGATATCAGCCGTCGATTTACGAAACGGGAAATTGTGTTTTTTTTTTCTTTCACCGAACGACTTGAACGATTGTGTTTCCATTTAGATTTTTATGTTATTGGGCTTTATTGGGCCTTCATTCTGTTTTAATTTTCTGAAAGTTTGGCTCATGTAAAATTGAAGCTTTTATGATTCTGTTTTAGATTTTTTATTTTTTACTTAAAGAAGCTTTTCTTTTTGTGGCGAGCAAAACCAACATTGTTTTAATAAAATTTACTACTTGCACATAAAAATAAAATATATTGTTATTGTATGGTATTAATTTGTTGAATTGTGGACAAAAATATATATATACTGGGGCCTTAAAGGCTTAAAAACCATTTACCACCTTAACAGAACCTACAAAGAGTTTAGATACAAACATTAAAAATCAAATTTGATTAATCAGTTCTAGTAATGATGGATTACTATGTTCTTTAGTATGTGTATATCCTCAACGTGAGGTGTAGAGTTCTTAAACCTACATCTGCAAATAGCCTGGCCAAATACAATTATTTGTGGTACTAGAAAAAGATAGTATTTTGTGATGCAATTTATTGTTGCACCAATACTTATACTTTGGTGTGGTCTCATGAAGTAGTAGACCCATATAATACAGTGAGTTGTGAAACCTAATTAAAGAAAAAACGTGTATTATTCGTATTTGTGGTGATTATTGTTTGCTAGTAACAGTATACTATATTATATATTTTTTTTTTAATTACTTGAACTTCAAAATTATTGTTTTTTTATGAACATGAGTGTCACAATAATTATTTGTTGTTTGCCTTGGTTGTTCAAACTTAATAATTACAGTAACACTAACTCATGAGCTTCGAACTCTTCATCTTGAATTAGAAATGAATCATGCATGCAACAATTCCCATGTTTGAAGCAAAACTTTACAAACTGTTTATGAAACTTTGATAGATACACATACCAAGAAGCTAAATGTTCTGATAAAAAAAAGTGAACTAACTAGTAAGATCTAAATATTTACGAAACATACTAGAACATCTGTAAGGAAACCAACTTAGGTTGATTAATATTACTCTTACTGTTTTCAATATTTGTGTCCCAAAACTATTAGACAACATTTATATACTTGACTTCAATGATATGATATGTAACGTTGTATACCGATGAGGTACGAAACGAGTCAGTAATTGAGGCGAAGATTATTGAATTTAGCTACATACCCAAACCTAACCTTACCCCACCCACTTAACGAGTTAGCCACCGACGCATAAATTAGGACGGCCCGTTTATTTATTTCTGATAACGATATTTCTGATTAATAATGTTTTGTGTATATATTCTCTTGATTAAACAGTTCATACACAAATCGTAACAATGTTTAGAATCTTACTTACACCTTTAAGAAAGAAAAAAAATATCTTTAAAAGGGTTTGTTTTTCCTGAAATTTTCCATGATCCAAAAGACCAAAACCATTAATTTTAAATAAAAAATATCGTACTCAATAATTAAAGCAGTATGAATGTCTGAACTCTGAACTCTTATTACAACTGTACACGTTTTCACATCGCTTTTAAATCCAGGATTCTCTAGCTATATATTACGATCAATGTCTCTATCGTTTCTTTATATCCATTCGTTTATTACATCATTACTTAAATTAAACTCATTCAAATAGATGTTTCTTAGCTAGTTAGTTAAGTGATTATATACTGTAATCATTAAATTTGTGTTATGCTATAGCAAGCAAGAAACGAAAAGGACTATTATGTTTGCTTATTACACATATATATGGAGTTTCGGTATATATCATGTTCACTTACTTATTAATACGACTATTTCGAATTATATAACAAAACGAAATGACAAATAATTTAGCATATGAGAGCCTCTCTGCAAATACAATTCCATATTTTTAAAACATTACAAAAAAAAATGTATAGCCTCACAAAAACAATACGGTTTCATTACATCGTCGTTTTATTTTCCTTCTTCTTTTTACCGTTCTTGTCTTCCTCCTCCGACGATCAAAGAACCACCGTCTCCGGTCTTTTCTGCGGCGGACGTAGCAAATCCTCGGCAGATCCGAACTACATCCCAACGTTCGTCGAAGATATGCATTCACTCTCTTTAAAACTAACCACACGACGATTCGCAACTCAATCTTTAAACACAACGCCGTCTATCTTCGCACTGATCCAATGCCACGACGATCTCTCACCGTCGGATTGCCAGCTCTGTTACGCGATCGCACGCACGCGCCTCCCTCGTTGTCTCCCTGCCTCCTCCGCAAGAATCTTCCTCGACGGTTGTTTCCTCCGTTACGAGACTTACGAGTTCTACGGCGAATATGTCTCGGCTACGTCGGATAGTTATTCTTGCAGCAACGACACCGTTTTGGATCCACAGCTCGGGTTCCACGTTTCGGAGACGGCGGCCAAAGTCGCGGTTAGAAAGGGAGGGTTCGGAGTCGCCGGAGAGAGTGGAGTACACGCGCTTGCTCAGTGTTGGGAGAGTTTGGGTAAGGAAGACTGTAGGGTTTGTTTGGAGAAAGCTGTTAAAGAAGTGAAACGGTGCGTTTCGAGGCGTGAAGGTAGAGCTATGAATACAGGGTGTTACCTTAGGTACTCTGATCATAAGTTCTACAATGGTGATGGACATCATAACATTCATGGTAAGACTTGTTAGTTATGTCATATATTATATACATAATGAACCAAACTAATGGAGTGTTTTGTTTTGTTAATTTGTAGTGCGTTTTAACAAAGGAGTCATCGTGGCTATTGTCTTGACAACGTCAGCATTTGTCATGCTCATTCTCTTGGCAATGTATGTCATTATGATAAAAGTATCAAGAACCAAACAAGGTAAACACATCTAATTGAATGCATATGTGATGTGTTAATTCCATATATAGAAATATTCGTTTTCTAGCTTAGAAAATATTTTGATTAGGCATGTCACATATCCGAAATGCATATGCCTAACCTTTGATTGATTTTATCTCACTAATCTCCACGGGAGCAGAACAAAAAAAGCTAGGTCTAATTTCGAGAAAATTCAACAATTCAAAGACGAAGTTCAAGTACGAGACGCTAGAGAAGGCAACAGATTACTTCAACACCAAGAAAAAACTAGGGCAAGGAGGAAACGGCACCGTTTTCTTAGGAACCCTTTCAGATGGGAAGACCGTGGCCGTGAAGAGATTAGTATTCAACACAAGAGAATGGGTAGACGAATTCTTCAACGAAGTGAATCTCATCAGTGGAATCCAACATAAAAACCTCGTCAAGCTTCTTGGTTGTAGCATTGAAGGACCCGAGAGCCTCTTGGTCTACGAGTACGTGCCTAACAAAAGCCTCGACCACTTTCTCTTTGGTAATAAATTCTCCTTTATAGTCTTGTTAACAAAATGTTTTCAAAACAGAGTAGAGAGTCTAATAAGTGATTTGTTTGTGATTTTCAGATGAAAGTAAAAGCAAGGTCTTAAACTGGAGCCAGAGGCTAAACATAATCTTGGGAACAGCAGAGGGACTGGCTTACTTACATGGTGGATCTCCAGTGAGGATTATTCATCGTGACATCAAAACTAGTAATGTTCTTCTAGACGAACAGCTCAATCCGAAGATCGCTGATTTCGGTTTGGTTCGATGTTTTGGCTATGACAAAACTCATCTTAGCACCGGCATCGCTGGAACTCTGTAAGCTACTCAAAATCCCTAGAACACAAATGGTTCAAATCACTACCGATTAGCCTCGAGATAATTACTTCAAACTGAGTTTTGTCACTTTACACAGAGGATACATGGCTCCAGAGTATGTTGTTAGAGGACAGTTAACAGAGAAAGCAGACGTTTATAGCTTTGGAGTTCTTGTTCTCGAAATTGCTTGTGGAACAAGAAACAACTCTTTCGTACCAGTAACAGGTCATCTCCTACAAAGAGTAAGAATCGCCAACAACCATATTCATTCTTATCAAAGTTAGAGGTTTCTTAGAATATTCATATCCACCATTATATTGTTTCTTGTCTCTAGGTCTGGAACCTCTATACACTGAATAGATTGGGTGAAGCTCTTGACTCATGTCTAAAAGATGAGTTGCTTCAAGAACAAGGCAGCAAAGCAGAAGCTTGTAAAGTTCTCCGCGTGGGATTGTTATGCACACAAGCTTCTCCATCACTCAGACCGTCGATGGAAGAAGTTATCCGCTTGTTAACCGAGAGAGGTTACCTGATTCCAACTCCAACCAATCCTCCATTCTTGAGGACTAGCCCTCTAACTCAAGAACTAGAGTATAGTAGTACTATATCTCATAGCACCAATAGTACTACGACGTGTAACACGATGGTCAAAACGGATCAAGCTTCATATACTTCTTCAGAATCTTCTACTACTCATAGAAGCTAATGACTTTTTTCCTAGAATATTTCACCGATTTCTTGAGGTAGGTGTACACAAAATTCATCTGAATGCATTACATCGAGCTTTTTTTTGGGTGGTAATCTGATTTTATAAGCGGGATATAACCGCGGTAGCACAAATATGAATTTCACAAACTGATTTATAACACTAACACTTTCAACATATCCAACATCTTTTAAACTCCCATTGTTCTCTTCTATTCTTTTTTTATTGAAAGAAAAAAGAAAAAAAAAATCATACCCTGTCACAAGCCATGACACATTCCTTATTGGTTCTTGATCTTGAATTCGTAATACAACAAACCCCATCCTACATCAAGAAAACAATTACAAAATCAAAATTCAGATCAGTTAAGCACAAGACTCACTTATAAGACATGTAGGCAAAATTGCTTGTGTATACAAATTCGAATATATCAATGTAAGATTAAAAACCGAGAAACGTACATGAATACTAGTCATCTTCCGCGACAATACCAATCTCTCCCTTCTCGAGCAAATCATAAAACTCCTTCGTTCGTCGTTGGTTGTTCCAATGATGCATTTTCCACAGCCCTCCAACCGCAAGGCCTAGTGTTATTCCATATATTATCTCTTTGACTATGCTTGGTCCTTTATAGACAGCCTTCCCGATCTTAGGAACATTCGCCATTTAGGTCGCCTAATATAGTACTTATCACAAAACATTATAATCATAAGTTTCTAAATTTTTTTACTAAAATTCCATTCTATTACACAAATATGCAATATGGCGTCAATTTGATTTTATGTTTGGGTATAGTAACTATATATATCACATCGTCCAAACTCCAATTTTGCATTTGTTGATTGATATGTTGGGTTATAATAGTGTTCTGTTTTGGATCTTAAAAACACATTAGCAAAATTCAGCTAACCGCAAACGTAAACTGGTATCTACAACTAGGTTTTAAAAAAACTGAGATAGATGTTTAAAACTGAAGCAATTATAGGTTTTTTATATGCACCGTATATAACATATTGTATTAATGATATTCAATAAACGGAGACGTAAAGCAAGAAATATCAATTATCAAATTATGATACGAATTACAAACAAGAGACAATGATCAAATGATGCGAGAAAACAATATGATACTTTCGTAGACTCATACCTGTAAATTAAAACCAAAGATTTAAGTTAAACAGAGAAGCTTCAACAAGACTCTCACCAGACTGAGACCAGTACAGGATCTCAACAACGGTTACGATTAAACATCGGATGAACAACGGTTTGATTTCGAGTTCATGTGGCTTTGTTTGACAAGTGTAACACACGTCAGTCTCCTCTGAGAGCCACGTGTGTGGATTGTGGAAGTAAGCGTTTGGTTCAGCACTGGAAATAAAGCCCATACACAAAAACATTTCGGCCCAGTCAAATCCATAGCTACTAAACCCAAACAGAGACCGTATGTATGGATTCGCAATTTATTTGTTGATTTATACAATCTGACTGAAGAGGACACAAACCGGAATAGGTGTGAAATTCAAGTCAAGGCTTTGGATTGAATACGATAATGAGATCATCAGAATGAGCTTTTAGTTAGAAAGCCTCACAAGAAACACATTTCAAAGACTAGGACAAACATATACACCGTCTAAATACAAGACAGTATAAATCTCTGTTGTTTAATGTAACAGAGAGTGTAATGTCAGAGGAAGAATACAAGATATATCCTTGACTTGTATCCATAACTTGAGAGAGATTTCTCTCCGTTTGGTTAAAACACAGTTCAGGTATGTGGCAACCATACGACTAGAAGAAATATGCAGAAAAGCTAACAATGGATGACATAGTTATGAAATACCATAGTAGCAAATTAAGATCAGCCATTAGATTGTTTGCTGTTACATAAACCCCAAAAAACCAAAACAAAGATGCATTTGATAACACAATTAGCCGATACAACCGATAAAACAAAATAAGAGATAAAAGAGTTCCACTACAGACCCAAAAAAAAAGGGCAAATGCATCTTTCAAAACACCAACTAGTGAACTAGTCAAATTTAGAGATTTCAGAACTCACCTCGTTCAAAATCTCATTTTTAAGCAAGAAGACTTTAAGCTCATCAGCTTTCAACAACTTATACTTTTCCTCAATCTTCTTCTTCGTCTTAGCCGGCACCAAGCTCCATTTCCCCATCACAGCTTCTTCATCAACCACCGGACCCGTACTCGTAATCGCACCGACAATAAACGAGTTTCCGAACCAGTCAACATCATCACTCTTCGAAGAACCATTCCCCACCTTAATCTTCCTCCTCGTTGACTTCACAACAGCAGTTTTAGTAGAACCGACATAATCACCCAAAACAATCTTAGCTAGCTCAAAACATTTGCGATCATGAGGATCTTTTTTAACAGAACTTTCAACAGCGTCCTTCCTTTTCTTAATTTTCTTGAGATACTTACCCTTTAAAGATTTGACTTTGCTACTGAACTGATTGAAACTCACTTGGAAACTAAATGAGTTTTTCACAGTTTCGAAATAGCCATTCACGTCTTCTAAAGCAGTCTTACCTGTGCTGCTCCTGTAATCAACCATTCCTTTAAGCAGGATAATCTCGTCTTCCTCGCTCCAAATTCTCTTAAACAAAGTGTTCTTGGTATTGTTAGTCTCTGTTCCACTCACGTCCCCTGTCTTGGCACGTTTACGCGGATTCGCTTTTGTTGCAGCAGCAGCTTCACTTTGTCTCTTCTTCTTTGGTGGAGAAGCAGCAACAGGAAGTGGCGTTTTTGGTGTAGCTTGCTCAGGTTCAGCTTCGGAGTCGTCAGATCCACTCTCAGTCTCAGATTCAGATCCAGTCTCTGAATCTGTACTCTCATTTGCTTCGGCAGCAGTTTCTGGAACCTTCTTGCCAGAATCCTTGACTGGTTCGTCTTGTTCTTCTTCTCCTTCAGATCCGGGTTCTTCTTCTTCTTCTTCAGATCCCGATCCTTCTTCCTCCTCCTCCTCCTCTTCGTCGCTGGAAGATTCCGGTGGTGGTGGAATTTTCACCGGTTCACGCTGTTTCTTGTTCTTAGAAGTAGAAGCGAGTGCGAGTACCGGCGGCTTCTTCACCGGAGATGCGATTTCCGTCGGCTTCTTCTTCATCGGAGATGGATTTTGCGATGGTTGTTTCGAAGTGGATGCGACTTGTGACTGCTTCTTCGCCGTGGATGAGACTGGCAACGGCTTCTTCGCCGTGGATGGAGTAACCAAAGGCTGAGATTGCTTCTTCTTTGCCATCGGGAATCTCGGAAACAAGAGAATTGAAGTAGTTTCGGAGTCTCTTGTGATTTTAGGGTATCTGTGACTGTGACAGTGAAGAGAAGTAGAAGAGACTTATAATAAAAAGTAATTTTTGTGATTGGCTTAATCAACCGGTGGTGTCTTATTATTAAACGTTTAAAGTCTTTTCGAATTCTTTGTTTTCATTGGCCAGAGATTGTATACATAATCATTATAGTTTTGGGACTAGTACTAATATATATTTTTTTTTTATCAGGTTGTTGAGTTAATAAGAGTAGATTTTTTATAGGGGTAAATCGATTTCTAAGAAAAAAAGAAATTAAAAAAAATAAAAAGGTAAATCATTATCTCAGTTTCAACTTCCAATAATCTAAAGAAGTGAATCGTCGAGATTTTTATCTTTTATATGGGCCGGATCAAACGTATTCAAATATTACAGTATGATTTAGTTTAGTGTAAATGGGTTTCTTGAGAAAGAAGAACTATGTGCTGTTTATTGAAAATGTTGAAGAAGTGCATGACGTTTTGAATGTTATACTAATTTTTTTTTTATCTACGTTGGGTATTTTTGTTTGGACTTTTATGAAATTCAAGCAAACCACAAAAAACATGTGAATCTGTCGCTTTAAACTTTATAAGAGAAAAAAAAAAAAAAAAGGGTTGGTTCTTACAAAATATCCAAGTTTTTTTGAAATATCTCTCACATGTCAAAAAGTGTGATGCTAGTAACGAGCAATGTCCATGTCGGATGCTTGTGTTATTTTTGGAGATGGTGGTTTGTTTTGGATATGGACACTGGACAGGTAAGTTTTGTTAGACATGTTAAAAGTGGTAGGGTTGGACAAAATATCTCTTCCAATAAATAGATTCAATTTCATTTGACTAATTTAAATAAATGTAAATATGACAGTTTAATAAAACCAAAATATATTCTCATTTGTATAACCAATCGAATAATGTCCATTTGTACAACCGGAGTGGATCACATATATATTACCTAAGAAAAAATTCAAAATTTATAAATCTTTGAAAATGAAAATAATCCGATTTTTCAGGATTAAAATTTATCAAAAATATTGGTGATATGTAGATTTTAATCACTTGAAATAAAATGTATCAAAAACTCCCTTTACACTATAAAATAAGATTCAAATTGAGTGATAATTTAGGACTTGATCTTGACAGTGACTAAAATAGACCGGTCAAATTGGTTTGTTTAAACGTCGCCCTCATGCCCACCTTGAAACGCAACTGGATCTTACTTTTACAATTTAGATTACATGTAACAGAAGTTTTTAGTCAAGATATCTCTAGTGTATGGTATTAACATGTGTCGCATGCTAGTCATATATATTTTCAAGTTATATATAAATTTATGTCATAAATTTATGTTGGGTGGATTTTTGTTGTGTCATATAAGTTCTTGTATAATTAAATGTAGATGTCTAGGACTTTGCAACGAATCCATAGTAAAAGTACAAACATATTTTTGAAAATGATACTATTTCCTAGGAACTATTATCATTTTTTTTTACTTTTGATTGGTAAAGAAATACGGTTTGTAAGTTTTCCAAGAAATATTATTCACTAGTGTTAGCACATGCGTAAGCTAGAGTAATAAGTGTAAAAGCATCCTACTATCAAGAAAATAATAATAATAATTATAATAAGCATAAAATATTTTTCCTATAATAGATAGATTATATAGTTTTGTTTTTTGATTGGTTTAGTTTGGTTGATGTTATGGATTGGGCCCTATTGGGCTATTAGATGGGCTATTCCGGAAATATGTGCAAACCCATTGGACATAATTTTTTAAATTGCAAACCCTTTTACAAAAAAAAAAAGTTATAAAAACCTTCGTTTTTTAGACTATGAAAATATCAAGCAAGTAAAGTTATGAAAATACTCTATATTTTTATAACAAGGTTTTAAAATAATAACCTTTAAATTTTTACCTAATATAGTCATTAAAATTAAACCATAGAACTTGCATTTTTGTAAATCATGACATCTAAAAGCTGAATACTAAAACGTAGTAAATAATTTAACACGAATGTAAATCCCTCAAACATAAAATTTCAACCACAAAATTTAAAACTTTGTTTTTCTTACATTGAAATTTTGAAGTTTTTGTTTTTGCTTTTCCAATTATCTTTTAATCAGGTAGGTGCAGCTACTTGTTTATGGTTGAATTTTAAAACAAATAAAAAGTGTAAACTTAATAAAATCTGTTTATGTTTAGTCGGTGCAAGAAATAGAAAGGTAACTGCATCACACGACCGTTGGATTACTTTCGTCATACGTTTCAAAAATTAAGCGTTGGCTTTGTGTTAACAACTCCACGTGCAGAGTTCTCTCGTAACACAAAGACTGTTATCCAAACTAACATTACATGACCTAATCTTTTTGGTCGGTTTGTAAAAGAGACAAGATCAACGGAACTACGGAATTAGAGATAGTACGTGGCCTAATCACCCTTAATTTTGGATAATGACTTTTGAATGTTCTTCTTGCTTAATGCTCTCTGGAGTGCCAACAAAATCAAATCATTTATACAAGTCAGTCACCACTCACCAACATCTTTTGCACACGAAGAAGGTCTTGACAAATAAAACAATAACAAATCAGTCTCATTTCATCTAGAACGAGACGATGAAGGATTCGAAAGAGACATATGAAATTAAATTTAGACGTTGGAGATGTAGGTAGTATAAATTAATTTCCACGTTTACTCTAATGTTGATCTATATTAATATTCACCATAAATAAATTCTACTAGTAGTTTTAATATGGTCAAAATCAATTCCACAATTAGAAGATTAGTTTTAAGGCTTGAATTCTCCAACATGCGTATTCTAAAATACGTGGAGTATAGTTTAATATGGTCGCTAAGAATCTAGTTGTCATTAGACCGACACACAATCAAATCCTAAACCAATATTTGTTATTGACTTAAACGTTATTTCATGTTTTTAATATATATTATATTTATCGCATAATTCTACAAATGCATCGTCAATATAATCAACATCTTAAATCGAAAAATCTAAACTAAAAATCTTTAACCAAAAATAAACATAACGACCATGGCATAATGAATTTCAAGTCCACCAAAAATCATAATCGAACCCTTTCTTCTATGATATAGTTCATTAATGAATTTAATAACAGGTCTATTGCGAAATCAAATATCAAAAAGTCCCTATGAAGAAGTCTCAAAAATAGTTTCGTCTTTTTTTGGTATACAAAAGGAACGTGGCGTTATCAGTCAATCAGACTAATGCCTATATTGAAAACATTAAACATCCGAATCAATTAGATTATATAGACAATTTAGGAATTGTCACATTTCTTCTTTCTCTAATTTCCCATATCAAAAATTGAAATGAATGAAACTTAACAAGTTGAGTGAATATTTTAAATCTAAATATTGAGTTATTTTTCATTGGTCGATTCGTGAAAGTTACATTTGTCGGTAGGTCAATTAAAGGCGCAATTATGATGCAAATATACAAAAAACTTTATAAAAAAAAATGTTAAGAGAGCCGTGTGACTAGAACCATCTATACAATATTTTATTTGCCATCCTATTAAATTAACAACGACCAAATCTAATGGTCACAAATCAACTCTGTCCCACGTAAAAGATTTAGAAAGAAACAAAAATAATGATACCAAACATATGAAAAAGGTAAATAAATCAGTAAAATACGAAAAAAATACAAGAAAAAAGAAAGAAGAAGATTTCACTTTCTCACACATTCCATGGTCGACATACAATAAATCTATGACTCTATAAGTACGAACATTTCATTCAATCCATAATCTTATCGTATAATCAAATTTGGGAAAGTATTAAGATTCTTTTAGTCTCTATAAATTACTACTTCCGTCACCACATCGATCTTAACCTTAAACATCTTCAATCTCTTGTCCGAAACATTACAACTTCATCGGCAAAATGGCTCCACCGAGTTTGATCAAGTCCGGTGTTGACTTTACCGGAAAGCCTCTATTCCGGTTAGTAGATTCCAATCTCTTAGCCAATGGTCACGTTGTCTTAACCGATGTTCCGGCTAACGTCACGCTCACCGCTTCACCTTACTTAACCGACAAAGACGGTGTGCCTCTCGACGTCTCCGCCGGTTCTTTCGTCGGGTTTAACCTCGACGGTGAGCCCAAAAGCCGCCACGTGGCATCCATCGGAAAACTCAAGAACATTCGTTTCATGAGCATATTCCGTTTCAAGGTTTGGTGGACTACTCATTGGGTCGGGTCAAACGGCCGGGACATCGAGAACGAGACCCAAATCATCATTCTTGAAAACTCCGGGTCGGGTACTGGATCCAGATCCGGGTCGGGTCGTCCTTACGTTCTCTTGCTACCTCTTCTTGAAGGCTCCTTCCGTTCTACTTTCCAACCCGGAGAAAACGATGACGTGGCGGTCTGTGTCGAATCCGGGTCGACCCAAGTAACCGGGTCGGAGTTTCGTCAGATGGTGTATGTCCACGCCGGAGACGACCCGTTCAAGCTAGTGAAAGACGCGATGAAAGTGATTAGGGTTCATATGAATACGTTCAAGCTTCTTGATGAGAAATCGCCGCCGGGAATCGTCGATAAGTTCGGGTGGTGCACTTGGGACGCTTTTTACTTGACGGTGAACCCTGACGGCGTTCATAAAGGTGTTAAGTGTTTAGTCGACGGTGGTTGTCCGCCGGGTTTGGTTCTTATCGACGACGGTTGGCAATCTATTGGACATGATTCCGATGGTATTGATGTCGAAGGGATGAATATTACCGTCGCCGGTGAACAAATGCCTTGCAGGTTGGTTTATTCCGGTTTACCACTCAATTTTTTCGATTGGTTGATATTTTACTTTACATACGGTTTAAGTTTGGTTTACATATGATTAATCCCATATGATTATTGATCCCTTCCTGGTTTAATCAAGTATACATAGGCTTTAAACCGGATTAGTTTGAATTTTACTCACGATAAGTTATAACTGAGATTTTGTATTGGCTTAATCTAACCGGGGTCTTGAACCGTAATTATGTTTTGGTTGTTGTACACTAATATTCACACCGGTTTGATTTGGTTTTACAGGCTTCTGAAGTTTGAAGAGAACCACAAATTCAAAGACTACGTGTCTCCGAAATACCAAAACGACGTCGGGATGAAAGCTTTCGTCAGAGATCTGAAAGAAGAATTCTCCACCGTTGATTACATCTACGTCTGGCACGCGCTTTGTGGATACTGGGGAGGTCTCCGTCCTGAAGCTCCGACTCTGCCGCCGTCAACTATAATCCGGCCTGAGCTTTCTCCGGGACTTAAACTCACGATGGAAGATCTCGCCGTCGACAAGATCATCGAGACCGGAATCGGGCTTTGTTCGCCGGAACTGGCGAAAGAGTTCTACGAAGGTCTTCACTCTCATCTTCAAAACGCCGGGATTGACGGCGTTAAAGTTGATGTCATCCACGTAAGTTTGCCGTCCGAGTTAACGGATTTTTTTGTCGTTTTCCGTTTCGTCGTTAAAGTTTTAGCACGTGGCTTTTCTTTTTTTAATTACAGATATTGGAGATGCTGTGTGAGAAATATGGCGGGAGAGTTGACATGGCCAAAGCTTACTTCAAGGCGTTAACGTCGTCAGTGAATAAGCATTTTAACGGTAACGGCGTTATTGCAAGCATGGAACATTGTAATGACTTCATGTTCCTTGGAACTGAAGCCATCGCTCTTGGTCGTGTCGGTAAGTCTTCTACTTCTATTTTTTAAATTTATAAAGAGATTAGACTATTTATCATAAATTAATGATTTATTTGATTAGGTGATGACTTTTGGTGCACTGATCCATCGGGCGATCCAAACGGTACGTTTTGGCTACAAGGATGTCACATGGTCCATTGTGCATACAATAGTCTCTGGATGGGAAATTTCATTCAGCCTGATTGGGACATGTTTCAGTCCACGCACCCTTGTGCTGAGTTCCATGCTGCTTCTCGTGCCATTTCGGGCGGGCCGATATACATCAGTGATTGTGTGGGTCAGCACGATTTCGATCTCTTGAAACGTCTGGTTTTGCCCAATGGTTCGATTTTGAGGTGTGAGTACTATGCTCTTCCGACTCGTGATCGTCTCTTTGATGATCCTCTTCATGATGGCAAAACCATGCTCAAGATTTGGAACTTGAACAAGGTAAACATTGATTTCTTTTCATGAGCTCTTAAATGACTGTTATTGGGCCTTTTTGAAAGCCTAATTAGCATGATTAAGGGTTAAGCAAGTAGGATCCATTAGAACCTCCATAATGAGATAACCTTGATTTTAGCAGATAATATAGTTTGGTCTTAGCAGATAATATAATCTTGGTTGAATCTGACATTTATAGAGGCTTTTGGGTCTATTTGTAGCTAATCAAACCTCGTTTATGGCTCAAGTTGTTATTAAATAGTCTGGTTAGAGATGAAGCAAGTGTAGTCCATTATAAAGCTTAAGGTATATGAGAAGTTATTTGACTGAGTTGTTGGATTAATTATGAAATTCTAATGTTTCTTTTGAGTTTCATCTGATTTGACTCGTTCTTGATTCACAAGTTTCTGTTTGTTCATTACAATCTTGTTTCTTGATCTGTTTTTTTTTTCGTCCACAACAGTATACTGGAATTATCGGAGCATTTAACTGTCAAGGAGGAGGATGGTGCAGAGAAACCAGACGCAACCAGTGTTTCTCTGAATATGTTAACACGCTAACCGCCACAACAAGACCTAGCGACGTTGAATGGAACAGTGGAAAAAACCCGATCTCCATTGCAAACGTTGAAGAGTTTGCTTTGTTCTTGTCTCAATCCAAGAAGCTTTTCTTGTCTGGACCAAACGATGACCTGGAGCTCACTTTAGAGCCTTTCAAGTTTGAGCTGATCACTGTCTCCCCTGTTGTGACCATTGAGGGTAACTCAGTCCGGTTTGCTCCGATTGGATTGGTAAACATGCTAAACACAAGCGGTGCGATCAGTTCTCTGGTGTACCATGATGAATCCGTTGAGGTCGGAGTTTTTGGTGCTGGGGAGTTTAGGGTATACGCATCGAGAAAACCTGTGAGCTGCTTGATTGATGGTGGAGTTGTTGAGTTTGGTTATGAAGACTCAATGGTGATGGTGGAAGTGCCTTGGTCTGGTCCAGAGGGTTTGTCTTCTATTGAGTATTTGTTTTAGAGAGAACTTGAAGGTTTCCTTTTATTTGTTTTCCTTCTAAACTCCGTGCCGTTCGTTGAGTTTTCACAACAACTCCGAGCCGTTTTTTTTACATGGTTTCTGAGAGTGAACAATTTATGTTGGCTTTTTAAGTGATGAATTTTTTTTTTCATTGGTTGAATTTGCATTGCCACTAGTATTCTCATATTTATTTATGAAATATTACATTTGGTTTTAGCTTTTTAAGATTTGCTTCATTTTCAATGTCATAAAAATAGAATTGTAGTTTTGGTTACAGCAAAAATTCATAATATTGACCAAGACTTAGAATTGTAGGTTTGGTCAGTTAATATCTTGTTTACAACAAAAATGTATAACATTAACCAAGGCTTATATTATAGACAGACTATAGAGACTATCAGACTAAAGAGACTTAAAATTGGCCCAATAGAGAAAGAAAAAGCCTACAAAAGCCCAAAAAAATTGGGTTAAATCCACCACGAGGGTGGAGAGCCTTAACCGGATGTGTTCAAAGACCCGAAGGTCAAATCCCGTCTCTGTCAGAGGAGATGCCAACCATCTCTCCTTTCTACGAACACACCATCGTTAGCTCATGTCTCAATATATATAGTTAATTTAAATTGTTTCATCAGCCGATGTGGGACAAAAACTTAATTCTGTTTCACTTCAAAACTGTCTCCACTGTCTCTGTTCTGTTTCTCTTCTTCTCCGCTCACTCTATGAAGAAGCTAGTTTCAAAGCTTCGATTTTTCTCCTCTTCTTCTTCGTCTTCGTTAATTCCTCGATGTAGTAACATACCTAAACCCATTTACAACCCCTTTTACAATCTACTTCCCCAAACTCAAAACCCTAATAAAATCGTTGATGTTATCTGTTCAACTCTCAACCAGCGTGATCATCTCGTCTTATTACCCAACCTTCGTGGCGAGGTCGAAACTCTGATTCCTCATTTGGGTTATCCTGAAATCTCCAGGGTTCTGCTTAGGTTTCAGTCAGATGCTTCTCGGGCTCTTGTTTTCTTTAAATGGGTGAAATTTGATTTGGGGAAGAGACCTAATGTTGGTAACTACTGTTTGTTGCTTCACATTCTTGCTTCTTCTAAGAAGTTTCCTTTAGCTATGCAATCTCTCTGTGAGTTGATTGATTTGACAGCTAAGGAAGATGCAGAAGAAGGTGAAGAAGATGTGTTCAGTGTTTTGGTTTCTGCTACTGATGAATGCAATTGGGATCCTGTTGTTTTCGATATGCTTGTTAAAGGTTATCTGAAATTGGGGTTGGTTGAAGAAGGGTTTAGGGTTTTTAGGAAAGTGATTGTTTCCGGTTTTCGTGTTAGTGTTGTCACTTGTAATCATCTCTTGAATGGGTTGTTGAAATTGGAATTGTTGGATAGTTGTTGGCAAGTGTATAATGTGATGTGTAGAGTTGGAATCCATCCCAACACGCATACGTTCAACATTCTTACCAATGTGTTCTGCAACGATTTGGATTTTCAAGAAGTTGATGAGTTTTTGGAGAAGATGGAAGAAGAAGGGTTTGAGCCTGATTTAGTTACTTATAACACGTTAGTGAGTAGTTATTGTAGAAGAGGAAAGTTGAAAGAAGCTTTTTATCTGTACAAGATTATGTATCGGCGTCGTGTTGTGCCTGATTTAGTTACCTATACATCGCTTATCAAAGGTCTTTGTAAAGACGGGAGAGTTAGAGAAGCTCATCAGACGTTTCATAGAAGGTAGACAGAGGTATTAAGCCTGATTGTATATCTTACAATACTCTTATTTATGCTTATTGCAAAGAAGGAATGATGCAAGAATCGAAGAAACTGTTACACGAAATGCTTGGGATTAGCGTTGTTCCTGATAGGTTTACATGTAAGATTATAGTTGAAGGGTATGTGAGAGAAGGACGGTTACATGCTGCTGTTAATTTTGTTGTCGAGCTTAGAAGGTTAAGGGTTAAGATCCCATTTGAAGTTTGCAACTTTGTGATAGAAAGTTTATGCCGTGAAGGCAAACCGTTTGCAGCAAAGCATCTGTTGGAAAGATTCAGCGAAGAGGAAGGTCATGAGGCCAAACCAGAAACTTACAATACCTTAATCGATTCTTTGTCCCGTTGTGATGCTATTGAAGAGGCATTGCTTCTAAAAGGGAAACTCAAAAACCAGAATCAAGTACTTGATTTCAAGACATTCCGAGCTCTTATTGGCTGCTTATGTAGGATTGGTAGAAACAGTGAAGCCGAGTCTTTGATGACGGAAATGCTAAATTCTGAAGTGAAACCAGATTCTTTTATATGTGGGGCTTTGGTTAATGGTTATTGCCAAGAATTGGATTTCGATAAAGCCGAGAGTCTATTGAGTTTCTTTGCTATGGAGTTTAGAATTGTTGACACAGAGAGTTACAATTTGCTTGTTAAAGCAATTTGTGAAACAGGCAGTGGATATAATAAAGTGTTAGAGCTTCAAGAAAGAATGCAGAAACTTGGGTTTGTTCCAAACAGCTTATCTTGTAAGTACTTGATCCGAGTCTTAGAACAGCCTTCTTTGCCAAATCATCTACCTGAGGACTGAAGCAGCGGGCGATGAAACTTGTATTCTTATTCTTGGCCAGATGCATGATTCAAAGAAAATACACAGTTAGGGTGAGTACTGTGGATCATTTTAAGTGGTGGTGAAGCCTATAGGATCTTGCGCAAAGGGTCCAGTACTTTCTTTGCATTCATGAGGAAAAAATGATGTCCTTGTGATTCAGAGACGAGGGGTGCTTTACGGCATTGAGCAGAGCATTTGCCGCAGCTTCTGCTGCAGGAAGACTACCTCAATTCCAAAGCACAAGTCTTCTCTGTTGATCAAAATAGGAGCCACGCAATTCTGATCGGTATGTTCACATGAAACCAGGATCATCCAGATAACAATAATGTTGAGTAGTTGGAACTTAAGGATGCTCCTGAAACGTTGCAGATTGCCTCCAATTGTGTATAGTCTGTACTAAGGGCTTTAAAATTGTCTTCTGATCCTTGTCTTGTACTCTGTCTTCTAGTTTGGTTCGTTCCATGCGTTTGAAAGTAAAGTACAATACTTTGTGTAGTTGCAGCAATTTCTTCGTTACTCTTTCAAGTTTTATACAGTACAAGCAAAATGACTTGTGCTCCGGCTCTTTTGACAAAAGAGGGTAGGATCGGTATTTTACCAAAGCACCAATATATAGGAGGTACCAAAAAAATTGTTACATTGGCAAATAAATTTAAGTTCCAGAAAGAGTCTAAACTAATTGATATGCTCGAGCTCCCAACCCGGGAAAATTTCTACTGCTCTAAAGATCTCACTGGCGCAGAGATTATAGATCGTATAGTCAGGTTAAAAATTCTCTCTTTATCTATTTCTGATTTTAGTTTATGACCTTTTAAGCTTGCACACCAGATGCTTGTTAAAATGTCCATGTGAGTTCTTTTAGTATTTCTTTGAATGAAATGAAGTTTTAGGTGACGAAAAGCTAAATATATTTGGACGCCATTGCTTGATAAGATCAATCAGCTCGACTACTTACATAGATTGTGATCTTTCTTTGGTTAAAATGGTACAGGTGCCTAGGATGATGATGATGTTATAGTCATGAGTAGAATTGTGAAACACCAGGTTATTGCTCTTTTGGATTCTGGCACTACGTTTAAGGAGGTCCGACAAATCCATGCCAAGCTCTTGGTTGATGGGACACTCAACGATGACCATCAGGTGGGTCAGTTTGTAAAGGCAGTGGCTTTGAGTGACCAGAAGTACTTAGATTATGCGAATCAGATTCTTGACAGGTCTGATAACCCTACATTGTTTGCTCTCAATTCTATGATTAGAGCACATTGTAAAAGTCCTGTTCCAGAGAAAAGCTTTGATTATTATAAGAGGATACTTCATTCGGTAAACGGTAGTAAACCGGATAATTACACTGTCAACTTCTTGGTTCAGGCGTGCACCGGGTTAGGGATGCGTGAGACAGGGCTTCAAGTTCATGGTATGACTATCAGACGTGGTTTTGACAATGATCCGCATGTTCAGACCGGGTTGATTTCTTTGTATGCTGAGCTTGGCTGTCTGGATTCTTGTCATAAGGTTTTTAATTCGGTTTCTTGCCCGGATTTTGTGTGTCGGACAGCTATGCTCACAGCCTGTGCGAGATGTGGGGATGTCGTTTTTGCGCGGAAGTTGTTTGAGGGGATGCCAGAAAGAGACCCTGTTGCCTGGAATGCGATGATCTCTGGCTATGCTCAGATTGGAGAATCAAGGGAAGCTCTTAACCTGTTTCATTTGATGCAGATGGAAGGTGTGAAAGTCAATGCGGTTTCTATGATTTCGGTTTTATCGGCTTGCACTCAATTGGGAGCTTTAGACCAAGGGAGATGGGCTCATGCTTACATAGAGAGAAACAAAATAAAAATTACTGTGAGGCTTGGTACTACGTTGGTCGACTTGTATGCAAAATGCGGTGACATGGACAAGGCTATGGAAGTTTTCTGGGGTATGGAAGAGAAGAATGTGTATACATGGAGTAGCGCCCTGAATGGGTTAGCCATGAATGGGTTTGCGGAAAAATGTCTCGAGCTTTTCTCTCTCATGAAACAAGATGGTGTTACTCCAAACGCTGTCACATTCGTGTCTGTTCTCAGAGGTTGCAGTGTGGTTGGTTTTGTAGATGAAGGACAAAGACATTTTGATTCGATGAGGAATGAGTTCGGGATAGAGCCTCAGCTTGATCACTATGGCTGCTTAGTTGATTTGTATGCTCGTGCAGGCCGCCTAGAAGATGCAGTGGGTATCATTCAGCAAATGCCGATGAAGCCTCATGCTGCTGTTTGGAGTTCTCTGCTCCACGCATCTAGAATGTACAAGAACCTTGAACTTGGCGTTCTTGCATCTAAAAAAATGCTTGAGCTAGAGACTGCAAACCACGGAGCTTATGTTCTCTTATCAAACATATATGCAGATTCAGACGATTGGGACAATGTCAGTCACGTCAGACAGTCGATGAAATCTAAGGGAGTCAGAAAGCAACCAGGGTGCAGCGTAATGGAGGTCAATGGTGAGGTCCATGAATTCTTTGTCGGAGACAAATCTCACCCGAGATATTCAGAGATTGAGGCGGTCTGGAAGGAAATCTCAAGAAGGCTGAGACTTGCAGGGTATAAGGCGGACACGACACCGGTCATGTTCGACATAGACGAAGAAGAGAAAGAGGATGCATTGTGTTTGCATAGCGAAAAGGCAGCGATTGCGTTTGGTATAATGAGTTTGAAAGAAGATGTTCCGGTTAGGATAGTGAAGAACCTTCGTGTTTGTGGGGATTGTCATCAAGTTTCTATGTTGATCTCCAAGATTTTTGACAGAGAGATCATTGTTAGAGACAGAAACAGGTTTCACCATTTTAAAGATGGTCACTGTTCTTGTAATGGCTTTTGGTGAACTTAAGCCTAGCTTGTAATACTGCACTAAGCAACAATTTTAATAAATATTGTTATTTAAACAATATAAAGATCTTGTGCATGGACGCCAATACAGTAATATTGTTCGGAGAAGGTTTCAAGATAGAAGTGTCGATGTTTGATTTGATGAGAGATGATCAAAGCAAATGTGTATTCATGTTCAAAGCTTAGATTTTTATATCATCGGAGCTTTTTGAGCCGACCTAGTTTTGTTCAAGAACGAGATTCTCGGAGTTTAGATGCGTATGTCTCATCAGTTATCGCTTCTATAAACTCTTGTGTCTCCGTTGACCAGTGTCGTTCGCTTCATTGTAAGATAGTGAAGAATGTGAGTTATCGCCATGGGTTCATTGGAGATCAGCTTGTTGGGTGTTACTCGAGATTGGGTCATGATGTTTGTGCAGAGAAGCTGTTCGATGAAATGCCTGATAGAGATTTAGTCTCTTGGAACTCGTTAATATCTGGGTATTCAGGGAGAGGATACCTGGGGAAATGTTTGGAGGTGTTATTGAGGATGATGAGATCTGAGGTGGGTTTGAGACCTAATGAAGTTACGTGTTTGTCGATGATCTCGGCTTGTGTTCATGGAGGAAGTAAGGAGGAAGGACGTTGCCTTCATGGGTTGGTGATGAAATCTGGTGTGCTTGAGGAAGTGAAAGTTGTGAATGCTCTTATCAATTGGTATGGAAAGACTGGAGATTTGACTGCGTCCTGCAAATTGTTTGGGGATTTGAGTGTAAAGAATTTGGTTTCGTGGAATACTATGATTGTGATTCACTTGCAAGATGGTTTAGCCGACGAAGGGTTGGTTTACTTCAACATGAGCAGAAGGGTTGGGCATAAGCCTGATCAAGCCACGTTTCTGTCTGTTCTCCGTGTCTGTGAAGCCGTAGGGGTTCAGGGGCTAATCATGTTTTGTGGGTTTAATGCAAACAAGTGTATAACCACAGCGTTATTAGACTTGTATGCAAAACTTGGGAGGTTGGAGGATTCGTCTACGGTTTTTCATGAGATTATTTCTCCAGATAGTATGGCGTGGACAGCAATGCTTGCTGCTTATGCCACTCATGGGTACGGGAGAGACGCTATCAAGCATTTTGAGCTCATGGTTCACTATGGGATTAGCCCTGATCATGTAACCTTCACTCACTTGTTAAATGCTTGTAGTCACGCGGGTCTTATAGAAGAAGGGAAGCATTATTTCGAAACAATGTCGAAAAGATACAGAATTGAGCCGAGGTTAGATCACTACTCATGTATGGTTGATCTCATGGGTCGATCGGGGCTTCTTCAGGATGCTTATGGATTGATCAAAGAGATGCCAATGGAGCCGAGCTCTGGTGTTTGGGGAGCATTGCTTGGTGCTTGTAGGGTTTACAAAGATACCCAACTGGGAACAAAAGCTGCAGAGAGACTGTTTGAATTAGAACCTTGTGATGGTAGAAACTATGTAATGCTCTCAAACATCTATTCAGCTTCTGGTCTATGGAAAGATGCTTCAAGAATAAGGAACCTGATGAAACAGAAAGGTCTCGTAAGAGCTTCAGGGTGTAGCTACATTGAGCATGGTAATAAGGTGCATAAGTTTGTTGTGGGAGATTGGTCTCATCCTGAATCAGAGAAGATACAGAAGAAGCTGAAAGAGATTAGGAAGAAGATGAAGAGTGAGTTGGGATTTACATCAAAAACAGAGTTTGTATTGCATGATGTTGATGAAGATGTGAAAGAGGAAATGATTAATCAACACAGTGAGAAGATTGCAATGGCGTTTGGGCTTTTGGTGATTAGTCCAATTGAGCCAATTATCATTAGGAAGAATCTTAGGATTTGTGGGGATTGCCATGAAACAGCAAAAGCAATTTCATTGATTGAACAAAGGAGACTCATCATTAGAGATTCTAAGAGGTTTCATCATTTCTCACAAGGATCATGCTCTTGCAAAGATTATTGGTAGTTTCGTAAATATTGATTCTGAAATCATAATTATTTATTATGATTGGATAGTTTAAAAACGAGTTCCTAAAGATTTTGTATGTTTGCCCAATATTTTGATTGACAACTTAATGATTTTTTCATTGCCCGTAACTATCATTGTTTATTTTGCGATTTAATTAAATAAAAAAGTGAAATTAAACCAATTTGACACAAATTTGGTCAAAAATAACTGAATTAACCATTTAATATTGATCATTACTAGAATGACACAATATTAATGTAAAAAGACCAAAAAACCTAAAATTCAAAAATGGAAACTAATAAATAAAATCTGTAACATATATTAAGTCTGTCGTAATAAGCTAATCAAATTTATATGAAACAAAGTAAAAATGGGGAAATTTAAAAAATACCCTTTTTCCAATACCATATTTTAAAAATACATCTCTTTCTAATTTTATATAAAAGCTACTATAAAATTTGAAATTTATCAAAAACATATGTGTAAACTTATATTTATAGACACAAATTATCTTTATATGTGTGTAAATTTATATATATATTTCATAAATATCGTATAAATACCTTTTAAAAACATTTTAAAAATCATTTAAAAACCTTATAAAATCTGTGTAAACCTTTTAAAAACATTATAAATGCCGTTTAGAACCTCTTAAAACCTTATAAATATTTGGATCTAGTCTCCCAGTAGTAATGATGATCTCGATGTACCTTAATAACCATATAAAAGTTTATAATTTTTCATATTTGAAAAGGGGTATTTTTTATAATGGATAGAAAAGAGATGTATTTTTAAAAAGGGTACACCAAAAGAGGTATTTCTCAAAAATTCTCAAAAATAAAACATAAAATAAAAAATAAGAAATATAGAAATAAAAAAGTTGTAAAAAATTCTAAATACATAATATAAAATTAAACAAAATAGAAAGTTAATTTGTTTTGTATATTTTTTTGTTAAATTTATAAAAATAAAATAACTAAAAATATAAATAATTTTTACTAATAATAATAAAATAAAATAATAGAAAAATAAATTTCAAAATTTTAATAAATTTTAAAACTTAGAAATCTAAAATTGAAGAACTTAAAAATAATCAATCATTATTAGTCTCACTAACTTTGTTATTCTTCCATTTAGTCACCATTTAAAAATAATTAATTTTTAAGGTTATTTTATAAATTTAATATATAAAAATCATAGAAAAAAAAATCTTATATTTAATATACAAATCTGTCATAACATAAAACAAATATGTTGTCACTATTCCTACATCTATAAATCTGTTATCAAACAACAGATTTTTATAAAATAAAACTGTCACTAGATTAATAAATATGTCATAACATGCATAAAAAATGGTCTCAACGTAGGTCATTCTAGCAATTTTAAAAAAACTTAAACAAATCTGTTATCAAACGACAGATTTTTGGTTAAATTTAAAACTCTGTCGTAACCTTAAACAAATATGTTATCACTAGACGTCAAACTAGTAATTATATTTTTGTTAAAAAAACTGTCACAATATGACAGATTTTTAACGAAAAATTAAGTCTGAAATAACTATGAAAAATAAATCTGCCAAACATTATAACAAATATGTCATATATTATGAAAGTCTGTGGTGTCTTTATTAATAAATCTGTCGTAAAAAGTAAATCTGTCACTAATTATAAATCTGTCGTAACTATTTCTAAATAAATCTGTCGTCCAAAATAAATCTGCCGAAAAAAATCTGTCATGCAAAAAAAACTGTCGTTCATAAACAAATCTGTCATAACTAGTCCGACAGACTTTTGAAATTATTTTTCAATTTTTTCAAAATCGATGAATTTTTTTTAAGGGTAAAATTGAGTTTTATTTTTTTCCTAACAAAGCAAAAAAGAGTATTTTAGTCATGAAAAGAACTCAATTAACCAATATATTTTATAAGTTAGTTTAGTAATTAACTTCTAAATTTGGGTTAATCTAGTTTTCTCCCATAAAAAAAATTGGATTTACTATTTTTGAAAAACTTCTTAATCTATTTTGTTAATATTGAGCCCCATATTGTTTGGTTTCTGTTTTTGATAGATTCAAAACATATTATTATCACCATCGTCAAACTAACATTGGTATGCTCGTAAGTTACAGTTTGATATACCGTAAGCCTGACAAATAAAGTTTTTAACATCAAATAAAACGTTAACTTTTATTCTTTTATCATAGTACTCTACTATATATTTGTAAAATCATTATTCTCTATAATCCTAATCTCTCAATAGTGATTGTTTTGAGAACTTTTCAAACTATATATATCCAAATATTCTCTCTTTTTAAAAGATATGTAATCACCAAAATAATTGTTAACATATTCGGATAAATAGCATAGTTAAGGTAGAATTTGTTAAACCAAAAATATATCAATATTCCATAGATTATATCCTCTTAAATATTTGATTATTTTGTTATTTTTTGTCATAGAGTTTGTTATCCAAATGCTACCAAAATTGCATCCGGAGATGCAATCGGTTAAGGAGGGATCAACTTATACCCGGATCCACATTTTACGCATTGCCATTATGAGACTTTGAATTTCTGGTTATATTAAACACTATATTTTATCTCGTGGTACACCGCGTGACAAAAAAAATTAGATTTTTTTAAAATTATTTTCTTTTCACAATGCTTCAATTTGTTTATTATTAAGATTGCATATTATCAAACTTAATCAAATATGATTTGATATGTCTTATATTGGTGGTGCTGAAATATAGTATGTATAAAGTTCTAACTCTTTTTGAAGTATAAAATTAATGATATTTTAATTTATATTAACTCGTGTATTTGATATTGAGTACATATTCAAATATGTCATGTTATACAACCCGTGTACAAATTTTATTTTAAAAACAAATAAAAATTGTAATAATTGCTTCCATATGTCTTTTGTACAATAATCTATGCTCGATAAATTAAACTCATGTTTAAAGTTATGGAAATATGAATAATACTTTATTTTAAACTTTATGTATAGTTAAAATATTTGTAACACTTCAAGTTTTAATAGAGTTTAAATATTTATAATAACTTAAACTCTATATGTACATAAAACTTTTTATAGAGTTTAAACATTCAATCAAGCTTAAATGTTTATAATGATTTAACCTTCTAAAAGTTTCAATATTTATAATATTTTGAAACTTTTTTATAGAGTTTAAATTTTAAAGTATACCGCATAAAGCTTTTAAATTTGAACGTTTAAGAAATCAAGCTCCTCTTCTTTCTTAGTTGGAAACATATAGTTCTATTTATATAGGTTTGAACCATTGTAAAAAACAATGTACCCTATGTGGGATATTCCACATATGCAAAAAAAAAAATATTTGTAAATATACTAAGTTTTCCATTTTCCTTTTAGCCAAAGTTTCCAAAAATAATATTCGATTTAAATGAAATAATTTAATGCATGAAATAAATTCATAGAGCATTAAAGTTTTGCTAGAAACTCTTGCAAAAATATTATAGTAGATTCATGAATAGTTATATATTTCACTTATAAATGGTAAATCTTCTTTATTACCATTTATTGCGCCTTTAAGAAAAGTTAGTGCGTATCATATATACTAGGTTTGAACCCGCGGTACACCGCGGGCCTAAATTTTTATTATGTTTGTAGGAAATACTATTTTATTTATAAGGTGTGTTTTTGCGGATATATACTTACAAAAAGACATAGTCGTGTTATGTTCAGTTTGAACATGCGGTATACCGCGGGTTTATGTTTCTAATTATGTTTACAGAAAATACCATTTTATTTATATAGTGTGTTTTAGCGGATATATACTTACAAAAAGACATATTCGATGTTATGTTCATCTTTATCTGTTTTGTATAGTAATTTGAAAATATTACATTTAATAATATGCAATTTGTTTTTCCAATTAATTATTATTAGTATAATGAGCCACCAAATAACTGAATACTTGCTGCAGAGGCGTTAGCGATACGAAATGCAATGTTGCACATCATTTCCATCGCTCATCTCATTCCAATCCGATCTCTTAAGGTCTGTTCCGATTCTCAAGTGCTCATCATGCTGATTAAGACGATTGGGAGCCATAAGGAGATTAAGGGAATCCTCCGTGACATCTCTATGCTCAAGGAATCCTTCTCCTCTATCTCTTTTGTTTTTATTCGTCGTTTAGACAATACAGAGGCTGATACTCTTGCTAAGGCTGCTCTCTGTTCCTGGTTGTCTGTACCTTTCTCTCCCTCTTGCGGAGAGTAACAAACTTTGATCTGCTTCGATTTAATATAATGGTGTTTGCACCCAAAAAAGAAAAAAACTGAATACAAAAAACGTCTATACCAAAACCGGGGTCCGCTTATTTCGTGTCTACATCTCCCTAAAATTGGACAACAAACCAAAACAATTAAAGGATTAAAAAAAAAACACCTTTTTGTTTTGTTTTGTTTTGTTGAGGTGTCGTAAATGACTTTGGGTCGTCTTCTTCCCCATTTCAATAGGGTGATTCTCACTTCACATGATATGTAACTGTCAGTTTTTTTTCCTTCTTTCACATAAACCAAATTTATATAGCATATATATATATTTATTACATGAACCATAAATTGAAAGACCATAGGCAAGTAAGAAAAACACAAACTTATTGTTACGGTTTTATGTGTTTTGTAAATTGTAAATTGACTTGCATGTATAAGTAATTTACCAGAGCTTGAAATCTTGATATGGAGGGTCAACTCAATTCTTGAAACAACAGGTCCACGTAAAATTTCCAATCTTTGATCTACTACAAAACTTAACAAAAGCAGACAAAGATGAATGTAAGATTTTTTTTTTAAAAATGAATGTAAGATTTTATGATTAATATCAAGCAAAAGGAAAAATTAGTGACCTTACTTAAGACATCAAAAATGCTACACAACAAAAACATGATTACCCAATTGTTATTGAAGAGATTATCATGTTCAGTATATGCAACATATTGAATCTGAAGATCAGCGCAAAAGCATTTTAACTAAAGGTAATTAAGTATATACAAACACAATAAAAAGTAGGAAAAAATAATGTTTCAAATTAAGTGCCAAAATAGATAATAGAATTGCATGATACAGAAACGATTTGTAAAGATTAAGAAGTTTTAAAGAACTCAGGTAAGCGAAGGAAGCTGTCATTTCAATAAATATCGATGATGTAAAGAAATCGATAAAAAGATGTAATTGGTTAGATGAGCTAGAATGTGAAATAGTCTCTAAATTTATAAATGTCTTGTGGCTTAGGGTTTTTGTGGTATTAAAATCTTGACCACCAAGCAAAATATATAAGATACGATTAACAAAAAAAAAAAAGAAAAAATAATCATTTATTTCTGCAATAATTGTTACCATTGTTTTAGGTAAGTTTAAGATTTTTGTTCCTAACATTATGATAATTCCGGAGATTACAAATTATGTATTTTATATAATTAGTTTTAGATTAGCGTAAATTTAGTTGTGGAATGGTTGTTAAATTTCGAATATGCTAAGAACCATTAGTATTGAGAATTTTTATAATTAATGGATATTAATTCATTAATTGTTTAGGTGGATCCGTTTATAATTAATGCTTATTAACTTTTGAATTTTTTAGGTGAATCCGTTTAATAGAGCAGGCCCAATAACATGATGTATAAGAGGACAATAGAAAGCCTATAGACCAAATCCTGCATGCCTTCTTTATTACCGGGGGGAAGTCAAGCACCTGGAGCTCCATTGGGCTAACGGATAAACGCGCGGATATGAACCCAAATGGGTCGGGTTATTCGATTTTGACTTTTAAAATTCCGAAAATTACCCTTTTCAATTTCAATTAAAGCTCTCTTTCACAACTAATTAAAGGGCAAATTAGGGATTTTTTGCCAAATTTTAGTGATGTTTTAATTTGTACTTTTCTTTTAATAATAAGAAGATGGTATATGTAATTAAAGAGAGTATCACATAAGTCTCATATCATATATATAAAATAGAATGTCACATAAGTATCATATTGTATCCTTAAATTATCAACTGATACAATGGAAAATAAATGCCTAAAGATTAATTTAAAAGACATCATGATTAGTCTTGCTCTATGAAAAAAGTATTTTTCTATAAAAACAGTTTTGTTGTGTTTACTTTAGTAAGTGATCTTTATATACAATCAAGCGTACTAAATATAGTTTATTACAAATATAAATAAAAAAATTCATGGGATTTTGTTCTTTATACAAATCTTCTTAATCTCGACACATATTTATCATTATCAGGATAATAATATAGCTAATCATTTATTTCGTTGCGCCTTTAAGGAAATAATAAAATAAATTTAATAAGAAGTTAATTGATTGATTTTAAGTGAAATAATCATTTATGAATGTTTTATCTAAATATAATTTTAAAGTCTTATAATAGAAATGATATCAGTTGATACCCAAATTCACATTTGTCAAATTTCCATTATAAGACTTTGAAATTATACTTATAAGACATTCATAAATGATTATTTCACTTAAAATCAATCAGTTAACCTCTTATTAAACTTATTATATTATTTCCGTAAAGGCGCAAAAAATAGAAGATTAAGCTAGATTATTATCATGATAAGTGTATGCGCCGAGATTTAGACTATGGGTGCAAATGGTTGCACAATTTAAGAGGTTGAAAAAAATTATTCAACTAGTTTTTACCATTTGAGTTGAAGAGGTTGGAAAAATTATTCAACCCGTTCAACTTAACAAATTGAAAAAATGAACTAATTATACAGGAAATTTGTTCAACTCATTCATCTCCTATTTTATAGATGAATAGGTTGAATGCTATTCAACTTTTTTTATTCAACTTATTCTTTTCCAACTCTTTCATTTTTGTGCAACCATTTCCACCCGATATGTATAAAGAATGAATCCCATGAACATTGGTATTTATAAAAAAAACACTATATTTATTACGCTTTCTTGTATTTATAAGATCACTTACGAAAGTAAATACAACAAAATTGTTTTTATACAAAAACACATTTTATCATACAGCTAGATTGATCATGAGGTCTTTTGAAAATTTTTATTACATATTTTATATATTTTACAATTTGATAATTTAAGGATACGAGATAATAATTATGTAAAACTCTCTTAATTACTTATATGATATGATAGATACGGACAAGCTAAATTTTCTTTAATATTTTTTTTTCTTTCTCATATAAATCCAATTACTACCGATCAGAACTGAGATGGATCGGTTAAGGAAGGATTAGTTGATACCCAAATTCACATTTGTCGCAATTATATTATGACACATTAAAATTATACTTATATATAAGACATTCATAAATGTTAATAGAACTCTATGCGAGTATGCGCTATGCCATTGACATTTGCTGTTTTCATATATTTTTTCAACAAAACAAATTGATTGAATTTTTTTCCTTAAAAAATAAAAATAAACAAAACATTCCTAAAAACATACCCTAATTAATTAAAAATTAAATTTTTCGTAATCTCATTCTCTTAAAATATCTACAACTAGTATTATACCCAGTGCTATGCACCGGAAAATAATATATAATATTTTTTTAAAAAAATATTTTTTTATATATTAAGCAAGTAGAAACATAGTATCCATGTGGGGATTTTTTATTATTTTTTTCATGTATTTGAATATTTGGTTTTCTTACTTGATATAGAGATAGAATTGTAGCTGAATGCAGAGGAAATTAATAGTCTTCCGCATATTTATATTTATTTTCTAGGCGTAGACTTCATGATTATGGATCTTATATATAAAAAAAAACATACACAATACAAATTGTATGAGAGCAGGAAATAAATGATACCTTCTTTTAATAAATGGTACTATGAGAACATCAAATATATTCTGTGATGCTCGTAAATATATGCCATTGAATCGTGTACTCATGTGTTGTTCTTCCTAAAACCAAGCAGAGAGTAAAAGTGTCTTAGAGTTGCATAAAAATTGAAAAATTTTCTTAAAAATTAATTACACGAAAAGGAAAGAGCTAGAATTATTAGTGGTTACCTTATAATTTCCTTGGCATTTGAGTAAACATATTTTTCTCTTTCGCATCTCCAATGTATAAGAATCACAGTTACGTACAAAAATGGTTTCTTTTAAAGCATGAACCAAGAATAACTAGAAAAAGTTATATACGATGCATGTACGTACGTACGGCAAAACATATATTTCTGAGATTATATGGAAATCTCTGTTCGATATAAAAAAACTGTTAGCGAGAGCAAATAAAAAAAAGTTTCGAGTTTATGATGAGTTAAATATGTGAAGGAGGATGAAACAGTTTCTACTATATAGAGATTGTGAAAACGTGGGGATAGTGTGAGAGACACTTTAGGAACAAAGAAACAAATTAAAATTTCTTTAACAAAAAACACAAAACAAAGTTTCAGAAAAATATGGAATAAGATAAACTAGTATATTCCCTAAACTCAAAATATATGCGAATAAACAACAATTCCTTATTAGTAGCATTCACGGTTTATTAATTCTCTTTGCCTGCAAAGGTGGAATTATTCGTAACAATATAGATTTAGACAATAATCGTGTAAACTTTATTTTTGAATTCACAACAAACGTAATTTTTTTTTTTTGAATTTAATGTTAAATTATATTCAAAGAAAAAATATCGTTTGTACAACTAGTGCAACATAATTTTGAGAAATAGATAGCTAGAAAATTTTTGAAAAAAACTTTTTGAAAAACCTCAAATCCTAGAGTGAAACCAGATTTGTAAACTTTGGTCGTCTATCTCCCATCCGTTGAATGCTTGTGAGCTGATTTCGGACTTCTCGATCAATCCATCTAATTAAGAAACTTTAGGAACAAAGAAACAAATTAAAATTTCTTTAACAAAAAAAACAAAACAAAAGTTTCAGAAAAATATGGAATAAGATAAACTACCATATTCGATCCCAAAACTCAAAATATATGCGAATACACAATTCCTTATTATAAGCATTCACGATTTATTAATTTTCTTTGCCTGCAAAGGTGGAATTATTCGTAACAATATAGATTTAGACAATAATCGTGTAAACTATATTTTTAAATGCACAACAAACTTAAATTATACCTACCAAGCAAACTTGGCTTTGACCAAGCTTTTGATAGTGTACTCAGAATTCTTCTCACCCTTCACTTGAGTGTTTCTACTCTTATGAAAAATTTAATTATTGTATATGTTCTACAACTTCACCAAAAAAAAAGAACTATAACAGTGTAATTATTAAACATTAGAATATTACCATAACACTTGCGATCTTCTCATGCTTACAAAAACACAAAACACATAGATGGCTCAACAAAAAGCCAAACAAAAAAGAAACACTAAACATCATATTGAAATTGCATTAAAGGGGACATCATACATAACTACCATACGTTCATACAGAGGAAACTCATCATACAACCGTCGTCCTTCCCTGAGTTTCATGACCTTTAGTAGTAGTATCATGGGCTTTGGAGGAGATATCATATTGCTTAACATCTTGGGCCTTGTTCTGCACGTGCTGACCCATTTCTTTGCCCTTCTGTCCAGCGTAGCTAACAGCATCAGCCATTCTCCTCTTTGCATACTCCAATTGCTCAGGCACAGTCCTCCTTGTACCACGAAGATAGTTCATCACCCATGAGATGGAGCTTAGCCCGGTTAAACCGAACATTCCCGAGGCTAAGAAGCCTGTCACGGCTAGCCCGATGGTTAGAGCTGCTGGGACTATAACGGGGCTGAAGAGGAGGAATAACGGTAGAGCAACCATTAAGCCGATCACTGAACCGGCTAGAAGTAAACCGGCTAAGGCAAGTAGCGAACCCACGACAGGGACTCCAACCAAAAGGGACAATACCTTTTAAGAGAAAAATATACAAGTTATATCCAAATAAAGTATATGCATATAAGTGTGTATACTGAGCCATCAAGACCAACATTGTAAAAATCATATGAACCATGATTAGAAAAGCTATAATTATGCATGTAACCATAATGATCGGACCATTTTAGGAGACATTTCGAAAATTATGTTCGATTAACAATTATAAGCATGAGATTTATCGACAAAACCATATGAGTCAGACCATTTTTGTGTTATCTATGGAAGATCATATTTAACTTACAATCATAAAAGTAACGATCAAGAAAAGGTAAATATGCATGTAACCATCTAACTCGAACCGTTCGTAAATCTTCCACTTTTAGAACATAGTGTCCTTGATCCCGCGAGACTCATTTCATTACTTTGTAAGCATGATGATTTAAAGTTGTATTTATCAAGAAAATGTAAGAAGACGTTACTTGGGTGCTAGATGGGCCACTTTCAGGCATCATGCTCTTGTAACCACTGCCATAACCGTAACCGCCATCGCCACCTTCATACTGACCTCGGCCGCCTTCATATGGCGACTGAAATTGGAAATGCCTATCGGTGCGATCGACGCGATGTGTATCCGCCATTTCAAGATAATAATGAGAAAATGTGTTTTTTAGTTTCTCTTCTTCTTCTTAATTTGTAATTAAATTAGAAAAGTTTAGAGAAAGCTTTATTTATAGAAGAAGTTGGAGTGATGAGAAGAGGACACCTAAGACGGTGAGATGTTAGAGTAGTAGAGGTGTGGCTTTGCATGATTTCCAAGTTTCAACATTTTTCTTCTTTTATTTTTATTTTTATTTTGTTTCACGAGATTTCAAAAGATGTTTTCGCTTTCTCCGCTGACACAAAATTAAAGCAAAGACAAAAAAAAACTAGCCTATGCATGCATGTATATACTTCAGTGCGAAGTCTAGAAAAATTTATTAACTTGTAACATACAAAATTTTGAAATAACTTAAAAGTGATTAGAACATGTTTTTTAAAAGATTTATGTAACTAACGAATCCAAAACACATTGGTATCTAAATATATTTACTTTTACATTACATCATTTCTTCAGAAATCCAAAATTCTTGTAGTGACTATTACATTAAAATCTTTCCTTGTTTGAAATGCTTAGCTTGCTTTCTTTGTTTGGGACTTGAGTTCCAGCAATGGTGTTTTTATCGTCAAGTAGGTTTAGAGACATTACAAAACAAAGTGAATATATAATTAGAGATGATTGAGGTTGCAGTAGTTATATTACTTCATTCATATAGCCAACCACGACAATTTTTTTTTTTTTAAATGAGAATTTAATTGTAAAATGTACTTCAAAAAGACTACTAGTATAGATTCTTTTAAATTATCATATAATAAAAAATTAATGAAAATATAAAAATAGTTCTGCATATATTGAGGTTCGAATTTTTTAAAACAAATATATATTACTCAATAAAAAAAATAAAGGTTCAACGTCCCACATCTAAAATATTTAGAGAATAAAAAACAGCTGAAAATCAAAGCCTTTAACTTAAAAAGGCCCAAGAAAGACCAAACGCGTTTCAAGTAAGAGCGTTACATCATTGATGATCAAATCAAAGCAATTACTTAAAGTGGGATTATTAAATTAATTAAATGTAATAATTTGTGTATAATACAATGTCCCATGGATCAAAAATAAAGGGATTGAGATCATTTTATAAGATCAATACAACTATACTTTTTCTGAGTACGTTTCTACATATATTTTTCAAAATTTTGCTTTTTGAATTTTATTTTTCTTTTCTAAATAAAGATATTTTGGGCCGAAACCCATACATTATTTAGCCCATTCGTGGAACAACAATACAAATATTAAGTGTGTGAATCAGACATCCACACTCGTGGAACTGTGTTTGACTGAGCACAATGATTTTGCTGGTTTTAATTTGTTTGTTAGCTTTGGTCTCAACGTGTGTAAGGATCACAAGTCGAAATTAGATTCAAGTGGCATCATCGGACAATCGAACATAACCAGTTTCAGTTAGAGGTGCTTCCTATGGTAATCCGAAAAGATTTTGTTTCAATATTATATGAAAATTTTGATGTTAATTTAAGATTTTAATCCATGTTACAATATTATACATTTGATGCTATATTATATCTTTTCATCCTAACAACATTTGAATTCAAATAACTATTTATTTTTTTGTTTATGTCAATTCACAATTTTACAAGAAGTATACTCAAAAGTTTAATTTTTGTGTGTGTTAAACTTATCGATTTTAGAAAAAATTATGTTGGATTTTACAAATTTAATTTGGTGCTAATTAGCTGAACTTATATTTAGAGAATTTAGTAATCTAAAAACCATGATTTCTCTTACACAAAATCAGGTATGCAATTCTCATTCAATACATATTTAAAGTACATAAATAATTTAAGATAGGAAATTCTTGATGAAATAACCATATGAAGAATGGTCACTTGGTCAAAAGAGAACACCACATATCATAACATATATGTCAAAAGATAGATAGATAACATAATGAAATGGTATAAATTAAAAGTTTCTTAAGGAAAAGAAAATTGATAGATAGTCAAATACATAGATATATTAACTCATATGATATTGAGAAATAATCTTGATCAAAGAAATTTCCTTCATCGGATATTAGTCCAACCATTACATGAGATCCTCCTGAATGTAATTTATTGGTTTTCAAAACTCTGTAATATAATTCTCCCATGTAAAATTTTCTGGCATTGGAACATAATATGATGTTGTAGATGCATTGACTAATGGTTCGTTGGTCTGTGTGCCAACATCCATGTTCAAATTCACATCCTCGGTGGTCTTGGAAAGATTATCGTCACTGATTGTGACATACCTTATGTAATTTTCGAGGACATTATTATCAGCAAGGTTGGAGTTTTCACCACTTTGATTTTGCACCCGACGCTTTGTAGCGTTCCAGCGGTTCTTAATATTGTTTTCCGTCCTTCCTGGGAGGTGTTGTGAGATATTGTACCACTTGGTACCAACTACCTTGTGTACTGCAACCAATATTTGATCTTCTTCTTCAGTCCAAGCAGTTTTCTGAAATTACAAATGCACATTTTTTAGAATTTTTTTGTAAGTATCACATATCCATATCATTTAGTTACGAACTTTTGAAAGTGTTGTGATATAATTGCTAGTCTCACCACTAACTAAACTATATGAACTATAATATATATAAAACATGTGCGTTGTAAATCGTTACTTTGAAAAACTTAGACATGTATATGAATAAAAAAATTAATCATGATGAAAATATGATTTATACATGTATATATATATATATCACATATATTAATATTTGTAATAAATAAGATTGGAAGATAGAAATAAAATATCACCTTAATGCCAGGACGAAGATGGTTGTGCCACCTCTCTCTGCATTGTTTTCCTGTTCGTCCTTTGAGATTTTTTGCAATTGATGTCCATTTGACGATGCCGTCATATTGCTCCACCATTTGGTTCAATTTCCTATATATTATAAATTATTATAACATCATCAGGAAATAAAATAAAACAAAAGTATACAATTAAATAGTTAGGAGAATTTCAGTTATGCAATTGAATATTAATTTTAGTTTTTATATTTATGAGAAAGAAAAAATAATGAAGACTTACATATCTTCAGATTTTGCCCATTTCCCTTTGATGATGTTACTTTCCTTCGGATGATTGCTTGTCCGCACTATTGTTTTATTCTTTTTTTGATGAGTTCTTACCATCTTTTGACCTTCATCTTGATTCATGGTTTCACTGGTTGTGTTTTTGATATCCTCTGGCACTGGCATATCAAATGACTGAGGTTCACCCATCATTCGATCAAGAGCTGGCACACAAACACTCTTAGTAAACTCAACATTGTGTACATTTTCATCCCATAAAGTACGTCCCTGCAAATCATATATATTTTCAAATATACCCTTAGGATTTGCAGAGATATTGTTGTTGTTGGTTATGTTATTCATAGATTCCTCGTAAGTATCGATATTCAGGAATGAATAATCTGATGGAATTCCATACGAGGGAGAGTTGAAAACCAGATGATTTTGGGTGTTAAGTAAATTTTGATTGAAAAAATCTTGAGTTTGTTGTGGGGTCGATGGTATATGGTTTAGTTGATGATGATTAGAAATATCAGTTAGATCTGGTGGAAGATACAATCCGTGAAGAGAAGATTGACCTAAATTTTCATTGTAAAATGGTATATAAGATGCATCATCAATAAAAAGACTTCGGTGGGTTTCATTTAAGATGAAATCTTCACGGGTGGTATTCTGTGAAAAAATCATCTCAACATCACCGAATTCAAACGATGATTATACCAATTTTGAGAAAATAAGACTGAAAAGATTGAATATACTTATGAAAAGAGGTATTAAGACCAAAAAAATTGGAAAATAGATATTGAAAACGATGGGAAAAGTAGATAAACCCCTCAAAAGAATTTATCAGAGCTCTAAGAGAAAGAAGATAACATATAAGTGGTTAAAAGAGTAGAGACTTTAAATATGATTAACTAAAAATAGAAAATGTAAAAAAAGCTACTTTTTGGTCAGATAAAAACAATTTAAAAGTAAAAAATGTATTTAATGCGTAACCGTCCATAGGATGGGATTATGACTGTGAAATATTTGGTCAAAATATATATGTACATAGATGTCTTGCATTTTTATAGATATTATAATGTAGTCAAATATAAAATGATGGGAAAGTAAATTAAAAAACAGAACAAAACAAAACCACATTGTGATTGCTCTATTAGTCTGTGACAATTAAATTTAAAGTGGTGGCAAATTTTGATTTTGGTTATAATTGTAAGACTTTTGATATGAGTAGCCAAACATAGTCAACTAAAGTCCAAAGAGTAAGTTTCATGACCAAAGAAAAAAATTTTGTCTTAGAAATTTTGATATATTATGACACGTGTTAGACATGTAATAATTTCTTTTCCAATGTAATTTTTTTTTTGAATTGAATGTAAAGAAACGTTTTAAATAAATGTTGTTTACGCCATGGAACATGTGGCGAACCACACCCTTGGAGATTAATCGTATCTCTGGTCTACCATATCCCGAATTATAAGCCGGCTTCGAACATTCTTGTCAGTGATGCATAACTGAACCCAAAAAAAAACTAGTCTTCTCTTCTCATAAAATGCAATTTCACAAAATTTTCCATGTTAAAAATGTGATTTTTGTTTTTCTGCCAAAAACGTGAATTTATGTTTTTCCTTCAAAAAAATGATGAATTGTTTTCCCGCTAGAAATGAGAGTTTGTGATTTTTGTTGTTTAGTCAAAAATGTGATTTTGCGATTTCTAGTAAAAAATGTGATGTCGCGTTTCTTGTAAAAAAAACGGGGTTCCGCATCTCCCTGCAAAAAGATGACAAGTGATAATATGTTTTCCGGCCAAAAACGTGATTTTGCGTTTTTTCGTCAAAAACATTTTTCCACATTTTTCCTCAAAAAAATATGATTCCATGTTTCGTTTGCAAAACACTAAGAATATAGTGAAGTCATAAATCTTTTTGATTTTTTTTTTTTGGGTAGAATCCTTTCGAAAAATTATTAAAATTGTATTTGAATAATTGAATATTTAATTTTTGTTGACTAGATATAATAAAAATAATGAGAGTATATCGGTAAATAGATACATAAATCTAAATTGTCGCACCCTAATTCTAAGTTTAAAATTTCGATTGTATAGGGAACCAAAATTTGTTAAAAGCTTTCGAATCACACCACACTTCGTTTTGGCATCCAGTGGTGATATGCGATTAAAGTCATAAAAGCACATTTATCCAACAAGAGGACTCTCGTTTTTGAATTAGAATACTAAACTTCGTTCTGTTTTCTAACTTAATAGACGGCACGTAGTTTAGTTTTTAAATCATAGAACAACACAATTTTACAGTTGGAGTTTGCTTCTTTAGAGAGAAACGTTGGTTTCGTCTGCTACACCTCAAGGAGAGAAACAAAAATAAAAAGCTTCGAACAGCGAAAAAGCAACAAACTTTGAGTAACAAAAAGTAAGTTTTTTTTTTTGTTTCTGCAGATATAATTGTGATTGTAAGAGTGAGATAATTGCTTGATTTGTTCTGGGTTTAACTGCAAATTTGGGATTGTTTGATCTTTTTGTAATTTGATTTTTCTACGATTAGTTTTGTGATTTGTGTCACTGTTATGTTTAGTGAATCATCATATGACTATTTCTGGAGAATTTTAGTTGACTCATCATGACTTTGATCCAATCCTTCAAAGGGGTATTAGAAAAAGTGAAATTTTCATGTTTAGTGAGTAAAGAATCGTCTTTGTTGGCTAAATTGGTTTCTTCTAGTTAGAAAGATTCAAACTTTATGAAATTGAACACTATCACGGCCTAAAAGGTTGGCTTTTTTAATTGACTCTTGTCTGTGTTGCAGAAAAAGTAGTTTCCATGGCGGCATTGGAGGAGCTAAAGAAGAAGCTTTCTCCATTGTTTGATGCTGAGAAGGGTTTTTCTTCATCCTCATCGTTAGATCCCAACGATTCATATTTAGTAAGATTCTTTAGATTCCATAGTGAATAAGTTTTGTTATGTGATAAGGCTTTTTTTCTTGTGTTTTGATCATCTTCTTCTTTTGTTTGTGAAGTTATCAGATGGTGGAACTGTTAATTTGCTTAGTAGATCATATGGAGTTTACAACTTTAACGAGCTCGGGTTACAAAAATGTACATCTTCTCATGTGGATGAGTCTGAAAGTTGTGAGACAACGTACCAATGTGCTTCCCATGAGATGCGGGTTTTTGGAGCTATAGGAAGCGGAGCTAGCAGCGTTGTTCAACGGGCTATTCATATCCCCAATCACAGGATTCTAGCTTTGAAGAAAATTAATATCTTTGAAAGGGTAATGTAACCTACTCCTTGTATAAGAGAAAATGTGAATCCATTTAGTATGTCATTGTGAATATTTACTGATTTGGCGAGCAGGAGAAAAGACAGCAACTTCTTACAGAGATACGGACATTGTGTGAAGCTCCTTGTCATGAAGGACTTGTGGACTTTCACGGAGCGTTTTATAATCCAGACTCGGGACAAATCAGCATAGCTCTTGAATATATGGATGGAGGATCTCTTGCAGATATCTTAAAAGTAACAAAGAAGATACCTGAGCCGGTTCTTTCATCAATGTTCCACAGACTTTTGCAAGTAAAGATACTCAACTCTCTCCAGTGTGCAGCATTTGTGTGTTTTGTTAAGTGTATATTAATTTGTTCTTGGTGCGGCTTCGTTTCAAGGGATTGAGCTACTTGCATGGAGTTAGACATCTTGTTCATAGAGACATTAAACCTGCAAATTTGCTTATAAATCTCAAAGGGGAACCAAAGATAACTGATTTTGGCATAAGTGCTGGTCTCGAGAATTCGGTGGCTGTGGTTAGTAATAGAATCTCACGCTTTAACCTTATGAATCCAGTAATTCTTTTTGGACTTTCTAACTTAATCTGAAAATGGTGGTTGTAAAGTGTGCTACTTTTGTTGGAACTGTCACCTACATGTCACCAGAGCGAATTAGGAATGAAAGTTATTCTTATCCAGCTGATATATGGAGCCTTGGTCTCGCTCTTTTTGAATGCGGCACTGGAGAGTTTCCCTATATAGCTAATGAAGGGCCTGTTAATCTTATGTTGCAGGTGATTTAAGTTTTCCCTGGATCCTTTTTTCGAATATACTATTTATAATTTACACTAAATATCTGTCTTTTTGGTTATGGGATTGGAAGATCTTGGAAGATTCATCACCAACACCACCAAAACAAGAGTTTTCACCAGAGTTCTGTTCCTTCATTGATGCTTGCCTCCAGAAAGATCCAGATGCTAGAGCAACCGCTGACCAGGTTAGTATATAGAAATGTCAAACCTTTAGAGGCTTCACTACTTTACCGAAATAGTTCATTATAGAGATGTTTTTGAAAGTTTGGTGCTTTATTTCCTGTTTTAAAGCAATCTTTGGTTAAAAGTTCAGTATTCTTCTTTGTATTTGTCTGTTTTAAATGAACATTTAGGAAAGATTTGGTGCTTTAAAAGTTTCTCTTCAATTGAAACTCAAGTCTGATGGTCTTTCCTGTGTTTCTTGAACAGCTTCTTTCACACCCTTTTATTACAAAACATGAGAAGGAAAGAGTAGATTTGGCGACTTTTGTTCAAAGCATCTTTGATCCAACTCAGAGATTGAAAGATTTAGCTGATGTAAGTACATGATGATGTGGTACTTTGCTTAGTTGGAAAATACCAAATCAAACTTAAACATTAATGATCTTATTGTGTTTGTTCAGATGCTCACCATACATTATTACTCCCTCTTTGATGGATTTGATGATCTTTGGCACCATATAAAATCGCTCTACACTGGAACTTCAGTTTTCAGGTAACCATACTTCCACAGTTTCTTAGGGGTGTTTATGTCGGGTATCAGCAGCAGGGGTAGTAGCGGGTAAGGTATGAGAGAATAATTCGGACATTCATTTTTCCTGTTTTCTTCTTTCAGTTTCTCTGGGAAACATTACACAGGATCAACTGCAATCCTCTCAGCATTATCAGAAATTCGTAACACATTAACAGGAGATTTACCGAGTGAGAAACTCGTCCATGTCGTTGAGAAGCTTCATTGCAAGCCACACAACAATGGTGGAGTCATGATTCGCGCCACTGGATCGTTTATTGTTGGAAATCAGTTTCTGATTTGTGGTGATGGAGTTCAAGCAGAAGGGCTTCCGAGCTTCAAAGATCTCGGATTCGATGTTGCAAGTAGACGGGTGGGTCGATTTCAAGAACAGTTTGTGGTTGAATCTGGTGATCTTATTGGAAAGTATTTTATAACTAAGCAGGAGCTTTATATTACAAACTTAGATTAGAGAAACACAAGTGAGAAAACCCTGTTTTCTACTGTATATTGTAACTATTAACTTGTTTAATTATTAACATATAATTTTGTTTGTTTAGGGTTCATAAAAACAAAGTAACCAAACCAATTCATTCTGCAATTTATTGAACATGTGAAAACAAGAAAACCCACAAACATCTGTAATATTCACAAAAGAAAAAAATCAATCAAAATAATGAACAAACAAAAAAAAACCTTTATAGATACTGATTATGTTTTTTTCTTGTTTCTTCTCTCATTTAGGTGATGAAGGCTTTGTTGTGTGAGAAGATTTGCCAGTGAGTACTTTCTTAACTTTGGAAATTGAATGCTTTACCTTTGAACCAACTCCCGAGAGAATGCCTTGTGATTTCTTCTGAGTCTTGATAATGCTTACTGTATCTTTTGCTTCAACCATCACTATAGAATCTGGACTTGTTTTATCATCTTTATCATGTTCATGATCTGCATCTTCATTCTCATCTTCTACTGTTTTAGGCTCTTCTTTGTTATGAGGTTCTGTTGTTGCATCTTCAGTCTTTTTTGTTCCTTCCACTTTTTGGATGAGGTCTGATAGCGATTTCCTTGCTGGTTCTTTCAATGTTGGTCCAGTTTCTTTGACTTCTGAAAACAAATCTTTGGTGTTCTCAGATTCTCCATCTTTTTGCTGTAGTTCTTCTGCAATCTTTGGATTCTCCAACTCTGGAACTTCATTAGTCATTTCCCTTTCTTGTTGATTTGTAACTCCAACTTTTTGCTGCAAAAATGAAAACAAGCTTTTGTTTGTAGGACGTACTTGACTATGAAAGAATGTGCCAATTTATCATACAAAAAGCACCATGATGATACCAAAGTAAATTTTACCTCTGGTTTGTCTTGTAGTTTGCTGACAGAAGACAAGCTTTCAATATCTTGAATCTCGGGTTGTGTTTTTTCTATCGCATCATGGGTGTTCTTCACATTGTTGAAACAGTCCTGATTTGTTTCCTTCTGCCAAAAAAAAGCATCGTTTCTTGGATTAGATATAGATGATTGTGAAAAGAAAAACAAAAACACTACTGAAATAATGTTTCTTTTCGTACAACTTCTTCTCTGATCTCTTCCTCGACAGTATATGTTTGCTTAATCTCCTCTTGACAAATCTCTTTTGCAGCTTCGTGATCAATCTTTTCAAATGTGTCTTTCTTCTGCATTGCCAATGTCACAATGAAAATTCCGGTCAGCAACAAAGGATAATTAGTAGAACCACGGTATCTACGTTAACTAAAAGACTTATGTTTCTTTCTTTTAAATATTACCTCTTCTTCGGAATCTCCATGTTTGATTGCATCTTCCTGCACTGTTTTCACATGTTCAGCATCACTCTTCTCCTTTATTAGGACTAAGCCAGTTTCTTCCTTTAGCGCCACAACTGAATCATGGTCATCACCTATTATTTCATCCTCAAGAACTTCCGATTTAACATTTTTTCCAATGTCTTGGACATCATCACCTCTTATTTGGATATCTGTGAGATCAATCGACTTATGCTCTTGTTCAGATGTCTCTTTATCCATTGCAGGAGCTTCAAATTCCTTGGGCTGATCTTTCACTTGAACGTTTCCATGCGTTATCAAAGCATTGGTATTTGTATCTTCTTGTGGTTTCTTGACTTCAAAAGAAGTTTCTTCAACCTGATTGGGAGATTGATGAGACTGAATGAGTTCACTTGGTTTCTGTACTGAAAGATCCCTTTCAGCTTCAGGGTTACTATTATCTTTGAGATCATCTAGTACTGTTGAGGATGGAACCTGAAGTTCCTCTCTTAGTACTTCTTTTGTGAGACATTTATCAGCACTAACCTCTTCTCTTTGGACCTTTGGTACTTCTTCTGTTGAAAAATCCCTATTATCGTTGCTCTTTGTATCATCTGGTATTGCTTGAGTTTCAACATGTTCTTCATTTGATGCATGCTCAGCTTCACTAGCTTTCGTTATAACTGCTATTGGATCTGTAATTTGCTTCTCTGATTTGACTACCTCGTTGATCTCTTCTTCATTCTCCAGGACACTGTGAGGTAGTTCCTCTTTTTCTACATCCCGCGAAACAAAATCATTACCAATTTTAAGCTCACCTTCTATATCCTTAATAATTTCCTGTTCCTCCTCATTCTTAATTTCATCTTTTATACCAGCAATTTGATCTTCTTCTTTAACTGTTTCATGAGTCTCTTCCTTCTGCTCTTCTTGTAGACTTATCTTCTCTGATTTTGAATCATTGATGTCTTGTTGTGGCTTGTACTCTTCTTGCTTTTCAGGAGAAATCACATCATCTAGCTCCTCAGAAGGCAACGCAGAAGATGGAATCAGAATTTTCTCACCAGGTAACACTTCTGTAAGTGACTGATCAGCTGGAATTTCTTCCTTATACTCTGCAATCGCGCTAATTTCTTCTTGCAATTTCTCTTCGACGTTGACTTCAAACTCTCTGCTGATTCCATCTTGTACTTTTACCTCTTCTTTATGCTCCTCTTGCAGATTGATTTCTTCTACTGGAAGAGGTTTCCTTGCAAGACCGTTTTCTTCCTGGAATTTTTCAGTTTCTTTACTTTCATCTTGTTGTAATAACCTCTTTGCTTCTATGATCCCATTAGCAGAATTTTTATCATTTGATTCAATGCCAGCATCAACTGTCTTTTGTTCTTGATCTGAAGGCTCTTTAATCATGTTGTCTCCCGCTGATGCAGAATCATTGATTGTTCTCTCAGTCTCAAATGTATTTTGGAGTTCTGTCAAGATTCCAACAACTGGAAGAGTTGAGTAAGTATCATCTCCATTCTCTGCGTCCTTTGGAGGATAATCATTTGTTAGCTCCGCCACTGCAACATCCGTTTTCTCTGTACTTTCGTCTTCTACCTCAGTGAATTTAGTTGAAATCTCAACCTGATCATCTGATTTTTCTGTTCCTTCTGCTTCTGATTCTTTTGGCTTTGTTTCTCCTACCTTCTCTTCTGTTTCCACAGAAACATGTTTCTCCTCGAGTGTGTCACCAGCAGAATTATCTTCTTGTGGAATCACTGGTTCGTCTTCTCCAGAAACTAACATGGAAACTGGAGCTTCACTGAATGATTCTCGTGGAGCAGTTTTGAATAGGATCTGATCTGCTTCTGATGTTTCAGCTAGAATAATCTGATCGACGGCAACTTGTAACGTATGTTCTTCCTTTGTTTCTTCTTCATGAACCTCATCAACCTGCTTTGAAGCTAAATCAGAGGATGAGGTATGATATTCTTGTGATGTTTCTACTGGAAGAATCTGATCATCCGTAGCCTCTATTACTTGGTTGGTCTCAGGAATTTCTTGGATCTTCTCTTTTGACTCCTCTAGCTTTGGAGCCTCAGGGCTCCCAATCTCTTCTTCTTTAAAGGACAAGTTTTCTGATGTTGACGAGGTGCCTGAAATTTCTAAAGCAACTGTTGTCTCTGTTTCATTTATGTCTTCATCTCCTTTCTTTGCCTCTACAATCTGTGTCTCATTATCATTTTTCTCCAAGATTATTGACGAAGTTGGAATGTCGACATGTTCATCCCGCTTTGCATCTTCAGGCTCTTTTGGCTTAGTTTCTCCTACACTCTCTTCTATTTCCACAGAGACAGGTCGTTCCTCTTGTGTGTCCTTTGTCTCTCTAATGTCATCTACGCAATCATTGTCTTGCAGAGTCACTTGACCGTCTTCCTTACAAGCCAACATGGAAACTAGAGCGTCATCAGATAATTCTCTTGGAATAATTTCGGTTGGAAGGATTTCTTCAGCATGTAACTTGTGTTCTTCCTTTCTTTCTTCTTCATGAGTTTCCTCAACTTGCTTTGGAGTCTGGCCATTTAGTGCTGAGACAAAATCAGAGGAAGGAGTCTGATATGCCTCTGATGTATCAACCGGAAGATTCCAATCAACCTCCGTAGCTTCTACTTTGTGTTCTTTCTCATCAATATCCTCAACCTGCTTTGGAGTTTGGTCATCTTGTTCTGACACTAATTCAAAGGATGGAGAATTATCTGCATGTGAGTTTTTAATGGGAAGAGCCTGATCACTCGTAGCTTCAATTTCTTTGATGGGTTCAGCAATATCTTGGATCTTATCTTCTTTAGAGTCGTCGAGCTTTGGAGCTTCAAGTTTCCCAAACTCCTCTTGTTGCATGCATACATTTTGTGATGTCCTTGAGGTGCCTACTATTATCTCTTCATCTCCTTTCTTTGCCTCTCCAGTCAGAGTTTCATCATTTTTCTCTGAGAACATTGGCAAGGTTGAAGAATCGCCATGTTCATCTGGTTTCTCATCTTCAGTTTCATTCGCCTGTGTTTCTCCTTTTTCTATTGAAGTAACCTTTTCCTGATCATCCAATGGCAATGTATCATATGGAATCTGAATTTCTTTATCAGAAGCTTTGACATCCTCTTTCTGATCAACAGATGGAAGACTCACAGGTGTTGTTTCAGAAATTTCAAGACCTTTCTCGCTCATATCTCCTGTCAGTTCTGCATCCTTCACTTCTTCACCGTCTTTCTTCTCGGGAACAGTCACATGTTCTTCCTCCTCCAGTGATGATGGCAATGAACTTGTTTCAACAGTCTCAAAAATTTTCTGGATCTTGTCTGCTACTAGTTCTTCCCCATTCTTTTCGGCTTCAACTATGGTCTCATCTTCTGCTCCCTCTGAAGGTGAATCAGATGAAACTTTTATAAGTTCATCAATTTTTTCTTCCACAGGACTCTGTTGGTCGTTAGAAACTTCTTCTTTTGTTGGTTCATGCTTGTCTACTTGCTCTTTCTGCAACTCTACTTCCTTTTCTTGTTCATTTTGTAGGCAAGATTCTTCTTCCTGAGGTTTTTCTCCAAGTTCCCTTTCTGGTTCTGAAACCGTCTCTTCGGTTTTCTTGAATCCATCAGAACCTTCATCTTGACCTTCTTGATGCAATGTGATTTCTTCTATTGGTTTATCTTCGATCTTCTCATCTGAAGTTTTGCTTGTTTCCTCTAATGGTTCAGGGAGAGTCTCAAGAGCTGGCGTCTGCACCTTCTCAACTGATTCTTCAAATTTATCCTCACTTTCCATCTTCGGTACTAGAGATGTAACAGGTTCGTTTTCTTGATACTTCTCTGATTCTCCAGATTGTATATCAAGAAGATTCACATCCTTCTCCTCGCTGTTCACACTTTGAACGATGTCCTTAGAATCGACCTCAACAGATTCTTCTCTTCCTTGGCTTTCGTTTTTGATCTCTAAGGTACGAGGTTCAGTTTGTTCACCAAATTCTTCTGCTCGAACATCAACTTGATCGGAAGGTCTCACCTGTTGAAAGTTTTATAGGGAGAATCAACATAGTCAAAACTTGTAAAGTAATTTTGCGTTAACCAATATAATAAACTCATGCCAACTCATTATCAACTTCAAAATATTAAGCTTCACAAAGGACCAACACATTAGAACAGCAATATCTATATAATGAGATCATATCCTTACCTCATCAGAAAGAATGACAGTCTTTACTGTTTCTGCTGCCTTTTGTTCTTTATCCACTTTCAGGTCTGGACTTGCTTCACCATGCACTGCCTCTGTTTCACTAATATTTGTCTCCAACTTATTTAAGATCGCAGCTTCTTGGACTGTTGAAGTATCAACAGCCTCAGCTTCAAGGTTCTCACATTGTGGTATGTCTCTCTCCAACACATGTTCATGTTGCTCTGTATCCTTTGAGCTTTGATCTTCCTCTTCCTTAAGTTCTTGTGAGGCTTTCGATTCATTGTTCTCTCCTTGTGTTGTCGGTATTTCGATTATCCTAGGGCATTCTTGCACCTGCTTAGATAATATTAGACTATAGATTAAATAGTGTTAATAAAGTTGGTTAAAACAATGTTTTGCTCAAATCTAGTTTTTCGAGTTTAAGAATAAAGAACAAACCGCTTCTGACGTTTGAGTTATATCCTCATCTTTTATTATGTCTTTCGTCACCTCACTTGAGATTTTCTCCGCATCGTCTGAGTTTTTGATTGCTTCCACTGATTCTGCATTCTCTCCCTGATGATCATCTCCTTTCAAGCTTTCAGATTCATGAACTGTAGCTTCCTCATTATTGACGATCTTGTCTTCTGAAACTGTCTTTTCACTCTCTATTTCCTTTATCTCTATCGCATCCAACCTTGGTTCTGTATCTATCTTTAACTCTGCTTCTTCTTCTTTTTCCACTTCCAGAAGAACTCTTTCTGTAGTTTCAACATCATGTAATGATTCACCATTTGTTACAGTTTCTTCTTCTGCAGCTTCTGCGCTATGCAAAGCATATGTTTCATTCGCAATGCTCTCACTGTTACTCGAGATCTCCTTTTCTTGTTCATCTCTGGAGCATGCCTTTTCAACTTGTTCCTCCGGCTGATTCTGATCCCTAGAGCATATTTCAGCCAAAGAAGGTTCAATATCTATGGTCTGCTCCTCTACAGCCATAGGAACTTCCTCTTGTCTCTCATGAGTTTTTATTTGGACCATCGGTTCTTCCTCCACTTTTTTTTCTTCTATTTTCTCAGAAAGAGTCCCATGTTCTTGCTCAGCTGAAGAAGATGGCAATGAACTATGAGGTTCAACTGCTACAGTAGTCTCAAGAAATTTCTGCATATTGTCTACTGCTGCTGGTTTTTCCCCATTCTCTTTTTTGTATTCAATCTTCTCGGCTTCAAGTGAAACTTGTATAACTTCATCAGATTTAACTTCTTCATTTTCTGGTTCACACTTCTCTAACTCTGTTTCTTCCTTTTGCTCTTTCGGATGAGATGTTTCTTCTTGTATAGGAGTCATATCGATCACACTACTTTCTTCCTCAGCTTTTTCTCCAGGCTCACTACTCTTTGGTACTGAAACTGTCTCTTCTGTTTTTAATAATCCACAGGAACCATCCACTTGACCTTCTTGATTTAGTGTTACTTCTTCTTCTTCTGGTTTTTCTTCGATCTTCTCATCTAAAGTTTTGCTTGATTCCTCTGATACTTCAGACTCAACTGATGGCTTCTGCATCTTCTCAACGGATTCTACATCCGGAAGAGCAACCGGCTTTGCAACTGGGATTTCCTCTGTTTCATCAGTTATGTTTTGATCAATTTTCTCTGCCTCCTCCCGATTCGTGGCTAGGCCTCTTTGTTCCTCCAAATTTTGAGTTCCAACTGTTTTATCTACATTTATCTTCTCATCCTGGTGATCATTTTTCTCTACATTTGACGCAAGATCTGATGGAATCTCTTCAAGTTTCTCTTCAGTATTAGAGAATGCAGCTGTCTCGGGTTCACTGTCTTGATACTTCTTTGATTCTGTAGATGGTACATCAAGAAGAACCTCATGCTTCTCCTCAGTGCTTTCTTCTTGAACAGTCTCCCGAGATATGACCTCAACAGATTCTTCTCTTCCATGGCTCTCTTCTTTGATCTCCGAGCTAAGAGGTTCAGTATGTTCACCAAATTCTTCTTCTTGAACAGCAGAAGACCTTACCTGTTGATTTAAGGGGGACAGTGACTTAATTAGTTTCATTGTAAGATATAAAAAAAAAAATAAGGATCTTGTATAGTAAAACTTGTGCTAGCTCTAAAAAAAAACTAGTTTTAGCCTTAACCATTGTAATAAACTCATGCCATTCATTATTAACTTCGAAAATTGCAGGTTTCCTAATCTCATCATTAGTATCACACACAAAGAAGCAAAAGTTGAGAGAATCAAGTACAATGGAGATCATATCCTTACCTCATCAGCCGGATTTACGGTCTTAACTGTCTCTGTCTCCACTTTTTCTTCATCCTCTTTCAGGTCCAGGCTCGGTTTTGTTTCTTCTTTTGTCTCTTCAACCTCAACTTCAAGGTTCTCACACTGTGGTACGTCTCTCCCCAACACAGGTTCATGTTCCTCTGTATCATTTGAGCTATGGTATACCTTTTCCTTAGTTTCTAGTGAGGCTTTTGGTTCAATGTCCTCTCCTTGTAATGTGGACGTTTCGATTACACTAGGAATTTCTTGCACCTGCACAGTAAAGAATAAAAATACTGTTAATAAAGTCCAACATGTTTTGTTCAATCTGATATTTAGATTTGGGAATTTAAGACAAACCTCTTCTGTGTTTTGGGTTATTTCCTCTTCATTTTCTCTGTCTACAGTCACTTCACGTGAGGTCTGCTCTGCATCTCCCGAGAATTTTATTGCCTCTACTGGTTCTGCATTCTCCTTCAAGCTTACAGGTTCAAGAACTGCAGTTTCTTCTTCGTAAACAATCTCAGGGTCTTCTATAACTGTTTTTACAGTCACTGTTTCCACTTTCTCTAGTGGTTCTTCTTCAATTATCATCTCTTCCTGGCCTTCTTCTTTTTCCGCTTCTGTTGCGGTTTCTTTTTCTGGAACTGTGTCCTTAGTTTTGACCTCAATAGCTTCTTCTCTTCCATGTATATCATCTTTGATTTCCGAGCTACAAGGTTCGGTATGCTCACCATGTACTTCTGCTTGAACATCAGAAGATCCCACCTGTTGATTGAAAGAAACAAATTTCAAAGAATGCAGAATTTTAAAGACGGGAACACGATGTAAATGAACTTCTCCATTATAAGATGTCAAGTTTTATTGGTAAAACCAACATAATCAGAAACTTGAGCTAATTTTAACCATTCATTCTTAATTTCAAGATTTCAGGTTATTAGTAATGATCATCATATCTTAGTTCTATCTTCTTCATTAAAAAGATATAACACATGAGGAAATCAATTCATATGGACATCGTATCCTTACCTTATCAGATGAAATTATGGTCTTTACCATCTCTGTTTCTTCTTGTTCTTTGTCCCCTTTCAGATCTTGACTTGGTTTTGTGTTTTCCTCTGTCTCTTGACCTTCTTCTTCTCCTCCTATTTCACTGTGTGGCTCTGTTTCATTAATATTAGTCTTCAAGATCTCGGCTTCTGGGGCTGTTGAGGTATCCACAGTCTCAGCTTCAGTTACAAGCGTCTCTCCTTGTGGTATATCTCTCACCAACACATGTTCTTGTTCCTCAGTCTCCTTTGAGATTTTAACTATCTCTTCCTTCTGGTCTAATGAAGCTTTTGATTCAGTGTCTTCTCCTTGTATTGTCGGTGTTTGGATCACCCTTATACTTTCTTTCACCTGCACAATAAAGGATCAAATTGTGTTAACAAAGAAGTATGAAATATGTTTTGCTCAAAATCTGATCTTTAGCTTTGAGGAATTAAACAAAACCTCTTCTGTGTTTTGGGTTATGTCCTCTTCCTTTCCTTTCTCTACAGTCACTTCACGTGAGATTTGCTCTGCATCATCTGAGTTTTTGATTGCTTCCACTGGTTCTGCATTTTCCTTCATGCTTACAGGTTCAAGAACTGCAGTTTCTTCTTCGTAAACAACCTCAGGGTCTTCTATAACTGTCTTTACAATCTCTGTTTCCACTTTCTCCATCGCATTCACCCTCGGCTCTTCATCTGTATTCGTCTCTCCCTTCTCTTCTTCTTTTTCCAGTCCAAGAAGAACTCTTTGTGTAGTATCAGTTACATGTAGTGATTCACCATCTGTTGCGGTTTCTTTTTCTGGAACTGTTTCATTCACAATGTTGTCACCATTCCTCGAGATTTCATCTACTGAGACCGATGCATTGTGCTCAGCCTCTGTTCCATTTACAGGGGTCTCAACAGTTCTTGAATCTTTTTCTACTTTAACTTCATCAATCTTTATCGGTATTTCTTCCCGGGCCTGCAATAGAGTACGGTTTCTTAGTTCAACTGATAGTGAGCATAGAAATTCAGAAGCAACATAAAACGAAAACTGTATCGAGTTCTAGCTCTTCTCTATGTCGTTTTCATCGTGTTTTAATGGTGCATCACTAATCAATACCTTAGAGATATTATCAATCTCATCCTCTTGTTCTGGTGAGTGTTTTGTTTCCGCATGATCTTCTTCTATTACCGGCTTTTCGACACTTACCTGCGGAAAACAGAGAATTTTTATTAAAGGATACTCTCTATCTCATTAAATTTCTAATGTTTAAGCTTCAAGGAACTTAAAAACTACCTCTTCTGGTTTTCCGGTAATATTGACTTCTTTCTCCTTCTCTAAAGTCACATCACTTAAGATTATCTTTGCATCTTCTATGTCTTTGTTCAAGCTTTCAGGTTCATGTACAAATATAGAGCCTTGTTCATCCTTTTCTGTCTCACTAACGATCTTAGTGTCTTCTACAATCGACATAGTCTTTGTCGCTTCAACTTTTTCGCGTTTTAATTCTTCGGTTTCTTTATCCCCTGGTGGTATAAAACAGTATTGAGTACAAATTTCCATGCTTTTAAAGAACGTTGAAAAATTTTGAAAGTGTGCCAGTTTCTTGTTCCATTACCTGAACCATTTACAATCTCTGAAACATTTGTCTCTCCCGGAATAATATTGTTTCTGCAATCATCACTTGTGATCTCATCATCAAGAACAGTACTCAGTTTTACCCTATGTACTTCCATAGATAAGTCGTCAAGTATTACTCCTGCAGGAGCTTCTCCAACATGTGTCTGTGTATATGAAAAAAAGAATGTTAGTATATCTCATAACGTTTGATTTCATCAATCATACAGAGCCTTAACCCGAAGACATGAAACAAAACTATGATCCCTACATATTACAAACTGAAGACTAGTCTCAAGCTAGCAGAAAATTCTATAAACATATCTACTTCAGATGCAAGTCTCTTACATACAAGACACTGAAAGATCTTGGATAAGAAAGAAAAGAAGGTTTTACAATTCAGAATCTGTAGCTAGAGAGTAAAACAGATTACAGATTCATGAAATCTAGTTTTCAAGATCCCTATCATAACTTTAAAATATTGTAATCATAAGACTGCAAAAGCAAAAAAAGAAAGGTGGAAAAAAGAAACATACTTTTTTTTCATTTCAATTAAACTAAGCAATCTAGTCTACTTGCAAAATCTAAAAGATGGAGAGGATATGCAACTTATGTTTCTTATGTAGCATAATCATAATCATAATCATCATCATCATACCTTAGTAGAGACTGGTTCTTGGATGACAAGTCCAGTATCCATCTATCATGCAGGGAAGCAATGATTTGGAGGTTTAGGGTTTGAATAGTTGTTTTCTCTGCAAGAAACCTACTCTGACTACTAATTCTGAATCACTCAGATCATTGGAAAAACATATATATGAATATGATCACTTGACATATATAAAAAAAAAAGAAGAAGATTTGAAGTCAGTGAGAAGACAGGTAGATAATGTATAGTGTGACAAAACTGAGCACATTTGTTCAAATGGGTTGGCTTTTTAGATTAATCTTTTGTGGGCCTTTTGAAATTGATCATTCCACATGCAACTGGTAGGATCCTCATTTCCAGCTTTTCTTTTTTCTTTTCTTTTTAATTATTCCTCTTAAAGCCAATCACCAAAATAGAACAAAATCATAAATAGTATTCCCAATTATTATTTATCATATTTAACACTGTATATGTTAGGACAAAAAAAAATTAAAAAGATAAACATCACATATGGGCATAATAATCCATAATTTAAATTCGAAAGTTTATGCTATTTTCTACAAATTTAACTACGTTGTGGATACAATATTCATAATATACGATTCAATTACAAATTCGTTGAGTCCTATCTAATATGACATGATCTCATAAATACAATTGGGTATAAGAATTAGATATGTTAAAAAAAACAGATACTCGGAAATTTAAATACAAATATAAACAATTACAAACATATACATTTGTATATAAATTTGGGATATACGTGTATTAAATTTGAATCAAATACAATTATACAAATAACAAAATAAAAATCAGATACATATATCTTTGATTTCTTTCTTTATCTATCTAACATGGTGTATATGTCTAATTCTAAAGGTAATCTATGGTAATAGTAGAGATTTGTTTCCTCAACAGTAAAGAAATAGTTTAGAAGGTAAAAATTATTTTTGTGATTAGTCTCTAAATGCAATCAATTGAAAATTAGAATTTTAAAAAAGTGATAAAAGTATTTTGTGATTTGTCTTTTTTTCACCATTTACCTTCTGCATATATATTCTAGATGGTAATAATAATACAAAATCAGATTAGAGGTTATGATCATGTTTTGTTTTGTAAAAGAATTTTAAAAAATTAAGCAATAACCATAAATTAAATCACATCATCATCATTGATCACAACGTTAGTGGAATCTTATGCAAATGTTAATAAGACATATTGTCCATTTCAATTTCAAAAAAAAAAAAGCTGGCCGCCATTACGAGAACCGACCCATCATACCCAACTTGTATTACTATATGCTCTCTCTAATTTTATTGATATATTATTCATCAATTCCTCACGGTCCATACAAAAAATTAAATTGTACCTAAAAGTTATAATTTATCAGGAAAAAGACTGATAATTATGCTATTAAAACGCCGTCAAATTAAAAAAAAAAATGGTGCTATTAAAACCAGTTTTGTGGTTTTTTTTTTTTTCCTACCAAAAACAAATTGGGTAATAAACTAAAATGCAATATCTGGATCAGTGTTGGATTGGTGCAATCAGACAAATTCGGGTTCAGTCTAAAGAATGTTGATTTTAAAGCAATGTCCTGTTTATTTTTGTCATTTTATGTTTGTTTGGCCACTAATTATTTTAATAAAAAGCAATGACACTACATTTATATTTTTGTTTTGGCAACACACACCTAAACTATTTAATATTAGTTGTAAGTTTATTTTCCTTTTTAACAATCTATACTAATTAACAAAAATTGCGGATGCTCCAGCCAAATATATATACATTTCTTCCTTTTATTTATCGGTTAATATAATCATCTTATTATTTGAAGTTAGTGACCATATATCAACATACAAGATTGATTATACGAGATTTATATTCTCGACTGTAATTAGTTGTCTATATTTTATTACTTATGCAGAGTTTAAATTCCATTTTACCTGATGTAACCATATTCGATAATTGTAAAATTTATAGTAAAAATAGAATTGAAAAAAAAATATCTAGAAATTTTTTAAATACTTAATCATCTAATCCTATTTGAGAAAAATTGAATAGGTTTTCGATATGTTTTGGCAGGTTTTGTAACTAAAATATGATCATATTTTAGAGTTATGATAGTAACGGGAAAATAAAAATATCATTGTTGATATAACCTTTTAGAAAACTTCTAGCGTTAATAATGTTTGACGCCATTCAATTGCATAATTTGCAAATGAACATCAATGTGGGTCTACTGTGTTTTGTGGTTTATATAAGTCTCGTATCCGTATGACATATAAGTAACCTAATTGTTAAGACTAAAACCTAAATTACAATGCATGCAAATTGATTTAACGAAAAGGCTATAATCAAACCGACCAAACCAAAAAAATTATTGTCCTTACGCCGCCGTCCCAAACTAGATTATCGAAGATAATTCCAATTTTTCTTTTGCCCACCAATATTAAAAATAATAAGGTAATGATAACAATTGGGATCATAAAGCAAGTTAATATACAAAGGAATATGATTTGGTGTGATGTATTTATCTTATCGTGAGAACTGATTGCGTAGACGACTGGATCACTTTTACTTAGCCTAATAAATTCTCCAAAAGAGAATGATCCGGCCCGATTGGTTCAAGTTCACAATACTTAGGGATATGAGTGAAAGTGAATTAACACTATGAGCTGATCACGCAGTCACTGAGTCACCAAATAATGTTTCTTTTTTCTAAAAAAACTCTTTCAAGTTAACTCTTCAAAATAGAGTATTGGAGATACTTGGAGAACTATTATGGACCGTCAAAATCCGTTATTGAAGTGAATACGTGAAGCCCAAATTGAAGTATATTCTAGAAGTGTGATAAGGATTAAGAGATTTAGAATATTAACTTAATCATGTTTATCTGTTTTTTATTCTAATTAGGTTAAACATATTTTAGTCTATATGTATTGTATCAATTTTCTAGAGATCAAGAACACACACGCCATGACCACATCTCAAACTATAACCCAAGAAAGATTTAGGGGGAAACTCTTTATTGTTGTGTGTGTATGCTTGTAAATGTATTGGACCTTTGGTGGTTACATTGCAATTTGAACACTTCTGATAAGTAAATAATAGAATTAGGCTGGTTGACCAAAAGAGTCCCTTTTTTTTCTTTCTTTGAAATGTAAAAATTATCTAATATAATAGATAAGGGTCGGCTCTTTTGTTGGTCCTACTAACGTTACTTTCAGTTTCAGTTTTGAGTTTTAAAAATTTGTCAAATTGACGTTATTCATTATTTTTACATTGATTTTATAAAGTTTTGAATGTGGGTAAATCTAATGCTTATGTATGTGACACTATATATGTCAGCCAGCCCTAGATAGTCCCGACCTTCAACTTGTCTCTATCGCCATTCATATCTCTCAGAGGTCCATTCATCCTATCGCCAAATAATTGAATATTAATCACTTTCTTACATAAAGAAATAAGAATGATAGATCATATCTATATATAAAATAGCATTGCAAAACCTTAACTAAAAGATAGATTTGATTACATCATTTTTTTTTTTGTCTCAGAAATAAATTAGGATGCAAATATTTTTATTTATTTATTAGGATGCATATTTATCTATAGAATAGTATAGAACCCTTGCTCAAATAATTGCGAGTTAAAACCAAAATTTAATTACAATTAAGAAAAAATACATCGTATTTGTATCATAAATAACAAAAATGAAACTGTGACTTACATATCTCTTTGTATCCCACAAATGAGAAATAACTACTTTTACGATTTCTAGGACTCTCTCTAATATCATCATGTTCAACGCCGAAACTAGAGGAAGAGTAATCCATCATGATCATGATGATAATCGCCCAACCAATTCTCATCTTTTTTTTTTATCAAGACGTTATACACTAAGTGTTGGCACTATCCATCCGATCATAGTGTATATAACTAAAACAAAGTTCCCAAGAACAATATGTGTGACTAAAACCGATCATACCAAACCACGACACCACCCATGCATGCTGGTCATAATATTGTTAGCATCTTATAAGAGTGAAACTGGTTTGTCTAAAAAATTTGGTTTATGTCGGTCTTAAGATTTTGTGAAAGCTTCAAAAGTATTTGTGGTATCACAAACAGTTTTTTAAAAAAAAAATGTTCGTATAATGCATCAAATTGATTTTGTAAACTGAATCTAAATTAAACCGACTTCATACTAAACCGGGATAAACTGTAAGTAAACCGAATTGTTATCTTCTTCAGTTGGTTTATAAAACATTTCGCGGGAACCATTAAAAAAGGCGGGAAAAAGAGCCGTTGTGACACCAAAACCTCTCGAACTATGCGGCCAAAAATAAGAAAAGACGGTGGTTGCGAGACACTGCCCGTAAATATATTTCTCGGGCAACTAAATGTTATCCTTCATATTCCCAATTATACCCCTACCCTTTCTTCATCCTCTTTATATGTTTTTTTTCTCCTGAGACTCGGACATATACACACAGAATACTATTTTTGACTATTTAAATCCTCTCTTTCTCACCATTTTTGCTTTCAAAGCAAAACAAAAAAAAACCAAATCTTTCTCTCTTTCCAACGACCACAAGTCTCTGTTTTTGTATCTCTCTGTTTTTGACTCTGTTATTGGAGTTTAGTTGAAGAGAGAAGAAGATGGGGTTTTCGAAGAAATCTCAATACGAAGGAGGTTTAGAATCCGACGGGAAGAAATGGGTTATCGCCGGAATCTCGATACGTGCGACGTTGAAACCGGTGAAGACGAAACTACTCAGAGCGCCGCCGGAGATAGAAGCCGAAGTTGAAGAAGATTGCTACAACGAAGAGGAAGAATGTTCCACGACGACGACGACGACACCGACAGCGAAAGAAGCGAAGATACCGGAGAAACTGAAATGTCCACCGGCGCCGAGGAAACGACGGCCGGCGTTGAAATGTCGGAGTAACGCTGTTACAGAGTTCTTTACTCCTCCTGATGATTTAGAGACGGTGTTTATACGGCGTCGTTAGAAATAGTTACAAAAAAAATGGAATTAGTGAGTTTATTATATAGTTTCTCTAATCACAAACCATATTGAAAACTTTGGGTTATTAATTACGACGTAAGACATATATATTTGTAATGATTTTTTTTTAATTAACATAGAGTTTTTTGGATTTTAGATCTCAGTTTATTATTTTCTTTCTTCTTGTTCTTGTTTTCAAGAGATGTGAAACTAGTGATGATAATGAGAAGCTTCTAAATTACATAATGTGTTCATCACATAGATTAATACATTAATTTGAATGTGTAAAACTTGGGATAAAACTATAGCCTCAAGGACTTAGATTCATCAGCCTACGGAGGAGACCGGCCGGGAAGTGACGTGAGCAAATCTTACCAATTAGCTCAACTACCAAAATATAATAAAAAATAAGATTACCAATAATTTTATGACAAGTCCACACGTCAAGCCCTTTGACTCTATACTCTATATGCAAAACTCGTTTTATAGATTAGTTTATGTTATTTCAGCATGTAATAATGTTTTCTATATCATCATAGGTTGAAATTGTTTTCAACATAGGTTGAAGTGTTTGGGTTTCGGTTATGATTTTAAATGTTTTTTTTTTGTAGTTTATACTTTATTCAATGTGGGAAACAAAACACATTTTTGAGTTGAATCAAAGGACAATATAAAAAAAAAACATATCCTTAGGATCCAGTTTGGTTATAGTATAAATCTATGCATAACATGGTATAGTACAAAAATTATAATTATAGTTTACTTCTTATCCAATGTTCATAAAAATTTTGGAAAATTCATACCCAAAATTTCATTCCAAATTATATATAATATTATTGTTTACTTTAACCAATGTTGGGGCGATATAGTTTTTATTAACAAATAATATGGTTTTAATTTCAAATAAAAAGAGATAAATCATACTATTAAAAAAAAAGAGAATAATTTTATAATGCACACATGTACTGTAATACTAATGATTTAAAAGGATTCTGTAAGAATTTTGACTCTTTTAAGGAGGTCTCTACTACTTCTAAAGCCATGCATCCAATACAAAATATATGATTCTTTCTTCTTCTTTTTTTCTTTCTTAAAAAGCTCAGGTTTAAAGAGCTTTTTTGCGTGCACAATTTCACACTCACTCACTCACTAGTCTCTTTTAATTTCATTGACCACTACTTTGTATTGTACTAAATTAATTTTATAAACGCCAACAAAAACATTATGATTAGTAATTACTCATGCCTAAGCACCAGTAGTACTACTAGTTGTTATACCCAATACTATGTGTTGCATGTAAATCAATAATTCTCACTCTCTATCTTTGTGTTAAGACACTGAGTCATAAAAAAGGACAAAATAGTGTTCAGAGAATAGCGGTGCGATGGGAGAATCCAATGTAGGGACTTAAGAGCTTTTGTTTGGTTCCTTTACGAGACAACGACCAATCTCGTGTTTCTTTTTTTTTTATGTTTGAAATGCTTACAAGAAGAAATATTTGAACAGAAGGAGACTACGTACGTACTACTATGAACTAGTTTGGATCATTCTTGTGAACTAGTTTATATCACCGTCATGCCTCTTTATAAGGAACTAATACATACATTTTCTTTTCAATACTATTTATAACGTCACCCTAATGAGAATCCAAATACTCGAGGATTGATAGGTTTCACAATTGCAAACACTATAGCTTTCAGATGTCACACAACTTATGACACCCGAATCTTTCCATTTCGGGAAACTTTAAAGATTAAATTCGAAGCATCTTTCCAAGACGATGTGTAGTTTTCACTTAACATGGAGGTTTCGATTATTTATACTGATTTGTTTTCAAAGTTTTGGGAAGAAAATATCAAAACTAGAACTTGTTTTTTGATAATATAGTCTGACTGGTTTTGTACCTTATAGAAGAAATTTACATATGTTTTTCTTTTCTAAGTAAAATATATTATTTAAATTTTAATATAGTGTTGTTTTATGTTGTAGAAAATAGTAGAATTTGTGTGTTTGCTTTTAGACGCAAAGGAATCTTAATTAGTATCTAAGTAAAAAAGATAGGATTTGAAATCTGATGTCTCTAGTTCAACAATACGTATATACACCAGTATGAGTAGCAATGATCAGTGATGGTCTAACGCTTTTGAATATCGTATAAAAAACGAGACTTTAATTAATTTAGAAAAATGTTTTGGGTTTGCTTCATCTTTTTAGGTTTTGTTTCTTACCGTTTTGGGATTTTATAAAAATGTCGTTTATTGTGTATATCAGTATATGTATATTTTGATAACGTGACAATTACACATGCATAAATCAGTTTGTCAAAGGTAGTGCTGTAGACTCGAAAAGGACCATCTCCCAACTAGTTAACCTAAAGTAATTATACGTTTGTTTCTTTAATTTTTTTTTTTTTTCCGTTTTACACTTTTGTTTCTACTCAATTTCATTGTTTGAAGCAATATATATCCTTCATTTTTCATATGTCGTATTTTAAATACTTTCGTATTGTATATTGAGTGAACATGATCACATGAAGTGCATATATATACATATTAATAGAGGAATTTTATATTCTTTTGTACTGTCTGAAATTTTTTGGTTCTCTTTTATTTAGCCAGAGACATACATATGTGACATGTGTTTCTGTCTATATGGATATGAAATATAGCTTATTTTGTAGGGGACCAATATACCTCTTCTTCAACAAAAATACAAGTGCTAGCTTATTTTGTGGGGGACCAATATATAATCCATTTAATTTTGGTGATCAATTATATAAACATCTGTTATTTATATATTGCAAATTGCAATATTCATTTGTTTTTTGATCTTTTAGTTTGAATCATGATTTTTGAGGCGAACAATTTTTTATAGCTAAAAAGAAATATGAGAAAACACCACTTACATATATTGTTTGTTCTTGTTTGTTTTCGGTGATCTCATTTGGTTTTGAAATGATTCAGAGCTTAAGGGCAACATTGTTGGGATTATCTTAGGAGTTAAGATACCCAATAATGTTGGTCTAAGTAGTAGTATGCGATTTTGTTGTTGCAAGTATGGCCTTTATTTAGCTTAAACAACAATGAGTGAACATATGTTAAGTTTAAGTTAATCCTAGCTAGTCACCATCATTGGATTTTAAGGTTTCTTTAAAGTTGTTTATCGGAAAAAAAATTCAGCAGCCGCACAAGGGATGCAGTAGAGTTATTACATGTATTTTGTTTACTGAGTGAGTCTGTCTTTTAATAATTTGCATTTTTTTTTAAAAACACATTTTGGCTACTCTTTCACTTTAACGCGGTTTTGACTTCTTCTGCCCGTCTTGCCCGGTTTATTAGGGCGGGAAAACAAAAACCGTGGCGGCTGTTTGGTCCAAGTCGGCGACAAGAACACGTGTCTCACTGCAGTATAAGATAAATTGACACCTCATCCATCAGATGGCCAGAGAACAAAACACGAAAGTGACGGTGCAGATAAACCCAACTAATAAAAGCCCAGCCCAAACCAGATTCTTAAACCCAACCAATAAAAACCCAGTCCAGCCCAAATCAGATTATTCTTAAACCCTCCTTACCTTTCCTAGTTTCTTTCACGAGAGGTTTTTAGTTATTTGACAAGGTTTCCAAAAAAATCAGTTGGGTTTCTAGTTTCTACTACTTTCTAGGGTTGGTTACATATAACATAGTTATTGCTGCTCTCTCAAACTCTTGCCGGAAAATAAATAAACCGGTGCTGTTTACACCTTCACCATGGCCAGTTCTAGCAAGGAATCGTCCGTCAACGTCGTTAGCTTATTAGGTTTGTGTTTTCTGTGGCTCTGCGCTCTTATCTAATGTGGCTGAAGAAGAAGAGGTTGTTGATTTTGGTTTTCGCTGCTCTTCTTTCATTCATTCAGGTAAACGAAACCCGGAAGATGATGATGATTTAGAGACAAAACCGTTTCTAAAGAAACATAAGGACACAACATCATCCGAGGAGAAGGTAACCTAGCTAGACATGGTCTCGGTTTCGAATGATTTTCTTAACACTGTGTGTGTTCTTATGGCTACTACGTACTCTCATGTATGTAACAGGATACAGCGAAAGGATTTGGTGATACTCTCCAGCTCAAGGCTGATGAGGTTGTTGTTCGTTTTCTCCTCCTTTACATATGTCGAATTCAAGCATCTTTCTTGTGCTAACACAACACACTTGGCTGTTGGATTCAGGACGCAGCTGCGCCTGCGATAACAAAAAAGACGCTCTATATGGGCCATCTCTCTGGCCACACTAAAATATCAGATATGTAAGTAGCTCTGTAGCAGCTCCTTGGATAATTTTCACTTAGTTTTTCCATTGAGTACTGATATTGTTATATTTCTCCACTTTTGCAGCATCGGTTTCTTCAAAGATGTTGTACCTGTTGTCCGTGTTCGACTTTTCGTATCGTCCACGCATTCTTTTAGGTGTTATGGCCTTGTTGAGTTTTCTTCTGTTAACGAAGCAAACAAGGTAATAAGACTAGTTTATAGTGTTATATATGATGATGAATAATAATTTAAAAAAAAAACCTAAGTCATTTGAAAAATACTGATTCAATCTTTTATATATACTCTAGGCGCGGGACGAGAAGAATGGTGAATATTTGCTTAATAAGCGGATTTATCTTGGTGTGCCTAGACTACATCCAAGCCCTCCACGCCCTAAGTAATTTGACTTTCCATGTTTTGGAGATTTTGTTCCTCCAACTATTTTTGCTAGAGTTGTAGATTTGATGCCATTACACAAGCACTAACACTTTTTATTTTTGTTTATTATTTAGGTATTGCCTAGAGCACAAGGTTTGGTAAGTGTTTTATAACTATTTTCTACCTCTCGAGTTTGTGTGAAGTTTTTGGTATACATGATGAAGAGATTTTAAATATCTCAGCTACAAAGACTACCTTCGACGAGAGAGCCTTCCCATAGAAGCAGATGAGGCAGTGAAAAGAATTGATGAAGTTCCCGATTTTGTTGAGGTACGTCTTCTTATTATCTTCAAAATATGTCACGCCCACCTCAGCTTTTAATAACACAAATGTTGCCACAAAGTCGAAGGATGTCTTATTGTTGTCAATGCAAATTTTGTCTTTCTTGGAGTCGTTTTAACACACTTGGCTTTTCAACTCAGGAGGTACTCTTTGTTGCCAATATCTCTCCCCAATCTAAAATATTACATATGTAAGTATAGCACTTTAAATTTCCACTTTCATTGGTCAAAGCAAGTTTTCCATTACACTGATATTATTATACCTCTGCTTTTACAGCAAAGATTTCTTCAAAGATGTTGGAGAAGTTGTTCGTGTTCGACTTATTGTAAACCACAAGGGTAAGCATGTGGGCTATGCCTTTGTTGATTTTGCTTCTGCTAAAGAAGCAAAGAAGGTGAGACTAGTTTTTTTTTTTGTAGTAATGATATGAAAAGTGATTAAAGTGGTCATTTGAAAAGTATTTGAAAGTAAATTAGCTAATTGAATCTTTTGTACTGTAGGCGCTGGAAAAGAAGAATGGTGAATATTTGCACGACCATAAGATTATTCTTGAAGTGGCTAAGACAGCTCTAGACCCTCCACGACCCAAGTAACTTTTATTTTTTCTCCCCATGTTATGGAGATTCTTGTTGTGACTTATTGCTAGAATTTTTTTATACCATTACAGAAGACTAAACGCTATTAATTTTTTGGTAATTAGGTACAACCTTTTAGAGAAGCTTTGGTAAGGGTTAACAATTTCCATTTTGAGTTTTGTTATCAAGAGCACATTATATTGGGTGTAGTTTTTGGTATACATGGAGAGATCACTAACATTTTTGATGTTTCAGTTACGAAGACTACCTTCTACGACAAAACCTTATGACAGAAGAAGTGGAAGGACTCGATGAAACTGAGGTACCTGTTCTTATAACCTTCAAAATATGTCAGGCATAGACACTTAATAACAGAACTGTTGCCACAAAGTCGAAAGATGACTTATCCTTAGAGTCGTGCTAACATACTTGGATGTTGAATTCAGGCAGTTGCTTTAAGAAAAAGGACGCTCTTTGTTTCTCATTTCTCTCGCAAAGCTGAAATATCACAAATGTAAGTATTTAGCATCTTTGATATGTTTTCTTTGTTTCTAGGACAAAGTTTTTCATGATTAATAAGTTTACCATATGTTTTTTACAGCATCAATTTCTTCAAAGATGTTGGACAAGTTGTTTCTCTTCGACTTATTGTAGACTACACGGGCAAGCATGTGGGCGATGGCTTTGTTGAGTTTGCTTCTGCTAATGAAGCAGAGACGGTGAGACTAGTTATTGTAGTGATGAAAAGTTGTGTATCCTTATGATGAAAATGATACAAGTAGTTACGTTATTTGAATGATTGCTGATTAAATCTTTTATATACTGTAGGCACTGGAAAAGAAGAATGGTGAATATTTTCACGATCACAAGATTTTTCTTGATGTGGCTAAAAAAGCCCCATACCCTCTACGACCCAAGTAAATTGATTTTCTGGTTGTAACTTATGCTAGAATTTTGATGCAAGACTTACATGCATTATTATTTTTGTTAATTGTAGGTATTGCATAGATCACAAGGTTTGGTAAGGGATTTTATAAACTACTAGTTGCATATCTTGAGTTTGTTGTTATCAAGAAGAGCACATTGGGTGAAGTTGTTTGGTATTATACATGTTGAGATCACAAGGGTTTTTGGTAATTCCAGGTATGAAGACTACCTTGGAAGAGAAGGCCTTCCTTGGAAGAGAAGACTACCTTGGAAGAGAAGGCCTACCTTGGAAGAGAAGGCCTTTTTATATATGTTTTTAAGGTTTTATTTATATGTTTATAAGCTTTTGTGATATTTTAAAAAGATTTATTAGCTTTTTATAAGAGCGTTTTGCAAAGTAGTGCCGGCACGACTCCTTTCTATATTTGGGTTTTTATGGGAAAGCTACAGAAAAAACCCTAAACACGCTGGCTTATAAAAGCCTTATAAATTCTTGCTTATAAAGACCTTATAAATTCAATAGCTGAAATAATTGACTAATTCTCGTATAAGTATTTGGTGAACAAAACAACAACCAAAGCCATTAGAAAAATTATGAACACTTACTTATAAGGCACATTTACTATCTGAAAATCCACACAACTTAAAGGTCTATAAGTCTATTCGACCCACTAGTCTAGACATCCACTGATTCATACAACCAAGAAAATACATAGTACATTAAGTCACTGACTCACTGGTCTGGGGGCTCAAGATGACAAAATGACAAGTCATTGTGGAGGCTACCAAACGGAAGTGGTATTTTTTTTGGGAAATAGGCAAAAGAGAAACATTAGTTTTTTCCTGAACAAAATCCCGACCAAAGATACTCCGCTCCCCCACTTGGGTCCAACACAAGGGGGTTAAACATAAAACAAATACGCTATAAATAAATCTGTCATACAACAAATAACAATGTTCATTATCAAAAAAAAAAAATGTTTTACTACAAATAAATCTGTTTGCACCAAACGTAAATCTGTTACAAATTAAATGAATAAATCTTTCAGACTACAAAAACAAATAAGATGTTTTATAAGCTTTTATATGATGTTTTATATAATAATCTTTTATAATGCCAACTTTATAAACTTTTATAAGGCCGTTGTAAGATGTACATCGTTATAGACATTTTATTTTTATAAACTTTAGAAATATTTTATAAAGTGTTTGTAAGCTTTAAGTAGGGCCAAACAAATGCCAGTTCGTAAGGTTTTATAAGATGTTTATAACCTTTATAAGATATTTATAAGCTTCTATATTTGGGTTTTTATGGGAAAGCTACAGAAAAAACCCTAAACACGCTGGCTTAATCGGCTACAATTCCTTTTTGTTGTTGGAACAAAAAAACAAAACAAAAATCAAAAACACAAAAATCTGATCATAAAACAAAAAAACAAAACCAAACCATAGAAAGAAAAAGAAAATCGTGTAAAAGGCAGAGAAATACCTTGTCGAAGCTGCTGAGACAAGCTTCATGGGTTAGACTGAAACAGAATCTCCCTGAAAACATAGTTTAAGTACAGAACAATTAGTATTGAGATAACGATGAGAGGAAGAAACACGAAAAGGATCCAGATGAAGAAAACTAACAATAGATCTGGAATCTTATAAAGTGAATAGTTCTTTTTTTGTTGTTGGATCAAGAAAACACAAAAACAAGAATCTTGATTCCAAAATCAGATATATACAGAAGTCAAATACTTAAAAAAGATCATTAATGGAGTGATCAACTGTAAGGTAGAGAACACACAAAATACAAAACCAAACCACATGAAAAAAAAACGGGTAAGGTAGAGACATACCTCGTCGCCAAGCTTCATGGGTTAGACTCGATTCCTGTAACAAAATTTAATTACAGAACAATTAGTATCAGACAAGGATCAGATGAAAAAAACACAAAGAGAATAAAGATGAAGAAAACTAACCAATCAACACCAAGGAGGAAGAAGAAGAAACCAAGCCGTCGAATGTGCCTCAAAAACCCTTAGATCTGTACCATAACAAGAACGATTAGTTAATTCCAAAAACCCTAAAATAAAAAATAAAAAACAAAAAACGAAGAGTATAAAGATGAAGAAAACTAACAAATCAAAATCGAGGAGGAAGAAGAAGAAACGATCAGTTTTGTGCCTTAAAAACCCTAAATCTGTACCATAACAAGCACGATTAGTCAATTCTGAAAACCCTAAAATAAAAAAGAAACACGAAGAGGATCGGAGGAAGAAACCTAACCAGATCACCACGAGGAAGAAGAACCCCAAGAGATTGTAACAGTTTCGTGCCTGAATCAACACAAAATCAAAACCCTAGAACAATACAAACATATATAAGAACGATTACACAAAAACTTATATAATCGTGATACAGAGAAGTTGAAAGTACATACCAAATCTTCAGATTATTTTATATCAATCTCCTCAACCATCGTCGAAGCATTCTTCATTCGAAACACCACAAGAGAGAGAGAGAGAGAGCGAGAGAAGAAAAAAAAAAGGAAAAATTTGTTTCGTAACAAAAAAAAATGTGATATTGCTTCCTAGTATATATCGTTGCGTCTTGATATAACGTGTTTCAATAACGGCTATAATTAAAGGTATTGACCGTTGATTCATCAGATACTTCAATCGGACGGTTCTGCATTTTTCCACAATTGATTTCTATTTTTTTAATTGGTAATATAAACAAAACGCAGAAACAAACCAAAGTTACGTTTTCTCCTAAACGGTCATCTAGTGTCTATCTGGACAATGTAGATGAGTTTCTTAATGGGCTTTCGATAAGGTCCATTAATTTTAAATTCAAAAATTTAAAACTCGGGCTTTGCTAAAGAGAACACTTTAGGAAGAATTCGAAATTTTGAAATCCTAAACTTTACCCATACAAATAACAGAGTAATTATTCTTCTTCCATAGGATAAGAGTTTATTACAACTTTCCTCTTTGCATATTCCATAAAGACAATAACTTATATATAATCCCCCTAAATAGTATTAGAATGCCACATCATTGCATTGGGCTTTCCTTTATTCAAATACACCAATCCAACTGAAGACACTACCAAACGAGAGAAGGAAACACAACAGTTTCAATTAACTTACTCGCAGCCAAGTTGAGTATATCTTCTGTAATCTGGTTCTCTTCAACCACAAGCTTCTTCAACCATCTTGAAGAGTTGTTCATCACAAAAGCCTCCACATCATCAGACTGCATCAACCGACAACCTACGATGTCTAAAGTCTTCAACTTCAAACACTGTTTGTTCAAAGCCACCAACACTTCACCTGTCAAATGCTTACAATCTCTCAAACCCAACTCAACCAACCCGTTGCAAGAAGCTAACATCGATACAACTTCTTTGTCGAACAACCACTCGTTCCTTGTCAGATCTAGTTTCCTTAACTTCCTCAAATGCTGTCCTAACGTCGCCAACAAACCACGCTCTCGTTCAATCGCGTTGCAGCTAAGCAATGAAAGCTCTTCAAGACTCGAACTAAAGCTTAAAGCTAACATCTTTAGACTCAAACCAGTCACAAAAGTAGAGCTTGTAAGCCTAATACTAGACAGAGACTTGAAATTCTCAGCCAGAGAGACTAGATGATCATCGTTCAAATCCATCGGTAGACGCAAGTCTAGTCTTTCCAAAGTATCATAACACCTAGCAGCATTGTTCATGAAGTGAACCAACCCATCTTTGCTTCCACCATCATGTATCAACAGAGACTTCAAAGACTCACAAATCTCTGTAACTTTCAGCAAGACAACATCAACTATACTCCTACACGTTATTAACTCAATCTCTTCCACGTTCTTCAGACACAACCCGAAGAACTCGGATTCTCCAACGCTTCCGCAATGTTTCAGTTTCAGTTTCTTTAACTTTCTGCAACTCCTCCATAACCAGGTAACTCGAGTATCATCAGATTGGATTCCGGATAAAGAAACCGATTCCAAACCCAATTCTACAACTTCCGGGTTTGGATTAGACCCGGAAGCTGGAGAACTCGTTGACTGAACATCGATTGATAACTCCTTGAGAGATGAAAACAGAGCAATCCAAGTGAAATCTGAGTTTTGTGGTTTCCACAGTTTGATAGATAGAGAAGTGAGAGATAAAGAAGTAGCCAGAGGAAGCAAAGAAGATGAAGAGATAGGATTGATCAAGAAACTGAATTTTCTTAGATTGAAGCAGCAAGAAGATATGATTGAGATGAGTTCATCGTTAAAACTCGTTTGAGGCTTGAGAGACTCGTCATAAGAACGAATTGGGTTTGTGGCTTTGGTTCTGATGGTGACAGGGAAGCAGAGATTGAGGGAAGAGAGAGAAGGATGGTTACGAAGGATAGAGGGCAAAAGGGTCATCACAGAACCGTCGTGAGGACTGAATTGTAAAGACATGGAAGTCTTTGATGCTCTGTAGAGACGAAGCCATCGCTTTGAAACAAGAGGAGCCGATTCGAAAGAAGGTAACGAAGAAGAAGACGATGGCAGCCTTGTAAATATCTCGCCAAGAATATCATCGAATAAAACTTCTTCCATTTCTTGAGAAATCGAATTTGAGAAGAAGAAGACGATTGAAGAAGGATCTTGATGAGGTTCTTGGCCTTCTTGTTCGTGGCTTTGGTTCTTCTTGACACTTGTGTTGTTGTTTGATTCTTGAGTCACGCAAGAGACGCAAAATAAAAAATAAGGATTTGATAAGTTGAGTTGTGTTTGTCGTATGAAAAATTCTTACATTTAAAATTAATAGCATTCATTTTTAAATATAGATTTAAATCACATTTATATGTTAATTGAAAAAATGATTTTTATAACGTAAAGTTATGTATGTGAGTGTAATTAGCATTTAGGTAGGTGTTTTTTTCTTTAACGTTATAGCATAGTGTACTAAATTATTCTATCAGAAAAAAAGTCATTCTTCTTTTAATTTGTTTGTTGACATTGTAAAGAATCGAATATTATAATTTATCCAAATAAAATAAGTACAGAGAAAGAATCTATTAGTCCTAATCAACTGAGAGAAGAACCAATCTCTCTCACTTATGTTTATAAATTTGTGAAATTAATAATTTATTTTTCATCACTTTTACAAAATTAGGTGAGAGAGGTTAAACAAAGGTGTTAGGTGCTTTTTGCTTAAAGATAAAATTAAAATGTCGTTAAAGAAAGATAAAAGAGACATCTTTCTTAAATACGATGACAAGTGCGTGAAGTAAAGTCATGTTTGTGTAAGAAACAAAATTCACTAATTCAGCTTGTATCAATTAACTTCTAGAAATAAGGAAATATGACTCAATACTTTTTAATGTTTTAGTCTTTTGATTCGCAAAGATTATTTTGTCCATCTTATCATTTAGAGCTTTGATCTCTTTGCAATGTTGCTCATTCAAGTCCTTTGTATCTCTTGAGGTACGGTCATAGTCATCATAGTCATCACCGTAGCTACCATTGCTTTGTGCAAGATTCTCCACCAAAGTCATCCCTTCATCCACATCTTTACTCAAAAAATTACCATTGCTCGCGGTATCCAATAACATACGGATTTGGAGTTGCACTCCTCTATACAAGGTACTAAGAAAAGACTCCTTGTTAAAACTGTGGTGAGGTCATTGGAGTTGATATTATTTGAACCGGATAAAATCCTACATCAATTTAACCTTTGCAAATTTTGTTGATAAAATTAATACGAAAAACTTCTTCAAACAAAAATTTAGTGACATCATCCACAAAATACAGTATTTAAAACGCTTTATGCCAAGCTCGTGTATGAAATATAGTAATCTGTTTTAAATATGTTTTACATGGATTATATTTTGTACAAAAAATTTTATGTCAAAGTTTTGGATATGAAATAATAGATCATTTTTAGTTAAAAAATTTGTTATATTTAGCATTTCTATTATTTATTATATTAGTCTTTAAGAAATTAAAGAATACTTCATGAACTACATTATAAATGATAGTTTAGAAATCATCCCAAATTTTCATATCATTTTTGTGAATAGAGAACCACTTTAAACTTTTAATTATATGTATATTGAACTTGCACATAATATTCACTTATGAAAATCAGTGTTACAACAAGTATTCTATGCTATTTTCATATGAATCTTTTCATTTAACAGAAATTTTTGATAAACCAAAGTATAAATTGATGATCAAGATTTTTATTATGTTGGTCTTCTAAGGAGTCCACCAAGATATTGGTACTTTGTTTACCTCGTGAAAATTATTATACAAGCAATCAAAAAAGTATGCCAATTGATATTTTTATAGCTATATACGGAAAATGTGATAATAATTTAGAAATTTTACTGAGTATTATACAAGTATATGACTTTCCAATTTTCTAAAAATTTCTCATTCGTGATCGTCATCGTCGTTATAAAATAATAATAAATATTATTTTATAAATTTTCAAAGACAATTAGGTGTCTAACCAAAATAATGAATTGGCATTTGCTATTAGATAATACTACTAATAAGACAATCATTTTTTTTTTGGAGCTTCTACTCTCAATGTTAATGTTGTTAAGAAATATTGTAAATAGGTCAATTAAAAGGTTAGAAACTAATCTAATGGTGACCAATCCGAATCCTAAGAAAAAAATATAATTGAGAAGCGCAATTAAATTTTATTTTTGTGGAAATATAAAGGGAATGAAGATTTGTTAATGATATACTCCATCTATTCCATATTACAAGACATATTAGCTAACAATTCAACCGGTAGAAAAGAATAGTGCAAGATTTAAATAGTTATAAACAAGAAAAACTAATAGAAGTTTTGCATAGAAACTTGAGAAAATCTTATAAAATGGAACAAAAAACAAAAGTGTAAAACATCTTATATATTAGAACATAGGGCATATATATCTATATGAATATATATGTCCTAATCCAAATTAAAATTTTTGGATTTATTAAACATTAGTTTTTTTTTTTTTTTTTTGTCGACTATAAACATTAGTTCTTATAAAAATAAATTAAGCATACTCAACAGAATGTGACCAAGTAATATAAGAAGTCTTGATGTGTAGCTTCTAGTTGTCCTAGTTATAGTTCTAGGAAGTTGTCGCATACCTACAAAAAAAATTGTAATACTTTGTATCACTGGACTAGTGTCTATAATTACAAGTATCTAAAGTCTTATGCTAAATTTAGAAAAGCCTGAGAATTTGGGGACTAAAGCTCTTTAGAACTCCATAAATCCCAAAAGCCAAACACAACAAAAGCTGTTCACTTCTCTCTCCCCCGAGCACCTGAAAAAATCGAAATCTATCATCGGAGCGTCAACAACAACACTCTCTCCTCCTCTTTGCAAAAATCTAGAACGAATGCTAAAACGACACCGAATCTTCCCTCACCACCAATAAAATTCCGCCACGTCATCGTATTTTCCTTCTGTTTTCTTCCCCTTTCCATAAACCCTCTAAAAACCCCTTCTTTTTAGGGTTTGTTTCAATCTCTCATCCATCTTCAAGCTCTCTCTCTCTCTCTCACTGATACTTTACAATCACTGTTCACTCAATAAAGCTACAAGCTTCTTCTTCAACTACTCTCTTCTGTTTGCGTTGATGTAGCAAAGCAAGAGAACACAAAGAATGGTTCGTTTCTCGTTCTGCTTCGTCTTCCTCGCTCTCTTGCTATCGGCTGGAGAGATTTCATCGCAGTTGGGTTCTGGTCCACACATTACCGATGTTAACATACTCTTACCTCCGAAGATGAAGAACCCAGTTGAGTATCGCCTTCAAGGAAGTGATGGCTGCTTCAAATGGTACATTTGCTAAACTGAGTTTGATTGAGGGAATGATTGCTTTTCCTTAACTAGGTTTTTGTAATAGAGCTTCAATGATGATTAAAGGAATGCTTAATTTGTTATATCGTTTCTTGATTACTTGATTATTTTGGGGGATTCGGCAATGATGATCATTTCTGGATATGTTTGCTGCTTGGTTCTTATGTTTGCTGCTTGGTTTTAAAGTTGGGAAACTTAATTCAAGAGATAGGAACTTATGGTAGATACTGGATTTTAGATTTCTCTGTACTGTTAGTATGAAAGTTTTATTCTTCTCAATTCGTAGCTGTGCTGTTAGATTGTGTCTGCTGCTGTTTTTCTTGTGAATACTTAACGGAATGAGTTTATTCCTTGTGTATTGTTAAATTTTAAAATGTGTGAGTGATAAAGTGATTACAAATCTTGTTTTTGTTTTTGTTTTTAATATGCAGGTCATGGGATCATCACGATATTCTGTCAGTTACACCTGAGTTTAATTCGAGTAGTCATTGCTCGACCAGCGCGCGTGTGAAATCCATTGCCTCTTATAGTGGTAGAAAGGAGACTGCAGTTTATGCCACTGATTTACAGACCGGGATGGTGATCCGCTGCAAGGTGTTTATTGACAACTTCTCACGGATTCAAATTTTTCATAATTCTATCAAGCTTGATCTTGATGGACTTTCCATGCTTAGAGTCCGCGCTTTTGACAATGAAGGTTAGTGCTTTCGATGGATTAACTGTGTCGTTTCACAGAGTTTTCTTCATTTCTGCTTGATAATTGGGTTTTAGCTTACCATCAACATTCTTAAGAGTTATAAGTCTATAGCCTAATGTTTTGATACAATGCACTGTTCTTCTTCATCTTTTGCTGTAATTTTTCTGAAATCTATCTGTAGACAACGAGTTCTCATCACTGGTGGGTCTACAATTCATGTGGAAGTTGATGCCTGAAAGTGGGGGAACAACGCATCACCTTGCTCATGTGCCTTTAAAGGAATCTCCGTTGACTGACTGTGGTGGACTGTGTGGCTATTTGGATATCCAGAAAAAGCTTGAAGATAGTGTATGTATATCTATTGATTGTGAATTACTGAATCTAAAAATTTGATGGATGAGAGATCTAATGTGGCATGGTAACTGCAGGGTGTATTTGCAGATTTGTTTGTCGTGAAGGGAACCAAAATTGGACATGAGAAGGTTTCAGTTCATCTGCTTGAGGCTCCTCTTACACATATAGCAGATGAAATAGTACTAACGGTAGCAGAAGCCATGTCTCTTGAACCTCGCTCACCAGTCTTTGTCATGATGGGAGCTTCTTTTGGTTACACGTTAAAGGTCATGCGTGGAAATGTTCCTCAAGGTTTGTCTGCATCTTGGAGATTAGTTATTTAGCAATGTGTGAGTTATTCAATAACCTTGTGTGTTTAAAGCTGAGTTTTCTTGATACATATGTCAAATGAAAACAATTTATAGAGCATCCTTGTATATTTTTATATTAAACTGGCAGAATTAATCGGTTTAGGATGTTTAGTGGTGTTGATTCATATTTTAACTACTTGTTACTGTAGCTCAAGTGTGACATGCTATGTTATGTTGCTTTCCAATCTCGTTCTTGATTGGTATATTGTTTATTTTATTTGCAGCCGTGCATCTACCATCATCACATCATAGATGGTCTGCGTTGAACTCTTCTGTTGCTCAAGTGGATTCTTTGCGAGGTCTGACTAAGGCATTAAGCTTGGGTGTAACAACAGTTGTTGTCGAGGATACCCGGGTCGCTGGCCACATTCAAGGATCATCTATTAATGTTGTCACTCCAGATACTCTTATCTTGTACATATCACCGTGGTCAATGTCAGATGATCTTATCACAGAATCAAAACCTTTTCCATCATCCATGCATTGGTATGTGGTGTCTGGTCGTCAATATCTAATTCAAATGAAGATTTTCTCTGGAAGACCTGATTCACATGAAATCTATATAACTGAGGTATTGCTCTTTTCTTTTACCTGTTTAGCATGCCCACATGTACTTTGTATCAGTTTCTTTCTCTGACAGTGTTACGTTGCCTCTGTATTTTCTAACAGTAGGACGTGGTCAATAATTTATGTATCTTTAGGTTGTCAATCAATTGTCCATAAGCTTGTAAGGGTAACCACAATGTCTTTGGTCTTGAGTCTCTTCATACTGATATTGCGTTCTTTTATTGGAGAGGAAATATACTGAAGAAAAGCCTGATGACATGTCTTTTGTGGCTGTTTAATTTCTCATTGCTGTTCATTTGATTGCTTTGAAGTTTATCTTTCTTTTGCTGAGTTATGTCCAGATGATTTATTGTACATATAATATTGCAGGTATGTTCAACATAATAATTTTCTTTGTGTTGATTGCAGACGGATGACATAAAACTGCATGGAAGCGATTCAGATTATTGGAAAATTCTCTCACTGCCAGATGAACTTCCCTTTGAATATGGTCAGCGAAATTCTAGAATTTTGAACGCAATCTCACCAGGATTAGGAGAGCTCACAGCTACATTGACTTACTTCAATGGGAATGAGGACTCCAAAGAGGTGTAAAAAATTAGATATTTTTGGAACCCTTTTTGTCTCATTTCATTTGTTGATACTGCTGGTTCAACAACTTCGTCTCTAGCAGGTTCTCAAGGTTGTTCAAGAAATTATGGTTTGTGAAAGAGTGCAGTTCACATTAAACAGTGAAGATGACATACCTAAGATTCTACTCCCGTGGACCCCTGCTGTTTATCAGGAGATGGAGCTAATTGTGACAGGAGGTCAGCTCCCAATCTATGGTTCTCATGACATTTCCAGTTTGAAAACCTTGGTGACTTGATGATTGTTCTCCTCATTGTAGGTTGTGCAAAAGCATCGAGTGACTACAAGTGGTTTACTTCAGATATGAGCATTTTGTCTGTGTCAGCTTATGGAATTATCCAGGCAAAGAGGCCTGGAATAGCCACTGTAAAGGTGGTGTCGACTTTTGATTCACAAAATTATGATGAGGTATGCTGACTTTTTTGCATATTTTCCATTTGTTGTTGCTTCAGCAAATATATATATATATTTTTTTTTTGTTATTTTTTTTTTATAAATTCGAAGAGGCATGGATCATAAATTAATCCATATGATGAAACTCTTTATTACGGTGCTGATTATTTTATTCTTCATAGGTTATTGTTGAAGTTTCCATTCCATCCTCTATGGTTATGCTGCAAAATTTTCCAGTAGAGACAGTTGTTGGATCACACCTGCAAGCAGCTGTCACAATGAAGGCTTTGAATGGTTATAACCGGAACTGTCTTTTGTTACTTGTGCTGTTTATTGATCATATCTCTTTTTTGTTTGCTTTATTTTCTTTTAAATTGTTAACTTGGAGCTCTTATATATCAGGTGCTTCGTTCTCCAAATGTGATGCTTTTAATTCATTGATAAAGTGGAAGACGGGGAGTGACTCTTTTGTTATTGTTAATGCAACATCTGAGATGATGATGTTGGACGAATTAAGAAGCATAGACTCCAGTCCTCCTTGTTCACGGGCCTATATATATACTTCATCTCCTGGTCGCACAGTGCTACAAGCAAATCTAGCAAAAGAGTTTCATTATTTTGATAAGTCTTTAAGTGAATCAATAGATTTGAAAGCAACTTTGAGTATAGGATCTTATCTGCCACTTTCTGTCAGACAAGATAGTGATGGTAATCATCATGGTGGATACTGGTTTGATAAGGCACAAGAAGAAACTGAATTTGGTGTTAGTAAGCTATATCTTGTACCTGGGACATATGTTGATGTCATGCTTCTTGGGGGACCTGAAAGGTGGGATAGCAATGTTGAGTTCACCGAGACTGTGAAGACATTGTATGAAGATGAAGAGGGTCTTACAAGCAGAGTTAACGTCCATCATGAGTTTGACAGCAATGCTAATATGTATAAAATTTCGTGCCAGAAGCTTGGGTCCTATGTAAGTTGCTGACATTCTGTGTGATTATTAATTTGTTGCTAATTCTTTTTATACCTAAAGTGAAATATGACGCTGACACCTCTTCCCTGCTTGTATGTATCCAGAAACTGGTCTTCTTGCGTGGGAATCTTGTGGGTACAGACCATCCTTTACCTGCAGTGGCAGAAGCTTTATTGTCTGTTCATTGCAGCTTACCATCCTCTGTTGTACTTATTGTTGATGAACCTGGTATGTTCAATACCTCCACTTCCATAGGTTGGATGTTTCATAGTTTCTCTAAGAGTGGATTTACCTCCATTGTTTAAATATGCCATGATTTGCTCATGACATGGGGTTATACATGTCATTTTACAGTTAACAAGCTTGATGTGATTAGAGCTGCTAGTCAAGCTGACAGGGCACCAGGAAGAATTCGTGTAACTCCTGTGACCGTGGCAAATGGGCAGATAATCCGTGTGGCTGCTGTTGGTATTAGCGAATTTGGAGAAGCTTTCTCAAACTCCTCAACTCTTTCTCTCAGGTGGGAACTGAGCAGTTGCAAAAATTTGGCTTACTGGGACGATGATTATAACACAAAAATGACCAAGTCTAGCTGGGAGAGATTTCTGGCTCTTCGCAATGAATCAGGATTGGTAAAGACATTAACCGATTCCCTTGTGTAGTTCATTATTACCGATGTGAAATTATATATCTTTTACTATATACTGTTTTGACAGTGCACTGTTCGAGCCACGGTTTCTGGTATTGATTATTCTGTAAAAAGCCAATACTCAACTCTGCTTCCACAAGGTTCTGAAAGTACCCTCACCGATGCTGTACGCTTACAGGTATGCATGTTGGAAGACTTATTGTAATAGCTTTATTCATTACTCCCACATTTCTTTATCATCTATTCACGCTTAAGGCTCCAATGAGATTTTCCTTCGGTTATCTGAATTACCTTGTTACTATCTCAGAGACGGCTGTAGTTTTTTCTTATTTCTGTAAATTGGTTGAATATGCAGTTGGTTTCCACACTAAGAGTCACACCAGAGTTCAGCCTGGTCTTTTTCAATCCTAATGCCAAGGTAAATCCTACTATTTAGCAAGTGTATTGTTTGGTGAATACTTTGATACATTGAAAGCATTGATGGCTTGAGTATTTGCATCTCCCTGTATCTTTTTTGGTCTCTGGTTCTACAAGTTTTGAGAGCACCAGAACTAGGTTTGTAGTACTAATTCAATAGTTTTCCAACCAAAGGTAAATTTGTCAATGACTGGAGGGAGCTGTTTGTGGGAAGCAGTTGTGAATAATTCTCGTGTAGCAGAAGTTATACGGCCCCCATCTGGCCTGCAATGCTCGCAAATGATGCTGTCTCCAAAAGGATTGGGGACTACACTCGTAACAGTATACGATATTGGGGTTTCTCCTCCACTTTCAGCTCTTGCGTTGGTAAGTGTGTGCTCTAAACATGATAAGCTGATTTTGGAAACTTGTGGGATTGTATTGATTTGTTAATGTACGATGAATGACTATGACTTCTAATGGGGAATATTTTGGGGCCTGTTGTGTGGAAATCAGTGTCTGAATTCTCACTCTTGACTCTAGTCTAGAACAGAATGATTTTCATGAACCCTGAAAATTTCATGCAATTTTTATCATACAGATTAGAGTTGCAGATGTGGACTGGATAAAGATAGCATCTGCGGATGAGATAAGTATAATGGTATGTTTAGCGTTTATCCCTTTCTTTCGTATTGTACTGTTCACTGCCCGTTTTTATTTCTTTTTTCGTTATACATTGCTTTCTGTGATTTCTAGTATGGTATTCTCATGCTTAATTTTTTGGGACAGGAAGGAAGTACATACTCCATTGATCTCTTGACTGGCATTGACGATGGGATGACCTTTGATTCTTCCCAGGTTTAAGACGGAACTTTTGTAGATACTTAAGTTCACATGTTCTTGTTTTCTTTCTCTAACATGTTATGAAAATAAGCATTGTCTACACTAATCTAATATATCTGTTTTTTATATATAAAAATTATCAATGTTAAACAAAAGATATTTTGTACTGCAGTGTCTCTTTATTATGACATTTTTTTTATTAGATGTTCATACAAATTATTGATTGGTGAACTGTCAATAAGTGCAGTACCCACTTATGGACATTATGGTGCATATTGAGGATGATCTCGTGGAGCATGTCACCCTTGATGATAATATACTCTCTGTTGGTGAACACGTGGCAACTTCCTCTTTTAAAGTTGCTGCTAGACGACTGGGAATAACAACCCTATATGTGGGTTTTCTTCTTGACTCTTTTCTTAATGTTATGGATTTGTTCTAGAACTAGGACATTTAGGTACATCTGAAGGAATTTATTTTTTATAGGTCAGTGCAAGACAACAATCAGGAGATAAAGTAGTAAGCCAAACTATTAAAGTCGAAGTTTATTCCCCACCAAGACTTCACCCACAAGGAATATTTCTTGTTCCCGGTGCTTCGTACGTGGTATAATATATGAACTTTTTTTTATGTTTCTCTTTTAATCTCGAGATTTGGGTCAGTGTCTGAGGATGATCTTTTGCACTTAATAGCTCACTGTTGAAGGAGGCCCGACCATGAATGTTTCTGTTGACTACACCACTGTGGATACCCAAGTTGCAAAGATTGAAAAATCAGGACGCCTATACGCAACATCACCCGGCAACACGGTAGGGGCAAAATGCTTTGAATCTACCTTATCTTTTCAATACTCAAATCCATTATAGCAGAACAAAATTTGGCTATAAAATAATTTCCAGCTACGCTTTATGGAAAGATGTGGACTTAAGAGATATGATATTTGACCTTGTTTCTTTTGTGACCAGACAATCTATGCAGCTATTTACGGGAGTGAAGGTACTGTGATTTGTCAGGCAAAAGGCAATGCTGAAGTAGGACTTCCTACGGCTGCAATGCTGGTAGCTCAAAGTGACACTGTGGCCGTTGGTCATGAATTGCCTATGTCCCCATCATTTCCTGAGGTGAGAATCATTAGCCAGAAAGAACTTGCTGCTTAAGTTAATTTGTCTGGAGTATTCACTTGCGAAAATCTGATTCTTGGTTACATTATCAGGGAGACCTTTTGTCTTTTTATGAACTCTGCAGAGCATACAAGTGGACTATTGAAGATGAGGAGGTCCAATTCAGTTTTCACCACCTTTACAGTACAACTAGTAATCTATTATTCCGACTCCTGTGTTTATGACATAATGCTCGGTTTTTTTTCTTATTAAGGTGTTGAATTTCATTGCATCATCCATTAATGTGGAAGAGAATGCTGGCTTTGTTAATGTCGTCCAAGGAAGGTAACTAAAGATCATCGCATGTGTACTTGCATTATACTGCACAATAGATTAATAAGATGCAAACCATTGTCCAATTATGGTTATTATTTTCAGTTAAGGGTAACTAAAACTTTTCCTTATAGGGATGTTACTTTTCACTAGTCTTAAAAACCTTGCAAGGCATCATCATGCTCAACATCAGACAGCTTTTTAAAGTAGGCATAGCTAGTGCAGTTAGATTGCACGTAAAATATTGTTGGAACAATTATTTACTCAATCTTAGAAGCCAATGACACAGTTTGTTAGTAATAACATGAGCTTAGTATTCCTGTATTCTGTTCAGCTAAGGTGTATGCGGATTAGTAAATTTTGACCGTACATACGCTATACAAATTAAGAAATTTTAAAGAGCAGCTAGTCTTTTCTCTTACAGATCAGCTGGGAAAACCAGAGTCACAATTGCCTTCTCCTGTGAATTCGTGTCCCCTGGCTTGTACTCTGAATCTAGAACTTATGAAGCGTCGATGATTATATCTGTTGTGCCTGATCTCCCTCTTTCGCTGGGGACTCCTATGACTTGGGTTCTTCCGCCTTTTTATACATCATCTAGTCTATTACCTTCATCTCTAGAACCACAGAAGCATAGAGATGGTCAAACTCACAGAGGCAATATAGTCTATTCCATATTGAAAGACTGTAGCTCTCGGGCTGATTTTGAACGAGATACCATATCAATTAATGGCGGAAGTGTCAAAACGATAGATAGCAACAATGTTGCATGTATTCAAGCCAAAGACCGCACAAGTGGAAGGATTGAAATTGCTGCTTGTGTGAGGGTTGCAGAGGTACTTTAAATGTGGAAGTGTATATAGACTATCTTTCAGGAGGAAATGTTATTGTAAATGATCGTTGTCTGCTCTAGTTTATAGCCACTCGATTCGTTATTCTATCAATTTCTTGCTTCATTTATCTTCTACTTGTCTACTTTGTTAGTAACATAGAATTCTTTCAGGTTGCCCAAATAAGAATGAAGAGTGAGGGGATCCCTTTCCATGTGATAGATCTTGCTGTTGGCAGTGAAATTGAACTTCCAATAAATTACTATGACAATTTAGGTAACGCTCTCACACATTTATGTGGATGCTTCATTTTTTGTGTATTTGTTTTGATTTCTTATATCTTTGGTTTCGTTTTAAAAAGGAATCCCTTTCCTCGAAGCACATGGAGTTACTACATACAATGTCGAAACCAATCACCGTGATGTTGTATCTATTAAGACTGTCAATGACCAAGCAAGTGCCTGCATTAAGGTGTGTTAATCCTTTTATCAGTTGAGACATGTTGTGCGTATATAGCATACTTAATCAAAAAGTTAAGATTTTTGATGTACATTCTATCTTCTGTATATAATGAAGGGAATAAAACATGGCAAAGCTCTCATTCGGGTTTCCATTGGTGGTAATCCCAGGAATTCAGACTACGTTCTAGTAAGGACCAATATCATGAATCGAGTTACCTACCTTTATAAATATTCTCTTTAAAAATGTCGTATAGTTATGCATACGTCTGTTATGATTTTCGCAATTGGCTATATCGGTGTTTTCTTTTGTCAGGTCTCAGTTGGGGCGCATATCTGTCCTCAAAACCCGGTCATTCACCCTGGAAATTTCTTAAATTTCAGCATAACAGGTAAACTGTCAAAAATCAAATCTACATGATAAAGGCATAATGCCCATTCGGAAAAAAAAAATAGATTTCTTGCACAATCTAAATACACTTGCAATGTGATTTAGGGGCGGATCATCAAGTCTCTGGTCAATGGGTTACATCAAACAGAAGTGTTTTATCCGTCGATGTGGCATCTGGCCAAGCTAAAGCGATCAGCCAAGGCTTAGCTCACGGTAATATCGATTTAATATTTTCATGCTTTTTTCTGTGCATTAGTTGGATTTTCAAAGGACAATAAGAGATAATCTTATCTTGCTGTTGATCTTTGTCAAATCTGCACAGTTAGATTTGAAGGTCATGGTTTGAAACTGCAAACAAAAGTCACAGTGCTAATTGGAAACACCATATATGTTGACTCTCCAAGGGAAATACTGACAAATGTACACGTCCCTGCGGAAGGGTATAACTTTCCAGTGAAATTCAGGTCTGTAATCTCATAATGTTGCATTGTAAAAAATCTATGGAACAAAATAGTCACTGATGATATAACTGCAACAGGGAGAACAAGTTTGCCGTCTCTGATTATGGAAACAAGGCCATGTTTAACTGCCAAGTAGACCCTCCGTTTATAGGGTATTGCAACTTATTTCAACTATACTTGCAGTGATTTATGTGTGCGTGTGTATATATATATTGCTTGTTTTTGCTTTGACATTTATTGTTGCATTGAAGATACGCAAAGCCATGGATGGATCTTGGTACTGGCAACACTTATTGTCTTTTCTTCCCATATTCACCAGAGCATCTGGTTCACTCCATGACTAGAGAAAAAGACATGAAACCTCATGTGTCCTTCTCCATTAGTGCTTCACTCAAAGAAGCTCATCATGTTTCGGGATCTGCATCTGCACTTTTTATTGGAGGGTTTTCTGTAACGGGGCCAAACAAGGTTAATCAAGTTTCTTTTATTTCTTTGCTTTTCTGAAAGAGTATCGTTAAGCAAAGCTATATGTGCTTTATGTGAGTTTGACCTTGAAATATCTTGCAGCTGAATGTAGGCCCGAATTCAAACACGACCATCATTTCAATACTGGGAAACACCGGTAAATCCCATATATCCATTGGTAGTTAGTTTTGTTTTTCCTTTTTTTTCAATACAGAAATGCAAAGGATACTTAATATTTACTCATTGCAGATGTTCAAATTCACTGGCGTAACAAAAGTAGGTTATCTATCAGCTTGATCAATAGGGAAGATTTTGGTATCGCAGGGCATGCACTGTACAAGGTAATTTCTCAGTTAAACCCTATCTATAAGTTCAGTAATCTAATCCCATCCATACTAGTAAAAGATCAATAATTTTGTAAACTATCGATATTCATCCACCTTTTTCAGGTGAATGTGTTAAGATCAGAGCAATTCACAGATAGAATCCTCATTACTCTCCCTGCTACTGGTAAGCTACTTCTTATTACACTGGTTATAGGCTAGGCTCTGGTTCTTCAACTTATCATGTTATGAAATGTTTTCTACAGGCCAAAGTGTAGAAATCGATGTCTCCTATGACACAGATGAGTCCCTAGTAGCTTCGTCTAAAGATGGATACTCTATGTTGTTCAAGCTACTATGGAGCGTTTTGGTGGTGACTATATCAGCGATCATCTTGTTGAAAGTGATAGATAGACCAGGTCCAATAGGAGCTACTAGAACTGCAACAGACGGTGGAGGTGGAGCACCAGGAACACCAGAAAGAAGAAGCCCTGCGGTTATATACCACGAGGAATCTCCTAGAACTCCATCACCTTTTATGGAGTATGTGAAGAGAACAGTTGATGAAACTCCTTATTACAAAAGAGAAGGAAGAAGAAGGTTCAATCCTCAAAACACTATGTAAAAACTACGATGATGATGATTTTGTTGCCAGTTGGAAACTTTGTTCATTAGAGATAAGAACATCTTTTTGTTTGTAAACCACCAAACCCAAGGCCTGCAATGTTTATATAATTTGTGTATTGTCATCAACGGATCTGTAATTTGTCAGATATAGGCAAGTTATTTAGGTTTATGAATTATCTCTAGAATTCGTAATCCAAGATTTTGCCATACTCGTAGACAAGGCTTGTTGTGGTACTTAGAAGATCAAAACCGATGTTTCCAAATAGGGGCCAGGGAAGTATAAGGTGATTCTTTATGATCCAATCACTAGGTAGTCTCTTTTTTTTTTTTTTTTTTTTTTTTTTTTGATAAACCCTATCGGCTGATCCGGTCAGCCCCGGTAGAAACGCACCGAAGTGCTTCAGAGTGGACTTCTCCCCAAAGGGCCACCACACTGTCTATCCCGAGTTTGGAATGCTTTCCGACTAATGCCAGGGGTAGTCAGGCCGCCTGCATTTCTGACTACCAGGTAAACCAATTGGGCCAAGGCCCAACTGACAGACTTCCCACACAACAATGATTTTTGTTTCCAGGGTGGATCGAACCTGGGTTAGTTCCTTCCAACATTTCCCCAATTCTCCCTTACCATTGGACCACTGCTGTGCGGGCCACTAGGTAGTCTCTTATTCTCAAGCTGTGCTATTACCACTTTTGGTTTTGGTGGTCTTTAAAATTACAAGTTTTAAGTTCTGCAACTGATTAAATGACTTTAAGCTGCCCTTCTACTGCTCTTCGTTGGTGTTGTTTTGGTTGTTTTCATTTTGGATAAGCTAATAAATTATATATGTTTTTGGATTAAAGGTATGAAACAACTTGTATATTAAATAACACATACTGTACATACAAGTTGTTTCATGAAAGTACATTATACTAAGAACGAAGATGCATGCATCCTCCTAACGTACATTATACCAAGGACGCATGCTACGTTTGCACGCATTGTTATTTTATTTTTCACGAGAATTGTCTTAGGAATTAAGCATCCGCCACGGTGGATCTGGCTCGAGCTGGCGCTACCATCTCCATCTCGGCGGTCAGGGTTTTTTCTCTAAACCTTTTCTTGATATCACTCTTGTAAAACTTCTTGGTTCGGATCACCAAAACCATCGAGACCAATGCACCGAACAAGGTTATTGCACTAATTATTATAAAAGACAACTTAAAACAAGAAGTGCCTATGCAATTCAAATCTTTCCCATCCGTACTCGGGTTCCCTAGTGCTTTATTTTGCTTATCCGCCTCCACGTCGTACAAATACCCTGCTACCCAAACCTTTAGCAAGTAAGACCTGATCGGGGTCGCGACTGACCCGAAGTTATACAATGTTGCATAGTACTTAAGACCAAAACCTCGGAAATTATAGCAAGTAGAAGCGGCCATTGCGCGCCACAACAAAACCCTATGATGACTGATGCGACGTAGAGTCCACCGGGAACATTAAAAGCGATGAGTAGGTAACCAGCACAGGACAAAAGAAGGACCATTGTGAGCATTAGTGGTCTTGGGAATTTGTATTTGATCAAGAAGATCTCAGAGACCACACCTGAAACCACACGACCATAGTAATTCCATATACTTACGAGTGATACAAACGTGCTTAGAGCATCATTATCAAGGGATTCTTAACAAAATCTTAAGCTAAGATAAGTTAAGAAAAGTTAATAAATATCTCTTAAACAAGAGACTTGTATCTAACTTTTCTTAGTTTTTCTTAACTTTTCTTAACTTTTCTTAGTTTAAGATTTGTTTAAGAGCCCTTTGATAATCATGGTCTTACACTTCTCTTTGGATAACCAAACGAGCTCCCGATTTGACCCAAATTGTCTATAGCCGTCAAAGTCCCTCCTACACCACAGATAGTTGCTAAGAACAAGATCAACATGTCTATGCTAAACAACGCTTGCAAGATCGTATAGTCATCTCCTCTCTCCGGTGGGTTAAACATTGTCGTCCAACACGACGCCGTTCTCACCCTCTCCTCCTCCTCCTCCTTGTCTGACGACACTTCATCTTCTTCTTCTTTAACCTCTGACGAATCTAGTAAGTGGGGTTTCTCAGTGACGATATTAACCGGTGCTGGATTGTTTAAGGCGACTTGTTTCTCCGTCCAAAGCTTCTTCTCTCCCAAGACGACAACTATGATGGGAAAAAGAAGTAAGACCATCATCACGGCGACGCTACCTCCAAACTCACTCTGTGTGAAACCGGAGAGCTTGTTGGTGATGATGACCACCATGAGAAACGTCGCGAGCCCGAGCGATATGTAGAGAAAGTTGTACAACACCTTTAGCTCGTTCGTCTGTCTCGCCACTTTCATTATTCTTATCGTTCTCAAAAACGCAAACGATACTATTGCCGGCAACCAACCTACAAATACAATCACTCATCAAGATTCATATCATTACCATTGAACTCTGTTTTTGCTCTGTTTTGCTCTGTTTTGTTCTGTTTTGCTCTGTTTTATGTCATTAACCATACTGTCTCATGACCAATTTTTTTTATAAATGGAGCTTACCGATCATCAAGATAAGTTCTTTTGTGTCTTCACCATAGAAGGCGTGGTAGAGCTGTGTAATAATGGCGCCACTAAGACCAATGTAGCCCTTGATAATCCCCAAGACAACCCCACGTGACTCCGGGAAGTTTTTAACGCACGTGACGACAGATCCTGTGTTGGCGAACACCAAAGAGTTGGCTCCAACACAGATGTAGAGACACATGTGCCAAACTTGAGGTTTCGAGATCCTTTGTGTGACGGCGAGCCAAATCATGAAGTATCCAAAGAAGTTAAAGATGGCTCCGAGCAAGAGGATGAACCAGGGCGGAGTCACCTCACTGAGTAGACCAGTGAGGACTCCGAGATTGGCTCCAAGATCTTTGAAGAAACTAATGAGATTAAGAGTGGTTTGGTCATAACCTAAGGTCTTGTTGATATCGCCTGAGTAGATACCGAACATGTAAGTGGCTCCAGCCGTTGACATGATTAAAAGACTCCCAAAGAACATGAACCATCTTCCCGTTAGAATCTGGATGGCTAAGCCCTTCATTGAGCCACCCTGAGTTCAACGCAAGAGGAGATGGAGATGGCTAAGTTTTGACTATTGTAGGATGGAGAAGAGAAGGGAGATAATAGTTACATTTATAGTAAAGATTGATAGCTCTTACAAAATAGTGATAAGATGGCCATTCATAAAACACCGCTCATATTAAGTTGTGTGGATGGACTACGTTAGAAGAGATCCCTAGTGTGAAAATGTGTATGTATATTATATATCCATGATGTATTTTCAAAATATCGTGTTGCAATTTTTTTTTTTTTAACAAACTGTTGTATTTGTATTGCAAAATATTGTATTGTATGCAAAATACTGCGAGAGAACTCATCTTTAACAAAATACTGTATTGCAAAAGTTTGTTTTAATTGTCTTCATGTGTTAGTTTTACTGCCATAATGAATTCAAATGTTCGAAATTATGTTTTCAAGATTGTTACAAACGTTGATAAATAAAAATGAAGAAAGTAATAATATGATTGAAAATAATATTTTGAAGCTTTTTATGAAAGTAAAAGCGTTTGTAAGTGGAGAAAATACATAAGAAAGAGTTATATAAAAAAGAGACTAAATACTAAACATATACTCCCACTTTTTCCAAATTATAAGATTTTTTAACCTTTTCAATTTGTTCCATTTATTAGTTTTTTTTTTTCAATTTTGTATACACAATTAATATTAATTAATTATTTATGACTATTTAAATTCTGCAATATTTTCTTCAATTGACTAAATTTTTATAAATGATACTCCTTCCGTTTCGTGTCACTCTAAGTTTTTCAAAAAATTTAAGAAAACCATTAATTTCTTTGTTTTACCCCTTATTAATACATTATATAATTTTCTTATTGATCAATACATTAAATTGGTATGGTGATAAAACTGGAAAATTTACCAAACATCTATATTGAAAATAAAACGACACTTATTTTAAAACGGAGAAAGTGTCATCTTTATTATTTCTTAACTGTTTTTCTTTTAAACAAAACATATTATAAAATGGGATAGAGGGATTGCAATAATAAAATTGAATTTTCTCTAAATTATTGATTTTAACAGAATTTTATATAATTTTGAATTATTATCACATTCCTATGAAATAATTTGACATTATTACATATGATTTTGATAATGATAACATCAAGAAATATATTATAAATATTTGAAACTTCCACAAACAGGAACAGGTATGCCACAAGCTTCTAAAACTTGTTTAACAGAAGTCTTATATGGAACAACCAATGGATCTTTCAAGTATTCACAAAAACATGACTGATGAGCTTTCAATGTTGTGCAACACTCCGTCGACGGTGGAGTTCCTCCTGTAACCGCTGGTAAGCATACTTTAACATCTTTGACGTCGCAGGCCGCCTCTGATTTGGTCGGAGCCATAGAGAAGAGAACAAATGCGATGAAGACTAATGCAGTGAACTTCATCTTTCTATGTAGTTCTAATATTTTATATTTGATTAGGAAATGGTTGAAATGTTGATTATGAGATTTGTTTGAGGATGGTGAAGGTATATATATAGATGTAGTATTAATTAGCAATGGGAAAGTGTGTGTGTTTTGGTAGGATATTATGTATTTTTAATTACATTTTAGTGCCAGTTCATATTTAAGTATGAGACATTCATTTTTGGAATTAAATTACCAAATTTTCAAAGCATTGAATTTTATAAGTTGAAAATATTAAATTATAGAAGGAAATTAAAACCATCAAGGCACACATGTACCAATTGGATTTGTACAATTTACTAATTTATATAGAAGTTAAGTTAAATATAAATAAATGATTTCAAATCTATAAAAATCTTCAAAGATTTATTTCTTAAAGAAATAATTGGAAAGTAATAAAACAAAAAGAAGTAAAATATTTTTTTTAAAATATATGAAATTGAAATAATTGGAAAGTAATAAAACAAAAGAGAAGTAAAAATATTAATTTTTAAATTTATGAAATTACACTATCTTTTTAATCTCTGACTACAAGAAAACTGTCCACTTTAGTCCATATATAAATTGGTCAAAAACAACCAAATTTATTAATATATTACCAAATTTCTTTGCGTAAGAATAGGATTTGTTTTTTCCTAAACATAATCATAAAAATCTTTGTAATTCTCATAACATCAAAATAATATTTGAAATAAGAATCTTTGTAATATGAGGTTATCATAGATTCAGTACGCAAAGGATCACTAGATTCTAGTTTTTTCTCCAAAGCTATTCTTTAAACTTTTAGTATCAAATAGGTATTTTGATGTTCCAATTCAAATACTATAAAATCCATCAATGTAAGAGAACATAATTCATATATTTTTCTTTTTTTAATATACAAATATCCTTCAAAAAAAGAATACAAAAGCACAAAAGAGAAGCCAAAAACTTTTGTTCCAAGATAAGAAGAAAGTTCCAACATCACTACCATGGATAATATGGAACTAAGACAATGTCCCGTTGACGAGTCTCCTCTAAAATATACAAAAATCTCATCAACATGCAATGCATGCTACGAAGATCACGATGAAGACAAGCAAGGCTACAAATGTGGTCTCTGCGGGTTTTGCCTCCACGAGAAATGCTTCGACGCCAACATTCCTACTCATCATAAACACCCTCTCAAACTCATCAAAAGGCCTGTCGACGAGTTATGTTGTTTCTGCGAAACAGATAAGATTCCTCGAATACTTTATCAATGTTCAAAGTGTTCTTTTCTTATATGTATCCCTTGTGCAAGACAACCTTTGATCATTCACCACACGAAAGCCCATGAGCATGCACTTCGTCAAGTACCAATCAAACTTCCCTTCACATGTTGTGCATGTGGGTTGCGTAGTACAAAGTACCCGTGTCTTTGTCTTCAATGCAGTTTCATAATTCATCGAGCATGCATCTACTTACCACGTGTTATATACATCAACCGTCACGACCATCGTATCTCTCACGTTTCTTCTTTGGCACCTGGGAAGTGGATTTGTAGGGTATGTTATGAGCATGTGAATGGAGAGTATGGTGCATATTCTTGCTCGGTTTGTTCTTATATTGTTCATTCAAAATGTGCAACAAATATCATACTTTGGGATGGGAGAGAACTCGAAGGGATACCAGAAGAAGATGAAGAAGAAGAAAGCGAACCATTCAAAGTGATAGATCAAAACCTGATAAAACATTTTAGCCATGACCACAATCTCAAGGCTTCAATATCATCATCAAGACTCATGGAACCAAGAGAATATTGTTGTGCATGCTCTCTTCCATTTTATTCTGAATTGTCCTATAAATGTACTCAATGTGATTTTATTCTTCACGATGTTTGCGCGAATCTTCCTCTGAAGAAAAGACACGAGATAAGCACAAGAAAACTTACATTGAGCGCTAAAAGTCGACATGGGGCAAAATTCGAAAACTTGTTTCTTTGTATTGCATGTCTCCGCTACTGCACCGGTTTCTCTTATAATATTAATGCGGATGATGAATACCCTCAGTGCAGTCTTGATGTGCGATGTGCTTCAATTTCTGACGCATTTAAACATGAAAGCCATCCACATTGGTTATATGTGAGCTTTGAATATCAGTTTCCCGCGAGGTGTGACGGATGTGACTCTTTTTGTTGGTTTGTTCTACCTTGTAAGGATAAAAATGATTGTCGTGGCTACAATTTATGCTTCAGATGTGCTACTTTACCCACATTGGTAAGAAACAAATACGATGATCATCCTCTCTCATTATGCTATGGTGATAAAACTATGGATGCGACATATTGCTGCGGCATATGTGAAGAGGATGTATATACAAAGATTTGGTTTTACAAATGTAATGAATGTGGTTCTACTCTGCATACTCAATGCGTATTTCAAAATCTAATGCACTCAAGACCTGGATATAGCTTATTGATTGGTAACAAGGGGTCATTTGATTTGCTTCCGAACAATCATCTCTCTCGACCACTTTGCTATTTATGCAAGATCCGTTGTATGGGTGATTTTGTTCTCAACAAAATATCGGATACAAGTATATTCATATGTTTTTCTTGTGGCTTTGATTATAAAGATTTCTTTTAGAGGTTTTAATTAAAAACTATAGTGATAGGTACGTGCTTGGCACAAGTGTATTGTCAATATTAGTACTTCAGTCATTTATATATATATTTTGTAACTTTCATCTTGTCTTTTGTAATTTCTTTTCTTTCAACAATTATAAAATATTGTAATGTAACGTGATCTATTTATAAATTAAATAAAGATATATTATAGCATTTTATAAGCTATTTTCTTCTTTTTAAGTTGTTTATGTAACACAAACATTGTAAGTGAAATAGTTTGCTTAGTTAGTCGTTTCCATTAGTTAATAATTTTATAATACAAATATAAGATATTACATACATACATTTTGTTCACCAGATCAATGACTCTAAAATTGCCACTCGAGTTCATATATATATTTGTAACCAAATTGTGATACATAGTTGAGTGGTTTTGCTGAATGTGATGTACTGTAAAATTCAATCGATGCTCTACGTCTTCAACAATCCGGGAAGCTTTACTAAATGAAGATTATAGATCATATGTAGTACCTCTTGTGAATCACTTTTTTGGCTTTCATCTGTTTCAATGCTCGATTACAAAGCTGCTTAGTTATTTTTGTTCATCTCTGTTACATTTGTTGTAAATTGGAAACTAGTTTTTTTTTTTCCATTTGGTATAGGGTTAGTTATCGTTGGTAACAATTGCACTAGTAAGCATAGAGTACTATGATTGCATTTAAATCTTGTTTTCATTGGGTACAATTCTTTGGTAGTTGAATAGTAAAGACAGTTTATATATATGATAATAATAAGGAAACTAACATATATAAATTTATTAAATCCAATATTATCATCAATTATATGTGTCTAATATATATTTAATTCAGTATTATTATCATTTTTTGTTTTTAAAAAATTATAAAATTTGCAAGATCAGTTTCAATCTATGTTTCCATGACATCAAAGAATATTAGAAATATGAGAATATTTTCCTCCGAAATACTTCACTTGTGATTAGTGTAGTACTACATGGAGCATCGTTTTCAAGACTGTTCTACTGCAAGTAGAAGCGAGGAGTGTTACTCACGACTGTTCTCGCTCAGCCTTTGCTGACTGTTTGTTGTTGGTGTCTCTGGAGGCCTCGTTTTCTCCATTCATGAGTCAATCTTCTTCTATGGTTGAGCTGGTTTGCTCTCATCTATCCCTTTATCTATGGTTTGAGAGTGTTAGCTCCCATCTATCTCTTTATCCGGGTTTAGCTTTTGCTTATGTTGTTGTTGTTACTTTACCATTTGCTAGTGCTGTTTGGTTTGTATGGGCTTGTAATAGCCTTGTGTACCCTTTTTGTGGGGATGAACTCTTCTTCTAATTTGAATGAATTAATGTTTGTCCAAAAAAAAAAAAAAAGAAATATGAGATAAGAATCTTTGTAACTATGAGGTCATTCAGTACGCAAAGGACTAGGTTCTCTTTTTCCTTTAAGCCATTCCTTACTTTTAAGTATCAAGTAGGTAATCTGATGTTCCAATTCAAGTACAATAATATCCAACATTCATCAAAGTAAGAGAATAATTCATATCTCTAATTTTTCTAATATTCGAACTATCATTATTATGCAAATTATCATAATTGATTACACCCAAAAAAGAAGAAGTTGAAACTCATACAATCATTTTTTTTCATTCAAATAGAATTTTCTACAATGCATACAGAAAATTAGGTTTTTTCATACGCCACAGGCTCTTTCTCAATTAGAGGGACTAAATTACATTGTAACTTCATTGCAATGGCTTTTCTTATCCGGAACAACCATAAAGTATTTCTTAAACCAAAGAGAAACCTCGAGGAACTCATCAATGGCGTCGAAGCTTCTAACTACCTTCTTCCTCCTATTAATTTCTCAACCTCAATCTCTTCTCACCTTATTGGAAAGCTAATTCATCTGCTGTGGAACTCACTCTAAACCTCGTGAATCAAGATCACACCATATACACCTAATATGTGATAATTTAGCAGCTCCATAGCGAAGCAAAGCTTGCGAGAGTGGTCCATCTTTTCGATTTTAGTTCATCCCCTCTTGACTAAAATGAAATTATACTTATGATAAAATTTATTAAGGGTATTAAATTACTTCAGAATACCTACAAATATAGTTTTCATAAAACAAACTAATAATAGTCTTTATGGGTAAGATTGTTAAATACTACAATTTAATTAAAATATAAAAACTGTATATTCCATGCGACGGATTAGTTGTAATGTATTTATATAATTGAAATAAGATATGATCTTTATAACAGACTGGGTATTTTATTTTTTTGCGTAATATTTTTTTCCTATTGTTTTTAATATATATTGTCTTTCGTATTTCGACTAACGTGGAGCTGGTTATTTTTCTTTACCTTTTCCTTTATAGTTTTTAGGTGGTGCTTCGACTAACATGGTTTTCATGTTGTCTTTTTAATTGCTTTTACATTTTCAGCATTTGATAGTAATTCGACTAACGTGAATTTGTTGTTTTACTTGTTTTTTAAACTGTGTTTCGACTAACGCCGATTTTGCTAAAATTATTATTAAAAAAACTTAAAATGTTTTTTTTTTAGTAGCTTTGATTTTGTTTTAGGGTGTTTACGTATCTGTGTTTTGATTTAGAATTTGCATTCGTTTCTTGTTTTGCATATGGCGTGTTCATTATTTTCAGCATTTGTCGCTACGTTGTCCCCCTATTCATACATCTAACACACCAGTGGCGGAGCTAGAAATTTTAATCACATGGGTCATAATATTTTTTTTATTAATCACGATATTAAAAAAAATTTCGCTACCGTTTAATCCGGCTACACAAATGAAGTACAAAAATAATGAGATTCATATCGTTAAACACACACACACACAATAGCCTATTCATACATCTAATACACACACACACAATAGCCTATTCATACATCTAACACACACACAAGCTCTATACATACTACTAACACACACACAATAGCCTATTCATACATCTAATACTCACACACACACACACAATAGCCCTAGCTAGACATACAAATCTATATATACATAAAACATTTCCTTTTCATCCTTACATACATACATCTAATACATAGAGGTGTAATCTCCTGCGCCAATTAAGACAGATGATGAAAACCATAGACGAGAATATACACACACGAATCAAGCTTCCCTCCTTTCAGTTCCATCTGCAAAATTGTTTAAATATTAATTTCCGTTACAAATAAACCAAAAACTGTAACTAACAACCGTTCTACTGACATAACATATTGTATGTTTTAGTTCTTAGGCAGAAACAGAGAATGACATTATATCGAAACCAATTAAAAGTACTTTTCTACTAGTTTCCAACACATGTATGCATACAATATGTTATGAAGACAACAACATTTCAAGCCCCTCATCTTATGAACATTTTACTCAACAAATATAATAATATTAATAGAGCTGAAACTTAAACATGGTCATTTGAAATGTTTCCAAAACTATTTTATTAACTACGGATGAACACTAATTATATATAGTTTAACAAAGAAAATAAAATGATCGGACCAGAATCTTACCTACAAAGGATGATGATGATGCCTCTATCTCTGTGGGGATGTGAGAGAACTCTAGAAAAGTATTGACTTGAAAACGTTAGTGGAAGAACAGATTAGGAAATGGAAGAAAGAAAAGAAAACAGAGTTTTAGTAATTTTCAAGAAATGGGATTTTGAACTTTGAACGAGAAGATGAGAGAAGTTTTATAAGTCATATTTATAGAGGTCATTATCCACATTTTATAAGAAAATAAAATAATTACAGTATATTCACAACGGTAACAATTGTTTCAAACGTTCATATTTTTCATCTACTATCCAACGTTCGACTGCCAAATTATAAGTGACAGATTAATTAAGAAACTTTTTAAAAAAAATTAAAATTGTAAACAAAATGTATAATCTTAGGTTCATGGCCCGAGTTAGGCTGCATAATGGGCCTAGTAAAGCCCGTACCTACAAAAATTCTTTAACCCGTAGCAATTTTTAGTGACCAAGTCGACAATTCAGAAACCAAACTTTAAATACAAAAGTCAAAAGTCAATCCTTCAAAACACATATATATACTGTATATATATATATATTTATTTTTTTTTTCATATAGAATTGAAATGAACTTACACGAATATTAGTAACCCCTAAATAAGAGTGTTAAAATCCTTTAATGGAAGTCCATTTTATTATAAACTTTATTAAAGGTATTAAATTAAATATATATATATATATATATATATATATATATATATATGTTTCAAAGAAAAAAATAATAATCATTATGAGTAAAATTGTCAAATACTAATTTAAACAAATTAATTAAAATATAAAAATGAAAATACATTATTTAAAAAACAAAAATAATCAACCAAAATGAACGATTATCTTTTTCTGATTTTCTATTTTACAATTTGATTTCTATGTGTATTCTCACTCCGGTAAACAATGATCTTTCAAGTTAATATAAGTTGCAAGGGTGTTAACAAAAAAACCAATCAAAATAAACGTATAAGATTTGATATATAACTTACCATATTATTTGTTGTTAAACATTATTTTGCACTTCTCATCTTTATATGTATAATCCGTATCGATGCTCCTCTAGTCGATTTTACTTGTGGCGTCACCGTCGCTTGGATGGCTCAAGTTATTTGGTGCGTTTTGAGATGGATCATTAAGGATCGACTTATGGCAACGATTCTTCAAGGATCATTTTCAAGACCCTCAGTCTCCTCTGTTCTAATAGCACTTGGACTTGCTTTGAAGGCGGCGGTTAGCGTGGCTTTAGCATTGGGTGTATCAAGGCTAGCCTATTTCTCGGCTTGCAAAGAACTCACATTTCTTCTCAATACCAATGGCCAAGCATTGGCGAGGATCATGTGTCTCTCTTTTTTCTATCTTCTTGTTCACCTTGTTGTTGCTGTTTGTTTCTTCTGCTCCTTAGTTGGAGTTTGAACTTATTTTAAGATTTCGTTTATAAAAACAAACATAATTAGTTGCAATACCTATTTTTTTAAATCAATATATACACACACATATATATATATATATAATGTTCTACATTCTATGTAACAGATTACTTCAATTTTATTATAATTTTAAGCTTTTAAAGATCAATTTCCATCTATGTAACATTAGAAGAATATTGATATCTTTGAAATCAAATTTTTTATAAACTATGAGCGTTCTAATCTATTCTTTGTTTCCGTAAACAAAATAGATTTTGTTTTTTCTTTAAAGATATTACTGTAGTTACTTTTTTTTGGTAAGAGAGATATTAGTTACTTTTAGTATCAAATAGGTAATATAATATTCCAACTCAAGTAAAAGTAAACAAATAATATTGATCTTGTTTCATTTAGTTATTCCTTACGTTTTGGTATAAAATAGGCTATCTAATATTCCAACTCAAGTACTATAAAGTCCAATAAAATTAGTATAATAATGTACGATAATAATTTATTAGTTCATCTTGTTTCTCTCATTGTTTTTTTATTTGGTATACAAAAATATCCAGCAAAAGAAAAAGACCAAAGTGAAAAAAAAAGACGAAACTTTGTTCCAAAAAAGGAAAGAAGAACTTACCAATTATGGATCTAAGAAAATGCCACGGTTGTCAATCTCCTCTAAAATATACAAAATTCTCATCAAGATGCGATGCGTGCAACAAAGATCACCTTGACAACAAGCAAGGCTACAAGTGTGATAGCTGCTCGTTTTTTGTCCACGAGGAATGCCTCATCGCCGACATGCCTTCTCGTCATAAACACTCTCTCAAGATCATAAACTGTGACTATTACAAAGAGTTATGTCATCTTTGTATAACTCCAAGGTATCCTCAAATACTTTATCACTGTTCACAGTGTCGTTTTCATATATGTATCCCTTGTGCGAGAGAACCTCTGATCTTTAGCCAAACGAAAGCGCATCACCATGAGCTCCTCCAAGTAATCATAGAACTCCCCTTCACTTGTGATGCATGCGGGTTGTCTACTGATAATAAGTACCCGTGTCTTTGTCTTCAATGCTGTTTCATAATCCATCGAACATGCATCTCCTTACCACGGGTTATATACATCAACCGCCACGACCATCGTATCTCTCATGTTTCTTCTCTTGCCCATGGGAAGTGGATTTGTGGGGTATGTTATGAGCATGTAAATGGAGAGTACGGAGCATATTCTTGCTCGGTGTGTTCTTATGTTGTTCATTCAGTTTGTGCAACATATACAAAAGTTTGGGATGGGAGAGAACTTGAAGGGGTACCCGAAGAAGATGAAAAAGAAGAAAGCAAACCATTCGAAGCAAAAGATCAAGAGGTAATAAAACATTTTAGCCACGAACATAATCTCAAGGCTTCATTATCATCATCAAGACTTGAGGAACCAAGAGAGCATTGTTGTGCATGCACTCTCCCTCTTTATTCTGAATTGTGCTACAAATGTACACAATGTGATTTTAGTCTCCATCATGCATGCGCTAATCTCCCTCTGGAGAAAAGACACGAGATAAGCACACAAATACTTACTTTGAGTGACAAAAGTCAGCATGGCCCAAACCCGAAAAACCTGTTTTTTTTTGTGTTGCTTGTCAGCGTCATTGCACCGGTTTCTCATATTTTCCTGAAAAAGACCCTACGTTCCTCAGCATTGAAGAGTGTCAGCGTTTTTACACTGATTTCGCCTGTTTTACCGTAAATCCCAAGTTCTTCAGCATTGATGTGCGATGTGCGTGAATTTCAGACGTATTTAAACATGAGAGTCATCCTCATTGGTTATTTTTGTATTTTGATTGGTTTTACTCGACTTGTGATGGTTGTAACTCGTTTTGTCGTTTTTATCTACGTTGCAATGATACATATGGTTGTGGTGGCTACAATATATGCTTCGCATGCGCAACTTTACCCACATTGGTAAGACACAAATACGATAACCATCCTCTCACCTTATGCTACGGTGGGAAAAATGCGAATGTGTCATATTGTTGCGGGATATGCGAAGAGGAAGATCTAATACAGAAATACGATTATCATCGTCCTTCCTTGAAGAGTTGGTTTTACAAATGCAATGAATGTGGCTCCACTCTTCATACTAAATGTGTATTTAAAGATCTAATACACTCAAGACCAGGATACAGTTTGGTGATGGCTAACAAGGGGTCGTTTGATTTGCTTCCAAACAATAGTCTCTCTCGCCCGATTTGCTATTTATGCAAGATTCGTTGTAGAGGTGATTTTGTTCTCAACAAAAAAGCAGATTCAAATATATTCATATGTTGTTCTTGTGGCTTTAGTCTTGACTTTTTCTTTGAAAAATAATTTATCGTTTGTAACTACATGCTTTCATGTCTCTTGTAATTAATTTATAAACATAAAAATTGCAGTGACTATTGTAACATAATGAATTATAAAATAAAGATGTTTATGTTATACTCACATAATGTATTATAAAATAAAGCATAAACCTTCATAAATATTTGGTTCAGTATTCAAAAAAAAAAATTGTATAATTTTGACATTATATAATTAATGATTTTCAGAAATATTAGATATTTTAGATATTTGTCTTATTTTGATATATTTGGTTATAAAATTATAATTAAATATAACTAATAATTTTGGATATAATTTTATTTTGGATTTTCAAGTATATTGCTCATATATCGATTTGGTTCGGAAAATTTAAGTAAAAAATTTTAGAATTTATTCAGGTTTTTTTTACTATTCGGTTCGGTTTCGATTTTGAATTTCTTGGATCGGTTTTAGAATTTTGGTTTGAAAACCTTGAATTTCCATTTTCATCCTTATATTGCTAAAAAGGAAAAACTAAAAGAAAATCTAACGGCTAAGATTCACCCATTATAAAACCAAAAGCGATATCAACCGTCCTTATTTATAAACACTAGAAACGAGCTTAGGATCGAGTGCTACGCGGAGTACAATAAGTATCGCCACTTTCTCTTCTCTAAGGGTTTTAGGGATTGCTTCATTGCACGACACGGCTTTTAGGCGTCTGCCGCTTCTTCTTCTTCTTCTTCTTCTTCTACTTCGTTCTCCGAAGGGTTTTAGGGTTTCGATTGTCCTATCACTATGGATCCTTATGTAACAGAAACAGTCCTCGAAGATGAAATCCAAGATGCTAAACCATCCGAAGATGTTGAAGACGATGACGACAAATCTCAGCCTCACTCTGGTGGTGGCGTCGATAGTGCTGGGTACGTTTCCTCAATTTCTTCCGAAAAGATTCTAGATTCAGGATTTAGGGTTTGGGTCTTCTCTCTATTTGAAGAAATTGTTGATAAAGGAAGAAGCTTTTTGTTTTGATTCTTCTAGGGTTTTCTAAATTACTCATCTTTTTCGCTGAGCTCTGTGAAATTTATGGCTTTTTAGGGTCTTTGATATAGAAAGATTCGAACTTGTTATCCCTACTCTTACGAATTAGCTAAAAGTTTTATTTGTTCCACTAGAGAAATCTAGAGTGGAGAAGGATAAGATTAGTGCTCTTCTCTGGTTTCTTAATACTTAGTGATTAGTGTACTTATACGATGTTTTGTGGAATTTGTAGAAAGATATTTGTTGGAGGTTTAGCCAGGGAGACAACTTCAGGTTAGCTCTTGTGTCTGGTTGCAGCATTGTAAGAGGTTAGCGCTCTCGTTATTGTGTAAAGTTCAATACTTTTTTTAACTCTGGCTTTTGGTTTTGCTTATGCAGCTGAATTCGTCAAGCATTTTGGAAAATATGGAGAGATTACTGATTCTGTGATTATGAAGGATAGGAAGACTGGACAGCCCCGAGGGTTTGGGTTTGTGACATATGCTGATGTCTCTGTGGTCGACAAAGTTATGGAGGACAATCACATTATCATTGGGAAGCAGGTTAAATTGAGCTGTTCCTTACATTTCTATGTGTGCTAGTTGTGTTGTGCCTTACAGTTTAATAATAACTCTTTGGTTTTTTTGGCTCTTCAGGTTGAAATTAAGCGGACAATACCAAGAGGATCCATGAGCACTAACGATTTCAAAACCAAGAAGATATTTGTTGGTGGAATCCCTTCATCTGTGGATGATGGTAAGCACTTCGCATTTTTATCCCATATCTCTATCATATGATTTTTGTTTCAGAAACATGTTAGTTATTAATTCGAGAATTGGTGTTTGAATAGATGAGTTCAAGGAATTTTTTATGCAATTTGGAGAGCTCAAAGAACATCAGATTATGCGTGATCACTCAACTGGAAGGTCACGTGGTTTTGGGTTTGTTACGTATGAAAGTGAAGATATGGTTGACCATCTCTTGGCGAAAGGGAACAGAATTGAGCTCTCAGGGACTCAGGTAACTGCACGCTCGTACGAATATTGTTGAGATTCTTAGACTTTGTAGCTATACCCAGGACACTCATATTTGCCCTGTCTACTTTGCTGAATTGTCTGTGGAAAATTTTCGTATAGGTTGAGATAAAGAAGGCAGAGCCAAAAAAACCAAACTCAGTTACAACCCCGTCAAAGCGGTTTGGTGACTCTCGCTCTAACTTTGGTGGAGGTTATGGAGATGGTTATGGTGGTGGACACGGTGGTGGATATGGTGGTCCAGGTCCTTACAAATCAGGTGGTGGCAGTTATGGAGGTGGCCGGTCTGGTGGTTATGGAGGTTATGGAGGAGAATTTGGTGGGTACGGCGGCGGTGGATACGGTGGTGGCGTGGGACCTTATAGAGAACCAGCACTTGGATATTCTGGTCGATATGGAGGAGGAGGAGGTGGTGGTTACAACAGAGGGGGTTACGGTATGGGAGGAGGCGGTGGGTACGGTGGTGGACCGGGCGATATGTATGGTGGGCCATATGGTGAACCTGGGGGTGGTTATGGTGGACCAAGTGGCAGTTATGGAGGCGGTTATGGTAGTAGCGGTATTGGTGGATATGGTAGTGGAATGGGTGGTGCCGGTGGTGGAGGCTATAGAGGTGGCGGCGGCTATGACATGGGTGGACTTGGAGGGGGAGGTGGAGGAGGTTACGGAGGTGGAGGAAATGGTGGAGGCTCGTTTTATGGAGGAGGAGGAAGTAGAGGCGGATATGGAGGAGGCAGCGGAAGGTACCATCCTTATGGAAGGTAGAGAGTTACTAAAAAAGCTTGAATCTTTTTCTTACTCCTTGCGTCATGCTTAGTTTGTGTAATGGTTATCAAGAGTGATAGCTAGTTATTGTATTCTGAGAGAGGAGGCTTTTAGGGCTTTGATTCCCCCGAGTAGTGTTGACATACATTTTTAGATAATTATCTCGGCGTAATGCCAGATTATTTTTTTCCTTTGCCTAGAACCCATGTGGCTACTTTAGAGTTAGCTTGTATCATCGCTTATGTTTGAGTTTTGACTCAAATCTTGTTATAGACTGTAATAGTCTTGTTTGTAACGTTTTCACTAGAAGACTCTGTATGTGTCCGAAGGTTTTGGTTGTCTTCTTCTCTTGTAAGTGAGAGCCACAAATAGACCTAAAAAAATATCTGGTGGTCAATCATTCGTCTCAATTCTTTGATTCTGCTCTGTTTCTCGTGTTCCATTTCACAATTCAGAGAACTGGGTTTTCTTAGTTAATCGAGAAAGTTTCACCAAGTCCTCATCTTTCTGGTTCTCTCTCTAATTTTCTTATCTCTTTCATATCGGACTTGTGAAAATGGCAACACTTGCATCAAATCTCGTCTGTTTCGAAAAAGTAACGATTTTTAGAGCCAATTCAGTCGCAGATCGCCAAATCCGTCCTTTGAGTCTTGTTTTGGTTTATCTCCCCTGAGAATGATAAAAAAGAATGGATCTTTTGCAGGTAAGAGGGAGGTTGAAGATAAATTGCAGAAAGAAAGAGAAAGGAAGAGATCAGAGCCATTACCCTTACAAAGTCATTGAAATCACTCCTCCTCCTAAATCTCTTGGCGTTCGTTGTCTTCCTCATGTGAGTCTTTCTCAAATCTTCATCTTCTTCTTAAATTCTTCTAAGGAAATGTCTGAGAAGACCAAGTTAAAGCAGCCCTCATCAATGCTCAACTACGGTTTTTGACTGTTTGATTGGAAATTGTAATAAGCATTCTCCAATTCGTAGAATGAGTTTTTGATGAAAAGCTTTCTGATTTTTGGCAGAACCTTCAGTGCGGTGAGAACGTTATGATAGAAGGGCAAACGTACACAATCTCAGCAGTGACTCATCGGTATCAGCTGAGGAAAGGCAAATACGAGCCGAGTGAGAGGAGGCTTGATGTTCTCTCCGCTGCTAGATACGTCTTAAACCTTTACTTTGACAATTTACTCCAAAACTCTTGACCTTTTCTCTTATTTATTTAGCCAATAAGTTTGGTCTTTATTAGAGATTTTCATTGTAAACTTCCTTGAATACTTTGTGAATCTGTTGTAATCAAGGATTTGTACTTCGTAATAATGCGGATTCAAAATAAAACAAAAGAAAATCGCCGAGGACCAACTACATACCGTTTTTACATAAAAATACAATTGGTTCGCCGCGATTTGTTGTCCATCTTAAAATCGTCAAGGAACAACATCATTCGAACTCTAAACTATTTCATTTCAATCTCAGTTTCTAATATCTCTATCTACCTTCAATAAGCTTTATTTGAGCTTGAATCCTACTAGCTTTGGATTCTTTTACAATCTGACACACCTATTCATAACTTCTAGTTGAGTATAATTTTTCATAGAATCCTTATAAAATGCTGACATTGTCTACTATTAAACGAAGGAATCATTGTTAAGCATGAAAACTAGACAATAAAATGAAGAAGATGACATTACCATTCCACACTTCCGATTTTTATTTTTTAAAGAAAGACGACTTCGTTAAACAACCCTTTCAAGCAATGTATATAGCAAATAATTTAAACCAAATACATAAAAACTCTTCTTCTTACTCATGATTCATAAACAAATATTTAAGGCCATCTTCTTAAGGCAATTAGCTTGCAAAAACAATGATTTAAATACGATCAATCACATATAAGTTGACCAACGTTGCTTGATAAACTAAAACCACTGTCTGTCACCCAAAAGATACAGCAAAAACGGTCAAGTAGATTTGTCTGTGAGCTTAAGTTGCGTCACCGCCTCGTCACATTCGTGTGGACGACTCACGACGTGTTTATGAAACATAAATATATTTTGCACTCATTCTTCAAAAAGTCAAAAAGCTCTTCTTGATTTGATTCGGAGCTAGCTCGTCAAAATGGCTGAAGTTGAGAACGTGAACTCTGTTCTGGCGTCGGAAGATACAGAGTATGGATTTAAACGACCGGAGATGTACAGCACCAACATAGCCAATTCGATTACTTCGTATGGTCGTCATGTTTTTGTTCTTTATAAGACACCTGAAGCTTGGCCCTCACATGTCGAAGAACAAGGTTTGCCTCAACGTTTTGCTACGTTGCTTAAAGATCGCAAATCTGATCTTCTTGTTCAGGTATACACAAAACGTTAGAAACATCATTTTCTTATAATGAAAAGATTCTTCTTGAAGCCACAAAGCTGATCTTTAAGTGTTTCTTGTTGTTGTTGTTGTTGTTGTAGACGAAGCTTAATGTATGTGAAGGTGGTGGATCTGATGGAGATGTGTTGATTTTTCCAGATATGATCAGATGCAAGTGAGTCTATGTTTTGATACAAGTCATGGCTAGAACATGGTTGACTCGTAGTTAGATTTCTTGAGTGTGTGTATTGTTGTATAAGCTATCTTTAGAAATTACATTATAGAATGTATCACTCAGATTTATGAGATGAGTTTGTTGAACTTGAGATTCAGATCCATCTTGAGTCTGGAGATTTGAATTTGTTTGACTTATTATATAAAAATCTTTCTTGTGTTGGTATTGAGTATAGGGGGGTTAAAGATACGGATGTAGAAGGTTTCTTCGAAGATGTTCTTGTGAATGGGAAGCCATGGAGCTCAGGGAAACAAGAAGAGATATCTGGAACATATGTATTTGTGTGTACTCATACTAGTCGAGACAAGAGGTGTGGTGTTTGCGGACCAGTGATCTTAGAGAGGTTCCAAAAGGAGATTGGCTCTCGTGGTCTTTCGGACCAGATTACTCTGAAACGATGTTCTCACGTTGGACAACACAAGTATGCTGGTAATTTGATCATCTTCTGTCCTGATTCAGCTGGAAAGATTACTGGCAATTGGTAAGTAAATAGGTTTTGGATCAATAAAACTGAAAATTGTTATGGTTTATGGCATTGCCGAGTAACCGTGCTGGTTTAAAATGTAGGTATGGCTATGTGACACCTGATGATGTGCCTGAATTGCTTGACCAGCATATTGCAAAAGGAGAAATCATACAAAGGATTTGGAGGTATTGGTTTCAAATACTCCTGTTTCTTGTTTATATATGTCTCTGTGATAGGTAAGTAGATAAATTATGGTACTTGGACTTAGCTAAGTTACTTTTGTTTCAGGGGTCAAATGGGATTATCTGAAGGTGAAGCTGAGAAAGTGATACCAAACGGTAACAGTGTAATGAAAGAAGAGAGCAAGGGATTCACAGGAGGATGTTGTCAAGGATCAAACGGCGTTTCGTGTTGCCAAGAAGAAACCCCAAAGCCAGAGCCAACTAAGAAAGAAGGAAGAAAGTGCACCATATTGTTCCAGCCTCTTGACAAAGAAGAGCTCTATATTGGAGCTGCTGTGGTTGGAGCCATTGCAACTATAGCCATGGCTTACACCTTTTTCAGGAGGTCAAGATAAGAACCTAACCTTACTTACCAATTTGATTCATATGGAAGGTTTTTTTTGGAGATTCCCACGAGAAAAACCTCCATTGATTCGACCACAAAACAGAACCGAAGAATTATGTTTTTGTTGTTGATTCTATCATTAAAGAAACATATAAACATTTTGGTTTCTGTGAGCGTTTTTTTGCCTCATTATGTGTTTTCCTGTAATGGCCACAACTTTTGTGATTTGTCTAAGCTCTTGATTTGGTGCATAAACAAAACTTTGATTTGGTTTATGGTTTTGGTTTGTTTTCCTTATGTTTGAGGTGGTTCTCATCGATATATTCTAACGCAATTCGTGTGTACGTTATTTCACTGTTTACAATCGAGTGAACATCTTTCATATCTAAGAAAAGAAAAAACAGAGTGAACACATTATGATCTTACATAAGCCAGGGATTTCAGAACTAAGTTAAAGCCAAACCAATGTGATGCAAAATCGTTTTCTTTGTTGTGTTCATCTCAATACCCTTTGTTCTTCTCCATCTCATTGCTACTTCACTTTGCTTGTAAGGATTACAAGTTAACTGATGCTAGCTCACATCCATCAGCTCTTTTAGTTTCATCAAGACTCTGTTAAAATCAGATATCCAGTAGTTAGGGATTCTGCATCCTCACGCTTACTAGGCAACATGAAACTTTCATACCAACACAAAAACAAATGTAAATAAATGTCTACCTCTCTTCAAGGGATGGCATTAGCTCTTTGACAGAAGAAACAATGATCGACTCATCTGACTTCTCTTTCACTGAAGCTTGCTTTTTTTCACTCACCGCAACTGCACCACAAAAGTGGCAATAAAATAAGAAGATGACTCTCGTGAATGCGAGGCGATGTCTCAAGGATCATATAACTTTTTTACCAGTAAAAGAAAGCTTTCAAGTGAGAGGTGCTAACTTAGGATGTCTCAATTAGTTCATGTCGACAGTAACACAAGTAGAATGAATTTGTACAAAATTAAGATTATGAGCGCTTTTATCCTCACCTTCTATATCTTCTTGAAGCCTCGACTCGCCTCCAAGATATGAACGTTCATCCGCTTCTAACTCTAGACCTTGACGATCTACAAATTTCTCTAGTAAGCGGCCGATTAAGTTATGTGCAACCAAGCTTGTCTCATCAGAAATTTCTTGGACTGCTAGGTACTGGTTTTTGTTTCTTCTGCGTGGCTTCTGCTCACCATGATCATCAGACTTTATATTTTCAACAGAAAACAATGACCGAGAGCTAAACTGGTTATCTACTTCCATCTCAATATCTCTCTCAACCTTGACTCGGATTTCGCTCGTACCTCCGTCATGCTTATCACTCATAAGTGTTGATTTATTCGACGTGGGAGTGATATAGGGAGACCTAGGATGAACTCTCGTAATACTCTCTGGCAGGTCTCTTATAACCACCCTATTGACAGAAGAGCTGAAATCATGCTGATTGGTTTTGTGTGTAGAATCATCAGTCGGGTCCAAAACCACGCATTCTGCACCACTTTCTTCATGATCCGAATCAGAGGACTCCATTGCAGCATCTTGAGTGTCTTTGACTTCATGCTTTATGTTTCGCCATCCACTCTCTTTATTACCAAATTTCTCGTTTTCAAATAAATTACAAGTTTCATAATCATCATCATCTTCACTGTCTACTAGCTCCTCCATATAAGCATCATCAAAGTCCTGATCGAGCTCATAATTTGGAATACATTGACAAAGTATTTGCTTCACTTGAGCACTCACATTTAATATACACTCTGTCTCTTCCTCAATCGCCTCCCTTGGAAAAATCTTATGCTCTACATTTCGCGTCCTCCTGTTGACCAATGAAAGAGCTTCCATTAAAGACTTAGGAATGGTGTCCATATCACTGCACTCAAACAGATACTCAATCAACATTTTTCTGACCGCTGATCTTAAACTGTCATTTGATATTTCAACTTCCGGGTCTAAACAAAGATGCAATCTTTTCAGCTCGCGAAACCTGACCTTACGGAGTAACCAGACTGCCTTCACTATCTCGTTCTGCAGGTTCTTTGTTTCTTGTGAGAACTTAAAAAAATCTGTGGAAGAAGTAGTTTTGTAGCCAGGACTTAGCTTAAGTGATAAATCTACTAATGACAACGCTTTAGCCAATCGCTCCTGCAGTTTATCCCCTGCAGAAAGTTCTGAGAGCATCTTCTCGATAGCTTGCCTCACTTGGTTTATCAGATCACTTCGACTCTGACCAAATCTACTGGTTTTCAGTTGAGGTATCATTCTTGAACCTTTAAGTTTCCTTTTCATTGCACGTAGGGTCTGCGTCGACAAACTATCTAGCTCGTTAAGTACCTTCATCGCAGCATCACGATGGGACTGCAAAGTAGATGTTTTCGCCAAATTCATCATGCAACCTTCCCGAAAATTTGAGGGATCACTAAGAACTTGATGCAGCTCATTAATAATGTCTTCTTTACCAATATGTTCTTCTTTTCCTTTTCCGAAATCCTTATTGATCGAATCTCTGATAGTCTCTTTCATTTTCCATCGAGTCTTGTCAAATGAAGCAGAGCCTCCTGTGAGTATCATTGCAATAAGATGAAGACCTTTATTCGTCAAAAAATTAAGCTTTCTGTCAACCTCGAGAGTGCTGAACTTTAAATCTTTTTGTTGAACATCATTGCCTACTTGTTCATTCTTGCAAAATCCAAATGCCTCCTCTACTCGTGACTTAATGGTCTCGTAGAATATCTGAAATCACAAAAAGAGATCTTAATTAAAAAAAATGTAAACACTTACATAACAAGAGGGTGAATGAGAGAGACATACATCATCTTCCCTGAGCAAAGATTCAGGGACGAATCTGTTTACCAAGACAAAACAAAGATTCTAATCAATCAACTAAACCAAACGGAATAACAAAATAGAAACTCGGTAATGAACTCACTCAGTCTTTCCAGGACTCTGGTCCTTGGATTCAGACATATCACAACCCAACAGCCACCTACAAGGTTTTAAAAAGTTTCACTTCAGTATACCAAATACAGCAAAAGACAAAACAACAAAGTCTAAAACTTTTTATCAGAGGAACACTGAAAGGTTGAAAATTTCACATAGGCTAGAGACCAAAGCACTCGTTTCATCCATCAGAGTTACAATTATAGTCCAAAATTCACACAAACACATATAAAACCAAAAAGGAGAAGAAGAAAGAAGAAACCTTCTTTTGAGACGAATCAGCTCATCTTGATCCTTAATCTGTGAAAGTATCGAACTACAATCATTCTTGAAGAACACTGAACTGTCATCGTCCATTGCAGATGTTCCTTCAAGGAATTGGGAACGACGAATTTTGGGTTTTTTTACTTTTTTTACATCGTTAACTACCAAAAACTTAACCGAGTTCGAAGATTTTATTAGACTTTTGAGTGAACCGGCTTATTAGGTCTATACAAAAATAAAATAAAGCCCAATGGACCTTTTTTTATAAGTTCAAAGCCCAATAGATAACAAAACTCATCTTCTTACTTCTGAAACTAAAACCTAAAACGCAGAGAGCAACGACGATGACGGCGACCGCCATGAAAGACGAATGTACAAGCAGCAAACATAGGAAGAGGAAGAGACAAAGAAACCCTAAACCTTCAAAAGAAGAACCAATCGAGACGAAACTGAAGATTCAAAGAGATATCAAAATCTGCAAAAACCATCAGCGTGGAGGTTCTTCATCAGCTTCAACGAAACGACCTAAACCTTCCAATTTTCTCGATACGGTTCTCTCTCGATCACATTTTCATTTTTCCCGTCTTGTGATTGAAGTTTATGGAGAATTTTAATCAATTTATACGGAAAAAAAAAATCACAGCTTCGAGAGAAATTATCTGGTGGGCAATTTAGGATGCTCAATGAGAAACTCTACACTTGCTCGTAAGCTTTAATTTCATTTGTTTTTCCGGTGATTTTACTTCAATTTTACACAGAGCTTAGTTCAGTAATCTCTGTTTTTCTCAGTGGACAAGAAGCATTAGACTACTTTAAAGAAGATCCAGAAATGTTTGATATGGTAACTTCAATAACATTAGCTCTAGAACAAGAATTTGAGTTTTGATTCGTTTTAGTTGAATTGTAAAAATTGATTAAGTTTTGTTTACAGTATCATACAGGGTATCAGCAACAAATGACAAATTGGCCTGAGCTTCCTGTTAATTCCATTATAGATTGGTTATTGTCTAGGAGCTCTTCTTTAGTTGTTGCTGATTTTGGCTGTGGTGAGGTTTTGCTTATCCTGTTTTGCTGTTTTTTCTTTTTACCTGTTGAAATCGCTTTTACGGATATGATAAATCGTCTCAGGTGATGCAAGGATTGCTAAAAGTGTGAAGAACAAAGTTTTTTCCTTTGATCTTGTCTCAAAGAACCCGTCTGTTATTGCCTGCGATATGTCAAATGTACGTTGAAATCTTTACTTCATTCATGTGACTTGGATGATTTCTTTGTTTCCCTCAGACTTAACTTGTATTTTTTGGGGTTTACTTTTGTAGACTTCACTTGAGTCTTCATCAGTAGATGTTGCTGTTTTCTGTCTTTCATTAATGGGAACAAACTACTCTAGTTACATCAAAGAGGCACATCGAGTTCTTCGTCCAAGGTCAGCTTTCTTTACATTGCCAGTCTCTTCTTCTTTATAGGTTTTTCGTCTTGATTCCAAATAACAAGTCCTATGGGGTTTATCCAACAGTGGTATGCTTCTTATAGCGGAAGTAAAAAGCAGGTTTGATCCAAACAATGGAGGAGCAGACCCAAAAGACTTTGTGAAAGCAGTTTGTGATCTTGGATTTACTTCGGTTTTAAAGGTAAACTATATCATGGCTCTATACTCCTTTTCTTTTCTCGTTTCCTCTACGAGAAAGAAACTTATTTTGTTCTTTCCACAGGACTTCTCGAATAAGATGTTCATCTTATTGCATTTCAAGAAAAAGGTTAGTGAAAGATACTTGCTTTAGGTTTGTTTCATCTCAGAGCTTAGATCTACACGTTTTGAGCAATAACCTTTTTATTTAATCTTGTGAATTATTATATAGGAGCAGTTGAATTCAAATGAGAAGAAAATAAAGTGGCCTGAGTTGAAAGCATGTTTATACAAACGTCGATGATGAGTTTATGATGGAAGATTTACACAGAACTCTTATGTCCGTCAATGTCGTATCACTTTTCACCCTTTGTTTATGAAATTTTGTACGAGTAAATCAAATCACACTGGTCTTTGATAAGTTTTCAGATTTTTTTTCTTAACATATATATTTAGTTCATGAATGTGCCACTCATTGTTATCTTTCTCTTCACTTGGTTTTCTCAGACTCAACTATTCTTATTGATGTTGATAGAATCAGAAAAATCTTACACAACATCAATATATGTTAATGTCTAAACAAAGATATCTCAATCAAAATTTGAGCAAAGGGATACAAAAACTTGTAAAACTCTAAGAAAGAACGACGAAGAAGAAAAGTGAGAATGAATTATATCCATCAGAAACTACCAAAAGTCTTTTTACCAACTAAGTCAGAGAGTCAATGTTTTTCTTACAAATTAATTATGATCTCTCTTACAAGAAAGTACACTAAAAAGTACTACTGATCTTGTAATAAAATAAGGTCCGCTTTTGTCACCGCACCGACGAATTATTTATTTTTATTTTTTCTGTCCCACGATCTTTAAAATATTTAAATATTCATGCACATTTTTTTGTTCTTTTGTCAATTAATAAAAAGAGTGTTTGTTTGTTAAAGATTAATAAAAGACTTTGTTTTTTTTTCTCTCTATTATATACACTTTTTTCAAAAAATAATTTCACCGATTTCCTATCTTTGCATTCTGGGAAACTTCCTTAATTTATTTGTGTTCATAAATGACAAATTTGATTAGATCATTTTCTTAACAAGTTTGACTTTTTCCGGTATAACACCGGTTCATTTCATTCGATTTAGTTTCGGTTTGTTTATTTGTAAATTTTTAGCCGACCAAAAAAGGACAGAACAAAACAGTGAGAGAGAAGGATAAAGAGATATAAGATTTTCTTGCCACCTTTACTTACGCGGATATAGCAAATATATTTGTTTCTTGAATCATTCATAGCTTTTTTTCTTATTAACAATTAGTATTTTTTTTTAAAGTTCATCACTTACAAGTTACGACCATTTTGACCATTTCTTCATCTGAGTCTTATTATCTTCAGTTCTTTTGTGTCGTCACACACAACTCAGTTTCAGTCTTTCAGAATATATTTTTTTCTTATTCACAAATTGAGATTGTTGTTTCTTCTGAGCTTTTCTTTTTTTTGTTTTTATATTTATGGAAGTCTCTTGATTTCGCTTTTATAACCCCCACCAAAAAGCATATTTTTCTTGATATTAGTAGTACCAAAAATGATTGATTGATCATCTCAAAAGGGTTTTGATTTGACAGGCCTCTCTTTTTTGGGAATATGGGATCTGTAACTGGGTTTTACTCAGATGAAGTGTTTGCTTTGGATCCTAAATGGGTCGTTGATCCTCAACATCTCTTTGTTGGTCCCAAGATTGGTGAAAGTGGTCATGCCAAAATTTACGAAGGAAAGTAAGTTTCTTTATTCATTTTCCCCTTCATTTATCTCATTAAAATTCTAATTTTGGCTTCAGTTTTACTCACTCCTATGATTCTTAAATCCATTCTTGTTTGCCCTTTTCTCTCGGGGATTGATCTTTGCTTGGTTCTTGAACTTATGTCTGCTGAGTCAAGAACTTGAGACTTCTGCAGATGTGAAGTAAAGATTGAAACTTTTCGCTGAAAATATATTTAGTCTTTAGAGTTTAGTAATATATGTTTCAGTTTAATGGTTGTTCAATGAGTTAAGGATTGTTCAATGTGGTTTTCTTGTGTAGATATAAAAACAAAACAGTTGCTATTAAGATTGTTAAAAGAGGAGAATCTCCAGAAGAGATTACCAAAAGAGAGAGCAGATTTGCAAGAGAGGTCTCTATGTTGTCTAGAGTTCAACACAAAAACTTGGTTAAGGTTCAGCTTCTTATCTTTTTGCCATATCTCTGGTTCATATTGTTATAGAGTTTGGCTGGAGACAAGGCTATATAAATGTTTTGATTCGGTAATTTTTTGGTAGTTCATTGGAGCTTGCAAAGAACCAATCATGGTTATAGTCACCGAGCTTTTACTAGGTGGTACCTTGCGTAAATACCTTGTGAGTTTGCGTCCAGGACGTTTGGATATACGTTTAGCTGTTGGGTTTGCTCTTGACATTGCTCGGGCCATGGAATGTTTACACTCTCATGGAGTCATCCATCGTGATCTCAAACCAGGTGACAATTTAAACTGCGTCAAGTCTTCTAGAAGTCACAATCTTGGTCTGAATTTTTATCTTTTTGTTGTATTGCAGAGAACTTGATCTTAACTGCAGATAATAAGACTGTTAAACTAGCAGATTTCGGTTTAGCTAGAGAAGAATCATTAACCGAGATGATGACCGCAGAAACTGGTACATATCGTTGGATGGCTCCCGAGGTACTTACTACTACTGTTCTCGAGAAATCATTTTTCATGATCTGCATTTTTCTCTTGGCTCCAACAATTTGCTGAACACAAAAATTACGGCTAAACAGCTTTATAGTACGGTCACATTGAGGCATGGCGAGAAAAAACACTATAACCATAAGGTAGATGCATACAGCTTCGCCATCGTCTTGTGGGAGCTTATCCACAACAAGTTACCTTTTGAAGGCATGTCAAATCTCCAAGCTGCTTACGCTGCTGCATTCAAGGTTTGATTCTTGATTCTCAAGTCTCAACCATTTCTTGATTTCAAAGTTTTGAACCTTGATAGTAATTCAAACGTTTACTTATTGACTTCAGCCGCTTGGCTCTTGATTCGAAAGATTGATTCTAAATTTGCGACCATTTGGTTCTTGATTCCAAATATTTGTGCCTTTATATTAACATGCTTGGTTCTTGATATATTCTTTGTTTGATTCTTTATTTCAAACCTTTATTGTTCTTGATTTGAACCCTTTGATTCTTGATTTTCAAATCGTTATGATTGTTGTTTGTGGCTAGAACTTGAGGCCGAGTGCCGATGATTTACCGGGGGATTTAGCAATGATTGTAACATCTTGCTGGAAAGAGGATCCAAACGATCGACCAAACTTCACCGAGATAATTCAAATGCTTCTACGTTGCCTCTCCACAATCTCAACACCTCAGCTTGTTCCTCCCTCCATTAAACGAGTATTCTCTTCGGAAAACGCGGTATTGCCACCAGAATCGCCTGGAACTTGCTCATTGATGGCTGTTAGAGACGGAGATCAGAATCATACTGATGCAAACTTGCCGCAGAAACAAGTTAGAGGAAGCTTCTTTTTCTTCTGCTGCTAATATTTGATTTTTATTTGGTTATAAAAGTGGAAAATAAGAGAAGTGGTTTGAAAATGTTACGAATCATTGATGTATCTATTTAAATATTAATAGCTTATTAGATTTATATTAGAAAGATGCGTTCATGTAAAAGAGGTTTCGTTACCGAAATTAGGAAATTGAAAGTGTTTTAAAATAAAAATAAAAATACAAAAAGACGCCGCTGCCGGGGATCGAACCCGGGTCACCCGCGTGACAGGCGGGAATACTTACCACTATACTACAACGACCTTGTTGCTAATGTAAACAATCTTTATATAATTAAATCATGTTTAGTGCAAAAACAAAAAAAAAATCATACAATGTCAAAGCCAAATTGTATAAGAAGAAAGATTGATTATGTTGCTCTCTTCATTCTGAGGCTTCCAAGGTTCCAGACCCTTGGATGATGGATTAATTCTACATTTATCTTAAGGTAAGATAAAAAAAAAAAAGACCATCAATTGTTATAATTGTTATCTCTTAAAGGATTTCTGAGTATACAACATGATTAGAAACTCTTTTAGATCCAAACTTAGCAATTGTTGAAAGATTATATGGATAGTTAGCCGAAATAACAAACATCTAGTCTTTACAACGACAAAGTTAGAGTTATAAGTATAATAACAAATAAAATTAACCATTTTACTCAAATACAACAAGGAAACCTCTTAATATCCCTAAGATTATACTCTCTCTTTCTCAAAAAGCTGATGAAACCAACCATCAAATACATTTGTTGTACAATTGTCTAAAATTATTTTTTGTATTTCCAATTAAAATTATTTTTGATATAACAAAATATATTTTTAAACTATTGCTACAAGTTCTTAAACACTTTCTTAAAACATATTCATCTAATGTTATTCATCGGAGTCTCACTAATTCAAAAAATAAAAATAATAAAGTACGAGAGAAATAAGGAAACGGTTTTCAATTGCGAATCCATGGAAAACGTTTCTTGACACATGACACATTTTAAGTGGTTAACTTAATTTTAGTATTTGATCTTTTAATAAATAATAAAATCATATTAAATTAATTAAAATAATATAGATTGAGATACTGGAATACTTTCTAGTGTTAGAGATGTTCTTAATACTCCCTCAAATTATTATTAATCCAATTTAAAATTTTCAAATTGTTTGTACAATATTATATTAATTTATATTGATGAATTGTAAACTTAAGAATAAAAGAATTGAATACTTTTGTTTTACGCTTACAGAAAATTGTAAATCACAAAAGAATAACGATTCCCATTCATAAGCAATTTTCAATATATGTGAAAAGATGAAAAGTTGGATGAACTAGGATGATGGAGATACACTGATTCTTCTTTGTCTCAAAACGACGTAGTATTGGTTCTTGACCTACAATGACATTTCCATTTTCACCCAAAAAGAATAAGAAAACTTCAAAATCTTTTTTTTATTTTTAAGGAAAAATCTGAGAACTGAAAAATCTAACCTTTTTTATTGTTGGATTCTCTCCAGCTGCAGAGATTGAAACTTGTTGATTCGTTCGGACAATCTAATTTAGATTTTCTGGGTCTTGTTTTCTCTATTTCACAAACTTGATATATTTTATTTTTTTTGGTAATGTCGTCACCGGACATTGTCGGAATCCTGGAAAACACAAAGGAGCTTGATCGGTTAAGGAAAGAACAAGAAGAAGTGTTGGTTGAGATCAATAAGATGCATAAGAAGCTTCAAGCTTGTGAGTGTTTCTTATTAACTTACTATACTTTTCGAACAATTTTGGTAATTTTCTTTTCTTGTTCTAACGGATTTGTGTCTGATCTGATCTGATCTGAGACTTAAAAATTTAATTTTTCGGGGAAATTTTTGTGTTTGATTAGTTATTTTCAGTGAAATTTCGGATTTTGGATCATGAAGTAATTAGATCAATCTTAATTAGTGACTATACAATGCCATTGAATCTATAATTAAATACTAATTTAGATGTTGCGATCTACGAAATCAAAACCATGTAAGCTTTGTTGTAATATAGAGAGAGGTGTTTAAGCTTTGTTGATTATGTTTTTGTGTACAGCTCCTGAGATAGTTGAGAAGCCTGGTGATATCTCATTGTCAAAGCTTAAGAATTTGTACATTCAAGCAAAAGAGCTCTCTGAGAATGAAGTAACGTAAGTCATTTCCTTTGTGTTTGTTACAATGGTGGATAGAAAAAGTTTGAGACTTTGAATGGATAATGGGCTAGTTTTATCACTGAATGACCAAATGTGTAACTAAGAATAAGACCCTTTTGAATTATTTTTGATTTTGTGATTACTGATCTTTTGCTATTGTGTTTAACACGCAGCGTGTCGAACATTTTGCTTACTCAGTTGGATTTGCTGCTTCCTTATGGACCAACCGGGCAGCAGAGAAGAAAGTTAGGAGGTACACACAAGTTACTTTAGTTGAATTGTAATGTTATTCTGTGAAAAGACTTTTGTGATGCAAAGGAATTAAGAATTTTTCCCAATTCTTGTATTGATATCACATAAGTGGCAGAAGGCAATGATCAGAAGAGGAAGAGGATGAAAGTTGATTCAGATGTAATAAGGCTTTCTCCTTCAATGAGAAATCAAATTGAAGCATATGCAAGTCTGAAGGGTGAACAGGTAATACTATTTTCACATGTACTTTATTCATATTTTTCAGTACCATGCTCACAATTGCTGATATATTGCAGGTAGCTGCGAGAGTTACAGCAGAGAGTGCTGATAAGGATGAATGGTTTGTGGTTAAAGTAATCCACTTCGATAGAGAAACAAAAGAGTAAGCTTGAACTTTTCTTCTGCATAATATTAGTAGTTGATGGCTTGATGTTATGCCCAATTTTTGAATCTCAAACGAAAATGGATTCTAGTGCGTATCCGAAGTTTGATAAGTTATGGCCTTTGAGTTCTTTTCCGTTTTGAAAATACTTTCATCCATGAGATATGGCATGAAATCTGATTTGCAGATTTTATATTTTTATCTTTTCTTCTAACATATAAGAAAGAGTTCTGAGAAAAGGTCGATACACTCTGGTAGTTTAGTAGCTGAATATGATTTGTTGCTAACACAGGAAGATTCTTGTTAAGTGTAAAGGTTTCATTTATGAGTCTAAAAATGTCTCAAACTTTAATCACAGAGTTGAAGTACTTGATGAAGAACCAGGAGATGATGAAGAAGGAAGCGGTCAGAGGTAAAACTCATATGAAAACACTTGAGTTGTAAATTAGCGTTGGGGGAGGAAGTATACTGAGATTTATTCTCTTGGAATCTTTAGGACCTATAAGTTACCAATGTCATGCATTTTACCATTCCCAAAACGAAATGATCCTTCGAACACCCAAGAGTTTCCACCGGGTAAACACGTCTTAGCTGTATATCCCGGGACAACAGCACTCTACAAAGCAACTGTAGTAAGTACCCCACGTAAGGTTAGTTTTTTTTGTCACAACCATACGCATCTGTCTTTATAACTTATATTTTTGTCTGAAAAACACACTAACCTTGAGATATGGAACACGGATGTCAATTCTTGCAACATCAGAGGAAGTCTGACGAGTAAGTTCTTCAACCTTTTCTGTTTGCTTTGTCCTGAATTTTGTAGTCCAAACACTTGGAAATCCCTTTGAACTGGTGGCTCTTGTTCATCTATATATCATATAACAAGACTTTTTGTCTGATTAGGTACTTGCTTGAATTCGACGATGATGAGGAAGATGGAGCATTGCCTCAAAGAACAGTACCTTTCCACAAAGTCGTAGCTTTACCAGAAGGTCATCGCCAGTGAAAGAAAACAACAAGGTATCCATGATTACATCAGTCTAATGTAAATAATCCGAAAAGCGAGAACATTGACGAAGAATTCAGTCTCCATGGCATGACCAATCAGAAAAAATCGCGGATAACCTGTCATGTAGTTTCAAAAGAGTAGATTCAGATAAAGTTCATGTTTGTGTGTGCAATATAAGTTAAAGCTGTAACCTTTGTGTCAAAGGAGTTGCTGAATGAGAGAACAAAAGAGAAACCTCTGTATCATTCACTTTGCGAGAATGTAAAAAAAACTCTGTTCTAATTTATGGAAATCCAATGAGAGTAGTGGATTTAGGGGACTAATACTGTTTTTTTCTGCTCGTCATTGAAATAATAATAACAGTAAAGTGCAACTGAAACTGTTTCGAATAACAAAAATTTCGAACCTTGTGTTCTGCTTCCAAGTCTCTGTCTGTTAAGAGTTAAAACTTGAGGGTTGAGACACAACTTGTTGAAGTGAACCGATCAATTTCCAATTGGACCAAACTAAACCAATAAAAAATGATTCAATTAAATGAACCATTAACTTCTAGATGATCTAGAGATTTGCATGGGATAGACACATATTCGAACCAAACTGAAACTCGTCAACCTTGGGATTCGAACTCCACGGTACAGAAATATTCTACCGATTTTGAAAATAAAAAAAAAAAACTCATCAAAAAATTATTAGTTTCATTAAGCGTATACAAAAGCATATTTAAAATATTTCTTTTATGTTATTTTATTTATCTTTGATTCTTTTCTACTAAAACGAATGTAGAGAGGTTTATCTTTGATAACCGGAAGACAGATTTATAATCTAAGAAAAGGAAATTTCCTAATCACTATCTTTTTTTTGTATGAAAATTTCCTAATCATTCTATAAATAATTAAGTAACTATAAGTCATAATATATATACCTAATGAAGTGATAATATCTCGACAATTCATATTCTCATAATGTCGTTCTGGTGTGTTCATGGCCGGACCAATTTAGTCCGATCAATGCGAACCAACAGAATTGTCACCGGAGTTTTAACCGATTTTGCATCTTTATTTAGTACTAGTGTTCTTCCTTCTTCTGTTGCGGCTGATGAGAAAACGATAAACTCCGTGGTTACGACGACTGAGTCCTCCTCGGTGTTGGATTCGGTGGTGAAGATCCACAGTTTTTCTAGCAAGCCTAACATTTGTTATCCTTGGCAAAACATGCCACAAAAAAAATCATATGGCTCAGGTAATGTCTAAATTATTAATAGATCAGCAATGTAACATGTGCATGCAATTAATTTCGTATAGATATATCAAAGCGAGCCTTATTATGTCATATATACTAAACTTTTGTTTTTGAAGTATTTGCATACGAGTACAATTCGTATATAAAAGGCCTAATACTCATGTTGGTGGTGTTGTTTTTTTGTATGTATAACTAATTTTCTTTTGGAGATTTGATTTAGGGTTTGTGATTCCGGGGAGGAAGATTATTACAAACGCTCATGTGGTGGCTGATCACATATTGGTGCAAGTCATAAAACATGGCTCACCAAAGAAATACGAAGCAGAAGTTAAAGCCATGGGGCGTGAATGTGATTTGGCTATTTTGGAGATCGAGAGCGAAGAGTTTTGGGAAGACATGAATCCTTTGGAGCTTGGAGACATGCCCTCTATGACAGAATCTGTAGTTGTTGTTGGCTATCCACTAGGTGGTAGTATCACCACTACAACAGGTGTTGTGAGTAGAATCGGATCAAAAAACTACGCTCAGGGTGGTGCCACTAGTCTACCGGTAATACAAACAGATGCAGCAACTAACCCTGGAAATAGTGGTGGTCCGGTTTGCATAGGAAACAAAGTTGTTGGTGTAGCATTTCAGCATCTTAGAGATGCTAATAGTATAGGGTACGTAAGTTTTTTTTCTTCCCTAGCGATTATGATTGTAATCAAAATTTTAACGGGCAACTTTTTATGGGTTTTATCACCAAATTCAGGCACGTAATCCCAGCTAAGGTAGTCAAACATTTCATAACCAGTGTCGAAAAAACCGGTCACTGCGTTGGTTTCTGCTCGCTGAATCTATCGTACCAACATATGTTGGATGCAAATACTCGTAATCATTTTAAGATGGATCCTGATATGACAGGGGTTCTTATATACAATATTTATGAACATTCGGATGCTCTCGATGTTCTAAGAAAAGAAGACATTATTCTTGAAATCGATGGCGTTCCTGTAGGAAATGATGGCATAGGTAAATACATATTTACTTCTCTGTATTTCTCTCTATGTGTTGATGTAATTATATACTGAGATTTACATGGTGGTGCAGTTGTTTTACCGAACAAAGAAGAAAACATGACGTTGGATGCTTTGGTTTCTATGAAGCAATCAGGTGAAACAATCTTAGTTAAAGTCTTAAGAGAGGCAAAAACGCATGAGTTCAGTATTACTCTAAGAAAGCTAGTAAGTCATATTATCATTTGTGAATCTCTATATCAAATATTTAGTCTACAATTTATCATTTGAACTAATTTGTTTTGTGGTCAATCTAATCAATGAAGGTGCAAGGGCTAGTTCCAGCAGTTGGATTTGATAACAACAATCCAAGTTATTACATATTCGCTGGTTTTGTCTTTGTGCCTTACAGTTACAGTAAACAACACATCAAAGGTTCCAACGGTATGCTTAAACATGCATATCACAATATACCCAAAAAAGCCGGTCAACAAAATGTCATGATTTCTGAGGTTTGTGCTTCTTTTTTTTATATTTGATATCAAAAACATATGTATAAATATGCACAAAATTTTTAAAATAAGTAAGTTGAAATATATATGATCTAAATAACAATTTGTTTTTTATTTGTATCTTATTGTAGATATTAGTTGATATGATCAATGTGGAACACTACATGTACAAGAATTCTCAGGTAACAAAGTATCATTTGTAGGTCTGAATTTTACTAAGATGGGTCTATTTTGGTGGCTGACATAAATATTTGGTACGGTGATGGAGAACAGGTGAAGAGCGTCAACCAAGTGGAGGTGGAGAATCTAAAGCATTTGTATGAACTCATAGAGAAATGTTGCACCAAAGATTTGAGGATAGACTTGGGAGATGGTCAAGTTATAATCTTGGATTATCAGTCGGCTAAAAGTTCCACTTCTTTGATTTTGGAACGTCATAGAGTACCATCAGCAATGTCCAAAGATCTCATGATTGATTGATCAATCCAAGACATGTTCGAGTACGAGAGTATAAAATTGACTTTCGGTTTATTCATATCGGTTACTAATTTGGGTGTTCGGGTATTCGGTTCGGTTCCTGATTTTTCGGGTAGGGAAGTTTCTATTCGGTTATTTTAGATTTTGGTTCGGTTTCGGTTATGGTTTCGGATATTCGAAATAGTGATTTTTATTTAAATGATTATAAAATAAAGTTAAAATAAAATTTTAAACTATGTCTAAAACTTCTAAATATTTTTGTCTAAAAATATTTGATATTTATGGATTTGTAATTAAGATTTTGGTTATCGGGTTATATTAAAGTTCTCGGTTTGATTTGTTTGGTTCTTAAATTTACTATCCATTCGGTTATTATGTTGGTTTTGGTTTGGTTTGTTTACTTTTTTTGAGTTTGGTTTCGGTTTGATACTTTTTGTTCGGTTATTTTGCGCAAGACTATCGGTTATACTAAATGTAGCTTTGGTTTAATTGATTCTAGTCTAATAAAATATTTCATACCAAACAAGATTTTAAGGATTTTTTTCCATTAATATAATTATTATTGGGATTAAATGATTAATATAGATTATTTGCGGTTGTGCATGGTTTTGAAAATATGACAAAATAAAATGTCTTTCGCTTAAGTTCGGTTCAATTTACTCGGTATAGTTATCGTCCCAGCCAAAACCAAATTTGGTTTAATACAATTTGCAGGTTCGGTTTGGTTTAATTTTTATGTCCAGGACTTTACAATAAGAGAGAATCTATGGTTTAAGCTTCGGAGACGATGATGATGCAGACGGCGAAAGAAGAAGGGAAGAATCTGTTTGGTTCACCGACGTTCATTGATCTTGGGAACGGGCGGCTAAGATGCGTCGAGACTGGTCACGAGGTTTTAGCCGGAGACGAAGAGTCATACGCTCGTAACAAACGATGTCGTTTTGGACTCATCGATCACGCTTTGTCTCAGGGAAAGTCTCCTCTCAACATGTTCTCGCAATGCCCATTTTCTCGGTTAGTCAAAAAAAAAAAGTTTCTCAAATTTTTTATGTTTTCTGTGAAAAATCAAAATGTTTAGTGATTTTTTTTATTGAATCATTCTCCAATTCTTCTAATTTCAAGATTTAAAGGATTAAGTTTGAAGGATTCGCAAGTTATCAAATTGACACTGCAAACAAATCCTTTGGTTATTCACTTTTTGATAAGTAAAAGAAGTAGAGAGAGGTGAATCTCTGTGTAGTTGTTTATGATGTTTCTCTCTGTTTTTTATGTTTTTGTGGATGAATGATGAAACTTTTATTGTTTTCTGAGAAAGAAAAAGAAAAAAAGGATTAACCTTTCAGTGTTCATTTTTGTTAAAAGAGGAGACTTTCATGTCGTTGAATGTCTCTACAGTTTCAGATTGTATTAGCTCAAGGTCCCATTTAGATCTTTGCTTCATAGTCTTAGGTAGTGGTGCTACATTAGAAAGCTGGTTTAATTTGAATTCTTTAGACCACTGAGAAGCATTGGTTGTTAATTTCTCTTGTCTTGTATTCAGTCTGTGTGAATGCATCCAAAATGGTTTAAAAAGTTCTAATCTTTCTTCTGATTTTAGCCTTTTGGCTTTGTTCTCAGCATTGAAAAATGATTACAAGTTATAAGCTTTTCTTCTTGCTTTTGGCTATGTTCTCAGCTCGAAACTTGTGTGCAAGCTTACTGGGGATACCGTGAACAAGAACGAGGAACACATTTGGAAACACGTGAACGGGAGAAGATTTCTTCAAAAATTAGGTTCAATAAATTGGTTTCCCCTCATGATAAATCATTGACATTTTGTAGTGAATCTTATGTCTTGCTCTGTTATTCATGGTTTTTTGTGTGTTTTTGATGTTGATAAATTTGATAGAGCAAGTGGAAAGAGGAGCTGGATCAAGTGGAAGGACCGAGAAAACACAAGCAACCAAACCCAGAGGCAATAAGGAAGATAGTGATTCTGAAGAAGCCGACTTTTGGATGGTTAAGTCAAATTCTGGTTCAGAGACAGATGGAGAGACTGATGAAGGTTGTTCTCTTTTGTTTTGTTTGTTGATTCTATTGACATCTCCTATCGAAACTTCAATTAGATTTGCATCTCTGATTTGAGTACAGGTTCTCATTGTGATGCCAAAGCTTCCGAAGAGCTATCAGAAAGGTATGTATATTTGCTCTCTCTCTCTCTCTCTATTTTTTTGTTGTACAATCATCCTTTTGATTGTGTCTCATGATAACTCAATTTGGTCTCTTCTTACAGAACAAAGAGAATGACAATAGAGATTGGACCAAGTAGCTTTGCTTCTAGGAAGAAAAAGAGTAAGAATGATGTGTCGTCTTAAAGAAGTTGTTGCGGACAAAAAAAGAAACAGCATAATTTTGTTTGTGCTAAATCAAACACTGCGTATATTATCCTTAGTAAATCGTTTGATTTTGATTTCATATACGAAAATTCTATTTTTTACAATTTAGAAAAATGGATGATAATAACTAGAACATATTACAGATACTTGTTTCGATAAAAAAATTTCAATTTAAAAAATGTTATATTTCTTAATACGATTTTGACGATTTGTGCTAAATCAAACACTTATCTAGGTCCTAAATCATATGTATATATACATATAAGAAATAAATAGAGTCTTCTTGGCCATAACACTAGAACCGGCGCTGTCTTCACCTTCACCATGGCCAGTTGTAGCAAGGAATCGGGCGCCAAAGTTAATTTATTTGGTTAGTTTTGTGTGGCTCTGAGCTCCTAACTAATGTTTTATATATGCTTGGCTGAAGATGTGGTTGTTGGTTTTTAAATTTGTTCTGTTGCTGCTCTGAAGGTAAGCGAAACCCTGATGATGATGATTTGGAGACCAACCCGATTCTGAAGAAACATAAGGAAACATCATCCGAGGAAAAGGCAACCTACGATGGTCTCTGATTCCTCTTGTCCTTTGAGAACAATCTTGTTTACACTGTGTTCTAATGGCTGGCCAGGAGACAAACGAAGGACTTGCTGCTGATCCTAGTCTCTTGCAAAAGTCTGATCAGGCTAATTCAATCTCAGTGAAGGTTTGATTTTTGTAACTATTGTACATTTTATGTAGACGTTTGTTCAATTGAGCATTTGTTTTCTTACTATCTCCAAAATCAAAATGGCTACTCACTTAATAGGAGACAGTGGAAGGACTTGATGACACTCCCCTCGATTTTGTTGAGGTACCTCGAAACACTTAGGGTTTAGTAACACAACTTATTCTGGGGATGAATCTACTTCTTGTGTTTTTAATGCAATTTAAGCCCTTTTCTCCTTTTAAGAGTCCTGCTAACACACTTGCCTGTTGTTATTCAGGATGCTGCCTTGATTAAAATTCGCTCTTTATTGCCCATCTCCCTCACCATGCTAAATTACCAGATATGTAAGTAGCACTACCTTGAGCTTCCCCTTTCCTTGTCTGAGCAAGTTTTTTGGTGACTGATATTTTACCCTCAGCATCGATTTCTTCAAAGATGTTGGACAACTTGTTAATGTTCGACTGGCTGTATCATGCTACAAAGGTAGGCATGCTGGCTTTGGCTCTCTTGAGTTTGCTTCTGCTGGTGAAACAAAAAAGGTTAGAGATAGTTTTCTTTTTCCTTTTAGTAATGATGGAAATCAAATTCATTTTAAAATTTTATGATGACAAAATATACAACTAGTTATTTGTATGTAGAATTGCTGATTAATTAAACCTTTTACTCTATACTGTAGGCGCTGGAAAAGAAGAATGGTGAATGTTTGGTCAACCACAAGATAATTCTTGGCGTGCCTAAGAGGATAACACTACGCCCTCCACCTAAGTAAACTGATTTTTCCATGTTTTGGAAATATATGTTTCTGTAGCACTGGTTGCAAGAGTTATTTTTATGCCATTACAGAAGACTTGACGCTTTTATTTTTTGTTAATTAGGTTTTCCTTAGATCACAAGGTCTGGTAAGGGTCTTAACACTATTTTCCTCTCTGTCTTTGTTATCAAGAACACACTATTGGGTGAATTTTTTGGTATACATGGAGTGATCACTAGGGCTTCTCTTATATTTCAGGAACGAAGACTGCCTTCGACAAGATGAGACACCTCCCGATTTTGCTGAGGTACCTGTTCTTATTATCTTCAAAATATGCCAAGAAACGCTCAGCGTCTAATGAACACAACTGTTGCCACAGATGGCTTAATTCTGGGGATGAATCTTGCTACTTTTTTGCTGTTCTCAAGTCGTTTTCTCCTTTGAGTCATGCTAACCCACTCGTCTGCTAAATTCAGGAAGTACTCTTTGTTGCCAATCTCTCTCCCCAAACTAAAATATCAGATATGTAAGTAGCACTAGCTTATATTTCCATTTTTCCTTCTCATAACAAGTTTTCCATGACTAAAATTTTCATCCTCCACAACTGCAGCAAAGATTTCTACAATAATGATGGAGTAGTTGTTAGTGTTCGACTTATTGTAAACCACGAGGGCAAGCATGTGGGTTATGGCTTTGTTGAGTTTATTTCTGCTAACGAAGCAAAAAAGGTGAGACTAGTTTTGTAATAATGATGAAAATAGTACTGTCGTAATTTGGAAAGTGGTTTATACAAACTTATGATGCAAAATATACAAGTAGTTACTTGAAAGTATTATAGCTGACCAAATTCTTTTATGCTGTAGGTGCTGGAAAAGAAGAATGGTGAATTTTTGCACGACCAAAAGATTTTCTTGATGCAAGGACATGGCGAAACTCCTGTTTCTGCTGAGGTACATGTTCTTATTTTATCCTCTCATTATGTCAGACGAGTCTATTTTTTGTTGTTTAAGCAATTTAAGTCCTTTTCTCCTTAGAGTTGCGCTAACACACTTAGCTGTTAAATTCAGGCTGTTTCCGTAAGAAAAACCAAGACGCTCTTTGTTGCCCACCTTACTCCCCAAACTATAATATCAGATATGTAAGTAGCACCTTAAATTTTCTGTTTCGTTCTTGGACCAATTTTTTCATGAGTAATATTGTATCTTCCATTTTTGCAGCATCAATTTCTTCAAAGATGTTGGAGAAGTTGTTCATACTCGACTAATTGTTAACAACAAGAGAAAGCATGTGAGCTGGGGCTTTGTTGAGTTTGCTTCTGCTAAAGATGCAGAGAAGGTTATAGTAATGATGAAATGTATTTAAGTAGTCATTTGAAAACTAACGTATTTGACTGAATCTTTTTATACTGTAGGCGCTGGAAAAGAAGAACGGTGAACGTTTGCAGGGTGGCAAGATTTTTCTTCCATGACTGATATTTTATTCTGCCATGTTTTACAGCATCTCTTTCTTCAAAGATGTTGGAAAAATTGTTCGTGTTCGTCTTATTGCAGACCACACGGGTAAGCAAGTGGGCTGTGGCTTCGTTGAGTTTGCTTCTGCTAACGAAGCAGAGAAGGTGAGACTAGTAGCTTATAGTAATGATGAAAATTTATATATTTGAAAGTTTCGATTTTGATTAAATCTTCTATACTCTGTAGGCGCTGGAACAGAAGAATGGTAAAAGTATGCGCCATCGTATGTTTTTGTTTAGTAAGATTTTTCTGGACGTGGCTGAGAGAGCTCCATACCCAATTCGACCCAAGTAAATTGATTTTAGCATATGGAGATTATGTTTCTCTAACTCATTGCTAAAGTTTTGATGTCATAACACAAGACTAACTTTGTTTTGTATTTTTGTTTGCTAATTAGGTACAACATTGCAGAGAAGCTTTGGTAAGGGAATTCTAACTATTTTTGTCATTTTGAGTTTTTGTTCTCAAGGCTAAACATGGGGGAGGCTACAAGGGTATATTGTATATATATTCCAGGTACGAAGACAACCTCCTACGAGAACCGAATCTGAAGGACAAATCCAACGGATTTTGCGGTAAGAAGATTACCTTCTCTCCCGACGAGGACTGATAGAAGATGAAGCTCTTTGGTGTTTTTAACTTAGTGATACGTTGTGGATTGTTTGTACTACTTTGGTTTTTCTCTTATGTTCTAAGTTAAGTTTTTAAGCTCTTTGGTGTCTTTTAGCTCGTGAAATCATCATTCCACACAGAATTCACACTCTTAATCCGACCCCCTAAACCGTTTGATCAGAAACTCGGGATTGCGACCAAAGCATGATTCTTGCCAAACCAGCACTGACTAGAAAAGTGGACTGAAATCTCTCACTCGTTACTCATCCCTAAATGCGACAAAACCTAATGTTGACAATGAAATTAACTAGCCGGACAAAACCTCTTGACAAGCCTTTTTGGAGAAAGTATAATATACCTAATGAGCCATCATATTTACCAAACAAAGCAAATATCAACGCTCAGCTTTTTATCATCTCATCCATTATTTTGTATCAAAATAACAAATCCTTATTCTATTATGATTTTAAAATTTCTAAGAAAATTCAATGTTATTAAACTAGTGATTTGAAAATTTACTTTGGAATCTTGTGTTAATGATTTCAAAGATTAGATTTTGAATGACTTTAAAAGATATTAGTAGATGTATTTACTTAAAAAAAATGATATTAAAATCAATGACATTTAATGTAAATACCTTTTAAAAAAAAGTAAAGTTCTACAAGCACTTGGTACATTTATCTTTATAGCATGTACATTGATTAAGATAAACCAATAAACATGTGACAATTGAGGTTCTAAAATTGAACTTAACATTTTAAGTGATTTGTATAAAAATAATAAATCATATGTTATTCATGGATTTTAATTTATTTTTTTTATGTAATCCAATGTTATTGAAATCATTTTCAGAAAGTTGAAAAGATTTTATAATAAATCACATAAAACCACTAATAAAACGCAAACCATTTAAAATACAATAAGATACCCTAGATACAGTCGAGTCGGGTCGGATGGAGATGAAGAAGCAGCAAAACCCTAAACCTTCCAACAAGTTACGCAGACGAAGAGATTCATGGAAACCGTGGTCGGAGCTTCCTTCAGATCTCCTGAACTTAGTGTTCGAACGCCTCGGCTATGCTGATTTCCGACGAGTGGAATCCGTATGTCGGTCTTGGTGCTCCGCTGCGAGACGATGCTTGGCGAAAAAGCAAGTCCCTTGGCTGATTCTCTTGCCAGACGAAGACGACAAGATCGAAACCCATTGGTGCAGACTCTTCAATCCCGAGGAAAAAGACAAGCTTTACAGGATGCGAGCTGATGTGTTCCAGTTCGCAAACAGCACGATCTTAGCAACACATGGGAACTGGCTTCTTATGGTAGATCACTGGTCTGATCTCTACATTTTGAATCTGTTTACTCACGAGAAGATCTATTTACCTGAGGTGGAGTCACAGATTGGAACCACGAAGGTGGAGCGAACCACCTCGAGAGGTTCGTTTTGTATTTCAAACGAAAACGATCAAAGGAAGTTCAAAGGTATTAATAAGGTTATGCGTTCCCCTGTGTTTTGGATTGATGAGAGAACTAAAGAGTATGTTGTTCTATGGAGACTTGGCAAATGGTGTCTTGTTTATTCCAAGAAAGGAGATGTGTTCTGGAATCAGATTCAAATCCCCTTAGGTTATACTATTGAACGTTTTGAGATGGTTTTCAAAGATCACAAGCTTTATTACCTCCTCCTAAATCCTAGGTCTGGTGGTTGCATCAAAATATTCGATTTCTCTGGAGAGATTCCGCAAAAGACTTTTCACTTTGATGTTCCTGCCAACCCCGCTCTACTTCAGCCGATAACAAGCAACGATTCGTGGCAAATATGGCGAACAAAACTTGTAGTCACAGTAACCGGAGATGTCCTCAAAGTTGAACGATTGGTCAAGTTTGTACAACAGGTAAGGCTCTGCTCCTTCCGCGTCTACAAGGTTTGTTCATTAGGTTTATCTAACAAGTATGGTGAACAAGTTGATTCTTTGGGCAACGAGGCAATGCTTTTTGATCTAGGCGTCACTGTGCTCGCTAATGATGACATTGTGGGTTTTAAGAGAAACTCCATCTACTACAATGTCATTTGTCATGAAGAAAAATCTACTCAAATTTGTGTCTTTGATCTCGAGACACAGGAGATGGAGGAGGATCCACTCCACAAGTTTGTTTGTTCTTCCGAGCATCAACGGGCCAGAGCTCGATGGTTCCTTCCAAGTTTCAAGCAGACATAATTCATCTCTAACTATGCTGTTTATTTTGTTTCGCTAATATCAGTATTACATCACAACTGCTATGGTGTGGTTAGGTTAATGACTTAATGTTTATGGTGTGGAACATAAAAAAATATAATAAGAATCAACTGCTTATTTGGAAACAGTGTTGTTGATGTGTATTTTGACCCATGTTTGAAATATTAGTAGTTGCTCTGTTTATTAATCTTACGTCTTGCGCCTGTAATTCATGGCTTTCATCATTGTGTTGATGCTGATCAATTTTGATTGAGCAAGATCAAGAAACATTAATCACAAGTTCAAAGCCAAAATCTAAAAACAAAATGGAGGCAACTACATCGTTCAAACTTGGAACTAAACAAAGTAGAAATTGTAAATATGACTGTCATTTGAGGTAGAACAATGATTTCACTCTTAGTGTCTCTCACACAATGATTTCATTCCTCCATAGCTTCACCAGCCACTTCTACAATTTCGACTTTCTCCGATAATGGTGTAATTTTGGTGAGTAGAACCTCTGTTTTTATAAAGAAACAAAAACAGCAGGAAGAAGAAGAAGATCTAATCAAACCAAATTCAACACTTCAACGATCAGGACAGATACTAGAAACGATTTAAGTGTTGCAACAAGTAGCTTCTTACCAGTTTTCTTGGTGAATGAATAGCCTTTGCTGCTGACATAGGTTCTTGGGTTTGGTTCCATGTAATTCCTCAAGTATTCCTTGTTCCCCTGTCCCAAAATCGACAAACACAATAAGTTAAAATCAAATATATAGGTAATCCAAAGTATTGGTTTTGTAGCGAATAGCTTTGGCTTAGCTTAATATATCTGTCAGTCATGAAACAAACAAATTTCTACATAGTACATCTATCTATTAAACGGAGAGTAAGATGGAGTATGACAAACCTTAGTGATCACACAGATATCCACATTGCTACCACTACCAAGGTCGTTGAATATACCAGAGCATATGGCTTCAGCAACCAACTTGATCCCTTCGTCTCTCTGCAAGATTTGAGTCGAACCTAAGAAAATTCGGCGAGAAGAAATCTACAAAATATAAAGATAAAATGCCTCTGTTTTACTTACAGTTAGACCTTCTTTATACTTTGCTTCAAACACTGACATGGCAGCAAGGGAACCAGAACCCATTGTAGCAAATGGTAGAGTATCAGTGGAACCGTGTGGGTATATCTGCATTTTAGTCAGAACGTTAGGGATGAATAAAAAAATGTAAGAACCTGAACTATAAAAGCTATTTACAGCTGAGAACTTTGATCAGGAGTTAGAAACTAACCGTATGAAGATGAGGCCCGGTAATATCAACTCCACCAAGCACAAGAGCAGCTGAGACATGACCTTGATAGCTGAATGATACTTCAGAAGTTCAATTACATATGCCTATTAGTAAACATAACACGAGATTCTGGTCATAAGCAAAAATACCTGAAAAGATGTTTTTTGAGAAGGGTCAATGCAGTAATGACTCGAGAATCTCGGCCAGTCTGGTATCTATGCAACCGTAGCTGGGAGCTGACCATATCTGAACAGTGAGATATACATCAAAATAACTTAGCACTGGATTTTGATCGAGCTAACAGAAGTAGAGAAATTTGGTATTTAAGAAAATTACCAGTTACTGCTTCAGTGTCAGCAGCGGTTCCTGCACCACAGCAGTAAATGTTTGGTGCCATATAGTGAATCTTCTCACAGTTCTTATCAGCCACAATAGGCCCTTCAGTTGCCCGTGTATCAGCTCCAAGTATCACACCATCCTATACAAACAAGCAAAGGAAATCAGCACTGTATATTTTCAGCAATCATCTATTGGAAATCTGAAAGAGAACGTCAAGAACACAGGATCACACACATCATCGCATGTTTCATACAGTGTTCTAAACTGTCAAACAAAGGCAAAGAGTCATCAACATGTTGCCACATGATCAAGGGTTTAGAGAGCAACAACACTTTATACTTTCATGTTCCTACCAAACATTTTCACCAATAATTAGAGCAATCCAATTCTCATTTAAAGCTGCCACAAGGTATCACACAAGCCGTGCTCCAAAACCTCAATCCAAAAAAAAATCTCTCCTTGTGGAATATCAAAGCACATAGCCTAAAACGCTAGCTTTTCAGCTAACTAATTCTTAGCATTTGCATCTTACCCCATTTTAAATTTCCATAACTAAAAGAGAGTACTCACTATCCAACAATTACACTATGCTAAACACACAAAAGCTATAAAAGCAAACTCAAAGCTAATACATTTTAGAGAATCTGAGATAGTAAACACAGACCTTGAATATCAACCCAACAATAGTTGTTCCCGTCTTGAGAAACGACGGTGCTTTAAGACCCTTCTGTGTAAGCATATCATTCCTTTTGCACAGATCGAAGCTAAACCCACCTTTTGGCGGTACATCGACGGAAGACTGCGACATTTTTCCGATTTCACCACTCTACGAATCAGGAAAATCAAACAATCAGCCCCAAAAAAAAAAAAAAGGTCTCAACGAAGTGAAATTTCGAATCTTGAGAAGCAAAATCCGAGAACCAACGCATACGAAATCAGAAGAATTAGAGTGGCGAACTAAAATCACATAGTAACAACAGATTTATGAGAACTCGTGAAGTTAAAAATCAAATCAAATACGTTCGGATCGAGATCACTGGAGGATGGGTTAATCGTCACCAAAGCCGAGAAGATAAAATCTACCGGAGACGATAGAGTGAAGAAGAAAAGTAAAAATCTAAGCTTACAGAAGAGAGATGTTACCTTGACTTGAAGATTTTGCGAGAGGAAGGAAGCTCGAATCGGAGAAGAAGAAGAAAGAGTTAACACTTCACAGAGTTTTCTTCTTCCTCAATTAATCCTTTTTGCTTAACCATTTTTGAGGGGCTGTGATATAGATGGGCCTAATGATTGTAAATAGGCTTTTGTTTCTATCAAAAATGAGCCCATTTGTATAAATTCCAAAACATGCCACTTTTGGGTTTGTTGTTTATTGTTCTTTGGGCCTAGAATAGTTCTCTTTTGTTCAGTTTAGTTTGAAAAGTAAAAACTGTTAGTTTATTTAGTTTGATTTTCGGTTTAACTTTGGATTAAGGAGAGAATGAAAAGACAAAAAAAACTAAAATCAGGGGGGAAAAAAGAGCAAAATTAATTAATACTACATTTATAGATTAAGTTTTTGATATAAAGTTAAGAACGCTGATATATTTAATTTTATTCGATTCGGTTACACCAAGTTTAGCAATTAGTTTTCTCACCACGAAAAAATTCACAATCGAAATAAATCATAGTTGGTGTATTGTATTTTAGTACTACTTATCTACTTGATATCTTTCTGAGTTATAAACTTTATATATTTTTTGTCAATATATATTTAATAAGCGGATTTAAAATTCAATCTGTAACACCTCAAATACACTAATACAAACTACTAGACTACATCTATAGTTTGAACCTACCAAATTTCTCAAAATCACAATTTTAAAATTTTACTACCAAAATATATTTTTGTCAAAACATATACAAAAGTAACATTAACATAGATGATGGATGGATGCAAAATCAAACAACTGATAATTCTTTTATTTCAGATAACAAATTCAGAGAACAATAAACAACAACAATAACATGAAAACTTGGCAGCAACAACAACATGACCAAATCAAGGGAAAATAAACAACAAAGAAAACACAAAAACACGAGTATAGAGAATTTTGAAGAAATCCCAAACTATATGCAATTGAGAGCTGCCTTATTAGCTTTTTTCGAGATCAAAGCGCTTTGCATCGCCATATGCATCTCAATCTGCATCCTCTCCACTTCTCTTTGAGCCTCTAACATTGCAGCTAGTTCTGAGTTCACAGAGCTTTTGCTTCCTCCTCCTTCTTCTTCTTCTTTCTTTGCCTCTTCCTCTTTCTTACACGAGTGTAAATGCGTAGCGTAATCACATTTCTTGCAATAATACGACCAGAGATTATCCGGTACGATATCTTCACAAACATCGCATTTGGAAACCAAACCAGGTTGGTTATAAGGAGAACCGTAAAGAAGAGTGAGTGGGTGTGCGTGATCTTCACGCTTCACTGTTTCAGGCATTGAAACACATCCGACATGTACATCGTACTGACATGCCGCACAGTTGTACGTGAAACTTGACCCGTACTCACCGCAAGCATTACACGTGTACGTTGACTTTGGTGAATAGAGCAAAGTCAACGTGTGGGGTTGGTGAGACTTGTGGTTGGTTTCACGAGGAAGGTCAAAGCATGACTTGTGCAAGAAGTAATCGCAATCTGATGACTTTGTGCATTTGAAAGCTGCACCAACCAGATCAAGATCACAACCTGAGCAGATGATTTCGTCCTTCGCTTCGCATTTGTCACCGCGCAGTGGATGGTTGTGACTCGGGTGCCTCACAGATTGTCGTGAAGACATTGTAGTATTCAATGTTCTTGAATATTTGGTTATTTGAGAGGTTTGTGATTGTGATTATCTTAGGGTTATAATCTATTTATAGCGAAAAATGGAGAAGACTTGATGATAATGGTCTTGGTTTTGAATTTGACTATTATAACAAGTTGTAGTTTATAGTGATTAACTATATATTTGGGAGAACAAAGTCATGGTCTAGGTTACATATAAAAGTATATAACATAAGATGGTTCACATTTGAGATTCAAAGTCAAGATATGCATTATGCATGAAACCATTTGCCGATCTCATTCACGCATCTGTTTTTTTTTTTTAATGTTATAATTAGCTGACAAGTTGTAAATTAAGGTATCAAAATATTGGATTATCATTATCAAGTTGGGGATAAATACAATAACGTTGACATAATGACGGATGTTAATGTCAAACTAATCACAATGCCTTGACTCTATGGCGGCCTGGCCTATCCACCGTCTATACTCCTTAATTACATAATGTGTTTTTCTGAAATGCATAAAATAAATAAAAAGTTGTACTGTGACTGAATATAGTTTCCATAAGAATTGTCGAAAATGGTAAAAGAATCAGTGGAGATGAAAATACAATGAAAAAGAAACACATCAAATAATATTAAAAAAGGTTTAACGGAAAATATCTTATGAAAAAACAAACATAGAAGTAATTATTATATTTAGTTTGTGTATATCTTTGAATTTTGATTCGGTTGTGTTAAGTACGTTCACAAGTTTCAAAACTTCGTATGGGGTGAATCATGAAGGGATCTGAAATAGAGATGGTCATAATTTACAGATTTGGAAAACAATTGATTAAGGAATCACTGATTGATTTGGCAAATAGAGATTAGAATCATTGAGGAACAAAAAGAATGGAAACTTTAATCATGCAAAATATAAACTTGCCAATTTATGTCATTAATTAATTATTACGTAGAAGATTTTGCATGATTTTCTAATTACGATTCGATTCATACATGACAGTATTTTCACCGATGGTCTTATTGTGTATAAATTGGAATATTTCTGACAAGGTCACTACTAACAAACGTTACATACGAATATACGATCAAACTCGGTTTCATACGACAAGCTCATGGTCAGGACAAGGAAAATTCGGATTCCGGCTTTTGATAACTCGGATGTAATCGCAAGGTTAAAGAGGACGACCCTCATCGGTAGGATTATGAATCCTGACGTTCAAAGTGTTGGATCACTAGTTTTGATGATGCCTAGACTTTGGAGACTAGAGGGTCGAGTGGTTGGGAAGGACTTGGGATCAGGAACGTTCAGGTTTGATTTCGAGAGAGAGGAAGATATTCTCGAGGTGATGAGAACGGAGCCTTTCAATTTTAATCAATGGATGGTTTCTATTGTGAGGTGGGAACCTATCATAAACAAGAACTACCCATCGGCCATAACGTTTTGGGTTAGAATTGTAGGTGTTCCTTTGCGTTTCTCGACACGTGAGACCTTAGAGGATATTGGGGAGGAGCTAGGTATGGTTCAAGAAGTGGATGAAGAAAACAAGAGGGTCAAAGTGACTATAGATAGTACTAAGCCATTGTGCTTTGAAATACCGATACAATTTGGAAAAGGTGGTAAGGAGGTGATGGTGCGGATGGAGTATGAGAAGCTTTTCGGGTACTGTTGTTCTTGTTTTAGTCTTCGTCATGATGAAGAATCTTGTCCCCAAAGTGACTTGCACCACGGCGCATGAAGAAACGAACTAAAGATGGTTCACATTTGGGATGCATTAACACTATTCACGAAGTCTTTCAGTTTTTATTATGTATTTGTTTTCTCTAATGATGAGAAAGTATGGTATTCGAAATTTTAATGAAATAATGTGAGAAATAAAAGCCTTTGATTCAAAAGTATAATGTTTGTTTGGCAATCATTGTTTTTTGTTTTTTTTGGTTGGATCTATACCGGAACAATAAAATATTTTCTCAAACGGCCTATACCAAAAGTATCAAAGGTATAGTGTCTTATTTTAAAATGCGTTATTATCTAAAATGTGTATTCGAGTGCAAATTGAGTTTTGAGAAAGTGTGCTAGTGCGTGTACTAAAATGTGTGTTAGAGTGCAACTGAGTTTTGAGAAAGTGTGCTATTTACTAATTCCCCAAAAGTAAATTTGTGTTCCCTCGGAGATTATGGTTTGGTCAACCAAATCATCAGTTCAAGTCGTATAATAGTGAAGGCAGACCATTATTCATAATTAAGCATATTTTATAACTTACACAAAAACTTAACTAAAACATATATAAGAAAAACAGAAGTAGTAAATTAAAAGAAAGTTGCATCGTATCTCAAGTTAGAAACACCAAAGAATGGCTTCTCTCTTTTAGCTTTTCATCTTCTCGTAAGATATGATAATCTTCTTACCGCAGAATTAGCCCATGGTACGTACCTCCTGTTACTTAAGATTCGATTTGGTCTCCGAATCATCATCATCATCTTCTTCTTCTATCAGTCGTCGTAAGAGAAGATAACCTTCTTACAGCAGACTCCTCCCATCATAGGTACCTCCTGTTTCTTAAGATTCGGTTTGGTCTCCAAATCATCTTCTTCTTCTTCCACTTCATCTTCTACTACTTCTTCTTCTTCTTCTACTTCATCTTCTACTTATTCTTCTTCTTCTACCTGGAGGCTTTCTACCTTCGACCTGGAACATCAAAAACCCTTTGTCATCTCGCCTTCGACCTTGATAGCAAAACACAAAAGGCAACTAGTACTTAAATCACTTACCAAAGTTTCTCTGCAAGATTGTACCTAATCAACAACAACAAAATAGCGTTAAAGACATGAAAACTATAGCAAGAAGTTAGAAAAACAAATCTCCATATGGGAAAATCAATTTACTTAGGTCGGAGAGGGTATGGAGCTATCTCAGCCACGTCTAGAAAAAACTCACGATTGTTCTTTCTTTACCAGCGCCTGCATTATAAAAGATTTAATCAGCAATCGTAACTTCTTGTATAATTTTCATCATAAGTACACTATTCTTCAAATGAGACTATACTTAAAACACTTATGATCATTGAAACAAAAAACTCTCACCTTCTCTGCTTCATTAGCGGAAGCAAACTCAATAAAGCCACATCCCACATGCTGACCCTTGTAGTCTACAATAAGTCTAAGAAGAACAACTCGTCCAACAGTTTTGAAAAAATCGATGCTGTAAACATATGGAGGATATATAAATACATCAGTCATGAAAAACTTGTTTCAAGAACGAAACTAAAGGTGCTATACTTAATTACATCTTTGGTATTGTAGTTTTGCAAGGGATATTGGCTATAACGAGCGTCTTTCTTCTCGCAGCAACTTCCTGAAATTTAAATTGCATAACAGTTGTGTTATTAAACTCCTAAGCATTTCTTCTGACCTCTACATAGTTTGAAGAAGAAGAAAAAGAACATGTACGTACCTCAATATAATCAAGAATCTCACCAAGTCCTTCCACTGCCTCATCTTCCTCTATCAGAAGGCTTTCTTGTCGAAGGTAGTCTTCATACCTGGAATATCATTAAAAAAAGAAAAAAATATATTTTCATCGATACCAAAAGCTTCACCCAATGTGCTCTTCTTGATAACAACAAACTCAAGATGCAAATAGTTAAATCCCTTACCAAACCTTGTGATCTATGCAATACCTAGTTAAACAAAAATAATAGCGTACGTACGTTAGTCTTCTGTTATGGTATTAAAACGCTAGCAATAAGTTACACATAAACAAATCTTCATAACAATATGGAAAAATCAATATATATACTTGGGTCGTGGAGGGTATGGAGCCTTATTATCCTCTCTTAACGATATCTCATAATCATGAAAATATTCACCATTCTTTGTTTCCAGTGCCTACAGTATAAAAAGATTCAATCATCAATCCTGCTTTCAAAATGAATACTTCTCATCATTACTATAAACTACTCTCTCACCTTCTCTGCTTCGTTGGCAGAAGCAAACTCAACAAAGCCATCGCCTACATGCTTGCCCGTGTAGTCTACAATAAGTCGAAGAGAAACAACTTGTCCAACATCATTGAAGAAACTGATGCTGTAAAATTAGAGGATAACATATTAGTCATGAAAAAACTTGCTCCAAGAACGGAAGAGAGAAAAAACTAAAGATGCTACTTACATGTCTGATATTTCAGCTTCTGGAGGGAGACCGGAAACAAAGAGTGTTCTTTTTCTTGCAACAACTGCCTGAATTTAACAGCCAAGTGCGTTAGACTTAGTAGCACGACATAAAAATTGCATAACAACAAAAAACAGACTCATCTCCAGAATAAGACATCTATCGACTTTGTGGCAACAGTTATGTTATTTAAGTGTCTAAGCCTGAAATATATTGAAGATAATAAGAACATGTACCTCAACCACAAAATTGGGAGTTTGGTCATCTTCTTCTATCACAAGGTTTTGTCGTCGAAGGTAGTCTTCGTAACTAAAATATCAAAAACCTTAGTGATCTCTCCATGTACTGTATGCCAAAAACACTTCACACTCGATCACAAAACTTAAAATACAAATAGTTAAATCCTCTTACCAAAGCTTCTCTACAAGGTTGTGCGGCTTGTGCCTAATTACCAAAAATAATAGCGTTACTACTCTATACCAATAATAATAAGTCATAGCCAATGTTTACATACACTAGTCTCCATATATAACATGGAAACTCAATTTACTTGGGTCGTGGAGGGTATGGAGCTGCCTTAGCCACTTCAAGAAAAATCTTGTGATCATGCAAATATTCACCATTCTTCTTTTCCAGCGCCTAGAGTGTATAGAATATTTAATCATTCAGCAAACTTACTTTCAAATAACTACTTGTGTATATTTTCATCATTACTACAAAAGTATTCTAACCTTCTTTGCTTCGTGAGCAGAAGCGAAGTCAACAAAAGCATAGCCAACATGCTTACCCTCGTGGTTAACGATAAGTCGAACACTAACAACTTCTCCAACATCTTTGAAGAAATCTTTTCTGTAAAAGAAGAGGTTAAAATATAAGTGTAATGGAAAACTTGCTCCGAGAAAGAAAGTGAAGTTATAAGCTAGTGCTACTTACATATCTGAGATGAGTTTAGTTTGGGGAGAGAGATTGGCAACAAAGAGTACTACATCCTGAATTTTTAACAGCCAAGTGTTTTAGCAACAACTCTCTAGGAGAAAAGGACTTAAAATTTCATTAACACCAAAAAAGTGGCCTCAGCTGAAGATTAATCAAGAACATGTACCTCAACAAAATTGGGAGGTGTCTCATCTTCTTCTATAGGAAGGCTTCCTCGTGGAAGGTAGTCTTTGCAGCTGAAAAAAAAAAAAAAGACTCTAGAGAACTCTTCATGTATACCAAAAACATCATCCAAGGTGCTCTAGATAACAAACTCAAGAGGTAAATTGTTAAATCACTTACCAAACCTTGTAATCTATGCAATACCTAATCCAAAAAAAATCCAAAAAATAAAGCGTTAATTAAGTCTTGTGTGATATTGTAATCAAAACTCTAGCAATAATTAACAGAAACAAAGATCCCATAACATTGAATAAAAAAAATCAATATACTTGGGTCGTGGACGTATTGGAGTTTTTTTAACTGCTCTAAGGATTATCTGAGAACCGAGCAAATATTCACCACTCTTCTTTTCCAACGCCTACATAGGATAATTCAAAGATGATTTAATCAAGCAGCAATTATTATAAGTAACATTTTTGCATCATTACCATAAAACCACTCTTTACCTTCTTTGCTTCGTTAGCAGAACAAACTCAACATGCCCATAGCACAAGTGGATACACGTGCGGCTTACAGAGAGTCGAACGCGAACAACTTTTACAACATCTTTGAAAAAATCGATGCTGTCAAAAAGGAGAAACAAAACATTATCAGTCATGGAAAACTTGGTCCGACAAGGAAATTAAATTAATTAAGGTGGTGCTAATTAACTTACATATCTGATATTTTAGTATGGTGAGGGAGACAGCAAATAAAGAGCATCTTTGTTGTTACGGCCGCAGATTCCTGAATTTAACAGCACAAGCATTGTTAGTTAGCATAAGATGCTTCATTGAAAGAAAAGTTCTTAAGAATATTTAAAAGTTCTTAAGAAAGAAATTGTACCTGATCAGCAAATCCTTTGGTTGTCTCCTCCTGTTAGATGCATACATGAGTAGCCAGCCATTAGAACACAAGTGCAAAGAAGAAGATATGTTTTCGAAGAGAGCAAGATGATTTACGAGACCATCTACTTAGGTTACCTTCTCCTCGGATGATGTTTCCTTATGTTTCTTCAGAAACGGGTTGGTCTCCAAATCATCATCTTCCGGATTTCGCTTACCTAAAACATAGAAAGAAAAGTTAAAAGGAAGCAACAACAACCTCTTCAGCCAAGCATAAAAACATTAGATAGGAGCTCAGAGCCACACAAAACAAACCAAATAAATTAACTTTGGCGGCCGATTCCTTGCTAGAACTGGCCATGGTGACGGTGAAAACAGCGCCCGTTTGTTTTCCGGCAAGAGTTAGATAGAGGGCAGCAATGTTATTAGGTGAAAAGTTCCTTGTTTGGGCTTAGAGAGATTTAATTAGGTTAGCGTGTATCCCAAGGTTTCTCAAACCCTACTAATCTTATATATGTGTTATGTTATGGGCTAGGCTTTTTCACTGGTTGGGTTTATGTGAAATACGAAGGAAATATCAGAAATTACAATTTAAAAGAAAAAAAAAAGGAAATATGAAGGAACCACCAAACAATTGAGGTGTGACCCTCACGGAAAATTTATTTGCGACATTTTTCTTTCACTCGCTCGTGGCACTTGTAAAACCCTAAAACTCAAGAGCTATCCTTCGCCGCTGGATCCTCCTCATACGTTGGTCAGATTCTTTTATCTCTCGGCGAGGTATATAAGAAAATGGCTTCACGCTTTTTACTTGCTTTCTTGAATGTTTTTGTTAGTGTTTGATTAGGTTCCTATGTTGATTTAGTATCTTTCTCTATCTTTGACTTTTATATAACGGGCAAGGGCATCATGCTCATGGCGTTAGATGACGACGACTCAGATATTGTTATACTTCCCTGGGTCAACAACTCGGATTTAGTCAGGAGGTTAAAGAGGACTACGTTCATCGGTAGGATTATGAATCCTGAGGTTCAGAATATTGACTCACTGGTTACGACGATGCCTAGACTCTGGAAACTAGAGGGTCGAGTGAAAGGGATGGGCTTGGGATCCGGAACGTTCAGGTTTGATTTCGAGAGAGAGGAAGATCTTCTGGAGGTGATGACGATGGGGCCTTTCCATTTCAATCACTGGATGGTTTCGATTGTTCGCTGGGAGCCAATTATACACAAGGACTACCCGTCATCCATCACATTCTGGGTCAGAATTATTGGTCTTCATCCGGATCTCTGGACTTATCAGAATTTCCGGATGATCGGGGATCAGCTGGGCACGGTTGAAGAAGTGGATGAAGGGAACGCGATGGTCAACGTGACTATCGATAGTACTATGCCTTTGTGCTTCGAAATGCCTTTTCGGTTCGAAACTGGTGGTGAGGATGTGTTGGTGAAGATGGAGTATGAAAAGCTTTACGGTTACTGTTCTTTTTGTTTAAATCTTCGCCACGATGAAGTATCTTGCCCAGTAAGCGACTTGTGCAACTATTAAGAGAATGAGTCGAGTCAATTGGACTAATATAGTTCCCATTTGGACTAATATTTTCTGATCTCATTCACGCATCTTGAGATTTTAGTATGTATGCATCTCTAATGAGAAAGTAGAGTAGTTAAATCATCAATGACTATGAGGAAACGTAACCTTTAATGATTAAACTATTTGGATTTCAAACTGTCAAAATCACAGGTAGTAAAGAACTATAACTCCAAATTGCAAACTGCATCTTGCAGTTTCTTTTTTAATCCCCAAAACTCAAAACAAAAGACCAAATATCTTTTATATTTCCTGTAATCCATGTACAGATGTACTGACCAAAACCGGTCGGATCTATTTAGTCAAAATTTTAAGACAACCCAAGTTACAAGCAATGGGTTAAGGTTTATCACTTTATCTCCTTCTCATTTCCTAATATACTCACAACTTGAGTCAAGGGTATAAGGATTTATGTACCAGTAATCTAGCTAGCGAGTCTCCTTGCACTCTTGATTGTTGCGACACAGTAATGCAATCTCCAGAGCAAAATGTCATCCTGAAACAGACATTTGTTGTAAACAGTGTTATAGTTTTCCATATGAACTATTTGACCGGGAGTCTAAGTCACCAAAAGATTTCATGATTCCTTACTTCCTCCTCCATGTTGACGATAACATCATCAGGCATTTCTCTCCCCAAAGCTACATAGTGGTTTTTAATGATTTCAGCAACGCGTTCAAGATTTGGTCCAGGTAGCTCCTTAATTGATTTCTGAAGTTCCCGCTTCTCACCACGGCGCATAGGTCTGTTGACAAGACTTAACAAACAAACACATAAGTAACAATTGGAAGAAGAATATCTAACTATATATATGGAGAGATAGAAGGATAAGAGACTGTATATCAAACCTGCATGTGGTGACCACGTTGTCAAGTACTTTCTCAAGTTGCTGCTGCATTTCGTTGATCTATTCAAGGCAGAGAGAAAAGCATAACATTAAATGTTTTGGGAGCTCGAAATGTTAACAGATTAATAATGTTCCTTAGAGAATTACTTGGGAACAAAGATCACTCGAATGTTTGCTCACTATTTCCTTAACAAGACTAGGATCAGACTTCATAAGTAACTTTAAATCATCCTCCACCTAAGGAAACAAATGTGAGGAACGAAAAGGGTTTGATAAATATCTATCAGGCAAAGAATGTAAGAACCATATTATCTCACCTCTTTAAACGTAGGATCCGCAGGAATCACAGCCTCTTCATCAGTTGGTGGTATAGATGGTTTTTTGTTACTCAATTGAGACATCATGTGCATTGATTCAACACGCGACTGCATCTGCAAACGAATTGGGTAAACATTAACATCTCTCAATTAAAAGCTAAATCTAAAGCGTCATCAAACTAAATATATATTCCAAAATAAGTCAGAGTACCTCATCAGCCTCTGGAACGGAATCCAACACGCACTGCCTTAACAAGGCATTCAACTTCTCGTTTTTGAGATCAGACAAATCAGCTCCAATAACTTCAGAAGAAGACTTGTGAGTAGCTTCATGTTTATGATGAGGGACCTTCTCTTCTTGAGACAAGAGGTCTTCTACTTGAGCTCTACAGTAGCCAAAGAAGTCTGGTCCATTCCTCCTGCTCCTCTCCAAAGAAGGAGGCATATCTTCTGATGTTCTTTTAGTCATAGCTGTTGTCAGTTGAGGAGATATAAAAAATGAAAATCTCAGCAACAAGCCACAATGCCAAGAAATCTTAAGCAATACCATACTAAACCAACATTGTCTGTGAATAAAATCAAAACATAAGCACACAAATCTTCCACAAAACCCAGATTTTTTTTTTACCCACATTCTTGGTCCTGAGATCAACAAGATTAGTTCAAAATATATGATACACAAAGCGTAAAACAAAACCTAAGATATATATCAAAATCATCGATTTTAGGGATGAACACGAACACCTTATACGACTGTAAAATTCCAAATTCTAAGCCCTAAGGTTAAAAAGAGAATCTCAGAGAGCCTAATGCAGCAAGATTGTGACCATAACATCAGAACATGTCAAGCGATTATGATTTCGTACAATTTCACAGATGAAATCGAAATTTCGAAAGATTAATGAAATTTGTTTCACAGCGACCTGCGAAAAAAACTCGAAACAAAATCGAAATACACCATGAACACAACAGAGAAAGAAAGAGAGAAATAGTGTTCTACATGAGCATCGGCGAGACGAGACAAGTAGAGACGAGCGATTTCAAAACCCAGCAATATTGTACAATAGCGAGGTTTCGCTTTTCTTGATGCTGAAGAAGAAATGAAAGAGCGAGTAGAGAAAAAAAAAAAACACTAACCGAATCATACGCCACCGGAAAAAGGAACAGTGAACGCTGCGACGAAGCAGAGGGAGCCAAAGTTCTAACGGAAAGAAATGTCATCTTCTCTAATCTCTCACTGATCTCTTTTATCTGCGGATATTAGACTGTATGCCGTTTTGTCGTTACTCACAACAGAAACTACACGTCGTTTCTTGATGTAGACTAGCACGTCACACTGACACGTGTTCAATTAGGTTATATTATTGGAAAATTGTAAATAAAGAAAGTATACTTGTAGTCAATTAAATGTCTAATTTTTATTAACTTTCTAAATAAATTACAATTTTTTTTTACTTTACTAAATAAAATACTATTCTAACGGTTTAATTGATCTGATAAGATTATTTAACAGTTTAATTATCTGTTAAAAAAAACTTTTTTAAAAAATAATGTTATTTCTAACTAAATTATTTTTAAAGTTTTTAACCTAAATCGATTCTAGATATCGAAAAACAATCCTAGAAATTGATTTAGTCCGTTTTTCTTGGAGTTTTTGAGATAATGAGTTTCAATGCATATAGTAAGACGAAAAAAGCTTTCAACGCCTTCGTCAAAACATTCGAATATCAAATTTGTATTACTTTTTAGTTTTTTACAATATTTAAAATGCCATTTACTATTTAAAAATATATCAATAGAGAAACCAGTCAAAAATTGTTCATCAACCATAAGTAAAATTCATGATTTTCCAACGCTTTTTTCATGTTCTTATTTACATTATCCCCATATATAACTAGCAATATCAGGTTGAGTATTATGGTTTCTACAACTTTTTCTTTTTTACCTCATTTTGATACTTTTGTATATTTTCTTACAAACTTTGTATTTTCAATATTTTTCTTTTTTCCATCACATAGATATATATTTATTAGTAATTAATTTTATCACAAAACAAAGCGCAAGAAGACCATTGTATAAATCTATTTTCTAACATCTTTTAACTTTATTAATTAGGTATAAAAATAATACAAGAAATTTTCAAGCCAAGAGGGAACAATATACATCTGACACAAAGATTGAATTGAAAGAGCTGAACTTTTTTGAAAATCCATTCTACATGAAATTCATACGATAATCTAAGCTGAACTCAACTTTCCAATTCAAAATATTAGTTAAAAGTATTAATATCCAATTTTATTTAAAAAAAGTATTAGTTAGATACTCAATGAATCATTCAATTACTGTAATTAGATAAATAGGTACAATATTGAATAGACGACAAGAGCTAGATCTAATCCCATTTAATTTGTGCTTGAATCCTCTAATGCGGTTTGAATGTTTAACTAACCTATCAATGATTTGTATAGGAAAAACGTTAACCTCTGCATTAAAATTTTCGTTAACTAATTAAGGAGGTGTTATTAGAATGAGGGTTTTAATAGATTTGATTTATCATGTGATATAAAAGATTTTAAAGTCTAATTTTTCGTATGCATATCTCGTAGATTTGCATGTTATTATTATCTATCTAATATTTTGAACTTCTTGTCTTTGTGTGGTAAGAGGATCAACGACAACAATTTTACAGGAATTCAGTTTTTATTGCAAAATGAACGGAAATGATTAAACGGTAAGTCCACTTTATTTGTCATAACTCATAACTTAACTTTTATGTATGTTATAAAAAAATTTAACTTTTATGTGTAATAGAGTATAAGCTTAAAAGTTAAATATAAAACCTTACATCAAAATATATAAAATAGTACATCAGAAAGTTGATAATAATAATAAGGGATACACAGAATGGAAATAACTTAAACCATCTCAAAATTTATAAAAAATAGAAGAATTATAATGACCTTAAAAAATATAACAAAAAAATAAACAAGAAAAAGATGAGCAAAAAAGTAAGTAAAACTAAGCAAAACATAAGGAAGATAATTAGATTCGAATTTAAGTCCTTAAAATAAATTAGATGATTATCAATTGGGTGAGTTAAAATTTTATACCCAGTTGACTCAAAAATTAAGAATATAGCACCCATATATGTATAATTAGTTCTCTCTCATCAACTTGTATAAGTGGACAAAAATATCCTTTCGCATCTAACAAATTATTTAGCGGTATAATAATTTAATTATCGACGATACTGTTAATCAAATACATAAGTAAAATCATGTTATAAGTTAGATGAATAACTATTGAATTACCATGATAACAATATATATATACATATATACATATAAGTTTATAATTATATCGTGTTTAATTGTTTTGTATCGCGATAATTTATGATTTATGTGATAAATTTACAGTTACCGTGTTAACTCATTTACTATACCATATACAAAACAATAATGAATGTCAACAATAGCAATAACATGTTAAGTAATATTATACTAGGTTCGGATCCGCGCTACAGCGCGGGAGAAATAATTACATATATATAACATTTAACGAATTAGAATATGTTACATTTTAATTTTATTACAATGCACTCGATTACAATGAATCATATATTTGTATAATAAGTTTAGATAAAATAATAAACAAAAAAACGAGTAAATAATAATACATTGAGTTTTGATACAATTAAAAAAATTATTCTATTAGAAATAGTAGAAGTAGGAATATACGTAAAAATTACATACTTACAATATATTTTATGTTGGATCAACCCGTAACAAAATTCATTTTGTAAAAACCGTTATTCATAACTCGTTTTACCATTATAATTGTGATTTTAACAAACTACCCGTGAACTATCTAAAATTTACATAGTTTGATATATATTATATTTTATCAATAATAATTACGTCAACAAAATTTTTTTTTTAATATTTTAAATTCTAATTTTTTTTTATATTTGAACCTTTTAATTATAATATTTTGAAACTTTTTGAAATTTTAAATATGCTCATGTAACAATGGTTTTAATATTGGTCATACTGATTTTAAATCATTATCCAAAATATTTAACCAAATGTAGTTAAGTATTATATGTCCGTTTTGAAAAAAACAAATTGCAACATATGCAAAAAAAAATTAATTTTTATTAAATATTTTTATTATATAGTATAATATCATAAATTTAAAATAATATCAAATAAATGTCAAAGAATAATGATAATTGTTTTTAATATATTATATTAAATTAGTTAGAGAAATATTATGAAATCATAAAATTAGTTATGGAAATAATATAATCTTAAAATTAGATATGGAAAGTATCCGATGTATATATCCAAACCCATTTTAATATCCAATTTTGAAGTATCCAATTGTTAAAATCGGGTTAATTTTTTAATTTTGACCCGACCCGTATTCTATTTTGTACTTCTCTTTTACTAATATAGAGATAGAGATAGAGCAATTCTTGGGTTCACCCCTATTGTGAACCTTTTTGTTCACCTCTTATTACTATAAACCATAATCACTATTTTGTCAACCTAAACCAAAATTATATTTCGTTTAATTACATGTTAATAATCTGTTTTCATGTAAACCCAAACCCAAACCAAAATAACATGTAAATAATCTGTTATCGCGGAAATTTATTAACCAAAACCACTATTTTATCAACCCAAACCGAAATTATATTTTGTTTATTTACAAAACTTAAACCCTAACCACTATTTGTCAACCCATACCGAAATATAATTTCGTTTAATTACAAAATCTAAACCCTAGCCAATATTTTGTCAACCCAAACCAAAATATAATTTCGTATAATTACAAAATCTAAATCCTAACCAATATTTTGTCAACCCAAAACCAAAATATAACTTCGTTTAGTTACAAAATCTAAACTCTAACCACGTTTTTATAAACTTAATATGCTAAATAATTTTTAGTGTTAAACTTGATATGCTAAATAATTTATTAACAGTATAAATGATATTATATCGTGATAAAATTATAAGTTATATGGTAAGTTTGAATTTATTCTGATGAACCATTTATTATCGTGTTGAATCATTGTATCATATTGTAGAAGTTAGAAATAGATGACATATAAATTATTGATAAAGAGTATAATTTATTCATATTATTACGTTATCTCGCTAAACTATTTGTTACCATATATAGGGGTATTTTTGTCCAGCTAAAGTAACTATGAGAGAGAACTAATTTAAAAATCACTAAAGTCAAATACTTAATTTTTTTATTTATTGGAGTACATATAGTGTTATTTCCCTTATCAATTACATACATGCAAAACAAAATATAACAATAATACTATAAGAAAAATCAGTTTATATATGTTTGTATCTAAGCTATAGCTATAGCTTTATCAGAGTATCTCGTCGAAATGTCATGGTGAATTGGTGATTCCCATACATTTCCTCGGTATGAAAACTACAATTGAACCTAAGAGCACCTCCCATGGAGATGTTTAGTGGATTGTTAAGAGTTGTTTAAGATTAAAAATGATTAATTTTAATAGAAAATATCAAAAAATGTTAAGGATCGATGCTTAATTAGTGGTATTAAGCATCACCTAAAAGCCTTGACGTGTTGATCATTGATTGGATGATGACAAATATATATATATATATATATATAAACAATTTTTTTTTCCTTTTGTTTTTTTCTCTCGTGCGTTTCTCTCATGTGCGACGGCAGAGACTGATTTTGTTCTTATCACCATCGGTGACTTTGGTTCAAAGATGCTCTGATCTCTTTCTCACGGTACGTTCTAACTGACATCCTCTGTATATTGTGATGAATTAGGGTATCTGTGAAACGATATCTAAAATGAATGAGAAATTGGCTGTATAATTGTAATTGTTTCTCTTGGACTTTCTTAATTTTCAAATAATATTCAGATTTAAACATACAATATGTCATACTCATGCACAATATAATTATATGTTTTAGTTAATTAACAGTGACCTTAAACACATTTAAGAATCATCATTAACCCATATGTATATCTTGGTCACGGAATTCAAAAATCGAAAGAGAGTATTTGTAATTAAAAAAACTTGACTGCATCAATCAAGAACCTGTTTTGACTTTGTAATATTTTGGTTTACTAATCATTTGAATTTAATGTTGTGATTGGATTCTTGCTAATGAAGCATCCAATATATATATTTTAGCTGCTCCACCGGAGGAGGTTAAGCCACAAATACATTATTAATTAAGACCAAATCTCGAAAATTCATAAAAATATGGTCTGTTTTTTGCAATAACAAATAAATAATTTTTTTAAATTGAGAAAAAATCTTAAGCATTCATAAAAATGAGGTCTATATTTGTAATAATAAATTGTTTTTGGGATCTAATTTTGTTAGTAAAAAATTTCAAAAAGCTGGAGGCCCAATACTAATGTATCTTAGAAATAGGTCACGGGTCGGACCTGACTGTAACCAACTTGAAAAGTCATGTAAACAAGTGGAAAATGTGGTGATGCACCTATTGCAATTGATTTTTGTCTTCGAAAATCAGTTTTTAATGTTTATAATTTTTTCTGAATAATAAAACTTTTGTGGTATTTTGGAAAAAAATAAATTATGGTATTTTTGTTAAATAAACGTTAAATGTAGTATCTAAGGGAATTTCTCTTTGTTTTTTTTGGTTTTTCAAACTGTATTGTTTTGTATTTTCAATATATTTTTCTAAAAATTAAATTTCATTTTTATCTTTATTATTTCGGTTTATTAATTAAAATTTTGAATTTTTAATGCCTACTATAACTTTTTCAAAATATTTCTCCAAAATAGACAATGTGGAATCATTCAATTTCTTGATAGACGAATCCGGTACTTGTGCTTACAACATCAAAACACATATACGACTGAGCTCGGTCTAAAACCATATTTGATATGGATTCGACCCTCACTAGAAGGTTCACTCACTAGTAAAAACAGTCGCACACAAAAAAAAAAACGTTAACCTCTCTACACCAATTCATCAAATCTTTGAAGATCAATGGACCATCAATAGATATCAAGCTTTGTGCTCGCGGTATTGGACAATGGCTTCAGGCTGAAGACGACCAGTGCAGATTTGGTGGACCGTTGAAAAGAGCGGAAACATCTCCACCCATCCACAATGGTTCAACACCTCGTAGACCTCTCTTGCTGTTGATACTCCCTTTAATTAAAAAATCAGACATAGACACAGAGAATTTAGGACTAGCTATAATCATCACAAGCATAATGCAGATTAATCAGACATAACTAGGAGTATTGGTTCTTCTCTATAGATTTGGTGGTCTACCTGTAGCTTTTGCCCTTGTAACATCTCTGCTTCAAGCTCGTCAAAAGATCTGTGACGTTTACACAACAAAACCATCAAAACACTAACTAGAAGCAGTTGAAGTGAACAGCTAAAGATCAATTTGATTAACAAAGGTAATACCTTTTTCCTCCGCTTTTTGCATATGCTTCCGCAACTCTTCGGTTTCTTCCTCCTACTGTAATACTCAGTGAAAGAAGAGTTAAAAGGAATCACTGTAACAATGGACAAAAAAAGGCGAAAATAGCTCAGGTTTTATTCAGTTCTTACAGCAAGTTGTAATGACATCTGCTACACCACAGCTCTCGAAGAAAGTACTGTCTTTAACAGATGGAAACAGAAGCTTTGAGAGAGCTTTCATCTCTCTTAGACCAATCCTCATGATTGCAGCCTAAAGAAGATTTAAAAGTATGTAGATTAAGATCTCTAGAACCCACTTATGTTCTTAATAGGAAGCAATAAAAAAAACTTCTTTTAACTTACCTTTGTGTTATTACCCATTTCCAAACCGTCCACAAAACCCGCTGCAATAGCCACTACATTCTTTAAGGTTCCACACAACTCTACTCCTTCCACATCATGGACCTGTTCTTAACACAAAATTCTTTATAAGAGAAACTTTTTTCCAAATTCTGCAATCCTAGATGGTATAGCTATTTAACAACCAAGAACGAAACTAACAGAAGCATCAAGACTTATTACCGGTGTGACCATAAAATATGGAGTACTAAACAACTGAACCCATGTGTCTGCTATTTCTCTGCTCTCTCTATATCCAACTGTTGCTTCACTAAACTTCTCCACAGCTATCTGTATTACATTGTAGTCACAAAAATGTAAAAACAAAAATTACCCAAAGTAGACAAATTGGATCATGTAAAAACCTCGTTTGCAATGTTTGCCCCCATAAGAACACAACAATTGATACCAAGTTGCTTGGAGATGAGACTTGAGATCATACAAGGACCTTCCTTCTTCACTTCCATTCCCTTAACAAGAGATATAGCCTCAACATCTCCTGTGATCTTTCCATCTAATCTCTTGCATATTCCATCCATGAACTGATGCGGTGTAACAAAAACCAACATGTTTGCTTCCTTCACTGTATCAATGAAACCCATCAATTTCAAGAATCTAATTGAGATCAATGTAAAGGAGAAAAAATTCATACGTGGAAGTCACAAACCTGCATTTTCAAGGTCAGGATCCGCAACAACATTTCTTCCAAGCTTAATCCCAGGGAGGTATTTGACATTTTCCTACTCAAGAAACCAATTAAAATAGTTATAAAACCGTGTTTCAAAGAATTGAAAACCAATGTATAACAAAATCATTCATCTGTTCTTACATTAGTCTTGTTGATTACATCAGTGAGCTTCTCACCATTTGGTAGAACCTCCTCAAACACCCACATCCTCACTTCATCTGAAAGTATTGAGTTTTAATTAAAAGATCCATTACAAACCCATTTCTTTTTCAACCATTCAAAGATTGAACAATACTAAACATGAAAGTACAAAACTTTGCCCAAAGTTTCAGTTTTTATAAGTTTTCAGAAACGCTCTTTGGAAAAGAGAAAAAGAAAGACAAGCATTGACGATGATAACGACACGAACCCAATTCATCATATCCTATATACAAGACAAAGACACCTCAAAGTTTCAATTTTTATAATTGGAATTGAATCGAGGAGCGTCACAGAAACGTTACCATGGAAAGAAGGAAGCTTGAGGGCATTAGAAGCAATGAGTTTAGCAGCAACACTGCCCCAATTGCCACTACCAACGACCGTAACCTTAGATTTCAAATCATCATTACATTCACCATTGCCTTGTCGGGATTTCTCGAGAGCGGGAGACATAGCGGCGGAGAGAGAGGAGAAGCGAGAGGAAGGAAGAGAAGGAGAAGGGGAACGTGAAAGGGAGAAGATAGAGAAGAAGAATGATCGGAGTCGCATGGAAGAAGGAGATATGAAAGGGGACACGTTGAGAGAGAGAGAGAATGGTACGTGGAGTAACGTCTTCATCAATTCTATAAGCCGCCATTGTTTGGATGGTTGGATCTTGGCGATTTGCTCTATGTTCCTTCATCTTCCTCATCCTCTTTTTTTTTTTTTTTCTTTTTTCCTTTCTTTCCTTTTTTTTCTTCTTTTCCTTTTTTAAAATTTTTAATTGTCTTACAAAAAATATTAAAATTTAATTATGTTACAAAATTAGTATTTTTTATGTATGGTTGTTTTTTTACCCAAAGAAAAACGAAATCATATATGTTACAAAATTAGTATTTTCTGTATGGTTATTTACCACAAAAAAAAGAAATAACGAAATCATTACTAAACTAATATGTTACTATGTTACTAAATTACTTGTAACATAATTAAATTCGTAACATTTTTTGGAAACAAAAACTAGCATGTTACTCCCTTGTTTCAGTTTAGTTATATTTTAGTTATAAAAAAATCGTTTTAGTTTAATTGATGTTTTCAATTCTTTAAGCAAAAATTAAATTGCTTTTTTATATATTATATTTTTTATTAGTTGAGTTCATTTTGTTTTGACAATATTTTTATGTAAAAAGGATAAATTTAATAAAATTTAAGAAAACATCACTTAAAATGAAGCAAAATAAATATTATTTTCGGAAATACTAATATTTTTTAGTAAGCATATTTTCGAAAAAGATTATATTTTTCTTTTTTGGTGAAAATTTTTTTGATAACATAATGTAAAATTCTTAAATTAAATTTTAATCAAATATATTGTTTACACATATATAATTTTTTTTAAAAGGACCAAAATAACTCAAATCTATATGTTTGACCAAAATTACGGTAATATAAAGTTTTAAACTACTAAACTACAAATTATATCATAACATATATTACTATTCGAAAGACGATTGTCGGATTATACATTTTGCAATATAATTTCTATAAAAAAATAATATATAATTTGAAATATGGTTTTGTAAATTTGACAAACTGAAATTCAATATAATGAATCTGATTATAATTAAACAAAAACGATTATGTGATGTTATGTGAAAGTTTTAATTTTATTTTCATATTCTTCAATCTATTTGTGTATACGTCCCTTTGACCGTTTGACGTATTGCTCTATAGTAATAACAACTCACAAGCCACACAATCCAAAATTGTCACTTAACTAAAAACAAACGCAAACGCTAAAAAAAAACATCAAACCATATTCTAAAAACTGATAAAACAGTAAACATAGAACAACCTATTTAAATCCAAATTTAGATAAAACACAACAAAAACACACACACACACATATAACAAACAAAACACCTGGTTTGAATTACTAAACATACCATCTTCTCAATAGGTTTAAATTCCCAATTTATTTCCCATTTCTTTTTCAATTCATCCTCCTCAATCTTGTTCATTACATTGATCTCTCTTCCTCTTTTAATCTTCAAGATAACCATTTACGTCACAAAAGATCCATCAAAAAGCTAGCTAGGGATCAATCTAACACATAAATATATATAAATGGCTCGACGACATTTCTCTTTTGCAATTCTTGTGATCATATGTCTTGCACTAGCCGGTGGAGCTTACGCCGCCGGTTCATCATCACCTTCTCCACCGGCGACGACGTCAAACACCACAGAAACATCTTCTCCCGAGACTATCTTCGGGTTTAACGCAACGAAGGGCAATAGTCAAGATTACTCGGACTACGAAGTCCCGATGAATCTAGCCCCCGATGGAGTTGAAGTCGTTGAAGATTACGTGCCAATTAGCGTAAACAGTGATAAAGACAATGATGAACTTGCTCAACCTGTAGGGGAATCAGATAAGAAACCAAATCAGCCCAAGGACTCATCTTCATCTTCTTCTTCTTATTCTTATTCTTCTTTTGTCGTCCTCTTTGTCGTTGTTTTTGTTTTGAGGTTTGATATAAATTAAACCCGATCTTGTTTTGTCTCATAATCCATTACTTTGTATGCATGCAATGCAACGTAAATTTTATGGAGATTTTTCATTTTTCTTTCATACGGCATTTAACACGATAGAGATGATTATGTTATTTTAATATATTGAGTTTGATAATTAGTTGAAAATAAAAACAAAAACGCACGTCGGCTAATTAATTAGAAATGTGTCTTTTAATAATGCCCTAATCAAAACCCAAATCGATTTACACTTGCATAATTGTTTTACAATATTAACTAATTGAAACTGAGAGATCCGAATCATATGAAATGCTAGAAAAACTATTCGTAATTTAATCATTATTTGACAAGGCTATGATTATTATGGTTATTGTTCAACTTTAATTTTGCTCGTGGCTTTCGTGCTTTGGTGGGTCTTCGAGATCCTTTCGACGACCTATGTTGTGTTGAAGGGAGTCTGCTCAGTTTATTCTTTTAATTAGTTTTCTATACACTAAATGCACTTATTTAGTTTCTCTTGCTTATTACAACTCATCATCCATTCCAATATCACCATTTTTGGATCACATAATATTATATAGTTTACTATTTTATCATTTAAATTGTGATTATTATCCAAACTGAGTTCTCTTTTAAAAAATAGGTTTTATAATGAAATTATGTGGTTGATTCTAGAAAATTTTGCGTAATAGCGCTGTTTTTGAGTTTGTATTTGCATTCTAACACCCTTTCCAATTATTGTATTTGAGTTCTCTCTTTTGAAATGGGTGTAAAGAAAATTAGGTTTTGTAATGAAATTATGTGGCTGATCATATGCTTTAGATAGTTATAGTTTTTTCTCATAAAATAAAGAGTAAATAACTTTATAATTAATATTTATAATTGTCTTTTTGTACTTCAACTACAACTTTAAAACACCACTTGCTTTCGTGTTGTCGGCTTGCACGCGTGCGATATAATAATATTACCGTTTTAACTTGTCACCCATATTGTAATGAAAAAAAGGCAAATGATTGTTAAGTTTGTAAACACATACAAAGTTTAATTAATTAGTTGTAAAAACTAATTAACAAAACATCTAGTCTAGTCTAACCCTACAAACTAGTTATACCTACGTGTTAACATGGCTTGTTTAGTTGTTTTCACTTTAACAAATAAAATAAAATAAAAAAGACCTCGCTTGTGATTATCCTAATATTGTATAGTTGTATATCCTTAATCCTTCTTTATAATTTAAACATTACAAATCATGCAAACAGCTGTTACGACTGTTAGCATGCATAATAATTTTTAAATTGAGGATGTAAACTTCGGAATTAAATTTAGTTAAATGCTCATAGCTAATATAACTCCATTGGCATTTAAAACCTGAAATTCCAAATAGTAACAAACAAAAACAGCCAACTTTACACTCATAGAAATCGATATGATATTACAAAACTTCAATCAAATGACTAGCAAAATACAAGCATAATTACTGATCAGCCATCAAACTAAATGTGAGACAATCAGACAATACAATAGCAATCAAAATACTCATGCAAAATCAAGAACTTATAGCACTTCTCTACTAGAAAATGTCTTAAGAGTGGATTAGAGCTAACTAATCGGTTGATCAATCAAATTAATAAAAGTAAGGGATTTAAAATTAGACAGTAATTGGGAGATGAGTAGGTTTCAACTCCTTAAAAGCAGGATCTTGTAATAAAAAGACCTTATCACCATCTCCAACACCAATCATGTGTAAGTATTCACTGTCTTCTCTTTCTTTTCCTCTGAACAAGAGTCTTTGCTCTTTTGCCTCGATGCCACTCACTATTGCTATCATCATCTTCAATTCACCTGAAATAAATAAATGAGAAATTTATACTACTATATAATTAGTGACCGTTTTTTTTATCAAAAGATGTTCCAACCATATTTCTAATGTAAATATATAGTTAGTTGTCGTGTAATTAACCAACCAAACTAAAATAAATATCATCTTTTATGGTTGCATGCCTAAATCTTGATGAAGTAATGTTATATATTGGCACTTTTTGACCGGTGATAACTGGTAACCTTATATTACGGATGAATTTAATTACCATGGTAAAATATAATATTGAGTGAGTAGTTAGTTTTTGTAAGCTGGTTTCAACAATAATAACAAGAAAAAACATTTTGCGTAAATCATATTCACATATACTCTTTTCACAACTACATAAATGTATACATATATGTGTGGTTTATCAAATCTTGATGAGTTATAGTCTTATAGATATATATGAAAAAGATATATATGTGAATTTAACAAAAAAAAAAGATGTGGAATTACCGAAAGTGGAGTTGGCATCTATGGAGATTTCATATGAAAGTTGAGAAACGGTGGAGACTCTAAGGCTGATTAAATCTTCAGTGTTGGAGTCTTCTGATCTCTTCTGAACTAGCATCCCTCCAGGTCTCATCTCCCATTTTATGTTGTTGTTGCTACACAATGATGATGAAGATGATGACAAGGATAAGGATGAGGATGAGGATGAGGCTGAGGATGAGGATGATCTTTTGTTGCTGCTTGTCCCAATTCTTCCACATCCAAAACCAATGCAAAACCTCTTTGCCATTAACTTTCCCATTCTCTCTCTCTTTTTCTTTTTTGTTTTGTTTTTGCTTGTAAGAAGAAGAGAGATGTGCTGGCTTATACTTATAGAAAATGAGGTTTGGTACACATAGTAATAAACAAAATTATCATATACAATAAAAGGTAAACAAATAAAGGGAATTAGGGTGTATACTCATTTTTAAATCTTTAACTAAACAATAAAAAGAAATCCTTTCTAAGTTAAAAAGAAATATTTTTCATTTCTTACTTGACTTTATATTATTAAAATAAAATTCTTTAGTAGTAGAAAGCATAGTTCTATTTGAATAGAGAACTATATAACATTAAATACAAAAGTTATGTTAAGTTGCCAAGCGTGTGTGGTAGATTAGTGGTAAAATGATGATTCAATATTTTTGATAAGGATTGAACTTTGTCCCTACTTCAAAATCTTCAGGAAACTAGGGACGTAAACCCTAAAAATATTTTTGTAATGATGGCTAGCTGCTATATTAACGAAATTGAGGATATAAAGTTCATTTTGGCTCGGTCAACGAAAGATGGTGTAATAAAAACTAAGTCAACGGAAAGTTCATGTTTTGAATGGCCACATAGAAAGTTCATGATTTAAATGACCTAAATTTGAAAGTTCGTGAATTAATGACATTTTCCCTTAACTTTACTATAGTTGGTTTTTAATATTATGTCATTCAATTTCCAATAAAAAGAGAAATAAAAGTTATAAAACTTACAAATCATAGAACTAATTTTTAACAAAGGTCTAGCTAGTGGTTCCTCAGTGAGTGTATTACTCTTTTGTTTCATTTATAACTGTTATTCATTTTTCACACAAATTAAGAATTGTAAACAAAATTCATCTTTAATTTTTATTAATACACTAAATAATAACATTCTCTCTTTACTTAATAAGTTTGAAATACTAGAGTTAAAAATACACATCTGGTATAAAAAATGTATTCAAAATAGAAAATGACAGTTTTGTGAAACAAGATTAAAAATTTTAAACCCAACATTTTTTTGTGAAACAAATGAATGTTCTTTCTTGAAATTTGATTATATATGGGACTTTCTACCCTTGTCCATTTTTAACATGGTTCTGTTTAAATTTAGGAGTCAAATATCTTTATGATTGGTTTCTTTATAGTCAATTACCTTATTATTGTCAAGAACAACTCTAATGACCACAATAGAATCTAATTGTCTAAGAATAATGATGACTACCAAACTCTCTTTTTCTGTGGTGATCTGCACAGTTTCAATATCTAATATACTTTAGTTGAATATTTATTTTTCTCAAAAATTGGAGTTTTCTATAAGTTCGATTCATGATATATAATAACTTAAGTAATACCTATGTTTTATTACAAATCTATTGGTATTCGATTTCTATATATAAAACTTATAGAAGACACTAAATCAGTTTAATAATGGTTGTGAATATTCTTCTACAAATTGTGTTAGCAGCGAGGATGATATATCAGGGACGGTGGCTCGGGTGTACGATAGGTGCGCCCTTAGATTCACTTTCTCTCTCGAAGCTTTCACGCTTTATGGTTTGCTTGGGTTATGATCACACAAAATAACACATATATCTATTAATTAGTACGATGGCTTGATGAAGACCAATAGGGTTTGGGATAAACTTGGGCTACACGCTATACTATTTGGATCTCTCTAAGCCCACATAGGATGGGTTCTAGCAATTTATTTGGTTCGCTTTGGGGGGCTCTGAAGTCTTATCTAATGTCTTATTATTATACCCCCACTTTCTTGGCTGAATATGTTGTTTTTGTTACTCTTGTTTTAGGTAAGCGAAACCCGGATGATGATGATTTGGAGACCAAACCGATTCTCAAGAAACATATAGGAAACATCCGACGAGAAGGTGACCTAATTAGATGGTCTTGGATTCCTCTTGTAGTCTTGTTATTTGAGATGATCAATCTTCTATACACTGTCTTCTAAGTTCTAATGGCTGGCTACTCATATATGCAATTTATTAATTTTCAATCTCTTATAATGCAACTTTTAATTAGTTTTAAAATTTTGTATTGTGATTCTCTCTTTGGCTTCCCTATATAATTGATACATTTATATTTTATTTTTGCTAGATTTTATGTTAAACTGTTACTACTGTAATTGCTGGGAACCAGTCATAAATCACTTGCAAATATACTCATTCTCTCAATAGGTTTATATATATATATCTCTTTCACAAATCCACGTACATGCATATCCGTAACCGTTACGTTTACGTCTTCGCCAAAGGGAAAAAAGAGTTTGTCTTCACGTTTTTGTAAGTAGGAGAACGTACTGATTGGGCCTGTCTTAAGTATACACACACACTACGCCCACCAAAGGGATATATTTCGTGTGGATTCGTAGAGCATGCATATATGTGAATCCTTCTGAATAAGGAGTTGAGTGTGATGGCCTTGAAATTTGAAGACTTGGCCAGCTTTCTCCATCAATTTGGCCTAGCTTTTTTTTATCTTTGAGAGGTAAAGTTTACTTTGTCTTATGATCCACATTACATTCTTCTTTTCTCTTTTATCTTTTCCTTAGAATGATGATACCATATGTATACTTGGTCCACCATCTATATAATGTATAGTTACAAATTGTTGAAAATATATTTTTTCTTCTTCTATCTTACACGTGTTAGACTTACAACTAACATTCCTGATATCATGTTATAAGTATATAGATTAACACAAACTATCGTTTATATACTAGTACTTTAGATCCCACTACAATTTTTTTGACGTGTGACTGATTCCTAACAAAGTGATTTTTGGTGAGATTGAGGAGTTTTAGATTTTACACGCACCATTTTTTTATAGGATAAGTACATAAAGAATACTAAAAGTAGTTGGACTAGTCGTTATACCAAGTTGAACCATCATGATCCACGAATGAATCTTAGAAGAAATTAGGTTTGGTTTAAACAACCAAAACAACAAACAAAACTCAAGAACCATAGAAGAAACAGCACCTGTCTTCACTTTTTTATTGCTTTTTTTTTCCTAATGCTTTTATGTCTGATTACTACTTTGATAATAATATAATGATAATGTGATTTCTTTAACTGTCGCTTATTAGTGTCGACATCATATAATAAAAGAAGCAAAAGAAATAATGAAAATGTCGTTTTCTCTTCTCTTGTTAATTAACCTTCTTCTTTTCTCGTGTTTGCTTCACTCAATACGAGGATGAGAAGGTGTTGGCTCATGCGCTAAAACAACACACAAAAAAACCGATCACCAAGAAACAACAACAATATTTTATTTAATACCACCAGAAGAATTTGAAATAAAACTTTTAAAATAAAATAAAAACATTTCTTTGTCTTTAATTCTTTATCACCAAAATATAAAATTAGTTCAATTAATAAAAATGTTTTTGAACAAATGCTTTTTTTTCTATTGAAAAAGAAATCTAATCTGATTAAAGAAACTAAACCAAAGAAAATATTTATTTTGAATTTTATTGATAGTACTAAGCAAAGCTTTAATAAATACTTCCTCTGTTCTACTTTATAAAACTTTTTAGCTAAAAACACAAAATTTAAGATATAATAAATATTTTTTTTGTTTACAAGAATTAAATAAATAGAAATTAATATTTCACAACTTAAATATTCATAAAAATTAAATAATACAATTTTTGCAGAAACTTGAGAAAATATAATAAAATAGAACAAAAGAAAAATTAACTCTAAAACGTTTTTATATATTGGAATATTGGAAGTAATACAATAACAATAAAATTTTTTATTTTATATATTATATTTTTTAATGAAGATTTGTGATTAGTAATTAACTAATTATCAAAATAATATATTTTTATATTACAGTGGTACAAAATTATTAATAAATTTTTGTATTAGATTTGCTTAAATTAATTGTATTTTTTTTTTGGTTTAAGGGTTTATGGACGGTTTCTTAACCGTCAAATCCCATGTGTTGTGCGACATTGTCCTCTCTCGAATCTTTCGTGTGTTTGCTGTTCAAAGTTTAAATTAAAAGGAATAAAAAAAATCTGGAAATCCTCTGAGAAAGAAGATAACTTGTTCTGCTTCTTGTCGTGTCTCTCACAGTTTGAATCTCTCTCTCTCTCTCTCTCTCTCTCTCCCTCATAAAAATCTCTGCTTTACCTTTTGTCTTCGAGGGTTTCATTTTGATTTTGATCTTAGGGATTCATCAATGCGAAGTTTTTGAGTGATGGGTCTGTGTTTGTGTTGATTTTGAAGATATATAATTTGTGATGGAGCCTCCAACGGGAATCTTGGCTTCTCTGTGGCAATTTATACTCTTCATTCCTTATTTCACTGGGTTACTGCTTCTTGGTGTCATTAAAGGTAACAACTTTGCTCTTAGATTCATTACCTTATTTTGAATTCCTTGTGGGGATTACTTATTCTCTCTATTCGATGTTGACTTGAGATGGCCTGCTTGAGTTTGTGTAGGGCACTTATTTTGGATTTGTTTCATTTATTCTGTCAACTGCTTTGGTGGAATTAGCATATCTACCTAATTTAGGGTTCTTCAATACCAAAAAAAGTGCACTTTTGAATTGAAGGAAACACCTACCACCTAATCCGTGAACTTTTGTTCTGTTTTACAAATCTTGCTCATTAGTTCAGTGACTCAGGGTAGGTAATTAGTGAGTGATGTCTGAAATTAGCATTTTCACTTTGATCTGGTGAACAGTTTAGGATTCTTCAATACCATTAAGTGCTTTTCTCACTTGAAGGAATTTGTTCTTTTACAAGTCTTGTTTACTTCTTCTTTCTTTGATTAGGTATCGTCTTCTGCCCGGTTATATGCCTTATTGTGGCTATTGGAAACTCTGCAATCATCTTAGGCCTTATACCGGTCCACGCTATTTGGACTCTATATTCAACAGTGTGGTACTTTCTCTTGCTGAAACAATCTATGTCCTCCTACAATACTACCATTGTTACCTTCGTTTTTTTTTATGTTGAAGTGTTTTTGTTTGATTTCAGTGCTAAACAGTTAGGACCAATCTTGAAGCTCTTTCTGTGTTTATGCCTTCCTCTCGCCGTCATTCTCTGGCTTGTGGTTAGTATCATAGGAAGTGTTCTCGGAGGTGCTATATATGGATTTCTTTCTCCAATATTTGCAACTTTCGATGCTGTTGGCGAAGGGAAGTCTAATCCGCTTTTCCATTGCTTTTATGTAAGTTTTTCTCCATTTCTCATTTTATTTATGTTATTGCAGATTAGACCTCATCTCAACACCTAAATTTTCTGCTTTCATAATTTAGGATGGAACTTGGAGCACTGTTCAAGGAAGTTTCACCGTTGTCTGCGATTTTAGAGATGTTTGCTTTCACTCCTACTTTTCGTTTATGGATGATCTTAGAACATCTAGCGCGGATCGTCACTATTATGAAATAAGGTTTACAGAACTCTACTGAAATTCAGTAATTTGCGTCTACCGATTACACAACAGTGCTTTCTTACCGTTTGCAATTTTATTTTTCTCAGGTTACTTCAAATTCCAGGCGCTGTGATTGCTGCAGTTCTTGGAATTCTTGTTGATTTCCCAGTAATATCACTCATAGCCATTTGTAAAAGCCCGTACATGTTGTTCAAAGGTTGGCGCCGTTTGTTTCACGATCTCATTGGACGTGAAGGTCCGTTCTTGGAAACAATGTGTGTCCCAATCGCAGGCCTTGTGATCTTACTCTGGCCTTTAGCTGTTGTTGGAGCAGTTTTAGGATCTGTAGTCTCTAGTGTCTTCCTTGGTGCCTATGCCGGTGTAGTCTCATATCAGGTTATTTAAAAATGACTTTTTGATTTGAGAAAAGTGTGAATCTTGATGATATTGAATCGGTTTCTCTTGTCACAATACAGGAGTCATCGTTCTTCTTCGGTCTCTGCTATGTTGTTGCTTCTGTTTCAATTTATGATGAGTATAGCAATGATGTTCTTGACATGCCCGAAGGTTCTTGCTTTCCCAGGTTTGTCTCCAATGGCTTATATAGCAATCTTTATCTCTCTCTCTTTTTTTTTATTCTTAAAACAAAATGTGGTTGTTTTCTTACAGGCCAAAATATCGAAGAAACGAAGAGGGCAATACAGCATTTTCTGGTGGTCTTTCACGACCGAACTCTTTCAAGACAACTCCATCAAGAGGAGGATCACAAAAAGGCCCAATGATCGACCTGAAACCTCTTGATGTACTTACAATCTCTTCTTATATGGATGTTTGGTAATCTTTCTATATAATTAAAATTGAAACCTTGGTTTGTTAATTTTGTAGCTTTTGGAGGCTCTATTTGTAGAATGTAGGCGGCACGGAGAGATTATGGTTACAAAAGGGATTATAAACCTAAAAGACATCGAAGAAGCTAAATCTACCAAAGGCAGTCAAGTAATAAGCTTTGGATTACCTGCTTATTCTCTTCTTCACGAGCTTTTACGCTCTATTAAATCTAATTCCACCGGTTTGTTACTCGGTATGTTGCAATGTTTCAACAGCTTTTTGCCAATTCCATGACCACATTTTCTAGTACCTGTTTGAATATCATCAAGAAACAAACAAAACATTTTCTTTAATCATTTTTGGATTCACAACTTGGTTTGTTATGGGGTTTTATGTAGGTGACGGTGTTACGGAGATAACTACAAAAAACCGCCCAAAAGATGCGTTTTTCGATTGGTTTCTGAATCCGTTTTTGATCCTTAAAGACCAGATCGAAGCAGCAAAGCTATCTGAAGAAGAAGAAGAGTATCTTGGAAAATTGGTATTGCTGTTTGGAGATTCAGAGAGACTTAAAAGCTCCATTGTTGAATCTGAATGTCCTCCTTTAACCGAACTCAGAAAAGCCGAACTTGACGCCTTTGCTCGCAGGTAAATAAGAAGAAAACAGAAACTCACAATCTTGTTACGGCTTTCTACTTAGGATTCTAAAATAATCTTGATGATTGGTTTTTGGTTAGGCTTCAAGGATTAACCAAATCAGTATCAAGATATCCAACATTTAGAAGACATTTTGTGGAACTAGTCAAGAAACTATCAAATGAGCTAGACAAGAAACATAACCGCTTTGAAGGCGGTTCAAGATCAGCTCAGCGACCCGGGAAAACGGTTTCCCGTATATTCAGCCAGAAATCGTTCAAGAAAAAGACAAGCAGCAATGGGTCAGATCAAGATTCACCAAACCGCGGGTTAAGAGACATTGATATTGTGTAAGTAAATGTTGTGCGACGAGAATTTAGATCGAAAAGTCGTCTGTTTTTAACTCTGTAATGATAAATTTTATACAGATTTCAGTGAATATGAAGCTGTTTTCAATGATTTAACAAATGCTTTCGACTCAGCTTTTTGCTTGTTCATCTGATGTGTTCTTCAGAAACAGCAGAACCGTTTCTTCTGCAATAGAAAATAGCAACCCTTTTAACTTTAAGACCTCATAAGGCTGATGTTTTTGTTTCCTTACAAAATAAACCATTAGGATTAGAAATGTTTACCGTAGGTTCATCTTGAGATTTATTGTTATTGTCACGGCGTTGTGAGGTGGCACGACCACTTGCATTTGTCTTTTTGTCGTCTCGAGCTTTAGCGAATATAACCGTGAACCCTTCGGCTGATGCTGGATCGTTCACGTCCCATTCTCCAAATTTTGGTAATGGTCGATCTTGTTGCTGTCGCGGTTGATTATTCTGAATTTTTCAAAAACAACAAAATTCTAATGAAATCAATCAATGGAAACACACACATAGTATTGAATGTGAAAGAAACAAAGATCTTACCGATGCCATTCAAAGGTTGTGTAAAAGATGAAAACAGAACATAAGATGATCTTTAAACAACAAGAAAAAATTGTTTGTCTTTTCGTTTTTTTATTTTTTTCGATTACGTTTAAAGAATTAAGATTTGAGAAACAGATTAACGTTTTCTCTAAGGTTAAATATAGGTTTTACGTTTTTAATTAACGTGTTTTATTGTTAACAACTTGAAACACACAAATGACAAAATCATAAAACACTTAAAACAAACAAAAAACAGGTTTGAGAAAAAAACTGAAAACGACACGAATTGTTTGTCTTCTGTATCGAAACGGGACGCTTTTTCTTGTTATCGAGTGTCGAACAAAAACTCGCCACGTGTTTGATTATACCTACACACATTACACATATCGAGGCCAACACGCGCGTTTTAGAACATATACAATGTGTGATTATTGCCGGTATATATAAACGGTTCAGATTTGTTTAAGCTTTTTAACCAACGGTAACGATGACGTAGACGAAGCTTAGCCGGTATTCATAAACGGTCACGATTGTCCTAGCTCTAATCAACGGTCACGATGACGTAGACGAAACTAAGCCTCACATCTACAAATACGTATATATACATTTTTGAATAATCATTAATTAATAATCACAGGTTATTAACAAATTAATCTTTTATCTCAGCTACTTCACAATAATTTTCATTTCTTTTGATCTTCTCCGATAGTATGGCGTTCGGTTTGATCGGAAGAGTTGTTGGAACCAAACCTTCACGGTTATCAGCGGCGGCGCGATTGATTCCGGCGCGATGGACATCAACAGGTTCAGAAGCGCAATCGAAAGCTTCATCTGGCGGCGGAGGAGCTAATCTGAAGACGTTTCAGATCTATCGATGGAATCCAGATAATCCTGGGAAGCCTGAGCTTCAAGATTACAAAATCGATCTCAAGGATTGTGGTCCGATGGTTCTAGATGCTTTGATTAAGATTAAGAACGAGATGGATCCGTCGCTCACTTTCCGTCGCTCTTGCCGTGAAGGTATTTGTGGTTCGTGCGCTATGAACATCGATGGATGTAATGGTCTCGCTTGTTTAACGAAGATTGAGTCTGGATCTAAAGAGACGACGATTACGCCGTTGCCGCATATGTTTGTGATTAAGGATTTGGTTGTGGATATGACGAATTTTTATAATCAGTATAAGAGTATTGAGCCGTGGTTGAAGAGGAAGAATCCAGCATCTGTTCCTGGGAAGGAGATTCTACAGAGTAAGAAGGATAGAGCTAAGCTTGATGGCATGTATGAATGTATTCTCTGTGCTTGCTGTAGTACCTCTTGTCCTAGCTATTGGTGGAACCCTGAGTCTTATCTTGGCCCTGCTGCTTTGCTCCACGCCAACAGGTATATAGAGTCTGGCTTTTCATAATGTATTGGATTCACTAATCAGAGTGTTCCTGGGAATTTGCAGATTTATTATGTTGTGACTTGTTGGTAGTTTACATTTGTAGTTTTCAATTAGGTTGCTTTGGCTTCTATAGTTATAGTTTAACTCTGAAGGAAACTGTTAAAGACCACTGTGCTTCTTTTGTTTGGCTTAGGGAATTTGCTTTTGAGTATTTTGTTGCTTTGAGCCATAAGACTTAGTAAATTGATTATGTATGGTTTGTTGGTAGTTTACATTAGTTCATTTATGCATTGTCATTTGGGTTGTTTTTACTCCTTTAGTTGTAGTGTGTTTTTTAGCTCTTTGTTTCACTGAAATGGAGGAGTCTGAAATGGAGTTAGCTAAACGACTTTGTGCTTCTTTTTGTGTCTCTTTAGAAAACCGCAAGTTCAACCATCTGATTATATCTGTGAGTCATTATGCGTGAACATTTAGATTGTTTCTGCTCCTTTAATTGTAGTGTAGTTTAGCTCTTTGTTTAAGGAAAATGGAGGGACCTCTAATATCAGGTGTTAATGGATCATTTTTCCTTCTTCAACTCTCACTGGAGGAAACGACAAATCAACTATCTGACTGTATATGAGTTTTGATCTTTCAAGGAGTTGTAACGAGGTTCTTTCACATGTGCAGGTGGATAAGTGATAGCCGAGATGAGTACACTAAGGAAAGGCTCGAAGCAATTAACGATGAGTTCAAGCTGTATCGATGCCACACAATCTTGAACTGTGCTCGTGCCTGTCCAAAGGGATTAAACCCAGGAAAACAGATCACACACATCAAGCAGCTTCAGCAATCTGGTTGAACAACAAGTCAATCTAGCAGTACCTATCAGTAACTCATCTGCCGATAGATTTTTGATGCTAATAATAATCTGCAAGAAACTCCGATTTTGGATTTACAATTTCTTGTAGTTCTGTTACAAGATATCAGAACAGATGATTTTGTGGTACACCTTGCTGAAATTTATTGCCTACAAGGCTACAACAAGAAGCAGTAAAACGCTGAAAGTTTAAAACTACATCTCCTTATAATCTATTACCTCAGCGTTGTCTTGATACAATCTGTTTCGAGTTTTGCTTTATTGGTGAATAGAGGTAACAAAATGTTTACACTTATCTCTTGGAACTTGGAAGGTAATTATCTATTCTACCAACAAATTTGCTTAAAGATAAGCCCTGCTTTAAAAAATGTGTTGACAAAAAAAGAGAGACTGGTGATTAGCTTTCACGAGATAGAGCCAGAAACACTGTCGCTGATGCAATCTGAACTTTGAGATCAGCAATATCAATGTCGTGCCCACCTTCCACTAGTCCCCATTTGTTCACCTGCATGAAACGTCCGAGAAAGATTAGTTTTACATAGAATGTCTAAGCAATAGATGTTAGCATGAGAGTGACAAAAGGAAACCTGTAAATCTTCTTCAAGTCGAATCAATTTGATTGCATCATCGATCTGCAATTTCCCACGGAAGATGCCAAGAGCAATAACTATCGAGTGAGCTGATGCTTGGAGTGCATCAATGCTTGCAAGTTCACCATCATTTGTCTTCTTGAGCAGATCTTCTACTGCTTTCACTAGCTTGTCGTCTTGTTTACCCCCGAAGATACTAGAATACACTTTCGGTTTCACCCCAAACTCTGATTCTACCCACTCAATTAGAGGATCAATCCTCTCTACCTGAATGTCTGCAAAAGACAACTCAATAAGAGTAAAATCTAGGAGGTAGTGGAATGGGGAGAAACTGTATTATACCATGGACATCACTAGTTAGATCATTATCTTCAGGCGCTCGGAAAAAGACGAGATCTTGATGTAACTTTCTCGATAGATGTTCTATGATCTTCGAACGCGTAAGAGGAACTCTTTCAAGTGCAGTACATGCTAGTCTCATGAGGGGCATTGTGAATGGTCTGATCCCTTCTGTTAGCTACAACATGATCATTATGTAGATACCAAGTAAGTCATCGCACAAGCATAAGTAGAATCGCAATAGAAACTGAGCAGAGAAGGGCAAGTCTAGTGCTTTACATCTCACTTCCGCTAACCCAATTTTCAACAGATTAATCATCTTCAGGGATCTATCAGTCACTGCACAAGCAATAGTAGAATCACAATAGAAACTGAGCAGAGAAGGGAAAGTCTAGTGCTTTACATCTCACCTCCACTAATCTAATTTTTAACCTACAAATCACTTCACAGAAGTCAGATTGATAAGCCCCGTTAGGGACTCTAAGAAACAGTAAATTAGATATAAAGAATAGAAAATTCTCAGGTTTACGTTGAATTAACAACAAACAGATCCCATTACAATAATTTTAGCTAAGTTCCATCTAATCTCGTTATTGATATCTTCAGAACAGTATCATATTTCAAAATGAATACAGAGGAAAGTTCCACTAATCGAATATTCAACCTATCGATCGCATTAGCACTCAAAAACACACTCAGATCAGATGTTCATCGATACAAACAACATCAAGTTCTCAGCTTTACGATGATTAAACAATCAACAGATCCAAATAGCTAATTCAATCAAAATAAGAGCTTCAGAACACTATCCAATCTGCCACTAATCAAATTTACGACCTATTGAACACATTGCAAAACCCAGAAACCAATCAAACATTAGGGACGCTAATTAATATAATAGATATTCATTGATATAAATCAACAACTTTAAGTTGAATGAGCAAAGAACAGACCCAATCACAAGGATTGAAGCAAAAATTCAATCAAACCCATTACTGATCATCAGCTTCAGGACACTAGCAAAATGGCTCAAAGCAGTAAACTTTTGAAGTCAACCAGATCGAATTAAGTGAATTGGTAACAAACCTGATACTCCCATTCAGCTGCAATGGCCTTAGCGAGAGCCAAAGAACGAAGCTTGAGAGGTCTCTTGGAAGGGGTTTTCAAGGTTCTGTAATCGAGCATCACAGTCCATCCATTCCCATCATCAGCTTCCCTCGTCGTCACGTTCTTGTAAAACCTCTTACCAACGATCGAACCGGTCATAAAAGACGTCGGCATCGTCACTGAATCCGATTCGTTTTTCCGGCGAGAGTTCGGAGCTTTCACTAAGATGGGTTTCTCATTTTCTTTCTCGAACGTGAACGAAGACGAAGAAGATTCCGATGGCTGAGTATCGGAATCGGGTTGACGAGCGGCAGATGTCGTACATAAGGATCGAGCACGAAAGGCAAGATTAGAGTTTCTGACCGATTTAAAAGCTCGGCCGATCAACATCGCCGCCATTAAATCTCCTCCCTCTCCGGTGACGAAAATGGACCTCGTCTCGCACCCTTCTTGCTTAGGGCTCTAGATCACTGATTGTCTGATTCAAGCCTAAACGACGTCGTATTACCCCAAGTGATAAAAACTTCTAATGAAGGTGTTTTTTGATAACGGTGACTGATTACTAAATACAAAACTACAGTCTAACTATTTGTAAACATATTATTGCTTTGCTTAAACACGACTGCTAATGCAAGTTTAGATTCGCCTGTTAGTTTGGCAATATGAAAATTTAAATATTGGATTAAGAGGATCTCCAATGATACTTTATAAATTATCTCTAACAATACTCATATTCTATTTTTAAAAATAGAGAAGTAATAAATAGTATTACTCCAAAGTAATCTTTCAATCTTCCAAAAAACCTTTCAATCTTTATATTATAAAAATCTTTCAATAAACATTCAATTAAACAAAAAAAAATTAAATTATTTATATTATAAATAGATTATTGGATGGACATTAATTAATATATTTTTGAATAAACGTTAATTAAAAAATATAAGAGTTACAGTTGTAGCAGTATTTTAAAGATATTAAAAATGAAATACTAGAGGAAAATGCGGTCTACATGATAAGTAATTTATAAAATTTATTATTTATTTGTTAAGTATAAATGTTATAAATGATACGATGTTTACTAGAAAGATTCTGGTATTCCAAACCAATTAATAAAAAGGAGATTCATTTATTGGCGAATGGGGCTAATCTAATTCATTGCTAAAGCATGGCAAACATAACTGCCCTACATATTAGTTATTTTAGTTACTATGATAATTACGCATATTGGCAAACATAACTGGCCTACGTTTTAGCACTCCACCTCCTGCATCATCATCATAGTCTTAAGTGTAAAAAAATATTGTTAATTACTCTAATTATTTACTCAAGAATCATTACTATGAGGAGTGATAACATTTAAAGAAGTTGAGAATCTTTCAACACCGGATATGAAAATGAAAAGCAAACTGTTTGATAACTTGGTATAAAAAACAAATATGATAATATATATATGATACATAAACTTACCACTTAAACTCGTCCAAGAGCCAAGAGCCATGAATGTGCAAACACGTCAAAGGTAGTGACATTTTCTTTGCACAGACTTGTTATTATTGTGCATTTCTTTCCTGAGAAAGCTATACATCAAGCAAAGCTTTACTTCGATGTACTCCTCTATAATAGAAAACTCTATTTGTTCCCTATATATAGAGAAACACTATTTTCTCTATATAAAAAGAAAAATATAGCAATTTCTATTTTAAACATAGAAATAGAGGTGGGTTGGAGTAAAACTTACCTATATAATATAATTTTTCTATTTTAGAACAATATATATATAGAGTTAAGTTGGAAGAAATTACTCTGAAATAGAGTTTTGACTCTAAAATAGAATAAGGTTGGAGATACCCTAAAGATAAAATAAGAAACGTGAAAAGTTGTATGGTCTTGTCCATGATCTATTTTTTTTTTTTGTTTCCATGATCTATTCTTCATTTGTGTAAACCTATTTTACATATATTAAGATTCAAGATTTACGTATATCAAACGTGCGTACTGTTTCACATGAACGGTTAGGAGACGCACTACCCAAATTGTATTTGTTGCGAACGTCACATTTTGTTAGCAACCAGACCACCAACCACTACTGCGTTAATTATTTTGACATTTGTGCTAACGAGGCCAAATCTCGTATTATTTATTAGACGTGACAAAGTTCTCGATTGAGTAAACGTTTAAACTAACATTTATTCAAAAGTCTTCGGAGTTTGCAGAGTTTTATATAATTTGGCAACGCCGACATTTTACGTAAAGAATAATAAAACCAAGAAGTTGAACATATCATATAGTTATAGTCTTATAGACAATAAATTAGAAAACCTACTTTTGGGATAAATATAAATAGTTAGAAAACGTTCTAAAAATAATTTCTCTAAGTACAATATTTTCAATTATTGCCGACATAAAACAAAAGTAGTAGTGTTCAATTACAAAACATATTTCACTTAGATACAACGTACACCGGTACACGACAAACATCATATGTTTTGTGTGTTTTTTTTTTCTTTCAATTCAATTATTTAAAATCAATTATTTATCATCCCAAAAGAAAAAAGAAATTGGTACTCTTCTTATATAAATTGTTTTCTAGGATTATTCAGACAAATTACAAATTATTTAATTCTTGTTTTTATTTAAATTAAAATATTATCAACTAGCAAGTTTGACATAATTCAAACAATAAAAGTCAATTGATGTAATATAAATAATTAAAATTTAAAAAAGTTTATTTAATTTGCATAGATTATGAGACAATTATTTGTTTTAGAAAAAATTATTTATATAAAAACAGAGAAAAGATTACTAAAAATCGCAAAATTAAGGATAAGACAATAGATAACGACGTCGTAATAGCCGCCGGTTTAATAAAATGGACTAAAAGAAACGTATACCACCCACAAAGACCGTCAGGTTCAGTCGGATAAGGCGCCTCTTCGTTATAATCACCTGCTTCGATCTACACGCTAATACGGTGGAATCTTATTACACTACCGTCTTCAGATCATGACACGTCATCATCATGGCGACTCCATCATTTTTGCAACAGGTTTGCATTTCCCCATAAATTATAAAAAGGCCTCTCTCCTCTCTTCTTCGTTCGTTGTCACCTTCAAGAAACAAACAAAATTTTCAAAAGATTCGTTTCTTTTTCAGAAGATCGGATTTGAAAGAGAGGCAAAAAATGGCGTCTTGGAATTCGATTCCGCTGGAGATCTCTTACGAAATCGCTGGATGGATTGCTTTTGCTTCGTGGTCTTTTAGCTTTTACCCACAGCTGATTTTGAATTACCAAAGAAAAAGGTATCATCTTTCATCTTTCTCCTTTATTAGTTTTCTGGGTCTGTGGTGGGATTCAAATCGAATTCCAAATTGATGAGCTTTTTTTGTGTTTGTGGGAAAAGTGTGGTTGGATTGAACTTCGACTTTGCGCTGTTGAATTTGACAAAGCACTCATCGTATATGATCTACAACGTCTGCCTCTACTTTAGTCCTGTTATTCAGAAACAGTACTTTGATATTTATGGCGACAAAGAGGTTTGTTTCCTTCTTCTCTCAGCTTGAAGCCTTTTGAAATCAGTCTTCTTTTGGTTTTGAGATGAATGATTGTCTTAGATTTGTCTCTTCTTTCTGTGGTTTTGGAATCTATGAACTTAAATGTTAGATTTTTCTTGAATTCGTAGCAAATTGAAGTTAACATGAGAATAAAGTTGGTTCCTTTTTTGAAGTTACATTGTCCTCTTGCTTTTGGTAAATGAATGGGTATGGGGATTTCTTGTCAATGTGTGAATGTGTTTGTGGTAAACAATGTGCACGGTGTTTCTCTTGCTATGGAAGGTTGATGTTGAATTATGTGACAGAAACATGTTGTTTCTTCAGTGTGCTTCTACATTCATCAAACCGTAGGTTGTTTTGAGCCGGTTTTGGTTTTTTGGGAAATTGCATGGGACGTTTTGTTATGACTTATGAGGATGTGTATGGTTGTTTCTTGTCAATATAAGGATGTGTTTCTTGTAGTAATTAAAATGGAGATGGTGTTTTCTCTTGCTTTGGGAAGTCTCAAATGTCGAATACTGAGACAGAACATATTGTTTCTTCAGTATGCTTTCCACATTTTCATTTGAATAGTAGGTTGTTTTGAGCTAGTTTAGTTCTTGAGAAATCGCATGAGCCGTTTTGTTTTTCGTTTTTGCATATTTCAGATGATACCTGTGGCTGCAAATGATGTTGCATTCTCACTCCATGCAGTTGCAATGACAGCTGCGACACTGTTCCAGATCGTTATCTATGATGTGAGTAATGAAGTTTTACCTTTATCCGGAATGTTTGTTTTGTTTCTTTACCCTGCAAATGTTTTGTTTCTTTACCCTGCAAATGTGTTCTTTCTTATTCTCTATCTGATGATTTTAAGTGTATTACTCACAGCGTGGAACTCAAAAAGTATCCAAACTTGCTACAGGTATTGTAGCTTTGGTGTTGGCATTTGCAGCTATCTGTTTTTTCATAGCATTACCTACACAGTCTTGGCTCTGGCTCATCACGATCTTCAAGTAAGTTGTTGCTCAGAGCCTTATATAAACCAATTCGTTAAATGGTAATATAACACTTTTGATGATAATTTCAATATGGTTCATTGTTATAGCTCAATTCAGGTCGTCATGACATGCGTCAAGTACATTCCACAGGTGAAAAATCGATTACCTTAATTTTCTCACAGTTTTGTTATAATCTGTAGTACTCAGATTGTCGCATTCATGCGTTTCTTCTCAGGCAAAGATGAACTTCACTAGGAAGAGCACAGACGGGTGGAGCATCGGGAATATTCTTCTTGATTTTACCGGAGGAGTCGCTAGCTATATGCAAATGCTTATACAATCTATTGACCAAAGTAACAACCTCTTTACCTTCACATCATATAGCTTTTTGTTTGCTCTGATAATAACATTTACATTTGTACCCGGAAACTAAAATTCTCTTCTTCTTTTCTTCTTCTTCCAGATTCTTGGGTGAACTTCTATGGGAACCTTGGAAAGACTCTTCTATCACTGGTAAGAACAGTGTTTGGTTATCTTTTTCAATATCTATTTCTGAATATACTCTCTTGTTTTCTAATAATCTCAATATATATTTTCTGCAGATCACAGTATTTTTTGATCTCATCTTCATGCTTCAACACTATGTGTTATACCCAGAGACGAAAACCTCAAAAAGCTTGGAAAGTGATCAGGAATCGAACGAGCCTCTCGTTGATTCTTCTCAAGAACATGTTTAAAGATGAGACAATCAGAGTCATTTGTTTTTCAGCATTCCCTCTGTATATGTTCAAATCACAAAAAAAAAAAAAAAAAAAAAAACACAAATGGAACAACACTTGAGACTCGTAGTCTATTTATCCTACGTAGTTGTTGTCTTAGCATCATTTTTAATGTATCATTATCACATGAACAAGGAATGTATATTACAATGGTCAATCTTGGTTTTTTTTGTAAGAATCCATGTAACTCTATTCTAGAGTACCATTCATTAAAAAAAAAAAAAAATTAAGACCGCAAAATTTTATGGATTTACCATTTTTGAAAACTTAAAAATATCTTTATTATGATTCTTTTTTTGCTAAAATACATACTAAAAACAAATAGCACCGACTAAACTAAAACATAATAGGTCAAACGCGTGTTGTGGGGTGTTTATTATAATTTGTTTATAGTTTGAGAACGGCAGATTACGAAGTTAAAGTTAGAAGTTGATTTAGCATTGGTAGCTGAGTTTCTAAAATACATACTAAAAACAAATAAAACCGACTAAACCTAAACATTATAGGTCAAACACGTGCGTAATCACATTTTTATGGCAAATCCATAAGATTTTAATATGTTTGGAACATGGAGATGCTTTAAAATTAAGTGACTTGCGTGAAATTGAAAGAAAAGACTTTTTAATTCTTTTTTACTGCCAACACAATAATTCTTCATTAAACAATTGTCTTCCTCTTTTCTACCAAAAAAAGAAGACAATTACCAAAAGTTATAAGTCAAAACTGTAAATTGTCTATGGTAGAGAGAATTTTTTTTTTCCAACATCATTGTTTACAAATAGACAAGGTAATGGCTCAAAATCTCCTTTAATATTGGAACAACGAGAGATTTTAACTAAAGAAAAGAACGAAAATATTTTCCTATCTGCTTGGATCTCCTCTAGATAAGTAGCGAACGTCGGCCATTGCAAAAATTGTAAAAAATACAGTAAAAATATTATAAAACTATTTACCAATAAATTTTTTATGGAAGATGATTAATAAATTCATTTGACTAAAAAGTACCAATAACACTTCCACTAAGAATTACCAAAAAAATATCAAAAATAATTCTTCATTAAAGTTTACCAAAAAATATCAGTCAAACAGTAAATTGACTAGAATTTTTATGGTAGAGAGTTAAATACAAACCTAATAAACTAGTCAAACTTAATATAAGTACTTACCAATAGTATTTTATGGAAGATTGTTAATAAGATCATGGACTACACTATATATATCTTAGTCACACTTCTTCTAATGGCTCACCCCTCACCTTTCTAAATACCGTAGTCAAAGCAAAATTTGAGTGACCCAATCAAGGTTTTCTTTCTCCAAACTTTCAAGGTAATTAATGTAGCAAATCTTTCTAGTTAACCTAATAATTAATCAAGTGAAACATATTCTTAATCACCGTATTTATCATTGCCATTGATACTTTATTATAAGCATATTAAAAATGAAGAAAATCATTCATTTTTATATTATTAACCGTTGATTTATCCTTTTTTGTGATTGGAATCTACAGCACAAGATGTCGAAAGAGGAAGCTAGAATTGCCCGAGAAATGTTGATGCTAGCGAAGTATCAAGCTCCTAGGATTGAAGAAAGCTTGAGCCGATCTGAGTCGACCATCCAACCCAAATTCCCTGACCTGAATATGATGTATGATCCAGAAAGAGAAGAAGAAGGAAGAGAACTAGTTAAAGCACTTGAGAATCTCACAAATCCTGAATCTCAAGATGCTGCACACTATGGTATTTCTAAGCTGCTTAGAAAGACTAAGCTTTACTTGGAGCTTGAGGTCGAGATCTTTGCCCGTGTTTCATGTACTCAATACTGGAAACTAAATTTTCTCAACAAGGAGTTTTCGCAGTTGCTACAAAGCCGTGAGATCTTTAAAGTGAGACGAGAACGCGGACTAGTGCAACCGTACATTTTCATGTTTTCAGGTGGTGACACTTGTTGGACAATGTTTGGTCAAGATTTCAAGAACTTCCGACGTCTTCCTGAGATCCCTTCTGACACTTGCTTCCTCCACGGAGATAAGGAAACAATTTGTGCTGGTACGCATCTGATAGTCATCGGTAAGGAGGAGAAATCTCTTGTGGTGTGGCGATACGAGATGGAGATGGACAAGTGGATCAAAGATGAGATGATCACACCGCGGGTCATGTATGCTTCCGCGAGTCATGGGACCAATGCTTTTTTCGCTGGAGGGATCAACATAAGCGAGAATGGGATCCCTGAAGTTGTGAACGTAGCTGAAAGGTATGATTCTGAAACAAAAACTTGGAAAGCGATGAATGCAATGCATAAAAGGAGAAAGTGCAGCTCGGGGGTTTTCTTGCGAGGCAAGTTTTATGCTCTCGGTGGTCGAAATGAGAATGAAGTATACCTAACTTGTGGAGAAAGGTACGATGAGATGACAGATTCATGGACGCTGGTACCAGACATGCTCAAAGGCATGATGTTCACGGCTTCTCAGTCCCCACCACTTATTGCAGTGGTCAACGACGAACTCTATTTGCTGGAATCATGGTGCAACGAGGTATGGGTTTATGATATGAACGCAAACGCTTGGAAAAATCTTGGAGTTGTGCCTGTGAGAGCAAATGCTACCTATGGTTGGGGAGTTGCATTTAAGTCAGTTGGAGATAGGCTTTTGGTGATTGGAGCTTCGTCTGCTCAGCCGTCGAACAGGACAATGTCGGTTTACACATGTCGCCCATCGGAACAGATGGTCTGGGAGGAAAACAAGCATTGTTGTGATGGTGTTCAGCTCGATCATTTCATCCGGAACTGTTGTGTGATGCTTGCTTAAAGGTTTCTTTAGCAACATGTGTTCGATCGTTTCTGTTTTTTTTTTTGCGTTTTTATGTTTTATGTTTGGAATAAGTTGCGGCGATCATAACGCCAAAACATAGTTGTGTTTTCGAATGTTTCTCTCTTGTGTTTGCGTCTAAGTGTTTAGACGTTAAACGCTAGTGTTTCTGTGTCTTGTTTTAATAAAGGTTGTTTGCATGTTATAGTTTTGTTGTTTCTCCTCTTTGGTCATAAACTGAAGTTGTTAATTTGTTAGATAATGCAATACCAAACAAAAAGGCTAAAGCCATGGATATAGAATGGTCTTCTTCCATAATTTTTATTGGGCCAACAACTTTACATAAAGCCTCATAAGACCCATGGAAAGAGATCACACTGAGATAGCCATTGTGTTATCATCAGCTATCCTAATCCAATACAGAAAGCCACATCAAGAAAAAGTCACAAGTAGAATGGAATGTGTATACACATACATAAATGTTAAAAGTCACATTATATAATGTCGGTTAGACAATTTAAAGAAGGTTTACTAAATAAAAAGATTAACATATAAGGGAATTTGCGTGTAGTTTGGTTCTTTTCTTTATATGCAATAATAATAATAACAAGAAGATAGAAAATTTCTGATAATTGAACATTTCAAGTTATCTCTACACAACTGATTTTGATTTGGTCCACACAAGCTTCACTTTTAGGGATTTATTCTTCTTGACTTTTTTGACTATTCCTTGTCCCGCAAGTATATTCCTCTTCTTGTTATATCCTTTAAGCAACCTTTTTATTTTTTTCATTTCCTTGGTTCCTTCTTCTTCTTCTTCTCTCTCTCTCTTTGTTGTTAGGTCTCATCAATCAACGGCTGAGATGAAGCGAGAAGGCAAGCAGCACGGCATGGTGAGGACTTACCGGATTCTTCCTCCGTCGCTGAACCCTAGGCCGGAATCGAAGTTGGTCAACCCTTTGACTTCACGACCAACCGCTGGATTGTTTACCAAAGTGCCATCAAAACCGACCAATCACTCCAAATTCACCGGGAAATGTGGTCAAGCGAGGTGCCTTGAGTGCCATATGCATCCAATCACCAAGTCCAAAGTGAAGACTAAAGGCTCTTCTAAGGTGAGATCAAATGATGTCACCTACAAGATGCTGACTTGGCAGGTCGCTGCGGGTGGGGCGGCCAGACCCGGTTTGAAGCTTTCCGGTTTCTCTGCTACCGGAATCCTTGATCTTATGTCTGATGATTATGGTTATGATCATGATTATGATTATGATGATGAAGAAGAAGAATATGATGATGATGAAAACAGAGGAAGTGTTGTTGTAGAAGAAATTGTGAAAATACAGAGTGATGATGATGATGATGATGATGCTGAAACAGAAGAAGATAAATCACATGATGATGATGATGATGAAGAAAGGATGAGTTTTTGTGATGTGGGGATGATGATGATGATGGATCATGTTGAAGAATTTGATGAAGAAGGATGGTGTTTGGTTGAAGAAATGATGACTTAATTGATCTTCTCTTTGATTATTATTATCCCCCAATAATTGTCTTTGCTTTTGCTTTTGTAAATTTTATCAGTTTTAATAACTTTGGGGATGACTGATTTTTATCTTTGTAATTCTGATTTGATTCTTAAATCAAAAACTATGATTTATAATTGTAATTTATGTAAAGTTGAAACCTTTTCTCAACAACTCACACCACTCCAAATCAGAACAAAAGTTTCAACAACTAAAACTTAGTTTGCAAATTTATAATAACTTGGGAATGTCAAAGTGTAAAGTTCATACCTTTACTGAACAATTCATTCCCTTCTATATCAGAACTGAGGTTCCTGCATTCACATCTCAATGAACAAGAATATCCTAAAATAAAGGTATTGAATCACATATAAGATTATGAAAGGAGAAAGTTTTTTTTCATTGAAGATGAAGATACATACATACAACAAAAGGTTTCAAAAGATACAATACCAGGAAAATTATTTTAAAAAACCTTCTTCTGCTATTCAGTTTTGTTGCTACTGTGCACTCAAAGATTCCTTGTTTATACCATACTCGAATCCGAGGACAGATCTTTCTAAAAGCTTTGAAAGCCAACAGAGAAGGTTCAGTCTTTCTATTTGCAAGTGTTCTCAGAGATTCATCTTCTTTGTTTTGGTGTTTTACCTTTTTCTTGATGCTTCTGTGTCCTCGACCATCTCAGGTTTGAAGCAAAGCCATAGAGACGGTTTGCTTGGTTTCTTATCTGTCTTTCTCTGAAATAATAACGCAGCTAATGTTAGTATACACATGACTAATAGAAATGAGAAATGCCTTCTTCTAATGATGTGTTGAAATTGAAATGTTACCTTCTTCTTAGTCGGGTTTTGATCTCCAGTTTTAGTTCCCATCAAACAGCTACATCAAGACAACAGTATACATTAGGACAAGAACATCAATTCAAATGTACATTGATTCAAGTAGAAAAAAACAAATCAGTCATACCTCAAGAAACTGAATTTAGGACTAACTGGTTTTTCGTTCTTCTTTGACGAACTACGAGTTATCGGTTTTTCACTGCAAAATCACATTATAAAACAATCAGATGGAGTAAAAAATTATCTAGACAAAGCAATCAAAGCAGCTATTATTACCTTATTGTCTCTGAGGAAACAAGCTCCATTGCTTTGGCCGGAGTTTCTGAACTTGTTGATGTCTCTATAGACATTCTAAACACCGATGAGTTCTTGGTTACGGATCTTCTCCCTTCATCCTTTTCTCCAATGAAATAGCTCTTCTTCAAAAATTCTTCATCCTCTGAGTGATTCTCTTTCTCTTTATCGTCACAGACAACCTGCAAATCATCTGTAGCCACGGGTTTAACTAACGAGTTATCCATTTCAGCGTCTTCTTGTTCCAATACCGCAACACTTTTTCTTCCGGGATCTTCATCTATCTCAATACTCAACACCAACTCTTCGCTAATCATGACTAACTCAGTATCATCACTCTCTTCTTCTTCCTTAACCTCATTCTTAGTCAATGTCTCCAAAGTGTTAAGCAACACCACAACACTTTCTGGTTCTTGTTTAGGATCAGATTCATCAGAAGCTTTAGCTTTCTTGGCTTCAGCTATTTTCTTGTACTGAGCTTCAAAGAAAGCTTTCTTCTGAGCAACAGATCCAGGCTGAGAGAACTTCTCTGCTTCATCTACATACTTCTTATGTGAGAAACTTGACCATTTCCCCCATTCAAGATTCTCAGTCATGAACCTACCAAATGAAACTGATTGACCAAGCGCGTAATTCGGATTATCCTGCAATTCCCAAACCGGAAACAAAAATCAGAATCTTACAATACTAAATTTATAAACTTTCTTACAAATCAAAATCATTAGCTCCAACTCAGCCCCAATTTAGACACTTTCAATAAATCAACCTCAAGATTCATATCTATCAACGAGGTATCAAGCTAACCTTAAAGTTTGAAACTTTACATTCTGGATCAAGTTTGTTGATTCAAATGCATCATTGATTCAAGAACTCAAACCAAATACATCATTGATTCAAAATCAGATTCTTATCGATCTACAAAAACTCAAACCAAAATTATAAACTTTCTGGTAAAAACCAACTGTTTCCAATCAAAATCATTAGCTCAAAAAAACTCAAACCCCAATTCAGATACTTTTAATAAATCAACCTCAAGATTCATATCCATCAAAGAGCTATCAAGCTAGCCCTAAAGTTTGAAACTTTACATACTAGATCGCCACAGAAACAATGAAAACATTCGAAATTTTTGAGAGGAATCAAATTTAATGATAGAAACAAACCTCAAGAGATTCATTACGAGAAGGAGGAGCAGCGAACGAGTAGGAATGATGAAACAGAACAGCAGATTCACCCATTGTCTCAAAATCAAAAATTTCTTCTTTGGAAAACCAGAAAATCTCTCTCTCAACCAAAGGGAATAAATAAAAATCGAAACTTTTTTTTGTGTCTTTGGAGTTCTCACCTAAACGGCTATAGAGGAATTTTTCGAAATTTAAAAAACAAAAATTTTGTTTTTATTTTGACAGCCTTTCGAAACACATGTTTTAGGAGAATTTTGTTGAGATCTGGGTCCCACAAAACAGGTAAAGAAATTAAAATTGAAACTTTGAAAACTCAGAATTTTTAAAAATCTAATAAAAGAACATGAGCAATTTTTATTTCGAAAGTTTGATAGAATTTTTTGAGAAAATTGAGGATAAATTATGTAAAAGAGGAGTCTAACAAGAATGAATTGTTTCTCCTATAATTGTTGATATGAAGTGGCTGAGAATTGAAACAAAAAATTTCTGGTGATAAATTATTTAAAATGCCTAACGCGTTTTAGGAAGAAAATAAAACGAAACTCTGTAATCTAAACTGAATTCCGAGTAATTTTTAGATATATCTACGCGTTTTAAAACTATTTTTGTTATTTTTTTTACTAAAATAATATGTGATATTCTAGGAAAAAAAACATTTTATATTCTTATATGCTTACATTTGATTTTTTTTTTTTGGTCTGGAAAACATTATATTAAATCTGCTTTAGAATGAGAATATTAGAAGAATAAAACTGTATACATAAAGTTGTACTACTTAACAAGAAAAGAAGGGAGAGAGATAACTATGATTTATTTAGGAGTAAGTGAATGTGATTAAAGGGTTGGTGTAACTTTTGTAACTCCAAAATAAACACAAGCTTTGAAGTACACACAAGTGATGTTGTTAGAATACATTACACTTGTCAAATCTCAACCATCATCACATAATAATGCAACTACTTTTCTTACTAAACATGTAAAAACTAATATGTAATTGTATGGAAAAGTCTCTACTCCATTTTCACCTTAATTAGGAGCAGATTTGTAATAATGAGAGCTGAGAGTATAAACTATAAGTGGTGCAAGCACACACCAACATTTGCCAAATTATATGAATCTTTGTTGTTGTGAAGTAGTATCTCATGCCGTATGTGGAAAAAGTGCGGTATCAGTTACCTAGTGATTGTAGAGTTCATCGAGACAATGACATTTATAGAGAACAAGAAGAGCACAAAGTGCATTCAGATATAAACGAGTGCATTATTGCTAATGATCCGTATGTACTTGTTATGAAAGGGAAAAATGGTTTGTACTTGTCTATGCATTATTGCTAATGATCCGTATTTCTGTGGCTATTCTTACTGTTTGGTGTCTATAACAATTCGTATCTTATGTCCAGAGTAAATGTCTGGCGGATCTTTGTGGAGCATTGCATACTGATCTTGTTGTAGATACGGCTCCGATTAAGTTTTAAATCGGAGTATAAAGATTAGCTTAATATTTTATTTGTTCAGCATTTGGTATTAATTAAGATCAAACCTTTTGAGTATCTTGATCCTTATCAGTTTAAGCGATAAACAAAAAAACAATTAAATAACAACGTGGATAAATTCGAAGCAAATAATATTCATTTGTATATCATTTTTCATACGTTAAAAACTCTTTCATTTTAATATATATATATCAAATGTTTCAAACCCTGAGATAGACACCAAATCTTAAATAACCTTTCTCCCTTTCGCGATGATTAACTTGTCGAAAGAAATGAGAAGAAAACGAAGATTGATTCGTGAAGGAAAACAAAAGATTGATCATGACGTACGTACAGAGCTGATCTTTACGATCTCTCGAGTGTTCACAGCTGATAACGACAAAGATGTTTTGAAACTGAACTATGGCTTTAACCGCTATATGGTTATGGCATGGACAGACGAAACAGAAGACTATGTAACAAGAGTGGTAAGGGGTTTCACAAACCAATATGTAATGTTTAATGAAGAACTTGTGATTCCTTTAGATTCTCCTAGACGTTATCTTTACATTGAATTGGCTAGAGGATTCTCGTCGAGTGAACCTTCCACATCTACCAATATTGTTGTCAAGGGTCGTGCAAAAATTTGATTGCCTCCTCTAACCAGCAACTTTGGTGAGATCTCCGGTGTTGTCGATCTCGTTGGTTTGTACAGTGATCGATCATGTGTCGTTATAGGAACCCTAAAATATTCTATGAGACTTCATAGGTTTGTGGTACTATGAATATTTATCATCACTTTTTCTTGTTGATCGAAGGAATCATGGTTTTAATTTCAGTTTCTAATTTTTTTTTTTTCATTTTGGTTATTATTCTGGTCTTAATTAATTACTCAGAATTTTTTTTTTTAATATATATAACTTCCCGTTGATTTGATATAATATCATTTTTTTTGTTGAAGATTTATCCTATCTATTCGTTATATATATTATCTGCACTCAAAGTATATCTTTTTTTTTTTAATTCAAAAGAGATACCGATCGATTCATATATGTGATAACTTAGCAAATACATCAATAACTTAGTACACTGACCACATCAGCTACACATACAAATACAGATATTATTTACGATCAAATATAATCTATGAAATTTGGCAAACCATATACAACTCTTGCATTGAAATTCCTATTCATGGTAGGGTTCTTCATCTAATTTAGAAAGCATGCAAAATTCGTTATGAAGCATTTAGCTTGTGCGGAATATGTATATTCGTTATGTCGCTGAGTTTATGAAGCATAATATGAATTATGTCTAGTGTTTAATTTAAGAGAATTTAAGAATCTAAAAGTATTAATATGAAGAAGATTTTAGACTTATCAATTGTTAGAATTAACTAATTGAATTATATGTCTAGAAACTTACAATTAAAGCCCTAGCCTTGATCATCATCAACCACGGTTTTCTCGATCATTTTCTATATTGAGCCGTTTGTTCAATTCGTTTAAAGGCCTTTAATTTAATTAGGGCCAAACTTAATTTAATACAAAACCAAATCTCACTCAAAACAACGACGTGGGACATACGTTAGAGATGACGTGAAGACTTAAAAGAAATTGGAGATTAAGTGGATCCTACTTTTTTCCCAGTGTAATAAGTCCAATATGACTCAAAGTCGTCAAGAGACACTAATCGAATCATAGCCTCGTCTCTTTCAACCTCAACTTAGAACGATCCACAAACAATACACACACACAAAAAAACAAAAAGTACAAATAAAGTGTATAAACTCAAAGCACTAAAAAAATAAGTAACTAAATAATTATATTAAATATAACAAGCAAGGTATCCGAATTTTCTATTTGCTTTGCCACTTAGTTTTTTCTTTTTCGTTTGGCAAATCTAAAATCTTTTATATGTTTCAGCTGCATGTTATAATTAAACACTCTTCGAATATAAATTACTACGGCACTACGTGGATCAATACATGCATATAGGCATTGTATTTACTTATATGTGACAATAAGACCAAAGAGTTTTAGATATTTTTTTATGGATGGGTTTCTAAATGGAAAGAGACATTAGATAAACCGGGTCGAACCGGTTGAGTTAGCACAAGAAGAGGTCTTTCTCTTAAACCTTCAACATCAAAGTTCGTAAATTTTCGATAATCGTCTTTGAGCACAGAAGAAGAAAGTTGAAAATTTCTCAAAGAAAACAAAAAAGAAAGGCAAAACACGAACCCCATATTTATCTGTCTTTTGTCTTTATCAGAGAATTTTAAAGAAAAAGAAAATAAAAAAGGAAAAACTAAAAATATAGATTATACTATTCTTTACCAAAATTCATAAACCTAAAAATCTTTGTATAACCCTAATAAGACAGAGATAGTAAGAAAGAACTAAAATATTTTGCTTCGTCTTTATATTTTGAATTAATTCTCAGCCATCGCCGCCGTTTACGGCGGTGCAAAAGATGAAGAACCGTAGGAAACGCGGCGGTTTAAACGGTGGAGACGTCGTTGTTTCGTGGAGAAGATTCTTCCAGTTCGTTGCTTTGTTCGTCTTCTCCTTCCTTATCTTCTCTGCTTTGTTCGTCTTCTTAGGTAATCAAAAAATTAATCAAAAGACAGTTCTACGTAGTTCTGAACCGGCGGTTAAGGTGGTCACTATCCATGAAGCAGTTGTGTTTCCCGACCAAACCTTGATTTACCTAAACTACCCTCCTTCTTCTCGTTTATTAACAAAAGAGGACCTCTTTTGCGTATTCTCCGACGTAAAAGATTCATCTAAGTCATATAAAGAGCTTCCGTTCGCCGTGGAAATCGACGACAACGGTCGTCAGATCGTACGGTGTTCCGCCGTGCCACGTGGTAGTACCGTATCCCTCGCCGTCTCGAGATGGTCGGTTGGTGATAATAACCTCTTGGTAGAAACCAGACACCGGTGGGATTGGCTTGTCTACGACGCCGTGATCGACGACGACAATTCCACGGTGGTTTTTGTCAAGGGCTTAAATCTACGGCCAGGAAAGGTTGCCGACGTGTCGAGGTATGAGTGCGTCTACGGTTGGGATTTAGCAAAGCCTAAACTTTTGCTTAGGACACAAGTTATCTCTGCGGCCCAAGAGATCGTGAGATGTAAAACCCCACTAACAGTATTAGAAGGTCCAAGAACGGCCCAACCCGTGAAAGTATCTGTGAGGATCAAAGGAAGTGGGATGCTTCCTTCTGTTGCCCACCCGATCAAACGTCCGGGTCGGGTCAAAGATTCCAAACCGTTTGAGACGTGCGTTTGCACCATGACGCGGAACGCAGCAAACGTTTTGAGAGAATGGGTGATGTACCACGGCGGAATCGGCGTTCAACGGTGGTTTATCTACGACAACAACAGTGAAGACGACATTGTTGCCGAGATCAAGAATCTAGAAAACCGCGGTTACAACGTCTCAAGACATTTTTGGCCGTGGATCAAAACGCAAGAAGCCGGATTCGCCAATTGCGCGATTCGAGCAAAACGCGATTGCGATTGGATCGCTTTTATCGACGTCGACGAGTTCTTCTACATCCCCTCCGGTCAAACCTTAACCGACGTAATCAGACACCACAAAACAGCAGGACCATCGTCGTCGGTCGGCGAGATCGGTGAAATTCGAACGCCGTGTCATAGTTTCGGACCGTCGGGACTTAGAGATCCACCGCGCGACGGAGTCACGACGGCGTACACGTGTCGAATGTCGTTACCGGAGAGGCACAAGAGCATAATTAGACCGGAGTCACTAAACGCGACGCTGATAAACGTCGTGCATCATTTTCATTTGAGAGACGGATTCGCGTTTGCCGACGTGGACAAGGGTACGATGGTGATTAACCATTATAAGTATCAGGTTTGGGATGTGTTCAAGGAGAAGTTTAAAAGGAGAGTGGCGACTTACGTGGCGGATTGGCAAAACGAAGAGAACGTCGGGTCGAAGGATCGGGCACCCGGTTTAGGGACCCGACCCGTTGAACCGTCTGATTGGACGGAGCGGTTTTGTGAGGTGAGAGACACTGGACTTCGGGACTGGGTGTTGGAAAATTACAGGGAACGTAAAACGCAGCGTTTAGTGTGGGAGAGAGAAGGGAGGAGAGTGGAAGATGAAGTTATAGTTCAAATGGGCTCGTGGGCTGATAAAAGGATTGGTCGGAAGAGGAAAAAACAATTGAAAGCCCAATAGGTTTTTTGTTTTAAATTTTCCAACGGTGAAAATAACAATGTAGAAATGATTTGTAAATAATGATTTGCTTCCCGTGGAAAAATAAAATAAGAAACAAATTTTATACAGATTTATTTATTTATTTTTGTTTTAACAAGAAAAAAACATGGTGATGGTGATTATGATAATCAAAACTGATGATTGTCATAATATGGTGGTGTACACTAACTAATCATCATTATAATGTCATCAGTCGGCGTTTTGTTTCCCACATGGCTGAGCATAATGCAGGTTTCATTTTCTTGCAAAAACAAAAACATCTTTTCTATTATTTATTTTTTTACATTCATTCTTGATTATACTAAAATTTGTTATGCATGATTTAACTTATTGTAAATCTGTAATGAACGTGATTATCTTCACTAACGTCACTATTTAGCTCACTTTTTCTGATTTACTCTCTTATTATATTTAAACATGTACACGTATATATAATTTTATTCTAGAATTTTTCCTAACTAAAAAGAATTGGCTTCACGTCTTTTTATTCTGTTGCTTAACACAATCGAGTTTTTAATTTTATATAATCCACAATTTATTATATAATTTACGAATAATAAATACTATGGTAAATGCTATGATTCACATAATTAAAGGTTAAATTGTTTTTGAGGCTAATGTCACCTTACCTTCATTGCTTACTTACCCCATAAGAAGCCCATAACAATAACATTCACTTTTAAAAACTTTAAACAAAGATTACAAAACTTCAATAAAACCCCATTTAAAACTTTCTGATTCTTCAAAATATTTACAACTTTTCTTTTCTTTTTTTTTTAAATTAAAAAAATTATTGGCCAATTATAGGAACGTGATAGACAGAATCAAATATAATCTTAAACAGCTGTCTTGATTAATGCATCAAAAGCCGGGGCCAATTCAACAAAATAAATAGAAACCAAAAATGAAAAATCTTATTTTAGACTCAAAAAGAAAACAATAAATTTTTTATTTTATTTTTTAAAGATATTGCAATTAATTTGCAATAAAATCATAAAAATATAATAAAGTTTTTATTTATTTTTTTCTCTCTATATAAACAAATCTCCACAATACTATGAACACAACAAACACCACAAATCTTTTTTCTCACTTTCATCAGAACCAAAACTCATCAAACAAACAACGTTTTTGAGACATCAACAATGATGATGATGAAGAAGATGTTTGTTCAGATCGCTGTGGTTTGTCTATTAGCGACGATGGCCGTTGTCTCTGCCCACGATGGTCACCACCATGCTCCGGCTCCAGCACCAGGACCTACATCCAGCTCAACCGTTGTTTCCGCCACTAATATGTTCACCGTCTTGGCTGTTGCTGCCGTGGCTCTCTTCGTTGGTTCCAACCACTAAGTTTGTGGTTCATTACTTTCGTTGTTTTGGTTCAGTTTCTATGAATTTGTTTTTTTCTTTTTTCTTTTTTGATTAAAACTTCTCATTTGTTATAATGTTTATTTGATGATTTCATGAATAAATAACTCTTTTGAACGTGTTTTTTTATATATTTTTTATATTTGCGGATATGTGTAGATTTGGAATTCCAAATCTGTTTCTTAGGAAACGATTAAGCCAACGTTTAATTTTGCTATAAGATCTTCAAAAAACAATTGGAATCTGTTATGAAAATACTTTTCATCAAAAGTTTTCTCTATACATTTGTTTATAGAAAAAATCCAAAAATATAACGAAAATCTTAAGTTTAATACTCCTCCCGTTTAGGAGGTTGTTTTCAATGTTACTAAGCAATATTAATTAAGTAGTACAAATAGTAAATTATTATTCTTGTTTTATTTTTTTGGTAAAATCAAATGAAAATTTTGATAATTCGTAGTAATAACTAATAAGTACCAAAATATTATGATAAACAAATGAATCGTAGATCAAACTATTCTTCTCTATTTTCTTTACATCTAAAGAAAAAAATAAAACAAAATAATCAAATCTGTATTTTGTTGGAAAGCCAAATATTAGAGAGTATTGCTTCTACCTGAGCTAGAGGTTTTTTACACACACTTGACACACAAAACAAATAGCCTTCCTCAAGAGTCCTCATTACCAGCAAATCCAAGATAAATTAAGAAGGCCTTGTTAAATGGCAAATAACTGAAACTCCCTTTGTCTCAGGCCAAGAGGGCTTCAAATTCCCTAAGAAGAGAGTTGTTGAAGAACACACGTGTTCATAGTTTTTGTCTGATTCAGGGCTGCTTCCTAATGCTCCATTAAAGCGGCTTCAGTTTCTGACAGAGGAGCTGCAAAAGGTAAGTGAATGGGTTAACAAACTTAATGAACTCTGTGAATGGCCCCAAATGTCAGATCCTAGATGCTGTAATTGCGCCATCTACGCATAATTTAGAGAAAATCTACATCTATGCCCTTTCTTAGTGCGTCCTTTCTATATAGATGATTAGATTATCATTAAACATATGTGACTATGAGGATAATTAACGTACCTAACAAGTCTTCATAGGCATCTGATAATAGGGACGAGTCCATTAGTAAAGGAGGGGAAAATACTTGATCATCGACATCGTAAAATGATTGTTGTGCATCAGAAGCTACACTGTTTGATCCAACAACCGAGAGAAACCCATTACCGTTATCGTAATCTTTGAATGAATCTAGATCATCATACGTGTCAGGTATATCGCTGTACTTGCTTGGCGCGAAGCTATCAGGAACATTATGTTCAAGAAACGAAGGCTCGCTCAGAGAGGTAAGTGCCCTCGAGCCTCTGAGAGGTAGGCCTTTGGAGTCTGATGGAAAACGGGAAAAGCCAGTTGCAGAAAGAGGTACAAAATAATGCTCGGAGCCCTCATCTGATTGACTGTCCCGTGATGATCCTGCTGAAGAAGGAATCAATAATGCCGCTTCCCTCACAGATTTTTTCAGGTTTTGGACAAAAGAGCTGCTAGTATCTGAACCAAAATCAGAGTTTAAATTTGAATTAGAAGAAAACACATACTGTGATCACGTAAATGAACAACATTCTCTGACAAACCGATTTCACGAAAATGAGGCAGTCATAGATTAGTTAGAACTGGAATAGGCCTAGAATTGATGATTGACATCAAAACTAAAAGCGTGGAAATTTTACATCGGCAGTTATATGTTTCGTTTTTATAGCGAAGGTAGTTATCATTTATGTAACATACCAGTTGACAAGTTGTCTGGTCGAGCATTTGACAGTGCTTGGTCTGTAGAGTTCTTCTCAGACAAGCTTTCCATTTTATTGACCTGCAAAGCCATAGTCTGTCGCTTTTGTGCATTTCCACCTTTACCAGAAGAAGTAGGAGTGGAGCTAAATAACTGAGGAAGCTTTAATGTAGGACTAGCTGAGACCTTCTCGAGCTGAACATTAGACATTGTCGAGGTCAGCTCAGTAACATCATTGGATACACCTTCCTGTATAATAAGGAAAAAAGGTACATGAGCGTCTCAATAAAATTCTGCATCGGAAGATAATGTTAATTAAGTCATCCATTGTTACCATAATTCTCCCACTGCCCTGAGATTGTAAAAGTGAAGATGCTTGCCCATTACTTCTCGTAACTGGAGGTAAGGTCGGGGGAAGACTATTAACCTTCTCAGTACATTCTGATATGGACTTTTGTATGGCTGGAGAAACCTCCTTTAATTGGTTGATAAGTACCTGCAGATAGTATGCCATCAACGGTAAGAACATAGAGAGATTCAACCAGTAACTAAAATTTTGTGTGTATGCTCCAAGAGATCCTACAAATATCGTGGTAATATAAATGATCTCGCAACTTTTGATACTCTCCCAAGACAAGCTTAATCATAATAACCACAATCATAATGGAACTTCAGGGATCTCCTATTTAACAAAATGCCTTGCTTTAAACAGAATATAATTGTTAGGAAAGCAGAATTTTTTTAACAAAAATTGATACTGATGTGGGTTTTATCTATAAGCTTTGAGCATTTGACTTCCACAGTTGGCCAAAAGCGAAATCTAAACAAGGGATCAAACAAGCTTACAAATTTACCTGAAAGCTAGCTAAATGTTGTTGATGTTCAGTCAAAGTTGCAGCCAATGATTCAACATGCCCACTTGTACCACTATCATTCGCAGTCCGTAAAATATCTGGACCATCCCCGTCATTTGCTTTAGCCTAGAAACATATACAGATGGAAAATAAGTATAAATCCGTGGAACTATACTCACAGAAAACAGAATGTAGAACATTAAAGCATTGCATGCCATCATGTAATTAATGAGAATGTAAAACATACTTCAGGGAAAAAAATCCCATACAACTCATGAGAAGACATACCAGAAGAAGAGACTGTTTATGAATACGCTGTAATGCATGTGTCCAGCGCCTTATGACTTCTGCTACATCGACTGTCTGGTTGATTTTTCCACCTCTATCATCTACTCGAGAAAGTGTTTCATCACTTGCTTGTGAGCTGGCTGATTCAAAACTGTCTACTAAAGAGTGGTAATTCATGTTTGCATACGATCCATCACTTAGTTCCTTGTCATCCGCAAGTGAAAAAGCTGAATCATCTGAATGGGCAGAGAGTAGTTCTGCACGAGGAACTTGAGAACTCTGATCCATCGCTGCAAGTAGGGCTGAACCTGAAATTCGGTATCTACAGATCAAAGAAAACCAGATGTCAGTAAATGGGTAAGTGGAATTCAGGCTGTATTTTTTACAAGAAGCCAGGTACCTATGCTCCCTGTGAGCTATCAAATCCTCAATGGGACCTGACGCAAGAACCTCATGTTGACCTGAAGATAGTGACAAAAAAACAAAAATATAAGCTATATAACATCTGTGTAATTCATAAAATGAGTACTTATCTCTTTATTGACTCTTAAAAACAAACAGAACAGCATAAAACCTTACCTTTACGAGCCATTATAGAGTCCCATAACCGAGTTCCCTTTGAAACTAGATGAGAATTCTGACTGGAGCTAGACACAAGGTCATCCCATACTTCTCCTTCCTGCTTCACTTTGTTTCTCAAGTCATTAAGTTTCTCAAGTTCCTGTTGCAGGTAAGCCTGATGCAAACAAAACGTGAAATGAAATGCATCAATACAAGCCAATTATAATCAGACGAGACAATTGGTTACCTCTCACCAAAAAAATAACGTCTTACCTCTTCAGCACAGAGACCACGGAATTCTGCAGTCATCTCATGGGCTAAATTAGACCACATGGCTTGTCTTTGTACAGCAGTCTCAGCATTTTTCAGAAACCGACGACGCTCAAGCACAATCCGGGCCTGAAAATCCATTTACACGCACAATTCTATGTTACCCCGTGCACCAGTCAACAAGGTTCACATAAACCAATGAAAGTATAACACACAATCTTGAAGGTGATACTTTTGGTACTACCTTAGTTACAGGAAGCAGAGTAGCTGCATGTGAGAAGGATACGTCTGTTAGAGAAGAAGGCAGAGGATTAGAAGCCACATCAGCAGGAAACGTCCGCCTATGAACCTCTCTTAATGCATGTAGTGAAAGTTGCCATAAGAGCTCCACAAATCTGCACTCAAACAAGAGGTACCACATATACATATCAGATCACGTGTAGCAGAAATGGCTAACTAAGTAGAGAAATTAAGCCTAAATATTCCCAACGAATACGAAGCAGAAATGACTAATTAGCTGAGCATTATCAAGCACTAGAAAGAAACCTCTAATGGAACATAAACATAAGAATCACAATAGCGTGACCTCAACCAACCTTGGTCCACAGCAAGTGGCTAGTGATGAAACCCTCGAATTACTCCTTGGTAATGCCCCTTGTGATTCAAGCTCGCTTATAATCGCTTGAACAACCTTCAGATGCATAATTCTAGTGTTAACTAAACTATGAATCCAGCACAAAGACAAACTGTTCACAAACACCAAAGAAAATTGATTTCTCAACTCCTTTACCTTACGAAAATCGCGAGATTGAGCCGAATCGAAAATTGGCCAAACCTTATCAAAATCCTGAGAGATCAAGACAAAACCAAAATCAAACAAATGATTCCAAAATCGTGCAAAACCCAGAACTCCAAAACCAATTTCGTAACGAGTGTGCCGAGAGAGAGAGAGAGATGGAGAGAAAGGGATACAGTGAAGATAGAAATCGTACCTTAGCAGACTGAGCAGGGCCACGAAGAGAGGAGAGGATGAAGTAGAGAAGCTGTTCTCCGAGCTTTGGATTGGAATGGCGAAATAACCCGACCCGAGGCGTGCCATTGGAGGCTCCGAGTCCGATCACGTTCGGATCCAAACCTAAAAGCAAACAGTTTGTGTACATTGCACTCTCGAGCTCAAGTTCTCTCTCCTTTTCTCTGTCCATCGTCATCACCGTCGTCGCCTCCGATCTTCTTCTCTCCTCTTCAATTTTTCCTTTTCGATTTTTTTCCCCCTTTTAATTGAATCTCGATCGAAATGTGTTGTTTCCGGCGACTTTTTAAATTTTAATCCCTCAACATAATTATGTTTACAGAAATTGCCCCCATATTTTATAACTCAACTTTGACATCAAAATTCAAAAGTAAATCAAATGAAACAATTGTGATACAAGTAGAAAACAATGGAGCAAAAATACATGTGATAAACAGAATAAAATTATAACATTTGAACAGTGATCATTGTAGTGCAAATACAATAGTTATAAATTTTAACTAATTTTTGAAAAAAATTTGAGAAACTAAAAATATTTTTTACAAATACAATTACAACGGATAATATAAATAAATATATTTTTATAAATTAATCTATATATATACTCGTAAAAAACAACACAAAAAAATATGTATATACAGATATGAATATCAATATAAATATTGTATAATCATCAAAATTTATATTCAAACTGTATTGTAATTTGTTGTAAATACATAAATTATATTCTACACATTTACAAACTAAACATATTGTGACACTGTAGTATATTTGGGGTTTAGCGAAAATTTGGTTTTTAACTATAACAATACGCAAAAAAATAAAAATTACGAGATGTCGGAAACAAAAGACGAATAGTAAAGGGAGTATAACGTGAGCCTTAAAAACTAGAATACCAATCTTGTAAAATACTTTGGACTTTATCCCGACGACACGTCAGTTAAAACCATAGGCATTTTCAAATGAGGACGAGAGGGTAACGCTAATGTGCGCCTACGGCATTGTCAACAAATCACAACAAGCCACGTCACAAATGTTTCGCCATATCTGGTTTTTTTCTTTAAACAAAAAAACTCAAATGTTAGAAATTAAACCGGACACAACCGTGAAAGCAAATTTGTCCCTGTTAACCAATTTCGAGTATTAATGACTTAAAACAGTTTTGTAAACTCCTAAACAGACCCAAAAATAAGAAAAAGTTTAATAACAACCATTGGGTTATTTGAAACATTGCGAGTTTGATTATTAAAGTAATTAGATGATGCTACTGGATTTACTAATAATAGTTTTGTATTGTTACTAGACAAGATTTAAATATAAGATACTGTAGAGTTGTACGCGTTTTTGTTGTTATTAAATTTTCGCATTATCGGTCCAACGGTCGGCTTTTGTAAATTTTTGTGTATTGTATTTTATTTGTATATGTTAATAATCTCTTATCCATGATCCTTGAATTTGAAGTTTTGAACCAAAGCAAACAAACACATTTGTCCGACGATTCCTTAAATTTAAAATATCGTTGCATCTTCTTTATAATAATTTTATACATATGCCAAAACATTGACGTATACGATAATTATATCTTAGATCTCTATAAAGACAAAAAGAAGTCTTATATTCAGTTCTTATTTACAGTTAAAGGGTTTTCTTTTAGGTATATTAATTTGAAGCACTAAGCTAGTTGATTTATAATACTCAACAAGGACCACAATGTAGCTTAGAAGCAAATCAATATATAGACATTTAAGTTTGCCTACTTATTAATTATATGGATTAGATGATTCTACAAACTCTTTATTTATCACTAATTGTAACATACTGTGTATATATTATTAATCGCCGCGAAAAGAAAACCAAAATAATAGTTCGCATATATCATTCAAACCATGTATGTGTAGATGATACTGAAAAAAAAAAATTTAAATAAAAGAACCTTCAATATGCATAACAAGTAGTACTTGTCAAGTACTTCAGCAATTGGGTAGATCAATGCATCAAGATATGTAACAAGCAAAACTTTTATAGGCAAGCTAAATATATTGAAACTATACATTGAGTAAATGTGTTTAGAAATTGAAGTGACGTGACCTCTACTCTATTAATAGACTGGTCACTACAATTGGTATATACATATGGATGCCGCGCTTTGGTGCATTCTACTCAATTGCCTTAAGCAAACACAAAAGTGAATGTGGATAAAAATCACGACATATAGTTTGCTTACAATATTGCATAGCTCTCACAACTTCTGACGTGGTTACGTGAGTGCTAAGAATCTCATATTAAAAACAGAAAGGAAACAAAGGAGCACAAGAGAGAAGTACGAAACCTTATCTTATTCTTACGTTGGTGATGAGGGTGATCTGAAAGAAAGGTGTCTCTTGTTTATTTAGTCAAGCTTAATTATTCTTACTTTTGAAGATCCTAGCTAATCTATGAGATTTTTTTGGCCTGGTGATGTTGATGATAGATACATTCAAGTTCCGTAAACACTAAGAGAAAGATTCACGACCGCTTTCCCATGAATTTTTATGGAACGTACTAGAGCTAGCTTAAAATCATGAAAGAAAAAGAAAAAGAGTGAGAGGAAGCACCTTTTGATCCTCGCTCAGACACAAAACTGAGACGGAGACAACAAAGTTGTTCGATCGACACATTTTTAAGATTATGTGACATATTAATGGAGGTTTATAGATTGGTTCCTCGATTAATATTTTGAAATTTTCGGGGTTTATGATGATGGAATGAGAAGAGATGTGTTTGACCTCCTCTACAAGGACTATAACAACGCGTTTAAGATTGGTAGCAAACTAAGTGGAAAGAAGCCAAAACAAGAAACGTAAATATACTTTTTGAAATAAAAAGAAAGAAAAAAGGTAAATATAATGAAACGCAGAGAAATAGAATCATACCAACCGTATATAAATACAAGTATGTATTCTTTTCTTTTTCTAATGTATTGGTGTAGTTTTCATTGAAACAAAGATGTTTGGATGCTCGGGAGAAAAATCATTATCTAGAGCCATACAGTTTTTGAAGAAAAGAGTCGTCGTAGTAGTGCATTGCCAGATGATTTTACAATGAAATATTCTTCAAAATTCTCCTCAACTGAAAGTTCTTGTCATCGACCAGGTTTGTTTATTGGCTACACATGCATGCATTAAACAAAAGGGCATGTTAGCTACTACATTTTCATTGATGCTGTTGTTTGCTTTGCTTCACACAGGAACCTTTCGAGGAGAAAGCTCTTGAGCCACTAGTTTCGTTCAACCAAAGTGATGATGTACCACTGTGCTTAATTGTCAACCAAACTCGAGGTCTTTGAGTGGAAAGCATATGGAGGAACAAGCCAAGAGAAACAAATATTAAGATACATCCTTGAAAACTCCAAGTGTTTGAAGAGAGTTGGAATCTAGTTGAAATCAACATGGGATCGGAACAAAAAGAAGAAGCTAATGAAAGAGGTGAAATCCATGCATAAGAACTCAAACAACATCTGAGCTTTTTTTTTTTTTTTTTTTTTTTTTTTTTCTTTTGTTCACCACATCTCAGCTTCTCTTGTCTTCTCATTTGGTGTTTGAGGGTCTCTTTCTCAAATATGTTAATAAGTATTTTTTTTTTCCTTTTTTATTTAATAACTAACTATGAGATTCTGGGCCGAAACTCATACACTACTTTAGGCCTGAGACTAAAGCATGTAATATGATTTCGTCCCAAACGCAATTTAAACAACTTCGTCAAAGTCTGACAAGCAATTTCCCGGAATAGAAAAGGAACGGTTCGGATAGGATCGACTAACATCACCGAAAGCATTGTGAAAATCCTTTTACGAGATGGTTTTATCAAAAACGTAAAGAAACATCGCGAAAGCAACCAATATTTTTTTATTTTAACCTTAAAACACCGATGAAATAAGAAAAAATCCTATAAAACGATTTTAAATTTAAAGAAAATAAGTCGGCCGGGTCTACGAATCTATTCTAACTCTCAACGAATTTCACGAAATTTAGGCGGAATAGGAATTGTAATTTTTTCGGCTTCTCAAGGTATAATGACAGAAAATTTTCAAATATATATCAAATATAAAACTTGATCCTTAAAATATGAAATAGTATTCAATCAAATTTAATTGAATGGATGGAAAAAATCCTAACATACACAAAGCAGCTATTAACACTTGGTATTTTTTTATTTTCCTAAATATTATTGTTTGGTTTAAGTTTTAATTTTTCTGTTTTCTTGGAAATTAAAATGGAAAATAAAACAAAAATGAAGTAACAAAACAAATTTGCTTTCTAATAAGACGATCCGTACGTATTCAACAAAAAAATCTGAAAGAAAAGAAAATAAAAGTGTCAAAAAAAGTTTGAGAAAATGACGGTAGCCTAAAACCTCACCAACCTCCATTTTGGTAGTAGTTGAAGCTTCCTTCTTCTTCTTCTTCACCTAAACCTTGTTTTCATAACTCTCTCTCTCTCTCTCTCTCTCTCTCTCTCTCTCTCTCTCGCTGATTCATCGTGCTTCTTCTTCTCAGGTTGATTTCGCCATTGATTCTTATTTCAGATCTCTGTTTTTTTTGTTTTTTGTTTTTTCGTCCATGATCGTAATTGTGAAAGTGGAATGAGCTGAGGTTGTTCTACCATCCGTTTGATTTTGCTTTCGATTCATGATAAGTAAATTATTGTTCGATTTCACTGTTTTTGTTTTTCGCTGATGAGATTCGATCTCTGTGATGATGAAATCGAGGCTGTGAACTTTTTCTTTTTTTTTTTTTTCTTTTCGAATTTCTCAGCTTTGTTTTTGTTGATGATTTAATGATTCAAGTTCTTATACAAAACCTTTAGCTCATAAATTTGTTCACTGGTGCAATTTTATTTTCAGTGTTGTTCATCTTTGACTATGAGAGTTGACTTCTTTTTTTTTTATGTGTTTTGGTGAATTTAAGATTTGTAGAAGATGGGATCTGGTCAATGGCACGTTGAGAAGAGGTCTACGTTTAGGAATGATTCGTTTGTGAGAGAGTACGGTTCAGTTCCAGAAACTGGTTGTCTTTCAATCGTAGTGCTTGGTGCTTCTGGTGATCTTGCTAAGAAGAAGACTTTTCCTGCGCTTTTCAACTTATACCGTCAGGTTTGTTCCATCTCTGCTATTGCATGAGTAGAATCTCTTCTGTTTAATGTATATTGGTTTGTATGTAATGGTGATCAGGGGTTTCTCAATCCAGATGAAGTTCATATTTTTGGGTATGCCAGGACTAAGATTTCTGATAAAGAGCTGAGAGATAGGATTCGCGGGTGAGTTTTAACTTTTAACAGCCATTTGTTTTTTGTTTTGGTTGTTGTACTGATTTGGTTATTAGCTTGAGTACCAAAGTTCATATTGAATAGTTTTTATGCAGGTATCTTGTTGATGAGAAGAATGCTGAGCAAGCTGAAGCTTTGTCCAAGTTTTTACAGCTGGTTAGTCTATTATGTTGATTTCACGGACAGAGTCAGTGGTACTGAAAAAATGAAATTTTTTGGTTCCAATCTATGTAGGTTAAGTATGTGAGTGGCCCTTATGATTCTGAGGAGGGTTTCCAGAGATTAGACCATGCAATTTCGGAGCACGAAATCGCCAAAAATAGTTCTGAAGGGTCCTCTAGGAGACTGTTTTACCTTGCACTTCCACCATCTGTTTATCCTTCTGTATGCAAGATGATCAAGACGTGCTGCATGAACAAATGTGAGTTCCTTTCAGCTTGTGGGATTTTGATACCTGGATACAAAATGTGAACCTGCGTGATTATAGGACATGTATTGTTTCCATCTACGAGTTAGTAGTCTTCATTTCTGCTTGAAAAAATACAAGTTTCAGTCTCTTTACAATTCATGTATTTATATCATCCCATGAATTCCAGCTGATCTTGGTGGATGGACACGGATTGTTGTTGAGAAGCCATTTGGCAAGGATCTGGAATCTGCAGAGCAACTGAGTTCTCAGATAGGGGAGTTGTTTGATGAATCACAGATCTATCGTATAGACCATTATCTTGGGAAGGAATTAGTTCAAAACATGGTAACCAGCTTGACTAATAAAGTTTTAATTATCACGCAATTTTCATAGACTATCTCAGTGATTATCTTATCCCGTGCTTCTTTTGCAGTTGGTCCTTCGATTTGCCAATCGCTTTTTCTTGCCACTATGGAACCGTGACAATATCGAGAACGTGCAGGTGAGAGCTCCATAGCTAGGACAGAAATAGTCAGACTGTTATTTAGAGTCGAATGCAAAATTTCAAATGCTTTTCTGGCAGATTGTTTTCAGGGAAGATTTTGGAACTGAAGGGCGTGGCGGATATTTTGATGAATATGGGTAATACTTTCTTTTTTAGTGTCTTCTTGTACTTCATATAGGGTGTTAATGAGATGACACCAGTGCGTTTCTGATGACATCTTCACTTCCTGCTTCACAGAATTATCCGTGATATTATTCAAAACCATCTGCTACAGGCAAGTATATATTTGCTGAGATATCTTTTCCTGATAACAAAACTTAATTGTAAATCTATGTGATTGATTTTTCAAAGTTGCTCTGCAAGTAAGAAAATGCTTTCATGTTTTAACTATCTGAGTTCGTAATACTGTAGGTTCTTTGCCTTATTGCCATGGAGAAACCAATATCTCTTAAACCTGAGCACATCCGGGATGAGAAAGTGAAGGTGATCAATATTTTTTTTGACCACTTCTAGCCATTCTATCGGGCTTCCCTTGCCGCTTTTCTTTGAATTCATATGATTGGGAACATCACCGTTTGATCTGGTTACATTTTCCTAAAAAATCACCTTAGCGAGTTTACATAGATTGGTTAACATTTTCGTTTTCATTTTCAGCCAATTATTTCACGTTACTGATTTTGTTAGTGAACTTTAGGTGCTTCAATCGGTGGTTCCAATAAGCGATGACGAGGTGGTTCTTGGACAATATCAAGGATATAGGGATGATCCTACTGTTCCAAACGACTCCAACACTCCAACATTTGCCACAACGATTCTTCGCATACACAATGAAAGATGGGAAGGTACCATGTCCCACTTCCCTCTTTCTCTTTTCAATTATCAGTCAACTCGAGAAAACCAGTTGGACATAGGTCAACATGGTCAAGCACTTGGAACCAAATTTCCATGTTTTAATAGACACATAAAACCAAATTTGACATGTTTGCATGCACCTTCCAACTGTTTTGAATCATTACTTTTGTGTAAACATGATTGAACATCTTGTTATTGAATGCATATTAATCAGCACGAAGATGAGAAAAAGTGTAGGTTTAACATGTTCTCATGATCATATATGTGTCTTTAATTAACTGTCCATGCTCAAAGCCAACTCTCCGAACCTAAAATCACATTATAACACCTTAAAAACCAAAGACATTACTTTCGTTCATCTGATTATCCATCAACTGGATAATTATTCTCTTGTGGTATTTACTCTATATAAAAGTCCATTTCCATTGATATGCTGATTGATACAAATATATCTGCCAGGTGTTCCATTTATTCTAAAGGCCGGAAAGGCGTTGAATTCAAGGAAAGCAGAAATTAGAATTCAGTTCAAGGATGTTCCAGGGGACATATTCAGATGTATATTCTTACCCTGACACCTTCTATTTACTGTGGCTTAAGTGCTTCTATTAGCTTTTCGAAATGAAAGTTTATGTACTAATTAATACTCTCTTGCAACAGGTCAGAAGCAAGGAAGGAACGAGTTCGTGATACGCTTGCAACCTTCAGAGGCAATGTACATGAAATTAACTGTAAGTATATGATGAAGGAACAAACATAATTTACTATCTACTCTGACCTTGACCCAATTACAGTGAACCATGACGCTTTTGGCTATGCTTTTGCTTCACAGGTTAAGCAACCTGGTCTAGAGATGAATACTGTGCAAAGTGAACTAGACTTGTCGTATGGGCAACGGTATCAAGGTGTCGCAATCCCTGAGGCATACGAGCGCTTAATTCTTGACACGTAAGAAAGAATTTGTGTGAACTATATACTACCACAATAGTACCTTATATATCCAGTTGGCTCCTTCTGTCCCTCTATGTTATCTTCAACCTCTCTGCTTCACATCTCTGTGCAGAATTAAAGGCGATCAACAGCATTTCGTTCGTAGAGATGAATTAAAGGTAGAAACATTTTCTTTCACAGCCGTTGAACCAAAGCAATCTTTGTGGTTACACTACAAGTGTCAGATTTGCTTAATCCCATATCTGTAGACACAATAGAGACATGAAATTTTGCATCATACAATTCAGGAGCTAATGTGGTATACACATATTGATGATTATTACAGGTTGCATGGGAGATCTTCACGCCACTACTACACAGAATTGACAGAGGAGAAGTGAAGTCAATCCCATACAAACAAGGAAGCCGAGGACCAAAAGAAGCTGATCAGCTACTAGAAAAAGCTGGTTACCTTCAAACTCATGGCTATATCTGGATCCCTCCTACACTATAGAAGCCTACATATATACATATACACAATACATATATCTCCTATGAATATGTATAAATTATGCATCTCTTGCTGAATTGAGTTTGGTGTTTGTTGTACTTGAGACATACTACATCACATGACACATCCTTGGTCTTGTGTTTGCGAATCGGCTTTGTAGAATAAATAAAATAAAATATCTTTTATCAATAAATTTAACTTTTATTGTCCCCGTTAAATGAATGAGATTGAAGACATGAAGACAAATGACAAAAGAAAAATAGATGAGAGAAGAAACATCAAAACTGTAGAGTTTGTTGACGCACACAAGTTCCATCTAGAGTTATTTGACAATTGACACGCGCATATAATGTTGTTCAGTCTATGCTTCAGTTGAAGCTATTCTTATAAGTTCAGCGTAGTGTAACTTTTTTTTTTATCCTTCTATGAATCCAATTCAAAAGTAGGCTTGTTATAATAATTACAGTGGGTAAACAAACAAAGTAATTACAGTTTAATCAGAACCCATTTTTGGGACGTGGAAGAAACACCAAAAGCATAAACCCATTTATTTGTTGAGAATTAGATACTCAAGCAAGATGAAGAACAAGAAATTTTTTTTTAAGTAGAGTATAAAATTTGGCGAGATTCAGAGAACACAATAATGACAACTCAAACAACTAGTTTCTTTCCTTTTTTTCTCTTCAGAGTTCATCAGAAAACAAAAGCGCATTTTACCTTTTTGATTCAATCAGATTCACAACTTGATCATTAAAATATCGCAAACGATCCCCAAACATCCTGCAGATACCACAATACAAAGTCTTCAGAAAATCACAAAACAACTTTATTCTATGGATTCTACCTTATAGATTCAGAGTTTAAGGTTTTACATACCATCATATCTGATCAAGATCAACGGTTCAGAGCAAAGAGCATGCTCTGGCCACCGGGTAAGTACGCCACATTAGGAGACCTAGCAAGTGTAGACGCAATCTCCCTTGATGCCTCAATCCTCCTGAGCTCAATAAGTCCCATACCTGCTTTAGCCGTAGCATCAGAGATCAACTGAGCAGCTTCACTCTCACCTTCAGCTCTTATGACTGCGGCTCTCCTCTCTTGATCAGCTTTCATCACCACAAACTTGGACCTCTCTGCCTCCTGTTGAGCCACTTGTTTCTGCTCAACGGCCCTTGAAAACTCCACACCGTAAGACAAGTGGGTGATGGCTACATCGTCAAGCACAATGTTGAAGTCCTTGGCACGGGTGATTAGTGACTCTCGAACAAGTGCTGAGACATGAGGACGCTCTGTGAGGAGCTGGTCAGCGTTGAACTGTGCAACCACAGCTTTCAAAACCTCATTTCCAATCGAAGGGAGAACTTTCTCGTCATACTCCACACCCAAGGTTTGGAAAATGTATGGCAGACGGGACACCTTCACAATGAGTACCATCACATAAACGATCCAATTACACAACATATCAGATGATCAAAGCAGAATAGAGACCAATTCATATCCTATCATAGACCTTTCTTTGAAAGACTTGCGCTGGATAGTTAAGAACAATACTAGTATAGTAGCAAATTAACAACGATTGTAAACTGCCCAGTACTCAATAGCATTGGTTAAACATATATCAATTGAAATGTGAAAAATTCATCGATCATCAAAATTTCAAAACCCTAAACCCCAAATCAATTTCCGAAATGAAAAGGAACATTTAGGTAACATCTCAAAATCCTCAATTCGGAGAATCAAGAAGGGGAGTATAATTCATACCTCAGGGCGAGAGAGAACACGAAGGGTGAGGTTAACCATCTGAAGATCCTTAGTACCGGAGATTGAAGAGAACGTGTGAGGCTTCGTGCGGATATCGAAGATGTGAGGCCTCTGAAGAAACGGGATCAAGAAATGAGTCCCTTCACCGACAGTCTGATCCATCACTCCTCTGAATCGATCGAAGAGAACAGCTCTTTCTCCGCCGTCAACGGTGAAAAGCGACGTGTTCAGAACCGTCACGGCCGTTCCAAGACCGAAAGCCGCCTTCGCCAAATTTGAGAGGAACGAAACCGCCGCTTGTTGGCTTCCCATTTTTCTTGCGAGTGACTGAGATTAGCTTGAATCGGGCGAGAAGGACGAAAGACAGATTTGAGACGACGATGAGGAAAGAGTTTTTGCTAGGGTTTATGAAATGATGATTCTCGAAGCTACTACGCAAAATGACGTAATGGGCCAAGTATTTTAGCCCATTAAGAGTTGTAAAAGAATATGTCAAGATGACCCATAAGGATATGTTTTTTACTTACCAAAAGAAAATTTGTAATTTTTGAAGTACGTATATGTGACACATGGGTTTTCGGATTGATGACATATATTCACATTTATAACTCCAGAATGAGCAAGTGGCAGCATAACTTTTGAGCAACTAATTTTCTATTGTTACGTGGATGGTTCTTGGAAATATGATATATATTGGGCATGTTCGTTTGGTCGCCGCAAGCGGTTGCGATAGCGGCAATAGCAATAGTAGTGGTTGTGGTGAACGCAACGTTTTTAGCCGCTAAATTAAATCGATGTTCAAATTTTTTAATCGCAGAACATTGCATTCGCCGCTGCAGCAACCAAACGAACATGTTCAATATATATCATATTTCCAAGAACCATCCACATAACAATATGAATTTGTCGTTGTTGTTTTGGGTGGTTTCTACAGTTTTTTTTATGAGATAACGGATCTTCTTGGTTTACAAAAGAAGTCGTTGGGATGTATATATATATATATATATATATATATATATATTTCATAAATACCGTATAAATACCTTTTAAAAATCATTTAAAACCCTTCTAAAAACTGTGTAAACCTTTTAAAAACCTTATAAAAACTTTATAAATGCAGTTTAGAACCTTTTAAAACCTTATAAATATTTAGATTTAATCTCACAGCAGTAATGATGATCTTGATGTACCTTATCAACCATATAAAAGTTAATAATTTTTCATATTTGAAAAAGGGTATTTTTGAAAATGGATAAAAAGAGAGGTATTTTTAAAAAGGGTACACCAAAAGAGGTATTTTCCTCAAAAATTCTTTTTTTTCAGTTACTAATAATTAATTGTCATTGTATATATCGAGACGTTACATGTACATCAAAAATAAATAAAATTACTAATTTTACAGGTAAAACTCCTAAAAACTTGTAAGTTTTATTAATTGTGATTTACTCGGTTGTGTATGAACATTAAATTTTATTAATGAATAAAATTACCTATGGCCTAAGGGTCATCATCTCAAATTTTAAATAAAATCGAATAATATGTCTTGTTGAATATCACAAATATTTTTGTTCGGACCTATTATAAAATTAGGACTAGCCAACGTTAGTGAACAAAAATATTACTGTCAAACTCTACTTTAACTAAATGGACTTTTTTCGTCTGAGAAAACTATTTACATGCATGTGAGCATAATTTCATACTTTTCAAATGTCATGGCAGAAGACGTTGTTGTTGCCTTTTTCTTGTTTACTACAGAACTTTTAAAACTTCAATAAATGTTTTTTTTAAGTTATATGAATATCAATTCAATATATTTTTTTGAAAACTATTTGTGATAATTTTGAGCAACAGACTTCTCTTTTTTTTTTTCGTTTAGAAAGAAAAAATGAAAACGTAAATGCAAAACGAATTAATATGGACGGTTTAGGGTAGCATGGGAATCAAAACTAAAAGCATTAAAAAATTTCAAATATTTGATTCTTACAAGTTACTAACTTACTATATATAACTAGTTGTGTCTTGAAACTCCAAGGAAATATCCTTCTTGATGTTGTTGAATCTCTTGTTTGCTTCCATTCTATGAAAAGTTTGTATCTCAAATGTGTCAAGTTCGAGTCCGAAGAGTCTTTTACCGCACTTTTATCGGCTTGTCCTGTTCTTGAAGATCTCTTCATCCAAAGACTTTGCAGTGTACGCAGTTTTGTCTTCTCCATATCAGTTCCTTCTCTATAGAGATTATATTTCACTAAAGAACAAAGCTATTATTATGACGATGAGGCGATTGTCGAAATTACTGCTCCTTCACTGAACTACTTAAAGATCTTTGATCGGGTATAGGTAGTTTAAGTTTTGTTGAGGATATGCCAAAATTGGTTGAGGCAGATGTTAAAGTCAATTTGTCAAAAAATGAGAAGCTTCCCAAAGTTGTTACTTCTGTTGAACGTCTTTCGCTAGATTTGTATCCTTCAATGGTATAACAACTTCTTTCTTCTCTCCCGCAAGCTCGATTGTGAATTCTTTGAAGACAACACTATATATAACCTTTGTTTTTCTTGTGTGGGTTTTTCATCTTAAGGATAGATTCGTCTCCAAGCAACTTGTTCATCTTGAATTAGACATTTACGACAATTGTATGTCGAATCTACTTATGAATTTGCTGAAAGATGTCCCTTATTTACGAGCTCTCAAGCTCAACCATGTAAGCTTCACAATTCCCATTCTTTAGCAATCTTGTTTTGAGAACTTTGAAAATTGATCTTTGATAGACTAATATAACAATGTCTATATGATTTAGAGGATCAACCGTGTTCAGTCTCCGAATCGAGCTCAGTTCCTGATTGCTTGAGTTTCCAATATCTGGAGACATTTCAGTGGATAGGCAACGCAGGAACGTATGAAGAGATACAAGCTGGAGTTTACGTTCTGAAAAACGCGCGTTGTTTGAAGAATGCTATAATCTCTCCTCATTCAAGAGGCATAGAGAATGATCTCATGATGATGAAGAAAGAGTTGGAACCTATGTCTAAGGCTTCAACCATGTGTCAGCTTTTATTTTAATTAAAATTTTGAAAATTTCTCCTACGTATCTTGCAATTGAACTTTAGCATGGCTGCAAGAGATCAAATTTATTATTCGAGTATGAATTTGCATTAGAACTATCAAAACTTTTCGCCCATATTTTTTTAGGGAGAATTACTTAGATAGACCATAAAAGTAGGTTTATTCCCTAAACAGCCACATTTTTTTTATTCCTTAAATGTTTAGTGAGATGGGTGTAATTACAATAAACACCCTTGATCTGTTTTCACTTAAAAATTGCCACGTCAGATCCGACATGTCACGTCATACCTGAAATTGCCACATCATTATTCTGTCTTTAATGATAAAAGAGGAAGAAACTGAACATTTTCGTCACTATTCACAAACAAAAAAAAACTGTTTTTTCTCTCTCGAAGCCAACGAAGAACCCTAACTCTCGCCGCTTTTCTTTCTCGTTTCTTCCGGCCGCTTATCCTATTATCAGTGTGTCTCTCTCTTTTTCTCGTCGTTATTGCTGTCGCATTTCTTCTCAACTTCGATGGAGACTTTTCGTTTTCCGACAAAAATAACAGGGAAATACGAAACGTCGTTTACGGCTGAGTTATGGTACATTACAGCTGAGTTATATTATGACTTATTGTAAGTTACGATTGAGTTATGGTTTTTTTTTTGTAATTTTTCACACACATGAAAAAATATTTCTACCTCGGCGATTCCGGGGAAGAACCCTAATTCTCGCCGCTTCTCTTTCTCTCATCTCTTCTGGCCGCTTCGATTCTCAACGAGTCTCTCTCTTGTCATCATTCCTATCACATTTCTTCTCAAATTGCGTACATCCAATGTTCTAAGAAAAGAAAAGAGTTCTTGGTCCTCACATGTGGTTCTGTTCATGGTGAGACTTGCTTTGAAGATGACAATAGTGAAGACGAAGAGAGTGGAACGGTAAACCTATGGCACTATCTCGTAATCTCATTACTGTCTTGTTATTTTGCTACTATATCGAAATCTCATATACCATTCTCGGGTTTTGTTTCATTTTTTGCAAAAAAAAAGGTGTCTATGTCAGATCGGAATAGGCCAAGGAAAAGGCAGAAGACTAAAAAGAATAAGAAAAAAAAAACTGTTCTTTCTCTCTTGAAGCCGACGAAGAATCCTAACTCTCGCCGCTTATCTTTCTCGTCTCTTCTGGCCGTCCTATTATCGGTGTGTCTCTTTCTTTCTCGTCATCATTGCTGTCACATTTCTTCTCAACTTGGGTGGAGACTTTTCGTTTTCCGACAAAAAAAACAGGGAAATACGAAACGTCGTTTACGGCTGAGTTATGACACATTGCGGCTGGGTTATGGTACATTACGGCTGAGTTATATTATGAGTTATTGTAAGTTACGGCTGAGCTGTGGTTTTTTTTGTAATTGTTCACGTACAGGAAAAAAATATCTCTACCTCGGCGATTCCGGCGAAGAACCCTAATTCTCGCCGCTTCTCTCTCTCTCATCTCTTTCGTCCGCTTCGACTCATACCGACGAGTCTCTCTCTCTCTCTCTCTCGTCGTCATTGCAATCACCTTTCGTTTCAACTCGGCTGGAAACTTTTCGTTTTCCGACGAAAAAACAAAAGGGAAATACGAAACGTCGTTTTCAACTTTTTGTCTAAGTTATGCCGTATTGTGGCTGAGTTATGCTACATTACAGCTGAGTTATGATACATTACGGCTGAGTTATGCTACATTACGGCTGAGTTATGATATACTTTCTCGAGATTACAAAAAATGTTTTTCGGGAAAGACCAACAATAATTACGTACACATATTAACATGCACACGCATAATAAAGTCATAGAGTATTATGTTTTAAAAAAAATTATTCAAAATAATTCAAAATTTGAATTCAAATTTATAAACTAAATATTGAAAATAATTTAAAGTTTTGTGTCTAAATATAGAATAATACGTCACGGCTGAGTTATGCTACATTGCGGCTGAGTTATGCTACAATACGGATGAGTTGTGATATACATTCTCGAGATTACAAAAAGTGGTTTTTGGGAAAGACCAACAATAATTACGTACACATATTCACACGCACATGCATAATAAAGTCATAGAGTATTATGTTTTAAAAAGAATATATTCAAAATAATTCAAAATTTGAATTCAAATTTTCTAAACAAAATAATTCAAAGTTTTGTGTCTGAATATAGAATAACACGTCACAGCTGAGTTATTTACTTTTCAAGGTTAACTAATGACTAAAACTTTAATTTAAAAGGACACTTGAATGTTAACATTAGCACTGGTTATAATAATGTAGAGATTAAATATATTATAATACAATAAAAAAAAATCAATAACATCTCTTTTACATTCTATATTTGATCAACTGTGTAGGAATAGAACATAAGTATAGGGTTTGGGGTTTATCGTTTTGTTGGATAAGTTTTAAAAGGTACAAACCTGAGCGAATTTCATGATTTTTTATGGAAAGTTAATAAAAGTGTTAACTACATATTATTAAAGTGTTTTTATTACATGAGTGCATCAAATATTCACATCTACCATATTTGAGGTTTGGCCGAGTTATGCCAACGACATGGTTGACTTATTGTAGAATAATTCGAGGTTTGGATGAGTTATTCAAACGACATAGCTGACTTAACGTAAATAAATTTGTGGTTTGGCTGAGTTATGCCAGCGTCATGGTTGACTTACACAGACCATTTCGAGGTTTGGCTGAATTATTGTAACGATAACATGTAGCTCATCGTTACCTGATGGCTCAACTCATTCAATCTGTAGTCATCGAGAACCAACTTCACAAGCTTTTCGTGTGTTCTTTCAACATCTATCTGCACAACTCTACACCCTCTATCGTCGGCGTTAAATACATATTTGTGTTTTTTACCCAATTACCATAAACAACAATTACTAGAACCAGATCCATCAACGAAAATGAAGAAGAACTCAGGTGAAGAACAAGTGAAGAACTCAGGTGGAAAAAAAAACAAAGTGTAAAAAGAAAGAAAATCTCATGTTGAAGAGGGCGACCTTTCGTATATCCCTCGTTTATGATGACATGGAATGATGACGTGGAATTGTGTATTTGAAGTCGCAAGTCAGCCACCAAACAAATTTTTAACTCAGCCAAAATAAATCAGCCATCAACACAACTTAAATCAGCCACAACATGAAAAATATTTAAGTAATTACTAAAATGTTTTTTAAGATGCCAAATTCAGCCGTAACGTCAATAAGTCAGCCGTAACGTTAAATAAGTCAGCCGTAACTGGAAACTATATTAGCAATAAATCTTTTGTCAATAAGTCAGCCGTAACATGGTTGAGTTTTCCGTTAAGTCAGCCAATTACGACTGAGTTATGTCTCTGAAACATAAGTCAGCCGTAACGACATTTGATAACTCAGCCGTTGTCGATAACTCAGCCAACCGGAGAAAGTTAAGTCAGCCGTGTCGATAACATAACTCAGCCAAACTTCTGATAACTCAACCATCGGACTATAACTCAGCCGTAACGGCGGCTGAGTTATTAGCCGTTTTCTCATAACTCAACCAGATTTTTATAAGTCAGTCGTAACTGTTGGCTGAGTTATGATCGTAAGTCAGCCGTTGGCCCGAAACTCAGCCGTTGTCCCAGAACTCAGCCATAACGTGACATAACTCAGCCGTAACGTACGTTATGGCTGAGTTATTGGTGGCACGCGCCTTTTTGTCTGACGTGGCAGTGGCATTTCTCGTAATTAGTTTTTTCCGGTAACATGTAAAAAGGGCATGCTGGTAATTAAAAAACATCTAAGGATAAAAAAAAGTTTTGGTAGGTTTCCGTCAATACACCTAAAATGTGTTCTATCTAAGTAATTCTCTCATTTTTTTATTATAATTTTGTTATCTTTTTTTATATAACGGCTGGCCTAGTAGGAACACACCAAAGTGCTATAGACTTGGCAGGAAAATCAAAAACTACAACAGTGGTTAATTTGTTTGCAAGTATATATATATATATATATATTATTTTTTGTTATTGATTAATTGTAATAAGAGTTACAATTTTTTTTGGTCAATAATCTCTTGGCGCTCAAAACCAGTCGTTGATAATACTATGTTTAAGGCGTAAATCCTCCTTTTCATTTTCGTAATCTTAAGAATAGCACAAACATACCAAAAAAGAACTTGAAACTATTGATAGTAAATCTCTCTTTTTTTTTTCCTGCCAAATATAGAAGGAATAAACAAAATCTCATTTCTTATATAAGACACTAAGAAAATGAAAATAACAAAACCAGAAAAAAAAAAAGAGAAAATTGTGTTTGAGACAAAGATGAATAATAATAAAACATGGAGAGAAGGAATAGTACTAGTATGTGGCTATTGTCTCTTAATACTATTGGTCTTGTCCACTTTCTTCACCAGAATGGACTCCAGTAGATTAGCTCCTGGCGTCCCAGTTGTTCATTGTAGGAATTATGCCGAGACTAAGCATAATGTTACTCGACCGCCGTGCAATACGATCTCGGGATAGAGTATGAAGGCGGTGCGTGCGTGAGTGAACTATTTGTGTAAGCTGTGTGCTTGCTTGCTTATACGACATACAAATACTACTATTGTTATAAATAAACGTCACGAGGAAACTTACTAGTACATTTAGTATCTTTGTTTCGCTTTAAGAATTAAAAGGTTTTACGTTTTTTCTTTTTCTTTTATAAACTAATAATAAAAAATTTGTGAATGATTATGTAAGATTGATCTTTTTTAGCACAAAATCACATGAAAAAACTGTAATAAAAATATATATATTTCTTAAAAGATTCACACTCAAGGTATATATAAAAAGGACCATTTACATGACTTCTATAATATATATTAATGATCTGATTTTTCTCTAACTCAACAATATGAAAATCTTGAATTGGGATTATGCGATCAACGTAGACCTCCTAACTAGAGAGTAGAGACAATCTTTGTTATGTATGCATTCTTACAAAGCGTTAGGAGTCGCCTGATTTGATCTAACAACAACGACAACATCCATGTTGACATGAAAAACTTAATTTAGACCTATAACTAAAGTCTTTGCAATGTGTCATATATGATTTGTGATTACCAGAGATCATTAGCCGGCCCCAAAATCCATATTTCCTATTAAGTGACTTCTCAAGAGCAAAAGTTAGTACATGATGTGCGAACCAAACGGTTCAATCAAGAAAACCATACCACTACAACACATCTATTGTACCGGAGAGATTCGGTTATGAATAAATTAAAAGAAGAATTGCGTTTCCTGTTTTCAAATTAGATCATAATAGTCGATCTCTCCTTAGAGATATAGGAGCTAGCTCGATCTCCATAACTCGACTTTATCATTTTCATTATTTAGTTTCCATGCTGTAGGGTCTATCAATTGTTATCCTTTGTTTATTTAAAGACAGTACATATTACATATGTAATCAAGATATACAGAAGATCAAGGCTGTTGAATATATATATATATATATATATATTCTAGAACCTTGTATGGTTACTTGTATTATATATAAGTACTATGATTACACCACGGGACAGTTTTTATTTTTTTATCCGTAAAAAAAGAGGACAATCGGATCCTTTAGTTTCAAGTAGGTAGGTGTGGAACCAAGAATTCGCACAAGGAGATCTAACCGGAATATTGGATAGATCCGATTGAGAAGAAGATCAGGTTACGTGATTTAGATTTCGGAGAATGTTTGAAGAAGAAAACTAGGGTTTTGAGATTCAAGGAGACGAGAGAATTGTGTTCTTTGTATTAGTGTTTCGATACCTAAAAATAGGGGACAAACCCCCTATTTATATGAATTACAAGATGTCATAATCCCAAGAATATAGGGAAAAATAAACCTAATTCGAATGGGAACTTGCTTTCCAAGCTACCTTTGGTGACCTTATGGGCCATGATCCGAAGCCCATGTTTGAATGGAGATCGAACCGGTTTAATCGTCTGGGCCTTATCCGGTTAAATGCGGTTATGTCGTTGGTGCTAAACCATGTACCAACAATAAGTCCACCCCCCAGTTTATGAGATCGAATGTTCATTCGAATCATTAAACTTTGAAAGGATATCTGCATTTTATTCGGAACAGCATCAAACGATTTAAACTGGAGAAATTCCTTCAACTTTGACACGTGGAGAACTTCTGTGGTGCGGCACGTCAGGTCGGGAAACGAAGCGGCGTGTAGGTCATCATTGCTCTTCATAGGGTTTGTCGCCTACTCCCTTCTGCTATATATAGCAGAGGAACGTCTTCGACTTCTCTCATTTGCTTCCATCTCGTCGATAAGGTAATCTTGCTCTGCTCCCTATCCTTCCTTGTTATTATACACTTGTTTCGCGTTTTTCGTTCCACACTCTTCTACCCTAGATGCCGCCGAGGAGAGATATCCAAGTTCCGTCAGTGAGAAGGCTGGGTGATGAGGTTGAAACATCGGGAAGTAGGGGGCATCTATCGTCCGGCAAAGCAAGAAACGTCAATCGTCGCAACCTTGGAAACGCTCCTAGGTTAAGCGATCTGGTCATCGAACCGTCGAACAGATCCGCAAGAGGCGTAAACAGGTCGCCAGTTGCTAACGATGGCTTCGTTCCCCGCAACATTTTTGAGGAGGACCTCGACCCTGTTCTTGACTTCCATGGGCGAGTTGGAGGGGATCCAACGAGAAGTGATGAGACCTCAGTAAGAGCAACGCTGAACGTATGCGGCCAAGCGAACAAAGGGGTGACGTATATTATTCTGCGCCCAAATCAACGCCCATGGAATCCACCTAAGGGATACATATGTCTCTACGAGGCGTACTTCAGAGATTGTCACCTCTGCTTTCCGATCCCATCATTGCTGAGCCTGTATGCTCATCGCCGTAACCTGGCGATCTGTCAACTTACGCCTGCCGGAGTTTGCAATTTTACTGGCGTCCTGACGATAGCTGCAGAAGTAGGATGCCGCGTTGGAATCCATCTCTTTGAAGTTATGACCACTTTGAAGCAGTCGAAGGTAGCCGGGACGTGGGTTGTAAATATGGCTCCAAAACACAATGTTCTCCCAGGAAAGAAGACGAGCAACTTTCACGACTGGGGAAAGAAGTACTTCTACGTGCGGGTCGACGACCATTCGATGGAGAACCCGATGACTGGGCGTAGGAGAGAGTGGAACGAAAAACCGGGTAGGTTACGTTTTATATGTTTCGGAAACTTTCATTAGGACTGACCTGACCTTTCTGTTTCTTCTTTTAAGCTCGCCCTGCACCCTACGGACCCTTGCCCGTAGAAATTCAAGCTGTAAAAAATGCTCTTTTGAGGGGTTCAAATCGTGAGTGGAAGTATTTTTCTCGTCAAAGAGTAGAGAGAGCCATGGAGCAAGGAAGAAGACTGTTTCCGAATATTGCCGAAGTTCTGCGCGAGCATAGTCAAAGTTTGTAGGTCGCCTCCCAAATTGAGCAGGAGGAAACTGAGACATTGCAGATCTCAGTACCCATTGCCCCTGAAGTGGAGGATGTCCCTGAGGGTCGAATTGAGGGCGACAATGACGAGGTCATCGTCTCTGATGAGATCGGAGCGCCTGCTCCGGTCAAAGCACCTGTTCCCAGTATGGAACTAGGGGATGTTGAACCTGTTTCCGCAGAAGTGTAGCAGTAGAGGAGGAAGAAAAAGAAGAGAGATAAGAAGAAGGGTCTGGCTATTTCGGAGGGCGACCAGAGTCGCAAAAGGTCGGCGTCTGATGCCGGCCTAGATTCTGACGAGCTATCCGTTGAGCCTTTCAGGGCGATTCGGAGGAATGAGAAGACCGATAAATTCACCTTCGATTACTTTGGTGAAGGTCCGCTCTCAATGAATATGTTGGCGTCGGCGCATTTGTGCCGGAATATCAAGATTTCTTCGAAGGTCCTGCCTCCGCCGGAAGAGATGCTTTTGAAGGAGGATTACATGAAGATGGCCTAGTCCATTACCGGGGTAATTTCATGCTCTTAGCATTTGTCTTGATTTAATAACGGGATAGAATATGACAAGAATTTAACACTGTCAAATTTTCGCTATCGTGCAGATGATTGCCCACACTAACGCCTTGCTATTTAAACTCCACGTTCGGGCGACGAGCCAGGCGACGTCGGAGCGAGTTTTTGAAAAGATCAAAGACTGCTATGAGGACGGTAAGGTGAAGATTAAGGATCTGACGGCGAAGGTAGCCTCCTTGGAGAAGGATTTAGAGATGGAGAGGAAGAACATGGCCGATCTGACGGCCGTCGCTGTATCTGCTGAGGAGGATCGGAAGAAGACGCAGAGCAACCTGGATGATGTTTGCGGTAAGCTTGCATCCGAGACGAGGAGGTTTCAGAGAGATCGATGGGAAAAGGTCGAAAGGACGAGGATCAAAGCGCAAGGTCGCCTAGATCGGGTCAGAGCCTATCTGACCGAACAGGAGGGGACAGCTCGCCCTCAGGAGGATCTACTCAACCAATCCATTGGCATTCACGAGACGGCTAAGGATATGGTCAAAGGGGGGATCATCATTCCTGAGAAGAAGATGGCGGAGATAGTGGGCTTGAGGAGGATGCTGTAGGAGAAATACGACAAGATGTCGTTTCTCAAGGCTTCAGATCTCGAGTTGGAGATGTTTCCGGATCAACTCGGCTATGGGCTTCCGAAGGATGACAACCCTCCAAAGTCGGTTCGGGATCCGCACGGGTCGAATGCTCCTCTATTCCAGGCAGACCTCTCCTCGACACAAGGCGATCTGGATGCTAACCCGGAGGCCGCTTCCTAGATCCTGTTTCCTCTTTTTCTTTTTCTTTTTTGTTATGAACTCGTATTTGGGCCTATTATTGATGTTACTTTGTTGTAATATTTGGAACGGTTTCCCATATTATTGATGTTACTTTGTTGACCCGTTTGGTTTCCGTTGCGAGAAATTTCTTTGCTTATTACGCTAGGTGGTTCCTAATGCTTATAGGAAAATAATAGTCCGTTTAGCCTATAAATATCCCTGCGTGGTTTATCATTTCTTGCTCATCAGAATTTCTAGCAGTGTTGGATCATGGTGAATTATATTTTTCGACTTGAAATTCCTATTCTTCGGATAATGTTGGCGTCGACGTCCCAACGTTCTCTGATGCAGAAGCAATCGAGAGAGGAATGCCCTATTACCCGAATATTAGGGTTCCGAGGACTTTCTTGTTTCAAGTCTCGAAGCGTGAGAGGGATCATCTGGAGAAGTTATTTTCATCGATTTACGAACGTCATCGCCAATATCAAGTGAGTTTGCGGCAGATAGAGGTGATGAGATCTGATATTCTCCACAAGATCGATCTGTTAGAATCACATCCGAGGGAATGGATTACGAACGAATTTTATCAAGTTCGGCCATGCCGCCGTGTCTGGTTGCTTATTGCGACGATCTGGCTAGAGATGGAAGTCCAAGCTCGCAGAATGGTAGGGTCCCGAGGAATATCGAGTCTCCTGATTTTACTCCTGGTTCAGTGAAACCGTTCATCCTTTTAGGGGAGTGTATGGTTAGTCGTATATTGAAAGATCGTGTTTCTTGATCTTTTCGTCGTTTACTTCAGATCGGGGCGTTGCATTGGGCGAGTGCCGAGACCTACAATATTACCGGCTGAAGAAGAGAAGAGTCGATGCTCGTCTTGACGAAGTGCGAAACGAGACTACAGAGCTGAATTTGAAGCGTAGAAAGACGATGTCGTGTCTAGACGAGATCGAGCAGAAGACAAGGACACTCGAGACCAACCTTGAGGATTGGGAGCGTACTGGGATGCAGCTGCTCTGGCCAATGCCAGATCACCTAAGAGAGGATACGAGGGAGATCGCTCGCAATAGGCATTTAATTTGATGAATTGTACTTTTTCTGGTTATGTTGTATGATAGTTTCATTTTGTGATTTTCGGGCGAGATGTGCTCGTAAGATCCTTTCATTTTTTAGGCGTTTTCTGCCTTTAAAAACAATATGAGATTTGCGTTTGGGTTAATAAAGGTGTGAGTTCGGTTTATTCGGATTTGTATGAGTTGAGGGACGTCTCCCGGCCTATGTATCATAATCGAACGAACGTAGTGATTGTTTGGGAGGTAACTCTGGGCTCCGTAGATGGGGTTATTCAACTCCTGGCAGAAGTGTGCGTAGGCGGGGTACGAGAATATACTCTGGGCTCGGTTTATCCCCTTGATCTATTTCTAGCGACCTGCGAAGTAATCTCTGGGTTCGGCTGATTGGTTGGCCCGAAGTAGAACTAAGAGCGGATTCGATCAATGGATCCTCTAGGTCCGGCTTTGTATGATTATTTTATTTTTGCTTTTTATTTCGAGATATGTCAAGAGATCTGGTCAGGATGTCGTGATGTTTTAGGGTTGGATTACGAATTTGTGTGTATGTTCACCTATTACTCCTCCCCTTTTTAGATATATATACGTGTGTTAGTATATATGTATATATATATATATATATATTTTTTGTTTTTTTTTTTTATTGGACGTGACGTTCTTGGGAAGACGCGTCTTGTTATGGTAATCGAGCCGTTATGTTTCCCAAAGGAAAGTCGACTGTCGCGCCTGCTGGGGCATTAATCGTTGCTTTAATGGCACCTTTTGGGGCAGTATAATTACCTGGTGAGATGACCTTTGTCTTTCATTGCCATAGTTTTCTCATTGTTGATTTTAGTGAGAAAGAATGTCGGCGTATTACCGAGTGAGGCAGTTCGTGTTGGATGATCGAAGAATCGATCGTTATAAAGACTAGGTGCTTTGGAGTTGATTGAGCCGGAACGGGAGCTCAATGAATACTTAGGGGTTGTTGATTTTGCGTACAAGTATCCGAAAGGAGACTTGTATGTTCTTTTCCTGAGACAGGGGCGGTTGCCTGATCTGGAAGATCGTCTCAGGCGAGCGGTTGCGCGGGTGAGAGTCCCTCCGTTGGGTGGTGACGATCTCAACCCCTTGGACGACTTGGGTATAGTCAGTCCGGAACGTCGGGGAGAAATGGAAACCCTTCGTGCAAGGATAGCCCGTCTCTAACTATATATGGGCGTATTATTGAGTAAAGGAGGTTCGGCGTCAAAAGTCGCAGGCAGAAGGGGCGGAAGCCTTTCTGCCGAGAATGATAAGGGAGGGGGAACGAGTTCCACAGACGGCACTTAGGGTCGCCATGGACGCTCGTGCACACTGGGTGGTGGAGGAAGCGAGGGCAGTGCTACCCCTGCTAGAAGATGGCGACTTGGATCTTCTTCTGAGGCTCGTTATGGACGATGCCTAACAACAGAGGCCCCGGGTCTTGGGCGATTTATTTCCCTTACTTTGTCCCTGGTCGCTTTTTGTTGTTTTTTTTTTTTTTTTATATGGCCGATAGCACTGTGCAATCGGTTCATATAATGGTCGTTGTATCGAAGGTAGTAAAGGATATGTAAGAATTTATCAAAAACTTATTGTTTATGAAGGTCGCTGTTACGCCTAATGAAGTTTTTCATAAAACGGGATTTCCCTTCCGTCTCCTTTATTTTTATTTAAGAATAACAGATGTACCAAGTAATTGGTTGCCTACGTACCCCTTTCGAGGATCAAGCCGATTGTTGTTCACATTTACATATGTTTATAGTCGGATTTCCGACTTAGTAATAATACTTTTTTAAGTGGGAGGCGTTCCAGGCGTTTGGGATTTGTTGGCCCTCTAGCGTGGTGAGTTCGTACACGCTAGGGCGAACTACTTTTGAGAGGATGTGCGGTCCTTCCCAATGTGCTCCGAGTTTTCCGGCATTAACCTCTTTGGTGTTTTCAAAAACTTCGCGCAGTACGAGATCGCCTTCGTTAAATCTTCTTTCGCGAACTGACTTGTTGTAGAACGTTGCGGCCGCATTTTGGTAATTTTGAATCTGTATTAGGGCTTGGTCGCGAAGTTCCTCGGCGAAGTCGAGTTGGTCGTAGAGCATTTTGTCATTTAATTCCGGATGTTGGATCATCATCGTCCGGCGGAGTGTGGGACAGCCTGCCTCAGATGGAGCCATTGCTTCTACTCCGTATGCAAGGGCGAAAGGGGAAAAACCCGTAGCTCGCATTGGGGTTGTTCTGTAAGACCATAGGACGCCTTCCAACTGATCGGTCCAAAGACCCTTTCGGCGACCTAGACGTTTCTCGATACCGTCGAGGATAGTTTTGTTAGATGCCTCGGCTTGACCGTTTCCCTGAGAATATCGTGGTGTTGAGGTGCTCAATCGTATTCCCCACTTGGCCAAGAATTGCCTGGTGACGGCAGACGTGAACTGGGATCTGTTGTCCGTGACGATCTCGTAAGGTAATCCATGGCGGCATATGATTTTTTCCAAATGAAGTTGGTTACATCTATGGATTTTACTTGGAAAAAAGCATCGGCCTCGATCCACTTATTGAAGAAGTCGGTCAGGACGAGTAGGAAACGCTTTCGCCTTGGCATAGGGAGGGGGCTGACCAGGTCCATTGCCCACCTCATGAAGGGATATGGTGATGTGAGTGTGCTTAGTTGTTCGGGAGGAATATGTTTCATAGGTGCATGCCGCTGGCATGGTTATTTTGGAAAGAACATTTTTGAACTTTGTTAGATATTGGTTTAAAGTTTTGTCCTCTTCTTGTATGGTGCACCATAGCTCGGCGCTAGAAGCGCCCGGCTGCAAGAAAATCCGGTAGTACTTGAGGAAAGCGGTGGAGAGTTGGGCGAAATTTTTGACCGAATTCGGCTCTAGACGCGAAAACCAACTCAAAGCGTTTCCACACAAGCTTTCGACGAATAGTTGGCAGTAGCCAATATCTCGTTCTTCGTCGGAAAAATGAGCGTTAGATGCTACGGCCATGAAGGACGTCATGAAGTGCTTGGGATCTTTGTTGCCTTCGTAGATTGGCAACTTCAGCTTGACTTGTGGTATCTTTGTTTGCGTGATTCTTGCAGTGAACGGAGTTCGTTGGGTTTCTTCGAACATCCGATCGATTTCAGGTGCCGAGCTGATGGCACGATGGACTTGAGAACCGAGAAAGCTAAGTCGAGCGTGTATGTCATCAAGTTCGCGATTGCGACCTGGATCGGAGACGGCAGCGATCTTGCTGGAGGGAGTCGTGAAGGCGACTGAGTTTTGTCCGCCAGTTGGGTTAGATCGAGGAGTATCGTGACGTCGGATAAAACCGCCAACTTGATTGTAAGGGATAGCGGATACTTCGGGATTAAGGTTCCGTTGGAGAGGTTGCTCGGCCCGAGGGGTTAGTGGTTGTACGGTTGGCGCAAGCGAGGCGACTTCGTCAATTCGGCGATCGGTTCGATCGAGTCGATCGAAGATTTCTTTCAACATTGTTTGGAAGATTTCTTTGAATTCTCCGATCGGGACGAACTGCGCCGAAGCTGCTGCAGGATCTGTAATAGTTGGTCTCGTCGGATCATCATCAGAGGTCTCCAGACCGTTGTTTCCTGGTAATCCGTTTAAGTCGACTCCCGAGGTATCTACGTTGCGTTCTTGGGATGCGGCAGATGGATCATCGATTGCTGGAAGTTCGGGGTTGCGTTCTTCGCAGTTACCGGGTGGAAGGTTTTCGCCGTTGATCGGGTTAGGAGGTGCGTCCTCTGAAGCCGGAGACATGTTCTCCTGAAGGAAAGATCGAGGTGAGATTATTGACGCGAGGTAAAAAAGGTTTTTTTATGAACGGTCCCCACAGACGGCGCCAATTGTGGAACCAAGAATTCGCATAAGGGGATCTGAGAGACCCCCACCCTAGACGTCTCAGCGTCCGACAATCAAGGGTACCTGTTCGGCCTCTTTCCCGGCCGAACGACCAAGATTTGTCTTGTTTACTTAGGTTCGGCTCACGGCCTTGCTCTGTTAACCCATGTACGCAGTGGAATAGTTTACCTTGACCCATCTCTTGTGACTTAGCCATACAACCAACCAACCCCATTGACTTAGTACACATTAGAGACGGGAACTTATAGCCCCACCAAAGCACGGTGATAATCTATCATTCCCTCCTTTGATTTATCGGACTTGGTATGGAATGATTACATCGATCGATTCGATCCCTATATCAAAGCATCAATCATCCAGTGACCCAATAGATACCACCGACGACTTGTAACTCCTTTGGTAGTTTTTTTACTTTTAAGCATGCTCCTCACCATTTAAGAATTGTTCTATTCTTCCTTTCAGCTACTCCATTTTGTTGAGGGGTTCTTGGCACCGTTAGTTGTCTTCGAATGTCATTATCTTTACAATATTTATGAAACTCCTTAGATGTGAACTCTCCTCCACGGTCGGATCTCATGGTTTGATCACAAGACCACTTTTCCTTCTCAACATGGGCTTTAAATTTTTTAAAGTTCTCGAGTGCCTCATATTTTCACTTTAAAAAATAAACCCATGTTTTTCTTGAAAAATCATCAATAAAGAGAAGGAAGTAGTTACCTTTATCAAGTGATTTTGGCTTGATCGGACCACAAACATCAGTGTGTATTAACTCCAATGGCTTTTTAGCTCTTATACTTGGCTCCTTTGGAAAGCTCATTTTGAATTGTTTTCCATGTAGACATCCTTCACACACTTGATTTCGATGATTAATGCAAGGGAGCCCTCTCACCATTTCTTTCTTTGAAAGTAACTCCAAACCTCCAAAATTGAGATGTCTGAATCAAAGATGCCAAAGCCAAGACTCCTCTTTGTGGCACATCTTGAGGCATGGTGCAATGTCATTTTGAATGTTAAGAACAAACATTTTATTTTTCGACATCAGCACCTTGGTAATGAGTTTGCTTGCTTGGTCTCTTATAGAAAGGTTATTATCTTTAATTCGAATATCATAAACTTTCTCTAAGAGTTGTCAAAGGCTTAAGATGTTTGTCTTCATGCTTGGAATATAGTAAACACTGGAAATGAATTGATGATCTCTATTCTTCAACCGGATGAGAATGTATCCTTTACCTTGTACCTCCATCTTTGCTTCATCTCCTAAAGCCACATTTCCTTTCACCGACTCATAAAGTTTCAAGAACATGCTTCTTCTCCCGCACATGTGATTGCTTGCTCCACTATCGAGAAACCATTTATGATTTTCTCCTTGTCCATCCTTTGTAATTAGCCATTAATAACATGTCTTCTTCTTGGCTTTTTTCTTCGACGTAGTTGGCCTTCTCCTCCACTCTTTTGTTATTAAGAGCTTTACATTCAGAAGCATAATGTCCAAACTTCCCACAATTCTAGAATTTTATTCTTGATTTATTGTATCTTGATATTTGGATTCCTCTCCCACGACCTCTTGATGAGCTTTCTCCTCTTTGACTTGTGTTGTCGTCATGTGTCTTCCAACCTCGTCCATTTCCATATCCACGACCTCTTTCTCTTACTTGAATACCACGATCTTCTTGGCCAATTTCTTCTTTAGTATTATAGATTTGCATTTTTAGTAATTGTTCGGCAAGGTCTTCCTTCTTCGTCTTCTTTTCTTCATAGGCTTGTAATGATCCAAGAAGTTGATCCATCGCCATGGCGTCCAAATCTTTTGTTTCTTCCATGATGGTAACGATATGCGCAAATTTTGGATCTAATGATCTAAGAACCTTCTCCATGATTCTCACATCCTCTAACTTCTCGCCATTTCTTTTGAGGTTATTAGTGACCGCCAAAACTCTTGAAAAATATTCGGAGACGAGTTCACCTTCCTTCATTTGCAACACTTCAAATTCTCCTCTTAGAGTTTGAAGACGCACCTTTTTGACTTGATCAGCACCCTTGTAACAGATACAAAGCATCTCTCATGCTTCTTTGGCCAACGTAGCTCCAACGACCTTCTCAAACGTGTGTCTTCATCTAATCCTTGATATATTAGACAGAGAGCCTTCTTGTCTTTCTTTTTTGAGTCTCTCAAACTATCCTTTTGAGTTTGAGAGAGACTACCTTCATTCTCTGGTTCAGCATAGCCTTTCTCGACTATCTACCACACATCATGTGCTCCTAGGATAGCCATCAATCTTAAACTCCGATTTTGGTAGTTGCTTTGCATAGGGACTTGGTAGGGAACACCATTACTTGCCATCTTTAGGATCTTCAAGCTCTTATACCACTTTGTTGATTGAAAAACTCTTTTAGAGTGATAGGAGAAATTTATAGTGTTTAAGAGAGAACTGTAGAAAATAGAACTTTTATTACTAAGAGCAGCAGCATCGGTAGTCTCTCACACAAACTCTTGCTATTTAAAAAAAAGAAAAAATTAAAAAGAGAAGAAAGAGGAGAGAGACGTCTCTCGTTTGAGAGACTTTAACAAAAATACAAGAGACGGTTCTCGTGTCTGTCCTTTTATGATTGGTCTGTTAAATTATTTTTTAATTAAATATTATTAAGTTATGTTCACACTTAGTTTGAGAGACCCAAATGCAGAGACTGCCGATGCTGCTGATCTAAGCCTGGAACAACTTTTCAACTTTTGACTACAAAATCAGAGGAGAATGAGGTATTTATAGCCTCCAAACTACAAAAAAATCTAGATCATTTTAATTTTTATCTAGTTCATAATTACAATCTAGATTTTTGTTTCTAAGGAGGTGGAGGATATATAGTCTAGAGAATTTCTAGAATTTTTTAAGGAGGTGGAAATGTTCATATTTCTAGAAAAAAAAAATTTAAAACTTAGATTTCTCCCATCAAATAGTTTATTGGATAATTGGCCAAATAATTAACTTTATCCAAAACCAAGTTTAACTTTCAACACACTTATGACCAAAACCTATACATATGTATTTGACATGAATTAATTTGATATGGTGCCTAATTTTTTTTTGTTTAGGGACTTGTCAAACAATAGTTTGACCGGAGGAGTTCCTCACTTTCTCGCGGACATGAAATCTCTCATTCTCATGTAAAATATTTCTCTACCTTCTTTTGTTATAGAACATGTACGTTTATATGTTTTTTACTCTGTTAACTGTAACAGAGACCTAAGTCACAATAATCTCAGCGGCCGGGTTCCGCACACGATTACCGGGAAGAAAGGATTGAAGCTAAAGTATGGTATTTTATTTTAAAATTTTCCTGTTACGCTGATATAGAGATTTAACATATAACGTATTTGTTCTGATTCTGCAGTATTCAAGGTAATCCACTTGTCATTAGCGAAACCCCATCATGCGTGAATAATGAAGAAAAGGGTAAATATCGCGTAGAAGATATCGTAGTACCAGTCTCTATAGCAGCGGTGGTTACTGCCCTTGCCCTTATTGTATCAGCACTGGCTATCTTCTTCCTTTGCCGACAGAAACCGTCACCAAGTGTCCAAGGTATTCTTAAATTAAGAACAACATTACAAGACATGGAATCTTTGGCTGAATATTTTTGACTTGTACGTAGTCCCAGGGCCACCATCAAATGTGCAAGAGTCGGATGGTCTACCCCATGGATCATCTGAACTGACTGTAACGACGAGAATTACGAGGTTTACTTACTCACAAGTCACAACTATGACTAATAACTTCCAAAGAGTCATCGGCGAAGGAGGGTTTGGAAGCGTCTATCTTGGTTTTGTCAACGGTGCGGAACAAGTAGCTGTTAAGGTCCTCTCACATTCATCATCTCAAGGAGATAGACAGTTCAGAGCCGAGGTTTTTCCTTTCATATATATATATATATATATATGCTTACCCTCACAAACTTAATCTCTTTAATGAAAACGTACGTACGTCCATGATTTAACAAGATAAAATTTTGTTTGGTGTTTAGGTACAGCTACTTCTCAAGGTACATCACAAGAACTTGGTTGCCCTCTTTGGGTTCTGCGATGAGGGAGAGAATCTGGCACTCATATATGAGTATATGGCCAATGGGGATCTAAAAGAACATATGTCAGGTAATTAGACAAACACACGACTGAGTTTTTTTTGTCTATGTTATCTGGGGTGGTTTGACAAGCCCATCTCTTCATTTGAAAACACAGGACGAAGGGAGGATAGCTTTATTATGAACTGGGAAAATAGACTGAAGATAGCCACCGAGTCTGCACAAGGTAATTTGGAGATTTACCCTATAAACCTTTTTTGTTTATATTTATTTGGTTACACCTTTGACAATGCTAATATTTCAAGAGGCACAGGGTTGGATTATTTGCATACCGGATGTGCTCAGGCGATAGTTCACAGAGACGTTAAAATGACCAACATTTTATTGAATGACCATTATGAAGCCAAGGTGGCTGATTTTGGACTTTCAAAGTCACTCCCAATCAGAGAAAATCATGTGTCGACCGTTGTCGCTGGAACTCCGGGGTACTTAGATCCAGAGTACGTATAACATCTCAACAAAAAGGAATTTGTTTCTTGAATGATTACAAAATTGTTAAGATTTGTTTCTTTTGTTTTGGTTTTACCAAGATACTACAGTACGGGGTGGTTAACTACAAAAAGCGACGTTTATAGTTTGGGAGTTGTACTATTGGAGCTCCTCACAAACCAAGCCGTGGTTGACCAAAGCCGTGAAAAGCATCATATTGGAGGTTGGGTAGGACTAAAGCTTACCAATGGAGACATAAGCACCATCATAGATCCAAGACTCAGAAATTGGAATTCTGGCTCTGCAAGGCAATATGTTGAGTTAGCCATGGCTTGCCTAAATCCATCTTCCTCAGAAAGACCAACCATGTCCCAGGTTGTTAATGAATTAAAGCAGTGCGTCTGAACTCTCAACAAGGGATAGTTCGAGTCGTCCATCTTGAACTTCTTAAGTACCTCCTTTAGCATAACCTTCTTGAGTAATGAATATTCCAATATTATCTTTTTGTTTTACTTCAATTTTGAGGTAGTAAGACATCAATCCAATATCCCTCATCTCCAACTCCTTCGTCCTCTCTTTCTTGAATTCCTCGAACATGTTTGGATTATTACCCGTGAATATCAAGTCATCTACATATAAAAATGCAATCAGTATATCACCATTTTCAATTTTGATATAAAGCGCGTGCTCATATGGAGAGGAACGAAACCGCCGCTTGCTGGCTTTCCATTTTTTTTTTTTTTGCGTGTGACTGAGATTAGCTTGAATCGGGCGAGAATGACGAAAGAGAGATTTGAGACGACGATGAAAAAAGAGTTTTTGCTAGGGTTTATTATGATGATTCTGGAAGCTACTACGGGAAATGATTTAATGGGCCAAGTTTTTTAGCCCATTAGGAGTTCTAACCGAATGTGTCAAGATGGCCCATAACAATGTGTTTTTACGTGGTTAATTAGGGTCGATAGTACCTAGAGAATATTTGTGATTTTTTTTTTTTACCATTTGTAATTTTTGTAGTACGTATATGAGATTCAATGAATGTGACACATGGGTTTTTGGATTGATGACATATATTAACATTTATATAACTCCAGAATGAGCAAGTGGGAGTGGCTGAGCAGCATAACTTTTGAGCAACTAATTTTCTATTGCTATGTGGATAGTTCATGGAAATATGAAATTGTCGCCGTTGTTGTTGTTGTTGTTTTGGATGGGTTTTACAGTTCTTTGATGAAATAACGGATCTTCTTGGTTTACAAAAGAAGTCGTTGGATGTATATTTGTATGAGTTATGATTTGTAAAAAAAAAAAAATAACCAATTTTTGTTCACATTGTTGTGACTAATATTTTGGATTTCACGAATAAAGTAACAAACAATGTTTAGTTATAAATATTTATAAAGTTAGGACTATACAATTCTCCTTCTATTTCTAACTAATCCAAGTGTTTTTTTAAACACTAAATTATTTAAAAAATATTTCTTTTTTAAAATTTCTCTATGTTTTTTTATCAGTTATTATTAATGAAATGTAAAATTCAATATGTGCAAAAAACATTTTATCAGTATTTAAATTATATAGAACAATGCAGTGCGATGAGGGTGCAGTTAGTCATCAATCATTGGGAATTTGCATAATTAACATTATTATTATTATGATACCCTTTTTTCAAGTACCCTCTATAGGTGTCTATTTTTAAAAATAAATGTACAAAATGACTCAATTACCTTTCTTTATTATAACTCATGATAAAGAAATGAATATTCTTTCCAGCAAAAAGAATATTCTTTCCGAAAAAATTTCCGCCAAATTTTCCCGCCAAAAATTTCCGACAAAAATTTTTCCGCCAAAAAATTCCGACAAAATTTTTCCGCAATTCCTTAATAAACATTTTAAAAAATCTTGTAAATATTTTTAAACACTTGTGAATCCCTTTAACCCCTTTTAACCGTGATAAATTCTTTAATAAAATTTTTTTGTAAACTTCTAAAACCCTTTAAAACCCCTTATAAATCCTTAAAAACCATTTTAAAAACTTGTAATACCTTTAAAAATTTTGTAAACCCTTTAAAAACCTTTGTAAACTTCTAAAACCCTTTAAACCCCTTGTAAATCCTTTAAAACTATTTTTGAATCTTTGTAAATATCTTTCAAAATCCTTTTAAATCCTTTTAAATCCTTGTATGCCCTTTAAAAATACTTGTAAATCCTTTTAAAAAAACCTTTAAAATCCTTGTAAATTTTTAAAATCTTTTTAAAATCCTTGTAAATCCTTTTAAAATTGTTATAAACTTATAAAAGAGGGCAAAAAAAAAGAGGATCACCTAATATAAAATTAGTACTAGTCAACGTTAGTAAACAAAAATATTACTGTTAAACTCTATATATCTCTTTGAAAACTATGTGTGACTATTTTGAGCAATACACTTTCTTATTTTTTTTGTTCAGAAAGAATAAAATGAAAACGTATATATGAAAACGCATGGGAATAAAAACATAATACGAAAGCACTAAAATTTCCAAATATTTTATCCTTAAAAGTTACTATTATAAGTTATGGAGTATAAATAATAACAAGAGTCATCAATTTAAGTCGTCTCGAATACTTGGAAGTCATACAGGGTGATCTCACCACGTTATCAAAAATGTCAAATGTTTCGGTGTCGAATCTTGTGAAGGTTTGAAAATACCAACAATTTCATAGTAATACTTATATTATATAAAAGTTCTTTAATTTTGATTATCAACTAAAATATTTTTGGGAAAAAAAAAACAACTTTTGGTTTCGAAAACCAAAATGTCAACTTATAAGATTGAGCTAAATTCAGTGATTTCAACATTTTTGACTCCAACCGGATTATGTCGAATGTCGTCATCAGTATTATCCAAACAGGTAAAAACAAATTAACCCAAATGATGGCAAGCTGAAATTTTGACTCGAATTTTGCTTCTGAATTTTATTCTAAAATAAATATGGCAAAAAAGAATATTTTCAATATTTTGAATAAAACTTCCAACTAAGTTTAGGACGAGAAACTGAAAAGTGAAAACGAAAGTGTTGAAAGCCAAATATTTTATTCTAAATGTTGTTTGTATTTTCAATATTAACAAATTAGTTTTCTCTCTTAATATTTAATGTATATATTAACCAATCCAAAAACAAAAACATATAAATGCATTAATAAAGAGTAAACAATTGATGTGAAGTAACTTTAGTTTAACGGCAAATGATAAATCCACTGCTGGATATGCACCGTCACACTAGGGATCGAGTCCCATTCTCTACATATTTGTAAGAATTAGGTTAATAGGTTGACCCAATATTAAAAAAAAAGGTAAACAACTGAGATACTTTTGTGAGAAAAATAAGAAATGATACACGTTAACCAAGTCAAAGAACATATTTTATAAATTAACATGAGTTCTTAAACTTAAAGTTCCCGTTGATCAGATATCTAATGACAAAAAATTTAGAATTGTCGATTACTTAAATACGAGTTTTGAAATATAAAGTGGCAACATTCTTTATTCAAAATTTCAAAGCTACATATACAATGGATGCTCAATTGTCGTTTAGTGCACACAAATTTCTTCCACCAATACTAGTAGTATATATAAATTATAAATGATACGTAAGTTAATTATCACTTACATGTTCACATTAATACGATGAATGATTATAAAATAAAAATTTACACTACGTGTCCAAGTTCAGATCGAAACTCTAGTTGGTGATTCACTATTCAATTTATACAACCAATTTATTCCTTAAAATTTCATCTAATATTAGTTTCGTTGACCAATCCTTAGCGTAAAGAAAAATATATATTTGCTCTGTGCATACAAAGCAACACGTAACAAACCAAGTCAACCGAAGGCAGGAGACCACGTAGCCGGCCATCCCAAATTAAACCTCCGTATGAAGAACACTTGTTTTCGTAAGCATGCAGCTTCCAAGATGCTTCGAACACGTATTGATCGTTTGATTTTTTTGTTTCCAACGATCAGTATAAATGCATATACGTACAATACAAACATACCGCCGGATTGTATCATATGTCAAGAATGTATCCCACTCGACGCGGATCCGACATACAGACGAAACACTAAAGTTGCCATTTGTAGATTAATCGGTATGATTCTTCTTATATATTGAAGCAAACATGACGTCATGATAAACTCGCAAAATTATGAGTTCATACGACACTAGATATACCATATGTAAAGCCAAAAAATAAAATTAAAATTAAAATCCAAAAAACCATTTTAAAAACAACAAACATTCATGGCCTGATCAAGATTATCTTACAACTGAGTTTTAATTTGACAGACAGAAAATATATATCTGAAACAGTTTTGACTTTTAAACGTTTCAATAACATCTTAATCATTGTTATTACTATTATAAACCATAACATGTTAATCACATAAATGCAACACATGCATAACCACGAGATAACGTATATTGGATCGGAGTTCCCTAGAATTAAAATATCCATTGCGTATATATTGGAGTACTGATCGGTGATGAATTTAGTCAGAATAACTGATATCATATGACAAAATCACAATGTATATATATTACCGTGAAATCTTGTCAACTAGTTAATCCGATGATGATAGCAAAATTCTTTCAACCATGTTTGATGAACCCGTAGATTAATTTTATATCATATTTTACGCATATTCTTCTTATATCATATTTCAATGTAAGAATTTAATATGGACGTCACCGGAAAACATGTTCCAAGTAATTAAAATACCAAATAATAAATATAAGTCAATGGAGGAAAGCCACTTGACCAAAAAAACGCAAGAACATGACAACAAGATAGGAAATGACATAATGATTTAAGAAAAATAGAGATTGTTAATAATAGTGAACTCACTTCATTATCTCGATCTTTTCAATGACTCTATCATTTTCTCACAAGTCTTTGTTTTTTTGCTAATAAGATAAAAAAAATATCTCAAAAGTCTTACTTTGTTACTTCTATGAACTTTCCTCTTTCACATTTTAAGCAACACTAACACAAATAAATCTAATCTGATATTCTGATAGATACAAACAATAAGCAATAGTGGAAACTGAACAAGGACCTATCTTTTTTTTTCAGAAAGTTTTTGAAAAAACATTACAAAGAGAAAATGAGTAGCAAATTGATCTGATATATTTTTGGAATTAACGAATAATAAATAACAGTTTGTGATGTACATATATAATGATAATGAAAAGGATTATTGGCGATAAACAATCATACAACTATTGTCTCGTATTCATAAGAAAATGATTGACTCTAACGAAGGCGTGAAATCAACAAATACGCACACATGTGCATTGTTCACACGTAATATATACACAAGGGTAGCATCGTAGCGAACCAAACTAGGTTTTTATAAATAGGTAGGGAATAATACAACCTTTTTAGTGTTTTCCTATGATTAATGAAGAACTCGTCTTTTTAACTGTATTCCAAATGTTATTCTATCACATTAATATAGTCATGATAGATTTTAAGAGTAAATAAAATTAAGAGTTTTCTGATATGAGTAGATATGGATAATCAGTTTCATGATGAGAAGTGGAAATAATATGGTTTATGACTTTTTCAAGATATGATTTCAGACTCAATCCACTGTTTGGACAAAGTGAAAGACAAAAAATAATAATTGAACTTTTGATTTTTTTTTTAAAACAAGTTGATTCAGAAGAAAACACTGACGCAGTAGTGTTAGAATGGAATAAGGACTGAAAATTCTTATCTTTCTCCTCAAAAAGATATACTCCATTATATTATAATTTTTTCTTATTTTTCTATCCATTATTTTTAGGCCTTTATTGTTTATAAATTTCTATTTAATTATGATTAAAAACTTTTATGACGATTTTATATAAGTTTTGGGGTCGAGTTGAGAATACCCAATTGTTTTTATACAAATAATTTAAAATATATTTTTTAAAGACAGAACAAAAATATAAATATATCTTATTATGATCATACTATTCATTCAAGTTCAAAGTGATCCACTATATTTAACTTATGTTTTAGAATATTGTGATATTTATATATGTAATAAGTATGTATTTTTCAGTAGTATAAACCTTCTTTCATTTTTTTTCTGTTGGCTAAGATCACGAGTCTATAAACTTGTAGACTTGCAGAGATATCCATGGACGAGAGAAGAGACATGATGTGTTTCTCACGATCAAATAAACAAATGATATATATATATATGTACTGTGTTTAAAAGCCGAAGACACCGAAGTCTCAACTGAAATATTAATATATATACATGTTGTTGAGTGACAGAAAGCAAAAACTTTACAAAACGACGTTTTGAGAATGCTCTCAAAATATCAGTGTTGGACTCTTTGGTTACAAGATTGGCGGCGGTCAACTCTACAGTTTACAAAACGCATTTTCCAGCGTTTCTGTTACATAGAATATATACTTTTCATTAATATATATATATATATATATGTAGTTGTCTTTTATATATTGAGAGCTTGACATTTAGTGTTCACATATCCATTACAATTCAAAGTTTTTGACCAAACTAAATGTAAATATTACTCGTATTTTATTCGATTTTTTTTTTAAAATTGAATAATTTTATAAACCTAATAAATACTATGAATATTTATCAAACTAATTTATTGAAACAAATTTTATGTTTAAGGGCACTGGTATTTTTACAAATCCCTAGCATTGATTACTGTCTCTTTTAATAGTTTAAGATTCAAGTCGTAGATTTTATAAAGTTGGATCGACTCCTATGACTCTAGCTCTGTGTATCGTCTCCTATGATAATAATATTAGAGACGTCGACAATAATTAAGACGAGAAAAATCCAAGTGTGAACAAAGAGAAGAGCTTTTCTTTCTCTCTTTATCGTCTAGTCAATAAAAGATAACTTATAAAGCAAAACATCTTACGTGACTAGATTAAATGGTACATACTATAAACTATCCAGATTTTCAGAAGAAAAAAAAAACATACTAAAATTCGAATAAATACAATAGCTTCACTGATTTAAGTATAGCATCTAATCTAATTAGTAATTAATACACACTCTTATCCACAGATATTCAAATTATCAATTAGCCAACCCTATTTAAGTTACAAAACTCGTAATGGAATTAAGTTCATAATTATAACACTTAGTAGATAAATAATTGGTGACTTATGACTACTAATTGTAAAGATTCTAATGTTACATTGAATAGTATTAGTAGTAGTATATAATAGCAGAGTCCAGCTCAGAAATCTTGTGCCCATCAACACAAGTAGTTTGTGAAGTCAAACAAAAACTTCCACTTTTTTTTTCTTTTCAATTTTCTCACTTTCTTTCTTCCTCTCTCTCTCTCATAATATTCAACTCAAGTTGCATATATAACGATGTCTCAGAGTATATATAATCTTCATGAGGAGCTCTATATATATAACATAGTATCTCTCTCAGAAGTGTTGAGAACTCGTTAAGCTCTTCTTCTCTCCTCTTTCGCTATCTATCAAACTCTCTCTCTCTCTCTCTCTGTCTCTCTCTCTCTCTCTCTCTCAATCTCACCATGGTAGCTCAAGCTCCTCATGATGATCATGTTAGTACCGCTCTCTCTTTCTCTCACCACTTTATTACCTTATTGTGAATTTTTCATTCAGATCTTCATTTTTTTTTCCTATAATTGTTGTTATAAATAAAAATAACATTATCGTCATATCTTTTTTCTAAATTTTGGTTAAAGCAAATTGGACTTTTGAGTTAATTTCTCAGGAAAAAAGGCTAAAGATGAAAATTGAGTCTAATTATCAAATGATAATGTAGTACTAATTATATTTCTCTCTTTTTTAGTCTCTCCAATCCTATGGAATTTCTTATAATATATTGTTTTTTGTTTACCAAACTATGAATAATATATTGTTTTATCTATCAAATATATTGCACAAAAAAAAATTCAAATTCCTTTCAGTCTGTTGGATTTTTTCTTTAATATTTGTTTCATTTGTGAAATACTTTGCAAAAAAAAAGTCATATTCCTTTCAGTCTTTTGGATTATTTTTTTAGAAAATAAATAAATTGTGGTACTTAAAGAGATAGACGTTGAGAGAATTTAAGAACTTAAAGACAGAAGTAATTTATTTGACTTGTTGACTTATAAACTTCTGACTCCATTTTCAAAGCTTTCGATTTTTCTTCATTTTCCAATGTTTTAAAATCGTTTTGCATTCTTTTATTTTTATTTTTCATGTAACTGAATTATTACAACAGCAAAAGAAAAAAAAAAGAAAAACAGAAACAGAATCCAATAGTTGTGTACTTTTTTGTTTGTAAGTTGAAGATCTTAACTTTTAAAGTACCGTACACATGGGTCAGTTTCTAACCTTTTCCAAAATTTAGGGAACTCCTCTCTACCACATAGGCAAGTACCAAACCTAAATCCACCATCCTCAGAAAAGACTAAAGAGATATCTATATCTTCCAAAAATCCATCCTTATACTTTTACTTAATTTCCCTATTACCCCATAAGTAAACAATATCTACACTTTTAGCCCACAAGCACGTAATTCTGACTTTTTCTTCCAATTGGTTTTGTAGAATCAACGTGTTTCTTTACTTGAGATATTTCTTTTATTTTTATAAAGTTTGGTCTACCAACCTAAACCATGTTTACACCAGAGAGATCTTGAAAAGTCCACTCTTATTAGATCTTAACTTTATAGTAAGGGTCAGTTTCTGACTTTTCCAAACTTTAGGGACATCCTACCAAACGTAGATCTTCCAAAATTCACCCCTATTAGACGTTTACTTTAATTTATTTTTGACCCCATAAGTCTTTTTGTTTTGGACAAAGACCCTAAGTCTATTTATATTACTTTTTATCCCCAAAACACCCATCATTGACTTTTCTTTCAATTGTTATTTTTGTGAAAAAAAAATAAAACAGGACGAAGAGAAATTAGCAAGACAAAAAGAGATCGAAGATTGGTTACCAATTACTTCATCAAGAAATGCAAAGTGGTGGTACTCCGCTTTTCACAATGTCACCGCCATGGTCGGCGCCGGAGTTCTTGGACTCCCTTACGCCATGTCTCAGCTCGGATGGTAAATTTCCCCTAACCAAAACCGGTTAAATTTCACCTAAACCGAATCTAACATATATTAACCGGTTTTGATTTGTTTATAATTCAGGGGACCAGGAATTGCGGTATTGGTTCTGTCATGGATCATAACACTATACACATTATGGCAAATGGTGGAAATGCACGAAATGGTTCCTGGGAAGCGTTTCGACCGTTACCACGAGCTCGGACAACACGCGTTTGGCGAGAAGCTCGGTCTTTATATCATCGTGCCGCAACAGCTGATCGTGGAAATAGGCGTTTGCGTCGTTTATATGGTCACTGGAGGCAAATCGTTAAAGAAGTTTCATGAGCTAGTTTGTGATGATTGTAAACAAATCAAACTTACTTACTTCATCATGATCTTTGCTTCTGTTCACTTCGTCCTCTCTCATCTTCCCAATTTCAATTCCATCTCTGGCGTTTCTCTCGCCGCTGCCATTATGTCTCTCAGGTAAAATCATTTAAACCGGTTCGGTTTGGTCTGATTTTTTCCGGTATATTTGATAACCTGGTCTTCTTTAACTTATCACCGGTTCTAAATTATGTTTTGTTTGTCTCTAGTTATTCAACAATAGCATGGGGAGCATCAGTGAGCAAAGGCGTCCAAGAAGACGTTCAATACGGTTACAAAGCAAAATCAACAGCCGGTACGGTTTTCAATTTCTTTAGCGGTTTAGGTGATGTAGCGTTCGCATACGCGGGTCACAACGTGGTCCTTGAGATCCAAGCAACGATCCCTTCAACGCCCGAGAAGCCTTCAAAAGGTCCTATGTGGAAAGGAGTCATCGTTGCTTACGTCGTCGTCGCGCTCTGTTATTTCCCCGTGGCTCTCGTAGGATATTATATCTTCGGTAACGCCGTTGAGGACAACATTCTCATGTCACTTAAGAAACCAGCATGGTTAATCGCGACCGCCAACATCTTCGTCGTGATCCATGTCATTGGTAGTTACCAGGTAGGTTTCGCTAAACACTCAAAAGTGCACAAGTCATTCGTGGTACAAAGAACCGTATTAAACCAAATCTTGGTTTTGTTGTAGATATATGCAATGCCAGTATTTGACATGATGGAGACTTTATTGGTCAAGAAGCTAAACTTCAGACCGACCACAGCTCTTCGGTTCTGTGTCCGTAATTTCTACGTTGGTAAGAAAATTAATTAAAATTCTCGTGTTCATTAATTGTTTTTAATTCTATGTGTATTAACATTTTAAAACTATATATCTGATCTTTTTTTTATGTCATTTAAATTATGGTTTATGTAGCTGCAACTATGTTTGTTGGTATGACGTTTCCGTTCTTTGGTGGGCTTTTGGCGTTCTTTGGTGGATTCGCGTTTGCTCCAACCACATACTTCGTAAGCTTTTCGATTTCTAAACGCTTGAATCTTGATTAATATAAATTATTAGTCTTACTTAATCTTTTTTTCTTTTTTCAGATCCCTTGCGTCATTTGGTTAGCAATCTACAAACCCAAGAAATACAGCTTGTCTTGGTGTGCAAACTGGGTAAGTAACCATATTATCATTTATCATTACTTTTCTAGCGTTTTGGATCTGCGGTTGCGTTTTGTGAAACTGTGTTTCTTTGTTAATTTGTTTGCTCTTTATTTTCAGGTATGTATCTTTTTCGGTCTTTGCTTAATGATTCTATCCCCGATAGGAGGGTTAAGGACAATCGTTATTCAAGCAAAGGATTACAAGTTTTACTCGTAAATTAATTTGCTATTATGTAATAGTATGAGTAATCAAGAAACATATTTTTATATATTTATATAAGTGTGTGAAGAAGTTTTTTTTTTAAAGAGATCAACACGAGACGTAGAAGAATCAAAATGGTCTTGTCTGATTCTAAAATCGTAGCTTTAGGTTTTGTATTTTTGTGTGTTTACTACATATCATATAAAGCAATATATGTTGCCCTTTTCGGTTTTCAAAATGTTTGGTTTTTATGGTGAGATTGATTCTTTGTGTTCTCAAGATAAAAAAAAAGAAAAAAAAAAGATAGATATCTTTCTCTCTTCTAAGTTACATTATAATAAGCCATCAAATCAACGATTAGTAAACGAATTAATTTAAACCACATGATTAAGATTTAATATCTTGCATATAACGACAAAAACGAGAAAACTCGCAACTGAGTCAACGAAGAAAAATCGATTAGATAGATTCTTGATACATTACAAAACAATGAACTATATTGGCAGGTTTCAATGAAACCAGTCCGATGTGAAAATCCAATCAATAGCTCTTAATAATATTATCTAATTAACTCGAAGATTCGATTACAGTATTCGCCAGCGGATCAGCACATGCTAAATGATTTTTTTTCTAATAAACTTAATTCACAGTTGTACTAGAATATCGTTGTTAAAAGTTAAGTTTTTGTGGTGGATTTCTAAATTCGAATTTGTTCAAATGGACAAGAACGATATATAAATGATTACACCAAGGTGAAATGATTCATTCACTCTTTTGTAAATATGGGTTTAATGACTTTTAGATTCGGCCTCTTAACTTAGTATTGGACCTTTGCTGGACCAATTTCTATTTGGAGAATATGGGCTAACCGAACACTAGTGGCTTTAGTAAGTCTTCTAAAATCACTGCACAAATAGTGGGTTGGGAAACTCTTTGCCATGAAGGTACGATTTTCATAGCCAATTCAAGCAAATACTTGTCTTTCTTCACATGGACTAGTCACTTATTATCTTTATTTGAGAGTTTCTGAAAGTTGGAATTTGTATTAGCTCATTCTCATGGACTTAGAAGAGGAGTTGAGCTGAGAATAGGTGTTAAGCGTATTGAGCGAATTGTTGTCCCTAGAGAGAACATGGATGATGACAACAAGATTGGATGAGATAATTTTATGTGAAGAAGAAGCCTAAGAAGCATAATTAAGAAGCGGAAGATGGTTAAGGAGGTTCATTGTTGTTTAGTTCTACATGTGACTATATATTAAGACCAAAATATGTTGTCTTTGTAAACTATCATAACTAATAATGTATCTTACACATACATTTATCTACTAATGTGACCGAGTGTCTTTTCAAAAACATTACCCCAAGAGATCTGCGTTGATATACTTATTTTTTATTTTATTTTTATTTATTGCATGTTTGCTTGCGCAATTGATGTTGTGGGCAGTTGGTAGTTCTAAACAGACAAATATAATTCTACTCATAAAAGAGGCCGGAGACGACATGGGTTCTGCTCTTGCAGCTGTGTGCGGGAGAGGTCATCGACCTGATCCAGAATTGGACCTTCCTCCTGAAAGCTCAGCATGGTTTTTGACTAGCCTATTCGATGGCTCTTGCGGAACCTCACAACGTCTTGACAATAAGAAGCAGAAGACGAGCACAAATCCAGGGGACGAGACTACTTGTGGATGTTTTTACTATATGACTATATGTAACGTATAGACAGTTTCTTCCATAAATATTATGAAAGCTAAATAAACTTAGGGATAGATTGATAATATAAAGGCTGTCAATTCAATTGACGTGTCCATGGGCCAAGCCTAGTTCGTAAGCTTTTGGGCTTTTAGAATTTCTGGGCAATAACCCAAACTGACCTTAAAGTTCGATTTTCAGAAATTAAGATTATTGTTTATTGTATTTCGCTTTTAAACTGAACTTTGTCTTAGATTTCGAGTTTCTGACTAAGGATGATTTGATTTGGTGTTGTGTTTTTCTTTTTGTCTAGATTCATATTAAGGATCATTTTGTATCGTGTTGTCTATAGATTCTGAATTTCTGACTAATTTTGGTTAATGATTGAAATGAATAAAAAGAAATAAATAATATTTTTTTTATATAGAAATATTCAAGCATCGATATGGAATACCCATGAAAAACTCTCACATACTAACACATGTCATTTCTTGATTAGTAATTAGGTTTTATTGTACTAAACCAAATCTACAAAAACCTTAAAATCTTAACTGAATAGTTTATTTATTATTATTTTCTATATAAAAAAAATTAGCTATCGACCTTTTTTTTTGCACAACACGTTATCAACATGAAACTTTAACTATCTAATTATTTAATTTGAACACAAATAGTCGCATGTATGTATGTTCTTATATTTTTGTTAGAATTTATAGAGTTGAGAATTCGAATTCCTAGAGAGTTACGTTGGATTACATTACATAATTCAAATTTTTATGGGGTAAGATAGAAGCGTTTTGCTTTTCTAACCACTTAACCCCAATGAACCTCCAAGTGGCAGGTACTGACCTTACTCATCAAGTTATAGGTCATCAAATATTCCTAAAACCAGTCCATTAATTAAATTACATTAAAAATGATGCTAATCCGTGGTTATAAACTAATTACACTTGGTGCTAAAATCTTAGTCTAATAACAATATATATCCCGAGCAATTTGATCTACATGCATAATCATGTGTAGCAGACTTCTCGTAAAGTGGAAAATAACTTTACTCCGGTTATTTTTTTTTTATTAATTAGTGTCTTCGTTGTGTTATTATTCGGATTACCTAGTAATTTTAATTTGACATATAAGATTGAAAGATTGAAAGAGAGGATTTAATTATAACTATAATACTATGTTAATATATTATATCATATAATTAGATGTAAAATAAGTGTCTATGGAGTATACCTAGTATCAGAGATATTCATTTTGACGGTCGAGCCAATTAGGGAGTTTTGATTCCACCATTTCGATCATATACACAATGTTGCATGTAATTAACAAGCACAAGTGTATTAAAACATAAATGACATATAAGCACAAAATAATATAGTTAATAGTATTGCATCCAGTGATATGTATGCTATATGCATGTGTGAGCTGTAAGGTTAAGTCCATAAATCATGGGTTTTGTCGTTAAAAGAAGAGAAAGAAAGAACCTTATTTATAGACAAGGACCAACCAAGACAGCCCTTTCTATGACCTCTCCTCCAACTAAAATTGCCATCTGTTCACTTATGATTTCTTCACTCTTCTATTTCATTTTTTATTTATATATGTGTTGTACTGTACGTACGCACATAAACAATAAACAGGAAGACATATTGAAATGTGGACCTTTCACTTAAAATATTGATTCAAAACTGAAGATATAATTGGATGAACATATTGATGTGTAGGTAACCAAATTAATTTGAGCTACAACACTACAACAGCAGTATTACTTACGTACGTGGGTCTGTATAGATCCTAACGACCGTTTAACGTCTAGCAGATTTTGGAAACTAACCTCGATGCATGCACTAACTTATTTTTATTTTATTTTGTGTTTTTTAACACCATATACAGTTTATAGAAAATGTATAAAACGATAAATGTGATATCATATTTAAGATTAAAAAACAAAAAAAGAGAATCAAGAATTGTTAAGATCCAAGAGATCTATTTACTTTCAAAAATAACCTGTCATATTTTTTACTATTTAGAACATCAATTAAGAGTTCTGAAAGAAAAACAAAAATAAAACATCAATTAAGAGTTAAAACGTGATTTCATGGTGTATTGTAGTGTTAATTTTAAGCTTGTGAAAATAAAAATTGTCATTAATCTAATGAAAGTCTGAAATCATATTACTATCGTACAAGTTATCTAGTATTTTGGAATATTTCTCATAAATAATAGTAAATCACAAATTCAAACCTCATTTTCTTTTTACCTACACATTTTTCTGCAATTATATGAAAAGACATCTACAACAAAGTAACTACATCCTATATATTTGGAACACGACATAAGAAGAAAGCATGGTAATATTATATAAATTCTCTCATTCCAAAGCTAGTATTAAGACAAACGAGTACTAAAGCCGGAGCCGAAGACAACTCTAATTAATGCTAACTTATCACAACTCAAAGTTAGCTTTAACTTGTACGTATCACACGTTTGATTCTGTTGATATATATATGTATTTATATATATCTAATATCTATATATGTTGCTTATGTAATGTCGCTTACCATCGTCAACAAAATATATTATTCCGATTTATTTCGTCTTTCCTGTTTCAGTCACACTCCAAGCCTTAGAGCTGATTCAACATCCAATCTCCAAGCAAACCCACCTGATCTTATCCTCCATACATCACACGGCACCGTCATCTTCCTCCACGTGGACGGCTCGTACCTAACCCTAACCCTGCACGTCACCGCACCGTATAACTCCACCATGCATGCTATCTCCTCCATAAGGTTCGTGGCCACCACCAGCCACACCTTGATAGCATCCACGTTAGGAGCTCCCATCATCCCCCTGTAAGCCCGGTTTACCCAACAGACCCGGTTTGACCCGTCCGAAACTAACCACGGACACGTGTCAACCTCCAATATCTTCATCACTCTCTCCTCTCCTTGATCCATACGGCCTAGCTGCTCAAGGATGTGATACCCTCCCAAGTCGTTACACGTGTCACTCACACACTCAACCGTCAACCACGACTCCACCACCTTCCGATCTAAAGATGACGAAAGCCCTATGATAGAACCATACAAGCTCTTCTTCGGATCCATATCACTCGGATCCGAACAATACTCACCACCTTCATCTCCATTGTTTCCTAGATCTCTATCCTTCTCCGGCAGCAACTGAAGCGTGACCATATCGCTTCTATTATCATCAGCATCTATCTCTTTATGTAGATCGGTCTTTTTGTTCCCACGATCGCGACCATTTTTTTTACCAAGTATCCTAGAGTTATTATTAGTACCACAACAACTTTTTTTATCCCGAGCCCTAACATACTTCCGTTTCGATCTCCTGTTCCTTCCAAGGAATCTGCTACTCTTCGAATCGTCGGAAGATTCACCCACAACTGGTTTTGGCGCGATCGGACGGAACCGTTGCATTATCTTGCTTATAACAGTCTTGTCCTGATCCGTAGCACCATCGCAAACAGAAGCTTGCTGTTGCGTTCCGTAGGTATCATTCATGACTTGAGTCTGCCTCGATCTCACTATCTCTCCCGTTTAGTTAAAAATTTGTAGGTGTTCTCTTATAGTGGTGTTTTGATATAAGAAAATGCTCTCAATATTGTTGAAAAGAATAAGGAGAGAAAAAAAAAAAGTTGGAGAGATAGAAGAGGAAAGTTAGTACATAAACACGTGGCTAGGGCAAGCGTTTAGCACATTTTAGAATAAAAGATTTGATGATTGGTTCCATATTTATGCAACGGGTCCCCAATTCAACGATACATTTCAAGTTTTCAACATATTTATGTTCATAGCAAAAAAACTGTATACAAGTATATGTTTTTGTCGTCGTAATATATATACGAATTATTGATACCAATCTTCATAAGTGCTAATAATGTAATATAACAAAACATATTATTGATGTTACCAAAAAAATATATATATATATATATATATATATTTTTAAATAACACAGTTTTTCTCGAATTAAATGAAACAATCATATTTTAAAATGTGAAATTAAGAATGATGATGAGTAATATCAAAGTATTAAATTTACTGTGAGCTAAATTATATATCACGTACTTTTATCAACAGAGAAATATCATGTATATACTCTCGATATATAAAATGCTAAATTAATATAAATAAACAATGGTTTACTAGCTATGGTTCATGACTTAGTTTTTTCTTTTTTTTTTCTGAATTCTGGTTAGAATTTATATCAATAAGTAAGTACTAAAATGTAAAAGCCCTTATAAGTTGTTTATAGTAATTGTAAACTAGCTATCATCAATTTTGGTTGGTATAAAGGACTCAATCTATTCATTTAAAACTTTAGAAGGTCTAATATTCAATATTTACATTTAAATACTATAATATGTAACCTAGTTCTTTGTATATATATATATATATATAACTTAAGTATCTATATATGTGTGAATCATACATGGGTACATGCAACCATGATTCATTGGCTGTGTACTCTGTACATATGTATATGCTATCTGTGTAATACGTATGTATACACACACGTGTTCAGGATTATATCGAGCCAAACAAGTACACACATAAATAAAATAAAGTATAAAGCAAACGAATAGTAGTAATAATATTGTTTTGAAATTCAAAAAGGCACGACAAGATATATAGATATAAGCGTATCTATCGTGATGGGGAGAGATGGATTAGAGAGATTTTGGTCCAAATCAGAGTGCTGGACCAATCAGTCTCAACCATCTATTCCATTTCCACCACTACCTCTAAAAAAATAAAATCCACGTGGACTTCTCCTCACCAATAGCGTCGCTCTTCGTTTTTTCCCCATCACACATTGTTTATTTTATAGGACCATCTTCTCATATAAATCTTGAAATATAAAGAAGAATATTTTGAAAAAAAAATAAAGACAGAGAGATGCTATCAAATCAGAAGAAAAAAAAGAGAGATAGTGTGAGTGAGATGCTAGTTGGGTTTTATTTCTTACATGCATTACAACAGTTTAGAACAGTCGAAAGTTTCAGATGTTGCATAACAAAAGTGATAAAGCTCATTTTTGAGTCGACAGAATTGGATTTTCACTATAATATCATGTTTGCTTCTGTATAAATTCAATTTGTTCATTCAGTGATATACATATGACACGAAAGAGTAAGCAATAAAGTTTGTTTCTATAATGAAAATAAATCGCGATCAAACTAACTAGACTACTAACTAATTATCTAACACACTTATGAAGAATATACACAAACTCGATCGTGTTCTCTATATATCTCTACATGAAGTAGATTTGAGAAACTCGGATTTGCTTTCTTCTTTCAATAGTATTCCAAAAGCTAGAATGCAGCAGACATGCAAGTACATCAACAGCATTAAAAATACATATAATGTTTCACTTATCGTGATGATAACTACTGTGTTTAATTAGGGGTATTCGTACGTAATTCTTTTAGGGGTCGATATTGTTTTTTTTCTTTTTATAAAGACTTTATAAAATAGCTCATTCGAGAAAAACAGACACGTGATATGCTCCTATTCGTTTTTCTCGTCAACCAAAAATTCTATCACTATTCACTACTGTTTACATATAAAGAAAAATCCAACAAATAACGTGACACCAACGTTACGGGTTAGATTCATCTCATACCAAGACACATGAACGGCCACGATCGATAAAAACTGAGTGAGACCGAACCAACCAAAACACTTCTCCCATCCCAGGTATGGCTTATTGGCATGGCGTCACTAATTCGACGAAACAAGACAATTAAACAGAAAGGGCAAAAACAAAAGAACAAAACACAAAACGTGAAAGCTGATTGGTTAATGTCTTTCTCTGATGAGACGCCACGTGTAAACAATATAATATTTTTCTTTCACTGTGCGTATTTGAGTGTTGTTCCATAACCACTTTATTTATTCCCCTTCCCCGGCCCTCCTTCGATAGATCTTTTTGGGAGTTTTATAAATTATTTTGTTATTTTTTTTCTTACAACTTTTTGCTTAGCCAATGACATGACTCCATATGTTGGGATTCAAAAGCCCACAGAAGATTTTTTAGATGTGATGTAATCATCATTATTGGCTACTGCAGAATTGGGTCTATCTAACATGCGCATATAGCATATCGACACTTCTATATAATAAAGCCATAAAAATATACACCTAGCTTATAATCTCATATACTCTCATGAGCTATATTCACATATATATATAACCCCAAATATCTCTATCTCTTGCAGCATACATATGTATAGCTCCAAAACTATAAGATGAGATTGTCCAATTATATAGAGTCATAGAGACTAAAATACACATATCGGTAAAGAAATCTCGAGGATCTTGTGCTTAAAACCACACACATCGGATTCTTCTCTGTATGTACAGTTAACACTCTCACTTACTCATGTTACTAAGTACGTATGAGTATTTTGTAGGTTGGTTGCATAAATCTATATATAGTTTCAGTACGTTTTCTTAATCTAATTTTCACCAAATATACATACAAACATGTGTATGTTGGTGCATGAATGCATAATAGTGTCCCAGTACAGCTCATTTATCTCTCAACAATAAACCACATTTATATTCAATATAGATTAAGGTGGTCACTCTTTTTGAAATGCCAAAAAATAATAGTTTTTATTTGTTACAATTTATGATGCTGGGTGAAATTACAGGTGATATTACTTAAAAACATGCAAAATTTAAATATGGACGACTATGGTATTCCAAAATGAATACAACAGCTAATTAAGCAATGACATCTTTTTTATTGATCTTAGCCAATCAATATTTGCATTATGGCAATTTCAAATCTATATATAAGGTTCTCTCACACACAAATTTATTCTGTAAGATTAGTATTATACACCTTAACCACAACTTGATCTTAATTAACCTTACCCATCTCTACCTCAGAGCCAAAGAGTTAAAGCTGCACTAGTATCCAACCTCCATGCAAATCCACCAAACTCCATCTTCCACACATCACACGGCACCGTTTTAGTGTACTTGGTCTCTCGCCACGTGTATTCCAGTCTTACCTTACACGTAAAAGTTCGGTAGTCATAAAACGTCGCCGTTGGGTCAACCACCAACCACACAATCACCTCTCTCCCGAACCCGCCGTCGCCGGTTACTATCCTCCGGTAAGCCTCGTTAACCATCACCACACGGTTCGAACCATCCGATATGAAACCAGGACACGTGTCTTTATCCAAAGAATCCGTGATCTCTTCGTCCGTTAACCCTACCGCATGGGATACCGAGCCACCGTTAAGGGACTCCACCGTCACCCACGTCTCCATTGGAACCCGTTGCAACACGTCATCACCGCCGTTAAACTTGAGCCACGTGTCCGTTTCAGTTGTTTCATCTCCGACCATTGTCTCCACCGTTGGATCGAGGTTATTATTATGATCCAAACTCAACGGCGTAGATCTCTCCGGCAAGAGCTGTAGCGTGACGATATCTTCCCGACCAATCTCCGGATCTGTCGAGCTAGATCTGAAGCCGTTGGTCTTTGAACGACACGTGGCTTTATTATTCTTGGAAACCCTAACGTACTTCCTCTTCGTCCTTCTCATGGTACTCGTGTCTCCGACGAATGGTTGACCAGTAGTCGTCGGCTTTGGAGCGATCGGACGGTACTTGAGCATGAGAGTATCAACAGACGAGGTCTTATCTTGCGCCTTGCCTGTGCATCTTAGCGTCCGCCATAACTCATGATCTTGATCCATCTCTCTGATCTCTCTCTTCTCTTTCCTCTATCTCTCTTCAGTATCACACACACTCTCTCTCTCTCTTTTCTATTTCTCTATATTCTTTCTGTGTCTCTCCGGTGGCCGAAGAGATTAACATTTGGGAATAGGAGAACGCCACGTGTTTAGGGCAAAAACATATGCGAGAAACCTTACTTGAATCAGTGGATGGTTTATGTGCGCGTCTCATTTATGTCATCGTTACACTAATTTTATGTCTCTTTGCTTCTTTTGTTTTGTTTGAACTTTTATTTTCCGATATAACGAGAGATTTTTAATTTACTTTTAAAATATTCGTTTTTTTTGCGATCTACATCTAAATCCTACGTTTCTAACCAATTACTTGTGGCTAATTTTTTAAACCTAGGATCTGCTCTTCGTCCATTTTATCATAATTAATAATAAAGCTTTATTTACCAGTAAAATAATGTCAATTAGATCGAGTAGGTGTTCGGGGTCATTGTAGTTCGTTTGTTTTATTGGCAGATATTAATTCTATGAAAATATTATTATACAAGCTTACTGGTCATATGCGGGCGCAGAAGTTTGACAAATATAAATATTTGTGTTCAATATATACACTTATTCTTCGACCCATAATTTTTATTGATAATTTGTTACAACTTATATATGCGTGACAGCGTGAGTGATCAAAAACTTACAACCATATCATCTCTTCATCTTGTAAATGTATTAATATATGTATATTCGTGTTGATTCATGAGTTCATATACATGCGTGACAGCGTGGGTGATCAAATCCATTAAAGAAGCCAGAAAAAAACATGAAAACGTTGTATATTTGTGACAACCATATTTGATGATTACTTGATGCATGACTAATGACTGCTTAAAATCAATATAGAGAAGTTTTAAAACAAAGTTAAAATAATTCTTCTATCATATAAATGAACGAAGAACTATTGAATAATTTGTTTCGTCACTATAATATATTTTATTATCTAGCTATGTGCTTTTTTAAAACTAATTTAAGGTAGAAATTTAAAGGTTGCATAATTTGCTTTCACGTGATGTATTAAGTTAATACTAGTTACATTTCGAAACAAAAATTGTACTAAGTTATGGTGTTCAATGCAGCTTTTATCATGCGGTTTTGGTTCTTAATTATTTTTGTTTGTTCTATATTATAAACTGTACGGACACTAAGATGGCTCGGTTTTGTATGATAGTAGTTCCAGCTATAAATGGCATGGTGGAGTACTTATGTATAAAATATGACTGTAAAAATCTTCTGAAATATCTCGGGCTCGAATCCTATAAAATGGGTGTTGAGATTCGAGATTATATCGTATTAACAAAAAACAAAGAAATATGTATGGTCGACACCGATTTAAAAAGCATGTATCTATCTATATGACATGCATGTATCTATCTATATTAACATGCATGTATCTCTCCACATAGGTCGATATGATAATCTAATTGGATGGTTATCCAAAGCAAAGCACCCAATAATTCTGGGAACTGCGATGTGTGATTTGATTGGCTATTTGTTCTTTCTATTATTGTTTATGAAATTTTGTAAATACTATATGATAAAATTAGGTGTATGGGTCCCGTGATCAGGCTAAAACAGCATCTGGTGTTTTTATTTTTCTAACCTCATTTTCAAGAATACTCTTATATAATATAATATATGGTCCTTCCTTCACCTCCCAACCAATCAAATTGTATGAAGTGTCCTCCATTTTCAAAATTGATAAAGCTGGCATGTCAGTGCATATTTGGAAATTTATTATATATGCGTATAGTATATATCTCTATCTGTTAAAATTATGCATGTGTCTATATTGTGTCTCTATTTATGGGAAGTGTAAAAGCAATGACCCATAAGGTCTTCTCATTGTTCGGTGGTCGGACCTATGCATCCCTGGTTCTAGGGGTGTGCCCTCGTTCAGATTTGGTTTTAAAAAATTAACTGAACTACAGCTAAAGTAAAATGGGATCGACGATTTTTGTGTGTGTGTGTGTGTATTATTCATTAAGGTTCTGTTGTAGTTGAATTCGATTTAATTTAGAGTTTAATTAGGTTTTTCTAGCGTTTGATTCATTTGTGTTTAAAATTGCGGATATTCAAGATTTATAATCGTTTTATTTTCATTTTATAAAGAACAATTTAATAACAATAAACCTATTATACGTATTCATCATCTTTACGAAAAACAAACACCATGTAGTCCTATTATATATATACAACTACAAGGACTCAATCTAGAGCATATAGTTATGCATTCCCTTCATACGTACTTGCAATAAAGCATCATTATGTATATTATCTAGCCTATTAAACTAGATATTAGCATAGCTTTTTGAAAAAGTTGAACTAATGGTCCTTGTATATAAAGTTATGAGCTAGAAAGGAATTTGATAACATTCAAAACCATCTCGTATTCATCTCACATGGAAAACACGTAAAAATTACTTACAACACTTGAGGCATTTAACAACAAGATCCAATTTTATGCACTATAATAAGTAACATTCGGAACGTTACATTCCTAAGAGATTTTAATATTTAGATCTTTACCAAGTTATCAACATTTCAAACATATTTCTATACTACATTAGTTTTTTTTTGCAATCATAAACTACAGAAAGAATTTTAAAAGTCAAATAGAAAACAAAACAAAAAAAGAGATATTATGGAGCTTTTTTCTACAAAAATTTCAAACTATGAAGTATATCTTTCTTTTGCAAGATTGATTAAAACTTTATTATAATCTCTTCGGAATGTTACCGTTGAATAATAAACTACTCATCACTCAAGAAGAAAAACATTGTACATAATTTTTGTTGATAACATACATATTCCAATTGAGATATATTGCTAATATTTGTTTTTGTTTTTGTTGGGTCTATGGATAGGCCTATAATGGGCTTTAATAGATGATGTTAGGCCCATGACACTTAAAAAATCTGAAAAGTGCTGTGTTTGTATGTCACAGTCGCGTCATCTGGAGACATACATTTTTTTGTGTCTGTGGTATCTGTTTACTTCTTCTTCTTCCTCCTTGTGTTCGTCAATCACCGATCTCGTTGCTTCATTTTCCTGTGAGTTTTCATTTTTTTTTCTCGTTTCAGCATATCTCGTATCCGAATCTGCCATTTCTATATTTCAATTTTTGTTTACTGGATCTTTGGATCTTTATAGATAATCGATTTTTTCTAGGGCTTACCTTTTTTTGTTTGTTTTTTGATATTCGTGTATGTGTAATGGCATCAAATGGTTGAGGAATCGTATCTGTTTGTTTCAGCTAGGTTGATTGGTACAAAAGTGTTCATCAAATGGTTGGAGGAGGAGTTATCCGGCAGCTTCTTAGAAGAAAACTTCAATCTCAATCAGTCGTGAGTCTTTTTTTCCTATGGATTTCTTTTTGTTATCGGAGATTTCAGCTTAGGATCTGTTTGAAGAGAGAATCTTAGGATTTGTTTTGGTTCTGTGTGTATAAGTCATTGCTCCGAGAGATTCTCATTGAAGAATTGTATCTGGAATTGTTGTGGATATGGAGATTTTGGAATATAAGAACGTAGATGTATTGGTTTGTGCTTAGAGAGTAGACTTTTGAATTCGTTAAGCATACAGACTACTTGGTCCTGTCCATTTCTTTTTTGTTTTTCTGACTGTTATTCTGTGTTATCATCCACCTCAGGCTACTCCGGTATTGTCATGGTTGTCTTCGAAGAAAGCTAATGAAGAAGCTGGGTCTGCTGGTGTAAGAGCATTTGCCCTTATGGGCGCTGGTATTACAGGGTTGTTGAGTTTTTCTACAGTTGCATCTGCTGATGAGGCCGAACATGGCTTGGAGTGTCCAAACTACCCTTGGCCACATGAAGGCATTCTTAGCTCATATGACCATGCTTCGTGAGTGTTCACTTTTATCGATAGAGTTTTTGTATGTTAACCAGGATAGTTAAATAATGTCACTAACGCCAAAAATTGACAAATTTGAGTCTGCCTTTATTGGTGGTTGATTTGCTATGAGCAGGATTCGTCGTGGTCACCAAGTCTATCAGCAAGTCTGTGCATCTTGCCACTCGATGTCTCTGATCTCATACCGAGATTTGGTGGGTGTTGCCTACACTGAGGAAGAGGCAAAGGCAATGGCAGCTGAAATTGAGGTTGTTGATGGACCAAATGATGAGGGTGAGATGTTTACCCGACCTGGTAAACTTAGTGACCGCCTTCCTCAACCATACTCCAATGAGTCGGCTGCAAGGTTTGCCAATGGAGGAGCATATCCACCTGATCTAAGTCTTGTTACTAAGGTTTCCTACTGTTTCACTCAATTGGTTTTACTTTTATCGAATTCATCTTCTGTGATCTAAACAGTTTTGTTTGTTTCTGCTAGGCACGTCACAATGGCCAAAATTATGTCTTTGCTCTGTTGACTGGTTACCGTGATCCTCCTGCTGGAATTTCGGTAAATTTCTCTCCTATTTTCGCATCAGACTTCTGATTATAACATCAAATTGTTGGATGTTAAAAAAAGACCTTGTGACAATGGTACAGATCAGAGAGGGGTTACACTACAATCCTTATTTCCCTGGTGGAGCAATCGCTATGCCAAAGATGCTTAATGATGAAGCTGTAGAATATGAAGATGGAACTCCTGCAACAGAAGCACAGGTTAGTTTTCCTCTTCTGAAGAAAAGATTTACAGGCCATAGAGGGCCATAGTGCTTTATCAAATTTGACCTTTCTTCGAGTTAATACTAGTATATAATTTTTCTTTGTTTAAATATGATGCAGATGGGTAAAGATGTTGTATCATTCTTGTCCTGGGCAGCTGAACCAGAAATGGAAGAGAGGAAATTGGTAAGTTTTTTTGTTTGAGCAGATTAGTCCATTGTTTAAGTAGTCTTTTCCATATATACAAGATTGCAATAGGGGTGTATATCTGGGTTCGGGTTATTTGGTTGTTCAGATTGAGTTTTAGAAAATTGATACCAAACTAAAACCGCATACGCATAGTGTAGATTGGTTTGGTTTAGTTATAGAAAAAGTATTATCATTTCCTTGGTCCGGTTCTTTGGTTCGAGCTAGTGGATTGAATTCCTGTTGTTGCATGTTTGTGTTGACCACAACATCGTTCTGCTAATCCCAGACCAACACTAAATCACTTAAGATATTATGAGACATGAACTTTACTTAGATATGATCTATAGCCTCTCTTGTTAAAAACTGTAATGTTGGCTCGAAACCAACCCAACAGGAACCCACTAAATTCAGGGATCCAACTCTTTGCGTCTAGATTTCTGTTAACCTTGGTTCTATATATGTGCAGATGGGTTTCAAATGGATATTCTTACTGTCTTTGGCCCTGCTTCAAGCTGCATATTACAGGAGACTGAAATGGTCAGTACTCAAATCCCGTAAGCTTGTTCTCGATGTCGTAAACTAAACTCCCGTCAAGATCAGCTTTCCTCTGGGTAATAAGTATTAATCTTGATAGGGATATAATGGTGAGATCCCGCATTTTGTCTCCAGAGACATGTTTCCTTATTTATCGTTTAGAGAGTCTAATGAGGGGAAAAAGAAGTAAAGTTTTTTGTAACCTCATATATTACACATGATTTTGAGATGATATTATTTCCCTTTTTGTTTGTTTGTTTGTCTCCTAAACCGGTCTCGGTTTGTCTTAATAAAAATTATGTGGTTTTACAATCTCTCCTCTGTATATCAATGTATCATAACATGATTTTGTAACAGTTGGAATTGGATAGAGAATAAATCTGCAGAACAGCCGACAGATAATAAAACTTCTGCATTAGCTTCGATTAATTTATATTTGTAGGATCTCGATTTTGTATAACTTTGAAAAATGTAAGCAAGCAATCGTACAAACCATACAGAACAAACATACAGGAACAGACCAAACCTCAAACTTAAAAGTTCACACTTTTGATTTGTCACAATGGAATATATATTTCACAAAATATAATGAGCTCCAAAATTTTTAATTACCTATGAAAAGGTCAAAATCTCCTGATTATAGAAAAAAAGCTCAATCAAATCCTGGCAGGCTTCTGCAGGACTGCCGAGAGATAAACCTCTGCATCATTTTTCTCTCCAACAACCCATTTCAGCTTCTTATACCCAAACCGCTCTATCAAACGCGTAAGAGCCCTCTTCTTCTCGTCACTACTGCAATAGAAATTGTCTAACCAGAACAATCCACCGGGTTTCAAGATCCGATCAAGATCAAACATCAAGAACTCCAGCTTCTCGGGTTTACTACTAGCCGCTAAATCCAGTCCATTAGAAGCATGAATGAGATCGAAAACATTGTCGTAGAACGGTAACCTCTGATCCAAACTCATGAACAACGGAAAAATCCCTCTCGCAGCTATGAATTCGCTGAAAGGAGCACCTATATTCAATGTATTACTGATTATATTCACATTCTTTTCAGCCATCTTAGCAGCAAACGTACCTGATCTGCTGCTAATATCAAACCCGATTCGGATATTCCCATCGCCTAAACTCAAAACATCCTCTATCAAGAAATCAGTCTTCACCTTAACCTTAACAAACCTATCTTTCTCATGACTAGTACCTAGATCAAAGCAACCAACACAGTCCCGACTCAGTTTCTTACCTTTCAAACATTCAAAACTTTTGCAACCAAGACCACTCCAGTTAACACTATTATTACCAACAGGTCTCCACAAAGAATCAGGAAACGAAACAAGACTCGGCTTATGTACCGTTTTAGCCAAACAACGACGTCGTGGCAACGGTTCACAAGACCGGAGAATCAACTTCTGCGCTAAGCTCCAATCATCAGGACATTTGTCGAAGACATTATACGACATATACTGAGACAACAAGTCTAGAGACAATTCACAGGTATGTCCAACAGATGCAACCATCTGTGTAATCCCAGTACGAGAATCTTTGCCAAGAGGAAGCTGATGTTGCTGGAGGAACAGTTTAAGCTCCTCCGGCACTTCGGGATGGGAGAGATCGAGAGATTCGTAACCAACCATCTGTTTCTCCATCTGAGAGAGTGTGCGGTGGGAAGAATCGATTTCTCTGAGGATGAGGGAGAGATGCTGAGAAACCAAAGAGACGTTGTTGGAATGAAGAGGATGCGGTGTGTTGGATTGGGAACGAGATGAGAAAGCGTATAGTGCGAACAGATTTGTAGTGACTACAGAGAATAGCATAAGGAGATTGATGGCTGAAGAGAAAAGCGTTGATCGCTTGAATCTTGCGGTTCCATCGCCAATCTTTAGCGATACAGATCCCATCTCAAAAATCCAAAAACCAAATTTTGTAAGTTAATTTCGGAAGAGATCCAAATCAGGAAACCAAAACATGAACATATGTTTCCAAAATCCAATGATCAAATTGAGCGAAACAATCAAAAGCTACTCCTCTCTGATTCAGTCGAGAGTGGGAGAAAGTAGAAAGCTACTCAAGACAAGACTGAGGATCGCCGACACAACGGAATTATTATTATTATTATAAGTGATTTTTAATAATTTGTATTCGCTTTTTTCAAATTAATAAAATGGGCTTAAAGATTAAAAAAGCCCAAAATACATAACAAACGGTCCATTACATCTGTCTTGGAAGTTTGGGAAGCTTGAATTGGTGGTGGTTGTAACCCAAAACAATAATAGTTGTGTGAGGTTTAAAAAATAAGAAGAAATGGGTTTTGGTTGCTTATAGGATTCCAAAGCAACTTAGTTGTGTGAGGTTTAGACCAAGACCACTTTGCTATGTTCTCAGATATGTATCTATACTAGCTTATATCGCATGTCAGCCAAAGAGGAAACCACTGGGAATTTTATTGTAATTATATCAACTGAGTAATCAGATTATGAATAAGGCGTCTTGATCTAATGTCTCCATATGTGACAAAAATAGCTAAGCCAACAGAATCATAGAGCTAAAAGAAAACAAAAAAACAAACCAAATAAATTAGCTAGGCACAACATAAATTAGCTCCTTCTTCTTCACAGATTGAGACGACTAGGAGAGATGTATGCGGTTTTTAGTCTCTTGGTAACGATATTTCAACCTTGTTGTAAAGTGCTTGATCACTTGAGTTGCAATGCACCGTTAACAGTAAGTTCCTCTACATAGTCTACAAAGGTGCGTGATATGCAATCACGATAAGCTCCAACAACACCTTGGATTTCAACACTTTGGAGAGTGTTCTTTGCCGCATTGAAGTAGAAAACATAACACAGTTTAGATGCAGAAACCACCGACAAAACTATGTCACCAGTAGCAGTCATCCCAGAAAAACAAAGATAATGGTCAATCTTAAAAACTGTACTTTCAACACACAAAGAGTAGACATGTTTTGACCATTCCTGCTTCTGGACATCCTCAGGAACCCACAGTCTCAACTTCGGGGATTCTCACCATGATAATCCAGTTTAATCCCACATAGTTTCCCCTTATAGTTTATCAGTTAATCGAAACGGCATCCACTATTCAATCCTGTGTATACGAGCTTGAAAACCTCAGATCAAACATCAAAGCAAACAATCACATGATACCTTCCTTGAGAATCTTAGAGCTAAGTAATACAAAACCCCATTGATGCAAATCCTCTCCGACAGAGGCTCATGGGTAAAAGGAAATTGGATCTCCCTCCACTTCAATTCTCCAGGTTCAAGTGTCAAAACATAATGATCTACATAAATAGAAGCCATATAATTCCAAGTACCCATGAACAATACCTTGAATTCATTGTCTATCGGATCAAACCCTAAATAGCTATATGAATAACCTTCAAGTTCAGGTAAGATCACATGATGTCCTGTGAGAGGGTTACAAATCACACGCTTATCTTCATTATCAAAATAGATCAAACCGGAGGTGTAGCTACAATTTCCTGCAGGGGACTACTTCATATTAAAATATTTGGTGGCTAGTAGAGGAGACTGAGACGGAGACGACTTCTCATAGGCAATGGATATTATGAAGTGGAGGCTATGGAGTGAGTTATTAGGAGCCCTAAATCAGATTTCGGATCGTGACAAGAGAAGTAGTACATTGCCTCAAGCTCAAAGATACTTAAAACATACTTACTTTAGATCGTCAATCATTCATACTAATAAATTAACTTGAAAGAACAAAGCAAAACTAGCTATTTTGTTAAAAGATACTAAAAGCTAAAAAACATTAGCCTGAAACCTATCTGAAGAACTCTGAGGAATCTAAGTGAAGAAAGTAGCCATTTTTTTCAGCAAGCTTCTTGTTGTCTACTGAGCGGTGTGAGAAGAACATCACCGTACGGATGGTCTTGCTTCACTTCCAAGTACCCTTTTGTCTTCAACACCTGCAAAATCAATTTCGGAGAGTTCTCCCATCTTAAATTTTTCATGGAGACGGTATAAATAGAGGAAAATATAAAACTGTGAAATTTCTTTTGACATACCAAAGTCTCGTAGAAGAGTCTTGCGCTTTCCTTCTGTATTCTTCCTCTACACAGCTGCAACAAACTCACCTTCTCTTCTTCTTCTCTTTCCCTCTGCTCCATAAAAGTCTTTTCCAAGAATTTCGCCACATTCCTGTACAATCTAGAGTCAGAAAACCAGGATAATCATCTAAATGTAGGCAAATCAAAGAGGTTGATCTCGTAAGTGTGAGTTTGTAACCTTGTTCTTGCTGACCATGTCTCTGCAAATCAAAATATCCATAGTAAGACGACATCACGATGATCACACGCAACAAACAAACATTTAGACATGATTTGGTCCTAACATAGGTAGTGTATATTTTGAATTTTTGATTGTTGGAAACTTTTCACTCAAAAGCTTTCAAATTCTTCTGCCTATAATAGTTTTACCTTGTTGCAAGTCCTGTCTGTCATCTGTATTAACCTGCTGAAGCAGAAACAAAAAATCAATGCCTTGTAATTAAAAGAACTATAAAAGCTTTCCTTCTGCTACTCTAGAATGATGCAGCACAGCAGTACCTCGTCGTTCATTAAAATTGTATCAAGATCTCTGTTTTCCACACGATACACAGACGGGTGCTCATTCAAAGAAGTGAAGGGACTTGCAGGTCTGGTTTCTTTATAATAGGTCTTAGGGTCCTTGAAATATCTTGTCGACATTGATTCCCTCAGCGGCGTTTCAGGTGCAATCTCTACTTGCTCTGACGTCCTCACTGGTGTTTCTGGAGCAAGCTCTGTGTGCTCTGATATCCTTACTGGTGTTTCTGGAGCAATAACTGAATGCTTCACTGGCGTCTCAAGGGTATTTTCTGTTTGATGAGCATTTCCAGAAGCTATGGAACAAGCTTCCATCTCAACCGAAACCTCGTTAATATTTCCTACTGTCACTCTCAGCCCAGAAAGAGCAGCAGCCTGAGGTGTCTCCATAATTTCTTGAGCATTCTGAGTCTGATCAGAAGATAAAATGTCCCCAGGAACTCTAATGGAGCCACGAGAATTTTTTTCCGTACGTCTGGCAATTTTAGCTTCTTCAGGAAACCCTGTGGTAGCCCAGTTTTTAAGCTTGATAGGCCGACAAAAAAGCGACTGGAGTTCCACAGAACCATCTGTGGGATTACGGCAATCAGTAAACACAGGAATACACATCTATATAAAGCTAATTATGAGGTTTTACTTACACTGAATCAAAGGGTCCAAGAATCTTCGTCCAGCTAAACGTTTAGTTCTCCTCTCAGGATAGTCAGTATGAGATACATTTCTCCGTTTCAAAAGCAATTTACTTGAGTCCTCTATCATTTCCTTCATAACTCTACAATAACAGAAATGCCAAGTATTACACAATTGTATGGAACTCTGCAGATAAATAGATTTACAAAATAGTTCTTTTACTTGTTCGGAATAATCACTTCATCATCTATCAGACATTTTCTCTTCCGTGAAACCCAAGAAGACTCCTTTGCAGCCGGTGTAGGAATGATCGAGAACTGGGGGCTTGTTTCCCCTGTGTTTCAAAGTATATAGGTTAACATGTTAAAATCATAGCTAAGTATATTTTCTGAAGCTTATTTCTAAAAAACGTGCACCTCCTGATTTTTTCAACTGCGAAGGTGTTTTGGGAGTGACAGCAACTGGAATATCTGTTGCATTAAACCCTCTACTGGGGTCTTTCGAAACAGTCATGTCAGTGAGAAAATCTTTCTCAGAACCATTGAGATTTACTTCAGGAGTCTCAGATTGTTCTTTATGAGACCCATGAAACAACTCAAAGTTTGGCATTTCCGCTTCATTACTGCCTCGACATTTCTCTATGCCTTCTGGCAAGTCTCCGGAACCAGTCACAGATACTGGTTCTGGTTCTTCAAGCGTACTTATCGCCGGGATCTCTTTCTCCCTATCAATGCTTGTGGCACCAGAAGGTTGCTCTTCAATCCTGTGAATCGCTTCAGGACTTTCACATTCAGAAAGAAGGGACCCGCTATGCTGCATCTTTTCGCAACATGTTTCCATTGAGGTTTTCTTCAATTCTGAATTCTCTGCGTGCCCATCTCTGTGTAGATTATCTCTTGAGAGTTCACGAGGATCCAGTAGTCTCTGCACAATGGTACATATGGCTTTTCTAACTGTATGTTCTTCTTGAGTTTTTATTATATCTTCGGACATTTGCGGTTCCACAAGTATTTCATCTGATTCTGGATCCTCCCTATGCCTAGATGCATTCTGATGATCTCTGGATGATTCTAATGATTCATCCAGTGGCTCCACTTCAACGACTTTGACTGATGCTTCTTCAGTAGTATCTCTGACATATTCTGCATCCATGTCCATATCATGAGCGAAACTCTCACTGCAACAACAATTTTAACCACAGAAAGTTAGGATTGTGTCTGTTGATGACATGTATAGAACCAAAAAAATATCGTACTCACTGCTTGGATTCATTCTTATTGGCGGAGAAAGTTTCATGAAAAGTAAAGATGAGGTCCTCATCCATGTCAAACTACAACTCCAAAAAGCATTATATTTATAATTTGTATATTCACGAAATTACTGGAATGAAAAGGAATGGAATGAAGAAATAATGTCAATATACATTGTAGTAAGCCCAAATAGTTAGACAGTCAGTAGTCTATAAGGTGAGAAGCCATACCCTTTCCATCGAGTACATGTCCATGCTCTCGTTTTCCTGACTTCCATCTGTATCATCGCAGAGAAGTGATATTAGTACATGAACAATAATGAGGTTCACTTCAAACGACTTTAGTAGTTAAATTACCTTTAAGTGTAATATCTTCCTGCGGCTTAACATTTCCACTGAGAAAGAAGAAACAAAAAGTGAGACAACGAAAAAAGTCTCTGAAAGATACATTCTGTATAGGAATAACAAGCATACCCATGAAAATCTTCCAGAATCCCAAGATCTAATTCAAAAGCATCTAGTTCGAAGCTCCTAGGCAAAACAATGGAAAAACACCCAGCAGATGCAGGCAATGGCACGGCTGTCTCCTCTCTGTTCCTCTCCTTAGCCACAAACTCCTTTACACCAATCAACGCTTTGTTGCAGTCATCGAACAAAAAGTCCACCTTCTTGGAATATATCCTTACAACACCCAAAAGAAGATACGCTAAAACTCTGTATGTCAACGCATCTAACTCCTTTTGCAAGATCTCATCTGTGCTTCCAAAAAAACCCAGAAGAATTACATAACATAAACGGCTATGAAGTAAACAATATTCTTGAAATTTCAAATGTTATTGAACAAAATCCATCTTTCTCGAGGATATAAGGAATTGAGAGACCAAGCTAACAAAATGTTAGACAAAAAAATTCAGCAGCATTTTGATACGCAAAGAAGATACTTTTGTTAAAGCCTTATGTTTATATGAGAGTAAGCAGATTTATACTAGAGATTCAGACTTTAAAAGCGTATGTAAATATCAATATACACAATCTCTGCGTTTCACTCAGGCATTTTATCAAACAACTGATGAACAAATACAACTAACATAGAATTCAACAGTGATCTCTAAATTGACGCTTGAATAACAAAACCCTAAAATTTCCACTATAAAGCTGAAAACTTCCACCCAAATCAATTACATTTTTTCAAGTCCTACACCTTGAAATCAACGGAGAAAAATCCAATCTTTAGAAAACAGAAAGAAGAAGAAGAAGAAGAACAATGTGAAGGCGGAGACAAACCAACGGAGGAAGGTATATGAGTGGCTTTGACTTGAGCTTTCTTAAGCTTTTTGAAGAAATACGCAGCGACCCAAATAGCTCCTAAAGGTCCTTTTCTCGATACGAGACATTGCGAGTAAAACATTGTGCTCTTTTGATCCCTTTTACTACTCTCCCAGATTCTGGGTTTATTAGCCTAAAAAGGTTGGTTTTTTAAATTAAGAGAGAGTGCTCAGAGTCAGAGGCTTCGTCTATACTGAAGCGAGGGAGAGACAAGAAGAAATCGAGTAGAAAAAAAAGAAAACGGTCAAGCGGTGTACGAAACAAGCTTCTTCAAAACCGAGATAATAACACTTTTCTTAATTTTAATTTAATCTTCTTGTTAAGTCACGCTTAATCTGTTTTTTTTTTTTTTGTTTCAATTCATTTCAAATATAATTTTTTTTTAAAATAAAAATATTTATTGAAAAGTTATACTAGTTTTTAGGAAATTGAAAATGTGCATAAATTTTTAGGTGTCTTTATAAGTCATAAATCTAAATCTTCCTAATTAGTCGGTGACTACAAAATCAAACCTTCTTAAATTATGCATTCCCTTTTATGTATAGTAGATTTTTTTTTTTTCTTATGATCTATTGTGGATCCCTATATTTTCATAATTTGGACTAAAAAATATTATATATATACAAGCTAAAATAGGTAAAAGAAAACCTTCTGTTATAATTAATCGACAAAGCTAACAATTGAAATACAATAATGCTGATTAGAAAAAGAAGATTATCTGTGATGTGAAAATTATAAATACTACTAATATCGTATTTACCTTGTTTGTAGATCCTAAAAAATTAGAAGTAAATAGTAATTATAAAAAAACACAGTGAGACTAGACTAGAGAGGATAATAACGACTAGTTTTTGATCGAAATGTGAGCTGCCTGGTCACTTTCAATACATCGCATCGTAAACAGCGTTTTCAAACGTTTCTTTTCTTTTTTACCGCGGTCGGGTCATTTTGTATTAACACGTGTTAAGTTAAAAGTCTACGTGGCGTTGAAGTGACATCGACGAATCCACGATCATTGATCCGACGTGGCAATGCCGGTTTTAAATGGTGGGCTATGATGCCCAATAGGCAATAGAGATCTCAAATATATCTCCCGACGACCAAAGCTAATAAACCATTCAAAGCCCAATAAAGGCCCAGTTTTTCAGTAGTCCTGTAAACACACAAATCTCTCCGTCTCTTTCAGTAAATAGGCCCTATAAGACCCTGAGATTGTACCTGATTGAGATTTGTTATTTTCTCTTCATCGTTATAGATTGAAATGACGAGTATGCCCACGGCTTGAGTTCGGAGAGAAGGGAGTCCCAAGTCCCCTTGAAAGCATCAAAGGGTTAAGTAACCTTTTTGAAGAGAAGTGTCCTTTCGTCCTCAGAAAAAAGTATGAAAATATTTCCTACAAATACTAATAAAAATAATGTCACCAACACACAACACATACACAAATCTACATGTGCATATTTGCCAAAAGCACACAAGTTGGTGTCAACGCTCACTTTTTTTGTGCCTACAGGCGTGTGTGTGTTCATTGTTGAATCTTCCCCATTCTCCTCATCCAAATTCCGACACATCTCTCTCTAGCCGCCATTACAAAATCCCCTGCAGTTTACAAAAACTCACTCTTTCTGGTCCGATCTCTTCCTGTCGCTCGCAAATTTCTGATCTTTAATTCACAGTTTCTTCTCCTCTGTACTCGGAATAGCAAATCGCCGGCTTCCAGCTCCAGGGTGAGATTACTTTATGTGCTTTGCTCTGCTTCGGAACTTTAAGTTATGTTTCTTTTCTCTGCCCAGGTTCGGTTTTGAGCTGCGTTGATGTTTTACTTTGAGACTGAGACTTCTCTTTTAGTTCTTTTCTTTCCTTTCTGAATCTGTTATTGAACTCTTTGTCAGAATTAATAGTACCCAGATCGTAGTTCTGTCAATTTCATCTGTCCTTTTGTACCAATTTAAGGAATATTTTTGTCATAATTACATTTGGGTTTGTTTATGATGATGTTGATGTTTTAACGACGTTGATATGATGATGGTGATGATGATGATGATGATGATGCTAATGATGGATCTAAATCTTGTGCAGGCTTGTGTTGTTGGTTATTGAATGGCTCTTGTCCAGAGGATTCCAGTTTCCTCCTCTAGTGTTCGGAATTGGCAACAAGCCAGGACCAATTTGAGTCCTGTTTGTTGTTTACATTACAGTACTGCGTCGCCTTCTTCGCCATTTACAGAGAAGCACTCTGTGGAGAGATACCAGAGGGATCAATGGCTGTACAAGGCTGTTGAACCCACGCCACCATCAACTCCATCTCCATCGCCGTTTGAAGATGATGTCTTTGTTAGGGAAAACGACATTGCATCGCAGTTGCCTGAGCTGAAGAAGCTCTTGGCTGTGCTTAGAGAGAAGAGAGTTAAAGGCTGCAAAGGTGGTGATTGTGGACCGGGAGATGTGTATCTTGTGGGGACAGGACCAGGAGATCCTGAGCTTTTGACTCTTAAAGCTGTCAGAGTTATTCAAAGTGCCGATCTTTTGCTTTACGACAGACTTGTCTCTAATGATGTCTTGGAGTTGGTTGCTCCTGATGCTAGACTTCTTTATGTCGGCAAAACTGCTGGTTATCATAGTAGAACTCAGGTACCGCCTAAGTCCCTGTTTTGATTGCTTAGCCAGATCATGTTGTCACGGATAAGATCATTGTTGTATGAATTGGTTGCTTAGCAAGAGCTTTAAGCCTTTTGATGTTGTTGCAGGAAGAGATTCATGAACTACTCCTAAGTTTTGCTGAAGCTGGTGCTACTGTTGTCAGGCTTAAAGGTGGAGATCCTCTGGTAAGCTTATATCTGCTTCTCATAGTCTTTCTAATTTATTGTGGTGGCTCCTTTTTAAATGTCTTTGCAACTTCTATTTGGATATTTCAGGTCTTTGGACGGGGCGGGGAAGAAATGGACTTTCTGCAACAGCAAGGGATTCGAGTTCAAGTTATCCCAGGTAATGTTGTAATTCTTGTCACTCTTTTCCAATTTACCATATCAGATTTCATTTCTCTAAGTAACAGCTTGGATATGTTTGATTTGAGTTGCACTTCTCTGATCAATGTGGATATTGCATTCTTTGGGAACTCAATATGATTGTGGTGACTGAACTGGTTATCTTACGGGAAGTTTGCGGTTATGGTTGCAGGGATTACTGCGGCATCGGGGATAGCAGCAGAATTGGGGATTCCATTAACACATCGAGGTGTTGCAACAAGTGTGAGGTTCCTCACTGGTCATTCTAGAAAAGGAGGGACGGACCCTTTGTTTGTTGCAGAGAATGCAGCTGACCCGGATACAACACTTGTCGTTTATATGGGTTTGGGAACCTTACCTTCTCTTGCACAAAAACTGATGGACCATGGTCTCCCGTCTGATACACCAGCTGTTGCGGTTGAACGTGGAACCACTCCTCTACAGCGTACGGTAAGCAACCAAATGATACTCTCTTCTCTGTGATTTCCAGCGCATCTGTTACTAGAGTGAGTTTTCAAGGCTTTGTGATGTTGTGCAGGTTTTTGCTGAGCTTAAAGATTTTGCAACTGAGATTCAGTCAGCTGGATTGGTGTCACCAACGCTCATCATCATAGGGAAAGTCGTCGAGCTCTCGCCTTTATGGCCACATTGCACGAAAGAATCGTCCTCCTGCCTTGTAGAGAGCCGTTAGATGCTTCTTTTGACATTACGGTTAAATTTTAGGAGCTATGAAGGTTGAGAGATGTAATAATCAAAAAGGACGGTTGATATATTCTTATGTCCATGACCTTCGATTAAGTTGGGCAATGCCAGTATCATTTACAAGCCTCAAACCGAGCCTATATAATGTTGGGGTAAAATTGAGGAAAAGCTAAGTTTCGACTCAATTGTCCACTAATTTTTGGGAAGAAAGAGATTAGAGAATAGGCCAACAACAAGATCACATTTCATAATCACAGTTTACACTTTTTTTTTTTTTTTTGGTCAACTCACAGTTTACACATTCTATACTTCATTAAAATATGAGCATCCTCAAAGCTGGCGTTCATGTGAGCATTCTCAATTTCCTTGGGTTCAGTCCGGCCGAGAAGTGAGACAACAAGGCATATACTGTGATGGCTAATCATATCAACAAATTCAATATAAATACATATTTTAAGTTATAATCTATATAGAACATAAGAAGAAGTACGTTTAATAGCATGGATCCAATCAAAGTTATAAATTAATTAAATACATTTAAATTATAAGAAATATATAAATAAAATCAAATAAACATAATTATTTAAACTTAAGAATTATAAAATTATACACAAAACCTTATGTAAAAACTGTGTAAACTAAAATATAATATATAAAAATTAAACCGCGACCGCGGGTTCGAAACTATAAAAAATTATAGGTTTATTTAAACTATAAAAATTATAAATTATAAGAATATATAAACAAAATAAACTAAAAATAATTATTTAAACTCAAAAGAATTTTTGAATTTGTACACAACTCTCACGTAAAAATAGTGTAAATTAAAAAATAATATATAAAATTTCTCCTGCGGTATATTCAAATTTTGGATGTAATCCTTTGGTTAATGAATAGTTGAAGTTGAGCCAAAAAAAAAAAGCTCCAAATATGAAATCAAACTTGAAGTTATCAAGTCCCAAAGAGCAAAAGATGCAGTCTTTTAAGGCCAAAAGGTAGAATCGAAGCTTCACATATCCCTCGTGGTTTATAATTTTTGGTAATAGAAACAGGTTGAGTGAAATCAAAAGGGCATTAGATAGAAATATTATTAAATGGGATTTGTTCCTTAGTTAATTAAACGACGAAGACTACAAAGGTTAAAAACTTAAACCATAGCTAAACCAAAAGAAATAAGTAATTAACCAGAAAACATTAAACTAATACTAAGCACAATCCCTAATTATGGCCACCATTCTTCTTCATCAGTCTAGCCACTGATCTTCTTCTTCTTCTTCTCCTCCTCCTCCTTCTTCATATTCTTCTCCTCCTCTTTCTTCATATTCTTCTCCTTCTCGTTCTCCTCTTCCTCTTTCTTCTTCCTTTTCCCTTCTTCATCAGCTTGATCTATAAAATCCCAAAGTTTCACACTCACAACTTTGGATCCTTCAAAGTTAAACGAAATATCTTTTCTCCCCACCCAAACTTCAACTGCCCTGCCATCAGATATCCCAAACATCAATAGGGTACCCACCTCTGTCTTTTCTCCAAGCAGATACTCAGGATCCAGCTTTCCCATGAAACAGTGGATGTATCAATTCCACTCCTTCTAACTCAGGTAGTGGTTGAACCTCTTATCTTCTGGAGGTATGAGAGTCTTCACAATCTCAAAAAACTACTGAGCAAACTCCGTTACCTCATTCTCGGCTTCCTCATCTTCCTTGTGTGATTCCTTGTTTGATTTCTCTTCCTCAGACACTTCACTCACTTCATCTTGCTTCTTTTCCTCAGCCACTTCACTCACTTCATCTTGCTTCTTTTCCTCAGCCCCTTCACTCACTTCATCTTGCTTATTTTCCTCAGCCACTTCACTCACTTCATCTTGCTTCTTTTCCTCAGTTTCACTTCAAATCGGACTGGGACTCTTACTGTCTTTCACTGTCAAAACTTGGCCTTCGTGACAACCCATATTACAAGTTTTACAAATTTTGTGCAAGAACATCATATAATTGTCATCTCAGTACCTCCACAAGGTTGGTGAATGTTAAACATGAAAAGTGAACACATACAATTTATGTTGTAATGAAGCCACATATTTATGCATGGTTTTTTGTTTTTTTCTATGTGGATCTTCAACTTCTTAATATACATCATTTTTACCTTTCTATCTGATAGATTATTAATATATGAAACTGAGGAATGTAATTTATATATATCTTCCTTACGAAAATTCTTTGACAATTTTTATAATATATCAAATAGTCTACATATTAAATAACCTCGAAACTACAAAATTACATCAACTAAATATTAATTTTAAGCACATCAAAACTATATATACTCATACTTTTCTTAAAGTTTAAATTGATATGATAAAATAATTAAAATAAATCTGTTTATAATTTTAAGTATTGTTTCAATAAATAAAACAAAAAAATATATATATAAATTACTATATACGTAATTGATGTTTGTAAGCCATATATATATGTATATGGGAAATGAACCACATAATTTGGGGTTAGTCAAAACTCAAAATATATTCAATAGTTTAGGGATTTTATGGGTTTTAGAATTAGGAGAATATTTATCTTTATTTAATTCAAAACAGATACATAACCCCACTGTTAAATACTTAAATTTGCTTGTCTGGGTCAAAGGAGTTGTATCATGGCAATGATTTTTACAAAGTTTGGTATTAAAAAATAAGTTAAAAAATTAATGAAAAGTTGGTATTTTTTTATTTTTTTTTTAATGTGTAATATTTTTTACAAAGTTTGGTATTTAAAAATAAACTTAAAATTTAATGAAAAAGATTGGTTTTTCTTGTGTGTATACAATTAAACGGTGTGTATATTTTTTGTGCGTAGATGATCATTGAAGAATGTAATTGAGCAGTAAGAATGTGTTCTTACTTATCAGAGACCTCTTCAAAAGAACGACTACTAAAGACCTAACAAGCAACCAATACATTCAAACTAGCACCACGCAGTGCACAGATTCGAATAAGTAAAAAACCATGCAACCACTAACATATTCAAACCAACCATATAAAGCCCATTAACAAGCAGTGTGCTTAAGTTTTTTTTCTTCAAAGCATAGATCATGCAACAACGAAAATAGTTCAAGTCATGGGTTCGAATAGACTATGCACCAACGAATATATTGAAGTCTCTAAACAATTGATTCAAAAAACATGATTAAATCTAGGCGTACAAGCTGATGAACCAAGCCATGACTTAAACGCATATACAACGCAAGCAACAACATATTCAAGTTGTTAGTATTATACCACACATCACACAATCAGATAAGCTAAGAACACATAATAACCAACAGATTCAAGTATATGTATGCAAAAGACTACACAAGAACCAACCAAATCAAGTCATAGCTCTAAAGCATACAACACCAAGCAAACAATATACTCAAGTTAGCGGTAGGCCACAAATCACTCAAGGTAAGCAAAAACGACGTAATAACCAACATATTCAAGTATGCAAAGGCTACAGCCTACAGAACAACAAACCAAATCATAGCTTCAAAGCATCGACCACACAAGCAACCAATATATGTTAGCATTAGACCATACAGTACACAGTTGTAAAAATCATGTAACAACTAACAAATTCAAACCAAATCTTCAAAGCATAGACCAGATTTAAAGTATAGATCATGCAAAAAGAATTTTTTAAAAAAAAATTCAAGTCATGGGTTTGAATCATAGACTATGAACCAACGAGTATACTCAATTAGAAGAATCAATCAATGACTTAAAAGTATATATTGAAGTCTCCAAACAATTGATTGAAGAAAAATAATTAAAATAAAGGCACATAAGCTGAAACAATTAGAAGGATCAATCAATGACTTAAAAGCATCAATCATAGCTCATGAAATATACGCATATACTATGCAAGCAACCAACATATTCAATTTGTTAGCATTAGGCCACTCATCACACAATCAAGTAAGCAAAATCCACCTAATAACCAACAAATTCAAGTATGCAAAGACTACACAACAACAAACCAATCAAATCAAGTCATAGCTTCAATGCATAGACCACATTAGAACCCAATATATGCAAGTTAGCATTAGACCACACAGTACACATATTTGAATATATAAAAATTATGTAACAACTAACAAACTCAAACCAAATGTTTAAAGCATAGATTATGCAACAACAAAATAAATCAAGTATATTCAAGTCTCCAAACAATTAATTCAAGAAAAAGGATTAAATCAATGCACATAACAACATTAGAACCCTATATATATATTCAGAACAAGTCATAGCTTCAAATTCAATCATAGACCATATTAGAATATATATATATATATATATATATATATATATATTCAGTTTAGCATTAGACCACACAGTACACATATTCAAGTAAATTAAAAATCATGTAACAACTACTGGTTATGTGTGTTATGATAAAATATGGTTTTTTTTAGTTCAATTGTTCAATAATAAAGATGTCCAATAAAGTATTATTTTGGTGACTTTGTGTATGTGGAAAAACTGTGGGCAATGTGTTATAGTTTATTTTCTTCAGGCTTTAGATTATGTGGTTATGAACCCTTACCAAACAAAGTCAACTTAACGTTATAGAGACTTGTTCTATATAACAACCACGTCATTCCAAAAAGAAGACATTAAACGCACGAGACCAACGTGAAGTGAAACAATAGCAACATCGTGTCTTTGAGCCACGTGATAAAGGCTGATTGGGTTCCATAATATATTCATACGACCCACAACAACGTTTCTTCGACTAAGTTTGATGAATCATTGGCCGGCCAAATCTCTTCAACATGCGTGCGAGGCAATACGTGTCAACGTCAGTTTTCACGAGGAAATCAAATCTTTTAACAAGTATTTGCGTTTTTAATCGATCCCTTAAAATCAGAACGTGTGCGTCCGTGAGTCGTGAAGTAACCCACTATGATGAGCAACGACTCAGTTCCGGTGAATGATTCACCGCGCGAGACGGCTGAGGAGAATGGTCCGGTAATTGAAAAACCAAGTGTTCTGTCTTCCTCGACTAAGAGAATTTCTGGTATTAATATTTATTTTTGTTATTGGATTTACTTATATCGACCTAACGAGGGATCATGTAGGGATTCTAAGAAATAATCAAAAACATATAAAATAATTTATGTGTTATGTAACGAAATACTTATATTAACGATTTCGTATGAATGCGTGTCTGTGTATATATGAATTCATTTACATATTGTACCCTCAGAATCGCCGGTAAAGGAGAATTTAGCTCCGGCGGCTACTCCATCGACCGTGGATAATGGTTTAAGTGCTCATCAAGTGAAACCTCGTTGGTCGTTTTCTTCTTCTAAGAGAAGCTTTGGTACTTGTTTTCACAATTTTTTTTTTTTTTTTTTGGTTGGTTTATTTTTAGTTTAACTGAGCTTTGTAGTAAAACGATCGATATTGAGCTCCTTGTAGTAAAACAATTATGATCAGATCATCTTCTTTATTGGATTTAATCTCATCATTGGCTTTTGCTCCCCGTCAAAATAGAGAGATTTTAGGTGTTTCCTAATTGGATTTGTTTCAATAATGGCTGCTGAAAATAGTGATTCAATAATGAGTTCTAAGTTCAATAATGGCTCCTAAAAATAGTCTTGAAATAATGAGTTCTATAAAATTAGAATTGTTTTTTGCAGGTTAATTGGAGAATTTATATCCCTTAAAAACAAAAAAAAAAACAAAAAAGCGATTTTATTAAGAAAAAAATTGGAGAATTCATAGTCAAAGATTTTAAGAGTGATTTATTTTTAGGACAAACAATGACTGATTTCTTATGCTTGGTGTTCATTTTTTGTTTTTAATGAAGTCTTGAAATATGTAAGTTGTTCCAATGTGACAGGGAGTAGTAAAGATGATACCTTTTATGAATCACATCAATGGCTTCAATCTGATTCTGAAGACGATTTCTACAGCGTTCATGGCGGTTTGTTACATTCAATTACACTCCCAATATAACTTTGGTTGATATCTTTATCTAAACTTAATTAAGATTTGATATTTGGTTTATGCATGTAGATTTTACTCCATCACTTGGAAACACTCCAAAGTGTAGTTTCTCCGAGAAACTTCCTCGCTTTCACAACCCTTTATTCGATGCAGAGAAGCCTCGAGTATCGTTTTCGCATTCTCCAGCACCGAGGAGGAAGAAACTAGCCGAATTTTTTAGAGATAGTATAAGAGAAGAACGAGAGTATATTTTGGAAGAGTACTACTCATCGGAAAACCAAAGTGAAAGGAGTAAAAAATCATCAAGTGATCACTCTGGTGAGCTCAAGATCATTGAAAATACTGTAAAAGAGAAGAAGAATCTTAAATCTTTGAATTATCATCATCGTTGTCTTCCGAGATTCCCATCTTTTAAAGGAAGTTTAATGGAGAAGAGAAAGAAGAAGAAGAAGAAAACAATTCATGTCAAATGAGATTGAAAAATCTAAAAACTTTCACTTGTGGTAATTTTTACTTGTTATTTGTTGATTTATGTGATGAAAAATAAGCAATGATTTAGATGAAGAGAACCCTATTTACGATTTAGTAAAATGTAGTTTGTGGATAATTTGGTAATGACATTGAAAACCTGTTTCTAAGTTGGTATATTAAACTAAAAATCTAAATTTATTCATTACTGCAAATGCTCAAAAAAACGTTTTTTTGATTTCAAATCGTTTTTAAAAACGCTATGACAAAAAAAAGAATTGTAATTAAATTTTAGAAAGAGATATATGTACAATCGCAACACACCTACTTAGCCCAAAAAAAAATTAAAATCTTAAATATATGTTATATCTAAAATAAATTTGATTTTAAATATATATATAAAACCATAGATAAATTTTAAGATAACTATATTTGAAAATTTTAACAAAAACATTTATCATATGTATTCATATACCAGAAAAAGCCTGTCCTACATTGGTTTACTTCGGTCTCAGCTATATTTTCTGATAACAAGTGGGGGGCTTTGATTGGTAAAAAAGTGGAATATCCCTTATTCTTACTTTTATTTTCACATGTCCTTCTTATTATTATTTTTTTCCATTGAATTATCATCACCACCATTTATTTATTTATTTATTTATTTGTATCACATTAATTAATTATAATAAGATTTATTCATGAATCCTAAATATAATAAGTACACAAACATTATTATAAAATATAAATTTATAGGGGCCTTAATTAACATAACATATATAATATTGATTTATCCCTAAATGGCTAAATCCAAACTATAAAGTACAAAAACATTATTAAGAGGGAAGTGAGACAAAAGGTTTGATATTTGCTGCGTTGAACAGATTCGTTTGTCACTTTGTCAGTCTTCACTTCGGTTCTGATTCGACAAACGCTTTGGTTCTTCGCCGGTAAAAAAATCCAAATTCAACAACCATCGGGATTTCAATGCCGGAGGATTCTTCTTCGATAGACTACGCGATGGAGAAGGCATCAGGGCCTCACTTCTCCGGTCTTCGTTTCGACGGCCTTCACTCTTCTTCTCCACCCAATTCCTCCGTCGTCTCTTCCCTTTCTCACCTCCGATCAGCTGTTTCTTCTTCCTCTCCTGCTTCTTCTGATTCCGACGCTCCAAAACAGCCCTTCATTATCGGTGATTTTCCCAAACTACGTTGTTTAGGTTTTTATAATCAAATTTGGGCAATTGGGTTCTGTCTTGATTTTGGGAGTTTCTACTGCATTGGTTTCGTTTGAATCTAGGGTTTTGATTGTAGAACCTTTGACTACGGTAGCATTTTGTGCCTTCATGGTTTAACACAAGTAATCTGGTTTCAAAGTTGTATAAGATTATAGATTTTTGCATAAAGTTCAGTTCTTTTTTGCCTTTTGACAGGGGTTACTGGTGGTACGGCTTCTGGCAAAACTACGGTCTGCGATATGATAATCCAGCAACTTCATGACCATCGTGTTGTTCTAGTTAATCAGGTTTTGGTTCTATTGCTTTAATCTTGTTTTCAATGTTCCACTTTCTTCTGTATTGGTTTGGCTGAGATTCACATCATATATTGATCGTTTGAATTAATGTTATTTTGTTGATTAGGATTCCTTTTACCGTGGTTTGACATCTGAGGAGTTGCAGCGTGTGCAAGAGTACAACTTTGATCATCCAGGTAAACTTAACTTAAATGGGGTTTTCTTGAATTTTCTCACTGTTTGTATTTTGGCCTAAGCTAAGACTAGTGAGGATTAACATATTGGTAGCATTTGGTTAATCTGTCACCTTCTATTTTTGTTTCTTTTGCAGATGCCTTTGACACTGAGCAGCTTTTGCATTGTGCTGAGACTCTCAAGAGTGGGCAACCCTATCAAGTTCCAATCTACGACTTTAAGACCCATCAACGTAGATCTGATACTTTTCGTCAGGTGCATACTCTTTTTTCCAAGATCATTATGTGGTTTTTGCCTAAAGCTGCGTCTCCCATTACTATACCCCCATTTGATCTGATTCTCCTATAATTCTGGCTTTTGATCTGTTTCTCTTTTTACTTAACGTGCTTGTTTGCACCTCTTCGAGTTTGATCCTGTGTTGCAGTTGATGATAATCATTTCTTTATCATATTAATATCTTTTGGGACCCTATGTCAGGTGAATGCTTCTGATGTTATTATTTTGGAAGGGATTCTAATCTTCCATGATTCACGAGTTCGGAATCTGATGAATATGAAGATCTTTGTTGACACTGGTAATGACCAACGTTATCTTCAGTTCAATCAACTGCTATGTCTTTTCGTTTCCCCAAAGCATGCATATACCCTGCGCTACTCATCGTCTTTTACTCTTTTGACAACCTTATTACTTATTAGTTTTGTATACTGGGAAATGATATTGTAATCAAAGTTGACCATCTCCTGTTCTGTAGCTGATGCCTTGATAGGTTCTGTACTTTTCTAGCTGATGCCTTGTAATCAAAGCATTTGCTCATATTGTAATCAATGTTGACCATACTATAGTTTAGTGTTCTATATCATCCTTTAAGCACTGAATATAGAACAAATGCTTTTAATTTTGTAAGCTACTGAATTGGTCAAATTAGAATCTATTTCACATTTTTATAGTCCTCATCTTAAGCTATTAAATGGTTTCAGATGCTGATGTAAGGCTTGCTCGCAGAATCAGGCGTGACATAGTTGAGAGGGGTAGGGATGTCAATTCTGTGCTTGAACAGGTTAGTCCTCTTTTTGATATATGCTGTAGGATTGGTCTGCATAATTTTATATTATATCTGTGAAATCGGGACCTGGCTAACAACACATGGAAATTCTGCTCTATTTAGCTACTCTGATTTTTTTCTTACTTTTCTGCTGTTATTTTTCCAGAGAACTCTATATGTTCTTGTTCCATCCTTTGAGATAGTCCTATGTAAAATATCTATTTCAATCTTCTGAGCTTTTCTTGTGTTCAACTTTCGTCTGAGGATCTTATGTTGATTTGCAGTATGCAAAATTTGTGAAGCCGGCATTTGATGACTTTGTGCTTCCCACGAAGAAATATGCTGATGTTATCATACCTCGAGGAGGTGATAATCATGTTGCTGTCGATTTGATTACGCAACATATCCACACAAAACTTGGGCAGCATGATCTCTGCAAAATCTACCCAAATGTTTATGTTATCCAGTCAACATTTCAGGTATTTTCTTTCTTTTTCCCTCGTTGATACTTGATTTTGATGGTATGTGTTTGTATAATCACTAGAGGATCATGATTGCAGATAAGAGGCATGCATACACTTATTCGGGAGAAGGACATATCAAAGCATGATTTTGTGTTTTATTCAGATCGACTCATTCGTCTGGTATTTCTCTGCCTTATGTCTTCTCTTTCAACGCCACTCAGCTTTGAGGCTTTCTTATGTTAACTATATCGGTTTAATTTCAGGTCGTGGAGCATGGTCTTGGTCATTTGCCATTCACTGAGAAACAAGTAGTTACTCCAACAGGTATGAGAAGAGAATGCATGACTGTAACAACACTGTACACTTTCTTATAGGTCGTGGATTTAGAATTTATTTTTGTGTGCCTCGTGGAAACGAAAATGAAAATCTCACTTCCCGAGACAATTAGTACCACCCTTACTAATACCACATAGATTAGTTAGAGTTAGCTGATTCAACTAGTTAAACTTCTTATCTTTTCCACTCCAGGAGCTGTATATACTGGTGTTGATTTCTGCAAGAAACTTTGTGGGGTCTCAATTATTAGAAGGTATTGTATTTGGTTAAGTGTGAGATGATAAGATGCTTATTCTTCCAACAGTTTTACGTAATGGAAGGCATAAGTTACTTGGTTGCGAGTAAATTATCTATCCTAAGAGTTTTCTGTATTGTATGTCTTTTACCTAGTGGTGAAAGCATGGAAAATGCATTACGCGCTTGCTGCAAAGGAATTAAAATAGGGAAGATCCTCATCCACCGTGATGGCGACAATGGAAAACAGGTCTGCTAATTAATATTCTGCTCTTTTCATAAACAAGAATTTTAAAGTTTCTCTTCTCTTCTAAATCAGCTTATTTATGAGAAGCTTCCTCACGACATCTCTGAACGCCATGTCCTGCTTCTAGATCCTGTCTTAGCCACAGGTACCTGTCTCTCTACATATATATATTGTAGTCTTGCTGATGGATTTTTGTTTCTCTTAATCCATCTCGTGATATTGCTTGTTCTGAAAGGTAACTCCGCAAATCAAGCCATTGAATTACTCATACAGAAAGGAGTTCCTGAATCTCACATTATATTCCTCAACCTTATCTCGGTGAGTGTATTAAGCTAAGATCAATCTTTCTCCCTCCCTCCATGAATATAGAAGCTGATCTCTCTCTCTTCCTGGCCTTGATTTCTGACAGGCGCCGGAGGGAATCCACTGTGTATGCAAACGTTTTCCAGCATTGAAGATAGTGACGTCTGAAATAGACCAGTGTCTGAACCAAGAGTTTCGAGTTATACCGGGCTTAGGCGAGTTTGGCGATCGTTACTTCGGCACCGACGATGAAGACCTGTAGTCACCACTCAACACTGTGACCGGTTGGACCAAAAAAACAGACGCATTGGTTGTCCTATTAGCCTAAAATTTATGACTAGAGACACCAGAGGAACTTGTATGCCTCGTCTTAAAAGAACCTTTCATAAGCTCGTGGCTTGTGCCATTAATATTTGTCTCTTATGATTTTTGAATTGAAAGAGAAATTGATTTATGATTATTTTTAGATTATTGATTTGGATCATCTATTAAAACAAAACATTAAATGAACCCACGAATGATGGGCCTAAATTAAGCCCAATAAAAAATTATGCCGTAACCGCCACGCTCATCCATCATCTATAACTCTATAAATACACAGTTCCCCTGCAAACCTTTTTTTTAGGATCATTCGACTCGTTACCTTTTTTTTTCCACCTCCGTCTGAAATTTTCCTTTTTCTTTTGGCTCTCCCCGATCGAGTTGCAAAGCGTTGTTCCTCTCTCTAATCGAAGATCTAGATTCTACATACGTTTGATCTCTCAGGTTTGCTTCTTCTTCGACTACGCTTTTCTCCGCGATTATGATGATGTCTTCTTCGTTCGTGCTTTCACATTGGGTTGGGTTTCTCCGTCTTCTCGATTCTCGATCCTCCTATTCGCATCGACGCCCAGATATTTAGGGTTTTTACCGATAAGGATGAGTGAAAGCTAGGGTTTCACCGATTCGGATGATGGATTCGAGTTTTTCTTCTTATTGTACATTCGTCGGAAGCTAGATCTCGCTTCTTGGGGATTTTTCGTTGTTATTGTTGTATTTTAGGGTTTTGATACTATGAAATCATCGAAGCCTGTCGATTTCAGTTTGTGAATTGGAAACTCGGATGAACGATCGTTCGTCAGCTATGGCTTGTTTGGAATTGAAGAGATCTATCGTTTTTAGTGGTATTTAGGTTAGGGTTATGAATGGCGATTTGAATTTAGGGATTTATTTGGGTTTTCTGTGGACGTGGTGCTCTATGATACCTCGATTGAATTTGGGGTTACAGTCAGAGGATTGGTGAAATCTGAAACTCCTTTACTTCTGGACTTGTTACCCTTCTGAAAATTTATGTATGGATCATCATGGATGAAGCAACAATCTTGACTCTGTAGTTCAGTCTTCTAAAGTTGGTATTTTCTCAATGTTTAGTATGAATTACGAGGCGCCAAGGAGATACTCACAGGGAAGGCATTATGGAGTCAAGAGACAGCAAGATTTCGCTGCAGATGTAGTTTCGAGAGGACCTTATGGCCCTTATGACAATACAATGAAAGGTCCTTATAAGCATTCAAGGAATCTGGTTTGGAAAGCACCAGAGGGCAACAGGCCAAAACAGAATGAAGTCAATGGGTCAACAAAACCACCAGTTTTAGGCACAAGATGTGTTGTGTCAAACCAGCCGAGAAAAAATTCTGTGTATGGGCCTAAAAGCTCACCTATTTCAGACACCAGAGGCTGTGGGTCCAGGGATAACAGCAGTCCCAAAAAAGTTGTATGCAAGTATTGGAAAGCTGGAAACTGCAATAGGGGTGAGCAGTGCCAGTTCTTACACTCTTGGTCTTGTTTCCCTGGATTGTCCATGGTAGCTGCTCTTGAAGGACACACGAAGGTACGTTTCCAGTATTTGTTCATATAATTATATTTATGGTGTTTACTCTCGGCTAAATATAGTTTTTTGCTACAGGATATAAAGGGGATCACCCTCCCTCAGGGTTCCGATAAACTCTTTTCAGTCAGTTGCGATGGTACATTGCGAATTTGGGACTGCCATACTGGTCAGTGTGTACATACCATCAACCTCCAGGCAGAGGCAGGATCTCTAATCAGTGAAGGCCCATGGGTTTTCCTTGGCTTGCAAAACGCTGTAAAGGTTAGCTTAATCTGTCTCTTGACCCAAATATACTCTCTCTTGTCTTAATTTCATCCACTAAACTCAGTGGGGCTGTCTTGTTGCTTCTGGTGCTAAAGTTTTTTGTTTATTCAATCCTGCAGGCTTTTAATGTCCAAACCAGTAAAGATTTGCATCTTGACGGGGTGGTTGGTCAGGTGCATGCAATGACTGTTGCAAACGGAATGCTATTTGCTGGAACAAGTGTAAGCATTACAACTTCCATCTCTGTATACTTGTTTTAGTTCTCTGCCTCTTTGATGGATCTAAATTAAGTTCTTTTTCATTATTTTGGAATTGCAGTCTGGCAGTATATCAGTCTGGAAAGCTACTGACTCTGAGTCTGATCCTTTCAAATACCTCACATCTCTCGAGGGACATCATAGTGGTGAAGTCACTTGTTTTGTTGTTGGAGGTCAACTACTATACTCTGGTTCTGTCGATAAAACAATAAAGGTTAGAATCTGGCTTCTACTAATTGATTTCAGCTTTAATCTTATTCTGAAACAACATTCCAATCAATTATGTTTCCTGTGATTCTCCAGGTGTGGGATCTCAACACGCTGCAATGTATTACGACCCTGAAGCAACATACCAACACTGTCACGTCACTCGTATGCTGGGACAAGTGTCTGATATCGTCTTCCTTGGATAAGACCATAAAAGTTTGGGCATGTTCTGATAATGGAAGCTTGAAAGTTACTCATACACGCAGACAACAACAGGTAAAGTTTTGTTTTACACTTATGCCATTGTTCATAACAAATTAACAACTACACTTGGTTTTAACAAAATAAACATTTCTGATTGTTTGGAACAGAGTGTTCATGCTCTTTGTGGGATGCATGATGCAGAGGCCAAACCGATCATATTCTTCTCTTACGAAAGTGGAACAGTTGGCATCTTTGACCTACCATCGTAAGTGAAGCTTAACAATCTCCAATTGTATTGTACTCTAAACTTGAATCAACTATGTTTACTAATTCTTCTTGTATCTTTTGGGTTACACACAGTTTTGAAGAAAGAGGAAAGATGTTCTCTACGGACACGATCAGCACACTCGCAGTTGGTCCTGACGGATTGCTATTCAGTGGAGACAAGAGTGGGAACTTGCGTGTATGGAGCTTAGCTGCTGGCACCAAAGTTTAGTCATTTTCGACAAATGAATTATGATTGAATTTGTACATAGATTGGTGATAAGAGATAAAGAGAGTTCTCTTTTGTAATGGTTGATAAGAAGAGTTACAGAATTATCTCTTTTGTAATGACTCGAAAGATTAAATTTACTAAATTTAATTTCCAAATCCTTGCTTTAACATAATATCTTCAACCCCCATGCTCTCAGAAATTGATGAGAACCAAACTCAAAACACGATTCCTTAAAGATTTTGTAACTCTGCAGAAACTTCAAAGTTTTGTTCTGTAATCAAATTGTTTTTATTTTTCTTTTGAGACTGATGATAATGTGAGGGGAAAAAATTATAGATTTACAAGTAGAAAACACAAATCTATGAAACAGTATAATTTGGTTTTTTTTGGTCTTGAAGAAAGAATGCAAGCAAAACTGGACAGAATAAATATCAACTAAGAATGAGGAAAGAAACACAAATCACACAAACCAATGAGTGAACCTTCTTTACTTGTTGCCTTATTATTCATCGAGCTTTTCCACTTTTGTGTTTATCCAAGTGAGGAAATGCTTGTAGAATGTTATAAGCCCTTAGATCTTGCCTTGTTAAGATTCCTATCACAGGTGACATCTGCAAATACACGAGCCACATTTTGATCAAACTAGGAACAAGTTTAGTAGTGTTCAAGAGAATGAAAAAGAAAACTTACCCCTGAAGCTTGAATCTTGGGAACAACCAACAAATGTCTGAGACCCACTGACCGGAAAAGTACCAAAGCCTTTGCCACTGACATACTCTGCACCACTGTGTAAGGTGTAGTGTTGGTCAAAGGATGAAGGTCAACATACAATTGCATCTCTGAACTTGTGATTGCCACATCGTCGAAATTATCTTCTCTCTCAGCTAATTCAACTGGTGTGAACTTTTCCCTAACTTCCCACTCTTCTGTTCTCCTTTTCTCATCCAAGAACCATCTCTTTTTCAGGACTTTAACAAGATGAGCTCTTAGGATCAGACCATGAAGCTCTGTACCAGTGGCTTGGTCTGCTCCATCCAAGACCGGGAATGCGTTATGCGTTGTGTTCCTGAGTACATCGACTATATTCGCGACCTTTTCTACTCCGTTGAGTGTTACAACCGGAGGCTTAGCGTCATTAAGCTCACCTACTGTGAGATTCCTCATCCATGGCTCTGGATTTGCTTCCAAGAAAGGTAAGCCCTTTAGATGGAGAATGATCTCGTAGATACTCAGATTGAAGCTGTCTCCAACTGTCTTAGCTATCAAAAGCACAAACATTGTAATGGGCAACAAAAGAAGGTTGTTGGTGAGTTCCAGAAATATAACACAGAGTGAAACAGTCATTCTCATTGAACCAGCCATGAGTGAAGCTGCACCAAGAACCGCGTAAAGACCTTGATCTATGTTTGTGTAAGATCCCATTGCTGTGCCTAGCATCCGACCATATGCAGAACCCATGAGGATAATCGGTAGGAAGAGACCTGACGGTGTCGCTATACCGAATGTGATAAGCCCCAAAATGCAGTAGAGGCCAAAGAAGATCCATAGAGAAACCATACCAAACTCATTAGGAGTGTTGGAAGAGAAAATGTTTCTAACTGCATCATCATTGGTTGTGAGAAGTAGAGTAGATAAATCATTGTAATAACCATTTGGACAATTGAATTGCTTGAAGTTTCCTGATCTTCCGTTTGTTGGACAGGTCTCGTCTATCGATGGATCACAAGGCTTACATTCCGCTAAGAAAGGAAGACCGAACAAGCAAACCGAGGTGAATAGGGATACCGCAAGACTCAGAAGAACCTTGTGAAGCTTACCCTTCCTACACAAAATTTAACCAAACAATGTTAAGTAGAAGCAAATCTTTGTCATTCTTGAATGTTGTCACTGATCATAAACACTTACTGGTTGATGAGATTGTAAAGCCGGAGAATTTTATGCAGAATATGATTGTACAAGCTTCCAAGAATGCCACCAAAGACTCCAATCAGTGTGACAGGGATTATATCCGCTGCATGGTACCTAACCTCTACATGACTCACATCAAACATAATGAGTCCTCCTGAGCCGAAAAGCCCGCATTTCCCGGAATTGCAAATCTCAATGAAGGCTCTCAATACAACCACCACAACAGCTGTACTGAAGAATGTCCTCCACAAGAGAGCGCTTCTCCACCACGTAGCGACTTCCTCAAGTGCGAAAAGCACTCCTCCTACTGGTGACCTGAAAGCTGCACATACTCCAGAGGCAGATCCACAAGTAATAAGATCTCTTCGATCTCTATCGTTGTTGAAGTAACGAAGCCATCTCCATTTGATTCTATGGTTATCTGGACCACCTTGCCCAAGCAAAGAAGCAATGCAGCTTCCAATATGAACCAAAGGCCCTTCTTTACCAAGATCAAGTCCAGCTGCAACCGCTCCAATACTTCCAACAATCTAATCGAAAAACCACGAAATCCATCAGTCAAACAAAAGATCTCACATTAACTTTGCCGGAGGATTCAAACGTTAGAAAACAAACCTTGACCATCATGGTTGTAAAACCAAACATATTGGGAGTGTCAATGCCATTAAGATAAGCTTTAATCTCAGGAATCCCTGGACCAGCCGCCGTAGGAGCAAAGCACACAACAAGTACTGTTGCCACCAATGTCAGACCCAAATTCGCACCCGTAAAGACCATCAGACCTGTCCAAAACCTATTTCAAACATAGACTTAGCATACAAGGTAACTCAATTTCTTGATTTTTTTTTGTTCTTTTTCAAGATTATGGCTGATGAGTCAATCACCTATCTTGAGCAATATAGTAACCAACTGCGAGAAGTTTGTAACCGGCGATGTTTTCGACGGCGAGGTTGATGAGAGTAGCGATGAGACCAGTGAAGAGACCGACAAGACAAGCTAATGTCCATTTTAGAAATATGTATTGAAACACTTGAGTCTTTGATCTACTTCTCCAGTCATGTTTGAACAGATCATTCTCGTTTATCCTGCAGTTAAAAAAATTTATACAGAATTATTGCATATGTCTTTATCACTGAAGATTTATTTTCAAGTTTTAATAAAAATTGAAGATTATCCGAAAACAGAGTAAATATTAAAACTTTATAAAAAGGAGATTTGAGACCAAGACGTATCATACTACTAATAAAACAAAAGGTAACCCAATTTTCTTGATCTTGTTCAAGATTTGGATGATGATTGCTTGCGGCAAATTGAAAATGTGAGATAAAACATTGAACAGTTTATATGTCTCCATCATTAATATTTTCATTTAATTTTTATGTTATGAAAATCAGAATAAAGATTCTTAAGACTTTATACGTAAAAAAGATGTTGAGACCACTAATCCATACAATTTTATTTATTTTCTTAAATAAAAATCACCTGAAAACAGAGCAAGATTTAAAATTTATAGAAGAAATATATTAAACTCAGAAATATTTTTTTTTCAAAACGAAATTAATCTGAAAACCATGTAAATATGGAAATTTTCTTGAAATAGATTGAGACAAAAAAAAAAAGAAAGAATCCATAGAATTATTTTAAAGTGAACAAATTATCTGAAAAAGATTGAAAATCAAGAATACTACATCCAACTTCTTAAATAGAAGAAGAAGTAGTAAAATATATTGATCTGATATCAAGATCTGAAAGAAAGATAAAAGAAGACATACTCGTAATCTAAACTCTCGATGTGTGAAACCTTGGCACCGACCAAAGCAAGAGGAGTAGAAGAAAGTGTTCTATGTCTTTTAAGGAGAGGTTGGTTCAAAGCCATGTTGTTCTCTGGATCTGCTTCTTCTTCTTGATCTCCATTGTAATTGCTATTACTAATCTGCAAGTTCCCATCTTCATCCATCGAGATAACTCAAAGAGACAATAGGACCACACTCAGAAAAAGAAGAAGTAGAAGAACAAAAGTAGCAAGGTTTTGGTTAGATCTTAAAGAGCTTTTGGTTTGGATTTCTCTGAGAGTATTTTTTTGTCGTTTCTTCTAGATGAAGAAGCACTTTTAACGAAGCTTTATAGATCTCTCTCTTACATATAGTCACATAAACACATGCATGCATCAACCATTATAATGTATGGTTTGTATAAAAACATATAACATTTTAATTTAGATTTTCTATTTGTTGTGAGGAGGAGTCAAGTCACACAGTGGATGGATGGGTTCCATATGCGTTTCTCACTAAAGATAAGACAATCATTGGCCTATATTATATTGCCTACTCAAAATAAAAATATATAACCACAAGAAAAAAAAAGGCAAATTACGGCATGATATGTGGCGATTAAAAATTCATATTGGTTGTATAGGATTGGAATCTACTACTCTTTAGCCAATCTTTCGAACATAATACATTTATAATATAACTAAAATTCTATATACAACCCTATTATTTTGTTTGTTAAATGTAGAAAAAAACTACTAGAGATCAAATTTTTCTATAGCTATATACTATATTTTTTACTCGTTTTTATGTATTTATAATCAGAGCCGTTGAAGAGGCCAAGCAAGCCAAGCACTGGCTTGCGGCCCGTTATATTAAATATGTTTTTCGGCCCTTTTATTCTAAAAGTCTCCTTATCTCAGCGGTTGATATATATGCTGAGTTCTCAGGTTCGAGCCTCTGGGACTACATATTATGTCTATTTTTTTTTTGGATTGGCTTGTAGCCTTAAGATGGTCAGGGACGGCTCTGTTTATAATACCCAAATTTTTTTTGTGATTCTACGTAAGTTGAACAAGGAAGAAGGAGATAATTTAAGTATTATACTACATTAATGTATTCTTATCCACTAAGGGATATAATCCATTGTGTGTGTGTGTGTGTGTAGAAATTGACTATTATCTAGCCAACAAATACAAATTACAAGTCGATATGTGATTTTGACGTAAAGTTGAAAGAAGGAAGGAATTCTAATTTCACTTGTATAATACTGTACTAAATCACTTTTATCCACTATTTGTTTTTCTTTTTCTTTAAAAAAATATATAAATTGTCCACTATTGAGGTGAATTAAGAGTTTTGTGGCAGACAAAAAAATGGTTAATGTCGATAGTTCCAAATTCTTTGGGGCATGGTGACAACTCTTTCATTGCTAGAAATGTGGCATAAGATTTTCACAAAAGAAGTTTCTCGTTTACACTTTACATTTCTAACATTTCACCCATTTTCATCACAAAGTAATAGAAAGTACTGTGCATATTGCATAATCACAATTTCTTTTATAGAAATCATCAGTGTTCCTTTTTTTTTTTTTTTGTAATAAACACTTTTTACACTGTTTATGATAGCATACAGTATTATCATTAAAAATATATGTAGACAACTAGACAATCATATTGTATGATTGTATTCACATATGCTATTCAAGCAAATAGATCTTATAACAAAGACTATTTTCCCAAATTTATCTAACATAAGTTATTTAATTTATCAAATATATATACGATCATCAATAATTGAAAAGTAAAAAGATTATATATAACAAAATTTCATGAAGTTCTTGCACAAGACCAACCAATCCAGCGCTCCCATACTTTTCTTTTTTGGATCGACAAAGACGGTTTGCATCATTGCATGTGGATCTCCAAGGCACCACACCATAGACAAAATCTTTTATGTTTCCATTTATAAGTTAATGATATTCAAACATGCATCGTCCATAAATAAATTCATACAATACTCTACAATTTGCACTAGAGGACATAAACAATACTTTGTTTGGGTTGCTTGTGTACACATGTGCATGGTAGTTATAAAAACAAAGAAATCGGCAATCTTCTTTTAGTTTCCTATTTATATTTCAATCTAATTAGTGATAACACGTTACCCAAATAAGTAACTTCTCTTAATGTGAAAATAATCAATTGCAAAATATGATTTAAAGTAATATTTGTTGTTTCTACAAATTCGTTAACTTATAATTATCGATAGAGGATGAGCCAATTTGGTTGCGTACAGACCAAGTGACCAACATATCTTCAATCTTCTGTTAAAACTGGTGACTTGTGTCAAGCTGGACAACTCAGCCATTACATCTGACAGATCAGCAGAAACCTTTGTGACCAATAAGATCTAAACACGTATATTAAAACAGCACTCGTTCGATCCTATGACAAGATCCAACGTTCAGAATAATTCCGACCTTTGAGATAATCTGAAAGCCACTTTTAAAATTAATTTCTCTCTTGTACGAATATTTTATATCTCTAATCATTTATTCTCCAAACACGTGATTTAATATATTTTCCGGTCCCTTTAACGTCCAATTGTAAATAAATTATTTGACCATATTAAAAAGAAAATATAATATATGTTTCTTTTCATAAACAAGTATCGACTAATCACTTTGATGGGTTTAATTCGTTTTAAGTCCAGATACATTATTAACCTTTTAATATTATATGATTTTTTTTGTTTAATACATCGTTGTCAAATATTATTTGGTTCTTGTAGATATACGTATGTGAAACGGATAGAGATTGGAATATCTCATAACTAAAATATGAAAAGATATACGAAACATATAACACATCTATATAAAAGTAGGAGTGGCAAAAACACATAAATATTCGAATTAGAAAGCCATTATTTTCAGTTACATTTGTAGATTTTACCATTTTAATTAAAATACTTTAGATGTCAAGATTTAAACACATATTTTTACATATTATATATGCTTGTTTATGAAAAAAACTTCTCAAATGTTTAAATGGCAAAAGAATGAAAAGTTTAAATTATTTGAAGCAAAATAAACAAATCCAAAAATATTGAGTCAAATATTGTATATTCTATAATAATCGCTAAATATACAATCCAACAAAAAAAGAACTGAAAACTATACTATACGAGAAAGGTAATACTATGAGATAAACTATTAGGTTTTGGTAATTCAACTAGTATATACATAATAAGACAATTCAAGATTACAAAAAGTATACAAATTCGAAAACTCTAGTTAACTGATATATAAAAAAGAAAAGTCTTGGTTAGGGAAAATAATTATGAAACTAATAAATAATCGAGCCAACCAAATAAATGTGTTGTACATAAGTTTTGGTGAGAGGAATGGGGACAATACAGAAAGAAGATACACACATACACACGTGGCGACTGTGAAAACCATGTGATCCATATGTGTAGAGTCCCTATTCGAAGACGACCTTGTGATCAGATCTAAATCCAACTGGCTGGTCTCTTGAATGGAACACGTATCTAGTCATATGCTTCATGTGAGTTTTGTTTTTCTTTTTTTTTGCTTTCTATTTAATTTTTGGTTTCTTTCCCCTCATGATTGAGCAGAGATGATGAAAAGAAAAAAGATTACTGACCGTCACAACATAAATACACATAATTACAAATATAAATTGTATATTAGAAAACACAAGTTAAACAAAATGCTTTTGATCAATTTGTTCGGACCAAACAGTATTAATCTAAGATATGTATATACAAACCAAACAGAAACAATATTAGAACATTGTAAGAGCTCTCGCAACATGATAAATGTTGAACGAACAAGTCACAGAAGCAGTAAAAGATACATTGAAAACATATAATCAAAACATTAACATGTCATGTGCAATGAATTTTTTTGTATGGAACAAATCCGCCGATCTTAATAAACCAACATGCATGTTACGTTTCTGTATATATTCCGAAAAAAAAAATTTGCTAGGTTGGATTGTTAGTTAACGTGACAAATTTATTTTATAAGTTTAATTAATGCGAAATTAAAGCGTAACAACAACGTATGATCAAATTCATGAGTTTAATTACAAACACTTATTAATAGAGATTTTATATGAGTAACGAATCAGAAGTCTTTTTTTCATGCAAAATGCGGTATTAAAATAATTAGATATCGAGATTTTCGTTTTTTTTTTCTTTCTTTTGATTATGAAGTTAGGCAAAGATATTGACGATAATATTATTTAATTTTTGGGAAAGATTAAAATAAAATAAAATAAGAAAAGATATGGTAATATTGGACACGGTGTCGACTCACCGCACCGTCTATGGCCGACCAGATGCGTACACACACTCTTTTATATGTTTTGTTATGTAATTCCTCAACTTTGGGGTTGATAGTGACCAAAATGATTTTTAAAACAAATGAATACTATTTGTTAAGAATTTGATGAATTAGAAAAACATTAGGCAATGAGATTTTATTTAAGGATTAGGTAGTTTTGGTTTATCAGAATCTGCAAGAGAGTGACCAGATTATTAGTCTTCGTATCATACTTCCCAATATCTATTTCCCAATAATATGATTAATTAATTAATAATACACGATAATAGCGTGTTGAGAAAACTTGTAATATTGTAATGGCATTGACAATATTGGAGATATATATGCAATCAATCAAATGGCGGAGGTTTATTTGTAAAATTTATATATGGAGACAGAAGTTTAAATAACTGCAAAATGTGATTTTACGTATAATTTATAATGATTATTCATTTAAAATATACACAAATTTCACACTTTTTGCTTAAAACATATGTGATAACTAGTATTTAACCCGTACAACGTACGGTCGCTTATTTTTTGTATTAATTCATATGTATGATATATATGGTGTAATTCTTCATATCTTTATGTTGCTTCTGCAGTATGTAGAAATAAATAACGAAACAGAATTATGTAACATGATATAAAATATATATCACATAAGTTCTAATATATAATACTTTAAGACATGAACGAAACAATTTTTGTTGTGTTGACGACTAACCACACTTCATATATGTCATGGCTTAAGTTTTTTGTTGTGTTGAGAAGACTTGGGCATTATCTGGCGTAAATCCATGTCGAGTCACCACACCAGCACCGTCATGAAATTTTTTGTTTCTCTATTAAAAGGACATACATTGATAATTTAAGAATATTTATAAAGACATGTTGTTAAATGCTCGAAAAATAAAACAATTCTCAGTAACAACAATGGTAATGCATCCATTAGGAAAGACTTTGAAATAACCATAGATTTTCAAATCAACAAAAAAATGTGATATAAGGATAGCGATTATACCTTTTCATGTTGTCATGAGATTGGTCGTTGGTGTTTGATATTGAATTTTGTGTCTTTCTTCCTAAAAAGCAAAGAGGGATATAAAATGTGGATAAATTTTGAAAAAAACTGCTTTACTTATTTCAGAAAAGAACGAAATATAAGAGAATTAGTGATTTCCTTGCATTTGACTGAATCACTTCCACTCTCTTTAATCTCTGATGTGGTCACCTAAATCATCATAGAGATAAAAAAATAAAAAACTTCATGAGGATCATGATCATGGTCTTCAGTAAGAATTTCAGAGGTGAATGTGATACAATTCAGAACTTATAGAAAAAATGGAGGGATGAAGATACACAACATTACCTTCACTTAGAAAATTGAAGACGTACTTGAGAAGAGTGTTTTCAAACCATTGGAGATCTCCAAAGGATATGTCAACGTCTTCGTTTCAAAAATCATTGAGAAATCTATTGATGGCTTGACGACCTTTCTCTAAGCAAGCTCTGAGGTAATTGATCTAGGTATCCACTCTTCATCTGGCTTTACTCAAGATTGTCACTGCTCTCTTTATCATCGTGATGCGATTGGTTTTTTTTTTTTTTGAAACTTGAGACTAAAGAAGAACGTGTAACATTATATAGTTTGAAATCGTGACGTTAGTTAGAGAAAATCTAGGATCATGCTTTGTGTTTTCTACTAAGGCAGTTACCTCTCGTTTAAATTTTGTTTTTTATTTTAATTATTAGTGATTTAATCTATGTGTCAATATTTTATTGGATAGGTGACTTGTGCTTTATATGGAGACAGAAGTTTAAATAACTGCAAAATGTGATTTTACGTATAATTTATAATGATTATTCATTTAAAATATACACAAATTTCACACTTTTTGCTTAAAACATATGTGATAATATCATACACTATCCAGTTATATATTCATGAGTTTGCCATCTTTTCATGTTTTCAAATAATCATCCGACACATATGGTCAATTTTAAAGAAAGTTGGAAATATATATAAAGAACTAATTTTCCAATACTCCTCTGTTTTTTTTTCTTTCTTTTACAAATGATATAATAAAATATACAATGTTACAAGAAAACGAACCTATATTTTTAGTATATATAGTTGGAGCAGCAAATTTTGATAGCTTACTTGGTTTCAAGAACTCTTTTTGGGAGGGATTTTTTAGTCTTTGTTAATTCGATTTTTTAAGGGATAATATATATGTTTTAATACTTTAGTCTTCATTGTTAAAGAAAGAAAAAAAAGTGTATATTCGTAACGTCGTCTATGGATGTGTGTGTCTAAGACTAAGATATCAAAAACTCAAGTTGGATTAAAAAAACAAAAGGTCGAAGTCGAACATTTTAAAAGAAAACGAATACGTTCAACATTATATATATTGTTATCGACTTACATCGATATGTATTTCTGATGTGTCAAATCTTATCAACATATTTTTCATTGCTTATTTGGTTTAGCAAAACCAAATTTTAATAATCAAACCGGTTTCAATATTTCGGTTTCAATTACAAATTATTGGTTTTGCTTCCCCTATTGGATATGTATTTGTGGATTGCCATATGTCACTTTCTCTATTATATATTACATCTTTATATAAACATAAGAAAGACATTCTAATGGGTGTTTGTAATCTTAATTAGGGTGAGAATAGTCAACCATCTTTAAAACTTTTGTAAGTAATCCAATATGTACTTGGAAAAAAAAAATCTGAAAATCTGAAAATCAGGAAACCAATAATATAAAATGGAAGTAAAATATAGAGAAAAGATCTCTTGTAAAAATCTATAACTGAGTCAAAAACAAAAGTTATTTGGGTAATAAATTCTGAAAGGTACAAAATACATTAATGTTGTCATAAAAGTGAGAATCCCAATAATCTAAAATCTAACCATTTATTTACTTTACAAATATGGATTTGGAAGCAAAAGGAAAATGCTTAATTATAATCAGATTCTGCTGTATGAACCCCTTCTTCTCTATTCAATGTATTCATAGAATAATCACCATGAGTGCACAAATATAACAAAATAACATATTCTAAGATTGTGCAGTCAAAACTCAGAAGAACAAAAATGCAGATTGTAAGGATAGTGAAGTTACCATACCTTCTCATATGTTTCCTTCTCTTCATCATCCTTTGGTTGTTGTCACATCCCTCTTGTGCTCCATACATGAATTCTATCAGAGGCCGGACACAATTCTCGCATCTTCAACCTGTAAGATCAAAGATTACTATCCCATTAGGTATAATGCTAATTTAATTTTATTCAATAACATTATTGATAGATTTTGTATTTCCTCGTGGTCATAGGAATCTTCAAGCTTATCGAAGCTAGTCAAAGAAATAGCTACAGAAGACAAGATGGTGATTATTACCATGGTGGATCGAGAATGGGCAAAACCTGACTCTATTCTTGATCTGTTCCTTGAGAGTATTCGGATTGGAGAAAGAACCAAATACTTGCTGAACCATTTGATCGTTGTTGCTTTAGATGATCAAGCTCTTCGATATTGTCTTCGTGCCCACCCTCATTGCTACCTTCATAGAGGTTATAGAAAAAACTCGGAATCTTTGAATCCGGATGGTCTTGTTACCGGTTGGAGCAAGAAGTATTTGGTTAAAGAGATTCTTGAACTCGGTTACAACATAATGTTCACAGTAAGTTAATTCTCTACAAGAAAACATCATGAATTACTAGGAAAATTTTGGTAGGAAAATTACATAAAACACTGATTAATATAGATTTGGTCTGAAAATATATATGGTTCCAGGAGGCAGATGTGATATGGCTAAGCAATCCAATATTGCATTGCAACCCACTAGATCCAATCCAAGTGGCTTGCGGGATCTCACCGAGTGATCATTTAACAGTGGAAAACACAGGAGGTTTCTTCTATGCCAAGTCTAATTATGTAACCATACACTTGTTCAAGACCTTGGACGTAGAGAGGGTTGTGTATCCCGCAACTGGAAACCAATCCCTGTGTGACATTGTCAAGCGCCAAGATGTAATCCAGAACCTTAGTATGAAAGTAACCTTCTTGGATGATGCAAACTTTGGGAGGTTTTGTCAACCAAATAATTCACGAGATCGAAGCAAGATAAGTACAGTCCATGCAAGTTGTTGTAATGATACAAAGAGTAAAGTGCATTACCTAAAGCTTATACTCCAAGACCGGAAAAAAATGAATCCGCAATGGATCATTCCAAGCCAATGCAGAGGATTTCATCCGCTATAAACATTTTTAACATATGTAACCAAAAAAAACTATTTACCAAAAACACATTTCTGTCAATGTTGTGTTTGTGAAAATCATCTATACGACAACATGGGAGTAACATTAATTGGGCTGACTTTAGCGAAAGCCCATAAGGCCCACTAAAGCCCTTTTTAGCACTTTTAGAGTGAACCGACTTATGATTTTATTTGCCTTCCTTGAAATTTTGTTGTGACGGAAGAAGATTTTTGTTTTGTTTTATTTTGCAGTTTTAGTAAGAATGCAAAGCTAATTGCCAATCAACAAAAGTCTATCTCCATCGTCCAATTAACTTAAACGCCACACCCCAGCCTAAAGGAACATTTGCAATCACAAGTGCAACACCAAGTTTCTTCCATATGTGTGTGTTTAATTGTTTATAATTATATCGTAAACCCGAACCTCATTTGAAAATGCATAAAGCGAGTAAAGGTTGTTGTTGGTCTCTGCAGTGAGGAGCGGTGACTGGGAAGGCATGAACGTCATGTTTTCAAGCATGCTTGGGATGAGTGTCCAAGAATTTGTCACCTCATCATAGCATTCTCCACAAGTAAGGTGTTCATTATTCACATTTCTACTGCCAATCACGTGAACTTACCGCGCAAGAAACAGCCTGAGTCGAATTTGCGTTTATTATGCATTTCCGAATCGTTGACCAAGTTTTGGTGTGAGCATTTTATATTTCTATACATTTCTCAAAACTTTGAGAATCAAATTCCCATTTACTTTTATACCGCTGACAAAATAAGTATTAAACTCATAGCTCGTGACAACGTACATGCAACATGGTGTGGTATGTGGTCATTGCAAGACCTTTACCCAATATGCATCTTTAGCTCGTAACGCCACATTATCATGTCTCTCAGCTCTTTTCCAGTGACGATCAAATGTGTACCCGCACAAATTGTTTCTTAATCACTAAGAGAGAAGAAAACGTTAGACGGAATTCTTGGAAGGTTCTCAAAATTCTCAAATTTTTAATGAAACATCATCCATCAAGTGTCACCACTAGTTAGCATAAACATGTGTGGTTCCACGATCCCGCATTCTCGCCATCTTAAACATATCATAGCTTTTTAGTAGTTGTAAAATTTAATTGTTGAGACGTTTTTGTCATTATGTCGACCACTAAGTGGAAGGCACAACATCTCAAGCATCAATATTTACAATTGCCAAAAAAGTATGATATGTTTAAGATGAGACGAGAATCCGGGATCGTGGAACCATACATGTTTATGTTGATGAGCGGTGACACTTGTTGGACAATGTTTGATAAAAATTGAGAATTATGAGAAACTTCCAAGAATTTCGTCCAAAGTTTGCTTCTCTCTTAGTAATAAATAAACAATTTGTGTGGGTACACATTTGATCGTCATTGGAAAAAGCTGAGAAGCATGGAAGTTTGGCGTTACAAGCTAGAGACGCATCATTGGGTAAAAGGTCTACAATCACCACACCACGTTTCATGTACGCTTCCACTAGCTGTGAGTTTGATGCTTATTTTTTCGGCAACATAAAACTTATTGGGAATTGGATTCATGAAGCTTTAGGAAGTGTAGAGAAATACAATGCTCACACCAAAATATGGTCAACGATTCGGGAAATGCATAAGAGAAGAAAATCCATCTCAGGATATTTCTTGCGGGGCAAGTTTTACGTGATTAACGGTAGATATGACCATGATGAATACCTTACTTATGGAGAATGCTACGATGGGGTAACAGATTCTTGGACACTCATCCCAAAAATGCTTGAAAGCATGATGTTCATGACTTCCCAGTCGCCACCCCTCATTGCAGTGGCCAACAAAAACCTTTAGTCGTTTGTAGCATTTTTAAACCAAGTGCTAATAGCTCAATTGGTAAAGATCTCTAGAAAAAGCTTAGAGGTCGCCGGTTCGAGTAGCGTTTGGGTCAAGACCATATGACATGCTCTGGTCTCGGACCTGAGGGGGTGGGTTTTGACCCAGAACCTCTTTGATTATTCAAAAAAAAAATGAGGTCCATGTTTATGATATAAACACAAACTCTATTATAAATTAACATTTGCTCTAAAGCTACTATATATCTTACTCTAAAATAGAGTAAATGATAAGATTACTCTATATTTAGAGTAACTCTACTCTATTTTCTTACACTAATTCTATTTTAGATTAAAAAATAGAGTGATACATTAAAGAAAAATGATGCTCTAATGTAGAGGTACTCTATTTTAGATTAAAAAATAAAGATATACATTGGAGATGGTCTAAGAACCTATGGTGGGTTTTTAAGAAAACCATCTCCAATGGTAGAACACATGAGGGGTTGTGATATCCCGGTTTCAAGAAACGCGGAGAGGTTTACAAGAATTAATTTGGCTACCTATGTCAAAGGTTCTAAGAGAACTCTATAATTAAGAGTGCTTATGCCGGAGTAGTCTAAAGATATGTGACATTCTAAAAAGTGGTTGTCGGAACTGTATGCGTGAGAATTAAACATGGGGAAAGATCATGGGTGGACTCACATACTAGGATTGGACATGGAGCCAACTAAGAGAGGTGGACCCATGGAGTAGGAGTGGACATGGAGCCCATTGAGAGAGATGATGGTCAGGGCGTTACAAGGGTTCTTAAGATTTTTTTTTTTTTCAAAATAATTGATGTTTGGTGTAATTGGTGTTTGGACAGTTCATAAACACATCAAAAACTGTTAGATGCAAAATAGAGATTCATGATCTACTCATATATATGTGTTTACGTGAATATATAAGTTTTGCACACTATGCTAATAACAACCAAGATGATTATAAACTATAGATTTCCAAAGGCCTAGAAACGGGCAAGTTGTTCTATAGTACATTAACGGGTCATTCATGATCTGTATTAACTCAAAGCATAACTATTTCGAACCTGATTATGATCATCTCCACTGAAAGAAGCGCCATCGCAGTAGGGAAGCTTAACTCTATTCTAGGTCTACATAAGAAAAGCACATGACGATGAAAATCAATGAATTTCAAAACTTCTTGCATGTACAAAACTTAAACAAAGATGAAGAAAAAAACCAAGATTTTCTTGAGCTTTATCACTAAGGATTCCTGTAAGCTGAAGCTGCTTCTCTATATAGTTAGAGGAACCATGTCGAGTATTCTTCCAGTATACACATGTTCTAATGTTGTTGCACCATCCTCCTCCATGTTTCAAAAACACAATATTCAAAGAAAATACTTAAATTAATGCATTCATCTAGAACAAATCATTCACTAAAACCTTCAATTGAATAAGCTAGCTATTAGCTCCAGATCCATGTCCACGGTGCAAGTGGCATCCAAGTAGTATTCCATCCAAAAAAACTGTGAACAAACACACATAAATATGTAAAGGCTCAAACATAACTAGTTTCAAACATTCTTTACACAAATACAGTGCTTCTAACAAATCATTTCCTTGTGATCATGTGATCAAAGTGAGAAACAGAGGTTATGCAGGGACAAAAACTAAAAAATAGTGTAATCAAAAGTGTTTACATCAAAGCCCAATGGTTAGGTGCCTTTCAAAACTGATTGACACTAGAAAGAAATTTAAGAAATACAGAAGCCTTCAAACTAAGTGGAAAACCATGCTCTTTCACTCAGAGAATTCATTCTTAAGCTAAGCCATCAGGAAAGTACACAATTTCAGGATATGAATGAAGACCAGTAATGAGTAATTGAGAAACCATACCAAACTATCACTCATTACATATACATATAAATCTAAATCTCAGCTTCATTTCTCAAACACACATAAAAATCTATAAATCTAGAACATTCAATTCTTATCAAATGTTCAAAATCTCTTAGGATATTGGGTTTTCCAAAGGGATAGTATAAATCTCAATTAAAAAGGAAGGATCTTTAAAATCACCTAAATACCAAAACCCCATAAATGATTGAGGTGAGAGATGAAAAGGATTTTATTTACCAGAGACAACGAGTTGGTGATTCAACTTTAGTTTGTGGAGACAGAAAAGAGAACCTTGAAGCATTTGAATCGGAAATCAAAGGTGAGAGAGAGAGAGAGAGAGAGAGAGGGAGAGAGAGAGAGAGGGAGAGAGAGAGAGAGAGAGAGAGAGAGAGAGAGAGAGAGAGAGAGAGAGAGAGAGAGAGAGAGAGAGAGAGAGAGAGAGAGAGAGAGAAGGAGGAATGAGAAACACACAAAGGCATTTTTCTTATCATATCAAAACTTTCATCCAAGCAGACACCAACACGTTAGCATCTCTAAGACCACATCCATCCGACAGATAATAAGGTTGTCTTAAAATAAAATGTAAATAAAATAAAAAAATGTATTGAAATTGGGAAGATGTATGTCTTCCCAAGACACTTTTTATGGGAAACACTCTAAGACACTTTTTATGTGAGCATTATATGTTAGCATGCTGTTGGTCAACATTAATATTTATTCTTTATTTTATATTTCATTTATTCATTAGCCAAAAGCAAAACCAAACTTCTCTCTCTTCTTACGATCAAACCGGTGGGAAGACAAAAATTAATAAGATTCTATAATATATTAATTTTATAACAATTTTTGTTGAGACACTCTTAATGAGAGTAACTAATAAGGATGTTCTTAGATATTCTTAAACCTCCTTAACAAGAACTGGTTCTTCTAATTATTCCTATTTTTTATTTGATTTGAATCACTGAGAACTCTTAATAAAAGCTCCCTTTGAAAATGCTCTTAGAGCATCTCCAACACTAAATCCTTTAAGAGAGTTCATAACAATATTCAGCAGTAACAAATCCAACACCAATCAGGGAACGAAACCAATATAATTAGTTCTGAGAATGTTGTCGTCTGCTTGTACTTGTCATCTCAACTTGCCATCCTCAAGTTGCCATCTTCTTGTACTTATTATCTCCTGCAAAATGACAGAAGAAAAACAATTACACAAACACAAAACTGATTCAAGACATGCACTAATACATGACACAAACTGATTCATGACCAAAACTGATTCAAGACATGCGTTCATTCATGACACAAACACAAAACTGATTAAACAAAGACACAAAAGTGATTTAGGTCACAAACTGATTCAAGACATGTATTGATTCATGACACAAAACTGAAACAAAACAAGATCAAGATCAAACAAAAGTTACACATAGTCAAATACTCCATTCAAGGCAGCCATGTGAAAAGCAGTGATTCCACCATCAGCCACCATCCATACCGCAAATCAAAACTGTAAAATGAACAAAGAAGGAAGAGAAATGTGAAAAAGGTAATACCTTTCACGGAAGTAAGACACAGAGAGAGATGATCCCGTATACATTGAAAAGATGACGGCACCGATGATCCTAACCGGAGCTGGATCGGCGGAGAGAGAGAATATCGGCTAGATTCTTACCTTCACGAAGAGATTGAAGATACCTGATCAAATTAGATCCGATTTTGACTTCGATTTCACCGATTGGTGAAAGAAACTCGCCGCTTATCTGACCCAAACTCGTCGATGGTTTACATCCACGGTGGAGATTATGAAGATGGCAAAACGGCGGCAAACTATCCATCATCCTTTGTCTACCGGCGGTGGCAATTCTCGGACACAATTTTGCCTTCTCAATCGCCCGCCCAGACAAACAAACATAAAACTAAACAAGAAAATGTCGAGAAAGAGAAGCGAAACGTTCGAGCCAAACAAAATTTGTTTTTTTTTTCTCCACAGTGCACACCCACTCACGATACGCTACGTCATCCGAAAAACCGCACCTTAAGCTGCCTAGTTAACGATTGATCTTTAGCTTCTTAATTGTTTTTGATTTATATTAAACTAGTATTATACCCGTGCTATGCACGGACATTACAATATTTCTCCAAACACTATACATAACAAAAAATTACATGTATAAACAACTCAAGGCTTCGACCAAAACAAAAATAATAACATAGAAGACTTATAAAACAAATGAGTATGCATAAAAGAAACATTAACACACCATCATTAATTAACAACAAACATATGAAAACTTGTTGATATAATAAATATAGAGTACTAATATTAAAGATGTTCTTTATGTCATGCTCTTCATGTATTTCTTCTAATTCTTAAGCTGATCAATAAGAAAATTAGTTACGATCTACATCTGCACAAAATCTTACAAATCAAATAAAAGCTAAAAATGAGCATGTAATACAAAAACATGTGAAGGCAAATAAACATTATTTAATCAAACCATGGAAACAATAATTAGGTGATCAACTTCATTTTAATCCTTGAGAAAAGTGATATTTATTACTTAACATATGCTATACTTTCTAAATCTAAATGACATATATGATAAGATATACATCAGACATGGCTAAATCTAAATGACATATATTAAATATGTCAATGGAAATGGCATGTTCATTTGAAAGCATAGTTACAGAATCACATATATGCATAGCCACACATATTAATTTGAAGAACACACGTAGAGCAAAAGAAACGTGTAGCATAATGCTTCTTAAAATTTCAGAAATTTCCAACCATTCTTGAGAGTGAAACTTTTCTTTTTTGAGAAAAAATGTTATGTAAGAAAAAATGTTATGTACTATAGAAACTGTGAAACTAATTTACCGAGAAACCTGAAAAAATTGATTTAGAAATATAGCCATAATACCTTTGTTAATTGTGTTTTCGACTTTTGATTGCAAAATCTTCAACACTCATGTTTGTCTCGCCCCTACAATCATAAATAAACCAAGTCTTTATAATGAAAAACTGAAATATTGTAACTAATATATATATATATATATAAAACTGAAATATTGTAACTAATATATATATATAGAAAAAGTGACAAAGTACTCACCGTATAAACACTTTAGTGTTATAGCTAGTTCTGATCTTCCATTCTTTTTTCAATGAATTTGGATGTGAAAGATGGGTATAATCCAGAGGCATCTCCCAACTGGATATATAAACATTATAGTATGAGTTGAAGAATAAATATATGAATATGAACAAAATTTTAAAAATTTATCTCCCTGAAAATTGTTACTGTAATTTAGAAGATCAACCCAGAAAAAAAAGAGGATTATAGAGGAGATTATTTTAGAGGAGCAACCCAAAAAATGATAGAAAACAGAAGAGCAATCTCTTAGAAATTCACCTTGAACGTGGAGATGTTAGTGGGAGAAAAATTAGGGATAGGTGGTTTGCTGGAACGAAGAAGATGATAAACAACAAAATTAGTTCTTGGGGTTTAGAAATTGCCGTGGGCCTTATTATTAGTCCAATAAAACATTTGTAACAAAGAAATTTGGTTCAGTTTTTTGGTAGTTGGCGTTTCCTTTTTTTTAATGTTTCGTGGGTGATTTTTTTTTAATTAGAAAAAATAAAAAATCTGATGTGGCTTAATTTTACTGGCCATGTGACTTGTGCTTTATAGTATAAAGGATCAGATTAAACAGATGAACTCCACTAATATCTCTCTTTTGGTGATGCTCTTAGGGGCCTTAGTGTTGTTGTTACTGGGCTGACATTAGCAGCCATAAGGCCCATTAAGCCATATCTGGATTTTAACATGAGCTTTCGTGATTTGTTGCCGAAGAATCAAAAAGTTTCCTCGAGAAGCCGCCATGGAAATGCAGAGTGAAATGGAAAAATTTGATGTTATTCGAACATGCTCTACAAGTAGCAGAAGTAACCATTTAAGGAGGCCATTTAAAAGTTGGGAGATGCGCTTTGGAGGAGGAGATTTGTTGTCATGTCATGTCGCCTCGCCTGAGAAATTAGCAACTTAGAATAGGTAAAATATCGATTTCTTTGCAAAAAGAATTGTGTTATACATTTTACTCTTGAGTTGTATTGAGCGTTTTGATAGACAATGGTACACATGGCAATATGGAATGGTTTGTGAAGATGTTTTTGAATTCTAGATGGAGATGAAGACAGTGATGAATCTAGGTTTTGATAAAGTTTTGAACTTGGTTTAGATGGACATGAAGACATTGATGAACTAGGTTTCGATAAATTTTTTAGATGGAGACAGTAATGAATTAGACTTTTGGAATGACAAAACGTTTATCCCTTGGACAGGAATAAAAGTTTATCCCTTGGATTGAAAAAGATTAAACTTTAGAAAATTGGTTTTTTTAATCTTAATCTCCTGATTTTAATAGGTTCCTAATCAGTGGAATTTTCAATTTAATCTTTATTAACACAAAGAAGCTGATGCTAATTAGGCAAGCAGAAAGCTTTATAAAATTGATTACAAAATCATAAAGTCAGTGGTCTTTGACGACTTTGTTGAATTGTTAGGGACATATGTTTGTTAACTTTGTTTTTCTACTAAAGAAACTTCTTTGGTGTTTCTCTTACACGTTCGACTATTATAGTGAAAGTGGGAAGCATTTTTGTTTTTCCTCTGTAAAAAATCCATTGATATTTTTTTGTCTGTACAAAAATTCGTTTTTCCCTTAAAATATAGGATCATTGTGATACCTTCTTTCTTCAAACTCACTTTCACTTTAGTTCTCATGGCTGCTTCTTCATCTTCTTCACAGTTTGACTTCAAGAGATACCATGTCTTTTCAAGTTTCCATGGCCCAGACGTCCGCAGTGGATTTCTCAGTCATTTACACAGTCACTTCGAAAGTAAAGGGATCACTACGTTCAAAGATCAAGAGATCGAGAGAGGCTATACGATTGAACCTGAGCTCGTGCAAGCGATTAGAGATTCTAGAGTCTCCATTGTGGTGCTCTCAGAGAAGTACGCTTCTTCTGGTTGGTGCTTAGATGAGTTGGTGGAAATCTTGAAGTGCAAAGAAGCTTCAGGGCAGGCTGTGATGACTGTTTTTTACAAAGTTGATCCGCCCGATGTACGGAAACAGTTGGGGAATTTTGGAAGTGCTTTCAAGAAAACATGTGAAGGGAAATCCGAGGAAGTGACGAAGAGATGGAGCAAAGCTTTGACCGATGTAGCAGCCATAGCTGGAGAACACTCTTTAAACTGGTTGGTTGTTTCTTTTGGCTCAATGAGTTAGAATTTATTTTTCTTAATCGATGCTTCTACAGTTAATAAGAATGGTCCAATATGATTAAATTTGCTTTTATTAGGGCTAATGAAGCAGAGATGATCCAAAAGATTGCTACAGATGTTTCAAACAAACTGAATCTTACTACACCTCCAAGGGATTTTGAGGGGATGGTGGGACTTGAAGCTCATCTGACAAAACTGGACTCTTTGTTACGCCTCGAGTGGGATGATGTGAAGATGATTGGCATTTGGGGTCCTTCCGGAATTGGTAAGACTACCATTGCTAGAGCTTTATTTAATCAACTCTCTACTAGCTTTCGGCGAAGCTGTTTTATGGGGAACATTGATGTTAATGACTATGATTCGAAGTTGTGTTTGCAAAGCAAGCTTCTGTCAAAAATTTTGAACCAAAAGGATATGAAGATACATCATTTAGGCGCAATAAAAGAATGGCTACATAACCAGAGAGTGCTTATAGTTCTTGATGATGTGGATGATCTAGAGCAGCTAGAGGTATTAGCTAAAGAAAGTTCTTGGTTCGGTCCTGGAAGTCGAATTATTATTACCTTAAAGGATAAAAAGATTTTGAAGGCACATGGGATCAACGATATCTACCATGTGGATTTTCCATCCGAAAAAGAAGCTCTTGAGATCTTATGTCTATCTGCTTTCAAACAAAATTCTCCCCAAGATGGTTTTGAAAAGCTTGCAAAAAAAGCAGTAGAGCTTTGCGGTAATCTTCCATTGGGCCTTCGAGTTGTTGGTTCTTCTTTCTATGGGGAGAGTGAGGATGAGTGGAGGAGTCAATTATATGGGATTGAAGCTAATTTTGATAGAAAAATTGAGAATGTCTTGAGAGTGGGATATGACAAATTGTCGGAGCGACATCAATCTTTGTTTCTTCATATTGCATGCTTTTTCAACCATAAAAGTGTTGATTATGTGACAACCATGCTAGCTGACAGTACTTTGGATGTCGAGAATGGGCTGAAGACCTTAGCTGCTAAATCTCTTGTGTCTACTAATGGTTGGATAACGATGCACTGTCTACTACAACAATTGGGTAGACAAGTTGTTACTCAACAGGGTGAGCCGGGGAAACGTCAGTTTTTAGTAGAGGCCAAAGAGATTCGTGATGTGTTGGCAGATGAAACAGTAAGTTCTTACTAATATGTATATATTCCATAGATATTACCTAATTTTGTTTGTGATAACAGCTTCATCAGTCTTCTTTTGCAATATTTGGTAGGGTACTGAATCCATCATAGGTATATCATTTGATATTTCCAAGGTCGAGGCGTTATCTATAAGCAAGCGAGCCTTCAATAGAATGCGTAACCTCAAATTCTTAAATTTCTATAATGGAAATGTTAGCTTGTTAGAGGACATGGAATATCTACCTCGTCTAAGGTTGCTTCATTGGGGTTCATACCCGAGGACAAGTCTTCCTTTGACATTTCAGCCAGAATGTCTCGTCGAAATCTATATGGGATCCAGCAAGTTGGAGAAGCTATGGGGAGGAATCCAGGTTGGTATTTGATACTTGTGATTGTGAATACGTTTGCTTACTAATGATTTAACGCTAAAGTATAATATTCCTTATTTTGTGTGTGTTTGACATGCAGCCCCTTACAAATCTAAAGAAAATAAATTTGGGATATTCTTCCAATTTGAAAGAAATCCCAAATCTTTCGGAAGCCACTAACCTCAAGGCGTTGACACTTACTGGCTGTGAGAGTTTGGTGGAGATTCCATCCTCTATTTCTTATCTACAGAAACTGGAATTGCTGGATGTGTCATGTTGCATTAAGCTACAAATTATTCCCACCAACATCAACTTAGCATCTCTTGAGGAGGTCAGAATGAATAAGTGCTCACGACTGAGAAGTTTTCCAGATATTTCGAGTAACATCAAGCGTCTCTATGTAGCAGGCACAATGATTAAAGAAATTCCTGCGTCCATTTTTGGAAACTGGTCTCGTCTTGATTTGCTTCAGATAGGCAGCAGAAGCCTCGAGAGAATAATACATGTCCCAGAAAGTGTAACACAGTTAGACCTACGCAACAGTGACATAAAGATGATTCCAGATTGCATCATAGGTCTCCCGCATCTAGTATCTCTTCTCGTTGAAAACTGCACAAAACTGGTGTCAATCCAGGGTCATTCCCATTCCCTGGTGACCCTATTTGCAGACCACTGTACATCGCTCAAGAGCGTATGCTGCTCTTTCCACGGACCAATCTCGAAACTGATGTTCTACAACTGTCTCAAACTGGATAAAGAATCAAAAAGAGGAATCATACAACAATGGGGTAACAAGTCTATATTCTTGCCAGGTAAAGAAATCCCTGCAGAGTTTACTCACCAAACTATAGGGCACTCGATAACCATCTCTCTGGCTCCAGTTTGTGAGGAAGTTTTTTCTGCGTTCGGGAGATTTAAGGCTTGCCTTCTACTTTCGCGAGTCAAGAATTTTGCATTTAATAAGATACGTTGTTTTCTAAGAAGCAAAGGAGGTGTCATAATTAACTGTGCTACAGAGTCCATATATCCATTTGTGTCTGGTGGATCTCTATCAGAACATCTGTTTATGTTTTGTGGAGACATATTTCCGGATGAAGACAGTTGCCTTTTGGATGTGACTCCGAACGAGATTCTATTTGATTTCAGCTCCAGTGATGTCGAGGTTATGGAATGTGGTGTAAAGATCTTTTTGAGTAGTGGCATCGAAGTGGGCTACTCTGAAACTGGAGGCAACAGAAACCACCACATAGATGGAGAAGCAGAAGCGTTTAAGGTCTCTCAAGTCGAATACATCAAAGACAATACAGGTCACTGGAGTTGGCTTAGGAAGCTTCCTATGGGGAAGAAGAAGATGGAGAATAATATGGCAGAGCTTAGTTTGAGACCAGTCTCAGGATCCATTAAAAATGAAAACGTCACAGATCTTTGGCGTTTGCTTTGTATTGGTTCCCTTGGGGTCTCTGTTATTTTTCTCTTTTTTGCGAAACCCCTTGTGGTCTCTGTTTTGTTGCTGTTTTGTTGCTTGTTTCTTCAAATGCAATGACCTGTATCAGCATCACAGATCTTCTTGTGTTTTAGACGAGTTTGTGGTGTTTTTAATAAAAGTTTGGGGCAGTGTGTGAAAAAAAAAAAAGAGTGGTTTTCGTATATATATTTTTGTGATATTAATTGGCCCGACTTAAGCAGGAAACTCATCAGGCCCATTAAGCAGGAAACCCATCAGGCCCATTAAGCTATCTCTACTCCCTAGCTTTCATCGGTCGATATGACTAAACCGCCTTATGTTTTTTATTTTATTTTTTGCAGAAAATTTACTTATGGTAATCGCCTTATGATTTTGCTCGTCTTCCTTAAAATTTCCTTGTGAGGGAAGAAGAATTAAAAAGTTTTCTCGCGAAGCTTGAGAAGCCATGGATATGCAGCGTGAAATGGAGAGATTGATGTTCTTTGAACATGCTCGCGTGAAAGCAGAAGCAACCTACGTCAAAAACCCTTTGGATACCGATGTTAGTCTTTTTTCTTTTTCCTCTTTCTGGGTTCATTCATGTGTTTGTTTGGAGTATTTCCGATGATGAATTTGTGATTTGATGGCGTAATTCGAATTGGGTTTCTTGTATTTTTTTTTGTAGAATCTGACGAAATGGGGAGGAGCTTTACTGGAAATATCACAGTTCCAAAATATGCCAGAGTCAAAGCAGATGATGCTAGGTGCCTTTTGTATTTCTTCTTGCCTTTGATAATACTCTTAGATTCGTTTGATTGAATCTGCCTGGAGATGTTCTTAAGGACTTTGAGTAGTCTTTATGTATGTAAAAGATGCATCTTGTTATTGCAATCCGTAATTAATATTTAGAAGATGGAATTTTTCGTAGAGGCCATTTCGAAGCTGGGAGAAGCGTTGGTAATTGATCCAAAGAAGCACGATACGCTTTGGTATATAGGTAATGCTCACACTTCATATGGGTTGTTGACTCCTGATCAAACCGAGGCTATACATCACTTTGAGAAAGCTACTCACTTCTTTCAAAAAGCTCTGGATGAGGTAATTAGTCTCTTTCTTTCCTGATCCTCACCTTATCAGTGTGATTGTTATATGTTTTTGTGTGTGGTGTTTTGTAATTTGAGATGTATTTTTGCAGCAACCAGAGAACGTAGCCTATCAGAGATCACTGGAATTGGCTTCCAAGGTACTTCTTTTTTGTTGAAGTCCTGTTTTTTCTTTTGGTCCTGGTTCAAGGTATTGAGATATAGTGTTGTCGAGGCTTCTCTAGTTGTCTTAGGAATACGAACTGCAAGGTGCTTTGGATCAGTGGATATATAGTGACTCTTAGAAAGAGAATAATGTATCTGAATCATATCTTTATGCTAGAGGTGAAGTTTTTTTTAGTGTAGAAAAACACATTGTACAGTGAAGCAATTGTTATGAATCTTTGGTTTTTGTTCCTTAGACCAATTCTCATTGTCTCTTTGTGAAACTGCAGGCTCCAGAACTACATACAGAGGTTCACAAACATGGTTTAGGCCAACAACCATTAGGTGTTGTCGCTGGACCATCATCTACCAGTGCAAAGGTTGTTTCTTTTATTCAAAACTACTAATTGGTTTGATGAAAATTTAACATGTTTGTTCTTTCTCACAGACGATGAAGCAAAAAAAGAACAATGATCTCACGTATGATGTGCTCGGATGGGTCATCTTAGCCGCTGGTGTTGTTGCGTGGATCAGTTTTGCCAAATCTCAGATGCCGACGCCAAGGCAGTAACAGTCACCAAGAGCGTCTAAAGATCAAGACTTTTATTCATTTTCGAGCTAAAGAGTTTCTCATTATTACAACTCCTAGAACGGATTTGAAGTTATTAGATCAGAGACACAGGAAATGTATAAGAACCTCAGATTGTCCTTTGGAAATTAACATACAAATCAGTGAACTATAGTCACCAAACTCAGATTAGTACTCTTCTTGGACTCATATTATCCTTTTTCAATCACCATTTCCGTAAACTTTGTAATGGGAAAAGGTAAACCTGGTTTATCGTTTGGTCTTGATAAGAAATACATTTCTACATGTTTACAGGGTCACCTCAAGTTGCCCTACCAGTAGTAGGAGAATGGTGCATCTGAATCTAGTTCTTTTTGCCTATAAATGAGTTTTTAGTCTAGAAAAGAACACATGATACAGTGAAGCAATGGTTATGAACTTTGGCTCTTGTTCTTTAGACTACTAATTCTTCTTTTTGTGCTAAAGTGCAGGCTCTAGTACTACATACAGATGTGCACAAACATGGTTTACGTCCAGAACTATCAACTACCTCAAAGACTATGAAGAAAAAGAAATCACTGATTCCAAGTACTATTATCAACCTCCCAACAAATGAAACTGGTATAAGGCAGTAACACTCGCCAAAAGAGAGTCTAAAATCAGAACTTTATATTCATTTTCAAACTAAAAAGTTTCTCACTATGATGGCATAAGAGAATCAGAGAATGCCTATGAACTATTATGAGTATTTCTCTCGACATTACTGTTGAATAAAATTGTCTTGTAGAAATCAGTGAAGACCATAGTCACCTAACTCAGAAGAGTAGTCTCCATGAACACCTTCTACCACTTCTTCTCCATCGTTAGGCACTGAGATAGACTCTCCCAAAGCAGCCTGTTTCTCTTTCGGTTCAATCATCTGATTAAAGCCATGAACAGCAATCCAATCGTTGATAAACATATCTGGATAGATGAGCGGGACTTCATTAAGAAGAAGTATATCACCAGACCAAGAAACCTCAATTTCGTACCCTTTGAGAACAGTTTGCAGAATCGATCCCTCCCAAGCAAGTTTCTGAAGATCTTTCCAAGAGACAAGTCTATTGATTACATGCCCTCTGAAAATAGTAGCGTAATCGGAGAATTTGGTGGATGGATTTGGAATCGCTTCGTCCATTGGAGCAAAGACTGTGATCTTCGTGTCGTTCCCTGAAGTTTCTAATTGCAGAGCGAGAAACGTGGCCATGATCACGAAACCTCTCGACATTAACAATCTTGAAGCAGATTCAAAGATGTTGAAGCAATTCACCTCTGGTTTAGATCCATTTGGGAGATTTCGAGTGGAATCCGAAGCGAATTTAGGACTCGGAGCAGTACGAGTCGCTGAACTTGGGATTGAGATCGAACCAGAAGATGAGATAGGGTTTGGGATTGAAGAAGACGATGATGAATCGTCGGAGATCTTCGTCGTGGATGTGAAAAAATCGTCGGATCCGTAAATCACGATGTAGCCGTCATCAAAAACAGGGGAATCTTGGACCACGACGTCGTTGATCGAAACTTTACCACCTCCGAATCGTGAAGAATTGGTGATGAAGAGAGATGAATTGGATCCGAGAATAGGGATTTTGGCGCCGTTCGGGAAGTTTCTTAGGGATTCACCGGGGAATCTCGTCGGAGAGAGCTGGAACTTGATATCGAGAAGCGAAGGTTGACCACCGAATCTGGAGCAAGCTTGATCAGAAGGTGCGAAGATGGTGAGTTCTTGCCAATCTTCGAGGCTAAGATCTTGGTTCGCGAGCTTTAGAGTGAGTCCCATGGAGAAGTAGCCGGAATCGGAGAGGACTTCCACGGCGGATGAAACAGATGTCACAGAAGGTGCGACGAAATCGAGATCGAGAACGAAAAATAGGAGGAAGAAGGTAGTTAGAAGCTTCGACGCCATTGATGCGTTCTTCGAGCTCTTTCGTTGAAAGAAATGTTTTCTTTTGAGAAAAGCCGTTGCAGGGGAAGTTTTACAGCTTTATTTATAGTCCATCCTAATCAAAGAGCGGGAAAAGAGTTAGTGGGCTTTTATTCTCAGGCCCATTGAGCAAACAGGCCTATAATTCTGATTAAGAAATAACTTCGTAGATCAATGAACAGCAAGTTGATATGGCCGAGTTGGTCTAAGGCGCCAGATTAAGGTTCTGGTCCGAAAGGGCGTGGGTTCAAATCCCACTGTCAACATTCTTTTTTTTTTTTTCTAATTTTGTTTCGTTCACTTGCTGACGTGTCGTCGCCTTATCGTCTCGATGTAAACACACATGATTTGATGACGTGGAATTACTAATGGTCACTAATAGAGAGTGAGACGGAACGATAAGGTAAAGGGAAGAACTTCTTCACTCACTCTTCTTCTTCTTCAACCTCTCACAAAAAACCCTAATTTCAGAAACCTCACAGAGTTCTCTGGTTTTGATTTTTAGCTAATTGTATTAGCAATGGCGATGGCAACATCGATGAGTTTGAATCTGATTGGTGCTTTTAAAGGCTTATCTCTCTCTTCAACCTCGACGTTTCTCAGAGGCGATTTGAATTTATGCCCTAAGACCACTTTCACTGTGACTCTCCCTATGCAAAACCTCCAAGCTCCGATTCCATTGACGATTGAGTCTGCGCATAAGAAAGGAGCTGGTAGTACTAAGAACGGTCGTGATTCTCCTGGTCAAAGACTTGGTGTCAAAATCTATGGTGACCAAGTCGCTAAACCTGGCGCCATCATTGTTCGTCAACGTGGCACCAAGGTAACACGAAATTGCTGAATGTTTAGAAGCATTTGTTTCATACACAGTTTCTGATTTTTATCTGTGTTATGTAAAAGTTTTAAGCTCAGTTCTGGGAATTTGGTAAAGGTTTTGATGGGTTTGGCTTCTCGAGCTCTCGTTTAATTTTCAATTCTCAAAAGTTTCAGAATTGGGGATTGTGCTTGTGTTTAGTATGAAACTGTTTTGTTTGAGAAGATTTTTTTTTGTGATTCATGAATGATGTTTTGAAACACGAAAGTGGTGAATTTAGAACTCTCTATATAGCTCTTATTTCAGATTCAGTTCTCTAACATTCCTAGGTTATGCTTTTGTTTACAAAATTGTCAAACTTAGGAGCTCTTGTTTCAGATTCCATTTTCTGTTAGTTCTAGGTTATGTTTGTGTCTATATTGGTTGAGAAGATTGATTCATGAATGATGGTTTATGCAGTTTCATGCTGGAAAAAACGTTGGGATTGGTAAAGATCATACCATCTTCTCTTTAATCGATGGGTTAGTGAAGTTTGAGAAGTTTGGTCCTGACAGGAAGAAGGTAAATCAGTAATGATCATACCGATTAAGCTTTAAAAGCTATCTCAATTCTTCTTGGATTCTAAAGGAAATGAGACTTGGTTTTGCAGATAAGTGTGTACCCAAGAGAGATTGTGCCAGAGAATCCCAACAGCTACAGAGCAAGAAAGAGAGAGAATTTCAGATTGCAAAGGGAGAAGAAGAAGGCAAGACGCGAGAACTACACTTACACAATCCCTACACCTGAACTTGTTCTTGCATCTGCATCAATCGAGGATGCTGAAGCCAATCCAGAGTGCTAGAAAACGAATGTGAAGATTTCCTTTGTCTCTTTTTGTTTAGTTCATGAAAATATTCCTTTTGCTAACTCACAAGAAGCTTGGTTTCAGAGTTTAAAGAGTTGTTGTATGTGTCTAATCTAAAGCCTCTCTTTTGTCAAGTTGAGTCCAAGCCTGCGGATTTTACCCAACTGAATTACGAGTGGTATTCAAATGGGTTGTTATTGTTTGTTAGCCAGCCGAAAGAGGTGTTAAAAGTTACAGGTTCTTGTTTAGTAATGTCTTCCAAGTAACAATACTGAATCACTGATCAGAGAAGCCACCAAAACCTTAGAGAAAAAAAAAGAAGAAGATAAGAGTAAGGTAGATAACATTTATTGTTGATTAATAATGATTCAAATAATGAAACCAAAATGAGTCACTATCCTACCCTATCCTAATTTCTAAATCAAAATAGTCACTATCCTAAGTTTACAACTTACTCTGTAGAGTCTATAGTCTATACCATAGCATCACAACAATTGTCTAATTGTTTTAGTCCAAATAATTCGGATTTTCTTTTCAGTTTTTTTTTTGTTCCTAATGTAATATAGTAGAAGTACAGTTAAGAAAATTATGATTGCATAGGAACTAGTGGAATGAAATTATTGTATTCTTTATTTCATTTTATCACTTTTATCCATCTTTATTCCATTAGATTTCTCTAAAGTTTACCATTAATCCTATGTGTTACCTTTAGCCCATATCTCCCAGCTTGAAGTCAATTTCCTCAAGAGTTTTCTCACAAATATAGTTTTGATCTGTTTTCTTGCAGGTTTGTAAATTATAATGAAACCTATATCGATGGTACAGTTACATACGTACAAGTAAGTCAGACGGCTATATATTGAAGGAATAACTCTAGAGAAAAAGTGGATACTAAAGAGAAATATTGATTTTATAGGAGTTACTAAGAAGAAGAACAAAGTCAATTCCTAAACACAAAGCCTCACTACTACAACAGAGCCCCTGGCACAAAACAGAGGCACATACAACATGAGTGTAATATAAATGAGCTATGCGTAGACATGGACGTTGAGAACGACGAGAAAGAGGATGAGGAAAAGACCGTAGAGAACAGTGTGAACGAAAATAGAAGCAATCGTGGTCTTCATGTTCATGAAACCCACCGGAGTTTCTTTCCCCGGAAACTGTAGTATCAATCCTGGCTGCAGAAACGCAAACAGAGCCGAAGCTATCAACGGTGCTGCCCAATCATGCATATCTTCTTACAACGACAAGAACAAGTACCAGAACAAGAACAAGAACAAGAACACAAGAACAAGATTAAGAATAAGAACAAAAGAAAAGAAAGAGAAATGGTTCTAGGAAAGGATGAAGAGAGTGGGAAATTAGGTTTGGATGGGGGGAAAGAAAGTTATGGTATGGAAAAAAGAGAATGAGAATCTGATAAAGTCTACTTCTTTAGACTTAAAGAGGAAGAAAGAGAGTTTGTGGAATTTGGCTTTAGCTGAGGTGTCTTAGTTTACTCGTAATTGTCTATGTAAAGTGCGCAGTTCAAACGATTATAGCTTTCAGCAGATCAAAATGGTCAAAATGGCCAAAAATATAGTATAATGGGCGTTTTGCAGCGGTTTGAGCGTTTGAAACCAATTCCTGTGGTACCGTTTACACGGTTGAAGATACGATTCTTACTACATAATTTACATGGAGTACTACCTAAGCTGAAGATCCACATTTAGCAAAACAAAGAAACAAAGTTGTGAACATTTACGAATGTATAAAGACAAGACAAGATTTTGAATAATGATGCAATAACGTCTTGCAAGTTAGGATAGAATAGTAGAGAAACTGTTCTAGGTCACATTCAAATCCGATATGATTCACATGAATATAGCGACATCTCACATGTCTTTCGGAACACATCAATAAATGAACACGCCAGTTTTCAAAAATATGTTTGGATGACTTATCAAATATGCTATTTTATGATTTTTGAATGTAATCTTGATTAGTGAAATCTATTATTTGACTTGAGTTACAATTAAAGTGAAGACTAAATTTGATTAAAATGTAACGTGGTCCAAGCACTTGCTAAGCGATCAATATACATATTCCGTAAAAAGAGAACAATATTTGTCTCCTTTTTCGATTTGACATAAATATTCTTTTTAATTTGGTAATTATCGAATATTTTTTTTGGTGGTGTATTTCAATTTACAATAATTCTTAGCCTACGAAGAAACATGTGAAATTATATACGGATATACCTAATCATCATCTTGAACGTATGTTTTAAACATTTTTAAAATAAATTTTATTATACGCAAAAGTAATTAATTAAAGAAACTTTTCAAAAAATTAGTATGTATTGTTGTTTAGTGCATGAGATTAGAGTACGCGTTTACACTGGCATATATGTTTCCCTAGTGGCAGTCTAATCTTTGATTAAATTTCTATAAAATTTTGCTGTCAAAATTATTTTAAAATGTTAATTATTTTCTAAAGCAATCTTTTTAATATTTGAAAATATTAAAAATCCTTGCAAATCAATTTAGTGTTAAGAGTTTGTAATATTTTTGAAGAAAATGAATAAAAGTTTTATCATATTTTTGGAAGAATAAAGTATTAGTGATATTTTTGAAAAAAAAAAACATAAAAATGTGGTGTTGTGAAAAATATGGAATTTTATTCATCAAGACGATATGAATCTTTTTGTAATTTGTTTTGAAAAAGTAAATTTTAAAATTTAAAATAAAAATAAAAATAAAAATAATATACACGTCATCAGCTTGTCTTCGTCGTTTCAACTCTGTCTTTTTTTACTCTGTTTCCGTTTTCTCTCTCTCTCTCTCTCACCACCGCTTTATCGAAAAGAAAGAAAAAACAAAGGCATCTCTGCTTTTGCACGGCAATGGCGGATTGGGCTCCAGTTGTAGTCGGAGTAGTACTATTCGTGCTCCTCTCTCCAGGTCTCGTCTTCTCGTTGCCCGGACATCACCATACCCTCCAATTCGGCGGCATGAAAACCAACGGTAAAGCCATCGCCGTTCACTCACTCATCTTCTTCGCTGCTTACACGATCTTGATCCTCGCTGTCAATCTCCACATCACTACCGGCTAAAATCTATGGGCTTTTTCTAATTGGGTATTTCCGGCAGACAATAAAGGTAACCCCTTTTTGCTGAATCTGGAGGAATCTTCTGAGATCTGGAACTCTGTTTTAAGGGGTTTTGTATACTTTATACTCTGTTCTGTAGAACTCAAATGTATTAATCCATTAAGCTTGTATTGCTGTTATTAACTTATAAGGAAAAATTTGATCTTTGTTTCGATCTTTTCTTGAGCTATTCAGAGTTGACAAATTGAATTGTGGAATACAAAATTGTAGATTTTGATTTGTCTACACAATACTTACTTATAAACCATACTAGCAAAGAATGAGAGATTAGCGAAATAAAGAAAATTTGTAGCAAAAACTAGATGCTTTATATTGCATTCTTACATTTTGAAGCCATGAGAGATCAGAGAGATATTGTTGTAGAGAGTTTTTAGAAATTGAATTGTGGAGAACAAAATCACGGATTACTTATTTGTATACAACCTTTTTTAACCACCCCTGTTTGAGACCCTATGAGCCAAGAATCAGAGATTAGCAACAAAAAGAAAAGGAAAAAAAAATGGATAAAGGCGAAGTTTGAAACCAAAGAAGCTGCCTTTTGTTACACTATAAGATCAGAAATGGATGTGAATTTGTATGGCAATGACCAAGATAGTGAGTATACAGAAGTATATAATGGCGTGGACCAAAATCGAAATCCCGCTTGTGCTCATGTTCCCAAACTCCATCACTCTTGTCCTTGCCGGTAGCTGAAAGAGCAATCCTGGTGAGAGTAGGATGAACAGAGCCACTGCTACAATCACAGGTCCCCAGTCTGCACTCATATCTCAAGAAAATCTGTGATATGAAATGTGTTTTTGTGTATTTCAGGTTCTTGTTTTCTTTTTTGGTGCAGGTGAAAATGGAAGATAAAACTTAGAATGGAGAAGCTTGTTAGTGTTTTATGTAGAGTTATGGGTTTCTTGGTGACTAAGGAGAGGGATTGGTTTAGATGCTAAGCTTTGTGAAGACTACAAAAGAAAGGTATTGTATTCTTGAAGTGGGATTTGCTTTTTTTTGGTCTGTAAACTTTCTTTATTCTTAATTCTTCAATCAATTGCTTCTTTAAGTTTCTGTTTTCTATTTTCTACAACTGCTTTACAGATCGTTGTTGATATGTGTTTTCTGCTTTTGGATTTTGCTTTTGTTAAAGAATTGCTTAAAAGTAGATGACTGTAAAGATGATATTACCAGTTGCTGTTTCTTTCTAAGGGTCTAGTTTGTTAGTTTCCTTCATATGTTTGGCTGTAGCCTGTTGGTCACTCTCGTAGAAGCTGTTGGACCAGTGAACAGTTGGTATCCTATTTTCTACTGATATAAACCAAGTAACCAGGACTGACTTAGGTAGATTGGTAATAAAGATTGGTTGTTGGTGTTAATTTATATATTGACTCTGTAGTAGCTTTTTCCAAAGGTTAAATCTCTTTTCTGTGTTTCGGGCTTTGCACTTGTTTGTGGTGGAAATCAAGGACCAAAGGCCTGTATAGTTCATATGCGATGTGCTCATGTTAGATAGTAGTAGTAGTTTCATGACTTTGATGCGCTGCATCTGTGTTGATCTTGATCCACTTCTCTGTTTACTTGGTCTGCATGATTCAAGGTTACCGCAACTATATCGATCTAACTTATCTTCTTTTTCTTCAGCTATGGAAATGTTTGAAAGTTTCTGAAATCATTAGTCTTGGACATAGACTCAAGAGTACTTGTTCTCAACTGAAGACCCCACTGGACAGTTTGGTTTTAGAGGTTTGTTTCGATTCGGTTAATCTCACCGTCTTTGTCTCCTATCCCGCTTAATCTGTTCTCTGATTCTTCAACCCTAGAGCCTCTCTTCCACCACCACCACAATCGAAGCCATGGTTTTTTGATAGAAACTCGAATCATACTCACAGCTATCCACTTCACCGTTCCAAAAAGATTCCAGGGTGACATCATGAGTGGTAGTAAGAGAAGCTTTTGCCTTTCTCGTTGTGTATATCTCCTTAGGCGTGGTTATCTATTGGCCGAGTCGTGATCATTGAGGTTATGGATCAGGACCCTTTTGTAAGTGCTATGGCTACAAGTAGAAGAGTTGAAATACGTGAATAATTGTAGCAAATGCTATATCATTCATCAAACACAGCTCTGAGTTTTCAATCTCCTGAAAAATATTATCTCAAATATTAAATCACATCAGAATCCAAGAGACCTGAATCTGAAAATTCATTTTTTAGAGTGTTTCAACTAAATACAAACCAATCTAGCTTATTTTAATTACAACCAAAACATAATTTAGTTGAAGTTACTCTATTTTTCAGACTAGTCGAGATATGATTTGTAATCAAACGAAGATAGCCTTATCATCTAACGTCTCTTGATGTCTCAAATTAGTTTTTTTGTACAAATACATGTTCCAACTCGGTAGCGAAGAAGATTCAATTACGGTGACCAAGATAATATTTTCCAGACCTAAATTAATTAGTAAAGATTTAAGGACTTTTTCCTTTTTAGCACACACTTATCTCAAGTGAAGTCTATATACTTGCTACATATTTATTTCGCTCAAAAGTGACTTAAGAAGATGCATTTCAAGTTCTATACGTTACTACGTATTTATTGTTTCAGTCAAAAATGTGACACTTACACAAATCACTTGCCTACAAGTGGTTTTGTGCATATCATCAAATCCTCACACTTCCGCAACAATTTGGGATAGCTTTTGTTTGGATTGTTTTCTTCTAGATCATCAGATGGAATATAAGATAACAAAAAAAATATTAAAGCCGTCTTTGTCAAATTTCATACTTTTTAATTTTTATCAACAAGACGTCAAATCTAGATTTCGTTTCAAATTCGTGCATTGAAAATTATGCTTTAGAAAAATATAAAATAAAAACCTGACGGACAAGAATAGTACTACTTAACATCAATTTTAGTATAAGAAAAAACTGTTGAAACAAAAACGTTTCGGGAATTATATATAATTCAAAGCTCCACATTAGATTAGAGAACACAATCATTAAACAATATACATGGAAAGCTCTCAAATAGTTTCGATCATCTTCTTTGCTTACACTATAATCATATCAGTCAGCTCCATCAACTGCATAGACAACAACAAGTTGGTAACAAAGCAATCCGCTTTGTTCGTGTTTGGAGATTCGGTATTCGATGCTGGAAACAACAACTACATCGATACTCGCTCTAGTGTCCGGTCGAATTACTGGCCTTATGGCCAAACAACATTCAAATACCCTACTGGAAGAGTCTCCGATGGACGTTTGATTCCTGATTTCATCGGTACCAATACTAGTTTTTATGCGTTACTTTTATCTACCGATGAATTTTTTTTAACTAATCGCTAATATGGCTAGCGGAGTACGCATGGTTACCGTTGATCCCGCCAAATTTACAACCATACAACGGTAACAACCAATTTACCTATGGGGTAAATTTTGCTTCAGGTGGCGCCGGAGCGTTAGTCCAAACCTTTTCCGGATTGGTATATTCATTAGTTATTACCTTTACATTTGTTTTTCTTTCGTCGAATCGGTGGTAACTATTGTTTGTCTGGTCTTTCCAAATATATTTTCTCCAACTCAAGGTGATAAGTTTGAGAACACAGTTAAACAACTTCAAGAAGGTTGAAACAATGTTGAGGTATAAGTTAGGAGATGCTGAGGGGAAGAGGGTTATCTCAAGAGCTGTCTACTTGTTTCATATTGGTCTCAACGATATTCAATATCCATTGAGTATAAATTCTTCCGTAGTTGAATCCATTTCCGACGAGAAAATACGTCGATTATGTTGTTGGTAACATGACAGACGTTTTCAAGGTAAATTTAAGAAAAACTGTTTTAGTTTGTTATGTTTGTATTTTGGACTGAGAAAATGAGAGATGGTGTTATGTTCTTAGGAAGTGTATGATCTTGGAGGAAGGAAGTTTGGAATCTTGAACACAGGACCATACGATTGTGCACCAGCCTCATTGATTTTAGACCAAACGAAGATAGGATCTTGTTTTCAGCCGGTCACTAAGCTGATCAATATGCACAACAAGAAGCTACTCAATGGTTTAAGGCAGCTAAAGCATGAACTATCTGGTTTCAAATACGCACTTCACGACTATCACACTTCCTTATCCGAAAGAATAAATAATCCTTCAAAATATGGTAATACAACTTGCTTAATAGTTGCAATATATATGGATACAGTATAACAGATTCTTTAGTATAAGATTTTGGATTGTTTTGAAGGGTTCAAGGAGGGGAAGAAGGCATGTTGCGGAAGCGGACCGTTCAGGGGAACCAGTACCTGTGGAGGCCGAGGGATACCGTCGCAAAGTTACGACTTATGTGAAAATGTTACAGAGTATTTGTTCTTTGATGCTTTTCATTTTACAGAAAAAGCTAATCAACAAATCGCTGAGCTGATTTGGAGTGGACCGATAAATATAACTGGACCTTATAATCTCAAAGCGCTGTTTGAACTTAACTAAAAAAAAACTCAATATGTTTCATCTTTCCTTGGTTTCATTTTTTTTGTTTTTTGAGTTTTTAAACTGTCACAAGAATCTTGCAGCTTTCTTGAATGTTTTCCTTGTAAATTAAAGGAAGTTTCAATTTGTCAACTCAAATGAATGGGCTAGTAGCTCTATAGTACCCTTAATAATGATGACAGTAAAAGCATTTAGACGATTCATGTAAGGCATATTTTGCCTATAATTTTTTTGACTTTGTATGATTTTTATTTTTTTGTATTTTCAAAAGTAAATTGCAAAAATCGATATAGTGGTGTGCTCTGTTGCACATGATTTATTCCATGTTCAATATATAATATATAATATATTACATCGTTTTGTATGGGAGAAAAGATAAAAAGAGGAAGAAGAGAGATGAAACACAGAGTTCTCCTTTTAACCTTAGGCTCTAATTATTAATTTTTCTTTACCTTTGGAGACTTTATTAACTACAATCATTAGCGTTAGAGGCACATTTTCTCAATAAGTTTTCGAATTGAAGAGTGCAACTTTTATTTCGCAGACCATATGATAAAAGTGGAAGCAGAAAGGTCCGAAATTGTTATCGAAAACATAATCATAGTAAATATATAATAAAATGACAACTGTTCGTCTATCTTTAAATGTGGGAATTAAGGAGTCGAAAGGTCCAAAAACCAACTTCATTAACGTATTCTTCTTTGAAGTTGAGATTGTCTCTATCTTTTCAGAAATGGCTTCTTCCTTCTTGAAGGTCAAAGAGAAAGACATAAACTGGGCAGAGCTTCCACCGGAGTTAATCTCTTCGATTCTGCTCAGGCTTGACGTGGTTGAGATACTTGAAAACGCTCAGATTGTTTGCAAACCGTGGAGAAGCGTCACTAAAGACCCTTATATGTGGCGCAAAGTCTGACATGCAAAACGTTGGAAGTCTAGGATTCTGTGATCTCAGACTCGAGAAGATGTGTCGTAACGCCGTTGATCGCAGCAAAGGCGGTTTGGTCGAAATCAGGATTGGGGACTTTGGCAACGATGAACTCCTCAACTACATTGCCGACAGGTTCTCTTTTCTCTCTATCTTGTTTCTTTTCCACCAATTATATTACATCTTCTATGCCTTTCACGTTAACATGCATACATGGCTTTTGCAACTTACAAGTAACGGTAGTAGTTCTTTGTTCTCACATTGTCGAGTAGTGCTGTTTTGTTTCACACTCTCCTAATTCTCGTAAAATATATGCATCCTTTGCAATATATGATTAATTAGGAGAACAAATAATCATCCTTGGGGTTTATTCTGTTTAGAGAAACATTGATCTCTATATTGATAAATCATAAATGTTAGAAATCGATTAAGTTATTTTTGTGAAGAGATGAATTGTAGGAGAATCTAGGGATTACTGTTCAAAATGATATATTTGGTTCATCAAATTCTAAAAATACGTCATTTCCCAACAATATTTTTAGTTTTTCCAATTTTTACCACTTAAATAACTTAACATTGGATTTTTTTTCGTGAACTACATACTACATAATAACAAATATTGTACCCTACAAAAATATAATATGTAAAGTTGTGATTTAAGATGTAAGAAAATAGCAAATTCATTATGAGAGATAGGATATATGTAATTTTCCTTCTTTATAAGATTCAAAAACAGTTTCAAAAATTATAATTACTAAAATATACAAACCATAATAAACTGTTCTAGGTTGTGCTGCTTTAGTTTATGATTAAACTTTAAAAGCAATATGTACTTGCAGATCAAGTAATCTGAGAAGCTTTGGACTTGCGATGTGCAATGGAATGTCGAACGAGGGACTTGTGAATGCAGTTGGAAAACTTCGACTGCTTGAAGAGCTCGAGGTCTCAAACATGTGGTCAGACCTGGATTTTAAAGCTATAGGCCATTCTTGCCCACGGCTAAAGTCATTGAAGCTAAACTGCTCGGGTTACTGGTGCCCTTACTACCGCTCCAAGAGTGATGAAGACGATGCCCTAGCAATTTCCGAGAGCATGCCCGAACTAAGCCACCTGCAGCTTCTTGGGAACGGACTTTCAGACATCGGCTTATACGCCATTCTTGACAACTGTCCTCACTTGGAACACCTTGACATACGCCGGTGTTTCAATGTCCAGGATCTAGAAAACCGATGTTCGAAAATCAAAGTGTTGAGAGGCCCTAATGACTCAACCGCTGATTACCCATTTGTTATCGTTTTTTACGATACTGATACTGATTCGGATGAAGATGATTACTTCGGCTACCCAGTTTACTGAACACTGCTGGTCTTTTCAAGATCAGCGGCGAATGATTTGTATGAAGTATGAACTTGTTCATATATTTTTCTAACTTTATCAGTAGTTCCAAGTTGGTACGACTTTGCAACTTTTATTAATATTATTATTATTGCTTTCTTTTCTTGTTTTTTGATGGAAAATGCCAAAAAGGGCAGACAAGTCCCCATAAAATATTATTAAGCGAGAAAAAAATAAGTACAAACGAACATGTCTACAATGTCTAGCAGTGAAACATATGGAACCCCAGACACGATGAGCTCGCTAATCCATTTGCTTAACGATTAGCTTTTCCATACAATGCGAAATAGGACTAACCAATTTTTTGATAAAAAATTATAGCATGGTCGTACTATAAAGGACAGTGGATGAGATTCACTAATCCCTGTCATAAAAAACACAACCACCATTTACCTCTATTTCAACCGTGTAACCCGACGCTCCCAAACAATATACAAACCATAATAAATATCATAACTCCACACCAGTTCTTCATCTTGTAGTACGCCTCTAGCAGTAGCTAACCCGTGATAGCCTCGAGAAGCTCCATATGTTTTCAATTTCATACACCCTTAATTTGGAAAGAGCCACTTAATCAATCGCTCTTCCCTCAGAGTATTATTATGCTTTACAAAAAGCACCATATTTTGACATTTACTAGTAGAACCAAAGACATTACCAAACCGCCATTTCCATCCTCACCAAACAACATCGTTGACTATTTTTTTTTTAACTCTTGAATTATTAATTGTTGGAAATTATAAGAACGGTTACAATGACGATTATACTATAGACAATTCTCTCCAACCCTATTAAACTTACCATAAGTTACATTTTTTCCTCGGACAGACGACACTTCTTTCTCCATACATAGACTATTGGTATTGTTATTTTATAAGAACTTGTTACTAAAACCTTTAAACTTTTTACTGTAATATCTATTACCGGTTTTGATGATCTTGACGAATAATAATAGTTTTATTAATAGTCAAGATAACATAAATAATTAGTAGTACCAAAAAATATTACGATCATCGATCCGAAACCATATATAATATCTTGGGGTGTGCATACTAGTTAAGCTGCATTAACGTTTTAACTTTTTTACAGTATCAAATTTTGTAGGAAAAAGTATTTACGTACCTCACAGTAGCCCAGCTAACGAACCGAATATCCATTTTTTTGAAAATTCGTATCCGAAAATCCGAAAAATAAATCAAAATACCATGTATCCGTATCTAAATACCGGATATTAGTTATCTAAATACCGAATATCCGTTATCCACTTTAAAAAGCCGCATTATCCGTATCCGTATCCAAAATATCCGGCATTTTACTATCCGTATACATTTTTCAGAGAAACTGATACGGATATGAATATGTGCGGATACGGTTTATTAATCTCAGTAGCACCTCACAGTGTAGGATGATACCAGATTTCAGATAAACGCCAGCTGAAAAATAGTTGATGTAACATTAACGACAAAGTAACAATTTTAAAAGGCTGTTTTTTGAGAGCTATTAATCAAATGAAGAATGACTTACTGCTCCAGTTCAGGCAATGCATCTATTATGAGAAATAACCGATGTCAAAGGCAAATATACTTACTCTTGCTTATTAATCATGTTCTCCTTGGACTATCTGAAACCATATATAATAAATATCTCGGAGTGATACTAGTATTTGCACTAGGAATTTGTGTGTTACCTTGTTAGAAAAATCAGCAAAGTCTTGGCTAGATCTACAGAGCAATTCTCTAAGTTCCTCTTCCGATGTCAAAACTAGAACAATATGTATTAATGGACTAAGAACATTATTTGTAAGCTCAGAGGTTAACAAATATTAATCTCTGGTGGCACAAAACCAAAATCCTTTATAAAAGCTAAGTGCTTCCAAGCTTACCTTAGCCTATGGATCACAGTTCCCAGCATTAACAATATTTAGTTATGAATCACTTATACTATAAGAAAACTTACTCAGTCTTAATTGTTGGTGAGAAACTTGGCATATTTGTGCTCCAGAAACTCCTGTGAAATAAAATAAAAGGGTTGAAGCTATGATTGCATGATTGAAACTTAATAATGTCTGATAATATATCCAAGCTAAAATTAGTGCAATTTTTTTTTCCAGTAGTTTGAAAGCTTAGAAGTTGCAGCAGCAATGGCGAAATTAGGAGGATGCATGTTGTCGAAAAGCTTCTTCACATTCTCAAAATCCAAAACATATCTGAATCCAAGGAAATTATATTAGTAAGCTGGAGAAACTTAAATGATATGCACACTTGAAACCAAAATGAGGGCGGATGCACTCCCTTTATGTATCACCATAGTGTAAAGCCATGTTTGTGTTCTTGCAATAAGAGCAGTTCTTCATGTTTATGTTATAAAGCTTTTTAGGCTCTTCCTCTCCTCTTGTATTGATAGAGAATTGGAGGATGCTCAGCTTCATATGTAGAGAAATGAAAGATAAGCAGACATAGACAGCGTTACTAATATCATTCTTATTCTTGTTCTTTGTCATCACTTTCTTCTTCTGAAGGAAACTGACTTGGCCCAACATATTTTATTACTCCCTGCTAAAGACATGTGAGGTAAGTTAGTAACCTTTACGATATTTTCGGTTTACTCCTTCTTCTTGAGAATTTGGTGAGCTTCTTGTTTATGGAGTTTCTCTTATTCTTTATATGGCTCATGGCTTCTTCTTCATTCGTCCTTTTTACAATCTTCTAGCAATATATCACCCAACAACTGTTTTATATGGTACATGAGACTGATCAGCCACTAATGTATATATATTTTTAACACTCTCGTATAAGTTACCATACCTTCATAGCTTGTCGTCTTGTTATATAACTACTTAATTCAAGAAGCTAGCTTTGAGTTGTAGTCCAAGAAAAAACTACAAAACCAAATATTTTGAAATCATAAGAGTCTAGCGCAAGATTTTAAGAGCATAAATGATACTGTTATAAAGCCAAAAATGTGGATTTTACCTGGAGATTATCATCAGTGCAGTCCATCGTTACCAAAGATTCTCTGATGTACTTGAGTCTTGGGAGATCTACCTCCAAATACAAACAATCTTTCTGATCTCCCCTAAATATAATCAAGGAGTAGAGATTCAGTGAGCCATAGAGACATTACACATGGAATGGATCTATTATGATAGGAAAACGTTTCTCTTCATAATGTAAGTGATGCAGCATCTATCCTGAAATCTGAAAGCAGGTAGTATTAACAGTAACCACAGTCTCACGTCCAACTAGAATACACCCAAACCTTTGCACTCTTACTCCAATAGACTTGTGTCTCTCTCGTGTTTTTTCTTCTAAGATCATCTCAACTGTAGTTTCTTCATAGTCCACATTCACATTAAGTATTATGTGACAAAAACATTGAATACTGTTATTAAAGGGTTCTGACATATTGCAAACGGTAACTTGTAAAAGAAAAAACCATCGTACATTGGGTAAGGCACAAGACTATATATCTGATGTTCACGTAGTATGCACCTGACAATATGTGATGTGGTCTGGTTTCATGGCATCATTATGTGGATTCAGTTTCAGTTCCTCTATGGTATTCATCAAAAACCTCAGAACACATTTCAACAAAAACACCATGTTGAAAAGTTTATGACTAAGTTGGTTGTCTAGCCTTTGATGCAACATAAACCCGTCATTATTTGTAGCCTGTTGAAAAAGAGATCTGAGGGATTATCCTTATAAATGGTTTGACTGTAACACTCTACATATGTCATTGATGGTCTCGTGAAGGCGTAATACTGTATATTGAGTATTTTTTCATCTTATCCTGCATCATATAATTATTAGAGAAACATTGAAAAATATGAGACGCTATAAAACCAGAATATAATTTATGAACAATGGATGTTTAAGATTACGCAGCAACAGCTCTTCTCCACTACACTGTTTCTATGATCTCGCAGAATTATACAACTGATCACACATATACCTGCAGGACAGAGGCTAGAACAGACATACTGTATTTGTCTTTAAGAATTTTGGCCAGCTTGTTTACTCTCTAATTAGAGAATTAACCAGATTAGGTAGATATTACATCACCTAAGCTGTTTTATCAAGTCATGATGGGTCAGCTGAATAGTACCTGGCACCTATTATACTCTGCAGAAACTGCACTTGTTTGATAATAAATTCAAAACTGTAGAACAATTGATTCATGTCAGTTCAGAGCTAATTAGTCATATCTAGTTTCCTTGGCAGCCTATGAATAGTCTCACAAATATTATATAGCACACCATATAACACTAATTCAAGAGTCTCACCATTGCAGGGGAAGCAGACTATGCTTCTCAACACATCAATAAGATTAAACTGAAAAAAATTTCATTTACCAAAATTTCATCCATTTCTGTAAATTAGTTTTTGTTATTCTCTGGGAAAGATCATAACAAAGATAAAAGACTATTTAGTTCTCCTGCAAAATTAAACTTTCTCATCTGTAAGTGGTAACAAACAGAGACAGAGATGGAATTGAGAAGACACACCTGTAATTTGTGAATAGAACAGTGAGCGGCAATCTTTTGCATTTCTCATGACCTGATACATAATTAGTAAGTGGTTTTAACAAAGCCATTTGTAAACTTTATATATTACTTCTACAAATAAATATACTTCAAAGAGGGAATCCCTTTCTCTACCACATTCATAAATTGTCACAAGTTTCTCTTTTCCTCATCACAAGAAAATACATGAGCATGTCGCCAATAGATATCTCAAAGAGAAAAAACACATAATCGTAGGTCTTGAATGGAAGATAGGTAATCGCCTCAAGAATACTTTTATGAGTTTGCCAGGGAAATTAGCAATTTGTGAGTTTTTGGAAATAATCTCAAACGCATGAATGGAAAAGGGATTATGAAAGGATACGAGTGTTTACCATGTTCTTGAAATCTTTAGGTAGTCTTGTCACCAAAACTGCGAAGTACTCTTGGCATTGAGAAATGGGTGAGTAGGGCCATTGAGGCGATTAAGTAACTATTAAACAACCAGGAAGATATGAGTCATCTCAAAGATTTCTAACAGAAAAGATTGATCAATTTAGAAAGAAATAAAAATTGCAATTAGCTCATCTGTGTTATGTTCATAGCTGGAAAGAATCATGCGAGCATCATTTCAAGTTACCACACATGATCAGCTTTACCATTTACTGACTTTGGCATCCCTTAACTTTTCTGATACGACTTCTGAACTTTTCATTCATAGCCAGTAGCTTCCTCATCCACCCAGAATTTTGGCCAGCTTGTTTACTCTTTTATGAGCTTGGTCCTCATCCCTACTGAGACAACATACAAAAAATGAAACTAGATTAGGCAGAAACTTCATTTGTTTAATAATAAGATTATAACCGTAGAGCAATTGATATATGTGATTTCAGAGCTGAAGGGTTCCGCTGGAATCACTAATCTCGGGAAAATTCTGCTGAAGGTTTCGACCTTTCTTACAGCAGAAGGATCATCAAGCTTGACTATAATTAGCTCACAAGCCTGTCAAGAAAACAAAGGATGGATTAATAAATTTCCACAAAACTGTACCAAACCAATTTTTTTTATTAACAACGGAGGAATACATCACGTTCATGGCTTGTCCATTAGAAGTTTGAAATGGATAACTCTTGACGCAGGTGAAAGAAATGGCATGCACATCTTAATGGCCTTAAAGTTCCGCATAGGGCATATCAGCATCAACATTGTTATTGTCTGTAGTAATTAGTAACAAATTCTTTTATCAAAGAGAAGACATGTTCCTGCCCCTTTTTCCTCCGCATATATGACATAACATTTACCATTTTACTGAAACAACAGAAACACCAACCAAGGAGGTGAGAGATTTTCAAACTTCAGTTACTATGCAGGTGAGATTTCCTAATACCACCTAACTCCGTGACACATGCATCTTTTTGTTTGGTAATATGGAATAAAAGTAGAAAGCTTTCATGTATCAACAAACCTTAACCTCCATCCCGTAGAGTGAGTATTTCTGATACAGCTTATATATTGTTCATCCCTAGCCTGTAACTTCCTCATTCACCCCGGAAAACATCGATCTAGACACAGTTCTGTTCAAGGTAGTGAGCCTTGGGAACTACACCTTTAGACTTTAGTGCATTAACACTATAAGCATACCGTATGTTTACTTCCTGCGATATTTAAACACATTTGAGAATGGACAACAATTACATGCTGCAATTTAAGGAGACAAAAAGTAAACTACAAGATCAATATGAGAAATACAAAAGAGAGCCTGATATTAGAGTACCTTTGAAATAATTTCCCCTTCTCAATATACAACGTAAGCCAAAACCACAGAAGCACTGGCCGCGGATGCTTTATGAAGAAATAAAACATCTCGTCACAAGATAGCAAAATTTTAAAGAAAAATAGATACCTGAGAAAGAGGGAGAGCGGGATACCAGAAAGACCTCTCTGCCCTGCCCGCATAACATTCCACTTGATGCAAAAATCCATCCTGAAACCTGAAAGCAGGGAGGCATGTCTCTTTGTAACTGGATTCAGCTAGATATACTAGAGCAATGAGCTCATATAGGGCTTAGTGATTTTGTGTTCGCTCATGTACTACAAACCTCAAGATTGGGGTATTGATGTTCTACCAAAACCTGGAAAAGGACATTTAACTCTACTGGTTATGTTGATGGTGTCTCTTTTTCATGTTGTTTCTCTTCTACAGTCATTCATGGTAGTGAAAGGACATCCTAGCGTTCTGTAAACTAACAATTGAATATAACAGACATTTAACTCTACTGGTTATGTTGATGGTGTCTCTTTTTCATGTTGTTTCTCTTCTACAGTCATTCGTCAAAGATTATCAATGTTGGTACAAGATCTACTTGTTGGACTACCTCTTTCTTTATTTGTAAAAAGTGGAGATCATAACTCAAACCTCCACAGTCCTTTCAATCAAGAATCACTATACTAAAGACCAGATAAACACCACAAGTAGGAAATCAACATCTCAGATATAGGAAGTAAATTACTACTATATGGTTTCAATCTATAGTCTCTTGTGTGACACGTTATGATCCATGCTTTCAATGTTTCAAGAGATAACACAGCAGATAATCTCACTCACGACCACATCAAAAACAAGTTATAGGGCTTTATATTTCTTTTACCTTATAGACATGCCACCAAATTTTCCCCAGTGTAATTAAGACGTGCAATGCTCCCATGGTTAGCTGGTATTCACGGCTGCATGATAAAAACATACAATTCACCCATAAGATAATAACTATACAAAAGGAACATGGTAAAGGTATTTAATTATTAATATCTGGAAACATGAGAAATTTCCACAAGAAGTGAATGTGATCCATGCGGACGCTATGAGTCATTGCTGGGGTAGAATCTAGAACCTTACAAAAGGCTCAGAAGTACAGAAAAAGAGACAAAAAAAGAGTTAAAAACAAATATGGAGAGCCTCCTTTAAAGTTTAAATTTCCAAACTGAAGGAGATTAGGAGTGTCAACCAAATATAAGGTTATCTACTGATATAATTCCACAAAACTAATTAAAAAGATTGATTTACTCAATCATGATAGACTAAACACTGCAACTTAATCCCTCTTAATCCCGTGTCAGAAACAAGTAAAGAGCATGCGTTACCTTCTGTTCTATTCCAGTTTTTTAAGAACTTTCTTGTTGACCTCTCTCTTGCTACAAGCAATTGGATATAAGATAACACATGTATCTTTAATGAAAAATAAGTAATCCACACATGGATTGACAAGATAAAACATTTGATTCTATACACTCTATATCTTACATGTCTCTCTAATAGTATTATCAAATGCTTTCTGCATATATCCAAATCTGCAACACTTACAGTGGATGAACTGACTACACTTTCTAGCATGTTCCAAATGTTAGAGAGCTTTCAGTGTAAAATATTCCAAACAAACAAATCATCAATCACCTTAAAGGGTAAAGGAAAGAGGCATATTAAAACAAAATCATAGTAATTTCAAATTGGATAGGATAACAAAATGGAAAACAGGAACCCAGAATAAATCAGCATAATCTTACATTCTAATGTAGGAACTAGAGAAGATATACTACAGTGAGCTGATATAGTGCTTAGTGGTGTTGTATTCTCAGAGTCCCCCTAGACTGCGAACCATCAACTTGGGCCATCAGAACCTGGACAAAGACGTATTAATAATTGGCAGTGAAAGGACAAATAAACAAAAGAAGCTGATAGTTATATTAGTGAGTTCATGGCACAACCTATTTCCTAAGATCTTAACATGGTGATTGGATTGGATTGTATTGAGCTACCTTTCCGACTTCGAGGTCCTTCTCCGTCAGCAATGCCTAATATGCTTCTCAACTCATTGTCCACTTGTCCAGTTTGGCCAACTTCCTCTGTAAGCACTTTACTAAATCATGATCAGCAAATCTAATTATTTTGGCACCAAATTATCAATGTACGTAGAGGAAATGAGGAAAACTTCTTCCAAATCTAAGCTAAATCTTCCATCAAACAATTAGTTCAAACGATCCAACCATTAACAAGCTCCATAACACATATGATTAATAGGATTTTAAAAATAATCTTGAACCATTTTAACAGAACCTGAACTCCAAAAAGGGGAGAACAAAAGCTAGATTTAGAAATTGTACCATGTTAGATTGGAATCCATTTATCATTTTAAGACTGTTAAGCTCCACCTTACGCGTCTCTAGATCCTTTAGCTAATCCTCGGTCTTTTCCTTTAGACAGAGAAAAACCAAATAAGTAAATGATTGCAAAGACACAGTAGAAGTTAGTACAAAACATCTTTTAACATTACATGCCGATTGGATACACTTTGATGAAAAGTACTCATATACCTTCACGTACTACTTGGCTTGAGGAAGCTCCTTCACGTACTACTTGGCTTGAGGAAGCTCCCACTCCTCCTTCACATATATCAACCTGTAGAAATCAACTTACAAGTCTATAGAGAATATGTTTATTTTTAATTTGAATGCCCTGTAAAGAAGAAAATACGAGCATACCAGTCCAATGAAGACAATAGGAACCTGGTGACAAAAGGATAATCACAAACCTGGAGATTATGCATTATATCCACAATCTTTAACAGATCTTTCTTGTCTTCTCGATGCATACCTTCTATAACATCAGCCTTTTAAAGAAAATTTAAGACTCCTCACACATAACTAGCAACAATAAAGATGGTCGTGAACTAATATACCATGTATTACCAGCCTGTTATCATGAATAATTCTTCTATGAATAGATATTCTTCAAAGAGCGCATACCTTTTTTGACCACCTCCATAAGACTTCACAAAGCTTATTCTTTCTCATCACTTTGATGTTAAATGAGCCTGTCACAGAAAGTGGACCGATAAGTAGGCAAATCAAAGAGTAAAACACAAAATCATATTTCTGAAATGGAAGAAATAGTAAGTAAATACCTCAAGAATGCCTTTTAAGAGTTTGGTAGGGAAATCTACAGTCAGGGAATATTTGGAGAATCTCAACTAGTCATCCCAGCCAATTCAAGGGAAGGTCTAGGCAGTCTAGATTAAGGCCAATAAATTATGTTCCATTTCCTCTAGCTGCTCACATGACAGTTAAATGACACAGACTTCGATGATTTACGAAACCATATTCTGGTTGAATCAGATAAATTAAAATAACCAAGCGATGTACGATTTTCTTATCTTATTGAGCCAGCAGTGTCCTATATTCTGTCCTGGTATATTGAAGCTCTACTACTTGTCTGGAGCAGCACAAAAGCATCAAATGGCCACGATGAATCTCATTACTGGCACCAAACGAAGCTAAATTCGCATTTAAATGTCACGCAAGCTTCTCTCAAACCAAGTTGTTGGCATGCTTTTACCACTATACACATCCTACTACAGCCTCTCATTCTTGATGTCGGACAGCACCAGGCTTCTGTTAGCGTTTTTGTGGTGCATCAGCATCTGATAAACAATAAAGAATCACTAAAAATACGAGAAGCTATAAAACAAGTACGTGTTTCATCATCATAATCATACCATCATGGTATATGGACAGAGGAGGTTCAAGATGTCGCAACAATGGCTCTCTTCTCCATTATTTATATCGTTTCTCCACAAAAATCATAAGAGCAACATAAAAATGTTTCCAAATCAGTTACTAAATACAAACACACATAGGCCAACACAAGCAATACAGGATGCAGCGAGTAATACGCAGAGAAAGAGCGTACCTGAAACTAGGCATGGTTGATTGTTTCTTTGTATTTGCGTTTACGGTCTTGTAACATGGAAACGCAAACACTTTGACCTTTGTCACGACTCTGAATTAGGCTAATCAGTGGCAACGCCTCTGCTCATCCTCTGAAGATCATGAATCCTCGAATTTGAATGAATAGCATCTTCACTGATGTAATCCCCTTTGAAAATCAGACAATTTCAATCCCCGCGAATTGACCTAAAAACTCAATTCTAAATAGTATACAAATTCCAGAAAAATTATCTTTAGAAAAAGAGAAATCAAATCTCAGTTACCGTAACGACGGAGACTTTTAGCCTCCGATCCCAGAGAAGAATCCTCAAGGGAAAACGAGTATTGTTACCGTTGGGTTCTTTGGAATTCGGCTCCGTTACCACTCCGGCGAACACGATTGAGGCTTCCTCCTTCTCTCCCTCACGTTCTCTTCTCGTGCTTTCTCCGTCGATAAAGCCTCCGTCTTCTCCTTCTCCATTCTCTCCAGCACCGCCGCCTACTCCACTAGATATCTCTCTCCAACGGCGCTTCGTTTCATTCCCCTTCGATGAAATCATCGACAACGGTGGCTCACGATTTCAACGCTTCTCTCTACTGCTTCTTTGACGGAGGTGGAGACGTTAGAAATTGGGAGAGCCTCTGAGACCCCAACGGTCGAAATTAGAATTTCGAAACTGATCTCTTTGTGGATTTTAATAGACTCTTGCCGACCACGCGATTGATATATCACTCGTTTCGATTTTCTGTTTTAATTTTTGAATTATGACCGTTTTTGTTATTTTACTCCTATTTTGTGTATTAAATAGTTTAAACTTTAAACTAAATAACACAATTTAAATCATTAAATGAAAACGAACAACTTGCAAAGAATAATTTAATCATCTAATAATAAGAACAAAATTATTTGATACAAATTGTGAAAGTTTTTAAAGGATTTTCAGAAACAGATTACACTGACACGTGTCATTTTCTTATTCGATAATTAAACCAATCATACGTCTTAATCGATCATAAAGTTCATAACCGCAATTCGTCAACTGCCACCATCTCCGAGTAAAAATCAGACTGCCCATTTCCAAAAATTATGTAACTTTCCGGTGAAATCTGCCGGAGACTACTCGAATAACGAAGTTTGGGTTTTTTTTGTTTGTAGTTATGGATACGGAGAATACAAGGTCAACGGAGATATCAGAGACATTGTTGTTACCGGCGACGAATCTGGATCACGATAACGAAGATGTACCCGAGTGGAAAGACCAGATCACGATCCGAGGCTTGGTCGCTAGTGCCTTGTTGGGTATACTGTTCTGTATCATTACCCATAAGCTCAATCTTACAATCGGAATCATTCCTTCGCTAAACGTAGCTGCTGGTCTTCTCGGATTCTTCTTCGTCAAGTCGTGGACTGGTTTCTTGTCTAAATTAGGGTTTTCACCTAAACCCTTTACTAAGCAAGAGAACACTGTTATTCAGACTTGCGTTGTCTCCTGCTACGGTCTTGCTTATAGCGGTACTTAAAAATCATTACTTTAGCTTCAAAAATGGGAAACGTTAGATTTGGTTCTATGATTGGTCTGGTCTAGTCTTTTGATTGTGCCTAATTCTGATAAAGTTGATTGCTTTCTTGTTTTTTAAAGGAGGATTTGGTTCGTATTTGCTTGCTATGGATGGCAGGACATATAAGCTTATTGGTGCTGATTATCCTGGAAACAATCCTGAAGATGTTATAAATCCTGGATTGTGGTGGATGACTGGGTTTTTATTTGTTGTTAGCTTCCTCGGTCTCTTCAGTCTCGTGCCACTTCGTAAGGTAGCGTCTCACTACTGTCTGATAAACTTATATTAATCCAAGAGAACTGTATTGTTTGATGTCTTGATTCTTTATTCGATGGTGTATCTCAGGTGATGATTTTGGACTACAACCTTACTTATCCCAGTGGAACCGCTACAGCCATGTTGATTAACAGTTTCCACAACAACACTGGAGCTGAGCTTGCAGGGTAATTGTCAGAGGTTCATCTTTTCAATCTCACCTCTCTGCAAATGATAGCTTGTGTTTCATTTAATATTTATCTCCAATGTTCTTCACTTCAGAAACCAAGTTAAATGTCTTGGGAAATACCTGAGCATTAGCTTGGTTTGGAGTTGCTTCAAGTGGTTCTTCAGTGGTATTGGTGGTGCTTGTGGATTTGATCACTTTCCCACACTTGGTTTGGCACTGTTCAAGAACACGTAAGTTTAACGATACTCTATTGCAAATGAGAATGTTTTAGCTTTTGGATCGATCTATGTAATCACTAGTCATGATTTTGTGCTGCGCAGGTTTTACTTTGATTTCAGTCCTACTTTTATCGGATGTGGTATGATATGTCCCCATTTGGTGAACTGTTCGGTTCTTCTCGGTGCTATCATATCTTGGGGTTTTCTCTGGCCGTTTATATCACAACATGCTGGGGACTGGTATCCAGCTGACCTTGAGGCCAACGATTTCAAAGGTCTCTATGGCTATAAGGTATAATAAACAGATCAAGTATAAAGAGCTTTCTGAAAGTTCTTATTTTCACACCAAAATGGGAGAACAGAGTTGTATTTCATTGGTACTCTCTCTGCAGTGGTTACTGATTCTTTTTCATATCATTACCAAACTTAAAGGTCTTTATCGCCACTGCTATCATCCTTGGTGACGGTCTCTACAACCTCATTAAGATCATTGTTGTCTCTGTGAAGGAGTTCTGCAACCAAAATTCCCAACAACACGACCTACCTCTCTTTACTGACATTTTAGGTATTATTTTGATTCATCATCCATTGCCTTTTTAAGTTATAAAGAAGGTGTCTCTCATGACCATACTGAAAAAGTCCGTCTCTCAAATATATTCTTAAGAGTTTCTTTATGTGTTTCTTAATTCAGATAAACATGAGACCTCGAAGTTACTTCTGGAGAAGAAGAAAAGAGATGATGTATTTCTCAAGGACCGTATACCCCTCGGGTTTGCGGTTTCTGGTTATGTGGGTCTTGCAGCCATTTCAACTGCTACAATTCCATTGATATTCCCACCATTGAAATGGTACTTAGTCCTCTGCTCATACTTGGTTGCCCCAGCTCTTGCTTTTTGCAATTCTTATGGAGCCGGGCTCACAGATATGAGCATGCCTTCAACCTACGGAAAGACTGGTCTTTTCATCATCGCTTCAATAGTAGGACATAAAGGTGGAGTCATTGCCGGTTTAGCAGCTTGTGGCCTTATGATGTCAATCGTCTCAACTGCAGCGGATCTCATGCAGGACTTTAAAACTGGTTACCTCACACTGTCATCTGCAAAATCCATGTTTGTAACTCAGCTTTTGGGTACAGCAATGGGTTGCATAATCACTCCTCTCACGTTCTGGCTGTTTTGGACTGCCTTTGATATTGGAGATCCTGATGGTGTGTACAAAGCACCTTACGCGATCATCTACCGCGAAATGGCTATTCTCGGGATAGAGGGCTTTGCGAAACTTCCCAAGCATTGTTTGGCTCTTTGTTGCGGATTCTTCATGGCTGCTCTGACTGTAAATCTTATAAGAGAAATTACACCGCCAAAGATCTCTAAGTTCATACCACTTCCAATGGCTATGGCTGGTCCATTCTACATAGGAGCGTACTTCACCATCGACATGTTCATAGGAACCGTGATTATGTTCGTATGGGAACGGATGAATAAGAAAGACGCAGATGATTACTCAGGTGCAGTAGCTTCAGGATTGATCTGTGGCGATGGAATCTGGACCATCCCATCAGCAATTCTTTCAATCTTAAGAATCAATCCACCCATCTGTATGTACTTTGGACCATCCTAGTCCTAGACATTGCGATCATGTTGAAATGTTTGTGCATTACATATGTTGCTACACATTTACAAACTGTAGAGTGTAGAGTAAGAAAACAAAGTCAACTTTGACCGGCGTTTTATGAGCCTGTTCTGCAGCCCAACTTTATATGGGCTTTTTGTCTCGAGAAGCCCATACAATTAATAATAAATGTCCTTGCTCCTCGTCTCTTTCGTCATAGCCATCATCGATTCATCATCATCATCAAAAACCCTAGGGTAAGTACGAAATCAATCCTGAACTTAGAATCTTTGTCCGGTCGCTTAACTTGATTCTTATTTCTGGGTTCTGTTTCTTTGTTTGAATAGATTCAATTCAATACCATGGATCAACCACTGCCCGAACCCGTTACATACGTCTGTGGAGGTAAGCTCGACTCGAAAATGTCACCGAACATCTAATTTTTGCTTAGTATCTGTAAAAGATTGTAGCTTTCTGAATTTAAATACTGAATTTGTTGTCTTATTATAAAAACAAAAAATAAGAACCATAAAAGAGACCAGCGGTTTCTCATGGTTTGATATGCCTCTTTTGAGTAGCCTTATGAATCCTAATATTTTAGGAGATTTCATAGTCTGGCTTAGTTAGGAGGCATAAATCAATCTGATCATCAATACTTTCCTGTATTGTTTGACTTGAGGTCTTTTTGAGGAGGAGCTTTGCTTTTGCTTAAAAATCAAGCTTCACCCAAGCAGCCTCGGACATATACAATCAAACCCATAATTCATAGGACGGTTCCTGATATATTTTGTAAGTAAAAAAGGTTTACTTTTGTTTAATTGTTTGGTTATCTTCTTTTTTCTGTGTCAGATTGTGGACAAGAGAACACTTTGAAGCCTGGGGATGTGATCCAATGCAGAGAGTGTGGGTACCGTATTCTCTACAAGAAACGTACCCGTAGAGGTAACTAATCCTTAACCCTCCTTTTGGTTTTGTAATGTTTTTAGCTTCTTTCGACCTTTCTTTTTTGGTCTTGATCTTAGTTTATGATACTGATGGAACGGTTTCAATTGTGTCTCGCAAAATACATAATATAGAGATCAGAGTTTTCGAATTTGTTTTGAGTTTGTACCTTTGTAATCACATTCCGGTCTACCACCCGGTTTTATATTTGGGTTGTTAATCTGTTGGTGTTCTTGTTCAAAATGTATATGTTGTGAACTTGTTTCCAGCTAATTTATCCGGTCATTTGTTCTCTTGCAGTTGTTCAATACGAAGCTCGCTGATATCCACTACTCCTGATGATGGTTCATAGCCAGTGAAGAAGGGTTGAGACGTTTTGCCACTGTTTGTAATATATACCGACATGGTTTTTGTTGAATTGCTTGTTCGGTTTGAATTGATCACAAGTGTGACTGTGTAACCTATTAACGATTTTGGATAGATGTAATCCTGGGAATAACTAAGTTCACTTGCTAGAATCCTTGATTGGCTATGATCTCCTCTCCTCCAAAATTACTCATCCTCTACCTCTGTTTTCTGGTGGTGGAAATGGTGTATGTGCCATATACCAATCTTGTTTACTATAGATTCTCGGGACCTGTTAGGAAGAGATCGAAGAGAGAGACATGAAGAGAAACCACCAGAATGTTACTTGAAAAGTGCGTCATTAATAGCAAACAGAGGAATGAATTAGTGTGTTAACATCATATTAAACCTTTTGGTATACTAGTAAAAGGGTTGGAATAAGTGAATAATGCTTGGCTTAGTTTGGAGTTACTTCAATTCATTCTTCAATGATGACTTAATGAGATGTTGGGTTGATTCCCACACCTGGTTCATAGTTTCTTCCTCTATCAACCAATTAGTATAGGTTTAACAATTATCTGTGCGTATACTCTTCTGATCCATGATTCTATTTCATATCTTTACCCAATTTGCAAGTCTTTGGTGACGGTATCTGCAACCTCATTAAAAACATTGTTGCCACTGAGAAACTCTGCAACAAAAGATCCAAACGGTTGATCTTTGAGCATTTAAATTATAGTCTGATTACCATATACTAAAATCAATTACATTCTCAGAGTTTCTATCCGCGAACACAGAAAGTACCAAATAAATTTCATCAAAACCAAATAAAACATCTAATGTAATGGTTCCAAACTTAACCTTCAGGATCATAGGGTCTGTTGTCAAAATCCTCTCTGTCCTGAGCTATGTCAGGGCGATACCTTTCAGACAAAATCTCAACTTGTTCTGCAAATGTTTTGGATTTCGGCATACCGATATGAAGGACCATCTGGTTCCACCGTTTTCTACAAGCTTCTCCATCTCGATTCTCCAAAAGATAATCCCAATCCACATCGTCGATACAAGCAGCGTCCAGTTTCAAAAGCTCTTCCAAGAGTCTATAGTCATCTACGTTAGCCCATGTTCCTTTTGCTACCATTGGTGATGTCAGCTGATCATACCATTTATTGCAGCAAGTCACATGGTCCCGTGTTCCAAGTACGTCGCTTATAGCCATCCAAGGGATGTTATCTTTGAGCATACCATGTTTAGCGTGCTTCTCTTGGAATGCTTTCATTCTAATGTCTTTGTTCACAAGATCAAAGAGATTTTGGTACTCCTGCCTCGTCCAATGACCTTTATTCTTTGATGCCAATCTTATTCTCCTCCAAGCGTCTTTCACATGCTTCCTGTGTTTACCTAACGCATCTGCAAGTGTTCTCCAATCATTCCCATGTTTCTTTTGAAACTCTATGACAAGTTCCAAATCCTCCTGCGTCCATACACCCCTGGATCCTTCTTCAAATATAGTATGTGCACGATTATAGACACTGTCATGTGTCCTCCAAGGTAAAGCAGATGTAATTTCTTTCCAACAGCCTTTAAGTTGTGGGTGTGCCTTGCATTCCATAACCATGTTTATCCCGTCATCTCCTAAAGCATGGTTATCAATGTATTCTAATACAGCCTTCTTTATTAACTCATCTTCTTCTTTTGTAAACCGCTTACCCCTTGTCAACTTAACTTCTTCTTCCTCATCTCCCGTTTCTTCATCCTCCGCAGGAAAAAACTCCACTTGGTCAGAAAATGTCACCCTTTTTGTGCTTTTACTTGATGGGGTTGTCACATCTTTATCACTCTGACCAGACTCTTGCTTCTTCTTCCTTTTCTTCTTTGCATTTTTACCGTCATTGTTGTTTCTTTCAGCCTCTGAAACTTCACTTTGCTTCTTCTTCTTCTTTTTCTTCTTTGCATCTTTAGCCGAGTTCAAGTTGATTTCTTCGGCCTCTGAATCCACATTTTGTATCTTCTTTGCGCCTTTCGTAGAGTCCTTGTTGTCTTCCTCAAGCTCTGAATCCTCACTTGGAGTCTTCTCCTTCCTTTTCTTTCTAACATCCTTCTTTGCATGTTTGGTAGAGTCCTTGTTATCTTCTTCAACCTCTGGATCAACGCTTGTCTTTTTCTCCTTGATTTTTCTCTTGGCGTGATTAGTAGAGTTCAAGCTGGTTTCCTCAACCGCTGAATCAACACTTGGTTTCCTCTTCTTGCTCTTTCTCTTCATCTCCTTGTCTTTGTATTCTTCATCTCCCAAATCACAGTCCTCCCGCTTTCTCTTATCACTTCGCACGAGTGGTTTCTCACAAACTTTGGGGCTTTCACTGTTTCCTACCACATTACTCTCAGATTCTCTCTTACCCTTCTTCTTCTTCTTCTTCTTCTTCACACCATCCTCAGCTACAGAATCAATCAATTGCTTTTTCGATTTCTTCTTCCTAACAAGAGCTTCCTCACTATCACGCTCAGCAATCTCCCTATCTCGGGTTTTTTTCTTCTTCTTTTTCTTCTCCTTCATCATGGAAACCTGCTCTGGAACTACTTCTTCAACGGTTCCTCCAGAATCAACCCTAATTTCACTCTTCTTCTTCTTTTTCTTCTCATCAGCCATCTCAGATTCCGGCGGACTCGGTCACGAAACCCTAATCAGAGGAACGGTTGTTCAATTTGGGATTTTTTTTAATTATTATCAGGGTTTTTAACTAATCTTGTTAACTATTTACCTCTGAACTTGGGTCTTCGACGACACTCTCCATTTTAGAGGCCCAGATAAACTAGGCTCAGGTAAACTAGGCCCAGGTTAGCTAGGCTCAGGTAAAGTAGGCTCAGGTAAACTAGGCCCAGGTCAGCTAGGCTCAGGTAAACTAGGCCCAATATAGCAAGTACAAATCCCCACCACCTTGATTCGCAGAGAAAAAAAAAGTTTGGTAACTTTTACTCTCCGAACTTGAAAACTGAAAAGTTCCCACACCTTGACCTGGTCAAGTGGTCATGGATTCTAAGACGAACCCAAATTTACCAAGTTTTTCAATAAAATTCCAGTTGACAAAAAAAAAAAGCTACTTCATTGTATCTTTTTGCTCAAACTCTCTATTCCAATCAACGGCTTTGATGGAGTAATTACGCTATAAAGTTACTATGTATGTTCTGCTCTTTAAAACTACACTGAATTAAGCACTCCGATGTACAAAGGAAAGTGTTTTGTTTGGTTTAAGATTAATTTTGTTTCAAAGCTAAGTTGTTTCTTAGTCTCTTGCAAAGTTGATCTCTGATGATGGCTAATGACATTGTCTTGCTGATACCTGATAGAGTTTGGACTACAACACTACGTTTCTAGAAAAACAAAGTGCGTCCTTCCATGAGAACAGTGAAACAGTATGATGTTCATTTCGTTTTTGTGCCAACAGCCCCATAAACAAGGGGATGGGCCTCAACGCAACGAAAACCCAACTTATGCTAAAATATAATAGGTTGACTTCAAATTAATATGAACAAAGAAGAGAGAGAGATGCGTTTTTCAATTGGCGGTGGGAGATAAGTGTGATTCTTCTCTTTTGGTCCCTCCTTCTCGTTTTGATTCGGTAACCTAAACCTTCTCTTTGCCAAGAAGACACAAACAAGGAAGAAACCTACGTACATAACTTGAACTACTTATCTTTATATTAAAATGGAAAAACAAAATCTATTTTATTCTTCTCTTTTTTAACCGAAAAATCAAGAAAAGTCGTCAAAATAACTCTAAGATAATACATGTGGAAAAAACATAACATGCTCGTTGTATTCTGTGACATTCTAGATGTAAACACAATGGGCAATGGCATACTACTTCAAAACCAAGAGAACATGTCTAATAGTAGCTCATGGCTTGGATATAGTTTGGTTCTATGATTCAACAATTTGGTTTTCATGGTCTTTAGGCAAATCAAGATTGCATTCCTCAAAGTGTACAACAAAGTATTATATACTTAGGAGCCGTTCTTTGGCATAAACTTGAAAAATGAGTAATGTTTGTGTTGTGACTGAAGTTTTTGATATCTTACAATATACAGAAAAGGGAATATGCATGATATCATCTATTTGAATTTGCGAAAACATCGTAAAAGATCAGTAAGATAAAATGACAAAGAGAAAATAAGTTAAGAAGTCATCCAAAAATTGGGAGGCCTACTCTCAACTACCAAAAAAACACAAGTGTTTGTTGTGTTAGGTCATTTATTCAGTCACCTAACCTTAACTATATGAAAAATACTTTAAAATTCATACATAGAAAATTATAGAAAAAATACGATTAGTCAATATAACTTCTTCTTTTTTTTTTTCGATGAAATAAAAATATGGAAATATATATCTTTCAATCAAGACCGTCCAAGAATTCTATTTCACATAATTCTTACGTTTTACCCTAACAAGGACGAGAATTTTATGAGCTTGTAGGGTCACACTACAATGTCCATATATATCACATGAGAATCCAACTCCACTTCATAACATTTCAACACTTGTTTTACTCCCAAAAGTCCCATCTTCTCACAAACCCCATTGTCCTGTCTTCTCCATTTGGGATCAAAGATGGTTTGTGTTTTATTGGTTTTCATATATAACAATGCTCTCTTGTTTTGCTTCAAACGTGTCTGTTTGATAAAGCTCAACCTTCCTTTGTTTTTCAGGTTGCCGAGAACAACAACAAAGAAGTAATACTCTCTTCTGCATCAATGGAAAACAACATGAAAAGAACTAACGTTCATCTTGAGGTTCATCAAAAGGAACCAGCTTTGGTCAAACCCGAATCCGAGACACGAAAGGGTCTTTACTTCTTGTCGAATCTTGATCAGAACATCGCTGTGATTGTTCGTACAATCTACTGTTTCAAATCTGAGGAGACAGGGAACGAGGAAGCCTTCCAAGTAATTAAGAAAGCCCTGAGTCAAGTTCTTGTTCATTACTACCCTCTTGCTGGACGCCTCACCATTAGTCCTGAAGGTAATTGATTGAAGACAATTTAATGATTACTTCTGTTTCTGTCTTAATGATTTTTAAACTCACACAATAACATCATTTAATGTCTTTGATGGTTTGAATATTCAGGTAAACTCACAGTTGATTGTACTGAAGAAGGAGTTGTGTTTGTGGAAGCAGAAGCAAACTGTAAAATGGATGAGATTGGTGACATTACCAAACCAGATCCCGAAACGTTAGGGAAACTTGTTTACGATGTTGTAGACGCTAAGAACATTCTTGAGATCCCTCCTGTTACTGCTCAGGTTTAATTTTCTTCCTCCTCAAGCAATCTTGTCTTTCTTAGGGTTGTAAACTTTTTGAAGTTGAGATCTGATTTGTTAGGGTTTTGAACTGATTTGAGTTAACAGGTGACTAAGTTCAAGTGTGGAGGATTTGTTCTCGGACTCTGTATGAATCACTGTATGTTCGATGGTATTGGAGCTATGGAGTTTGTCAACTCATGGGGTCAAGTCGCTAGAGGCTTGCCATTAGCAACTCCTCCGTTCTCAGACCGAACCATTCTCAGTGCTCGAAACCCTCCAAAGATTGAGAATCTTCACCAAGAATTCGAAGAGATCGAAGATAAATCCAACATCAACTCTCTCTACACCAAAGAGCCAACTCTCTACAGATCCTTCTGCTTTGACCCTGAGAAAATCAAGAAACTTAAGCTCCAAGCAACAGAGAACAGTGAGTCCCTTCTTGGTAACTCCTGCACAAGTTTCGAGGCTTTATCAGCTTTTGTGTGGAGAGCAAGAACCAAGTCTTTGAAGATGTTGAGTGATCAGAAAACAAAGCTTCTCTTTGCCGTTGATGGCAGAGCCAAGTTTGAACCTCAATTGCCAAAAGGGTACTTCGGGAATGGTATTGTTCTCACGAACTCCATCTGTGAAGCTGGAGAGCTTATCGAGAAACCCTTGAGTTTCGCTGTGGGATTAGTCAGAGAAGCGATTAAGATGGTCACTGATGGATACATGAGATCTGCCATTGATTACTTCGAAGTCACGAGAGCAAGACCTTCTCTTTCCTCGACACTTCTGATCACTACATGGTCAAGATTGGGTTTCCACACCACAGATTTCGGTTGGGGAGAACCGGTTTTGTCCGGTCCAGTAGCTTTGCCTGAGAAAGAAGTGACTCTGTTTTTGTCTCATGGAGAACAGAGGAGAAGCATTAATGTGCTTCTTGGACTTCCTGCTTCAGCCATGGATGTGTTCCAAGAACAGTTTTTACAGATATAATATGAACAACGACAAAAAAAAAAAAAAAACAAATATCCAATTATTGTCAAAACCTATTCGTTTTACTCTGTTTTTATTGCTTCCTTATTTTCTTTTTGATTTCTGCTGAATTATTATTATTATTATCTTCATCTTAAACTTGTTTGTATCTTGCATCAAGTTTCAACCATAAAATTATATTATTCAACAATATTGTACTAGTATTTTATAATTATTATTACTTGATTTATTTCAGAAATATTGAGATTTTTAAAAAAATATACAAAATCTTAATAAAAGATAAAAAGATACAGAGGAGAAGAAGACAGAACAGAGTGATCCTGTTCCTAGTTAGAGTAGAAACGAACAAATACTGAGATTATTACCAGTTTGTTCTTTGTTACTTGCCACACAAGTGAAGATTCTTTTGTAAGGGTCTGAAATTTAAAGCCGTAAACCCAAAGACACAAAGATTAGACCTCTTGGACTTAAACACGACCTGATCCGTTGTAGTTTTAAAGCCTGGAACGCTGCAAGAATCTGAGGAGCTACCGATCAAGCTTGCCTGACAAGAAGCCATTAGAGAATCTTCGGCGCAAGCAACACCTTCTAAAGATGTTATGTCTAGCTTGTAGAGTCCAAGCTCGTTTGTGGTTCGATTTGCAGAGAACGTTATCATCTCTCTAGTTCTCGATGAAGCTGAATTGAATTTGCAGGTTATTCTTACTTCCACACCTGTTGGTTCAGTTAAACAAAAAGTTAAAAACGTGTCAACTTCAAATCTAACAATTTTAGAAATGCTGATTAGAATCTCTTACCAGGAATGAAGTAGCTGTGTTTGGAGAAACTGTTGTTGGAGCAGACGTCGCAGTAAACAAGACCTGTCACAGTAATCTTTGCATTTGGTTTGGGTGAAGAATGTTTCAGAGACAGAGAGTTTAAGGACAGAAATTGCAGAAGTAACAGAAGCATTATCAGTTTCTTTTCCATGTCCACAAGCTTCAGCAATTTTTGTTTTGGTCGTTGGATAAAAACACTTGTTTACAGATGAGGTTTCCTTTTTATTTATGTGGTTGATATGGAAGAAACAGACAAAGAATGGGCCAAGAGGTTAAAGACAAAAGAACAACACAGTAACTCCACCATTCAAACAAAGCTTCAAGCTTGTCTATTTCTATAAAAACTCAAGACTCCTGTGGATGAAGAGATGAAACCATTTAAAGGAAAAGTAGAGAAACTGAGAGAATGGTTGGTTGGTTTGGTTTTTACATTTATTGAGCTCTCGTGCTCTCTATTTCAAGGGCTTTTGTTCTACGGATTTGGCTAAAACTGGAAAATAGAAGGGAGAAGGTAAACCACTAGTGTGTATATAATGTATGGACCACTGAAACTAAAGTGTAACCATCATCAATTCATCATTATAGGCACCAAGAAAGTGCTCAGAGGAAATGGCTTTAGATATCAATACAAGAAGAAGCCAAACTGAGTTATTATCCCGGTTAAATCCCGGTTTTGGCTGAGTTCTGGTATATGATTTCAGGTTTAACCATACAAGATAAGCTTACATTATATATAGACCTTTTGTTCTTCTCAATTATAGAACAGCAGCATTAAGAATTTCAGGTTTAAATCTAAAAGATCAGCATTACAAGTTTATCAGTTGGAACTTGGAAACGCAATATGGGCTTTGAGCTTAAACAAGGCCCATTAAGCGTAGCGTATAGTTGTTCTTCATATAGGATTATAGTATAATTTTTGTTTTTATCATCAATTCTTGTAATGCTTCAAGGTGACTCCAACAAAACAACTCGTTGGATGCCATCTGTTGCTTGTCAATCATTTCTACATTTTGAACTTTATTTTTCTTGAGCAAACAACAAAAACATTAGTTTACCTTTCACAAATTATTTCTAGTTTAACAAACATAATAAAATTTTAACCCCGTTTTTTTTTTGACTTTTTGGTAAGCTAAATTCTCCAACTATCAAAATTTCAGATGTTAAATTCGCTGTAAAACAAATGTTTAAAACTTAATTTTCCCTTAACGAATCTCTTTTATGAATGACAAGGTCGAGTAGTCAAGCTAGTAACAGACCACTAGAAAAACGCCACGTCAGGTTATTTCACAGTTCGCTTTTTGGCTTACAAAAAAGTGTTTTATTAGCTGAACTAAAACGACGGTGACAGACTGACATTAGCTATTAGCTAACAGTCGATTTTTTAAATATTTATTTATTGCACAGTCTGAGAAAAAAGAGAAGCAAAGGGGAAAAAATATGTAAAGTGGAGGAAAGAAGAAGAAGTAGAAGAAGAAGAAGCCAAGAGCAAATCTAACTTCTCTGACTACTCATTTTCATGTCGGAGACTTTCCGGAAACTAAAGAATCTCTTCAACGGAGACTGAAAAAAAAGCTTTCTCTTTTTTTTTTTTTTTTTTCCGCTCGTTATCTTCGTTTTAGTGTTTTCCCCTTTGCTTACTTTTGAAGAAATCAAGAGAAAGAGATAGAGAGAGTGAAAGAGAGAGATAGAGAGATGTATGTAGTGACGCCTCCTCAAAGATCCGGTTTGGGATCCGACTGTGATTTACGGGTTTACCAAACATGGAAAGGAAGCAATGTGAGTTTCACATAGCTTTAGGTTTTGGAATTTCAAACTTCTTTGATTATGCTTGAGCTAATTTATGTTTGTTGTTTCTTTTATTGTGTGGAAATTTCTCTGTTCATGGGCTCTGATTAGTCTGTTCCAATCTTGTATAGCTTAAAAAATGGGACTTGGATTTGTTTCAGAAGTGTCGCTTTTAGGGTATTTGTCTGTTAACAAACCAAGCTTTTGATGTCATTGTTGGCAAAAGTCTTGAAGCTCTACGTTTTAGGTCATTACATTGAAAAAATGAAATCTTTAGGTTTAAACTAGAACTTGGGGCCTTGGGGGGCATTATCTGAGTTTGATTGAGGTTGTTATTTGGCTTTTAATGTCGAAAAATCTGATCTTTAAATTCGACCAAAATATCATATATAGTCTAGTAGTAAGGTGGACTGGAACATCTTGAAGGTTATTGCTCAAAGCCCTCTACTTAAGTGTTGTAACAAAACTCTTTTATTTTGTCTCATTTCTGCAGATATTTTGTCTTCAAGGAAGGTTTATCTTCGGGCCAGACGTAAGGTCTCTTGGTTTAACCATAAGTCTCATTGTGGTCCCTGTTACAATTTTCTGCATCTTCGTCGGTAGCAAACTAATGGAGGACTTCGCTGATAGCTGGGGAGTATCAATAGTCTTTGTTGCTGTTGTCTTCACCATTTATGTGAGTGTCAAATGTTTTAACTTTGCATTGTAAAACGTTGTGTGACTGGTTCATTTATAACAATTAATGCTTCCTTCAGGACTTAATTCTTCTGATGCTTACATCCGGGAGGGATCCAGGGATCATCCCAAGAAATTCTCATCCTCCTGAGCCAGAAGTACTTGATGGAAACACAGGACCGGGAACAAGCCAAACTCCAAGATTGCCTCGTGTAAAGGAAGTAGAAGTTAATGGAAAAGTATTCAAGGTCAAATACTGTGATACTTGCATGCTCTACAGACCGCCTCGCTGCTCACATTGTTCGATTTGCAACAACTGTGTAGAAAGGTTTGACCATCACTGTCCTTGGGTTGGTCAGTGTATTGCTCAAGTAAGTTTCTCAGTTTTTCGTTTTCCTGTCCTTTAGTTTCTAACATGAGTCTATAATTCATCTCATGCTCCTTGGGAATTTGCAGAGGAACTATCGATTCTTCTTCATGTTTGTCTTCTTCACGACTCTTCTCTGTGTATATGTGTTCGCCTTTTGTTGTGTCTACATAAGGAAGATCAAAGAATCCGAAGATATAACTATCTTGAAAGCAATGCTCAAAACTCCAGCTTCCATTGCTCTGATAATCTACACATCCATATGTACGTTCTTCGTTGGAGGCTTAACATGTTTCCATCTCTATCTCATCAGCACAAATCAGGTACCTAATACTTTGCCACTTTCTGAAAATTCTATTACATTCTCTATGCGTGTTTAATCGTTTGAGCTTCCTTTATTCTGCAGACTACATATGAGAACTTCAGATACAGTTATGATCGGCATAGCAACCCACATAACAAAGGAGTTGTTGATAACTTTAAAGAAATCTTTTTTTCTTTAATACCTCCTTCAAAGAACAACTTCAGGGCTATGGTACCGAGGGAAAATCCAATGCCGTCGAGATCAGTTGTTGGCGGTTTTATGAGTCCAAACATGGGAAAAGCCAATGATGATATTGAAATGGGGAGGAAGGGTGTTTGGGCAATGGCTGAACATGGTGATGGCAAAGATGATAATAACAATGAACGGTTTCACGTTAACGACAACGAGTTAAACGAGTTATCACCAGACATGAGGACCATAGTGGATGGTGGTGAACAAAGCGATATTCGAAACAATCACCCGAGGAGCTCAAACTGGGAAATGTCGCCAGAAGTTATGGCCTTATCAGCAAGAAGAACTTAGAAACATGAGAAAAATGAGAGTTGTTTTCAAATGTTTGATTCATTGTGTGTTTACACGGAAATCAAATGTGAATTTGGTGTGACTTTTCAGATGTCATGAGTGATTTACTGATGTTAGTTGTTCTAGTATTGTTCAGACTTCAGACAGTTAAATCTTCTCGAATCATGGTGTGTTAAGTGTAATCTATGACTTTTAACAGTACTTATCTTTTCACAGTATGAGAAAACAAAATGAATACAGACGATTTCCATACTGTACTTTGTATATGATACAATTGCTGAAACTGAATTTTCAGGCAAGTGGACCAGAAGACCAGACAACTCTTATTATAGTGTTCATCGAAGCACGGCTCTGCAATAAATGCAAAAGAGAATCATAAAGGCTTCTTTCTTCTTCTAAGTTCTAAATTAATTGCCTCAGTGAATTCTGATCCCATAAGGATTTTGATCTTTAAATCTCTTCAACCAAAAAGAATTGGCTTGTAATGTTTTGATAATAGATTACAAGCCAACATTTCTTGTCTAAGCAAACATTGAACAAAGACAAAACACAGTGAAACAGAATCAACAAATTGGTCAAACCAAATACTAATAGACTAAATCGTTTTTCACAAACATTTATGAAAAATAACTGTTTTTAACTGAGTGAAGGTAACTGGCCAGTCAAACACTGTGACCGTAGACAGATAATAAAGAGAGTCAATATGATTGCTCATAAGTGTTATTTGTATGCACATGTTATAAATTATATAAAAAGACGAACCATATTTCAATTGAAATGTCACTATTACTGTTTTAGCATCCTCTACTCCTCTCTATTTAGAACCTTACCATGTGAGTGAAGAGTTCAAAAACCTCTGCAAACACTCTCTTTTTTTTTTTTGATCTCTTCTCACTCTCTCTTATTAAATCTTACTTTCAAACACTAAATAGCCAAACTCAGGTACCTTATTTCAACAGGTAGGTTTTTTCCTTTGTTTTCTCTTAGACATACCAAAAGAGGTTTGTGGTTTCTGGAGTTGACTTTGGGTTTGATTTGGTGTAATTTACAGGAAGAACAAAATGTATAAGAATCAGCTTCAAGAGCTTGCACAGAGAAGCTGTTTCAACTTACCATCATATACTTGCATAAGAGAAGGACCAGATCACGCTCCAAGATTCAAAGCTTCTGTTAACTTCAATGGTGAGATATTTGAGAGCCCCACTTACTGTTCTACTCTCAGACAAGCTGAGCATGCAGCAGCTGAAGTTTCTCTTAATGTCCTTTCCTCTAGAGTTCCTTCAAAATCCTTAACTGCTAAGATTCTTGTAAGTTCTCTCTCTTTTGTTCTGGGTTTTAATCATACACAGAACCTGCAAAAAAGTGTTAGCATCTTATATATTCATGTCACTCTATATTCAAGGATGAGACAGGGATATACAAGAACCTGCTTCAAGAGACAGCACATAGAGCTGGTCTTGATCTACCTATGTACACAAGTGTGAGATCAGGATCTTGTCACTACACAGGTTTCTCTTGCACTGTGGAACTTGCTGGGATGAGGTTTACAGGAGAATCAGCAAAGACAAAGAAACAAGCTGAGAAAAACGCAGCAATTGCAGCTTGGTCCTCTTTGAAGAAAAGTAGTCAAAATTCTCTTCCAAGTTGTTTCCATGAACACCAAAAAGCTTCTCACTTTTCTAACTGAATCCATCCTTTACTCTGCTGTGTAGTGTCAAGCTTGGATTCTCAAGATGAAGAGAAGGAACAAGAAGCAGTAGCAAGAGTACTCTCAAGATTTAAACCGAAAGAAGTAAGAAGAAGAGAGACAAGAAACCAATGGAGAAGAAGAACAAGTCATCAAGATACAAACAAGGATTTGTTGACTGAGAGATTGAGATGGATCCATCTGTTAACCAATGAGCCATCTTCACCATCATCATCAACAACAACACAGAATCAACACAAAATTTCAAGTTTCATCTCTCTAATTCCCCCACCACCACAACCTAAATCCTCCAAAATTTTGCCATTTATAACAAACACCCAAGACAAATCATCACAAGAAGCTAAGCCAGAGAAAGAGATGATCATCACAAAGTCGTTTCCTTTACCAATGGATGATCATAAGGCCACACTCAATGAATCATCAAACATCTTCAGCAAGCAAACGCCCTTTTCCAACAACGGCAAATACAGTTTCGTCGGAGGTTGTAGCATAAACTCTAATAGACTAGCTCCAGCAGTTCATATGAGATCAGTGATCCCAGTATTTTCAGCTCCACCATCAAAACCGAACCCATCATCAGTTCATGATTCCACATCCATAAACTCTTGTTCTGTTCTCAAAACACTGGGATTGAGAGGCCAAGAGAAGAAGAAGAGTTCAAGCTGCGAAATGATTAAACTTGGTATAGAATCGAGAGTTTCAGATCAATCCCATGATTAGTTAGCTAATAATTTTGATTAACGGGTTAATCTCAAATAATATCTTTCCTTGTTAAGTGTTGTTCAGTTGTGTCACATACTCCATAATAGACCTGAAGAAGACGTTTCCGTTTCTTGGTTGTGTTCTTTGAATTTTTCTGGTCCGACATGAAATTTAAATGCTTGCGAATTGCACAGAGAACGAAAACACAAAGATAGAGAAAGAAAGAGCATTAAATTGGAGAAGAAGAAGAAGAAGAAGAGAAATGTGAGTTTGCAGGTGAGGAAGAAAACAATTAATTGGGTGAGTTTTTGTCCTCCTCCATTAATGCGCCGAATGCTCTGCTCTGCTCTGCTTCCCACTCTTCATCATTAATGGTTTTGCTCTGTAACGTCGGTTCCAATATATATTTAAAACAATGGTTTAATTAGTATCTCGAAAGTATAAATTCATTTTGGACCAATCTCTATTTTTTCTTGACGATCCAGGGGACTCGCGTCTCAATCATTTGGGCTGGTATATGGCCCATATATGTTTTTCTCGTGGGCCGTAACAAACCGTATCATAAATCTAAAGTGACCAAACCAAACCATATTACCTACCCGGACAACTCAAACCAGCCACTTGTTTCGTTAATAATAATATTTTTTTCCAGTTAAGGAAAGAATGACGTGGATCTGAGTAGCAGAAAGGTCACATGTGGTTGGATCTGATCTGACCCACGAACCTACCATTTATCCACTTTCCTCATTATCTTGACAGATATATCCTGCCTTGTTACACGTCAGATTTTCAATATTTTTTAAAAATGTTAAAACAATATTTTATTTCATTTCCAAAAAAATGGTTAACATTTATGTATTTCTGAACTTGCAAACCAAGCTTAACAGATCTTGTATATTAATAGTAAGATTATGATATTAAACTATAATATTTTTTTAAAAAAAAAAAATCGGAATTTAATCACCTCTAAAATATCCTTACTTACCATAATCATATACTCAAAAAAAAAAGTATTTGACTTGCAAATCACGGTTAAATAACTATTGGAGAAATTAATTAAAAATACTTTTACACGTAAGGTTTTCGTGGATCCAGTACATCATCAATGACATTGATTCAATGTAGTCTTTTATTTTAATTTTTTTAAAAAAACTACTGCATACGAGTCTAATTGCTTCAAATTTGACCAACTCATCAAAGTTCAAACCATTTATAAAACGTGTAAAGCATATTTGCATTTGAATATAAAATTACGTATTCAGTTTGTAACTGCATTGTAATATAGGTTCGTTGAAAATAAAAATAATAATATAGTTTAATTTTGTTGTCCTATTTCTCTGTTTTTTCTGGTCTGAATTTTGTATTTTCTTTTCTATTTAAGCAGGAATCTTTTTGAATAAACCCAAGAATATTTTCACTATGTTTAGAAAAGAACAAAAAAAACCAAAATTTTCATAATTAAAACGGGACAGTGACTAAGCCGTGCAAGAGATGAGCTTATCTCCAATGACTCATTGACACGTGTATTTAATGAGAACCGTACTCTTTTGCGTCTCATACCAGATCCCATAAAAGGCGGGAAAGAAACCATCAAGAAAGGCACATTGCTGACGTGTAAACGAATATTCGAAAACGCAGATCCAGCTCCGTTTCTTCCCCTAGCTCAATTTTTTTCTAAATACTATAAATACTCTGCAGAAAAAACCACAACTCTTCACACAAATATTTTTCGAAATCCCTAATTTACCCCTCTCTCTCTTTCTCTCTTTGCTCGTGAGAATGGCTCTGAGAACTGTGCTCGTCTCCGACGTCCCTAGCCTCCCGGACTCCGTTTACGGATTATCCGAAGGTATGTTTTTTTTCTCTCTCTGTTCTCTAACGATAGAGCTATGTCGTCGTTGATGTTTTTTATTGTTCTGTTTCTCATGGTCTTGTTTTTTTATTTATTACAGGTTTAGAATTGACCAAACCGAAACCGTTTAGGTTACCGGGTTTCTCGGTGATCGGACATAGAGGACTCGGTATGAATGTGTTGCAATCTTCTGATCGGAGAACGAGAGGTGTTAAGGAAAACTCGATTCTCTCATTCAATTCCGCCGCCAAGCATCCCATCGATTTCATTGAGTTCGATGTTCAGGTTGGTACTTCGATCTTAATAGTCAACTATGATTTAATGATCAGAGGGGTTTTGTTCGATTAGGGGTTTATGATTTTTTGTGGAAGAAGATGCTGATTTCGATATCTTTTTTTGGTTCGTTGGGGTATGTGGAAGAAGATGCTAAATATAGTTTCTTAGAAATTGATATGAAAAACAAAATAAGAACAAGAAGATTTGAAGAGAAAGAGAGATGGCCAAAAGGAAAAAAACGACAAAGCTTTGTGTGGTTTTTCTTTTGTAGGTGACAAAAGATGATTGCCCTGTCATTTTCCATGATGACTTCATCTACTCTGAAGAAAATGTGAGTCTTCTTCATTGCTTCTTCTTAGATCTTTGTATTTATTTTTATGGATCTTGGCTTGATGAGATCTGGTGTTTGTGTGTTTTGGTTTAGGGTATTGTTAATGAGAGTAGGGTGACGGATCTGAGTCTGTCTGAGTTTCTCCTTTATGGACCTCAGAAGGAAACTGAGAAAGTTGGGAAAACCTTGATGAGGAAATCAAAAGAGGGAAAGGTTTTGAAATGGGACGTTGACTTGGATGATTCCCTTTGCACATTGCAAGAGGCTTTCGAACAAGTTGAACAAACTCTGGGGTTCAATATCGAGTTGAAATTTGATGATCATATTGTTTATGAACGAGAGTTTCTTGTCCATGTCTTGAGAGCAGTTCTGCAGGTATGCACAATACAAATTCCTTATTCCTCTTTTTTTTTCATGTTGGAGTAGAACCATTTTTCAAAAATGCTAAGTTTCTGATAATGTGTCACCAAAGTCAACTCTTAACGTAAAATGAATGAAAATGGTCTCAACAGTGTTTTTGATCTGTTTAGCATAAACGAGAGGGTTTTGTCCAAATCCCTTTTTGTATCAATGCTATTTACCTAAAACTGCTAGTCCAAGGTGTATCTTGATCGATCAAGACTTGAACTTGTCATATTAGGACATCATAAGCCTTATTAACCTTAGTGACTATTTTGTGTTGCCCTTGGAATTACAAGTTTGCTTATCTTTGGTATTGAAAAGCTTTTAAACTTCTGTTTTCTTTTTCAATTCTGTGACAAAACTACAGGTGGTCTCTGATTATGCTAAAGACAGACCAGTGATCTTCTCAAGTTTCCAACCAGATGCAGCAAAACTTGTTAAGGAACTGCAAAGCACTTACCCTGTATGTTCCATTCTCATTTTTTAATAAATGCCAAAAATATAACTTCACTTAGTTTGCTATAAAGCACAAGATCTGAGCCAAGAATGAATGTGGATTGTCCTTATTTAACAATGTTTTGTTTGCTGAACTGAAACCAGGTTTTCTTTTTGACTGATGCGGGAAATGAGATTCACAAGGACGAGAGAAGAAACACACTCGAAGAAGCCATTAAAGTTTGCTTGGAAGGAGGTCTTCAAGGCATTGTTTCAGAGGTAAAAGGAGTGTTCAGAAACCCAGCAGCCATTGCCAATATCAAAGAATCTAACCTGTCTCTCCTCACATATGGCAAACTCAAGTAAAGCTTCTTCACTTTTCTTCTAAAGTCCAAGCCCCTAAGTCTGCTTTCTTATTGCTGTTGGATCCAATCATCGATTAGATTCTAATCTTATTTCAAATATTGTGTTGCAGCAATGTGGGGGAGGCAGTGTACATGCAATATGTGATGGGGATTGATGGAGTGATTGTAGATTTTGTTGAGGAGATTATAGAGTCCACAACACTCATGATGATAAGACCACCACCACTATCATCATCATCACCATTACCATCACCTTCCAAGGATGATAATGGTGCCATTACAAGACCTGAGTTTTCACAGAAGGAGATTGCTTTTCTTCTCAAGCTTCTCTCTCAATTAATACAAAATTGATGATCATCATCTTGTGCTTTTTCTTTTTCTTTTCTCATTAGTTTCTTTTTAGGGCTTTTAATTTCTTTGTGATTTTTTTTTCTTCAAAATTTCTTGTTGATTTTTTTATTATAACTATGGGTATATTGCCCAATATAGTTGAATCTGTAAATAATTTTATGTAATTTTATTTATTTTCACAAGGATTACTTTTACAAAAGAAAATCAACTATTATTTATTATTCAGAAAGTTTAGAGAATATATATTTGATAAATCTTTTTCTCTATCAACATTTTGGATATATATGGTCGAACAATGTTTTCACATCATTTGGAGTTTACACATGCAGTGTTCTAAACAAAGTCAAGATTATTCTTAATTATAATCCCACAATTAGACTAATTGAAGCATTTGTTTTTGTTCCAAACTTTAAAGGATGCTTGAAGTTCCAATATCGAAACTACAACTCATGCTCTCCTCCTCTCCCTCCTCTGCCTTAACTATGAAGAAAACGGAAAAAAGACATTCGTTTTCTCTTCAGTATCAAATTCAAGAATCCAATTCCAGTAGCCACAACAGAAAAGTCTCTTTAACAATAATACACTAACCTAAAATTAAAAACTAGTTTCACGTCGATCGCTATATATAATAAAATCTTCGTTCCATTCATTTTAATGTTTTCCATACATGCTTTATGTACACGTTTTCTACTACAATTCTATTTACCACTCAAGATTCTAATCCAAGTTTAGTTATATTGACAGCTGTAGTAGACTAGTAGTACAATCAAATTTTTAACTTGTTCACTAAATTGGATATTAATATGAATCGGGAAAGAAAAAAAACTCAAACTAAGTTTATGTTTTAGTATGGAATATTCTAAAAAAATAATCAAATAATAAATAGAAATTAACGTTTAAAATATATTAAAGAACGTTATATATTTTTGAAATTTTTTGGTTGAGCTAACTATACTTAAATTTTGAGTTCATACATTCTTGTTATATATCATTTTGTTATGACCGCTAAATTACAAAATATTCGTTCAATTCATTTTAATGTTTTTCCATACATGTTTTACTTAAACGTTTTCTACTACGATTATACTTACCACTCAAGATTCGAATCCAAGTTTGGTTATACTACAGTTTATATCAACTATGGATTTATAGTAGTAGACTAGTACAATCAAATTTTAATTTGTTCACTAATATAATTTTGATACTAATATGAATGGGAAAAGAAGAAAAAAAACTCAAACTAAGTTTATATTTAGTATGGAAGATTCTAAAAACAAAAACATATAATTTACATAAATTAATGTTTAAAATATATTTACGAACATTATATATTTTGGCAAATTTGTATGAGCTAACTGTACTTACTTTTTGAGTTTGTACATACATGTTATATATCATTTTGTTAAAAACTATATAATATGTCAATATAATTGTAATATTAATTTGCAAAAAAATAAATGGAATAATAATATAGCAAAAACTGTATTATGGAAATATTCCATTCTAATTTAATAACAAAGTAAAAATCTCAGAATATAAATAATGTAACTTTTACTCTTTTAGTAGTAAAATTAGCATACGATCATGCATGCGTGGCGTGGTGTTTATCTTCTTGTTCCATTTTTATTTTAAAAAAGGAAAAATGAAATCCTAGTTGGACTAGGAAACGCAAGGTTCGGACACTATATATAAGTATGCACGATTTAATCACATGTCTTCGTAACACTTATCCAATTAGACAGCTTCGTCGAACCTAGCAAATACCAAAAAAACCAACAAACAGCCTTCAGATAGAACCTACCTACACACGCTTTGCGGATCTCATGATCGTCGCAAACCTGGCCGGCGATATTATATATTCTTTTTTTTTTAGTTTATTTTTGTTGCTCTCAATGGGGCGTGTAACATACAGCGACCTGCCAATAGGGATGAGGTTTCGTCCTTCAGATTTGGAGATGGCAGTTTACTTTTTGTTAAAGAAAGCTTTAGGACATCATATGAAAGCTCGTACTGTTCCTCAAGAGTGTCATGATATCTTCTCTACACATCCTCGTGACTTTCCTGGTTAGACTTCTTAATTTTGTGTATCCAATATCTGTTTTCTTGAAAGCTTTGTTTTTGTGAATATGCTAACTGAATTTTCTCTGTTTTGTTTGTCAGATAATGAAGAGGAAGATGAACATTGGTACTTCTACTGCTTAAAACCTAAAAATAAATTTACTACAAAATCTTATAATCTTTGGATACCAACAGGAGAAGTAACTGAAGTGTTGGATCCAAAAAAGAATGACGAATTAGTCGGTATAAAGCGTTCATTTGCTTTCATCGAAAACGAAGACGAAGAAGAAGAAGAAGAGGAAAAATCCGAAAATATCTGTTTGCCTGATGAAGAAGAAGAAGGACCTCCAATATACAATTGGTTCTTGGATGAAATTAGTCTCCCATTGACAGTTGTAGATACTGATTGGACCTTGTGTCACGTCTTTTGCAAGAATACCAAACCTGAGTTTGTAAGTTTGCCTGTAATGGAATCCGAATCCGAAGCTGAATCCCAATCCCAATCGGAGTCCGAGTCCGATCAATCCGAAGAAAAAAAAGAAAGTGTTGATAAGCCTGCAGAGACATTAGACCTTGGTAAAGAAAAAGATGAAACTGTTCTTCCTCCACCTCCTGCTTCACCTTAAGCTTTTCTTCATCACATGGTGCTTGTGTTTGGTGGTTCTACTTCCAACACAAGTTCTTGAACGACCGTTTTACTGGCCTTTTTATAATACTTATTGATTAGATTCAATCTTTAAAGACAAGAGGGAGTTTTGATTTGTTTGTCGAATAATTTTTAATTACAAGAAAAATGAACATATACCTTTTTATTACAAGAAAAATGAAGACAGAATCACATCAATGTATAATAATAGCTCTTGGTATCAATGTATCATCAGAGTATTAGATTCTCTGAATAACCTTTTTATTCGAAGTTACGAATACTCGGAAATTTACGAATCAAAGCAAATAGCAAAATCAACTATTCGGTCGAGGCGAACCGAATTACAAATATCACAAATTTTTTGAATATTTGTTCCGTGCCCAAGGCTATCACTTGGTCGCTAATGGCGCATGTTAACAATCTCCTCGCTTATTTTGCTAAATTGCGCTCATACCCATCCAAAGGAGCAAATTAGAAACTAAATGAAATGAGAGTCGTAATCAATCGATCTGATCCAATAATTGCTAAAGATATGATTCGTCTAATTTGAAATTAGAATCCAAAAAAAAAAATAATAATAATCAAAATTAAGGGAAAGAGATGTTTGAGTTTGACCATTTTAAAAATGTCCGGTCAAACTTTATTTTTTTCCGGCTGTGTCATCATAAATCTTTGACTTTTTGACTTTTTCCTCCCTCTCTAACTCTCGCCACGTGTTGAATCTCTGATCTGAACCGTTCATCTAATCAACACGACGCGTGAGATTTTATCATTTTCTCTCTCTCACACACAATCTTTGAGTCTCTCGTCTCCGTCTTTCTGTTGTTTCTTTCTCCGATCTGTTTCTTTCTTTGACCAGCAAAAAAAAAACAAACAAACAAACTTTGTTTTAGCTTTTTCTTCTTCTTACTTCCTTCCTTCCTTTATTCAATGTCGTTGAACACATCTCTCGATACTTGACAACATCTCTCACTCCTTCGTCTCTCTCTGTGTTTAGACTCACAAATTTTGCGAGAGCTTCGTGATTAGGGTTTTTGTTTTCTCTCGGGAGATATGATGAAAGCTTCGTTTGGAAGGTTAAGGAGATTCGCATTGCCTAAGGCTGATGCGATTGATATTGGAGAGCTTTTTCCCACTTCTCAGGTTGAAGGTCTTGCTCGTGCCGCTAAGGTGATTTATCTCTATCTCTCTCTTTTTCACTGATTCTCACAAATTTTGTTCTCAGAGATTTAGGTTTTGTTTTTTTCCGGAATCGTGGGATTTTTGTAAGTAGGGTTTTGGTGTTCTTCGTACTTCGATCGGGCTTTTGTGACTACTCGTAATTGGAAAATTTTGAGGATTTACATTTATAGAAACTTTTATAGACTTTCTTATGGAGGAATTTGGAATTGGCTTTTATAGTAGTTTTTGGTAAGAGGAACTAAGAAACATTTTTAGTCATTTAGTTATGAATTTAGTGGTCTGGTGATGTTTTATAGCCTAATTTATTTGTTGTTTTATTGTTTTCAGGATATGCAAGACATGAGAGAAGGTTACGATAGATTACTTGAGGTAGCTGCTGCAATGGCTAATAGCGCATATGGTAAATAAGTATTCAATTTTTATTGATCTCCACTTTTTTTTGTAGCTTCTTGTGTGAATTTGGATGCATGAATGTTATGTGTACGGTTGCTTCATATGAGTTTTTGGGCTTGTAAGTTGCAATACTTGTGAGCTCTGTTGGATTGAATTAACTTCCATTTATACAATTCTTAGCCTCATTGATGTTTTCGTTAAAATAGTCACCATGCGAAATCTTCATTTCCTAGTGTCTTCAGCATTTCCCGTATGTTTATGTTTTAGGCTTCTTTTAAATTATGTGTTCATTCTGATTCATATATAAGCATCAGTATTGTTAGACTTAAAAATCATTTTTCTTTTTCTTATGTTTGGCATTGTCAGAGTTCTCTGAATCATTGGGGGAAATGGGTTCATGCTTGGCGCAAATCGCCCCTCATAATGATCAAGAAACTGGTAAGCTTTTGAAGATTCAACTATCATGGAAGTTTTTTTTGTACCCTTTTCCATGCGGTAACATTGCTTCTTATGCAGGTGGAGTTTTGCTAATGTTAGGTAAAGTTCAATTTGAGCTTCAGAAACACGTCGACACTTATGTAAGTTGTATGTTGCAACCTTGTACTTTTCATGAAGCAAATATTTACAGTTATGAATAAAACTGAGGAAGTTTTTGTTTCACTTTTTTTTTTTCCTTTAGCGTTCTCAAATATTCAAGACCATTACACGACCATCAGAGTCACTTCTCAGTGAACTTAGAACCGTCGAGGTATGTCCTAGCTTTAGTCTTTTGAAGTCAGAGTTTATATGAAAGCCAGAAAAATTATCAGTTCAACCTTATAAAGATCGCTTCTTTTCTCATATTTTCTTGTCTTTCCCTCTCAGGATATGAAGCAACAATGTGAAGAAAAGAGGTGAGTTATATTTTGAAATGTAGTTTTTTTCTTTTTTTTCTTGGTTTTGGTTTTATACAATCGTGCCTTAACCTCTGAGTCTTACTTACAGAGACGTCGTTAAGCACATGATTATGGAGCATGTGAAAGACAAGGTGCAAATTAAAGGCAGTAAAGGGGAAAGACTTGTTCGTCGCCAATTAGAGACTGCCCGCGATGAGCTACAAGATGAGGCGACTCTGTGCATTTTCCGATTGAAATCTCTAAAGGAAGGACAAGCTCGAAGTCTCCTCACACAAGCTGCCCGCCATCACACTGCGCAGGTACCATATGAATAAGATTACTATTTTCTATAAGAAACGGATCTGCAAATGCTCAATCAGTGTCTCTTGTGCTTTCTTATATTCGCATAGATGCATATGTTCTTTGCTGGTCTAAAATCGCTGGAGGCAGTAGAGCAACAAGTCAGAATTGCTGCAGAGAGACAACACATCGATTATGAGCTATCTGATCATGGGAACGAAATGGAATGTAGTGAGGATAGTGATGATGATGATGACCGACTTATTAACAGAGATGGAGAACTAAGTTTTGACTACATAACAAGTGAGCAGAGAGTAGAAGTTATATCTACACCACATGGAGTAAATAAGGTAATTTAAATTTTAAAATGAATCTGAAATTGGGAAAGAGAAACTTTACCCATTAAAAAAACAGAATCTCATATACTGCCATTTCCATATAGATGGATGACACAGATCTCTCGTTTCAACGTCCTTCACCTACAGGATCAGCAACAGTATGTTATTTTCTTGAACTTAAAATCAAATTTACATTTTTAATGTATTTAGGATTTGAGAACTCTCAGTTGTATGAAAATTGCATGGTTGTGATTCTGTGTTGAAGTTATATTCACTGATGCAGGTAAATGCACATCATAGAGAAGAGCACCCAATTTCATACCGAGATCGCAGAACAAGCAGCCATTCAGCACCATTGTTTCCGGAAAAGAAATCTGATTTAGCAGATAGATTGAATAGACATATTACTCCATCTGCAAATGCTTACATATTACCAACTCCGGTAGATTCAAAGTCCTCATCAATCTTCACGAAACCAGTCGCCCAAACAAGCCACAGTGCAAACTTATGGCATTCATCACCGCTAGAACCGATAAAGACCGCTCATAAAGATTTGGAAAATAACCTCTATTCCCGTCTTCCTCGTCCTTCAGAACACGCATTTTCTGGACCGCTTAAACCATCCTCGACCCGTCTTCCTGTTCCTGTTCCGGCTCAGGCTCATTCATCTTCTCCAAGGATCTCTCCTACCGCTTCACCTCCGCTTGCTTCTTCTCCACGGATCAACGAACTCCATGAGCTTCCAAGACCACCAGGTCAATTTGCACCACCACGACGCTCAAAATCTCCTGGTCTGGTTGGTCATTCGGCGCCATTAACGGCTTGGAACCAAGAAAGAAGCAATGTAGCTGTGTCAACCAACATTGTAGCATCACCACTTCCAGTTCCACCACTTGTGGTACCGAGAAGCTTCTCTATACCTTCTAGAAACGAGAGAGCCATGGGTCAGCAGCCCTTGCCCGAGAGGAACCAACACAGAGTAGCCTCCCCACCGCCTCTGCCCCTAACTCCAGCGTCTCTGATGAATCTCAGATCTCTGTCTCGGTCTCGAGTCGGGGAAGTTGCTCAGAGCGGAGTAATTAGAGGTAACGGAAACAAAACTAACTAACTTGCTCTTTATGTAACTTAACTTTAAATCATCAATGATTTTAAGACATTTTGTTTGTTGATATTATTAATCGCAGGAGTAAAACTGACAGAACACTGACGCTGTAACGTCGCGTTTGATCAAAACGTTAGTTGTAGAAAGAGACAGACCTACGAAGTAAATATACAAGTCGATATTTTGTAATTCTTTAGTTGTTGAATGTCCTAATTTATTCTTAGGCTTCAGATTCTTTTTTTATTTTGTTTCTTTTTATTTCACTATGATACCAGTGTCAACGTAAAAATTAGTTTTCACTTGATTGTGGAAAATATGATAAAATAGAGTTTTTAGGTGAAATGGCACTTTTTCCTACCAAGAAACAATACAAAATCCACCGATTTTTCTTTTAAAATAAAGTAGACAGCAATTTTATTCTGGTGCAAAGTTTATTTAATTTTATTTCTAATTGTGGTATATTGTGTTATAGAAAAAGGAAAGTGAAAATGACAATAACATCATGATCAGAGTTTGGGCAGGGAAGGAAGACACCATCTCACGTGACAGACCCCACTTGACAACACGTGATAATGTAATGGCTGGAAATTGGGCCTAATTTACTAGGCCCACTTAGGATAAATACCTAACTTTTTTATCTTCTTTGTTCTCGCTCTTTAATTCTTCGGTGATTTGAATTTTTGTATTTAAGAGCTTTAATTCTATTTTGAATGTATATAATTTGCATTCAAAACTAATTATTACGTATTAAATTTCAGTTTCGAGATGGTGATTATTGAGTTTGAGCTGCGCATGAGACTGAAATCCGTTGGAAATTAAAAAAGAGAGAAATACGAAAATAACAAATTTTAATTTATTATGCCGTTGTTTGGCGTTGGGAAAGAGGAGAAAAAAAAAAACGATTATAATGCCAAAATAGTTGTAAATACAGAGTAATGAGTACGCTACAGTTTCCAGAAAATTAAAAATTAAAAAAAGAAAGGAAAAATAGAAAAAGAAAAGAAAAGGGTAGAGCTATAGAAAATGGGTGATGCGATGATGTTGGGATTTGTTTATAAGCAAAAGAGACGACGACGAGAGAGAACAAGGAAGAGGTCTCCATCATCATCTTCGTCTACATTCTTCTCTTTACTTTTTTATCATTTCTTCTTTCGTCTTCTTCGTTTTGTACTCTTCTCCAATCCGCACGCTATTCACTGCTGTCGATTTTGAGGGATTGCGATTTTTGGATTTGCGTTTTTGAAACGTTTCTATCCGCTGATTCTGTGATTTATTTATTGCTTCATCGGTGCGTTTCATCATCGATTCTTCTGGTTTTTCTGAAATTTTGGTGTTGCTCTGATGATGCTGTGAGAATCTCTTCATTGTTTTGATTTGATCACAGAAACTAATGTGCAATTCTCTGGTTCATCTTTCACCATCCATGATTTTGCACCTTTTGTTAGGTGGTTTTGTGTTCGATCATTTCCATTACGATGTAAAACATAAAAAGACACTGTTTTGCTTAGTGATGTTTACTTGAATCTTATACACTTAGAGCCTTTTTGAGAATGATTTTGGTTTAAATGTTTGTATGTGGTTTGTTAATTTGTGCATTTTTTTGAATTTTGTGCACTATGATTCTTCATTGATTCTCAGCTTAAGAATGGTTCTGGTTTATATGATTAATGTTCCCTGATCATCATTATCATCATCTGTTTCCATCATTTGCTTACTTCTACAGCTTATGTTTTAGTGATTCAGCTCAAGAATCTGTTAGAATAGTTTTCGGATTAGAGCTGTATTGTCGTTGGATATGTTGTTGATTCTTCTTCTCCCATTTTTTTTCTTCATTTCAGGAGAGTGTGACACCTATCAACTCTGATATATCATATCCTCAACATATATGTTGCTCCAGAGATCTGTCACATGTGTCTGATCTATTTTATTTGGATTGAATAGATACAGAGATACTCTGTCTTATTTCAAGGATTTGGTAGGTAATTGGCTTTACTGTGACTAGGCTGGAGAAGGGAATTTTGGATAAGTTTTTATAGAGTGAGGCTGTAGAAGATCTCACAGGTATCCTGTAAGTGATAAGGTCCTTTGAGCATTGGCATGGGTCTGCCACACACTGCTTCAAACGAGCAAGCAAATGAATGGTTGTCTGCTTCAAGTTGCAGCCTTTCTCAAAGTCTTCCTGTAAAAGCCACTTCAGGTGATTTGGATGGTAATGTAAGAGGGAATGAAGGAAACCTCTGCTTCTCTACTGGAGAATCTGATAGGAAAACCACATTGGAATCTTTGGAGTTTAGAGATGACTTATGGAGTTTTCATGACACTCCGGCTGTTACATCATTATCTGATCACGAACCGGCTTATGCCATCGACAAGGTTAACTTGAGTCGAACTGAAGTTAGAAGGATAGTTGGTTTTCAATCAAATGAATCTAGCTCACTGAGTAATGAATACACAAGTATCACTGGTAATCGCACTGGTGGATCTAATGAAGTAGATATTACCGGTGGATCGTTAGTCAGGAAACGGGTAAGCTCTCCTCTGAATAAGCTTTTCCCTGAGAAATTTAGAGGTGAGTCGCTTGCTATCAGCCGTTGCAACCAACAGGTTACTTCTTCTGGTCTTCATAATGGATTTCACATTCCTATTGCACAAGATCATAAAAAGGCCAATATCTCTGGGACATTATCTTTCTTTACTACTTCTACCTGCTCTGAATGGGGGAGTGACTCGTCACACAGGGGTAAAATTTCGTCTTCCGTTTTCACTGATGGTCCATTGCTCTACTCCAATGATCTGCAGCCCACAAAAGATATACCTTGCTTATATTCACCAGTACATAAAATATCTCAAGTACCCGCTAAGCCATTACCTTGCAATAAGAGTATATCTGTCTCTCCGCCACTTTCTCTGTCACCTCTTGGGCCAAGATTTTCCGAGAGAATGAAAGCTCTACAAGGGGGCCTAAATGGGAAGATTTTCGAAGATGGTGTTTATTTAAGGAATACTGGTGAAGAAGCAGAACTCAGGACTGGTTGTAGATCATTTGATGATACTAGTGGTATCCAGAGAGCCTTTTCAATGGATAGAGCTATTGAATCAGTTCCTACATCTCCATGTAAAAGGTTTAATAGAAGTCTGAGTGGACGTCCCATTCAAAGGTCATTGGTTGGTTCGTTTGAAGAATCCCTCTTTTCAGGAAGATTGTCTAGGCAAACTAATCAGGTCTCGCTCTCACCAAAACCCATAAAATGCATAGAATCTCAAGTCAAATCTATTTTGTTGTCAGAAACCCAAAAATATGAAGGCATTTAAATTTGATTCACTTACTATCTTTTGTCTCTTTCTTTGTTGAAGATTGACGGTTTTCTCGCCATTCTTAGTATTGCTGGTGGAAACATCTCTCCAAAATCACAGAAGCTTCCATTCTCAGTAACAAGTGTTGGTGATGATTGCTTCTTACTATATTATTCCTCCATAGATCTTTCTGGAGGATCATTGCCAAACAAATTATGGGGTCAGAAATTGAAAACCAACCAAAACACTTCTGATGCTCAGACCATTAATAAACGGCTGCGAATCCCTGTGAAGGGTCGGATTCAATTGGTACCCGCAGTAACCCTCTTGTGTCTTTTGCCTTTTTATTTCAGAAAATTTCTCTTCATAATGTATAAATTAAGATAATCGATTAACAAATTTATGATAGGAGCTTTTCCGTTTTGCAGGTTCTTAGTAACCCTGAAAAGACACCTCTTCACACTTTCCTCTGTAACTATGATTTAACGGATATGCCACACGGCACAAAGGTAACTTAAAGACCTTCCTGCCTGTTGCTTGATTCATTTGCCCGTTTAAGGTTTCATTTACATTTTATTTCATTTATCGTATACATATTTTCCAAATGAACCTTTACCTTAGAAACGATAGGATTAGGAATCAACCCTTACCTGGAATAAGAACTCAGTTCGGATACTGATATGGACATACCCTTATCAACAATGCTGTCCAATGTTTGATCAAATTCTTGTGTTATGATCAGACCTTCCTGCGCCAAAAGGTCACTCTGGCCTCCTCTGTCCCGACCAAAGCCAAAAACTCCATAGAGGGAGACCAAACTCTTGCAAATAAAGGTAGTGAAAGATCTAATCCAGTGGATGAAATGCATTCACCGAATGAATGTGGGAACAATAACTGTCGTGAGACGTACAGAGAAACAGGGCAAAGATGTTCAAAGTCTGGAGTCTTACGCTACGCGCTTCATCTGAAATTTATATGCCCTTTACGCAAGAAAGCTTCGAAATCAGGTCAGAAGAAGAGCTTGGATGCAGCAGATGAGAGAGAGAGGAGATTCTATTTGTATAACGACATGAGAGTTGTGTTTCCGCAACGCCACACGGATTCTGATGAAGGAAAGGTATGTTTTAAGAAATTTATACAAAGTCATTTGGTATATTAAGATACTTGAACGTAAACGCTAAACGCTGATGTTGCTTTTTGAAACTGCAGTTGAATGTGGAGTATCATTACCCAGAAAATCCAAGATACTTCGACGTGTAATCAATGCTTCTAATTTTAATTTTTTGTTAGAAGAAAATAAAAGAAGTTGTAGATAGAGAAGTATTTCTTATCCATAGCCATACTTCAGAAATTTGCTGACCCACTTTGTATATAACCCAAAGTCGGTTTATAAAAAACAAACCCACTTTGTTTTTGATAAATATGTGAATTTTCATTACATGACAAAGTTTCTAGAAGTTACAAAAGATTGTCCCCTCGTAAACTATATTATATATATTAACTTATATTATAAATGTTGTAACTTACAATAACCCAAATCTACGAGTTTTTTAATCACACAGTTAAGTAAGATAACCCGTTAATAGAAATACAAAATCTCGAAATTTTAATGATCCCGTAGATCAAAGGTTGGGATTTGTGAAGACAAGCCATGAGATGAGTAATAGAGCAACCTCGGCAAAATGTTTCTGTAAGGATCAATTTCTCTTTTCATCTTCAAATAGGTCATACAATTTTCTACCTCAGACTTGACCTGCAAGTAAACCTCGTGAGCATTCTCTTTATCACTTAGCTCTTTCTTTCTACCTTTTGTTTCTATTGGTTTCCCAAAGTATACGTAAAACCGTCCCGGAATCTTGGGAATTATCCCAGGCACATGCAAATCTTGTTTTCCTAATTCTCCTTCTTCATCGTTCCTAACCATATAATATATAATCATCACTAGTTTTCAGAATCAAATGTTATATAAGGTTCATGTGATTATTTCTAACAGAGTCCATAAACATACCTCAAGTTAACAGAGTCTTGTGTTATCTCTTCTATAAAATTCTTCAAGAAAGGGATCTTCATTTGATCATTGTAATCTAAAACCATCTGAGAATCATTCCATTGTACAGAGGAGTTAGTTCAAACCCGATTGAAACAAAAAGAGTTTTAAGTATATATTAAAACTAGAAACGGAACAGAGATTTTGCATTCTTAAACTAGTTTTAAGAATGCATTTGGTCATTGTAATCACTGACCATCGGTGAATCCTTTGCTCAAAGGAGTTACTCACAAACTGATTGAAACAAAAAAGAGTTTTAAGAATGCAGGTGATGAATCTAGAACGGAAAATAAATTTCTTACTTCAAAAACATCATCTTCTCCAACAACTCCAAAAGGAATGATTTTTGCTCCAAATTTAGATGCGATTCTTACAAACTCTGAATGTTCTGGCCAAAACAACTTGTATTCTTCACCCTGTACAATGAATCTTTAGATATAAAGCCTCAAAAAGTTATACTGAAGGCAAATATGAAAAACATCATCACCTTTCTGTGCAAAGCTTCACGGACACCACCGGGATACAAAGCCACGTGAGCGTTTGAACGAAGTAGTTTGTAGAAATTCATACCCGAGACAGGAACTGCGCCTACTATCCTAAATAAGTCATACAACTGCATATCAGGGAGTTTTGAGCCAGTTGTTTTGGTAAACATCAATGGATGTGCCAGTCCTCGCAACAGAATGTTCCTTTCTTTCAAGAAATGAGCTGCTGTTGCATGCAACTCCATACCAAGCAACATGTGATTGCCAACATATAGAACCGGTCCCTCTGAAGGTATTCCTGCAAGCGATCTTACTACTGCACCATTGCTTAGAGTTGAGAGATAGACTGGGGAGGTAACAGCAGTTAGCAATCTGGACCAGAGAAATTAAAAAAGAATACTACTTCAGTCTGTGCTTACGATAGCAGAAGCAGATATTCTATTATAGCTAAGTAGTATTATAGTAAAATATTTCACTAGATCTAAGTCAAGAAATCGTTTGATACAGGCATACAGCAATTAAAGAAGTGATAAAATCTATGATACAGTTATTGATATTATAAGTGAGTCATTTACCTTTGGGATTCTTCATACTCTTTGAACTCAAATGGGCTAGGCGGAATGTAATCTGATATATAATCAAAAGATTTCCCATGGCGATAATAATACGCACGCTTGATGATACTCACCAGATCTACTCCATCCTCCTAACATGACATAAAATAGATCAATCGAGCTGTATGTTATTAAAGCAAAAATAATCTGAAAAAATGTATTGGCTATAAACTTGTAGAGTCTAGATTTACTAATAAATTAATTAAATAGGACTCACTGACACAAGGAAAACTTCTTTCATCAGTACAAAGAGCTCCTTACCAAGAAGAGGAACTGTCCGCTATTCTCAAACTCACGAACTTCACATCTTGGCAATGCATGGAGTCTTTCAATGTCCTCCTTGTTCATTAACCATTGATCACGTCCACTGCAATAACACAGGCGTATTAAAGCTACAACTCAGTTTCCGATTAACTATATTCATTACAAATAAGCAGATCACTGAAAGTTCCACTTATATTGAGTAACAGAGAAGTTTAACTAGTATATCAACCTCAGGAGTATCAGTATTTGTGCATCGAGTGTGTCCATCTGAGAATTAGCAGACGCTGAAGCAGACTTAAGCAATTGAAGCTTCCATAGAAGTGTGTCCTTGGGAAATATTCTGATCAGAGTCTGTAAATAATTTATTTCGTGAGTTTTACTCATGTAGCGAATGATTATGGATAGTCAAATTGAAACAACAAAATAAAGAACAAAAAAAAAGCAAATTAGTACATTAGTAGTTAAACACTATGATCTGCAAAACAAACCATATGCATCTATCATTTGTTCTGCTAAAATATAGTCTTACAGGCAGATTAGATGAAGTTGCAAATAATTCTCCTAATAGCCCTCTAGCCATCTGCGCTGCGTCAGTTTCATTGAGCATGGTCTCGAACATTTTTGTCAATGGAGAACCTATCAAATAAAAGTTAAGAAAATATAGTTAGCCTAGCAAAACCTGACATCTTTGAGACAGAACTATATAAGGCACAGTCTTTGCATCTAATAATTGCTTTACACTGACAGACGTGGAAGATATACAAAGGGTTGAAACTTCACCTTGGTTCAGCCCAAAATTCTCTAATATCAAGCTGGGAAGTCCGTCAGGCAAAATTTCCAGTAAGCTTAATAAAGGTTGCAACATGATGTTGTTGAAACGTGTGACTGCATCAAACAGAGTGTATTATAAGCACAATATACAATGTATACATTCCATGAGATCTACCTAGACAAATCCCCCAAAGAAAAAGAGTATAATCTGTGCACAAGCCAACAAAAAAATAAAACTCTTTTAGCATGATTAAAGTTATGCGTTACCAACAACACATATATATCATAAAGTACGCGCTTTTCTCATGACACTTTTCTTAGCTTGCAACATTGTGGTTTCATAAAAAAACACAATAAGGATCCCAATTAGATCCAGAAAAAATGAGTAGTCTTGTTTTACCTGGATTAGCCAAAATCAAGACAAGATCAATGTCGGGGTTACTGGCTGCAACATCTAGAGCAAGAGAAGCTCCAATAGATTCTCCAACTATATAAATGGGTCTATTTGGGAAACGGTAGTGCTCTGACCTAACTGTTTTCTCAATGAGCTTCACAAGATCTGAAAAGAAACAGTAAGATTTTCACCCAGATACGATTACGAAACACTAATGAGACTTCGGATAATGCTGAAAAAGAAGCACCTCGAGCAGGAGTACGATCTTTCACTGGAAAGTGAAGGCACCATATATCAAACATTCTAAAAAGATAATGAGATCAGAAACAAAAGTTATTCACTAGATATCTACTTTTCTTTTGAAATTGAAAATTTAAAACATTCATATCTTGCTGTGCACAAGAAGAGCCTATCTGAAGCTCTAAGGCAATGAGATCGAATCAAGTTTAAGTTCACATAGACTTACTCTCCAAGCCTCTTATGCTGGCGAATGAGCCCTAATCCAGTACCATCGATCCCTACAATTTTTGAAAAACTAGTTTTCAAAATTCGATTTCAACCCAATCAGAATTAAGGAAATCAATCAAGCTAACTATCGATTTTGCGCCCTAAATCGGAGAGAACAGACCAGGTAAGTAGAGAAGAAGAGGAGATCCCGGAGCGCGTGCGCCACATTCCAACGGAGAGAACCACCGAGGCGGACCACCATCTCCGCCGTCTGGTCTAACAAAATCTCCAGCTTCCACAAAAAAATCCGTCAAACTCTTCCGCTCCTCAGGCCGTGCCACCTCCATGAACGAATACGGATTCTTCGCCGCCTTTAACCTCCCACCGATTCCGAGTTCCCGATTACCATACACGACGGAGGTCAGTCGTTGGGTTGACTTCCAGTAGCAAAAATCGAGATTGTAAGCTCTTGTCATAGCCAAGGAGGTGAATGCAGGAGAGAGCTCATCAGTGATACGAACTGTAACTGTAGTAATCGCCATTGACGATCAGGAGAAAAAAGCTTGAAGGTCTTTTTTTTTGTTGTTGTTGTTGTTTAGCTTCTTCACTACTTTAAATAATAAGGTAGAACACGACTAGCTCGTGCACTCGAGAAAAACGATTAAAAAAATATATATTGCCACGTTGAACGTTTTTTCAGTTTGAAAATTTTTAATACCAATTTTGGCTCGGTTTAGATGAAAAGTTGCTTATAATTTCGGTTTGGTTCATAACCAAATCTGGGTTAGTATCTCGGATCATTTTAAGTTGGGTTTATTTCACTGAAGACCCTTAGAGTTGAGCAGTATCTACGAAAAAGACTGAGAACTAGCTCAATATCTAAGAAAGACCCAAAACCTTGAACAACAGTACAACACTTCATCAAGGTCCGAAGCTATAAAAATATACTAGTTTATGATTCTGCTAGTGTTTATAAAACACTCCCCGAACTTATCCAACTTCCACATTTGAAAGCTATTCACTTTTAAAAGTTACAAAACAAACCCAAATTTGGGTTTTTTCTAGTTAATTACTTGAATCCCACACAGATCTAGTAACTACTAAGTTGCGTGATTTTGGAGATCAAGGTTGGATCACAAACCATGAAATTTTAAGGATCACCTTCTCTTTGAGTTTCAAATAGTTCACGTACTCACTGCCTCAGACTTGACGTGCAAGTAAAACCACACGAGCTTAAGCACAACAGAATCATTCATAGGGAAAACCTAAAAAAGAACATCATAACATTCCAAAATCAGAACTTTGTTATTCCTTCTTAAGTCAAGCAGAAAAGGCAGCGTTAACAAGCTTTGCATAGAAACTTTGATCTCTTATATAAGAAAATTATTATTATGGACTGATTGATCTCTTCGGTTTTGTCTTTTATGTCGGAGATTTCTGAGAGGAGATATCATCTACTACTTGTGAGGATGTCAGTTGAGTAGTAAGGAACAAGATCTGTCTATCCCGAACTTAGCAATAGGACACAAAGTGAACTTGAGAAAATGTTTTTACCAATGATCGGCAGTGGAGCAGGAAACAGCTGTGGGCATAAGTAGGTAAGTCTGGTAGCGATTCTTGAACTTGCTATCAGAATCGGCAACTCCATATTCATCCTTTGATGACCAGAAATAATTTGTTGAGCCTAATGAAATCTCTTCATCCAGCTTTAATTTGGTAAGTATATATGACTAGTTGTTAGAGATAACACAAAATTCAAACTGGCGAGGACGACCTGGATAATAACTATCCAAAGATGTAGCTGAAAATAGTTTCTTGGCGTGAGAGACTACATTACAGGGATAAACTGTAATATCGCTGAGATCTTTACTGGTTCTAGCATGAGACATCTGGCCATTTCTCGGTTTAACTTTCCAATGATTTTAGGTAATTCACATGCATATACGACTGATGAAATCTAACAAAAGTCTTCTTTCTCAGGGTTTATGAGAATGGCTGATATTTTAACAACTTTGTTATCCACAAGAAATGGAACAATGGGATACTTGTGTTTAGTTGAACCAGACTGAGAAGAGGGGCCAAAACCACGTGAATGAACCTTTGTCTGTCAAAGAAGAGTTGTACAGAAGGTGATGTATCCGTTCCCATTCTAGTAGTAGTGTTGCTAATGAGATTCTTCTTCTCACTCGTATTCATAATGAGGAAGCTCAAATTCATGTTGCAACCTTTGGATTAAAACAAGTAAAGATTAGATGCATATATTTTGTTGAGCACAAGAATACAAGTAAGAAGAATCTCATGAGCAACTTAAAACAAGTAACTGAGTAAGATAAGTTGCAACATGAATATGTTGAACTGTGCATCAAACAGGGTGTTTTATAAGCATAAGATAGGATCCATATATTCCATGAGATTTACTCACACAGATCAGTCCTCCAAAAAGGAATATAATGTTTACACAAGCCGACACCATTACACTTACCAAAAAGAAGTCATAAGCCCTTTTACTTAACTGTTCAAAACGATGGCTTAAACAGAAGATAGCAATTACTAATTACCAACCTAAAACACCATAACATTCCAAAAGCAGAACTATTTCCCTTCTTGAGTCAAGCAGAAAAGGCAGCGGTAACAAGCTTTGCACAGAAACTTTGTTTCTTGATACTCAACTGCATTTCCTCAGCAAGCAATGCCTTCCATTCATCGGTTAGCTCTTTCCTTTGTGTAGCTCCAAGATTTTTCAAGTTTCGAAGCAGCGACTTCTGTTGGTATTTACCAAAACTTTGAAATGATGCTGCCACCTCAAGTGCCTCTTGAAGAACATTCAAATCCTCAGACTTGTCTATCTCACCATCATCAATCGCTTTACTCACCCGAACCTGCTCCACACAAGGTACACGCTCCTTCATTACCTTCAAAAAGACAGGTTGATTACTACCAATAATTTGAGAAGACTATGGTAGAACACACACAGAGAGACTCACCTTGCTCTGGTCGATATTGTTCTCACTAAAAGCAGATTTGGTTTTGTTTTTACCCCATATGGCCCATGACAATCTAAAGATTTGTTTATCAAGAGCATTAGCAAAAGAAAGACGTCTTCCATCATTAGATCTCGTCTGAAACTCTTCAAATCTCCACTTCAGCTTGAGAATCTTATTTTGTAGCTGTCTCTTTGAGAAATCTGATTCCATGGAACCTCTGATAAGATCGTAAACCCCACTCCAGTCAGATGAGTAGCTCAACTTCGTTTCATTTTGATACTTCACAATACCCTTTTCAACAACAACAATAATAAATAAATAAAAAGGTACGAGCTTTATTATTAATTACTATTACATATTGAAAAAAGTAAGAGCTTTATAATTTAAGCGTAGAAACAACAAACCCTGAGAATGAGGAGCATGTCAGTCTCAGTCCAGTTCATCTTCGGAGCAGCAGCAACAGAAGATACCAACAATGTCTTCGTCTTCATCTTCTTTCTCTCCCCGAGAGTAGCCTCCGTGCCGGAGCATTCGTCGTCATCTTCATGATTCCTCGTGAGTGGTTGGGCATTGTGTCGGATTTCAAAGCAATCCGAACTCGAGTCCTCGCTGGAATCACTTCCTTCACGATGTCGCTTCATCATCGGTTAGTGATCAAAGATCAAAACTTTGGTAAAGGTTAGAAATTTTAGAGGGATTTTGAAATAAACCCTAGAGTTCTTCTTCCGAGATTGAGAGTAAAAGAGCAACTGAGCCAACAAAACAAGCGTTGGGGGAGTGGAACTGGATATATGTCAAGAGTCAAAAATAGCGTAAATGACTAAAATACCCTTTTCTCACATTTTTGGGGTTTAAACTGCACCAAGGAAAAAGTCTGAGGTCTTATAAGTTTCAAATCAAGAACACATCCTCTTTCTCGTTATTACAATATTTCACCCAACACCCCCTAAAGTTGAACAGCATCTAAAAACTCATCCCAAAGTTGTAATAACTCATACATCTTTCTACCTCAGACTTTACCTACAAGTAAACTTCATGAGCTCTCTCTTTATCCTTTAGCTCTTTCTCCTTCACATCTGAATTTGGATTTTGGCGTGGTCATTACAAACTCTGAATGTTACTGGCCAAACAACTTGCATATTTCATCAGCCTGCAGAAATGTGTCTTTAGTTATAAAGTCTCAAGAATTAACAAAAAAGCCAAATATTGGAAATACAATCATCACGTTGGCCTTTGAACAATGTACAGTTTATATAGCTAAGGCTAGCTATACAAATTTTTTTTAACTAGATCAATAGTCTTGATATCATCCATGACACACATATTTGATAAGTGAGTCATTTTACCTTTGTGATTCTTCATACTCTTTGAGCTCAAATAGGTAGATAGAGTGTAATCATAAACATCATCAAGCCAGTTCCCACTAGGATAAAAATAAGTACACTTGAGGCTATTTACCAGATCGACGCCATCCTCCTGCAATGATATAAAATTCATCAATCTTAAAGTTTTTCTATTGGTTACAAACTAAGAGAAGTTGTCTTATAAACCAATTGACTTTACAAGATTAATTATAACAAATGCAGAAGATATTGTGAATCTAAAATTTGAAAGCTACGCGACTGTACATTATTTATAACAAATGCAGAAGATGTTATGAAAATTTTCTTGCAACAGGAGAAAGAGCACTTACCAAAAAGATGAACTGTCCATTATTCTCAATCTTAAGGAATTTACAACTCAGCGATGCGCAATGGAGTCTTTCAGTGTCTTTCTTGTCCAAGAACCATTGATCACGTCCACTGTAATAACCATAGCTAAAACAATCCTTTACAAACAAAGATCGCTGAACTTCTACTTATAATTAATAATGAAGCAGAGAAGTTCAAAAGTTTGTTAACCTTAGAAATACCATAGAGTGCACAAGCCAACAAGAAAAAAAAACACATCCCATTACACTGAAGAAAAGGAAGCCATAAAAATAGTAAATGTTCAAAAGATGGCTTAAACACACAACAAAAAACATTGATAGGAACAACCGAAACAGTCCAAAACATTCCAAACACACAACTTTAATCCTTCTTGAGACTAAGCAGAGAATCCCAAGTTTAGAAGCATTGCAAAGAAATCTCGTTTCTTGATATCCAATTCCATGTCCGCAGCGAACAATGCCTTCCATCCATCAGCCAACTCTTTCCTTTGATCAGCTCCAACATTTTTCAACTTACCAAACAGAACCTTCCGTAGATCTTCACTTAAACTCTGGTATGATGCTGCAGCCTCAAGTGCGTTCTTTATAACACACAAATCATCCGCACCATCTTCTTCCTCAACATTATCTATCTTCGTATTCGCATTTCTCACCACACGCTCATTCTCAGCACAAGGCACATCCTCCTCCTTCAGCACAAGACACTATTAATGATCACTACATATAAGTAACTATAAACTTAACACAATGTTTAGAGATGGAGATTGTGTATGAAACAAAACACACTCACCTTTGTCTTGTCTTTGTTCTTCTCCTCATAAACCCATTCAGTTTCTTTTTGAACCCATATGAGCTTTGCCAATCTGAACAATTCTTTATCATCGGCATTAGCAAAAGAGAGTCTTATACCATCATTAATCTTGGCTTCATTATCTTTAAACCTCTTCTTCAACTTCTTAACCTTACCCATTATCTGTGCCTTAGAGAAATCTGATCTCATGGACTCTCTTATGTAACCGTAAAAAGCAATCCCAGTCCTGATTGTAGCAAGTTTCGGTTTCATTTTGATACTCCAAAATCCCCTGTTCCACACAACAAAAGGTATACACTTTATAACAACACGGTAAAAAACAAAAGAAGACAGTAAACAGAGAAGTTATAGTTACGAACCGAGAGAATAAAGATCTCATCTTTTTTAGACCAAATCATCTTCGAAGAAGCAGAGGAGGAAGGTGGGAACAGTGTGGCCGTCTTCTTCGGTAGTTTTCTCCTCCTGAGCATGGCCTCCCTACCGGAGATGTCGTCATCATGTTCATGCTCCCTCGTGTGAGGAGACGAAAGCATAGATCGGTTGCTGTTGTGTCTGATTTCAAAGCAACGCTGCGAGTTCGAAGAGTCTCTGGAATCACTTCCCTGATTAAATCGCTTCATTGTGAAAAAAGAAAAATCAAAAGACCAAATTTAGGAAAGTTTTAAAAACCCTAGTTTTTCTCCAAACTGAGAGAGGGAGTAGTAATAAGAAGAGCAAGCGTCCTTGGACTCCAGTGGACTGGACAATGCATTATACTAACGTTGGAATTTCAAGAGTCCACCAATACTGTAGATTGACTCAAACACCCTTGTCTCACATTTGGGTTTCAAAATGCACCGAGGATAAATCTGGAAAGTTGCCAAGAGTTTTTAGTTCATGTCTTGATTGGTTAATGACACTAAAGATGCGTTCAGTTTTAATAAACCTCAAAGAGACAGAGATTATACAGTTTTCTTGTAATTCAATATCGATAAAAAGGACACAAACACATTTAACGTAAACATTTTTAATGTGTTGTTGTAAGAACCCAAACTTGTCATGAGTTTTAACTTTTAACATACCACCCCAAACTTATACAATCTCTACATTAGTAGCATTATGCTTTTTGTCATATCCAAATTGCACAAAGTTAATCAAGTCACAAATCCAGTAACTAAGTTATATTGGTTTCAAAGATCAAAGGTTGGGATTTGAGAAGAGAAACCGTGTGCGAGGTGGTAGAGCGACCTCGGTAATATGTTTCTGTAAGGATCACCTTCTCTTTTGATCTTCAAATAGGTCATACATCTTTCTACCTCAGACTTGACTTGCAAGTAAACCTCATGAGCTCTCTCTTTATCCTTTAGCTCTTTCTCTCGACCTTTTGTCTCTATTGGTTTCCCAAAGTAAATGTAAAACCGTCCCGGAATCTTGGGAATTACTCCAGGCATATGCAAATCTTGGTTTCCTACTTCTCCTTCTTCACCGTTCCTGAACCAAATACATATTGTTAATATAACAGTTTCATGTGATGGTTATCTCTAACAGAGAGAGAGCCGAAAACTCAATACCTCAAGTATGTATAGTCTTCTGTTATCTCTTTTATAAGATTCTTCAGGAAAGGGATCTTCATTTGATCATTGTAATCAAAAACCACCTGAGAAATCATCCCATTTCTCAAAAACCGGTTGAAAGGAAAAAGAGATTTAAGAAGCTAAAACGAATAATAAGAAAGAGAATTTGCTTACTTCAAAGAGATCATCTTCTCCAACAACCCCAAAAGGAATGATTTTTGCTCCAAATTTAGATGCGGTCCTTACAAACTCTGAATTTTCTGGCCAAAATAACTTGTATACTTCACCCTGCAGAAAATTAATCTTTCAATGTAAAACCTCAAATTAAACTAAAGGTCAAATATCAGATATACAATCATTACCTTTCTGTGCAAGGCTTCACGAACACCTCCAGGATACAAAACCACATGAGCTTTTGAACGTAGTAGTTTATATAAATTGATATTTGAGACAGGAACTGCGCCTATCATCCTAACTGAGTCGAACATCTGCATATCAGGAAGTTTTGAGCCAGTTTTTCTGGTAAACATCACTGGATGTGCCAGTCCTCGCAATGGAATGTTCCTTTCTTTCAAGAAATGAATTGCTGCTGGACGCAGTTCGGTTCCAAGCAACATATGATTGCCAACATACAGAATTGGTCCCTCTGAAGGTATTCCCGCAAGTGATCTTACTATTGTACCGTTGTCTAGAGTTGAAAGAAATACTGGGGACATAACAGCAGTTAGCAATCTGGACCAGAGAAATAATTGCTTCAGTAGTTGCTTACAGTAGCAAAAGCAAATATTATATTCTAGCTAAGGAGTACTATACAAACTATTTTCACTACATCTAAGTCAAGAAAGCGTCTGACATAGCCATCATTTACCTCTGTGATTCTTCATACTCTTTAAGCTCAAATGGAGTGGGCGGAATGTAATCAGAAACGTAATCGAGCGATTTTCCACGGCGATAAAAATAACTACACTTGATGATAGACAACAGATCTAAGCCATCCTCCTGATATGACATAAAATTAATCAATCTAAAATTTTGCTGAGCCAAATTTTATGCAACAAGTTTTCTACTGGTTATAAACTGATACAAAGAAAACCTCGCTTACATCAGGACAAAGAGCATCTTACCAAAAATAGGAGCTGTCCGTTATACTCATACTTACGGATTTCACATTTCGGCAATGTACAATGGAGTCTTTCAATGTCTTCCTTGTTCAGTAACCATTGATCACGTCCACTGCAATATGAATAAAGCTACAACTCAGCTGCCAGCTAAGACACTTTTATATGAATAAAAAGATCTCTGAACTTCTACTTCTACTTAATAATGAAGCAGAGAAGTTTAATGGTGTATGAACCTCAGAAGTATCAGTGTCTGGGCTTTGACTGTGTACATGTGAGAATTAGCAGATGCTGAAGCAGACTTAAGCAGTTGAAGCTTCCATAGAAGTGTGTCCTTGGGAAAAATCTTAACCAGAGTCTGCAAATAATTGTTTTTTCGTGAGTTTATCACATGATAACAAAACGAAAAATAAACAAGATCACGTTACTAATCAAACACTACGATTTGCAAAGACGAAAGAATCATGCATCACTTATTTGTTATCCTAAAATAAAGTGTTACAGTTAAGTTAACTGAAGTTGCAAAGAAGTTTCTTAATAGCCCTCCACCCATCTGCGCAGCATCAGTTTCATTCAGCATTGTCTCGAACATTGCCGCAAATGGATAACCTATAAAATCAAACACAAGTAAACCACAATTTTGAACCAAAAGCTGATACTAAAACCCATATTTGAGACCGTTTAGATCTATTCTCTGCATCTAATTTGTCTTCCATTGAAAGATATACAAGGAGTTTAAATTTCACCTTGTTCAAACCTAAAATACTCTTCAAGCAAACTGGGAACTCTATCAGGGAAAATTTCCAGTAGACTCGATATAGATTGCAACGTGATGTTACTGAAACGTGTGACTGCATCAAACAATATATATTATGAGCACAAGAAAAGATGCATACAGTTCATGAGATGTACAGAATCCAACAAAAGAGAAGCTCTTCCAATATGATGGGCGTTACGCATTACATATTTTTGAGCTAGCAACACTGTGTATTTGTGTTCACATAAAATTGGCCTAAAAAATCTAGAGAAAGACAGTAAAAAAAAAAAAAAACTCTTTTACCTGGATTAGCCAGAATCAAGACAAGATCGATGTCAGGGTTACTGGCTGCAACATCCAGAGCAAGAGAAGCTCCAATAGATTCTCCAACTATATAAATGGGTCTATTTGGTAAACGGAAGAACTCTGACCTAACTGTCCTCTCAATAAGCTTCACAATGTCTGAAGACGACAGAACACAACAGAAATAGTTTCATCCGCATAAGATTTTGGTTATAAAATCTTAACGAGACAACAGAAAATGCTGAAAATGCAACCACCTCGAGCAGGGGTACGATCACTGACTGGAAAATGAAGACACCATATATCAAATACCCTATGATCAAAACAGAAGATAATGAAATCAGAAACAAGACTTCACCTTTTTAATACTTAGATTAATTGACTGAGTTCAAACTATACTTACTCTCCAAGCATCCTATGCTGACGAATGAGCCCTAATCCAGTACCATCAATCCCTGCAATTTCGATTTCTAAGTTTCGTTAACTTGAAAAGACTTCATTTTTGCCAAATATATAGAGTCCTATTGCCCCAATCAAACAATCGAAATCGAAAGAACAGACCAGGTAAGTAGAGAAGCAGAGGAGACTCTGGAGCACGTGCACCACATTCTAACGGAGAGAACCACCGAGGCGGACCACCATCTCCGCCGTCTGAATTGACAAAACCTCTAACTTCCACCCAAAAATCGTTCAAACTCTTCCTCTCCTCAGGCCGTGCCGCCTCCGTGTAAGAATACGGATTCACCGTCGCCGTCACTCTCCCACCGTTCCGGAGACGTCTATGGAATCCGAGTTTCGGGTTCGTAACACGGTCATAGGTCAGCCGTCGGGTTGAATTCCGGTAGAAAAAATCAGTGGGAAAGATTCCATCGGCGATACAGAGTGAGGGAACCGCCATGGATGGATAGAAGAACGGTTTCGTGTTTCAACTTCTTCATCGTCTTCAAGAGGTAGAGATAGAACGAACACAAGAAGCTCGTGCCCACGAGAAAACAGCGATGAGTGCTCCGCCATTTCTAATTCTGTTTGGAAATTTATTTGTTTGAGACTCCAATTTGCCAAAACCGAGTTAGATGGTTCAATTGGAATTTGGCTCGGTTTTACAAGAAACAAGCCTAAAATTCAATTCAGATGGTTCGGTTTAGTACAAAGTTCAAACCGTGTATATGTTGGTATAGTACTTTTTCTCCCACAAATTACATTTTTCAATAAATTTAGTGACTTTAAAAAAAAAAAAATTTAGTGACTTTTTGAAGTAATTTAAAATTTTTATATTTTCGAAAAGTGGTATTTTGAAATTCTCCCCAAATTAAATTAGATAAAGTGCATTTAGTAATAATAATTTTAATGAAACAAAATCAATTTTTTTCATTTCGAAAAATGAAAAATTAGTTGAATGTTTTCTTCAAAATGTTAGTTCAAAACAAGAAACAGTTTTTGTCAATCTTGATGGATCATAATAGTTTTAAAACATATATAATTTCAAGATAATAATAATAGTGCAAAGGGATATAGTTGATGTGAACCTAAAAACTTTTTCAAAATGAGGACATGTTAAAGGAGGTAGTTCATGTTAATTAGAAAAAAAAAATATAAACATACTCCATTTAAGAAATTTGTGAACGTAAGAAAATGATATGGAAAGTTCGATTTGCGTATTAACCAATGATGACTTTATACTATAGAAAATGCTCTCCCACAAAACTATCAAAGATTACGATGCATTAAATTAATTAAACGTGAATAACCAACAATTTTTGCACTACCTTTGTGCATGTTTTACCTTAAAAGTATGTCAAAAACCTAAATCATATAAGTTAAATTTATGGTAAATTACAAAATCAAAACAAAAACAAAAACAAAATATCTACTATGTAAACTCATATATAAAATAATTAGTACGGTTCAAAACCAGTGTGTCTGTGACACATCTTTATTTCAGTTGTCCCACATTCGTGTATATTTATAAAAACAGTTAAACTGGAATCTTCCTAAGAATGGAGCATTGTACTACCACATAACTAACATGTGATTTTTTTTTATAATACTAAAATAATTTGGACACTCTTACACGTATTTTATTGTATTTTAATATAATGTTTCACAAATTGTATTAAAAAGTTATATGTTGTTATGTTAGATGGTAGTTTCAAAATTATCATGACAATTGACAACAAAATAAAATTTTAATAGTTTTTAAAATTGAAATGACTTTTTTTCCTTTACATAAATATTGACTCAAAGAAAAAACTACATTTACATTATATAACCAATATGATGATCCTTTTTAGGCCGCAACAATACAAAATATGAAATTTAAGGACCTATTGTTCAACATGCAAATTTTGCATTTATAAAGAACACTTGTACTAGAATTGATGCAATTACCTAAGACGGACCAATACATAATCCATTTACCTATTTTTAATATTACTACTCTTAATGTCGTCTGAGATGCGTCAAATATCGATACTACACATCTTATAAATTTTACCATAAATTTTGGCACATAATAAAGTAGAGTTTAGGAATTGAAAGTGATTAATGGGATGGCTTAACAATATAATAGTATATTTGGGTTGGGCCTAGTATCATTTGGGTCCATTTTAGAAATTAATATGATTTAATCGGGGCATAGTATCGGATAATTGTTTAATATTCTTAGCCTATTTTAAAAGGCCCATTAGTAAGAGCTCACGAAGTCTACATAAAAAAAGAACTGGAACGATTCGATTGAACCTTGCAGCAGAACCGACCGGTTATAAAAGAATACCGAAGGGGTGAGTTGGATCAGAGAATGGGGGTAAAAGGTGCTTCACGTGGGCACATTGGGTTGTCGCTCATGTGAGCACTACTTGATTTGCTTGTAATCATTACACTTATTTATACTTTTCCCCTAATAATAGTTTTTTTATTTTCTCACTACACATCATTAGATTTCTTGGTAAAAAGAACATTTGACAAAAAAAAGAAAAGAAAAAAGAATACACATTTAGATCCTTCATTATAAAAACAAAATAAAAACACTACTAAATCTAAATGATATGATCTAAACCGGAAAAAGATTGTTGAAGAAGACAAAATTAATTAACTTTTGTTTGTACTTTTAATATAGAACTTGTACAACTCAAAGATTATAAAATACAAAAATGATATACTACAGAAAACCATAAACTAAAGAGACATTATAGTATTGTATACAAAGAGTAGATGAGGAGTGAAATTTATATGACGTAATTAAGAGTAATACATTTGTTGTGTACCAAGTTCTTTATTTATATGTTCGGTCTTCGACCAATAACAAAAAAAGTTCTTTATTAATATGTTTATTCATTTTATAATCACATGAGGATTAAAGCTTTAAAGAACAAAGGAAAAATGTCACTTTTATTTTCACATGCTGAAAGATTTAATTAAAGGAGTGAACAGAGAGTTATGTTTTAGGTGAATCTATATATATGATTGCCTTCCTATATTTCCTTTTTTTCCCACTATGTATGTTTTCTTTTTCTATTTATCCATTTTATCTATCTATATATGTAGCATTTGATATTTCGAAACCATATTAAAAATTTTATATGATAACTTTTAAAATTTTACTTATTCATAAGGCATATTACTCGAAACCAAAGCAAAATTACAGATAAAACAATAATTATGTAACTTTATATATTTTAAATTGTTTGATTTACCAAACAATAGACCCTAATGATCAAATAAAGACTATATCTAGTATTGGTGGTTTAATGCCAATGACCTCTTAGCCACTCTATTGGCTTCTTGTGGAACAGAGATTCGAAATCGTGTTTTATATATATCTGTAGACTACTGAGTCCAAAAGTTCTGATTGGTGGCACTAGAATTTTGAGATTTAACCTATTTAGACTGGATTAAGATATATAATATAATTATAGTTAGTGTGGTCGATGCGTACTAAAATTTTAAAATGGCTCTAGCTGGGTGTGATCAATGCAATCAATATAAATATGATTGATTCGATTATTAGGTTAGAGTAGTGCAATCAAGATTGCTAAATGATATAGCTAGTATATATAACTATAACTAATCTAATTTTCTACTAAACTTTTAAGCTGCTAAAGACTATATAATCTTTGTTGTTCTTGGATTTGTTTTTTATTTTTATTCCCTTAACGTTAAATTGAAATTTATAACATATTTTAGTTTTTAATAAGAAAATACGATAATAAGGTATGCTTGAAAATAAACAAAAAAGGTATGCTTGAAAATAAGAAACTAAAATGAGCACTCAATAAAAATAAACTAAGGCATATATGTTTTATTTTAAAATAGTTGTAAATTGTACTTGGAGTGGTGTAAATTAAGTTAATTGTTTCTTGCTTTATCAATAACATGCACTTAATTGGGTTCATAAGACAAATAACGAATGCCAAACATTTCAACCTTCCCCTACCACAGATACTTGTGTCTGTGTTACTTTTCGATACATTAAAATGCTTATAAATAAGATACCAAAACCATATACATAATATATATATATGGATAGCTATAATGAAATCATATACATAATATATATATGGATAGCTATAATGAAATCTATAACGAAGCAGTTAGGTATCTGACGTTAGGGCAGCTTACGTGACTTCATTTATGATCGATCTCTTTGTTAAACTCTCTGATCTATCATGCCTTCGAATTATAAGTACAAATACTACCCTAGTTATCACTTAATGTGTACAACAAAGGATACTTACACTCGAACTAATAGATAGGAGTTTAGTCTCCGGATGATCCAATACAACGATCAACAAAGTGATCTGATAAGAGAATAAGTTAATTAAAAACAACAATGATGCTACAAAAAAAAACCAAACATGTTGATTTATTTTTTAAGCTCTAGATGATATATTTATACATGAATAAATACAAGAAAATTTATTAGATAAAAAAGATAGTACATTTTTTTTTGTCGTTAATATTAGCTACATACATTTAAGCATTCACTCAAATTAAAACCAAACCAATTTTTTAGAAAAGTTATAAAATACGGACGAGCGATAGACTATAGTTTATGAACTGTTTTTGTATAGTAATTAGTGGGAATCCTTTACTTATCATAAGTCCACCTAAATTAGGTGACATATTCTCCTTTGTTTTATTTATTTATATAAATTAAATCAATTTCATTTGTTTTTGGTTTTCTTTTAAGAAACTACCAATTCATTTGTTATATACTAGTATCAAATAATAAATAAGAATTTGGGAATTAGCAGACAAAATTGACCTTAATTTAACTTTTTTCTTACAAATTAAAATTCTCGATCTCCGATATGAATTTCTTCTATTAACCAGCAGGTCCACCACAGACACAGAGGACACCTTTGGTAGTATCTTATCGAAAGGCCTTTCAATGAATTATTATTTTTTGTTGTTATTTTAAATTGATTTTGTTGAATAAGCTACCAAGAAATATACAGCTAACTTATATACCCCACAAGTATTTGGAATGTACAACGAAAAGACAAAGTAATAACTATAGAGTTTTCATGTCACACATCTTAATAACATATTCGCATGTTCCATGTCCACTCCAACCTATGATGGCATTTATATAAAATCTATCAAATAAATTGTTTTTGCAAAAGAAGAAAAAAAAAAAACAGACTGTCAAATATTAAATTTTGTGATTAAACATAATTTTTTATCAGGTAATTTATAATTAGTGATGATGGTTAATCCAAAAGGTATTTTGTAAAAATAATGTAATAACATTGAAACTAACGTTAAAGTTGACTATTTCCTTGTAAGAAAAAAAAAAAATGACCGTTGCCTATTTTATCGTACCGTCATCGAGACCAACGACCATGCATACACTTAAGTAACTGACTATGTTACCCCTACAAGCTCGATTTACGAGACTGATGATATATCACAGAAGCTGGAGGGTAAACTCGTCATTACATTCTTGATTGGTCACTGTTCCCTCCACCCAAAACATGCATCTTTTTCAATATTAAAAAAACTCATAACTATTAAATAAAATAAATAAAGCTTATTTTCCCACTATAAAATAAAATAAAAATTGTGGTGCGTACATTATTATTTTAAGTCGAATTGTATAAAAAAGATCTTGCTTCCAAATCTGTCGGTACAATTTTTTTAATACATATCCTTTTAATTCATACAGTTTTATGACGAATTTAAAACGATTTGATTTAATTGTAATCACAATGGCTGCCTTAAAGCATAACACAACTAACTAATCACTTAATAGAGAAAAGGATTCGAAATTTAATACATTGTACAAAATAAATACTAGTTTTGACTTTTGGAGTTTATACATTAAAAACCTAAAACCTATTCTATTGCTAGAAAAATAGATTTGGGGTACCAACTATAGCAGCCTATGATTCAATAAATCACAAAATTAATTAATGTTATTTGATAACCTAATTTAGTTTGTTTTCCCTGAATTGTTAAACTAATTTAGTGATGTTAATTGTTAAACTAATTACATTATATTCTTCGGTTTGGTGATACAACAACACTACTAATTACAAAGGTAACTGCTAATTATTGAATAGCAAAATAAAAATAAAATAAAAGTATCGTCGTCTCTCATGAGAATTGAGATCTACTTTTCATTTTCTTTTTTTTTTTGTCCCATTTATATAAAAAAATCAACTGGTGGGAGCTAACGCTCGCGTCTTCTTCCTCTTGACGTAATCGGGAATTGAACTCGTTTCTCTATTCACTGAGTCGACTCGTATTTGGCAGTTACGGTGTTCTTCTAGCTGTGGTGTGATGATCAACTGCTCTACATTGGACTGAAGAAGATGAAGGAAGTAATGGCCGGAGCTCCGGTGACGGTTACTGTTTAAGTAAAGCTGCGATCGAAAATACTTAGACGGTGGAGGAGAGATGTTTAAGTCAGCGAGATGGCGGAACGATAAGAGCAACAAAATCAAAATCGTTTTCAAGTTGCAGTTTCATGCTACTCAGGTAAATTTTCACTCTTCTCCTTCTCCGAGAAATTTTTTTTTTTTTTTTCCCCGGTTCTATACAGTGAATTTTGGTTTCGATTTATCTCTTTCTCGTACTCGAGAGAGCAGATTTTCTCGGGAAAATGTTGCTTAGATTTTCGAATTTTCCAGAAATTTGGGGAATTTTTTTTAAAGTCAAATCTGACATCTGATATGACCAGTGTAAACAGTGAATTACAAAATAAGAAAAATGTGAGAATTCAAATTTTGAAATTTAGATCTTGGATATGATGTGAGAGTGAGATCATCATGTTCTTGTTCATCATTGTGTGATTTTGATTGTTTTTTTTTTTTTGGTTAATCAGGTGAGTCAGTTGAAGGCAGAGGGATTAACGATCTCTATAGTTCCCGGAGATGTTGGGAAATCGACTGGGAAGGGAGAGAAGGCTACGGTACTCGACGGACATTGTCGGTGGGAATCTCCGGTGTACGAGACGGTTAAGTTTCTTCAGGATGTGAAGACTGGGAAGGTTAATCAGAGAATCTATTACTTTATTGTATCTACTACGGTGAGGAAAAAATTAAACTTAATTCTGAGTTTTTGAAAGTGATCTCTGAGGTTACTTTCTTGAAGATGTTGTTAATTTTGTTTTTGCAGGGATCTACAAAATCTGGTGTTTTGGGAGAGACTTCGATTGATTTTGCTGATTACGTTGAAGCAGTTAAGACTTGCAATGTTTCTCTTCCTCTCCAGAATTCAAATTCGAAAGCAATGTTGCACGTTAGCTCTCTTTCTCTATCTCTCTCTTTCTTTGCATTAATGTTTGTCATGAGATGTTACTGTGTTTGCATCTATAGAGTAGCTCACATGATTCTTGCTTCTTTGTCTTTTTGAACTTTGATATTGAGCTTTTAAATGGTTTTTGTTTCTCATTATCAGGTATCAATACAAAGGCAGCAAGAAAATGCAGATCCGCAAAGGTATATATAGGAAACTGGACTCTGCTATTATGAGTTTTCTTTTAGTCAATTCCTTTTTAGGTTCTTATTGGGAGTCTCTGTTTTGTTTGTGGGTTTGGTGCAGAGTGGTGAAAGAAATCGATAGCTTGGTGAAAAGGTCACGGAGTCAAGATTTGAAATCTCATTTAAGTATTGATGCAGATGAAAGCAATAAAAGTGATTCACAAGAGGTACCTAACTCATGTTCTTTTATCGCTTTTCCATATTCTTGATTTCTAAAGTCGTTGGTGTATACTTAGAAGTTTTAATATTCTATTTGTCTTCTGCTTTCCTAGGAAGGTTCATTTGGTAAAGCTTCCCGGATTGCTGAATTGAGGCGTCGAGCATCGATTGAATCTGATACTACGTTGTCAAGCTTTGACAGTGGGTCTGAATTGGATACACTGGGAGAGATTGGAAGCAGAGGTGATCACATTCAGCAAAACCAGTCTAATATGCATCACCTTTCGGTTACAAATATATACGAAGAGCCTCATATATCAGAATCCGAGTGGTCAGGAAGTTCTGATCAGGGAATCAGTACTGATGGCTCCATGAATAGTTCAAATGATACAATCCCGAGAGAGATCACAAGGACTTCCTCAAACGAAGATGTAGATAAGCTTAAAGCTGAACTTGTTGCTTTGGCAAGGCGAGCAGATCTTTCGGAACTAGAGCTACAAAGCCTGCGGAAACAGATTGTTAAAGAGACCAAAAGAAGTCAGGATCTCCTGAGCGAAGTAACTAGCCTGAAGCAGGAGAGGGATTTGCTGAAGGCTGATAATGAGAGTATTAAAGCATCTGATAAGCGAAAGGAAGAGGCAAAAATTAGGAACCAGTTGCAGCTTGAAGGAAGGGATCCACATGTTCTTTTAGAAGAAACCCGAGAAGAACTGGATTATGAGAAGGATCTGAACTCCAATCTACAGTTACAGCTTCAGAAGACACAGGAATCAAACACCGAGTTGATGCTTGCTGTGCAAGATCTAGAAGCAATGGTGGGGAAAAGAAGTAAGAAAACAGTTGATCTTCCTAGACCAAGAACCTGGCAGAGGAACACCGAAGAACCGAGGAGAAGGTCCTGCACAAGTGAGACAGATGACGACGAGGATCAAAAGGCACTAGACGAGCTTGTGAAGGGGCACATGGATGCAAAGGAAGCACACGTCCTGGAGCGAAGGATCACTGACCTATACAATGAGATAGAGATCTATAAACGAGACAGAGAGGATCTTGAGATACAGGTGGAGCAGCTTTCTCTGGATTATGAGATACTTAAGCAGGAAAATCACGATATCTCATACAAGCTGGAGCAAAGCCAAGTGCAAGAACAGTTGAAGATGCAATATGAATGTTCATCTTCTCTAGTAAACGTGAATGAGCTTGAAAATCATGTAGAGAGCCTAGAAGCTAAGCTCAAGAAGCAGTACCAAGAGTTCTCTGAGTCCCTGTGCCGCATTAAAGAACTTGAAACGCAGATCGAGGGAATGGAAGAAGAATTAGAGAAACAAGCACAGATCTTTGAGGGAGATATTGAAGCTGTCACACGTGCTAAAGTGGAGCAAGAGCAAAGAGCTATCGAAGCCGAAGAAGTCCTGAGGAAGACGAGGTGCAAAAATGCTACTGTGGCCGGCAAAATACAGGACGAGTTCAAGAGAATCTCTGAGCAGATGTCTCTTACATTAGCAGCTAATGAGAAGGTGACTATGAAAGCGATGACCGAAACTCGCGAGCTGCGCATGCAGAAGCGTAAGCTAGAAGAACTTCTCATGAATGCTAACGATGAACTCTGCGCAAATAAGGCTGAGTGTGAAGCAAAGCTCAACGAGCTCTCAGGAAAGACAGATCTTAAAACGAAGGAGTTGGAGAGAATGTTAGTGGATCTAGAGAATAAAAAGAGGCAAAACGAAGATGCTAATGCATATTTAACTCAGGAGATCACAAGGCTAAAGGATGAGATTGAGATCTTGAGACTTGAATTGGAAGAGACGAGAAAATCAAGTATGGTAACCGAGGCATCTTTGTCAGAGGAGTTGCAGCGAACCAAAGATGAAAAAGAAGCAGTCATTACCATTTTAAAATCACAACTAGAGACCACAATAGCGCAATGTGATAATCTGAAGCATTCTGTATCCAACAATGAATCAGAGATCGAGAATCACAGAAGGCAAGTTGTACAAGTGAGAAGCGAGCTGATGAGTAAAGAAGAAGAAATGAAAAATCTAAAGAACAGAGACGCAGCAGCTGACAACATAACAAATACAGAACAAAGAAGCAACGAAGATAGATTAAAACAGCTAGAGGTAATGCATCTAACACTAGATCATTCACTATTTGTCTAATTGTTTGATATTGATGCCAATTTTTGGTTATCCAGGAACAAATAAAACTAAAGGAAACCGCTTTGGAAGCCTCTTCAAAGATGTTCATCGAAAAGGAAAAGGAATTAAAGAACAAGATCGAAGAGTTGCAGACTAAACTCAACGAACGAAGTCAAAATAGCCAAGAGGTAAAAGAATTAAACTTTTACAATTTAGATATACTTTCCTACAACCTCAAACATCATAACACTACTCTGGTTTTAGGAACAGACTGGTGAAACTTTGCAAGGTCCACAAGCGATTGCTATGCAAAACATGGAAGTATTACCATTACCATTGAACAAGAGGTATGTTCATGAATCAATATAAACAAAGAAAATACCAATGATTCCTGATCGATGTTTCTGCTTTTTGCAGTGACAATCTTCAAGATTTGGTAAATGAAGTAGCGTTGCTAAGAGAGCAAAACGGATTGATGGAGATGGAATTGAAAGAGATGCAAGAGAGATATTCAGAGATAAGTCTAAAATTTGCAGAAGTTGAAGGTGAAAGACAACAACTTGTTATGACTGTACGTTATCTCAAAAATGCCAAGAAGAAGTAAAACCGAAGAACCAAATGGTGTGCACTGTACAAATTTCTCTTATTTTTCATTATATATATTTTTTTGTTTTTTTGTTTTTTTCACATATATATAGTTTCTCCTTTAATATATATAATTTTTCTGAGAGAAAAAGTGAGTTTTGAGTTGTAATTTCTTCTTTTTTTGGTGTATTTATTTACTATTTGTAATAGATGACATGGATATATAACTATTTATGTTAGTTTGCGTATCTAAATCTTGACCAAAAATGAAAGTTTTGTCTAGAATTCACTAATTCAATATTTAAATTGTTTCTACCACTCCAACTACGATAGAGTGTTACACAATTGTTACGATTTAAATAGATTCAAAGTAGGCTAACTACTGTAATTGTTACAACAGATTAATCAACCTTATCAAGCTTCTAATCTACAACAAATGTAACAGATGAACATGAAAGAACAACTAAACAGCTTTGTAATTGAGCATCTAAATTAAATAGTGTTACCTCTCTCTCTCTTTCTTATAACTTTAGAGCAAGGTAGGATACTTAGCGTCAAAAAACTCTCTGAGGCTTTTAGCAACTTTGTGGCCACCCATGAGTTCTGCTAATGTCTCCACAGGCATAGATGCGAGCTCAGCCAAACTCTTACATTTCTCCATAATCGATCTGTAATTAGCGTCTGAAACTCCAGGAAGCCTTCTCAGAAACTCTACCGCTGATGTGTTATAGTTTTCGGCTCTGTTTCACATCATGAGGCAAATTTCAATATCACCAATGTAAAATAAACAAAACTAACTTCGCATTTTAAGAAAAGAGAGCTTTTACCTGATGTCGTTTTCTATGATACCTTCTTCTGAAGGTACACCAACTCTTATTGCTCGGCTCTCATCAGGCTCGTCTTGGTTGGATTTTAAGGTAGTGAAGATTTCTGCGGTTGCATGTAGACTTCGAGACCATAATATCCTTAGCCGAGGAAAATGCAGAACTAGCAACGATAGTTTTGATATGATGTTATATGGAGCCACGTCATCTGATATATCACTCGCAGACTGCAAGAGAACAAATTACAAGATCAAAACTCAATAAAAAACAGAATTTACACATAAGACAGATAAGAGAAAAAGAAAGTGTTTTGACTGTGAAGCTTGGAATGTGAGAGGTTACCTGAAAGGAGAAGCTTTTGTCTTGAGAGAACTCAATGAGAAGAACCGGTATTCTGTAATAACGGGACATCATTTCGACTTGGTGGAATAAACGACCTGATGTGAAGCTCTGGAAAAGATCTTGGATGCTCTTTCTCTCCACGCAGATTGAAGGAGATAGGATATAGTCACCTACCTCTAGTGTAACTGGTATTATCTTCATGCCTTTCTGGTGAAGAACATTTGGTAGGCTGCTCATGAATTCCCTCATGTCAACTATGACCTGATGAAAAACCCATTGAAATTTTCACATAAAACGCTTTCCGAATAGTGGAGATCAAATCAGTACTGAGATATGAACCTGTGTCTCTTTCTCCAATTCCTTTCTTCCGCCTGCTTTTCTGGTTAATGAGTTTTGAGTACTTGACGCTGGAAACTCTGTAGATGAATTCGACCCCAAGCAGATCCCATCCTAATTCCAAGTTTATAGCACAGGATGGATGTGATGAAAGCAGGAACGAAAAATGGAATCCGCGGAAAACAAGAGGATGGTCTGATTCAATTTAATATAAACTTGTTTTAGCAGCGCACACCATGCACTGCTACCATTAACTGAGTTGTTCTAATTTATTTTCATACGGGGAAAAAACTCACAGGCTTCATTTCAATTGAAATGTTGGGGTTTGAGTTTCAAACCTGATCAACGGGAATCATCATCGAAGACTTCTGCCTGATCAATGATTCAAAGGCTCCATTTTCCCGACGTATGCTTGCTTCAAACTTCTGCACTTCTGTGGACTCATCATAGAAAAGAAAATAAATTTTCAGCTTTCTTAGAGGGTTCTCTGCTTTGTAGACCTCAAGTTCTCTGACAAAACCCATGTCAGGATGGTAGACAATGATCACAGAGGGTTTCAAGATATCTAGTATAGGTTGATCGCTTTCTAAAGCATAAAAATGCACAGGCGGAATCTTTTTAGCACCACTGGGGTGAGCAGCATTGGCTTCGTGGGGGACTGATGTGCTAGCTTCACTAGCTCTTTCTTCATTCTCTTGGCCTATTAAGATTTCAGGTTTACTATTCGCCGTTTTCTTATTGCAACTTCTTATGGATCTTCTGAGACTTGTTGAATCCTTTTTAGCTTTTCCTTTGGTACATGAAGCCTTATCAACATGAGGCTCTGGGTTGTTATTTCCAGAAGCCATATCTGTTGTCTTTCCTAGCTTGCGAATAGAAGAAGCAGCAGCCATAAGAGCCTCATGCTCTTGTCTGCCAACACTGCTACCTTCCGAGTTCTGTATTGTAGTTACCGGAACAACTCCATCAAGAATCCCAAAACCCTTGGGGGTCTTTTGTTTCTTCTTTTGTGGTGTCTGCATACTACGGAGCTCGATTTTGCTCAGCAGGTACATTTCCCATTCTTCCCCCATTACCTGCACAAGTGTAGGTAACATGAGAAGATTTGTGTGGCAGACAAATTATGAAATTGGATGTTAGCTTCTAAAATTATGGTTGGTAGTGACAGGGTTTGTTTCAGTTGTAAATGAATGATGTAAAATCTCTTTATCTAACTGGACCTTCTGTGGATTGTTTGTGAGACAATCTTCAAGCTGCATGCAGGACCGTTCATCTTTGCAAGCCACAAGAACGATTCCATTGTTGTCTTCCTCAGAATAAGCCTGCTTTTGTCTTTCTTCTTGTGTCTCTTCTAAAATCTCCTGTATTAATCACAGACACACCATTAAGTTTAATGCGATTTCGTACAGCTATTCCATGAAAACATGTTTGTCAGTCATAGAGATGTCAAACACACAAAGAACCGATATGGTCACTAGCTAAATTAACTTCCATCACTAAATCAACAGTAACAGAAAAACAGCATTGAAACTGAAACTCACTCAGTCACTCACACGTAAGACTTTCCATTTTGGTGCCTCTTCCAGAACTTCTTCAATAAAAACGCCAGTAGCCATATTTGTTGATGTTTCCCCACCCACTAATTCATGTCCAATTGTCAGGAATTTTTAAAAATACTTATAACACACAAGTCACTGGATGCAAGATACAACCACTGAAGATCAAGACTTTGTTACCTGCTTCTACAGAGTCATTTTCTCCCTTTGATTTTCTCTTTTTACCACTTTTATTCGTAACATGTCCTTTTGACTTCACATCACTTGCCTTTACGAGACGATACACTCGTTTCTTTGCAAAATCAAATATTTTATAGCTGGACTCTGCAAATAACCAAACAGACCGATAGCTCTCTGATACCCTTAGTGTATCCAGGAACTTGAGAAAACTCACAGCATCATACCTATACAAAAATCCATAAACATAACAGCAAACTGCTGTTAGAAACTTCCAAGAAACCCAACTTGAAGCTATGATTGGAAAAAAGGAGAATTTCTCACTGTTCCCAAACGAAAAAGACTTTGCATAAGTAGGGAAGACATAGAGCTATATTACCTAACAAGATAGTCAAGCAGCTTCCTTAAAGTCTTCAAATCAGAAACAAGTTGTTTAGTTCTTTTCCCGAGAGTATGCCAAATTGGGTCAAGCTGCCTCCTCACAATCTCATCAAAGGACTTAAACAACCCACTCTCTACAGTCAAATCATCCACATCAACCTTGTTAGTCTTCTTCATCTCCTTGAGGCAAGCGTCCATAACTTCAATGATTGCTTTTTGTATTCCTACCATATAGTTCGACATAGAAACTCTAATATCCACAACCTCAGGCGGTTCTCTCTCCAATTCCTGAGACACATCCAACTGAAACCTGATCCAGAAATTCATAGCTATGGCTGAATGATCCAAAAACCAACATTGTATTCTCAACAAATTGAAGTTCAAATTACAAAACCTTGGCCATAGATGGAGTCTGCGGAGGAAGAGAGCACGCATGGTGCGTTCAGTCTTGGCAAAACCGGAGACCATAGCTTGCGGTTTATCAGAAAAGGCGCGTACATAAGCGGAGCCATTTAGGGATTTAACAATTCGCACAATGAACGCTTCAGTGGAAGTTTCCGAAAGCGAATGAGCATTGAGAATGAAGATTCCAGCAAGCGAAGAAACAGGAATCCGCTGAGTCAACAGATCGACGATGAGAATCCGCGGCGTGATGAAGAAAGGGCTGCCGGAGGAGTAAAGCGAGTAACGCTGGTTCGCCGGAAGGTCAGCGGTGATCTCCGTCGGAGTAGGAGAGTCAAGGGATGAGATGTAATGGATGATTCTGGATTTGAGGGATTGGGCGGCGGGGGAGAGGAGGAGAAGTAGAGTTCCTTGGGAAGGAGAGTGAAGGATGAGGAGAGAAGCGATTAATTTAGCGAGGGAGAGACCAGAAGAGAGGATCACTAGTCCGCCATTAGAGTCCTCGAGAAGGTCCGATATAATCTGTTGGTGAAATTTCAGCGCCATTGTGAAGAACACGACGCAATATCGGAGAAGCAGAAGGGGACGAGACGATATATAATTTATTTTGGTCGCAAAACGTTTCAAAATTCAAAACGGTGTCGTTTTAAAAGTCAGTTGCAAATAATTTTAGTTTACTACCAACAATTATTGATTTATCATTAATCGAGACAGGAACTAATTTTTAGAGCTTAAATGTCCCTTATTTTTCACAAAACCATGTCAAATAGTTTGCTAAATAAAATTGCTTTTCCTACGATTTGTGGTAAATTGATTTTTTTTTTCTGTCTCCACCTCTCCATTAGCTATATAAAATGCTTGAATTTTTAATATTTGAATATATTAGCATGAGTATTTTTGTCAGCTCATTTTTGTTTTATGTTAATTACATTACAAATTTCATAATGTTGGTGTGTTGACGAGTTTTAGATGTTGCAAAAATCCGTACTTGGAGATTAAAGAGAGAGTTTGAAGACCATCAAAGTAGTAGTAGTTTGAAGTTTATGTTCGTGTGAAGGTTGGATTGTAAAACTCAATAAACAAATGGAGAGGTAAACTTATGTATGGTCAATAAAATAAAGTAGCGATATAAACGTATTGTGTACTAAAGTAAAAATTTAAACTATTTAAGCTTTAATATTATAGACTGAAAATACGTGTTGTGGTTGAAAATTTTACAAAAATGGAATCCACAAGAATGCATAAACTTTGAACTTAAGTTTTCTGTAAGTAGCTATGAAATTTGGTATATAAAAAGAGGGGCAATCAATTAGTTTACATTCACAACATGCTAAGGAAACAAAACATATAATCACATTATATATATAAAGAAAAACAAAAAAGCTAGAACACAACATAAAAAAAAAAAGCCAATTGTAAGGAAAAAACAATTAAAAAGGAAGCAAAACAAATGACTAAATAAAGGAAATTAAAAATTAAAAATTCAAATTTAAAACATTAGAAGCAAAGTAAGAATGAGTGTCATCGTATTTTCATCGAAAAGATAATATTGACCTCTTAAAACATATTGACCTCGTAAAAAATAACATCAGAAATTGATTGATCCTAGAAATGAATTGTTTTGCTTTACTTTTACTCAATCTATGATTATAAAGATCTTTACCATATGATTATTGTCGAGGTTGGTCAAATATAGGAACGATCATGTGACTGATTCCATAGTTTCACAAAGTTTCATTGATCTGCTCATTGATTTTGACCGTAGGGAAAGCTAGCAGATGGGGTGGATGTTGCCATCAAAAGGCATAGAAAATACATACTAACAAATGGTATTTGGTTTGATTATATCCATACTTTTTCACTTGTTGCCATCAACAACAGTTGGAACATATATAGTAAGGCCATCATGTGATATGATTATTTCAAATGCTGAACAATTATACGTTTATGTTTATGTATGAAAATAGTGTCGTATTAATTCATGAAAAAGTATTTTGGAATAATAATTTCAGCGGTTTTATGTCACCGGAACATAATAGACTCATTGGACAAAGAAATCATATATATATTTATAGGTTTAAAATGGTGTTATTGGAAATCGTATTTCTTTCTTTAAATCTACATACCCCTTGCGAATTTTGTTAATTAATTAAAATTGGAATCATCATGTGCTCTATGATCTCTTGTTCTACATAAACTAGAAACCAAATACATTTTTGTTCTTATATTTCTTTTTCCCTATCAAAAATTAAGACCACATCTTGAGACCGCATGAACTGATATTAAAGATTTTTTTGCCTTTAGCATCATCCACCGGTTACAGAAATCAGACTGGTTCTGCTTGCTACCTTTGATGATATAACTCATTCTATCACTATCTCTAAGGACCCTCTACTGTTTTTGTCACTTACAAATTGTAGTCTGTCTACCAATACACTAAGAAGTCCCATTTGCTTTCTGCACATTCTTTACGAAGTTTCTTTTTTATCAATACAGTGTCTGAAGTAAACACAAGTCATCCTTCACTTCCACAAACGAAACAACCTCACAGCTTCATCAAATCCTCCTCGCTTCACAAAGACCATGTTAAAACAGTTGAGTGTTTCTATGGCAGCCCATGAGGCATCGCAGTGGAACCACAAAAGCTGCATCCAAATCCTTTTTTCCTAGAGCAACCCAGAGTGAAAGATACAAATGTGAAATAATCAGGAGTCAGCCTCACCTGAATCAATTTACACAGCTTTTGTAAGATACACGAGGTTGTATGTGCCATCATAAACTGCTCCTGGACCATCATAAACTGCTCAACACTATGATAGGGTGTCACCTAATTACAGAACCCCATCTTCTTTCATTTTCTTGAACAACACATGAGCTTCAAGCTTCAACCCTTCCCTAAACAATCCCGATATCATTGTAGTGTACGTTATAACATTAGGCTTCACTCCTTTGGAAGGGAGGCTCCAAAATAAATTAACAGCATCCTTCACTTTACCAGCCTTGCACATCCCTTGAATAATGATTGTATATGTAATAATACCAATATCCATCTCTCTCTTTTTCATATCCTCTAATATCATCAACGCTTTCTCTAGCTTCCCGTTATAACATAGACCATGTAACAAAACGTTGTAAGTCCTAATATTGGGAGGCACACCATCTATTTCTCTCTTTTGCATATCCTCAAATATCATCAACGCTTTCTTTAGCTTCCCGTTATAACATAGACAATGTAACAAAACATTGTAGGTCCTAATATTGGGAGGCACGCCACGAGAAACCATATGACTAAAAATCTCTTGGGCGACAAAAGGTTTGCCCACTTGACCAAAACCTTGGATAAGAGTAGTGTAAGTGACTGTGTTCCCAGCCAATCCTTTTTGGGACATCTCGTAGAAGATTTTCATAGCATCCTCTACTTTCTTAGACTTGCAAAACCCATTTATGAGAGAAGTATAAGCTACTACGTCTGGAACACAACCCTTGGTTTCCATCCAATAAAACAATTGTTTGGCCTCATCTATGCGACCATTCATGCAGAGCCCATTGATCAATGAAGTGTAAGTAATAATATTAGGAACAATAGACATTTGAATCATCTCATTGTACAATTCTTTAGCATCCAAAAGCTTTCCTTCTTTCACAAACGCATCGATCAATGCATTGAAAGTGATTACATCAGGGTTGATTTTCCTCTCCATCATACCCCTCAGCAACGGAGCAGCATCTCTCCATCTACCAGAATGACAAAGACCGTTTACAAGAGAAGTGTAAGCAACAACATCCGGTCTAATCCCATTGTTTTCCATTTGGTTGAAAAGGTTCAACGCGTTATCCACATGTCCGTTTTTGCAAAGACTATCAATAATTGTTGTATACATTGCAACATCAGGTTTAATCCCGTTCTCAACCATCTGATTCACCATAGACATGGCCTCCTCGATTCTATTCCCGAGACAGAACCCATTAACAAGAGAGGTATACGTGACAACGTCAGGCTCAAAACCAAGTTTCATCATCTTCCCAAGAAATGAAGAAGCATGAAAAGGCTGAGAAGAATGGCAGAAACAATTCATCAAAAGATTGCAAGTATAGAGATCATGTGAAACTCCCATCACCCGCAGATGATCACAGAGACTGATCACAGCATCAAACTTCTTCATTTTCGCAATAGCAGCTAATAATCTAGTGAAATCGATGATAGAAGGAAGAGGACGAGACTCAACCATGTGAGCGAACAGATCGAGAGCTTCATTAAACTGAAGAGAGTGAAGACCATTTCTCAAAATCTCTCGGTAATTACAAAAAGCTCGTCGAACCCAGAAACTAAGACCTAAAAGGCGGCTAAAGGAGAGAGCTTTCCCAGAATTACCTTTCACAAGACGATGTCGGTGAAGATGAAGAAACCTCATCGCCATTAATGCAAATCCCAGACGAAATCGATTGGGTTCGTTCCAAATCGAAATCTACATCCACAGAGTGGATTAAGAGAGATCGAGAAGGTTCCTAATTTTCGAAGTTACGGATTTGTGAATTTGAGAAAAGAACCAAAGAAGCGGCGAAGGAAGAAGAAGGCTGTTATTTTGACTTTTTTTTGGGGTAAGATCGTTGACTTCACGTTATTATGATTTGATTGATAAGATCCGAGCCAAAAGGATCACTCAAATGGGTAAAAAGCCCAATTGTCTTTCTTTTTGTTAAAGCATGAAAGCAAATGTTTTCAGAGCCAAAGGCCCATATTTAGAAGCCCAAAATACAAAAAGCATTAAAAGTACGAAACCCAATTAAAAAGGAACTAGAAGTTGGAACAAAAAAGTTATAACTTAACCAGAATATCGGTTGGGGAAGTGGGAAAAACAAAAACAAAAAGCCCAATTATTTGTAAGAAAATATTTATTTGGATATCCATTATCCAAAATATATAATTTTGAATGTTAAGGTAATTGATTTACGGTCCTTGACTTTCACCAAATTTATTTTCTTTTCTTTTCCATATATGTATTTACATGAAATTTCCCAATTTTACAGAAAATTTTTATGTTAATTCTTTATTTTTCTATATAAATGATTTGATCAACCGCAACGAATGAATATAACTAACCGTATACACTATACAACACTTGGAAATATCGTAATAATTATTTTTTGGTAACAATTCCAAACTCCAAGTAAAAATATTAAACATTTGGTTATTGACTAAATTAAATGGTTTCCACAATTACAACATACATCTAAAAACAGTAAAGACTTAAAAGTAACTAATACTCCTTATGTTTCATAAATTCACACAAATTAAAAAAGCTTTAAATTATACATATTTGCCCTTATTTAATGAATGATTCATAATTTAATTTCATTGAAATGAGTTTTAGGTTTATGGTAAATTTGGAAATGTAGTATAAAAATTACATTGGAATTGTATAATGACATTCTTTGTGAAACAAAATATTTTCTCTAGAATAACACTCTTTGTGAAACAGAGAGAGTACTAACTATTTTGTGACAAATAGGTAATAATTAGTCGGGTAATTTGTGTTAGTATTATTGTTGTATCATAATTCAGGTTCAACACTGCATATATAATTTTTTAATAGATAGTGACATTTAAAATATTTAAAAATAAGAAAAAAAATCTAGAGTAGTTATAGTAGGGCCTTTTAAAATATTCTAATCCTAGTATCCTATATTAAATTAAATGATAAAGTTTAAGAAAAGGTGCCATAATAATAATAAAATGATATAAAGGAAATAAAGAAGAAAATTAGAAGAAAATAATACTTGTAGTTTGTGTATACCTTTCCTATTTTGTTTTACAAACATAACCCCTAATGTATGTAGTATGTTGCATTTCTAGTGGCAAACTTAATTTTTGAAATCAATCTTACACGTATGTGCGAATCCGAATCTAGTTGATTGTAACCAAATATAGGCTATATATGAAGAATATAATCATTTCTGAAATTCATAAGTGAAATTAATGCTATATAGAAATTCTTTACAAACTAATGATCTAAAAATCAAATTTAATTATTATTTATATGATCTATTAATTCATATGTAAAAATTAAAAAAAATTGAAATGACGACATAGCAACAAACAACACTAATAATACAAGTATACAACTAACATATATTTTATTTTTATCTAGCACATACAATATATAACTAGTTGTCATGTAATAATACTCCATCTGTTTTATAAAGAGTGTCATTTTGACACATTTCACCCAAATTAAAAAAAAAGATTAAAATATACATATACTATGTCCCTATCTAATAAATGGTTAATGGTTTAATTAACTATAGATTAAGGGTAAAATTTAAAAATCTTATGTAAAAGATGCATTGGAAATGTAGAATGACACTTTTTGTGTTATAATTTTTTTCTTTCTAGAATGACACTCTTTGTGAAAAGAAGGAGTATATTTTTGTCTTCCTTTCACATTAAAAGCATATAAAAATATTGAATTTAAATGTTTCACAGATAAAATGCATGTCCATACATTTGTCCTTGCATACAAAATACACATTACAATTAAACCAATTTTTATATTTTTGGCTTCCAATTAAAATACATATGCATATGTATATATGAACATGCATTAGATGGGAAAGAAATCAGTATAAAACAATCCCATTACATAAAGTAAACTAGGATCTATTGCTAAATTTAAACTAATAAGCTTAATTAAGTCAAAGTTATAAGGGACAAAATATTTTTAAAATAAAAGTGTTATTCTTCTTTTCTAAAGACAAAAAGTTAAAGCACTAATTTCTTCGTCTCCATTTAGAAAAAGGGAACCTGTCTTTGAATTCAAGTCTCTCCCTCACTTTCTCTCTCCTTTGTCACCATCTCTGTGTTACACTTACTAATAAGAAACTGAAACTTCATTTTCCTCTCATGGGTTTTTGCTAAAGACCCGGATTATTAATTAAAGCATCTTCCTTTTTTGTTAAAAATCTTAACTTTGCTCATTAAGCTCTAGTCATTGCTCTTAATTTTCTCCTGCTAAGTTATTTGGGTCTTTGTGATGATTACTAAGTGAGAAATTCTGGGGTTTTGCTTCTTTTGCTGAGCTAGAATTTGAAGAAATCTTTGGGAAATAGAGAAAAAAAATGAGACTTTATTTATCACTTGTGAGTCTTGTTTTAGGGTTCCTCTTCGTTTCCTGTGACGCGTTTGCCTCTAAGGAAGGTATTTTGATTTCTTCGATGTGTTGTGTTTTCTTTTTATTCACCAATTTTGGATGCTGTGAAGGTTTAGCTTTTTAGCCTCTACATGAATGTCTGTTGACAGTTGACACTCATTGAGTTAATCTAGCTCTGTAACTGATCATAAAAAGTATCTGATTTGTTGTTGTTCTTGTATTTAGTTGAAGCTCTTAGGAGATTCAAGGAAGCTATGTATAAGGACCCTTTGCTAGTTTTGTCTGATTGGGATGTCCCCAGTTCCAGTCCTTGTGATTGGAACGGCATTTTATGTTCTCCATCTAAGGATCATATTGTCAAGATGTAAGAAACTTTAATCTCTCCCTATATTAGAATTAGATATCTTTATGGATATTAAGACTCTAGTATTATGATGGTTTGATATCTGTTTCGTGCTTGCAGAAATATATCGAATACGTCGATGAGAGGGTTTCTTGTGCCAGAACTTGGTCAGATAACTTACTTGCAAGAACTGTACGGTTTTGAGTTTTTATTTACAGTACCTGAAAAATATATAAGTTTGATGATGAATAGTGTTTGGAAAATTCTTAGATGGCCTTTTTGTGTGTGTGTTGAATGCTTCTTTAGGATCCTGCATGGGAACATTCTAATGGGGACAATACCAAAGGAGATAGGAAATTTGAAGAAACTCAAGATCTTAGACCTGGGAAACAATCATTTGACAGGACACATTCCAGCAGAGATAGGGAAATTGTCAAGCATTAGGACAATGTAAGAAAAGCTTTAAGCTTTTTTGTCGCGATCCATTCACACTGGCAAGTGCTGAGATGACCATTTTTGTGTTTGTTTTTTACACTACAGAAACCTTCAGTCCAATGGTTTGATAGGAAAGTTACCTCCAGAGATTGGAAACTTGAAGTACCTTAAAGAACTTCTTATTGACAGGAATAGGCTTCAAGGGAGTATTCCTATTTCCACAAAAACTTCAAAGATGTGAGTTTAGCCAATAGTCCAAGGAAGCATAAGATGGACTCTTATTGTCTATGATTGAAATGTTAATCTATCTTCCTTTTGGTTTGTGTGAATTAGCAGGTATGCTACAAAGCCAAGTGCAAACATCACAGGTTTGTGTGCATCTTCCCCATTGAAAGTGGCAGATTTCTCTTACAACTTTTTCGAGGGAAGTATTCCAAGATGCTTGGATTACCTTCCAAGGTATTTCTTATAAGACCCTTTTGTCTATCTTGCCTGCATTTTTTCATTTAACAATATACCTTCGTCTTGTTGAAAATCATTGTAGAACGAGCTTTCAAGGAAACTGCATGAAAACCAAGAAAGTTAGGCAGCGGCCATCTGCAGAATGTGGTTTGTAGAATATGATTTTCACTTTATGCCGATAATCGTTTTCTATATACTTTTTCATTGGACTATTTCAATTGGCTAGCTCACTTAGCTGCAAGTGTGGCCAAGAAGAAGCATCGAGCATCGACACCTATGTGGCTTCGGAATTTTGAGATAGTCACGGGATCATCGGTTGGTTTACTCTTTCTAGTTGTAATGCTCGCTGCATTTAGCTTGTGCAACATAAAACGCTCTCTCATTGTTCCCTGGAAGAAATCTACAAGTGAAATGGAAAAGTTCACGGTCTACGTCGGTTAGTAACTTTTTGAAGTTCTAAGATCAATACAAAAGCCTGAAAGAGCTTCCAGAGATGAAAAAATTAATGAGAACAAGTTTTCTTACAGATTCCGAAATGCTTAAGGATGTTTCAAGATTCACAAGACAAGAGCTAGAAGTGGCGTGTGAAGACTTCAGCAACATCATTGATTCTTGTGCAGAGAGTCAGATTTACAAAGGAACAATCAAAGCCGGGACTGAGGTCGCGGTGATCTCTCTCTGCGTTAAAGAAGAAGATTTGACCGGATATCTTGAGCTTAATTTCCAGAGAGAGGTTCTTCTTCTTATGTTTGTTTATCACCAAGTCACTTACAAGAAAACATTAGTATAAGCCTGACCTTTTTTTGTACCATTCTTTGTTTCAGGTTGCGGAGTTGGCTAGATTAAACCATGAGAATGTAGGGAAATTACTAGGATACTGTAAAGAGAGCACACCGTTTACAAGAATGCTTGTTTTTGAGTATGCATCAAATGGGACACTATACGACCATCTCCACTGTAAATCAAACTTCTTTAGAGCTCTGTCTTTGGTAATTTTTCACAAGAGTAAATATAACTGATGAAAAATTTAAAATGCAGATGGGGAAGGGAGTTTAGTATCGTGGGCAAAGCGCATGAAAATCGTTATAGGCATCGCACGTGGTCTCAAGTACCTTCATACTGAACTAGATCCTCCATTTACAGTCTCTGAGTTGAGCTCAACTGCAGTGTATCTCACTGAATATTTTACTCCCAAAGTAAATTGATCCTCTTATTTCGATGCAGTTAGTTAAGCTTCGCGCTATCTCTACACTCATTTTAATCCTCCTTTTTCTATGCAGCTGCTTGATTTCGAATGCTGGAAGACAATACAGGTAAGATCAGAAAAAAACCTGAGGAATATCAGTTGTGAAGGAGATATATGTGTACTTCCCAGTGCAATGGAGCACCGAGATCTGGATTTACAAGGGAATATATATTCATTCGGCATACTTTTGCTGGAAATTGTTAGCGGAAGACCTTCTTATTGCCAAGAGAGAGGTTGCTTGGTAGAATGGGTAAGAATAGCTTTTCTCTATGCTTAAAGCTGAGTAATTATAGCAAGTCTCTCTTTGCTATAAGTGTATACACTCATTTAAAAGCCAAGGACCCAATGCTCTTCTAGGTGCATTACCTTTTTTATCTCATTTTCGAAACTGGCGAAAGTTTCAATCTTTGCTACAATGCAAACCAATTGGTTACCACTGCTATAGTCAACGAGGGTGTAGAATTGGTTCCGGGGTTGCAAAGTATTGACCTTGACTCCGTGAACAAAAATGAGAATACTTGTGGATGCTGAGATTCTGATTCAAGCTCTTAAATTTTGCAGGCAAGGGAAAAATACCTTACTGCACCAGATGTGATGACTAGCTTGGTGGATCCTGAGCTCAAGCATTTCAACCAGAAAGAGCTTGAGGCGGTATGTGAAGTGGCAAGCCAATGTCTGAACTTGGACCAGAAGGAAAAAGACGAGGAGAAGCTTTCTTATTCGATTCAGGCGCTTTGTGAGACACTAGAGAGTAGAATCACTGTGTCCATTTCTGCAGAATTCAAATCATCTTCTTTGGCTTGGGCGGAGCTCGCGCTGGCCTCGCCTTCTAACGATGACGAAGATGAAAGGAGTAAATAATTTGGTTTTGTAATTGAGTAATGATATTGACATTAACTTGTCCAGACATTTAATGCTTTTTTGCATTGTTGTTCCTAAAGCCAGATCACTTCTCTTTATCTGTATATAGCTTACAGGGAGAATTTGATAGTAGAGGCCACTCCTTGGACAAGTTATAGGTTACGATCGTTCAATTGTTAAGACTGAAGGGGTAATCTTGTACTAAGGTCTTGAAGAACTGAATTTGTGTAGAGCCAAAAAAAAAAATTGACAGAGTTTGGGTAAAAGAGATAACAGATATCACACGAACTGTTTCTGTAACCGAATATAAGTTATTAACTCACCTTTTCAAACTAGTTTTGGACTTGAAGCCAACAATCAAAACAAATAAGTAAGAGAAAAACAGAGACAAAATCATTGACATTTTTTCTGAAGTAAAGGAGATGCTTGCTATGTCAGAGAAACATATATCAGTGCATAGAACGAGAGTAATGGTTGTCATTAGGGTTTCTTTTCTGGCTGAAAACCGCCATAGCTTTTCTCACAGGAGGCTGCAATGGCGCCTTTTTATCACTATGATGGTTCAAGAACACATCGTCTGATACGAAGTACTCATCACCCTGGAAACAACAACATAATTATCTTAAGGTTTCTTTCAATCAAAGTTACAGACTTGAGTTTGAGATAGAAGACACGAAAGAAACTAACCGGTTTGCTTGCTTTCTTCTTGGTCCTAGGGTGGAGAAACTTTTGAGGGAGTTGATCTTCCCGTAGAACCAGATTCTTGGTGATTGACTCTCTTCCTCCTTTAGGCATTGGTATTGAATACTGCACAGAAAAACAAGAAGACGTGTATCAGGAGAAGCTTTTATCTGTGTATGAAAAGGTGATCGGTTTTATAGATTTATCATTATGAAATTTAAGGTATCATAAGATTTTGTTTTCCAGATATTGATTTGATTACAGATTCTAAGGAAATTACGGTTTCTGCTTAAAAGCTTACTTCAAATAAAGAGACAAGACTCTTCACTAATACAAGGATTTTTTTTGGTATTTCGGTTAGCTTCTACTCATTAGAAGTACTTACTTTGGTCCCTCGAAGTATAATACGTGGTTTACGGGCAGCTATGATGGTGCCATTCTGGCCTATTGTAACTGCTACCTTGCGTAGAGTGCCGCCATTCCCACACTTGGGACAAAAGATTCTTCCAATTTCAGGAGTTACTGTGTAGCAAGCATGGCATTTCAAGATCCACCTGAAGATGCAAATGTAATAAAGGGTAAGATATGCATCTCTCTCAACATAGGAGCATGCTGAGGAAAAGTGGCACATTTGAACCAAAACAGAGACAAGGAAGTTTCTCTGATTCATAAAGTGTACCTGTGCAATTGACGAATTTGCATTCCTCCAGGTGCAAGTAAACGCAAACCCATTTGAAGAATAACATTTTGCATTGCAAAATCACCAGTAATGCAGGCCACACTAGACTCAGACAAGGCTCTCACCGACCAACTCTGCTCACTGCTACCATCATCTGCAATAGATGATGCCTTAAAGGTATCCCCAGCCTCACTAGCAACCTCTAACTCTTGATTTGCAACATCGATCTCCTCAGTTTCGACTTCAATATCATGATCAATATCATCCTCACCACTGATCAAATTGGATTCAGCATTCGTCTCTTCAGTCCCTTCTTGGTGAGCCCTTAATGAATCTTCCTCCAACCTCATATCTTTTAGGATGGACGATAGATCCTCACCATTCTCTCCACTATCTTTTGCATGGCTTTCATTGGTGTCTTTAGACATTTGATTCGACTGCTGATCAGCTGTGTCCTCAATAATGTGTCGAGCTTTGTCAGCTTCTTGATCTTGCTGAATTTCTTGTTCAGCCAAGGCATTGTAATGTTCCCACTTAGCCTTTCTTCTAAGAAATTTAGCGTGAGTACTTCTACTAACTGCAGGTCTCCAATCACTGGCATCATCATCACCATAATGCCCCTGGGATGCATCAATTCCCTCCACTACCATCTTACCCTCAAGCTTAACCTCTGTTTTCTTGGGTGGGTATCGCCTATGCTTCTTCTCACCTTCCTGCTCATCCTCTTCATGATTCTCAGTATGAGAGACAACAGAACCAACCTCAGACACAGCGTCTGAAGTGATGATATTCATGTTAAGGTCTTTCAACGGAAGGATTTTGGAGTTGGCGTTGGTTTTTTCCTCAGTCTCGTTTTCAAGTGCCTCCCACTCCTCCAGGTTAGCCACATTGGAGCCCCAACCAGGTAAATCCTTCTCAGGTAACCTCTTTACTCTAACAGTTTGAATCGGTGGAGGAACATCTCTAAGATTTTTGGTGCCATGAACCTGAGCCTCAAGCGTGTATGACAAAGCAATCAACTTGAGATCAACATCAGACAGAGTTTGCAAATCACCAGTAGCTCTTGCAAATTTAATAACTGCAACAACAACAAAAAAACAATCAACGTCAGATATACAATACAATCTTTCTCCAACACAACATTTAAGCATTAGCAAGAATCACAAACCTACTTAGATACAAATTTCACATAACGAGCTCAAAAACTAAGGCACAAGAATCAAAAAACTAACATATGTTACCTTTACTGAGAGATTCAGGAGAAGGTTCCATTGTATCAATAGTGAAAGGAATAAAAGCGAGACGACGGCGAGAAGCAGGGTCACGAATCTCAGAGAGTACTTCAGGGACAGTTACGAATTTATCGGCGAAGTTTGTTAAGCTCTGGCCTCCTTCAATGACGGCGTTAGCATCAACAACCGCCAAAGATATCCCTTTTGTGGATTTGCAGTTTCCGACCATCCCGAGAATGGCTGCCGGAGCTCCGTCGTTAACCGGAGGCTTCGAAGGTGGATCTTTCTTCACAATAGAACTCCACATAGAGGTTGGATTCGGATCCATGGTTCGTTTTTTCGTTACTTGCCGCTTCAAATGTGGGGGTTTAACGAGAAGAGGACTGAGGAGGGTAGTGAAACGAAGAAGAAGAGAAGAATCAAAAAAACCTAGGTTAGAGTAAAGACGTCGCCGTTTTATTCAGTTGTTGTAAATGGGCCTTTATATCGTCGTAAAGGCCCAACCAATTGGGTAGAATTTGAAGAATAGTGAATTTGGTGGAGAGACTCTATAAAGAACAGTTGTGTCTTCCACACTACACTACACTACACTACACTACACCAAAAGTTATTTTCGGTGGGGTTTACTGTTTATGCATTGGTAAACGGTAAATCCAGATCTTTGTATTCTTGTTGTTGATTCTTGCTTCGAACTTAGACCAATCTTGCTTTCACATCCCTGTTCTGCTTTCATTTTCCAAGGTTTCTTTGTCGTTCTTGACTCAGAATCAAAGAGTAGAGTGATCTTTGAACTTAATTGTCCCCTTTCTGATTTACCTATAGATAAATTAAGCACATCTGTAACATAGTTTTTTTTTTCTGCATGTTTATGCTATTGCAACGGAAAGTTTAAATTTTTGTCCCTTTTCGTTTCGTATATTGTGTGTGCTTAGTTACTCTCGGATGTTCTTGTTATGAGACTTGGACATAACTTGTGTTTGGTTTGTAGGCGGAAGAAAGTATATGAGACTGAATTTATGGGTTCGAGAGATTTTATCAGTAGTTTGCCGGATGAGGTTATTGGCAAAAATATCCTGTCTTTACTTCCGACAAAACTCGCTGTTTCCACATCTGTTCTGTCCAAGAGGTGGAGGAATCTGTTCCTTTTTGTAGACAACTTTGACTTGGAAGACCCAATATCTCTCAGAAACGATGGCTTCTCTGATTTCATGGAGAAAACAGTGGCTGTGCTAAACAATTGTCCCATCAAGAAACTCACTCTGAATTGCCACTATGAACAATCTAGTGTTAACCGTTGGATTTTCCGTGCCCTCGGACGCGGCTGCTTGGAACTAATCTTGCAATGCCGATATGGTCATTCTCTGAATATATGGATCTTCTGGAGCAATACATTGGTTAAACTCACACTATCTAGTTATCGAACTTTTCTTCAAGAGGATGTTCCACTTCAGGAGGGCAGAGTGTTTTTCCCAGCGCTCAAGACACTTTCCCTAGGTGCTGTTGTAGCTGATCCAGATCTCTACAACTGGCTCATCTCTGGATGCCCTGTGCTCGAGGAATTATTCATACGTGATGTTGGTGATGGTGATGACCAGCCAACTTGGACGAGGTCTGTGTTTAGTGCTTCCCTCAAGCGACTCACGATTTTCTTCGACTTTCCTCATAACATAGAACCTTATAAAGACGATGTTGAGATCAAGACACCTAAACTTGAGTTTCTTGACTACTTTGCTCTTCTCTCCGATGATTTTGAAGTTGATTACCTCGATTCGCTTGTCGAAGCTAGACTGGATCTTCGATTGTGGGAGTTAAATACCACAACTCAGTTGGGTGATGTTGCAAATCTGGTTGCCGCGATAAGAAATGTCAAGACCCTTCACCTCTCTTCCGGTTCTCTTGAGGTCTCTAAGTCTTTAGCTAGTTACCATTGTCTCATTTCGATATATATCTGCTTTCTGATTGTGATTATAATTTATAAAACAGGCGTTTTACTACTGTTGTGATACCATGCCGGTCTTCGACAGACTCCATCATCTATCTATTGAGAGCGATGAGGAAAACGGTTGGCAGGGATTGCCTCGTCTGCTTTTGAAATCTCCAAATCTACAAACTCTAGTTATAAAGGTATATCAAAGCTTTTGGCAAATTGGGGCACACAATATTTTTTTTGCACATTCAAATAGTTTGCTATGCTTTCAGGGTCTTGTGCACAAAGTTACCAATAGATGTGGAAGCGCATGCGCTTGCACTGGCAAGCCTAAAAAATATTCCTCGTACAAACGTTATCTAGATAGAAGTCCTTCTGATGAAATGGAGGGAATGTGTTGTTTATCGACATGTCGAGTCAAAGTGCTAGAGATTTTAGGCTATGGAGGAAGTTCTAGAGAGATGAAACAAATGTGGCATTTCTTGGGAAAATTGAAATATCTTGAAACTGTGAAAATTGGTGTTGAAGAAGACAGTAACAACAGTGAGTTATTGCGCGACAATCTTATGGCTATTAATAGAGCTTCATCAAACAAGTGCAACATCGAGTTCATCTGATTTCTCTCTCTGCTCTGGCTGTGATGGTATTTTGGACAAGACTAAAAACAACTTAAATATGGGTTGTTGTTTCGTTATATATTTTGTGTAATTTTTTTGGTTTAGTGAACTTTGCTCCACGATGAATTCAGTTGTAATTGTTTTGGTAAGAGTTTAACTGTAATTTTGTCATTTGTAGAATCTTCATTGTAACACCCTCTTTTTTGAAAAACCTTCATGAGGTGATGTACCAAATCAACGTTTGATCTCTACCTATCCGGGAAGATGTTGAAAATGGTCAGCTAAGTAAAATTCAGTTTGAGCCGCAAATTGTATAAGAAATCGTTGACAAAGTGTGGTTTTATTACATTATTTGATTCGTAGTTTCGTACAATGGAGTCACCGAGTTATTCAATGATCCATTGACCCCTGAAGCCGGCTTGGATAAGTTTTGTTCTTACATCTTAGATTGAATACCTGGTTTAGATACGGCTCCCAGCTCTCTCTGTTTCTGAAATCTATCTTTGGCTCTGAAAATAACCTCATGGACCTCATCAAAGTGAGGCATTGTCGCCTTTCTCGTATTATAAATCCATTCTTCAACTTTCTTATGAGGGCTGAGCAATCTAAGACGATCTTTGTCATCCAAAATCTGCAAAGTTGCATAAATTCTACAATCAAACGCCAAAACAGAGATAAGGAAGCAACTTCATGCTCTACACTGTTTGATATGATTGATTACACTGGTACTTCAATGAAATACAAACTCAGAAAACATCTAAATCCACTGGGAACATGTTTTGTTTTATGTTACCTGCAGCTGCATCAGTTCACACACAAGGCTCAGATCAGCTATAGATGGTTGGTTGCTTCCGAGCAAGAACTTGCCATTTCCCTTAAGCCAAAAAGTCTCTAGAGTGGATAGAGACTTTGTTAGTAACTTCTCAGCTTCAGCAGCTTTTTCCGGATTCAGAGGAAGACCGAGAGCTGGAGCTAGTACACTATTCAGAACATATCCAGCTGAAACAGTAATCAAAAACATGAAGCTGACCATTCTATTTGAATCTAAAACTTCTCAACATCAATATCGATACGAATAGAACTGTGTAGTACCTGCACCAGGGCGTAAACTGGTGTGATGCCAATCTAAAACTGAGTGAATCTTGGCTCTTTTGGAAAGATCATTTGGGTACCTACAAGTAAAATGATTACACTTTGCAATCCATCAAGAACATGTGTCGAATAAAGTACAAACTTACCAATGATCAACTACACTAGGGAATGCTGAAGAAAGATATATCAAGATAGCATGACTGCAAATATAACAAACGGTTAAGATTCATAAAACAATGGTTTCTATACAAAGCCAAGCAAGAATCAAAAAATTTATGTAAAAACCTCTCAAAGAGTTTAAGTCTACCATCAACAATAGCTGGAACTTTCCCAATTGGGTTAATATCTGAGAAACAAAGACATACACTTTATGATCAAATCTCACTGTAATGACCAAGTAAAGCCAGACACTTTATGATCAAATCTCACTGTAAAGACCAAATAAAGTTTCAACCTTTTTGTTTGATTATGTATACGAACCTTTGAATTCAGAGGTTAGTTGCTGACGCTTCGCCAAAGAAATCAAAGTCTCATCGAATTGGATTCCATTAACCCTTCAAACAAAAAAGCAGTTCATCATGTATCTGAGAACAAAATTAAAAAGGCTGAGTCGCGAATGAACAACGAGTTTTACTTGCAGAATATGATGACAGCACGAGACGGCTGTGACATCCGATCCGCATACACTTTGAGCTTCATCTTCTTCTGATTTTGTGGATCAGAAAAGTTTCAGAACACTGATGAATCTGGAGATGAAGATGAGAATTGAGAAGTACAGTATCTCTCTCTCTCTCACAATAGAGAGTAAAACAACATGCCGTTCCTACAACAGAAAATAAAACACCATGCCCTTCGTACAACAGAAAATAAAACATCATGCCGTTCTTTTCTCTCTCCGTTTTGACTTTTTAACCACAGACTTCTCTAAACCGGCTGGTTAGGCAATTGCTCCTTCATTCAGTCTTTACCAATTACCATCAAATTAATACAGTAACAAATCATAACCGGTTCTTAACCAGAACAGTTGAGTCATCATATCAAAAGTAATTTCATGAGAGCAAAACATTACAAAAATCTTAGACCAATGAATTGATTTTCTCAAGTAAACTATCGAAAGTAATATCAAAAGCATCTCGAAACTTTTCAAACTTAGCATTAGAGCCTCCATAGACCAAACCAGGCAAAAGCTGATGAATAATGTAACTTCTCATTTCCTCTTTTTCTCTTACAGTCTTCGCCATCAACTTCTTTACCACGTTTACTCTCTTTCCCTTGACATCTTCTTGGCTTATGTACACTGAGTATTTCCTATGATTCTCCGGTAAGTGCCACGCGTACTGATAATAAGCTGTGTATGGATTAAAGATCACCGGAATGCAACCGGAGATTAGTGAATCGAAAACGGATTTTCTCGTTGGACTATCTCCCGACGGTTGCAGACAGAACTCCGAGTCTTGGAACAGCTCTATGACATTCTCAGGCTTGTCACAACTTCCGTTAGTACAATTTAAGAATCGGCATTCGTCAGCAAATGTTGTACATTGTTCGATTAGCGTTGACCGGATGCTGTGAGGGTTACCGGGTCTTGCTCCTCCGGCAAAACTTACAACATTCCTGCGAGGTTTGTTCATCATCTTGACTTGCCAGCTAGCGATATCATAGTCCGTTTTAGGGTGGAAATAGGTCGGATGCGGGATTGCGATGTCGTTGACTTCCCAGGGATGTCTTTCGATGAGAAGCTTTGTAGGGTTATTCATTCCTTGTAACTCAAGGAACCTTGATCCCCAAGGAAGTTTACTTCTTCTAAAATCCCAAGAAATCTTTCCGAGCACAAACACATGATCTTTTCCGGCATTTCTATTCCAAGATTCCTTCGATTCAAGCCATTTGAGAACCTCGATCCCCAGCCGGTCCTTCACAACATTAGAAACATTCTTGAAATGCCATCTCAATACATCAAAACCGCCATAAAAGGGGACATAAAAGAGCTTAGCTTGGCTTTCGTTGTAAACCCTACAAGGATGCTTCAAAACCCTAGAGTGGAAGATCGGTTCAAGAGCATACTGATGTGTCCTAAACCAAGCTTGACCAAGATTCCCAATTGCTTCTCCAAAACCTTCATTCTTGAAATACTTACACATGTTAGTCCAAGGGACCATATCCACGCAGTCTACCAGTAAATCTCTATTGAATTTAGACGGTAAGTCATAAACATAAACTCCTTTTCCTTCACAAGATCTCGGATTTTCGCCTTTTCTCCTGGCCGTCGACAACCAAGATCTCTGTTCATGAATATACTTAATCACTGCCCTTAACGCGTAGCCTTCTCCTTCACTCTTAGGTTTGATGTATTGGTATTGTTCTTCTTCCTCAGATTCGTTCTTGGCCTTATGATCAAGAACAGGCTTAATATTCACATCAAAATGCTTCTTATCTTCACGGGAAAGAATTGCTCTGACAGATTTATCATTCTTTAGAGAATTTATTTTTCCATATCTAGGAACAACATTTGGATCGTTGAGTTCCCTTGAGGAAATGATTAAGGTCGAAGATAGCCAAAGATAAAGAACAAAGAACGGAGCAACCATGAGAATGGATTTGCAGAAGAAGAAGATACGAGGATTATAATCATCTCTCTTACTGGGTGTAGTCGGCTTTCTCTTTGAGACCAAGATAGCCATCTTTGTTTTATCTTCTTCTGTCATAATCTTTGTTATATCTTTTTTGGGGTTTGGGAATATTTTTTTTTCTTAAATTTTATGATTTTTTTTCCTTAGGCACCATATACGTACGTATCTCCTTAACAAAACAAAAATCTGCGTAAGTAGTATTTATTTATTTATATATTATATATACCAAGATATATTTCTTAGTATCCATTTGAATATAAATTAATATTTTAGATATCAAAATGTTTGAATTATTTTGGAAAAAAGTGTATAGAAATTTAGGAAAAAAAATCTTATTGTATAACTTTTTATTTCGGGTCATGTTTATAAGTTAAAAAGATTATCGATGAACGTCAATATAGAAGATTTGAACAAAATCTATAGATTCGTTTTGTTGATTTTCTCAAGTAAACTATCAAAAGTAATATCAAAAGCGTCTCGGAACTTTTCAAACTTAGCATTAGAGTCTCCATAGACCAAGCCAGGCAAAAGCTGATGAATATTGTAACTTCTCATTTCCTCTTTCTCGCTTAGAGTCTTTGCCTTCAATATCTCCACCACAGTTACTCTCTTTTCCTTCACATCTTGTTCGCTTATATACACCGAGTATCTCCGGTGATCCTCACTAATAAGCCGTCTACGGAGTAAAGATCACTGGAATGCAACCTGAGATTAGTGAGTCGAACACAGATCTCCTAGTTCCGCTATCTCCAGGCGGCTGCAGACAAAACTCCGAATCTTGAAACAAATCAAGGACATTCTTCGGATTCATGCAGCCACAATTATGTTGTTGCAATATTGCTCACTGATCATGTGTGCACTTTTCAATGTTCATCCTTGGACATTGAAAAGGCTAAAAACTTAGGGCCGACGCGAGCCCATTAAGATAAATATAACCCCTATCTCTTAAAAAAAAGCCTAAAAAATTAGGTTCGGTTTGGTTCATTAAAGTAAATATAAACTATATTGCTTTAAAAAGGCTAAAAATTAGGTCCTGGCCCGTGTCCGTGAAACGACGTCGTAAGACTGTATTCTCTTTTCCTTCCTCGATCTCATCTTCTTCAGTCAAAACCCTAACCCTCTTCTTTTTTGTCAATCGATTCCCTAACGCTTTTCTTCTTCAATTACTCTACTTCGATCCCTCCTTTGTCTTCTTCAATTGACTACTGACTAAGGGTTCGGAGAAAAAAGACTCCTTTTCACAAAAAAACAGAGAACACCACCATTAACTGCTTTCTTCACCGATACGAACAAGACAAGACACAACTCAACCATACCCCAGTCTCCTTTCGCAACAAACTCAAGATAAATACCAAGGTGCCTACTCTCGTGATGATACGGTTCCTTTTTTTTGTAATGAAATTGCAGTTCATATATATGCCTTTGGTACAGTTCTCTATTCGATTTGTTTTTGGTTAAGTTACATCAAAATGCGTCTGTTGCTTCCATTTGTTAGCTTTAGATGAATTTTCTATTAGTTGTTTTAGATGAATTTGCTGACGTTAGATCCTAATCTTCTCTTTGCAGATTAAAATCCCAAGTCATCACACTCATCTGCTGTCATACTTTGTTCTCTCAGCCGTATTCCACCGGTAAAAGGATGGGCAAACGAGGAGGTAAGAAGCTTACAAACACTCAAGGAGGACCTAATCTCAAATCTGTACTAAGACATGAGCACTTGAAGAATCTCGCTCTCTGGTCTTCCGCCGGATATACTCCGATGCCGTCTCTTGCTTCCTTGTTTGGTCGTTGTCTCGCTGCCGACATTGAAACCACTGGAATCGCTCCTGATCCTGATCTCGTCTCTTGCCAAAGGTACCTCTTCTTCCACCGTCGATTAGGTTGTTTTGCATAGACTCTTGAAAGGCCATTGTTCTGAGTTTTTCGATTCCTTAATGTTTTACAAAGAAATGATCTTTATTGCATTTTAATGTCAGGGTTAATCTTATATTGGATTGTATAATGATGATTCAAAAGTTTATCTCTGTAGGTGTGAGACCATTCTTAAGCCTGGCTCCAATTGCAATGTTAGAATCGAGAAAGTTTCCGCTAAGCAGAAGAAACGCACCAGGTGCAAGAAGTCTAACATCTGTTTGCCTCAGAACAATGTTGTTTACCATTGCAATTTCTGTTTTCACCGGAACCTTAAGAGAGGTACTGCGAAAGGTCAGATGAAAGAGATTTACCCGTTCAAGCCGAAAGCTCCTCGTCCTTCACGTCCTAAGATCAATAAAGAGATGACGACAGTGCCTCAGGAAATCCAAAGTAACATGCTTTCTTCACCTGTGAGAAGCGAGAAAGATCAGGTGGAAGAGGAGAATGGTGTTGCGAATACACCGAAGCCAATGATGCTTACTCTCGATAGGGGTAAGAGAATACGAAAATCCAAGAGTAAGAAACCTGTTGAGCCTGAAAGTGTTGCGGAGAAAACAGTTGGTGGATCAAATAAGAGGAAGAGAAAACAATGGACAGATATGAAAGAGATAGCTGAGACAAACAAGAGTTCTAGAACAAATTTCAAGATACCTTTTCTCTTGTGATTTCTTTGTTATATTTGGGAAAGTAGAGTAAATATGGCCCTTTGGAGAAGTTTTCATACATTTTTGTTCTTCAAAACTTTGTAATGTTTTGATGAGAAGTGAAATAGTTCCCAACCAATCATCCATTGTTGTTAACTATTACAATCTCACAACTGGTCCACAAAACAACCTGCGTCAAGACCGCAAGAGCTTGCAAAAAATTGTTCAATCCATCGTTAGCTACTTCGATTGTATGGTTCCTTAGCTTGTAGGCTTGTAGCATCTGAAAACCTGATGATCCAATAACGAAAACACTTGGTCCGTTCAGAAAGAGATTGTCAAAGAAGATGACAGAGATTATCTAGTTAATTAGTATTAAGGGATTTCACACAGTTTCATTTACACTGCCCCCTTAATTAATTCCCACTCAAAATATTTATTCTAACTCATTTTGGGAGAATTGATTAAAAAGAGAGACCAAGTAGTAACAAATAGCAATAGCTCTACAGTATTAACTTAAACAAAGACCAGCAAAAAAAAAAAAACAAATTAAGGTCTTTGTTTATCTTTTGAGTCTTTGTTTAAACAATGTGAAAGACTAAGACAAAGTGAACTAGTTAAATCAACGATCTTCTCTCTGTCTCTAATCTCTATATAGAGGAGGTCCTCTTCTTCCTCTTCATTTATCTCATAACCCCTAAAGAATTTTAAACCATGGCAACAATAAAGAAACTCTCTGCTCTCTTCTGTTTCTCTTCTCTCTTCTGCCCTTCTTCACCATTAACCAAGCTATCTCTGAATCCGAGCACATGGAAACTTTCTGCAACAAATCATCCACTAGCAACAACACAGCTTACAACACAAATCTCAACACTCTTCTCTCCAGTCTTAGCAACCAATCATCATCAGCTAACTATTACAACCTCACGACCGGTCTAGCTTCAGACACAGTCTATGGGATGTTCTTATGCATAGGAGATGTCAACAGAACAACCTGCCACGCTTGTGTCAAGAACGCAACAATCGAGATAGCCAAAAACTGTACCAACCATCGAGAAGCAATCATTTACTACTTCTCTTGCATGGTTCGATATTCAGATAAGTTCTTCCTCTCCACCTTAGAGACAAATCCTAATACCTTTTGGTCTTCAACCGATCCAATACCTAAATCATTCGGTAAATTTGAGCAGAGGTTGTCTGACAAAATGGGAGAAGTTATTGTCAGATCATCTTTGCTATCTTCTTCGTTTACGCCATATTATCTAATGGATACAACTAGGTTCGATGACCAGTACGATCTTGAGTCTGTTGTCCAGTGTAGTCCTCATTTGGATCCAAAAAACTGCACAACATGTCTGAAACTTGCGTTCCAAGAACTCACTCACTGCTGTGGTGATCAGCTTTGGGCTTTCGTCTTCACTCCCAAATGTTTAGTCAGTTTTGATACCTCAAATTCGTCATCAAATATTATTTATTTTCAGAGGCCAAAACGCAGTGGTTCCTTCTCGCTTAGAGGTTAGCATCTATAAATCTATGAAGTAATGATGGGTTATAAATTATACTTTTATTTCATACAAAAAAAAAATCATGCTAGTAAAAATTTCCATACATGAGTTTTATATGTTATATAAAACTTATGTTCCAAAAGACAATGAACAAAATAACTGCAACATTAATTCTCTCTTGTAGTATGTTTCTATTAGCATTAATACATTATGGTCAATGTTCTAATGTTATTAATTTGGATTATTTTGTTTTTGTTTCTACAGGAAATAACAAAATACTTGGGGGGAGTGGTTCTTTCTTTGGTGTTTGCAGTTATGGGTTTATGATCAGATTTTACAATTACGATATTGAGAAAAAGGTTTGGTTCGAGTTTCGATTTGGAATTTTGCCAAGTGCAATACAAAAATATACTATTGTTTCCGTTAATAAAGCTTCATCATGCTTATGTTTTATTGTCCTCTTTTAATGTGGTTAATTATACATTTTCAGTTGTTGTATTTTTAATCCATCCCAACAAATAATCATCCGTTCTTAACTATATTACTACAATCTTACGAAAACTGGTTCACAAAACACCCGAGATTGCAAATAATTGCTCAAACCAATGAGAAGAAATCATTTACTACAAACTTGGATCGTATGGTTCCTTTACTCGTCAGATAAATTAAATTCTTCTTCTAAGTCCTTAGAGACACAGCCTTGTTGTAGTATCTGAAAACCTAATGATCCAATAACGAAAACACTTTGGTCCGTTCAGAAAGAGATTTGTCAAAGAAGATTGACAGAGTTTATCGTAATTTACGCATCTTGCTCTTCTTTGATGTTTGTTTTATGACTTCTCTCTTCTCTTTAAGCAATATTTTTAATGTTGGGCTTGTAGATTTGGGCTTAGATCTGTTTAAGCAATACTTTCCTAGCCCAAAACTCAAGCTTGTTTCGGTTTACCAAAATTTTAAACCGAATTTTGTTTGTTTGCTGTCTTCGATGCCTTGTGGAAAACCTAAAAACTCGAGTCTTTCTTCATATCTCCGCTTGTAGAGCTAAAGAAACAAGCGATTAAGCAAATCTCAACTTTCTTTTTCACTAAAATCTCTAAAATTTAGGTCTTGGAGTTAGCTTTTGTAACAAGGTAGGTCTTGGATGGAGCTCTATATAAGTTTCCCTTTATTAGAGAGTTCATGTTTATTAGGTTAACGTGTTTCTTTGCACTTGGTTGGATCTTACATGAATTGAAAGATCAAACATAGTGGAACTGTTTGGTAATTGTACGTGCAGAGAAGATAAGATGGATCTCATAAGCGATCTTCCAGACGGTGTTCTTTGCCATATATTGTCCTTCCTTACGACAAAGGAAGCTGCTTTGACTTCAGTTCTCTGCAAGAGATGGCGTCATCTGTTTGCGTTTTCCCCTACTCTTCACATTTTTTACTGTGATTTTCGACCGAGCTTCATGGAATTTGTGGATAGAGTATTGGCATTGCAGGGTAATTCTCACATTAAGAAAGTCTACCTCGGTGGTAGGGGCAGTATTGATATGGATCGTGTGAATGGTTGGATACAGAACATGATGGTGCGTGGTGTTTCGGAGATTGTTCTATCAATCATTGATGTTAGGACCTCAACAGATTACGACAATCATATGTTTCCGAAAATTTTTCAGAACAAGAAACTAGTTAAGCTGATATTAGGTTATTGGTTTGATATTTGTTTGATGGACGGGAGCATTTTCTTACCGGCGCTCAAAACTCTCGTTCTTGACTCAGTTTGGGTATCTGCTGATAAGTTTGAGATTCTTCTTCATGCTTTGCCTGCGCTTGAGGAATTAGTCTTAAAATATGTTAACTGGAAGGATTTGAATGTTACTGTGACTATATCAAGTGCAAGCCTCAAGTCCCTAACAATTGAGTTAAATCTTTATTTAGTTACTTTTTCATTTGACACACCTAGTCTTGTTTACTTCTCTCACTTTGATTCTGCCGCGGAAGATTATTCCGTAGCTAAAATGGATAACTTGTTTGAGGCTCGAATCCGCCTTTCCGTAAATGATAAAGATATCGAGCGAGCAAGATTGCCACACAATATTTGGTTAGGTAATGATAATGTTATCATCCGGTTTTCAAATGTGGGAAGCCTTATGAATGGTATTCAGAATGTCCGGTGTCTAGTTCTGTGTCCTAATACTCTTGAGGTCAGATTTCTCCTTCTTTGGGCCTCATCTATTGTAATATTTTTTTTTCTTTTGTTCAGAATCTATGGAGCATGGTAGTCATGTTTGTTCTAAAACTGTGGCTTGTTTTGTTATTAGGTGATTTCTGTCTGCTGTGAATCATTGCCAGTGTTCAAAAACCTCAACTCATTAACTATTAAAAGCCAGGATAGTCGAGGTTGGCAAGCAATGCCCGTTCTTCTAAGGAAATGTCCGCATTTAGAAACTCTAGTCCTTGAGATAATAATTAAACGGACTAATAGGATATTTAGTACATTTTGAGAAGTTAATTAGGGAAGTGATACATTTACTATTCAAAATTGGCAAAGTAGTACATTCGTGAGATAGAGAATTTGTGAGATAGAAAAAGAAGGAGAAAAAAATGACAAGGGAGGACATTTTTTTTTTTTTTCCGATTTCGTTTTTTTTTTTTTTTTTAATATTCTTACCCCAACATTCTAATAACTAAAAATTCTTGGTTTTGTAATTTTTTTTCAAACTTTTTTTTTGATTCACAAAAATCTATGTTTTTTCTCTATAATTTGATATGCATTTTGCTTAGTATAATTTAAATACATTTCATATGTATATATATTTTTGTACACTTTAGCATATGTACGATGTATTTGTACAATTTAGTATATGTACAGACGTTTGTGTACACTTGATTAGATGTACAGAGTACCCGTACAGCTTACTATATGTACGCATGTATAAAAAATTACACATTTTTCTGTACAACTACAAAATATATGAATTTATGCATATTTATGTACATATTCGTACACTAATATGTTGTACGGATGTTATTGTGTAATATTTTTATTATTGTACAAATATATGTTTTTACACTTCTGTACATAAAATATGATGTACGAATTATATTATATAATCATTATATAATTATTCTAATGGCATACTTGTAAATAATATGTTTTTTGAGTGCTTAAAGGTCAACAAAATAGTAGCAAATAGTGATAATGTACTAGTTTCCTAATTGTAAATAGTGATTGTATTAGTTCTATAATTAAGTTTCAAAAATGTACTACTTCTCCAACACACCCTAATTAAACAGCGAATGAATTTGCCAAACATATACAAAGATAGAGTTCATATATATACTTTGGATCCCTTATTGTCTCCTTTATGCTTTCCAGGGTCTCTTGCACCATGTTACAGATAAATGCGGGGATGCTTGTGACTGCGTTTCTCGGGAGGAAAAGGGTCGTTCTCTCACATCTTGTCCAGTAAAAGTGTTAGAGATTAAAAGGTTTAAAGGAACAACCAAAGAGATGCACCTGATAAAACATTTCTTGGACTATTTTCCATGTTTGAAGGAGATGAATATCTATATGGAAGAGAATGATCAACATTTCTTGGACGATTTCCGTGTTTGGAGTTTGGAGAAGATGATCTTTATCGAAGAGGATGATTCTACACATATTAGGGTGCCTGAAGTGTCTCAAGTGTATGAAGTGTCTGAAGTTATTGAGGAGATGATGATGGAACACTATAACAAGACGACATCGTGTTGCTGTTGCACTGTCCAGCTTCTAGCGAGTGGTAACTTGTGTAAGAAGTGGACTCCATAAATGAAGCCTCTAAAGAACAAAAGTTGCTCATAGCTTTCCCATGCAAATTAAAGTCCCTTTGGAATTTGATTCTGGTTTGCTTTTGTTTCATATCAACACTATTCCCAACCAAAAAAGTCTTACTCATTCTCATTGGTAGAGTCACTGATCCATTCACGAAAGTAACAAATTTACGATATGTCATTCGAACGAATTCAGAATCGTTTTAGTAAAACACAGTCGTTTAGTTGTTTCACGTGGTATCAAGTGACAAATCATCTAAACCGCTGGAATCTATTAGGTTCTTGAGGTTTGCTTCTTGCACTTGACTACTTGAGTACTACTTGATAAACACACGTTATATATATATATCAACCAAGTCTAATTCCTTAAGGGCAGGCAAAAGCATGTAGAAGAGAATTCATCAACCTATGAACACTAAACTCTTGAGTGAAGAATGAGAGTTTTAAGCAACGGTTACAAAATATTGACATATAACCAAAGAAATTTATTTTATTCAAATGTTCACTTCTTTTGAAATCTATATACGTATTTCGGTATTTGTTCTTCTTTTGAGAAACTTTCGAGTTTTCTTTTCACACATATTTTTCCATGATATGAAGAATCGGAAGAATTATTGAAATTTAATTTCATTCATCAGGAACAAAATAAATTTTATTTTATTTGACACATATATTTCATTCATTTTCACATTGTTATCGATTTCACATTCTTTAATTAATATGTATTAGGCCCGGTCCATTACACTCCAATTATGATTAGGATATTTAATCTCTAACATTAAACCTAATCCTTTGTACTATATATATCTCTCTTATGATCAATAAACATTCAAGCTTTCTCTCAACTTTGGCATGGTATCAGAGCCAAAACCCTAAATCGTTCCAAAAAAAAAAAAAAAAAAAACAACAAAATTTTTCTTTTCTTCTTTCTCCTTCCATAGTTCCTAGCTATGGTTACTCCTCCTCCTAGTCCGCCCTCCGGAACCTCTTCAACAACTTTGACTTCGACCTCCGAAGCTAAAATCTCCAATTCTCCTTACTACTTACATCCTTCAGATCATCCTCATCAAGTTCTTACTCCAATTTTACTCAACGGTGATAACTACGAACGATGGGCCAAACTAGCTCGCAACAATCTCCGTGCTAAAAAGAAGCTAGGTCTCATCGATGGATCCTTACCAAGACCAGCAACAACATCCGCTGATTATGAACAATGGGCAACGGCAAACTCAATGCTCATAGGCTGGCTATATGCAAGCATAGATCCGAAAATTCATCAATCCATCTCTGTTGTTGATAACGCTTGGGTGATGTGGGAGAGTTTGCGTGCACGTTTCTCTGCAGGGAATGCTCCACGAGTACACCAGCTTAAGGCCGACATCGCAGCTTGTCAACAAACTGGACAAGATGTTGCCACTTATTTTGGCAAACTTAAGTTCATGTGGGATGATCTTGATGATTATGAACCTGAGATTGGTTGTTGTTGCACCAACCCTACTTGTGAGATTTCTCTTCAACATCGCAAGAGACGCGATCATGAACGAATTCATCAATTTCTCATGGGCTTGGATGCCTCACGGTTTGGCACTACTCGTACCAATCTGCTAGGACGGCTCACTCGCGAAAAAGATCTCACTCTTGAT